>OZ014510.1:45315313-50492707 GCA_963966075.1 Aphodius sticticus
TTTGGTATACAAGATGACTTTTTCGGTATTTTTACAGGGTAAAATTTCTACTTGTACTTGAGTTATCTTTAAAGATTGTGAAGAAATTGTTGTCATTTTTTGGTCTTGTCGTCAGTTTCAATTATGATATACATCACACCTTGTTAATTTTACACGAATGTTACCTGCAAAGATTGAATCGGAGCTAGATACACCGTTTCTTTGAGTATGTCAGATCAGTTCAAAAAAAGTCTTTTTATTTTTATGGAATTTTTAAATCAAGAGCTTTTTTTTTTTTAGATATTTAGTATTTGAAGACCTGACCATAAGAAAAGTAAAACCAAACGGTAATATTTTGAGTTCACTGAAAAATATGTTGAGTCAGTTTCAAAACATCGCAAAAACAAAAACATGAAAATTTACAAAAAATATAAGTAGGTATGGCGCTACTGATGTCACAAACTCAATGTTACCATTTTTGTCTCTTCCTGTAACAGTGAGTCTTATTTTGTTGCTTTATTCAATGGCCTAAACCGAAGGCAATAGTCGTGTCTTCGCTGTTAGAATAAAAAAAAAACGGAAGACTTCTGAAGCCAAAATCGAAGACATGATCTCCTCGAGATCATTCTCCAAGATCTACAAGACAGAAACAACAACTAGTTCATTTAATAGATCGGTGGTACGTTGGCTGTTGTGTACTGTGGCGCAAACTCTAGACTCTGGCGAGTGCATTGGAACAGGCCAACGATCGACTTTTTTGTATATCATAATTTAGATAGACAATTTTAGATAGTGAACCCAAGGAGGTAACGGATCTCCTGACATCCACGCTCGAGGTCAGCTTTTCTAATTAGTTTCAGCATCGTACAGCCCAGCTGGTTGACTACAGAGAAATTGGTATTATTATTTCCTTGTTTGTATATTCCCTTGTTATATTTTCCATAGGTATTATATTTTTCTTTTTAAGAATGGTTTTTACAAAACATTAAATTAAACGAAGGCTTGAGTAGACAAAGGTGTCATCGTATCCCATTTTATAAGACGTCAAATTGGCGCATGATTTGTTAAATGATTTGTTAAATGAACGAATGCGCTTATAAAACGAGTGTAATATACTATTTTTTCTACTTTGCGTCATTAATTTTGTATAAATTTAGAAATTGTGGTTACTTTATTTACAATCCAGGGTAGTTTGCGGATACCATATTGTAGAACTGGTAGTACTGAAGTAAACTGTCAACTTTGTAACGTTGGGATAAAATCATGACAAAATCTTATTGTGGATAATTATCTATTATATGATAGATATAATTAGTTATAATTATCAGAGAAATGTATTTCAAGAACTTGGAGAAATAATAGGTTGAAGACACTGAATGCAAAAATTTGTTTGATACCACCAGTTAATGACTAAATACAGATAGAAATGTTCAGAGAACAAAGAACCAAGTTGAGTAGCTAGTTTGAGATTGTTTCTATGTATTGTATTATACCGGGTGGCCCACGCCAATCGATCGTCAATTTTTATCACCAGGCGGCAACGCAAAACTAACTTTTTGATGTATTAATCTAGGTGGCTAGGAATTGGTGAAATATGATCGAAAAATAGCCGATCTCGATCAAATAGAATCTCATGCAGCTAAACTATTAGTTTTATATATAGTATGATAAAGTCATGTGCCTGGCCACATCAGATTTTTTAAGTATGTAAGAAACATTTTACTTGTTACGTGAAATTCTTATATGAATTTTTATTGTTGTACCATATTTTATTTATTTTTGTTAGAACATATTTATTTATTTATACGTTTTATTTATTTATGTTCCCATAGAAATAAACACCAAATAAATTGGTTTACTTTCTTATATTTTTTTTCTTTTGTAAAAATTAGTAAACTGGTCTAAACCGGTATTTTGAAAATGATAATTCGAAAACCGGTTTTTGTATAATCCCTATATCGTTGTAATCGGAACGATGTTTTCTATCGAATAACCAGGGTGTCGCCATTGGGTACATACCCGTGAAAAAAATGACTCACTGGTCAAAAACCAATTAAATCACGCTAGAGGGCGCCAGTAATGCAATGTCGGCTAAAATCGATTTCGTTAGTGTTTATTTGACAATCTTCGACTATTTTCACCAATGCATAGCCATCTAGACTAAGACACAAAAAAGTTATTTTTGCGTTGTCTTGGTGATAAAAATTGACGATCGATATGCTTTTGTGTTCAGAATGTCATCCTGATTGAAAATATCACACAAAGAATATAGGGTGCCATTTAAAATTTCAATGATGACGTCATTTCCGGAAAAACCGGAAGTCATATTAACCTCAAGAATATCCCAAACAGTGGCATTTTTTGTCTATTAACACTTTCCCAAATTTCATCCGTTCAGCTTTATAAACAAAAAAATCTGATGTAGCCAGGCACATGACTTTATCATACTATATATAAAATTAATAGTTTAGCTGCATGAGATTCTATTTGATCGAGATCGGCTATGTCTGCATTAAAATAAAACTAGTAGAACTAGACAAATATCTCGATTAAAGCTGCGTTCGGATATTGTACTCCGTTGACAGCGGGTACACCGTCCAAATGACACTTACGTGTTATTGGGTGTAAAAAGTGTAACGGTGTTCAATATCCGAACGCAGCCTATATTGACAGTAGCATTTTCAAGACATTAGCGTTTGACACTAGCTACTGTCATTAGAATCAAAATAATCTGACATATCCTGGCTACTAGTTTTAAAGCAGTACGCCCGATCTCGATGAAATAGAATTTGCTCATGCGGCTAAACTATAAATTCTACCAAAAAATGTCATATACATAAATTATGGAAAATTTCCTCTCCTTTAGTTTATTATTTAACTATTTTGACGACATTACACAAATAGCGGCTCATTTGCAAAATCTTCGAAAAATGCTATGAGTAAACCACCAGTTCCTTTGGACCCTTTTCAACAGAAAGCTTTTCAGCTCTAAGTTTGGTTATAAAACTTCTAAATATGAAGTTTCGTCCCGATACCATTAGTAGTTTCTCCGGAATCGTCTCCACAAAAACGGGTACACACACACACACATACACACACACACACACAGACATTTTTTTGTACCTTGGTCAAAAATGTTCAGGGGACCCAAAAAGACATATTTCCGCTAAAATCTCAAAAAATTTTTTTGGCATGATTACAATACTTTACATACTGCGTATGATAAAGTAAAAATAAACGGGAGTACCTATGCCGTGAGTCACCCGGTATATTTTAATTTGTACCTCGAATATAACAAATATCACAGAACATTTTGTGTCTAATATTATATTTGGTTACAGTAGGCACATTTAATTCATTTCGCGTGCTTAAATTTGAAAATGGGTTTCTTTTTTCGAAATTAACACCGTGTTGTTTTTCTATAAACTCTAGTTAGTTCTATCTGGGCACAGACTGTAGAAGTGCCTACTGCCTATATTCTTATAAGTTTACATGTTCGCTACATAAATCAATTATTTCAGAACCTTGTTAGATCACAAACAAACAGAAAACATTCCAGTATGTCTTGTTAACGTCTTAGAAATCATGGTGTAACAAAGCCTCATGTCAACTAACGTCGACAAGAAGATACACGTTGATGTTTATTTGTTTTAATAGGCGATATTTACATCTATGTATTATATTATCTTACACAATTGTAATACTCTTGTAATCAAATGAGGTACTCTAAAAATTTGCTTTGCTAAAAGATGTGTAAAAGTAAAGTTTTGTTCTTCTCATATACAAATAGAGTCTTAAAAAAAAGTACAACCGCAAGATTCTAGGAAATGCTGAAATTCAAGAATCGTGACAATTAATTTTTCACGCTTAGAACTCTTTAAACTTATCTTCTTTTATAATTATACTCCAACGAAACCAATTAACTTCACAGCGTCATCAAGAAGCTATTAATTAATACTCTAACCTTATACAGCATTGTAAAACTGTTTACAACATAAACCATATGAAGATAGTTTCAATAGTATCACATTTCGGTCTACGACAAAAACTAAAAAAGAAAACTATTATTAGGCTTTCTAATGCGTGTAGAAATTAAATAATTTTCGGTCTATTGGTACGCTTGTCAAAGTGTGACAGGATAACTGCAGTGAAACGCCCAACTGTTTGTTAATAAATCGGGAATTCTAGGAAGCGATCCAAGAGACTAGCATCAAAAATGCTAATTATAAGTGTGGAAAAAATTAACTATGGTCGAGTTTATTGACAGCGTTCGGCGGGCGTGAGTCAACTTTGGAACCAATTAAGTGCGGATTAGTCCCTGAAATGAGTTCACGGTTTCAGGTGTATTTAAATTGTCGAAGGAAAAGTTCCGAAAGAAGTTTTTGTCGATGCGCTCTTTGCATATTGCAGAAGAAATTGTATTAAGATAATGATGGTTATTTTTGATCTTCTGTCAAAGTGGGAGATGAAGAAAGTAGTAATTTTCAGGATTAATTACCCAATTTATTTTGAGCTAGATACCTATAAATATATTACTTTTATTATTTATCTGATATTTTCAATCAGGATGACATTCTGAACACAAAAACATATCGATCATCAATTTTTATCACCAATCGCAGCTAAAAAATAACCTCTTTGTTTAATATAAGCAGAGTTTACAGCGCCATCTAATAATACAGTTGGATGAGGTATTCACACTAAAGATATATTTATTTGAATCAAAATATGATTTCATTGGCAGAAGTAAACCTATTTTTAAGCCAAAGAAAAAAAATCTGATGGGGGCAGGCACATGACTTTATCATACTATATATAAAATTAATAGTTTAGCTGCATGAGATTCTATTTGATCGAGATCGGCTATGTCTGCATTAAAATAAAACTAGTAGAACTAGACAAATATCTCGATTAAAGCTGCGTTCGGATATTGTACTCCGTTGACAGCGGGTACACCGTCCAAATGACACTTACGTGTTATTGGGTGTAAAAAGTGTAACGGTGTTCAATATCCGAACGCAGCCTTTATTGACAGTAGCATTTTCAAGACATTAGCGTTTGACACTAGCTACTGTCATTAGGATCAAAATAATCTGACATATCCTGGCTACTAGTTTTAAAGCAGTACGCCCGATCTCGATGAAATAGAATTTGCTCATGCAGCTAAACTATTGATTGTACCAAAAAATGTCAGAGAATTACCTTTTCTCGAGAAATTAAAAATTACGTCCATTATAGGTATAGTTAGGTCCATAGATATAAAAATTGCATATTAAAACAAACATCAACTTGTATCTTCTCGTCTACGTTAGTTCACATGAGGTTTTGTTACAACATGCTTCCTAGACGTTAACAAGACATTTCGGTATACTTTGAGATTGTTTGTGGTCTAACAAGGCTCTCAAATAATTGGTTTATGAAAAGTCGTATAAAGTTATAAGAATTCTATTAACAATAAGTCTGTACAACATGAGTATTAGTTCTTATTCCATACAGTTCTAAATTTTGTTTTGCTATTGAGCAAACTTATCATTGCTAAGTTCACTATCATTTCATCGATACAAAATATTGTTGCAATCAATAGTCTTGCGATTGCTTCCATTTTTAAATATCAACATAAAGAAAGATCCTGTAAAAGATCTTCAGTTATTCAGAAAGAACAGAGTATAGTAGGCTAAGAAATAGGTATAGACAGCTTTCGCGTATCCACTAAACAAGCAAATAGACGACTTACAAACGCGGTTAATGCACATAATTATAATGCGTGCCTGTAGCTGCTACCACTTGAAACTCTGATCGGTTTCCATAAGGAATTAACGCAAAATGACCACGATACGGTTCGGTCGGCTCCAATGAAAATAGTTAATGAATTTCCCGGTTGTTCGCGAGCGGCGCTGCGGTCTGTACTAATATCCGTTCCATCTACGAAGATTGCAGTCGATATTCAGGATGCACTCATTACCGATATAATCGCGATCATTTTGTTGCGTTTATATTAAATAATGATAGGTATAGATATTATGTAGATAGGATATTTGAAAACAGCAGACGTTCGATGGAATTAAAAAGAAAAAAACAGATAGAAAGAAAGACAGTTGTAAAAAGTCGAAAACTTATGGACGTTCAAATTCAGAAGTTTCCCGCTATTTTCAGATGTTCTGAACTTTAAGGACAGTTTGATGACCGGTTTCAATCCATAATATTTTATTTCTATTTTTTATTGAAAGCCCATTTAATTGTGCGTTTAACACGCGTCTGTTTATTAGAATCGGTTGAAATTTGACTGAGTTATCGATGTTTAATCACCGTCTTGACATTCACACTAGCCAGGAATATACCTACGGCCCGACCGTAATAACCGTACTCGTGATCCACATTAACTTGACATTACTTTAGTGTGATGAAATTCTCCATTTTTTACCAACTGACCTCAGAAGTAAAACAAGTATTGTTTTTTGGAACAGTACTTTATTGTTGATAACGGGTATAAAGTTCAACACTGTGAACTTTATACCCGTTATCAACAATAAAGTACTGTTCCAAAAAACAATACTTGTTTTACTTTTGACATTACTTTGTTTGTTTATTACCCTGTATTATTGTATTTTAGTCCATCTAATATATTATTAAGTACTATTCGACTTGTACCCAAATATCGTAAAATCATTAATCGACAATCTTAACCTATTACAATTGCGTATACTATTAGGACGATGTAGGTCTTTAGTATCACCAAATTTCATGTAAAATTACAATCAAACTGATCCATAAGCAGTAAGAAATCAGCTCTAGTGCAAGCTTCAGTGCAAATATAAAAAAAGTAAAATGTGTGACAATCGCCATAAGTTTTGTTACGTCGGCGGATTGTTTGTGGACAAACAGCATCGGCTACAATTAGTAAAAAATAAATCAGTGGTTGAGGTATGCAACAAATTTTTTGACCGTGTTTACACTGCAAGTCGCTGGTATGAACCAGAATACGTGTGTGTAGTTTGTTCGTTAAAATTGAAGTTATGGAAACCAAAAAATGTTGATAACTCAAGAACTGGAATGGCCATTTCTACTCCGATGATATGGCATCATCAAACATTTCCTAAATTGAGTGAAGCTAAAATTAAAGAATGTAGGTTACCTTACATTTCAAATCGTTGATAGTAAGAATGTAGGTATTTCAACTGATCTATTTTCAGGAATATTTGTTGGGCCGCAAATTCGGAAAATTGTGCAGGACAACGATTTTGCAACTAAACTGAATGATGTGGAAAGACGAGCCTGGAATAGTTTTATTTCATTGTGCGATAACTTTCTTGGAAATAATAAAAGGGCCGACTACGCAAATGTTGTACAAAAGTTTTTGAGTGCCTACGGTGAAATGGGCTGCAACATGTCTATCAAAATTCACTTTTTTCATTCTCATTTGAATTTCTTTCCGGACAGTCTTGGCCAACTCAGTGACGAACAAGGTGAACGATTTCATCAGGAAATGGAAGCTATTGAAAAACGTTTTCAAGGAAAAAAACACCATCAACATGATCGCAGACTACTGGTGGTCACTTAAACGCGAAACAGATGATGCTTTGTATAAACGACAGAGATCGAGTAAACATTTTTAATTTTGTAGTATTTCTAGTTTTTTTTCTATTTTTCATAAATCACGATAGTAATTCAGTACTGTTCCAATAAACGAGTGAAAATTTTACTGTTGGTGCCATTTATTTTGAACCCTAAAATACCTGGAAATATAATGAACGTAAACTCTAATGGACTTAGTAACATATTGTGATAGTCTGGCAGGTAACAACAAAAAGAAAAAAAAAACAGTGTCATAATTTTAGAATAACATTGTAAATCTAACTGCTAGTAATGTCTAATTAATGTGTATAAAGACTACGGATTTATTACAGTTTGCCTGTATATTTCTTCTCCGTAGTGTGATGTGTCTAGCCGATCAATAAAATTTGATAATTCTGTTAAATTTCAACCGATTCTAATAAACAAACGCGTATTAGACGCAAATTTAAATGGGCTTTCAATAAAAAAAATAAAAAAAATATTACGGATTCAAACAGTTCATCAATTGTTGTTAAAGTTGAAAAAATTTGAAAATAATTGGAAACTTCTGAACTTGAACGTCCATAACTTTTCGATTTGTTATTGGATCTAACCGAACAGTACATCTTTATAATGGTCTATGCTTCCTCTTTCATTTACATTTTTTATGTTTAAAATCGAATAGAAAATGGCGGAGGTATGAATTCTTATACACGTGCAAGTACCTAAAAACGTTTTTTTTTGAAAAAAATCGAGATTTTGGAGGTGTTTGGAAAATTTCAGCTATGCCATTATGTTCAGCTCTACCAGCTCAACAATTTCCGCTACATCTCGTGAAACGCATATTTCGTTTTTTTTTTGTAACACAGTGTAATCAGACGCAACTGCCATCGGAAACCATTTCTATATTTGTAGTCGACACCAAAATTTGCATAAATAATTTTCATAAATTTTAAGATTCCTTGCCGATGTTAGTTGCATAAGGACCTTTAGAATCGAATGGTACCGACAAAGCTGGGCACAAAAGCGTTAATCCGTTAATCGTTAATTAACGAAGTTAAATTTTTCGTTAACGAATTAACTTTTAAGTTAACTTTCAAAACCATTAACGGACTGACTAATTTCCGCTACATTTATCATCCGTTAATTCAAGTCCATTAAATCGGAAATATCATCAATAAATATTTCAAATGGTTGTATACTTTCTTTACATGTGTGACGTACTACTTTGTGTGATGTGGCGTCCGTATATAAAGCATGTGCGCGAGTTGTTTTGTTTTTAGTTGTTTCGACTCCAACCCCCTTAGCCCCCTTTACTTCATTCTGTGCAATACCAACGAGCAATTAAAATCGTCAAGTCCAATGTGATTTTTTGTTTTACAGTATGAAACATTTTAAAATTACCAAGTTACATGGAATTAGGATCAGTTCGATCAGTTCTAAATATGTAAGTGCGTGCGTTTATAGCAACAATCTAGGAATTTTTGTCTAAAACGAAGATTCGGTGACACCACTGTGTATAGACGCGAAACATAACCTATTCCGTTATTTGTTATTGTTTGCTGTGATTTAAAAACTGTGTGTGGAAGAAAAGCGTAATCAATAATTTAATAGTAAAGCATGGAGGTTATGTTTGCTACCAACCCAAAGCAAACTATTCTAGTCTAAAAATAAAACTCACCGATGTTCAAGCCATGCGATTTATTAAAGTTGCACAGATGTAAATGGTGTACAAATTGTCATAAAATTGCATGCGATTTTTCAAAACTGCATTGTTGAAAGTGCAGGTTTAAGCTGCATAGATATAAAAGTACCTTTAGTTGATCCTTTCATCTTTGTATCTCGCAATGTAGTTCTTTTAGTTACCACTGTACCTAGTTTGATAAGGTTCTAAGGCTATTTTTACATATGCAACCGCAAGAAAGGTCCGCAGTTATTTGGGTTGCATATTCGCCGGTAGATCGGCACACAACACAACTTATATTTTTTTATAAAAAGTTAACGATTAACGGTTAACGTTAACTTCCGTTACAATTGTAACAAAATAACGGACTATCGGTTAACGAAGTTAACTTTTTCGTTAACGGATTAATGATTACCGAAGTTACTTGCTGATTAACTTTGCTCAGCTATGGGTACCGAGCATTTCACGATTGGCGCAATAATTATGACTTGAGTTATTTTCGCGTTTTGGGGGTCGGAGACGGGAGGCTTAAGGCACCTTAAGGTGTAATGTTTGCGGGGACTCTCTCTGCAAATCGCGCTTCAACTTCTATTCAAGCAGGATACCGCAATTACATCGGTAGAAACTGTTTTGAGCGCATACATAAGTACAGTTGTTATCTGTCGGCAGATATCTAAAGCGATAAATTTGTAATTAGTCGGGTGTAGTACTGTGTAAGTAACCCGGCACACCCTTCGTTCGAGTCACAAGCCAGCACACCGTACTTGCATTACGAAAAGGAAAAATTAACTGTTGAATTGCTAATCCTGCAATTAATTCTTTCAGATTGCCATCTACTGGCGGCGACCCGCTAAACACTTATCTCAAACAGCACAGATGCATTTCTAAGCACTTAACCTGATACGTTTAAGTCGGTATAAAAAAACAGAAGAATAATCAAGTGGACAAGATTTAACATAAACCGGGGCTACACATTCGTATACTTGGCAAATATTTGTTATTTGGCAAGTATACGAATGTGTAGCCCCGGTTTATGTTAAATCTTGTCCACTTGATTATTCTTCTGTTTTTTTATACCGACTTAAACGTATCAGGTTAAGTGCTTATTTGTCAAGAAAAAAAACTGCTCTATTCAATTCGTAGCGAGTCCACTTCTAAAATAAATTTATGCATTCGACCCAGTTGAAGTGGGTATAGCAAATGCAAAGGCGACAAATATTGGTGCATTTATTTGTACTCGATGAACATTTTAGTACTCTGTTTCATTTTTCCATTGTCTTATTTCGTTTTGTGTGTAGTAGGTCGTATACGAAGATTGACAATAGATATGTAATTATTAGTAAGATTTTTGATTTTTCTAACGGGAGAGAACCGCATAAAATTGTAATTTTGTGAAACTGTCAGACAGACAGTTTTCCGGAAACCGTCAGACAGAAATAAAAAAAAAATTGTTTTTACCTGTCCACATAAACGCAATGTTATTTCTGTCCAAGAAAAACGTACACCATATACAGAGTGTATCTTAAGTTGATGCTTTTCTATGAACAATGTAGATGATACCCATTTATGAATTTTCAAAATAAAACCTTTTTGTTAAATAAAAAAGCTACACAAAATTCTCTCTACTATTAAAATATTTTTAATCGTGTTCGTTTCTCTTCAAGTAATAAACATCATACAAATTTTATAGACAGTATGTCTATAAAATAATTTATTTGGAAAATTATACTTTCATTTGTTTAAATTTTTGTTTCAGAAGCTAATTGATCTGTATTTCAGACAATATTAGGACATATTTATACAACGAACCTAGTAGTACAATTGGATTTAGTAGAACTTTAAAGATGACGAAGAAACCATATGTAACATTTCTTTTATGGGCAATATCTTCCTAATTTAAATAAAAAAAAATATATTTTTTCTCATTAAAATAATAATTTATTTACTTCACATCAAATGTCCAATTGCATTGTTTTACAGTCTGTTAAAATTAGATGCTGTGAATTAATAATACAGAAAGCTGATGAATTAAACAAAAAATCATTAAAATGAAACAAAAAGTTTCGTCAAGATTGGTTTTGTAAATTTCCACAAGAATGTCCTTGTTAGTACGCAGTGAATTCTGCACTTATGTAGGTAAAAATATGTCGCCATTATAAAATAAAACCTTGCTTGTTCGTAATCAAATTATCAGTTTGATTTGAAAAAGCTAATGTGCAAATAAGGCGAACTAATCAAAAACATAGCTAGTGTCCATTCGGTACGCACATGTAGCAAGTCCTCAAAGAAGATTTTCATGTATTAGACAATGCTATGTGGCGATGCATCAATGTCCGATGCATTTACTGTTGCAGTGCAACTCTGACGGTCCGAAATCACAAACGAATATTGTACAAATTTGTTGGTATGTCATAGATTTTTTTGAGTTTTATAAAAATCAGCGGTAATCAAGGATGGATGAAAAATATTCGGCAAACGAACTTAAAAGGAAAAATAAACCACTCATGGCATCGTTTAGACCAATCAATAACAAAAATTTTCGATTTTCGTGGCAAATATTTGATATTTGGCAAGTATACTAAGTATATGTAGCCCCGGCTTTAGAACAGGGTCTGACGTCATTGTCATATTTGTTTTTGAAAAAGTTGAAACACTTGTTGCACACTGTGAGTGATGCCAAAACTAGCTAAAGGAAGAACTTTTGAATAAGTTTTTAATGCTTTTGTTTTGCGGAGAATCCTCGCTGGTGTTTTTCTTCTTTAGCGGTTGAGTAATGGTGCCTTTTAAACGGTTGGGAGCATCGTCTAACAGCTTTAACTGACTAGCGCGCTTTCTATGTTTGTGAAGAACCGCTGGAATGTAAAGTGAGCAGGTAAACGCAGTGAGACTGTTTTTTAGTCAGTTTCGGAGCAGTTTCCGTCAAAAGTACGCCGAGTATCCCAGGAATCTGCGAGCAGTTTGCGTTGAAAGAAACAAAGCCATATTTGACTAATAGTAGGAGCATTATGCACTTCTTTGATAATCGTTAGTGTGGTACCGCTACTGGATGTTAGGTATAACAGTTCAATTCTTAATTCTTAATTTAAATTCTTAATTTTGAAAGATTGCGTTGATGTGTTGTGTCTGGCCCCAGAAGGTTCTACGTGACATTTTGTGCAAAAATGAGATTGCTTATGAAACGTAACCTCTATTATGCTACATCGATTGTGCGAGATAGTATTATATAAATTTCATTATAATTATTGAATTTATTAATTATAAAATTTCATAACTAAATAATCAAAATTTAATGCTAGGCTCAGAACCATATGGTTCTAAGATTGCTCTAAGAGAATGAGCATAATAGGCAATAAACGGTGTTTTTGAGATAGATGATTTTTCAGTCCATCGTATTCTACAACCAAAATCATTTCATTCATACAGGATGTTCCATTTAGGCGTGATATAGAGAAACTAAATTTTTTATGGAAAGCTAGTATATTATACCATATAGTAAGGAATACCAATAAAAATGCGTTTTAAGATATTTAATTCTCAATAAACTAGCGTTTAATAAACTAGCAACCAAACAAAACCAAAAACATGTTCGCTGACAGATACTGACTTTGTCTAATAGTAACCAAAACCAATACGTTTAGATTAAAGTACAAACAAAATAGATACGCTACACAGGGTGATCCTTGCTTGTAGTAATATATTATGTTTTTAAACAACGTTTTGAGTTTTTTAAATGGAATACCCATGTATTTTGTGTGCATTTTGTGTGTATCCCTATTTTTGTGGCGACGATTCCGGAGAAACTACGAAAGGTATCGGGACGAAACTTCATATTTAGAAGTTTCATGACTGAAGGTTTTTGTTCAAAAAGGTCCAAAGGAACTACTATATTCATTTTTCAATGATTATGTAAATGAGCCGCCATTTCTGAAATTTCGTCATAATAGGCAAACTAAAGTAGAGGAAATTCTAAATAATTTATGTCTATGACATCTTTTGGTAAACTTAATAGTTTAGTAGCATGAGCAAATGCTATTTGATCGAGACCGATCGTGTCTACTGTCTGTAGTGTCAAACGCTGATGTTTTGACATTACCAACTGTCAAAAGTGTCAGAATATCTGTCAACTACTGGCTAACTAGTTTTATTTTAATACAGACACCACCGATCTCGATCAAATAGAATCTCATGCAGCTAAACTATTAATTTTATATATTGAATGATAAAGTCATGTGCCTGGCCACATCAGATTTTTTTCAATAATGTATGATTTTTTATTAATACCCAGCGGTTTAATTGATATTAGGTATGTCATATAACAACTTACTTCGACTAGTTTTAGTGATATCTGGAATTTAATGAAAATTTTACTAAAAAGTTAAAATTACATTGTTTACAGGGTGTCATTTACCCCTCTTTAAACAACATTATAATCAATCTCTCAAATACACAGCGGGTAGAACTATATTAAGGTTGCTATATTATTAAGTTGCTATATATTAAGGTTAGTATATTTTATTATATATTTTCTTGAACTTCCAAATTTCACAGAAACTAGAAAAAAATAGGTACAACATTCTTAATATCAATTCAAAACAGCTTGATAGGATAATTCCTTTAATAAGACAGGATATAATATAGTAGATTCATCAAAACAAAATAAACAACTTAAGAAAATGCCATTTGAGACGTGCTGGAATCACTCTGTTTATTGTATCTAATTTCCAGCATCTACCATTGGCTTTGCTTATCAGCAAAAATATCGTACACATACAATGAATCCGGAAATCATGGAAACCTGACAAAATCTATAAGAGAATTTGTTATTTTAGAAAACCATTAAACACGTCGATTTTTAATTATTAAAATACACTGTTTTTTGTGAAAAATTCAATTTCCCATTGTCAATAAAATTGTTACGAAGTTATAACGCCATGGACACTTTTATTAAGGGGTAATGCCACTCTAGCACGAGAAAAAATAGCCGATTTTGTAGGTATATTTTTTACAATATAGTAAATGAATTACAAAATCTCTTTAAAGCCCCTCATTGTTAATATTTTGAGGAATATTCACAATAAAAAAAAACAAATAAACAAAAAATAGCAGCGTTAGAGAACAAGGAACCCTCTTCCGGCGGGCAGGGTTGCACGGCAGGAAAGATTTTGCACGCAGTTTTTCACTTAGCCATAAAAACAAAAAAAGAATTAATTCTATATAAGATTATCTCGGGAAGTACGTACGGAAATTAGAAAATTCCGCTTTAAAACAAAATGGCGCACGTTTGAACACAAATTATCACTTTTAGGTAAAAAATTCGGTTAAAAATTGTTTATAACAAAAAAAGCTTCGAACTTATCGTGAAATCCGTACGTACTTCTCTAGATAATATTGCTCTGAAGCTGCATATAAAATTTGAAGTGAATTGACGGAGATCAGTTGAAGTCCGGCCAATTTAAACCATGCGGTTTTAAGAAAACACCGTTTAAAGTATCGTGTAACTTTGATGTACAGAATTGTTATATTTTACTATAGTCGGCGATGCCTGGACCACATAATTATCTTTTCAAATTAACATTTTCCTGTTCTTGTTTCTTTCTGTTTGATTTTGACGACAGACGGGCCTGTTTTGCAGTATCAGTCAGCGATGGCTCTGAAAACATGATGCGCCGTGCGTCAGCCTTCGCGCAGAAATTATTTCAGTTTGGCCCGATGCTCATACATAATACCTCCATAATCTTCATAAGGCTGGTTAATGCATCATTGACAACACAAATGGCTATACTTGCTGCAATACCACTTGAAAGTGAAAATGAAAATGAAATCACCAGGTGGACAATTCTCGTGCTGCGGCATTTCATCAGTCAGAATTTATGATACAGTGTCCAGCTTTATTTTCTTCATTTTATCAATTGAATCATGATTACGACGAATGGCTAGTCCATCATAAATTGAAAGCAAATTTATAGGCTTCTGGGTTAGCTTCCCCTTTTCTTCCAGGCCCTAACTGGTTATTGTCAAATGGCGGGGACGAGTGTCATCAGTTTTTGCACGTGATCTATGCATTCCTTTTCTTATTCCAAAATTTGCAAGCATTGCAGTATTTAGATTTTATGAGAATATCAACAACATTTCTCCAGCTGATAAGCGCCACCAACCATACAGAGAAGAAGAGCTATGTTTTCTCCATGTTCCATCGTTACGAGACAGTCACGTCATCCTTTTTTATACTATTTTCAGTTGACTGTTAGCCCTCTCATATTCTGCTGCTTTCTGTATACATACTTTGTTTGCAAACTGCTTCTGTTGCGACAAAAATGGTGTGAACAACTTTACCGTAAAATGAGTGAAAAATCTGACGAGGAAAGTCCCTGAATGCGCAAAACTGTTCAATTACATCTACACCTATTCTTATGCGCATGACAAGGATAATTCTGCTATTCATTTCATATACTGTTTGAACAAATCGGCAATTTACCTTTCCTGTTTAATCAAATTTAAACTAACATTTCCTACTGTAAAATTGTGTACTTGGAGCCTAATGGTTCCAGTCTCCGGGTCAAGATATACACACAGCGAAGTATATTCTCAAAACGTGAGAAAATTATTTACTTGCGGTTATTGCTTTAGATGAAAGTTAATATTTACTTGGTTTGAAACAATTTCTTTCATTTAAGAATTCCTTGTTCTCACAATTCAAGAATATCCCAATCTCAGAGTTATTAGTTTCGGTTAAGTATATAATTTTCAAACCAAGCAGTTTAAAATCTCAATTCAAGAAGTTGATCAATATCTTGAATCAAGTAAGCCATTGCTTGCAACGCGCTTGCGCATTTACACTTAAACGTGCACGAACGTTGCCGAGATTTAAGATTTTTCGCATCGGCCTTTGCCTTCAGTTAGTTGGGGTCTGCTATGGCGTCGTGTTCGCTGACTACCGAGTTTTGTCCGGGAAGAGTTCAATATGTAAGTATATCTTTACTAATTCTGTAGGTACTGTACGCAATAACTACGCGATCTATAATATTATGAAAGTATATAGTTTTAATTTTGCGTGAATAGCCTACAGTACTAGTCCGGGAGGTAACGACAGAAATTTCCGGGTCATTTTCGCAAGCTTCATTTTTTTTTGTATGAGTTATGTGTGTTATGTATAATAGTAATCTGAACGTCTGCCGGCGCACTTCCGCGACAGGGGGTTACAGGAGGGTTACAATTCCAGCAAAAAAATAACAAAAAAAATTTATAGCCGCATACGCGAAACTGATTGTATGTATCAGTGGAAACATAGGAAGCTTAGAAAACATCGTCTGCCACCTAAATTCCGCAACAAAACTCGTCTGCCACCCACATAAGTAAGCGCAAAAAAAAAAAAAAAACTATGTCCGCAAGCATGAAATTGATTGAAATGTTTCCTTTTATATCATCAAACCCAAAAATAATAGTCTGCCACCCATAAGATACGACAAAGGTCGTCTGCCAAGCCTATGAAGTTGCGAAGAAGCTGACTCGAAAATAACTTATCACATAAGCAACATCGATTGTGAATCAAATGTAGTTGTACGGTGCTCCGATACTGACATCCTTATCATATTGCTGGGTAATATGACACACATTAGGAACGATGTAAAGTTGTGGATGCATGTTGGCGTTGGCAATTCGCAAAGATTTTTGAATGTAAGAAAAATTTACAACAAATTAGGAGAAAAATTGTGTAATGCATTACCAGCTTTCCACGCATTGACGGGCTGCGACTATAATCCATCTTTTTACCGAAAAGGTAAAAATCGACCATTTGCCATCTTGAGAAACTGTGATAGGTACCTACATAGCTGCCTTTGAAAGTATTAGTGTCTTAAACACAGGCGACTAATCTGCAATTTATGCAGTTATTGAAGAATTTGTATGCCGCATGTATGGGTTAAAAAAGATAGCTAAAATAAATGATGGTGACGAAGTCTTCCGGACCAACGCAAAAAATGTCTATGGAGCAGTATTCCCACCTTGTAAAGCTGAGCTGCAAATGCAATTAAAACGAACAGCATATATTGCACATCTTTGGAGGCATTCTTATCTCCCGCAACCGACGGAATTTTCACCCACTGACTATCGTTGGAAGGAATCCGATGCTAAACTTGTTTTCGAATGGTTCGAAGGAGACCAATTGCCGATATCCATCGATGACAAGCAATCAACTCTGAAGAAAATCAAGGTATTATACAAAAACATAAAAAATTATATAAACATAATTACATAGCCATTAATAAATTATTATATTTGCAGACAAAGACACGATTACAGAACAAGACCAAGGTCAGTCAGGTGAAGAAGTCGATCCTGAAATCAATAATTCTGACTGAGGATTTCGATATATTGGAGATCCAAATTTGGATCTCAGGATCGTCTTCTTCATCTGACTGACCTTAGTCTTGTTCTGTAATCGTGTCTTTGTCTGTAAATATAATAATTTATTAATGGCTATGTAATTATGTTTATATAATTTTTTATGTTTTTGTATAATACCTTGATTTTCTTCAGAGTTGATTGCTATGTCATCGATGGATTTCGGCAATTGGTCTCCTTCGAACCATTCGAAAACAAGTTTAGCATCGGATTCCTTCCAACCATAGTCAGTGGGTGAAAATTCCGTCGGTTGCGGGAGATAAGATTGCCTCCAAAGATGTGCAATATATGCTGTTCGTTTTAATTGCATTTGCAGCTCAGCTTTACAAGGTGGCAATACTGCTCCATCGACATTTTTTGCGTTGGTCCGGAAGATTTCGTCACCATCATTTATGTTATAATTTTTCATAAAAAGAGCTACAAGCGTTTCATTAACGTCAGCTATTTTTTTTAACCCATACATGCGGCATACAAATTCTTCAATAACTGCATAAATTGCAGATTAGTCGCCAGTGTTTAAGACACTAATACTTTCAAAGGCAGCTATGTATGGACCTATCACAGTTTCTCAAGATGGCAAATGGTCGATTTTTACCTTTTCCGTAAAAAGATGGATTATAGTCGCAGCCCGTCAATGCGTGGAAAGCTGGTAATGCATTACACAATTTTTCTCCTAATTTGTTGTAAATTTCTCTTACATTCAAAAATCTTTGCGAATTGCCAACGCCAACATGCATCCACAACTTTACATCGTTCCTAATGTGTGTCATATTACCCAGCAATATGATAAGGATGTCAGTATCGGAGCACCGTACAACTACATTTGATTCACAATCGATGTTGCTTATGTGATAAGTTATTTTCGTGTCAGCTTCTTCGCAACTTCATAGGCTTGGCAGACGACCTTTGTCGTACCTTATTAGTGGCAGACTATTATTTTTGGGTTTGATGATATAAAAGGAAACATTTCAATCAATTTCATGCTTGCGGACATAGTTTTTTTTTATTTCTTTTTACGCTTACTTATGTGGGTGGCAGACGAGTTTTGTTGCGGAATTTAGGTGGCAGACGATATTTTCTAAGCTTCCTATATTTCAACTGATACATACAATCAGTTTCGCGTATGCGGCTATAAATTTTTTTTGTTATTTTTTTGCTGGAATTGTAACCCTCCTGTAACCCCCTGTCGCGGATGTGCGCCGGCAGACGTTCAGATTACTATTATACATAACACACATAACTCATACAAAAAAAATGAAGCTTGCGAAAATGACCCGGAAATTTCTGTCGTTACCTCCCGGACTATACTTATGTTCAACGTATTTGCGACGCAGTTCGTAGTTGTGACTTGTGACGCACACGGTACGTACATTTTGCCTAGCCATATAGTGGTCACCAAATCAACATACATGTCACAGAAAACTTACTTGTGTAATATAATGAAAACAATTTGATGTCTAATAGAATATGGTGTTTTTTCCATGCCTTAGATATTGTAGGTAGTGATAATTTATAAATAGGTAAGTATATATGTAATTAAGCAAAGAAATTTCATACAATAAAACAAACATCAATCGCTAAGTTATTGTCTACTTATTTCACACAATTCCCTACCTTTTTAAAAAAAACTAAAACAGTAATTTCTATTCAATACATTATGATCATGTTCTTGAACTAATAATATCTATACTCATTTCAAGAAAATATGTTCTCATTGTCAAGCATATATATTCACTTTAAGAAAATTCCATTATTCTCAACGTGAGAATAGTTTACTTGAATGAATATTATCTATACTCATTGCAAGAAAATATTTTCTCAGATATACAAGCATATGATCATTTCAATTCAACAATATGTCTTTATTCTTAACTTGAGAAAATATCTACTTGCGGCTATAGCAAACTAATCATTTACTTGGATGAAAGCATATTGCTTTGAGTGAAGTATTTACTTTTCTGTGTGTACTAAACTCATTTAAAATCATTCATACAAAAACAAAAGACCAATCGCACCAATCAACCGCAAACCACGCGCAGAGAATTGGTCCTCCGATCCGACTCAACGACTCCACGACACCAGAAGAATCTCGCGCCGGAAGGCACACGTACGCCGCTGCCTTGGCTCGTGTGTGAGTGCGTTAGTGTATGTGTAAGGGTTGACACTTATTGCCCTGTAATTGACGGTAATGTCCTACAGCTTCATTATGTGGGGCCCGTGGCACCAGCTATGGCCAGCACGGCCAGGCCATTCGGGTCTCCATTGTGGCACGAAGAATAGCACCAGCGAACAGAGGGGCCAGGAGGAAGGTAGTGGAGGAAGGTCTAGAGTGCCTGGAGAGTCATGTCACAATGGTAATGAAGCGTAAGGGACCGGGAGAATTGTCTTGTTAGTGATTTTTTTGCGGAAGGTAGAAACGGCTCTTATAATTCGAGTATCTCAATCCGTGCAGAACGAGCTAGGAACGAGCTAGGAAGGAATTTCATGAACGTTCCAATGGTATTTCAATTAAAAGTTATTGTATCGTCGGGCAACACGTGGTAATGGGTCGTAAGTTTGATGCTCGGGCAGTCTTCCAGCGTATAAGAGGAACTGGTGGATGGAGACAAGGGATTGGTTGGGTTGGGTAGATTTGGTTTCGCTAACACGCGGAATTGCTGTTTAAATTTACCTAATGTCGTGGATTCGTTCTGGTCGATGCGTTGAGTTTGAAATAAATTATTTTCGTAGTCGATAGTTTCTGTGTCGGTTGTTGGTGATAAAAATAGTTCCACGTTGTTTGGAGAATAGCTATTATTTGGCATTTTATTCTACTTTTTTCTACTATTATTTTTTAACATACATTTGTTAATTTATCTCTGGTATCTGTCATCTGTTTTGATTATAATTGGTAAATTGATAACACCTAAACTTAAACAATGGGAATCAGCTTATCGGAACCTTTTCTTCGCAACATTTTTCGCACAATAATTCTCAAATTAATTTAAAATATCTTTTCTTACCTTATCTTAACTTCTTTTATAGTATCAAATGATATAGTTAATCTATACACAAATATTCCCATAAAATAAACAACATTACTTTTAAGATTTTTCGATAGCACATTAACAATATTATAGATTTGCTCGATGTTATTTTGCAACAAAAGTTCTTTCAATTTAATGATAATATTTATAAACAAAATGACGGCTTATGTATAATGGGTAGTCCTATAAAGTGGTTTACTTGCCAAGTTTATTTGTTGAGTACTTAGAAAATAAAATTAAAATACATGTGAAAACAAAATTAATAATAAAATAAACTTTTTAGACTTAACAATTAAGAGAAATTCAGATCATTTTCAATACAATATTCATAGAAAACACAACCATTATCAAAAGAAAATTACCCCAACGAATACAATACTATCATACATTTGTTATCATACAATTGCTAAAAATAATGGATGAAAGAAAGAAACTATCAATAAAATATATGAATTAATGAAACAAACAATCATTAAAACAAATGTAAAGTACGCAAATATGAGAGAATCTCTGAGACGATCTGATATTTTAACAAATCCTTGAAGACGGCGATTTTGAGTCACTAAAGTACATATTACTGAGTTGTTACTGAGTTATGACTCCATCGACACTTTTTTTTAATGGCAACTCCGTCTCTTTCCTACTGATTTTGGTAGGTCATCTAATTGTCCAAATGTTATCGCAAATATTTTATGGCCTTACATAAGAAAATGTTCGAAAAAAATTCAATTGAATATTGCAAAATATTGATAATATTTAGGAAAAATAGCTCTTTTCTACTTTGCATTCACAATGCACACATTGTAACATTGTTTTCGGTGTTACAATTAACACATTGTAATACCGAAAACAGTAACATTTTTGTCTAAGATTGGTACACATTGATATCAAATGCCATATGTCAAATGTACAAATGCCATAACCCAACATAACCACACACTGCATCTTCTTAATCGCTTGCAATCGCATAAACTGCGAAATATCAATATTTTATACATATTTAAACATGGGTGTAGCCTGCTATAGTATGGCCAAAGGATTGGGGCTTTCTTAGTTTTGCTCTGTTCATCAAAATACGCCAGCATGACGTTTTCGGTGATGTTTTACAACTCTGGTAAGTGATCGTAATCATTCTTTTCAACTAAACATCAAATCCCCTTTTCAGATATAATTCAAGGACCACATTTACTTTAATAAGGTATTATGCGAAGATCAAACCTACATCGTAGATATGAACGATTTTAATTACTGCTGCGAGATTGTATATGCGCAATAAATGGTTTATCACCATACACGTACGAAGCTATAGTACATTTAAAGTGTAGAGGATTTCTTAGTTTATGTAACGTATCAGTTTTCGGTAATATTTTGGACGCTTGGATGCTCGGTTCAATTCGTATTCGTTTTTGTCCGTCGCTTTCGACTTCGTCTTAGTTCTGGTTGTGTGCAACGTATTGGTATTACCTTCATCACATGTAATTTTACTAAGTATAATTTCTTCTAATAACCTACTTTACCGAAATTAGAATTGGGTTTCAATTGAAAGTGCTTGTAAATATATAAGCCGCAACGGCTACGTAGCGGAATTAGGTAGACACCGCTATTAAACGTTAAGCGTTATAACAATTCTTTAGTAAGTTCTTGTTCTTCAAAGTAACTAATCAGTCACCGCCAAACAGTTCTATTCTGATTATTATACTTATGAAACCACTATTTTAAAGTTGTTAACTTTTTAGGTTAAGTTTCATTTATTTATCACAGTAGGGTTAAAGGTGTTGCCCCAAGCTCCATTATAATCATCGTTGCGACCTCGCTTAATATTTATTCAAACTTGTAGGCTAAAGTAGAGTAAAATTATTCACAATTAGATTTTGTCATGATTTTATCACATCGATCTCATCCTTAACGAAGCTGACAGTTACTACAGTGCTGCCACGTGGTACTCGCAAAATACCCTAGATTCTAATTTAGCGCGATTTCTAAATTTATATAAAATTAATGACGCAAAGTAGAAAAAATAGTATATTACACTCGTTTTATAAGACGTATTGTCGCACTCGTTCCATTTGGGTCTTATAAAACTTGTATAATAATATACTATTGTTAAATTCAATATGAAATTGCGTTTTGGGTAGAATTAATTGCCCGAAAACAAATCTGGGCTCAAAAATTTTCTATCGCGCAAGGTTTTCGAAGAAAAGTGGGGGAAATTGGCAAAAAAAGTTATTATGATAATTTTTACAAATTTATACCAGCTGAACTCATAGTCCTAGAAACATCAAGATGATCTCATAGTAAACCTTAATCTTTGCACTTTTACCCAAAAGTGTGTTGTTCCCAAATATTTTTGAAGTATTTACAGCGATTCTTTAAGTGGGGTGCGGACAGTTCCATAAAAGATACGTAAAAAAAGAACGCAATAAATAACCCGGCGTGATATGCGACTTTTGATCTCAGATTCGCATTCAGCGGAAATAAATCAATTGAAAATGTCCATTCGCTCTCCATAAACAAACAAAAGTTATCAACATAACCTTAATTTTCAACTTTTTTTTCTCGAAAATTTTCTTATGTAAGACGGTAAATTTTATGAATTAGCTTTAAGACAATTAACAGATCTATCAGTACTAGTATAAAAATATAGGGTTGCCATTTAAAAAAGGGTCGATGACGTCATATGTGTAACACGATGTTCGGAAATTAAATTTGATGTAAATATGTATATTTTAATAAATTAAAATTGACAAATTTCAAATAACAAATCGTTTCAGAGATCTTATCATGTTTCCATACTTTACGCCCTCGCTGTATAGTAGCCAAATACATTTCACATTTCAACACTTTTCAACTCCTTTTCACCCGACTAGATAAATTCAACATTACGACTTCTACGATCACACAAAATACAATTGCATGTTTACTAATTAATAGTAAGAACAAAGGTAATTTTTTTAGAAGAAAGTGGCATTTGCAAACTCAAATGTTGTGTTTTTTTAGCTTGGTACAACTCTATTTTCACCAGATGGAACGTGAAATAAAATAATCAGTCTTCAGTTACAAACGTCGGCTGCTTAATCACGGATTATTCACGAAACAGTTCAACATCACAAATACCGGTTAAAACAAAGTTAAAATAATAAATGGAGCCATAAATTAGCATAAAATAATGTTCAAAAGCAGCTACAATAGTAGTAGCTGCATGTTTGGACAACACAGGTCCAAATGTGTGTTGTCCAAACATGCAAGGTATCTCCAGCCATTTAAAATTCTCAAGTTATTTGACATTCTGCAAACATTCCTTAAAAAACATATTAGAATCGCAAAACAGTGATAACTATCTCAGGATTTATTAAAAGCACATTGTACCCAATTCAACAATATTCTGCTGGAACAGCTACACACAGAAAAGTGATTATTGGATGTAGAAAGTTAGGTATATACATGAAATGCCACATACTCAATATAAGTAAAATAATTTCTCAGATAAATGCTGTCAACAAATAAATTCTTTCTTTATAACAACCAATATTGTATTGAAAGACGTAATTGAATTTTTCATCCCAAAAATGTTAATTTCTCCAACGAAGTAATAGTAAATCCATCCAAGTGCGTAGTTACTTGATCCAAGAAAATATAAGAGATTTAATATAAGTAAGTATTGTTTAGTGAATAAAAACCCACCAATTATTTAACTGAAGTGATTCTCACTTCTTTCAAGTAATCCCTTTCTCTGGAATAAATATGCGCACCGTGATTTTGTCAAGGCTCGCGCGCCCGCGCGTGGTGCTGGCGCCATGGAACCTATCCTAGTACGAAAACAACGAAACGAAACGAAAACAACAAGTACCCGTAGGGGATGTGCCTTGTGATTTATTGGGGATGTGTATTGTGATTTATAGTGTACAATAAACGTTTCAACACGGAATAGTTTGATGTAACGAACGCAACAGTTTAGAACGAGTAAGTAAATATAACATACCTATCTTGCTAATTAGCAATAGAAAACGTATTTGTGCCAAATCTTTAAAATTCTTACATTAAGTAGCTAAAAATATTTACCGGGAATAAAAATATACACTTCATTGAAGACTGTTTACTTACTTCACCAGAGTAACCACTTTCTTAAATCTAGTAATTATTCCAAGAAATAAAACTTCTTAGTTGATGTCGATAATCTCTCGCGTATATACGAACCTACCAACTACTTCAGCCAAGTAATTCTCTCTTCGTTCGAGAGATCACTTTCCTGTGTGTACCTACTGGTTCAGTAGGTCCTCCAAGTAACCCATCAATAATTATTTATAACTCTTCACAACAAGTCAAGAACGTCCAGTTATCGCATAATAATAATAATAATCATAATAATAATAATGATAGTTGCGTATTGCGTGCGTGCCCAGACCAATATGAGATTTTAATTATGATTCTGGTTGCAACGGTCGGTCGCGAGCTCAGCGAGCCGCTAATTATTCCCTGAACAAAATCGTGAACGTTTAAGGTTTCCCGCTGTTTCTGGCTGCCTCAGCAGCACCGTGCAGAGTCGGCTGGCTGTTCCTCATCACCGAAGTCGAAGCCGTTTAGCCCGAGGCCAACACGGACGCCAAGAAGACCATTCTACCATCGGAGGATGTTCCCGACCTCTTCAACGCAAGGCAAACACCAGAATATCGGCACGCGACTTGCTAATGGAGATGAGTTTTAGGTAAAATTGCGCATTTCTTGTAATTTAACTTCTAACTCAAAGGTGTTTTTGCATAAATTGCAACGCCAATCGAAAGAGGGGGAAATTTGACATGAAAAGTATGTTCAGTATTTTTCTGTTTGAAGTGACTGCTAGATATTTTAAAGAGTTATTTTTTACGTCTTCCTGGGAGATCAACAATTTTTGACATTGGTAGTTATGTTTTTGAAAGTATATGGACTAAGAAAAAAAACAATATTACAAGCCGAAAGTAATTATTTAATTAAATAATCTTCGAGAAATTTAGAATTGAAGCAACTTTTATCAATTTTGCCGTTTGGTCCTTTTTGCCTCACAGGTCTTTTAACAGGTATGTTGAAACATCTTCAATATAGTAATCAAAATAATTCTATAAATTACAACACTTAAATTATTATTTATTTCAACATAAGAGAGGACATTTTCCTTTTTTAAAAAATAATGTTTTTATCAACCTTATAATATTATTAATATTATACTTATTGTTACAAACAGTAAATATAAATAGTTGTTGCAAAAACAGTTAAACCTGCACATGCCAGGAATGCTGTCGTTGTATTTTTCAAAGCAAACTAAACAGAACGATTCTGAGTCAGAACTGAACTCCTTATTTTCTTTTCGTAAAATAATTTTTTGAACCTGCTTAATTTTATCCACTTTATACTTTTTAAATGCTTTCTTAGTATTTTTTTCTTCTTGCCATCTAGTTCTTATAGCAGATTTTCCTTTTCAGAAAGTCAGTCAAAATTGAAGTTTTTGCGGCGCTTTTATTGATAGGTTTTTGCGTTATGGCTTTATGCAGGGGTTGAACCACTTCAGAAACAGAAACAAGTTGTTTTGTCATCTGCGAACAAACAGTAGATGGTTGACGATAAAACGATGCTGAGGGCTAAAGATCCAACGACATTGAAGGCTGAGTTTCTATTAAATATCTGTCTTGGAACATTATAACCAAATCTTAAGTTGTCAGGACTATTTTTCAAGGGTGGCATTGTTCGGCCCGACAAATTAGGGGATTCGTACGACAAATTTCGGTACCTTAACGACAAAATATGCATTTTATCGACTAAATGTGTGTTTTAACGACAGAAAATGTAAACAAACGACATAATATATGTTTTAACGACAAAAAATGTAAATGAACGACAATATTTGTATTTCAACGATAAAATCAGCAAACTATGTGATTTAACCTCAAAGACCATAAATGACAGCAGTATGACAAGCAGCGCCTCTAGCCTAGTTAGCTTCGACTAGTGTATTTTTGACAAATTAAATACTTGCAAATAAGTGAAATGCTTTGATATCGAGATGTATTATCCACAACAAACAACTTCATTAATTTAATTTGGTATAGTCCTTTAATGACATTACAGGACTATACCGAAGCATATCAATGGCTATAATTAAGCAAAAAATGCTTAAAGTAGGTAGGTACTAAATATTACACATGTTCTACTAAATCAAAAGATATATATATATATATATATATATATATATATATATATATATATATATATATATATATATATATATATATATATATACTGTACTTGAATTATTGTTTATTTGCTTCTTTATTTAAATACAATATTTTAAATTTAATTTGTGTTTTTATAAAAAAGTTTCATACCCCACCCACACTACAGCGGTTAATTAAGTTTTATAAAACCAAAATTATATAATTAAAACTCAAAAAGAAGAAACCCTAATTTGTCGTGCTTAATAGATATTCTGTCGTGTTAACTATTGTCGTAGGGAATTTGTCGTGCTGAGTACATATTTTGTCGTGCACAATTTGTCGTTGTGAATACCTAATTTGTCGGGCCGATGTACACCCAATTTTTCAAAAGCTCTGTAAATCTTAGATATACTAGATATACCTGCATGTGACTCTGTGAGATTTGTTCTTATTGAAGACCATTTCAGTATAGCCCTAAAAAACAACAAACAGAAAATAATAAGCTATTATAAAACGCCAGTGAAAGTAATACATTGTTTTACACTAAAAGAAAAGAAAGAGAGAAGCATACTTTCGTGCAAATTTGCAAGCGTGGAAGAATTGGGTCCTATATCTCACTCCAGAAGCATCGCAAAATACCAAAATCTATTGGTGAAATTTGTCGAAATTAATGATCTTCCAATTCAAATGTGTAGCTTAGACTGTTAAAAACTTTATACAGAAAAAATTATTTTTAATTGGAAATGTGTGATTTTACTGATTTGGATAGCCTGAAAAATAAACATATCCACAGTGTAGTACCTGCTATAGTTTTATACTACACTACACCTTTGTTTTTAGTTAATAAATAATTACAATATGTTATTTTCTTGTGTAAAGACAGCAATAGAGCCATATGTATTACTTCTAACCATGTACCTACACAATTCCGACACACATGTCTGATTTACGGACGTGCTATATTTACATGTACCAACCAAATTCCGACACCCCTAAATTGGTAAATAATAGTGGTTAAAAGAGTAGTACACCGTATTATTATGAAAATATAAAGCATTTTTAGTCAGCCTAAATAGATATTATTAGAATTTTCTTAATTACTGTTATCCTATAGCGATGTAAAAAGAAGTCGAATTGCAGTTACCTTATAAGGAAAAAATCAACTCTTTGCATAACACTCAATTATCAAGATCAGTCAAACTTCTAGGTTATATTCTGACCGGTAGGTAACTCTAACTCTAACGTTGGTAGAATAAGAAACGATTGTGGGTTGATAAGTGTAATGTCAAATCAATAAACCGGATGTCCTAAAATAAAGTTCAATGTTGTAGATTTCTTATTTTATCCAACTGAACAGAAATGTCGGAATTTAGGACAGTGTCTGAATCTGGGACATTTACCTTACTACCTCTGTCACACAATAACTGTTCAATTAGGTTTTACTCTCTTCAGCTATGAGAAAAAAAAACAACACATGACTTATTTGCTTCCAAAACAGTCTAGCTATACTATAATTGTAACAACCTGTAAATGTGTTCATTCTGGATTATGTTTACCATTCATGCAATTTTGATAGGTACTGATCTATCGGTAGTTTTTTTTGTGTGTTAATACTGTTGGTATGTCTTTAATGTCAATATTGTATGTAATATTTATTTAGAAAGAACCGTTAAATATAATTTCATATTTATAATAATAATAATATTCGGACAGATTCTAAAAATATTTTGAAAAACATCTAGGTCGTAAAAATATTATTTGTTCAATTCAACCTTGTAAAGAACAGCAAAAGATTCTACAACAAGCAGATTCAGACAGAATGTTCTGAATTGGGTTCAAAAATATTCACTACGAACCAACAAAATGACACCTTATGCAAATGACCAATAACTCAAAATAAATGCACTTTTCTGACGTCATACGCATTTTGAGTTGAATAAATTTTGAAGAAAGGTGGGGCGATATGTTGATTTTATATACGTTAGAAAAACTTCCGCGCCCTAACAAATCTAGAAAACGTTTAAATTGAAATATTTCTCTATGATAGTCGTTAAAAAATGGTTATATGTGTTAATACCGTAAATTCTCAACAATTATATTTTATGAAGAAAATGTGTTTTTATAATTCGAATCGCGTGGAAAAAAGCATGCTGACGCCCATGATTCACAATAACACAAATACTCCAATTATATAATATATAAACTACACAAGCATATAAATCAAGATTGTAATTGCAAATGATAAAATATGAATAACTCAAGCTCTAAAAAAACTCGGCCACTGAATGTCGCTTTGCAACTCCATAAACGTACACCGTAATTATGACCGGAATAAAATGCACCATAAGCGTTATAATTATTGTAAATCTGCACACAATTGTTCATGCATATGCAAAAAATCGTAATCACATAAATACAACAATAACGCAATTAACAATTCTTCGTGCTGAATTCGAAAGTAGTAACCTCCATGCGAAGCAAGAAGAAATGAAAAAGAATAACAAACACAAAGAGCACAACCATTCATATTAGTAATAATAATAATACATAATTGCTTGCAAATATTATAATATATCAAGGTAACTTTTTTTTGTTAATAGGTCAGGAGTATATTTTTTGATAATTTTTTTTAAGATAAGATTTTTATTAAATTAAATCGGTTTTGCTTTGTTTTGCTTTCGTTATGGCTCGCCTTAATTAAATTTGATGGAAAATGAGATAATTTTTTATGTTTGGTGAAAGATTATGAATTTAATTTAAAACCGTTAAGATTTCTCCGTGTGACCATGTTTGGGGCTGCGATAGTCGGTCGTACAAAAACTTGTGTTTAATCAACGTTGAAATTTGAATTTTAATTAGTCTCTTGCTTTACTTGGTTAATTAGGTTTAAAACTGAGAAAAAAAGTTTATTAAAAACTCAGTGAACAGGACTTCACGCTTCGAACTTTATGAATACTTTTTACTTGGAAGAGAAGAAAGAAATCATTTTAAAGGAATAATTGTTAATATTATTGCAGTTTATGCTTTTTATTATTTGTGATTATACGATTCACTGGGCTTGTTTTTTGTTTTCGTTATATTTTGTTATTCGGGTTGTGCAAGATTGTGCAACACTCAGACGTGGAGATTTAAATACGGTGCAGATATTTTTTATTTTAATCTGATATGGCCAGGCACATGATGTTATCATACTATATATAAAATTAATAGTTTAACTGCATGAGATTCTATTTGATCGAGATCGGCCATGTCTGCATTAAAATAAAACTAGTAGAACTAGACAGATATGTTGCTTAAAGCTGCGTTCGGATATTGTACTCCGTTGACACCGGGTACACCGTCCAAATGACACAGTGGTTATTGGGTGTAAAAAGTGTAACGGTGTACAATATCCGACTGTCATTAGAATCAAAATATCTGACATATCCTGGCTCCTAGTTTTAATGCAGTACGACCGATCTCGATGAAATAGAAATTGCTCATGCAGCTAAACTATTGATTGTACCAAAAAATGTCATAGTCATAAATTATTCAGAATTTCCTCATCTTTAATTTATTATTTAACTATTTCGACGAAATTCCAGAAATGGCGGCTTATTTGCAAAATCTTTCAAAAATGCTAAGACTAAACCTCCAGTTCCTTTGGACCGTTTTCAACAGAAAGTTTTTCAGCTCTAAGTTTGGTCATGAAACTTCTAAATATGTTTCGTCCCGATACCTTTAGTAGTTTCTCCGGAATCGTCGCCACAAAAAAACGGATACACACATCAATACACACACACACAGACATTTTTTTGTACCTTAGTCAAAAATGTTCAGGGGACCCAAAATGACATATTTCCGCTAAAATCTCAAAATTTTTTTTTTGCACGATTACAGTACTTTACATACTACCTACGTATGATAAAGTAAAAACTCTGGTTTTGGAACTGGTTTTAGGAATTTTGGTTTCAATCCTGGTTCATCAGAAAGTTAATTTCACGATATAAATTTACACGGTAAAGTCAATTTCACAGCTTAATCTATGTTGGGATGAACTGTTAGATCTCCTCTGCTATTAGTTTGGGAAAAAAAAAAACAGCACAAAAACTAGTTAGAAATTTGCACGGAAATACAAAAGTAGTTTTTACTTGCAATACTAAGAATATTAGGTATTTGAAATGTAAAAGTGTATGTTTTTTAATGCATAATACAGTTGGTGATAGTAACAATAAATTAAGAAATCACGACATACGAAATGTATGTTTAAAACAAACTAGCAATGCTTCTGAACATTAATGTTTAGAAGTAAAAATTAACATTATTGTACTTTACATTTGACCCTCACACATTTACATTTACAAAATAAGTAGGCATTTTAGTTCTATCATACTTTAAAATATTTTTCAAATTCTATAAAAGAAAACTAAGTGACATATTGTGAAGAACATTATTATTTTAATAATTCAAAAATCCAAAGATACGTTGATTTTATTTTATCAAAATACACCGTTTTGTTGTCAAATACAACTTCTACTATTTTAGATTTATGACATTATCAATATCTTTTACTGATCGATTTTAAATTGAAATTTTAATTATTGATTTTGATAGATAGAAATTTGATCATTTAGATAACTCTGTGACAAGTGAGTTTGCGAATGAAAAGTGAATGAAAAAACATGGTAAGTTTAGCGACGAATATGAATCAAAAGTTGTCCATGATGTGCGGATTTTGCTTTCTTATTAATTATTTTTAGGACTTGAAAGTACTAAGTTTAAGGTTAACTTTGCAATCATTTTGAAGTTTTCAGGGCTCGCTATGAACTCGCAAAAATTGCCAAATTCACGTTTAATTTTTTGCTTAAATTTCAACCACAACCTTAAGTGATAAAAAACTTTTCCGAGTTCATATTTCCGTATTTGAATCAGTCTACAGTAATTATATCAATTGACTCCAGTGTATGATAAATATCAAAATGCGTTCTGTTCGCTTTTGACACCGATCCGTTATTTGTTGCTATCTACTCTCAAAACATTATTGATAAATAGTTTTCAAGTTGTGTTTTTTACGTTATTCATCAACAACAACTAAAAAGCCTAAATGTCCTCGTACGAGTTTTCTAAAAGTGGCAACCCTAGCTAGATTATATATCCCGTCCTTCCGTTACATGATAATCTGTAGTTTCGCCTTTCAGTACTACCGTCACGTATATTCAAAGCCATGGTAACAAACAAAATGTCCAGAATGACAAATAACTAAAAATCCTTTAAACATTTAGGAACTTTCCGATTTTAAGATAGAAAATTAGTTTGAGAAGAGTATATTATATAACGAAAATTGGTGAAAGAGTTGTTTTGGAATGAGTGCGCCCATATGTCTTATAAAACGAGTGTTATATATGTATACTATTGTTTTCTACTTTGCGACATTAATTTGACTTGAATTTAAATTTCGAAAATTGCTGTTGTCGTCTTACAACAGTGAAAGCGGGTTCGTCATGAGTTTATAATGAAGGCAAAGTAGTAAAAATTACTTTAGCGTCAATGTTTTTACTAAATAAGTATTCTTGTTATGTTTTTACTTTATTATACGTAGTATGACAAAGTATTGTAATCGTGCCGAAAAAGAATAGAGATTTTAGCGGAAATATGTCCTATTGGATCTCCTGAACATTTTTGATCAAGGTACAAAAACTATCTGTGTATGTGTGTGTGTGTGTGTATGTATGTTTGTGCGTATGTATGTACCCGTTTTTGTGGCGACGATTCCGGTATCGGGACGAAACATATTGAGTAGTTTTATGACCAAACTTACAGCTGAAAATCTTTCTGTTCAAAAGGGTTCAAAGGAACTGGATGTTAACTCTTAGCATTTTTAACGATTTTCCAAATGAGCCGCCATTTCTGTAATTTCGTCAAAATAGTTAAATAATAAATTAAAGTAGAGGAAGTTCGGAATAATTTATGTGTATGACATTTTTTGTAAAGGTTTTTACAGATATTTTCATTCTAATGAGTGTCAAACGATGATGTTTTGACAATACCTACTGTCAATAGAATGAAAATATCTGTCAAATCCTGGCTAACTAGTTTTATTTTAATGCAGACACGACCGATATCGAAATTTGACAAATGGTCGAAATTTTTAAATAATATTCATGAAACATAAGAATATAATTAAGAACGTCATTATTTTTGTTTAATAAAAAAAGTACCTATGTAAACAGTCTGTAAATAATTCCTAAAACACAATTTTTAAGTTATTATTGAGAAACGTGATTTTGGTAATTTTTCCGACTTATTATAGCGGATGACCCAATGCCCTAGACATTTCAAAAGAGGCGCAAAGTAAACCTTATACCTTGTAGTTCATAGTCCTGAAAATGTTGTGTCCTTGAACGACGGCGACTGTTTCTTATTTAATTTGTGTGCTTGGGGCCCAAAAAAATACTTAACAAGACTGCAAGACATCATAAACAGTTTTTAAGTCCGGATTCCTATTTGTCATCACGACTAAATATATCAAAAAAGCCTTTCCATTAATTTTTCATTCGCAAAACTTACTTGTCAAAGAGTTATCTTATATAACAAATTGATTTATCAGAATCAATAATTAAAATTATAATTGAAAAATTGACTATGGAAAAATATCGATAGTGTCATAAGTCGAAAACATTGCAGACTTTCAGACATTGATTTTGATAGACTTCTTTGTGCTAAATACAATTTCTGAAGTCAAATTTTTGTTGTAAAAAATGATTCATCGCGCAACGTTGTTGATGAAATCTAAGTCAAAATGTAAAGAATAAAAGTTATTTTGGCAATGTTTGTAAGTTTATAGCGGTTGCACCCTAGAAACTTCACAATTGTTTCAAAGTAAACCTTAAGCTTTGTACTTTAAACTCCTGAAAATTTTACTTACTTATAATTAAAAAGAACGCAAGACATCATAGACAACTTTTGAGTGCAGATTCGCATTTGTCACAAATAAACTTCCCGATAAGGTCTTTTCATTCAGTTTTCATTTAAAAAACTCTTTCACAAAGTTATCTAAATATATCAAATTGATCTACCAAAATCAATTATAAAAATTTTAAATTAAAACTGACCCGTAAAATATATCGCTAATAACATACTTAAGTAAAAACAGTTGATGTTCAGAATTTGATATTAAAATGTCAATAAAATCGACCTGTTCCAGGACCATGTGATTTAAAAAAATAATAATGTCGTCACAATCTGTCACTTAGTTTTCTAGTATGAAATTCGAAAATTTTTTGAGTACAAAAAAACTAATGTTACGTATTTTATAAATATGTTGGCGATTGAGTTATTTTGTTTCAAAACCTGCAAATTAAAAAATTTGATGTGGCCAGGCACATGACTTTATCATAATATATATATATAAAATTAATAGTTTAACTACAGGAGAGTTATTTACAGACTGTTTACATAGGTACTTATTAAGCTATACATTCTTAAACAAAAATAATGACGTTCTTAATTATATTTTTATGTTTCATGAATATTATTTAAAAATTTGTCCAAATTTCGTAGTTATGAACGTGAGAATTAGTAGTTTCAGTAATAGAGTTAGTAGATTGCTTGCTTGTATCGCTAGCAATGTACGAAAAAAGTTTCTTTCTTCAATTTTTGTTTAAAAAATTCCCACCGGGTGTGTGTTATCCCTAAACGACGCTTTTCAGGACATTATTCAATTGTTAGCTGTGAAGTAGGTATGTACTATGCACTAACTAATTTAAATCATTTTCAAAACGAGAACTTTAAATTCATGAAACTAGATCCATATTTTAACACAGTAGTTTCAATGTTATACTTATTTAACTTAGCAAGGACTTACCTTACTGATTTCTCATTTCTCATCTCGTTCTCGGTCTTCATCTCATATTTAATATTCAACAAATACTTCTTCTACAACCACAAACATAGTCCCTCACAAAAATCGCACAAAAATCCACAAGAAACCTCAAAAATTCAACATTTTCAACAACAACAAAAAACAACGACCAAATCTCCCAATCAAAAACGGGGGCGTGTTGATATTCAACTGCTATTCAACTGTTATTCAACGATCTCGTACAAGAACTCGCGCACCGCCTGCTCGATCCGTCGCAACACGAAGTATCCGCGACGGTCGAACCACGAATGTGCTCTCCAACGCTCAAGAAGTGACCAAGACGAAGCCAACTTCGACTCCCGCCAACCTCAGCTGTCTAGATGGACCTCGCAAGCACCCCGATATGCATATTTAACTCGCTCACCCTTATTTGAACCCCTTAGGAATAGTAAAACGGTTTCATCCCGTTTTACTATATTACTAAGGGTTGACGATTAATTTTTTTCGCGAATTTGCATGAAAACGCGGGGTTGTTGCGCTTCGCTTTTGTTTTCTAATGGTCAGCTAGGTTGGGGGATGGGCAGATGCGCGGTGTCGACGCGGGGAACCACCCCTATCTCGCGGATTGCGCTTTGTTCGCGAGAGATTTCAACGGTGCGTCAGGAGCGAAACCTGATTGGAGTGCATAGTTTGACGATTCTGGATTTGGCGGTTTGGGCTGGTTTTTTGGGTGCGTAGGGGAGAATTGGGGTTGGGGGTTGGAGGTTGGTTGGTAGAGCATGTGATGTTGTTGGTATGTTCTGGAATAAAAGAGTTAAATGAGTAAAATACTATAGTATTTTATTGCAACATTTTCAAAATTATTCTTAAACTTGCCTCAATTTTAATTCAAATTTTAAATCTATCATTCCATTTCGTGCTGTTCTGTATGTGATAATAGATATTCGGTTAAATTGATGATAGTTTTACATAAGTAATGGCTTTTAACACAATTTATCGAGAAAAATGTTTGACATGCAACAATTGACAGCAAACAATGTTAAAATTCCAAAAACTAATTGTCACTGTCAGTTGAGTAAGTTGTTATAGATGAATTTTTGTATTTTAATAATGTTCGTCGACCTATTTTACGTTCTTTCCAAGTTTTTGTACCCACGATATTTTTATTTTCAATTTCCATAGCCTCCACTTGTAGTAGGTAGGTACCTACCTACTGCAATGGACAATTCCGTAAAAACTTTTTGTCTGCATGAATTATGTTCTAATATGATGTGAAACTCCGAATAACAGCATAAAGAATAATTACTGTATAAAGATTCTATTGATTCTTTTCATAAAAAAAATCTGTCTTTCTATACCTATACAATCACAGTCCAGTTTTTAAATTGACAGTTTCTTTATACGTCTTCGTTCTACATACTTTTTATGCCAATTGGCGCATAAATGCTCCAAATGGACGATTGTGCCAAGATCTCTTATAAAACGAGTAGGTATAATACGGTATTGTTACTTTATCATACGTAGTATGTAAAGTACCTATTATAATCGTGCAAAAAAAAGATTTTTGAGATTTTGGCAGAAATATGTCTTTCTGGGTCCCCTGAACATTTTTGACCAAGGTACAAAAGAATGTCTGTGAGTGCGTATGTGCACACAGCGAAGTATATTCTCAAAACGTGAGAAAATTATTTACTTGCGGTTATTGCTTTAGATGAAAGTTAATATTTACTTGGTTTGAAACAATTTCTTTCATTTAAGAATTCCTTGTTCTCACAATTCAAGAATATCCCAATCTCAGAGTTATTAGTATATAATAATATTCAAACCAAGAAGTTTAAATTCTCATTTCAAGAAGTTGATCAATACCTTGAATCAAGTAAGCCATTGCTTGCGCATTTACACCCAAGCGTGCACGAACGTTGCCGAGATTTAAGATTTTTCGCATCGGCCTTTGCCTTCAGTTAGTTGGGGTCTGCTATGGCGCCGTGTTCGCTGACTACCGAGTATTGTCCGGGAAGAGTTCAATATGTAAGTATATCTTTACTAATTTTGTGTAGGTACTGTACGCAATAACTACGCGATCTATAATATTATAAAAGTATATAGTTTTAATTTTGGGTGAATAGCCTACAGTACTTATGTTCAACGTATTTGCGACGCAGTTCGTAGTTGTGACTTGTGACGCACACGGTACGTAAATTTTGCCTAGCCATATAGTGGTCACCAAATCAACATACATGTCACAGAAAACTTACTTGTGTAATATAATGGAAACAATTTGATGTCTAATAGAATATGGTGTTCTTTTTCCATGCCTTAGATATTGTAGGTAGTGATAATTTATAAATAGGTAAGTATATATGTAATTAAGCAAAGAAATTTCATACAATAAAACAAATATCATTCGCTAAGTTATTGTCTACTTATTTCACACAATTCCCTACCTTTAAAAAAAAAACTAAAACAGTAATTTCTATTCAATACATTATGATCATGTTCTTGAACTAATAATATCTATACTTATTTCAAGAAAATATTTTCTCATTGTCAAGCATATATATTCACTTTAAGAAAATTCCATTATTCTCAACGTGAGAATAGATTTCTTGAATGAATAATATCTATACTCATTGCAAGAAAATATTTTCTCAGATATACAAGCATATGATCATTTCAATTCAACAATATCTCTTTATTCTTAACTGGAGAAAATATCTACTTGCGGCTATAGCAAACTAATCATTTACTTGGATGAAAGCATATTGCTTTGAGTGAAGTATTTACTTTTCTGTGTGTACCATTACAATGAAACGTCTCCGTAAAATTTTCACAAGTTAATAAATTTTCCCGAGAGTCCATCTAAAAGTACACTGTTTAAGGTTTACTTCAGGGCACAACTGAAGTTACTAGGTCTTCAGGTTCGTTCGCTGGACGTTTGCAAAAATGGCAAAACAAACTTATAAAATTGTCTAATACGTAGGTACCTTGTAACCGTAATACTTTGTATATGAATAAATCTAGTTAAATAGGTTCTAAATGGCTTCTTCTATATAACCTTATAAATGTTTTACATCATCCTACCCAACACACTGTGTACAGAGCAATATTAAGACAGTAAATAGCATAGTACCTACTCTTTAAATTGCAAACATCACAGAAAATAGTAAAAAAGATATACGACATAGTAAATATAAATCAAAGAGAATTTACGGAACATTTTAACTAGCAAATAATATACAGGTTGTTCCATTTAAAAAAACTCAAGAAAAAGATATCTGAAAATGTTTAAAAATTAGGACTGCATGCTACGATTAACATGTATAGCAAATCTAATTTTTCATGACATCATCGTCAAGTTATGGTTTTAGTTATTATGTGACAAACTTTTTAGAACAATATCTGCAAAATGTAGTAATTACGTAATTTAAAAAAAAGGCCTGCAGTTGCCAATTTTTTGACAAACAATTGAATATCTCAGAAACTATTTACTTTACACAGGTATAACTTAAACAGGAAAGACTACCGTAACGCCCAAATGCAACACCCTGTATAAATGAAAATAATTTTACGTTATAGAAACTGATGACTCAAACAACTCTTGTATAAAACATTTTTTTCTTTCTCAAACGATTTGATAACTATCAACCGCCGGGATACTAATAACTCACCCTGTATACAATCACAGTTTAGTTTTTAAATCGACAGTTTCTTTATACTTACGTCTTCGTTTTATATACTTTTTATGCCAATTGGCGCATAAATGCTCCAAATGGACGATTGTGCCAAGATCTCTTATAAAAGGAGTTACTTACTTATACTTTACTATACTTATAAGACGGTATTTTTTATCATTAATTTCTTATAAATTTAGTTAAGTGCGGTTAAGATATGTTCACCCCAACCATCGTACTGCTTTTACTATGAAACCAAAAACAATGTTCGTTCCAATGTGTTGATTTTAAAACGAAAATGAACAAAATATAGAACGATTATTAATAGCATACATAAATGGCAAAAATTTTAAACTGATTAATATTTAAATATAATACATAACAACATAATACAGGTGTCCCACATTTTATCACGCAGTAGTTTTGTGTAAATGTTAAATGTGATACTTTCGTTTGGATCTTTATTTTTTTTTTCAATTCATTGGAAAGTTACAAAGGTTTGCATTATTAATAAACCCGTATCTTCTCTATGAATTAAACAAAAATTTGACACAATATGACACTTTTTCCCCAGAATCCATTACTAAAAATCAACAAAAAAATCATACTGGTTTATTTGTTATAGTATATAACATTACAAGAGCTGTAACTACAATATTACGTACGAGTGGAAAGTTAACATACGAGCGAGTTTTGTTACTTTTCACGAGCACGTAATATGCGTTACAGCTATAGTATTGTACAAAATTTTACCTACGACCGACATTTTGAATAAATTGTATAAAAAAATGACAAACAAATAAAGGTAAGGATATTTTTTGACGGTTAACCAATGTATTCGCGCGACAAATTCAACCTAAATTTTCACGAGCAAGTAATATATGTTACAGCTCGAGTATTGCACTTACCTACGACCGAAAATTTCAAATTTCAATAAATATAAATTGTATCAAAATTGACAAATAAATAATATAAATATTCGCGCGACATCTATAGTAGCTACGGAGAACTTAATTATGTCGTGTCTTAAAAACACAAAAGCACATGTTTGTTATAAGCGATATACGACTGAAGCAGTCTGTGACGTATCATTAGTTTTCTTTTTCTGTTTTCGAATATTTTATATGAATTGTAATATTGTTCTTCTGTTTTGTTAGTATTTCTAACTGCTATAACTTTAGAATGAATTCCAAAAACAAATATGTCCATATTGAACTTTTTAACCAACATGACATTTACTTTCTAAAAAATGTATAGCTTTTATTTGTTTCTTCATTTGTTTCGTTTTATTAAATTTAATTTGGGTTTTTTAATTTGTTGTCTTTAATTTCTTTACTATTTAATTATTGTAATAGACATTACTCACGTCTTTCTACGTTTTTGCATTGTTCGTTATTTTTCGTTTTTTCTTTGAACATTGATGACTGATCTTACTCAGACTGATATTTGCCTTCCAAAAAACATTTTGTTTGCGTGCATCATCTGAATATACCTAATGTCATAATAATTTGAACAATTCATTTGAAGAACAGAGAGTAGGAAATTTCGGTGGTCAAGCAATTAAAAGTGAACTGAAATATCACTATTTATGCTTGTAGCAAAGAACGTTTTGAGTTTTAAAAGCACTATTTGCAAAAAAAACACAAAATAATGAAATTTGCATGATTTGTATGTAGTTAAATTAATTTTTTTCCTTTGAATATCAACTAATTTTCAATACTAACTCAGATGATTAGAAATTTGCTATTTTCTCATGTAGTGACTTAAGTAGTAACTCAACTTTGGGACAGCTTTTTAAGCAAATTGAGGTAGATATAAATGCTTTTTCTTCTGATAAAAAATTATTATACTTGAGTGTACAATTTAAATTTGTATTTTTTTAAGTAGGCAAAAAGTGGATGTTGTTGTACATTATTTTTTGACGTTTCTTAAAACCAATGAAATGCTTCTTTATTTGTCACAAGGGTAAGTTTCAACCAATTATGTCATTATTATAGTGGGAATAAATCTCTTGCGATTATTCTCGGGAATAATCACTGTAGCTTTTATTTGCCTAGCAAATGTCAGATACTTGTCAAAATAATTACTTAATTGTGTCAACGCGAAATGGGTGAAAGTCATCGGTTTACCTTTTCTAATGCAGAAATTACAAGAAAGATTTTAGAAACTACTTCGAAAAATACTCTAATAAGTAATCAGTCAATATGGAGACAATTTAAGACCTTCACCAAAGAAAGAAATTATATTCTGGATCAATCTACTACAACAGCTACTCTGGCATTGATTTTAAAAGATTGGGCTTATAACATGAAAAGAAAAGACGGAAATGATTATAAAGAAGCAGTAATAAAGACAATGTGGAATAAAACGGCAAAATTAGTTCAAGAACTTTACTTTAATAAGTATAACAGGTCCTTTGATCCTTTCCATGATATAGAATTCAGAAATGCTCGGAATGCAAGAGATGCAAAAGAAAAATTTTACAAAAACATCCTGAAAAGTACAAACAAAGTTCTGTGGCACTTTCTAATACAGAATTGTTGCAAATTTTTAACTATTGGGACGAAGATACACCTTGTGGATTGCAAAGAATGTTTTTTCACGTTGCATCGTATGAACTAGCTTGGATGGGAGGAGAAGCTACGAAATGTTTAGTTCATTATTTTAAAAAAGAAACCGACATAAAAAGATTAAATACTGGCCGCATTGAATACAATCCCATCTTTACAAAAACTGCACAGGGTGGAGCACAAAGGTGCGCTAATAGTAAATGGTTGACTCCAAACATAAATAACCCAGATATTTGCCCTGTTCGTCTTTTTGAAAAACTAATGAGTAAACGTGAAGAAAATACTTATTAAAACCGAACGCTTGTTTCTTACTCCAAATCCGGCTTGGCAAACTCATGGTTTTTGGTATAAAAACGTTCCTGTGGGAATAAATTCCATTTCAAAATGGATGAAAGAATCCGCAGAAAAAGTAGGTCTAGACACAGTTACTAAAAAAATAACTAACCATTCTGCCAGATCAAGTGCAGTAAGTAACCTTTCAAAAGCTGGTGTAGGAGAACAAGAACTAATCAAGGTCACTGGTCATAATTCTGCAAGTTCGATTAAACCATACTTACAATTGAACCAAGAACATCATTCAAATATAATAAATAATCTTAGAGAAAATACGCAGGAGGAAACACTTAATATAACAAGCAATTCCAAATCCTCAATAAATAATGAGTCTCGAAATATTTTTAATAATTGCGTTTTTCATTGTACTAATTTAAATTGTTAATTCTTTTAATATATTCACAATGTGTCAACGATATTTTCATATATTGTAAGTAATAATTAATTAAATTAAATTTTTCAATAATTTTATGATAGTTTTATTGATCTTTCTTATTGTAAAAATTTGTGAATCAAAAAATAATCTAGTCAAATATAACTCGAGAGTTCCATAAATTAGAAAATAATTTGACAGATTTTGTTCAAACTTGTTGCCATTTGGCAATAGTCACGAGAGCCCGCAGGGCTCGAGTGGCAACAAGTTTTCAAACAATCTGTCAAATTATTTAAAAATTTATTCTCACTCTCTTGTTATATTATTACTGATAACATCACGTCTTCAGGCCAATCTTCAGAAATGGAAATTTCAAGAACGTTGTGAAACTAGATGAAATTTGTTGACAGATGGTTAAAAACGTTAAAAAATGGCTGCTGTTTGAATTTTCACGTAGATTTTTTAACCTTATTCCATCTCGAGTCGTTATAACATATTTATTTATTTAAAAATATTTTTTGAACTTTTGAAAGAATCAAATGTTCAAAAGAAAAAAAATCCATTGTTTTCCTTGAAATCAGCCACAGATAAGGCTATTGCCTAATTAGAACATCACCATAAAAGCTCAACACCATGAATATTTAAATCAAAGACCGAGACCACCTTATTTCGACTCCAATCAACGTAACAACCGATTATAATATTAATTAGCACCTCAACTACGGCCTGGAAGTCAAATACTGATTGCGCTTCGCGTCCACCACGTCGTTCGAACGCATTTCGTCGCAACATTTCGATCCTAATAAATATATTCAATTCGCCTTTTACGTACAGCGAGAGCAGGCCATCGAGGAACGGGCGTCTGTTATCTGGGATTAATCTGAATAATTTTAATACCGTCAATTTATATCTGACAGCGTAATAAGAGAGTGTTACCGTTGTTGAATAAATTAGAGTACGGACGAAACCTCGGTTGCACATCAGCGGCTTCGAAGATGCGAAAGCGGCACCGCCATCTCTCGACAACTAACAGCGTTAATATTTGCATAGAGTGTCGCAGAATTGTTTTATTTTGAAGTGAGTTAAGTAATAATGTTGAGGTATTTTGAATAAATTCGTCGTATATCTAAATCATAATTGTAGCTGTCTTGTATTAGCAACAAAGTAAGTGTGTGTATCAGATACAGGGTGATTTATAAATAATGTTACGGCGGCTTGTACAGCGCTAAAAATTAGTGCATTTTTTCAACTCAAACGTCCCGTGAACGCTCTGACATATGATCGTGAAATTTGGATATAGTATAGATATGGAGATAATCTAGGTGCTATCAAGAGGAATCATCTAATTTTTATTTAATTTTTGTTTTGACTACTTCGAAAAATACTCTAATAAGTAATCAGTCAATATGGAGACAATTTAAGACCTTCACCAAAGAAAGAAATTATATTCTGGATCAATCTACTACAACAGCTACTCTGGCATTGATTTTAAAAGATTGGGCTTATAACATGAAAAGAAAAGACGGAAATGATTATAAAGAAGCAGTAATAAAGACAATGTGGAATAAAACGGCAAAATTAGTTCAAGAACTTTACTTTAATAAGTATAACAGGTCCTTTGATCCTTTCCATGATATAGAATTCAGAAATGCTCGGAATGCAAGAGATGCAAAAGAAAAATTTTACAAAAACATCCTGAAAAGTACAAACAAAGTTCTGTGGCACTTTCTAATACAGAATTGTTGCAAATTTTTAACTATTGGGACGAAGATACACCTTGTGGATTGCAAAGAATGTTTTTTCACGTTGCATCGTATGAACTAGCTTGGATGGGAGGAGAAGCTACGAAATGTTTAGTTCATTATTTTAAAAAAGAAACCGACATAAAAAGATTAAATACTGGCCGCATTGAATACAATCCCATCTTTACAAAAACTGCACAGGGTGGAGCACAAAGGTGCGCTAATAGTAAATGGTTGACTCCAAACATAAATAACCCAGATATTTGCCCTGTTCGTCTTTTTGAAAAACTAATGAGTAAACGTGAAGAAAATACTTATTAAAACCGAACGCTTGTTTCTTACTCCAAATCCGGCTTGGCAAACTCATGGTTTTTGGTATAAAAACGTTCCTGTGGGAATAAATTCCATTTCAAAATGGATGAAAGAATCCGCAGAAAAAGTAGGTCTAGACACAGTTACTAAAAAAATAACTAACCATTCTGCCAGATCAAGTGCAGTAAGTAACCTTTCAAAAGCTGGTGTAGGAGAACAAGAACTAATCAAGGTCACTGGTCATAATTCTGCAAGTTCGATTAAACCATACTTACAATTGAACCAAGAACATCATTCAAATATAATAAATAATCTTAGAGAAAATACGCAGGAGGAAACACTTAATATAACAAGCAATTCCAAATCCTCAATAAATAATGAGTCTCGAAATATTTTTAATAATTGCGTTTTTCATTGTACTAATTTAAATTGTTAATTCTTTTAATATATTCACAATGTGTCAACGATATTTTCATATATTGTAAGTAATAATTAATTAAATTAAATTTTTCAATAATTTTATGATAGTTTTATTGATCTTTCTTATTGTAAAAATTTGTGAATCAAAAAATAATCTAGTCAAATATAACTCGAGAGTTCCATAAATTAGAAAATAATTTGACAGATTTTGTTCAAACTTGTTGCCATTTGGCAATAGTCACGAGAGCCCGCAGGGCTCGAGTGGCAACAAGTTTTCAAACAATCTGTCAAATTATTTAAAAATTTATTCTCACTCTCTTGTTATATTATTACTGATAACATCACGTCTTCAGGCCAATCTTCAGAAATGGAAATTTCAAGAACGTTGTGAAACTAGATGAAATTTGTTGACAGATGGTTAAAAACGTTAAAAAATGGCTGCTGTTTGAATTTTCACGTAGATTTTTTAACCTTATTCCATCTCGAGTCGTTATAACATATTTATTTATTTAAAAATATTTTTTGAACTTTTGAAAGAATCAAATGTTCAAAAGAAAAAAAATCCATTGTTTTCCTTGAAATCAGCCACAGATAAGGCTATTGCCTAATTAGAACATCACCATAAAAGCTCAACACCATGAATATTTAAATCAAAGACCGAGACCACCTTATTTCGACTCCAATCAACGTAACAACCGATTATAATATTAATTAGCACCTCAACTACGGCCTGGAAGTCAAATACTGATTGCGCTTCGCGTCCACCACGTCGTTCGAACGCATTTCGTCGCAACATTTCGATCCTAATAAATATATTCAATTCGCCTTTTACGTACAGCGAGAGCAGGCCATCGAGGAACGGGCGTCTGTTATCTGGGATTAATCTGAATAATTTTAATACCGTCAATTTATATCTGACAGCGTAATAAGAGAGTGTTACCGTTGTTGAATAAATTAGAGTACGGACGAAACCTCGGTTGCACATCAGCGGCTTCGAAGATGCGAAAGCGGCACCGCCATCTCTCGACAACTAACAGCGTTAATATTTGCATAGAGTGTCGCAGAATTGTTTTATTTTGAAGTGAGTTAAGTAATAATGTTGAGGTATTTTGAATAAATTCGTCGTATATCTAAATCATAATTGTAGCTGTCTTGTATTAGCAACAAAGTAAGTGTGTGTATCAGATACAGGGTGATTTATAAATAATGTTACGGCGGCTTGTACAGCGCTAAAAATTAGTGCATTTTTTCAACTCAAACGTCCCGTGAACGCTCTGACATATGATCGTGAAATTTGGATATAGTATAGATATGGAGATAATCTAGGTGCTATCAAGAGCAAAAAAAAATATTTTTAATGAATTGATATAGAAAAAAAAAACGGTAAAAGTCACCTATTTTGGCTAATTTATAACGGCAAAATGGAAGCGAGTTCTGATCAAAACCCCATGTCAGCATCTAGACCTGTCTTTTTTCCATCGGTAAAAATAATATTCAGACGTTAATTGCATACAGTCACGAGAAATTATGTACGAAAAACAGGCATGTTTTGTTCCAAATCAGCAGTGGTAAAGTGCTGCCATCTATTCCGGTGTACTAACTAGGACCGGCTCTATATGACTGGAGACACCCACATTGCCGTGGCGGTTTTATATAAATACAAATCGTACGGTGTTATATATATATATATATATATATATATTTTGCCGAGGGAAAGGTTTGCTTACGGATGCCGCTGACTAGGGTCGACCGCACTAACCAGTAGACGATGAAAAAGGTATGTCTCGTCGCAGTATGTCACGTAGGTACAAACAACACTTCCGACATTTAAATCGCCTCTCTTGACGGGTTCTCGTGATTTAAATTATTTTTATAAAAAGTACCTAAAAAAGTTTTTTTACCGATTTAATTAAACGATTCATTTTTGGAAAGCCCACAACGTGTTGAGTATATAGTAGTTATAATTCTACCTCAAAATTTGAAAAGGATGTCTTCATTTTCATAAATTATAATGTCTTACATACGGAATGTCTGAACTGTTCCAGTAGAATTTTTTGATGTACCACTATTTCTATATGTTTGAATTTCTGGAATCGGGGTCTACTCGATCCGAACTTTTAAATTAAAATACTCTGGAATTGACTCTCACATCCGGTCTACAGGAAGTTGGTATCAACTTCGTTATTTTAAATGGAATCATATAATTTTTATTTAATTTTTGTTTTGACTCATTTTTGTCAAGTAAACACTCTTTATCATTGCAGACTGGGGTTAGCTATTCAATCCTTCAAATGTTTTTTAGATATTGATAAGTTTGTGTTAAATAATTAAAATGCACCTGATATTGTATTAGCGGAGTTCGATATTTCGACAGGTATTGTTTTATTATCTATGACGTTTTACAACATAATTTTTGACCAATTGGTTCTTCTAAATATCGTAATTCAACAATAAAAAGAATGTGAATAGAAATAATTGTGAATAGGGGCATTCGACATGCACGTAAGTAACATTTAGAAAACCTCATTAAAAATTATGTACATTTTAAATTCTTCTCATAAATTTGTAAATGAAATGTTATCCCCTATTTTAAAAAGTGCTTCAATTTAATTCGATTGATGAAAATTTCCACCTGATCCATATTTAATGTGAAGGTTAAATAATAGTAAAAACGTAAAATATGGAATGTAGTTTTATTCAAACTGATTCAATTCAAACTGTTTTTTAGTGATTTAAACTGTTTTTTTAGTATTATTCAAACTGGTTCGATTTGATTTCGGAAATTTGCCTCTCTTCTTGCATGGGCTTAGCGCATTTTTATTTAATAAATTAATTGCTCCAGATTATTCAAGATAAATACCACATCACCCTAAAAATTTTTTAGGATGAATTCACAAAATTCAATCCTCACCGATTTACATATAATCTCTGTCACCACGCAAATATGAAATAGCAATAATAAATACATATAATATACAAATATGTATAGTGATTACTATACTCAATTTGTTAAAAATGTATACATAGGTTTGTCTTGGTTTGTCGATATAAGGAATCCGACAAAAGAAGATTCTAAAAGCAACAAAGAATGGAATGACTTTTCGTCATTCTTAGCGCCGAAACAGTGACACAAACAATATGGGTTTTAAGTATATATGCGTACCTACTTTCCTAATACGCAAAAAATGTATGTCACCGTGAAATACGAATACCGACAACGACATTATGTTTATAGACGAGGTAGGTGCTATAAAAGAAGGCAAAACGCCATTATTCTGTTACTTTTCATTTCCACTGTTACCATCGGAACAATGATTGAGAATTAAAAAAAAATAAATAGACGCAAGTGACAATCTTCATGAGTGTCATTCTCACTATGTACCGAAAAATAATCAAATCAAACTAGTTCAACAGTTATTCGACGTCAAAATAACTAGATAAAAATATTAGGTATCCATAATTTGTATCAATCATTTATTTTATATGATTTATTTCGTTCATGGCATAAGTAAAGATTGTGTATGTCGTAAGAAACGTATCATCACGTATTACCACGCTGACTGAGATCGCTATGCGTCCACCTCGGCAGTTACACAAATAATGTCCCCCACTTTATTGTTAGTGAATTAAGACACGCCCAGCTATCCTGTTTACATTTCGAAGCTGATGTGTAATATTAGCGTGCTGCACGTCGGCTGTTTAGTTTGTATAGCTCTATCTCATTCTGAACTTTCGTCGCCTCTTCGATGGCTTGCAAGGCAAAAATTGTATAAACCGCCTTAAATAATAAGTACTTACATCCTTCAAGGATTACTTTGAAACCCTTTTGAAATCACCAGATTATTGGGTTACGTCACAATAAATACGCAAACATTGCAAAAACCACGCTTGTTTGGGGTTTTGACCCCGTTTAAATAAATCCAAACCATTGGCGGGGCATATTTTACATTTTTCAGTTCGATGAAATGGTACTGCTATGTGTTTATATTTACCATATTCGCTTATTTTGTTTACTGTGTAATAAGTAATAACGAACCAGTACTATAATTGTTCAAAAAAACTACTTCTAAATACGTGCATTTTCATTTTATTTATGCAACATTTTTGTTAGTACATTTTATTTAAACTTCCATTTGATCTGAAAATTGCATGAGCGCTGTTAGATATGGATGCAATAAAATGCATAATAGCAAATTAATAGATAATAGAAAGGCGACTCTTATAAATAAGTACTAAATAAAATAGGGGTCATTGAATGCTAAAGAAAATTAATCTTCCTAACCTTTGCATACTTACCTGTCCCGTTTGGGAATATTTTTTGTAGCTACTAAAAAACCAGTTCATATATTAACGACACGTGGCGCATGCTACACGCGTGGCTCTTTCAGCACTTTTGTCCAGTGGAACGACCCTCTTTTCAATCGTCCAATTGTCCTAAGTTCATAGGTATGTTATATCCAGGGTCTCCCACGACGAGCTGCCTTTAGAAGTATATGGAGAACCAAATGAAATGAGAGATTGAAAGTTTGTGGACTTATACTGTTGGAGACGATCGTCTCAACTAAAATATTTTGAGTTTTCGGTTACTTCCTGTTACACCGGAAATGATGCCAACTTTTATATTTCAAATGGAACACCCTGTATTTGATCGCATTTTTGAAATCTTCATTAAATTTTAGATCAATTTTATGTTACATTCCCTATAAAAATGACAGCTGCACGGTTACTTTCAATCACTTATAAATTATCCCCTGTGACCGTTGGAAAAAAGTAGGCCGGCAAAATTGTTGTGAAGGTAACATATTATCGACACATCGGTAGAATTCTTCTAAAAGTTATACAGGCTGTTCAAATTATAAGATCAAAGTTGAATTCGAGAAAAGTACTAAAAGTCGATTTTTTCAAATGACAACCCGCACATATGAATACATTTCTCAATTCTATGGAAAATTTTAGATCAACTTTGTGTACAATGTCCTATACCTAAAATGTATTTGTACCTACTGAAAGCGATTTTTAAACATCACAGTAGAAATTGCAAACATTGCCAAATCTAGATTGCGTTTGAAAACAACTGAACAATTTGGAATAAACAGAACTTTATTAAAAAGTTTTTTTAGGGCATTTCTCATTATAAAAAATTTAGTATTTATAAAATTATAAACCTACAATAAAACACAATATTAAATATAAAACAAAATCGTAAAGTAAATTATAAAAAAGCTTAATTCTATTTCAGTAACTGTTCAGGAAACGTTGTCGTTTTCCGCTAAACATGCTTCAATTCTTTTTAGAATATTATTGTTGGTGGCGTCCCTGATTGAGCACATTACCTATTGAAAGCATTTTAGTAGGTACATTTTAGGTATAGGACATTGTACACAAAGTTGATCTAAAATTGTCCATAGAATTGTGAAATGTATTCATATGTCAGATGTGTCGATAATATGTTACCTTCACAACAATTTTGCAGAACAACTTTTTTCCAAAGGTCACAGGGAATAAATTTATAAGTGATTGAAAGTTACAGTGCAGCTGTCATTTTTTAATGAAAAATATTAATATCTCTAAAACAAAATTGATCTAAAATTTAATGAAGATTTCAAAAATGCGATAAAATATAGGGTGTTCCATTTGAAATGTAAAAGTTGACATCGTTTCCGGTGTAACCGGAAGTAACCGAAAACTCAAAATATTTTCGTTGAGACGATCGTGTCCAACAATATAAATCCACAAATTCTCTCATTTCATTTGGTTCTCCATATACTTCTAATGGCAGCAGGTCGTGGGAGACCCTGTATACCAACATTGACCTACTATACGTTGCAACATTGTAACTTGAATGTATATAAACACTGCTTTTATCGCATATTTCATAGGAAGTCAAAACAGATTACCATTCAATAAGGCATTAATTATATAGATGCTGCCAGATTTTCACTTAAAATGGTAATGAAATGGCACTATGTGAATACGTTAACAAAATGAAATGGGAGCTGCTAGGGAGCTATTTCGTAGTCCAGATACATTAATTTGAGCTTCCTGTATGTCTCCGTACTATTAATAACTATCTCATTGGAATGTATTCATCTGTATTATACATCACACTATTATTTGTGTCGAAGTAAATTAAATGAGCAACTCTTTAAAAAAGGAATAGTTGTTAGTTTTTTTATCCGATATTGCATTCATTTTGACGAATACGTATTCATTTGAAAAATATGTCGAAAGTCCGCACCATATGGAAAGAATTTTTATTGTGTTTAGAAGTAAAAATTATATTCAAATATGAAGTCAGAGCCACCTACCTTGAAAAGAAATATTTTCAGTTTCTTTCTTAATTATTACTTTTGTGACAAATATTAGTAAATGCCAGTGATACTAAAAGGTTCTTTTTAATCTATTTTTTGGAAATTTGAATACATTTTTTATACTTTTTGTTATTTTGGTATGATAACTAATGTTTATTTAGAACTAACGCAAAATTACTTATTTTCTTGGTGCGAAGTTGATATTTCACCCTGTAGATATTAATATATCATACAATAACTAATTCAGGAGCGTGACTTACCTTTTATTCAGTTAATATTATTGACTGTGGTCAGGTTTATAATAGTAGTTATCCATCTACACCGAGCGATTCTCAAGTGGTGGTACGCGCGGTACTACCACTTATGAAATTTTATTTTCACTGATAATATCTTAATAAACATAACTGAAACCTCAATCAATTGTGTCTTGAATCAATTATTTTATGCAAGAATGTATCTTCTTATGTACAGCAACACAAAACGCACCAATAACCACCTAAGTATAGGTTCTTGTATAGGCAACCCAATGATACAAAAAGAGTATGAGAACAAACAGTTTATTTTCTTTATGCAACATTGTTTATATTTTAAAATAAGCATACACCACTATCACAGGTGGATATGAAAAACAAAAGCATTATCCAGACATTATCCATTGAATCGTACTCACTGCAGTTTACGTTAGTTTATGTGCTGTAACTTTTAAAACCATGCTTACACTCCAACAAAAAGTTGAAATTCTTTTAATACATGGAGAAATTTAGACCGCACCGAGATGTTGCTGCTATTTTCAAGACATCCACACAACCAAATTGCCCATTCAACCATTTCCAGGATAATGAGAAAAATCAAAAGTCTGTTGAAAATAGCTCAAGAAACCCCACAAAAATATGTTTCCAAAATGAGGAAACAAGTTTGCCAGTGTTGCAAGAAGTAATCGAGCATAAAACGACTTGTGTTCGACTAATTGCTTCACACAGCCAATGCAGTAAATCAACAGTACATAAGATAATAAAACTAAACAAGTATCACCCTTATAAACCAAAATTTATAAGCCTACACTAAAAAAAGAGACTTCGACATCAGGTATGACTACCATCTGGTTTGAGGTGAATATGAAAGAGAACATAGTTTTTTTTTTTTAAATATTCTTTGGACAGATGCGGCAACATTTACATCAAATGAGACTGTTTCTTCAGAAAACTGCCGGTGGTGGACACATGAAAACACGAACTTTACAATAGAATGCCGAGATCAGTACCATGTTAAGACTAATGTGCTGTGCGGTATTTTGAATAATCAAATATTTGGGCCTTTTTTTTTCGTCAAAATATAAATGGGGAAATATATCTTCCGTTCCTGAACAGAAAGTTGTCACCTTTTTTGCCGTTAATTCAACGGGCGTTAATTTAGTTCCTGCTTGATGGTGCGCCCATATACACAATATAAACTCTGTCTAGAATTTTTTAAATCATAAATTTGGCCATCGCTGGATAGGCAGAAATTCGGAATCAAGATCCTGGCCAACTAGATCCCCCGACTTTACCCCGTTAAATTTGTTTTTGTGGGTTTACGTAAAAAATAACGTATACAAACACCGACCATTTAGAGATATAAATCATTTAGAGGAAACTATACAACATTTTAAGTAGTAGAAATAAAATTAGTTCATAGATAATAAATTAGCATTAATAACATATTCATAATAGTTATTAACTTAATAACGGGCAAATCAGTCATAATTAATTCCAGAAACAATAGATGTGTGATGCTTTAGTTAATTTTATTAAAATATTATCAGTGAAAATAAAATTTCATAAGTGGTAGTACCGCGCGTCCCACCACTTGAGAATCGCTCGCTGTAGATGGATAACTACTATTATAAACCTATCCACAGTCATTAATATTAACTGAATAAAAGCTAAGACACGCTGCTGAATTAGTTATTGTATGATATATTAATATCTACAGGGTGAAATATCAACTTCGCACCAAGAAAATGAGTAATTTTGTGCTAGTTCTAAATAAACATTACTTATCATACCAAAATAACAAAAAATATAAAAAATGTATTCAAATTTCCAAAAAATAGATTAAAAAGAACCTTTTAGTACCATTGGCATTTACTAATACTTGTCACAAGAGTAATAATTAAGGAAAAAAACGAAAATTTTTTTTTTCAAGGTAGGTGGCTCTGATTTTATATTTGAATATAATTTTTACTTCTAAACAACATTTCTAAATAAAGTTTATCGATAATAATGAAAATAAAGGTACTTTACTCTTACCACAAATTCATATATTCTGAATCGCTCGGTATATGGCACGGAAATTTACATATTTGATGGTTGCAGTTTTGGTTTCATATGAGCCGCCAACTTTTATAAAGAATAAAATTTTCTGAAAAATACACAATAAAAATTTTTTCCATATGGTGCGGACTTTCGTGGACACACTGTATATTCTCAAACTTCACTTTATAAAAATCAATCTAAAAATAATGCGAAAATTTCGAAAAAAAGTATAGAATCAAATACGAGACTTACCAAGTTTTTGAGTGCGTTGTTTCTTCCAAAATTCTAGATTACAGGCACTTCTAACCTGGAATGTAAAAATATACTCATTAATTCATATTATCCTCCATTTCTAAATAATTTAAATATAGAAGTACAATAGTTAAGAGGCATTAAAAGGTAAAGGCAATCTCTCTACACTTTGAGTAAAAGTTTTAAGGACATTATTGACATAATAATTCAAGTGTGTGCTAAAAGAGTACCCAACAGTTTTCCAAATCTAATTCAATGAATTTCTCTTTATTTGTAATTGTTCAGTTGTTCCGACGCAATCTAGATTTGGCGATGTTTTCAACTTCTTTCTTAAATTTGTAAAATCGATGTAAGCAGGTCAAAATACAAAAAAGGTTGTAAAAATGCAAATTTTGTATAGTTTCTAAAACTACTTTTCTCCACTCAGATCCAAAAAAAAGTGACGCACTTGATTTTTGACCTAAGTTTGTCTTTTTTATGTTTTAAACCAGCTGGCCAATTTTTATTTTTTGTTTATTTCTTGGAAGGGAATTCCCTTGTCTTTTAAAAAAATTAATGTGGTGGATTTTTTTCAATGTATCCTGGATTGTAGTGGAAAAACCTGATACCATGTATTTTTCCTCAATTTTTACTCACTTGTTAATCAAGTAGTGGTATAGAAAGTGCTTACACGCTATATAGATTTATCTCTAAAATGATCCGAATTACAGCATTTTTTAACCTTGCATATTACCAACTTTTTGAATTTAACGAGAAACAGTGATCTAGTGAAATAAACTAATAGACATTTTTAAAAACGTTTAAAAACAAATTCGTTAAGTTTTAAAGCGAAATGTTAAGTTATCGTTTTTAATTTTTTATTTAAAACTAGATATTTGAAACAAAAACATTCTGCAGCTACTTTTTAACAAGGAATGCAGTGTCATTTTTTAATTTAAAATAACATCAAAAATGGCGGCGTAACCATGGCCAACTTTTGATTTTCTTATGCGCGCCATGTTGAATTTTGGCTATTTCCGATAGTCGTGTCTTTTCTCATTTCCGCAAGGTATAACATGTTGCAATATTTTTTAAAATAATCGTGTAATAATCAAAAAACCTTCAGGTACCTAAGTGGAGCTTGGTTACAGACCGCCGGACTCGTTGCCAAGCAACGTCAATAAAATGCACTTGGATCAAGCGGCGCGCTCAGCGCTGGTTTTGCCATTTAACCAAATAAACCTTAATTGTGGTTGATTGTGGATGTAAAATGCCGTTTACCAACAAGCGTGATATGATAAGGGTTTATTATAGTCTCATAGAAATGCCTAATCATACAAAATTCTTAACATTGGACAGAAATTTAGCGGACCATGGTTCGTTTAGTAGACCCCGCAATTCTTATAATCATCATGGAAATGTTGAAAACGATCAAAGAGATATTTTGGAAATGGTAAACGTTAGATTAGCATGATGTGCAATGCTTCAACTACTGGTTTTTAGATAAATGACGACCCTCGGATTTCTACGAGGGAAGTAGCTTCTAATTTGGAATTTCCGCAAACACGTGTTTGGAGAGCATTACGCACAAAGAAATTGAAACCGTACAAACCCCACACAAGTCAAACTTTGCAGTTCTACGAAATTATTTGAATCAACAATTTCCAAATCGGAATGGATTGGTAATGGTGGAGTGGTGGAAAGTCCTGCTAGATCCCCTGTATTGAGTCCCCTGGATTATTTTCTATGGGGAACTGTGAACGACGAAATTTATCACGATACTCGCACAAATATCGAGGAACTGCGGGATCGAATAACAAATGCGGTCAATGCTATTCCGGGAAGAACAGTTAGAAGAGCATAACATGTCGAAAAGCTGGCTCGGTTTTATGCCTTCAAGAAAATGGCGAGCAATTTGCACATTTATAATCTGAATGTATTTAATCAAAAGCACTCTGGTCAGTCCGGCACCGGCGGTCTGTAACCAAGCACCAGTTGGGTACCTGATAAGCACGACAAACAACGAGAAAAAGGAGAAAGTTCTTTTTTATTATTAAACCATTGTTTTAAAAAATATTGCCAACATTTTATACATTGCGGGAATGAGAAAACACACGACTATCGGAAAATGCCAAAATTCGACATGGCGCCCATAAGAAAAACAAAAGTTGGCCATGGTTACGCCGCCATCGTTGATGTCATTTCAAATTTAAAAATAACACTGCATTCCTTGTTAAAATGTCGTTGTAGAATGTTTGTGTTTCAAATAGCTAGCTATTTTGGTTTTGAATAAAAAATTAAAAACGATATCTTAACGTTTCAGTTTTTTGCGGATATCTTTAAAATGAAAAATAATAGCTAAAATTTCTTTTCAGATAAATGATCAGTACAAAAATACGAAACTTTGCCAAATTTAAACGTAGGCTCTATCTCCACTAATAAGCGAGATCCCCATGGTGAGCCTGGAAATTGAATCACCCGCTATATTGTGCTGTAAGAAGAAATTTTGTTTAAAATTATGTCGAAATTACCATTCCCGAATGGTCGAATGCCTTGTTTACGTGTTTCAAAAAAATCTGTAATTAGGACAATTTTAGAGATAAATCAATTAATAAAAAACAAAATGCTCGTAAACGAAGCGTCTTTCATATAGAGCGTCAGCTTAAACTTTCTAAACCGTTGCTTGATTTCCACACAGGGTGTCAAAAATGAGAAAAAACGTGGTTCCAGTTTTTCCACTACTATCCCAGGTACATTAAAAAAACTACCTCCTCTTTTAATTGTTTTTTAAAGACAAAGAAATTGACTACCATCAAATAAAAAAAATAAACATCCTACTGGTTTAAAAAATATAAAACATTAAAGTTAGGTCAAAAATCAGTTAAGTTAACTAGTAAATGCAAACATAATAGTATATTATTATACAAGTTTTATAAGACGTCAAATTGGCGCACGAGTTGTTTTGGGCACGACTAGCGTAGTGAGGAGTGCCCAAATGGAACGAGTGCGCCAATACGTCTTATAAAACGAGTGTAATATACTATTTTTTCTACTTTGCGTCATTAATTTTATATAAATTTAGAAATTGTGGTTACTATATCGCGCTAAATTAGAATCTAGGGTATTTTGCGGGTACCACGTGGCAGCACTGTAGTAACTGTCATTTCGTTAAAGATGAGATCGATGAGATAACATCAAGACAAATTCTAATTGTGAATAATTTTACTCTACTTTAGCCTACAAGTTTGAATAAATATTCAGCGAGGTCGCAACGATGATCATAATGGAGCTTGGGGCAACACTTTTAACCCTACTGTGATAAATACATGAAACTTAACCTAAAAAGTAAACAACTTTAAAATAGTGGGCCATAAGTATAATAATCAGAATAGAAGTGTTTGGCGGTGACTGATTAGTTACTTCGAAGAACAAGAACTTATTAAATAATTGTTATAACGCTTAACGTTTGATAGCGGTGTCTACCTAATTCCGCTACGTAGCCGTTGCGGCTTATATATTTACAAGCACTTATAATTGAAACCCAATTCTAATTTCAGCAAAGTAGTTTATTAGAATAAATTATACTTAGTAAAATTACATGTGATGGAGGTAATACAAATACGTTGCACACAACCAGAACTAAGACGAAGTCGAAAGCGACGGACAAAAACGAATATGAATTGAACCGAGCATCCAAGCGTCCAAAATATTACCGAAAACTTATACGTTACATAAACTAAGAAATCCTCTACACTTTAAATGTACTATAGCTTCGTACGTGTATGCTGATAAACCATTTATTGCGCATATACAATCTCGCAGCAGTAATTAAAGTCGTTCGTATCTACGATGTAGGTTTGATCTTCGCATAGTACCTTATTAAAGTAAATGTGGTCCTTGAATTATATCTGCAAAGGGGATTTGATGTTTAGTTGAAAAGAATGATAACAATCACTTACTAGAGTCCTAAAACATCACCGTAAACGTCATGCTGGCGTATTTTGATGAACACAGCAAAACTAAGAAAGCCCCAATCCTTTGGCCATACTATAGTAGGCTACACCCATGTTTAAATATGTATAGAATATTGATATTTCGCAGTTTATGTGATTGCAAGCGATTAAGAAGATGCAGTGTGTGGTTATGTTGGGTTATGTATTGTACATTTGACATATGGCATTTGATATCACTGTGTACCAATCAGACAAAAATGTTACTGTTTTCGGTATTACAATGTGTTAATTGTAACACCGAAAACAGTGTTACAATGTGTGCATTGTGAATGCAAAGTAGAAAAAACAATATTTAAGTATTGGTTGTTTTCACGACGTACTATAAAATTTCGAACAAAATAGACACCTGTTTGAAGTCGCCCTGTATGAATAGAAATAAAAGCAACAATGCATGGAAGCTGATGTGTACGTGCTGTATTATCTTCTCTAGGGCTACTAGTACATACATACTACAATTTTCGGTCTGCGATGGCGGTGGCAAATTAAAATTGTATTATGGATCCGAGGTACAATGCCATCAACGCTTTATGGCGAATTTTAATTTACTGTAATTGAATGTTACAGAACGGGCCGCTTTGTCATTAGTATGATGACCGAAGCGTTACTACTGGCACGTGAGCTAACTCCGCGGGACTTGCCTTTTAACCATTGCCTTTCCCATATCTTTCAAAAGTGCGCATAACCTATTTATAGTACGCAGTGAAAATATTCTGTAAATATACAGTTCATGGGATGAGCTCCAGTAAAAGCAGTAAATGTGAGGGAAGTGTTGTAAATTGTTAAGACAATGATATGTAATTAATTTCAGTAATACTGTCGTAAAAGTAGATTTACTGTTATTTAGCTGTAACTACATGGCAAGAGTTTATATTTTCAGTGCATTAGCAGACTTTTTAGAACGCAATTTAGTAGACGATCTATTTCTAATTTCAATTATCTTCAAAAGGAATGCCTTAATATTATTAAAATGTTCTTTTTTTTAGAAAAGCACAATTGAAATTGGAGAATACTGCACACAGAAAAGTAAATACTTCACTCAAAGCAATATGCTTTCATCCAAGTAAATGATTAGTTTGCTATAGCCGCAAGTAGATATTTTCTCAAGTTAAGAATAAGAGATATTGTTGAATTGAAATGATCATATGCTTGTATATCTGAGAAAATATTTTCTTGCAATGAGTATAGATATTATTCATTCAAGAAAACTATTCTCACGTTGAGAATAATGAAATTTTCTTAAAGTGAATATATATACTTGACAATGAGAAAATATTTTCTTGAAATGAGTATAGATATTATTAGTTCAAGAACATGATCATAATGTATTGAATAGAAATTACTGATTTAGTTTTTTTTTAAAAGGTAGGGAATTGTGTGAAATAAGTAGACAATAACTTAGCGAATGATATTTGTTTTATTGTATAAAATTTCTTTGCTTAATTATATATATACTTACCTATTTATAAATTATCACTACCTACAATATCTAAGGCATGGAAAAAAACACCATATTCTATTAGACATCAAATTGTTTCCATTATATTACACAAGTAAGTTTTCTGTGGCATGTATGTTGATTTGGTGACCACTATATGGCTAGGCAAAATTTACGTACCGTGTGCATCACAAGTCACAACTACGAACTGCGTCGCAAATACGTTGAACATAAGTACTGTAGGCTATTCACGCAAAATTAAAACTATATACTTTCATAATATTATAGATCGCGTAGTTATTGCGTACAGTACCTACAAAATTAGTAAAGATATACTTACATATTGAACTCTTCTCGGACAATACTCTGTAGTCAGCGAACACGACGCCATAGCAGACCTCAACTAACTGAAGGCAAAGGCCGATGCGAAAAATCTTAAATCTCGGCAACGTTCGTGCACGTTTGAGTGTAAATGCGCAAGCGGGTTGCAAGCAATGGCTTACTTGATTCAAGATATTGATCAACTCCTTGAATTGAGAATTTAAACTACTTGGTTTGAAAATTATATACTTAACCGAAACTAATAACTCTGAGATTGGGATATTCTTGAATTGTGAGAACAAGGAATTCTTAAATGAAAGAAATTGTTTCAAACCAAGTAAATATTAACTTTCATCTAAAGCAATAACCGCAAGTAAATAATTTTCTCTCGTTTTGAGAATATACTTCGCTGTGTGTAGTACTAAGGTGACTCGGTGGTGACCTATGTCCGTTTTGAAGTTGACAGTGTTAGGAGTGTTATTAATGTGGACCATTTCCAAAAACAATCTACCATAGTAATTGACCTCTGAATCCAAAACAGAAGCGTTGTTGAAGTCAAATACATGGTCCACACTAAGACTATGTTGTGCAAGAGCACAATTACCTTTACCGGCCTTTACATCGCTCTTATGTGAACTGATTCGCTTTTTTAATAATCGACAGGTCTATTTATAGTGAAAGGGTAATGTTCTGCTATTTTTAGATTATTTGTTGTAAGTTCATTTGAAAACACTTTTATTAATTTTTCTGTCAACTCAGGCACATATGTCAACTTTTTGTAAATGATAGAGTTATCAGTATTATCTGACGTACCACTAGTCAGAGTTGTGACATTTTCATTAATAATAGTTGCGGAAAATAAGAGTTTGTTTAGAATTTTTTCAGGATAATTGTTTTGTAAAAAAAGTTATTTATTTATATTAATTTAATTAAATTATACTTTACAAATGATGTTTCGCAAATATTAATAATTATTTGCTTCATAGCTAGAACAGTGTTGATTTTATGTTTCAATTTATGCGTCGACCAAAAGTGAAGGTATCTGCCAGAGGAAGTTGGTTTTTTTTTTGCTTATCCTGGATCTTAATCCTGAATAAAACGTTTACGTATGGGTATGTGCGCTATAATTTGTTTACTTTAGGCAAAAATAGATTATTAAACCAAAAAAATTTGAATTAAATCACATACTTATGAAAAAATTATAAAAGAAGATTTTAAAATACAGAATTTAAAAGTTTATATGAAAACTTAAGTAATTACTCATTCTAGTTTGATTTTTTTTTATTATAAATAAAAATTAATAGAGTGCTATCAATTTTATATTAGAAACGAAAGACTATAATTCAGGTTTCAATATAGTGACTTTTCACTTTTCAATTTCTACTAGCAACCAAACGACAACACAACACTATTGCAAATTATTACACGTATTCAGTAAAATCCACCCACCGATTTGCTACACTCATCCGCTACAATCTCGACAATTTGTCTCTCGTTGAAGACAAAAGACAAAAACGACGTTATATATTCGTACTGGGCGTAGGTGTTGGCATCTGGTTATATCCAGCACTGAGAAACTAATGGTTATCTGGTTGTCTTCCGTGCATCGAAATCGTATAGGGTACGAAATGATCATCGGCGCGGTAGGAGGAGTATAGCCTCGGGCCGTCTTCAGGCTCAGAGGCTGTCCATTGAGCCAACTATTTATTACCACTACTGTGTATTAATCGCTCCAGAGAAATTTATAGATTACGAAGGGATAAGAGCGCCCATAAATCTGATGTTATCATTTATTGCCTTACCAACGTCGTAGAGAATCCGGCGTGTACAAGAAATGATGATCACCGTTCGAACACGGTTCGGGCTGAAATTACACATATGAGGATATGAGGCAAATAGGGAGAAGACGATACATCGAAAGGCGTGCTTTAGAAGTTATGATCTTAATATGTTGTTTTATGCACAGATAGAATTCTTTACTTTGTTTGGTGAGAAGCAAAAATAACACTGTTTTCGGTGTTACAATTAACAAATTGTTCCACCGCTTTTAGTAAGTTTTTTCTAGGATTGGTCACTTTGATATCAAATGCCAAACGTCAAACGTAAACACACATAACCACAAACTGCCTTTTTAAAATCGCTTGCAATCGCATAAACTGCGAAATATCTATATTTTATACATATTTAAACATGAGTGTAACGTAGGGTGACCAACTTTTTAATACTCTAAATCAGGACGCTGACATCCGAGGGGTGGGCCATAAATAACATATTGTCAATAAGTAAAGCATACTTTTATCTGAGGTATTGCAAGGCTTTTTGATTAGCGGTGGCTAAATGGTAATAAAGTTAAAGCTAGATCTTCGTTATTCTTTAATTTTTAAGTTTTTTTTACATGTTTCTAAGAATACAATTAAAAATATTGTATGGACATACTGTAATGACCCTGAAATTTCTATACAACATATCTGGTCTTTTACAGAATAAACAAACAATTCTCTAAATACAAAGGGACTCCGTACCCCCTACATTCCACTCATAAAACACATAAAGTTCTGATGGGTTTTCTTAGCTATTAGTTCACAGAATCGTAAAAGTTATACGCCAAACTAAAGATAAAAGATATACAATTTTCCCTCTAGTGATAGATTTTTGATATTTTTGATTGTTTTTGACAAAAAGTTACTGAATCTGACATAACTGATTTTGCGATTTTTTTTTGTACAGCGAACAAAATTTAAATTGAAAAAGTATCTCATAATAAGTATGTAGGCTTTCACGGCCAGAATCATTTAAAAAATAAATTGCTTCCGGGTTATGCCGTGTGTGAAGATTCGTAAATGCTGACGTTTCGCGAACCACGTTGCTCGCAGAGCTAACTGAATACTGTGTTCAGTATTGAAATATTATAAAAATTGAAATATTAATATCCCATATATCAACATTTCACTTCTTTAAGTACATAAGTAAGACATAATTTATCACGTGGCATGGATACAACAATAACTATTATACATCTACATTACCACAACAAATAATGCACCTTTATCTATAACTTGATGTATAACATGAGATCATTGATACAAAATTAAGCTCACTATGGATGCTTGTTCTATAGGACGTACTAGCTCTAATGATTCTTCCTAATTAAATACGCTAATATGTTTTCAAAATTGGATAGAAAATATCTCAATTACCTACATTTCGTTTGGATACGGTAGTCTCTTTGTTGAGTAAAGTATGGTACACTTTTATATGCTAACAAAAGTTTGATGGCTGGTGTATGGGAAATTCTGGACATTAGAATAACATTTTTAAAAATCGGGACAAAATTCGGGACTTTTCAGGGACAAGTGCTCAAAATTCGGGACTGTCCCGCCCATATCGGGACGGTTGGTCACCCTAGTGTAGCGTGCTATAGTATGGCCAAAAGGTTAGAGCTTTCTTAGTATTGCTCTGTTCATCAAAATACGCCAGCATGACGTTTTCGGTGATGTTTTACGACTCTGGTAAGTGATCATGCATCATCTCATCAACTAAACAAATCCCCTTTCAGATACACAAGGACCCCAATGTAGTCACTACATTTACCTGGATAAGGAGTTATTCGAAGATCAAACCTACATCGTTCCTACATATGTTTGGGTTCAAATACTGCTGCGGGATTGTACATGTGCTATAAATAGTTTATTGAATATCAGCATACACGTAGCAAGCTAAAATACATCGAAAGTGTTTAGGATTTCTTAGTTTATGGTACGCATAAGCTTTCGGTAACATTTTGGACAGAATTCTGATCATGCCAATACCGTATTCTGCTTTTTATACGTCGCTTCTTTTTTTTTTGTCTCCCGAAACCGATTCCATAAACGCTGAATAACTGAAGAGGAAACTCGAAGGTCCCTGCTAACATGTCGAATAGAGTGGCTACACTGAATAAGGGCGACAGCACGAGCAACTTGCACTTCACTAAGATGCCTCATTTTACTTCTAATGACGTTTCTAATCAACGAAAATTGACAACTGAATTCAATTGTCATCTTTTTTTTCATTTTCTTTTGCGTTATTAATTTACATTTTTAAGTGTAAATAAGTTAGTAGTAATTAAGAGTTGTAACATTGTTTCTGTAATTTCCGCTTTTTTGCATATGCCTATCTCGGTATAGGTCTATCGTCAACAGTTAAAAAGTTATTAAGCATCCAATTTTACATTTATAATTAATGCACGATAATTCATAAAGTAACATAAAATATCTAGTTGCCACGACGAAATTCAACAATCGCACAAATGTAAGGATTCTTCTCTTTCTACAGCAACGTTTAGTTTTTTAGCAATTTCAAACTGCAGCAATTACGAACTATGACTAAATATTTAAGTGTTAATATGAAGAAATGTTAGAAAATACCACAGAAAAGTCCACAAACTCTTTCCCGCAATAAAACTTATATCCAATTTTCCACTTCAAGTCTCAAGAATCTCACGAATAGAACGGATGCCAAACCGTCATTAGACACAATACAAGAAGTGTAATCTAATTATCACTGCAGAGTGTGCGATATATGGACGTTAATTACTTAATGCCGCCATTCACAATTGTCGCGATTTTCTACTATCTCCACTCGCTGCCAACTAAAGCAGTTAGCGAGCCATTAACGTTTTAACATAGCTCGAAGACGTTAAAAAAATTCCACACATCGCGACGTGCCAGTATAGTTCATACTTAATTGGCTTCTCAGTCCGTTTCAAAATAGGAACGTGATAGAATTTATGTTATATTTCGTGTAGGCTAAACGTGTCATATGGCTATTACCAACCATTTCTAAACTGTTTGAAAAATTACTTATCAAGAGAATATACCCAATTCTTGAGAAAAATCTAACTATTCCATCACATGAATTCGGCTTTCGAGCTCGACATTCAACAATTGACGTGGTTCAGGCTTTTCGATAAGGTGTGGCATGATGGACTCTTTGAGAAACTGGAACAGCAGCTTCCTACTGAATATACAGAACTGTTAAAATCATATCTGAAAGACCGTCACTTTAGGGTGAAACAGGATGACGAATACTCCTCGCTACGCAATATCAATGCCGGAGTACCACAAGGAAGTGTATTGGTAACACTTTTGCACCTACTGTATACTTATGATATTCCTGTTCCGGGAGAAAGCACAGTGGCAACATTTGCAGACGACACATTAGTGACAGTGTCGAAGAAGCAACTGAAAAATTACAGATAGCTGCAAACAAAATAAACCTTTGGACGAAGAAATGGCGCATCAAACCAAATGGATGAAAATCCACGCATGTAAACTACACCAATAAGAGAGTTAACTATATTCCAGTAACCATTAATGGGAACGATATTCCATACGCGGATACAGCGAAATACCTTGGCATGACACTGGATGCCAAGCTTAGATGGAAAGTACATGTCAAGAAAAAGCGGGACGAACTCGACCTAAAATTCCGCAAAATGTATTGGCTAATGGGACGGAGGTCAGCCCTGTCAGCGCAAAATAAGCTCCTATTATACAAGCAATTATTAAAGCCAGTATGGGTGTATGGAATACAGTTATGGGGACGCACTAAGCAGTCCAATATCAACCTCATTCAGAGGTTCCAAAATAAAGTTCTAAGGGCCATTGCTGGTGCACCATGGTACATCAAAAACACCAATCTTCATCGGGACCTTCGCATGGAGATAGTAACTAGCGAAATATCAAAATTTGCTAAGAAGCACGAGGATCGTCTACTCCACCGCGACAACATTGAAGCCATCCAGCTGCTAGACAACAGTGCGCTAGTGCGTCGGCTGAAAAGAACTAAACCATTCGAACTAGTGCGGGAGTGATTAAAAGCAGAGCACCCGTAGTGTATTCACAGTGATAACAACAGTGATAAGTGAAAACAACCGCCGTCTACTTGAGTGGTAAAAACTGCTAATGACTGTAAATTTTTTTTTAAAGAAACATTGCCTTCTAAAGATATCTGGCTATTTATTTTTAAAGAAAATTGATAATAGTTTTGTAATTTATATTATATGTTACATTATTCCGACAAATATAAACATTCAAGTAAATAGTAAATATTGTTCCATAAGATTTATTATTAAGAAATATTAAACATTTATGTTGTACCATTTTTAATTAAAGACAGTATAATATAAGTCCTTATGTTTTCTTCAGTCTGCCCTGCTTACCTCATCTGTATTTTAATGTTTCTTGCATCTGGAATTTTTAGTGTTCTTTTTCTTGGCGCTGCGTTTTATTCTGGTCCTTTTTCGCTACCTTTCTCATTTCTCTAGTACAGCGTTTCCCAACCGGGGTTCGGCGGAACCCTAGGGTTCCACGAGATATCGTCAGGGGTTCCGCGGAAAAATAGCAGTGGCGGAGGTCGGTTCATGGGCACAATATTTACTGACTTGAAATGACAAGATTATCTGTTGCATAAAAACAAAATAATCTCTAGAAAACAACTCCTGGCAGAATTATTGGTCGAAATCTAACAATATTTGTATTCAATAATTTCCCCTATCCAATATAAAAAAATGAACCTACAATTAAAATTTGCTGCTCATACCTAATAGAGTTTAGGAGAAGATCAGAAGTGTGGGTTGTAGATTTCAATAGGATCTTACATTCCAGATAAGACTACTAATAATAATTGACCGATAAGTATTGAGCTTCTGTGACAGAAATTCTGGCGGTACCATTATAGGAAATCAATAAATATACAGAGGGATTTGCAATTCTAGGAGACAATTTATATGGCTAATCACAATATTAAAAATTGAAGTGAAATTCAAAATTTCGAAAAGGTATTTAATAAAAATAATATGAAATTGAATAGAAGTAAATACTTATAACAGTTTGACAACATAACAAAATAATCAATGTATAAACGTGATATACTGGCGGGATATGCAGATCCGTGGTTCAAATCCAGGTTGTGGCTGTAAAAAAAAAAAAAAAAAAAAAAAAAAAAAAAAAAAAAAAAAAAAAATTGTAATTTATTAAAATTTACATCTCGCCTGTATGTCACCTTTATACATTGATTATTCTCATCATTACGGTAAGTCCGTATGATACGGTATGTCCGTATATTCCGTATATTGTTAGTTATAAAAAAATAAACTTTTTACTTCACATTTGTTTGGTGTTTTAAAATAAAATGGTCACCTGGCACTATAAATATCTTGTATTAGTGCAACTTTTAACATTGTGTATATATGAGCAAGCTTATTCTTAATTAACTAATTTTAAGAGAAAATAACATTGACGTGCTGAGTAATTTTGATAGCAAATACACTATTATACTATATTCTATAGAAATCATCTGTCATAGATGAAATTAGGGTGTACACATATTTAATTGGGTGTTTATTTACAATCTTTAATTTCAGAACGTAAATGTCAATCTAAGTAAAAAAAATTTATTTTTTCAGTGCCTTAAAAATACAGTAGTTTGGAATATTAACAAAACTATTTTAAACGGCGCTAGTCACAGACGTTTAAAAGTATCTTATAATCTGTTTATTTCTTAAAAATCGTTTAGAATTCTTTTTATCAATAGGTCCATATGAAACGTTTCACTCGGAATAAATGTTTCTTAATTTCTGTATTAATTTTATTTTTACATCTGTTGTGAAAATTTATTGTAAAAATTACTGTTTGTATTCTTCGTTCACGTATTTTTTTCTTTAAATTTCCCTTTTCCGTTTTTTGGTAATATTTGAAAGGGCTGTATCTTTTTAAGGAAATGAAATGCACAAATAAGTTGATACACAGGGACAATTATCTGCAAAGTTACAGAAAATGAATGTAATACTACAACAAAAAATGCTGTTGTAAAAAAAATATTAACATCGCTGGTTATTTGAAACCAGATATAATGATGTACCTATTTGTTTTACATAACTCATATACTCCACATACATATTCCCGTGAAAATACAGCATTGTCATCGTATTTTACAGAATAACCAACCATTGAAGAGCGTTTCATTACAGACAATGTTACTGATTATTTGATACAGCAAAATTTCTTTACTAATTATTCTCAGTGTCTTTTTCCACGGAATGATATTGGGATGGAGTGAACGACATTGTCCAATATTCTTTTTGTTGGGGTTCCGCCGGGTTCCAACCCAATTTCAAGGGTTCCTCAAGAGTAAAATGGTTGAGAAACGCTGCTCTAGAATGATATTCTTTTGTGCTTCCTTCTTTTTTATTAACAAATATTCTCTCCAAGCATTAGAGATAGTGTTACAGAAGAACAGTTTCTTTTACTTTATTTGGGAGTTCCAGGTCTGAATAATGATTTTTTAATGGAGATGGCATCAGTTCAACTGTTTCTTCAAAGGCGGTGTATCAATGACAAAATCGCTATTCTCTGCTGCTAATGTTGCATCGCTCTGTCTTATTTCATCATCTCCAATGATGCCTGTCGATATTTATGACGGAATTAGGGACTATTGATGATCGTAATTCCGACACCCTGTAGTAATTAGGGATTATTGATGTCCGTAATTCCGACACTCGTGTCGGAATTTGGACAAAATGCGTACAATTAATTGTAATATAGCAAATGATGTAAAATATATTATTTTCTTGTGTAAAGACAGCAATAGAGGCATATGTATTACTTCTAACCATGTACACAATTCCGACACACATGTCTGATTTACGGACGTGCTATATTTACATGTACCTCATTCCGACATCTCTAAATTTGTAAAAAATAGTGGTTAAAAGAGTAGTACACCGTTAAATTATGAAAATATAAAGCATTTTTAGTCAGCCTAAATAGATATTAGTAGCATTTTCTTAATTACTGTTATCCTGTAGCGATTTAAAAATAAGTCGAATTGCAGTTACCTACCTAATAAGGAAAAAATCAACTTTTAGCATAACAGTCAATTATGAAGATCAATCAAACTTCCAGATTATATTCTGACCGTTAGAACATTGGTAGAATAAGAAACTATTGTGGGTTGATAAGTGTAATGTCAAATCAACAAATCGGATGTCCTAAAATGAAGTTCAATGTTGTAGATTTCTTATTTTATCCAACTAAACAGAAATACGTCGGAATTTAGGACGTTTACAATTTTTTCTCAATTTCTTTCTTAAAAAGAGTGTCGGTAAACCGGTTATTTTAAATTTATATAATGGTTAAACTACAAAAACTAGCTGCATATCATAATTCATTAAAATCCCTTCTTCTATATTTAGGGGAGGGATGTATAAGAATGGGGTTGACACCCCATTAGCCTACTTACTCATTGCCCTAACTTGTATATCATAACCAGTGATGACACAAACACAAAGTCTTGTCACTAGAACCCCGCCTGATGTCACCCTATTTAATTATTTCAATGACATTTTTTTGTTAATTCATTTAATTATCAGCAAATGTTTTGAATGGTATTTAAACTCAACCGAATTTTGGGTGTAATGCTGTTCTAGCATTACATCATAGTTTTATATCCGTGTTCTAATTCTACGATAATGACGGCCAGTAGGAATAATTACAACCATCTCATGTCTCGCTAATTTAGTTTTACTAAATGTTTTGTGTGTCCAACAAGTGTCCTCGCGAGTATTTATAAACGTAAGTTTATTTTACTTATTTTTTTTTCTTTACGTGTATAATTTTATTTAACTACTTCGCAAAACTTTCATTTTATATTATATAGTATTGTAGGAGTCTTACTATAATATTTTCAAATATTTCTTTTATTTCATACATACAACTGCAATTTTAATGAGGAATGAAATCAAAATGCAATAACTGGACAAGTTAACTGAAACAAAATTATCTTCTAAAGATGATAAAAAGCTGTGCTTCTAAATTTTTGTTGTGGTGTATTTTTGGTATATTTAAAATGTGATGGTACATTCAGACGTCTATATTTTTTTGTATGGCAAATTATATGAACTACAATTTTGACGAAGATTACAATTGACTATGTATTACTACTAAGGAATCTTTAATTGCTTTCAAAGCGATGTTGCGAAATGTCTCTGCTTTTCGTTTTTGATAAAAGTATTATTACTGTAGAAAATGTATCATGATTAATATTGGTTACGGATTGGCCAAGGCTGTCAGATAGGTGTGAGGTGTAATCAATTCATGAGCACGTACATTACGGATGATTGACAAACGAACTTTAAATGCAGACAGCTACTCAACAAGGAAAGTGCATCACATACCCAAACAGATCAAGCTATAACTCTCAAGCCGAGTAGGTACCTACACATTTTATGTTTTAGATAATGTTACAAACGAATAGATTTAAAAAAAAATACTTCGGTGAATTGTGTTGTATTCATTTGGTGCATTACAAATGAATATTTATCGGTCTACATATTATGTATGTGTCACTTATTTTCACCAGTTTATTTTAATTAATTCACTTCCTGCACTTCATTTCAATTGACAGTGACAAAACTAACCTTGCATATGGCGCCGAAAATAAACATAATTAACCAGCAAGCGCCACATGATGACACCTAATTTAAATTACGTTGTTAACAAGTGACCTACAGTACTACAGAAAAGGTTCCCACAAAGCTAGGTTTACCATAATAATTATGAATTAAGAGACGAAGTTGAGAGAAAAAAACTACTATATATCTAACTCATCAACTAACTGAAGAATCAACAATAATTAAATTGAACCGGTGTGACGTTTAAAATAAAATACTATGTCAGATTCTGAGGTACAGTTTTGACAGCAAACAAAAATATAAAACCATGGTAGGTATTTTATTTTGTGAAATTTAAAAAAAAATTCGTAAATTACCGTTGGAATTAAAATTATTAATTTCAAATATTAAATTACCACGCAATTAAAAATGAAAAATGGTAAATTACGCTGGCTTAAATTACCGAGTAATAACAAATTCAAAATGTTAAATTGCGCTGGTTTAAATTGACGGGTAATTAAAAATTCAAAATGGTAAACTAAACCGGCGTTAATACCGATCACTGTATGTTATGATTGCTACTTATATTAATAAAATAGTTTTAATAAAATATTTGATAAATAAAAGTCATTATTTTGTAGATATCTAGAGATGTTAAATTTCGGTAATTATTTTTTCGGCAAATTACCGCTAAAATTAAAGTTACACTGTGTTACAGTAAAAATATACTTTTCACGAGACATAGTCTAAGTTGTTGAGCTGGTAGAACTGAACAATAGCATATACGAAATTTTCCAAACACCTCCAAAATCTCGATTTTTGTCAGAAAAACTGTCTTTGGGTACTTGCATGTGTATGAAAATGCAGAACTCCCGTCATTTTCCATTCGACTTCCAAAATAAGAAATGCAATTGAAAGAGAGAACACAGACCATTAGAAGGATGTACTGTTCGGTCAGTTCCAATAAAAAGTCGAAAAGTTATGCATATTTTAATTCGGAAGCTTCCCATCATTTTCAAATTTTCTGAGCTTTAACGACAGTTTGATGACCTGTTTCAATCCATAATGTTTTCTTTCCCATTTAAATTTGCGTTATACATGAGTTTGTTTATTAAAATCGGTTGAAATTTGACTGAGTTATCGATGTTTAATCACCGTCTTGACATTCACACGAGGCAAGAATATACCTACTGCCCGACCGTCATAACCGTACTCGTGATTCACATTAACTAGACATTATTTTGTTTGTTTATTACCCTATTTTATTGTATTTTAGTCTACCTAATATGTTATTAAGTACTATTATACTTGTACCAAAATATCGTAAAATCATTAATCGACAATCTTAACCTATTACAATTGCGTATACTATCAGGACGTAGCAGGTCTTTAGTATCACCAAATGTCATATAAAATAATAATCAAACTGATCCATATGCAGTAAGAAATCGCTCTAGTGCAAGCTTCAGTGCAAATATAAAAAAAGTATAATGTGTGACAATCGCCATAAGTTTTGTTACGTCTGCGGATTGTTTGTGGACAAACAGCATCGGCTACAATTAGTAAAAAATAAATCAGTGGTTGAGGCATACAACAAACTTTTTGACCGTGTTTACAAAAAATGTTGATAATTCAAGAACTGGAATGGCCTTTTCTTCTCCGATGATATGGCATCATCAAACATTTCCGAGATTGACTGAAGCTAAAATTAAAGAAGGTATAGCTAACCTTACATTTCAAATCGTTGATAGTAAGAATTTAGGTATTTCAACTGATGTATTTTCAGGAATATTTGTTGGGCCACAAATTCGGAAAATTATGCAGGACAATGATTTTGCAACTAAACTGGATGATGTGGGAAGACGAGCCTGGAATAATTTTATTTCATTGTGCGATAACTTTCTTGGAAATGATAAAAGTGCCGCTACGCAAATGTTGTACAAGTTTTTGAGTGCCTACGGTGAAATGGGCTGCAACATGTCTATCAAAATTCACTTTTTGCATTCTCATTTGAGTTTCTTTCCGGACAGTCTTCGCCAACTCAGTGATGAACAAGGTAAACGATTTCATCACGAAATGGAAGCTATTGAAAAACGTTTTCAACGAAAGAACACCATCAACATGATCGCAGACTACTGCTGGTCACTTAAACGCGAAACGGATGATTCTTTGTATAAACGACGGAGATCGAGTAAACATTTTTAATTTTGTTGTATTTCTTGTTTTTTTTTCTATTCTTCATAAAGCACGATAGCAATTCAGTAGGTACTGTTCCAGTAAACGAGTAAAAATTTTACTGTTCGTGCAATTTATTTTGAACCCAAATATACCTGGAAATGTAATGAACGTAAACTCTAATGTACTTAGTAACATATTCTGATAGTCTGGCAGGTACCAACAAAAAGGATAAGAAAAAAAACAGTGTCATAATTTTAGAATAACATTGTAAATATAAGTGGTAATTAATGTGTATAAAGACTAGGGATTTATTACAGTCTGCCTGTATATTTCTTCTCCGTAGTGTGATGTGTCTGGCCGGTCAATAAAATTTGATAAATCTGTTAAATTTCAACCGATTCTAATAAACAAACGCGTATTAGACGCAAATTTAAATGGACTATCAATAAAAAACAGCCAAAAATATTACGGATTTAAACAGGTCATCAAATTGTTGTTAAAGTTGAAAAAATCTGAAAATAATTGGAAACTTGAATGTCCATAACTTTTCGATTTGTTATTGGATCTGACCGAACAGTACATCTTTATAATGGTCTATGCTTCCTCTTCCTGCTTCATTTACATTTTTTTTTTTGAAATCGCATAGAAAATGGCGGAGCTATGAATTTTTTTACACGTGCAAGTACCTAAAAATGTTTTTTTTTTTAATCGAGATTTTGAAGGTGTTTAGAAAATGTTTGTCATTATGTTTAGCTCTACCAGCTCAATAACTTCCGCTATGTCTCGTGAAAAGTATATTTCGTTTTCTTTTGTAGCACAGTGTTATTAATTTCAAGTATTAACGTATAAACATGGGAGCGCGAGCACAGCTTAGTTGTTTGCTCGTCAAATAATATAGGTACTATAATATTTGTCTATTTATTTTAATATGTTAATCGAATATATCTATTTCTTGCAATCTTTATTCAATGTTTCATCGAAGAAAATATTGTTTTTTATTTCTCTCGACGAAACTGAAACGTATTACGAAATAGTCGTACTAACCCAATAACAATTTCTTGCGAGTACAAAAACGTATTTTTGTGCGGAGCACTGACGGCATAGGTATATTTTCGTCAAATATTCGTACAAAATACCTACGGAGTAGAAGTTATTTTACGGCCACAACATAACAAGTTTTTTGTCCAGCAACGTCCTTCGAGAGTTGGAAACGTGTTTATATTTCACATACTTTCAAGTATATTTGACTTATTTTCAAAATGGTAATCTCATATTCCAATTTGCGAATATTAAGAGGCTGGTTTAACCTAACTTCAGGTCTGTTCTGCTCAGTTCTGGTGGTCCCCTATTGGTCCAATTATTCAAACAGTTCAATGCTCCTGTGGGCTAATTATTGAATAATGCTAGCATCTTATAAGATTACAACAATCTGAATTAACTATTCTAGTGCGTCACATCTCCATATTTATTATACCCATGCCCAATTTAAAACAATTGCAGCTCACAGATAGATGTATAATTGGAGGACGGGTGATATCCTGATTTCAGGAATAACATTTCAATTATGTATTTTTGCGATGCGCCGCAGTAGTTCCACTTTATGTCAATGTACAATTTAAAAAAAATCCAATAAATGAAAAGAAATAAAGCCACACCTTTGAAGAATCGGCGTCGTATTTTCCCAATTTTTTCATCCATATTCGAGTCTGAACAGTGTGTCCATCTACAATGTTCTCGAGAACTAGTCGTCATTAGACGAAGATAATAGTAATGGGTCTATCTCTGTCTACCATATACCACAAAAAAAGGCTGTTACTCGCTAAAATTCACATTTATATTGACTGGGACAGATTTCGAGAGTTCTAACCTACAAATCCGATATAATCTGAAAATGTAGAAAACTTGGGGACACTGCACAAAGAAGTCTACTACTATTATATCAGACATCAATCAGGTTTGTGCCTAAAGAAGTATACTATTGTTTTTTAAAATTTCCTTTTCAATTGTTAGGTTAGTTAGCAGAATATACATGTAAACAGTGCTGTTTTATCCATTCTACTACCAGAGAATTCAAGCTCCAAGTATGGTATGATGCAGATAGCTCATTACGGGTTTTGTAATTGGATTCAAATCACATTACGAGGAATCAAAATCCTTACGTACTATTTTGTTGATCGAAGAGGATTTCTAGACAAGAGATGTGATTACTAATTTTCATAATTTCCATGAACTGACAATAAAATTATCGAGGTATGCTGAAGATTACCAATTTTGTATCAAATTTTTTGGTAATATTACTGGATGACGTCTATAATATTATTATATGAGAAATGTATAATGGGACATAGTCGACTTGTCAACCACTGACTCCAGATCTTTTTCTTCTCAAGTGCAAAGTGTATGGAGAATTACGTTTAACACAACAAACCGCAGATAGTATTGCAATTAGCCCCGAAGAACCGAGCAAGCATTACGACCCGTATGCGTGTGGTCTGATGATAGCGAGGATCAACATTTTTGTGATTTTGATATTATAATATAATATTAATAAAGCTATATAATATTATAAAGCTTATGTTGTCTAATTGTCGTTTATAAATAATATATGAATTACAAATTGGTAAATAAAGAATAACTTATTAGCTGTTTTGTTTTTCTTATACGTCATCAGATCCCTGTGCTGTGGATGTACATACGTATGTAATATCGACCCATGCAACAAGGACTATAGTAACTACATTTAATTTGTTAGTTACGATAGTCTTCGTTGCATGGGTCGATATGTATTTGTTTTTCAGTAGCTAGGCATAAGTGTATTATCGGCTGAGAAATGAGTGCATAATCTATCGTACCAAGAGTAAGTAATCTGTGACCAAAGTTATTGGTACGGGGTTTGTTTTTTAGGAGGTATAAATGTATATGGGCGCATAATCTCAATACACTTTCAAATATTCCACATATTCATGGTACGTGTGCGTGTATTCATAGTACGTGTGTTTTTGCATATATCACTTCATAAACCATAGATAAATGTTGAAGTTATTTATCATATAAATATATGATAAATATCTCACATTCTCCACATAGGTTATGTCACGGTTATGTCAACAATTTATCACAGTAATTTTTAGAGCTACCATGTTATGTTGGTAACCGTTGTAAAATCACTAGACAGCCTGCTTACGTGTGCAAAAATAAATTGAAACAGCGTTAAAGACGTTAGATCATATAATGTTGACCGCACGTCGGCAGAGTCTATCTTGTTCCAAAGTAGCTTTAGCGAAAACGTCGACATCCCCACGCAAAGACCAATTCTCGACTGATTTTTCTAAACTTATCAAAAACAGCCAAGCCTCTGTCGATCAGCTGTTGGGACAACGCTCTTAACAGAATATTATACTAGGCGTAATACACCTGATCCGAAGATTATTGACTTGATTCTTTAAATAAAATAAAATCATAATTTTCAATAATATTTTGTTCCATGTTGAATAAGTTATTACAAAATTCAAATAATTTTAAAAATACCTATCCAAAGCAATTAACAGTTTCACTTAACTTCTATTTATTTATTTTTCAGACGAACAACAACAATGATCACGATTACAACCACAACACTACTCCAAACATTAATACTACTTCTAACAGCAAAATATTCAACCCAGTCATGCGCGTCATACTCATATGACGGCCACATCTACAGCCTGAACTGCGAAAACATCGTCAGTACCAATTCCATCAATGGTTACAGCTCAAAAGGCGTCCACACCATCAAAATTTCGAACAGCACCATCACCACCATTCCCGAGAACGCCTTCGAACATTACAAATACGAACTGAGAAATTTGATCCTCAGTGGTATCAATTTACAAGAGATCGAGCGTGGTGCACTTGGAACCATCGATAGAGATTATTTCCCACATTTGGTTATCTTGGATCTGTCAGAAAACCAAATCCAGAAACTGCAAGTTGAGGTCTTTAATAACTCGAACGTGTTAGAGTTGAATTTGATGTCGAATGGTTTGGAAATTATCGATGTTGGGGCTTTTAGGAATATGCATAAATTGAGGAAGTTGGATTTGAGTAGGAATAAGATCAATACCCAAGATGAAGAAGGATCTTTCCCATTAGGGGTGTTACAAGACACCAGAACATTGAGTTCTTTGAATGTATCACATAACTTCTTAGAGGTGATCAAGTTAGGAGTTTTCACTGGGTTACCATTCCTAAAAACTCTAGATCTAAGCCATAATAACTTGGTACATTTACCTAAAGGGTTATTCGTTGATTGTGAGCTTATAGAACTATATCTAAACGATAATTCCCTTGTGTTCTTCGAATATCCCAAAAACAATATTATCCCTACTATAAATATTCTAAACAACGATTTCAACTGCGATTTTTTGGCTGACATGGTTAGCGATCTTCCTAAAATATCATTTGTGAAGGATCAGGATTATCTTAATACGAATATCAAAGGAGTACCATGTGACATGTCAAAAGAAGAAGATGAAGAATACGAAAATAAGTTGGAAGTAGACATCGGTTTGGATGAAAAATTGTCATTCTTGAAGTATGTTACTGTGGCAACTTTGTGCTTGGGTCTTCTGGTGTTTTGTTATGAATTATGTTGCAAACGCAGTAATAATGGTGATGATGACAAAAGTGAGCCTGTTTTAAAAGAAATTTCTTACAGTAATGAAGAGCAATACTAATTTTGTAATTAGAAATTGTCGAATTTGATTTTAAATTGTTGTAGTATTTATCGATGTATATGATTAATAAATAAAAAAAACAATAGATATGGTTCGTTTAGAATTAAGAAACATTTTCAGTTGCGAAATGGTTTCCTTGTTACTCAATCCGTTATGATGTTAGATAATTGTAACCTTAAATACATGGTAGTCGCTAGTAAGAATGATGTATCGTATCAAATAACTGGTAGTAGCAACACGATTTGGGTTTGTATACAGCAGTAACCTATAATTTTGAAAACTATCTCTATCTAATAAAGATATCTTGATCTATTGATCGAAGTGTTATTCCACCAGCATACTTAAGTAGTTACATCCGTGGTTGTTCTTTGCCCACCATTTCTTACTTTATCATACGTAGTACACTGCTCAAAACTAGTTCTAGGCAAATCAAATTTTGTATGCTTTAAGGGCATATATTTAACTAAAGAAAATTACAAAAACAATGTTAAAACTCTTCAAAATGTAAATTAATAACGCAAAACAAAATGGAAAATATGTCAAGTATGCTTTGAATTCACGTATGAAAGCCTACTAAAGATGACAAATAAATTCAGTTGTCAATTTTCGTTGATTAGAAATGTCATTAGAAATAAATTGTGGCATCTTAGTGAAGTGCAAGCTGCTGGTGCTGTCGCCCTTATTCAGTATGAACACTCTATTCGAAATGTTAACAGGGACCTTCGAGTTTCCCCTCCTGTTATTCAGCGTTTATGGAATCGGTTTCGGGAGACTGGCCAATATGTTAGAAGAGCTGGACAAGGTCGAAATCGAAAAACAACTGAAAATCAAGACCGATCTCTTGTTCTTTCCTCTACAGGGTGTCTCACGGAACTGGTACATTAGAAATTTCTCATGTTCTACTATTTCGGGAAACTTGAAATTTTGGAAATAGAATTTACTCGATCTGAGCTCTTCAGCTAAAATATTCTCAAGTTAACTGTCACGTCCGGCCACCGGAAGTCGGTATCAACTTTGTTATTTTAAATGGAATGGCTGAATGAATTCTACGTATCAAAGTATACAACATTTTTGAGTTTTTTTGATTTTACTAATTTTATGGTGATTTTCGCGGTTACGTTTAAAATTGAATATCTCGGTTATTATTGAAACTAGAAGTTTCATGATTGGTGGTCCAAAACTAGAAACATTCGTTCATTGTGATATCTTATACAGGGTACAGGGTGTTCAAAATTTTCCACACAATAATTGCATTTTCAAACGTAAAAAACTAATTTTTTTCAAATGGAACACCCTGTATACCGATACGCCATTCGACAGGAAATCTTATTCCCTATCAATCAATATTAAAGTTCCCTATATCTATCTTTAATAGTTTTTGAGATATTGTCACTTTTTCTTTAAATTCATTTTGAATACTCCCATTTAATAATTGAGATAGTATATAATTTAAATAGGGATAGATATTTAGAAATTTTGCGTAGATGTGTGGACAATTTTTGCGAAAATATTCCCCTCAATATTTTACGCGGCTGGTTTTATCAAATGGACGGTGCACCGGCACATTCTTCGCGTGTGGTATCCATTCACCTTAATCAGATGTTTGACGATAGGTGGTTCGGAAATAGGAAACCCTGGCGATGGCCACCAAGCTCACCAGATTTAATACCATTAGACTTTTATTTCTGGGGTCATGTGAAAAGTCAGGTCTATTCCACACCAGTTAATACTCGAGAAGAATTGACTAACAGAGTAGTAGCAGCTATTAATGGACTTCAGCGGCAAGAAATCCGAAGAACGACGATGACAGAAGTAGAGCGAAGAGTTCTAAAATATTTGGAGCAGAACGGGCAGCATTTCGAACAACATAATTAAGTTTTAATTTGAGTTAGATATCCCAATTATATTATTTGAGTTTTAACAAACCTTTTCAATATTTTTCTGTTTGCCTGCTGTTCCAAAGTTGTTACATTCCTGTAAATGAAGAATAAATCGTTTTATATTTAGTTTGCATTCTTTTATACTGACAATATCTCAAAAACTATTAAAGATAGATATAGGGAACCCTAATATTGATTGATAGGGAATAAGATTTCCTATCGAATGGCGTATCGGTATATAGGGTGTTCAATTATAGTGTTCTAAATTTTGAACACCGTGTATCATGATGAACTAAACATCGTCTTATTTGATTATGTTTCTAGTTTTGGACCACAAATCATGAAACTTCTAGTTTCAATAATAACCGAGATATTCAATTTTAAACGTAACCGGGAAAGTCACCAAAAAATAGTAAAATCAAAAAAACTAAAAATAGTGATATTTAGGTATAGGGAAACATTATCAAAAATGATGTATTTTGATACGTATATATAATCAAAAATGAAATAAAAATTATATCATTCTATTTAAAATAACAAAGTTGATACCGACTTCCGGTGACCGGAGGTGACAGTTAACTTGAGAATATTTTAGCTGAAGAGCTCAGATCGAGTAAATTCTAGTTCCAAAATTTCAAACTTCCAGAAATAGTAGAACATGAGAAACTTCTGATGTACCAGTTCCGTGAATCACCCTGTATACGTCAGCGTACTGCCACAGCACGAGACCTCCAAAACGACCTAAGACGAGCACATGGAGTAAAAATGTTTGATCAAACTGTTAGAAACAGACTAAAAGAAGCGAATTTGAAACCAAGAAGACCTATCCGCGCACCACGCCTTACGTAGCATCACAAAACAGCGCGAATGAGGTTTGCTCTGGATCATTACAGACGAGTCCAGATTTCGTTTAACTCGTTGCGACGGTCGAGTACGTGTATATAGACGTCTTGGTGAACGCTACGCAGCCGCTACTATACAGGAAGTGGATAGATTTGGTCGTGGATCTGTGATGGTTTGGGGTGGAATCAGTATAGACAGCAGAACAGATCTTGTTGTGGTTCCTGGTAGACTAAATGCCATGATTTTAAATGCGTCCATGTTATTACAAAGGTAAATAATGTAATGAGAATGTGTAAATAAAAACCTCTTTTCCTGTGTTTGGTTAAATTATTTTAATGGGTACATGTTTCGGTTTATGACATCTTCAGCCCAAATCTACAATATATCAAAACATATAAATTTAATCTAGTCAAGTACATTAATAAATTACGTACGGTCCAATTGAAATAAAAATACGCAGTACACAACAACACATGTCTATCATTTCAGAACACACAACACGAATGACAAGACGACCTTTGTGAAGTTAGCAGCGTAATGGATGAAAACAGGTTGGACAATGTTAGGAATTTAAAGTGTAATAAAATATTGGTTTGTTATTAAATATTAATTGATCGTTTAGCAGTGACGTTTTTATTTCTTTTGTGTTTTTCTATTTCTAATTATTCTAATAAGTCCATTTTATAACCCCTTTTACATCGGTGGATTAGTTTGGGTGTATTATAGTTAATATGATGACCTGTGTTTAATCTACGTTGAAATAAGTTAGATGTTGCTCTGTTTTTATGTTCCGCCATTCGTTTTGCTAACTTCCTTCCGGTTTGACCTACATATATAGAGTTACATTCTGAACATTTGACTGAGTAAACTCCACACTCTTCCATAATAGATTTAGGGGTTTTGAAATTTGAGAGAATGTTATAACTTGTGTTATTACTTTTGAATGCAGGGTACATGTTGAATTTGGGTAAAATGTTGTTCAATTTTATGTTAATACTATTATATGAAAAAGGTTTGTATATTCTATTAGTGGGTTTTTCGATTGTATATAAAGGGTCATTTGTTGTTACTACATGATGTAGAAGTTTATTAATATGTTTTTTTGGGGAAAGAGTTATTGTCAGCAAGGTCGAAGATATAATTGAGTTCATCTATTCTGGAGTTATAACTAATAGGGTATTTTAAGCAGCGATTCAATAGAAATAAGAATATATTGTAGATTTGGGCTGAAGATGTCGTAAGACGAAACATGTACCCATTAAAATAATTTAACCAAACAAAGGAAAAGAGGTTTTTATTTACACATTCCCATTAAATGCCATGAATTACATCGAAAACATCTTGGAGGACCATGTGGTGCCTGCTGCATATGGCGTCGGTCAAAATTTCTACCTAATGCAGGACAATGCAAAGCCACATACCGCCGACATCACCAGAAACTTTTTACAGGAACGTGGAATCCACCACTAACCATACCGTTGAAGTATACCAAATTTGATTTGCCTAGAACTATTATTTAAAAAGTTACTGGTTTCGAAAAAAGTGTTTCCCTAATTTTGCAGTGTATTAACAAAACCGTATTTTAAACAGTTTCAACTTCTTGAGGAATCTCTTTAGTTTTGCACAGTCGCATCTTCCAATTTACAATACACAATCGCACAAGTTGAAAAAAAAAATCGGATCCAACTATCAGCAATATCAAAATATTGATCTGTTCTGCCATTAGTCGTTTTATTTCAACATGTAGCTGGACCAGCAGTATCCCATAGCGTCCGATCTCGGAGGGGCATACATGCCGGTTAGAGAATATGCCTAGTCACGAAAAATAATAAGAAATCGCCGATGTAACTAGATTACTAAAAACCGTTCGCTATCGGGCCTCGATACTGTTCCACTATGTTCACTTGATTGTACTACTTGTTCTCAAATTTGTTATTATTGATTTGGCTGCGGGGTATCTAAACTGATCAACGCACGCTCGAGATATTGTAAACGAAGATCTCGACTTACAGGAGTACAAATAAGCCTTACGATAGTGGCCTATAATAGTAGAAGCTTTGTTATTTGCGTAATGATTTGAACATTTTTGTACGTGATTCTAAATTCATTTATTTGAGGAATATCACATAGAAAATGTATAACAGAGCTAATTTCCAATCACCTAAAGTTTTCGAAACAAAGTTAGAAATTTGATTTAACATACAGGCTGTAAAATAAGAACTTGTTGGAAAATGACAACTGATTTCGGTAGGATTTTTCCCATGGAGTCCGAATCTAAAAAAAGATAAATTGAATTGGCTTTAATTTTCGCGAAAAGCTGTATTAAAGTTACAAAAACTGCTTTTTCTACCAACTACCTGAACGCGTGCAAAACAATAACTCGTCGTTATAGAAGTTTTTATGTTGGATCAAATAAAACTATGAACCTACTGCTTTTTGCTAATATAATGAGAAATCCAGTAGCGTAAACTTAAAATTTTTGGCACCACTTTTTAATAGGAGCGTGTATCAATTTAAGCGCTTACATGTACTGTACACATTGTACACTTTTCCTAACGGCAGAGACTTTCTTCGTTTAGTATTGGTAATAGACTAAATGTAGGGTGATGTTGTGTTGTTTATTTCGAATTTGATATCAATTTTATACATTTGTTTTAACTTTTAAGATATCATACAAAAAGCTGGAAAGAAGGAAAGATATATTTTTCACAAATTTATTACAGTCTCATCTTCGCTTTCACTGCCAGAATAAATCATGCTCTATGCTTAGGGTGTACTTTGTTATCTGACCATGTAGTGAGATGACAGTTGGTACTTGTGGTATTGGCATGTCTTCTAGAAAAAGATTTACACTGACCCATTAATATATTATATTAATTAGGGTAATTTCGGGATAGATTGACCACCGGGTTAGACGGACCACTTCGTAGTTCAGAGATTTGCCACAGTAGCGCTGCTGCCAGTGTTTACAATATTGTGCTACGTCATCAATTGTAGTCGTGCGTAAATTATATCCTCCGTATTTTACTTAGGGCCGATATATTCACCTATCGTCAAAGTTGTCGTTAGCCAACGAACAGATTACGCTAACGTTCGCGTTAAAAATGATTCTGTCTTTTCACCGATCTGTAAGTTATCGTCAGGCAACGAGGACGTAAACATCGCTAACGAATGTTTTTCGGCAGTATAGTATCAAATGTCGGTAAAAAAGGTGTACTAAATCAACACTTGGATCATAACTTGGACTAATTGCCGCTAGATGTAGCGCCGTAAATGACAGTGATAGACATTGAGAAAACGTAACCAAAATTCATTCGCACCCATTTCTAACCGCATCAACTAAAAAAGAGGACCAAAAGTAAAAAAAAAAATGGTATGAAAGACGAATTCAGCAAATTCGGCCATATTAATTAAATAATGACTTCAATTAATACAGTACCACGTACGTACGTAAATATTTGTCAGTTTGACTTTTTGTTTGACATTCAGCACATGCTCTGTGACCAATCAAAGTGTTCGTCATTAGTTTACGGCAGGTTCATTTGATCGCTAAATAAATTTGATCGTTAAGCGTATTTATCCGGTCGGTAACGTTAACGACAGGTGAATAGACACATTTTTACCATTTATCTTGTCGTTTAGATGACGAACAGTTTCACGATAGGTGAATATATCGGCCCTAGTGTTTTAAAAAAGAGGATCGACAGTTTTAGGTAAGCTGAAAAATTTATTACACTCAACTAGCATTTAACAGTGTGAAGTTAGTTTACGCGATTACTTTATAAATGTTATCAAATGTTTAGACATAAAAATAACCTAACATTTCTCATCGCAAACCATGTGATCGTGAACAGAAAGGTGGTCCATTATACCCTGACGAATGGGATAGTTGGACCAAATAAAAAATACGGGATTGACGGTCCATATACCTACCGAACAATCCTGTAAATTATTAACTAAGTTGATACGTTTTCAATTTAAAAAATTAATAAGTAATTAATAATAAGTAAGGGTTAAACGCTAATGTTTTGACAATAACTGCTGTCAATATAAATTGCGTTCGGATATTGCATTACACTTTTTACACCCAATAAGACGTAAGTGTCATTTGGACGGTGTACCTGGTGTCAACGGAGTACAATATCCGAACGCAGCTTTAATGGACACAGCTGTCTAGTTCTACTAGTTTTATTCTAATGCAGACATGGCCGATCTCGATCAAATAGAATCTCATGCAGCTAAACTATTAATTTTATATCTAGTATGATAAAGTCATGTGCCTGGCCACATCAGATTTTTATTAGTACATTTTGTTATCTTTTTATTTTACACCCTAATTTCAGGGATATGTCATTAGTCCAACTATCCCTTGTGACTGGTCCATCTAACCCGGATATCATCGGGATAGATGGACCATGTAAAAGTTTTGAAAGGATTTTTTTAACCTATAGTTTTCGATGTATCGTTAAAAGAGGCTACCAGTATTGTTAAGTAGTGTGTACTCAAGTAAGTACGTAGGCTTTCACGGCCAGAATCATTTAGAATATAAACTGCTTCCGGGTTATGCCGTGTGTCAAGATTTGTTAATGCTGACGTTTCGCGAGCCATGTTGCTCGCTTCTTCAAAGCTAATTGAATACTGAAGACCTACCAAGAAAGTCTCCCTTATATACCTGAATTTACACCTCACTGCGCACATCTGGCACTACCGCTCCATGTGTTTTTCCACCTGACCGCGTTGGGATCGATTTCCAGACCCTACTAATATCAGTACCGTCCTCGCGATTGATGTTGTCAGTATGTTTGTAAATTTCGATGGCTTCTCTAATAAGCCTTCGATGATAATTACCCACCCTTGCCAACATCTTCGCGTCATCAAAATCCATTGTGTGTCCCGACTCGTGGCAGTGTTGAGCAACAGCGGACTGTTGGATCTTGCCTAGCCGGGTGTCCCTACTGTGCTCCTTGATTCGACATTCGATGCTTCGTCCTGTCTGTCCTACATAGCATGTTCCGCACTCACATGTTATCTTGTATACCCCTTCGTTCTTCAGGAGTGGTGTGATATCCTTTGGGTTAGGCAAAAGATCCTTTACCTTAGCTGGTGCTCTGTACCTTACCGTGATACCCGATTTCTTCAGTACTCGACCGATTCTCTCTGATACCCCACTTACGTATGGTAAGCAAGCGAACCCCTTAGACTCTTGCGGTTCCTCTGAGACTTGCGGTTTTCTTTGTGTGACACCCCGTATGTCAGACTTGGTATATCCATTCTGGCGTAGGGCCCACTCCAAGTGTTTCCGTTCGTCGTGCAAGGTGCTAGAGTCGCATACCTTCTCGGCTCTGTTGAACAAAGTGTTAATAACACTTCTCTTCTGTTGGGGGTGGTGGTGTGATTTGGCGTTCAAGTACCGATCGGTATGTGTCTTCTTACGGTAGACTGTATGTCCAAGTCTACCCGTTGACGTTCTGTATACCAGCACATCTAAGAAAGGCAGCTGATTGTCCTCTTCTATTTCCATCGTGAATTTGATGGAAGGACTAAGATTGTTCAGGTGGTTAAGGAACTCAGTAAGTCTATCTCTACCGTGTGGCCAAACCACAAAGGTATCGTCGATATATCTGACCCAGTGCTTGGGTTTGAAGGGACTTGATGTAATGGCTTTTTCTTCAAACAATTCCATGAAGAAATTGGCGATTACCTGCGACAAAGGTGATCCCATGGCTGCAGCCTCTACCTGCTCATACATCGCTCCCGCCCACTTGAAGTATGTGGTGGAGAGACAATACTCTACAAGATCCGAGTGTGTACTGATGAAAATTTTACGTTGCGCCAACTTTGAAAACCCTACCATCAACAAAATGTGGTCCATCTATCCCGGACTTACGCTAATTTACCTACACAAAAGCCTATAAAAATAGTTTTGCATTTTTACACTGCCTTTCTAAAAAAAACTATAGCCAATTCAGTGTCTGCCTTCAGATTCGAATTCTACAGAAAAAGAACCTATCCGATCAGTTATCATTTGTACGAAAACTTTTTATTTGGCAACTATGGTTTATAAATAAAGGAAGAAGCAGAGCGCTCCGTCCAGTGCTGCAATGGGCGCGCGGTCCTACAAAAAAAAGAGGAGTAAAATGTCAAAGTTTATGCCATCTCATTTCTCGCTGTATGGTCTTAAAGGAGAAGGTTCAAAGGTTTATTTGATCCTATATATCAGGGGTGGCCAACAAGTCGATCGAGATCGACTGGTCGATCGCGAAGTCAATTTTGGGCGATCGCTCGCGATGTCTGGTGGGTGATGGTGGGTTTAGTCACCTTTACATAGTAGCAAATAATCCTGACTATAATCCTATTAAAAAACGGTTGTTAACTAATTGTCCAATATACTACTTGAACAGTGAAGAACCTTTGATTTTCTCCCTAAGTATATAACCCTATTGTTAGCGAATGTGGAAGATGAAAGATAGTTTCGAATCAAGAATCAAGTTTCGATATCACAGAACTACCCGTTTACCGATAGCATTTTTTTGATTATCGCATTGTAACAAAAACCGTTAACAGTAAAAAGTGAGTCTAGTTACTCATGTATGTACCAATAAGCGTGTTTATAATCTTCTATCACTGGCCCAATATCTGAATTAATTTAACAAATAAAATAATTCCTAACACGGCCAATCCTGACTATAGCTTTGCTCTCAAAGTCAGTCTCCAGAACTATTGTCCTCAATGATACACTTGGTCTCAGTAACTCATTCAAACTTCCATTCGACAATTCATAATTTGCCGAAATTCAAAGATGTTACTCAACAATAATTCAACAATAATCAAGTTGTCAACATGTATTTCTTTTCCTTTTGCGTTCAAAACGCTAAAATTTTTAACTCAAAACATACTCAAATAATTACAGAAAGCAAATCACCTTTCAGCTGAGCTATATATATTAGCATGTTAAGCTATAATCTTTCAGCCCAACAAAATAAACAAATATTCGCAATGGGTCATCCTTTCAGCTCATGAACATAAACAAATAAGTAAAGGACTAATCATTCAGTTTAACAAGACAAATAAATATTAGCAAAGGGTATATCATCTCCAACAATATAAACAAATATTATTAAATTGGTAACTTTTCATCTCATCACGATAAACAAATATTAGCGAACGGCTCATCTTTCATCTCAAAAATTAAACTTTAAACTCAAGAAATAAACTCAAGAAATAAATAAATAATTAAACTCAAGAAGATAAATAAATATTAGCAAAGACCTAACCTTTCAGCTCAAAACCATTCAGAAAGCAAAGGACTAACGTTTCAGCTCAACTGAATAAATTACCTACCACGCCAGTAAAGGGCTGACACAAATATGTATTCGCAAAAAAGCTTTCAGCTCAACAAAATAAATAAACTTTAGAAAAGGGCTAACCTTTCAGCTAAACAAAATAAATTAACATTTGAGTAAAGAACTGACCTTCAGCTCAACAAGATAAACAAATATTCGCAAAGGACTAACCTTTCAACTCAACAAGATAAAAATATTATCAAAGGGCTATCCTTTCAGCTCAAATCCAATCAAATATGTTAATATTACTCGTAGATAAACAACGTAGGTAGATAAACAAGTTGTTTCAATACGAGATGAACTCCCACGATCTATTGAAGGATTAAGAAAAGTCTAAAATTTTTAGAAAATAAGTCTAAAAATCTTCCATGTTAATTTTCCTGGCAAAAAAAGTGTCGCGAAATCTTAAAATCAAATTTTCAGCCATATTGTGCATTTTTATAATGAACTCTGCAAATATGAAAAGTTGAGTCAGGAAATTTATTTTCTTTATGCCTTTATATCGAAAAAGCTCAACAAAATAAATAAACTTTTTTCTACTACCCATAGCTCGCGGGAGTGCTACGCCTATGACAACATGTCGATCGCGCAATATTATAAAGGTAAAAGGTAGATCAGTAGTCTTTCAGTAAGTAAGTCTTTAGGACTGTTTTTCGAAAAACTAGAGCCAATTCACCATTCCTTTGCTCAGATTCGGATTCCTGGGAAAAAATCCTATTCGAATCAGTTGTCATTTGTCAGGCAATTTGAAGGCGGTCAAATTTTGTTAGCCAGTGTTATTAACCACAACCGCTGGCAAAGAATAACGTTTATGCAACACGAAAGGGAAAATAATATTGCCAAGAAAACATAACAAAACAAATTCTATAAAGCAAATCAAATTTACAACTAAAAGGAAATCCGAATTAAGTCTCAAAGTAGATAAAGATTCTCAAAGGAGAAATGATCTCAAATGAACATATAACGAACAAATACAAATTTTGAATTTTGAAAAAATTATTTATAATCGCTTTTATGAGTTTTTTGCCCGTCACAATGTCATATCGCCCAGTCAATTTGGGTTCTTGCCGGGATTGTCCTGTGAATCGGCTCTGTTTGAGTCGATTGGTAGGATTCTGAACGGTATCGACCAGAGGCGATGTGTAGCGGCCATCTTTTTTGACCTCTCAGGCGCGTTTGACACTGTGGTACATGAGAGATTGTTAAGCAAGATGGGATTACTTGGAATCAGGGGCGTTGCGATCAAACTCTTGGAGTCGTACTTGAAAGACAGGCGTCAGACTGTTAGCGTGGGTGGGTCTTTGTGCTCGAGATCGTCTATGTTACGGGTGGGAGTCCCACAGGGTTCAATTTTAGGGCCTCTGTTGTTTATAATATACATGAACGATTTGCAGAGGCATATGAACTGTGGTAATCTTTTTCAGTTTGCGGACGATACAACCGTAGTGATTTCGCATGGCAAGTTGGCGGGGCTATCCGCATTGGCAACTGAGGCAATCAATGCGATGACCCGTTGGTGTAGGGAAAATGGCATGGTGTTAAATCAGTCAAAAACTGCACTAATTCAGTTTTCGCTAGATGCGCCCAAAAGCAGTATGTTGGCCAGAGAATCAGGAGTCTCGCTACCATTAAGCTCCTCTAGCAAGTTTCTGGGTGTTAATATACAAAGTAATTTGAGGTGGGATGTACATGTCAACTACACAATTAAAAAATTAAGCAGATCGTACTTCTCCATATATAAGTTGAGAAATATTGTTGCAGTTGAAGCTATACGAACGTATTATTTTTCATGCGTGGAATCTGTGTTGTCATATGGAATTATTCTCTGGGGTTCGTCATCAGATATGCTTTCCCTATTTCGGCTCCAGAAGAGAATATTAAGATGCATGCTACATTTGGGATTTAGAGAGTCGTGTAGAGAGCATTTTAGGGAGCATCGCATATTAACCCTCCCTTGCCTGTACATATATCGGTTGTTGTGTTATTATAGAAGAAACGTAACCATTTTTTCGAGAAACTCTGATGTGTCGACGTCGGTGGTGACTCGCGGAGCTTCTCGTCTTGCGATCCCCCGTCACTCGTCGTCCGCCTTTGAAACAGGGCCAAGCTATATGATAGTTAAAGTATTTAATGCCCTGCCACCCGGCATACCTTCTCAAACAAGAATAGCGTTTCAGAGTGCAGTTAAGCAGTATCTTATTGCCCATTCTTTTTACTCCGTCGAGGAATATTTAACTGCGCCGCATGCTGACTGATTATTTACTGTTGTTTTATGTATGTGTTTTAGCATTACGAGTGTAGTGTGTGTACATGAACAATTTATTGAGTATTTTTAAAATGCATTTTTCTTTTGACCATTGTCCATATCTTGAAAGATCTTACGGCAAATAAAGACATTTATTTATTTATTTATTTATTTAAATAAAGATAAAACTACTATAACTCTAACTCACTCACTAGTCAAAAACGAGTATATCCATATCAACCACTGCTTTTTACAACAACAAAATCTTCAAAAAATCTTTTCTATCTGTGTAGAAAGGGAACATACACCTTTTCTAATGTAACAGAAAAACTTTTAAATTCCATTGGGTGTCTCCACAAATTAATTTGATCATCACGTAAACACAGGAGTCAGTCTTAGCGACAAGCACGCTCCTGGCGGACAAAAAGGCATTCGCTCAGGCTATCAGGGCAACCAGAGCAGTACACGATCGATCATTTTTTGTCTCGGGGTCCTTTTTGTTCCCAACTCACTGCCGCTATGCGCTGAAATTCATGAGCCTGCTAGTGCTTTATTGTACCGATCGTATTGTAAAATTGAAGCACTGGTACTCTCGGTTGAAAAACGCTTTACTGGAAGGAGCGAAAGAACTGAATTTATCTATGATCTCTGCAAGTTGATCGACTTTGCATTGAGAGCTATGGGTCCTAAGATCTTATTTCTGCGTGTCGGTTTTTTTTTCTTCTTGAGTTCTGTTCTGTGTTAGATGAGAGAACTGTTATGGTGTAGTATGATCGTTTGTCAATTTTATTGCGGAATTATATAGTGAATAGATGGAGTAAGTATTAATTAAATTAGAATCGTTTGTTTTATCAATTGTGTCAATTGTTTACAGCTATTCCGGTTTGCTATGCCAGCCAACTTGTTTTTCATATTTTGGCTGCACATATTTAAGCAAGCTGTACCCGAAAAAAAATTGGAAAAAGTAGCAAAATAAGTTTAAAGCCGCGTTTTGGCACAGAACAACAAATTTCTCACTTTTGCTTGTTTCCAGTCAGCTGCAACAGCGCACAATAACATCACGCCTCAAAAGAAAAAAAATATTGACATATGTGGTATAAATTGAATGACAATTCATCGAAAAATATCAGTTTTTTGGAAAGACGGTTATTATCGAAATTATAGCTTGCAAAATTTGATAAAAAGGTTTTGGTATTTTTTTTTTCGGAGTATAGCAACACTATCGAAAATATAGGCTTACTATACATAAATACTAGGTACTCATAAAAATGAGCATTATTTTAAGTTTTTATTTTGAAAGAAATGTTGATTTGCACTTTTTAGATATCGTTTAAAATACAACACTTAGGTATAGAACAAAATAAAACACATTCTTTTTATACCAAATTTTTAAAATTTTTCTGAAGAATTATTTTAAATTCATAATCAAGAAATGTCTCATCCATTTTCTGAAAAATGTTTTCTTCTGAAAAGATGGTTCATACATTGATAATAAATTCACAACAGTAGGTACCTACACTGAGCGGCATAAAAAGCGCAACACCTAAAGTGATGACCAGTTTCAAACTGCAGTAACTTTTGAACGTATTGCTCGATTTGACGAGAGTTTTTGTTTATATGAAAGGTCCACTTTTTGCCAATATTTCTGTATGGGTGCTACCCATTTTTGCGCTCATCCATATCAGCAATGGTGAATAACGTTAATGCTTGTTTTCTTCCTACAGTTTGAAGCTTGCTGTGGAGTGCACCGACAAAAGAATTTAACTTTAAACAAAAGGAGCTTGTAGTCTCGTCTGTTCTGATCACTTATGTTTTTTATTCAAGTTTCTATTGTTGTTAACGTCAAAGTTACAAGATCTTAAAGATAACGCTGCTTCTTCGGTAGCGCCATCAGGAATTAAAGCTAGCCACACACAGTAAGAAGGCGATTTGAAGAAGCGGGGTTAAGAGCACAGAGACCAGCAAACTGGACCACAGTTGCTACGAGAACATCGTGTTGCTCGATTACAATTTGCACGAGATCATGTTCAGTGGACCAATGCAGAGTGGCAAAACGTACTCTTCTCAGATGAGTCGAGGTTCGGCTTGTACTCTCCAGATGGTTCAGAGGTTTGGAGAAGAGCAGGAGAGCGTTATTCTCAGTGCAACTTCCCTGAAAGAGTACAGTACCAGGGAGGATCTGTAATGGTTTGGGGAGGAATCTGCTTCGAAGCACGTACGGAACTTTGCTTTATCAACGGAAACCTAAACTCGGCTCGGTATGTTGAAGAAATTTTGGCGGAACACGTGGTTCCCTTTGGGCCATTTATTGGTGACAACTTCTTGTTCATGCACGATAATGCACGCTCCCATACAGCCCGCATAGTGTCCCAATACCTGGATGATTTGGATATCAGCAGAATTGAATGGCCTACACGTAGCCCTGATTTAAAACCCATAGAACACATGTGGGATATGCTAGGGAGACGAGTTAGAGCCCGTGGTGCCGCAATACAAACGCTAGATGATCTCCGAATAACGCTAGAAGAAGAGTGGGACCAGATTCCCCAAAATTAGATTCAAAACCTAATTCGAAGTATGCCTAGAAGGATGAGGAATACAATTCAAGCGAGGGGAGGCAATAACATTATTAACATGTTGATCATTACTTTCACAGTTTAATTAAATTCTGTCGTTATCCATGGCTTTCTTTAATTTCTGATGGCGCTGCCGAAGAAGCAGCGTTATCTTTTAGAGCTTGTAACTTTGGCGTTAACAACAATAGAAACTTGAACAAAAAACATAAGTGATCAGAACAGACGAGACTACAAGCTCCTTTTGTTTAAAGTTAAATTCTTTTGTCGGTGCACCCCACAGCAAGCTTCAAACTGTAGGAAGAAAACAAGCATTAACGTTATTCACCATTGCTGAAATGGAAGAGCGCAAAAATGGGTAGCACACATACAGAAATATTGGCAAAAAGTGGACCTTTCAAATAAAGAAAAACTCATTCAAATCGAGCAATACGTTCAAAAGTTACTGCAGTTTGAAACTGGTCATCATTTTAGGTGTTGCTTTTTTTATGCCGCTCAGTGTATAAACATAGAGCCTGATGAGGGTGGTTCAAAAAGCATTGCAAACATTTTTGTGATGATAGAAAGCAACGATCTCCCCAAATCGTTTCCAAATACAAAAAAAAAAGTGGACGCGTATTTTTTATTGTTGAAATTTTGATTTTTAACAGTGTCTGTCGAGGTCTTAAATTTACATGGGAAAATGCTTGGGCCGAAGAAATTTTTCGGTATTTTTTAAATAATTGTTCGGGGTTTGGGAAAATTTAAGATTATTTAAGCACTTGTAGAGGACTTTCCAAGGAAGAATTTGACCTATTATACATATGGATTTGACGCCCCCCAACCCATCCCCATAGTGCCCTGAAAACCACCCTTAAATAAAAATATGTACATTCTTCAGATAATTGATCTTCTAATCATTCCAGTGTATTTTTTCTCATAGAAATTATAACTATAAGTCTAGTGGAAAGTTTATAAACATTTGTCAGTTAATTTACGTTTGTTTAAAGAAATTCTATTTGTTTAAATAATTCATTTTTCTTGAAAATCAGTCTAATTCTGTTTTCTGAGTTCGAAATGGAATATTCTGATTTTCTACCACTGTGTGGCGCAAGATAATGTTGATTTGTTGCTGTCTGGAAACTGTTCCCTGTACTCTACTTTGATGAAATATTGAAAACGAATATTATTCTATTATTCAAACACTGGAAATCATCCCAAAATATAATCAAATGTGGTTTATAACAAATACGTTTATTAGATAATATAGACTAGATATCTCGAACATTAAATTTATAAGTTAATTTTACAAATAAACTGACTTTTCTACGATAACTAGAAGAAAGCTGAAAATGAATTATCCATCGCTCACATTCCTAACATTTTACACACCCTGTAGTTATATTGCGATGCACGAATTCACAAGTTTAAAGAAGAAAACCACTTTTTGTCCTACCCCGGGCTAGGTCGGGCCACATGACGCTGTGGTTATTCATTATATTTGTCTTGTGCGAACACTTCACACGCGTGCAAAATTTCTCCAATAATTTGCAATAGTTATAGTATTTCTTGTGTTTTGTGGTTACAATGCCGAAAAGGGCTCCTAGTGTGGAACCTTTAGAGGACGTACGAAGCAAGAAAGTTCGGAAATTTGAGAAATTGCGGATGAAAATGGAAGAGATCCGGAAAGAAATAGACGTTTACGACTCAGCGAGTGAATCAGGTTGGTCCTAGATGATTTTACCTTGTGCCTGTCGTTTATCTTAACACAGGGCATTCTATTGAATGGCCCGCTGAATCTTTATGATTCCTTGTTTGGGTAATGATAGACCAGGCAGGGCATTCTAATGAATGGCCCACTGAATCTTATGATTCCTTATCTGGTTTCGTGCTATATAAATCAAAGCTCTTGAACGACATGCATAATCTTGCTGATTAGTCCAGACTGTTCTCCTGGTTTTATATCGGACGGGCCGCCACAAAACAACCTTTTTTACTAGGCTGTAAGCTACAAGGGATGTATTTGGAAAGTTTGGCAAACTCGGCCAAGATTTTTACGGATGTCTTTCATCAGCTATCTCTTCATCGAAGATTTTTATTGGCGCCTTCTCTAAATCCGCAGTTCAAAAAATGTTTTGAAACCCAGGAAGTGGATACTTTTTTGTATGGAGAAAAATTATTAGAAAAGGTGAACCAGTTTTCCTATTCTATTGGCATCAGTATGCGAGAAAACTCTGAAGCAGTATGATAGTGGCCTTATCAGATGGTGGCATTTTTGCAACGTTAGTAAGCTAGACCCCTTAGAGTATGATTTCCAGGGCATAATTAGCTTTATTAAATCTTTAGTAGATAAAGGTCTTTTATACAGTACAATAAATTCACACAAATCAGCGTTATCACTTATCATAAATTTTCCTAAAGAGGATGAATACATTTTCAAACGTTTTCTGAGGGGCATTTATAACTTAAAACCACCTTCACCCAAGTATTCTTTTACTTGGGATCCGTCACCAGTCATTAGGTTTTTAGAGAGTAAACATCCTAACATTGACCTTTCCCTAGAAGACCATACATACAAATTATTAATGCTTCTGGCACTAACTTCGGCACATAGGTTGCAAACTTTCTACCTTATCAAAATTGACATACAATTGATATACAAATACCGGATAGAATAAAAACTTCAGGTAAAAATAAATGCCAGCCGCTTCTCTGTTTCCCCTTCTTTAGAGAGAAACTGCCGCTTTGTGTAGCGTCATGTTTAGGGGATTACTTAAATAGAACAATGTCCTTAAGACCGGCAACAGAGAAACGACTTTTTATCACAATTAAAAAACCATACAGAGCCGCTTCTACACAGACGTTGAGTAGATGGCTGAAAAATGTTTTAGTACTTAGTGGCATAGATACTACGGTATTCAAAGGCTACAGCACTCGCCATGCCTCAACGTCTGCAGCGAGCCGTGTTGGTCTAAATATAGAAATTATTCGAAAAACAGCAGGATGGACAAAAAACTCAGAGGTTTTCAACAAATTTTATAATAAACCTCTAGCTTCTGATGCAACTACCTTTGCTAGAGCAGTACTGTCAATTGAGAATGATTGAAGACTTTATAATTATAAATGTTACTTTTTTGTTACATGTAAGTTTACATATTAATGTAGTTACATTAGTTGGATAATATTATTATGCTTATATATATATACATATATATATATATATATATATATATTATGTTTATGTATATTCTTATATATTCTGTTATTATATATTGATTAAAAAAAAATAATAATAAATAAATTAAATAATAATGATAAATATTCTGTATCTACATTTTGAATAAATAGGTATTATTTTGTACCTTGAGGTTCATAGATCGTTTTTTCTTTGAACATCTACAGGGTGTGTAAAATGTTAGGAATGTGAGCGATGGATAATTACAAGATTGGATGACTTACCTAGTAAGGAAGGACAATCCTAATTATCCGAGCTCACATTCCGTACATTTTACAACCCACCCTCTCTTTTTTTTCCCAGCCCTAGACGATCTATTCACGTTTGGCACGCGACAATATAATGAATAACCACAGCGTCATGTGGCCCGACCTAGCCCGGGGTAGGACAAAAAGTGGTTTTCTTCTTTAAACTTGTGAATTCGTGCATCGCAATATAACTACAGGGTGTGTAAAATGTACGGAATGTGAGCTCGGATAATTAGGATTGTCCTTCCTTACTAGGTAAGTCATCCAATCTTGTAATTATAATTGGTTGTTTAAAGAATAGGAAAAATTGTTTTAATGAATAATGTCCCTCTAAGGTAATAAACTGCCATTTCGAACTCAGAAAACAGAATTCAGACGGATTTTCGAGAAAAACGAATTATTTAAACAAATTTTATTTGAACCTCCCTGGCTACGCCCCTGACTGGAATAGTCAAGAAACCAGCGAGTTTTCATTAAAAATCATATTTATCGGTTCCAATATGTACACATAATTATAAATCCATGAATATCTTAAACTCTAATAGAGGTTATTATTCGTGATATAAAGTTACTTCACGATTCAGTGAAAAAAGTATTACATTCTAGAAAGAACTATTTGCAGATATCTTTTAATCAAATTATTACTTGGACACAGGAAGAACATCGTTATTTAACAGAATAAAATCAATAATTTATATTCTTTCTGTTCAAGAATAAATTTTCGTCTGTGTACTGAATATAGTAACACTTATTTAATATTCAAACTCCAGAACCATGTGATATCCTATGCTTCTAACGTCACACCATTTTGAAGAATGAAGCAATCGTTCATAATTCAATTCACCAAAAATGGTATAGCCGAACAATGGCGAATCGTGATAAATTGCATTATTCACAACGTATCGCACACAGCTACTTATATAGTATTCAGCAATTCGCACAAAGCGTTTTGTAGTACAACGTTGCGGCCGAGACATGGCTAATATTTTAGCCATTCTGTTGGCCATCCGACTCTGAATAAGACTTTATTCAGTGTTGATAAACTCGCGATCGTGTCATCATTAACATAACAACACGGCACACTAGATGCACTTTCAAGTTTCCCCCGCGTGTTATATCAAGTGATATATCATGCAAAATCTGCAATCATATTGTACAGATTTTTTTTACGTCTGAAAGGTTAGAAAGGTTAGTTTTGATTCAAATGTCGCTCAATTTATTAGTTAAGCTATAGCATTAAAAGCAAAAAACAAGAGTTTTATCATCAAATTGGCGCATAAGTGGTTTGGGGCACACAGAGCGCAGCGACGAGTGCACTAATTGAACGAATGCGCCAAGATGACTTATAAAACGAGTAATTTTACTTTGAGCAAATAAATTTACTTATCATGTGACATGGAGTTTCCGATTTACTGACGTTCAGTAAATTTACCGTAAACACAGAATTGCAATTAATTGAAGTACAGTAAATTTTCTACGAAATTGATTGTCAACTGTATAATCTCGAGAAAAAATGTTCTAAAAGTCATAAATGACATTAAAATAATATAACGAACCCATTATAGTATAATAAAATAAATCGAATTTCCAATCTGCATCACAGAGAGATATATGTGGCCCCGCCCGAAAGAATCGCCCTAACTGCCTCTCTCGTTGCGATAGTATTGACTCCAGTGTTTGAAGCCCCATAACACTAAAACTACTGAACAGAAAAAATTCAAATAAAGCATGCCATACTTCTGAATTTAATTGAATTTAATAGCATTCCGACTATTTGTTCATTTTTCGGACCGAAATAAACATGAACAACATTTTGCGCAGTTCGGCTTCCCTCGCTTGTGGGTTTTGGTGCAAGGCAGTCGAACGATATGCGAAGTTTTGATGCGATCAGTGAATCCGTTTGAATCCGTTTTTGTAAAACATTGTTAGGCATAATTAATTGTACATCTAAATTCATTATCTATATTTAACTCGCACTACTATTCAAAATTCCGAAATTAAATTGTTCTGGTCGTATCGTACTAATAGTAAATAATCTTCCACTGTCCCAGCTACGTTTCCATTTACTGTTACGACTGACGTAGTGCGCGCCGCGCGAGATTTATATCATTCATAATAAATCGCTTTAAAATTACTTAATAGGTATATTATTATACATGTTTTATAAGGCGCCAATACGTCTTATAAAACGAGTGTAATATACTATTTTTTCTACTTTGCGTCATTAATTTTATATAAATTTTAGAAATTGTGGTTACTATATCTCGCTAAATTAGAATCTAGGGTATTTTGCGGGTACCACGTGGCAGCACTGTAGTAACTGTCAACTTCGTTAGGGATGTGATCGATGAGATAAAATCATGACAAAATCTAATTGTGAATAATTTTACTCTACTTTAGCCTACAAGTTTGAATAAATATTAAGCGAGGTCGCAACGTTGATTATAATGGAGCTTGGGGCACCACCTTTAACCCTACTGTGATAAATAAATGAAACTTAACCTAAAAAGTTAACAACTTTAAAATAGTGGTTTCATAAGTATAATAATCAGAATAGAAGTGTTTGGCGGTGACTGATTAGTTACTTTGAAGAACAAGAACTTACTAAAGAATTGTTATAACGCTTAACGTTTAATAGCGGTGTCCACCTAATTCCGCTACGTAGCCGTTGCGGTTTATATATTTACAAGCACTTATAATTGAAACCCAATTCTAATTTCGGCAAAGTAGTTTATTAGAATAAATTATACTTAGTAAAATTACATGTGATGGAGGTAATACAATTACGTTGCACATAACCAGAACTAAGACGACGTCGAAAGCGACGGACAAAAACGAATACGAATTGAACCGAGCATCCAAGCGTCTAAAATATTACCGAAAACTTATACGTTACATAAACTAAGAAATCCTCTACACTTTAAATGTACTATAGCTTCGTACGTGTATGCTGATAAACCATTTATTGCGCATATACAATCTCGCAGCAGTAATTAAAATCGTTCATATCTACGATGTAGGTTTGATCTTCGCATAATACCTTATTAAAGTAAATGTGGTCCTTGAATTATATCTGAAAAGGGGATTTGATGTTTAGTTGAAAAGAATGATAACGATCACTTACCAGAGTCGTAAAACATCACCGAAAACGTCATGCTGGCGTATTTTGATGAACACAGCAAAACTAAGAAAGCCCCAATCCTTTGGCCATACTATAGTAGGCTACACCCATGTTTTAATATGTATAGAATATTGATAATTCGCAGTTTATGCGATTGCAAGCGATTAAGAAGATGCAGTGTGTGGTTATGTTGGGTTATGTATTGTACGTTTGACATATGGCATTTGATATCAATGTGTACCAATCTTAGACAAAAATGTTACTGTTTTCGGTATTACAATGTGTTAATTATAACACCGAAAACAGTGTTACAATGTGTGCATTGTGAATGCAAAGTAGAAAAAAATTATTATGCAATTCTTTTTCTACAGTCGCATTAATTAAAATATGACGATTGTTTACGTGCATATCCCGTTATCGTTACTGAGATATCCGCTTCCATGAAAGTATTGTTCGCAACCTTTATTACACAAAAGCTGAAGAAAACAAAAATGCCAATCTATAGAAGAAGCTCTAAATGCAACATGAACAAAAATTGAAATTTTTGTGGCAAATGGTTTACGAGGAAAGAATTGGAAAGACGAGCCTTAATATAAAAGTGCAAAAATCGGGTACCTTTTCTCATTTCTCTCGCACTCATGTTTACACTGAGAGGCAAAAATGTTGACAGTCATACATACAACTTATGTAGAAATGATTCAGGAGTAAGAGACACTTTATTTAATTTTTTTCTGTTTAGTAGTTTTAGAGTTAGGCGCCTACAAACACAGGAGTCAATATTATCGAAACGAGAGATGGCAGTTAGGGCGTTTCTATTGTGCGGGATTAATTATATTATAGTTAAATATTATTTCAAGAATATTAAGTTAAAATATTTAAACAACATTTACTTATTTAATTGCATAACAAGTTTGATCACATTTGATTTTAACCTCACTGATAAAAATGAGTGCGAATTTACAAATCAAATTTACATTTTTTTCAGTAAACCTACCCTATTTGTCGGAAATTTTACCATAATTTTAAGCAAAAATACTAAATATCATTGAAAATGCAGTTACATTCATTAATTGTACAAACTGTAGGTAAATTTGCTAACAAATTTGTAAATTTCATAATAACAATTACTTCAACGGAATAAAATTACAAATCTATACATTAAAACTACTGTCTGATATGTAAATTTGCCCTCTGCTCGTGCAATTTTCCTTTCTAGATAGTAAAGTGCTACCGAGATAATTTTTATCGCGCTTGCGCAATAATGGGATATACAGTTCGAGTTCCGTTCGCCATCCGATTGGTTGTGTTTACAGGAGCTAAGTTAGAGTTTTATTGAGTGCGATTGTTATATGCAACTAATCTAACACTGTTAGTGCCTCTGTGACTTTATCGGTGTCGTGTGGAATATTTGCCCCATATGGTTGTATAGTATTAAAAGATATAATATTGGTACATTCATCTCTTTGTATATTATGGAGGACTTTGCAAATATATACTACAAACTGCAGGTAAAAGTTTGCAGTCTTGATATGTATAATTTTCACTTTCACTAATTGGATGTTCTTTTTAGGATACAAGTCTTGATGATACTGACATTCTACAAATTCCAGGACTTGTGTAGTGTCCATAGGTAAGATTTCGTTTATTGTTCTTTCTTGTACATGCGGTCTTACAATCAAATTTATTACTAACATGTATAACAGTCTAACACATATCATTTCAATCACCAATATAAAAAATACTTTTCTATAAACACTCATTAATAACTTTACACACACTCGGTACCTCAAAGGAAAGCAGCTGCTGACATTGTTATACCCTGTATATGATATATGACTCATGTACTTCTTATTTTGATTTCAGGTGACACATTTTGGACTATATTATATGCTGTGGTTGGATTATCCCCAGGTTATCTTACTCAGGAGACGGTTTAGCTTTTTAAAAATTATTCCTAGCCAGGGTTCAAAAACGAATAAGGTGACGTAAGTTTACCATAGGCATTTCAACTTAATATTGTTGAAATAATATTTAATTTATATTTAAAAGATATGTTTCTCTCTGTTAAGCAGATCGATTTATTTTATTATACGATATGTAGATAAGTATAGTCCATGGGTTCCTATTTTATTTCATTTACTTATTAATAAAATTTTGGCCAGAACTTCTATTTATTTAATGTTAAAAATATGTAGATATGTATATATATTATAAATATGTTTCACATGTTATTTATTGTTAAAATTATAATAAAACTTCATACTAAAATTTTTTGTTTTTATTTATGATCTCCACATGAATAGGATTTTATTAGTGATTTTACAGTTGACAATGCAGGCTTGTCCGAGCAGTCGCAAAACCAGTTAACAAACAGTTCTTTTGTGAGAAACCAGATAATGTTTCATTGGTATTTATAATGGAGTTATCATAGCAACATATGTGGTCCATCACAAAAGTACTGATTGTTAACTGGTTTTCAGTTGCTTGGAGAAATCTAATATTAAAGTTGCAGAAAATTTACTGTACAACAATTAATTGCATTTCCGTGTTTACGGTAAATTTACTGAACGTCAGTAATTTTACTTACAAAAGTATATATAAAACCGTACACATCGGAAACCTCATTTCATATGAGAAGTAAATTTAAGCTTAAAGTAAAATTACAAACCACATGGTTTGTAATTCCCTTCGATACACAAAGGTTAAAAATGACCGCCGTGCCACACGGTAAAATTACCTTTTCAGTTTTATCAGTGCTGTTTCGATTTTGAACTCTGGCTTAATAAACCAAATCTTACCTATGTTATATGTTTTAATACTATAGACTTATATGAAGCAAATATTGCACAACATACCGATAAAGGATAAGTCGCAAAGGCACTGAAATTGTTAAATTAGTTGTATTCAACAATCGCACTTAATAAAACACTAACTTATCTGCTGTAAACACAAACAAACGGATGGCGAACGGAACTCGAACTGCAGGTCCCATTATTGGGCAAGCACGATAAAAATGCTCACGGTAGCACTTTACCATCAAAAGAGGAAACAAAAGACACATTTATATGTCAGAAGTTTTAATGTATAGACAGATATGAAATTTTATTCTGCTGAAGTAATGCTTATTATTAAATTTACAAACTTGTTAGCAAATATACATAATACTGTTGGTACAATTAATGAATGTAACTGCATTCTGTATGATATTTTCTTTTCTTATGTGTCAAATTTATGTTACTATGTGTGAATTGTGAATGCAAAACAGAAAAAATCCTTCATCTTTTAACACAATTGTCTTCTTTTATTATAATTTTCTTACTGTTCAAACGTTAGTGTTCAAACAACCAGTCATGCTTCGCGGAGCAAATTTAATAAGAAGTTTCGCGCTTATTTATCACATTGAATTGTAAGGATGCTGCTCTAGCTATAAAGATGATAAGGGGGCAAACAAAACGGGTGAATCTGTGAGCAGAGAAGCGCCGCTCTGGCACTCGGACTCGAATAAATAGTTTATGCAAATTGGGTGAATGTTTACAACTGGTCAATGCAGCGGTCTTCTATTGCTCCTGTACCATGAGAGGTAAAAGATGGGGGAACGTTTTTTTTTTGTTGCTACAGTGCTTCGCTAACGCGAAGATTCTCACATACATCTAGCGCATCTGCCACCTAGATTAACTATCTGGGGAATTAATGAGAAGAAGTTATACAGGGTGGTCATTGAACGAATATCTTACTATTCTTTTGCATATAGGTTATTTTGTTAGAGTTGGATTTAACACCGATTAAACACCGGTATGTACCGTGTGTCTCACAGGACGTTGAATTGTACGGGTACTTTTGTTATTATTAAAGATAGAAAGTCGGTTAAATGGGCAAAGCAGTGCATATTTATGTGCTCTTTCATAATCCGTTCAGAGAACAGTTGAATTCTGAGAGAATGGTTTCCAAGCTATTTTGAAAAACCCAAATATGTATTTTTTAATTATGTATATTTGTGATCCCATCAAAAAAGCGTTTTGACATTATAAAGGCACTTTTTGTCTACAATTTGATTATGTCAGTTTAAAATTTTTTTCGCCAATGAATTCGTCAGGAACAAACGAAACTTTTGTTTTTGTGATGGACGCCATATTGGTTTTATACATGTTTGGATTCAGATTTTCTTTCTGAGTAATTTGGTATGCCATATTTCACATTTAGAACATAATAAGCCGACAAAATTGAAGTTTTTTTTAATATCTGAAAATCGCATGGTGCCATGAAAAGCACATTTGAGTGATACGGTATTTAATGTGCCTATAGTCAAGTTACAGTAAAATTTTGGAATGTATTTATAAATAAATAATTAATTTATTTCATATATATATAATGCACAATACAATACAATATCACTGCAATATAAAATGAAAAACGTCAAAACAAAATGCACAAAAAAACTTATCTAAAATATTCCTCTAAACTATACGGTTCTAGTTCAACTAGTAAATCCCTTGTTGCCTTTCTGAAAGGTATCAAGTTTTCGATTTTTTTAACGTGATCAGGCAATTTTCTTAAACAATTTTACACACATATATGCGGGATGTTTCTCAGTTTTAGTAAGCCGGTGTACAGTATATTGGTAGTCTAGGGTTCTGGTATCGTAGCTATTGTCTTTTAGGGGAATAAATAACTGCTTATGTTTGAAAAGATACAAAAGACACTCCAACACATAGATGCCATATACAGTCAGAATTCCTTCTCGCTTGAATCTCCCTTTACACGTTTCTCTATATTTTAAGCCAAACATGATTGTCAGAATACGTTTTTGGCTTTTGAAAATGGTGTCTCAAATGGTGTCTCAAGCTAGCGCCGTAGAATATGATCCCATATCTCACTAAGGATTCGAAGTTTGCATAATATAAACTTTTCGTTGCGTCTCTCTCTATATATTTGACCGTGACTCTCATAGCATAGCATACTTTATTTAACTTTTTATTTAAGTGGTCTATATGAGCTTCCCACTTCAAATCCTCATCAATAACAACAACAAGAAATTTTGCATTTTTAACTACCTCTATTTGTTTTCCTCCCAAGTTTAAGTGAAATATCGTTTCCTTTCTCTTGCTTGTATTAAAAATCAATAAGCTAGTTTTGTCCTCATTTATTATAAGTTGATTATTCTGAAACCACTCTTCTGCCTTCTTAAATACTTCAATACTATCCTGTACCACATCTTCTATTTGCTTATTAGCTATTAGCAAATTGGTATCATCTGCAAAGTTTGTAATCGCACTGTTTTCAGTCCCAATAATATTGTTGAGATCGTTAATAAAAATCAAGAATAAGTATGGCCCCAAAATACTACCTAGGGGGACTCCCACACTTGATTCTGCTACAGAGGATTGTTTTCGGTTTGATAGGTACGATTTTACACAATCTGCTGCTTTATTTCTGATGCCATATTTCTTTAATTTTTCCACCAACCTCATATGCTTTAAGCAATAATATGCCTTTGATAGATCGACGCATATCCCCGCCACTGTCATGTCATTCTCTAGAAAATTAATTAACCCCTGCGTAAATTGAAAAATTGCTGTACTTGTAGATTTGCCCTTTAGAAATCCGTGTTGAGTATGGTTAAAGAGATTACACTCGTTAAAGAAATGCATTACGCGTTTAACCATAGCCAGTTCAAATATTTTTGAAAAACTGTTTTGGAGGCTGATTGGGCGATAGTTTCCCAAATCTTCAATGTCACCTTTTTTAAAAACTGGTTTGATCAGCGACCATTTTAATTGTGTTGGAAAAATACCATATCGGAAAGAGTTATTAATGATAAAACTGTCTTGGTTTCTAAAATACTCTGTTTCATGATGATTACTGAAATTTCATCCATTCCACTACAAGATTTATTTTTTATTTTATTTGATTTATTTGTACTAACTACACAACAAAAAAAGTAACAACATTTTAACAAACTTATAATGTTTTCAAGAATCTCGCCATTTTCGTGGAGGCATTTTTCACAGCATTCCGTAATACGGTGACCTTACCGAGGGTTCTTCTGTCAATCGAATTGAAAGCGGCGATGACGGTGTCACGTAACTCCCAAACGTTTCCAAAACTATAAACACTATAAACCTTATTTTTTAAGTCACTCCATAGATAAAAATAACAAGGGGTAAGATTCGGCAATCTTGGTGGCCATGATACTTCTGAATTGGTAGCAATTACCCTCCGTTTATGTCTTATATCTAAATAGTTCCTCACAATTCGAGCATTATGTGCAGGTGCTCCGTCTTATTGGTACCACATACCTCAGCGTAAGGCTAACGGTATATCGTCCATTCTTTCTTCCACGTCCTCAGACAGCAATATCGAATGAAAAAAAAAAAAACCATCGCACAACGCCTATGTTGTCCACTCTCAAAGTACCCATCAATCGCTACTTTCACGCGAAAAGCCTCTGCTACAACTTTGAAAATGGCGGAGTTATGAATTTTTGAAAAAACGCAGATTTTTCCGGATTTTCCGAATTTCCCCCGTTAATATTAATTCAATCAAGTCCGTGCATGGTTCATTTTTTTGGTCTTTTCATTCTGTACAATTCATCTGTTGAAAGCATCAAGATTGCTCCATCTGTTCAGCTTTTAAAAGCGAAAAACGAAAAGAAATACGATTTTTTGAGGTGTTTTGTTTATAACAAATTAATAAATGATATTTGCGAGTAGGAACACATCACAATACATCTACGGACTGTTCCACGTGGCCTGGGATCGTCGGGTTCCTGCTAGTATTTTAGTCACGCAAAAATCTCTATTGCCTGGTCTATAAAGGTTAGCTAAGTATCTGAGGTAGGATCAGCTAAAATATTATGTCAATTTGAAATGGTATTCTTCTTTAATAGACTGAAATTTGCTCTACTATAAAATTGTCAAAAATAAAACTTATGGTTCTCGGGTCGCGATGGCCAGAAAATTGATTTAACATACAGAGTGTTTGCAAAACGAGAAATTTTAAAATTTGCTTAAAAGTACAGTATCAGCTTGTCATAATTTAATTAAAAATATGATAGGCAAAAGTTGTTTTAAATTTATGTTAGTAGTAAAATTTGAATATTTCATATCAATTTTAATTCTAATTTTATTTTATTTTGTTTTTAATAGCTATTGTTTAATCTTAAGACTATATTATTACAAACAACAAATTGCGGCCACTTGCATTTGCTAATATAGGAACTATGTTTAGTGTTAACTGGGGCACAGCCTGTGTTAAGAAAAATGTTAAAATCAGCAATTTTTTGTTAGGCTCCTTGCCAAATTCTTCAAAAAACGGCTAAAATATCAAATATCCTGTATAAGAGGGAATATTGTACATTGTTTACCTTTAATGCGGTGTATTGCTTTTAGGATACTATGAACAAATTATCTGAGAAAACCCCCTTTTACAGTAATCAGCACTTTTCATGCAAGAAAAAACAACTTTAACAACAGCAGCCAAAACTATTCATAAAGAATAACTTTTTCTAAAAGTATTAAAATTTAGACCCATTCTACGTATAATTAGGTCCATATGGAGACACAGAACGGGGGTTGATCTTGCGGTAATAAATACATCAATAAAGAATAGCTTTAATGTAGATTTACTCCTTGTTTTCCTAATTTCCAATGGCAAGAAAACCTGCCATTTGTGCAAAACGGTCAGTCGTGAATACCATAGACATTCCATTACAGAAAACAGAACCAAAAAGAAATCTGAATGCCGTTTTGCAGTTCATATCAAACTACCGGGCAACACACCTGGATCACACAAATCATACGCTCCAAGAACGCAATGGACACACACCATTTGTTAATTGTCTATCAGGTGATGATGTATGGCTTAGGGACAACCTCCTACGATCGCCAAGCGAGCAGATATAAACTCTGCAACTGGCAGCACATCATAGTGTACGCTGCTAATACAGATTACTCGTGCATTGTACATATTTTCTTTAGGTACTTCGTCCGCAAACTATACACGTATATAACCGTAGCGAAAAGCTTATGATATTGGTGAATAAAATTGTAATAATAGTGCAAAGTTGATATGTTGCAAAACCTGAACCCAAACGGCTCCAGTGAAATGTAAATATGTACTACTTTCTCGGTTGCAAAAGTATTGAGCCCTGTGTTTCGAGGCTTGTACCTCTGCAACGACTGGACAAAAAAAAATCTAAATAAAGTATGTTATACTCCTGTACTATTTCTACATAACATGAGTGACTATCAAAATTTTCTGCCCCTAGGTTTTTAATAAACGCCTGTCTTTCCAATTTTTTTTCTCCTAAACCGCTTGCCCAAAAAAATCAAATTTACACGGAGTATAACTCAAGATCTTGTCTACAGATTGGCATTTGTATTTTCTTAATTTTTCTTGCAATAAAGGCTATAAACAAGATTTTCTTGAAAGCGGATATCTCGGCAACGAGTATTAGCACGACAATGCTACAAGAACGAAAATAATCGCAAAATTTTGTTTAATGAGAGTATTGAAATAGAAACTCATTTCAAATGTTCATTATAAACCGATATAAATATGCAATATAATTTTGGCTTATTGCGCAAGTACGTCACGTCGTCGAACGGAGTCAGCGGCTCAGGATTCGAGGTCGGCTTACAGCCTGCACCACAGGCCCGTAGAATTAAAACAAACATCGTACATATTTATTGAGGTAAGAAGACTTAAAGTTGCAAGTTAGAAATGGTGGACTCTTTGTTTAATGAAAGAATAGTTTGCAAGTGAACAGCGACGAACTTTAAACATGTTTTTTTTTTGTTTTTAACGCATTCTGAATCAACAGCAGCAATCAAATTAAATATTATCAGGTAGCAGCAAACAAATAAAATAACAAAATAATTTATTTTTTCTCAGACCCTAATAATGTGCAGAACAGGTTGTTTGGGTAAAATTAAGATAATATAAATACATAAATATTCCATTGAATACAAATTTCTTGCATAAGGTTTCTTGAGTATATCCGTTGCGTGCCTACTACGTGTTTTGTAAGTCTTCAGCAAAAATTATGATTCCAAGGAAGTGAAACAATTAATTATAAATATCAGAAATTTGTTTCTCAATTAAATATAGCACAGCTGTTGTATCTGTCAAAAATCACCATCGAGAGAAGGTGATTTTAGAGAAGGATTTTATAGCAAAAAAATCAGATGCAATGAAGTAAAATTATCGTGGTTACCTGTAGCCCATTGCGAGTTTAATGCAACCGAATTAATCTGGGCATACGTAAAAAATCTGATGTGGCCAGGCACATGACTTTATCATACTATATATAAAATTAATAGTTTAGCTGCATGAGATTCTATTTGATCGAGATCGGCTATGTGCATTAAAATAAAACTAGTAGAACTAGACAGATATCTCGATTAAAGCTGCGTTCGGATGTTGTACTCCGTTGACACCGGGTACACCGTCCAAATGATACTTACGTGTTATTGGGTGTAAAAAGTGTGACGGTGTTCAATATCCGAACGCAGCCTATACTGACAGTAGTATTTTCAAAACATTAGCGTTTGACACTAGCTACTGTCATTAGAATCAAAAAATCTGACATATCCTGGCTACCACCAGTTCCTTTGGAGCCTTTTCAACAGAAAGCTTTTCAGCTCTAAGTTTGGTTTTGAAACTTCTAAATATGAAGTTTCGTCCCGATACCTTTAATAGTTTCTCCGGAATCGTCGCCACAAAAACGGGTACACACACACACACACACACACATACACACACACACATACACACACACACACACACACAGACATTTTTTGTACCTTGGTCAAAAATGTTCAGGGGACCCAAAACCATTTCCGCTAAAATCTTAAAAAATTTTTTTGGCACGATTACAATACTTTACATACTGCGTATGATAAAGTAAAAATGAAGTGGCAAAAAGCCACAATACATTTAAAATTAAAGATATGTTAAATTTATGCAACGAAGCCCTGTATCAAAAGAGATCATTTCAATCATTTGCAGTCCAATGGCAAGATTGTGTTGCATAATATCATTGTAATGATTCGTAATGAAACTACAGTGATACTATTTTCAACTGTTTATTTCGATAATTATTAATTATTTCGGTATTAGGTAACACACGAATGAATGTCCGCAAATTCACGGACAAGCATATACCTACATAAAAACTAGTTTCGGAGTTTTGCCGGCGTAGTACGTCACACAAAATATATATACACCTTTAACATTGGTCGCATACACTACACACATCATCAACTGATTTTTTGCAGACGAAAGACCGATTGCGTACGCTTCACGTACGTTGAGTAAGTCAGAACAGGGCTACTCTCAAATCGAAAAGGAAGGGTTAAGTATAATTTTTGGACTAAGTAAATTCAATCAGTATTTATACGGTCAACATTTTTTGCTGGTCACAGATAATAAACCGTTGGTGTATATTTTTAATTCGCACAAAGGATAAGGATAAGGAAATAGATTATTAAGGTGGGCAGTTATATTGAGTAATTACAATTATGAGATCAAGTATGTAAAGTCAGAGAAAAATGTAGCAGAGTGTCTATCACGCATACCGATTCGAGATGAGGTTGAATTACTAGATAATTGTAGTGTAAATTATATTAAAATGTTTGAGGAGGAAAGTGCACCAATTAATTTTCAAAAAATTAAGTTAGAATCAAATAAAGACACAGAATTTCGTAAATTGACTAATTATATTAAACATGGATGGCCAACGAGTGTCGATAATGACGAGCTTAGACAATACTTTAAATTTAGAAATGAACTTACAATGAGTCAAGGAGTAATTATGTGGAACCACAAAGTTGTTATACCATATGCTTTAAGGGATGGTTTATTGCGAAATTTGCATAAGTCACACATGGGCATTCAGAAAATGAAAGAATTGGCAAGAATGTATTTTTGGTGGCCTAGCTTGAGTGGGGATATAACACAGATTGCTAGAAATTGTGAGAAATGTAAAATAATAAAGGATAATCCGCCAAAAGGAAAATTGCATTTGTGGCAATGGCCAAAGGAACCCTGGGAAAGGGTACATTTAGATTATTTTGGGCCTTTTCATAATAAATTTTTCCTTGTTGTGTTGGATGCACATTCCAAGTGGATTGAAATATTTCCTACTTGCACAATGACCAGTTCATTTACAATACAAGCATTGCATAGTTTAATTGCAAGATTTGGCTTGCCAAAACTAATTGTTTCGGAGTTCAAATGGTATTAAACAAATTACTACTGCGCCCTATTCACCATATTCTAATGAAACTACAGTGATACTATTTTCAACCGTTTATTTCGATAGGTAACACACGAATGAATGTCCGCAAATTCACGGACAAGCATATAGGTACATAAAAACTAGTTTCGGAGTTTTGCCGTCGTAGTACGTCACACAAAATATATATAATACACCTTTAACATTGGTCGCATACACTACACACATCATCAACTGACTTTTTGCAGAAATAATATTGCGAAGTAATAATAAATCACGAAACAGAATGTGTATACAATTCCACAAATAAAGAAAAAAATCACGTATGCTAGTTTAAAAAATAAAACCGAACGAGAAAATAACAAAAATATTGAATACGGTCCGAAGCGATGATCGTTTGAAATCGTCGCGCGAAGCCCCCACCGCGTGTAATCCCCTTTCCCCGAGGGGACCAATCCTGCGCAGAGAATCGATTACATTCATGTCACACTTAAAAATTCTCAAATAACTTTAATGTTGTTATACATCAATGGATAAGTATCACAATAAATAAGGATTGTTTCAGTGCTCACTGCGTTGTCCTGCTATTGTTCGTTTCTGAGATATCCGCGCCCATAAAAAGCTCGCTTACAGACTTTATTACATACAAAATCAAGAAAATAAAAAGGCCAATTTATAGAAGAGATTCAAGTGTAAGCTGAACAAAAAAAAAATTTTTTGTTTAGTGGTTTAGGAGAAAAAAATCGGAAAGTCAACCCATATTTTAATTCGGGTACCATTTTTACTTCTCTCGCGCTCGTGGCTAACCCGATGGGCAGAAAAAATTGATAGTTACCCCTGGTATGTAGAAATGATTCAGGAGTATAACGCACTCTATTTAATTTTTTTTTGTTTAGCCATTTTTGAGTTTCGGGCCTTCAAACACATGGCTCAATACTTTCGCAACCGGTAGTAGGAATAACTGAAAATGACGCGAATGGGTCAACAAGTGAGGCAAATGAATTTGGTATGCAATCCGCAGTGAAGTGGGCAAGCTATCTCTTTCTATCTCATACTATGACCGTATGCGGTTTGAATTTAACTTTTCTATTTGTAATATGTTTTCTCAATTCAATTGGAACAAATTAATCAATCTTGACTATTGCAGATACTTCAATAAATGAGATAATAATAGCAGATTTAATAAGTTATATTTTATTCATATATTCCGGCTAAATAAAATTTACTATCTAGGTTCTAGGTTCTCTCAAATTATATATTAGTAATTATTCCTTACTTTTAATCATTCGCAGTCGAATGACTAAATGCTCTTTGTATTCCTGTATTAAGGAAACGCCTTCTCACATTAAAAGTGGTCCAGATAACGCTGATTATATTTATTCAATAATATTAGGTACTTTTACATTTTCACCTTAAATTTTTTTATTCATTTGAAATATGTATATATTATTCTGCAAATTTCAAGTAATAGGGTTGTGACATAAAATTACATTTCCTTAAATAATAATACAGTTTTTAAAAACGTGTTCACAAAACCTACTTGTCCTAGAAGGATACCACTTCTCTACGAATAGCTATAATCCAACGTTTCAGAACTTCTGGACGGAATTTTTCACGTAACATTTGACTTTCATTACTATAATGATAATCTTCTACCTATTTAGAATAATTGTATTACTGTTTAACTAAAAAGCTGATCGCTTTTTACTTACTGGTAAAAAGAATCAGTGGATATACCTTATTATAGTCAAGTACCTTGTTTTAAGAATTCAGCTTCAAATTGATGGTTAATCTTTTAGGTTAGTTTCCTTGCGTTTACATGCGAACTTTGCTTGAATTGTGCACAGCTGCGTCTTGAAGTGGTTAGAAGGAGATGATCGAGCAGTGAACGGTAAGAAAGAAGGGCATTTATTCTGCTGTTGGAAGCATGATAGGTGTAATATTCTTGATTAAGGCGTAAGCAGCACAACGAAGACAGTCCAATTTACCACGGTACGAGAACTACGAGCTACGGAAGACAATTTAAATTAAGACTATTTCCGTGTAAGCTGTATTTCTTTGGGCTTTCGGTCTTAGTGCTGCTATTACACTATTACACAGGAGACAGGTGGCCAAATCTTTGTACCTACTTACAGTTTAGTATTGATTAATTTATAGATTTGTTGTTATATTTTAAGGAGCAACAACTTACCTATATGCATTTTTTGAGGTCGAAATATACAGGGTGGAACAAAACACCTCGAACAAAACAATACAAACCGTTTCTTGTACCAAGGGACGAGAAGGACTTGTTACAAGTATTGTTTCAGATAGTACCTACTAATGTCTTGAAAACCAGGTTAAAATAATTTTTTTTTAATGGGACGGCCTATATTTTTGTGTATTTTTGTATTCTTTTAAACGTTTTAGTGAAAAAAGAACTCAGATAGTCTTAAACCTCCTCTACTATAAATTGCTTTGTGGCAAAATTGAATTTAGAATTGAAGGTTATATCAGCATCAAGACAGGATAAATAGTATGCTCTCATAATTATGGTTACATTTTTTGAATGCATATATTTTTTACATACAAGCGTACTATTGTGCAAAATACTACTATTTGAAGTACAGAGTGGGCTATTTATAACTCATCTCAACTTTTGAAGCATTCTGTGCTCAGGGAAAACGAAGACAACCATACTACAACCGGTGCCACGTTGCGTTGTGGATTGTTTCGTTTAATGGGTATGTTCTTAAACGTACAGTTATGTAATATTCATTATCTATCTCATTATCATCAAATTAATTCATTATCTAGGTTATCGACCTTTTGTTTTAATTTCCACTGAATAATAATAGTCAAAAATAAGCCGAAGAGAACCGAAAAAAATCTTACAAATTTAACACCGTTTAACTTTAAATATATAGTGGATGTACTAAACGATTATGAAGAAATACGAAATAAGTCTGAACGTTGGTGTAAACTGATAGTTCTTAAACTAAGATGGAAATACTGTGCCTACATTTTTACTTTATCATACGTAGCATGTAAAGTATTGTAACCGTGGCAAAAAAAAATTGATTTTAGCGTAAATAAGTCTTTTTGGGTTCCCTGAACATTTTTGACCAAGGTACAAAAAATTTTGTGTGTGTGTGTGTGTGTGTGTGTGTGTGTGTGTGTGTGTGTGTGTGTGTGTGTGTGTGTGTGTGTGTGTGTGTGTGTGTGTTGTGTGTGTGTGTGTGTGTGTGTGTGTGTGTGTGTGTGTGTGTGTGTGTGTGTGTGTGTGTGTGTGTGTGTGTGTGTGTGTGTGTGTGTGTGTGTGTGTGTGTGTGTGTGTGTGTGTGTGTGTGTGTGTGTGTGTGTGTGTGTGTGTGTGTGTGTGTGTGTGTGTGTGTGTGTGTGTGTGTGTGTGTGTGTGTGTGTGTGTGTGTGTGTGTGTGTGTGTGTGTGTGTGTGTGTGTGTGTGTGTGTGTGTGTGTGTGTGTGTGTGTGTGTGTGTGTGTGTGTGTGTGTGTGTGTGTGTGTGTGTGTGTGTGTGTGTGTGTGTGTGTGTGTGTGTGTGTGTGTGTGTGTGTGTGTGTGTGTGTGTGTGTGTGTGTGTGTGTGTGTGTGTGTGTGTGTGTGTGTGTGTGTGTGTGTGTGTGTGTGTGTGTGTGTGTGTGTGTGTGTGTGTGTGTGTGTGTGTGTGTGTGTGTGTGTGTGTGTGTGTGTGTGTGTGTGTGTGTGTGTGTGTGTGTGTGTGTGTGTGTGTGTGTGTGTGTGTGTGTGTGTGTGTGTGTGTGTGTGTGTGTGTGTGTGTGTGTGTGTGTGTGTGTGTGTGTGTGTGTGTGTGTGTGTGTGTGTGTGTGTGTGTGTGTGTGTGTGTGTGTGTGTGTGTGTGTGTGTGTGTGTGTGTGTGTGTGTGTGTGTGTGTGTGTGTGTGTGTGTGTGTGTGTGTGTGTGTGTGTGTGTGTGTGTGTGTGTGTGTGTGTGTGTGTGTGTGTGTGTGTGTGTGTGTGTGTGTGTGTGTGTGTGTGTGTGTGTGTGTGTGTGTGTGTGTGTGTGTGTGTGTGTGTGTGTGTGTGTGTGTGTGTGTGTGTGTGTGTGTGTGTGTGTGTGTGTGTGTGTGTGTGTGTGTGTGTGTGTGTGTGTGTGTGTGTGTGTGTGTGTGTGTGTGTGTGTGTGTGTGTGTGTGTGTGTGTGTGTGTGTGTGTGTGTGTGTGTGTGTGTGTGTGTGTGTGTGTGTGTGTGTGTGTGTGTGTGTGTGTGTGTGTGTGTGTGTGTGTGTGTGTGTGTGTGTGTGTGTGTGTGTGTGTGTGTGTGTGTGTGTGTGTGTGTGTGTGTGTGTGTGTGTGTGTGTGTGTGTGTGTGTGTGTGTGTGTGTGTGTGTGTGTGTGTGTGTGTGTGTGTGTGTGTGTGTGTGTGTGTGTGTGTGTGTGTGTGTGTGTGTGTGTGTGTGTGTGTGTGTGTGTGTGTGTGTGTGTGTGTGTGTGTGTGTGTGTGTGTGTGTGTGTGTGTGTGTGTGTGTGTGTGTGTGTGTGTGTGTGTGTGTGTGTGTGTGTGTGTGTGTGTGTGTGTGTGTGTGTGTGTGTGTGTGTGTGTGTGTGTGTGTGTGTGTGTGTGTGTGTGTGTGTGTGTGTGTGTGTGTGTGTGTGTGTGTGTGTGTGTGTGTGTGTGTGTGTGTGTGTGTGTGTGTGTGTGTGTGTGTGTGTGTGTGTGTGTGTGTGTGTGTGTGTGTGTGTGTGTGTGTGTGTGTGTGTGTGTGTGTGTGTGTGTGTGTGTGTGTGTGTGTGTGTGTGTGTGTGTGTGTGTGTGTGTGTGTGTGTGTGTGTGTGTGTGTGTGTGTGTGTGTGTGTGTGTGTGTGTGTGTGTGTGTGTGTGTGTGTGTGTGTGTGTGTGTGTGTGTGTGTGTGTGTGTGTGTGTGTGTGTGTGTGTGTGTGTGTGTGTGTGTGTGTGTGTGTGTGTGTGTGTGTGTGTGTGTGTGTGTGTGTGTGTGTGTGTGTGTGTGTGTGTGTGTGTGTGTGTGTGTGTGTGTGTGTGTGTGTGTGTGTGTGTGTGTGTGTGTGTGTGTGTGTGTGTGTGGGTGTGTGTGTGTGTGTGTGTGTGTGTGTGTGTGTGTGTGTGTGTGTGTGTGTGTGTGTGTGTGTGTGTGTGTGTGTGTGTGTGTGTGTGTGTGTGTGTGTGTGTGTGTGTGTGTGTGTGTGTGTGTGTGTGTGTGTGTGTGTGTGTGTGTGTGTGTGTGTGTGTGTGTGTGTGTGTGTGTGTTGTGTGTGTGTGTGTGTGTGTGTGTGTGTGTGTGTGTGTGTGTGTGTGTGTGTGTGTGTGTGTGTGTGTGTGTGTGTGTGTGTGTGTGTGTGTGTGTGTGTGTGTGTGTGTGTGTGTGTGTGTGTGTGTGTGTGTGTGTGTGTGTGTGTGTGTGTGTGTGTGTGTGTGTGTGTGTGTGTGTGTGTGTGTGTGTGTGTGTGTGTGTGTGTGTGTGTGTGTGTGTGTGTGTGTGTGTGTGTGTGTGTGTGTGTGTGTGTGTGTGTGTGTGTGTGTGTGTGTGTGTGTGTGTGTGTGTGTGTGTGTGTGTGTGTGTGTGTGTGTGTGTGTGTGTGTGTGTGTGTGTGTGTGTGTGTGTGTGTGTGTGTGTGTGTGTGTGTGTGTGTGTGTGTGTGTGTGTGTGTGTGTGTGTGTGTGTGTGTGTGTGTGTGTGTGTGTGTGTGTGTGTGTGTGTGTGTGTGTGTGTGTGTGTGTGTGTGTGTGTGTGTGTGTGTGTGTGTGTGTGTGTGTGTGTGTGTGTGTGTGTGTGTGTGTGTGTGTGTGTGTGTGTGTGTGGTGTGTGTGTGTGTGTGTGTGTGTGTGTGTGTGTGTGTGTGTGTGTGTGTGTGTGTGTGTGTGTGTGTGTGTGTGTGTGTGTGTGTGTGTGTGTGTGTGTGTGTGTGTGTGTGTGTGTGTGTGTGTGTGTGTGTGTGTGTGTGTGTGTGTGTGTGTGTGTGTGTGTGTGTGTGTGTGTGTGTGTGTGTGTGTGTGTGTGTGTGTGTGTGTGTGTGTGTGTGTGTGTGTGTGTGTGTGTGTGTGTGTGTGTGTGTGTGTGTGTGTGTTGTGTGTGTGTGTGTGTGTGTGTGTGTGTGTGTGTGTGTGTGTGTGTGTGTGTGTGTGTGTGTGTGTGTGTGTGTGTGTGTGTGTGTGTGTGTGTGTGTGTGTGTGTGTGTGTGTGTGTGTGTGTGTGTGTGTGTGTGTGTGTGTGTGTGTGTGTGTGTGTGTGTGTGTGTGTGTGTGTGTGTGTGTGTGTGTGTGTGTGTGTGTGTGTGTGTGTGTGTGTGAATGGATGTGTGTGTGGACCCGCTTTTTGTGGCAACGATTCCGGAGAAGTTACTAAAGGTATCGGGACGAAACTTCATATTTAGAAATTTTGTGGCAACGATTCCGGAGAAGTTACTAAAGGTATCGGGACGAAATTTCATATTTAGAAATTTCATGACCAAACTTACCGGGGGGAAGTTAGCCATAAAAGTTATCCATAAAACTTTTTTTCATCCGATTTTAATGAATGACACATTTTTGGAAAGCCCTTAACGTACTGAGTCTACAGTAGTTATTGCAGAGGGCGCAATTCATAACTACTACCTAAAAAAATAAAAAGAAAGTCATTTTTTGTTTAAATTGGCACATTTTTACAATCGCATATCTCCGTTAATGCTTTACCAATTACGACATCTCTTACAGCAATCAAAAGTACAAATGTAGACCATACTTCCATAGTTATTGCAGCCCAACTTTCCACTAATTAGTGGTTTAAAAAAAATTCCTGAACTTTGACTATTTTTATCCAGGGATGCGAGTATGGAACCATACACCGTTCCAGTAGAACAGTGAGCATAACTCCTTTTTATCATCCGATTGTAAGAAACTATACACCAAACGAAATAGGAAGCTTGTCTGCACTTATGCAAGTTATTGCAGTCCAAGTTTCCGCTAATTAGTGGTCTAAAAAAATTCATGAACTTTGAATATTTTTACTTTCGAGTATAGAAAAATACATCGTTTCAGAAAAACCCTATGCATAACTTGTTCTTATCATCTGATTGTAACAAACAATTCACCAAACGAAAGAGGAAGCTTGTCTCCACTTATGATGATTATTGCAGTCCAAGTTTCCGCTAATTAGTGATCTAAAAAAATTCCTGAACATTGACTATTTTTTTTCCAGGGAGGCGAGTATAGAAAACACATCGTTTCAGAAAAACCCTATGCATAACTTGTTTTTATCATCTGATTGTAACAAACAATACACCAAACGAAAGAGGAAGCTTGTCTCCACATATGATAGTTATTGCAGTCCATGTTTCCGCTAATTAGTGATCTAAAAAGATTCCTGAACTTTGACTATTTTTGTCCATATACGATAGTTATTGATTCCGAGAATATTTAATTAATTATTGCATAATTATTGCATTAAAAATATAACGACTTTGAACATTTTTACGATCAGATGGACTGATTTAAAAAGCAAATCGAAACTAGAAAAATGTAACTAATCTGAAATAAAATTAAATTTATTCACAAAAATATGATTCGAAAAATTGCAACAAAATTAATTAAATAAATTAATTAAATGGTGATAATCACATAAAAGTTAACCGTAAGTGACAGATCGGCATCGTGTAAACACAACACCGTACCGCAAGAGTTCAAGTGCTCAAAGCCGACAAAGGGACCGCTGGTTTTTGCAGGCGGCAAAAGTCGCAGTCAAGCCTTTGTCGGTATGTTATGGCGCCATTTCCCCATCGGAACTGAAAGGCGAAAGCCCAACGTTAGGCAAAAAGTTATCCATAATTTCTTTACAACCGTTTATAATAAATGATACGTTTTTGGAAACCTCGCAACGTGCTGAGTATACTGTAGTTATTGCAGAGGAATCAAATCTTAATTACTACCTAAAAAAATAAAAACAATGTCTTTATTTGCTTAAATTGGTACATTTTGAAAGTTTGCGATGTTTTTACACCACTAATTAGCGGAAACTTGGACTGCAATAACTAGCATAAGTGGAGACAAGCTTCCTCTTTCGTTTGGTGTATAGTTTGTTACAATCGGATGATAAAAAGGGGTTATGCTCACTGTTCTACTGGAACGGTGTATGCTTCCATACCCGCATCCGTGGATAAAAATAGTCAAAGTTCATGAATTTGTTTAGACCACTAATTAGCGGAAACTTGGACTGCAATAACTTGCATAAGTACAGACAAGCGTCCTCTTTCGTTTGGTGTATAGTTTGTTACAATCGGATGATAAAAAGGGGTTATGCTCACTGTTCTACTGGAACGGTGTATGCTTCCATACCCGCATCCGTGGATAAAAATAGTCAAAGTTCATGAATTTGTTTAGACCACTAATTAGCGGAAACTTGGACTGCAATAACTTGCATAAGTACAGACAAGCGTCCTCTTTCGTTTGGTGTATAGTTTGTTACAATCGGATGATAAAAAGGGGTTATGCTCACTGTTCTACTGGAACGGTGTATGCTTCCATACTCGCATCCCTGTATAAAAATAGTCAAAGTTCCGGAATTTTTTTAGACCACTAATTAGTGGAAAGTTGGGCTGCAATAACTATGGAAGTATGGTCTACATTTGTACTTTTGATTGCTGTAAGAGATGTCGTAATTGGTAAAACATTAACGGAGATATGCGATTGTAAAAATGTGCCAATTTAAACAAAAAATGACTTTCTTTTTAATTTTTTAGGTAGTAGTTATGAATTGCGCCCTCTGCAATAACTACTGTAGACTCAGTACGTTAAGGGCTTTCCAAAAATGTGTCATTCATTAAAATCGGATGAAAAAAAATTTTATGGATAACTTTTATGGCTAACTTCCCCCCGGTACCAAACTTAGACCTGAAAAGTTTTCTGTTAAAAAGGGTCCAAAGGAACTGCATTTTTGAAAGATTTTGCAATTAAGCCGCCATTTCAGAAATTTCATCATAATAAATTGAAGTAGAAGAAATTCTGAATAATTTATGAAGTTGTTTGGTACAATCAATAGTTTAGCTGCATGAGCAAATTCTATTTCATCGAGATCGGTCGTACTGCATTAAAACTAGTAGCCAGGGTATGTCAGATATTTTGATTCTAATGACAGTAGGTAGTGTCAAATGCTAATGTTTTGACAATACCTACTGTCAATATAAGTTGCGTTCGGATATTGCATTACACTTTTTACACCCAATAACAGGTAAGTGTCATTTGGACGGTGTACCCGGTGTCAGCGGAGTAGGTACAATATCCGAACGCAGCTTTAATCGACATATCTGTCTAGTTCTACTACTTTTATTTTAATGCAGACATAGCCGATTTTGATCAAATAGTCTCATGGATGCAGCTAAACTATTAATTTTATATATAGTATGAAAAAGTCATGTGCCTGGCCACATCAGATTTTTAAATATTTGTCAGAACATTTTGCCTATGGAGGTATGCTTACCCTTCTCAAAATTCTATATGTAACCCAGCATGAAAGAATCGCCCTAACTGCCTATCTCTCTTTTCGATAGCATTGGCCCCAGTGTTTGAAGTCTCATAAATCTAGTAAAACTACCAGACAAAAAAATTAAATAAAGTGTGTCATACTCCTGAATCATTTTTACATAAGTTGTACGAGTATCAACGTTTTCTGTCTCGGTGTAAACCTGAGCGCGAAAGAAGTGAAGAAAGATACCCGGATTTTTACATTTTTAAATGAACGCTAAATTTTGGTCAGGTTGCATTTACAATCTCTTGTATAGATTTCTGTTTTTCTTTTCTTCAGTTTTATATTTTTAAGGTTTTGAACAAGATATTGATGGAAGCAAAATAAAAAATTAACAAATAAACCGAATGCTATAATTCAAGGAGTATGTATCGCAGTAAATAAGGATTTTACGACTTAAAAATCTGTCAGAATTTACACAAACTCCACTAGCTGCTACAACTATTCATCATCTTCTGTTGAAAATCAACATTTTATATTCATTGATGATATTCATTGTAGTGCGAATACAAATTCAACATAGACAAAGCGTTGACCGTGTGGTCCATTATATGCATATTCGGCGCATTCATTTTTAGCATTCAACATTGCAGAGCGTCGGATGGCGACGAAGAACACCCGCGAGGATATGATCCGTGACAGGACGGGTTATAAGGACGAAAAGGCATTGCGGTGTGTCGCCGACTAGCCAGCCGGCCGTTCGCTCTGCAGCGCCGGTCTTCTTCTTCTTCTCTAGTCTAGGCATCTCTAGGCAGCCCATCGGGTAACCAGTCCAGAAATTCCTTATGGCTATCGAAGCAGAAAATGCCGACCTCTGATATACCAGGTCCGTGGCTGCTCTTTTTCTTTGCTCTACACTCGAAGGCGCACGGCGACAATCTTGTCGCTATGACTCTTGACTTCTTTTACCAACACGTGAACATTTTCATGACTACCACTCAAGTTACTATTTTAAACGAAGGATTAAGAAGGAAAAAGGTTCTTTAAAGTATGTACTATAACAATTTATTTAAAAATCAGGAGGACAAAATCTAAGACAGGTTCAACCTAGGAAAATATCACCAAATTCAAGTTAAAGCTAAAGTAAAAAAAAAATTAAAATATGTTAAACGTATTTGTTAATCCTTGGTTTGCCCCAATAATCATGTAGGGTTAAAATTACGATTTCTTCTCTTCTTGAAAATGTAAAGACTTAATCAGGCCAATTCTGTAACGCAGTTGTTACGTAGCAACTACGTTAACGACTTTCGTTAACCACCTTGTTAACGACTTTAATAAGATTTCGTATTCTATATCAAAAAATTTACCACTTGTTAAGAATAATGCGTTTAACAACAGTGGTTAACTGTTGATGGTCATGCGCATTCAATACAAAACATTCAATCAGCTAATCAGTACCATATCAGTACCTTTCGATGTGCTGTGTCCTCAGAAGTTAAACGTATGAAAATTAACAATGAATAGGTATATGTGCCAGAGCAGAATTACACAAAAGCCATATTTATACCGTCATGGTTAATTTTATTCACAAAAATAAAGTTCTTTTGCGACGCACTCAGCTCCCTTTACGGAAGCCGGCAACGTCGAAGAATTGTGGAAACAATTTACGCAAAATTTAAATATGTGCAAAGGTCTACAGAAGATAGCTGCTCAGTGAAATCGCGTATAATGAATTATTCTTGTAATTATTCTTATTCTTCTGAGACTTCGCGTCTTAGTGCATTTCTGAATTGTGAGGTTAGGTTATTCGGATATGTATATGTATAACCACAAGTGTCAATTGAAGGTGTTCATTAATACGACAACTGGTTAAATTCTCGTAGTTGTGGTTAAAAGTTTTAAAGGTTTTCTTGTTTATTGGATACTAATTTATTCTTTAACAATGATCATTTACTTTACCTGTGGTTATCTTTCCACTGTACATTTAATAAAGTTAACAAACCTGTTTTAATAGTCGACGAATTGTAACAAAATTGTACTTGACTATAACATTATTTTCTTACTTATATAGATATACATCCTAGGTAAAGCCAAAGGAAATATTCCTTAAGTTCCTTCTGGCATTTGTTAGGTAACCTCTAAAATAAAAATATAAATTAGATCAAAATACCTATCATACTTATTTAATAGTAAAAACAAAATCAGTCACCTTTCATGTAAATCTTCTATTTCATTTACCACTTGTTACCATTTACTATACATATACCATAAACCAAACAAATCTTTTTTATTTTAAGGTTAAAGACTTGAAGAGTGTTTAGCTACACGTCCCTCTCCCTATCGGTTGCTACGTAGTTCGTAGTCACTCAGTTCGCCACTCAACTGATGGCAACCTATTTAACCACTGGATATGTTACAGAATACCATTTTAAATTTTAACAACGTTGCTAAGAAATTTAACCACTTGCTACATAACAACTGCGTTACAGAATTGGCCTGAATTATGTGCCTAAATATGTCAGCGAGTATCAATATCATTGCGTTTTAACGCAAAACGCGCAAGCTTTCAACTAAGTCTTTGATTTAGTGAGATATTTATTTATTTCTCTCTATACCAGTCTGGTCTAATAGTAACAAATTATTGGTCAAAAATCGCTTTCAAAAACTTGTTAATTCTATAATAGGCGTTTTCTCGCGAGCAACGGTTAATTCAAGTTACCTGAAGTAAGGTGTAGTATGTCATTCTCGCGACAAACTTGTGACGTTACAGTTACCTTGAGTAAGCTGGTTGGGGTTACTGAAGCTTACCTGACTGCTGACAAGAGTATGCTACGTCAAGCCCATCAATATTTGAAATTGGTTATCTTTACGATGACAGTACGGTGACAGTTGTTGATCAGTTTAGTCATAGTTTAGTTTTGCGTTGAAATGTACCCTTATAGTGAGGAAGAAATACTAGATGATATCAATAGTACAAACACTTTTAGGAACGGAAGAGGAAGCAGTTGCTCAAATCCATTTGAGGTCATCCAAAGGAATACCAACATCTCAGAATGCAAATGCTATTCATTATCTTCTCGAATTATGGCTTTCCATAGCAGAATGACCTCTGGTGTACGGCTATGGGGTGCGCCTTGCTATACTATACAGAAAAGAACGATAAGAACAATTCAGCAGGCCGACCAAACAACACACTGCATTACTTTAATGAGGGCGTACATTTACCAACAACTTCTACAAGCTAGAGACGAGCTCTCAGCTCAGACACGAAAACGTGCGGCCACCCAGCGGATTCTCATGAACGCAGAAGTTATTACAATACCGTACCATAGAACCAAAACAACTCCAACCAAGGACATATCATCAGCTCCTTAATAAGCTTCCAAAGAACAGGCTACAAACACCCCTAGGGACCTTCAAAGGAAAGTTAAAGCATATGCTGGTCAGGGAGAGCTTCAATGGAATTGAAGAATTTGAAACCTACGTGAAAAATAACCATCAGTAATAGAATGCTATATTTCGCTTAAGTGTTTTTGCAATATATTTAAGATCTATTATGTGATATTTAATGTGTCCAGTTTGGTACAAAGTGGAAAATTGTATTAAAATTAATATAACTCCACAAAACAAAGGAAAAGAGGTTTTTATTTATACATTATTACAAATTGCTGGTTGCTTAAGTGCAACATTTTCTTATACACACAAAAATAACCACCCTCCTCATCTGCGGCTGACAATTACTATGAAGTATGAAAATTTAGGTTACGTTAGTAACCTACACCATCCATACATTTGTCACTTGACATAAGTAACTTGACAGAACTAACTATTCGTATTCTCGCGATGTAACCGAAAGTAAGCAAATGATTACGTCATTCACTGACTACAGGTAACCGTATCAACATACTTCAACATACCGAGTATGTTCCGGTATGTTCGCGAGAATACGCCTATAGTATGCGTAGAGTTGGTGCGCATGCGCGGCGCCCTGTCACCGTACTAACCTATAAATCAGTTAAACGCCGCAGCTACCATTATAAACCCGTGAAAGTGGATTTGTTATTAATACAATTTTCTATACAAGAACTAACACTAACACTAACAGCTTTCTTCAAATTTTGCGTTCAGGGAAATAAGATGACATTAGACATGTCCATTATAATATCAATCGATTGTTTCATGATTGTCGGTTGACATTGGAAATGTCGGTTTTAATGTCAAACAATTGGTTGACGTGGAATCGTTAAAAATTCGTTGAAAAACTTCACTGCTCAAAAAAATTAGGGGAACACATTTTTTGAAACCTGTAACTTTTTAAATAATACTTCCAAGCAAATCAAATTTGGTATGCTTTAACGGTATATATTTAAAAAAATTACCTAACTAAAATTAACTAAAAATTACAAAAACCATATTACAACTCTTATGTAACTTCTGTTACATTAAAAATGTAAATTAATAACGCAAAACAAAATGGAGAAAATGGTACATAAGAAACAAATGAATTCAGTTGTCAATTTTCGTTCATTAGAAACGTCATTAGAAGTAAAATAAGGCATCTTAGTGAAGTGCAAGTTGCTCCTCCTGTCGCCCCTATTCAGCATGGTCACTCTATTCGATATGTTAGCAGGGACCTTCGAGTTTCCCCTTCTGTTATTCAGCGTTTATGGAATCGGTTTCGGGAGACTGGCCAATATGTTACAAGAGCTGGACAAGGTCGAAATCGAAAAACTACTCAAAATCAACACCGATTTCTTCTGGTTTCTTCTCTACGGCAGCGTACTGCCACGGCACGAGATCTCCTAAACGACCTAAGACGAGCACATGGAATAGAAGTTTCTGATCAAACTGTTAGAAACAGATTAAAAGAAGCGAATTTGAAACAAAGAAGACCTGTCCATGCACCACGCCTTACGCATATGACATCGGTCAAAATTTCACAGAAAACCCGACTGTTATCGATACTATGACAGTCATTTCAATTCTTATTTGCGGTATTAATTTACATCTTTAAGCGTAACTTAGAAGTAACAAAGAGTATACTCTTTAACATTGTAACATTGTTTTTGTAATTTTCTTCAGTTGAATATATGCTGTTGAAGTGTACCACATTTGATTTGCCTTGAACTATTATTTAAAAAGTTACAGGTTGCGAAAAAAGAGTTCCCCTAATTTTTTTGAGCAGTATATGTGTGCCTGGATATGAAAAGGGACCAGTTGACCGAAATTGAGTTATGAGTGTTTTTAGATAGAATAAGTTATGGCAAAGGTACTCCAACATTTTAAGCCGATTACCATAAAGAGAAATTGAAAAAAAAAAATATTTAAGTTGCTGGTGCAAAAATTAAACTTTTGCGCTATGACGCTTCAAACTTTTGCAAAGTTTAAAAGTTAATAACTTCCCGCATGTTTGGAAGTTACGCTGACTCCAACATTTTTGGAACAATTTCGATATTAGTTTCAAGATTTTTATTAGAATTTATTATTTCATTATTCCGTTTGGGTTTTATAGGGTTTTTAATCTATAGCGTCATTGGCCTGGGTCTACAATATGTATAGTGTAAGCTAGGTATCTTCATCTCTCGAGTCTTAAGAATACTTAAGCATTCTCGTAAGGGGTTTATGGGGTCCTCTGATTCCAAATCTTATTTATTTTTAGATTTCTAGAATTCAAAATGGCGGATCTAATATGGCGACCAAACATGTAATTAAGTGTCGGATTTATACAAAAATTAAATTATGTTATATATGAAGGTTACGGATTCCTAATCTGTTGTCAGATGTATAAAATTCAAAATGGCGGATCCAATATGGCGACTAAACATGTAATTAACTGTCGGATTCAGAAGAAAACAAATATCTGATGTTAGATTTTTGTCATCCTATTTCCTGTTACATAATTATGCAGCTGTCTGATGTCAACACCTATGTCAGTTAAAAATCCAAATTGGGAGTTCAAATAAATCAGATAGTATCAAATTATTTTAAACGTTTAATGATAAGAAATAAACATAACTAGGGACACAAACATGGAAATACAATCATAATAAATTTATATAAAAAGTGCATTTTTTTAAAACTACGCTTTATAAACAAAATTACAATTTTTTAAAATTTTCTTCAAATTTTCCATTTTTTTTTACATTTTATTTTTTTCGAGCGTTGTCGCCGGCAATCTGTCCACATACAAAATTTTAACCCGATTGGACATATTTTTCAAATTCAAAATTTTTTTTAAAATTTTAGAAAATTTTCCAAATTTTTTTATTGCTTCATGTCATTGTCACCGGAAATCCGTCCACAGGCAAAATTTCAACTCAAATGATCAAATTTTCCAAATTTTGAATTTTTTTTCAAATTTTGGAAAAGTTTCTATATTTTTTTATTGCTTCTTGTATTGTCACCGGAAATCTGTCCACATGCAAAATTTTAACTTGATTGGACACTGGGAAGTAGAAATAATATCGATTACAAGACCTGTACAAATTCAAAATTTTTTTCAAAATTTTAGAAAATTTTCCGAATTTTTTTATTGCTTCATGTCATTGTCACCGGAAATCCGTCCACAGACAAAATTTCAACTCAAATGATTAAATTTTCCAAATTTTGAATTTTTTTTCAAATTTTGGAAAAGTTTCTATATTTTTGTATTGCTTCTTGTATTGTCACCAGAAATCTGTCCACATGCAAAATTTTAACTTGATTGGACACTGGGAAGTAGAAATAATATCGATTACAAGACCTGTACAAATTCAAAATTTTTTTCAAAATTTTAGAAAATTTTCCAAATTTTTTTATTGCTTCATGTCATTGTCACCGGAAATCCGTCCACAGGCAAACTTTCAACTCACTTGGTCAATTTCTCCAAATTTTGAAATTTTTTTCCAATTTTGGAAAAGTTTCCATTTTTTTTTTATTGCTTCATGTATTGTCACCGGAAATCTGTACACATGCAAAATTTTAACTTGATTGGACACTGGGAAGTAGAAATAATATCGATTACAAAATTTGTACATAACAAACAGACAAACAATCAAATAGACAAACAAACAAACAAAAAGTGCAGTTAATATAAGCGTAGTAATTGTCCCGGAATATTATATAACTATGTAATTATATTTTATACAAACAAGTTTATAAACTGCTATCATACGGATATTTGTTTCTGCCACTGCATGCGGCAACACCGTAATGCGCAGAGCGTAGCGTGATATAGACAACTGGTCCCTTTTTCGTTCGCAATAAAAACGCATTTTTTCATGCTTTTCCAACCGCAGACGGGTTTCAGACGAACACATCTGATAAAAAACACAATAATGAGAGTAATTAACCAATAAAACAAAAATGTGTATTTTGCACCAGTTTAACTTTATTTGCGATTATCTGCGTAACTAGAAACGGACAACTGGTCCCTTTTCACATCCACGCACACATATATAATTTATTATACCAAATTAACCGTTCATTTTGCTCGTATGGGTTCCGGAACCATTTTAATTGTAAATTTTGTCCGCCGCAAGGTGGTATTTTTAGTTTTGCAATTAAGTAAGTGAGGTTCCAGGAATGAAGAATTAAAGTATGACAGGCACAATTTTTCAATGGATTTTGTTACTACTGGAACCATAAGCTATCGATTGGTATGTGTTTCATCGACTGCAATAAATCTTCTTAATACAACTTCTTAATCAAAAATCTAGAATGACTGGACTAGCAAAGCCACGTATTATTAGAAAATTAAAAGTGACATCCTGGTTTTTAACAGACTATAGAAACCGCATGAGTATTTTTTACTTTTTTTTTTTAAATTAGACACGTATTAATCATGTTTTGAATGCTTCTATAATAAATTTGGAATATTATGATTCGGGTCGGTTAAGGTGTGGTCACAATTACCGACGGAGTAATTAATACCGGCCTCCCGCAATCTCGTGTTGTTGTGTTGCGGTTGCCGTTAGTTAGTCTTCTTCCGAGTCGGTTGCTGCCCACGAAAGCGAAGACCGAAGAGACCGAGACAGCGGCTCCCTCTACAGGCCCCGCCAGCGGGCGAATTTATCGGGGACGCCCGCCAACTGAACATTAATATGTCCCGGTTTGAGTTACAATTTTGCGATTGAGCATCGATGGCGAAAACCGCTAAATCTAGTGTGAGGTTCATAAACCGAGGCTGCGGTCCCTGAAACCGACTGCCTGACGTCAGAGAGTGGTGGATTTTCTTTTCTATCGGGCAGTTGTTTGATGGACGTATGATTGCATTTTTCGTTACGTTTTTTGAGAGAATGAGGCAGTGAATTTTTTGGGACCTTATTTCCCCAGTCGGTGTATGTCTATTAGTTTGGTCTATTGGTGATACTAATCAAGAATTTTTGAGCAAAAATATTCCGATGGTTTCCAAAGATAAAAAATAGATCAGTCGACTTGTTTTCCCCGTTATAAACCTTTTACATTTACTAAAGTAGGTCATGAAGCTTACGAAAAAAGCAATCTGGCTTCTCTCGAGCTGTGGAAAGTAAGTCTGGTGGAAAATTTGCGGATCGGAAAATTTGATCGATTTTTCGGATCTCTAACCCTTATTTTTACATGCTTCAAATTTAACGTATAGTGCAGGCAAATTAACTGATTATAAGCCAAAACCGGTATTAATTGTAGACAGGAGTTTTATCATTGGAAATGGTAAAGGGGCTCATAGTGAACGTAAAAAAAATAAATGCAGGTCATGGGGTGGTATAGTGTTTATTTGGGAGGGTTGAAAGCGGGTGCAAAGCATATTATTCGCGTTTTACGGCGAAACTTGACGTTCTATTCAAAAACGGCCTATACTAAGTTGTAGATCATAAAAAAATCTACAACATTCATATTGGTCACTTTTTACTATGACCTCAGAATTTCCGAGAAAAATGCGAATGCCAATGTCAAAACGAATTTTCTGTTTTTTATTTATCGCTGACGCAACAATGATTCAATTTTAATCAAACTTTGTGAAATCGTGCCCTTTTATACCTTAAATAAGCACACATTTTTTTATTATACAAAAAACAAGAAGTTTTTGAGATATTTAGTTTTCTCCGTCAAAATCAGACTTTTTTTAAAAAGAAATTTTGTGGTGAAAAATCATCGTACAGTTCTTCTGGGTCTCATTTTTATTGTTTTTACATGTACTTATTGACACAATAATAAAAATAATAGTCCCTATTTAACAACATGCTCAAAAATTTAAAAAACTCAAAAACGACTTTTGCAATAGTGAATTTTTCAGTAATTGTTCATTATTTTTTGTAAATTTTTAAGAAAATTGCGATACTGGTTACGACATTCGATTGTACGGAAAAATATACAATGGAAACTGTCTCCCAATTCTACACTAATGCTGTAACCATTAAATTAGAATAAGAAATCTTCAGATAAGTAACCAAAATAGTCAGTTTTTGTCTTAGTATCCAATACAAAAGTTGTAGGTCAAGAAAAAATATACAACTTTTGTAGAGGTTACTATATAACATAACCTCAGAACTTCCGAGAAAAATGCGAAAAATTCATTTTTTTTAGAATTTATAATTTTAATTTAGTTTTGACGAAACTTCTGAAAGTAAATTATTTATGTCTTAAAAGATCACAAACTGTTTATGAAAAAATCTTTAGTTAAAAATGTGATAACATTTAATGTGAAACAGTGCTTTAATAATTGATAATAATAAATTACAAAAGTTAATATTGTAACACGCCCCTAATACCAGTGCGCTCCATGACCAGCGAGGGCGTAGGAGCCCCCTTCCACTACGTGTCGACACACGACCTGGACCGAGCAGGATAAAAGACGGTACGCAACCCTGGTACATGAGTTCGCTCACCGGCCTGGAGGAAACTATTAACTTGGCGCACTTCGTAGGGCCTTGGTGACAACGTGGAATCCAGACGGAGAGACAGGCATCGTCAGTATACGACACGCTGCACCTACCGCGACTTGAATTTTCAAATATCTTTTTCCGAACGACCCCACCCCGTCAATATATATTTACAGATTTACAAATAAAAAATGAAAAGTATTTATTTATCATTTTCTATTTGATTTTTATAGATTGGCATAGTTATTTAACTATGCCAATCATTGCCTTATTCGCAATTTTTCTCGGGAGTTTTGAGGTTATGTTATATAGTAACCTCTACAAAATTTGTGGATTTTTTCTTGACCTAAAACTTTTGTATTGGATACTTTTTGATTCTAAGCCAAAAACTGTTATTTTGCTTACTTATCTGAAGATTTCTTATTCTAATTTAATGGTTATAGCATTAGTGTAGAAATTAGAGCCAGTTTCCTTTGTATTTTTTCCGTACAATGTAATGTGCCGTAACAAGTATTGCAATTTTCTTATAAATTTAAGCAAATAATGAACAATTACTGAAAAATTCAGTGTTGCAAAGGTCGTTGTTGAGTTTTTTCAATGTTTGAACATGTTGTTAAATAGTAACTATTGTTTTTATTATTGTATCAATAAGTACATGTAAAAACAACAAAATTGAGTCCCAGAAGAACTCTGTACGACGATTTTTCACCACAGAATTTTGTTTTAAAAAAGATCTGATTTTCACGGAAAAAACTAAATATCTCAAAAACTTCTTGTTTTTTGTGTAATAAAAAAATGTATACTTATTTAAGGTATAGAAAGGCACGCTTTCACAAAATTTGATTAAAATTGAATTATTGTTGCGACAACAAAAAATTAAAAACAGATAATTCGTTTTGGCATTGGCATTCGCATTTTTCTCGGAAATTTTGAGGTCATAGTAAAAAGTGACCCATATGAATGTTGTAGATTTTTTTATGATCTACAACTTACCCCCAAATAAACATTATACCACCCCATGACCTGCATTTATTTTTTCTACGTTCACTATGAGCCCCTTTACCATTTCCAATGATAAAACTCCTGTCTACAATTAATACCCACTCTCAACATAATTTGCCTGCACTAGTATAAATTGATACTATAATAAACTATAATTAAAAATAAGTCTGGCTGATTTACGAAATTGGCAAATGAGTCTGGCGGCATTTTCAAAATTGCAAGCATAGTAAATTGTTGCTTTTATCTTCCCAGTTCTGAAAAATGTCTCCAGATCTTCGCACATGTAGTCAAAATGAAAAATAAATTTGGCCAAGGCAATCAATTCTCGAATTTCAAAAGAAAATTTTGTTGTTGCAATCGCGATTGGCTGAAGACAATCTGTAAATGTTTCCAAATCGAGCTGACTGTATGAAAGAAAAGGACGTCAACCGAATGTACATTTTTTCATTTAAGGGACATTTTCAGGGCACTGTGGGGGTGGGTTGGAAGCGTCAACTCCATGTGTATAATAGTTCAAAGGAAAGCTCTCTACATTCTACAAGTCCTGCAACTTTTATCATAAGTTTTCCCAAACCCCAACTTTTTTTGAATTTGGATACGATTTGGAGTGGTCGTTGAATCGTTGGATCAGTTTTTGGAGCAGTTTTGCAAATAGTTTTGACAAAGTGGGCAAAAGGAAAAATTGATTTAAGAGGATGGCTAAATTAGGCTAAATATACAGTATAATTATTCCAAAATGTTCATAAATTGTAGTAAGGTGATTTACAGATAGGATTACTTTCCAAAATCGGCATTTTCCAAGCGGCAAAGAAGAGAAGCACGCATAATGTAGAACAAAGAATCTCTGATTTAACTCCCGTTGCGAACTCCGGTCGAGCGCCGGTCGCATAAATAAGATTCCTTTTCTCGGATTGCATACATCCGTGTAAATGTGGGCGCAGGAATTCGCCTCGCAGTGCGCCTCTAAAAAAATCACCCCTTTATCGCAGTTTACTGCAGCCTCTTAGCGACTATTAAGAGCAATTTCTGCTTAATCTGCGTGCGCGTTTTCGAACAATGGACGCTATTTCACCTAACCTATCTCTCTCCCACCACTACCTCCTCCCATCTACAGCGTGTTTACATTACAAAACTTTCATCTTGATTAATATTAGTTGTGATGAGGATACTACAGATGGAATTTTACCATTTCAACCTTAGCCAACAAGTAAAAAGGTTTTATTTATTTATTAAATTTCAGTCCTGTATTTACTTTATCATACGTAGTATGATAAAGCTGAAAAGGCTTCTGTTGACGAGACTTTGCAAATAAGCCGCCATTGCTGGAATTTCGTCGAAATAGTTAAATAATAAATTAAAGTAGAGGAAATTTTGAATAATTTATGACTATGACATTTTTTGGTACAATCAATAGTTTAGCCGCATGAGCAAATTCTATTTCATCGAGATCGGTCGTACTCAGGGACATACGTAATTTACCGCGTAAATTACCAAATTAATTACCGTAATTAATGGTAATTTACCGATTTTTAATAACATAAATTACCGATGGTAATTTATCGTCAATTTAAATTACCGTTGGTAATCTATCAGTAATTTACCGAAAATTTTAATTACAGTTGTTAATTTACCGGAATTTATAAATTGATTTTAAAAACCTTCCATCAGTACTTGCGTGAATGTAGCCCACCACTCCTAAGCAGTCGACAAGTGCACTGTTGTTTGTGCTTTGCCTGGGAGGTACTTAGGGATGTAAGAGCGTAATTTATCGGGTAAATTACTAAATAAATTACCGTAATTTATGATTATTTCTTTTTAATTACTTAATTCAGCGAAGCCAAAATGCACATTTTAAATCAGAAGCCATCTACCTACTATCAAATTCATGATTTAAAGAAATGTTCTGGTGATCCGGATAAAATGTGATCGTTTGTGAAACCGGGCGTTGTCGTTTTGTGAGTCGGTAATAAATTACAGTATTTTATACTATAATTATTGGAATTCGGATATTTAATTTGATATGGAATTGATCTAATTAGTTATTATTCAACAATAAATTCCTTATTCATTTCATACTATTATATTTTCCGAGACGCGTTAGTAATGCAACAAACATGGGCATACTTCGTACAAGGATATTATTTCCTTGTCGAAATTGAAATATAAAAAGATATCTCGTACTATGCCTCGAAAACAATTTCTTTCGACAAGAAAAATGTATTTTTCTGTGGAGCATTGACGGTATGAGTGTTTTCGTCAAATATTCGAGCAACATTTGGCGTAGTTATTTTACAGCCATAATAGAACACGTTTTTGTCCAGCCGGCCGGTCCGCTTCGAGAACTTGAAAAGTGTTTTGTATGTGCACATATACGATGTTTCGAATTGAAATAACATTTTTATACTCTAGGAATTTTTAAGCGTTCACTTATTTATAAAATATCAATCTCAGTTTAATTTGCTTAGACGACTAATATATTGGTTATTAAAACAACTTTAAACAACATTTTTGTTATTTCTGCAACGAATTAAATTGAAAATTGTAATACTTCTAATACTAATAACTTCTAATACTGTTGTTGGACTAAAATTCTTTGTTTTTTTTTTTAATTAAGGATTAATTTATCTAAATAGACACAGGATCTAACGATGCTATTAACTTAACAAAACCGCTTACCCAAAGAATTTTTAAATGACGATTTGCAAAGAAAAACTTATTTGTCGATTTATCAAATTTATCATGCTGTTAGGCTGTCTATTTTATAAATTGCTGGTATAAAAAGTATTTTTATTGTAGTCCCTGCTTTCATTTTAATAATGAATTATTATTAATCAGGAAAAGCATCAGCGATTGGTGGTTATCTACAATATAAAGACTTATAAGGCAGTACCCAATTTTCTTTACATCGCTTACTGTCATCAGTAAATTATCATTTTGAATTACCCGGTAATTTAAGAAAATATAATTTAACAATTGCAATTTTTCATTACGCGGTAATTTAAATTTGAAAGTAATAATTTTAATTTTAGCGGTAGTTTACTGAAAAAAAATAATTACGGAAATTTAACATCCTTAGTCAGATTGCTAGTTATCTACAAAATAATGACTTTTATTGAAGTTTTTTATTAATATAAGTAGCATTCATAACCTACAGTAATCGGTATTAACGCCGGTTTAAGTTAACATTTTGAATTTTTATTTACTCGATAATTTAAACCAGCGTAATTTACCATTTTGAATTTTTAATTACTCGGTAATTTAAGCCAACGTAATTTACCATTTTTAATTTTTATTTACGTGGTAATTTAACATTTGAAATTAATAATTTTAATTTAAACGGTAATTTACGAAAAAAAATAATTACCGTAATTTAACATCCCTGGTCGTACTGCATTCAAACTAGTAGCCAGGATTTGACAGTTATTTTGATTCTAATGACAGTAGGTAGTGTCAAACGCTGATCTTTGACAATACCTACTGTCAATATAAGCTGCGTTCGGATATTCTACACCGTTACACTGTTTACACCCAATAACACGTAAGTGTCATTTGGACGGTGTACCCGGTGTCAACGGAGTCCAATATCCGAACGCAGCTTTGATCGACATATCTGTCTAGTTCTACTAGTTTTATTTTAATGCAGACATGGCCGATCTCGATCAAAAAGAATCTTATGTAGCTAAACTATTAATTTTATATGAAGTATGATAAAGTCATGTGCCTGGCTACATCAGATTTTTTTATTTAGCATTTAAAGTATGTACTCATTGTAGTAAAGCCAAATTAGGGTTTTTTTAATTGACTTAAAAATTACTTAAACACGGGATATCCTTCTGTAGCTTTATTTAGATGTTTTAAAGAATATATCTATATAAATAACAAACTTGTAACAAACCGACAACTTATGGAATATTCAACCACTGTATATCCGCATAATGAAACACACGGTATATCTGTGCAAAGCACTACAGTATTAAATCGGTTTCGAGCTGATTCTCGTATGTTTAAAGTTCTGCAAACGCAATTCTAGCGATAATGGAGGCATTTGTGTCCAAGTAACTGTCCGTCCTTAAAGTTTTACGATTTTCAGACGTAAGTAACTAGATGCAATGACCGTAGTGGACATATAGTTCAATGTAATAGTTCGTATACAGTATAGGTACGTAGGTACATAAAATGACTGTGTATATGCCATTAGGCAATATTCCCTACAAGTTGGAATGGACACTATGGGCAACGTGTTTTCTGTTTAGTGGTGCTTCAAACTTGAGTTGAATGATCATTATTTTGTTGCATATTCCTGGATTTTCTTGCTGTTTGTCTTGTAAGCATTTTTGTTTGTATATTGTTATTTGTTAGTTATTATTCTAAACTAAATCACAAGTGCCGTAACATTTATATGTATTTTCTAAAAATACATATAAATGTTAAAATTTAAGATTGAAGATGTTAATGATGAAATTTTGATTCCTTTAAGGGGAATCACTAGAGGTAGTAGCGTACTACAAAACAACACTACATAAAACCAAACATCCTGAGCTTAATTGTGTGTTAATAATCACGTGTAATACATTAAATTATAGATAAAGGTGTATTACACCGGGTACGAATGCCACTTTTTTTCATTTGCGTTGTTGTTTTGCTTTTTACCCTTGCTAAAGAAGCCAATAATTGGTAATTTTTGTTATTTTTTTTTCCAAATCCGAACCAAACATCAAAAAATCAATATTACAACATTTTGTATTGAGCCTTCATGAACTTGTGTAAAAAAAATGACAACAAAATATGAATGTTGTAATGATCTAACCGTTGCTTTTTTGAACATGTGAATGAGACGAGAATAACATATTTTATAGTCGTACGGTGCAGCCATCTGTTGGATAAACACCACATCATTTTCTTCGACCAATCAAATTCAAATGGTACAGTCTGAAGCAGCAGTATGTAGCAAAAATATTGATCGCATGTTGACACGGGAGGTGTAGCGGCGCCGCGCCCGGCAAACGAAAGCCATACGAAAAATAAATTTTACCGTGGTGGTGCTACGTAGATAGCAACGACTCGCTTAAAAATTGGGACAGCATGTTCTTGCGGAAGTGTATGTGATCAACATGAATTGTTGAATTTCGACCAAAATAGGCTAGAAACCGAATACGAGAAATAATTTTTTGCCGTCCTGATGGACTCTACGCAGACAGCAAAGAGCAAGTTATAAATTAGGAGCGCATGTTCCCGCGAGGGTTTATAGTGCAGTCCCCGTACGACACACGGAACGAAGAATAATCAACAACCGCAATACCTACTTATAATGTTACAACTACTAAATAATTAATAGGCGTTAAATAAATTATTACTAAGGAAGTACCAGTAATTTAATTTTTAATCAGTCATTTATTTTTCGTCATAAAATTTCAAATATATTGGTATTTAGATTTAGAAAATAATATTAATACCAAACACTTGTCGCTTGCCAATGCATTCAGGGCAATCGCAATCTATGTAGGATGGTTGGCTTTAGTTCGACTTTTTGTACAACAGACGTAGAACAGACGCTAGAAATATGGGCAAATTAAAAAATCAGCTGCCTTTATGTGGCCCGCGTTCTAAGAAAACTAATAACTTGCGAGAGTACCGGTAAGTGTATATGTAGATATTATACGTGTAGTGTAATTCTTCGCTAATTAACTTCACTAGTTAATTTGGGCAATACTCTCTTATATGTGTAAGCGGGCCGGATTACCATATATGGCAAAAAACTTTTATAAAGGTGTAAAATATTTGAACATGTATCTATATAATATATAATAAATGACTTATACATATACATAAAGCTGCCTGTTTTATCGAAATCGCTATTTTTTCTCATACCTACAATTGAAATTGAAGTACGTATACTACCAAGTCTATACATAGCAATAATAATTTTGAGTAAAATTTCAAAATGCAGTATCCAAGTGTATCTAGAATTAAAATAGGAATATTATATTTACTAACACCTACTTGCGTCACCCGATAGAAATTTGAATTTTTATATGAGGTGTGTTTTACCTGAAAGTATCGATCTCTGCTAAGTACGAACGAGACATTCGTTATTATTGATGCACAAAGAAAACGTTAAATGGATTTAAATAAGTATCTGAGTACGAATGCTTTCACGGCGAGACTCATTTAAATTTAGATGATAAATAGTTACCGGTTTATGCCGTGAGTAAAAGTTCATAATTACTGTCTTCGCGAACCATGCTGTTCGCTTCTTCGGAGCTAACTGATAATTAGTTACTAATTCAAGGTAAAATGTTCAACCATAGTTAGTAGTAAAATAGGAATGTTATAATAAAGCAATTAATTAATAAGTATCACTGTATTGTTTTGTGGAATTGTATTTGTATTTAAAATATACAAGAAAAGCATTTCAGAACAGGCGATAGTCACATACACAAAATTATTAGGAAACGGTTCGGCGCCAGGCGACACCGCACGGCCCCTTTGATCTTTGCCGCCAAAGAACGATACCGCCGTTCCCCTCATCTAATCAGTGCGTTGCTTGCATTTTCTGCGGAGTGTACAGTGGGCGCGGCTTGTTCCCTCCTCTCGCGCCTCAGTTTCGTCGAACTTTTGAGGCCGGTGACTAACATTTGCTCTTAAGGCTCCTGTCGCAATTCAAATGTCGCGCTTTTCTCCAAAGCTTCGAAATAGAAATATTACCAGATGTAGATGGCGCCAATATAACCAAATCTGAATTTATTTCCTATTTATTACATTTGACGATTTAACGTATGTTTGCGGCGTAGTAGAGGAACCCCGACGCCGTGTCAGTGCTACTACTCTAATTGACAGTTCACGTTTCGATCTTTGTTTTTGATTTATAGAGGAGTTTTAGTGTTCTTAGAGTTATAAAGTGTGTGAGAGTTTGTAGTATATGTTTATATTATATTATTTTTGAGTGGTGATTATATAATTCCCAGTTATAATAGTTATAAACAGATTTAGTAGGTTAGGTTGTAAATAACTCGTTTCCGTTTGTGTGACGTGTGACAAATACATATATTTTCTGCCCACAATACTAAATTTACTAATCATTAGTTGGAATAATGGGTCGCTTATCCCATTCTCGAAGGACTTATTCCAAAAAGAAGGGCACAAATTCACGAAGTGCGGCAGCAAAACTAAGGTGGGCAAGATTTCAAGAGGTTTTACGGTATGTTTTATTTTATACAAATAGGTATGCTATAAATTAAAATATTATTATTTTAGATATGGTGATGTACAGCCGAACTCTCAAGAACCGTTGTCACTGGATACTGTGGAAGATTCTGCTGTGGAGATGCCAGAAAGCAGTGTGAATTTGACTATTGATAATGCGTGGGGAGCAAACGAGGATGTTGAAGTGTTTGTTTCTTATTATACACACATGCATACCACTGGAAACGGTGGAAGATTACAGTGCCACCTTCCGAAGTGAAGAAGAAGTCTTTGTCAAATATGTTGTACAGTTTCTGCGGAGAATAGTGTCATAAGTGTCAGTTTTTGCCCTTTTTCCAGAAAGTTCGTCATGACTTTTCAGTCTATTAACATGTATAATAAACAGTAAACGTTCATCTGTTATACGTATGATGTAACTGTTCCACTATTCCCCGCGGAAATTATATGTGATGTATGATATATAATTTATATGCAGGTGTCCCACTTATTTTCCCACAAAATTATTTTTCAAGTAGTAATTGTCAAACTGAGTACAAAGTTTCATATGAGTTTCGTATTTATTAAAATGATTCATATACAGTAGAGCGTCGATAATCCGAACTAATTGAGACCGAGGGTGGTTCGGATTATCAAATTGTTCGGATTATCAAATATCGAGTATTGGATACAAGCTATAAAACAAAAGCAATATATGTTTGTAAAAAGGAATCGATAAAAATAGCTTTTTACTCGGTTACTCGGAGATTTATTGTTTTATTATTTATTTTTGGGGCGTTCGGATTAGGGAATGTTTGGATTACCGGGGTTCGGATCATCGACGCTCTACTGTATATACGTGAGTTTTACAGTTATTGCCTAAACCCTAGTTCCTCCTTCAAAAACCGTCAGGTAAGTATATTATGGGGTACATTAATACAACAGAATACCTACTACAAAAAGAATATTAATCAAATTTTACAAAACAAATTGCAATGAATAATATAAGATTAAAATATTTTTTAAAATTTTGCGTTCTTGTAATTATAACATGGTCAAAATATTACATAAGAAGTAGTAACAATGTTACAATTAAATATATTACATTATTTGCATTTAACAATGACAAAGAAATTTGTTGTAGACATGTTGCAGAATTATTTACTTGTTTAGTGGGTTCCAAAATTTAGCAAATAATATAATTTACACTAATATAATATTTATTTGTTAGCAAGTAGGTTTGAACATACTACGTACAAGAATATATTTACCCATTAATAACGTTAAACTAACTGGAAAACCATAGTAATTTTCAAATACAGGAAACCAATTAAGTTGTCTTCCATATGTGGATATCTGTAATTTGCAAATATAAATAATATATTATTGATAATATATTTATAATATAATATATATACCTATGTTAATTATATTATTGCTTTCTATTTGTATAAATATTGAAACTGGAGTCGTTTTGAGTTTTCTAGTTGATGATATAGCTGATCCTCAGGGATATCAATGGTGAAGAGGACCGACGGAGAGTTAGCAGCGGCGTCCCTCAGGGGTCCGTCCTGGGTCCAACGCTTTGGAATGTCCTCTATGACGGAGTGTTGCGACTCAGGCTGCGCGGGGTCAAGCTGGTGGCATACGCGGACGATCTCGCGTTGGTCGTCACGGCAACCACATGTGCAGAGCTTGAGGCGAACGCAAATCTCGCCATCCACAGAATAACCGAGTGGATGGAGGAAAGAAACCTTGAACCGGCCGAGAAGACAGAAGCGGTGCTCCTCACCGGAAAGAGAAAATGTCAACCGGTGACGCTGACGGTAGGAACCAAGAGAATCCAACCAGGAGACAGCGTTAAGTACCTGGGGGTGAGGATCGAAAGAAACCGCAGGTACCGAAGGCACGTCGAGGAGGTGGCAGCCAGAGCGGAGAGAACCACCGGGGCCCTGCTAAGACTTATGCCTAGAATGGAGGGACCGTCGGCGGCTAAGAGAAGAGTCGGTTGCGGAATCAGTGATGCTATATGCAGCACCAGTCTGGGCAGACGACATGCAGCTAGAAAACCGGAAACAAAGGCTCCTGCGAGTACAGCGAAGGGCTGCCATCGGTGTCACGTCGGCATACAGAACAGTGTCCACGGGCGCTGCTTTGGTGGTAGCGTCAATGGTGCCGGTGCACCTGAAAGCAGACGAAAGAAGGAGGATATATGACGGACGCGGACAGGATGGCGCCTCCAGACAAGAACATCGTCGACGCACGATGGAAGCCTGGCAGAAGGAATGGGACGAGGACAACAACGGTCGGTGGACGCACCGACTGATACCGGATTTGGATGAGTGGACGAGTAGGAAGCACGGAGACGTGACCTACGAGCTCACCCAAGCCTTAACTGGGCACGGATGCTTTGGAGCCTACCGCTACAAATTTAAGAGGAGGGCCGGCTCCGAATGCACTGTGGAGAGGAAGAGGACACCCCGGAGCACACGCTATTTGTATGTCCCCGATGGGAAGTTCTATAGAAGGGAGTGCCCATGCGGGGATGACCTCAGTGTAGGAGGAATGGTACGGAGAATGCTGCAAAGCACGGAAGCGTGGGAGCAGATTACCCGTACCATAGGAACGATACTCCGACGAAAGGACGAGGAAGACAGGCGACGAGGAGAGAGAGAACCTCCCGCCCCTTAGTTATAAGGGACAGGGACGGTCTACGGGACAGACGGAAAGGAAAGCAAACAGGAATGTAAGCGACCGGAAAACCGGCGCGGGAATGCTCCCGGAAAACCGGAGTATGAGAGAAAAGGGTCCTGGAAACACCGGACCACGGACTTCTGGATACACCGTAGTCTGGGGAGGAGCCGCAGGAAAAAAACCGCTGCTTCGGAAAATAGCTCAGGATGTGTCCCAGTGAGTGCGCGAGGACGCCTGCTAATAGGGTAAAGTGCATAGACGCTTGGAACTGTATGTTATATGTTACTTTTAAGGGTAATTATGTAAACCTCTTAAGGTGTCAGCTCCGGCTGGGATTAGTTGTAATTTGTTTTTAAAAAAAATAAAGTCACTAGAGCATAAGAGCGAAGGGGCCCAGATTTTTATAATTCAAATTGTTGTTGTGGAAAGGAAGGAAGATGCCGCTGCACTGCAGAATGCCTCACGGCGATACCAGGCAGCGGGGTGGAGGTGGGTTCTTCCTGGGCCCCTTCGCCCTTTCTAAAAAAAAAAAAAAAAAAAAGTTGATGATATAGTACTTTCACAATCGACATATCACATGTAAAAACACTTTAGTAAAATGCGGATTTAGGCAGCGCCATCTAGTTTTAGATACCGGAACTGTCGCTATTGTAATCATTTTTGCCAACTTATTAGAATGCACCAGAATGCAATTCTAGAGAAGTTCGGAAGAAAGTAACTTGTGCTCTTATAGTTAACATTTAATGTAGGTACTTTTATAATGTGTTACAGGCAATAATCAGATGGCACTGCCATCGGAAAACTTTTCTATATTTGAAGTCCACATTTTTTTAGCACTAAAATTTACAGAATCTAATGGTAGCAAGCATTTCTCGATTGGCGCAATAATTATAGCGTGAGTTACATTGGGGTTTTGGGGGTAGGAGACGGGAGCCTTACAATAAAATCTTAAAATATAAAAGTTGTACAGCTGAATATGTAGGTTAAATAATTTCCAACAACAACATTCAAGTTTTTTAGCATATTTCAAACTAGTTAATGGCCTTATTTTGCCAACAGCGCCCGGCTGTGTTATATTTACCTTGTTAGAGAGTTCGAATAGAGTTATTTATCCGTGAGCATTTTTGCGTTAATAATTAACTTCGGAGCGAATTTGTTTCGCGCAATTTCTGTGCCCCAGGGGACTCATAACTCTACTGTCTGGAAACGCTATTAATTCCTTGCCCTTTTCATACTTTCAAACACAGTAATTGCGACCTTATAACAATTACATTCACGGCTTTAAACTTAGAGAAAAAAATAATAGGAACGCTAAGCCACTTAAGTTATGAATAGTAATTGTTTTTATAATATTGGCAAATTAAACGCTATCGATTTGCGGTCATTATCTTATAATGGTGCTTTGTTTAGATTAGATGGTATTTACTATTGTTAATGGCACTGTAGAAAAGACTCGACTGTTTTATATGAATGTTATTATTTGCATTGATTATTTGTATGTATACACATTGCACTGTGATTATCTAAAAAAATACAGTAGGTATTCTATACGGTAGGTAATTGCTTAGGAAAACTATTTCCAGTTTATTTTAATTTTGTAATAACTTGTTCAACATGAAACAAAATATTATTGGAAATGTAAATGATGATTTTTCTTATTTATGAAATCAAGTTAATCAGTTATACGCCCAGTATATTATTCTATTAATTTTTGCAAATTAGAATGTGAGATTAACATTTTAAAAATAAGTGAAATATACTTCAAAATACGTGGATTTCCAAACACGTTTCAAATCAATTGTTTTGATTTATTTGATTTTGATTTATGAAAGAGAGAAGAATAAAGGCACCTAAAATAAAAATGGGAAAATAGGCCACAAACATGGTTTTTCTTGTATTTATTCCAAACTACACCTGTTGTACTTATAGCTAGGCTTACCATACGTCCCGGTTTACCGGGACAGTCCCGGTTTGAGACATCGGTCCCGTATCACAGATTTCTATCTTAGTTGTCAGCAAGTTGAAATATTTTAGAAATGTACAAAGAGCGCAAATCCAATTTTCTCTGTCAAGAAAACTGCCCTCATGCTTTTGATGCTGCCTTTTATGAGAAAGATACACATTATCATGATTTGAAGGTTATCAGCAATGTGTTAAATAGTGGCTAATCGATCAATGATTGTAACAATATTTCAACGCAATTCCACAATTTCGAATTTATAGAACGATGTATCTCTGTTACACACAAATGTTTATTACTTTTACAACAATTGTTTATTATTTCTCTGCTAAACGAAATTGTAGATGAAAAACATCCATATGACAATATTATGTAGAGCACCGACTGGAGGAAATTTATATTCTAGTTGGCTACGTAAATAAAATGTTTATATTTTTTTAAAAAATGTTTGGATAACTTTCTGTCATACACAAAATTCTAGGTTATTAGTTAGGTTAGTCATACATGAATGCTCCGAGGCGAACTACTGACGTGTCTTCATTTGAACATGGAATATACATTTCGGTGTTCTGGTTTAGCAAAATATTTATAACATTTCCAAAAATGACTGCATAATTTTCTACCATTAGTCGAATTAAAATTGTATAATGGAGGTTGTACAGTCCTTTGGTATTGATTTTAGAATATTATGTACAGGTGTCCCACGCTACAAACAAAGTACTTTAATGGGCTTAAGAAATCAAATTTACGGTTTTTCCATACATATAAGTTGCAGACAGTCATACGCTCTACAGCAAGAAAATATGTTGATGCTTACACAATATCCCACAACAACATACCAACACATACTTATTTTTGCTTAAATGGAACACTAGGTATATTATTGCAGTTTTCAGTAAGAGTATTATCCTAATTGTTTTGACATCAACTTATATTAGGCTTTTGTCAACTGTTTATGAGATATTGTGAAATTAAAATCAAAAACAAGCATTCTTCAAACAATCTTTCCGGGGTAACTAACAAAGGAACTAATTCTGGATAGTAAAAGTAACGCACTTTTTGACAGTTATTATTGATTTGCGATTCTAATATGACTTATCCCGAACAACTTGACATTTGCTAAATAATGTCAAATACTTTAAGAATTTTAATTGGAACATCCTATATATCTTGACTTACTTCGAAAGATCGCCAACAGCTAAAAAGTTATTAAGCATATAACTTGTCATTTGTGACTTAACAATAATAATACACAATAATTCATAAATTAATATTAATTATCCAGATTGGTCGACAATCTTGTTGGTCGAAACTCAACAATCTCACAAATGTAGTAATACTTCTGTTCATGCAACAACTTACAGCCATTGTAAACTGCTACTATGAATTTATGTCACAGTGTCAGTAATACTTTCATAAGAATAAATCATTGAATAAATGGATAATTGTAAACTGAATAAATAATAATTATTTCAGTACGATTGTCAAGAGTGCACATGTCAGCCCTCTCAAGTCAATGCGTATAAGTCTCGAACTTCAAATTCTCGGTGGAAATATCACATTTTCCATTGTTTCCACAAAAATATTTTGGAAACGCCATTTTATTTTATTCTTCATGTTCGCCATCGTAGTTAATATCCCCATAAATTTTTTCCTCTGCGTTAGAGTAAGTCAGAGTATTTCCACCGATAGTCTAATTTGACTTCATTTATTGTTCTACAAAATAAATTTTTGTAGGTATCTCAAATTTTATGCAATGGTTAAAACAGATAATATTTTTTTTTATTTTTTATTAAATAATAATCCTTATATTTAGAAAAGTACACTATCCAAAAATAGAAGTGGTTCAATAAGTAATTATACATACCTCTTTCTGTTTTTTTTTGTCACAAAAGTACCGATCATTTCGATTTTAACATTTTATTTGGTAAGTATTCATTTAATTAAATACTTACATAATTATTTTATATGTCTTTTTGAACGTCATTCCTGTCCCGGTTTGGAATTTCATAATTATGGTAAGCCTACTTATAGCCATACTGAATACACTAGTTATATATTTGTTTGTGAGATTCAGAAGTAATAATTATTAAATGAAGTCAATTCTGACACTTGTTATTTCAAAGCCATCGGCTTTATTTTGGTTTAAAATTTAAGCTTGTGTTTGCGCACGAAAGATAATATTGCAATCATCATGCAATCATGCACACAGAGAAATGGTTGTCTAATGTTCAGAAAATAAGATTCTTTACATAATTTGTTTGGTTTAGACAAGACATACTTATAATAAGAATATTTCTTTAATATAAAACAACCTAAATATTTGCTTTAAGAAGACGATTGTTTTGATTCAAGTAAGTCGTTGTTTTGAAAATAATGTGAAGGTATGAAAGTATGGTATGAATGTATTGTCTATCTTTTTGAATAAATGTTCTACTGTTTATATGACTTTTTATTATACACGTTGCAGCTATACATGTTTATGTATAATACACAAACATCTATACCTGCAAATGTCATAAACCATGATAATTTTGTTTTGAGCTGAATCAAAATTATATCAAAAACAAACCTGGGGCTTCAACAGCTTTTGGTAGCTATTCAGAAACAATCAGCTGGCCAACAACACGCTACAAGAAGAAACTAAGGTAGTAATCACTATTTTTCTTGCCATTCCTCAAACTTATCGCCATGGTGCATTTCAAAAATTAATCAAAACAATTTCCCAAACATTTTCCAACAACATTCAACCTTTATTTATCATTTTTCCACTCCAAAAGCAACACAAATCGCTCAGTCTCGACGATATACCACACTCGCTTGTCTCACTCGAGTCAGTTCGACAATTTATCAAAGCCGTCGCGATGTGGCCTTTGCTTGTGCCGCCGCAGAATAAAAGAAGTGGAAGCGAGTCGTGTGGTAGGGTCATAGCGGCTAGGCCATTGATTAATATATATGATGAACACGATTGGAGCGCCGCATTGGCCAGATTAAACTATTAATAACTGTGCAATTAGTTGGTAGAGGTGAGGCCGACTGAGCAGCAAGCCAATCGCTTATTAGTGGAACGCTAGAAACGGACTTAGACGAAGGCAATGAGCTTCCCACTGCGTAGTGGGACAGTAGTGTCACTGGTGACACAAATTTTACGCTGAATGGTGCACTCCCAGCGGTCTCCCACCTAAAAAAATCAATGGCGATTGGCTAGATACGACTTTGTAGTGTATAATAGGAACATTTCTTCAAGATATTTTCAAATGCTTGTTGTTTAAGAGATGATGTATGAGAAGAAAGTACAGAAGAGACCCTGGCCGCTATTGCCATTTGCTATTTTTGGTTTCAATTGAATGTGTCAAATTGAAGCTGCTCGTAATTCTGAATCGATAGATATTTGTTTCCTCTAAACGAAAATTAGTTTTACTCCAAATATCTAGACTGACTGGATTTAGAGAAATATTTCTAAAGCAATTTTGCTGTATCAAGTAGCCAGCAGCACCATGTATAGAAACGCAGTTCAATTGTAAAACTTCATCTTTAAAATTACAGTCCTTTGCTGCGAAATTGCAAATACATCCTATAAAATTACTGTGATAATCTACACTGATAAAAATGAGTGCGAATTTACAAATGAAATTTACATTTTTTTCAGTAAACCTACCCTATTTGTCGGCAATTTTACCATAATTTTAAGCAAAAATACTAAATATCATTGAAAATGCAGTTACATTCATTAATTGTACAAACCGTAGGTAAACTTGCTAACAAGTTTGTAAATTTCATAATAACAATTACTTCAATGGAATAAAATTACAAATCTATACATTAAAACTACTGTCTGATATGTAAATTTGCCCTCTGCTCGTGCAATTTTCCTTTCTAGATGGTAAAGTGCTACCGAGATAATTTTTATCGCGCTTGCGCAATAATGGGATATACAGTTCGAGTTCCGTTCGCCATCCGTTTGGTTGTGGTTACAGGAGCTAAGTTAGAGTTTTATTGAGTGCGATTGTTATATACAACTAATCTAACACTGTTAGTGCCTCTGTGACTTATCCTTTATCGGTGTCGTGTGGAATATTTGCCCCATATGGTTCTATAGTATTAAAAGAGATAATATTGGTACATTCATCTCTTTCTATATTATGGAGGACTTTGCAAATATATACTACAAAGTGCAGGTAAAAGTTTGCAATCTTGATGTGTATAATTTCACTTTCACTAATTGGATGTTCTTTTTAGGATACAAGTATTGATGATACTGACATTCTACAAATTCAAGGACTTGTGTGGTGTCCATAGGTAAGATTTCGCTTATTGTTCTTTCTTGTACATGCGGTCTTACAATCAAATTTATTACTCATGTATAACACATATCATTTCAATCACCAATATAAAAAAATACTTTTCTATAAACACTCATTAATAACTTTACACACACTCGGTACCTCAAAGGAAAGCATGTATATGATATATCAAAGGAAAGCAAGTATATGATATATGACTCATGTACTTCTTATTTTGATTTCAGGTGACACATTTTGGACTATATTATATGCTGTGGTTGGATTATCCCCAGGTTATCTTACTGTGGAGACGGTTTAGCTTTTTAAAAATTATTCCAAGTCAGGGTTCAAAAACGAATAAGGTGACGTAAGTTTACCATAGGCATTTCAACTTAATATTGTTGAAATAATATTTAATTTATATTTAAAAGATGTTTCTCTCTGCTAAGCAGATCGATTTATTTTATTATACGATATGTAGATAAGTATAGTCCATGGGTTCCTACTTTATTTCATTTACTTATGATTACATTTTTGTCAAGAACTTCTATTTATTTAATGTTAAAAATATGTAGATATATATATATATATATATATATATATATATATATATATATATATTATAATTATGTTTCACATGTTATTTATTGTTAAAATTATAATAAAACTTCATACTATTACTTTTTGTTCTTATTTATGACCTCCACATTAATAGGATTTTACTAGTGATTTTACAGTTGACAATACAGGCTTGTCCGAGCAGTCCAAAACCAGTTTACAAACAGTTCTTTTGTGAGAAACCAGATAATGTTTCATTGGTATTTATAATGGAGTTATCATAGCAACATATGTGGTCCATCACAAAAGTACTGATTGTTAACTGGTTTTCAGTTGCTTGGGGAAATCTAATATTAAAGTTGCAGAAAATTCACTGTACAACAATTAATTGCAATTCCATGTTTACGGTAAATTTACTGAACGTCAGTAATTTTACTTACAAAAGTATATATAAAACCGTACACACCGGAAACCTCATTTCATATGAGAAGAAAATTTAAGCTCAAAGTAAAATTACAAACCACATGGTTTGTAATTCCCTTCGATACACGGAGGTTAAAAATGACCGCCGTGCCACACGGTAAAATTACCTTTTCATTTTTATCAGTGTAGCTGTGAGATTTATTATAAGAGAGGTCTCTTACAGGGTATACAGGATGTTCCTAAATATCATGTAAATACGAAAAGGGGTAATTCTTTGGCTTATTTAATGTCTAAAAATTTATATAAACATAGGTCCGCAAACGCTTCGTTGCCGATCTACAGGGTGTTGAAATTTCAAGATTTTTTTAGTTTTTTCTTTATTTTATTATTTTAACAAAAAGGTGTGGCCACTGGGTACCCGTGAAAAAAATGACTGACTGGCCAAAAAACAATTAAATCACGCTAGAGGGCGCAAGTAATGCAATGTCGGCCAAAATCGATTTTGTTAGTATTTATTTGACAATTTTCGACTGTTTTCACCAATTCATAGCCACCAAGATTACTGCACAAAAGAGTTATTTTTGCGTTGCTTTGGTGATAAGAATTGACGATCGATATGTTTTTGTGTTCAGAATGTCAACCTGGTTGAAAATAACACAGAAAGAATATAGGGTGTCATTTAAAAGTTCAATGATGACGTCATTTCCGGAAAACCCGGAAGTCATATTAACCCCAAGAGTATCCCAAAGAATGGCATTTTTGTCTATTAACACTTTCCCAAATTTCAGTCATCCAGCTTTATAAACAAAAAGAAATAAACGGGAGTACCTATGCCGTGGGTCACCCGGTATAGAGGTTGCTGGCAGCTGACAAACCTAATTAGCATAAATAAAATATAAAATTCTTTTTGCTTATTCATTTTAATATAGATACATATATATTTCACCATTATACCAATATTATTAACAAAGAAAAATAAGTATTAAACTTTGCAGTGTCAATCGTATTTTTTTAAATGATAAGAATGGAAATAAGAAAAATACCGAACAAATGGCAACTGGTTACAGTTTGTTTAATTTTTTTCGTAGTTTTAAAGGCAACAAATGCAAATAACATGTTTTTGGCATTTGTTTTTCTGAAAAATTGGAATCAATTAGGAATTTCTGTCTTGCGACTCAGATTCTACACAGAAAGCGTACCAGAATCGGTTGACATTTGTTGGCATTTCTAATTACCAATAATATTACAAATCTGTCATTATTTTGACATATACATGAAAAGTTTTGTGCTGTAATTGCTATGTATTGAGATTTTAGACAAATTTTAAAATTAGCCTCCGAAAGACAAGATTTTTAAGAACCAGCCTGTTCTCAACAAGTAAGCACAAAAATTTGCATATTTATGATGAAAAATGTATTCAATCAACCCAACCCAAAAGCCCGAGGTTTCGGTTTGGCACCCCCCCCCCCCCCCCCCTGGAAATAATTCTGCGGGCGCCCATGAATACAACCCAATAACAATACTTGGAAAACAGAAGAACACTGTGGGCAACTAAAAATGAAAACAAGAACAAAATAATATTACAATTGTACGAAAATTATTGGTACTGAACATCGTCAAAGGTAGTTACAGTCCTTGGAGTTATCTAGTGATTTCATATCTTTTATTCTTATGTCAAATTGTAGATAATTAGTGACGTGTTCACAGGATAATGTCTATGACACCTTGTCTCAAGAAAAGTGCAAAAATACGTAAAAAGAACACAAAAATTTAGATGTACATTTCTGCTTTTAGAGTTGATAGTTCTTCTTAATCAATTGACGATATAGCTTTGCGTATAACGACTACAACTCAGCACACTGATTAGTGATTACTCTCGGTTATGCTTTATCTATGGTCTTGGTATAATTGCAGTTGGCGTGGCCGCGTTTCTTCAGAAATGTGGTAGATGGTAGTAGTGGGCTATGGTAGCCAGAGTTAGGGTCAACATCGTGACGCCTGTGGCGCAGGCGCCAGCTCAACGATGCACCGTTTTGAGGTCAAGACATGGCGCGCCACTATCGTCGCTAATTATAACTTACGATTTGGTGCATTGTCCGCGACATGGCGCTGACCTACCTATCTACAATTGATCGCAGTCGCCTTTGATCCATAACTCAGGACGTCAACGATGTGTTGCCAAATTCTTTCCTTATGAACAAATGAACAATAGCAAAATAATAGATAAGGAATGTGATCTTCCCATATATTCTTTACATATATTATACCTTATATATTATACCATTGATATCCTCATATATTATACCTACCAGTTAATATATTGTCAACAGTTTTTCATGGACAACCAAAGTGATTTAAAAGAACACTTCAGTGTTTCTGTTAACACATTCAAATTGAATTTCATTTATTTCGATGCCAACAGAAATGTTCTCATGCATAAATCGTCAATAACAAATATTCCTACTGGACAAGAACGACTATCGACTTGTCACATTGAAACGTACCTGATAATAACTCTTAATGCTACAGGTAACATTTAATAGTATAATTTTTCCAATTCTAAAATGTTAATGTAGTAAGAACGGGGACATTCAATGGTAATACATTTATCATGATGTGTGAATGTGAATACACTTTAGTCTTTGACAGAAGTGTAAACTTCTTTCGTAAATTATAACACCGTTTTTAGTAACTCTTTGCTAAGATTGGTCACATTGATATCAAATGCCATATGTCAACCGTAAACACACAAAACGACAAACTGCCTTTTTAGAATCGCTTGCAATCGGTTAAACTGCGAAATATCTATATTCTATACATATTTAAACATGCGTGTAGCATGCTATACTATGGCCAAAGGGTTGGGGCTTTCTTAGTTTTGCTCTGTTCATCAAAATATACCAGCATGACGTTTTCGGTGATGTTTTGCGACTATGTTTCGCGTGATGGTGTATCATTCTCGTCTATTAATTTTCGATTTGCATAAAACTTATTTTCTGCAATATGACTTTACTGATGGGGCTTATATGAACATGAGGAAGAGCTTCAAATTAAATATGTATTGATTGTTGAAAAAATATGAATGTAAAAAAATCATCCTGTATATTGTTGTATTTTATGAATTTAGACACAAGCAAGTACTATCGTATTTTTGTGTGTTTTTCCAAAGTTTTTTCTAAATGCTTATAAAAATAAATTCAATTCGATTTATCAGCCTGTAAATTCTGGTGAAAATTTTACATCAGATTTGAAATCGACAGCTTAAATACCACAGGAAATAAGTTTCAATTAAATCCGACAGCTTCTAGACTTTGGTTTGCAATATTAAATCCGCCGCGAATGTTTGAAAAATCTGACTACAGATTTGGAATTAGAGACCCTCAAATGTCGCAGGAGAAAAGTTTCATGTGAATCTGAATATATTTTGACTTTGGATCCGCCATATTGAATCCCCCATTCACAATTTAAAAAATCTGACATGAGATTTGGATTCCGGAAGCTTAAAATATGATAGGGAATAAGTTTCATGCGAATCCATAGCGTTCACATTTTTGGTCGTCATATTTAATCCGCCATTTTGAATTGTTTAATTCTGACATATTTGGGATCACGGAGCTTGAGGTATCACAGGAGGCAAGTTTCAAACGAATTCGCGAGATTTTGGTCGCCATATAGACTCCGCCAGTTTGAATTTGAAAAGCAAAATGGCACAGATTTAGAATCAGTGATACCAAAAAACCTTTTGTCAACATACTTGATGCCTATTTTACAACAGCCCAAGAATTTTGCCACATATTTAGTCTCCGGGTTGATACTGCGATGTATATTAGTTTGCAACTCTATAGAAATGTGTTGCGTTTCATATAAAATCAGCTGAAGTCGGATGACATTATCATACTATCTGAAAGCCAGCTATCTGGTAGTACACTCGGCACGATTGAGTGGAATATGTAACTTTTCCACTGTTCGACTGTTTTCCACACGAAATGTCTTATGTTTTTCATCATTATTAAAGTGCATTAAGTAAGTAAAAACCTCCAGGAAGACTATCCATTGTAAAAAAATTATCTACATAACCATGAATACAAAGAAAGTTGCACTTGAAGGCAGTATTGAATTATTGTACTTAAAGTAAAGAATGATTCTCCCGCGCTACAAGTCGACTTTGGGGATAATTCTACGAACTAGTTTCAACTAGAAATGAAGTTTTTTGTTCCACATATGCATTGGTACCTTTAGTCTTGGTAACTGACGTGGATTTTTGACAATTGCAGCATTTTCATTATATTAGGTTTTGGCCAGCTTTTCGGCTATTTTCGCCATAGTACGTCGCTTCCAACTTCGGCTGAAGGTGCTCCCACACACAGTGCCAACGGGGGCCATCATTGGCCATCGGAGTGCTTCGCGTAGCGGGACCCAACTGTGCCAATGCACATCGCCAATATGTCGATCTTGTTCGCTTTATATGTTTTATCACATATACTGCATTATTTTTGTTTGTACATACTTTAAGGACAATGATGATTTATTATTTGCCCGAATGCTTGATTGCCCAAATGTAAAAACTTGAAAACTTTTTTTAATATTTTGTAAATTTATTCACAATAATTATGGTTTTTATAAGCATTATATTAACCTTACAGTTACAATAAATAAACAAGCAATAAAATAATATTCTGAAGACAATATTGAAGTCGTTATAACGGGTGACCCACGGCATAGGTACGTTTGTTTATTTTTTTGTGTTTATGACGCCGAAAGAATGAACGTTGTGTTAATAGACAGAAAATGCCAATTTATGGGATGGTCTTGAGGTTAGTATGACTTCCAGGTTTTCCAGAAATAACGTCATCATTAAAATTTTAAAAATGAGTTCGTACACAATGGGGAGGTATACGGTATTTAGGTTCTGGGATTGCAGTCAACCTTATTCGCTAGGGTGAGGTGGGAAAGGTGTGGGAGGGGGTTGGAGGGAAGCGGGATAAGAATCTACGCACGATGGGGAGTCATACGGTATAGGGGTCCAAGGACTGCGGTCAACCCTCTTCCCTACAATCTTGACTACAATCAAACAAAGTTGCATTTATATAATTAACAACAATTAACTATTTATTAATTAACAATTTATAGATTAGTTTTAAGCGGCAAATTTAAATAATCTGATGTATTTAATGTATTCAACAAAGTTTAAAAACTATACTGGATGCCTTTCTTTATTTTGATTATCAGAAAAATATCAAAAAGTATATCTCTTACTAAAAATATTGGGTTGATAATAATTATGCCTACATAATATACATACATGTAGTTTTAATATATATAATTAAAACTCCGTGTATGTAAGGGTTCTCAATTTTTCTTTGTATCTTATTATAAATAATTTTAGTTTTATTATATAAATTATATTTTAAATCAAAATTATGAATTCATCGATTTGACTGAAATGAAATATTTATATAAAGAAACGACACAAATTAACAGGGTCCTGCATAAAAATATAGACCACTCAGTGTCCATCAGAACTTATCCCATCTTATTCCGCATTTGTTGCTTGAAACATAAAGAAAATAAAAAGGGAGATTTTTTTAATGTCACGTGGCAAATATAAAAAACTAAATAATTTTGTTTCCTGTATTGCTGTATATTTGTATTCCTTAATGTATTTAATATTTTCGAACGTACTGTATAAATAATGACAGAAAAACATGTTTAATATTTAACAACCTTATTAAACAGTATCCTCTTTCTAGGGTTCCCTTTTTTAATTCTAAGGAACAATGCACTGCAATGCAATGTTGGCGCAGTGAATGCGCGCACTACGCGCAGCGCGTCACATCACCAACGTTGGCGAGACGTTGGCACTGCGTGTAGGAGCTCCTTTATAAGAATTCCTTAGTAAGTTCTTGTTCTTCGAAGTAACTAATCAGTCACCGCCAAACACTTCTATTCTGACTATTATAATTATTAGATCACTATTTTTAAGGTAGTATTTTTAGTTGTTTCTATATCTATATATCCTTTATTCACTGGTTGCCAGTAATAAAACTTGTGGGCTAAAGTAGAATTATTCACAATAAGATTTTGTCATGATTTTATCCCGAACTTACTACAGTACTACCAGTAGTACAACATGGTACCCGCAAAATACCCGAGATTCTAAATATAGTAACCACCATTTCATAAATTTATATAAAATTAATGAGCCAAGTAGAAAACATAGTATATTACACTGGTTTTATAAGACATCTTGGCGCATTCTGTCATTTAGGGCACTCGTCGCTAGCGCTCCTCGTGCTCCAAACAACTCATGCGCCAATTTGACGTCTTATAAAACTCGTATAATAATGCACTATTCGAGAATCTTGAATAATTTATTCACGAATCGAACAGATTACGTGAACGACGTGACTCCTACGAATGTGTCTCCGCGAGCAAAAACAAATGAACTATCGCTCTTAAGCGATACCTCTTGTAGAGCGGGTTCATTATTGGCTATTACAGGGGACGTATTAATAATGGCTATCTGTGAAAAACATCTTAGTTGGCTACCCACACGACCTGTCACTGTCATATAAGCGAGACTGAGCTTGCTTCTCGCATGCATTTCTTATTTATTGGTCCGATATGGATCTACGAACGCTCTGGACGAGCGCCTATATCGCCCGAGTGCATTTTCAATGGATTCAGAGTAAATCTCAGAAGGCCTTGCGCGACGAATAGAGATAGCCAATGAACGCTTACTAATGTCTACTTGCTTATGGGGAAAAGGTTATTCTGAATTTCATGATTTCTTATTATTTTTCTTTTGGGATTTTGCTCTGGAGCAAAACTCCGAGCGTCTAACGACTACTAGATCTTTTAATTACCTACAATTTGAGGTGTGATAGAAATTTATGCAACAATTTTTCCAAAAGTTATAAACGTTTCTATGAAGCAACTGACTGAAATACGTTAGCTAAAGGAACTAACACTATAGCGATTTAGGGGAGGGGGGGGGGGGCAAAACTCTTAACGTCATAGGGATATTAGGTCTCTTAATTACCCACAATTTGAGGTATGATAGAAATTTATGCAAACATATTTGCAGAAGTTATAATCATTTTTCTGTGGAAACTGATTGAAATACGTTAGCTATAGGAACGAAGATTATCGCGATTTAGGGGGGGCAAAACTCTGAACGTTATAGGGATATTAGGTCTCTTAATTACCTACAATTTGAGGTATGATAGAAATTTATGCAAACATTTTTGCAGAAGTTATCAACTTTTTTCTGTAGAAACTGATTGAAATACGTCAGCTATAGGAATGAAGATTATCGCGATTTAGGGGGGGCAAAACTCTGAACGTTATAGGGATATTAGGTCTCTTAATTACCTACAATTTGACGTATGATAGAAATTTATGCAAACATTTTTGCAGAAGTTATCAACTTTTTTCTGTAGAAACTGATTGAAATACGTTAGCTATAGGAACGAAGATTATCGCGATTTAGGGGGGGGGCAAAACTCTGAACGTTATAGGGATATTAGGTCTCTTAATTACCTACAATTTGAGGTATGATAGAAATTTATGCAAACATTTTTGCAGAAGTTATAAACATTTTTCTGTAGAAACTGATTGAAATACGTTAGCTATAGGAACGAAGATTATCGCGATTTAGGGGGGGCAAAACTCTGAACGTTATAGGGATATTAAGTCTCTTAATTACCTACAATTTGAGGTATGATAGAAATTTATGCAAACATTTTTGCAGAAGTTATAAATATTTTTCTGTAGAAACTGATTGAAATACGTTAGCTATAGGAACGAAGATTATCGCGATTTAGGGGGGGCAAAACTCTGAACGTTATAGGGATGTTAGGTCTCTTAATTACCCACAATTTGAGGTATGATAGAAATTTATGCAAACATTTTTGCAGAAGTTATCAACTTTTTTCTGTAGAAACTGATTGAAATACGTTAGCTATAGGAACGAAGATTATCGCGATTTAGGGGGGGCAAAACTCTGAACGTTATAGGGATATTAGGTCTCTTAATTACCTACAATTTGAGGTATGATAGAAATTTATGCAAACATTTTTGCAGAAGTTATAAATATTTTTCTGTAGAAACTGATTGAAATACGTTAGCTATAGGAACGAAGATTATCGCGATATAGGGGGGGCAAAACTCTGAACGTTATAGGGATGTTAGGTCTCTTAATTACCCACAATTTGAGGTATGATAGAAATTTATGCAAACATTTTTGCAGAAGTTATCAACTTTTTTCTGTAGAAACTGATTGAAATACGTTAGCTATAGGAACGAAGATTATCGCGATTTAGGGGGGGCAAAACTCTGAACGTTATAGGGATATTAGGTCTCTTAATTACCTACAATTTGAGGTATGATAGAAATTTATGCAAACATTTTTGCAGAAGTTATAAACATTTTTCTGTAGAAACTGATTGAAATACGTTAGCTATAGGAACGAAGATTATCGCGATTTAGGGGGGGGGGGGCAAAACTCTGAACGTTATAGGGATATTAGGTCTCTTAATTACCTTCAATTTGAGGTATGATAGAAATTTATGCAAACATTTTTGCAGAAGTTATCAACTTTTTTCTGTAGAAACTGATTGAAATACGTTAGCTATAGGAACGAAGATTATTGCGATTTAGGGGGGGGGCAAAACTCTGAACGTTATAGGGATATTAGGTCTCTTAATTACCTACAATTTGAGGTATGATAGAAATTTATGCAAACATTTTTGCAGAAGTTATCAACTTTTTTCTGTAGAAACTGATTGAAATACGTTAGCTATAGGAACGAAGATTATCGCGATTTAGGGGGGGGCAAAACTCTGAACGTTATAGGGATATTAGGTCTCTTAATTACCTACAATTTGAGGTATGATAGAAATTTATGCAAACATTTTTGCAGAAGTTCTCAACTTTTTTCTGTAGAAACTGATTGAAATACGTTAGCTATAGGAACGAAGATTATCGCGATTTAGGGGGTGCAAAACTCTGAACGTTATAGGGATATTAGGTCTCTTAATTACCTACAATTTGAGGTATGATAGAAATTTATGCAAACATTTTTGCAGAAGTTATAAACATTTTTCTGTAGAAACTGATTGAAATACGTTAGCTATAGGAACGAAGATTATCGCGATTTAGGGGGGGGCAAAACTCTGAACGTTATAGGGATATTAGGTCTCTTAATTACCTTCAATTTGAGGTATGAAAGAAATTTATGCAAACATTTTTGCAGAAGTTATCAACTTTTTTCTGTAGAAACTGATTGAAATACGTTAGCTATAGGAACGAAGATTATCGCGATTTAGGGGGGGGGGGGGCAAAACTCTGAACGTTATAGGGATATTAGGTCTCTTAATTACCTACAATTTGAGGTATGATAGAAATTTATGCAAACATTTTTGCAGAAGTTATAATCATTTTTCTGTGGAAACTGATTGAAATACGTTAGCTATAGGAACGAAGATTATCGCGATTTAGGGGGGGGGGGCAAAACTCTGAACGTTATAGGGATATTAGGTCTCTTAATTACCTTCAATTTGAGGTATGAAAGAAATTTATGCAAACATTTTTGCAGAAGTTATCAACTTTTTTCTGTAGAAACTGATTGAAATACGTTAGCTATAGGAACGAAGATTATCGCGATTTAGGGGGGGCAAAACTCTGAACGTTATAGGGATATTAGGTCTCTTAATTACCTACAATTTGAGGTATGATAGAAATTTATGCAAACATTTTTGCAGAAGTTCTCAACTTTTTTCTGTAGAAACTGATTGAAATACGTTAGCTATAGGAACGAAGATTATCGCGATTTAGGGGGTGCAAAACTCTGAAAGTTATAGGGATATTAGGTCTCTTAATTACCTACAATTTGAGGTATGATAGAAATTTATGCAAACATTTTTGCAGAAGTTATAAACATTTTTCTGTAGAAACTGATTGAAATACGTTAGCTATAGGAACAAAGATTATCGCGATTTAGGGGGGGCAAAACTCTGAACGTTATAGGGATATTAGGTCTCTTAATTACCTTCAATTTGAGGTATGAAAGAAATTTATGCAAACATTTTTGCAGAAGTTATCAACTTTTTTCTGTAGAAACTGATTGAAATACGTTAGCTATAGGAACGAAGATTATCGCGATTTAGGGGGGGGGCAAAACTCTGAACGTTATAGGGATATTAGGTCTCTTAATTACCTACAATTTGAGGTATGATAGAAATTTATGCAAGCATTTTTGCAGAAGTTATAATCATTTTTCTGTGGAAACTGATTGAAATACGTTAGCTATAGGAACGAAGATTATCGCGATTTAGGGGGGGGGGGGCAAAACTCTGAACGTTATAGGGATATTAGGTCTCTTAATTACCTACAATTTGAGGTATGATAGAAATTTGTGCAAACATTTTTGCAGAAGTTATAATCATTTTTCTGTGGAAACTGATTGAAATACGTTAGCTATAGGAACGAAGATTATCGCGATTTAGGGGGGGCAAAACTCTGAACGTCATAGGGATATTAGGTCTCTTAATTATCCACAATTTGAGGTATGATAGAAATTTATGTAAACATTTTTGCAGAAGTTATAAACAATTTTCTGTGGAAACTGGTTGAAATACGTTAGCTATAGGAACGAACATTATCGCGATTTAGGGGGGGGGGAACTCTATGACGTCATAGAGATATTAGGTCTCTTAATTACCTACAATTTTAGGTATGATAGAAATTTATGCAAACATTTTTGCAGAAGTTATAGACATTTTTCTGTGGAAACTGATTGAAATACGTTAGCTAAAGGAACGAACATTATCGCGATTTAGCGCGGGCAAAACTGAACGTCATAGGGATATTAGGTCTCTTAATTACCCACAATTTGAGGTATGATAGAATTTTATGCAATAATTTTTGTAGAAGTTATAAACATTTTTCTGTGGAAACTGATTGAAATACGTTAGCTATAGGAACGAACATTATCGCGATTTAGGGGGGCAAAACTATGAACGTCATAGGGATGTTAGGTCTCTTAATTACCTACAATTTGAGGTATGATAGAAATTTATGCAAACATTTTTGCAGAAGTTATAAACATTTTTCTGTGGAAACTGATTGAAATACGTTAGCTATAGGAACGAACATCATCGCGATTTAGGGGGGGCAAAACTCTGAACGTCATAGGGATGTTAGGTCTCTTAATTACCTACAATTTGAGGTATGATAGAAATTTATGCAAACATTTTTGCAGAAGTTATAAACATTTTTCTGTAGAAACTGATTGAAATACGTTAGCTATAGGAACGAAGATTATCGCGATTTAGGGGGGGCAAAACTCTGAACGTTATAGGGATATTAGGTCTCTTAATTACCTACAATTTGAGGTATGATAGAAATTTATGCAAACATTTTTGCAGAAGTTATAAATATTTTTCTGTAGAAACTGATTGAAATACGTTAGCTATAGGAACGAAGATTATCGCGATTTAGGGGGGGCAAAAGTCTGAACGTTATAGGGACATTAGGTCTCTTAATTACCTACAATTTGAGGTATGATAGAAATTTATGCAAACATTTTTGCAGAAGTTATCAACTTTTTTCTGTAGCATCTGATTGAAATACGTTTGCTATCAAAGAAGAAATGTGGTTTATGGAATACCTATCTGCCCGATAATGAAGTTGTAATGCTTCCGTTGGGCATGCGCGATCATGAGGTGGCCGGATGGGTCCGGTACGATTTTATATCGGTAATCGATTGATGAATCTGGCAGATATCCGGCATGAGAACAATGGGCGCGCTGCTGTGGCCGATGCTTGTGGCATTTAAATACCTCAGGTCAATTCTCATCTAGATTGCGGGGCGCGCAGGCATTTGTTTCGCCGTAAAAAATGACCGCCGCGCCAGATCGACAGATTACCGTACTACTCTCTTGAACTGTGCGCCCGTTGATGCCCGACAGTTCTGTTAATATTTTATAATTGTACGTACGTACACACCTAGGTCTGAAAATCGTTTTAAAATTGTTATACTACTGAACGCAGGACCGGCTGGAGATTTTGGGATGATTTTCAGTAAACCTACCTTATTTGTCAGCAATTTTACCATAATTTTAAGCAAAAATACTAAATATCATTGAACATGCAGTTACATTCATTAATTGTACAAACTGTATGTAAATTTGCTAACAAGTTTGTAAATTTCATAATAACAATTACTTCAACGGAATAAAATTTCATATCTATACATTAAAACTACTGTCTGATACGTAAATTTGCTTTCTGCTCGTGCAATTTTCCTCTCTAGATGGTAAAGTGCTACCGAGGGAATTTTTATCGCGCTTGCGCAATAATGGGATATACAGTTCGAGTTCCGAGAGTTTTATTGAGTGCGATTGTTATATACAACTAATTTAACACTGTTAATGCCTCTGTGACTTATCCTTTATCGGTGTGGTGTGGAGTATTTGCTCCATATGGTTCTGTAGTATTAAAAGATATAATATAGGTACATTCATCTCTTTGTATATTATGGAGGACTTTGCAAATATATACTACAAAGTGCAGATAAATAGATATGTATAAGTCCACTTTCACTAATTGGATGTTCTTTTTAGGATACAAGTGTTGACGATTCTGACATTCTACAAATTCAAGCACTTGTGTGGTGTTCATAGGTAAGATTTCTTTTATTGTTCTTTCTCGTACATGCGGTCTTACAATCAAATTAATTACTAACATGTATAACACATATCATTTCAATCACCAATATAAAAAATACTTTTCTATAAACACTCAGTAATAACTTTACACACACTCTGTACCTCAAAGGAAAGCAGCTGCCGACATTGTTATATCCTGTATATGATATATGACTCATGTACTTCTTATTTTGATTTCAGGTGACATATTTTGGACTCTATTATATGCTGTGGTTGGAGTATCCCCAGGTTTTCTTACTCTGGAGACGATTTAGCTTTTTAGAAATTATTCCAAGTCAGGGTTCAAAAACGAATAAGGATAAAACCAAATCCACTGAAAGGTGATCAATCTTATTATGAAATTAAATAAGTAAATGTTTGTATACAGTCTAAGTAAGTGTGTGACGTAAGTTTACCATAGTTATTTCAACTTAATATTGTTGAAATAAGATTTAATTTATATTTAAAAGTTATATTTCTATCTGTGAAGCAGATTGGAAATTCGATTTATTTTATTATACGATATGTAGATATGTATAGTCCATGGGTTCTTATTTTATTTCATTTACTTATGATTACATATAGAACATTATTGTCAAGAACTTCTATTTATTTAATGTTAAAAATATGAAATATTTATAAAAGAATAGGTAGATATATATATATATATATATATATATATATATATATACATATATATATATATATATATATATATATATATATATATATAAGTTGATAATTTAACGACTGTATGTTATTATACCATAAACCTTAGTGGGAATTCAGTCAAAAAACGTTTTTTCTTTTTTATATTTTTTATTCCATGTACCAATATTTCGGACTAAATTGTGTCCTTCTTTCACAGTAGCAATGGACAAAAGTGACTACCATAAAAAAGTATTGGATATAGTTAATGACAATGAAAATTATAAGAAAATACAAAGGGATCCTACTCTAACTATACAAAACAAAAACAATAGCTGGGTAAAAAAACTGAAAGAATGTCACGAAATTGATGAAGTTACGGCCAAACAACTGACAACTTATAAAGCGGTAGCTCCTCGCTTTTATGGTCTTCCAAAAATACATAAGACTGAAGTACCTTTACGTCCTATTGTTGCTTCTATCAACTCACCCACGGAAGGCTTATCGAAATATGTTGCAAAACTACTTACATCTACATGTTTACATGAAAATGATTACTATGTACGAGATAGTTTTCATTTTGCAGAATGTATGCAAAATATGGTTTTGCCGAACGGTTATGTGTTAATTAGTTTGGATGTAGTTTCTTTATAACATACCTTTAGATTTGGTCAAAAGTAACATAAGTGACAGATGGGATGATATTGCTCAAACATGCTCAATTTCTCTCAGGATGTTCTTAGAATTACTGGATTTCATTTTTGCCTCTAGCTATTTTCAATATGATAACCAAATTTACAGTCAAATTTTTGGATGTCCCATGGGATCTAATTTGAGTCCAATACTGGCTCATATAGTAATGGACACAGATACCTACATTAACTTTCAAGCTTCCTTTTATAAAGAAATTTGTTGATGACTTAATTTGTGCAGTACCAGAGAATAAAGAAGATGAGATTTTGAACATTTTCAATTCCCACCATACAAGACTGAAATTCACCGTAGAAAAAGAATCTAACTTTTCTGTCCCTTTCCTCGACACCAGGGTTATCAGACATCAACATAATAAAATAATTCTTGATTGGTATCAAAAACCCACCAGTTCTGGACGATACATTAATTTTCATTCTTACCATCCAATGAATATCAAGAAGTACTTTATTTTAGCTCAAAAGCAAAGAATTACAAAAATTGTTCATCCTTCCCTTGTAAACAAAAACCTGCACAAATTTGGAAATATTTTACAAGAAAATTCTTATCCAAAACCTCTTATTATGAAGCTACTTTTTAGTAGTCGGACACCAACAAATAACGAAGTAACAAGAAGAACTGGTTCAAGTAAATTTAACGTATTACCTTACATAGCAGGACTTACTCCCAATCTTATTAAAATATTCAGGGATCAAAATTTATTGTTTGGTCGTAGAACACTGAAGAGATTAGGATCATTATTCTCAAAAGTAAAGGATCCATTACCGCTAGATTTTCGTTCTGATGTCATCTACAAAATTCCATGTAGTGTATGCCCTAAAGAATATATTGGACAGACTTCTCAACACATAAAAAGAAGAATTGCACAACACAAAAGTGATACCAGAATTACGCCTAACGCTTGTGCTTTGGTTTCCCATGTTAACTCTCTCGGACATAATATGGATTTTCAAAATATAGAAGTGCTAGACAGTGACACTAATTTTTTCAAGCGCTCTTTTTTAGAAATGTATTATATAAATGATAACCGTTGTACGATGAACAAAAAAACTGACATTAGCAATCTAAGCTCAATTTATAGTTATCTTTTAAAATTCAAAGACATCCATCCAACAAATTTAAACCAATTGTGACACGGTACATGCCATTCATGTCATTTCATTCTTATTTAGGTTAGTTTCTAGTGTCTAGTATCATACATATATATTTTTTTAACGTAGGCCTTTCATTGTTTATAAACTTTTTCAAACTTTGTTGACATCTTTCATGATTTTTACACTTACATTCTAATTTTCTCCGGTTTGTATTAATTATAGGTAGTTATTTATAATTTTAATATATTGTTAAACAATTTTAGAACCCTGAACAAGGACACAATTTAGTCCGAAATATTGGTACATGGAATAAAAAATATAAAAAAGAAAAAACGTTTTTTGACTGAATTCCTACTAAGGTTTATGGTATATATATATATATATATATATATATATATATATTATAAATATGTTTCACATGTTATTTATTGTTAAAATTATAATAAAACTTGATACTATTATTTTTTGTTCTTATTTATGATCTCCACATTAATAGGATTTTACTAGTGATTTTACAGTTGACAATACAGGCTTGTCCGAGCAGTCGCAAAACCAGTTTACAAACAATTCTTTTGTGAGAAACCAGATAATGTTTCATTGGTATTTATAATGGAGTTATGATAGACACATATGTGGTCCATCACAAAAGTACTGATTGTTAACTGGTTTTGCAGTTGCTTGGACAAATCTAATATTAAAGTTGCAGAAAGTTTACTGTACAACAATTAATTGCAATTCCGTGTTTACGGTAAATTTACTGAACGTCAGTAATTTTACTTACAAAAGTATACTTAAAACCGTACACATCGGAAACCTCATTTCATATGAGAAGTAAATTTATTAGCTCAAAGTAAAATTACAAACCACATGGTATTTTCCCTTCGATACACAGAGGTTAAAAATGACCGCCGATCCACACGGTAAAATTACCCTTTCAGGCTTATCAGTGTGGTGTTCCATTTAAAAAAATTAACTTTCTTACGAAAAACTATTTGCTATATTGTGTTGCAGATTATGACCACCCTGTACACAATTTAGATATGGTAGGTAATCACTCTAATAGAACGCTTCTTACTTAACCATAATCTAAGCGTGCGCAATAAAATTAATTATACAGTTAATATCGCTTATAACAACATCGGATATAACGACATATAGGTTATAGAAACGGATAATTAAAGTGCAGTATTGCAGTATTGCAGTATTGCTTATAACGACATCGGATATAGCGACCGAACTGATATAAAAAGTCCAGACCGAATTAGGGAAGTTACCGAGTTTTGTGAAAGATTGGTGCTGGCGAAAAATTATTTCCATTTGTCAATTTACGCCGGACATTACCACAGCTAAAATGCGAAAATCTTTAAATTTAGCTTCAATTAGGTATATGGCGTCCAATTTTTCTATAGGCAAGAAATTTAATATAGTATAATAATAAATTAATATAGTAAGTACATAAGTACAAAGTACAAAAGTAAACAACTATGTACCTAAACAAAGCAAATTAGCAGATTTCTTCGTTAAAATAACTTTTACGTCGATCGTTTATTTATGAGTCTGCTTAGTAAATATAAAATGGTTTATTATAATCAATTAGATGGCTTCATTATAGCCAATCGAACATACGTAAAATGAAACCATCCGATCAAACCATTCCGTCATCCATAGCTATACATGACACATTGCATTGTCATATAACCTCAAATCACATCGATAAAAAAACTATGTTGATACCGCCAGAAAAATACGATCGACGAAAAAAGATTGTAACCAACTCGAATATTAAACGGCGGTTGATGATCTTGACAATTAACGCACTCGCTATCTCTCGCGCGCTAAAAAATTCGATCATTAATCGCTCTTTTTAATATACTTATTGGTTAAATACATATAAATTACATGTAATAGGTGCATACATAATGTAGATTATAAAATAAAAATTATGTACATATTAAGATGTACATTAAAAAAATTTCATGATTTATATGCGTACTTCCTATAGCGACCTACGGATATAACAACCTAATACGTCCGGTCCCTTGACCGTCGTTATAAACGATATTAACTGTATATTGAGACAATTTTTCTTAGACTGATGATTTTCCATAAAAATGCAAATAAATCAAAAAGTATAAAGTTTAGGGTACGTAATGTTATTTTTCATTGGCGTAAAATTTTGCGAGGAATTCAAAATTGTGCCGAAATATAGGTTGTTCCATTTAAAGACACAAGGTTGGGTTGGTACTACGTTATGGAACACCCTATATACACGCTAATAATTTTAAAATGTGCGCCTCGACGTTCTGTATATATGAGTGAAAACGGTTTTAAAATATATTCATTACCAGAGGCACAATCTTCCGAGATCGCACTGTTGAGACACCCTGTATAAATGTAGACTTTTGTGATATTTTTTCAAAGCAAACATGCTGTTTTGGTATCCCTGTTACCTAATTTTTATTGATTTTCTTTACATGTTTTTTTTTTAATAAATCCGTTTTAACCTCTAAACTACAATGAAACTTTTCAAATCAATATTAACACCACTCATGTTATTTTTAGCGCTAAATTGCGTACAAGGCATGCGAAAAGTCATGCAAAAACACTTACATTGATTCCAGGGTCCACTCCTTGCTGAAAAGATTCTCAATTTCCAGAAGAAAAATCCGCAGAGGTTTGACAGCAGTGAAGTGTGACATCTATGATAAGAAATACGTAATAAAATCTATGGGATAAACTGTAATATTGTATAAAATTGTAAGACCTCCATAAAGTATATTTTATCATTCTTGCAAACGCATGGCAAACGAACACTAGCCCTAAAAACTTCAAATTACTACTAAAGTAAACCCCTAAACCTTGTAGTTATAGGTTAACTGTCGTGAAAACGCTAATTAATTTGCAAATACCACAATAACTAGTCAAAATAGAGATACATAGGACATACTGAAGATAAATTCAGAATAACTGAAGGGACATCCCAGACTTTAAAAATCAGAAAACAAAATATTTACCACAACACCGAACAGCAAAGATTTCGATACTCCGAATGACTCCGAAACATACCGACACGCGCTGTATTACCGACATTCGTGATCGGACTTGAATCAAATCCAAGCATCACAACAAAATGACTCATTTGTACGGGAAGAATTACTGACTTCATTTCGACTTACCCCAATCCATCTGCATCGGCGGCTGTTGGAAAACGATGAAATGAGTCCTTATTGTCACTCGCGACGCTATTTTAAACCGATTGCAGCTTTTTTCTTATCAAAAGATCAAAGAATTCAGGAGGTAAGAAGCTGTGTGATACGCATTAAATTTGACATCGCGCACTGTTGGAACTAGACTCTAGAGTGGGGGGGTCACGTGATTCTGTACTGCCAAGTGCCAACCGCGTAGTTAGTTTGGTTGTACGGGTAAAAGCACTGATTATGTTATGCCTATTTGCTTGTGTTGTTTTACGGATTATTATTGTGATAATTGATTAGACTTGTGCGAAACTGGTGTTTAAAAATCTGCCGGGACCGTGTTTTGTGTGTTAGTGATGAGTTTTCTGGTTTTGTGGTGATATTTCGGGACTATGTGTTTCAAGAACATAACCTAGTTTCAAATTGTGTTCAAACCACATACAATATTAACCATTGTACCTACAGCACTTTGTCAATATTCGCTGTGTGTAGTCTGGGTTCTAATCTAACATTGTGAGGAACACAGGAAAAACAAGGAATGCAATAGGAACAAGAATATGTACAGGTAAGTCTTTTTCAAATGTTAAACAAATCGTAACCATGCTAAAGGTAGTATTGTATCGTTAAATCTATCATATATTTTGCCAAAGCCAGTGAAAGGTTTGTCTAAAACGTTTTAAAAGTTGTTTATACAGCGTGTTTGGTAGATCGACTTACAAACTTACTGGTTCTATTAGAATAGACGGTAGGGATGTTGGTTTTGTGATATTGAAATAATTGTTTTCCTTAATTTGATATTTACTGTTTCAACATATACCAAATTGTAGGTAATTAGTTGGAGTAGTCATACATGAATGTATGAATATGGTTTAGCTCCATGTTGTTGGGTACTATGGTGTCAACTTTCATATTTCTAATGGTATTTTATAGTATTTTTAAAATTTTTGTTAAAGTTTAGGTTGTATCTATATTGTATGTTACATACCATCTACTTAACATGTGTAATTTTTGTTATATTAATTTATTTTAAGTAATTTGCCAGTAATTTACCGAAAATTTTATTTACGATTTATAAATTAATTTCAAAAACCTTCCATCAGTACTTGCGTGAAAGTACCCCACCACTCCTAAGCAGTCGACAAGGGCACTGTTGTTTGTGCTTTGCCTGGGAGGTACTTACGGATGTAAGAGCGTAATTTATCGGGTAAATTGCTAAATAAATTACCGTAATTCATGGTTATTTCTGGATTTTTAATTACTTAATTCAGCGGAGCAAATAATGCACATTTTAAATCATAAGCCATCTACCTACCTACTATCAAATGCATGATTTAAAGTAATGTACTGGTGATCCGGATAAAATGTGATCATTGTTTGTGAAACCGGGCGTTGTCGTTTTGTGAGTCGGTAATAAATTACAGTATTTTATACTATAATTATGATGTTAGACTGTCCATTTTATAAATTGCTGATATAAAAACAGTGGCGTAGCTACATATTCAGCGCCCTGGAGCAAGAAAAATCTGGGCGCCCCCTTGTTTTAATTTAATGTATCCACTTTCAAATCATAATTTTTCAATTCCAGATTGAACCAACAACGGAGTTTATATATACAAAATCCTTGCGAAACTCAGTTTGAGGTTGTATGACAATAAAAAAACAGTCAACAGCTGTTTGTTTTCGATTTCTAATAAATTAAACTGACCCCAAAATTTTTCAAATAACAAAAGTGTTTTATATAAATATCGTATTTTATGAAATTTTCCACTAGTATCGTTTACTATTGTAGATTTAAGAACATTTAAGAACTTGAAACCGCCAACTCGTACTTAAACGATGTACTTATTCATTTTATGTAGAGAATTAAAAGATCTAGAAGTTTCCTAAAAAACCAATGGGAACTTTTTACACGTTATTTCTAATGCCCAATCAAAGGAATATTTCAAAATTCAGCTGGGTTTGAATTTTTTAGAAGTGAATAGTTTTATTTGTTTCATTTCACTATTTTACTACTTATTCCCGTATTTTGAGTTTAAAAGCTTGCATTTACAGCTTGTGGCGCAATTTTGAGTGCGCTATAATATAAATAAACAAATTTATTGTCTATAATTTCTTCTTTTTTCGTTTTTTGTAATTATTAACCTGAAAATTTTAAAAATATTTTTTTTTATCAAATAAAATTACCATTAAAGTAATAAAATTACTTACAACCTTGAGCACATTTTCACAATTCGGGCGAAGGTTGGTTAAAACGCCACAATACGCTTTTCTAACCCCATTAAAATGATGTTTAGGTACAATTTTCAAGTTTCTTAAAGAGATTTTCTTTTTAATTTTCATCAAAATTATTTGGGAGGAAGCGTTTTAGGCAATTGAAACTTTTAACTACCACTAAAATTTTGGGAATGGAAATTTCTTTCTTTTAAAAATAAGTACACTTATGTATTTCATATTAACAAGAAAAAACTTAAGCCCACTTATATACCTACTTATAAGTTTATGAATAAAAAAAACTGATGTGGCCAGGCACATGACTTTATCATACTATATATGAAGTTAATAGTTTAGCTGCATGAGATTCTATTTGATCGAGATCGGCTATGTCTGCATTAAAATAAAACTCGTAGAACTAGACAGATATCTCGATTAAAGCTGCGTTCGGATATTGTACTCCGTTGACACCGGGTACACCGTCCAAATGACACTTACGTGTTATTGGGTGTAAAAAGTGTAACGGTGTTCAATATCCGAACGCAGCCTATATTGACAGTAGAATTTTCAAGACATTAGCGTTTGACACTAGCTACTGTCATTAGAATCAAAATAATCTGACATATCCTGGCTACTAGTTTTAAAGCAGTACGCCCGATCTCGATGAAATAGAATTTGCTCATGCGGCTAAACTATAAATTCTACCAAAAAATGTCATCTACATAAATTATGGAAAATTTCCTCTCCTTTAATTTATTATTTAACTATTTTGACGACATTACACAAATAGCGGCTCATTTGCAAAATCTTCGAAAAATGCTATGAGTAAACCACCAGTTCCTTTGGACCCTTTTCAACAGAAAGCTTTTCAGCTCTAAGTTGGGTTATGAAACTTCTAAATATGAAGTTTCGTCCCGATACCATTAGTAGTTTCTCCGGAATCGTCTCCACAAAAACGGGTACACACACACACACATACACATATTTCCGCTAAAATCTCAAATTTGGCATGATTACAATACTTTACATACTGCGTATGATAAAGTAAAAACACTAATTTAGTAAAATAATAGCTATTAAAAGCCATAACAATCATTTAAACTGAACAATATACTACAATAGTACACTCAATAAGTAAATAAATATGAAGTGCGCTTGCTTAAAAATTTACAGATTTAGAAACATTTACAAAAGGTAAATGTAGTACATGGAGTTATACGCATTATGTGTAAATACAACGCACCGATCTATAAATGAAAATTATGATAATTAAATCAAGATCACAAAACAGTTAGATCCTTAGAGTTTTATCTAGAAAATCTGGCCAACAGAATGTTTTATACAAAAGTTTTTTTATTGACCTTCCAATTTTGCGCCCCCTCTACTCGTGCGCCTGGAGCAGTTTGCTCCCACTGCTCTCCGTAGCTACGCCCCTGTATAAAAAGTATTTTTCTTGTAGTCCTTGCTTTCGTTTTAATAATGAGTTACTACTATTAAATCAGGAAAAGCAGCCATTGGTGGTTATCTACAATATAATGACTTATAAGGCTGTAGCAAAATTTTTATTTACATAACTTACTGCCATCGGTATATTATCATTTTGAATTACCCGGTAATTTAAGAAAATATAATTTACAAATTGCAATTTTTAATTATTTGGTAATTTAAATTTGATAGTAATAATTTTAATTTCAGCGGTAAAATAATTACGGATATTTAACATCCGTCAGATTGCTAGTTATCTACAAAATAATGACTTTTATTTACAAAACATTTTTATTAACATGAGTAGCATTCGAACTACATACTATCTGTATCAGGAATATTATTTCCGTATGAAAACGACCCTTACTAACCAAACAATGATAGATAGGCAGAAGAGACTCAATAGAATGTCCGGCTAGGTCCCCTGATCTGACGCCATTAGGCTTTTTTCGGTGGGGGCATTAAAAAACCAACAAATTGACCTAACAATTTAGAACATCCTAGGGGAAGAATTCGACATGAGTGCCACTTAATAACGCTACGATAAGTTACAACATGGTAAATTCATTTTATGAAAGTATTTAAAATCTGTATGTGTGAACCAACTGTGGAATTCTTATTGATCTGTCATTTAATTATACTTTAGCGAGTTGTTCGCACAATTATAATTAATTTCTTCACTTGCTTCTAATCACAACTGTTCGATTTCCAGATTCCGCATGACTTTGTCAGGCACACCTGTTCATTTTTATGCTCTTGGTATATATGAAGGAGTGTAGTAACTGGGAATGCCTTCGGGTTATGTGGTCTTTTTTTGTAATCGACAGCACTGAGTACGAAAAAATTGTACTAGTCCTGACCATATACAGACCGGGCAGCTTATATAGACAGAGACAGAAAGGTTGCTCTCTTCAGATAAATATTTATTGGATTAGTGCAAAATAATATTTCTTTAGATGTAGAAAACTGTCCAGGGGGATAACAAAAAAACGTAAATTGAACTAAAGTCTTACTACTTCTTTGGTGTAAATGTGTTTTTTTCTGGTGTAGGTTTGTTTCACCAGTTAATTATTTTTAAAAAATAATGATCCTACACATGGGCGTATCCAGCTCAAATCGGAAAGGGGGGGGGGCAGTCTTCTAAATTTAACTTGCTGTATGGGGGAAGGGTGCCCATTAGGTTAGTTCAAAAAAGCATTGCAAAAATTTTTGTGATATGTAATAAAAAGCAACGATCCCCCAAATCGTTTCCAAATCCAAAAATGTTTATAACCATTTGTCAGTTAATTTACATTTGTTTAAAGAAATTCTATTTGTTTAAATAATTCGTTTTTCTCGAAAATCAGTCTGAATTCTGTTTTCTGAATTCTAAATGGCAAATTATCTTACAGTGACATTGTTCATTAAAATATTTCTTCCTATTGTTTAAACAATCAATATTATTATTCATTTTCAACTTTTTTTCTAATTATGGTAGAAAATTCAGCTTTTTGTGAAATTAACTTATAAATTTCATGTTGGAGATATAAAATAAACCTATTATCTATATTATCTAATAAGCCCACACCTAAAATACATCTTTTTTAGATCGGCCTGGCCAACTGATATTCTCATGTGCCATCATTTATATTTTTAGATGATTTCCATTGTTTAAATAATAAAATATTATTCGTTTTCAATATCATATATTCGAAAAAATTGAAATGATTTGAAATCCTTTTTTTCGGGAAATTGGGGAGTTACATTTCTTTTTAAAATATTAAATTTCCTAAAGTCAACAAATTGTATTAATCACAATTCTTTCTCGTTTTTTATGCTGATTTCCTACCACTGTGTGTTACAAGATAATGTTGACTGAAATATTGAAATATTGAAAACGAATATTATTTTATTATTTAAACAATGGAAATCATCCCAAAATAGAAATGATGTCACTTGTGAATAACAGTTGGCCATACCGATCTACAAAAAATAATTTTGAGCAAATTGCAATAAAAATTGTTTAAAGAAATGGCATTTTACACAAAACTGACTTTTCTAGCATAATTAGAAAAAAAGTTGAAAATGAATTATAATTGATTTATTAACCTATAGGAAGAAATTTTAATTTTAATGAATAACGTCACTCTAAGTTAACAAACTGCCCTTTCGAACTCAGAAATTAGAATTCAGACGGATTTTTAAGAAAAACGAATTATTTAAACTAATAGAATTTGTTTAAAAAATGGAAATTAACTGACAAATGTTTATAAACATTCCAGTAGATTTATAGTGTTGATTTCTATTAGAAAAAAATAATGAAATGGTTAGAACGGTCAATTATCTGAAGAATGTAAATTTTTTATTTGGGTAGTTTTCAGGGCACTGTGGGGGTGGGTTGGGGGCATCAAATCCATATGTGTGTTAGGTCAAATTATTCCTTGGAAAGTCCTCTACAAGTCCTATAACTTTAACATGTTTTCCCAAACCCTGAACAATTATTCGAAAAATACCAAGAAATGTCTTTTTGCCATGTAAATTTGAGGCTCGATAGGCACCATTCGAAACCAAAATACAGGTTAAAAATTTTTTTATTAGGAAATGATTTGGAGGGATCGTTGCTTTCTTAATAAAAATAACCACCCTAGTTTCCACAAGGGAAAGAGTGCTACATTGACGTAAAGTGGAACTACTGCAGCAAATCGCAAAAATACATAATTGAAATGTTATTGCTGAAATCAGCATATTACCCGTCCTCCAATTATACGTCTATCTTAGAGCAGCAATTGTTTAAAATTGGGCATGGGTATAATAAATATGGAGATATGGCGCACTAGAATAGTTAATTCAGATTGTTGTCATCTTATAAGATGCTATCATTATTCAATAATTAACCCACAGGAGCATTGAACAGTTTGAATAATTGGACCAATAGGGGACCACCAAACCAGAACAGACGTGAAGTGAAACTGAACCAGCCTCTTAAAAGCTTGTATTGTAAGTATAACATGAAAGAGAAATAGAATTCTACTTTTAAAACAAATAATCTCTTCTTCCCACAAGATTGACGGTGTATCCAATACTAATTACAGAAATTGATAGAAAATAATCCTGTCTTAGATAAAAAATAAAAGGACAATATACTTTTATTTCATGTATAACTTATAACTTATTGGCGACTGCTGATATGGAGCATCCTGTATTGATTTGCTTAGCAGTGAATGCAGACAAAATTTGTCCATGCATACTTAACGAGATATATTTTATCGCAAGCAATGTAAGGACTAATGAACTGATTTACATAACACGACGTTCAAGAATTTGAGCACATCTAATCAACAGTTGGATTATGAATATGAATAGTAATTCATAATTATGATAATAACGTCATGGCGACAAAAATTTGTATACCGTATCACGAAGACCAATTAGCATACCTTATCATAGCAATTTATATGTAACGATGATATGTCCGGTTTTTTAGCATTTATATATAATTATAGGTGGAGAATGTGGAGTCCTTAATGTCCTGACTGAGGTATAGGTAAAATCGTTTGGTAATTACAGCACTTATCTAGATCGATGAGTCGAATGTAAACTATTTAAGGCTCCCGTCTCAATTCAAATAGCGAACTGTAGCGAACTTCTCTCCAAAGCTTCGAAATAAAAAAATCACCAGATGTAGATGGCGCTATTATAAACATGTCTGTTTTTATTTCGCATTTATTACATTTGACGTATGGTAGAACCTGAAGAAATAAGTGTATTGCTTTTTATTTGTACAAATACTCAAACTGGACTGTGTTTGAGTTTTCTAGACAATGTTATATAGTACTTTCACAATCGTCCTTATTGTAAACATGTTTGCCAACTCACTACAAACGCGCGCTACAATACTCCAGAGTGCAAGTCTAGAGAAGTTCAGAAGAAAATACCTTGCGCTCTTATATAGTTAACATTTAATTATATTTTATATCTATTACAGCAGACAATAATCAAACGCAACTGCTATCGGAAAATGGAGTAGTTATTGTGAGAATGATGCAGATTATATTTTATTACTATTGACATACCCTAAGTTGCTGGTGTTCATGTAAATCAGACTTAAATAATAGGGTATTTGACTGTATTAAAAATATGGCATGTATTATAGTCATCCTAATAGATTACAGTTTAAGAAAACTATTTGTTATTACTTTTCAAAAAAAATGCTTTATTTCTATGAAAAACCAAAATTAAAATTGAATTTTATTCACGTCCTATCACGTGATTGAAAACGCTCTGTAATTGGGTCACTCTCCAGTGATGTCATTCGTTAGTCCGCCTTAGAGCGCGTTCGGTTTGTCAGGGTATGGTATGGGGAGAGCAATGCTCAGATAACTTGGGTCGGCTGTCTCTCTCTTATATGCAGATAAACGCCGTATGACGTTAGTCCGCCTATTATGCAGCGCGTCACTCTCACCGTAAAATACCGAGTTATCCGAACGAGCTTTTATGCTTCTCCCGTTTGAATTTAATAGCACGAAAGCGTCATGTAAGCATAACTTTGTAGGTTAGGATAGCCCTAACCTTCAGCTGTCAGATGAGATAATACCTTTCGAAAATACGATAGATAACTTATTCTAGTCAGTTTTACTTATGTCGAAGTAATCTTCACAACAGAAAACACTTGTATTGGCGGCTATTTATTTCATTTGGATTTCTACGAGCCAACCACTTTCTTCGCAGTTTCAAATCTTGCGGAACAGCTACAAATAGTTTATCCGGAGTTTTTCTTGACGTATCGCTGCATTGTGGATTTATACACCATTTATAACCCATTTTTATGTAGAAATTGTGAAAACAACACATCATACAACACAATTACCAAACGGCGACGATGCCGATGCTGACAGACCATATGGGCCGATTTGACATCTTGACATCACATCATCTTGACATCTTGACATCACTAACCGGTGACGTCACACAACAGAAAGTATCGTTTTGGCGGGACATTTTGTGATTCAATTTTTAACGCTGATTTTTATGAAATATTGAGGAAATAATTACAAAAAATAATGCATTTACAATGTAGAGTGAAGGAATAAACACATTAAGATGGTTTTCCAAAAATAGTCAAATACCCTATTCTTAGCATCACCCCTTTATTGGTAAAATCAACGTTCTTTATATTAAAATGAGAAAATTAGGTTGAATAGCTTCAGATGCAATAGAAATTCATTCTTAAAAATAAAATGGTTTATGACTGTTAAAAAACTTAATATGTCATTTACGTAAATCTAGAATAATTTATAAGAAATGTAATACTTGACTCGCACATAATGGCTATAATTCGCTTGATTATACACTCGCCTTGCCTTGGTTTGTGTTTAAACTTCATTCTTTTGTCGTATAATCTAAATTATGTGCTCGTCAAATAATATACTAATAATTCTAAAACTCCTATCATAATAAAACGGTAAGTTTGATTTTCCAATAAATTAAATCATAAAGTACTTCATTTAATTCTACATAAAAAAAAATCTGATGTGGCCAGGCACATGACTTTATCATACTACATATAAAATTAATAGTTTAGCTACATGAAACTCTATTTGATTCGTGATCGGCGTTGTCTGCATTAAAATAAAACTACTAGCACTAGACAGATATGTCGATTAAAGCTGCGTTCGGATATCGTACTCCGTTGACACCGGGTACACTGTCCAAATGACACGTGTTATTGGGTGTAAAAAGTGTAATGCAATATGCGAACGCAGCTTATATTGACAGGAGCTATTGCCAAAACATTAGCGTTTGACACCAAGACTACCTACTGTCATTAGAATCAAAAAATCTCACAAATCCTGGCTACTAGTTTTCATGCAGTACGACCGATCTCGTAGAAATAGAATTTGCTCATGCAGCTAAACTATTGATTGTACCAAAAAATGTCATAGTGATAAATGATTCAGAATTTCCTCATCTTTAATTTATTATTTAACTATTTCGACGAAATTCCAGAAATGGCGGCTTATTTGCAAAATCTTTCAAAAATGCTAAGACTAAACCTCCAGTTCCTTTGGACCCTCTTCAACAGAAAGCTTTTCAGCTCTAAGTTTGGTTATGAAACTTCTAAATATGAAGTTTCGTCCCGATACCTAGTAGTTTCTCCGGAATCGTCGCCACAAAAAGCGGGTACACACACACATACACACACACATGCACACACACACACACACATGCACACACACACACACACACACACACACACACACACACACACACACACACACACACACACACACACACACACACACACACAGACATTTTTTTGTACCTTGGTCAAAAATGTTCAGGGGACCCAAAAAGACATATTTCCGCTAAAATCTCAAAAATTTTTGTTGGCACGATTACAATACTTTACATACTGCGTATGATAAAGTGTAAAAGTCTGATGTGGCCAGGCACATGACTTTATCATACTATATGTAAAATTAATAGTTTAGCTGCATGAGATTCTATTTGATCGAGATCGGCTATGTCTGCGTTCAAATAAAACTAGTTAACCAGGATTTGATATCATGGTCGTGATCCCTGTATGCTCAGCAACACTTGTTCATTATATGTTGATATTCGTTGAATTCCAAGTCATTTTGCCGTCTTTCTATCGTTTATTAATGTGGGATTAATATTTTTAATTAATAATTGTTTGTAAATATATTTTGTTTCTGAATCATTGAACTGTTATTCTAGAATTTAAGATTTTGTATGATTTTCAACCAATATTGTAGCGTTTTTATTCCTTTTTAATACGCTAGGAGAAATTGTTGTTAATTTCCTATAATAATTTCTAGCTCGTGATCATCGAGCATCTACAATATCTTAATAACAAATTGATAAACAATAAAAAGGCAACAATATTATTTTCAAATTTACCCCGTTAACGAGAAATAATGAGTAAATGTAGATTAAAAGTGGATTAATTTGAAAATTCACAAATACTCGTAAGGCGACAATGTTAGGTCAACTACTAACTTTTGAACCAACTCATGTACGGAAATGTATTGTGTCAACGCTGGAGAGTCAGAAAATGGTACCAATATTACAAACAGCAAAGAGAATCTATTGTCATGTATCATAAGATGGCCCTTTTAGTACCAAATAACTTTTGTCTGAAATTTGTTCATTATTTGACGTTTTTAAAACTCCCTTTTCATTAACCGAAGTTATGTAATTTTAGTACCAATGTTGGCCAATAATAGATTGTCTTTAAATCTTTTTAAATTATTTGATTTTAAAATTGTTATTCTATGATACTTCATACAACCTACTTTACTAAACCAATTTCTAAAGTTGGTACAATATTCCGGCTCTCTGCAGTTCCTAAACGGCGTCTATCTGGACATGAGTTCGGTATCAAAAGTTGGTCTACTATGAAAAGTTGACTATTATACCTTATCTATGTATTCTACGCTTATTAGTTTAACACCCAGTGTAATTAAGATAAACTGCTCAGCAGTGCAAAAAATTGCGAAGTAATGGAATCTCATAAGTACGATCAAATAAAAGTGCATACAACAATAGTTATTTTGGACTACAACGCAAAATTTAAATACCTTATCTTGTCATCTTGTGGCTCTTTCGCTACTGTTACGAGGGGGCAAAATCACAATATCTAATAAAACTGACATTCGTGACAATAGCCGATAATAATTGGAATAGTCATCATTTTTTTTCATCCTTTACTATACGAAAATGTCATTTTTGCATCTTTGTGAGGACACGAAAGATGCTAATTGCCCGCTAGGGGTTTAGTAATTTTCAAGCCTAGCCGCGAAAATATTTTACACACAGGCCGGGCGGCAACTGACCTGTCGGTCCAATAAATACACAGCTTTCAATTCGGTTTGACATTTGCGAGATCGATCTGATCAAAAAGATCAACCTGATCTATGATCAAAAGATCCATCTGATATGATAATTACCGATTTATCGATCAGATCTATTTATCGGTCTTCAATTGTGATCAAAGATCGATCACAAATTTCTCGCCCACCCGTATCTTTTTCGTTTTTCGCGTAGCGGTAGGGTTCGACATCCCCCCCCCCTGCCCATTTGTAACCTGAATTACTAGCGCTAACTTGCAATACTAGTTTATTAGTACTACAGTAGTAGTATATTAGTATATTAAGTTTGGACATTTTCAGTTGTATAGGTACTGCTTGTAATTTTTATTTTACTAATTTTTACTACAAAATCCTTGTGTTCTTTACTTATCATCAAGAAATACAGACAATGTAGTTTGACAGAAATACAATTTTATTTTAAGCAATCGTAAAATTGTTTTTTAGACAAATAGGGCAAAAAAAACTGTGAAAATTGCACCCCCATATTTCTTCAGCACGAGTCGCCACTGATTTGCAGTCAAAATTCGGGCCAATGCTAATTTATACACAAGAATCCAGAAGCATCCACACTCCACAGTACGTACATATGTATCAACGTACCTATCACTTAGTAGAACACGTTGGCATACCTCAAAATGACAGTTAGAATACCATTGAAAACATGAGACGGGTTTCTTCTAATCTGTTTGATCGCGTATAGTGGCACGGCAGGCCTCACCGTCGAGAGGGCTTCGGTAGCCGGTATCTATACTCTTACACGAAGAATTGACTGGTAAAAAATCCGGTAATTACACCAATTAAATCCGGAGTCGATCCGTTGTAATGGCTCTGGAAACAGATACTGCACTCTGGAGGATGAAAAACAGAAGCAAAAAGCATGGACGCTACGCTTACATGGGGGATATCGGCTCATGGCGGACACGTGTCCGCTCATCTTAATATCCCTGTTCAGTTCCGTTTCTTGAGTTGGGAATAATCTTAAGTGCGACCATCTCAAATTGACTGTGATTTATAATGGTACATCACGGTACAATTTATTGTTGCTGTGGAGCTGTGATCAACAATTTATGTGATGTTTGGTGTAAGAAATGTTTGAGTGATTTTCTGCTATGATATGAGTTGGTTTTCTGATTATTTCGGTTCACTATTTTTCCTATTTACGTAGGTAACACATAAAAATACGCAGTTGGGTTTAACACCGATCATGGGCGTATCCAGCTCAAATCGGAAAAGGCGGGGGGGGGGGGAGCATTACGGTGGTTTCTTTGTTGAAATTGTGTTTTTTAACCCTGCTTGTCGAGGCCTTAAATTTACCTACATGAAAAATGCATGGGAAGAAGACATTTTTTGGTATTTTTCAAATATTTGTTCGGGGTTTGGGAAAACTTAAGATTATTCAAGGAGTTGCGTAGGACTTTTCAAGGAAGAATTTGAGCTATTATACATAAGCATTTGACGCCCCCCCCCCCCCCCAACCCATCCCCACAGTGCCCTGAAAACTACTGTTAAATGAAAAAATGTATTTTCTTCAGATAATCAATTCTTCTAATCATTTCAGTCTCTTTTTTTCTCATAGAAATTATTATAAGTATTTATTACATTTGTTTAAAGAAATCCTATTTGTTTAAATAATTCGTTTTTCTCGAAAATCAGTACGAATTCTGTTTTCTGAGTTAGAAATGACAAATTATTATCTTACAGTGACATTATCCATTAAAAAATTCTTCCTATTGTTTAAACAATCAATTACACTAGTCAACAAAAAAAATATTTTTTTTCTGAACTGGGTAAAACCGATATTTCCTGATTCGTCATGTTGAGAAGCATAAATAAATGCTGATTATTATGTTTTGTATCTGCTTTTGTAGTTGCGCAGCCAGGGCTGCGGAGTCGGTCAAAAAGTTCTCGACTCCGACTCCGGATATTTTTCGTAGTCCGACTCAGTGGCGGCGTAGCGTGGGTTGGCACCCAGGGCGGTTTTCTAATGAGCACCCCCAAAATAAAACAAGAAATACTAAACGTGCTTACGGGACTCTATTTTACTAAAGTGTTCTATTACATTATCAAAATTAACTTTCCTGTCCTTTTCAATAGATAAAATTGAAAGATTGATTAGTCGCGTTGGGCTCATTGTGGACCTTATGTTCATAATTTATAATAATATTTTGTCTATTAGTGATAGTTTGCTTTTGTTTAATGAATTACATACAACTATCAACAGCACCTTTCTCTTGTTAGATGGACTAACTCAGCCGTATCCAATATGACCATTAATATTTCTTAAATATTGCCCTTCTGTGTTAAGATAAATTTAATCAGCATTTGTTACTAATATAAAATAAACTCGTCTATTAACCTAGAAAATATGAAGTCAATATCATTGAAAATAAATGTCTGGTAAATTTGTGCGGTCTTCTCGGATTTCATTTCAAAGGACGTGCCGCATTTGCATATACACCCCTCATTTGATATCGATGCCACCAATTCTAGAAATCTAATAGTTACTAAAGATTGTGAGTGATGAAAATTTGTTGCATTGGAACAGCTAAAAAGTACTATGTGTCTAATGTTAACGCAAAGTAGAAAAATTATAATTAAGATGTATCAAAGTCAAATCAAACTTTGTTAAATCTATTGACTTCTAAAAAACAAATTTAGCGTTGCATAGTGCGACTACGAACATCAATAGGGTATTCCGGTCATGTCAAAATTTAAGCAGATATTCAGTTTAACCTATTGTACAATTTATGAGGATTCATATAGTTAAGCTATGAGCTTTTTGATTTAGTTTTTCTATAAGATAATTGCAATTAAAAGTGCATTTCATTTGAATTCACCGACCACCCTCGGAAATACACGATGATTACCGATCCCTAGTAGCGGTGGCAACAGCGGACAGCTCTCGAACAGCTGATCGGCCAAGTTAACGGTTGGCGACCCTGTTGTTTGACAACGAATAAAGGTACCTTTTTTGAGAGATGATTTGATCATTGAAACTTAAAGCCAAACATCTCTCATCTCGCTAGTCGGCAATGTAAAGAAAATCTTATCAGAAGTTACTGTTCTACTGCTGTTATAGCCCGGCACAGAACTATGTCGGCGTTGGAGTTTATACATTTTGAACAAGTGTTTGATATAACCTCAATAACCAAAGCAGGTGTCAACAAACGAGCGATTCTAAACGTTGACACAACAGAAGACAAAAATTTACTACGTGCACCCTAGATATAGCAACGTTGTCAAGTCGCTCACTTTGAGCGGTCTTTGTGACGTCACAAAGACCAATCCTAATTCAAACTTCAAACAACGATTTCTCTTAATTTAAAACAATGTTTGATATTTTACTTGTGAAGTAGCAAACAGTAGCACCCATACTTTGTAAAAAATGACAATTTCAAAAACACCGGAATACCCCATTGTATTTTTTAAAATTAAATCATTTAGTTAAATTAATTTAATTATGTATTTGTTCCACTAATGGTGCATTAAACTGTAAACTGTAGACGTTTGAAAATCAAAGAGATAATTATTTTCGACAATTTAAATTAATCAAAATGTATTCATAATTCAAATACTTTGCCCAATCTTAGCCTGTTTTGTACATTGCTTAATAAGCAATATTCGCATACATTCATGAAAGGTAAGTGTAAAAAAATGTATACAGTGTGTCTCCGTACATAATAATACCTAGAAATACAATAGACCTAAGTTTTCATATCTCGGGAGAAATAAATGCATTATAAATAGCTTTAGTTACTTTTAAAAAAATCTGTAGCCATAGTCAGTATTTTGATTGACCTTATTATGTGAACTCATTCTTTTAGGAAATTATATTCGAAAGTAAATGAAAATAAAGTTGCGATACATATTGAGATATAATATAATATTAGCATGCAGATAGATCCTAGACTCTAGAATATGTAGCTATTTATTTATTTGTATGTCTTTGCGGAGTGATTCTTCTGTAAGTATTCTTTGGCTGTGCGAGTGAGGTGTCGTTGTCACCCCTAGCTGCTTGGCACCCGGGGCGGACCGCCCCCCCCCCCCTTTACGCCGCCACTGGTCCGACTCCGGAAAATAGCATACAATAAAATTTAATAGTTGTGTGTTATTATTACATATATAAATAACCACAAAATAAAACTAGTAAGAAAATTATCTTTAGCCTTGCTGAAGTTAAAATACACCCCACCGTAAAATATTTCAAAAAAAAATACAACTGAACCGATTTTTCCCAATCACAAAGTTGTCCTTACTTTTTAAGAGATAAGCTTGTATACCAAATTTCAGATCAATTACTTCAAAATTACAGCAGTTATCGTGTACACAGACGGACAGACAGACGGACATAGCTAAATCGATTCAGTTTTCAATTCTGATCAAATCCATATATATATATATGAAGGAGAAAGGTATTTGTCGGGCAATTCCGTCATACGAAGATCGAAGAAGCAACCGTATCCACGTGTTTCGGACTATTAGTCCTCATCAGTACGGTATAGCCAAGGAGCAAGATGGACACTCAATGGAAAAACACTCAAATGGCTCCCTACAGGGGGTGACCATTCTTCGATCTTCGTATGACGGAATTGCCCGACAAATACCTTTCTCCTTTATATCTTACCGTCGATTAACCAGCTTTCCTTTATATATATATATATATATATATATATATATATATATATATATATATATATATAAAAGTCTATATCTGCCACGCCTCCTTAAGGGTGTTTCAAATGTTGAATCAAACTCAATATACCCTCACCACATTAAATGTGGGGGAATAAAAAATATTTAAAACAAAAGTACTTCCAGACAAATTTAGTAAATTGAAATGCTAGTATTCTAGCATCTGATTGTATTAAACATAGGGCTTGTGTCATAGCAAATTAATCACAAACCAATGCTAAACATATAAGAAAAACAGAGAGTTTCCAGTGAATTTGTTGGTGAAAAAAAATTAAACTTACACAATCTAATTGTAAATAAAGAAAACTGCCTATTGATCGGACCACAAATAAAAGAGTGAGCATGTTTGAGAAATGTTATTTGTTTTTCAAAATATATCTGACACCATTAAGAAGTCAACCGTTTTCTGGTTAGAGAACACACAAATCGGCACTACTTTGTCCATTTACACGACTTTCTATTTCTAATATAAAATAAAATTCATTCTAATAGACACTAAATTAAGTGCAAAATACGGTTTATAAAACTGTTGTGACGAACAGAATAGTTTCAACAAAATCATTTTTAATCATTTTAAAAGTTGAAAATAATCTCTCAGCGTTCACCTGTGTTAGTAGCAATGCCGTCACAATGATGACCGCAACACGTATAACTTCTGGATAAGCGAATATTGCTACATTGAATATTCCCAATATCATTCAAAAATCTTGAAATTGCCTTTTCAAATTTCTGCCTGATCAGTTTTGTTAATCGCTTTCCCTCTAAATTGAAAAGATCTAATTCGTCTAAGTATGCATCGAAATCGGATTTTTTATTTGTAGAAGATGATTCCGAGTTGTCATGATTAGCGCGTTAAGGTCGGTTTGTTCTCAATTAGGAATACTCTAGATAAGCAAATACAGAACTGTTTTTTGGTTATTTTTACATATGTAGGTAGGTACTTTGCAAAAGACTTAATAGAATATTTAGTTTCATTTGTTTACTGTCTACTGAGGTAACGTCCATCTCGCATGTTTTTTTCTACAATATATAAGCTAGGAGTCGGAGTCGGTACGTTTTTTCGACTCCGACTCCGATTCCTCTAAAATTTCTTTGAACTCCGACTCCACAGCCCTGGTTGCAGCACTGCTTTAAAGTGTCAAAAATTACATTTTTTGACAAATTTTGATGCATTGCCAAAAAATGATCGTACGCTATAAAATTGTTTATGCAGTCTGAAATGGCAGCTTGAACATTAAACTTTAAAAGTATGAAATGAAAAACCAAGAAATAATGTAAGGTTTCGAAGCAATGTCATTTGTACCCGAGGTGTAAGTGTAAAAATTCATGTTTTTTCCTGTTTTTGATTCCATCTCAAATAATTATACCGAGACGGTAGATAGCTCCCAGTAGTATTAAATAAAAGCCTAAACATTGAGCTTTAAAATTATGTATTGTAATATTACATGCGAATTTTGTGAATCTGTCGCGCGACCGACATTTAGTGTTTCAGCATTTGTACGTTCACCGATTAGATTATATTAGTACATCTTGATATATGTTGACAATTTCGATTATGGTGACATAATCTTAAAACATAACCTTAAAACTACAAATCGTCAAAATGACACGATGTGACTGAGCAGTTTTTGTATTTACTTTGTACTCAAATGTTTCTTTAAAAGATTCTTTATTTCTTTTAAAACATGTCAAATTTTGTTGCAATACGCATTCAGATATATTTAGAACTTTTCTCCTAAGCTTTTTGAAGCCAAGATGAAGGCAATCTTTATTGGCTCACAGAAAAAATAAATAAGTCGAATGAAGAGTTTCCTCAATTGCCCAGGGCGAAAAATACCTGGAAGGGATTTCAGGCAGTGATTCATGGCTTTCTTGGAAATCATGAAAACTATGCTTTCTACAAATCTTTACATTTAAATAACTCAGCTGCTAAGGTAGCTACCGTACTGGTTTTGGGTTCATTGGAGTGTAATTGCCTCTATTAGGATCATCCAAAAGTTCTATATCGACCTTGGAGCGTATTCCAAAGAACATGGTGAACGTTATGGACGTTATGGATTTTGAAATCAGGGTGATTTGTAGCGCAGATATGATGGGCGACCATTTGTTTAAACAATTTTTGTTTGCAATTAACTTAAAATTCATTTTTTAGATGTTTTTTAGATGTGTATTTAGATGTCTGGCCGACTGTTATTCGCAAGTACCAGCATTTATATTTTGGGATGATTTCCATTGTTTAAATAATAAAATATTATTCGTTTTCAATTTCATTTATTCTTTAAAATTGAAATGATTTGAAATCCTTTTTTTCGGGAAATTGGGGAGTTACATTTCTTTTTAAAATAGTAAATTTCCTGAACTCACATATCTTTCTCCATTTCTGATTCTGACTTCCTACCACTGTGTGTCGCAAGATAATGTTGATTTGTTGCTGTCTGGAAACTGTTCCCTATACTCTAATTTGATGAAATATTGAAAACGAATATTATTTTATTATTCAAACACTGGAAAGAAATCATCCCAAAATATAAATGACGTCACTACAGACTAATAGTAGGCCAGACCGATCTAAAAAAAATTAATTTTAAACGAATTGCAAAAAAGAAGTGTTTAAAGAAATGGCATTTGTTTAAACAAATGAGGGTTTATTAGATAATACAGACTAGATATCTCGAACATGAGTTTTATAGGTTAATTTCACAAATAAACTGACTTTTCTACCATAATTAGAAAAAAGTTGAAAATGAGTTATAATTGATTGTTTAAACAATTTTTTAATGAATAATGTCCCTCTAAGGTAATAAACTGCCATTTCGGACTCAGAAAGCAGAATTCAGACGGATTTTCGAGAAAAGTGAATTATTTAAACAAATGGAAATTAACTGACAAATATTTATAAACATTCCACAAAACTTATAGCAGAGATTTCTATGAGAAAAAAGATAATGTAATGATTAGGACGGTCAATTTTCTGAAAATATACAGTTTTTTCATTTGGGGTTGTTTTTAGGGCACTGGGGGGTGGATTGGGGGCGTCAAATCTATATGTATAGTAGGTCAAATTCTTCCTTGGAAAGTCCTCTACAAGTCCTATAACTTTAATATAAGTTTTCCCAAACCACGAACAATTATTCCAAAAATACCAAAAATGTCTTCTTCCCATGTAAATTTGGGGTCTCGAAAGGCACCATTAAAAATCAAGATTTCGGAAAAACTGCGTGTCCACTTTTTTTTTTAATTTGGAAACGATTTGGAGGGGATCGGTGCTTTATAAATCCCCCCCCCCTGGATGCGCCCATGACACCGATTACAATTACACCAATCTTTTATTTGGTTCGGAATCATAACAGAATCATAACATCTTTTATTAATCAATACTTTAAGTAAATTTTTCAAGCTATCACCTTCTAGCAGACCAAAACCAGGTGGTAAAACCATCGAATATGCACATAATAGTTACGTGTCTTTATAGCATACCTATCTATTCGTTATTTACTTCTTAAGTTATTCCATATTATGAAATAACGTAAGAAGGTAAATCAAATAAGAAATAGGTTTTATTATTTATGTTCTCATGTTCCACCGGTAGAACATGAAATGTATTCCGAAAGCGTTGAGTGTGTCTTTTCTTTGCCGCTTAAATTATATCTTTTAATGGCAGGTCAAAAAGGCTACCAAGAGTTGCATATCTGGAGCAAGTGTGCTGATTACAGGTGTTGATAATTGCTGGCAAAATAAATTAGGGCCAATTATACGCGAACTGGGCAAGCAGCGCCACCTGCATTACTCGTGTAGCTTACGGATTTTTCTCTAATTACTCACATATGGGAAATAACTTTACGCTATAGAGTGGTGGTGAAAAGATTCGCATGCTTCGAATGTTTGAGAACTACCATAACCAATCAAGCATATGGTAGAGGTAGTGGCTGTGACTTTCTGAAATTAATTGCCCAATATATCTCATACAAACATAAAAATAAATACTTTATTCAAAGCAATGTGCTTCCATCCAAGTAAATGATTAGTTTCCTATAGCCGCAAGTAGATATTTACTCAAGTTATCCATCGCAAAAGGCAATGCTGCACTTCTTCTTTTCTTAAGGTCTAATGGTAAGGAAACCTGTAATACATATTCAAATTAATGCAATTATATACGTAGTAAATAATACCTACGTGACGAAATATGTATCAGTTTTACTGTCACTCCATCCCACATTGGGGCCAATCCTATGCATCCTTGGCATACACTATAAAATTTAAGAATGGCGTTAAACCTCCAATATTTTCTGTCTATAGTCTGTGTTAGCGACTACAAATTTCGAATACAAATTTCACGTATTCAAGTGCGAAAAATGCCACGTAGCATTTCAAAATTTAGTATTGTGTTATCAGTTTCTTGTTTATTGTTTAACATGGCGTCATTACCCACAAGTTCGTTAATAGTATATTATAATACAAGTTTTATAAGACAAAAATTGGCGCACGAGTTGTTTTGAGCGTACCTTCTCGGCTCTGTTGAACAAAGTGTTAATAACACTTCTCTTCTGTTGGGGGTGGTGGTGTGATTTGGTGTTCAAGTACCGATCGGTATGTGTCTTCTTACGGTAGACTGTATGTCCAAGCCTACCCGTTGACGTTCTGTATACCAGCACATCCAAAAGAAAGCAGCTGATTATCCTCTTCTATTTCCATCGTGAATTTGATGGAAGGACTAACAGGTGGTTAAGGAACTCAGTAAGTTTATCTCTACCGTGTGGCCAAACCACAAAGGTATCATCGACATACCTGACCCAGTGCTTGGGTTTGAAGGGACTTGACCTAATGGCTTTTTCTTCAAACAATTCCATGAAGAAATTGGCGATTACCGGTGACAGAGGTGATCCCATGGCTGCACCCTCTACCTGCTCATACATCGCTCCCGCCCACTTGAAGTATGGGGTGGAGAGACAATACTCTACAAGATCCGGTACATCGGTTGGTAGACCTAGGGGGACTGCCTCCTTAACCGGAACACACGTACGAGTATATCCTGAGGGTCAATGACAACTTCCTTCGAAATCTGACTAAAATGTTCAGAGTTCTTGACAAAAGATGTAGTTTGTCCTATAAACGGTTGGATGGTTTTTGACTAGTATTTTGCCAACAAATAGGTTGGGGAGCCTATTGCGCTAACGATTGGTCTCAAAGGTACGTTATCCTTGTGGATCTCTGGCAAACCGTAGATCCTAGGTACCCTAGGGGCTTGAACAAAAAGGCTTCTTTGCTCCTGTACGGGAATCGATGATGATTTAACCAATTCCTTCACTCGCCTTCCTATCTTATCTGTTGGGTCCTTGGAAATTTTACGGTACGTATTCGGGTCCACTAGATCGTTCATCTTCCTGTTGTAGTCCTCCTTGTTCAATATCACCGTTGCATTCCCTTTGTCCGCTGGTAGTACTGGGATATCCTTGTTGTCCTTGATGGTCTTCAGAGAGTACTTCTCTTCTTTGGTAATATTGCTCTTCGGCGGGGTAGCTTTCCTAATTACCCTGGAAACCTCTTGACGAATGTCCTCTGCTTGTACACCTGGAATTTTGTGCAATGCGGCTTCTACTTCTGTAATAATTTCCTCCTTAGGTATTCTTATCGATGCGATTGCAAAGTTCAGTCCTTTGCCTAGGACCGACTATTCACCAGTCTAGAGTTGGTGATTAGATATATTTATAACTACTTTGTCCACAGTTTTGGTCACAATCTTCTTAGCCTCTAACTTAACAAACTTCTTCTTGTGAGGTTCGGTTGCTTTATAAAACTGGACTTCCGTCTTTCTCCATGTGGTGGAATCAAGCTCACCCCAATCTTCGGCCGGCTGACGATCTATTTGCTAATTTGAGATGAAGTTTTAGCAATTTATCTGTACTGTCCTGTGTAGATCGGTACGTGAAATGTACCTTTTCACGTAATAAAGCATTATCCGTTCTCCTCAAAATCTTCTTGGCGGCAGCGGTGTAGATATGGTGCTTGGTACGCAGGAATGTTGGTAATAAACCTTTGTCCGTACACCTTCTCAAAAAAGCAAGATTGGACAACATCTTGCTTAGTTTTGTTCGTAAAGTGTCAAAATCCTTGGTAAGTATATCTACTTAAAATCTATCATATTTACTAAACTATTATTAATATATGTTGATTTATTAATTTCCATGATAAAAGTTCACAAAATAAATGTATTAAATGTATACCAACAATTGAGGTATTTGGCACCAGTGTGCACCCCTTGGCACACGGTGGCGGTAAATATGTCTCAAGCTGCAATATAATTAACTATTAGTTGCAAACTATATCTTACATTGCTTATGGTATTTCACTGTACCAACTGTGTGGGATGTTGTTGGTGACTTCTCTCACATATTTATTGAATTATTTGTTAAAAACAGTTGTAGATTTTGCTTTCTAGTTTTCGTGATGTTTATGTAATGAATATATGGTAAATGGTGATATCCAGGCGGGATGCAAATTTTAAATAAATCAAAAATTATAGCCACAACCTTGATTCGAACCAGGGATCTTTGCGTTTCTAGCACAATGCTCTCCCATCTGAGCTACTGAGGCCAATGACATTTGTGCTAGAAACGCAAAGGTCCCTTGTTCGAATCCAGGTTGTGGCTGTAATTTTTGATTTATTTAAAACTTGCATCCAGCCGGGATATCACCATTTACTATATATTCATTAATCATTACGGTAAGTTCGGAAAGATACCGTATGTCCGTATATTTATATCTAGTTTTATGTAATGAGTTAAACATTGTACGTGATCTACGATATAAGAAATAAAACAGTTGCCAAGGTGTCAATGTTTTGCCTATTAATTTTTACCTCTTCACAAATTATGTTATTATCTATTATTGTCGACGTTATATTACAGTATCTAGTTAAAAATCACTGAAAAGGTCAATTTCTCCACTGCAACATATCGTTTTAGTTCATTTGTCCAAGTCCAGTTCTTCTCAAGGATTAGCAGTCCAGTTCGCTTGAAGCCTGAAGGTACATCAATTAGCAAATTAGTTTAACGACCATATTAACATTTTTGCAAATATATTCCTAACAGCTGCAGGAAGTTGCCAGTTTTGCATAACACGACCGCATACCAACCAACATTTTTTCTGTCCGCCACATATGCTTAAGGCTGAACCCAGCAAACTGTTACACTAAAGATGTCCAGCGCAATTAACTTTACAGAGTTAAGTAATTAGTGCCTTTTTAAGGGTGCTCTTAAAGAGGTGTCGCTCAGCTAATTGTTTAACTTTACATGGCTAGTAGTTTCTTTCTTTAAGTCGGTATTTCCAATTTATGACATTACAAGTTATCAAAAATAATGCAAAAAGCCATTTTACTGTGTTAGCAAGTTTTAACGCAAACTGTGTCCGATCTAATCGACCGATGTTGACGTTTCCAACGGTATCGGATGGGAAATTAGTCGAGGAATTCATTTCTGAAAGCCGCGTTGCTCTAAGATACGCGGTTCGCGAGAAAACCGCGAGAAACCGCGGAAACTATATCTTTCCACTTTCTGTCCAAACCGTACGCGTTACGGGAAAACCGACCTCACCGTTGAATTCAGCACATCCCAATGCATAAGCATGACTACATTAGAACGCTCTATCTCCCAAAAACTTATCAATTTTTTTTTCGATCTAAATTTAGCACTTTGAGATAGAAAAAAATTTAACTTTGCAACCGTTGACTATAGAAAGGTTTACCCACCACCAAACGATAGCTCTCGATGAGTAAATCAAAAATATGCATACTTTTATATGCCTAAGATTTACCATTTTTAAGTTATGTGGTCTATTTCACTTATTTTTGTGATATTTGAAAAAACGTAATTTGTGCACAACTCGGTAACCAGTAGAGATAGAGTCTTTTCCTATGTAAATTTCTAATCAGCGCACCCATTTTAGTAGAATAGCAAAGGTTTCATGTTGATCCGGGTCCTAGTTTTTGAGATAGGTGTGCCACTTCGAAATTATTGTTTAAAATATGTGATTTCTTAAAATTTTAGCCAGTTCGCGAAAGCCAAACTGCCTTCAATTAAATTATGGTTGTGGTTCTTGATACAATTTTTTTACGCTGATTACGCCTGTAAAATTAGATTTTTCCAATTTAGAACGGTTCGGAAGTTACCAAATTTTTTTTCGATCTAAAATTAGCATATGGCGTGTGTCACCCGGTATGCATTATTAAACTCTTCAAATATACAATACCTAATTGCTTTGAATCAAAGGTCAAATTAGTGAAATTTCATCTGAGTTTGTGGATAAAATAACTAGGTATATCCAATAACCGTGCTACTACCGGTTGATAATATAGGAAGTTTTAACGTTAGTTTACCAACTGCTCTCAATCGATGAAGGAACGAGCCCCTGGAGTATAGGCAACCTAAATTCCAACCGAGTATTGTTAGTTCTAGAACTGCAAGTGTAACTGAGTGGTAAGCATGTATTTTACTTTTATTCAAGACTCGTCCACATTGAGATGGTGTAGATATATTTATATATTTTTAAATAAAAATAGATGAGTGTTGCTACTCGTTTATTTTTTCTTAAATTATATACTCCAAGACGTTGATAAGATTATTTTTTAATTCATACATAGTCAATCGTTTAAATAGTTTTAATTCTTAAATTTGCTCTGAGTTACAAGTGTAAACAGCCCTTAAACACTTTTTGTAATACTTAATAAAATGTTATGGAATTTACCTTCCATGTATTTTAAACGTGATTTTTGTTGTATAAGTTTGAAAAAGATGTAATTATCGTATTTTATATACTTTTCTCAAATAAATATTTTTGAGATATTATTGCATAAAATATTTTGCATTATATGTGTAATTTGCATAGATGGAATTGTGAATATACTGTTACGTTATGTTTAGTTATGTAGAAAATGTGTTTGGCAAGTGAACAGTTGATAAGAAGAAAAGTTACCACGTGCGTGGTTGAGGTTTAATTTATGCATATACATTACTTATAGTTTTTAGACTGAGTGTGGGCTATAACATGAAAATAATGTCTGCTTTTTAGTTTTGCGAATGTATCACTTAAAATTCTGAAGTGATAAGCTACGTCCATACTAACAACGTTAGGCATTTCCTTTATGAAATGTGTGCAAGTAATAATGATAATTATGGACGTCAGTAATACATAACGAACTAAATATTATGGTCGTTAAAAATGGTTGTTTGCAATTAACATGCAAAGTTTATGCTAAAAGAATTTGCTGTTATTTTTTTCTTTTATACACAAGTAACTTAGATATCAATCCTTTATTTTTTTTCAGTATCACAACATCTCTTACATAATACATTCATATAAATATACAATAAATAATAATGTAAATGTAATTCAAATCCAAATTATGCATATTAGTTATATATGTAGGAAATAATACTTACTTGGTGAATTATGTATCAGTTTTACCAGTATTTTAAACATATTTTTGGGTTATGTAATTTACATATCATACAGGGTGTTACACTACGCGTTGTCAAACTGATACGTATTTAGCAAAATGTGCAAGGTATCATCAATGGGAACATTAAAAAATTGAACTTGTTCTTTGATTTGAACAGATAATAACTTTTGTTCCCTAAACAAAATTAAAAAAATGGTTTTAGTAAAATCTTTGAGCACGGTTTAGAGATAAAAGGTATTGTTCGATCAAGTTATTGTTTACTGTTTTTTCTGATCGTAAGAATTTACGCACACACATATTTTTCAGCGGCCTCAAAAGTTCGACGAAACTGAGGCGCGAGAGGAGGGAACAAGCCGCGCCCACTGTATACTCCGCAGAAAATGCAAGCAACGCACTGATTAGATGAGGGGAACGGCGGTATCGTTCTTTGGCGGCGAAGATCAAAGGGGCCGTGCGGTGTCGACTGGCGCCGAACCGTTTCCTAATAATTTTGTGTATGTGACTATCGCATGTTCTGAAATGCTTTTCTTGTATATTTTAAATACAAATACAATTCCACAAAACAATACAGTGATACAAATTAATTAATTGCTTTATTATAACATTCCTTTTTTACTACTAACTATGGTTGAACATTTTAGCTTTTGTATGTTGAAAAAAATTGTAGTTTTGGTAAAACTGACAGCTTTTCTTACATAAATCATGTATTGCTTTACATTTATTATTAGAATTAGTAACTAATTATCAGTTAGCTCCGAAGAAGCGAACAGCATGGTTCGCGAAGACAGTAATTATGAATTTTTACTCACGGCATAAACCGGTAACTATTTATCATCTAAATTTAAATGACTCTGGCCGTGAAAGCATTCGTACTCAGATACTTATTTAAATCCATTTAACGTTTTCTTTGTGCATCAATAATCTCGAATGTCTCGTTCGTACTTAGCAGAGATCGATACTTTCAAGTAAAACACACCTCATATAAAAATTCAAATTTTTATCGGCTGACGCAAGTAGGTGTTAGTAAATATAATATTCCTATTTTAATTCTAGATACAGTTGGATACTGCATTTTCAAATTTTACTCAAAATTATTATTGCTATGTATAGACTTGGTAGTATACGTACTTCAATTTCAATTGTAGGTATGAGAAAAAATAGCGATTTCGATAAAAGAGGCAGCTTTATGTATATGTATAAGTCATTTATTATATAGATACATGTTCAAATATTTTACACCTTTATAAAAGTTTTTTGCCATATATGGTAATCCGGCACTCTTACGCCTATAAGAGAGTATTGCCCAAATTAACTAGCGAAGTTAATTAGCGAAGAATTACACTACACGTATAATATCTACATATACACTTACCGCAGGTACTCTCGCAAGTTATTAGTTTTCTTAGAACGCGGGCCACATAAAGGCAGCTGATTTTTTAATTTGCCCATATTTCTAGCGTCTGTTCTACGTCTGTTGTACAACAAGTAGAACTAAAGCCAACCATCCTACATAGATTGCGATTGCCCTGAATGCATTGCCAAGCGACAAGTGTTTGGTATTAATATTATTTTCTAAATCTAAATACCAATATATTTGAAATTCTATGACGAAAAATAAATGACTGATTAAAAATTAAATTACTTGTATTTCCTTAGTAATAATTTATTTAAGTCCTATTAATTATTTAGTAGTTGTAACATTGTAAGTAGGTATTGCGGTTGTTGATTATTCTTCGTTCCGTGTGTCGTACGGGGACTGCACTATAAACCCTCGCGGGAACATGCGCTCCTAATTTATAACTCGCTCTTTGCTGTCTGCGTAGAGTCCATCAGGACGGCAAAAAATTATTTCTCGTATTCGGTTTCTAGCTTATTTTGGTCGAAATTCAACAATTCATGTTGATCACATACACTTCCGCAAGAACATGCTGTCCTAATTTATAAGCGAGTCGTTGCTATCTACGTAGCACCAGCACGGTAAAATTTATTTTTCGTATGGCTTTCGTTTGCCGGGCGCGGCGCCGCTACACCTCCCGTGTCAACATGCGATCAATATTTTTGTTAGGCCGAAATTGCTCAATATTTGTGATTCCCCTGGCTACGTATTCATGCTGCTGCTTCAGACTGTACCATTTGAATTTGAGTCATTTTTACTTTATCATACGCAGTATGTAAAGTATTGTAATCATGCCAAAAAATTTTTTTGAGATTTTAGCGGAAATATGTCTTTTTGGGTCCCCTGAACATTTTTGACCAAGGTACAAAAAATGTCTGTGTGTGTGTGTGTGTATGTGTGTGTGTGTGTACCCGTTTTTGTGGAGACGATTCCGGAGAAACTACTAATGGTATCGGGACGAAACTTCATATTTAGAAGTTTTATAACCAAACTTAGAGCTGAAAAGCTTTCTGTTGAAAAGGGTCCAAAGGAACTGGTGGTTTACTCATAGCATTTTTCGAAGATTTTGCAAATGAGCCGCTATTTGTGTAATGTCGTCAAAATAGTTAAATAGTAAATTAAAGGAGAGGAAATTTTCCATAATTTATGTATATGACATTTTTTGGTAGAATTTATAGTTTAGCCGCATGAGCAAATTCTATTTCATCGAGATCGGGCGTACTGCTTTAAAACTAGTAGCCAGGATATGTCAGATTATTTTGATTCTAATGACAGTCGCTAGTGTCAAACGCTAATGTCTTGAAAATGCTACTGTCAATATAGGCTGCGTTCGGATATTGAACACCGTTACACTTTTTACACCCAATAACACGTAAGTGTCATTTGGACGGTGTACCCGCTGTCAACGGAGTACAATATCCGAACGCAGCTTTAATCGAGATATTTGTCTAGTTCTACTAGTTTTATTTTAATGCAGACATAGCCGATCTCGATCAAATAGAATCTCAAGCAGCTAAACTACTAATTTTATATATAGTATGATAAAGTCATGTGCCTGGCCACATCAGATTTTTTTTACACAAGTTCATGAAGGCTCAATACAAAATGTTGTAATATTGCTTTTTTGATGTTTGGTTCGGATTCGGAAAAAAAAATAACAAAAATTACCAATTATTGGCTTCTTTAGCAAGGGTAAAAAACAAAACAACAACGCAAATGAAAGAAAGTGGCATTCGTACCCGGTGTAATACACCTTTATCTATAATTTAATGTATTACACGTGATTATTAACACACAATTAAGCTCAGGATGTTTGGTTTTATGTAGTGTTGTTTTGTAGTACGCTACTACCTCTAGTGATTCCTCTTAAAACATCACATCAGAACTGAAATCTTTTATTATACATACTAGTCTGTTTAGAAAACAAATATTTCCAATGTCCCCCCTCCTCATATGTACTTCCCTCCAAAGTTTAAGAAACCCGCCCTCATAACAGGAACATAACCCCGAAAAGTAATAAATATCAACAGGTCCATTGAATACGACACCAAACAAAACTCGACCGCTTTGAAGTCGCTGTTTTTCCAAAGCAACAATTTTCCTTTATAGGCCTTCGATAACTTCGCTCTCCCTTATTTACAAAAATTCCTCTCCAGTTTCCCAATAAATCAGCGTATAATAGGCTATTCCCGTTCTGCCAAGCGAAGCCACTGTAAGTCGAAGGGTTCAGCAGTTCGTTTATAATCAATTTACGTTGTTCGAAGAATTGCTGTTCGCTCATGTAAGGAATCGGTATCATGGACAACACCTCGACGCTTGGAGGGTGTTGGTGGTTGAAAAATGGTGCAGCCAATTTCGGATAAATTAGACCCTGTTAGTTTTATGTTTTCGAGCAATTTTCGCCCTTCATAGTCTTGCGTGTGTCGAATGGAAGACAAGAGATAAAGAGGAATATTTATTGAGGCCAGGCATTGTACACACATAAAAATTTTACGATCACATTTGCACGTAGTTAATCATACACAAAAGGGAGTGCGTTTTTCTCCGAAAATCAGTAGATTGTATCCTAAAAATTGTTGATATAAATAATTTCGTAATAAATCAATTTCCATTTATATTACTGGTTTCCTTGACATTGAAAATTAAGAATAGAAGAAGAAATCATACGTAGTATGACGAAGGTAAAAAAAAATGCACGTGTGTGTGTGTGTGTGTATGTGTGTACCTGATTTTTTGTGGCGACGATTCCGGAGAAACTACTAAAGGTATCGGGACGAAACTGCATATTTAGAAGTATCATGACTATACTTAGAACTGAAAGGGGCCTAAAGGAACTGGAGATTTAATCTTAGCACTTTCCAACGATTTTGTTTCATTTAGACGCTCGAGAACACTACATTAATATAAACATTTTCAGTGCTTCATGGACATTGCTGAAAAAGCTTTCATTTTGACGGTTCTAGGAAGTTCCGTCGTGACCTTGGAAATTCGCATGAAGTCATTTTTTTACATTTTCTTTGATGACGGATATGCCCGACAATTACCTTCTACTTTTTACATTTTCTATTTCGAAAACTTTTGGTGTTATTTAACTAAATACTAATCAATTAACTAATGTTCAATTCAAATTCAAACAAAAATTCAAATTATACATTCGCATTATGACTCGAATTTTATAATATAATCTATTTTGTCAAAGGACAAATAGTATTTGAATTAACAACAAAAAGATCGATGACTTTCATAACAACTATATTAAATATATTAAAAAATATATTTTAAAATATTTTAAAATATTTAAAATATATTTTAAAATATTTTAAAATTATTTAAGATAATATTTATATATTTATAATATTTTTATATTTAAAATATTTTTTAATATTTTAAAATATTTGAAATATATTTTAAAATATTTTAACATATATTTTAAATATTTTAAAATATTTTAAAATATATTTTAAAATATTTTAAAATATATTTTAAATATTTTAAAATATATTTTAAATATTTTAAAATATTTTAAAATATATTTTAAATATTTTAAAATATTTTAAAATATATTTTAAATATTTGTGTCGCCCTTATTCAGCATGGCCACTCTATTCAACATGTTAGCAGGGACCTTCGAGTTCTCCCTTCTGTTATTCAGCGTTTATGGAATCGGTTTCGGAAGACTGGTCAATATGTTAGAAGAGCTGGACAAAGTCGAAATCGAAAAACTACTCAAAATCAAGACCAATTTTTAATAATAATGATGTTTATTTAGTTAAAAGAAACTAATAATCACAATAAATTTGGTTTCCTTAGTACTAAACTTATCAACTACTTAAAATTAGCCAATACATAAACCCGACATGATGTTTTAAAACGACTTATGCGAACTACTGTTTTTTTATATCACTTGGTAGGCTGTTGAACATCTACAGTGTTTTATAATAAAATGAATTTTGAGTAAGTACTGCTTTTTCTATATTTTGGTAATCTGAAGTGGTCCGTTTGCCGAGTATTGTATTCATGCTGCTGACTCTTGTATGTTAAATAATTACTAATATAATTTGGGAGTTTATTATTTATGCATTTATATACCAAGGTGAATGCCTGATATATCGTTCCTGGTTTAACATTCAAGAAATTTAATTTAATCAACATTGACTCGATACTGGTTAACCTGGAGCTTTGTAATAAAATTCTGAGTGCTCGATTTTGTTGTACTTGAATCTTTTTAATGTCTTTGTCTGTACACAAAAATAATATACTGCTGCAATAGTTAAAATATGGTTCTATAATCGTATGGTACAAAGATATTCTAGCTTTTAATGTTAATTTATTAGATATTCTTCCTAAGTAGCTAATCTTTCGGCTCACCTTTTAAACTATATACCTACTCCATATTTCTCGTGAACTTCAAAGTATGGTCTAAAATGACACCTAGATATTTAAATTCGTCCACTATCTCAACAACTGTGGTATCGATAACTATTTCTGGTGTAGGGTTTACTGAATTTCTATTTCCCAATGTTATAGCTTTTATAGCTTTTGTTTTCAGTACATTCAAACATAATTTATTTTCTTTATACCAATTTGACATCGAAACCAGTTCAGAGTTCAATGTCGCGATTACATCAGGTAAGTTATCTCCTGCAATTGATATTAACGTATATCGTCTGCAAATAGGTGCATATCACGAGATTTAACTAGTGAAGCAGCATCATTTATGTACAAATTAACAGAACAGTCTTGTCCTTTCCTCTCTACGTCAGCGTACTGCCACTGTGATGGGGCGGACTCCCTTCTCAATATTTACTATTATACTTTAATCAACTCTAAACTGAAGGGGGCCCGCGGTGGTAACTCGCCTCAAGCGACGCTTGGTCCGCCATCTTCAATCACAGGTACTAACTGATTTAAACAAACTAATCTTACGGTAGCGTGAATTAATTATCTCTCTTACGGAGGCATCAAAGAGTTCTTTCTCTGAGACTTTGTCAGAGACGTTTGAACTCACTAATTATTAACCACTATATGCAAGGCTAAATACTTTACTATAAAAGGGACAGGTTTATATTATTCTAAAATGAATATGCCGAAGAAAACCACAATAAAATCTATTAACAAAAATATATACAACAATGCAGAACTGCTTACATGGAATTTGAATATGTTAATCCTAAACAAAAATATTCTTTGGCAGAGATGGACAAATCAGCAAGTACAGACAACAAATAAATACCTTAATATTTCGGTGAGCACAAGAACCACGAGACAGCACAGTTTCTATAACTTGGCCCCCATTGGGGCCCTACGCTTGGGCGCGCGTTTTGACGCACGACCGTCTACCTTCAAAGCCCGATGCTAAAGAGGCTGTTTGCTTGTCTCTTTACCAGTTCCTCAACTTTTTCGCGCCAAAAGCTTGCGCGGTAACCCTGACGCGACTGCAGCGCCACTCCGAGCGTCTATCAAATACCAACTCAACACAAAACATGCCAACGTTTGAATTTAAACATCCATCCAAACCCGCGCGCAAAACCTCGACTTATCACACCACAGCACGAGACCTCCTAAACGACCTAAGCACATGGAATAGAAATTTCTGATCAAACTGTTAGAAACAGATTAACAGAAGCGAATTTGAAACCAAGAAGACCTGTCCGCGCACCACGCCTTACGCAGCATCACAAAGCAGCGTGAATGAGGTTTGCTCAGGATCACAGAGATTGTCAACTTCGTCACTGGACGCCTGTACTGTTTACAGACGAGTCCAGATTTCGTTTAACTCGTTGCGACGGTCGAGTACGAGTCTATAGACGTCCTGGTGAACGCTACGCAGCCGCTACTATACAGGAAGTAGATAGATTTGGTCGTGGATCTGTGATGGTTTGAGCTGGAAGCAGTAATCTAATTTTAAAATATTTGAAATATATTTTAAAATATTTTAATATATATTTTAAATATTTTAAAATATTTTAAAATTTTTAAAATATATTTTAACATATTTTAAAATATTTTAAAATATATTTTAAATATTTTAAAATATATTTTAAATATTTTAAAATAGTTTAAAATATATTTTAAATATTTTAAAATATAATATTCTAAAATTATTTAATATAATATTTATGTATTTATAATATTTTTATAATATTTAAAATATTTTTTAACATTTTAAAATATTTTAAAATTTTTAAAATATATTTTAAAATATTTTAAAATAGGTATTTTAAAATATATTTTAAATATTTTAAAATATTTAAAATATATTTTAAAATATTTTTTTTAAAGTTTTAAATATTTTAAAATAGTTTATATATTTAAAATATAATTTATAATCTTTTAAAATATTTTAAAATATTATTAATTTATGATATTGCCTCGTAGTATTTCAATTCTACATGCAAATTATAAAATTTGCTAAATGTTTTTTAGGGGGATTTACGTTATGTTGTGACATATCTTGTTGATTTAAAAACTATTTTTATAATATTGCCTTGTGGTATTTCAATTCTACATGCAAATTATAAAATTTCGGATTATATTTTAACGCCGATTTATACCAAGGTAATTATTTTAAACGTGCCGCAAAACCGGTGAATTGGCAACAGAATTTTTTCCGCAAGGCACCAGATTTTTTGTCGCACACACAAGAAAAATATTACCCGCCAGGTCTGACTCTATTGAGACAGCAGACTTCTTTGAGTCAATGCATATCTATTCGAATTAAACAAAATTTTCTATCTGTGTACTAATTTATCTTCTACAATCGTTATTTTGACACTTTAGTCATTTTTATAGGTTTACAGTCTTACCAAGAGAAAGATGCATTATATTTTTAAGACCCAGTTCTACCTCTCCTAAAACGCGTTTGCAAATAAAAGCGTTATTTATTGCTCAAAGTTTATGAAATTTTTTATGTAACTTCTTAGATAAATAACGAGTTGGGCTGGATGAAAAAAGAATTTTTTTAAAGATAAAAATCAATTTTACTTCTACATCTTTGGCTTTTTTCAAATATAAAACATTTAGCCCAACTCATGATACAAAAATAGATTTTTTATTTAAGTACAATTTTAATCTAAACATTATAATTGCGATAACAAAGCGTAATTGCCAGAAATGTATGTAATTTGCCTATATTACGGGCCCGGTGTAGACAGCAGACGTTAGGAGTTTTAAACACCGCCTATAACTACGCCACGCCTACTGCTATTTTTAGATTAGACTGTTCACAAGTTATGACCGTAGCGTATATTGAATCGGGAGAACAGAGTTCTCGCATTTCACATTTATACGCACGGTTTACAAATTTAACACACGATAAAAGTCATATACTGTATGATATTATACTTAGTGTAGTTATACCTGCTAGGTGTTAGGTACATTTGTTTAATAATGGGTAGAAGTCGTGGCAAAATATCTAAACATCCGCGTCTGTCCTTTAGACGAATTAGTAAAAGACGACTACGTACCACCTAAGTTAAAATATATGCATAGATAATCTAAAAGAACAATACTGTAATTATTTAATTACAAATGAGACAAAGAGGCCAGAACAGGACTCAAATGAACATTTTATTTAAAATGTCGGTTTTATGGACAGGAAGAGACAATTAGCAGTGACGAACTTGGGTCGGCTCTAATGGATATTAGTTCAGCGACTGTATTGGGCAGTATTACAGCGGGAATTGGATATAGCCAATGCCAGAATTTGTTTTCATTCATGAATCTTGTATTCATGGCGCCCAAAACGTTTATAAAATATAGCGAACTTGTAGGTGACAAAATATTTGGGATTTATATAAATGGTTTGGGGAACTTTGGACTATGTACTATGATTTTACTTTATCATACGTAGTATGTAAAGTATTGTAATCGTGCCAAACAAAATTTTTGAGGGTTTTAGCGGAAATGTCTTTTTGGATCCCTTGAACATTTTTGACCCAGGTAAAAGAAAAATTCTGTGTATGTGTGTGTGCTTTTTTTGTGGCGACGATTCCGGAGAAACTACTAAGGTATCGGGACGAAACTTCATATTTAGAAGTTTCATAACCAAACTTGAGCTGAAAAGCTTTCTCTTGAAAAGGATCCAAAGAAACTGGAGGTTTAGTCTTATGGCATTTTTGAAAGATTTTGCAAATAAGCCGCCATTTCTGGAAATTTGTCGAAATAGGTAAATAATAAATTAAAGTACAGGAAATTCTGAACAATTTATGACTATGGCATTTTTTGGTAAAATGAATAGTTTAGTTGCATGAGCAAATTCTATTTTATCGAGATCGCTGCATTAAAACTAGTTAGCCAGGATTTGTCAGATATTGTGATTCTAATGACAGTAGGTAGTGTCAAACGCTGATGTTTTGACAATACCTACTGTCAATATAATCAAAATATCCGTCTAGTTCCAGTAGTTTTATTTTAATGCAGACATGGCCGATCTCGATCAAATAGAATCTCATGCAGCTAAACTATTAATTTTATATATGGTATGATAAAGTAATGTGCCTGAACGCATCAGATTAATTTTTTTTATTTTTGTCTTCGTGTGTCACTGCCGTGCGTTCGTTCGATATTAGCATGTTTATAGATGTATTGGGTCCTCATTGCTCGATTTTAATTAATTCCTTTCTAAATTGAAGTCCATAATTCACCGATGAGTTATCATGAGTTAATACATTTTTGTCAATTTACTATACAGTATGTAAGTCACCCTGTTAAAAAGATTAAATATTATAATAGCAAGCGCGCTCTCTCTAACTTAAATCAATATATTTTCTTTTACCGCCTGGCGGCCGCCAGCCAGCTGTATGCAGTCCGGGATGCATATGCGACCGTGATGAGTGAGAACACTAATACATTGTAACTTGAGCGAAAGCGAAAGCGCCGACGCGCGGCGACAAACTGGCTGAGTACTTCCCCTTCGAATGTACTAGCGTCGACTATGCTCCGCCTTTGCCTGCTTCCTCTAAACCCCCCCAACTTCCCCTTATCATAAAACTGTGGCCTGGTTGACGTCGGTGGGGGCCAGGCAGACCACTCCCAGCAGAAAAAAGCATCGCAACGAAATATTTCGTTTGGAAGTTGCGATGTTTTTAAAACGGAGCCTTAACCATCAGAAATTTATTGGGGTTATTAAATGCGATTTCTGGTATTTTTTTCTAGCTTAACTTGGTGTCTGGTTTAATTCCTCCTGTATATTAACTATACTATAGTAATAAAAATCTCTAGCGGTACCAGCTAACATATAACGTCTCAAGCTGTAACTCTAAAGTTATAACAAATTTGTGCGTTCAATAACGAACAAATAAATCACATATAAACATAAATCACACATGAAAGCTATGTAAAGTTCAACACCATTAAAACAGAATACGCTACAACTTCATTATTCAAAATTTCCATAATTTCATTTGATTTTACACCGTTTCAAACCAGAGCCCGTGGAGGGGTAATTCAGTTACAACTAGCGGACGCTAAATCACCCTTCCATTGAAAAATGTACCCCAAATTTTATTGAAATCGAACCACTGTAGAGAGACTCAAATTCAGCAAATTCATTCAATCCCAACCCCTATCCCTTCTTCATTAAATACGTGGGTGTTGATTGAGACAACAACCGAGATAAAGTACGAAATGAAAAAGAGAGAGATAGAATGAACAAAATCGTCCAGTTTCTCACGCTGAAAGCTATACGTAGCAATCCAATTTCTAGGGTAGATCTATTAGATTTTATTGAGATTCCCGAAACGATTTAAGTCCCAATCGAGTAGGCGTGTGACAAAAGCCACCTACGCTTTTCAACCCCCTTTCTACCACACCAAAGAAGGTGGTGTTAAAACTGTAGAAGATGGATTTCTGAAAAGGTAACGCTTTGGACATAATAATGAGCAGTGGTGCACTTATTTCGTATTTTTTTTGTTCGTGGTTAGATATGCTGTGTGGATTTTGTATAATTTGAATGGATACAATGGTTACATGGTTCGCCTCTCAGAAAAAGGAATTGTGACGTAAGAAAAGCCCTGGATTCTGTCATTGTGCAGTTTTGAGACTTCTGTGTGCTTCTGTGTTTGTCGGATTTTTTGTTCTCTAAATAACACGGTTTCAAATTGTAATTGATGACGTCTGGACTCTAGGATGGTGAATTTTTTGTACATTAGGGTTGTCCTGAAATATGACAGAAACAAGTGGGTTATTTGTCTAGTAAATATTATATTTATAAATCGCTTAAAATTAAAACAAATTTAACTATACAGTCAGCGCGTAAAGTATTGAAACATGACAAAATCTCAAGAACGGTTTGGAATTTTGAAAAATCCTCGAACACGTCGATTTATAATTATCAAAATACACCTTATGATATTTAAATTAATTCTTTTACCTTCAATTGTTTTTAACAGATTACGACATCGACATTTTTTTTTTAATTACAATCCTATATTTTTTAATGAATTTGACAGATCTTTTAATTGTCTTACTGGTAGCATAATATTTTTATTTCCTTACATTAAGTTGTGTTACATTTAGTGTTTTGCAACCATGTGAAGTCACTGGCGTTATTATCGTTGATGTAACGTTTACAGTTTCTGAGATATAACCTCCAACTTTTGAATTTGAAATAAAACACCCTGTATATTTTGACATTTTCTTCTACAGTCTTTATTATTATATCAAACACATCTAGAAATTAACAAAAACCTGTATTACTTAAGGTCTAAAAATTAACAAAGAAAAACTGATAACAAAACGTTATTACATTTTCTACTGCAACTACTCTGGTTGGTTTATGAGGATTCTCAACCATTGACAAGAACACATTGTTTTAAATTTGATCGGTTTATTATTTTGTTGTTGTTATTTTTTGTTATCAATTTTATCTTTGTTAATTTTCAGACCTAAGTAATAAAGGTTTTTCTACTTTGCATTCAGAATGCACACATTGTAACACTGTTTTCAGTGTTACAATTAACACATTGTAACACCGAAAACAGTAACATTTTTGTCTAAGATTGCCAGGATTGGTACACATTGATATCAAATGCCAAATGTCAAACGTACAATACATAACCACACACTGCCTCTTTTTAATCTCTTGCAATCGCATAAACTGCGAAATATCAATATTCTATACATATTTAAACATGCGTGTAGCCTGCTATAGTATGGCCGAAGGTTGTGGCTTTCTTAGTTTTGCTGTGTTCATCAAAATACGCCAGCATAACGTTTTCGGTGATGTTTTACGACTCTGGTAAGTGATCGTTATCATTCTTTTCAACTAAACATCAAATCCCCTTTTCAGATATAATTCAAGGACCACATTTACTTTAATAAGGTATTATGCGAAGATCAAACCTACATCGTAGTTATGAATGATTTTAATTACTGCTACGAGATTGTATATGCGCAATCAATGGTTTATCAGCATACACGTATGAAGCTATAGTATATTTAAAGTGTAGAGGATTTCTTAGTTTGTGTAACGTATAAGTTTTCGGTAACATTTTGGACCGAATTCTGTTCGGCTCAATTCGTATTCATTTTTGTCCGTCGCTTTCGACTTCGGCTTAGTTCTGGTTGTGTGTAACATATTTGTATTACCTCCATCACATGTAATTTTACTAAGTATAATTTATTCTAATAAACTACTTTGCCGAAATTAAAATTGGGTTTCAATTATAAGTGCTTGTAAATATATAAGCCGCAACGGCTACGTAGCGGAATTAGGTAGACACCGCTATTAAACGTTAGGTGTTAAAACAATTCTTTAGTAAGTTCTTGTTCTTCGAAGTAACTAATCAGTCACCGCCAAACACTTCTATTCTGATTATTATACTTATAAAACCACTATTAAAGTTGTTGACTTTTTAGGTTAAGTTTCATATATTTATCACAGTAGGGTTAAAAGCGTTGCCCTAAGCTCCATTATGATCATCGTTGAGACCTCGCTGAATATTTATTCAAACTTGTAGGCTAAAGTAGAGTAATTTTATTCACAATTAGATTTTGTCAAGATTTCATCTCATAGATCTCATCCTTAACGAAGTTGACAGTTACTACAGTGCAGCCACGTGGTACCCGCGAAATACCCTAGATTCTAATTTAGCGCAATATAGTAACCACAATTTCTAAATTTATATAAAATTAATGACGCAAAGTAGAAAAAAAAGTATATTACACTCGTTTTATAAGACGTATTGGCGCACTCGTTCCATTTGGGCACTCCTCGCTACGCTCGTCGTGCCCAAAACAACTCGTGCGCCAATTTGACGTCTTATAAAACTTGTATAATAATATACTATTTTGTTAATTTCTAGATGTTTTTGATATAGTACTGTAACAAGCGTAGTAACATTGAATAGGCAATGGAAGACTGTAACAGAAAATGTAAAAATATACAGGATGTTCTATTTCGAATTCAAAAGTTTGAGGTTGTCGCCAGTGACTTCACATGGTTGCAAAATACTTTATACCAAAATTTCGTTAAATTCAGTTCAGCCGTTCCGAAGATTTTGTGACATTTCACAACCTTCAATTGTCTTTTTCTCGAAAATTTTCTTATAGAAGGCCACAGATCTGACAAATTCATTGATAAAAAGTATAGGATTGACATTCAAAAATGAGTCGATGACGTCATCTGTTAAAAACAATAGGGTATTTGACTGTATCAAAAATATGGCTTGTATTATAGTCATCCTAATAGATTACAGTTTAAGAAAACTATTTTTTATTACTTTTCAAAAAAAATATGCTTTATTTCTATTAAAAACCTAAATTAAAATTGAATTTTATTCACGTCCTATCACGTGATTGAAAACTCTGTAATTGGCTCAGTGTCCAGTGACGTCATTCGTTAGTACGCTTAGAGCGCGTTCAGTTTGTCAGGGTAGGGTATGGGGAGAGCAATGCTCAGATAACTTGGGTCGGCTGTGTCTCTCTTATATGCAGATAAACGCCGTATGACGTTAGTCCGCCTATTATGCAGCGCGTCACTCTCACCGTACAATACCGGGTTATCCGAACGCGCTCTTATGCTTCTCCCGTTTGAATTTAATAGCACAGTGCCATGAAAGCATAACTTTGTAGGTTAGGATAGCCCTAACCTTAAGCTGACAGATCAGATAATACCTGGTTCGAAAATACGATAGATAACTTATTCTAGTCAGTTTTACTTATGTCGAAGTAATCGTCACAACAAAAAGCACTTGTATTGGCCGCTATTTATTTCATTTGGATTTCAAAGAGCCAACCACTTTCTTCGCAGTTTCAAATCTTGCGGAACAACTACAAATAGTTTATCCAGAGTTTTTCTTGACGTATTTCTGCGTTGTGGATTTATACACCATTTATAACTCATTTTTATGTAGAAATTGTGAAAGCAAGATATCATACAACACAATTACCAAACGGCGACGATGCCGATGCTGACAGACTATATGGGCCGATTTGACATCTACTATCGGGTGACGTCACACAACAGAAAGTATCGTTTTGGCGGGACTTTTTGTGATTCAATTTTTAACGCTAATTTTTATGAAATATTGAGGAAATAATTACGAAAAATAATGCATTTACAATGTAGAGTGAAGGAATAAACACACTAAGATGGTTTTCCAATAATAGTCAAATACCCTATTGAAGGTAAAAAAATTAATTTGATATCATAAGGTGTATTTTGATAATTATAAATTGACGTGTTCAAGGATTATTTAAAATAGCAAACCGTTCTTGAGATTTTGTCATGTTTCCATACTTTACTCGCTCACTTAATAAATTATCAGAAGTTAGCAAAAGTTCGTTATTTTAGATTTTGCATAACAAGATCAATCATATCATATCAAGCTATGGTGCTCGATAGCTTATGGTTCTCGTACTGACCTATTAAAATGTTTAGTATCAATGTTAATACCAAAAGTATAATTAATGAAAAACTATAAAATGCGTCAAGTAATAGGAACTTTTTAGAACTTCCTTATTTGTAGGTTTATTTCGAATTTGCCATTTAGAAAACATATTTTTTTTTTTCAAGTAACAAACAGTTTAATTTTGAATGATCATTTCCATACTTTTGCATCTCACCGTATAACAAAAATAGCGACATATGTACATCAAAAACGCCCAGTACAATTTTTCCGTACATTAATTACACTAATAACCCCATAAAATCTCGGATTTCACCTCCTCCCCACACGCCCCACCCTATAAATAGATCACTAGATCCCGTACTCATTAGATTTCGGCGACTACGTCCCAATCGTTGAATGAAATCCGACGCCTGGCGTCGCCCCGCTTCGGGCCCAATCTGTCGGCGGTTGCACACGCGTCACACAGTGGTCAATTTTGCACTTTTAGCTGAACAAAATATATGTATTTTTTTGTAAATCAACTTAAAATAGTTGTTAGATAGGCGGAAAATAGTGAAAAAGGTCTAAACCAGAAGAGGGATGTTTTGAAGGGGTTGAAACATATGTTTGGCGTGAATATACACTCCTCAAAAAAATTTGGGGAACACTTTTTTCGAAACCTGTAACTTTTTAAATAACAGCTCTAGGCAAATCAAATTTGGTACACTTCAACGGCATATATTTAACTAAAGAAAATTACAAAAACAATGTTACAACTCTTAGTTACTTCTAAGTTACACTTAAAAATGTAAATTAATAACGCAAAACAAAATGGAAAAAATGTCAAGTATGCTTTGAATTCACGTTTGAAAGCCTACTAGAGAAGACAAATGAATTCAGTTGTCAATTTTCGCCCTTAGAGCAAAATGAGGCATCTTAGTGAAGTGCATGTTGCTCGTCCTGTCGCCTTTATTCAGCATGGCCACTCTATTCGACATGTTAACAGGGACCTTCGTGTCCCCTTCAGCGTTTATGGAATCAGTTTCGGGAGACTGGCCAATATGTTAGAAGAGCTGGACAAGGTCGAAATCGAAAAACTACTCAAAATCTTGACCGATTTCTTGTCCTTTCCTCTCTACGTCCGCGTACTGCCATATCACGAGACCTCCTAAACGACCTAAGACGCGCACATGGAATAGAATTTCTGATAAAACTGTTAGAAACAGATTAAAAGAAGCGAATTTGAAACCAAGAAGACATGTCCGCGCAACACGCTTTACGCAACATCACAAAGCAGCGCGAATATAGTGTGCTCTGGATCACAGAGATTGGCAACTTCGTCACTGGACGCCTGTACTGTTTGCAGACGAGTCCAGATTTCGTTTAACTCGTTGCGACGGTTGAGTACGTGTATATAGACGTCATGGTGAACGCTACGCAGCCGCTACTATACATGAAGTGGATAGATTTGGTCTTGGATCTGCGATGGTTTGGGCTGGAATCGCATAGACAACAGAACTGATCTAGTTGTGGTTGCTGGTAGACTAAATGCTATGAATTACATCGAAAACATCTTGGAGGACCATGTGGTGCCTGCTGCATATGGCGTCGGTCAAAATTTCATCCTAATGCAGGACAATGCAACGCCACATACCGCCGGCATCACCAGAAGCTTTTTGCAAGAACGTCTAATTCAGGTCATGGAATGGCCGGCTTTAAGTCCTGACCTTAGTCCTATTGAACACGTGTGGGATCAGCCTGACCCACCGTGTTCGCAAGCGTCCTGATCCACCACTAACCATACAGAAACTGACACAAGCCCTGATTGAGGAATGGGAAAGCATACCCCAAGAATATCTTCGCAGACTAGTGCGAAGCATGCCACGCAGGTGTGAGGAAGTGATTCGTGCTCGTGGAGGGCATACACTGTATTAAGGGGTAATGCCACTGTAGCGCGAGAAAGAATAGCCGATTTTGTAGGTCTATTTTTACAATATAGTAAATGAATTACAAAATCTCTTTAAATCCCCTTATTGTTCATATGTTGAGGAATATTCACAATAAAAAAAAACAATAATAAATAAAAAATAGCAGCGTTAGAGGACATCAAAGGAAACCTCTTCCGGCGGACATGGTTGCACGGCCGGAAAGATTTTGCACGCAGTTTTTCACTTATCCATAAAAACAAAAAAGGAATTGATTCTATATAAGATTATCTTGGGAAGTACGTACGGAAATTAGAAAATTCCGCTTTAAAACAAAATGGCGGACGTTTGAACACAAAATATCACTTTTAGGTACAAAATTAGGTTAAAAATTGTTTATAACAAAAAAGGTTTCGAACTTATCGTAAAATCCGTACGTACTTCTCTAGATAATATTGTTCTGAAGCTGCATATAAAATTTTCAACATATAAAAGTGAATTGACGAAGATCAGTTGAAGTTATCTTTCCGGCCAGTTTGAAAAATGCGATTTTGAGAAAACACCGTTTAAAATATTGTGTAACTTTGATGTATAGAATTGTTATATTTTACTATAGTCGGCGAAGCCTGGACCGTATAATTATCTTTTCAAATTAACATTTTCCTCCTCTTGTTTCTTTTTGTTTGATTTTGACGACAGACGGGCCTGTTTTGCAGCATCAGTCAGGGATGGCTCTGAAAACATGATGCGCCGTGCGTCAGCCTTCGCGCAGATATTATTGCAGTTTGCCTAGATGCTCATACATAATACCTTCATAATCTTCATAAGGCTGGATGATGCATCATTGACAACACATATAGCTATGCTTGCTGCAATATCCACAATTACTTTGCCACTTGAAAGAGAAAATGAAAATGAAATCACCAGGTGGCATTTCATCGGTCAGAATTTATGATAGTGTCGCTCACATTTATTTTCTTCATGTTATCAATTGAATCATGATTATGACGAGTCCATCATAAATTGAAAGCTCATTTATAGGCTTCTGGGTTAACATCCCTTTCTCTTCGAGGCCCTAACTGGTTTTTGTCAAATGGCGGGGACGAGTGCCATTAGTTTTTTCACGTGATCTATGCATTCCTTTTCTTATTTTCTTTTCTTATTCCAAAATTTGCAAGCTTTGCAGTAAGTAGTTAGATTTTATGAGAATATCAACAACATTTCTCCAGCTGATGAGCGCCACCAATCATACAGAGAAGAAAAGCTATGTTTTCTCTATGTTCCATCGTCCGAGACAGTTACGGCATTATTTTTTTACTATTTTCAATTGTCTTTTAGTCCTCCCTTCTTCTGCTGCTTCTGCATACTTTGTTGACAATGCTTCTGTTTCCACAAAAATGGTGCGACCAACTTTATCGTAAAATGAGTGATATTTCTGACTAGGAATGTCCTTGAATGTGCAAAACTTTTCAATTACATCTACACCTATTCTTATGCGCTTAACAAGGATAATTTTGCTATCCATTTCATATCATTTTTGAACAAATCGGCAAATTGGAATGAAAGTTTGTTCAAAATTCTCACAAGAAACATCGATTTGAAATCCTAAGTCACGGTTGCCACTTTCGGCCAATTTCGCATTTGATTTGCACGTTTTACACACTACAACTTGTGAAATAGCAGAAAACACAACAACAAAGTTCAAAAGATGATAATTAAACGTCATCCACTCCAACGTTGTAATAATCTTCAACCGACATTACTTTTTTACCGGTGTGGACTGTGGATACGTTACTTATTTATCAGGCAGAGGCAACTCTAGTTCCAAGCGATTCAATGCTTGCCATGTTAGTTGTATTTGGAAATCTGCTGCTTCCTTTCGATCACGATATACTCCAAAAATGTCACTAATTATGTCTGCTATTTTTTACCAACTAATCAAGAACTACACACGTTACATCAGACAGCTGTAACATTGTGCGGCCAGCGTCAGTTCAACGAACGTACCGAGGATATTTCCACAAAATCTTTGTGTTTTATAATATTTTATGTTATATTTCACACCACGCATGTAATTCCTCCAAATAAGATAAGAGCGTATAGGTCTCTAGGCTGTAACCTCTCACGCTAAACTTTTTGCATGTACGCTCGGCTAGACGCTTGGCCGTATGTTCATCAAATAAGCAAAAAAAAATATTTTTTGATTTTTCAAAAAATCTAGAGTGACATTACCCCTTAAACCTCACCAATCCACAGAAAACCCGACTGTCATCGATACTATGAGAGTAATTTCCATTTTGTTTTGTATTAATAATTTATGGTGGCAAACTGATTAGTTTTAAGTCATATGGTAATTTAAGAACATGTTTATGTCACTATGGATTAAATTGTACCATGGCGCTAAAATAATTTTGAACGGCTAGATTCGCATTTCGACCACTGTGCGTCACTCTGAAAATGATAGGGTGAAAACGACATGATCTACGGCTCTGTAGATCGTGGCGTCGAAAATCTAACCCCTCGTTTTCCCTCCAGCACCCCCGTTTGGTGCTATTTTTAGTATGGCGCTTCACACGTCGTTTTGCGTGGGAGGCTGCCGGTCCGGAGCCCGGAATGACACCCCGTGGGGCCCGGGCAAGTGCACCAGACTCCACATAATTTTACCCCTGGAACACCCACCACTTAATCGATACAGTACGGGAAACGTCCGCTTTCGCTACCCAAGGCGCTGGTGTTTCTGGTAACATCCAGTAATAAACAATAGAAAGATAAGTGTATTAATTGGAAACTGACGGAATTTTCTGTAAAAATACTGAAATTACTGTAACTGACACCTACAACAATACGCAACAATACACTACAACTTTTGATACATATGACAAATATTCAATGTAAATATCAAATTTCAAATAAAAATTAGCAATCATTCGTCGGAGTATTAATTATTTATTCTTAATTCAAATTAGCCTTTTGTGAAACTTTAAATATGTGTTTTTTTTCTGAAAGTCGAAGTGGTGTTTTAAGGGTACATTCTGGTGTAACATTTTCAAAAATTAATGATTTTTGTATTGCGTATTTTGATTACACAACATTTAAAGAATACACTGTAAAAATGTTCCAAAGATATTCAAATAATGAACGATTCCACAGCCTAACGTCGAGAGAAATGTATAAATATGTGCACTCTGTATATTAAAAATATATTTAGACGATAGCTTGTTTAAAATCAAAACAAGTCAAAATCAAACAACTTTTGTTTGATTTTTTTGAGAATGTTTACGGTTGTACAATTATTTAGGTGCTCCGGTAATTTTGACCAACCCTGTGTACTGGTATGTAAGAACGATATTATCAATTAATAACTTAGTAATTGCCCTATGTAGATCGCAGTCGTAATTTGCGTTGTCCAGAAAGATTAAACAAGAATGACTGATGAATGTCTGTCGACAGTGAATACATATTTTAACAGGCGAATAATAAAAAATCTCAATTCCTTTGCTTTATTTATTTGCTGGGCAAAGGAATTTATTTGCTAAAGGAAAGGAATTGAGATTTTTTATTTATTCGCCTACTAACTTATCCAACTTTGCAATATGGACACATCACAGAATATATATTTCTTTACGCCAATGTACGTGAAGCACCTGTGCGACATGCCACATTAATGAGGGTAAAATAATACCTACTCACCAGGTAGTTGTCAGCCGATCCAAGTAATCAAAGAACTGTACCAAAACGATACAATAGATTCAGACATCATAGAAATATAAGACTGTTAATACTGGAATAACTTTGAACTGATAAGATTTATTTGAAAGAGATAAATTATATATTTTTTAGTTTTAAATAGTTAATTATTGAATTAGATTTAATATTACTATCAATTTTAATTTTCATTAGTATTCTTATAATTTGGTTAATTTGGTTAATTTAAAGATACGCATTTGCATTTCTTCAATAATATAGAAATAAATATTATTACCTGGTATATTTTCCATTTTAACTTTACGCATGTAATTTTTTTTCCTCGCAAATTATAGTAATGGGGTTTCCATTTAAAACTTGTGGACGTCACAAATAAAGCAAAAAATACTATGGGATATTAAATTTAAGATCAACATAAACTATTTGTATTTTGCATATAATTTTATTGTGTTCAATTATTTTTAATATTTTTTCTAAGTGACACCAGTATTGAGTAATTAATTATTGAAAATGCAGAATTTGACGCCGCACGTTTTTAGAAAGGGTAGTAGCGATTTGACCTAGAGCCTGTGGCGAAACAGCTGACAGCTGAGGGAGGGGAAGTCCCGTGCGTGCTTTCGTTTACGCTCTGCAGTTGTTTCTGTTTATCGGATTTCTTGGTAGTTATTTTGTGGTTTTGTGTTTCAAAATGGACAATTTCAGTAGTGGTGAGCACGTGGACATGTTACTTGTTAATGGTGAATGCATAAAAAATGCAGCGGCCGCTCAGACTTTATTCGCAACGATTTAGAAACCGGCGCGTCCCTAATAACAGAACTTTTGTTACCGTGGTTCAACGGTTAAGGGATAATCTTGCTCGGGTATTTTTGCCTAACCATGGAGGAAGAGGCCGTCCACGCGATCGTAATATGGTAAATACCGAAGATCAAATCTTGCACATGGTCCACGAAGATGATCGACGAAGCACTAGAACAATTGCTCGACAAGTCGAAATTTCCCACGGGATAGTGCACAGAACACTACGTGAAAAAATGGGAAAATAAATATCGTCAGAGTGAACACGTGTACTGTGATTCTCCGAGAAAACGGTGCTTCCAGACGGATCTACCAAGTTGGGCGGATTGTGATCGGCTCCATTCGATGGGGAAAACAAATAACTACACAAAGAGATAAACATCATCCAGACCAACAACAGAGAAGAACAGAGAAAGGCAAGTAACAAAATTAATACTCCCGTATGCTCGCACGGAAATATCGAGTACATTTTCCAAAACTGGTCCAAACAAAAACACCTAGTCCCGATACTCCGAGGCCTTCATGTCTGTCTAAGCAAGCCACCTTGAACGGCCCCTTGGTGTGAACAGTCTATGTCTAATTGTTACTCCTTTGTATATAAACACTCCACAAATAATACTAACAAATAAAACAATACTACACCACTAAAAATAAACAAAAAAAAAACAAAAAAAAAAAATCTAATAAAAAAAAAATAAATAAATAAAATAAACAAAAACATAGGAATGACAAAAACAAGAAACAAAACTAAAAACAGAGACCAAGAGTCGAGCGACAGCGATGAGGGATGCACCAACCAGGACCTAATGAAGGAGTTAAAGGAAATGCGGAAGCCACTAGATTTCATCTCTTTAAAATACGATGAAATTCTAAAAGAGCACACCAACCTGAAGAAAAAGTTGAGTGAAGAGGTAGAAGCACGGAAGAAGTTAACCGAGCAAGTGGATGAGCTGGAGGATGCACTGGAGGGCAGAGAGCGGGATAAAGTAAAAAATAACATCGTAATAAGCGGAATAGAGAGACAGGAACGAAGAGAAAACACCAAAGACATAGTTATCAAAATTATAAGGGGAATGAAAATAAATTTGGAAGACAGTGCAATAATAAGCGCGCAGAGAAAAGACGACAACAAAGAAACAAGCCCAATAGTAGTCCAATTCAGGACAAAGGAGCAGCAAGCAGAGATCCTAAAGAGCAGGAAAACGGTAGGCCCGATAACAACAACAGATTGTTCACTTAAGGGGAAAAATTCAAACATATACATAAACGAGCAGTTGACTCACAGAACAAACAGCCTATTCTACAAGGCAAGGGAAACAAGGAAGGAGAAGGAGTACAAATTCGTGTGGACACGCGACAACAAAATTTACATGAGAAAAACCCGAGACGGCGTAAAGATTAGAATAAGGAACAACGACGACCTCAATGCCTTACAGTAAGATATCACAAAGCAGAAGTAAGTAAAAAGCAGAAAAATTACTCAAGACAAATGACTTCCATATATTTGCACAACATCCAAAGCATGAAGAATAAACATCACGAACTCGAACTCATACCACAACTATACGACCCAACTATAATTGTAATAACAGAAACATGGCTTGCTCCCCACAACGAAAAACTATATAAAATTGATGGTTACAAAGTAGAATACCATTCCAGAGAAAGCAACAAAAGAGGGGGAGGACTGGCAATATACATCAAACAGGGAATAGAATTCAAGGTAAAAAATAAAATAACGTCAAAAAACATAGAGTTACTCTCGATCTACTTGGAAAAAAGCAAAGTAACGATTACTGCCGTGTATAAACCCCCACAAGTGACATTTAACGACCTCAGATATATACTAGTGAACAACATACTAAATAGAAAGAAGCCTCATCTCGTACTCGGAGACTTTAACATAAACATCATGAATAACAACAATACCTCGAAAGACTATAAATCCGTAATAACCGAGCAGGGATATACATTAGTTAATAAGACTGGAAAAAAACACTACACTAGAACCAACCCACGTGAAGAAAACACAATATTAGATCATATAATAACAAACATAAAACAGAAAATCCGAAAGATTAAAATAATACCAACGAATGTGTCCGATCATTATCCGATCACAACGGAAATTGCAGGCCAAGACCCACCAAACTATACATATTACACATACAAATACACTGACACAAAAAAAATAAAACACGACATGAGTAAAATAGTATCGGAAGAAATACACAGTTATGAAGACCTATCAAGGACAATGGAAGCAATAATCACAAAACACCAAACTCAAACAAAAATCAAAAGACGAGCAAACTGCGAATGGGTGACGAAGGAAGTAGTAAAAGCTATAAAAGAACGGAACAAGATATATAAGATGTACAGAAGAAACCTAACTAACAAAGTACTAGAAGTAAGATACTCCAACATCAAAAAGCAAACAGCAAAGAAAATAAAAAAAGCTAAAGAAGATTACTACAACAACAAATTCCAGGCCATCCAGTATGACAACAAAAAAACTTGGGCAATAGTAAACAACTTGATTAACAAAGAAACCATAAAAAGAGTACCCATAACACAAATCTCACGAGAGAACAACTCCTTAACAACAAACAAAAAAGAAATAGCAGACGAAATCAACAAATACTTCTCACAAATAGGCGAAAAACTAGCAGCAAGATGCCATCCAAAGAAACGAATTACGGGCGAACAAGAAAATATCACAAATAAGATCACGCCGACCATCTTCCAAGGAACAAACGACGACGAGGTATATGAAATACTCTCAAAGCTGAAAAGAAACAAGGCTCCCGGGTTTGATAGTATAACCAACAACATGCTAGCTGATAATGCAGAAAAGTTAACACCAATCATTACAAGAATAACCAACAAAATGATTAAAGACGGGAACTATCCAGGTTACCTAAAGAAAACGACAATAGTGCCAATATACAAGAACGGTGACAGCACTAGACCTGAAAACTATAGACCAATCTCAAAGCTATCAGCACTAAATAGAATTACGGAGACAATCATCAAACGACGCCTCGACGACCACATAGAAAAAAACAAATTAATAAGCGAACGACAATACGCATTCCAAAAAAAGACCGGAACCACATCAGCTGTTCTAGACTTGATAACGAACATAACATGCAACCTAGACAAAAAGAAAGAAGTAGTGACGGTCTTCATAGATATGAAAAAAGCCTTCGATACCATCAACAAGGAAAAACTATTACAAAAACTAGAGCGGTTCGGAATAACAGGTGAAAACCTAAAACTGATAGAAACTTACATCACGGATAGACCACAACAAGTTCAAATCGACGATATAAAAAGTGACACGACATACTCATCCTTTGGACTGCCACAGGGAGGAAACCTGTCACCAGTTTTGTATATCCTGTACACAAACGACATCCATGATCTAACGCTAAAGGGTAGATTGTCTGTGTTCGCTGACGACATCTGCATAATGTATACAAATAACAACATCCAAACAATACAGGAAGAAATCACCACCGACATTAAAATGCTGGAGAAATGGAGCACGGATAACTACCTCACCATAAACGAGCATAAAACAAACTACATGATTATGAACAACACAAGCGGAAGAAAGCTACAAATTGAAATAAACGGCCACATGATAGACGACACTAAAGAGACGAAATACCTAGGCCTGAGGATCTCACACAACATGAAGTGGGATACACATGTCAACCACATTGTGAAACAAAATGCGATAGCAATATCCAAAATACACAAAATAAGGAATCTAGTCCCCAAGAACATGAGAAAGACAATCTACCACTCCATGTTTGCATCCAATATAAATTACCTTGGAACAGTGTGGGGTTCAACATCAATCAAGAATCTACAAAAACTACAAACACAGCAAAATAGAGCCCTAAAACTAATCCACAACCTCGACTACCTCACACATACAAAAACTGTGTTCCAGATTACACGGGAACTAAACATAAAGCAAACACTCCAAATGAACAACATTTTACTACTACACAAAGTGATAAACAAAAAAACTAGGTCAGATCTGAAACTTATGGCAAACAGAGATATACATACCAAAAACACCAGACATAGATCACACATAAGAACTCAAAAAATAACAAGAAAAAAATACACACTCAGTATAACGACCGATACTATAAAAAACTACAACCACCTGGACGACATCACCAAAAAACTAAACGACAAACCCTTCAAGACCAGAATACGACAAATGATTTTGGCGGGGAAGATCTGACGTGACTCTGACAACAAATAAAAGACAAGAAACCCTCGATACCGTCAGCCCGAGGATGAACTTCACCACTCGGGGCGAGGACAGAGGGAGGAAACCGCGTCGAGAATTGACATGTAATTCTAAATGTATACATATATGTTCATTCTCTTACCATATGCTATGTAAATAGTAAACAAATAAAGATTCATTCATTCATTCATTCAAAACTTACTTCGAGTATATCGGGAAACGCGTGTACAAGATTTGCTCCCACAGGATTATTTACAGAGGGTCATCTTTTATGAGTGGTTTCGTGGTCAATGTCAAACCAATGAAAACTTTCCTAATTTGGTACTTTCCACTGATGAAGCGACATTTACCCGACACGGAATTTTTAACAGCCGGAACATGTGCAACTAGACCTATGAAAATCCGCGAATTATACCAGGCACCAATTTTCAGTACCGATTTGCCATTAATATCTGGGCCGGAATTATTGGCAATTGTTTAGTAGGGCCTGTGGAACTGCCGCCCCGTCTTAATGGTGAAGAATACTTGAATTTTTTACAAAACACTCTACCAGGTTGAGCAGTTTCCACTTTGAGCAGTTTCTTTAAAATTGTTGGTAAGTTTACTGTTAAATCATTGAATACATCGTTATTTATACGCATTTCGTGAGCTCCGCGTGCTACAGAGGGTTAGTTTTCGACGGAGTACCTCACATTATGAAAATATGTGGGTAGCGGCAATTGAATATTTCAGTGCAAATTATTCCACTAAATTAATATACTGTGTTAATTAATACCCTGTATAATGTAAAATACTGACTCTTTAGTTTGTGTATTAATCCTTGCTAAACCTTATCGAAAGCTTGTGTCATATCAAGAAAGATTGATAATAGGCTGAGTCACATTAATGTTCATTCTTCTTCCAACTTTCCACAAAGGTTTCAAAAGGACCGATTTAAAAAAAAAAATCTAAGCTTGTTAATTCGTATCCGATCTAAAAATGCTAATACACATTTTTATGTAAAACTTCCTCCTCTTTCGATTTTCAAGCGACAGAAGTTAATATATAATCTTCCTTAAATATTTATTTACATTGTAATCCATTCATAGATTCATTCATCTTCCATGCTTGTGGTAATCACAATTTCGGCCACGTAACAACTTCTCTGGCGGGACCCTGAATGAAATTAATTGAATCCCATTTTATTAATATTGATTCCGAGGCTGGATCCCGTCGAAGGGCATTAATTCCGGACCGACGCCCCAGGACAAACTCGATTACATTGTTTACGGTGTTTTCTGTCGTATGGCCGGACTTGGACGCCCATCCTTCTCTTTCTTGCTCCCACCATAGCGAATGGGACGACAAAACTTAGACGCCCGCAGGTCGTCGATTGTTTATTTCGATCACGTATCGACGGACGACGCCTCACGACGCCTCTCGACGCTTCTCAGGCGACCAGCAGACAGCTCCAACGAAATTAACATACCCCCATGGGCGATGCAAATTACCGAGGAAAAAATGTTGGAAAAGGGAAATTAGACAAGATTTTATCGTCCGTGATGTGTATGTTAAACTGGTAAATTGTTTTTTTCTCCTGACATATTTTGATTGGTCATTATGATTTACTAAATGCGAACATTGCAAAGTATTTGGGTATGACTCTGGATACAAAGCTAAGGTGGAACGAACACGTTAATAAGAAAAGGGTAGAGCTTGCCTCAAATACAAAAAACTGTACTGGCTGTTGGGAAGAAACTCTCAGTTGTCAGTATACACACTGAAAAGTGATTATTTGGAACGAGAAAACATAATTTCTTGAATTTATTTACTAGATTCAAATGCATATTTACTTGGATGTAGAAAGTTAGGTATATACAAGAAATGCCACATACTCAAGATAAGTAAAATAATTTCTCAGATAAATGCTGTCAACAAATAAATTCTTTCTTTATAAGAACCAATATTGTATTGAAAGAAGTAATTGAATTTTTCGTCCCAAAAATGTTAATTTCTCGTACGAAGTAATAGTAAATCCATCCAAGTGCGTAGTTACGTGATCCAAGAAAATATAAGAGATTTAATATAAGTAAGTATTGTTTACTGAATAAAAACCCACCAATTATTTAACTGAAGTGATTGTCACTTCTTTCAAGTAAGTAATCCCTTTCTCTGGAATAAATATGCGCACCGTGATTTTGTCAAGGCTCGCGCGCCCGCGCGTGGTGCTGGCGCCGTATAGGAGCCTCTAGTACGAAAACAACAACGACGTACCCGTAGGGGATGTCCCTTGTGATTTATTGGGGATGTGTATTGTGATTTATAGTGTACAATAAACGTTTCAACACGGAATAGATTGATATAACGCACGCAACAGTTTAGAACGAGTAAGTAAATATAACATACCTATCTTGTTAATTAGCAATAGAAAACGTATTTGTGCCAAATCTTTAAAATTCTTACATTAAGTAGCTAAAAATATACAAAAAATATACACTTCATTCAAGACTGTTTACTTACTTCACCAGAGTAACCACTTTCTTAAATCTAGTAATTATTCCAAGAAATAAAATTTCTTGATTGAAGTCAATAATCTCTCGCGTATATACGAACCTACCAACTACTTCAGCCAAGTAATTCTCTCTTCGTTCGAGAGATCACTTTTCTGTGTGTAGGACAAATTGCAAAGTTACAACCTAGTACAAAAACCGATTTGGTTATACTGCATTCAATTTTGGAGTTAAAAAAGCAAAAATACAAGGAATCCAGAATTTTGACCGACGCCGTATGCAGCAGGCACCACATGGTCCTCCAAGATGTTCTCGATGTAATTCATGGCATTTAGTCTACCAGGAACCACAACAATATCAGTTCTGTTGTCTATACTGATTCCAGCCCAAACCATCACAGATCCATGACCAAATCTATGCACTTCCTGTATAGTAGCGGCTGCGTAGCGTTCACCAGGACGTCTATATACACGTACTCGACCGTCGCAACGGGTTAAGCGAAATCTGGACTCGTCTGTAAACAGTAGAGGCGTCGAGTGACGAAGTTGCCAATCTCTGTCATCCAGAGCAAACCTCATTCGCGCTGCTTTGTGATGCTGCGTAAGGCGTGGTGCGCGGACAGGTCTTCTTGGTTTCGCTTATTTTGATCTGTTTCTAACAGTTTGATCAGAAATTTCTATTCCATGTGCTCGTCTTAGGTCGTTTAGGAGGTCTCGTGCTGTGGCAAGAAATCGGTCTTGATTTTGAGTAGTTTTTCGATTTCGACCTTGTCCAGCTCTTCTAACATTTTGGCCAGTCTCCCAAACCGATTCCATAAACGCTGAATAATAGAAGGGGAAACACGAAGGTCCCTGCTAACATGTCGAATAGAGTGGCCATGCTGAATAAGGGCGGCAGCACGAGCAACTTGCACTTCCCTAAGATACCTCATTTTACTTCTAATGACGTTTCTAATCAACGAAAACATTTTCAAGTGTAACTTATACCCGCTCATCAGTTTGGATTCAGAAACAAACATTCGACAATTGATCAGGTACACAGAATAACAATGATAATAGAACGAACTGTAGAAGAAAAAAGGTATGCGCCTCTATATTCCTGGATGTGGCAAAAGCCTTCGACAAAGTTTGGCACGAAGGCCTACTCTATAAGCTGGAACGGATACTACCCTTCGAGTATAGCCAACTGTTGAAATCATACCTTTCTGACAGATATTTCAACTCTCAAAAGTATTCAAGCTGGAGTACCACAAGGTAGTGTACTTGGCCCAATTTTTTACCTTCTTTACACACATGATCTTCCGCAACCAGATGGTGTTACCGTTGCCACTTTTGCTGATGACACTGCTATCATGGCAGTAGATACAAATGTTGAAGGAGCAACGCTAAAACGGCAGAATGCCGTCAACAATATTAGTGATTGGATGCAACGATGGCTAATTGCATTGAACGAAACCAAATCCGTTCACATAAATTTTACCAATAAGCGAATACAACACGTTCCAGTGAAAATAAATAACACTACCGTACTCTACTCGAACACCGCAAAATACCTCGGTATGACGCTGGACACCAAGCTTCGCTGGAAAGCACACGTTAAAAAGAAACGAGAAGAATTGGGCATAAGATACAAGAAAATCTACTGGCTTATTGGTAGGAAGTCGGCTTTGTCGTCATATAATAAACTCATACTTTACAAGCAGATACTTAAACCTGCGTGGACCTATGGTATCCAACTGTGGGGCTGCACTAAGCCAAGCAATATTGCCATCATTCAACGCTTCTAAAATAAGGTGCTAAGAAACATCGTGGGTGCACCTTGGTATATAAGAAACAGAAATCTCCACAGGGATCTTGAGATGGAATTAGTAACCAACGAAATTGGAAAGTTTGCAGAGGATCATCAGAACAGACTTCTCCAGCACACGAATGTTGAGGCAATCCAGCTTCTTGACAATTGTGACAGTGTGCGAAGACTCAAAAGAACTAAACCTTTTGAGTTGGTGAAGTGATGTTAAAAGAGCAGAGCACAGTGTTATGTGAGTGATAGGTGAACAAAGCAGAGCAACGTGCAGTGCGTGAAGTTTAAAGTGTCAGCATCCAAACTAAATTTAAGTTACACCAATGGGGAACACTTAATATGGAACACTTTTTATACGTAGCAATTTAGGTTAGATCAATATAGCTAGTCAGTCATCAGACTAGGTGTTATACACAATTACCTATGAGGTGATGTTAATTAATAAAAAAAGAAAAGTGTAACTTAAAAGTATAACATTACATTGTTTTTGAGCAGTCTATTAAGCATTTTGGGTTTATTAATAAAGAAAACTTTTGCTTAAAACTTATCTTATTTGTCACTGAAGAAACCTAAGGAGGGCTGGAAATTACTCATAAAAGTTGAAACCAACATTACGAACAGAACATGAAAAATAAGCATTCTTCTCTCATTTTATTGACATTAAAACACAAATACCTTCATCCACGGCGCATCCGCCATAACGAATTTCCATTAAAAATAAATAAAAAGAACAATTCAAGGCCATAGTTTCGATTGAGGGATCACTAATTTACTAAATTGCTTAAGAAGAATATCGGTTAATAAGTATAGTTAATTCTGAAACTTTGAAATCATGACAGGTTGTTACACTGAGAAAATTTCGATTTGAATTTACAGTAGGAATAGTAGGATTTTTTTCCCTGCGAAAATCAGTGTAATTTTTTACATTTGAATTGTATTTTTACTTTGTTATTGTATATTCACACTGTGTTTTACAATAATTTCCCCGGACTATTACACTGATTTTAATGCTTATAATTTTACATTAATTTTATTGTAATATTAGATGAAAATGGTGTTAAGTGTGATATGTTTACAATTATTTCAATGTAATATTACAAGAAATTTGCAGTAAATTTTATTTGAACATCTTTATTTAAAACTAAATAAGTATAAATATATTTATCTTAAATATATTATCATCACACCTTCTAGAGAGGAACCATACTCCATTCCTTCTATTTCTGACAAGCACATGATACGTTGGTGCAGGATGTACCATATCTTTCTTTGTAAAAGAACAAGAACATATATTAGCTAGACACAAAAGTTAGCCTGAAAAAAATTCACATTTTGTTTTGTTCTCCAAATTTGGCATTACAGATAGCTTCCACAGTACCTTGTTGTGGGTATAGAAACCTCCAATCGTAAACTAATTTACAAGAATAAACATAGAAGCTTCTGCACTTACTGCTTTCTGCCAAGTATGGCGTTACAACATACGTTGTAATTTTACGATTCTAAAGTATACTTCCATTGTAATTTTACAAAAAGAATATTGTAATTGAAATAAATCAGTAATATCTTTGTAATAATACAAGGATTTGGAAAAATAATTGGAATTCCGAGCAATTTTTTGTCTTAGTACACAACTATTGTACTTTCTACAATGATTTATGCGTAATTTTACAGTTATTTTTCTCAGCGAGTACCAGCCCTCGTAATTTGTTTGGTGATATGTGTGATATGATAATAATATAGAACTTGCGTTAATTTAGAATTCTTGTATAGATTGAGAATGATAAAGGGGTAAATTTAATGGAACTGCCGCCTTAATAAGATTCAGTATTGAATTTACTCGGCCAGATGAACTGTAGCTGTCCAGTGTTACCGTCCACTGTCCAGTGGACGGTAACCTAATCTATCGTCAGTAAATGACACCAGGGACTGTACGGCTGGCACACATTATCACGTGGCTGGCACAGACGCTGCAATTTACTGGCAAATTTAATTTTCTACCAACATGTTTCCCAATTATTTCCTCGCTATTTCTTTAAAAATAATAGTTCCCGATGCTTTTATATTGTATGTCGATGCAAGTTAGGTATTGATAATTAATTAATGTCAGTTTTATCAAAATTATTTTAATCATACCAAAATTAATAATAGATTTTTTTATTTGAAATTTTCAATAGTTTGCATCAAAAAATAAAACTATAGTTGAATATACGGACATACCGTATCATACGGACATAATGATGGAATAATTTTAATTAATTAATTTTAGTTTATTTATTACATTCCGCTTGTATTTCACCATTTTCTTAACATTGATAATAAATAATTAAGAGGAACAGTCTTTAAGTTTATTAGTGAAGATTAGTTAATTTAACAAGTAGCTCAGTTAAAAACAAACATTAAATTGTTTTACATTCACAGTACTCAAAACATCACAATAAAAGAAAATCTGATGTGGCCAGACACATGACTTTATCATACTACACCACGGGCAACATACATACAGCAGTGTCAAACGCTGATGTTTTGACAATATGTACTTTCAATAGAATCAATATATCTGTCAAATCCTGGCTAGTTTTAATACAGACACGACAGATCTCGATCAAATAGAATTTGCTCATACAGCTAAACTATTAGTTTTACCAAAAAGGTCATAGAAATAAACTGCACAAAATTTCCTCTACTTTAATTTATTATTTAACTATTTTGACCAAATTACAGAAATGGAGGTTCATTTACAAAATCGTTGAAAAATGCTAAGAGTAAACCTCCAGTTCATTTGGACCCTTTTGAACAAAACGTCTTTCAGCTCTAAGTTTGGTCATGAATCTTCTAAATATTAAGTTTTGTCTCGATACCTTTAGTAGTTTCTCCGGAATCATCGCCAGAAAAACGGGCACATACACACACATACACACGACATTTTTTGTACCCTGGTCAAAAATGTTCGGGGGACCCAGAGGGACATATTTCCGCTAAAATCTCATTTTTTTTTTACTATTACAATACTTTCTCATACTATGTATGATAAATTAAAAAGACAACAATACATTTGAAATTAGAAATGTGTTAAATTTATGCAAGAAAATATACCTTAAAAGCAGAGATATATCATCCGTAAAACCTTCGTTTACAGCCTTTGCTATATAATAGGCTTACCATACGTCCCAGTTTGACCGGGACAGTCCCGGTTTGAGACATCGGTCCCGGTGTCCCGTCCGGTTTGGTATTATGTCCCGGTTAAAATTCTTAACATGCTATCACAGATTTCTATCTTAGTTGTCAGCAAGTTGAAATATTTTAGAAATGTACAAAGAGCGCAAATCAAATTTGCTCTGTCAAGAAAACAGCCCTCATGCTGTTGATGCTACGTTTTATGAGAAAGATACACATTATCATGATTTGAAGGTTATCAGCAACAAAGTGTTAAATAGTGACTAATCGATTAAAGATTGTAACATATTTCAACGCAATTCCACAATTTCGAATTTATAGAACGAATGTATCTCTGTCACAGAAAAATGTTTATAACTTTTACTCTGCTAAACGAAATTGTAGATGAAAATCATCCATATGACAATATTATGTAGAGCACCGACTGGAGGGAATTTATATTTTAGTTGGCTACGTAAATAAAATGTTTGTATTTTTAAACAAATGTTTGAATAACTTTCTATCATACACAAAATTGTAGGTTATTAGTTCGGTTAGTCATACATGAATGCTCCGAGGCGAACTACTGAGGTGTCTTTATTTGAACATGAAATATACATTTCGGTAGTTTAGCAAAATATTTATAACTTTTCCAAAAATGACTGCATAATTTTCTACCATTAGTCGATTTAAAGTTGTATAATGGAGGTTGTATAGTCCTTTGGTATTGATTTTAAAATATTATGTTCAGGATGTCCCACGCTATAAACAAAGTATATTAATGGTCTTAAGAAATCAAATTTACGTTTTTTCCATACATACAAGTTACAGACAGTCATACGCTCTACAGCAAGAAAATATGTTGATGCTGACGCAATATCCCACAACAACGTACCAACACAAACTTATGTTTGCTTAAATGGAACACTAGGTATATTATTGCAGTTTTCAGTAAGATTTTTTTCCTAATTGTTTTGACGTCAACTTATATTAGGCTTTTGTCAACTGTTTCTGAGATATTGTGAAATTAAAATCAAAAACAAGCATTCTTCAAACAATCTTTCGGGGGTAACTAACAAGGATAAAATAAAGGAATTAATTGTTGATAATAAAAGTATCGCACTCTTTGACAATTATTATTGATTTGAGATTCTAATATGACTTATCCCGAACAACTTGACATTTGCTAAATAATGTCAAACAGTTTAAGAATTTTAATTGGAACACCCTATATATCTTGACTTACTTCGAAAGATCGACAACAGCTAAAAAGTTATTAAGCATATAATTTGTCATTTGTGACTTAACAATAATAACACACAATAATTCATAAATTAATATCAAGTATCCAGATTGGTCGACAATCTTGTTGGTCGAAATTCAACAATCTCACAAATGTAGTAATACTTCTGTTGACGCAACAAGTTACAACCATTGTAAACTGCTACTATGAATTTATGTCACAGTGTCAGTAATACTTTCATAAGAATAAATAATTAAATAAATGGATAACTGTAAACTGAATAAATAATAATTATTTCAGTACGATTGTCAAGAGTGCACATGGCAGCCCTCCCAGGTCAATATGTATAAGTCTCGAACTTCAAATTTCTCGGTGGACATATTACATTTTCCATTGTTTCCACAAAAATATTTTGGAAACGCCATCTTATTTTATTCTTCATGTTCGCCATCGTAGTTAACATCCCCATAAATTTCTTCCTCCGCGTTAGAGTAAGTCCGAGTATTTCCAACGATAGTCTAATTTGACTTCATTTATTGTTCTAAAAAATAAATGTTGCCATCTCAAATTTTATGAAATGGTCAAAACAAATAATATATTTTTTTAATTTTTATTAAATAATAATCCTTATATTTAGAAAAGTACACTATCCAAAAATAGAAGTGGTTCAATAAGTAATTATCCATCGCTCACATTCCTAACATTTTACACACCCTGTAGTTATATTGCGATGCACGAATTCACAAGTTTAAAGAAGAAAACCACTTTTTGTCCAACCCCGGGCTAGGTCGGGCCACATGATGCTGTGGTTATTCATTATATTTGTCTTGTGCGAACACTTCACACGCGTGCAAAATTTCTCCAATAATTTGCAATAGTTATAGTATTTCTTGTGTTTTGTGGTTACAATGCCGAAAAGGGCTCCTAGTGTGGAACCTTTAGAGGACGTACGAAGCAAGAAAGTTCGGAAATTTGAGAAATTGCGGATGAAAATGGAAGAGATCCGGAAAGAAATAGACGTTTACGACTCAGCGAGTGAATCAGGTTGGTCCTAGATGATTTTACCTTGTGCCTGTCGTTTATCTTAACACAGGGCATTCTATTGAATGGCCCGCTGAATCTTTATGATTCCTTGTTTGGGTAATGATAGAGCAGGCAGGGCATTCTAATGAATGGCCCACTGAATCTTATGATTCCTTATCTGGTTTCGTGCTATATAAATCAAAGCTCTTGAACGACATGCATAATCTTGCTGATTAGTCGAGACTGTTCTCCTGGTTTTATATCGGACGGGCCGCCACAAAACAACCTTTTTTACTAGGCTTTATGCCAGCCGATTAGCCGTACTCTCTCAGAACCCGAGGAACAAGGGATGTATTTGGAAAGTTTGGCAAACTCGGCCAAGATTTTTACGGATGTCTTTCATCAGCTATCTCTTCATCGAAGATTTTTATTGGCGCCTTCTCTAAATCCGCAGTTCAAAAAATGTTTTGAAACCCAGGAAGTGGATACTTTTTTGTATGGAGAAAAATTATTAGAAAAGGTGAACCAGTTTTCCTATTCTATTGGCATCAGTATGCGAGAAAACTCTGAAGCAGTATGATAGTGGCCTTATCAGATGGTTTCATTTTTGCAACGTTAGTAAGCTAGACCCCTTAGAGTATGATTTCCAGGGCATAATTAGCTTTATTAAATCTTTAGTAGATAAAGGTCTTTTATACAGTACAATAAATTCACACAAATCAGCGTTATCACTTATCATAAATTTTCCTAAAGAGGATGAATACATTTTCAAACGTTTTCTGAGGGGCATTTATAACTTCAAACCACCTTCACCCAAGTATTCTTTTACTTGGGATCCGTCACCAGTCATTAGGTTTTTAGAGAGTAAACATCCTAACATTGACCTTTCCCTAGAAGACCATACATACAAATTATTAATGCTTCTGGCACTAACTTCGGCACATAGGTTGCAAACTTTCTACCTTATCAAAATTGACAATATTCTTATCAAAGACAGCTCTATTGATATACAAATACCGGATAGAATAAAAACTTCAGGTAAAAATAAATGCCAGCCGCTTCTCTGTTTCCCCTTCTTTAGAGAGAAACTGCCGCTTTGTGTAGCGTCATGTTTAGGGGACTACTTAAATAGAACAATGTCCTTAAGGCCGGCAACAGAGAAACGACTTTTTATCACAATTAAAAAACCATACAGAGCCGCTTCTACACAGACGTTGAGTAGATGGCTGAAAAATGTTTTAGTACTTAGTGGCATAGATACTACGGTATTCAAAGGCTACAGCACTCGCCATGCCTCAACGTCTGCAGCGAGCCGTGTTGGTCTAAATATAGAAATTATTCGAAAAACAGCAGGATGGACAAAAAACTCAGAGGTTTTCAACAAATTTTATAATAAACCTCTAGCTTCTGATGCAACTACCTTTGCTAGAGCAGTACTGTCAATTGAGAATGATTGAAGACTTTATAATTATAAATGTTACTTTTTTGTTACATGTTAGTTTACATATTAATGTAGTTACATTAGTTGGATAATATATTATGCTTATATATGTACATATATATATATATATATATATATATATATATATATATATATATATATGTTTATGTATATTCTTATATATTCTGTTATTATATATTGATTAAAAAAAAAGTAATAATAAATAAATTAAATAATAATGATAAATATTCTGTATCTACATTTTGAATAAATAGGTATTACTTTGTACCTTGAGGTTCATAGATCGTTTTTTCTTTGAACATCTACAGGGTGTGTAAAATGTTAGGAATGTGAGCGATGGATAATTACAAGATTGGATGACTTACCTAGTAAGGAAGGACAATCCTAATTATCCGAGCTCACATTCCGTACATTTTACAACCCACCCTCTCTTTTTTTTCCCAGCCCTAGACGATCTATTCACGTTTGGCACGCGACAATATAATGAATAACCACAGCGTCATGTGGCCCGACCTAGCCCGGGGTTGGACAAAAAGTGGTTTTCTTCTTTAAACTTGTGAATTCGTGCATCGCAATATAACTACAGGGTGTGTAAAATGTACGGAATGTGAGCTCGGATAATTAGGATTGTCCTTCCTTACTAGGTAAGTCATCCAATCTTGTAATTATAGATACCTCTTTCTGTTTTTTCTTTGTCACAAAAGTACCGATCATTTCGATTTATTCTATGTTTTATTTGGTAAGTATTCGTTTAATGAAATACTTACATAATTATTTTATATGTCTTTTATAACGTCATTCCTGTCCCGGTTTGGAATTTCATAATTATGGTAAGCCCGCCCAACTATATACAAATTTAAGAAAACAAGAACTCCAACGTACAGACGAGATTCGTAGTGAAAACTGATCGAATTTTTAAATTTTACCCTTCTCTCGTATTATGTAGAAATGATTCAGGACACACTTTATTTCATTCTTTTTGATCAGTCTTTCCAGAGTTTGGAGCCTTCAAACATTGGGCTCAAAATACTTTTGCTACCAATAGTAGATTTCAAACAAACATTTTGATTTTAACAATGGACATAACCTTAAAATCTACACAATCATATCTTTCATGTCAATTTCCTCAGCAGTGTAAACGTGGCTTCATAAATTTAGAATTTGTATCGCGCTCAGGCAGCTAACATTTGCATCCTGTTCGCGTTTGAAACGACTCGACTGGCTCGGGCAAGCCGTGGCAAGGATAGCCTTTCTAATTGTGTGCCGACTGCCTCGTCCGACTCCGTTACTCAAGCCAAGTCGCCAACCTGGCCGCAGAAGAAAGTGATAGCGGTGAATGCTACGTGACGTTCGTTTTTTTTCTCTTATTCTTATGCCAGAGTGCGGAGCAGAGTCGAGCAGCCAGTCGACTATTCCAGCCCCACTCCCGTCGCGGGCGCGGCAAGGCCGTCTATGACATGCGATCTGAATAAGAATTAGTACCTCTAAATGTCAACAATCTCTCCTACACTTCGCCGCCATTCGCTAGGTCGACAATTGTTTTGCCTCTGTTGGAATATATGAGAAATAATGTGGAAGAGGGTAAAAAGTAGAGTGATTTTGGGGTTATGTATAATTTTTTTAGTGTAGCCTATTTGTTTTAATGTGCGTTATGCTTGTTAAATTGTTTTAACACTTTGATTTTAACTATCAAAAGCTAATGCGAGCAATAGAGGAAGTTGCTGAACACACAGTCAGTGTGTCGTCAGTTGTGTAAACTTTGACGTTTAATAACTTTTGTAATCAATGATGGATTTAGCCAGTGATCAGTTTTGTAAAATGGGTTTAGACAAGAATCATCATCAACCTACCTTCTTGAATATTGTTCGAAATGCGAGGTTCAAATACACATAAATTGAGTATTGCAAACAATAAAATGCTAAAAGCATTTTTTTAATTCTGAAAAGAGCTAAAATTGTAATCTTTACTTTAACTCTGAGTTAAATTGGACAAAAAATTAAACAATTTCTGACAAATTCCTGAGGTTATTCCCAAAATGTAAAAACCGTATTGTTAGTATTCTTGTATAGCTTCTATATTACGATAAATAAATAGACACTCTGATGCCATTTCTGGTAGAGTTGCCAGATGTCTATGATTTTGCAGGATTTCATGGATTTTTGTATGCCAACATACAAATTTTATGATCTCTCAGTTGCGATAAAAGCACTTAAAATGAATCAAATATAATATCATAAAGAAATATTACATTTTTTTACGACGAATCAAGCTTTTTTCTTTTGTATTTGTATTTTTGTTTGTTCAAGAAGCACTAGTTTTTGTTAGTTTTATTTGATTCTACATATCTACATATATATCTTCATCTACATCATAACGTTGTTGTTTTGCATGTGTCAAAAAGTAGCAAATAATTCGTTTTTTCCACCTTTAACACTGTTTTTCGTGAAAACAAGAGCTAAATCGCTATTTCTGTGTCCAGATTCGGAGTTTTGCGCAAAAATCCTATCGAAATCAGTTGTCATTTTTCCGACAACTTTTACTTTATCTCATCTATTACTGTATGTAAAGTATTGTAATCGTGCCAAAAACAAATTTTGAGATTTTAGTGGAAATATGTCTTTTTGGGTCCCCTGAACATTTTTGACCAAGGTACAAAAAAATGTCTGTGTGTGTATGGATGTGTGTACCCGTTTTTTTGTGGCGACGATTCCGGAGAAACTACTAAAGGTATCGGGACGAAACTTCATATTTAGAAGTTTCATGACCAAACTTAGAGCTGAAAAGCTTTCTGTTGAAAAGGGTCCTGGAGGTTTAGTCTTGGAATTTCATCGGAATAGGTAAATAATAAATTAAAGATGAGGAAATTCTGAATAATTTATGACTATGACATTTTTGGTACAATCAATAGTTTAGCTGCATGAGCAAATTCTATTTCATCGAGATCGGTGGTACTGCATTCAAACTAGTAGTCAGGATTTGTCCGATTTTTTGATTCTAATGACAGTAGGTAGTGTCAAACGCTAATGTTTTGACAATAACTTCTGTCAATATAAGCTGCGTTCGGATATTGTATTACACATTTTACACCCAATAACACGTAAGTGTCATTTGGACGGTGTACCCGGTGTCAACGGAGTGCAATATCCGAACGCAGCTTTAATCGACATATCTGCCTAGTTCTACTAGTTTTATTTTAATGCAGACATGGCCGATCTCGATCAAATAGAATCTCATGCAGCTAAACTATTAATTTTATATATAGTATGATAAAGTCATGTGCCTGGCAACATCAGATTTTTTTGTTTATAAAGCTGGACGAATGAAATTTGGGAAAGTGTTAATAGACAAAAAATGCCATTATTTGGGATACTCTGGAGGTTAATATGACTTCCGGTTTTTCCGGAAAGGACATCATCATTGAACTTTTAAATAGCACCCTATATTCCTTGTGTGATATTTTCAATCAGGATAACATTCTGACCACAAAAACATATCGATCGTCAATTTTTATCAGCAAGGCAACGCAAAAATAACTTTTTTGTGTATTAATCTAGGTAACTGATTGATGATTACAATTATATCAAATACTATCAAATATTATACAATTATACCAAATACTTGATATTTGGTTGAAATTCGTAGCGTACAAATGCTGTTAGACGCAAGGAAATCGAAAAAAATATTGACCTAATGATCAAAGTCAGCGTACAAGTCAAAGTCACTCAATGGACTACTCGAAGGAAGTACCCTTAAACGTTACTTTCACGCTACAATTATCAGCAAAATATCAAGCATTTGGTATCATTGTGTAGGAAAAATGTGTTTCCTCGAATAATCAGAGTACTTCGGTTAGTCCATTGAGTGACTTTGACTTGTACGCTGACTTTGATCATTAGGTCAATATTTTTTTCGATTTCCTTGCTTCTAACAACATTTGTACGCAACGAATTTCAACAAACTATCAAGTATTTGGTATCATTGTAATCGGAAAGATGTTATCTATCGAATAATCAGGGTGTGGCCATTGGCTACCCGTGAAAAAAATGACTCGCTGGCCAAAAACCAATTATATCACACTAGGGGGCGCCAGTAATGCAATGTCGGTCAAAGTCGATTTAGTTAGTGTTTATTTGACAATTTTCGACTATTTTCACCAATTCATAGCCACCTAGATTAATAGACAAAAATGTTATTTTTGCGTTGTCTTGGTGATAAAAATTGACGATCGTTATGGTTTTGTGTTCAGAATATGTTCCTGATTGAAAACATCACACAAAGAATATAGGGTGCCATTTAAAATTTCAATGGTGACGTCATTTCCGGAAAAACCGGAAGTTATACTCTGATGTCATTTCTGGTAGTGTTGCCAGGTGGACAGGATGTTGCAGGCGTTCCTGTGGATTCAGGTATAATTATTATGTATGACAACATTCAAATTTATGATCTTACATAAGAAAATGTTCTATAAAATGACTTAATTAAATTAGTTAATTAAATTTTTTTGCAACAAATCTATTTTTTTGTTTAAAAAGCAGACTCACGCTGCTTACAATAGAAAGTAACGTACGAAGTTGAAAGATTGTTATGAGACGATTTTGAGATTTCTACGGTAGTGGGATCAACTGAAAGAAGTTTAATAAAATTGACGAAAACACGCTTTTTACAATTTAACCTCACTCGAAAACCATACGTGGAAAAAGTAGGCCTTAAGACAAAAATTAAAATCAAATATTGAATTTGATATACAAATGTGAATTTGTATACCAAAATCGAAGAATTTTCAAATAGAAAACTTTAATTTTTAACAAAAGGACATGTTGATATTGGAATACCCCTGTATGAATATGATGGAACCTGGAAATATGGTGGCTGACGGCATATTATGACTTTAATAATATTGAAATAATAAAAATGTTTTATTATATATTATAATACAGTTAATATCGTTTATAACAACGGCCAACGGGCCGGATGTATTCGGTTGTTATATCTATATGTTGCTATAGGAAATACGCATATAAATTATGAAAGCGATTTTTATTTAAAAAAATGAAGTACTACATAATGTATGTATTACAGGTAATTTATAGTTATGTAACCAACATGTATATTAAAAAGGGCGATTAATGATCGAGACTTTTTAACGCGCGAGCGACAGCGAGGTTCATTTTTTCGTCGATCGTATTCTTCTGGTGACGTCAACATTGTTTTTTTTTTGTCGATGGGATTTGAAGTTACATGTCAATGTACGTAATTTAACACTTATAGTGCTGGATGACGGAAAAATGGAATATACCTTTTTTGTGCAGAAATCTATAAGGATTAATTTTGTATCAACGTTAAAATTACGAAAACGTGACCGTTTTGCGGTAAAATGCAAAAAGACGCGAACGTGCACGATAGGAGTTGCTTTTTGGAAGTTAATAACGAAGTTAACTGATAATTGTTCTCCTCTAATTCCATTGTAAATTGGTAAAAAGGGTCATCTTTTTCTTTAGCTTATTTTCAAACCCATCCAACCAAAAATGAAAAAGTTGAAGAGCTTGCAGGCTTTACCAGTTACATAGAAAATCCCCCATTGATACCATGGAAATATAGTCTCACCTGTTGGAAAACTCCTTATATAGTTTGAAATAAGCTCTTGTGATTGATTTTAATAGGCACTCGGCTATACCGTTAGCTAGCATGCTACGACCTGTTGCGATACTCGAACGCCTCTCATCTGGAGCAGAAAGTGCGGCTCGTTTTGAGGCCCGCTCCGATTTCAGGTTGCCTCGCAGATTATATAACGAACCGACCGATATTTCTCGATTGAGGTAGCCCGCATTCGTTCTTTTTCTTTAGCGTGTGGTTATTCAGAGTATATTGTTCTATACCAGTGATTCCAAACCAGTTTTCTGCTAGGCATTTGAGCAGTCAACAGTTGGACATTTTGCGCATCTACACAGATAGAAAAGATTGCTTGTTTTTAAGAAATGTATTTGAATCGGCGAGTTCGAAAACAATACAAGTCCAAAATTGGCAATTTTGAACTGAAATAGCCAAAATGTTCACTATGATTTATTCTATCGAATAGACCTAAAGAGAATGCTTGGGCGAAAAAACAAGTCCAGAGCAGTGCTTTTTTGCTCGCTCATGCAACGCGTTTCTACTCAGTTTCTACTGATATGAGTCGTAAACATTCGCCAACTTCGTAATTTGCATTCAAATCGTTGTTGAGGTACGCCGAAGTAATCAATATGAATATCAATATCAAAAAGATAAATAATATTAAAAGAAGTCCACAAGTATGTAACTGGTGAAAATTTAGAATTTTACTCCCACGTGACAGCCGGACCGACTACCACCGTAGAAGAGGAAATTTAATACTATTATGTATATAATCATCAAACTCTATATCATACACCTATGTGAAGTTAGCCCCCAGCCCCCTCTTATGGGAATTTACATGTATAGAAAAACTCTAATTACTCGAGTACCCTTAGAGATACCGCAACGAAACTAACACTGTTCGAACGAGTATTCTTCGGCCAATCTAAAAGTGGAAAAGTCCGATCCGAAATATGTAATTAGCGGCCGTAATTAATTAATAACTGATTAGGTGACACGGAACATTTGCAAAAATCGGGATATTCAATGGGCTGTATCTCGTCAAGCCTTTGTTCAATCTTAATAAAACCAACACCATTCGATTCCCCTCTTCTTCGACTATAGAAATGTCAAAAAGTCCGATCGCAATTACCTAGGTTTGAGGTAGTATGCGGGGGCGAAGGTCGGCGTGTTTTGCGACAGCTTGCGTTGTTACCCTCGACGGCCCGGCCGGCTTCCAGCCCCCTCATATGTGAATTTACGTGTATAGAAAAACTCTAATTACTCGAGTACCCTTAGAGATACCGCAACGAAGCTAACACTGTTCGAACGAGTATTCTTCGGCGAATCTAAAAGTGGAAAAGTCCGATCCGAAATATGTAAATTAGTGGCCGTAATTAATTAATAACTGATTAGGTGACACGAAATATTTGCAAAAATCGGGATATTCAATGGGCTGTATCTCGTTAAGTGTTTGTTCAATCTTAGTAAAACCAACACCATTCGATTCCCCACTTCTTAAACTATAGTATTGTCAAAAAGTCCGATCACAGATAGCAGAGTTTGAGCTAGAATGCGTGGGCAAAGGTCGGCGTGTTATTGCAGTCCAGGTTTCCGCTAATTAGTGGTCTGAGAAAATTCCTGAACTTTGACTATTTTTATCCAGGGATGCGAGTATGGAAGCATACACCGTTTCAGCAGCACAATATGCATAACCCCTTTTTATCATCCGATTGTAACAACAAATACATAAAGGGAAAAGAGCAGCTTGTCTCTACTTATGGGAGTTATTGCAGGTCAGGTTTCCGATAAAAAGTGGTCTACAAAAATTAACTTTACTTATTTTTACTTCACACATACCTATGAATGTTTAATTTTTTAAGGCGTACAGCGATAGATAAATCAAGTTACATAAGTCATGTTTTCATCAATTCGTAACAAAATGTTCATAAGAACCGAACCCATATACGAGAATACGCTAATTATTGTATTAAAAAAATAACGACTTTGACCATTTTTACGGTCAGATGGACTGACTTATAAAGCAAATCATTAATTAGAAAAATGTAACTAAACTGAAATAAACTTAAATTACCGCGGAGAAGTTAGCCATAAAAGATAGCCATAACTTTTTTTTTCGATTTTTGTTATGAAACATATATCAAATGATAGGGGTGATAACTTCTCCGCGGTCCCAAGAACGACATCAAAACTTCCGACTGCACTCAATAACTACCCGCAAGAACTTGACAAAAACGATATACCGGCACCCTTTGATGCGGGTATATCGTGCCGCCAATGTCGGCACTCTCTTTGTGTCTTTGTCGGCATTCGTTGCCGGCGTCACTTGGTCGGCCGTTCGACTAAGGACCACTACGGCGCCAAAACAAGAGCGCCAATCAGTGTACAATAACATTTGAATTATATTTTTTTAATTAAATATATTAATATTAAATTATTAATATTAATATTATTAATATTAATAATATTTATTATATCTTTAATTATATTTAATTATCAAAAATAACAAATACTATTAAAATTCACTGAAATCATTAAATCAGTTGTTAAAATTGACTTGTTCGCGAATTGCATATTCGCATTTTACAAAATGTATGACGAGCTTCGATCTAATTTGGCGTAAATATCTACATGTGCCAGGAATACAAATAAAATAGTTTGTGATCGGTATACCATGTATGATCGTTTCTGGTTTGGCGTATATCCGAAGGTAAAAATGATCAAACATTGTTAATCTTTTTACATCACTAATTAACGTAATTTCGAGTTGCCATAACAACCGTAGGTAGGGGCAGCCTTCCTCTACCGTTTGATGTACATATTGTCACGATCGGATGAAAAGATATGACTTATGCAGCATTTTTTATGAAGCCCTGTTCTGCTTAGACGCTCATCCGATTGTAAAAACGTTAAGAGTTCGTTAATTTTTTTACATCACTAATTAGTATAATCTTAAGTTGCCATAACTACGGGAGTTAAAGCGACGTCTGGGCTTTCGATTGCTGCAACTACTGATATAATTCGTCAACTATTTGCGGAGTTATGAGGTTTGACAAATGTGAAAATTTATGAAAAAAAATACTATCTTTTTAATTTTTGAGGTAGTAATTATGATTTGATCCTGTTGCCATAACTACTGTATTGTTCTGCTGAAACGGTGTATGCTTCCATACTCGCATCCCTAAAAATAGTGAAAGTTCAGGAATTTTTTTAGACCACTAATTAGCGGAAACCTGGACTGCAATAACACGCCGACCTTTGCCCACGCATTCTAGCTCAAACTCTACTATTTGTGATCGGACTTTTTGACACTACTATAGCTTAAGAAGAGGGGAATCGAATGGTGTTGGTTTTACTAAGATTGAACAAATGGTCAACGAGATACAGCCCATTGAATATCCCGATTTTTGCAAATATTCCGTGTCACCTAATCAGTTATTAATTAATTACGGCCACTAATTTACATATTTCGGATCGGACTTTTCCACTTTTAGATTGGCCGAAGAACAGTCGTTCGAACAGTGTTAGTTTCGTTGCGGTATCTCTAAGGGTACTCGAGTAATTAGAGTTTTTCTATACATGTAAATTCCCATAAGAGGGGGCTGGGGGCTAACTTCACATAGGTATATCATACTCTATCATATATGTATAGGGTTAGTCAAAACACCTACATAATTTTCCAACTGTAAACAATTTCAAAAAATTTTTCAAGTAATAGTTGTTTTGTTTTAAACAATCTATCGTTTAAAAATATTTTTATTATACAGGTTCTGCATTTAATTCTGCATATCTCGTAACCTTCCCTTTTTCAAATAGAACAGCCTGTATACCTTTACATTTTTTTTAATTCTAAGATTAATTCTAAGAATCTTTTGTATGATTTTTTTTTATAAAATGCCTTATTTTTGAGTTATGATCAATTAATCAAAAATAGACGAAATTACCGAAAACCTAACTAATTCTCCAACTGAGAAAAAAAAAATATGTTTAAAAGAAACTATTTTCTATTCTGGAAATTTGGTAACATACATTTTTAATTCTAGCATTAATTCTTTTATAGAAATCATCTTTTTTTAAATAGAATACTGTCATTTTTTAGTTACTTATGTTATTTCATAGTTTAGTTACTTTTCTTGATTTTTTTATTTTGTTATCCTTTAATGATCGGTTAATTGCTCATAGCTCATTTTAGAAAAAAATGATTCTTACAAACTCTTAAACCTTTTTATTAATTTTACTAATTTTTCTATTAGAAAAAGAAAAGTTTACGTAATTTTCAGAATAAATAGAACATCAGTATATTGAAAATATATTTTTTGAATTTTTCTTTGAAATTCTTTACGGTTAAAGAATTACTAAGGTGTTCCTGTAATTTTGACTAATCATGTATAATCCGCCATTTTGAATTAAATTTTAAAAATCTGACATGACATTTTCAATTATCAATCTTCAATTATTACGCGAAATAAGTTTCAAGCAAATCCTACATCACAATAAAAATATTATTGAAATGTTTTAAATAAACAAGTATTGTTAAAAATGTAAGCTGTTTTTCCGTCAAGTTCAAAGACAGTACATGTCTATGATGATTCCTTTAATCATAGCTCTGCTTTTAATCAAATATAAATAAAATATGTAGTACATTTAATTCTCTGTGAACTACTTTATATTTTGTCCATTGGCACAAAATAGCTAACTGCTATACTTTTCAAGATATTGCACCAACAAAATTATTTTGTTAATTTTCTCAGAACTCACTTTTTGGACTTGTAGTGTTTTCGAACCGACCGATTCATTTGATAAATCAACAAATAAGTTTTTGTTTGCAAATCTTCATTTAAAAATTCTTTGGGTATCCGGTTTTGTTAAGTTAATAGCATCGTTAGATCTGGTGTCTATTTAGATAATATAATCCTTAATTAAAAAAAAAAAACCAAAGAATTTTAGTTCAACAACAGTACCTACTAGAAGTATTAGAATTTTCAATTTAATTCGTTGCAGAAATAAAAAAAAATGTTAAGTTGTTTTAATACCCAGTATATTATTCGTCTAAGCAAATTAAACTGAGATTGATATTTTATAAATAAGTCAACTCTTAAAAATTCCTGGAGTATAAAAATGTTATTTCGAGTCGAAACATCGTAGGTACATGTGCACTTACAAACCATGTTTCAAATTCTCGAAGCGGACCGGCCGGCTGGACAAAAACGGCTATTATGGCCGTAAAATAACTACGCCGAATGTTGTTCGAATATTTGACAAAAACATACTCATACCGTCAATGCTCCACAGACAAATACATTTTTCTTGTCGAAAGAAATTGTTTTCGAGGCATAGTACGAGATGTCTTTTTATATTTCAATTTGGACAAGGAAATAATATCCTTGTACGAAATATGCACATGTTTGTTTTTGCTGCATTACTAACGCGTTTCGAAAAATATAATAATACGAAATGAATAAGGAATCTATTGTTGACGCCCAAAACACATTATACATACCTACATCAATAAAAATGTTATTTAAATGCTTTAAATAAACAAATATTGTTAAAAATGTACGCTGTTTTTCCGTCGAGTTCAAAAACAGTACATGTCCATGATGATTGTTTTAATCATTGCTCTGCTTTTAATGCAAATATAAATAAAATATGTAATACATTTAATTCTCTGTGAACTACTTTATATTTTGTCTCTTAGCACAAAATAGCTAACTGCTATACGTTTCAAGATATTGCACTGCCAAAATAATTTTGTTAATTTTCCTAGAACTCACTTTTTGGACTTGTAGTGTTTTCGAACCGACCGATTCATTTGTTTTGAATAGATTATTTTGGATCAAAACATATTTCTTTGACGCTAACAATATTTACTTCATTGTATACTCTAGTTCAGTGTTTCCCAACCTTTTTACTCTTGCGGAACCCTTTAAATTGGGTTGGAACCTGGCGGAATCTCAACAACAAATATACAATGTCCTTTCCAAGGCATTTCGACTATTTTTTTGCGAAGAGAAAAACGCGTAACGAAGTTTTTCAAGTAACTAGATACAAGTCTGTAAAGAAACGCAGGTTAATGATTGAATATTACTTTCTACAGTAAAATTAAAGTACTTTTGCTGTAAAATTTAATAAATGCCCTGTAGAATTACGGTGCTAAGATTGTTGTAATATCAAACGAAAATGTATATGGAATATGTGAATTCTGTAAAAACAATACAGAAATATAGCTGGTATCCAATAACCAACGATGTTACAGTTAATTCTTCCTTTACGGTTTTTTGTTAGTTATTACATTCATTTTCTGTAACATTGCTTATATTTCTCTCTAGGTATAAACTTATTTATTCTTTTTAGTTCTTTCTAAAGTTACAGCCCCTTCAAGTATTACCAAAGGCAGGAAAAAGAAAATACAAATCAAACAATGCGAAAACGAAGAATACAAAAGCACCTTTTACAAATAATTAAATACATAAATTCTTTAGAAAATTTAAAAAAATTATCATTGATCAAAATGCAAAAGTTCAGAAACATATTCTGTGATAAAGGTTTCATAATGGACCTATTGATAACAAGCTAATATTCCTTAAGAAGTTAGAGCAACTAATTCATTAATATTTTGTTAAGCCAAGCAATATCAGCATCATTCAACGCTTCCAAAATAAGGTGCTAAAAACCAGGCCCGGCGCGTGATATTTTTTTTGTGTGTACGAAAAAAAAATGGTACCTTTCGGGAAAAAAATCAGTTGCCAATCTACCGGTTTAGTGGCACGATGAAAATACTCACCTTGGTATCAATCGGCTCTAAAATTCCTCTCTAGGTATAAACTTATTTGTTCTTTTTAGTTCCTTCAAGTGTTACCAAACGAAGGAAAAAGAAAATACAAATCAAACAATGCACAAACGAAGTATACAAAAAGTACCTTTGACAAATAAATAAATTCATTAAAAAATTTAGGTAAAAATCATTTGTCAAAATACAAAAATTAAAAAATGTTTATTCTGAGCAAAACGTTTCATATGGACGTATTGATAACAATTCCTTAAGAACTTAGAGCCATTTAAAATACTGTTTTGTTAATATTTGGTTATTTTTTAAGGTATTGAAAAAATAAATGGGTCTTTATGAAATATTTTAGTCAGAACAATAATTAGGTTCTGAGAAAAAAGTGTGGGAATAAACACCCAACTAGAAGATATTTGTGCACACTAATTTCACATATAACAGATGAGTTCTATACTTTTTTCTTTTAAACTTTCTTAAGAGGAATCACTAGAGGTAGTAGCGTACTACAAAACAACACTACATAAAACCAAACATCCTGAGCTTAATTGTGTGTTAATAATCACGTGTAATACATTAAATTATAGATAAAGGTGTATTACACCGGGTACGAATGCCACTTTTTTTCATTTGCGTTGTTGTTTTGTTTTTTACCCTTGCTAAAGAAGCCAATAATTGGTAATTTTTGTTATTTTTTTTTTCCAAATCCGAACCAAACATCAAAAAAGCAATATTACAACATTTTGTATTGAGCCTTCATGAACTTGTGTAAAAAAAAATGACAACAAAATATGAATGTTGTAATGATTTAACCGTTGGTTTTTTGAACATGTGAATGAGACGAGAATAACATATTTTATAGTCGTACGGTGCAGCCATCTGTTGGATAAACACCACATCATTTTCTTCGACCAATCAAATTCAAATGGTACAGTCTGAAGCAGCAGCATGAATACGTAGCCAGGGGAATCACATAATATTGAGCAATTTCGGCCTAACAAAAATATTGATCGCAGTTTGACACGGGAGGTGTAGCGGCGCCGCGCCCGGCAAACGAAAGCCATACGAAAAATAAATTTTACCGTGCTGGTGCTACGTAGATAGCAACGACTCGCTTATAAATTAGGACAGCATGTTCTTTCGGAAGTGTATGTCATCAACATGAATTGTTGAATTTCGACCAAAATAGGCTAGAAACCGAATACGAGAAATAATTTTTTGCCGTCCTGATGGGACTCTACGCAGACAGCAAAGAGCGAGCTATAAATTAGGAGCGCATGTTCCCGCGAGTGTTTATATTGCAGTACCGCAATACCTACTTACAATGTTACAACTACTAAATAATTAATAGGAGTTAAATAAATTATTACTAAGGAAATACAAGTAATTTAATTTTTAATCAGTCATTTATTTTTCGTCATAGAATTTCAAATATATTGGTATTTAGATTTAGAAAATAATATTAATACCAAACACTTGTCGCTTGGCAATGCATTCAGGGCAATCGCAATCTATGTAGGATGGTTGGCTTTAGTTCTACTTGTTGTACAACAAACGTAGAACAGACGCTAGAAATATTGGCAAATTAAAAAAAAAGCTGCCTTTATGTGGCCCGCGTTCTAAGAAAACTAATTACTTGCGAGAGTATAACTAATTAACTAATAACTTCGCTAGTTAATTTGGGCAATACTCTCTTATAGGCGTAAGCGTGCCGGATTACCATATATGGCAAAAAACTTTTATAAAGGTCTAAAATATTTGAACATGTATCTATATAATATGTAATAAATGACTTATACATATACATAAAGCTGCCTGTTTTATCGAAATCGCTATTTTTTCTCATACCTACAATTGAAATTGAAGTACGTATACTACCAAGTCTAAAAAAAAAGTCTAAAAAAACGTGCGCTGAGGACTGTTTTTGGTCTGCAACGCGGTGAATCTTGTAGGCATGTGTTCAAGACGCATAAACTTTTGACATTCTACGACGTTTACATCCTCGAGACGGTTTGTTTTGTCCACCGGCGAACTGGCGACTTCTACCATGGGGCTGATCACGCATACAGCACACGAGGTGCTGATCATTTGCTGCCGGCCATGCATCGCCATACGTCGTACCAGAGGAGCTTATGCTATATGGGATGCAAGCTGTATAATTCGGTCCCTAGGGATATTAGGTCGACGGTCAGCATAAAGGCATTCAAGTCCGGTTTGCGCAAATATTTGTTGAATAAAACGTGTTATTCTGTTGAAGATTTTTTCTTATAGTTGTTGTTAACAAACTTTCATATATGTATATGTATTGACGTTTCATGTCTGTCTGTGTGATTGTTACATGAATAAAGTTTATTTCTATTTCTATTTCTATTTCTATACATAGCAATAATAATTTTGAGTAAAATTTCAAAATGCAGTATCCAACTGTATCTAGAATTAATATAGGAATATTATATTTACTAACACCTACTTGCGTCACCCGATAAAAATTTGAATTTTTATGAGGTGTGTTTTACCTGAAAGTATCGATCTCTGCTAAGTAATGAACGAGACATTCGAGATTATTGATGCACAAAGAAAACGTTAAATGGATTTAAATAAGTATCTGAGTACGAATGCTTTCACGGCCAGAGTCATTTAAATTTAGATGATAAATAGTTACCGGTTTATGCCGTGAGTAAAAATTCATAATTACTGTCTTCTCGAACCATGCTGTTCGCTTCTTCGGAGCTAACTGATAATTAGTTACTAATTCTAATAATAAATGTAAAGCAATAAATGATTTATGTAAGAAAAGCTGTCTGTTTTACCAAAACTACAATTTTTTTCAACATACAAAAGGTAAAATGTTCAACCATAGTTAGTAGTAAAATAGGAATGTTATAATAAAGCAATTAATTAATTTGTATCACTGTATTGTTTTGTGGAATTGTATTTGTATTTAAAATATACAAGAAAAATATTTCAGAACATGCGATAGTCACATACACAAAATTATTAGGAAACGGTTCGGCGCCAGTCGACACCGCACGGCCCCTTTGATCTTCGCCGCCAAAGAACGATACCGCTGTTCCCCTCATCTAATCAGTGCGTTGCTTGCATTTTCTGCGGAGTGTACAGTGGGCGCGGCTTGTTCCCTCCTCTCGCGCCTCAGTTTCGTCGAATTTTTGAGGCCGGTGACTAACATTTACTCTTAAATAAGAAAAAACTTACTCATACATACATAATGTTGAAAACTGCACTAATGCAAGGTAATTTATAACTCGAGGTGAAAATTAAATGCAAAAACTTACCAAATTATAAATAAAAATAAGTGAAGATCTTTTAAATTTTCATTGTCAAAATTAGTACTTACTACTTTAAGTACTACTTTAATTATTTTTTGTTTAATTAAATACAGTCACGAAATTTGAAATTACACTTTAGTTTCCTGTCCGCATAAATTTTCGCCTTGAATTGCAAATCACTCTATATATTTATTGAGTTTCTATGAATGGTGCCGACATAACTTTCGTCATAGAACCTCCGAACTTGTCTGGTGATAGGTTAGTTACCTTATCTGGAATGTAAGATCATATTAAAATCCACCACTTACAACTCTGTTCTTCTCCTAAAGTACCGTTATGAGCAGCAGATTCAAATTATAGGTTTATTTTGTCATACATTTGGAAAGGCAAAAATATTGAAAACAAATAATGTTAGTTTGACCAATAAATCCGCCAGATTGTTGTTTTCTAGAGGTTATTTTGATTATATGTAACAGATAATAATGTAAGTAAAATTGTCAATTGAAGTTAATGAAGTCTAGAATGTTACCCTTTGGATGTAATATCGAAATAACAGTGGTTTATTGGGTTAGAAGGGCTCCAAATCAAAATTATTCATTGATTGACTTTGTTTATTAATCCAATATTTAAAATAATAATCCCATACTAAAATAATACATAAAAGTAACACTGAATAATGTGCCCATGAACCGACGACCGCCTCTGCTATTTGTTACTATTTTTTCCGCGGAATATATAGCATATAGCAAATATTTTTGCTTTGGCTTAAAAATAGGTTTACTTCTGCCAAAAAAAACATATTTTCTTTCAAATAAATATATTTTTAGTGTGAATACCTCATCTAACTGTATTGTTAGCGCTGTAAACTCTCTCCTCGTAGTTCGGCCTTATCTTGAGTATAAATAATAAACTGGTGCAACCCTACCGCTCAGTTGATGTCATGCGTCTGGCTAAATTGCCGTGCGATCGCCAGTTTAGAGCACAGTGCATGCAGGTTCAAGTTCCGATTCCGAATCAGCGTACACTTTGCTACCCTAACCTTGACTATATGTAGGTCTGGGAAAACCAACCACTGGTCGAGGATGTGCGACATCCCAAAAGGCGGTGACACGTGGAGATTTTCCTCTACTGTACCATCCGTAAAGTTCTTGTCAATAATAGGTCCACATTAATGTCTTCAACAAACGAATAATTTCTTTAGTCAAAGAACCATTTATTGCAATCTTGTTAACTGTCACTACTTTTATTGTTGCTAAAATTACTAATAACAAAAGAAGTTATCTTTACTATGCCATTACCATGTTCTACACAAAAAGCAATAGACATTGGATTCAAACGTATCTATTACTTTTACCTCGTATAAAATACATTATATGTATATATAGTATTATAGTATACCGTAGATGTATAATAATAGCCAGTGGATCACCTTGGCGCAAAAGTAATATTGTTCCACATCTGGCAGACCTACCTAATTCACGATCTGAGATAGTCAGGAATTCCTAGTGACATTTCCATCTTGGCACCTTTAAACTATCGAATTGTTTAAACTTTTATCCGTGCCTACCGCTTTCGTCATTTGCAGTCTATATATATGATGAATGGACAGTCTCAATTGACATGTACCTTTCTCCCATTCTCACGTGTCCTTGCCCTATTTCTGTTCCAACATTGTGTGCACGTGAATTTGCAATACAGAAACCTTTTGAAAGTAATTTAAACAAAAAAAAGTAGTATTATTCCTAATTTCCGTTTTTAGTTTTGAGGAAGTTGGTTCATTTATTTTTTCATAATAATTAAAAATATTTCTTAGATTCTAGATAAATTATTTTCCATATTCAACATAATAATATAAGAAGTAATTATTTATTGGAAAGCTCGCTGTGTTATTTAATAGCTAATTATTTTGTGAGTAAAATCAGTAATTTTATCAAATGACAATTGGCCTGGTATTGACAGATTCGTAATGATGTAGAATATTGGCGTAGGTATTTTATATCGCCTATTTTGGATAAAACCGCAAGACAAAACCGCAAAAAAATAATAATAAATATACCACCGTTTAATTTCCAAGTGGTGGCCTTGCGAACACAGATAAAAACAATGCTTATGATTTAACACTAAATTATGGAGAATATAAAAAAACGAGTTGTGATTATTTTCAGGATTTACTTTCAAATTTGTCAGTGAATCACGCATTTGTACATAAAATAATTTATTGCAGATAGAAAATTGCTAGTATAGAAATGGAAAAGTGCAGTACATACTACGTCATTAAAACGCCATTGTTATTTGATCTTGACTTTTTTTCAGTGTTAGTTTCATGAGCTTTCAATAGATACTTTGGTCGCCATGTTTTGAAAAGTAGTTTGTCAATATCTTCGGTTCCATAAATATTTCTCTTGGCTTTATATTTTTTTCTCTGAAATATATGGTGGTTTCAACGACTGTTGCGTTTATATTCTTTATTAGGTTATTAGGAATAATTGTTGGTAGTTACATGAGCTTTGAATAGATACTTTGGTCACTGTGTTTGAAAAAGAAAAGTTTGTCAATATCTTCGGTTCCATAAATATTTCTCTTGGCTTCATAATTTTTTCTCTGAAATATGGTGTGGTTTCAACAACGACTGTTGCCTTTATATTGTTTGTTAGGTTATTAGGAATAAGTATTGGTAGTTTCATGAGCTTTGAATAGATACTTTGGTCACCGTGTTTTGAAAAGAAAAGTTTGTCAATATCTTCGGTTCCATAAATATTTCTCTTGGCTTCATAATTTTTTCTCTGAAATATGGTGTGGTTTCAACAACGACTGTTACCTTTATATTGTTTGTTAGGTTATTAGGAATAATTGTTGATAGTGTGAGCTTTGAATAATTACTTTGGTCACTGTGTTTTGAAGAGAAAAGTTTGTCAATATCTTCGGTTCCATAGATATTTCTCTTGGCTTCATATTTTTTTCTCTGAAATATGTGGTGGTTTCAACAACGAGTGTTGCCTTTATATTATTTATTAGGTTATTAGGAATAATTGTTGGTAGTTTCATGAGCTTTGAATAGATACTTTGGTCACTGTGTTATGAAAAGAGAAGTTTGTCAATATCTTCGGTTCCATAAATATTTCTCTTGGCTTTATAATTTTTTCTCTGAAATATGTGGTGGTTTCAATAACTGCTGTTGCCTTTATATTGTTTATTAGGTTATTAGGAATAATTGTTGTTAGTTTCATTAGCTTTGAATAGATACTTTGGTCGCTGTTTTGAAAAGGGAAGTTTGTCAATATCTTCGGTTCCATAGATATTTCTCTTGGCTTTATAATTTTTCTCTGAAATATGTGGTGGTTTCAACAACGACTGTTGCCTTTATATTGTATATTAGGTTATTAGGAATAATTGTTGGTAGTTTCATGAGCTTTGAATAGTAACTTTGCTCACTGTGTTTTGAAAAGAAAATATCTTCGGTTCCATAAATATTTCACTTGTCTTTATAATATTTTCTCTGAAATATGTGGAGGTTTCGAAACGACTGTTACCTCTATATTGTTTATTAGGTTATTAGGAATAATTGTTGCTAGTTTCATTAGCTTTGAATAGATACTTTCGTCGCTATGTTTTGAAAAGAAAAGTTTGTCTATATCTTCAGGTGCTCCTACACGCAGTGCCAATAGGGGCCATCATTGGCCATCGGAGTGCTTCGCGTAGCGGGACCCAACTGTGCCAATGCACATCGCCAATATGTCGACCTTGTCCGCTTTATTTCATTCTGTTTTAGCATTGTACGTACTACCGATGAAAAGTTTAGTTATCTATCTATGTTTTATCATATATACCGCATTATTTATGTTTGTACGTACTTTAAGGACAATGATGATTTATTATTTGCCCAAATGCCTGATTGCCCAAATGTAAAAACATGAAAACTTTTTTTAATATTTTGTAAATTTAGTCACAATAATTATGGTTCTTATAAGCATTATAATAACCTTACAGTTACAATAAATTAACAAGCAATTAAATAATGTTCTGAAGACAATATTGAAGTCGTTATAATGGGTGACCCACGGCATAGGTACGTTTGTTTTTTTTTTGTATTTTGGCGCCGAAGGAATGAACGTTGTGTTAATTGACAGAAAATGCCAATTTATGGGATGGTGTTGAGGTTAGTATGACTTCCGGGTTTTCCAGAAATGACGTCATCATTAAAATTTTAAAAATGAATTTGCACACAATGGGGAGGCATACGGTATTTAGGTTCTGGGATTGCGGTCAACCTTATTCGCTGGGGTGGGGTGGGAAAGGTGAGGGAGGGGGTTGGAGGGAAGCGGGATATGAATGTACACACGATGGGGAGTCATACGGTATAGGGGTCCAAGGACTGCGGTCAACCCTCTTCCCTACAATCTTGACTACAATCAAACAAAGTTGCATTTATATAATTAACAACAATTAACTGTTTATTAATTAACAATTTATGGATTAGTTTTAAGCGGCAAATTTAAATAATCTGATGTATTTAATGTATTCAACAAAGTTTAAAAACTATACTGGATGCTTTTCCTTATTTTGATTGTCAGAAAAATATCAAAATATCTGTTACTAAAAATATTGGGTTGATAATAAATATACCTACATAATATACATACACGGAGTTTTAATATCTATAATTAAAACTCCGTGTATGTAAGGGTTCTCAATTTTTCTTTGTATCTTATTATAAATAATTTCAGTTTTATTATATAAATTATATTTTAAATCAAAATTATGAATTCATCGATTTGACTGAAATGAAATATTTATATAAAGAAACGACACAAATTAACAGGGTCCTGCATAAAAATATAGACCACTCAGTGTATCAGATCTTATCCCATCTTATTCCGCATTTGTTGCTTGAAACATAAAGAAAATAAAAAGGGAGATTTTTTTAATGTCACGTGGCAAATATAAAAATCCAAATAATTTAGTTTCCTGTATTACTGTATATTTGTATTCCTTAATGTATTTAATATTTTCGAACGTACTGTACAAATAATGGCTGAAAAACATGTTTAATATTTAACAACCTTATTAAACAGTGTCCTCATGCAAGGGTTCCTTTTTATAATTCTAAGCAACAATGCACTGCTTAAAATAATGGGAGCTGCGGAAACAGCAATGATATCACTGTTCATTTTTAATTCTCTACGGGACGCTACGAGCCTTCTACGATACACAGAAATACCTTGCGCCCAATACCAACGTTGGCCAATGTTGGCGAAGTGAATGCGCGCACTACGCGCAGCGCGTCACATCACCAACGTTGGCGAGACGTTGGCACTGCGTGTAGGAGCTCCTTTCGGTTCCATAAATATTTCTCTTGGCTTTATAATTTTTTCTCTGAAATATGTGGTGGTTTCAACAACGACTGTTGCCTTTATATTCTTTATTAGGTTATTAGGAATAATTGTTGTTATTTTCAAGAACTTTGAATAGATACTTTGGTCGCTGTGTTTTGAAAAGGAAAGTTTGTCAACATCTTCGGTTCCATAAATATTTCTCTTGGTTTTATAATTTTTTCTCTGAAATATGCGGTGGTTTCAACAACGACTGTTGCCTTTATATTGTTCATTAGGTTATTTGGAATAATTGTTGTTAATTTCATGAGCTTTGAATAGATACTTTGCTCATTGTGTTTTGAAAAGAAAAGTTTGTCAATATCTTCGGTTCCATAAATATTTCTCTTGGCTTTATAATTTTTTTGTTTGAATTATATGGAGGTTTCAACAACGACCGTTGCCTTTATATTGTTTATTAGGTTATTACGAATAATTATTGTTAGGTTCATGAGCTTTGAATAGATACTTTGGTCACTGTGTTTTGAAAAGAAAAGTTTGTCAATATCTTCGGTTCCATAAATATTTCTCTTGGCTTTGTAATTTTTTCTCTGAAATGTGTGGTGGTTTCAACAAAGACAGTTGCCTTTATATTGTTTATTAGGTTATTAAGTATAATTGTTGTTACTTTCATGAGCTTTGAATAGATACTTTGGCCGCTGTGTTTTGAAAAGAAAAGTTTGTCAATATCTTCGGTTCCATAGATATTTCTCTTAGTTTCATAATTTTTTCTCTGAAATATGTGGTGGTTTCAACAACGACTATTGCCTTTGTATTGTTTATTAGGTTATTAGGAATAATTGTTGGTAGTTTCATGAGCTTTGAATAGATACTTTGATCACTGTGTTTTGAAAAGAAAAGTTTGTCTATATCTTCGGTTCCATAAATATTTCTCTTGCCTTTATAAATTTTTCTCTGAAATATGTAGTGGTTTCAACAACGACTGTTGCCTTTATATTGTTTATTAGGTTATTACGAATAATTGTTGTTAGTTTCATGAGCTTTGAACAGATACTTTGGTCACTGTGTTTTGAAAAGAAGTCATCCGACTATCTACCTAAAAAATCTCTTACAAACATTCAACTCATCAAAAACCCAACTCAAACAAAGCATATAGCAATAAAACCCATTCAACAGCCTTTATCAATTCATCAATTCATCCGTTAAAGTAAGCAAGCATTACGAGCATACGTAGGCGTACCAACAGACAAAAGTACCCCACAGTTCGCAAATACGTCACGACGTACCCTCGAAGTTTTGCAAACGTCCGACCCGGAGTTACCCGGAAACTCCGGGATGCTAGCAGCAATCCGCGCACACCAGTACACGTGTTTATTTTGACGTAAGTGGAGATCTAAGCTGGCCGAGATACCATGCGCGTATCCACGGCCCACTCATTTCAATTCATGCCGCTCCAACAGTAGTGTAGACGCAGTCGTCGCGTTCGTGTCAGATTTCGCGATTGTTTTTGCCCCGATTGCAATCGTCGCAACGTACAGTAGTTCCGAATAGACGATAAAGTGTTTTTTCTGTATTTTTTGAACGAGTTTATTTGAGGACAGAATGTAAGTTGTTTGTACAATTTTTTGTTTGTGTAGTTACTTATATTTGTTGATGATTGTAATAAGTTGTATTCGAAAAGTGGTGTGTTAAAGTTAATGATTTTTGCGTGGTATATTTTGACGCTTTGGGGAATTTTAGAAAGTAGTTGGGATAATAATTATAGCGTTAACTTCGAGCGGTTTAATTAATTATAGGAGTTATTCGTTTCTTTTTGTACTTCTTTCGAATTAACAAATGTTGTTTTAGAAAGTGTATCTTTTGTTGATTATAATTCTTCGTTGCGGTCGGACAAAAACTGTAATTTTCGTAATTGTTGAATTGGTTGGATTCGAGTAATTATTTGTATATCGTATAAAATAAATCCAAAATTGACAGGCACTTGTCAACTTTTGTTTCTCGAATGGGACGTTCCATGTTTTCTTTCAAAGTTTAGTAGAAGATTTATAGTTTCGTTTCCTATCACGGGTTTCGAAAACGTTGAGTCATAATGTCGAAAATTGTGTCATTTTTTTATGAATTTATGACGCGTGAACCCTATGATTTTTTATATCCGTAACGTCCTTTTTTTTTTTTTTTTGTTTTTTGTTTTGAAAGGTTGATATGAACTCCTGAAGTGGACAAGCAAGTCATTAAGACAGAAGAGTTTTAGTTTTAAACTTATGGGGTTGTTAATAATACAATACAGGTACAAACAAAAACTTGCACACAGAGAAAAGGTTGTCTAATGTTAAGAAAATGACAGTCTTAACAAAATTTGTTTTTTTTGAGAGGACACATACTTGTAATAATAATATTTCTTTAATATAAAACAACCTAAATATTTGCTTTAAGTAAACTATTGTTTTAGTTTAAGAATGTCGTCGTTATGAAAATAATGTGAAGGATGCAGATAGATGGAGCTTCAGTTTCTCATCGTAAGAGGGGTATCCTAGAGGGTATATAACAGCATACATGTCTATGCTGCCTTCTCTAGTTGAAAAATAACGATATTCTTCTTTGGATGCGTTAATTGCATTCCATGTTATTTTCCATGCATATTATTGCTTTCATAATAACATGATCATATTTAAAGGAAGTAGGTGAATATTTAATCTAAGAATGTGATCTGATTAATCTAATTACCCAACTTTTTGATTTAAAAGAACAAATTCTTACGTCAAATAAGTATTGTATCATTGTAAAATTGTACAATCTTAAACTAAGACAAGCGGTCAAAACAACGGTTTTCTTCAATGAACAATATACAGAACAACATACGCCACTGCTTTTTCTTAAAGTAAAAATTATTTTTGCAATCCTCATTCCTTTCTTACCTAATCTGGTCTCTTGATTTTTTTGTTTTACGTACGGTTTTCGCATAAAAAAAATAAATTCATTCATTTGCTCTAAACCTAATCTCTAACCCTCTTACGAGAAAAAACAATTTAAATAAAATACAACTTTAAACAAAAATTTATTTTTGAACGGTAAAATTATAAAATTAAAAAATTAAATTATCATAAAGGAAAGATTTTTTCGTGATGTACCAAACATTATTTTGTTCGACCACATATATTTCTTTAAGATTGTTCAACTAATTAGTACAGTAATTAAAACTGTTTTATTTTTAACTCTTTATTTGTATTTTTAAGCACTATCAGCGCAGAAAACCCCAAGAAAATATTTGTATTATTCAACATAATAATAAGTATCGGCAACAAAAAAAAACTAAAATTCACTTGCACTAAGCGCATACCCAATTACCTTGAAATAATTTAAATTTAATATACTACAATGTATGAAGTTGTTTATTCAATCACACAATGCAGCGTGTTATAGCCACCTATATTTATAAATATCTTACATAACAGTTATTATTTAAACATACGATGTTCTATTACTATGAACATTGATGATATTTATAGTAGATTTTTATTCTGCGGTTACATATTTACCGAGTAAATCTCAAGTAGACGTACAGTCTCGACAATAGTGCATAAAATTAACAAACTTAATACAATCTAATCTTGTGAAAGCCGATAATTTTAACAACACATTTACCTTATTTAACGTACATTTTTCTCGCTGTCTATGTTATCTATCAGCATTTATTATTACGCTTCATTGCCAGAGGTTTGAAGATGACATGAAAGTATCTTTAATCTTACAGGCATCTTTCAGAATGATGTACATACAAGGCTTCCTGTCTCTTGTGGCTAGCATCATTTTCTTTTACCTTTGATGTTGCTTGCACTCGCGCTCTATGAGAGGAGACTAACTACGTCATGACGTTGACACTTAATTTCTATTTTAATACGGCGAATATAGGAAATAGTTTTCCTAGTTAACCAAGGGACATAAGGTTGTGCGAAATTTCATAGGACACCTATTTTAAAACTAAAGTAGTGCAACTAAAAATTATTTTTTTCTATTTAGCTAACTTTGAGGCGTCACACTATAACAAAAATACCAGAAAAATTGACCAAAACCTAATATAATGAAAATACTGCAATAGTCAAAAATCACATTCAGTTACCAAGACAAGGTACCAATGCATATGGGTATATCCCAAAAAAGGTCAACCGCAAGCGAAAAATTCAGACTGGTCCGAATTGTTTTTTATTACTTAAGAATTAAGCTTATATGTGTATATATTATGTTTTAAATATAAAAGCAGTTTCAATTTTCGCTAATTTTGTAATAAATTATAGGCCTCTAATTTTTATAGTTTTTTATTGAACCTTTTGGCTAATAATATTAACTTTTATGTTTGTGCATTTAGCTTGTTAAAAGTAATTTCATATTGTTGTTGTTATTTCGACTTTCTCTACTAACAACAACATTTTTCCTTCAGAATGTAAAAAGAGCTAGTTCGAATAACGGATTATTTTTAAATTTGATCTTACCTATATCCAAATGTCACGTCAGTTACCAAAAACCATATTAATTGTTGTCATTAGTCGATAAACATTTGAAATTCAAGCAACGTTCAGTTACAAAGCAAGCTTATTCATTTGTTTCAGAAAGAAAAAGAATTTACTCACGACAAATCGAAATTAAAATTTTATTTATGTTTGCAATTTGTCGCGTCCGTAACCGTAACACTATGAGGCGGCCTTTTGACTTATTTCGTTGCAAAAATCATAACTATTGAACTAATGAAGATATTTAAAGAAATTAAATTGCATCTGAAAGTATAATATTATTTAAAATACAGTAGAACATCAATAATCAGAACGTCAAAAATCCGAACGCGTTTTAAAAGAGTTTAAAAACATAATTATGTATTAGTTAGTGTAATAGATGTATATATTTAATCGACTAAAGTGCATGTTTTTAGGCATTTTTAGACATTTCTTAAGCCTAAGTGTCATTTGCTAGGTTATTTTGGAAAATCCGAACAACCGAACCACCTTCGGTCCCAATTAGTTCGGATTATCGGTGCTCTACTGTAAATGGAAATACAGAGTGCTACAGCAAACAGGGTGCTTGTTGAGATATTTTTGAAAAATGCAAACCATAAAATTTTCAGTAAATACTATAGTAAAATAACTGGAAGTTTGTTTATAAAGTTACTGATTTGAAATCGGACCTGTTTCAAGCTGTACGTTGGAACGGTTGTACCTTACAACAGGTCCGATTTCAAATCAAGTATGCTTAAGGTGTGTCCTGATTAGTGGTAATGGCAATGGTAGTAGATGCCATTATAGTATTTCTGATAGGAAGTGTTGGTGACTCAAATTTATGTGCAAACTAATTTGTGTCACTATCACGGCTGGTGAGAAATACTATAATTTCGTCTGCTACCACTGCCATTACCTACCATTACCACCAATCAGAACGCACCTTTACGTTCTGATTGATCTCGTAGTATAGGCAAAACCGGGAGAGGTGAAGATTACTCATCGATTTCAGCTGTTATTTTCGACATACGTTACAGATTATTTCTAAATATTGACGTGTGTTAAAACGAAATAGCATCCCTTTCATACGTCTGCTGTATAATTTAAATGGACAAGACCAAAAAGTACGTCCGTTCTTAGAACAGATGACAGCGGTACTTGCAACCTAACCTCCAGTTATTATAATAACACAGCGCGAACGTGTGAATTAAATGTGAGCAAAATGTTTTCGTTGAAAGGAAAGGCCCTAAATACGAAATCGATGGTAATGGTCATGAACGTATTAAATTAGTTTCGTCGCACGTCTGAAAATGTAGGCGAGACAATACTTATGGAAGTAAGTCATTTTATTTAAGTTGTTACCTCAAAAGACCAATTTTATTTATTTTTTTACTTTATCATACGCAGTATGTAAAGTATTGTAATCATGCCAAAAAAATTTTTTGAGATTTTAGCGGAAATATGTCTTTTTGGGTCCCCTGAACATTTTTGACCAAGGTACAAAAAATGTCTGTGTGTGTGTGTGTGTGTATGTGTGTGTGTGTGTACCCGTTTTTGTGGAGACGATTCCGGAGAAACTACTAATGGTATCGGGACGAAACTTCATATTTAGAAGTTTTATAACCAAACTTAGAGCTGAAAAGCTTTCTGTTGAAAAGGGTCCAAAGGAACTGGTGGTTTACTCATAGCATTTTTCGAAGATTTTGCAAATGAGCCGCTATTTGTGTAATGTCGTCAAAATAGTTAAATAATAAATTAAAGGAGAGGAAATTTTCCATAATTTATGTATATGACATTTTTTGGTAGAATTTATAATTTAGCCGCATGAGCAAATTCTATTTCATCGAGATCGGGCGTACTGCTTTAAAACTAGTAGCCAGGATATGTCAGATTATTTTGATTCTAATGACAGTAGCTAGTGTCAAACGCTAATGTCTTGAAAATGCTACAGTCAATATAGGCTGCATTCGGATATTGAACACCGTTACACTTTTTACACCCAATAACACGTAAGTGTCATTTGGACGGTGTACCCGCTGTCAACGGAGTACAATATCCGAACGCAGCTTTAATCGAGATATTTGTCTAGTTCTACTAGTTTTATTTTAATGCAGACATAGCCGATCTCGATCAAATAGAATCTCATGCAGCTAAACTATTAATTTTATATATAGTATGATAAAGTCATGTGCCTGGCCACATCAGATTTTTTAATTTAGAGGACTGCTGATGCTTGTGGTGTTACCGTTTCAACAGTATATCGTACAAAACTAAGATTTCAAACGGCAGAAACAGAAGGTACCTCAATATCTTCACCGCAGAAGAGACGTTGTCGACCAAAGTTTAAATCTGTCGATGTTGACGATTTTACAAAAGCTGCTATACGTCGCAAAATTTACAATAAACATAAGAAACGTAAGGATGAGATTGAAGAAGAACATGTTTTTTTGTTATATATATATTTTATTATTATTTATGTCTGTATATACTGGACAATGTTGTCGAAGAAGACCATGTTTTTTTTTTAAATATAATATATATTATTATTTATGTATATATGTTATATATTTTATCAAAATAAAGTAATTTTCAGTTCATATTTCTTTTAATCCATTATCAAAGCACGTATTAAAAACATAACCTCACATTTACAACAAACTTTACCACCGTTTTGTGAAATACTTATCCTGAAATATTCAGAAATGAATTTCAAAACATATTTAATAATGTCTACACTAACAGAAAAGAAACTCCAAGTTTAAGCACTCAGTCACAAAATGATTGTTTCTGAGCTAATTCTAACCGCACAAATACACCGTCTTAAATGGGCTAGTTGGTATGTTTTCACTTTGCTTCTGTTAAACATGGTAATGATGGATATATAAATTAGATAGGATATTATCACAATTAAATGACCAATGATAGTATTTTTAGTAATTAAATATGTATTAATCTTTAACGAACTACCTAGTAGGCAACCAAATATACACAGCAATAGAACCAATCCGCGCGGTACGTCCATATCTTGGTTCATACGATTTTAAGCGATGAGTCAACTTCACCTCTCCCGGTTTTGCCTATAGCTCGATCGGTCGGTACTCGGTATAGTAGCGTGTAATAATTTTACTATATTGTTATAACTGAATTAATTTTATGTTAAGTTTCTGAAATAAAGTTATAGTTGAAGTGAACATTATTGTATTTTATGCTTTGGGAAAAAACTGTCGCGTCCGTAATGTCGCGTCCGAACTCGTACTATACATCATAAAGAAAGCTGAAAGATATTTCCCACATTTCATAAGTCTACAGACAAAAGGCATTCTTTGGTCTTCATTAGCACATAAAACAAAAAGATTTTTTTCTCCAAACATCGCTGAATTTGGAATATTTCTACTCGCATTAAAAGAAAACTTCCATTTTTTGTTGCGTCCGAAAACTTTTGTTTTTGCTTCTATATTTGCACTTAACTATTTATCCTTCCAAATTAATTGTTTTGTTTAATATAGCACTCTACTAGTACTTTGCACTAGAATTAGCCCCAACGTCGACTTGTTGAGCGGGAGAATTATTCTTTACTGTAAATACAATAATTCAATACTGTCTTCAAGTGCAATTTTCTTTGTATCCATAGTTATGTAGATAACTTTTTTACAATGGATATTCTTCCTGTAGGTTTGTACTTACTTAATGGACTTTGATAATGATGAAAAACATAAGACATGTCGTTATAATTTGAATTGGAAAATAGCTGGTTCGTATTGTTAGTATTCGTTGCATTTATTTGACTTTAAGTAGTGGAAAAGTTACATATTCCACTCAATCCTGCCGAATGGTGCATACTGCCAGATATGCAAAATATGTCAGATTTAAACAATTAAAAATGGCGGATTAAACATGACGACCAAAAATGTGAAAGCTATGGATTCGCATGAAACTTATTTAGTATCATATTTTAAGCTTCGTGATTTCAAATCTCATGTCAGATTTTGTAAATTGAGAATGGCGGATTCAATATAGCGGGTCCAATATCAAAATATATTCAGATTCACATGAAGCTTTTTTCCTGCGACATTTGAGGATCTTTAATTCCAAATCTGTTGTCAGATTTTCAAAATTCAAAATGGTAGATTTAATATTACAAATCAAAGTCTAGAAACTGTCGGATTTTATTGAAACTTATTTCCTGTGATATCTAAGCTGTCGATTTCAAATCTGATGTCGAATTTTCAACAGTATTCACAGGCTGATAAATCGAATTAAATTTACTTTTATAAGCTTTTGGACAAACTTTGGAGAAACGCACAATAGGTGTTGATTGTGTGAAAACAAATGCAACAATATATAGGCTGATTTTTTACATTCATATTTTTGTCAACATTCAATACATATATAATTTTAAGCTTTCACATGTTCAAATAAACCCCAACAGCAAAGTCTTGTAAAATTGCAGAAAATAGCTTTTAAGCAAATCGAACATTTTCGGTCGCCATATTGATTCCACCAGATTGAATTTGAAAATTCTAATATAAGATTGAGAATCTGGAGAGTTGTAATATTACAGGAAATAAGTTTTACGCAAATCGGATATATTTTTACATTTTCGGTCGCCATGTTGGTTCCGCCATTCTGAGTTTTGAACATCTGATGTCAGATTTGGAATTAGAAGTCTTGTAGTATTGGAGGATATAAGTTTCATGCAATTCAGAAATTGTTTACATTTTCGGTCGCCATATTGACCACGCCATTTTGAATTTCAAAAATCTGTTATCAGATTAGGAATGAGGAGTCTAGCAATATCGCAGGAAATAAGTTGCATGCAAATTGGATATATATATATATATATATATATATATATATATAGGAAAGCTGGTTAATCGACGGTAAGATATAAAGGAGAAAGGTATTTGTCGGGCAAATACCTTCGATCTTCGATCTACGTATGACGGATTTGCCCGACAAATACCTTTCTCCTTTATATATATATATATATATATATATATATAAAGCTGGTTAATCGACGGTGAGATAGAAAAGGAAAAAGGTATTTGTCGGGCAATTCCGTCATACGAAAATCGAAGAAGCAACCGTAGACACGTGTTTCGGACTGTTAGTCCTCATCATATAGATATATATATATATATATATATATATATATATATATATATATATATATATATATATTATCATTTTTTGTCGCCGTCTTGGTTCCGCCATTTTGAATTATGAAAATTTGATATCATATTTGGAATCAGAGACTCCGAAAACTTCTTATGAGCATATCTAACACATGTGTTTCAAAAGCTCAAGCTTATTACGAGTTTCTGCCATGCTTTCAGGATTTGTCGCCACTATGCGTCATATCTAAATAAAAAAATACTTGGACGACCCCTCAAGCAAAAAAAATTAACAAGAAAAATCTGACTAGATATAACCCTTTAATTTGATATTGTGTTTTTATTCGAATTTCTACTTATTGAAATAATTCCAAAATAAACTATCTCATTTTGCAGTAAAATAGCAATATCATATTTTCTTTAGTAAAACAAAGCAAGTGTTATCCAATTTTAAAAACAACGCTAAATTGCCAATTTTCGCATAAAATCTTGTATCTAATGTTTTAAAGATGATTAATATCTAAGCAATCATAATGGATACTCAAATTATATTATTTTAATAGTATCACATGTATAGTGCCACATGTTGATTATCGTGCAAAATGTCGATTAAATCCTTATCTAGGAAACAATTGAAGTGTTATCTATTGTATTGAAGATGTTCCCAGTTTTAAATTTCTATTTTTATGAATTTGATTGATTTCAATAATTTAGTAGTCGTATGTTGTTGGATAATCATTCATTTTATCGCTATAGTGTGGCCAAACTGTCATAATATTGGTTAAAAAAAGATCTCAATCTTAGTACCAAAACATCTTTCAAAAACAAAAAATAGTAAAATTTTTATTAAATATGCGACCCAGACCTGTTTAGAAAAACAGTCCTTAAAACAAGGTCAGAATCAAACAAGTCAATTGTTTTTTTAGTAAAAAATTAACAAAATTCTGTAATGTGTAGTTCACAACCCTAAATCAAAATTCATCATTTCTAGTACCATTTTAACAATATCTTCAGAAAGATAATCCTACCTTTAGTGTTTTATAACACAGATACAGTAACTTTCTAATAGAGATTAGTGGCCAAAACAAATGTTGGTTCTATTATTTTTTAATCGTTATCTGAACCAAGAGTAGGTGTCAATCAATTCGGTGGGTTTATCAGTGCTATATCTACGAGATCAAACACGAGAGCATATTTAAAATGATACTCTTTTTTTTGTCATGCCTACGGTATGAGAATTAATCAATATACCGGTGCTTGCATCTGTATAGGTAATATCTACGATGGCCATTTTACGTTATCTACGTAATAAATTTAGTTTGGTAAGTAGGGCCAGAGCACTATGTGACGTTTGACGTCATTCATACAGATTAATATTATGGAACGAAGTATAAATATATATATATATAAAAAAGAAATAGTAAAATTTGCGATGGAGGTAACACAAATAGTTGCACACAACTAGAACTAAGACGAAGTTGGAAGCGACGTACAAAAAAAAGAATACGGTATTGGCACGACTAGAATTATATCCAAAATGTTACCAAAAACGTTGCATAAACTAAGAAATCCTCAACACTTTAGATGTACTATAGCTTGCTACGTGCATGCTGATATTCAATAAACTATTTATTGCGCATATACAATCCCGCTGCAGTATTTGAACCCGATCATATCAACGATGTAGGTTTGATCTTCGCATAACTCCTTATTAAGGCAAATGTGCCTTGTATTGTATCTGAAATGGGGATTTGATGTTTAGTTGACGAGAATGATGCACGAGCAGTTACCAGAGTCGCAAAACATCGCCGAAAACGTCATGCTGGCGTATTTTGATGAACAGTGCAAAACTAAGAAAGCCCCCAACCCTTTGGCAATACTATAGCATCATGCTACGAACATGTTTAAATACATATGTATATAAATATGTATATTGTGTATAAATATGATATTCCATTATCATTCTTAAGTAATTGACTCTTAATGCTCTGTTTCCATGATAGCTGCACAACTATATGTATCTTTTTCTAAATTCTCAGACTGACATAACTAACTACAACACATTTCGAGGCGATAACGTTAATTGTCAGAACAGCGTAAGCAAGCATGTAAAACAACTGTTAAGGCCATGTTTCGTAACAATGATAACGCGTTATCAGTGACAGCAGTGCAAAACCATCGACTGTTATCTGCAAGCGTAGACGACCAGTGGTCTGCAAGATCCTAACCTAGACAATTTCACTTTTATTTACTTGTTTTTTATCTCTTTTGACAGTTCACGTGTGATGATGGGATGCTTGTAAATTTCGATAGCTTCTCTAATAGGCCTTCGATGATAATTACCCACCCTTGCCAACATCTTGACATCAACAAAATCCATTGTGTGTCCCGACTCATGGCAGTGTTGAGCAACAGCGGACTGTTGAATCTTGCCTAGCCGGGTGTCTCTACTGTGCTCCTTGACTCGACATTCGATGCTTCGTCCTGTCTGTCCTACACACAGAAAAGTAAATACTTCACTCAAAGCAATATGCCTTCATCCAAGTAAATGATTAGTTTGCTATAGCCGCAAGTAGATATTTTCTCAAGTTAAGAATAAAGAGATATTGTTGAATTGTAATGATCATATGCTTGTATATCTGAGAAAATATTTTCTTGCAATGAGTATAGATATTATTCATTCAAGAAAACTATTCTCACGTTGAGAATAATGGGATTTTCTTAAAGTGAATATATATATGCTTGGCAATGAGAAAATATTTTCCTGAAATGGGTATAGATATTATTAGTTCAAGAACATGATCATAATGTATTGAATAGAAATTACTGTTTTAGTTTTTTTTTTAAAGGTAGGGAATTGTGTGAAATAAGTAGACAATAACTTAGCGAATGATATTTGTTTTATTGTATGAAATTTCTTTGCTTAATTACATATATACTTACCTATTTATAAATTATCACTACCTACAATATCTAAGGCATGGAAAAAAACACCATATTCTATTAGACATCAAATTGTTTCCATTATATTACACAAGTAAGTTTTCTGTGACATGTATGTTGATTTGGTGACCACTATATGGCTAGGCAAAATTTACGTACCGTGTGCGTCACAAGTCACAACTACGAACTGCGTCGCAAATACGTTGAACATAAGTACTGTAGGCTATTCACGCAAAATTGAAACTATATACTTTCATAATATTATAGATCGCGTAGTTATTGCGTACAGTACCTACAAAATTAGTACTAACATATTGAACTCTTCCCGGACAATACTCGGTAGTCAGCGAACACGACGCCATAGCAGACCCCAACTAACTGAAGGCAAAGGCCGATGCGAAAAATCTTAAATCTCGGCAACGTTCGTGCACGTTTGAGTGTAAATGCGCAAGCGCGTTGCAAGCAATGGCTTACTTGATTCAAGGTATTGATCAACTTCTGGAATTGAGAATTTAAACTACTTGGTTTGAAAATTATATACTTAACCGAAACTAATAACTCTGAGATTGGGATATTTTTGAATTGTGAGAACAAGGAATTCTTAAATGAAAGAAATTATTTCAAACCAAGTAAATATTAACTTTCATCTAAAGCAATAACCGCAAGTAAATAATTTTCTCACGTTTTGAGAATATACTTCGCTGTGTGTACATAGCATGTTCCAGCATGTTATCTTGAGTACCCCTTCGTTCTTCAGGAGTGGTGTGATATCCTTTGGGTTAGGCAAAAGATCCTTTACCTTAGCTGGTGCTCTACACCTTACCGTGATACCAGAGTTCTTCGGGTATCTACCGATTCTTTCTGATACCCCACTTACGTATGGTAAACAAGCAAACCCCTTTGACTCTTGTGGTTCCTTAGGGACTTGCTGGTTTCTTTGTGTGACACCCAGTATGTCAGACTTGGTGTATCCATTCTGACGTAGGGCCCACTCCAAGTGTCTCCGTTCGTCGTCCAAGGTGCTGGAGTCGCGTACCTTCTCGGCTCTGTCGAACAGTCTTAATAACTCTTCTGTTAGGAGGTGAGAGTATGATTTGGTATGCACTGGAATGAGTTGGCATAAGTGTAACTTATATACTATGTTACAACTACATATCGCATGAATAAAATTAGCTTTCTATGGTTACATATCTTAATTTGAACTTGAAAAAGACCAATTATTACATAAAAATGAGAATTATTTATTAATTGCTGCAGTTAGAATATACATTATTTAATTAATTAATTTAAATGGAGATTTGTATGTTAGAAAGATCAGTAACAAACAATTTTTTTCTCTCTGTAACTCGATACGAGGACATCCTGTATAGAAAGATATACACTGCTAAAAAAAATTAAAGGAACACTTTTTTCGAAACCTGTAACTTTTTAAATAATAGTTCTACGCAAATCAAATTTGGTATACTTCAACGGGATATATCTAACTAAAGAACAGATCAAAAGAAGCGAATTTGAAACCAAGAAGACCTGTCCGCGCACCACGCCTTACGCAGCATCACAAAGCAGCGCGAATGAGGTTTGCTCTGGATCACAGAGATTGGCAACTTCGTCACTGGACGCCTGTACTGTTTACAGACGAGTTCAGATTTCGTTTAACTCTTTGCAACGGTCGAGTACGTGTATATAGACGTCCTGGTGAACGCTACGCAGCCGCTACTATACAGGAAGTGGATAGATTTGGTCGTGGATCTGTGATGGTTTGGGCTGGAATCAGTATAGACAACAGAACTGATCTTTTTGTGGTTCCTGGTAGACTAAATGCCATGAATTACATCGAAAACATCTTGGAGGACCATGTGGTGCCTGCTGCATATGGCATCGGTCAAAATTTCATCCTAATGCACGAGAATGCATTCGAAAAAAGTGTTTCCATATTCATTTTTGAGCAGTGTATCTATAGCACCGTGTATGAAAAAAAAAATAAATAATAAACTTATATAAATCTAACCGGTTTGATCGTTAAAAATTTAACACGTCTAATCACTATTCCTTTCGCAGCTTATAAATGCTGTAATTGACTAAAAACAAAAACGCAACGGACGCAGTTCGTGTTCGCATGGCTATATTATTAGCGATAATGTGCAATGCTATGTCTATATTTACGCTAATTGGTCGACTTCGAGATTATTTTATGTTTTAGGTAAGCATAAGTTGCATTATCGGTCGCAAAGATTACTTTGTTTGACAACCTCTGACCCGTACGTTCAAAATTGATTGCAATAAAAATTGCGTTTTAGAATATTTGATTCGGTGATGTGCATATTTTAGAAGATATAATGCCACAGCTGAGAAATGAAATTAAAAATTGAATTTAACACAATCTGAATTTGTTTTTTAAGAGCTCATTAAGTATTCATTGGTGTTCATTTGTCTTCATTGCAGATAAAACTACACTTACAAAATAAGGAAAAATAAGTAATATAATCCCAATGATCAGATAATTCAGTTTCTTGTAATTTTACCAATGGAAATCGATATTATCATGTATACAGTGTGTCCCCCGATGGACCTAACTATACCTATAATGGACGTAATTTTATATTTCTCGAGAAAAAGTCATTCTTTATAAAGAGTTTTGGATGTCCTAAAAAGTCGAAAGCCGTTGTTAATATTTTCATTTAACATACAGGATGGTTAGAAAACACAAAAATGTTAATTGGCCGAAGAGTAAACTATCGGTTGTTCGGAATTAGAACAAAAGTGTTATAGGTAAAAGTTGTTTTATATTTAATTTTATGCCCAGATATCAAATTTCAATGTTGTATTCTAAGTTTTATATTTTATTTATTTTTAACAAATTAATTTAACAAAACATTACTCCACATGTCCCCCCCTCCTACAGCTACACATTTTTCCAATCCTCCTCTAAACTCCCGATATACCAAATCAATTGTTTCTTCATTTATTGCGTCTACTGCTTCCCTAATTCTTAATTTTAGAATGTCTACAATATCATGAAAATTATTCGCATACACCTTCTGTTTTAAATAACCCCACAGAAAAAAATCAAGCGGCGTTAGATCAGGTGAACGTGGTTGCCATCCTATAGAACCGAACCGTCCAATCCACTTATTTAGAAAATATCTGTTCAACCCATCCCTCACTTGATATGCGCTATGAGCAGGACAACCGTCGTGTTGATAGTGTAGTGAACACCTAACCTGTAAGTTGATTTCGTCCAAAGTAGCAAACAATTTTCCAACATATAAAAATAAGCGTTTTGGTTTACAGTACCGTCAAAAAAGTATGGTCCAATTATATTCTTGTAATAAATCCCACACCAAACATTAACTTTTTTATATTTTTGAGAATTGGTTGTAATACGGAAATTTTGATTTTCTTGAGACCAATATCTTCAATTCTGTGAACTAACAACTCCATTTGTGGTAAACGTCGCTTCGTCAGACAAGATAATTTTTCTGTAGAAAAATCTATCAACCATAATTCGTTCTCCCATTAATAGACAAAATTCTACTCGACGAGCATCATCTCCTTCTACTAAAATGTGTATTAGTACTGGTTTATAAGGATGAAATCTTTGATTTGAAAAGATCCTTTGCAGGTGGCTTTTACTGATGTTCAAGTCTCGAGATCTTTGCCTCAACGACTTTTTTGGGCAAGTGTTCACGGAATCAATAGCTAACATAGCTGCTGCATCATCTTCGCCATTTCGCCTTTTTTTATATTTTTCACGTCTCCTGGTGCATAAAATTTTTTAACCAATTCACGAACACAATTGACAGAAATGTATACCTCAGGGTATTTTCTGTTAAAAACTTCAATAGCATGGCGGTACGATACGTCACCTATGCCGTAACAAAGAACTAAATAAACCCCTTTTGCTCTAAAGTCAACATACTTTCAATCAGATTCTACCAACAAATTGCTTGGATACGCTGTTATTACTTGTCAACTGATCAATCATAATTGTGGTCTCTAAATTTTTTGTTCAGCTTTATGTAATGTCTTTTCACTGGTCCGAGATGTAAAATTTGAAATAGAATATTCAAGTTTGATATGTGTGCATAAAATTAATTCAAACTAACTTTTACCTATAACATTTTTGATCTAATTCCGAAAAACCGATACTTTACTTATCGACCAATTTAACATTTTCGTATTTTCTAACCAGCCTGTATGTTAAATCAAAATATTAACAATGGCTTTCGACTTTTTAGGACATCCAGAACTCTTTGTAAAGAATGACTTTTTCTCGAGAAATTAAAAATTACCTCCATTATAGGTATAGTTAGGTCCATCGGGAACACACTGTATATGTACGTCACATTTATTATTTATAACACAGGTTTACTTTTTTTTAGTATTTTATGCCTCTTGGATGTACCATGAAAATCTTCGATGCCAAAAATACGTGGAAATATGTGATATTATGTGATGCGTTGATATTATGAGCGATAGTATCTTACATAGTGCATCGTTAAGGGAATATGGAGGGCAGGAAAAAGCAGGGCGACAGACAGAGTACAAAGGACACCTACGTCCTTTGACAGAGTTCATGGAAAAGATAAATCAAATTTGATATAGGTGGGTCGTGACATATATAGATGTATAGGATCAAAGGAACAGGAACTATACCAGAAACCGAAATAGAATTATCTATACACAAATATTCTCAAGAATTCAATATTACTGACAGAATAAAAATAATATGTTGTTATTAATAAAGCTAAAACAAAAACGCTAATTACTCGAGTACCCTTAGAGATATCGTAAAGAAACTAACACTGTTCGAACGAGCATTCTTCGGTCAATCTAAAAGTGGAAAAGTCCGATCCGAAATATGTAAATTAGTATCCGTAATTAATTAATAACTGATCAGATGACACGGAATATTTGCAAAAATCGGTATATTAACACCATTCGATTCCCCTCTTTTTTTTTGTTTTAGTACCAATGATTAAAAATTGGTAGTATTCCACTGAAAATGTTATCTAGTCAGTCACGAAAGTAATCTTTGTTTAACGAATATTCAATTTTCTTAAATAAGTCCTTTGGTGTATGTACAAGAATTAAACATTATATTTATTTTTTTCATTCAACATTAGGTATATGCTTTAAATTATTTTCTAAATCTGCGTAGTTTTAGTTTTGTTTTTTTATTTTATTTATCAAACAAACCACAAAGTATTAATTTCTTTTCAAATCGTATCTACTTGTGGGAAACTTTGGATTAAGTTAGTTGATAACTTTACCGAACCGATTTTTAATTTAAGTTCATCTCCAGTACCAAAGTTCGCAAAGCAATCCATCTCGTGACCTTTTTCTTTCAAATCAAACCAGAAACTTGAGGGATTTAATTTAGAAAAATTAATTTATGTAAAAAGTCCTTGCATATGCATAATATAATAACCGATAATTCATTATTCATGTACTCTGATATCTTGAGATTTTTCCTATCATCGGGTGTTCCCGGTGATATTTACATTTAGAGTGAAGATGGTCCGCAAATAGTTCTTGTTTGCCTCCTTCAGATATTCATGAAGTGTACTGGATATTCGATTATTGAACAAGTTTCAGCTTGAAGGCGTTTCAGTTTAAAATGCGCAACCCAATATCACTTAATTTAAAACACGTGTTAAAATAATGTATGCTCCTCTATATTCCCGGATGTGGCAAAATCCTTCAACAAAGTCTTGAACGAGGGTCTAGTCCAGCGTTTCTCAACCTTTTTTTACTCTTGCGGAACCCTTTAAATTAGGTTGGAACCTGGCGGAACCAAAAGTTATTTCGAGTTTTTTTTTTGCGAAGAGAAGAACGTTTAGAGCAATTTTTCAAGTAACCAGATAAAGAAACGCACTTCAATGATTGAAAATTACTTACTACTGTGAAATTAAATTACTTTTTCTTGTGTATTTTCACAGAAAAATATGTGGAATATGTGAATTCTGTAAAATCAATTTCTGTATTGTTTTTACAGAATAGCTGGTATCCAATAACCAGCGATGTTACAGTTAATTCTTCTTTTACAGATTTTTTAGTGGTTTATTACATTCATTTTTTGTAACATTGCTTATATTTCTCCCCAGGTATAAACTAATTTGTTCTTTTCAGTTCTTTCAAAAGTTACAGCCCTTTCAAGTAATACCAAAGGCAGGAAAACGAAAATACAAATCAAACAATGCGAAAACGAAGAATACAAAAGTACCTTTTACAAATAATTAAATAAATAAATTCATCAAAAAAAAAAATAACAAAATTATCATTGGTCAAAATACAAAAATTAAGAAACAGATTCTGAGTTAAAAGTTTCATAGGGACCTATTGATAGCAAGCTAATATTCCTTAAGTAGTTAGGGCCATTTAAAATACTGTCTTATTAATATTTTGTTATTTTTATGGTATTGAAAAAATTGTTAAATTCTTATGAAACATTTTAGTCAGAACAATAATTACGTTCTGAGAAAAAAGTTTCGGAATAAATACCAAAGTAGAAGATATTTGTACACAGAAAGTTCATCTATAACAGATGATTTCTATATTTTCTCTTAAAATTTGTTAAATAAGAAAAAGCTTGCCCATACATACACAATGTTGAAAACTGCACTAATACAAGGTAGTTTATAACTCGAGGTGAAAATTAAATGTAACTACACCAAATTATAAAAAAAAATCTGATGTGACCAGGCACATGACTTTATCATACTATATATAACATTAAGAGTTTCGTTGCATGAGAAACCATTAACCATTAACACAAATATATTAATTAAAGAAAATACACATTATGAATTAATATAATTTCAAATGATATAAAACAAACGGTGCCTTGCGCCGTGAGCGCTTATCCGAAATAGTATTTACAAATTTGAAATCTTTACGATTCACCCGCTAGTGAGTGCACAGCTTTTTTTCACAGCAATTTTTAAAAACATACGACGATAAAACGATGAAAATGCTTTACAAAAATATTTAAAAGAACGGTAAACGTTTTGATCTAATAATTATTGAATAAAACACGAACACACACGGCACGCACACGCAGCTACCGCCACCGCCTTCGCCGTCTCCTTCGTTGATCGGGCTCAACGTCATCTTCATCGATGACGTCCCGCTCAGCATCTAGTTTCAGAGGTCCTGCATCCGCACCGCCTTCGTGTTCGCCCCCAGGTTGGTCAGGTGGTTCCGGCGCTGCAACCTCTTGCGGATATTTCAATACTACTGACAGTATCTTCAAAACGTACCGTTTGACACTAGCTACTGTCATTAGAATCAAAATCCTGGCTATCTACTATTAATGCCGACACGAACGATCTCAATTTGAATCTGCTCCTGCAGCCAAACTCTTAATTTTACCAAAAAATGTCATAGACATAAATTATACAAAATATCCTCGAGTTTAATTTATCATTTAACTATTTTGACGAAATTACAGAAATGGCGGCTCATTTGCAAAATCTTTGAAAAGTGCTTGTAGGAAACATCCAGTTCTTTTGGACCTTTTTGAGCCAAAAGCTCTAAGTTTGGTCATGAAACTGATAAATATGAAGTTTCGTCCCGATACCTTTAGTAGTTTCTCCAGAATCGTCGCCACAAAATTCGGGTACACACACACACACACACACACACACACACACACACACACACACACACACACACACACACACACACACACACACACACACACACACACACACACGCAGACATTTTTTTGTACCTTGGTCCAATATGTTCAAGGGACCCAAAAGGACATATTTCCGCTAAAAATTCAAAATTTTTTTTCGGCATGATTACAATACTTTATAATACTGTGTATGATAAAGTAAAAATGTGAAGCACTTTTAATTTTTTCGCGTTGTCAAAATTAGTACTTACTTCAATTTGAGTAAATTATTTTTTGTTTAATTAAATGCAGTCACAAAATTTTAAACTTCACTTTAGTTTCCTGTTCTCATTGATTTTCGCCTAGAATTGCAAATGACGGATATATTTTTTGTCATGGAAGCTCAGAACTTGACTGGTGATAGGTTAGTAATCTTTGCTGGAATGTAAGATCATATTGAAATCCACCACCTACAACTCTGCCATTCTCCTAAACTACCATTATGAGCAGCAGATTCAAATTCTAAGTTTATTTTGTCACACATTTGGAAAGGCAAAAATATTGAATGCTAATAATGTTAGATTTTGACCAATAACTCTGCCAGGTTGTTTTCTAGAGGTTATTTTGTTTTTATGTAACAGATAATTGTAAGTAATATTGTCATTTGAACTTAACCAATAATTAGTCTAGAATTTTCTTGCGCCATCTCGCGGAACCCCGGTTGAGAAACGCTGGTCTAGTCTATAAGAAAAATAATATCTTTCTGACAGATACTTTCGTTTAAAATAGTACAATGATTACTCATCTCTTAAAAGTAGTAAAGCTGGAGTACCACAAGGTAGTTACTTGGCCCAATTCTGTTAAAATATTATGAAGTTGGACACAAAACTTTGCTGGATAGCACACGTTAAAATGAAACGAGAAAAATTGGACATTTGATACGAACAAATCTACTTTCTTATTGGTAGGAAGTTGGGTTTGTCGAAATATAATAAACTCCTACTTTAGAAACAGATTCACAATCCTGTGTGGACCTGTGGTATCCAACTGTGGGGCTGCACTAAGCTACGCAATATCACCATCATTCAACGCTTCCAAAATAAGGTGCTAAGAAACATTGACGGTGGACCTTGTTATATTAGAAATAGCAATCTCCACAGGGAGAGCAACGTGAAATAAAATATGTTTAAAAAAACCTGGGGGTATGTATCCTCTTAAAAAGTGAAACATGATGGGCATGTATAATATAATGATGTTTTACGCTAAAGTTGGAACACTTGCAATTGCTACGCAATGTTAACTTTGATAACGGAGACCTTGACATCGCGAATGAAATTTGTTATGTTGCTGATTACTTCATACACATACACGATTTTGAATCTCCATTTTTAAAAGGAACTAATTTGTATTAATTATATAGTAATGTAATTCTTCTGATAACAAGTAATACTATCATCTATTTATAAATAATTATAGCGTAGGTACTTACGTTCAATATTAAAAAAAAACCTCACCCGCGCCGTCACTTGTTTTAAGCTATATCAGTCAATCAGACCGATTTTTCAAAAATACTTACTAACTAACCACTTGGAAACGTCGTTACATTTCTAACAACAATTATTGGCAACAATTGTTGCCACACGACAATATTTAGTGAAATTTTTTAATTTTTGGGTAAAATTGTGACCACGCACGAGAGAATCGCCCTAACTGCCATCTCCCGTTTCGATAGTATTGACTCCTGTGTTTGAAGGGCCATAGCTCTAAACATACTAAACAGAAAAAATTTAAGCAAAGTATGTCATAGTCCTGAATCATTTCTACATAAGTTGTATGACTGTCAAAATTCTTTGCCTCTCGGTGTAAACATGAGCGCCAGAGAAGTGAAAAAAGTACCCGATTTTTGCAGTTAAATTAACTCGTCTTTCCAATTTATTTTCTCGTAAACCACTTATCACAAAAATTTCAGTTTTTGTTCAGGTTGCATCTAGAGTCACTTCTATAGATTGGCGTTTTTGTTTTCTTCAGTTTTTATGTAATAGAGGTTGCGAGGAAGATTTTGATGGAAGCCGATATCTCAGGAACGAATGTTAGCAGGACAACGCAGTTAGCATTCAAACAATTCTTATTTACCGCGATACATATCCCTTGAATTTAATAGCATTCCGACTATTTGTTAATTTTTAAGACCGAAATAACGATTGATGACGTACATATCGCGATATCGTGCTAATATTCGTTACTGAGATATCCGCTTCCATGAAAATCTTGTTCGTAATCTTTATTACACAAAAACTAAAGAAAATAAAAACGCCAATCTATAGAAGAGGGTCTAAATGCAACCTGAACAAAAATTGAAATTTTTGTGGCAAGGGGTTTACGAATGTGAATTTAAAAGTGCAAACGTTGGGGACCTTTTCTCGTTTCTTTCGTTTTATTCTGTTCTGTAGTTTTAGAGTTAAATTTTTCCTAGTCGCCTTGATTTGCATCGATGTTTGTTAACTTTAAAGGATATGTAAACCGAATTATTGAGAATTATGAATTAGCTTGTCAATTTTTTGCTCAAATTTTAACACAAAGAACCAAAAGTAACCGATCTAATAGAACTCTAACCTCAAAACAGGACTCCGAAAGTAACACTACTGTGGGCAATTGTAGCATTCTTACAAAAGCTGTGAACGATATTCTTATTAGTAGTATAGCAGTCGCGACGCAAATGGAATAAAAATCAAGGTGCCACGGTGTTTAGCGTACTGAAACCCGTTAAAAATCTGAAGGTCGACCTACAGCACTCCTACAAAATACAGTTATTGCACCGCGTACACCTTTCCTCGTCATTCTTGGCATGCGTATGCCACTATATTATAAAGTTGAGAAGCAGTCCAGTCGTCTTAAGATTTTGTACCATTAGTTAGTTAATTCTACAGCTACACTGAAACAAATTTTGATGTGAATTTACAGTAGGAATAGTAGGTTTTATTTGCCCTGCGACAATCAGTGTAATTTTATATCTCAATTGTATTTTTACATTGTCATTGTATATTTACACTGTGATTTTACAAGAATTTGGCTCAAATATTACACCGATTTTAATGTAATTTTAAGTGATATATGGGGCAATACGTAATATTTGAACATCAATTTAAATGTAAAAACATTAACATCATGCACACAGTCAAACGTTACAATAGTACGGTCAAACAAAATGGTATATATAAAATTACTTTAAAAAAAATAAATATGTAGACGTACATACAAGTATAAAATAGTTTGAGGGACATAAAATTACATTAAAACTACAGAGTAGCAATTAATAAATACTTAGCGTACGCAAACACTTAAACATAGAAAACACAAGGATAAATATATAAGTGCACTTCGGTGAACCATGAACACACTTGTTCACTCTTTTTCTGACAAACACACTTGGTGCAAGATGTTCCGCATCTGTGTCTGTAAGGACAAGGAAACATATTAGACAGACACAAAAAAGTTAACCTAAAAAGAAGATTGCACAGTATCTTTCTGTTGGTATAAAACCCTTCAATCTTAAAGCAAATTTTCACAAAGAAACGTCAATTTCTAATAGTTAATTGTCGTCGTTGGTGATCTACAAAGGCAATACAATTGTTCTGCAGTGAGACATGGTATTTTAACCTACACTTACATGGTATCTAGGTAATATTAGTTCACTGTATCATTGTTACTTACCGGAGACAGAAATACAACGCGCCCAACTACATATTCCAGTCGATGGTATGCGTGCCGGCGTTCGTTTGCAAAACAGCTGATCAAACGTTGCGCATGCGTCTGGGCGTTACAATATCAACAAACCCGCTATTATAATAGTAAAATCACAACATACGTTGTAGTTTTACGAATTTAAGGTATATTTCATTGTATTTTTACTAAAAGATCATTGTAATTGAAATAAAGTAGCAATATCGCTGTAATACTACACAGACTTGTAAAAATAATTCGAATTACGTGCAATTTTTATACCACATTTCTATTGTAATTTTCACAATGATTTATGTGTAATTTTACAGCCATTTTTCGCAGTGTAGTCTGAATATCTTTTCGCATAGCATTGCCTGAAGGTATAGAAACTCAAAGAGTAGAGCATTGAATTCATTTGATATTATAAAAACTATCATATTTTTACATCACACTGGCTTGTTTTGTCAGTACTTCAGTATGTGACTAGCTTTAAATATCTTCAAAAATAATACAAAAATAATTAAAAATTACAGGAAAGTGCCTTGTACTTTGAACTTCAAGGCTCTGTGACGGAGAGTTATAGAGGCGAAGAAATATTTCTTTGCGGATAAAAATGCATTTGTTTAAAATATTTGTTTGGCAGAAAGAACGTTTGTTTGTGTCAAACAACTTATGTTTTCAGTTAAACTTTACAATTTGTATAATTGTGACCCGCTCGGAAGAAAGATGTCTTACTGCTAATATCAAGTTTTCGAGAAATACGCGTCTAGAGTACAGCGCTGCCCGGCGCTAAACAATAGTATGGAGGCATGTGTTTGAAGACTCATAACTCTGAAACTACTTATCAAAAGCAAATAAAATAAAGTGTGATATATTAGTTAATCGTTTCTATATGTAGTGTATCACTATCAATATTTTCTACGGTTCGGTTTCAAGATGAGCGCGACAGAAGTGTAAAGAGGTACCCGATTTCTGCAGTTTTAACAGTTTTAAATTGACACTCGCCTTTCCGATGCTTTTTCTTCTAAACCTCTTACTGCAAAAATGTCAGATCATGATCGAGTAAAATTAGGAATCTTGTCTATTGATTAGCATTTATATGTTCTTATGTTCATATGTAATACTGGTTGTAAACAAGTTTGTACAAATCGGGTACGATTTTTCACAAGTCTCACGTTGAAGTTTAAAGCTAAGAGCAGACCGTTTTGATAGGTATCCATGTTATATAGAAATGTTTCAGGAGTATTACGCAGTTTATTTGATTTTTTTCCGTTGTCATTTCAGAATTATGAACATCTTTAAGGTGTATTTGAGAATGTTTTAGGGCACAATTCCCGTTGCTAATCAAGTCAAGTGCTCTGACTGCACATGTTCCGCGGCTGTTTATGCACTACAAAATTATAAGATTTCTGCAAACTGAAACCTTCAAAACTTCAAAATTTATAATTTAGTAGTATATTATCTATTATTTTTTTTTTAGAAAGGTATCTTAGTATTACGACTTGTCACTGTTTGGTGAATTCGCCATTTATATTTCTATGTTTCCTTACTGCAGTTGCATACTATAATATCGGTGGTAATAAACAGTGAAAAGTGAAGAAACCCAAAAAAGGTAGACCATTTCTGAAAAGTTTATGAATGTTCACAATTTCTTGATTTTAGTTTTAGCCATTTCAAAAATAAATATTGTAAAAATGTTTAAAAAGATATGTTGTATTTTGAATACTACGGTTGCTGATAATTGTCACAAATAGGTTTAATGTGTATTTGTTTTTCAAGTTCATATTTATTGGTATACATCATTTTGAATTAAAAACATAAATTATTATTGCTTATTCCAGGCATACATATGTAGTCTAAAGGTGCTCCCACACGCAGTGCCAATAGGGGCCATCATTGGCCATCGGAGTGCTTCGCGTAGCGGGACCCAACTGTGCCAATGCACATCGCCAATATGTCGACCTTGTCCGCTTTATTTCATTCTGTTTTAGCATTGTACGTACTACCGATGAAAAGTTTAGTTATCTATCTATGTTTTATCATATATACTGCATTATTTATGTTTGTACGTACTTTAAGGACAATGATGATTTATTATTTGCCCAAATGCCTGATGCCCAAATGTAAAAACATGAAAACTTTTTTTAATATTTTGTAAATTTATTCACGATAATTATGGTTCTTATAAGCATTATATTAACCTTACAGTTACAATAAATTAACAAGCAATAAATTAATATTCTGAAGACAATATTGAAGTCGTTATAATGGGTGACCCACGGCATAGGTACGTTTGTTTATTTTTTGTGTATTTGACGCCGAAGGAATGAACGTTGTGCTAATAGACAGAAAATGCCAATTTATGGGATGGTCTTGAGGTTAGTATGACTTCCGGGGTTTCCAGAAATGACGTCATCATTAAAATTTTAAAAATGAATTCGCACACAATGAGGAGGCATACGGTATTTAGGTTCTGGGATTGCGGTCAACCTTATTCGCTAGGGTGGGGTGGGAAAGGTGAGGGAGGGGGTTGGAGGGAAGCGGGATATGAATCTACACACGATGGGGAGTCATACGGTATAGGGGTCCAAGGACTGCGGTCAACCCTCTTCCCTACAATCTTGACTACAATCAAACAAAGTTATATAATTAACAACAATTAACTATTTATTAATGAACAATTTATAGATTAGTTTTAAGCGGCAAATTTAAATAATCTGATGTATTTAATGTATTCAACAAAGTTTAAAAACTATACTGAATGCTTTTTCTTATTTTGATTATCAGAAAAATATCAAAAAGTATATCTGTTACTAAAAATATTGGGTTGATAATAAATATACCTACATAATATACATACACGGAGTTTTAATATCTATAATTAAAACTCCGTGTATGTAAGGGTTCTCAATTTTTCTTTGTATCTTATTACAAATAATTTCAGTTCTATTATATAAATTATATTTTAAATCAAAATTATGAATTCATCGATTTGACTGAAATGAAATATTTATATAAAGAAACGACACAAATTAACAGGGTCCTGCATAAAAATATAGACCACTCAGTGTATCAGATCTTATCCCATCTTATTCCGCATTTGTTGCTTGAAACATAAAGAAAATAAAAAGGGAGATTTTTTTAATGTCACGTGGCAAATATAAAAAACTAAATAATTTTGTTTCCTGTATTGCTGTATATTTATATTCCTTAATGTATTTAATATTTTCGAACGTACTGTATAAATAATGACTGAAAAACATGTTTAATATTTAACAACCTTATTAAATAGTGTCCTCTTTCGAGGGTTCATTTTTTAAATTCTAAGCAACAATGCACTGCTTAAAATAATGGGAGCTGCGGCAACAGCAATGATATCGTCTTCACTGTTCATTTTTAATTCTCTACGGGACGCTACGAGCCTTCTACGATACACTGAAATACCTTGCGCCCAATACCAACGTTGGCCAATGTTGGCGAAGTGAATGCGCACACTACGCGCAGCGCGTCACATCACCAACGTTGGCGAGACATTGGCACTGCGTGTAGGAGCTCCTTTAAACTTACCACGATAATATTTCGTTGGTTATATGGCGTAGTGCTCGAAAACAATTTTTTGTGGGCATAAGAATGTATTTTTCTGGGCAGCATTTACAACGTTATTCGACCTTATTTAGGTGTCTCACAAAAAAAAAATAAAATTAAATTCGATGCCGACGAAATTCTCCAGCTATGAACCGTATGTTTTTCTGCGTTTCGCAAACTTGAACGCCTTTTCCCGAGTATAATATTTTCTGTATAAATTGAACGCACCTGTCTGTTTGAAAATATTTTATTAAGTCGATTTCTTATTGATATTGTGGTGTTGATCAATTATTCATGCGTATTTTACTTTAAATAAAGAAAATGAAAATACACATCACACCATGTGACAACGATGTACGCAAACAGTACCCTTTAATATTGATTCCTCCCGCGAAAATATAGTTTTGTGGAATCCTCTATCTAACCTCACAAAATTTTGTCCGATTGGAATGAAAAACTAATTTGGTTTTGAAATTAAAGTTTATTCTCGAAAAATTGGTCACAGAGATGTAAGGTACAATACAAAGTATATATTATAATACATTATATTATATATCCCGAAAGCATCTTGGTGGCAGGTTTCTATCACCTATCACCTACTTCCGGTCAAACCGGAAGTTGATAATATCAGCCCTATGAACTTTTGTCCCAAATATTTTCTCCGTGCAGCAAAAATAAGTATTTATTACTGCAACTGTGACCTAATAGTTCGTTACAAAAAGTACATACTCATAATTAACACAATATTATGATATTATGTTATTATTATATAAATTACCACCATCATTATTTTTAATACCACAGCCTTAATAGGTACGTCAGTGTCTGTGAGCAAGCACGGAAGTTAACTCTAATGAATTCCAACGAAATTGGAAGAATAAGTTTACAATACCTATATTACCAACTGCACCGGTATATTGTGAATCATCTTCACTGTTATTTTTTTCTCATTCTTTTTCTGTAAGTGCTGGCTAATCAGAACAGAGCACTAAATAATCGAACAAATTTACCGCTGCAAAGTAGACTGCCTGTGTCTTCTTGAATGCCACTTCTTGGGTTACAAGTGTTACATAATAGATGGCAGGAGTACCTAGCAGTTCGCTCGCTATTGCAAATTAAGTTTGCTGTACTCGCTTATTTTTGTTGGTCTCATGTGGCTGACCCACTAACTGAGAATGTACAGTCATTGCCGTTCAAACAACTTTCCTTCAAGGATTTTGCAAATTTAATTTGAACTAGATTTGTGCGGCATATTATCTTTGCGATTTATTTCGCCAAGACTTGATTTTTTACAGAGTACATTCACTTCTTTTGTAGTTATTACCATTTAACAAGGAGTTACAAAATTAGGGGAACACTTTTTTAGAAACCTGTAACTTTTTAAATAATAGTTCTAGGCAAATCAAATGCCGGCGGTATGTGGCTTTGCATTGTCCTGCATTAGGATGAAATTTTGACCGACGCCATATGCAACAGGCATTAATTCATGGCATTTAGTCGACCAGGAACCACAACAAGATCAGTTCTATTGTCTATACTAATTCCAGCCCAAACCATCACAGATCCACGACCAAATCTATCCACTTCGTATATAGTAGCGACTGCGCCACGTAGCGTTCACCAGGACGTCTATATACACGTACTCGACCGTCGCAACGAATTAAACAAAATCTGGACTCTTCTGTAAACAGTACAGGCGTCCAGTGACGAAGTTGTCAATCTCTGTGATCCAGAGCAAACCTCATTCGCGCTGCTTTGTGATGCTGCGTAAGGCGTGGTGCGCGGGCAGGTCTTCTTGGTTTCAAATTCGCTTCATTAAATCTGTTTCTAACAGTTTGATCAGAAATTTCTATTCCATGTGCTCGTCTTAGGTCGTTTAGGAGGTCTCGTACTGTGGCAGTACGCTGACGTAGAGAGGAAAGGACAAGAAATCGGTTTTGATTTTGAGTAGTTTTTCGATTTCGACCTTGTCCAGCTCTTCTAACATATCGGCGAGTCTCCCGAAACCGATTCCATAGACGCTGCATAACAGAAGGGGAAACTCGAAGGTCCCTGCTAACGAATAGAGTGGCCATGCAGAATAAGGGCGACAGCACGAGCAACTTGCACTTCACTAAGATGCCTCCTTTCATACGTGAATTCAAAGCATACTTGACATCTTCTCAATTTTGTTTATTAATTTACATTTTTAAGTGTAACCTAGAACTAATATTTAAAAAATTACAGGTTTCGAAAAACGTGTTCCCCTAATGTTTTGAGCAGTGTATTTTAATTTACAATGTCAAGGAAACCTGTAATATAAATGGAAATCAACACACAAACAATGGATTTTCTCTCATTTTGGCAGTTATTTACACCGCCTGTGAAAATGTTATTATCAGCTTTTTCAACTACCTGCTGCACACAGAAAAGTAATCTCTCGAACGAAGAGAGAATTACTTGGCTGAAGTAGTTCGTAGGTTCGTATATACGCGAGAGATTATTGACTTCAACCAAGTAATTTTATTTCTTGGAATAATTACTAGATTTAAGAAAGTGGTTACTCTGGTGAAGTAAGTAAACAGTCTTCAATGAAGTGTATATTTTTATTCCCGGTAAATATTTTTAGCTACTTAATGTAAGAATTTTAAAGATTTGGCACAAATACGTTTTCTATTGCTAATTAACAAGATAGGTATGTTATATTTACTTAGTCGTTCTAACCTGTTGCGTGCGTTACATCAAACTATTCCGTGTTGAAACGTTTATTGTACACTATAAATCACAATACACATCCCCAATAAATCACAAGGCACATCCCCTACGGGTACTTCGTTGTTGTTTTCGTACTAGGTTAGGCTCCTTTACGGCGCCAGCACCACGGGCAGGCGCGCGAGCCTTGACAAAATCACGGTGCGCATATTTATTCCAGAGAAAGGAATCACTTGAAAGAAGTGAGAATCACTTCAGTTACATAATTGATGGGTTTTTATTCAGTAAACAATACTTACTAATATTGAATGTCTTATATTTTCTTGGATCTTTGATTTGATTTGATCAAGTAACTACGCACTTGGATGGATTTCAATACAATATTGGTTCTTATAAAGAAAGAATTTATTTGTTGACAGCATTTAGCTGAGAAATTATTTTACTTATATTGAGTATGTGGCATTTCTTGTATATACCTATCTTTCTACATCCAAGTAAATATGCATTTGAATCTAGTAAATAAATTGAAGAAATTGTTTTCTCGTTCCAAATAATCACTTTTCTGTGTGTGTAGTTAAATTAACTCCGAAATTATGTCTATCATTTTTTATTAACAGGTCTATTAGCAGTAATTAATAAGCCAATCCTGCATAAAAAACACCAAAGATACTGTAATCTCCTCAAAAACTTATCACTAACTACATTTGCATGTTTATGCATAAAATTCGCACTTCCTTTGTGATAAGACAGCGCAAGTTCAATTACCTTTTTTGCTTCTTCTTTAACATTTAAAAATCCAAGCTATTTCCAGCAGGAAATCTTATTTTATCGTCAAAGATAAAATCAATAACTATTTAATCAATTTAAGCTCCACTCTGAATATGCTTTAGGCATGATATGGGTTCGAAATTAAATTGTATGTATATGATGGAAACTTGACAAAGAGACGAAAATAGTTTAGTGGTATGCCACATAGGTAGTGTGGAGTGCCAGAACCGATTTAAGTAGCTTAATTGGTGCAACTGTGGCCACAAAGGCTTCTGCAAAGGGCTTAAAAGCAAAATTATACGGTCCTGTCATTACATGCATGCGCAGCTATGCAGCACAAAGGATGATGTATTTTATTGGGTAGCTAAAAATGTCATATTTCGTCGCAAAATAGACTGTAAATAAATTAAAATTAAGCACCCACATTTGTCTGTAAAAGTTTTTCTTGGTTACTACAATTTTGTTTTTTTTTTAATATATTCTTGGTGCTACAATTTTCGAATTTGTATTCTTTCTCTGAGTGTTTTGAGTTTTAAACATTCTATCTCGATATAAAATTTCAACAAATTTGGTTAACGCGGTCATTGTATATTCATGTCACACTAACTTATGTAACTTATGTAAAGTGTGAATACAAATTTTATTAACCTCATAAATTTATGTAGTCAAATCCACACAGATTTTTACATAATATAGTAGAGCAGGATATGGATATTATTTAGTTCGATTTCGATATTAAATAGGTTCTTTTATGTTTATCCTGTTACATACATGACCTTGTCAGTTCAGTGAAAAATGGACCAGGATCTAGCAAAAATTACTCATTAACATGTATATCATAATCCGTTTTTAGAATATTCATCTGAAATCTCCTGAAATCGATTGTAACTTTCACTGAATTTCGATGGCTTCTCTAATAACCCTTCGATGATAATTACCCACCATGCCAACATCTTCACATCATCGAAGTCCGTTGTGTGTCCCGACTCATGGCAGTGTTGAGCAACAGCGGACTGTTGACTCTTGCCTAGCCGGGTGTCTCTACTGTGTTCTTTGATCCGACATTCGATGCTTCGTCCTGTATGTCCTACATAGCATGTCCCACACTCACATGCTATCTTGTGTACACGCTAAAAAAGGAATACTTGAAATAAGTAAATGTGCTTTAAATAGAGTAAACGGTAAGTTCCTATACGGAACGAAATATTTTGTTCAGCTGAGAAATTGAAATATTCAAAGTTAAAAAACTCAAATGTTCAGCGGGAAGATATGGGTATTCAAAGTAAATATATATAAATATATTTTAGTGAACAATATATTTTATTAACTTTCAAGCAATCACTTATTCATTCAGATCATGGGGAATTATTAAATTTAAAGATATGTACTTTTAACCTGAATATAAAATTTAATCTCATCAATTAATTTGATTTATTTATTTTAAATTGGTTTGAAAATTAATTATAATGATTGAATTAAATAATATACTTACCTGAATTCTATTATACATGTCTTTCAACTTGACATGGTAGTTTTCAATTATCAATTATTTGTTTAGGTTGGTCTAAGTGGTAGGTTGAGAATATCGCTGCCTTCAGAACAGTGTCAGTGAATGGTAGTATTTAAGCAGAACATTGCTATCTTCGACTACCCATCGTATAGATATAGATTCAAAAATTCTACCATTGTCTAACGCTTTTATGAACGCACTTTAATTAAAAACGCACGTACACATAAAAATAATATATTTACAGACATTCTAATAAAAATAATCTATACAAACTAAAATATAAATACTATATAATACATAATCTATACTATAAAATATAGGTGTTAAAAATTGGAAACGGAAACATATTGGTCATTCGTTAAAACTTTATGTTTAATTGTTGGTAGATTAGAATATAACTCTTCATACTTGAAGGTACAGTTATCATAGTTGGAAACAACCTTGTAGGCTTTATGACAATTGTATTGGATATTGTTCATGATGTCATAGAGGAACAGAATTCACAACAGAAAAGAACACAGTCAAGACTCAAGAATAAACGTACCCCTGAACGTTCCGATTGCCAATTGGTAAACAAGGGCGCGGAGTGCAATCCGGCGCGGTGGTATTTTGATGGAGGTGGGGATGGTCTGAGAATCTATATATATTTGGTATGAACATATGTACACTGATAAAACTGAAAAGGTAATTTTACCGTGTGGCACGGCGGTCATTTTTAACCTCCGTGTATCGAAGGGAATTACAAACCATGTGGTTTGTAATTTTACTTTGAGCTTAAATTTACTTCTCATATGAAATGAGGTTTCCGATGTGTACGGTTTTATATATACTTTTGTAAGTAAAATTACTGACGTTCAGTAAATTTACCGTAAACACGGAATTGCAATTAATTGTTGTACAGTAAATTTTCTGCAACTTTAATATTAGATTTCTCCAAGCAACTGAAAACCAGTTAACAATCAGTACTTTTGTGATGGACCACATATGTTGCTATGATAACTCCATTATAAATACCAATGAAACATTATCTGGTTTCTCACAAAAGAACTGTTTGTAAACTGGTTTTGCGACTGCTCGGACAAGCCTGTATTGTCAACTGTAAAATCACGAGTCAAATCCTATTAATGTGGAGATCGTAAATAAAAACAAAAAATAATAGTATGAAGTTTTATTATAATTTTAACAATAAATAACATGTGAAACATATTTATAATATATATATATATATATATATATATATACATATTTTTAACATTAAATAAATAGAAGTTCTTGACAAAAATGTAAGCATAAGTAAATGAAATAAAATAGGAACCCACAAATCTACATATCACACAAATCTACATATCGTACAATAAAATAAAGCGATCTGCCTAACAGAGAGAAACATATCTTTTAAATATAAATTAAATATTATTTCAACAGTATTAAGTTGAAACGCCTGTGGTAAACTTACGTCACCTTATTCGTTTTTGAACCCTGACCTGGAATAATTTTTAAAAAGCTAAACCGTCTCCAGAGTAAGATAACCTGGGGATAATCCAACCACAGCATATAATATAGTCCAAAATGTGTCACCTGAAATCAAAATAAGAAGTACATGAGTCATATATCATATACAGGGTATAACAATGTCAGCAGCTGCTTTCCTTTGAGGTACCGAGTGTGTGTAAAGTTATTAATAAGTGTTTATAGAAAAGTATTTTTTGGTGATTGAAATGATATGTGTTATACATGTTAGTAATACATTTGATTGTAAGACCGCATGTACAAGAAAGAACAATAAGCGAAATCTTACCTATGGACACCACACAAGTCCTTGAATTTGTAGAATGTCAGTATCATCAACACTTATATCCTAAAAAGAACATCCAATTAGTGAAAGTGAAATTATACATATCAAGGCTGCAAACTTTTACCTGCACTTTGTAGTATATATTTGCAAAGTCCTCCATAATATACAAAGAGATGAATGTACCAATATTATATCTTTTAATACTATAAAACCATATGGGGCAAATATTCCACACGACACCGATAAAGGATAAGTCACAGAGGCACTAACAGTGTTAGATTAGTTGTATATAACAATCGCACTCAATAAAACTCTAACTTAGCTCCTGTAAACACAACCAAACGGATGGCAAACGGAACTCGAACTGTATATCCCATTATTGCGCAAGCGCGATAAAAATTATCTCGGTAGCACTTTACCATCTAGAAAGGAAAATTGCACGAGCAGAGGGCAAATTTACATATCAGACAGTAGTTTTAATGTATAGATTTCTAATTTTATTCCGTTGAAGTAATTGTTATTAAGAAATTTACAAATTTGTTAGCAAATTTACATACAGTTTGTACAATTAATGAATGTAACTGCATTTTCAATGATATTTAGTATTTTTGCTTAAAATTATGGTAAAATTGCCGACAAATAGGGTAGGTTTACTGAAAAAAATTTAAATTTCATTTGTAAATTCGCACTCATTTTTATCAGTGTAGTTCTCACATAACTTGAACATGCGTATTTCTTCAATATGGTATTCTAGACTTTACCATTTACTCATCTGGAACGTTTTGTATATTGGTATAAATTGTCAATATGTTCATTAAATTTACTCGGTTTGAATTTATTAGCTAATCCAAACAACAAACCCTAATATCACCACAATTATATAAACTGATAAAATGTTACTCTCCAAAGAATAAAATCGCTTCACTTGAATGATCGATTCTTTTTAAATCAACAATATGTATTTTTGGGTTGATTATATTTAATTGAACAAATCTACACGTTTGAATTAAGAATTTGTTTTTTACCGTGTAGCCCTTCGTTCTTCAGGAGTGGTGTGATATCTTTTGGGTTAGGCAAAAGATCCTTTACCTTAGCTGGTGCTCTATACCTTACCGTGATACCAGATTTCTTCAGTAATCTTTCGATTCTTGCTGATTCTTACGTATGGTAAACAAGCAAACCCCTTTGACTCTTGCGGTTCCTATGGGACTTGAGTTTTTCTTTGTGTGGCACCCCGTATGTCAGACTTGGTGTACCCATTCTGACGTAGGACCCACTCCAAGTGTTTCCGTTCGTCGTCCAAGCTACTAGAGTCACATACCTTCTCGGATATGTTGAACAGAGTGTTTATAACACTTTTGTTGGGAAGGAACTAAGTAGGTTTGTCTCTATACCATGAGATTTGTCTAAGTATTCAAGGTTAGATCAATCGTACAGATCTAATATTTGTATGTTCTTGAGTACGGTCAATTTTATCTTATCTTTCGTCAAGTGTTTCTACCATCTAACTCACGATATACTTTTTTTTTTGATATAGTAAACATACTATTAAGTTTTAATAGAGTTTCGTTCACATGTAGTTAGTAGTAGGTACCTATATATGTGTCCAACATAGCGAGTAAAACGTTCTAGGCCAATAAATGAGCTATTTGATAATTGGATTAACATTTAAGCTTGTCGACATTACACAAGTAAGTGGTTACTTACTTCAATAAGTGGTAGAAAGGTATTTATAGTGCAGCTGGTGTAAAAGGTCAAGCGATAATTGTTGGCTGCAAGTTTTAAATCAAGTTTAAAACTCGTCAAAAGCGTTTTGCAACGTAAAATAGACCAATTTACTTTCCTCTAAGTTGGAAATTCCTACCTTTATGTTGTCCTAAACAAGAAGCACTAATACTTCACTCACTGTGCTCTGCTTTTTACACATTTCACTATACTAGTTCGCGAGGTTTAGTTCCTTTTCGTCTTCTCACTAGATTCTGGTTGTCCAGTAGCTGCAGGGCCTCTACGTTGACGTGATGGCTTAGGCGAGATTCATGCTTAGCGGCGAATCTTTTTATCTCTTGGATGACTTGCGGGACACCAAGACCACGGTGCAGGTCACTGTTCCGTATGTACTAGGGTGGGCCGAAAAAAACTTGTGTCTAGTTTAGGCAATTAAAATGCAACAAAGAAAAAAATTTGTACCTAACCCCCAGCTAGCGCATTACACTTGAAATTTTTTAAATTTCACAAAAATCACAAGATTTTATAATTTTTAGTACCCAAACAGCTGCATATTGGGCTGCTATAGTGAAAATCCTTTATAGTAGAGTTGTAAAAGCAGACTAAATTATTGAAAAGGTAGTATTTTTTACATCTGAGGTACCGCAAAGCGTTTCAATATCGTTAATTTATCACTTTTTGGGTGCCCGACGGCTGTGGCTTGGTGCGGCATGTAGCTTGTTTGAGCTAGCATGATAGTCGATGAAAGAGCCCATATCAGAGAGTTGGGGTTTAGAAGAATTATAAAAGCAAGGACCATAGCTTCCAAAAAAAAAGCTAATCCGAAGTTTCAAACCGCCAAAAATCAACTTCCAGGCAGAAGAATATTACAAAATTACTGATTTGACTACTACTGCTCTATCTCCACCACATTTGTTGCGAAGAGTATCTGACGAACATATTTGGGCTAATAGACCAAGAGCCCGTGACCGCCAGACCTTCCTCATAGTATAAAAGCTGCAAATTTCTCTGCGCATTTCCCCAACACAGGTAAAGAACGATTGGCTACTATGAAGTTTGGATCATAGTGGCTTTGGCAGGTAACGGGTAGCAAAGGGGTAGAAAATTGCTACCGACTTTCGTCAAAGTATAAAGCGTATTTTTTTTTATATTTTCTTCGGAATAATATTAGAAATCTCATTAACGATTGCCAGACACTTACTATCGTGGCAACCCTTCGCCAGACACCCTTAAACGTTAATAAATTGTAGTTGTGCTTTCGTTATTTTATAAAGGCTGAATTTTATATATGTTACTTGGGTAACTATTAGAAGATGTTTTCTGAAAAGCCAGACAGTTTCGACAGTTCTAACATCTTGCCAGACAAAATTGAAGGGCAGCTGTATATGCGAGCGCTGAGGCAACATTACGTTCAACGGGTGCGAGTAAAGATAGTTATTAGGATTTATCGGATAATTTCATTATACAGAATTATTTATTTATTTATGACAAAAAAAAATTTTTAAAGGATTATTCAATGTTATTTTCATGTTATATAAATATAAATAAAAAATGACCGATCTAATAAATGAATAAATAATTGTTTAATCGACAGAATAGACTGTATAATTTTCAAATTTTTATTTCACAACTAAGTTACAGACAGGTGATGTATATACATGTAATACGTTTGGTGTCGATCACAATACTGAAAACTAAAACTAGACCCGGTCTTCCTCGATGCATACGAACATAACCGGAAATCAAAATAAATGCGTTTTAAACTCAATATAAAATCTTAACATTCTCCCCCGCGTTGAACAGTGTTCAAAACAAATAAATAAGAAATATGTATAAAAAAATCAACTTAATTGAATTTTAACAACCATCAATAATTCAAGGATAAATAAAGTACACAATTCATAACATTATAACTTAATAATTCAAAATCCAACATATCAAAAATATGATATACCTAATTCGTTTTCAATATCGTCTTCACTGTCAGTTTCTGTAAAAACGTAAAGAAGTTAATACAATAATTATGAATAGCTACAAATGTATGTATAATTTGAAATAATAATGAAATACATGATAGAGTTTTTAGTGAATCCCTGACGTAATTTGGCAGCTGATCCCCTTCAAACCATTTAAAATGATACTGGTTGCTTTCCTGTACCCGCAAACCATTATTTTCTGGTTGACATAATTATACATACATTTGTAGCTACCTATTCATAATTATTGTATTAACTTCTTTACATTTTTACAGAAACTGACAGTGAAGACGATATTGAAAACGATCAAGCTACGGACTGTAGTAGTGACGAAGATAGCGATTACAACGATGAAAAGTAATAAACGATTAAACATTTCTTTAAATCCTGTATTATCCTTATAGTATAAATACATATTTTTTATATTGTACACGATGGGTATGATTATAATATTAAACTATTTTTCATTTGATTTCTTAGTACTGAAACAATTCCTTTCTCTATAACCATAATAAACATAAAATTTTAATGAAATGTCGATATTTGAACTAAATTGAATGTTAAAAACAAATTGAAATTCATGAAATTATAAAACATTATTTATTCATGTATTAGAGGTCTTTTTTTTATTTATTTATATTTATATAACATGAAAATTATATTGAATAATCCTTTGAAAATTATGTTTTTTTGTCATAAATAATTTTATATAATGAAATTATCCGATAAATCCTAATAACTATCTTTACTGGCACCCGTTGAACGTATGTTGCCTCAGCGCTCGCACCTACAGCTGCCCTTCAATTTTGTCTGGCAAGATGTTAGAACTGTCGAAACTGTCTGGCTTCTCAGAAAACATCTTCTAATAGTTACCCAAGTAACATATATAAAATTCAGCCTTTATAAAATAACGAAAGTACAATTACAATTTATTAAAGTTTAAGGGTGTCTGGCGAAGGGTTGCCACGATAGTAAGTGTCTGGCAATGGTTAATGAGATTTCTAATATTATTCCGAAGAAAATATAAAAAAATTACGCTTTATACTTTGACGAAAGTTGGTAGCAATTTTCTACCCCTTTGCTACCCGTTACCTGCCAAAGCCACTATGATCCAAACTTCATAGTAGCCAATCGTTCTTTACCTGTGTCTGGGAAATGCACAGAGAAATTTGCAGGTTTTATACTATGAGGAAGGTCTGGCGGTCACGGGCTCTTGGTCTATAAGGTTTCAACTGCCAAAACAGCGAAAGAATGGAACTTCCACAAATTCCCGTGTCACACGCAAGCGGTGGAGCGCTGTGTGAAATTAGTAACTGAAACCTCCTCAAAACTCGTAAGAACAGAGATGGTTTCATCCGAACAACGCTGCCATCAAGAGCTTCAATGCCAAGTTTTTCAAGCAAACGTAATTTTAATGTTCCAACTATGTAAAGGACTATGATTTAAGAAGCTTACAAAAATAATTTTGAAGTGTGAGAATTGGAAATTTGTATTTCACAATGACTTTTGTAATTAATAAACTCTTATGGATAAATTTGTATATTATCTATTTATTTATAGTATTCCTTTAGGTATTTGTTGTATCAACATTATAAAGCTAAAAACACAAGAGTGGTGGGCTTAAACAAGCTACATGCCGCACCGAGCCACAGCCGGCGGGCACTCAAAAAGTGATAAATTAACGATATTGAAGCGCTTTGCGCTACCTCAGATGTAAAAAATACTACCTTTTCAATAATTTAGTGTGTTTTTATAACTCTACTATAAAGGATTTTCACTATAGCAGCCCAATATGCAGCTGTTTAGGTACAAAAAATTATAAAATCTTGTGAAATTTGTTTCTTTGTTGCATTTTAATTGCCTAAACTAGAAGCGAGTTTTTTCGGTATAGCGTAAAGAAAAAAAAATAAAAAACATTTTCGGCCCACCCCAGTATGTACCAAGGAGCGTAAACAATATTCCTTAGTACTTTATTTTGGAAAGTCTGAATTCCTTGTATATTAGTAGATTGAGAACATATAGGATATTAATATAGCAAGAAATACTCAAAAAAATAATAAAATTTATGATAGCGGCGAAATTTACTATAGCGTTATCACGTGTAATCCACTTTATTTAATTTTAATTGCAAACGCCATTAAAAATATCGATTTTTTTATTACCGTTGGTACACCTTATCGCTCTTATGTAATAATGGCTATTGTGAACAGATTGTAAAAACAAAACACAGATGCAGATAAGTGGCACTGCATTGTTCAAAACCAGCTGATTTTGACTGTTAATTTGCTAACCTGCTACCTAATGTCAAAGTACGTACATGGCCAGGTGAATGATAAAATAGATTTTTCTACTTTGCATTCACAATGCACATATTGTAACACTGTTTTCGGTGTTACAATTTGTTAATTGTAACACCGTTTTTAGTAATTTTTTTCTAAGATTGGTCAAATTGATATCAAATGTCATATGTCAATCGTAAATACACATAACCACAAACTGCCTTTTTGGAATCGCTTGCAATCGCATAAACTGCGAAATATCTATATTCTGTACATATTTAAACATGCCTGTAGCATGCTATAGTATTGCCAAAGGGTTGGGGCTTTCTTTGTTTTGCTGTGTTCAACTGAGCATCAAATCCCCCTTTCAGATACAACACAAGGCCCACATTTACCTGAATAAAGAGTTATGCGAAGATCAAACCTACACTGCCGCTCATGGAAGTTCGGACACATAGTAAACATATAAGAAATAATGATAAAAGCACTGATAACGTAGCAATAGGCACCTCTATTTCTACCAAATAGCGAACACATTCTTAACGTTGATTTCCAGTAACATACGACATCATTAAATGTGCTAATTTAGAATAATTTTTATATTTAATTATTATGCAACATTTATGCTGTTTTATAACTGGTTGTTGGGAATTTTCAAGTTTCCATTAAAAAGGATTAAATACGAAATAACAAATAGAGTCATAAATACTGCATCTCAGACACATGTTGCGACCCCATTTTAACCAGATTTTTGCATCAAACGCTCGAATTCGTATTCAAACGAGTCTGTGCCTGAAATCTGTAGTTTACACAAGATACTCTGTCACGCGGAAGACATCATGCGACGCGGAAAGCCAACAAGCAAGGAACAGCGTTCTGTAATTATCGCTTTTCATCAGGAACGATTGTCAGTTCGTGAAAATGCAAGAAATAAGTCAACGATAAGTGAGTCAACGATAAGTGACACTCTTCACCAATATGAAGAAACATGGAATTTGGATGACGTGTTCGGCTGGGACTATCACGAATAATTTCCCAAACGGATGAAGAACGATTAAAATTAACTTTTAAGCAAAACAGAAAATTGACCGCACCTAAAATCACCTCTGAAGTCAATCGCGATCGTGAAAGACCAATTTTCGTAAGCACAGGGAAACGACGTCTCCAAGCGGAAAATCTGCATGGACGCGTTGCCGTACGAAAACCATTGCTTACTTGTTGTCATGTAAGTTTATGTCACAGTAGCCGTTCTTCTGGTTCTTTATCTTTATTACTTACTTTAGAATATATTTTTTTAAATTGCACGTTCTTGGCATTAACCTCACTATATCTCAGAAACACTTGATTATAGGTTAATACTAATACTACAATTTTTTTTTTAATAGCAATGGGATAAAAATGACATAATCGCAGAATAAATTAGCATTTGTCGTACAAGTAACATTATCGGAAAACAGCAATAAACAGCTTCGATTACTTGTATGCGAGCGGTCGGACTTACTGTTTATTTCTCATATGGCACGATCTGATAGCATAACAGCCAATTGTTTTGCAACAATTACACCACGGTACAATTGCGAGGTAAATAACAACATTTCGGATTTGCTGATCCCTGACATTCACACATTCCACATGAGCAGCAAATTCGATAGCCGGAGATTGCAAATTGTGTGTTCTGGTCAGTCCGAAATCAATTTTCTATTTCAATTAACCAATAACATACTGCAATATTGGTGGCGATATTTCAATATTGTGGTTGGAAGTAATATCAAACCGCATATTTGTTAACCGCGATGTAAGCAAATGTAGTGCGTGCAAATGTGGTCCACATGAAATGAATTATTAATTAATTAAAATAATTACTAATTATATTGGCAATGTTGCTTGGTATATTAGGAAAAATTATAATTCTTGTTTTGACAGCGTTGAATGATGCTGATATTGCTTGGCTTAGTGCAGCCCCAAAAAAAATCTACAAATAAATAATAAGCTAAATACTAGAATTATTTGGTATATTAGAAAAAATCTTATGTCGCCAGGCACATGACTTTATCATACTATACAGGATGACTTATTAGTATTCCTGCGGTCGATAGTTAATAAATTGTTTGAGAAATAAAAATTCAAATTATTTTCAAATTATTTTTATTTATACAGGGTGTTGCATTTAGGTGTGACGGAAAGTATGTACATTTTTTCCAAAATATGCCCGCTGCAGAATCTTTTTGAAAACTATGTAAAAGCGACATATTGGATACACTATACAGGGCGTTCATTTTTCATTTGTTTTTTAAATGGAACAGCCATTATAATATGTTTTGGCTGTATGAACCCTATATTTCTCTCCAATTTACATCTAGTATAGTATGTCATACACCAAATGTTACTATTTTTTGTGATATTTGCAATTTAACGAAAATGTAATGCAATTGTAAATTTTAATATTGCTGTGAATAAGGTATTTAATAGTTTGATGTAAAGACTTCAAGTGGCGATAGATGAGATAATTTAAAAACGATTTAACCAGCTTGATCCTTATACAAAGTATTACCGTTATCAACATATTAACAATTTTGTATGAAATTTTGTAAGTATATTTTGCCTATCGTATGGCAACCAAACACGCGATTTAAAAATTTCAAATTACTGCTAAAGTAAACCCTGTACTTTTAGGTTAACAATCGGGAAAATTTGTTGTCTTCTGAGTGTTGAAAATCAGATTTTCTTTGATGTGCGAAAACCAAATATGCAACAAAAACAAACTGATAGGCATCGTTAGACACAGATTTTCATTCATAGCAAAAAAATCTATTAAAAACAGTTCCAAATAACCCAGTTTCCATTCACATTATCAATATTACTCATACTATCATTCATATTATCCCAACTTTGAATTGTCTATCCAGAAAAGAAACCTATTTTAAACCAAATAACAATAGTAAGTAGATATTGTTGGTTGTTTTTTGTACTGAATACAAATCCGTTCTCAAATGTAGCTCATCAAGACAGGTTTTAGCGTTTCTTTTTATTTTTGTGTATGAGCACACATACCATTACAATGAAACGTCTCCGCACAATTCTCACACAACTGAACAATTTTTCACGAAAGTCCCCCTAAAATTACACTGTTTCTGGTTTACTTCGGAGCCCAACTGAAGTTATTAGGTCTTGGGATTCGCGTGCTGTAGATTTGTAAAAACTGCAAAACATACTTGTGTAATACCTTGATAACCGTAATACTTTTTATATGAATAAATCTAGTTAAACAGCATCTAAATGGCTTCTTTAAATTACAAATATGACAAAAACTCGTAAAAAATAGATATAGGATATAGTGCATATAAATTAAAAAGAATTTAAGGGACATTTCAATTAGCAAATAATATACAGGATGTTCCATTTAAAAATCTCAAAAATAATCCATTTAGAAATGCTTAAAAGCTAGTGGATGCTACGATCACCCTGTAGAGCGCATCTAATTTTTCATGACATCAGCATCTAGCTATGGGTTTAGTTATTATGTGACAAAATTTTTAGGACAATATCTGAAAAAATGTAGTTTAAACGTAGTTTTTAAGAAAGGCCTGCAATTACCTATTTTTTGACAAACAATTCAGTATCTCAGAAACTATTTACTTTACACAGGTACAACTTACACAGTTGGAAATACAACTTCCTTAGTATTCATAATATGGTATGACATACAGGGCCGTTCCATTTAAAAAGAAATCCAGTTCCTTTGGACCCTTTTCAACCAAAAGGACATATTTCCGCTAAAAACTCAATTTTTTTGCACGATTACTATACTTTATCTTAGAGCGTATGATAAAGTAATAAAGTAAAAAAAAATTAAAGTGAAGTTTTAAGTAACAAGTAACCTTAATATTGTTCTGCAGGCAGGTTTTTTGGTAGTTTGATGCTCATGTTGGATAAATAAAGACATATAGCCTCCTTCATCAAAAATTTTCGTCGCACTACCAATCACCCTGTATACAAAGCATTATTAATGTATGTATTTTCATTAAATTTCAAATCACAAAAGTAGGTAAAAATAAGTAACTAGAAGACATGCTTAATATAAATTAAATACTGTAGGTCCTTTATAATTATCAGAAGCCAACAATTGCAGGTCAGTAGACAGTATAGGGTGATACATAAGCAGTGGTATGAGAAACTGACTATTAAACTCTTTTTCAACAATAAACAATTTATTCTATAACGAACTATGTCATTAAAATCGATGCGATTTTTCACACTCTTGTCGCTAATTTCCTTCAATTGGTTGTATCGCAACCCGCTTCCTATCTAGTATAATGCCTAGCGAGAACAATAGAGAACTTTGAGAGAATTACTCTATCATCGGATGACTGGATCCAGGCAGAAAGTGAAAGTGTGCGCGCAAAATTACAGAACAACTGAGCGAGTGAGCAGCGATCTGCACACGCCATCTGGCGGGGGAAGCAGGAAGATCGAACTATTCGAAAGTCGGTATGCCGATCCATGTGAAATTCTCTCAGAATTAAGCATCCAATAAAAAGGAATATGCGTTACTGATACTTGTTTTGCAAATAAATTGTCAAACTTTACTTTAGAGAAAATGGAAAATGTATGTGGAATACAATAGACTCTCCTACAACGCGGTTTAATATTACGCGTTTTATGAAAACGCGTTATAGGAATTTGAAGATCGCAAATTTTGACGCATGCGCGTTGTACGAGAATCGCGTTATATAAAGATGTAGTTTGTAGTATTTCGCGTTGTAGGAACCGCGTTATAGGAGAGTCTACTGCAGTGGCGGCTCGCGTATAGGCACTGTGGAACTGCAGCACTCCCTATTATGTCCACTTAATATTATAGATAACATTTAATATGAGTCTTCTTTCCTTTAATTCTTTCTTTATACTTGTACAAAGTATAATCCTTAATCCTTAATGTCAGTAGCTATCCCCAGTTTAAGAAAAAGATTCAAAAATCGTTGTATGGAACTGTGATCTGCACAGTTCCAGTAGGCGAGCTGTTTGACTGTTCTGCGCATGCGCACACAATAGCGGCAAGCGAGGCAGGGGCCTGTTGGATACATATACGGAGACTAGATAGAACTGTTGTCCCCGCAGTGCCGACCGTGCCGACCCTCGGCTGGTGGAATGTAGTTTTAGAAACTGCGGATGGCATATCAAAAGGCAATACGTATTTTACAACAATTGCAGTGCTTTCAATGGAGAAAGGATAAAATTATTGATATTTTCGCGCAAATTAAAACAAGAAGAATTACGCTTATCTTAACTTCACTTGTTTGTTTGCTACAATCTTGTACCTAATCGATATTTTACCTACTTCCCAATATCCAATCGAGTTGAAAATTTGCACTTGGACAGATTGCCTGTGACGATGCATAAAGGATTAAAAAAGTCTGATGTGGCCAGGCACATGACTTTATCATACTATATATAAAATTAATAATTTAGCTGCATGAGATTCTATTTGATCCAGATCGCCTATGTCTGCATTAAAATAAAACTAGCAGAACTAGACAGATATTATGTCGATTAAGCTGCGTTCGGATATTGTACACCGTTGACACCGGGTGCACTGTTCAAATGACACTTATGTGTTATTGGGTGTAAAAAGTGACGGTGTACAATATCCGAACGCAGCTTATATTGACAGCAGGTGTTGTCAAAATCATGTCAAAACATTAGCCTGACATTACCTACTGTCATTAGAATCATAATTTCTGACATATCCTGGCTACAAGTTTAAATGCAGTACGACCGATCTCGATGAAATAGAATTTGCTCATGCAACTATACTATTGATTGTACCAAAAAATGTCTTAGTCATAAATTATTCAGAATTTCCTCATCTTTAATTTATTATTTAACTATTTCGATGAAATTCCAGAAATGGCGGCTTATTTGCAAAATCTTTCAAAAATGCTAAGGCTAAACCTCCAGTTCCATTGGACCCTTTTCAACAGAAAGCTTTTCAGCTCTAAGTTTGGTTATGAAACTTCTAAATATGAAGTTTCGTCTCGATACCTTTAGTAGTTTTTCCGGAATCGTCGTCACAAAAAACGGGTACACAAGACATATTTCCGCTAAAATCTCAAAATTTTTTTTTGGCACGATTACAATACTTTACATACTGCGTATGATAAAGTAAAAATTCAATAATTTTTGGAAATTTTGCCACAATTTTCAAAATTTAACTGTTGATGAGTTTTTTTTCATTAAGCGTTGTTTTTAAAAAATGTATTTTTTACATAAATTTATTACTACGCTTACCTTAACTTCACTTGTTTGTTTGTTATGTATAAATCTTGTAATCGATATTTTACCTACTTCCCATTGTCCAATCGAGTTCAATTTTTGCATGTAAACGATTTCTGGTGACAATGCATGAAACATTAAAAAAATATGGAACATTTTTAGTACATTTTCTTAAAGCGTAGTTTTTAGAAAATGTATTTTTTACATAAATTTTTTAATGTAACTACCAACTTATGTAAAGTAAATAAGAAATCCATTTTTATTCCCTAAATTCTTTTACGATTTCGTTTTACGATCAAGTTTCTGAACAAATTTTCTTTTTATGCTTTTTTTCCTTTAACACATTATTTTTTAAAACAATGACAAAAACATTTCTGGAACAGCACCCCCACTAATATTAGGTACGAGCTGCCACTGGTCTACTGTATGTGAATTCTGTAAAAGTAATACAAAAATGTAGCTGGTATCCAACAACCAGCGATGTTACAATTAATTCTTCTTTTACAGCTTTTTTTGGTAGGTTATTACATTCATTTTCTGTAACATTGCAGATATTTCTCTCTTAGTATAAACTTATTTGTTCTTTTGAGTTCCCTCAAAAGTTATAGTCCTTTCAAGTATTACCAAAGGAAGGAAAAAGAAAATACAAACTAAACAATGCGAAAACGATGAATACAAACAGTATCTTTTACAAATAATGAAACAAATAAAGTCATTAAAAAATTTAACAAATATATCATTGGACAAAACAAAAATTAAGAAACTTTTATTCTGAGTAAAAAGTTTCATATGGACCTATTGATAACAAGCTAACATTCCTTAAGAACTTAGAGCCATTTAAAATACTGTTTTATTAATATTTTGTTGATTCTAAGGTATTGAAAAAATAGATAAGTCCTTATGAAACATTTTAGTCAGAACAATAATTACGTTCTGAGAAAAAAAAGGTGTGGAAATAAACACCCAAGTAGAAGATATTTGTGCACACTAATTTCACCTATAACAGATGATTTCTATATTTTTCTCGTAAAATTTGTTACATAAGAAAAAGCTTACTCATACATACATAACGTTGAAAACTGCACTAATACAAGTAATTTATAACTCGAGGTGAAAATTAAATGTAAAAGCACCAAATTATAAACAACAAATGTGAATAACTTCAATTTTTTTGTCAAAATTAGTACTTACTTTAATTTAATTTAATTATCCTTTGTTTAATTAAATGCAGTCACGAAATTTTAAATTTCACTTTAGTTTCTTGTCCGCATAAATTTTCGCCTAGAATTACAAATCACTCTATAGATCCAGATACAGATCCAATAAAAAGTACTCGTGATTCACATTAACTAGACATTAGTTTGTTTGTTTATTACCTTGTTTTATTGTATTTTAGTTTATCTAATGTTATTAAGTATTATTCGGCTTGTGCCCAAATATCGTAAAATCATTAATTATTGACAATCTTAACCTATTACATCCAGCAATTCGGAAAATTATGCGGGACAACGATTTTGCAACTAAACTGAATGATGTGGAAAGACGAGCCTGGAATAGTTTTATTTCATTGTGCGATAACTTACTTGGAAATGATAAAAGTGCCAACTACGCAAATGTTGTATAAGAGTTTTTGAGTGCCTACGGTCAAATGGGCTGCAACATGTTGATCAAAATTCCCTCATTTGAATTTCTTTCCGGACAGTCTTGGACAACTCAGTGACGAACAAGGTGAACAATTTCATCAGGAAATGGATGCTATTGAAAAACGTTTTCAAGGAAAAAAACACCGTCAACATGATCGCAGACTACTGCTGGTCACTTAAACGACGTAGATCGAGTAAACATCTTTAAGTTTTGTTGTACTTCTTGTGTTTTTTTTTTATTTTTCTTAAATCCCAATAGTATCTCAGTCCTGTTTTAATAAACGAGTGAAAATTTTACTATTGGTGTAATTTATTTTGAACCCAAATATACCTGGAAATGTAATGAACGTAAACTCTAATGCTTTTTTGTTGTAACATTTTGTGATAGTCTGGCAGGTAACAACAAAAAGGAAAAAAAAAGCAGTGTCATAATTTTAGAATAACATTGTAAATATAAGTGCTAGTAATGTCTAATTAATGTGTATAAAGACTACGGATTTATTACAGTCGGCCTGTATATTTCTTCTCCGTCGTGTGATGTGTCTAGCCGGTCAATAAAATTTGATAATTCTGTTAAATTTCAACCGATTCTAATAAGCAAACGCGTATTAGACGCGAATTTAAGTGAGCTTTCAAGAGAAAATAGCAAATAATTTTTACGGGTTCAAACAGGTCATCAAATTGTTGTTAAAGTTGAAAAAATCTGAAAATAATGGGAAACTTGTGGACTTGATCGTCCATAACTTTTCGATTTGTTATTGGATCTGACCGAACAGTACATCTTTATAATGGTCTATGCCTCCTCTTTCATCTGCATTTATTTTGGAAATCAAATAGAAAATCGCGTAATTGTGAATTTTTATACACGTGCAAGTACCTAAAAACGGTTTTTTGAAAAAAATCAAAATTTTGGGGGTGTTTCGAAAATTTCAGCTATGCCATTATATTCAGCTCTACCAGCTCAACAACTTCCGCTATGTCTCGTGAAAAGTATATTTCGTTTTCGTTTTTTTGTAACACAGTGTAGTTAATAAATATATAGTAAAATGGTGATATCCAGCCGGGATGCAAATTTTCAATAAATCAAAAATTACAGCCACAACCTGGATTCGAACCAGGGACCTTTGCGTTTCTAGCACAATGCTCTCCCATCTGAGCTACTGAGGCCTATTCAGATGGGAGAGCATTGTGCAAGAAACGCAAAGGTCCCTGGTTCGAATCAAGGTTGTGGCTGTAATTTATGATTTATTGAAAATTTGCATCCCGCCTGGATATCACCATTTACTATATATTCATTAATCATTACGGTAAGTCCGGAAAGATACGGTATTTCCGTATATTTATATCTAGTTGCAGTGTAATTAGTTTACAATGCTCTTGCCCGTTGGATGTAATATCGAAATAACAGTGGTTTATTGGATTAGAAGGGCTCCAAATCAAAATTGCTCACCACGACACCGTATTCGAAAAAAGTACAGAAATAACAATAACAAACATTCACGAAAAACGTAGACCACAAGAAGCAAAAATTAAATTCCCTTGAACGTCAACAATACATTCTCTCTAATCACATCTAAGAGCTCTAACAAGACAGCAAATAAGCTCGGTCTTACAGGTTAATTAATGTTTATGTGTGTTGTCCAGTTGGTCTGAAAGAACGTCGGTAATATTTCTCATAAGGAAGACATCGCCAAACACAGTTTTGGTCTGTTTACAAACTAATAGAGATAAAAGATTTGGTAAACAGAGTTGATTGCGGTTTATGTAATAGACGTATACGAGATTATCGAAGATATTGTCCGAAAAAATATATATAACATATCTCGCCTGGCAGACCACACTATATCAAGTGCTCAGTGATAATGTGCGAAACAAATATTGACATTGTATGCACGGAATACAACATTCGTCTTAGATAGTAAATATTTTCATATGTGACTTTGTCCTCTTTGGTTTTTGGGGTTTACTTACTTCACATGAAGTCATGCTGTGTGTTATTATTAGGAAAATCCGGATTAAATAATAAATTGGTCATCAGTATACCAATTGTTGGTCCAATGTGTGTTGTTATCGAACTTACGGTTATCACAATAATTAAACAATAAATTTATTATACTAAAACAAAGTCCTGAAAAAACTCGATTTTATCTCATCTGGATCTTATCAGCTCAAAGAGGTTGTTGTTTGTGTTCGCATAGTACCCAAATTTAAATACGACAATAAATCTTTTAATAAATCATACAGTGAAGAGGCGTGTTTAAAAATTTTCATTTATAATACCACAGGATCAACATAATACCATTGTCGGCATGTGGCAGTTGTATCTTGTTAAACAACATAGAGTAAACGAAACAGATTTGATTGGCAATGTCCGAAAATGTTAACTATGTCAAATTGGTCTTATAATAGTAGGATTGATTATTATACAAGTAAAATTGAACGAATGTCTTATAAACCGAGTGTAATATACTATTTTATCTACTGTTCGTCATAAATTTTATATAAATTTAGAAATTATGGTTACTATATGAGACGTTTATTTGCAAAAGTCTCTAAACGCCAAAATTTCAAAAATTCGTTTTTTGCAAAGTTACATAATTATTTAATGGGGAATCGATTGCTTTTGTCAGAATTTTTAGATACAACCTATTTATTACCTAAAGTTTCATGCTAAAGTGTAAGTTATTTGCAAAATTCTCTGTTTGCTTTGAACGTTCATCTGCAAAACTAGCTGTCTACAGCTCAGCCACTAGCTTGGTGCTCTAGTGTACACAGAGCAAACAGGTTTTTTTTTGTTTCACGCAGGAAAATAAATTCGTTTCAGCCTAAACATCAATGGTCTAGTGCGTTGTGATTTTTAACGGCAGTTTTGTTGTTGCGATTTGTTAGCATGGATGAGATAAATACTCAATGTAAATTTTACCCTGTCCGAAAGGAAAAGGACTCAAGAAAGAGCGACAACCAGAAAACTACTCTAGGAATGTTAAAAAATGGCTCAGGTATGTTTTAAAAAGTAGAAAATTTTAGGACATACCAAATTACTGAGAGTAGGAATTACTTTTGTATCTATAGGATACAAAAGTAATTCCTACTTCCGTCCCAAGAATTAACTTCTTCGCCGACGGCTGCGGTGGTCAAAATAAAAACACTGCAATGTTGACAATGTTAGCGTACTGGCTTCTTAATGAATCAGCGCCAAACATGAAAAAAATTGAGATCACATTTCCAATCGTAGGACATTCCTTTATCCCTCCTGATCGAGTTTCTGGGCTAATAGAGAAATTAAAAAATAAAACTCCTGTTATTGTACAATCCAGCCACTATGATGACATCATAAGTAGACACGCCACAGTCAGAAGAATTGGCATTGACTGGAAGGTAGACGACTGGAAGAATGAAGCAAGGAAAAATGTAAAGCTTCCTGGAGCCTGGCATTTCAAATTTAGCCAGGCAAAACGTTTCATTTTTTACAAAAAAAAAGAGGATACTGTTTTAATACAGGGCGAGATTAATTACGCCAGTAACGTTGGAACAGCTAAAGGAATTTGTAAAAAAATTGTTCAATTTCATCCATTCAACCATGCGAGATACTTCTAGGCAAAGAGCTTAAAGGCGACAAAAAATCTATTATTGGTTTGCTGGTTAATCATTATGGTGGCAATTGGAGACAATTACCAGAACTCGCCTTCTACAAACACATACTGCATGAACTTACAAGGACACAAAATGAAGAGGATCAAGACTTGCGTTAAAACGAAAATGACATTTAATCCTTTCATTGCTTTTTCAAAGTTTCGTTGGCATATAAGTTTTTTTAAAGTTTTTTTAAGTTTTTTTTATATGAAAATCTTTTTTTGAATACTAATTACAGATTACTTACTGTATAAGGATCTTTCAATAAAAATTCAACAACTTTCTGTAATGATTTATTTTTATTATTTGCAAAACTCTCTCTTTCCACCAAAATCTTATTTTATTCTCAAACTCTGTGATACTTTCAGGTTTAGAATCATTCAATTTATTATAAGTGCCTGGTAAACTACAGCAACCAAAATAAACTAATACGAACAAATAATTTTCATGTTCGCTGAAACGTTTTATGTTGCTCCTGAAAAGTAAACTAAGTAGCAAAGAGGAAATTTTGCAAATAACGGCCTCATATTTAGAATCTAGGGTATTTTGCGGGTACCGTACGAAGTTGGAAGAGACGTACAAAAAAGCAATACGGTATTAGCACGACCACAATTCTGTCCAAAATGTTACCGAAAACATACACGTTACATAAACTAATAAATCCTCAACACTTCAGATGTACTATAGCTTGCTACGTGTATGCTGATATTCAATAAACTATGTATTACGCATATACAATCCCGCGGCAATAATTGTTGTCCTTGTATTGTATCTAAAAGTGGGATTTGATGTTTAGTTGACGAGAATGATACACGATCACTTACCAGAGTCGCAAAACATCACCGAAAACGTCATGCTGGCGTATTTTGATGAACAGAGCAAAACTAAGAAAACCTTTCGCCATACTATAGGATGCTACACGCATGTTTAGATATGTGTAGAATATAGATATTTCGCAGTTTATGCGATTGCAAGCGATTCTAAAAAGGTAGTTTGTGGTTATGTGTACCTATTTACGTTTGACGTATGGCATTCGATATCAATGCAACCACAAAAGAAATAAATTGCCAAGTAAACCAAATGAAATTTGACGATCAACACCGATCTAGTTTATGTAAGTAGTCGAAAACTAGTTCCACTTGATCAGAATGCGATATCTTATTAGAAACTACCGAATTGCCACACACTTGACGCTGTGAGACTGTGTTAATACAACACTCTCCTAAACTGGTACATTACATTTTTGTTAATAGTCCGATAACAACTTTCATTTGGCACATTTAGAGTAGATACGCACTTAACGCTGTTATACGAGGTGATCTAATATAAATACTTACAGAAATATAAATATTTTACTCTAAGCAGTTGCCTATACATAATTTACATACCTCTATATGCTATTTAAATATTTAAGGTTAGGTTAGCCTTAAATACTGCAATATAGTAACCTTAATACTGCATAAATATGCTGATCCCGGGATTTCGGGATTAAAGATTTTGTAATCCCGCGATTCATGAATATATCTTTTACCCCGAAACTTGATCAACGTTTTTAAAATTTACCTTACAAATATAAAACCAAAATTGTCGGTTGAAAAGGTAAACAAAAAGTGTGCGTATTGATATCAATCATAAACAAAATTTAAACTCTTATTCGATAACTTGCTCTTGCATCTTAAATTAGCCCAAAAATTGTACGTGTTTGTAAAATCATTCAAGAATAGTCATGACAAAAGAAATTGTTTGATCGAGTCAAATTTACAATTTTTCATATTAATGCCAATAAACCATTTTGACGATTTTTTGTTTACTTCTTTAAGATAATTGGATGACTTTAGAATTCATACTTCATGGATGTTTCTTATGCATGTAGACGAACTGTTTGCATTTTAACTAAAACTATTGTTGTTTACAAAAAATGGTATAATGACTTTAAGAGGGGCGTTTATGCTAGTGAGATCGACGTGGGCCTTGAGTCAGTGGTACGCCCAGGATGTGGTTCCATCTAACGGTGAACCGTTGTACTCAAGTCTTTGTGTATAAACAAACATACTTACTTAATTTGTTCAGCTGATTTCTGCCCTTTGCCAATAGGCAGCTACTGTCGTTGTTGTCAACTGTTAGTTATTATTGATCTGAGCTGTTGGTACTCTTCTCCCTTGTCTCCGTCCGTGGACTTTATTACAGAAACCTTCTTTACAGAGCTCCGCGGTGACAGTTTGTAGTAATTCGACACAATTGCATAAAAAGCAGATCAACTTGACAACGGCTGGGTCAATTTTAAAGAGCTATGTCTTAAAATGTCAACCATAAATTAGCTCCTGTTCCGGGATCAATGCTATTGGCTTAATCACCATGAAATCAACCAGTATATTGTGTCAAAAATTAGCTTCTTTTCTCAAATGATTAAAGCAAGCGCAGTTGAATTTTATATTTATGCCAGAACAATGCCCTATGCTTACACATTCCAACAGTACCTTACTTTTACACATCAGTGCAATAATTTCGACTCCGATCTGCTTTTTATGCGCCCGTGTTTTGCATGTAACTGGTATATGGATAAACGCCCCTGGTAAGACCCAGTTCCAAACGCTTATTCAAGTAAAGACGTTATTTATTGTTCAAAATTGATGAAATATTCAGTGCAACTTCTTAGAATACTAAATATGCAATTTCTTGTAATGACAAAAAAATTAATATTACTTGTACACTCATGGAATTAAGTAAGTTCTATAAATATTTTAGCAGTGTGTCGATGATACATCCAAGTACAAGTTTTTTGTTATTCTGGTCGACCGCTCGGCCGCTAAGTGCAAAAAATTGTCCGTTTACGCTTCAACTCGTATATCGGAAATTTATTATTTGCGAAACCTTGTTCGAATGCTTTGAATTGGTTTATAATGATTTATATGTTTCTATTTATTAGCTTAATGTGTAATTAATAAATGTAATTCGTACATTGCAATGTAATTGTGTTTTTATTAAATATGACGTTAATTTTATATTAATAAACATGAAAGTTTTCGATTACATGAAATGAAAATCTCATTTCAAGATATTGCATATAACACAACAAATTATACTTACAACCTTATTGCATCTAATAGCTTCTTTTGTGTTAATAAATACTAAAATCAATTTGTTGTTGGCAATATTTTTACTTTTCAGGTTATTTCAGAACTGACATGTATTAACATTTATTCACAAAATAGAAATAAATTAAAATTAAATTGCTTTAAATTTGTCTTTATTGTAATTTGTTAATTGTGATTTACTGGTGTTTTCGAGATATTTAGCTTCAACGATATTTTGCAGTGTTTAACTTAATAAGCAGAAAGGAGTATGTATTTTGTATAGCATGAATGTATCATTACTATTTTTTTATATTATTATTTTGTATTTACTTTACAGCAATATGTTTCAAATATCTGACAACTGAAAATAATGACAATTATGTATATCACTAATTTACAAAAATTTTTGGAAGCAAGCTCTAAATTTTCGACGAATTTTGATAGAATGTAAATGTGTTATAATTATTATTAAAAAAAATAAACCAAAATATACGACCATCTAAAAGAACATTTATACAACATAAAAATTATTTCAACAAATTTGACCTGGGATGAGTATAAATTGTGTTTGTTGGTAACGGGTATATAATTTCCCAAAAGGAGACGCTTCAGAAAGAATAGTTGTTGGTTTCTCTTACGTCTAGCTTTTATTGCATATTAATTACTCACAATCATATGCAATAAAAGCTATACGTAAGAGAAACCAACAACTTGACGATTTGAACCAGGGACGTTTGCGTTGCTAGCACAATGCTAGCACATCTGAGCTATTGACATTGTGCTAGCGACGCAAAGGGCCTAGGTTCAAATCCAGGTTGTGGCTGTAATTTTTGATATGTATGTTACCATATTATTAACTTATAATATTACTTTGACAAAGTATGTCGTTAAACATTTTCAGCTATAGTTTATATTGTTTGGAAATTAAAAAGACCTTCATTTTTAATGTATATGCATTTTAGCTAACCTTACAGTACACAATTCATAAGTCAAAATGTTATTTTTAACTTATTATCGTTGTTAATGCACGCCTCTTAATTTATTTAGAACACAAATTTAGAAATAAAATTTCCAATAATGTTCCAGCTAATATATAGTAAATGAAAAATGTGTGCTTATTGAACTGGAACTATATTGCAATAAAACTTGTAGAGCACTTTGAAATATTAACAAAAAAAGAAAAATAAAAAATTAATTAGTTATCAAACAATGCAAAACCAAAAATGAAACACAATAAATACATATTACAACAATAAAAAATTATTAATTATAAGTAAAATTTTGATAATTTGTCTTAACAAATGAACAAAAGAAAATACCAAAATGTTTTGTTTTTTTTTCTAGAAAGTAGAAAGTAATATGTTTCATATGGTCTTATTGGTTTTCGCTGTTCCTTCTGAAGTTGGAGCCGCTTAAAATAAGATATTGTTAATAATTAAAACGGCTGTAACTTTTTAATGAATTGAAAAAGTAATTTACAAAAATTACAAATGAAATTACAAAAATTGTTTTGCGGAAGAAACGTGGGACAGCCTGTATATATTGCTATAATTTAAATTATTTTGGTTGTCACGCATGTATTAGATGTCATGAAAGATAATTGAACATTAACTGCTGTAAAGTAAATACAGATATAAAATTTCCATTGTCCTTCATACAAAATACATGCTCGTCCTAAATGTAAATTTAAATTAAATTTAGAGAATTTATTTACATTTAGTGAATATATTTTAATATTACAATTCTGAAATAGTCTATATTTAGTGATAATCCTTGGCACCAAGTTGATTTGCGCATTTACTGACTTACTTACTTAACCCCGTCATCCTACTGCTGGGCAAAGGCATTTACTTGCGTAATTAATATGTGTATTAGTTAACATAAATTTATATAATGTGTTTATAAAATGAGCTTTTCGTATCATATTATCAAATTTCATGTTTAATAATATTATTATAAAAGTAATTCTATATTTAATTAAATGCATTACCTACTCGTAAACTTAACTGTAGTGATAATATTTCATTTATTACATTGCAATGAAGATATCACATTAAGGAAAAGGTCCGACACGCTAAAAGTAAACTAAATCCCGTTACATTACATCCATCGAAAAACCACCTCGTGACGGACAACTTTTTGCGAAGCGGCCGGGTCGAGGTAGAACAGTACACGAATATATAACCGACATCCTATTTTCAAATCCTGCGATAGCGATACGAACTTACTTATTTCCATGACTGTACCTCTTTCGGTTTTGTCAAATATAGTTCAAATAGCCCAACTCACATTATAAAAATAGTTTTTTTTTATCGATGTGCACTTTTTGACAAAACTTTTCCACTAAAAAAGCGATAATTATGCGATAAGTGTCATTAATTACCATATTACCGCTGTCACAGCTCATCACAAACTCGAGATACTTTAACCAAGAGGGAATCTACGTCGTTGACGCACCCCATGACAGAATCATCGTACCTAAATATTTTGTTATTTAGTTTAAGGTAAAATCCTTAAACTGGAAGAAACTTGAAAATTGGAACATGAAATAACATCGTTTGTTCGATTGGTGTGAATCATCTGCATCAACTATTAATAACAACGATTAATAGCAAATCATTTTTGGTACAATTTGGTTTTTATTTTACAGTAAAAGAAATATATCGGGATTATATTGTAACTGTATCTTATACTTATGTTCAATATTTGTTTTTGTTTTCGCTGTATTTTATTACCTATTTACTAATTCTATATTCTGTAGTACATCATTGAATACAGGTAAAGAAATCCGTCAGTTAATTTTTTATTTTTCACGTTTATGTTTTTCAATATGATCAATGGCAAACAGTTGTAAAAAAACATATGTACCTACTATATACAGGGTCATTATAAATGATTGTAGTCAAACTAGGCCATGCCCATGTTAATAGCTTTTCGACTACTTCGACTACAATCATTTATTCCTTTATTTCTTGTGTTACGGACATTGTAGCTATAGGCTAACTCCTTGTCATTTTGTGGGATCATCACAAAGTGTTCTAACGCCAAATATAACAAATTCTTAAATGACTACGTAAAAATTATGTTATTCTACAGATATCTAATCGTTTTATGGATAATGATGACATTTTATTCTGCTAGAAACTGCAATACTCCTCCGTTTCACAAAAAAAAATAAACAAAATCTGTCAAATCGTACTTAAAACGATAAATTAAAATAGTCTGTATAACCCAAGGTAAAGGTTATGTTTCTATTTGGGCAACTTATCTATTGTATTTGTATTATACAGATACAAAGCAGATATAAACCGCAATTTGCTCCTTATCAAATTCATTATTATTAAATACTCGCACAGTACCAATGCGTTATTTATAAACTAGCATTATCTATCCGCATAAACTCGAGGACATACATAAATACATTTATTTATATAGCTGCTAATGAATCTAAATTTCCCCTTTAAAGTACTTCCCAAACTGTATTAGATAAAACCACGAAGATGTTATCAACGTTTCTCAATCTATTTTCTTGTTGTTTTCAGATTTAAAATGATCCCATAGAAGAGATAGGACGTCTCACTGTGCCAGTGACAGGAACTTAGTGAAAACTTGACAGTTATTGATCACAACACCCATTGTGTAAGTATATTTTATGTAATGGACTATATTGAACGACTTTTATAATATCGGGTGATATCGGCCAGTCAACTTCTTTGGTTTGTGTTCGATTTGATATTAAGCCGGCGCTACACATTCGTATACTTGCCAAATATCGAATATTTGCCACATGTTAAACATTTGGCAAATATGTTTGCCAGGCAAATCGAAAAATTTTGTTATTGATTGGTCTAAACGATGCCATGAGGGATTTATTCTTCCTTTTAAGTTCGTTCACCGAATATTTTTCGTCCATGCTTGATTACCGGCTGATTTTTAGAAAACTAAAAAAAATCTATGACATACCAACAAATTTTTACAATATTCGTTTGTGATTTCGGACCGTCAGAGTTGCACTGCAACAGTAAATACTTCGGCCATTCATGCATCGCCGCATTTTCTAATACATAAAAATTTTCTTTGAGGACTGGCTACATGTGCGTACCGAATGGGCACTAGCTATTTTTTTGATTAGTACGCATTATTTGCACATTAGCTTTTTCAAATCAATCTGATAATTTGATTACGAACAAGCAAGGTTTTATTTTATAATGCCGACATATTTTTAATTACATAAGTGCAGAATTCACTGCGTACTAACAAGGGCATTCTTGTGGAAATTTACAAAACAAATCTTGACGAAACGGTTTGTTTCATTTTAATGATTTTTTGTTTAATTCATCCGCTTTCTGTATTATTAATTCGCAGCATCTAATTTTAACAGACTGTAAAATAATTGGTCATTTGATGTGAACTAGTTTAAATAAATTATTAGTTTAATGAGAAAAAATATATATTTTTTTCTACTGTTTTCAGTGTTACAATTAACACATTGTAATACCGAAAACAGTAACATTTTTGTCTTATTGGTACACAGTGATATCAACTGATATCAACTACAATACATAATCCAACATAACCACACACTGCATCTTCTTAATCGCTTGCAATCGCATAAACTGCGAAATATCAATATTCTATACATATTTAAACATGGGTGTAGCCTGCTATAGTATGGCCAAAGGATTGGGGCTTTCTTAGTTTTGCTGTGTTCATCAAAATACGCCAGCATGACGTTTACGGTGATGTTTTACGAGTCTAGTAAGTGATCGTTATCATTCTTTTCAACTAAACATCAAATCCCCTTTTCAGATATAATTCAAGGACCACATTTACTTTAATAAGGTATTATGCGAAGATCAAACCTACATCGTAGATACGAACTATTTTAATTACTGCTGCGAGATTGTATATGCGCAATAAATGGTTTATCAGCATACACGTACGAAGCTATAGTACATTTAAAGTGTAAACGATTTCTTAGTTTATGTAACGTATAAGTTTTCGGTAATATTTTGGATGCTCGGTTCAATTCATATTTGTTTTTGTCCGTCGCTTTCGACTTCGTCTTAGTTCTGGTTGTGTGTAACGTATTTGTATTACCTCCATCACATGTAATTTTACTAAGTATAACTTATTCTAATAAACTACTTTGCCGAAATTAGAATTTGGTTTCAATTATAAGTGGTTGTAAATATATAAGCCACAACGGCTACGTAGCGGAATTAGGTAGACACCGCTATTAAACGTTAAGCGTTATAACAATTCTTTAGTAAGTTCTTGTTCTTCGAAGTAACTAATCAGTCACCGCCAAACACTTCTATTCTGATTATTATACTTATGAAACCACTATTTTAAAGTAAACTTTTTAGGTTAAGTTTCATGTATTTATCACAGTAGGGTTAAAAGTGTTGCCCCAAGCTCCATATATGATCATCGTTGCGACCTCGCTGAATATTTATTCAAACTTGTAGGCTAAAGTAGATTAAAATTATTCACAATTAGCTTTTGTCATGATTTTATCTCATCGATATCATCCTTAACGAAGTTGACAGTTACTACAGTGCTGCCACGTGGTACCCGCAAAATACCCTAGATTCTAATTTAGCGCGATATAGTAACCACAATTTCTAAACTTATATAAAATTAATGACGCAAAGTAGAAAAAATAGTATATTACACTCGTTTTATAAGACGTATTGGTGCATTCGTTCCATTTGGGGACTCCTCGCTACGCTCGTCGTGCCCAAAACAACTCGTGCGCCAATTTGACGTCTTATAAAACTTGTATAATAATATACTATTTTATTTATATTACGAAGCTATTGCCCATAAAAGAAATGGTAGATATGGTTTCTTCGTCATCTTTAAAGTTCTACTAAATCCAATTGTACTACTAGGTTCGTTGTATAAATATGTCCTAATATTGTCTGAAATACAGATCAATTAGCTTCTGAAGCTTAAATTTAAACAAATGATTACTTGCATTTGACGTTTGGTTGGAGACGCCTATCAATGATTGCTGTTAAATTTATAGGTTATGGTTGCGAAATGTTACGTAATTCTTAGAATTATTATTTAAATGGAGATATGATCCTACAAACCTAACACAGAGAGTTGTCAGTTTTGACAACTTGACATAATCATGGCTGCCGTTGCTATGCAACGCAAAACAAACATTCTAGCTACACAGTTCTTGTTTAAGATAGATATCACGTATCTAAACGATCGGATTTCGAAAATACGAAAACCCAGAGGTGTTGTTTGTCATCGGTAATTGATTCAAAGCGACGTACAACAACAAGGGTACCAACTGCAAGCGAATAAAAGTGTTACACGTTTTTGGAATACTTAAATTGGTTGCCCGCTTCAACATTTAACCAGACATTGACCTCAGCGCGATTGTATTGTAAAGAAAGATAACGAGACAAAAAGAGAGAGGGAGAGGTATATATGGTAGGGAGGTAGCTGGTACGATTAAAAGAAAGTTATTTTGTAAACTGGTAAACCTGTTCCAGATAATAAATAAATTGAAACTGCTTTTTAATATACATACCGATGATAATGGAATGTCATAACATCTAGTGAATACTTTCAAAATTAATTTGTCCAATGTTGCCCGATAAGGACATAATAAATAAATTGTATAGGTATACCTGAATTCATAGTTTTGAAGAATTTATGTAATACCTAAACGACGAAAAGTATAACTTTGTTCTTTGTTATTTACAACGGCAAATTTAACAGTGCATGCATTTACATTTTTGTGAAACAGATACAATTTTATTAATAAATTAGTCACGGTTTGAAAATAACGAAAAACCAACCGTTAAAAACGTTGCTACTTTCACAATTTTACAGTAGCATTTTGTTACTGCAATTAGTTTGAATTAAAAACCGAAACATATCAAATTCTATGGTGGTTTTTGTGTAATAAGCTGCATCAATTTCTACTGTGTAAACTAAGAAGAGGATAATAATAATTATTATTCTGTTTGTGTGTGTATAAATAAACATAAAACAGTCAGGAACTACCTAACAAAACATTATTATAAAATTTACTATTTATGTAGGCGTACAGTTTGTTTGCGTAGTTGAAATTTGAAGATGGGTGAACTTGAAAGCTCCGAGTCTTCAGTTGTGTGCTTTGCAAGGTTTCGTACGTAATTCTAACCAGGTAGCGTATATCTGAATTTCACTACCCTTATTTTGTTACAGAATGTGTACAGATTGCTGAAGCAACAGTTGGATTTAATCCACTTTTAATGAATTTTTGCCTCCACAAATACTAGTAAGTACCTAGTTGACAGTGTGTCTCAAGACACGTTAGATTATATGGGTAATTTTGTTATTATAATGGAGCTCCTACACGCAGTGCCAACGTCTCGCCAATGTTGGTGATGTGACGCGCTGCGCGTAGTGCGCGCATTCACTTCGCCAACATTGGCCAACGTTGGTATTGGGCGCAAGGTATTTCTGTGTATCGTAGAAGCCTCGTAGCGTCCCGTAGAGAATTAAAAATGAACAGTGAAGACGATATCATTGCTGTTGCCGCAGCTCCCATTATTTTAAGCAGTGCATTGTTGCTTAGAATTAAAAAAAGGAACCCTCGAAAGAGGACACTGTTTAATAAGGTTGTTAAATATTAAACATGTTTTTCAGTCATTATTTATACAGTACGTTCGAAAATATTAAATACATTAAGGAATACAAATATACAGCAATACAGGAACCAAAATTATTTAATTAATTAAATTATTTAGTTTTTTATATTTGCCACGTGACATTAAAAAATCTCCCTTTTTATTTTCTTTATGTTCCAAGCAACAAATGCGGAATAAGATGGGATAAGATCTGATACACTGAGTGGTCTATATTTTTATGCAGGACCCTGTTAATTTGTGTCGTTACTTTATATAAATATTTCATTTCAGTCTAATCGATGAACTCATAATTTTGATTTAAAATATAATTTATGTAATAAAACTGAAATTATTTATAATAAGATACAAAGAAAAATTGAGAACCCTTACATACACGGAGTTTTAATTATAGATATTAAAACTCCGTGTATGTATATTATGTAGGTATATTTATTATCAACCCAATATTTTTAGTAACAGATATACTTTTTGATATTTTTCTGACAATCAAAATAAGGAAAAGCATCCAGTATAGTTTTTAAACTTTGTTGAATACATTAAATACATCAGATTATTTAAATTTGCCGTTTAAAACTAATCTATAAATTGTTAATTAATAAATAGTTAATTGTTGTTAATTATATAAATGCAACTTTGTTTGATTGTAGCCAAGATTGTAGGGAAGAGGGTTGACCGCAGTCCTTGGACCCCTATACCGTATGACTCCCCATCGTGTGTAGATTCATAGCCCGCTTCCCTCCAACCCCCTCCCTCACTTTTCCCACCCCACCCTAGCGAATAAGGTTGACCGCAATCCCAGAACCTAAATACCGTACGCCTCCCATTGTGTGCGAATTCATTTTTAAAATTTTAATGATGACGTCATTTCTGGAAAACCCGGAAGTCATACTAACCTCAAGACCATCCCATAAATTGGCATTTTCTGTCTATTAACACAACGTTCATTCCTTCGGCGTCAAAAACACAAAAAATAAACAAACGTACCTATGCCGTGGGTCACCCATTATAACGACTTCAATATTGTCTTCAGAATATTATTTTATTGCTTGTTAATTTATTGTAACTGTAAGGTTAATATAATGCTTATAAGAACCATAATTATTGTGAATAAATTTACAAAATATTAAAAAAAGCATTCATGTTTTTATATTTGGGCAATCATGCATTTGGGCAAATAATAAATCATCATTGTCCTTAAAGTACGTACAAACGTACAATAAATAATGCAGTATATATGATAAAACATAGATCGATAACTAAACGTTTCATCGGTAGTACGTACAATGCTAAAACAGAATGAAATAAAGCGGACAAGGTCGACATATTGGCGATGTGCATTGGCACAGTTGGGCCCCGCTACGCGAAGCACTCCGATGGCCAATGATGGCATATTGGCACTGCGTGTGGGAGCACCTTTACGCTAAGGTATGTGGTTCCAACAAGACGGAGCACCTGCACATAATGCCCGAATTATGAGGAACTATTTAGATATAAGACATAAACGGAGAGTAATTGCTACCTATTCAGAAATATTGTGACCACCAAGATTGCCGGATCTTACCCCTTGTGATTTTTATCTATGGAGTGCCTTAAAAAATAAGGTATGGTGTTTATAATTTTGGAAACGTTGGGAAGTTACGTGACACCGTCATCGCCTCTATCAATTCGATTGACACAAGAACCCTCGGTAAGGTCACCGTATTACGGCATGCTGTGAAAATGCCTCCCCGAAAATGGCGAGATTTTTGAAAATACTATTTAGTTTGTTAATATGTTGTTACTTTTTTATGTTTTCATGTAGTTAGTACAAATAAATACATTCCAAAATTTTACTGTAGCTTGACTATAGGCACGTAATACTGTATCACTCAAATATTCTTTTCATAGCACCATGCGATTTTCGGATATTAAATTTATTAAAATTTGTTGGCTTATTGTGTTCTAAATATGGCATGTGGCATACCAAATTACTCAGAAAAAAATTCTAAATGCAAACATGTATAAAAAGTTTCGTTTGTTTGTGACGAATTCATTGACGAAAAAAAATTTAAACTGACATATTCAAATTGTAGACTAAAAAGTGCCTTTATAATGTCAAACCGCTTTTTTTGTTGGATCACAAATAAAGAAGTTAAGACCATAATTTAAAAAAAACGGCATTTTTTTGGTTTCTTCAAAATAGCTTGGGGGAAGTTTGGAATCCAACTGTTTTCTGAACAGATTATGAAAGAGCACGTAAATATGCACTACTTTGTCCATTTAACCGACTTTCTATCTCTAATAATAACAAAAGTACCCATACAATCCAACGTCCCGTGAGACACACTGTATATTATTAGGTTTTGTAAAATTTCACACCCTAACATAACCTATATTATTAGTAGAGATGGGCGTTGGGCAATTCTGAGTTTGGAGGCCCCCATATACAATGTTGAATTAAGAATAATTACTGTTTTTATACAAATATAATATATTATGGTAATAATACTGATACAACATTTAGGAACAATAGTATAATATTTTTTTTCGTAATAATGACATGAATGCAGTACATAAGTTTGAATTTCTGAAATAATTCCAAGTTCTTAAACTTCTACCGGAACTACCTCCCCACTTTTACCCACCAAAAAAACTCTCTTTCAAACCAGATCATACCTAAAACCTGAACGCAACTCGGTCTGACATTCTCGAATCCAACACCTGCGGCGATACTCTAATTTGCGGTGTAAGTAATGAAAGACTGGAGGGGGGGGGATCGGCCGATACCTCCAAAATGAGAGGAGAGAGACGAAGAGAGCGAAAAAAAGGAGAACGACCTAGATTTTTAATATTACCATTCACTCTGGCAAATATAACGGGAGAGTGCAGAAAAGAGCCTAAAACTTGTTTGGGACACACACAATTCTTGGCAATAGTACCGCTATAGCCAATCTGTGGACAGTCACCGTCCGACCGTACGACAGCGCGCTCGCGTGGCCAAAATTCGAACTACATACGTATAAACTAAAAGGTGCGCTTGTTGCAGTTTTTCGTTCGAAAATAAGTGTTTTTAGTGTAGTTTTTTTGAGTGATTTTGCGTTTGTTTTCGTTTTAGAAACGGTGAGGTTTTTTTGTGTTTATCAATAATTTTAATCGTGCTATTTTTAGATTGTCAGGACTTGACCAAAAAAATTGATAGGTCAAATTTTATGCATAACGATTTGCATACGAGAAATATGCTTATGCAAATAATCTGACATTTGATTTGGGTTATAAAGTTTACAGCTTATCTCCGTGTTTTTTTTTGTTTAGTCTAGTAGTTCAAATGTTACTTTCGATACTATCTTTCAACGTGACATTATGAAGGAAAATTAGTAATTTATTCATGATGCGTGGGATTGTTTGGCACTTTATTAAAATAATTCTATATACTATATAATTTATTATACAGGATTAGCCAAAATTACCGGAACACCTAAATAATGAAAATGAGCTTGAGTATGAGCTTGAGCAAGTAGAATACCGGATTTTACTAACCTAGATAGTTCTCCAACCCTAAGCAATTTCCAAAAATTGTTCAAACAATGTCTTTTGGCTTTAAACAAGCTATCCTTTAAATATATTTTCCGTATACAGGATGCTCATTCTATTATAAAAATTTGGTAACATTTCCTTTTTTAAATACAACACCCTTTTTAATTAGAAGCTATTAACAACTCCAACCGCAAATAAATTCGAAAATATTTTTGTTTTATTATGGAAATTTGCAAACCATTCCATTTTCTAATAGAACACCCCGTTCATTTTGATTTTTTTAATCCTAAGATTAATTCTAAGAACATTTTATAGCAATAAGTTTTTATGCATATTTTTGTTATTGATTGGTCTAAACGATGCCATGAGTGATTGATTTTTCCTTTTAAGTTCGTTCGCCGAATATTTTTCATCCATCCTTGATTACCGGCTGATTTTTATAAAACTCAAAAAAATCTATGAATTACCAACAAATTTGTACAATATTCGTTTGTGATTTCGGACCGTCAGAGTTGCACTGCAGCAGTAAATGCATCGGACATTGATGCATCGCCACATAGCATTTTCTAATACGTGAAAATCTTATTTGAGGACTTGCTACATGTGCGTACCGAATGGGCACTAACTATTTTTTTGATTAGTTCGCCTTATTTGCACATTAGCTTTTTCAAATCGAACTGATAATTTGATTACGAACAAGCAAGGTTTTATTTTATAATACCGACATATTTTTAATTACATAAGTGCAGAATTCACTGCGTACTAACAAGGGCATTCTTGTGGAAAATTACAAAACAAATCTTGACGAAACTGTTTGTTGCATTTTAATGATTTTTTGTTTAATTTATCAGGTTTCTGTATTATTAATTCGCAGCATCTAATTTTAACAGACTGTAAAACAATACAATTGGTCATTTGATGTGAACTAGTTTAAATAAATTATTATTTTAATGAGGAAAAATTCATATTATTTTATTTAAATTAGGACGATATTGCCCATAAAAGAAATGTTAGATATGGTTTCTTCGTCATCTTTAAAGTTCTACTAAATCCAAATGTACTACTAAGTTCGTTGTCTAAATATGTCCTAATATTGTCTGAAATACATACCAATTAGCTTCTGAAACAAAAACTTAAGCAAATGAGCTTTCAAAATATAACCTTTTTGCTGCATAAGAAAGCTACACAAAATTGTCTCTACTATTAAAATATTTTTAACCGGTTTCCTTTCTCTTCAAATAATAAACATCATAAAAATCGACAAATATATAAATACAAGCAAATGAAGTATAATTTTCCAAATAAATTAATTATTTTATTTTAGAGATTTTTATTAATTAAATTATTTTATAGACATGTCTATAAAATTTTTATGATGTATATTACTTGAAGAGAAACGAAAACGATTAAAAATATTTAAATAGTAGATAATTTTGTGTAGCTTTTTTATTTAACAAAAGGGTTATATTTTGAAAGCTCATCTATATTGTTCATAGAAAAGCATCAACTTAGGAAACACCCTGTATATGGTGTACGTTTTTCTTGGAAAGAAGTAACATTGCGTTTATGTGGACAGGTAAAAACAACAATACTTTTTTTTTAATTTCTGTCTGACGGTTTCCGGAAAACTGTCTGTCTGACGGTTTCACAAAATTACAATTTTACGCGGTTATCGCCCTCTATAAAAATCAAAAATCTTACTAATAATTACAAATCTATTGTCAATCTACGTATATGACCTACTACCCACAAAACGAAATTTAAAAGTGGAAAAATTAGTGTAGCCCTGGCTTTATATTTATTGAGAATTTTGAATTCTATTTGTTTTAACGTCATATGTTTTTCTGTCATTTTTAAGGGGCTGTTATTCCAAACAGTGCAATAAACAAGAATGTTTTTATTTGTTATTAAAGTTTATAAAAGGATGAATTAATTATGAAAGTTTCAGATTTTTTTCTTGGTCCCTCTGTTTGACATTAAATATCTAGAAAATAAGAAATTTTCAAATTTCAATAGGTTATTATCAATAGGGGGAAGGAGTAAGCAAGCTATTTTTTTATTACAAGGCCTTTGCATACAAGGTTATAAATAAAAAATATTGAATGGACAAATTAAGTACCCCTTTAGGTAACAAAAAATCATGAAAGCAGTTGGACCTTTTTTTGTCTTATTCTTATGGTATTAGTCTTACAAAGAAATTATTAGGTGATTTCTTTGATTAGTTGATTTGTTTACTTCCAAATAAATAATAAATTTTGATTTGTCTTGAGTTATAAATTATTATTATTACAGAAAGCAGTTTGCAGAAAGCAAATTTGATTTGTTGTGTGGACAGACAGATAAATACCAGAAACCAAAAGGCTTTCAATATCAAAATAACGAAGCACTTGCGTCGTTTTAAGGGTCCATTTATTAAATTATCTGCTCGCTCTCGTCTGTACACAAATATTTACAAACTCTTCCCTGAACTGACAATTTTATCGGAAAGGATTCCTTATTTTGCCTGTTTCAAATCGGAGTCAACAGAATCAATACGCCCACGACTTCTATCAGTATTGTTTACATTTGCCTCTAACAAGCCAACAAGTAGGCAATCAAATAATAAACTTTATTAAGATACCAGCATGTTTGATTATAGATTTTCTTAGCTTATTAGGTACCTCGAGGGTAAATAGTGTAAGGAAATAAATATATTAATTGGTTTTTCTGGAATTCGTCGTAATTTTTCAATTATTTTCAGACTTTTTCATCTTTAACAATAATTTGGTGACCTGTTTAAATCCGTAATATTTTTTGCTATTATTTTATTAAAAGCCCATTTAAATTTGCGTCTAATACGCGTTTGTTTATTAGAATCGGTTGAAATTTAACAGAATTATCAAATTTTATTGATCGGCTAGACACATCACACTACGGAGAAGAAATATACAGGCAGATTGTAATAAATCCGTAGTCTTTACACACATTAATTATACATTACTAGCACTTAGATTTACAATGTTATTCTAAAATTATGACACTGTTTTTTTTTCTTTTCCGTTTTGTTGTTACCTGCCAGACTATCACAATATGTTACTAAGTACCTTGAGTTTACTTTCATTACATTTCCAGGTATATTTCGGTTCAAAATAAATTGCACCAACAGTAACATTTTCACTCGTTTATTGAAACAGTACTGAATTACTATCTTGATTTATGAAAAATAGAAAAACAAAAGAAATACAACAAAATTAAAAATGTTTACTCGATCTCCGTCGTTAATACAAACCATCATCTGTTTCGCGTTTAAGTGACCAGCAGTAGTCTGCGATCATGTTGATGGTGTTTTTTCCTTGAAAACGTTTTTCAATAGCTTCCATTTCCTGATGAAATCGTTCACCTTGTTCGTCACTGAGTTGGCCAAGACTGTCCGGAAAAAAATTCAAATGAGAATGCAAAAAGTAAATTTTGATAAACATGTTGCAGCCCATTTCACCGTAGGCACTCAAAAACTCTTGTACAACATTTGCGTAGTCGGCACTTTTATCATTTCCAAGAAAGTTATCGCACAATGAAATAAAACTATTCCAGGCTCGTCTTCCCACATCATTCAGTTTAGTTGCAAAATCGTTGTCCTGCATAATTTTCCGAATTTGTGACCCAACAAATATTCCTGAAAATAGATCAGTTGAAATACCTAAATTCTTACTATCAACGATTTGAAATGTAAGGTAACCTACCTTCTTTAATTTTAGCTTCACTCAATCTAGGAAGTCTTTGATGATGCCATATCATCGGAGTAGAAAAGGCCATTCCACTTCTTGAGTTATCAGCATTTTTTGATTTCCATAACTTCAATTTTGACGAACAAACTACACACACGTATTCTGGTTCATACCAGCGACTTGCGGTGTAAACACGGTCAAAAAATTTGTTGTATGCCTCAACCACTGATTTATTTTTTACTAATTGTAGCCGATGCTGTTCGTCCACAAACAATCCGCAGACGTAACAAAACTTATGGCGATTGACACACATTTTACTTTTTTTATATTTGCACTGAAGCTTGCACTAGAGCTGATTTCTTACTGCTTATGGATCAGTTTGATTGTTATTTTATATGAAATCTGGTGATACTAAAGACCTACATCGTCCTAATAGTATACGCAATTGTAATAGGTCAAGATTATCGATTAATGATTTTACGATATTTGGGTACAAGTCGAATAGTACTTAATAACATATTAGATAAACTAAAATACAATAAAACAGGGTAATAAACAAACAAAATAATGTCTAGTTAATGTGAATCACGAGTACGGTTATTACGGTCGGGCCGTAGGTATATTCCTGTCTAGTGTGAATGTCAAGACGGTGATTAAACATCGATAACTCAGTCAAATTTCAACCGATTCTAATAAACAAACTCGTGTTAAACGCACATTTAAATGGGCTTTCAATAAAAAAAACAGAAATAAAATATTATGGATTGAAACAGGTCATCAAACTGTCGTTAAAGTCCAGAAAATCTGAAAATAATGGGAAACTTCTGAATTTGAACGTCCATAACTTTTCGACTTATTATTGGAACTGACTGAACAGTACATCCTTCTAATGGTCTGTGTTCTCTCTTTCAATTGCATTTAATTGTAACACCGAAAACAGTGTTACAATGTGTGCATTGTGAATGCAAAGTAGAAAAAATAAATTGCAAACGATGCAAAAAAAGCGTTATGCTACAATTACAACATTGTTACACAGGCTTTCAAACGTGCATATCTTATCAAAAGAAAAGAACAATTATTTTCAATTACAATGCACGATTTAGCCATTACAAAATCGAGCGTTTAATTTACAATTCTTTTTCGTTCCAATTTTACTATATACACGTACAAATAATACACATTATAATGAGTAGCACCTTTCACAAAATATTGACAGATATGGGAAGATCTGTTAGCGTACCTAACTAACCAAATAGACAATTTATAATCTGCTTGTTCCTGATACAAATTCTCGCTGTGTGCAGAATGAAAGAAAATATTTAGAAAGCAATGGTGTCGACCTTTAGCTTACGTAGTTGAGTTGTTTCACAGCCGGTAAAAGTAAAGTCTATTTCATTCGCTGCATTCCCAAGGTATCTAGATAATAAGAACGATGCGATGACGTCTTAACTATATCTTGCCCAACTACAAAAGCAGCGATTTTGTGAATAGTCTATTATTCCGTCTAAAGCACGTATTTTTACGTATTTGTCAGCTCATCATATGCGTTTATTTCTTAATTTAATATTTTTGACAGATCTCGTCACAAAACCGGAGTCTGATGTCCCACAATCCAATACTATGTGTTGCCATAACAACCCCAGTCATGTTTATGTCAAATTGTTGCGCGTAACTATGGTGAAATGTCTATACAATAACATGGCAGTGGCTCAAACCAAACGTCAAAATATCGCGCATAACCTATAAGGGAACAATAGTACACTAGCATTCACTAATGAGTAACTTATTTCTAACCTTTTTTACTAGTATAACTAAACCTATGTTCGTTCTTCAATGTTTCGAACAAGGGCAGTGTTTGTGTGTTAAGTTATGAATATTTGTCAAGAAAAAAGCCTGCTCTATTCAATTCGTAGCGAGTCCACCTCTAAAATAAATTTATATATTCGACGTTCGGCTGTGCGGACGAGTTTTTTTACGCCATATACTTGGTATTTGAAATACCCAGTTGAAGTGGGTATAGCAAATGCAAAGGCGACTAATATTGGTGCATTTATTTGTACTCGATGAACATTTTAATACGCTGTTTAATTTTTCCATTTTTTAATTTTGTTTTGTGTGTAGTAGGTCGTATACGAAGATTGACAATAGATTTGTAATTATTAGTAAGATTTTTGATTTTTCTAAAGGGCGAAAACCGCGTAAAAATACAGTGTATCCTAAGTTGATGCTTTTCAATGACCAAAATAGATGATACTCATTTATGATATTTCAAAATATAACCTTTTTGTTAAATAAGAAAGCTACACAAAATTGTCTCTACTATTAAAATATTTTTAATCGTTTTCGGTTCTCTTCAAGTAATAAACATCATACAAATTTTATAGACAGCATGTCTATAAAATAATTTATTTGGAAACTTATACTTTATTTGCTTGTATTTATATATTTGTCAATTTTTATGATGTTTATTATTTGAAGAGAAACGAAAGCGTTTAAAATATTTTGATACACACAGAAAAGTAAATACTTCACTCAAAGCAATATGCTTTCATCCAAGTAAATGATTAGTTTGCTATAGCCGCAAGTAGATATTTTCTCAAGTTAAGAATAAAGAGATATTGTTGAATTGAAATGATCATATGCTTGTATATCTGAGAAAATATTTTCTTGCAATGAGTATAGATATTATTCATTCAAGAAAACTATTCTCACGTTGAGAATAATGGAATTTTCTTAAAGCGAATATATATGCTTGACAATGAGAAAATATCTTCTTGAAATGAGTATAGATATTATTAGTTCAAGAACATGATCATAATGTATGGAATAGAAATTACTGTTTTAGTTTTTTTTTAAGGTAGGGAATTGTGTGAAATAAGTAGACAATAACTTAGCGAATGATATTTTTTTTATTGTATGAAATTTCTTTGCTTAATTACATATATACTTACCTATTTATAAATTATCACTACCTACAATATCTAAGGCATGGAAAAAAAAACAGCATATTCTATTAGACATCAAATTGTTTCCATTATATTACACAAGTAAGTTTTCTGTGGCATGTATGTTGATTTGGTGACCACTATATGGCTAGGCAAAATTTACGTACCGTGTGCGTCACAAGTCACAACTACGAACTGCGTCGCAAATACGTTGAACATAAGTACTGTAGGCTATTCACGCAAAATTAAGACTATATACTTTCATAATATTCTTGATATTCTTGAATTGTGAGAACAAGGAATTCTTAAATGAAAGAAATTGTTTCAAACCAAGTAAATATTAACTTTCATCTAAAGCAATAACCGCAAGTAAATAATTTTCTCACGTTTTGAGAATATACTTCGCTGTGTGTAGTAGAGACAATTTTGTGTAGCTTTTTTATTCAACAAAAGGGTTATATCTTTAAAGCTCTTTTGTTTAAATTTTTGTTTCAGAAGCTGATTGATCTATATTTCAGACAATATTAGGACATATTTATACAACGGACTTAGTAGTACAATTGGATTTAGTAGAACTTTAAAGATGACGAAGAAACCATATCTAACAATTCTTTTATGGGCAATATCTTCATAATTTAAATAAAAAAATATATATTTTTTGTCATTAAAATAATAATTTATTTAAACTAGTTCACATCAAATGACCAATTGTATTGTTTTACAGTCTGTTAAAATTAGATGCTGCGAATAAATAATACAGAAAGCTGATGATATAAACAAAAAATCATTAAAATGAAGGAAACAGTTTCGTCAAGATTTGTTTTGTAAATTTCCACAAGAATGCCCTTGTTAGTACGCAGTGAATTCTGCACTTATGTATATAAAAATATGTCGGCATTATAAAATAAAACCTTGCTTGTTCGTAATAAACTTATCAATTTGATTTGAAAAAGCTAATGTGCAAATAAGGCGAACTAATCAAAAAATAGCTAGTGCCCATTCGGTACGCACATGTAGCAAATCCTCAAAGAAGATTTTCACGTATTAGAAAATGCTATGTGGCGATGCATCAATGTCCGATGCATTTACTGTTGCAGTGCAACTCTGACGGTCCGAAATCACAAACGAATATTGTACAAATTTGTTGGTATGTCATATATTTTTTTGAGTTTTATAAAAATCAGCCGGTCATAAAGGATGGATGAAAAATATTCGGTGAACTAACTTATAAGGAAAAATAAGTCACTCATGGCATCGTTTAGACCAATCAATAACAAAAATTTTCGATTTGCGCGGCAAAAGTATTTGCCAAATGTTTAACATATGGCAAATATTTGATATTTGGCAAGTATATGAATGTGTAGCCCCGCTTTAGATAATGCTGTGTAATCTACGAGATTGATTAACCATAAAATAAATGTTCAAAATTCCAATAAACGCGATTACTTATAGACAATTTTAAACATTCTCAATTAACTCTCTGTAAACTGTCACCACGTAACCTACATATAATATTATTAGTTACACAGTTTAGTTTCTTTTTGCACAAAATGTGCTGTATAATATGTATATGGTTTATAGTATGACCTGTTTTATATTCTCAAGAAGTGTATATGTAGGGGAAGCAACAATGTAGGTTTCAATTATTTTAAATTCCTGTCATAAGGTAGCGGTATAATGTAGTAGACGAGCGGAATATGTGAAAGCATACCTACGCCATCTACCGGTTGAATTTGCGTAACCCATCACATTTTCTAAGCTCGCGGTGCCAACAAGCTTTCATGGCATACACTTTATTGCGAAAAGGCGTTAGGGCAAAGCTCTGAGATGCATCTCGCGCCTGTTGAATATAGAGTGTGGTGCTCTTTATTCAAGTTTACAACCTTATTTGAACAGTTTTATTACAATAACACGTGTGATATATGTAACAAAAACATTGTTACAACTCTTTGTTACTTCTAAGTTACAAAATGTAAATTAATAACGCAAAACACAATGGAAATAACTGTCATAGTATCGATTATAGTCGGGTTTTCTGTGGATTGGTGATGTTTAATACAGTGTATACTTAAGGTGACCAGACGTACCGCTTGTGGCGGGACAGTCCCGATGTTTCACATTTTGTCCCGCGTCCCGCGGAGGTTTGAAAATGTCCCGCTTTTTGAGAATATCTTAAAATTTGCATAAGACATCCTAGGATTGTAGGACCTATTTAATCCAAATATTATATTTTATAATTTTATTATTTTCTTAGTGATTTTGATGACTTACTTAATTAATATTATTCTATAAAACAGTTAATTTCTGCGATTTGTATGTTAAGATGATTTGGTTTTGTTTTAAACTATTTTATTTTCAGCTTGTTTAAAACAGTTTGTGTTAAATGTTTAAAACATGTGTTTTAAACTACCGAAATTTGGACAACATGTTTAATTATTTAGTCAGAGTTGTATGCTGGTCTTCAAGATTTTTATGCATGGATAAAAAAAAATCAAAAAAATATTCTAATATTGTATTTATAAACAAAAAAAAGAGTTCTTTAATAAAAATAATAATACATTCAGTGATAGCATGTAACTACAATAAACAAAAACTTTTACAATAACTTAATAACATACCGGGTGACCGACGCCATAGGTACTCCCGTTTATTTATTTTGTTTATAAAGCCGGACGAATGAAAATTGGGAAAGTGTTAATAGACAAAAAATTCCATTATTTAGGATACTCTTGAGGTTAATATGACTTCCGGTGTTCCGGAAATGACGTCATCATTGAGATTTTAAATCGCACCCTATATTCTTTGTGTGATATATTCTATCAGGATGACATTCTGAACACAAAAATATATCGATCGTCATTTTTTATCACGAACGCAACGCCAAAATAATTTTTTTGTGTATTAACCTTGGTGGCTATGAATTGGTGAAAATAGTCGAAAATTGTCAAAAGTACACTAAATAAATCGATTTTGGCCGACATTGCATTGCTGGCGCCCTCTAGCGTCACAACAAAACGTCATTCACACAACAGATTTAACTCCACTGTGAACTGACGTATGAAAAAGCGCCGATGAAAATGTTTACAAATGAACAATTGCGTGATTTACATGTTTAAAACAATTTTTATTCCTTATTTAAACCATGTTTTTTTTGGGTGATTTAAAACATGTTTTTTTTTTCATGTTTTAAAGCATGTTTTTTGCGTAGTGTTTAAAAACATAGTTTCGTGTTTAAAAACAACATTTTATAAAAAAAAATCTGATGTGGCCAGGCACATGACTTTATCATACTATATATAAAATTAATAGTTTAGCTGCATGAGATTCTATTTGATCGAGATCGGTCATGTCTGAATTAAAATAAAACTAGTAGAACTAGACAGATATGTCGATTAAAGCTGCGTTCGGATATTGTACTCCGTTGACACCGGGTACACCGTCCAAATGACACTTACGTGTTATTGGGTGTAAAAAGTGTAATACAATATCCGAACGCAGCTTATATTGACAGAAGTTATTGTCAAAACATTAGCGTTTGACACCACCTGCTGTCATTAGAATCAAAAAATCTGACAAATCCTGGCTACTAGTTTCAATGCAGTACGAGCGATCTCGATGAAATAGAATTCGCTCATGCAGCTAAACTATTGATTGTACCAAAAAATGTCATAGTCATAAATTATTCGGAATTTCCTCATCTTTAATTCATTATTTAACTATTTCGACGAAATTCCAGAAATGGCGGCTTATTTGCAAAATCTTTCAAAAATGCTCAGACTAAACCTCCAGTTCCTTTGGACCCTTTTCAACAGAAAGCTTTTCAGCTCTAAGTTTGGTTATGAAACTTCTAAATATGAAGTTTCGTCCCGATACCTTTAGTAGTTTCTCCGGAATCGTCGCCACAAAAAACGGGTACACACACACACACACACACGTACACACACACACACACACACACACAGACATTTTTTTTGTACCTTGGTCAAAAATGTTCAGGGGACCCAAAAAGACATATTTCCGCTAAAATCTCAATTTTTTTTTTGGCACAATTACAATACTTTACATACTGCGTATGATAAAGCAAAAACATGTTTGTTTGTTCAAAATAAAAAAAAAACGTTTTTACTTTATCATACGTAGTATGTAAAGTATTGTAATCGTGCCAAAAAATTTTTTTGAGATTTTAGCGGAAATATGTCTTTTTCGGTCCCCTGAACATTTTTGACCAAGGTACAAAAAAATGTCTGTGTGTGTGGATGTGGGTGTGTGTGTGTGTGTGTGTGTGTGTACCCGGTTTTTGTGGCGACGATTCCGGAGAAACTACTAAAGGTATCGGGACGAAAGTTCATATTTAGAAGTTTCATGACCAAACTTAGAGCTGAAAAGCTTTCTGTTGCAAAGGGTCCAAAGGAACTGGAGGTTTAGACTTAGCATTTTTCAAAGATTTTGCAAATAAGTCGCCATTTCTAGAAATTTGTCGAAATAGTTAAATAATAAATTAAAGAAGAGGAAATTCCAAATAATTTATGACTATGACATTTTTTGGTTCAACTAATAGTTTAGCTGCATGAGCAAATTCTATTTCATCGAGATCGGTCGTACTGCATTAAAGCTAGTAGCCATGATATGTCAGAAATTTTGATTCTAATGACAGTAGCTAGTGTCAAACGCTAATGTTTTCACACAATATAAGCTGCGTTCGTAAATTGCACACCGTTACACTTTTTACACCCAATAACACGTAAGTATCATTTTGACGGTGTACCCGATGTCAACGGAGTACAATATTCGAACGCAGCTTTAGTAGACATATCTGTCTAGTTCTACTGGGTTTATTTTAATGCAGACATGGCCGATCTCGATCAAATAGAATCTCATGTAGCTAAACTATTAATTTTATATATAGTATGATAAAGTCATGTGCCTGGCCACATCAGATTTTTTTATAATAACCCTGCAATTTGGTTTTAAATTAACCTCCATAAAGTTAAATTATCAAAAATACTTCAAAAACAAAAGTGGTAAACTACATACAATGGTCCAAGAATAGGGTTTAACGTTACAGTACTATTTTATAAAAGGCGTATTTGAATCCTTTCATAAATTGTCAATATTAAAAAGAGAAAATATTTAACATTTCTGTTGATTTCTTACAAATCTGTACCGGAATCTGATAAAATAATTAGTTTTTTTTTTTTTGAAAACCGTACCCCGGCGTATTTTGTTTTTGTATTTTGTAATTAGAACATTTGTTTACTAACTTAGTTGACTTTAAAATTTGTCCTATTAAGTAAATAATTAATCGTTCTTCATTCCTTCACCACCATTTAGAGGTTAGGTGTTCCCTTGATAGTAAATCGTACATAGAGACGAATTTTTTTTATATTAAATAAACAAGTTGTTTCAATAGAGGCAAAATAAAGATACAAATTTACAGTTTACCTCCAAATGTAAAACGCCGTATCTCCATCTACGTACAAAATTAACCTTATTTTTTTTCAGTTTCAATGCAAAAATCGTGTATTTTTTATAGTTTACATTATTTACTTTATAGTTTATCGTGTTAACTAGCTAACTTGTTTTTAGCATTAAACTTTTATTTAAGAGAAAAAGACAATTATTTCAATCAATGTAATGTTTGTAGATACGGCACCTTTGGAAGGCAGTATAAGGAACCATAACATTCATTGTATCAAATAACATTCATTGTATCAAATAACATAACATTCATTGTATCAAATAATATTTATTCAAAAGATTGAATAAACCTTTGTCAACATTGAATCAACCTTGCTTAACATGGACAGTGGACACATTCCAACATATATTTTCTTAATTGAAATAATTTAAACTATAGCAAAACAATTAATCTCTTCAAGAAAACAATGTAGAATGTTCAATGATGTAAATATTTTTGAACCCAAATCAAAATCATATTGACAATTTTTTTTTAATATTTACTTTAAAGCTTAAGTTGATGAATATTACGACAACGTTGGTTCTAATCAGTACCCCCCCCCCCTCATGTATGTCTCGCTTTGCAACAAGAAAACTCTGGTCGCCTTATGTATACCCTCCACGAGCACGAATCACTACCTCACACCTGCGTGGCATGCTTCGCACTAGTCTGCGAAGAGATTCTTGGGGTATGCTTTCTCATTCCTCAATCAGGGCTTGTGTCAGTTTGTGTATGGTTAGTGGTGGATTAAGGTGCTTGCGAACACGTCTGTCAAGCTGATCCCACATATGTTCAATAGGATTCAGGTCAGGACTTAACGCCGGCCATTCCATGACCTGAATTCCACGTTCTTGTAAAAAGTTTCTGGTGATGCCGGCGGTATATGGCTTTGCATTGTCCTACACTAGGATGAAATTTTGACCAGCAGGCACCACATGGTCCTCCAAGATGTTTTCGATGTAATTCATGGCATTTAGTCTACCTGGGACCACAACAATATCAGTTCTGTTGTCGATACTGATTCCAGCCCAAAATATCACATATCCACGACCAAATCTATCCACTTCCTGTATAGTAGCGACTGCGTCATGTAGTGTTCACCAGGACGTCTATATACACGTACTCGACCGTCGCAACGAGTTAAACGAAATCTGGACTCGTCTGTAAACAGTTCAGGCGCCCAGTGACGAAGTTGCCAATCTCTGTGATCCAGAGCAAACCTCATTGGCGCTGCTTTGTGATGCTGCGTAAGGCGTGGTGAAGGCGTGGTGCGCGGACAGGTGTTCTTACTTTCAAATTCGCTTCTTTTAATCTGTTTCTAACAGTTTGATCAGAAATTTCTATTCCATGTGCTCGTCTTAGGTCGTTTAGGAGGTCTCGTGCTGTGGCAGTACACTGACGTAGAGAGGAAAGGACAAGAAATCGGTCTTGATTTTGAGTAGTTTCTCGATTTCGACCTTGTCCAGCTCTTCTAACATATTGGCAACTGAATTCATTTGTGTGCAATGTGCATATTTTTATATTGTTTAAATTAAATAATCGCATTTTTGTCCACAAATGATGGTCGACCTTTCAAAGTAACGATTATTCAATCTACGTTTTTGTAGATTTGACTGACACTGGTTTGCAAAATCCTGTTCGAGCATAATACAGTGCAAGAAGTCATTAAACTTATGCTGGTTAACGTTCACTTTCACTCCTTTCTATATTCGCTCACCGTACATATATAGTAATAAAATGGCCTGTTATACGGACGCAAAATTGTAATTCCATCTTTAGAAATTACCGTGATTCGCGATACAAGATGAGAAAAAGGTGTCTTCTAAAACAGAGTTAATAAGAAATCCTTTCTCCGATATACATGTGGGTTTGCACTCAGAAGGTATGCTGTATATAGCGTCCCAACGTATAGATTTAATTTATATCGTGGAATAATTTGTGAGGAGCACATTCTGAATACTAATTACTTTGAAAAGGTGTACGCAGTTTCATAACTATGGGACAGAATTCCATCTTTGTTATAATTTAGTAAAATTACAAGAAACTGATTTATCTGATTATTTTTTGACGTTTCTTAAAACCAATGAAATGCTTCTTTATTTGTCACAAGGGTAAGTTTCAACCAATTATGTCATTATTATAGTGGGAATAAATCTCTTTTGATTATTCTCGGGAATAATCACTGTAGCTTTTATTTGCCTAGCAACTGTCAGATACTTGTTACAAAATTACAAAAAAAGATTTTAGAAACTACTTCGAAAAATACTCTAATCAGTCTATATGGAGACAATTTAAGACCTTCACCAAAGAAAGAAATTATATTCTGGACCAATCTACTACAACAGCTACTCTGGCATTGATTTTAAAAGAATGGGCTTATAACATGAAAAGAAAAGACGGAAATGATTATAAAGAAGCAGTAATAAAGACAATGTGGAATAAAACGGCAAAATTAGTTCAAGAACTTTACTTTAATAAGTACAACCGGTCCTTTGATCCTTTCCATGATATAGAATTCAGAAATGCTCGGAATGCAAGAGATGCAAAAACGAAAAATTTTACAAAAACATCCTGAAAAGCACAAACAAAGTTCTGTGGCACTTTCTAATACAGAATTGTTGCAAATTTTTAACTATTGGGACGAAGATACACCTTGTGGATTGCAAAGAAAGTTTTTTCACGTTGCATCGTATGAACTAGCTTGGAGGGGAGGAGAAGCTACGAAATGTTTAGTTCATTATTTTAAAAACGAAACCGACATAAAAAGATTAAATACTGGCCGCATTGAATACAATCCCATCTTTACAAAAACTGCACAGGGTGGAGCACAAAGGTGCGCTAATAGTAAATGGTTGACTCCAAACATAAATAACCCAGATATTTGCCCTGTTCGTCTTTTTGAAAAACTAATGAGTAAACGTGAAGAAAATATTAAAACCGAACGCTTGTTTCTTACTCCAAATCCGGCTTGGCAAACTCATGGTTTTTGGTATAAAAACGTTCCTGTGGGAATAAATTCCATTTCAAAATGGATGAAAGAATCCGCAGAAAAAGTAGGTCTAGACACAGTTACTAAAAAAATAACTAACCATTCTACCAGATCAAGTGCAGTAAGTAACCTTTCAAAAGCTGGTGTAGGAGAACAAGAGCTAATCAAGGTCACTGGTCATAATTCTGCAAGTTCGATTAAACCATACTTACAATTGAACCAAGAACATCATTCAAATATAATAAATAATCTTAGAGAAAATACGCAGGAGGAAACACTTAATATAACAAGCTATTCCAAATCCTCAATAAATAATGAGTCTCGAAATATTTTTAATAATTGCGTTTTTCATTGTACTAATTTTTAAATCGTTAATTCTTTAAATATATTCACAATGTGTCAACGATAATTTCATATATTGTAAGTAATAATTAATTAAATTAAATTTTTCAATAATTTTATGATAGTTTTATTGATCTTTTTTATTGTAAAAATGTGTGAATCAAAAAATAATCTAGTCAAATATAACTCGAGAGTTCCATAAATTAGAAAATAATTTGACAGATTTTGTTCAAACTTCTTGCCATTTTGCCATCTGGCAACAAGTTTTCAAACAATCTGTCAAATGATTTTCAATTTATTCTCACTCTCTTGTTATATTATTACTGACAATTTATTATGATAATATTATTTATTATTTATATGCTATTATTCTAGCTACTACACATGATGCAACCAATATAATAGTAGCTAGCCTAAATTTCACATAAAAACTAGAATTATTTATTAACTTTTATTAGAATAGAAACTTTACACCAGGGTCATTTCGCGAATTTTTAATTTTAGGTTACTAAAACCAAGAGATCGCTGTGCTGGTAACGACAGTCACGGCTCACAGTGAATCGCCTATAATAATCTAGGTGGACAAAAGTCATTTCTAAGAATGGGTTAATTAATGGTCACATGTTATAAACAAACCCCCCGAGGTGACAATTTTAACTAATAAGTGTGAAAAGCATTCCACATTGAGGAGTTATCGACGCAGGGAGACCACGTGATAAGGTAGCGCATTCATAACCGGTTTAGTTGCATTTTGCAGTGTTTTCGATAGTACACCCTAACACTTGTGGTTGATAATTTAATTTGTACTGTGATGAATTTTACTTTTGAGGGTAAGTACTTTCTTATTTCACTCCAAATTAGATTCTATTAACAGGCTATGTGGTGTAATAATTATGTTGAAAAGATGATCGAAAATACATGCTAATTTTATATTTGTAAACTTTCGTCGAATACAACTTTTTTTATCCACGTTTATTCAATATATATTTTTTATATAATATAGTGTAAACATTTATCTTTTAAATGACATAAATTTGAATACCACATTTTGTCACACTTTTGCTGCATTGATTTTTTTTCAGAACGTGTCTACTGGATTTTAAAATTGGAGTTTTTTTAAGAATGGCGAAAACATAGGAAAGAAGAACGAAATGCTCGTCTAATGGATTATATCAGTCACACAGTTATAAGTATTGTCATTGTGTTTGTTCCAAAGTTAATTTATAATTGCATTTTTATATAGTACTGTTGAGTTGTTTTTTGAATAAGATATTTTTCATATATAAATTCTGTAATGTTAAAGCTAATACAGTTTTCTTTTCGAATAATGTTTTATTTAATTATTATTATTGTTTTATTATTATTGATTATAAATTATGTATATCCTTTAGGTTTTTAATTTTTATATTTTATATTTAATGTCATTTTGTTGTTTTTGTCATAATTGATCAAGTATTTACTATAATCAATAAATAAGCAAAGCGCAAAATAGAATATTTTTGTCTAGCTACCTTGTTCTAAGCGATTCGCTGTTGCTAATTGATTTACAAAAATATTTCTCTTGTTTTTGCAGATAGGTATAATATTATCATATTTACAACAAAAAAAAACCAACCTGCTAATTGTGTTTTAATATCATTTTTATTACCGAGTTATCTGGAATAATATAGTATTATAAAATTTCATAATTTTTGTTGGAGATCAAATGTTATAATGTTCAATGTTAATATCTAGTTATCTATATATATAAAATACATGTTGATATAGAAACATAATAACAATAATATCGGTGTCACTTCATATATGTATATAAAACGCTCATTATATGAAATTACTTTTTTACGACTTTCTTTACTACATTATCTCTGATCCACCGCAATATACAAGAAACATACTTTATTAATCAACTCCCTCCAAAACCACCCGATTATCAAATGATTTAAAAACATATTTTTAACGAGTTCCCAGGTGTAATAACACATTTGCAAAGTTTCAGAATTTTTAATTATACTTTATTTTTCAACCCCCTCAAACACTACCCTATTGACACTTAAAATTTTATCTGCTATTTATATATCTTTGTGGGCATAATACTATCACATTTAGTTGAATTCAAATTATTAAACGAACATTTAGCGTTTCAACCCCCTAAAAACAACCCCTTAAGATTTAGATTTTTTTCACTATTTTTCTACTTACCAAATTATTATTTTAAGTTCATCTAAAACAAAAAATAATTTTGTCTACCTAAAAGTTGCAAATGAATCACTGTGCGGCTATTTAAAAAGGTGTTTTATAAAACTTATCACTTTGAACATCTATCTACGACAATTCTAAAAGATGAGTCGTCTTTTTGTTATAATGTTGCATCAAAATAGTAATAAAAGCCCCCGTTGCTTTTGTATAGTCGTTAAACTGGCGTGACGGGTGTGACACGTTACTGCAGCATAACCCACAACTAGGAGTTTGGCATTTTTGAAAAATCACAAAATTAGTTTCCTCTGTGTACCTCAATCCGTGGAGATATACTGTATGTTTATTTATAAGGAACACAGCCAGCTTTAATTTTTTAAATTTCTCATTGATTTTTTAATATAAATACATTTCTCACTTATTTTTAAGATGTCTTGGACTGGGGTTTTTAATGCCGATTTTGTATATTTGAACTCAGTTTATGGTTCAAACTGACATTGAAAAATCTAGCCTTTAGCACCCTTTTTTAAAACAATGTCAAATGTACGAATTGTTATTATTGGTACTATCTAGGTTACAAGCAATAACACAATTGGTACCTATGTATTACATTGTATGTGTTTTGATGATGTCGGCGAAACAGTTGTATTTTACAGCATCGTATATTTCGACCTTGCTTACAGTCAGGGTCAGTCAGCACAGAATAGTGTAATTCACCTGGTCACAAGTTCGCGGAATTGTTGTTGATTATGGTATTATTATTATTACATTTTCACCTTGTTAACGATGTCCGCTTCATTTGTTTTAATGCAGATTAAACATGGATTTGGTTTTAGTTTCGAGCAGCGAGTATTTGTAATTATCACATTTTCAATAAGAGGAATAATTATTTTAATACATATAATTTGTTTCAGTTTGTCTTATAAACTACTTAATAAACTTTTTATCATTGATATTATTTCTATGCATTTTTACAGAATGAAGCATTATTCAGTCGTTTTAAACAATACTTCAAACATTTTCACACTATATTAAGAATTTGGATCAATTTATTTTGCTTTGGAATGAAGATACTGTCGAAACTTACGGTGCTTTTTATAGGAAATTTGGTGTACTTTCTTTTTGTATATAGTGGTCTATGTCGAAAAGTGCATAGTTTTATGACTTTTTGGCAAAAAACTGAAGAAAATTTAGAAAATAAACTGCTTCCGGGTTATGCCGTGTGTCAAGATTTGTTAATGCTGACGTTTCGCGAGCCATGTTGCTCGCTTCTTCAAAGCTAATTGAATACTGTCAGTATTCAATTAGCTTTGAAGAAGCGAGCAACATGACGAGCAACATAAAACTATGCACTTTTCGACATAGACCACTATATACAAAAATAAAGTACACCAAATTTCCTATAAAAAGCACCGTCAAGTGTATTTTTTTGGTTGAATGGTTTGGCCGCTAGAGCACGCTGAAGAAAGGCCAAATTTTAGATTCTGATACAACTACATTAATTTCCTTACGCCAGCGCCATCTAACAATATGTCATTTTTTAATTTGAAATAACATCAAAGATGGCGGCGTAACCATGGCCAACTTTTGTTTTTCTTATGGGCGCCATGTTGAATTTTGGCATTTTCCGATAGTCGTGTCTTTTCTCATTTCCGCAATGTATAACATGTTAGCATTATTTAAAAAAAAAAATGGTGTAATAATCAAAACACGTTCAGGTAGCTAACTTGAGGTTGGTTACAGACCGTCGATTGGTCGGACTCGTTGCCAAGCAACGTCCACAAAATGCACTTGGATCAAGCGGCGCGCTCAGCGTTGTATTTGCCATTTAACCAAATAAACCTTAATTGTTGTTGATTGTGGATGTAAAATATGATAACGGTTTATTATTGTTCTCATAGAAATGCCCAATCGTACAATATTGCTAACATTGGACAGAAATTTAGCGGACCATGGATCGTTTAGTAAACCCCGCAATTCTTATAATCCTCATGGAAATGTTGCAAACGATCAAAGAGATATTTTGGAAATGGTAAACGTTAGATTACCATAATTTGCAATGCTTCAACTACTGGTTTTTAGATAAATGACGATCCTCGGATTTCTACGCGGGAAATAGCCTCTAATTTGGAATTGCCGCAAACACGTGTTTGGAGAGCATTACGAACAAAGAAATTGAATCCGTACAAACCCCGCACAAGTAAAACTTTGCAGTTGTACGAAATTATTTGAATCAACAATTTCCAAATCGCTGGATTGGTAATGGTGGTGTGGTGGAATGTCCTGCTAGATCCCCTGATTTAAGTCCTCTGGACTATTTTCTATGGGGATCTGTGAACGACAAAATTTATCACGATACTCGCAGAAATATCGAGGATCTGCGGGATCGAATAACAAATGCGGTCAATGCTATTCCGGGAAGAACAGTTAGAACAGCATAACAAGATGTCGAAAAGCTGGCGCGGTTTTATGCCTTCAAGAAAATGGCGACCAATTTGAAGATTTACTTAAAAAATAAGCTTGCACCGGTTGGGTACCTGATAAGCACGATAAGCACGAGAAAAAGAAGAAAGTTTTTTATTATTAAATTATTGCTTTAAAAAATAATGCCAACATGTTATACATTGCGGAAATGAGAAAAAGCACGACTATCGGAAAATGCCAAAATTCAACATGGCGCCCATAAGAAAAACAAAAGTTGGCTATGGTTTCGCCGCCATCTTTGATGTTAATTCAAATTAAAAAATAACACTGCATTCCTTGTTAAAAAATCGCTGTAGAATGTTTGTGTCTCAAATGTTTAGCTACGTTTGGTTTTGAATAAAACATTAAAAGCGATATCTTAACATTTCAGTTTTTTTTTGCGGATATCTTCAAACTGAAAAATGATAGCTTAAATTTCTTTTCAGATAATTGACCAACACAAAAATACGAAACTTTGCCAAGTTTAAACATAGGCTCTATCCACTAATAAGCGAGATCCCCATGGTGAGCCTCGAAATTGAATCACCCGGTATATGAGATCGATTAATACATATTAGCCCGTGTTCCAAGGGGCTCAAAATCGAGAATACGTGAAATTTAACAATATTAAAAGTAAAAAAGTATTTATTTTTATTTATTTTCAACATCAACATCACCATCAAAAATTTCACCAATACCAAGAACAATAATAAAATCAATAATCTCTTCTTAAGGCTTAACTTTGAAAAATAAAAGACTCTTGACTCCACCAAAACAAAAATCCCCAAAAAATGCTCATTCCAAATAAAACAAAACCCACCAGATCGGCACACCAATAATTACAAACACTCCAGTCGTTTAGGGTGTTGCCTGGCTTGCTCGATTCGTTGTTTGAACGATGAACAGGAAACCGACAAGGACAGGTCCAGAGAGATAATTAACTGGCGCTGGCGATGGCAAACAGCCGCCCTCCCAGCTTAGGGGTGGATTTGCAAGCTCGTGCACCACGCTGAACACAGTGTCTATTAATAAAAGCCCACTTGATTTCAGGGTGAGACCAACAGGCAGCAGCCTAACACCCTTTCTAATTTTCGACGCGACGCCCAACGACGGGGTCAATCTTTCCGCATCATTTCGCCCTCGTTATGCAAAATTTGACGCCCAGAAGTACCCTGATTGGACTCAGACTTTGTGATCCTCGAGGAGGATCATAGACGCCAGCATTTGTAATCGGTTATACAGGGTGAAGTTATTGTAGAACGGGAGGTGTAATTTTCTGAATCCATTGCCGAATTTTCTCTTGTTACATTTCTTGTAATCCCATTATCTGTTTGCGTTTGCCGAGCGACTCACTTCAGTTCTGCGCTCTCGTATCGATCCATTTAGTTGTAATTTAAACTCTGTATATATATATGCACTATAATATTTGATTTATAACGCAATACATTATACAAAATAATAATTATGCAATTATTTAATTTTGTTTTATGGAAAATCGTATTACTATGTCTTATATTAGTACATATATGGTATCTAATATAAATGATCAGAATAAGAAATAAATAGCATTTAAGAAATTTTTCAAATATTTATTATATTTTATATAAATTTTTATTTACGTTATTCAATTAATTATTAATTAATAATAACCACAATTTCAATGAAAGTATGCACACACACTATACGCTGAGGCAGCGGCTACTTCAGCGACGTCCATTCTAAGTCACCAGCAGATGAACAGAGAATGCACGAGCCGAGCGCCGAGAATGTGGATGGCCTTCTTTGACGACTATGTCTCACCCGGCCTCGCCGAACTTTTCGCCGATTTATTCGGGCTGAGTCAGGAGGTAGCATAACAGTTCGATCAGAAATTTCTATTCCATGTACTCGTCTTAGGTCGTTTAGGAGGTCTCGTGTTGTGGCTGTGCGCTGACGTAGAGAGGAAAGGACAAGAAATCGGTCTTGATTTTGAGTAATTTTTTCGATTTCGACCTTGTCCAGCTCTTCCAACATATTGGCCAGTCTCCCGAAACCGATCCCATAAACACTGAATAACAGAAGGGGAAACTCGAAGGTCCCTGCTAACATGTCGAATAGAGTGGCCATGCTGAATAAGGGCGACAGCACGAGCAACTTGCGCTTCACTAAGATGCCTCATTTTACTTCTAATGACGTTTCTAATCAACGAAAATTGACAACTGAATTCATTTGTTATCTTTAGTAGGCTTTCAAACGTGAATTCAAAGCATACGTGACATTTTTCCATTTCGGTTTGCGTTATTAATTTAGCTTTTAATTTTATATCATTGCCTTTACTTTTACTGCATATTTGCTGTGGTTCATCACTTACATGAACTGTATACTTCCACCAATTTGCCTCGGTGTGTATACCTACTCAAATTTATGTTATGAGCTAGATGTATAATATTCATGTTTACTTCAGTAGTTCTATATTTAGATTCCATTTCCAATCTAACTTTCTCAGACGTATATTTTCTTTTTCCAGGTGGATCTCAGTTAGAAAAATAGATTAAAATGCGGTCCCTGGAGATGAGTCAGCCATGGAACGAAGAGGAAGAAGATGTAGAAGTAGATGACATAGAAATGCAAAAACATGGCGACGACATGACAGAGTCCAGCAGCGATGAAGCCACAGGCCGGAAAATGGCCAGGAGGAAAAACGGAGGTATATATATATATCTGTATATCTATAGCTATATTTAGCTATCCCGTCCACTACTGTAATAACTTCCCCCGCCATGTGGGGTGGCTTTTTGACAGCCGCAATCTAGTTTCGTCATCATTTCCCAGTATATCTCTAGTCCTTAGACACATTCGATTATGTGCCTAATCTATGTTTTCAGTTCTATTATACTTCCGGTTTAACCGGAAACGTTGCTAAGTTCTTTTATTTTAAATGGATGCCCTGTATATTTCTTCATATCTTATTTGTTTCTGTCATATTACCATTTTCCATTTTGTTGCAATTTTTGTTGTTGAAGTTTTCAAGTTTTATAGTTTTCGAAGTTTTATAGTTTTCGAAGTTTTGAACATTGTCCACTACCAATTTATGCTCAAATAGATCTAAGGATTATAAAATTACTTCTGTTTTGGAGTAATTTCAAAAGAACGTATATACTGTTGCATACAACGCCTCCAAGTATAATTAAAATTTGTCTATGATTTTACAAATATCGTTAGTAGCGTTAATAGCGTCCCACAATTATAAACATTTTCCAGAAAATGCCTCTAACACTGTAATTTCTCAAAGTTTTATTAAATAACAGTACATTCTATACAGTAATATTTCAATAATATTTGTCAGTAGATGAATGAAAGAAGCGGTGGTCCGTTTACTGTATAGGTCACTCTATATCTATATGTCACCCACCCTATAGCGTGGAGCTTGACGCTTCCTGCTGTGCCCTGGCGCCAACTGTTCGCTAATGCCCGTTCAAGTCGTAAGCAGAAGTCAATAACAATGAAATACAGGATAAATTGAACCCGCTCGTCCATTTTCTGATAAAAATAAATTGATATTAATTACAGCATTTCCGGAACTGTTCTGTTTTTCTATGACGTGAATAATGAATCCTTCTGTGGACTGTTCTAGACATCATTAATTTAATTGCTGACGCAACACAACAAAATAATAATAATAGTAATACAAATTACTCTTGAAAACATTTAACTTAACCTCATTTGTTGACAGTTAACTGTCAAAAACCGTGTTTCGGAACATTGTTGATGGTCCAAAGCCACCTTACTTATTAATTGTCTATACATCCTTCTCTAGAAGCGAAAATATCGTCGACAATTAATCTGCTGTCACAACAACCTAACCTAACTTAAAGTTGGATAATTGGTAGTTTATTCTATAAGCTTTATTGTACCAGCAATAGAAAAGGACTGTCGTTCGAATCCAGGTCGGGGCTGTAAATTTTAATTTAATTTTAAGTTTACATCACATCAAATTCCTTCGTTATCAATATATTTCGTAACACTATAACGCAAAAAAAAATATAAAATTGTATTCAAAATTTTAATTTAGATGATTGGCAACACTGTGTCTTGTTTCAGGTAGTGCATCGAGTGGTGGGGGTTCCAGTGGCAGCACAACACGACGGCGAAAAACGTGTATAAGTGCAAGGGAAAGAAACTTGAGGCGCCTGGAGAGCAATGAAAGAGAACGTATGAGAATGCACTCACTAAATGACGCTTTTGAGGTAAGAGATTGGCTGGAAAATACATTATATTGAGTACATACCTAGTATACTCAGGTCGCGTTAAACTTGCGCGTGCGTCATTGACGAGAGGCGACGTAAAAATATGTAAAGCTTACATGACAACCAGTGTATAAAGGATATAGATATAGTAACATAACCTAAAATGTTAATTTAAAATAGAGTTCTCATAATTATAATAGGTAGAATAGAAGTGTCTGGCGGTGACTGTTTAGTTACTTCCAAGCACAAGAATTATTATAACGCTTAAGAGTAAATGTTAGTCACCGGCCTCAAAAGTTCGACGAAACTGAGGCGCGAGAGGAGGGAACAAGCCGCGCCCACTGTACACTCCGCAGAAAATGCAAGCAACGCACTGATTAGATGAGAGGAACGCGGTATCGTTCTTTGGCGGCGAAGATCAAAGGGGCCGTGCGGTGTCGACTGGCGCCGAACCGTTTCCTAATAATTTTGTGTATGTGACTATCGCATGTTCTGAAATGCTTTTCTTGTATATTTTAAATACAAATACAATTCCACAAAACAATACAGTGATACAAATTAATTAATTGCTTTATTATAATATTCCTATTTTACTACTAACTATGGTTGAACATTTTACCTTTTGTATGTTGAAAAAAATTGTAGTTTTGGTAAAACAGACAGCTTTTCTTACATAAATCATTTATTGCTTTACATTTATTATTAGAATTAGTAACTAATTATCAGTTAGCTCCGAAGAAGCGAACAGCATGGTTCGCGAAGACAGTAATTATGAATTTTTACTCACGGCATAAACCGGTAACTATTTATCATCTAAATTTAAATGACTCTGGCCGTGAAAGCATTCGTACTCAGATACTTATTTAAATCCATTTAACGTTTTCTATGTGCATCAATAATCTCGAATGTCTCGTTCGTACTTAGCAGAGATCGATACTTTCAGGTAAAACACACTTCATATAAAAATTCAAATTTTTATCGGATGACGCAAGTAGGTGTTAGTAAATATAATATTCCTATTTTAATTCTAGATACAGTTGGATACTGCATTTTGAAATTTTACTCAAAATTATTATTGCTATGTATAGACTTGATAGTATACGTACTTCAATTTCAATTGTAGGTATGAGAAAAATAGCGATTTCGATAAAACAGGCAGCTTTCTGTATATGTATAAGTCATTTATTATATATTATATAGATACATGTTCAAATATTTTAGACCTTTATAAAAGTTTTTTGCCATATATGGTAATCCGGTACGCTTACGCCTATAAGAGAGTATTGCCCAAATTAACTAGAGAAGTTAATTAGCGAAGAATTACACTACACGTATAATATCTACATATACACTTACCGCAGGTACTCTCGCAAGTTATTAGTTTTCTTAGAACGCGGGCCACATAAAGGCAGCTGATTTTTTAATTTGCCCATATTTCTAGCGTCTGTTCTACGTCTGTTGTACAACAAGTAGAACTAAAGCCCACCATCCTACATAGATTGCGATTGCCCTGAATGCATTGCCAAGCGACAAGTGTTTGGTATTAATATTGTTTTCTAAATCTAAATACCAATATATTTGAAATTCTATGACGAAAAATAAATGACTGATTAAAAATTAAATTACTTGTATTTCCTTAGTAATAATTTATTTAACTCCTATTAATTATTTAGTAGTTGTAACATTGTAAGTAGGTATTGCGGTACTGCAATATAAACCCTCGCGGGAACATGCGCTCCTAATTTATAAGTCGCTCTTTGCTGTCTGCGTAGAGTCCATCAGGACGGCAAAAAATTATTTCTCGTATTCGGTTTCTAGCCTATTTTGGTCGAAATTCAACAATTCATGTTGATCACATACACTTCCGCAAGAACATGCTGTCCTAATTTAGAAGCGAGTCGTTGCTATCTACGTAGCACCAGCACGGTAAAATTTATTTTTCGTATGGCTTTCGTTTGCCGGGCGCGGCGCCGCTACACCTCCCGTGTCAACATGCGATCAATATTTTTGTTAGGCCGAAATTGCTCAATATTTGTGATTCCCCTGGCTACGTATTCATGCTGCTGCTTCAGACTGTACCATTTGAATTTGATTGGTCGAAGAAAATGATGTGGTGTTTATCCAACAGATAGCTGCACCGTAGGACTATAAAATATGTTATTCTCGTCTCATTCGCATGTTCAAAACATCAAAGGTTAAATCATTACAACATTCATATTTTGTTGTCATTTTTTTCATACAAGTTCATGAAGGCTCAATACAAAATGTTGTAATATTGCTTTTTTGATGTTTGGTTCGGATTTGGGAAAAAAAATAACAAAAATTACCAATTATTGGCTTCTTTAGCAAGGGTAAAAAACAAAACAACAACGCAAATGAAAAAAAGTGGCATTCGTACCCGGTGTAATACACCTTTATCTATAATTTAATGTATTACACGTGATTATTAACACACAATTAAGCTCAGGATGTTTGGTTTTATGTAGTGTTGTTTTGTAGTACGCTACTACCTCTAGTGATTCCTCTTAACGTTTAATAGCGGTGTCTACCATATTCCGCTAGGTAGCCGTTGAGGCTTATAAATTCACACGCACTTATAATTGAAACCAAATTCTAATTTCGGTGAACTAGTTTATGGGAATAAATTACACTTAGTAAAATTACATACGATGGAGGTAACACAAATAGTTGCACACAACTAGAACTAAGACGAAGTCGGAAGCGACGTACAAAAAAAGAATACGGTATTTGCACAACCAGAATTCTGTCCAAAATGTTACCGAAAACATACACGTTACATAAACTAAGAAATCCTCAACACTTTAGATGTACTATAGCTTGCTACGTGTATGCTGATATTCAATAAACTAATTATTACGCATATACAATCCCGCGGCAGTATTTGAACCCGATCATATCCACAATGTAGGTTTGATTTTCGCATAACTCCTTATTCAAGTAAATGATGTCCTTGTATTGTATCTGAAAAGCAGATTTGATGTTTAGTTGACGAGAATTATGCACGATCACTAACCAGAGTCGCAAAACATCACCGAAACCGTCATGCTGGCGTATTTTGATGAACAGAGCAAAACTAAGAAGCCCTAACCCTTTTGCAATACTATAGAATGCTACACGCCTGTTTAAATATGTATAGAATATAGATATTTCGCAGTTTATGCGATTGCAAGCGTTTCTAAAAAGGCAGTTTGTGGTTATCGGTATATAACGCTTGACATATGACATTTGATATCAATGTGACCAATCTTAGAAAAAAGTTACTAAAAGCGGTGTTACAATTTACACATGCAAGTTTAATGCGATTTGACTATTTTATTTTCTGTATTGTTTAATATTTATGTAATCACTATCTATTTATGTATTTAAATTTTAGCAATTACGGGAAGTCATACCACACATAAAAATGGAGAGGAAACTTTCGAAAATAGAGACGCTGACGTTAGCGAAAAATTACATAATGGCTCTGACAAACGTCATATGCGATATGAGGGGTGAAGAAAAACATTACACGTAAGTATAATTTTACGTTTCTTTTATTACAATTTGGAATTTATAAGTTTGATGAAGTTTTCTATGATTCTCCATTGTTCTGTATTTTCTCTTCTATCTTATTTTGTCTTCACCTGTTTTTTATTATCTTATTTCCCTGTCATTTCCTGTCTTTCCTGTTATCCCTTTTCTCAACTACTAACTTCCTGCAACAATTTTGAAGAAAAAGTTTTGATAACTGCTGGTAGAGATGGTTCAAACTAAGAAGAGGGTACTAGGTAAAAATGCCTTATATCAATAAATACACTGCCGCTCATGGAAGTTCGGACACATATAGTAAACATATAGGAAATAATGATAAAAGCACCGATAACGTAGCAATAGGCACCTGTATTTCTACCAAATAGCAAACACATTCTTAAAGTTGATTTTCAGTAACGCACGACATCATTAAATGTGCTAATTTAAAATAATTTTTATATTTAATTGTTATGCAACATGCATGCTGTTTTGTAACTGGTTGTTGGGAATTTTCTAGTTTCCATTCAAATTGATTCATACGAAATAACAAATAGAGTCATAAATACTGCATCTCAGACAGATGTTGCGACCCCATTTTTACCAGATTTTTGCATCAAATGCTCGAGTTCGTATTCAAACGAGTCTGTGCTAGAGATAACTCTGTCACGCGGAAGACATCATGCGACGCGGAAAGCCAACAAGCAAGGAACTGCCAGTTCTACTGTCAGTTCGTGAAAATGCAAGAAATAAGTCAACGATAAGTGAGTCAACGATAAGTGACACTCTTCACTAATATGAAGAAACATGGAATTTGGATGACGTGTTCGGCCGGGACCATCACGAATATTTTCCCAAGCGGATGAAGAACGATTAGAATTAATTTTTAAGCAAAACAGAAAATTGACCGCACCTAAAATCACCTCTGAAGTCAATCGCGATCGTGAAAGACCAATTGTCGTAAGCAAAGGGAAACGACGTCTCCAAGCGGAAAATCTGCATGGACGCGTTGCCGTACGAAAACCATTGCTTCGTCGGGGAAATCGTCAGAAACGACTTCAGTGGGGACTGTGGTGGGGACGAACACATCGAAGTTCGGCAAATGAAGACTGGAAACAGTAGTGTCTGACGATTTTCCCGACCAAGCAATGATTAGCGTACGGTAACGCGTCCATGCAGATTTTCCGCTTGGAGACGTCGTTTCCCTGTGCTCACAAAAATTGGTCTTTCACGATCGCGATTGACTTCAGAGGTGATTTTAAGTGCGGTCAATTTTCTGTTTTGCTTAAAAATTAATTTTAATCGTTCTTCGAACACGTCATCCAAATTCCATGTTTTTTCATATCGGTGAAGAGTGTCACTTATCGTTGACTTATTTCTTACATTTTCACGAACTGACAATCGTTCCTGATGAAAAGCGATAGTTACAGAACGCAGCTTCTTGCTTGTTGGCTTTCCGCGTCGTATTATGTCTTCCGCGTGACAGAGTTATCTTGTGCAAACTACAGATTGCAGGCACAGACTCGTTTGAATACGAATTCGAGCATTTGATGCAAAAATCTGGTAAAAATGGGGTCGCAACATATGTCTGACATGCAGTATTTATGACTATTTGTTATTTCGTGTTTAATCCTATTTAATGGAAACTAGAAAATTCCCAACAACCAGTTACAAAACAGCATAAATGTTGCATAATAATTAAATATAAAAATTATTTTAATTTAGCACATTTAATGATGTCGTATGTTACTGGAAATCAACGTTAAGAATGTGTTTGCTATTTGGTAGAAATAGAGGTGCCTATTGCTACGTTATCAGTGCTGTTATTATTATTTCCTGTATGTTTACTATGTGTCCGAACTTCCATAAGCGGCAGTGTACATTAAATGCTCTTACTTAAATGCCATTCTTGAACAATTTCGCATATAACATTTAACATAACCTCCAAAAACCCGAGATACGTTTTTGAATGCATTATTTATATATTTTCTCATATTTTTTTTAGATTCCAAGACGTGGATGAAGATAGCGCTGTAGATCTCGACACTCCAACAAGTGACGACACGAGTAGAGAACCAAATAACAATTCGATATTCCAACAGAACTTAGAATCGTCACAGGAAAAAATCCTGAACTCACGTTGAACCACGTTCAGCAATCGTCATGATGATGATATTTAACGGCTATCGATACAGTCGTTAACAATTATATATTTTTTTACATTCCGTTGACTTATATTAAGTTCACACGTTCGATTTTCTCTGCTAGTTGTTTATTAGGTTATGTTGTGTAGCTCATAGAGATTTCGGGCGATTTCGGACGCCTTCGGTCGCGTTCGCACTTCGTTCGCCTGCATTTCTGAACGTACTCGTCAAGTTGAAAGGCATGCTAGAGAAACGTCAAACTTTTGGGTTAAAAAGCACAAAATCTCGTCAAAAGTACTTAAAATTGTTTGAAGTTTGACGTTTCTCTGTTTTTCTCTGTCTCTGTTATACATATACATCTGTCCACAAAAGTTTGTTCATCGTCGGTGTGTTATAAGTAAAAAAATCTCATTTTGACATTGATAATTTCTGTCAATTAAACGTCATTGCGCGCTGTTGGTATTGCAGAAACCCGGGCGCGTGATTTTTACTTAAACTACCAACGATAGGAAAAGAAATCGTTATTTGACAATTCTCTGTGTACATATTGCGTTAAATCGTTCTTGTTTCTTACTTAATTCGTAGTTTAGTAATTAGTATATAATCAAGCATTCCATACATATAAAGACAAAAATCAGCGCGACGTGTTGACCTGTTTGCCAAATACGAGTTGTACATAACCTGTAAAAAATCCTTAAGCGATTGTGATGTTTCTGTGCTTCCGTCTGTCAAATTTAGTTATGATTTTGGCCTACTATTCTATACCTGTATAAAACCACGAGGTCCAGTTTTTTAATGCTGTCTTACTTAAACGGAGACTAAACGCCGTTCAATAGTGACGTGTCGTTTAAATTGTTATTGGAAAACCGGGCCTAAGCGTCTTAGAAGTTGGTACATAACCTAAAGAGTCAATTTTTACGAGTTAAACTTAACGCAAGGTGGGTTTTGCTAACTTCTGAAACGCTCAAGATTATTTAAGCTAAACTACCTACATAATCGTATGCTAGATGTTACATATGTACAAGTAATTATTTGTTTAATGACTACGAAGACAAAATTATTTTGAATTTGTGTGGTTGTGCTCGGTGCAGATGAAAAAATATTGATATTTGTGTAAACTGCACGTGCATTTCCATATACTTAGTGAGCTAAAAGGAACAGTACAGATTTTATGATTATTTTGCATGATTTTCTGACACGTTATTTCAAAGTTTTCTGACTGCTAAATTTTTCTATAAAACTAAACTCATTTCAGAAACATATTGGCAGTGTTACCAACACTCCGAATCTCTTTCAAAAATCACTTTTTTACCAAAATCATACAACTACTAATTTTCATACAGCTGTGATTAATATTTGTACCGTTTTTTTTTGTGGCTAGTTCGTACAGAAAAAGTTTACTATCTATTTATACAAGTTACTAATTTATTTTTTGCGGCAAATGAATATCAATGTTTAAATCAAGTTTACAATATCAAATCATACCTGATTATGTTTTTGACATGGTATCAGTCGAATACAGGGTGTTCTCTGTATTGAAAAAATACTTTATTTTTGTAAAAAGTTTATAAATATTATATTAAATATTATATATATAAATATATCAAAGTTACCTATATATTATATATAAATCTGTGTCTGTCGTCAAATGAGACATGCTCAAGATTTAATTAATGTACCGAAATATACATTAATGTATTTGAAAGAAGTAACAAGGTTGTCAGTCAGATTTGTTACTTGGTTGCAGCTTACTTGGAGAGTCGATTTTGTTAATGTACTATCCCGAATAAAGACTGAATTATCTGATACTAACCTAACCTCCATAAATAGAAAGGAAAGAAGAACCAATTTTTTCGTCATTTCACTCGTAACTGTTTTCTCGAGATTGTAGATTTTTTTCGACTTAGCGTGGATTTTAGCAAACAAAAAGAAGTGTATGTATAAATATATATATATTGAGTGATGTTCCAGATATAATTGTGATATAGTAGCAGAGAGATTTTATTATATAAAAAGGGATTACCGATAGTGAATACCTTGAGATGCTTATTTAGTTGTTATAAATGTTAAGATATATTCTCTATTTTATTATAAATGTATAATAAATGTATTTTATTGTAATTACTTTATGAACATACATCAAAATGAAATATGTATAAACAAATGCCCCCCCCCCCACCACACACACATACATTCACATTATAGATTACGATGAGTATGAATTACTAGTATAAATAAATAAACTCGTGAATAGAATCCATATATAATATATAAACCATTTACAGAAATGTATGAATTGAAAATAAATATGTGGTATACACAGTAGTTTTTGCTTTGTTCTTACCCAATTTGTATTAGAAATATAACGCCTAACTGATGTTTTTTTGGTGTTAAAATTACCAGATGTAGATGGCGCCAATATAACCAAATCTGTATTTATTTCGTATTTACTACTTTTGACCGTGCATTTGACGATTTAACGTATGTTTGCGGCGTAGTAGGGGAACCTCGTGTCAGTGCTACTACTATAATTGACAGTTCACGTTTCGGTCTTTGTTTTTGATTTATAGAGGAGTTGTAGTGTTCTTAAAGTTATAAAGTGTGTGGGAGTTTGTAGTATGTTTGTATTATCTTACTTTTTGAGTGGTGATTATATAGTTTACAGTTATAATGGTTATAAACAGATTTAGTAGGTTAGGAAGTAAATAACAAGTTTTGATAAGTTGTTACATATTAGTGATAAGTGTTCATATGTATTTTCATAGCTTGTAGCAGATTATATTTTCCCTTTTATAATTATTTGTGTGACGTTCAGTTTAATTTCGAAAAGGCAAGATTTGGTAAACAACAAATACATATATTTTCTGCCCACAATAGTAAATTTACTAATCATGAGTTGGAATAATGGTTGCTTATCCCATTCTCGAACGAGTTCTTCGAAAAAGAAGGGCACAAATTCACGAAGTGCGGCAGCAAAACTAAGGTGGGCAAGATTTCAAGAGGTTTTATGGTACGTTTTATTTTATACCAATAGGTATGCAATAAATTAAAATATTATTTTAGATATGGAGATGTACAGCCGAACTCTCCGGAACTACTGGATACTGTGGAAGATTCTGCTGTGGAGATGCCAGAAAGCAGTGTGAATTTTATTGATATCGCTATTGATATCTATAGCGCTATTATTGATAACGCGTGGGGAGCAGACGAACATGTTGAAATGTTAGTTTCTTATTAATCTTATTAGACACACATGCATATCAATGGAAACGGTGGAAGATTACAGTGACACTTTCCGAAGTGAATTCCTTATAAACAGGCTTTGTCAAATATGTTGTACAGTTTCTACGGAGAATAGTGTCATGTCATTGTAATAAGTGTCGAGCTTTTACCCTTTTTCCAGAAAGTTCGTCATGACTTTTCAGTCTGTTAACATGTATAATAGACAGTAAACGTTCAGCTGTTATAGGTACGACGTAACTGTTCCACTATTCCCCGCTGATATTATATGTGATGTTATGATATATAATTTATATACTGCTGTCCCACTTTTTCCCACAAAATTATTTTTCAAGTAGTAATTGTCATACTGAGTAAAAAGTTTTATATGAGTTTCGTATTTATTAAAATAATTCATATATAGAATATATATAGGTGAGTTGTACAATTGTTGCCTAAACCCTAGTTCCTCCTTCAAAAAGCGTCAGGTACATTAATGCAAGAAAATACCTACTACAAAAACTACATCAAATTTTACAAAACAAATTGCATTGAATATAAGGTTCAAATATTTTTTAAAATTTTGCATTCTTGTAATTATAACATGGTCAAAATATTACAGAAGTAGTAACAATGTTACAGTTACATATATTACATTATTTGCATTTAACAATGTCAAAGAAATTTGTGTAGACATGTTGCAAATATATTTACTTGTTTAGTGGGTTCCAAAATTTAGCAAATAATATAATTTATACTAATATAATATTAATTTCTTAGTAAGCAGCATGTATTTTGTTTGAACGTTGTTTGAACATACTACGTACAAGAAATCATATAGATTTACCCATTAATAATATTAAACTAACTGGAAAACCATAGTAATTTTCAAGTTGTTATCTTTGTAATCATAAACAGCTAGGGAACATTCGGTTTTCTTTCCATTGATTTGTCTCACTTGACCAAAATAGCGTGCAAGTCAAATATCCATATTCATATCCAACATATTTCCCTGGCTGTTTATGATCTGGCAAAAAAACTAAAATACCCACAAAACAATAATAAATTTTATTGATATCTCAATACATGCACTGTTTCAAAAAAAGAGCAACAGTTTTTTCACGTAACATAATATAGTTATAGTGTATAAATCACTGAATATAAAAATACAGTTTTATCTTCGATTATATCAGAGATAGATTCCCCGTTTTATTTTTGCTTTTTTTATTTATTCAGCAGTGAAGTTTGGTGCGCGCTTCTCAACGAACGCGGTCATGCCTTCTTTGCGGTCTTTCGTGGCAAAAGTTCCATGGAAAGTCCTCTTCTCGAAGTGGAGACCTTCACGCAGGGTGGTTTCAAATGCGGTGTTGACAGATTCCTTGCACATGGCGACAATCAATGGGGAATTCTTCGAGATCTTTTCGCCTAATTTGACAGCTTCAGTGACTAATTGGTCCACGGGGAATACCTTGCTGACCAAACCCATCTTCTCGGCTTCTTGAGCGGTGATTTGGTCACCTGAAATCAAAATAAATTAAGTAAGTTTAGAATGGTTTTGATAAAACAGTGTTTGTTGAACATACACAAAAAAATTTCAAAAAGATTTGTCAAATAGTTTCTGAAATATCGACAAACATTCGTGACAAACTTATTCTGAGAAAAACGCGGTTAAAATTTCAAGTCCAGTTTACTGATCCATATCGAGCATTTTCTGCTAATCTATTACCAGGGTCTATAATTATTTGAAATGTATTGACGGAGAAGCTGCAATTTAGCATAAAGAAGAATATTGAAGACTTTTTTCGTAGATGTTATGTTTTTGCCTAAAAAATTTGTGTTTAATATCGGTTTTCTGTTAACTTTGTCATAAAAATATATTCGGCAACATTCTAAATTTCACATTTGCCACTTTTGACAGTTGCATAATCGAATTACTACGAATTACTTGTGCTAATTTCATGTCATCTCTACCATTGGTTAATTTCGAAAGAGACCAGGGTATCACATAGCCTAAATAGAGCAAAATCAGACAGAAAAAATGTTTGCAAATACCTGTCAAGGCGATTTCCATGGCTTTGGACTTTCCAACGTAACGTGGTAGCCTCTGGGTGCCACCAGCTCCAGGAATGGTACCAATCAAAATTTCTGGCTGTCCAAACTTCGCCTTCTCACCAGCATAGATGATATCACACATCATGGCAAGTTCACAACCACCACCAAGCTAAACAAAAAAAAAACATACCATAAAATATCATCAAACAAACAAGCATATCCAAATTTAGCCTTAAAAAATAATTAATTACATTTGATAGTAATGATACTTTTTGAGAAGAAAAAAACAAGCTTGTTAGGTATGAAGGCAAAATAAGGACAAAATATGTAATATAGAAATTTGACAAGCTTGTGTTGTGCCAAGCGACCCCCACGAAGTTGTTGCTACGACTAACCTAAACAGTAAATCCAACATATTTCTCCAGCTGTTTACGATTTGGGTAAATTGTACCAACAACTCATTCGTGGGGGTTGTTTTTTTGGCAATTTCTTTCTTACCGCATATCCGTTGACAGCTGCGATGACTGGTTTTGTGCTTTCAGCAACACGGTTCCAATGTCCAAGGAAGTTACCAGAGATGCATTGAGCATAGGTGTTGTTTTGCATTTCTTTGATGTCAGCTCCAGCGGCGAATGCTTTCTCGCTGCCGGTGATGACAATGGCACCAATCGACTTGTCAGATTCGAGGACATCTAAGGCCTTCGCAACATCCAACATGAGGCCATTGCAAAGAGCGTTCAGAGCCTTTGGACGATTCAAAGTGATCAAACCGACATTCTTGGCTGCGCCTGTAGTCTCGACTTTGATATATTCATAGTTTTCAGCTGGAAATCAACAAATTTTAAGTATTAATAAGTATGTATTGAAAATAAAACTAATGCTTTCAAGAACGTGTTTCGTTTTCGTTGTTTTGGAGGTTATGTTTATTTTTGCGCTGACATTGGTGGCAAAAAACTTTAGCTAGTCGTGCAACTATCATGGAAATAGAGAATTACGAGTCGATTACTTAAATATGATGATGGAATGTCAAATAAATCTGACGATTAAAAAAAAATCTGATGTGGCCAGGCACATGACTTTATCATACTATATATATAAAACTAATAGTTTAGCTGCATGAGATTCTATTTGATCGAGATCGGCTATGTCTGCATTAAAATAAAACTAGTAGAACTAGACAGATATCTCGATTAAAGCTGCGTTCGGATATTGTACACCGTTGACACCGAGTACACCGTCCAAATGACACTTACGTGTTATTGGGTGTAAAAAGTGTAACGGTGTTCAATATCCGAACGCAGCCTATATTGACAGTAGTATTTTCAAAACATTAGCGTTAGACACTAGCTACTGTCATTAGAATCAAAAAATCTGACATATCCTGGCTACTAGTTTTAATTGAGTACGACCGATCTCGATGAAATAGAATTTCCTCATGCAGCTAAACTATAAATTCTACCAAAAAATGCCATATACATAAATTATAGAAAATCTCCTCTCCTTTAATTTATTATTTAACTATTTTGACGACATTACACAAATAGCGGCTCATTTGCAAAATCTTCGGAAAATGCTAAGAGTAAACCACCAGTTCCTTTGGACCGTTTTCAACACAAAGCTTTTCAGCTCTAAGTTTGGTTATGAAACTTCTAAATATGAAGTTTCGTCCCGATACCTTTAGTAGTTTCTCCGGAATCGTCTCCACAAAAACGGGTACACACACACATACACACACACACACACACACACACAGACATTTTTTTGTACCTTGGTCAAAAATGTTCAGGGGACCCAAAAAGACATATTTCCGCTAAAATCTCAAAAAATTTTTTTGGCAGTAATAATAATTTGCAACTTGATATTGAGATAACAAAAAACCATTTTACTAATTTGAGTTACAAAATTCTACAAACTGTCATCTCAAAAATGACACGTTAGGTATAGGGAATGTATTATAAAATTGATCTAAAATTTAATGATTTCAAAAATGCGAGAAAATACAGGATGTTCCATTTGAAATGTAAAAGTTGACATCATTTCCGGTGTAACCGGAAGTAACCGAAAACTCAAAATCTTTTAGTTGAGACGATCGTATCGTAAATAAATAAACAAAAATGACGAATCATGTCAGTCTCGAACTAAGTAAATTATATTATATTGTTATTACTAAAACTTTACTATTTCTCCGTTAAACCAAGGAACAGCAATCTATTTTATCGACACTGTTAAACACCGGCATTTGCTTTCTTTTGTTGGTTAGTTTGTAGTTAGTTTTTATCTTGAGATTGCAGTATTTATGCTTTGTAATGTTGTTTGGAGGTACACATTCGATAACAGTTTATCTTCAATACGATAGTTTTATATAGGATGGGTTGGCAACACTGCATGTTGATTAAACTTACAAGAAGAAACGAAAGGAACGCAATGAACCTTCTCAATGATAATGAAATTAACTTTCATCTTATACACATTGCGCCAATAAACTTACAGTAACTTTTATTGTTATAAATAAATCATTCTTAGTGACAACCGGGAATTCTAACCTCACTTTAGTATCAAAATCACAAAAACAAGATGAAATTCAAGATTTCTATCACTATGATAATTACTCTTGATTTATGGGTAGTGTAAATTATATTGGGTTATGTAATTAATGTTTTTGATAAGATATCAACCTAACAGAACTTAAAACAACACCTGGAAGAGATATTTTTAGAAACCATGGTGGGTATTTCTGATGTTCAACCTTTAATTTTTGACCTGCACCTCGCACCATGTGAATTTTGGCATGCGAATGACTTGAAAGATACTCGGCGTAACAACGCTAACATTTCTTAGATAAGCCGGTATATTTTTAGCTTGCAAAAAGACGAGAACTGTAACTAAAAAGAACATACCTGCTTGTGCAGCTGGTGTGCTGCTGAATAATCTTGGTGCATTTACAACATTTGGCCTAATAACTGTCGATTGCACCTTTCCGTATACGAATTTAGCCAGTGTACGTGAAGCCATGTTGAGCGAATCACTGCTGGAGATAAAATGCGGCTGCTGGCGTGTAGAAATGCTTGTAAAAATTGTCTAGAGCAAAGTTCAACGGACAATCACTCAAATGTTGACAGAGTGAAATATACGGCGCGGTCTTTTAAAAACTTGTTTGGGATACTGTGCAACAGAGAAAACGAAGTTGTTTACTACATGCAGTAAAATAGTGAATAATATTCTTGAAGTAGAAGTTATGAGATTAAAAAGAAAAATGAGGTTTATTTAACGATAGTACTAGAAGCTTTACTTAATTTTATCTGAGTATAACAGTGAGACACCTAATTATTCATAAACGTATGTTAAAATATGCTTTTAATAAGCGATGCATTCGTTAGTTGATTTCATACCACAATTTGTAAACATATATCTTGCATTCCTTGCCGATATACTCATTTGCAGTGTTGCCAAAACAGGTATAGAAATTTTCTAATATATGTACCTAGTCTGAAGCAAAACATGACAAGTTATTTTATGATTTTTTTGTAACTTAACTAATGAATGAATCGATCAATGTGAATTTTTGAGGGCCCATTACATTTGTTTTGAAATCCAATGAAGCAGTGCACGGAAAATCGTCGATGTTCAGAAATCTTGATTTTTGCAAATTTGGGAGCACTTTGAAAAAGGGACGATTTTTCGGCAAACAAATCGGCCTTCATTTGTCTCTAAAAATGTTTTGCAGCATTTTCGTTTGTGGTATTTTGCCTACACTCTGAAAAATCTCTATCGCTTTAAGGTACCTAGTGAAATCTTTTTGTTCACATTTTTGTGTGTTAATAGCCATCCATGGTCGTGATCCCTGTAAGCTCGACAACATTTACTTATTATGTATTGATATTCATTGAATTTCAAGTCAGTTTGCCGTCTTTCTATCGTTTATTAATGTGGGATTAATATTTTTAATTAATAATTGCTTGTAAATATATTTTGTTTCTAAATCATTGATCTCTTATTCTAGAATTTAAGATTTTGTATGATTTTCAACCAATATTGTAGCCTTTTTATTACTTTTTAATACGCTAGGAGAAATTGTTGTTAATTTCCTATAATAATTTCTAGCTCGTGGTCATCGAGCATCTGATACAATCTTAATAACAAATTGATAAACAATAAAAAGGCAACAATATTATTTTCAAATTTACCCCGTTAACGAGAAATAATGACTAAATGTAGAGAAAAGAGGATTAATTTGAAAATTCTGTGTTAAGGATAATCGACGACGAAATAATATTTTTTTTATTTTACTATTATACTTGGACACTTCTAAGGCGGCAACGTTAGCTCAACTACTAACTTTTGAACGAACTCATGTACGGAAATGTATTGTGTCAACGCTGGAGAGAGTCAGAAAATCGTACCAATATTACAAACAGCATAGATAATCTATTGTTATGTATCGTAGGGTGGCCCTTTTAATACCAAGTAACTTTTGTCTGAATGTTTTTATTATTTAACGTTTTTGAAACTCCCTTTTCATTAACCGAAGTTTTGTAATTTTAGTACCAATTTTGTCGAATAATATCTTTAAATCTTTTTAAATTATTTGATTTCAAAATAGTTATTCTATGATACTTCATACAATCTACTTTACTAAAGCAATATCTAAGGTTGGAACAATATTCCGGCACTCTGCAGTTCCTAAACGGCGTCTATCTGGACATGAGTTCGTTATCAAAAGTTGGTCTACTATCAAAACTTGACTATTATACCTCATCTATATATTCTACGCTTATTAGTTTAACACCCAGTGTAATTAAGATAAACTGCTCAGCAGTGCCGATAATTGCGAAGTAATGGAATCTTATAAGTACGATCAAATAAAAGTGCATACAACAATACTTATTTTGGACTACAGCGCAAAATTTAGATACCGTATCTTGTCATCTTGTGGCTCTTTCGCGACTGTTACGAAAGGGAAATATCGCAATATCTAATAAAACTTGACATTGGTGACAATAGCCGATAATAATCGGAATAGTCATCATTTATCTAGTATTTTTTTTCATCCTTCTTTGTGGGGACACGAATGATGCTAATTGCCCGTTAGGCGTTTAGTTAATAACTTTCAAGCCTAGCCGTGAAAATATTTTACACACAGGCCGGGCGGCGACCGACCTGTCTGTCCAATAAATACATAGCTTTCAATTCGGTTTGACATTTGCTACTAAATTGATAGTATTATTTATCTTTTGTTGGTATAACAGCACGCTGTGCCTCGAGACTTCTAATAAAACATCAAAACAATGTAAATGTTACTTTATTAACAACAACAATAGTTCACAATATTAAAAAAAGAACAACAACCAATCCTTATACATTATGTATAAGTAAACAAAAGAAAAGTGATGTATAAAAACAAACAAGTCAACGAATTTAAACATTTATCTCAATCTTTTCACAACAATTGTAACTTTTTCACTCATCAGCTGACTCTCTTTGAGTACAACGATGAGCCAACACCGTCATGCCCACGGCTTGGTCAAGCCTTCTTCAACATTCGAGTTTTCAGCTTTCAAAGTACTGAAACAATCCTCAATATCGCAATCGTGGTTGGTATGCTCTTTCAGGAATTTCAGCATCATCGCGTTGTTTATCTGAAGCGCCGTCAAAGGGCTTATTTTCTTCATGAACCAGTTTAGCCAATAGCCAGCCCAAAAAACTACATCACCATGGTTTTCATGAGTTGTACCCCTGAAAAACAAAAAAAAAATCTTGTGACTAATTTTTAAATTTTAGCAACTTTTGAAGAAGAAAACATAGTTTTGGATAGATTTGATACTGTTAATTTTAAGATATTTTTGATTTTCTTGTTAGAACTTACAGTATTGTGTACATTTCTGTTTTTCCATTGCTGCTTAGGAATTTTTCCATAACAGCAACGTTGGTTTTTATGTGAAAAGTCTGGGTGTTGATGAAAATCAACGGTCTCTTTAGTTTGTCAGAAATTCCTTCGTCTTTGATGGGAAACATCCAGGGGTCCAAAATTATTCCTTGCCTGTACAGATTTCAAAATTAGTCACTCAATTCAGATACTTTACAAATATTTTTGTCAAAAATGGTTATTTTTCTATATGACGTTCATATTAGCACATAAACCACAACCAAGAAAAAGATATGCTACCAAATATACACGTTACAGCTTTCAAACAACACTATATTAGGAAACTTGCAACAACCATTTCTATGTTCAATGTGTATATTTGGTTGCAAACAATTTTTATTATTATTTTTTACTTCAGTTCTGAACGTTGTGACATTGTTAATAATGCTGTAGCTCCTCCAAAAGAATGCCCACACATCGTAATGCTGTCAACGTCTAATTTTCCAACTAAATCCGACAGTTGGAAATTGATTTTGTTCTTATTTGGAACACTATCCATAACGTTGTAAGGGACAGAACCATTATTCAAATTTATAAGCACGTCCAATAATTTGCTACATTCATTTGCTCTAATATGAACCTGAAAATTACAAGAATTAATTACAAGAATAAAGAACACACTAATTTAGTAAAATAAGAGCTATTATAAGTCATCACAATCATTTAAACAACAATATAGTACACTCAATAAGTAAATAAATATGAAGTGCGCTTGCTTAAAAAATTTACAAATTTGCAAACATTTACAAAAGGTAAATGTAGACATGGAGTTTGAGTTTGAGATTATATACATTATGTATAAATACAACGCACCAATCTATAGATCAAAATTATGATAATTAAGTCAAGATCACAAAACAATTAGCTCCTTAGAGCTTTATTTAGAAAATCTGGCCTACAGAATTTTTTACACAAATGTTTTTTAATTATCTTCTAATTTTGCGCCCCCTCTACTACTGCGCCTGGAGCAGTTTGCTTCTACTGGTTCCCGTACCTACGCCCCGATTTGTAACGCTCTTCTTCGAAGGGATCATTTTGGAATTTCTTGAACGGAATGTAATGCTACTAGAGAAGCAGCGTCTTCATTCACTTTCTTTTTCTGCTTCTTTATGCTTAATACAGAACCCGTTTCCACAAATTTGTTTTTCTACTTTGCGTTCGTTATAAACTCATAACGAAACCGCTTTCGGTGTCAATAATGAGAGAAAACGCAGAACGTCACAACGAGTATTAGATTTTTATTTTAAAAGTAGAGCGATAGATTTCGTCATTTTGACATCATCAGGCTTATTGTTTTATTGCTTTCAGTGCCGCTATGAAAACACTAGATCACAAACTTTTAGTAACTTTCAGTTTTCCAAGATTGATGATATTAACGTCAAGTGTCAAATAACGCTGATATCTTAATCGCTATTGGCTCGCGTCAATCGTATTTGTGAATTTTACCACAACCACCAACTGTTGAATAGAAAACTACTATACACTGTAAGATGGCAACTGCAATTTTCGAAATTTATCTAAAAGTAATGTCGCAAAGTAGAAAAATAGTATATAACACTCGTTTTATAAGACGTAACAAAACAACTCGTGCGCCAATTTTTGTCTTATAAAACTTGTATTATAATATAATATACTATTATCAGTTTTTATATTTTTCTATAATGACACGTGATCGTGTAGTGTGTAGTTCAAGCGTTTCGTTCAAAATGTCATAAAATACAACACAAAATTACAATTTTTACTAAATCATAAATGCCAAATGGTTTAAATTTTAGCTGCTGTTAGTATTTTTTCTATGATGACAATCAATAAAATGACCATAAACCACGTCGAATAAAATCACCCTTTTACAATATTAATACATTCCCAAAAAACTAACAGTAATAACCAGAGAACTACGTCAAATTAGCGATTTAAACAAAAAATTTTACCTGTACAGCAACGGTCACATTAGTTGTGTTAATATGCAGTGTGAAATTACTCATTACTTAAGTTAATTTTAATCGCCTACCTGTTTGTTTCTGTTCTCGAAATGACCTTTTCCAAAACTGACATAACGAAACGGCACAGATGTCTGTATATTATTTTCGGCATCTTCTTTTGATTTATAGTAGTATGTGTGACAAGCAGATTCATCCCTGAAATATTTTTTTTCTGTTTTAGAAAACATTAATATAATAACTTTATAAGCAAAAATGTGTGTAAAAGTTCAAAAATGTTCACCTATGTTCAATTGCTGCAACCAAATAACCTCTGGAGGCCATTTCCGCAAAAATTGTACTGTATAAGCTCCGAAAAGCTCCTAACCCATGCGAGAAAATGATACATTTTAGTTTCTTGTCAGTTTTCGCCTTTTCTCCATATAAAATAGGTATTTGAACAGAACCTGTGAAAGAAATTGATAACAACGCCATCTAGTATACAAACTTTGAACTACAATATGACAGAAATACCAATAGTGGAATTTTAAATTTGTTTTCCGTTTTTAATGATTTAAAATCGTCAAATTATTAATTAAAATACAGACCTGATTTCCAGTAGAACAACTTAATTATCCTCGGTGATAGGTGAATTACTTTCGATGAGCCGGTAATGTAGTTGTCGTCAGGGAAACAGGGTTGCCACCTTGAACAATTCACCTAAACAAACAGTTCTAAATATTACACATAAATTAATGAGATGATAAATTATTACCTCATCTTTATCAATGGCATCCGTTGGATAGAATAGTCTAAAAAATATTCCTGATTTATTGTAGTCCAATGAAACGTCCACACATCCAGGAATATATGGCCCTAGGGCAAAATTAATTAAAAACATGTTTATGTTTACATAACTTTCTATATTATAATGAATAAGGAATTTTAGGAATTATAATTTTATTCATGAGTTTACGTTTTTTTTTCGATTAACATGAAATTGTATATTTAGTGGTTATTCCATTTGGTAAATTACTAGAAAAACGCAACACTGACAAAGCGGGAAATTATTTGGCGCGTACTTCTAGTATTTATTTTCACACTTCTTCGTGTAAGTGTGTCTGATTGTAATGATCAATTTCTAGATGTTTTTAGCTCAAATTCGCACAAATTTCGTCAGATATAATAAGGGACTCACCCTTGGTTTTCGGTAAGTGGTAGGGCACTTTACTAAATAGCCACATTTTCACTAAAAACTTGGATTATTGTACACGTAGTGGAGAGGTTATGTTATGTTGAAGATACATCTATAGTCATCGCACTGTTTTAGAAATGGAAATTCATACCGGTTTTAGGTCATACTTTCACAATTTCCAATTTTAATTTTTGTTTGAAATCTTCAAATGCGATTGGCAGATGTTCATCATCTGCCAATATCAGATTTCATCATATAAATTAATTGGTGTTTTTATTAATAAAAAATTTGATAAATTTATCACTAATTAATATTTATTATACAATATTACCATAATCTATTTCCTGGTTTTACTGTTGTTAACTATTTTTAGAAGCAATAAATATTTATTTTTTTATCTTAGATTTGTTTCTGTTATTAATTTTTTATAATTATCGCAATATTTTGTATTTTAGTCGTTTGAAATCATCTAAAAATAACTCAGATACAATGGAAGGTTGCGTCACCACCATAAATGGTTTGAAAAGGACCGTTGTGAGTCCCGGAAAGTGCCCCACTCCGGCAAAAAGGACTAATTTTGTAGGCATAACTCCAGAAAAAAGATTGACTAATATAACTACGCCCACTGATAGACCATTTAGAATTTCTGTCGAGGGAAATATTGGTGCTGGAAAGTCAACTTTAATCGAATATTTTGGTTCGATGTCTGGTATTGATACTTATCCGGTAAGTTGGTTGCCTAAACGTTTCAATAATTATGAATGTACAGGATGTCCCAGGCTAGAAACCAAATGGTGTATACAACCATATTAAAATATTTTGTAATTAAGGCTCCCGTCTCCTACCCCCGAAACGCCAAAGTAACTCACGCTATAATTATTGCGCCAATCGTGAAATGCTTGCTACCATTCTATTCTGTAGGTCTTTATGCTACTGCCATCGGAAAGGATTTCAATATTTATGCAGATTATTTATGGAAATTTTAGTGTTAAAAAAATGTGGACTTTAAATATAGAAAAGCTTTCCGATGGCAGTGGCATCTGATTATTGTCTGCTGTAATACATTATAAAAGTACATTAAATGTTAACTATAAGAGCACAAGTTACTTTCTTCCGAACTTCTCTAGAATTGCATTCTGGTGCATTCTAGTAAGTTCAAAAATGATTACAATAGCGACAGTTCAGGTATCCAAAACTAGATGGCGCGGCCTAAATCCGCGTTTTACTAAAGTGTTTTTTATGTGATATGTCGATTGTGAAAGTACTATATCATCAACTAGAAAACAACTCCAGTTTCAATATTTATACAAATAGAAAGCAATAATATATTTAATATAGGTATATATATTATATTATAAATATATTATCAATAATATATTATTTATATTTGCAAATTACATATATCAACATATGGAAGACAACTTAATTGGTTTCCTGTATTTGAAAATTACTATGGTTTTCCAGTTAGTTTAATTAATGGGTAAATCTATTCGATTTCTTATACGTAGTATGCTCAAACCACGTTCAAACAGAATGCATGCTACTTGCTAAAAAATAAATATTATATTAGTATAAATTATATTATTTGCTAAATTTTGGAACCCACTAAACAAGTAAATATATCTGCAATATGTCTATAACAAATTTCTTTGTCATTGTTAAATGCAAATAATGTAATATATTTAATTGTAACATTGTTACTACTTCTTATGTACTATTTTGACCATGTTATAATTAGAAGGATGCAAAATTTTAAAAAATATTTGAATCTTATATATTCATTTGAATTTGTTTTGTAAAATTTGATTAATATTCTTTTTATAGTAGGTATTTTGTTGTATTAATGTACTTCATAATATACTTACCTGACGGTTTTAGAAGGAGGAACTAGGGTTTAGGCAATAACTGTACAACTCACGTATATACGTTCCCTAATCGTTCCCTAATCGTTCCCTAAACGTTCCCTAATCCGAACGCCCCAAAAATAAATAATAAAATAATAAATCACCGAGTCACTGAGCTATTTTTGTCGATTCCTTTTTACAAACATATATTGCTTTTGTTTTATAGCTTGTATCCAACACTCGATATTTGATAATCCGAACAATTTGATAATCCGAACCACCCTCGGTCCCAATTACTTCGAATTATCGACGCTCTACTGTATATGAATTATTTTAATAAATACGAAACTCATATGAAACTTTTTACTCAGTATGACAATTACTACTAAAAATAATTTTGTGGGAAAAAACTGGGACACCTGTATGTAAATTATATATCATATCACATATAATTTCCGCGGGGAATAGTAGAACAGTTACATCATACATATAACAGATGAACGTTTACTGTCTATTATACATATTAACAGACTGAAAAGTCATGACGAACTTTCTGGAAAAAGGGCAAAAACTTGACACTTATGACACTATTCTCCGCAGAAACTGTACAACATATTTGACAAAGACTTCTTATTGTCTTCGGAAGGGTCACAGTTATCTTCCACCGTTTCCAGTGATATGCATGTGTGTATAATAAGAAACAAACATTTCAACATCCTCGTTTGCTCCCAACAGATTATCAATAGTCAAATTCACACTGCCTTCTGGCATCTCCGCAGCAGAATCTTCCACAGTATCCAGTGACAACGGTTCTGGAGAATTCGGCTGTACATCACCATATCTAAAATAATAATATTTTAATTTATAGCATACCTATTTGTATAAAATAAAACATACCGTAAAACCTCTTGAAATCTTGCCCACCTTAGTTTTGATGCCGCACTTCGTGAATTTGTGCCCTTCTTTTTCGAATAACTCCTTCGAGAATGGGATAAGCAATCCATTATTCCAACTAATGATTAGTAAATTTTGTATTGTGGGCAGAACATATATGTATTTGTCACACGTCACACAAACGAGCATCAAACGAGTTATTTACAACCTACCCTACTAAATCTGTTTATAAGTATTATAACTGGAAACTATATAATCACCACTCAAAAATAATATAATACAAACATATACTACAAACTCCCACACACTTTATAACTCTAAGAACACTAACTCCTCTATAAATCAAAAACAAAGACCGAAACGGGAACTGGCAATTACAGTAGTAGCACTGACACCGCGTCGGGGTTCCCCTACTATGCCGCAAACATACGTTAAATCGTCAAATGTAGTAAATACTAAATAAATTCAGAATTGGTTATATTGGCGCCATCTACATCTGGTAATTTTTCTATTTCGAAGCTTTGGAGAAAAGCGCGCCATTTGAATTGACTATTGAGACGGGAGCCTTTACGCGTCTTGTACATTAATCACTTAAATTGTCATTACAAATTGGTTTGTATTCACAGTTTAGATAGTCTTTGTATGTTGTGATCTTTGTTCATTCTAGTTTCACTACGTGAATGTGAAAAATTTAGAAATAGACAATCACAATGAATGGTAAAAAGTAGTGAAAAACGTTTCAAGGTCACCGTGGATTGAGCAGTTGGTAGTATATTACCAACTTCTTAAAAAAGCGTGTTTTTGTTTCGCACTGACCCCTAATACTAAACTGCAATAATGTACTATGCGCGCCAAAAGAAAGTGGTACACCGTGTAGCTTTGTAAATGGTACTTTTATAACCTATACGCTGTCATTCTGACATAATCATAGGCATGAAACATGCACCAACTGTCAAGTTGACAAGCCAGAATTACATGATGTCAAAATATCTGTACGACTTTTTTTTTGGCGTGCATAGTACCTAGTGTTCTATTAGAAAAACATAGGTTTGTGTTGGTGTTTGTGGGATACCTGTAAACATGATTTTTTAGGTTAGGTTTCATAAAATAAACAAATATTCTATATTATTTATTGTAATTTACAATCCTTTTCTTCAATTAGGAACCTTTGGATCAATGGCGTGACCTAAACGGACATAACCTCTTAAAACTATTATACGAAGACATGAACCAATGGCAAAATACTTTCCAGACTTACGTACAGTTCACGAGGTTGCAAGTCCAAACTTCTAAGCCGTCTCCAGGGACTACGGTACAGATTTTCGAACGTTCCGTTCAAAATAATCGGTACTGTTTTTTGGAGTTGGCCCATGATAGTGGCTTGCATGACGCTGACTATTCAGTTCTCGATAAATGGTACCGATGGGTTAGAGATAATGTCGATATTACGCTTGATTTAATCGGTAAGATTGTTTTCTATTGAAATTCTTTTGAAAAATAAAATCAAAAAATAGCATATAATTTTTTCGTTTTAGTTTATTTAAGAAGTTCTCCGGAAAAAGTATACGAAAGGACTATGGAGCGTGGTCGCCCTGAAGAGACAGGAATTACTCTGGATTATCTGAAAAAATTACATCATTATCATGAAAAATGGTTAATGACGGATGATCCGAGATATAACAATATTCCTGTTTTAGTTTTAGACGCTGATAACGCAAGGGATGATATTGCGGAACAGTATAAAATACTCCAAAATAAATTAATGGGTATGTTATAAGTAGTTTAATAATTAAAAGTAGTAAGCCATGGAAATGATATCTGTCAAACTCACAGAACTAACCTTTAAACAAGGTCTATAAAGTAGTAAGGTTATCCAAGTACGAGATTTCTCAGTTTGAGGGGTAAAGGGAGATTGTGACGTCACTAGAGTCGTGCGCTGCCACCAATTTGAATGCTCATTTCGTTGTATGATTTAGGTTAAGTAGGTGCATAATTATATTGAAAAAATAAATGCTTCTTTATTGTGATAATTTTTAAATGATTAGGATGAAAAAGAAAATGATGGATGTGATTATCACAACATGCTATTTCAATAATTTGTTAATAATGCTGAATAAAGTACATTAGTATGTAATGTATGTCCGATTAAAGAAATGTGTTGTGCTAAACCAGGTCTCTGCAGTTGGAATAAAAATTTAGCAGAAATTGAGTGAGTGGAGTCAACCTACAAACAAAATCAAGAGCCGGAGTCGAAGGTGGTATAACGGCAACCACATATTTTTGCAACCATGCAAATTGGGGGTTGAAACACTAAAATTATCAGGAATTGAAGTCGAATGTTTGGTTTACCGACTCTACAGATAAATAAATAGAAAAACTATAACTAAATCAGTATTGGTACAACTTGCTTATTAAACCACTCATTGGCTTGTCCTGATTACAATATTTGGTTAGAACATACGTACAAAGAAAAAATAAAAAATCAGTAAGAAGCTTTATTGTACAAATTTTCTCATCTTTGTTGTAATTTTATTTTTAATATCAGCTACTCTTTGTTAAATGTTTAGATTTTTTTGCTGTTGAAAAGTAAAATTTAAAAAAATTTATCCGTACATATATTCTTTGCTCGACAAAAGCTTTCAAAACTATGGTATCAATAATTGGATCTTGTTTTAAAAGTTCTCTTCTTAATTTACTGCTAATTCTTTTCGAATTATTAATCCCATCCCCCGTAAGTCTTTCGAACTTGCTAATTCATTTTATTAAACAAGCGTTTAAATTCTTCCGACGGATTTATTAGGCCGTCAAAAGATTAATGACGTATCCAGGATGGAAGGGAGTATGGGTGCTCTTGCTGGTCTTCGTATGAGTAATGTCCCAATTGTGGATGAGTTCTGGTTTAAACTTTGATCACGTGGAAAAGTAAAATATGATATTGTTAATCCAATCACTGTTGAAATGTTATACCTCATACCGCAACCCGGTACGGAGCAAACCATTGGCATCTAAAATTGATACATGATTTAGAATAATGTAATTTCCAATATAAATTAATATCTTACCTTTACTAACTTAATTACTTCATAAAATACTACACTAATAAAACAACCAATAACGTAAAACTATCAACTATTGAATATAACAATATAAACGCAGAATAACGATTAAACACGAACAAAAGCAACCTTTCTAATTCACTAAAAAACCTATAACGAGCTGAGCTGGCAATAATTAAACGTATCTTTGAACAAACTAAACGAGCGATGTATGCGACGTGATGCGAAGTGTGCCGGGACTCTAGTGACGTCACGAAAGTAGAGCATATAGGGATCTGAGGGGGGTATATAAAGTGGACTATAGGAAAGATAGCAAACTGGATAACCTCTCTCTTTATAGACCTTGACCTTTAAATATTACATATCTGTCAAACATTTATTACATATTTTTATGTCTTATTACTTTTTATTTGTTTTTAAATGTTCTTTAATATTATTACATTATTACATTATTACAGACTGCTTTTGTTTTGTGTTTTCAGATAAAGGGAAACTATGTAGGTCATCTACAGACGAAACTGACAAAGTTAAGAGAGTTTTAAATCTGGACTAATCTATTTATGTATATTATATGCGTTAATTATTAATGACAGGTCTTTTGTATATAAGAAACTAATAAAGCACCAAAGGGTATGTGAATAATAGAATCGAATATATACAGCTTTTATAATAAATAATATAATATTTATAGAAATAAATATACTTTATAATAATATAAATATACACACGTTTTTCTGGTAACTTATTGTTTTATTAATAGATACTTTGAGGTTGAAAATCGTTATAACTGTTTACTGGAACAATTTTATAAAAAATGAAATTTAACTTTGTAACTTACGTAAAGCTGATTTATTTTTATATTTACAATCGGCAACCCCAAAATGTATATGGACAGTATTTTTGTGGCTCTATGACTAAATTTTTGAAGTGAATTTATAACTTTTTTTTAGAAACAAGTCGGAGAATTTATTAAAATTTATGCAAATTATGTTTTGCCGTCAGATTTTATAAGAGTAATGGTTTATTTGTTTCAGATCTTTAACATTTTTGTAGACAAACCCAAATGAATAAAATGAACCAGGATTAAATGCTTTCATTTTAAATAGGTACCTTCCACAATATTATGGGAAACATATAATAATACGGAAATAAAAAGTACAAAGGACCATGACAAACTTCAGTAATTCAGTAAGTCAGTATGGTATGGAACAGCAACGATGTTACCTCTAGGCCTTGTGGTTTTGTTTTTAGCTTTTAGCACCAAGTAAGAAAGCCATGTTCCAAACAATGATAAGATAAGTTTGTTACCTGTCAAAAGATCACAACTTGTGTACGTAACGAGAGTTTTCAAAATATGTCTTTTGCCAAGCATTACAAAGACTTTTACCTGTTGTTCACGTGTACTTAATAGGTTTCAAGCAAAAGGAATAAATCTTACAAATAAAAATGAAAATAGTACCTGTGCCAAAGGTTCAGAACAACAAATTAGATTCTTTCAAAATATGTACACAATTTGTATTACCTGTACCTACTCAGCTGTTTTTAGTTTGTTTATGTATTTGTGGTTTTAACCCAGGTGTAACCATTGACAGTCGTCTATATTTTTGATGTATTTTGGCGTGCATTGCAAAACAATTTAAATATTGGTCTCAAATAGATGACAAAAATTGTTATTTTTTAAGTACCTACTGTGTGAAATTAATTATTATCTGTTATGTAAAATATTAATTAACAATTTAGTGATAATTTAATGATTTCATATGATATTACAATATTTTGTATGAACTTATAAAGGGACGTCGTCCTGCGTCATGGATATGAATAAATATAGGTACATATAGTATACAGGTGTCCCAAAACTCGACGTCAGCTGTTTACGAGTTATTGACGCTTATTTATGACTTATTTATTGGGTGCGATTTAAGCGTGCATTATTTAAATTGATATGTGCAATAAAATAATTACTTTGCGGATTAAACTAATAAATATTGTGCATTAAATAATTATAAATATTTTACATAAAAAAATACGTAGTGCCCTAGAACTTGTGCATTAAACTAATACATAATGAACGCATTTAATAAATACATAGAAAATGTTATAATGAGCAATATTGTATTCATATTTTGCCCTAAAATAAATATCTTGTGCATTAAAATAATAAATATTGAGCACTAGTGGAGCTGTAGACCACCACCTATTGGGTAGATCAGTGAATTGGTACATCGCAGGAATCGATATACACCGCATATAAACTGGCTGCCTTAAAAAAGACTTTTTTTTGCAAAATCAAACTTTCAAGTTGGTATAAACTATGGATATTGGATATAAACTATGGACTCATATATAAAACCAAAAAATTGACTCACTACAAATGACAAATGACAACGAATAGTCTCCCGCAAGCGAAAAAATATATAATTTGTCGCAATAAATTTGTTTTTCTTTTTAATGTTGGTTTTTCTTTTCAAGTTGAATAATTTTAAGAATAGGTGTGTGAAATGAAAGTATAAATAATATATTATTCTAATGCAATGTACAAATAGGTGTTTTCGATTGATTTAATTGCTCTGAATATAAATTTTAGCTTAAGGATTGAGGATTCAGATTAAGAATTGCCATGCGACCATTTTGAGGTTTCTAGAACAATGTGTTCAGGTGGTATTAATTTGTAACAATTAAAAAAATCGCGCGTTTTACATTTTTACCCAACTTTTTTTCGAAAACTTTGTGCAATAGAAAATTAGATTATTTTATTAGATTAGTTTTCAATTAATTCAAACCCAAAAGGGATTTAATATTGAATTTACAAAATCCATTTTCCCTAAACTTAATATATACTAATATTTTTCAATTTTTTTTTCTCAAAAATTTTCCTATGTAAGGCTATATAATGTTTTCGATACCATTTACACATTAAATGATCTACCAAATTAAGTAAGAAAAAGATGGCGTTGCCATTTACAAAGGTCGATGACGACTTAACTCGGTAACAATTGACGATCGGAAATTGAAGTTATCACAAAAATATGTATTTCAATAATTAAAAATCGTGGTCGTCAAGGATTAAAATGACAAAACATCACAGAAATTTTCACATGTTTCCAACCTTTAGTTGCAGAACTTAATTCATATTATACATTTTTTCTAGGGCGCATTATAATTTTCTCATGGTACAATTGACATTATTAAATGTGCTTATAATATTTTCAAATGTTGATTTATTGGAAATATATTTTTTTCAATGGACAAGTATTTTTTAAGCTGCTCATTATATTTTTATAGAGGTAACGAATGTAGTATTGCACATTTAGTTATTTATGTGTACAAATATATTATGAAAGGAACATTCGAATATATAAATGCACAGTTAATTTATTCTGATGTACATTTATATAACTTTATTGCGCATTTATTATTTTTATTGCACAAGTAATTTTTTGCATTTCTCAAATATTTTTATATTGGAACAAATATTTTTTTTTATTGGAGAAATATTTTATAAAATGCTTACAATAAATCCTCGTTTCATTTTATCCATTGCACCTATAATTTGTACTGTTATTTATTCCTCATAACTAAGTTAAATAAATATACCTAAAATACTTTGATAACCTGGCAAATTATTTTAAAAGATTGCCCATTTAGTTATTTTTGCTATGGATTTATTATACAAAAAAAAGAAAATATGATTAATTTACTGCTCATTGTGAAATTATTTCAATAATGCGATATTTGGTAATTTTGAAGCGACATTGACTGAGTATGTGCTAAAAGATTTAGCAGTTCATTTGCTAAACGATAAATTTCCTCGTTTAGATTTTCAGATAATTCAAAGGGGTCAACTATTTGGCTGTTCAAGACAGCTATCCAGCACTTTGTAGTAGCTGTAAGAAATTATTTGCACCAAGCTTATCCACACATATGGATCGGCTGTGTTGGTCCAAGTTTATGTCCTACCTGGTCTCGGGATTCAAGACCTGTAGGTTTTTCTACTGGGATTGGACAAGGTTAAAGTCTACGCTCAACAAAGAACTAACGCAAATGCCAGAAATAACACACAAAAATGCTATAAAAATGTATTTATTATGTCAGTACAAAAATTACAACAACAATTATTCATATTTCTATCAAAATCATAAATAATTCTTAGGTCTACACCACAATTATATTTATACTTATATCACAAATTAAAAAAAAATAAAAATCACAAAATCAATAAATCACATTTTTAAAAATCATCCTCATTATAACCCTTGGTCAAACACAAAAAAGATCGATTGGTAATTTTGAGCAAAACGCTCGAGTTTGGCGCATTTTGCTCAAAACGACTAACCCAACTTCTTCTTCTTTTGGAATCGCCCACAGTCTACCGGTTGTTCCTCAGCATACCATGCTCTCTTCCTATTGGGACGAGCTGTATGAAGCTTACCAAGCTTCTCAAGCAAAGCTCTAAAATCTCCCTTAGAAGGCGTTTCCAAAATGAACGTTGACTGCAGCACCTCCTTTGCAGATAAACGTCCTTTTGGGTCCAAGGTCAGCAAGCTATCAATCAGGTCAAATGCGAAAGGGTCTTGAACTGCCATTCCCACAATTTTTACAACCTATAACAACAGAAACAACCATAAGTATATACACAACGAAAACACACAAAAAGATTTGATTTATTGTATGCAGAGTTATTGGTTTATGAATGTTGACCTACCTTTCGATCTTCATCTTGCGGAAGTGTGAGGAACTTGTACAATGGTAGTTCCTCCACGCCTGGCCATACTTCCGGTGTTATCGAGCCGAAGAGTTTTGAAATGTACGTGAGCATCCCCTGTTCCGTTTGGCTCTCCAAAATCGGGTCACCAGCGAAAAGATAAGCCATGATTAGACCGGCAGACCACATGTCCACTTCCGGTCCGTAGTCACCCGATCCAAGAAGCAGCTCAGGAGCTCTGAACCAAAGCGTACACACCTGGCTTGTATACCTATAACAAGAAGAAACCGATTAGTTCATAATTTAAAATCCAAACAGAAGTTAACACTTACATCTTTTGTTCTTGGTTCATCTCCATAATTCTTGACATCCCAAAATCGGCGATTTTCAAGGTCCCTTTTTTATCGACTAGGATGTTCTCTGGTTTCAGATCACGATGCAAGATGCCTTTAACGTCGTGGAGATACCTCAACCCAGCAAATATTTGCTGCATGATTTCTCTGATGTGGTTTGTTCGTAGGTTGATGTCGCTGTTGTAGATGACTTTCAGTAAGTCGTAAGGGCAGTACTCCATCGCTAGGTATAACTCAGGTTTGCCCATAAACCCTGGCAGCAAGCACATCTCCACCAAGTTCACGATATTCTCATGGTCGACATCGTTCAGAATTTGAATTTCCCTCTTGGCCCATAACGGCATCTCCTCTTCGGTTGTGGCGTCTATTTTCAATCGCTTCAAAGCGACTATCTCGCCTGATATCTTATCCCAAGCTTTGAAAACCTCCCTGAAACAATAAACGTAAGTTAGGATTTGTTGTTTTCTTTGAATATCATCAATTATAGATCAAATGACGAATCACAAAGAAATACAAAGAAGGTTGCAGTTGAGACTTACCCGAAAGAGCCTGCTGCAATCGTTGAGACCTTATGGTATCTCGTGGACACTTCACTACAGATTGGTGTTGATGTTTTTGGACGGCTGACAAAGGCGTAATCGTGGTCATTGTGGAAAGGCATTTTTTTTTTATTTTGCGTTTAGTTTTAGTGCAGGTTGAAGGAGGTAAACTGACTAAAGGGCTTTTGGGCAGGTTGTGTCTTTTATAGGGCCCATGGTGCATTGTTTGGGTTAAGATAGCTCTGATTGGTTGGAGCCTCGACAGGTAAAGTGTGTACCTGATGTGTAATGGTAATACAATGGTAGTACAAGGTATGCTAAATAATTTTGCCATCACACTGGTATTAGTTTGCAAGTTTATGGATTTTAAACTGCTGATGTCATATTTGCTATGAATTTTCTTAGATTGGTTATATAAAAATTTAACAAAAGAACTTTGAGTGCTGTTGGAAGGTTTTTGAAATTAATTTATAAATTCCGGTAAATTACCAACGGTAATTCAAATTTTCGGTAAATTACCATCGGTACTTTAAGCCGTAAATTACGGTAATTAAAAATCGGTAAATTACCGTTAATTACGGTAATTAATTACATAATTTACGCGGTAAATTACGCTTTTACATCCCTGGTTTTACTACATTATAGTTACATATCACAGTAATTAACTGCAATTAATCAATTAACGTTTGGGTCTAGATATCAGGGCATTTCACATAATATATTTTCAAGTACTTAATTTGTCAAAAATACAATAATCTAAGCTACATGGTCATTCTGGCATTTTTCCGTTGAATCTGAAAGCAAAAATTTTGACTTAACCCTAGTTTTTAAGAAAAGTACAATTTCAAATTTTCTTCTTTTAGATTGTACGGGAAAAAGCGAACAATAAACGGTTTTAACGTATCCGATTTTGGTATTTGTAGGCCAGGATCGTTACTTAGCTTAGAACATTGTATTTTTAACAAATTACGTTTGGAAATATGTGAAATGCTCTGATACATATGTCCTACTTTTTCAGCATCTTTTTCCCGCAATAGTTGTATCAGTACTCTATCAGTACTCACGACAACAACGAAAGTAAATAAATGTAAGTACAAATTCAAAAGAATCAAAACAAATTGAATAAACAAATGAACAAACAAACAAAACACTTGAAACTTCTGTCGACTAATTAGATTTGTCAATTTCTAAAGAAGTTAGACCGTTTAAAATACTATTTATTGATATTTAGAATGGTTTTAACTTGTTAACGAATATTAAAAACGCATAACTCCACATGAAACTTTTTCCTCAGAATGACTCAAAAAGTTTTGCGGGAAGAAAAGTGGGGCAACCTGTATATTTAGACTAAAAATTAATGCATTCGTTTTTGTTTCAGGTTAAACTAACAACTGATTATTGTTTTATATTATTGAATTATATATTATATTATTAAATTGAACATATGCTCGATTTTGAGACCCTTGGAGCACGATTTATTTTGTTTTGATCGATCTCACATTTCACAGAACTTAAGTATGTATATAAAAGAACAAATTAAAAAATTATATTTTTTTATATAAATAAGGGCCACCATAGTATATTGTGTGGGCAATTTTAATCATATTATTTGATTTTCTGGAATAGTACTTGCAAGTCAACTTCTGTTTTTTTAATGGAATGGCTTTTATTTCGGTGAATTTTTGCATTCCTCTCAAGATTTTGTTGCATGAAGTACCTACTATCATAGTCCTAACCCATTTCTTACAGCTTTTGAGTTTTAGCTTGATTTATCGAAAAAGCAGCATCTTAAAAACAAAATTATTTCTAAACTACCAGAAATTTGTTTGAAGTAATTTATGATTAAATTCTGTTTAGCATGGATGGTGGACTAATTCCAAGACACATGACAACTATACAGCATGTTCATAACTCATTCCAAGAATATCGATTTACTTATTAGAATATTCTGTATATGGTTCAATTTTTTGAATCTACAATATTGACAATTTGCTATGTGATTTTATACGCAGTGTTCTAAAATTCTATCAAAGTAAATCTTGATGGTTGTTCATGGTTCACTTGACAAAACGTTGTACATTACATTATATTACTTAGTTTCTTGTATAGTTTCTTGTATAAAATAAAATTTCTTTATTTTTCGACTCATCATCAAGTTTTTGTCTGATTTCTTTTAAAAATTCCACATTATACGTATAAAATTTCGTTGAGAATTACCGATATCCCTATAGTTTGTACAATGGTATATTTGGATGAATAGGTTGTAAATAACCTCGTTTTAAAATAACGGTTTATTTGCTTTCAAATCTGTAAAATGTTTGCAATCAAACCGAAAAGAATAAAGAGAACCTGGTACGATATCGTATAATTTGAAATACCTGCCATAAGATTATAACAAACATAATAATAGGAAACAAAAATGACAAAGGACAAAGGATGTGTTAATACAATATAGCAGCAATGGCAAATCTGTACCCCACGTGGTTTTGTTTAGACTTTAGCAACGAGTAACCAATATTGCAAACAATGATATAAAGTAATCCTGTTGCCTGTGTCAAAGGATCACAACAATCCAAATATGTAACGGGAGTCTTTAAAATATTTACCGATAAGGAAGAATTTTATTAGTATAAAAAAATAATTTGTTACCTGTGAGTTGTGACAAAGGTCCAGATAACCACCAAGTTAGATAATGGGTTCTTGCAAAATAAGTAAACAATTTGTATTTGGAAAGCCTTTACCTGTATCTAACCCATCTGTTTTTAGTTTGTTTGTCAATTTGTGAGTTTAACTATGAACAGTAATCAATCTGATAATAGTAAATCACTTTGTACTCTGTAAATCCTTCTTTAGACAATTTTTCCAAACGTATACAATTTTGGTGCAACACCCATACAGCAATTGAATAAACTGTAAATCTTAATGTTACAGTTAATGACTGTTAATGACTGATGATCCGAGATATAACAATATTCCTGTTTTAGTTTTAGACGCTGATAACGCAAGGGATGATATTGCGGAACAGTATAAAATACTCTAAAATAAGTTAATGGGTACGTTATGAGAAGTAGTTTAATAATAAAAAGTAGTAAGCCATGGAAATAATATCTGTCAAAGTCACAGAACTAACCGAACTAACCTTAAAATATTACATATCAGTCAAAAATGTATTACATATTTTCATGACTTATTACCAATTTTTGTCTTTAAACGTTCTTTAATGCTATATACTGTTTTTCTTTTGCGTTTTTTCAGATAAAGGAAAGCTTGGCAGGTCAGGAGAGTTTTAAATCTGGACTAATCTATTTACACATGTATATTATATGCGTTAATTATTAATGACAGGTCTTTTGTATATAATAAACTAATAAAGCACCAAAGGGTATGTGAATAATAGAAGCGAATATTTACAGCTTTTATAATAAATAATATAATATTTATAGAAATAAATATACTTTATAATAATATAAATATACACGTTTTTGTGGTTACTTATTGTTTTTTTAATAGACGTTTCTTGTTTTTGATCTGACGATGTGCGCGCGCATTTCTCCCAGGACCACCCAGGACTAAATTAAGTTGGCAAGTGTGCTTTGTAAAAAAACCAATTAGTATCAAATGAAATGTAATTGATAAAATATAAGTGTGAGAATGACATACATTAATTGAAAACTGAATAATTATATGGAAGTGAACATGAAAATAAAATTCCTACTGTGTTTTTAGGTTAGGACAGTTCAGCAAATTTTCAGTACAATAAAAAGTACATAAAAACAGGTACACCCGCGGCAAGCTTCCTTGAGTTGGAATACGTAGATACAGAATACTTCATGATTAAAGCCGAAATTGGTAATTTTACATGGAATGCGTGCTTTCTGGGGATTTTAAGCAATATTATGTTTGATTATGTTACCAGATTTGACAACGGCGCCAAGTCTTCTGCGCATGTTGTCTAGCGTTTTCGGTCAGAAGTAGAAGCCCCTATTGATACACTGAGGTGGAAAATCTTTATAACTTTTACTGGAACAATTTTATAAAAAAAAATAAATTTAACTTTATTTCTTAGTTTTGAAGGTGTAACCTTAAAAACGTAAAGCTGATTTATTTTTATATTTATAATCAGCAACCCCAAAATGTATATGGACAGTATTTTTATGGCTCTACGACTACATTATTCAAGTGAATTCATAAGTTTTTTTAGAAACAGGTCTAAGGTTTCATAAAACATCAATTTATTAAAATTTATGCAAATTATGTTTTGTCTTCAGATTTTATAAGAGTAATGGTTATTTGTTTTTAGATCTTTAACATTTTTGTAGATAAACGATAAACCCAAATGAATAAAATGGACCAGATTAAATGCTTGCATTTTAAATACCTACCAGAACATTATGAGAAACATATAATAATATGGAAATAAAAAGTACAAAGGACCATGACAAACTTTAGTAATTCAGTAAGTCATTATAATATGGAACAGAAATGTTATTACCTCTACGCCATGTGGTTTTGTTTTTAGTTTTTAGCACCAAGTAAGAAAGCCATGTTCCAAACAATGATAAGATAAGTTTGTTACCGGTGTCAAAAGATCACAACAACTTGTATACGTAACGAGAGTTTTCAAAATATGTCCTTTGGCAAGCATTAGAAAGACTTTTACCTGTAGTCCACGTGTGCTTAATAGGTTTCAAGGAAAAGGAATCAATCATGCAAATAAAAATGGAAATAGTACCTGTGCCAAAGGTTCAGAACAGCAAAATTAGATTCTTTCAAAATATGTACACAATTTGTGTTAGAAATGATTTTACCTGTACCTATACTTACCTTATTTTTAGTTTGTTTATGTATTTGTGGTTTTAACCCAGGTTTAACCATTGACAGTCGTCAATCTTTTTGATGTATTGTCACTTACTGTGGCGCGCATTGCAAAACAATTTAAACATTGGTCTCAATAGATGACAAATGTTATTTTTATAGGTACTCTGTGATATTAATTATTATCTGTTATGTAAAATATTAATTAACCATTTTGTGATAATTTAATGATTTCATATGATATTACAATATTTGTATGAATTTTTAACGTTGTCCTGCGTCATGGATATTATCATAATTTTAATAAGATTTTACGAGAAAATACGTGTGCGAAGTGTGCGGGGCACAGGCGCCGTAATAAAAGGGCGCTAAAGGCTAGATTTTGCAATGCCAGTTTAAACCATAAACTGAGTTCAACTATACAACACCGGCATTAAACATCCCAGTCCAAGAGGTCTTAAACATAAGTGAGAAATGTGACTTTGCCTGTTTTAGTTGCTAAGCCTAGGCGCTCAGTAAGGATTTTTTTATCGCCGCGGATAAAAATTTGTACCACGTATATGGACGTGGTCTTTACAAACCATGTGTTTCATAACGGCGGATAAAAATTCGCTGTAGGGAAAAAGACAAGTGGCGCCTGGACTAAGAGCAATAGAAACTTTTCCAAATTTAAAAATGACGTAAATGGACCAGGAAAATAGAATAGTTAGGGCAGTTAGTTCAGTGTGTTCCTTACAAATAAATATACACTATCTCCACGGATTGAGGTACACAGAGGAAACAAATTTTTATTGTGATATTTTTCGCACATACAAGAAAATTATCTCGCGCCGGGCCTGTATATATGTATATACTGTATATAGTAAAGCACGCCGTGGACCTTAGTAATATGTAGTCAGTTGTTTTCAAGTTATTGCTGCTTCCATAAATTGTGTCAAATTCAATATTCTGAGATTATAATTTTTGGTACGCAACCCTGGCCTTGATAACCTGGCAAATTATTCTATAAGATTGCCCATTTAGTGTATTTCTTAAAATGGTATAACTTTTGCTATGTATTTATTATAGAAAAAAAGAAAATATTATTAATTTACTGCGAAATGAGCTCATTGTGAAATTATTTCAATAATGCGATATTTGATTAAAAATAATTTTGAAGCCACATTGACCTGAGTGTGTGCTAAAAGATTTAGCAGTTCATTTGTTAAACGATAAATTTCCCCGTTTAGATTTTCAGATAATTCAAAGGGGCCAATTATTTGGCCGTTCAAGCAGGGGCGCCGTTACAAATGGGCGGGGCGGGGTAGCGCTTTCCCCCCTGGATTTCGAACCCAACTACCGCTACGCGAAGATCGAAAAAGATACGGGTGAGCGAGAAATTTGCGATCGATCTTTGATCACAATTAAAGACCATTTATCGGTCTATATATATCTGATCGATAAATCGGTTATTATCGTATCAGATGGATCTTTTGATCATAGATCAGGTTGATCTTTTTGATCAGATCGATCTCGCAAATGTGAAACCGAATTGAAAGCTATGTATTTATTGGACAGACAGGTCGGTCGCCGCCCGGCCGGTGTGTAAAATATTTTCGCGGCTAGGCTTGAAAGTTATTAACTTAACGCCTAGCGGGCAATTAGCATCTTTCGTGTCCCCACAAAGATGCAAAAATGACATTTTCTTATAATGAAGGATGTCAGTTTTATTAGATATTGCGATATTGCCCTCTCGTGACAGTCGCGAAAGAGCCAGAAGATGACAAGATACGGTATCAAAATTTTGCGCTGTAGTCCAAAATAAGTATTGTTGTATGCACTTTTATTTGATCGTACTTATTAGATTCCATTATTCCGCAATTTTTGGCACTGCTGAGCAGTATCTTAATTACACTGGGTGTTAAACTCTATAAGTGTAGAATATATAGATAAGGTATGTCAAGTTTTGATAGTAGACCAACTTTTGATAACGAACTCATGTCCAGATAGACGCCGTTTAGGAACTGCAGAGAGTAAAGTAGGTTGTATGAAGTATCATAGAATAACTATTTTAAAATCAAATAATTTAAAAAGATTTAAAGATAACCCATTATTGGCCAAAATTAGTAGCAAAATTACTAAACTTCGGTTAATGAAAAGGGAGTTTCAAAAACGGTAAATAATAAAAAAAATTCAGACAAAAGTTATTTGGTATTAAAAGGCCCATCCTATGATACATGACAATAGATTCTCTATGCTGTTTGTAATATTGGTACCGTTTTCTGACTCTCCAGCGTTGAAACAATACATTTCCGTACATGAGTTCGTTCAAAAGTTAGTAGTTGACCTAACATGCTCGCCTTACAAGTGTTCAAGTATAATAGTAAAATAAAAAAAAATTATTCCGTCATTATTTCTCGTTAACGGGGTAAATTGAAAATAATATTGTTGCCTTTTTAATGTTTATCAATTTGTTATTAAGATATTGTATCAGATGCTCGATGACCACGAGCTAAAATTATTATAAGAAATTAACAACAATTTCTCCTAGCGTATTAAAAAGTTATAAAAAGGCTATATTATATATTATATATATTGGTTGCAAATCATACAAAATCTTAAATTCTAGACAAAGAGAAACAAAATATATTTACAAACAATTATTAATTAAAAATATTAATCTCACATTAATAAACGATAGAAAGACGGCTAAATGACTTGAAATTCAATGAATATCAATATATAATATACAGGGATCACGACCGTGGATGGCTATTAACAGACAAAAATGTGACCAAAAACATTTCACATGGTTAAAGTCTACGCTCAACAAAGAACTAACGCAAATGCCAGAAATAACACACACAAATGCTATAAAAATGTATTTATTAGGTCAGTCCAAAAACTACCAATAACAATTATTCATATTTCTATCAATCAATTACATCAATTACAAATAATTCTTGAGTCTACTCCACAATATTTCTTATACTCAATATCACAAATTGAATCTAGGGTCACAATCACAAAATCAATAAATCACATTTTTAAAAATCATCATCATTAACATAGGTTTTGGTCAAACACAGAAAAAATCGATTGGTAATTTTGAGCAAAACGCTCGAGTTTGGCGCATTTTGCTCAAAACGACTAACCCAACTTGTTCTTCTTTTGGAATCGCCCACAGTCTACCGGTTGTTCCTCAGCATACCATGCTCTCTTCCTATTGGGACGAGCTGTATGAAGCTTACCAAGCTTCTCAAGCAAAGCTCCCTTAGAAGGCATTTCCAAAATGAACGTTGACTGCAGCACCTCCTTTGCAGATAAACGTCCTTTTGGGTCTAAGGTCAGCAAGCTATCAATCAGGTCAAATGCGAAAGGGTCTTGAACTGCCATTCCCACAATTTTTACAACCTATAACAACAGAAACAACCATAAGTATATACACGACGAAAACACACAAAAAGATTTGATTTATTGTATGCAGAGTTATTGGTTTATGAATGTTGACCTACCTTTCGATCTTCATCTTGTGGAAGTGTGAGGAACTTGTACAATGGTAGTTCCTCCACGCCTGGCCATACTTCCGGTGTTATCGAGCCGAAGAGTTTCGAAATGTACGTGAGCATCCCCTGTTCCGTTTGGCTCTCCAAAATCGGGTCACCAGCAAAAAGATAAGCCATGATTAGACCGGCTGACCACATGTCCACTTCCGGTCCGTAGTCACCCGATCCAAGAAGCAGCTCAGGAGCTCTGAACCAAAGCGTACACACCTGGCTTGTATACCTATAACAAGAAGAAACCGATTAGTTCATAATTTAAAATACAAACAGAAGTTAACACTTACATCTTTTGTTCTTGGTTCTTCTCCATAATTCTTGACATCCCAAAATCGGCGATTTTCAAGGTCCCTTTTTTATCGACTAGGATGTTCTCTGGTTTCAGATCACGATGCAAGATGCCTTTAACGTCGTGGAGATACCTCAACCCAGCAAATATTTGCTGCATGATTTCTCTGATGTGGTTTGTTTGTAGGTTGATGTCGCTGTTGTAGATGACTTTCAGTAAGTCGTAAGGGCAGTACTCCATCGCTAGGTATAACTCAGGTTTGCCCATAAACCCTGGCAGCAAGCACATCTCCACCAAGTTCACGATATTCTCATGGTCGACATCGTTCAGAATTTGAATTTCCCTCTTGGCCCATAACGGCATCTCCTCTTCGGTTGTGGCGTCTATTTTCAATCGCTTCAAAGCGACTATCTCGCCTGATTTCTTATCATAAGCTTTGAAAACTTCCCTGAAACAATAAACATAAGTTAGGATTTGTTGTTTTCTTTGAATATCATCAATTATAGATCAAATGACGAATCACAAAGAAATACAAAGAAGGTTGCAGTTGAGACTTACCCGAAAGAGCCTTCTGAAATCGTTGAGACCTTATCGTATCTCTTGGACACTTCACTACAGATTGGTGTTGATGTTTTTGGACGGCTGACAAAGGCGTAATCGTGGTCATTGTGGAAAGGCATTTTTTTTTGATTTTGCGTTTAGTTTTAGTGCAGGTTGAAGGAGGTAAACTGACTAAAGGGCTTTTGGGCAGGTTGTGTCTTATATAGGGCCCATGGTGCATTGTTTGGGTTAAGATAGCTCTGATTGGTTGGAGCCTCGACAGGTAAAGTGTGTACCTGATGTGTAATGGTAATACAATGGTAGTACAAGGTATGTTAAATAATTTTGCCATCACACTGGTATTAGTTTGCAAGTTTATGGATTTTAAACTGCTGATGTCATATTTGCTATGAATTTTCTTAGATGGGTTATATAAAAATTTAACAAAAGAACTTTGAGTGCTGTTGGAAGGTTTTTGAAATTAATTTATAAATTCCGGTAAATTACCAACGGTAATTCAAATTTTCGGTAAATTACCATCGGTACTTTAAGCCGTAAATTACGGTAATTAAAAATCGGTAAATTACCGTTAATTACGGTAATTAATTAGGTAATTTACGCGGTAAATTACGCTTTTACATCCCTGGTTTTACTACATTATAGTTACATATCACAGTAATTAATCAATTAACGTTTGGGTCTAGATATCAGGGCATTTCACATAATATATTTTCAAGTACTTAATTTGTCAAAAATACAATAATCTAAGCTACATGGTCATCCTGGCATTTTTCCGTTGAATCTAAAGGCAAAAATTTTGACTTAACCCTAGTTTTTAAGAAAAGTACAATTTCAAATTTTCTTCTTTTAGATTGTACGGGTAAAAGCGAACAATAAACAGTTTTTACGTATCCGATTTTGGTACTTGTAGGCCAGGATCGTTACTTAGCTTAGAACATTGTATTTTTAAGAAATTACGTTTGGAAATATGTAGAATGCTCTGATACATATGTCCTACTTTTTCAGCATCTTTTTCCCGCAATAGTTGTATCAGTACTCCATCAGTACTCACGACAACAACGAAAGTAAATAAATGTAAGTACAAATTCAAAAGAATCAAAACAAATTGAATAAACAAATGAACAAACAAAAAAAAACACTTGAAACTTCTGTCGACTAATTAGATTTGTCAATTTCTAAAGAAGTTAGACCGTTTAAAATACTATTTATTGATATTTAGAATGGTTTTAACTTGTTAACTAATATTAAAAACGCATAACTCCACATGAAACTTTTTCCTCAGAATGACTCAAAAAGTTTTGCGGGAAGAAAAGTGGGGCACCCTGTATATTTAGACTAAAAATTAATGCATTCGTTTTTGTTTCAGGTTAAACTAACAACTGATTATTGTTTTATATTATTGAATTATATATTATATTATTAAATTGAACATATGCTCGATTTTGAGACCCTTGGAGCACGATTTATTTTGTTTTGATCGATCTCACATTTCACAGAACTTAAGTATGTATATAAAAGAACAAATTAAAAAATTATATTTTTTTATATAAATAAGGCCCACCATAGTATATTGTGTGGGCAATTTTAATCATATTATTTGATTTTCTGGAATAGTACTTGCAAGTCAACTTCTGTTTTTTTAATGGAATGGCTTTTATTTCGGTGAATTTTTGCATTCCTCTCAAGATTTTATTGCATGAAGTACCTACTATCATAGTCCTAACCCATTTCTTACAGCTTTTGAGTTTTAGCTTTATTTGTCTAAAAAAAGCATCTTAAAAACAAAATTATTTCTAAAGTACCAGAAATTTGTTTGAAGTAATTTATGATTTAAATTCTGTTTAGCATGGATGGTGTACTAATTCCAAGACACATGACAACTATACAGCGTGTTCATAACTCATTCCAAGATATCGATGTTCTTATTAGAATATTCTGTATATGGTTCAATTTTTGGAATCTACAGTATTGACAATTTGCTATGTGATTTTATACGCAGTGTTCTAAAATTCTATCAAAGTAAATCTTGATGGTTGTTCATGGTTCACTTGACAAAACGTTGTACATTACATTATATTATTTAGTTTCTTGTATAGTTTCTTGTATAAAATAAAATTTTTTTATTTTTCGACTCATCATCAAGTTTTTGTGTGATTTCTTTTAAAAATTCCACATTATACGTATAAAATTTCGTAGAGAATTGCCGATATCCCTATAGTTTGTACAATGGTTTATTTGAATGAATAGGTTGTAAATAACCTCGTTTTAAAATAACGGTTTATTTGCTTTCAAATCTGTAAAATGTTTGCAATCAAACCGAAAAGAATAAAGCCAGGTTCTCTTTATTCTTTTCGGTTTCGATATCGTATAATTTGAAATACCTGCCATAAGATTATAACAAACATAATAATAGGAAACAAAAATGACAAAGGACAAAGGTGTGTGAATATAATATAATTGCAATGGGGAACCTGTACCCCACGTGGTTTTGTTTAGATTTTAGCAACGAGCAACCAATATTTCAAACAATGATAAAGTATGGCTGTTACCTGTGTCAAAGGATCACAACAATCCAAATATGTAACGGGAGTCTTTAAAATATTTAGCGATAAGGAAGAATTTTACTAGTATAAAAAAAATAATTTGTTACCTGTGAGTTGTGACAAAGGTCCAGATAACAACCAACTTAGATAATGGGTTCTTGCAAAATAAGTAAACAATTAGTATTTGAAAAGCCTTTACCTGTATCTAACCAATCTGTTTTTAATTTGTTTGTCAATTTGTGGGTTTAACCATGAACAGTAATCAATCTGATAATAGTAAATCACTTTGTACTCTGTAAATCCTTCTTTAGACAATTTTTCCAAATGTATACAATTTTGGTTCAGCAATTGAATAAACTGTGAATCACTGACATGCGTTTAGTTACTTTATGATATTCATTATTTATAATATAAAGTACTAACAATGTATCGACAATTTTGTGATGGTTCTCAATAAACATTAAAAATTATCAAAAGCTGAGCCACATAAACAATTTAAGCAAAATAGGTTATCAAGGTGCTAAAATATATTTCTTTAAGTACCAGGATATTTTTTTTATATTTATTTATATTATATTTTATTATAATAATTTATTTTTATTAAATAATATTATAATTTCTGTTTTGACTTCACTGCAAAAATTAAATAAAAGTAAAAAACAAATTGTAATTTCAATTTTAAAGAATAACTTTTACAAATACCTCATATGGACTTGAGGTTTGTGTTTGAGTTTTTGAGTTTGAGTTTTGTGACCATGTGCATGTTTTTTTTTCATGGTATTTACCACAATGTAAAATATTTTCTGTTTTTCAAAACATTTTTATAACCTGACTAAATATTATTGTAAATACGGAATGTGAATTGCCAGATTTGCAATAATCTAAAACATTATTCTATAAAATTGTAAACTTTATTAACTTACACAGTACCATTAGATTTTTAATATTAATATAGCTTAGTATAGCTAGTCGTCGTAGTATAGGCTCTTTTAAAACCAAATAACTTTTGTTTGAAAGCTTTTTCTTGCATTTAACATCTCAGTAGACACTTAAATCTAATACGACACTTAATTTGGAACTAAATAAAATTCATCTTAATTTTCTTATATGGTCTTCCTCTTGAAATGTTTGAGAATCCCTGCTCTTTTGTCTGTTCCCTTTACTATTTTTTCAAAATCTGTTATATGTTCATTGTTACATTTAATTTGGCGCAATGCTTAGATTCTATAATTAAAAACCTGCAACAATAAATAAATAAGTGTGCTTATTTTTATTTTATCATACGTAGTATGACAAAGTATTGTAATCGTGACGACAAAAAAATGAGATTTATTTAGTTTTATAACCAAACTTAGAGCTGAAATCCCTTTTGTGCAAAGGGTCCAAAGGAACTGGATGCAGGGCTGCGGAGTCGGTAAAACAATTCTCGACTCCGACTCCAGAAAAATTGCATCCACAAATATTTTCAAATAATTCTTTGTAATAAAATTCTTACGTGTAAATAATCACAAATTCGACATAGAATAAGACAACCGAGCAATATTAAATTTGCTATGAAAACAAAAATACTACCAGGAAAAATAAGCAAATTCAATACAGTAGGTACTGTCAAAACATCAGCGTTTGACACTACCTACTGTCATTAGAATAAAAATATCTGTCAAATCCTGTCTAACTTGTTTTATTTTAATGCAGACACGACCGATCTCGATCAAATAGAATTCGCTCATACAGCTAAACTATTATTTTACAAAAAAATGTCAGACATAAATTATACAAAAATTCCTCTACTTGAATATATTATTTAATTATTTTGACGAAATTACAGAAATGGTGGCTCATTTGCAAAATCGTTGAAAAATGCTAAGAGAAAATCCTCAGTCCCTTTGGATCCTTTTGAACAAACATAATAAATAGTCGTATAGCATGAGGGATTTTTCTCTTGACAAAGATAGTGAACGTATAAGAAAAAAAATGGAACCAAAAAACAATAGACAAAAATCCTGTACTCGTGTTCAGCGAGCATGCAGCAAAAATTTCCAATATCAAATAACTAATATACAATTGAAAGTCATTAAATATTCCTTGGAATTTATTCAATAAATTGTAGAGGGATGACATTTAAAACTTAAATTGGTATGGAGAACAGTCGCAAACAAAAATATACGTACATAACTTGTTAGTCAAAGAAACAACGCGTATTTTGGAAACGCGCGTTCACTCCAAAACAGAGAGAAAAGTGGTGGTCGCAATTACAGATGCGTGGTGGGGCGGCATTCCTGACCCAGCGCGGACATGTGAAAAACTGGTTTCAAAACGAAAATACGAACCAAAATATTACGGCTGTGGCTTAGTTAGTGTTAATCTCAACCAACAGACCGATAATTTGTTTATAAATGATCTAAATCAAACGCGAAATATCGGTGAGAGTAGGAACAATGTGACTGATTAGTGATATTGTGTCGGACTTTCAAGTGCATTTCTACGATTTTCTGGAAACTGCATAGCTGTACGGACGTAGGTTTGTTTTGGTTATGTTTATGACTTTGTCGCATACGTACTTATGTGGGGTTATGTTTCTTAATTAGGCGTGGACAGAATTATTGTGCAATGGAAATCAAGATAGGCATCAACGATGGATAGAAAAGGTCAGATTTATTTGTTGTAGTTATTTTTAAGACTGCGAATGGGGTTAATTAAAGAGCACAAGCATTTTGGAGTATTTATAAAGAATAACGAGTAGTATAAAACTCAAAATGACCAACCTACCATTTTGTAAGTTAAATTGATGTAATATAATATACATATTTATTTATGGACATATTTCCGCTAAAATCTCAAAAATGTTTGTCGGTACGATTACAATACTTTACATACTACGTATGATAAAGTAAAAACGTAAAATTATGTAAAAGCACAAATAAACAGACCACAAATAAAAATGTTATTATTAGCAATTAGCAATTAGCATCTTTCGTGTCCCCACAAAGATGCAAAAATGACATTTTCGTATAATGAAGGATGTCAGTTTTATTAGATATTGCGATATTTCCCTCTCGTAACAGTCGCGAAAGAGCTAGAAGATGACAAGATACGGTATCAAAATTTTGCGCTGTGGTACAAAATAAGTATTGTTGTATGCACTTTTATTTGATCGTACTTATTAGATTCCATTACTTCGCAATTTTTGGCACTGCTGAGCAGTTTATCTTAATTACACTGGGTGTTAAACTAATAAGTGTAGAATATATAGATAAGGTATAATAGTCAACTTTTGATAGGAGACCAACTTTTGATAACGAACTCATGTCCAGATAGACGCCGTTTAGGGACTGCAGAGAGCCGGAATATTGTACCAACTTTAGAAATTTCTTTAGTAAAGTAGGTTGTATGAAGTATCATAGAATAACTATTTCAAAATCAAATAATTTAAAAAGATTTAAAGATAACCCATTATTGGCCAAAATTAGTAGCAAAATTACTAAACTTCGGTTAATGAAAAGGGAGTTTCAAAAACGGTAAATAATAAAAAAGATTCAGACAAAAGTTATTTGGTATTAAAAGGCCCATCCTATGATACATGACAATAGATTCTCTATGCTGTTTGTAATATTGGTACCGCTTTCTGACTCTCTCCAGCGTTGAGACAATACCGTTCCGTACATGAGTTCGTTCAAAAGTTAGTAGTTGACCTAACATGCTCGCCTTACAAGTGTTCAAGTATAATAGTAAAATAAAAAAATATTATTCCGTCATTATTTCTCGTTAACGGGGTAAATTGAAAATAATATTGTTGCCTTTTTAATGTTTATCAATTTGTTATTAAGATATTGTATCAGATGCTCGATGACCACGAGCTAAAATTATTATAAGAAATTAACAACAATTGCTCATAGCGTATTAAAAAGTTATAAAAAGGCTTACTATATTGGTTGCAAATCATACAAAATCTTAAATTCTAGACAAAGAGAAACAAAATATATTTACAAACAATTATTAATTAAAAATATTAATCTCATATTAATAAACGATAGAAAGTTGACTTGAAATTCAATTAATATCAATATATAATATACAGGGATCACGACCGTGGATGGCTATTAACACACAAAAATGTGACCAAAAACATTTCACATGGTTAAAGTCTACGCTCAACAAAGAACTAACGCAAATGCCAGAAATAACACACAAAAATGCTATAAAAATGTATTTATTAGGTCAGTACAAAAACTACCAATAACAATTATTCATATTTCTATCAATCAATTACATCAATTACAAATAATTCTTGAGTCTACTCCACAATATTTCTTATACGCAATATCACAAATTGAATCTAGGGTCACAATCACAAAATCAATAAATCACATTTTTAAAAATCATCATTAACATAGCTTTTGGTCAAACACAGAAAAAATCGATTGGTAATTTTGAGCAAAACGCTCGAGTTTGGCGCATTTTGCTCAAAACGACTAACCCAACTTGTTCTTCTTTTGGAATCGCCCACAGTCTACCGGTTGTTCCTCAGCATACCATGCTCTCTTCCTATTGGGACGAGCTGTATGAAGCTTACCAAGCTTCTCAAGCAAAGCTCTAAATTCTCCCTTAGAAGGCGTTTCCATAATGAACGTTGACTGCAGCACCTCCTTTGCAGATAAACGTCCTTTTGGGTCTAAGGTCAGCAAGCTATCAATCAGGTCAAATGCGAAAGGGTCTTGAACTGCCATTCCCACAATTTTTACAACCTATAACAACAGAAACAACCATAAGTATATACACGACGAAAACACACAAAAAGATTTGATTTATTGTATGCAGAGTTATTGGTTTATGAATGTTGACCTACCTTTCGATCTTCATCTTGTGGAAGTGTGAGGAACTTGTACAATGGTAGTTCCTCCACGCCTGGCCATACTTCCGGTGTTATCGAGCCGAAGAGTTTCGAAATGTACGTGAGCATCCCCTGTTCCGTTTGGCTCTCCAAAATCGGGTCACCAGCGAAAAGATAAGCCATGATTAGACCGGCTGACCACATGTCCACTTCCGGTCCGTAGTCACCCGATCCAAGAAGCAGCTCAGGAGCTCTGAACCAAAGCGTACACACCTGGCTTGTATACCTATAACAAGAAGAAACCGATTAGTTCATAATTTAAAATACAAACAGAAGTTAACACTTACATCTTTTGTTCTTGGTTCTTCCCCATAATTCTTGACATCCCAAAATCGGCGATTTTCAAGGTCCCTTTTTTATCGACTAGGATGTTCTCTGGTTTCAGATCACGATGTAAGATTCCTTTAACGTCGTGGAGGTACCTCAACCCAGCAAATATTTGCTGCATGATTTCTCTAATGTGGTTTGTTCGTAGGTTGATGTCGCTGTTGTAGATGACTTTCAGTAAGTCGTAAGGGCAGTACTCCATCGCTAGGTATAACTCAGGTTTGCCCATAAACCCTGGCAGTAAGCACATCTCCACCAAGTTCACGATATTCTCATGGTCGACATCGTTCAGAATTTGAATTTCCCTCTTGGCCCATAACGGCATCTCCTCTTCGAGTGTGGCGTCTATTTTCAATCGCTTCAAAGCGACTATCTCGCCTGATTTCTTATCATAAGCTTTGAAAACTTCCCTGAAACAATAAACATAAGTTAGGATTTGTTGTTTTCTTTGAATATCATCAATTATAGATCAAATGACGAATCACAAAGAAATACAAAGAAGGTTGCAGTTGGGACTTACCCGAAAGAGCCTTCTGCAATCGTTGAGACCTTATGGTATCTCGTGGACACTTCACTACAGATTGGTGCTGATGTTTTTGGACGGCTGACAAAGGCGTAATCGTGGTCATTGTGGAAAGGCATTTTTGTTTGATTTTGCGTTTAGTTTTAGTGCAGGTTAAAGGAGGTAAACTGACTAAAGGGCTTTTGGGCAGGTTGTGTCTTTTATAGGGCCCATGGTGCATTGTTTGGGTTAAGATAGCTCTGATTGGTTGGAGCATCGACAGGTAAAGTGTGTACCTGACGTGTAATGGTAATATAATGGTAGTACAAGGTATGGTAAATAATTTTGCCATCACACTGGTATTAGTTTACAAGTTTATGGATTTTAGACTGCTGATGTCATATTTGCTATGAATTTTCTTAGATTGGTTATATACAAATTTAACAAAAGAACTTTGAGTGCTGTAGGAAGGTTTTTGAAATTAATTTATAAATTCCGGTAAATTACCAACGGTAATTCAAATTTTCGGCAAATTACCATCGGTACTTTAAGCCGTAAATTACGGTAATTAAAAATCGGTAAATTACCGTTAATTACGGTAATTAATTACATAATTTACGCGGTAAATTACGCTTTTACATCCCTGGTTTTACTACATTATAGTTACATATCACAGTAATTAACTGCAATTAATCAATTAACGTTTGGGTCTAGATATCAGGGCATTTCACATAATATATTTTCAAGTACTTAATTTGTCAAAAATACAATAATCTAAGCTACATGGTCATTCTGGCATTTTTCCGTTGAATCTAAAGGCAAAAATTTTGACTTAACCCTAGTTTTTAAGAAAAGTACAATTTCAAATTTTCATTCTTTTAGATAGTACGGGAAAAAGCGAACAATAAACAGTTTTAACGTATCCGATTTTGGTATTTGTAGGCCAGGATTGTTACTTAGCTTAGAACATTGTATTTTTAACAAATTACGTTTGGAAATATGTGAAATGCTCTGATACATATGTCCTACTTTTTCAGCATCTTTTTCCCGCAATAGTTGTATCAGTACTCTATCAGTACTCACGACAACAACGAAAGTAAATAAATGTAAGTACAAATTCAAAATAATCAAAACAAATTGAATAAACAAATGAACAAACAAACAAAACACTTGAAACTTCTGTCGACTAATTAGATTTGTCAATTTCTAAAGAAGTTAGACCGTTTAAAATACTATTTATTGATATTTAGAATGGTTTTAACTTGTTAACGAATATTAAAAACGCATAACTCCACATGAAACTTTTTCCTCAGAATGACTCCAAAAGTTTTGCGGGAAAAAAAGTGGGGCACCCTGTATATTTAGACTAAAAATTAATGCATTCGTTTTTGTTTCAGGTTAAACTAACAACTGATTATTGTTTTATATTATTGAATTATATATTATATTATTAAATTGAACATATGCTCGATTTTGAGACCCTTGGGGCACGGTTTATTTTGATTTGATCGATCTCACATTTCACAGAAGTTAAGTATGTATATAAAAGAACAAATTAAAAAATTATATTTTTTTTTATATAAATAAGGGCCACCCGAGTATATTGCGTGGGCAATTTTAATCATATTATTTGATTTTTTCGAATAGTACTTGCGAGTCAACTTCTGTTTTTTTAATGGAATGGCTTATATTTCGGTGAATTTTTGCATTCCTCTCAAGATTTTATTGCATAAAATACCTACTATCATAGTCCTAACCCATTTCTTACAGCTTTTGAATTTTAGCTTGATTTATCGAAAAAACAGCATCTTAAAAACAAAATCATTTCTAAAGTACCAGAAATTTGTTTGAAGTAATTTATGATTAAATTCTGTTTAGCATGGATGGTGTACTAATTCCAAGACACATGACAACTATACAGCATGTTCATAACTCATTCCAGAATATCGATTTTCTTATTAGAATATTTTGTATATGGTTCAATTTTTGGAATCTACAGTATTGACAATTTGCTATGTGATTTTATACGCGATGTTCTAAAATTCTATCAAAGTAAATCTTGATGATTGTTCGTGGTTCACTTGACAAAATGTTGTACATTACATTATATTACTTAGTTTCTTGTATAGTTTCTTGTATAAAAATAAAAATATTTTTATTTTTCGACTCATCATCTAAAAAGTTGCATCTATCATGTCAAGTTTTTGTGTGATTTCTTTTAAAAATTCCACATTATACGTATAAAATTTCGTAGAGAATTGCCGATATCTCTATACTTTGTATAATGGTATATTTTGATAAATAGGTTGTAAATAACCTCGTTTTGAAATAACGGTTTATTTTTGCTCTCAAATCTGTAAAAGGTTTGCAAACAAACCGAAAAGAATAAAGAGAACCTGGTACGATATCGTATAAGAAATACCTACCATAAAATTATAACAAACATAATACTAGGAAATAAAAATGACAAAGGACAAAGGATGTGTTAATACAATATAGCAGCAATGGCAAATCTGTACCCCACGTGGTTTTGTTTAGACTTTAGCAACGAGTAACCAATATTGCAAACAATGATATAAAGTAAGGCTGTTGCCTGTGTCAAAGGATCACAACGTAACGGGACTTTTCAAACATGGCTTCCGTGGCTTCCTTAGGTTTTAGCGATAAGGCATCATTTTACTAGTATAAAGAAAATTGTAATATTTTGAGTTAAGAGGCTGGTTCAGCCTAACTTCAGGTCTGTTCTGCTCAGCTCTAGTGGTCCCCTATTGGTCCAATTATTCAAACAGTTCAATGCTCCTGTGGGTTAATTATTGAATAATGATAGCATCTTATAAGATTACAACAATCTGAATTAACTATTCTAGTGGGCCACATCTCCATATTTATTATACCCATGCCCAATTTTAAACAATTGCTGCTCAAAGATAGACGTATAATTGGAGGACGGGTGATATCCTGATTTCAGGAATAACAATTCAATTATGTATTTTTGCGACGCGCCGCAGTAGTTCCACTTTATGTCAATGTACAATTTAAAAAAAATTCAATAAATGAAAAGAAATAAAGCCACACCTTTGACGAATCGGCGTCGTATTTTCCCAATTTTTCCATCCATGTTCGAGTCTGAACAGTGTGTCCATCTACGATGTTCTCGAGAACTAGTCGTCATTAGACGAAGATAATAGTAATGGGTCTATCTCTATCTACCATATACCACAAAAAAAGGCTGTTACTCGCTAAAATTCACATTTATATTTACTGGGACAGATTTCGAGAGTTCTAACCTACAAATCCGATATAATCTGAAAATGTAGAAAACTTGGGGACACTGCACAAAGAAGTATTCTAATCGAAATTAGGAGATTACATAAAAATTCTACTATTATATCAGACATCAATCAGGTTTGTGCCTAAAGAAGTATACTATTGTTTTTTAAAATTTCCTTTTCAATTGATAGGTTAGTTAGCAGAATATACATATAAACAGTGCTGTTTTATCCATTCTACTACCAGAGAATTCAAGCTCCAAGTATGATATGATGCAGAAGATCATTACGGGTTTTGTAATTGGATTCAAATCACATTACGAGGAATCAAAATCCTTACGTACTATTTTGTTGATCGAAGAGGATTTCTAGACAAGAGATGTGATTACTAATTTTCATAATTTCCATGAACTGACAATAAAATTATCGAGGTATGCTGAAGATTACCGATTTCTTATCAAATTTTTTGGTAATATTACTGGAAGACGTCTATAACATTACTATATGAGAAATGTATAATGGGACATAGTCGACTTATCAACCACTGACTCCAGATGTTTTTCTTCTCAAGTGCAAAGTGTATGGAGGATTACGTTTAACACAACAAACCGCAGATAGTATTGCAATTAGCCCCGAAGAACCGAACAAGCATTACGACCAGTATGCGTGTGGTCTCATGATAGCGAGGATCAACATTTTTGTGATTTTGATATTATAATATAATATTAATAAAGCTTATGTTGTCTATTTGTCTTTTATAAATCATATATGAATTACAAATTGGTAAATAAAGAATAACTTATTAACTGTTTTGTTTTTCTTATACGTCATCAGATCCCTGTGCTGTGGATGTACATACGTATGTAATATCGACCCGTGCAACAGAGACTAATAACTACATTTAGTTTGTTAGTTACGATAGTCTTCGTTGCATGGGTCGATATGTATTTGTTTTTCAGTAGCTAGGCATAAGTGTATTATCGGCTGAGAAATGAGTGCATAATCTATCGTACCAAGAGTAAGTAATCTGTGACCAAAGTTATTGGTACGGGGTTTGTTTTTTAGGAGGTATAAATGTATATGGGCGCATAATCTCAATACACTTTCAAATATTCCACATATTCAGTACGTGTGCGTGTATTCATAGTACGTGGTTTTTGCATATATCACTTCATAAACCGTAGACAAATGTTGAAGTTATTTATCATATAAATATATGATAAATATCTCACACTCTCCACATAGGTTATGTCAACAATTTATCACAGTAATTTTTAGAGCTACCATGTTATGTTGGTAAGCGTTGTAAAATCACTAGACAGCCTGCTTACGTGTGCAAAAATAAATTGAAACAGCGTTAAAGACGTTAGATCATATAATGTTGACCGCACGTCGGCAAAGTCTATCTTGTTCCAAAGTAGCTTTAGCGAAAACGTCGACATCCCCACGCAAAGACCAATTCTCGACTGATTTCTCTAAACTTATCAAAAACAACCAAGCCTCTGTCGATCAGCTGTTGGACCCGCCACTTAAGTTTTATTTTGATTTTAAATATAGGAAATATCCGTTTCAGTTTTTTATATACCACACCGGTTTATATATCCTGTACGCACCGATGCGCACACACACAGATTGAGTTGAACCACAGCTCTTGTAGTACGTTGTAAACCAAATATTAAGTTATTCAATAGAAGCGACAAATTACGTTCAAACTGTGTTTTATTACACCGAACCCTACGAGTAAAATTGATAAGAAGAAACATTACAGTGGCGACGAGGTAATTAGTTTGAACAATTGTCGAAAGAATCGAGAACGAACCACGAGGCACGCGACATCATGGCAGGTTACATTGGATCGCTGCGTGAATTTAATCCACGTGAACATGAATGGTCGATTTTCCACTTCAAAATGAGCCAGTTTTTCATCGCAAATGCAATTGAAAAGGAGGAAATTAAGAGAGCAATTTTCCTGAACGCAGTAAGTGAAGAAGGTTTTTATTAAGTTTTTAATAAGCAATCTTTGTGTGCCGAAGAATCCAGCGGAGGTACCTTTTGCCGATTTAAGTAAATTATTTGACAAACACTTCACACCAAAGCGAGCGTTATTTGCCGAGCGATACAAATTCTACAACGCATTTAACGGTAGGCGTCACAGGGAAGCTCAAGGGCGTAGCCAGGGGGGGGGGGGCAGGGGGAGCACCTGCCCCCCCCTGGCGCTCAAAATAAAAATGCACAAAATTGTATTAGGTACATAATAAATTTACAAAGACACATAACATGTACTGTAAAAGCCAGTTGTGCTTATTTTATGAGAAAATGTAATTTAATAAATTACCGTCGAGTATGCAACTCAAATACCAGTACCTACCTCCAAATCTCAATACAGGGTGAGGTATTTGTTGTTAAGTTGATTTATTGGGAATTAATAGAGGAATTGTTAATGCAACCGACAAGTAAGTTGAAGTAAAAATTTTAGATTGCTTTATTACAAATAACCTTATATAATTATATAATGTTATTTGTAATAAAGCAATCTAAAATTATATCTTCAATTTACTTGTCGGTTGGCAACCAAAACCACATATCTACTTTGTATATTACTGGAGTCTGTGTGATGTGTAGTTATTGAACGCGATAATAAAGCAGTGTTTTTTTTTGCAATAGATATAAGAAACTATTTTACTAAGTATTAATTATTATTTGGAAGCCAGTGTTATATCGTTGTATGATTGGGCGATTAGGATTACTGGTCCTAAAGAGTATTTCAGTTATAGGATTACCTACGTGATCACAATGTTATCACTGTAGCCGTAACACTATAATCACGTAATTATTGCAGTTTAAGTGCATATAGCTAAATATTACTTTAGATTAGTCTAATTTTGTTGAGTTTCGAGTTTGGTCTCGTTTGGCAAATGTCAACCCGTTTACCTATAGTTTGTCTTTTAAGCAATAGATGGCGCTATGGCGGTTCTTGCATTAATTCGCTGTTCGCAAATATCTTGGAAATTATGATATATTAGTATTACTGTTCTTGTACACTTATATGTACATTTTGATACATTTGATACATGTCCTCCAAGAATATTTGTTTCAGTAGCATTCTCAGCGTTCATCGCAACATTGCAAATGAAGACCAAGAGCAATTCAAAGAATCTGTCCTGCAGAAGTTTTCCGAAAACAAGCGGAAACTTAACATTACGTAATGTTTTATTAGCATATTTCATATTATGTACATACCTCATACATATATTTTTATAAACAAAAAGATATGCGATAAGAAATATTTATTTACTTAAATTTTGGTATTTTTCTGCCTCCTTGCCCCCCCTGTAAAAACTTCTGGCTACGCCCTTGGGGAAGCTTACCACATACGACGCAGAAATCTTGCTCGCAACTGAAACGTATACAAGACATTTAATAGAGAGGATTAATTGAATATCTAAATTTGCAAGATTATAAATAGAGATCGCAGTTTAATTGTCTCTATAAATTTATTATTTGTTATACTCAAATGGCCGCAATAAGAACATTTAACGGAGATAAAAATCACCATGTTCTTCTGAACCGAATGGTATATACAACCATAATAAAATAAATTGTAATTTAGTCGTCTTGTACTATATCACAAAAACTGGTCGTGTAAAATTAATTGACATATTCATTAGTCTGTAGTTCAAGCGTTTGATACGAGATGTCGCTCTTGTTTAACCCCTTGATGTAGGCAACCCAAACGAAAATATGTATTGATTTTTGCTTTCATTCATACGGATTTGATCTAATTCATAGCGTCAAAACTGCAATGGCATTATTGAGGTTATGTTTCTGAAAATTATGTAAAATTATGTACTGTTTGCTTTTTTAATAAGCTGCGAAATTATGTGTAATCAAACTGTGTTTATTTGAATAATGGTTATAAAATTAATGAAATGTGAAGTATTGTGAAGTAAAGGTTTAACCGATGTATAACGGATTATTAGTAGCGTAACAAGTGTTACCCTCTGTGAATTGGGGTTATATCACGGTTATATGAATGGAAATCAAAAATTTTTTAGTCAACAGAAGCTTCAGGATTTTTCTGTCACGAATTACAAGTAAATATACAAGTACAGAATGGCACGTATCGATTGATTCCCTGAAGACCTGACTACTTCTGTACAACCCCAAAAATATAAAATCACACAATGAAATTGGCTGCAGTGCCTATATATGTTTCATAGTTTATTATTATTTTCGCATTTGAAACCATTTGATAGTGGTAAATTTGTAATGTAAGAAGTTTCGAATGATACATAACACAAGTGTATGCTTCTTCGAAAAGAATTTATAAAAATAATAAATGCTATTTAGCATGGGTGTGCTTGAGGTGAGTACAATCCCGAGCATGAAACAATTACACAATGAAGTTAGCACCGGCAAATACATTTTATTGGTTATTATTGTTTTCACATTTGCAAACCAATTTTTGAGATTGGCGGATTTATTCAAGCTATACAGATATATATATATATATATAGATATGTATGTAGAATACATATAATATTTCTACTTACCTATAAATTCTCATACATAACCTAGCACAAAAAAATATTAAAAACAAATCTGGCCCATCCCAAATTGTATGTAATTGTATATCACGAAATTCTTTGAGAAAGCAATATTATCCTACGTATTGCACCGACATGGACACTAGACAAAAATTATTACTTATATGTACTTTATTAGTTTGCAAAAAGTTGGAATAACTTACACAAAAAGTTGTAACTAATTACATACTTATTATAAAGTAATAAGTATACCTGTAGACAAAACTAGGTATAGGTATACAGCCTAAGTAATAACACTAATAACCAACCGATCGGTACCGTAATTAGTCAATAAAATAAACTAAATACCTATGCGCACATACTAAATGTAACTTTTTTGCTCACTTCATTTCATTACTCACGATATGTAATTACACTTTGTGCAAAATGGTTCAAAACAAACGTGTGGCCGGCGCTCGGCAAGAAAAAAACATCCCTGGACGGATATCAGGATATTCAACAGATGTAAACAATGTGGTGGTTTTCGTTATAGTAGAAATGTGTCTGCTTTCCATCCCACTTTGTGCCATTCGTCTTTGTCTAGTCACGTGATCCAACGTTCATATGTACTGTTTCAATTCTTTACCACAAAATTCTGATATTACTGCACCGTGTATGCAACCCAAATAGCACTCTTTTTTACCGATTTAGGAAATTTTTTTCGTTTGGTGCCGACCCTTAAGAATAAAGAAGAGTCCATTGCGGAGCGGGCCGCAAGAGTCCAAAACTTGGCATCAAAATGCAAGTTTGCGGCAAATGAACAACTGTCAATCATGATGAGGGATCGAGTTATCATGGGCATGGAACCAATTCAAATAATGGACAGATTATTCGAAGAAGATGTGGAAATTTTAACCTTTGATAAAGCTATCGACATCGCCACAAACAAAGAAGCAAGTAGGAATTATTTAGCAGTCAAAGTAATGTCGGAGACAGGTGAAGTCTACCAAATGCAAAACCACGAGGAAAACCCAGCGTCTGATTTTTGTTTTAGATCCCAGAGATCAGAGGTCAAACCCAATAGAACGAACAGCAGTTCTGGAAGTCAGATCCAACACAATCGTCAACAGATTTTATGTAATGTGTGCGGAAAGTATGGGCACTGGGGTAAATATTGTAAATATTTAAATTAATGTTCCAATGTTTGTGGTAAAAAGGGTCATTTAAAGTATGTATGTAAAAAACATTCAAATAATTATCTAGAAGAGAGAAATATTCAATATGACTTTAAATAAAAACGGCCCAATTTGTTTTGAAGGAAAGATAAATGATGTACGCTCTTGGAATTAAGTAAGTTCTATAAATATTTTAGCTGTGTGTCGATGATACATCCAAGTACAAGTTTTTTGTTATTCTGGTCGACCGCTCGGCCGCTAAGTGCAAAAAATTGTCCGTTTACGCTTCAACTCGTATATCGGAAATTTATTATTTGCGAAACCTTGTTCGAATGCCTTGAATTGGTTTATAATGATTTATATGTTTCTATTTATTAGCTTAATGTGTAATGAATTAATGGAATTCCTACATTGTAATGTAATTGTGTTTTTATTAAATATGACGTTAATTTTATATTAATAAACATAAAAGTTTTCGATTACATGAAATGAAAAACTCATTTTAAGATATAGTATACAACACAACAAATTATACTTACAACCTTATTGCATCTAATAGCTTTTTTTGTGTTAATAAATACAAAAATCAATTTGTTGTTGTCAATATTTTTACTTTTCAGGTTATTTCAAAACTGATATATGTATTAACATTTATTCACAAAATAGAAATAAATTAAAATTAAATTGCTTTAAATTTGTCTTTATGGTAATTTGTTAATTGTGATTTACTGGTGTTTTCGAGATATTTAGCTTCAACGATATTTTGCAGTGTTTAACTTAATAAACAGAAAGGAGTATGTATTTTGTATAGCATGAATGTATAATTACTATTTTTTTATATTATTATTTTGTATTTACTCTACAGCAATATGTTTCAAATATCTGACAACTGAAAATAATGACAATTATGTATATCACTAATTTACAAAAATTTTTGGAAGCAAGCTCTACATTTTCGACGAATTTTGATGGAATGTAAATATGTTATAATTATTATTAAAATAAAAATAAACCAAAATATACGACCATCTAAAATAACATTTATACAACATAAAAATTATTTCATCAAATTTGACCTAGGATGAGTATAAATTGTGTTGGTAACGGGTATATAATTTTCCAAAAGGAGACGCTTCAGAAAGAAAAGTTGTTGGTTTTTCCTTACGTATAGCTTTTATTGCATATTAATTACTCATATGCAATAAAAGCTATACGTAAGAGATACCAACAACTTGACGATTTGAACCAGGGACCTTTGCGTCGCTAGCACAATGCTCTCCCATCTGGGCTATTGACATTGTGCTAGCGACGCAAAGGGCCTTGGTTCAAATCCAGGTTGTGGCTGTAATTTTTGATATATTTAAAATTTACATCCCGCCTGTATGTTACCATATTATTAACTTATAATATTACTTTGACAAAGTATGTCGTTAAACATTTTGAGTTATAGTTTATATTGCTTGTAAATTAAAAAGAACTTCATTTTTAATGTATATGCATTTTAGCTAAGCTTACAGTACACAATTCATAAGTCAACATGTTATTTTTAACTTATTATCGTTGTTAATGCACACCTGTTAATTTATTTAGAAAACAAATTTAGAAATAAAATTTCCAATAATGTTCCAGCTAATATATAGTAAATGAAAAATGTGTGCTTATTGAACTGGAACTATATTACAATAAAACTTCTGTAGAGCTCTTTGAAATATTAACAAAAAAAGAAAAATAAAAAATTAATTAGTTATGAAACAATGCAAAACCAAAAATGAAACACAATAAATACATATTACAACAATAAAAAATTATTAATTATAAGCAAAATTTTAATAATTTGTCTTAACAAATGAACAGAAGAAAATACCAAAATGTTTTGTTTTTTGTTTCTAGAAAGTAGAAAGTCATATGTTTCATATGATCTTATTGGTTTTCTCTGTTCCTTCTGAAGTTGGAGCCGTTTAAAATAAGATATTGTTAATAATTCAAACGGCTGTAACTTTTTAATGAATTGAAAAAGTAATTTAATTTCTGAAAAAGTTGTTTTGCGGAAGAAACGTGGGACAGCCTGTATATATTGCTATAGTTTAAATTATTTTGGTTGTCAAGCATGTATTAGATGTCATGAAAGATAATTGAATATTAACTGCTGTAAAGTAAATACAGATATAAAATTTCCATTGTCCTTCATACAAAATACATGCTCGTCCTAAATGTAAATTTAAATTAAATTTAGAGAATTTATTTACATTTAGTGAATATATTTTAATATTACAATTCTGAAATAGTCTATATTTAGAGATAATCCTTGGCATCAAGTTGATTTGCGCATTTACTTACTTACTTACTTAAGCCCGTCATCCTACTGCTGGGCAAAGGCATTTACTTGCGTAATTAATATGTGTATTAGTTAACATAACTTTATATGTGTCATGATATTACGCATCTTAAAATGAGCTTTTCGTATCATATTATCAAATTTCATGTTTATTAATATTATTATAAAAGTAATTCTATATTTAATTAAATGCATTACCTACTCGTAAACTTAACTGTAGTGATCATATTTCATTTATTACATTGCAATGAAGATATCACATTAAGGAAAAGGTCGGACACGCTAAAAATAAACTAAATCCCGTTACATTACATCCATCGAAAAACCACCTCGTGACGGACAACTTTTTGCGAAGCGGCCGGGTCGAGGTAGAACAGTACACGAATATATAACCGACATACTATTTTCAAATCCTGCGATAGCGATACGAACTTACTTATTTCCACGACTGTACGTGTAGATTTTGAAATGGATACCGGTGCTACCAAAATTGAAATTGCAAAAATTTAATAAGTATCTTATAAATTATACCGGAGGTAAAATTTGGCCGTTAGGTTTTACAAATGTGGAAATTGAATTTAAAAACGTGGTAAAAGCATGGATTTGTGTGTAATTAAGGGAAATGGTCCTCGATTTAAGAATCGATGAAAATTCAAGTAATATTACAGAAGTGTGTAAAAGTTTTAGAAATGTTTTTTCGTCAAAATTGGGGTTATTTAATAAAGAAAAAATTCACATAAATATAAAAAAAGACGCTCAACCTAAAATTTAAGTAAGCCAGGCCCTTACCGTTTGCCATGCGAAGCAAAGTTGAAGCGGAAATTACATGTTTAGTGAATATAGGCATTCTTAAACCTGTTGATTTTAGTTGATGGGGTACACCAATTGTACCAGTTATTAAAAAAAATGGTTCCGTCAGAGTATGTGGTGATTATAAGGTAACAATTAATCCAATGATGGACATTGATCAATACCCTTTGCCCCGTATTGAGGAATTGTTTGTTAAATTGCAGGGTGGCTTAACGTTTACTAAATTAGATCTCTCACAGGCTTATCAACAAATTGAATTGGACATAGAATCGCAAAAATTGACAACAATTAGCACCCACAAGGGGTCATTTCAGTACACCCGTTTGACATTTGGTATAGCTTGTGCACCTTCGAAGTTCCAAAAAATAATGGAAGCCTTGTGGGAAGGGATAGATGGCGTTGCCTGTTTTATTGACGATATATTGATAACAGGGAAAAGTAATAAAGAACATGCAAATACATTGAGAAAGGTACTGTTGATTTGAGAATCAAATGGATTAACATTAGAACAAAGTAAATGTGATTTCTTTAGGGATAGTATTTCTTATTTGGGACACACCAGTGCAGTGGCGTAGCGTAGTAGGGGCGGGGGGGGGGGCGGCCCGCCCCGGGCGGCACGTTTAGGGGGCGGCAAAATTTCATCTAAAAAAAATTTGAACCGTTTCATTTCATATTTTTGTCGCACTTATGATTCGGGGCGATTGAAATGAGCACGGAATTTTTCATTACTAATAGCGTTTTCTTTTGGTAAAATAGTGCACCCTAGAACTGCACTGGCAATGCACGGTAATTATATATATTATAATTCAATCAGGAGAAACCATTGCTAACTTTTGGTTTTCATATGGGCGCCATGTTTGGTTTTAACATTTTAGGCGGTCTTTTCTTCAGTTTCAATTGTGATGTATCACACTTGTTGTTTAGCTAGAAATTTTAGATAAATGTTAGTATTTTATGTTTGCTTTTGCAAAGATTGATTCGGAGCTAGAATTAATTTCTTGAGTATGACACATAAGTTTAAAGCAACCCTTTCCATTCTTTGCGTTCATGTATTTAATAAATAAAAAAATCAGCCCGTTAGTACCTACCCCCAAGTACCTACGCAAATGGATGTGTCGTGCCTGAAATGGTGCACATTCATGCCTAAAGTAACATAGCATTGGATTGAAATGTCATATTATTGTGAATTTGGCGTCCTTGTAATCTTCACAATATAAGCTTTTCGGGTCTTAAGTTGAGAGAAATAATTGAATTGACTAAATCTTATTGGAAATACGAGTAACTGAATATTTGTACTGTTTTTCTTTGCCTAAACCACTACAAGTCTACAAAAGTCAGTTAAGGGACAATAAAAGGCCGCTCAGTGTGAGATCAGATATGATTCTTTTTTCATAAAAAATTAGAAAATTAGAAGTAATGAATTTTATATACTGTAATAAAATTTCGTAAAAATTTAAATGTTTAGGATTATAACAACTTTTGCCGCACAAACTAAACAAAACGATCAAAATGTAATAAAATCTTTGAGCAAGGTTCTGAGACAAAAGGCATTGTCCGATGGAATTACAATTTTTTCCGTTTGTTATGTCAACCATCACATTTTTCCAAATTTACGAAGTTTTAATTCTATCCTTATTACTTATTTAAATCACCTTCTGTGGTGAAATTTCATATTTCTAAAATGGTTAACAAATAACTATTCAGTAACTATTCAGTTTTTCTCGCCACAAAAGAGTAGGTATGTATACATACCTACGTTTAGTGATTGTTAAATTATTGAACTTTATTGACCAATTGTATTATCCACTTGAATTATTAAAATTTATTGTGAAATCGAAGCTGAAATATCAGGGTTGGTTTAAAAACGTTTTCTTTTATTTTAAACAAAACAAATATTTTTTTTTATAAAATTATGTTTTTTTTTAACAAAACAAAAACATGTTTTAAACATGAAATAAAACATGTTTTAAACATGAAATAAAACATGTTTTAAATCACACAAGAAACATGTTTTAAGCAGAGAATAAAACTTGTTTCAAACATGTTCAAAAACACGCAATTATTTTATTTGTAGCCATTTTAAACGGCGTGTTTTCATTCCTTATTTTACTTGCTATTGTATTACTATATTTTATTCAGAACGACAAAAATGTTCAAATTTAGGTACTTTAAAAAATGTTTAAACACTACATTTAAAACAATAGTTTAAAACAAAATATTTGTTCTAAAACAGGTTTAAAACACTCTTTTAAAACAAACCGTTTTAAACAAAAAAACCCTGTGGACGATAGTTTGCCCAATATTATATTTATGCTCCGAATATTTCTTACAATTGCCATAAGCCATGCCAGCTGCGAGAGGAAATTTTCAAAATTGAAATTAATCAAAAATTATGTAAGATATAATAAATATAATAAAAATATATAAAATATAATAGTGGTTTAGAATTACAGTATATTTTTAGTATTTTAAATTGAAATACCTAAATAAGGGGGCGGCGAAATTTTCCTTCGCCCCGGGCGGCTGACACCCACGCTACGCCACTGCACCATTGATAAAATAGGTTTGCATCAATGCATCCATTCTCTTAGCTCTTTTGTACGCACTGTTACGTAAAGATGAAAAATTTTATTGGTCCGAATTATGCGAAGATGCATTTATGAAAATTAAGAGAATTTTGGCATCAGAGCCGGTATTATGTCATTATGATCCTGCGTTATCGGTAAAATTAACTGTTGAGTTTAAATGAAAGTTTGGGAATATATAAGGAAAAATATAAAAAGCATAAAAAGCAGAATAAAAGATATGAGATTTTTTGGTAAAATTTAACGATTTGTTTAGTTAACCATACAGAACTTATTGAAAAGTATTGTATAAATTCCGTAAAATCAGCTTTCGAAAATCGCTAAAAGATTAAAATTAGATTTAATTAATTTAAATTATACAGTGTGTATCAGCCAAATGGAATAAATTCGATAATAAATAAATGGGGGCGTGTTTGAAAAAACGCTCGGACACGTCGATTTGTATTTGTAGTTGCGCACTTTTTTCAGTAAAAACTTTTTATACAGGGTGTCTCGTGTAACAGTGGCCAATACTAACTTTCTTATTTTAAATGGAACACCCTGTATATTATTCAATTTTTTGATTCCTCTGTAAATTCTAGACATATTTTATGTACAATGTCCTATACCTATCTTCAACTGTTCCAGATTTATTTCCAAAATTAACATAAAAAAGTAAAATTATTTGATTAAAGAAATTCGATAGAAAAAAAAACTAATAAATAATACTGTTTATTTCTTGATAACATAAAACACACAAAAAAGTGAATGCTAATGTAGGAAATGTTCAAAATGCTCGCCGCGAACTTCTTGGCAACATCCTAGCCTTAAATAAAAATCTCTTCGGACGTTAATCAACATCTCAGGCGTAACCGATCTAATCGCAAGCGTTATTTGTCTTCTTAAGTCAGCTAAGTCGAGGGGTTTAGTTTTGTATACAATACTTTTGACATATCCACATAAGAAGTAATCTAATGGCGTCAGATCAGGGGATCGTGCTGGCCATTCAATCGATCCTCACCTGCCTATCCACCGATTGGTAAACATTCGGTTGAGGTACTGCCGGACATTGATTCGGTAATGGGGCGGTGCTCCATCTTGCTGAAACCATATCATATTTGCTGGAACTTGTGGGTTTGCTGGATCAGGATATAAGTTTGTCAAAGTTGGCAAGACATTATTTTGGAGCAGTGCTAAATAATTATTGCCATCCAAATTGCCATCAATAAAAAAGGGACCTACGATATTATCTCCAACAATTCCTGCCCAAACATTAACCTTTTCAGGGTATTGCGTATGTTCTTCTCTCATCCAGTGTGGATTTTCCCTAGACCAATAGCGGCAATTTTGACGATTAGCATGACCGTGAAGCGTAAAGGTGCACTCATCAGAAAACAAAACATGCTCTAATTGGATGACATTGTTATCTAACATTGCCATCATTTCTTCGCAAAAATACGTTCTCCTATCAAAGTCATCTTCCATGAGCTCGTGAGTTGGTATCATTTTATAGGGCTGCATTTTATTTTCTTTTAATGTTCTAAAAATCGTTGAATGACTAACATCGAACGTTGTGGCTGCTTGTCGAGTAGAAGTATGTGGGTTTTCCTCAAACTCGAGCATAATATCCAATTTGGTATCGTTACTTGTTGCATTGCCAGCTGATTTTATTATCTGCCTTACATGTCCAAGCTCGCGAAACTGCTTCTCTATTTTACTAATTGTCCCTTGGGATATAGGCGGCAAATTTGGAAATTTTTCTTGAAATAACCTAGCAACTTCCATTTGTGTCCGTGTATTATCTCCATAACCAATCATTTGTAGAATGGTTATTTTGTGCATTTCTGTTAAATGAACCATTTTTATGATGTACAGTTAATGAAATTCAAAAGACTATAACCATAACTATAACACTGACAGCTCCTGTCATGCAGTTAGACAACACTTTATTAAGGCTAGGGCTGCTTGGCTTTTATTTCATCAGTACATAAAAAGAACACTGAAATGGTTTTTGCCAATAGTTTTTGCTCACTTTATCGTTATCAATACCTAAATGTTAAATAAGTATTGAGTGTGTTGTATTGAATTTCTGTAATCAACTAACTTTATTTTTCCGAAACAATTGAAGATAGGTATAGGACATTGTACATAAAATATGTCTAGAATTTACTGAGGAATCCAAAAATTGAATAATATACAGGGTGTTCCATTTAAAATAAGAAAGTTAGTATTGGCCATTGTTACACGAGACAGCCTGTATAAACAGTTTTTACTGAAAAAAAATGCGCAATCACAAATACAAATCGACGTGTCCGAGCGTTTTTTCAAACACGCCCCATTTATTTATTATCGAATTTATTCCATTTGGCTGATACACACTGTATAATCCCCATCATGATACACGCCAATAATTATAAAAGCGTTGTAGAATAATGACACAATGGATTTTAGTACATGAGTTCGTTAAAAGTTAGTAGTTGACCTAACATTGTCGCCTTACAAGCGTTCAAGTATAATAGTAAAATAAAAAAATATTATTTCGTCGTTGATTGATTACATTTAGTCATTATTTCTCGTTAACGGGGTAAATTTGAAAATAATATTGCTGCCTTTTTATTGTTTATCAGCATCTGAAAGTATAATATCTTAGCTTTAAAATACAGTAGAACATCAAAAATCTGAACGTCAAAAATCCGAAACGCGTTTTAAAAGAGTTTAAATACATAATTATGTAATAGTTTGTGTAATAGATGTATATTTAATCGACTTAAGTGCATGTTTTTAGGCATTTTTAGACATTTCTAGTGTCATTTTCTAGGTTATTTTCGAAAATCCGAACAATCTGATAATCCGAACCACCTTCGGTCCCAATTAGTTCGGATTATCGGCGCTCTACTGTAAATGGAAATACCGAGTGCTACAGCAAACAGGGTGCTTGTTGAGATATTTTTGAAAAATGCAAACCATAATAATTTTCAGTGAATACCATAGTAAAATTACTGAAAGTTTGTTTATAAAGTTACTGATTTGAAATCGGACCTGTTTCAAGCTGTACGTTGGAACGGTTGTACCTTGAAACAGGTCCGATTTCAAATCAAGTATGCTTAAGGTGTGTTCTGATTAGTGGTAATGGCAGTGGTAGTAGATGCCATTATAGTATTTCTGCTAGGAAGTGTTAGTGACTCAAATTTATGTACATGCAAACTAATATGTGTCATTATCACGGCTGGTAAGAAATACTATAATTTCGTCTGCTACCACCGCCATTACCCACCATTACCACCAATCAGAACGCACCTTCTATGTTCTGATTGATCTCGTAGTAGCTCGATCGGTCGGTACTCGGTATAGTAGCGTGTAGTAATCCAATTTTACTATATGTATTATTATAACTGAATTAATTTTATGTTAAATTTCTGAAATAAAGTGAGAGTTGAAATGAACATTATTGTATTTTATGCTTTGGGAAAAATTGTAGCGTCCGTAATGTCGCGTCTGAACTCGTACTATACATCATATAAAAAGCTGAAAAATATTTCCCACATTTCATAAGTCTACCGACAAAAGACATTCTTTGGTCTTCATTTGCACATAAAACAAAAAGATTTTTTTCTCCGAACATCGCTGAATTTGGAATATTTCTACTCGCGTTAAAAAAAAACTTCCATTTTTTGTCGCGTCCGAACACTTTTGTTTTTGCTTGTATATTTGCACTTAACTATTTATCCTTCCATTTTTTTTTGTTTAATATAGCACTCTATTAGTACTTTGCACTAATTAAAATATGCATACGATTTTTCCGTTTCTTTCCTATTTTAAGCTTTGTTAATCGCGTATGAATGTCGCGTCCGGTACCCAGGATATACCCATATGGATCGGCTGCATTGGTCAAACTTTATGGCCTACCTGGTCTCGGGATTCAAGTCCCGTAGGTTTTTCTACAGGGATTGGACATGGTTAAAGTCTACGCTCAAACAACAAAGAGCTAACGCAAATGCCAGAAATAACACAAAAAAATGCTACAAAAATGTATTTATTAGGTCAGTACAAAAATTACAACAATTATTCATATTTCTATCGAAATCACAAATAACTCTAAAGTCACAATAATATTTATACTCATTATCACAAATTGAATCTAGGTTAAAAATCACAAAATCAATAAATTACATGTTTCGTGTTTAGCTTTTTAATAAATAATACAACTATTCTGGTTCATAGTACTTTTAATAATGATATCTGTCGAACGCATATATACATACAGGATAGGTATAGCTGGTACCAGTTTGGTTTTTTATCAGACATACGAAGTATGTAAATAGAGTTGCCTAACTATTATGAATAAAATACATAATACCACAATATGTTACATTACATTTTTAAAAATCATCATCATTAACATAGCCCTTGGTCAAACACAAAAAAATCGATTGGTAATTTTGAGCAAAACGCTCGAGTTTGGCGCATTTTGCTCAAAACGACTAACCCAACTTCTTCTTCTTTTGGAATCGCCCACAGTCTACCGGTTGTTCCTCAGCATACCATGCTCTCTTCCTATTGGGACGAGCTGGATGAAGCTTACCAAGCTTCTCAAGTAAAGCTCTAAATGCTCCTTTAGAAGGCGTTTCCAAAATAAACGTTGACTGCAGCACCTCCTTCGCAGATAAACGTCCTTTTGGGTCTAAGGTCAGCAAGTTATCAATTAGGTCCAACGCGAAAGGATCTTCAACTGCCATCCCCACAATTTGTGCAACCTATAACAACAGAAATAACCATAAGTATATATATATATAAATCCACAATGAAAACACACAAAAAGATTTGATTATGCATTGAGTATGCAGAGTTATTGGTTTATGAATGTTGACTTACCTTTCTTTCTTCATCTTGTGGAAGTGTGAGGAACTTGTACAATGGTAGTTCCTCCAAGTCTGGCCATACTTCCGGTGTTATCGAGCCGAAGAGTTTCGAGATGTAGGTGAGCATCCCCTGTTCCGTTTGGCTCTCCAAAATCGGGTCACCAGCGAAAAGATAAGCCATGATTAGACCGGCAGACCACATGTCCACTTCCGGTCCGTAGTCACCCGATCCAAGAAGCAACTCAGGAGCTCTGAACCAAAGCGTACACACCTTGCTTGTATACCTATAACAAGAAGAAACCGATTAGTTCATAATTTAAAATACAAACAGAAGTTAACACTTACATCTTTTGTTCTTGGTTCTTATCCATAATTCTTGACATCCCAAAATCGGCGATTTTCAAGGTCCCTTCTTTATCGACTAGGATGTTCTCTGGTTTCAGATCACGATGTAAGATGCCTTTAACGTCGTGGAGATACCACAACCCAGTAAATATTTGTTGCATGATTTTCTCTGATGTGGTTTGTTTGTAAGTTGATGTCGCTGTTGTAGATGACTTTCAGTAAGTCGTAAGGGCAGTACTCCATCGCTAGGTATAACTCAGGTTTGCCCATAAACCCTGGCAGCAAGCACATCTCCACCAAATTCACGATATTCTCATGGTCGACGTCTCGCAGAATTTGAACTTCCCTCTTGGCCCATAACGGCATCTCCTCTTCGGGTGTGCTGTCGATTTTCAGTCGCTTCAAAGCGACTACCTCGCCTGATATCCCAAGCTTTGAAAACTTCCCTGAAACAATACACGTAAGTTAGGATTTGCTGTTTTCTTTGGAAATCATCAATTATAGATCAAATGCGCGAATCACAAAGAAATACACAGAAGTCAGTAGTTGAGACTTACCCGAAAGAACCTTCGTCAATCCTTGAGACCTTATGGTATCTCTTGGACACTTCACTACAGATGGGTGTTGAGGTTTTTTGATGTCTGATAAGGGCGTAGTCGTGGTCATTGTGGAAAGCCATTTCTTTTTGATTTTGTGTTTGGTTTTAGTGCAGGTTGAAGGAGGTAAACTGACTAAAGGGCTTTTGGGCAGGTTGTGTCTTTTATAGGGCCCATGGTGCATTGTTTGGGTTAAGATAGCTCTGATTGGTTGGAGCCCTAACAGGTAAAGAGTGTACCTGATGTAATGTTATTACAATGGTATGGTAAATAATTGTGCCATCCCTCTGATATTAGTTTGCAAGTTTATGAATTTTATACTGCTGATGTCATATTTCCAATGAATTTTATGAGATTGGTTATAGAAAAAAATAAATTACCGTTGAAATTAAAATTTATTAATTTCAAATATTAAATTACCGAGTAAATAAAAATTAAAAATGATAAATTAAACCGGCGTTAATACCGATCACTGTAGGTTATGAATGCTACTTATGTTAACAAGAATGTTTGGTAAATAAAAGTCATTATTTTGTACATAACTAGCAATCTGACTAAGGATGTTAAATTTCCGTAAGTATTTTTTTCAGTAAATTACCGCTGAAATTAAAATTATTACTTTGAAATTTAAATGACCACGTAATTAAAAATTGCAATTGGTAAATTATATTTTCTTAAATTACCGGGTAATTCAAAATGATAATTTACCGATCAAACACAAAACAAAATCGATTGGTAATTTTGAGCAAAACGCTCGAGTTTGCATTTTGCTCAAAACGGCTAACCCAACTTCATCTTCTTTTGGAATCGCCCACAGTCTACCGGTTGTTCCTCACCATACCATGCTCTCTTCCTATTGGGACGAGCTGGATGAAGCTTACCAAGTTTCTCAAGCAAACCTCTAAATTCTCCTTTAGAAGGCGTTTCCAAAATAAACGTTGACTGCAACACCTCCTTCGCAGATAAACGTCCTTTTGGGTCTAAGGCTAGCAAGTTATCAATCAGGTCCAACGCGAAAGGATCTTCAACTGCCATCCCCACAATTTGTGCAACCTATAACAACAGAAATAACCATAAGTATATATATAAATCCACAATGAAAAAACACAAAAAGATTTGATTATGCATTGAGTATGCAGAATTATTGGTTTATGAATGTTGACTTACCTTTCTTTCTTCATCCTGTGGAAGTGCGAGGTGCTTGTATAATGGTAGTTCCTCAACGCCTGGCCATACTTCCGGTGTTATCGAGCCAAAGAGTTTGGAGATATACGTGAGCATCCCCTGTTCAGTTTGGCTCTCCAAAATCGGGTCATCGGCGAACAGATAAGCCATGATTAGACCGGCAGACCACATGTCCACTTCCGGTCCGTAGTCACCCGATCCAAGAAGCAACTCCGGAGCTCTGAACCAAAGCGTGCACACCTGCCTTGTATAACTATAACAAGAAGAAACCGATTAGTTCATAATTTAAAATACAAACAGAAGTTAACACTTACGTCTTTTGTTCGTTATTCTTCTCCATAATCCTTGACATCCCAAAATCAGCAATTTTTAAGGTCCCTTCTTTATTGACTAGGATGTTCGCTGGTTTTAAATCACGATGTAAGATGCCTTTGACTTCGTGGAGATACCTCAACCCAGTAAATATTTGCTGCATGATTTCTCTGATGTGGTTTGTTTGTAGGATGATGTCGCTGTTGTAGATGACTTTCCCTAGGTCGTAAGGGCAGTACTCCATCGCTAGATAGTACTCAGGTGCACCCATAAACCCTGGTAGCAAGCACATCTCCACCAAATTCACAATATTCTGATGGTCAACGTCTCGCAGAATTTGAACTTCCCTCTTGGCCCATAACGGCATCTCCTCTTCGGGTGTGCTGTCGATTTTCAGTCGCTTCAAAGCGACTATCTCGCCTGATATATTATCCCAAGCTTTGAAAACTTCCCTGAAAAAAATACACGTAAGTTAGGATTTGCTGTTTTCTTTGGAAATCATCAATTATAGATCAAATGGCGAATCACAAAGAAATACACAGAAGTCAGCAGTTGAGACTTACCCGAAAGAACCTTCGTCAATCCTTGAGACCTTATGGTATCTCTTGGACACTTCACTACAGATGGGTGTTGAGGTTTTTTGATGTCTCACAAGGGCGTAGTCGTGGTCATTGTGGAAAGCCATTTCTTTTTGATTTTGTGTTTGGTTTTAGTGCAGGTTGAAGGAGGTAAACTGACTAAAGGGTTTTTGGGCAGGTTGTGTCTTTTATAGGGCCCATGGTGCATTGTTTGTGTTAAGATAGCTCTGATTGGTTGGAGCCCCAACAGGTAAAGAGTGTACCTGATGTAATGTTATTACAATAGGTATGGTAAATAATTGTGCCATCCTTCTGATATTAGTTTGCAAGTTTATGGATTTTATACTGCTGATGTCATATTTCCAATGAATTTTAATAGATTGGTTATAGAAAAAAATAAATTACCGTTGAAATTAAAATTTATTAATTTCAAATATTAAATGACGTAAATAAAAATTAAAAATGGTAAATTACGTTGGCTTAAATTACCGAGTTATTAAAAACTCAAAATGGTAAATTACGCTGGTTTAAATTACCGTGTAATTAAAAATTCAAAATGATAAATTAAACCGGTGTAAATACCGATCACTGTAGGTTATGAATGCTACTTATGTTAACAAGAATGTTTGGTAAATAGAAGTCATTATTTTGTACATAACTAGCAATCTGACTAAGGATGTTAAATTTCCGTAATTATTTCTTCATTACTGTTAAAATTAAAATTATTACTTTCAAATTTAAATTACCAAGTAATTAAAAATTACAATTGGAAAATTATATTTTTTTAACTTACCGGGTAAGGTAAACTCGGGTAAGTGTGATTTTGGGGTAAGTGTGAACATTGGTTCTAAGTCAACATCCAAAAAGTAAATCTGAGCGCCATCTCTCAGGGAGCAGTCTCAGTTGCTTATTAATGCGTGGGTAAAGTAGGAATCTGAAAAATCCTAACCTCACAAAAAAAAATGTTATGACAGTTGTCAAGCGCCATTTTCACTTGTTGAGTGAGTGTGTTCGCCTGTGTGTTCAGCAATAGTCAGCAGGGCAAAATTTACGGTAAGTCTGGGTTTTTCATCGGTAGCATACAGATTAATGGCTGCACTTTACTGTCACATATTTGAAGTACTAATTTTCCCCTTGAGAAAAATATTACGACATAGGTCACACTTGCCTCAATAAAAATACGTTTTCGGGTAAGTGTGACCGTATTGTGAGGGGAAGTGTGAACCTGTTATTTTGGGGATTTTACATTGAAATGGAAATTTCTTTTTAGGCGGTACAATGGTGCGAAATTACGTCCGTACGACGCAACGAGCTTCACAGTACTCCCAAAATGATCTCAAAACGGCTGTTGAGGAAATTAAAAGGGGAGCCTTGACTATATATCGGGCACATAAACAATACAAAATCCCAAAGACAACATTGTTTTACCATGTGACTGGTATTCGTGGTAGGAAGAGTAAAACTCAGGGAAGAGCCACGGCAATTCCATTAGAAGATGAGGAGCGACTGGCTGAAGGTATTAAGATGATGGAGAGATGGGGATTTGGAATTTCTCGCGCAGAACTCTTAAATGTGGTTGCAGATTTTGTCACAAGAAATAAAATAAGAACCCCGTTCAAAAATAATATTCCCGGAAATGAATGGTTCTTGAACTTCAAGAAAAGACACAACCTGAGCATTAAAAAACCTCAAGCAGTCGAATATTCCAGAAAGAAGATGACGGACCCCTTTGTCATCAACGAATATTTCGATTTAGTGAAAAAAACCTTAAGCGACCTTAGCCTACTTGACAAGCCTGAATTAATTTGGAATCTTGATGAAACATCTTTGTCCCATGACCCCCATAAAACAAAGGTTGTTGGAGCAAGAGGAGCACCTAGTTCAAGAACAACTTCTGGACCAGGCAGGGAGAACACCACTGTCTTATCAGCTGTTTCTGCATCAGGTTTGAAAGCACCACCTTTGATAATTTTTAAAGGGAAGAATGTGTGGGATTCCTGGTTGGCTGAAAATGAAAATTCCTTTCCTGGAACTGCATACGCTGCCAGCCCCAATGGCTGGATGGAAACAGATATATTTTTTAATTATTTTGAGAAAACCTTACTTCCAGCATTGGGACCGACGAGACCAGCCCTTGTAATATACGATGGTCACAGTACCCATATAAATATTCCTCTCATAGAATTAGCACGCGCTAATGATATTACAATATTAAAGTTGCCTCCGCACACAAGCCACTTGTTACAGCCTTTAGACTTGTCAGTGTTTAAATCTGTAAAGGACAACTGGGATTTAAAACTGGTGGCTTGGCAAAGAAAAAATATAGGTTTTAAAATTCCGAAGAAGGTGTTCTCTGAACTCATCGGACAAACTTGGAAAAACCTGGATCCGGAAATAATAAGAAATGGATTTAAAAAAGCAGGAATTTATCCATTCAATCGCCACGTAATTCCAGATGACAAGTATGATCCAGAAGCCTTAGCACGATATAACACATCAAATCGGGCAACTGCAACTGACCCAATCCATACCGAAAATACCACTCGACATGACCCGAGTGTTGATACCGCTGGACCATCGAGTGAAACTGTTGAATCAAATGTGAGTTTTCAAGAGTTACTATTAAACACTATGAAGCAGACCCAAAAAGACACACAGTTGAGAAAAAGGAAAAAGGTAGCCACAGGTGCAGAAGTAATAACATCGCGAGAGGTATTGGAGAGACTTGCAAAAGAAAAAGAGGAAAACGAAAAGGGGAAGAAGAAAACGAAGAAAAATAAACCCGCAAGCACTAGTACGGCAAAAAGGGCAAAAAGAAAATGTAGATTTAGTAGCTCCAGTTCAGAAGAGGAACTGCTAGAGCCAGTACTTATTGATTCTGATGTTGATGTGGACCCTGAGGTGTTTGAAGAGAATGAAGAGGAGATTGCGTTTGAAAAAAGTCTAGAGGAGATTGTGCCTAAGGTAAATGAAGAGGATATGCTGCAAATTGGTGTTGACCGATGGGTTATAGTGCAATATGCTACTAAGAAGACTATTAAGCATTTTGTTGGACAGATTAAATGTCAGGAAGAAGAAGGATGGCAAGTCAGTTTTTTAAAATATCAAAGCACTGGCTTCATTTGGCCACAAATAGAAGACATAGACACTGTAGTTGAAGAAAACATAAAAAAACTTTTGCCCCAACCAGTTAAGGGTAGAAGAGACACTTTACATTTTGGAGTAGATTTTGCTATTTTTCATTTATAATTCTTTAAAAGTTTGTTACTCTTATGTTAATAAAGATATTTAAGCATTCCAAAAAACAGGTGGTACGATTTTGTTGAAATTTTCACAGTTGCCCCACGATCTTAAGTATGAGACCGTCTAAACAGACCCACACGCCGTTGTCACACTTGCCCCAAATCGATGGGGAAGTGTGACCTGCGGACATTGTTTTAAAAAAAATTACGTACATTTTCTGGTGTATATTGGTTAGCTCTGAAACATGTACAGTGTGAAGCCACATGTTGAAGCTTACTGTAAACAAAAAATCGATTTGAAAATGTTGCTGGAAGCAAGTGAAAATACAGAAAGAAAGTCAACTAACCGAAAAACCGGTCACACTTACCCGAGTTTACCTTAATTCAAAATGATAATTTACCGACGATAGTAAGTTATGTAAAAAAAATTGCGTACAGCCTTATAAGTCATTATATTGTAGATAACCACCAATCGCTGATGCTTTTCCTGACTTAATTATAGTATAAAATACTGTAATTTATTACCGGCTCACAAAACGACAACGCCCGGTTTCACAAACAATGATCTCATTTTATCCGGATCACCAGAACATTTCTTTAAATCATGAATTTGATAGTAGGTAGATGGCTTCTGATTTAAAATGTGCATTATTGGCTCCGCTGAATTAAGTAATTAAAACTACGGAAATTACCATAAATTACGGTAATTTATTTAGTAATTTACCCGATAAATTCCGCTCTTACATCCCTAAGTACCTCCCAGGCAAAGCACAAACAACAGTGCACCTGTCGACTGCTTAGGAGTGGTGGCGTGCACTCACGCAAGTACTGATGGAAGGTTTTTGTAATTAATTTATAAATTCCGATAAATTACCAACGATAATTCAAATTTTCGGTAAATTATCATCGGTAATTTAAGCCGTAAATTATGGTAATTAAAAATCGGTAAATTACGATTAATTACGGTAATTAATTTGGTAATTTACGCGGTAAATTACGCTTTTACATCCCTGGTTTTACTAGATTATAGTTACATATCACAGTAATTAACTTCCATTAATCAATTAACGTTTGAGTCTAGGTATCAGAGCATTTCACATATTTTCATGTGCTTAATTTGTCAAAAATACAATAATCTTAGCTACTTGATTATCCTGGCTTTTTTTCCGTTGAATCTGAAGGCAAAAATTTTGACTTGAGCTTCGTTTTTAAGAAAATTACAATTTAGAATTTCGTCTTTTAGATTTTACGGGAAATTATTGCCGTAAAATCTAGTTTATTACGTTTTAACAAATTACGTTTGAAAATATGTGAAATGCTCTGATATACATACAGAATGTCCCAATTTTTCAGCAGCTTTTTCCCGCAAAAGTTGTTTTTAGAAAGTAAATGCCATTCTGAGTAAAATTTTTCATATGTACCTAACTGTTTTTTCAAATCCTTAAAAAGTTACAGCCTCTTGAAATGTTGCTAAAATAAAGAAAAATATAAAATAAAATACTTATTAATTAATTTAAAAAATGAATAAAGACCACAATCAGTACGCACGACAACAACGAAAGTAAATAAATGTAAGTAAGAAATTCAAAATAATCAAGATAAATTGAATGAACAAATGAAGAAACAAAAAAAACACTTGAAACTTCTGTCGACTAATTAGGTTTGTGAATTTCTAAAGAAGTTATAACCGTTTAAAATATTGTTTTATTGATATTTAGAATGGTTTAAACTTGCTTACGAATATTAAAAACGAATAAGTCCATATGAAAGTTTTTCCTCAGTATGACTCAGTATGGAAAAAAGTTTTGCGGGACAAAAAGTGGGGTACATGTATATTTAGATAAATAAATTAATGCATTAGTTTTTGTTTCAGGTTAAGCTAATAACTGATTATTGTTTTATATTATTAAATTGAACATTGGGGCAAGGGTTATTTATTTTGATCGATGTCACATTTCATAGAAGTTATGTATGAATATGAAAGAACAAATTAAAAAGTCATATTTTTCTATATAAAAACAAGGGCCACCCTAGTATATTGCGTGGGCAATTTTAATCATATTATTTGATTTTCTGGAATATAGTACTTGCGAGTCACTTCTGTTTCTTTTTAATGGAATGGCTTATATTTCGATACTTTTTTGAATTCCTTGCAAGATTTTAGTGCATGAAGTACTATCATAGTCCTAACCCATTTCTTACAGCTTTTTGAGTTTTAGCTTTGTTTGTCTAAAAAACAGCATCTTAAAAACAAAATTATTTCTAAAGTACCAGAAATTTGTTTGAAGTACTTTATGATTAAATTCTGTTTAGCATGGATGGTGTACTAATTCCAAGACACATGACAACTATACAGCATGTTCATAACTCATTCCAAGAATATCGATTTTCTTATTAGAATATTCTTTATATGGTTCAATTTTTGGAATCTACAATATTGACCATTGACAAATAGTGATTTTATACGCGATGTTCTAAAATTCTATCAAAGTAAATCTTGATGGTTGTGCATGGTTCACTTGACAAAATGTTGTACATTACATTATATTACTTAGTTTCTTGTATAGTTTCTTGTATAAAAATAAAAATATTTTTATGTTTCGACTCATCATCTAAAAAGTTGCATTTATCATGTCAAGTTTTTGTGTGATTTCTTTTAAAATTTCCACATTATACGTATAAAATTTCGGTGAGAATTGCCGATATCTCTATACTTTGTATAATGGTATATTTTGATAAATAGGTTGTAAATAACCTCGTTTTGAAATAACGGTTTATTTGCTTTCAAATCTGTAAAAGGTTTGCAAACAAACCGAAAAGAATAAAGAGAACCTGGTACGATATCGTATAATTTGAAATACCTACCATAAAATTATAACAAACATAATAATACGAAATAAAAATGACAAAGGACAAAGGATGTGTTAATACAATATAGCAGCAATGGCAAATCTGTACCCCACGTGGTTTTGTTTAGACTTTAGCAACGAGTAACCAATATTGCAAACAATGATATCAAGTAAGCCTGTTGCCTGTGTCAAAGGATTACAACGTAACGGGACTTTTCAAACTTGGCTTCCTTAGGTTTTAGCGATAAGGAATCATTTTACTAGTATAAAGAAAATAATTTGTTACCTGTCACAAAGGATCAGACAAGAAGCAAATTAGATAATGGGCAAAATAAGTAAATAATTTGTATTTGAAATGCCTTTACCGCTATCTACCATGTCTGCTTTTAGTTTGTTTGTCAATTTGTGGGTTTAGCCATAGACAGTAATCAATGTTATAAATTTAATGTCACTTTGTACTGTGGTATTTCAATACTATTAAAACATCGGCCCTAATCAATGATAAAATGTTGTTTTCCTCATCTTTTTGCATATAAATCCAGCTTTAGACGTTTTTTATACTCTGTCATTTTAGATGCAAAATTATTGAATGCTGTAAATAATTCGCCCGCCTATGAAAATAATAACAATAGATTCAGACAAAATGTCCTGAACATCATATCTAAATGTTTACTGAATGTTTGATGATATTATTATTGAAATTAATTAAAAACTATCAGTGATTAAAAAATTCGTCATGAAATGTTTGCATCGATATTTCCGAAAGTATTAAGCTTAGCAAAACAAATTATACACCATATTAAAAACGGATGATAATCAACAAACCTGATGAACAAAAAAGTTACTTAAAAATATTAAAAGATGGAGGTTTAGGACAAGGTTAAAAAGCGGGTTTTCAAAGCCGAGATATTATGTCAATATTTATACTGTGAAGTCATTAGTGAAGTTGTATTTTTTACAGAATGTATTATGTATTATTTGTCGTCCCAAATTTAAAATGACTAGACTATTAAATTGAATTATTGTTTAGATATCAAATTTATTTTTTCTATCAGTTTCAATATTTATCTTTTCTTCTTAACGTGTGTTCGTTCTTATTTTTAATTTAATGTAAATCGTATTATTAACGTCAAATTATGACAATCAGCAAATTCTTTTGTCAGTTACCTTTTCTAATGCTTAAAAAACCAAGATAACCCTATGTAAGTAGAGAACAAGACAAAAATGTACATTTTCTTACCTTTAATTTGATGTATTGCTATTAAGATTATATGAATAAATATCTGAAAATAACTTTGGAATTTTATTACTTTTTAATTTATTTTGATAATTTACTCTTAAGTAGAGATGTTAAATTACCCCATAGTATTAACATGGACTCCGTATTATTAGTATGTTTTTTAATTTGTTTGATTACACAGATTTTTGTATTTTAAGCAACATCATCACATACTCCTTTAGATTGCTGTGCCTGTGATCAAAACATATTTGTTTGAACAACACATACTTGGCTAGGAATATCTCCATATTTATCAGAAAATGTTAACGTAAAATAAAAGATTTCAGTTCTGATGTCTGGTTTTATTTGTTTTCTTGCGTACCGGTTTCGGGATTGCTCCCGTCTTCAGCGCAATCTACATAAAAACATGAAAACAATTAACAAAGATACATATTAAAAATTCTTAACCTACAAACCGTCTAGAGTACGTATAATTCATGACAAACGAGCTTTTTCATTGCTATGGTTCTTGCGTCGATTCCTATGGTGTTCCAGTGATAGGTGGCAATTACTGGTTGTAGAGAATCACAGAGATTATCACTAATTAGAAGAAATTTGTCGGAGCGAACAGCTGTGGCGTATAAAACAACCGCGTGCGATGGAGTAAGGCCGGGTTGGTCAGTTCGGTATCACTGATGTAGATGGCGTTGTTGCAGGGGGACATGTATAAAGTTTGAAAACATTCTGTTGTTGTTGAATTCCGTAATGTCATTAAGAATGTTGTTCGGGTCTATCGCTTTATGTCTGCGTATTTCGTTATTCTTTTTCGTTATTTTTTTGATAATTTTTATTTGGGCCAAACTGGTAGAAATTTGAGGATAAGATTTAACGAACACATCAACAGAAAACAAAATTCTGCACTGGGGCGACATCTTACGGACACAGGTCATACTACAACTATTGACAACATGACGCTAATGCATCAAATGAATAAATCACGTAGAATGGACATTGTGGAAGAGCTGGAAATACGCAGACATAAAGCGATAGACCCGAACAACATTCTTAATGACATTACGGAATTCAACAACAACAGAATGTTTTCAAACTTTATACATGTCCCCCTGCAACAACGCCATCTACATCAGTGATACCGAACTGACCAACCCGGCCTTACTCCATCGCACGCGGTTGTTTTATACGCCACAGCTGTTCGCTCCGACAAATTTCTTCTAATTAGTGATAATCTCTGTGATTCTCTACAACCAGTAATTGCCACCTATCACTGGAACACCATAGGAATCGACGCAAGAACCATAGCAATGAAAAAGCTCGTTTGTCATGAATTATACGTACTCTAGACGGTTTGTAGGTTAAGAATTTTTAATATGTATCTTTGTTAATTGTTTTCATGTTTTTATGTAGATTGCGCTGAAGACGGGAGCAATCCCGAAACCGGTACGCAAGAAAACAAATAAAACCAGACATCAGAACTGAAATCTTTTATTTTACGTTAACACATACTTCATTGAATATTCGACATTATTAGTGATTATTGGTTTTGCCATATTTCTTTAAAATAAATTAATATTGTTTGATACAAGCAAAAGTTTATTCCATTATAGTTTATTATAGGGATTAAAATTGTATATATTTACTCTTCCCTTTAACACACATTCTTCAAATATATGCCCTTTGCACGAAATAAATATTCTAAATAAATTTTATATTTTTTAAAAACATTTTTATCAACTAATAAATATAGTGAGAAGACTAAGAAAGGGAATTATATAATAAATTGATCTTAAGCTAAAAAAAATAACAAACATATGTTCTAATCTAACGACCCTGTACAGCGCAACAAGATATGCCAAGTTTAAGGTACAGTTTTGAGAAAAAATACACTGACCAGCACAATTAAAGGAACGCTTAGTTTGCTAAACTTTTGTAATATTGACCGGTTATTATTTTTTTAATGAAATTCGTTGAATTTCTTGGAGATAAACACATACTATTGTAATTCTTGATAAACAGACCATAATGATGGTTTTTAAAATCATTATGTTCTAAAATTTGCTAATGAGCAAATAATATTGACCGGTTTTCATTATTCTTTTAATGAAATTCATTGAATTTCTTAGAGATAAACACATATTATTGTAATTCTTGATAAACAGACCATAATGATGTTTTTAAAATCATTATATTCTAAAATTTGCTAATGAGCAAATAATATTGACCGGTTTTCATTATTCTTTTAATGAAATTCATTGAATTTCTTAGAGATAAACACATATTATTGTAATTCTTGATAAACAGACCATAATGATGTTTTTAAAATCATTATATTCTAAAATTTGCTAATGAGCAAATAATATTGACCGGTTTTCATTATTCTTTTAATGAAATTCATTGAATTTCTTAGAGATAAACACATATTATTGTAATTCTTGATAAACAGACCATAATGATGTTTTTAAAATCATTATATCAATATCAAATAATATTGACCGGTTTTCATTATTTTTTTAATGACATTCATTGAATTTCTTAGAGATAAACACATATTATTGTAATTCTTGATAAACAGACCATAATGATGTTTTTAAAATCATTATATTCTAAAATTTGCTAATGAGCAAATAATATTGACCGGTTTTCATTATTTTTTTAATGAAATTCATTGAATTTCTTAGAGATAAACACATATTATTGTAATTCTTGATAAACAGACCATAATGATGTTTTTAAAATCATTATATTCTAAAATTTGCTAATGAGCAAATAATATTGACCGGTTTTCATTATTCTTTTAATGAAATTCATTGAATTTCTTAGAGATAAACACATATTATTGTAATTCTTGATAAACAGACCATAATGATGTTTTTAAAATCATTATATTCTAAAATTTGCTAATGAGCAAATAATATTGACCGGTTTTCATTATTTTTTTAATGAAATTCATTGAATTTCTTAGAGATAAACACATATTATTGTAATTCTTGATAAACAGACCATAATGATGTTTTTAAAATCATTATATTCTAAAATTTGCTAATGAGCAAATAATATTGACCGGTTTTCATTATTTTTTTAATGAAATTCATTGAATTTCTTAGAGATAAACACATATTATTGTAATTCTTGATAAACAGACCATAATGATGTTTTTAAAATCATTATATTCTAAAATTTGCTAATGAGCAAATAATATTGACCGGTTTTCATTATTTTTTTAATGAAATTCATTGAATTTCTTAGAGATAAACACATACTATTGTAATTCTTGATAAACAGACCATAATGATGGTTTTTAAAATCATTATGTTCTAAAATTTGCTAATGAGCAAATAATATTGACCGGTTTTCATTATTCTTTTAATGAAATTCATTGAATTTCTTAGAGATAAACACATATTATTGTAATTCTTGATAAACAGACCATAATGATGTTTTTAAAATCATTATATTCTAAAATTTGCTAATGAGCAAATAATATTGACCGGTTTTCATTATTTTTTTAATGAAATTCATTGAATTTCTTAGAGATAAACACATATTATTGTAATTCTTGATAAACAGACCATAATGATGTTTTTAAAATCATTATATTCTAAAATTTGCTAATGAGCAAATAATATTGACCGGTTTTCATTATTTTTTTAATGAAATTCATTGAATTTCTTAGAGATAAACACATATTATTGTAATTCTTGATAAACAGACCATAATGATGTTTTTAAAATCATTATATTCTAAAATTTGCTAATGAGCAAATAATATTGACCGGTTTTCATTATTTTTTTAATGAAATTCATTCAATTTCTTAGAGATAAACACATATTATTGTAATTCTTGATAAACAGACCATAATGATGTTTTTAAAATCATTATATTCTAAAATTTGCTAATGAGCAAATAATATTGACCGGTTTTCATTATTTTTTTAATGAAATTCATTGAATTTCTTAGAGATAAACACATACTATTGTAATTCTTGATAAACAGACCATAATGATGGTTTTTAAAATCATTATGTTCTAAAATTTGCTAATGAGCAAATAATATTGACCGGTTTTCATTATTCTTTTAATGAAATTCATTGAATTTCTTAGAGATAAACACATATTATTGTAATTCTTGATAAACAGACCATAATGATGTTTTTAAAATCATTATATTCTAAAATTTGCTAATGAGCAAATAATATTGACCGGTTTTCATTATTTTTTTAATGAAATTCATTGAATTTCTTAGAGATAAACACATATTATTGTAATTCTTGATAAACAGACCATAATGATGTTTTTAAAATCATTATATTCTAAAATTTGCTAATGAGCAAATAATATTGACCGGTTTTCATTATTTTTTTAATGAAATTCATTGAATTTCTTAGAGATAAACACATATTATTGTAATTCTTGATAAACAGACCATAATGATGTTTTTAAAATCATTATATTCTAAAATTTGCTAATGAGCAAATAATATTGACCGGTTTTCATTATTTTTTTAATGAAATTCATTGAATTTCTTAGAGATAAACACATACTATTGTAATTCTTGATAAACAGAGCATAATGATGTTTTTAAAATCATTATATTCTAAAATTTGCTAATGAGCAAATAATATTGACCGGTTTTCATTATTTTTTTAATGAAATTCATTGAATTTCTTAGAGATAAACACATACTATTGTAATTCTTGATAAACAGACCATAATGATGGTTTTTAAAATCATTATGTTCTAAAATTTGCTAATGAGCAAATAATATTGACCGGTTTTCATTATTCTTTTAATGAAATTCATTGAATTTCTTAGAGATAAACACATATTATTGTAATTCTTGATAAACAGACCATAATGATGTTTTTAAAATCATTATATTCTAAAATTTGCTAATGAGCAAATAATATTGACCGGTTTTCATTATTTTTTTAATGAAATTCATTGAATTTCTTAGAGATAAACACATATAATTGTAATTCTTGATAAACAGACCATAATGATGTTTTTAAAATCATTATATTCTAAAATTTGCTAATGAGCAAATAATATTGACCGGTTTTCATTATTTTTTTAATGAAATTCATTGAATTTCTTAGAGATAAACACATACTATTGTAATTCTTGATAAACAGACCATAATGATGGTTTTTAAAATCATTATGTTCTAAAATTTGCTAATGAGCAAATAATATTGACCGGTTTTCATTATTCTTTTAATGAAATTCATTGAATTTCTTAGAGATAAACACATATTATTGTAATTCTTGATAAACAGACCATAATGATGTTTTTAAAATCATCATATTCTAAAATTTGCTAATGAGCAAATAATATTGACCGGTTTTCATTATTTTTTTAATGAAATTCATTGAATTTCTTAGAGATAAACACATATTATTGTAATTCTTGATAAACAGACCATAATGATGTTTTTAAAATCATTATATTCTAAAATTTGCTAATGAGCAAATAATATTGACCGGTTTTCATTATTCTTTTAATGAAATTCATTGAATTTCTTAGAGATAAACACATATTATTGTAATTCTTGATAAACAGACCATAATGATGTTTTTAAAATCATTATATTCTAAAATTTGCTAATGAGCAAATAATATTGACCGGTTTTCATTATTCTTTTAATGAAATTCATTGAATTTCTTAGAGATAAACACATATTATTGTAATTCTTGATAAACAGACCATTATGATGTTTTTAAAATCATTATATTCTAAAATTTGCTAATGAGCAAATAATATTGACCGGTTTTCATTATTTTTTTAATGAAATTCATTGAATTTCTTAGAGATAAACACATATTATTGTAATTCTTGATAAACAGACCATAATGATGTTTTTAAAATCATTATATTCTAAAATTTGCTAATGAGCAAATAATATTGACCGGTTTTCATTATTTTTTTAATGAAATTCATTGAATTTCTTAGAGATAAACACATATTATTGTAATTCTTGATAAACAGACCATAATGATGTTTTTAAAATCATTATATTCTAAAATTTGCTAATGAGCAAATAATATTGACCGGTTTTCATTATTTCTTTAATGAAATTCATTGAATTTCTTAGAGATAAACACATATTATTGTAATTCTTGATAAACAGACCATAATGATGTTTTTAAAATCATTATATTCTAAAATTTGCTAATGAGCAAATAATATTGACCGGTTTTCATTATTTTTTTAATGAAATTCATTGAATTTCTTAGAGATAAACACATACTATTGTAATTCTTGATAAACAGACCATAATGATGGTTTTTAAAATCATTATGTTCTAAAATTTGCTAATGAGCAAATAATATTGACCGGTTTTCATTATTCTTTTAATGAAATTCATTGAATTTCTTAGAGATAAACACATATTATTGTAATTCTTGATAAACAGACCATAATGATGTTTTTAAAATCATTATATTCTAAAATTTGCTAATGAGCAAATAATATTGACCGGTTTTCATTATTTTTTTAATGAAATTCATTGAATTTCTTAGAGATAAACACATATTATTGTAATTCTTGATAAACAGACCATAATGATGTTTTTAAAATCATTATATTCTAAAATTTGCTAATGAGCAAATAATATTGACCGGTTTTCATTATTTTTTTAATGAAATTCATTGAATTTCTTAGAGATAAACACATATTATTGTAATTCTTGATAAACAGACCATAATGATGTTTTTAAAATCATTATATTCTAAAATTTGCTAATGAGCAAATAATATTGACCGGTTTTCATTATTTTTTTAATGAAATTCATTGAATTTCTTAGAGATAAACACATATTATTGTAATTCTTGATAAACAGACCATAATGATGTTTTTAAAATCATTATATTCTAAAATTTGCTAATGAGCAAATAATATTGACCGGTTTTCATTATTTTTTTAATGAAATTCATTGAATTTCTTAGAGATAAACACATATTATTGTAATTCTTGATAAACAGACCATAATGATGTTTTTAAAATCATTATATTCTAAAATTTGCTAATGAGCAAATAATATTGACCGGTTTTCATTATTTTTTTAATGAAATTCATTGAATTTCTTAGAGATAAACACATACTATTGTAATTCTTGATAAACAGACCATAATGATGGTTTTTAAAATCATTATGTTCTAAAATTTGCTAATGAGCAAATAATATTGACCGGTTTTCATTATTTCTTTAATGAAATTCATTGAATTTCTTAGAGATAAACACATATTATTGTAATTCTTGATAAACAGACCATAATGATGTTTTTAAAATCATTATATTCTAAAATTTGCTAATGAGCAAATAATATTGACCGGTTTTCATTATTTTTTTAATGAAATTCATTGAATTTCTTAGAGATAAACACATACTATTGTAATTCTTGATAAACAGACCATAATGATGGTTTTTAAAATCATTATGTTCTAAAATTTGCTAATGAGCAAATAATATTGACCGGTTTTCATTATTCTTTTAATGAAATTCATTGAATTTCTTAGAGATAAACACATATTATTGTAATTCTTGATAAACAGACCATAATGATGTTTTTAAAATCATTATATTCTAAAATTTGCTAATGAGCAAATAATATTGACCGGTTTTCATTATTTTTTTAATGAAATTCATTGAATTTCTTAGAGATAAACACATATTATTGTAATTCTTGATAAACAGACCATAATGATGTTTTTAAAATCATTATATTCTAAAATTTGCTAATGAGCAAATAATATTGACCGGTTTTCATTATTTTTTTAATGAAATTCATTGAATTTCTTAGAGATAAACACATACTATTGTAATTCTTGATAAACAGACCATAATGATGGTTTTTAAAATCATTATGTTCTAAAATTTGCTAATGAGCAAATAATATTGACCGGTTTTCATTATTCTTTTAATGAAATTCATTGAATTTCTTAGAGATAAACACATATTATTGTAATTCTTGATAAACAGACCATAATGATGTTTTTAAAATCATTATATTCTAAAATTTGCTAATGAGCAAATAATATTGACCGGTTTTCATTATTTTTTTAATGAAATTCATTGAATTTCTTAGAGATAAACACATATTATTGTAATTCTTGATAAACAGACCATAATGATGTTTTTAAAATCATTATATTCTAAAATTTGCTAATGAGCAAATAATATTGACCGGTTTTCATTATTTTTTTAATGAAATTCATTGAATTTCTTAGAGATAAACACATACTATTGTAATTCTTGATAAACAGACCATAATGATGGTTTTTAAAATCATTATGTTCTAAAATTTGCTAATGAGCAAATAATATTGACCGGTTTTCATTATTCTTTTAATGAAATTCATTGAATTTCTTAGAGATAAACACATATTATTGTAATTCTTGATAAACAGACCATAATGATGTTTTTAAAATCATTATATTCTAAAATTTGCTAATGAGCAAATAATATTGACCGGTTTTCATTATTTTTTTAATGAAATTCATTGAATTTCTTAGAGATAAACACATATTATTGTAATTCTTGATAAACAGACCATAATGATGTTTTTAAAATCATTATATTCTAAAATTTGCTAATGAGCAAATAATATTGACCGGTTTTCATTATTCTTTTAATGAAATTCATTGAATTTCTTAGAGATAAACACATATTATTGTAGTTCTTGATAAACAGACCATAATGATGTTTTTAGAATCATTATATTCTAAAATTTGCTAATGAGCAAATAATATTGACCGGTTTTCATTATTCTTTTAATGAAATTCATTGAATTTCTTAGAGATAAACACATATTATTGTAATTCTTGATAAACAGACCATAATGATGTTTTTAAAATCATTATATTCTAAAATTTGCTAATGAGCAAATAATATTGACCGGTTTTCATTATTTTTTTAATGAAATTCATTGAATTTCTTAGAGATAAACACATATTATTGTAATTCTTGATAAACAGACCATAATGATGTTTTTAAAATCATTATATTCTAAAATTTGCTAATGAGCAAATAATATTGACCGGTTTTCATTATTTTTTTAATGAAATTCATTGAATTTCTTAGAGATAAACACATACTATTGTAATTCTTGATAAACAGACCATAATGATGTTTTTAAAATCATTATATTCTAAAATTTGCTAATGAGCAAATAATATTGACCGGTTTTCATTATTTCTTTAATGAAATTCATTCAATTTCTTAGAGATAAACACATATTATTGTAATTCTTGATAAACAGACCATAATGATGTTTTTAAAATCATTATATTCTAAAATTTGCTAATGAGCAAATAATATTGACCGGTTTTCATTATTTCTTTAATGAAATTCATTGAATTTCTTAGAGATAAACACATACTATTGTAATTCTTGATAAACAGACCATAATGATGGTTTTTAAAATCATTATGTTCTAAAATTTGCTAATGAGCAAATAATATTGACCGGTTTTCATTATTTCTTTAATGAAATTCATTGAATTTCTTAGAGATAAACACATATTATTGTAATTCTTGATAAACAGACCATAATGATGTTTTTAAAATCATTATATTCTAAAATTTGCTAATGAGCAAATAATATTGACCGGTTTTCATTATTCTTTTAATGAAATTCATTGAATTTCTTAGAGATAAACACATACTATTGTAATTCTTGATAAACAGACCATAATGATGGTTTTTAAAATCATTATGTTCTAAAATTTGCTAATGAGCAAATAATATTGACCGGTTTTCATTATTTCTTTAATGAAATTCATTGAATTTCTTAGAGATAAACACATATTATTGTAATTCTTGATAAACAGACCATAATGATGTTTTTAAAATCATTATATTCTAAAATTTGCTAATGAGCAAATAATATTGACCGGTTTTCATTATTTTTTTAATGAAATTCATTGAATTTCTTAGAGATAAACACATACTATTGTAATTCTTGATAAACAGACCATAATGATGGTTTTTAAAATCATTATGTTCTAAAATTTGCTAATGAGCAAATAATATTGACCGGTTTTCATTATTCTTTTAATGAAATTCATTGAATTTCTTAGAGATAAACACATATTATTGTAATTCTTGATAAACAGACCATAATGATGTTTTTAAAATCATTATATTCTAAAATTTGCTAATGAGCAAATAATATTGACCGGTTTTCATTATTTTTTTAATGAAATTCATTGAATTTCTTAGAGATAAACACATATTATTGTAATTCTTGATAAACAGACCATAATGATGTTTTTAAAATCATTATATTCTAAAATTTGCTAATGAGCAAATAATATTGACCGGTTTTCATTATTTTTTTAATGAAATTCATTGAATTTCTTAGAGATAAACACATACTATTGTAATTCTTGATAAACAGACCATAATGATGGTTTTTAAAATCATTATGTTCTAAAATTTGCTAATGAGCAAATAATATTGACCGGTTTTCATTATTCTTTTAATGAAATTCATTGAATTTCTTAGAGATAAACACATATTATTGTAATTCTTGATAAACAGACCATAATGATGTTTTTAAAATCATTATATTCTAAAATTTGCTAATGAGCAAATAATATTGACCGGTTTTCATTATTTTTTTAATGAAATTCATTGAATTTCTTAGAGATAAACACATATTATTGTAATTCTTGATAAACAGACCATAATGATGTTTTTAAAATCATTATATTCTAAAATTTGCTAATGAGCAAATAATATTGACCGGTTTTCATTATTTTTTTAATGAAATTCATTGAATTTCTTAGAGATAAACACATACTATTGTAATTCTTGATAAACAGACCATAATGATGGTTTTTAAAATCATTATGTTCTAAAATTTGCTAATGAGCAAATAATATTGACCGGTTTTCATTATTCTTTTAATGAAATTCATTGAATTTCTTAGAGATAAACACATATTATTGTAATTCTTGATAAACAGACCATAATGATGTTTTTAAAATCATTATATTCTAAAATTTGCTAATGAGCAAATAATATTGACCGGTTTTCATTATTTTTTTAATGAAATTCATTGAATTTCTTAGAGATAAACACATATTATTGTAATTCTTGATAAACAGACCATAATGATGTTTTTAAAATCATTATATTCTAAAATTTGCTAATGAGCAAATAATATTGACCGGTTTTCATTATTCTTTTAATGAAATTCATTGAATTTCTTAGAGATAAACACATATTATTGTAATTCTTGATAAACAGACCATAATGATGTTTTTAAAATCATTATATTCTAAAATTTGCTAATGAGCAAATAATATTGACCGGTTTTCATTATTCTTTTAATGAAATTCATTGAATTTCTTAGAGATAAACACATATTATTGTAATTCTTGATAAACAGACCATAATGATGTTTTTAAAATCATTATATTCTAAAATTTGCTAATGAGCAAATAATATTGACCGGTTTTCATTATTTTTTTAATGAAATTCATTGAATTTCTTAGAGATAAACACATATTATTGTAATTCTTGATAAACAGACCATAAATATGTTTTTAAAATCATTATATTCTAAAATTTGCTAATGAGCAAATAATATTGACCGGTTTTCATTATTTTTTTAATGAAATTCATTGAATTTCTTAGAGATAAACACATATTATTGTAATTCTTGATAAACAGACCATAAATATGTTTTTAAAATCATTATATTCTAAAATTTGCTAATGAGCAAATAATATTGACCGGTTTTCATTATTTTTTTAATGAAATTCATTGAATTTCTTAGAGATAAACACATATTATTGTAATTCTTGATAAACAGACCATAAATATGTTTTTAAAATCATTATATTCTAAAATTTGCTAATGAGCAAATAATATTGACCGGTTTTCATTATTTTTTTAATGAAATTCATTGAATTTCTTGGAGATAAACACATACTATTGTAATTCTTGATAAACAGACCATAATGATGTTTTTAAAATCATTATATTCTAAAATTTGCTAATGAGCAAATAATATTGACCGGTTTTCATTATTTTTTTAATGAAATTCATTGAATTTCTTTGAGATAAACACATACTATTGTAATTCTTGATAAACAGATATTCAGATATTGTGATGAATAAGAAAACAAGATGTTGATAATTTCTATGATTTTGGAAGAGAGTACCTAGTTGCCAACCTGCGAGAGAACAAGTTCCTTAATTATCCCACAGGATGTCTCAAACTTAGACCAAAAACACTATTTTTGATCTCCCAGTATAAATGATCAGCTGGAACATCTTATTTTCTTTAATTATATTATCAAATGTATATTAAAATATGATAACATTGGTAAATTTATATGTCTCGAAAAAATAATGAAAATCGGTCAAAGTCTACAAAAGTTATAGAATATGAAAGTTTAGCTAACTTTTTTACCGTTTAAGCCGGTCAGTTGACATTTCAAATGTTGCTACGTGTTAGTGAAATTTTATACACGTATACCAAAAGGTAGGTTGGTTTTCTAAATCAATTCAATTTTGTCCTGTGATTTTCGTAAAACAATGCAAAAATTCATAAAATGTTTTTACAGATTACAGTTACGATTTTTCAAAAACGTACAAAAATATTAAATATCCACCATTAGACAGAATAGAATATTGTATATTCTTTACCTGTAACCTGGTGTATTGCTAAGATTCTGTGTTTTCTATTAAGTTTCTGTATATTCTTGTATTGCGACTAAGTGACAGGGGATACTGATTCTAATAAAACTTTGAAAATAATAAGAATGGTTAAAATTGTTAAAATAGTGCAATTTTGATCGTGAATGACTGAAGGAACTGCTTTGTAGTCATTTAGCTCAGAGTCTAGTTGTGAACATTAATTTACATTTAGTATGATATGTAAGTTACCTAAAATGAGTACCTAACTGATGTTTTTCTTTGTAAAAAAATACAATTGTGAAACAACGGTTTTCGACCCCAAAATGTTGTTTAATAATTACAAAAATGTCACTGCCTTTTAACGAACCATTTGAAAAGGGGTGTTTGAACGAAATAATATATAGTTCATTTTGGTAGTAATTCTCTAAAAACTCTAAAAAAATAATGTTTTCTAAAAATCGGGACATTTTTAAAACTCCGCTGGACGCGGGACAAAATATAAAAAAGCGGGACTGTCCCGCCAAAAGCCCGCCAAAAGGACGTCTGGTCACCTTAATCATACACCATCCAAATAGTTGCATATCATGTCAAGTTTTAGTGTGCTTTCTTTTAAAAATTGCAAATCATACGTATAAAATTTCATAGAGAATTGTCAGTGTCTCGAAAACTGTAATACTTTTTATAATGGTTTATTTGGTTAAATAAGTTCTAAATAACCTCGTTTTAAGAATAACGGTTAACTGGCTTTAAAATCAGTAAAATGTTTGCAAACAAACCGAAAAGAATGAAGCGAACCTGGTACGATATCGTATAATTTGCAATACCTACCATAAGATTATAACAAACATAATAATAGGAAACAAAAATAACAAAGGACAAAGGATGTGTGAATATAATATATTTGCAATGGGGAACCTGTATCCCACGTGGTTTTGTTTAGACTTTAGCAACGAGCAACCAATATTTCAAACAATGATAAAGCATGTCTTTTGCCTGTGTCAAAGGATCACAACAATTCAATTATGTAACGAGAGTTTTTAAAATATTTAGCTTGCGAGGATTAGAAAGCCTTTTATCATAAAGCCACGTGGCTTCCGTGGCTTCCTTAGGTTTTAGCGATAAAGTAGCGTTTTACTAGTATAAAGAAAATAATTTGTTACCTGTGACAAAGGACCAGACAACAACTAAGTTAGATAACGGGTTCTTGCAAAATAAGTAAACGATTTGTATTTGAAATGTCTTTACCTGTATCTGGCCCATCTGTTTTTAGTTTGTTTGTCAATTTGTGGGTTTAGCCATAAACCTAGTAATCAATTGAATCGGTCGGTTCGAAAACTCTACAAGTCAAAAAAGTGAGTTCTGGGAAAATTAACAAAATTATTTTGTCAGTGCAATATCTTGAAAAGTATAGCAGTTAGCTATTTTGTGTATTACATATTTTATTTATATTTGCATTAAAAGCAGAGCTATGATTAAAACAATCATCATGGACATGTACTGTTTTTGAACTCGACGGAAAAACAGCGTACATTTTTAACAATATTTGTTTATTTAAAGCATTTAAATAATATTTTTATTGTGATGTAGGTATGTATAGTGTTTTTGGCGTCAACAATAAATTCCTTATTCATTTCATATTAATATATTTTCCGAAACGCGTTAGTAATGCAGCAAAAACAAACATGTGCATACTTCGTACAAGGATATTATATCCTTGTCGAAACTGAAATATAAAAAGACATTTCGTACTATGCCTCGAAAACAATTTCTTTCGACAACAAAAATGTATTTTTCTGTGGAGCATTGACGGTATGAGTATGTTTTCGTCAAATATTCGAGCAACATTCGGCGTAGTTATTTTACAGCCATAATAGAACACGTTTTTGTCCAGCCGGCCGGTCCGCTTCGAGAATTTGAAACGTGTTTTATAAGTGCAATGTTTTGAATAGAAATAACATTTTTATACTCTAGGAATTTTTAAGCGTTGACTTATTTATAAAGTATCAATCTCAGTTTAATTTGCTTAGACGAATAATATACTGGGTATTAAAACAACTTAACATTTTTTTTTTATTTCTACAACGAATTAAATTGAAATTTCTAATACTTCTAGTACTGTTTTTGGACTAAAATTATTTGTTTTTTTTTTAAACTAAGGATATTATCTAAATAGACACCAGATCTAACGATGCTATTAACTTAACAAAACCGGATACCCAAAAAAATGTTAAATGAAGATTTGCAAACAATAACTTATTTGTTGATTTATCAAATGAATCGGTCGGTTCGAAAACACTAGAAGTCCAAAAAGTGCGTCCTGCGAAAATTAACAAAATAATTTTGTTTGTGCAATATCTTGAAAAGTATATAGCAGTTAGCTATTTTGTACCAATAGACAAAATATAAAGTAGTTCACAGAGAATTAAATGTACTACATATTGTATTTATATTTGATTGAAAGCATAGCTTTGATTAAAATAATCATCATGGATGAAAGACATGTACTGTCTTTGAACTCGACGGAAAAACAGCTTACATTTTTAACAATACTTGTTTATTTAAAGCATTTAAATAATATTTTTATTGTGATATAGGTATATATGATGTAGGATTTGCATGAAACTTATTTCCCGTAATATTTGAAGATTGATAATTAAAAATGTCATATCAGATTTTTAAAATAAATTCAAAATGGCGGATTATCCATGATTAGTTAAAATTACCGGAACACCTTAGTAATTCTTTAACCGTAAAGAATTTCAAAGAAAAATTCGTACAAAAGTTTTTTGTTTTTAAACAAGCTATATATTTCAATTATATACGGATCTTCATTTTATACTGAAAATTTGGTAAGTTTTTCTTTTTCTAACAGAACAGCCTGTATATTTAAAAAAATTTAATTCTAAGAGTTTGTAAGAATCATTTTGTTATAGAATGTATCATCTTTGAGTTATGAGCAATTAACCGATCATTAACGGATAAAAAAATCAAGAAAAAATAACTAAACTATGAAATAGCATAATAAATTAAATATTCAAGCTGGCAAATTAAATAAATGTGTATGCATGTGGGAAAATATTCTTAATTTGAAGTCCAGGAAATTTGATTAAATGCTTATAACTAAAAACTGATAGTATTGTATTTAAGAAAAAATGATATCTATAAAAGAATTAATCCTAGAATTAGAAAATGTATGTTGCCAAATTTCCAGAATAAACAATAGTTTGTTTAAACATACATTTTTTTTCTCAGTTGGAGAATTATTTATATTTTCGGTAATTTCGTCTAGTTTTGATTAATTGATCATATGTCAAAAGGATGTTCTATTTGAAAAAGGGAAGGTTACGAGATATCCAGAATAAAATGAACACCCTGTATAATAAAAATATATTTAAACGATAGATTGTTTAAAACAAAACAACTATCACTTGAAAATTTTTTTGAAATCGTTTACAGTTGGAAAATTATTTAGGTGTTCCGGTAATTTTGACTAACCCTATACATTATGGCGATATGATAGAGTATGATATAGAGTTTGATGATTATATACATAATAGTATTAAATTTCCCTTTCTACGGTGGTAGTCGGTCCGGAAGTCACGTGGTAGTAAAATTCTAAATTTACACCAGTTACACACTTGTGGACTTTTTTAATATTATTTATCTTTTTGATATTGATTACTTCGGCGTACCTCAAGAACGATTTGAATGCAAATTACGAAGTTGGCGAATGTTTACGACTGATATCAGTAGAAACTGAGTAGACCTGTTGTTGTTTATTTCGCCCATGCATTCTCTTTAGGTCTATTCGATAGAATAAATCATAGTGAACATTTTTATCAACAGCCATATAGCAATTGAATAAAGTGTAAATCACTGACATGCATTTAGTTACTCTATGATGTTCATTATCTATAATATAAAGTACTAACAATGTATCGACAATTTTGTGATGGTTCTGAATAATATTAAAAATTATCAAAAGCTGAGCCACATAAACAATTTAAGCAAAATAGGTTGACAAGGTTTTATGTTCGTATTTTGTACTATGGCCAAGATTTATTTTTCCTTGTTTTTCGGTGGTGAAAGCTGCTGAATTATCTTGTGTAATTTTGAGAGTGTTTGTTGTTCTGCCTAGGTTGGGGACTGTGGTGGTTGGAGGATTCCTGTTTTGTAAGTTTTGGAAATGGTTGCGCTTTTGATTTCTGGATGGCGCTGGGGTTGGTTTGTTTTGGTAATATTTTTAATGTAATAAATTTCGTTTCCGGTAGTTTTGAGCCATAATTTGCAGTCAGTCCAATCCATAAATCTTCATTTAGGTTCTGTATTATTTTCATATTTCTTTGTAGCTTAATTCCTTCAGAATTAATTATTTGCAGTTTGTATATAGATGTTCAATTTTGAGTCCTTTTCTGGAACGTATATTTCGTGCGCAGACGAGTTTTTTTGACGTAGTAAAGTTATAAATTGAGTGATTTGCCTTTTGCCGGTCACTTTTCCTGGTTAATTTTCATCAAGTAAACATGGATTATTACGTTACGAGAGTTAAGTGTCGCGTCTGGAGAGAGGAAGTTTTGACTTTTGGTTTTGATATAGTGATCAAACCTCCTCACCATTATTGGGATTTGTTCCATTAGCTCTACACTACGCGTGATTAGTTGGATTATTGTTTGGAATCCATCACGCACGGCTTTATTTGCCGGTTCGGAAAACTCCTAACATAAAAACCACAAGCCGTTTAATAACTTAAGGTAGGCCTCTTTTCGTTTCCTTTCATTTTTATATTTTTCTTTTGGACTTGGACTGATTGCAAATTGTACGTTTTATATAGGCTTTAATTGTCACCTACCATTTCTTGGACTGTAACGATAGTTGGATTGATACCGGTTGCGTCATAAACCCCATCCACGTGGCATAGCTATCCGCGTGCCTACGCCCAGTTTTTGTTGGTTTACGCCAAGTAAACCGGACCAGCCTTCGAAATAATCAATTAGCGGATTTTCGTCGCGGGAATCAACCACCAGCCAGCCAGGGCCGTCCTAAGATATTCGACGCCCGAGGGCTACTAAAATTAAAGCGCCCCTCTTCATAAGAAAATACACGAGATAGCTAACGGATGCGGGGTGACCGACAAAGTTATTCAAAAGTGTCGAACTAGAAAAAGCCAATTCATTATTATTATACTAAACAAAAACATAATATTTATAGAAAATTCGAAAAAAAAGACGATATGAAAAAAACAACGTTTATAGTAAACAAAAACAAAAGTAACTTATATATTTGTTGTCCGTGCTTATTCTTTTACAAATTGATATCACACGTATTTAAGTTATTAAACTGGTCACTCTATATAAATAAACTACTCAAATAATTTAATTTGCTTTGCCCTAAAGAATTTGTAGTAGCATTACTAAAAATGCGCAGTGCGTAGTGCTGTGGCCACGTTAGGAAATGTAGACGCAATTTTTGAGTCAATTATTTATTATCCTTGAAAAATTACCAAAAGCTTTATGTTGAAACATTTGATTAGATTTGCCATCAAATATAAAATACAGTAGAACTCCAATTATCCGAACTCCGACTATCCGAATCGCCGATTATCCGAATCGATTTTGAATTTTCAGAAAAAAAATTAGGACGGAAACGAATTAAAAAAAGAATGATGATTATTGTGAAGAATTGTTGGAAAGAGAAATAAGGCCGGCGTTAAGTCCTGACGTGAATCCTATAGAACAGGTGTGGGATCACCTTGACCGACGTCTTCGCAAGCGCCCTAATCCACCACTAACCATACTAATTTTTTGAAACGAATTTAAAAAATAATGATGATTATTTTGAAGAATTGTTGAAAAGAGAAAATAGCCTGTTTAAAACAATCTTTTTACCGCCAAACGTTACAAGCTTATTGCAACCAATTGCAACCAATGGAGCAGTGTGTTATCGAGTCAATAAAACGCCATTACAGAAGGCAAATTTTAAAGAAACTTTTGGTAGATGGCGGAGACGAACAAGGTGGTTCGGCTAACCACAACAAAAAATTAATTTGAAAGATTGCGCTTACACGGTAGCAGAAGCTTGGACCTTGGGTAAGGCAGTCACGTTAAGACGTGCGTCGAATAAGTTGGGAGGCATATTAACTGAAGAAGAGAAGGAAAAGAAGAAAAAGGAGAAAAACGCTTAAGAATAGCAAAGGGAAGAGACAGGAGAAGATGAAGATGACGCGTTACATGAGGAATTCAACAACATTCTTTTGAAAATTTCTGGATGTTCAGAAGTTATTGCTGAAGATATAGGAGACCGGATGGTGTGTCATTCGCAAGACCCTAAGTGTCAAATTCTAAATGATGATGAACTTATTGAAAGTGTGATAGAAGAAAGTATCGAGGAAGAAGATCACCCTAATGTCGAACTTGAAGCAGACACGGGATCATTAGCTAGTGAAGCATTTGCCAGTCTTTAAACGGCGTTGAAGTGCATGGAGTGTCAGCCCGAATGTGACCACATGCAACTTCTCACTGTCAAGCGGATGCGCGACTTGGCTGTCCGAAAACGGACGACGACAGATAAACAGCTTATTTTGACCGAGATGTTCAGGAAGCAATGACTTTATTTACGGTACGCACATACTGTACTAATGTACTGTACATACATATAACTCTTGTAAATAGGCGTAAAGTGTTACCTTTTCATTAATTTTCATAATTAAAAAAAATGTTTTTTCTCCAATTTTCAACATAACGTACAGTAATTAATTAAAGTAGACCTTCTTTCGGAAAAAATCCAATTATCCGAATTTTCGATTATCCGAATGGGGTTCGGTCCCAATTGATTCGGATAATTGGAGTTCTACTGTAATCGCAGAAAAACATTAATCAGCAGTTCCTGTACTGCGGGAATATGTACCTACAAATTCCCTTTATAATGAATAAATTGGGAATAAATTGGCTTTTAAACCATTCTTCCATATAATAAATTGTCAGCCATGTTTGTACGAAAATAGTCCAAATACTCAAATTTTTCCAACAAAGGTTTTGTGTTACATAATTCGATAAGCAAATTTCACATCGATTAAAGGATGCAATAAGTATCATAATAATTTATAGTATATATACGTAGTACGTCTTTACATCCCTAATAAGTAAAGCAGCTGGTCTCGGTCTCCGTTTGGTTCTGTACAAATCTGAACCGCTTTTTCTCTACTGTAAATGTTATTGTTTGGATTTAAGCCATTTAAATATTAGGACGATACTGTTCAACATTTTAGTGGAAGTTGTTATTTTCATATTTATGGTATGTAGACATTGAGAGCGTAAAGTATGAAAATATGAAAAAATCTAAATGAGGGTTACTTATTGTACAAAATTCTCGAACACGTTGATTTTTAGCTCTTGGGGATGGATATTCCGAATAGAATAGGAAAATGCGTTTTCGGTAAAATTAGTTGCACTGTGTACGAACACGGAGTCTCCCGTAAGATTGTTGAAACCAGTGAGATAAAAATGTCAAAAACCTGAACCCAATGTTCTAGAAACTTCAAAAGGGTCTCATAGTACACCTTAAACTTTGTACGTTTACCTGAAATCCTGAAAGTTTGTTCACAATATATTTCAATTTACAACGATTCTAAGTAGTGTGCTGACGGTTCAATTCCTATTGCAAACATATCTACCTAAAACTGCTATTCGCTTTTCATTCACAAACAAAATCCTTAATTTTTAAACTTTTTCTCGTAAATTTTCTGATGTAAGATCATACAATTTGTATGCTACCATGAAGACAATTAACAGATCTATCATAATCAACAAGAAAAATATGGAGTTTCCCATTTGTCGATGACGTCATAAGTACAAAACGGGAAATTGAATCCCTTACAAATATGTGTATAATTTACAATCGACGTGTTCAAGAATTTTTGTAGTTAACAAACAGTTTCCGAGATTTGGTCATGCTTCCTACTTTGCGCACTCACTGAATATTTCTTAAAAAATAACAAAAAAATCAATAAGTAAGAACAGTTCATAATTGAGTAATAACTTTAATTAACTGTGATTAGCATTTCTAAAAAAATAACACCTCATAACAAGCCCATATAAAATAAAAGCACAGTAAATTTGGAACACCAAAGTAAAAGATGCCGTTATCATTATTAACAATGAACAACAATGAAACCATGATCAAGTAGATCAGTATCTCATATATTTTTTCATGATCTCAGACATGTTTACTAGATGTCTCATATATTTTGATAAGTAAAATATGGCAAACCTAGGGTGGCAGATCATAGAAAACTTGAAAAATTCTAAGAGCAGACATACAATTTTCTATTTCATTTAGAAGGGGTTATTTGGTTGATTTTGTCATGAAAAGATTTATACTAAAATCAACTAATATCAAAATAACTAATAATAACATAAAATATAACACCAATAAAAATTGCCGCCCCCAAAAGGTTGGCGCCCCAGGGCTATAGCCCATTTAGTCCTGTGGTTAGGGTGGCCCTGCAGCCAGCACGTGTCTCCAGCATTGGAGAGAGAGAAAATAATAACAATAAACTGTGTTTTTAGTTACGAAAAAGTTAAAATCAGCAAATTCTTTTGTCAGTTACCTTTATTATTTGTTCAAAATCTGCTATACAGGGGCTTAGTAAAGAAGTGCGACAAACTTCAGGGGGTGATTCTCCATGAAAAATAATAACAGTTTGCTATATAAACGTTTGTCCGCAAATGATCCGTTTTCTGAGATACTCGCCTTTAATTTACTATTTAACTATTTTGAAGTGATTACAGAAATGGCGGATTATATGCAGAATCGTTGAAAAATGCTAAGAGTAAACCTCCAGTTTGTTTTGGTCCTTTTGGACAAAGCTTCTTTCAGTTCTAAGTTTAGTCATGAAACTTCGAAATATGAAGTTTCGTCCCGATACCTTTAGTAGTTTCTCCGGAATCGTCGCCACAAAAACGGGTCCTACTTTATGGCCTACCTGGTCTCCGGATTTAACTGAAAACTATTTTTTACCAGAAATAACACTACAAAATGCTATAAAAATGTATTTATTAGGTCAGTACAACAAGTAACATTTTTAAAAATCATCACCATTAACAACCCAACTTCTTCATCTTTTGGAATCCCCCACAGTCTACCGGTTGTTCCTCAGCATACCATGCTCTCTTCCTATTGGGACGCGCTGGATGAAGCTTACCAAGCTTCTCAAGCAAAGCTCTAAATGCTCCTTTAGAAGGCGTTTCCAAAATAAACGTTGACTGCAACACCTCCTTCGCAGATAAACGTCCTTTTGGGTTTAAGGCTAGCAAGTTATCAATGAGGTCCAACGCGAAAGGATCTTCAACTGCCATCCCCACAATTTGTGCAACCTATAACAACAGAAATAACCATAAGTATATATATATAAATCCACAATGAAAACACACAAAAAGATTTCATAATGCATTGAGTATGCAGAAATATTGGTTTATGAATGTTGACTTACCTTTCTTTCTTCATCTTGTGGAAGTGCGAGGTGCTTGTATAATGGTAGTTCCTCCACGCCTGGCCATACTTCCGGTGTTATCGAGCCAAGGAGTTTGGAGATATACGTGAGCATACCCTGTTCAGTTTGGCTCTCCAAAATCGGGTCATCGGCGAACAGATAAGCCATGATTAGGCCGGCAGACCACATGTCCACTTCCGGTCCGTAGTCACCCGATCCAAGAAGCAGCTCAGGAGCTCTGAACCAAAGCGTGCACACCTGGCTTGTATAACTATAACAAGAAGAAACCGATTAGTTCATAATTTAAAATACAAACAGAAGTTAACACTTACGTCTTTTGTTCGTTATTCTTCTCCATAATCCTTGACATCCCAAAATCGGCAATTTTTAAGGTCCCTTCTTTATTGACTAGGATGTTCGCTGGTTTTAAATCACGATGTAAGATGCATTTTACTTCGTGGAGATACCTCAACCCTGTAAATATTTGCTGCATGATTTCTCTGATGTGGTTTGTTTGTAGGATGATGTCGCTGTTGTAGATGACTTTCCCTAGGTCGTAAGGGCAGTACTCCATCGCTAGGTAGTACTCAGGTGCACCCATAAACCCTGGCAGCAAGCACATCTCCACCAAATTCACGATATTCTCATGGTCGACGTCTCGCAGAATTTGAACTTCCCTCTTGGCCCATAACGGCATCTCCTCTTCGGGTGTGCTGTCGATTTTCAGTCGCTTCAAAGCGACTATCTCGCCTGATGTCTTATCCCAAGCTTTGAAAACTTCCCTGAAACAATACACGTAAGTTAGGATTTGCTGTTTTCTTTGGAAATCATCAATTGTAGACCAAATGGCGAATCACAAAGAAATACACAGAAGTCAGCAGTTGAGACTTACCCGAAAGAACCTTCGTCAATCCTTGAGACCTTATGGTATCTCTTGGACACTTCACTACAGATGGGTGTTGAGGTTTTTTGATGTCTGACAAGGGCGTAGTCGTGGTCATTGTGGAAAGCCATTTCTTTTTGATTTTGTGTTTGGTTTTAGTGCAGGTTGAAGGAGGTAAACTGACTAAAGGGCTTTTGGGCCGGTTGTGTCTTTTATAGGGCCCATCGTGCATTGTTTGGGTTAAGATGGCTCTGATTGGTTGCAGCCCCAACAGGTAAAGAGTGTACCTGATGTAATGTTATTACAATGGTATGGTAAATAATTGTGCCATCCTTCTGATATTAGTTTGCAAGTTTATGGATTTTATACTGCTGATGTCATATTTCCAATGACTTTTATTAGATTGGTTATATAAAAATATAAATTACCGTTGAAATTAAAATTATTAATTTCAAATATTAAATTACCACGTAAATAAAAATTAAAAATGGTAAACTACGTTGGCTTAAATTACCGAGTAATTAAAAACTCAAAATGGTAAATTACGCTGGTTTAAATTACCGTGTAATTAAAAATTCAAAATGATAAATTAAACCGGCGTTAATACCAATCACTATAGGCTATGGATGCTACTTATGTTAATAAGAATGTTTGGTAAATAAAAGTCATTATTTTTGTCAAAAATACAACAATCTTTCTTTTTCTTAAATTAGTACTAACAAAAAAAAATTTCCTGATCTACTGAGTGACGGAAGAGGTCATCAAGAAGATTTTTAATCAATATTGACAATTTACTATGTGATTTCATACTTGATGCTCCAAAATTCTAACAAAGTAAATCTTATGTTCGGACATCTTCTAAAAACTTGCATATATCATGTCAAGTTTTTGTGTGATATCTTTTAAGAATTCCACATCATACGTATAGATCACGTAGAGAATTGCCAATATCTCTATACTTTGTATAATGGTATATTTGGATATATAGGTTGTAAATAACATCGTTTTAAAATAACGGTTTATCATACGTATAACCTTTCATAGCAAATTGTCAATCTTGTCAATCTTGCTAACTGTAATCCTTTGTATAATCGTATATTTGTATCAATAGATTCCTCGTTTTAAGAATAACGGTTTACGGCTTTCAAATCTGTAAAATGTTTGTAGACAACCCGAAAAGAATAAAGAGCACCAGATAGGAAATGGTTTAATTTTAAATACCTACCACATTATAAGAAACATAATACATAATAGGAAAGCAAAAAGAACAACGGACAAAGGATGAGTTAATAAAATATAGTAGAAATGCCTAATCTGTACCCCCACGTGGTTTTGTTTATACTTTAGCAACGGGTAACCGATATTGCAAACAGTGATAAAGAAAAGGGTGTTGCTTGTGACAAAGGATGACAACGTAACGGGAGTTTTCAAAATCTTTACCTTGCATGGATTAGAAAGACTTTTACCTGTACGCCACGTGGTTTCCGCAAAGGTTTTAGCGATAAGGAAGCATTTTACAAGTAATAAAGAAAATAGTTTGTTACCTGTGACAAAGGATCGGAACAAGCAAATTAGATAATGGGTTCTTGCAAAATAAGTAAACAATTTGTATTTGAAATGCCTTTGCCTGTATCTACACCACATGTTCTTAGTTTGTTTATGAATTTGTGGGTTTAGGCATGGACAGTGATTAATCTTATAATTATAAATCACTTTGTACTGTCTAAATTCTTTTTTAGACAATTTTTCCAAACGTATACAATTTTGAGCAATTAGCACATGGAAATATAGCAATTGAATAAACTGTAAATCACTGCCATGCATTTAGTTACTCTATGATATTCATTATTTATAATATAATACGAACAATGTATCGACAGAATTAACAATAATCTTAAAATCCGTCACCTACACTCGACAGAACCGAGCCGGATATTTTTTATATTATCGGCAAATGTTCCAAGTTCACTTTAATAATTTTGAATGGAAATACCTAAGCATTTCTGTGTAAATATTATTACAATATTATGATGTATTTGGTTGCCTACTGAATCCGAAGCCAACCTTAAATAAAGGGTCCTATTTCACAATTTCAGTAACAATTTAGAATCTCTACATTTACATATTTTATTAAATACAAAGGGATGTGACACTTTTGATAAATTTGTTCATGTGCCGAAAAGAGAGAATCAATTTTGGCTAAAAATTTAAAGTTATCAAACATTAAATCTAAAATTGCAGAGTTTTACTAGTAAACCATTATCTTTTACAAACACTCAGATATTGGGGGAAAAAAGTTAAGAGTTAATAATACGACGTGATACCATCACGTTGTTTCTATATATATAGTATACATCGAAGTCCGATTTTTTTTATTTGTAGATGATCGAGCTATCATAATTAGCACATGGAAGTAAACTATATATATGCGACGCCGCAAGCGACTCACAATATTCATTTTGCTTATCATCACTCATCACCAGTGGCCGGACAAAAATGTATATTTTCCAGTGTCGTGCATGGGACACGTGCTGGTGGGGACGCGAGCGGCTAGAGCTGGCTTCGGCTCATGGTGTACATACCAGTACACCTGCTTTGGCGTTGATCGAGTACAGTCGCTTACCTTGTTTAAATTTCCGCTTCGTCGATAGATAATTTGAGCAGTTTCTTTCAATTGTGTTGTTTCTTGAAATTTTGTGTGAATATCTGTTTTTATTTTCCATTTCGAATTTGTTCTTCTGTTTTATACTTAGAGTTGAATTATTTTTTTATTTTATAGTTGTACTTAGTTTGAAAATCCTGCAATGAATCGTTTGCTAGCTGAGTTTGGCAATACTTTCACGTTCGTTAAGAAAGGGGAAGTGGTTTGCAATTTCTGCTCACGAAATTTAATTATTCGTAGTAAACAATGTCTTCGGGCTCATGTAAAAACAAAAAAACACATGGAAAATGTATCAGGAACGTCAACTAAAAACTTTTTTGATGATTTATGTGAAACATTTATTTCTGCTAATATACCTTTCACAAAAATTAATAATCCCGTTTTTAAAAAATTTAGCTAGAAGTATACTGGACGAGACTTACCCGATGAATCCACATTTAGAAAATATTACGTACAAGGGCAATATGACAAAATAATTTCTAAAATAAAGTCAAAACTATCCGATAAATATATTTGGGTTTCTGCAGATGAAACTACGGACATGAAGGGTAGATGTGTGGTCAACGTCGTCGGATTGTTGGACCCGCAAGACTTATATAAACCCTATTTAATATCGACTCAGTTTCGCTGTACCGTAAAAGCTGAAGAGATATGTAGAATAGTAAATGACGCAATAAAAAAGTAGGAATCACAGACGCTACCAAAGTATTACTGTTTGTTTCTGACGCTCGCAGCAGCGAGTTATGTTAAAAGTTGGAAAATTACTTAAACAACAATATTCTTCATTTGATATGTTTTGCACACGCTATTCATAGAATTTGTGAATTTATTCGGGAAGAATTTCCAGACGTGAATACGCTAATAAGCACATGTAAAAGAATTTTATTGAAAGCTCCTTCCAGATTGTCTCTTTAGAAGGAAAAGTGCCCTACCTTTGCTACCACAATCAGTTATTACGAGATGGGGTACATGGTTAGAAGCGGCAATTTTTTATGCAAGAAACTTTGATATCATCAAACCCTTCGTCTTAAATTTGCCTCATGAAGCAGTTAGTATTAAAGACTGCAAAATAGTACAAGATTTGCATGAACAATTAAAATTTATTGATACAAATTTTGCGTATTGTATAGTATTGCCAACCATAAAGTTTCTAGAACAACAAAATGTTAAACTTGCAAGCAGTTTTCAAAGGAATGAATCTCTGTACGAAAGGTTACGAAGCATTGTAGCACCAATCAGTAAAAAATTACAAAAAAAATTGATGCGGTAGTGCATAGAAATCCGGATTTTAATATTTTAAAACAAATCTCTACGAATTCATTTACGGATGAAGGAATTTCTCAAAAATATTCCAATTTGGTGTTGGTTTATTCTTTTGCGCCTGTGACTAGCTGCGATGTAGAAAGATCATTTTCAAGGTTTAAAGACATTTTAACATCTAAGCGAAATAATTTTACTGACGATAATTTAGAAAAATATGCAGTAATACAATCGTTCAATGCATATCCAAGAAATGAGTAAAATATTTCAGTGGGCACGTGTTGCATATCGTTACGACAAACATTTAATATTAAATTCACTCGGTTTACTACCGACCGCCAGGCGCGAAATGGATATCAATCCAATCGACCGCATAAGTCGTCGTTGACTCATGCGTGCCCGCTACGCACACTCATAGCTAGGCGACTTCTAGCACTGCGAGACATACATTTTTGTCCGGCCACTGGTCATCACCGACCTGTGTGTTTTGTAGTTAAATTACATTTACTTATAGGTACTTAAAAAGACCTAATAATATGTTTAGTTAATCGTTTATTTATTGAGGCAACGGCCATCTCGCATGTCTATTTCTACATTATTTAAACATGGACCCGGAGTCGGGGTCGGTACATATTTTCCGATTCCGACTCCTCTGAAATTTGTCTGAACTCCGACTCCGACTCCACAGCCCTTTATATTACTTACTTAAATGTAAAAATAAGTACTAAAATGTAAGTGATGAAAATGTGAAAAATCGGGACTGTCCCGTCAAAGCGGGACGTCTGATGAAATGGCTAAAGAAACACCTATACAATCAAATGTTTTGCTATCTAATTATTAAGTAAACATGTAGTTAATAAGTAGTTACCAGTATTACTTCTAGTCCATGTGGTCTTAATATTTAGGGTAAAGGGAATAACTGTTAAAAAAGAATAAAGAAGATAATAGAATTTCTTACCTGTATCAAAAGGTCATAACAAACAAATTACGTAGTGGGTTTACCCGTTAACCAATCAACCAATTGGACACATTTTAACCCTAAGCATGTACCAAAAAGCCTATATCTCGAGGTATTCGTCCAAACCCCATCATTCGTACCTGTTCTGTGTCCACCTCATAAGTCAGTTGCTTCGAAATTCCAACACAAACTTCAAGAAATGGGACTTAACAATGACCACGACTATACCATCACCAGCCACCCAAAACCTTCAAAGTCCATCAGGAATGAAGTGTCAAATAGATACCAGAAGGTCACAAGAATCGGCCATGGATCATTTGGGTAAGTCGTCTGTCTTTTTTGCCAGTTTCTTTTTGTAGTTTACTCTCCTATGGCTTGCTTTCCTGAAAATACTTAGTTATTAATGAATTTATTTGCTTCTAAGTCAGTGGTTCCCAAACTTTTTCTAGATGGCTATTAGTAAGAGATAATAATAAAAAAAAACTCGTGTTTCTTATTCTTTTTAAACTTTATTAACATTAAATTTAATTAGTATTTATTTAAAATTAATGTGATGGATGAGCCTGCTAAGCACTGCACATTTTTCAAATCGTGGAGATAAACTGAACACGGCCACCCTCATTTGCGTTTCCACGTCTATACTTGCGTTTTACAACAGCGGCTGCCGAAAACCCTGATGCTTCGCACAAATACGAAGTGGAAAATCCGCTGAGCCATGTCACGTAGAAAGGGATTAATCGTTTATTGAAATCCGAAACTCTGTCAATCCCACGCTGCCAAATTTTGTTTTCAAACTGCTATCACAAGATAAGATTCTCTTCTTCTGCTGAAGTAAATTCAGACGGAACTAGTGTTAAATTGATTTTTAATACACGCAAACTTATCGAACTTTCATTTGGAACATATTTTTCTACGCAGTAAATTAGGTGTGATAAGTGCTACTCAAGCATGGTTTTTATATCTTGAGAAAGATCACATTCATTTGACGCCAAAAATTGCTGTAATATTAAGAAAAAATCTTTATCTGCATCTTTATTCAATTTTCTTCTCCATACTGTTTTATATACAGTGCTTCCCAAAGGTAACGGATAAATTCTATAAAATCTTAAGTAAAAATATTTGAGAAAAATGCTCAGACACGTCGATTTTTACTTTTAACTTACTATCCTAATATACACTTTTCAGCCCCCCACCCCTTCACCCCTAAGGGGTGGTAACCACAACTTTAAAAATTCAAATAGCAAAGTACCCCTTGCGATACCTCAATTGATAGACTTTTTTAATCTGAATACAAGGAAAAAGAAATTATCGAAATCGGTTGATAAATAACGGCGATATTTATCAAAATTTATTTATACACGAAATTGAGGAATAACAAAATTTAATTAACTAATCCTTAATTAATTGTCAAAGTGCTGCGCGTTAACGACGAGACAATGCCCTAATCTATCCCCAAACGCTTGTTGAACATTTTCTAACATTTTATTTCGAGCTTTCGAACATTCCTGGAGTCATTAAGTGAATTACTGCAGGAATTCTTTCCTCTAACGCCTCAATATTTACAGGTCTATTAAAATAAACTTTACTTTTTAAATAGCCCCAAAGAAAATAATCTAGTGGGGTTAAATCTGGCGATCTTGCTGGACATTCAATAAGCCTTCATCTACCAATCCATTAGGAAATTTGAAAATATTTGGATTAGGAAATACTTGATCGAGGTATTCTCGAACTTGTCGCGCGTCTTGCTTTGCTGTAACCAAATTCTGTCCTTGTGTCTATCAGGATCTTCTGCGTTGGGAAACAACACCGCTAAAGTAGGTAGTAGTTCATTTCGTAGAAAGTTCAGATAACGTTCACCATTCAGTGTTCCGTCGAAAAATTTGGTCCAATAATTCTAGAACCCACCACACCAGCCCACACATTAAGGTTTTGAGGATATCCATCCAATGCGGATTTTGACGAGCCCAGTAACGGCAACGCACCCGGACCGTGCGTTTCATTGAACAAAACACGAACTTCGTCATGCGTCCGGCTTCTATCTCCAAACCCAATCATTAAAACTTCGATTCTTTCGGTTTCTGTAAATCTCATTTTGCTACTATTTCTTCAATGACGAAAAATCTGAATTGTGTTTGACATAAGTAAAAACAAGTTGCAATTGTTTGAACGATATTGCTATGCCCGCTTCAACAGCGCTTACTCGAATATTGACGTTCTTCTTTGAATACATTTTGGTAAATATCGCGGTTATTTATCAACTGATTTTGATAATCTTTTTTTCGTTGTATTCAGAATAAAAAAATATATCAATTGAGGTACCGCAAGGGGTACTTTGCTATTTGAATTTTTAAAGTTGGGGTTGCCACCCCTTAGGGGCGAAGGGGTGGGGGGCTGAAAAGTGTATGTCAGGATAGTAATTTAAAAATAAAAATCGACGTGTCAGAACATTTTTCTGAAATATTTTTATTTAAGGTTTTATTGAATTTATCCGTTACTTTTGGGAAGCACTGTATACGTTTTTTTATAGAAGCTTTCCGTTGATTTCAAAAGGCGCATGTTGCTGCAGAGGGACATTAAGCAAATCCAGTTTTTCAAAAATATTGCATAAATATTCCAGTTTTATTAAAAAGTCAGCACTAGCAAAATATTCTGCATCTTTGCATCCCTCTTCTTTAAGGAAAATAAAAATGTCTGGCGGCAATTCAAATGTACTTAAACATTACCTCGAGAGAGCCATCCTGCTTTGCTATATTATAACGTAAATATGAGTGTTCGACTCCCATATCCTCCCACAGGTTTTTTTTTTAAATCTTTCTTTCAATGGACGATATTTTAGTAAATTTACCACATTTACACACATTGAAACACCTGATTCAGTGGAGGACTCAGATGCTTTGACGCAAGGACTTCTCTTGAATAATAGTGTGTATCGAAAACGCGTTATTTTGGAAATTCAAAATTTCAAGTTGATAAAAAGTTATCTCTATGGACCCACATATACCCACATGGATGCACATGACAAAATATTTAATGATAAATAAACTTTTACCAACATTTAAACATATTTTTTTTTAAATTATAAGAAAATGGTTATTTTTCTGAAAGTTCTATGAATCTAAATAAACTGCAGGCGATCTAAATATTATTGTTAAACCTTTTCTCTTTGATAAAGCAAAATCACTTAATTTTCAATAAAAGAATCGAGTTTTTACAGAAAATTATAATATTTAGGCCTCTTGCGGGAGACCTTAATATTTTTCAACTCGGCCATTTCTCTTTGTGGCATATGTAGGTCCATAGGGAGAGAACTCTTTATCAATTTGAAATTTTGAATTTCGGAAAAAGCGTTTTTTCGATACATACTCATGAATAATGCGAGCTCCATTAGTACAGACACCAACGTATTTAGGACAATTCAAATTGTTTTCAGATATGAATCTCGAACAGGTCCTGAGCCTTCGCTCCTGTAGTGATATTTGTACAAAACAGAAGATCTTTAATATTATTACATACAGTAGACACTCCTACAACGCGGTTTAATATTACGCGTTTTATGAAAACGCGTTATAGGAATTTGAGGATCGCAAATTTTGACGCATGCGCGTTGTGCGAGAATCGCGTTATATGAAGATGTTGTCGCAAAATTTTTAGCGCGTTTGTAGTATTTCGCGTTGTAGGAACCGCGTTATAGGAGAGTCTACTGTACAGTCATGGAAATAAGTAAGTTCGTATCGCTATCGCAGGATTTGAAAATAGTATGTCGCTTATATATTCGTGTACTGTTCTACCTCGACCCGGCCGCTTCGCAAAAAGTTGTCCGTCACGAGGTGGTTTTTCGATGGATGTAATGTAACGGGATTTAGTTTATTTTTAGCGTGTCCGACCTTTTTCCTTAATGTGATATCTTCATTGCAATGTAATAAATGAAATATGATCACTACAGTAAAATTTACGAGTAGGTAATGCATTTAATTAAATATAGAATTACTTTTATAATAATATTAATAAACATGAAATTTGATAATATGATACGAAAAGCTCATTTTAAGATATAGCGTAATATCATGACACATTATATAAATTTATGTTAACTAATACACATATTAATTACGCAAGTAAATGCCTTTGCCCAGCAGTAGTATGACGGGCTTAAGTAAGTAAGTAAGTAAATGCGCAAATCAACTTGATGCCAAGGATCACTAAACATAGAGTATTTCAGATTTGTAATATTAAAATATATTCACAAAATGTAAATAAATTCTCTAAATTTAATTTGAATTTACATTTAGGACGAGCATGTATTTTGTATGAAGGACAATGGAAATTTTATATCTGTATTTACTTTACAGCAGTTAATGTTCAATTATCTTTCATGACATCTAATACATGCTTGACAACCAAAATAATTTGAATTATAGCAATATATACAGGCTATCCCACGTTTCTTCCGCAAAACAATATTTTTCAGAAAGTAAATTACTTTTTCAATTCATTAAAAAGTTACAGCCGTTTGAATTATTAACAATATCTTATTTTAAACGGCTCCAACTTCAGAAGGAACAGAGAAGACCAATAAGACCATATGAAACATATTACTTTCTACTTTCTAGAAAAAAACAAAACATTTTGGTATTTTCTTTTGTTCATTTGTTAAGACAAATTATTAAAATTTAACTTGTAATTAATAATTTTTTATTGTATATGTATTTATTGTGTTTTATTTTTGGCTTTGCATTGTTTGATAACTAATTATTTTTTATTTTTCTTTTTTCGTTAATATTTCAAAGAGCTCTACAGAAGTTTTATTGTAATATAGTTCCAGTTCAATAAGCACACATTTTTCATTTACTATATATTAGCTGGAACATTATTTGAAATTTTATTTCTAAGTTTGTTTTCTAAATAAATTAAGAGGCGTGCATTAACGACGATAATAAGTTAAAAATAACATGTTGACTTATGAATTGTGTAGTGTAAGGTTAGCTAAAATGCATATACATTAAAAATGAAGGTCTTTTTAATTTCTAAGCAATATAAACTATAACTGAAAATGTTTAACGACATACTTTGTCAAAGTAATATTATAAGTTAATAATATGGTAACATACAGGCGGGGTGTAAATTTTAAATATATCAAAAATTACAGCCACAACCTGGATTTGAACTAAGGCCCTTTGCGTCGCTAGCACAATGTCAATAGCTCAGATGGGAGAGCATTGTGCTAGCGACGCAAAGGTCCCTGGTTCAAATCGTCAAGTTGTTAGTTTCTCTTACGTATAGCTTTTATTGCATATGATTCTGAGTAATTAATATGCAATAAAAGCTATACGTAAGAGAAACCAACAACTTTTCTTTCTGAAGCGTCTTCTTTTGGGAAATTATATACCCGTTACCAACACAATTTATACTCATCCCAGGTCAAATTTAATGAAATAATTTTTGTTGTATAAATGTTCTTAAACACTGCAAAATATCGTTGAAGCTAAATATCTCGAAAGCACCAGTAAATCACAATTAACAAATTACCATAAAGACAAATTTAAAGCAATTTAATTTTAATTTATTTCTATTTTGTGAATAAATGCTTATACATATGTCAGTTCTGAAATAACCTGAAAAGTAAAAATATTGACAACAGCAAATTGATTTTTTATTTATTAACACAAAAAAAGCTATTAGATGCAATAAGTTGTAAGTATAATTTGTTGTGTTGTATGCAATATCTTGAAATGAGATTTTCATTTCATGTAATCGAAAACTTTTATGTTTATTAATATAAAATTAACGTCATATTTAGTAAAAACACAATTACATTACAATGTAGGAATTACATTAATTAATTACACATTAAGCTAATGAACAGAAACATATAAGTCATTATAAACTAATTCAAAGCATTCGAACAAGGTTTTGAAATAATAAATTTCCGATATACGAGTTGAAGCGTAAACGGACTATTTCTTGCACTTAGCGGCCGAGCGGTCGACCAGAATAACAAAAAACTTGTACTTGGATGTATCATCGACACACTGCTAAAATATTTATAGAACTTACTTAATTCCAAGAGTGTATAAACCGTAGATAGCATAGCAAATTAGCATCTTTATTATTATCCGTAGCCCCATCTAACTGCAATCCAAATTCAACTGCTTTATTTTGTTCAATTAATTGATCTTTGATATTTATCATCCGCCATTTGATGTATTCTTTGACTAATTGTGTTGCACTTGGAATTATGAAACGTTTACAATATTTCGCGGCGCCCTTGTGTAGACGCCGCGGCTCCTCGGGGCGCCGCGGCGCACAGTTTGAGAATCACTGTTCTAAGTAATATTTTAACTTACTTTATCCGTTCCAGGGAGGTGTTCAAAGCTTGGGATAAAAAGACAAGCAAATTCGTCGCTTTGAAACGCATGAAAACCAACACCACACCCGATGGGGAGGCACGATCATTAGCATGTAGAGAAACAGAAATTCTACAAGACGTGAACCATGAGAATATCGTAAATTTAGTGGAGATATGCTTGCTACCAGGGTTCATGGGAACACCCGACTGTTACTTAGCCCTGGAGTATTGCTCGTATGACCTATCAGGACTCATCCACAACAACGACATCGTCTTCCAAATATCCCATATCAGAGACATCATGCAACAAATGCTTAATGGGTTGATGTATCTCCACGACGTCAAATCCATTATGCATCGTGATCTAAAACCAGCGAACATCCTAGTGAATAAAGAAGGGATCTTGAAAATTGCAGATTTTGGTATGTCAAGACTTATGGAGAAGGACAAAGAACAAAAGAAGTAAGTGTTAACTTCTGTTTGTATTTTAAATTATGAATTAATCGGTTTCTTCTTGTTATAGCTATACAAGCCAGGTTTGCACGCTGTGGTTCAGAGCTCCTGAGTTGCTTCTTGGATCGGGTGACTACGGACCGGAAGTGGACATGTGGTCTGCTGGTCTAATCATGGCTTATCTGTTAGCCGGAGATCCAATTTTGAAGAGCGGAACTGAACAGGGGATGCTCGGGTGTATCTCGAAACTCTTTGGCTCGATAAGACCGGAAGTGTGGCCAGGCGTTGAGGAATTGCCGTTGTACAAGGTCGTCACTCTTCCTCAAGATGAAGACAGAAAGGTAGGTCAACAAGCATAAACCAAAAACTCTTCATAAATCAACAATTCTAAATACAATAAAACAAAGCTTCTTGTATGTTTTTGTTAGAAGTATTCTTTTGGATTTATATATACATTTATATTTTATACACTAATGTTTTTTATTTTTGTTGTTATAGGTTGATGGTATTCTGGAGATGAAAATTAAAGAACCATCAGCGTTGGAACTGATTAACAGTTTGCTGGTGTTAGACCCAAGTAAACGAGCGTCTGCTAAGGATTCCTTGATGTCAAATTTCATTTTGGAGTCGCCTATTAAGAGAGACTTAGGTACTCTTCTGGCTAAGTGTGGTGGAGATATCTTTGATTATTTTAGACCACGTAGAGCCAAGAGGAGATATGAAGATACTTTGAGAGATAAAGAGTTGGAAGCTGCGTCTTATGCTTCGAAATATCATGTTCCTCTAGTAAAAAAGTAGGATACTTTAAACTGAATGTTTTTTTTTCTTCAAGTGTTGTTGTTGGTTATCCAGTCTGTGATAACAGACTGCTTTACCAAGTTTTAGCTTGTTGTGAAGAATTGTTTTTAATTTTTATCAATATTATGTGATGCAAATAAGTAACACATTGTAATTGTGATGATTTATATCTGATGATTGTATTGTTGGAGAAAATAAAATGAATTGATAAAGTTACTTTTGGAGTCTTTCAAATTTATACAAGATTTGCTTTAGGTAGTTAGTGTTTAGTAATGTTATTGAATGTCTACTAATGAGGTAAGTTAGTCTCATGTACATATGACCTTATCTCTCTGTCAGTAAATGAACTTTATTTGAGTAAAAAAAATGTTCAATCAAATGTTTTTTGCCATGCACAGATACAAATTTTTGTTTAACTCAATTAAATGCGTATTTTAATAGAGGCAAAAATATATTTAATACTAATGCTACAAACAATGTTTATTTGGAGTAAAACTACCATTTGTTTGGGGTAAAGTAATATTGTTTTGACTCAAATAAAAATTCTTTGTAGCAAATAAACTTATTTTTTCCTCTTGTCAAACAAATATTTATTTGAGTTAAACAAAAATTTCTATCTGTGTATTAATACACTCAATCAGTGGGTTTATAAGATTTTAACTAAGGTTGCGAGATTTCATATAGGAGGAGTGTGTATGCAAAATGCGACATGTCCTTCGAATTGAATTTTGACAAAAGCCGCAAAAATCTACTATACATTTATTTTCAATGACATTTTCTTCATTTTTATTTGGCTAAAATTTATCTTAACATACACAGACAATATATAAAAAATATTTTCTATTGGATCTATTGGACATGTCTCAGTTTGATCTTGAGGTAACAAAATTGTCAAATTTAATAAATATTAAAAAAAATAGGCAAGTTCTGTCGTTTAAAACATATAATTTTATGTATTTTCGTTCAGTAACATATTTTATTGTACTATCCATTCCCAAAATCGACGGTCCACCAATTTATTTAGCCAAAAAATGTTCCTAAACGTGCCTAATGTCATCGAGAAAAACTGGTGAACAGCAATGCGCCCAAATTTTCGCATCAAAGGGATTTGCACCGAATGCGTATGCTAACGTGACGCTTGTTATCTTTTGTATGGAAAATGCTAGATAAACAATGATTATGAAATAAACTTTAAACCTATGAATTATTGGGTAGCCTATAGTCTAGATTTCATTATTCTAGCTCTTCTAATAACGGAATTGCTGGCGTTGCATAATATAGCTTTTTGTGGGTCAACCACTAATCCACTCGTTTTAAAAAAATGCACATTGATAGCTAACATTCCGCGGGTGATTTTACTTTTTAATTCGTTGAAATCTCTGGATTATTTCCGGAGTAATTAATTGTTAAAGTTAAACGAATGAAATTTACGTGGCAAAAACAGCGCCAATTCTTCTTAATTTGGAAAAATCGGGAATACGCCAACATTTACAGCTTTCTAATTTTTATGAGTGGTAGAATATTAATCAAGGACAGCATTAGATTTTTTTCAAATTTTTTCGCCGCTAGATTTGCGAGAGAATCGACGTCAAAAGAGGAGACATTACATGCCGCATGCAAGAGCATAACGTAAACATTTACTTGCCAACTAATGTAAGTCCATTTGACCGCACAACAAAATGTTGGATGCAGATTTACCTTAATGTAATATAAAACAAAATTAGAAAACCAAAATTATCAATGATGTCGTCTAAAGAACAGCAAGATTGAGGGTGATGCCACTCAAAAAATGTCGATGACGTCTTAAGTCAAAAACAATTAAAGATCGGAACTTTACTTTGTTATGGAAATGTGTATTTTAATGACTGACGTGTCCGCGTTTCTTTTTTTGTTTAATAACAAACCAACTGGAAATGATCGTACAAATAATAATTTGTGATAGTAATCACACAATAAATTATAGCTACAATTATTATAAAGCATTATTGCATACAATTATATTTTGTTGATAGCTAACTAATTGTTTGTAATGCAGGCTGCAGCAAAACCAACACGTGCATACCACAAATTAGGGATGTTCGATACGATACGATGTTTTTAAGTACCGGTACTTTACATTCCGATACCCGATATTTTATACCGGTACTATAGCATCCAATACGGTACGATACGATACGTTTTTGGACGATATTGTATCGCGATATTTGTTGTTGCCAACAACTAGCATACTCTAGCGGCAAACCAAAGTAAGTTTATTTTACAAGTGACACTGATTACAACGAAGGAATTTGTATTAGTGTTCTTTTACAGTGTTAGTAAACGATCAGGGAAATTCCGAATAAAATTTAACCTAACTTTGGTGTGCAAATCTTTGAGTGCGAAAGTCATTACATCCATTAGCCATGGTGCTTTTTACAAGCAAAATACATACAAATATGCCACGTTCGTCGAGTATCATATGGAAAGTATTTATTAAAACAAGTTTGGTGGAAAATGCGAACTTTGTAACGCTGACGTTAAAATTGCGGAATTTACGACAAACTTGAAAAAAAAAACACCTTCAGCGGTGGCATCCAACATACAGATTAGAAACAAAGAAAACACTGATGGTTCTGTGGGTGGTACCATGGTGAAACAACTAGTTCCGTATGTGATAATATAGCAGCGTTTAATATTTTCTTCGGAAAAAATACATTCGTAATGCATTTATATATTTTGTACAAAATCATATTTAAAAAGCCCATTAATTTCTGGAAAACACTGGTGGTGCCATGGTGAATCAAGTAGTTCCTATACCATGGGTGGTACGATACTTTACATATTCATATACTTTGAAGGCAAGAGTTATCCAGTGTTATTTTGACAATTGTTAAATTTTTGCGGTTTTTTGATGTACTTCAAAATGCAATCATTTGGCATGTATTATGAACATTCTATTGAATGTAAAGGCACATGCCAACACTGGCTGAAAATACAGTACAATGAATGATCATCTTTTTCAGCATTGTGAAACATTTGCAATCCTTTTCTACAATAACAAAAAAATAATAGAATTAGATGATAGATCTCGGATAATCGGTGCTGCACTTGCATTGCAAGAAAAGCAGCCAATGGGACCAATGCAATAGTATATAATACATATGATAGCAAAAGATAATCTACCATAAGCACTACAGAGAAAGAAAGTTACCAAATATTTAATAAAAACCGCATCTTGCCTACTATATTCAGTTGGGACTTTCTGTATACCTACATATGACCTATGCTATTTTAAAATAAAAATACATATTTATTCTACTGTACATTATTTTATTCCAATGTGTGTAGGAATCTGCCTCTACGCAAAATATTCTTTTTTATTCGGAATTACGTCGAAAATATGTACCGGTACTTTGTGCTCCGGTATGGTACAGAACCGGTATATTTGAAACGATACGCGATACCGGTACAGCAAGGTGTATCGGAACATCCCTACCACAAATCAATTTATTATATTCTCAACTAAACTAAAACATAGGAAGGGGTCATACTGAACCAAAAACAAGAAAAATGTATTTTTCTGTGGAGCACTGACGGTATCGCTGTGTTTTGCTCAAATATTCCAGCAACATTCAACGTAGAACCATAAAACACGTTTTTTGTCCAGCCAGACCGCAGCGTTCGAGGACTTGAAAGTTTGAAACGTGTGTTTAAATCCATGTGCGTTGTTTTGAGCAGGGCTGTGGAGTCGGTAAAAAATCTGTCGACTCCGACTCCGACTCTAGATAATTTTGGTAGTCCGACTCCGACTCCAACTCCGACTCCGGCAAAATTTTACTTGTTACCAGCGAATTTAATGGCAAAAAAAAAATTAAATCTGACATAATCTAATTGTTAATAAAATCAAAAAGGCCTGTTGATCGGACCACAAAATTATGGCCTTATTTAAAAAGGATGCTTTTTTATATTTTCAAAATATCTCTGAAATCATTAGAACTTCAACTGTTTTCTCATTAGAGAGCACATAATTCTGAACTAGTTTGTCACTTGAACCGATGTTCTCTCTTTAATAATAACAAAAGTAATGACAAACCACTGTATAGTACAAAGTAAAATTCATTTCAATGAATACATAATTAAGTGCAAAATAAAATGAAAATAATCTTAACTATTACTTCTGTTAGTGGCAATGACGTCACAATTCTGGCTGCAACGAGTATGACTTGCATACATGGATATTCCTACATTCAACTTAAGGTAGAGTTTAAATCGGAAATGCAGTTATAATTTTTAATCGGCTATCAGACATATATTATGCATGTTTAAGTTTATGCATTAAAAATTACGTTAGAGTGAAGTTTGTACCTTTGCTAATAATAAAAAATATATCTGGCTCAATTCTGTCAAGAGTAGGTGACGAAATCTGCGAATATCAGTGTTTTTTAGTTGATCGCAAGAAGACTACCACATAGCCACCAATAATCTTAAAATCCGTAACCTACACTCGACAGAATCAGTAACAATTTAAAATCTCTACATATTTTGTTAAATACAAAGAGATGTGATACCCTTGAGTATACCATAATAATGTATAATCAAGGGTGATACTTTTGATAAATTTGTTCATGTGCCGAAAAAAGGAATAAATTTCGGTTAAACGTTTAAAGTTATCTAACATTAAAGCTAAAATTGCAAAGTTTTACTAATAAAGCATTATCTTTTACAAACATTCAGATATTGGGACAAATAAAAATAAAAAAAAAAAATTTGAGTGTTGATAATACGACTGTGATACCATCACGTTGTTTCTCCTGGTACAAAAGCTGTAGGAAACTATTTTTTCTTTTTAAAATTGCAAGGGAATATCCCTAAAATACTTTTTGCAATATTTAATGAATTGTTCAGCTGTTCTTTGTGGCCGAACGAATATTAGGAGCAAATTCTCGTAATTTTGATGAATAAGGAAAACGCTTCACTTTGGAAAGTTCTAATTCGTCTATAAGTATGCATCGAAGTCCGATTTTTTTTATTTGTAGATGTTTGAACAATCATAATTAGCATATTGAAGTTGGTTGTTGGAAATTGGAAATACATAGATAAACTATATATGCGACGCGGCAAGCGACTCACAATAATTATTTTGCTAATCATCACTCACCACCGACCTGTGTGTTTTGTAATTAAATTATATTTACTTTGTAAAAGACCTAATAATATGTTTAGTTAATCGTTTACTATCTATTGAGGCAACGGCCATGTCGCATGTCTTTTTCTACATTATTTAAACATGGACCCGGAGTCGGTACATTTTTTCCGACTCCGACTCCACGACTCCGACTCCACAGCCCTGGTTTTGAGTCGACATACAATTTTTATACTTACGTGTTTTCAAGCGTTGACTCATTTATGAAATATCAATCTTACAGTATAATTTGCTAAGACTAATAAGATAATATACTGGGTGTAACACAATTGAATTGAACATTATAAAAATACTTTACTGTTGTTTGTACCCACTAAAATTGTTTGTTGTTTTTTATTCAATATTTGTAAACTTCTCTGATGTAAATAACAACCATACAAGGATATAAATTAAAATAAAACTTCACACCATAACCTGAAACCATCGCAATCGATGCATGACGAAGATACATAAAGACGCGCAAGTTTAAATAAACAATTTAGTTATGTATATTTAATAATCTCTTAGGGATATTTACACCACTAAACACTAAAATCAAACTACTACATACTTATTATCAAACATTTCTGACATTTGCAGATTATGATTAGAATAATAAAATAAATATATGTGAAAAATACATTTTTAAAAACTACGATTTATAAAAAACTGCACTTGATTCGACATTATGATTGGGATAATATTGCTTTAAAACCATTTCTTCGTATAATGAATTGTCAAATTTTGCCAAAATAAACATTTGTGTCACATAATTCGATAAGCAAATTTTTTATCGATTAAAAGACAACTATAACAATATATTAAATAATATCTCCAGAAATCTGGAAACGAAAATAAAATTTAACTAGATATATGTATTCGTACGGACATACCGTACCTTTCCGGACTTACCGTAATAATTAATGAATAGTAAAATGGTGATATCCAGGCGCGATGCATATTTTTGATTTATTTAAAATTTGCATATCGTCTGGATATCACCATTTTACTATATAAAAATCTGATGTGGCCAGGCACATGACTTTATCATACTATATATAAACTTAATAGTTTAGCTGCATGAGATTCTATTTGATCGCGATCGGCCATGTCTGCATTAAAATGAAACTAATAGAACTAGACAAATATGTCGATTAAAGCTGCGTACGGATATTGTACTCCGTTGACACCGGGTACACCGTCCAAATGACACTTACGTGTTATTGGGTGTAAAATGTGTAATATAATATCCGAACGCAGCTTATATTGACAGAAGTTGTTGTCAAAACATTAGCGTTTGACACTACCTACTGTCATTAGAATCAAAAAATCTGACAAATCCTGGCTTCTAGTTTTAATGCAGTGCGACCGATCTCGATTAAATAGAACTTGCTCATGCAGCTAAACTATGGATTGTACCAAAAAATGTCATAGACATAAATTATTCAGAATTTCCTCATCTTTAATTCATTATTTAACTATTTCGACGAAATTCCAGAAATGGCAGATTATTTGCAAAATCTTTCAAAAATGCTAAGACTAAACCTCCAGTTTCTTTGGACGCTTTTCAACAGAAAGCTTTTCAGCTCTAAGTTTGGTTATGAAACTTCTAAATATGAAGTTTCGTCCCGACCCCTTTAGTAGTTTCTCCGGAATCGTCGCCACAAAAAAACGGGTACACACACACACACACACACACACACACACACACAGACTTTTTTTGTACCTTGGTCAAAAATGTTCAGGGGACCCAAAAATACATATTTCCGCTAAAATCTCAAATTTTTTTTTTTTGCACGATTACAATACTTTACATACTGCGTATGATAAAGTAAAAATAAAATTAATACAGTGTAATTTTTGTATGTGTGACAAAGAAACAATATACAGAAACTAATCGGTGCAAAGATACCTTAAAAAATTTGATTTATCAAAATATAGAGTGAAATAACTTACTGTACTTTAGCGACAACGCTTTTGAATATTCCATCGATGACGGCTTCTATAATTTTTCATTTTACTTCTTGTGCAGTGGTGTGGAGGTAACAGTTGCATCTAGAAATAAATAAAAATCACCGAATAGGTAAAGTTCCCATATTACACGTTTATTATAATAATTATTATACAGGATGGTAATTAAGTAAAAACGAAACTCCGTTAATGTTTGCGATAGAGGAAAAATCTAAACGCGTTATATAATTTAAAACTTTAAAATTATAAAAAAAATAAATAAAAATTAAAAAAAATCCTACCTATAAAATTTAATTAGTCCATGAATTGACAGAAAATTACTTTGATCATAGACAAGAATTCTGGATTTTTGTAAATAATTTTTGTATCCTAGTATACAGGGTGTTTACGGTCTTGTGATTTTATTTTCAACGGGTGATTAAACATCTTAAAAGAAGGTCATTAACGTAAAAATGTAACAACAAAAGTTGCACAATAAGAAAGATATTACTGCTATTATTTTTTTTGTTTTTATTTTTAAGTAGTGATTAAGCATTAAACGGAACATATTTTTTAGTTTTTTTATGGAATCCATTTCACTCTAGTTGTTCAAAATTATCCCCGTGTTGTTGAACACGACATCTCGCTCTACGTATCCATGAATTACCATAATTTACTAGGCCTTGGTCTTGCCGTCGAATTGTCGCCGCAGCTGCCTCAATGCGGTTACGAAGATCATCTAGATCAATTATTTCGTTGATGTATACCATTGTCTTCATAACGCCCCATAAATAGAAATCCAGAGGATTAAGGTCGGGCGACCGAGGAGGCCATGGAACAGGTCCACCTCGACCAATCCACTTATTTTCAAACACATTATCTAAATGTTGGCGAACTAAACGATTAAAATGCGGCGGTGCGCCATCTTGAAGAAACCACATTTGTCGACGTACATTCAAAGGAACTTCCTCCAATAGTTCCATCAAATGAGTTTGCAAAAAAAAGAGATAATCATTTCCAGTCAATCGATTTGGCAACACAAATGGGCCAATAAGTTGTTCGTTGACAGTCCGGTCCAAACGTTTATTCAAAATCTGTGCTGGACATGATTGCGACGAACAGCATGTGGATTTTCGACAGCCCAGATATGAGTATTATGACTGTTATTTATGCCGTTACGTGTAAACGTTGCTTCATCAGTAGCCAATACAATGGAAGAAAAGTCTGGAATTTCAGCATGTTTTTGTAGAAACCATCGGCAAAATTGTAAACGTAAAGGACGATCTTCAGGTTGCAAAGCCTGTACTTTTTGTAGGTGGTAAGTATATAATTGATCCTCGCGCAGTGTTCGCCAGACAATTCGATTTGAGACATCTACTTGGCGAGATATTTGTCGAGTACTAGTAGTAGAATCTTCGTCAACAAGATTTAAGTTTTGTTCTACGGAATCCAAAATTCGTCGGGGTCGGCCAGGTCCACCATCTCGAGCTCGACGTCTTTGCAGTACACCAGTTTCTCGTGCACGGATTACTAGAGCGGTAAATTTTTGTGGAATAGGTGTTGATCTGTCAGGAAACCGCACAGCATACAATCGACTGGCAGCAGCAGAATTCTGGCGTACTTCCCCATAAATTAACAACATATCAACGTATTCACTATTGGTGCGAAGGACCATTTTTTACTTTCCTTATTAGAATGTATTCGGGAGAATTTATGTCAAACCAACCGAGCAGTAACAACTGATGAAACAGCTTGACAGATGGGAAAAGTTAGTGACATCAGCCTACTTAGTAAAAAATTCAATGATAACTTTTAATCGTTTGAATTTAGATTTTTTACTTTGTACAAGTGGTTGATCAATTGTTTTAGCTTTAATAACTTTTTTCAAGGTGTTTAATCACCCCCTAAAAATAAAACAAAAAAAAATTAACAGTAATATCTCTCTTATTATGCAACTTTTCTTAAGACATTTTTACGTTAATGGCGTTCTTTTAGGCTGTTTTATCACCCCTTGAAAATAAAATCACAAGACCGTAAACACCCTGTATAGAATGATATAGCAACCTATACCATTCGGTTGCTGCTAGTTATCGTGCATCAACAAATAATTTTTACAGTTCAAATATTGTTAGGAAACAGACTAAACATAACCACAGAAATTAACAACCAGATCATATACAATCTAGGGCAATCTACATCTTCTAAACACCTAATGGGGCACAACTAATCTTAATAAATCGGCAGGAATTGTTAAATAATTGCTTCTAATAGCTTTAATATCCGCAATTTCGCCTTTCAGTGATCAGGAGACCGCAAACACTGCACGCTCCGATTTTACTTTCTTATCTTGACGCTCCAGTTTATAATAATTGTAATAATCAGTGATTCAGCGAAGAGTTGCACCAATAGACAGTGGATACTTTCCATTAATGACTTCTTACAGTCTAGTACTCACTCCTTCAGGACAGTGAGAAAGAAAGACAGACAGATAGGCATAAAGAAAGAAAAATGCTCCAAACCGTTTCTTGCATGACTAATTCGCAATTTTCAGCGTTTCGTTTCATTTTACATGAAGACATTGAAGGAGTTAGTTGTGAAAAGATGGTAAAATAGAGTTTCAGTGGTACCTGAAGGATTATAGTGTTGAGTTTTTTAGTTTAAAGGATTTTTGAGTGGTTAAAATGTGTATTTTTGAGTTGCTTCGTTTGCATGTGACGAATCAGGAGAAGATAAAGAGACATGCTTATAATATTCGGTATGTTGCGAATTTGAAAAATAACTCGAGGACTTTTGTGGATAAAAAGTGTGATCCGGATTATGGGAAGATTGTTTTTCTGCGTGATACGAGATTTGTCCAACAGAGGACGCAGGAGTGTGTGTTTCCTGAACACAACCATGAAAGGTGAGTGGTGTTAGAAAAATCGTATAAATGTAATGGATTCTTTTTTTCATGCAGCATATTTTACTAATGGTAAACTGTTACTACTAAACTAAGTTATTTAATTGAAGAATTAGTTTTTTAAGTACTAGTCAAAAATTAAAAAATAATTACTAATTACAAGGAAATGCTTGTAGGTACTTTGAACTCCGAGGCTCTGTAACGGAAAAACCTATAGGAAAACATATAGGAAAAATATACCTTATTTTTATTTAATGAAAACGCCCTGTATGTTTTAATACATTACGTATACCTAAAAAGTTGTCTTTCCAACTGTCTCCGGTTGAAATCTTGCAAAGTGAATAGTTTCTTAGATACTTATATGCATTTGCAAAACAAAAATGTGGTTAGGGGCGTTTTTTTTTAAATACAAATGAAATCTTAAATACCGGGTAAATGACCTTGACATTACGAACTACAAAACACCCAGTATACAAAGCAATATTAACCTTTATTTTCATTTTCTGTATTTAGGTACTTGCTCCTGTATAGAAATGCATAACTCCGCCGTTTTCTATTCGATTTCCAAAATAAAAATGCTAATGGAAGAGGAAGCATAGACCATTATAAAGATGTACTGTTCGGTCAGATATAATAATATATATAATAATAACAAATCGAAAAGTTATGGACGTTCTAGTTCAGAAGTTTCCAATTATTTTCAGATGTTTTCAACTTTAACAACAATTTGATGACCTGTTTGAATCCGTAATATTTTTTGCTATTTTTTTATGGAAAGCCCATTTAAATGTGCGTCTAATACGCGTTTGTTTATTCGAATCGGTTGAAATTTAACAGAATTATCAAATTCCATTGACCGGCTAGACACATCACACTACGGTACAGACGTACAGCATTACGCTCTGCGGTTTGTCATTTTGAAGTAGTGTCCAGCATTCACAAGCGTACAGCAAAACGTACAGTATTTACATCATATGTTCGTCAATATCCGTCTGTGAAGGTAATTGATTTTATTATGTTACCTGGTGAGATCAGAAATGATAGCAAACTCAATAATTCATATTTTAGAAAAAACAATTTAAAAGACAAGTTAATCGCGTTTTGCGCTGATAACGCAAATACCAATTTTGGGGGCTTGTCTAAGAAATGTATTTTATAAATTGAATAATGTATTAACGCAAGATATATTAGGAATGGGTTGTATAGTGCTCAGATCCAATAATAAATCGAAAAGTTATGGATGTTCAGATTCAGAAGTTCCAATTATTTTCAAATTTTTCAACTTTAACAACAATTTGATGGCCTGTTTGAATCCGTAATATTTTTTTGCGATTTTTTTTTATTAAAATCCTATATAAATTTGCGTCCAATACCCGTTTGTTTATTAGAATCGGTTGAAATTTAACAGAATTATCAAATTTTGTTGACCGGCTAGACACATCACATTACGGAGAAGAAATACTAATATACAGGCCGACGGTAATAAATCCGTTGTCTTTATACACATTAATTAGACATTACTAGCACTTGTATTTACAATGTTATTCTAAAATTATGACACTTTTTTTCCTTTTCCTTTTTGTGGTTACCTGCCAGACTATCACAATATGTTTCTAAGTACATTAGAGTTTACGTTGGTTACATTTCCAGGTATATTTGAGTTCAAAATAAATTCTACCAACAGTAAAATTTTAACTCGTTTATTGGAACAGTACTGAATTACTATCGTGATTTATAAAAAGTAAAAAAAAAGAAATACAACAAAACTGGATGCAGGGCTGCGGAGTCGGTAAAAAAATTCTCGGCTCCGACTCCAGATATTTTTCGTGGTCCGACTCCGACTCCAGAAAAATTGCATACAAAAAAATATTCAAATAATTCTGTGTAATAAAAATCTTACATGTAAATAATCACAAATTTGATACAGAATAGTACAACCGAACAATATTAAATTTGCTATGAAAACAAAAATACTACCAGGAAAAAAAAGAAACAAATTTAATAAATTAAATTTTTATTTGAGTATTGTGATTGTATTAAACATATGGCTTATGCATACTAAATTACTCACAAACAAATGCTGCACACATAGGAAAAAAAACAAAACTTCTGTTAAAAACTTCTATTTGTGTCCACCGAATTTGTTGGCAAAAATATTTAAACTTACAATCTAAATGTAAATAAAAACAACCTCTAAGATATCAAAAACACGTATTGATCGGACCACAAATAGAAAAGTTATGTAAAAACACAAATAAACAGATCACAAATAAAATAGTTATTTATAAAATGTAATTTCTTTGTTTATTCACAATATCTGTATTAAACTGTTTTCTCATTAGAGAACATACAAATCGTCCCGACTTTGGCCATTTAGCCGACTTTCTATCTCTAACAAAAACAAAAGCACCCATAAGATACAGTGCATACTATGAAATAAAATTCATTCCAATAAAAACAAAATTAAGTGCAAAATACGTTTATAAAATTGTTGTGAGGAACAGAATAGCTCCAACTAATTCTCCTGCAAATATGCCCTTAAATCATTTTTAATTATTTTCAAAGCAGAGAAAATAATCATAATTATGAACAACATCGTGGTTCATTTAACCGACTTTCTATATCTAATAATAACAAAAGCACCCATAAGACATAGTGTATAATACGAAATAAAATTCATTCTAATGAAAACAAAAATAAGTACAATATACGTTTATAAAATTGTTGTGAGGGACAGAATAGCTCTAATTCTCCTGCAAAGATGCTCTTAAAACGTTTTTAATTCTTTTGAAAGCTGAAAATAATCATAATTATGGCTACAGGTATAACTTCTGAATAAACGATACTACATTAAACTCCGGGCCTACTTCTCAATCCCATTTTTAACACTCTTGTTCAAATTTCTTTTTTCAAATTTCTGACAGATTACTTTTGTTAATCGTTTTCACTTACGTTTGGAAAGTGTGTTTTGTAATTTGATTATTTACATATGTGTATGTAGGTAGGTGCTATGTAAAAGACCTAATAGAATATTTGGTTTTATTTGTTTACTATCTAGTGAGGCAATGTCAATCTGGCATATTTTTTCTACAGTAATTAAACCTGAACTCGGAGTCGGAGTCGGTACATTTTTTTCCGACTCCGACTCCGACTCCTCTGAAATTTGTCTTAACTCCGACTCCACAGCCCTGGTTTATACAATACATCATCTGTTTCGCGTTTAAGTGACCAGCAGTAGTCTGCGATTATGTTGATGGTGTTTTTTCCTTGAAAACGTTTTTCAATACCTTCCATTTCCTGATGAAATCATTCACCTTGTTCGTCACTGAGTTGGCCAAGACTGTCCGGAAAGAAATTCAAATGAGAATGCAAAAAGTGAATTTTTATAGACATGTTGCAGCCCATTTCACCGTAGGCACTCAAAAGCTCTTGTACAACATTTGCGTTGTCGGCACTTTTATCATTACCAAGAAAGTTATCGCAGCATGAAAGAAAACTATTCCAGGTTCGTCTTTCCACATCATTCGGTTTAGCTGCGGTCGCGCCGTAGGTATAGTCCCTCTGCCTAGTGTGAATGTCAAGACGGTGATTAAACTTCGATAACTCAAAGTCAATTTTCAACCGATTCTAATAAACAAACTCGTAAGAAACGCAAATTTAAATGGACTTTCAATAAAATAATAGAAATAAAATATTATGGATTCAAACAGGCCATCAAACTGTTGTTAAAGTTAAAAAAATCTGTAAATATTGGGAAACTTCTGAATTTGAACGTCCATAACTTTTGGACTTTTTATTGGATCTGACCGAACATACATCCCTATAAAGGTCTGTTTTCCCTCTTTCAATTGCATTTTTTATTTTGGAAATAGAATGGAAAATGACCGCATATACAATCCCGCGGCAATATTTGAACCCGATCATATCTACGATGTAGTTTGATCTTCGCATAAGTCCTTATTAAGGTAAATGTAGTCCTTGTATTGTATCTGAAAGGGATATTTGATGTTTAGTTGACGAGACTGATACACGATCACTTACCAGAGTCGCAAAACATCACCGAAAACGTCATGCTGGCGTATTTTGATGAACAGAGCAAAACTAAGAAAGCCCCAACCCTTTGGCTATACTATAGCATGCTACACGCATGTTTAAGTATGTATAGAACATAGATATTTCGCAGTTTATGCGATTGTAGCGATTCCACAAAATCAGCTTGTGGTAATGTGTATTTACGCTTGACGACACAAAATTATTACTAAGTATTTTAGTGTGTCCTTTCGTTAGTCTTCTCGACATTTAACAGTATAATACTAACCTCAATAAGCAGTTACGAAGAATTCAAAATTTCTCATCTTTACAACAGAAATACAAAGACTCTACTCAGCGTAATAAAGGAATCAAAATCTAATTATCGACATAATCAAGAATTAATTGACCATCAACCAAGTCGTCCACAATTATTTCGGAATTAGAAAGTTTTACAGAGCAGATCGAAGCAAAACTAGGAAGTTAACCTGTTCAAAATTGCATTTTATCGCTACGAAGTGTGTAAAGAATGTGCCTAATAGATGGTTAATTGAAACAAGGCAAAATAAGAAAGGTTGCGGAAGTGTTGGATCCATCGATGTATGTCGGTAATGTAGTTAGCTACCTATTGCGTTTGCGTTTTGAAACGTAACTACTCTATAAATGAGAAATGAATTGAATCGGCGAGTTCGCAAACAGTACAAGTCCATTTTTTCAAAGCCATTTTGAACTGAAATAGCCAAAATGTTCACTATGATATTCCATCGAATGGACCTTGGATCCTTGGGCGCAATAAACAAGTCCAGAACAGTGAGTTTTTGCTCCCTCATGCAACGCGTTTCTACTCATTTTCTACTGATATATCAGTCGTAAACATTCGCTAACTTCGTAATTTGCATTCAAATCGTTGTTGAGGTACGCCGAAGTAATCAATATGAATATCGATATCAAAAAGATAGATAATATTTAAAAAACTCCTCAAGTATGCAACTTATGAACATTTAGAATTTTACTACCACGTGACTTCCGGACCGACTACTACCGTAGAAGAGGAAATTTAATACTATTATGTATATAATCATCAAACTCTATACCATACACTATCATATCGCCATAGGCAGGCTTAGTCAAAATTATCGGACCACCTAAGTAATTTTCCAACCGTAAACAATTTCAAAAAATCTGATGTGGCCAGGCACATGACTTTATCATACTATATATAAAATTAATAGTTTAGCTGCATGAGATTCTATTTAATCGAGATCGGCTATGTCTGCATTAAAATAAAACTAGTAGAACTAGACAAATATCTCGATTAAAGCTGCGTTCGGATATTGTACTCCGTTGACAGCGGGTACACCGTCCAAATGACACTTACGTGTTATTGGGTGTAAAAAGTGTAACGGTGTTCAATATCCGAACGCAGCCTATATTGACAGTAGCACTTTCACAACATTAGCGTTTGACACTAGCTACTGTCATTAGAATCAAAATAATCTGACATATCCTGGCTACTAGTTTTAAAGCAGTACGCCCGATCTCGATGAAATAGAATTTGCTCATGCGGCTAAACTATAAATTCTACCAAAAAATGTCATATACATAAATTATGGAAAGTTTCCTCTGCTTTAATTTATTATTTAGCTATTTTGACGACATTACACAAATAGCGGCTCATTTGCAAAATCTTCGAAAAATGCTATGAGTAAACCACCAGTTCCTTTGGACCCTTTTCAACAGAAAGCTTTTCAGCTCTAAGTTTGGTTATAAAACTTCTAAATATGAAGTTTCATCCCGATACCATTAGTAGTTTCTCCGGAATCGTCTCCACAAAAACGGGTACACACACACACACATACACACACACACACACAGAAATTTTTTTGTACCTTGGTCAAAAATGTTCAGGGGACCCAAAAAGACATATTTCCGCTAAAATCTCAAAAAATTTTTTTGGCATGATTACAATACTTTACATACTGCGTATGATAAAGTAAAAATGGATGATGTTTTTTATAAAATGCAGTGTTTTTGAATTATGAGCAATTAACCAACATAGACGAAATTACCGAAATACCTAAATAAATCTCCCACGGAAAAAGAATCTGAAAAAATTTCTGGGTTTAAACAAACTATTGTTTAGTCTGGAAATTTGGTAACTGATAGCACACTCTGTATATTTATACATTTTTACTTTATCATACGCAGTATGTAAAGTATTGTAATCATGCCAAAAAAAATTTTTGAGATTTTAGCGGAAATATGTCTTTTTGGGTCCCCTGAACATTTTTGACCAAGGTACAAAAAAATGTCTGTGTGTGTGTGTATGTGTGTGTGTGTGTACCCGTTTTTGTGGAGACGATTCCGGAGAAACTACTAATGGTATCGGGACGAAACTTCATATTTAGAAGTTTTATAACCAAACTTAGAGCTGAAAAGCTTTCTGTTGAAAAGGGTCCAAAGGAACTGGTGGTTTACTCATAGCATTTTTCGAAGATTTTGCAAATGAGCCGCTATTTGTGTAATGTCGTCAAAATAGTTAAATAATAAATTAAAGGAGAGGATATTTTCCATAATTTATGTATATGACATTTTTTGGTAGAATTTATAGTTTAGCCGCATGAGCAAATTCTATTTCATCGAGATCGGGCGTACTGCTTTAAAACTAGTAGCCAGGATATGTCAGATTATTTTGATTCTAATGACAGTAGCTAGTGTCAAACGCTAATGTCTTGAAAATGCTACTGTCAATATAGGCTGCGTTCGGATATTGAACACCGTTACACTTTTTACACCCAATAACACATAAGTGCCATTTGGACGGTGTACCCGCTGTCAATGGAGTACAATATCCGAACGCAGCTTTAATCGAGATATTTGTCTAGTTCTACTAGTTTTATTTTAATGCAGACATAGCCGATCTCGATCAAATAAAATCTCATGCAGCTAAACTATTAATTTTATATATAGTATGATAAAGTCATGTGCCTGGCCACATCAGATTTTTTAATTCTAGGATTAATTCTTTTGTAGAAATAATTTTTTTAAAATACAATACTATCATTTTTTAGTTATCAGCAATTAATCAAAATTCCTGGACTTCAAATTAAGAATATTTTCCCACATACATACAAATTTTTTTTCATTTGGCAGCTTGAATATTTAATTTAATTCTATTTCATAGTTGTCATTTTTTCTAGATTTTTTTTTATTTTTTATCCGTTAATGATAAATCAACAAATAACTTTTACATTGCAAATCTTCATTCAAAAATTCTTTGGGTAACCGGTTTTGTTAAGTTAATAGCATCGTTAGATCTGGTGTCTATTTGGATAATATAATCCATAATTAAAAAAAAAAACAAAGGATTTTAGTCCAATAACAGTATTAGAAGTTATTAGTATTAGAAGTATTAGAATTTTTTATTTAATTCGTTGTAGAATTAAAAAAATCTTAAGTTGGTTTAATACCCAGTATATTATTCGTCTAAGCAAATTAAACTGAGATTGACATTTTATAAATTTTATAAATAAGTCAACGCTTAAAAATTCCTAGAGTATAAAAATGTTATTTCGATTCGAAACATCGTAGGTACATGTGCACTTAGAAAACACATTTCAAATTCTCGAAGCGGACCGGCCGGCTGGACAAAAACATGTTCTATTATGGGTGTAAAATAACTACGCCAAATGTTGCTCGAATATTTGACGAAAACATACTCATACCGTCAATGATCCACAGAAAAATACATTTTTGTTGTCGAAAGAAACTGTTTTCGAGGCATAGTACGAGGTCTTTTTATATTTCAATTTCGACAAGGAAATATCCTTGTACGAAGTATGCACATGTTTGCTTTTGCTGCATTACTAACGCGTCTCGGAAAATATAATAATGTGAAATGAATAAGGAATTTATTGTTGAATAATAACTCATTAGATTTATTCCATATCAAATTAAATATCAGAATTTTAATAATTATATCAAAGATATTGTGCATGAAAACCCACGCTACTCAAAATACAGCGGTTGATTTTATATTATTTTCCTTAAAGCAGTTAAATTATTGCAGTTTTTCATTAAAGTTTGTATTATATTCAAAGGTCGATAAACCAGGTGTACAGAAACGAATTTTTAAATCAAATTGTAACCAAATATATTGCTCAAAAAATAGGGGAACACCTTTATCGAAACCTGGAATTTTTTAAATAATAGTTCTAGGCAAATCAAATTTGGTATACTTCAACGGCATATATTTAACTAAAGAAAATTACAAAAACAATGTCACAACTCTTAGTTAGTTCTAAGTTACACTTAAAAATGTAAATTAATAACTCAAAACAAAATGGAAAAAGTATGCTTTGAATTCATGTATGAAAGCCTACTAAAGATGACAAATGAATTCAGTTGTCAATTTTCGTTGGTTAGAAACGTCATTAGAACTAAAATGAGGCATCTTAGTTTAGTGAAGTGCAAGTTGCTCGTGCTGTCATTCAGCACGGCCATTCTATTCGACATGTTAGGAGGTACCTTCGAGTTTCCCCTTCTGTTATTCAGCTTTTATGGAATCGGTTTCGGGAGACTGGCCACTATGTTAGAAGAGCTAGACAAGGTCGAAATAAAAAACTATTCAAAATCAAGACCGATTTCTTGTTCTTTCCTCTCTACGTCAGCGTACTGCCACAGCACGAGACGTCCTAAACGACCTAAGACGAGCACATGGAATAGAAATTTCTGATCAAACTATTAGAAACAGATTAAAAAAAGCGAATTTGAAACCAAGAAGACCTGTCCGCGCACCACGCCTTACGCAGCATCGCAAAGCAGCGCGAATGAGGTTTGCTCTGGATCATAGAGATTGCCAACTTCGTCACAGGACGCCTGTACTGTTTACAGACGAGTCCAGGTTTCGTTTAACTCGTTGCGACGGTCGAGTACGTGTATATAGACGTCCTGGTGAACGCTGTGCAGCCGCTACTATACAGGAAGTGGATAGATTTGATCGCGGATCTGTGATGGTTGGGGCTGGAATCAGTATAAACAACAGAACTGATCTTGTTGTGGTTCCTAGTAGACTAAATGCCATGAGTTACATTGAAAACATCTTGGAGAACCATGTGGCAGCCGGCACCTGCATATGAAGAGTTGAAGTAAATAACGAACTAAGTGCCAAGAACATTATTCTGAGATATTTAGAAAATAGTGTACAGCAAGAGAATGTTTTATAGAAAGCCATCCCTAATTTTGTGTGCATATTTAAACAGATTGTACATCACATGGTGGAGTTGTTTTTTACCGAGGTCTTGTATCGCAAGAACGAATCTAAAATAAATTCAAAACATCGTAGAAGGTGATAAGTCCCATAATATTTATTTATACTTACCTTAAGCTAAGTTGATATTTTAATAATAGGAAGTAAAACTTAATAAAAATAAGTTGCTTGACCGTTGCATTGTTCGAAAAAATACATGGGGACCTCGTTTACTGAAAGCCATACAAAATTTGATAGTTCTGCTCAATTTTATAGTCATTAATTTTCTTTAAAAATGCGTTTATTTGTTATTTTGCAAATGTACTGAAAAACTGTTGTTTATTGTGCAATCTTTCTAATCTAAAGATGTTTATATAAAGTTTACATTGAAAATGACTTATTTTAGTAACTTCCTTCAGAAAAAGTAAGAACCAGAAATCAAAATACACTCAACGTTTTCCTTTTATTTTGAATTATTTATAAAAAAAAAAACAAAATAAGCAATGATATTTTTTTTCACAAACTATTCAAGGTATCACTCAGTACTGATACCAACAATATCGTACATTTTCTTTTTATTAAAAATCAAAATAAAATGTAATTTTAAAATAAAAAACAGAAATAACACATAACAACATTTTGTAATAATAAAATTACCGCAAATAAAATTAACAAATAAAAATTTCAAACAAAACTTTTTTTGGCTTTAAACAAACTATCGTTTAAATATATTTTATTATGGAATTTTGGTAACTTTTCTTTTTTTTTCAAATAGACCCTGTATATTTTTACACTTTTTAATTCTAAGATTAATTCTAAGAATTGTTTATAGGAATCATTTTTTTTATAAAATGCATCATGTTTGAGTTAAATGTATAAAAGATTTATATATCAAAATTTGTCAAAATTACCGCAACACCTAAATAATTCCCCAACCGTAAATAGTTTAAAAAATGCTTCAAATAAAAGTTTTTTGGGTTTAAACGAGCTCTTGTTTAATATATTATTCAGTTTATTATGGAATATTGCAAACCTTTTCTTTTTCTAATAGAACATCTTGTATATTTATTTTTACTTTATCATACGCAGTATGTAAAGTATTGTAATCGTGCCAAAAAAAAAATTTTTTTAGCGGAAATATGTCTTTTTGGGTCCCCTGAACATTTTTGACCAAGGTACAAAAAAATGTCTGTGTGTGTGTGTGTGTGTGTGTGTGTGTGTGTGTGTGTGTGTGTGTGTATGTGTAGATGTGTGTACCCGTTTTTGTGGCGACTATTCCGGAGAAACTACTAAAGGTATCGGGCCGAAACTTCATATTTAGAAGTTTCATAACCAAACTTAGAGCTGAAAAGCTTTCTGTTGAAGAGAGTCCAAAGGAACTGGAGGTTTAGTCTTAGCATTTTTGAAAGATTTTGCAAATAAGCCGCCATTTCTGGAATTTCGTCGAAATAGTTAAATAATAAATTAAATTATATCTCAACATATCTCAACACGTGTGATTTTTCCGACACTAGGAGGCTCTAATAACCCGTCGTCGCGTCTCTCTGAACTTGTTGTTTTCGCTGCGAATACCGAACTGATGAAGCCCGCCATTTACTATGTACTTATGTTTTAAGAATATGACATATGTTTTGCTCATTGCGTCTGTTTTCCACTTTAGTTTTCGCCGATGATGCTTTAATTAGCGAAACCGGTCCGAAGCAAATAAATATAAATTATTGCAAAAAGAGGCTTTTCTTTTCTCCAATAATAATAAATTAAAGATGAGGAAATTCTGAATAATTTATCACTATGACATTTTTTGGTACAATCAATAGTTTAGCTGCATGAGCAAATTCTATTTCTACGAGATCGGTCGTACTGCATGAAAACTAGTACCCAGGATTTGTCAGATTTTTTGATTCTAATGACAGTAGGTAGTCTTGGTGTCAAACGCTAATGTTTTGACAACAACTTCAGTCAATATAAGCTGCGTTCGCATATTGCATTACACTTTTTACACCCAATAACACGTAAGTGTCATTTGGACGGTGTACCCGGTGTCAACAGAGTACAATATCCGAACACAGCTTTAATCGACATATTTGTCTAGTTCTCGTAGCTTTATTTTAATGCAGACATGGCCGATCTCGATCAAATAGAGTCTCATGCAGCTAAACTATTAATTTTATATGTAGTATGATAAAGTCATGTGCCTGGCCACATCAGATTTTTTTAATTGTAAGAGTTTTTTGTAGGAATCATTTTTTTTTTATAAAATGCAGATTTTTTTAATTATAAGCAACTACTGTCACTAACTAAAGGCACTTAGCGTGCTATTTACGAAAATACGCTGAAAGTTAACTCATGCGAGATCGAGTGGTCAAGTTTGTTAGGCATTTCACGACATATTTTTATGTAGCCCGTTATTTACATTGCAGCCAGTGATATCCAGCCCACTTTAATGTAATAAAACCAATTTTTGAATTTTTGGCACTTCATTATTTACTTCAACTCTTCATATGGCGCTGGTCAACGTTTCATCCTAATGCAGGATAATGCAAAGCCACATACCGCCGGCATCACCAGCAACTTTGTACAAGAACGTGGAATTCAGGTCATGGAATGGCCGGCGTAAAGTCCTGACCTGAATCCTATTGAACAAGTGTGGGATCAGCTTGACCTACGTGTTCGCAAGCGGCCTAATCCACCACTAACCATACAGGAACTGACACAAGCCCTGATTGAGGAATGGGAAAGTATACCCCAAGAATCTCTTCACAGACTAATGCGAAGCATGCCACACAGGTGTGAGGAAGTGATTCGTTCTCGCGGAGGGCATACACTATATTAAACCTCACCAATCCACAGAAAACCCGACTGTCATCGATACTATGACAGTGATTTCCATTTTGTTTTTAATATATGCCGTTGAAGTATACCAAATTTGATTTGCCTAGAACTATTATTTAAAAAGTAAATATTCCAGATAAATTAATCTCTACAAGCAAATAAACTAGAGTATTCAATGAAATAAATATTGTTGGCGTCAAAGAAATATGTTTTGATCCAAAAGAATAAATTCAAAAGAATATATTTCTTAAAAACAAGAAATTCAAAAGAATATAAAAATTAAAAACAATCTTTTCTATATATCTGTGTGGTTCAACAAATAAATGTTGAATCGATTCTACATTAAACAATTCTTACGAGTTTCATCACAAAAACAGTGACAACGACATGCCAATTATGCCACGATATGAGCTCCATCACCATCGACAACATTGAAAGGAAAAGTAGGTTGGCCTAAAGACAGTAATCAATGGAAACAATTGAAAATCGCGTTACGCAAATCGGATAATTTTAACCTGCGTGACATTGCCACAACATCCTCTTCAAGCACACACCTTTGCAATATCTTCCAACCAGCAAAAACACACTTTAGTGTCACTTTAGTACCAGCTTAACAGTAGAAAACGATGAACACAAAAAAGAATAAAATAGCATTTTCGGTTACAACTAAGGACAATATTCTCAAATTGAGGATTTATGTGAAAGATGGCGGGAAACAATTGAAGGGTAAAGTGTTGATCAGAAGATTCTTGAGGTATTTGGTGAGGATTGTAAGACGGCGTGGTGATTTACAAGCGAACGCGAACGTGGAGTTCTTGAGAATTGTGATTGATAACAGTAATTGGTTTCTGTTCGAGAAAGTTGAGCGTGGATTGTTTGAAGTTACTGACGGGTGAGTCTTTTAGCTGTGTTTATGGTGCTGTTTATACCGCTTGTCGTGTTAGAGGTGAAATTTTGCTTGAAAATCGAGAGTGAAAAATGTCGTCTTGTTCGTTTTTCACTCCATATGATTGCAGTAGCTTTCTAGAATTTCCAATAGTACAAAGTGGATGTTATTATTATAAATAAATATGCGTTTCGTAAATAAATGAGGTAAACACCCGAAATTCAGACAGGTTAAGGAATTTTTGTTATATTTTTAATTGTAGAATTTATATTTACGTGGTGCTAATGACTATGTCCACTTTTTTGAATTAATATTTCCTTCTTGGTACCTACAGCTTTTTATGCTGTTCGTTTTTTCGCTTTTTATTTAGTGCTTTCTTCTTTTTTATTAATAAATATTCTCTCCAAACATCAGAAATAGTTATAGAGGAACAGTTTCTTTTAACATTTTAGGGTTTTCAGGCCAGAACAGTGATTTTTTTTAATGGAGATGGCATGAGTTCAACTGGTACCTCCAGATGTGGTCTCTTGCAGAGCAAGGCTGAAGCTCCGCGCTGACCGTGGGTCGGGTATTGATATCTTAATAAGCTTATTTGCTTTTAACGATAGATTAAATGTATAATATTTGTATAGGGTGTTTTTTTAGAGACGGATAACTTTAAATTGAAATTGAACACAGATTTTTATATTTATAGATATTAATGAATTGTTTTTTATTTCAAAGATAATTGTTTGGCATTAAAATTTAAATAAGATTTCGGGCATGTGACTCCCACGACTGGTGCGTACATGTCGTAATCTAGAGGTCCAATTTTCACATACCCTTTGCCGTACTTACTTCAGGCTGTATTTCGGCAATCACGAGTCGAATGTTGACTTCCAAGTTGTCAAGTGTTCGGGGTTTATCGGCATAGACTTGTGACTTTACATATCCCCAAAGAAAATAATCTACTGGCGTCAATTCGCCAATAATAAATTTTTGAGGGGAAAACTTTAGTTTGGCAACACTGTTCTCTGCAAGAGCTAATGTGACAGTTCTCGGCAATTCATTATGAATAGACTGACGCCAGAGCAACGTTTCGAAAATTGTTCGACATTTTGTTCAACACTTTTGGTTAAACGCCAGTAGATTATTTTCTTTGGGGAATGTCCATGCCGATAAACCCGAAACACTTGAGTACTTGGAAGCCAACATTCGACTCGTGATTGCCGAAATAATAAAATTATATTTTAAAGAAATAAAAATCGCATTTTTTAAGTTGTTAGTGTTTATTAAAATTTTTAATAAACATAATATGTTATTTTACAAACCTAAAACGTTCTTTTTCTGAGTTTGGCTTCAATAAATGTTTTGATGATATCATCATAGTAGAGGATTTTTAGAAAATCCTTTTCAATTTTTGCAAGCGCGTTGAGGTTTTACTTCGAAAGTGTGCCGGGCAAAATAATTTCTTACCAGCTTAAAATAGAAAATGAACCTTCGGCATTGCTGACTGGTCGTGTTAGAAATAATCTTTAAATTATTTCGGCATTAGGAGAGGTAGATTAAATTTTGTTATCTAAAATAACCAACACCAGCGAATCATACTATTCGCTCTGGAAGGCAACCAAAAAGCTCAAAAGGCCGATAATTCAAATTCCACCGATCAGAAAACCTGATGGAAGCTGGGTCAGGAATAATGAACAAAAAGCTCAAAGATTTTCTGAGCATTTACAAAACATATTTCAACCTCATCAAGGAGAAGATGAAGAAATCCATATTGAAGAGAATTGCCAAGATGGCACGCCAATAATGCTTACCACACCAACAGAAGTTCAGAAAGTTCAGAAAAATGACATTAATCGCAAAAAAGCCCCAGGTTATGACTTGATTACTGGAGAGGTACTTAAAGAACTTCCAAGGAAGGCCATAGTTAAGCTTACAAATCTTATCAATGCTGCCTTCAGACTAGGGTATGTTCCCAAACTGTGGAAGGTAGCAGAGGTGATCATGATACTGAAGCCTGGGAAACCTCCACACGAAACAACGTCTTATAGACCTATCTCTTTGCTGCCCATCATGTCAAAAATCTTCGAAAAATTGCTACTCAATAGATTGAAGCCAATAATTGAGAGCAAAAATCTTGTTCCAGATCATCAGTTCGGATTTCGCAACAAGCACTCTACTATTGACCAGATACACCGAATAACCAACATAATCGAAAAAGCGTTAGAGGAAAAAAAAGGTTTGTTCTGCAGTCTTCCTAGATGTGGCACAGGCTTTTGATAAAGTCTGACATGAAGGACTGAACAATAAATTAGGAAGTATCCTCCAGAAACAGTTTGCACAACTATTAAAATCTTACCTGAATGAGAGATACTTTAGAGTCAAACAAGGGGATGCATGCTCTGTCCTTAAGGAAATAAAAGCAGGAGTGCCGCAAGGTAGTGTTTTAGGGCCGGTCCTTTACCTACTCTACACCAGCGACCTCCCAGCACTAGAAAATAATACTGTCGCAACTTTCGCAGACGACACGGCTATCCTAGCTGTTGGGAACAGCAATGAAGAAACGACGAGAAAACTCCAAACAGCTCTTGGTCATTTTCAGGTCTGGACAAAGAAAAAAGAATCAAACTGAATGAACTCAAGTCAGTACATGTTGACTTTACCAATAAGAAAATACAACATATCCCGGTTACTATTAATAACCAACTAGTATCGTACGCAAACACAGCCAAATATCTCGGCATGACATTAGACGCCAGGCTACGGTGGAAAGCCCATGTCAAAAAGAAAAGAGAGGAACTAGGAATCCGGCACAGAGAGATGTACTGGCTGCTAGGAAGAAACTCCACGCTGTCTGTACATAATAAGCTTCTCTTGTACCAGCAAATTCTAAAACCCGTGTGGACGTATGGTGCTCAACTCTGGGGTTGCACCAAAAAAAGTAACATTAAAATTGTCCAGACCTTTCAAAATAAAGTATTGAGATGCATTGTCAATGCGCCTTGGTACATCAGGAATGATGATGATCTCCACAAGGACCTCAAAATGGAGTTTGTGTGCAAAGAAATCCAAAAAGTAGCAAGAAGTCACGAGGAAAGGCTTCACCATCACGTAAACGTTGAGGCCATCCAGCTCCTCGACAACACTGAATTAATCCGAAGACTCAAGAGAAAGAAGCCTTTTGAGTTAGTGTGAATGTGAGTTAGTGGAAAAGCAGAGTAAGTGCTAGTTGTAAGTGTTAGTTCTAATAGCAGAGACAGTGCTACGTAGTGCGCAAGAAAAACGTGCCAAGTATACCAGGACCAACTGAGAGACATCGATGGGTGCCTGTTAGGCTAAGTTAAACTAGTAAAATAAGTTGGAATTAAGTTACTCATTAGTCAATTATGACTAGATTGTAATGCATTTATAAATAATAAAAAAAAATAATCTAAAATAAAATTTCTCTGAAGCAAATCCTATTATCTGCTATGTTTAATAATAAATTAAACTGTACTATTTGTATTTTTTGTTCATCGACATTTAAATCTTTGTCAGAAGTCTATAAAATTTGGGTAACTTCAATAAAATATGTTTTGTTATTTCTATAAATATGTGTAACAATAACTTACTGAAATTATTTTATTAAAACTATAAACAGTGCCTTATAAGCGAGTGTAGGTCAACTAAAAAGTTTGGTACTTCCAAAAGCTACAAATTTCCTTTTTTGTCGTTTCATTTTTTTTTTAAACTCACTTAAAAGTGTTGTGGGTTCTGCAGTTTATGTTAGAGTTTTCCTTATTTTTTCTCCTTAGCATTAGTATTCTTGCTATCTTAAAAATAATCTAAATAAAAAAAAATGAACGTAATTCTTATGAATGGTGGTTTTTTTCTCGTTTATTTGACGAGATGCAAGAGTTAAAGTCGGGCAACGCATTTTTGCTGATCAAAGCAATTTCCAGATATTAACAAGAAACAACATTTTGATTTTTCGTTATTAATTTTGTACATACATGAATATTCTTGAATGTACGTTTGTCTACAAATGTATGGCGTTTCATACATTTGTAGACCAGTTCCCAAAAATGGGATTTACATATTATTTTGTCTCATTTACACCAGTTTTGAGAATTATTTTCATTGACATCATGTGAATTCCCCAAAACATATAAAAGCCTGTTGTTTGTCACATTAGAAAATAAAGCGTTTGGTATATAGCGGTGCGGTTTTTAGAACACTCGACGGTGTTCGAGCATTTTTGTGTCTTGTAAAGAAAAAACAGATCAGTTTTTTTTTAGATTTTAACAAAAAATCTCAAAAATTGTATCATAATACCAACAAACTCGTTTTTTTTGCCTGCATTCTTTAGGTAGGCTGAAATGTATCTTGAATCTTGGAACAGAGAAGAGTGCAATCACTGACTATGAAGTATTATTTCATTACTGCTAAACGATCGGCCAAAATTGCCACGTGACCTATTAAAAAATCTGGCAGGCACAAATTAACGGAATTCTATCAAGTCCAATTATTCTTTAGGTAAACTAAGCGTTATGTTGAACTAATTTTTTTAAATATTTAGCTTATTATTTTCAAAAATGCGATGTTATGGAGGCTCGTCTATAAAAAAAACTTTGAAAAATAATCCACGAAAAAAATGTACTGAATACACCGAAATCATACAAGGGCGCTAGCTTCCGGACCTATTTCTGGACACAACCCGAAGTATCAATTTGGGTGATTTGCAATTGAATTTGAGTTGTAATAAATGGTATTATTATTGGTATAAAGTATTTTTGTTATATATAATTTTCTAAAATTATATACAACTTTGAATTCTCGTTCTAAGTCGATTTACTTAATATACAATTAGTGGGCCCTAGCTCCTATTTTATTTACGTAGAAGGGGGCCGCTTACGGGCCCCCTTTCGCCGGGCCCTAGGCATATGCCTATTTTGCCTACTGGTAAACGCGGTCCTGATTATGAAGTATATTTGGTTGCCTACTCAATTCGAGACCAACGTTAAGGGTTGATATTTTCACTTACCTACAAAGTCCTCAATAGTTATGTGACAGATGTATCAGATTCGTTTTTAAAACCCACCGCTTTTAGGAATGTCGAGTTTATACATTTATTTTTAGGTTAGGGTTTTATTATTCTTTTTTTTACTTTATTACTATTCAATTTGATGATTTAATTATTACAAAATTACTTAAAATTAATACTAATAAAAACAAATGACACACCAAGTATGTAGGTATACTAAATCTAGAGGAAGCATTAATATAGGATTGATAAAGTGTTATCTCACAATTTATTATAAATAGAAAGCACATGATTTGAAAAAAAAAATAATATAAACATAATCATAAATCAACTGTAGTTTCTTATATCTTCCTTTATTGATTACCTCACTAACCAGTCATCTAGAACCCAATAATTAACTGATTACAAACCGCTCTATTAACCATTCAGCACCATACAAACTCCACCAACAACAACACCGTTTACCAATTTACCAGCGTATTAACTAGGTCCTATTAATTTCTCTAATTGCGTATCAACACAGCATGTGTGTGGAACCAATAAGCATCTAGGTAGACATACATACTCAACCCGCGTTCAAAATCCCCAATTAACACGACAACAATCCGAAGAACCACAGCTCAACAGAAGAAAAACACCCATCTCCAACACCAGCTCTCGAGACAGCGATATAAATTAATAAAGAAGAGCCATCATTTGACCCACTTCACTATCTCAGGCTTAAGTCTTAACCGACCTACATTTCCTCTACCCAATGTCATTGGCATGGTCAGCAGCTATACAGTAAGAGTCTTTCTCCCATCTCTCTGTACAAGAAGAAGAAGTTAAGATTGATTACAAGACTGGTGTTGCTGTTGGTATATCTTCACTGCTGTAACCTCTATATTTATTTCTCGTTGGTAACTCCTATGGAGATAGGTTTTGCCATCTCTTCTGCGTGGTAATCTTGTGGTGCTTGAGGTGCCTTCTGTGGTAGTACCTCGTGGTTTGTTTACGCACGAAGACACTCGTGTGTGCCGGCTTGGTACAAACGCACGCGTTTAATGAGATTCGTTCTCGTGGTCTTTTTGGTATCGTTTTTTTTTTGTTGTTTGGACGGTTTGGCGGTGAATTTGACATTGGGGGTTGGTGATCGATGTGTTTGGATATTAGCTAGAAGCCAAGGTTAGTTTTGTTTTGGAATGTTTTTTTTTTGTTATTGTTGAGTACATATTTATGAAATAGTTTTTGATGCTACTATAAGAATGGTTTTGTGGTGTTATTTTGATTTGGTTGTATGAACTAGGTCATTAGATATAAATTGGTATTATGCTAGTGTTTTCAAAACTGACAAAGAAAAGACGAACAGCTAAGATTAGACAAGAAACAAAATAGTAAAATTTGTCTAAAATCTATAATAACGGGAATCTGCAGACAAAAATACCTGATAAGTGTCAAAATCAAACATGGCGTCCATAAAAAAGCCAAAAGTTGGCCATGAGTTCTCTACCATCTTTAAAGTTAATTCATATTCAAGCACGCAATTGTTTTTCTATGGTCTTTATTTTTTTTGATCGTTTTCTTTTTGTTCTTTTTCGCCCAAGAACAAACAAATGTCGTTACCTACTAATTTTAATACATATACCTTTTATATCACATTTATTAACAAATTTAAACAAGAGTTTGTTTGGTTTTAAACAAGCTCGCGTCTAAATATATAGTCAATATACAGGCTGTTCCTTTAAGTCTGGAAATCTGGTAACTTTCCCCTTTTCAAATAGAACAGCCTATATATTTTTTCGTCTTTTAAGTCCAAGATTAACTCTTAGAATTTTTTGTAGAAATATTTTTATAAACTGCATCATTTTTTGTTATAAGCATTAATCAAAATTAGTCAAAACACCTAAATAATTCTTCAACCGTAAAAAAATTTATTTATTATGGAAACTTGGCAACTTTGCTCTTTCTGATCGAACACTCTATACATTTCATTTTTTTTAATTCTAAGATTTAATTAATCTTTTGTAGGAATGAATTATTTTATAAAATGCATCATCTTTGAGTTATAAACAATAATTAATCGATAATTAACGAATAAAAAACTAAAAACAAACAAGAAAATATAACAGAACAATGAAATTAAATTAAATTAAATGTTCAAACTGCCAAATTAAAAGAAATGTGTATGTATATTGGAAAAAATACTTAATTTGATGTTATATTATTTTATTATTCAGGTAATTTTGTCTAATTTTGATTAATGGCTTATAACTCCTTATAATGGCTTATAATCCCTACAAAAGCTTATTAGCATTATACTTAGAATAAAATAATTTAAAAATATACAGGATTCTATTTGAAAAAGGAAGGGTTATCAAATTTCCAGAACAAAATGAACATCCCTGTATATTAAAAACATATTCAAACAAGGGCTTGTTTAATGCAAAAAAGTTAACTTTAAAATAGTGGTTTCATAAGTATAATAATCAGAATAGAAGTGTTTGGCGGTGACTGATTAGTTACTTCGAAGAACAAGAACTTACTAAAGAATTGTTATAACGCTTAACGTTTAATAGCGGTGTCTAGCTAATTCCGCTACGTAGCCGTTGCGGCTTATATATTTACAAGCACTTATAATTGAAACCCAATTCTAATTTCGGCAAAGTAGTTTATTAGAATAAATTATACTTAGTAAAATTACATGTGATGGAGGTAATACAAATACGTTGCACACAACCAGAACTAAGACGAAGTCGAAACCGACGGACAAAAACGAATATGAATTGAACCGAGCATCCAAGCGTCCAAAATATTACCGAAAACTTATACGTTACATAAACTAAGAAATCCTCTACACTTTAAATGTACTATAGCTTCGTACGTGTATGCTGATAAACCATTTATTGCGCATATACAATCTCGCAGCAGTAATTAAAATCGCTCGTATCTACGATGTAGGTTTGATCTTCGCATAATACCTTATTAAAGTAAATGTGGTCCTTGAATTATATCTGAAAAGGGGATTTGATGTTTAGTTGAAAAGAATGATAACGATCACTTACTAGAGTCGTAAAACATCACCGTAAACGTCATGCTGGCGTATTTTGATGAACACAGCAAAACTAAGAAAGCCCCAATCCTTTGGCCATACTATAGCAGGCTACACCCATGTTTAAATATGTATAGAATATTGATATTTCGCAGTTTATGTGATTACAAGCGATTAAGAAGATGCAGTGTGTGGTTATGTTGGGTTATGCATTATTGTACATTTGACATATGGTATCACTGTGTACCAATCAGACAAAAATGTTACTGTTTTCGGTATTACAATGTGTTAATTGTAACACTGAAAACAGTGTTACAATGTGTGCATTGTGAATGCAAAGTAGAAAAAGAATATTTTTCCACATACATACACATTTATTTTAATGTGACAGCTTGAACATTTATTTTGATTCTATTTAGATGTGTTGTTATTATTTCTTGATTATTTTTTAATTTTTACCGGTTTGGTTAAAGTAAAAGTTCATGAGTATTGATTAATTGCTTATAACTAAAAAACTAAAATTTTATTTTATTTTAAATATACAGGGTGTTCTGTTTTAAAAAGGAAAGGTTTGCAAATTTCCATAATAAAATAAACACCCTTTATATTAAAAATATATTTGAACGAGAGGTTCTTTAAACCCAAAAAGCTTTTATTTGAAACATTTTTTTATTTTATTTGCAGTCGGAGAGTTATTAAGGTGTTCCGGTAATTTTGACTATTTAAATAAAAAAGTAATGCATTTTATAAAAATATGATTCCTATAAAAAATTCTTAGAATTAATCTTAAAAAATGTAATAATATATAGGGTGTTCTATTTTAAAAAATGGTAGGTTACCGAATTTCTATAATAAAATCAACACTCTGTATATTGAAAATATATTTAGACGATAGCTTGTTTAAAGCCAAAAATCTTTTGTTTGAACAATTTTTTGACATTTCTTACAGTTGGTGAATTATTTAGGTGTTCCGGTAAATTTTGGCTAAACCTGTATATACTTATTTATTTTTTAAATTCCTTAAGGCTCCCGTATCCCCCATTCAAAACGTTCAGTTGCCGCTCTTTTCATCAGAGCTTCCGACCAATATTTTACTAGATGTGTAGATGGCGACACAAATACCAAATCTGGAATTATTCCGTATATTTTAATTTGCGGCAAGAATCCACCCCACCACAAATATCGAACCGTATACAATTTCTCGTAACCATGACAACCACGGAATATACCAATCCAATAAGAGGTTATCTACTTCTCAATATAGGGTTATGTTCGTTATTGTAAGCAGTTTTTTCAAGAGCGATTTATTTATGAGTGTGTCTCTCTAAATGAATATTGATCGATTATTTGTTTATTAGGGATTTATTGATAGGTACGTACACAATTTCACTGGTTTTCATATTTTCTAATTATATATTGTTTAAGGTGCTCCATTTCCATATAGAACTTTACGATACTATCCAAGGACAGCAGCTCTGTATACTTTAGTCTGAATACACGATATGTCATTAGCGGCTGGTTTAGATCATAGATGGTCTGTGTTAAATATCCTTAAGTACAATTAGACGGTAACTCAAATTGTGTTGTATTACATAACCTCTGCTCTCAGTAAAATGACTCGTCTAATCATACCTTTAACGCAGCAGCCCATGCCGAAATAACGCCATACAATGGAGATCGTATCATTCGTCGTTTTTTGTTGCTGGACACAACTGGAAGATTTCAATATTTTATTACGCAGTCTTGAGGGGCAATTTATGTTTTAAATGATTCTTACCGTAAAACCTTTTCATATAGAAAAGAGAATTCTTTGTGCAATTTAAATGTAATAAAATCTGCCGCCTTGAGGTAGGAAGGTATATCGACCCATGCAACGAAGACTATAGTAACTACATTTAGTTTGTTAGTCTTTGTTGCATGGGTCGATATGATTAATAATTATCTACATAAATATAGAAATAAATAAAAATTGTGTGTTGTTTACTATTTACGTCAAATTCAGCAGCAAAAAAGAATGTCAAAAATGAAATGGAGAAAAACACTAATAAAATGCTGACTGATTTTTGTTTTAACGTATGATTATTTAGCTGTCGTATAGCCCGTACTTTACAATGACGGTATAACTATATAGTATCAGCTTTGCTCCGAAGAAAGGGGATTTGTGACTAAACTATCAACGAGGTTTTTGTTTTGAACACATTTTGATTGGAAACTATTTTACAGTTCATCTGTGATTTTTAAAAACCCGTAGACACTTAACTGAGTTTGAAGGTCGTTTATCTGAAGTTAGTTTGATTCGAAGTTAAAGATTTTTTTGTGACATTTTGCGCTGATTACAATAACAGATTTTTAAGTTATTATTCCTACAGCTTATATTAAAAAAAAAAAACAACTTTAAACGACCTTCAAATGCAAATAGGACGACAGCTACGATTTATATTATTTAACACGAAGACAAAAAATCCAAAGTGGCATTCTTTATGTTACGTCTTGTTTTCAGTATTACCGATTTTTAGTGTACTTTAGGTCATATCTAAATAAATCATTTATGTTGTGTTTACATTTTCAATTTGAAACAGCGCCATCTATCCACAGACCGTTGAACTATTTTGCAATGCCAACAGACTAAAACTCTCCCAGAGCGGTATTCTAGTTACGTTCACTAAAAGCTACACCCCATCGTTATAAGTAACATTTAATGTATTTTTATAATATATTACAGTACACAATAATCATACGCCAGTAAGACCAAAAAGCAATTCTATATTTATAGTTTAGTTTTTTTTAACACTAAAATTTGCAAGTATAATTTGCATAAATATTGAAATTGTGGACGCAGTTGCGTAAGGACCTATTCAATCGAATAGTTGCTATAGTTTCGCAATTTAAACAATAATTATTGAGTGGTGTATCGGCGCGTTTTCGACGTAGGATACGGGAGCCTTAAGAAGCTAAAGTGGTTTGGAATATTAGTTAAAAAAAATAAAAAAAAGCATCAAACAATGTGACAATCAAACAAAGAAAGATCACAAACAATACAATAAATTGCATAAAGAATTGTTGAATTTCGTTTACCATTAACTATTTCTTTACATATTTTTTAGGTCAAGTTATAAAAATTACGATATTTAGAATTAACAGTTTCACCGCATTTAAAAACCTACCTCATACTTTTAGCAAACTCATATCCCACAATACTCAACAGAGAAGTAATGAGTATAGACAGAGAAAAAACTAGCGCTTTAATGGTAAACCATATGGCTTATAGGTCTCTATGAAGCGCTTAGAATGTACTACTACGTTAACTCCCGTTACTCAGTGAAGAATCATAAAAATTAATAGGCTAAACTAATCTATTTGAGGAGTTAATTAATATCAGATCCTAAACATTAATTGTTTAGTTACACCTTACCTAACCAAACTGTAACTATATCGGTTAAGTGTTAATTGAAGTACATTCCTATAAGACAACATCATTACGAAATCTGTTAACTGCTCAGATAAGATGATAATAAATAACAGTTGATAAAGTAGAAACCGTTACAATTGCATTAGGGTCATAGTTGAGGCATCTTGCACAAGAAATCTTTTCAAACGTTGGCTTCGTTTGAAACTGGAATTTCTTCTATCTTGCATCATTATAAATTCTTATTAAGCACCTTACAGTTTACATAAATCATTAATCTTCACGATCACCAAGATATATTTTTAGTTACAATAGAAATTTAAGAAATTCTATACCATATATACCTACAAGACATTATAGATATTTTGTTACGATATAAAGCATATGCCAAGCGGTGGCTTTCTGTTTAAAATTTTTAAAAAGAGAGAAACAACAAGAGAAACACGTGTCGTATGTACAGCATCCGATCCTCAGGGCGTGAAAGTTAACTTGAACTTGAAAATTGGACATAGATAACTTTCACAAGACCTCGCCTTCTGTAGTTATTGGCCGTTAAAATCAACAGGTTGACTTGTCAGTAGATAAATAAAAGAAACAAAACGTCAGTTGAGAATATGCGTTTTCTTATTACTTAGGTGCTAAATCTACTGATAGGTTCTATAATATATATACAGGGTGAGTTATTAGTATCCCGGCGGTCGATAGTCAGCAAATCGTTTGAGAAAGAAACAATGTTTTATACAAGAGTTGTTTGACTCATTAGTTTCTATAACGTAAAAATATTTTCATCTATACAGGGTGTTGCATTTCGGCGTGACGGAAAGTGATTACATTTTTTTAAATGGAACTGCCTGTATATCTTACCATATTATGAATACTAAGGAAGTTGTCTTTCCAACTGTGTAAGTTGTACCTATGTATAGTGTTGGGTTTAGGGCTTTGCCATACGATAGATGGAAAAATATACTTACAAAATTTCATAATATTGTTAATATGTTGATAACGGTAATACTTTGTTGTATAAGGATCAAGCTGGTTAAATCGTTTCTAAATTATCTCTTCTATCGCCACTTGAAGACTTTACATCAAAGTACCAAATACCTTATTCACAGCAATATTAATATTTACAATTGCATTACATTTTCGTTAAATTGCAAATATCACAAAAAATAGTAACATTTGGTGTATGACATACTAGATGTAAATTGGAGCGAAATAAAAGGTTATTACAGCCAACACATATTATACAGGGTATTCCATTTAAAAAACTCGAGAAGAAGCCATTTGAAAAACATCAAAATTTACTGTTCAATGAACATATATATATCTTTGGATACTATCATCTACCTATTGGCTTTGACTATTGTCTTAGATAGTTTAAAGGCAAAATCGGCAAAAATGTTTTTACATAGTTTTTAAAAAGGTCGCGCAACGGGCATATTTTGGAAAAACAGTTGAATATCTCTCGAAATACTAACGCTGTGACTTAGCAACATACATGGTTGGATAAACAAATTTAGTAGTATTCATAATATAATAAAATATACAGGACGTGCCATTAAAAAAAATGTACATAGTTTCCGTCACACTTAAATGCAACACCCTGTATAAATGACAATAATTTTACGTTATAGAAGATGGCGAGTCACACAACTTTTATATAAAATATTTTTTTCTTTCTCAAACGATTTATTAACTATCGACCGTCGGGATACTAATAACTCACCCTGTATATATATATATACAAAATAAACCTATAATTTGAATCTGCTGCTCATAATGGTACTTTAGGAGAAGAACAGAGTTGTAGGTGGTGGATTTCAATATGATCTTACATTCCAGATAAGATTACTAACCTATCACCAGACAAGTTCTGAGCCTCTATGACAAAAATAATGTCGGTCCCATTCATAGAAAATCAATAAATATACAGAGTGATTTGCAATTCTAGGCGAAAATTTATGCAGCCAGGAAACTAAAGTGAAATATTACAATTTCGTGACTGCATTTAATTAAACAAAAAATAATTAAATTAAATTGAAGTAAGTACTAATTTTGACAACGCTAAATATATAAAAGTTCTTCGCATTTTGTATTTATAAGTTGGTGTTTTTACATTTAATTTTAACCTTGAGTTATAAATTACCTTGTATTAGTGTAGTTTCATTCATTCAACATTCAGAAACTCTTTACTCAGAATAAATGTTTCTTAATTTTTGTATTTTGACCAATTATATTTTTTAAATTTTGTAATTAATTTATTTATTTATTTATTTGTAAAAGGTACTGTATGTATTCTTCGTTTTCGCATTGTTTGATTTGTCATTTATTTTTCCTTCCTTTGCTAATACTTGAAAGGACTGTACCTTTTGAAGGAACTGAAAAGAACAAATAAGTTTATACCTAGAGAGAAATATCTGCAATGTTACAGAAAGGGAATGTAGTAAACTACCAAAAAAGCTGTAAAAGAATAATTAACTGTAACATCGCTAGTTATTGGATAGCAGCTATATTTATGTATTGTTTTTACAGAATTCACATATTGCACATATTCCTGTATAATTACAACAGTAATTTTACAGGCCAATTTGTATATTTCACCGGAAAAGTTGACTTTAATTTCACAATAGTAAGTAATTTTCAATCATTGAAATACGTTTCTTTACAGACTTGTATCTGGTTAATTTTTCGTGAAAACGATAGTGGGATATGGTCAGTAAACATTCCGAAACAAACATCGATTTTAGAAGAATACTGTTCTCGACTTTTACTTCTAAACTTCGGGTTTTATTTTGCCTACCATCTACAATTTTCATGAATGAATACACCTGCAAGACAAGTAAAGATACAAATTACAATTCTCTTTGATTAATTCCATATATCGGCGTATATTGTCTGAGTTTATTTCAAAAAAAGAAGTTTTTATATGCAGGAAGACCATAATGCCTTTTTGGATAGCTATACTTACACAATGTAACCGACTATCTAAAGGTGCTCCCACACGCAGTGCCAATAGGGGCCATCATTGGCCATCGGAGTGCTTCGCGTAGCGGGACCCAACTGTGCCAATGCACATCGCCAATATGTCGACCTTGTCCGCTTTATTTCATTCTGTTTTAGCATTGTACGTACTACCGATGAAAAGTTTAGTTATCTATCTATGTTTTATCATATATACTGCATTATTTATGTTTGTACGTACTTTAAGGACAATGATGATTTATTATTTGCCCAAATGCCTGATGCCCAAATGTAAAAACATGAAAACTTTTTTTAATATTTTGTAAATTTATTCACGATAATTATGGTTCTTATAAGCATTATATTAACCTTACAGTTACAATAAATTAACAAGCAATAAATGAATATTCTGAAGACAATATTGAAGTCGTTATAATGGGTGACCCACGGCATAGGTACGTTTGTTTATTTTTTGTGTATTTGACGCCGAAGGAATGAACGTTGTGCTAATAGACAGAAAATGCCAATTTATGGGATGGTCTTGAGGTTAGTATGACTTCCGGGGTTTCCAGAAATGACGTCATCATTAAAATTTTAAAAATGAATTCGCACACAATGAGGAGGCATACGGTATTTAGGTTCTGGGATTGCGGTCAACCTTATTCGCTAGGGTGGGGTGGGAAAGGTGAGGGAGGGGGTTGGAGGGAAGCGGGATATGAATCTACACACGATGGGGAGTCATACGGTATAGGGGTCCAAGGACTGCGGTCAACCCTCTTCCCTACAATCTTGACTACAATCAAACAAAGTTATATAATTAACAACAATTAACTATTTATTAATGAACAATTTATAGATTAGTTTTAAGCGGCAAATTTAAATAATCTGATGTATTTAATGTATTCAACAAAGTTTAAAAACTATACTGAATGCTTTTTCTTATTTTGATTATCAGAAAAATATCAAAAAGTATATCTGTTACTAAAAATATTGGGTTGATAATAAATATACCTACATAATATACATACACGGAGTTTTAATATCTATAATTAAAACTCCGTGTATGTAAGGGTTCTCAATTTTTCTTTGTATCTTATTACAAATAATTTCAGTTCTATTATATAAATTATATTTTAAATCAAAATTATGAATTCATTGATTTGACTGAAATGAAATATTTATATAAAGAAACGACACAAATTAACAGGGTCCTGCATAAAAATATAGACCACTCAGTGTATCAGATCTTATCCCATCTTATTCCGCATTTGTTGCTTGAAACATAAAGAAAATAAAAAGGGAGATTTTTTTAATCTCACGTGGCAAATATAAAAAACTAAATAATTTTGTTTCCTGTATTGCTGTATATTTGTATTCCTTAATGTATTTAATATTTTCGAACGTACTGTATAAATAATGACTGGAAAACATGTTTAATATTTAACAACCTTATTAAATAGTGTCCTCTTTCGAGGGTTCATTTTTTAAATTCTAAGCAACAATGCACTGCTTAAAATAATGGGAGCTGCGGCAACAGCAATGATATCGTCTTCACTGTTCATTTTTAATTCTCTACGGGACGCTACGAGCCTTCTACGATACACTGAAATACCTTGCGCCCAATACCAACGTTGGCCAATGTTGGCGAAGTGAATGCGCACACTACGCGCAGCGCGTCACATCACCAACGTTGGCGAGACATTGGCACTGCGTGTAGGAGCTCCTTTAGATAACGGGTTCTGCCAACGTTAGCAATTGTTCGTCCAGTTCATCCTATAAACATAGCAGGTACCTACAATTCTCGTAACTCTGCAACTTCCTTCAATAAATTGAATTTACTTAACAGTACAATGTTTATTGCTAAGGTATTCGTCAAAAAAGACGAGTGGCGACATTGAAGTATGTATATATTAGCTCTTCTAGAAGCTTGCTGAATATTGAACAGCTGTCAACGTCAATTTGTTGTAGAAAGCTGATTTATTATAATGATGAAAATCAGCTGTTGTAGTAATACAAGGAGAAAATCGCCAGACTAATGACGGTTTGAAGAAGACAAACGATTTATTATGTACTTATGTAGAGAACATTTTTCATCTGGGAAAAAGTACCATATGACGAGATTTTTTTGCGTTTTGACTGTTTCTTATTGTCTAGATTTTCTTTTTGGGATGTCGCCATGTGTACAAAGCCTGTTGGCTTGTCTGTGCGGCGGTCGTGGAGACGGAGTATTTTTAAAATCCCTGCCTAACCTGGGCTTGAACCCTGGGCTTCATAGTGGAAGGCATTCGCCTTATCCACTAGGCCACCTCCGATTGTGATGAGTATTTGAAATAGAAGAGAGAGAGAGCTTAATTTGATATAAATTGACCGAGATGTGAAGGTCTAAGATATGTATTCACAAAAACATAGTTCAGAGACAATGAAAAGTTTACAATATAACTACACTAGGCTCCTTATTTTGTCAAAAATTGCTTTTTTTCAAGTGCCACCTCTACATTTTTGTTTTGTTTTTACTATAATAGATTAGCATGCAACGATTATTACCGTAATAAAAAACAACCGTTAAACTTTTGAATTTAGATATCACAGATGTCAAAAATTCAATAATCTAAACTAAGTTACAACCGATTCTGATATGCTCTTTTTGCGTAGATCCTGAATCTGATGTCAGAAATGTTGAATCTCTAGTTGTTATGAACCAAACGTGTATTTTTAAAGTCAGAATTTATATTTTCCGATCCAGGTTCTACGAAAAAACGTACACCAGAACCATTTGTTACTTGTTCAAAGTTTTTAATTCTTAGCCAAGTATTATTTAGATTCATTTATTATATTTTTGACAAATTACGCAATGTCGTTTTGGGTCCCCTAAACATTTTGACCAGGGTATAAAAAAATGTCTGTGTGTGTGGGAGTGTGTATGTCTGTGTGTACACGACTTTTTTTGTGGCGACGAGTCCGGAGAAACTACTAAAGGTTTCGGGACGAACTTCATATTTAGAAGTTTCATGACAACTTAGAGCTGAAAGAAATTTTGTTCAAAAGGACCCAAAGGAACTGGAGGTTTACTCTAAGCATTTTTCAACGATTTTGCAAATGAGCCGCCATTTCTGTAATGTCGTCAAAATAATTAAATAATAAGTTAAAGTAGAATATATTTTGAATAATTTATGACATTATTATTATTATGATATTTTTATGCTATTGACAGGATTGTCCGATCATCAGCGTTTGACACTGCTGTATATTATGATAAAGTGATGTGCCTGGCAACATAAGATTTTTTTTTATAATATGAAACAACTCTGTGACTATTTCTCAGGTCATGTAACATGTTGAAGGGGTTGAAAAAAGAATTTTTGATAAACTAGGAAGCTCACTTATATGCACACATCTCTTTTAAGGATAATTTTATTATCGAAACCTGTAACTTTTTAAATAATAGTTTTGGGCAAATCAAATTTGGTATTTCAACGGCATATATTTATCTAAAGAAAATTACAAAAACAATGTTACAACTCTTGGTTACTTCTAAGTTATACGGCCAAGCTGATCCCACACGTGTTCAATAGGATTCAGGTCAGGACGCCGGCCATTCCATGACCTGAATTCCACGGTCTTGTAAAAAGTTTCTGGTGATGCCGGCGGTATGTGGCTTTGCATTGTCCTGCATTAGGATGAAATTTTGACCGACGCCATATGCAGCAGGCACCACATGGTCCTCCAAGATGTTTTCGATGTAATTCATGGCATTTAGTCTACCAGGAACCACATCAAGATCAGTTCAGTTGTCTATAGTGATTCCAGCCCAAACCATCACAGACCCACGACCACATCTATCCACTTCCTGTATAGTAGCGGCTGCGTAGCGTTCACGAGGACGTCTATATACACGTACTTGACCGTCGCAACGAGTTAAACGAAATCTGGACTCGTCTGTAAACAGTACAGGTGTCTAGTGACGAAGTTGCCAATCTCTGTGATCCAGAGCAAACCTCATTCGCGCTGCTTTGTGATACTGCGTAAAACGTGGTGCGCGGACAGGTCTTCTTGGTTTCAAATTCGCTTCGTTTAATCTGTTTCTAACAGTTTGGTCAGAAATTTCTATTTCATGTGCTCGTCTTAGGTCGTTTAGGAGGTGTCGTGCTGTGGCAGTACGCTGATGTAGAGAGGAAAGGACAAGACATCCGTCTTGATTTTGAGTAGTTTTTCGATTTCGACCTTGTCCAGCTCTCCTAACATATTGGCCAGTCTCCCGAAGCCGATTCCATAAACGCTGAATAACAGATGGGGAAACTCGAAGATCCCTGCATGTCGAATAGAGTGGCCATGCTGAATAAGGGCCACAGGACGAGCAACTTGCACTTCACTAAGATGCCTTATTTTACTTCTTAATTCATTTGTCATCTTTTACAGCCAAATATAACCTTGCCAAATGATTTATTTTATGAAATTGCACAGTTTGTTAACAAAACTATTTATAATAATAATAATAATAATAATAAACGCCTTTATTGACTACAGAAGTTCACACGTACATAACAAAAAAAAAGGAATTACATTGATCATCTGTAGCCAAAAGGTGCAGATTCAAAATACCACTTACATGGCATATTGATCTTCCATCTGTACCATTGGGAAATATCACCTATACATTATTGAATATGTTGTTGATTACTTGTTCATTAGAAAAACTAGATAAAAAATAGCACCAGAATATTATTTAATATTTGCTTAAGTATGCACAAAAAAAATAATTAAGTTTGCTAGACACTATTTTGTAAACCGATTTTTAGCCAATTTAATGACGTAAATTAACGAATAACAAATTGATTTTTGTTGTTATCTTGTGGGGATTACAATTCATGATCGATAGGTTGTGTTCTCTTTATTGTGTTGATTATTTTTTGACGTTTCTTAAAACCAATGAAATGCTTCTTTATTTGTCACAAGGGTAAGTTTCAACCAATTATGTCATTATTATAGTGGGAATAAATCTCTTGTGATTATTCTCGGGAATAATCACTGCAGCTTTTATTCGCCTAGCAACTGTCAGATACTTGTCAAAATAATTACTTAATTGTGTCAACGCGAAATGGGTGAAAGTCATCGGTTTAGTACCTTTTCTAATGCAGAAATTACAAAAAAGATTTTAGAAACTACTTCGAAAAATACTCTAATAAGTAATCAGTCTATATGGAGACAATTTAAGACCTTCACCAAAGAAAGAAATTATATTCTGGATCAATCTACTACAACAGCTACTCTGGCATTGATTTTAAAAGATTGGGCTTATAACATGAAAAAAAAAGACGGAAATGATTATAAAGAAGCAGTAATAAAGGCAATGTGGAATAAAACGGCAAAATTAGTTCAAGAACTTCACTTTAATAAGTATAACAGGTCCTTTGATCCTTTCCATGATATAGAATTCAGAAATGCTCGGAATGCAAGAGATGCAAAAAGAAAAATTTTACAAAAACATCCTGAAAAGCACAAACAAAGTTCTGTGGCACTTTCTAATACAGAATTGTTCCAAATTTTTAACTATTGGGACGAAGATACACCTTGTGGATTGCAAAGAAAGTTTTTTCACGTTGCATCGTATGAACTAGCTTGGAGGGGAGGAGAAGCTACGAAATGTTTAGTTCATTATTTTAAAAAAGAAACCGACATAAAAAGATTAAATACTGGCCGCATTGAATACAATCCCATCTTTACAAAAACTGCACAGGGTGGAGCACAAAGGTGCGCTAATAGTAAATGGTTGACTCCAAACATAAATAACCCAGATATTTGCCCTGTTCGTCTTTTTGAAAAACTAATGAGTAAACGTGAAGAGAATATTAAAACCGAACGCTTGTTTCTTACTCCAAATCCGGCTTGGCAAACTCATGGTTTTTGGTACAAAAACGTTCCTGTGGGAATAAATTCCATTTCAAAATGGATGAAAGAATCCGCAGAAAAAGTAGGTCTAGACACAGTTACTAAAAAAATAACTAACCATTCTGCCAGATCAAGTGCAGTAAGTAACGTTTCAAAAGCTGGTGTAGGAGAACAAGAACTAATCAAGGTCACTGGTCATAATTCTGCAAGTTCGATTAAACCATACTTACAATTGAACCAAGAACATCATTCAAATATAATAAATAATCTTAGAGAAAATACGCAGGAGGAAACACTTAATATAACAAGCAATTACAAATCCTCAATAAATAATGAGTCTCGAAATATTTTTAATAATTGCGTTTTTCATTGTACTAATTTAAATTGTTAATTCTTTTAATATATTCACAATGTGTCAACGATATTTTCATATATTGTAAGTAATAATTAATTAAATTAAATTTTTCAATAATTTTATGATAGTTTTATTGATCTTTTTTATTGTAAAAATTTGTGAATCAAAAAATAATCTAGTCAAATATAACTCGAGAGTTCCATAAATTAGAAAATAATTAGACAGATTTTGTTCAAACTTGTTGCCATTTGGCAATAGTTACGAGAGCCCGCAGGGCTCGAGTGGCAACAAGTTTTCAAACAATCTGTCAAATTATTTTCAATTTATTCTCACTCTCTTGTTATATTATTACTGAGAATAGTATGGTAAAAATATCAAAGAAGAATGAACGAATAAGCTGCAATTAAAATTTTGAAAAACAGGAAGCAAACCCCAAAATGATATTTAGATATAGAGAAAAATTATTACTTTACTAAAAGCAATGTGATTTCACCCAAATAAATTTCTGTGTAATGAAGTTGTCACTTACGCAGTATCACGTCTCTTTGGTACTTAATAACATCCATAAATATTACAATAACCATTAAATGAATTTGTAAAGGATGTAAATAGTTATTTACGATGCCTCTGCTCGTTTAGTTTTGGCTCACCATCGCTTGTTCTTAGTAACTAGCATATGCAGGTTTACAGTTACTGCAACAGCTACGTTCTCCTACAACATTACTTACTTATGTTCATTGATGAATAATATACGGTGTATATATCTATAGATATATTAAGACAACTCGGCGCGGGTAATTCAAGGAATTCAATAATTTGGATGACCTTATTTTTGATCAGCTGAATGTACAGTTATAAATTCCGGTGTATATATGTAAGTATGTATGTATATAATTGGTACCTTGCGGTGCTTTACAATTTCATGAACAGTATTCAAGAGTATTTAAGAGTACCTATTAATTTTTAAGTCTTATATTGGGATTTATTAGACAGCATAGAGATCTGCTTATTAAGTTATTAAAATATGCAAATGCATGGAGATGCATTAGAATGAAAGTGTCTCGGGTTTTCTCTTCAAGACGAAAGAAAGCGTGCAGTTTATACATTAATATTAATGATATTTAATTTGATGGACATTGTGCAGATGATCTGTAGATACTTATCAACACGTGAAATGCAAGAGGATCACCTTTCCTTTTGGATTGAAAGTTAAATTCAAAACAATTCATTGTGACTTTGAAACACAAATGGAGTGACAATATTTATAACATTTCTGACCAAATTTTTCACAAATTTTATAAAATGACGTTGGACGTTTTTTTTTTTATATTATAATATATTAATACTTTATTAATTTTTTAAAATTAAATGATGCGTAAGTGATCAAAGTCAGGGTATAGGCCAGGCAATAGAGATCTTTGTGTAACAAAAATACTAGCAGGAAGCCGACGGTCCAAGGTCACGTGGAACAGTCCGTATATATGTATTGTGATGTGTTTCCTACTCGCAAATATCATTTCTTAATTTGCTATAAACAAAAAACCTCAAAAAATCGTGTATTCTTTTTCGTTTTTCGCTTGTATAAACAGAACCGATGGAGCAATCTTGATGCTTTACTGAGACGAGAATAACATATTTTATAGTCGTACGGTGCAGCCATCTGTTGGATAAACACCACATCATTTTCTTCGACCAATCAAATTCAAATGGTACAGTCTGAAGCAGCAGCATGAATACGTAGCCATGGGAATCACAAATATTGAGCAATTTCGGCCTAACAAAAATATTGATCGCATGTTGACACGGGAGGTGTAGCGGCGCCGCGCCCGGCAAACGAAAGCCATACGAAAAATAAATTTTACCGTGCTGGTGCTACGTAGGATAGCAACGACTCGCTTATAAATTAGGACAGCATGTTCTTGCGGAAGTGTATATGATCAACATGAATTGTTGAATTTCGACCAAAATAGGCTAGAAACCGAATACGAGAAATAATTTTTTGCCGTCCTGATGCTCTACGCAGACAGCAAAGAGCGAGTTATAAATTAGGAGCGCATGTTCCCGCGAGGGTTTATAGTGCAGTCCCCGTACGACACACGGAACGAAAAATAATCAACAACCGCAATACCTACTTGCAATGTTACAACTACTAAATAATTAATAGGCGTTAAATAAATTATTACTAAGGAAGTAGAAGTAATTTAATTTTTAATCAGTCATTTATTTTTCGTCATAGAATTTCAAATATATTGGTATTTAGATTTAGAAAATAATATTAATAGCAAACACTTGTCGCTTGGCAATGCATTCAGGGCAATCGTAATCTATGTAGGATGGTTGGCTTTAGTTCTACTTGTTGTACAACAGACGTAGAACAGACGCTAGAAATATGGGCAAATTAAAAAATCAGCTGCCTTTATGTGGCCCGCGTTCTAAGAAAACTAATAACTTGCGAGAGTACCTGCGGTAATTGTATATGTAGATATTATACGTGTAGTGTAATTTTTCGCTAATTAACTTCGCTAGTTAATTTGGGCAATACTCTCTTATAGGCGTAAGCGTGCCGGATTACCATATATGGCAAACAACTTTTATAAAGGTGTAAAATATTTGAACATGTATCTATATAATATATAATAAATGACATACATATACATAAAGCTGCCTGTTTTATCGAAATCGCTATTTTTTCACATACCTACAATTGAAATTGAAGTATGTATACTACCATGTCTATACATAGCAATAATAATTTTGAGTAAAATTTCAAAACGCAGTATCCAACTGTATCTAGAATTAAAATAGGAATATTATAATTTATAAAATAGGACTCGATTGAATGAATATTAACGGAGGAAATTCGGAAAAACCGGAAAATCTGCATTTTTTCAAAACTCCACCATTTTCAAAGTTGTAGCGGAGGCTTTTCGCGTGAAAGTAGCGATTGATGAGTACTTTGAGTGTGGACAACCAAGGCGGTGTCCGATGATTAGTTTTTGCACAATTGCGATTTGAATATTTGTATGCAATATTATTCGGCGACCCTGGATGCGTCGGAGGTGGTTCGATTTTAATTTTTTTTAAGTATTTCGAAAGTAGAAGTATTGTGGTACAGAACGTCTATTCTGATTTTGCTCTAACATGTTGCGAAATAGGTGAAAAATGCTAGCAAACATGACCGAAACTGCCGCGCGCTCCAAACCGGTCGAGTAGTGGGGGTAGGCGGTCGACGCGGGGAAGCGCGTATCTATAGTAATACAAGCGCGCTGTGCGCGCGTATTACTCTATATACGTTTCCCTTCTAATCGCACACATCCTCCATCACTCGACCACTCTAGCGGGCGCGGGCGTTTTCGCTTATGTTCTCAGTACTTTATTACCCACCTAAACGGGTCTTATCGAAAAATCAGAATAGACGTTTTGTTGCTGTTCACGTCTAGTTTCGAAATCCGTTTTTTAAATTGCAATCGGACTACCTCAAACGCGTCCAGCTCTCCGCAAAAATATTGCCAAAAAAATTCAAATGAGGATTGTGCGAAAACTATTAATCCGACCGAATCCAGGTTTTGCACACTTAAAGTACATGTGAATAGCTACCAGTGTGCAAAGTTTCAGCTGCTAATATTAAAAAATGGCAGAGGTACACATTTTTTTAAAAAAGCAACATTTATCCGCTTTTTCCAGCTTTTCTCCGGTTCTAATTATCCGATCGGATCATTTGACCTGTCATTCTCGTCGTAATCTAATTCTCTACAGTTCATCCCGTTGCACCATTAAGATTGCTTCAATAGTTTTCCTTTTACAATAAAAAAATAAAAAAAACGATTTTTTGTTGATAATTGTTTATAAAAAATTGAAAAATGGCATTTTCGAGTAGGAAACATAGTGGGAATATACTACGGACTGTCCTGCACAGGATGGCACAGGCGGCTTCCTGCTAGTCTTTATGTCAAAAAGGCAATCATTTGTAGCTCTATTGCTTGGCCTAATATAGCACTCGTGAGAAACCACTTCACTCATTTGTATGTCTTTCTACACGCGGCTGCGCATCGTGCGGAAATCCGACATACGCGTTAGTGAAAACACGTCGGTTCTTCACTTATACTGCAATATATTATTTCTATTTCCATTTTTTAAACGACATTTCCACGGTATAATTTTCAACAAAATATCTAGTATTTGGTGTCATTGCAATCAAATTTGAATATTTTATATCAATTTTAATGTTTCGTCTTTTGTTTTTATCGCCTGTTCTTATTTTTACGTTTGATTGCAGGTCAAGATTATTATCAGCAATAAATATTGACCATTGCCTTTGCCAAGGTTTAAAAAAACGTTTCAAAAATTATACTTTAGAATAATTATAGAATTATACTTTCTTTAGCTTCAATTTGGTGTATTGCGTTTAGCAATCTTTGAATAAATTACTTGAGAAAACCCCTTGGATGTGTTTTGACACATGTTTTAACATGATGTACATGTTAAATGTGCTGATTTTTGTTACAATAATCAGCACTTTTTTATCGAAGAAAAAGCAACTCTTAAGATATTTTTTTACGAAATACATAATGTTATTTAGAAATAATTTCAGTATTTTCTAATTTTTCTAATTCTGTTTTAAAATATCAAGTTGATAGCGTTTGACTTCCCATGCAAAATGTGAATAAAAATCAACACTATATGTTTAAAACATAGTCTTGTAGTTGTTTTATTCTAATGAATTCCTGACAACGTTTCCTATCTCTATTATTTTTAATTATGTACGTGCCGCTTCATAAATTTTCCATGAACTAAAGTGATTCTAATGATGCGTAAAGACTAAAACCTCAAGAATAAATATTGTAATTTGTAATTACTGCTGATGCCTTCAAATTATTTATTATTATATGATTGTACTTTAACAATGATCGGTGTACACTCAAGTATAAACCAATTATAAGCAATGATATCCATACAGAAGCGATTATAACAGTGGAGACTACAATAATGGATAACAACACAAACCCACTGAAAAGAAAAGGAAACTCTTTTTACACCAATTGTCCAGGCAATTTATTTTTGTTGGCCAGTGTGATAATAAACGATATATTATTATTACGTTGTTGTTACTTTTACTTCTCAACATTCGCATGCAGATTTTTATTGAATAACTCTGCTTGTGTTACATATTTCTGCTGTTCTTTACTTTCGAATCGACAAGTTCAATTTCACTTGTCTCGTCGACTGTCTTGGGAAGAGAAATGACACGGTTTCATTGGAGGTCATCTCCTTGCTGCTTATCTCTCACGTTTAGACATCAACTCGCTGCCTTTTTAATCGATTTTTTTTTGTAGAAACTTACACAGATAGAAAAGATTTATTGCTTTTAAGAAATATAATCTTTTGAATTTATTGTTTTGGATCAAACCATATTTCTTTGAGGCTGTCAAAATTTCCTTCTAGTTTATTTGCTTGTAGAAATTAATTTTTTTGGAATATTTGTTTGTCAAATAAATATATTAGGATACATACAAAAATTACTTTCCTTTAAAGTAGTATTTTTATTATGATTTAAGTACCTGAGATTTATTTCTCTCAAAGAAATATTTTTGCTTTGGGTTAAAAATATTCCGATTCCGAATCAGCGTACACTTTGCTATCCTAACCTTGATTATATGTAGGTCTGGGAAAACCAACCACTGGTCGAGGATGTGCGACATCCCAAAAGGCGGTGACACGTGGAGATTTTGCTCTACTGCACTGTTAAAAACCCATGGAAATTTACATAGATTTTACCTATTATATGATGGTAAATTTTCATGAAATAGCTGTAAATATCAATATTTCATATTTTGTTTGTAAATATCAATAAAATGTTGTAAAAATACACAAAAAACCCATAAAAATACATCTCCGCAGGTAAAATAACATATTTTCCATTTGTTTTGCTAATTTACACGAATAAGAATTACTAATATACATATTTTGTTGCTAAAATTACATTTTATTTCTGCGTTCAGTAGTTTTCGACAATAAAATGTATACACACACAACTTTATTGTAGAAAATACATATTGTGATGCAAAATTACACGATACGTTAAATAATATACTTAATAAGTGGAATAACACATATACATATAATGAATATCAAGTACATGTTTTAAATGTAATACACAACAGTATTGTAAAAACACACATAGAGTAGCACAAAATTACACAAAACGTGAATTAATAAACTCAAAGAGTAAAATAATAAATGTTTAATGTAAATCTAATACATTTTTGATGTATTATTTTAGATAAAGTGTGTATTGTTTTACACAAAGTGTGTATTTTGCGTTCGGAAATTGCATATTTGCCCATTGGCGCCATTCTGCCGCGTTCTCGCCCAAGCACTAGTCGCTCAGCATTAGTTCGCTTTCACCCTTCGAAATTCACGGTAGTTGGTGTGGTGTTCCTATATTGTTAAGATTAATAAGGTAAGTAGGTATATTATCATCGCACTACGATTCATTAAGATAGATTAACAAGCTGTCTTAAGGTCGATGTCGTTGGTCAGTTGTAAAATAAAATTACATCTGATGCCACTTTGTTGCAGGATGAGGAATAGAACTTCTGAAGATACGAAGAATCTGCCGGTAATACTCCGCGTTGTAAAATCAGGTAATAATACTAACACTCTATATATGTATAATGTATATACATACATATATTTTTATTTTTTAGGTTTTTAAGGTGCTGTTGGAGAGTAAACCGATCAATGACAGCACGTACGATAGATAGCTCCACTTTTGCGTTTGGGGTTGCTTTTTCAATATATTTTATAGCATATTTGCAAGATCAAAAACAAAAAATAAATGCTACTTGATGGAGTTTGTACAGCAATATTATGGAAAGATCCACCTGATGCCGGATCAAAAATTACCTCCCAAGAAAAGCGTCTCCAAGGCTCGTATGTTAAGACTTGTTCGTAGGCTGCACGATGTTGTCTAAATAAGTAGGTATGGCGTAAAATTAGTGGTTTTTACAAAATGAGTCAATATCTTCAGATTATTTATTTCTTATTAGTTTTTAAACAATGTCGCGAAAGCAAATTCTTTCTTCCATAAATAATTTTGTGTATGTTGATTTTAGTTTCATATAAGTAAGTAAGTTTTAAATCTATTTTGCTTTGTCGTGTTTTTCGTTAACTGTCTTAACTTGAGTATAACCCCCCATTTTTTCAGAAATTAAAAATGACGCAAACCTGAAACAGTGTAATCAGTCCTTGTAATCAGTGACTAGAATATTATTGTATTGGAGAATTTTGATAAAAAAAAAAACAAGATTCCAAAATTTGAGATCAGTTGTCTCACTTCTATTTCCTCAGAAAGAGGGGGGTACAGGTTTGCTAACTCACTCTGTATAATTAAAATTATTGTAAGTATATCATATTTACGTTAGAATGTATTTTTATTTTAAACAATACAGATTTTCTAAAGTTAATGTTGTTTAATAGTGTCCTCTGTATTATTGGAAGTGACGGTACATGTTGATTGAAAAGAATAATAAAAGTAGGTAAGTTGGTACATTTTAAGTGGTATTTTTAAAGTTATAATACATATATTTTTGCAGTAATTAATTAATTAAATAATTAATTAATTGATGATACCTACGTATTTACACAACGGATTGGGTGCAGTTGCTATGAGTATGCAAATAAATACTAATAGCGAATACACCAAATTCATTGTGTTTACACATTGTATTTATACAATGGTGTCATTTATGTAAAAATATATTCTTACGTTACATAATATTGCGTGTATTTTAATACACGCAATTATGGAAACTGGTTTACATATATTTATGTATGAAACACATTTATATGTAATAATACTTCTGACATTGATTTACACATACATATGTAGGTTACATATTTATCTGTATTAATACTTCTGCCGTGTAAATACAAATACATATTTTTATGTATGTTACACATCGATTTGTATTGATACTTATAATTATGGAAAGTGGTTTTACATTGTTTATGTACAATGCACCTAAACGTGTAGAATATACATATTCTCTTGTAATGAATTACATTTTTTTGTGGCTACAAATAACCAGTTAGATATCGTGTAAATTCTGCTAACAGTGTGTACCCTTCGAAAAGTTCTAGTCTATAATAAGTCTACATTAATTCCTTCAACAAACTAATAATTTCTTTAATCAAAGAACTATTTATCGCAACCTTAAACAATCGCATTTTAACACAACCAACAGTTTCGTTAATTTACAAAAATTATAATTCTTTCACTCAACACAATCATAATTATTTGAACTAAATAATCTCGACAAATTGTAGATTTTAACTAAAAACAGGAGTTGTTTGACACAAATAAACGTTCTTTCCACCAAACAAATGCATTTTTATCCGCAAATAAAGATTTCTTTGCCTCTATTGAAACACCAGATTTCTTTGAGTCAATGCATATTTATTTGAATCAAACATAATTTTCTATCTGTGTAGAGGCACTATAGCTGTGTTAACGCTACCGTTATAAAATGCAATGATAAGTTGCATATTGCAGTATGGGAATTATAAAATTACTGAATCACTGGCTCTCGTGCTTGTTTGATTTATGTTTGAATTCTTCTCTAGTGGAAACTTGTTCGTTCGAGTATGATAGATTGAAAATTTATTCAACGCGTTATTTTAAATTTTACGGTAGGATTTCCGCATAAAACTAACGGTTCTCGTAGTTACGAGAATTGCTCATGCCGGTAGGTTATAATTTCAACATAGGCGTTTCCATTCTAAGAAATATGCCAGGTAAATTGTGTGTACGTTTATAGGGTGTTATTTGCAACTATTATTGTAAGAATGTACTTAAGTATGATATCTTAATATAGTGTTATAAACATAACACTTTTACTGGAAAAATTTGTTATAATGTGCTTTTAGTTCTTTTTTTTTGTGTTTTAAATATTCAACAAAAACATCTGTTCAACTCTTTTTAAGAATTCATAAAATTATTTCTGCGAAAATGGGTTCAAATTAACAAACAAGAAAAAACTGTAAGTAGAAAAGTAGTAAATACCTTTTTTTGTGCAGAATTTTATATGTATTCCCTTTCTAAAGCTAAAATAGCAAAATCGTGAACGTCGTGGGTATTAGCTGTGCCAAACCCTAATAAAATTTGCTTCTTTTTGCTAATTTCAATGTACTAATTTAGAAAATACAAAAAAAGATCTTAAATACTATCTAGTGTACTAATAGTGTACAAAACATTTACAAAGAACTACGTTTTTGTTATTAAAAATTCTGTACATTTAGTCTTAAAACACGAAAAAGTTCTTTTCCCGTATTTTTTCACAGAATCTTAATTTTTTTAAGCAATACACTAAATTAAAGGTAAAGAATGTACAATTTTGTCGATTTTGAGAAATCAGTAAGGTAATAACAAAAGAATTTGCCGATTTTAATTGCTTTTTTTACTGAAAACAGCTAGCTATTGTTATTACTGTGGCTCATTTAACGTATGTATCTATATGCATGTATATATGTAAGTATAATAATCGTTTCTACGTCATCTAGTTTCTCGTGTTGCCACAAAATCTTCCCACTAAATCAGAGTTGGCAGAGGCTTGTAAATTTCAGCATTAATTACTTTATTTATCTTCGACTAAGGCATGTGTAATAATCGTCTCTATCCCATCTACTTTTCTCGTAATACCACAGAAACCAAAGCAATCGCATTTCAATAACTATGTTATGGCAAAACAACAAATTAAAAAAAAAGAAACTCCTGACTAAACCAAAGTAGGCAGAGGCTTGTAAATTTCAGTATTAATTACTTTATTTATCTTCGACCAAGGCATGTATAACAATCGTCTCTATCCCATCAACTTTTCTCGTAATACCACAGAAACCAAAGCAATCGCATTTCAGTAACTATGTTATAGCAAAACAGCATTTTAAAAAATAAATCTCTTGACTAAATCAGAGTTGGCAGAGGCTTGTAAATTTCAGTATTAATTACTTAATTTATCTTCGACTAAGGCACGTATAATAATCGTCTCTATCCCACCTACTTTTCTCGTAATACCACAGAAACCAAAGCAATCGCATTTCAGTAACTATGTTATGGCAAAACAGCGTTTAAAAAAATAAATCTCTTGTGTACATCAGAGTGGGCAGAGGCTTGTACATTTCAGTATTAATTACTTAATTTATCTTCGACTAAGGCACGTATAATAATCGTCTCTATCCCATCTACTTTTCTCGTAATACCACAGAAACCAAAGCAATCGCATTTCAGTAACTATGTTATGGCAAAACAGCAGATTAAAAAAATAAATTCCTTGAATAAATCAGACTTGGCAGAGGTTTGTAAATCTCAGTATTAATTACTTAATTTATCTTCGACTAAGGCACGTATAATAATCGTCTCTATCCCATCTACTTTTCTCGTAATACCACAGAAACCAAAGCAATCGCATTTCAGTAACAATGATATAGCAAAACATGAAATTTAAAAGGAAAATCTCTTGACTAAACGGAAGTTGGCAGAGACTTGTAAATTTCAGTATTCATTACTTAATTTATCTACGACCAAGGCATGTATAATAATCGTCTCTATCTCATTTACTTTTCTCGTATTACCACAGAAACCAAAGCAATCGCATTTCAATAACTATGTTATGGCAAAACAGCAAATTTAAAAAAAAAAGAAACTTCTGACTAAACCAAAGTAGGCAGAGGCTTGTAAATTTCAGTATTAATTACTTAATTTATCTTCGACCAAGGCATGTATAATAAGCGTCTCTATCCCATCTACTTTTCTCGTAATACCACAGAAACCAAAGCAATCGCATTTCAATAACTATGTTATGGCAAAACAGCAATTTTTTAAAAAAAAAGAAACTTCTGACTAAACCAAAGTAGGCAGAGGCTTGTAAATTTCAGTATTAATTACTTAATTTATCTTCGACCAAGGCATGTATAATAAGCGTCTCTATCCCATCTACTTTTCTCGTAATACCACAGAAACCAAAGATATCGCATTTCAGTAACTATGATATAGCAAAACATGAAATTTAAAAGGAAAATCTCTTGACTAAACGGAAGTTGGCAGAGACTTGTAAATTTCAGTATTCATTACTTAATTTATCTACGACCAAGGCATGTATAATAATCGTCTCTATCTCATTTACTTTTCTCGTATTACCACAGAAACCAAAGCAATCGCATTTCAATAACTATGTTATGGCAAAACAGCAAATTTAAAAAAAAAAAGAAACTCCTGACTAAACCAAAGTAGGCAGAGGCTTGTAAATTTCAGTATTAATTACTTAATTTATCTTCGACCAAGGCATGTATAATAAGCGTCTCTATCCCATCTACTTTTCTCGTAATACCACAGAAGCAATCGCATTTTAGTAACTATGTTATGGCGAAAAAGCAGATTAAAAAAATAAATCCCTTGAATAAATCAGACTTGGCAGAGGTTTGTAAATTTCAGTATTAATTACTTAATTTATCTTCGACCAAGGCATGTATAATAATCGTCTCAATCCCATCTACTTGTCTCGTAATATCACAGAAATAAAAGCAATATCGCATTTCAGTAACTATGCTATATCAAATTTAAAAAGAAAATCGCCTGACTAAAGCAAAGATGGCAGAGACTTATAATTCTCATTTAAGAGTAGCAAATTTTACAGTATTAAATTCTGTTGCCACATTTGTTGACTTAGAAAACGACAAACGATAAAAACGAAAGATATAATATAAAAATTGACATAACATATTCATATTTGATATCTGAGCATTAAATGAAATTTTAAACAACTTTTCGTTATTACATTTTTCATTTAATAGTGATCAGCCTATATGTATGTATGTTAAATCAAAATTCTGAGTGCTGTGACGTTTTAATTAAAAAAACCCTTTATAAAGTATCGAAAACTACAGTTTAAACTTTTTAGTGAAAAAAATAGTACAGTTATGCTAAATGTCACAAAAGACATGATGGAAAATGCAGGAAAAATACATCTATTCCACTTTCCTAGCTACATGAAATTTTGTATCTTGAGTTAGCTAAAAAAATAAATATACTAAATTTCATCCAAAACATCAAATAATAAATTAGATAATCTGTCATAAATGTCATAACTTCAGCACAAATATTAAAAACACACCACAAATAGTTTGTTTCTTACGAGATAGAACCTATAAGATCATTCTTAAAAGATTAAGGCAACCGTATCCATTTTCTACATATAATTAATTCAGTCCACTCGTGATTTCTACTGAAGATATTCGTCTTGAAGAGCACGATGTATCCTCAGGCACCAGAGGAAAATTTATGAATTGCTAAGTGAGAAGAAAGGAAACTGGAGAGAAAGTGAGTAGTACCTCTCTATAAGTGATGTTGAGGTCTGTTCTTTTTTCTCTCTTGTTCTAATACTCTACGAGAGCGACAGGTGTCGCTATAACTCGTTAAGAGCGATAGAATCTGTGTTAGTGTGCAAGTATGAAGAGCACACATCACAATTTTACTGGAAGAAGATTTATGGAGCCTCACGTTCTTTCGCTATGAATGTCACTGCGATCTTCTGACATACATGACCGTTGAAGCGGATTTATATCTCGCAGTAATTGGTCTTTATCCGTACACAGTGATGTATTATGACATGTGAAACTAGGCATTTAGAGAAATAAAGTGTTGGTACAGACGCAATTCTTAAAACCATCGCGTTTCAGTAACTATGATCCTGCAAAATAGCAAATTCAAAAAAAAATCTCTTGACTAAACCAGAGTAGGCAGAGACTTGTAATTTTCAGGATTAATTACGTGAGATATCTGTAATCAAGGCATGTATAATAATCGTCTCTATCCCATCTACTTTTCTCCTAATGCCACAGAAACCAAAACCATCGCATTTCAGTAACTATGCTATTGCAAAACAGCAAATTTAAGAAAAAATCTGCTTACTAAACCAGAGCTAGCAGAGAGTTGTAATTTTCAGGATTAATTACTTGATTTATCTGTGACCAAGTAATGTATAATTATCGTAATTATCGTTAACTATACTATTCCAAAACAGCAAATTTAAAAAATAAATTTCTGACAAAACCAGAGTAGGCAGAGACTTGTAATTTTCAGGATGAATTTCGTGAGATATCTGTGATCAAGGCATGTATAATAATCGTCTCTATCCCATCTACTTTTCTCCTAATGCCACAGAAACCAAAACCATCGCATTTCAGTAACTATGCTATTGCAAAACAGCAAATTTAAGAAAAAATCTGCTTACTAAACCAGAGCTAGCAGAGAGTTGTAATTTTCAGGATTAATTACTTGATTTATCTGTGACCAAGTAATGTATAATTATCGTAATTATCGTTAACTATACTATTCCAAAACAGCAAATTTAAAAAATAAATTTCTGACAAAACCAGAGTAGGCAGAGACTTGTAATTTTCAGGATGAATTTCGTGAGATATCTGTGATCAAGGCATGTATAATAATCGTCTCTATCCCATCTACTTTTCTCCTAATGCCACAGAAACCAAAACCATCGCATTTCAGTAACTATGCTATTGCAAAACAGCAAATTTAAGAAAAAATCTGCTTACTAAACCAGAGCTAGCAGAGAGTTGTAATTTTCAGGATTAATTACTTGATTTATCTGTGACCAAGTAATGTATAATTATCGTAATTATCGTTAACTATACTATTCCAAAACAGCAAATTTAAAAAATAAATTTCTGACAAAACCAGAGTAGGCAGAGACTTGTAATTTTCAGGATGAATTTCGTGAGATATCTGTGATCAAGGCATGTATAATAATCGTCTCTATCCCATCTACTTTTCTCCTAATGCCACAGAAACCAAAACCATCGCATTTCAGTAACTATGCTACAGCAAAACAGCAAATTTAAGAAATATCTTCTGACTAAACCAGAGCTAGCAGAGACTTGTCATTTTCAGGATTAATTACTTGAATTATCTGGACCAATACATGCATAACAATCGTCTTTACCCCATCTACTTTTCTCGTAATGCCATAGAAACCAAAACCATCGCATTTCAGGAATTATAAACAACAAATTAAAAAAAAAAACTCAAAAAATTATATATAAATATTTAAGGTTTACCTAAATCAGATTTCTTTGGTTTCTGAAGTATAAAAACCTTCTTTTGACTGCACAATTCTCTAGGAATAAAATCTGTCTCTATATTTAGTTACTCATACCTTTCGAGTACATAATTATAACAATACAATGAATCTTGTGTGGTCTCTTTGGAATTCAAACGACCAATAAACCGACTGGATTCTAATATAAGAAAACAGTTCCTTATGCCTTTAATGTCCACCGTATTCCACCATATGTCGTGCATTATTTTATTATTACCTATGTAGGTTAATTGTGATAGAGATTTATTGTGATTTATAGGCTTTGATTCATGTTAAGAAATGCATATAATTTTTCGCATTATTATTATTTCTAGGTAAGAAATTTGATGAATTATTTTCATGTTATTATTGTTTCTTGGATTTAGCAATGTTACGTTTAACATAAACCTCGGAAATGTTGCAATACTTAATGACATCGTTATTTTAGAAGCACCTACAATTAGATACGGTTTGTGCACGTGATGATTATAAATTTTGTTTTCAAAAGACTGTCAATTGTTTAAATTATCATCTTAGATCAGAATTACGCACACATTTTTGTGAATTATCAGGTATTATCACACATTTTTTAAGGATTTGTTATTATGAGTAAAAAGTTTCATACATAGAGAAAAATATGTACAGTAATTTCGTTGTATCAAGTGATCAGCAACATGTCTGTAAAGAAATGCAGGTCAATTGAGAAAATCACTTCTACAATGTATTATACCGTTCTTTTCCTGTGGAATTGCAAAATATCTTGTAAAATTACTGTTATAATGCTGTAATTTCACAGGAATATCCCAATTAGCACAGGGGGCTATTGGAGATAAAATACAGTATACACTGCTTAGTCTTCTTTTACGTCATTTTTTTCTGTAATTTATTGCATACCGTCTCCGGCAAAAAGTTCGACAAAATAACCTATTATTAATTTTTCAGAAAATTTTATTCTTAATAAAAGTTTCTGGATTGTATTGAACCTAAAATGCAAATATAAGAATCTAATTATTTGCTTGTATGTACCGGGTGTTACAAAAACTATGAAAAACCTACCTTTATGACAAAGGTATGCAAAAATGTTGTTTAAAAAAACTATTTGGAAATACAGTAGAGCGTCGATAATTCGAACCTCGGTAATCCGAACGTTCAAAAAAAATAATAATAAAACAAATCACTGAGTAGGGAAAATCCATTTTTATCGGTTCCTGTTTACAGAAAAATGTTGCTTTTGTTTTCTATCTTCTATCCAATACTCGTATTTTCCACTACTTAGCTGCAATATTTAATAATCCGAATTACTTTCGGTCCCAATTAGTTAAATAAATAATAAATGAATAATAAATCATAATAAATCATAAATAAGTCATAAATAAATAATAAATAAATCCTTTAGATATCCTTTTGATATCCCTTCGCTATCTCTTTGGTATCCCTTCGATATCTCTTCGATATCCCTTCGATATCCCTTCGATATCTCTTGGAAATCTCTTCGATATCTCTTCGATATCCTTCGATTTTGAGTTTTTGTCATTCCTATACTTTAAGCGGAATCGAATGGTGTTGGTTGAAGATTGAACTTCTATCCAATACTCGTAGTTTCCTAGTATTTGCAATATTTGATAATCCGAGCTATTTAATAATCCGAATCACCTTCGGTCTCAATTAGTTCGGATTGTCGACGCTCCACTGTATTAGAGGTACACTGCTTAAAAAAATTAGGGTATCACTTTTTCGAAACCTGTAATTTTTTTAAATAATGGTTCTTGGCAAATCAAATTTAGTACGCTTTAAGGGCATATATTTAACTAAAGAAAATTCCAAAAACAGTGTTGTGTTACAAGTCTTGGTTACTTCTAAGTTACACTTAAAAATGTAAATTAATAACGCAAAACAAAATGGAAAAAAGTCAAGTAGGTATGTTTGTATGCTTTGAATTCACGTATGAAAGCCTAAAGATGACAAACGAACTCAGTTATCAATTTTCGTTGATTTGAACCGTCATTAGAAGTAAAATGAGGAATCTTAGTGAAGTGCAAGAACTGGACAAGGTGGAAATCGAAAAACTATTCAAAATAAAGACCGATTTCTTGTCCTTTATTCTCTACGTCAGCGTACTGCCACAGCACAAGACCTCCTTAACGACCTATAACGAGCACATGGAGTAGAAATTTCTGAACAAACGGTTATAAACAGATTGAAAGAAGCGAATTTGAAACCAAGAAGATCTGTCCGTGCACCACGCCTTACGCAGCATCACAAAGCAGCGCGAATGAGGTTTGCTCTGGATCACAGATATTGACAACTTCGTCAGTGGACGCCTGTACTGTTTACAGATGAGTCCAGATTTCGTTGAACTCGTTGCGACAGTCGAGTACGTGTATATAGACGTCCTGGTAAACGCTACGCAGCCGCTACTATACAGGAAGTGGATCTGTGATGGTTTGGGCTGGAATCAGTATAGACAACAGAACTGATCTTGTTGTGGTTCCTAGTAGAGTAAATGCCATGAATTACATCGAAAACAGCGCGGAAGACCATGTGGTTCCTGCTGCCTGAGTTCTGACCTGACCTGAATCCTATTGAACACGTGTGGGATCAGCTTGACCGACACATTCGCAAGCGCGTTGTTTATTACATTAATTGTCTGTAACTGTACTTTCTTACTCTGTAAATTTACAGCGTTAATTAAATTAATTGTAAATAAATGAAAAAAATAATAACTAATTAAGGAACATTGTTTCTAAATAAACAGTTTAATATGGACTTATCAGTTTTTCAATTCAGTTAAGAAATTTAAAATTTAAAATACCGTTTTGTTGATAGTTCAAACTGCTGTAATTTTTAGGCATCCATGTGAAAAGTTTGTAAAAATTACCAAAATTTCGTTTCTCTACATTTTGAGCTGACTTTTATCGGAAACCTTAAAGAAAAGATCTATAAAAATCGGTTAGAAGAATATGGGGTTGCCTTTAGAACAAGTGTCGATGACGTCATGTCAGTAACAATTGACGGTGGGATTTTTTTTGTGAAAATGTTTTTTTGAATAGGTAATTAAAAATCGACCTGCCTAACTATTTTTTTAAAATCGTAGATTTTATTTAAAATTTTCTGGTGTTAACGTCAATAAAACGTTTAAAATACTTTGAAATTTTTGTGGTGATGATATTGACTCCAAATTTAAGTAAATTTCACAGTGTCGCATATGAAATATCTACACATATACAGGCTGAGTTATTAGTATCCCGGCGGTCGATAGTAAATAAATCGTTTGAGAAAGAAAAATATATTTTATACAAAAGTTGTTTGCCTCGCCATTTTCTATAACACACATAAAATTATTTTCATTTATACAGGGTGGTGCATTTAGGTGTGACGAAAAATATGAACATTTTTTTAAATGAAGGTCCTGTATATTTTATTATGTTATAAACTAAGTCACAGCGTTAATAGTTCCAGAGATATTCAACATTTTTTTCCAAAATATGCCCGTTGCAGGATCTTTTTAAAAACTATGTAAGAACGACATTTTTGCCGATTTTGCCTTTAAACTATGTGAGACAATAAAAGCCAGTAGGTAGATGATAGTATCCAAAGAGCCTTTTCTCGAGTTTTTTAAATGGAACACCCTGTACAATATGTGTTGGCTGTAATAAGCATTTATTTCGCTCTAATTTACATCTAGTATGTCATAAATCAAATGTTGCTATTTTTTGTGATATTTGCAATTTTACGAAAATATAATGCAATTGTAAATTTTAATATTGCTGTGAATAAGGTATTTGGTAGTTTGATGTAAAGTCTTCAAGTGGCGATAGAAGAGATAATTTAGAAACAATTAACAATTTTATATGAAATTTTATAAGTATATTTTGCCATCTACCGTATGGCAATCGAACACGCGATTTAAAAATTTTAATTACTGCTAAAGTAAACCCTAAACCGTGTACTTTTAGGTTAACTATCGTGCAAATTTGTTGACTTCTGAGTGCTGAAAATCAGATTTTCTTTGATGTGATTTATGTACTCACACACAAAAACCAAATATGCAACAAAAACAAACTGATAGGCATCTTTAGATTCAGATTTTCATTCATAGCATTCTATTCACATTATCAATATTACTCATACTTATCATCATTATCCCAATTTTGAATTGTCTCTCCAGAAAAATAACCTATTTTAAATCAATTAACAATAGTAAGTAGATATTGTTGGTTGTTTTTTGTACTGAATACAAATTCGTTCTCAAACGTAGCTCATCAAGACAGGTTTTTGCGTTTCTGTTCGTTTTTGTGTCTGAGCGCACATACTATTACAATGAAACGTCTTCGCATAATTTTCACAAAGGTGAACAATTTTTCACGATAGTCCCCCTAAAACTACACTGTTTTTGGCTTACTTCGGAGCCCAACTGAAGTTACTAGATCTTCAGGTTCGCTCGCTGTACGTTTGTAAAAATTGCAAAACATACTTATAAAATTGTGTAATACCTTGATAACCGTAATACTTTTTATATGAATAAATCTAGTTAAATAGGTTCTAAATGGCTTCTTCTATAACCCTTTAAATATTTTACATCATGCTACCCAGCACACTGTATACAAAGCAATATTAAGATACTAAATAGCATACTAGTCTTTAAATTCCAAATATCACAAAAAGTACTAACAATAGATATACGATATAGTGAATATAAATTACAAAGAACTTTAGGGACATTTCAATTAGCAAATAATATACAGGGTGTTCCATTTGAAAATCTCAAGAAAAAGCCATTTAAAAATGTTTAAAAACTAGTGCATGCTACAATCACAAGCATCAAAGCATCAAATTTTTCATGACATCAGCATCTAGCTATGGGGTTAGTTATTATGTGACAAAATTTTTAGGGCAATATCTGCAAAAATGTAGTAACGTAGTTTTTAAGAAAGGCCTGCAATTGCAAATTTTTTGACAAACAATTGAATATCTCAGGAACTATTAACTTTACACAGGTACAACTTACACAGTTGGAAAGACAACTTCCTTAGTATTCATAATATGCACGACATACAGGGCGTTCCATTTAAAAAAATGTACTGACTTTTCGTCACGCTAAATACAACACCTTGTATAAATGAAAACAATTTTACGTTGCAGAAGCTAATGAGTTAAACAACTCTTGTATAAAACATTTTTTTTCTTTCTCAAACGATTTGACGGCTATCGAACGCCGGGATACTAATAACTCACCCTGTATATATTATAAACCACGAACAACCGCCAAACCAACACATATATACACTAGACACGCTTGAGTGACCACTATGGCATTGTACCGCATGCTCACAAACAGCAATACAAAGCGCTTCCGTTTTAAAATAACTAAAAATCGATGATACACAACTCAGTTCACCTACATCGCACCATACAAGCACACAATCGCACAGTTCCACCAAAAAAACGCAGCAAAACCAAACAAAAATGAGGAGATGAACAACAATGAACTTTCTCATAAGGTTCCTACGGTGTCTATGTATCTGCATGATCAAAGAAAGAAGGTCCTGGTCACCACAAACCAACGAAAGGATACAAATCATACAGAAGAGTCTAAATGTTAAGATTAGTGAGGATATTGAGACAGAAGAACTTGGAAAACCAGAATGGCATAAGCAGTGGACGATTAGTAAGGGTTGGATGCATAATCGAACACATATGTTGAGTTTAGGGATGAATACGACTGAGAAAGAAGAGAAAAGTGATAGTTCTATTGGAACTGAAGATATAGATGACTTGATTTCGATTGAGGAAGTTGAAGAAATTAATTTGGTTCAAGAAAATCAACAAGATGTCTGTGAATTATATGCAGATATAACTGAGAATTATAGAGAACACTTCCCAGAGGTGCACCAGACAACTTTGGACAATCTAACATACCCAGAAGTGTACAAAGAGAGAATCCAACAAGAAGAAAACAACTTCCTCAAAGATATTTGGGAATCAATCAAACCTAAACGTAAATTTAACTTATCAAACTGCAAATACACAGTAAACGAAATATACGATCCAAATTCAACATCCTCTCAATCAGAAACAAACAACAAACTACCAAAACAAGAAACAAGGAGTTCCCTAGGGAGGAACATCACCCTGTACAACACCTTAAACTCGAAAACTAACCTACACGAAGATACCATCTTCGAATGTTCTGAAGATAGTTTAAGTGTCTATAATAATCCTATATATGAGCCTGTGGATAAGTTGAAGTTTTTCAGTTTCCATAGTGATAACGTTCGTTGCTTGTTTCGTGGGAGTGTTAGGAGGAAAAATCGTGAGAAATATGTTATAAGACATGTTAAAGTGAGGATTATGCTTACTTTGAGGTTGAGTAAGTTTAAACTGTTAAATAAGGAGAAGGATAAGTTTGAAAGGAAGAGGTCGGCTAGAGGTGTTAGTGAGAGTGTTAAGGTTAGGATGCATCGTGAGCAGAGGAGGATCAGTAATGGGAAGACGTCTGTGAAGATACAGAATTTTAGGTAATGTTGAATTTTGTAGTGTTGTAAGCTATCGCTAATTGCAACCGAAGATATTTTTTTACAAATTTTGTTATACCTATTTCCCGAAAAAAACAGGATATATTTCATGAAAACTTTATATTGTTTTTCTTTCATCAATAGATAAAGCAATATCTATAAATAAAACCGAAACGTATTCAGAAATTTCGTACTAAACCGAAAACAATTTCTTGCAAGTAGAAAAAAGTATTTTTCTGCGAAGCATTGATGGCATCAATACGTTTTTCTATTATTATACTAACAAAATGCGACGTTAGTTTACGGCTGTAGAATACCATGTTTTGTTGTCCGTCCAGTTTCAGCTTTTTGAGAACTTGAAGCGTGTTTAGAAATCCACATGTGCGATGATCATAATCAATATCAAATGTTTACATTTTACGTATTTTGAAGTATATTTGACTTATATTCAAAATGTTAGTCACACATACCAATTGCTAAGATTAATAGAATAATATAATAGGCGTAATACAACTGGTCCGTTCTTTTTACTTGATTTCTTACACAAAAAAATTATTAATTTCAATAATAATTTGTTTCACCTTGAATAACTTAATACAAAACTAAAATAAATTTAAAAATGCCTATCCTAAGCAATTAGCTACCGTATAAAGTAGCTACAGTATTTTTTAGAGAACCACAATGCAATGTATATAGGGTTGGGCAAAATTATCGGAACACCTAAATAATTCTCCAAACGTAGGTACAAATTTCAAAAAACATTTCAAGAAGATTTTTTTTTTGTTTTAAACAAGTTATTGTTTCAATGTATTTTTAATATACAAAGTGTTCATTTTGTTCTGGATATTTAGTAAGCTTCTCTTTTTCAAATACAATACCCTGTATATTTTTACTTTTTTAATGTAAGATTAATTCTAAGAATTTTTTGTAGGAATAATTTTTTTTATAAAATGCATCACTTTTAAGCTATAAGCAGTTAAACAAAATCGGACAATATTACCGGAACACCTAAATAATCCACCAACCGTAAAAACATTTTTCAAACATAAGTTCTTTGGGTTTAAAGGATATATGGTTTAAATATACTTTTAATATACAGGCTGTCCATTTTATTCTGGAACTTTGGTACCCTTTCCTTTTTCTGATAGAATATCTTGTATATTTTTAAATTTTTTCATTCTAGGTTGAATTCTAAGAATCCTTTGTAGAAATCTTTTAAAATTTTTGTCATAAAATGCATAATTTTGTAGTAATAAGAAATCAATCAAAACTCCTGAACTTCAAATTAAAAATATACACATACATACACATTGCTTTTAATTTGGCAGTTTGGACATTTAATTTAGTTCTAATTCTTTGTTTTGTTATTTTTTCTTGATTTTTTGTTATACCTACATATTCTATCCGTCAATTACTGATTCATTGCTTATAACTCAAAGATTTATTCTCGATTTATAAAAAGAAATGATGCCCACAAAAGCTCTTAGAATAAAAAAAATGTAAAAATATACACGGTGTTCTATTTGAAAAAGGGTTACCAAGTTTCCATAATAAAAACCCTGTATATTAAATTATTTTTCTTTTTATAAATTTTACTTTTAAGAATTATTTGGGTGTTTAGCCAAAATTACCAGAACACCTCAAAAATACTCCAACCGCACGAATTTAAAAAAAAATTCAAAGTTTTCTTTTGGCTTTAAACAAGCTATCATCTAAATATATTTTTAATACCTATACAAATTCATTTTCAGTTCATTTTATTATGCAAATTTGGCAACCCTATATATTTTGACATTTTTATGATTAGTTCTAAGAATTTCTTATAGACATCAGGTTTTTTTTTATAAAATTCACCCGCAAAGAAAATCAAAAAATTTTTCAAATAAAAGTTTTTGGGTTTAAACAACCTCTCGTTCAAATATATTTTTAATATACCTGATGTTTATTTTATTAAGGAAATTTGCAAACCTTTCCTTTTTCTAACAAAAAAAAAACCTGTATCTTTTTAAAATTTTTTATTCTAGGATTAATTCTAAGAATTTTAGGTAGAAGTTATTTTTTATAAAATGCATTATTTTTGAATTATGAGGAATTCGTCAAGACTCCTGAACTTCAAATTAAGAATATTTTCCCACATACATATACATTCTTTTTAATGTGACAGTTTAAATTTGATTTAATTCTATTTAATTGTGTTTTCCTCTTGGATTTGTATACCCCCTACAATCTACATTTAATGTGGTGAGGGTATATTGAGTTTGATTCAACATTTGTAACACCCTTAATGAGGCGTGGCAGATATAGACTTATATGTCCGTCTGTCTGTCCGTCTGTCCGTCTGTGTACACGATAACTGCCGTAATTTTGAAGTAAGTGATCTGAAATGTGGTATACAAGCTTATCTCTTAAAAAGTAAGGACAAGTTCGTGAATGGGTAAAATCGAATCACTTGTATTTTTTTAATATTTAATAATATAGTTTTTTAACTTCAGCACGGCTGAAGATAATTTGCTTACTAGTTTATTTTTAAACCGTATGGTTAAAGTAAGAGTTTTGATTAACTGACTATAATTCAAAAATAAAGCATTTTATAAAAAATAATTCCTAACATTCTTAGAATAAAATAATTTACAAAAATACAGGTTGTTCTGTTAGAAAAAGGAAAGGTTTGCAAGTATGTATCCATAATAAAATAAAAACCCAGTATATTAAAAAATTTATTTGAACGAGAAGTTGTTTAAACCCAAAAAAACTTTTATTTCAAACATTTTTTGAATTTTATTGCGGTTGGAGGAATTACTTAAGTACTACGGTAATTTTGAGTATTTTTTGTTAATAGCTTATAATTCAAAAATGAAGAATTTTATAAAAAAAAGCTCCCTATAATAAATTCTTAGAACTAATCTGAGAATTAAAAAGTGGAAAAATATATAGGGTGTACTATTTCAAAACAGGAAATGTTACCAAATTTCCATAATGAAATGAACACCATGTATATTGAAAATATATTTAGACGATAGCTTGTTTAAAGCCAAAATATTTTGTTCGCAACTTCTTACGTTTGGAGAATTATTTAGGTGTTCCGGTAATTTTGGTTAATCCTGTATAATATGATATATATAATTTTGACATAAATTCATTACCATATTAATAACACAAAATAAATTAATACAAAAGTAACTAATGAGCGGAGGTGGCCTAGTGGATAAAGCGAATGCCTTCCACTATGAAGCCCAGGGTTCAAGCCCAGGTTAGGCAGGGATTTTAAAAATACTCCGTCTCCACGACCGCTTTGGTTAATCCTGTATAATATGATATATATAATTTTGACATAAATTCATTACCATATTAATAACACAAAATAAATTAATACAAAAGTAACTAATGAGCGGAGGTGGCCTAGTGGATAAGGCGAATGCCTTCCACTATGAAGCCCAGGGTTCAAGCCCAGGTTAGGCAGGGATTTTAAAAATACTCCGTCTCCACGACCGCCGCACAGACAAACCAACAGGCTTTGTGCACATGGCGAAATCCCCAAAAAAAAAAATGAGTGATTACTATATAATTTTCCACCAGGAAGTTGTCAACGTGTTGCTTTACTGTACATATAGACACTCAAATATAACAAATTATGTTATCTAGGATGACCCAAAACTTATATAAACTAATAATATAAATAAAATATATAAATATTTAAATATATACATTTCCATTCACAATAAATAAACCAGCTGGCCTCCATACGGTTCTATACAAATCTAAACCGTTCTTTGCTTTACTGTAAAATTTATTATTTTGGCATTTGCGTATTAAATGAACACTGTTCTACATTTTAGTAGTAGTTGCTAACTTTTATATTTATTATTTTGAACAGTAGGTATCTCATATATTTTTTCATGGTCTCACATAAATTTTTACTAGAAGTCTCATATATTTAGATAAGTAAAATCTGGCAACCCTACTTTTGATGCAAATCGTAAGCATATCGACACAAAAACACAAACAGTTTCACATCAAAATTATTTAGTTTTCATATAAACGTGATTCCTTGCTAATTCACATGGTACAACTGTATCATTTTCCAAAATCCACGAGACCGAAGCCATGTGTAGAACAGTCCTCCATAAGTCTTTCAAAAATAGAATCGGCTTTACTTTCTTATCAAAACACTACGGGACCAATACACTTTAAAGTGAGCGATTTGCTGAAGAACTGTCTTCTTCATCGCAACCTAAAAGGTATGTTAACGACTTGTGCAGTTATAAGAGATCACTTCAAACTCGCTGCACCGACCATGGTGCCGTGAGGCTGGAAGACAGACGTCCTTCAAGATCGTGGCGGCCTTATAGGTCTTTTACCGCTATACCATACCAACAGCTGATGGAGTTATATAATCTCATGCAGTTCGTAATATCGAACTTATAAATTGCACCGAGTAACACTGCCAAGTACCAACAGGTACCGTTCTTGTAAAACGAGCCTTCACTGTCGGGGTTTAGTTCTTTTATTTTTATATAATTATTATGGGTCACTAGTGAACAGTTACTCCACGGAAGGACCAACAGATTGAAGACAAATATAGGCGATACGAATTCTGTCCATGTCAATTTTACCAGTAAGATAATTGAGGGCGATTTTTGCAAATATTCCGTGTCACCTAATCAGTTATTAATTAATTACGGATACCAATTTACATATTTCGGATCGGACTTTTCCACTTTTAGATTGGCCGAAGAATGGTCGTTCGAACAGTAAGTCGGGGCTACACATTCGTATACTTGCCAAATATCAAATATTTGCCAAGAATATGAATATCTGTCAAGAAAAAAAAACCTGCTCTATTCAATTCGCAGCGAGTCCACTTCTAAAATAAATTTATATTTTCGACGTTCGGCTGTGCGGACGAGTTTTTTACGCCATATACTTGGTATTTGCAATACCCAGTTGAAATGGTTATAGCAAATGCAAAGGCAACAAATATTGCTGCATTTATATGTACTCGATGAACATTTTAGTACGCTGTTTAATTTTTCCATTTTTTAATTTCGTTTTGTGTGTAGTAGGTCGTATACGAAGATTGACAATAGATTTGTAATTATTAGTAAGATTTTTGATTTTTATAAAGGGCGAAAACCGCATAAAATTGTAATTTTGTGAAACCGTCAAAAAGACAGTTTTCCGGAAACCGTCAGACAGAAATTAAAAAAAATATATTGTTGTTTTTACCTGTCCACATAAATGCTGCAATGTTATTTCTTTCCAAGAAAAACGTACACCATATACAGAGTGTATCCTATGTTGATGCTTTTTTATGAACAATATAGATGATACTCATTTATGAGCTGTCAAAATATAACCTTTTTGTTAAATAAAAAAGCTACACTAAATTGTCTCTCCTATTAAAATATTTTTAATAGTTTTCGTTTCTCTTCAAGTAATAAACATCATAAAAATTTTATAGACAGCATGTCTATAAAATAATTTATTTCAAAAATTACACTTTATTTGCTTGTATTTACATATTTGTCCATTTTTATGATGTTTATTATTTGAAGAGAAACGAAAGCGGTTAAAAATATTGTAATAGTAGAGACAATTTTGTGTAGCTTTTTTATTCAACAAAAAGCTTATATTTTGAACGCTCATTTGCTTAAATTTTTGTTTCAGAAGCTAATTGATCTGTATTTCAAACAATATTAGGACTTATTTATACAACGAACCTAGTAGTACAATTGGATTTGGTAGAACTTTAAAGATGACGAAGAAACTAACATTTCTTTTATGGGCAATATCTTCCTAATATAAATAAAAAAATATATATTTTTTTTCTCATTAAAATAATAATTTATTTCAACTAGTTCACATCAAATGACCAATTGTACTGTTTCACAGTCTGTTAAAATTAGATGCTGCGAATTAATAATACAGAAAGCTGATGAATTAAACAAAAAATCATTAGAATGAAACAAACAGTTTCGTCAAGATTTGTTTTGTAAATTTCCACAAGAATGCCCTTGATAGTGCGCAGTGAATTCTGCACTTATGTACCTACTTAAAAATATGTCGGCATTATAAAATAAAACCTTGCTTGTTCGTAATCAAATTATCAGTTTGATTTGAAAAAGCTAATGTGCAAATAAGGCAAACTAATCAAAAAAATAGCTAGTGCCCATTCGGTATGCACATATGTAGCAAGTCCTCAAAAAAGATTTTCACGTATTAGAAAATGCTATGTGGCGATGCATCAATGTCCGATGCATTTACTGTTGCAGTGCAACTCTGACGGTCCGAAATCACAAACGAATATTGTCTGTACAAATTTGTTGGTATGTCATAGATTTTTTTGAATTTTATAAAAATCAGCCTGTAATCAAGGATGGATGAAATATATTCGGTGAACGAACTTAAAAGGAAAAATAAAGCACTCATGGCATCGTTTAGACTTTAGACCAATCAATAACAATACAGCAATTACGATACAGCAATTATAAAAAGCAATAATAAAACAAATCACAAGCATCTACCATTTTTGATGCACAATTATTTTTTACGACAAACACAACTGTATCTCGTATTTAACAAATTGAATATATGTTAGGAGTACTGTTTATTTTTCTGTTAGTGAAGATGACAGCAATTTGTACAATTAAAATACTTTCCTGTGAGAGTACAGTAATGGCAATGCAGTTTTTCCAACAGTATTATTTGTCACAGCTTGTTCTAAGCAATTTGCTTTGTATAACGGTGTGCTGCCATCTAGAGGGCAGTGCTATGCGTTTGAACGGAAGAAGTAGTTTTCACGTCCATCGTCTTTTAAAAAAGTCCACTTTCAATAGAATAATTCTTAAATTTAGTGTATATACAGACCTTATGTTTCTCTGGATTATTACATACAGAAAAATGATCTCTCGAACGAAGAGAGAATTAGGTACTTGGCTGAAGTAGTTGGTAGGTTCGTATATACGCGAGAGATTATTGACTTCAACCAAGAAATTTTATTTCTTGGAATAATTACTAGATTTAAGAAAGTGGTTACTCTGGTGAAGTAAGTAAACAGTCTTCAATGAAGTGTATATTTTTATTCCCGGTAAATATTTTTAGCTACTTAATGTAAGAATTTTAAAGATTTGGCACAAATACGTTTTCTATTGCTAATTAACAAGATAAATATATGTTATATTTACTTACTCGCTCTAAACTGTTGCGTGCGTTACATCAAACTACTCCGTGTTGAAACGTTTATTGTACACTATATAAATCACAATACACATCCCCAATAAATCACAAGGCACATCCCCTACGGGTATTTCGCTGTTTTCGTACTAGGCTAGGTTCCGTGGCGCCAGCACGTGCCAGCACCACGCGCGGGCCCGCGAGCCTTGACAAAATCACGGTGCGCATATTTATTCCAGAGAAAGGGATTACTTGAAAGAAGTGAGAATCACTTCAGTTACATAATTGGTGGGTTTTTATTCAGTAAACAATACTTACTTATATTAAATGTCTTATATTTTCTTGGATCAAGTAACTACGCACTTGGATAGATTTACTATTACTTCGTTGGAGAAATTAACCTTTTTGGGACGAAAAATTCAATTACTTTTTTTTAATACAATATTGGTTCAAATTCAATATTGGTATAAAGAAAGAATTTATTTGTTGACAGCATTTATCTTGGAAATTATTTTACTTATATTGAGTATGTGGAATTTCTTGTATATACCTAACTTTCTACATCCAAGTAAATATGCATTTGAATCTAGTAAATAAATTCAAGAAATTATGTTTACTTGTTCCAAATAATCACTTTTCTGTGTGTGGTTTTAAGATAATATGTATGTGAAGTTTACACATCAAGATCTTGGATTCATTGGGTAAAATTTGTTTAAAATGTTTGTTACGTAAGACAAAAAAAAAATCTTTAAATCCTTTGGTTAATTTTCTCTCTCAGAGAGTTTAAGATTTGAAAAACTGCAAAGAACTAAGACTAAAACGATCTGATTTTTCAACTTTTTGCTTAGTGTTGGAATCAATTTTCAGAATGTTTTTAAAAAATGTAGCTAACATTCACTTTTATCTTCAGTTTTATTTTCATTTGTAGCTTCAATTTTATCTGCATCTCTGCAGAAGTATGTCTGAAATGACTATAACATTGTAAAATTAGAGTTTCTACATCTAAAATAAATTTTTCCAATGCATGCTTTACGCCGGGCGATAATTTTGGTATTTTGTTTTCTCACGCTGTGTCCTGCGTGCGTCCGTCGTCCGTCATCCGTCGCCGCATGTGTTTTTGTTTTTGCGTTACGTCCGTCGTGCCTGTCCAACGTAGCGCCGGCGCGACGTGCGGCAGATCCCCCATGCCCACGTACATAATAGGTACGTCATATCTTGGGAAGTTAGTATCACATTGTCTACGTACCGACAACATGAGTTTGTCAAAGAAACAGAAGCTGCTGCTATGTGATAACTCATATTTGAGATTTTTTAATATGCCACATAGTAAAAGAGCAAGAAACAAAACCAGCCAAATAGTACTAGAAAGGAAAACATTTGTCGAATTTCACCACCTTTACCATCAATTACGGACTTCACCACATTTGTTCCATGGCTACTGTAGAATGTCACCAATGACATTCGATTATATTGTGGAAGCCATAACACCCGAAATAAAACATAATCACACAAATTTTCAACAAAACAGGCCAGCAAGGTCGAGCAAGGTGCGTGCGCGCACAGCGCGACGGATGAAAACATGCGGCAATATCAAAATATTTGATGTAGCTTGCGTCGCCGGATCCGTCGCCGCATCAGACGACGGACGAACGGTGCCACGTAGGACACGCTCATTTACTTCAGGCTATTTGGTATCGATGCGTTGTTGGCCTTGACGCAACGGACGCAACTGACGGACGTGACGGACGCACGCAGGACACAGCGTTAACAATTCATACGTAGAGCCAAAATTAAACTCGCATTGTCTGCTGAGTAACAACCAACATTCTTCACCTAACGTCCGACATTTTGTAACGTAAATATGTTTAATTTTAGAAGTGAGTGTGGAGTACCGCGACACGCCTCCGCGCCGCGACCAAATTATAATCTGCACTGTGGGCGTGCCTCAAGCATTGCAAGGAGGTGGGACGGTCTTATCAGCGGCAAACCGACCAGTCAGGGTGATAAATAGGCTGAAATTGGTTCGCGGCTCGCCGAGTATAGTGTTGTGATTGGTCGGCTGAGAACATAGATAGTACATACCTACCTACATAGACTCAAGTCGCGGTCGGACCGACAACTTTTTTATTGCTAATGCGCTCTTCCCTAAAATTGCAGGACATTAAGCGTCCTGCGGAGGTCTTACGCAGAACGAGAAAAATGTAGGGCTGAATCCAGGATGTCCTGCGTAATCCAGGAGACCTGGCAACCCTAGATATACGTGCTGCAAATTTTTATCCGCGGCGATAAAAAATCCTTACTGGGCGCCTAGGCTTAGCAACTAAACCAGGCAAAGTCAGTACAAGTCTGAATTTGGGAAAATCATTATTGTTTTGATCACCGTCATTGATTTTTAATATACCTAAATACATTTCTCATTTATTTTTAAGATCTCTTGGACTGGGGTTTTTAATGCTAGATTTTGTATATTTGAGCTCAGTTTATGGTTTAAACTGGCATTAAAAAATCTAGCCTTTAGCGCCCTTTTATTACGGCGCCCGTGTGCCCTGCACACTTCGCACACGCCTCCAGCCGGCCCTGACTATAGACAGGGGCGCCGTTACATATGGGCAGGCGCTTGCCCCCCCCCTGGATTTTGAACCAACTACCGCTACGCGAAAAACGAAAAATATAGGGATCGATAAATCTGTTATTATCATATCAGATGGATCTTGTGATTATAGATCAGGTTGATCTTTTTGATCAGACCGGTCTCGCAAATGTCAAACCGAATTAAAAGTTATGTATTTATTGGACAGACAGGTCGGTCGCCGCCCGGCCTGTGTGTAAAATATTTTCGCGGCTAGGCTTGAAAGTTACTTAACTAAACGCCTAGCGGGAAATTAGCATCGTTTGTGTCCCCACAAAGATTCAAAAATGACATTTTCGTATACTGAAGGATGAAAAAAAATTACTAAATAAATGATGACTATTCCGATTATTATCGGCTATTGTCACCAATGTCAGTTTTATTAGATATTGCGATATTGCCCTCTCGTAACAGTCGCGAAAGAGCTACAAGATGACAAGATACGGTATATAAATTTTGCGCTGTAGTCTAAAAAAAGTATTGTTGTATGCACTTTTATTTGATAGTACTTATTAGATTCCATTAGTTCGCAATTTTTGGCACTGCTGAGCAGTTTATCTTAATTACACTGGGTCTTAAACTAATAAGTGTAGAATATATAGATAAGGTATAATAATTAACTTTTGATAGTAGACCAACTTTTGATAACGAACTCATGTCCAGATAGACGCCGTTTAGGAACTGCAGAGAGCCGGAATATTGTACCAACTTTAGAAATTTCTTTAGTAAAGTATTGTATGAAGTATCATAGAATAACTATTTTAAAATCAAATAAATTAAAAAGATTTACCTATAGATAACCCACTATTGGCCAAAATTTGTGCCAAAATTGCAAAACTTCGGTTAAGGAGTTTCAAAATCGTTAGATAATATAAGATTTCAGACAAAAGTTATTTGGTATTAAAAGGGCCATCATATGATACATGACAATAGATTCTGTATGCTGTTTGTAATATTGGTACCATTTTCTGACTCTCTCCAGCGTTGACACAATACATTTCCATAGGTACATGATTTCGTTCAAAAGTCAGTAGTTGACCTAACATTGTCGCCTTACAAGTGTTTAAGTATAATAGTAAAAGAAAAAGAATATTATTTTGCGTCGATTATCCCTAACACAGAATTTTCAAATTAATCCACTTTTCTCTACATTTAGTCATTATTTCTCGTTAACGGGGTAAATTTGAAAATAATATTATTGCCTTTTTATTGTTTATCAATTTGTTATTAAGATATTGTATCAGATGCTCGATGACCACGAGCTAGAAATTATTATAGGAAATTAACAACAATTTCTCCTAGCGTATTAAAGTCATAAAAAGGCTACACATTGGTTGAAAATCATCCAAATTAAACTCTAGAATAAGAGTTCAATGATTCAGAAACAAGATATATTTCCAAACAATTATTAATTAAAAATATTAATCCCGCATTAATAAACGATAAAAAGACGGCAAAATGACTTGAAATTAAAAAGTAAGTGTTGTCGAGCATACAAGGATCACGACAATGGGTGGCTATTAACACAAAAATGTGAACAAAAACATTTGACTACCTTAAAGCGATAGACATTTTTCAGAGTGTATGCAAAATAACACAAAACGAAAATACTGCAAAACAGTTAATGGCATAGTCCTTAATATTACGTCACCATTTAATACTAGAAAAATGTTGCCCCCCCCCTCCCTGGAAGATTTTCAAACGGCGCCCATGACTATAGATATAATAAAATCACCAAAACACAAATCTCGATATTTCTAAAGACCATTATTGCACTTATAATCTAACCGTCTCAAAATGTAATTATAATGCAATTTAGTTGTTATTGCTTAGTTGTTGTTGCTTCACAAGACGGCTTAAGAATACTATCACCGATCTGGCTTCCTTTCAATTCAGATTGAAGAAAAAACTGCAAGAAAGCCAGCCAACTGCTCGTCTAGATTAAGTCTAAAATTAGATTGCATAATATAATTGTTGCTATTACGCTATATGAACGATTTCATCCGAACTTCTGGATTATTAAGTTAATGACGCTTTAAAATCTGTTATAAAGGTGCAGACTGACAAAATTACACAACAATTAGAGCATGAAAATTTAATGAATCCCACAGATTTGTATTATTCCGGATATTTACTCAGTTTCGAAAGGTTTTAATGCGATTTGATTTATCTTAAACGCCTCAAATTGAGGTTTTTTTTAGTGCAAAAGAGTTAGTGGTGGATTAAGGCGCTTGCGAACACATCGGTCAAGCTGATCCCACACGTGTTCAATAGGATTCAGGTCAGCACTTAACGCCGGCCATTCCATGACCTGAATTCCACGTTCTTGTAAAAAGTTTCTAGCATGAAATTTTAACCGACGCCATATGCAGCAGGCACCACATGGTCCACCAAGATGTTTTCGATGTAATTCATGGCATTTAGTCTACCAGGAACCACCACAAGATCAGTTCTGTTGCTATACTGATTCCAAACCATCACACATCCACGACCAAATCTATCCACTTCCTGTATAGTAGCGGCCGCGTAGCGTTCACCAGGACGTCTATCTACATGTACTCGACCGTCGCAACGAGTTAAACGAAATCTGGACTCGTCTGTAAACAGTACAGGCGTCCAGTGACGAAGTTGCCAATCTCTGTGATCCAAAACAACCCTCATTCGCGCTGCTTAGTGATGCTGCGAAAGGTGTGGCGCGCGGACAGGTCTTCTTGGTTTCAAATACGCTTCTTTTACTCTGTTTCTAAAAGTTTGATCAGAAATTTCTATTCCATGTGCTCGTCTTACGTCGTTTAGGAGGTCTCGTGCTGCGGCAGTACGCTGACGTAGAGAGGAACGGACAAGAAATCGGTCTTGATTTTGAGTAGTTTTTCGATTTCGACCTTGTCCAGCTCTTTTAACATATTGGCCAGTCTCCAGAAACCGATTCCGTAAAGGCTGAATAATAGAAGGGGATACTCGAAGGTCCCTGCTAACGTATCGAATAGAGTGGCCATGCTGAATAAGAGCGACAGCACGAGAAACTTGCACTTAACTAAGATGCCTCACTTCCAATGACGGTTCAAATCAACGAAAATTGACAACTGAATTCATTTGTTATCTTTAGGCGTGAATTCAAAGCATACTTGACATTTTTTTTTCATTTTGTTTTGCGTTATTAATTTTTTTTTCTTTAGTTAGATATGAGGCGTTTATTTGCAAAAGTCTCTAATCGCCAAAATTTCAAAAATTCGTTTTCTTTGCAAAGTGACATAATTATTTAATGAGGAATCGATTGCGTTTATCAGAATTTTTAGATACAACCTATTTATTACCTAAAGGTTGATGCTAACGTGTATGTTATTTGTAAAACTCTCTGTTTGCTTTGAACGTTCATCTGCAAAACTGTGTGTCTACAGCTCAACCAATAGCTTGGTGCTCTAGTGTTCACAGAGCAAACAGGTGTTTTTTTTTGTTTCACGCAGGAAAATAAATTCGTTTCAGTCTAAACATCAATGTTCTAGAGCGTTGTGATTTTTAACGGCAGTTTTATTGTTGCGATTTGTTAGCATGGATGGGATAAATACTCAATGTGAAATTTTACCCTGTCCGAAAGGAAAAGGACGCAAGAAAGAGCGACAACCAGAAAACTACTCTAGGAATGTTAAAAAAAGGCTCAAGTATGTTTTAAAAAATAGAAAATTTTAGGACATACCAAATTAATGAAAGTAGGAATTACTTTTGTATCTATAGGATACAAAAGTAATTCCTACTTCCGTCACAAGAATTAGCTTCTTCGCCGACGGCTGCGGTGGTCAAAATAAAAACACTGCAATGATGACAATGTTAGCGTACTGGCTTCTTAATGAATCACCACCAAACATTAAAAAATTGAGATTACATTTCCAATCGTAGGACATTCATTTATCCCTCCTGATCGAGTTTTTGGGTTATAGAGAGAGAAATTAAAAAAAAACTCCTGTTATTGTACAATCCAGCCACTATGATGACATCATAAGTAGACACGCCACAGTCAGAAGAATTGGCATTGACTGGAAGGTAGATGACTGGAAGAATGAAGTAACGAAAAATAAGTAAAGCTTCCTGGAGCCGGGCATTTCAAATTCAGCCAGGCAAAACGTTTCATTTTTTACAAAAAAGAGGATACTGTTTCAATACAGGGCGAGATTAATTACGCCAGTAACGTTGGAACAGCTAAGGAATTTGTAAAAAAAATTGTTCAATTTCTTCCATTCAACCATGCGAGATACTACTAGGCAAAGAGCTTAAAGGCGACAAAAAATCTATTATTGGTTTGCTGGTTAATCATTATGGTGGCAATTGGCGACAATTACCAGAACTTGTCTTCTACAAAAACATACTCCATGAACAGGATCAAGACTTGCGTTAAAACGAAAATGACATTTAATCCTTTCATTGCATTTTCAAAGTTTCGTTGGCGTATAAATAAGAGGTTTTTTAAGTTTTTACTTTATCATACGCAGTATGTAAAGTATTGTAATCGTACCAAAAAAAAATTTTGAGATTTTAGCGGAAATATGTCTTTTTGGGTCCCCTGAACATTGTTGACCAAGGTACAAAAAAATGTCTGTGTGTGTGTGTGTGTGTGTGTGTGTGTGTGTGTGTATGTGTGGATGTGTGTACCCGTTTTTGTGGCGACGATTCCGGAGAAACTACTAAAGGCATCGGGACGAAACTTCATATTTAGAAGTTTCATAACCAAACTTAGAGCTGAAAAGCTTTCTGTTGAAAATTGTCCAAAGGAACTGCAAGTTTAGTCTTAGCATTTTTGAAACATTTTGTAAATAAGCCGCCATTTCTGGAATTTCGTCGAAATAGTTAAATAATAAATTAAAGAAGATGAAATTCTGAATAATTTATCACCATAACATTTTTTGGTACAATCAATAGTTTAGCTGCATGAGCAAATTTTATTTCATCGAGATCGGTCGTACTCCTTTAAAACTAGTAGCCAGGATATGTCAGATTATATGTCAGATATGATTCTAATGACAGTACGTAGTGTCAAACGCAAATGCTTTGACAACCTACTGTCAATATAAGCTGCGTTCGGATATAGTATACCGTACACTTTTTACACCCAATAACACGTAAGTGTCATTTGGACAGTGTACCCTGTGTCAGCGGAGTACAATATACGACCGCAGCTTTATTCGACATATCTGTCTAGTTCTACTAGTTTTATTTTAATGCAGACATAGCCGATCTCGATCAAATAGAATCTCATGCAGCTAAACTATTAATTTTATATATAGTATGATAAAGTCATGTGCCTGGCCACATCAGATTTTTTTATTTGAAAATCTTCTTTTGAATACTAATTACAGATTACTTACTGTATAATGATCTTTCAATAAAAATTCAACAACTTCCTTGAATGATTTGATTTTATTATTTGTAAAACTCTCTCTTTGCACCAAAATCTTATTTTGTTCTCAAAATATGTGATACTTTCAGGTTTAGAATCATTCAATTTATTATAAGTGCCTGGTAAACTACAGCAACCAAAATAAAATAATACGAAAAAATAATTTTCATGTTCGCTAAAACGTTTCAAATTGCTCCTGAAAAGTAAACCAAGTAGCACAGAGGAAGTTTTGCAAATAACGACCTCATATATGCCCTTAAAACATACTAAATTTGATTTGCCTAGAATTATTATTTAAAAAGTTACAGGTTTCGAAAAAAGTGTTAATTTTTTTGAGCAGTGTATTTGTAGAAATTTTATTGGACTAGGGTAATAAGATCAAACAGTGGTTCGAGTTCTTGAAAACAGTTAAAATTCCTTATTGGTTAAATAATTAGAAAAAAAAGAAGATTTCACATTGTAAAGTTAGTTCATTTATCATTGTCTATGCCAGAATCATAGTTTGTTTTTGTCAATAGACCAAATGGACGTCAAACTTCTTAAATCATGTTAAAAAAAACAGCTTGGAGAATAAAAACCAAAGTAATTATGTCAGAATTGTTTCCTCCCTAAGTTATGGCAGACAACATTTATTTATGTAACTAGAAATACTAACTACAAACAAAAGATAGCGGCATGAAGTTTATTCCCATAAAACAGCCAGCTGTAAACTTTCTTCATTCACAGCGAAAGGCAAAAAAACACAATCGACCGTAATTGGGTTGAGCAGATTAAGGCAATTAAATTTATTAAACCAAATTGTTTCTTAATATTAAATAATACCTTGCGGTGTAATGATACTAATAACCAGATAAAACAAATTACCATTCCGTACGTAATTACTTATTTACCTACATTCCATAATTTAGATAATGAACAGATACCAAAACATACAAATTATTACACTATTTCCATCGGTAATTTGCACTACTTTTCTTAATTCTTTTAATTGGTTATATTATAACTGAACTGCATTATGAAAATTAACAGCATTGATTACTAACAGTAGTAATAATTAGCATCATCGCTTCGTGTAAAAGAAACTAACGGTTTCATATATAGAAAGAAATAATAACACGTAAAATGCTACTCTAAGAACAAATAATTATAAGAACTAACCGTAAAAAAATCACCGAGAAGTAACTAATGGCATGATAATTATTGTATTTCACTAATAATCACGTTACAAACCAGAAACAATCTTGCCTTTTCCACTAAAGAAGATCGAACAAACTACTAATCTTATTTTTTAAAAACATACCGGAGACTATTAAATTTGCAAATAAATATCATAATTCATATCATTATAATAAAATAGGTATATAAATAAATATGAGAAGTGCTTTAACGTTACTAGTTCCATCTAACGGTGGAACTCTACAATAGGCAAAGTGAAAGTTGTGTATGCAACTCCTTATACGTGTTTGTTTGTTGTGTTGCAGGCACGGCAGGTTGAACGTGTTACGTTGGCTACTCTGGGAAGCCCATAGTAGACCTGAAATGCCGGCCCTGGAAAGGGCTTCAAGTACAACCCTGGCCCTGCACTATGCCGCGGCTAGGGGTTGCTTGGATTGCGTCAGATTGCTGGTGGATTCTTCACAAGAACTTAGGTGAGTACTTTGGCAATATAACCTAAAAAAATCGTGTGTATTTTGTACCCACTTTTTGTACCGAATTAGGTTTAAAATTAAATTTAAAATGACATAGATATTAGACTTTTTAAATCTAATTTACTGGTTAAATATTATGTTATTTAGAAATAATTTCAGTATTTATTTACAAATTTTGTAAGTTATGCTTTAAAAATAAGCACAAGATGCTTAACTTATTGAAACGATCTAAGAATTTGTCATCAATCATACTGTTTAGTTTGTGTATCACTTTTCATGCCAAACATGAACGATATCTGAGATTCCCAAACAATTCCCTGCACCTTTTTAATTTAAATTTAATTGACTACCGGGAAATATATATTTGTTTATAATCTGAGGTTTCTGATGATCATTTAAACTAAATAGTACCTCGTTAATGTCGGTTGAGAATGGGACTGACATTCATATTATTAAGCCAGAAATTGTGTAATGTAGATAAAATATCATTGGCTTGTATTGGATTCGCACAGTTGTAAATGTTGGATTAATTAAACTTAGAATTTACGATTGAGTACTTGATATTTAATTTAAGTGGACTAATGGAAACGATATTACGATAATATACTGTACAGGTGGACCATTTTAATAACTGGTTAATTAATAATAAAATGAAAAAAATGGACGAGAAAATGTTAACAAGAGTGTTCTAAGAGATGTTCCAATTCTAAATGACATATAGAAAGCCCAACTATTGAAATTCGACCCTCGTAAACATATTTCAAGGGGAAATTATCAGTTTCTTGATAAAAATTAGAAATATGAAAATTATAATAGCTGGTAAAAACTGTATAAAATTTCATTCCTATTTTTTGTTAGAAGTTGATGTCAAACAAAACAACTCAATTTGTTTGACAACAAGTGTCAAACAAATTGAGTAGATTAATTAAGTATTTCCAAAATAATAATATGTATATATAAAATTTAAGACAATGTGATCTTTGCATTGCATTTTATTGGCCAGTCCATTCCTGTTGGTAAACAATCATCTATATAGATGCTCATTTTTTAATCGAGATCTGTATTTTATTGTTATTTTCATGTTTGAAAACAATAGTTCGTAGAGTATGTTGAACCGACAAAACAATTTCTTTAAAATCTTGTATGCTGATATTTTTAAGAATGTAAGGGAATGTCGAGTTTTAGTTCTTCTGATTCTTACTCTTTCTGATTCTCCTCATTTCTTGTCTATGAGATAGAGACATTCTCGGGGCTTCCACGACGGATAACAGAACATTCAGGGAATTTTCTTATTATTGTTATTTTCACTGCTTCTGCGTTTTACTTTTTCTCAATGGAACTTTTTTCCCAATCCACACGTGTTCAATAGGATTCAGGTCAGGACTTAACGCCGGCCATTCCATGACCTGAATTCCACGTTCCTATAAAAAGTTTCTGGTGATGCCGACGGTATGTGGCTTTGCATTGTCCTGCATTAGGATGAAATTTTGACCAACGCCATATGCAGCAGGCACCACATGGTCCTCCAAGATGTTTTCGATGTAATTCATGGCATTTAGTCTACCAGGAACCACAACAAGATCAGTTCTGTTGTCTATACTGATTCAAGCCCAAACCATCACAGATCCACGACCAAATCTACCCACTTCCTGTATAGTAGCGGCTGCGTAGCGTTCACCAGGACGTCTATATACACGTACTCGACCGTCGCAACGAGTTAAACGAAATCTGGACTCGTCTGTAAACAGTACAGGCGTCCAGTGACAAGGTTGCCAATCTCTGTGCTCCAGAGCAAACCTCATTCGCGCTGCTTTTTTATGCTGCGTAAGGCGTGCAGACAATTCTTCTTGGTTTCAAATTTGCTTCTTTTAAACTGTTTCTAACAGTTTGATGAGAAATTTCTATTCCATGTGCTCGTCTTAGGTCGTTTAGGAGGTATCGTGGTGTGGTAGTACGCTGGCGTAGAGAGGAAAGGACAAGAAATCGTTCTTGATTTTGAGTATTTTTTCGATTTCGACCTTGTCCAGCTGTGAATTCAAAGCAAGTAGAGTTGTAACATTGTTTTTGTAATTTTCTTTTTGATTTGCCTAGATATATTACTTAAAAATTTACAGCTTTCGAAAAAAGTGTTCCCTAATTTTTTTGAGCAGTGTATTGTTATGTGTGGAATTTGAAAAAAAAAATGAGTTTCACGAACTTGTCCTTACTTTTTCAGAGATAAACGTGTATACCAAATTTCAGGGTGCATTGGAAATGGAAGAGGCAACATGGAGTAAAATGTTGGATTGTGTTGGAAATGTTAATAATAAATTCCTGTTTGTGATATTGTTAGTATTTTTGCTTTTTTAGTTGATCAGTTATGTTTAAAGGAATGAAATGTTAAACTCTGTTGGTACTTTTGTTTTTACTTTTTAGTTTATAAAATTGATAAAAATGTTAGCTTCTCATAAAAGAATCTAATTTCGTATTTGATACCTTAATTAATTTTTTAGCACCCGAACACCCGGTCTACACAAGTAGACAATTATATCTTGATGTTTGCATTTTAGGTTTAAGAGAATAGGTACAGCTTTTTACCGAAACAAAAGTTTCTGAAAAGTACATAATAAATATTTGTGTCCCAGTTTGCTCTGATATATGGGAACTTTTGAGTTATTGAAGAAAACATAAATAAACACCATACAAAAATACAAAATATCACCTTGTTTCAAGTTGGTTGCTAGTTGAAAGTCTAATTTGATCGCTATATAGTTCAGTATAATTAATGACATAATTTATGGGATGTTTAAAAGAAAGGATGACGAATAATCTTCAGAATGAGTGAGAGAGAAATTTATTATTACAGATCTTTTTATTCATATTCTTGTTGTCTATCTCTTTTATCTATTGACATAATTACCTGAATCAAAAAAGAAACTGTTGTTAACGATGTATTGCAAATAACCGTAAACAATGTAAAGCACTGTACGAACTCCTTTCTAGTTCTTTAACTGAGGAAAAACTTACCAATTAGTGAAGCTCTATTGAGTAAATGCAAATTGAATGCCTAAAATCGATTTAAACGCCTTAATAGAATAGAATAAAAACAACTTCAATGCCAAATACTATTATTATTTCCAAACGAATCATTTTATTTATTTCTTAACAACATCTTCCGATGAAATACAATTTTAATATATTTAATATCCTCTATTAGACTAACTAATTACGTTATTAGGTAACAAAATACAATCCTTTTCTACTGGTTTTCTTGTTATTTTAAATTATCATCGTGTACATAAATACATACACATTATACAAATACGTTCTCGCGTTCTGTGATTGTTAATTTATTCTATACAATTTCTTTCTTTGCTAAAATCTGAACGTACACGTTCGCTAGCAAGTACGTTCACTTATTATCAAATTGGTACCACTTTCGTGTCGTACAAACAGATTTTCAACCTAATTTATACACCAATTTTATTATTGAAACGAATTTGTCAACAACATTCTAATAATTCCTTCTCACTTCTTATCATTTAATGCTAAGTAATATTAATAATAATATGTAGGTATTTCTCTGCTAATGGGAAAATGTTGATCTATATTTAAGTTTTTTACGATATTATGTAAACTTGTACCACATTAGACAAAACAAAAATCTGATGTGCTATGGCTATAGCTATAGCTATAGCTATGGTTGAATTTTGCTATGATTTGGAAAATCTTATAAAGGATCATGACTTAAAACCCGAGCAAGTGTATTATGCGGACGAAACTGGACATTATCGGAAAGCAATGCCGAGAAGAACACTTGCTGCAGGAAGTGAAACTAGTGCTCCAGGTTAGTTTTAACATTTTTATACACACAGTTTGTCAACAAAAGTTTTTAATTTATTTAACTTTACATGTAAAACCTTTTTTTATGTTGCTTATTAAGTTGAATCTTCTATTGTTTATTCAGGTTTCAAGATACGCAAAGACCGAATAACAGTGTTATGCTGCGCTAATGCATCAGGAACACATAAACTCAGGTTAGCTGTTATTGGAAAATCAAAAAATCCGAGAGCTTTCAAAAGTGTAAAAAATTTGTCCGTTCATTATTACAATCAAAAGGCTGCTTGGATGGATCGTGTGATTTTTAAGAAGTGGTTTTTCGAAATATTTGTACCACAGGTTAAAACTTATCTGCAAGAAAATAATCTCCCGCTAAAAGCCGTACAGCTACTGGAAAATGCACCAGCGCATCCCGATGTAGAGCAACTAAAATCAGAAGATGGGAACATATTTGTAGCATATTTTCCTCCAAATGTGACATCTATTGCACAGCCAATGGACCAAGGTGTTATAGAGACCATGAAGAGGCTTTATAGAAGAAACGTTATGCTTGAATTGTTGGGGGAACATGATTTTATGGGGTTTTGGAGATCTTTTAATTTGAAACAAGCAATTTATGCTGTAGCGCGTATTTGGACTGAATTGAAAGAAACTAACATTAAAAACGCATTTAATAAAATAAAGACCTTAGAAGATACAGAAGTCGAAGACGATCTCTTAAATGAAAATGAGTTATCAATAGAAAACATAACATCTATAACCTCGGAAATCAACGGTTACGAAGAAATAGACGAGGAAAAAATACAAGAATGGATAGAATGCGATCACGAAGAAAAAGGATATCAGATTATGAATGACGATGATTATCTAAATAACCAGACTCCTACAGGAAGTTCCAACAAAAGCAGTGATGATGATGAAAATCCCTTTATCATCAAGAAAAGTGATAAAGAAGCAAGAGATGCAGTAAATGTACTCATCGAATATTATGAGGAACTACCTGAAACTGATGGCAATGAACTACTTCATCTTAGAAAAATGAAGGAATTTATAAGGAATAGAATGCTCGAAGCACAGAAACAGAAAAAAATACTGATTTTTTCGTGTGAATTAATGCACATATGTGCTGAAATATATATGTACCTTGCTTAGTTATATTATAGTTGTTTAAACTTTTTTATTTGATAAATACCACGTTACTTTGCCACATATAGTATGTATGTGTATGTATTTGTCCAAATAAATTCATTAAAAAAATGAAAAATGAGGTGTTTGGATTATCCGTGTTTTCGATTATCCGGCGAAGGCTCGGTCCCGACTGACCCGGATAATAGAGGTTCTACTGTATTTCTGAGGAATTAATATTTCGACAATTTCTGAGGAAATTATAAATATATTGTTAGCAACAGTTATTTCCTGACATGATTTTAGGTCTGTGTATGTATACTATGTATGTACATTGTACATAGAATAATGTACAATTTGACGTTTTGAAATAATGTTTTTTTTTCTGTACTTAATTAAGTTCTCAATTATAAGTATACATCTTTAAATAAATCAAATAAAATATCAAATAACTTTGTATATTTTTACTATGTGCCTCTGTTTAGCGTGCATGATATAAAAATACGCTTGTCATTCTGTCATGTGACATCCATTTGATCTGTATGCGATCCACTGTATAAAGAAGTTCCTTAAAAAAATTCTGGAGAATTCTGAATTACATTTACTACTTTCTGAATATCAATTGTTACTTTCTGAAAATAATTCGAAATAGATGAATAACAACTGCTACTTTCTGATACTAAATCGGAATAGATGAATATCAATTGGTACTTTCTGAAAATAATTCGGAATAGATTAATATCAGTTGCTACTTTCTGAATAACAGCAGGAAAAGGTGTAGTTTTAATGCAGTACGACCGATCTCGATGAAATGGAATTTGCTCATGCAGCTAAACTATTGATTGTACCAAAAAAATTCATAGTCATAAATTATTCAGAATTTCCTCTTCTTTAGTTTATTATTTAACTATTTCGACGAAATTCCAGAAATGGCGGCTTATTTGCAAAATCTTTCAAAAATACTAAGACTAAACCTCCAGTTCCTTTGGACCCTTTTCAACAGAAAGCTTTTCAGCTCCAAGTTTGGTCATGAAACTTCTAAATATGAAGTTTCGTCCCGATACCTTTAGTAGTTTCTCCGGAATCGTCGCCACAAAAACGGGTACACACACACATCCACACACACAGACATTTTTTTGTACCTTGGTCAAAAATGTTCAGAGGACCCAAAAAGACATATTTCCGCTAAAATCTCAAATTTTTTTTTGCAGGATTCCATACTTTACATACTACGTATGTTAAAGTAAAAATCTCAAACCTCTTGCACTAAGAAAGTACCTAATGACTGAAATAATATGGATTATTGCACAATGATTGGTTAAAACAGTACTGACCACGCCCACCCACTCGACGAAACCGCCTGGAAATAATTATAGTGTTTCTTCTAACATTTTGTGTATAAACGCGCTTAGCGTCATACTTCTGAAAACATTTGAAGAAGAAGTATTGAGCAATCCTTCTAATAGTCAAGTATCATTGCGCACACACGGATTCTTTTACAACTGTAATGCGTACCATCTAATACATAGTTGTGACACTAGAAACAACGATTTTTGAAGGACACATGTGCGGCAGCATCATGGCAGCACAAAATGACTCCTGCAACATAATGTCATTGCGTTCCTTTCACATTTATACTATGCAAAGTGCAAACAGAGAAATAAATCTAAAGCTTTATTTGCTACGAATGAGCGCCAATGTTGTTGAGGAAATGTCAACCTCGGGTATGACGATATCTTCGATATCTCTCTGTTAAGAAGAGATATCAGATATATCAGATATCAGAGATAATAAGATGTGGTTCCATCTAACGGTGAACCGTTGTACACAAGTCTTTGTGTATATACAAACTTACTTAATTTGTTCAACCGATTTCTGCCCTTTGCAAATAAGCAGCTACTGTAGTTGTTGTCAACTGTTAGTTATTATTGATCTGAGTCGTTGGTACTCTTCTCCCTTGCCTCGGTCTGTGGCCTTTATTACAGAAACCTTCTTCATAGAGCTCCGCGGTGACAGTTCGTAGTAATTCGACACAATTGCATAAAATGCAGATCAACTTGACAACGCCTGGGTCAATTTTAAAGAGCTATGTCTTAAAATGTCACCCATAAATTAGCTCCTGTTCCGGGATTAATGCTATTGGCTCAATCACCATGAAAGCGTACTAAATCAACCAGTATATTGTGTCAAAAATTAGCTTCTTTTCTCTAATTAAGTTCATGATTAAAGCAAGCGCGGTTGAATTTTATATTTATCCCGGAACAATGCCCTATGCTTACACATTCCAACAGTACCTTACTTTTACACGTCAGTGCAATAGTTTCGACTCCGATCTACTTTTTACGCGCCCGTGTTTTGCATGTAACTGGTATATGGATAAACGCCCTATTAACGATTTAAGTAGTAGCATCGTAAAATAATAAAATAAAGAACACAAACCGATTGCAACACCTGATATTTACTGGTACGCGGTAGAAAAGTAATTAATTCGGATTTCTGCATAAATATTCGAGACAGTGCGATCTTCTAATGCGATTAATTAATTAGAATCTGAAAAATTTCTATTAGTCGGTCACGCTCCGAATAGTGTGCGTCATGCGTGCTTTTCGAAAACTCCGCTACATACGTGTTATTTATAGTGGTTGATTTATTTTTACAGACTTGACCGAAAATGTCCCACTTGACTTAAAATGAGGTAAAATGGTTAAACACATGACAAATCTTTAAAAAAAACTTCGTTTGGCCAGTTTTTTCATGGACAATTAGGGTTATTATTTTACGAATAAGCACAAGATGCTTAATATATTGAAACGAATCTAAAAGATTAACCATCAATTTGAATCTGAATTTGAATTCTTTGTCGCCAAATAACCAGATCGGTTTTAGTACTTGGTTGTAAACTTATAATTTATTCTGTACAGAGATTTTTACTTTATCATACGCAGTATGTAAAGTATTGTAATCGTGCCAAAAAAAATTTGAGATTTTAGCGGAAATATGTCTTTTTGGGTCCCCTGAACATTTTTGACCAAGGTACAAAAAAATGTCTGTGTGTGTGTGTGTGTGTGTATGTGTGTGTGTACCCGTTTTTGTGGCGACGATTCCGGAGAAACTACTAAAGGTATCGGGACAAAACTTCATATTTAGAAGTTTCATAACCAAACTTAGAGCTGAAAAGCTTTCTGTTGAAAAGAGTCCAAAGGAACTGGTGGTTTACTCTTAGCATTTTTCGAAGATTTTGCAAATGAGCCGCTATTTGTGTAATGTCGTCAAAATAGTTAAATAATAAATTAAAGGAGAGGAAATTTTCTATAATTTATGTATATGACATTTTTTGGTAGAATTTATAGTTTAGCTGCATGAGCAAATTCTATTTCACCGAGATCGGTCGTACTCATGGTCGTACTGCATTAAAACTAGTAGCCAGGATATGTCAGAGTTTTTGATTCTAATGACAGTAGCTAGTGTCAAACGCTAATGTTTTGAAAATACTACTGTCAATATAGGCTGCGTTCGGATATTGAACACCGTTACACTATTTACACCCAATAACACGTAAGTGTCATTTGGACGGTGTACCCGGTGTCAACGGAGTACAATATCCGAACGCAGCTTTAATCAAGATATCTGTCTAGTTCTACTAGTTTTATTTTAATGCAGACATAGCCGATCTCGATCAAATAGAATCTCATGCAGCTAAACTATTAATTTTATATATAGTATGATAAAGTCATGTGCCTGGCCACATTAGATTTTTTTTTCTTAATTGAATATATATAACAACTTTGTTATTTTAAATGGAATGATATAATTTTCATTTTATTTTTGGTTTCTGCGTATCCAAATACATCATTTTTGATAATGTTTCCCTATACCTAAATATCACAATTTTTGAGTTTTTTTGATTTTACTAATTTTTTGGTGATTTTCGTGGTTACGTTTAAAATTGAATATCTTGGTTATTATTGAAACTAGAAGATTCATGATTGGTGGTCCAAAACTAGAAACATAACCAAATAAGACGATGTTTAGTTCACCATGATAGCTTATTCAGGGTGTTCAAAATTTACAACACAATAATTGAATTTTCACGAAAATTTCCACGTGTCACCGCCTTTTGGGATGTCGCACATCCTCGACCAGTGGTTGGTTTTCCCAGACCTACATATAGTCAAGATTAGCGTATCAAAGTGTACGCGGTTTCGGAATCAGAACTTGAACCTGCATGCACTGTGCTCTATACTGCTGATCACGCGGCCTTTTTTTTAGCAATTTAGCCAGACGCATGACATCAACTGAGCGGTAGGCTTTCACCAGTCTATTATTTATACTCAAGATAAGGCCGAACTGCGAGGAGAGAGTTTACAGCACCATCTAACAATACAGTTGGATGAGGTATTCACACTAAAACTATATTTATTTGAATCAAAATATGAAAATTCTTTGGCAAAACTAATCTATTTTTTAAAATATAAATCTTAATAAAACTTGTATGACATCCAGAAAGGTTGTTGAACAAATAGCATATAAAGATAAAAATGATTCAGCAAATATATAAATAAAGTGTGCAGATTTAGCCCAGTAATTATGTAAGAATTGTCTTCGGGGAAAAACATTCTAAGCAAACACCGTAAAAAGATTATTATTGCGATGGTCACAATTGACGAACACTTGCGAAAGAAGCGAAAGTGTGAATTCATAACTTCCTAACCGCTTTGAGCTTCAGAACGAATCAAAATTGCCGACAGCAGCGATACGCGGTGTTATAGGCGAAAATTGAAGCGTGTCGTTCCATAGAAAGGTTTATTGGTTTATGTGCATCCGCACAGAACATCATTCAGAGAATTCCAATTGAAAATTGACCTAATATTCATTTATCCATTCTTGTAATAAACATTATAATAAATAATGACTATAAAAAAGTGTATTCGTACTTTCAAATTTATATTGTGGATAATACAATTGAAAACATCATAGCATTTCGACAATATGCAGTGGAAATCTTTCAATTTTATTCATTATACCTTGAAATTTGATGTCGAATACAAGTGGGTCATTTTAATGTTATTAGAATTTTTAATATTATTTGTTGAAGAAATCAAAAATAAATCTGATAAAGTGTTTTATACTCACTTTATTATCCTATTAGTCTTGGAAAATTAGACTGTGAGATTGATATTTTATAAATAACTCAACGCTTGAAAGAACCTAAAATATTTTATAATGTAAATTTTATGTCGATGCAAAACAACGCACTTTTCCAAAACACGTATCAAGTCTTCGAACTGCTTCGGCCGGTTGGACAAAAAAGTGTTGTTTTATGGCTCTACACCGAAAGTTGCTAGAATGTTTAAGCAAAACAAACTTATACCGTCAATGCTCCACAGAGAAATACATTTTTCTAGTTGAAAGAAATTGTTATCGGGTCAGTACGAGGGTTCGCTTTATGTTTCAATTTCGACGAGAAAATAATCAGGCCAATTCTGTACCGCAGTTGTTACGTAGCAAGTTCTTAGCAACGTTGTTAAAATAGTAATATAAAAAGTATGATAGGTATTTTGATTAAATTTATATGTATATTTTAGAGGTTACCTAACAATTGCCAGAAGAAACTTAGGGAATACTTCCTTTGGCTTTACCTAGACAGAGCTGTCCAACATGAGGCCCGCGGGCCGCATATGGCCCGCAACGTCATTTTCTGCGGCCCGCGAGGCAGACTCCCCTGCCCTATACAGGGGAGTCTAGAAATGCTATCATTACGGACTATAAGAGGAAGCTAAAACAACACACATTTTTTCAAAAAGTCAGACGCTGATAATAAATGCAGTATTTCCGCTTCTTACGAATTAGCGCTGGAAATTGTCAAAGCGAAAAACCTTTTAGTGATGGGGTGCATATTAAGAATTGTGCAATAAAATTGGGCACAACAATTCAATGAAACAAAAATTGCCGAAAAATTCGAAACAGTCTCACCGTCGCATCAAACAATTGCAAGACGTGTAGACCACATTCATTAATACCTAGGTATGTATCAAAAAAAAATTGCACGACACAATTGAAAGATGTAAATATTTCTCACTCTGCCTGGACGAAAGCACTGACCTATTCGACATCAGCCAACTTGTAATTTTTGTTCGAACTATTCAAGAGGATTTCAGTGTAGCAGAGCAGATGCTTGATCTTATTCCTCTCCATGATACAACCAAGGGTACGGATATTTTTGGGGCTGTAAATAAGGTGGTATCAGACTATGGGGGATTCGACAAATGTTCCTGTATTGTCACTGATGGAGCCAGAGCTATGAAACGAACTGAAATTGGATTTGCAGGACTTTTAAAACAAAACAATATCAACTGTCCTGTGATACACTACATTGTCAAGTCCTTACGTCAAATGGATGTCATGAAAGTGGTTGTTAAAATAACTAATAATATAAGAGGTGGCAATCGTGCTTTGAGTCACAGAAAGTTTCGTGATTTTTTGGCCGAAGTACATGCTACGTATGGGGACCGATATTGGTTGGTTAAGCGCCGGAAACTATTTGCAACCTTTCTTCGCGCTACGCAAGGAGATTCCCATTTTCCTTAAAAACATGACACCTTAACTAATTAAATTTGAAGGTACAAGGAAAGCAGCAGAATATTGGCAATTTATATGGTCACATAATGGGATTTAAAAATAAAATTAAGCTTTTCAAGTCTCCACTAGAAAAACATGATTTTTCATTTTTTCCAAGCTGTAAAGAGCGCACTTTAAGAAATGAAGGACTTTGAGACAGTTTCATATTTAACTCATATAAAATACATTGACAGAATTTGAGATGAATTCGAACACCGATCTGGCGACTTTAAGAAAATCGAAGGAGAAATTTAAATTTTTACTCAGCCACTTACTATTTCTGTAAACAGAGCAGACCTTCAACTGGAATTGTGTGATTTGCAGTCAGATCCTTTTTACCAAGGAAGCACCGAAATAGGATTGGAATTTTTACTTTATCATACGCAGTATGTAAAGTATTGTAATCATGCCAAAAAAATTTTTTGAGATTTTAGCGGAAATATGTCTTTTTGGGTCCCCTGAACATTTTTGACCAAGGTACAAAAAAATGTCTGTGTGTGTGTGTGTGTGTATGTGTGTGTGTACCCGTTTTTGTGGAGACGATTCCGGAGAAACTACTAAAGGTATCGGGACAAAACTTCATATTTAGAAGTTTCATAACCAAACTTAGAGCTGAAAAGCTTTCTGTTGAAAAGGGTCCAAAGGAACTGGTGGTTTACTCTTAGCATTTTTCGAAGATTTTGTAAATGAGCCGCTATTTGTGTAATGTCGTCAAAATAGTTAAATAATAAATTAAAGGAGAGGAAAATTTCTATAATTTATGGATATGACACTTTTTGGTAGAATTTATAGTTTAGCTGCATGAGCAAATTCTATTTCATCGAGATCGGTCGTACTGCTTTAAAACTAGTAGCCAGCATATGTCAGATTTTTTGATTCTAATGACAAGTGTCAAACGTTCTAGTGTCAAACGCTAATGTTTTGAAAATACTACTGTCAATATAGGCTGCGTTCGGATATTGAACACCGTTACAGTTTTTACACCCACTAACACGTAAGTGTCATTTGGAGGGTGTACCCGGTGTCAACGGAGTACAATATCCGAACGCAGCTTTAATCGAGATATCTGTCTAGTTCTACTAGTTTTATTTTAATGCAGACATAGCCGATCTCGATCAAATAGAATCTCATGCCACTAAACTATTAATTTTATATATAGTATGATAAAGTCATGTGCCTGGCCACATCAGATTTTTTAAGTTACTACCAGCAGAACGTTACCCCAACTTGTGAAACTTAGGCCTTATAATGGGCTCAATGCTGGGAAGCACGTATCTTTCCGAAAGCAGCTTTTCCAACATGAAATTTATAAAGTCAAAATATAGGTGTTCCCTGTCTGATAAGTCACTTAGGTACTCAGTTGCTTCGTTTGTCAACAACAAACGATTAATGTTAATATTGATACACTGGTTAGCGAAAAGCAACATCCCCAAACTTCCCACTAATATTTTTTGGTATATTTTGATTTTCTTGAATATATAAAAATAATTATAAAAACACACTTTTTTTGTACCTATTACAAATCACTGATAAGCTTGCATACGAAGTATTTTATGATGCGGCCCTCACAACCGCAATGTTCTTTACAACGGCCCGTGGGCCACTTGAAGTTGGACAGCCCTGGATATACAGTGAGCGCGTAAATTATGAAAACATGACAAAATCTCAAGAACGGTTTGCTATTTTAAAAAATCCTCTAACACGTCCATTTATAATTATCAAAATACACCTTATGATACCAAATTCATTTGCTTACCTTCAATTGTTTTTAATACATGACGTCAACGACATTTTTTTTTTAAATGACAACCCAATATTTTGTTTGGTTTGGGCAGATCTTTTAATTGCTTTAATGGTAGGATAATATTTTTATGGCCTTACATAAGAAAATTTTCGAGAATAAGACAATTGAAGGTTATGAAATAAAAGTAACAATATCACCGGAAGGGCTCGACTGAATTTAACGAAATTTTGGAATTAAGTATTTTGCAACCATGTGAAGTCACTGGCGTTATTATCGTTGATGCAATGTGTACAATTTCTGAGATATAACCTCAAACTTTTTAATTTGAAACAGAACGCCCTGTATATTTTTACATTTTCTGCTACAGTATAAAAACCCGTACAATGTTTGACAAAATAGCTTCAGCTCATAAACAGGGCCTATTCTTATTCGCATATCAGATGGCTTTTAAGAAAACAAGTTTTTAGACGATTGTTCGAACTTCGAGTGTAAACTGAATTATTTTTAAGAGACCAGAACTCATTACTGAATATTTGAAAACTCGTTTGCGGCTGGCTAAGGTGGAGTACTTAGCCAATATATTTTCTCCTTATGAACGATCTCGGCGGGGTTAACAGACAAACCTTTTATTTTGAATAATAAAATTAATAAAATAGAAGCCTGTAAAAACTAGAATTCAGGGTGAAGAAGGTTAAACACGAAAATAACTTTGATGTGTTTCCATCATTTACACAGATAGTGATACATTATGCAAAGAGGTGATAGAAAGTCTCCTTATTAAAGGTGAAAGAACAACTTATAAATTTTGTCCACCCAAAGATGATATTTGTTTGGGAAATATGTAGATAATAAGTCCCTTCAAAGACTATAATTCAAATAATTTATCTTTAGAGGAAAAGCAAGAGCAAAAGCTGGTCAAGGATTGTAAATGAGATTTAAAGAAACCTAACCTCATGTTAAACGTTCAGAACAACTAACCAGTTTTGTCAAAAAATCGATTAAATTATTGGTTCCGGTTGCGACAACGTATCGGCAGGAAGTGTATTTTCAACGATGATTATAACAAAATACACAGTCCGTAATCCACTAGATATAAGTTCCGCAGAGAATATGTTAAGTATAATGTTTTGCTGAAGATTATAATATATAAAATTTAAAAAAAACATAACGATCGTTTATTATTTAACAAGTATGATACCCAGATATGTTACATTACCGCGGCAATTTAGGGAGTCCATATTAAACTTACGGGGTAATATATCGGTAATATGTAATCGGTAAATTACGGTGTTATATTACCCATAAGATTAACATGTGCTCCGTAAATTACCGCGGTAATTTAACATCTCTAATGATACCTAATTTTATAATGATTGGATCGCGTCTTCAGTACAAACAAATTACTTGGGTCCCCTGTTAAAAAGTTTGAGAAACGCTGGTATAGAACATTTGTGGGATGAATTGAGGAGGATCAGTTCTCATGAGAGGCGTCAAGACAGTCTTACAGAAAGGGCTATACATTAGTGGAAAAATGGGATAAGAAACGATAAGAAACTTGATTTCCAGTATGTCGCCTGGACTAGAAACTCTTAAAGTTACTAGGGTAGGCAATACACGGTATTAAGCAGTTTTCCCAGTTTATAATGTTGCGTTTTATTAAACGCAACATTATAAACTGGGAAAACTGCTTAATACAACATTGTTAAAAATGTGTATAATTATTTCACTAGAAAGGTGTTTATCGTAAAATTCAATAACTTGGTTATATGCAAAGTTTCAAAAAAAACTGTAATTAGGACAATTTTAGAGATAAATTAATGAATAAAAAATTACTTGATTAACACACAGTAGGAGTTAAAAATGAGGAAAAAAAACACTACTATCCAGTATGCATTGAAAAAACTTCCTCCTCTTTAATTGTGTTTTTAAAGACAACAATAAAAATCTGATGTGGCCAGGCACATGACTTTATCATACTATATATAAAATTAATAGTTTAGCTGCATGAGATTCTATTTGGTCGAGATCGGCTATGTCTGCATTAAAATGAAACTAGTAGAACTAGACAGATATCTCGATTAAAGCTGCGTTCGGATATTGTACTCCGTTGACACCGGGTACACCGTCCAAATGACACTTACGTGTTAGTGGGTGTAAAAACTGTAACGGTGTTCAATATCCGAACGCAGCCTATATTGACGGTAGTATTTTAAAAACATTAGCGTTTGACACTAGCTACTGTCATTAGAATCAAAAAATCTGACATATCCTGGCTACTAGTTTTAAAGCAGTATGACCGATCTCGATGAAATAGAATTTGCTCATGCAGCTAAACTATAAATTCTACCAAAAAGTGTCATATACATAAATTATAGAAAATTTCCTCTCCTTTAATTTATTATTTAACTATTTTGACGACAATACACAAATAGCGGCTCATTTACAAAATCATCGAAAACTGCTACCAGAGTAAACCACCAGTTCCTTTGGGCCCTTTTCAACAGAAAGCTTTTCAGCTCTAAGTTTGGTTATGAAACTTCTAAATATGAAGTTTTGTCCCGATACCTTTAGTAGTTTCTCCGGAATCGTCTCCACAAAAACGGGTACACACACACACACACACATACACACACACACACACAGACATTTTTTTGTACCTTGGTCAAAAATGTTCAGGGGACCCAAAAAGACATATTTCCGCTAAAATCTCAAAAATTTTTTTTGGCATGATTACAATACTTTACATACTGCGTATGATAAAGTAAAAATCGTCTTTAAAGTTAGGTAAAAAAACAAATGCGCCCCTTATTTTGGAACTGAGTGTATAAAATCGTCAAAATCAAGCAGAGCGCAAAAAAATGTTGAACAGTGAACACTTGAACACCAAAGGTAAAACGGCAAAGTTTTGTTTGTAACTGTAGCTTTGTATCTTTTACAAACATTCAAATATTTGAATTGATTGAAACTCAAAATGTTGGCAATTTATATGGCTTTTTAACAGAGCAGCACTTAAAAACCTGCACATGTTCGTTAATTTCAAACATCAAAGACATAAAAAGTATCTACTTCATTAGCTCTGCACTTCTTCGTAAATTTTAGTAGAATCTTCGTACCATGGTGCACTTAATATGTCCCAATCGATCAATTAACAACTCCAAATTGGAAAATTTCGCAAATTCATACCAATAGCCGCATCGAATACAATTGCTTCTTGCAACATTTCACTTTAAATTGATTATGAGGAGGCATAATTGTGAGCAATTGTCGGAGCAATGCAATCTGGCGAACCATAATAGAAAGCAGGGGCTCAATTTGCTCATTAAGTGCATCGCAGCTTCTGGGAAATGATCTATCGCAGAAGTGTTGACATTTTCAAGTGGGTGCACAACAATATTTCTTGCGTGCATTTGGTGTATGTGGACGTATTGTGTGTGGTCTTAGGATGGTTGTTTATTGTCCAACGTAGATATGTAGAGCTCATTAAGCTTGACGTATAATTGTATAGTTAAATTGTGTAGGCTTAATGATTTGGCCAGTGTTGTAATTTTATGATGGTGGATTTTTGGTGATGAAATTTGTTACAATTAAAGTGTTTAGTTTTTGCACTTATTTTGGATTTAATTGACTTATTTTAGTGTTAACAGTTCAGTTTTCATGTTTCCTGCAATCTTGTTTTACAGTTGTCAAATGATATTTGTGGAACATAGACTTTGTGAATTAATTTGCTGGTCGAAAAGACTAATTTTGAGTTCAAATCACTATCATTTTGCAAAGAAAAATATTTTTATTAGTTTCTATTATTTTATTAATGTATAATGTTGCATGGAAACAAACTAACAACCATTGTCACAAATTTCAAGCAGTATTCTATATTCATAAGCCAGATTAGTAGAGACTTAAGAGCCAGTTCTACCTCTCCTAAAACGCGTTTGCAAATAAAAGCGTTATTTATTGTTCAAAGTTTATGAAATTTTTTATGTAACTTCTTAGATAAATAACGAGTTGGGCTGGATGAAAAAAAAATTTTTTTAAAGATAAAAATCAATTTTACCTCTACATCTTTGGTTTTTTTTCAAATATAAAACATTTAGCCCAACTCATGATACAAAAATAGATTTTTTATTTAAGTACAATTTTAATCTAAACATTATAATTGCGATAACAAAGCGTAATTGCCAGAAATGTATGTAAGTTGCCTATATTACGGGCCCGGTGTAGACAGCAGACGTTAGGAGTTTTAAACACCGCCTATAACTACGCCACGCCTACTGCTATTTTTAGATTAGACTGTTCACAAGTTATGAGTGTTATGACCGTAGCGTATATTGAATCGGGAGAACAGAGTTCTCGCATTTTACATTTATACGCACGGTTTACAAATTTAACACACGATAAAAGTCATATACTGTATGATATTATACTTAGTGTAGTTATACCTGCTAGGTGTTAGGTACATTTGTTTAATAATGGGTAGAAGTCGTGGCAAAATACCTAAACATCCGCGTCTGTCCTTTAGACGAATTAGTAAAAGACGACTACGTACCACCTAAGTTAAAATATTGCATAGATAATCTAAAAGAACAATATTGTAATTATTTAATTACAAATGAGACAAAGAGACCAGAACAGGACTCAAATGAACATTTTATTTAAAATGTCGGTTTTATGGACAGGAAGACACAATTAGCAGTGACGAACTTGGGTCGGCTCTAATGAATATTAGTTCAGCGACTGTATTGGGCAGTATTACAGCGGGAATTGGATATAGCCAATGCCAGAATTTGTTTTCATTCATGAATCTTGCATTCATGGCGCCCAGAACGTTTATAAAATATAGCGAACTTGTAGGTGACAAAATATTTGGGATTTATATAAATGGTTTGGGGAACTTTGGACTATGTGCTATGATTTTACTTTATCATACGTAGTATGTAAAGTATTGTAATCGTGCCAAACACAATTTTTGAGGTTTTAGCGGAAATGTCTTTTTGGATCCCTTGAACATTTTTGACCCAGGTAAAAAAAAAAATTCTGTGTATGTGTGTGTGCCTTTTTTTGTGGCGACGATTCCGGAGAAACTACTAAAGTATCGGGACGAAACTTCATATTTAGAAGTTTCATAACCAAACTTAGAGCCGAAAAGCTTTCTGTTGAAAAGGATCCAAAGAAACTGGAGGTTTAGTCTTATAGAATTTTTGAAAGATTTTGCAAATAAGCCGCCATTTCTGGAAATTTGTCGAAATAGTTAAATAATAAATTAAAGTACAGGAAATTCTGAACAATTTATGACTATGGCATTTTTTGGTAAAATGAATAGTTTAGCTGCATGAGCAAATTCTATTTTATCGAGATCGCTGCACTAAAACTAGTTAGCCAGGATTTGTCAGATATTGTGATTCTAATGACAGTAGGTAGTGTCAAACGCTGATGTTTTGACAATACCTACTGTCAATATAATCAAAATATCCGTCTAGTTCCAGTAGTTTTATTTTAATACAGACATGGCCCATCTCGATCAAATAGAATCTCATGCAGCTAAACTATTAATTTTATATATGGTATGATAAAGTAATGTGCCTGAACGCATCAGATTAATTTTTTTTATTTTTGTCTTCGTGTGTCACTGCCGTGCGTTCGTTCGATATCCAGCATGTTTATAGATGTATTGGGTCCTCATTGCTCGATTTTAATTAATTCCTTTCTAAATTGAAGTCCATAATTCACCGATGAGTTATCATGAGTTAGGTAATACATTTTCGTCAATTTACTATACAGTATGTATGTCACCCTGTTAAAAAGATTAAATATTATAATAGCAAGCGCGCTCTCTCTAACTTAAATCAATATATTTTCTTTTACCGCCTGGCGGCCGCCAGCCAGCTGTATGCAGTCCGGTATGCATATGCGACCGTGATGAGTGAGAACACTAATAGATTGTAACTTGAGCGAAAGCGAAAGCACCGACGCGCGGCGACAAACTGGCTGAGTACTTCCCCTTCGAATGTACCCGCGTCGACTATGCTCCGCCTTTGCCTGCTTCCTCTAAACCCCCCAACTTCCCCTTATCGTAAAACTGTGGCCTGGTTGACGTTGGTGGGGGCCAGGCAGACCACTCCCAGCAAAAAAAAACATCGCAACGAAATATTTCGTTTGGAAGTTGCGATGTTTTTAAAACGGAGCCTTAAGTAAACACCAAAGGAAAAAACTTAAAAAACTGGAAAATACATCAAGTTTAACATGGCTTGTGTACAGATAGAAAATTTTGTTTAATTCAAATAAATATGCATTGACTCAAAGAAATATGTTGTTCCAATAGAGCAAAATATTTATTTGTGGATAAAAATGCATTTTTTTTTGTTTGAACGAGAATTATTTAATTCAAATATTTTTTATTGTGTTGAGTGAAAGAATTATGATTTTTTTTAAATTAACGAAATTATTGGTTGCGTTAAAACGCGATATTTTAACGCTGCTTGATTAAAGAAATTATTAATTGATTGAAGGAATTAATGTGGACATTTTATTTACAAGAACAGTTTTTAATCAAAATTGGAATTTTTCAGCGAAAAGAAACTTATTTTTATAATAAAACAAAAATATAACTTTAAAGAAAGACATTTTTGTTTGTATCTAAATGCATTTACTTCATTTCAAGTCAAAATGGTAATGTTTATTAACAATTTAACTGATTATTTTTTTATATTAGTTGTCATATACAGGGTTAGTCACAATCACCGGAACACCTAAATAGTTCTCCAATCGTAAATAATTTCAAAACGGTTTTTTTTTTATTTAAACAGCTATCGTTTAAATATATTTTTAATATACCGGTTGCAGTGTACCTATTGAGGAAATTTGGTAAAATTTTCTTTTTTAAATAGAACAGGAATAGTTTTTTTTATAAAACGGATTATTTTTCTGTTATCTGCAGTAAATCAGAATTAGTGAAAAAACCAAAATAATTCTTCAGGCGTAAATAATTTCAAAAAAAATCCAGTTAAACTTCTTAGTTTAAGACAAACTATTATATAAATATATTTTTAATATACAGGTATTCATTTTATTATGAAAATGTTGTGATCTTTTCTTCTTTTAATAACACTCTATTATATTTTAGTACATTTTATTTTTTTTATAATTTTAAGATTAATTCTAAGAATTTTTATAGGAATGATTTGTTTATAAAATGGATCACTTTTGAGTTATAAGCAATTAATCAAAACCTCTGAACTTCAAATTAAGAATATTTTCCCACATACATACACATTTATTTTAATTTGGCAGTTTGTAAATTTTATTTCATGAGCTTTGATTAATTGCTTATAACTCAAAAATGAGGCATTTATTAAAAATAATGATTCCTACAAAATATTCTTAGAACTAATCTTAGAATTAAAAAATGTAAAAATATACAGGATGTTCCATTGGAAAACCGAAAGGTAACAAATTTCCAGAATAAAATGAACACGCTGTATATTAAAAATACATTTGAACGGTACCTAGTCTAATACAAAAATGTTTTGTTTAAAAAAATTTTTGAAATATTTTACGGTTGGAAAATCATTTAGGTGTTTTAAAACCCATATTTTTACAATCTTACAATTTAAAATCAAATTTCGCAATACTTTAGCAATTAGCAAACTTCAAAGGTCACAGGAAATAACTATCAAGTAAAGTCTTCATAGTCAAATATCATAGTAAAAAATCAGGGAAATTCGATATAATTATCAAAAGTACAATAAGGCAAAGAGACTTAGATTTCTTGAAATTTTGAACCCATTATTTTCGAAAATGTTACGCGATGTAGATTTTCGGTTAAAAAACTATCGAAATCCACTTTTTATATTTTGAATATGTTCAGTATACGTGGCGGTCATTATTAAGTCTAAAGCCGGGGCTACACATTCGTATACTTGCCAAATATAAAATATTTGCCACATGTTAAATATTTGGCAAATATATTTGCCGCGCAAATCGCAAATTTTTGTTATTGATTGGTCTAAACGATGCCATGAGTGATTTATTTTTCCTTTTAAGTTCGTTCACCGCATATTTTTCATCCATCCTTGATTACCGGATTATTTTTATAAAACTCAAAAAAGTCTATGACATACCTACCAACAAATTTGTACAATATTCGTTTGTGATTTCGGACCGTCAGAGTTGCACTGCAGCAGTAAATGCAACGGACATTTATGCATCGCCACATAGCATTTTCTAATACGTGAAAATCTTCTTTGAGGACTTGCTACATGTGCGTACCGAATGGGCACTAGCTATTTTTTTGATTAGTTCGCCTTATTTGCACATTAGCTTTTTCAAATCAAACGGATAATTTAATTACGAACAAGCAAGGTTTTATTTTATAATGCCGACGTATTTTTAATTACATAAGTGCAGAAGTCACTGCGTACTCACAAGGGTATTCTTGTGGAAATTTACAAAACAAATCTTGACGAAACTGTTTGTTGCATTTTAATGATTTTTTGTTTAATTCATCAGGTTTTTGTATTATGAATGCGCAGCATCTTATTTTAACAGACTGTAGAACAATACAATTGGTCATTTGATGTGAAGTAGTTTAAATAAATTATTATTTTAATGAGAAAATGTATATATATTATTTTCTTTAAATTAGGAAGATATTGCCAATAAAAGAAATGTTAGATATGGTTTCTTCGTCATCTCTAAAGTTCTACTAAATCCAATTGTACTACTAGGTTCGTTGTATAAATATGTCGTGATATTGTCTGAAATACATATCAATTAGCTTCTGAAACAAAAACTTAAACAAATGAGCTTTCAAAATATAACCTTTTTGTTGAATAAAAAGCTACACAAAATTGTCCCTACTATTATAATATGTTTAACCGCTTTCGTTTCTCTTTAAATAATAAACATCTTAAAAATCGACAAATATATAAATACAAGCAAATAAAGTATAATTTTCCAAATAAATTATTTTATAGACATGCTATCTATAAAATTTTTATGATGTTTATTTATTACTTGAGAAACGAAAACGATTAAAAATATTTTAATAGTAGATAATTTTGTGTAGCTTTTTTATTTAACAAAAAGGTTATATTTTGAAAGCTGATATATGAGTATCATCTATATCGTTCATAGAAAAGCATCAACTTAGAAATAACAGTGCGTTTATGTAGACAGGTAAAAACAACAATATTTTTTTTTAATTTCTGTCTGACGGTTTCCGGAAAACTGTCTGTCTGACGGTTTCACAAAATTTCAACTTTATGCGGTTTTCGCAAAATTAAACAGCGTACTAAAATGTTCATCGAGTGCAAATAAATGAAACCAATATTTGTCGCCTAGGCACTTGCTATATCCACTTCAACTGGATATTGCAAATACCAAGTATTCGTTGTAAAAAAAACCCGCGTGCACAGCCGACCGTCGAATATATAAATCCATTTTTGAGGTGGACTCGATACGAATTGAATAGAACTGGTTCTTTCTTTTCACAAATAATCGTATACTTGGCAAATTTTTGATATTTGGCAAGTATACGAATGGGTAATATTTGTTTGAGAATTAAGTCACGGTTATACCAAATCACCATTCTAACAAAGAAATAATCACCACCATTCTTAACACCAAACAACTTCTTAAAATACCAAAAACCACATTCAAACAATTTCACAACCCCCCCAAACACAACCAAAAGGTCACCAGACCCATTTGTCCACCGATTTCGCCACCTAACGACCTCAGACAACTCATCACACAACAAACCATCGCTCAGACCAATTACCCCAAAAAAATCATCATCAGACAGACCCATCCAGACAAACGCCTCACGAAAACACCAGACAACTACCGTATACCCAAACATACTTCTCCAATCTAACAGACCATACAAACCTCCGCTATAGGCGCCCAACACAACCAACCAACTACTTTCTTCGAAGACAATCGCTTCGCTAGACGCTCTACCAATTTTCTTCTAACCATAGTACGGTCAGTACCGTACTAACTGTCAATGTTGACAGCAGCAAGAGCCGCAAGCCGCTTCTAGTGTTGTTTATTTCGCGCTAAGCCGCCGCGATGTGCGTTTTTGAGTATCTTCGGTGTTGTTGATCGGTTTTTTTCGCGCGTTGCTGCTTTTTGTCTTTTTGGTTCGTTTCGGTAGTTTCGTTTATCTATGAGATCGTATTTATTGGAGAGTATGGCGAATTTGATCTGTAGGAATGGTACTGGGAAGAATAAGAATAAGCAGAAGATAACTGGATTGAAATTAAGGTAGGTAATTAGAGAGAATTTGGAATCTGGGTCTAGCGCGGTTTGCGAAGCGCGTTAAGTAAACCGAAGAAGATGGTTTGGTTGTTATTATTATATAGCGTTATTATCTGGTGTATGTAGGACGGTAAATTGAGGATTTTGTACGGTATGAACGTTGAGAATGATTAAAATGTGGTGTATAATAGAGTGGGTAAATGATAACGTAAACTGTGTCGATGAATTAAAACTTTGGGATTTAGGTTTGAGCTCTAATGATTTTATTATGGATGTTTTTGAGAGATTGTTTATAGACATTTGATGGAACTTTTCTGAAAGTTGTACAACTTTTAGTGAATTTTTAAAATCGTAAATTTTATTATTCGGAGGATTATTTTTATCGAATTGAAAATTCGAATGGCTGCAATGTGACTTCAAGCAAATCTTTTGCGAATCTACTGGTTGCACTAGGGCCGTATAAAGGCTGGTTCATAACGTGAGAGAAAACGATGAAACGGTTCATTTAGCACTGTTTTTGACAAATCTGTTACTGAATCTGACATAAGATAGACAAACTTTACGTTTTTACTTTATCATACGTAGCAAGTTTCATGACCAAACTTAGAGCTGAAAAGCTTTCTGTTGAAAAGGATCCAAAGAAACTGGATGTTTAGTCTTAGCATTTTTTAATGATTTTGCAAATAAGCCATTTCTGGAATTTCGTCGAAAAGGTTAAACAAAAATTAACGTAGAGGATATTCTGAATAATTTGTGACTATGACATTTTTTGGTAAAATTAATAGTTTAGCTGCATGAGCAAATTCTATTTCATCGAAATCGCTCGTACTGCTTTAAAAGTAGTTAGCCAGGATTTGTCAGATGTTTTGATTCTAATGACAGTAGGTAGTGTCACACGCCAATGCTTTGATATCTACTGTCAATATAATAAACTATCTAGTTCTACTAGTTTTATTTTAATGCAGACATGGCCGATCTCGTTTTAATTTTTTTAATTAATTTAATTCTCGTTTCAATATTTTGATAATTTTAATGTTATATAGAGCAGGGGTGGCCAACAAGTCGATCGCGATCGACCGGTCGATCGCGAAGCCAATTTTGGTCGATCGCTCGCGATGCCTTTACTTAATGTGTGATAGTGGGTTTAGTTACCTTTACGTAGCAGCAAACCAAAACAAAAAAAAGCCTGACTATAACCCTATTAAAAAACGGTTGTTAACTAATTGCTCAATGTACTACTTGAACATGGAAGATGAAGTAGTTTCGAATCAAGAATCACGTTTCGATCTCACAGAACTGTCCGTTTACCGACAGCAGTTTTTTGCTTATCGTATTGTAACAAAAACAGTTAACAGTACAAAGTGAGTCTAGTTACTCATATTTACAAATAACCGTGTTTATAACCTTCTATCACTGGTCCAATATCTGAATTAATCCAACAAATAAAATAATTCCTAGCACGGCCAATCCTGACTATAGCTTTGCTCTCAAAGCCAGTCTCTAGAACTATTGTCCTCAATGATGAAACTTGGTCTTAGTAACTCATTCAAACTTCCATTCGACAATTCATAATTTACCGAAATTCAAAGGTGTTACTCATTCAACAATAATCAAGTTGCCAACATGTACATCTTTTCCTTTTGCGTTAGAAACGCTAAAATTTTTAACTCAAACATAGTCAGATAATTGCAAAAAGCAAACCACCTTTCGGGTCGGCTACATATATTAGGATGTTAAGCTATAACCTTTCAGCCCAACGAAATAAACAAATATTTGCAAGGGGTCATCCTTTCAGCTCATGAACATAAACAAATAAGCAAAGGACTAATCATTCAGTTCAACAAGATAAACAAATATTAGCAAAGGGCCGACCTTTCATCTCCAATAATATAAACAAATATTATCAAATTGGTAACTTTTCATCTCAACACGATAAACAAATATTAGCAAAGGGCTCATCTTTCCTCTCAAAAATTACACAAATATTATCAAAGGGATAACTATTTTTCTCAAGAAGATAAACAAATATTAGCAAAGGGCTGACCTTTCAGCTCAAAACCATTCAGATATTAGCAAAGGGCTAACCTTTCAGCTCAACAAAATAAATTACCTACCACGCCAGTAAAGGGCTGACACAAATATGTATTCGCAAAAAGGTAACCTTTCAGCTCAACAAAATAAATAAATTTTAGAAAAGGGCAAACCTTTCAGCTCAACAAAATCAATTAACATTTGAATAAAAAGCTAACCTTCAGCTCGACAAGATAAAAATATTATCAAAGTGCTATCCTTTCAGCTCAAACCCAATCAAATATGTTAATATTACTCGTAGATAAACAACGTAGGTAGATAAACAAGTTGTTTCAGTACGAGATGAACTACCACGATCTATTGATTGATTAACAAAAGTTTAAAATTTTTAGAAAATAAGTCTAAAAATCTTCCACGTTAATTTTCCTGACAAAAAAAGTGTCGCGAAATCTTAAAATCAAATTTTCAGCCTACTTGTGCATTTTTATAATGTACTCTGCAAATATGAAAAGTTGAGTCAGGAAATTTAATTTCTTTATGCCTTTATATCGAAAACTTAATAGGTGATATAAAAAAGAAAAAGAAATAGCTTTTAACATATATTTTGCGTATCTACTACCCATAGCTCGCGGGAGTGCTACGCCTATGACAACATGTCGATCGCGGGATATTTTAAAGATAAAAGTAGATCTTAAGTAGACAAAAGCTGGCCACCGCTGATATAGAGGATATATAACATTAAAATTATCATCATAGTTTTTTCTCTACAAAATTAATTTTATAAAGTTTAATTATGGGTAAAAATTGTTATATGCGCCTATTTGTTTTTCAAATGCTTAGTTACAGTCGTTTGAAATGTTAAAATAATGAATGTAAGCATAATAATGAAAAATGAAGAAACATATTTGTTTCCATATAAAACGTGTTTTAGTTTTCTGCTAGAAAGCAAATGTCATTCTGAGAAAAAGGTTTCATACAGACTTATTCGATTTCTTAATTCCTAAAGAAGTTAAATCCGTTTAAAATTCGGCTTCGTTAATATTTCAAGCGACTGTATCTTTTTATGGAATTAAGAAAACAATTAAGTCCAGATGAAAGTTTTTACTCAGTAGGTATAATACTAATATTAATGTCTTTATTTTCTTCGAAAACAAAATAAGTAAACGTAACAAATAAAAAACGTAACAAAAAAATACTTCCGGAGAAAACAAGCAAGTGGAACAGCCTGTATATATTTATAACAGTTTATTCTTATTTTGACAACTGCATTTTATAATGTACTATAATTGCTACTGTTAACTGAGTTACAATAAAAATAATAACCTGTTTTCAGGCAAATGATTCAAACTGTACATTATTTACGTTAAATTTGGTCTATTGTTTTTAAGATTCTATGATTTAATACCTAAGAAACCCCATTGAAACTTTTACGTGCCTTGAGACTAAATCTGCTTATTTTATTACATAAAAATAACACTTCTTATGTAAAAAAGCTACTATGGGATCATTTTTACGGAATATGTACTATTAAAGATATTATTTAGAACGATTGTTCGTATTTTCTAATTTTTTGAAAACCGTTTTGTAAAATCAAGTTTCAAAATGTGAATTTTAATAATATGTTTTAGAACATAATCTTGTAGCAGTTTGATTCTAATTCCTGATTCCAAAATATCAATTCTATATCATTAGGGACATGTTGCTTTACAGATTTGCTGTAAACTCTACCGATATATGACACGTGAAATACAATAATTTGACATTTGAACATACAATTACATTTAAAACTATTACCTCAGACATTTTCAATTTAAATGTGAAAAACTAACAACTTACTCTTGAGCAAATTTGACAATTTCGTCTTTTGTACCACCCTGTATATTAAATTACAATTCTGACTTTTGATATGGACTTTTTAGAACTCCCAAAAATCTCTATAAAGAGTATTTTTTTCTTGTAAAATTAAAATTTAGTTGCGTTATGCAATAAAGAATTATATTCCCATTAATATATTTTTGTTTATATTTCTGCTTCAAAAAAGGCTTATAAGGTGTAAAGAATATTTTATATTTATTAGAAATGTACATATTTACTTATGTTAACATATTTATTAATCATAGCATAGTAATGTTAACAATATAAATATATTTGAAAGACCCTACATAACATAATAATGTATGTATCTATAATAGAAAGTACCGCAAATGATTACCTATAGAAAAATCTCAACAGACGGCTATAAAAATCGATTTCACCATCATTAATCTGACAATTTATTACACCATTAAGCTAAACAGTTTATAATCAAGAACCACATTATTTCTATTAACATTCTAACACCGTGTTCCAAAAAGATTAGTAGGTATTTTCTAACAAAAAAAAACTAATAAAAAAAAGTTCTGGATTCTTCTTAAATAGACTTCTTATGCAAAGAAGAAAAAATCGAATAAGTAGTATTACAACCAGTATAGTTAAGTTACTGTAAAACATATGAAGGATTTATTTGCTTGCTTTATTATATTTTGTTATTATAAGCAACTATAACAGTACATCGCGTTTTCTTCTTCATGTTCCTATGTTGTAAAATGTAACTAACCATGCACATGCACACAGTCATATACATAACGCACATAACACTGGAAACAACTAATTAAAGTTACGACTTGGTCGCTCTAGTAACGTTTTTGATCATATTTCATAGGTCCCGTTATTGTAATCCTAATAATACAAGTGAACAAACAATAACGATTTATACAGGGTGAGTTATTAGTATCCCGGCGGTCGATAGTCATCAAATCATTTGAGTAAGAAAAAAATGTTTAATAAAAGAGTTGTTTGACACATCAGTTTCTATAACGTAAAATTATTTTCATTTATACAAGGTGTCGTATTTAGGCGTGACGGAAAGTTAGTACTTTTTTTTTTAAATGGATTATATCATACCATATTATGAATGCTAAGGAAGTTGTCTTTCCACCTGTGTAAGTTGTACCTGTGTAAGGTAAATAGTTTCTGAGATATTAATTGTTTGTCAAAAAATTGGCAATTGCAGGCCTTTCTTAAAAACTACGTTAATACTACAGTTTTGCAGATAATGTCTTAAAAATTTTGTCACATAATAACTAAACCCATACCTAGATGCTGATGTCATGAAAAATTAGATGCGCTATACAGGGTAACCGTACCATGCACTAGTTTTTAAACATTTTTAAATGGCTTTTTCTTGAGATTTTTAAATAGAACACCCTGTATATTATTTGCTAATTGAAATGTCGCTTAAGTTCTTTGTAATTTATTATCACTATATCGTATATCTATTTTTACTAGTTTTTGTGATATTTGCACTTTAAAGAGTAGTATGCTATTTAGTACCTTAATATTGCTCTGTACACAGTGTACTGGGTAGCATGATGTAAAATATTTAAAGGGTTATACAAGAAGTCATTTAGAACCTATTTAACTAGATTTATTCATATAAAACGTATTACGGTTATCAAGGTATTACAAAATTTTATAAGTATGATTTGAAATTTTTACAAACGTACAGCGAGCGAACCTGAAGACCTAGTAACTCCAGTTGCGGTCCGAAGTAAACTAAAAACAGTGGAATTTTAGGAGGACTATAGTGAAATATTGTTCACTTGTGTGAAACTTGTGCGGGGACGTTTTATTGTAATAGTATGTGCGCTCATACACAAAAACAAACAGAAACGCTAAAACCTGTCTTGATAAACTACGTTTGAGAACGGATTTGTATTCAGTACAAAAGACAACCAACAATATCTACTTACTATTGCTAATTGGTTTAAAATAGGTTATTTTTGTGGAGAGACAATTCAAAATTGGAATAATATGAATGATAGTATGATAGTAATATTGATAATGTGAATGGAAAGTGGATTATTTGGAAGTTTTTAATAGATTTCTTTTGCTATGAATGAAAATCTGAATCTCAAGAAGAATCTCAGTTAGTTTTTGTTGCATATTTGGTTTGTGTGTGTGAGCACATAAATCACATCAAAGAAAATCTGATTTTCAACACTCAGAAGTCAACAAATTTTCACGATAGTGAACCTAAAAGTACAGGGTTTAGGGTTTACATTAGCAGTAATTTGAAATTTTTAAATCTCGTGTTCGGTTGCCATACGACAGACGGCAAAATATATTTACAAAATTTCATATAAAATTGCTGATATGTTGATAACGGTAATACCTTGTATAAGAATCAAGCTGGTTAAATCGTTTCTAAATTATCTCCTCTATTGCCACTTGAAGACTTTACATCAAACTACCAAATACCTTATTCACAGCAATATTAAAATTTACAATTGCGTTACATTTTCGTTAAATGGCAAATATCACAAAAAATAGTAACATTTGGTGTATGACATACTAGGTGTAAATTGGATAAAGGGTTATTACAGCCAACACATATTATACAGGGCTGTTCCATTTAAAAAACTCGAGAAAAGCCATTTGAAAAACACTAAAATTTACCACGTTCATCTACCTACTGGCTTTAACTATTGCCTCAGATAGTTTAAAGGCAAAATCGACAAAAATGTCGTTTTTACATACTTTTTAAAAAGTCCTGCAACGGGCATATATTGGAAAAACAGTTGAATATCTCTCGAACTATTAACGCTGTGACTTAGCAACATACACGGTTGGATAAACAAATTTAGTAGTATTCATTATTATGATTAATAAAATATACAGGACGTTCCATTTAAAAAAATGTACCTACTTTCTGTCACACCTAAATGCAACACCCTGTATAAATGACAATAATTTTACGTTATTGAACTATTGACCGCCGGGATACTAATAACTCACCCTGTATTTATGTGGCACTACGTGTAAGGTTTATAGGATAGAAATGATTCTTTTTAAAAGTTTAAAAATCTGTGATGTTTTTACTAAACTTCTTACATCTTTTTACGTCATAAAAAAAGACAGTTCCAGTGGCATTGTGTTGGAAATTGACAATAGCTGATGTAACTAACCTTCTTAAGTGGTTAACGGTTAAATTGCCGCTTAATCAAGCGTTAATTTAACAGAATTATGAGTTTAATATTTCCATTGTTGAGAATGGAACAACCTTCTTAGATATTATTATTATTATTAGATTTCGAAAGATCAGCAAAACAATTTATTGCTGATCTCAAACTGCATCGGAAATATTGTGAAACCTGTATTCTATTTATTTAGGACATGTTTATTGTATCTCGTTTTTTCTTTATTTCCAATTACACACAACTGGAATAATCGGTGTAATGCATAAGCCGAATTAAATATAATATTTTTACTTCTTCTTTTCTTATGAAACACTAAATGTTACACTAAATGTATAATAAATCTACAATCAATAAATGTTTTATTACTTCCTTACGGATTTAATTGTTGCTTATGTGTTGAGTAATGCACTTTGACATTTGTAGCGATATACACTATGCACTGCTCTGTCGGAGATAGCCATTGTTGTTGTAACCGATCATTAACTATCTTTAAATCTAAATTTAGCATGTGTAATACGCCAATGTGCGAGCAGGAAAATCAGAGTTCGTTTTATGTAATCAGGAAAGACATTAGTCTGTGACATTAGTCAAGATGTCTTACGACGCTATGATGCTATGATAGTTGGTATGCCTGATACCAAAACTGAAAAACTACCATTATGTATTGAGTTATATGAGTTGTAAGTAACCAGTAAAATCTGTGATCTTTACAATGCTAAAACTCTCAAAAGTTATAGTAATACTAATGTGTATAGTTCACTTCATTATTATTAAGATATTTAGAAAAATAGTGTGGACTGGTGAAAGGTTTAATGAGAATTTAAAATCCCTCCCTACACCATAACCGACCCACGATTACAACTTTTCCGTTCAGTTACAAATGAATGGAAAGACAACCCCCTTCATGTTTTGCCGGTGAGGGGTCGATGACAGCTCAAATCTACATTGACATTTTACAGCAGTATAAGAACTTAGTGGGCAATAATTTTATATTGATGCAGGATAATGCCCGACCACACACCGTAACAATACTGCGAAACTTCTTTGAAGCTACGGGTATCACCTTATTACAGTGGCCTGCGAGAAGCCCCGATTTGAACCCTTTAGAACACTTGTGGGATGAATTAGGGAGAAGGGTGAGTTCTCGCGAGAGGCGTCAGCTAGCCGCACAATGTTACAGCTGTCTGATGTAACGTGTGTTGTTCTTGATTAGGTAAAAAATAGCAGAAATAATTAGTGACATTCTTGGAGTATATCGTGATCAAAAGGAGTCGAAAGGAACCAGCTTATTTTCAAATAGAACTAATATGACAAGCATTGAATCGTTTGGAACTAGAGTCGCATCTGCCTGATAAAGTATCCACAGTCCACACCGGTAAAAAGTAATGTCGGTTGAAGATTATTACAACGTTGAAGTGGATGACGCTTAATTATCATCTTTTGAACTTTGTTGTTGTGTTTTCTGCTATTTCACAAGTTGTAGTGTGTAAAACGTGCAAATCAAATGCGAAATTGGCCGAAAGTGGCAACCGTCACTTAGTATTTCAAATCGTGATTTCTTGTGAGAATTTTGAACAAACTTTCATTCAGAGTTGCCGATTTGTTCAAAAAGGATATGAAATGAATAGCGGAATTATCCTTGTCATGCGCATAAGAATAGGTGTAGATGTAATTGAAAAGTTTTGCGCATTCAAGAACCTTCCTCGTCAGATTTTTCACTCATTTTACGATAAAGTTGTTCGCACCATTTTTGTGGAAACAGAAGCATTGTCTACAAAGTATGCAGAAAGCAGCAGAAGAAGGGAGGGCTAAGAGTCAATTGAAAATAGTAAAAAAAAAAAGAATGGCGTAACTGTCTCGGACGATGGAACATAGAGAAAACATATTTTTTCATCTCTGTATGATTGGTGGCGCTTATCAGCTGGAGAAATGTTGTTGACATTCTCATAAAATCTAAATACTTACTGCAAAGCTTGCAAATTTTGGAATAAGAAAAGGAAATAAGGAAAGGAATGCATAGATCACGTGAAAAACTAATGGCACTCGTCCCCGCCATTTGACAAAAATTAGTTAGGGCCTCGAAGAAAAAGGGAAGTTAACGCAGAAGCCTATAAATGAGCTTTCAATTTATGATGGACTAGCCATTCGTTATAATCATGATTCAATTGATAAAATAAAGAAAATACGTCTGAGCGACACTGTATCACAAATTCTGACCGATGAAATGCCACCTGGTGATTTCATTTTCATTTTCAATTTCAAGTGGCAAAGTAATTGTGGATATTGCAGCCTTATGAAGTGTATGGAGGTATTATGGATGTGCATCTAGCCAAACTGCAATAATATCTGCGCGAAGGCTAACGCACGGCGCATCATGTTTTCAGAGTCATCCCTGACTGATGCTGCAAAACAGGCCCGTCTGTCGTCAAAATCAAACAGAAAGAAACAAGAGGAGGAAAATGTTAATTTGAAAAGATAATTATATGGTCCAGGCTTCGCCGACTATAGTAAAATATAACAATTCTATACATCAAAGTGACACAATATTTTAAACGGTGTTTTCTCAAAACCGCATTTTTCAAACTGGCCGGAAAGATAACTTCGACTGATCTTCGTCAATTCACTTGAAATTTTATATGCAGCTTCAGAACAATATTATCCAGAGAAGTACGTACGGATTTTACGATAAGTTCGAAACTTTTTTTGTTATAAACAATTTTTAACCTAATTTTGTACCTAAAAGTGATATTTTGTGTTCAAACGTGCGCCATTTTGTTTTGAAGCGGAATTTTCTAATTTCCGTACGTACTTCCCGAGATAATCTTATATAGAATCAATTCTTTTTTTGCTTTCATGGCTAAGTGAAAAACTGCGTGCAAAATCTTTCCGGCCGTGCAACCCTGTCCGCCCGAAGAGGTTTCCTTTGATGTCCTCTAACGCTGCTATTTTTTATTTATTTTTGTTTTTTTTTATTGTGAATATTCCTCAAAATATGAGCAATAAGGGGCTTTAAAGAGATTTTGTAATTCATTTACTATATTGTAAAAAATAGACCTACAAAATCGGCTATTTTTTCTCGCGCTAGAGTGGCATTACCCCTTAAGTATTCAATGTTGTGATACCAATGTTATGTTTAATAGTTTAATAAGTAAATACTCAAGAGCATAAAACAGTACATAAAATAGACCATAAAATTAGTTGTTAATAGACGTTTCTTAAGATAAATCTATTACAAATACCGCTCAATACTACCTTTATTTAAAAAAAAAAAAACGAAACACTAACCTCTCTTTTACACCGCTTCTAACCATTTTCCAGAAAACGTTGGAATACCCTTGAAGGGTCACGTAAAACACTAAAAATCTAACCGTGCGCACTTCGCACAAAATTATGCAAGTCATTAAACCATTTATTCGGTAAAAATCGCGTGAAAAATAAGGAAATAAGGTGAATTTGGAAAATCCGCCACACAAGCGTGGTAAAAATAAACTAAACTGGTACTGGATATCACGTATAGCCAGTATAAACCGGTCCACTTATCAGGTACCAAGGTAAGCGGAAATTCAAAGCAATACTAGTGATCGATTATAGTCGTTTGCATGTTTCAGTATTTGATAGAAGCGGTTTGACTATGATATTATTGATTCCTGTCATGCTATGCGAATATTTGTATTGTGGGTATTTAATTTATAATTATTGCGATAAATTTTGTATGATATAGTATAAATCGTTTGCAATGTGGGTTTTTATAATTTGAATTTTAATTAACTCTGGAATAGGTGATTGCGTTACTAATGCGTTTCAAGATTTGATGAGAGCGGATAACAATGATATTATTGAATCCTTGACGGAAACATTATGGAAAAATGACATCCCAAATTAACAAAAAAAGTATAATTATACTTTTTACTTTATCATACGCAGTATGATAAAGTTTGATTCAACATTTGTAACACCCTTAAGGAGGCGTGGCAGATTTAGACTTATCTATATGGATTTAATCAAAATTGAAAACTGAACCGATTTTGTTATGTCCGTCTGTCTGTCCATCTGTCCGTCTGTGTACACGATAACTGCCGTAATTTTGAAGTAATTGATCTGAAATTTCGTATACAAGCTTATCTTTTCAAAAGTAAGGACAAGTTCGTGAATGGGCAAAATCGGTTCACCAGTTTCTTTTTTTTGTCTAATATTTTACGGTGGGGGGTATTTTAACTTCAGCACGGCTGAAGATAATTTTCTTACTAGTTTTTATTATAAACATATTTATGATATAATTAGTCTTATCGATATACAGTGTGTCCCCCGATGGATTTAATTTTAAATTTCTCGAGAAAAAGTCATTCTTTGTAAAGAGTTTTGGATGTCCCAAAAAGTCGAAAGCCATTAATACTAATTAATATTAGTTAATATTTTGATTTAACATACAGGTTGGTTAGAAAACACGAAAATTCTAAATTTGCCGAACAGTAAACTATCGGTTTTTCGGAATTAGATCAAAAATTTTATAGGTAAAAGTTAGTTTGAATTAATTTTATGCTCAAATATCAAAACTTGAATGTTCTATTTCAAATTTTAGATCTCGGACCAGTGAAAAGGCATTATAGTGTAAAGGCTATTTTACACTGCACTACTTTCGTCTTTTTCTAAACTTCTTTTTAGTAACTAGAAAAAAGTTTTAAAGTAACAAGGGATTAGTATATTAGACACACTTCTTTATGTATTCCAGCATAGCCAACCTGGTGCATTTAAGGTTATGTTGTTTGTTTACTTTATGCAGGTTTATTTGTACAATATTTTACTGTGTAAACATGTTACTACAAATTAAATTACATAAATTAAACCAACTGTACAAAGTGTAGCGCGTCACTGTGACGTTAAAAACGTATACTTTTCTGCGGTATGTCAAAACAAAACAAAATGATTCACGGTCGCACTGTTGGCAAACCTTACAAATGCCTACACTGCGCATGCGTCTATACTAAGACAAAGTTTAGAAATATAATAGCATGGCCTTTCCAACTATACTATTATTTAGAACTTTTTTCTAGTGACTAAAAAGAAGTTTAGAAAAAGACGAAAGTAGTATAGTGTAAAATACCCTTAGCAAATTAGTTCGAAAACCAAGGAATAGAAGAAACAATTTATAAAGTTTTGAAATTTTGGTTATGAACTCTCAGTAGGAACCCAAATACAGATCCGAAGAGTTCCCACCTTTCCGATGGGAGCTTCATCCCCTTTTGCTCAAAAAACTACCCCCAATCGTGACTTCGCGGTCCTTTTCGGCGTTTTGCTCATAAACTGCAATTTTTACGAAAAAATGTTACAGGACTTTTTATATTCTCCATTAAATTCTCTATAAAAATGTCCCTTACTGTTTTTTGCGTATCTCCCACCCAACGCTCGGAAATGACCTTGGAATATAGGCATATTTTTCAGCGCGAAGTGAAAAATGAGCCCAGCGCCGTTTTTTTGCGGCGATTATCTCTAAAAATGTTAGTCGAAGCGTTCCAATATGGCCAAATACATCTCAGCATTTAATAATACTATGAAGATCAACGACGATTATGTGATCCAGGTTGACACCACACAATTATTGCAAAGAATAATCTGTACCATTCACTCACCACAAGATTTGGAGGCATGTTTTGCTTACGAGCTGGCAACAATTCCCCTTTCCATATTTGATGACAAAAACTTAATGAGAAAAACGAAAAAGTCCTCTTTGTACCCTGTGTTTGATGCGGTACCAGAAAGACCTCTTGAGCCTGGCGAGCTAACATACGTTCTAGATGGAGGAAATTTAATTCATCGTGTGGTGTGGGCCTAAATGCGGCACATTTTCAGACATATACCATACGTACACTCATGGAATTAAGTAAGTTCTATAAATATTTTAGCAGTGTGTCGATGATACATCCAAGTACAAGTTTTTTGTTATTCTGGTCGACCGCTCGGCCGCTAAGTGCAAAAAATTGTCCGTTTACGCTTCAACTCGTATATCGGAAATTTATTATTTGAGAAACCTTGTTCGAATGCTTTGAATTGGTTTACAATGATTTATATGGTTCTATTTATTAGCTTAATGTGTAATTAATTAATATAATTCATACATTGCAATGTAATTTTATATTAATAAACATAAAAGTTTTCGATTACATGAAATGAAAATCTCATTTCAAGATATTGCATACAACACAAGAAATTATACTTACAACCTTATTGCATCTAATAGCTTTTTTTGTGTTAATAAATACAAAAATCAATTTGTTGTTGTCAATATTTTTACTTTTCAGGTTATTTCAGAACTGACATATGTATTAACATTTATTCACAAAATAGAAATAAATTAAAATTAAATTGCTTTAAATTTGTCTTTATGGTAATTTGTTGATTGTGATTTACTGATGCTTTCGAGATATTTAGCTTCAACGATATTTTGCAGTGTTTAACTTAATAAACAGAAAGGAGTATGTATTTTGTATAGCATGAATGTATCATTACTATTTTTTATATTATTATTTTGTATTTACTTTACAGCAATATGTTTCAAATATCTGACAACTGAAAATAATGACAATTATGTAAATCACTAATTTACAAAAATTTTTGGAAGCAAGCTCTACATTTTCGACGAGTTTTGATGGAATGTAAATATGTTATAATTACCTATTATTAAAAAAAAAACTTAAATATACGACCATCTAAAAGAACATTTATACAACATTAAAATTATTTCATCAAATTTGACCTGGGATGAGTATAAATTGTGTTCGTAACGGGTATATATAATTTCCCAAAAGGAGACGCTTCAGAAAGAAAAGTTGTTGATTTCTCTTACGTATAGCTTTTATTGCATATTAATTACTCACAATCATATGCAATAAAAGGTATACGTAAGAGAAACCAACAACTTGACGATTAGGGACCTTTGCGTCGCTAGCACAATGCTCTCCCATCTGAGCTATTGACATTGTGCTAGTGACGCAAAGGGCCTTGGTTCAAATCCAGGTTGTGGCTGTAATTTTTGATATATTTAAAATTTACATCCTGCCTGTATGTTACCATATTATTAACTTATAATATTACTTTGACAAAGTATGTCGTTAAACATTTTCAGTTATAGTTTATATTGTTTGGAAATTAAAAAGACCTTCATTTTTAATGTATATGCATTTTAGCTAACCTTACAGTAAACAATTCATAAGTCAAAATGTTACTTTTAACTTATTATCGTTGTTAATGCACGCCTCTTAATTTATTTAGAAAACAAATTAAGAAATAAAATTTCCTATAATGTTCCAGCTAATATACAGTAAATGAAAAATGTGTGCTTATTGAACAGGAACTATATTACAATAAAACTTCTGTAGAGCTCTTTGAAATATTAACAAAAAGAAAAAAAAATTAATTAGTTATCAAACAATGCAAAACCAAAAATGAAACACAATAAATACATATTACAACAATAAAAAATTATTAATTATAAGTAAAATTTTAATAATTTGTCTTAACAAATGAACAAAAGAAAATAGCAAAATGTTTTGTTTTTTTTTTCTAGAAAGTAGAAAGTAATATGTTTCATACAGTCTTATTGGTTTTCTCTGTTCCTTCTGAAGTTGGAGCCGTTTAAAATAAGATATTGTTAATAATTCAAACGGCTGTAACTTTTTAATGAATTGAAAATGTAATTTACTTTCTGAAAAAAATTGTTTTGCGGAAGAAACGTGGGACAGCCTGTATATATTGCTATAATTTAAATTATTTTGGTTGTCAAGCATGTATTAGATGTCATGAAAGATAATTGAACATTAACTGCTGTAAAGTAAATACAGATATAAAATTTCCATTGTCCTTCATACAAAATAATGCTCGTCCTAAATGTAAATTTAAATTATGTTTAGAGAATTTATTTACATTTAGTGAATATATTTTAATATTACAATTCTGAAATAGTCTATATTTAGTGATAATCATTGGCATCAAGTTGATTTGCGCATTTACTTACTTACTTACTTAAGCCCGTCATCCTACTGCTGGGCAAAGGCATTTACTTGCGTAATTAATATGTGTATTAGTTAACAAAAATTTATATAATGTGTCATGATATTACGCAATATCTTAAAATGAGCTTTTCGTGTCATATTATCAAACATGTTTATTAATATTATTATAAAAGTAATTCTATATTTAATTAAATGCATTACCTACTCGTAAACTTAACTGTAGTGATCATATTTCATTTATTACATTGCAATGAAGATATCACATTAAGGAAAAGGTCGGACACGCTAAAAATAAACTAAATCCCGTTACATTACATCCATCGAAAAACCACCTCGTGACGGACAACTTTTTGCGATGCGGCCGGGTCGAGGTAGAACAGTACACGAATATATAACCGACATACTATTTTCAAATCCTGCGATAGCGATACGAACTTACTTATTTCCATGACTGTACGTCAATTTCATTCGAAAGCGATACAGTCTTCGCGCTGAAAACTATGACTATATTCCAAGGTCATTTACGAGCGTTGGATGGGACATACGCAAAAAATAGTAGGGACATTTTTATAGAGAATTTAATGGAGAACGTAAAAAGTCCTCTAACATTTTTTCGTAAAAATTGCGGTTTACGAGCAAAACGCTGAAAAAGACCGCGAGGTCACGATTAGGGGCAGTTTTTTGAGCAAAAGGGGATGAAGCTCTCACCGGAGAGGTGGGAACTCTTCGGATCTGTATTTGGGTTCGTACTGAGAGTTCATAACTAAAATTTCAAAACTCTATAAATTTTTTCTTCTAAAAAAGCTAATTTTCCTACACGATTATATAAAGGTGAAAAAAAATTTTAGAGACCACAGTTATGAATGATCAGTTGACAGTAGTAACAGCGTATCCAAGCAATTTGTTGATAGAAGCTGATTGAAAGTATGAAGACTTTAGAGCAAAGGGTTTATTTAGTTCTTTGTTATGACATAGGTGATGTATCGTACCGCCATGCTTTTGAAGTTTTTAACAGAAAGTATGAGGCATACGTTTCTGTCAATTGTGTTCGTGAATTGGTTATAAATTTCATGCAACAGGAGACGTGAAAAATATCAAGAGAAAAAAGCGAAATGGCGAGAATGATGCAGGAGTCGTTGATGGAGTCCCAAAAAAGTCGTTGAGGCAAAGATCTCGAGACTTGAACATCAGTCAAAGCCGCCTGCAAAGGATCTTTTCAAATCAAAGATTTCATCCTTATAAACCAGTAGTACTAATACGCACTTTAGTAGAAGGAGATGATGCTCGTCGATTAGAATTTTGCCTATTAATGGGAGAACGAATTATGGTCGATAGATTTTTCTACAGAAAAATTATTTTCTCTGATGAAGCGACGTTTACCACAAATGGAGTTGTTAGTTCACAGAATTGCAGATATTGGTCTCAAGAAAATCAAAATTTCCGTATTACAACCAATTCTCAAAAATATAAAACAGTGAATGTTTGGTGTTGGATTTATTACAAGAAAATAATTGGACCATACTTTTTTGACGGTACTGTAAACCAAAACACTTATTTTGATATGTTGGAAAATTTTTTGCTACTTACTTTGGACGGAATCAACTTACAGCTCAGGTGTTCCCTCCACTATCAACACGACGGTTGTCCTGCTCATAGCCCATGTCAAGTTAGGGATTAGTTGAACAGACATTTTCCAAATAAGTGGATTGGACAAATCGGCCCTATAGGATGGCCACCACGTTCACCTGATTTAACGCCGCTTGACCTTTTTCTGTGGGGTTATTTAAAACAGGTGTATGCGAATAATTTTCATGATAAGGTAGACATTCTAAAATTAAAAATTAGGGTAGCAGTAGACGAAATAAATGAAGGAACAATTGATATGGTATATTGGGAGTTTAGAAGAAGATTGGAAAAATGTGTAGCTGTAGGAGGGGAACATGTTGAGTAATGGTTTGTTAAATTACTTTGTTAAAAATAAATAAAATATAAAACTTAGAATAGAACATTGAAATTTGATATCTGGGCATAAATTTAAATATAAAACAACTTTTACCTATAACATTTTTGTTCTAATTCCGAAAAACCGATAGTTTACTCTTCGGCCAATTTAACATTTTCGTCTTTTCTAACCATCCTGTATGTTAAATCAAAATATTAACAATGGCTTTCGACTTTTTAGGATATCCAAAACTCTTTATAAAGAATGACGTTTTCTCGAGAAATTAAAAATTACGTCTATTATAGGTATAGTTAGGTCCATCGTGGGACACACTGTATATGATATAGCTAGCTAGAATTCTATAGCATAGAATTCAGAAGTTACGTGACGTTGGCTTTCTCTGACGTGACGTGACGTGACGGGACGTTCCGTATAGTGCGAATGGACTTTAAATTGGGTCAATTTCTTAAAAAAAAAGAAATATTATAATATTAAATATTATAATATTAATTTGAATACAGCTTTTCAAATTAATATTTATTTGGATAACTCAACTCAATCAACACGTATAAATAAACTACCATTTGACGTTACTAATCGTAAATCAAATGCCTAGCAAATTAAGTTGTTGCGATAATAACTCATTAATTTCCAATATAAAACCCATGATGCGTATCAACGATAAATCTTAAACATTTCCTCATAGATGGATTTATTCATTAATTTGTTCAGTACAATCCGATTTCCTATTTTTATTTCAAACTATACGCATAATAACAGCAATAAGTGATTAGTTAGTTTCATTTTATATACTTTCTACGTTAAAATTACCTACGTTCTACCGATGTATAATTCATTCTAAATTACTGTTGCTGATCAAACCACAACTAATATATTCAATAAGCAGTGATAGGATAGATTTGCTTCAAGCCTGCATAATGAAAGTTTGTAAATTTAATGAGTGAAGCAGAACTACGCTGGTACTTGAGTTCTTGCGTAAATTCAATCGACTTAATTATAGCAATAATTTTAATATTAAAAGGAATATTTAGAAAGGATGATACGTGAACGTGTTTGGTAGGAGTTTATTGAAAATTGCGAAAGGTGTTTATTGACGAACTGTATCGATATTTTGCTATGGAAATTTGTGTTCAATTCTAACATCTTGTATCTTTATTTCTTGTTAAATGTAGAGACTTCCTACTTTCATATTTAACGACGTTTTATTGTGTTATATTATGTGTCTGATATAACTTTATTTATGTATGAAGGAAAAATAAGGACTTGCTTCTTTTACGAGCATTTTGTTTCTTTATTAATTGATTTATCTCCAAAATTGTCCTAATTACAGCTTTTTTTGAAACCTTGCATATAACCAACTTTTTGAATTTATCGATATACAGCTTTCTAGTGAAATAAACTGATACACATTTTTAAAAATGTTAAAAATGTTTTTGTTAAACATAAAATTATAAACTGGGAAAACTGCTTAATACCGTGTATTGCCTTCCCTAGTAACTTTAAGAGTTTCTAATCTACGCGGCATACTGGAAATCAGGTTTCTTATCGTTTCTATTGGTATACGATCCCATTCTTCCACTAATGTATAGCCATTTCTGTGAGACTTCCTTGACACCTCTCGCGAGAGCTCACCCTTCTCCCTAATTCATCCCACAAATATTCTATAGGGTTCATATCGGGGATTCTCGCAGGCCTCTGTAATGTGGTGATACCCGTAGCTTCAAAGAACTTTCGCACTATTGTTTCGATGTGTGGTCGGCCATTATCCTGCATCAATATAAAATTATTGCCCACTAAGTCCTCATACTGCTGTAAAATGTCAATGTAGATTTGGGCTGTCATCGACCACTCACCGGCAAAACATGAAGGGGGTTGTCTTTCCATTCATTTGTAACTGAACGGAAAAGTTATAATGGTGGGTCGGTTATGGTGTAGGGAGGGATTTCAAATTCTGATTAAACCATTCACCAGTCCTTCTCCACACTATTTTTCTTTCATCCACCATGTTAAGGCTCCGTTTTAAAAACATCGCAACTTCCAAACGAAATATTTCGTTGCGATGTTTTTTTTTGCTGGGAGTGGTCTGCCTGGCCCCCACCAACGTCAACCAGGCCACAGTTTTATGATAAGGGGAAGTTGGGGGGTTTGGAGGAAGCAGGCAAAGGCGGAGCATAGTCGACGCGAATACATTCGAAGGGGAAGTACTCAGCCAGTTTGTCGCCGCGCGTCGGCGCTTTCGCTTTCGCTCATGTTACAATGTATTAGTGTTCTCACTCATCACGGACGCATATGCATCCCGGACTGCATACAGCTGGCTGGCGGCCACCAGGCGGTAAAAGAAAATATATTGATTTAATTTAGAGAGAGCGCGCTTGCTATTATAATATTTAATCTTTTTAACAGGGTGACATACATACAGTATAGTAAATTGACAAAAATGTATTAACTCATGATAACTCATCGCAGAATTATGGACTTCCATTTAGAAAGGAATTAATTAAAATCGAGCAATGAGGACCTAATACATCTACTTATAAACATGCTGGATATCGAACGAACGCACGGCAGTGACACACGAAGACAAAAATAAAAAAAAATAATCTGATGCGTTCAGGCACATTACTTTATCATACCATATATAAAATTAATAGTTTAGCTGCATGAGATTCTATTTGATCGAGATCGGCCATGTCTGCATCTTATAATAAAGCTACTGGAACTAGACGGATATTTTGATTATATTGACAGTAGGTATTGTCAAAACATCAGCGTTTGACACTACCTACTGTCATTAGAATCACAATATCTGACAAATCCTGGCTAACTAGTTTTAATGCAGCGATCTCGATAAAATAGAATTTCATCATGCAGCTAAACTATTTATTTTACCAAAAAATGCCATAGTCATAAATTGTTCAGAATTTCTTGTACTTTAATTTATTATTTAACTATTTCGACAAATTTCCAGAAATGGCGGCTTATTTGCAAAATCTTTCAAAAATGCTATAAGACTAAACCTCCAGTTCCTTTGGACCCTTTTCAACAGAAAGCTTTTCAGCTCTAAGTTTGGTCATGCAACTTCTAAATATGAAGTTTCGTCCCGATACCTTTAGTAGTTTCTTCGGAACCGTCGCCACAAAAAACGGGTACACACACACACACACACACACACACACACACACACACCCACATCCACACACACACACACAGACATTTTTTGTACCTTGGTCAAAAATGTTCAGGGGACCCAAAAAAACATATTTCCGCTAAAATCTCAAAAAATTTTTTTGGCATGATTACAATACTTTACATACTGCGTATGATAAAGTAAAAAAATCTGATGTGGCCAGGCACATGACTTTATCATACTATATATAAGATTAATTTTTTAGCTGCATGAGATTCTATTTGATCGAGATCGGCCATGTCTGCATTAAAATAAAACTAGTAGAACTAGACACATATGTCTAATAAAGCTGCGTTCGGATATTGTACTCCGTTGACATCGGGTACACCGTCAAAATGATACTTACGTGTTATTGGGTGTAAAAAGTGTAACGGTGTGCAATATCCGAACGCAGCCTATATTGACAGTAGTATTTTCAAAATATTAGCGTTTGACACTAGCTACTGTCATTAGAATCAAAAAATCTGACATATCCTTTCTACTAGTTTTAAAGCAGTACGACCGATCTCGATGAAATAGAATTTGCTCATGCAGCTAAACTATAAATTCTACCAAAAAATGTCATATACATAAATTATAGAAAATTTCCTCTCCTTTAATTTATTATTTAACTATTTTGACGACATTACACAAATAGCGGCTCATTTACAAAATCTTCGAAAAATGCTAAGAGTAAACTACCAGTTCCTTTGGACCCTTTTCAACAGAAAGCTTTTCAGCTCTAAGTTTGGTTATGAAACTTCTAAATATGAAGTTTTGTCCCGATACCTTTAGTAGTTTCTCCGGAATCGTCGCCACAAAAAACGGGTACACACACACATACACACACACACACACACACACACACACACACAGACATTTTTTTGAACCTTGGTAAAAAATGTTCAGGGGACTCAAAAAGACATATTTCCGCTAAAATCTCAAAAAAATTTTTTGGCATGATTACAATACTTTACATACTGCGTATGATAAAGTAAAAATCCAACACTTCAATTTTTTTTGAAAGACAATGGAATTGCCTTCTAACAAATAAAAATAAAGCGGCCCCGCTGGTTTAAAAAAGCACATTGTACTGAAAGGTAGAATATTGCGATATGGAATATTCAAATGTAAGCAAGCTTGATTAATTTGCAGTCGGTCAGTTATGTTATTAAATTGGTTGGTTGCGACTTAATTTATTGCATCGAATTGAACTGATTCGGATCGAAAGTAAACGTCTTGAAGGCATTTCACAACACTCCGTTGTGGACAAAATCTAGAACTTATCGGATTACATGTATATTATAATAAATATTACGCCATTTCCGTTGCGTTGTATCAAAATTAAATCATTGTAATTCCCAGAAATTTCAGCTCTTAACAGGAACAATTTTCTATAAGAAACATGTTCCTTAATGGCTTATACACTGCTCAAAAAATGTTACAACTCTGAGTTACTTCTAAGTTACACTTAATGTAAATTAATAACCTAAAATGAAATGGAAAAAATGTCAAGTAAGTTTTGAATTCACGTTTGAAAACCTACTAAAGATGACAAATGAATTCAGTTGTCAATTTTCGTTGATTAGAAACGCCATTAGAAGTAAAATGAGGCATCTTAGTGAAGTGCAAGTTGCTCGTGCTGTCGCCCTTATTCAGCATGGCCACTCTACTCGACATGTTGTAGGGACCTTCGGGTTTCCCCTTCTGTTATTCAGCGTTTATGGAATCGGTTTCGGGTGACTGGCCAATATGTTAGAAGAGCTGAACAGGGTCGAAATCGAAAAACTACTCAAAATCAAGACCGATTTCTTATCCTTTCCTCTCCACGTCAGCGTACTGCCACAGCACGAGACCTCCGAAACGACCTAAGACGAGCACATGGAATAGAAAATTCTGATCAAACTGTAAGAGACAGATTAAAATAAGCAAATTTGAAACCAAGAAGACCTGTCCGCGCACCACGCCTTACGCAGCATCACAAAGCAGCGCGAATGAGGTTTGCTCTGGATCACAGAGATTGGCAACTTCGACGCTTGTACTGTTTACAGGCGAGTCCAGATTTCGTTTAACTCGTTGCGACGGTCGAGTACGTGTATATAGATGTCCTGGTGATCGCTACGCAGCCGCTACTATATATAGTGGATAGATTAGGTTGTGGATCTGGGATGGTTTGGGCTGGAATCAGTATAGACAACAGAACTGATCTTGTAGTGGTTCCTGGTAGACTAAAGAGTTACATCGAAAACATCTTGGAGCACCATGTGGTGCCTGCTGCATATGGCGTCGGTCAAAATTTCACCCTAATGCAGGACAATGCAAAGCCACATACCGCCGGCATCACCACACACAGAAAAGTGATCTCTCGAACGAAGAGATAATTACTTGGCTGAAGTAGTTGGTAGGTTCCTATATACGCGAGAAATTATTGACTTCAACCAAGAAATCTTATTTCTTGGAATAATTACTAGATTTAAGAAAGTGGTTACTCTGGTGAAGTAAGTAAACAGTCTTCAATGAAGTGTATATTTTTATTCCCGGTAAATATTTTTAGCTACTTAATGTAAGAATTTTAAAGATTTGGCACAAATACTTTTTCTATTGCTAATTAACAAGATAGGTATGTTATATTTACTTACTCGTTCTAAACTGTTGCGTGCGTTACATCAAACTATTCCGTGTTGAACCGTTTATTGTACACTATAAATCACAATACACATCCCCAATAAATCACAAGGCACATCCCCTACGGGTACTTCGTTATTGTTTTCGTAGTAGGTTTGGCTCCAGCACCACACACGCGTGGTGCTGGAGCCTAACCTAGTACGAAAACAATAACAGAAAGAATTTAATTAAGTAAGAATTTAAAGAAAGAATTTATTTGTTGACAGCATTTATCTGAGAAATTATTTTACTTATATTGAGTATGTGGCATTTCTTGTATATACCTAACTTTCTACATCCAAGTAAATATGCATTTGAATCTAATAAATAAATTCAAGAAATTATGTTTTCTCGTTCCAAATAATCACTTTTCTGTGTGCAGAAACTTTTGTACTATGTTTGTATTTATGTAATTGTAGTTTTGTATTTATTTATGCATTTTATTTATTTTGAAACGTACAAAAAGAATACTCCAATCACTATCTCAAAAGAATCGCCACAAAAAAAAACGCGCTTTTGACGTTTGACGTTTGATATCAATGCCACCAACTTGTTTTGTAAGCTTGTGTGCAGAATAATTAAGAAACTCTCCAAATTAAATTTGGAGATCGATACGCATCGAGAGATCTAGTTAGCTTTGAGCATTCACACCTATGATCACGGCTACGATCTTGATCGTTCCGGTTTGCTGCATATCGGGCTACTGCATTTTTTTTATACCAAAGAAGAAAGAAACTTTCTTCCACTTGATATACGAGCGAAAGTCCACACAAATTATAACGAATTTTACGCATCGCAATTAAGGCACAATTAGGAAATAATTTTTACACCTGCTGAACGCCACATTGTGCTCGCTTTTTGTTATAAATAATTTTCAAATTCGTAATTACCCCGAAAGATGACGTATTTAAGATTTTTCTAGAGTTTCTTATTTGATAAATTAACCACTTTGTCTTGCCATCAAATTGAGGAAAGCATTTTGTTTCTTTCACGGTTGTTCATATGGAAAATATAGAAAATATAGGCTTGTGATATTTTTGTGGTATTAATTATTTGTTTTGTTGTCTTTTTCAGTGCTAATACACAAATGGACAACGATGTTACTCCAGTGTATTTGGCAGCACAGGAAGGGCATCTTGAGGTGTTGAAATTTCTTGTTTTGGAAGCTGGGGGATCACTTTATGTTAGAGCTAAGGATGGAATGGCTCCCATACATGCTGCTAGTCAAATGGGGTGCCTCAACTGCGTCAAATGGATGGTATGTATAAAGCCGGGGCTTCATATTCGTATACTTGCCAAATATCAAATATTTGCCACGTCGGCAAATATGCAACATTTGGCAAATATATTTGCCACGCAAATCGAAAATTTTTGTTATTGATTGGCCTAAACGATGCCATGAGTGATTTATTTTTCCTTTTAAGTTCGTTCACCGAACATTTTTCATCCATCCTTGATTACCGGCTGATTTTTATAAAACTCAAAAAAATCTATGACTTACCAACAAATTTGTACAATATTCATTTGTGATTTCGGACCGTCAGAGTTGCACTGCAACAGTAAATGCATCGGACATTGGTGCATCGCCACATAGCATTTTCTAATACGTGAAAATCTTCTTTGAGGACTTGCTTCATGTGCGTACTGAATGGGCACTAGTTATTTTTTTGGTTAGTTCGCCTTATTTGCACATTACCTTTTTCAAATCAAACTGATAATTTGATCACGAACAAGCAAGGTGTTATTTTATAATGCCGACATATTTTTAATTACATAAGTGCAGAATTCACTGCGTACTAACAAGGGTATTCTTGTGGAAATTTACAAAACAAATCTTGACGAAACTGTTTGTTTTATTTTAATGATTTTTTTTAATTCATCAGCTTTCTGTAGTATTAATTCACAGCATCTAATTTTAACAGACTGTAAAACAATACAATTGGTCATTTTATGTGAACTAGTTTAAATAAATTATTATTTTATTGAGAAAAAATATATTTTTTTTATTTGTTAGGAAGAGATTGCCCATAAAAGAAATGTTAGATATGGTTTCTTCGTCAGCTTTAAAGTTCTACTAAATCCAATTGTACTACTAGGTTCGTTGTATAAATATGTCCTAATATTGTCTGAACTACAGATCAATTAGCTTCTGAAACAAAAATTTAAACAATTCAGCTTTCAAAATATAACGTTTTTGTTGAATAAAAAAGCTACACAAAATTATTTCTACTATTAAAATATTTTTAACCGCTTTCGTTTCTCTTCAAATAATAAAAATCGACAAATATATAAATACAAGCAAATAAAGTATAGTTTTCCAAATAAATTATTTTATGGACATGCTGTCTATAAAATGTTTATTACTTGAAGAGAAACGAAAACGATTAAAAATATTTTAATAGTAGAGAGAATTTAACAAAATGGTTATATTTTGAAAGCTCATAAATGAGTATCATCTATATTGTTCATTGAAAAGCATCAACTTAGGATACACTCTGTATATGGTGTCTGTTTTTCTTAGAAATAAATAACATTGGATTTGTGTGGACAGGTAAAAGCAACAATTTTTTTTATTTCTGTCTGACGGTTTCCGGAAAACTGTCTGTCTGACGGTTTCACAAAATTACAATTTTATGCAGCTTTCGCCCTTTAGCAAAATCAAAAATCTTACTAATGTTTACAAACCTATTGTCAATCTTCGTATACGACCTACTACACTCAAAACGAAATTAGAAAATGGAAAAATTAAACAGCGTACTAAAATGTTCATCGAGTACAAATAAATGCACCAATATTTGTCGCCTTTGCATTTGCTATACCCACTTCAACTGGGTATTGCAAATACCTAAGTATATGGCGTAAAAAAACTCGTCCGCACAGCCGAACGTCGAATATATAAATCTATTTTTGTGGTGGACTCAGTACGAATTGAATAGAGCTGGTTTTTTTTCTTGACAAATTCGTATACCTGGCAAATATTTGATATTTGGCAAGTATACGAATATGAAGCCCCCGGCTTAATATGCATTTACAAACACATGTTCAAATTTCCATCAGCTATTCTTGATGTTTGTACTTACTATAGTAAAGTAATACCTTGGCCTAATAGCTAATCACTTTGGCTATTGCTATTAGAAGTTTATATGTTAAGTAAATGTCATTGTAGTCGATCTATGATTACAATTACATTTTTATTTAACATACTGGCTATGTATAAAAACAAGAAACTGTTCAATTTGCTCAAGAGCAAACTATCTAATTTGTTTTGTAATCGTTTACGTATTTAATGATTATTTCAGGACATTGTAAATAAATTCATTAAGATTTATCACCCGCCTTTGCAATTTTGAAAAAATAAAATTATTTATAATTAATAAAAATAATATAAAATAATATAAATAAAAATAATAAAAAGTAAGTTATGTATTATCGCCAATTTTTAAATGGCAACCCCATTTTTACTTACAGATTTTGGTAGATCATTTAATTGTTTAAATAGTATCCAAAATATTTTATGGAAATACATAAAAAAAATGTCAAGGAAAAGACAATTAAAAAGTGTAAAACATTGATAACTTTAGGAAAAATAGTGAATTGAATATGAAATTGAGTTTTTGGGTAGAACTAATTGCCCTGGAAACGGATCTTGGTTGAACAATTTTCTATCGCACAGTGTTTTCGAAGACAGTGGGGTTAAAGGGACAAAAAAACGCTATTTTGGTAATTTTGACAAATTTATACCAGGTGAACCAATTGTCCTAGAAACCTTAAAATGGTCTGATAGGAAACCTTCATCTTTTCACTTTTACCTGATATCATAAAAGTTTGTTCCCAAATGTTTTTGAAGCATTTACAATGATTCTTTAAGTGAGGTGCTGACGGCTATATGAAAGAAAAACAAAATAACCTGACGTGATATGCAACTTTTGAGCTCAGATTCGCATTCAGCGCAAATAGATCAATCGAAAACGCTTTCCATTCGCTTTCCACAAACAAAATTTATCAATATTACCCTAATTTTCAACTGTCTTTTTTTCGAAAATTTTCTTATATAAAGCGATAAACTTTTTGAATTACCTTTGAGAGAATTAAGAGATCAATCAACATCACTACAAAAATCTGATGTAGCCAGGCACATGACTTTATCATACTATACAGTGTGTCCCCCGATGGACCTAACTATACCTATAATGGATATAATTTTTAATTTCTCGAGAAAAAGTCATTCTTTATAAAGAGTTTTGGATGTCCTAAAAAGTCGAAATCCATTGTTAATATTTTGATTTAACATACAGGATGGTTAGAAAACACGAAAGTGTTAAATTGGCCGAAGAATAAACTATCGGTTTTTCGGAAAATATAAAGGTGAACAAAAATTTTTGTGACCACAATTATAATTGATCAGTTGACAGTAGTAACAGCGTATCCAAACAATTTGTTGATAGAAGCTGATTGAAAGTATGTTGACTTTAGAGCAAAAGGGTTTATTTAGTTCTTTGTTACGGCGTTTGTGAGGTATCGTACCGCCGTGCTATTGAAGTTTTTAACAGAAAATACCCTGAGGTATACGTTTCTGTCAATTGTGTTCGTGAATTGGTTAAAAAATTCATGCAAAACAGGAGACGGGAAAAATACCAAGAAAAAAAAAAGCGAAATGGCGAAGATGATGCAGGAGCTATGTTAGCTATTGATTCCGTGAACACTTGCCCAAAAAAGTCGTTGAGGCAAAGATCTCGAGACTTGAACATCAGTAAAAGCCACCTGCAAAGGATCTTTTCAAATCAAAGAACACATCGTTATAAACCAGTACTAATACAAACTTTAGTAGAAGGAGATGATGCTCGTCGATTAGAATTTTGCCTATTAATGGGAGAACGAATTATGGTCGATAGATTTTTCTACAGAAAAATTATTTTCTGACGAAGCGACGTTTACCACAAATGGAGTTGTTAGTTCACCGAATTGCAGATATTGGTATCAAGAAAATCTATTTCCGTATTACAACCAATTCTCAAAAATATAAAAAAGTGAATGTTTGGTGTGGATTTATTACAAGAAAATAATTGGACCATACTTTTTGGCGGTACTGTAAACCAAAGCACTTATTTTGATATGTTGGGAAATTCTTTGCTACCTACTTTGGACGAAATCAACTTACAGCTCAGGTGTTCACTACACTATCAACACGACGGTTGTCCTGCTCATAGCGCATATCAAGTCAGGGATTGGTTGAACAGACATTTTCCAAATAAGTGGATTGGACGATTCAGCCCCATAGGATGGCCACCACGTTCACCTGATTTAACGCCGCTTGATTTTTTTCTGTGGGGTTATTTAAAACAGAAGGTGTATGCGAATAATGTTCATGATAATGTAGACATTCTAAAATTAAAAATTAGGGAAGCAGTAGACGAAATAAATGAAGAAACAATTGATTTGGTATATCGGGAGTTTAGAAGAAGATGGGAAAAATGTGTAACTGTAGGAGGGGAACATGTGGAGTAATGTTTCAAAATCCTTGATATCCAGATCATGATTACTAGCAGATCCACCAGCTGCAAACGTCAAATTTCATAATTAATTATATACCTACATAAGAAAATTAATAATTCTTTAATAAAGTATAGTCGAAGGGACACATGACAATATCCTTGTTAAAACTCAATTAACATCAATTAAACTAAAAAGTGCTGGCGAACCATAAAAACAGGTTGTCTTATGGTACAAGTTCAATCAATCTATTGACCAATATAAGGCCAATGTGATCGACTAGACTCTAGAGAGAAAATTGCATTATAGCGGTACCGGTTTAGAAAAGAAATTTACTCGGACTGGAAGTAAAACCTTCCGTAAAGGAGCGACCTCCATGTCTTCAGCTGCCATCTGTAGCTTATAACGGACATTAATATTCACCTCATTAACGCAGACGGCAATAAAAACGCTTAAGGAGTTGACAAATTTGTAACGATTAACAACAATGTGAAGACTTTGTTCAGCATTCATTGTCTTAACGCTCTCAGAGGACAGCTTAAGTACAGGTTATGGACAATAAAAGTACTTTCTCTAGGTTTAATTACGCTTAAATTATGTAAAAACTTGTAAATTGTATCACTTTTATTGTTTCTTTATGTTAAACCACAGACGTATACGCATTACATAAGAGAATTTTCTTATGCATATTAAAAAAAAACTATTTTCCTCGATAATTTTTTTTTCACGTTTAGATGTGGAAAAAGTTACTGTAACACCAGACAAATTTTTAACAGAATTCATAATTGATATTCTGAGATATAATGCTTTGAAAAAGAGATCATCCACTTTTGACTTCCTTACCCTACGTTTAAACAAGTTATTTAAGTTATGTAAAAACGTGTAAATTGTATAACTATTATTGGTTTTTTTTTATTTTAAAATACAGACATTACGTAACTTTTCATATACAGTGTGTCCACGAAAGTCCGCACCATATGGAAAAATTTTTTATTGTGTATTTCTCAGAAAATTTTATTCTTTATAAAAGTTGGCGGCTCGTATGAAACCAAAACTGCAACCGTCAAATATGTTAATTTCGGTGCCATATACGAAGCGATTCAGAATATATGAATTTGTGATAAGAGTAAAGTACCTGTATTTTCATTATTATCGATAAACTTTATTTGGAAATGTTGTTTAGAAGTAAAAATTATATTCAAATATGAAGTCAGAGCCACCTACCTTGAAAAACAATATTTTGACCTTTTTTCTTAATTATTACTTTTGTGACAAATATTAGTAAATCCCAGTGATACTACAAGGTTCTTTTTAATCTATTTTCTGGAAATTTGAATACATTTTTTATATTTTTTGATATTTTGGTATGATAACTGATGTTTATTTAGAACTAACGCAAAATTACTTATTTTTTTGGTGCAAAGTTGATATTTCACCCTGTAGATATTAATATATCATACAATAACTAATTCAGGAACGTGACCTACCTTTTATTTAGTTAATATTATTGACTATGAATAGGTTTATAATAGTAGTTATCCATCTACACCGAGCGATTCTCAAGTGGTGGTACGCGTGGTACTACCACTTATGAAATTTTATTTTCATTGATAATATCTTAATAAACATAACTGAAACCTCAATCAATTGTGTCTTGAATCAATTATTTTATGCAAGAATGTATCTTCTTATGTACAGCAGCACAAAAGCACCAATAACCACCTAAGTATAGGTTCTTGTATAGGCAACCCAATGATACAAAAAAAGAAAGAATATAAAACAAACAACTTTATTTTCTTTATGCAACATTGTTTAAATTTTAAAATAAGCATACACCAGTTATCTTAGGTGGATATGAAAAACAAAAGCATTATCCAGACATTATCCATTTAATCGTACTCACTGCAGTTTACGTTAGTTTATGTGAATAGCTTCAAGAAACCCCACAAAAATATGTTGACAAAATGAGGAAACAAGTTTGTCAGTGTTGCAAGAAGTAATCGAGCATAAAACGACTTCTGTTCGACAAATTACTTCACACAGCCAATGCATTAAATCAACAGTACATAAAATAATATTAAACAAGTATCACCCTTATAAACCAATATTTATAAGTACCTACACTAAAAGAAAGAGACTTCGACATCAGGTATGACTATACCATCTGGTTTGAGTTGAAAATGAAAGAGAACATAGTTTTTTTTTTAATATTCTTTGTACAGATGCGGCAACATTTACGTCAAATGGGACTGTTTCTTCAGAAAATTGCCGGTGGTGGGCACATGAAAACCCGAACTTTACAGTAGAATGCCGAGATCAGTACCATTTTAAGACTAATGTGCTGTGCGGTATTTTGAATAATCAAATATTTGGGCCTTTTTTTTCGTCAAAATTTAAATGGGGAATTATATCTTCAGTTCCTGAACAGAGAGTTGTCACCTTTTTTGCCGTTAATTCCACGGGAGTTAATTTGGTTCCTGCTTGATGGTGCGCCCATATACACAATATAAACTCTGTCTAGAACTTTTTAAATCATAGATTTGGCCATCGCTGGATAGGCAGAAATTCGGAATCAAGATCCTGGCCACCTAAATCCCCCGACTTTACCCCGTTAAATTTGTTTTTGTGGGTTTACGTAAACGTATACAAACACCGACCATTTAGAGAGATAAATAATCATTTAGAGGAATCTATCCAACATTTTAAGTAGTAGAAATAAAAGAAGTTCATAGACAATAAATTAGCATTATTAACATATTCATAATAGTTATTAACTTAATAACGGGTAAATCAGTCATAATTAATTCAAGAAACAATAGATGTTTGATGCTTTAGTTATTTTTATTAAAATATTATCAGTGAAAATAAAATTTCGTAAGTGGTAGTACCGCGCGTCTCACCACTTGAGAATCGCTCGCTGTAGATGGATAACTACTATTATAAACCTATCCACAGTCATTAATATTAACTGAATAAAAGCTAAGACACGCTGCTGAATTAGTTATTATATGATATATTAATATCTACAGGGTGAAATATCAACTTCGCACCAAGAAAATGAGTAATTTTGTGCTAGTTCTAAATAAACATTAGTTATCATACCAAAATAACAAAAAATATAAAAAATATATTCAAATTTCCAAAAAGGAGATTAAAAAGAACCTTTTAGTACCATTGGCATTTACTAATATTGGTCACAAGAGTAATAATTAAGGAAAAAACTGAAAATATTTTTTTTCAAGGTAGGTGGCTCTGATTTCGTATTTGAATATAACTTTTACTTCTAAACAACATTTCTAAATAAAGTTTATCGATAATAATTAAAATAAAGATACTTTACTCTTATCACAAATTCATATATTCTGAATCGCTCGGTATATGGCACGGAAACTTACATATTTGATGGTTGCAGTTTTGGTTTCATATGAGCCGCCAACTTTTATAAAGAATAAAATTTTCTGACAAATACACAATAAAATATTTTTCCATATGGGACACACTGTAGATATCAAAAGAAATATTTTGAACACTATTTTTAACCTTTTTATTTTTATTTTTTTAGTTAAGAATATAAAAATGTAGTTAAGTTACATATGAAGTATTAAGTGTATATTCAACATATCTTTTTTTGCTCTATTACGAATAAAAAAGGTAATGGAAAATATTTACGCATTCTTAATAATTACACTATACCGGGTAATTAAATTTTGGCTCACCATGGGGATCTCGCTTATTAGTGGAGATTGAGCCTATGTTTAAATTTGGCAAAGTTTCGTATTTTTGTGCAGATCAATTATCTGAAAGGAAATTTTAGCTATCATTTTTCATTTTAAAGATATCCGCAAAAAAACTGAAATGTTAAGATATCGTTTTTAATTTTTTATTCAAAACCAAACGTAGCTAGACATTTGAAACACAGTCTACAGCTACTTTTTTACAAGTATTGCCGTGTCATTTTTTAATTTGAAATAACATCAAAGATGCCGGCGTAACTATGGTCAACTTTTGTTTTTCTTCTGTTTATCTTTTGTTTTTCTATAACATATTGGCATTATTTTTTAAAACAATGGTTTAATAATAAAAAACTTTCTTCTTTTTCTCGTTGTTTGTCGTGCTTATCAGGTGCCCAACTGGTGCTTGGTTACAGACCGCCGGCGCCGGACTGACCCTTGGATTAAAAACATTCATATTGTAAAAGAAGCAAGTTTATACAACAAAAAGCTTATTTCTTAACTAAATGTTCAAATTGGTCGCCATTTTCTTGAAGGCATAAAATTGAGCCAGCTTTTCGACATGTTGTTATGCTCTTCTAACTGTTCTTCCCGGAATAGCATTGACCGCATTTGTTATTCGATCGCGCAGTTCCTCGATATTTCTGCGAGTATCGTGATAAATTTCGTCGTTCACAGTTCCCCATAGAAAATAGTCCAGAGGACTTAAATCAGGGGATCTAGCAGGACTTTCCACCATTACCAATCCAGCGATTGGGGAAATTGTTGTTTCAGATAAATTCGTACAACTGCAAAGTTTGACTTGTGTGGGGTTTGTACAGATTCAATTTCTTTGTTCGTAATGCTCTCCAAACACGTGTTTGCGGCAATTCCAGCTTAGAAATCCGAGGATCGACATTTGTCTAAAAACCAGTAGTTGAAGCATTGCAAATTATGGTAATCTAACGTTTACCATATTACGGAAAAAAGTAAAACTGTCAATTTCATTTTTCTTGAATATCTTATCTATTCACGATAAATAGAAAGTCAAAATTTTGTATTCTTACATAAGAGGATACCCTGAAGCCATTTTTGATGTCAGAAAATGTTTTTGTCCGCTAGCTTTGGCTGGGCGACTTTCTTGTTTTTATGTCTTATAGACGTCATATTGATTTTTTACAGATTTAAATAGAATATTGAAATAGCTTTACAACAATGTATAAGTCATGTATAAAATTAAGACTAAATACATTGAAGGTCCCATTAGATGGCCCGCCAGATCGCCCGACTTAACCTCCATGGAATATTTTCTTGAGACGGCAGTGGAGAAGAAGGCCTATTCAGTAATAATTGTTAATTTTTATTTAGAACAAATAATGGCCAACTATGTGAGGCTCTATTTGATATTTACATATTTAAATAGAATATCGAAATTGTTTTGTAACCTCATCCGTGACATGATACAATAAAATGTTCACAAAATTTAAAGTAAAAAATTAACAACCTAATATTTTCACATATGTACTTGCCTAATTTGACAAAAATAGCATTATTATTTAAGCCTTGCAACGGCAATAATTTATTTATTGAAACAAATGAAAAACTGCCTAAGTAAATTAATTACTTAACAAAACTGCAATGATATACAATATACATAGTGTTCCATCAAAAAAACATAAGTTTGTGTTATGGAAATTCCTTCTTTTGCATTTCAATCAGCAATGATTATTTAGTTAAATATAACGGATTTTTTTTTAATTTCTATGCAGATACAAGATCAAGGTGTGGACCCCAACCTTAGAGATGGTGATGGTGCGACCCCATTACATTTTGCTGCGTCCAGAGGTCACTTGGATACAGTACGATGGTTACTGAAGCATGGAGCCAGACTGTCATTGGATAAATTCGGGAAAAGTCCCATAAATGACGCAGCGGAAAACCAACAGGTCGAAGTAAGCACATTCATAAAGAATAATCCTTGAATACAACTTTACAAAATATCTTTAGGATCCTTATCTATAGTTTCTTCTATATTTGAGTCATTTTTACAGAAACTTCATATTTAACTTTTTAACTATAATCGTTGTTGGGTGTTTTAAATTTTAAATTCTTTTCATCGTGTTGTAATATAATGGTGTATAATACATGCCATACTTTTCACGGTGTTAATTATCTGATGGTGACGTATTCACAGAGGAAATTCGGGTTTTAATTTGTATGTCCTGTCTATGGGAGATTTTTTGTTGTTTTATTGGCTTATTCAATGTCATTTGATTGTGTTTTACAGTGCTTGAACGTGTTGGTACAACATGGGACCACACCAGATTATAAGGACAGTGACAAGAAGCATAGTTGTTCCTGCGCAAGGAAAGGTGAACATGTAAAAAGAGTAAGTAATATTTCATTCGCCCCTTTACTATCATATTGGTTATTTTCAATTAACTGTAAGCCTATTGAAGCTATAGTCTCCTGAACACGACTATAAATATTCAATGTTGTCCATATTGTCTCTGATTTATGGTTTTAAATAGCCTCCTGTCGATAATTTAGTGAATTTATTATCTTGTTGCCTTTCTACTATGTATTAATTTGTAATATCGTTATCGATAGAGAATGTTTAGATCTAAAAGCACAGAGAATAATTAACAGATAGTATAAATTTTAAGTGATAATTGGACCTCCGATAAAAGCTCCTATTAACAAATTAATAAACAATAGAAAGGCGACAGTATTAATTAAAATTTATTGAGTCAATTATGGAAAGAGAACATATTAGTGTTTAATTGGCACTTAATAAACGATAAAAAGGCGACAAAATTAGTTGTACTATCAGGCAATTACTAAAACACTGCTAAAAAAAATTAGGGGAACACTTTTTTCGAAACCTGTAACTTTTGAAATAATAGTTCTAGGCAAATCAAATGTGGTATGCTTTAAGGGCATATATTTAACTAAAGATAATTACAAAAACAATGTTACAACTCTTAGTATGCTTTGAATTCACGTGTGAAAGCCTACTAAAGATGACAAATGAATTTAGTTGTCAATTTTCGTTGATTAGAAACGTCATTAGAAGTAAAATGAGGCATCTTAGTGAAGTGCACCGTTTATAGAATCGGTTTCGGGAGACTGGCCAATATGTTAGAAGAGCTGGACAAGGTCAAAATCAAAAAACTACTCAAAATCAAGACCGATTTCTTGTCCTTTCCTCTCTACGTCAGCATACTGCCACAACACGAGACCTCCTAAACGACCTAAGACGAGCACATGGAATAGAAATTTCTGATCAAACTGTTAGAAACAGATTAAAAGAAGCGAATTTGAAACCAAGAAGACCTGTCCGCGCACCACGCCTTACGCAGCATCACAAAGCAGTGCGAATGAGGTTTGCTCTGGATCACAGAGATTGGCAACTTCGTCACTGGACGCCTGTACTGTTTACAGACGAGTCCAGATTTCGTTTAACTCGTTGCGACGGTACGTGTATATAGACGTCCTGGTGAACGCTACGCAGCCGCTACTATACAGAAAGTGGATAGATTTGGTCGTGGATCTGTGACGGTTTGGGCTGGAATTAGTATAGACAACAGTACTGATCTTGTTGCTGTTCCTGGTAGAGTAAACGCCATGAATTACATCGAAAACATCTTGGAAGACCATGTGGTGCCTGCTGCATATGGCGTCGGTCAAAATTGCATCCTAATGCAGGACAATGCAAAGGCACATACCGCCGGCATCACCAGAAACTTTTTACAAGGACGTGGAATTCAGGTAATGGAATGGCCGGCGTTAAGAGGCTGGTTCAGCCTAACTTCAGGTCTGTTCTGCTCAGCTCTGGTGGTCCCCTATTGGTCCAATTATTCAAACAGTTCAATGCTCCTGTGGGTTAATTATTGAATAATGATAGCATCTTATAAGATTACAACAATCTGAATTAACTATTCTAGTGGGCCACATCTCCATATTTATTATACCCATGCCCAATTTTAAACAATTGCTGCTCAAAGATAGACGTATAATTGGAGGACGGGTGATATCCTGATTTCAGGAATAACAATTCAATTATGTATTTTTGCGACGCGCCGCAGTAGTTCCACTTTATGTCAATGTACAATTTGAAAAAAATTCAATAAATGAAAAGAAATAAAGCCACACCTTTGACGAATCGGCGTCGTATTTTCCCAATTTTTCCATCCATGTTCGAGTCTGAACAGTGTGTCCATCTACGATGTTCTCGAGAACTAGTCGTCATTAGACGAAGATAATAGTAATGGGTCTATCTCTATCTACCATATACCACAAAAAAAGGCTGTTACTCGCTAAAATTCACATTAATATTTACTGGGACAGATTTCGAGAGTTCTAACCTACAAATCCGATATAATCTGAAAATGTAGAAAACTTGGGGACACTGCACAAAGAAGTATTCTAATCGAAATTAGGAGATTACATAAAAATTCTACTATTATATCAGACATCAATCAGGTTTGTGCCTAAAGAAGTATACTATTGTTTTTTAAAATTTCCTTTTCAATTGATAGGTTAGTTAGCAGAATATACATATAAACAGTGCTGTTTTATCCATTCTACTACCAGAGAATTCAAGCTCCAAGTATGGTATGATGCAGAAGATCATTACGGGTTTTGTAATTGGATTCAAATCACATTACGAGGAATCAAAATCCTTACGTACTATTTTGTTGATCGAAGAGGATTTCTAGACAAGAGATGTGATTACTAATTTTCATAATTTCCATGAACTGACAATAAAATTATCGAGGTATGCTGAAGATTACCGATTTTTTATCAAATTTTTTGGTAATATTACTGGAAGACGTCTATAACATTACTATATGAGAAATGTATAATGGGACATAGTCGACTTATCAACCACTGACTCCAGATGTTTTTCTTCTCAAGTGCAAAGTGTGTGGAGGATTACGTTTAACACAACAAACCGCAGATAGTATTGCAATTAGCCCCGAAGAACCGAACAAGCATTACGACCCGTATGCGTGTGGTCTCATGATAGCGAGGATCAACATTTTTGTGATTTTGATATTATAATATAATATTAATAAAGCTTATGTTGTCTATTTGTCTTTTATAAATCATATATGAATTACAAATTGGTAAATAAAGAATAACTTATTAACTGTTTTGTTTTTCTTATACGTCATCAGATCCCTGTGCTGTGGATGTACATACGTATGTAATATCGACCCGTGCAACAAAGACTATAATAACTACATTTAGTTTGTTAGTTACGATAGTCTACGTTGCATGGGTCGATATGTATTTGTTTTTCAGTAGCTAGGCATAAGTGTATTATCGGCTGAGAAATGAGTGCATAATCTATCGTACCAAGAGTAAGTAATCTGTGACCAAAGTTATTGGTACGGGGTTTGTTTTTTAGGAGGTATAAATGTATATGGGCGCATAATCTCAATACACTTTCAAATATTCCACATATTCAGTACGTGTGCGTGTATTCATAGTACGTGTGTTTTTGCATATATCACTTCATAAACCGTAGACAAATGTTGAAGTTATTTGTCATATAAATATATGATAAATATCTCACATACTCCACATAGGTTATGTCACGGTTATGTCAACAATTTATCACAGTAATTTTTAGATCTACCATGTTATGTTGGTAACCGTTGTAAAATCACTAGACAGCCTGCTTACGTGTGCAAAAATAAATTGAAACAGCGTTAAAGACGTTAGATCATATAATGTTGACCGCACGTCGGCAAAGTCTATCTTGTTCCAAAGTAGCTTTAGCGAAAACGTCGACATCCCCACGCAAAGACCAATTCTCGACTGATTTTTCTAAACTTATCAAAAACAGCCAAGCCTCTGTCGATCAGCTGTTGGACAGGCCACTTAAGTCCTGACCTGAATCCTATTGAACGCGTGTGGGATCAGCTTGACCAACGTGTTCGCAAGCGCCCTAATCCACCACTAATCATACAGGAACTGACACAAGCCCTAATTGAGGAATGGGAAAGCATACCCCAAGAATCTCTTCACAGACTAGTGCGAAGCATGCCACGTGGGTGGGAGGAAGTGATTTGTGCTCGTGGAGGGCATACACTGTATTAAACCTCACCAATCCTACAGAAAACCCGACTGTCGTCGACACTATGACAATCATTTCCATTTTGTTTTGTGTTATTAATTTATATTTTTAAGTGTAACTCAGAAGTAACTAAGAATTGTAATGTTGGTTCTTTAATTTTCTTTAGTTAAATATATACAAATATATACAACATAACAGTGTAATTAATTATTTATTTTTTTTCATAAAATATTGAGTAAGTCCCAATATGCATTTCTAATAAGAGGACATACTTCATTCACTCAACGTTACCTTTCACTGCTATTGTTTCAAACGGATATGTGGCAACACAACATTGGATCGTTTAGTCTATATATACGGTCCATTAATTTTTATTTAAATATATTAATTACCTACCTACAAAGTTTAAGGCGACCATAAACGCAGTCGTCAATAATTATTGCCCATTACCAGGCAAAATTAGAACAATTTCCAACAATAAATCAGTTAAGAACTTTTATAGTTTCAAGTGCACAGAAATCATTATACCAAGATAATTGTTTGAAAACTAAAACTGATGCAATTATTGAGAACTATATATTATGAGGATCAATAATGATTATGAAATTATAAATTATAAATATAATATTGATTTGTATTATGAACACATTTTCTCTCAGCGGAAAAGAAATATTGACAGACGTAGCCAAATTCCCAGAAGTTTGTTTATTTTATGCAGTTAAAACAAAGGCTCATTCATCATCACGTTATATTTTGAAAATTTACCTTCTGAATTAACAGGGAAGTATCAGCAGCGATTGTTCAAGCTGTAAGCACGGTTCAGTCAATTCAGCAAACTCCCAGAATTCAGCAAATAGTCAAGAGCCTTTCTATCTCCATCCACCATTAGCTGCAAGGAGTCTTGAAGCTGCCCATGCTCCGCAGGATGGTCTGTACATCAATCCAATGAACTCCCATCGACACAGGTTAGAACAACATGTTTGATAATTTTTCTTTTTGTTTTTAAGTAGTGGTGTATTTATTTTTCGTTTTTGTTTCTTTTTACACATCAGCAAGAGTGGATCTGAATGCAGCAGTAGTGGTAGTACTCAAGGGGAGTCCTTCTACCTCCACAATCCTGGAGATGTGATCTACAATCGGGTTAAGGACCTCTTCGAGAGCAGTTCTGCCAACCGTCAGCAAAGTGCAGGGAATGGATTATCGGCGTTGACAGGTTTGTTTTTAAGTATTTTTGTTGATTTGAAGTAAACAACCTATAAATATTTTTGGTGTTGTGATTTTGTGACTAATTCTTTACACACAGAAAATATTTGCATGGAAACTACAATTGTTTGTTAAATTAGTACAATTTGTCTCAAAACACGTAAAAGTATTCAGTTTCTTTTCCAGGTATAAGTAAAATAAGCAAAAAAAAGAAATAAATCCAATGAAGTTTCAATTTTGGAATCCTACGCGGAAAGTGTTGGGTGTCAATATTCTATGGCGTCCGCAAACTTTATTAGAGCCTTGAACCTCTAAAAAACTGTCACCATGTCGTAATTTTAATTTTAGCTTATGTACAAAAATAATAGTTAAAATTCTGAACAATAATGGTATTTACCATTTAGCTAAAATAACACTGGCCAACAAAATTTGACCAACTTCAAATTGCCTGTCAAATGACAACTGATTCGGATAGGATTTTTGCCCAGGAATCCGAATCTGAAAACAGAAATGGTGAATTGGCTCTAGTTTTCTCGAGAAACAGTCTTAAAGGTGGAAAAAGACGCGTTTTTTTGCTACATTTGCCCCATGCAAAACAGGAACGTTATGTAGTAGATGTGTATATATAGAATCAAATTGAACCTTCTCCTTTAAGACCATATAGCGAGATATCAGATGGTATACACTTTGAACATTTTACACTTCTTTTTTTTGCACGAGCGCGCGCCCATTGCAGCACCGGACGGAGCGCACTGCTTCTTCCTTTATTTATAAATTGTACTGGCCAAATAAAAAGTTGTCGGAGAAATGATAACTGATCGGATAGGATTTTTTTCTATAGAATTCGAAACTGAAGGCGGAAATAGTGAATTTGGCTATAGGTTTTTATTTTAGAAAGGCAGTGTAAAAAATGCAAAACTAGGTAGGTAAATTAATGAGTGTAATATATTAATGGGTCAGTATAAATCATTTTTCAAGAAGACATGCCAATACCACAAGTACCAACTGTCATCTCACAACAAGATTAGCCATGGTCAGATGACAAATTACTCCCTAAGAGCTGTTTTACACTACCGAGAATTAAAACGAAAATAATAGCGAAAATAATAACCAAAAGTTTTGTCGATGAAAATCGGACGTGTAAAACCAATATTTTATAACGAAAATAATAGCCAAACTTTTTGTGAGAAAAATACCAGACTTGGTCTATTCACCGCGAGATTATGCGCGATAACATGCGCACTTCGTACAATTTACGATCATATTGGTCTGCGCGTGCAGTTAACTTCCAAAGAGTGACAACAAACCACACGGAATCTGGTATTGTGCATGTATTGCCGAGAAAGAATCGTTGTTCTGTGAGGATTTATTACAGCTGCGTTATGACGTCGTGAACCCGTGCCGAAGTGATGGTTTTAATTGAGGAATACAGGAAGTGGCCTAATCTATACAAATCGAAGTCCGTAAACAATAAAAATCGCAGAAAAACGGCATTGGATGCGATTCAGAAGTGCTGCCAAAGAATCTATCATACTTTTCTTCCCTTCCCTTGTTAGAAATACAACCCACGAACCAAAAGTTGGATAAAATAAACATAATCTATACAATGTTTATTTTATCCAACTTTTGGTTACAGCCGCGTATATCAGAAAATCTGCTATAGTACGCATGCGTATGGCTACATTAATAGCGAAATCAATTGCCGTGTGTCAAACAACTTTTAGCTATCGTTCGAAATTAATTTGCCAATATTTCTCACCAAAATTATAGCGATAATTTTGGCTATTATATTCGTTATAATTCTCGGTCGTGTAAAACAGCTCTAAGCAAAGAGCATGATTTATTCTGGCAGTGAAAGCGAAGATGAGACTTTGTAAACTGTAATAAATTTGTGAAAAATATATCTGTCCTTCTTTCAAGCTTCTTTTATGTTATCTTAAAAGTTAAAACAAATGTTATAAAATTGATATCAAATTCGAAATCAACAACACAAAATCACCCCACATGTAATCTAATACCAATACTAAGCGAAGATAGCCTCTGCCGTTAGGAAAAGTGTACCTGTAAGCGCTTAAATTGACACACGCTCCTATAAAAAAAGTACTGCCAAAATTTAATAATTAGATATATGTATACGTACGGACAGGTGTCATGATAGGTTAGGCTTTGGTAGTAACTACTTCCTTACCTAGACAATTTTCCCTAATAAATGTCCATAGGCCTCAGTTGCTCAGATGGGAGAGCATTGTGCTAGAAACGCAAAGATCCCTGGTTCGAATTCAGGTTGTCGCTGTAATTTTTGATTTATTTAAAATTTGCATCCCGCCTGGATATCACCATTTACTATATATCCAAAATTTAATGTTTACGCTACCTGCTTTCTGATTATATTAACAAAAAGCAGTTCATAGTTTTATTTGATCCAACAAAGAAACTTCTATAACTTCGAGTTGTAGTTTTGCACGTGTATTGGTAGAAAAAAAAAGTCTTTTGCAACTTTAACACTGGTTTTGGCTAAAAATAGAGCCAATTCACTATTTCCTTTTTTCAGATTCGGGCTCCATGGGAGAAATCCTACTGAAATCAGTTGTCATTTTATAATAACTTTTTATTCGGCCAATGCAATTTATAAAAAAAGGAACAAGCAGTGTGATCCGCCGGTGCTGCAATGTACAAAGTTTATGCCATTTGATTTCTAGCTATGGGTCAATCCATCTGAAATGGTCCAGAAAAAGATAAGTTGGTCACTTGACCATTTTAGAAAAAAATAATTTTTTTTATTGAATTCGCCTATCTTCTGGGAGTGCAAAACCATTTTTTTTTATTATTTTATTCAGTTCAGAAATGGCGACCAGTTTTGTGTCAGCGAATCAGACATTTTTGACATTGATATATGTTTGCGTTAAACGAAATAATTTTGCTTGAAATTGTCATAGAAAGTTGAAATAAAAACCACTCGATTAAGCACATTCCAAGCTATCTGTTAGATATATATGAAGGAGTACTTAATTTATCCATATTTTAGTTATAACCTTGTATGCAAAGGGCTTATAAAAAAAATAGCTTTCGTACTCCTTCTCCCTATTGATGGCAAACTATTGAAATTTCAAAATTTCTTATTTTTACGATGATTAATGTCAAATATCTCTGATGGGATCAGGACAAAAAATCTGAAACTTTCAAAATTAATTCATCTTTTCATCAGGTTTAATAATAAATAAAAACATTCTTGTGTATTGCACTGTGTTTGGAATAACAGCCCTTTAAAATGGGAGAAAAATCACAAGACGGTAAAACAAATTTAATTAAAAATTCTCAGTAAATACAAAACAAAGCATACTATTCATAACAATTATGTCATTTTTTACAAAAGAGGCTTATAAAACTAAGTGATCTTCATACGTTTTTGAAGTTGATGTGATGTAACATCTTATTACACCTTCTGTTGGTTGAGGAGAGAATTTGTGGTGCAATACACAAGAATGGTTTTTTTAATTAAACCTTATGAAAAGGTGAATTAATTATGAAAGTTTGAGATTTTTTGTCCTGATCCTCAAATTTCAATAGCTTGTTATCTATAGGGAGAAGGAGTAAGAAAGCTAACTTTTTTATTACAAGCCCTTTGCATACAAGGTTACAACTAAAACATATTGAATGGGCATATGAAGGGGTATCATGTCAAAAAAAAATCATGAAAACGGTTCCGAATAAGCTATTGTAAGTAAACATTAGAATATTTTTTAAAATAGAAAATAAACGTAGACTACACGTATTATATACTTAACAGGTAGCTTGAAATCTGCTTAATAGAGTGGTTTTTATTACAACTCTCTAGGACCACCCAAAAAAAAGTATTTCGTTTAACGCAAACACATACCAATGTCAAAAATGTCGGATTCGTTGACACAAAACAGGGCGCCATTTCTGAACGGAGCAAAATAATTTAAAAAAAAATGGTTTTGTACTCCCAGAAAATAGGCAAATTCATTAAAAAAATGATTTTTTTCTGAAATGGTCAAGCGACTACCTCTGGACCACTTCAGATGGATTGACCCCTATATGATCTTAAAGGAGAACGTTCAAATGAAATGTTTTATTTGATCCTACATAAGAACATCTACTAAATAACGTTACTGTTTTGTATGTCTTCAAAAGTAGCCAAAAACGCGTTTTTTGCACCTTTAACACAGTTTTTCGAGAAAACTAGAGCCAATTCACCATTTCTGTGTTCAGATTCGGATTCCTGGGAAGAAATCCTATCCGAATCAGTTGTCATTTGTCAGGCAATTTTAAGTCGGTCAAATTTTGTTGGCCAGTGCTATACAGAAAATAAACGTAAATATAATAGTATACTATTATACAAGTTTTATAAGACGTCAAATTGGCGCACGAGTTGTTTTGGGCACGACGAGCGTAGCGAGTAGTGCCCAACTGGAACGAGTGCGCCAATACTTCTTATAAAACGAGTGTAATATACTATTTTTTCTACTTTGCGTCATTAATTTTATATAAGTTTAGAAATTGTGGTTACTATATCGCGCTAAATTAGAATCTAGGGTATTTTGCGGGTACCACGTGCTAGCACTGTAGTAACTGTCAACTTCGTTAAGGATGATATCGATGAGATAAAATCATGACAAAATCTAATTGTGAATAATTTTACTCTACTTTAGCCTACAAGTTTGAATAAATATTCAGCGAGGTCGCAACGATGATCATAATGGAGCTTGGGGCAACACTTTTAACCCTACTGTGATAAATACATGAAACTTTTAACAATTTTAAAATAGTGGTTTCATAAGTATAATAATCAGAATAGAAGTGTTTGGCGGTGACTGATTAGTTACTTCGAAGAACAAGAACTTACTAAAGAATTGTTATAACGCTTAACGTTTAATAGCGGTGTCTACCTAATTCCGCTACGTAGCCGTTGCGGCTTATATATTTACAAGCACTTATAATTGAAACCCAATTCTAATTTCGGCAAAGTAGTTTATTAGAATAAATTATACTTAGGGTCGATCTTACAAGTGTACGTATAAGTTGTGGAATAGTTATTCCCAGTATAAATAGTGCTATTCCGCCTCCCATTGGCTAAAATATTTGTGTTGTCATAGTAATAACAACTTATACCGGTATTTATACCAATATTTAGTTATACCATGGTATAACGTGCTTTGTAAGATCGGCCCTTAGTCAAATTTCATGTGATGGAGGTAATACAAATACGTTGCACACAACCAGAACTAAAACAAAGTCGAAAGCGACGGACAAAAACGAATATGAATTGAACCGAGCATCCAAGCGTCCAAAATATTACCGAAAACTTATATGTTACATAAACTAAGAAATCCTCTACACTTTAAATGTACTATAGCTTCGTACGTGTATGCTGATAAACCATTTATTGCGCATATACAATCTCGCAGCAGTAATTAAAATCGTTCGTATCTACGATGTAGGTTTGATCTTCGCATAATACCTTATTAAAGTAAAATGTGGTCCTTGAATTATATCTGAAAAGGGGATTTGATGTTTAGTTGAAAAGAATGATAACGATCACTTACTAGAGTCGTAAAACATCACCGTAAACGTCATGCTGGCGTATTTTGATGAACACAGCAAAACTAAGAAAGCCCCAATCCTTTGGCCATACTATAGCAGGCTACACCCATGTTTAAATATGTATAGAATATTGATATTTCGCAGTTTATGTGATTGCAAGCGATTAAGAAGATGCAGTGTGTGGTTATGTTGGGTTATGTATTGTACGTTTGACATATGGCATTTGATATCACTGTGTACCAATCAGACAAACATGTTACTGTTTTCGGTATTACAATGCGTTAATTGTAACACCGAAAACAGTGTTACAATGTGTGCATTGTGAATGCAAAGTAGAAAAAATTATTAACTAAAGGAAGTGTTCTTTCATAGCCCATTTTACGTCTGTACTAGTAGTTTTTAATGTACTAGTAGTATTAGCACAAAATCCATGGGTATGTCAAACATTTGTCATTTTTTACAGTTTTATATCAATTTCTGCTTGATACCTTTATACAAAAACAAATGAATAAGGTACATGTCTTGTTTTTACGTTTAAAGTACGAAACCATAAGAAGTATTTACTCTATATGTACTTAACCTTAGGCCTTTTAAGGAAGACCCTTTTTTCAATTGGGCGACTTTTATCGACTTGATCTTTTGATTTTCCAAAAAAATTTCTTATATATTCTATCATCATAAACTACAAATTAAAAAAAATTATTTTACGACGTCATTATTCACCTTTTTACGAGCAAAACTACTTTCCCTGGGTTTGATCGCCTTTCAAAAAAAAAACAAAACCCATAAAGATACGGCGCCTATGAAAAAGCTAAATACCGAATGAATAAAACCAATACCCACTTCGATTCTTCGTAGCGTGGACGAAGAAAGCTTTCTTCATCAATACAATACCTCTCTCTGTATATCCTGTGTAATTTCTTGTCACAATTAAATACCCGGTATAATTTAATATTAACGGTCTTTCCAAGCCAGCCTACCGTATGTCGTTCTCTGCTCCAATTTTCCAATTTCCCCCCTCCCCACCATAATACCATCACTATGCCATTGCTGTACTTTGACATCCATCACCACAACAACTATATAACCAACAAATAAACAATCTTATATCCCAATACAATCTTGTAATTATATCTCTATAAAACCTCAAGTTTATGTGTGCTTATTTAATGATGTTCGAGACGTCAAATAAAAATATATAAACATTTTTAAAGGCATACGATTGAGGATTATCATGCTGGTACAGAGGAAGAATTGCAGTAAATGCGACGGACGGTAAAACATCTGCTATAGTTTCACTTCAGAGCAAGCAGTTGTTGTGAAAGGTCCTACGTGAAAGAAGTATATACAGTTGGATTAATTTGTTGTTGGTGTATTTGTGTTGTGATGATATGTTTTTGTATAGAGGACAGAAATGTAAGCGTTTTTTTGAAAATATATTTGAAATGTCTATTAGCAGTTTTTAAGTGTTACTAATTCTTAGTGGTTGTTTTAGTTTTTGAGGTCTTGTTTTGATACTCTGTTGTGGAGATTTGTTGTAATTTGTTAGATGGAATTATGGCAAAATTAAATTTAAGAAACCGCTATTAGTTACTTTAAATCATTTTTAAAATATTTCGGGAAGCGGATCAGCCGCTATACGTCGTCACTTCAGAACGTATCTCAGACTAACGTTCACTTGTTGGACGTTATTTTTGTTCAGGTTGCATATAGAGCCACTTCTATAGATTGGCATTTTTGTTTTCTTCAGTTTTTGTGTAATAAAGGTTGCATACAAGATGTTTATGGAAGCGGATATATCTCAGAAACGAATATTAACACTATATCGGGATATGCAAGTAATTTTTAAAGCGATTTAATATGAATGATATAAACTTCGTGCAGCGCGCACTACGTCAATCGTAACGGTAAATGTAAACGTAGCTGGGACAGTGGAAGATTATTTACTATTAGTACGATACGATCAGAACAATTTAATTTCAGAGTTTTGAATAGTAGTGCGAGTTTAATATAAATAATGAATGTAGATGTACAATTAATTATACCCAACAATATTTTACAAACACGGATTCAAACGGATTCACTGATCGCGTCAAAACTTCGCATCTCGTTCGACTGCCTCGCACCAAAACCCACAAGCGAGAGAAGGCGAACTGCGCAAAATATTGTTCATGTTTATTTCGGTCTTAAAAATTAACAAATAGTCGGAATGCTATTAAATTCAAGGGATATGTATCGCAGTAAATAAGGATTATTTACATGCTAACTGCGTTGTCCTGCTAAAATTCGTTCCTGAGATAACGGCTTCCATCAAAATCTTGTTCGCAACCTTCATTTCATAAAAACTGAAGAAAACAAAAACGCCAATCTATAGAAGAGGCTCTTAGATGCAACCTAAACAAAAACTGAAATTTTTGTGGTAAGCGGTTTAAGAGAAAATAAATCGGAAAGACGAGCGTTAATTTAAACAACAAAAATTGGGTAAATTTTTTCACTTCTCTCGCGCTCATGTTTACACCGAGAGGCAAAGAATTTTGACAGTCATACAACTTGTGTAGAAATGATTCAGGAGTATGACATACTTTATTTCAATATTTCTCTTCAGTAGTTTTAGAGTTATCGGCCATCAAACGCAGGTGGCAGTTAGGGCGATTCTTTCGTGCGGGGTCACATATACCCATTACAGTAATAAAATGCCTAAACAACTGAAGAATAAACAAATAAACCCATATTAAACTTTATTGTTTTCTACACAGTAAATATTGTCAGTAAAAAGTTTCATATGGACTTGTTTTTTTTTTTTTCAATTGATTTATTAAGTTACAAATAGTTTGTAATATTAACAAAACAGTAACAATAAAGAAATAAAGTTTATATCAGAAAAAGCAATAAAGGCTAAAATTATAGGCATTACGTTTATTGTTTTTTCCGTCGATCGTTTATTTATGAGTATTTTTATTTTACTGATTAGAAAATCGTTTATTAAAAAGTTCTATTAATGCATGATTTGTTATAGCCAATCAAACGACTTTATTATAGCCAATCGAACATACGTAAAATAAAACCATCCAATCAAAACATTCCGTTATACAGGCACGCAGTTTAGAACTGTCAGTGTCAAATTACATAAATAATGGTCATATAACCTCAAACGACATCGACAAATAAAATCTATGTAGACGCCGCCAAAAGAATACGATCAACGGAAAAATTTTGTAACCACCTCGAATATTAAACGGCGATTAATGATCTCGACAATTAACGCACTCGCTAATCGCTCGTGCGTTAAACAGTCTCGATCATTAATCGCTCTTTTTAATATACTTGATGGTTTATTTGTTGAGGTTATTAGGACTTCTTTTTTTTTCGGGAATGACGTTATCTTTGAAATTTTAAATAACCCCATTTATTATATTTGTGATATATTCAAACAGGATGATATTAAGGACTCAAAACCATACTGAGTGTCAATATTTGTCGAAAATATTGTCAAATAAAATCTAACTAACTCGATTTTGGTCGATATTGTATCATTGCGTGATTTAATTGGTTTTTGGCCAAGAATTCATTACTTTTTCAAGAGAATTATTTGACAGAAAATATTTTTCTGATTACAATGACACCAAATACTAAATATCTTGCTGAAAAGGTTAGCAATTAGCATGAAAATGTTGTTTAAAGCAATAAAATCGCTAACATCCGAATTTTACAGTTCTCTGTGTTGCTTCTACATTTAATATTTTCTTATGATTTAAGGCTATTGCTAGGTATTTTCAATTATTAATATGAACTATTGGTAATACTTACTGTTTTTCGTTAATGTTTATTGGTTTATTATTGTTTTTCGTTATTAGTTGTTGGTCAAAAGTGGTTAGTTGTCAAAACAAAAATGCAAATTTCATTCTTCAAATATTTCTGTATTTAATAATTAAATGAAAAATTTCGAGAAATGGCCATTGAAAATTCTAAATTATTGATACCTATACCTCTTAGAATGTTGATTTTGTGAATGGAAAGTGCATAGGCTTTTTCGATAGATTGCTTTTCGCTGGAGCTATACACAAATCCAGATTTCTTTCAGAAAAGATCCAGAAAAAGTCAGCATCATGTAAGGTTTTCGAAAAGGTCGAGATTAAAATATACAAAGAATGTGATTTTGGCAACTTTTGAGACCAAAATAGAATCTTCAAAATGATTTCAAGTGTCAAAACTGTCATTCAACTGTCATTTTTATTTATTTGTTATTCTAAGTTCAAAGTGGACATAATTATTTTTATGTCCTACATGATCATAAAGTGACATTTTACATCTTAGTTACCGGGACGAAAACAGCTACTTTTTGCGCCCTAGGGCGGTAATAGTATATTATTATACAAGTTTTATAAGACGTCAAATTGGCGAACGAGTTGTTTTTGGCACGACGAGCGTAGCGAGGAGTGCTCAAATGGAACGAGTGCGCCAATACGTCTTATAAAACGAGTGTAATATACTATTTTTTCTACTTTGCGTCATTAATTTTATATAAATTTAGAAATTGTGGTTACTTTATCGCGCTAAATTAGAATCTAGGGTATTTTGCTGGTACCACGTGGCAGCACTGTAGTAACTGTCAACTTCGTTAAGGATGAGATCGATGAGATAAAATCATGACAAAATCTAATTGTGAATAATCTTACTCTACTTTAGCCTACAAATTTGAATAAATATTCAGCGAGGGCGCAACGATGATCATAATGGAGCTTGGGGCAACACTTTTAACCCTACTGTGATAAATACATGAAACTTAACCTAAAAAGCTAACAACTTTAAAATAGTGGTTTCATAATTATAATAATCAGAATAGAAGTGTTTGGCGGTGACTGATTAGTTACTACTAATAACAAGAACTTACTAAAGAATTGTTATAACCGCTTAACGTTTAATAGCGGTGTCTACCTAATTCCGCTACGTAGCCGTTGCGGCTTATATATTTACAAGCACTTATAATTGAAACCCAATTCTAATTTCGGCAAAGTAGTTTATTAGAATAAATTATACTTAGTAAAATTACATGTGATGGAGGTAATACAAATACGTTGCTCACAGCCAGAACTAAGACGAGGTCGAAAGCGACGGACAAAAACGAATACGAATTGAACCGAGCATCCAAGCGTCCAAAATATTACCGAAAACTTATACGCTACATAAACTAAAAAATCCTCTACACTTTAAATGTACTATAGCTTCGTACGTGGTATGCTTATAAACCATTTATTGCGCATATACAATCTCGCAGCAGTAATTAAAATCGTTCATATCTACGATGTAGGTTTGATCTTCGCATAATACCTTATTAAAGTAAATGTGGTCCTTGAATTATATCTGAAAAGGGGATTTGATGTTAAGTTGAAAAGAATGATAACGATCACTTACCAGAGTCGTAAAACATCACCCAAAACGTCATGCTGGCGTATTTTAATGAACACAGCAAAACTAAGAAAGCCCCGATCCTTTGGCCATACTATAGCAGGCTACACCCATGTTTAGATATGTATAGAATATTGATATTTCGCAGTTTATGCGATTGCAAGCGATTAAGAAGATGCAGTGTGTGGTTATGTTGGGTTATGTATTGTACGTTTGACATATGGCATTTGATATCAATGTGTACCAATCTTAGACAAAAATGTTACTGTTTTCGGTATTACAATGTGTTAATTGTAACACCGAAAACAGTGTTACAATGTGTGCATTGTGAATGCAAAGTAGAAAAGATTCTTTATGCGCCCTAGGGCATGAAGGATTGCCATGGTTATATGTCAAATATATCAAATAATTGTGATTCAAATTGTAAATTTTAAATCGTCAATGTCAATTATTGGCGATTAAGGTTTTAAGTTTTACAATTAATTGTCTGTATTGTCACTCAACTCCGAATTGTTAGTATGGTTATTCAACTCCGTAGATACGCCGTCACTTGATATCGTCAAAATATTTATGAATTAATATTATTTAAACGGAGGAACAAAACCATTGTAGGACATAAAATTTTGTATGTACCTCGGGCATTACTTGATGTTTATACCCCCGGGCGACTTAAAAAGCTCGCGAATTTTAAACTGTCACCCTCGGGGCATAAACATCCGTCTAATGCCCTTGGTACATAAATAGTAAATAACTATTTCCAATTCAATGCAAAAAAAAATTAAACCTAAGAAAAAACACAAACAATACACATTACTATAACAAATTGCATAAAAAAATGAAGATCATATTAAAGACCAATTAATTGTTATTTAGCCTTTGAAATATTAACAATATAATAACAAAAAGTAATTGAGATGTCACACAATGTAAAAACGAGAAACAAAAATGATATTCTTTACAATAGAAAGTAAGTAACGTAAAAAAATAAATCTGTTTACTGATATCCTAATTTAGATATTGTTTCATTAAAAATACAGTTAATAAATCACTCTATTCTAAAAAAAAAATACACGATTAAGCAGTTTAGAACACCATCTATTCTGCATGTTTGCAAACATAAATCACACAAACAAAACCTATAATAACAAAAAAGAGTTGCTCAGCACCTAAAAGTAGGTTAATGTCACCTCATCTCTCACCAGAAACCAGCCACAATTACCCAGCAAACAATCAATCAAATTTCTTTTTTCTTTCCTCAACGTCGACCACAATAACTTAATCTTCCAACAATTTAATCGTTCCAGTGAAAGTAGAAGTCCACTCCAGCAGCAGTGGAGCAGGCTCAGACGAAAACCTATCCTCATCCGACCTTTCAGAACGATCAGGCGAACATGAACACGACTACGAAGACATCTATCTGGTCAGAGAAGAATCCAAGAAAACATCGGTCGCTCAAAACAAAGAAAGGCTAAATTCAGTCAGATCAAGATCAAGAGACTCAGGATCACATAGCAGATCAGCTTCTGCAAGTTCCAGTAACTCTGGTTGCAATGTCGTGGTGAAACTAACACCTAATGGTGTCAATAATGGTGCAACTAATGGTATTACTAATAATGGTACAACCAATAATGGTACAACCAATAATGGTACAACCAAAAAAGATACGAAGAAACCGAACGAATTCTTACCAAAACCTCAAAAATTAGAGAAGAAGATCTCTTCGAAGTCCCCCTCAACTGAGAGTGGGTTGTCCATGTCCCCTTTCTTGAGTTCTGAGGAGGAAATTGAGAAGACTAAGCTTGGGGTAAGGCATTCGATGCCGGTGACTTCGACTACTTCAAATTCGAGTACTCTGGTGAATGGTTCTGGGAAATCTTTGAAGAGGGTGACTTCTGTGCCTGGGGATGTCAATCCTCCTCCCCCTCCGCCACTTCCGGCTCCTAGGGATCACATGCTGGATGAACCGAGGGGTGCTGAGGTGGTTGAAGTTGTTGAAGAGCCGACTTTGAAGCCGTCTGAGATTGTGAAGGGGTTGTGTAAGAGTATGAGTTCTCTGAGTAAGTATTTTAATGCTATTTTTTATTATTATTTTGTTATTATACTGTATGAGACGAAATGGATGGTTAAAATTAAATAATTCATTTTCTTTTTCGTATGTTTAAAACTAAACAAAACACTAGATTATCACTGGAAATGAACGAGAAATGGCCAAAAATCGTACCAACCTTAGAAACTACATAGAGAAGGAGGTACCATAGAATTGGGTTTGTCTGATGCATGCTTTGAAAATGACTTATTTTAGTAACTTCCTTGAGAAAAAGTAAGGACCAGAAATCAAAATTTTATTTTGAATTATTATTTTAGAAAAAAACAAAAACAAACTTTAATATGCTTCTTCACAAACTACTTAAGGTATCACACAGTATTGATACTAACAATATCGTACATTTTCTTTTTATTAAAAATCAAAATAAAATGTAATTCTACAATAATAAACAGAAATAACATGAACTTTTTTATAATAATAAAATTACCAGAACACGCAAATAAATCGCCAGGCGTAAAAAATTTAAAAAAAATTCAAACAAAACTTTTTTTGGCTTTAAACAAGCTATCGTTTAAATATATTGTATTATGGAAATTTGGAAATTATATTGGAAACTTCCTTTTTCTTCAAATATATTCTTCAAATATATTTTTACATTTTTTAATTCTAAGATTAATTCTAAGAATAGTTTATAGGAATCATTTTTTTTATAAACTCTATCATTTTTGAGTTAAAAGTATACAAAATTTATACCGGCTGGTTTTTTTAACTTGAGACTCCTCAATATCTCGAGAAATATACATGGTACGACAAAAGTGTCTGCAATAAACTTGTAGGACGCAAAGGGGGAAATGAGATGGCGATATCAGTTTCATTGCAGATGGCGCTGCAATTGGTGAAAATGAGGTTAATTTCTTTTTTTTAAATAATACCCAACTTTTTTTATAAAATTATGATTTTACGCTAAATAAGAATAATCTTTTGTCTGAACATTTTTTTCGTACGATGCATCTATCAATCTATCTGATTTTCATGAAAAAAATGTGTTTTTGCACAGATTTTATCAAAAAGTCTGTTCACAATCTCAATTTTCAAATCAAGATTCGATGAAAAAATCACACTAGGGTCAGTTGTAACTTATTTTTTTTTTTGGCTGCCAGGGTAATCATTTATTTTTTATTACTGTTTTTTTGACAAAATTAAGTAATTGGAATTTTTGTTAGATATATTGACATTTGCACTTTTTTGGATTAGGTAGTTTATACCCCTAAATGTATTATAAAAATTATCCAAAAAATGCTGTGATTGTTTGCAGATCAATAATTATAAATTTTCAGATTATGTAGTGACCTATATGACTAATGAAAAAAAAATGTTTTGACAATATTAAAAGCACCCTAACTGACCCCTTATGTGAGTGCCAATATTTTGACAAAGCTTTAAAGAAATACACTACTGAAAAATAAGTAGAAAAAAGAATAAGAAGAATTTTTAATATAATACTGATGAGTAGAAATGCATTATTAAGAACATATCCCATAAAAAAATGTACAGTAGAGCCACAAATATAAGAATAATTTTATTTGAACTTACTATTGGTAGACAATTTGCATGTTTTTCGTAATTTGCTAATTAATTTGAAATGTTTAAACAAATACCATCTGTTTAGCCAATAATATGCAATGTTGCGTATTTTCTTCTGCAAAAATTATTATTATCGATATTCTTGTCTTTTTTTGTGATTTGTTCACTAATTTGTAATTATAACCTATAAAAATAATTAGTCTTATAAAGTATTTTTACATTATCATACGTAGTATGCTAAGTTTTGTAATCGGGCCAAAAAAAAATTTGAGATTTTAGCGGTAATATGTCTTTTTGGGTCCCCTGAACATTTTTGACCAAGGTACAAAAAATGCGACGATTCCAGCGAAACTACTAAAGGTATCGGGACGAAACTTCAAATTTAGAAGTTTCATAACCAAACTTAGAGCTGAAAAGCTTGCTGTTGAAAGGGGTTCAAAGGAACTGGAGGTTTAGTCTTAGCACTTTTGAAAGATTTTGCAAATAAGCCGCCATTTCTGGAACTTCGTCGAAATAGTTAAATAATAAATTAAACTAGAGGAAATTCTGAATAATTTATGACTATGACATTTTTTGATACAATCAATAGTTTAGCTGCATGAGCAAATTCTATTTCATCGAAATTGGTCGTACTGCATTAAAACTAGTAGCCAGGATATGTCAGATATTTTGATTCTAATGACAGTAGGTAGTGTCAAAAGCTAATGTTTTGACAATACCAACAGTCAATATAAGCTGCGTTCGGATATTGGACACCGTTACACTTTTTACACCCAATAACACGTAAGTGTCATTTGGACGGTGTACCCGGTGTCAACGGAGTACAATATCCGAACGCAGCTTTAATCGACATATCTGTCTAGATCTACGAGTTTTATTTTAATGCAGACATAGCCGATCTCGATCAAATAAAATCTCATGCAGCCAACTATTAATTTTAAATATAGTATGATAAAGTCATGTGCCTGGCCACATCAGATTTTTATATATCATTATAATATATGAAACACAGGTTTACACAAATATTTGCATAAACAATTGAAAATGAGTTAATAAATCACCAAAAAAATGTCAATGATCTAATAATAATTTCGAAAATCGAAATAATACGGTAAATACTCAAAAAATATCCAAAAATATATAGAAAACTCAAAAGAATAAAAGGCAACAAAACGTTGAGAGACAATGTTGCTTATAATCTATATCTTAAGTCTTGTATTTTATACTTTCTCATAAATTCCAATTACATACTCCTAATTTTCAACAATCAAAATTAACTACTTAAAATTTTCCATCACAAAATGGCATACATTATTCAGCATTACCCTACTCACGATGAGCAAAAATATTCAGACCATAGTGACATCATTTTAATCATCAAACGCCAGTTCGCATTTCATTCTTGAATTATTCATAAACCTCCTTCTAAAATATATAGCTTAACTGAACCACATATCTAATTGTTCTCTATCCGAAAACCTAGAAATAATACATTAAATTAATTAGCTGCAAAAAAAAATCCTTTAAAAGCAGATCTCTCAAATCCAACGAACCGACAAATTTGGAATAAAATATAGAGCGCAAAATTTGCAATGCAAATAACCTCTGTCTCCAAAGTACATTTGTTTATAGTTGTGGCAAAATATATTTAAAGTATTTTCGTCTTTAAGTTTGCTATTAGTTTTGTTGTAACATCTACTATTTAGGTTAATCTAAATAGCATGAAGCATGCAACAAGATAGATAGTCTAAATCAACGGTATTGTTGAGTGTAACGTTATATTCTGTAGATTTAATTTTATTAAAAATAATGCAGGTTTGTTAAGAAAATTAATTAAATTTTAAGCCAACATGTGCACTACAGCTGTTTCAATTATATTACCGAACTATAATAAGTAAACAAAAAGAAATAAACACAACGCAAGCTTGTCAGATATGAAGAAAACCATGAACAAAAATAACAAATGACAATCTGCCGTTGTGCCAAACAACCTATTACGATAAATAGAAAGTCAAAATTTTGTATTCTTACATAAAAGAATACTCTGAAGCCATTTTTGTTATCAAAAAATGTTTTTGTCCATCAGCTTTAGCTGGGCGATATTCAACTTTTTTTTATTACTTATGGACGCCATGTTGAATTTTTACAGATTTAAATAGAATATTGAAAGAGCTTAACAACCATGTATAAAGAACTGTATAAATTTATCACAAAATACATTGAAGGTCGCATTAGGTGGCCCGCCAGATCGCCCGACTTAATCCTCGTGGATTTTCTTCTTTTCACGAGACATAGTGTAAGTTGTTGAGCTGGTAGAACTGAACATAATGGCATATACAAAATTTTCCAAACACCCACAAAAACTCGATTTTCTTGGGTACTTGCATTGTATAAAAATGCAGAACTCCGTCATTTTCCATTCGATTTCCAAAATAATAAATGCAATTAAAAGAGGGACCACAGATGTACTGTTCGGTCAGATCCTTTAAAAGGTCGAAAAGTTATGGACGTTCAAATTCAGAAGTTACACATTATTTTCAGATTTTCTGAACTTTAACAACAGTTTGATGACCTGTTTCAATCCATAACTTTTTTATTTCTTTCTTTATTAAAAACCCATTTATATTTGCGTTTAATACGAGTTTGTTTATTAGAATCGGTTGAAATTTGACTGAGTTATCGAAGTTTAATCACTGTCTTGACATTCGCACTAGGCAGAAGGAATATACCTACGGCCCGACCGTAATAAATCCGTACTCTTGATTCACATCAACTAGACATTATTTTGTTTGTTTATTACCTTGTTTTATTGTATTTTAGTCTATCTAATATGTTATTAAGTACTATTCAACTTGTACCCAAATATCGCAAAATCATTAATCGACAATCTTAACCTATTAAAATTGTGTATACTATTAGGACGATGCAGGTCTTTAGTATCACAAAATTTCATATAAAATAACAACCAAACTAATCCATAAGTAGTAAGAAATCAACACTAGTGCATGCTTCAGTGCAGATATAAAAAAAAGTAAAATGTGTGACAATCGCAAAAGTTTTATTACGTCTGCGGATTGTTTGTGGACGAACAGCATCGGCTACTATTAGTAAAAAATAAATCAGTGGTTGAGGCATACAACAAATTTTTTGACCGTGTTTACACCGCAAGTCGCTGGTATGAACCAGAATACGTGAGTGTAGTTTGTTCGTCAAAATTGAAGTTATGGAAATCAAAAAATTTTGATAAATCAAGAACTGGAATGGCCTTTTCTACTCCGATGATATGGCATCATCAAACATTTCCTAGATAGAGTGAAGCTAATATTAAAGAAGGGAGGTTATCTTACATTTCAAATCGTTGATAGTAAGAATTTAGGTATTTCAACTGATCTATTTTCAGGAATACTTGTTAGGCCACAAATTCGGAAAATTATGCAGGACAACGATTTTGCAACTAAACTGAATGATGTGGAAAGACGAGCCTGGAATAGTTTTATTTCATTGTGCGATAACTTTCTTGGAAATGATAAAAGTGCCGACTACGCAAATGTTGTACAAGAGTTTTTGAGTGCCTACGGTGAAATGGGCTGCAACATGTCTATCAAAATTTACTTTTTGCATTCTCATTTGAATTTCTTTCCGGACAGTCTTGGCCAACACAGTGACGAACAAGGTGAACGATTTCACCAAGAAATGGAAGCTATTGAAAAACGTTTTCAAGGAAAAAGCACCATCAACATGATCGCAGACTACTGCTGGTCACTTAAACGCGAAACAGATGATGCTTTGTATAAACGACGGAGATCGAGTAAACATTTTTAAGTTTTGATGTATTTCTTGTTTTCTTTTACATTTTTCATAAATCACGATAGGAACCAAGTACTGCTCCAATAAACGAGTGAAAATTTTACTGTTGGTGCAATTTATTTTGAACCCAAATATACCTGGAAATGTAATGAACGTAAACTCTAATGTACTTAGTAACATATTGTGATAGTCTGGCTAGGTAACAACAAAAAAGAAAAGAAAAAAAACAGTGTCATAATTTTAGAATAACATTGTAAATATAACTGCTAGTAATGTCTAATTAATGTGTATAAAGACTACAGATTTATTACAGTCGGCCTGTATATTTCTTCTCCGTAGTGCGATGTGTCTAGCCGGTCAATAAAATTTGATAATTCTGTTAAATTTCAACCGATTCTAATAAACAAACGCGTATTAGACGCAAATTTAAATCGGCTTTCAATAAAAAAAAATAGTAAAAAAATATTACGGATTCAAACAGGTCATCAAATTGTTGTTAAAGTTGAAAAAATCTTAAAATAATTGGAAGATTTTCAACTTGATCGTCCATAACTTTTCGATTTGTTATTGGAACTGACCGAACAGTACATCTTTATAATGGTCTATGCTTCCTTTTTCATTCGCATTTTTTATTTTGGAAATCGAATAGCAAATTGCGGAGTTATGAATTTTTATACACCCAAGAACGGTTTTTTTGAAAAAAAAATCAAACTCAAACAAAATTTCCTATCTGTATATCGTATTTTATCAACCTAATAATCAAAATTAACTTCAAAGCGATACCGCCGAGTGAGTCACCCACAAAAAACGCGATTCCTTTTCGGTCATATACATGCACCTAAAAAAACCGTATATGTACACCGCTCTGCTGCATTTAACTCACACCACTTACCAACAGAACCTTAAAGAAATAATTGGCCGCACTCGCGTGTTAAACACCATTCCATCTCCCCCCACCAACAACACAACTAATGCTAATATTCTTCCAGCGTCAGCGAAGCGCTTGAACTCCTCGTGCTCGGACCTTACCATCATTAGTCTGCACGATAGTGAAGACTCAGACAAAACCACGCACCTTGTGAACAAACAACGAGTCTTACCATTTATACCACCCAGTTTCCCAGGTAGTTCAGACTCAAATAACCTGATAAAACCTTCGGAGTACTTGAGGAGCATCAGTGATAAACGGAGTTCGATTGCCTCTACGAAAAGTTCTTTGGATTATGAGGACTCTTCGATAGTCACCAACATTGTTGAAGACAAGAAAGAGGTGGTTGTGCCAATAGGTCCACCACCGCCTCCTATGCCTGAGTTCTTCAAGGAGGTACAACAGAAGACCATGGCGCCCAAGGAAAGTCCTGAGAAGAATAAGAAGCAGCAGCCGTTGTCGGCTATTAGTATTCAGGATTTGAATTCTGTTCAGTTGAGGAGGACTGATAAGCTGGTGGCTTCTAAGACGTTTTCGGCGCCTACAAGGAGCATGAGTCTTCAGTGTCTTCAGAGTGAAGCGTATTTAGCCCAGAAGAGTGATTTGATAGCGGAGTTGAAGATGTCTAAGGATATTACTGGGATCAAGAAGTTGAAGATTGAAAAGGCTAAGGTCGACCAGAAGTCTGAGAAAGAGATCTATACTGAGATCACTAAGCAGTTTACTGCGACCAATTTTGTAGAAAAGGTATGTATTTTTTAGCTTGTCTTTGTTGATGGTACTATACTTAATTGACTTAAGAATTTGTTCGTTTAAATCAAAAGGTTATGTAGTTAGATTAATCAGCTCACATTCTTGGATTGAACATGCACCTACTTGTTTTAAATATGAACATGTTATTATGAAAGCACCACCACACAATATTTTAGATGGTATGCAATTAACGCATTCAAAGAAGAATATTGAATTTTCCAACTAGACAAGACACCCGGTGTCCCTTCTTAGTCTCTTTCCATCAATATTAGAGCTGTTGGACATTTCTACATCAGGTACATTGACGGTATAATAGCACAATCACTGATGCTGCATAGACATGTATGCGGTTATATACCCTATAGGAGACCTCTTTTACGACGAGCAACTAAAGCGCCATCTATCGGCATCCTTCACATTACTTTCAAAACAACAACTTTCTTAAATCAAAACAATAGTTTTCTTAAAGCAGATGTAGGTTGTTTTATATTAAAGAAATATTCTTATTACAAGAATGTGTTGGTTTAAAACAAACAAATTATGTTAAGAATGTCAGTTTCTTAACATTAGATTATTTCCATTTCTCCATTTCTCTGTGTGTACTCGCATTTTTTCACTGCATTGAGAAAACTTCCACCACTAAATTACTATTTTTTTTTAGACAAAACCACTAGTACCACAGTCTCACGGAACTGGTACATTAGAAGTTTCTCGTGTTCTACTATTTCTGGAAACTTGACATTTTGGAATTAGAATTTACTCAATCTGAGCTCTTCAGCTAAAATATTCTCAAGTTAACTGTCACGTCCGGTCACCGGAAGTCGGTATCAACTTTGTTATTTTAAATGGAATAATATAATTTTAATTTTATATTTGGTTTCTGCGTATGAAAATACATCATTTTTAAAAAGGTTTCCCTATACCTAAATATCACCATTTTTGAGTTTTTTTTTTTACTAACTTTTTGGTGATTTTTGCGGTTACGTTTAAAATTGAATCTCTCGGTTATTACTGAAACTAGACGTTTCATGATTGGTGGTCCAAAACTAGAAACATAACCAAACAAGAAGATGTTTAGTTCATCATGATATCTTATACAGGGTGTTCAAAATTTACAACACAATAATTGAATTTTCAAACGTAAAAAACTATTTTTTTTCAAATTAAACACCCTGTATACCGATACGCCATTCGATAGATAATCTTATTCCCTATCAGTCAATATTAGGGTTCCTTATATCTATCTTTAATAGTTTTTGAGATATTGGCACTTTTTCTTTAAATCCATTTTGAATACTCCCATAATAATGGTGGACGAAATTAGATGCGAAATTTACAACGAAAATTTAAATAGTGTTAATAATGGTGATACTTAGGTATAGGGAAACATTATCAAAAATAATGTATTTTGATACGATTAGAACATGAGAAACTTCTAATGTACCAGTTCCGTGAGACACCCTATATACAGGGTGTTAGTAAATAAGTCCGGTCAAAATATGCATATGAAATTTAGTGGGTTTTAAGAGGTAGTTATTGCGCATTTTTTGACATGCAATTAAGAATTTAAAATTATATTGTTATAATTTAAAAGAAAATACTTTAGGATCGCCACCGTCAAACTTGTCAAAGTTAACAAAAAATAAGGATATTTGTATTTAAAAAAATATATTTATTTACTACAATAACTGTGCCCACCGCAACAAAAGATAAATAAAAAATCTTATTTTGTTTTGCTTTTTATTGTAATTATTAATATGAAAAATAAAAGATTACACTGGCTAACAAAAAATGTAAACAAAAGTGGTTAACGTTAAAGTTGATGAGTTAAAAATAAGCAAATTAATAATGACTGGGAGTATCTGCGAGAGTAGAACTACACAAAATCACATATTTATGCCGTCATGGTTAATTTTATTCACAAAAATAAATTTCTTTTGCCACGCACTCAACCCCGTTTACGGAAGCCCATAACGTCGAAGAATTGTGGAAACAATTTACGCTAAAAATAAATTTGTGCAAAGGTCCACAGAAGATAGCTACTCAGTGAAATCGCGTAAAATGAATTATTCTTGTTGATATTCTTATTCTTCTAAGACTTCGCGTCTGAGTGCATTTCTGAATTGAAGCTTTAGGTTATTCGGATATGTATAACCATAAGTTTCAATTGAAGGGGTTCATTAAAGGTGCTCTTAAGGTGCTCTTACACGACGCCACTTTTCGTATTGCGCAAGTTAAAAAATGGCGCAATTCTTGTACTGCAATGTGTGAACAACGCTGCAACTATAAATATTGCGACACTTTCAGTACAGCGCGCAATTTTTTAAAGTTGCGTGCAGCTAAAATGTTGCTGCGTGTAAACAGGTACAAACACGGTACTAGCGCCACACAGAAATGGACCGACGTGTTGGTCCACTTCCACTTTAGTGGCGCAACATTTATAGATGTATATACGGTAGTGTTGGTTAAACATCGATAGTTGGCGTGTCCGATAGTTATTGTTAAAACTATCGATAACTATCGAACTTCAACACCCTTTAGTAAAAAACTTATTAAATTGTAATTTTGTAAATAAAGGATCCTAACCGATAAATACTAATTCTCTAAACAGAAAAGAACATAAATAAATATTTATTATTTCAACATACAATGTTAACAACAGAAACAAGTTAAAATAAATCCTTCTTCTCTAAAAAGAATTTCGAATAAATATGTCATTCTAAAAAAAACAGGTAAATAAATATTACAATAAATATTCCAACTAAAGTCCTCGTAAATAAACAACTGATTTTATATTTTCCGCATAATGCACATTTAGCAACATTTTCTTTCTACTTGTTAAAGTAATTCCCAACCCAACCCAAGACGAGACTTTTTGTTCGAATAATTTTTTTACGATCGTTAAAGTTGGCATTGATGGGAATGTTAGGTTAAACTTAAAATGAAATTTCTCTACATTTAGATCCTCCTATCATTCTTGGGGTCTTTCTCCTGTAGGTTCGACAAAATATGCAATAATACGCGGCAAAGTTAAAATTTCAATAAGAGCCTTTTCCTACAAAAGCGGCCTTGAATAGCTCATTAACATTAGCTCATAACACGCAGTTGCTCTAGTCCTCTCATCGGCATCAGAATCTGAATCCATTTTTTATGGAATAAACAACAACACAGTATCACTATCGCCGCTTAAAACTTAATGAGGCAGATTATAAACATAACAACAAGTACGAGGGTGCGCAGTCGTTCCTTGACCAATTCTTGACATTCGACGTGCCACTTTTACAAGTTGCAGCAATGAAAAGTGGCGTGTACTGTGTGAATAGCATCGCAACTTTAAAATGTGTGGTTGCCACTTGGCGCTGGCGCTAGTCGAAAGTGGCGCAACTTTTGAATGATTTTATCTCACGTGTGAACACAACATGCCATTTCATAGTGTCGCAATAGAATCTCGCGCAACAAAAGTGGCTACGTGTAAGAGCACCTTTACACGTAGCCACTTTTGTTGCGCGAGATTCTGTTGCGACACTACGAAATGGCATGTTGTGTTCACACGTGAGATAAAATCAGTCAAAAATTGCGCCACTTTCGACTAGCGCCAGCGCCAAGTGGCAGCCACACATTTCAAAGTTGCGATGCTATTCACACAGTACACGCCACTTTTAATTGCTGCAACTTGTAAAAGTGGCACGTCGAATGTCAAGAATTGGTCAAGTAACGACTGCGCACCCTCGTACTTCTAGTGGTTTTGTTTATATTCTGCCTCATTAAGTTTTAAGCGGCGATAGTGATACTGTGTTGTTGTTTATTCCATACAAAATGGATTCAGATTCTGATGCCGATGAGAGGACTAGAGCAACTGCGTGTTATGAGGTAATGTTAATGAGCTATTCAAGGCCGCTTTTGTAGGAAAATGCTCTTATTGAAATTTTAACTTTGCCGCGTATTATTGCATATTTTGTCGAACCTACAGGAGAAAGTCCCCAAGAATGATAGGAGGATCTAAATGTAGAGAAATTTCATTTTAAGTTTAACCTAACATTCCCATCAATGTCATTTTTTACGATCGTAAAAAAATTATTCGAACAAAAAGTCTCGTCTTGGGTTGGGTTGGGAATTATTATATATTATATATAATTATAATATTAATTATTATATAATTATATATATATATAATTATAACAACTAGAAAGAAAATGTTGCTAAATGAGCATTATGCGGAAAAAATAAAATCAGTTGTTTATTTACGAGGATTTTAGTTGGAATATTTATTGTAATATTTATCTATCTGTTTCTTTTTAGAATGACATATTTATTCGAAATTCTTTTTAGAGAAGAAGGATTTATTTTAACTTGTTTCTGTTGTTAACATTGTATGTTGAAATAATAAATATTTATTTATGTTCTTTTCTGTTTAGAGAATTAGTATTTATCGGTTAGCATCCTTTATTTACAAAATATCAATTTAATAAGTTTTTACTTTGTTGAAGTTCGATAGTTATCGATAGTTTTAACGATAACTATCGGACACGCCAACTATCGATGTTTAACCAACACTACCGTATATACATCTACTAAATGTTGCGCCACTAAGTGGAAGTGGACCAACACGTCGGTCCATTTCTGTGTGGCGCTAGTACCGTGTTTGTACCTGTTTACACGCAGCAACATTTTAGCTGTACGCAACTTTAAAAAATTGCGCCCTGTACAGAAAGTGTCGCAATATTTATAGTTGCAGCGTTGTTCACACATTGCAATACAAGAATTGCGCCATTTTTTAACTTGCGCAATACGAAAAGTGGCGTCGTGTAAGAGCACCTTTATACTTAACTGATGGCAAACTATTTAACCACTGGATATGTTACAGAATACCATTTTAAATTTTAACAACGTTGCTAAGAAATTTAACCACTTGCTAACAACTGCGTTACAGAATTGTCCTGATTGACAATAAACTCTACTTTTAGATATATAAAGTGCTAAAAGACACTATTCACAGTATCTGATTCTTCTGATTCTTTAGTTGTGACACCCATTTACTATTGAATAAAAATAAAACTTCAGTTTGTTCAAGTTTGTAACTTTGACAGCAAGTAAGCAATTTATTTATTTATTTTTTATGTTAAGAAAAACACTAATTGTCTTCCTGATCGTGATTATAAGACGAAGTTTGAGCAAAAGAAAAAGCACCTGAGGATTTTGCAAAACTGCCGTATAGGCAACCAAATCGGCAACCAACGCTACTAGCGATAGAAACAAATATCACATCCAACCAAAAAGTTGTAAAATGACACAAATTAACACGAATCAATTGTTTTTTTTTTCTAGATACCAGATAAAGATACTACTGGTAACGTCATTCCAGCATGGAAAAGGCAAATGTTGGCCAAAAAAGCAGCGGAAAAGGCCAAGAAAGAACTGGAAGAACAATTGCAAAGGGAAGCTGAAGAAAAACGTTTACAGTCAATACCACAATGGAAGAGACAACTAATGGCTAAGAAGGAAGAAGCAGAACATAGAATGAGGTATAAAAGAACAAAGCCAAAACAAGAATATTAAAAAAAAAAAAAAAATATATATATATATATATATATATATATATATATATATATATATATATATATATATATATATATAATTTATATATAATATTAAAACAAATATATACAATTATTTAAATTTTCAGGCAAACCATATACACTCCAAAAGTGACAGATGAGAAAAAGGTGCATGATATCCAAGAGTGCTTGAAGCAAAACCAAGCAAGTGAAGAAGCAATCGCAAAGCAAGATTTTAACAACAACAATAATAATAATACCAATAACAATTATAATAATAATGAAGATTTTGAGGCTTACCAACCTAAAGACGAACATATTATACCATGGCGTGCCCAACTAAGAAAGACCAACAGCAAACTAAATCTACTAGATTAGAATTTATTATTTAAAACTCTCTTTTTGTAAGTCATTACCATTAATTTTGCTTGTATTATACTATATCCGTATTCCTTATATTATATAAATATATAAATAAATAAATAATTCAATATAATTAAATTTCTACTTTGAATTTTGGTAATTTTTAAATTCATCAAAATATGAAGCACCAATCTTTTTATAAGTGATTATTTTGTTGCAATATTAGCTTGTAAGCTGTTAAGTTTATGTTAGGTAGTCATTATTCTGTAATAAGAAAAAGAAAACGTTTTTAAGTAACAGAACCAGAAAATTTTGTGTAGCCTTCTTTATAAGATAATCGAATTTCTATGTACCGTGTTGGAGATATTGCAGATCACCCTGTACGTTTTGGTTTAGGTATACAATTGCTTTATGAAATAGTTGCGCTAAGTTTGGAGCTAGCTGCATCATCATACTATATTATAATAACCAGCTGTTATCATAGCCACATTTTGTATATGTTATTGTAAATATTATTGAATAAATATATTATTTTTAACTCGTTTTTGTATTCCCTTACTTCTAACCCAATAACCTGTTATTTCGATATCACACCCAACAAGCAGGAACATTCTAGACTAATAATTCAATAACTTCAAATTTTTTTTTGCTAGGTTACACCTCATTATTTAATGAGGAATCGATTGCTTTTGTCAGAATTTTTAGATACAACCTATTTATTACCTAAAGTTTGATGCTAAAGTGTAAGTTATTTGCAAAACTCTGTTTGCTTTGAACGTTCATCTGCAAAACTGGCTGTCTACAGCTCAATCAATAGCTTGGTGCTCCAGTGTTCACAGAGCAAACAGGTGTTTTTTTTTTGTTTCACGCAGGAAAATAAATTCGTTTCAGTCTAAACATCAATGTTCTAGTGCGTAGTGATTTTTAACGGCAGCTTTGTTGTTGCGATTTGTTAGCATGGATGAGATAAATACGCAATGTGAAATTTTACCCTGTCCGAAAGGAAAAGAACGCAAGAAAGAGCCACAACCAGAAAACTACTCTAGGAATGTTAAAAAAAAGCTCAGGTATGTTTTAGAAAGCAGACAATTTTAGGACATACCAAATTAAGGAAAGCAGGAATTACTTTTGTATCTATAGGATACAAAAGTAATTCCTACTTCCGTCACAAGAATTAACTTCTTCGCCGACGGCTGCGGTGGTCAAAATAAAAACACTGCAATGATGACAATGTCAGCGTACTGGCTTCTTAATGAATCACCACCAAACATTAAAAAAATTGAGATCACATTTCCAATCGTAGGACATTCCTTTATCCCTCCTGATGACTTTTTGGGGTAGAGAGAGCAATTTAAAAAAACTCCTGTTATTGTACAATCCAGCGACTATGATGACATCATAAGTAGACACGCCACAGTCAGAAGAATTGACATTGACTGGAAGGTAGATGACTGGAAGAATGAAGCAAGGAAAAATGTAAAGCTGCCTGGAGCCTGGCATTTCAAATTTAGCCAGGCAGAACGTTTCATTTTTTACAAAAAAGAGAATACTGTTTTAATACAGGGCGAGATTAATTACGCCAGTAACGTTGGAACAGCTAAAGGAATTTGTAAAAAAATTGTTCAATTTCATCCATTCAACCATGCGAGATACTACACGACAAAGAGCTTCAAGGCGACAAAAAATCTGTTATTGGTTTGCTGGTTAATCATTATGGTGGCAATTGGCGACCATTACCAGAACTCGCCTTCTATAAAAACATACTGCATGAACAGGATCAAGACTTGCGCTAACACGAAAATGACATTTAATCCTTTCAGTGCTTTTTCAAAGTTTCGTTTCGGCATATAAATAAGAGGTTTTTTAAGTTTTTTTAAGTTTTTTTTATTTGAAAATCTGTTTTTGAATACTAATTACAGATTACTTACTGTATAATGATCTTTCAATAAAAATTCAACAACTTTCTTTAATGATTTATTTTTATTATTTGCAAAACTCTCTCTTTGCACAAAAATCTTAGTTTGTTCTCAAAATCTGTGATACTTTCAGGTTTGGAATCATTCAATTTATTATAAGTGCCTGGTAAACTACAGCAAACAAAATAAAATAATACGAAAAAATAATTTTCATGTTCGCTAAAACGTTTTATGTTGCTCCTGAAAAGTAAACCAAGTATAGCAAAGAGGAAGTTTTGCAAATAACGGCCTGATTTATGACTCTTTTTAATTGTTCCAAAATGTTATCAGAATTATTAGTATACTTAATTCAACATTGTTAATGGGGGCCCCCAAACTCAAAATTGCCCAGGGCCCCATGATGGCATAACGCGCCCCTCGTAGGTACCACCGTAATTCTATAAATAAAGTTTCCAAAGTATAGTTTATAATAATGATTATTGTACTAAAATTTGGTAAATAATTCAACAATATACTGCAATATCAGCCATCCATAATCAAATGTTAAGATTTAAATGACCTTTCAATCATATTTATGCGTCAAAACAAAGCAGTGGCGCCATCTCCACTTCAAGAACCTCAACCAACTCAACACAAGCGTTCGGCAACCAAACAAACTAACCTAAACCACTTAATTCCATCTCCCATTGCGCATGCGCCACTCATTCCAGCTTTCTCATTGCTACCTCTTCGTTTTGAGGTCTCACCAACAGGTTCTCCGATTCTATAGACCAGAAATTCTCAACTCGTGTCTCTCAGAACAGGTACCGCGTGTCGACGTCGTCAAAATTCGTAAACATGCCCAACAGTCGATAAAAAAAAGTGATTTTTAACCTCGATAACACGTAAAATTCGTCATCAGACAACAGGGAATATAGTCAGGTGACCGCGGTGTGCGCTTTGGACCGTATATCAGTGATTTCTACGAGTGCAAAGACGACGAAATTCCAACATCCAAGATGCCTTGTTCTGCCGTGACGTTAAGTTTGGCTACTATTACTTCGATTATTGCAGTATCGCTGTTGACAATAGCGTTTGCCACGGACAATTGGCAGTATATTGATGTGAAGAGGGCCAATATACAGGTAAGGATTTGTGGTTTTTTGTTTTTGGGAAAGTGTTGGTACTTTGGTTGTTTATTATGGTGGTTTTGATTGTTCTAAATTGTATGTTAAACCGTTCTAAAATGGCGATTTCAGAGCCTGGCTCCGGTTGTTCTAAACAATTGCCTAACTGTAGGTATCATGCTGTGCTATAGCTTGCGAAAGACTTGGGTAATTCGGCGTTTTAGAGGAGTGAAATAAGTATATTCGAATACTTGAATAAATTTCTTTCCTTTAAAGCAGGTACCTACTATACTTTTTTGAAAAAAAATACACAATATATGAATTTAAAACACATTTGAATGATTCAATGCATTGATTTTTCCTTTACAATTTAATTAATGTAATATTACGTAAACTCAAATATAAGTAAAAACCTTTTAAACACTTATTTTTTAAAATATTTTTGCCTGCAACTCCAAATTGTGTATGGCATACACCGAACGTTACTAGTTTTTCTGATATTTACAATTTAACGAAAATGTATTGTAACTGCTAACTTTAGTATTGCTCTGTATACAGGTAGTTTGATGTAAATTCTTTAAGGGGTGATAAAAAAGGAAATTTTGAACAATTTAACCAAATTTATCCTTATACAAAGTATTACCGTTATCAACATATTAATAATTTTATTTAAGTATACTTTGACATTTTTGCAATCGTATGGCAAAAAATATGCAACAAAACCAAGCTGATAGGCATCTTTAGAGTCAAATTATATTATTCCGAAAAAAATCTATTAAAAAACCTCAAAAACTCCCACTTTCCATTCACGTTATCAATATTACTCATATTATAATTAATATAAGATGTTTTCGAGGTAATTCATGGTATTTAGTCTACCAGGAGCCACAACAAGATCAGTTCTGTTGTATATACTGATTCCAGCCAAAACCATCACAGATCCACGACCAAATCTATCCACTTCCTGTCTAGTAGCGGCTGCGTAGCGTTCACCAGGACGTCAATATACTAGGGTGTATCGAAAACGTTTTTTTCGAAATTCAGAATTACAAGTTGATAAAAAGGTGTCCCTGTGGGCCCTCATATACCACAAAAAAATTGGCTCAATTGAATAATATTTAGGCCTCCCGCAAGAAGAGGCAGGAAGTCTCCCGCCTAAAGTTTATGATTTTCTTTAAAAATTCGAATTTTTTCATATTTTTTTAATGAAATATTAATTAAGTGGTTTTTCTTTTTCAAATCCCACATGTCCGTACAAAATAAAAAATTAATGACACATAAACTCATAAACTTTATCAATATTTAAGCACAATTTTAAATTATACGAAAATAATCATTTTTCTAAAAATTGGTAACGAATCTAAATAAACTGCAGGCGATCTAAATGTTGCATTAGAGTAATATATTTTTGTATACGGTAATGTCACACCTTATTGTTAAAGTTTTTGTATTTGAAAAAGAAAAATCACTTAATCTTCCATTTAAAGAAAAATTCTAATTCGACCGTCGCAACGAGTTAAACGAAATCTGGACTCGTCTGTAAACAGTACAGGCGTCCAGTGACGAAGTTGCCAATCTCTGTCATCTAGAGCAAATCTCATTCCCGCTGCTTTGTGATGCTGCATAAGGCGTGGTGCGCGGACAGGTCTTCTTGGTGTCAAATTCGCTTCTTTTAATCTGTTTCTAACAGTTTGATCAGACATTTCTATTCCATGTGCTCGTCTTAGGTCGTTTAGGAGGTCTCGTGCCGTGGCAGTACGCTGACGTAGAGAGGAAAGGACAAGAAATCGGTCTTGATATTGAGTAGTTTTTTTTTTATTTCGACCTTGTCCAGCTCTTCTAACATATTGGCCAGTCTCCCGAAACCGACGAGGTTTCCAATCAACGAAAATAGGCAACTGAATTCATTTGTCATCTTCAGTAGGCTTTCATACGTGAATTCAAAGCATACTTGACATTTTTTTCATTTTGTTTTGCGTTATTAATTTACATTTTTAAGTGTAACTTAGAAGTAACTAAGAGTTGTAAAATTGTTTTTGTAATTTTCTTTAGTTAAATATATGCCCTTAAAGCATACCAAATTTGGTTTGCCTAGAACTATTATTTAAAAATAATTAGAATATATATAATTAAAAAATAAACAGAACTTCAAGGACATTTAGTAAATAATGTCCAATTAGCAAATAATATATAGGGTGCTCTATTTAAAAATCTCAAGAAACCTATGCCGTTTGAAAATGTTAAAAATTACTGCATGCTAAAATCTCCCTGTATAACGTATTTAATTTATCATAACATCTAGCTATGGTTTTAGTAATTATGTGACAAAATTTTTAAAACAATATCTGCATAAATGTAATATTTACGTAATATTTAGGAAAAGGTTGCAATTGCCTATTTTTTAACAAATAAATGAATATTTAAGAAACTATTTACTTTACGTAGGTACAACTCACACAGTTGGAAATACTACTTCTTTAGTATTCATAATATGATATGATACACAGGGCGTTCCATTTAAAAAAATGTACATACTTTCCGTCACGGCTAAATACGACACCCTGTATAAATGAAAATAATTTTACGTTATAGAAACTGGTGTGTCGAACAACTTTTGTGTAAAACATTTACCTCTTTCTCAAACGATTTAGTAACTATCGACAGCCTGAATACCTAATAACTCACCCAGTATAGTTTAATAAAATTCCCTAAATCAGACACACCTATTCGTCCTATAGATACTTCCTGCAACACATTGCTCAAAAGATTGCAAACAATCTTAACAACATAATTACTAAACATTTAGAACTCAAATCCAAAGACGTAATTAAAAACTCGTTTGATTTCATAAATAAAATAACAAATATAAATTTAAGTGATACTTTTGTGGTATTATTTGGTTAAGTTAAGCAAGTTAATCTATACACATTACACAATGGTCCCATTAAAAACAATGTTACTTCTACAACATTTTATATCACATGCAAAACACATCAAATGACAATTTTGATAGTACTAACATCAAGGATGTTATAGATTTGATCAAATATTTACTTTGCCGAACAGTAAATACATGTCACTGTTAGGTTTCGATATGTCGATGATATTTTCTGCGTTTGGAATACACATCCTAATTTCTTGAACAAATTACTAACATCTCTAAATTAAAAGTTACATGTGAAAAGAAATTAATCAAATCATTTTTCTGAGATCAATTAAGGCTCCCGTCTCCGACCCCAAAAACGCGAATTATTGATGAATTATTGTCTGCTGTAATATATTATAAAATATAATTAAATGTTAACTATAAGAGTTATTTGCACAAGTTATTTTCTTCTGAACTTCTCTAGACTTGCACTCTGGAGTATTGTAGTGCGTGATTGTAGTTAGCTGGAAAACATGTTTACAATAGCCACGATTGTGAAAGTAGGTACTATATCATCGACTAGAAAACTCAAACACAGTCCAGTTTGAATATTGGTACAAATAGAAAACAATACATTTATTTCTTTAGGTTATACGTCAAATGTAATAAATACGAAATAAAAACATAAATGTTTATAGTAGCGCCATCTACATCTGGTGATTTTTTTTCTTAATTTCGAAGCTTTGGAGAGAAGTTCGCAACAGTTGGCTATTTGAATTGAGACGGGAGCCTTAAGAGGCTGGTTCAGCCTAACTTCAGGTCTGTTCTGCTCAGCTCTGGTGGTCCCCCATTGGTCCAATTATTCAAACAGTTCAATGCTCCTGTGGGTTAATTATTGAATAATGATAGCATCTTATAAGATTACAACAATCTGAACTAACTATTCTAGTGCGCCAAATCTCCATATTTATTATACCCATGCCCAATTTTAAACAATTGCTGCTCAAAGATAGACGTATAATTGGAGGACGGGTGATATCCTGATTTCAGGAATAACAATTCAATTATGTATTTTTGCGACGCGCCGCAGTAGTTCCACTTTATGTCAATGTACAATTTGAAAAAAATTCAATAAATGAAAAGAAATAAAGCCACACCTTTGACGAATCGGCGTCGTATTTTCCCAATTTTTCCATCCATGTTCGAGTCTGAACAGTGTGTCCATCTACGATGTTCTCGAGAACTAGTCGTCATTAGACGAAGATAATAGTAATGGGTCTATCTCTATCTACCATATACCACAAAAAAAGGCTGTTACTCGCTAAAATTCACATATATTTACTGGGACAGATTTCGAGAGTTCTAACCTACAAATCCGATATAATCTGAAAATGTAGAAAACTTGGGGACACTGCACAAAGAAGTATTCTAATCGAAATTAGGAGATTACATAAAAATTCTACTATTATATCAGGCATCAATCAGGTTTGTGCCTAAAGAAGTATACTATTATTTTTTAAAATTTCCTTTTCAATTGATAGGTTAGTTAGCAGAATATACATATAAACAGTGCTGTTTTATCCATTCTACCACCAGAGAATTCAAGCTCCAAGTATGGTATGATGCAGAAGATCATTACGGGTTTTGTAATTGGATTCAAATCACATTACGAGGAATCAAAATCCTTACGTACTATTTTGTTGATCGAAGAGGATTTCTAGACAAGAGATGTGATTACTAATTTTCATAATTTCCATGAACTGACAATAAAATTATTGAGGTATGCTGAAGATTACCGATTTTTTATCAAATTTTTTGGTAATATTACTGGAAGACGTCTATAACATTACTATATGAGAAATGTATAATGGGACATAGTCGACTTGTCAACCACTGACTCCAGATGTTTTTCTTCTCAAGTGCAAAGTGTATGGAGGATTACGTTTAACACAACAAACCGCAGATAGTATTGCAATTAGCCCCGAAGAACCGAACAAGCATTACGACCCGTATGCGTGTGGTCTCATGATAGCGAGGATCAACATTTTTGTGATTTTGATATTATAATATAATATTAATAAAGCTTATGTTGTCTATTTGTCTTTTATAAATCATATATGAATTACAAATTGGTAAATAAAGAATAACTTATTAACTGTTTTGTTTTTCTTATACGTCATCAGATCCCTGTGCTGTGGATGTACATACGTATGTAATATCGACCCGTGCAACAAAGACTATAATAACTACATTTAGTTTGTTAGTTACGATAGTCTACGTTGCATGGGTCGATATGTATTTGTTTTTCAGTAGCTAGGCATAAGTGTATTATCGGCTGAGAAATGAGTGCATAATCTATCGTACCAAGAGTAAGTAATCTGTGACCAAAGTTATTGGTACGGGGTTTGTTTTTTAGGAGGTATAAATGTATATGGGCGCATAATCTCAATACACTTTCAAATATTCCACATATTCAGTACGTGTGCGTGTATTCATAGTACGTGTGTTTTTGCATATATCACTTCATAAACCGTAGACAAATGTTGAAGTTATTTGTCATATAAATATATGATAAATATCTCACATACTCCACATAGGTTATGTCACGGTTATGTCAACAATTTATCACAGTAATTTTTAGATCTACCATGTTATGTTGGTAACCGTTGTAAAATCACTAGACAGCCTGCTTACGTGTGCAAAAATAAATTGAAACAGCGTTAAAGATGTTAGATCATATAATGTTGACCGCACGTCGGCAAAGTCTATCTTGTTCCAAAGTAGCTTTAGCGAAAACGTCGACATCCCCACGCAAAGACCAATTCTCGACTGATTTTTCTAAACTTATCAAAAACAGCCAAGCCTCTGTCGATCAGCTGTTGGACAGGCCACTTAAGAGAATTCCAATACCATATACCATACTTCCAATACCATATTTCTAGATTTTTTTTGCAAAAAAATGCAATTTACAAATTAAAATGTTCTGATTACAACGTGAAATACTTTGGACAAACAGGGCGAAATTTCTAATAAGATTTAATGAACATAATAATAGAAAAACTTCCACTTTTCATAAACATGTACTCGTTTATAAGCAAAAAACTAACTGGCACAAAACGATTTTTAAGCGTTAATCCTTCCATAGTACCCTTTATCGCATTCTGCGTTCCTCAGAAGGTATATCAAAAGAAGGTATATCCATAAGCAAGTAAAGTAAAGTTAAGCATTTTGCTTGCGAAGTTAGAATTTGAAACTGGTAAACTTTTCATGTTTTCTTGGATATCATGTATATAATTTCCGCTGTGTTCTGTAAATTATAATTATAAAATTATCCCAATGAAAATTTAATAATCTCATCCACATCTCTGCACCCATTTTGTTTCTTCAGTCATACGCGTCATATTATTAACACCAACACAATATAATCATGACGCCTGAGTGCACTTTAGCTTAGTTTTTGCTGTGTGAACCACAGCGGTAAGATTGCGAAATAATTACACCAATACGGCAGTGATGTTACTTCAGAGTGGTTCAGTTAAAAGTTAGAGGAAGATGAAACAGTCTTCTGATATGCTTTACTGAATTTACAACAAAACTAATTATTGCAATCATTGCTGCTATTTTGTCTAAGAAATTGTTGCCTTATGCAAGAACTACATACTTTATAGTTAAGAGTTATTTGAGCTGCTGCAATCATAAATGGACACCATTTCCCTATAGATTTAGAATATTGAGGTTATGTCTGCCGGTAGAGATGATTTAAACTACAGAATATAATAATTTTTTCTCAAAAAGAAATCTAGTTTTGATTCAAAACAAATATATTTGTATACAAGAAGAAATTTATTTCCTCCAAAAAAATAAGTTTGCTTTGGCTTCAAAATAGGATTACTTCCGCCAAAGAATTCATATTTGGATTCAAATAAATATATGTTTAGTGTGAATACCTCATCCAACTACACTATGCTACCCTAATCTTGACTATATGTGACCCGCTCGGAAGAAAGGGGTTGCAAAAATCAAGTTTTCGAGAAATACGCGTCGAGACATGTGTTTGAAGACTCATAACTCTGAAACTATTTATCAAAAGCAAATAAAATAAAGTGTAATAAATTAGTTAATCGTATCTATACAGTGCTTCCCAAAAGTAACGGATAAATTCAATAAAACCTTAAATAAAAATATTTCAGAAAAATGCTCTGACACGTCGATTTTTATTTTTAAATTACTATCCTGACATACACTTTTCAACCCCCCACCCCTTCGCCCCTAAGGGGTGGCAACCCCAACTTTAAAAATTCAAATAGCAAAGTACCCCTTGCGATACCTCAATTGATAGATTTTTTTATTCTGAATACAACGAAAAAAAGATTATCAAAATCAGTTGATATATAACCGCGATATTTACCAAAATGTATTCAAAGAAGAACGTCAATATTCGAGTAAGCGCTGTTGAAGCGGGCATAGCAATATCGTTTAAACAATTGCAACTTGTTTTTACTTATGTCAAACACAATTCAGATTTTTCGTCATTGAAGAAATAGTAGCAAAATGAGATTTACAGAAACCGAAAGAATCGAAGTTTTAATGATTGGGTTTGGAGATTGAAGCCGGACGCATGACGAAGTTCGTGTTTTGTTCAATGAAACGCACCCGGACCGTCCGCCAATTTTGGAATCTACAGTAAGTCGAATCGAAAACAAATTTCGCGATCTCGGTCATGTACGGGATAAGCCTAAAGCAGGACGTCCATTGGCCTTAATTGAAAACCGACAATTGGATGCTATTTTAATGGTGCAAGAAAATCATTCAACCCGTGCGGAGGTCGCTTCACAAGTTAGTGCGTCAAAAAGCACAGTGTCCAGATTATTTCGAAAACACAAATTTCACCCGTATGAAGTGCACTTGGTACAAAAACTGTCCGATGATGACTTTGATCGACGAGTGCAGTTTTGTGAGACAATGATGGAACTCTCTAATGAAAATCCTTGCTTAATTAGAAACATCGTTTTTTTCTATTGAGGCAACATTTTGTCTGAATGGCACCGCCAATAAACAAAATTGCCGTTACTGGGCTCGTCAAAATCCGCATTGGATGGTGGAAGCGAACACACAATATCCTCAAAACCTTAATGTGTGGGCTGGTGTGGTGGGTTCTAGAATTATTGGACCAAATTTTTCGACGGAACACTGAATGGTGAACGTTATCTGAACTTTCTACGAAATGAACTACTACCTACTTTAGCGGTGTTGTTTCCCAACGCAGAAGATCCTGATAGACACAAGGACAGAATTTGGTTACAGCAAGACGGTGCGCCTCCACATTATGCGCGACAAGTTCTAGAATACCTCGATCAAGTATTTCCTAATCCAAATATTTTCAAATTTCCTAATGGATTGGTAGATGAAGGCTTATTGAATGGCCAGCAAGATCGCCAGATTTAACCCCACTAGATTATTTTCTTTGGGGCTATTTAAAAAGTAAAGTTTATTTTAATAGACCTGTAAATATTGAGGCGTTAAAGGAAAGAATTCCTGCAGTAATTCACTTAATGACTCCAGGAATGTTCGAAAGCTCGAAATAAAACGTTAGAAAATGTTCAACAAGCGTTTGGGGATAGATTAGGGCATTGTCTCGTCGTTAACGCGCAGCACTTTGACAATTAATTAAGGATTAGTTAATTAAATTTTGTTATTCCTCAATTTCGTGTATAAATAAATTTTGATAAATATCGCCGTTATTTATCAACCGATTTCGATAATTTTTTTTTCTTTGTATTCAGATTAAAAAAGTCTATCAATTGAGGTATCGCAAGGGGTACTTTGCTATTTGAATTTTTAAAGTTGTGGTTACCACCCCTTAGGGGTGAAGGGGTGGGGGGCTGAAAAGTGTATATTAGGATAGTAAGTTAAAAGTAAAAATCGACGTGTCTGAGCATTTTTCTCAAATATTTTTATTTAAGATTTTATAGAATTTATCCGTTACCTTTGGGAAGCACCGTATGTAGCGTATCACTATCAAAATTTTCTACGGTTCGGTTTAAAGATGAGCGCGACAGAAGTGTAAAGAGGTACCCGATTTCTGCAGTTTTAACTGTTTTAAATTAACACTCGCCTCTCCGAATTCTTTTGTTCTAAACCATGCAAAAATGTCAGATCATGATCGAGTAAAATTTGGAATCTTGTCTATTGATTAGCATTTATGCTTTCTTATGTTCATATGTAATACTGGTTGTAAACAAGTTTTTTAAAAATCGGGTACGATTTTTCACAAGTCTCAAGTTGAAGTTCAAACCTAAGAGCAGACAGTTTTGATAGTTATACATGTTATATAGAAATGTTTCAGGAGTATTACGGAGTTTATTTGATTTTTTCCGTTGTCATTTCAGAGTTATGAATATCTTTGTGGTGTGTTTGAGTATGTTTTAGGGCACAATTCACGTTGCTAATCAAGTCTGATCAAGTGCTAATCAAGTGCTCTGACTGCACATGTTCCGCGGCTGTTTATGCACTACAAAATTTTAAGATTTCTGCAAACTGAAACCTTCAAAACTTCAAAATTTATAATTTAGTAGTACATTGTCTATTATTTTTTTGAGAAAGGTATCTTAGTATTACGACTTGTCACTGTGTAGTGAATTCGCCATTTATATTTTCTATGGTTCCTTACTGCAGTTGCATACTATAATATCGGTGGTATTAAACAGTGAAAAGTGAAGAAATCCGAAAATGGCAGGCCATTTCTGAAAAGTTTATGAATGTTTACAATTTGTTGATTCTAGTTTAAGCCATTTCAAAAATAAACATTGTAAAAATGAGTTTGTATGATTCCTGAGCTACTGGAGAATCAATAAATATCAATAAAAAGTGTTTAAAAATGTTTAAAAAGATATGTTGTATTTTGAATATTACGGTTACTATAATAGTTACAAATAGGTTTAAAGTGTATTTGTTTTTCAAGATCATATTAATTAGTATACATCATTTTGAATTAAAAACATAAATTATTATTGCTTATTCCAGTCATACATATATAGTCTAAAACTTACCACGATAATATTTCGTTGGTAATATGGCGTAGTGCTGGAAAACAATTTTTTGTGGGCATAAAAATGTATTTTTCTACTTTGCATTCACAATGCACACATTGTAACACTGTTTTCGGTGTTACAATTAACACATTGTAATACCGAAAACAGTAACATTTTTGTCTGATTGGTACACAGTGATATCAAATGCCATATGTCAAATGTACAATACATAACCCAACATAACCACACACTGCATCTTCTTAATCGCTTGCAATCACATAAACTGCGAAATATCAATATTCTATACATATTTAAACATGGGTGCAGCCTGCTATAGTATGGCCAAAGGATTGGGGCTTTCTTAGTTTTGCTGTGTTCATCAAAATACGCCAGCATGACGTTTACGGTGATGTTTTACGACTCTTGTAAGTGATTGTTATCATTCTTTTCAACTAAACATCAAATCCCCAATTCAAGGACCACATTTACTTTAATAAGGTATTATGCGAAGATCAAACCTACATCGTACATACGAACGATTTTAATTACTGCTGCGAGATTGTATATGCGCAATAAATGGTTTATCAGCATACACGTACAAAGCTATAGTACATTTAAAGTGTAGAGGATTCTTAGTTTATGTAAGTTTTCGGTAATATTTTGGACGTTTGGATGCTCGGTTCAATTCATATTCGTTTTTGTCCGTCGCTTTCGACTTCGTCTTAGTTCTGGTTGTGTGCAACGTATTTGTATTACCTCCATCACATGTAATTTTACTAAGTATAATTTATTCTAATAAACTACTTTGCCAAAATTAGAATTGGGTTTCAATTATAAGTGCTTGTAAATATATAAGCCGCAACGGCTACGTAGCGGAATTAGGTAGACACCGCTATCAAACGTTAAGCGTTATAACAAATATTTAGTAAGTTCTTGTTCTTCGAAGTAACTAATCAGTCACCGCCAAACACTTCTATTCTGATTATTATACTTATGGCCCACTATTGTAAAGTTGTTTACTTTTTAGGTTAAGTTTCATGTATTTATCACAGTAGGGTTAAAAGTGTTGCCCCAAGCTCCATTATGATCATCGTTGCGAACTCGCTGAATATTTATTCAAACTTGTAGGCTAAAGTAGAGTAAAATTATTCACAATTAGATTTTGTCATGATGTTATCTCATCGATCTCATCTTTAACGAAATTGACAGTTACTACAGTGCTGCCACGTGGTACCCGCAAAATACCCTAGATTCTAATTTAGCGCGATATAGTAACCACAATTTCTAAATTTATATAAAATTAATGACCCAAAGTAGAAAAAATAGTATATTACACTCGTTTTATAAGACGTATTGGCGCACTCGTTCCGTTAAACAACTCGTGCGCCAATTTGACGTCTTATAAAACTTGTATAATAATATACTATTTTCTGTGCAGCATTTACAACGTTTTCGACGTTATTTAGGTGTCTCAGAAAAAAACAAAATTAAAATTAAATTCGATGCCGAAGAAATTCTCCAGCTATGAACCTGTGTTTCACAAACTTAAACGCGTTTTCTCGAGTATAATGTTTTCAACTGTATATCTGGAACGCACATGTCTGTTTGAAAATATTTTATTAAGTCGATTTCTTATTGTTATTGTCCAGTTGATAAATTATTCATGCGTATTTTACTTTAAATAAGGAAAATGAAAATACACATCACACCATGTGACAACGATGTACGCAAACAGTACCCTTTAATATTGATTCATCCCGCGAAAATATAGTTTTGTGGAATCTTCTATTTACTTCACCAAGTTTTGTTCGATTGATGTCGGATAAATTGCATGTTAAAGAATAAGATTCCAGCATTACGAATCTGTCGAAACCCCAAAATCGATAATTTAGCCGCAGCTTCAAAAGTATTCAACCTTAATTTTGTTGTGTGTTTCTGCATTTTTGACACCTTTTGTCTACTGACGTCTTGTCTCGCTGCAAAGACAGTAGATATGTGGTTCTTGGGAATTTATATCTAATCTACACTGCTGTGAGCAAGGTCGTGTGGTTTTTAAAGTGACGAAAAACTTTACTATCAACAGTTGACGCATTGCAAACAATGTGGAAACAGGTGACAAGGCCAGTTCTCGAGTTTGAAGAAGTGATATAGTTCTTTTGTTGTTGACAACAGGAAATTGTACCTGCTAAGGGATGGTTTGTCTTTACACTCTCGTGAGGTTCTCTCAGTTGAATATAAGTACAGTCTTTTCAAAGAAATTGTGGTTTTAAGATTAAGACTATTAACAGTAACGTGTTTTCTAAAATGGAATATATCTTAATTGTTTTAAACGTATAAAGTGAAATGTTAAAGTAGGCACGTAGTCAATTCAAAGAAGTAATTATGTTTAACACCATATTATCGTATATAAGAAACTATTATGGTTATACGGTCTGTGCCAAATAGCTGAAAAACATGTGTTGTGGTCGTTAAAATATTGAAATAACCTAAATAAAATGCGAAAACAAATAATTAAATAAATAAATATATAAAAAAAATTTAAAGAATATCATAGGTCAAAATACAAAAATTAAGAAATATTTATTCTGAGTAAAGAGTTTCATATAATAATAATAATAATAATAAACGCCTTTATTGACTACAGAAGCAAAGTACACACGTACATAACAAAAATATACCTACATAGTCCATCCGTAGCCAAAAGGTGCAGATTCAAAATACCATTTACATGGCATCTTGATCTTCCATCTGTACCATTGGACCCATTATTAACAAGCTGATATGCCTTAAGAAGTTAGAGCCATTTAAAATACTGTTTTATTAATATTTTGTATTTTTTACGGTATTGAAAAAATAGATAAGTCTTTATAAACCATTTTAGTCAGAATAATTACGTCCGTAAAAAAATGTGGGAATAAACACCCAAGTAGAAGATATTTCTACATACTAATTTCATCTATGACGGATGATTTCTTTCATATTTTCTCTTAAAGTTTGTTAAATAAGAAAAAGCTTGCTCATACATACACAATGCTAAAAAGTAATTTATAACTCGAGGTGAAAATTAAATGTAAAGCCACCAAAGTATAAAAAATGTGAAAAACTTTTTTCTTGCGTTGTAAAAATTAGTACTTACTTCAATTTAATTTAATTATTTTTAGTTTAATTAAATGCAGTCGCAAAATTTTAAATTTTACATTAGCTTCCTGTCCGCATAAATTTTCGCCTAGAATTGCAAATCACTCTGTATATTTATTGATTTTCTATGAATGGGACCGACAAAATTTTTGTCATAGAAGCTCAGAACTTGGCTGATGATAGGTTAGTAATCTTATCTGGAATGTAAGATCATAATGAAATCCACCACCTACAACTCTGTTCTTCTCCTATAGTACCATTACGAGTAGCAGATTCAAATTATAAGTTTTATTTGTCACACATTTGGAAAGGCAAAACTATTCAAAACAAATAATAATAATTTTGCATACACTCCGATAAATGTCTATCGCTTTAAGGTAGTGAAATGTTTTTGTTCACATTTTTGTGTGTTAATAGCCATCGATGGTCGTGATCCCTGTATGGTCGACAACACTTACTTATATATTGATATTCATTGAATTTCAAGTCATTTTGCCGTCTTTCTATCGTTTATTAATGTGGGATTAATATTTTTAATTAATAATTGTTTGTAAATATATTTTGTTTCTGAATCATTGAACTCTTATTCTAGAATTTAAGATTTTGTATGATTTTCAACCAATACTGTAGCCTTTTATTACTTTTTAATACGCTAACAGAAATTGTCGTTAATTTCCTATAATAATTTCTAGCTCGTGGTCATCGAGCATCTGATACAATATCTTAATAGCAAATTGATAAACAATAAAAAGGCAACAATATTATTGTCAAATTTACCCCGTTAACGAGAAATAATGACTAAATGTAGAGAAAACGGGATTAATTTGAAAATTCTGTGTTAAGGATAGATAATCGACGACGAAATAATATTTTTTTATTTTACTATTATACTTGAACACTTGTAAGGCGACAATGTTAGGTCAACTACTAACTTTTGAACGAACTCTCATGTACGGAAATGTATTGTGTCAACGCTGGAGAGAGTCAGAAAATGGTACCAATATTACAAACAGTATAGAGAATCTATTGACATGTATCATAGGATGGCCCTTTTAATACCAAATAACATTTGTCTGAATTTTTTTATTATTTAACGTTTTTGAAACTCCCTTTTCATTAACCGAAGTTTTGTAATTTTCGTACCAATTTTGGCCAATAATGGGTTATCTTTAAATCTTTTTAAATTATTTGATTTTAAAATAGTTATTCTATGATACTTCATACAACCTACTTTATTAAAGCACTTTCTAAAGTTGGTACAAGATTCCGGCGCTCTGCAGTTCCTAAACGGCGTCTATCTGGACATGAGTTCGTTATCAAAAGTTGGTCTACTATCAAAAGTTGACTATTATACCTTATCTATACAGTGCTTCCCAAAACTAACGGAAATAAAACCTTAAATAAAAATATTTCAGAAAAATGCTCTGACACGTCGATTTTTATTTTTAAATTACTATCCTGACATACACTTTTCAGCCCCCCCACCCCTTCGCCCCTAAGGGGTGGCAACCCCAACTTTAAAAATTCAAATAGCAAAGTACCCCTTGCGATACCTCAATTGATAGATTTTTTTATTCTGAATACAACGAAAAAAAGATTATCAAAATCAGTTGATAAATAACCGCGATATTTACCAAAATGTATTCAAAGAAGAACGTCAATATTCGAGTAAGCGCTGTTGAAGCGGGCATAGCAATATCGTTCAAACAATTGCAACTTGTTTTTACTTATGTCAAACACAATTAAGATTTTTCGTCAATGAAGAAATAGTAGCAAAATGAGATTTACAGAAACCGAAAGAATCGAAGTTTTAATGATTGGGTTTGGAGATAGAAGCCGGACGCATGACGAAGTTCGTGTTTTGTTCAATGAAACGCACCCGGACCGTCCGCCAATATCGGAATCTACAGTAAGTCGAATCGAAAACAAATTTCGCGATCTCGGTCATGTACGGGATAAGCCTAAGGCAGGACGTCCATTGGCCTTAATTGAAAACCGACAATTGGATGCTATTTTAATGGTGCAAGAAAATCATTCAACCCTTGCGGAGGTCGCTTCACAAGTTAGTGCGTCAAAAAGCACAGTGTCCAGATTATTTCGAAAACACAAATTTCACCCGTATGAAGTGCACTTGGTACAAAAATTGTCCGATGATGACTTTGATCGACGAGTGCAGTTTTGTGAGACAATGATGGAACTCTCTAATGAAAATCCTTGCTTAATTAGAAACATCGTTTTTTTCTGTTGAGGCAACATTTTGTCTGAATGGCACCGCCTATAAACAAAATTGCCGCTACTGGGCTCGTCAAAATCCGCATTGGATGGTGGAAGCGAACACACAATATCCTCAAAACCTTAATGTGTGGGCTGGTGTGGTGGGTTCTAGAATTATTGGACCAAATTTTTCGACGGAACACTGAATGGTGAACGTTATCTTAACTTTCTACGAAATGAACTACTACCTACTTTAGCGGTGTTGTTTCCCAACGCAGAAGATCCTGATAGACACAAGGACAGAATTGGGTTACAGCAAGACGGTGCGCCTCCACATTATGCGCGACAGGTTCGAGAAAACCTCGATCAAGTATTTCCTAATCCAAATATTTTCAAATTTCCTAATGGATTGGTAGATGAAGGCTTATTGAATGGCCAGCAAGATCGCCAGATTTAACCCCACTAGATTATTTTCTTTGGGGCTATTTAAAAAGTAAAGTTTATTTTAATAGACCTGTAAATATTGAGGCGTTAAAGGAAAGAATTCCTGCAGTAATTCACTTAATGACTCCAGGAATGTTCGAAAACTCGGAATAAAATGTTAGATAATGTTCAACAAACGTTTGGGGATAGATTAGGGCATTGTCTCGTCGTTCACGCGCAGCACTTTGACAATTAATTAAGGATTAGTTAATTAAATTTTGTTATTCCTCAATTTCGTGTATAAATAAATTTTGAAAAATATCGCTGTTATTTATCAACCGATTTCGATAATTTTTTTTTCTTTGTATTCAGATTAAAAAAGTCTATCAATTGAGGTATCGCAAGGGGTACTTTGCTATTTGAATTTTTAAAGTTGTGGTTACCACCCCTTAGGGGTGAAGGGGTGGGGGGCTGAAAAGTGTATATTAGGATAGTAAGTTAAAAGTAAAAATCGACGTGTCGGAGCATTTTTCTCAAATATTTTTATTTAAGATTTTATAGAATTTATCCGTTACCTTTGGGAAGCACTGTATATTCTACGATTATTAGTTTAACACCCAGTGTAATTAAGATAAACTGCTCAGCAGTGCCAAAAATTGCGAAGTAATGGAATCTAATAAGTACGATCAAATAAAAGTGCATACAAAAATACTTATTTTGGACTACAGCGCAAAATTTAGATACCGTATCTTGTCATCTTGTGGCTCTTTCGCGACTGTTACGAGAAGGCAATATCGCAATATCTAATAAAACCGACATTGGTGACAATAGCCGATAATAATCGGAATAGTCATCATTTATCTAGTAATTTTTTTTTCATCATTGACTACACGAAAATGTCATTTTTGCATCTTTGTGGGGACACGAAAGATGCTAATTGCCTGCTATGCGTTTAGTTAATAACTTTCAAGCCTAGCCGCGAAAATATTTTAAACACAGGCCGGGCGGCGACCGACCTGTCTGTCCAATAAATACATAGCTTTCAATTCGGTTTGACATTTGCGAGATCATCTGAACAAAAATATCAGGCCCGCTCCCCCTTCCCATATGTAACGGCGCCCCTGGCCAGGTTGTTGTTTTCTAGAGGTTATTTTGTTTTTATGTAACAGATAATTGTAAGTAATATTGTCAGTTGAAGTTAATGAACAAATTAGTCTAGAATGTTCTTGCCCGTTGGATGTAATATCGAAATAACAGTGGTTTATTGGATTATAAGCGCGCCAAATAAGTTCCAAAATCTCTCAAAAAAAGAAAAGTTTCAGAAATAAGTTACACACATATAATGACTGACATTAACCACTAGAATACAACCAGAGTACAATAAACCTCTCATTACATCGATAGAAAATTCCAACGCACGTAAAGCGAAGTGTCTTCATCCGGAAAATGTGTCACGAGGCAGTTTTCTACCTAATTGCAGAGGCAAGGCTTGTTATTTCTTCCATTACTTTATGGAAATCCGTTGCAAGTTGGCATGCGGCACTCTTCAAGGCTTTCTATAATTTATTCCACTTAATTGTTGCACAAGAAAGTTTTACTTCAAGTTTATGCCATAAAATATTACCAATTTATTGACAATCAAAGTAAAATCACTAATTTAACTATAAGATGTATCCCAAATATTGCTTGTATTTTAGTTTTCAAGCCTTAAGAAAAAATAATAATATACAATTTACATATTTAATAAGTTAGGTTAGGTACTTATATAACACAAGGAAATGCTTGCCTATTTCTTTATCAAGGTAAATATTTCTCTTCGTTTTAAATTATTTATGCCAGATGAATACATTGATACATAAATTTCATATTCATTTATGGAAAGAATGTTTATGAAGTTACGTAAACTTACTTTTACATGATTTGAATATATTGTTTCCAATAAATAATGCGATTTTAATAAATTAAAATAGTGGTTTGTGATCACGTTAATAGCCTGGAGACCAAACAGAGAATTTTGGCGTTGTCCGTATAGTAAAACTGTGGAGTGTTTAGTTGTCATAACGGTTCTTTTGCTGGTCGATGAATGAAGAATTTCTCATAGTACCGTTGAAGGTGTTGTTAGGAATATTTTGAATATTCGATGAGGCAAGTACAAATTATACTGTTGGTGCTAGGTAGTCTTCTTATATAATTGCAAAAGTCACTTGCATATGAAGGTTACAAGAAAAAATCTGATGTGGCCAGGCACATGACTTTATCATACTATATATAAAATTAATAGTGTAGCTGCATGGGATTCTATTTGATCGAGATCGGCCATGTCTGCATTAAAATAAAACTAGTAGAACTAGACAGATATGTCGATTAAAGCTGCGTTCGGATATTGTACTCCGTTGACACCTGGTACACCGTCCAAATGACACTTACGTGTTATTGGGTGTAAAAAGTGTAATACAATATCCGAACTCAGCTTATATTGACAGTAGGTATTGTCAAAACGTTAGCGTTTGACACTACCTACTGTCATTAGAATCATATCTGACATATAAATCTGACATATCCTGGCTACTAGTTTTAATGCAGTATGAGCGATCTCGATGAAATAGAATTTGCTCATGCAGCTAAACTATTAATTTTACCAAAAAAATGTCATACACACAGAAAAGTGATTATTTGGAACGTGAAAACATAATTTCTTGAATTTATTTACTAGATTCAAATGCATATTTACTTGGATGTAGAAAGTTAGGTATATACAAGAAATGCCACATACTCAATCTAAGTAAAATAATTTCTCAGATAAATGCTGTCGACAAATAAATTCTTTCTTTATAAGAACCAATATTGTATTGAAAGAAGTAATTGAATTTTTCGTCCCAAAAATGTCAATTTCTCCAACGAAGTAACCGTAAATCCATCCAAGTGCGTAGTTACTTGATCCAAGAAAATATAAGACATTTAATATAAGTAAGCATTGTTTACTGAATAAAAACCCACCAATTATTTAACTGAAGTGATTCTCACTTCTTTCAAGTAATCCCTTTCTCTTTAATAAATATGCGCACCGTGATTTTGTCAAGGTTCGGGCGCCCGCGCGTGGTGCTGGCGCCGTAAAGGAGCCTAACCTAGTACGAAAACAACAACGAAGTACCCGTAGGGGATGTGCCTTGTGATTAGTGTACAATAAACGTTTCAACACGGAATAGTTTGATGTAACGCACGCAACAGTTTAGAACAAGTAAGTAAATATAACATACCTATCTTGTTAATTAGCAATAGAAAACGTATTTGTGCCAAATCTTTAAAATTCTTACATTAAGTAGCTAAAAATATTTACTGGTAATAAAAATATACACTTCATTGAAGACTGTTTACTTACTTCACCAGAGTAACCACTTTCTTAAATCTAGTAATTATTCCAAGAAATAAAATTTCTTGGTTGAAGTCAATAATCTCTCGCGTATAAATCTGTATGTTCTATTGTTAGTGGTGCAATAAATCATTTATTATTATTATATACGAACCTACCAACTACTTCAGCCAAGTAATTCTCTCTTCGTTCGAGAGATCACTTTTCTGTGTGCACCAGTCTATTATTTATACTTAAGTTAATACCGAACTGCAAGGAGAGAGTTTACAGTGCCATCTAACAATACAGATGTATTAGGATTCACACTAAAAATATGTTTATTTGAATCAAAATATGATTTATTTGGATTTATCAAAATATGGCCTATTTTTAAGCCAAAGCAAAAATATTTCTTTGAAGGAAATAATTCTCTTCTGGTACACACATATATTTGTTTGAATCAAAATTAGATTTCTTTGGTATAAAGACATGTCTTTTTAAATCAAAACAAAACTATTGCTTTAAAGGAAAGTAGGTTTTGTGTATCCAAATATATTGATTTGACTTAAATATATATTCCAAATAAATTAATCTCTACAAGCAAGTAAACTAGAGTATTCAATGAGTTAATATTGTTGGCGTCAAAGAAATATGTTTTGATCCAAAAGAATAAATTTCTTAAAAACAGGAAATCTTTAGGGGAATCCGTACCCCCTACGTTTTACTTGCAAAACACGCAAAAGTTCTGAGGCATTTTTTCAGCAATTAGTTCACATAATCGTAAAAGAAATACACCACATTAAAGATAAAAGATATATAATTTTGAGTCTAGTGGTAGATTTTGGATAGTTCTGTTCGTCTTTAACAAATCTATTTCTGCAGTTTTTTTACGAAGAACTCAGGTTAAAATTGAAACAAGTACCACATAATAGATCTAAGTTACACCTTCCTCTATAAGTGTACAAAATTTCACGTAAAAATATCAAAACATATCTTACATGCTTTTTTCACTCAAAACTTTACTTCTTCGAGTACATGAATAAGTTATATTTTATCACGTAGCGTGGATACAACAACAACAAGTAATACATATACATTACCACAGCAGTAATATAATTTGATGTATAACATGAGAGAATAGATACAACATTAAGCTGACTATGGATGCTTCTTTTATAGGACGTACTAGCAGTACTGATTCTCTTAAAAATTAACAAATAGTGAAAAGGTGAATATAATTTCATATTTAAAGCCTTCTAATATTTTGAAATACTTTTTCAAATGATATTTTGGATAGCTTTGAAGATTAAGGTGCATTACTCTTATATCAATTTCATATTTTTTGCAACACGCGGTATATGCAATGGAGAAGGTGATCTTAACTTCGTAGTAACATTTTTGCATAGCTTTGAGCATATAGGTACGTTTGGATTATATTTTTTTTTGCGAAAATCTGGCGCGATAGAAATATTTTAACATTATTTTCGTGATCAGCAGATCGAGTTTAGTCAAACATAGTTATTTTGATCAATGTTAGAAACGGTTTATGTCAATTTGTAACGCAGTTGTAACAAATTTATATAAATTTATTGTACAATATTTTTTTAATGCTCAGCTCATTTTTTACATAGCTCAAATATCTTTTGTAATGGTCAAATGTTTTATTTTATATATTGCGCATATAATTTGTACTGAATCTTAATTTGACTGGGCTATATACAGAAGATTTTAATTTTACTTATAACTTGTTTTTTTTTGTGACAATTATCAACTTTCCCTTCTGATTTAATTAGAAATATTATATATGACATAAACAAAACGAAGACCAATAGTAACTTTTCTGCACACCTATATGTATTTTTTTCATCTATTCATTACTTATTTATCATTATTTAACACCACACAAAACGACGAAATAAAAAATACCAACACCAAACAGCATTTCGGTAGCTTGACGTTCGGAATGCTATGCAATAAGCTTGGAGGGGCTCTCAACGAACCGACGTTCAACTATTTAGCGCGTCCCACTTTTCCTCAAACTTACACCAAGCCTTGATCTCAAGATTCTCGAGGAAGTCGCCAACGACAAGTCTTACAAGTCTACCGAAAATCAGGCACAAATGCGCACACCTGTTCCACTTGATCAAGTGGTCCACAATTCGCCAGCGGCGTACGTCACTCGGGGGCAATCCTCCAAAAACAAACGAACTGCGAAAGAAGAGAAACCGACGACGACGAAGGCTGAAGAAAAAAAAAGAGAAATTGATATGCGTTCTCATGACCCACGAGCGATCTTATCATGGAAGACAAAACAGAGGATAATTGCGGGAAAATGGAGCGTTTTTTTTCGGGAAATATTGTAAAATGCTGATCGAAATCGTGTCTGACGAATGGTTTGGTGTATTTGGAACAATACGAAATTTGCATGGGCGACATCTAGTGTTGGTATGGAGTAACAATAAGGGGTTTGTCAGGTGAAATTAGCGCATGTTTGGTGTGTCGGTTGCATAGTGAGAAACTTGGCTTTGTTAGTTAAATTGTCTACATATTTCTGTAGCAACTGATTGATTTATAATTGAATCGGCGAGTTCGAAATTGGCCATTTTGAACTGAAAAAGGCAAAATGTTGACTATGATTTATTCTAACGAATAGACCTAAAAAGAATGCTTGGGCGAAATAAACAAGTCCAGAACAGTGCTTTTTTGATCCCTCATGCAACGCGTTTCTACTCAGATTCTACTGATATCAGTCGTAAACATTCGCCAACTTCGTAATTTGCATTCGAATCGTTGTTGAGGTACGCCGAAGTAATCAATATGAATATCAATATCAAAAAGATAAATAATATTAAAATAGTCCACAAGTGTGTAATCATATCGCCATATATGTATTGTATAGGGTTAGTCAAAATTACCGGAACACCTAAATAATTTTCCAACTGTAAACAATTTCAAAAAATTTTTCATGTAAAAGTTGTTTTGTTTTAAATTATCTATCGTTTAAATATATTTTTATTTTACAGGGTGTTCATTTTATTCTGGATATCTCGTAACCTTCCCTTTTCAAATAGAACATCCTGTATAACTTAAATTTTTTAATTCTAATATTAATTCAACAATCTTTTGTATGATTTTTTTATAAATTGCCTTTTTTTTAATTATGATCAATTAATCAAAAATAGACGAAATTACCGAAAACCTAAATAATTCTCCAACTGAGAAAAAAAATTGTGCTTAAACAAACTATTGTCTATTCTGGCAATTTGGTAACATACATTTTTTAATTCTAGGATTAATTCTTTTATGGAAATCACTTTTTTTTTAAATACAATACTGTCATTTTTTAGTTATAAGCAATTAATCAAAATTCCTGGACTTCAAATTAAGAATATTTTCCCACATACATACACATTTATTTAATTTGCCAGCTTGAATATTTAATTTATTATGCTATTTCATAGTTTAGTTATTTTTTCTTGATTTTTCTTATTTTTTTATCCGTTAATGATCGGTTAATTGCTCATAACTCAAAGATGATGTATTTTATAAAAAAATGATTCTTACAAACGCTTAGAATTATTCTTTTTAAATATACAGGATGTTCTATTAGAAAAAGAAAAGTTTACCAAATTTGCAGAATAAAATGAACATCCGTAGGTATATTGAAAATATATAGCTTATTTAAAACCAAAAAACTTTTGCTTGATTTTTTCTTTGAAATTCTTTACGGTTAAAGAATTACTAAGGTGTTCCGGTAATTTTGACTAATCATGTATAATCCGCCATTTTGAATTTATTTTAAAAATCTGACATGACATTTTTAATTATCAATTTTCAAATATTACGGGAAATAAGTTTAATGCAAATCCTACATCATATATACCACAATAAAAATATTATTTAAATGCTTTAAATAAACAAGTATTGTTACAAATATAAGCTATTTTCCGTCGAGTTCAAACACAGTACATGTCCATGATGATTAATCATAGCTCTGCTTTTAATCAAATATAAATAAAATATGTAGTACATTTAATTCCCTGTGAACTACTTTATATTTTGTCTATTGGCACAAAATAGCTAACTGCTATACTTTTCAAGATATTGCATCAAGAAAATTATTTTGTTAATTTTCTCAGAACTCACTTTTTGGACTTTTGGAAAAACAAAGAATTTTAGTCCAACAACAGTACTAGAAGTATTAGAATTTTCAATTTAATTCGTTGCAGAAATAAAAAAAAATGTTATGTTGTTTCAATACCCAGTATATTATTCGTCTAAGCACTCTACGCAAACTAAACTGAGATTTATATTTCATAAATAAGTCAACGCTTAAAAATTCCTAGAGTATAAAAATGTTATTTCGATTCGAAACATCGCAATGTGAATCGTGAAACACGTTTCAAATTCTCGAAGCGCACCGGCCGGCTGGACAAAAACGTGTTCTATTAAGGCTGTAAAATAACTACGCCGAATGTTGCTCGAATATTTGACGAAAACATACTCATACCGTCAATGCTCCACAGAAAAATACATTTTTGTTGTCGAAAGAAATTGTTTTCGAGGCATAGTACGAGATGTCTTTTTATATTTCAATTTCGACAAGGAAATAATATCGTTGTACGAAGTATGCACATGTTTGTTTTTGCTGCATTACTAACGCGTTTCGGAAAATATAATAATATGAAATGAATAGGGAATTTATTGTTGACGCCAAAAACACTATACATACCTACATGACAATAAAAATGTTATTTAAATGCTTTAAATAAACAAATATTGTTAAAATTGTATGCTGTTTTTCCGTCGAGTTCAAAAACAGTACATGTCCATGATGATTGTTTTAATCATAGCTCTACTTTTAATGCAAATATAAATAAAATATGTAATACATTTAATTCTCTGTGAACTACTTTATATTTTGTCTGTTGGCACAAAATAGCTAACTGCTATACTTTTCAAGATATTGCACTGACAAAATAATTTTGTTAATTTTCCCAGCACTCACTTTTTGGACTTGTAGTGTTTTCGAACCGAGGGTCGATAATTTTTGAAACAAAAAAAAATAATAGTAGGATGAAACCCATTGGAAAAGGAAGAGAATATAACAAAAATGAAAGGAAAAATAAATTACGGGCGATTTGAGGTCGGGAAGTGGAAGAGGGTGAGTTTTTAAGGGTATAAAAACGGTTTATCTCGATTTCCGGCAAAACTACAAGTCCTATGGAAAAAAATTAAATGACTTTTTTCACATAACCTCAAAATGTATGTGAAAAATTCAAATAACCAAGTTTTTGGTTTTTTATTTTTATCTTTTACAAAAAAAAATTTTTTTCACGAAATTTGGTGAAAACTTACCTTTCTATGTTCCAAACACACTGTAATTTTTTTGATTTAAAATATTTATTTTTTCACCTTATTTTGACTTAATATCGAAAAAGCACCCTAATTTTCAATCGAAAATTCTCACGTCAAAATAACTGCTTTTTTAAAAAAGTCGGTGGGCTTTTTGTTCGTTGAAATCTCTACTTTCTGATGGTGTAAAAAAATATACATTACTATGGTAAATGTTCTCAAAAAATGCAAAGAGACGAAAAAAACTCGAATCCGAATTTTTTTAAAATTATTATATACAATTTTGAGCTATTTATTAAAATTTATACTTTAATTACTCGAAAAACGTAAGATTCCATGTTAAATTGATAAACATAAAAATTACAAATCCATAAAACATGAAGATTGGAAAAAATATGCGAAAATAGTTGATCTAAATATAATTAAAGGTAGGATTTAAAGGGGATTACATCTAAAAAATGTGACTGCTGCTGTTTTTGTCAGTAAAAAAGTTGATTTATTAAATTCTATTTACATTTGTTACTATCCATTACTTTCTGTCTCTTTGATGGCATTTCTTCATTGTTAAATCAGTTACTGTAACAACAGTACCAGCAGCTAATTCAACTAAAAGAGGAGAACGTAGTCGTAGAAAAAACTCAGGCAATATTCCAGAGTTCAATTATCAAAATCATACAAAAATACCATTTTTGCAAGAAAAATTTTTATCTAACGAGAAAAACAAGGACAAAATAATAAAAACTTTAATGGAAAGATTACAGTCACAAGGATTTTCCTGTAAACAAGCAAAAGAAGATACTGATGCTGACCATAATTAAGACCTCGATAGAAAATGCCAGAGATACCAATAAAACTGTCATTGTTGTGGGTCAAGATATTGATAAAATTATATATTATATATATATATATATATATATATATATATATATATATATATATATATATATCCATACAGGGTGTTTATGGTCTTGTGATGTCAATTCAAAGAGGGAACACAGACCATTATAAGGATGTACTGTTCGGTCAGATCCAATAAAAAGTCGAAAAGTTATGGTCGTTCAAATTCAGAAGTTTCCCATTATTTTCAGATTTTCGAACTTTAACAACATGACCTGTTTCAATCCATAATATTTTATTTCTATTTTTTTATTGAAAGCCCATGTAAATTTGCGTGTAATACGAGTTTGTTTATTAGAATCGGTTGAAATTTGACAGAGTTATCGAAGTTTAATCACCGTCTTGACATTCACACTAGGCAAAAGGAATATACCTACGGCCCGACCGTAATAAATCCGTACTCTTGATTCACATTAACTAGACATTATTTTGTTTGTTTATTACCTAGTTTTATTGTATTTTAGTATATCTAATATGTTATTAAGTACTATTCATCTTGCACCCAAATATCGTAAAATCATTAATCGACAATCTTAACCTATTACAATTGTGTATACTATTAGGACGATGTAGGTCTTTAGTATCACCAAATTTCATACAAAAAGCAATCAAACATAAGCAGTAAGAAATCAGCTCTAGTGCAAGCTTCAGTGCAAATATAAAAAAAGTAAAATGTGTGACAATATTCCATAAGTTTTGTTACGTCTGCGGATTGTTTATGGACAAACAGCAACGCCTACAATTAGTAAAAAATAAATCAGTGGTTGGGGCATACAACAATTTTTTTGACCGTGTTTACACCGCAAGTCGCTGGTATGAACCAGAAAACGTCTGTGTAGTTTGTTCGTCAAAATTGAAGTTATGGAAATTAAAAAATGTTGATAACTCAAGAACTGGAATGCCCTTTTCTACTTCGATGATATGGCATCATCAAACATTTCCTAGATTGAGTGAAGCTAAGATTAAAGAAGGTAGGTTACCTTACATTTCAAATCGTTGATACTAGGATTTTAGGTATTTCAACTGATCTATTTTCAGGAATATTGGTTGGGCCACAAATTCGAAAAATTATGCAGGACAACAATTTTGCAACTAAACTGAATGATGTGGAAAGACGAGCTTAGAATAGTTTTATTTCATCGTACGATAACTTTCTTGGAAATGATAAAAGTGCCGACTCCGCAAATGTTGTACAAGAGTTTTGGAGTGCCTACGGTGAAATGGGCTGCAACACGTCTATCAAAATTCACTTTTAGCATTCTCATTTGAATTTCTCTCCGGACAGTCTTGGCCAACTCATTGGAACAAGGTGAACGATTTCATCAGGAAATGGAAGCTATTGAAAAACGTTTTCAAAGGAAAATACACCATCAACATGATCGCAGACTACTGCTGGTCACTTAAACGCGAAACAGATGATGCTTTGTATAAACGACGGATATCGAGTAAACATTTTTAATTTTGTTGTATTTCTTGTTTTTTTTTCTATTTTTCATAAATCACGATAGTAACCCAGTACTGTTTCAATAAACGAGTGAAAATTTTACTGTTGGTGCAATTTATTTTGAACCCAAATATACCTGGAAATGGAATGAACGTAAACTTTAATGTACTCTAATGTAACATATTGTGATAGTCTGGCAGGTAACAACAAAAAGGAAAACAGAAAAAACAGTGTCATAATTTTAGAATAACATTGTAAATATAATTACTAGTAATGTCTAATTAATGTGTATAAAGACTACGGATTTATTACAGTCGGCCTGTATATTTCTTCTCCGTAGTGTGATGTGTCTAGCCGGTCAATAAAATTTGATAATTCTGTTAAATTTCAACCGATTCTACTAAACAAACGCGTATTAGACGCAAATTTAAATGGGCTTTGAATAAAAAATAGCAAAAAAATATTACGGATTCAAACAGGTCATCAAATTGTTGTCAAAGTTGAAAAAATCTGAACATAATTGGAAACTTCTGAACTTGAACGTCCATAACTTTTCGATTTGTTATTGGATCTGACCGAACAGTACAATATTTATAATAGTCTATGCTTCCTCCTGGCGGAGTTATGAGTTTTTATACACGTGCAAGTACCTTTTTAACAAAATCGAGATTTTGGGTGTGTTTGGAAAATTTCACTATGCCATTATGTTGTAACACAGTGTAAATAGAGGTATGATAGAAACTCATGCAAAAATTTTTGCAAAAGTTACTTTACTACAACATTAAACTAGGTGTGCTGCAAGTAACATCTGCGAAAGTAGTATGAATCGAAGACAGTTACCAGCGCTGATTCATCGCACACCAGGAAGCATAAACAACTGAATATCATCAATAAATATTTCGCCAGTTTATCACTGCTAATTCCTTGAACTTTTCTAATTTCTATCGAGGTTAGAAACACCTTAACCGACCAGGTACACAGATAGAACAGATCGTGAATGTTGAGTTTCAATTTTCCGCAAGTAATTCCGCGCTCAAATGAGTTTCTAATTGAGAACGTTGCCGTATTTGTTAGGAGAAATGCGCCAGTCTAAAGTGGAATTGTTCAAGACGCAGTGTTACCAATCGTCGTACGAACGAAACAGGAAGGAAACTGTACTTTGCGTGCGGTCAGCTACCTCCGTTTTACCACGTGCTACGCATATTTAAATCGATAGACAGACGAATAAACAATAGACATAGACTATAGGCGCATTTTATCATGATTTTTAACTCTTTCTTTCTTTGATACTTTCACATAAAGCGTCTAAATTTAAATATGTGCTCGTGGGCAAAAAAAAAAACAGGCTACTTAAAATGTTAAACTAAACTTGTTCCATAAGTTTTATAATCCTTTACTGATTTTACTGGATCAAACAGCAAGATGTAGAGAATAGCTATAACAAGCTTCATGACTGGTTTTCCAAAATTTAAAAAGCCTGTGGTACTCATAATGAATTTTCTTACAAAGGAGTGACAAAGCCAGATATTGGGATGAATAAAAAATATTGTTATTTTAAATGGAATGATATAATTTTCATTTTATTTTTGGTTTCTACGTATCAAAATATATCATTTTTGATCTTGGTTATTATTGTTATTAAAATTAATTTCAACAATTTCCAATATTTTTAAGTAATTCTTTTCTATAATATACCAACATTCCTCAACTTTAAAATAACGTATCATTTGTTGTCATAAGCTTGATAGTTTTAGAGATAAAAAAATCGATAAAAATATGAGTGGACAAGCTTAAACCTTCGGGAATGTCATTACATGTCTAAAATTTAAACGTTTTGTTCTCGAAACGTTGTTTCGTTGGGCTCTTGACACGATTTCAGAAAAACTATCTGATTGATTTTAAAAATCCTTGCAGCACTGTGTTCAAATTGTATTCAATTTCAAAATTTATTGCGGAATTGACAGGATCTTTTAGAAAGTAAAGTTAAAAAAAAAATACTTATTTTTCCTCAAAAAAGTTGAATAAAACAAGCCCCCTTGCTAAACCAGAATAATTCAAATAAAATGGTCAGAATTGTTTAAAACTCTTAAATTCAAATATTTATGATAATAAAAAAATATATTTAAACTTTTATGAAAGAGTCCATAAATATTATTTTAGTGGGTTTTAGATAGTAAGGCGTCAATTTTTAGATTAAAACGGGAGCTGTAAAAATATTATCGTAAAAAATCCAGATAAAAATAACCAGAAAATGACTTTCCTTTTTTTTTAAATTTGTTTAAATATCCCAAGAGTTTTTGATAATAAGGCCATTCTATCAATTTATAAAAAAAGCTGGAAAGGGCTACAATAATATATAAGAGTGTTAAACACTATTCAAGTGAAATGTGAAACAAAAATAAATAAATAATATTGACGTCTCTCGCCATCTCTCGTTTCGGTAGTATTGACCCCTGTGTTTGAAGGCCCATAACCCCAAAACTAGTTGAATCATTTCTACATAAGTTGTATGATTGTCAAAATTCTTTCCCTCTCGGTGTAAACATGAGCGCGAGAGAAGTGAAAATAAGTACCCGATTTTTGCAGTTTTAAATTAACGCTCGCCTTTCCGATATATTTTCTCTTAAACCACTTACTAACAAAATTTCAGTTTTTGTTCAGGTTGCATTTAGAGTCTCTTCTATAGATTGGCGTTTTTGCTTTCTTCAGTTTGTATGTAATAAAGGTTGCGAACAAGATTTTGATGGAAGCCGATATCTCACAAACGAATGTTAACAGGACAACACATGCAAATAATCGTTTTTCTACTTTGCATTCACAATGCACACATTGTAACACTGTTTTCAGTGTTACAATTAACACATTGTAATACCGAAAACAGTAACATTTTTGTCTGATTGGTACACAGTGATATCAAATGCCATATGTCAAATATACAATACATAACCCAACATAACCACACACTGCATCTTCTTAATCGCTTGCAATCACATAAACTGCGAAATATCAATATTCTATACATATTTAAACATGGGTGTAGCCTGCTATAGTATGGCCAAAGGATTGGGGCTTTCTTAGTTTTGCCGTGTTCATCAAAATACGCCAGCATGACGTTTACGGTGATGTTTTACGACTCTAGTAAGTGATCGTTATCATTCTTTTCAACTAAACATCAAATCCCCATTTCAGATATAATTCAAGGACCACATTTACTTTAATAAGGTATTATGCAAAGATCAAACCTACATCGTAGATATGAACGATTTTAATTACTGCTGCGAGATTGTATATGCGCAATAAATGGTTTATGAGCATACACGTACGAACCTATAGTACATTTAAAGTGTAGAGGATTTCTAGTTTATGTGACGTATAAGTTTTTCGGTAATATTTTGGACGCTTGGATGCTCGGTTCAATTCGTATTCGTTTTTGTCCGTCGCTTTCGACTTCGTCTTAGTTCTGGTTGTGTGCAACGTATTTATCTTACCTCCATCACATGTAATTTTACTAAGTATAATTTATTCTAATAAACTACTTTGCCGAAATTAGAATTGGGTTTCAATTATAAGTGCTTGTAAATATATAAGCCGCAACGGCTACGTAGCGGAATTAGGTAGACACCGCTATTGAACGTTAAGCGTTATAACAATTCTTTAGTAAGTTCTTGTTCTTCGAAGTAACTAATCAGTCACCGCCAAACACTTCTATTCTGAATTATATACTTATGAAACCACTATTTTAAAGTTAACTTTTTAGGTTAAGTTTCATGTATTTATCACAGTAGGGTTAAAAGTATTGCCCCAAGCTCCATTATGATCATCGTTGCGACCTCGCTGAATATTTATTCAAACTTGTAGGCTAAAGTAGAGTAAAATTATTCACAATTAGATTTTGTCATGATTTTATCTCATCGATCTCATCTTTAACGAAGTTGACAGTTACTACAGTGCTGCCACGTGGTACCCGCAAAATACCCTAGATTCTAATTTACCGCGATATAGTAACCACAATTTCTAAATTTATATAAAATTAATAACGCAAAGTAGAAAAAATAGTATATTACACTCGTTTTATAAGACGTATTGGCGCACTGTTTCCAACTCGTGCGCCAATTTGACGTCTTATAAAACTTGTATAATAATATACTATTTTGCTGCGATACACATCCCTTGAATTTAATAGCATTCCGACCATTTGTTAATTTTTAAGACCGAAATAAACATGACTAATATTTTGAGCAGTTCGGCTTCACTCGCTTGTGGATTTTGGTGCGAGGCAGTCGAACGAGATGCGAAGTTTCTACGCGATCAGTAAATCTGTTAGAATACGTGTTTGTAAAAAAAAAAAAAAAATAGTTGGGTATAATTAATTGTACATCTAAATTCATTATTTATATTTAACTTGCACTACTATTCAAAATTCCGAAATTAAAAGTCATTATTTATATTTAACTTGCACTACTATTCAAAATTCCGAAATTAAATTGTTCTGATCGTATCGTGCTAATACTAAATAATCTCCACTGTCCCAGCTACGTTTCCATTTACCGTTACGATTGACGTAGTGGGCGCTGCATGAAATTTATATCATTCATATTAAATCGCTTTAAAAATTACTTAAAAATTATAATGCAATTATTTTTCTACAGTCGCATTAAATAAAATATGACGATTGATTACGTGCATATCACGATATCGTGCTAATATTCGTTACTGAGATATCCGCTTCCATGAAAACCTTGTACGCGACTTTTATTACACAAAAACTGAAGAAAACAAAAACGCCAATCTATAGAAGAGGGTCTAAATGCAACCTGAACAAAAATTTAAGATTTTGTGACAAACGGTTTACGAGGAAAAAAATGGAAAGACGAATGTTAATTTAAATGAGTGAAAATCTGGGACCTTTTCTCATTTCTCTCGCGGTCGTCTTTACACCGACACATGACATGGTAAAACTTGTCTCAGTTGACATTTAAATTTACGACAAAAATATTCAATCTAATTTATTATTCCCTTTAATCATAAATGATTCTTATTAACATATTCCACGTAGCTACACGTGCATTAATTTAGAGTCTAATTTGCTACAGGATGTTTGGACTTCCACCAGATTCCAACAGCATCTGCTTTAGAACACCTGCATAAAATCAACAACACCTTCACAGGATGTTGCCTGCATGAACCACAAATATAATAAAATTTAGATTCCACTTTCTTCTTTAGAACTATTTATTTTTATTGTACCAAAAATGTATTTATTCTAGCTTTTGTAACAACAATAACCTAAAATAAAAAAGTCTGATGTGGCCAGGCACATTTATCATACTATATATAAAATTAATTGTTTAGCTACCTGAGATTCTATTTGATCGAGATCGGCTGAAAATAAAACTAGTAGAACTAGACAGATATGTCGATTAGTTGCGTTCGGATATTGTACTCTGTACATATCCGAACGCAGCCTATATTGACAGTAGGTATTGTCAAATCATTAGCGTTTGACACTACCTACTGTCATTAGAATCAAAATTTCTGACATATCCTGGCTACTAGTTTTAATGCAGTACGACCGATCTCGATGAAATAGAATTTGCTCATGCAGCTAAACTATTGATTGTACCAAAAAAATTCATAGTCATAAATTATTCAGAATTTCCTCATCTTTAATTTATTATTTAACCATTTCGACGAAATTCCAGAAATGGCGGCTTATTTGCAAAATCTTTCAAAAATGCTAAGACTAAACCTCCAGTTCCTTTGGACCCTTTTCAACAGAAAGCTTTTCAGCTCTAAGTTTGGTTATGAAACTTCTAAATATGAAGTTTCGTCCCGATACCTTTAGTAGTTTCTCCGGAATCGTCGCTACAAAAAGACGGATACACACACATCCATCCACACATATCATACTGCGTACACTGATAAAAATGAGTGCGAATTTACAAATAAAATTTACATTTTTTTCAGTAAATCTACCCTATTTGTCGGCAATTTTACCATAATTTTAAGCAAAAATACTAAATATCATTGAAAATGCAGTTATATTCATTAATTGTACAAACTGTAGGTAAATTTGCTAACAAATTTGTAAATTTCATAATAACAATTACTTCAACGGAATAAAATTACAAATCTATACATTAAAACTACTGTCTGATATGTAAATTTGCCCTCTGCTCGTGCAATTTTCCGTTCTAGATGGTAAAGTGCTACCGAGATAATTTGTATCGCGCTTGCGCAATAATGGGATATACAGTTCGAGTGCCGTTCGCCATCCGTTTGGTTGTGTTTACAGGAGCTAAGTTAGAGTTTTATTGAGTGCGATTGTTATATACAACTAATCTAACACTGTTAGTGCCTCTGTGACTTATCCTTTATCGGTGTCGTGTGGAATATTTGCCCCATATGGTTCTATAGTATTAAAAGATATAATATTGGTACATTCATCTCTTTGTATATTATAGAGGACTTTGCAAATATATACTACAAAGTGCAGGTAAAAGTTTGCAGTCTTGATATGTATAATTTCACTTTCACTAATTGGATGTTCTTTTTAGGATACAAGTGTTGATGATACTGACATTCTACAAATTCAAGGACTTGTGTGGTGTCCATAGGTAAGATTTCGCTTATTGTTCTTTCTTGTACATGCGGTCTTACAATCAAATTTATTACTAACATGTATAACACATATCATTTCAATCACCAATATAAAAAAATACTTTTCTATAAACACTCATTAATAACTTTACACACACTCGGTACCTCAAAGGAAAGCAGCTGCTGACATTGTTATACCCTGTATATGATATATGACTCATGTACTTCTTATTTTGATTTCAGGTGACACATTTTGGACTACATTATATGCTGTGGTTGGATTATCCCCAGGTTATCTTACTCTGGAGACGGTTTAGCTTTTTAAAAATTATTCCAAGTCAGGGTTCAAAAACGAATAAGTCAGGGTTCAAAAACGAATAAGGTGACGTAAGTTTACCATAGGCATTTCAACTTAATATTGTTGAAATAATATTTAATTTATATTTAAAAGATATGTTTCTCTCTGTTAAGCAGATCGATTTATTTTATTATACGATATGTAGATAAGTATAGTCCATGGGTTCCTATTTTATTTCATTTACTTATGATTACATTTTTGTCAAGAACTTCTATTTATTTAATGTTAAAAATATGTAGATATATATATATTATAAATATGTTTCACATGTTATTTATTGTTAAAATTATAATAAAACTTCATACTATTATTTTTTGTTTTTATTTATGATCTCCACATTAATAGGATTTTACTAGTGATTTTACAGTTGACAATACAGGCTTGTCCGAGCAGTCGCAAAACCAGTTTACAAACAATTCTTTTGTGAGAAACCAGATAATGTTTCATTGGTATTTATAATGGAGTTATCATAGCAACATTTGTGGTCCATCACAAAAGTACTGATTGTTAACTGGTTTTCAGTTGCTTGGAGAAATCTAATATTAAAGTTGCAGAAAATTTACTGTACAACAATTAATTGCAATTCCGTGTTTACGGTAAATTTACTGAACGTCAGTAATTTTACTTACAAAAGTATATATAAAACCGTACACATCGGAAACCTCATTTCATATGATAAGTAAATTTAAGCTCAAAGTAAAATTACAAACCACATGGTTTGTAATTCCCTTCGATACACGGAGGTTAAAAATGACCGCCGTGCCACACGGTAAAATTACCTTTTCAGTTTTATCAGTGTATGTCAAGTAAAAAGCTATATTCGAAAAGGAATTCTATATACCAAATGTAAAACTTTACCTTTTCCACGATCATATGTGCATTTAATTATACTGTATTTGTTAATACCACAAACGCCAAAGCGATTATTGCATTAAAAGAATGGAATTCGGCCTTGGCTAAACTACCTACAGGTTCTCGACAATGGTAAGAGAAAAACCAGCTTCGGAATTTCATTAGGGAGGCAATACAATTCTGAACGCACTCGCAAGATATCTGTTGATAAATCTTATCATAAAAAATGCTCGATACAAGGTCGTAATTATACAATTAACACCTAGTACAAATTAGTTGTTTACATTTAACTATTCTTTTAAAGAATGACTAATTCAATGACTATGTGCGAAATTTGCTTGAAATAATATGTACAAAATCCTTTAGGGCAAACAAAAAAGGAACAAATTACTTCCTGATAATGAACATTCACTTTCAAAATGACATTACTATTAAACTGACTATTATATAGACTATAGACTATCACTGCCATATTCGTTTCAACAAACTTTCGCTATCACTTCTCTAAGAGAAGTTTTATGGGACATTCTAACATAAATCAAAGAGATAATCGTTGTTAATATCGAAGAAATAAAGTACTGTATCTAATCTCTGCGTTGTTGCATACAACAACGTGAAGATTTATGTAAAAGTTGCTCTTTTTGTTCGTTAGCAATTTTGTAATTTTACGGATAATTATGTCCAGGAGACTTTCACGATTAAGAAAATTAAATAGAGATCATTGTTGTTAAGTTTATGCTTTTTAGGTTAGTGACCTTTGATTTAAAAAATTAAAATCTGAAGTGAATTTTCTTTTGATAGGTAATATAATTTATAGCCCAGTCTTCTTTAAATATTATAATAATAATTCTTATTTTTACGCTCCGGAACTAAGTAACGTGTCAACAGTGCAAATAACTTTGTAGGTTAGGTCAGTCCTAACCTCAAACTGTCAGATTATACCTGGATCTACAACACGATAGCTAAGTTATTCTAGTCTATTTTACATATGTCAAAGTAATCTTCACAACAAAAAACACTTGTATTGCCCGCTATTTATTTCATTTGGGTTTCTACGAGCCAGTCTCAACCATTTTTTCGCAGTTTCACATCTTGCGGAACAGCTACAAATAGTTTATCCGGAGTTTTTATTGACGTATTGGTGCATTGTGGAACTACACACCATTTATAACACATTTTTATCTATACATTGTGAAAACAACACATCATACAACACAATTACCAAACAGCGACGATGCCGATGCTTACAGACCATATGGGCTGATTGGATATCTAGTATGGTGTGACGTCACAAGAATCACGTGATCAACGTGCACAAAGTAACAGAAAGTATCGTTTTGTCGGGGCTTTTTGTGAATCAATTTTTAACGCTGATTTTTGTTAAAAAGAAACGTTTGCAAAGTAGAGTGAAGTAATCCTTAAAAATACGGTTTTGTTATTATTTCAAACGGCTGTAATTTCTTCAACGGATTCAAAAAATAAATAATTTTTTTTACTCAGAATAAATTTTGTACAAGAATTTAACAATTTCAATTTCAGAACTATATTTTCTTAGTATACCTTTTCTCTCTCAAAAAATGTAGTTATGCTTTAATTTTATTTTAATCATTCCTAGAATATATTCGGTACATACAGTGTGTCCACGAAAGTCCGCACCATATGGAAAAAATTTTTATTGTGTATTTCTCAGAAAATTTTATTCTTTATAAAAGTTGGCGGCTCATATGAAACCAAAACTGCAACCATCAAATATGTAAATTTCCGTGCCATATACCGAGCGATTCAGGATATATGAATTTGTGGTAAGAGTAAAGTACCTTTATTTTCATTATTATCGATAAACTTTATTTAGAAATGTTGTTTAGAAGTAAAAATTATATTCAAATATAAAATCAGAGCCACCTACCTTGAAAAAAAATATTTTCGTTTTTTTCTTTAATTATTACTCTTGTGACAAATATTAGTAAATGCCAATGGTACTAAAAGGTTCTTTTTAATCTATTTTTTGGAAATTTGAATACATTTTTTATATTTTTTTTTTATTTTGGTATGATAAGTAATGTTTATTTAGAACTTGCACAAAATTACTCATTTTCTTGGTGCGAAGTTGATATTTCACCCTGTAGATATTAATATATCATACAATAACTAATTCAGCAGCGTGTCTTAGCTTTTATTCAGTTAATATTAATGACTGTGGATAGGTTTATAATAGTAGTTATCCATCTACAGCGAGCGATTCTCAAGTGGTGGGACGCGCGGTACTACCACTTATGAAATTTTATTTTCACTGATAATATTTTAATAAAATTAACGAAAGCATCACACATCTATTGTTTCTTGAATTAATTATGACTGATTTGCCCGTTATTAAGTTAATAACTATTATGAATATGTTATTAATGCTAATTTATTATCTATGAACTAATTTTATTTCTACTACTTAAAATGTTGTATAGTTTCCTCTAAATGATTTATATTTCTAAATGGTCGGTGTTTGTATACGTTATCTTTTACGTAAACCCACAAAAACAAATTTAACGGGGTAAAGTCGGGGGAGCTAGTTGGCCAGGATCTTGATTCCGAATTTCTGCCTATCCAGCGATGGCCAAATTTATGATTTAAAAAGTTCTAGACAGAGTTTATATTGTGTATATGGGCGCACCATCAAGCAGGAACTAAATTAACGCCCGTTGAATTAACGGCAAAAAAGGTGACAACTTTCTGTTTAGGAACTGAAGATATATTTCCCCATTTATATTTTGACGAAAAAAAAAGGCCCAAATATTTGATTATTCAAAATACCGCACAGCACATTAGTCTTAAAATGGTACTGATCTCGGCATTCTATTGTAAAGTTCGTGTTTTCATGTGTCCACCACCGGCAGTTTTCTGAAGAAACAGTCTCATTTGATGTAAATGTTGCCGCATCTGTCCAAAGAATATTTAAAAAAAAAACTATGTTCTCTTTCATATTCACCTCAAACCAGATGGTATAGTCATACCTGATGTCGAAGTCTCTTTCTTTTAGTGTAGGCTTATAAATTTTGGTTTATAAGGGTGATACTTGTTTAGTTTTATTATTTTATGTACTGTTGATTTACTGCATTGGCTGTGTGAAGCAATTTGTCGAACACAAGTCGTTTTATGCTCGATTACTTCTTGCAACACTGGCAAACTTGTTTCCTCATTTTGGAAACATATTTTTGTGGGGTTTCTTGAGCTATTTTCAACAGACTTGATTTTTCTCATTATCCTGGAAATGGTTGAATGGGCAATTTGGTTGTGTGGATGTCTTGAAAATAGCAGCAACATCTCGGTGCGGTCTAAATTTCTCCATGTATTAAAAGAATTTCAACTTTTTGTTGGAGTGTAAGCATGGTTTTAAAAGTTACAGCACATAAACTAACGTAAACTGCAGTGAGTACGATTAAATGGATAATGTCTGGATAATGCTTTTGTTTTTCATATCCACCTGTGATAGTGGTGTATGCTTATTTTAAAATATAAACAATGTTGCATAAAGAAAATAAACTGTTTGTTCTCATACTCTTTTTTGTATCATTGGGTTGCCTATACAAGAACCTATACTTAGGTGGTTATTGGTGCGTTTTGTGCTGCTGTACATAAGAAGATACATTCTTGCATAAAATAATTGATTCAAGACACAATTGATTGAGGTTTCAGTTATGTTTATTAAGATATTATCAGTGAAAATAAAATTTCATAAGTGGTAGTACCGCGCGTACCACCCCTTGAGAATCGCTCGGTGTAGATGGATAACTACTATTATAAACCTGTCCACAGTCAATAATATTAACTGAATAAAAGGTAAGTCACGCTCCTGAATTAGTTATTGTATGATATATTAATATCTACAGGGTGAAATATCAACTTCGCACCAAGAAAATAAGTAATTTTGCGTTAGTTCTAAATAAACATTAGTTATCATACCGAAATAACAAAAAGTATAAAAAATGTATTCAAATTTCCAAAAAATAGAGTAAAAAGAACCTTTTAGTATCACCTGCATTTACTAATATTTGTCACAAAACTAATAATTAAGAAAAAAACTGAAAATATTTCTTTTCAAGGTAGGTGGCTCTGACTTCATATTTGAATATAATTTTTACTTCTAAACAACATTTCCAAATAAAGTTTATCGATAATAATGAAAATACAGGTACTTTACTCTTATCACAAATTCAAATATTCTGAATCGCTTGGTATATGGCACCGAAATTAACATATTTGACGGTTGCAGTTTTGGTTTCATACGAGCCGCCAACTTTTATAAAGAATACAATTTTCTGAGAAATACACAATAAAAATTTTTTCCATATGGTGCGGACTTTCGTGGACACACTGTATATAAATCTACCTTATTTGTGACATAAGAACAATAGTTCTATACAAAAAGACCCAGTTCCTAACTTGGGAATTCATACCATACTAACCAAACTATTTAGAATAGAATTATGGTGTCAAACTCCAAAAATAAATGTGAAATTTGTTAGGTGTGTCCTGAATCATTTTCTGTGTAATGTCAAGGCCAATCATATGCAAAAATTATCTTAAATACAGTGCTCAAAAAAATTAGTATACTTCAACGGCATATATTTAACTAATGAAAATTACAAAAACAATGTTACAACTCTTAGTTACTTCTAAGTTACACTTAAAAATGTAAATTAATAATGCAAAACAAAATGGAAATGCCCTCCACAAGCACGAATCACTTCCTCACACCTACGTGGCATGCTTCGCACTAGTCTGCGAAGAGATTCTTGGGGTATGCTTTCCCATTCCTCAATCAGGGCTTGTCGCTTCCTGTATGGTTAGTGGTGGATTAGGGCGCTTGCGAACACGTCGGTCAAGCTGATCCCACACGTGTTCAATAGGATTCAGGTCAGGACTTAACGCCGGCCACTCCATGACCTGAATTCCACGTTCTTGTAAAAAGTTTCTGGTGATGCCGGCGGTATGTGGCTTGCATTTTCCTGCATTAGGATGAAATTTTGACCGACGCCATATGCAGCAGGCACCACATGGTCCTCCAAGATGTTTCGATGTAATTCATGGGCATTTAGTCTACCAGGAACCACAACAAGATCAGTTCTGTTGTCTATACTGACCATCACAGATCCACGACTAAATCTATTCACTTCCTGTATAGTAGCGGCTGCGTAGCGTTCACCAGGATGTCTATATACACGTACTCGACCGTCGCAACGAGTTAAACGAAATCTGGACTCGTCTGTAAACAGTACATGCGTCCAGTGACGAAGTTGCCAATCTCTGTGATCCAGAGCAAACCTCATTCGCGCTGCTTTGTGATGCTGCGTAAGGCGTGGTGCACGGACAGGTCTTCTTGGTTTCAAGTTCGCTTCTTTTAATGTTTCTAACAGTTTGATCAGAAATTTCTACCTAGTCCCTAGTTAAAAGTGTATAAATCAAAGCCATTAGAAAATAAATACACATAAAAACCTTCTATAAATCAATTTTACCTCAACTCAAGTATTAAAAGTGACACTAACAGCAGAAAATATCAACCGTTTCACTTCATTACCACTCGTATATGATAGAAAACGCGTTCGTATACATTAAAAAATCTGTGCCACAGAGAAAATCAGACTGAGAATTACATGCTTGATTTATATAAGAAACAAAACCATCTTGATCTTACTCTTAATTGCCATATTGAAGGTTTATTTATTTCAATTGTAGTTTTCTTTTCATTTGGCGTGAGATAAACGACCTTCTTGATTTTCATGCATATTTCCACGACCCACTCTGTCTTTATGCAAGAACATGCCTCTTATACCTACTTTCATTGTGTGTGAATGTATGTATGTGTGGTGACATTCTTGTGCCTAACTGTGAATTTATTTGTAATACAAGTCATACTCTTGAGCCTGGTTGAAGATTATATCATGAAATAATGTGCAAAATAATTTAATATTAAATGGGAAGTTAGGTTATAAAATATAAATACTTATATGTAATAATATAATAACTTAACGTTTCTTTAAAAATAAGTTATGTGTTTCCTGTGTTTGTATATACGTTAAAGGTATTAATAGAAAGTAGGTTATATTCAATAATTATTTATTTATTCGTGTTGTCCTTCGCTGCACAAATTAAGCGTGTATTTGTAAAATAGATTTCCTGGTTCATTTGTTATCGTTTTCTTGTTTGTTGTTTTTGTTTTTAACGAATGATTTTTGTTTTGTTTCAGAGTTTCTTATCGAATCACAATGACAAGGCTGCGTTAGAAAACTTAAATTTAAAACCAATCTATTTCACAAGGACCAAAGGATTATTTAGGATATGTTACCCTAAGGAAAGACCACCAACAGGTACGTTTATTTATTTGTTTAAACTATTTTCAATTATTAACTTTTTGTTGGTCTAAAAAATATATTTTTTTATCATTTTTCTGTCTTAAGGCTCCCGTCTCAATTCAAATAGCGAACTGTAGATAACTTCGCTCCAAAGCTTCGAAATAAAAAAAAATCATCAGATGTAGATGGCGTACTATAAACATGTCTGTTTTTCTTTCGTATTTATTACATTAGACGTATGGCATAACCTAAAGAATTAAATGTATTGCTTTATATTTATACAAATATTCAAACTGGACTGTGTTAGAGTTTTCTAGTCGATGATATAGTACTTTTATAATCGTCGCTATTGTAAAAATGCTTGGCAACTCACTACAAACACACTCTACAATACTCCAGAGTGCAAGTCTAGAGAATTTAAGAAGAAAATAACTTGTGCTCTTATAGATATCATTTAATTATATTTTATAATGTATTACAGCAGACAATAATCAGACGCAACTGCCATCGGAAAGCATTTCTATATTTATAGTCCACACCAAAATTTGCATAACTAATTTTCATAAATAGTGAAATTCCTTTCCGGTGGCATTTGCATAAGGACCTTCGGAATCGAATAGTAGAAATTTGTTATATCCTAAAACATCAAAAAAAAAACGAGAGATTCCAGGAAAAAAATCAGAACTAAAAGAACTGAAACTAGAAATTTTGCATCTTCATAACGACACTGTGATAAAATACTATATACCAAGCGGAAAGAAACATTCCATTTTGAAAAGTGCAGCATACAAGATTGTACAGATAGAAAGAAATTGTTTTCTCGGTTCAAAATATTTGTGCAAATTATTGTTTTCAACCATGAATATCATAAAATCGAAGTACACATCTCGACACATAAACGAGCATCTTGATGATTGTTTACCTACAGGAATGGACTGACTAACGATGTGCAATGCCAAAGATCTCCTCATTGTCTCTAACTTTGTATACCGGGTGGTCTTTTTAACTTGAGACTCCTAAATATCGCGAGAAATATGCATGGTACGACAAAAGTGTAGGACTCAAACATGTAGGACTCAAAGAGGGAAATGAGATGACGATATCAGTTTCATTGCAGATGGCGCTGCAATTGGTCAAATGAGGCTAACTTATTTTTTTTAAATGGGAATACCCAATTTTTTTATCAAATTATGATTTTACGCTCAGAATTTTTTTTTTCGTGCTTAAACAACCCCTATGCGCATGACGGGGCAACGCGCGAGATACCAAAACGTGTGCCCGTTATGCACATACCTTCCTACGTTGTACCATGAGTGTCTACTCAGTCGCCGCTTTGACTACCAGACGGCGCGGCGAGCGTATCCCATGCAGTGGCAGCGGTCGTAACTACCGCAGACGCCACAAACTTCCATCGTCAATAACTTTTGATAGATGCATCGTACGAAAAAAATTTTCAGCCAAAGATTGTTCTTATTTAGCGTAAAATCATAATTTTATAAAAAAAAAGTTGGGTATTTCCATTTTAAAAAATGAAGTTAACCTCATTTTCACCGATTGCAGCGCCATCTGCAATGAAACTGATATCGCCATCTCATTTCCCCCTTTGCGTCCTACATGTTTATTTAAGTCACTTTTGTCGTACCATGCATATTTCTCGAGATATTTAAGAGTCTCAAGTTAAAAAGACCAAGTACATACTTCCAAAATAACAATATACAGGTTATTTTGGAAGTATGTACTTCAATTTAATGTAAAAGTATAAACAATAATTCTGTATGCTCCTGAGACCAAGCATCCATTTTCTTGGACACTGGGTATTTAATGCCAAATATGTTTACCAACCAAATAAAGTTTTAGAACATAATTTTTATTCAGAAGACATCGTTAGACGATGAACTGTGCTCAAAGGCCTAGAATTCTTATAAAAATAGGTTGGGATCTGCCTAGGTTTGTCAGATGTGTCATAGATCATCCATTACAAATTTATGTTTACTTGTTTTACAGTTATATGTTAATTTCTCATATTTTTATCAAGATATGAGTTAGAAATAGGTACCTATGATTTCTAGTTCTAAAGAAACAACTAAAAATTATTTAGAACGGCTTCAAACATGTCCTGGTCTACATTAACTAGTTTGAATTTGATGCCGACACATATATAAGTAAACGACGAAAAAGCTGAAAAATGAAAATAACTGTTATCTTAATTGCTAACGCTTGATACAGTTTAGATGCAAATGTGGGGAAATGTGACCAGTAACTGTATTTATTACGGAATTTGGGTCGATTACCAAGTCTTGTAAAGCTTGTCTATCGTGCTAGAGAGCTAGAGGTACATATTTGAAATTTGAATTAAGGTAAGCAAAGCTTAATTTCTGTCAACTTTTCTATAAACTTTATACAAACATAAACTTGTATTTATATTTCTCTAGCCAACCTATAGCTTATAATATTACAAATGCAGGGAATGTGCAATACAATGGGTGAGGTTCATTGCATCACTGACAACTGTAGCTCATACTTATTTATGATATGTACCATTAATTGCGTTTGCTTCATTTTATACTTTCAAATTTTTACTATCCATTTACGCTATGCGGGCATTTTGCGTAATTTATTTTTAAAACTGATAATGGACGTTCTAAATAACCAAACTTAATTTCCGGTCTTGCCATTCATACTATTTTAATCGATTTCAAGCTTGCAACAATTAAATTTATAGGCCAGACAATAGAGATTTTTGCATGACAAAAATACTAGCAGGAAGCCGACGGTCCCAGGTCACGTGGAACAGTCCGTAGATGTAGATGTCCGCAAATATCATTTCTTAATTTGTTATACATATACAAAAAACCTCAAAAAATCGTTTTTTTCGTTTTTCGCTTGTAAAAACTGAACCGACGGAGCAATCTTGATGCTTTCGACAGATGAATTGTAGAGAATGAAAAGACAAAAAAAAATGAACCCTGCGCGGACTCGATTGAATTAATATTAACGGAGGAAATTCGGAAAAACCGGAGAAATCTGCGTTTTTTCAAAAATTCATAACTCCGCCATTTTCAAAGCTGTAGCGGGGGCTTTTCGCGTGAAAGTAGCGATTTATGGGTACTACTTTAAGTGTGAACAACCCAGGCGTTTTCCGATGAATAGTTTTTGCACAATTGCGATTTGAATATTTTTATGCAATATGTTTCGGCGAGCCTGGATGCGTCTGGGGTGGTCCGATTTTAATTTTTTTACGTATTTCGAAAGTAGAAGTATTGTGCTACAAAACGTCTATTCTGATTTTGCGTTAAAATGTTGCGAAATAGGTGAAAAATGCTCATGTTTACAAGCATTTTTCACCTATTTCGCAACACTTTAACGCAAAATCAGAACAGCATATTGCTTTATTAGATTTGAGAACTTCACAAATTTCAGATCTTGATCGAGCATAATTTGGAGTATCGGCATTTATGTTTTCTTATGTTTTTATGTAATAAGTAGTAAAGTTTGTAAGCAAGTTTTTAACAATCGTGCACGATTTTTCTCACTTCTCTCTTGCTCAAGTTTAAAACTAAGAACAGACAATTTTGATAGTTATACGTATTATTTATAAATGTTTCAGGAGTATAACAACGTTTATTTGATTCTTTTCCGTTGTCATTTTAGAGTTATGAGCATCTTTGAGGTGATGTTCCAGTATGTTTGAGGTCATAATTCATGTTGCTAATCACAACAAAATATGGATATTTTTTGACTAGCGTCTAGCCAGCAGGTGCAACAAACGATCTTGCCGATGTATGGCTGCAGGTATGCCACCCACCATACACTATTGGCGCGCGCGCATTGTGGACCTAGCCGGTAATATCTCGGTTCTGTTTATTCAAAAGAGTGGAATCTTGTATAAACTATAAATTAATTAATTAATAAATTAACGTAGTGAGAATTACGAATTTTAACTTTAGCATAGTTCTAGAGGCAGTTTTAGCAGTTAAACTCATTTTTTTCCATAAAAGAAACATCTAATTTTAAGAGACCCTTGATAAAGTTGAAGAAGCGAAAATACTGTATGAATACATTGATGATTTTCAATCGACACTTTTTTTTTGTTGCGGAAATCTATTCTGCGAAAATTAATTCTCCAAAAAAGTCTGTAAAATAAAAATTCGATCTTCAATATTTTTCTTTCTAAAAAGTTGACAAGGAAAGGATTCCAATAAAAGTTTTAGGAAATTGCTTAAGCTACAAATTTGAAATGCTTAGAAATGAATCATACTATATATTCAAAAGTATTTTGTATTTATAGCTTAAATAAATCATTTTAAAAAACATTTATTTATTTTTTTCTTGTAGTTTTTCATATGTAGAAATCGTTTTAACATTTTGTAGTTGCTTTCTTTTAACATTTAATCATTTCGTATCATTTAAACGACTGATCTCAGTTGTTTCTCACTTTTGGACAGGAAAAATATACAGGGTGCAATATTTAAAAAATGAATTTGGTCTGCTTCTTACAAATGCATAACCCTGTATATTCAAAAGTCATTTCAGTTTGTAGCTCAAGTCATTTCCTAAAATTTCTATTTGGTTTCTTTCTTCTAAACTTTCAGGACCAGATATTGACACGTTACGTTTCTTCTTGTTAACTTTTTGATGATATGGAATCGGAATCTTATGAGTTAACTAACAATAAAGTTTATGAAACCGACACTGTTAGCAAAAGAAAGAGGAAATTACAGTTTATTAAAAGAAACATCTCTAAAAGACTATGAAAACTGCATTACAAATTTAATAAGTACATAGCCAGAGGACATAGATGCTGGCTATGGCGTATTTAAGTATGAACTATCGCAGTGCTTGCAATAGGCAAATATTAAAAAAGCTGTTCAAGCAGCAATACATCTAGATTCCCTAATGTGAAAAATTATTTATTTCTATTTGTTAAGAATATGGATTTATGAATTAAGATAATATATTTTATTTGTTACGAATTTTGATTTTTAAATTATTAAGCCAGTTATTTGTTATTTTGTATTTCTTAAGAATATTCATTTGTTGCTTTAAGTAACGATGTAGGTACAGTCGAGACCGGATATAACGAACTCCGGATATAACGAACGCCCGCTTGTAACGACCAAAAATGAAAGTCCCGTCAGATCGCCATATAGTTACATGTATGTTTAGCTCGCTTATAACGAACGCTATATAACGACCGCCCGGATATTACGACCAAGTTTGTATCCATTTTTAGTTCTACAAGTTCGGGTATAACGACCACTTAACGAACACTCAGTACGAAATCTGGTTGGATGTCTCCTGCCCGCAAAACTTAACCTATTTTCGCCAACAGGACTAATAGGAGAACCCCTACCGTTCGTTTCACTATTGCGCGGTTACGTCTCCTCTATTCCCCACCTCTATTTTCTTTACTCGTAGGACTTTTAACTTGGTTTTAGCTTGGATATATGCATTAATACAAAGTTTATTTAAAAATATATGTAGGTATGTACAGGGGTTTTCTTAAAGAGCGACGGTTTTCGTTTTTTTTAATTAAAATACTTGTGGGTTAGTTATGGAAATGATTTTTATTTCAAATGAAAGTATAATCGATTCCATTATTTATGGAATACGATTCAAATGTCCGCCGCGGAAGCGCTGGCACGAGTGAATACGCTAGACCAAATTTTCCATGACTCGAGTACACAAATCGGTCGAAATACCGGGAATTTCGCATTAGATGTTGGCCTCCAGATGTTCTAACGTTTCTGGCTTGTTGGCATAGACCAACGATTTTATGTAACCCCAAAGAAAATCTAAAGGGATTAAAGACAGCAACGTTAGAACAGCTGCAGGCCAAAATCGAACGCGAAATTCCTGGTATTTCGACCGATTTGTGTACTCGAGTCATGGAAACTTGGGTCCAGCGTATTCACTCGTGCCAGCGCTTCCGCGGCGGACATTTGAATGATGTCGTACTCCATAAATAATGGCATCGATTATACTTTCATTTGAAATAAAAATCATTTCCATAACTAACCTACAAGTCTTTTAATTGAAGAAAAAAACATAATGCGTCGCTCTTAATGAAAAACCCTATACTATTAAGAAATGAATGTAATGGTTTAAAACACAGATAATTTATATTTATTTTGTTTATTCTGTGTTCTTTATTATGTATTTTAGTAAAGTTTTTAAAATTATTTAAAATTATCGCGTGTCTGCTTATAACGAACGACCGCTTGTAACGAACTAGCGACATGGCCCCTTGAGTGTTCGTTATATCCGGTCACGACTGTATATTAAATGTTGTTGCAAATAATTCAAATACCTTACTTATTATTTATGATTTTTTTAGTATTTGTACATATTATTTTTGTATAAAAGGTAATTCTTAATTCAACACGGTATATGGGGGCCCCCAAATTCAAAATTGCCCAGAGCCCCATGATGGCATAACGCGCAGCTGGCTATCATTGGTTTCTTAGAATGACATTTATAGATGCATATCTATAGCATTTTTTTTTTAAGTTTGGGTAATTCTCGATCTTTCTCCGTTGTGTGCCTTTAAGATATGGTAACGCAGTGTACGTTTATTATTAAAGTTTTTGTCGCAATTGTTACAAGAAAACCCAAATTCGGCACAGACTTTATAAATTCGCAGAGCCAACACGTTTATTTTGCGTTCATGGATTTTTTTACGTGTTTTCCTTAATTGCTGCTACTGCTAAATTTTGTACCGCATTCATTACATTTATTTGACCGATTTAATTCTTTTTGTTCGTCACCCATGTTGAGGGAATAATAGGCTTGGGATTAATAAACTAGAAATACATTTACTGTAAAGTCGTTAATATACTTATTATAATATAGATTACTTACCGATTACCGTTAATATTCAGCTTTTCCTAACCGAAACAACACCAAATTCTTTTGAATAAACAGAAGCGAGATATTACAGGGGCTAAGGTCCACAATGCGCGCGCCAATAGTGTATGGTGGGTGGCATACCTGCAGCCATACATCGGCAAGATCGTTTGTTGCACCTGCTGGCTAGACGCTAGTTATTTTTTGTGCTACTAAATGAATTACAATTTACTTACACATGATTTCTCAGATCATCAAATTAAAAGCACGTTTTAATGATAACGTTCAGAAACATAACCTCAATACCATTTTGACAGTTGTTTTGTTGCCTACGTCAAGGAGTAAAACAACAGCGACATCTTATCAAACGCTTGAACTAAAGAACATAATAATGTTGTAAAATCGTCTATAAAAAACTGCTTCTACATTCTTAATTTTTGCATATTTTGTTATGGCTCTGTATATAAAACCTGGCACAGACGACACAGTTGTCAAAATACGTTTGTGTCGTTCATGTTTATCGCTGGCAACGCTGCCTATTTAGATAGGCAACCAAATCTATCTCAATGCATACATATTGCGTTGTACAAGATATTTTAATGTTACGAAGACTAATAAGTTATGTTTCCAACTTAACAAGTTATAACTAATGTCAATTTCTTAATTTGTTGCAGTGAAGACGTACTTGAGTCCCGTAGAGACTCACTGTCAAAATATAAACTACTACATACCAGCTGATGAGAACAATGAGACCAACAACTTTACTGATGATGCCTGGACAAAACTGCGTAAGTATTGTACCGAATATTCCTGTTTGTAAAGAAGTCTGAAGTCGCTATTTATTAACGGCACTGTAAACCTATACTAATATATCTTAAAAATTACAATATCCTCCAATTTGCTTGTAAATCAACACTTTTACTACTGTGTATAAAAGTGCAATGTCGCCGTAAAACCATTTGAAATCTCCATTAGCAGCCTATATGTAACAGTTACCGTAAATATAAGTAGTAACGATTGACCCTGATACACGATAATTTCTAGTTGGTCAATGTGAAAGTCAAGGAAAACTATTTTCCAAATGACCTGTAGTAAAACCACAGATTTGTAGTACGAGAAAAAGGAAAAAACGAAATCTAAATTAAATTATAGACTTTCCAAACTATTTGGACACATTTTGACACATTTTTGTTTGTATTAAACAAAGAGGTTGATGACCACATCTCTTTCAAACATTTTTTACATCCTTGCTGCAACAAAATGCACAAAAAACCTCTATAATGTTTTCTCAATTTCCAGATATGGGACGCTCCATGATTGCACTGTTCATTATCAGTTTCCTGGCAGTGTTTGCTGCGTTTTGTACAGGCATCACAGGCTGTTGGAGAAGATCACCAGGCAATATAACAGCGACAGCAATTCTCATGTTATTAGCATGTAAGTTTTTCTCTATTTCTGCAAATATTACGTAGTTTAGCTTGCGGCATACTTTTTAACAACCAGATTGAGTCATATATGACTCTAAACTTATAAATAACGTTCCTTATTCCTTATCATCAACACGACATATTGATTTGATTTGTTTCTTATGTAGGTCTGCTGAGTGCTGGAGCTATGGGGTTATGGCATGGCGTTGAATATTTCGAAAAAGAAAAAGTGGTGGGGGACGATTATTTCCAAGAATGGAGTCAGGTAAGCTAAATGTTATCTGCCAACTATATATCATCCCTTGTGCTTAATATATTGGAGTAATCATTTATTGCTCGAAGGTTTTTAAAGGTGAAGTTGGAGTTGAATATAATGTGAAACCATTGGTGATGGAAAGGTTTACCTATCACTAAATCGAACACATTTCCCTAGCTGTTTACGATTTGAGTAACTTGTACCAACAACCATAGGCGTATCCAGCTCAAATCGGAAGGAGGGGCAGTTGTCTAAATTTAGCTTCGCTATATGGGCGAAGGGTGCCCACTAGGGTGGTTCAAAAATACATTGCAAAAATGTTTGTGATGATAGAAACCAACGATCCCCTCAAATCGTTTCCAAATCAAAAAAAAAGTGGACATGTATCTTTTTTGTTGATTTAATTGTGGGAAAATGCATAGGAAGAAGACTTTCTTTTGGTAAATTCAAATAATTGTTCGGAGTTTTGGAAAACGTAAGATTACTTAGGGACTTGTACAGGACTTTCCAAGGAAGAATTTGACCTATTATACATATGAATTTGACGCCCACCAACCCATCCCCATAGTGCCCTGAAAACTACCCTTAAATGAAAAAATGTACATTCTTCAGATAATTAATCCTTCTAATCATTTCAGTCTCTTTTTTCTCTTAGAAATTATTACTATAAGTCTAGTGGAATGCTTATAAACATTTATCAGTTAATTCTCCGAAGCCATTTATTTTCTAAATTCTATTTGTTTAAATAATTCGGTTTTCGCGAAAATCAGTCTGAATTCTATTTTCTGAGTTCGAAATGGCAAATTATTACTTTACAGTGACATTATTCCTTAAAAAATGTCTTCCTATTGTTTAAACAATCAATTATTATTCATTTTCAACTTTTTTTCTAATTTGCTAGAAATGTCACATTTTCTGTGAATTTAACACTTAAATTTCATGTTCGAGAACCTATTATCTATATTATCTAATAAACCCACATTTGATTAAACAAATTCCATTTGTTTAAACAATTTTTGTTTACAATTCACTTAAAAATATTTTTTTAGTTCGTCTGGCCAACTGTTATTCTCAACTGTTATTCATTTATATTTTGGGATGATTTCCATTGTTTAAATAATAAGACATCATTAGTTTTCAATATCATTTATTCGAGAAATTTAAATGATTTGAAATCTTTTTTATTTTCGGGAAATTGGGGAGTTACATTTCTTTTTAGAATATTAAATTTCCTAAAAACAAGAAATTTTATTAATCACATTTCTTTCTCCATTTCTTATTCTGATTTCCTACCACTGTATCGCAAGATAATGATGATTTGTTGCTGTCTGGAAACTGTTCCCTGTACTGTAATTTGATGAAATATTGAAAACGAACATTATTTTGTTAAACAAACACTGTAAATCATCCCAAAATATAAATTATGTCACTTCAGAATAAAAGTTGGCCAGACCGATCTAAAAACAATAATTTTGGGCGAATTTAAAAATAAGTTTAAAGAAATGGCATTTGTTTAAACAAATGTGGGTTTATTAGATAATACAGACTAGATATCTCGAACATGAAATTTAATATCACAATAAGCTAACCTTTTTACTATAATTATTAAAAGAAAAAGTTGAAAACTGACAAATGTTTATAAACATTCCACAAGACTTTTAGTAATGATTTCTATGAGAAAAAGAAAATTAAATGATTAGTACGGTCAATTTTCTGAAAAATGTACATTTTTTCATTTGGGTAGTTTTCAGGGCACTGTGGGGTGGATTGGGGGCGTCAAATCCATATGTATAATAGGTCAAATTCTTCCTTGGAAAGTCCTCTATAAGTCCTATAACTTTAACATAAGTTTTCCCAAACTCCGAACAATTATTCGAAAAATAGCATAAATATCATCTTCCCATGTAAATTTGAGGAAAGGCACCATTAAAATTCAAAATTTCGAAAAAAATACGTGTCCACTTTTTTTGGATTTGGAAACGATTTGGAAGTGATCGTTGCTTTCTAAATTAAAATAACCACCCTAGTGTCCATAAGGGAAAGGGTAATAAACACAATACCAAAATACGAAAGGGGGGCAGATGCCCCACCCTGGATGCCAACATGCCAACAACTCCTTCGTCGGGGTTGTTTGGCACCACGCAAGCTTGTCAGATATGAAGAAATTAATGAGAAACAAAGTTGTGTTAATGTTTTATTAAGTTTAAAAAGCACTTTATTCTATGATACTTCACACAATCTACTTTTCTAATCCAATTTCGAAAGCTTGTACCATATTCCAGCGCTCTGACAGTTCTTTCCAATGGTTTCACACTCTAGTCAAACCCAACTACACTACAAACAAACCCCAACAAATACCACCATAATAACAACAAAAATACCAAATAACAATTCTCCAAAAACATAATACAGGTTCTCCAGGACAACACAGAAGTTAGCTACGATTGGTCGTTCGTCCTTGGCTGGCTTGGAGTGTTCTCAACGTTGGCAGCGTCATTTTTATTCTTATTTAGCTCGTGTTGTTTGGCAGGCGAAAAGGAACGTGAAGACATGAACAACGTCCAGTACATAATGCCAGGTTCGTTCACAAACTAAAGCACTTTACTAACGAATTTCTGTCGCTTCTGTTCAGGTTTTGAGAGATAACGCAAGAGTCAACTATGATTGGAGCTACATGCTTGCCTGGGTTGGTGTTGGTTGGTCATTGATAGCGGCCATTTTGTTCTCCGGGGCAGCCATTTGCCTTCGCGGTGAACGCGAACGCGAAGAAAACATCAACATGCAGTACATAATGCCTGGTAACTGTTCCTAATCTCTATGCTATGCATTACTAACCAATAAAACACTCATATACCCCATTCATATACTCATAATAAGAAACATAAAGAAACAATTTGATTCGCCATTATGCAAAATGGCGTCGGAGATTTGACAGTTTACTTTGTATTTATAGGTTATGTCCATTCTTAAAGGTCAATATTGCGTAAAACCGGTGCTTAGTCCATCAAATCTGCGGTCTTAACTTGAGTTTTAACCACGCTTTTGTACATATTTTTATGCCACTTCTAACTGTAACGATGTTCGCTTTTATTTTGACTTGTATAGATAATTATAACTGTGGAATTTTTAGGTTAAGACAACTACTAACACTACAGAGAGCGGCAAGAGTATGGAATACTTATTCATGCAATTTCTTGCTTTCATGCTGTTGCAGCTTATATATTTCTGTTGATTAACATTTCAATAGTGTAAAATGTGGATTTATATCACTTCAGTAATAACAATGTTGTGAAGAAACAATGCTCTTTATTAAAAAGGTCCTGTCATCCGAAAATACAATACATTTAAGAAAATTTCGGTTGTTTAACATTTCGTTACCAATATCAAGACAAAAATCCAGAAAATCCGTTTAGCATCATGACAAGCATCCAAAGTCTGTCTACATCATGGTCTAAATGGTTTAATTTGATTTTCTTTGTAAATTCTAGACATATGAAGAGTTGAAGTAAATAACGAACTAACTGCCAATAACATTATTCCGAGATATTTAGAAAATAGTGTGCATCAAGATAAATGTTTTATAGAAAGCCATCCCTAATTTTTTGTGCATATTTAAACAGATTGTACATCACATGTTGGTGTTGTTTTTTGCCGAGGTCTTGTATCGCAAGAACAAATCTAAAGCAAATTCAAAAATTCGTAGAACGTGCTAAGTGCCATAATATTTATTTATACATATTTTAAGCTAAGTTGATATTCTTTTATACTAGAAAGTAAAACTTAATAAAAATAAGTTGCTTGACCAAGTATACTTCATACAGAGTGTCCGTTGTTCGAAAAAATACATGGGGACCTCGTTTACTGAAAGCCATGCAAAATTTGATAGTTCCGCTCATTTTTATAGTCATAAATTTTCTTTAAAAATGCGTTTATTTGTTATTTTGCAAATGTACTGAAAAACTGTCGTTTGTTGTGCAATCTTTCTAATCTAAAGATGTTTATATAAAGTTTACAAGGAAAATGACTTATTTTAGTAAATTCCTTCAGAAAAAGTAAGGATCAGAAATCAAAATCCACTCAACGTTTTCTTTTTATTTTGAATTATTTTAGAAAAAAACAAAAACAAGTTTTAATATTTTTTTTCACAAACTCCTCAAGGTATCACACTGAACACGCAAATAATCGCCAGCCGTAAAAAATTAAAAAAAAAATTCAAACAAACCTTTTTTGTCTTTAAACAAGCTATCGTTTAAAAATATTGTATTATGGAAGTTTGCTAACTTTTCCTTTTTTTTAAATAGACCCTGTATATTTTTAAATATTTAATTCTAAGATTAATTCTAAGAATAGTTTATAGGAATATTTTTTTTTATAAAAGCCATCATTTTTGAGTTAAAAGTATACAGAATTTATACCGGGTGGTATTTTTAACTTGAGACACCTCAATATCTCGTGAAATATACATGGTACGACAAAAGTGTCTTAAATAAACTTGTAGGACGCAAAGGGGGAAATGAGATGGCGATATCAGTTTCATTGCAGATGGCGCTGCAACACCCAACTTTTTTATAAAATTATGATTTTACGCTCAATAACAACAACCTTTTGTCTGAAAATTTTTTTCGTACGATGCATCTATCAAAAGTTATTGACAATGGAAGTTTGTGGCGTCTGCGGTAGTTACGACCGCTGCCACTGCATGGGAAGCGCTCGCCGTCCGGCAGTCAAAGCGACGACTGAGTAGACACTCATAGTACAACGAAGGAAGGTATGTGCATAACGGGGACACGTTTTGGTATCTCGCGCGGTGCCCCGTCATGCGCATAGGGTTTGTTTACGCACAAAAGAAAATTTCAGACAAAAGATTCCTCTTATTTAGCGTAAAATCATAATTTGATAAAAAATTTGGGTATTCCCATTTAAAAAAATCAAGATAGCCTCATTTTCACCGATTGCAGCGCCATCTGCAATGAAACTGATATCGTCATCTCATTTCCCCCTTTGAGTCCTACAAGTTTATTTAAGACACTTTTGTCGTACCATGAATATTTCTCGAGATATTTAGGAGTCTCAAGTTAAAAAGACCACCCGGTATATCATTTGTCAAAATTACCGGAACTCCTAAATAATTCCCCAACCGTAAATAGTTTTAAAAAATGCTTCAATTAAAAGTTTTTTGGGTTTAAACAAGCTCTTGTTTAATATATTATTAATTTTATTATGGAAGTTTGCAAACCTTTTCTTTTTCTAATAGAAGATCCTGTATATTTATTTTTTTTTAATTCTAAGAGTTTTTTTGTAGGAATCATTTCTTTATAAAATGCATAATATTTTAATTATAAGCAACTACTGGGACTGACTAAAGGCACTTAGCGCGCTATTTACCAAAATACGCCGAAAGTTAACTCATGCGAGATCGAGCGGTCAAGTTTGTTAGGCATTTCACGACATATTTTTACGTAGCACGTTATTTACATTAAAACCAGTGATATCCAGCCCACTTTAACGTAATAAAACCAATTTTTCAATTTTTGGCACCGAGTTCATTATTTACTTTAACTCTTCATATGCAATTCAATTTGTAACACTTCTTCTTTTGGAATTTCTTGAACGAAATGTATTCATTCATCAGTTTCTTTTTCTGCTTCTGTTAATACAGGAACCCGATTCCGAAAATTTGGTTATGTTTGCTAGATAATTTATATATAGTTTTCTTAATTTTTGTCCTAAAAACTAAAAAATCTTGATTTTCTTTTGCAGTCTATCCACAAAAACAACAATACGCGTATGCTGGTTATCCAGTACCAGCCCCACAAGGATATCCAGGGCCGTACTACACAACATCATCAGGATATGCCCCTTACAATTATTGAGATTGACACAAAAAAAATACAAATTAAACATAAAAACGTGCAGACTGTCTTCCATCGTTAACAAAAAAAACTCTACCAATTCTGTAGACTATATATAAATAGGTCTCTTTTTTAATGTATTGTAACCGATTTGTACATAATTATTAAACAATTAACAGAAATAGTGTTAGTGAGTAATTTATGAAAATACTTTTTTTAAGAATTGGTAAAGTTTTTTTTTGGGGAACCATGAAAAATTCGAGAACCTGAATTTGTGGTGTTCCCCTAAATGACGAACAAACAATTTTGTGCAACGAAAAAATAAAACATTAGTTAAATCTATTTTTTGATACTTTTTTATTATGCGAAAATTCTCTTGTATGTTATAAATTATCATGTATTATATTATTAAGGATAGTGTGTATGACGATTAGTTAGCTTAGTACCATGCAAATTGTTATGTTGCAATTTATTATTAAATTATTTATACCGCTGAAAAAACCAACATATGAACGCGAGATGATCAAACTTATTTTTATTATTTTATGTGCATCTCAAAGACTACAATTTGAGACATTTTTGACGATACTTTTTTGTATGGAGTGTACCTTTTTACGATTTATAAAAAAATATATTATTAGAAATGATTATGGTTTTTATTCGATTTGTGTTTGCCACAAAAGTGTAATGAGTGCGAGTGAGACATCAAAACATAAGGCAAAACGTTTTTTCGTAAATTACCGTTGAAATTAAAATTATTAATTTCAAATATTAAATTACCACGTAAATAAAAATTAAAAATGGTGAATTACGTGGGCTTAAATTACCGAGTAATAAAAAATTCAAAATGTTAAATTAAACCGGCGTTAATATCTATCACTGTAGGTTATGAATTCGACTTATGTTAATAAAAATGTTTGGTAAATAAAAGTCATTATTTGTAGATTATTTATACTGGGAATAACTATTCCACTACCTATACGTACTATCGTGGCCATATATTATGTCCCCTCTTTTGACGTCGATTCTCTCGCAAACCTAGGGGCGAAAAAATTTTTAAAAATTCTGATGCAGTCTTTGATTAATACTCTACTACTCATAAAAATTATAAAGCTGTTTATGTTGGCGTTTTCCCGATTTTTCCAAATTAAGAAGAATTGGCGCTGTTTTTGGCCCGTAAATTTCATTCGTTTAACTTTAGCAATTAATTACTCCGGAAATAATCCATAGATTTCAACGAATTAAAAAGTAAAATCACCCGCGGAATGTTAGCTGTCAATATGCATTTTTGTAAAATGATTGGGTGAGTGGTTGACCCACAAAAAGCTATATTAGGCAATGCCAGCAATTCCGTTTTTAGAAGAGCTAGAATAATGAAATATAGACTATAGGCTACCCAATAATTCATAGGTTTAAAGTTTATTACATAATCATTGTTTATCTTGCATTTTCCATACAAAATATCGTGCTGAAACTCTGCGTGAATTCCGACGCTCTACGGTTTTGGTGTGATGCGGGGAAGGGAGTCGTTAGCGGTACTGTCAACAGTGAGAGAACGGCGGACAGCTGATTACCAATACACAAAAAGAACGATAACTTGTCAAGGTAGTAATTTTAACTAACAGAATTAAATTCTTAATTTTTAAATTCAGAATTTAGGTTATAATATGTGACCCCGCTACGAGAGAAATGCCCTAACTGCCATCTCTCGTTTCGATAGTATTGACTCCTGTGTTTGACGTCTCATAACTCTAAAACTACTGATCAGAAAAACTTGAAATAAAGTGTGTCATACTCCTCAATCATTTCTACATATGTTGTATGACTATCAAAATTTTTTGCCTCTCGGTGTAAACATGAGCGCGAGAGAAGTGAAAAAATGTACCCGATTTTTGCATTTGTAAATTTCTAAAACTGCCGTCATTTCGATTTTTTTCCTCCTAAACCGCTTAGCACAAAAATTTCAATGTTTGTTCAGGTTGCCTTCAGAGTCTCTTCTATCGATTGGCGTTTTTCTTTTCATCAGTTTTTATACAATAAGGTTGTAAACAAGATTTTGATGGAAGCGGATAGATCAGTAAGGAATGTTAACAGCACAACGCAGTTAGCATGCATATAATCCTTATTTACTGCGTCACATATCGCTTAAATTTAATATCATTCCGACCATTTGTTAATTTTTAAGACCGAAATAAACATGAACAATGTTTTGCGCGTGACTCCACCTGAGTCCGTTTTTCTGTTTATTTGTTAGTAATATTTAAATACAGGCAAAAATAATATAACATAAATACAACTCTTGATATATTACATATATTACAAATGGCAGCTCTGAGCGTATAAAACTGATAGGTCGTTATATTGTGTCCGTAAACACTGTTCTCGGAGTAACTTTTGAGCCCGTGCGATCTCCCACTACCGGCAGCGTCGCTGTCGATCCCTTCCCCCGCATCACCCCGAAAACCGAAGACCGCCGCGTCAATTGCGTCGATCATGAGATGCTTCAACACGATCTTTTGTAGGAAAAATGCAAGATAAACAATGATTCTGTAATAAACTGTAAATATATGATTTATTATGTAGCCTATGATCGACACTTCATCATCCTAGCTCTTCTAATAACGAAATTGCTGGCATTGCATAATATAGCTTTTTGTGGGTTAACCACTACTCCGATTATTTTACAAAAATGCACATTGAAAGCTACCATTCCGCCGGTGATTTTACTTTTTAGTTCGTTGAAATCTATGGATTATTTCCGGAGTAATTAATTGCTAAAGTTAAACGAATGAAATTTACGGGTCAAAAACAGCGCCAATTCTTCTTAATTTGGAAAAATCGGGCAAACGCCAACATATACAGCTTTCTAATTTTTATGGCCACGATAGTACACTTGTAAGATCGACCCTAAGGAAGTTAAATTCCCGTAAGTAATATTTTCAGTAAATTACCGCTGAAATTAAAATTATAACTTTAAAATTTAAATTACCACTTAATTAAAAATTGCAATTGGGAAATTATATTTTCTTGAAATACCGGGTAATTCAAAATGATAATTTACCGATGTCAGTAAGTTATTTTTAAAAAAAATGGGTAGAGCCTTATAGGACATTATATTGTAGACAACCACCAATCGCTGATGCTTTTCCCGATTTAATAGTAGTAATTCATTATTAAAATGAAAGCAAACAAGCTACAATAAAAATACTTTTATACCAGCAATTTATAAAATGGACATTCTAACATCATAATTATAGTATAAAATACTGTAACACCCGGTTTCACAAACAATGATCACATTTTATCAGGATCGCCTGACATTTCTTTAAATCATGAATTTGATAGTAGGTAGATGACTTCTCATTTAAAATGTGCAATATTGGTTCCGCTGAAAAATTTCGGAATTACCATTAATTACGGTAATTTATTTGTGTGCCTGGATATGAAAAGGGACCAGTTGACCGAAATTGAGTTATGAGTGTTTTTAGATAGAATAAGTTATGGCAAAGGTACTCCAACATTTTAAGCCGATTACCATAAAGAGAAATTGAAAAAAAAAATATTTAAGTTGCTGGTGCAAAAATTAAACTTTTGCGCTATGACGCTTCAAACTTTTGCAAAGTTTAAAAGTTAATAACTTCCCGTATATTTGGAAGTTACGCTGACTCCAACATTTTTGGAACAATTTCGAAATTAGTTTCAAGATTTTTAGTAGAATTTATTATTTCATTATTCCGTTTGGATTTTATAGGTTTTTTAATCTATAACGGCATTGGCCAGGGCCTACAATATGTATAGTGTAAGCTAGGTATCTTCATCTCTCGAGTCTTAAGAAGACTTAAGCATTCTCGTAAGGGGTTTATGGGGTCCTCTGATTCCAAATCTTATTTATTTTTAGATTTTTAGAATTCAAAATGGCGGATCTAATATGGCGACCAAACATGTAATTAAGTGTCGGATTTATACAAAAATTAAATTATGTGATATATGAAGGTTACGGATTCCTAATCTGTTGTCAGATGTATAAAATTCAAAATGACGGATCCAATATGGCGCCTAAACATGTAATTAACTGTCGGATTCAGCAGAAAACAAATATCTGAAGTTAGATAATGGTTAGATGTTTATAATTCAAAATGGCACCGAGTGTAATCTGGCAACCATAATAAATTAACGTGAGTTTGCAACTTTTGTCATCCTATTTCCTGTTACATAATTATGCAGCTGTCTGATTTTAACACTTATGTCAGTTAAAAATCCAAATTGGGACTGTCAAATAAGTCAGATAGTATCAAATTATTTTAAACGTTTAATGATAAGAAATAAACATAACTAGGGACACAAACATGGAAATACAATCATAATAAATTTATATAAAAAGTGCATTTTTTAAAAACTACGCTATATAACAAAATTACAATTTTTTAAAATTTTCCATTTTGTTAGTCATTATTATTATTCTTTTCGAGCATTGTCGCCGGCAATCTGTCCACATACAAAATTTTAACTGTATTGGACATATTTTCCAAATTCAAAATTTTTTTAAAATTTTAGAAAATTTTCCAAATTTTTTTATTGCTTTATGTCATTGTCACCGGAAATCCGGCTACAGGCAAAATTTCAACTCAAATGGTCAAATTTTCCAAATTTTGAATTTTTTTTCCAATTTTGGAAAAGTTTCCATATTTTTTTCATTGCTTCTTGTATTGTCACCGGAAATCTGTCCACATGCAAAATTTTAACTTGATTGGACACTGGGAAGTAGAAATAATATCGATTTCTAGACTTGTACAAATTCAAAATTTTTTTCAAAATTTTAGAAAATTTGCCATATTTTTTTATTGCTGTCATTGTCACTGGAAATCCGTCCACAGGCAAAATTTCAACTCATTTGGTCAAATTTTCCAAAAATTTGAATTTTTTTTCCTATTTTGGAAGAGTTTCCATTTTTTTTATTGCTTCTTGTATTGTCACCGGAAATCTGTACACATGCAAAATTTTAACTTGATTGGACACTGGGAAGTAGAAATAATATCGATTACAAGATTTGTACATAACAAACAGACAAACAATCAAATCAACAAACAAACAAACAAAAAGTGAAGTTAATACAAGCCTAGTATTTGTCCCGGAATATTATATAACTTTGTAATTATATTTTATACAAACAAGTTTATAAACTGCTATCATACAGATATTTGTTTCTGCCACTGTATGCGGCAACACCGTAATGCGCTAGAGCGTAGCGTGATAGCGACAACTGGTCCCTTTTTCGTTCGCAATAAAAACGCATTTTTTCATGCTTTTCCAACCGCAGACGGGTTTCAGACGAACACATCTGATAAAATACACAATAATGAGAGTAATTAGCCAATAAAACAAAAATGTGTATTTTGCACCAGTTTAACTTTATTTGCGATTATCTGCGTAACTAAAAACGGACAACTGGTCCCTTTTCACATCTACGCACACATTTAGTAATTTACCCGATAAATTCCGCTCTTACATCCCTAAGTACCTCTCAGGCAAAGCACAAATAACAGTGCACTTGTCGACTGCTTAGGAGTGATGGGCAGGGGCGTAGCTACGGGGAGCAGTGGGGGCAAACTGCTCCAGGCGCACGAGTAGAGGAGGCGCAAAATTGGAAGAGAAAAAATGTGTAAAAAGTTCTATTGGCCAGAATTACTAAATAAAACTCTAAATGTTTAAATGTTTTGTGATCTTGACTTAATTATCATAATTTGTTATTTATAGATTGGTGCGTTGTGTTTATACATATAAACTTCATGTACATTTAACTTCTGTAAATGTTCGTTTTTTAAGCAAGCGCACTTCATATTTATTTACATATTGAGTGTACTATTGTAGTATAATGTTCAGTTTAAATTACTGATATTATTTTACTAAATTAGTGTGTTTTTTATTCATATACTTATAACTGATAAGTATGTAAGTAGTTTTCAGTATTTTCTTGTTAATATGAAACACATAATGTTATATAATATTTTAAAAGAAAGAAATTGCCAATTCAAAAATTTTAGTGGTAGGTAAAAGTTTTAATTGCCTAAAACGCTTTATTTCAAATAATGTTGATGAAAATTTTAAAAAAAATCTCATTAAGAAACTTGAAAAAATTTCCCTAAACATTTTTTGAATGGGGTTAGAAAAGCGTACTACTGTGGCATCTTTACCAACCTTTACCTGAACTGTGAAAATGCTTTCAACGTTGTAAGTTATGTTGGCCAGACAAAAATTTATATTTTCCAGTGTCGTGCATGGGGCACGTGCTGGTGGGGACGCGGCTAGCCGGTCTGACTTCGGCTCATGGTGTACATACCACTACACCTGCTTTGGCGTTGATCGAGTACAGTCGCTTACCTTGTTTAAATTTCCGCTTCGTCGATAGATAATTTGAGCAGCTTCTTTCAATTGTGTTGTTTCTTGAAATTTTCTGTGAATATCTGTTTTTATTTTCCATTTCGAATTTGTTCTTCTGTTTTATATTTAAGAGTTGAATTATTTTTTTATTTTATAGTTGTACTTAGTTTCAAAATCCTACAATGAATCGTTTGCTAGCTGAGTTTGGCAATACTTTCACGTTCGTTAAGAAAGGGGAAGTGGTTTGCAATTCCTGCTCACGAAATTTAATTATTCGTAGTAAACAATGTCTTCGGGCTCATGTAAAAACAAAAAAACACATGGAAAATGTATCAGGAACGTCAACTAAAAACTTTTTTGATGATTTATGTGAAACATTTATTTCTGCTAATATACCTTTCACAAAAATTAATAATCCCGTTTTTAAAAGAATTATCAAGAAGTATACTGGACGAGACTTACCCGATGAATCCACAATTAGAAAATATTACGTACAAGGGCAATATGACAAAACAATTTCTAAAATAAAGTCAAAACTATACGATAAATATATTTGGGTTTCTGCAGATGAAACTACGGATATGAAGGGTAGATGTGTGGTTAACGTCGTTGTCGGATTGTTGGACCCGCAAGACTTATATAAACCCTATTTAATATCTACTCAGTTTCGCTGTACCGTCAAAGCTGAAAGATATGTACAATAGTAAATGACGCCATAAAAAAAGTAGGAATCACACACGCTACCAAAGTATTACTGTTTGTTTCTGACGCTGCTGCGATCATGTTAAAAGCTGGAAAATTACTTACACAACATTTTTCAAATATTCATCATTTGACATGTTTTGCACACGCTATTCATAGAATTTGTGCGTTTTCGGGAAGAATTTCCAGACCTGAATACGCTAATAAGCAAATGCAAAAAAATTTTATTGGAAGCTCCTTCCAGATTGTCTCTTTACAAGGAAAAGTGCCCTAATCTACCTTTGCCACCACAACCAGTTATTACGAGATGGGGTACATGGTTAGAAGCGGCAATTTTTTATGCAAGAAACTTTGATATCATCAAACCCTTCATCTTAAATTTGCCTGATGAAGCAGTTAGTATTAAAGACTGCAAAAAAGTACTATCATTACAAAATTTGCATGAACAATTAAAATTTATTGATACAAATTTTGCGCAAGTTGTGCCAACCATAAAGTTTCTAGAACAACAAAATGTTGAACTTGCAAGCAGTTTTCAAAGGATTAAATCCCTGTACGAAAGGTTACGAAGCATTGAAGCACCAATCAGTAAAAAAATTACAACAAAAAATTGATGCGGTAGTACATAGAAATCCGGATTTTAAAAAGTTCCCATCGATATCGTGTCAGCTGCGAGTTATTCACAGTCAAAGATGACCGAATTGTTTTTTTATTGATCGGACAACAATGGATTTTTTTAGGAAATCTAGATCTTTTAATTTTCTACATAAAATCTGCATACAACCTATAAGTACTAGTTGGCGTTTTCGAGTTATGCGTCTGAAAATACGTCAAAAAAGACTCTGTATATGAAGCACAAGTTTAATAATTCAGTCTTGGTGTATTATAGATGTTTTAAACTACGCAATTTAGTGCGCAATTTAGTACACAATGTGTGCAGTAGTACCTCCTTACAACATTTTAAACAGATATTGTGATGATGTTTCTTATGCTGACTTGCTGACTAGTTTGTCTAGAAATTGAACCATTTTGTATTTGTTGAAGAAAAAATTCTCTTTTAATCAAACACAAACCCAAACATGGCATTTGAACGTCAAACATTCCAGTGTTTATATTGAAAAACAACTTTGGATTACTTGTACAACTAAATTTCAACATTATGAGGCTTTTTTCGTCGAAAATCTCCATCGCACATGCACAGAAATAACAAATTAAGTACTCACGAATCGCTTTCCTACTTCTCAAAGGGGCTAACCCCACGTTCCTAAATGATCTTTAGGCCTTTTTCCTTGGACCCAAGGCTAGGTAGCAGTAAACATAACCACACTTTTCTTACACTCTTAATAACCGCACTATATTTGCGTGACATGATGGATAAATTGTTTCAAACGGCTTCTCGCACACTACCGAACACTTATTAACACTAATATTAATTGTTCAACGGGTATATGTACGTTTTTCTTGGGTTGAAACTTTGGGGCGGCGCTGTCAAAGGGGAAACCGGGAAACTAAAAATTCAACCGCGACCCGCGAGGTGGCGCTGGAAGCGGTGTAGTTACACGCAAAACGAGTTCGTTTTGCGTTAGCAGGGAATATGCATATTGAATGGCAAGGTCTACTTTATAGACCTTGATTGAATGGAACTATTTCGTTAACTGCTACGCGGTTGCTTAATTTTCGATATGGAAACTCATGTCTACAGATTTTTTTATCTAAAAGTATCTATGAACCACAGTGAAAGCAAAACTAATACCGTTGGTGCACTAATACAGCTTGGCGCTAGTGCAGCTGAGTACAGTAAATCGAAAACGCTATAACAAACGGCGTGTAAATTGTGTTGCCTATAATCCGTCACATTCCTAGCTTATCCATTCTAACACAGTTGGCACCAGTACGTCGCGTACGTTGGCGATAACAAAAACTCCCAATGTCAACGTGAAACCACCAGGGCAAAACGCAATAATGGCGGCTGTGTGCAGCTGAGGTTTGCTTTCGTCGTCCAACAGAGTCGAATATTTTCCAGTAAGCGCGCGTTTTCGGTAGTTTTCCTGTGTAGTTTATCGTACTCTAGCCATGGACGGTGATAGTGACCCGTGGTTAACCGGTTGGGAGCAACAATGCGCCGACCTTATAGAAGAACAGCCGGACTATGAACAATCCCTGACAATGGAATCGGATAGCTCGCATATGAAATTATGGACAGTCTTCCAAGATTCAGCTACGGCAATCGCACAGCTGTATAGAGGTTAGTTTGCATTTTTTGGACCGAAAAAAACGAGACGGAATTGATCGCAGTGGGCTTGTGTCTTTTTGTCACCCGACATTTTGTTGTCAATCAGCTGTCCTAGCTAACCTTAGCTAGGTTATGATATCACGGGTTAATTTTAAAAGGTGTTTATTAAGCTGTAAAACAGTTGATTGTCTGGTGCGTTTAAAAATAAAGTTTGGTTTTGTTAGATTGGTGTTCCGGGTAGAAATTGCAGATACGTAAACACACCTTTTACTTCCGTTGTCTGTTTTGTTTTTATTTTTGGAGCTGAGTGTGTTATTAATGCACTCCTACTACTCTTATTTATTGCATGTCGAGTTTTCTACCTGTATGTATTTACATTGTGTGGCCTCTCAAAAGAGCACAGATGCCCCAATTTAATAAAAGGTGTATTTACTACCTGCTTCTATATTACGTACGGCGACCAGTGTAGAAAAATGAATGAATATACAGACGGTTCTAAAAATATATGGTTTTATGTAATCAATATAAAAATCGATTTGTTTTGCTGGTGTTACTTTAGCGTAATAAAACAAGATTCCTCGCAGATTTGATACAAATTGTACAGGATGGACTAATTATGATGTTACACTGGTACTGTTTGAATCAATATGTATTCAAATTATTTGTTATATCATTTTGTTAACTCATCCTACTTAAATAAATCTTTTATACTGAATTTTAAACCAGAGTGTTTTTTGGCAGACGGTACGAGATTTGGGAGTAGTCAAAACAATTGGCAATACTGTCAATTTGACTTAGTGACTGTCAAACAAAAAACAAATGAATTATTTATCACTATTGTATCTGCATACAAATCCTATAAATCTAACCTATAAATCCTTGAATAGTATCTGACAGATACTGATGTTCCTGTGTTGAAAATACAGAACGTCACTTTTTATGAACACTGAACAGTAATAGCGGAGATCTGACTTTTAAGAGGCTGGTTCAGCCTAACTTCAGGTCAGTTCTGGTGGTCCCCTATTGGTCTAATTATTCAAACTGTTCAATGCTCCTGTGGGTTAATTATTGAATAATGATAGCATCTTATAAGATGACAACAATCTGAATTAACTATTCTAGTGCGCCAAAGTTCCATATTTATTATACCCATGCCCAATTTTAAACAATTGCTGCTCAAAGATAGACGTAAAATTGGAGGACGGGTAATATCCTGATTTCAGAAATAACATTTCAATTATGTGTTTTTGCGATTTGCCGCGGTAGTTCCACTTTACGTCAATGTACAATTTGAAAAAAATCCAATAAATGAAAAGAAATAAAGCCACACCTTTGAAGAATCGGCGTCGTATTTTCCCAATTTTTCCATCTATGTTCGAGTCTGAACAGTGTGTCCATCTACGATGTTCTCGAGAACTAGTCGTCATTAGACGAAGATAATAGTAATGGGTCTATCTCTATCTACCATATACCACAAAAAAAGGCTGTTACTCGCTAAAATTCACATTTATATTTACTGGGACAGATTTCGAGAGTTCTAACCTACAAATCCGATATAATCTGAAAATGTAGAAAACTTGGGGACACTGCACAAAGAAGTATTCTAATCGAAATTAGGAGATTACATAAAAATTCTACTATTATATCAGACATCAATCCGGTTTGTGCCTAAAGAAGTATACTATTGTTTTTTAAAATTTCCTTTTCAATTGTTAGGTTAGTGAGCAGAATATACATATAAACAGTGCTGTTTTATCCATTCTACTACCAGAGAATTCAAGCTCCAAGTATGGTATGATGCAGAAGATCATTACAGGTTTTGTAATTGGATTCAAATCACATTACGAGGAATCAAAATCCTTACGTACTATTTTGTTGATCGAAGAGGATTTCTAGACAAGAAATGTGATTACTAATTTTCATAATTTCCATGAACTGACAATAAAATTATCTAGGTATGCTGAAGATTACCGATTTTTTATCAAATTTTTTGGTAATATTACTGGAAGACGTGTATAACATTATTATATGAGAAATGTATAATGAGACATAGTCGACTTGTCAACCACCGACTCCAGATTTTTTCTTCTCAAGTGCAAAGTGTATGGAGGATTACGTTTAACACAACAAACCGCAGATAGTATTGCAATTAACCCCGAAGAACCGAACAAGCATTACGACTCGTATGCGTGTGGTCTCATGATAGCGAGGATCAACATTTTTGTGATTTTGATATAATATAATATTAATAAAGCTTATGTTGTCTATTTGTCTTTCATAAATAATATATGAATTACAAATTGGTAAATAAAGAATAACTTATTAACTGTTTTGTTTTTCTTATACGTCATCAGATCCCTGTGCTGTGGATGTACATACGTATGTAATATCGACCCATGCAACAAAGACTATAATAACTACATTTAGTATGTTAGTTACGATAGTCTTCGGTGCATGGGTCGATATGTATTTGTTTTTCAGTAGCTAGGCATAAGTGTATTATCGGCTGAGAAATGAGTGCATAATCTATCGTACCAAGAGTAAGTAATCTGTGACCAAAGTTATTGGTACGGGGGTTTGTTTTTTAGGAGGTATAAATGTATATGGGCGCATAATCTCAATACACTTTCAAATATTCCACATATTCAGTACGTGTGCGTGTATTCATAGTACGTGTTTTTGCATATATCACTTCATAAACCGTAGACAAATGTTGAAGTTATTTATCATATAAATATATGATAAATATCTCACATACTCCACATAGGTTATGTCACGGTTATGTCAACAATTTATCACAGTAATTTTTAGATCTACCATGTTATGTTGGTAAGCGTTGTAAAATCACTAGACAGCCTGCTTACGTGTGCAAAAATAAATTGAAACAGCGTTAAAGACGTTAGATCATATAATGTTGACCGCACGTCGGCAAAGTCTATCTTGTTCCAAAGTAGCTTTAGCGAAAACGTCGACATCCCCACGCAAAGACCAATTCTCGACTGATTTTTCTAAACTTATCAAAAACAGCCAAGCCTCTGTCGATCAGCTGTTGGACAGGCCACTTAAGCGGGGTTTCTAAAACTCGTACCAAGAGAAGTTAGTGGCGAAAATGGGTAACCTAATAAAATTAAAAGCGCCATAAGCACCACCAAATTCCTTGTTTTTAAAGAAGAAGAAGCCGATGACATAAAATGTAAATATCGTGGTATTTACATAACCCACAGATAAATAACCTAATTAATAAATTATAGTACGATTTCCTGCACGGTTCGCTTACAATTCATGTTTCTTAAAGTTATTATACTAATCAACAAATACTTCATCAAAGAAGAAGTAGATGAGATGAAAAGTAAAGATCGTGGTAAACATAACCCACAGATTCATAACCTAATTAATTATAGTACGATTTCCTGCACGGTTTGCTATTGAATTCATCATTAAAGTTATTATACGAATCAGCAAATAGTTCATTAACTATTGGTGTATATGAGGATTACATGCATGAAGTTATATATTAATTATTTTCTGTATCTTATAGCTTATACGCATATCAAATCGGCATACTGGTCTAATTTAACTCCATTAACACACTTGACGTGCATTTATTTGTTACCTTACTCCACATAAACGTACAAACAATCAAATCGGTAAATATTTCCAAGAAGGGTGACGTATGAGTGATTTTGAGCAATCTCGATGTCCTCGACTTTGTTTATACAAGTTGGTGTAAAAGTCATCACCCTATTTTCTTAGCTAATAATTCTGGTTATAATCAGAGAGCGGAATTTAATCTACCGGCATCCTCCATTTGTACGAGCGGTGTTGTTTGTTTCTAGTATGGTTTCTAAATGAACGATGCGTACTTCACAGTAGAGGTGAATATAAAAGTTTTTTTACAAACATAGCTACAAACAAAAACTAGTTACCGTGAACAAAGAACATAAATATAAACCGTTGATAACACTGCTCTTACATATGGACTATTGCAGGTAGATTAAATTCCGCTGTCTGATTATAACCAAAATTATTAGCTAAGAAAATAGGGCGATGATCTATAGATGAAATAGCAGCCCGTGCAGGAAATCGTACTATAATTAATTAGGTTATGTCTGATGTTTACATTTCAATTCATAGACTTCTTCTTCTTTAAAAACAGGGAATTTGGTGGAACATGGTGCTTTTAATTTTATTAGGTTACCAAGTTTCGCCGCTAACTTCTCTTGGTAAGAGTTTTAGAAACCCCGTTCAAGGTCGGATCTCCGTTATTGCACAATTTTATAGCATTCTAACCCCTAAACAACAATGTTCAACAAACGTCAAAACCATGCTTACCAACCTAGCATTTTGATCAATAATTTTAGCAGTATTTGTGCTAATATAAGTTATTGAATAAGATTATATAACCGTGTATAACTATAACAGTTTATTTATTTTTGTACATTTTTAGATCGATTTGTAGCTGATCCCAGTTCACTCTGGGTCTCGTTCCAAACAGCTGCTGGCACAGTAACGACACTTTACAAAGGTAGAATCTTTTATTTTGTTTAATTATTATTTTATTTTTTTAATTTAAAATTTTGCCTTGTTTTTAGAAAGGAAATGTTTATTGTGATGATTATTCTTGTTTTTTGTTTTATAGAATCGTGTGATACGGTGAAGAAAAGTAGTGAAATGGCAAAGCAGTGCGGTTACCAGAAAAGAAATCGAGAGCTTCTGAGTTGGGCGAAACGGAAACGAAAGTTAATTCGTCGCGAAGACCTCCTAGCATACCTCTCCGGGAAACCCCCACCCCCTAGGCATAATCATCATCATGGACACCACAGGTATATAAAAACGAAAATTTGCATACCAATCTTAAAAAGTTTGGGATTCTTAAGATTTTACGATAAAAGGATCTAGGTTTTAGAATTTGGTAGGTCATTTAATTGTCTAAAAGGTTTCAAACACATTTTATAGCTTTACATAAGAAAATTTTTGAGAAAAAGACAATCAAAAATTGTAAAATATTGATAATTTTTGGGTAAATGGATTTTGTGCATTGAATATGATATTGCGTTTTGGATAGAATTAATTGCCCTGGAAAAAAATGGGGGTTCCAATTTCTATCTCGTAAGATTTTTGATAAAAGTCAAAAGTAACAAGACATGATTTTTATACAATGTTGCATATGTATTCTTGAACACTTAGTATTTAATGTCAACTATATTTAGTAAGTAAAGTAAAGATTATTCTTATAACATACCAACTAAATAAACTGTTTTGTAATTTGAATTAAGTCCATTTTTTGCAGATTGTTTTTTTTATATGATCTGTAAGTATTATTGTTTATAAATGTCCAATATTTTTTGTGTCAAACTAATGCTATTCTTTTATTCAAAGGAAGAGATATTTAACGAAATATGTTTCTTAAAACCAAACAATCTGTGTACTCAACCCAACTCAAAATTATATAGTATACATTAGGGTGGTTCAAAAATGCATTGTAAAAATTTTCAACTGTTGTTCTAATTATGGTAGAAGTCAGCTTTTTTGTGAATAAACAAATTCCATTTGTTTAAACAAAGATTTATTAAAACCAGGGAGGAATATGAGGAGACCGCACTCTATATGGAAAATCTGACCCAAATCACTGCACAATAAGTCCTAAAAATGGCAAGTTTGTAGACATGCGCAGTACGCACATACTGCTCTCATTCATAACTTGATCGACGAATCGGCCTGTCAAAACGTATGGTTGTCAGCTTTCAGGTTATGGTGGTTATGTCGTCTAGTGTATACGATTATTTTATTATATTATATTTACATTATACGTACCGACTGTGATAGAATATAAGGAGACCGCACTCTATATGGAAAATCTGACCCAAATCACTGCACAATAATTCCTAAAAATGGCAAGTTTGTAGACATGCGCAGTACGCACATACTGCTCTCATTCATAACTTGATCGACGAATCGGCCTGTCAAAACGTATGGTTGTCAGCTTTCAGGTTATGGTGGTTATGTCGTCTAGTGTATACGATTATTTTATTATATTATATTTACATTATACGTACCGACTGTGATAGAATATAAGGAGACCGCACTCTATATGGAAAATCTGACCCAAATCACTGCACAATAAGTCCTAAAAATGGCAAGTTTGTAGACATGCGCAGTACGCACATACTAATAATAATAATAATAATAATATTTATTAAGCAATCTGTACAGAAAAAGTCAAAAAATGGTATGGTACAATACTGATATGTAGTAATAGAAATCATTGAATGGCTACTGCTCTCATTCATAACTTGATCGACGAATCGGCCTGTCTAAACGTATGGTTGTCAGCTTTCAGGTTATGGTGGTTATGTCGTCTAGTGTATACGATTATTTTATATTATATTTACATTATACGTACCGACTGTCATAGCGACAAATAAAATTTAGATTTCACTGGTTTCCATTATGAAGTGCCGTGTGCCAGGCTGCAAAACGTCGAACAGGAAAACTAAATTAACATTATTCTCTGCTAATACGGTAGACCAACAGTTGTTTTATTTCCATTCGTATAGCCGCAATTCGTAGAAGGTTATTTTGTAAAGTTTTCGTAAAAAATAAGTGAAACTTGTTAGTTCTGTATAACTTCTTTCAACCATTTTAACATTCGGTTGACAATTTTTAGAAACATAACCTCACCACACAATGACAGTAGTCGCCAAAAACGTCGCTACTCACATGGGTATTTTTATGAATGAGAGAAAAGAGATAGCAATATGTGCGCACTGCGCATGTCCACAAACTTGCCGTTCTCGGTCGGTACTTATCATGCAGTCATTTGGGTCAGATTTCAAATCGTATGGACGGTAACTGCGAACTCCTCCCTTCCTACTCCGTGATTAAAACTGTCATTTTTTGTTTGTATCATACCGCTGCTTGGATACCACCAATCTTTTGACGTTTCTTCAAGCCAATATGCTCAATAGGGTATTCCGGTGTTTTTGAAATTGTCATTTTTTACAAACTATGGGTGCTACTGTTTGCTACTTCACAAGTCAAATATCAAACATTGTTTTAAATTAAGAGAAATCGTTGTTTGAAGTTTGAATTAGGATTGGTCTTTGTGACGTCACAAAGACCGCTCAAAGTGAGCGACTTGACAACGTTGCTATATCTAGGGTGCCCGTAGTAAATTTTTGTCTTCTGTTGTGTCAACGTTTAGAATTGCTCGTTTGTTGACACCTGCTTTGGTTATTGAGGTTATATCAAACAGTTGTTCAAAATGTATAAACTCCAACGCCGACATTGTTCTGTGCCGGGCTGTAGAACAGTAACTCCTGATAAAATTTTCTTTACCTTGACGACTAGCGAGATGAAGGATGTTTGGCTTCAAGTTTCAATGATCAAATCATGTCTCAAAAAAGTTACCTTTATTTGTTGTCAAACAACAGGGTCGCCAACCGTCAACTTGGCCGATCAGCTGTTCGAGAGCTGTCCGCTGTTGCCACCGCTACTAGGGATCGGTAATCATCGTGTATTTCCGAGGGTGGTCGGTGAATTCAAACGAAATGCACTTTTAATTGCAATTATCTCATAGAAAAACTAAATCAAAAAGCTCATAGCTTAACTTTATGAATCCTCATAAATTGTACAATAGGTTAAACCGAATATCTGCTTAAATTTTGACATAACCGGAATACCCTATTACAAGCGAGCGCTCACTTATGATATCGATACTCGAATTTGAACCGAATAAATGCGTGCCAACTCAAAAATTCGAGTGTTCGGTTCCATTAGGAAAGAAACGAGCTTTACTCGGCTGAAATTCGAGACTTGAAATTGACAACTCGAACAGCCGAATAATATTTGATTATTAAACAATAGAAATCATCCCAAAATATAAATGTTGTCACTTGAGAACAACGTTGGCTAGAATAACTAGAGGTGAATTGCACAAAAAATGTTTAAACAAATGTGGTTTTATTAGATAATAGGTAAGATATCTCAAACATGAAATTTATAAGTTAATTTCTCAAAAAAGCTGAATTTTCTACCATAATTAGAAAAAAGTTGAAAATGAATAATAATTTATTGTTTAAACAATAGGAGGATTTTTTAAATGAATGATGTCACTCTAAGATAATAAACTGCCATTTCGAACTCAGAAAACAGAACTCCAACGGATTTTCGAGAAAAACGAATTATTTAAACAAATAAAAGAGTAGTTTTCAGGGCACTGTGGGGTGGGTTGGGGGCATCAAATCCATAATATGTCTGATAGGTCAAATTCTTCCTTGGAAAGTCCTTTACAAGGCCTATAACTTTAGTCTTAAGTTTTCCCAAACCCCGAAGAATTATTCGAAAAATAACAAAAAATGTCTTTTTCCCATGCATTTTCTTATGTAAATTTAAGAATCAAAATTTCGAAAAAGAAAAAAACAACTTTTTTGGATTTGGAAACGATTTGGGGGGATTGTTGCTTTCTAAATAAAAATAGTCAATTTGAACCACCCTAGTATACATATATTATAATAATATATAAAGTTGATCAGTAAAGAAATTGGTTATAAATAAAAAAGTAAAATTTGTTTTTTTTTATTCAGACTGTCACCGAGACCGAGGAACGTATCCCCACCACCAGGAATGACGGCGCAGCAGTCCTTCAACACCGACATAGACCTGAACACTTTCACCGAAGCGTTGGCGCGCAATTGCAGCCGCAGGCCTGTCGGAACAGATCTTTGTGCTTTCATAACGGGGGAGATCCAGCGTCACTGCAAGAGACCCGCGAGCCCTTCCGACGTAACCATGGGCAGCCCCACACACCAAAAGCGACCGCGCTACATGTAAACATTGAAATTGTTACCCCCAAATTGTCTCTGAATAACGAAAGATTTTGTTTTTTGAGGTTAGAAATTTTTTACGAGGTTACGTTCGTAGTAATTTGAATGTTCATTTGTAACCGTGCTCGCGGTTTCCTGTCCGGTTTCCGAAGTTTCTCTTCCGAATTGCGACTGTTTGAGGTTACGGCTGGTTTGTTTTTTGTTTTGTTGATTTATTCCCGGAATTTGTTTGTTTGTTTTTTGTTTATTTAACGGTGTGAACCTAGCTGTAACCTCAACGGTTTTGTTTTAGCCGAAAGTGCTTCTAACTGTCGTCTATCGCAACTTTTCAAGGATCGTCAATTTTTGTTTTACTTTTTTGTCGATTTTTATTATTCTATTTATGTTGGCGGAAAAAAGTCTGTGATACGAAATGTTTTCGTCACCTTGCGTAATTTTTTTTAGCGTTTTTGCATTTACTACCAGATTTTGTGACTTTCCGTAAAATCGTTGCGATTGGCGATCTTTGTACAGGCCCCGTTTTTTTTTTGTAATCTCGTCTTTTGGAGACTTGTATAAAGGTTGATTATTAATTAATTAAGCGATTTAATTTTTGATGAGGTAATTTTGTTTGTAAATAATTATCATGATGATCAGATTGTAGTGTGTCGCTGGACAGAAGTTATCTTAACCTTAAAAACTTATTATTAAACGATCGAAAAAATATAAAGAGAAGAGGAGTTATTTTTTATTTTTTATTCCCCCCTTCCCCATTTTGTTTAGTTCTCGAGGATAATAGTAATGTGTTAGTGTATAAGAACTTTTTTTTATCATTATTAATAATATTATTATTTCTTAGTTATCTTAAAATTACGTTGTAATATTTATATGAGAAAAAATTGTATATTAGCTGAAATAAATTGTTTGTAATGTGAATTTGTTGTGTTTTCATTAATGTCTATAACATCTATATATTTGCTAATCTTTATGTTACACCTGATTATATATATATATATATATATCTTTCCAATACCTAAAATTTTTTGTTTTAAATAAACCTTTGCAATGTGAAATGCAGTTAAATCTTGCAGCAATTGTTGCTTGATTAAAAGTACTAGACTATTGTTTTTATTGCTTATTAAAATTTCATTTTAATAAGCAAGTCTTAACATATACTTTAATAATGATTATGTCCTCCTCTTGTTGAAATTACAGCAGTCAGTCGACCTGCACTGCAAAACTCAGTTTTACCAGCGTTTCTAGAAGTAAAATAATCAAAATTTTGACTTGAAACTGTATCCTACAAAAGTTCCTATATTAGTTTGAATTAAAACACAAAATGTCAAGAACTGACACATATATAGCTTTGCAATGTAAGACTTGAAACGTTCCACGATTTAGTCAGCTACCCCACTGCAGGGTGCATCAAGTGTATACCAAAAACATCATTTTGAATCACCCAGAAATATTTATAAAATATGGAAAATACAACAAGCAAAAGAAGTAGTGATTTATTTTTCCCAATTTGTTGATATTTTTAAACTTTTTACCTACGACCGTATGTGTAAATGTCCCTTACGTCACGGACTACTTAGCTCGTATATCGCTTATAACATACGTGTGCCTTTGGCTGTGCGTTTGTGTTTTTAACGCACGACCTAATGTCATGATGACAGATGTCGCGCGAATATTTTAATTATTTTATTTGTCATTTTTGATACAGTTTATATTTATTGAAATTTTCGGTCGTAAGTAACTGCAATACTCGAGCTGTAACATATTATTACTAGCACGTGATAATTTATGTTGAATTTGTACTGGAATTTTCGATTAACACTTCAGACAAAGTTCTCCGTAGTTGCAATAGATGTCGCGCGAATACATTCATTGGTCAACCGTCAAATATTCTTGCCTGTATTTGTTTGTCATTTTTGATACAATTTATTGAAATTGTCGGTCGTAGGTAAAATTATGTACAATACTCGAGCTGCAACGCATATTACATACTCGTGGAAAATAACAAAACTCGCCGCTTCGCGGCTCGTATGTTAAATTTCCACTCGTACGTAATAGCCTAGTTACAGCTCTTGTAATGTAATATACTATTACGATGCTTACAATAAACTAGTGCAGGAAAAATGCTTTGATCAGTTTGTAATTTGTATGTAAATCAATATGTAAATATCTGAAATAACTGAAAATAACTAAACATAGGAACATTTTTTATCTTTTATACTCTAGATTGGCATCGCCCCTTTTGTTTTACACCACAAAATTAGACCGATAGGTGGCGTGCGACCCGCAAAACTTCAAATTTGTGTTTACATTTCAAAAAATGTGTGACATAACCCGGTACGACGATGAATTATTCGCAATTTTAAAAGAGAGCCGCACGCTGCCGGCATTCCTAAACGTCGTATTCGGCTTCCTCAACCGAAGGTAACCCCAAAAACATAAATACTTTCGTATATAACCTCAAACAAACTTTTTCAGAACCGATTTTTACGTGAAGGCGACTGAGCCAAACTCACCCGTAGGCCTTCCCGAAGGCTTCGCCGAAAGATTGGTCAGAGAAACATTCTATAAGTGGGAACCGAAAGACTTAACGTTAGACGGAAGTGTTCCCGAAGCTGTCAACGAAGTTGCCATCGAAGACGTTATATCTACAGAAGACGAGCCACAAGAGACTAAAATAGAGTCCTTCACATCTTCCGATTGTTACAACGGCGCTCTGTACGATAATTATTCCTGGGCGCAGACTATTTCAGAAGTTGACATAACCGTAAAAATACCGAAAGACGTATCGACAAAACAACTAAATGTCCAGATTTTAGCTCATAAGATATCTGTGAGGTTAAAAAGTAGTGGCGAAATGTTACTCGAAGGGGAATTATGCCAGAAATGTAAACACAACGACGCAATTTGGTCTTTAGATAAATCAAAATTGGAAATTCATTTGGAGAAATGCTACGAGATGTGGTGGGATTGTTTGGTTAGGGATGAGCCGCGGTTGGACGTTAGTAAAATTGATTGTTCGAGGCCTTTCGAGGAATTATCTGACGAGGCGCAGGCAAAGATACAAGAATTGACGTGGAATCAAGAAAGGAAACGGATGGGGTTACCCACTAGCGATGATTTGAAGAGACAGGAGATTTTAAAGAAGGCTTGGGGCGCCCAGGGGTCCCCCTTTAGCGGACCGTTTGACCCCACAGCAGTGAATTTTTAATTGATTTTATTTTAATTTTTTTTTTCTGTAACGGAGTGACTTTTTTTTTGGTTGGTTGTCGTTACTATTTTAATCTGTACATAGGAGAATTTTATTTCTACACGATTATTATATGCCCTTTTTTTAAATAGAGAATTTTTTCTACTAAGAAGTTTTATTTATTCGGAAAAAAATGCAAATTTAACCTTAAAAAAAGTAAAACAGGCAGTCGGTACAAGTGTGAATTTGGGAAAATCATTATTGTTTAATCATCATTGATTTTTAATAGACATACATTATTTCTCACTTATTTTTAAGATCTCTTGGACTAGGGTTTTTAATGCCGATTTTGTGTATTTTAACTCAGTTTATGGTTTAAACTAGCATTGAAAAACCTAGCCTTTAGCGCCCTTTTATTACGGCAACTGTGCGCTGCACACGCCTCCCGCTGGCCCTGATTGTATTATAAACAAAATTTGTAGAAAAAGGTAAGAAATCAACACATTCGACATCTAAATCATAATTATTTTAAGCAGAATAAGATTAATATTATAGTCAAATAAAATATTCTATAGCGTTTATTTTGTTTCCTATAATTTATTTTGACTTACTTTTTAATATAAAAATAAATAGACTAAACAGCACAGTTTTATTACATAAAACTAAATGTTTTGTTATACTTTTTAATAAGTTTTTTTCTAATTATCAGTTATTTTCCAAAAATATATTACCTTTAAGTCTGCTCTCTAATGATACTAAAGAAACAACAAGTAAATAAAGAACAAAATATACGAACAAGATTTATTTCTCAATTTTGAAATACTGCTATAAAACTCTTACAACTACATAAGAAAGTTTTTTAGCGCTAAATTATAAATAATCAACAATATTATTTTACAAGTATAATTCTATGGTACATCATCATACGTAACATTATTACGACGCAGTATTTGATACTCCGCGTATTGTGCAAAAGACGATAAAGCGGTCTACGTTTAGTCTCGATGTTGCAGATCGTACAATTTTTTTAGAGAATCCCTGAGGAACAAATTACAAAATAAACAAAAAAAAATATAACAAATAAAACAAACGACTGAACGGAATACTAACAACGAATAGGACAAGGAACAAAACATTATTACTGTTTTCGTGGCTTTTCGAGACAAACGTCAAAATCAATACAAAGTATGTCGAAGACGCTACGACAAAAATTGTAAAAAATGCAATAGGTTATCGCATCTTTTCAATTTTTTTTTTCTACGGATTATATCCAGAAATACTTTGCAGGGGAAGATCTACGTTTTTCTTGGATCATCGGAACAATGGTAATAATAACAATCGCTATTTTGTTAGTTTCATAGGAAGTCGATAAATCAAATTTAGGCTAACTTATGACAAATATTGTATGGGATGTTTTCCGTACATTTTAAAGTAATTTAATATTGCTAGTATCAAATTATTTAAACATGCTTTACAGGGAATCTTTGAAGTTGTTAGTGATATTTGAAAGTTTAGCCCGATTTTTGATAACGTAAAATTATAATATCGAATAACAAAATATAATAGAATAAACAAAAAAAATAGTTTTGTAATACTGACAGACTAGAAACTGGAAAGATCACATTATATAGGTTAACGTAAGTTCTAATCTTAATAATAAATAAATTGTATTATTCGTGAAGCATATGCGATGTATTGAGTGATAAATAAGTTAAGATTAAGTATGATATTTAAATAAATTAAGTCAAATGAATAATGAAACGTTAACACAAAACAACGTTCCAATCTGAACATTACGTATTGTCGAATTTACCCACACACAAAACCCCCATAAATCACTTCGAAAAATATCACCCGATATTACGACGGACATTATTGAGCAACGTTCTCGAACCAACAACACTCCAAAACATGCAAAATATATATATTTTCTATAAATATAATCGGGTACATACAAGGACGAAATGAGTATAACAGATAAATGCGGCGTTCCGCGGGGAGTGACAAAAATAAAGACGACACACAAAAAAACGCAAACCCTCGACAAAAAAATCACTTAGCGTCAACAACTTTCGCCAGGGAATCCCGGAACTGCTTCAGCGACGAAGTCAACGACAGCTTGAGCCCTTTCGACACCGGCAATAACGGAAAATCAGGCTTCAACGGATCTTCATCGCTACACCAACGGTTCAACCTCTCACACATTTTTTCGCCAACTTCCAAAAAGTGCGCTTGGATCTCCTGCTTGAACGCCTCCGCAGGGGAGAGAATCATCTCCGTCATGGACTGCACCATCTTCAAAACGACCAACTCGTTGTACGTCCGCGAATTCTCGTAACCCTGCTGGCTTTCCGATTGCTTCTCGTAGCCCGCCTCGTTGTAATACGGCTCGGAAACCAAGATTAACCCTTGTATGGAGACGATTAGTTGTAGTAGCGTCGAATTAGGCCCCCAGACTTCCGTCCCGCGCCCCATCCAAGTCCCTAAGAGCGAAACGCAGACTCTGCCTTCGACGTACAAGTTCGGATTAAGTCTCTCCGAGCTGTAACTAATATAGTGGCACACCGGGGGCGACCTGGGGTAATCCGCGCTCAACTGTAGGTCGAACAGGAACAACCCGTCTTCGTACGGGGTCCTATTGGGCCCCCGGATCATCACCGATAACAAATCCAGGCGATTCGCGTAAAACCGAACCCAAACTCCAGGCGGTAAGCTCTCCCGTAATAATTTACACTCTTTCTGGACGGCTTTGAAGAATCGTTGTTTATCGGTGGGTTCGAATTTGTTCGAGTGGAAATGGTGCGTTGTGGGGGCCTCGTCTAAGATGGCGTAGGCTTCTTGCTCGCAGTCGGTGATGGTTCGGATGAGTTTTGGGGGCGTAACGGATGTGAACGAGTCGTCAGGCGTCGTGGGAAAGCTCGGGACTGGGGTCGCCGACGTCGGGGTTACGGTCGGTTCGGAGGCTTTCGTCATTACGGAGAGGGCTTGCGTGCCGCCTATTCTTGAGATTATTTCGGCGTACGCGAGGTCCATGCGTGCTTTGAGCATGGATAGGAGCTCGATGCAGAGGTTCTCGTGTGGGATCGAGGAGGATTCCGAATCTGGCGTTAAGGGTGTTGACGGTTCTGGGGAAAAGAAAAAAAATTAGGCTTGTATTTTATGCTATACACTACAGAAGTAGAAGTTTTTCTTCTGAATATTAGAAAGTGACTTGAAAGGGAAGTCTGAACAAAGCTAAAATAAAATGAAGAGGAGACAGAAGACAAAAGATAGCAGGCAAAAGACTAACTGCTAAAACAAAATGAAGAAGAAGAACACAGAAGTTAAAAGATAGAATCCAAAAGACAGCAAACAAACTACTAAAACAAAATAAAAAAGAAGACAAGATAGATGCAAGACAAAACACAAACCGCTAAAACAAAAAGAAGAGAAGAAGACGAGATAAAAAATGGAAGCCAAAAGACAATCTGTTAAAACAAAATGAAGAAGACAAGATAAAAGAGAATCCAAGGCTCAGAAGACAAACTGCTAAAACAAAATGAAAAAAAAGACGATAGAAGACAAAAGATAGAAAACAAAAGACAAATTGCTAAGACAAAATGATGAAAAAGACACGATAAAAAAAGAGCAAAAACAAAACAATATGAAAAAGAAGACAAGATAAAAGATAGAAAAGAAAACAAACTGCTAAAACAAAAGGAAGAAGAAGAAGAAAAAAGAGAGTAGAAAAGATACTAGAATAATAATAATAACAATAAATAATCTTTATTGTCCAGCAGCACACTTTTACATGACAGGATTAGAAATATATAGACATCAGTAAAAAAAAAATACAACAAAATAGAAAACAGTGTTAAATAAATAAATGAAAAAAAAACAATATACAGGGTGTTAGTAAATAAGTGTGACAAACTTCAGGGGGTGATTCTCCATGAAAAAATAATGACAGTTTGCTATATAAACGTATGTCCGCAAATGCTTCGTTTTGTAAGATACCGGGGTGTTAAAGTTTTTCTTAAAAACTGACGATTGAATCTCGTCTAAGGGAGGTCATTTTCAACATTTTTTGTACAAATGCGGCTATTTAAAATTTTATTAGTGTTATTTTCTGTTATTGTTTTAGTTGTTGTCTACCGGAAGTGTACCGTAGGTTCGAAATCCTAGCGTTAATACGCATTGTAGAGATATGAAATTTTTACAGTGGTTTTCTGATGTAGTATTGCATATTGGAAAGTATATAAAAGTAATAAAATATTAAATAATGACATTCATTTTTTTTGGTATACATTATTATTTTATGAAAATGACTTTCCAAAATAGAACATAAAAAAATAGAAAGGTTTTACCTATGAACTTAGTTTGAATTATTTATCGTTTTTATGTGATTTCAAACCCGCGATTTAGAAAAAAATTGGGTTTTCTGTGACACCTTTGACGTTAGCGTTTGTTTCATGCGTTTTTCTACGTCCTATATCACCTGTGGTTAGTTTCCATTGCAAATAGTTTTTCTCAAAACACTAACAAAAATTTTCATTAGTGAGGTATACTTGCTCCTTAACAAGTCACCATTTCCTCAAATATAAATATTTTTATTATCTGGTTCATCAAACGATAACCACTTATGTATAAAGTAGGCCGCTAGTCGACATTATTATTTCAGATCACCGGGATTGGCCCAATCATGCCAACCAGTGACCGCGGATCTTCGCGCAGTGTCATGGTCGCGGGTGGCTAGTGAGTGTGATCATCATATTTCTGTATTATTTTTTTTTTACTACTTTAAAAGCTAATAAATATTTGTGCCAAATTTGGAATCGATTTATCGCATAGTCTCGCCAGTGAAAAATTCTTAAAATGGGGTTAATTTTAGAGGAAAAAACCGGAATCCCCCCTTAAAACAAGATGAAGAAGACAAGATAAAAGATAATCCAAGGCTCAGAAGACAAACTGCTAAAACAAAATGAAAAAGAAGAAGATACAAGACAAAAGATAGAAAACAAAAGACAAACTGCTAAGACAAAATGATGAAAAAGACACGATAAAAAAAGAAAAAAAAAAGAAAACGAAATGAAGAAGAAGACAAGGTAAGAGAAAACAAACTGCTAAAACAAAAGGAAGAAGAAGAAGAAAAAAGATAAAAGATAGAATACAAAAGATAAAAGAGAATAATAATAATAATAATTGCCCAGCAGCGCACCTTTACAGGACAATGATTAGAAATATATAGACATCAGTAAAAAAAGAATATAACAAAATAGAAAACAGTGTTAAATACATAAATGGAAAAAAAAACAATATATATATATATAGACAGAGAATATATCAATTCCGGGCAGTGCGTTGTAGTTCCTACACATGTGGACTATCGGTGCCTGTCTGAGAAGGTTCGTTCTACAGCGAGGAATGTAAAAGGTTGCAGCATACCTAGCGCCAACACACGGCGTCAGAAAATTCACCCGCAAAAGTAACAACAAACAGTCCACCTCATAATTCAAGAAGTTGGTCAAAAACGTCACACTACGTCACTTATTAATGTAAACAAACAAGATTGATAAATCAGTAGTATCTATAGCAGTGATAGAAAATTTTCCAGCGATAGTAAAAATGACACCACCGCCTAAAGCGCCCCCCCGGTGGAGACTCTATCATCACGAAAGACAGTATAATAGTCATCAAAAAGTTCTTGATTGGAAAATAAATTATTTAACGAATGGTCCAACGTGGCCGTGTAATAAGAGTGTGTTATTGTACAAACGTCTAGTATTTTGATAATACAAGGTATAAGAGTTGGTGGTTGGTCGGATTCAGTTTAAATGATCGACACTGTTGATGGCAGACGCTGGAGGTGGTGCACCGTTGAGAGGAGTAGTGGTAACAATGGTTGGAATTCCACCAATATATTTTATTGTGATGTTATGTTCTCCAACCTCAATTCTGCTTTCCAATTCGGCCTTAACAGTGCGATAAAAATGCACCTGCAGAGGAGTGCGATCTCTGGAAAGAGAAACACCAGACCACCTATCCGACGTCTTCAACTTGGGAGAATTTTTTATCACCTCGAAAACAAAGGTCTCATTCTCAAACCGTACTTTAAATGGTCGTCTATGATTTCTATTCGTGCGATCGAACTTTCCCAAATCTGATAGTTTTAAATCTATCAGGCCGGAGTCCGATCAAAAGCGGATCAGAAAGAACCTGCTTAATTTTAACGTAGTCTATTTCAAGACTATTCACAGCCTCACACAGACCATAAACAACAATATTAGACTTACGTCTATTGCGCTCAAGAACCTCTTTAACCACAGACTCCATCACCGCAGCAGGCAAACCACCAATCGACTTGAAATGATTAACTACACCGGAGAGCTGCGCCATCAGTTCTCTCAGTTCCTTCACCATCTGCTTCAATTCGTCCAGCGAAGGCAATCCGGGATCGTCGCGAATAGCACACGCTGTCGCCTTAGAAGCATCTATGCAAGATAATAACGGGCTCACACAGACCATAAACAACAATATTAGACGACTTACGTCTATAGCGCTCAAGAACCTCATTAACCACAGACTCCATCGCCGAAATAGGCAAACCATCAGTTAACTCGCCGTGAGTAACTATGCCGGAAAGCTGCGCCTTCAGTCCTCTCAGTTCCTCCACCATCCGCTTCAACTCGTCTAGCGAAGACAATCCGGGATCGCGACGAATAGTACACGCTGTCGCTTTAGAAACATCTACGCAAGATAATAAGTAAGGCTTACTAGGAGAATGTGCAGGCCTAATAGGCCTGCTGGTCGACCTAGGTAGATCGCCGAAGCGTTAAGAGAGAGACAAAAAGCCCGGATGCTCTTACACGCGCGACATGATTATGCTCATACGTTCGGAGCGTTTACGGGGCGCCATCTATTGCTTCGTAGCGCCCGACCGTCGCGTAGCAACCCCATTGCGACGCGCTGACGAGTACAGTCTCAATAGATAATCCATAAATTTAGCCGAATCGAGGTAAAAAAATAACGAGAACTGGGCCGAAAATGGACGAAATCGAAAGCCTAAGCACTGTAGAATCAAATTTCAGGCGGAATTCGCTTCTCCGTGGAGCAGACCTTTCCCCCGATTCGCCGATTTCCGTAAACTTCTTCCGCGGACTGTGTTAGACTTTTAGTATATAGTAGTATACAAACTGAACAGTCAAGAAAGTGGCGATCTTCAGACTTGGTCGCACAGCGAGTGCAGCTTCGGACCATGGCGAAAGAAAAAAGGGATGGAAATACAAGGGTCACACCCTTCACGCCGCGGACAACGTCGTGGAGACTTCAAAAGACACACAAAACCGGGGAGATCGGAAATACACAGCGTAGGAGTGTCAAAAATGTAAACAAACGCATTAGTAGAGATCGAAAACCGGCTCAGATAGAAGTTCAAGCAACTCTGAGGCCAAGAATTGACGAGGAAACCAACAAAATATGAAATTACGAGTAAACCAAACACTAAATCAATTATAAACCAAAATAAAACAACCTGCGCATTAAACGCTAAACAAAATACAAGTACAAAACCGCGAAGAACCAACCAGAATTCGGGAAAACAAGAGCACACGATGTAAGCACGACCAGATGTATATAACGTAGAATGCAAAAGACAGAACTGCTAAAACAAAATAAATAAGAAGACAAGATAAAAGATAGAAACCTAAAGACAAACTGTTAAAACTAACTGAAGGATAAGAACACAAGTTTAAAGATAGAAGCCAAGAGACTGCTAATAGCAAATGAAGAAGAAGACAAGATCAAGGCCAAAAAACAGAAAACATACAACTAAAACAAAATGAACGAGCAGACAAAGATACAAGATAGAAGACTAACTTCTAAAACAAAATGAAGAAGAAGACAAGATAAAAGATAGAAGCCAAAAAACAGAAGATACTACTAAAACAAAATGAAGGAGTAGACAAAGATAAAAGACAGAAGACTAACTGATAAAACAAAATGAAGAAGAAGAAAAGACAAAAGATAGAAGACCAACTGCTAAAACAATATAAATAAGAAGAAGACAAGATAAAAGGTAGAAGCCAAAAGACAAACTGTTAAAACTAAATGAAGGATAAGAACACAAGATTAAAGATAGAAGCCAAGAGACAAACTGCTAATAGCAAATGAAGAAGAAGACAAGATAAAAGATAGAGGACAAAAGACAGAAGCCAAAACGTAAACAGACGAAGTAGACCAGGCAATAGAGATTTTTTCGTGACAAAAATAGTATCAGCAAGGTCCCAGGTCACGTGGAACAGTCCGTAGATGAATTGTGATGTGTTTTCGACTCGCAAATATCGTTACTTAATTTGTTATAAACAAAAAACCACAAAAAATTGTGCTTTTTTTCGTTTTTCGCTTGTAAAAGCTGAACCGATGGAGCAATCTTGATGCTTTCAACAGACGAATTGTTGAGAATGAAAAGACGAAAAAAATAAACCCTAAACGGACTCGATCGCATTAAAATTAATGGAGAAAATTCGGAAAAACGTGGTAACCAGTTGGAAAGACACGACTTTTGGGAAATCGTGAACGAAATTACAAGAACTTTGGTAAATACCGATATGCAATACGTATATAAGTACGCATTTCGCACGGTCGGAGGGATTTCTTCCTCCCTTATCGCAACACTGATCGACGCACACACAAATCACCGGCTACAACTCCAGAACTAGGGCGAATTTTGCAAAACCCTCTTACAGGAACAATTCTGAGACCTTATAGATTAGAATAAACAAAAAAAAATTGAATTTTTAAAACTAACAAAGCGGAAGACCCCCTTAAATAATTTCTTTAATATTGATTAGTTTTCTTCATCAGCCTTTAGACCAGGCAATAGAGATATTTTCGTGACCAAAAATAGTATCAGCAAGCCGACGGTCCCAGGCCACGTGGAACAGTCCGTAGATGAATTGTGATGTGTTTTCGACTCGCAAATATCATTACTTAATTTGTTATAAACAAAAAACCTAAAAAAATCGTGCTTTTTTTCGTTTTTCGCTTGTAAAAGCTGAACCGATTGAGCAATCTTGATGCTCCATCGGTTCCATCGGCTCCATCAGTCCAAGACGAAAAAAATAAACCTTACAAGGACTCGATCGCATTAAAATTAACGGAGAAAATTCGGAAAAACCGGAAAAATCTGTGTTTTTTCAAAATTTCATATCTCCGTCATGTTCAAAGTTGTTGCCCAGGCTTTTCGCGAAAAAGTAGCAATTGACGGGTAGTTTAAGTGTGCACAACCCAGGCATTGTCCGATGATTAGTTTTTGCACAATTGCAATTTGAATTCTTTTATGCAATATGGTTCGGCAACCCTGGATGCGTCAGAGGTGATCCGATTTTAATTTTTTTAACGTATTTCAAAAGTAGAAGTATTGTGCTACAAAACGTATATTCTGATTTTGCGTTAAAATGTTGCGAAATAGGCGAAAAATTCTTGCAAACATGACCGAAAACTGCCGTGCGCTCCAAAGCGGTCGAGTAGTGGGGTAGGCGGCCGACTCGGGGAAGCGCGCAGCGCGCTGGGATTACTATAGATACGCGCTTCCCCGCATCGGCTGCCTACCCCCTCTACTCGAAGGCTTTGGAGCGCACGGCAGTTTTCGGTCATGTTTGCAAGCATTTTTCGCCTATTTCGAAACATTTTAACGCAAAATCAGAATAGGCGTTTTGTAGCACAGTACTTCTAGTTTTGAAATACGTTAAAAAAATTAAATTCGGACCACCTCCAACGCATCCAGGCTCGCCGAACCAAATTGCATAAAAAAATTCCGATCGCAATTGTGCAAAAACTAATGATCGGACAAAGCCTGAGTTGTACACACTGCAAGTACCCACCAATCGCTACTTTGTCGCGAAAAGCCTGCGCGACTACTTTGAAAATGACGGAGATAGTCTCTTGACTATATGCAAAAGACAGAAGATAAAAGAAATAGAAAGCAAAAGACAGATTACAAAAAGCCACAGAACAAAATTAATGAAAATATTATATAATTATTTAATAGAGAAAATAAATAACTTTGAGTTTTATGCCACACACTATAAAAGCAAAACTTCTCAATGTTAGAAAATAGTAGAAAAACTAAAATCCAAACTTTTTTTATGATGGATTGCCCAAAACATGGCAAAAAAAGATAAATCAAATCAAATGACATGGAGAAGAAGATCAGTTATTAAACAGGGCACATAAAGAAAGCAAAAGACAGAAGACAAGAGATAATATGCAAAAACAGAAGATAAAAAAAAAACAGAAAGCCAACAAAACAAGGTAACAGAAGAAAATTGATCCAAATATTAGATAAATTATTTAAGTATTTTATGCTACATACTACAGAAGTAAAACTTCTCAATTCTAGAAAATAGCACAGAAAGACTAAAATAAAGATTTCTGTCTTTTGCGAAAGACAAATTACAGAAGGCAAAAGATAGAAGATAACGAGACAATACGCAAAAGACAGAAGGTAAAAGACTGCAGGCGAAAATATTACAGAACTTAATAGCGAATAGTTTTAGCATACCTCCAGCTGCATCTTTGGAGACTTCCTTGTTGTTCTCCAGCTGGGCGTTGATCTTGTGCTCGAGTTTAACGACTTTGTTGATGTTTTCCTTTTCGGCCATCTTCACCTTAGTTGTGGACGGAGACTGATTGTCGATGGAGAAGAGACGGCCCCGGAATTCGACGCCCCAGACCTTAGCACGCTCCCGAACTTGTGTCATCAGGGCCTGAAATATTCCAAAATGGCCATAAAAAAAAATAACATCTTTAACGACTTTGATAAGAGTATTCTAAAAAAATACAGAATTTAACCTGTTTTTAATCTTCTCCCAAACTTAAGTCTTTCCAATATTTTTAAGTAGATCTTTGTTTATCGTATACCCACGTCTTTCGTCTTTAATATGGTGTATAATTTGTTTTCCTAAGCTTAATACTTTCCGAGATATTGATGAAAAACGTTAAAAATAAAAAAATTTTTAGGAAAAAGATTAGTTTTCAAAAACTCACCTGGTAGTGTCTGCTCTTAGGACTAAAGAAGGATGTATCTAAGAGTTTATCTAAGTAACTGGAGTTGTCATATACCATTAGGAGATCCCTTAGGTACTATAAAAAAAGAACGAATAATACAATTAAAAGTGAGAATGTTTAACGACATACCATGTCAAAGTAATATTATAGGTTAATAATATGGTGACATACAGGCGGGATGCAAATTTTAAATAAATCAAAAATTACAACCACAACGTGGATTTGATTTGCCCTGGTTCAAATCCAGGTTGTGGCTGTAATTTTTGATTTATATAAAATTTGCATCCCGCCTGTATGTCACTATATTATATAATATAATTAAATTTTATTACAACTAAGTACTGGCGCATAATTTTCATTCAAGAAATAAAGTACAACTTTTCTTTACGATGGTGCCGAAGATAAACGTCCCAAATTCAACCACTGTCCTATTTTCCGACATATTTCTGTTTAGTTACTGAAAATAAGAAATCTACAATATTGAATTATATTCGAGGACACCCGGGTTGTTGATTTGAAATTACACTTATCAACCCACAATCGCTTCTTAGTCTACCAATATTCTAACGGTCAGAATATAATTCAGCATAACGCTAAAAAGTTGATCTTTTCCTTATAAGGTAACTGCCAATTGACTTCTTTTTACATCTCTACAGGATAATTATGAACATTCTAATAGTATCTATTTAGGCTGACTAAAAATGCTTTATATTTTCATAATAAAACAGTGTACTGCCCTTTTAACCACTATTATTTACAAATTTAGGGGTGTCGAAATTAGGTACATGTAAATATACCACGTCAGTAAATCAGACGTGTGTATCAGAATTGTGTACATGGTTAGAAGTAAATACATATGGCTCTATTGCTGCCTTTACACAAGAAAGTAACATATTTTACATCATTTGCTATATTACAATTAATTGTACGCAGCTTACAATTAATTGTTACAATAGTTCCTAATTCTGTCATAAAAATCGAAGGCATCATAGAAAATGTTGAAATAAGACAGAATGTTGCAACACTAGCAGAGAGAAGCGATTTTGGCATTACTACATCACATCAGGAGCTACCAGTTGAACTACGAAACTACGTAGTCGGACGAATGAAATTTGGTAAAGTGTTAATAGACAAAAAATTCCATTATTTGCGATACTCTTGATGTTAATATGACTTCCGGTATATCCGGAAATGACGTCATCATTGAAATTTTAAATGGCACCCTATATTCTTTGTGTGATATATTCTATCAGGATGACATTCTGAACACAAAAATATATCGATCGTCAATTTTTATCACGAACGCAACGCCAAATCTTTTTTGTGTATTAACTTGGTGAAAATAGTCGAAAATTGTCAAATAAACACAAACTAAACCGATTTTGGCCGACATTGCATTACTGGCGCCCTCTAGCGTCACAACAAAAAGTCATTCATACAACAGATTTAGCTCTACTGTGAACTGACGTATGAAAAAACGCCGATGAAAATGTTTACAAATGAACAATTGCGTGATTTAAAACATGTTTAAAACAATTTTTATTCCTTATTTAAAACATGTTTTTTTTTGTGATTTAAAACATGTTTTTTTTCATGTTTTAAAACATGTTTTTTTTGCGAAGTGTTTAAAAACATCATTTTATAAAAAAAACATGTTTGTTTTGTTCAAAATAAAAATAAAAAACGTTTTTTTTTAACAACCCTGCTCCATAGAGACGCGAAAATGACATTTTCGCATCATGTAGGATAAAATAATTAAAATACATCATGAGATAGAGAAGGCAGACTGCAGAAGACAAGTGTTTAACATATCTTAATAATAAATCTTATTAACAATATTAAAACACTTAATATTTACTTGAATGTTTTTATTTGTCGGAATAATGTACCACAAGTGTCTGATTTAATATCACTGTCTGACTTAGGTTCACTGAGGTGTCTGATTTCCAATAAAAACATACGCTTAGTGTCGGAATTAGGTGCAATTGTTAAACTTAGAAAAATAGTAAAAATTAAATAATTATCCTCAATTTTCTTTAATCAGCAGCCAGACATCTTCATAAGGAAATATTAATTTAAAAAAAAATGGGTATAGTCACTGGCACCACATAAATATAAACTCTACAGTAAAAAACGTAACAAAAATTACCTAACCTGTCTGGATTTAAGGCGTTTACCTTAAATTGAATTAAAAACAATAATATTTCTGAAAATAAGGATACATCAAGGATACTAAAATATTCAGGTTGTCTGGTAACTTTAGACCAATAAGAAACTAGGAAGTTAATGCGGGAATACGTCACTAGGTATGCCTGTTCAAATTTATATAAATTCATAGATATTAGAAGAAGGCTTGCCGACACCTACGGGCCATTTTATGGCTCACCTCCTATAAATCTTTCAGAAAACAATGTAACTATAATTATTATTATTTTTTATAAGATCACGTAAAACGTCGAATTCCATATCAGCTAACTTCATGTGGTATACCGAGTGACGTATGTCCATAGTTACCAGGCAAGCTGTCCATTTCTAGTAACCTTGATGATACATTAAATTACGGACAAGAAAAACGAACCGCGAAATTCTCCTTGATATTGTGATGCCGAAACACCTCCTTTAGGTACACTATCCTGTTCCTGACAAAGTCCAGCCGAGCGGCCATATTCTGCAGCGTTGTCTCGTCCGTTATGTCTCCTGCGATCGACTCGATGCTCTCCGTTTCCCACGACACCTGAGACCTGTCATCGTTGTCATCGTAGGAGTAATCATAATCGACGGTATCCGGCAGCAGCTCAATCTGCTGCGGCCAACAGTTCTCGACGCAACCTTCAAGCCACTGCACAATAACATAACCCTAAAAAAAAATTAAAAGTTAGGTTAGGTCTTTTTAAGGTTAACTTTTTTTCAAAGGTTAAGTATTATTTCTTTAGGTTAAGTTTTACGTACTTCCGGACAACTATCGATGACGTAGCCAAGTTTGCCCTCCTCGTTTTTCTTCCCTTTGACGATACTGCCTGGACGGAATACAAATTTCGAGTGTTTTTTCAGATCGTAAACGCTAATTTCGCTAGTGCTGTCTAATTCGGGTTTTTCTTCCGTTGTCGAGTACGTAAACCATTTAACCTAGTAAAGATATAACAGTGAATAGTTTTAGAGTTGTAAAATTAGTCAGGAAAATATATGAACAAAACTTACAAAGATTAGAAAAACGGATTAGAACTTACCGTGGCTGTTCGTTCTAGATAATTGACAACCTGTATGGCTCCGTACTTCCCGGAGCCCTCCTTGTCGTGTGCCATGACAACCCACTCGCCGGGGAAAAATTCGTGGTCGTCGAGCGATATTGAATAGTAGAGTTGTGTGGATGGAATGTCTTTTTCTTCGCTGCCATCTTGCCAGACGATGGTAGCTTTTGATTCGATACAGAGAATCTTTGGAAAACAATAATATTATTACTAATAAATAAAAAATACCAATAAATATAAATCCTAGATTTTTTTGGGAGAAGTCTAGTCAATGCATTTGAAAACAAATCAAAACCTTTGAACACACAACAGCAGAATTGTTTTTGGTAAAACTGAAATGAAATATTTGTTACACCACATTCTGAATCAAGTATTTCTGGTTAAAATTAAGCCATACATTATTTTGTTGCTAAAGCTTTTTTACCTTATATTTTACCAGACGTTGTGCTTCACAAATTTTGAAATATATCTATCTTTACACAAAAAGCAGTGGAATTGAACGTTTGTAGGAAAAGAACAAAAAACCAGAAATCTAAATGTGTTGTTGAATTTTAGGTAACTTTAAAGATGTTTGATTTTGAAATTATTTTGTTAAGAATTCTTTTTCCTTCTGATTCTCGTAAAGTACCACACTTGTTTGGCTGTAGATTTCAGAAAAATTGTACAATTTTTATTGTACAGCTTGCTTTCATTTGTCCAAGAGGTTGTTTGTCACATAAAATGACATCATCAAATGAAAAATATCGAGACAAACTAGGATAATACAATCTGTTCAGAAGCTAATGTTTGAAATGCTGTAGACATTTTTTTGTTGCAATTTTGTGTTAGCTATACATCCAATTTATCTACATAATCTTCATTTAAAAAGTTTGGTTGTTGGCTTGAAGTGATATCATAGTAAAAAACCATTGATTCCAGTTGCAAATCACTCAATAACTGTAATAACAGAAAGAACAAAAAGAAAAATAGTAATAATTGTCAATAATTTACAGCTAAACAACACATTTGATAAATTGTGCCCATAAGAAAACCAAAAGTCTGCAATTGTTTCTCAATGATCTTTAAATAACAATAATAGTAATAAAACTTATTAGTGCAAATACATTACAGAAATGTTTACACAAGTCAAGCGCTAGATTAGAAATTACTGTCCGTTTCAGATAAGTTGAGCAGTCTACAGTCCGCAATTAATATGGTACGGAAATACTTTCAACGCATATTGTAAAATGATAGAAAGGATACAAGGAATTAAAACAAAAATCCATATAAATTCTTTTGTCCAGAAAACAAATCTGTAACAAGTGGATTTCAAATCTGAAAAAAACGAATAAGTCAATATGAAAAGTTTTACACAAAATAACATTTCCTTCTAAAAACAAAAATCCTGAATGAAAATAATGGGACAGGCTGTACAGGGCCAAATTCGATGTTACTATTGGCGCCGTGCGCGTACGATATGCCCATCTCTATTGCCGCCGGACGGGACTAAGATCGCCACGAGGTGGCGCTGTTCTATGCAGTTTCCTTCCTAGTAATCACCCACGTGGTAGTTACCTGTAGCGCGTCTACTAAGTAAACATAAACAAGAAAGCTGTTGCCGTACGTAAATGAGGTTAATTGGTAGAAGCAAGTAATTTATTTGTATACACAATGCTAGTCTGTGCACAACGCTATCAGCTGACAGAAATAATAAATAAAGTCGACTACAGCGCTTTTGCGTGCAGCGGTGACCGAGAAAACTTCTGGCGGATACATATTCCGCCATAGGCGCATAAAGCGTTCCTCAATCCCCCACTCCGTACTGCGCACGGTGCCAATAGGAGATCTCGGTAACTATAAGAAATATCGAAAAATGAGCAAGGTTGTTGTGTCGTCTTTTTTTGAGAGAAACTCAATGGTGAAAACCAAAATTACCTATCGTCTTTTGTTTTCGAGTTATAACACAAAATTCGATTTTTCGCTATTTTGATACTTGTCAATATCTTTGTTGTTTGTTAAACCAGACGAATGATATTTGCACATTCTTCAGGCACTTCTTCGATTAGAATTCAGTGGAATTCACAGATTTTAAATATCTCTAATAGTTTTGTAGATATAACATAAAGTTGTGTTTTTTTAAATGAAAACCATAGTTGGCTATGACTGAAATAAATAGAGCATTTTGTTCTCTTTTCAACGATATATAACACGCTGGTCCAAGATATTGAAAAAGTAACGTTTTATTGAATAACATGAAATTAGTATATATCAGAGGCATTATGATTATTGTCTTCGAGATTTCTTTGAGTAGGCGTATGCCACTACTAATCAGTGAAATTAGTAAAATTTCATTCTTTTATTTTAATTGAAAATTAAGGAATGCCGTTTGAATAGTATGAAAAATGCTCAATAATCGAATGCTTTATTCAAAGTAATAACAATAATTGTGATATAACATCCGAAACATAATTCAATCGTTATCCAGGTAGTGCACGACCGCACAAACTTGTTTTTGGGATTAGAAGAACATCTGATCAATTACGGGCTGATTAATATGCCAAAAGCCGAACATTGTGATATGGAAGTGGTATGCTGAAGAAACTGTCATGTAAGTAGTTGCTGAGGGTCTGTTGGTTGCAAATGATGTTGTTTTCTTAAAGCATATGGCCTAAATTTATGCTTCTTGAGGATTCTCAAAGCTCGATGTCTTGATACCCCAGATTCAGTTTCTATTTCACGACTTGAAGGTGAGAGATTTGCAACTGCGGCTGCAACTGTGTTGGTGGCAGCTTCTTCAGCATTTTCAATATGGTAATGCTTGGGTCTTGGCATACTAAATGACCCGTGATTGATGAGATTTTCTTTTTATCTCTCAAAAATAGATTTGTGAGGTTGTGTTCTTTCTGGATAACGATTGAAGTATGTTTCGGATGCAATTTCAGCATTGTTATTACCTTGAATAAAGCATTCAATCATTGCGTATTTTTCATATGATTCATACGGCATTTCGTAACTTTTAATTGAAATAAATATTCAAAAGAATGCAAATTCAATACTTAAGTCACTGATTAGTAGTGTCAAACCACTAGTGACATACGCCTACTCGGAGAAATCTCGAAGACAATAATTATAATAGGGTATTTGACTATTTTTGGAAAACCATCTTAATGTGTTTATTCCTTCACTCTACATTGTAAATGCATTATTTTTTGTAATTATTTCCTCAATATTTCATAAAAATCAGCGTTAAAAATTGAATCACAAAAAGTCCCGCCAAAACGATACTTTCTGTTGTGTGACGTCACCGGTTAGTGATGTCAAGATGATGGGATGTCAAGATGTCAAATCGGCCCATATGGTCTGTCAGCATCGGCATCGTCGCCGTTTGGTAATTGTGTTGTATGATGTGTTGTTTTCACAATTTCTACATAAAAATGGGTTATAAATAGTGTATAAATCCACAATGCAGAGATACGTCAAGAAAAACTCCGGATAAACTATTTGTAGCTGTTCCGCAAGATTTGAAACTGTGAAGAAAGTGGTTGGCTCGTAGAAATCCAAATGAAATAAATAGCCGCCAATACAAGTGTTTTCTGTTGTGAAGATTACTTCGACATAAGTAAAACTGACTAGAATAAGTTATCTATCGTATTTTCGAAAGGTATTATCTGATCTGACAGCTGAAGGTTAGGGCTATCCTAACCTACAAAGTTATGCTTACATGACGCTTTCGTGCTAGTAAATTCAAACGGGAGAAGCATAAAAGCGCGTTCGGATAACCCGGTATTTTACGGTGAGAGTGACGCGCTGCATAATAGGCGGACTAACGTCATACGGCGTTTATCTGCATCTAGGAGAGAGACAGCCGACCCAGGTTATCTGAGCATTGCTCTCCCCATACCATACCCTGACAAACCGAACGCGCTCTAAGGCGGACTAACGAATGACATCACTGGAGACTGACCCAATTACAGAGCGTTTTCAATCACGTGATAGGACGTGAATAAAATTCAATTTTGATTTTGGTTTTTCATAGAAATACAGCATTTTTTTTTTGAAAAGTAATAACAAATAGTTTTCTTAAACTGTAATCTATTAGGATGACTATAATACATGCCATATTTTTAATACAGTCAAATACCCTATTTCTCTGATATATACTAATTTCATGTTATTCAATTAAACATTACTTTTGGAATATTTTGGACCGGCATGTTATATATCGTTGAAAAGAGGAAAAAAGGCTCTATTTATTTCAGTCATAGCCAGCTATGGTTTCCATTAAAAAAATACAACTTTATGTTATATCTACAAAACTATTAGAGATATTTAAAATCTGTGAATTCCGCTGAATTCTAATCGAAAAAGTGCCTGAAGAACGTGCAAATATCATTCGTCTGATTTAACAAACAACAAAGATATCGACAAGTATCAAAATAGCGAAATATCGAGTTTTGTGTTATAACTCGAAAACAAAAGACGATAGCTAATTTTCGTTTTCACCATTGAGTTTCTCTCAAAAAAAGACGACACAACAACCTTACTCATTTTTCGATATTTCTTATAGTTACCGAGATCTCCTATAGTAACATCGAATTTGGCCCAGCCTGTACATTGCCAACTTTTTGAGAATCAGGTTCATAATCACTTCTAGTTTATTGTGGGTGTATTTTCTTCCACAACTCTCTCTAAATTTATTGTGAGATTTCTATTAATGTTGCCCACAGCATCTTTGATGTTAAAATTGTTCAAAAATCCTCTTTTTTTCAGTTATCAAAGTCAGGGGAAGAAACTTGACATATACATATGAAAGAAAGTTCTGCAACTATTTTTGTTGTTATTTTTTATGTTATAAGTATTCATAGCACTAACTGGTCAATCCCAGCATTAACTACTGCAATTTTAGAAATGTTTACAGGTCGTTTATTATCTGGTAGTACCTTGGAAATCCATAATGGATGCATAAATTCACACTTAGTAAATTTGGAGGAGAGCTCTACAATTTCATTACAGGGTGTGGTACGATGGCGTAGCAATTATTTTTGACAACTTATGCTCTCATTAGGTGACAGGATCATAATTACTGCAGATTTTAGACAAAATTGTTTACGAATGTTCGTGGTAAAATTCTAATCTATAATACTTGAATAGCTCTACCATTTGGTATAAGTTTCATTAAATAATTTGCTCAAATAAAGTTAAATTTTTATAACTTATAATAAATTCAATAATATCAAATAAAAATAATACTCCAGAAAATATTAACTTTCTCTTTTTCTCTCTGCAAGTATTAACTAACCTCGACTGGTAAAGTCCTGCCGGCAACCAGATCCTTCGGCTTAGGCGGGTAATAGCACTTTCCGCGTTTCGATCTGGCATTTCCGGAAGTATTACTAGACGAACTCTCGTTATCGGAAACATCCTCGACCTCTTCCGTCCACCAGTCCTCGTCGATTTCGTTGTTGACGCAAGACGACAGAATAGACGAGTTGCAAAGATGTAAAGATCTACATAGAAAAAAAATTAATTACAAAATATTTTGACCAATATATTTATCTGGCAATATAAACAAATAATATTTTTATTTTTGTTTTCTTTTTGTGACAAATATTTCTTACCGTTTTGTAGTGTTTCTGTTGACGACATGAAGAACTTTCAGCGAGTCCGAACGATGCAGCGCTGTCTGTTTCCTCATCCAGTCTCGCTTTTTGAGCAGAGTGTCCGTTGAGGTTAGTTTTAACAGTCGTCTTTCCGCCAACTCTAAGTAGTTATTCTCCAGCGGGCCCAAGATTTTTAACCTGGAAATGGTCAAGAAATGTTAATATTGGATAATAAATTTTTAATGACGATAAAATTTTAGAACTACTATCGATATTAATACTGATAGAAATAGTGATTTATTATGTAATAATCAGTGGCCGGACAAAAATGTATATTTTCCAGTATCGTGCATGGGACACGTGCTGGTGGGGTCGCGAGCGGGTAGCCGGTCTGGCTTCGGCTCCTGGTGTACATACCACTACACCTGCTTTGGCGTTGATCGAGTACAGTCGCTTGCCTTGTTTAAATTTACGCTTCGTCGATAGATAATTTGAGCAGTTTCTTTCAATTGTGTTGTTTCTTGAAATTTTGTGTGAATATCTGTTTTTATTTTCCATTTCGAATTTGTTCTTCTGTTTTATACTTCGAGTTGAATTATTTTTTTATTTTATAGTTGTACTTAGTTTGAAAATCCTGCAATGAATCGTTTGCTAGCTGAGTTTGGCAATACTTTCACTTTCGTTAAGAAAGGGGAAGTGGTTTGCAATTTCTGCTCACGAAATTTAATTATTCGTAGTAAACAATGTCTTCGGGCTCATGTAAAAACAAAAAAACACATGGAAAATGTATCAGGAACGTCAACTAAAAACTTTTTTGATGATTTATGTGAAACATTTATTTCTGCTAATATACCTTCCACAAAAATTAATAATCCCGTTTTTAAAAAATTTATCAAGAAGTATACTGGACGAGACTTACCCGATGAATCCACAATTAGAAAATATTACGTACAAGGGCAATATGACAAAACAATTTCTAAGATAAAGTCAAAACTATCCGATAAATATATTTGGGTTTCTGCAGATGAAACTACGGATATGAAGGGTAGATGTGTGGTCAACGTCGTTGTCGGATTATTGGACCCGCAAGACTTATATAAACCCTATTTAATATCTACTCAGTTTCGCTGTACCGTCAAAGCTGAAGAGATATGTACAATAGTAAATGATGCCATAAAAAAAGTAGGAATCACAGACGCTACTAAAGTACTGTTTGTTTCTGACGCTGCTGCGATTATGTTAAAAGTTGGAAAATTACTTAAACAACATTTTTCAAATATTCTTCATTTGACATGTTTTGCACACGCTATTCATAGAATTTGTGAATTTATTCGGGAAGAATTTCCAGACGTGAATACGCTAATAAGCACATGCAAAAAAATTTTATTGAAAGCTCCTTCCAGATCGTCTCTTTACAAGGAAAAGTGCCCTAATCTACCTTTGCCACCACAACCAGTTATTACGACATGGGGTACATGGTTAGAAGCGGCAATTTTTTATGCAAGAAACTTTGATATCATCAAACCCTTCGTCTTAAATTTGCCTGATGAAGCAGTTAGTATTAAAGACTGCAAAAAAGTACTATCATTACAAGATTTGCAATTAAAATTGAACAATTAAAATTTATTGATACAAATTTTGTATTGCCAAATTTGATTTGCCTAGAACTATTATTTAAAAAGTTACAGGTTTCGAGAAAAGTGTGTGTAATAAAAAATAATGTAATAAAAAAGCAGTGTAGTATATTATTTGATGAGCATATAAATAACTACTATGAAGTTTTATGAAACCCACTAAATATTCAATACTAGCAAAGAATTTAATATCATTATCGCAATGTAAGTTTCACAAACCAACAATTCCTTTATTAGTCAGAAGAAACATGAAATCAACAAGATATGAAGAAATTTTTACTGGTAAATTAGGTATTGGTAATAATTTATTATGACATTTTACTATGCTGTATCATACTGTGTTGCAATATTAAATAATTTTAAATGAACGATAATAAAATTATTCTTTCCATACCACCAGTCAACTTTTTATTAAATACATATAAAATCAAATCTTTAGAGTTCTTTAATGCAATAAATGTTAATATGGTATTAAGAAATTGTATCAATCATTATTTTCATTTAACAACCGAAATTTAAAAATGATCAAAGATATTTTCTGTGGTATTTTCTCCTTTTTTTCCATACTTACTGCTTGATCTCACTCATTGTTAACTCGGAAAACGTTGTACACTCATTGGATGGATAGTCGTACCAGGCTACTTCGATAGCGGAAGACTCAACTTGCTGTACCGTAAATCTCTGCCTCGACTGCATATTTCTCTTCATCGTCTTTGTTTTGAGTATCCAATTAGGCTGCTCTAGATAGTGCGGAGTACACGTCTAACAAAGAAAAAACAAAAATTGTATTAGATATACAAATTATGATCAATGTTTCAATGTCAAAGAATATATAAAAATATTAGTTGTATAGTAGTCGTCGTGGACACTTTTGTTAAATGGAAACCCCGTGTTTTTCTTGTTGATTATGATAGATCTGTTAACTTTTTTCGTGGTTGCATGTAAATATATACAGGATTAGTAAAAATTACCAGAACACCAACAAAAGTTTTTTGGTCTTAAACAAATTATCTTTTAAATACATTTTTCATACACATATATGTTCATTTAATTTTTGAAATTTGGTAACCTTTCCTTTTTCAAATAGAACAACCTGTATATTTTTTTTTTTAATTTTTTAATTCTAAGATTAACTCAAAAAATTCGTTGCGGGAATCATTTTTTATGAAACAAATCATTTTCGAGTAATAACCAATTAATCAAAACTAGTCAAAATTACAGGAACAACTAAATAACTCTCAAATCGTCAAATATTTTCAAACTTAAGTTTTTTGGTTTTAAACATGCTATCGTTTAAATATATTTGTACAGTGTGTTCATTTTATTATGGAAACTTGGTAACCTTTTTTACTTTATCATACGTAGTATGTAAAGTATTGTAATCATGCCAAAAAAAATGTTGAGATTTTAGCGGAAATATGTCTTTTTGGGTCCCCTGAACATTTTTGACCAAGGTACAAAAAAATGTCTGTGTGTGTGTGTGTGTGTGGATGTGTGTGTGTGTGTGTGTGTGTGTGTACCCGTTTTTTGTGGCGACGATTCCGGAGAAACTACTAAAGATATCGTGACAAAACTTTATATTTAGAAGTTTCATGGCCAAACTTAGAGCTGAAAAGCTTTCTGTTAAAAAGGGTCCAAAGGAACTGGAGGTTTAGTCTTAGCATTTTTTAAAGATTTTGTAAATAAGCCGGCATTTCTGGAATTTCGTCGAAATAGTTAAATAAGAAATTAAACTAGAGGAAATTCTGAATAATTTATGACTATGACATTTTTTGGTACAATCAATAGTTTAGCTGCTGCATGAGCAAATTCTATTTCATCGAGATCGGTCGTACTGCATTAAAACTAGTAGCCAGGATATGTCAGATTAAATGTCAGATGTGATTTTAATGACGGTGTAGATAGTGTCAAACGCTAATGCTTTGACAATACTACTGTCAATGCAAGCTGCGTTCGGATATTGCACACCGTTAAGGTGCGTTTTCATTAGTGCTAATGGCAGTGGTAGTAAACGCCATTATAGTATTTCTAGTGACTCAAGTTTATGTACATGCAAACTAATATGTGTCACCATCACGACATGTGAGAAACACTATAATTTCGTCTGCTACCACCGCCATTACCAACCATGACCACCAATCGGAACGCACCTTCACACTTTCTACACCCAATAACACGTGTCATTTGGACGGTGTACCCGGTGTCAACGGAGTACAATATCCGAACGCAGCTTTAATCGACATATCTGTCTAGTTCTACTAGTTTTATTTTAATGCAGACATAGCCGATCTCGATCAAATAATATCTCATGCAGCTAAACTATTAATTTTATATATAGTATGATAAAGTCATGTGCCTGGCCACATCAGTTTTTTTCTAATAGAACACCTGCTAATTTTTACTTTTAGTAGTAATCTTTGTAATCCTAAGATTAATTCTAAGAATCTATTGTAAGAATCAATTTTTTTAATAAACACCATCATTTTTTAGTTATAAGCAATCAAAACTCAAACTTTTATTTAAACCAAACAGATAAAAAAAATTAGAAAAAATAAAAAAACAATTAAATAGAATGAAATTACCTAAATGTTCAAACTGCCAAATTAAAATAATTGTGTATGTACCTAAATGATTTCAGCAAAAAAATCTTAGAATTATTCTTATAATTACAAAAGATACAGGGTGTTATTTAAAAAAGACAGGTTACAAAATTTCTATAATAAAAAAATATTAAAAATATATCTAAATGCTAGCTTGTTTAAAACCAAAAAACTTTTGTTAATTTTGTTTTAAATTGTTTACGATTGGAGAGTTTAATAGGTTTAAAAAATGATTCCTACAGAAAAATCATGAAATTAATCTAAGAATTGAAAAATGTAAAAATATACAGTGTTCTATTTAAGAAAAGAAAAGGTTACCGAATTTCCGGAATAAAATAAACATCATCCTGTATATTAAAAATATAGATTGAAATGATAGCTTGTTTAAAACCAAAGAACTTAGGTGTTTATTTAGGTGGTCCAGTAATTCTGACTCAACGCTGTATATAACTTTACATCACAAATTTTGCGAGTAACATACAGTTGAAAATCATGGAATATTAATAAATTTTTTTATAAATGAAAATGAATAGGCATGTTTCGAAGATTTCACGTCACGTTTCTCGTTGTTTCTTTTATTGACCGTAAAAGCACTAAGTTTAAGGTACTATGAGCCCTTCTAGGACATTGGGTGCAGCTTTTTGACATTTTCATCTAACATTTTTCAAAAATCTCCATGTTACCCAAAGTTATCAAAATTAACTTTCAATTGTGTTTTTCTCAAAATATTTCTTATGTAAGGCTATAGAATATTGTTTTATAGAATGTTTCTGCTACTATTAAGACAATTAAAAGCTCTACAAAATCAATAAAAAAATAAGGGATTGCCTTTAAAAATGTTGATGTCATGGGATAGAAACAACTGAAGGTCAAAAATTAAATTTTAGATAAAAATGTGTATTTTGATAGTTAAAAATCAACGTGTTCGAGAATTTTGTAAAATATCAATCTCTCACAAAGATTGTCTCATATTTCCATACTTTACGCAACCACTAAATACTTAAAATAAATATAAAAATTAACAACTGCCACTAAAATTTTGAACAGAGTCAGCCTAATACTCAAATGGCTTAAATCCAAAATAATAAAATACAGTAGGTACAAATTATATGCGCAATAAATAAAATAAAACGTGCATTTATTGTAAGCATTTGATAAAACATTTGACCAATACCAAAAATATTTGTCCAATACAAAAATATTTGAGCAATTCAAAAAATTACTTCTGCATTAAAAAAATAAATGTGCAATAAATTTATATAAATGTATATCAGAATAAATAATTGTACATTTATATATTTGAATGTCCCGTTAATAATATATTTGTACACTTAAATAAATAAATGTACAATACAATCGTTACCTCTATAAAAATATGATGAGCAGCTTAAAAAATACATTTATTGAAGAAAATATATTTCCAATAGTTTAAATAAATCAGCATTTGAAAATATTATAAGCGCATTTAATAAGCTACATTGGACCATGAGAAAATTATAATGTGCCCTAGAAAGAATATAATGTGCATTAAGTTCTGCAACCTGTAGCGTACATACAGTAAGCGCGTAAAGTATGGAAACATAGGAAAATATCTGAGAAGTTGTGTCATTTTAAAAACATCCTTGTAGACGTCGATTTTTAATTATTAAAATACACATTTTTTTAGTTTTAACGACATCGCCCTTTTTTTAAATGGCGACACCATTTTTTTCTTAATGACTTTGGTAGAACATTTAATTGTGAAAATGGCAGTGGAAACATTTACGGCCATAAAAAAATTTCTTACAAAAAGACAATTGAAAATTGAAAAATATATAAGTTAGAGAAAATAAATATTGTAAATTGAATATGAAATTGCATTTTGGGTAGAATTAATTGCTCTGAAAACCAATGTAATACAATAATTTAATTTTCTATCGTGCAAGGTTTTCGAAATAAAAGTGGGTAAAATGTAATAAATGCGATTTGGTAATTTTGACAAATTTATTCCAGGTGAACCTATTGTCCAAGAAACCTCAAAATGGTCTCATAGTAAACCTTAATCTTTGCACTTTTACCTGAAATCCCAAAAGTTTGTTCCCAAATGTTTTTGAAACATTTACAGCAGGTTTTTAAACGGGGTGCAAGCGGCTCCCTAAAAGAAACGTAACAAAACGCAATAACCTGACGTGATATTACTGTGATATGATATGCTCAGATTCATATTCAGCGCAAATAAATCAATCGAAAACGCCTATTCGCATTCCATAAACAAATACGTTATCAATACTTACCTAATTTTCAACTGTCTTTCTCCAAAATTTTTTTATGTAATGCCATACACTTGCTAATCACCTTTAAAACAAGTAATAGATCTATCAATATCAGTACAAAAATATGGGGTTGCAATTAAAAAAAGTGTCGATGATATTATTGAAAGTACGCGCTATCATTAACATACGAACTGTCAAAATCAGATCAGCGTTAATTTTGATGCGCAGTAGATCTAGTGCTCAATATTTATTATTTTAATGCACAAGTTATTCATTTTAGGGCACAATATGACTATTTAAATGATGCACGCTGAAATCACACCCAATAAACTTTTACTTGTTCTGAAAAATGTGGAGATTGTATTATAGACTATAGGATATGAAGAGAAAAAAAATATTCTACTAGAAACAAAAACCAGGCTCTTTGATATTCTAGAACTTTTCACAACTTTATAGTTTTTGACACAAACTTCCAAATAATCATTCCTACGGATTTTCTTTACAATCCCTAGCAAATTTTTAAACTTCCAACAAAAAAAAAAGCGACAAAAAAACATCCAAATATCCTTACCACTTCCTGTCCAGGATAGAACATATCGAAAAACCCCCGGTTTCGTTTCGTGAGCCAATAATCTTCGACATCGTGATTGATACTAGACAATACTTTGACAGAAGAGCCACATTTAGATCGCATCGTAACGAGCTGGTCTAAATTCTGTATTCTACCGTACTTGTCGGCCAGACAAACGGCCGCATTAACATCGAAAGGCGAAACTGGCTTCAGCCGGTCGCTGAGCACCTTCTCCACAATCTTATCCGTGCCCACAATCTGTACGGTGGCATACTGCTTCGATTCCTTACAATAACCTCTCTGCGTTTCTTTACCATGAACCAAACGTCTAACGATATCCCCAGGGATGATATTTCGACTCATTAAACGCACTTTATTCTGCCTCCAGACCTGCTCCCTAGAGTTATTAACCCAAAGAATTCGAATCTGGCCCTTTTGCAGCGCATGGCGCTCGTCAGAGTCGGAGGAACCTTCATAACTGTCGACAACGACGCCGAACGTGATTTTCTTGCTTTTGTCGAAACGGTATACGATATCGTTCGAATAAAACTCCTTTACTTCAGTTGACATGACTTTTCGTATGAATTCGGACTTTCGATTTTGGAAATTACACGCCAAACGCCATTTTTTTAGCAGCCAATGCGAATCTTGTTTTTCTGACGTTTCGCCGTGCGCATGGCAAACAGAACGCCACCGCGAATACAGCTCGTTCTGTTTGCGGGTGACGGTAATAGCGATGTCTTTGCGTTGAATTCGCGTCGAGCGATTTGAAAGAGGTGTATGCGGAGGTAACACATGTGCAGCGAGAAACTTGAGAACGGCACGAAGCAAAAATCACTAGATTCATTTGAGGAAAATACTCGAGATATACACTATAATAAAAGCTGTAATTCTACTAAGAAGCAAAAAGCCTTTCCTATTAAACCAAATAAATCTGATTAAATATCCAGAAATGCAACTGCGGATTCTATCACAAACACTAATTTAGTGTATTTCTTCCTCCGACTATTGGTAACGCATTTAAATTTAATTTGAAATACTCCAGTTAAATAATATTTACAATTATAAATAAACCATTAAAACATTACATATCTCCTTGGTAACAAAGGTGATTCAAATCAAACAAATAAGCTTCCGTTATGATGTATAGTGAACTCGAAGAAGTAAACAACGTTAGATAAAATCAAGCGTACCTTATTGTGTTATCTTTTGCGCATTCTCTGCGAATTTGATGTACGATTCGGGAAATGGTTGACTTGTGATGCCATCTAGCGGCTGAAATCTGCAATAAAGATGATTTGTGAGAATTCCAATTAAATTTTATGGGTTGTGAACATCAAACATAGATAAATGTAGGTAGAGGTTCGTTTACCGAAGGTCTAAGCTTAGACGTATCATTTTAAAGTTTTGCTCATTTTGTTTATTTTGCTTGTTCACTGACGTATCGAGGTATAAGATGTGCTGACCTTGTAAAAAAATTTTGAACCAAGTTTTTATTAGCCTTGAAACAAAACTATAAAAGATAAATACTTTTTTTCAATTATTTCAAATTTCTAGTACAAATTGTTTTAAAATATGTTAAGGACAGTGGCGGCTCGTGGATAATTTTTGTGAGGGGGCTGAAAAAAACTCTAATAAAAAATCAGTACGAGTTGAAAAAATCGCATTTTTATTGATCACATTTATTTAAACATAATAATATCATAACTAAAAGCTAAAATACGAAGTACGAACGGCACACAGAACTATAACATAACCTAGAATGATCATGAACGTTGCGCATTCAATTTCGTGGCCGTCACCGAATATAGGCGAAGCTTCGAGGCTGCAATGATTGCAGCCCACAATACACATATGTATATGTCTCTGGAAACTGCAAGAATTTTTGCAAAAGTTATAGGCATTTTGCTGCAGCAACTGAATGAAATACGTTTGCTATTCGCACGAACATTATCGCGATTTAGGGTTTTTTTTTCGGGGGGTCAAAACTCTGAGGGTCTGATGGCTACTTGAACTTTTAATTACCTACAATTTGAGGTATGATAGAAATTTATGCGTGAATTTTTGCAAAAGTTATAGACATTTTGCTGCTGCAACTGAATGAAATACGTTTGCTATTCGCACGAACATTATCCCGATTTAGGGGTTTTTGTCGGGGGGTAAAAACTCTGAGGGTCTGAGGGCTACTAGAACTTTTAATTACCTACAATTTGAGGTATGAAACAAATTTATGTGAGAATTTTTGCAAAAGTTATAGACATATTGCTGCAGCAACTGAATGCAATACGTTTGCTATACGCACGAACATTATCGCGATTTAGGGGTTTTTATCGGGGGGTCAAAACTCTGAGGGTCTGATGGCTACTAGAAGTTTTAATTACCTACAATTTGAGGTATGATAGAAATTTATACAAGAATTTTTGCAAAAGTTATAGGCATTTTGCTGCAGCAACTGAATGAAATACGTTTGCTATTCGCACGAACATTATCGCGATTTAGGGGCTTTTGTCGGGGGGTCAAAACTCTGAGGGTCTGACGGCTACTAGAACTTTTAATTACCTACAATTTGAGGGATAATAGAAATTTATGCGAGACATTTTGCAAAAGTTATAGACATTTTGCTGCAGGAACTGAATGAAATACGTTTGCTATTCGCACGAACATTATCGCGATTTAGGGGTTTTTATCGGGGGGTCAAAACTCTGAGGGTCTGACGGCTACTAGAACTTTTAATTACCTACAATTTGAGGTATGATAGAAATTTATGCGAGAATTTTTGCAATACTTATAGACGTTTTGCTGCAGCAACTGAATGAAATACGTTTGCTATTCGCACGAACATTATCGCGATTTAGGGGTTTTTGTCGGGGGTCAAAACTCTGAGGGTCTGACGGCTACGAGAACTTTTAATTACCTACAATTTGAGGGATGATAGAAATTTATGCGAGAATTTTTGCAAAAGTTATAGACATTTTGCTGCAGGAACTGAATGAAATACGTTTGCTATTCGCACGAACATTATCGCGATTTAGGGGTTTTTGTCGGGGGTCAAAACTCTGAGGGTCTGACGGCTACTAGAACTTTTAATTACAGTTAAATTACAGTTAATTACAGTTTTGACAGTTAGGTGACTGAGGTTTCTATACCTTTTCAACTTCAAATTGAGATTGAACAATTTCAAATTGGGAATAAACATATTCAAAGTGGGAATATGCAATTTTAAATTGAGAATAAACAATTTCAAAATGAAATAATCAATTTCAAATTGGGAATAAGCAATTTCAAATTGAGAATAAACGCAATCAATTTGGTACTAAACAAATTCAATTTGGCACTAAACAATTTCAGATTGAGAAAAAAAATGACGGTTGCATGGTTGTGACCGATTTAATTGTCAGTTGTTGCTGGTGTTATTTTTGCTGGTTTTTATATATTATAATATAAAAATAATGCCGTACATAAAAAAAGTAGATGCAGACAATGTAAAAAAAAACAGATTTGTGCGTTTATATAATAACAACGGAGACTAGAGAACCCTAGCAGATACATTGAATATCAAGAAATCGACGGCCTATCGATGGGTAAAGAATCAAGCAGCGGGAGAAGAGAAAAACGTGGAGGAAACAGAAGATGCAAATTACTGTATGAACATCGCCTATTCATGGAAGAGCGTATTGAGGAAAATCCTAAAATTACCTTGAAAGAATTGAAGCTACAAACACATAACCGTTATCATATTGAGGTATCCACGTAATGTGTGCGCAAACATTTAGACAACTTATTGTATACCTTGAAAGACGTTCGAAGAGAGCCTGAAAGGGCAAACAATGATGAAAATAAAGTGAAAAGGCGAGACTATGTACAGCAGCTCCTGCAGTATCAGGCCGACAATCTTCCTATTGTCTACATGGACGAGACCAATTTCAATCTGTATATATCGCGAACGAAAGGAAGATCGAAAAAAGGGACCCGCTGGTCCCATATTGCTGCAGGCAGTAAAAGGATCTAACATCCATGTATAGGCTATAGGAAACATAGGTTTGATACACCACGAAGAAAGAAGAGGCACCTTACGGATGCCAGAAGCCAATGAATTTGTTAGGCAGTGCATACGCAATATACGCACTGCTCAGGAAATGTATCAGTCAGCAGTGGTGTTGGTAATCGACAACGCTCCTTGTCATGCAACAATTGAACAAGTATTTCAAGAAGATGAATTTAACGATCATCATTTGTTGAGGCTTGCGCCGTATAGTCCCATGTTTAACCCAATTTGAAGCTGCTTGGTCAGCCCTTAAAGCTGGCGTGAAAACTGACCTAGCAGCTCAACTGCCCCAAATCATAGCCGGTGAAGACAGGGCAAACATCACACAATCTCAATATCGCTTACGGCGGCTGGAGGAAATAATTAGACCGAATATTATGACCAAAATAACCGTAGTGCATTGTGCAAGATATGTTGCACACATCCAAATCTTCATTCCCGACGCTCTGAATCTGGCAAACATGGTAGTTTAAATAAATTACATTTATTGTAATTGTAGTTGTGTAATGTAATACGTAGTTGATAATAATATAATCAGTTATTAAATAAATATTATAGTACCTAAATTATTATTTTTTATATATAAAATGGTTTAGTGCAAATTTGAATTTGCTTAGTACCAAATTGAATGTGTTTACTCTCAATTTGAAATTGCTTATTCCCAATTTGAAATTGTTTATTCCCAATTTGATAATGTTTATTTCATTTTGAAATTGTTTATTCCCAATTTAAAATTGGTTATTCCCAGTTTGAATGTGTTTATTCCCACTTTGAAATTGTTTAATCTCAATTTGAAGTGGAAAAGGTATAGAACATTGGGTTCAGCTGCGAAACATTTTAATCGCACTTATTTGGAAAATATTGGAAGAAAAGAAAAGATTTTTCTGTGTAACGAGTGTTCATTTGATTATCATTTGTCTGTGCGAGAAGCATAGTTAATAGATCAATGGAATTTTTGCTCAAACTTCTCGAGTATTAGATTGTCAAAAACGCAGACTTGCCCATACATAACGGCGTCGATGCTCCATAGGTGTAATATGTGAACCATGAGGTCACAAGCACCTAAATTACATCACCATTATAAAGTATTCGCGACTGCCATTACCATAAATTTGGCCCTCTCCCAGAGTTTGGCATGGTCCGCTATTGAGATAGGTGCCCAGTTTGATATTCTGCGTACCGATATGCTTCCTTGGTATCAATTATTCATCATACAGGCCAGTATAGTATTCTATATACGCAATCGGCCCAGTTCTTCTTGCTCTTTTTCATTCTTTTGAGCCGGTTGGTCCAAGTGGGTTACAGTGACATGGGTTCTTGACCTGGACCAGTACAGTTTGCAAAACCACACGTGGGTGCACTCGGCGTAAACACGTGGGAGATGAGGTTCACTTATCTCCGATTTATTTGATCTCGTTGCACCTCCTCAGACGTAATTGTTATGCTTTTGTAGATTATTGAAAATAAACGAGTTCTCTTGGGAGTTTGGTTAGTGTGTTTATTTCCTTCACTTTACTTTGTAAATGCATTTATTCTTTCGTCATTATTTCCTGAATTTTTCATAAAAATCGGCGTTAAGAGTGGGGTCCAACAGCTGATCGACAGAGACATGGCTGTTTTTGATAAGTTTAGAAAATTCGAGAATTGGTTTTTGCGTGGGGATGTCGACGTTTTCGCTAAAGCTACTTTGGAATAAGATAGACTTCGCCGACGTGCAGTCAACATTATATGATCTAACGTATTTAACGCTGTTTCAATTTATTTTTGCACACGTAATCAGGCTGTCTACTGTCTAGCCACTCTAGTGATTCTTTACAACGCTTACCAACATAACATGGTAACTCTAAAAATTACTGTGATAAATTGTTGACATAACCGTGACATAACCTATGATGAGAATTTGAGATATTTATCATATATTTATATGATAAATAACTTCAACATTTGTCTACGGTTTATGAAGTGATATCTGCAAAAACACACGTACTATGAATATGTGGAATATTTGAAAGAGTATTGAGATTATGTGCCCATATACATTTATACCTCCTAAAAAACAAACCTGTACCAATAACTTTGGTCACAGATTACTTTCTCTTACTCTTGGTACGATAGATAATACACTGATACCTAGCTACTGAAAAACACAAATATACATATCGACCCATGCAACGAAGACTATCGTAACTAACTAACAAACTAAATGTAGTTACTATAGTCTTTGTTGCATCGGTCGATATTACATACGTATGTACATCAACAGCACAGGGATCTGATGACGTATAGTCGTATAAGAAAAACACAACACTTAATAAGTTATTCTTCACTTACCAATTTGTAATTCATATATTATTTATAAAAGACAATTAGACAACATAAGCTTTATAGTATTATATAGCTTTATTAATATGATATTATAATATCAAAATCACAAAAATGTTGATCTTCGCTATGATCAGTCCACACGCATATGGGTCGTAATGCTTGTTCGGTTCTTCGGGGCTAATTCCAATACTATCTGCGGTTTGTTGTCTTAAATGTAATTCTCCATACACTTTGCACTTGAGAAGAAAAACATCTGGAGTCAGTGGTTGAGAAGTCGACTATGTCCCATTATATATTTCTCATATAATAATATTATAGACGTCTTCCAGTAATATTACCAAAAAAATGATATCAAATCGGCAATCTTCAGCATAAATCGATAATTTTATTGTCAGTGGAAATTATGAAAATTAGTGATCACATCTATTGTCTAGAAATCCTCTTCGATCAACAAAATAGTACGTCAGGATTTTGATTCTCCGTAATGTAATGTGAATCCAATTACAAAACCCGTAATGAGCTTCTGCATCATACCATACAAGTATGGTATGATGCAGAAGCATTCTCGCTTGCATTCTCTGGTAGTAGAATGGATAAAATAGCACTGTTTATATGTATATTCTGCTAGCTAACCTAATAATTGACATGATGGTTTTAATAAAATAATAGTACACTTCTTTAGGCACAAACCTGATACAATAGTAGAATTTTTATATAATCTCCTAATTTCGATTGGAATACTGCTTTGTACGGTGTCTTCTTTATTTTCAGATTATATGTGATTTGTTGGTTAGAGCTCTCGAAATCTGTCTAATATAATATAAATGTGAATTTTAGCGAGTTAAAGACTTTTTTTGTGGTATATGGTAGATAGAGATAGGCCCATTACTACTATTTTCGTCTAATGACGACTAGTCTCGAGAACATCGTAGATGGACACACTGTTCAGACTCGAACATGGATGGAAAAATTGGGAAAATACGACGCCAATTCTTCAAAGGTGTGGCTTTATTTCTTTTCATTTATTGTATTTTTTTTTTCAAATTGTACATTGATATAAAGTGGAACTGCGGCAAATCGCAAAAATACATAATTGAAATGTTATTCCTGAAATGAGGAAATTACCCGTCCTTCAATTATACGTCTATCTTTGAGCAGCAATTGTTTAAAATTAGGCATGGGTATAATAAATATAGAGATTTGGAGCAATAGATTAGTTAATTCAGATTGTTGTAATCTTATAAGATGCTATTATTATTCAATAATTAACCCACAGGAGCATTGAACAGTTTGAATAATTGGACCAATAGGGGACCACCAGAACTAACCAGAACAGACCTGAAGTTAGGCTGAACCAGCCTCTTAATAATTGAATCACAAAAAGTTCCGCCAAAACGATACTTTATGTTGTACGTAGATCACGTGATTCTGGCGACGTCACAGCATACTAGATATCCAATCGGCCCATATGGTCTGTAATCATCGGGATCGTCGCTGTTTGGTAATTGTGTTGTATGATGTGTTGTTTTACAATTTATACATAAAAATGGGTTTTAATGGCACAATGCACAAATACGTCAATAAAAACTCCGGATAAACTATTTGTAGCTGTCCCGCAAGACGTGAAACTGCACAGAAAATGGTTGAGACTGGCTCGTCGAAACCCACATTAAATAAATAGTGACCAATACAAATGTTTTTTTTTGTTGTAAAGATTACTTTGGCATAAGTACAATAGACTAGAATAAGTTGTCCATAGCGTTTTAGATCCAGGTATAATCTGACAGTTTGAGGTTACTAACCTAACCTACAAAGCTATGTTTACATTGCACTTTTTACACGTTACTTTGTTCTGGAGAAATAAGGATTATTTTGAAGGAAGAATCTTACCATCAAAGCGTTAACCTTCGGTTGATAACCACTATTAGCTTCAAGAAAGTTGTTTTCCATTGTTTGTAAATTAACGTAGCAAAGTCAAGCGGCAGAAGCACAAGCTTAATACGTTGTGACGTCACTGGAGACTGAGCCAATTACAGAGCGTTTTCAAAAAACGGTATAGGACGTGAATAAAATTCACTTTTCATTTTGGTTTTGAATAGAAACAATCCTTATATTTTTGGAAAAGTAATAACAAATAGTTTCCTTAAACTGTAATCTATTAGGATGATTATAATACAAACCATAATTTTAATACAGTAAAATACCCTATTTCGTGAAACATTGTAAATACATAGAATCACTTTAAACACATACTAATTTACATTATCAATTGACAAGAACCGATGCAGTTTTGGAGTCTAGACTGGTGCATAATTCCGAACAAAATAATTTTGCATAAAAAAACACTGCTAAATCGTCTTAAAACTGCCTAAGTAGTCAGAAAGTACCTGAAATTTAACGAAATTGCAATTTTATTCGGGAGACATCAACGATAGGTTAGATAACAAACTGTACTCAAACAGGGTATGACAGTTAACCAAGTTGTCCAGCATGTCCAAAGTATATTCTCAATGTAACAGAGTATACAGTGTGTATCAGCCGAATGGAATAAATTCGATAATAAATAAATGGGGGCGTGTTTGAAAAAACGCTCGGACATGTCGATTTGTATTTGTAGTTGCGCACTTCTTTCAGTAAAAACCTTTTATACAGGGGGTGTCTCGTGTAATAGTGGCCAATACTAACTTTCTTATTTTAAATGGTATATAATAACACCCTGTATATTATTCAATTTTTGGATTCCTCTGTAAATTCTAGACATATTTTATGTACAATGTCCTATACCTATCTTCAACTGTTCCAGATTTATTTCCAAAATAAACATAAAAAAGTAAAATTATTTGATACTGTTTATTTCTTGATAACATAAAACACACAAAAAGTGAATGCTATGTAGGAAATGTTCAAAATGCTCGGCGCGAACTTCTTGGCAACATCCTAGCCTTAAATAAAAATTTCTTCGGGCGTTAATCAACATCTCAGGCGTAACCGATCTAATCGCAAGCGTTATTTGTCTTCTTAAGTCAGCTAAGTCGAGGGGTTTAGTTTTGTATACAATACTTTTGACATATCCCCATAAGAAGTAATCTAATGGCGTCAGATCAGGGGATCGTGCTGGCCATTCAATCGATCCTCGCCTGCCTATCCACCGATTGGTAAACATTCGGTTGAGGTACTGCCGGACATTGATTCGGTAATGGGGCGGTGCTCCATTTTGCTGAAACCATATCATATTCGCTGGAACTTGTGGGTTTGCTGGATCAGGATATAAGTTTGTCAAAGTTGGCAAGACATTATTTTGGAGCAGTGCTAAATAATTATTGCCATCCAAATTGCCATCAATAAAAAAAGGACCTACGATATTATCTCCAACAATTCCTACCCAAACATTAACCTTTTCAGGGTATTGCGTATGTTCTTCTCTCATCCAGTGTGGATTTTCCCTAGACCAATAGCGGCAATTTTGACGATTAGCATGACCGTGAAGCGTAAAGGTGCACTCATCAGAAAACAAAACATGCTCTAATTGGATGACATTGTTATCTAACATTGCCATCATTTCTTCGCAAAAATACGTTCTCCTATCAAAGTCATCTTCCATGAGCTCGTGAGTTGGTATCATTTTATAGGGTTGCATTTTATTTTCTTTTAATGTTCTAAAAATCGTTGCATGACTAACATCGAACGTTGTGGCTGCTTGTCGAGTAGAAGTATGTGGGGTTTCCTCAAACTCAAGCATAATATCCAATTTGGTATCGTTACTTGTTGCATTGCCAGCTGATTTTATTATCTGCCTTACATGTCCAAGCTCGCGAAACTGCTTCTCTATTTTACTAATTGTCCCTTGGGATATAGGCGGTAAATTTGGAAATTTGTCTTGAAATAACCTAGCAACTTCCATTTGTGTCCGTGTATTATCTCCATAACCAATCATTTGTAGAATGGCTATTTTGTGCATTTCTGTTAAATGAACCATTTTTATGATGTATAGTTAATGAAATTCAAAAGACTATAACCATAGACTATAACACTGACAGCTCCTGTCATGCAGTTAGACAACACTTTATTAAGGCTAGGGCAGTTTGGTTTTTATTTCATCAGTACCTACATAAAAAGAACACTGAAATGGTTTTTGCCAATAGTTTTTGCTTACTTTATCGTTATCAATACCTAAATGTTAAATAAGTATTGAGTGTGTTGTATCGAATTTCTGTAATCAACTAACTTTATTTTTTAATGTTAATTTTTGAAATAAATCTGAAAACACTTAATTTTTCCGAAACAATTGAAGATAGGTATAGGACATTGTACATAAAATATGTCTAGAATTTACTGAGGAATCCAAAAATTGAATAATATACAGGGTGTTCCATTTAAAATAAGAAAGTTAGTATTGGCCATTGTTACACGAGACACCTTGTATAAACAGTTTTTACTGAAAAAAATGCGCAACCACAAATACAAATCGACGTGTCCGAGCGTTTTTTCAAACACGCCCCCATTTATTTATTATCGAATTTATTCCAGTTGGCTGATACACACTGTATATTATAAAGTCATACCAACAGAGAAAAAAAAATCACTAAATACATTTATCAATGTATTGCCTGTCACTAACACTTACATATCCGATATATTATTTCAATCTGCCTACCTCTTAGTACCGTGTAATTGCTTGTGGATGTTTGCAGTACCCGTATTGAGTTATTACGCTTTTATCATATGTATGAGAGATTGTTGAAATTTATGTGATGGTATATATCATGCGCTTACGACGAAGTCCCAACATTAAACTCGTAGTGTACAGAGCTGGACACACTACACATACTAAAATCGTATAAATCACTGTAAATGCATACAATGGAACAGGCCTGTATAATAAACGAATGCGCATTTTGTCTTATACCAACTGAGGAGGTATATCATTTGCAAGTGAAGCTGTATTAAGAACTATAGATTATCTACAAAAAAAAACATTGTTTTATATTTTAAGAAATTGAGCACAGTTTGTCGAATAATGCGTCTTTAAAGTCTCCTCAATAGAATAGCAATTTTGTCAATATTTTATTTGATTTGGTCTATTTTGACAATTCTAAGGTAATTGATGTAAGTTTGCGCTGTTAAAAATTAGAGAAATGGTCAAACAAAAAAGACGAGCTATAATACTGATCATTACAATTCCTTATTATCCACAAGGACCACATGCAGTATATTTCTTGAATTTTGCAAACGTACACATGCTGCTGATGCACTTACGATTGCGACTGGTTTGCAAATGCGTCTAACGGGTTTGATGTAGGCACTTGTGTGCGTCTTTGGTTGAAAAATCTGTGCGCCGCCGCGCCGCAAAAGCTTGTACTGTGCTGTCGCGTGACAGACACGTCGAATTATCGCGATCATGATACCGCTAACGGCTCAAATGTTGCGAAGAGATTTAGCGTAATAGCCAAAGTACGTTCTTATGGTGTAATTAAGCCAACCAACACGTACTACTGCTGGAGGAGGGCTCTTTACGGCTTTGACCTTAGATGGCATTCGCATCTAATGAAGGGATTCCCGTCGTCCGCATGAAGTTGTTTTGTTGAGGTTGGTGGCCAGAAAGGTGAAGCTTTGTTCTTCAGTACCTATTGGACGAAAAAGCAAATGTTTTTGAGAATGCAGAAGATGAAGGGTTTGGGTTTTATGAATAGGTACCTAAAACCTCCACAACTATAAAGATCGAAGTTTGCTGATGTGTTTATTACCAATGAATTTGGCTGTAGTTCAGAAACCACGCAAGTTTGCATAGAGGTAAATAAGGCTCAATAGTCTTATAGTTACTTAAATAGTGAGAAATAACAAAAAATTTGACAAAGGTACAACTTTGTGCTGGAGATTTCAGCGATGCATTAGACGATAAACTGTAGGTACTCAATTCTAAATACCTAAAGTTCTCTTTTCACATATATTGGGACTTTAGCCTCCTGATTTACTTTATATTCTATAATATACCTCTACAATAATGTCTGTTTTGTAGATAACACTGGGGAACATTAATTTTGTGCCTGGGATGTGACCTATGTGTTTGTGATATATTTATTTGTCGTGAACACGGATCAGGACTTAAAAGTTGCCTGTTTCTGAAAACAGAAATTAATACGGACTCAATAGTTTCCTATAATACAAGTTTTTTGAAAACAAAGGCTTAAACTGTTAAAAGTGTTAAATTTCGTAATTTTACCACAGAGCCACAGAGCACCATCTAATGTAAAGGATCTTTTGCCAAGGCCCTAGCCCAAAGGATATCACACCACTCCTGGAGAACGACCGGGAACATGCTTAGGACAGACAGGACGAAGCATCGAATGTCGAGTCAAGGAGCACAGTAGAGACACCCGGCTAGGCAAGATTCAACAGTCCGCTGTTGCTCAACACTGGCATGAGTTGGGACACACAATGGATTTCGATGAAGTGAAGATGTTGGCAAGGGTAAGTAATTATCATCGAAGTCTTATTTGAGAAGCCATCGAAATTTACAAACATCAACAGTGAGGACGGCACTGACATTAGTAGGGTCTGGAAATCGATCCTAACGCAGTCAGGTGGAAAACACACATGGGAGCGGTAGCTCCAGATGTGCCCAGTGAGGTGTAAACTTAGGTATATAGCGGACATTTCTTTGGAAGGTCTTCAGTATTCAGTCACTTCTGAAGAAACGAATAACATGGTTCGCGAAACGGCAGCATTTACAAATCTTGACACACGGCATAACCCGGCAGCAGTTTATTTAAAAAACAAAACATTTTGTAGACGTGAAAATACAAAATGTGTCATTTTTATAAAAAAAATAACATATTTACTCGTTTGCTGAACGAATGATGACCATTTTACTTTGCAAAAGTAAAGAAGTTCGCGTTTACAAAATCAATGTTCCCCTGAAAGACAAAAATTCTCGAAAATTTTCTTCTGTAAGGTTTTTACGTTTTTCTTATACAGTGTCAGACTGACACTGTCAGTATTCCAAAAAGACTTGTGATAGTATTTCTGACAAAAGTAAAAATTTCGAAGTTTACTTTGAGAATTCGCAAACATGGTGTTTTCACATTTTGGGCTATTTTTGTGCAGACACCTTTAATGATAAGAAACTTTCCAGTCCGTATTCGCATTAGGCGCAAATAAATGTACCGAAAACGTTCCCATTAAAAAATCGACGATCAATTCATTCATCGACGAAAATCGATGAATATTTCTATAATTTTATTTTCTATTTTCTATTTTTCGAAAATTTTCTATTGAAAACCCTTAAATTTGTATCCTGGCATGAAGAAAAATTAAATGATTTACTAAAATCAACAAGAAAAATTGGAGGTTGCCATTTAAATAATATGTATTTGTATAAAAAAATGTCAGGTCAAAATCATTCAGTATGACTAATTAAAATTAATGTAGGAATTAATCTTATTTCAAAAAAAATATAAAAAATAAATAAATTTGAGGTATTTGTTGAAACCATTCAATAGAGGTTGTTATTTTAGTTCTCCCTGTATAGTAAGCTATATTTTATTCAACGCTTCTATAGCTTATGATAATCTTGATGACTTTCTATATAATGTGCAGGAAAAAACATCAAAATCGGTTAAGTAGTTCAAAAGTAATAGAACTACAAAATAATATTAAGGGTTAAAATTTGTTTCTTGATATTTTTTTCTTTTATTTCGTACCTTTATTGTTCAAGGTTAAAATTTTCATTAGAGCAAACCAGAGCATTCTTTGATAATCCCCAAAAACATTAACGCAACGTGACAAAATTCTCTAAGGAGGCGGGAATGAAAGTGGCCTTGAACATCAAAGCTTTTAAGAACAAAATCAGTAACAATTCTGGGAGATGGCATTTCATAACTGTAACAAGCGGAACCATCAAAATGTGCTAAATAAACGAAATTTGCTAACGTTTTACGGTTACAAATATATACAAATGCCGAAATGCGGTATGAGAATATCCCTACATGTTTCTATGAGAATGCTAGGCATTGGAGCATGATTTGTCGTCTAACTCATCGTTGAAATCTCCGGAATAAAGTAGGAATTTCGTCCAATTTTTCGTTCTTTTAGAGTATATAGGTAATTCTAAGACAATTGAGCTGTATTTATCTCTATGCAAAATTGCGTATTTTTCGAACTACAGGCAAGCAGGCTCACTGGTAATATTTTATGGTAATAATAAATATGAATAAATTTTATAATACTAATAATTTAAACTGCTTTAAATTAATTTATTCCCTTCTTGAAAACGTTCCTCAGCAGAAATCGTCCCCAACTTATGCATACGTCCATATACGCCGTCTGAAACAAAAGACGACCGTAATGGTCGACTAATTAATTCAATCGGCATCCAGCATCGCATATTCGGATTTGTAAATACGCGAATAGTGAGAAAAAGTCGCGAACCTTGGGCAGCCTTGAGCGCACCGAGCGATGCGCAAACACGAACCATGGCAAGGTCGCTCCGTCGATGCATTCGCAATAAGGCATGAGCGTCGAGCGGGCCGCGGAGAAGCTTAGGGTCACGGCTCACTAGATGGCCACGATCCGGTTATTCACCGAGCCACCACCGTCCACGGCTCTCCTTGATCTTGATTTACCTCCTTGTCTATAGCGCGAGTACCGCAGCTGACACGTCAACAATGGAGCTACGACCCACGCCTACTGTTTTTAGTTACAGAGAAACCGTTAAACGCCATCTTTCGGTTGGTTGTAATAATGACTAGGGAAGATTGGAATTATTGGTGTGCAAAATTAGTGATAAAATTGGCTCTACCTCGGAAACCACGCAATTTTGTATATAGATAAATAGGGCTCAATCGTTTTAAAATTGCCGAATTAGTCAGACAGTACTAAAAATTTGAGAAAATTGCTAATTTATTCGGGAGACATCAACGATGCGTGAGGCGACGAACTGTGCTCAAACACGTATAAATCGCACAGAAACGAGTAGAGATAAGCTCGGTTAACTGGGATCACAATAACTAAGCTTGTTTCTAAGTTTTGTCATTTGTATACACTTTTGCCACTTTGTGATGCTCCCAAAATAATGAGCCATGATGGAATTCTCTATAGTAGAGTCTAGTAGCCTGTCATAAAAGATTGACATTTGAAAAACCTTTCAAATACCATTTCACAGAAGTGTCACAATTTTGTTCCCATAGGTTTGAAGTTCAAGGTTGAAGCTTTAATACCCGCCTACATAGAGAATTATGTCAGGTCGGGGTTATGTTTTTCGACAGTATCAAAGAGTGCTTTATTTTGCTTTAATAACATTAAAGCCTTTAACATTAAAGCTTTAAGGTGCAAAAAAAACATAGACAAACAAATTTTGACCCATACTGTGTATTTGTCCTTCAATAACTTTTGAAGTACTCAACCGATTTTGATGATCTTTTTGGCACATTGTGAAGAAAATCATCAAGATTATCACAAACTATAGTTCTGTTGACTAAAATATGGTTTTCTAAACAGGGAAAACTAAAATAATAGTCTAAGTTTGAGGCATTCGAAAAATAAACTAAGGTACTTGGTTCGCAAGTCTCTGTTGAAAACCCGACAATTTCAAAGATACTAACACTGAATTTTGTCTCCATTTCACCTTATATTTTTTTGTGGATTTTATATAGGTTGAGACTTTTAAGATATTGTTAAAATATTTAAATAAAACTTTATTCAAGAATTGAGCTTGTTTAAATCTTTTTAGAAGTTTGTGGTGACGTTTTCTAATTTATATTCAAACGACCATATCTCTAAAACGGTTAGTTGTACAAAGAAACACCACTTTTTATTGTATTCATATATCTGTCAAATCCTGGCTAACTAGATTTATTTTAATGCAGATACGACCGATCTCGATCAAATAGAATCTCATTTACTATTAATTTTATATATAGTATGATAAAGTCATGTGCCTGACCACATCAGATTTTTTGTATAGAGAGTATTTGTATATTATTATACAAGCCACATCGGACCTTGCGCTCCGCGCCTCAGCCCCGAGACCCCTATAGCATATCACTCCCCATTATGTGCGAAGTCAATGCAATGATGTTTACCTACGACCGTATGTGTAAATGTCCCTTACGTCACGGACTACTTAGCTCGTATATCGCTTATAACATACGTGTGCCTTTGGCTGTGCGTTTGTGTTTTTAACGCACGACCTAATGTCATAATGACAGATGTCGCGCGAATATTTTGATTATTTATTTGTAATTTTTGATACAATTTATATTTATTGAAATTTTCGGTCGTAAGTAAGTGCAATACTCGAGCTGTAACATATTATTACTTGCACGTGATAATTTATGTTGAATTTGTACTGAAATTTTCGATCGACACTTCAGACAAAGTTCTCCGTAGTTGCAATAGATGTCGCGCGAATACATTGATTGGTTAACCGTCAAATATTCTTACCTGTATGTGTTTGTCATTTTTGATACAATTTATTGAAATTGTCGGTCGTAGGTAAAATTATGTACAATACTCGAGCTGTAACGCATATTACATACTCGTGGAAAATAACAAAACTCGCCGCTTCGCGGCTCGTATGTTAAATTTCCACTCGTACGTAATATGCTAGTTACTGCTCTTGTAATGTAATATACTATTTCAATGCAATATTTTGCTAAACATAATTGCCAAACATGTGAACAAGTAAAGATCAATAAAAAACGGGCGGTAACATAGAAACAAAATAAATTCTCTTAAGAGAGTGGGTAATTTTTAGAAAATGAACAAAATAAGTAATTTGATGACAAACAAAAACAAATATCTTATGTCTTTAATTCCTTTCGTCTTGCTGGCTGTTATTCTTTGAGAATTTCGTTTAGATGTTGAGCATGGTATGGATATTAAAATACATCTATTTCTCCTACATTTCCGTTGCAGTGTTTATCGACTTCAATTAAATTGAAATTAGAACATTTCTCAATAGGGTTTGACTATTATTGGAAAACCATCTTAGTGTGTTTATTCCTTCACTCTACATTGTAAATGCATTATATTTCGTAATTATTTCCTCAATATTTCATAAAAATCAGCGTTAAAAATTGAATCACAAAAAGGCCCGCCAAAACGATACTTTCTGTTGTGTGACGTCACCCGATAGTAGATGTCAAATCGGCCCATATGGTCTGTCAGCATCGGCATCGTCGCCGTTTGGTAATTGTGTTGTATGATGTGTTGTTTTCACAATTTCTACATAAAAATGGGTTATAAATGGTGTATAAATCCACAATGCAGAAATACGTCAAGAAAAACTCCGGATAAACTATTTGTTGCTGTTCCGGAAGATTTGAAACTGCGAAGAAAGTGGTTGGCTCGTAGAAATCCAAATGAAATAAATAGCGGCCAATACAAGTTTCTTTTTGTTGTGGAGATTACTTCGATAAGTAAAACTGACTAGAATAAGTTATCTATCGTATTTTCGAACCAGGTATTATCTGATCTGACAGCTTAAGGCTAGGGCTATCCTAACCTACAAAGTTATGCTTACATGGCACTTTATTGCTATTAAATTCAAACGAGAGAAGCATAAGAGCGCGTTCGGATAACCCGTTATTGTACGGTGAGAGTGACTCGCTTCATAATAGGCGGGCTAGCGTCATACGGCATTTATCTGCATATAAGACAGAGACAACCGACCCAGGTTAGCTGAGCATTGCTCTCCCCATACCCTACCCTGACAAACCGAACACGCTCTAAGCGTACTAACGAATGACGTCACTGGGGACTGAGCCAATTACAGAGCGTTTTCAAGCACGTGATAGGACGTGAATAAAATTCAATTTTAATTTTGGTTTTTAATAGAAATAAAGCATATTTTTTTTGAAAAGTAATAAATAGTTTTCTTAAACTGTAATCTATTAGGTTGACTATAATACAAGACATATTTTTAATACAGTCAAATACCCTATTATATGATAAACTTTGTCAAAGTCTTCAAGTATGCCCTTAATTATCAAATATATCGACTTTTACGAAAAGCTGACAGTTTCCGAGATAATAGCAAACAATCATAATAATCACCGCTTTTAAGGTGCGAATTCATGTGACAGTAAGTCGCGACCTTTACTGTCATGACATTTAATATTACCATGACATTTCAAATGTTGCTATGACTTTCGTCTACATGAAAAATTGCACCAAAAACATCATGCCATGACAGTAATGTCGCGACTTACAGTCACGTAAATACGCACCTTTACAATTTTCAGAGAAAATAACACATTTCGTTTCCTTTTTCCCTTTACAGTTTCTTTTTAGGTGGTGATATTGATTGAGACATTTAAGATTTTATTAAAAATTAAAAATAAAGCTGAATACAAACTTATTTTTTATATTTTCAAAGTTAACTGTTATTATTTTTACTTTATCATACGCAGTATGTAAAGTATTGTAATCATGCCAAAAAAATTTTTTGAGATTTTAGCGGAAATATGTCTTTTTGGGTCCCCTGAACATTTTTGACCAAGGTACAAAAAAATGTCTGTGTGTGTGTGTGTGTGTGTGTGTGTGTGTGTGTGTGTATGTGTGTGTGTGTGTACCCGTTTTTGTGGAGACGATTCCGGAGAACCTACTAATGGTATCGGGACGAAACTTCATATTTAGAAGTTTTATAACCAAACTTAGAGCTGAAAAGCTTTCTGTTGAAAAGGGTCCAAAGGAACTGGTGGTTTACTCATAGCATTTTTCGAAGATTTTGCAAATGAGCCGCTATTTGTGTAATGTCGTCAAAATAGTTAAATAATAAATTAAAGGAGAGGAAATTTTCCATAATTTATGTATATGACATTTTTTGGTAGAATTTATAGTTTAGCCGCATGAGCAAATTCTATTTCATCGAGATCGGGCGTACTGCTTTAAAACTAGTAGCCAGGATATGTCAGATTATTTTGATTCTAATGACAGTAGCTAGTGTCAAACGCTAATGTCTTGAAAATGCTACTGTCAATGTAGGCTGCGTTCGGATATTGAACACCGTTACACTTTTTACACCCAATAACACGTAAGTGTCATTTGGACGGTGTACCCGCTGTCAACGGAGTACAATATCCGAACGCAGCTTTAATCGAGATATTTGTCTACTTCTACTAGTTTTATTTTAATGCAGACATAGCCGATCTCGATCAAATAGAATCTCATGCAGCTAAACTATTAACTTTATATATAGTATGATAAAGTCATGTGCCTGGCCACATCAGATTTTTTATTTTTATTTTACTACATTCACTCGGCTATATCTCCGCAATATTTTTAGGGTGCATAAGTTTTTAAAGACGGGAGAGCATTAATTTGTTATTTTAGTTTTTAGATGGATTTTCTGGCTGCAGTTTGGAAACCACGCAATTTTGTATAGAGGTAAATAGGGCTCAATTGTCTTAGAATTACCTCAATAGTCAGCGACAACAAAACTTTTTACAACATTGCTGTTTTACGCCGGAGACTTCAACGATGCGTTAGACAACGAACTATGCTCAAATGTCTAGAACTCTCACAAGAATATCTACGGTATGAAGATGTTTACTGCTTAGTTACATTTAAACAAACTTTTTACAGTGACACGTCATAACAAATCAATCCTTTTCATATTTAAATTTACACACATCAAATTGAAAAATAACTTTATTCTCATAACTAATGCCTTTTCTTCACAAAACAAATTGACGAACGTAAAAACGTTTGTCGACTCGAATTTCGAACGTTGAACCATAACAAAAAAAATAACTAAATAAGAATAACTATAACCTACAACCTACGCTGTTAAGAAACTGGTTGCCATCAGTTTCTAACATATAATTAACGATTTGCGATTTATCAAAAGCATGAGTAATATATCAGACGAGCTATACATCAATGGACTCTGTAATTATCTTGTAGCTATGGGGCAAGAATTTTAGCGTTTGCTATTTTGGACAGGTCAATGTCTCTAGACTGTTAGATATGCTAAAATTTAAAACTAGACTAAATATTATCGTTGGGTAAATTTTTTTATAAAGCAGTTTATTCATATTTGGATTAAAAAAAACTATTAATTTTCCAGTGATACATTTGCAATATTTTGATACAATAAAACCCATCTTCATAATACCATCAGACGTTTACGATTGTGAAACTATAAACATCAGCTATAAAATTAAATGTGTTAACAGAACAAGACCGCAAATCTGGTTTGTTTCGCCAGTGAGCAACCTAAAGCAAGACAGGCTTGTAAAAATGTCCTTTTTACGGCACAACACATGTAATACTTTACACAATGTTTGTTCTGGTTAATTTATTGTACCGTTTTGTTTTGAATTTGCCGTGGGAGCATCAACGCTACTAAATTAGTCAAATGAGTCGTTCAGGTTTCCTGTAACATTCCCAGTAAAATAAAAATGTCCCATAAATGACAAGCATGGGTCTTATACAACATAGAAAGCAATGATTAGGGTAGAATCGAAGAATTTATTAAGCGTTGCCAACGAAGCAATATTTTTTCTTTAGGAAAAGGTTTAAATAGATGGAAATGGCTCATAATATTGGACAAAACTTTGGAAGATATTATTAATTCTACAATAATACAACGAAATCGAATAGGCAGTAGATATAAATTTTGACTAATTTTGGCTAATTGCATTAAGATAAAAAATCCCACTAAATGTCCTTGAGTCCTTGATCTTTCCATTTTTTCCTCGTAAACCGATTGCCACAAATATTTTTGTCTAGGTTGCATTTAGAGCCTCTTATATAGATTGGCGTTTTTGTTTTCTTCAGTTTAGCTCACATTCTTGGATTAATTCACCTACTTCTTTTAAATATGAACATGTTATACGAAGAAGAATATTGTTATTTTCTAACTAGAGAAGGCACCCGGTGTCCCTTCTTAGCATCTTTCCATCAATACTAGAGCTGTCGAACATTTCTACGTCAGGTACAGTGACGGCAGTGTTGCCAGATGCTATTTGACCCTCAACAGTAGATTGCCTATTAAAAAACAGTAGATCTGGAGTGAAAAACAGTAGATTTCCCGAACGTTGTATAAAAACTTCAGATTTATATAAAAAATGCAAATTATTGTTCCATTCTAATTTCCACGTTAATACCTTTTTTGATTATTGTCTATTATGAACAATAAAATGAAGTACATGAAGTACATCGCCTGATATCCTCACAGACCTATATTATTGAAATGGATAGACAAACGCAAGAACTAAGAATGGTAAACATCTAAAATTTTGAAATCAGGAACGAATATCAAAATACATACTAAAAAACTATTTGATCAAAATTATATTTGACATTTACTTGTAGCATCACAAGCTGTTGACTTCCATTTTAAAATCAAGTTCTAATAAATCTGAGTAAAGTTTTTAAATAACTCCTAGGATACGGCACAGTAGTTATTTTTTCAAAATTTTGAGGTTTAAGTAAACGTTGAAAAAGACGGTATCTATATAAGAAAAATTAAATTCCAATTTAAGAAACTGACAACTTGTGATATCAAAATGAAGTTAAAAAAATAAGTTTTAGGACACAGTCTTGGGCCATTTTGATTCTAATTTCAGATTGCAAAATTCTATATCTCTATCATTCTTAATGCATGAGATAAGAAGGATACCGCTTTATCAATTCACCCTGTATAAGTTGTCTCAACTTCCGCTTTCAACAATTTCTCTACAGTTTATACTATCACACAGATATAAATTTATTTGGCTATAATTGGGTACTTAAAACTTGCTCACTATTCAAAATGCTATTTATAGTTAGAGAAACATTTTTTACACAATTTATGAGACTTCAAAAACATACAAAAATGGATATTTGAGCAAACACGAGTTCTATAGATAGACTGGTAAAAATGAAAAACATTCGACTGGTAAAAAATATTTATTTTGATAGCAGATGTTCCAGTGCTAAGAAACAGTAGATGTCTGTAGCAAAACAGTAGAACAGTAGATAAGTATCCAAAACAGTAGATCTACTGTTAAAACAGTAGATCTGGCAACACTGATTGACGGTATAATAGCAGAATCACTGATAGACATGTATGCGGTTATATACCATCTAGCAGACTTCTCTTACAACGAGAAACTAAAGCTCCATCTATCGGCATCCTTCACACTATTTTCAAAACGACTTTCTTAAATCAAAACAATCGTTTTCTTAAAGCAAATATTTGGGTTGTTTTATATTAAAAACCGATTGTTATTACAAGTATGTGTCTTAAAACAAACAAATTATCTTATGAAAGCCATTTTTCTAACATTAGACAACCATTTCGCTGTGTGTGAGCGGCAACTCAATATTATAAACAAAAATGTATTTACGTTAATAAAATATCTGTTTGGGGTAAATATATTTTTTTAAGAAATATATTCTTTGATTCAACACTGTTTTTTCTCTCTGTGAACTTATCCACAAAGTTGTCGGCTCGTAATCAATTTGGAACTCAGGAATGCTGCATTGTTACCAACTTAACAACTGTAGATTCCGAGCAAATCGTTTTGGCATTCGAAACATCCCACGAATTTGTCGGTTTGAAAAGCTAGGCACGCCTGTATTATCTGCACAATTTATTCAAAAGCGAAGAGCGTATTTGCCGTATATGCTATGGTTAATATTTTTTGTAGGTTAGGTGCTCTGCACTCATACGAAATGCGAACCCATCCAACTCGATGAACATGTACGGAATTGCGTAACAAGATATGTAATAAGAACGGAGTGTAAAACCGCTAACTCAAGTTTATTCGCAAAGCTGAAAACTATAAATTTTGCTTGAAATTGAGGTTAGAGATAGCAATCGGAAACGGTTGTTTTGCGTTTTCCGGTTTGTGTTGTGGGTTTTTTTCTGGTTATAGAGCTACATTCAGACCATAGAGTGGATTATGTACTTGATTATAATAAGCTATCCACTGATGTCATAGTCATATACACAGAAAAGTGATTATTTGGAACGACAAAACATAATTTCTTGAATTTATTTACTAGATTCACATGCATATTTGCTTGGATGTACAAAGTTAGGTATATACAAGAAATGCCACATACTCAATATAAGTAAAATAATTTCTCAGATAAATGCTGTCAACAAATAAATTCTTTCTTTATAAGAACCAATATTGTATTGAACGAAGTAACTGAATTTTTCGTCCCAAAAATGTTAATTTCTCCAACGACGTAATAGTAAATCCATCCAAGTGCATAGTTACTTGATCCAAGAAAATATAAGACATTTAATATAAGGAAGTATTGTTTACTGAATAAAAACCCATCAATTACTTAACTGAAGTGATTCTCACTTCTTTCAAGTAATCCCTTTCTCTGGAATAAATATGCGCACCGTGATTTTGTCAAGGCTCGCGCGCCCGTGCGTGGTGCTGGCGCCGTAAAGGAGGCTAACCTAGTACGAAAACAACAACGAAGTACCCGTAGGGGATGTGCCTTGTGATTTATTGGGGATGTGTATTGTGATTTATAGTGTACAATAAACGTTTCAACACGGAATAGTTTGATGTAACGCACGCAATAGTTTAGAACGAGTAAGTAAATATAACATACCTGTCTTGTTAATTAGCAATAGAAAACGTATTTGTGCCAAATTTTTAAAATTCTTACATTAAGTAGCTAAAAATATTTACCGGGAATAAAAATATACACTTCATTGAAGACTGTTTACTTACTTCACCAGAGTAACCACTTTCTTAAATCTAGTAATTATTCCAAGAAATAAAATTTCTTGGTTGAATAATCTCTCGCGTATATACGAACCTACCAACTACTTCAGCCAAGTAATTCTCTCTTCGTTCGAGAGATCACTTTTCTGTGTGTATATTTACTTTGTCCTAAAGAAGAAGCACCAACACTTCACTCACTGTGCTCTGCTTTTTACACATTTCATTGATTTACTAGTTCGAAGGATTTAGTTCTTCTTAGTCTTCTCACTAGATTCTGGTTGTCCTGTAGCGGCAATGCCTCTACGTTGACGTGATGGCTTAGGCCAGATTCATGCTTAGTGGCGAATCTTTTTATTTCCTGGATGACTTGTGGGGCACCAAGATCACGGTGCAGGTCACTGTTCCGTATGTACCAAGGGACGTTAACCATATTCCTTAGTACTTTATTTTGGAAAGTCTGTAATCCTTGTATATATGCTTTTTTTGCGTGACACCCCAAAGTTGGATGCTGTATAACCAAATCGGTTTTAGTACTTGGTTGTAAACTTGTAGTTTGTTCTGTACTGAAAACTGAGAGTTTCTTCCCAGAAGCCAGGACAGTTCTCTGTATTTGAGGATAGATTTTTCATTGCCAGTTTAAAGGATAAACTGAGTTCGAATATACAAAATCAGCATTAAAACCCCAGTCCAAGCTGATTTTTATAAAACTCAAAAAAATCTATGACATACCAACAAATTTGTACAATATTCGTTTGTGATTTCGGACCGTCAGAGTTGCACTGCAACAGTAAATGCATCGGACATTGATGCATCGCCACATAACATTTTCTAATAAGTGAAAAGCTTCTTTGAGGACTTGCTACATGTGCGTACCGAATGGGCACTAGCTATTTTTTGATTAGTACGCCTTATTTGCACATTAGCTTTTTCAAATCAAACTGATAATTTGATTACGAACAAGCAAGGTTTTATTTTATAATGCCGACATATTTTTAATTACATATGTGCAGAATTTACTGCGTACTAACAAGGGCATTCTTGTGGAAATTTACAAAACAAATTTTGACGAAAGTGTTTGTTTCATTTTAATGATTTTTTGTTAATTCATCAGCTTTCTGTATTATTAATTCGCAGCATCTAATTTTAACAGACTGGAAAATAATACAATTGGTCATTTGATGTGAACTAGTTTAAATAAATTATTATTTTAAAAAATATATATTTTTTTATTTAAATTAGGAAGATATTTCCCATAAAAGAAATGTTAGATATGGTTTCTTCGTCATCTTTAAAATTCTACTAAATCCAATTATACTACTAGGTTCGTTGTACAAATATGTACTAATATTGTCTGAAATACAGATCAATTAGCTTCTGAAACAAAAATTTAAACAATTTTGTTGAATAAAAAAGCTACACAAAATTGTCTCTAATATTAAAATATTTTTAACCGCTTTCGTTTCTCTTCAAATATAATCGACAAATATATAAATACAAGCAAATAAAGTATATTTTCCAAATAAATTATTTTATAGACATGCTGTCTATAAAATTTTTATGGTTTATTACTTGAAGAGAAACGAAAACGATTAAAAATATTTTAATAGTAGAGACAATTTTGTGTAGCTTTTTTATTTAACAAAAAGGTTATATTTTGGAAGCTCATAAATGAGTATCATCTATATTGTTCATAGAAAAGCATCAACTTAGGATACACTCCGTATATGGTGTACGGTTTTCTTGGAAAGAAATAACACTGCGCTTATGTGGCTAGGTAAAAACAACAATATTTTTTTTTAATTTTTGTCTGACGGTTTCCGGAAAACTGTCTGTCTGACTGTTTCACAAAATTACAATTTTATGAAGTTTTCGCCCTTTAGAAAAATCAAAAATCTTACTAATAATTATAAATCTATTGTCAACAAATCTATTGTCAATCTTCGTATACGACCTACTGCACACAAAACGAAATTAAAAATTGGATAAATTAAACAGCGTACTAAAATGTTCATCGAGTGCAAATAAATGAAACCAATATTTGTCGCCTTTGCATTTGCTATACCCAGTTCAACTGGGTATTGCAAATACCAAGTATTTGCGTAAAAAGACTCGTCCGCACAGCCGAACGTCGAATATATAAATTAATTTTAGAGGTGGACTCGCTACGAATTGAATAGAGCAGGTTTTTTCTTGACAAATATTCATATACTTGGCAAATATTTGATATTTGGCAAGTATACGAATGTGTAGCCCGGCTTTAGACGTTTGTAAGAACAAGTTGCAGTTCTTGCGGTTTATGCAAGTTTACAATCATGAGAAGTAACCATTCGCAATATCAATAAACTAAAGTGCAATGCCCACATAGATATTTGCATAGCACTTTCAATTTTACTACTAGACCTCAGTGATATGTCTTTGGATCTATAGTAAGAAACACTTATGCACACGGAAGACTTCAGTTTGATAAAAGTTCACACAAATACACGCAACAAGTATGGAGTTACTAAAAATTCATTTATAATGTACGGAAATTCCTTCTTCATATTAAATACAGCTGATGTAAGTTCGTTGCTCCAACCTTAAAAGAGTTTAAAAGCACTCAGGAAAAAAAATGGTTAGTAATTTTAGGTCACCCGCTGTTAGCCGACAAGACCCACCAAAAGTGACATATCCATTTTATATTTAATATTAAATTTGATGCAATGACTGTAGGGGGGCCCAATCTCGCAAAAACTGGTTTCAATTTGTACCACCCGTAATTTAATCTCGATTATTTATCTACTGTTAGGTTCTTTCGAGTGTTGGAACTTAATGAATATGTCAAATTTTGATATGGTAGTTATTGGAGTGTACAATGTACATTGTACAACTATGAGCAAGATATGTATGATAATAATTCTTATTTATATATAATAATTTAATGATTTTTTTGTTGTTTTAAATTTAGTTCAGTGCTCAGATATCAAATGTGAATTTTAGAATTTCTACATTTCATTAAACTTGTTAGCACACACTTTTTGCTTCAAGAATCCCCATAGACTGCTTACTTACCTGCACACAGAAAAGTGATCTCTCGAACGAAGAGAGAATTACTTGGCTGAAGTAGTTGGTAGGTTCGTATATACGCGAGAGATTATTGACTTCAACCAAGAAATTTTATTTCTTGGAATAATTACTAGATTTAAGAAAGTGGTTACTCTGGTGAAGTAAGTAAACAGTCTTCAACGAAGTGTATATTTTTATTCCCGGTAAATATTTTTAGCTACTTAATGTAAGAATTTTAAAGATTTGGCACAAATACGTTTTCTATTGCTAATTAACAAGATAGGTATGTTATATTTACTTACTCGTTCTAAACTGTTGCGTGCGTTACATCAAACTATTCCGTGTTGAAACGTTTATTGTATAAATACTATAAATACTATAAATCACAATACACATCCCCAATAAATCACCAGGCACATCCCCTACGGGTATTCCGTTGTTGTTTTCGTACTAGGTTAGGTTCCGTGGCGCCAGCACGTGCCCGCACCACGCGCGGGCGCGCGAACCTTGACAAAATCACGGTGCGCATATTTATTCCAGAGAAAGGGATTACTTGAAAGAAGTGATAATCACTTTAGTTAAATAATTGGTGGGTTTTTATTCAGTAAACAATACTTACTTATATTAAATTTTCTTGGATCAAGTAACTATGAAATTAACATTTTTGGGACGAAAAATTCAATTACTTCTTTCAATACAATATTGGTTCTTATAAAGAAAGAATTTATTTGTTGACAGCATTTATCTGAGAAATTATTTTACTTATATTGAGTATGTGGCATTTCTTGTATATACCTACTTTCTACATTTAAAGTAAATATGCATTAGAATCTAGTAAATAAATTCAAGAAATTATGCTTTCTCGTTCCAAATAATCACTTTTCTGTGTGTGGTCACAAGGCCAGATAGACATGATGGTCACAATATGTCATATTTGCCTTAAACATTTGCTTTAGTGTCGGCCGGCGGAATCGCTTATGAAATATATTTGAATACAAAAAAAATTACCAACTTTTGTCTACTTAAGATCTACCTTTTATTTTTAAAACATGCCGCGATCGACATGTTGTCATAGGCGTAGCACTCCCGCGAGCTATGGGTAGTAGATACGCAGAATATAGTTAAAAACTATTTGTTTTTATTTTTCACCTATTAAGTTTTCGATATGAAGGCATAAAGAAAATAAATTTCCTGACTCAACTTTTCATATTTGCAGAGTTCATTATAAAAATGCACAGGATGGCTGACAATTTGATTTTAAGATTTCGCGACACCTTTTTTGCCAGGAAAATTAACATGGTAGATTTTTAGACTTACTTTCTAATAATTTTAGACTTTTGTTAATCTATCAATAGATCGTGGGAGTTCATCTCGTACTGAAACAACTTGTTTATCTACCTACGTTGTTAATCTACGAGTAATATTATTTGATTGGATTCGAGCTGAAAGGATAGCCCTTTGCTAATATTTTTATCTTGTTGAGTTGAAAGGTTAGCCCTTTGCGAATATTTGTTTATCTTGTCCAGCTGAAAGTCAGCTCTTTACTCAAATGTTAATTTATTTTGTTTGGCTGAAAGGTTAGCCCTCTTCTAAAATGTATTTATTTTGTTGAGCTGAAAGGTTAGCTTTTTGCGAATACATATTTGTGTCAGCCCTTTACTGGCGTGGTAGGTAATTTATTTTGTTGAGCTGAAAGGTTAGCCCTTTGCTAATATCTGAATGGTTTTTAGCTGAAAGGCTAGCCCTTTGTTAATATTTGTTTATCTTCTTGAGATGAATAGTTGTCCCTTCGATAATATTTCTTTAATTTTTGAGATAAAAGATGAGACCTTTGCTAATATTTGTTTATCTTGTTAAACTGAATGATTAGTCCTTTGCTTATTTGTTTATGTTCATGAGCTGAAAGGATGACCCCTTGCGAATATTTGTTTATTTTGTTGGGCTGAAAGGTTATAGCTTAATACGCTAATGTATGTAGCTGAGATGAAAGGTGGTTTCATTTTTGCACTTATTTGACTCTGTTGTGAGTTAAAAATTTTAGCGTTTTGAACGCAAAAGGAAAAGAAATACATGTTGGCAACTTGATTATTGTTGAATGAGTAACACCTCTGAATTTCGGCAAATTATGAATTGTCGAATGGAAGTTTGAATGAGTTACTGAGACCAAGTTTATCTTTGAGGACAATAGTTCTGCAGACTGGCTTTGCGACCAAAGCTATAGTCAGGATTGGCCGTGTTAGGAATTATTTTATTTGTTGGAGTAATTCAGATATTGGGCCAGTGATAGAAGATTATAAACACGATTATTTGTAAATGCATGAGCAACTAGGCTCACTTTTTACTGTTAACGGTTTTTGTTACAATACTATAAGCAAAAAACTGCTATCGGCAAACGGACAGTTCTGTGAGATCGAAACTTGATTCTTGATTCGAAACTATCTTTCATCTTCCACATTCGCTAACAATAGGGTTATATACTTAGGGAGAAAATCAAAGGTTCTTCACTGTATATTGGGCAATTAGTTAACAACTGTTTTTTTAATAGGGTTATAGTCAGGCTTATTTGCTACTATGTAAAGGTGACTAAACCCAGCAACACACATTAAGTCAAGACATCAATTTTGGTCGATTTTGTTCAACCAAAATTGGCTTCGCGATCGACCGGTCGGTCGGTCTTAAAATATCGCACTTTAACTCAACCAACAATTTCGTTAATTTAAAAGTTTATAATTCTTTCACTCAACACAATCATAATTATTTGAACTAAATAAATCTCATTCGTTCTAATATACAAATTGTAAATTTTAATTTACTTGTATTGAACAAAATTTTCTATTGTATGGCTGGAGTTCTACTATTCTAAGTTCATTTACAAAAAAAATTGATCAGCTCAAAGAGCAACATGGACCACAAAGTGGTCCATTTTGGTCTACAAACAATTACGCCAATCATTGTAGAAAGATGATATTTCCAAATTAACGCAAGAATAAAACAACGAACTATAGCTTAAGCCTTAAAGAATTCCGTCATTCATTAGCCAATTATCATCTTAATCCAGAAAAATGCGATTTAATTATCACCAGGACGAAAATTAAGAGACCAATTATACTAAGTAACGTCAAAAGGAAGCGCTGTGTTTGCGCGTCTTGTATTGTTATCAATGTACAGTTAAAGTTGGCCATTGCGTAAATCGTAACTCATCCGTTTGTTTAACGTAAGCGCCAAAAAAACCTGATCCTACAGCGCGGCGGTTTCAGTTGAATTTATTTTGGCGAATGTACCGCTACTTTGCTACATCACTGACCAATTAACTGAAGGAAACGGCACTGTGAAGACCGATGGGCTCCTTGAGGGATTCCCTAACAGTTCTTCTGAATCTTGAGTCTTGAGGCTTGACCCAACGCATCAACAGCCATTTTCAGGGACAGGAAATGCCAGGGATTCCAAAACTTTGCCAGCAGGTGTAACAACACTTTTCGATGGTTCTTTTATTGGTGTTTAAGACCCAGTTCTACCTCTCCTAAAACGCGTTTGCAAATAAAAGCGTTATTTATTGTTCAAAGTTTATGAAATTTTTTATGTAACTTCTTAGATAAATAACGAGTTGGGCTGGATGAAAAAAAAAATTTTTTAAAGATAAAAATCAATTTTGCTTCTACATCTTTGGTTTTTTTCAAATATAAAACATTTAGCCCAACTCATAATACAAAAATAGATTTTTTATTTAAGTACAATTTTAATCTAAACATTATAATTGCGATAACAAAGCGTAATTGCCAGAAATGTATGTAATTTGCCTATATTACGGGCCCGGTGTAGACAGCAGACGTTAGGAGTTTTAAACACCGCCTATAACTACGCCACGCCTACTGCTATTTTTAGATTAGACTGTTCACAAGTTATGACCGTAGCGAATATTGAATCGGGAGAACCGAGTTCTCGCATTTCACATTTATACGCACGGTTTACAAATTTAACACACGATAAAAGTATATACTGTATGATATTATACTTAGTGTAGTTATACCTGCTAGGTGTTAGGTACATTTGTTTAATAATGGGTAGAAGTCGTGGCAAAATACCTAAACATCCGCATCTGTCCTCTAGACGAATTAGTAAAAAACGACTACGTGCCACCTAAGTTAAAATATATGTATAGATAATCTAAAAGAACAATATTATAATTATTTAATTACAAATGAGACAAAGAGACCAGAACAGGACTCAAATGAACATTTTATTTAAAATGTCGGTTTTGTGGACAGGAAGAGGCAATTAGCAGTGACGAACTTGGGTCGGCTCTAATGGATATTAGTTCAGCGACTGTATTGGGCAGTATTACAGCGGGCATTTGATATAGCCAATGCCAGAATTTGTTTGCATTCATGAATCTTGCATTCATAGAGCCCAAAACGTTTATATAATATAGCGAACTTGTAGGTGACAAAATATTTGGAATCTATATAAATGGTTTGGGGAACTTTGGACTATGTACTATGATTTTACTTTATCATACGTAGTATGTAAAGTATTGTAATCGTGCCAAACAAAATTTTTGAGGTTTTAGCGGAAATGTCTTTTTGGATCCCTTGAACATTTTTGACCCAGGTAAAAAAAAATTCTGTGTATGTGTGTGTGTGTTTTTTTTTTGTGGCGACGATTCCGGAGAAACTACTAAGGTGTCGGGACGAAACTTCATATTTAGAAGTTTCATAACCAAACTTAGAGCTGAAAAGCTTTCTGTTGAAAAGGATCCAAAGGAACTGGAGGTTTAGTCTCATAGCATTTTTGAAAGATTTTGCAAATAAGCCGCCATTTCTGGAAATTTGTCGAAATAGTTAAATAATAAATTAAAGTACCTACAGGAAATTCTGAACAATTTATGACTATGGCATTTTTTGGTAAAATGAATAGTTTAGCTGCATGAGCAAATTCTATTTTACCGAGATCGCTAGTACTGCATTAAAACTAGTAGCCAGGATGTGTCAGATATTGTGATTCTAATGACAGTAGGTAGTGTCAAACGCTGATGTTTTGACAATACCTACTGTCAATATAATCAAAATATCCGGCTAGTTCCAGTAGTTTTATTTTAATGCAGACATGGCCGATCTCGATCAAATAGAATCTCATGCAGCTAAACTATTAATTTTATATATGGTATGATAAAGTAATGTGCCTGAACGCATCAGATTATTTTTTTTATTTTTGTCTTCGTGTGTCACTGCCGTGCGTTCGTTCGATATCCAGCATGTTTATAGATGTATTGGGTCCTCATTGCTCGATTATAATTAATTCCTTTCTAAATTGAAATCCATAATTCACCGATGAGTTATCATGAGTTAATACATTTTTGTCAATTTACTATACTGTATGTATGTCACCCTGTTAAAAAGATTAAATATTATAATAGCAAGCGCGCTCTCTCTACATTAAATCAATATATTTTCTTTTACCGCCTGGCGGCCGCCAGCCAGCTGTATGCATCTGCGACCGTGATGAGTGAGAACACTAATACATTGTAACTTGAGCGAAAGCGAAAGCGCCGACACGCGGCGACAAACTGGCTGAGTACTTCCCCTTCGAATGTACTCGCGTCGACTATGCTCCGCCTTTGCCTGCTTCCTCTAAACCCCCCAACTTCCCCTTATCATAAAACTGTGGCCTGGTTGACGTTGGTGGGGGGCAGGCAGACCACTCCCAGCAAAAAAAAACATCGCAACGAAATATTTCGTTTGGAAGTTGCGATGTTTTTAAAACGGAGCCTTAAGTGCCCCTATAGAAAAATAAGTCTAATGGCGTCAGATCAGGGGACCTAGCAGACCATTTCATTGGACCTCTTCTTCCTATCCATCTTCCTGGGAACACTTAGTCCAAATAACGGAGCATATTAACAGCGTAGTGTGGTGGAGCATCATCTTGTTGCAACCGAATATTATTTTTTGGTAAGTTAGGGTTGTTTTCATTCGGAATGGTCTTACAATTCAGTTACCGACAAGTCCTGTCCATATATTAACCTTCTGTTGATATTGGGTTTGATATTGGTATTGACAGTCCCATGTAAATAAAAAGTTCCTTCATCAGAAAATATTATATGCCGCGAGAACATTGGATTGCGAATACAAATTCCATTATCACCATTTAGTCAATTTTGTGTTGGGACGGCCAGTTTTTAGAAGAATCCTCACAGTACCGTGTCCTAGTAACAGGTAAACTCAGGCATTATTCTAAAGTTTTTTTCCGACTGCACAAATATGTATATAGATGTAATTTTGTAAATAGGTATTTACATAGAATGCATCTCAATTCCAAACTTAAATCATACAGAAAATAACTTGTTTTTGGGTATTCATAGAACTCTAAAGCCTAATAATATGCAATAAGAATGTTTATCAAGTCGTTTAACTTGCATTTTAATATGAAGAGTTGAAGTAAATAACGAACTAAGTGCATAACAGTTTGTATATCACATGGTGGTGTAGTTTTTTGCCGAGGTCTTGTATCGCAAAAACAAATCTAAATAAATTCAAAAATTCGTAGAAGGTGCTAAGTGCCATAATATTTATTTATATATATTTTAAGCTAAGTTGAAATTGTTTTAAACTTAATAAAAATAAGTTGCTCGACCAAGTATACTTCATACAGAGTGTCCGTTGTTCGAAAGAATACATGGGGACCTCGTTTACTGAAAGCCATGCAAAATTTGATAGTTCTGCTCAATTTTATAGTCATTAATTTTCTTTAAAAATGCGTTTATTTATTATTTCGCAAATGTACTCAAAAACTGTTGTTTTTTGTGCAATCTTTCTAATCTAAAGATGTTTATATAAAGTTTACATAGAGAATGACTTATTTTAGTAACTTCCTTAAGAAAAAGTAAGGACCAGAATTCAAAATCCACTCAACGTTTTCCTTTTATTTTGAATTATTACTTAAAAAGAAAAACAAAAACAAGCTTTAATATTTTTTTTTACAAACTACTCAAGGTATCACACAGTACTAACAATGTCGTACATTTTCTTTTTATTAAAAATCAAAATAAAATGTAATTCTAAAATAAAAAACAGAAATAACATGAACTTTTTTGTAATAATAAAATTACCAGAACACGCAAATAAATCACCAGCCGTAAAAATTTAAAACAAAATTTCAAACAACTTTAACCAAGTTATCGTTTAAATATATTATGGAAATTTGGTAACTTTTCCTATTTTTCAAATAGACCCTGTATATTTTTACATTTTTTAATTCTAAGATTAATTCTAAGAATTGTTTATAGGAAACATTTCTTTTTCTAATAGAACATCCTGTATATATACTTTTTCTTTAATTCTAAGAGTTTTTGTAGGAATCATTTTTTTTTGTTAAATGCATAATTTTTGAGTTAAAAGTATGTATACAAAATTTATGCATATATCAAAATTTGTCAAAATTACCGGAACACCTATATAATTCCCCAACCGTAAATAGTTTTAAAAAAATGCTCAAATTAAAGTTTTTTGAGTTTAAACAAGCTCTTGTTTAATATATTATTTTATTATGAAAATTTGCAAACCTTTTCTTTTTCTAATAGAACATCCTGTATATTTATTTTTTTTATTATAAAAGTTTTTTGTCAAGTTTGTTAGGCATTTCACGACATATTTTTACGTAGCCCGTTATTTACATTAACGCCAGTGATATCCAGCCCACTTTAATGTAATAAAACCAATTTTTCAATTTTTGGCACTTAGTTCATTATTTACTTCAACTCTTCATATGTAGAGAGTCATCAATAGAAAAGAAATATAAAAACTTAATCTCAGTAGCAGTGTCATTTTCAAATATGTAGCTGGAAATAGCTAAAAATAACATTTGATGAGGATTTTAATAAATAAATGATATGAATGAATGTGTACTAGGAAAAAAATATAGGAAATGTGTAAAATGAATTGTTATTATACACTGCTCAAAAAAATTAGGTGAACACTTTTTCGAAACCTGTAACTTTTTAAATAATAGTTCTAGGCAAAACAAATTTGGTATACTTTAAGGGCATATATTTAACTAAAGAAAATTACAAAGCAATGTTACAAGTCTTAGTTACTTCTAAGATACAGTTAAAAATGTAAATTAATAACGCAAAACAAAATGAAAAAAATGTCAAGTAGGCTAGGAATTCACGTATGAAAGCCTACTAAAGATGACAAATGAATTCAGTTGTCGATTTTCGTTGATTAGAAACGCCACTAGAAGTAGAATGAGGCATCTTAGTGAAGTGCAAGCGACAGCACGAGCCCTTATTCAGCATTGCCACTCTATTCGACATATTAGCAGGGACCTTCGAGTTTCCCCTTCTGTTATTCATCGTTTATGGAATCGGTTTCGGGAGACTGGCCAATATGTTAGAAGAGCTGGACAAGGTCGAAATCGAAAAACTACCCAAAATCAAGACCGATTTCTTGTCCTTTCCTCTTTACGACAGCGTACTGCCACAGCACGAGATCTCCTAAACGACCTAAGACGAGCACATGGAATAGAAATTTCTGATCAAACTGTTAGAAACAGATTAAAAGAAGCGAATTTGAAACCAAGACGCCCTGTCCGCGTACCGTGCTTTACGCAGCATCACAAAGCAGCGCGAATGAGGTATGCTCTAAATCACAGAGATTGGCAACTTCGCCACTGGACGCCTGTACTGTTTACAGACGAGTCCAGGTTTCGTTTAACTCATTGCGACGGTCGAGTACATGTATATAGACGTCCTGGTGAACGCTACGCAGCCGCTACTATATAGGAAGTGGATAGATTTTGTCGTGGATCTGTCATGGTTTGGGCTGGAATCAGCATAGACAACAGAACTGATCTTGTTGGTGTTCCTGATTGAGTAAATGCCATGAATTACATCGAAAACATCTTGGAGGACCATGTGGTGCCTGCTGCATATGGCGTCGGTCAAAATTTCATCCTAATGCAGGATAATGTAAAGCCATATACAGCCGGCATCGCCAGCACAATAATTCAAAAAATGCTTAAAAAAGCAAAATTACAAAGACCCCAAGGTGGAAAATTGTCACCATCTTTCGAGCAGTAGTCATTCTACTTAACTAGTAAAACTTTAAGGCAGTTATCCTTGATCTTTTTCTTGAAGCTACATGAAGATAACAAACGATGGAAACTGCAACTCATTTTTCATCAGTTCAAAAATCTAAAACTAGAAAATTGGGCAACTGGAAAGGTTGGTTAAATCCAGACAAAATATGAGGATTGAGGCCCGAAGGAACCAACATTTTTGGATACGCTGGTCAGGACTAATGGACCCACGAAAAATCGCCAAAAAACAACTGCACCGAAGAACGAACTCGACGTATAACTGTTTCGTTGCACTTCCAGCATTCCAGCGTTCGATTACTGTTATCCTTTTCAGCGTTGACGATAAATTGAATGGACCAGGAAGTGTCGAGCGCCTTACGCATCCAGATGACCTTTAAACCGTTTCGGGAAAGCCTAAAAAACGCGAGAAGAAGAAGTTTCGGCGTTGAGTTGCGATATCTGTGTTAATTTTGCCAATTAATCTTGTACATTGGCTGCTGGATAAGGATAATTGGCAAAATTATGTCGGCAGGAAGGTTTAATATGCTTAAATCGACCGTATCGATGACTGTATATTATTGGTTTTGGTTTATATGTTTTTGTTTTGTTATTTTAATTGGTCGCAACTGTTACAATTTTAAATAATTTTCCTGGTACTTCTGGACTGGTACTAAAAAACTAATACTTGGATGATCATAAATTGTTCGTTTGTGTAATTCATGGTAGCAGTTGCTGCATGAACAGAAGGATCATTACATTTGTGCGATTCTTGTGTTTCGTCGTGGCAACTAGATATTTTATATTAATTTATGAATTATTGCGCGTGAGTTTAATTAGATTAATGTTTAATTAGATTTTTAATAACTTTAGTTGTGGACGACAGACCTACCGAGTTAGGCATTGTCGTGAAAGCTGGTTTATCGATCTTTCAAAGTATTTCAAGATATATGGGATTTTCCATTTAAAAATCAAAAATAACAATCTAAAAGTGATATTTTTACTATCCAAAACAATCTTAATTGTTACCTTATCCTTGTTAATTGCCTCAGAATGATTTTTTGAAAAATGCCCGCGTTTGGCATTTATTTCACAATATTTCAGAAATAGTTGATAATCGCCTAATACTAGTTGATGTCAAAACAATTAGGATACAAAACTGCAATAATAACCTTTGTGTTGGTACGTTGTTGTGGGACACGCTGTAACCATGAAATTTTCTAGATGTAGAGCGAATGATTATCTACAACTTTTATATATGTGACCGCGCACGAGAGAATCGCCCTAACTGCTATCTCTCGATTCGATAGTATTGATTCTTGTGTTTGAAGGTCCATAACTCTAAAACTACTAAACAGAAAAAATTGAAATAAAGTATGTCATACTGCTGAATCATTTCTACATAAGTTGTATGAAATGTCAAATTTCTTTGCCTCTCGGTGTAAACATGACCGCGAGAGAAGTGAAAAAAAGTACCCGATTTTTGCAGTTTAAATTAACGCTCGTCTTTCCGATTTATTTTCTCTTAAACCACTTACCACTAAAATTTCGGTTTTCTTTTTTGTTTTCTTCAGTTTTTATGTAATAAAGGTTGCGAACAAAATTTTGATTGAAGCCTCAGGAACAAATGTTAGCAGGACAACGCAGTTCGCATGCAAATAATCCTTATTTACTGCGATATATATGTTACGGTCATAGTGATAAATAGGTTATTATTAATAATTACCGGTTATTATTAATAATAGCCAAGTGGCGAGGTTAAAGTGAAGAATTTATCACATGAACCGGCTATTATTAATAATTTCCAGCATGCTGTGGTCAATGTGATATATTTCAATTCGATATTGCATTAAGGTGATGCTACAATATAATAGAGCCTCAGATTTGGAATTCTGTAGTATAGTAGTAGTAGTTCAGGGATCCATAATGGGTCCACAACTTTTCTCCATTTACATATCCCTTTTGCCCGTCGTGATTGAGAGTTGCAGTGTGCACTGCTATGCCGACGACACCCAGATATATTATTCTTTCCCTCCGTCGGACACCCTTGAAGCTTGTCGGAAAATTAATCGCGACTTGGAGAGGTTGGATGACTTTTCAGCGCGCCATTGTCTTCAGGTAAATCCACGAAAGTCTGCAATTGTACTGTTTGGAAGAAAATTCGACAGGCTGCGAGCGGTGAATGATATAAGGGTGAATATCGGTGGTGTGGGAATTCCAATGCAGGATCAAATCAGAAATCTGGGGCTGATTATGGATAACACTTTCCGATATAGGACGCATGTGTCTAAGTGTATTCAGCGAGCTTACTGCAACCTTAGGCAAATATACAATATCAGACATATTCTGGATGTACAATCCAGGACGCAATTGTGTCCTCTCTCTTGTCCTCTCGTCCTTGAACCACTGTGATTCTGTGTATGGTCCTTCCATCGATGCTAGAGATGTGCGTCGGATTCAGAAGCTGCAGAACTCGTGTATGAGGCTAATATTTGGAATACGAAGGGGTGAGCGAATTTCGCATAAGCTAATCGATCTCGGTTGGCTTAATATGGCGAATAGGCGTCATTTACATGCTGCTTGTTTGTACCACACCGTTATATCGGAAAAATGCCCACCGTACCTCTACAATAAGATTCAGTTCAGGACTGACGTGCACAGCCTGAATTGCGATACAGAAGTGGCTTAACACCACCCATTCATTCAACTGAGTTATTTAAGCGGAGCTTCACCTACTGTATCGCAAAGGTTTATAATACCCTTCTCCCCTCCACACGATATCTATCAACCTCAGTATTTAGGAGGCTCTTGAAGGCAGGTCTCTTATTTAGGCAATAGGATCGGATATTGTTTTAAGTTTTCTCCTTAATTTATTGGGTCAGGGAAATAGGTTTTGTGTTTTCTCTCGTTTTTCATTTTATATTGTAAATTACATATAGTTTATTAATTAATTAAAAGACAGCCATGTTAATAATTAATTGTGTTAGTTTATAGTTTTCATAGGGTTAAGTTGAGCAGGCTACGAGCTCTCGTAGACCTGGACTTCGCCCGATATAAAATTTAGTTTTGTCAAATTATATATTTTTGTAGAAATTTTCTTTTAATAAAGACATTTATTATTATTATTATTATTATCTACATAATCGCCACACAACGAATCTATTCACTGGGTTTTCAGAGTTGGGCCTTTAGTGACGTTAGTCCTGACTAACTTATTTAGTTACTACTCATGACTAAAATAAGGAAGATTATCAAAACGAGACTAAAAGATACCAATCCATACTAATTGCATGCACGAGTGTGTAACTCTTTGGGTCATGCTTATTTGCGCAATTCTTAAAAGCTAAGTAAGTAATAAATTAGAAACTCGGTTGTATTATTCTGCCAGTGCATACGTACATAGTGCTTCTGTATTTTGCAATTCGTGGCAAGAAAAATTATTTTTATTTATAACTTATTATTTATTATCATTTTAATTCAAAACTTTAAGAAATGTTTTATATTTAATTTTGAATACAAAAGTCCTTCTAGACCTTTATTTCTTTTTTGTGGTTGTACAACAATTACACCATTTATATTGTAAAAATAAAGCAAGGTAAAGTTTCTAACAATAGGACGTCATCCTCTTTTGTTTTGTTCACAAATGTGAACAAATGTGAACTGTACCAGTATTTTATTTTTATTTTATTATTTACTATGAATATTGTTTATTTTTGATTTGTAAGTGCAGAAATGTGATACAGATTTTATTTGAGTTACCTACTGTTAATTTTATTTATTAGGAATATATTTTATTTTTAAACTGATTCCTGGACTTGAGAATTATTTTGTGTTTTTGTTATTGTTATATTTTTTCCTATATCTAAATAAAAAATTTATTTAAAAGTTTTTTTTTGTTCGTGATAAACACTTATAAAACCGCCTTATAAAACAGATTATATCCGTCAGATATTAGATATGCTTACGGTAGGCATGTAGCAGGTAATGTAGCAGGTAATGGACAAAGTAATGTAGGGAAGATTGGGGCAAGTTGTTACAATGTTTAATCATTTATTTATAAAATAGTACTTTATTGTCAAACACCAAAAGTAAAAATACCGTGTTAGGAACAGAACCATACAAAAATGTTTGCATCATTTGTGCGGTGCAATTTATGTAAAAACATCTATGTAAACTAGTCTCGCCTATTCTTGCATGTATTTGCATGAAAATACATTATTGAAAAAAATATTATTAAATGCGCAAAATTTTAAGATAATTGGGATTTGAGAATTTACTTAATAAATTGTAACTGTACATTTACATAAAACTACCCACATGCATTAAAAATGGGTGCTATCGATAATAAAATGGTTAACTTTTTTGAACACTCTGTACAAAATGTTCTTTTTATGTTTTCGTCATTGAGCCGTCCTTGGGTGTATATCAAATATCATTACCAATTATATCCAGTAGTTTCTAAAGTACAAGGGAGACAAAAGAAAACATTCTGTATTATCAATGTTTTGTATTATTCGTAATTTTGGTCATTGGGCTAGCCGTACTGATGATTTGCGTCGAGTAAATAAATATAATAGCTTACATAGTAATCAAAATAACTTAGCTAACTTGTTTGAAGACTGTATACAAAAGATCTTTTGTAAAAGGTAACGTTTTTATCACTTTTACCGTGCCCGTTAGGAAATTATTAATAATAGCCGGTCCATGTGATTATTTAAGTGTTTCTAATCACATTGACCAAATGATGCGGTTATTATTAATAATAGCCGGTAATTATTAATACAAACCACATTTATCACTTTAACCGTAACATATATATATATATATATATATATATATATAGAGTTATATATACCCCGAGTTATATATATATATATATATATATATATATATATATATATATATACCCCTTGAATTTAATAGCATTCCGACTATTTGTTAATTTTTAAGACCGAAATAAACTAGAACAATATTTTGCGCAGTTCGGCTTCCCTCGCTTGTGGGTTTTTGTGCGAGGCAGTCGAACGAGATGCGAAGTTTTGACGCGATCAGTGAATCGGTTTGAATCCGTGTTTGTAAAATATTGTTGGGTATAATTAATTGTACAACTAAATTAATTATTTATATTTTACTCGCACTACAATCCAAAATTCCGAAAATAAATTTTTCTGATCGTATCGTACTATAATAGTAAATAATCTTTCACTGTCCCAGCTACATTTCCATTTACCGTTACGATTGACGTAGTGCGCGCTGCACGAAATTTATATCATTCATATTAAATCGCTTTAAAAATTTCTTTAAAACGATTATGCAATTGTGTTTCTACTGTCGCATTAAATAAAATATGACGATTGATTACGTGCATATCCCGATATCGTGCTAATTTTCGTTACTGAGATATCCGCTTCCACAAAAATCTTGTTCGCAACCTTTATTTACACAAGAACTGAAGAAAACAAAAACGGCAATCTATAGAAGAGGCTCTAAATGCAACTTGAACAAAAATTGAATTTTTTTGGCAAGCGGTTTACGAGGAAAAAAAAGGAAAGACGAACGTTAATTTAAAAGTGCAAAAATGTGGGACCTTTTCTCATTTCTCTCGCGCTCATGTTTACACCGAAAGGCAAAAAATGTTGACAGTCATACAACTTACGTAGAAATGATTCAGGAGTATGATACACTTTATTTCAATTTTTTCTGGTTGTTAGTTTTAGAGTTATGCGCCTACAAACACAGGAGTCAATATTATCGAAACGAGAGATGGCAGTTAGGGCGATTCTCTCATGCCGAGTCACATATGAAAGAAACATATATTTCGATTTCTTAAAGCTAGTAATGTACGATAGATATTTTTGATTTATTTTAATTTTGTAATAACAAAATATTATTGAAAATGATTTTTTATTCAAGTACCTAATCAAGGAAACAACTTTCGGATCAGTTGTATTATACCCATATTAATCTATTAATCTTGCAAATTGGAACGTGAGATTAATATTTTGAAAATAAGTCAAATATACTTAAAAATATGAACGTAAAATCTAAACATTTCATTCCGATTCGAGACATCGCATGTGTGAATTTCCAAACACGTTTCATGTTCTCGAAACGCTACATCTGGCTGCACAAAAAACGTGTTATTTTGTGGCCGCAAAATAACTTCTACGTCGCATTTTGTCAGAATACTCGAGGAAATCATATTGATGCCGTCAATACTTCGCAGAAAAATACCTTTTTCGTAATACCTTTCAGTTTCGACAAAATAATAATATTGTGATATGTAGTATATCTTGCAAAATATATTATTGTTTGATAATTAATTTGATAATTATTCATCCGACTGTATAGTTAATCAAAAAGTGTTCACTAATATTTTCATGCATATATATGATCAAACAGTAGCTAAAGTGCAATCAATAAATTCATAAAACGTCAAGCTTCCTCTGCACATTAAGTCAACCATTATTAAATTAATGACTACGAAATTAATTCACAAAACAGGTCCACGTAAGATTACCACATGGGTTAGTACCCTACATCTGACCAGCGAACCTGTGGGTGGTAAAAAATAGCCTGTCGACCCGAAACATTCGATGGCTCGATACAAGATTTTGCAATTTGCAACCGACACCAATAACTGGCAGATCAAAAAAAAGAATAACCGAATCCTAAGAATGGGTTGGGACTACCAATTACACCTTACAACAGTGCGACCCCAAATTTATCTGCAAGAGCTCTTATGGTAGATACGCCTCTTCGAAAGGATTGAGGATAATGTAGTTTTATTGTTGACCCTTGTGTTGTGTGCTAAACCAATTTTATAACGTCAATCGTTCATGGTATTTTAAGATTTGGGGATAGGGATTGAAATAATTTTGAGTTTAAGATGCATGATTTAAAATGCAACATTTTTCCATAATGTATATTTATAGAACACACTCTCTGACAAACAAAAAAAAGTAAATGTATACCGGCTTAAATAATTTCAATATACAAATATATCTATATTTCTTTCTAAAAGTAGATAAAGTAGGAATCTAACTAAGTTCCTTAATGTTTAGACCAGCGTTTGACAACGTTTTTATCCTTGCGAAACCCGGCGGAACCTCAACAAAAAAATATTTACAGTGAGAACTAGTTTTATCCCACAATTTTTGTTTTTAGACTTTTAGGAAGTGTTATTCTAAAAAAGAGTTTCAAGATACACGATTAGATGATTTTGATCATCACTTTTCCCATTTGGCTATCCTTCTAAATTTTTTTTAAAAGTTAAGCTGTTTTTCAGTAAAAGATTATTTTAAGTAACCTTGTCACTGAACGCAGGACTGTTAATGGTAAAAAAACATATCGACCAGCAAACTTTGTGTCACAACAAATCTTCTAATTGTCTATCTCTATATGGTACCAAAAAGATATGATATATATGTAGATAAGAACATTTTCCGTCTTTGTACTGAAGGCAAATCCAGACTGAAAAGTTTCTTTACATGTATAGTTTCTTAGCATTTTTGAAAGATTTTGCAAATAAGCCGCCATTTCTGGAGTTTCGTCGAAATAGTTAAATAATAAATTAAAGTAGAGGAAATTCTGAATAATTTATGACTATGAAATTTTTTGGTACATTCAATAGTTTAGCTGCATGAGCAAATTCTATTTCATCGAGATCGGTCGTACTACATTAAAACTAGTAGTCAGGATATGTCAGATATTTTGATTCTAATCAGAGTAGGTAGTGTCAAACGCTAAAGTTTTGACAAAGCTACTGTCAATATAAGCTGCGTTCGGATATTGTACACCGTTCCACTTTTTACACCCAATAACACGTAAGTGCCATTTGGATAGTGTACCCGGTGTAAACGGAGTACAATATCCGAACGCAGCTTTAATCGACATACCTGTCTAGTTCTACTAGTTTCATTTTAATGCAGACATAGCCGATCTCGATGAAATAGAATCTCATGCAGCTAGACTATTAATTTTTATATAGTATGATAAAGTTATGTGCCTGGCCACATCAGATTTTTTCATATGGTAAATATCACACTGTGCAAAATATTTCATATGGACGTATTAGTTTAGTTTATTCCTTAAAAAGTTGCAGCCGTTTGAAATAATAGCAAAACTATGTTTAAACAGCTATAACTTTTTTAGGAATTGAAAACCCCAATAAGTCCACATGAAACTTTTTACTCAGAATGACATTTACTTATAGAGAAAAATATCTCTCAGTTTCACATGTATTTTGTAAAATAAACTAAATATTTTTAATAATTTTAATTTTTAGCTTAAATGATTGTGATCTTTCTTTGTTTTCCGATTGTTTGTTATATATAGTATGTTAGTTTTTCTTTACTTTGTAAATATTTCAAGCGGCTGTAACATTTTAAGGATTTGAAAAAACAATTGCAAGGTCCATATGCAACGTTTTTTAGATGACAACCCCATATTTTGTTTGTGTTGATATTAATAGATCTGTTAAATGTCTTAATGCTAATTTATAAAATTTACGGCGTTACATTAAGAAATTCGCGAGAAAAACTATTGAAGATTAGGTTAATTTGATAACTTTTGTTTGTTTATTTACGTCAGGTTATTGGGTTTCTTTTATTGTATATTTTATTAAGGCGTCCGCACACGACTTAAAGAACGCTGTAAACGCTGTAAAAACAATTGTGAACAAAGTTTCAGGTTTTAAGGAAAAAGTGCAATAACTAAGGTTTACTAAGAGTGCAATCATTTGCTCAAAAATGTTCTCATGGAAGGCCATAAAACATTGTCGCTTCCACTTTGGACAATTAAAATATCTAACAAAATCAATACAATAAATATATTATATATGATATAATAAAAATCGGATTGCCATTTAAAAAAGTATTGACGCGTCATACCTCATTGTGTATTTTAATAACAAAAATCGATGAGTTCCAGGATATTATAAAGTGACAAACCGTCTCAGAGATGTCCCAGAACCATCTCATGCTTCCTTACTTTACGCGCACACTATATATTAAAAATTATGTGTAAATGCAAAATAATTACAAAAAAGAACAAATTGGACTTTATTTTCGCTCGCTTACGTACCCGGTTCTCTTAATGCAGGAAAAACATGCGAGGATCCAAAAACCAGAGCTTAATGGTGATGTGCTGTGTATAATGGCATAAAGAGTAATATAATTATGTACACTGTCGCTCATGGAAGTTCGGACACATAGTAAACATATGGGAAATAATGATAAAAGCACTGATAACGTAGCAATAGGCACCTCTATTTCTACCAAATAGCGAACACATTCTTAACGTTGATTTTCAGTAACATACGACATCATTAAATGTGCTAATTTAAAATAATTTTTATATTTTTTTATTATGCAGCATTTATGCTGTTTTGTAACTGGTTGTTGGGAATTTTCTAGTTTCCATTAAAAAGGATTAAATACGAAATAACAATTAGAGTAAGAGAGATAACTCTGTGTGGAAAACATCATGCGACGCGGAAAGTCAACAAGCAAAGAACAGCGTTCTGTAATTATCGCTTTTCATCAGGAACGATTGTCAGTTCGTGAAAATGCAAGAAATAAGTCAACGATAAGGTCGATAAGTGAGTCAACGATAAGTGACAATAATTTCCCAAGCGGATGAAGAACGATTAAAATTAATTTTTAAGCAAAACAGATAATTGACCGCACCTAAAATCACCTCTGAAGTCAATCGCGATCGTGAAAGACCAATTTTCGTAAGCACAGGGAAACGACGTCTCCAAGTGGAAAATCTGCATGGACGCGTTGCCGTACGAAAACCATTGCTTCGTCGGGGAAATCGTCAGAAACGACTTCAGTGGGCACGAACACATCGAAGTTGGACAAATAAAGACTGGAAACAGTAGTGTCTGACGATTTTCCCGACGAAGCAATGGTTAGCGTACGGCAACGCGTCCATGCAGATTTTCCGCTTGGAGACGTCGTTTCCCTGTGCTTACGAAAATTGGTCTTTCACGATCGCGATTGACTTCAGAGGTGATTTTAGGTGCGGTCAATTTTCTGTTTTGCTTAAAAATTAATTTTAATCATTCTTCATCCGCTTGGGAAATTATTCGTGAAGTGTCACTTATCGTTGACTTATTTCTTGCATTTTCACGAACTGACAATCGTTCCTGATGAAAATCGATAATTACAGAACGCTGTTCCTTGCTTGTTGGCTTTCCGCGTCGCATGATGTCTTCCGCGTGACAGAGTTATCTTGTGCAAACTACAGATTGTAGGCACAGACTCGTTTGAATACGAATTCGAGCATTTGATGCAAAAATCTGAGAAAAATGGGGTCGCAACATGTGTCTGAGATACAGTATTTATGACTCTATTTGTTATTTCGTATTTAATCGTTTTTAATGGCAACTAGAAAATTCCTAACAACCAGTTACAAAACAGCATAAATGTTGCATAATAATTAAATATAATAATTATTTTAAATTAACACATTTAATGATGTCGTATGTTACTGGAAATCAACGTTAAGAATGTGTTCGCTATTTGGTAGAAATAGAGGTGCATATTGCTACGTTATCAGTGCTTTAATCATAATTTCCTATATGTTTACTATGTGTCCGAACTTCCATGAGCGGCAGTGTATACAATCCAGATTCTCCTACAATTCAAAAACAAACTTAAAACTCAGTAACTCCCACTAGAACTAAAAACCATCTCATACAAATACTAATTCAATGACTGTACGAACAACATCTGTCCACAATTTCCCAATAAAAACCAAACTAAAACCTTCAACTGCAACTCAACGACGCATCGGCTTCAAATAGCCAACGCAAGTCACAGGCCAACAACAACAAATTCCGCAACTTTCTTCGCACGGTGGTCTTACGTAAAAGTCGGACTTGAGACCGTGACTGAAAAGATCTTGACACCATAAACTTGACATTCAAATCGTTGCACCTCACTGCAGAGAGAAATTCATTACCACCCGTTTTGCAGGTCATTCCTCAAGCTTCTGTTGACACGTTATGCTGAAATATTACGCAGTATCTGGTGGCATTACAACCACAAACGTATTAATGTTTATTTTTGCGTTTTTCATGTAGGGTAGTCACTCGGGTTTAGTACCTGTTTGGTGTGGTAAAATGTGCATTTTCTTAATTGTTGCATGCTATAAGTCATTTTGATAAGGTCTGTAGCGTCGGGCACATTATAAATATCATTACAGTTGATAGTAAATCGTGTCCAAGTGGGTATAAATAATAGTAAAGACGCGATAAGTCGCTGTTAGGATGGAGGAAGATGTCAACACGCAATGTTGTGTGCTTCGTTGAGATTTATTTGAAGGAACTTATTTGGATTTTTGTATATTTATTTTACTATACTGTAATGTGAAGAAACCCATTTTGATTCAAATAAATATATTTGTATATAAGAACAAGTTTCTTTTCTTTATTATTCTTATTTTGAATTAAAATATCTTTACTGTCGTTAAAGAAATAAAATTTTGTTTCAATAAATGTTATTGTTTGTGTGATTAATGTGATTACCTCATTCAACTGTATTATTAGATGGCGCTGTAAGCTTTCTAATCACAGATCGGCCCGATCCTCTGTATATAATAGACTTGTAATGTTGGCTACACTCATTTTCCAGACATCTTTAACTCTCTACACTTTTTTGGACTGTGAAGAAAAAATAAATCAGCGATTATGTCAACTGAAAAAACGTATATTACAACACTACAAACATAATTTGAAACTACTTTTATTAATGTCCGAAACTAATTAACGTGCCTTTTTATCGGCGAATTCTTTACTAAGATGAGTAAGAGCAGAAATTTCGAGATTTTTAGCGAGTTCCTAAATACATAGTACCTACAGTTTAAAAAAGCAAAAAGAAGAGGGAAAAGTGTTGGATTTCAATACCTATGGCGCCCGGAAATTTTATTAGAGCCTGGAATCCACCCCTAACTCATCCTTCACGTGCACGTTCGCGGATCTTCGCATTTACCGCAAAACGGTCACGATTTCGTGATCTTAGCTCCCGAACAATGATATTGTTTATAAAATTCTGCACTCTAATTTTTTTCTCACTGATTTTGGTACATCATTTAATTGTCTAAATGGTATAGGAAATATTTTAAATAGAAAGCTTTACATAAGAAAATTTTCGAGAAAAAGTCAATTAAAAATTTTAAAATATTGATGACTTTAGGGATAGTAGCTTTTGTGAATTGAATATTAAATTGCGTTTTTAGTAGAATTAACTGCCTTGAAAACCAATCTGGACTCCAAAATTTTCTATCGCGCAAGGTTTTCGAAAAAGGTGGGGTCAAAGTGTCAAAACACACTATTTTGGTAATTTATACAAATTTATACCCGCCGAAACGATTATCCTAGAAATCTCAAAATGGTCTCATAGTAAACCTTAATCTTTGCACTTTTACCTGCAATCCCAAATGTTCTTGAAGCATTTACAGCAATCCTTTACGTACGTACGGCTCCATAAAAGAATTCAATCGAAAACGACTATTCACTTTCCATAAACAAACAAAAGTTATCAATATTACCCTAATTCACTTTTTTCGAAAATTTTCTTATGTATGGCGATACATTTTGTGAATTACCTTTAAGACAAATTAAAACAGATCTATAAATACCAGTGCAAAAAATATGGGGTTGCCGTGTCGATGACGTCAAAAGTCATAAACATTTAAAGATCGGAAGTTAAATTTGATGTAAATATGTATATTATGATAATTCAAAATCGACGTGATTTTGTCATGTTAAATACTTAATGCGCTCACTGTAGTTTGGTTCTTAAACTGCAAACACCTATATTGGGGCACTTGCAATTTAAGATCCAATGCATTTAGAAAATGTAGAAAATACCTTTATTGTGCAGAATTTTAGAAGGATTAGTAAAAATGCAAAATTGTGATGGTTTTGCGGTAAATCGCGGAAATCCCCGAACGTGCACGTTACTTTTAGGGGTTCAAGGCTCTAATAAAATTTGCGGACACCATAGAATATTCTAACTCGACACTTTCCACACCGGATAGCAAAAGGGTAATAGCGTGGCAGTAGAACATTTGCTACTGCCACCCACGGGTAATAGTATTGGATTTTTTTTCTTCATAGACCAGCATGCGTCTAATTTAACTGTACTAAAACTCGAAAGTCAGTCTTGCCACATTGTAGATCTTAAATATGTGTTTATTAGTGTATGGGTGGGCGCGAAGCGTGATAAGCGCCCAGTGTTTTATTAATTGTTTGATTTTGTAGTAAATATTAGTTTTTTACTATGTTGTTATCATAAAAGTGTTTCTTAAAATAAATATCTGTCGATCTGCCTCTTAAAAAATTTTATTGTGGCGCGATCTTCATGCTTTCAATAGACGAATTGTAGAGAATGAAAAGACGAAAAAAATGAGCCCTACACGGACTAGATCGGATTAATATTAATGGAGAAAATTCGGAAAAACCGGAAAAATCTGCGTTTTTTCAAAAACTCATAACTCCGCTACTTTCAAAGTTGTAACGCAGGTTTTTCGCGAGAACCTAGCGATTGATGTGTACTTTCAGTGTGCACAACCCAGGCGTTGTCCAATGATTAGTTTATGCACAATTACGATTTGAATTTTTTTATGCAATATCTGTCGGCGGGCCTGGATGCGTCGGAGGCAGTCCGATTTAATTTTTTTTAAATGTATTTCGAAAGTAGAAGTATTGTGCTACAAAACGTCAATTCTGATTTTGCGTTAAAATGTTGCGAAATACGAGAAAAATGCTTGGAAACATGACCGAAAACGGCCGCGCGCTCGAAAGCGGCCGCCTACCCCCAGTAGGCGGTTGACGCATATATAAATAGTAATACAAACGCGGGGAAGTGCGTAAATTTCATTCTCTACAATTCGTCTTTTCATTCTCTACAATTCGTCTGTTGAAAGCATCAAGATTACTCCATTGGTTCAGCTTTTACACACAAAAAACGAAAAAAAAAAACACTATTTTTTTTAGGTTTTTTGTTTATAACAAATTAAGTAATGATATTTTTTCTGGTCTATTGCCTGGTCTAAAAAGAACATAGAGATATTGACGAAAATATACAACCAAACATCAAGTATGCTACATGATTTGAATCAGAGAAAGATGAAACTAATAAAGAAACCAAAAGTTGTCGATGGTTTCTCCATCAATATCTTAAGATTCTTTTAAGATGCGTGAAGCTAAAACGGAAAATTGTTGTATAGTTACCTCTAGTACATAACCTACAGTAAAAGTGCAGTAAAAGTAATGGTAATACTGTAAAATTAATGTAAATTTTATGTAAAAAATTACAACGAAAATGCTGTAAGAGAGGAATTGGTTGCATACGCGAATTGGTTAATTAATTACCTGTCAAAATCCAGCAAATGCGTTTTTATAATTTATGTTGTTGTTGTACATTAAATTTCAAGTGTAATTTTTTGATTTTTTGACTGTCATGTTACTGTGACAGGCTAACATATTTATACAGTATTTATACATTGGCCTTCATTGATATAAATATTCTTGATATTTAATCCGATTAAATAAATTATTCAACTGTATAACAGTATTTCTTTTAATATCATTCTACATTTTGTCCATAGTCATTTTATTCTATTTTTTTATTTATGGATAGCAAACTAACTAACCTACCTTAATATATCTTCAACTATTTCCAATAAATAATAATTCTCTATCTATTCACTATTTCGTGAATTATGATCGCAGTAAGTGTCGTTGCTATGCAAATGGATAAATTATTGCAATCGAGGCATCGTACATTTCGTATAATTTTTCCCGAAGTCGCCATTGTACCGTAAATTATCGTTATAGACCAACGACAATCTCTGCAATAACATCTTGCAAAATATTGCTCGCCGGTCTCATTTTAGCCATGCACAAAACCACATTATAAATTCATTCGCGTATGTATGAGCATCGAAGTCACATGCGAGTAAAAATAAACCAAAAAAAAATATATAAGAAAAATAAAAGATACGGTGAAACGATATGGGAATACGTTAGTATTTTTAGATGTCTTGGCATTGGTCATTATTCATTAATAATTTCGATAATCTAAACTTTTATTAATAGTAATAACAAGTGAACGCGGAAAGTCTCTTATAAGCGATTAGCGAAAGTAAATGGTTCAGATAGGGACTATTTTTCAATTTGGAATACCTGTGTCATTTGTTTTGAGATGTTTCATTAATACTAGTGATGTATTGTATTCGTATTTTGTTGATAAACCACAGATTGAGATAGTAAACCATGAGCAAAATATTTTGGTATGTTTATATTAAGGTTGTCCTTATTTTTTTAACTTTTATTTTTTTATACAGAACCGTTTTCAGATTTCCACGTAAATATGGTAATTAAATGTTAATGATAATATATGATAATATAATCATAAATATACAAATAATAAATATATAACGTTTTTTAATCATGTTGTTCTTATAACACCTAATTTAAAAAAATAAATAAATCGTACAGTTTTATTTTTATTCTAGAAAAATTTAAAAAAAACTGAACGAAAAAAAAACAAACAATAAACTTTTGGGTGTACATGTCACTCTCGTATGCCTTTTTCAGTAGATTTTAATCTGACTAATCGGTAGAATCAGAAATTGTGAATTCAGTCTGTTATTTCAACATTGTATCTTTTCTTCTAAAATCAGACTTAATTTTCAATTTCTACCTTCAAATGTTGATTCTACAGAAAAAGCATGTCACAGTACTTGTAGATTTTATAAGAGTTAATAATTAAAGCAAAGAGTACACATGAATAAATATTTTTTTCATTTATTTATTATTTGGTCCTCAAGGTTACATTAGTTTGTTTTTTACAGCCGTTCACAAAATCATCTACAAAATGATGATTCATATGACCATTCCTTTTTCTGATACAACACCCAGAATATTTTTACAGGATCAATTCTTAGATTTTTTGTAGAAATCATTTAATCAAACTCAAACTTCAAATTGAGAATATTTTCCTACACATATACACATTTCTTTTAATTTGGCAGTTTGAACATTTAATTTAATTCTATTTGATTGTTTTGTTATTTTTTTCTTGATTTTGTTACTTTATCATACGCATTACGATATATCGAGGATGATCGCCTACGACTCGCGTATAAACTTCATCCTCGCGATTTATATCCTTAATTATGTGCTCGTCAAATAATATACTAATGTCGTATGATAAAGTCATGTGCCTGGCCACATCGGATTTTTTTATTTTTTATCCGTTAATTATGGATAATTGCTTATAACTATAACTCAAAGAGGATGCATTTCATAAAAAATGATTCCTACAAAAAACCTCTTAGAATCTTAGAATAAAAAATTGTAAAATATACAGGCTGTTCTATTAGAAAAAGACAAGTTTACCAAGTTTCCATAATAAATTGAAATAAAACAAAAATATATTTGGACGATAGCTTGTTTAAAATCAAAAAATCTGATGCGGTCAAGCACATGACTTTATCATACTATATATAAAATTAATAGCTTAGCTGTATGAGATTCTATAGATTGAGATCGATATAGATTGAGACTACCTACTGTCATTAGAATCAAAATAACTATCAAATCCTAGCTAACTAGTTTTATATTAATACTGACGCGATTGATCTCGATAAAATATAATTTGCTCATGTAGTTAACCTATTAATTTTACAAAAAAAGTCACAGACATAAATTATTCAGAATTTCCTCTACTTTAATTTATTATTTAACTGTTTTGACGAAATTACAGAAATGGCGGTTCATTTGCAAAATCGTTAAAAAAGACTAAGAGTAAACATGCAGTTCCTTTGGACCCTTTTAAACCAAAAGCTTTTCAGCTCTAAGTTTGGTCATCAAACTTCTAAATATGAAGTTTCGTCCCGATACCTTTAGTAGTTTCCCCGGAATCGTCGCCACAAAAACGGGTACACACACACATACACACACTCATACACACATACACACACACAGCCATTTTTTTGTACCTTGGTCAAATATGTTCAAGGGACCCAAAAGGACATATTTCCGATAAAATCTCTTTTTTTTTTTCGGCTCGATTACAATACTTTTGATTTGACAGATATTTTGATTTTATTGGCAGTATTGTGAGCACACCAGCGTTTGACACTGCTGTATAGTATGTCAAAGTCATGTGCCTGGCCACATCAGATTTTTTCTTGAATATTCCCTAAAAAGCAAAGAATTTCTGGGTGAAATTCCGATCAAAATTCGTTGTTTCTGAGTTATATGGTCAATAAAATATTGGATGCATAATTTAGTTTTTCCTCCTGGCCATCATATTCTAAACCTAAAGTATCTACAATGTGGGCCATTTTAATCTTATCATTTGTTTTGATATTGATGCATCCATCCATATTTTGAATTATATTATTATGTGCAAAATTTTAGTTAATGAAGTACTAATACAGTGGGGTGACCAACCGTCCCGTTTTGGGCGGGATATTCCCGAATTTTCAGGACTTGTCCCGCGTTTTGAAGCGTCCCGAATTTTGTTCCGATTTTTTAAAATGTTATTCTAATGTCTAGAATTTCACAGATACCAGCCATCAAAGTAATGATTTTGTTAGCATATTAAAGTGTACCATACCTTTCTCAACAAAATGACCCAGCCGTATCTAAGATAAATATAGGTAATTGAGATATTTTCTAGTCAATTTTGAAAACATTAGTGTATTTAGTTAAGAGGAATCATTAGAGCTAGTGCGCCCTATAGAAGAAGCATCCATAGTGAGCTTAATTTTATATCAATGATCTTATGTAATACCTCAAATTATAGATAAAGGTGTATTACTTGTTGTAGTAATGTATATGTATTAATTGTTATTGTTGCATCCATGCCATGTGACATGGCACAAAATTTTGTACACTTATACAGGAAGGTGTAGGTGTAGAATAACTGAGAGATATTATGTGATACTTTTTTCAATTTTAATTGTGTTCTCCGTACAAAAACTCGCAAAGTCAGATTCAGTAACTTTTTCTAAAAAAACGACCAAAAATTTAAAAAATCTATCACTAGACGGAAAATTGTATCTTTAATTTGGCTTTTACGATTCTGTGAACGAATAGGGAAGAAGACCCCTCCGAAATTTTACGTGTTTTGCGAGTAGATTGTAGGGGATACGGATTCACTTTGTGTTTAGAGAATCGACTGTAAATAACAGATCTGGTGTATAGAAATTTCAGTCAATCAGGATTGACAAATTCTATATTAAATATTGCTGACGGACAACGTACTACTTTGAGCTCCTGATTGGGTGAATGAATGGCATTTTAGTCATAGTAATGCACCACTTTCACAAAAATAATAATTAACTTATTCAAACGATTTTTAAACGCGTATGTGTTTGTAATTTAGTCAAACTGAGTTAGATTAATTTTAAATTTTAAAACGATATTTATTTGTAATAAAGAAAAATATTACATGTCCGTACAAACTTTTCAATTGTATTCTTGGAAAAATATAGAAAGAAACAAATTAAAGAAGAACAAAGACCTAGCTTAGAAATTTAGCTTTAACTTTATTTCCATTTATCTCCCGCTAATCAAAGCGCCTTGCAATTCTTAAGATAAAAATATTGTTCAGTTTTGGCAATATGTTAGCGTCCCGATTTGGAGTTTTAAAAAGTTGGCCACCCTATAATACAGTCCTACCAAATTCCTTACAGTTGGTGAGTTTTAGCTTTATTTTATTTTTTTTTATTTTAAATTATTTCTGGACTATTTACTAGAACTTTGTTTGAAGTAATTTAGATGACATTTTATTTAGATTGGATGGTTCTATTAATTTTAAGATAATATCAAACAATTTCCATTTCAAGAACATTTTCTTATTGGAACACCCACACATGGTTCCATTTTCAACCACTAATTTAAAAATGTTCAAGTTCATGGCCACTTCCGGTAAAGAATACACACCAAATTTACATAGACACTTCACAAAATTTACATCATCCAAAAACTTTGTTAGTATTATGGCTTGAGAACAGAAGAAACCACAAGCGGACAATCAGCGAATGCCAAAGCAGGAAGACATTACTTACTACAACATCTTTAACAACCGTGAAATATTAAGTAAGTCGATGTACCATGCCACCACTCAACCAGAATAGCGAAACCAGCACTTGCGAATCTCAAGACAGGAAATAGTTCCTTAAAAAAATCTGCGCAAGAATAATTAAGTTACACTATTTTAGGCAGATATAAAGACAACCACGGACGTGATTTCTGGTTTTCTGTTTTGTGCTAACGACCTGTGTTGGATGTTGAGGATAAAAAAAGGATGATGATTACATCTTGGTTGGCGTCATGCAGACAATGGAGGTCAATCATGCGAAGACACTTCATTATATAGTTTGTGGAATTGCCAAAAGATCGTAAGGTAGTTTGTGGTTGTTTTTTTAGGGATAGGTCATTAAAAAGTTTACGAAAATAAGTTTTGGGGTGATTGTTTAAATATAAATAAACCTCGGTCTGTTTATGTTTGATTTTGTTTAGGAATTTGTATTACGAAACTCTTTTCCTTACAAAATTAACCTGTAAATATTCACTGTTGAACAACAAAACTAATTATTATTAATAGTGTTAATTATCTAAAATTTGAACTTGCCATAACCTCATAAGAATGTTTCTAACCTCAATACAAGACGAGTTCCTGTTTCTAAATTTACAAACTGAAGGAAATCGGTTAGAAAGAACTAGCTTTTCAAAATGGAAAATTAAAGAAGCCGGCACAGATGGAACATTCAAAAGCATTCTTGCATTCTCTATACATATTTGAATAAATAATGTTCTTCTTTTAATATCTATGGTCTGATTAGTTTGTTTATATTGTTTTTATTTTATTTCTATCGCAGATTCCTGCTTGGAGTCGAAAGTATCTTGTAAATTGTAATAATGGTATAATGGTACTCAGTGTTTATAAACATTGTTTATGAAATATTCTTAATAAACTGATTAATGTTACTTTTGTAGACTTTTCTTTCAAATACCCATACATGTGTATACTTAATACACACTGGCACCACAACTGTGGTGGAGTGTTGTCGATTTTCTTGCGCTGAGCAGGGACGGACTCCGTCTTTCTTTATTAATTTTCTCAAGAATGCGTTAAGTTAGATCATACGTTATTTGACAAAATAACGTATGATTATGATTATTAAGTCCTTGGGCATATGCTCCTTGAAGGTTAGCCGTTATTTCTGAAACAGCCTGTATATATATGTTAATGATTTGAAATCTATTTCTGCGAAAAAATGCTGAACCAATATTTTGAACTAAATCAATACTACCGATGTCATCAGTGGAATTCACTCATTGTTTGTTAAGATTAAGATACTTCTTCGAAACAGTTGAAAGAGATCATTCACACTACATATTCGGAAAAAGAAAATTAAAACTTTGCCGACTGTTTAGGCACAAGAAAGGTTATAAAAATCAGTCAGAAATTTATAGGTTGGATGTTTAATCTAAACGTCTATAATGTATATGTTTTAAAACAAAAGAAAACAACGATTATCACAAATTTATAGCAGGTAAAACATAATCCTTATCCAATTATAGTAATAACGATTTATTTTAATGATTATTAACTTTTTATGCAATCTTTACGGTATCATAATTATAGAGGCATTACCATATTGTATATTCTATATATAGATACCAAATTTGGGGTTCGTAAACGAATTTAATTCTTATCTTTTGTTTCTGTGTTACGTTCCTTCCTTTAATAAAGGCTAATTTTACATTCCGTGCTATTATATTTATTAGCTTTTTACTTTATCATACGCAGTATGTAAAGTATAGTAATCGTGCCAAAAAAACTTTTTGAGATTTTAGCGGAAATATGTCTTTTTGGGTCCCCTGAATATATTTGACCAAGGTACAAAAAATGTCTGTGTGTGTGTGTGTATGTGTGTGTGTGTGTGTGTGTGTGTGTGTGTACACGATTTTTGTCGCGACGATTCCGGAGAAACTACTAAAGGTATCGCGACGAAACTTCATATTTAGAAGTTTCATGACCAAACTTAGAGCTGAAAAGCTTTTGGCTCAAAAGTGTCCAAAGGAACTGGATGTTTCCTCCAAGCATTTTTCAAGGATTTTGCAAATGAGCCGCCATTTCTGTAATTTCGGCAAAACATCTAAATAATAAATTAAAGAAGAGGAAATTTTGTATCATTTATGTCTATGACATTTTTTGGTAAAATTAATAGTTTGGCTGCAGGAGCAGATTTAAATTGAGATCGGTCGTGTCGGCCTTAAAAATAAGTAGCCAGGATTTTAATTCTAATGACAGAACTGTGACAGAACTAATGACAGACAGTGTCATACGGTGATGTTTTGACAATAGCTCTGCGCCGGAACCACCTGACCAGCCTGGGGACAAGCATGAAGGCAAAGCGGATGCAGGACCTCTGCAAATAGATGCTGAGCGGGACGTCAGCGATAAAGATGACGTTGAGCCCGATCAACGACGGAGACTGCGAAGGCGGTGGCGGTAGCTGCGTGTGCGTGCTGTGTGTGTCCATGTCTTATTCAATAATATTTAGATCAAAACGTTTTACGTTATTTTAAATATTTTAGTGCAGCACTTTTTTATTGTTTTATCGTTGTTTGTTTTTAAAACTATACCCGCCAAGCTATTTACTCACTGGCGGGTAAATCGTAAAGATTTCAAATTTGTAAATACAATTTCGGATAAGCGCCCACGGCGCAAGGCACCGTTTGTTTTATATCATTTGAAATTATGTTAATTCATAATGTGTATTTTCTTTAATTAATATATTTGTGTTAATGGTTAATGGAATCGCATGCAGCTAAACCATTAATTTTATATATAGTATGATAAAGTCATGTGCCTGGCCACATCAGATTTTTATTCAACAAAAAGGTTATATTTTGAAAGTTCATTTGTTTAAATGTTTGTTTCAGAAGCTAATTGATCTGTATTTCAGACAATATTAGGACATATTTATACAACGAACCTAGTAGTACAATTGGATTTAGTAGAACTTTAAAGATGACGAAGAAACCATATCTAACATTTCTTTTATTGGCAATATCTTCCCAATTTAAATACAAAAATATATATTTTTTTCTCATTAAAATAATGATTTATTTAAACTAGTTCACATCAAATGACCAATTGTATTGTTTTACAGTCTGTTAAAATTAGATGACGCGAATTAATAATACAGAAAGCTGATAAATTAAACAAAAAATCATTAAAATGAAACAAACAGTTTCGTCAAGATTTGTTTTGTAAATTTCCACAAGAATGTACTTGTTAGTATGCAGTGAATTCTGCACTTATGTAATTAAAAATATGTCGGCATTATAAAATAAAACCTTGCTTGTTCGTAATCAAATTATCAGTTTGATTTGAAAAAGCTAATGTGTAAATAAGGCGAACTAATCAAAAAAATAGCTAGTGCCCATTCGGTACGCACATGTAGCAAGTCCTCAAAGAAGATTTTCACGTATAAGAAAATGCTATGTGGCGATGCATCAATGTCCGATGCATTTACTGTTGCAGTGCAACTCTGACGGTCCGAAATCACAAACGAATATTGTACAAATTTGTTGATATGTCATAGATTTTTTTGTGTTTTATAAAAATCAGGTAATCAAGGATGGATGAAAAATATTCGGTGAACGAAATTAAAAGGAAAAATAAATCACTCATGGCATCGTTTAGACCAATCAATAACAAAAATTCTCGATTTGCGTGGCAAATATATTTGCCAAATACATATTCCACATGTGGCAAATATTTGATATTTGGCAAGTATAGGAATATGTAGCCCCGGCTTTACAGTGTACTTAAAAGCAATCCTTTTTTCACTGTAATGTTATAATATGTTGTTTAAAAACTGGATACCGATACCAATACCAATATTTAATAACATAACCAATAATATTTGATTCCTTTGAGATTTCCGGACTTATTTCCGCATAAACAAGAAAAAAAACACTGATGACACAGTGCCAACGCACCAACACTTGCGAATTTTATCATGTGTAATCAATCTTATCTTCGTCATGAAGACACTCAGAAACGGTATAACCACCTCGAACAATAAACAATACAAAAGATACTTATATGCTCGCATATTAAAAAAAGGTAAACAAACATTCCATTGCAGTTTTTCAACGTCCTGCAGGTACGTTTTTGTCTGCCCATCGTTGGCATATTGTACTTGACTTTATTGAAGGTGTTCACCGTTACTTAACCTATAAAATTACAATACTCTTCGCCAAGTGGCTGTTACCTAAATAACAGAAGGGACATTTTGGACCGTCTGCAACTTAACATAATTATTGTTTTTAATGACCGTAAAGATTATATTAAGAGGGTAGAGAAATTAAAAATAACTGTTATGGCTGTAATATTGGATAAAAGTGATAAAACATTGAAATATCGGTTGTTTTGTCAGCGTAAATTTGATAAATTTTAATTTATATGTTACTGTAAGGGTATAAAAGATAAAAGCAATGGCTGTTTTTATATGAGTTTTTAGTCATTTTGGAACATTCCACGCCAATGTTTGTGATATTGTCATAAAAACCCCAAAAAGTAAGAAATCTGGATGTAACTTCAAGAGATATATCAAAAATGAATCTGATACTGTAAATATAATAAGCCAATTAATTCTACTAACCTATTTGATGGCACTGGATGGGTTTGTGTCTTTATCGAGAGTTGAACTCCCTTATAGAATTTTCCTTTGCGAGACAGTAGTAGGCGTTTTTGTTTTCTTCAGTTTTTGTGTATATCTAAGATTGCGTATAAGATTCTCATGGAAGTGGATATCTCAGTAACGACTATAGCATGGTATCGGGCTATACACGTAATCAATCGTCATATTTTATTTAATGCGACCGTAGAAAAATAAATGCTTCATAATTTGTAAGTATTCTTTAAAGCGATTTAATATGAATGATATAAATTTCGTGCAGCGCGCACTACGTCAATCGTAACGGTAAATGGAAACGTAGCTGGGACGGTGGAGATTATTTACTATTGGTACGATACGATCAGAACAATTTAATTTCGGAACTTGGAATAGTAGTGCGACTTAAATATAAATAATGAATTTAGATGTACAATTAATTATACCCAACAATATTTTACAAACACGGATTCAAACGGATTCACTGATCGCGTAAAAACTTCGCATCTCGTTCGACTGCCTCGCACCAAAACCCACAAGCGAGGGAAGGCGAACTGCGCAAAATATTGTTCACGTTTATTTCGGTCTTAAAAATTAACAAATAGTTGGAATGCTATTAAATTCAAGGGATATGTATCGCAGTAAATAAGGATTATTTTCATGATAACTGTTGCGTGTTGCCCTGCTAACATTCGTTCCTGATATATCGGCTTCCTGGTTTGCAACCTTTATGACATAAAAACTGAAGAAAACAAAAACGCCAATCTATAGAAGAGACTCTAAATGCAACCTGAACAAAAACTGAAATTTTTGTAGTAAGTGGTTTAAGAGAAAATAAATCGGAAAGACGAGCGTTAATTTAAAACTGCAAAAATCGGGTACTTTTTTTCACTTCTCTCTCGCTTATGTTTACATCGAGAGGAAAACATTTTTGACAGCTTATGTAGAAATGATTCAGGAGTACACAGAGGGAAAAATATGCTTGCAGCAACGTGAATATCTTTGGTTCAAGAGTATCATTTGTTTCTATACCCCGCAGAGAGATCATTTGTTTGGTTGAAGACTACGTTAAAATTGTCGGAACAAGACTAAAATTTTCTTGGTATTCCAAGTATTATATATTCTTATTTTAAATATTAAGTGAGTGTTTGAAATGAAAATGTGTACTGGTTGGACGAAAATTACCGATTTCTCGATCTAACAATCTCAATATTTCTAAAGAAAACACCAGATCTTTTCAATGAAGAATATCCGTTGCTTGAAATGAGAACGTAGGCTTCTTGATCTTATAACAGCGTTTGCTTCTACCAAACTAACTGCTGCTTCAGTCAAGGCGTGGTATTTCTTGAACGAAAAATTACATTTTAATAAATGAAGATTTTATTTTTCTTGGTTTAAAAAATTATTTATTTGTTCGAGAAACATGTACCTATTGTTCAATTAAGAAATGTATTGTTTTAATTTAAAAGGAATTTAATGTCTAAATAAGTAAAAAGAAATTTAAAGCAAAAATACGAATTATTTCATTCAAAAGTAGGTATTAATCTACTCTAACTAGTAATATGTATATTTAATAATAAATATATAAATCAATTGGGTTACCAATATATAGGTAGGGAACTATAAAAATATCTCAAGATAAATCAAGATAAGATAGTTTTATAGTTAGGTACCTATATATTGGTAACCCAATTGATTTATATATTTATTATTAAATATCCATATTACTAGTTAGAGTAGATTAATACTTTTGAATGAAATATTATTCGTATTTTGCTTTAAATTTCTTTTTACTTATTTGAACATTAAATTACTTTCATAGATACTAAATAAAAAATAAGATATATTTTTATAGTTGCCAATATATTCGGAACCCCATATATTTATTGTTATACACATTACTAACTATTCTTGTTTTATATGCGTATGCCACTTACCGTCGTTCTTCTAACTAGAAGTTTATTAAAACAAACTATCATAATAATGTAATACTTTGGAATATAACTTGGATTTGAAAAAAATTCTGGAAGGTAACTCATTTCAATCGTTATGTAGCCATCATATACCAACCCATTAGTAGAACTTCTGTTGTTGTATGTTAATTAGATAATATATGGAAGGAAGAATAAATAGGAATAAATATGAAATCAAAGAAATATTTATCATAACATAAGTTTTAATACAAAATATTGAAGATAATAATATATGCAATAATAACATACATATTACAGCAACATTGAGATCATTCATAAACATTGATAACATAAACACAGTATATGCCAATAAGGCATATGAATCAAGTAGTTAACTAAATAATAACATTAACGGAACACAAAAGTTATTCTGTATTATAAAAACACAGTATAAGGCATATGAGATAAGTGGTTAAATGAGTAACATACTTTATATCATTTTTTTCTGTTCAGTAGTTTTAGAGGTATGGGCCTTCAAACACAGTCAATACTATCGAAACGAGAGATGGTATTGGGACGAAACTTCCTATTTAGAAGTTTCATGACCAAACTTAGAGCTGAAAAGCGTTATGTTCAAAACGGCTCAAAGGAACTGTTGGTTTACATTTAGCATTTTTGGACGATTTTGCAAATGAGTGGCTATGTCTGCAATATCGTCAAAATAGTTAAATAATAAATTAAAGTAGAGGATATTTTGTACAATTTATGTCTATGACATTTTTTGGGAAAATTAATAGTTTAGCAGCATGAGCAAATTCTATTTGATCGAGATCGGTCGTGTCCGCATTGAAATTAAACTAGTTAGCCACGATTTTACAGATATTTTGATACTATCGACAGTAGGTATTGTTAAATCCTGGCTAATTAGTTTTATATTAATGCAGACACGACCGATCTCGATCAAATAGAATTTGCTCTTGCAGCTAAAGTCTTTATTTTATATATAGTATGAAGATAGCAATGCTCTTTTGATATATTTTATTATGTCCTGAAAAAATAATCAAAATTGGATAAAGTTTATAAAGATGAACCTTTTACAAACATTCAGATATTTATCACAAAATGACGAAATTACAAAGATCACAAACATGAGCCAACATCAAAATATTAGTGTACCTAGTTCAATGAATTTACCTGCTTGTTAAAATAAACAATATATATATATATATATATATATATATATATATATAATAATAATAATAATATCGTTTATTATATCCAAAACATAATACATGTACAGAAAAAGACAAAATAACATTGTATTGTGCAAAGATAAGGTCAGGTGGAGAAAAAATGAATCACGGACGATAGGAGTTCATAAACTCGGCGACGCTGTATATTGGTGTTTTCAGAAGCATTTGCTTCATTTGGCGTTTGAAAATTGTAGATGGGAGTCGTCTCCAGTCTTCTGGGATCTTGTTAAAAATCTGTAGGTGCCGGTGTTGGGCCTGTGTAGTTCTAGTTCTATGTCTTGGAATCTCCACATTGTTCCTGGTCCTGATGTTAACAGCTGTTACTTCGCCCCTGGTCAGCAACTTTGGAACTTCCGATCTAGCCCTGATCGACTGGCTTAGGACGTAGACTGCAGGAGCCGTCAGTACATTCAGCTGCTATATATATATGCAAAATCAATCACACTGTATAGTTTAGCCCACACTAAGGTACATTGTCTTATTAATACTTCATTAACATGATAATATATCCAAATAATTCATCCCATCATCAAAATAATTTCCTATCCATCCCCAATCTTAAGTAGGTGTTTAGTCTTACGTATTATAAGTTGTTGGTTGGGTTAAAATGCTATATTCTAAGGTTGCGATAAATGGTTCTTTGATTAAAGAAATTATTAGTTTGTTGAAGCAACTAATCTGGACCTATTATTGACTAGAACTTTTCGGAGGGTACACTAGAGCAAAATTTCCACGTGTCGCCGCCTTTTGGGATGTCGCACATCCTCGACCAGAGGTTGGTTTTCCCAGACCCACATTTAGTCAAGGTTAGGGTAGCTAAGTGTACGCTGATTCTGAATCTAAACTTGAACCCGCATGCACTGTGCTCTATACCGCCGATCACACTGCCTTTTTAGCAATTTAGCCAGACGCAACCTACCCAAGTCGTAATAATTTAAAATTCAGAATTTCAAATTTCAGGTTCGTTGTGCGTTGTCGTTAAAAGCATTGAAATCTCCAACAAAAACTGCCAATTTTCAAAAATATCTTACTCATTTTACTTCACCTCAACAATTTTAAGACTAATGAGCCACATATATCTCTATACAAAATTCGATACTTTCCGAGATATTAAGCAAAAACAAAAAAAAAATCTTCAAACAATTCTTACCAATCTTACTATCAAGTATCAACTAAGCGGTAGGCTTTCACCAGTCTACTATTTATACTCAAGATAAGGCCGAACTGCGAGGAGAGTGCTTACAGCGCCATCTAACATATATATATATATATATATATATATATATATATATATATATATATATATATATATATATATATATATATATATATATATGCAAAATCAATCACACTGTATAGTTTAGCCCACACTAAGGTACATTGTCTTATTAATACTTCATTAACATGATAATATATCCAAATAATTCATCCCATCATCAAAATAATTTCCTATCCATCCCCAATCTTAAGTAGGTGTTTAGTCTTACGTATTATAAGATTCTTACGTATATTACGGTTTCATACGTATGTGTGTGGATCTGAGTGCCTCCTCAACCATCCGTGGATTTGCCGATGAGGTGGTTGCAAAGTGAACCGAATAAAGACGCAGCGCAAAGGTAGGGGAATAGTACATATATAAGAATGGCGTACACTTGAAAATTGCTACTCACAAGATTCGCGCTTCATCTCGAAAAACACCCGACTGTCGGGAAAAAATTGCCAACAAGTGTTCATACATTTTCTACTTACCGCAGTGCTAATAAATCCTGAAGAAGATCACCAAACTACTAGAAGAATAGAAGTTTGTGTTACGTATTTTTTTGGTCACAATTTTTCTGCAAGAATTTTCTGGAAATCTTGGATTTATTTTGGGGTAAGTTCCCTTGTTTATTATTCTAATATACCTATCAGTTTAATACTGCTGTTTAATACTGTGTCAATAGTTGAGTATATTCTTAACTTTACCAATCTGAAAATTTAACTGTTGTTACTGTCTGAAAAACTCTTGTTAAGTAATTATATATTATTATTGTAAGTGGTCAGTGATATCAACAAGGTTTCGTTGTTACGCAAGATGTTAATGACATTATTTTTTTTTAACTTATACGTAGATACTTACACAGTACAAGAACATAAAAAATAATGTATATACCTACATAGAAAGAAGTAATTACAATTTATAATTATATTAGATAATATGACAATTAAATTATTGCTTCTTTACTTTATAATAAGTTCTTTTAATGTACATTATATTTGTTATTTTATCAATTTGTTTGAAATGCCCAAATTGCAGTAATTACAACATGCGATACATATCAAATTATATATTATTATTCAATCTAGAAAAACCTTCATTTTTCAACAGCTAAATTTATAATAACTGTAAATTTACATGTATGAATTGAATAATGAAGATGGTAATGAAATATTATATCAAACGCTTGATAATTATGTAATTAAGTATACTATACCGAGTATCCTGTGTTAATTTCAATACCGAAACATTTATAATTAGTGTTTCTTTTTGTTATCAAATGGAAAGGAAAACAGCGTTTTTCGCATTTTACACCATATCCGATGCATTGCATCATTTTTAAATACTCCTTTTTCTGCACAGATTACTTCATTGAACACTCTAGTTTAATTGATTGTTATTTTATTTTATTTGGAATATTTATTTAAGTCAAATAAATATATTTGGATACCATCAAAAATTACTTTCCTTTGAAGTAATATTTTTGTTTTGATTTAAAAACACGTTTCTTTAGACCACCAAAGAAATATTTTTGCTTTGGTTTAAAAATAGGTTTACTTCTTCCAAAGAAATCATATTTTGATTTAAATAAATATATTTTTAGTGTGAATACCTCATCCAACTGTATTGTTAAATGGCGCTGTAAGCACTCTCCTCGCAGTTTGGCCTTATCTTGAGTATAAATAGTAGACTGGTGAAAGCCTACCGCTTAGTTGATAGTAAGATTGGTAAGAATTGTTTGAAGATTTTTTTTTGTTTTTGCTGAATATCTCGGAAAGTATCGAGTTTTGTATAGAGATATATATGGCTCATTAGTCTTAAAATTGTTTAGGTGAAGTAAAATGAGTAAGATATTTTTGAAAATTGGCAGTTTTTGTTGGAGATTTCAATGCTTTTAACGACAACGCACAACGAACCTGAAATTTGAAATTCTGAATTTTAAATTATTACGACTTGGGTAGGTTGCGTCTGGCTAAATTGCTAAAAAGGCAGTGTGATCGGCGGTATAGAGCACAGTGCAGGCGGGTTCAAGTTTAGATTCAGAATCAGCGTACACTTAGCTACCCTAACCTTGACTAAATGTGGGTCTGGGAAAACCAACCTCTGGTCGAGGATGTGCGACATCCCAAAAGGCGGCGACACGTGGAAATTTTGCTCTAGTGTACCCTCCGAAAAGTTCTAGTCAATAATAGGTCCAGATTAATTGCTTCAACAAACTAATAATTTCTTTAATCACAGAACCATTTATCGCAACCTTAGAATATAGCATTTTAACCCAACCAACAACTCCGTTAATTAAAAAAAAAATATAATTCTTTCACTCAACACAATCATAATTATTTGAACTAAATATATCTCGTTCGTATAATATACAAATTGTAATTTTTAATTGAAAACATAAGTTGTTTGACTCAAATAAAGTTCTTTCTGCCAAACAAATGCTACCAAACAAAAATGCATTTTTATCCGCAAAGAAATATTTCTTTGCCTCCATTGAAACACCATCTTTATTTGAGTCAATGCATATTTATTTCCCAGAAATTATTTTTAAATCAATACATCAATAGAGAACATATTTCGTACCAAAATCTCAAGGCTCCGTTGGAAAAACATCGCAACTACGAAACAAAATGTTTAGATTCGATTTATTTCTGTCGGGGTCCGTGTCTATGCCGTGGTTTACGTATCGATTAAAGCTTATGGTGTCTGCGATGAGCTGGCCATACGTAACAGCCGAAATATGGCCTTTGTTTACATATCTGACAATTATCGCATTTTTCGGTTAGCGGAAAAGTTATAATGTTTGGGCTGAAATTGTACCTAGATAAAAAATCTATTATTGTAGTGAGACTTTGGCTAGGGGTATTATATTTGAAAAAAGAGAAAGATGTAGAAGTAAAATTCATTTTTATCTTACCAAAACATTATGTTTGGCCTAGCCAAACTCCTTATTTATCTAAGAATTGACACTGAGAATTTCATCAATTTTGAACCATAAATATCGCCGTTAATAGAAAACGCGTTTTAGCATAGGTAGAACTGGGTCTTAACGTTTTTCTTCTTGTGAAAACAACAAAAACTCAGTCAATCTTGTTATCGAATGATGTTCCTGTTCAAAGCTTAAAAATCGAGGTTTAAGCATTAATTCCTTAGGTTTTATTAAGCATTTTTGTGTTGAAAATGGGCAGCGACAAAAACGTTTGGCTATCATATTCGTATTCTACGTTATTTTCAGAAACTTTTATGCTTTATAAAAGTTTCTAGATTGTCTTAAACTTAAAATGCAAATATTAGAATGTAATTATCTGCTTGTATGTACCGGGTGTTACCAAAACTATGAAACACTCTTAAAAGTAAAGTAAAAATGTTGTTTGAAAAAAGTATTTATAAATATTAGAGGTCATCAAATACGAAATTATAATCACCCTCTTAATAGCATTTACCGGGTGTTTTATTAACAACTGACATTATTCTTATTTATTTCTCATTTTCCAAAACTATAAAAAAACATTAAAGAGTAAAGTACATTTATGTTTAAAGCTATGCAAAAATATTATTTGAAAAAAGTATTTGTAAATATTCGGGATCTTTAAATACAAAATTATAATCGTCTTCTTCGTTACATATACCGCGTGTTGCCAAAAAAGATGAAAATGACATAAGAGTAAAGTACCTTCATTTCCAAAGCCAGGCAAAAAAAATATTAGAAAAAGTATTTCCAAATATTAAAAGGGACTAAGTATGAAAACTATAGTCACATTCGACGTTCCATATACCAGGTGTTCATGCAACGATGAATGAGATTATAATGTCGAGAGTTTCTCATAGTTTTTTGGTAACACCCGGTACATGCAAGCAGATAATTACATTCAAATATTTGTGTTTTAGGTTTAAGACAATCGAGAAGCTTTTATAAAGAATATAGTTATCTAAAAAGCTAATAATATAAAATTTTCCTATACTGTTCAACTTTCTGCCTGACACGGTATAATAAGTTAAATAAACTCTGCAAAATTTGGAACTCTGTCTCATTTAAATAACATATTCACCTGTTAACAACTGACAGATTTATAAATTATACGTATCACAAAAACCCGTTACAAAAAATAACGAACACGTCAATCAAATATATAACAATAAGATTTACAATAACTGTACCCAGGTCAAACTGAATTTGTTTGTTTGTTATTCATAGCAAATAGGTTCTGGATAAATTTACATTATTAAATGTATTGCAAAGCTCTAGTTTTATGGTGTATTTGCATATAGATATTCTCGGTTACTGAGTTCGCAGTTCAACAAACTTTCTGCAGTCGCTCAATTCAAGTTCATGGAATTTTGCAACATGCGTAAACAAAAATACTGTTAGCGAGGCATACCTGTTTTAATTTATATTAATTAGTGTAATTAGTGGATACATAGGTGTGGTTTTTGTGGTAATATATATATAGATTCTGTTACAGTTATCATGTTAAAAATTGAAGGTATACAAGGTGTTTAAATAGTTAAATTATGAAGATTTTTCTACTATTAATAAATATTTTGGTGAAAAATTTTGATATTGAATTTTGGTGAACTTTGAACCAGTATAACAGAGAACTGAAAACGAATTGCATATAGATGTACAGATGTACGTTTCTCCCAGACAGAAAACTTGTAGATAATAATTCGCTCTTCAGCCACAACATATTTTTTTGCTTACAGCGTGTCCCAGAACAACGTGCCAACACAAACTTATGTTTTTACTTTATCATACATCGTATGATACAATATTGAAATCGTACCAAAATAATAAATTAAGATTTTAGCGGAACTATGTCCTTTTGGGTCCCCTGAACATTTTGGCTAAGGTACAAAAAATGTCTGTGTGTGTGTGTGTGTGTGTGTGTGTGTGTGTGTATGTGTGTAGCGGTTATTTGTGACGACGATTTCGGAGAAACTACTAAAGGTATCGGGACGAATCTTCATATTTAGATGTTTCATGACTAAACTTAGAGCTTAAAGAAGTTTTGTTCAAAAGGGCCCAAAGGAACTGGAGGTTTACTCTTATCATTTTTCAAAGATTTTGCAAATGAGCCGCCATTTCTGTCATTTCGTCAAAATAGTTAAATAATAAATTAAAGTAGGGAAAATTTTGTGTATTTTATGTATATGACATTCTTTTGGTAAAATTAATAGTTAGGCTACAAGACCAAACTTTAACTTGAAAGTATGCATAGCAGTTGACTCTGTTGGTGACTCAGTGCTCTGTGCATTATGTATATACAATAACTAGTTTAGCGAAGAGTTTTCAGTTTTTATTCGAACCAATGCAAACCCGTCTACACATTTCTATTTGATCGAGATTGCTCGTATAATAATAATAATAATAATAGTTGTATCTGCATTACAACTAGTTTGCCAAGATTAGACAGATATTTTGATTATAATGACAGTATTGTCAGTATTGACACTGCTGTATAGTATGATAAAGTCTTGTGCCTGGCCACATCAGATTTTTTAAATGGAACTGTTTGTATATTATTACAGTTTTTGATTAAGATTTTTATTCTAATTATTTTGACAACAACTTCTATGAGGCTATTATCAACTGTTTCTGAGATATTGTGAAAATAATTTCAAAAAAGCGCATTTTAAAAAAATAATTATGAGGTAACTAACAATGGTTAAAAACAAAAACAAAATGATTTGGATACTAAAATATCGACTTTTTTTAGTATTTGTACTATTTTATAGAGTTTTTGACAGTTATTGATTTGTGATTCTTATAATGTGACATATCCCTAATAACTGGAGATTAGCTAAATGTGAAAAAACTTAAAAATTTTAAATGGAACACCTTGTATATCTTGACAGACTTCGAAAGTGTGATAAATCAGCTTCCCTAAAATGTCAAACATAGTCAAACATCGTCAGCTAAGAAGTTATTAAGCATCCAATTTGACATATATGTATAAATGTTAATATGGTACAATGAAATTCAACAATCGCAAATATGTCATAACTTTTCTCTTCATGCAGCAACTTTTAGTAATGGCATTCGGCAATTTGAATTGCATAAACGTATACTTTGCGATATTGATTTTCTTCAAAGTCAAAAATTAGTAAGTATGTACCAGTGAAATGTAAATACATACGTATAACTGGAAAGGACGCAGTGAGTGGGCTAGCCATCTCTTTCTATCTCATACGGTACCATGGCCGTATGAGGTTTGACATTTTTATTTGAGATGTCGCATTCAATTAAAAAAACACTACTGCTTTCTGCTATCTACCTACGGTAGTCCAACAGTGACACATACCCACATCGTCGCTCTGTCTCTTTTGCTTGCGCCTGCCTCAATTCTCGCCAGCTAATGTAAAGCACGTGTCCCTTCCAGTTAGATTAGAGTTCACTGGTATGTACCACTTCAAAATTATTTAAATAATATTTATCAAAAACATTAAATTGTTCCTTGTGATCCAACAATTTATTCTATATTTTTTTCTGTGTAATTTTTTTTGTACTAAAAATGAGTAAGCCATGTCATACTATACCCTGAGGTAAGTAACAGTTAACCAGCCCAACGAACAAACTAAAAACAATGACTTGCGTCTTCGTATCATTCGATAGAAGTGGTAAAGAACCAGATATGCCAATTCACTCAAATTCAGTTGTTGTTTATTGTACAGGTTTGAGATAAACTATTCGTCTTTATGGTACCTATAATAAACAATAATTATTAACACCATATAGATCCGTTTAATATAAAAGAAAATAAAGCTGGAGTTTCACAAGGTAGTATATTTGCCCCAATAGACTATGATTGGATTATTGGATTTGACTATTATCGGAAAACCATCTTATTAGCAGTGTGTTTATTCCTTCACTCTACTTTGTAAATGTATTTTTTTCGTCATTATTTCCTAAATTTTTCATAAAAATCAGCGTTAAAAATGGAATAAAAAAAAAGTTCCGCCAAAACGATACTTTCTGTTGTACGTAGATCACGTGATTCTTGTGACGTCACACTATACTAGATATCCAATCGGCCCATATAGTCTGTAATCATCGGCATCGTCGCTGTTGGGTAATTATGATGTATGATGTGTTGTTTCATAATTTATACATAGAAATGGGTTATAAATTGTGTATACATAGTTCCACAATGCACAAATACGTCAATAAAAACTCCGGATAAACTATTTGTAGCTGTTTCGCAGGATGTGAAACTGCGCAGAAAGTGGTAAAGACTGGCTCGTAGAAATCCAAATGAAATAAATAGCGGCCAATACAAGTGTTGTTTGTTGTGAAGATTACTTTGCCATAAGTAAAATAGAGTAGAATAAGTTATCTATCGTGTTTTAGATCCAGGTATAATCTGACAGTTTGAGGTTAGTACTAACCTAACCTACAAGGTTATGCTTACATTGTACTTTTTACACGTTACTTAGTTCCGGAGCGTAGAAATAAGGATTATTTTTAAAGAAGAATTCCACCATCAAAGCGTTAGCCTTCGGTAGATTACCACTATCCAGTTTAACAAGTTGCTTTCCATTGTTTGTAAATTAACGTAGTAAAGTCAAGCGGCAGAAGCACAAGCTTAATACGATGTGACGTCACTGGAGACTGAGCCAATTACATAGCGTTTTCAATCACGTGATAGATCGTGAATAAAATTCAATTTTAATTTTGGTTTTTAATAGAAATATTGCATATTTTTTGGAAAATTAATAACAAATAGTTTCCTTAAACTGTATTCTATTAGGATAATGCAATCCATATTTTTACTACAGTCAAATACTCTATTCTATTCCTCCGTGGACAGTGCCTATCATGGCAGTAGATAAAAATGTTAAAGGAGAAAAAAAAATTACTACGATACATTCTGGGTACACCTTGGTATATTAGAAAAAGGACTAACAATCAAAAGAAGTTAACCAGTCGAGTCTATGGAAGTGCTAAAACCAGAAAAATCATAACACTCAGTTCACTTTTTCATACAAGCAGTTCCATTTGATAAAACAGCGCGCCACAAAAAGACAACCAGAATAAATAAATACGTTATCGGTTCCAATTTTAAATTTAAATTTGTACAAGTTCTACAACACGTACAGTCCAGATATATAAATAACCCGATCTGGTTGCATCCTGGCATACTACAAAACAAAGAGCACCTCTCTCTGAGCATGGTGCTAAGAAGTCACGAAGAAAACGAAAGCGTAGATCGACATCTTGTGAAGACCGACATATCCCAGATAGATTTTTATCTGACTCTGGTATGAATAGAAAGATGGATACTAAGCAATAAAAGCTGCGTACGAAACCATGAACCAAACACTTATTCATAAGTGATGACCTGCAATTGTTTTTCGTGTACCTGTTGTTGCCTTGTGCAACGAAAAATTGATGGGGCAACATTAGGAGTCTCGAAGCGTGACATTTGTCTTCACAAATTGGGAATGGAATATCTTAAAGTTGCTTTTTCTTGGATGATTAGTAGGTACTTATTATTGTGAAAAATATCAGTACATTTAGACTCAAAACAAGTAAAATATTTACCAATTTAAAGGCAAAGCATGTATAATTTTCCGTGTCATAGTGAATTCTTGTTGGTTTTTGAAAAATTTGTAAAGGAATCTGACAAAAGATTAGCTGATTTTAACATTTTCTTCTTATTGAGAAGATAGGTTGTGTAATTTGTTGTTAATAATAATGTTGACTTAAGATCAAACGATGAAATAAGAACAAACGCTATGAACAAAATATAAAATATGAAAGTAGTCATTTTACATTTACTTAATTGTGAAAAATTGAAACTTTACTCAAGCTGAGCCTAAGTTGTTAGGCTCATCTGCACAAATAGAAATTTCTGTTAAAATCAAATAAATCGTAGAGTGAAGATAGAAACAAAAAAAAATCTTTGATATTTCTTTGTTCATTTGAGCCAAAGAACATTTGTTTGGAGTAAAGTAATATTGGTTTGAAAACTTGATATACAGGCTGTCTCACGCCGGAAGTAAAGTACAACCAGAAAATATTTTCATGCTTACACGGTGTCCCACAACAAAGTACCAAGACAAACTTATGGGTATTAAAATAGAACACTGCGTATATTATCGCAGTTTTTGATTCAGATTTTTATCCTAATTATTATGACATCAACTTGTATTGGGCTATTACTGTTTCTGAAATTTTGAGAAATAAATGTCAAAAATGGGCATTCTTAAAAAATCATTCTGGGGTAACTAATAATGATAAACAAACAAACTCATATTGGATAGTAAATACATCATAGTTTTCGATTAATTTGAGATTCTAGTAATATTTATCCGAAATAAATGGAGGTTTGCTATATGTCAAATAATGGAACATCCTGTATATCTTATATACTTAAATACTTTGAAAGATCAGTAAATCAGCTTTTCGAAAATGCCTAACTCAGTAGGTCTGTCGTCAACAGCTACAAAGTTATTAAGCATCTAGTTTAACATTTATAACTTATGCACAATAATTCATAAGTTAATATAAAACAATTTTAGTTATGCAAATTTTATTGCAAATTGCTACCATGAATTTCACAAACAAATAATTTATGATAGTTTGCTTTTAGTAGAAATTCAATAACATAAAAAAAAATCTGATGTGGCCAGGCACGTGACTTTATCATACTATACAGAAGTGTAAAACGCTGCTGATCTGACAATACCGTCAGTAGAATCAAAATATCTGTCAAATCCTGGCAAACTAGTTGTAAAGCAGATACGAACGATCTCGATCAAATAGAATATTTTGATGTGTGTAGTCGGGTTAGCGCTAGTTCAAATTAAAACTGCTAACGCTACGCTAAACTATTTATTGTATATGTGACCCCGCACGAGAGAATCGCCCTAACTGCCATCTCTCGTTTCGACAATATTGACTCCTGTGTTTGAAGGCGCATAACACTAAAACTAATGAACAGAAAAAATTTAAATAAATTGTATCATACTCCTGAATCATTTCTATATAAGTTGTATGACTGTTAACATTTTTTGCTTCTCGGTGTAAACACGAGCGCGAGAGAAATGAGAAACGGTCCCCGATTTTTTCACTTTTAAATTAACGTTCGTCTTTCCATTTTCTTCCCTCATAAAACGCTTGCCACAAAATTTTAAATTTTTGTTCAGGTTGCATTTAGAGCCTCTTCTATAGATTGGCGTTTTTGTTTTCTTTGTTTATGTGTAATTAACAGAGTTAGGCAGGAAAAGTACCTTTTCAGTGCCGGCTCGTTGTACAGGGGACCGAGCGAGGCCGGCGGCTTAGTGCGCCATATGGCCATATGCCATATGCGGCCATATGCGCCATATCGTTCAACATTTTTTAGTAACGCAGTGCTATGTTGTATTTTAGTTGAATATTAACATCAGAGTATAGCAGGTCTTTCTCGTTCTATAGTTTTCGAGTCTTCAGTTTTCGTTTATAAACATTATTCGTTGTGCAGTGGTTTGGAATTTGGTTTTGGAATTGTATTTAGTTTGAGAATATGCATTTTGATTGACAATTATTGGGAGCTTTTATTTTATATTGCTGTGTTTACGCAAGGCAACATGAATACGTTACTCAGTGAATTTGGCAATACATTCACATGGGTTAAAAAGGGAAACTGATTTGTAATTTTTGTTCTGAAGACCTAAAGTTTAATAAGAAACAACATCTACGAGCACACGTCAGAACGAGAAACCACCAAGAGAATATCGACGGTACAACAAACAAAACATTTCATGAAGATTTATGTGAAGCTCTTATTTCAGCCAATATACCTTTTTACAAAATTAACAACCCTACTTTTAAGCAATTTATAAAAAAGTATACTGGTAGAGATTTACCTCACGAATCAACAATTTGAAAAAGTACCTGCAAAAACCTTATGAAAAGACGATTTCTATGATAAAATCTAAAATATCTGGTAACTATATATTTGGATTAGCGCTGACGAAACAATGGACATTAAAGGCAGATGTGTTGTAAATGTCATTGTTGGCGTATTGCATCAGCAAACTAAGTATGAGCCGTATTTGATTTCAAGTCAGTTTCGATCAACTGTGAACGCAGAAGAAATCACAAATATAATACAAAATGTAATTCTGACTATCGGAATAACAGAATCGGATAAAGTTGTGCCTTTTATTTCCGACGGTGCAGCAACTATGTTAAAGGTGGGAAAATTATTAAAACAACAATTTCCAAGTGTGTTACATTTGACATGTTTTGCTCATGCTATACAACGAATCTGCGAATTTATTCAAGAAGAATTTCCAGATGTAAATACTTTAATTAGTACAAGTAAAAAAATTTTATTGAAGGTGCCATCGAGTGTATCTCTTTACAAAGAAAAATGTCCTGATTTAGCTTTGCCACCGCAACCTGTGATCACGAGATGGGGTACTTGGTTAGAAGCAGCTCTCTTTTACGCCAATAATTTTGAGGCAATCAGTATTGCCCAGTGATGCAGTTAGCATTAAAGAATGCAAAAAAGTTTTATTGACTCCAGATTTGCATCAAAACTTACAATTCATGAAGACGCATTTTTCGCAAATATTGCCAACTTTAAAATTTTTTGAACAGCAAAATGTTGAGCTCAAAGAAAGTTTTGAGAAAATTGAATTCTTATTTCAACAATTAAAAAGTATTGCAGCACCAATAAGTGAAAAATTACACACAAAAATTGACGCATTTAAAACAGATAGCTTTTGAGGCGATTAATACAACAATGTTTGAAGAATATTCTGCATTAATTCCTATTTTCTTATTTGCGCCTGTGACTAGCTGTGATGTAGAGCGATCCTTTTCAAGGTTCAAAGATATTTTAACTTCCAAGCGGACTAATTTCACAGAAGAAAACCTTGAAAAGTATGTCGTTATTCATAGTTTCAACACATCGATAACTAGGGATCAATAACGTCTAATAGGTGTGTACCTACGCCGTGCCGTTATTATATGTCGTTAATGATTAATACATATGTGTAAATTACATTATATTGTTGTTTGTTTATTTTGGATTGTTAGATACTTTTAGAATAAACTTTTTATTTTATTATTGATTTATTCAACTTTAACTTTCAATTTATTTATTACTCTACACGCGCCTTAGCGTCTCTGCCGCTGGAAGCGCTCTGTTTACGGTTAATTTTTTTTGCAACTTAGTAGACTTAAGAGGCTGGTTCAGCCTAACTTCAGGTCTGTTCGCTCAGCTCTGGTGGTCCCCTATTGGTCCAATTATTCAAACAGTTCAATGCTCCTGTGGGTTAATTATTGAATAATGATAGCATCTTATAAGATTACAACAATCTGAATTAACTATTCTAGTGGGCCACATCTCCATATCTATTATACCCATGCCCAATTTTAAACAATTGCTGCTCAAAGATAGACGTATAATTGGAGGACGGGTGATATCCTGATTTCAGGAATAACAATTCAATTATGTATTTATGCGACGCGCCGCAGTAGTTCCACTTTATGTCAATGTACAATTTGAAAAAAATTCAATAAATGAAAAGAAATAAAGCCACACCTTTGACGAATCGGCGTCGTATTTTCCCAATTTTTCCATCCATGTTCGAGTCTGCACAGTGTGTCCATCTACGATGTTCTCGAGAACTAGTCGTCATTAGACGAAGATAATAGTAATGGTCTATCTCTATCTACCATATACCACAAAAAAAAGGCTGTTACTCGCTAAAATTCACATTTATATTTACTGGGACAGATTTCGAGAGTTCTAACCTACAAATCCGATACAATCTGAAAATGTAGAAAACTCGGGGACACTGCACAAAGAAGTATTCTAATCGAAATTAGAAGATTACATAAAAATTCTACTATTATATCAGACATCAATCAGGTTTGTGTCTAAAGAAGTATACTATTGTTTTTTAAAATTTCCTTTTCAATTGTTAGGTTAGTTAGCAGAATATACATATAAACAGTGCTGTTTTATCCATTCTACTACCAGAGAATTTAAGCTCCAAGTATGGTATGATGCAGATAGCTCATTACGGGTTTTGTAATTGGATTCAAATCACATTACGAGGAATCAAAATCCTTACGTACTATTTTGTTGATCGAAGAGGATTTCTAGACAAGAGATGTGATTACTAATTTTCTTAATTTCCATGACCTGACAATAAAATTATCAAGGTATGCTGAAGATTACCGATTTTTTATAAAATTTTTTGGTAATATTACTGGAAGACGTCTATAACATTATTATATGAGAAATGTATAATGGGACATAGTCGACTTGTCAACCACTGACTCCAGATGTTTTTCTTCTCAAGTGCAAAGTGTATGGAGAATTACGTTTAACACAACAAACCGCAGATAGTATTGCAATTAGCCCCGAAGAACCGAACAAGCATTACGACCCGTATGCGTGTGGTCTCATGATAGCGAGGATCAACATTTTTGTGATTTTGATATTATAATATAATATTAATAAAGCTATATAATATTATAACGCTTATGTTGTCTAATTGTCTTTTATAAATAATATATGAATTACAAATTGGTAAATAAAGAATAACTTATTAACTGTTTTGTTTTTCTTATACGTCATCAGATCCCTGTGCTGTGGATGTACATACGTATGTAATATCGACCCATGCAACAAAGACTATAGTAACTACATTTAGTTTGTTAGTTACGATAGTCTTTGTTGCATGGGTCGATATGTATTTGTTTTTCAGTAGCTAGGCATAAGTGTATTATCGGCTGAGAAATGAGTGTATAATCTATCGTACTAAGAGTAAGTAATCTGTGACCAAAGTTATTGGTACGGGCATGGGCGCCGTTACAAAATGTTCCAGGGGGGGGCAGAAATGATTGAAATGGTTTTTTTTTTACGGACGCTATAGTAATGTAGGTTTGTGTCAGACAGTTGGTCGCATAATTCAATAATAGAACGATGGTCACTATAAACAACAGTTCCTTAGTTTAGTAAAAATATTGGTTTCAGAATGACTCTCTAATTCACTTTAAATATATTTTTTGAAATGTGTTTATTTAAAAGATTTTTTTTTAGTTTAAGTAAAATTAAACTGATACACGAATAAGTAAGATGATTTTTGTTGCCTACCTGCTGTGTAAATATCAAAACAAGAAATATGAATTTACATAAAGACAGCTTTAAATTTAAAAATATATAATATATATACAAAAGTAACAATGACCACAAATACTAACAAAGATATAACGAACAATAAATATACCACTCTTTGTCGTAGTTAATACATAGTTAATACAAACTAAAAATCTAGAGCTAATATAACAGAAACGCAAATAATAAATAATATAAAAAAGACACTTTGCTTTTACAATAAAAATATATGCGTAAATGTAATAAAAAAAATAGAAAAGTTTCAGCAGTATAAAACTATTCTCAGTCCATTAAACGACAAAACATATCACAAGTACAAAATACTGTATAACACAAACTATTTGTTTTTTTCTCTCAACAAAGTAACTACCTAAAGCAAATATACATCAATATATATTTCAAGTAAAAAAACGTGTAGCGTATTAATTCCTAGTCGTCAAAAAGAAATTTCAAATTTCGTTTCTCCAAAGCAAATAAATCAATGACCTTTTGAATAATTTCTGTTTTATTGTCTTCGACGTATTTTCTGTGAACGCTTATAAGACATAGCCCTGATAGACGATTCTCACCCATTGTCGATCTCAGCCAAGTCTTAACTCTCCTGAGAGTGCTAAAAGATCGCTCAACTGAGCAAGTAGTCGGTGGCATAATAAGGAAATATTTTAAACAGATTTTAATGTTAGGGAAGAAATCACATTCCTCACTAACAAGCTTTGTGAGATCATCAGAGAAATCTTTGTCTTTCCACGCGTGCCGCCATATAACATATTCGGCTTTTAAATTTTCCACCCCGAATCTGGCCGAAATAGATTCTAATTGACTTTCAGTTAGGATGATTTCTCGTTTGATGAATGATGGGTGGAACCGCGATAGATGAAATGCTAATGTGGCATCAAAGGTAAACCTACTTTTAAGGGAAGTTATTATAGAGTCTAAATATGGAATGAAAATGGTAATTCTGAAATATTCCTCCACAGACTTGGTTTCAATATTTGCTCTATTAGTTTGATGAACCACGGTTCGTGGAGTCTTAATTTCCACATCAAGTTTGTTAGCAGTTTCTTTGCATTTTTTATAGAGTTCTGAGAACACAGTATTTGCATTTTTTCTATCGCTTTCAAACATTGTTATAAGATGGTCTATGTGTTTTTTTACGGCTAGCAAATCAGTGGAAACTCCTTGCAAATTATTGGTGACTGGTTCCAGCAATGAGGAATATTTCGCAATTATATTGAGACAGATAATAAATTGGGGAGAGGATACTGAACATAACATTTGTTGAGCTTTTGATCTTGTTTTAGCATTGAAATTTTGGTCCGTTGATATATTTTCTAAAGCAGTTGTTAATGTTTGAAATTTTTCATAGAAGAGTCTAATTGATTTGTATTTAGCTGACCACCTGGTTTCACAGAGCAAAGGCACATTTGGAACACTCTGCTGTCTTTTTGGACTCTCTCTAAAAAATTTTATTGTTTCTTTTATAACTCCCACTGAATTTTGCACGATTTGAACCGAATTTAAGTCGTTAATTACCAAATTTAGATTATGGGAGGAACAATGAAAAAAAGTTGCTCTTGGATATTCATTTCTAATTAGCTGTTGCACTCCATTTTCTTTGCCTGCCATTGTTGAACACCCATCAAACCCTAAACCTATAAGTTTGTTCAAATTCAGTTGATGGAATTTGAGAGTTGCTAAAATTGTATTCGCAATAGTTTTAGCGTCCATAGCTCTTAGTTCAACAAAACCAAGAAACTGCTCTTTAACAATATTATTTTTATCTAAATACCTGAGCCCAATAGACAGTTGCTCCTTGCCCGCAATATCAGCTGTCTCGTCAGCCAATACAGAGAAGCCCACACAGTCGTTAGCTTCATCGATTATGTGTTTGGAAATTACATTTCCACATATTTCAACAAGTTGGTTTTGAATTTGGTGCGACGTGTACTTTGCTTTCTGGCGGCACGTACTTAAATGGTTTTCTAATATTTTATCGCCACTTTCCACCCTGAACTTTAAGAGTTCCTCAAAATTTCCATCATTTTTTCCTCTTAATGCCAAGTCCCGTGATCCGCACAATAAAATGGTTGAAATAATAGGTATTAGTTTTTTTCTATTTTGTTCTATTATTTGTCTTTCATTATTGTTTAAAGCTTCAATAATGGTAGAAGTTTGGCCAGAAATAACTTTTTTAAAACTAAAAGCATTTAAGGTGGAAACACGGTGCCACTCTGATGTCAGGTGATTTTTTGCACATTCGTGTATATGCTTAAAATCGGAAAATTCTTTTACTATGAAGGCACCTTGAATACCTCTTTTGATGGGTGGTTTAAAAAGAACGCAATATTTGCATAGTGCCCCTTTCAATTTTTTGGAATAAACCATCCACTCGTAGCTTTTTAACCACTCTCCTCGAAAACATCGTTTGTTTTCAGGGGCATCTTTTTTAAAATCATAATTTTCCAATGGTTGTGATTTAATAAGTAAGTTATATTTTTGTGAATCGGTGATTCCTTGGAACTCTATATAGTTTCCTAAATCGTCGTAGTCCTGCATATTTACGTGGGATGAACTGCTGGGTTGCTGATCTTCATTGTTAGGCCGCATTTTTTTCTTTGGGATATTAGTATCATCTACATTTTCCTTTTCGCGTGAAGAAGTTACATTAAAAAACTTGCGAATATCCATAATATATCTCTGCAATACAAATGAAACAATAACTATTACTTACATTTATTCACATTCATTTAAAAGTTTATAAATAAAAAATATTTCTTTTAATTTATATTGTTTTTAATTGTTTTGTCATTTAATCGTTATTTTATAAGTGGCAGCTATTTGAACTATGTCTTTTTTAAATTTTCAGAGACTTTTGCAATGCCTATATTTCGAGAAGAAATTGCCCAATTGTATAAATACCGGGGATTCTAGAAAACGCGTATACACAATCATCGCGAACGATTGAAGACGATTGCCAGAAAGGTAATAAACTCAAAAAACGGAATTTTTTAGATATTGCTGCGTTCTTACTTACCTTGTATATTATGTTATTACATATAATATTATTGGTGTATCAAGATGAACTAAATATCGGTGATAAAAATAAGTACTAATAACACTGCACTATTGCTCTTAATTCTGTCGTGTCCATAGGATAACTGGCACAAAATAACCCTCCTCACTAGCCTAGATAAAGAGAAACATTTTAACTTTTGCACTTTGCGTGGGAACTTCTCCCGGTTCACACGCTTTTTTTGTGAAATATTCGAGTACGGCCTCGCCGACACACAAAAAGTAGTCAGCATATTCACAATACTCATATTATTATATTTAATTAATCATATTTATACAATACATTTGGCAAAGCCTCCTTTGATACTGAAAATAAAAAAAAAACTAGAACTAAAATTAGTTGTAGTATTAGAAGCACTGAATTGATGGCAATAGAACCTAAACAATGTTTTAACGATGTGATTTATTTTTTAATGTAGTGTAAGGTAAAGAAACAATACACATTCTCAAATAATTTACCGTAATTGTTGTACATATGGATTGCTTTCTGTCACCACAAATGTAATCAGAGAGAACGTTCAGAACTTCTCATCCCTATATAGCGGCGTGAAACGTGAAAAAGGTAAAGGTTTAAATTGATTTAAACCACACATTACCAGTTGAGGTTTACTTTACATAAAGCAAAACAAATAGCATTATTATATATCTACAATTATTATTATGCCCAATGATAAATGATATTCTCGCGTATTCCAACTTAGGTTGGAAATCCAGGGGGGGGCAAGCGCCCCCCCCTGCCCATACGTAACGGCGCCCATGGGTACGGGGTTTGTTTCTTAGGATGTATAAATGTATATGGGCGCATAATCTCAATACACTTTCAAATATTCCACATATTCATAGTACGTGTGCGTGTATTCATAGTACGTGTGTTTTTGCATATATCACTTCATAAACCGTAGACAAATGTTGAAGTTATTTATCATATAAATATATGATAAATATCTCACATACTCCACATAGGTTATGTCACGGTTATGTCAACAATTTATCACAGTAATTTTTAGAGCTACCATGTTATGTTGGTAACGTTGTAAAATCACTAGACAGCCTGCTTACGTGTGCAAAAATAAATTGAAACAGCGTTAAAGACGTTAGATCATATAATGTTGACCGCACGTCGGCAAAGTCTATCTTGTTCCAAAGTAGCTTTAGCGAAAACGCCGACATCCCCACGCAAAGACCAATTCTCGACTGATTTCTCTAAACTTATCAAAAACGTCCAAGCCTCTGTCGATCAGCTGTTGGACCCGCCACTTAAGACTATTTCGAAGATATATCGTTTCTATTACGCCCTGCAATACGACGATTTAGCTGGACGATTTCTGACACTCTTTTTCTGGTACTTTTCTGGCCTAACACTGGTAATTAAGGTTGCGTACAAGATATCTCAGTAACGAATGTTGGCACGATATCGGGATATGCACATAATCAATCGTCATATTTTATTTAATGCGACTGTAGAAAAAGAATTGCATTATTATTTTTAAGTAATTTTTTAAGTGATTTAATATGAATGATATAAATTTCGTGCAGCGCGCACTGCGTCAATCGTAACGGTAAATGGAAACGTAGCTGGGACAGTGGAAGATTATTTACCATTAGTACGATACGATCAGAACAATTTAATTTCGGAATTTTGAATAATAGTGCGAATTAAATATGAGTAATAAATTTAGATGTACAATTAATTATACCCAACAATATTTTACAAACACGGATTCAAACGGATTAACTGATCGCATAAAAGCTTCGCATCTCGTTCGACTGCCTCGCACCAAAACCCACAAGCGAGGGAAGTGAACTGCGCAAAATATGGTTCATGTTTATTTCGGTCTTAAAAATTAACAAATGGTTCGGAATGCTATTAAATTCAAGGGATATGTATCGCAGTAAATAAGGATTATTTGCATGATAACTGCGTTGTCCTGCTAACATTCGTTCCTGAGATATCGCCTTCCATCAAAATCTTGTTCGCAACCTTTATTACATAAAAACTGAAGAAAACAAAAACGCCAATCTATAAAAGAGACTCTAAATGCAACCTAAGCAAAAACTGAAATTTTTGTAGTAAGTTAATTTTAAACTGCTTACACCGAGGGGAAAACAATTTTGACAGTCATACAACTTATGTAGAAATGATTCAGGAGTATGACATACTTTATTTCATTTTTTTCTGTTCAGTAGTTTTCTAGTTATGGGCCTACAAACACAGAAGTCAATACTAATGAAACGAGAGATGGCAGTTAGGGCGATTCTCTCGTGCGAGGTTACATATACATAATGCACAGAGCGAACAACAGAGTCAACTTCTATGTACCTATGACTTTCAAAGTTAAAATTTGCTCCTGTAGCTAAACTATTTTGACGAAAGGGGGACCCAAATGGACATATTTCTGCTAAAATCTCAAAATTTTTATTCGACACGACTACAATACTTTGTCACTACGTATCATAAAGTAAAATGCAAACAAACAATGTAATATAAATGAAAAAGTCATGTTTACATTCGCATGTCATTAATTCACTGTTATGAAATACACAAGCGTAGACGATTCATTCATATCATAACTTAACCGTCCCACAAAGCAGCATTGAACTTGACACTTTCTCTAGTTTACAACGCTTGCTGTGATGCAATTTCGCTGTATAGTAAACAGCGAAGGCCGCACGACTGACCGTGAATGAAAGTTGAATAAATTATATAATATACCGTCTAGCTTATTCACTTTCAGTTTCTTACATACCGATATATTTACGACTATAACTGTCAACATAGTAAAATTAATTGACTTGTTAAGTGTTCTATTAATCTGTAATATAAAGTCAATAAATAAAATAGTATAATGAATTATGATGTGGACAATAATACTTCTTTAAATTGTTTCCCTATTTCATTTGATAAAAAAAAATAATAAAACAATTTATAACATCAGTTCAATTATTAAGTTCCATTCAACAATATTAGGTAGACTCGAAATGTTTGTGTCCAAAATGATAGTTTGTCACCTTTTTGCAATGAAAAATCTTATTGCAATTTTCCGCTCGAGTCATACTTTAATCATGGGGAGAACTATAAACAAAGCATTCTACAGTGATTGGCCAAACTACTTTTTACGACGAATTGTTCGAAGTTGTTATATTTGTCCTTGAGATGGTCGTTTATATCTACTTCAAGATTCCGCTCAATAGTGAAGATGGTTGGTTCTGTATGATGGATAATGGTCCATAATTACGGTAATCGTAAACTAAATGCTATGACCAGGATGCGAACTTTTGTAATTTACCGCCTGTTCGATTGAGAATGTCGTTAACTTTATTCAAATTTTATTACAACTTTCGTTACACCCCAAGTTTAATTTAAAATCTTTGCAAATTTTCATTAATTTTTCTAATTTTTTTTTCAATTGTATATAATTTTGAGTAGGTTACATAAGAAATAACATTAAATGGTTCTTTGATTAAAGAAATTATTAGTTTGTTGAAGGAATTAATGAGGATTTTTGAAGGAATTAATAAGGTATTATTGACAAGAACTTTTCGGAGGGTACAGTAGAGCAAAATCTCCATGTGTCACTGCCTTTGGGATGTCGCACATCCTCAACCAGTGGTTGGTTTTCCCAGACCTACATATAGTGTAAGAATAGGGTAGCAAAGTGTACGCTGATTCGGAATCGGAAAACCTGCTTGCACTGTGCTCTATTCTGCCGACCACACGGCATTTTTTAGCAATTTAGCCAGATGCATTACATCAACTGAGCGGTAGGCTTTCACCAGTCTATTTGTACTCAATATAAGGCCGAACTGCGAGGAGAGAGTTTACAGCGCCATCTAACAATACAGTTCTGTAAGAATTAAAGCTTTATGCGCTAAAGTTTACACCATGTATATGTATAGATATATTAAAGCCAGTGGACTGCTGAAAATCGTAAGATTGTTGTCGCAAAAATCACAGAAATCGCATTTAGCTAAAAATTCCGACCCATCAGGCTTGATTCCAGATAGACATCTCAGCAATTGATTTGGTATTCTAGCCACTCATATGAAGTGCCAGACACGTCCTTAATAGGTCTTACCTGGCCGTTGACATGCCGTCAGAACGTCACATACGAAGTCATTATGTAATTAATTTCAAGGCCCGTCGAACGCGCATTGCATTTTTTTCTTCTATGCAATTCGCCGATACCGCAATACAAAACCGAAACTAGTTTGTTTTCAAGTCTATAACGTTGATCAGCTAACGTTAAAATTACACCGTGTCACAAAAAAACACGAAATATACTTTTCACGAGACATAGCGGAAGTTGTTGAACTGGTAGAACTGAACATAATGGCATTGCTGAAATTTTCCAAACCCCCAAAATTTCGATTTTTTTTTTCAAAATGTTTTAAAATGATGGCATTTAACGTCCGATTCACAAAAATAGCAATCCTGCACCTTATGATAAGTTTGATGATGCCATATCATCGGAGTAGAAAAGGCCATTCCAGTTTTTGAGTTATCAACATTTTTTGATTTCCATAACTTCAATTTTTTGTCAAAAAATTTGTTGTGTGCCTCAACCACTGATTTATTTTTTACTAATTGTAGCCGATGCTGTTTGTCCACAAACAGTCCACAGACGTAACATAACTTAGGCCGGGTTGTACCAACTCTGATAACCGGCCGATCAGTTGATCATTTGGTTAGCAGGCCAAATCTATATGCAAAAATTGCGCTAACCAAATGATCAACGTGATCGACCGATCATCAGTGTTGGGACAACCAGGCCTTGCACTATGCCTCGTGAAAAGTATATTTATAGTATATGTATAAATGTAAAGAAAAGAGGACCCATAATGGATCCTTGCGGAACAGCAACATTAAACTCCGAACACAATCTCTCTTATTAATAGATATCATGTGTTCAATTTGGGATACTTTTTATTATGCAGATTGTCACTATTAATATTGCCCATTTCAAGATATGCAACGTCAACTAAAAAAGGTAACTCAGAGGTTAAGGTGGGTTCGGGCGTATCTCAATCTTCACTTTGGTGCTTGTGAGGTGTCATCCCAAGTGGAGATTTGTTATTTCCCTGCCAAGAAGTATCAGTTGTTACATGTCGACTTTACTGATGGGACCGCAAAGATAATATTGTTATTTTATTGTTACCGAAAGTGATGTATTATCTTTTATTGAATTATAATGTACATGCGTTTGGAGGACCACAAAAGCATTTCTTTTATTTAAAGCAATGAAATGTAATAGATATGATTTATAAATAATACATATAAATCTACAATTAAAGCTGTCAACTTGTACTACTATCGTGGCCATATATTATGTCGCTCTTTTGCGCCGATTTTCTCGAAAATCAAGAGGCGAAAAAATTTGAAAACTCATGAAAATTAGAAAGCTGTATATGTTGGCGTTTAATGTTAGCTTTCAATGTGCATGATCTGATTAGTGGTAGATCCACAAAAAGGTATATTATGCAATGCCAGCAATTCCGTTATTAGAAGAGCTATGATGATGAAGTATTGATCATAGGCTACCTAATAAATCATGTTTAAAGTTTATTACAGAATCATAGTTTATCTTTCATTTTCCCTACAAAAGATCGTGTTCAAACATCTCATGATCGTCGCAATTGACGCGGCACTCTTCGGTCTTTGGTGTGATGCGGGGGAAGGGATCGACAGCGACGCTGCCGGCAGTGGGGGATCTCACGATGCATTAGTATTTGTGACTAGAAGAGCGTCTACGGGCACAATATAACGAAATTATTATAATAGTTTCAATATTTACATAAACAAAATCGGACATACTTTTTAAATATTTGTTCAATTTATCAAACAAACTTAATTTAGTATTCACCACTAACCGGAAAATCTGCTAACTTCATATTCTTCAAGTCCACATCCACTGACCGCTCTGATCGATCTGCGCAAAATATCGTTCATGTTTATTTCGGTCTTAAAAATTAACAAATAGTCGGAATGCTATTAAATTCAAGGGATATGTATCGCAGTAAATAAGGATTATATGCATACTAACTGCGTTGTCCTGTTAGCAGTCGTTACTGATATATCCGCTTCCATCAAAATCTTGTTTACAACTGTATCATATAAAAAGTGAAGAAAACAAAAACGCCAATCGATAGAGGGGACTTTAAATGCAACCTGGCAGAAATTAAAATTTTTGTTGTAAGCGCTTTAGGAGAAAAAATCGGAAAGACAACCGTTAATTGAGAAAACAAAAATCGGGTACATATTTTCACATCTCTCGCGCTCATGTTTACACCGAGAGGCAAAAAATTTTGATAGTCATACAACCTATGTAGAAATGATTGCGGAGTATGACACACTTTATTTAAATTTTTTCTGTACAGTAGTTTTAGAGTTGAGCAGTCAAACACAGGAGTCAATACTATCGAAACCAGAGGTGGCAGTTAGGGCATTTCACTCGTACTGGGTCACGTATTAGAATCAAGATTCTGCAAAAATTAAGAATTTAATTCTGTTAGTTAAAATTATTACCTTGGCAAGTTTTCGTTCTTTTTGTGTATTGATAATCAGCTGTTCGCGGTCCTCTCACTATCGACAGCACCGCTAACGACTCCCTTCCCCGCACCACACCAAAGACCGAAGAGCGTCGGAATTCACGCGGCGCTTCAGCACGATCTTTTGTATGGAAAATGCAAGACCTACAGTCTATATTTCATTATTCTAGCTCCTCTAATAACGGAATTGCTGGCATTCCATAATATAGCTTTTTGTGGGTCAACCACTAATCCGAACATTTTAAAAAAATGCACATTGAAAGCTATCAATCCACAGGTGACTTTACTTTTTAATTCGTTGAAATCTATGGATTATTTCCGCAGTAATTCATTGCTAAAGTTAAACGAATGAAATTTACGCGACAAAAACAGCGCCAATTCGTCTTAATTTGAAAAAAATCGGGTAAACGCTAACATATAAAGCTTCCTAATGTTTATGAGTTGTAGCATATTAATCAAGGACAGGACCAGAATTTTTTTTTTTTTTTTTTTTGAATGTGAACTTATTTATCACCAACCAATTTCTGTATGTGAATTAAGATTTTGTCTTAAAAGAAAAGAAAATTATACACAGATTTGCGAGGAAAGACATTTAATTTAACGTAGGTACGATAGTTATTATAATATAGTTATTTTTCACGAGCACGTAATATACGTTACAGCTCGAGTATTCCATAATAATTGTCCTACGACCGACAATTACAAATCCATCACTTACTTTAAATAAAGGCTAAATAAAATGCTTTAGGTATCTCAGGTAGTCGTTCTAATATATGAGCTGTCTGGTGTCCTCTAAGTACATGTCAAGGATTTTAAGTTGTGGTGTAATTCATATTGGATGAAGAGCTTCAGCAAGTGTATCTATAAAAATAACACTGCACATTTATGAGATAGTTGTCTTCTTTTCGGATCTTTGTATAAAACGTAATTGAAATGAATTAGCAATACGCTATCTATTTAAAGCCTCCTTTGCTGTACAATCGACTTCTAAAAAAAACAGACGAATCCATTTCTTAAACGGATGCAGTTAAGATAACAAATTCTTGCGCGAAGTGGACGATTGCCTTCATTAGTTAGTTATGTATGTAATTTACAATGCCAAAGGAATTTAAAGACTCGTATGCATTGGACTACTGTACCATCAACAAATAAAACTTAGGTCTGCGCAAAAATAAAACGAAGATCTGCTTTGCTTTGATTTAAAAACAGGTTTACTTCCGCCAAATAAATCATACTTTGATTAAAATAAATATATTTTTTGTGAGAATACCTCATCCAACTGTTAGATGGCGCTGTAAACTCTCTCGCAGTTCGGCCTTATATTAAGTACAAATAATAGACTGGTGAAAGCCTACCGCTCAGTTAATGTCATGAGTCTGGCGAAATTGCTAAAGAGGCCTTGTGATCGGCAGTACAGAGCACAGTGCATGCAGGTTCAAGTTCCGATTCCAAATCAGCGTACACTTTGCTACCCTAATTTTGACTATATGTAGGTTTGGGCGAGACAATTGGTAGTAGTGTTGCCAGATCAGCTGTTTTAATTTGATGTCATCTAGGTACTGGTTTACTGTTTTAGTGCAAATATCGACTAATCTTTGTAGTCAAATGACTAAAATTGTAAAGTATAAATATAAAGTTTGTATATAAATATCAGAACATACTTTTTTATCATCCTGAATTAGGACGCTTCATAATTAATTAAATTGAAAAGTTCAATCAAAACATCGGCTATAAAAATGTAATGTTTTTAAGTAAAATAAGTTTTGCAGTCAACAATTATTAACTTAATAATAAAATAATTAAGAAAATATTGTCTTTCCACATAAAAAAGATCTCAGATTTCCTGATTATTATTATTATTATTAATTAACCCTGGCCAACAAAAACAAAAGAAAACTAACAAGTGACAACTGATTATGGTATCTTTTCTTTCGTAGAATCGGAAAAATGCTTCACAGTTTTTGACGCAGAAATTGTAAATTGAATCTGATTTTGAGACATTCTTTGTGAGGTATTTTTTTTCGTTGCTAAGAAGACCATCATCTTTTTAGCACTTGGTTTCATACTTAGTCCTGAAGATGCCTCTTGCAATAGAGTGCGAAACGTCGACTACTTTTAAGTCATCAACGCGGTTTCCACCCGGAAATCAATTTATCATTTTTTAGATGTTTTTCATTAACCTAAAAATTATTGTAGAGTGTGTGTGTGTGTGTGTGTGTGTGTGTGTGTGTGTGTGTGCCCGCTTTTTTGTGGTGACGATTCCGGAGAAACTACTAAAGGTATCGGGACGAAAGTTTCATGGCCAAACTTAGAGCTGAAAAGCTTTCTGTTAAAAAGGGTCCAAAGAAACTGAAGGTTTAGTCTTAGCATTTTTGAAAGATTTTGTAAATAAGCCGGCATTTCTGGAATTTCGTCGAAAAAGTTAAATAATAAATTAGAAATTAGAAATTAGAAATTATTTATTTGTTCTGCCATACATGTGTATACATTAACAAAGATATATATATATATATATATGTATATATATATATATATATATATATATATATATATATATATATATATATATATATATATATGTATAAAGATCACACATATGGTTATGTATGGGCAATCATCAGTGGTACCGATAATCCTCACACGGTTTCCTCCCTCTGGCCTCACCTCGAGTGTCGAAAATCTTCTCCCCGGGCTAACGGTATTGAGGGTCTATTGGGTTTATTGGTCTGGATCGGTGTCAGCTACGGCCGGATCTTCCCCGACAGTATCATTGTTTTGATTTTCTTTTTGAATGGTATTAGCTGTAATTTTTTTATCTTGCTGTCAATTCCGTTGTATTTCTGTACTGTTGTCGTTGTCGTGCTCAATGAATATTTGCATGTTCTATATGTTTGCGGTCTTATTTGCGTATGTTGCCTGGTGTGAATGCTGTGTACTTGCCTAGTTAATGTTAATTTTATGTTGGTTCGTAATTCGTTTGTCTGGATTTTGTGTAGCAGCATGATGTCGTTAAGCAGTATCGTCTGTTGTATGTTGAGTTCCTTTGTTTTTTCAAACACTTCCTTGGTTGGTGTGCGGTATTTCAGATTATAGAGTATTTTTAGTATCTTATTCTGTTGTCTCTGCAGCATATTCAGGTTTTTTGCAGTTGTAGCTCCCCACAAAGTTGTCAGGTAGTTGATGTTCGCCATAAACATGGAATGGTAAATAGTTTTTCTCATGTAAGTTGGTATTAGCTGCTTTATCTTCAGGACCTTTGAAATTGTGGCTGCGTTTTTCTTTCGGATTAGGTTGATGTGCCTATTCCACTTGAAGTCCTGTGTTATGGTTAATCCTAGGTATTTAGCTTCCTTGACCTCTTGTATATCGTTGTTGTTTACTCTTAGGTTAAATCGTATTTGCTCTTTCTTGTTGTTCATTATGATGTAGTTGGTTTTACTTTCATTTATTGTTAGGTCGTTCTCTGTGCACCAGTTTTCTATCTTTTCTAGGTCTTCTTTGACATCTCTTTCCATAGCTTCTGCGGTTTCATTATTGTAGGCAATACAGATGTCATCGGCGTACGCAAATAATTTGCCTTTGAGATGTAATTCATGGATGTCGTTGGTGTAGAGGATGTACATGACAGGTGACAAATTTCCTCCTTGTGGCAATCCGTGTGACGGATAAGCGGTGTTGCTTACATTTTTGCCAACTTTGACTGTTTGCGGTCTATTCTTTAGATATGATTCTATGAGATTTAGGTTTTTGTCACGTATTCCAAATCTTTCCAGTTTCTCGATTACCTTTATTTTGCATATCGTATCAAATGCCTTCCTCATATCGATAAGTATTATAGCCGCTTTCCTAGTCCTATCGAGATGCGTAGATATATATGATATAAGGTCAATTGTTGCAGATGTTGTACCGGTTTTCAGTTAAACTAGAGGAAATTCTGAATAATTTATGACGATGACGTTTTTTGGTACAATCAATAGTTTAGCTGCATGAGCAAATTCTATTTCATCGAGATCGGTCGTACTGCATTAAAACTAGTAACCAGGATATGTCAGATTAAATGTCAGATGTGATTTTAATGACGGTGTAGATAGTGTCAAACGCTAATGCTTTGACAATACTACTCTCAATACAAGCTGCGTTCAGATATTGTACACCGTTAAGGTGCGTTTTCATTAGTGCTAATGGCAGTGGTAGTAGACGCCATTATAGTATTTCTAATAGTAGAATTTGCTAGTGACTCAAGTTTATTTACATGCAAACTAATATGTGTCACCATCACGACATGTGAGAAACACTATAATTTCGTCTGCTACCACCGCCATTACCAACCATTGCTACCAATCGGAACGCACCTTCCCACTTTCTACACCCAATAACACGTGTCATTTGGACGGTGTACTCGGTGTCAACGGAGTACAAGATCCGAACGCAGCTTTAATCGACATATCTGTCTAGTTCTACTAGTTTTATTTTAAGGCAGACATAGCCGATCTCGATCAAATAGAATCTCATGCGGCTAAACTGTTAATTTTATATACAGTATGATAAGGTCATGTGCCTGGCCACATCAGATTTCTTTCTATAACAAACCAACTGGAAATGATCAAAATAATTATTATCAAATAATAAATTCATCCGTCATTAGTCCTGGCATGTATTATTATTATTTATTATACATCTTTTGCAAGACGCGTTAGTAATGTAGCGCAAACAAACATCTATCTACATACTACGTTCCAAGATATTATTTTCATGTCGAAACTAAAACGTATTAAGAATTCTATAGCCCGAAAACGATTTCTTGCAAGCATAAAAATGTATTTTTCTCCGGTGCATTCATGCAGCATTAATATGTTTACCTCAAATAGTCTGCTCAATTTCGGCGTAGAAGGTATTTTCGGCCATGAAACTACAAGTTTTTTGACGAGCCAGCCGATGCGTTTGAGACCTTGCAATGTGTTTGCAAATCCAGATGTACCATGTTACGAATACGATATTTTAATGTTTATATTTTCGATACTTTTAAGAATATTTATTTGATTTATGTAGTTTGTAAATGATAATCTCACAGTGCAATTTGCTCAGATTAATAGGATAATATACTAGGTGTGATACAACTGATTCGAAAATATTTTACTTGATTTCTTAAATACAAATGCTTAATTTGTAATATTTCGTTTCCTGTTGAACAAGTTATTACAAAAAAAAATTAAATAAAAAAAGTTTGCATATTAATATTGTAGTATTTATTGAATTACCACGTTAGTGGTTAATACGTTAATAATTTTTACGGTTTAAAAATAAATAAAGGCGCTGCTGATATGCTGATATTTCTATTTTTTTAAACTTTTGTAAGATTTTGTATAAAATCATATTGCATCTGCAAAAAAAAAATGGTTTTTATTTTATTAGTAGAATAAGAATAAATAAATTTTACCTTATGTTATAGGGCAATGACCTAAGTATTAGAAAATTAAAACAAGACAAAATATGTGAAATGCTCTGATATCAAGACAAAAGTTAATTGATTAATATTTATCTATTAAGTTAATACCTGTGGTATGTAAATTTATTGTAGTCAAACCGAATAAAATAGAAAAAACATTTTTACTTTATCATGCGTATCACGTTATCATAGTATGATAAAGTATTGTAATCGTGCCAAAAAAAAATTAGATTTTAGCGGAAATATGTCCTATTGGGTCCCCTAAACATTTTTGACCAAGGTACAAAAAAATGTCCTGTCCAAAGAAACTGTATGTTTCCTCTAGGCTCTAAGCATTTCAAGGATTTTGCAAATGAGCCACCATTTCTGTAATTTCGTCAAAGTAGTTAAATAATAAATTAAAGTAGAGGAAATTTTGTACAATTTATGTCTATGACATTTTTTGGTAAAATTAATTACAACTAGTTAGCCAGGATTTGACAGATATTTTCATACTAATGACAGTAGGTAGTGTCAAACGCTGATCCCTTGACAACATCTACTATCAATAGAATCAAAATATCTGTCAAATCCTGACTAATTGTTTTATTTTAATGCAGACACGACCTATCTCGATTAAATAGAATCTCATGCAGCGAATTATATAGTATGATAAAGTCATGTGCCTGGCCACATCAGATTTTTTAATAGTAAATTAATATTTTCTAAGGGACATTTATACATACGGTCGTAGGTAAAAATATCATATTATTAGTTTGTGACTGCTTTACTGCTTAATCGTCACAGCGTACTCACCGATGTAGTATGTTATTTATATTCTACAACACGTAATTATTACTATAATCTGATATATATGCTCCTCAATTCCAGGTTTAACCATGTCGCTTAGATCCTCTTAAACTGTCATACTTATACCTCCTTTATAAATAATAACGTTCCAACACGTAGGTATGGCTTAAACCCTCTCTTAATATATATGCAAATAACACACCATTATTTATCGCCTTATACTGCACCAACAACTCATAAGACACAGAAATCAAATCACAGATTGCGTATGCATACGAATTGCCGTGGTAATGGATTTTGTTCTATCTACCGTAGATAGATGAGATGAACATCCTTCATGGGCTTGCTTTGTCCTTGGATGCACTGCAAAAACTAGACGGTGGTCTCTCATGTGACGTCACTTACAGGCACCACTCGTTTTCTTGCATTTTGTTTTGTCTGCCTCTTCCATTTGTAGAGTTGACGCTAATAAAGTAAATCGACTATTCTCGCCAGTAATGTGGGTTTCAGGCATACTTTACGATATATAAATATACCTTTCAGGAGTCACTCTGTATGTCAATTAATATAAAAAGGAAAGGGTATGTTATAAGAGCAAGCAGAGTGTAATGGATTTTGTAAATTTGATGTGAGGTTGATGCCTTTAACAGGATGTTATGCTAGTTTTCTTTAATAAACACAATCTTGAATCATCTGTTGCTTTTCATGGCAGAAATAAATTAATTTAACCCTGTATTGCATTATTTGTTTATTTTAAGTTGAAAGAAATTGAGGTTATTTCAAAGCTTTGACAATTTTGTTTGATATTTTGTTGTTTGACTATTGTTTACAAATTTAGGGGTGTCGGAATTAGGTACAAGTAAATGTAGCACGTTCGTAAATCAGACATTTCATGTCGGAATTGTGTACATGGTTAGAAATAATGCAAATGGCTCTATTGCTTTCTTTACACACAAAAAATAACATATTGTACATCGTTTGCTATATTGAAATTCATTGTACGCATTATGTCCAAATTCTGACACGGGTGTCGGAATTACGGACATCAATAATCCCTAATTCTGATAGGGGTGTCGGAATTACGAACTTCAGTAGTCGCTAATTCCGTCGTAGAAATCGACAGGAATCATAGGAAATGATGAAATAAGAATATTGCAATACTAGCAGCAGAGAGTAGCGATTTTGGCATTAATACACCACCTTTGGAAATAACAGTTGAACTCATGCCAGCTCCATAAAAAAAAACATTATTCTGGCTTTAAAACATCCAAAAAAGTAAAAAGAAACTGTTCTTCTATATATAACAATCTTTGATGCTTGGGGAGAATATTTGGTAATAAAAAAGAGGGAAGGACAAACGAAAGTCAGCGTGAAGAAAAAGAAAACTCCGAAGAAAATATCCGAGTTGCAAGAAAAATTAAATTACAAATGAGGTAGAGAGGGCAGACAGAAGAAGACTAAGGACTTATCTGTTCATACTTGTTTCTTTAAAAATGGAAAAACATGTTTAACATTTCTTAAAAATAAATCTTATCAACAATATTTAAAACACTTAACAATTACTTGAATGTTTTTATTTGTCGGAATATTATACCACCAGTGTTTGATTTGGGGTCACTGTCTAAATTACGTTCACTCATTAGATGCAATTGTATAAATTATAAAAATAATATATGTATATAACTATATAAGTATATAAGTTGTATATAAGTTTCTGGTGATGCAGGAGGTATGTGGCTTTGCATTGTCCTGCATTAGGATGAAATTTTGACCGACGCCATATGCAGCAGGCACCACATGGTCCTCCAAGATGTTTTCGATGTAATTCATGGCATTTAGTCTACCAGGAACCACAACAAGATCAGTTCTGTTGTCTATACAGATTACAGCCCAAACTATCACAGATCCACGACCAAAGCTATCTACATCCTGTATAGTAGCGGCTGCGTAGCGTTCACCTGAACGTCTATACAGGGTGTTCCTAAATATCATGTAAATACGAAAAGGGGTAATTCTTTGGCTTATTCAATGACTAAAAATTCATATAAACATAGGTCCGCAAACGCTTCGTTGCCGATCTACAGGGTGTTGAAATTTCAAGATTTTTTTAGTTTTTTCTTTATAGCTCTTGTAGTTTTTGAGATATTTAGCTCTAATTTGGAATATAGGTTACGCTGTAGGACTTACATCATTGGGCATACCAAATGGTTTTAAGAATCTACAGGGAGATATTTTTTCAGGGGTCATGCCCCCTTTTCTCCCCATGAACTTTTTTTCGGTGCGCCGCTGGTGGATTCTAAAATACAAAATGCATTTTTTGTTTTGTTCTAAAGCATTTTAATCTTTTATAGTTTTTTCGTATTTAACACCGTTATCGAGAAAAAAATATAAGGTTCTCTGTGTTTCGGTAGATGAAATTAAATTTTTTAAATAATTGGTCTAGTATGCCTTGGCTTGATTTAGGTAACCTTTTGTTTGTATTTATTTTGACATTTTATTCGCCACCAACTGTTAAAAATTAAAACTAGGATACCAGAGCTATAAAGAAAAAACTAAAAAAATCTTGAAATTTCAACACCCTGTAGATCGGCAACGAAGCTTTTGCGGACCTATGTTTATATGAATTTTTAGTCATTAAATAAGCCAAAGAATTACCCCTTTTCGAATTTACATGATATTTAGGAACAGCCTGTATATATATACAGGGTGTGTATAAGAAAAGCTATACGTGGCGATGTTCTTCGTAAAATTCTGAGTAAACAATCTTTATACTAAAATGTTGTAGCGTCACTATTGTGCCCTCAGGAGCCATTTGAAAGAAACATAGATTTGGCAACGCTGAATCCAACAGGTGTTCGTGTTACTATGCACTGTAAACAATTCCATTACAATAACCGTATACCATATACATATCGGCATACTCATTAAACGTATATTCCATGTTGAACGAACGAAGAGATAACGTAAAATACAATAACTAATAAACTAATAAACTAATTAACTAATGAACTGTAGGAATAATCACGGTAGAACGGCAGAATTGACGAAATTAGGACAAACAAGTCAAATTACTTAATTTAATTATACAACTGTCAAAAGTGACAAATGCCAAAATTAAGTTACCCATGTTCTACAGTGTTGCCGAATGTATTTTTATGACAAAATTAACGAAATACCGAAATTAAAAACAAACTTTTTAGGCAGAAAGATAACATTTAGGAAAAGAAAAATTTTCAATATTGTTCTTTATTCTAAACTGCAGCTTCTCCATCAATAGATTTCAAATAATAACACCATTCAAGAGATCGGATATCATGACTTCGGAGACCTCGTGAAGACTCAAGAAGCACGGTACAACATTTTAGATTATAGATTGTCTACTCAGAATTTTGCGAAGAACACCGCCACGTGTAGCTTTTCCGCCAATTTATACACACCCTGTATATATATTTCATAAAAGGCCAAAGAGTAGACTACACACCATTATGTACAGAAACTAAACAATACGCGTTATATTGAACAAAATTACCATTTGATTATTAGTAATTTCTGCCTGTTACATAACCTAAAAAATATCGAGGTGTTGAAAATCTAATTTTGTTAGACAACTGGTTCAATTTTGTCTTTGAATTTAAATCACGTTAACTCCGATTACGTTAGAAGTGAAGAACGCATGTTAATATAAACTTTTGACAGGTGTCATCGTGCTCGATTATAATATCAATTGTTTCTCCGTGTAGGAATGCATGTTGATTTGATCAACGAATTAAATTACCTGGGCCAGAGTGTGTATGTGCCAAAGTGACGCGCGTTGTACAGTTATAGCTGTTACCTGTCGTGGTGCAGAAAATTCAGATCTCGCTGAATATTTAATATCTTGTTTCGTCGGAGTAACGGACTGTCGTATAATTCGCCAATCCCCGTTTTTCTCCGTGAATTTTCGAACCCTCGTCACGTAATTCAGTCACCGGGATGATCTTGATAGGAACGAATATGGGCTAAGAGGATGCGTATTATTTTCTGGGTTTTTCCTTTGCAATCAGTCCAATTCTGTAACGCAGTTGTTACGTAGCAAGTGGTTAAAATTCTTAGCAACGTTGTTAAAATATAAAATGGTATTCTGTAACATATCCAGTGGTTAAATAGTTTGCCACCAGTTGAGTGGCGAACTGAGTGACTACGAACTACGTAGCAACCAATATGTATCGTAAATAAACAAGCGGTAAATGAAATAGAAGATTTACATGAAAGGTGATTGATTTTATTTTTACTATTAAATCAGTATGATAGGTATTTTCATTGAATTTATATTTTTATTTTAGAGGTTACCCAACAATTGCCAGAAGGAACTTAGGGGATACTTCCTTTGGCTTTTACCTAGGATGTATATCTATACGAGTAAAAAAATAATGTAGTCAAATACAATTTTGTATTCGTCGACTATTAAAACAAGTTTGTTAAATTTATTAAATGTACAGTGGAAAGATTACCAGAGTTAAATTAAATCATCATTGTTAAAGAATTAAAATAGCATCCAATAAACGAGAAAACCTTTAAAACTTTTAACAACAACTAACTACAATTTAACCAGTTGTCGTATTAATGAACCCCATCATTTGAAACTTGTGGTTATACATATCCGAATAACCTAACCTCACAATTCAAAAATGCACTCAGACGCGAAGTCTCAGAAGAATAAGAATAACAACAAGAATAATTCACTTTACGCGATTTTACTGAGCAGCTATCTTCTGTGGACCTTTGCACAAATTTAATTTTTGCGTCACTTGTATCCACAATTCTTCGACATTACGGGCTTCCGTAAACGGAGTTGAGTGCGTCGCAAAAGTACTTTATTTTTGTGAATAAAATTAACCATGAGGGCATCAATATGGATTTTGTGTAGTTCTACTCTAGCAGATATTCCTATTCATTATTATATTGCATGCAGTACATCATAATTTGCTACGTAACAACTGCGTTACAGTATTGGCCTGAATAGTTGTGTTTCAAATTGAGCAGATAATGTTTATTTTTAGTCAAATAGTTTTATTTTTTCATTAGGCGTTTTCAGATGTGTTAGCAGAATTGAAATTAACAAAGTATGGACTTGAATCAAATTTATGTCTTGACACCACAAGGTGATACCTCAAGATCGCAGTGTGTAAGTGTGTACTCTTCTAATTTGAGTAATTGAGGAAATTGATTTAGTACCAAATGCCACCTTGAGGTGTGCTACAGATTACAAACAGGATAGCGTTCAAGGATCAATTTGGGCAGTTTTATTGTTCCTGTTTCACCAACCAAAACGATCTGTGATGAATGATGATGGATGATACAGCCACTTTCCTATTATAAGCATCGATAGGCATTAAAAGCTTTTGTTTAAGACCCAGTTCTACCTCTCCTAAAACGCGTTCTCAAATAAAAACGTTATTTATTGTTCAAAGTTTATGAAATTCTTAAACTTCTTAAGCCGGGGCTACATATTCGTATACTTGCCAAATATCAAATATTTGCCACATGTTAAATATTTGGCAAATATAATTGCCACGCAAATCGAAAATTTTTGTTATTGTTTGGTCTAACCGATGCCATGAGTGATTTGTTTCTCCTTTTAAGTTCGTCCACCGAATATTTTTCATCCATACTTGATTACCGGCTGATTTTTATAAAACTCAAAAAAATCTATGACATACCAACAAATTTGTACAATATTCGTTTGTGATTTCGGACCGTCAGAGTTGCACTGCAACAGTAAATGCATCGGACATTGATGCATCGCCACATAGCATTTTCTAATACGTGAAAATCTTCTTTGAGGACTTGCTACATGTGCGTACCGAATGGGCACTAGCCACTTTTTTGATTAGTTCGCCTTATTTGCACATTAGCTTTTTTTAAATCAAACTGATAATTTGATTACGAACAAGCAAGGTTTTATTTAATAATGCCGACATATTTTTAATTACATAACTGTAGAATTCACTACGTACTAACAAGGGCATTCTAGTGGAAATTTACAAAACAAATCTTGACGAAACTGTTTGTTTCATTTTAATGATTTTTTATTTAATTAATCAGCTTTCAGGATTATTAATTCGCAGCATCTAATTTTCACAGACTGTAAAACAATACAATTGGTCATTTGATGTGAACTAGTTTAAGTAAATTATTATTTTAATGAGAAAAAATATATATTTTTGTATCTAAATTAGGAAGATATTGCCCATAGAAGAAATAATATGGTTTCTTCGTCATCTTTAAAGTTCTACTAAATCCAATTGTACTACTAGGCTAGTTGTATAAATATATCCTAATATTGTCTGAAATACAGATCAATTAGCTTCTGAAACAAAAATTTAAACAAATGAGCTTTCAAAATATAACCTTTTTGTTGAATAAAAAAGCTACACAAAATTGTCTCTACTATTCAAATATTTTTAACCGCTTTCGTTTCTCTTCAAATAATAAACATCATAAAAATCGACAAATATATAAATACAAGCAAATAAAGTACAATTTTCCAAATAAATTATTTTATATACATACTGTCTATAAAATTTGTATGATGTTTATTACTTGAAGAGAAACGAAAACGATTAAAAATATTTTAATAGTAGAGACAATTTTGTGTAGCTTTTTTATTTAACAAAAAGGTTATATTTTGAAAGCTCATAAATGAGTATCATCTATATTGTTAATAGAAAAGCATCAACTTAGGATACACTCTGTACATGGTGTACGTTTTTCTTGGAAAGAAATACCGTTGCGTTTATGTGGACAGGTGAAAACAACAATATTTTTTTTTATTTCTGTCTGGCGGTTTCCGGAAAACTGTCTGTCTGACGGTCTCACAAAATTACAATTTTATGCGGTTTTCGCCCTTTAGAAAAATCAAAAATCTTACTAATAATTACAAATCTATTGTCAATCTTCGTATGCGACCTACTACACACAAAACGAAATTAAAAAATGGAAAAATTTAACAGCGTACTAAAATATTCATCGAGTACAAATAAATGCACCAATATTATTGTCGCCTTTGCATTTGCTATACCCACTTCAACTGGGTATTGCAAATACCAAGTATATACCGAAAAAAAAACTCGTCCGCACAGCCGAACGTCGAATATATAAATTTATTTTAGAGGTGAACTCGCCAGAAATATATTCATTTGCCCATATTACTGCTGCCCGGTGTAGACAGCAGACATAAAGAGCTTTAAAGACAGCCAATAACTGGTGACCATGGTTTGACGTTGGTGGGGGACAGGCTGACCACTCCCAACAAAACAAAAACATAGAAACGAAATATTTCGTTTCGGAGTTGCGATGTTTTTAGAACTGAGCCTTAAGCTACACATTGCATTTATGTTTTGTTTTAGTTAATTTTATGTTTTTGAAAACTATTTTTGTTTTATTGCAGATGACTCTACGCATGCAGCGTTGCTAGAAGGTTAATATGGACATCCCTAGGGTGTTGGCACTCCTGTGCCTCGCTGGCATCACTTTAGCAGCAGGTAAGTCATTTTGTTATTTCTGATTTAATGGAAAGGCTGGTTTAATCAATAGACAACATGATGGTCCAACGCATTGGCCAGCTAGATCGCCTAATTTAACCGTAAATGATTTGTTTCTTTGGAGACTAGAAGCAAAACAAAATTGGGCAGAGCAATATTTTGTAATTGAATATGGGGTAATTATGTCAAATCAACACAGTTTTGTTTCTCACCACCTTGGATTTTGATGAAATTTTGTACTATTGTTGTGTTCATGTAGTTATAGAAAAATATAAAAATGTATGATAATATGTTATCCCATTTTGCAATTATGGGTATGCAAATTTTTCAAAATTGTTTGGACATGATATATTTAAAGGCCGATTGTCGATCACCTTTGAGCTGTCTCCTGATATGCAACACAATAGGGCTTGTGGGGGAATTTTGTTTACTTAACCCTTAAATGCATATAGTTACAGAACAGCAACATATTTATTTTTCCTTTATAAACATGGCTCTACAAACTATAGTATTGTTCGCCACCGACTGGTGCATTCCTACAACATACTTTTGTAAAATTGTTGAGCAATCTATATAATTTTATATCCAGGGTTATTTGCCTTCTATTTGTAAAATATAATGGTGAAATAAAATTGTAGGGGTTGATTTAAAGTTAGTAGAATAGTTTATGACATTTGATTATAGGTTAAGTTGTAATATAAAGCTGTTGCATTATAAAATTTGTTTGTTGTAGTTCTACAACATTATGCATTCAGTGCAGAAATTGTTTTGTGTATTTGACATATGATAAGAGATAAATTTGTGATATAAAGATGTGTTACGAAATTTGTTTGCTGTAGTTCTACAACATTATGCGTTTAGTACAGAATTTGTTTTATTTGACATTTGTAATAGGTAAAGTTGTCATATAACGATGTTGTAGTATAAGGTTGGTTTGTTGTAGTTCCAGAACATTATGCCTTCAGTACAGTATTTGCTTTTTATAGAAGCTAAATGTGTAAATATCTGCTACGAAAGACAACAATAGTATTTTCGATAATTACATATAGTTTTATCTAACTTTTCAGGATAAAATGTGGCACCTAAGAAATCCTTACGTGATAAACAAAGAGAATATTTGGCCATGATTTGAGTGAAATTAGTAATCTGATCATGAAGTCTTCTCTGGCACCAATAGCTTATTAGATGAAATGAAAAGCTCCTTGAAAGTTTGCAGGTTTATTTAATTGCTACAAACAAGATTCGGCTTACGCCATCATCAGTGTTAGTAAACTAAAAACCAAAAGAAAACAATGAGAACCAATGTCACAAGTAAGAAATATTTAAGGAAGTTTTCATACTGGAATTTTGACTGTAAGTTTCCTTAAAGATTTTTACTTGTGACATTGGTTGTCTTTGTTTTCTTGTGCTTTTTAGTTTACTAACACTGATGATGACGTAAGCGGTAACATGCTTGTAGCAATTAAATAAACCTGCAAAGTTTCAAGATGCTTTTCTTTTATCTACTAATTTTCCATCATTTCCCCACTTGAATTGATAACTTACTTGATTCTGTATATTATCCGCCATCAGTTCAAGAACAAGCTAATGCAGAAGATTCAAATACTGATAGTGAGGATAACTACGATAATGTAGTTTCTGCCAGTACCAATCAAAGGAAATGTAAACGTAACAAAGCGAAGAGTAAAGAAAATTATTTAGGTTAACTTAATAATGAATGGATAACTTTCTAATTTGTCAGATTAAATTGATATTGAATCAAATTTATATGTGTAACAAACTGGTGTTTCTAAACCTTTACATACTACAGCGGCAGAATTGAAACAATATATAGGAATTTTAATTTTCATGTCCGTTGGCTCCTCATGTCTTACTGAAACACTAGTTGTTACTGGAATAGTGACATCCGAGTGGATATGATAATAAAAACTATGACACTGAGTGCTGGTATGTTCACCTACCAATAAAGTCCTCAATAGTTACGTGACAGATCTGTCAGGGTTGTTGCGCTATTTTAGCCCATAAAATAAGAAGATGTGCCGGCGGTTGTGAGCAGAACGTGAACATAAGGAGCACAGGACGCGACCCACCACCGCCACCGACACATCTTCTCATTTAACAGACGAAAATATCGCCACAAATTTGTCACTTCTATTTAGGATTTTGTAGGTAAGTGAAAATACCGGGCCTTAGTAGATTTGAGAAAATACGATAATTTCTACATTTTAACGCCAATAATGCACATTCTCCAGGAGAATCTGGTATTAAAAAGAGGCTTAACAAACTCACCAGAATGCTCATGGAAAAAGCTATAAAATGGCACCTATATGCCACCTCCCTAGATTAATTAGGTGAGTGACAATCTGCTTTAAAATATATCATGTCTGAACAATTTTTAAAATTTTGCGTAAGTACCTATAATTTAAAAACGGGATAACATATTATTATAAAATTTGTTATTTTTCTATAACTAAATGAACACAACAATAGTACAAAATGAGTAATGAGGAATAAAACTGTGTTGATGACATGGAATTACCCAATAGCGTAATAAATGCCGTTAAATACGAAATCCATTGCAATCCAAGTTATTGGCAATTTAAACACTGACATCCCTCTCAAATTAATATGAATAACCTACAAGCACTTCATCAAGAAATTAATATACCATCATCAGCAAACCTCGATGATAAATATCCCGCTGATCTCGACTAATAAATTGAAGAATCTATGTAACAATCTTACTTGACAATAGCAATAAGTCACGAGTAGGTACATGCATGCACACACAATACAAGCAAGAAGAGTTGCTCTGCTAATAAAATTGTTACTCCACTGAGAGCCTAGTGAACACGAAGAGCTTCAAGCAATAAAGCTGTCCACCATCAGGATGATATACGGTTGCTAGATCCTATCTTGTTACGTTTACTAGTGTATAAAACGATTTTTCACATTATCGCTGCTTCCCTTGTATGTGCAAACTAAAAAAATATATAACAAGAGTTTTCCAAGCACAGCGTGTCGCTAATTACAATCGTCTAGTTTTGAGGTTTTTGTTTTGTGAATGCAGCACACACGCAGAAGCTATTAATTTGATTAATTTTTCTTTTTTGGTGGTGTAAGGTGTAAATAAAAGGAAGATTTTGTTGGATGATTTACGATGATTGGTTGTTATGGTGGTTTGTTTATAGGATCCTATTAATCTGCAATTATAATTAGTGTTAAATATTCGAGTTTACTGAATTTTAATGGGTTTACCTCGGGCAGTTTTAAGATTTATTGCGTGCTGAGGTATTGAAATAACTTCTTGTAATCTTGTGACGTGCGTTGGTGACAAATTGATGACATGGTCTTAGAACCTACAGGATGTCCCTAAACTCGATAACATTTATTTGTAATAATTTCGTTGTCCAATAAGGTGCATATACCGGGTGTCTAAACTTATCGGTTCACCATTGGTAACTTTGTTATTATTATAACTACACAGTAGGTTAAATTAGCAAACTAGTAGTATTTTTTTTCGGCGATTAAGATTATGGTAACAACTAAATAATTGAAAATTTGGTTTTCGAAATATTTACGAAAAAATGTTTTTTTCATTGTAACACTCTGTATTTTGTCAAATATTTTTAAAGAAAATTTAATTTTGAACAGAAAGTTGATAATGCATGATTACCCTAAACATAAAACTAAACACGTAATGCGCAGTTTAATTTTGTGATATTTGTCGGAATAAGGTAAGTAAGTAGGCCGGACTGAATGTAGTGCCAAATAATGAAATACACAAATTTCCTTGGAAACAAAGTAAATAAACCTAAATCTGTTAAATTAAACTGTTAGAAAGATAGATTAATAATTTTCATTGTTGAAAAATAAAATGCCTTTTACACATTTGGAAAAGTGTGATATGCTGGAGGCGTATCTGGTTTGTAGAAAAAATTCTGCACAAGCTTTATTACAGTACCAGCACACATTCCCGGATCGTCAAGCACCACGCCAACAATACTTTCTGCGACTGTATCGAAGATTGCGAAACAACGAAAATTATTTTACTAAAGTAAGAAGAAAGAAGCTCTTTATTATTGATGAAGAAACGGAGACAAATGTGCTAGCGCATTTTGTAGCTCACCCTAAAATATCGATCAGAAACTGTGCAAGAGAATTAGAAGTAAAAAGGGTCACTGTTCACGCAATTTTGAAAAAGAATAAATTCCATCCCTACAAAATGAATAAAGTGCAAACATTATTAGCTGGTGATGAAGAAAGAAGATTAGTGTTCTCTAATTGGTTTATAAATTTTTGCAATGAACGACGAGATAATTTTAAGTTTATTTTGTGGTCAGATGAAGCTAACTTTTCAAACACAGGTATGCGCAATAAACACAATGAGCATTATTGGAGTAAAGAAAATCCTTTAGTAGTGGATCCACGTAATCCACAAAACCGATTTAGTTTAAATGTTTGGTGTGGCATAATAGGATCTAAACTTGTTGGCCCTATTTTTTATCACGGCACGTTAACCGGACAACGTTACGTTAAATTATTAACGCCAGTTATAGAAGATTTCCTGGACCATGTTCCTATTATTCAAAACGGCCGCATTTACTTTCAACAGGATGGCGCACCTGCTCATAATACCATACAATCTGTTAATTACTTAAATACAATTTTTGACCAGCGATGGATAGGAACAAACGCGCCAGTTCGTTGGCCTCCTCGGTCACCTGATTTAACGCCGCTTGATTTTTATCTTTGGGGCTCTGTGAAAGACGTAGTTTACCAGGAAAGACATCAGAATGTGGAAGAGTTAGAAATAGCGGTAAGAAACGCATTAAACAACATCGACGGCAGAACAATCTTAAAAGCCACTCGAAGTGTAAAAAAAAGAGCTCAAAAGTGCGGAGATCAAGAAGGTGGTACTTTTGAACATTTATTACATTGAAAAACATGTATTCAATTAATTTACAATTTTATACGTTGCTGTTGTTGTTAAGTATTTATGTATCTATTTGTTTCTACTTATTTTTATGTAGTGTTAAGCATAGTGCGATTAATGTTATTACTCATTAAAATTTCTTCCAACTATGTAAAAAGATGCAGTCACATTAAAAGAAAATTCACAAGAATATTTTGAAAACCAAATTTTGAATTATTATTTTGTTTTCATATTCTTAATAACCGAATAAAATACTACTAGTTTGCTTATTTAACCAACGTTGTATCTGCTTTAATAACAAAGTTACCAATGGTGAACCGATAATTTTGGACACCCTGTATATAATAAAAAGCGGTTGGATTCCTTATTCTTGTTAAATTTTATCTATCGCTACATGTTTCGTGTCCCACTGAGCACTTCTTCAGGCGCTACAGGAAGTGAGATCATATTATACAATTGACAAAACTAATAAAAAAAAAAGTTATAAAGCAACCAGTATCCAAAATACAACAGATCTTTCTAAAAAAATTTAAACACTTTTTATTTTTATTTATTGATTCTCCAGTAGCTCAAGAATCATACAAATTCATTTTTACAATGTTTATTTTCGAAATGGCTAAGACTAATATCAGCAAATTGTAAACATTCATACACTTTTCAGAAATGGCCTGCCCTTTTCGGGTTTCTTCTCTTTTTACTGTTTAATACCACCGATATTATAGTATGCAACTGCAGTAAGGAAACATAGAAATATAAATGGCGAAATCACCACACAGTGACAAGTCGTAATACTAAAAAATAATAGATAATATAGTACTAAATGATAAATTTTCAAGTTTTGAAGGTTTCAGTTTGCAAAAATCTTATAATTTTGTAGTGCATAAACAGCCGCGAAACATGTGCAGTCAGAGCACTTGACTTGATTAGCAACGTGAACTGTGCCCTAAAATATACTCAAACATACCTCAAAGATGTTCATAACTAAAATGACTTAACGAAAAAAAAACAAATAAACTGCTCCTGAAACATTTCTATATAACAGAAATGTTCTATATAATTCTAATTCTATATACCTAACAAACAAAACTGACTGCTCTTAGGTTTAAACTTCAAGAGAGACTTGTGAAAAATCGTACCCGATTTGTATTTGTTTACAAACAGTATTACATATAAACATAAATGCTAATAACTAGACAAAATTAGAAATTTTACTCGATCATCAAAAAATCGGAAAGCCGAGTGTTAATTTAAAACAGTTAAAACTGCAGAAATCGGGTACCTCTTTACACTTCTGGCGCGCTCATCTTTAAACCGAACCGGAGCTTTAAATACCGCCTATAACTGGTGACTACGGATTGACGTTGGTGGGGGACAGGCTGACCACTCCCAGCAAAAAAAATCGCAACGAAATAATTTCATTTCGAAATTTCCGATATTTATAAATATTTAATATAAAATCAAGTCTCATCCTTAGACAATCCGGTCATATTAAAGTTTATACCAACATTCACAACTACTTGGTAACAAATTGTTCAATCTTGAATCGAGAATCGATCTGGAAAGTAGAAATTAGTACAAAAGCCTACATCGGACTTCAGCTCATTAGTGTAGGTTATCTAAATTTCCCAACCAAACATTTCTGATTTTTATATCACTTCTGTTTCTGATACCGTTTCAACTTTAATTCAATATTAAAACTTTCCTTTACCATTTTTTCAGTAAACCCCTTCTACTACGAACCAATACGCGAATCAAAACAGTTACGAGCCCCAAACTTCCACTGCATCCAAGAAGGTTACTTCCCAGATGCGAAAAACTGCAGCATATTCTATAGGTGCGTCACCAACGGCCAAACCCTAAGCCCGGTCCAATACGAGTGTGGCCCAGGCACTGTCTACGAACCCAATCATCAAATCTGCACCCATCCATACTCAAGCAGCAGACCAGAATGTGGTGGCCAAGCATCATCCCAACCCGCATCAGCATCAACAATCGCTCCCACGTATCTACCACCACAAACAACCGAACAAATGAATCCAACAACAACAGAAAGTGGCCCTGTATCCACAACCACCGTTTCCAGCACTCTGGGTGCGGAGTGTACCAATGAAGGCTTCATGGGAGATCCAAACGACTGCTCCAAATTCTATAGATGTGTTGCTGACGGACGTGGAGGCTTCACTAGGTATACTTTCACCTGTGCTTCTGGAACTGTATGGAGTCCTAAAGCTGTTGCTTGCGATTACCCATGGAATACTGATAGAGTGAATTGTGGAGGTAGCTCTGGAGGAAATGGAGCACCTGGTGGTTCTGGAGGATCTGGTGGTTCAGGTGGACCAGGTGGATCAGGTGGATCAGGTGGTTCAGGTGGATCTGGAGGAAGTGGTACATCCGGAGGAAACGGAAGCTCTGGAGGAAGTGGTGGATCCGGAGGACACGGAAGCTCTGGAGGAAATGGAGGGCAAGGAGGTTCTGGAGGGTCTGGAGGCTCTGGAGGTCAAGGTGGTTCCGGTGGTCAAGGAGGCTCAGGTGGTAATGGAAGCAATGGAGGAAGTGGTGCACCAGGAGGAAACGGAAGCCCTGGAGGAAGTGGTGGATCTGGAGGAAACGGAAGCTCCGGAGGAAATGCGGGACAAGGAGGTTCTGGAGGCTCTGGAGGACATGGTGGTTCTGGCGGACAAGGAGGCTCAGGTGGTAATGGAAGCAGTGGTGGATCAGGAGGAAATGGAAGCAATGGAGGAAATGGTGGATCTGGAGGAAACGGAAGCCCTGGAGGAAATGGTGGATCTGGGGGAAACGGAAGCCCTGGAGGAAATGGAGGACAAGGAGGTCCTGGAGGTTCTGGAGGCTCTGGAGGACAAGGTGGTTCTGGCGGACAAGGAGGCTCAGGTGGTAATGGAAGCAATGGTGGATCAGGAGGGAATGGAAGCAATGGAGGAAGCGGTGCATCAGGAGGAAACGGAAGCTCTGGAGGAAATGGTGGGCAAGGAGGTTCTGGAGGCTCTGGAGGACAAGGTGGTTCTGGGGGACAAGGAGGCACTGGCGGTAATGGAAGCAATGGTGGAACAAGCGGAAATGGTGGATCTGGAGGCAATGGTAGTAACGGAGGCTCCGGAGGTGAAGGTGGATCCGGTGGGCAAGGTGGAGGTAATATCAATATCACCCAGTACTTTATAACATTTTAACTATATAATTATACCATACAGAACAAGCAACAACCCCTGGACCTATTGGAAATAAGTGCACCAAAGAAGGCTTTCTGGGTGATGAAGAAGACTGCATGAAATTCTATAGATGCGTCGATAACGGACAAGGAGGCTTCACTCAAAATGTGTTCACCTGTGCACCAGGTACCGTGTGGGATAACAACTTAAATACCTGCAATTATCCATCAGCCGCAAATAGAACTGGGTGCAAAGTGAATAGTAATGGTGAAGGAAATGGAGGTTCTGGAGGATCAGGAGGACACGGTGGCTCTGGAGGAAACGGAAGTAATGGCGGGAACGGTGGATCAGGAGGAAACGGAAGCAATGGTGGAAATGGAAGTAATGGTGGAAATGGAAGTAATGGCGGATCTGGAGGACAAGGTGGATCTGGTGGCCAAGGTGGATCAGGTGGCCAAAGTGGATCAGGTGGCCAAGGTGGATCAGGTGGCCAAGGAAGCAATGGCGGCTCTGGTAATAATGGCGGAAATGGTGGATCAGGAGGCAATGGCAGCAATGGAGGACAAGGTGGATCCGGTGGCCAAGGTGGGTCCGGTAACCAAGGAAGCAATGGTAGTTCTGGAAACAACGGCGGCCATGGTGGATCAGGAGGCAATGGAAGTAATGGTGGAAGCGGTGGGCAAGGAGGTTCTGGAGGTCAAGGCAGCAATGGTGGATCAGGAGGCAATGGCAGTGACGGTGGTTCTGGAGGGCAAAGTGGGTCCGGTGGCCAAGGTGGATCCGGTAGTCAAGGAAGCAATGGTGGATCAGGTGGTAATGGCAATAACGGAGGCCAAGGTGGATCTGGAGGCAATGGAAGTAATGGTGGAAATGGAGGACAAGGAGGATCTGGAGGTCAAGGAAGCAATGGTGGGTCCGGAGGCAATGGCAGTAATGGTGGTTCTGGAGGACAAGGTGGATCAGGTGGTCAGGGTGGATCCGGTAGTCAAGGAAGCAATGGTGGATCAGGTGGTAATGGCAATAACGGAGGCCAAGGTGGATCTGGAGGCAATGGAAGTAACGGTGGAAGTGGAGGACAAGGAGGATCTGGAGGTCAAGGAAGCAATGGTGGATCAGGAGGCAATGGCAGTAATGGTGGTTCTGGAGGACAAGGTGGATCAGGTGGCCAAGGTGGAGGTAATGTCAATTTTACTAATCTTTTATAAGACTCTAAACAACCTAACGTATCTGTATTTTAGAACAACCAACTAGCCCAGGACCTATTGGTAATAAATGCACCCAAGAAGGCTATTTGGGTGACGATGAGGACTGCATGAAATTCTATAGATGTGTCGACAACGGCCAAGGTGGATTCATCCAAAATACCTTTACATGTGGACCAGGAACCGTATGGGATAACAAATTAACCACTTGCAATTACCCATCAGCAGCAAACAGGAATGATTGCAAAGTAAATAGCAACGGTCAAGGTAATGGAGGAAATGGAGGCAATGGTGGTTCGGGCAGCAATGGAGGTAATGGTGGAAATGGAAATAATGGCGGCTCCGGAGGGCAGGGTGGGTCGGGTGGTCAAGGTGGATCAGCTGGCCAAGGAAGCAATGGTGGCTCCGGTAACAATGGAGAAAGTGGTGGGTCAGGAGGCAATGGCAGTAATGCAGGCCAAGGCGGATCTGGAGGGCAAGGAGGAACTGGAGGTCAAGGCAGCAACGGTGGATCTGGTGGCAATGGTAGTCACGAAGGCCAAGGAGGATCTGGAGGACAAGGCGGGTCCGGTGGTCAAGGAAGCAATGGCGGAAATGGTGGATCAGGAGGCAATGGAAGTAATGGAGGACAAGGCGGATCTGGAAGCAATGGTAATCATGGAGGACAAGGTGGATCAGGAGGCAATGGCAGTAACGGTGGAAATGGAGGTCAAGGAGGATCTGGGAGCCAAGGCGGATCCGGTGGTCAAGGAAGCAATGGCGGATCTGGTAACAATGGCGGAAATGGTGGCTCAGGAGGCGAAGGCACTGGAAATAATGGTGGAAGTGGAGGGCAAGGAGGCTCTGGAGGTCAAGGTAGCAATGGTGGATCCGGAAGCAATGGAGGGCAAGGTGGATCAGGTGGCCAAGGTGGAGGTAATGTCAATTTAATAAATATTTTATAAAATTGCAAATTATTTATCATATCTTTATTTTAGAACAACCAACTACTCCAGGTCCTATTGGTAATAAATGCACCCAAGAAGGCTATTTGGGTGACGATGTGGACTGCATGAAATTCTATAGATGTGTCGACAACGGCCAAGGTGGATTTATCCAAAATACCTTCACTTGTGGACCAGGGACTGTATGGGATAACAAATTAACCACTTGCAATTATCCAACAGCAGCAAACAGGAATGATTGCAAAGTAAATAGTAACGGCCAAGGTAATGGAGGAAATGGCGGCAATGGTGGTTCAGGCAGCAATGGAGGTATTGGTGGAAATGGAAATAATGGCGGCTCTGGAGGGCAAGGTGGATCGGGTGGTCAAGGTGGGTCAGCTGGCCAAGGAAGCAATGGTGGCTCCGGTGAAAATGGAGGAAGTGGTGGGTCCGGAGGCAATGGCAGTAATGCAGGACAAGGTGGTTCTGGGGGCAATGGAAGTAATGGTGGAGATGGAGGACAAGGAGGATCTGGAGGTCAAGGCAGCAATGGTGGATCTGGAGGCAATGGTAGTAACGGAGGCCAAGGTGGATCTGGAGGACAAGGCGGGTCCGGTGGTCAAGGAAGCAATGGCGGAAATGGTGGATCAGGAGGCAATGGAAGTAATGGAGAACAAGGCGGATCTGGAAGCAATGGTAATAATGGAGGACAAGGTGGATCAGGAGGCAATGGCAGTAACGGTGGAAATGGAGGTCAAGGGGGATCTGGGGGCCAAGGCGGATCCGGTGGTCACGGAAGCAATGGCGGAGATGGTGGCTCAGGAGGCGGGGGCAATGGAAATAATGGTGGAAGTGGAGGGCAAGGAGGCTCTGGAGGTCAAGGTAGCAATGGTGGATCCGGAAGCAATGGAGGACAAGGTGGATCAGGTGGCCAAAGTGGAGGTAATGTCAATTTAATAATCTTTTATAAAATTGCAAATTATTTATCATATCCTTATTTTAGAACAACCAACTACTCCAGGTCCTATTGGAAGTAAGTGCTCCCAAGAAGGCTATTTGGGTGACGATGTGGACTGCATGAAATTCTATAGATGTGTCGACAACGGCCAAGGTGGATTTATCCAAAATACCTTCACTTGTGGACCAGGGACTGTATGGGATAACAAATTAACCACTTGCAATTATCCATCAGCAGCAAACAGGAATGATTGCAAAGTAAATAGTAACGGCCAAGGTAATGGAGGAAATGGAGGCAATGGTGGTTCAGACAGCAATGGAGGTAATGCTGGAAATGGAAATAATGGCGGCTCTGGAGGGCAAGGTGGGTCGGGTGGTCAAGGTGGATCAGGTGGACAAGGAAGTAATGGTGGCTCCGGTAACAATGGAGGAAGTGGTGAGGCAGGAGGCAATGGCAGTAATGCAGGGCAAGGCGGATCTGGAGGCAACGGTAATAATGGAGGCCAAGGTGGATCAGGGGGTAATGGCAGTAACGGAGGTCAAGGTGGATCTGGAGGCAATGGTAGTAACGGTGGAAATGGGGGACAAGGAGAATCTGGAGGTCAAGGAAGCAATGGTGGATCCGGGGGCAATGGAAGTAATGGTGGTTCTGAAGGACAAGGAGGATCTGGAAGTGAAGGAAGCAATGGTGGATCCGGAGGCAATGGTGGATCCGGAGGCAATGGCAGTAACGGTGGTTCTGGAGGACAAGGTGGATCAGGTGGCCAAGGTGGAGGTAATGTCAAGTTTACTAATCTTTTATTAGATTGCAAACTAGTTATCGTATCTTTATTTTAGAACAACCAACTACTCCAGGGCCTATTGGAAGTAAGTGCACCCAAGAAGGCTATTTGGGCGACAATGAGGACTGCATGAAATTCTATAGATGTGTCGATAATGGCCAAGGTGGATTTATCCAAAATACTTTCACTTGTGGACCAGGGACCGTTTGGGATAACAAACTAACGACCTGTAATTACCCATCAGCAGCAAATAGGAATGACTGCAAAGTAAATAGTAATGGTCAGGGCAATGGAGGAAATGGAGGCAATGGCGGTTCAGGCAGCAATGGAGGTAATGGCGGAAACGGTGGATCGGGAGGAGACGGAAGCAATGGTGGTAATGGAAGTAATGGTGGTTCTGGAGGTCAAGGTGGTTCCGGTGGTCAAGGCAACAATGGTGGATCTGGTAACAATGGCGGAAATGGTGGATCAGGGGGCAATGGCAGTAATGGGGGGCAAGGCGGATCTGGAGGCAATGGTAATAATGGAGGTGGATCTGGAGGCAATGGCAGTAACGGTGGAAACGGAGGACAAGGGGGATCTGGAGGTCAAGGCAGCAATGGTAGTAATGGAGGACAAGGCGGATCAGGAGGCAATGGCAATAATGGAGGCCAAGGTGGATCTGGAGGCAATGGCAATGGAGGACAAGGCGGATCAGGAGGCAATGGCAGTAATGGAGGCCAAGGTGGATCTGGAGGCAATGGCAATGGAGGACAAGGCGGATCAGGAGGCAATGGCAGTAATGGAGGCCAAGGTGGATCTGGAGGCAATGGCAATGGAGGACAAGGCGGATCAGGAGGCACTGGCAGTAATGGAGGCCAAGGTGGATCTGGAGGCAATGGCAATGGAGGACAAGACGGATCAGGAGGCAATGGCAATAATGGAGGACAAGGTGGATCAGAAGGCAATGGCAGTAATGGAGGCCAAGGTGCATCTGGAGGCAATGGTGGTACTGGAGGTCAAGGTGGGTCTGGAAGTGAAACTAGTACCAATTCGTGCAAATCCGAAGGATTTCATGGAGACGACAAGAATTGCACGAAATTCTATAGATGTGTTGACAACGGCCAGGGCGGATTTACACAGTTTGAATTCTCTTGTTCACCCGGCACTGTCTGGGATCCAGCAATTTTATCTTGTAACCACGCGTGGGCTGTAGAAGGAAAATGCGGAACAATGGGATATAATGGAAATGGTGGCGATGGAGGCAGTGGTTCCCCAGGGAGCAACGGATCTCCAGGCGGAAATGGATCACCAGGTGGTAATGGATCCCCAGGCGGAAACGGGTCATCTGGTGGTAATGGATCTTCAGGTGGTAACGGATCACCAGGCGGAAATGGATCTCCAGGAGGCAATGGGTCACTAGGTGGTAATGGAACCCCAGGTGGCAATGGATCTCCAGGTGGTAACGGATCATCAGGTGGTAATGGATCGCCAGGTGGTAACGGATCTCCAGGTGGTAACGGATCACCAGGCGGAAATGGATCACCAGGTGGTAATGGATCGCCAGGTGGCAATGGATCACCAGGTGGTAATGGGTCTCCAGGTGGCAATGGATCACCAGGTGGTAATGGGTCCCCAGGTGAAAATGGATCTCCAGGTGGTAATGGAGCTCCAGGAGGAAATGGTGGCAATGGATCTCCAGGTGGGAATGGAAACAATGGTGGAAATGGGTCACCGGGAAGCAATGGATCGTCAGGAGGAAATGGAAGTAATGGAGGTAATGGACAAAATAGCAGCGGAGGCAACGGGAACAACAATAGTCAAGGTACGCTTAAGACCCCACCATTAAGGTACAAATTTTAACTATTTTTGTTCTTAGGTCAAACTTCAAACTCTTGCAAGAAGGAAGGGTTCCAAGGAGACGACAAAGATTGCAGCAAATTCTACAGATGTGTAGATAACGGACAGGGAGGTTTCACCCAATACCAATTCTCTTGTTCCCCCGGAACAGTGTGGGACCAATCGACATTATCTTGCAATCACGCTTGGGCAGTATATGGCAGATGCGGTACAGCAAAAGAACCTCAACCTACTCCCCCAAGTCAACCACAAACTCCAGGCACTCCAGGACAACCCGGCACACCAGGAACCCCAGGACAACCAGGACAACCAGAAACACCAGGACAACCAGGAACACCAGGCTCGCCAGGCAGCCCAGGAGGAAATGAAAACAATGGTGGAAATGGTTCACCAGGTGGCAATGGGGCTCCAGGTAGTAATGGATTACCAGGCGGTAATGGATCTCCGGGAGGAAATGGATCACCAGGAGGAAATGGATCACCAGGTGGAAATGGGAGCAATGGAGGGAATGGATTACCAGGAGGAAATGGATCACCAGGTGGTAATGGGAGCAATGGAGGGAATGGATCACCAGGTGGCAGTGGATCGCCAGGAGGAAATGAAGCCCCAGGTGGCAATGGATCTCCAGGAGGTAATGGATCACCAGGCGGCAATGGATCGCCAGGAGGAACCGGTGGCCCAGGCGGCAGTGGATCTCCAGGAGGTAATGGATCACCAGGTGGCACTGGATCTCCAGGCGGTACTGGACCCCCAGGTGGCAACGGATCGCCAGGCGAAAATGGAAACAATGGATCATCAGGAGGCAATGGAGGAAATACCGGAAACAACGGCAACAATAACAGTCAAGGTAGATTAACACACCACCTTTAACATACATCTTAATTCACGTATTCCTCTTTTAGGTCAAACTTCAAACTCTTGCAAAACAGAAGGATTCCAAGGAGACGATAAGGACTGTAACAAATTCTACAGATGTGTCGACAACGGACAGGGAGGGTTTACGCAATACCAATTCTCTTGTTCCCCTGGAACCGTATGGGACCAATCGACATTATCTTGCAATCACGCTTGGGCGGTTTATGGCAGATGCGGCACAGCGAAAGAACCTCAACCTACCCCACCAAGTCAACCAGGGACTTCAGGACAACAAGGAACACCCGGAACTCCTGGACAACCGGGAGCACCAGGTTCACCAGGCGGGCCAGGAAGTCCAGCACAACCGGGTACACCAGGTGGCCCAGGAACGCCGGGAACTCCAGGTACACCAGGAACTCCAGGGCAACCAGGAAAACCTGGTACACCAGGTTCACCAGCCGGCCCAGGAGGTCCAGCACAACCAGGTGGCCCAGGAACTTCAGGACAACCTGGAACACCAGGTTCAACAGGCGGACCAGGAAGTTCAGCACAGCCAGGTACACCAGGTGGCCCAGGAACGCCGGGAACACCAGGAACTCCAGGGCAACCCGGAAGTCCAGGACAACCTGGTACACCAGGTTCACCAGGCGGCCCAGAAGGTCCAGCGCAACCAGGTGGACCAGGAACTTCAGGACAACCTGGTACACCAGGTTCACCAGGTGGTCCAGGAGGTCCAGCTCAACCAGGAACGCCTGGTGGCCCAGGAACTCCAGGACAACCAGGAACGCCTGGTGGCCCAGGAACTCCAGGACAGCCAGGAACTCAAGGACAACCAGGAACACCAGGTGGGCCAGGAACTCCAGGACAATCAGGAACTCCAGGTGGTCCAGCTGCAGGAGTTGAACCCCAACGTCCAGGTCAATGTGGTGTTGAGGGTCAGTTCAGAGGAGACGCGAACAATTGCAGAAAATTCTATAGATGCACGAATGGAATTGAATATTCCTTCAATTGTGGAGAAGGGACTGTTTGGGATCAAGCTTTGACTACTTGCAACTATCCAAACGCTGTTCAAGGAAGGTGTGGTACAGGTGGAACTACTGGGGGGCAATCAGAACCTCCGGCACCGTGTTCCAACCAGACTACAACTGCACCTCCAACGGGGGTGACTCAACCATCACCTACATCACAACCACCGTCATCAGATCATAAAAAGTGTGTAGAAGAAGGAAGATTTAGTCCGGATCCAAAGAACTGCTCCATGTACTATAGGTGTAGCAATGGAATTGATTATCATATGCCATGTGGACCAGGAACTGTTTGGGACCAAGATGTTTTAACTTGTAATTGGCCTTATAATGTTAAAGGAAAATGCAATAAACCAGCAAATGGAACAACTGAACCAACAACAACTGATGGTACGTCACCACCAATAACAACAAGCACTGATGGTTCAATTGGTTCAACAACTTCTGTTCCAACCACAACGTTACAACCATCAACAGTCACAGATGCTCCATCAACAACTGAAGGTACTACGAATCAAAACCAAGCCACGACTGAAGCATCTTCTACAATACGTCCTGACATAACCTCAACAACTTCTCTTCCTACCACTACACTACAACCATCTACAACTCAGCAAACTACTGATGGTACAACTTTAGAACCAACAACAACTCAGAGGACTGATTCATCGACTGTCAGCAACTGCGTCGACTATAGACCTGATGAAAAAAATTGCACAAAATTCTATAGGTGTGCCAATAATATAGAGTATCCTTACACTTGCCCACAAGGAACTGTTTGGGATGTTCATAGAACAACTTGTAATACTCCTGATCAAGTTTATGGGAAGTGTGGAACTGCTACGTCACCACCAGAAACAACGACATCAGGTTCAACAACAACAGATGTGGCTTCTACAACAGAACTTGGGTCAACAACGACGCAAGTTGCAAATATTGAAGGAACTACTACGAATCTTCCAACTACAATTGCCCCAACTACAACAGAACCTGCACCAACAAATACAACACAACTTCCAGACGTTACAACAAACAATCCAACAACACAAAATCCAACTACAGTGCAACCAGAGACAACCACGTTAGTCTCAACAACAGAGCAAAGTTCAACGACTCAACCCAGTACTAGTACAGGTGGATCAGAAACAACCACAACATCTCCAACAACAACAACATCTCCAACAACAACATCTCCAACAACAGCAACTTGTCCAATTGGAGAATTGACTGGTGAACAGATTCTTTTAGTCTGTCCAACATCGTTTAGAAGACATCCGAAGTATTGTAACCTCTTCTACCAATGTGTTACGAGTTCTGTAAGTCAAGTCCAAGTCAGCGTCTTCAGTTGTCCAAATGGAACCTTGTATGATAACGAGAGGTGTCAATGTGTTCCTGAGAGCGAGACGAAGCCTTGTGAAGGTCATGTGCAAACTCAGACCTTCAGATCTTTTGGAGATAATGCTGTAACACCAGTAAGTACAAAATGTTTACTGGAGGATGTTTGTTTTTCTTAAATAAACGGTTTTCATTTCAGATGCTTGTGGATAAGACTGGTCCATTCTGTCCTTTTGAAGGATACTTCGACCTTGGGCATGAAGACAAGTGCCAAGCGAGTTTCCTGAAGTGTACTAAGTCTGAAGAAGAGTACAACAAGATGGAAGCTACGCTGAACCAGTGTCCACCTGGTTTTGCGTTCTGGTCAATCAGTAGGAGATGTGAAAGAGTTGGAAAGTTGTTGCAGTGTAAAGGAATAGATGAAGTTCCTCTTAGATGGGATTTACCAATTGAGACGACGAATGTGTCGTACAGGAAACGAAAAGCCATAACGAATTTAGAATAGGCGAAATAGATAAAACATGAATTTGCTAGGAATATTTTTCATTTACCATTAAAGAAATTTCGGGAATATTCCTTGTAAATACGAAAGAAATATTTTCTTGGGATGATTCGTCTTCTATTGGATGATGAATTGGGTCAAGAAAATCGGGTTGGTGCATGGGGAATTTATTTATTTCTTGCTAGTAACTAAGGATTGCCATTTTACTGCCTAATAGCTCGTAGTAGTGTAGTTAGTGTTGATATATTTGTGTTTTGTCGATAGAAATTAGATCAGGTTTTGTGAAATTTGTGTAAACTGTTATTTTTCTAGTCGTATTGATATGGCAATTTGTTTTTATTCGGAATGTTCATTGGGCATTACCTAAGATATGCGCCTGCAAATATATCAGAAGAATGTTGTACGTAATATTTATATATAATTTTAGGGTTAGTAAGATCTCGAATACTTCGACAAAAATTGTGTAAAACGCTAATATTTTTTTGTACGAGAAATATGAATAAAATATTTTTCAAATTATATTTTGCTTTTCTTGTTTAGAATAAGGCTTCTAATGTTTCATTAGCTAGATTTATTGTTTTTCTCATTCCTTTTTAAAGTAGCGGCCCGTGAGGCCCAAAGAGAAACATCTAATTTTTAAAATAGATTGTATGAAACTGCATGAAATTTATGAAAAATGATCTGTAAAATGAAAATTTTGATCTGCAAAATGCAGCAAATCTTCTAAAATCCTTATCATTACCCACTGTGTAAAAACAGAAATGAACAGTAACAAGTTTATATTTCGTTTCTAAAAAGTTGTCAAGAAAAAGATTCCAATAAATATTTAAGAAAACTGCTTAAACCACAAATATGAAATACTAAGAAGTAAATCAGATGTCAAGTGTTTTTATGGTTTAAGTAATTTTCAAAAACATGTATTTCATTTTATATCTTGTAAACCTCTCAGATGACGAGTTATTGACACAGTCAGTGGCGGACTGGCCAGGTGGTGCCAGGTTGCCCGATGCCAAGTGGGTGCCAGGTTGCCCCTCTTAAGTGGGCCCCCCTTAAGACAATATGTTGAAAATATTAATAATATTAATAATATATTAATACTTATTTATACTCAAACTTGCACGGGGCTGCCTTAAGAATTTATTTTTATGTTTGGCAATAAATAAGAACCCAATAATAAAATTGCATGGTGTGTTTTAAGAAACCCACTTTGGGAAACAATAAAAATTCTCCACAAGGCCCTTGTTAAGAGAACTTGTTAAAATGTATTACTATTTGAACTTGAAACTTTTTACTGGACGTTTATCTTTCATAAAAAATAACTTTTTTTTTTTAATTTGGTTGATCAGGTTCTGGCAAAAATATTATTCATCCGAAATTGAAATACCAATACGTCACAAAGTACAGAATTGTTATGGTATGACGTGGTAGTTTCTACCAAGAAAACTTAAAAAAGTCAATGCTATGATGTACAAAATTAAAACTTGAAAAATCGGATAATTGATATACAGGAAAACAGTGTGGAATATTTGCTGAACATATGAAAGGGACCAAAATAAATCAAATAAATAAAATTTTCCTTTGGTACAAAAATGAATCACATACTGAATGTTCTTTTATACATGCAATAAAAATAAAATTAAGTTTATTTATAGAATAAAAAATGTAAATTAGAAAAAAATACAAAATTAATAGAAACAATGTTGCGCATTTTTGTGTTGATCAATGATATAAAAAGTAATACACCTTTTTCACTTTCGAAGATATCATAAAATTGATGTACAGGGTGCTATAAAAGTTATAGATAATCACCAACAAACTTATGTTTGTTTAAATGGAACACTAGGTATATTATTGCAATTTGTGATGAAGATTTTTAGTCTAATTGTTTTGACTTCAACTTGTATTAGGCTATTATCAACTGTTTCTGAGATATTGTGAAAGGATTGTCAAAAATGAGCATTTTCAAAAAATTATTCTAAAGTAACTAACAAGAATAAAGAAATAAAAGAACTCATTTTGGATAGTAACATAGTCGCATGTTTTAGAGTTATTATTCATTAACTAAATAAATTAAATCCTAATATGACTTATCCGGAATAACTGGAGATTTGCTAAATGTCAAATAACAAGAATTTTAAATGGAACACCCTGTATATCTTGACATATTTCGAAAGATCGATAAATCAACTTTCCTAAAATGTCTAAGTCGGTAGGTCTATCGTCAACAGCTAAAAAGTTATTAAGCATCTAATTTAACATTTATACGCATACAAAAAATATTTCATAAATTAATATAACATATCTTCTGCAGCAACATTTAATCATTGCAAACTGCTACTATGAGTTACACAAACGAGCAATTTATGATCATCCAAGAATTAGTTTTATTAATACCAGTCGAAAATTATTTAAAATTTTTATTTATTTACGTAATGTTCTAAACTATTTAAAGAATTATAATGGATCCTTGGGTTGGTTGTAGTGGTGTAACGCCTTAGCCAGCTAAATCGCCAGTTTAATTCATTTATTTCGGGACATGTTAAGTAATAAGTTTATGGGGATGTTCCAGTTCCTACTGATAACAAAAACAAGGAGTGATTTGGTAGCAATGTGGTGTTCTTCAGAAATTCTAACATTTCTGTACTCCCATAAGAATAAATAATTAAATAAATGGATAATTCTAAACTGAATAAATAATACTTATTTCAGTACGATTGTCAAGAGTGCACATATCAACCGTGTCAGGTCAATGCGTTTCAGTCTTGCTTCACATTCTTGGTGGAAATATTACATTTTCCATGGTTTCCACAAAAATATTTTGACGCCTCCTTATTACTATTCTTCATGTTCGCTATAGTAGTTGTAATATTCCCATAAATTTTTTCCTCAATATGTCCACAGAGTAACAAATCAAACTCGATTAAATCAGGCGATCTAGTTTTTCAAAGCGTTGGACTACCATGAACAATTTAATGTCATTGATAAATATTATTTAAAAAATTTTAGATTGATATATAAATTACTAATTCTTTGAAGAAAATAAATATCACAAATTATACGTTTGTATAAATCAAAATTGCAGAATGCTAAGCTGCTGCATGAAAAGAATAATTATTCTAATTGAGAGATTGTTGAATTTCGTCGAACAATCTGGATATTTAATATTAATTTATGAATATTGTGCATAAGTTATAAATGTCACATTAGATGCTTAATAACTTTTTAGCTGTTGATGATAGATCACCGAGTTAGACATTTTAGGAAAGCTGATTTATCTATCTTATATATTGTATTTATTCGTTCTATTTCTTATTTTTAACATTCTATTTCATAATATTTTTGTCAGTTTTTCTTTGTAACTCTTTCATTTTTCATTTTCTCCCCGCAATATTCTTCCGCATAGTAAATGAGATACTGAGTAAAACGTTTCATATGGACTTATTATTTTTTCAATTTATGACAAAGTTGCAAAAGCAATTGAGAAAACGAATAAGTCCATTTGATACTTTTTACTCAAAATGATATTTGTTTTATAGAAGAAAAAATTAATAGAAAGCTTCATATAAATTTTTTTGTTTATTTACTTATTCAATTTATGTTGATTTTGTTTTAAATATTTTTATTTAAATTTATTTACTTTGTATGGTTGTAATGTGTAGTGGGTGTGTTCAAACGGCTGAATTTCTTAAGGAATTGAGAAAACAAATAAGTCCTTATACCAAATTTATTCAGAATGACATTTGCTTTATAAAAATAAGTTTCGGGGAAAAAGTGGGACACCTGTATATATATACCGGCAGCATAAACAAAAAAAGGTGGGCCCCCCTTAGCTTCCTGGAAATCAATATTTTTGGACCCAGTCCGCCACCGGACACAGAAGAGTTCTTTTAACATTTTGTAATTGCTTTCTTTTAACATTCAATCGCCTTGTGACATTGAACAAATGGCCTCAGGGACATGCTGTTTTTACAGCTTTTTTATTTGTAATTTAAAAGAATATCAAACACAGGAAAAATATAAAGAATGCATTATTTATAAAAAAAAATGGCATTTGTCCGCTTCTTACAAAAGCACCACATTGTATATTAAAAATATTTCAAGTTTGTAGCTTAAGTCATTTCTTGGTTTCTTTTGGTAAACTTTTCATTGGACCTGATAGGACACGTTACGTTTCTTCTTGTTAACACTGTAGATAGCAGAAAGATAGAAATTTCTGTTTTAAGTCGCTGTTTGACAAGAGGCAAAAATATATTTATTTGCTGCAAAAGATGTTTATTTGACGCAAATAACATTTGTTAGAAATAAATAAATATTATTTGACTAAAGAAAAAAATGTTTGTAGCAAATACATATACTTTTGGCTGTATTAAAACAACGATATTTTGAAAACATTTTAAATTATTTGGGTATCATAACAAACTTACACTTAAAACAAACAATTCCAAAAAACTAAGAAAATTTTACTAAAAAATTTAATTTAATTTAATAAGTACTTATTCGGAGGACATCGGAATTGACGATGGCATATTTAATGATGAACTCTAGCAGTTCTGCAATATGCAAAATATTTAAAAAAAATCTATTGAAGCAGGGAAATAGATTACAATGCGAAAAAATATTTATTTTTATTTGTTAAGAGTAAATGTTAGTCACCGGCCTCAAAAGTTCGACGAAACTGAGGCGCGAGAGGAGGGAACAAGCTGCGCCCACTGTACACTCCGCAGAAAATGCAAGCAACGCACTGATTAGATGAGGGCGCGGTATCGTTCTTTGGCGGCGAAGATCAAAGGGGCCGTGCGGTGTCGACTGGCGCCGAACCGTTTCCTAATAATTTTGTGTATGTGACTATCGCATGTTCTGAAATGGTTTTCTAGTATATTTTAAATACAAATACAATTCCACAAAACAATACAGTGATACAAATTATTTAATTGCTCTATTATAACAATCCTATTTTACTACTAACTATGGTTGAACATTTTACCATTTGTATGTTGAAAAAAATTGTAGTTTTGGTAAAACAGACAGCTTTTCTTACATAAATCATTTATTGCTTTACATTTATTATTAGAATTAGTAACTAATTATCAGTTAGCTCCGAAGAAGCGAACAGCATGGTTCGCGAAGACAGTAATTATGAATTTTTACTCACGGCATAAACCGGTAACTATTTATCATCTAAATTTAAATGACTCTGGCCGTGAAAGCATTCGTACTCAGATACTTATTTAAATCCATTTAACGTTTTCTTTGTGCATCAGTAATCTCGAATGTCTCGTTCGTACTTAGCAGAGATCGATACTTTCAGGTAAAATACACCTCATATAAAAATTCAAATTTTTATCGGGTGACGCAAGTAGGTGTTGGTAAATATAATATTCCTATTTTAATTCTAGATACAGTTGGATACTGCATTTTGAAATTTTATTCAAAATTATTATTGCTATGTATAGACTTGGTAGTATACGTACTTCAATTTCAATTGTAGGTATGAGAAAAAATAGCGATTTCGATAAAACAGGCAGCTTTATGTATATGTATAAGTCATTTATTATATATTATATAGATACATGTTCAAATATTTTACACCTTTATAAAAGTTTTTTGCCATATATGGTAATCCGGCACGCTTACACCTATAAGAGAGTATTGCCCAAATTAACTAGCGAAGTTAATTAGCGAAGAACTACACTACACGTATAATATCTACATATACACTTACCGCAGGTACTCTCGCAAGTTATTAGTTTTCTTAGAACGCGGGCCACATAAAGGCAGCTGACTTTTTAATTTGCCCATATTTCTAGCGTCTGTTCTACGTCTGTTGTACAACAAGTCGAACTAAAGCCAACCATCCTACATAGATTGCGATTGCCCTGAATGCATTGCCAAGCGACAAGTGTTTGGTATTAATATTATTTTCTAAATCCAAATACCATTATATTTGAAATTCTATGACGAAAAATAAATGACTGATTAAAAATTAAATTACTTGTATTTCCTTAGTAATAATTTATTTAACTCCTATTAATTATTCAGTAGTTGTAACATTGTAAGTAGGTATTGCGGTTGTTGATTATTCTTCGTTCCGTGTGTCGTACGGGGACTGCACTATAAACCCTCGCGGGAACATGCGCTCCTAATTTATAACTCGCTCTATGCTGTCTGCGTAGAGTCCATCAGGACGGCAAAAAATTATTTCTCGTATTCGGTTTCTAGCCTGTTTTGGTCGAAATTCAACAATTCATGTTGATCACATACACTTCCGCAGGAACATGCTGTCCTAATTTATAAGCGAGTCGTTGCTATCTACGTAGCACCAGCACGGTAAAATTTATTTTTCGTATGGCTTTCGTTTGCCGGGCGCGGCGCCGCTACACCTCCCGTGTCAACATGCGATCAATATTATTGTTAGGCCGAAATTGCTCTATATTTGAGATTCCCCTGGCTACTTATTCATGCTGCTGCTTCAGACTGTACCATTTGAATTTGATTGGTCGAAGAAAATGATGTGGTGTTTATCCAACAGATGGCTGCACCGTACGACTATAAAATATGTTATTCTCGTCTCATTCACATGTTCAAAAAAACAACGGTTAAATCATTACAACATTCATATTTTTTTTACACAAGTTCATGAAGGCTCAATACAAAATGTTGTAATATTGCTTTTTTGATGTTTGGTTCGGATTTGGAAAAAAAAAATAACAAAAATTACCAGTTATTGGCTTCCTTAGCAAGGGTAAAAAACAAAACAACAACGCAAATGAAAAAAAGTGGCATTCGTACCCGGTGTAATACACCTTTATCTATAATTTAATGTATTACACGTGATTATTAACACACAATTAAGCTCAGGATGTTTGGTTTTATGTAGTGTTGTTTTGTAGTAGGCTACTACCTCTAGTGATTCCTCTTAAGAATATTCTTTTATTTATTAAAATAAAATATTTTACTCACTACGAATTTTTATTTTTAATTATTATGCTATTTATTTGCTATTTTGCATTCGTTAAGAATATTTATTTGTTGCATTACATAATTATCAAGGTACTTATATTAAAAGTTCTTCGAAAAAAAGTCAATAGCTTACTTATTATTATTTTATGAAATTTTTGTAGTTATAAAAGTTTTCGTAAAAGTTATATTCGTTTAGTATCTTTCACGATTTTGTATAAAAATAATTCTTCTTAATTCAACACTGTATAACGCACTGCTCATTTGAATTTGACAAGTCACCATTTTCTCAAATATAAATATTTTTCATTTCTAGTTTATAAAGCAACTTGTATATAGAATAACAACGACATTCGATATTTTATTCTGACATTGTATCTAAAATGATAATAAATTGATTAAAATAAAATATTACTTTGTTATTTTGATAACAAGTACGTGCAGAATCAATAAAATTTCAATTGTATTGTTTCTGCATGGTCCAGATTAATTATTATCTCATTTTTATTAATTTATTAGAGCATATTAAAAAATATTTTGTTTTACTAATTTGAAACAGTATATACAAATGATTTTTATTCCCTTTACTTGAAACACTATTCACACGATGTTAAATACATTTGGTTTCATTAACTTTGGTTTCATTTCCATTTACATCAATAATTATAACCATTCAATAGAAAATATACTTTATTTGACACACCTTACACATCATAAGTACCGAAAATATTCTTGATGAAATTGTGATGACTGAATAATGAGCATATGAATGAAACTATATCTATCTAACACTACACTACTTACTACAGAGCAAAATCACAACACATAAAATCGTAGCATATATAAGACGTTAATACAAAGTAGTCAACGCAACTTCCTGTCTTTGTCTCCATACCAAGTGGTCAACTGCTGCATTTGTATGCAGCTTAGTGCATATTTATTGTTATTTTTGCCCAAAGGTTCGTATTCTAATTTCACTAAGTTTACACATCCTAAATAATAATACAACAGACACACTCAGAATGTCCTTGTTGTGGCCTATGATGATGTGGTGGCCCATGGTAATGAGGTGGTCCATAATGAGGAGGCCCAGAGAAAGGAGGAGCCCCATGGTGATGTGGTGGCCCATGATGAGGAAACCCAGGGTGGTGTGGTGGACCATGATGAGGTGGGTCATGGTGTCCAGGATGACCATGATGCCCAAATTGTCCATGATGACCTGGATCACCATGATGACCTGGACCACCATGATGACCTGGACCACCATGATGACCTGGACCACCATGATGACCTGGACCACCATGATGACCTGGACCACCATGATGACCTGGATGACCATGATGGCCATCATGGCCATGTCCCCCAGAGCCCATTTTGTAAGAGTAGCTCAGTAGATTTTTCTTGAAGCAGTGCACTATTTGCAACGTTGTGTTGAATTGGACTCGCGAATTTTGGAGTAATTGCTTATATGAGGCTACGTTAACATCAGATCTGTTATATCTATTTTTATCTTATCACCCTGTGGTCGCTTTGAGGAGTGTTTTTGTTATCGCGGTTATCAAATAAATTAATCATAATGCTGTTAATACAATGTTACAATGTTAGTTACAATTTCTATTTCCGTTATTTGTTTGTATGTATTGTTGATGTTTGGACAAAGATAATAGCTGCTGAATAGACAAGAAGTATGGGAATTTTTTAATACAAACTTGGATACTTATACCAGTATCTTCTAGAAGATTATTTGGCTCTAGAATAATATAGTGCATAATATAGTGACCTTGGTGTCAAACGCTGATGGTTTTGACAATACCTACTGTCAATAGAATCAAAGTATCTGTTAAATCCTGGCTAACTAGTTTTATTTTAATTTAATGCAAACACGACCGATCTCGATCTATAGAATCTCATACAGCTAAACTATTAATTTTCTATATAGTATGATAAAGTCATGTGCCTGGCCACATCAGATTTGTTAATAAAGCTGTGGTGTGTACATTTATTGAAATAAATCAAAATATATTTGTTTTTATTTTAGTTTTGATATTGTTTAACTAAACTTATTCTACATTTTGTGCATCTTGGGCAGGGGCGGACACAGGGGGGCGGGGGGGAGCGCAGGGTTGCCCCCCCCCCTTGGCGCAAATTTTTTGGTACGGCTGAGAAGAAAGCGATTGTGATGTTTCCGACTAGGTCTTGCACATATGTGTGTTTTTATTCGGTAGATTGTAGGAAACAGTATATGGAAAAAGTCTCTTTAAGCTTTGCACCAAAGTTGATAACACTTATAGCTCAAGATGTCTTTTACTGCCACTGCCCTTGGGGCACGAATCATTTAATATGTAATGATTGATATAAAATTCCACAGGACTTGATGGATGGATATACAATAATATATAATATATAATAATATATAATAGAATCGTGTCAATCGAGCATCCGGTAAAAAGTCTTAATAACAAATTGGTAAACAATAAAAAGGCTACAGTATTATTTTAAAATTTAACCGCATTAACGGGAAACAATGACTAAATATAGAAAAAAAAATCACAAATTTGAAAATTATGTGAATAACGATCATCGACAACGAAATACAAAATTGTTATTATTACTATTTTACGTAAATACTTGAAAGCCGACAATCAGTGGCGGTTCGCGTATAGGCACTGTGGAACTGCAGCACCCCCTATTATTTCCACTTAATATTATGGATAACATTTAATATAATGAGTATTTTTTCGTTTAAATCTTTTTTTTATACTTGTACAAAGTATAATCCTAAATCCTTAATGTCAGTAACCATCTCCCACTTTAAGAAAAAGATTCAAAAATCGTTGTATGGAACTGTGATCTGCACAGTTCCAGTAGGCGAGCTCTTTGGCTGTTCTGCGCATGCGCACACAACAGCGGCAAGCGAGGGAGCGGCCTGTTACAGATACTAGAGCGGCCTGATACAGAGACTAGAGAGAACTGTTGTCCCAGTAGTACCGACCGCTTCGACTCTCGGCTGGTGGAAGGTAGTTTTAGAAACTGCGGATGCTGCAGTTTTTCAATAGAATTGTAATTGCAGTGCTTTCAATAGAGAAAAAATTCCGCAGTTTTCATCCAGAGACCAAGGATAAAATTATTGATATTTTCGCGCAAATTAAAATAAGAAGAATTACGCTTATCTTAACTTCACTTGTTTTATTCGCTACAATCTTGTAATCGATATTTTACCTACTTCCCAATATCCAATCGAGTTGAAATTTTGCACGTGGACAGATTGCCGGTGACAATGCATAAAGGAATAAAAAAATTTGGCCACAATTTTCAAAATTTAACTGTTAATGCGTTTTTGTCATCAAGCGTTGTTTTTAAAAAAAATAATTTTTTTTTATTACTACGCTTACCTTAACTTCACTTGTTTGTTTGTTATGTATAAATCTTGTAATCGATATTTTACCAACACTGATAAAAATGAGTGCGAATTTACAAATGAAATTTACATTTTTTTCAGTAAACCTACCCTATTTGTCGGCAATTTTACCATAATTTTAAGCACAAATACTAAATATCATTGAAAATGCAGTTACATTCATTAATTGTACAAACTGTAGGTAAATTTGCTAACAAATTTCTAATTTCATAATAACAATTACTTCAACGGAATAAAATTACAAACCTATACATTAAAACTACTGTCTGATATGTAAATTTGCCCTCTGCTCGTGCAATTTTCCTTTCTAGATGGTAAAGTGCTACCGAGATAATTTTTATCGCGCTTGCGCAATAATGGGATATACAGTTCGAGTTCCGTTCGCCATCCGTTTGGTTGTGTTTACAGGAGCTAAGTTAGAGTTTTATTGAGTGCGATTGTTATATACAACTAATCTAACACTGTTAGTGCCTCTGTGACTTATCCTTTATCGGTGTCGTGTGGAATATTTGCCCCATATGGTTCTATAGTATTAAAAGATATAATATTGGTACATTCATCGCTTTGTATATTATGGAGGACTTTGCAAATATATACTACAAAGTGCAGGTAAAAGTTTGCAGTCTTGATATGTATAATTTCACTTTCACTTATTGGATGTTCTTTTTAGGATACAAGTGTTGATGATACTGACATTCTACAAATTCAAGGACTTTTGTGGCGTCCATAGGTAAGATTTCGCTTATTGTTCTTGTTGTACATGCGGTCTTACAATCAAATTTATTGCTAACATGTATAACACATATCATTTTAATCACCAATATAAAAAAATACTTTTCTATAAACACTCATTAATAACTTTACACACACTCGGTACCTCAAAGGAAAGCAGCTGCTGACATTGTTATACCCTGAATATGATATATGACTAATGTACTTGGTTGAATTATCCCCAGGTTATCTTACTCTGGAGACGGTTTAGCTTTTTAAAAATTATTCCAAGTCAGGGTTCAAAAACGAATAAGGTGACGTAAGTTTACCATAGGCATTTCAACTTAATATTGTTGAAATAATATTTAATTTATATTTAAAAGATGTTTCTCTCTGTTAAGCAGATCGATTTATTTTATTATACGATATGTAGATAAGTATAGTCCATGGGTTCCTATTTTATTTCATTTACTTATGATTACATTTTTGTCAAGAACTTCTATTTATTTAATGTTAAAAATATGTAGATATACATATATATTATAAATATGTTTCACATGTTATTTATTGTTAAAATTATAATAGAACTTCATACTATTATTTTTATTTATGATCTCCACATTAATAGAATTTTACTAGTGATTTTACAGTTGACAATACAGGCTTGTCCGAGCAGTCGCAAAACCAGTTTACATACAGTTCTTTTGTGAGAAACCAGATAATGTTTCATTGGTATTTATAATGGAGTTATCATAGCAACATATGTGGTCCACCACAAAAGTACTGATTGTTAACTGGTTTTCAGTTGCTTGGAGAAATCTAATATTAAAGTTGCAGAAAATTTACTGTACAACAATTAATTGCAATTTCGTGTTTACGGTAAATTTACTGAACGTCAGTAATTTTACTTAGAAAAGTATATATAAAACCGTACACATCGGAAACCTCATTTCATATCAGAAGTAAATTTAAGCTCAAAGTAAAATTACAAACCACATGGTTTGTAAATTCCCTTCGATACACGGAGGTTAAAAATGACCGCCGCGCCACACGGTAAAATTACCTTTTCAGTTTTATCAGTGTACTTCCCCATTGTCCAATCGAGTTCAATTTTTGCATGTAGACGATTTGTGGTGACAATGCATGAAACATTAAAAAAATATGGAACATTTTTAGTTTTTAGTACATTTTGTTAAAGAGTAGTTTTTTGAAAATGTATTTTTTACATAAATTTATTAATGTAACTGTACCAATTTATGTAAAGTAAATAAGAAATCCGTTTTTATTCCCTAAATTCTTTTACGATTTCATCAAGCTTCTGAATAAATTTTCTTTTTATACTTTTTTTTCCTTTAACACAATATTTTTTAAAACAATGACAAAAACATTCTGGAACAGCACCCCCACTAATATTAGCTACGAGCCGCCACTGCCGACATTACTAAGCCAAGTAATTAATAATAATTGTTTGATTAATGTATAAGCTGTATAGGAAATCAGTATACAGACCATACAGACCATAGTAGACAAATTTTTGAATGAACTCATGCCCGGAAATGGTTGTTTGAACGCTGGAAAGAGTCGGCAGATGGAACCAATTTTACAGACAGCATAAGGAAAATAATGTCTTGTGTCATAGGATGGCACTTTTAAAACCAAATAACATTTGTCTGACTTATTTAACGTTTTTGAAAGGAGGTAATAAGAACCGTTTTGTAATGTTTGTGCCAATTTTGGTGAATTTGGGTTTTATTCATTTTTTTTCAGAGACGTTAAACAAATCAAATTTCACATACAAATTAGTAGGTTTTGAAATATGTAGCTATTATGTGATACTTCACACTACCTACTTTCTTAACACCTAAACGGTGTCAGGTGTGTTTCTGGACATGAATTCGGTATCAAAAGTTGACTATTCAGTATACTTTATCAATATTGTACACTAATTTTGAACACCCAGTATATTGAGATAAACATATCATCAGTGCAAAAAGTGCGAAGTAATGGAACCTAATAAGTGTGATTAAATGAGAGCCCAAATATGGTCATTTTGGACTACAGCACAAAACAGTAAACTTGGCACAATTTATCTTATGACTCTTTCGCGACGAAAACTGGAGATAAAGAATCTAATGAAACTGACATTGGTGATGATTGTAATCGGTATAGTCATCATTAGGATAAAAATGATGTGTGCGGCGCGCAAAAAAGTGATTTCCGGGCCTCAAAAAGTGCCCAGCCTCGATAAAGAATCACTGTCTTGGCTTGCTACACAACGTACTTATAGTATGTAAAATGACAGTAGGATTTTTTTTTATTCTGGGCGGAGAACAAACGCCGACACATCACCGAATGGTTTGGGAATAGTTGGGTTTAAAATCCAGGGGGGGAAGCGCCCTCTTGCCCATATGTAACGGCGCCCCTGAATGCAAGAATTTCAATGTAAAATAAAAACAAAATTCTACTCACCCCTATTCAGTCGGTCTCAAAATCAGCACCGAATCATTGTGCGTACTTTCGTTGACAACGCACACACATTCGACACGTCACAAATCAAATAAAGAAGTCTTCAAATTCAAGAAAATATATCGTTGTTAGCAATAATCTGTCAAAGCATCGATCGTGCGCGATCGTCCGCGATCGTCCGCGACCGCGAGAGAATCTGTATTACCGACCACTTCGTACACAGAGCGGAGGTACTCCGAAATGTCAAATTTAAATTAGCAACACTACGACTTAACCGCTGCCCATCCGGTTCCAAAATCGCGACCGAATCGTTCTACGTACTTTATTTCACAACATAAACACGCCATACGGAGCCGATGGATATTTTTTCGCGAGAAATCAGTCAAAAACGATTCAACATTGTCAAACTACGCTTACCGAATTGCAATGCTGAGAGAACTGATGTAAGCGACAAGCGTCACCCCCACCACGGGTTTCCAGGTAATGTTTGGCCGGTTCCGTAAAGTTGACCATCAGAAACACGTGAACAAAATGTAAACCTTTCATGTTTCTTTTTGCAATGTTATGTAGGATCAGCGGCTTATCCAGCTCAAATTTGAAACGGGGCACTTTTATAAATTTAGCTTCCTGCATGGGTAAGGTGACCAGAATTTGATTAAGGCTAAGTGGGAGATTAGCGGGCGGAGTGGGGGGCTTAGTAATTAAAGCCAAATACTTGCGTTATTATCAATATGATTTTGAGTAGGATACACAGATATAATTTTACAGTTTTTGTAATGCTGATCAAAACATAATTATTTTACCCCATACACTGTAGACTTTCTTTGTTTTACCATATTTATTTCAATTAGATAAATGTTTGTGATATTTTTTTAAAGAAAATTGTAAAGTTAAGGCCTCTTGCGGTAGACCTAATTTTTCTTTCAATTGTTTAAGTATATTTGTGGTATATTAGGTTCATAAAGGCCACTTTATATCAACTATATGATAACTAAATTGATTTGAAAAAAAACTCTAATTTGATAACCCATCAATTTTTTGAATTTTTATTTAAAAGAAATGTTGATATACAGTAGTGTATCTTGATTTAGCTTTATTCAATCTTTTAAATATTTCATATTGTAAACTTTAACCCTTTTCCTTACCACAATTTCGTCAAATATACGTTTTTTGTACCAAATAGATTTAGTAAATATGTATGTGACCCGCTCGGAAGAAAGGGGTCTCACTGCTAAAATCAAGTTGTCGAGAAATACGAGTCTAGAGTACAGCGCTGCCCAGCGCTAAATGATAGTATGGAGACATGTGTTTGAAGACTCATAACTCTGAAACTACTTATCAAAAGCAAATAAAATAAAGTGTGATATATTAGTTAATCGTTTCTATATGTAGTGTATCACTATCAAAATTTTCTACGGTTCGGTTTAAAGATGAGCGCGACAGAAGTGTAAAGAGGTACCCTATTTCTGCAGTTTTAAATATTTTAAATTAACACACACCTTTCCAATTCTTCTTTCTTCTAAACCTATTACTGCAAAAATGTCAGATCATTTTCTTATGTTCTTATGTAATACTGGTTGTAAACAAGTTTATAAAAATCGGGTTCGATTTTTCACAAGTCTCATGTTGAAGTTTAAACCTAAAAGCAGACAGTTTGATAGTTATACACGTTATATAGAAATCTTTCAGGAGTATAAAACAGTTTATTTGATTTTTCCGTTATGTCATTTCAGAGTTATGAATATCTTTGAGGTGTGTTTGAGTATGTTTTAGGGCACAATTCAGGTTGCTAATCAAGTCAAGTGCTCTGACTGCACATGTCCCGCGGCTGCTTATGCACGACAAAATTATAAGATTTCTGTAAACTGAAACCTTCAAAACTTCAAAATTTATAATTTAGTAGGTTATTACCTATTATTTTTTTTGAGAAAGGCATCTTAGTATTACGACTTGTCACGGTGTGGCGATTTTGCCATTTATATTTCTGTTTCGTTACTGCAGTTGCATACTTTAATATCGGAGGTATTAAACAGTGAAAAGTGAAGAAACCCGAAAAAGGCAGGCCATTTCTGAAAAGTCTATGAATGTTCACAATTTGTTATAAAAAATAATATAACAGTACAAAGTGTTTAAAAAGATATATTGTATTTTCAATAGTGATGGCTGAATGGTTGCTGATAATAGTTACAAATAGGTTTAAAGTGTATTTGTTTTTCAAGATCATATTAATTAGACTACATAATTTTGAATTAAAAATAAATTATTATTGCTTATTCCAGTCATACATATATAGTCTAAAACTTACCACGATAATATTTCGTTGGTAATATGGCGTAGTGCTCGAAAACAATTTTTTGTGAGCATAAGAATGTATTTTTCTGTAAAGCATTTACAACGTTATTCGACGTTATTTAAGTGTCTCAGAAAACAAAGTAAAGTTAAATTCGAAGCCGAAGAAATTCTCCAGCTATGGCTCGAATGCTTTTCCTGCGTTTCGCAAACTTGAACGCTTTTTCTCGAGTATAATGTTTTCAGTAATAATATAACAAGAGAGTGAGAATAAATTGAAAATAATTTGACAGATTGTTTGAAAACTTGTTGCCAAATGGCAACAAGTTTGAACAAAATCTGTCAAATTATTTTCTGATTTATGGAACTCTCGAGTTATATTTGACTAGATTATTTCTTGATTCACAAATTTTTACAATAAAAAAGATCACTAAAACTATCATAAAATTATTGAAAAATTTAATTTAATTAATTATTACTTACAATATATGAAAATATCGTTGACACATTGTGAATATATTAAAAGAATTAACAATTTAAATTAGTACAATGAAAAACGCAATTATTAAAAATCTGTCGAGACTCATTATTTATTGAGGATTTGGAATTGCTTGTTATATTAAGTGTTTCCTCCTGCGTATTTTCTCTAAGATTATTTATTATATTTGAATGATGTTCTTGGTTCAATTGTAAGTATGGTTTAATCGAACTTGCAGAATTATGACCAGTGACCTTGATTAGTTCTTGTTCTCCTACACCAGCTTTTGAAAGGTTACTTACTGCACTTGATCTGGCAGAATGGTTAGTTATTTTTTTAGTAACTGTGTCTAGACCTACTTTTTCTGCGGATTCTTTCATCCATTTTGAAATGGAATTTATTCCCACAGGAACGTTTTTATACCAAAAACCATGAGTTTGCCAAGCCGGATTTGGAGTAAGAAACAAGCGTTCGGTTTTAATATTTTCTTCACGTTTACTCATTAGTTTTTCAAAAAGACGAACAGGGCAAATATCTGGGTTATTTATGTTTGGAGTCAACCATTTACTATTAGCGCACCTTTGTGCTCCGCCCTGTGCAGTTTTTGTAAAGATGGGATTGTATTCAATGCGGCCAGTATTTAATCTTTTTATGTCGGTTTCTTTTTTAAAATAATGAACTAAACATTTCGTAGCTTCTCCTCCCCTCCAAGCTAGTTCATACGATGCAACGTGAAAAAACTTTCTTTGCAATCCACAAGGTGTATCTTCGTCCCAATAGTTAAAAATTTGCAACAATTCTGTATTAGAAAGTGCCACAGAACTTTGTTTATGCTTTTCAGGATGTTTTTGTAAAATTTTTCTTTTTGCATCTCTTGCATTCCGAGCATTTCTGAATTCTATATCATGGAAAGGATCAAAGGACCTGTTATACATATTAAAGTAAAGTTCTTGAACTAATTTTGCTGTTTTATTCCACATTGTCTTTATTACTGCTTCTTTATAATCATTTCCGTCTTTTCTTTTCATGTTATAAGCCCAATCTTTTAAAATCAATGCCAGAGTAGCTGTTGTAGTAGATTGATCCAGAATATAATTTCTTTCTTTGGTGAAGGTCTTAAATTGTCTCCATATAGACTGATTACTTATTAGAGTATTTTTCGAAGTAGTTTCTAAAATCTTTTTTGTAATTTCTGCATTAGAAAAGGTACTAAACCGATGACTTTCACCCATTTCGCGTTGACACAATTAAGTAATTATTTTGACAAGTATCTGTTGCTAGGCAAATAAAAGCTACAGTGATTATTCCCGAGAATAATCACAAGAGATTTATTCCCACTATAATAATGACATAATTGGTTGAAACTAACCCTTGTGACAAATAAAGAAGCATTTCATTGGTTTTAAGAAACGTCAAAAAATAATCGCATAAATAATTTACTTTTGACGAGAAAAGTTCGTTCATTTGAATGTTGAAGAATCATTTATTTTGTTTTAGTATATCTTTTGAGTTTCTGTGTATTATATTGTGTGCGAATGAACAACTGTCCAAACGTCTTCGAAACCTTTCATCGAGCAACCTTCCGAACGACCTCACCCCGTCACAATATATATTTCCAGATTTACAAAGAAAATGAAAAATAATTAACTCTATACCAATCTTAGCTTTTTTCGAAATATATCTTGGTTTTCGAAATTTATCTTGGTGTTCGTCGTCATCTGATGTTAGATTTGAATACGTTTCTTCGTCTCGAAACGTTTCTTCATCACTGTATCTTCAGCTGGCACATTTGCAATGTTGCCACCTCCAAAAAAAAATTTACTAATTTGGGACTTTACAGCTATCATGCTGTACGTCATTGTAATAGGTAATTATAGCTTTCGCGATTTGTTGGCGTGGTGGAGTGCCTAACGAAAACGCATTTATAATAAAAAATCGGATGTGGCCTGACCAGACACATGACTTTATCATACTATATATAAAATTAATAATAAATGAGATTCTATTTGATCGAGATCGGTCGTATCTGCACTAAAATAAAACTAGTTAGCCAGGATTGAACAGATATTTGGATACTATTGAGAATAGGTATTGTCGAAACATCAGCGTTTGACACTACCTACTGTCATTAGAATGAAAATATCTGGAATAATTGAAATATCCCGGCTATTTTACTTTATCATACTACGTATGATAAAGTAAAAAAGAAGTTTTGTTTACTCAACTTTGTATTCTTTGATATCAATAGCAATTCTCGTTTAAAATATCCAACAACAAAGTTTTTAGAATGTTAGTGAAAAGGGAAACCGCGTCCCAAGATATCAAAATATGTCTTTAGATAAAAATAAAAAAAAATATAATAGTACTGCAAATAATTTTTTGTATAATCGATAGGTTATATATCGATATCAACTGATCTCATACTGTCGTGTGACTAGAAAGACATTTTGAAGTTATGAACGTTGTAAATAGAACAAATACAATATTTTTAGTTGACATTGTATCTAAAATGATAATAAATTGATTAAAATAAGATAATAGTTTGTTATTGTGATAACAAGTACGTCTGCAATCAATAACATTTCAATTGTATTATTTCTGCATGGTCCAGAGTAATTATTATCTCATTTTTATTAATTTATTGGAGCATATTAAAAAATATGTTGTCTTACTAATTTGAAACAGTATGTACAAACGATTTGTATTCCCTTTACTTGAAACACTATTCTCACGGTGTTAAATACATTTTGTTTCATTAACTTTGATTTCATTTCCATTTACATCAATAATTATAACCATTCAATAGAAAATATCCTTTATTTGACACACCTTACACATCATAAGAACCAAAAATATACCTACTTGATGAAATTGTGATGACTGAATAATGAGCATATGAATGCAACTATATTTATCTAACAGTACACTACTTACTACAGAGCAAAATCACAACATATAAAATCGTAGCATATATAAGACGTTAATACAAAGTAATCAACACAACTCCCTTTCTTTGTCTCCTTATCAAGTGGTTAACTTCTGCATTTTTATGCTGCTTAGTACATATTTTTTGTTGTTTTTGCCCCAGGGTTCGTATTCTAATTTCACTAACTTCACACATCCTAAATTATAGTACAACATACACACTCAGAATATCCCTGATGTGGTCTATGATGATGTGGTGGCCCATGGTGATGAGGTGGTCCGTGATGAGGTGGACCAGGGAAAAGAGGTGGCCTATGGTGATGTGGGGGTCTGTGATGAGGAAACCCATGGTGGTGTGATGGACCATGGTGTGGAGGTCCATGATGCCCTGGATGACCATGATGTCCAGGATGACCATGATGACCTGGATGACCATGATGACCTGGATGACCATGATGCCCATGATGACCTGGATGACCATGATGGCCGTGAGGACCATGTCCACCAGAACCCATTTCGTAACAGTAGCTCAGTAGATCTTTCTCGAAGCAGTCACTATTTGCAACGTTGTTTTGAATTGGACTCGTGAATTTTTGGAGTAGTAGCTTATATGAGGCTACGTTAACATCTGTTATATCTAGTTTTATCTTATCATCTTTCAACGTATTTAGGAGTGCTTTTGTTATCGCGATTATCAAATAAATTAGTCATAATGCTGTTAATACAATGGATGAGTTACGACGTCTATTTTCCTTATTTGTTTGTATGTATTGTTGATTTTTGGACAAGATAATAGCTCGCCTCCTCAGAACCATAGCATTTTAAGTGACATTTTATACAAAAGTGAGATTAAGCATTTAAATGTATTGTTTATTTGTTAAGGTGAAGGTTTAGTTGTGAAATCCAACAATATTATTATGAAAGTTTAATTTATTTTGTTATTAATTCATAATAAAATATATAATTCAACGCCATGTAAAAAAAAATTAAAAATCCTATATGTTTCTCCGTTATATAGAGGCCGTTTCTTTGTAATTTGTAATTATGCTTGTCTAAGATATTTAAAACTAGTCTTATATTGAAGTACCAAGTATCTAAGGTGAGTTCAGGTGAAATTATATATCAATTCTAAAAGTATTGCTTATATTCTAATTTAAACTAAAATTTCCTCTACTGTAAAATTGTCTAAAATGTACTTGAAACCATATGGTGCATATTAACAATATTAAGCAAATTTTGAGATTGCGTATTTTTGCATACCGGGGTGTGTTACTGCTATTTTAGTAAATAGTCTCTCAATGTAAGGTTATGCAAAATAAATAACATGAAAAGACCAACATACATTACGCAATGTTCAATGTCATCTTCTTTTAAGTCTGCATATGAATAAATATTTTTCTAACAATACGCGTACCAGCACAATTTGTTTATTATACAACGATGTGTTATTGTTGATAGTGACATAGAAATGTGGAGTAGTTCGTTTCAACAATTCATTTCCCATACATTTTTAGTATCTATTTAGTACTTGGTGACAACGGAATAACAACATGAACCACTCCAAAGGTAAGCCTATTAGTTTTGTTATTCATACTTACCACTACCTTGACCACTACCTACTATTAGCACTCTACTAATGGATTTAATCCAAATTTTAAACACTCTTAAAAACTACTCGTAAAAAAATTGTGTGAAGTTACAGTGTTTGACACTAGAGAGTTGAGTAGGTATAGAACAAAAATGATCAGTCATTAAAATAAACCACGTTTTTGTAGTTTGTGACATGGTTGAAAATCCGAAAAATCTGACTTCCTGTAAATCATAACAGGAAGGAATTCACACTAAACGGTATGACTACTACTTCAAATATCAAATAGATAAAAGAGACAATTAGTTTTTAAAGAATGCACATGCGAATTATTAAGTAGACATTGTTGACTGTTGAGAACATAACTTCCGACCTTATGTAAATTCTTAAAACTAGGTGGTACTTGGCGCTAATAGACTATTCACTGATGTCCCACATTTACTTTGTCCTAAACAAGAAGCACTAACACTTTACCCACTGTGCTTTCTACACATTCTGCTTTTTACACATTTTACTGATTCACTAGTTCGAAAGGTTTAGTTCTTTTTAGTCTTCTCACTTTTTAGTCAAGATTCTGGTTGTCCAGTAACTGCAGGGCCTCAGTCAACACGTTGACGTGTTGGCTTAGGCGAGATTCATGCTTAGTGGCGAATATTTTATCTCTTAGATGACTGGTAGATCACGATGTAGGATCACTGTTTCGTATGTACCAAGGAGTGTTAACCATGTTCCTTAGTACTTTATTTTGGAAAGTCTGGATTACTTGTATATTTGCATTTTTAGAGCACCTCCAAAGTTGAATGCCGGATAACCAAACCGGTTTTAGTTCTTGGTGGTAAATTTATACTTTACTTCTTTATGTGTTGAATGAAACCTTTGGTCCATTGTACTGGTCGACAAATTTTAATTTGTTGTCGGTAACCTAATTAAATTTCCTTTGTTAAACTGGATGTGCTGATTTAGAATAAAAAAAATCTAATGTGGCCAGGCACATAACTTTATCATAACCGACCTACATACATATGTAAATAATCAAATTACAAAACACACTTTCCAAACTAAAGTGAAAACGATTAAGAAAAGTAATCTGTCAGAAATTTGAAAAAAAAATTGAACAAAAGAGTTAAAATGGCATTGAGAAGTAGACCCGTAGTTCAATGTAGTATCATTTATTCAGAAGTTATACCTGTAGCCATAATTATGATTATTTTCACTTTAAAAATAATTAAGAACAACGTCCGTCACCTCAGCCCACCACTGATCGCGAATCGCCTTGAAACTTTGCTAATATTTAGTACCCAATTAGTACTAATTGGTACCACCAACCCCACAATTGGTACCTCAAAGGAATCCCCCCTAATTAGGGGTAGCTCTTTTGACCGTCACCTCAGCCCGTCACTTGTCGCAATTCGAGTTGAAACTTTGCTAATATTTAGTACCCAATTAGTACTAATTAGTACCACCAACCGCGCAACTGGTACCTCAAAGAAACTCCTTGAAATCGGGGATTGAAAGTGGTCCAAGGTCACGTCTGTCACCTCAGCCCACCACTTGTCTCGAAACGCCTTGAAACTTTCCAAATATTTAGTACCCAATTAGTACTAATTGGTACCACCAACCTCGCAATTGGTACCTCAACGAAACCCACCCTAATTGCGAGTAGTTCTTTTGACCATCACATTTCGGTACACAACATTGGAAAATGCATGGCAATTTCGGTTGCCTAGTTGTTCAGATCTCCTACACATACATGTCAATACTATTCAAATTAGATTATACAAATTTACATTAGCTAAAATTGATTTGTGTTAAGTTGTCTGACAGTGAAATCAGTAACGTCACGTAGCGAAGGCCCCCAAATATTACTCGTAACATGCTAAAGCAAAAAAAAATTGTTCGGTAAAAAATTAGAAAAGAATTTGCAAAAAAATACTGGCTGTTCGCTTTTTCAAGCTCAATTGTTTTTACAGATTGCGCCGCATGTTGTACAGTTGCCGGAACGTCAGCGGTGGGCGCCCCGGTATAGTACCACGAAAAATAATTAATTAATTAATTTATATTACATAATTAAGCCAACTGTGCGAAAATGTCTTGTTTCCCTTACTATTTATACAGACTGACCATTTTATGGAAGTGAAAGTGGTTGGGTTCTATTTTCTTATCATACAAAAATATTTTTAATAATCAACGTAAAATATGTTGCAACTTCTACACCCAAAGTATTTTTGTTTGTCTCTATTCAGTATTCTATGACAAAGACAAGCCGTAAAGCACTCCCAAATATAATATCATACAGGCAACCAATATTGCAGCCAAGCATTTTCCAATCTTTGTCCCGAAACGTGATTGTTGAAAGAACTACCCGTAATTAGGGTGGATTTCTTTGAGGTACAAATTGCGAGGTTGGTGGTACCAATTAGTACTAATTGGGTACTAAATATTTGGAAAGTTTCAAGGCGTTTCGAGACAAGTGGTGGGCTGAGGTGACAGACGTGACCTTGGACCGCTTTCAATCCCCGATTTCAAGGAGTTTCTTTGAGGTACCAATTGCGCGGTTGGTGGTACTAATTAGTACTAATTGGGTACTAAATATTAGCAAAGTTTCAACTCGAATTGCGACAAGTGACGGGCTGAGGTGACGGTTAAAAGAGCTACCCCTAATTAGGGGGGGTTCCTTTGAGGTACCAATTATGGGGTTGGTGGTACCAATTAGTACTAATTGGGTACTAAATATTAGCAAAGTTTCAAGGTGATTCGCGATAAGTGGTGGGCTGAGGTGACGGACGTTTAAGAACAAGCATCTTTGCAGGAAAATTAGTTGGAGCTATTCTGTCCCTCACAAAAATTTTATAAACGTATATTGTACTTAGTTTTGTTTTTATTAGAATGAATTTTATTTCGTGTTATACATGTCGTGTCTTATGTGTACTTTTGTTATTATTAGAGATAGAAATTCGGTTAAATGGACAAAGTCGTGACGATTTGTATGTTCACTAATGGGAAAACAGTTTAATACTGATATTTTGAATCAACAAAGAAATTACATTTTATAAAATACATTTTTATATAAATATTTTTTTATAAATAATATTTTTATTTGTGGTCTGTTTATTTGTGTTTTTACATAACTTTTCTATTTGTGGTCCGATCAATACGTTTTTATTTTATCATACGTAGTATGTAAAGTATTGTAATCTTGCCAACAAAAATGTTTGAGATTTTAGCGGAAATAGGTCCATAAATAAATATGTATATTATATTACATCAATTTTATTTACTAAATAGAATATGCTCCTATTTTACACAAGTATTATTTACAAGTATTATTATCACCGGTAGGTTGGTCATTTTGAGTTTTATACTAGGTACTCGTTATTCTTTATAAATACTCCAAAATGCTTGAGTTCTTTAATTAACCCCATTCGCAGTCTTAAAAATAACTAAAACAAATAAATCTGACCTTTTCTGTCCATCGTTCATGCCTATCTTGATTTCCATTGCACAATAATTCTGTCCACGCCTAATTAAGAAACATAACCCCACATAAGTACGTATGCGACATAGTCATAAACGTAACCAAAACAAACCTACTTCCGTACAGCTACGCAGTCCCGCATGATAGTTTCCAGAAATTCGCAGAAATGCACTTGAAAGTCCGACACAATATCACTTGTCACATGTGTGTTCCCACTTTCACCGATATATCGCGTTTGATTTAGGTCATTTATAAACAAATTATTATATATAACAAATTATATATAAATTTTCGTTTTGAAATCGGTTTTTCACATCGCGCTCGGTCAGGAATGCCGCCCCACCACGCATCTGTAATTGCGAGTACCGCCACTTTTCTCTCTGTCTGTTTTGGAGTGAAAGCGCGTTTCCAAAATACGCGTTGTTTCCTTGTCTAACAAATTACGTATATTTTTGTTTGTGGACTGTTCTCCATACCAATTTAGGTTTTAAATATCATCCCTCGACAATTTATTGAATACATTCCAACGAATATTAACGACTTTCAATTGTATATTAGTTGGATTTTTGTTCATGTATTTTTGTTCATGTATTTTTGGTTATATTTTTTCTTATACGTTCATTATCTTTGTCAAGAAAAAGATCCCTCATGCTATACGACTATTTATTATTTTTGTTCAAAAGGGTACAAAGGAACTGAGGATTTCCTGTTAGCATTTTTCAACGATTCTGCAAATGAGCCACTATTTCTGTAATTTCGTCAAAATAATTTTTGTATAATTTATTTTTTGTAAAATAATAGATTAGCTGTATGAGCGAATTCTACTTGATCGAGATCGGTCGTGTCTGCATTAATATAAAACTAGTAGCCAGGATTTGACAGATATTTTCATTCTAATGACAGTAGGTAGTGTCAAACGCTGATGTTTTGACAATACCTACTGTCAATGGTATCAAAATATCTGTCAAATCCTGGCTAACTAGTTTTATTTTAATGCAGATACGACCGATGTCGATCATCGGAAACTTCATCTTGGATGTTTCATGACCAAACTTAAAGCTGAAAAGCGTTTTGTTCAAAAGGGTCCAAAGGAACAGGATGTAACTCCAAGCTTTTTGCAAGGATTTTGCAAATGAGCCGCCATTTCTGTAATTTTGTCAAAATAGTTAAATAATAACTTAAAGTAGAGGAAATTTTGCATAATTTATGTCTATGACACTTTTTGGTAAAATTAATAGTTTAGCTGCATGAGCAATTTGTATTTGATTGAGATCGGTCGTGTCTGCATTAATATAAAACTAGTTAGCCAGGATTTGACAATACCTACTGTGAATAGAATCGATATATCTGTCAACTACCTAACTAATTTTATTTTAATGCAGACACGATCGATCTCGATCAAATAGAGATTCATGCAGCTAAACTATTAATTTTATATAAAGTATGATAAAGTCATGTGCCTGGCCACATCAGATTTTTATTAATTCTAAGATTACTTATAAGAACTTTTAGTAGAAATATTTTTTTTTAGAAAATACGTGATTTTTGAGTTATGAGAAATTAATCAAAACTCCTGAACTTCAAATTAAGAATATTTTCCCAAATACATACACATTTATTTTAATGTGGGAGTTTGAACATTTAAATTAATTCTATTTAATTGTATTGTTATTTTCTCTTGGATTTTTTTATGTTCTATCCGTTTGGTTAAAGTAAAAGTTCATGAGTCTTGACTAAAAAATAATCATAGGAAGGTTTGCAAATTTCCATACTGAAAAGAACCTGTATATCAAAAGTATTTGAACGAGAGGTAGTTTAAAGCCAAAAAAAAATTAAATAAAATTTGTTTTTAAATTGTTTGCAGTTGGAGAATTATTTAGGTGTTCCGGTAATTTTGACCATTTTTGGTTAATAGCTTATAATTCCTATAAAAAAATTCTTAGAATTAATCTTAGAATTAAAAATGTAAAAATACATAGGGTGTTCTATTTAAAAAAAAGGTTACCAAATATCGATAATGAAATGAAATATTAAGAATATTTGAATTATTACGAGAATTTTTTGAAATTTCGTACGTTTCGAGAATTATTTAGGTGTATTTAGGTGTATTTAGGTAATTTTGACTAACCCTGTATGTAACAAATATTTATATAATATAATAACTGCACAAAATATATCCAGATTGACACCTAATTGACTTAATTAAATAAATTATGTACCTGAAAATGGGCATTTTTTGATTTCCCGGAATCTCTCAGAAATGAGATCACTGGGAGAATTTCTAGTAATGGTACTGTTTAGGTACTACTCCTAAAAACAACCACGATTATGTTCCAGGTGATTCGTTTTGCTAATTTTGCCCACCCTGTAGGTACATGAGCAATTAGTTTTATTGTAAACGCGTGTCTAACAGTTACGTTTAAAACACAGAAAGGTACTTATAGTGGAAGTAAACATTTCCTTTGCCAACCCGTCCGTTACAAGTGTTTAAACTCAACAACTACAAAACGCACACACACAGTACAAATCAAAAATTGGCGCATACCGGTCACCACCTCGAACCGTATGAGTAATTCCCGTTTTGCTCAACACGTAAACCCATCAAAAATGCTCTGAAATCACCTAGGAAACAATCGCGAACGACAATTTATACGTCAAAATTATTATACAATGTTTTTTCAGTGCTACTTTATGAGTCCCATTCACTGCCAGTTCACAGTTCGGTTTTGAACGGCATAAACGGCGACTTTAGTGTCTACTATATTATAATATTATATAGATATAACATTTATATAATTTTTTGCAAGACGAAGTGGGGAAATAACAGTGCGAAGTCCGACCCAGGACTATTGTTGTCCGTTGGGGTAAAAGGAGGTGAAAAAGTTGGAGTGGAATTCACGGCAATAATTAGTTTTTATAAAGTGGATGAAAAAAAGTAATAGTATTGCGTGAGAGAAGTCATTTTTTGGGGAAATGAGCGAAGAGATGCATTCGCCGCATCAGGAGGAAAGGTATCCTCTCCTGTTTTTGTTCCTTGACGATGGGAATAAGGGCACCAGGAAAGGGAGAAGTATATTTTTCGAAAGGGGTAGATCGCAAGGAATCATCTCCGGGGCTTCTAATGTCTTAACGCAATGGCCAGGTAAAATACAATTTGTTTTCTTGTGGTATTTCTAATAGATTTCGATATATCTCATAGGCATTTTTAAGGCAGTATCTTCAAAACTTGTGCTAATGCAAAAATAGTTGTTTATTTTAAAATTGGCATATTAATGTCCAACTAATGAAGTATGTTTCCTGAAATGTTCAACTAAAAACATATAAAAGTTGTGAAGATACAAGCAATCTATTGAGACCCGTTTATTTTTTTCAACCAAAGAACATTCTTTAAACATAATACTATCAAAAAAATATTATTAAAAAATTGATTATTGTTTTATTAAAGTATATATTACTGTATATTGTCCCTTAGAAAAGCAAACATTAAAGCTAGAAAATGTTAAATCTTTCTTTTGGTACGTTTTAATCGTTCTAAAATCATTCAAACTATGCTTTGGACAAAATTTAACCTAATTTTTGGACCTTGCGATTGTATTTGAAAAATATCTGGTGTGGCCAGGCACATGACTTTATCATACTATATACAAAATTAATAGTTTAGCTGCATGAGATTCTATTTGATCGAGATCGGCTATGTCTGCATTAGGGATGAGTCGTTCGCGAACGAACCGTTCAAAATGAACGGGTCAACTGTGTGAACCGTTCGATCCGGTTCAACCCTGGCAAACTGACCCGTTCAGTAGGAGATCCGGTTCAGTAGCTCGTTCGTTTACGGTGTTTACGCTGTCGGCTCATTTCTGCTCACAGCACAGACGGCTCAAAGCAGACCGGCGCGGCGCGGCGGCGTCTTTGATGCGTGTTCATTTGTTTCCAGTGCCGCGTAAAGTACATAATATGTATATTGTATATACATTATACATATATAAAATATTTTCGTTCGTTTATTTCTGGTTTGATTGATGCATAAAGATTCGTCAACATATTATGAACTGCCCGAACATTTTCTTTGCGTTTTAAAATTGTTGACATCCGTATATCTGCACTGTATTTGTTTTAAATATTTTTGGGATATTATATTGAGTCGGGAGTTGATAATGAAGACCATTAATTTTAATAAATATAATTTATTAAACAAAATGAAAGTTTGAGAATATATAAGGAAAAATATAAAAAGCATAAAAGGCAGAATGAAAGATATGAGATTTTTGCGGTAAAATTGAACGATTTGTTTAGTTAACCATACAGAACTTATTGAAAGGTTTTGTATAAATTCCGTAAAATCAGCTTTCGAAAATCGCTAAAAGATCAAAATTAGATTTAATTAATTTAAATTATATATATATATATATATATATATATATATATATATATATATATATATATATGCAAATACCATTGACTTATTAGCCTTAGTAGCATTTTTATAGGCTCTATTTTGTTTTTGTTACTGAATGGAGGTAATTTCTATCAGCATAAATTACAAGAAAAACTAAGTTAAATCAGAAAATTCCAGTTCTGACAAAGAAAAACAATACTCGTAGTAGTTAGGCCGTCGCGCGTCGGTATATTCGTAAACTACATAGGGCCGCTGCGATGGCTGAACGAAGATACCAGCAATGCGCGCGTCGTCCTCTCGTTCTTTTGAACGGTTCGTTCACTAGATCCGTCTATATAGACGGATCTATTGAACGAACCGTTCAAAATGAACGGGTCAAATGTCTGAACCGTTTGGAAGTTTGATCCGACTCGCCAGTGGCAAAGTGAATGGGTCGCTCGAACGGGTCGGGTCAGATTCGTTCGTTTACGGCGTTTAGGCACTCGGCTCTTTTCTGCATAAGATCGATAGACGGCTCAAGGCGGTCACAGGCCAGTTTTTGCGACGGCCGGCGCTGGCGTCTTTGATGCACGTGTGTTCGTTTGTTTCCAGTGCCGCGTAAAGTATTATGAAAAAAATATTTTCGTTCGTTTACTTCTGGTTTGATTGAAGAATGAGGATTTGTCAACATATTATGGCTCTCCCCAAATATTTTCGTTGCCTTTTAAAATTGTTGAGATCCGTATATCTACACTGTAATTACTTTTAAATATTTTTGGAATATTATAGTCGGCAGTAGATAATGTAAACCATTAGTTGCAATAAATATAATTTATTAAAAAAAATAAAAGAGTTAAACTATACAAAGTAAAATAAATAGAAACAATAAAAAATAACTAAATATTCATTCATTGACTCACAACTGGAACGTTATAATTTACTAAATAAAAATAATATATGTAATATATAATACACATAATACAACATAATATATATGTTGCCAAACTCCTCTAATCTCAAAAATATAAAATGCATATAGAAGTATAACTCATCACATTACCTATTGTAAATTGCTATTTAAAAATAGTAATTGTGACACTTTTGTAGAACTTATTCTGTTTCGGCTTTCCGTTAGCGTGAGCCCTGCTTTTGAAAAAATTGGTCCATATGAAAGTCGTTCATTTTGAACGGGTCTGATTGAACGGGTCATTTTAGTGAGCCGGTTCGACTGAACCGGCTCACTGAAATGACCGAGAATGCCCATCCCTAGTCTGCATTAAGACAAAACTAGGTAGTCCGGATTTGACAGTTATTTTGATACGATTGGCAGTAGGTATTGTCAAAATATCAGTGTTTGACACTACCTACTGTCATTAGAATGAAAATATATGTCAAATACTGGCTAACTAGTTTTGTATTAATGCAGACACGAGCGATCTCGATCAAATAGAATTTGTTCATGCAGCTAAACTATTAATTTTACTAAAAAATGTCGTAAAAATAAATTTTTCAGAATTTTCTCTACTGTAATTTATTATTTAACTATTTTGACGAAATTACAGAAATGGCGGCTCATTTGCAAAATCGTTAAAAAATGCTAAAAGTAAACAGCTAGTTCCTTTGAACCCTTTTGAACCAAAAGCTCTTCAGCTCTAAGTTTGGTCACGAAACTTCTAAAGATGAAGTTTCGTTCCGATATCTTTAGTAGTTTCTCCGGAATCGTCGCCACAAAACAACACATAAATATAAATAATAATATAAATACACACATACAGAATTTTGTTTACATTGGTCAAAAATGTTCAGGAGACCGAAAAGGACATATTTCCGCTAAAATCTCAACAATTTTTGTCGACACGATTACAATACTTTGTCAACCACGTATGATAAAGTAAAAAGAAATAAATATAGCTTGATTTGACACTTGAAAGTTACAAATTGTTCAAATGCTCGCATTTAGTGTCGCGATATTTAACTATAATTATTAATAAATTGAAAGGCATTGAAGGAAGAAAGTGAAAAATATTGCAATCTTGGCAATTTTTGTTGATTTACAAATGCTAAAATGAAACAAACTTAGACAAAATATCAGGTAAAAGTAGTATAATAGTGTAGGAAAATTAGCATTTTTAGAAGAAAAAATTTATAAAGTTTTGAAATTTTGGTTATGAACTCTCAGTACGAACCCAAATACAGATCCGAAGAGTTCCCACCTCTCCGGTGGGAGCTTCATCCCCTTTTGCTCAAAAAACTACCCCTAATCGTGACCTCGCGGTCTTTTTCAGCGTTTTGTTCGTAAACCGCAATTTTTTCGAAAAAATGTTACAGGACTTTTTATATTCTCCATTAAATTCTCTGTAAAAATGTCCCTTACTATTTTTTGCGTATAAAGTACAGAATGCTTAAATATAATAAAATCATCATAATGAACACTAACACTTGATCATAAGGATCTTATTTTATATGCACCTTGTAGAGAAAAAACTGCTCTTTAATTTTGATTCTATACATTTTTTTGCTTAGACTAACATTTTTAAAGATAATCGCCGCATAAAACGGCGCTGGGCTCATTTTTCACTTCGCGCTGAAAAATATGCCTATATTCCAAGGTCATTTCCGAGCGTTGGGTGGGAGATACGCAAAAAACAGTATGGGACATTTTTATAGAAAATTTAATGGAGAATATAAAAAGTCTTGTAACATTTTTTCGTAAAAATTGCGGTTTATGAGCAAAACGCCGAAAAAGACCGCGAAGTCACGATTGGGGGTAGTTTTTTGAGCAAAAGGGGATGAAGCTCCCACCGGAGAGGTGGGAACTCTTCGGATCTGTATTTGGGTTCCTACTGAGAGTTCATAACCAAAATTTCAAAACTTTATAAATTTTTTCTTCCATTCCTTGTTTTTCGAACTAATTTGCTTACACTATAAGGGTTCATTTTTATTTTATATATAAACCATTTTAAAGTTTCTACTTTCTAACTTTTTTAGAGCATTAGTGCAGGCAAATTAAGTTGAGAGTGGGTATTAATTGTAGACAGGAGTTTTATCATTGGAAATGGTAAAGGGGCTCATAGTGAACGTAGAAAAAATAAATGCAGGTCGTGGGGTGGCATAATGTTTATTTCGGGGGGTTGAAAGCGGGTGCAAAGTATATTATTGCGCTTTCCGGCGAAACTTGCTGTTTTATCCAAAAACGTCCTATACTAAGTTGTAGATCATAAAAAAATCTACAACATTCATATGGGTCACTTTTTACTATGACCTCAAAATTTTCGAGAAAAATGCGAATGACAATGCCAAAACGAATTTTCTGTTTTTAATTTTTTGTTGTCGCAACAATAATTCAATTTTAATCAAATTTTGTGAAAGCGTGCCTTTTTATACCTTAAATAATATACATTTTTTCATTACACAAAAAACAAGAAGTTTTTGAGATATTTAGTTTTCTCCGTCAAAATCAGACTTTCTTTAAAAAAAAATTCTGTGGTGAAAAATCATCGTACAGAGTTCTTCTGGGGCAAATTTTTGTTGTTTTTACATGTCCTTATTGATACAATAATAAAAACAATAGTTCGTATTTAAATACTCAAAAATTGAAAAAAACTCAAAAACGACTTTTGCAACACTGAATTTAAAAGTAATTGTTCATTATTTGCTTAAATTTTTAAGAAAATTGCAATACTGGTTACGACATTAAATTGTACGGAAAAAAATACAAAAGAAACTGGCTCTCATTTCTACACTAATGCTATAACCATTAACGTAGAATAAGAAATCTTCAGATAAGTAAGCAAAATAACAGTTTTTGGCTTTGAATCAAAAAGTATCCAATACAAAAGTTGTAGGTCAAGAAAAAATCTACAAATTTTGTAGAGGTTATTATATAACATAACCTCAAAACTTCCGAGAAAAATTGCGAATAAGGCAAAGATTGGCATAGTTAAATAACTATGCCAATCTATAAAAATTAAATAAAAAATGAAACATAAATATTTTTCATTTCTTATTTGTAAATCTGTAAATATATATTGACGGGGTGAGGTCGTTCGGAACGAGATATTCGAAAATGCAAGTCACGGTAGGTGCAGCGTGTCGTATACTGACGATGCCTGTCTCTCCGTCTGGATTCCACGTTGTCACCAAGGCCCTACGAGGTGCGCCAAGTTAATAGTTTCCTCCAGGCCGGTGAGCGAACTCATGTGCCAGGGTTGCGTACCGTCTTTTATGCTGCTCGGTCCAGGTCGTATGTCGAAACGTAGCGGAAGGGGGCTCCTACGCCCTCGCTGGTCATGATGCCATGGTGGCGACCTCGAAAGCGCTATTGCGGAGCGCACTGGTATTAGGGGCGTGATACAATATTAACTTTTGTAATTTAATATTATCAATTATTAAAGTACTGTTTCTACTGTATTGATGTTGTCACATTTTTAACTACTTAGTAGAATTTTTCATAAACAGTTTGTGATTTTTTAAGACATAAATAATTTACTTTCAGAAGTTTCGTCAACACAAAATTAAAATTATAAATTAAAAAAAAATTAATCTTTCGCATTTTTCTCGATAGTTTTGAGGTTATGTTATATAGTAACCACTACAAAAGTTGTATATTTTTTCTTGACCTACAACTTTTGTATTGGATACTTATTGATTCTACGACAAAAACTGACTATTTTGCTTACTTATCTGAAGATTTATTATTCTAATTTAATGGTTATAGCATTAGTGTAGAAATGAGAGACAGTTTCTATTGTATTTTTTCCGTACAATTGAATGTCGTAACCAGTATTGCAATTATCTTAAAAATTTAAACAGATAATGAACAATTACTGAAAAATTCACTATTGCAAAAGTCGTTTTTGAGTTTTTTCCATTTTTAAGCATGTTTTTAAATAGGGACTATTATTTTTATTATTGTGTCAATAAGTACATGTAAAAACAACAAAAATAAGTCCCAGAAGAACTCTCTACGATGATTTTTCACCACAGAATTTCTTTTTAAAAAAAGTCTGATGTTGACGGAAAAAAATAAATATCTCAAAAACTTCTTGTTTTTTGTGTAATTAAAAAATGTATGCTAATTTAAGGTATAAAAAGGCACGCTTTCACAAAGTTTGATTAAAATTGAATTATTGTTGCCACAACGAAAAATAAAAAACAGAAAATTCGTTTTGGCATTGGCATTCGCATTTTTCTCGAAAGTTTTGAGGTCATAGTAAAAAGTGACCCATATGAATGCTGTAGATTTTTTTATGATCTACAACTTAGTATAGGACGTTGTTGGATAAAACGTCAAGTTTCGCCGGAAAATGCAATAATATACTTTGCACCCGCTTTCCACCCTCCCAAATAAACACTATACCACCCCATGACCTGCATTTACTTTTTTTGCGTTCACTATGAGCCCCTTTACCATTTCCAATGATAAAACTCCTGTCTACAATTAATACCGGTTTTGGCTTATAATCAGTTAATTTGCCTGCACTACATTGGGATTAGCCGCTATAAATTCAACAGGTATTTTTTACATTTGGACCTCAACTTTTTCGAAAACTCGCTAAGACGTTCACGAAATCCATGTTTCCAACAATTATCAATATTTTCAATTGTCATTCTCGAATTTTGAAATTATTATTGGTCCTTATTGGTTATTGGTCCTTATTTTTCAACATTTAATTGTTTTTCTGCAGGACCCTCTGAATTTATTCCTTTATCGGGAATAAATGTGATTTATTAATATAAAAAAAAAATCGTGTTATTTGGCTTTTCTACAAAAAAGCAGTAATCTAACCAACGTGACTACCCTGACAAAATGTAACAAGAGATAACTGTTTCTGGTATCACTACTTGAGTACTTGAGTCCTGTTTTTGAGAAAATCAGTGTAAAACAACTGAAACAAATTAATTTTATTTCCCCAAAAACATAATTTGGAATTTTTGCTCCAGATTCAGTATTGTAAAACAGGTTCAAGTATCTCAATTCATTCCACTACCAAAAGCTCCTATTATCCTAACTTTCACTGTCTTCAGGTCAAAGCAAAGCTAGATGCATACAATTTAGACCTCACAGAAACGACAAACAACATGTAAAGAATAATTTTAACACATCCAACAACACACCAAAACTGAATTTCTACTCTCAGAAAATTTTCCTATAACTTTACTTAGACCACTAACACCTTCTTTCTTTTGCAGGCTACATAAGTTCATGCGGCTTGACGATGATAGTACTAGTATTAACAATACTCTTCCTATTCCTAATGATAATAGCGTCGAGCATACGCCCAACTGGCCACGCCCTCAGACCACGATGCGTCAAGCGATCCTTCGATGACAGCACTGACGTCGGCCTCTACCTTGTCCACAACGAAGACACCTGGCAACAGAGACAACTCACCATCTTAGAAGAAATCCTAATCAAATACGACCAATGTGACATCGAACTGTTGCTTCTTAGGGACGACAATACCACAATCCACGAGTTCAAAGTCGAGAAAGGACATAGACTAATAAGAGGTAGACATAAGCGACATACCATACCAGTAAAGCCAAAAACTGAAGGAAGGAACATCAATATTGGTCCCAAGAGTTTGTTGCAGTTCTTTGAGTCCCACAGACATGGTAATGGGTCTGGAACGTCAACAACAACTGACCTCACACCAACACCACCACCATCATTGATAACCCTAGAGGGAATCATCAAAAAGTTTCCCAGATTAACCATAACGAACACCACGAAACGGGAATTTTTCGAAAACACGCCTCTATACAACTCCTGGAGGAACTTCAACAACCTAACCTTAAATTTCGCTGCTAGGGTTCTAAAACTATGGGAATACGGCGGAATAAGCTTCCAACTACCCCCTCTAACAAAACTAAACACCTCTGATATCTATAAATACGATATAACCGTTGATAAGAACACTTCGACTATGCCCAGTATAAGTTTGAAGATTATCACGCCTGATGATCAGATGAAGATTGTTGAGTCGATGATTGATGTTGGTTTTACTTCGTTTAAGCATCTGCCAGATGGGTTGGTGACTGTGGATGAAGAAGGGGTGCATATGGAGACGAAGACGACTTGCCATGCGTTTTTTGGGGAAGCTCTGAGTCAGTTGAGACACGCGAGCGTTGAGACGAGCGTGCAGGGTATCATTAGGGATACGCTAAAGACTTTTTGTGTTAAAGGTGCGGTCGATTCGGAGTATTGTAATAATGCGAAATCGGTGAATGATAAGTAAATATATGTGATATGTAATTTTAACATTGTTTTATTTGGGTCTAGACCTAACTTTGTTCAAAATTCCAATTTAAAAAAAAATGTTAGAAGATCCTGTTTTAACGATCTCGATATGCAGAAAAGTTTAAGCTCTCCAATGAACCTTATCGAGGATAGGATTAAACACAGTCCATAGAAAAACGGATTTTTTCATTGTTGTGTAAAGAGTTGGCTTCTCAATAACATTAGTTAATTATTACATGAGGAGGTTTAATAAGATTAAAATGAAATGCCAAAGATTTCATTACTCATTACAGTAGTCTCCTATAACGCTAATTCCTACAACGCGCTAAAGATTTTGCGACACCAAACTCATATAACGCGACTCTCGTACAACGCGCGATGTGCGCGTATGGTTGTCCGGAAGATGTGTGCTAACTGCGCATGAGCCATAAGCATGCCGCTGTTATTTTGAACTGTCACTACCGCGCTTAGAAAATACATAACCAAATTGTTTCCTAACGGCGCGGCACAATGGATGATGGAGACAAACAAAAGGTACAAAGAGAATGTATTTTTATTAAATAAACAAATCCAACTACCATACTGCATAAGAAAAAACGAAAACAATGCAATATAAGTTGTCTGTAGACGCGGGAAATGTACACACGATTTTGCGATATGAATGAATTAGTTTCTTCGAGTTTGTTTTACGTGTATTCACTAATTCATACTGACTATTCTTAAATGCTGCTCATCAACATAACAGGTAAAGTTTGCATTGTTTTTGGCGTTAAAACGCTACAGGCGGCCGGCGCATGCATCAAAATTCGCGATCGTCAAGTTCGCGTGACATTACACCGCGTTGTAGGAGAGTCTACTATATATTTACAAATAAACTTAAAATATGCCTCATGCATTTATATGGACAATAATAGTATATTACATTACAAGAGCTGTAACTAGCATATTACGCACGAGTGGAAAGTTAACATACGAGCCGCGAAGCGGCGAGTTTTGTTATTTTCCACGAGTATGTAATATGCGTTACAGCTCGAGTATTGTACATAATTTTACGTACGACCGACAATTTCAATAAATTGTATCAAAAATGACAAACAAATACAGGTAAGAATATTTGATGGTTAACCAATCAAATCAATGCACCCGCGCGACATCTATTGCAACTACGGAGAACCTGAAGTGTCGATCGAAAATTCCAGAACAAATTCAACATAAATTATCACGTGCAAGTAATATATGTTACAGCTCGAGTATTGCACTTACTTACGACCGAAAATTTCAATAAATATAAATTGCATCAAAAATGAAAAATAAATAATCAAAATATTCGCGCGACATCTGTCATTATGTCATTGTTATAAGCGATATACGAGCTAAGCAGTCCGTGACGTAAGGGACATTTACACATACGGTCGTAGGTAAATACTTTAATTCTAAACAAAACCCAATTAATTAGCAAGACTTGTTGCATTTAACTTGGCAGAAAGTTTAGTGTCTGGCAAGTTTAGTGGCGGAAAGTTTACTGCCTGATAACTTTACTGTCCGGCAAGTTTAGTGGCTGCAAGTTTACTGTCTGGCAAGTTTAGTGGCGGAAAGTTTACTATCCGGTAAGTTTACTATCCGGCAAGTTTACTATCCGGCAAGTTTAGTGGCGAAAAGTTTACTGTCCGGCAAGTTTAGTGGCGGAAAGTTTACTGTCCGGCAAGTTTACTGGCGGCAAGTTTACTGTCCGGAAAGTTTACCGTCCGGCAAGTTTACTGTCCGGCAAGTATAGTTTTGGATATAGGTATTGCCGGTATAGTCCGGCAAGTTGAGTGACGGACGGAAAGTTTACTGTCCAGCCAGTTTTAAATCTATATTATAGACCGATTTTTTAGTTTTTGTAATGTTTGCAGTTTTAACAAAATGCATTGTAAGTACTAACCTTATTGCTCTGTATACAGGGTGCTTTTTAGTTTTACCTAAAATATTTAAAGGATTATAGAAGAGATAATTTAGAACCTTTTTAACCAGATTTATACAAAAACTTATTATATTCTAATTTTGAATTGGCATTTTGTATTAATCAACTATTACTTTTAGCAAACTAAAATTAGGTACAGTTCTTTTAAGACATAAATTGCAAATTGTTGAGTTAAAAATGTTTCACTGTGTTCACACAACAAATTTTGTTTATCAAACTTTTTGTTTATTTCCTTACTTATGATGGTGTATTTGCCTAAGTAAACCTGTGTTAACTAACGCCAAATAAGAACGATAATAAATTATTTCATGTAGGCACATCAATCCCAAATGAAACTGACAACAAAATAGTTTGCGTGATATATCAAATCATACCTACTATCACGAGTGCCGGAAATGCAATATTAAGTAGTATGAAATACGGAATACTCATTCTTAAGTAGAAATGTTATTGCTGCAGTTTGGTATAGTATGTATCTTAATAAAAAGTTCGCATTCATTATCTGGTATATTAAAAACAAACTATTTTCTGTAAGCATTCTGAGCAAACTGTGTTTTTTTTGTAGACACAGAAGACAGTTTTCGAGTTAAATATGGTGGTGAACTGGACACAGCTTTAGTTGATATGATTAAAGGTATACCATCTACTGAAATAACAATAGTTTTTGATAGAACATTAGGTGAGTACTGTACTATATACCAATGAAAAGATAAAACAATATCATACATATAATTCTAGATCCTCAATTTCTAAATGTTTTATTAAATAAGTTTGAAAAGAAAGAGGTATCTTCAACAATCTTCAACATTTCAAGTGTCGATCACATAGATTCTGTAAGTACCACACACACAAAACAAAGAATCAAGAAGTTTAAATCAGGTTAGTTTAAAATAATTATGAATAAATTAGTATTGTAGTTATTGGACAAATATTGTTAATAACCACGAAAAAGGTACCACTTTGTATTTTGTGAATCGAAAACTTGCCGAACACATTTTAATAGAGGTGAGTAATATTTATTTTAAATCAGTAGAATTTTTTATTTCTTGTTGTAGATAAGAGAAAGTAACTTGATAAGAAGAAACCTCCTGTATATCTTTTACTGGGGTACTGACGATTTTCAAAGATACTTCTTGAGGAACATCCACGAAACTATGAAAGTTGTTCTGGTCACAAATCCGAGATACAATGCGTAATAAAAAATAATACACTTGCTAAGTTCACAGAAAATCCTTTTTTTTCTAATTTACGTTCGTTATAAAGTCATAACGAAACCGCTTTCGGTGTCGTTATAAACACTAGAACACAAACTTTTAGTAACTTTTAGTTTTCCAAACTGATGATAGTGACGTCAAGTGTCAAATAAGGCTGACATCTCAATCGGTATTGGCTCACCTCAATCGCATTTGTGAATTTTATCACAACTACCAACTGTTGAAACTAAAATTACTTTAGATTATAAGATGACAACCGCAATTTTCGAAATTTATGTAAAATTAATGTTGCAAAGTAGACAAAATACTATATAACACTAGTTTTAGAAGACGTATTGGCGCACTCGTTCCATTTGGGCACTCATCGCTACGCTCGTCGTGCCCAAAACTAGTGCGCCAATTTTTGTCTTATGAAAATTGTATTACTTCCGGGTTATACTATAGGAATCTTTTAGGTACCGGATATATTACAACCAAGGTTCTTACAAAAAACACCATATGTCAATGATAAATTGGTGGACTAAAAGCAAGAACTTATTCCACCATCCAACAATTCCAGCCGCCAAAGACATATTCAAAGACTTCAAGAGGAGATTAATATACGTCCCAGTTATTCACGTAAATGATTTAGTCGGTTTTTTCTACAAAAATTAACCTTCTATGTATTATAGAAACCACCATGGCATTTTGTGAAGTATACCAATGACAGCATTCTAGTTCTTGGTGGAAGAGATCACAGATTATTAAAACTACTAGCTAGGAGCTTAAATTTTAGGTAAACTTTTTACTACTTTTTGTTCTTTGGGACAAGGACAGAGAAACAATTTTGATCAAAAAACGTATAGTCATTTCAAAGTTTTTCAGCACAATTGCGGTAGCCTGTTGACGATTTTCTTGCGCTGAACATGGTCGGACCCTGTTTTTCTTTATTAATTTTCTCAAGAATTAAGTTTGACCATGCGTTATTTGACAAAAGTGCTGATTACGTCGTTGGGGCTTATGCTCCTTTAAGGTTAGCAGTTATTTCTGAAACACCCTGTATTTCTAAGGTTCCGATACGACGATCCACCAGAGCGAATACAAGGATCTTCGTTTTCGCCAAATGGGTCATTTGAAGGCGTTCTTGGACTCATATGGAAGAGGGAATACGAATTCTTCTTGGGAGATGTTGCTTTGACTTATGAAAGATCAACTGTTGTGGAATTCTCATTCCTTACGCTAGCAGACAGCGGAGCATTTGTGACTCATGCCCCTGGAACACTCAATGAAGCTCTGGCTTTAGTGAGACCATTCCATTGGAAGGTTTGAATTGTCAAAGCCATAAAATCATATTATTTCTTTTTATTTCCCACCATTCTCTGTCATCTTCTTCCATTATCCTCCATCCTCTTCTGTTCTCTACCATTTCCTTCTTTCCTCCCATGCTCTTCCATCTTCGTCCCACCTTCTTCCATCTTTTTCCATTTCTTTTCATCTTCTTCCATCTTCTTCCATTCTCTTCAGTTCTCTTCCATTTTCTTCTATTTTCTCTCATCTTCTTCCATTTTCTTTCCATCTTCGCCCCATCTTCTTCCATCTTCGTCCATCTTCTTCCAGTATATTCCATTCTCTTCAGTTCTATTCCATTTTGTTCTATTTTCTCCCATCTTCTTCCATTTTCTTTCCATCTTCGTCCCACCTTCTTCCATCTTCTTCCATATGTTTCCATCTTCTTCTATTCTCTTCACGTCTCTTCCATTTTCTCCTATTTTCTCCCATCTTCTTCCACTTTCTTTCCATCTTCGTCCCACCTTCTTCCATTTTTGTTAATCTTCTTCAATTCTCTTCAGTTCTCTTCCATTTTCTTTCCATCTTCTTCCATATTTTTCCATTTTTTTCCATCTTTTTCTATCTTCTTCCATTATCTTCCATTCTCTTCAGGTCTCTTCCATTTTCTCCCATCTTCTTCCATCTTCTTTCCATCTTCGTCTCACCTTCTTTCATCTTCTTCCATGTTCTTCCATTACCTTCCATTCTCGTCAGGTCTCTTCCATTTTCTTCTATTTTCTCCCATCCTCTTCCACTTTCTTTCCATCTTCGTCCCACCTTCTTCCATCTTTTTCCCTTTTTTTCCATCTTCTTCCACTATCTTCAATTCTCTTCAGTTCTATTCCATTTTCTTCTATTTTCTCCCATCTTCTTCCATTTTCTTTCCATTTTCGTCTCACCTTCTTCCAGCTTCTGCCATATTCTTCCATCTTCTTCCATTCTCTTCAGGTATCTTCCATTTTCTTCTTCTTTTTCCATGTTTGTTCATCTTCTGCGATTATCTTCAATTCTCTTCAGTTCTCTTCCATTTTCTTCTATTTTCTCTTATCTTCTTCCATTTTCTTTCCACCTTCTTCCATCTTCTGCAACATTTTTCCATTTATTCCATCTGTTTCCATCTGTTTCCATCTTCTTCCATTATCTTCCATTCTCTTCAGGTCTCTTCCATTTTCTTCTATTTTCTCCCATCTTCTTCCATTTTTTTCCATCTTCGTCTCACCTTCATCCAGCTTCTTCCATATTTTTCCATCTTCTTCCATTCTCTTCAGGTATCTTCCATTTTCTTCTATTTTCTCCCATCTTCTTCCATTATCTTCCATTCTCTTCAGTTCTCTACCATTTTCTTCTATCTTCTTCAATTTTCTTTCCATCTTCGTCCCACCTCATGCCATCTTCTTCCATATTTTTCCATCTTCTTCCATTATCTTCCATTCCGTTCAGTTTTCTTCCCTTTTTCCCCATCTTCTTCCATTTCCTTTCCATCTTCGTCCCACCTTCTTCGAACTTCTTCCATCTTTTTCCACCTTCCATCTTCTTCCATTTTCTTCTATCTTCTTCCATAAATATTCTTCTTAATTTCAGGTATGGCCTGCCATAATCTTCACCCTGTTCATTTCCGGTCCAGTTTTGTACATGTTGATTGCTCTGCCAAATGCTTGGCATCCACGTTTTTTGATCAGATCGCACACCAGACTGTTTTGTGATTGTTTCTGGTTCACAACAAGCTTATTTCTAAGGCAATGTAAGTTTAATAGTTTAACAACATGCTATAAATAAAAGCACAACATTATAGTGATTATCTTTCAGCTGAAAAAGAACCAAACAGCAGCCACAAATCGAGATTCTTCGTAATACTGTTGTCAATAGCTGCAACCTATGTCATCGGTGATATGTATTCAGCAAATTTGACATCTCTATTGGCAAAACCAGGAAGAGGTTTGATTATAAATTAAATCTATTTTTTTATTATATATAGTGCCCCCCCCCCCCCCCCCCCCCCCGATGGACCTAACTATACCTATAATGGACGTATTTTTTAATTTCTCGAGAAAAAGTCATTCTTTATAAAGAGTTTTGGATGTCCTAAAAAGTCGTAAGCCATTGTTAATATTGTGATTTAACATACAGGATGGTTAGAAAACACAAAAATGTTAAATTGGCCGAAGAATAAACTATAGGTTTTTCGGAATTAGATGAAAAATTTTATAGGTAAAACGACCAGTGAAAAGATATTACATAAAAGTGGACAAAAATTTTAGAGACCACAATTATGATTGATCAGTTGACAGTATAGTAACAGCGTATCCAAGCAATTTGTTGGTAGAAGCTGATTGAAAGTATCTTGACTTTAGAGCAAAGGGTTTATTTAGTTCTTTGTTACGGCATAGGTGAGGTATCGCATATTAACAGAAAATACCCAGAAGTATACGTTTCTGTCAACTGTGTTCGTGAATTGGTTAAAAAATTTCATACAACAGGATACGTGAAAAATATCAAGAAAAAAAAGCGAAATGGCGAAGATGATGCAGGAGCTATGATAGCTATTGATTCCGTGAACACTTGCCCAAAAATGTCATTGAGGCAAAGATCTCGAGACTTGAACATCAGTAAAAGCCACCTGCAAAGGATCTTTTCAAGTCAAAGATTTCATCCTTATAAACCAGTAGTAATACACACTTTAGTAGAAGGAAATGATGCTCGTCGATTAGAATTTTGCCTATTAATGGGAGAACGAATTATGGTCGGTAGATTTTTCTACAGAAAAATTATTTTCTCTGACGGAGCGACGTTTACCACAAATGGAGTTGTTAGTTCACAGAATTGCAGATATTGGTCTCAAGAAAATCCAATTTTCCGTATTACAATTCTCAAAAATATAAAAAAGTGAATGTTTGGTGAAAGATTTATTACAAGAAAATAATGGGACCATACTTTTTTGACGGTACTGTAAACCAAAACACTTATTTTGATATGTTGTAACATTTTTTGCTACCTACTTTGGACGAAATCAACTTACAGCTCAGGTGTTCACTACACTATCAACACGACGGTCGTCCTGCTCATAGCGCATATCAAGTCAGGGATTGGTTGAACAGACATTTTCCAAATAAGTGGATTGGACGATTCGGCCCCATAGGATGTCCACCACTTTCACCTGATTTAACGCCGATTGATTTTTTCTGTGGGGTTATTTAAAACAGAAGGTGTATGCGAATAATTTTCATGCTAATGTAGATATTCTAAAATTAAAAATTAGGGAAGCAGTAGACGAATAAATGAAGAAACAATTGATTTGGTATATCGGGAGTTTAGAAGAAGATTGAAAAAATGTGTAGCTGTAGGAGGGGAACGTGTGGAGTAATGTTTTGTTAAAATACTTTGTTAAAAATAAATAACTTTTACTTTCTTTCTTTTAGAAAAATCTATAAATACTTTAGCCCAGTTGGAAGTAGCTATGAAAACAGGTGAATTTCAGTTGTTTGTAGAGAAGCACAGTTCAACATATAGTTTGCTAGAGGTAAAAAGTCTTCTTATTCTTTGGATTTATGTTTATGTTAACTTTTTCTTTAGAATGGCACAAGCATTTATGGAAGACTATGGCAACTTATGAATAGCACGCAATCTTCATATCTGGTCAATTCCGTCGAAGAAGGCGTAAAATTGGTACGAGATTACCACAAAATTGCTGTAATCGCTGGCAGAGAAACATTATTCTTCGATATCCAAAGATTCGGTAATTTTTATCTTATAAAAACTATCTGGTAACGAAATAAAACATCATTTTTATTACAGGTCCATCAAATTTTCATCTGAGTGAAAAAATAAATACCGCTTATTCAGCTATAGCATTTCAATTAGGTTGTCCATATATTGATAACTTTAACCGAATGTAAATAAATACAAGTTGTCAAAAAAACACAAATAAAAATACCACCTTATTTCAATATATCTTCCTTTCTAGATTGATGGCTGTTTTTGAGGCAGGAATTTTGACTAAAATGACAGAAGATGAGTACGAAATGTTGGGAAAACAGCAAGTGGAACCGTCTGAACATATAGACGAGGATTTGCTGCCCCAAACGCAAAAGGAAAGTCGGAAAACTGCTAAAGCGAACGAAGATAATTTGAAGTTGAAAGCGATCAATATCAAAATGTTGCAAGGCGCTTTTTATCTGTTGTTTATTGGTTACGCAACTGCTGGTATAGATGTAAATACAATAAATGTATTAATATTTTTTGATATAATTGTTTTTAGGGTTAGTTCTTGGTGTTGAGATTGTTTATAACAAACATTCCAAAACAAACAAGAAGGGAAAATCAAAATATCGTGAACAATTCGAGAAGCATCTACAACAGATTAAAAATTCACTCAAAGTTGCTAAAGAGAAAATTAGAAGAAAGCTGAGAAATGCTTTTAATGAAGCTATCATCTCCACGTTTGAATACGTAGAATAGGTTTACACAATAATTATAATGTTACAATGTAGGAACTTTTAAGTAAACATAGCTTAACTACAGGGGCGTAGCTACGGGGAGCAGTGGGAGCAAACTGCTCCAGGCGCACGAGTAGATGGGGCGCAAAATTGGAAGAGAAATAAAAAAAGTTGTGTAAAAAGTATATTGGCCAGAATTTCTAAATAAAACTCTAAATGTTTAAATGTTTTGTGATCTTGACATAATTATCATAATTTTGATTTCTAGATTGGTGCGTTGTGTTTATACATATACAGGTGAGTTATTAGTATCCCGGCGGTCGATAGTTGATAAATCGTTTGAGAAAGAAAAAATATTTTATACAAAAGTTGTTTGACTCGCCATTTTCTATAACGGAAAATTATTGATTGTCATTTATACAGGGTGTTGGTTTTAGGTGTGACGGAAAGTATGTACATTTTTTTAAATGGAACGTCCTATATATTTTATTATATTATGAATGCTACTAGATTTGTTTATACAACCGTGTATGTTGCTAAGTCACAGCGTTAATAGTTCGAGAGATATTCAACTGTTTTTCCAAAATATGCCCGTTGCAGGATCTTTTTAAAAACTATGTAAAAACGACATTTTTGCCGATTTTGCCTTTAAACTATGTGAGACAATAGTCAAAGCCAGTAGGTAGGTGATAGTATCCAAAGGTATTAGATAAACAATACAGGGTGTTCATTGAACTTAGTCAATTTTGATGTTTTTCAAATGGCTTTTTCTCGAGTCTTTTTTAAATGAAACACCCTGTATAATGTGTTGGCTGTAATAACATGTAAATGTAAATGTTAGTATTTTTTGTGATATTTGCAATTAAACGAAAATGTAATGCAATTGTAAATTTTAATATTGCTGTGAATAAGGTATTTGGTAGTTTGATGTAAAGTCTTCAAGTGTCGATAGAAGAGATAATTTAGAAACGATTAAACCAGCTTGATCCTTATACAAAGTACTACCGTTCATCAAAATATTAACAATTTTATATGAAATTTTGTAAGTACATTTTGCCGTCTATCGTATGGCAACCGAACACGCGATTTAAAAATTTAAATTACTGCAAAAGTAAACCCTAAACTCCGTACTTTTAGGTTAACTATCATGAAAATTTGGTGACTTCTGAGTGTTGAAAATCAGATTTTCCTTGATGTGATTTATGTGGTCACACACAAAACCGAAATATGAAACAAAAACAAACTGGTAGGCATCTTTAGATTCAGATTTTCATTCATAGCAAAAAAATCTATTAAAAACACTTACAAATAACGCACTTTCCATTCACATTATTAATATGACTCATACCTCATTCACATTAGCCCAATTTTGAATTGTCTCTCCAGAAAAATAACCTATTTTGGACCAATTAACACAGTAAGTAGATATTGTTGGCTATTTTTTTGTACTGAATACAAATCCGTTCTCAAACGTAGCTCATCAAGACAGGTTTTAGCGTTTCTGTTTGTTTTTGTGTATGAGCGCACATACTATTACACTGAAACGTCTCCGCACAATTTTTACACAAGTGAAAAATTTTTCGCGATAGTCCTCCTAAAATTACACTGTTTCTGGTTTACTTCGGAGCCCAACTGAAGTTACTAGGTCTTCAGGTTCGCTCGCAGTAAGTTTGTAAAAAATGCAAAGCATACTTATAAAATTGTGCAATACTTTGATAACCGTAATACTTTTTATATGAACAAATCTAGTTAATTGAAGTTAATGAATAGTCTAGAATGTTGCCCGTTGGATGTAATATCGAAATAACAGTGGTTGATTGGGTTAGAAGGGCTCCAAATCAAAATTATTCATGGATTGACCTGAATTTTCTTTAATTCCATAGTGTTAGACGTTACCAAATATGGGCAAAAACAACGCCCCGTTTCCTGGTTTTAGAATTAATACAAAATACAGTGGTATGGTGTTGACATGTTTTGCATTTTGCATGTTTTGCAAAATTTTGTATTTGTTGAAGGAAAAATTCTCTTTTAATCAACTACGAACCAAACATGGCATTTGGACGTCAAGCATTCCATTGTTTATATTAAAAAACAACATTGGATTACTTGTGCGACTAAATTTCAACATTATGAGGCTTTTTTCATCGAAGATCTCCATCGCACATGCACAGAAATAAATTAAGTACTCACGAATCGTTTTCCTACTTCTCAAAGGGGCTAACCACGTTCCTAAATGATGTTTAGGCCTTTTTCGTTCCGGACCCAAGGCCAGCTATCACAAACATAACCAAACTTTTCTTAAACTCCTAATACCCGCACTATGTTTGCGCGACATGCAGGATAAATTGTTTCAACCGCTTCTCGGTGACTACCGAACACTTATCAACACTAATATTAATTGTTCAACGCGTATTATGTACGTTTTTCTTGCATTGTTTGCATTAAAATTTAAGCTGGCGCTGTCAAACGCGAAACCGGGAGACTAAAAATTCAGTTGCTAGGTGGCGCATGAGCGGTGTAACGTTCGTTGTGCGCACGGTAAGCCTAGACACGGTATGCTAGACAAAAATCTTAAACTCGTTCTCCTCGAGCATGACGTCACGTGAGTGTTGATTCAAATAAAGGCGTTAAGAGGAATCACTAGAGGTAGTAGCGTACTACAAAACAACACTACATAAAACCAAACATCCTGAGCTTAATTGTGTGTTAATAATCACGTGTAATACATTAAATTATAGATAAAGGTGTATTACACCGGGTACGAATGCCACTTCTTTTCATTTGCGTTGTTGTTTTGTTTTTTACCCTTGCTGAAGAAGCCAATAATTGGTAATTTTTGTTATTTTTTTTTCCAAATCCGAACCAAACATCAAAAAAGCAATATTACAACATTCTGTATTGAGCCTTCATGAACTTGTGTAAAAAAATGACAACACAATATGAATGTTGTAATGATTTAACCGTTGGTTTTTTGAACATGTGAATGAGACGAGAATAACATATTTTATAGTCGTACGGTGCAGCCATCTGTTGGATAAACACCACATCATTTTCTTCGACCAATCAAATTCAAATGGCACAGTCTGAAGCAGCAGCATGAATACGTAGCCAGGGGAATCACAAATATTGAGCAATTTCGGCCTAACAAAAATATTGATCGCATCTTGACACGGGAGGTGTAGCGGCGCCGCGCCCGGCAAACGAAAGCCATACGAAAAATAAATTTTACCGTGCTGGTGCTACGTAGATAGCAACGACTCGCTTATAAATTAGGACAGCATGTTCTTGCGGAAGTGTATGTGATCAACATGAATTGTTGAAATTCGACCAAAATATGCTAGAAACCGAATACGAGAAATAATTTTTTGCCGTCCTGATGGACTCTACGCAGACAGCAAAGAGCGAGTTATAAATTTGGAGCGCATGTTCCCGCGAGGGCTTATAGTGCAGTCCCCGTACGACACACAGAACGAAGAATAATCAACAACCGCAATACCTACTTACAATGTTACAACTACTAAATAATTAATAGGAGTTAAATAAATTATTACTAAGGAAATACAAGTAATTTAATTTTTAATCAGTCATTTATTTTTCGTCATAGAACTTCAAATATATTGGTATTTAGATTTAGAAAATAATATTAATACCAAACACTTGTCGCTTGGCAATGCATTCAGGGCAATCGCAATCTATGTAGGATGGTTGGCTTTAGTTCTACTTGTTGTACAACAGACGTAGAACAGACGCTAGAAATATGGGCAAATTAAAAAATCAGCTGCCTTTATGTGGCCCGCGTTCTAAGAAAATTAATAACTTGCGAGAGTACCTGCGGTAAGCGTATATGTAGATATTATACGTGTGGTTCGCTAATTAACTTCGCTAGTTAATTTGGGCAATACTCTCTTATAGGCGTAAGCGTGCCGGATTACCATATATGGCAAAAAACTTTTATAAAGGTGTAAAATATTTGAACATGTATCTATATAATATATAATAAATGACTTATACATATACATAAAGCTGCCTGTTTTATCGAAATCGCTATTTTTTCTCATCCCTACAATTGAAATTGAAGTACGTATACTACCAAGTCTATACATAGCAATAATAATTTTGAGTAAAATTTCAAAACGCAGTATCCAACTGTATCTAGAATTAAAATAGAAATATTATATTTACTAACACCTACTTGCGTCAGCCGATAAAAATTTGAATTTTTATATGAGGTGTGTTTTACCTGAAAGTATCGATCTCTGCTAAGTACGAACGAGACATTCGAGATTATTGATGCACAAAGAAAACGTTAAATGGATTTAAATAAGTATCTGAGTACGAATGCTTTCACGGCCAGAGTCATTTAAATTTAGATGATAAATAGTTACCGGTTTATGCCGTGAGTAAAAATTCATAATTACTGTCTTCGCGAACCATGCTGTTCGCTTCTTCGGAGCTAACTGATAATTAGTTACTAATTCTAATAATAAATGTAAAGCAATAAATGATTTATGTAAGAAAAGCTGTCTGTTTTACCAAAACTACAATTTTTTTCAACATACAAAAGGTAAAATGTTCAAACATAGTTAGTAGTAAAATAAGAATGTTATAATAAAGCAATTAATTAATTTGTATCACTGTATTGTTTTGTGGAATTGTATTTGTATTTAAAATATCCAAGAAAAGCATTTCAGAACATGCGATAGTCACATACACAAAATTATTAAGAAACGGTTCGGCACCAGTCGGCACCGCACGGCCCCTTTGATCTTCGCCGCCAAAGAACGATACCGCGTTCCCCTCATCTAATCAGTGCGTTGCTTGCATTTTCTGCGGAGTGTACAGTGGGCGCGGCTTGTTCCCTCCTCTCGCGCCTCAGTTTCGTCGAACTTTTGAGGCCGGTGACTAACATTTACTCTTAATGTACGTATAAAAAAGTAAAAACGTCACTTGAGTGCAAGTGATGGGGCCAGTAATCAGCGCTCCAACTTTTCTTAGGTTAGGTTTCTTAATTCCCGAATTTGACATATTAGGATTGATAATCAGGTATGTATTCCAACTTAAACAATGTTGCCAATCAATAAAAAATTACAATCGTCATTAACATCGACATTGTTGACATTGTTACTATAAAAAACTACAATTTTATTATACGTTTTATTGTAAAATATATAAATATACATATATATATAATAGAGTATATAGCTAGCACGATAGTGGTACACAATCAAAATCGTGTTGGTACGCGCAGTAGACAACAATCCAATTGTACACCACAAACATGGAATTTAGTAACTGATGCTTCTTGAATTCAAAACCCACAGCGTACATTCGCAGAAATAAAACCACAAATTCCGAAATGATTACGATCCCATAATAGTAAAGTATCGGTAACAAATACTCGTAACTTTTCTACAAAATATAAGCAATAATTTAATATACATATTACTACCTACATAATATCTACATAATAAGTATTGACTCCTGTGTTTGAAGACGCATAACTAAAACTACCGCACAGAGAAAATTGAAATAAAGTGTATCATACTCCTCAATCATTTCTACATAAGTTGGATGGCTGTCAACATTTTTTGCCTCTCGGTGTACACATGAGCGCGAGAGAAATGAGAGAAGGTCCCCGATTTTTGCACTTTTAAATTAACGTTCTTCTTTCCATTTTTTTCCTCGTAAACCGCTTGCCACAAAAATTTCAATTTTTGTTCAGGTTGTATTTACAGCCTCTTCTATAGATTGGCGTTTTTGCTTTCCTCTGTTTTTGTGTAATAAAGGTTGCGAACAAGATTTTCATGGAAGCGAATATCTCAGTAACGAATATTAGCACGATATCGGGATATGCACGTAATCAATCGTCATATTTTATTTAATGCGACAGTAGTAAAAGAATTGCATTAAATTTTTAAGTTATTTTTAAAGCGATTTAATGTGAATGATATAAATTTCGTGTAGCGCGCACTACGCCAATCGTAACGGTAAATGGAAACGTAGCTGGGACAGTGGAAGATTATTTACTATTAGTACGATACGATCAGAACAATTTAATTTCGGAATTTTGAATAGTAGTGCGAGTTAAATATAAATAATAAATTTAGATGTACAATTAATTGAATCGGCGAGTTCGAAAACAGTACAAGTCCAAAATTGGCAATTTTGAACCGAAATAGCCAAAATGTTCACTATGATTTATTCTATCGGATAGACCTAAAGATAATGCTTGGGCGAAATAAACAAGTCCAGAACAGTGCTTTTTTGCTCGCTCATGCAACGCGTTTGCACTCAGTTTCTACTGAATATCAATATCAAAAAAATAAATAATATTAAAAAAGTCCAAAAGTTGTAACTGGTGAAAATTTAGAATTTTACTACCACGTGACTTCCGGACCGACTACCACCGTAGAAGAGGAAATGTAATACTATTATGTATATAATCATCACACTCTATATCATACTCTATCATATCGCCATATATGTATAGGGTTAGTCAAAATTACCGGAACACCTAAATAATTTTCCAACTGCAAACAATTTCAAAAAATTTTTCAAGTAAAAGTTTTTAAATCTTTTGTATGATTTTTTTATAAAATGCCTTATTTTTGAGTTATGATCAATTGATCAAAAATAGACGATATTACCGAAAACCTAAATAATTCTACAACTGAGAAAAAAATGTGTGTCTAAACAAACTATTGTATATTCTGGAAATTTGGTAACATACATTTTTTAATTCTGGGATTAATTCTTTTATAGAAATAATTTTTTTTTAAATACTATACTGTCATTTTTTAGTTATAAGCAATTAATCAAAATTCCTGGACTTCAAATTAAGAATGTTTTCCCGCATACATACACATTTATTTAATTTGCCAGCTTGAATGTTTAATTTATTATGCTATTTCATAGTTTAGTTATTTTTTCTTGATGTTTTTATTTTTTTGTCCGTTAATGATCGATTAATTGCTCATAACTCAAAGATGATGCGTTTTATAAAAAAAATGATTCTTACAAATTCTTAGAATTAAATTTTTTTAAATATAGAAAAAGAAAAGTTTACCAAATTTTCAGAATAAAATGAATATCCGTATATTGAAAATATATAGCTTTTTTAAAATCAAAAAACCTTTGTTTGAATTTTTCTTTGAAATTCTTTACGGTTAAAGAATTACTAAGGTGTTCCGGTAATTTTGACTAATCATGTATAATCCGCCATTTTGAATTTATTTTAAAAATCTGACATGACATTTTTAATTATCTATCTTCAAATATTACGGGAAATAAGTTTCATGCAAATCCTACATCATATATACCTACATCACAATAAAAATATTATTCAAATGCTTTAAATAAACAAGTATTGTTAAAAATGTAAGCTGTTTTTCCGTCGAGTTCAAAGACAGTACATGTCCATGATTATTGTTTTAATTATAGCTCTGCTTTTAATCAAATATAAATAAAATATGTAGTACATACATTTAATTCTCTGTGAACTACTTTATATTTTGTCTATTGGCACAAAATAGCTAACTGCTATACTTTTCAAGATATTGCACCAACAAAATTATTTTGTTAATTTTCTCAGAACTCTCTTTTTGGACTTGTAGTGTTTTCGAACCGACCGATTCATTTGATAAATCAACAAATAAGTTTTTGTTTGCAAATCTTCATTTAAAAATTCTTTGGGAATCCGGTTTTGTTAAGTTATTTTGCATCGTTAGATCTGGTGTCTATTTAGATAATATAATCCTTAACTAAAAAAAAAAATAAAGAATTTTAGCCCAACAACAGTGCTAGAAGTATTAGAATTTTCAATTTAATTCGTTGCAGAAATAAAAAAAAATGTTAAGCTGTTTTAATACCCAGTAAATTATTCGTCTAAGCAAACTAAACTGAGATTGATATTTTATAAATAAGTCTCAACACTTAAAAATTCCTAGAGTATAAAAATGTTATTTCGATTCGAAACATCGTAGGTACATATGCACTTACAAACCACGTTTCAAATTCTCGAAGCGGACCGGTCGGCTGGACAAAAACGTGTTCTATTATGGCTGTAACATAACTACGCCGAATGTTGCTCGAATATTTGACGAAAACATACTCATACCGTCAATGCTCCACAGAAAAATACATTTTTCTTGTCGAAGAAATTGTTTTCGAGGCATAGTACGAGATGACTTTTTATATTTCAATTTCTACAAGGAAATAATATCTTTGTACGAAGTATGCACATGTTTGTTTTTGCTGCATTACTAACGCGTTTCGGAAAATATAATAATATGAAATGAATAAGGAATTTATTGTTGACGCCAAAAACACTATACATACCTACATCACAATAAAAATATTATTTAAATGCTTTAAATAAACAAATATTCTTAAAAACGTACGCTGATTTTCATTCGAGTTCAAAAACAGTACATCTCCATGATGATTGTTTTAATCATAGCTCTGCTTTTGATGCAATATAAATAAAATATGTAATACTTTTAATTTTCTGTGAACTACTTTATATTTTGCCTGTTGGCACAAAATAGCTAACTGCTATACTTTCAAGATATTGCACTGACAAAATAATTTTGTTAATTTTCCCAGAACTCACTTTTTGGACTAGTAGTGTTTGCGAACCGACCGATTCAATTATACCCAACAATATTTTACAAACACGGATTCAAACGGATTCACTGATCGCGTCAAAACTTTGCATCTCGTTCGACTGCCTCGCACCAAAACCCACAAGCGAGGAAAGCCGAAACTGTGCAAAATATTGTTCATGTTTATTTCGGACATAAAAATTAACAAATTGTCGGAATGCTATTAAATTCAAGGGATATGTATCGCAGTAAATGAGGATTATTTGCATGCTAACTGCGTTGTCCTGCTAACATTCGTTCCTGAGATATCGGCTTCCATCAAAATCTTGTTCGCAACCTTTATTACATAGAAACTGAAGAAAACAAAAACGCCAACCTATTGAAGAGACTCTAGATGCACCCTGAACTAAAACTGAAATTTTTGTGGTAAGTGGTTTAAGAGAAAATAAATCGGAATGACGAGCGTTAATTTAAAACTGCAAAAATCGGCTACATTTTTCACTTCTTTCGCGCTCATGTTTACACCGAGAGTAGTTTTAGATTATAGGCCTTCTAACACAGAAGTCATAACTATCGAAACGAGAGATGGCAATTAGGGCGATTCTGTCGTGCGGGGTCACATATTGGGGTATTTGACTCAGAAAGCAGGCAATAAATCAAATTTCTTAGATGCTAAATTTCAAAAACTAAAGCAGATTATGAAATAGGTTATGCACATTAAGCAAGAATCCAACTTCCTACCATCTAAAAACGTTACAAATTCAATCTTTCAAAAATTCTGGGCAAAATAGGGAGATGGAAAATTGTAATTTTTAGGATTTAAAATACCAAATACCCCACTATGCAAAATAAGCATGCAGATTGCAGAAGCAGTCGTATATGCAACCACCACTACACAGTTTGACGTTTTAGCTGTACCGTTGGTTGCCTATACAAGTGTTGTTGGATAGAAACTTGTAAAGTAGCCTATTTTAGAGGAATAGAAGTCTTTTTCGCAGGCATTTGACATTGAATTATGTAATCAGGATTGTAAGGTGAATTTCTGAGTTGTTTAAATCCATAAAAGTGATATTACTCAACCATTAAAAGTTGAAAATTGACCCCTGTGCATCGTCTATTTGAAAATCAGACCAGTTGTTTAGATACCAACCCAAGAGATTCCAAGAATTAGTAGAGCATAAAATTCCAAGGACAAAATTAGCGTGAGAAGCTTTAGGTCTCTTTCCAGTTCCGGTGTGACTATTGTTCCACTTCTTAGACGTGTCCTCCACAAGACACAAGGAAGTGTTCGACCTGCTTTAATAACTCTTACAAGATCAATTGTACTGAGTACCTAAAATGGTATGGAAAGTTAAATTAAACACACTGTATAGCATGTATAGAATAAGCAACTGTCAAAAATGATATTTGTCAAATTGAAGGCTTGACTCCATCAAAATCATCGAAAATGTTCTCAAAAACTCACCACACCTAGGAGACCCAAAGCTGTGATGTAACTGTCGGTGCTTTGGAACCATGGTAGACCGCATATTTTGCTGACAACCGTCCTCCTTCTGAACGGCCTGTATATGAAATATGGCAACATAACAATTGGCGCGTGTCGAAAGATTTTGGGCGTAGGAGAGCTAGTCATCCATGGTCCAGAGGCTGTAATGACAGTGATGACAGATATGACAGGCGGAATCGCGGAAAAGTTTCTTCGTTTCCATCGCTTTTGACAGTTCTTCGTCTTCTCCACGATCCAAAATTTCGCATATTTATCGAGATGAGCACAGCAAGCACCATCATCGTCAAGCGACCACCAAGTAAGGATGGGTCGAATCGGTGTTGCTCCTTGCAAGATACTTCGACAAGCTTCATAGCGATATGCCTATGGGGTATTGCTGCTATTGTTTCTGCTGCCAACACAGACATCAGCCCGAATGCAACAGGTACGAGGAAAGCAACAAAAAACTTCTGTGGCCAAATTGTCTTCAGTAAAACTTAGCAAAGCTTCTTGTTGTTTCATCAATTCCATGCTTACATATGCGGTTTTGCCATGATTTGCCATGATTTCAAACTTAGAAACTCCTTTATAGCCCAGCCAAATTGAACAAAAAAAAGCGACAAACTTTTCATTAAGGGGTAATGCCACTCTAGCGCGAGAAAAAATAGCCGACTTTGTAGGTATATTTTTACAATATAGTGAATGAATTACAAAATCTCTTTAAAGCCTCTTATTGTTCATATTTTGAGGAATATTCACAATAAATAAAACTAAAAATAAATAAAGAAATAGCAGCGTTAGAGCACATCAAAGGAAACCTCTTGATGTATAGAATTGCTATATTTTACTATAGTCGACGAAGCCTGGGCCATATACATAACTATCTTTTCGAATTAACATTTTCCTCCTCTTGTTTCTTTCTGTTTGATTTTGACGACAGACGGGCCTGTTTTGCAGCATCAGTCAGGGATGGCTCTGAAAACATGATGCGCCGTGCGGCAGCCTTCGCGCAGATATTATTGCTGTTTGGCTAGATGCTCATACATAATACCTCCATAATCTTCATAAGGCTGGGTAATGCATCATTGACAATACATATAGCTATACTTGCTGCAATATCCACAATTACTTTGCCACTTGAAAGTGAAAATGAAATCACCAGGTGGAATTTTATCGGTCAGAATTTATGATACAGTGTCGCCCAGATTTATTTTCTTCATTTTATCAATTGAATCATGATTATGACGAAAGGCTAGTCCATCATAAATTGAAAGCTCATTTATAGGCTTCTGGGTTAACTTCCCTTTTTCTTCGAGGCCCTAACTGGTTTTTGTCAAATGGCGGGGACAAGTGCCATTAGTTTTTTCACGTGATCTATGCATTCCTTTTCTTATTCCAAAATTTGCGAGCTTTGCAGTAAGTATTTAGATTTTATGAGAATATCAACAACATTTCTCCAGCTCATAACCGCCACCAATCATACAGAGAAGAAAAGCTATGTTTTCTCTATGTTCCATCGTCCGAGACAGTTACGCCATTATTTTTTTACTATTTTCAATTGACTTTTAGCCCTCCCTTCTTCTGCTGCGTTCTGCATTCTTTGTTGACAATGCTCCTATTTCCACAATAATGGTTCGAACAACTTTATCGTAAAATGAGTGAAAAATCTGACGAGGAAGGTCCTTGAATGCGCAAAACTTTTCAATTACATCTAAACCTATTCCTATGCGCATGACAAGGATAATTCCGCTATTCATTTCATATCCTTTTTGAACAAATCGGCAACTCGGAATGAAAGTTTGTTCAAAATTCTCACAAGAAACCACGATTTGAAATCCTAAGTCACGGTTGCCACTTCCGGCCAATTTCGCATTTGATTTGCATGTTTTACACACTACAACTTGTGAAATAGTAAAAAAACAACAACAAACTTCAAGAGATGATAATCAAACGTCATCCACTTCAACGTTGTAATAATCTTCAACCGACATTACTTTTTTACCGGTGTGGACTGTGGATACGTTATCAGGCAGAGGCGACTCTAGTTATAAACGATTCAATGCTTGTCAAATTAGTCCTATTTGAAAATCTGCTGCTTCCTTTCGACTCCTTTCGATCACGATATACTTCAAGAATGTCAATAATTATTTCTGCTATTTTTTTACCAACTAATCAAGAACAACACACGTTACATCAGACAGCTGTCACATTGTGCGGCTAGCGTCAGTTCAATGAACGTACCGAGGATATTTCCACAAAATCTTTGTGTTTTATAATATTTTATGCTATATTTCACACCACGCATGTTATTCCTCCAAAAAAGACGCTTGGCTAGACGCTTGGCCGTATGTTCATCAAATAAGCATTTAAAAAATTTTCCAATATGAAACGTACCTTATTTCTAAGATTTCAAGACTAACACAATTTTTTATGACAATTTTCTTTAATCTTCTCGCATGCTTTAGGTATCTCCGTGTCCATTAGAACCCAAGATGTGTTACTTATGCTGGCGATGACGTATATGTTGGGTAGAGGCTTGAAAGAAGTAAGATTGCTAAGAATTTCTAACACTTTATACCATTTTTGGCGGTTTCTCGACTATTATTGCAGAGTAACTACATGCTGGTGTTGCCATGGATTATACTGTCCATATGGAACATGTATCATGTGCACTACGCCAGTTTGCTGAAGATGGGTTTGGTACTCAAGCAGACCAAAACGCTGACGAAGTTGCCTTGGGTGGCCCTAATCGTTGACCTTCTTGGACTAGGTAAGTTTGTTTGTCAATATTCTATTATTATTTCTTTTTTTAATTTTCATTGCTGAAAGTATACATCATCATTCTCAATTCTCAAATTTAAGACACTGCTCAATACAATTATGGGAACACTTTTTTGAATCCCCAAAACCCTCCCCCTGGCTACGCCCATGATGTGAGCAGCAGGGACGTAGCTACGGGGAGCAGTGGGAGCAAACTGCACAAGGCGCCAGACATTTTTAATTGGCCAGAATTACTTTTACTTTAAATGTTTTGTGATCTTGACTTAATTGTCATAATTTTGATTTATAGATTGCTGCGTTGTGTTTATACATACCGGATGACCCACGGCATAGGTACCCCCGTTTATTTTTTTTGTTTATAAGGCTGGACGAATGAAATTTGGGAAAGCGTTAATAGACAAAAAATGCCATTGTTTGGGATACTCTTGAGGTTAATATGACTTACGGCTTTTCCGGAAAAGACGTCATCATTAAAATTTTAAATGGCATTCTATATTTTTGTGTGATATTTTCAGTCAGGATGACATTCTGAACACAAAAACATATCGATCGTCAATTTTTATCACCAAGGCAAAAATAACTTTGTTGTATATTAATCTAGGTGGTTATGAATTGGTGAAAATAGTCGAAAATGTCAAATAAACACTAACTACATCGATTTTGGCCGACATTGCATTACTGGCGCCCTCTAGTGTGATTTAATTGGTTATTGGCCAGTGAGTCATTTTTTTCATGGGTACCCAATGGCCACGCCGTGATTATTCGATAGAAAACATCTTTAAGTGTAACTTAGAAGTAATAAGATACGATGCGTTTTCCTTATTATTGTTTATTTAATTGTCGCTACATGTCTCGTGTCATTCTAGACACTTCTTCAGGCGCTACGGATAGTTGAAACCCAAACTGGCCATGAATACCTTTGCGCATGGTTCACATTTATAAAAAAAAAAAAAAAAATTTTATCACACACGGAAACACACGTGGTGTCTTCACACTAGTACTTTATACGAAAAGAGTTGGTAGTTTTTCTGTGGTGCCAGGGAGAAAAATATATTTATAGCGAATTATATAGTTATATGTTTGTTCGTGACCTATGTATGTATGTAATCTCAACATTTGACGATATGTAAGTTGTTTTTTTAATTATTTTATGTCAATTATGTAATGCTTGATTTCAACTATCCGTAGCGCCTGAAGAAGTGTCTAGAATGACACGAAACATGTAGCGACAATTAAATAAACAATAATAAGGAAAACGGATCGTATCTTATTACACTACACCTTATTGGACAAAGGAATGTATTAACTTAGAAGTAACTAAGAGTTGTAACATCAATTTATACACAACCTGTATAGACAAGATCCATTTTACACATTTATTAAAAAACCATAAAGGTGTATTCAAATATATTATAGATTCAGCTAACTGCGAGTTTTTTCGCAGATTGGTTGTTTTTATGTCGAAAATCTCCGGACTAATGATTCTTTTATTCATTTCAGTGATGCGAATGTTGCTGACAATAAGGGTGGCGCATCTAGCGGTGTGCCAATGGGCGAACAGACAACTCGAAATCCATCTGAAGAAAAAGTACCCGAAAGACAAATAATTAAGTGCTTCGTGCTCACTATACGATTAACAACAAAATAAAACAATCGTAACAAGAACGAGTATCGTTTATTATTCCTAGTACTACTAAACAAGAACACTTATCAAATACGTTTATAAGAAAAAAACAGAAAAACAAACACTTATTATACGCTACATATATTTTCATATTATCATATTATAGAAAAACGAATTCTTTTAATCAAGTAAAAGACATAAAAATTAAAAAATACGATGATTATAATAATTATAGTAAGAATACGAATAATAATAACTCAGATCAGTCGGATAAATAAACAAAAATTAGCAGCTATAGAGTGGAAGTGAAATTTTTATATACAGATCTGTACAGGGTTTGCTGTCTGCCAAAGTTTGTGCCCTTTGGAATTATTCCAGGGCTGGCTTTTTGGGTACGTTCGATGGGCCCTCGCCGCTTTCTTCTGACTTGCGTTTTCTCTTGACCAAGTGCGAGATGTCTTTAGCTTTTTTCTCCGGGGATCCCGGCAGGATTGGTCTTGGGTCTTCGGGTTCTTTTGCGACCGCTTTCTGCAATCAATGAGATTGTTAATTAAATTTTAACTTCGATTTTTTCAACGGTAAGGTAAACATTTCCACTCGATTTTTCTAATGATAAATTTGATTATTAAGGTTGATTACACTGAAAGCATTCTGGAAACATATATTAATCTCTGCATGATCTGAAACCAATAATATAAACCAAATCCAACAAAAGAAGTCAATTAAAGTATTTAAAATTTACATACACTGAGCGGCATAAAAAACGCAACACCTAAAATGATGACCAGTTTCAAACTGCAGTAACTTTTGAACGTATTGCTCGATGTGAATGAGTTTTTTTTATTTGAAAGGCCCACTTTTTGCCAATATTTCTGTATGTGTGCTACCCATTCTTGCGCTCTTCCATTTCAGCAATGGTGAATAACGTTAATGCTTGTTTTCTTCCTACAGTTTGAAGCTTGCTGTGGGGTGCACCGACAAAAGAATTTAACTTTAAACAAAAGGAGCTGGTAGTCTTGTCTGTTCTGATCACTTATGTTTTTTGTTCAAGTTTCTATTGTTGTTAACGCCAAAGTTACAAGCTCTAAAAGATAACGCTGCTTCTTCGGCAGGAAATCGTGGCTGGATGTGTTCCTTACAAATAAATATACAGTATATCTCCACGGATTGAGGTCCACAGAGGAAACAAATTGTTATTGTGATTATTCAACTAGTTGTGGGTTATTCCGCAGTAACGTGTCACACCCGTCACGCCCATTTAACGACTATACATAAGCAATGGGGGCTTTTATTATTATTTTGATGCAACATAACAAAAAGATGACTCATCTTTTAGAATTGTCGTAGATAGATGCTCAAACTGATAAGTTTTATGAAAAAACCTTTTTAAATAGCCGTGACGGTCGTTACCATCACAGCGATCTCTTGGTTTTGGTAACCTAATTAAAAATTTGCCGAATGACCATAGTGTAAAGTTTCTATTCTAATAAAGCTAATAAATAATGCTAGGTTTTATGTGAAATTCTGGTTAGTTACTATTATTATTGATTGCATCATGTGTAGTAGCTAGAATAAGCATATAAATAAGCCAATAACCTTGTCAAAGACATTACTAACAATAATGGGAGTTAAAATCAAAGTACTATCGTGGCCATATATTATGTCCCTTCTTTTGATGTCGATTTTCTTGCCAATCTAGGGGCGAAATAATTTGAAAAAATTCTGGTCCTGTCCTTGATTAATATACTACAACGCATAAAAATTAGAAAGCTGTATATGTTGGCGTTTGCTCGATTTTTCCAAATTAAGAAGAATTGGCGCTGTTTTTGACCCATAAATTTAATTCGTTTAACTTTAGCAATTAATTACTCCGGAAATAATCCATAGATTTCAACGAACTAAAAAGTAAAATCACCTGCGGAATGGTAGCTTTCAATGTGCATTTTTGTAAAATGATCGGTGTAGTGGTTAACCCACAAAAAGCTATATTAGCAATTTCGTTATTAGAAGAGCTAGGATGATGAAGTGTCGATCATAGGCTACATAATAAATCATATATTTACAGTTTATTACAGAATCATTGTTTATCTTGCATTTTCCCTACAAAAGATCGTGTTGAAGCATCTCATGATCGCCGCAATTGACGGGGCGGTCTTCGGTCTTCGGGGTGATGCGGGGGAAGGGATCGACAGCGACGCTGCCAGTAGTGGGAGATCGCACGGGCTGCCATTTGTAATATATGTAATATATCTAGAGTTGTATTTATGTTATATTGTTTTTGCCTGTATTTAAATATTACTAATAAATAAACACAAAAACGGACTCAGGCGGAGTCACGCGCAAAACATTGTTCATATTTATTTCGGTCTTAAAAATTAACAAATGGTCGGAATGATAGTAAGCGACATGTGACGCAGTAAATAAGGATTATATGCATGCTAACTGCGACGTGCTGTTAACATTCCTTACTGATCTATCCGCTTCCATCAAAATCTTGTGTACAATCTTATTGTATAAAAACTGAAGAAAACAAAAACGCCAATCGATAGAAGAGACTCTGAATGCAACCTGAACAAACATAGAAATTTTTGTGCTAAGCGGTTTAGGAGAAAAAAATCGGAATGACGGCAGTTTTCAAATTTTCAATTGCAAAAATCGGGTACATTTTTTCACTTCTCTCGCGCTCATGTTTACACCGGGAGGCAAAAAATTTTGATAGTCATACAACATATGTAGAAATGATTGAGGAGTATGACACACTTTATTTCAAGTTTTTCTGATCAGTAGTTTTAGAGTTATGAGACGTCAAACACAGGAGTCGATACTATCGAAACGAGAGATAGCAGTTAGGGCATTTCTCTCGTAGCGGGGTCACATATTATAACCAAAATTCTGAATTTAAAAATTAAGAATTTAATTCTGTTAGTTAAAATTACTACCTTGACAAGTTATCGTTCTTTTTGTGTATTGGTAATCAGCTGTCCGCCGTTCTCTCACTGTTGACAGCATCGCTAACGACTCCCTTCCCCGCATCACACCAAAACCGTAGAGCGTCGGAATGCACGCGACGTTTCAGCACGATCTTTTGTATGGAAAATGCAAGATAAACAATGATTATGTAATAAACTTTAAACCTATGAATTATTGGGTAGCCTATAGTCTATATTTCATTATTCTAGCTCTTCTAATAATGGGATTGCTGGCGTTGTATAATATAGCTTTTTGTGGGTCAACCACTCACCCAATCATTTTACAAAAATGCATATTGAAAGCTAACATTCCGCGGGTGATTTTAGTTTTTAATCGTTGAAATCTATGGATTATTTCCGGAGTAATTAATTGCTAAAGTTAAACGAATGAAATTTACGGGCCAAAAACAGCGCCAATTCTTCTTAATTTGGAAAAATCGGCTTCCTAATTTTTATGAGTAGTAGAGTATTAATCAAGGACAGCATCAGAATTTTTTAAAATTTTTTCGCCCCTAGGTTTGCGAGAGAATCGACGTCAAAAGAGGGGACATAATATATGGCCACGATAGTACTACCTGACAATGTCACACAAACATTTTCCTAATTATATTAGATACTGTAACATCACAAGATGCCAACTTGGTATTTTTAATTTTGGAAAATATCAAAATCTATGAAAAAGAAATTCTAAATAACTTTTTTGTCAAAATTTTGATGGTAGTTTTTCTAGCACAATCTTGCTTTTTTAAACAGCAAAACTCCGAAGTTAAAACTACGCCATGGAATAAAAACTCATACAAATTTACTGAATTTTTTAAGGGGGTTTTACGTTATTTTGTCACATCTCATGTTGATTAAAAAAAACAATTTTTATGATATTGCCTTGTAATATTTCAATTCTACATGCAAATCATAAAATTTCAGATTATATTTTAGAGCCGATTGATACCAAGGTGAGTATTTTAATCGTGCCACAAAACCAGTCGTTTTTCTTTTGTTTTTCCGTAACCTGGATTCGCACGACCGTCTTTTTGCCGTTTAAGTCTTTTTACTTGTTTTTGCTTAACATTCACTGCTCACAATATTAATATACTTTTTTTTTAATTTTCTTTGAACTACGGTGCATCGAGGTGGTATCTACGATTGTTAAAAGTTGCAAAATGTTGGGTCGAAGAATGTGCTGTGCTTTCTCTTCCGATTCTTTAACGTATTCTTGTATATTTTAGCTTTAAAAACTTAAGAAGAAACCAATCAAGCAACAGAAAGCAACAAAAACGCAGTAAGCCAGCCACAAGATCACTCCATGCATTCTGATTGGTCGTCTCACCCATAACTAATCCTCGACGAGATTCCTAAAAAAAACTCTTGAGGAAAAGTCAAATAAAAAGTTGGATAAATGAACTTGGTTAAAAAAAAAACAAGCCAAATCGTATCAAAAACTAATTTATTCAGATCAATCAGGAAGCATGTAGTAATCATCCCAAACAAACACAAAAAAAAAGCAAAACGTTACGTACAAAAAACAAATCAAACAAAAGAAAAATTGAGAAAAAACGTAAACTACGTTGAGGCGTTAAGCTTATCTACAGAATCAGTCTTTGACATCTCATACCTACAAAAATACAGCTTAAGCTTGGGAGACAAGAAAACAAGCGAGTATCAAAAATAAGAGTTTCTTTTTTGTCTTTTAAGATTAGTTAATTTAAAACAAAAAAAGCGTAATATGGTATGCGTAGGAACTTGCAATGTTTTGCGCAGCGACATAACCTTAAAAAACGACGAAAACACGAACGATTCAAGCAAAAAATCACAACTTCGGCTCGTCTAAGCTCAACTTTCCGATACGCTCCCCGGCGCCTAAGATATCGAGCTTGTTCGCCTCGTAAACACGTACCTCTTCCGGCAATTCCTTGCAGTCCGTAATCTTATCCTCGATCTCCGGAATCAGCTTCTTAATATCCTCGATTTCCTCCTTGTGGATGTTCTTTTCCGATGCTTCGATCTTCTTGATTCGATTCTGCAATAACTCGATGGATTTTTGGAAGTTTTCGATCGCGGTCGGTAGATTTTCGCCCATGGCGTACGCCATGCCGAGTTTGTAGTGCGTTTCGGCTAGGACGCGGCTGGCGTCGTCGTAGAGGGCTTTTTGGATCTCGAGGGCGTCTTTGATGTCGGTTATGCCGCCTTCGAAGTTTTCGTTTTCGAGAGAGATCTCGCCGAGTGCTATCAGGGTGTCCGCTAGGTTAGATTTTCCGGCTTCTCCGCGCGCTGTGAAGATTGCTTTCGCTAGTTCGAGGCATTCCCAGGCCACTTCGAGGTCGCTGGGTTCTTCGTCTTCGGGTTTGGAGGCTGTAATGAGAAATGTATTTAGTGTAAATAGATGGATTGGTTAAAATGATAAATCTGGGGGCAAGAAAGTATGCAATTATTGTTTGTTAAATTTACTTGAATGAAATTTTTGAATTTCTTTTAAACAAAAGAAAATATACAAAAAAAGAGACATAGTAATAAACTTTCTTACAGATTTCATAAAAACTCTTGAGTGGTGTCAATACTGCTGTGTTAAGCAAAAAGGTAACATGTGCAAATTTGTTATCATTTTACTTTTTCCCATAAATTCTAAAGCTGGAATGATTTATTGTTAATCTATTAAAGATAAAATAGAGAAAAACATAGTAAAGAATTTGAAAAAGCATAATGGAATTTTTCTATCTGCAAAGCAAAGCACTGAACATTAGGGTGGTTCAAAAATGCATTGCAAAAATTTTTGTGACGATAGAAAGCAACGATCCCCCCAAATCGTTTCCAAATCCAGAAAAGTGGACACGTATTTTTTCTTTTTTCGAAATTTTGATTCTTAATGGTGCCTGTCCAGGCCTCAAATTTACATAAGAAAATGCATGGGAAAAAGACATTTCTTGGTATTTTTCGAATAATTGTTCGGGGTTTGGGAAAACTTAAGATTAAAGTTATAGAACTTGTAGAGGACTTTCCAATGCAAAATTTGAGCTATTATACATATGGCTTTGACGCCCCCAACCCACCCCCACAGTGCCCTGAAAACTACCGTTAAATGAAAAATGTACATTCTTCAGAAAATTTACCCTTCTAATCACTTCCTTCTCTTTTTTTTCTCATAGAAATCATTACTATAAATCTAGTCGAATGTTTATAAACATTTGTCAGGTAATTTCCATTTGTTTAAACAAAGTCCATTTGTTTAAATAATTCGCTTTTCTCGAAACTCCGTCGAACATCTGTTTTCTGAGTTCGAAATGACAGTTTATAATCTTAGAGTGACATTATTCATTAAACAAATCTTCCTGTTGTTTAAATAATCAATGATTATTAATTTTCAACTGTTGTTCTAATTATGGTAGAAGTCAGCTTTTTTGTGAAATTAATTTATAAATTTCATGTTCGAGGTATCTTGCCTATGTTATTAGCTAATAAATCCATATTTGTTAAACAAATTCCATTTGTTTAAACAATTTTTTTGCGATTCTCCTAACATTAATTTTTTAAGATCGGTCTGGTCAACTGTTATTGTCAAGTGACATCATTTATATTTTGGGATAATTCCCATTGTTTAACTAGTAAAATATTGAATAAAATATAATATTCAAATGCATAATGGTGATATACAGGTGGTATGTAAATTGTAAAATAAATTAAAAATTACAGCCACAACCTGGATGTGAACCAGGGATCTGGGACCTGGTTCAAATCATTATTAAATAAAATATTATTCGTTTTCAATACCATTTATTCGAAAAAATTGAATTGATTTAAAATCCTTTTTTTCGGGGAATTGGGGAGAACATTTCTTTTAAAAGTATTAAATTTCCTAAGTCAACAAATTTTATTAATCATATTTCTTTCTGCATTTCTTATTCTTATTTCCTACCACGTGTGCCGCAAGATAATGTTGATTTGTTGCTGTCTGGAAACTGTTCCCAGTACTCTATGATGAAATATTGAAAACGAATAATATTTTATTATTTAAACAATGGAAATCATCCAAAATATAAATGATGTCACTTGAGAATAACAGTTAGCCAGACCGATCTAGAAAAAATAATTTTAGTTGAATTGCAAAAGAAGAACTGTTTAAACAAATGGGATTTGTTTAAACAAATGTGGGTTTATTAGATAATATAGTCAAGATATCTCAAACATGAAATTTATAGGTTAATTTCTCAAAAAAGCTGAATTTTCTACCATAATTAGAAAAAAGTTGAAAATGAATAATAATTTACTGTTTAAACAATAGGAGGATTTTTTAAAATGAATAATGGCAGTCTAAGATAATAAAACTGCCATTTCGAACTCAGAAAACAGAATTCAGACGGATTTTCGAGAAAAACGATTTATTTATACAAATAAAATGTGTTTAAACAAATGGAAATTAACTGACAAATGTTTATAAACTTCCACTACACTTATAATCATGATTTCTATGAGAAAAAAGACATTGAAATAATTAGAAGGGTCAATTTTCTGAAGAATCTAAATTTTTTCGTTTAAGAGTAGTTTTCAGCAGTGAGTGATGTGGGCCGGGTAAATACCCGGCGGGTGGGAACTTATAAAATGAGTATTTACCCAGGTATTTACCCCTACATAGGGTAAATACCTAACTTTTGGGTATTTATTATTTTTATCCTTAAAACATCATTTAACAACATTTCAGAGACAACATTTCATACAGGGTGTAGCACTTTTTCTACCGCAAGAATTATTTTTAGATAGTAGATGTCATTCTGAGTATAACTTTTCATATGGACCTAATTGTTTTCTCAACACCAAGTTACAGCCGCTTGAAATATCAACTAAATAAAGAAAAATAAACAATAAACTACATATCAAATAATGCTAAAACTAAGAAAGATCACAATCAATACCCATAACAAAATTAAAAGTAAATAAATTTAAGTATAAAAATCTAAATGTTAATAATAAATTAAATAACAAATGAACGAAAACAAAATACATATTAAACTATTTAGGCATTTGTTTCTCTAGAAGTAATTGTCATTCTTAGTATAAAGTTTCTTTCATGCCGACTTATTGGGTTCATCAATTTCTAAAGAAGTAAGGAATAAAGAAAACATATAGGTCCATATCATACTTTTTACTCAGTGTGGTATTTACTATCTGGAAAAAAGTTATGCGGGAAAAAATGGGACAATCTGTAGATCTTGATTACAAATAATGTAAAATATTTGAGTTATATACGAACATGAGTAAGAACATTTAGTTAAAATTCATAGCAAAATAAGAAATTGTTTAACAACGACAAAAGCCGCTATGTTAACTATACTTAACATATAATAATAAGTTTCTGCTAAATCTTCTTCGATAACAGAATCAAAATATGGAACATTCACACAATTGAATGGTCGATGATGACCAGGAAATGTCTCTTGATATGTCTCTTGATATATCGTCAGATGAGACTGATAATTTTATTCTTTGTTTTAAAAATGTTTTTATTTTTATAAGAATACCCGCAATTTTGTGATAAAAGAATACCTTTTGATTTTGTGATAAAAGAAAAACCTTTATTTAGTAATTAAATATTTCCTTTTACTGCTATTTTTAATAACAATATTATGTTTATAAATACTTCTATAAATACCCACTTTGGGTAAATACCCGGGTATTTACCCAGGGTATTTACCCTTGATAATAAATACCCGGGTATTTAACATCACTGATTTGAAGAGAAACGAAAGCGATTAAAAATATTTTAATAGTAGAGACTTTTGAAAGCTCAAAAATTTTAAGTTTAAATTTTTGTTTCTGAAGCTAATTGATCTGTATTTCAGACAATATTAGGACATATTTATACAACGAACCTAGTAGTACAATTGGATTTAGTAGAAGTTTAAAGATGACAAAGAAACCATATCTAACATTTCTTTTATGGGCAATATCTTCCTAATTTAAATAAAAAAATATATATTTTTTCTCATTAAAACAATAATTTATTTAAACTAGTTCACATCAAATGACCAATTGTATTGTTTTACAGTCTGTTAAAATTAGATGCTGCGAATTAATAATACAGAAAGCTGATGAATTAAACAAAAAATCATTAAAATGAAACAAACAGTTTCGTCAAGATTTGTTTTGTAAATTTCCACAAGAATGCCTTTGTTAGTACGCAGTGAATTCTGCACTTATGTAATTAAAAATATGTCGGCATTATAAAATAAAACTTTGCTTGTTCGTAATCAAATTATCAGATTGATTTGAAAAAGCTAATGTGTAAATAAGGCGAACTAATCAAAAAAATCTGATGTGGCCAGGCACATGACTTTATCATACTGTATATAAAATTGATAATTTAGCTGCATGAGATTCTATTTGATCGAGATCGCCTATGTCTGCATTAAAATAAAACTAGTAGAACTAGACAGATATTATGCCGATTAAGCTGCGTTCGGATATTGTACACCGTTGACACCGGGTACACCGTTCAAATGACACTTGTTATTGGGTGTAAAAAGTGACGGTGTACAATATCCGAACGCAGCTTATATTGACAGTAGGTGTTGTCAAAATCATGTCAAAACATTAGCCTTACATTACCTACTGTCATTAGAATCATAATTTCTGACATATCCTGGCTACTAGTTTAAATGCAGTACGATCGATCTTGATGAAATAGAATTTGCTCATGCAACTATACTATTGATTGTACCAAAAAATGTCATAGTCATAAATTATTCAGAATTTCCTCATCTTTAATTTACTATTTAACTATTTCGACGAAATTCCAGAAATGGCGGCTTATTTGCAAAATATTTCAAAAATCCTAAGACTAAACCTCCAGTTCCTTTGTACCCTTTTCAACAGAAAGCTTTTCAGCTCTAAGTTTGGTTATGAAACTTCTAAATATGAAGTTTCGTCCCGATACCTTTAGTAGTTTCTCCGGAATCGTCGTCACAAAAAACGGGTACACACACACACACGCACACACACACACACAGACATTTTTTTGTACCTTGGTCAAAAATGTTCAGGGGACCCAAAAAGACATATTTCTGCTAAAATCTCAAAAAATTTTTTTGGCACGATTACAATACTTTACATACTGCGTATGATAAAGTAAAAATAGCTAGTGCCCATTCGGTACGCACATGTAGCAAGTCCTCAAAGAAGATTTTCACGTATTAGAAAATGCTAAGTATACGAATATGAAGCCCCGGCTTATTGCTAGGGGAGAATATTTGTATTAATAGTTATACGTCAAACAATTTAAAGGGATTAAAAAAGTGGAACACCCGAATAACAAATTTAACAAAAACAAACAAAACAACTCACCCGAAGGTCCAGCCTCGTCATCATCCTCGCCAGAATCCACTTCATCCTCGTTATCCTCATCGCCTCCACCACCTTCCTCGTCTTTCGTCTTCTCCCCGTTAAACTCAATCCCAGACGACGAACCTTCAACATCCTCCTTAACCTTATCCTTTCCTTCAACCTTCTCCTTACTCTTCTCCCCCTTCTCCTTACTCTTCTCCCCCTCCTCATTCTTAGCATTATCCCCACTCTCCTCCGAATCATCATCATCATCGACCTTCTCGTCTTCTCCATCAACCTTCTCGTCTTCTCCATCATCTCCATCCTCGTCTTCAACGCCTTCGTCCTCGTCATCGTCAGCTTCCTCCACACCAACGGCAACATCCTTCGGAACGTCCGCACCCAACGGGTCTCCGTCAACCCTCGTAAACTCCAGCAGGGCCTTTCCGTACAATAAATACAGCTCTCCTAGGTCGTTGTGGATGGCATCGCCTTCGTGTTCTTTGACGCCAACTTCGGAAGCCTTGCTGAGGTATTGGACCGCGCTGGCGAAGTCTTGGGTGGCATAGGCCTTTCCGCCACTCTGCAGGAGCTGCTTCGAGGTCTTGCCTTCCATCTCGAGTTGGATTTCTGAGTTGTCGGACATCTGGAATGGTGATATGTGTTATTGTTATGTCGTTATGTGTGGTTAGATGGGTGGGCGGGTTGTTGTTGGTTGGTGGGTGTGAGGGTGGGTTTTAGGGTGTTTTGATGGGGGTTTGTTGGTTTGAGGTGTGGGAAGAGTGGCCTAACCTAAAAAGTTGATGCCACGACAGGAGATAAAAGGAACTGGGGAATTGTGGGGAATGGAGCTATGTATGTAAATGTAGGTGAGATATGATTTGTAATTGTTTTTTTAGAGGTAAACAGGTAAGAGACCTAATATCCCTATGACGTTCAGAGTTTTGCACTCCCTAAATCGCGATAATATTCGTTTGTATAGCTAACGTATTTCAATCAGTTTTCACAGAAAAATGTTTATAACTTCTGCAGAAATGTTTGCATAAATTTCTATCATACCTCAAATTGTAGGTAATTAAGAGACCTATTAACCCTATGACATTCAGAGTTTTACCCCCCGTAAATCGCGATAATATTCGTTTGTATAGCTAACGTATTTCAATCAGTTTCCACAGAAAATTGTTTATAACTTCTGCAGAAATGTTTGCATAAATTTCTATCATACCTCAAATTGTAGGTAATTAAGAGACCTATTAACCCTATGACATTCAGAGTTTTGCCCCCCCTAAATCGCGTATAGCTAACGTATTTCAATCAGTTTCCACAGAAAAATGTTTATAACTTCTGCAAAAATGTTTGCATAAATTTCTATCATACCTCAAATTGTAGGTAATTAAGAGACCTAATATCCCTATGACGTTCAGAGTTTTGCCCCTCCTAAATAGCGATAATATTCGTTCGTACAACTAACGTATTTCAATCAGTTTTCACAGAAAAATGTTTATAACTTCTGCAAAAATGTTTGCATAAATTTCTATCATACCTCAAATTGTAGGTAATTAAGAGACCTAATATCCCTATGACGTTCAGAGTTTTGCCCCTCCTAAATAGCGATAATATTCGTTCGTACAACTAACGTATTTCAATCAGTTTCCACAGAAAAATGTTTATAACTTCTGCAAAAATGTTTGCATAAATTTCTATCATACCTCAAATTGTAGGTAATTAAGAGACCTAATATCCCTATGACGTTCAGAGTTTTGCCCCTCCTAAATAGCGATAATATTCGTTCGTACAACTAACGTATTTCAATCAGTTTTCACAGAAAAATGTTTATAACTTCTGCAAAAATGTTTGCATAAATTTCTATCATACCTCAAATTGTAGGTAATTAAGAGACCTAATATCCCTATGACGTTCAGAGTTTTGCCCCTCCTAAATAGCGATAATATTCGTTCGTACAACTAACGTATTTCAATCAGTTTTCACAGAAAAATGTTTATAACTTCTGCAAAAATGTTTGCATAAATTTCTATCATACCTCAAATTGTAGGTAATTAAGAGACCTAATATCCCTATGACGTTCAGAGTTTTGCCCCTCCTAAATAGCGATAATATTCGTTCGTACAACTAACGTATTTCAATCAGTTTCCACAGAAAAATGTTTATAACTTCTGCAAAAATGTTTGCATAAATTTCTATCATACCTCAAATTGTAGGTAATTAAGAGACCTAATATCCCTATGACGTTCAGAGTTTTGCCCCTCCTAAATAGCGATAATATTCGTTCGTACAACTAACGTATTTCAATCAGTTTTCACAGAAAAATGTTTATAACTTCTGCAAAAATGTTTGCATAAATTTCTATCATACCTCAAATTGTAGGTAATTAAGAGACCTAATATCCCTATGACGTTCAGAGTTTTGCCCCTCCTAAATAGCGATAATATTCGTTCGTACAACTAACGTATTTCAATCAGTTTTCACAGAAAAATGTTTATAACTTCTGCAAAAATGTTTGCATAAATTTCTATCATACCTCAAATTGTAGGTAATTAAGAGACCTAATATCCCTATGACGTTCAGAGTTTTGCCCCTCCTAAATAGCGATAATATTCGTTCGTACAACTAACGTATTTCAATCAGTTTCCACAGAAAAATGTTTATAACTTCTGCAAAAATGTTTGCATAAATTTCTATCATACCTCAAATTGTAGGTAATTAAGAGACCTAATATCCCTATGACGTTCAGAGTTTTGCCCCTCCTAAATAGCGATAATATTCGTTCGTACAACTAACGTATTTCAATCAGTTTTCACAGAAAAATGTTTATAACTTCTGCAAAAATGTTTGCATAAATTTCTATCATACCTCAAATTGTAGGTAATTAAGAGACCTAATATCCCTATGACGTTCAGAGTTTTGCCCCTCCTAAATAGCGATAATATTCGTTCGTACAACTAACGTATTTCAATCAGTTTTCACAGAAAAATGTTTATAACTTCTGCAAAAATGTTTGCATAAATTTCTATCATACCTCAAATTGTAGGTAATTAAGAGACCTAATATCCCTATGACGTTCAGAGTTTTGCCCCTCCTAAATAGCGATAATATTCGTTCGTACAACTAACGTATTTCAATCAGTTTTCACAGAAAAATGTTTATAACTTCTGCAAAAATGTTTGCATAAATTTCTATCATACCTCAAATTGTAGGTAATTAAGAGACCTAATATCCCTATGACGTTCAGAGTTTTGCCCCTCCTAAATAGCGATAATATTCGTTCGTACAACTAACGTATTTCAATCAGTTTCCACAGAAAAATGTTTATAACTTCTGCAAAAATGTTTGCATAAATTTCTATCATACCTCAAATTATAGGTAATTAAGAGACCTAATATCCCTATGACGTTCAGAGTTTTGCCCCTCCTAAATAGCGATAATATTCGTTCGTACAACTAACGTATTTCAATCAGTTTTCACAGAAAAATGTTTATAACTTCTGCAAAAATGTTTGCATAAATTTCTATCATACCTCAAATTGTAGGTAATTAAGAGACCTAATATCCCTATGACGTTCAGAATTTTGCCCCTCCTAAATAGCGATAATATTCGTTCGTATAGCTAACGTATTTCAATCAGTTTTCACAGAAAAATGTTTATAAGTTCTGCAGAAATGGTTGCATAAATTTCTATCATACCTCAAATTGTAGGTAATTAAGAGACCTAATATCCCTATGACGTTCAGAGTTTTGCCCCTCCTAAATAGCGATAATATTCGTTCGTATAGCTAACGTATTTCAATCAGTTTTCACAGAAAAATGTTTATAACTTCTGCAGAAATGTTTGCATAAATTTCTATCATACCTCAAATTGTAGGTAATTAAGAGACCTAATATCCCTATGACTTTCATAGTTTTGCCCCTCCCAAATAGCGATAATATTCGTTCGTATAGCTAACGTATTTCAATCAGTTTTCACGGAAAAATGTTATAACTTCTGCAGAAATGTTTGCATAAATTTCTATCATACCTCAAATTGTAGGTAATTAAGAGACCTAATATCCCTATGACGTTCAGAGTTTTGCCCCTCCTAAATAGCGATAATATTCGTTCGTATAGCTAACGTATTTCAATCAGTTTTCACAGAAAAATGTTTATAACTTCTGCAGAAATGTTTGCATAAATTTCTATCATACCTCAAATTGGAGGTAATTAAGAGACCTAATATCCCTATGACGTTCATTAATCTGAAATTTGGTATACAAGCTAATTTCTTAAAAAGTAGGGACAAGTTCGTGAATAGGCAAAATCGGTTCACTCCATTTTTTTTCTTTAAAATATTTTAACCGCGGTCCGGTTGAAAAAAAAAGCAAGATCAAAAAAATACAGATTTTTGTAGTTCATTTTTGTGTGCTTTTCATAGTTTTGGTAACACCCGGTACATGCAAGCAGATAATTACATTCTAATACCTGCATATTAGGTTTAAGACGATCCAAAAGCTTTTATAAAGAATCCAATTTCCTGAAATATTGATAATACAAAATTTAACTTATAATTCCCAGAAAATTCTATTTCTTATAATCCCTCCAAACAATATTTATTTAACAACTTCTAGCAATACACAAAAAAAAACATTATCTTTTATCCTGCAAATCTCGAGCTACGCCAAAAGACGCCAACCCCTGTACGGTTCGCGAAAACCCATGCGCGTCAACAGCTCGGATGGCTTTTATCGACTCAAAACGCTGGTCGTACGCAACTGCTAGTGCGGATCGCCCTTATGCGAAATACGAATGTAACCAAATGATGAAATTTGCGAAAAGCACGACAATGGTGTGACGTACAACGCGCGGTAAAGACCTATGTTTAAAGAAGCAGTGCTTTCAGACAGGACAAAAAGACTACAAGGTGTCTACAGGGTTAATACAAGAAAAGTTACGCTATGCCATGATAACTGCTCGGTACAGGATGTTCCGTATATGTTATTGAGGTAGGTTATGTCTTCATTTGACCATGGGTCACAGAGAGAAGTTTTTCAATTTTATTTAAAGATATAAGAAGCTTGGAAGTGTATATTATGTTATGTATTTAAATCTCTGTATTAAAGATCCTTTAAACTACAGAAAAACTTCTCTTATGTATGACAATTAGTATGGGTATGATTTTTTATTCATAGATTGCGAACCTGCCTCGAAAATAATAACATTCGTATACTTGCCAAGTATCAAATATTTACCAAGTATATGAATATTTGTCAAGAAAAAAAACCTGCTCTATTCAATTCGTAGCGAGTCCACCTCTAAAATAAATTTATATATTCGACGTTCGGCTGTGCGGACGAGTTCTTTTACGTCATATACTTGGTATTTGCAATACCCAGTTGATGTGGGTATAGCAAATGCAAAGGCGACAAATATCGGTGCATTTATTTGTACTCGATGAACATTTTAGTACTCTGTTTAATTTTACCATTCTTTAAATTTCGTTTTGTGTGTAGCACGTTGTATACGAAAATTGACAATAGATTTGTATTATTAGTAAGATTTTTGATTTTTCAAAATGGGCGAAAACCGCATAAAATTGTAATTTTGCGAAACCGTCAGACAGATAGTTTTCCGGAAACCGTCAGACAGAAATTAAAAAAAAAATATTGCTGTTTTTACCTGTCCACATAAACGCAATGTTATTTCTTTCCAAGAAAAACGTACACCATATACAGAGTGTATCCTAAGTTGATGCTTTTCTATGACAATATAGCTGATACTCATTTCAAAATATAACCTTTTTGTTAAATAAAACAGCTACACAAAATTCTCTCTACTATTAAAATATTTTTAATCGTTTTCGTTTCTCTTCAAGTAATAAACATAATAAAAATATTATAGACAGCATGTTTATAAAATAATTTATTTCGAAAATTATACTTTATTTGCTTGTATTTATATATTTGTGGATTTTTATGTTTATTATTTGAAGAGAAACGAAAGCGGTTAAAAATATTTTAATAGTAGAGACAATTTTGTGTTTTTATTCAACAAAAAGGCTATATTTTGAGAGCTCAGGTTTAAATTTTTGTTTCAGAAGCTAATTGATCTGTATTTCAGACAATATTAGGACATATTTATACAACGAACCTAGTAGTACAATTGGATTTAGTAGAACTTTAAAGATGACGAAGAAACCATATCTAATATTTCTTTTATGGGCAATATCTTCCTAATTTAAATAAAAAAATATATATTTTTCTTATTAAAATAATAATTTCCTTAAACTAGTATAGTCAAGTGACCAATTGTATTGTTTTACAGTCTGTTAAAATTAGATGCTGCGAATTAAGAAAACAGAAAGCTGATGAATTAAACAAAATATCATTAAAATGAAACAAACCGTTTCGTGAAGATTTGTTTTGTAAATTTCCACAAGAATGCCCTTGCTAGTACGCAGTGAATTCTGCACTTATGTAATTAAAAATATGTCGGCATTATAAAATAAAACCTTACTTGTTCGTAATCAAATTCAGCTTGATTTGAAAAAGCTAATGTGCAAATAAGGCCAACTAATCAAAAAAATAGCTAGTGTCTATTCGGTACGCACATGTAGCAAGTCCTCAAAGAAAACTTTCATGTATTAGAAAATGTGGCGATGCATGAATGTTTGATGCATTTACTGTTGCAGTGCAACTCTGACGGTCCGAAATCACAAACGAATATTGTACAAATTTGTTGGTATGTCATAGATTTTTTTGAGTTTTATAAAAATCAGCTGGTAATCAAGGATGGATGAAAAATATTCGGTGAACGAACTTAAAAGGAGAAACAAATCACTCATGGCATCGTTTAGACCAATCAATAACAAAAATTTTCGATTTGCGTGGCAAATATATTTGCCAAATATTTAACATGTGGCAAATATTTGATATTTTGCAAGTATACGAATATGTAGCCCCAGCGTTAGAGAAGAATTGAACAATTGTCACGTAGATTTAAATATAAATGTCAATACAGGGTGGGTCATTTGATTATCTTGAGAAGTACGCATCAAGCATTCAGAAAATAACACAAACCTTTTCTTGGATGAAGGGAACCACAAGAACTATTAGTCATTTGTTTGAAGTAATTTATGACTAAATAATATTTAGAATTATTCCATTCTAAATAAATTTTGTCATAAACCACTTCGAACAAATTTGTATTATGTACATGAGATATAAGCTGTTTTTTAAAATGATGATTTTTGGACAAATGAGGCAATAATTAAAAAACACTAAAGATTAGTTTAGGACTTAGTCTCTTAGTACTTTGTGCACTAAAATGTTTTGGCAAATAATTATAAATAAATACAGAAATATAAACACGTTCTTAACGTTCTAAACACATTTTTGCAGTAGGCGTACTTTTCGTGATAATAAAACGTAACGATAAAATTCTGATAGAATTATCTAAGTAGTCTAAAATTAAAGTTTAGACCTTGAACTTCAAAGCTATGGAAAACCACATCAATCGAAACTTCGTCTAAAGTGGTAGTTCATAACTGTCAAGTTTCACTGTATTCTTGTTTACTTATTATTATAATACAAGTTATTGAGTTATTATTTATTAGTATATCTAAATAAAAAGTAATGTCAATTAATAAAACATAAAACTGAAACGAAAATATGTATACCTACGCCTTTTTGCAGCGTTCGTGAGAATACGTGCAAAGCACAGCCTAGGACAAAAACAAATCAATAAATCCCAAGAAATCTCACACCAAAACTTTGCAAGAGAGAAGGGTATAATTTTATTCTTGTTTTAATTAGGTAGGACTATTCCTTAGCAATATCGACCACGAAAGTAACCTTTAAAGTTAAAAAAGACTAGGTAAGACCAGTGGCGGATACAGAAAAATGTCAAGGGGGGGGGGGCGCTAAAAACATCTGCATATTTTTAGAAGATCCATAATTTAAAGTAAACCGTTGCAATTTAAAATGCTGTTCAACCTTGCAGCGGATTAAAATTACTTGATTAAAAGTGTTTACTATTGTTTTCGGTACCAACAACGAATTAATTTAAAGATAATGGCCAGAAATTTACAGATAAACAGATGGATAAAAAACTAAATTATACTAAGCGAAACTCAATGTGTATGTGATACTTTAATAATGTGTGATGAAATAACAGCACTTGTTGAAATAGCAGCAAGTCGACATGGAATCTAAATGATACGTTTTCAAAGTTCGGTTTTGATCCTTGCAGCATATTCAGCCTACCAGATTTGCCAGTGTTTCTGGTCCAAAAACAATGCAACAGTTTACTTACAAATGTGTATCTCCTACAAAAATTCAGATATTGGGATGAATTACAAAATAAGATGTTGAGAATTGATATGGTTTTTGTAACTGAGCACTTGGGAACATGCGAAAGAACTACTTCGTTAGTTACCCCACAGGATGTCTCAAACTTAGTTGAAAAAACACCATTTTTTTTTTAATAAGCTGGAACATTATTTTCTTTATCTTTCAGAAGTAGGTAAGTTTATTTTACATGTTCTGAAGAAATAGTATATACTCTTTCGAAGTTTTGCATGTCAGGTCTAGCGGCGCTGCTTGTCATATTGCTGTCATTTTCTAGTTTCTAAGATTCTTTTTAGGTTAAAATCACAAATCTGGCTGTTATTTTGCTGACTTTATCGTTTAAATACAAATATTTACAAATACATAAGTCGTTCAGTTACCTAAATTTGTCGTACAAATCCCTAATCTGTCGGGCCGAAAAATGGCACGCTAAATTTAATAATAATAACAAATTAACAACCATATTTATATCAAATCTATCATAATTCTTGACCAACTAAATCACTTAATACACCACATCGCTGTCAAGAGGCCATTAACGGCGCTAAATCGTTTTGCTCGTTCAACAAAATCTATTTATCTTTTCAGGGTGATTTCAGCACGATCGAAGGAAGGGGTAGTGCCGGCCAACCACACAGTATATGCTATACAATACGTTTAGCAAGTCCGAAAACCACTACAAACAAAACCTTGACATGCACGAGCCGGCCGTACAACAACGTTGGAAGAAAGCGATCGATTTTTATAACGCACGACATGACAAAGTCACCACGAATAATTCATTAAGTTGGAACGACCAGGAATGTATCGCTTGACCACCGAACCAGTATCAACTAAATTCCGAAGAAATCGACAAGCTAAAGATTTCCTAAGACTAAGAAAGTTATCTGAAAAGTTACGTCTGTCTGATGTGAACGGCTTTCTCTATAGAGGTAAGTGGTGAATGAGTGTTTAAAAGTGCTTTTTCTTATGGATTACGGACTTATAAAGCAAAGTTTTTGATTAGGCAAGTTTAGTGGCGGAAAGTAACTGTCCGCCACTAAACTTGCCATAGCTAAAACATGGGAAAAACTTGCTGTTAAGTAGAGAGATAGTTTATTTTTCTATGGTTTGGATGTGGCAAGTTTAGTGGCGGATAGTACTTTCCGCCACTAAACTTGCCCTATCCAAACGTTGCACATTGGGGTATTTGACCCAAAATCCTAGGCCATAAATCAAATTTCTAAATTGTTAAATTCCAACAAGTAAACCAGTTTCTGGGATAGGTAAAGGACCGATGTATGAAAAGGCGGCAGTATTTTTCACCTGAGCCCTGCGCCACGTGTCCTTGTCAGCCAAAAGTTGGATTTTACTATGGCTGAACATAGATGCACATAAGTTGACGCTCTTGAAAACGGTTGTAATTTTGTGTGTTAAGGAAAAATGTGTCTTTTTTGTTATACCTTCTTTAGAACCAAGTATAAACTTCAATTCGACCTTGTTTTTATTAAAATTTACCCACAATTTTGTTTAGTGTAGGGCCGAGAAAATTCGCAATTATAAAAAACAGTTTTATGCAGAATTTGAGTGTTTTAGTTTAGTGTTTAGCTTAATTGAGCTCTTGAAAGTGGTTCAAATTATAGTACATATATTTGACATTACAACTACTGCAAAATCTGCTGGGGATGCGGTTTTTGTGATTTTATTTCTATCACGTTGTAAAGGAAAATCCAAAAATTGATATACGGTCTTATATGTAATTTGATGCAATTCCTTGAAACCGTGATAGTAGAGGTAATTTAGAACATATTTAACCATATTTAGCTATATACAAATGATTACGGTTATCAAGATTTTGACAATTTTATGTTCAATGCATCTTGTATGTTGTAAATGCCGTTATGTACGTATATTTTTCCGTTTTGGATCATGTATAGCAAACAACCCCGATGACCTAGACTCTTAAAAATCATCCGAAAAAAACCTTAAACTTTGTACTGTGTGTGAATTTCTTGGAAATTTGTAGCTTGAAGCGAATCGGATTTATATTCAGGGCAAGAAAATACGTCGAAAGCACCTACTCGCATACACAGTTCTCTGCATAAAAATTGATAATTATTGAGGAGAGACAATAGTAAGCTTGTGAATAGAAACTGGTTAGGCGTTTTCGATAAATGTGTTTATACGGAATGCGAATCTGGGTTCAAAACATGCGTATGAGGGTCATACCTATAAAAAACAACCGTTTCAGCTTGAAGGATGGTAACATTTCAAAAGCTTTCATGGAAACAATAAGTATAAGTATTAGACAATTTTGAAATAATACTAAAAATAATAGTTTTTATAGTGATAAATATGGTTAAATAGGTTCTTAACTGCCTCTACTATCACGTCTTAAAAGGAATGCATCGAACGGAAAATAGCATGAATAGCGTATGTACCGTTTCAATACACAATATCGACTGGTATAAACTTTCATTTTCTTCCTCTACCACTGGTCTTAAAAATAAAACTTTTTTCGTGATTTTCTTACAGCATAACAGACCGAAAAAATATTATCTCATATAACTCGGAAACGACATGTATTGTTCAATTTTAAATCCGTCTATTATGCGTATTTAATCAGGACATGCCATACCTATATATTTTTGTAAATTTCACACAGTAATAGAAATAAAATCACAAACAATATTGATGACAAATATTGTAGCAGTAATTAATTTACAAAAGGTGTACTGCAGTGAAGAACAATTTTTAATACAGTTTGCTTTTTTTACCTAGTTTGTACTGTATTATTGTGTTTATTAAGTTGTTAACCTTCAAATGCTTAGTATGAAGGTTAAAATGCTATACATTAATAAAACAACACATCTACAGCCCTTATAGGTGAAAAAATAATTTTTTCGGGTTTTCAGGTTTCAGGTTTTCGGGTCAAATACCCCAATGTGCGTTGCTATAGATGTTGCTTCAAAATGCTTGCCGTCAAGTAGAGAGTTTACTTTCCTATGGTTTAGACATGGCAAGTTTAGCATATTTAGGAAGTTTAAGTATTTCTTTAAAAAATGAATTGCCTATTATATTATTTTGCCTACTGTGGACCTTTTCGGAGGGTACAGTAGAGCAAAATCTCCACGTGTTACCTACTTTTGGGATGTCGCACATCCTCGACCAGTGGTTGGTTTTCCCAGACCTACATATAGTCAAGATTAGGGTAGCAAAGTGTACGCTAATTCCGAATCGAAACTTGACCCTGCATGCACTGTGCTCTATACTGCTGATCACACTGCCTTTTTTTAGCAATTTAGCCAGACGCATGACATAAACTGAGCGCTAGGCTTTCACCAGTCTATTATGTACACTCAAAATAAGACCGAACTGCGGGGAGAGAGTTTACAGCGCTATCTAACAATACAGTTGGATGAGATATTCGCAGTAAAAATATATTTATTTTAATCAAAATATGATTTCTTTGGCTGAAGTAAACCTATTTTTAAGCCAAAGCAAAAATACCTATTTCTTCGAAGTATCCTTTACTTGTCTAATAGTCAGGTCTATTTGTTTTTCACGTAAAACGTACCATTTTCAAATAAAAAATATCCAAAAAATAAGACTAACTCAATGTATTCAAGATGGTTCGGCTGACTTGGAAATGCTCTTCATTTAAATAAGAAAGGTGCGCATGAAAAACGAAAAGATTGCGTTTCAAGTGGTATGTTATACTATACTCAAAAAACGTTGATTCAACCTTCGATTCAATATTTGCAAAAACAAGCAAAAAATAGTAACATTCGGCTCAAAAAAATGACGAGTGTGATACATCATAATTAAAACTAAAGCGAACTACGCAATTAGATATCTCGTGCCTGTGCAATGTTTTTGTCATAAACATCTAATTCCACTGCTTTTTTTAATTGAGTAGAAATAATAATGTTTTAAAATTTCACCCTGTATACGAAAGAAATCTCTCTGTATACGGCGCTATAAAACCTTTTTTCTACTTTGCGTTCGTTATAAACTCATAACGAAACCGCTTTCGGTGTCGTTATGAAAACACTAGATCACAAACTTTTAGTAACTTTTAGTTTTCCAAGATTGATGATATTGACGTCAAGTGTCAAATAAGGCTGACATCTCAATCGCTATTGGCTCGCCTCAATCGTATTTGCAAATTTTACTACGACTACCAACTGTTGAATATAGTATGTAAGATGACAACCACAACTTTCGAAATTAATGTTGCAAAGTAGAAAAAATAGTACACAGTGATCTAAAATGATTGAGGACAGGTTGAATTTCCCGCCAATTTTAATAATTGTGATGTTGGCAATGGTTGCAAATGACAGCTGTTATTTTGGTCCAGTGGCGTCGGTGTTCTTTTTTGTAAAGGGATTTATTCTCTGATTATAATTAGGTTTATTAAATTGAAACTATTAATTGAATTATTTAATTATTTTATTTTTAGAAAGACTCTTCAAGTACCCAATAACAAATTAATTGAGAAAAAATATGAAATATCGTCGCAGAGGAACGTAACCCTTACTGACGAGTTCACTATGGTATCTGACAGTGGTCATAACCTGTATCATGCACACATACCATCTTAGTAACACTAAAACTGTGGCGGGAAATTCAACCTGTCCTCAATCATTTTAGATCACCCGTTATATAAGACTTGTTTTATAAGACGTATTGGCGCACTCGTTCCATTTTGGTCGTGCCCAAAACAACTCGTGCGCCAATTTTTGTCGTATAAAACTTGTATTATAATATACTATACTGACCTCTTTGACCAAACCCAAACAAATGTCTTTATCTACTGATTTTGATACACCTTTCATATCACATTAAATTGTCCCGAAATTATCAAAAATACCACATGACCATACAAAAATTAACATAAATTTGGATTGACACGTTTTTTTTTTATTGCGAATATGGTATGTTTTCAATCTTTACAATATAGGCAATTCGTATTTCAAAGAAATATTTGAATTGAGTAAATATATTATTGGAAATACGAGTAATTAACATTTTATACCGTGTTTTTTTTACTCACAGTATACTACAGTATACTACGATTCTAAAGTAGCTTTTTGTAATAATATTATTTTGCTTTACAAATAAAAATTACGTCAAAATTTGAACAAAATAAGAATGTACTGTATGGTATTCTAGAAGTTGTACTAAACGCTCAAAAAAATTAGGGGAACACTTTTTCGAAACCTGTAACTTCTTAAATAATAGTTTTAGGCAAATCAAATTTAGTATACTTTAACGGCATATATTTAACTAAAGAAAATTACAAAAACAACTTTACAACACTAAGGGCCGATCTTACAAAGCACGTTATACCATGGTATAACTAAATATTGGTATAATTACCAGTATAAGTTGTTATTACTATGACAATTCCGAATTACTATGACAACACAAATATTTTAGCCAATGGGAGGCGGAATAGTACTATTTATACTGGGAATAACTATTCCACTACTTATTTATACGTACACTTGTATGATCAACTCTTAGTTACTTATAAGTTACACTTAAACAATGTAAATTAATAACGCAAACAAAATGGAAATGACTGTCAAGTATGCTTTGAATTCACGTATGAAAGCCTACTAAACATAACAAATCAATGCAGTTGTCAATTTTCGTTGATTAGAAACGTCATTAGAAGTAAAATAAGGCATCTTGGTGAAGTGGCTGTTATTCAGCGTTTATGGAATCGGTTTCAGCAGACTGGCTAATATGTTAGAAGACAAAGTCGAAATTGAAAAACTACTCAAAATCAAGACCGATTTCTTGTCCTTTCCTCTCCACGTCAGCGTACTGCCACAGCAGGAGACCTCCTAAACGACCTACGACGAGCACATGGAAGAGAAATTTCTGATCAAACTGTTAGAAACAGATTAAAAAAAGGGAATTTGAAACCAAGAAGACCTGTCCGCGCACCACGCCTTACGCAGCATCACAAAGCAGCTCGAATGAGGTTGCTCTGGATCACAGAGATTTGCAACTTCGTCACTGGACGCCTGTACTGTTTACAGACGAGTCCAGATTTCGTTTAACTCGTTGCGACGTTTGAGTACGTGTATATAGACGTCCTGGCGAACGCTACGTGACGCAGTCGCTACTATACAGGAAGTTGATAGATTTGGTCGTGGATCTGTGATAGTTTGGGTTGGAATCAGTATAGACAACAGAACTGATCTTGTTGTGGTTCGTGGTAGACTAAATGCCATGAATCCAAGATGTTTTCGATGTAAAACATCTTGGAGGACCATGTGGTGCCCTGCTGCATATGGCGTCGGTCAAAATTTCATCCTAATGCAGGACAATACAAAGCCATATACCGCCGGCATCGCCAGAAACTTTTTACAAGAACGTGGAATTCAGGTCATGGCCGGCGTTTGTATCCTATTGAACACCACTAACCATACAGGAACTGACACAAGCCCTGATTGAGGAATGGGAAAGCATACCACAAGAATCTCTTCGCAAACTAGTGCGAAGCATGCCACCCAGGTATGAGGAAGTGATTCGTGTTCGTGGAGGGCATACACTGTATTAAACCTCATTAATCCACAGAAACCCCGACTGTCATCGATACTATGACAATCATTTCCATTTTGTTTTGCGTTATTAATTTAGATATTTAAGTGTAACTTAGAAGTAACTAAGAGAAATAAACATTACTTGGTTTGACCATATTTATGGTATGTCCTCATCAAACATGAAGCTGAATAATAAATAAGATAATTAATTTGAAACTATACCTAAAAAAAAATCAACAAACAAAGTCAATGAATGTAATGTGATACGTGGAAACAAAATACGTCACCAGGTGATTAGTAAAATTAATTCACGGAACACATTTCATTTATTAACAGAGCCACCTTTGGATGACGTCACTGCGTTTGACTAATCAATACAGGGACAATTTAATACAACATTCTAATAAAATAATTCATGCTGTAATGCTGGGACAAAAATTCACCCGGTTTTGACAACCGTTTCGTTTGTTTGTATTTCAGATACGAGGATTAGTTTGACAGCATCAATATTAAGAAGATATCCGACATAGCGTTCTAAGTCTTCGACAGCTATTCAAGAATTACATAGAAATCGCGACAATAAAATTATTAAAAGTGCTCATTAAACGCGCTTAGCGGAAACTACAGGGTGTACAAACTAACAAGAAAAAAAGATTTCAAAAACAAGATTTCGAGTAGGTACCGGAAGTAACCAGAGTGAAATAGTGAAGATTACAATATTAGCCATTCTTCACAAAAAAAAAAATAATTTTGTCAAGCTATTGCGTAAATAAAAAAAGAAAAGAACTTCTGTATAAATAAGAATTGTTAAAGGAACCGAGCACAAACCATCAACAATATTTTTTCTACCAGAAAATAACCACAAATAAGAAAAAGAAGGAAACACAACAACAATAATATTTTTCTAAGTGAGCATCGCCATAAAAAACAAGCTATCTTCCAGAGAATTAGACAATCTTCCTGAAGAAGTCCCCAAACCATCCAGCAAGATTAGCTCCCACCACGAAGTCAAATATATCAAGATTCTTCCACGGGAAAGGCGTAATCCTGGAACGGTACGTATGTAAAAATTTTGCCAGTATACGATTATTTGTGAAAAGAAAAAACCAGTTCTATTCAATTCGTATCGAGTCCACCTCAAAAATAGATTTATATATTCGACGGTCGGCTGTGCAGACGGGCTTTTTTTTTACGACGAATATTTGGGGCATTTCACGTGAAGCGGACAACGAAAAAAAAGTGAGGTTTTTAAATTCGTTCATAATCGGCCAAATTGTACGCCTAGAAGATATAAATATGCATACAGAATATTTTTTGAATGCGAGGTTTAGTTGCCAAGTTATGGCCATCTAACGAATTGAAGTGAAGAAAATACGTATCTTTTGGAAGCAATTTTTCAAATTAAACAAATTTACAATAAAATATTAAAAGTGGTGGTTTATATAGAAAATTTGTTGACCTTTTTAATTATGAAATCAAATTCGTAGTTGGAATTTTTGTTCTGGGATAAAACCAGAAGTAAATTTTTTAAATTAAATTTTTAGTAAGTTCGCCCCTTTTTATAAAAGTAATTTTACTCTCATAATAAAGCTTAAAGTGTGTAGATAATACACTGAAAGTTTTAAAATGGGATCTCAAATAGTTTAGGAGATACGTGTATGTAACTACATACGTGACGTACTGTGCGGGTACTAAGTGCTTGTTGAGCGCGAGCACCATCTCTTTCTGGGACTCAAGGCCATTTGACGTGATACTAGAATACAACGCATAATGTGCGCGTACACTTATCCGGGCGATATAGTGTTAACTTTGTGAATCTATTTTTTTACAAAGAAGATTTTAATACGGATGCAGAAATTCATTTTCACGCAACGTCTCACGGAAAGGGGCCATGTGATGGTCCTGGGGGGAATCTCAAACGCTTAGTCACACGTGCAAGCTTAGTTACCTCCAAGTAAAGCAATCATTACACCCATGCGATTGTACGAATGGGCAAAATCATCTTTAAAAGAAACGGCCATTTATTACTGCTCCGCAGCCGATATTAAACTGCAGAGGATTTTTCTGCAACCCCGATTTGATGCTGCAATCACCATTCCAGGAACAAAAAAATGCACGCCTTTATTCCATCAACCGAAGGCCGTCTTGTAAAACAAATTAGTATTGATTCTCCTGGTAAAATAGTAAAAATTCTCTAAAAATTCTTACAATGCTGTTTCATTTTGTTTTAATGCGTTTTCGTGCAAACAATGCGAGCTCAGCAAGCTGCTAGTACCCGCACAGTACGACACGTATGTATTTACATACACGTATCTCCTAAACTATTTGAGATCCCATTTTAAAACTTTCAGTGTATTATCTACACACTTTAAGCTTTATTATGAGAGTAAAATTATTTTTTTAAAAAGGGGCGAAGTTAATAAAAATTTAATTAAAAAAATTTACTTCTGATTTTATATTAGAAAAAAAATTCCAACTACGAATTTGATTCCAAAATTGAAAAGATTAATACATTTTCTATATAAACCACCACTTTTAATATTTTATTGTAAATTTGTTTAATTTGAAAAATTGCTTCCAAAAGATACCTATTTTCTTCACATCAATTCGTTAGATGGCCATAACTTGGCAACTAAACCGCACATTAAAAAAATATTCTGTATGCACATTTATATCTTCTAGACGTACAATTTGGCCGATTATGAACGAATTCAAAAACCTCACTTTTTTTTCGTTGTCCGCTTCACGTGAAATGCCCCACTTGCAATATCCAGTTGAAGTGGATATAGCAAGTGCCTAGGCGACAAATATTGGTTTCATTTATTTGCACTCAATGTACATTTTAGTACGCTGTTTAATTTTTCTATTTTTAATTTCGTTTTGTGTGTAGTAGGTCGTATACGTAGATCGACAATAGATTTGTAATTATTAGTAAGATTTTTGATTTTTCTAAAGGGCGAAAACCGCATAAAATTGTAATTTTGTGAAACCGTCAGACAGACAGTTTTCCGGAAACCGTCAGAGAGAAATTAAAAAAAAATATATTGTTGTTTTTATCTGTCCACATAAACGCAATGTTATTTCTTTCCAAGAAAAACGTACACCATATACAGAGAAAATATATATCCTAAGTTGATGCTTTTCTATGAACTATATAGATGATACTCATTTATGAGCTTCCAAAATATAACCTTTTTGTTAAATAAAAAAGCTACACAAAATTGTCTCAATTATTAAAATATTTTTAATCGTTTTCGTTTCTCTTGAAGTAAAATAAATAAAAATATTTTAATAGTAGAGCCAATTTTGTGTAGCTTTTTTATTCAAAGCTCATTTGTTTAAATTTTTGTTTCAGAAGCTAATTGATATGTATTTCAGACAATATTAGGACATATTTATACAACAAACCTAGTAGTACAATTGGATTTAGTAGAACTTTAAAGATGACGAAGAACCATATCTAACATTTCTTTTATGGGCCATATCTTCCTAATTTAAATAAAATAATATGTATTTTCTCTCATTAAAATGATAATTTATTTAAACTAGTTCACATCAAATGACCAATTGTATTGTTTTACAGTCTGTTAAAATTAGATGCTGCGAATTAATAATACGGAAAGCTGATGAATTAAACAAAAAATCTTTAAAATGCAACAAACAGTTTCGTCAAGATTTGTTTTGTAGATTTCCACAAGAATGCCCTTGTTAGTACGCAGTGAATTCTGCACTTAGGTAATTAAAAATATGTCGGCATTATAAAATAAAACCTTGCTTCTTCGTAATCAAATTATCAGTTTGATTTGAAAAAGCTAATGTGCAAATAAGGCGAACTAATCAAAAATATAGCTAGTGCCCATTCGGTACGCATATGTAGCAAGTCCTGAAAGAAGCATTTCACGTATTAGAAAGTGCTATGTGGCGATGCATCAATGTCCGATGCATTTACTGTTGCAGTGCAACTCTGACGGTCCGAAATCACAAACGAATATTGCACAAATTTGTTTTTGTCATAGATTTTTTTGAGTTTTATAAAAATCAGCCGGTAATCAAGGATGGATGAAAAATATTCGGGGAACGAACTTAAAAGTAAAAACTAATCACTCATGGCATCGTTTAGACCAATCAATAACAAAAAATTTCGATTTGCGTGGCAAATATATTTGCCAAATATTTAACATGTGGCAAATATTTGATATTTGGCAAGTATACGCATATGTAGTCCCGGCTTTATACTGGAACTTTGAAACTGATTTTTTTCCTACATACATACACACATTTATTTTAATTTGCTGTTTGAACATTTAATTAACATTTAATTTTATTTTTCTATTTTGTTGTTCTGCTATTTTTAGTCAAAACAAAAGTTTATGAGTTTTGATTAATTGCTTATAACTAAAAAATGATGCATTGTATAAAAAATGATTCTTACAAAAAATTCATGGAATTAATCTTCACCGCACGTGTTTGATGTCATAAATCAGACCCCCGTCGTAAATAATACCTTCGGGTACACACAAAAACTGCTGCGCGCCTCGTCAACAATCCAGTTTGAATGGATCGAAGCGAGAGCGGACAAAACAACCGATGCGCTCGGCGAACGCGTGATTTTTATCCGACTATCTGCATCCGTAAAGACTTCTGGCATTCGAATGTTAGCGAATTTGGGCGAGTGTGGCATCCACACTCTCCCGATTCGCGGTCTCTCGCTATGTCTCGCGACGAGTCTGGAAGAGGTATAATATGTATACGAGATTCTACGTGGTACCTAATCAAAATTTGGACCTTCTCTGGCAAATCGTTTACAGAAAATTGACAATAAGGAACTCCAAAATCTAAAAACTAACTTTTCAGGTACAAGGATTGCTCGACCTGATCAGGAGATCGCTGAAACTGAAGGACAACACCCAGTACGACCTTTTGGTGGTCGACCACCACGTCGGCATGGAATCATCGGAAACTCCAGACGACGAAACAGGATGGAACTGCAGCGTCCATCCGAGTGTCTTCTTCCTGCTGGGCACCTTAGTGTTGACAACTTGCGCCACAGCCATGCTATGTGGTGCAATCATGACCGACCATTGGGAAGAGATAACGTGGGATAAACGTGATTTGGAGACGCTGTCCAATAGCACAGTATCTTTGAAGTGGTTGCTAGATGAGAAGGTGGTGCGAGTTAATGGCGCAGACGATAGGATTAAGGCTTTCTTGGTGCCTATGCATGGGGGGATATGGACGCTGTGTTTGAGTTTGACAGGTGAGTTGCTTTTGGTGAGTAGTAGAAGTGAATGTGTTGGGAATATGAAGAGGTATGACGTTTGTTGATGTGAATTTCATGTTGTAAGTTTGAAGAGAGATTCTGGGGTGAGTTTGTGTATTGGATTTATGGTTTTGCACGTGAACTTGGTGGGGCTAAATTTGGAGGATATCATTGTTGAGGTGAAGGGTAGATGGGGTATGAATAAAGTATTATGGTGGAAGGGCGAAGCCGTGAACTTTAAGTACGTAAATAACGAATGGAGCGCGATGTACCAGGCACGGGAAATTGCGTCTATTTTCGAGTATCGACATCGATCACGTGCTCGTCAAATGCGAAGGTTCCTGATGAAATGGAGTATACTTATTACCGGGAGATACATGATTATTTATTTCCATTTTTCGGTCTATTGTGGTTGTTCCAACACGAAGAAAACACCGTTCAGGCATCGTGTTTAGTAGTGGACCGGTTACGTTACGAGTTACAATCTGAATGATAAAAAGTAGCGGTGGTACATAGGGTTCAGTGCACAAGTATCGCACCTGAAATATTTTCAGTGTGTTGGAACAGATCTATTAAGGAGCTCCTACACGCAGTGCCAACGTCTCGCCAACGTTGGTGATGTGACAGGCTGCGCGTAGTGCGTGCAGTCACTTCGCCAACATTGGCCAACGTTGGTATTGGGCGCAAGGTATTTCTGTGTATCGTAGAAGGCTCGTAGCGTCCCGTAGAGAATTAAAAATGAACAGTGAAGACGATATCATTGCTGTTGCCGCAGCTCCCATTATTTTAAGCATTGCATTGTTGCTTAGAATTAAAAAAAAGGAACCCTCGAAAGAGGACACTGTTTAATAAGGTTGTTAAATATTTAACATGTTTTTCAGTCATTATTTATACAGTACGTTCGAAAATATTAAATACATTAATATTCGGGTTTCCTCATTTCTGGAAAACCCGGAAATCATACTAATCTCAAGACCATCCCATAAATTGGCATTTTCTGTATGTTAACACAACGTTCATTCATTCGGCGTCAAAAACAAAAAATAAACAAACGTACCTATGCCGTGGGTCACCCATTATAACGACTTCAATATTGTCTTCAGAATATTATTTTATTGCTTGTTAATTTATTGTAACTGTAAGGTTGATATAATGTTTATAAGAACCATAATTATTGTGAATAAATTTACAGAATATTAAAAAAAGTTTTCATGTTTTTACATTTGGGCAATCAGGCATTTGGGCAAATAATAAATCATCATTGTCCTTAAAGTACGTACAAACATAAATAATGCAGTATATATGATAAAACATGGATAGATAACTAAACTTTTCATCAGTAGTACGTACAATGCTAAAACAATGAAATAAAGCGGACAAGGTCGACATATTGGCGATGTACATTGGCACAGTTGGGTCCCGCTACGCGAAGCACTCCGATGGCCAATGATGACCCCTATTGGCACTGCGTGTGGGAGCACCTGTATGGATAGTATTTGCCTCTGTGTTTGAAGGCTCATAACTCTAAAACTCTTGAGCAAAAAAAAATAAATAAAGTATTTCAACTTCTGAATCATTTTTACATACCTAGGATAACTATCAACATTTTGGCTGTCGCGTCGGTTTAAATAAGAGCGCAAGAAAAGCGAAAAAGATACCTAAAATTTTCATTTTTAAATTAACTCTCGTTCTTCCTAGTATTTCTCCAAGCGCTTACCACAAAAATTTTAATTTTTGTTCAGATTGCATGTGTCTCTTCTATAAATTGGCGTTTTTTCCTTAAGACCCAGTTCTACCTCTCCTAAAACGCGTTTGCAAATAAAAGCGTTATTTATTGTTCAAAGTTTATGAAATTTTTTATGTAACTTCTTAGATAAATAACAAGTTGGGCTGGATGAAAAAAAAATCTTTTTAAAGATAAAAATCAATTTTGCTTCTACATCTTTGGTTTTTTTCAAATATAATACATTTAGCCCAACTCATGATACAAAAATAGATTTTTTATTTAAGTACATTTTTAATCTAAACATTATAATTGCGACAACAAAGCGTAATTGCCAGAAATGTATGTAATTTGCCTATATTACGGGCCCGGTGTAGACAGCAGACGTTAGGAGTTTTAAACACCGCCTATAACTACGCCACGCCTACTGCTATTTTTAGATTAGACTGTTCACAAGTTATGAGCGTAGCGAATATTGAATCGGGAGAACCGAGTTCTCGCATTTCACATTTATACGCACGGTTTACAAATTTAGCACACGATAAAAGTATATACTGTATGATATTATACTTAGTGTAGTTATGCCTGCTAGGTGTTAGGTACATTTGTTTAATAATGGGTAGAAGTCGTGGCAAAATACCTAAACATCCGCATCTGTCCTCTAGACGAATTAGTAAAAGACGACTACGTGCCACCTAAGTTAAAATATATGTATAGATAATCTAAAAGAACAATATTATAATTATTTAATTACAAATGAGACAAAGAGACCAGAACAGGACTCAAATGAACATTTTATTTAAAATGTCGGTTTTGTGGACAGGAAGAGACAATTAGCAGTGACGAACTTGGGTCGGCTCTAATGGATATTAGTTCAGCGACTGTATTGGGCAGTATTACAGCGGGAATTGGATATAGCCAATGCCAGAATTTGTTTTCATTCATGAATCTTGCATTCATAGAGCCCAAAACGTTTATATAATATAGCGAACTTGTAGGTGACAAAATATTTGGAATCTATATAAATGGTTTGGGGAACTTTGGACTATGTACTGTGATTTTACTTTATCATACGTAGTATGTAAAGTATTGTAATCGTGCCAAACAAAATTTTTGAGGTTTTAGCGGAAATGTCTTTTTGGATCCCTTGAACATTTTTGACCCAGGTAAAAAAAAAATTCTGTGTATGTGTGTGTTTTTTTTTTGTGGCGACGATTCCGGAGAAACTACTAAGGTGGCGGGACGAAACTTCATATTTAGAAGTTTCATAACCAAACTTAGAGCTGAATAGCTTTCTGTTGAAAAGGATCCAAAGGAACTGGAGGTTTAGTCTTATAGCATTTTTGAAAGATTTTGCAAATAAGCCGCCATTTCTGGAAATTTGTCGAAATAGTTAAATAATAAATTAAAGTACCTACAGGAATTTCTGAACAATTTATGACTATGGCATTTTTTGGTAAAATGAATAGTTTAGCTGCATGAGCAAATTCTATTTTATCGAGATCGCTGCATTAAAACTAGTTAGCCAGGCTTTGTCAGATATTGCGATTCTAATGACAGTAGGTAGTGTCAAACGCTGATGTTTTGACAATACCTACTGTCAATATAATCAAAATATCCGTCTAGTTCCAGTAGTTTTATTTTAAAGCAGACATGGCCGATCTCGATCAAATAGAATCTCATGCAGCTAAACTATTAATTTTATATATGTTATGATAAAGTAATGTGCCTGAACGCATCAGATTATTTTTTTTATTTTTGTCTTCGTGTGTCACTGCCGTGCGTTCGTTCGATATCCAGCATGTTTATAGATGTATTGGGTCCTCATTGCTCGATTTTAATTAATTCCTTTCTAAATTGAAATCCATAATTCACCGATGAGTTATCATGAGTTAATACATTTTTGTCAATTTACTATACTGTATGTATGTCACCCTGTTAAAAAGATTAAATATTATAATAGCAAGCGCGCTCTCTCTACATTAAATCAATATATTTTCTTTTACCGCCTGGCGGCCGCCAGCCAGCTGTATGCATCTGCGACCGTGATGAGAGAGAACACTAATACATTGTAACTTGAGCGAAAGCGAAAGCGCCGACACGCGGCGACAAACAGGCTGAGTACTTCCACTTCGAATGTACTCGCGTCGACTATGCTCCGCCTTTGCCTGCTTCCTCTAAACCCCCCAACTTCCCCTTATCGTAAAACTGTGGCCTGGTTGACGTTGGTGGGGGCCAGGCAGACCACTCCCAGCAAAAAAAAACATCGCAACGAAATATTTCGTTTGGAAGTTGCGATGTTTTTAAAACGGAGCCTTAAGTTTTTATGCAATGAAGGGTGAACAAGGTTTTGATGGAAGCCAAAAACTCAGTAACGAATATTAGCACAATAACGAGATCTGCTGGTACACAATCGTCATATGTATTTTATTTAATGCGGCTGTAGAAAAAGAATAGCGTAGAAGTTTTTAGGTAATTTTATTAATATTAAAAATGCAAAAATTGGGTATCAATTTTAACTTCTTTCGCGCTCAAGTTTAAACAGATGTCATACAATTTATGTAGCATTTCAGAATGACACAGTATTTAATTTATTTTGTGTGTTCAGTTTTTTTTTAGAGTTTGATGAGCCGTCAGGCATCAAGGCTATCATATATGATTAAAATTTTAGGATGTAGATATTTCCCATCAAAAAATACTAGCATATTGTGTAAAAATCTACTATTTTGAAAATAATTGCATTTTACGTCGATTTTATTCAAATTCCGGTTACCTTTCGACAGGTGCAAGTACTTGCTTGTGTGAAAAACTGCGTAGATTCTAAAAATGCTAGTGATCCAAATAAACAAAAATCGATTATCGTGGAAAGTTTTTTTGATACATGTACCTACTCTAACATTATAAAGTTGTCCTATGTGTTGAAAGAGAATTTAATCACAAATATTATACTGGTTCTTAAGGCTCCGTTTTAAAAACATCGCAACTTCCAAACGAAATATTTCGTTGCGATGTTTTCTTTTGCTGGGAGTGGTCTGCCTGGCCCCCACCAACGTCAACCAGGCCACAATTTTATGATAAGGGGAAGTTGGGTGGTTTAGAGGAAGCAGGCAAAGGCGGAGCATAGTCGATGCGAGTACATTCGAAGGGGAAGTACTCAGCCAGTTTGTCGCCGCACGTCGGCGCTTTCGCTTTCGCTCAAGTTACAATGGGTGCGTTCTGCCAGTTTAAGCCGCTTAAGCGCTTGAACTCAGTAACCAATGGCCTTCGCGTTCATGTTGTTGCTGCCCAATTGCCGCCGTCCGCTGAGTTCAAGCGGTTAGCGCCTAAAGTGGCAGAACGCACGCTATGTATTAGTGTTCTCACTCATCACGGTCGCATATGCATCCCGGACTGCATACAGCTGGCTGGCGGCCGCCAGGCGGTAAAAGAAAATATATTGATATAAGTTCGAGAGAGCGCGCTGGCTATTATAATATTTAATCTTTTTAACAGGGTGACATACATACTGTATAGTAAATTGACAAAAATGTATTAACTCATGATAACTCATCGGTGAATTATGGACTTCAATTTAGAAAGGAATTAATTAAAATCGAGCAATGAGGACCCAATACATCTATAAACATGCTGGATATCGAACGAACGCACGGCAGTGACACACGAAGACAAAAATAAAAAAAATTAATGTGATGCGTTCGGGCACATTACTTTATAATACCATACATAAAATTAATAGTTTAGCTGCATGAGATTCTATTTGATCGAGATCGGCCATGTCTGCATTAATTTAAAACTACTGGAACTAGACGGATATTTTGATTATATTGACAGTAGGTATTGTCAAAACATCAGCGTTTGACACTACCTACTGTCATTAGAATCACAATATCTGACAAATCCTGGCTAACTAGTTTTAATGCAGCGATCTCGATTAAATAGAATTTGCTCATGCAGCTAAACTATTCATTTTACCAAAAAATGCCATAGTCATGAATTGTTCAGAATTTCCTGTACTTTAATTTATTATTTAACTATTTCGACAAATTTCCAGAAATGGCGGCTTATTTGCAAAATCTTTCAAAAATGCTATAAGACTAAACCTCCAGTTTCTTTGGATCCTTTTCAACAGAAAGCTTTTCAGCTCTAAGTTTGGTTATGAAACTTCTAAATATGAAGTTTCGTCCCGATACCTTAGTAGTTTCTCCGGAATCGTCGCCACAAAAAAAAAGCACACACACACACATACACAGAATTTTTTTTACCTGGGTCAAAAATGTTCAAGGGGTCCAAAAAGACATTTCCGCTAAAACCTCAAAAATTTTATTTGGTACGATTACAATACTTTACATACTACGTATGATAAAGTAAAATCATAGTACATAGTTCAAAGTTCCCCAAACCATTTATATAAATCCCAAATATTTTGTCACCTACAAGTTCGCTATATTTTATAAACGTTTTGGGCGCCATGAATGCAAGATTCATGAATGAAAACAAATTCTGGCATTGGCTATATCCAATTCCCGCTGTAATACTGCCCAATACAGTCGCTGAACTAATATCCATTAGAGCCGACCCAAGTTCGTCAGTGCTAATTGTCTCCTGTCCATAAAACCGACATTTTAAATAAAATGTTCATTTGAGTCCTCTTCTGGTCTCTTTGTCTCATTTGTAATTAAATAATTACAATATTGTTCTTTTAGATTATCTATGCATATATTTTAACTTAGGTGGTACGTAGTCGTCTTTTACTAATTCGTCTAAAGGACAGACGCGGATGTTTAGGTATTTTGCCACGACTTCTACCCATTATTAAGCAAATGTACCTAACACCTAGCAGGTATAACTACACTAAGTATAATATCATACAGTATATGACTTTTATCGTGTGTTAAATTTGTAAACCGTGCGTATAAATGTGAAATGCGAGAACTCTGTTCTCCCGATTCAATATACGCTACGGTCATAACTTGTGAACAGTCTAATCTAAAAATAGCAGTAGGCGTGGCGTAGTTATAGGCGGTGTTTAAAACTCCTAACGTCTTGTGTCTACACCGGGCCCGTAATATAGGCAAATTACATACATTTCTGGCAATTACGCTTTGTTATCGCTATTATAATGTTTAGATTAAAAATGTACTTAAATAAAAAATCTATTTTTGTATCATGAGTTGGGCTAAATGTTTTATATTTGAAAAAACCAAAGATGCAGAAGTAAAATTGATTTTTATGTTTAAAAAATTTTTTTTTCATCCAGCCCAACTCGTTATTTATCTAAGAAGTTACATAAAAAATGTCATAAACTTTGAACAATAAATAACGCTTTTATTTGCAAACGCGTTTTAGGAGAGGTAGAACTGGGTCTTAAGATGCGGTTTTTGTTTTCGACACTAGCGCCATCTATAACAAAACCGTAACACAGTCCTTCATCCAAGAAAAATTTTGTAAATTTTTTAATAAATAAATAATTATAACCATTATTTCAATAAAACAACGACAATCTTTTTTCATTTTTAGAATAGGACTTTCTGATATCAAAAATAATCAAAATAAAGATTATTTCTAAAAAAAAACTTCAGCTTCATTTGAAGTTTTTCGAAGATGGTTGTGATTATTTTGTTTACATAAAACATTTCTGAACTTCCCATAGTGAGGGTGACAAAAATATATTTTTTATGACAAAAAAGTTTGAAAATTGTTGTCCAGTGATTAATACTATTTTAGTAGATTTTACGACAAATATAACTAAGCCTATAATATAACATTTAGCCGCGACTGATAATTATGTACTTTTGAGATACTAATTTCAACAAATTTCAGAAGAAGAAATCGGCCTATTACAAACAATAAGATTCCCAATCAACAGACCTCAATGCGAAAACTACCTATCTGGGAATCCGGACGGTCCGAGAGGAGAGACAAGAGCAGACTGGCAACATCGTGAGTATCAAAGTATCGGAAATGAATTTAAAATTATTTACTTATGGCACGATCACAGTAAATTATTACATATAGTGATTGCACTGTGCATAAGTAGTATGTTAGATAGATCATATGGTAGATGTAATACAATTTTATATTTCAATATATTTTATATTCAGCAACAAATAGTGCAAATAAATCCAAAAGTTTCATCTCAATGTCTTGAAAAAGAAATCACTTCACAGTATCTTTGTTATCAGAGGCACTGTAATTTTCATGGTCACACTTTTGGACCGTCCTGTATAAATAAAACTCTTTAATCTTTTTCCAGGGATGCAAAATCTTTCCATCTCATGCGCATTGGTGTGCCTCATCATACTAGGCAGTGCCGCACTCGTAGGAGCGTTCGGCGTCTGTCAACACCAGATCAGCGCCGTTCTAGTCACTGGCGTCATGTACTTACTAGCAGGTAAATATACCTAAAGAACCTTACCCAAAGAAAACTACAAATTGTGAAAAAAAAAACAGGAAATAAAATAAATAAAAAAAATGTCCAGACCGAGATTCGAACCATCAACTTTAAAGACAAACAAAACTATCAGCAGTTTCCTTTTTCTTTCAGCGTCATTCGCCTTATTCACACTGACCATCATCCACTTCAAGCGACTTCAGAGCAAACCAAGGTTAACATCGGACTTGGACGGTTCCATAGATGGAATGATTTTCGTCTACCCGTCAACAGTACGAACTTTAGAACACCTACTTCCGGCTAGAGTCTTTACGACCTCGTGGTCGTTAGACCTGGGGTGGGGAGGGGTAGTCCTGACGGTTATGACGTCAGTTCTTTGGATTCTCCTGTCGAAAATCATGAGATTTAACCCAATATCGAGCATGATCAACTGACATCAGGCGACGAATAGAAGTTTTTACAACACGCCCACTAATACTCGAGTATGATAGAAGAATTGGCTTAAAATGGATGAAATTGGTGGTAATTTTTTTGGGGAATGTGGAACAAGATAGATGTCTTGGTGACAAAAAAGTTGTCAGTTGTCAGAGGGTATTCTGAGTGTTGTACTAATGATAAAATACGATTGGGGTTTATTTTTACAATGGAAGGAGTGGTGAAAATTTTTAAAGAGGAGTGCAAAACCTGTGGTCTGTTGCCACTATTAGCTATAGCTATATTTTTAGCCCTTCTAGTCAATTTTATACGTGTAATTTGTAACCATAAATAGGCAAGACAGCGCATTTTTTGGGTTAAATGTTTTGTCAAACAAATTTTCAAACTTTAAATTGAAGTTAAACACACATTTTGATTTTTATATTAATGAATTGTTTTTTATTTCAAGGATAATAGGGGTATTCCGGTCATGTCAAAATTTAAGCAGATATTCGGTTTAACCTATTGTACAATTTATGAGGATTCATAAAGTTAAGCTATGAGCTTTCTTATTTAGTTTTTCTATGAGATAATTGCAATTAAAAGTGCATTTCGTTTGAATTCGCCGACCACCCTCGGAAATACACGATGATTACCGATCCCTAGTAGCGGTGGCAACCGCGCAAGCCCGGTAAAGCCTTATTCTACAGAGGTTGCGCAAAGAGGCATTTGCGGGGCGGGGACGAGGTCTCCCAAGGACGAGGTCCAAAACTGCTATCTCGTAACACGCAAAACTCGTAGCTTACTAGATGTTTTATCGATCCTGACGCCACTGACGTCACTTTTTCGTCAGTTTGTAGGCATCTGCGGGGGTCGCTAGAATACATTGGCAATATAGGCATCAGCGCAACCTCTGTAAAATACGGTTCGACCAACCTTGGCAACCGCGGACCAACCGCGGACAGCTTTCGAACAGCTGATCGGCCAAGTTGACGGTTGGCGACCCTGTTGTTTGACAACGAATAAAGGTAACTTTTTTGAGAGATGATTTGATCATTGAAACTTGAAGCCAAACATCTCTCATCTCGCTGGTCGGCAATGTAAAGAAAATCTTATCAGGAGTTACAGTTCTACTGCTGTTACAGCCCGGCACGGAACAATGTCGGCGTTGGAGTTTATACATTTTGAACAAGTGTTTGATATAACCTCAATAACCAAAGCATGTGTCAACAAACGAGCGATTCTAAACGTTGACACAACAGAAGACAAAAATTTACTACGTGCACCCTAGATATAGCAACGTTGTCAAGTCCTTTGAGCGGTCTTTGTGACGTCACAAAGACCAATCCTAATTCACTTCAAACAACGATTTCTCTTAATTTAAAACAATGTTTGATATTTTACTTGTGAAGTAGCAAACAGTAGCACCCATACTTTGTAAAAAATGACAATTTCAAAAACACCGGAATACCCTATTGTTTGGCATTAACATTTCAATATGATTGGACATGTGTGTCCCACGACTGGTGCGTACATGGCATAATCTAGAGGTCCAATTTTCACATACCCTTTGCTGTACTTCAGGTTGTATTTCGGCAATCACGAGTCGAATGTTGGCTTCGAAGTCCTCAAGTGTTTCTAGTTTATTGGCATAGACATATGACTTTACATATCCCCAAAGAAAATAATCTACTGGCGTCAAGTCGCCATTAATAAATTGTAGAGGCGAAAACTTTAATTTGGCAACACTGTTCTCTGCAAGAGCCAATGTGACAGTTCTCGGCAATTCATTATGAATAGACTGACGACATAGCAACGTTTCGAAAATTGTTCAAAGTTGAGGAATCACTACTGCTGGTACGTCGTATAAAATAAGCATCCATAGTCAGCTTAATGTTGTATCAATTCTCTCATGTTATACATCAAATTATAGATAATGATGTATTACTTGCTGTGGTAATGTATATGTATTATTTGTTGTTGTTGTATCCACGCTACGTGATAAAATATAACTTATTCATGTACTTGAAGAAGTAAAGTTTTGAGTGAAAAAAGCATATAAGATATCGATATTTTTACGTGAAATTTTGTACACTTATAGAGGATGGTGTAACTAAGACCTATTATGTGGTACTTTTGTTCAATTTTAACCTGAGTTCTTCCTAAAAAAAATTGCAAAATCAGCCAATTTTATATCATATTCGGAAATAAATTTGTCAAAAACGAACAGAGCTATCAAAAATCTACCACTAGACGCATAATTATATATCTTTTATCTTTAATTTGGTGTATTTCTTTTACGATTGTGTGAACTAATTGCTGAGAAAAAGCCTCAGAACTTTTGCGTGTTTTGCAAGTAAAACGTAGGGGGTATGGATTCCCCTTACATGGTTACGTGAACAAACAGAATTTCCAAATTTGCGGCAATGAGAATCCACGTCTGTCTATTGTCGAAACATCATTAAATCCACAAAAACTGACCATTTGGTGCGCATTATGGGCTGGTGGAATCATTCGTCCTTATGTGAAGGTTTTTGTGGATTTTATGTTTCGACAATAGCTCGTGGATTCTCATTGCCCCAAATTCGGAAATTTTGTTTGTTCACGTAACCATTTAACCAAAAGTGAGCTTCATCAACAAAAAAAAATTTAACGATTTTTGAAACGTTGCTCTGGCCTCAGTCTATTCATAATGAATTGCCGAGAACTGTCACATTGGCTCTTGCAGAGAACAGTGTTGCCAAATTAAAGTTTTCGCCTCTAAAATTTATTAATGGCGACTTGACGCCAGTAGATTATTTTCTTTGGAGAAATGTAAAATCACATGTCTATGCCGATAAATCAGAAACTCTTGAGTACGTACTTGGAAGCCAACATTCGACTCGAGATTGCCGAAATACCAATGAAAAAACACCAATGAAAATTGGACCTCTAGATTACGCCATGTACGCACCAGTCGTAGGATCCACATTCCCGAAATCATATTTAAGTGTTAATGCCAAACAATTATCTTTGAAATAAAAAACAACTCATTAATATAAATATAAAAATGCGTGTTTAATTTCAATTTAAAGTTCTCCGCCTCTAAAAAAACACCCTATACATACAAAATTAATTCAGGAACCGCTATACAAGTTAATTAATAATTACCATTGTTGTGTAAAAATTGGACGTTTTTTTTACAAGTTCAAATTAAGATATGATTACTACTAAATTTGTTGATCCAACCGTGTATGTTGTCACAGCGTAAGTCACAGCGTTAATAGTTCCAGAGATATTCAACTGTTTTTCCAAAATATGCCTGTTGCAGGATCTTCTTATAAACTATGTAAAAACGACATTTCCCGATTTTGGCTTTAAACATTTTGCCCGAACATTTTCTTTGCGTTTTAAAATTGTTGACATCCGTATATCTGCACTGTATTTGTTTTAAATATTTTTGGGATATTATATTGAGCCGGGAGTTGATAATGAAGACCATTAATTTTAATAAATATAATTTATTAAACAAAATGAAAGTTTGATAATATATAAGGAAAAATATAAAAAGCATAAAAGGCAGAATGAAAGATATGAGATTTTTGCGGTAAAATTGAACGATTTGTTTAGTTAACCATACAGAACTTATTGAAAAGTTTTGTATAAATTCCGTAAAATCAGCTTTCGAAAATCGCTAAAAGATCAAAATTAGATTTAATTAATTTAAATTATATATATATATGCAAATACCATTGACTTATTAGCCTTAGTAGCATTTTTATAGGCTCTATTTTGTTTTTGTTACTGAATGGAGGTAATTTCTATCAGCATAAATTACAAGAAAAACTAAGTTAAATCAGAAAATTCCAGTTCTGACAAAGAAAAACAATACTCGCAGTAGTTAGGCCGTCGCGCGTCGGTATATTCGTAAACTACATAGGGCCGCTGCGATGGCTGAACGAAGATACCAGCAATGCGCGCGTCGTGTTCTCGTTCTTTTGAACGGGTCAAATGTCTGAACCGTTTGGAAGTTTGATCCGACTCGCCAGTGGCAAAGTGAACGGGTCGCTCGAACGGGTCGGGTCAGATTCGTTCGTTTACGGCGTTTATGGACTCGGCTCTTTTCTGCATAAGATCGATAGACGGCTCAAGGCGGTCACAGGCCAGTTTTTTGCGACGGCCGGCGCTGGCGTCTTTGATGCACGTGTGTTCGTTTGTTTCCAGTGCCGCGTAAAGTATTATGAAAAAAATATTTTCGTTCGTTTACTTCTGGTTTGATTGAAGAATGAGGATTTGTCAACATATTATGGCTCTCCCCAAATATTTTCGTTGCCTTTTAAAATTGTTGAGATCCGTATATCTACACTGTAATTACTTTTAAATATTTTTGGAATATTATAGTCGGCAGTAGATAATGTAAACCATTAGTTGCAATAAATATAATTTATTAAAAAAAAATAAAAGAGTTAAACTATACAAAGTAAAGTAAATAGAAACAATAAAAAATAACTAAATATTCATTCATTGACTCACAACTGGAACGTTATAATTTACTAAATAAAAATAATATACCTATGTAATATATAATACACATAATACAACATAATATATATGTTGCCAAACTCCTCTAATCTCAAAAAATATAAAATGCATATAGAAGTATAACTCATCACATTACCTATTGTAAATTGCTATTTAAAAATAGTAATTGTGACACTTTTGTAGAACTTATTCTGTTTCGGCTTTCCGTTAGCGTGAGCCCTGCTTTTGAAAAAATTGGTCCATATGAAAGTCGTTCATTTTGAACGGGTCTGATTGAACGGGTCATTTTAGTGAGCCGGTTCGACTGAACCGGCTCACTGAAATGATCGAGAATGCCCATCCCTACTATACAGGCTGTTCATTGAACTTAGTAAATTTTAATGTTTTTCAAATGGCTTTTTCTCGACTACTTTAAATGTACCATCCTGTATAATATGTGTTGGCTGTAATAATCCTTTATTTCGCTCCAATTTACATCTAGTATGCATTCACCAAATGTTACTATTTTTTGTGATAGTTGCAATTTAACGAAAATGTAATGTGAATTTAAGTATTGCTGTGAAAAAGGTTAGTTTGATATAAAATCTTCAAGAGGCGATATAAGTAATAATTTAGAAACGATTTCACCAGCTTGATACAGTGGCGGATACAGAAAAATCTCAAGGGGGGGGGGGCGCTAAAAGACATCGTGAGCTATGGGTAAGATGACCAGAATTTTGTTGTAGTAAAGCGGGACAGTAGCGGCGTGTGCGGGGGGGGGGGGTATTTGTCTTTGCAAAAGGCGCAAAACGACAAATTTAACACAAAAATTATAGTTTTTTATAGTTTTTTTTTACATTATCACATATTCCTTTAAATTTTTGTACTTTTGATCAAAACATACTTGTTTAGACAAAATATATGTACTTCATTGCATAGGTACTCGATATTATTTGCATTATTAGCGATTAATTGTTTTGCTATCCGCATTTAAAATAAATAAATATTTTACAGTTTGGAAGAAGAAAAAGTGTACTTCGTTACCGTTTCTGATCGGAATTGAATATGCCTTTTGCACGAAATAAATAGATTTTCATCAATCAATAAATAATATTAAGAAGACTAAGAAAGATTAATTACATTCTTATGGTTAATAAAACAAATCTTACGGTCAAACAAGATACCAAACAAATGTTCTAATCTAACGACCCTGTACAATACAACAAAATATTCTAAATTTAGGAGTATGTTTTTGCGAGAAACTTACCGGCCTATATTACAGGAACGCCCATTTTGTTAAACTTTGACGTTAAGCAGCTTTTGTAATCTTTGACGACTTTCAAAATTTTTCATTCATATTTTACATCCGATTACACCGAGTAAACTATAAGGATAGTTTTTATCTGGTCGATAATTTAAAGTAAACCGTTGCAATTTAAAATTCTGTTCAACCTTGCAGCGAATGTTACCTGATTAAAAGTGTTTTTACTATTGTTTTTAGTACCAACAACGAATTAATTTAAAGATAATGACCAGAAACTTACAGATAAACAGATGGATAAAATACTAAATTATACTAAGCGAAACTCAACGTGTATGTGATACTTTAATAATGTGTGATGAAATAACAGCACTTGTTGAAATAACAGCAAGTCGACATGGAATCTAAATGATACGTTTCAAAAGTTCGGTTTTGGTCCTTGCAGCATATTCAGCCTGCCAGATTTGCCAGTGTTTCTGGTTCAAAAACAATGCAATATTTTACTTACAAATGTGTATCTCCTACAAAAATTCGGATATTAGGATGAATTACAAAATAAGATGTTGAGGATTGATATGGTTTTTGTAACTGAGCACTTGAGAACATGCGAGAGAACTACTTCGTTAGTTACCCCACAGGATGTCTCAAACTTAGTTGAAAAACACCATTTTTTTTTAATAAGCTGGAACATTATTTTCTTTACCTTTCAAAAGTAGGTAAGTTGACTTTACATGTTCTGAAAAAATAGTGGAAATTGGTCAAAGAATACAAAAGTCATTGGGAGCGTTCAGCGAACGCAACCGTTGCGACAGTTGAGAGCAGCGGTTGTAGGTATATTTTGCTGTCGTATGGCAACCGAACACGCGATTCAAAGTATGCTAAAGTAAACCCTAAACTCTGTACTTTTAGGTTAACTATCGTGAACATTTGTTGACTTCTGAGTGTTGAAAATCAGATTTTCTTTGATGTGATTTATGTGCTCACACACAAAAACCAAATATGCAACAAAAACGAACTGGTAGGCATCTTTAGATTCAGATTTTCATTCATAGCAAAAAAATCTATTAAAAACACTTCCAAATAACCCACTTTCCATTCACATTATCATTATTACTCATACTATCATTCACATTATCCCAGTTTTAAATTAATTATGTCTCCAGAAAAATCCATAAAAACCCATTTTAAACCAATGTTTTTTGTACTGAATACAAATTTGTTCTCAAACGTAGCTCATCAAGACAGGTTTTAGCGTTTCTGTTTGTTTTGGTGTATGAGCGCACATACTATTACAATGAAACGTCTCCGCACAATTTTCGCACAAGTGAACAATTTTTCACGATAGTCCCCCTAAAATTACACTGTTTCTGGTTTACTTCGGAGCCCAACTGAAGTTACTAGGTCTTCAGGTTCGCTCGCTGTACGTTTGTAAAAATTGCAAAACATACTTATAAAATTGTGTAATACCTTCATAACCGTAATACTTTTTATATGAATAAATCTAGTTAAATAGGTTTTAAATGGCTTCCTCTATAACCCTTTAAATATTTTACATCTTGCTACCCAGCACACTGTATACAGAGCAATATTAAGATACTAAATAGCATACTACTCTTTAAATTCCAAATATCACAAAAACTAGTAAAAATAGATATACGATATAGTGAATATAATTTACAAAGAATTTAAGGTACATTTCAATTAGCAAATAATATACGTGGTGTTCTATTCAAAAATCTCAAGAAAAGCCATTTAAAAATGTTTAAAAACTAGTGCATGCTACGATCATCCTGTATAGCGCATCTAATATTTCATGACATCTAGCTATGGGTTTAGTTATTATATGACAAAATTTTTAGGACAATATCTGCAAAAATGTAGTATTAACCTAGTTTTTAAGAAAGGTCTGCAAGTGCCAATTTTTTACAAACAATTGAATATCTCCGAAACTATTTACTTTACACAGGTACAACTTACACAGTTGGAAAGACAACTGCCTTAGTATTCACAATATGATATGATATACAGGGCGTTCCATTTAAAAAAATGTACTGACCTTCTGTCATGCCTAAATGCAACACCCCGTATAAATGAAAATAATTTTACGTTATAGAAATAAATTTACATTTGAAATATTTAACTAAGATTAAGTATTTGCTGATCACATAAAAACTGACCAACATACAAAATTCCTGAATAAATTTTGATTTGTAATATCGAACTTCATACTACTGTAATCCTAATTAGAAACAACAATTCTTATTAGGGGGCACAAAAAATCAACCCCCTACTCAAAATAGAGCACAAATTAAAAAAGAAGAACAATTTTGATGCCAGAAAAGTATCAAAGTACGCTTTAATTTCATTTTATATAAATTAAACAAAATTAGTATAAACCGTGCAAAAAACGGTAAACGCATTGAGGCTGTGCAGCAAATAGCGAGATACTTAAAGACTCCACGTCTTCAAGTTTCAGAATCTCACATTTAGCGTAACATACATATAGGGCGTTCGATATATCGATACAAATTTTACAAGAACCGATCAAATAGGTCTGAATTTATTTATTTAACTAAATTTTCTATCGCTATATCAAACACCCCGTATCTAAAAATTATTGAACGCATTTTTAAGATGTTCCTTAACGTTAGGTCTAAAGATAGGACTACAATGTTACGATAATCGTGCATAAGCGTTTAAACGTTATTGCAATAAAAAATTACAGTTTAAGAAAGCTATACATTCTAACCGTCCAGTAAAACTGCTACTTTAAGACGGAGCTTCTTCTTGCAAGCTACGAGAGGTGATTCTATCGAAAGTGATTCGTAAAGCTAGTTTTTCAATAAAATTGATCGAACAGGTCCAAGCTATTGATTTATTATTATAAATTTAGGACTTTTAAGGTCGAATTTAATACTTTTCGACAACTTTCTACTAGTTCCATCGATCCTATTGAAAAGCTAAGTATTTAAAAATCGAAAAGTGAGGTTATGAGAGCGTTCTTGTTCAATTTTAATATAAAATCTGTTTTTTACGATATACGAGAGAGAAAAAATACAGCAATGTTGCCTTCGAGATGCCTATTATACAATAATACATATTTTATTATAGTCTAAGCTATGCCGCTTTCTGTATAAGTATAACTATTTCTGTATGATATATTTTTTGCGAAATAAATTTTTCTTGTTGAACTCGTTGGCGTTTTTCTCTAGATTAAAACTAGTTTTGGTAACTTACCTTGATTTTGTTTGTTGTAATTGAGAAAATTCTTGGGAAATTGAGCTTAGCACACGGAGCTGTAGACCTTTGTCTCGAGAAAAAAGTACTGAATCGTTCGGTTACAAAAAGATTCCGGTATAATTCTGGCGGGCAATCCCATAAAGAATTCAACCTAACGGTTTTGGACCAATCAGCAGCCAGTTCGCCACACACCTGTCAGAATTCCAAGACGGTAACGTAAGAATACAGAAAACCTACAAAATCTAAAAATAACCAATTACCTAAATAATTAGCAATTTACGGAAATTTGTTTATTAATTTCAACAAAAACATACTTAAATATTTGCGGTGTATTGAGATCTATGTATATTCCAAATAAAACCATTATTGTGTAACAAACAAAAATTTTAATTGGGAAATTCGAACAAAAAAAAAGTCCCTAAACACATCAATTTAAAATTTCATACAAAAACAGTACCGTAACTGCGTTCTTAATTAAACGATTAATCACTCGAAGTATGTCAAGATAATAAAATAAACTTCGTATCTGTTATTCTGATTAAATATTTGAACGGTTCCTGTGCCATAACCTCAATTATAAAATCGTATTCTCATTCATTTTGTAGTGCACGTGGTATCAACAGGTTGCAAATTGCCGAAATCGGTCTAAAAATGTCCACCCACGCAGAAAAACTGCGAAAATTCGCTGTGGAGTTATTTAAAATCGATGCTATCAAGTTTGGAGAATACAAAACCAAGGTGGGCTTGCTAACACCGGTATATTGTGATCTCAGGATTATTGTTAGCTACCCAAAACTGCTTGTAAGTATTCTACTGGAGTTTATATAGAGTATCAAGTAGAAATAAATTGATAACAATAGGTAATTGGATACTCGTTTAATGTTTAATTTTGTCGTATGTTTGATAGGGTTATATTTGAAAGACGATATCATTTCAATTACGTACAGAAGAATGTTTGGTGTACTGATTTGTCCGATATGTGATTTCAGTTAGATGACAAACCCTTTGATGGAAGTATTTATTGCTTTGTAGAGATTGCAGTTCAGTAGTAAAGCTATTTTTAAAAATGTCGCAGTCAATTGGTGTGTTGATTTAACGCTATTAAATTTTGTGTGTGTGTATGTGTGTGTGTGTGTGTGTGTGTGTGTGTGTGTGTGTGTGTGTACCCCCTTTTGTGGCGACGATTCCGGAGAAACTACTAAAGGGGACGAAACTTCATATGTAGAAGTTTCATGACCAAACTTAGAGCTGAAAAGCTTTTGGTTCAAACGGGTCCAAAGGAACTAGATGTTTACTCTTAGCATTTTTTAACGATTTGCAAATGAGCCGCTATTTCTGTAATTCGTCAAAATAGTTAAATAATAAATTAAAGTAGAGGAAATTCTGAATAATTTATGTCTACGTCATTTTTTGGTAAAATTAATAGTTTAGCTGCATGAGCAAATTCTATTTGATCAAGATCGGTCGTGTCTGTATTAATATCAAACTAGTTAGCCTGGATTTGACAGATATTTTCATTCTAATGACAGTAGGTAGTGTGAAACGGTGATGTTTTGACAATACCTACTGTCAATAGTATCAAAATATCTGTCAAATCCTGGATAACTAGTTTTATTTTAATGCAGACACGATCAAATCATCTCGATCAAATGGAATCTCATGCAGCTAAACTATTAGTTTTATATATAGCGTGATGAAGTCATGTGCCTGGCCACATCAGATTTTTTTTTATTCCAGAATAATGTGGTACCTAGTTTCATAATTGGTTTCATAATGAACACATTATGAAACTGTGTTCGGTTTCTCAATAAAAGCTGTTGGTAATTATGGTTACAGCTACATTTCGTAATTTCCATTATTTCTAAATTTGTATCAAATGAAGTAATGTTTTGATGATTTAATTTGATATGAAATATCTTTGATAGTCTCTTTTACCGATTTTAGTGATTCTTTCAGGACATTGTAAACAAATTCATCAAGATTTTGATTTAGTTGCCATGTGACTCTTTTAGGGGTGATCTATGAATTATTCATCTAATAAATTATCATTCCAAATTAAAATTAAATCAAATATGTGTGTGAACATTAGGGTGGTTCAAATTGGCTATTTTTATTTAGAAAGCAACGATCCCCCCAAATCGATTTCAAATCCAAAAAAAGTGGACACGTATTTCTTTTTTTCAAAATTTTGATTCTTAATGGCGCCCGTCGAGGGCTCAAATTTACATAAGAAAATGCATGGGAAGACGACATTTTTTGGTATTTTTCGAATAATTGTTCGGGGTTTGGGAAAACTTAAGACTAAAGTTATAGGACTTGCGGAGGACTTTCCAAGGAAGAATTTGACCTATCATACATATGGATTTGATGCCCCCAACCCACCCCCACAGTGCCCTGAAAACTACCCTTAAATGAAAAAATTTAGATTCTTCAGAAAATTGACCCTTCTAATTATTTCAATCTCTTTTTTCTCATAGAAATCATTATTATAAGTGTAGTGGGATATTTATAAATATTTGTCAGTTAATTTCCATTTGTTTAAACAAATTTTATTTGTTTAAATAATTCGTTTTTCTCGTAAATCCGTCTGAATTCTGTTTTCTGAGTTCGAAATGGCAGTTTATTATCTTAGAGTGACATTATTCATTTAAAAAATCCTCCTATTGTTTAAAAAATAAATTATTCTTCATTTTCAACTTTTTTCTAATTATGGTAGAAAATTCAGCTTTTTTGAAAAATTAACCTATAAATTTTATGTTCGAGATATCTTGCCTATATTATCTAATAAACCCACATTTGTTTAAACAAATCCCATTTGTTTAAACAATTCTTTTTTTTTTGCAATTCAACTAAAATTATTTTTTCTAGGTCGGTCTGGCTAACTGTTATTCTCAAGTGACATCATTTATATTTTTGGATGATTTCCATTGTTTAAATAATAAAATATTATTCGTTTTCAATATTTCATCAAATTAGAGTACAGGGAACAGTTTCCAGGCAGCAACAAATCAACATAATCTTGCGACACACAGTGGTAGGAAATAAGAATAAGAAATGCAGAAAGCAATATGATTAATACATAATTGGTTGACTTAGGAAATTTAATATTTTTAAAAGAAATGTACTCCCCAATTCTCCGAAAAAAGGATTTTAAATCAATTAAATTTTTTCGAATAAATGATATTGAAAACGAATAATATTTTACTTAATAATGATTTGAACCAAGTCCCAAGTCCCTGGTTCAAATCCAGGTTGTGGCTGTAATTTTTAATTTATTTTAAAATTTACTTACCACCTGTATATCACCATTATGCATTTGAATAATATTTTATTAGTTAAACAATGGAAATTATCCCAAAATATAAATGATGTCGCTTGACAATAGCATTTGACCAGATCGATCTTAAAAAATGAATGTTAGGAGTACTGCAAAAAAATTGTTTAAACAAATGGAATTTGTTTAAACAAATATGGGTTTATTAGCTAATAACATAGGCAAGATACCTCGAACATGAAATTTATAAATTAATTTCACAAAAAAGCTGACTGCTACCTACCATAATTAGAACAACAGTTGAAAATTAATAATCATTGATCGTTTAAACAATAGGAAGAATTTGTTTAATGAATAATGTCACTCTAAGATTATAAACTGTCATTTCGAACTCAGAAAACAGATGTTCGACGGAGTTTCGAGAAAGGCTAATTTTATTTAAACAAATGGAATTTGTTTAAACATATTGAAATTACCTGACAAATGTTTATAAACTGAATGAAGTGATTAGAAGGGTACATTTTCTGAAGAATGTACATTTTTCATTTAACGGTAGTTTTCAGGGCACTGTGGGGGTGGGTTGGGGGCGTCAAAGCCATATGTATAATAGCTCAAATTCTTCCTTGGAAAGTCCTCTACAAGTCCTATAACTTTAGTCTTAAGTTTTCCCAAACCCCGAACAATTATTCCAAAAATACCAAAAATTGTCTTTTTCCCATGCATTTTCTTATGTAAATTTGAGGCCTCGACAGGCACCATTAAGAATCAAAATTTCGAAGAAAAAAAAAATACGTGTCCGCATTTTTTGGATTTGGAAACGATTTGGGGGGATCGCTGCTATCTATCATCACAAAAAATTTTGCAATGCATTTTTGAACCACCCTAGTGAACATATTGCACATTTAAAAAAAAAAAAACTAAATTCCCAAAGTTCTTCTTTAACTTCGGCAACTTCACAAACGTTCAAAAAGCAAATCAAAAGAACAATATGTAGGGAATTTATAAGGCCTTGCACAGGATTCTTGAGAACCTCACGAAAATCAAGTTGGACCACAAGTTGGACCGCCAGTATATAATTTTGGGGTCTCCTGGTATAATAAACTGCAAGTTTCCTTTTGTTTTTAAAAATTTCCAGCTAAAATTAAGAAATACGTTCAAATCAAACTTAAATAAGACTAAATAATTGAGTTAAATATTAGGAATAAAGTGAAATTACTGTATCTTCATGAAAACAAAATTAATTTCTATTAATTTTCGCAAAAATAATTTATTTTATTTCTATTCAAAGCCGTCAAATGGTAAAACCTTTTATATAAACCATTTTTTTTACTTACAGGATACACTAGCCGACCTAATAGTTGAACAAACGCGAAACATATCTCTCGATATAATATGCGGCGTTCCCTATACAGCTCTACCAATCGCAACAGCTGTTTCCATGAAAACAAACTACCCGATGGTCATGCGACGGAAGGAAGCCAAAGATTACGGAACTAGGAAGCTAATCGAAGGCACTTTTCAAGAAGGCGACAGATGCCTCATTATCGAAGATGTCGTAACATCCGGCAGTAGTATTTTAGAAACCGTGCGCGATCTAAAAAATTCAGGAATCAAAACAACGGATGCCATCGTTTTATTGAACAGAGAACAAGGGGGCGAAGGAATTTTAAACGAAAACGGGATAAAAATGCATGCGTTATTGTCAATGACGCAATTGTTGAAAATTTTAAAAGAAGAGAATTTGGTAAATCGAGAGATTTGTGATAAAGTAAACGAGTATTTAGCGGAGAATCAGGTGAATAAGGGTTTTTTAACGGAGAATAAGTTAAACCGGTTGAAAATTAGTTATTACGAACGTTCGAAATTCTCAAAAAACCAAATTGCGTCGAATTTATTTAAGGTTATGCACGAAAAAGAAACGAATTTATGCGTCGCAGCTGATCTAACAACCACAGCGGAGATTCTCAACTTAGCCGAATGCGTCGGACCCCATATTTGTTTATTAAAACTGCACGTCGACATAATCGAAGATTTCAACGATAACTTCATAAAACGTTTACAAGAAATCTCAACGTCACACAATTTCATCCTATTCGAAGATCGTAAATTCGCTGATATCGGAAAAACCGTGGAACTACAATACTCGAAAGGCCTCTACAAAATTTCGTCATGGGCGCAAATCATAACCGCACATTCCGTAATGGGTAAAGGAATCCTCGACGCGATCTCTAAAAGCGACGGTCTTGAAAACCGTGGCGTTTTTCTGCTAGCCCAATCAAGCACCGCTGGTTTTATAACGGATGAATACACGAAAAACACGATTAACCTAACGAAAGATTACGGAAGCATCGTAACTGGTTTCGTTTGTCAGTCTCCGATGTTTTTGGAACTACCCGGGTTTATACAATTGACACCAGGGGTGCAGTTAGAGAATTTGGTTGATAATATCGATCAGAGATATAATACGCCGGAAAATGTGATTTTGGAAAAAGGAGCCGATATTGCTGTCGTTGGTAGGGGGGTTACGGGTGCTGCAAATCCAGCGGCGAGTGCTGAAAAGTATAAGAGATTGTTGTGGCAGGCTTACGAGAAAAGGATTTCTAAGGATTAAGTTGAAAAAGGTGTAATCAGGTGCCTTTGTTAAGATGTATTGGTAGTTTGTATTGTATTATGCGTTATGTGCAATCTGCTGTTTAGTTTTGTATTTATTTTTAATAAATTTGATAAATTTTTAAGGTTGTTGTTCTATTTTTGTTGATGTTGTGTCTTGTGGATAGATGGCGGTACTGCCGCCTGTCAAATACGAATTAGGTTATGTTGACGTATCGTCAATCTGTCAAACTGCAAAAGCTCGTATGTGCTTTTAGGCAAAAGCATACAAAAAGAGCTCTAAAAGTAATAAGTATTTTTTAGCTATTAACAATAAAATTTAAAAAGATCCACCAAACTTTTTTATTTGTATATTAGAAGATTTGTCTGAAAGTAAAGGTACGAGGTTTTCCACTTTGGCCAACGATTAGGAAATTACGTTATGTAGGAGAATTACACTAAATATACTCAGTTTTTAAAATGTTAAATAAAGTCAATATAGCATAATAAATTTATCACTAAATATAAATTTATAATTACCTACTTGAAAAAACATTCACATATCATTTTTTAAAAAATACTCGGTCAGGAATCAGGTCCTTTTTACTTTATCATGTATGATAAAGTATTGTAATCGTGTCAAAAAAATTTGGGATTTTAGCAGAAATATGTCTTTTTGGGTTCCCTGAACATGTTTGACAAAGGTACAAAAAAATGTCTGTGTGTGTAGTGTGTACCCGCTTTTTTGTGGCGACGATTCCGGAGAAACTGCTAAAGGTATCGGGACGAAACTTCATATTTAGAAGTTTCATGACCAAACTTAGAGCTGAAAAGCTTTTTGTTCAAAAGGGTCCAAAGGAACTGGTGGTTTACTCTTAGCATTTTTCGACGATTTTGCAAATGAGCCGCTATTTCTATATATGTCGTCAAAATAGTTAAATAATCAATTAAAGTAGCGGAAATTTTGTATTATTCATGTCTACGACTTCTTTTGGTAAAATTAATAGTTTAGCGCATGAGCAAATTGTATTTGTTTGAGATCGGTCGTGTTTGCATTAATATAAAACTAGTTAGCCAGGATTTGACAGATAATTTCATTCTAATGACAGTATAGGTAGTGTCAAATGCTGATGGTACAATACCTACAGTCCATTATAGAATCGATATAGCTGTAAAATCCTGGCTAACTAATTTTATTTTAATGCAGACACGATCGATCTCAATCAAATAGAATCTCATGCAGCTAAACTATTAATTTTATATATAGTATGATAAAGTCATGTGCCTGGCCACAACAGATTTTTTTAAACATTTTTTACAGTTATTCGGTTTATCATTTGATTTTACGTCGAAAAAATACTTTTATTTGATTTAATTTTCTATTCGAGAAAAAGTCAATTGAAAATTAGGATAATTTTGACATATTAGATTTTGTAAATGCGAACTGAATTAGCGTTTTAAAATATTTTTTTTTATTTTTGTGCTGAACAAAAATCAGAAAGTATCAAGTTAATATGGGGGTATAGTTTACAAAGCTTAAAAAATAATATGTATAAGATTTTTCTTTTAAAATAAAGGTGCATACAAATCGAACAATTAATTACTCACAAATTTGATATTCCCACTGCACAATTTAGCATTCCCACTGCACGTTTTGTGTGAATAACGCCTGCTAAAAGAAAGAATATTTAAAAAGAATGAGTCATTATTGAAAGCGTGTGAAAAAAGATACTATGTATGTTGCTTATGGATTCTTCAATGAGCAACGAGGTTTCGCTATAAGACTTGTATATTCGGTTGCATACCGTGTCCAGTAATTCAAAACTTCATAAACCAACATACTAGAACAACAAATTCTCTCATGTAATGTCAAATATAAAAAAAAAAGTTTAAAATAAAACTGGTTGGTTTTAAGAGAGCTATCCAATGATACATCACACGAGTAACTTTCGCTTTATTGTTTCTAAAATATCCGATAATTTGTCTAAACACAGAAAATAAATCGCAAATCAATAAAAATAATGGAAGGACTTTGCCACGCAAAGAATAAACAACAAATAGGCCAAAATATATCATCTCAACTCGAAATACAACACAAACGAACACGAAACAAGCGACTAACAACACTTTCGTGGAAGGGGTGAGTTTCCCGCCATATTTCGAATCGCGGATAATCACAAATTAACCCCTACCCCTTTAAGCGAAATTGCAATGGCGATATCAAGAATTTTCGCAATTGTCTAACAAACGACGCCGAAAATTCACAGGAATTTCCACATTTAAACACTAACAATGGTGAGAAACACAGAACTATTAAAAAAATACAAAAAACTACCAAAAAAGAATTGAAAACAACCCCTTGCACGTATTTTGTTTGCGCTAGTCGTCATTTGTCAGAGAACAAAACAACAATGGCGTGATAACGAATTAAAACCAGCAATTTAAACATAATATTATTATTAATTGTTCTTTCTTTCCGTTTAGGCAACCTGAGTTCCATTTCCTGGGAATATAAAATATACGATGAACTTCTCTCCGTTTGGTGGTCACTTCCCGGCTGCTATTCCTACGATACATCAATTCGCTGCGAAGTTCGGTCATGAGAATCCTCCGAACTCCATATGTCAGCCTCCGGAGACGAACAGTAGTCGGTACACTGCAAACGGGGTACCTTCGTTTACGCAACACCACCCTCCGCAGCAGCATATGATTAACACTACCAAGTATCAAGGTACAAGTACATATATGAATCAGAGCGTTTACACCCAACAGAACAATGTGAGGCACGAGAAGAGACATAATTACGAGCACAACGAACTCAGCCCTGAGGTTTGCGCTGCTATGCTGCAGCAATCGCAACAGCAGCAACAACAGCAACATCAAGCGCATGATAAACGAGCCAGTAACGAAAAGGTATGGTGTTCCTTGTAAAATTTCTTATAGTGTTAATAGGCTAATAGGTTTTTTATTTAGGGTTATGTTTAAAAAAAGGATAGGCAACCAAATATACTTGTATGACATGTAGGTGTGACATCCAATTGACAGGTGTTGTGTATTTTGTTGTTATCCTTATGAACCTTAAGTTTGTGTAATGACTGCATATTACATTATCAATTTATTTGTAAATTGCACAGTCAGTTGCACAGTCAATTGGTGCAAAAACACTATAATATCCATTCATTCAATTTTTTGTTTTTGATAAAGCGAAAAAGCACTAACTGATAAGAAACTTTTCAGTCTGGATTTGTATTCAAGTCTCGATAATCCAGGTTTATTTTTCGCGTTTTTGTTTATTTTTTGTCTGTGAGGGATCCAATACTACGAAGAAACACTGTCACTGCTTCAAGTACAGTCAAGTACACTCAAGAAGCAATGTGCAGAGTTTATGTTAATGTACAAAGTTTGAAGTAAACTTAAGACTATTGGAAAGTTTTTGTTCATTAGATTCGCTGGCAAAAATGACAAATTTAATAAATCCGTCACTATCTCATTGTAGATAAATCTAGTTAAATACAGTAGAACGTCAAAAATCCGAACGTCAAAAATACGAAACGTCAAAAATCTGAACGCGTTTTAAAACAGTTTAAATATATAATTATGTAATAGTTTGTTTAATATATGTATATTTAATCGATTAAAGAGCATTTTTAGGCATTTTTAGACATTTCTTAAGCCCAAGTGTAATTTTCTAGGGTATTTTCGAAAATCCGAACATTTTGATAATCCGCACCACCTTCGGTCCCAATTAGTTCGGTTTATCGACGCTCTACTGTAGGTTCAAAATGACTACTATCACGTCATAAAGAATATACAAAATTATAAATATTAAATACATTTAGTCTCACTTTTTTCCCCGCAAAACTTTTTTCGAGATAGTAAATGTCACACAAAGAATAAAGTTTCATATGGACCTATTTGTGCTCTTTATTCCTTTACAAGTTATAACCGTTTGAAATAATAGCAAAACTATACAGTTTAAAAAATCTTATGTGGCGAGGCACATGACTTTATCATAAAAATATATAAAATTAATAGTTTAGCTGGATCAGATTCTATTTGATCGAGATCGGTCATGTCTGCATTAAAATAAAACGAGTTAGCGATGATTTGACAGATATTTTGATACTATTGACAGTTGGTATTGTCAAAAAATCAGCGTTTGACACTACCTACTGTCATTAGAATGAAATTTCTGTACTTTAATTTATTATTTAACTATTTTGACGAAATTGCAAAAATGGCGGCTCATTTGCAAAATCGTTAAAAATGCTAGAGTAAACATCCACTTTTCTTGGACCCTTTTGAACAAAAAAGCTCATACTGCGTATGATAAAGTAAAAGTTTTGTTAAAATTTAAACAACTCGTAACTTTTTAGGAATTGATAAACCCTATAAGTTGATATGAAACTTTTTACTCACATTTACTTGTAGGGAAATAAATGTCTAAAAAGTTTCATATGTAGTTTGTTTCACCCTTCAGTTGTTTATTTAATTTATTTTTAAATATTTTGAATTTGTTTGTGAAATTTATGCACTGTTTTTGTTGTTATGGGTATTGATTGTGTTCTTTTTTTTCATTTTTGCATTACTTGATTTGTGTTTTATTGTTTATTTTTCTTTACTTTTTAATATTTCAAGCGGCTGTAACTTTTTAAGAATTTGAAACAAAATTTGGAACAATTATGTCCATATGAAAACTTTTACTCAGAATGACATTTATTTTTTAAAAATAAGCTTTGCAGGGAAAAATGTGGGACAGCTACACAAGTATTGTCGTAAAATAGTAGATTATCTGACAAGCACATTACTTAGGTTATAAGACTTATAAGTCAAAACCATGTAGTTCCAAGTGAATTATAGTCAATAATTGCGGGTCTAATACAATGTTTTATATATGATTTCATGTCCTATAAGTTAGAGTTATGAATTTACATGCATCTTTACTTCTATCTAAAAGATTACGATGACAATTTGGTGTTTTATGATCATAAATCAATACATGTCAAAAATTTAAATTCTTATAACAAATTGGTACGCAACATTTGTAAAACATAACTGACACAAATGCTCTTTGACAACTGAGTCAGGTTATATTATACAGAAAGTCTTTGGCATCTTTCTTTAAATAAGGAATACAAAACTTATTATAATTGTTAAGTCATAGAATTTTTGTTATACAAAGTTACATATTTTTAATGTCAAAATGTCTTTGTAGAAGCCCAGCATCATATAAAAACCGTCATATCGACAACTGACAATGCAGTAGAAACGTCAATGTGTATTGTTGGTTGCCTAAAATGTTATAAGGTGGATATAATAATTGGTAATAATTTCTATCTCATTCTATCAACTTGATCTTTTCATGATTACTTAGTAAATAACTTAGCCTGCAACAAACAACCGCATTTCTATACAAAAACTGGCATATAGGCAACCAAGGATACAAGTTTTGACATTTGTACTGTATCAATGATTGCCTAAGTGACAGTTTTTTTGTATAAAAACATTGTTGTCTATTTTTTTAAAGAGTAATTTGCAACAAATTCTTCTTTAGGTTAAGGATATACACCAAGACGAGCGTAGAAATCACCAACAACAACAATCTCAACAGAACCAGCCAGCGCCAAACCAGGTCGTCGCCCAACAAAACCAAACGAACCACAATCAACTCATCAACACGACAACAACCGCAATGCCTTCGTCCTGGCAGTCCTTAGCAACACCAGGCTCAACTGTAGCCGACTACCTATCGCACTTACCAGCGTCAACGTTACCGTTAAGCTTACACCACTTCCTAAAATACTCCGCGGAGATAAAAAAAGAAACAAACCCGCAACAAATTACGATACCCAGCCAGGATTCTAACCTCAATCTCCTCCACGCCAACGTTACCAATTCTAACCTACAAAACTCGAATCTCCTCAGTACGAATACAATCAGTACTTTGAATACGTTAAGCACGATAAACCACGCGCAACTGCAGAATAATCCCCCGACCACGAAGAAGAAGAAAAAGAAAAAACCGGAGAAAGAAAAAAAACCCAAACCCAAACCCGGTGAAATACGGTTAACCACCGCATTGGACGGTTCCACGTTATACTGCTGTCCGGAATGTCACATGGCGTACCCTGAAAAAGAGTTATTGGAGCAGCATTTAGTGGGGCATACGTTAGAAAGGAGGTTTGTTTGTGATATCTGCGGCGCTGGGTTAAAGAGAAAGGATCACCTCACCAGGCATAAACAATCACATAACCCTGAGAGGCCGTACGTTTGTACCGTTTGTCTCAAAGCGTTTAAACGTAAAGAGCAATTAACGTTGCATTTCGTTATACACTCTGGCGAGAAAAGACATGTTTGTACGGAGTGCGGTAAAGGATTTTATCGGAAGGACCATTTGAGAAAACATACGAGGTCGCATATCGCAAGAAGGGTTAAAGCGGAACTGTCACAGCAAGGCCCAAGCAATACTACCAACCTACAACTACCTTCGACTTCTGGGAATAACGCGCAAAGTATTATGTCTTAATTTTTATTTGTTTGTATATTGCTTTGTTTGTTTTATGATTTATTTATATATTTTTATGTTTGTGAACCTACCTTTTTTGTTTGTTGCTTTCTGTTATTTTAATTTATTTATTTATTTAGGGAAGTTGTTTGTGAACCTACCTTATAAAAGTGAGGTTATGGTTAGTAAACCGAATATCTAGGCTTCGTTTGATCATTTTGTTTGCGAATTGGGCACACAAATGTGCTATTTTTATTGAAACTTAATATTGAAATAATCTACACATCAAATATTTGTTTAAAATATTTGTATTGATATAAAATATTGACATTCATCTCAACAGGATTTCATTCTATTTGCACCAGTATATATCTCAGACTTGGAATATGTATTATAGACCAGGCAATAGAGACTTTTTCGTGACAAAAATAGTATCAGCAAGCCGCCGGTCCCAGGTCACGCGGAACAGTCCGTAGATGTTTTGTGATGTGTTTTCGACTAGCAAATATCATTACTTAATTTGTTATAAACAAAAAACCTAAAAAAATCTTGCTTTTTTTCGTTGTTCGCTTGTAATAGCTGAACCGATGAAGCAATCTTGATACTGTCAACAGACGAATTGTAGAGAATGAAAATACGAAAAAAATGAACCCTACACGGACCCGATCGGATTAATATTAACGGAGGAAATTCGGAAGAACCGGAGAAATCTGCATTTTTTTCAAAAATTCATAACTCCGCCATTTTCAAAGTTGTAACGCAGGCTTTTCGCGAGAAAGTGGCGATTGATGGGTACTTTAAATGTGCACAACCCAGGCATTGTCCGATGATTAGTTTTACAATAATTGCGATTTGAATCTTTTTTATGCAATATGGTTCGGCGAGCCTGGATGCTTTGGAGGTGGTCCGATTTGAATTTTTTTTACGTATTTCGAAAGTAGAAGTATTGTGCTGCTACAAAACGTCTATTATTATTATTATTATTATTATTCTGATTTTGCGTTAAAATGATGCGAAATAAGCGAAAAATGCTTGCAAACTTGACCGAAATCTGCGGCGCGCTCCAATCCGGTCGAGTAGTGGGGGTAGGCTGCTGACGCGGGGAAGCGCGTGTCTATAGTAATCCCAATGCGCGCGCGCTTCCCCGAGTCGGCAGCCTACCCCCACTACTCGACAGCGTTTGAGCGCGCGGCAGATTTCGGTCAAGTTTGCAAGCATTTTTCGCCTATTTCGCAACATTTTAACGCAAAATCACAATAGACGTTTTGTAGCACAATACTTCTACTTTCGAAATACGTTAAAAAAATTAAAATCTGACCACCTCCGACGCATCCAGGCTCGCCGAACCATATTGCATAAAAAAAATTCAAATAGCAATTGTGCAAAAATTAATCATCGGACAACGCCTGGGTTATGCACACTTAAAGTACCCATCAATCGCCACTTTCTCGCGAAAAGCCTGCGTTACAACTTTGAAAATGGCGGAGTTATGAATTTTTTAAAAAATGCAGATTTCTCCGGTTCTTACGAATTTCCTCCGTTAATATTAATCCGATCGGGTCCGTGTAGGGTTCATTTTTTTCGTCTTTTCATTCTCTATAATTCGTCTTGACAGTTTCAAGATTCCTACATCGGTTCAGCTTTTACAAGCGAACAAAGAAAAAAAGCACGACTGTTTTAGGTTTTTTGTTTATAACAAATTAAGTAATGATATTTGCTAGTCGAAAACACATCACAATACATCTACGGACTGTTCCACGTGACCTGGGACCGGCGGCTTGCTGATACTATTTTTGTCTGGTCTATTAATAGAGCTAATATTGGTTCTATGGATTCTGATTAATTTTCAAAATTTCAAAAAGCATTGAAACATTATATTTTATACTATGACTGTGGCTTAAAACTGGTAGGTTCACAAACATCTTTCGCTATTACTACCTAGTAATTAATTTAAAAAATATGATACAATAAGATAGCTTTATTTAATTTGAAAGTACAAGATATTCTAGTCATTTTAAAAGAAACTTTCGTTACCGTTTATCACTAGTTTCTTGGTAATATGTGCGAAAAAACTGACATATTTTTTCGACGTAAAAAAGTAGAGATTTTATTTTGATCTTCAATAGATATATATACTTAAATATATATATAAATGGATTTTTATAACGTTTTAGATACCGTAGGCTAGTGGTTCTTTTCCGTAGTTCGTAAGTGATGTGTTACGGAGAGTTGTATACAGTTATTTCGCGACGATATACATATATATTATATATATTTCGAATTATGAGAAAAAAAAGCAATCTAATGTCTGCCATTTTCTGCCTAGTTTTTACGAATGACAGCGATGATTCGAGAAAGTACAACACAGTCGTTTGGACCTTCAATAATTGAAACATTTCTTTGGACTTTCGGTTTTGCAAAAAAATGTGATATTTTTAATACGAGAGAAAAAAAGCAATACCAAATTCGACACATTTTTATTGTGATATTAATTTTGAAAGTACAAAGTTTCTTTTTAGGTTATTCTTGCGTTATTAATTGTTTTAATATTTGGCGAGTTGATGAAAATAATTGTATCGAAATTGTTACTAAATTGTTTAAACCTTTGTATATACATATATAGTATTCGGCAAAACCAAATTGTGATTTTTTAGGGAGTATTTTTGTATAGTTAAAAGAAGTTGTTAGGCGTCAAAATTACTACTGACTTTATTATTTATTTTGTCTCGTTTGTTCTTGGTAGAGGTAAGAAAAAGATAAAGATTTGAATGATATAAGCAAACAATAAGAAAAATAGTACAAAATGTATGCCATAATTATAATACCAAATAACTGAAGTAATAATAGTCTATAGAATATACATATATTATCTACAAGGTGATCTAGAATGTATACGTTAAAAATATTTCGTTTAAGATCAAACTATTTTGTATATCATCAAAAAGTGGCGTTCTTTTTCGTTTATCATTCGACATCTAATCATTCTGTCTCGACTATTGTACATTTTAAGTCACCCTGTATGCTACACCTTGTAACAAGAAGTTATATAAGGCGAAATATTAGTTTTATATCTGAGAAACAATTTTGTCTGGAAATCTTCTGTACTTGTGAAATCACTCTTGTATTTCTCGTTTATAGGAATACGTGCAGATTTCCGATGAAAATATTTGATACTTTTCATTTTCCAAGTGAGTTTTGCTTGTAGAGAAAGCTTGTATTTGCTTTTATCTAATAAATATATAACAGCACATTTCTTTGTAATTTTTTTAATGTTTATATACTAAATACGGTTCATAACGTGTGACATTGTAAACTGTCTTGTTAAAAAAAAATTTGATGTGACCAGGCACATGACGTTATCATACTATACAGGGTGTGTATAAATTGGCGGAAAAGCTATACGTGGCGATGTTCTTCGTAAAATTCTGAGTAAACAATCTTTATACTAAAATGTTGTAGCGTCATTATTGTGCCCTCAGGAGCCATTTGAAAGAAACAGAGATTTGGCAACGCTGAATCCAACAGGTGTTCGTGTTACTATGCACTGTAAACAATGGGTCCGTATACCATATACATATCGGCATACTCATTAAACGTATATTCCATGTTGAACGAACGAAAAGATAACGTAAAATACAATAACTAATAAACTAATTAACTAATGAACTGTACGAATAATGACGGTAGAACTGACGAAATTAGCACAAACAAGTCAAATTACTTAATTTGATTCTACAACTGTCAAAAGTGACAAATGCCAAAATTAAGTTACCCATGTTCTACAGTGTTGCCGAATGTATTTTTATGACGAAATTAACGAAATACCGAAATTAAAAACAAACTTTTTAGGCAGAAAGATAACATTTAGGAAAAGAAAAATTTTCAATATTGTTCTTTATTCTAAACTGCAGCTTCTCCATCAATAGATTTCAAATAATAACACCATTCAAGAGATCGGATATCATGACTTTGGAGACCTCGTGAAGACTCAAGAAGCACGGTACAACATTTTAGATTATAGATTGTCTACTCACAATTTTGCGAAGAACACCGCCACGTGTAGCTTTTCCGCCAATTTATACACACCCTGTATAGATGATACTCAGTTATGAGCTTTCAAAATATAGCCTTTTTGTTAAATAAAAACGCTACAGAAAATTGTCTCTACTATTAAAATATTTTTAATCGTTTTCGTTTCTCTTCAATAAACGTTTCATTGCAATAAACGACATACAAATTTTATAGACAGCATTTCTATAAAATAATTTATTTGGAAAATTATACTTTATTTGCTTGTATTTATATATTTGTCTATTTTTATGATGTTTAATATTTGAAGAGAAACGAAAGCGGTTAAAAATATTTTAATAGTAGAGACAATTTTGTGTAGCTTTTCCAACAAAAAGTTTATATTTTGAAAGCTCATTTGTTTAAATTTTTATTTCAGAAGCGAATTTTTCTGTGTTTTAGACAATATTAGGACATATTTATACAACGTACCTAGTAGTACAATTGGATTTAGTAGAACTTTAAAGATAACGAAGAAACCCTATCTAACATTTCTTGTATGGGCTATATCTTCCTAATTTAAATAAAAAAATCTGATATGGCCAGGCACATGACTTTATCATACTATATAGAAAATTAATAGTTTAGCTGCATGAGATTCTATTTGATCGAGATCGGCCATGTCAGCATTAAAATAAGACTAGTAGAACTAGACAGATATGTCGATTAAAGCTGCGTTCGGACCGGGTACACCGTCCAAATGACACGTGTTATTGGGTGTAAAAACTGTAACGGTGTACAATATCCGAACGCAGCTTATATTATTGACAGTAGGTATTGTCAAAACATTAGAGTTTGACACTACCTACTGTCATTAGAATCAAAAAATCTGACAAATCCTGGCTACTAGTTTTAATGCAGTATGACTGATCTCGATGAAATAGAATTTGCTCATGCAGCTAAACTATTGATTATATCAAAAAATGTCATAGACATAAATTATTCAGAATTTCCTTTACTTTAATTTATTATTTAACTATTTCGAGGAAATTCCAGAAATGGCGGCTTACTTGCAAAATCTTTCAAAAATGCTAAGACTAAACCTCCAGTTCCTTTGGACCATTTTCAACAGAAAGCTTTTCAGCTCTAAGTTTGGTCATGAAACTTCTAAATATGAAGTTTCGTCTCGATACCTTTAGTAGTTTCTCCGGAATCGTCGTCACAAAAAACGGGTACACACACACACACACACACACACAGACATTTTTTTGTACCTTGGTCAAAAATGTTCAGGGGACCCAAAAAGACATATTTCCGCTAAAAACTCAAAATTTTTTTTTGTAATTTATGTAATTTATGTAATTATGTAATTAATTATATGTCGGCATTATAAAATGAATTATTAAAATTAACTAGTTTAATCCACGATTTTACAGATATTTTGATACTATTGACAGTAGGTATTGTCAAAACATCAGCGTTTGACACTACCTACTGTCATTAGAATGACAATATCTGTCAAATCCTGGCTAACTAGTGTTATCTTAATGCAGACACGGCAGATCTTGATGAAATAGAATTTGCTCAAGCAGCTAAACTATTAACTTTATCAAAAAATGTCATAGACATAAATTATTCAGAATTTCCTCTACTTTAATTTATTATTTAACTATTTTGACGAAATTACAGAAATGGCGGCTCATTTGCAAAATCCTTGAAAAAGGCATTAAGTAAACATCCAGTTCTTTTGGACACTTTTGAACAAAAAGCTCTTCAGCTCTAAGTTTGGTCATGAAACTTCTAAATATGAATTTCGTCCTGATACCTTTAGTAGTTTCTCCGGAATCGTCACCATAAAAACGGGTACACACACACAGACATTTTTTTGTACCTTGGTCAAAAATGTTCAGGCGAACCAATTGGACATATGAGGGGTGTGTATGCAAAATGCGACATATCCTTTGAAATGAATTTCGAGAAAACCGCAAAAATTTACTAGATTTATTTTCAATGATTTTTAATTAGTTTTTCTGTAGGTTAATAGAGGAGTTTATTTTATATTAGCAACCCAGAATTGGTTAAATTTATCTTAACACAAAGACAATATTTAAGTAATATTAAGGGGTATATATATATTGGATGTCTCAGTTTGAGTTTACAAAATTGTCGAACTTAATAAATCTAAAAATAGGCATGTGATGTCTTTTAAAGCATAGATATATTTTTATGCATTAATTAAACCAAAGCAAATACAATCAGTGATAATAAAAATCTTATATAGTATGTAGAGTTTGTGGAAAAAGTATGGTCTTATTCAATTTGAAACTGATTAATATTATAACCAATTTCTTTTCTTTAATTACCTACAATATATTTTTATACAAAATTCAATTGCCGATTTCAATTGTTTTTGAAAGATGACATTCATGAACATATTTTGAAATAGCTACCCCTTTTCCTCTTTTATTTTGATAGATCCTTTAATAACATTGTCTTAGATACTGTACAAATTGTATGGGATCAAAAATCTAGCAATATGGCTAGATAAATAAGCTAATAGTAAAAAAATAGAAAAAAATTTAATTACCCAAGCAGCACAATCACATGCCAGGCAGATGCCAGGTACATGCCAAAATTACATAGGAATGTGCCTGACATGTAACAGTTACGTTTCAGGCATGTGCCTGGAACGTGCCAATGTCCGGCACATACAGGTGCCTAGCACATACCCTGCACGTGCCTTGGTATATACCAGGCACATGCCAGGCATGTACCCAGAGTTTGATATGCCAATGGTATGTACAGTCATGGAAATATATATATTATATTATATATATATTCGTGTACTGTTCTACCTCGACCCGGTTGGTTCGCAATAAGTTGTCCGTCACGAGGTGGCTTTTCTAATGTAACGGGATTTAGTTTATTTTTAGCGTGTCCGACCTTTTCCTTAATGTGATATCTTCAATGCAATGTAATAAATGAAATATGATCACTACAGTTAAGTTTACGAGTAGGTAATGCATTTAATTAAATATAGAATGACTTTTATAATAATATTAATAAACATGAAATTTGATAATATGATACGAAAAGCTCATTTTAAGATATTGCGTAATATCATGACACATTATATAAATTTATGTTAACTAATACAATATTAATTACGCAAGTAAATGCCTTTGCCCAGCAGTAGGATGACGGGCTTAAGTAAGTAAGTATGTAAATGCGCAAATCAACTTGATGCCAAGGATTATCACTAAATATAGACTATTTCAGAATTGTAATATTAAAATATATTCACTAAATGTAAATAAATTCTCTAAATTTAAGTTAAATCTACATTTACGACGAGCATGTATTTTGTATGAAGGACAATGGAAATTTTATATCTGTATTTACTTTACAGCAGTTAATGTTCAATTATCTTTCATGACATCTAATACATGCTTGACAACCAAAATAATTTAAATTATAACAATATATACAGGCTGTCCCACGTTTCTTCCGCAAAACAATTTTTTTCAGAAAGTAAATTACTTTTTCAATTCATTAAAAAGTTACAGCCGTTTGAATTATTAACAATATCTTATTTTAAACGGCTCCAACTTCAGAAGGAACAGAGAAAACCAATAAGACCATATGAAGCATATTACTTTCTACTTTCTAGAAAAAAAAAACAAAACATTTTGGTATTTTCTTTTGTTCATTGGTTAAGACAAATTATTAAAATTTTACTTATAATTAATAATTTTTTATTGTTGTAATATGTATTTATTGTGTTTCATTTTTGGTTTTGCATTGATTGATAACTAATTAATTTTTTATTTTGCTTTTTTTGTTAATATTTCAAAGAGCTCTACAGAAGTTTTATTGTAATATAGTTCCAGTTCAATAAGCACACATTTTTCATTTACTATATATTAGTTGGAACACTATTGGAAATTTTATTTTTAAATTTGTTTTCTAAATAAATTAACAACGATAATAAGTTAAAAATAACATTTTGACTTATGAATTATGTACTGTAAGGTTAGCTAAAATTCATATACATTAAAAATGAAGGTCTTTTTAATTCCCAAACAATATAAACTATAACTGAAAATGTTTAACGACATACTTTGTCAAAGTAATATTATAAGTTAATAATATGGTAACATACAGGCGGGATGTAAATTTTAAATATATCAAAAATTACAGCCACAAACTGGATTTGAACCAAGGCCCTTTGCGTCGCTAGCACAATGTCAATAGCTCAGATGGGAGAGCATTGTGCTAGCGACGCAAAAGTCCCTGGTTCAAATCGTCAAGTTGTTGGTTTCTCTTACGTATAGCTTTTATTGCATATGATTGTGAGTAATTAATATGCAATAAAAGCTAACGTAAGAGAAACCAACAACTTTTCTTTCTGAAGCGTCTCCTTTTGAGAAATTATATACCCGTTACCAACACAATTTATACTCATCCCAGGTCAAATTTGATGAAATAATTTTTATGTTGTATAAATGTTCTTTTAGATGGTCGTATATGTATTTTGGTTTATTTTTTTTTTAATAATAATTATAACATCAAAATCCATCAAAATTCGTCGAAAATTTAGAGCTTGCTTCCAAAAATTTTTGTAAATTAGTTATATACATAATTGTCATTATTGTCAGTTGTCAGATATTTGAAACATATTGCTGTAAAGTAAATACAAAATAATAATATAAAAAAATAGTAATGATACATTCATGCTATACAAAATACATACTCCTTTCTGTTTATTAAGTTAAACACTGCAAAATATCGTTGAAGCTAAATATCTCGAAAACACCAGTAAATCACAATGAACAAATTACCATAAAGACAAATTTAAAGCAATTTAATTTTAATTTATTTCTATTTTGTGAATAAATGTTAATACATATGTCTGTTCTGAAATAGCCTGAAAAGTAAAAATATTGACAACAACAAATTGATTTTTGTATTTATTAACACAAAAAAAAGCTATTAGATGCAATAAGGTTGTAAGTATAATTTGTTGTGTTGTATGCAATATCTTGAAATGAGATTTTCATTTCATGTAATCGAAAACTTTTGTTTATTAATATAAAATTAACGTCATATTTAATAAAAACACAATTACATTGCAATGTATGAATTACATTAATTAATTACACATTAAGCTAATAAATAGAAACTTATAAATCATTATAAACCAATTCAAAGCATTCGAACAAGGTTTTGCAAATAATAAATTTCCGATATACGAGTTGAAGCGTAAACGGACAATAGAATAGTTGCCGGCAATATTACCACTTCAACATATTTCTTTTCTGTATTAATTTTGTTAACATGGACATGTCGCAGTTTGCAACAAAATGATCAAGAACATGTCGCACTTTGCATATCGCTATGGTTTTCAAATGATGAATTCGATATAATTCTGTCGGATGTTGCACTCACAATAGGGTATTCCGGTCATGTCAAAATTTAAGCAGATATTCGGTTTAACCTATTGTACAATTTATGAGGATTCATAAAGTTATGCTATGAGCTTTTTGATTTATTTTTTCTATGAGATAATTGCAATTAAAAGTGCATTTCGTTTGAATTCACCGACCACCCTCGGAAATACACGATGATTACTGTTCTATTATATTTTCCCTAAAATCTTAAACAAAATTCTCGGTACGATTACAATACTTAATACTGCGTATGATAAAGTAAAAAAGATTTTTTTGGCTTGTCACAAAAAATATAAATAAAACAAAAGACGGCAATCATACCTAAATCAATTTATTAAAGAAAAACAATTCCAGATCACAACTTCTCTAAAAAAGAAATACATTTAACAACTCTAATAATAATAGTGCTTATAATAATAAAATATCCACTAACAAAAAAATCGGGAAATAAAAAATAATAAGACAATAAGCCTAGTCTAGCTACATAAATACTGTAAACATACTTATAAGCTACGTCGTCACAATATAATTTTACTTTATTGCGGTCACGTTAAAACTATCAGGTACATAGCATTAATCGTTTGATCATCAAACGGCAATTTTCAAATTTGCGTGAAATTCCGAGATGACAATTTTCAATTTTTCGATCGCTAGATCTACGTCGCTGTCCGTGATCTCCCAGTATAGGACAAACCTCGCGCTGCTGTTGTTCAACGTCGTCGCTCTTACGTGCACTTTTACGGCGTCGGTTTCCTTTACGGTTTGTAATCTTTGTAGGAATTCGTTAACCGGGACCTTATTTCGGTCAATATAAACCATCAAAATGTTCGACTGTACTGATTTAAGGTCTACTTTGAAGATTGAAGAGTCCATGTCGTGAATAGCTATGAAAAAGAAAAACAGAAAAATTATAAATTATTATTAATAAAAATTGCAAGAATTTAAATTCTTGCAATTTTATTCTTGGAATTTTAAATTCTGCAATAGGGTGATTGACTATTATTGGAAAACCATCTTGGTGTGTTTATTCCTTCACTCTACATTGTAAATGCATTATTTTTCGTAATTATTTCCTCAATATTTCATACAAATCAGCGTATTTGTGTTGTATGATGTGTCGTTTTCACAATTTCTACATAAAAATGGGTTATAAATGGTGTATAAATCCACAATGCAGAAAGACGTCAAGAAAAACTCCGGATAAACTATTTGTAACTGTTCCGCAAGATTTGAAACTGTGAAGAAAGTGGTTGGCTCGTAGAAATCCAAATGAAATAAATAGTGGCCAATGCAAGTGTTTTTTGTTGTGAAGATTACTTCGACATAAGTAAAACTGACTAGAATAAGTTATCTATCGTGTTTTCGAACCAAGTATTATCTGATCTGTCAGCTTAAGGTTAGGGCTATCCTAACCTACAAAGTTATGCTTACATGGCACTTTAGTGCTATTAAATTCAAACGGGAGAAGCATAAGAGCCCGTTTGGATAACCCGGTTTTTAATAGAAATAAAGCATATTTTTTTTGAAAAGTAATAAATAGTTTTCTTAAACTGTAATCTATCAGGATGACTATAATACAAGCCATATTTTTAATACAGTCAAATACCCTATTGCATAATTTAGGTTTATAGGAAAAAGAAATTTAAAAAATACCCATGCACAGGTTTTTAAAAAAATACTGAGACAAGAACATAATTTTACCTTTTGCGATTTTAAAAGTATTGTCGTGATCTATACGCAACCTGTCGATCATTGTATCCATGGCTACGATACCCGCTGCGGCAACAATACCGGCTTGTCTCATGCCACCACCCAAAACTTTTCTGACTCTCTTAGCTCTAAAACAAAAAAAAAAACAAAATAAAGGACCGAGAACAAAAATAACATTTTTGGCTTCAAACCTTTGAATAAAATCAATGCTTCCGAGCAACAAGGAACCAATAGGAGCACCTAAGCCTTTGCTCAGACAGAAACAAACGGTATCGATATCCCTGACGATCCTTTTAACTGGTTCTTTCAACGCGACAGCAGCGTTCATGATTCTCGCTCCATCCATATGTACGGGGATTTTGTACGATTTTGCAATGGTTGTTAGTTCGTCGAGCCAATCCAGTGGTAAGACCTTCAAAAGGAATTAATTAATTAATTGATGTATATGAATATGGAGAGAATGTATATGAATATGGACATTTGGACACAAAAATATGATTTAAAAAATAGCTATTTATTACATGTTCAACCAAAAACATTAATTCTTTCATGTATATATTTTATATAAAAATTTAATACTAACAACGTTGTCTTTCTAACTGTATCAAGTTTTACCTGTGTACAGTCGATAGTTTCTGAGGTAATTAATTGTTTGTCAAAAAAAAAATAAAATTTAGTAGGTTATACAGAAAAATTTTTAGAATAATATCTGCAAAAGTATAGTATTTACGTAGTTTTTAAAAAAGGCTTGCAATTATTTTCTTTACATGGATACAATTTGATCAGTTGGAAAGACAACTTATTTAGTGCTCACAACCAAAGTAAAAAAGAAAAGAATAAAGTACTTCAGAGTATTTGTGACTAAACCACAAAACTATTGGCTTTAGTAATAAAAAGGGATTTGAAGCAAACTTTTTTTTACTATTTTTTTGAATTGTATCCGCTTTTCTAATACAGGGTGTCTCACGGAACTAGTACATTAGAAGTTTCTCATGTTCCACTATTTCTGCAAACTGGAAATTTCTGAACTAGAATTTGTTCGATCTGAGCTCTTCAGCTAAAATATTCTTAAGTTAACTGTCACGTCCGGTCACCGGAAGTCGGTATCAACTTTGTTATTTTAAAGGGAATGATATAATTTTTATTTTATTTTTGGTTTCTACGTATCAAAATACATCATTTTTGATAATGTTTCCCTATACCTAAATATCACCATTTTTGAATTTTTTTTATTTTACAATTTTTTGTGATTTTTGCGGTTACGTTTAAAATTAAATATCTCGGTTATTCTTGAAACTAGAAGTTTCATGATTGGTGGTCCAAAACTAGAAACATAACCAAATAAGACGGTGTTTAGTTCATCATGATATCTTATACAGGCTGTTCAAAATTTACAACACAATAATTGAATTTTCAAACAAAAAAATCATTTTTTTAAATGGAACACTCTGTATACCGATACGCCATTCGATAGGAAATCTTATTCCCTATCAATCAATATTAGGGTTCCTTATATCTATCTTTAATAAATTTTTTGAGATATTGTCAGTATAAAAGAATGCAAACAAAATACAAAACGATTTATTCTTCATTTATAGGAATGTAACAACTTTGGAACAGCAGGAAAACAGAAAAGTATTGAAAAAGTTTGTTAAAACTAAAATAATATATTTGGGATATTTAACTTAAATTAAAACTTAATTATGCGAGCAACATGGTTCGCGAAACGTCAGCATTAACAAATCTTGACACACGGCATAACCCGGAAGCAGTTTATTTTCTAAACTTAATTATGTTGTTCGAAATGCTGCCCGTTCGGCTCCAAACATTTTAAAACTCTTCGCTGTACTTCTGTCATCGTCGTTCTTCGGATTTCTTGTCGCTGAAGTCCATTAATGGCGGCTACCTCTGTTAGTCAATTCTTCTCGAGTATTAACTGGTGTGGAATAGACCTGACTTTTCACATGACCCCAGAAATAAAAGTCTAATGGTGTTAAATCTGGTGAGCTTGGTGGCCACCGCCAGGGTCCCCTATTTCTGAACCACCTATCGTCAAACATCTGATTAAGTTGAATGGATACCACATGCGAAGAATGTGCCGGTGAATCGTCCATTTGATAAAAGCAGTCACGTAAAATATTGAGGGGAAGAGTTTTATAAAAATTGTTCACACATCTACGCAAAATTTCTAAATATCTATCAATATTTAAATTTTCGTTGTAAATTTCGTATCTAATTTCGTCGCCCATCATTAAATGGGCGTATTCAAAATGAATTTAAAGAAAAAGTGACAATATTCAAAAACTATTAAAGATAGGGAACCCTAATATTGATTGATAGGGAATAAGATTTCCTATCGAATGGCGTATCGGTATACAGGTTCTTCCATTTGAAAAAAAATGAGTTTTTTACGTTTGAAAATTGAATTATTGTGTTGTTAATTTTGAACACCCGGTATAAGATATCATGATGAACTAAACATCATCTTATTTGGTTATGTTTCTAGTTTTGGACCAATAATCATCAAACTTCTGGTTTCAATAATAACCGAGATATTCAATTTTAAACGTAACCGCGAAAATCACCAAAAAATTAGTAAAATCAAAAAAAACTTAAAATTATATCATTCCGTTTAAGATAACAAAGTTGATACCGACTTCCGGTGACCGGACGTGAGAGTTAACTTGAGAATATTTTAGCTGAAGAGCTCAGATCGAGTAAATTCTAATTCCAAAATTTCAAGTTTCCAGAAATAGTAGAACATGAGAAACTTCTAATGTACCAGTTTGAAACAGTCTGTATATATTTTTCTAATTACCTTTCCTCCGCAAATGTTATGGGTGTTCTCGACTATGATCAAAGATGTGATGGGTTCGTGGCAGTCGGCGTCTTCTCGAATCCTGCTCTTCATTTCCTCCAAGCAGAATGTGCCATCTTCCTTGTTCTTGACGAGTGCTTGCTGGACACCGGCAATCTGCGCTGGACCACCTAAAAGTTGAAAAGTTTCTTACTAAGTTTTCTTATCTTTGCAATGTTTGTGAAAAAAAAGTGCATGATTACTATTTTTGATTAATCCATGTACACAAAATACAAGGTGATACATACTTTATCAGTGCTGGCCTTAGGGGGGGGGGGGCGAGGTCGGGCGCCGGTGAGTTGGGGCGCCATATTTTTTGCACTGGTATTTATAGATCTGTCTTAATTTGTCTTAAAGGTAATTCACAAAATGTATCGCCATACATAAGAAAATTTTCGAGAGAAAGTGAATTAGGGGAATATTGATAATTTCTGTTTGTTTATGGAAAGTGAATAGGCGTTTTCGATTGAATTCTTTTATGGAGCCGTACGTACGTAAATGATTACTATAAATGCTTCAAGAACATTTGGAAACAAACATTTGGGATTACAGGTAAAAGTGCAAAGATTAAGGTTTACTATGAGACCATTTTGAGGTTTCTAGGATAATCGTTTCGGCTGGTATAAATTTGTATAAATTACCAAAATAGTGTGTTTTGACACTTTGACCCCACCTTTTTCGAAAACCTTGCGCGATAGAAAATTTTGGAGTCCAGATTCGTTTTCAGGGCAGTTAATTCAACCAAAAACGCAATTTAATATTTAATTCACAAAATTGACTTTATCTCGAAAATGTTCTTATGTAAAGATTTTTATTTAAAAGATTTCCGGTACCATTTAGACAATTAAATGACGTACCAAAATCAATGAGAAAAAATGGGAGTGCAGAATTTTATAAACAACATCATTGTTCGGGAGCTCAAGATCACGAAATCGTGACCGTTTTGCGGTAAATGCGAAGATCCGCGAACGTGCACGTGAAGGATGAGTTAGGGGTGGATTCCAGGCTCTAATAAAATTTCCGGGCGCCATAGGTATTGAAATCCAACACTTTTTCCTCTTCTTTTTGCTAATTTAAATCTACTATTTAGGAACTCGCTAAAAATCTCGAATTTTGTGCTCTTACTCATCTGAGTAAAGAATTCGCCGATAAAAAGGCACGAAAAGTTAGTTTCGGACATTAATAAAAGTAGTTTCAAATTATGTTTGTAGTGTTGTAATATACGTTTTTTCAGTTGATATAATCGCTGATTTATTGTTTCTTTGAACTGACAATGAAAAAATTTTAATTTGTAATTTTGAAAGGGGCGCCCGAGGGCGCCGAGGAGGCTAAGGTCGGCACTGTAGTTTATGTCAACCACTCGATTTAATTAATCATCAAAAAGAAACGTACAAGGTCAACATGTTATTAACAATGATAATTATTATTTACAATCACTTAAGTTTCTAAAATTATCCAAATTTAAACAATACTAATTACCAATCGTTTGATATGCACTGTGCAGATAAGTCCGATCTGCTACATAGAAAGCAAAAAAGGACACTATAGATAAGCAATCAATCCATCAAAACATAAATTACGATAATATCTTTCATCTTGTTACCACCCATCATCATACGAGTCTTTATCATGTCTTTATTTAATCTTATCGGTCAACTTTTCGACATAGGAGGTCTGATAAAAAAGACGCATTTGTTTATTTTTAAACATTTCCTTGTTTATGATTATCAAGAACGACCAATTATCGTGTAGATTAAAAATAGATTATCTCAAAAATGTACCTACTTCATATTTCAGGAATTCATTATCATAAGCTGTACATAACGTTTGTGACGTAAAACTGACATGTAGATTACCGAAATTACACAACAATAAAACTATATACACGCGGAGATTGACAAAAAACATATTTCACAAGTTAAATACGTTCGGTTTGCGTATTGATCAAGATTGCGTATGCAAAATTACTGTTCTGATGAAATACGTTTGCATATTTTTGAGACATATACTATCGTGAGCAATCTTTCCTTTCTTTCCAAAAAAACATAGCTTAATGTGACAAAATATCAACCAGCCAAAATAAATGATTAAGATGTGCAATTTGTAGGGAAATTAATGTAGTTTTAGCATAATCCTAGCCTTTTTAACTAACTCGAAAAGTGGGCTTTTCACAAAGTGGGAAATGTGGCCTTTTTTCAGCACGCTCTAGCAGCCAAACAGTTCAACCAAAAATGCATTTCATCACCTTTTCGCAAAAAAATCTGAAAAAAGGTCATAAATTTTTAGTTTTTTTTTGCGATTTTCTTTGTGAAGCCACATCCGTGGGAAGTAGCAAAGTTTAAATTCGGGTTCAACACCCCGAAAACATATACAGGGTTAGCCAAAATTACCGGAATAGGTACCTAAATAATTCTGACGGTAAGAAATTTCAAAAAAAAATTCAAGTAAAAGTTCTTTTACTTTAAACCCTTCCTCCATGCTTTAAACAAAATATATTTTAATATACAGGCTGTTCATTTTATTATAGACAATTCGTAAACTTTTTTTTGGTACATTTTGTAATTTTAGGACTGATTCTAAATATTTTTTATTAAAATAATCTTTTTATAAAATGCATCATTTTGGAGTTTTAAGCAATTAATTAAAATTAGTCAAAATTACCAAAACACCTACATAACTATCCAACCATAAAAAATTTCAAAAAAACTTTCAAACAAACGTTTTTTGACATTAAACAAGCTATCATTAAAATACATTATTAATATACAGGATGTTCATTTTTTTTATGGAAATTCGGTAAACTTATCTTTTTCAAATGTAAATACCCTGTATATTTTTACACTTTATAATTCTAAGACTAATTCTAAACATTTTTTATTGAAATAATCTTTTTTATAAATTTCATCATCTTTTAGTTATAAGCAATTAATCAAACTTACAAAAAATTCTTAGATTTAAAAAAATAAATATGCCCGGGACGTTTGATGAGAAAAAGGAAAAGTTTTCCATACTTTCATAATAAAATAAACACCCTGTATATTAAAAATATATTTAAGCGAGAGCTTGTTTTAAAAAACGTTTTTTACTGTTGGAGAATTATGTAAGTGTTCCGGTAATTTTGACTATTTTAATCAATTAATAAAATAAACACCCTGTATATTAAAAATATATTTGAACGAGAGCTTGTTTAAAGTAAAAAAATCTGATGTGGCCAGGCACATGACTTTATCATACTATATATAAAATTAATAGTTTAGCTGCATGAGATTCTATTTGATCGAGATCGGCTATGTCTGCATTAAAATAAAAATAGTAGAACTAGACAGATATCTCGATTAAAGCTGCGTTCGGATATTGTACTCCGTTGTCACCGGGTACACCGTCCAAATGACACCTACGTGTTATTGGGTGTAAAAAGTGTAACGGGGTTCAATATCCGAACGCAGCCTATATTGACAGTAGTATTTTCAAAACATTAGCGTTTGACACTAGCTACTGTCATTAGAATCAAAAAATCTGACATATCCTGGCTACTAGTTTTAAAGCAGTACGACCGACCTCGATGAAATAGAATTTGCTCATGCAGCTAAACTATAAATTATACCAAAAAATGTCATATACATAAATTATAGAAAATTTCCTCTCCTTTAATTTATTATTTAACTATTTTGGCGACATTACACAAATAGCGGGTCATTTGCAAAATCTTCGAAAAATGCTATGAGTAAACCACCTGTTCCTTTGGACCCTTTTCAACAGAAAGCTTTTCAGCTCTAAGTTTGGTTATGAAACTTCTAAATATGAAGTTTCGTCCCGACCCCTTTAGTAGTTTCTCCGGAATCGTCGCCACAAAAACGGGTCACACACACACACACACACACATACACACACACACATACACACACACACACACACAGACATTTTTTGTACATTGGTCAAAAATGTTCAGGGGACCCAAAAATACATATTTCCGCTAAAATCTCAAAATTCTTTTTTGGCATGATTACAATACTTTACATGCTGCGTATGATAAAGTAAAAAACTTTTGTTTGAATGTTTTTTTTTCTAATTTTTTACGGTTGGAGAGTTATGTAGGTGTTCTGGTAATTTTAACTAATTTTAATTAATTGCTTAAAACTCAAAAATGATGCATTTATAAAAAGATTATTGCTCACGATAGTACATAAGTGACCGTTGGCGTTTTTGTTTTCTTCAGTTTTTGTGTAATAAAGGTTGCGTACAAGATTTTCATGGAAGGGGATATCTCAGTAAGGAATATTAGCACGATATCGGGACATGCACGTAATCAATCGTCATATTTTATTTAATGCGACTGTAGAAAAAGAATTGGATTATCATTTTTAAGTAATTTTTAAACTGATTTAATATGACTGATATAAATTTCGTGCAGCACCGCCTACGTCAATCGTAACGGTAAATGGAAACGTAGCTGGGACAGTGGAAGATTATTTACTATTAGTACGATACGGTCAGAACAATTTAATTTCGTTATTTTGAATAGTAGTGCAAGTTAAATATAAATAATGAATTTAGATGTACAATTAATTATACCCAACAAAATTTTACAAGAACGGATTCAAACGGATTCACTGATCGCGTCAAAACATCGCATCTCGTTCGACTGCCTCGCACCAAAACCCACAAGCGAGGGAAGCCGAACTGCGCAAAATATTGTTCATGTTTATTTCGGTCTTAAAAATCAAAAAATAGTCGGAATGCTATTAAATTCAAGGGATATGTATCGCAGTAAATAAGGAGTATTTGCATGATAATTGCGTTATCCTGCTAACATTCGTTCCCGAGATATCGGCTTCCATCAAAATCTTGTTCGCAACATATGTAGAAATGATTCAGGAGTATGACATACTTTATTTCATTTTGTTCTGTTCAGTAGTTTTAGAGTTATGGGCCTTCAAACACAGAAATAAGTCAATACTATCGAAACGAGAGATGTTTCTGTGCAACATAAAATATCTGTTGAGCATCTCATATATTTTTTCAAGTAGTTCATCTATTTTAAGAACTAAACTCTGGCAAACCCAAAAACGTAAAGCATCCGCACAAAATTTCCTAGAAAAAATTGTCAATTACCTCGACAACAGATTCTTTTAACCCGCAATTAGTTTCGCATTTCTACAGTTGGTTGATAGGTATTGAAATCCAACATTTTTTCCTCTTCTTTTTGCTAATTTAAATGTAGTGTTTAGGAACTCGGTAAAAATCTCGAATTTTCTGCTCTTACTCATCTTAGTAAGGATTTCGCCGATGAAAAGGCACGAAAAGTTAGTTTCGGACATCAATAAAAGTAGTTTCAAATTATGTTTGTAGTGTTGTAATATACGTTTTTTCAGTTGACATAATCGCTGATTTATTTTTGATCAGGTCGATAATGTTATTTACTGAATTCATTGTTGAAACCCTTGGAAAGTCAAAAAACAACGGGAAATAAACACACGCAAGTCACTTCACACTGCTAAGCGGTAAGCGGGGCAAACTAGAGAATGTCCAGCTGGCAGGCTAAAATCGATATCAGCTGGCAGGCTAAAATCGATATCTATCCCCACCACCCAGCCGTCGTCCGAGTCGACTCCGCTATAGGCGTTGCGACTTGCGGGGTAATGTGCGAGATGCCCCGGCTCGCAACTTTCGAAGTTGACGCTGGCTCTGACGAGGTATTAGCTATTGTTACTTCTAAAAACATACGTTTGCTTACTTAAAACCATACAAAACTTACTATTTGTCATCAAACTTATCAGAAAACCATACAAATTAGATATTATAATGAATGTATCTATTAGAAGAAATTCATCAGGGGGGCAGTGCCCCACTGCCCTCCCTGCAGCAGCCGCCACTGAACACGCCGCTAAGCAAGTAAGTCTTGCCGTCTTTAATTATTGCCAATGCAATAAATTCTTGTCTTTTACAATGCGCGCATTTTTTTCGAAACTTAGAGCAGTACAAAGTAGGTACACAAAATTGGGAAACTGACCGCGATGTTTAGTACTTCGGGGATATTGGCTAATTTTAATCTTTGTCCCTTACTGTGCAATATCACCATTTGTAGAAAAGCTGAAATTTTCAAGGCAATGATCGACCACACTTTTGTATACAGGGTTGGGATAAATTATGACTGATTATGACGTTTGAATGACATTTTGTGCATTCCTTTTCAAGTATAACCGGAAACCCCTTATCAAAAGAGAGACAAATTTTATCATTTTTGAAAATACCTTTTTAACATATGTCCGAAAAACTGATAAAGTTTGCAATTAGGTCGTTATGGATGTCTAGAAAATGAGACATTATAGTAATATAGTAATAAAAAAGGACAAATGCACCCATTTGAAATAATATATAGTACGATGGTAGTTTATAAAATATTGATGATCTCGTATAAAATAGAAATAATTAAGTGCAATAATCATTTCGCCTGCACGTGTATTACGTGTTCAACATATGTAATACCTTCCTGTTATAGAGCTAAGCGGGACGCGGGACAAAGTAATATAAAATCGGGACATCCCGCCAGAATCGGGACGCCTGACAGCACTACAGTTGGTATCAAGCACCGATGCATTTGTACTATGCGGTATGCGGCTTGAAATTATAGAAAGCTACTGACACGAAATGACTGACATTTTACCAGTTTTGCCTTGTAGGTAAAACAGAATTCCTCGATAATTACGTCGCTCGCTTATTGAAGTACGTAGCCAATTACGGAAAAATAGCTGTAAAATTGGCTTTGCTGTGACAACAGTCTCCTTTTTTTGCAATTTCTTACCTTGTTCGAATTTGAAGGTGTGGCTACAATCACCGCAGATAAGTTCGCTGCCCCGTTCCCTGCAATGCACCATAACTGAAACCAAAGAAGAAATATTATAATGATAGATTGTATAGAGTATAGACCTATTATTAAATTAACATAGGTAATTATAATGCTAGTTCAATTCGACTGGAATGTCAGCTGTAAGTTGGAAATCATTATGAAGCTATGTACTGCCGATAGGCAGGCCACAAATCTAGTTTTAGTTCGACTGTTTGTACATTGAAAAGAACTGGTTTGTGAAGAAATGCTAAGCTAAACAATCTAGACGCAAATGGTCAATGCAAAAAAAAACGGAAGACAGTCCATTCTAAAAACGGTTGCAAAATTAAAAAAGAATTTTTTATGTTTATCTTTTATTTATGTACATATACAAATTTATTATATTTACTAGTATTAAGTTAGGTATGTCGTAAGATAAGATAGCAATTTTCTGTGCTTATTCTGTAATTTGTTCGCATGCTATCTTTTTTTGGCATCGTGACATACTAACATATTTATTTTATTAGTACAGTCATTCTAAATTGTGCATAATAAAGATCAAATGGTCCCTTACGTCACGGACTGCTTCAATCGTATATCGTTTATAACAAACATGTGCTTTTGGTTGTGCTTTTGTGTTTAGTAAATATATAGGAAATAATGATAAAAGCACTGATAACGTAGCAATAGGCACCTCTATTTCTACCAAATAGCGAACACATTCTTAAGGTTGATTTCCAGTAACATACGACATCATTGTGCTAATTTAAAATAATTTTTATATTTAATTATTATGCAACATCTATGCTGTTTTGTAACTGGTTGTTGGGAATTTTTTAGTTTCCATTAAAAAGGTTTAATTACGAAATAACAAATAGAGTCATAAATACTGCATCTCAGACACATGTTGCGACCCCATTTTTACCAGATTTTTGCATCAAATGCTCGAATTTAAATTCAAACTAGTCTGTGCCTGCAATCTGTAGTTTGCACAAGATAACTCTCTCACGCGGAAGACATCATGCGACGCGGAAAGCCAACAAGCAAGGAACAGCATTCTGTAATTATCGCTTTTCATCAGGAACGATTGTCAGTTCGTGAAAATGCAAGAAATAAGTCAACGATAACTGACACTCTTCACCAATATGAAGAAACATGGAATTTTCATGACTTGTTCGGCCGGGACTATCACGAATAATTTCCCAAGCGGATGAAGAAGAACGATTAAAATTAATTTTTAAGCAAAACAGAAAAGTGACCGCACCTAAAATCACCTCTGAAGTCTTGAAATTTTGAAGTTTCTTTGGAACTTAAAAAAATACCACTTCAATATAATTGGCAAATAATAAAATATAGATATAATGAAGAATTTACAGAGTTCAGATAAAATTTTGATCAATTTCTTCTTATTGAATTGCTTTCTAGTCCAGTCTTTCTAGATTTTGAAGTGGATAAAACATATGGTTTCCTATGGTCTTTATCCACTTTTCATTTTGAACCTTTCATTTAATGTTCACACACCACCCAAGAATTGGCAAATGCTTCCAAACATTGAACTGAATAAAAAAATAAACATTACTTCTAACAATTTTTAAAATTCAGGTAAAAAATCTTGTTGTTTTGGGATTGACAACCATGCCAAACTTCGTACGATATTGACGCAAATGGCACATATTTTCGTAACAGTAATTACCATTTTCTTTCTGCCAACATTTTTTTTGGATAGTACACTACCAACGGGCCTACGATTATTTCCGCGAATAGAATTTTTCTATTTTAATTTCGCGAACTTTGGAGGCTCGTCTGATCTTGCAGACACACCCACCTATTGCGTCAATGATGGCGCAATGTTATTTCCACAATATAATCACCTAAACACATGTCCAAAATTAATTTCACTTTCAAACTAGAGCGGCAGAACCAATCAATTCAAATTGCTTTTAAAAATAAACCAGGATAAGCTGACGTAGGTTTAAAACACTTCCTTATTAAATATAAATCATTTTTATAAATCAACACTGCCCCCTCTGTTTAACACAATTGACACCAAAAAATAACTATTTTTAACTCACTTGCAATCAAATTCGCCATGGTTCCTGAAGGCACTATGATCCCATCTTCTTTGCCCAACATATCGCAAGCCTTTCTCACCAATAAATTCACTGTAGGGTCTTCCCCATAAACATCATCACCTACTGGAGCGACAGCAATAGCATCCCTCATAGCTTGAGTCGGTTTACTAATAGTATCACTTCGTAAATCAACAACAGGAATTTCTATAACTGGCGAATTTCCATTTTGAACACTGTGCCCATTAGAGTAACCATTCCCATAACCGTTGGTATGCCCATTAACCGTTTCAAACAACATTTTGTAGCGTTACAATTATTACAAATACAAAATCTCCCTATCGCAACTTGGGTTTAAATGAAGTTGCTCGACTTGTCGCGCTCATATTTATATGCCCTCCTCCACTCTCATTGCTCTTATCACGCGCTCTTGATCTATACTATGAAAACCGTACCGAGGTCATTCTTGCAAATAGCTATCAAATCGATTACGGCTGAAATTCTATCATTATATGACGATTATATGCCTCGTGAACGTATAATTTGACGGGTAATGAATTATTTGTTTAGGTTATGTTTGAACGCGTTGTCATGGTAACGGTGTGTTACCAACCCACGCGACAGCGGTTTAGGGATTTAATTTTCTAGTCTCAACACAAATTCTCGTCTTTCATATTCTCTATGCTGTTTTACACGTGAATTTCTTTGTCAATACCCGAGTTTATTCCAAATGAATTCATTCTAGGATTTAGTATTTAACAAGTATTGTCTACTGATAATCGCCCGATGACGCAAAACAGGTAAATAACCGAAGGAAATACGTTTTATTCTGTAGTTTGATAACCCATGTCGTCCCTTTGGTTCAGTTATTGATGATGCTTCAAAAACAGCTGATGATGTTTAGTAAATTGATTTTTTAAAATTGGATGGGATAATCTTTTGCTCATAGTTTTATTTTTAAGGATTTTCGATGGAATTATTAGTAATAAATAGAGAATTTTACCAGTAACGATGACAGCTCTTACGCTGTCAATAGTTTATAGGTTATTACGATAACTTTTTTCTTATATCGAAAGATTTGTCATTAATTTTAATCGTTTTCTTTTTCTTTGTAGGAAACGTGGTCGAAATGTCCACGAAGACGAAACAGAATTTATGCCTCTGTCGAAACGTATCAACAATCTACACATAAACAACGCTCTCTTGTCGAACGGGCAGGCTCCGGGGGTTCAATGGGGCCCCGGGCCGCCGTTTCCACAGAACGGACTGCCGACGCCTCCCGAATCTGTACAAAATCTCGATTGGGGTAACCGTTATGACCCTGAATTGAATGAACGTGAAAATCCGTATTATTATAATATTAATAAGTTACTGTACGAGATGTACGTCGAACGACAACAGAGAACTAGGAATTCGATGTAGTGATCTTTTTTTTTAATAATTTATAGTGTCTTTTGTACCTTTTAACTGCTGCATGCGCGTGTGGGAGAGAGAGAGCGTCGTCTTAATTTCTACTATTATTTATATTTATACGAATAAAATGCGTAACTTAGTGTTCTTGTTTTTCCTTTTTTTATTTAATTTTTTAATTTTTGACTCACTGATTTATATGTTCGTGTGCGTTTGCGATACGTAGGGTATGATTAAATAAATAAAAATGATTATATGGCGTTGAATTTTTGATGTTTTATTTTTGTAGTATAGGTTTTCAAAATAGAAATACTTAGAATTGAATTATTGGATTCGTCCTTGACAAGTGATAATGTTTTTGTTTCAAAAACAGATTATGTATTCAGCACAAAAATGAGGAACTTTGACCCAATCTAAAATTTCTAAACCTGTCTATCTTTTTTCAATAAATCTTAAAAATGTAGCTATAACTAATGTTATAGTTATATATTATACAAATGTTATAATTTTTTTCTGAAAAGAAAAGTAATTATTTATTTGTTTTTACAATTCCTTAAAAAGTTACAGCTGTTGAAACATTAACAAAAAAATAAATTACATTCTAAAGAATGTGAAAACGAAGAAAGAACACATCCCATTACATTATTAAAGAGTAAATACATAAAAAATTAGAAAAATAAATTGATCAATGGCAAATTTAAAGCATATAAATCCATAAGTATCATTTTAATGTTTGTATTGTAATCGTGCGGAAAAAAAAATTGAGATTTTAGCGGAAATATGTCCTTTTGGGACCCCTGAACATATTTGACCAAGGTACAAAAAAATAGGCTGTGTGTGTGTGTGTTTCGTCAAAATAGTTAAATAATAAATTAAAGTAGAGGAAATTCTGAATAATTTATGTCTATGACATTTTTGTTGTAAAATTAATAGTTTAGCTAATAGCTGCAAGAGCAAATTGTATTTGATTGAGATCAGTCGTGCCTGTATTAATATAAAACTAGTTAGCCAGGATTTGACAGATATTTTCATTCTAATGACAGTAGGTAGTGTCAAACGATGATTTTTTGACAATACCTACTGTCAATAGTGGATTTATTTGTTTTTTAATTCTTTATAAACAAAAAATCTGATGTGGCCAGGCACATGACTTTATCATACTATATATAAAATTAATAGTTTAGCTGCATGAGATTCTATTTGATCGAGATCGGCTATGTCTGCATTAAAATAAAACTAGTAGAACTAGACAGATATCTCGATTAAAGCTGCGTTCGGATATTATACTCCGTTGACACCGGGTACACCGTCCAAATGACACTTACGTGTTATTGGGTGTAAAAAGTGTAACGGTGTTCAATATCCGAACGCAGCCTATATTGACAGTAGTATTTTCAAAACATTAGCCTTTGACACTAGCTACTGTCATTAGAATCAAAAAATCTGACATATCCTGGCTACTAGTTTTAAAGCAGTACGACCGATCTCGATGAAATAGAATTTGCTCATGCAGCTAAACTATAAATTCTACCAAAAAATATCATATACATAAATTATAGAAAATTTCCTCTCTTTTAGTTTATTATTTAACTATTTTGACGACATTACACAAATAGCGGCTCATTTTCAAAATCTTCGAAAAATGCTATGAGTAAACCACCAGTTCCTTTGGACCCTTTTCAACAGAAAGCTTTTCAGCTCTAAGTTTGGTTATGAAACTTCTAAATATGAAGTTTCGTCCCAATCCCTTTAGTAATTTCTCCTGAATCGTCACCACAAAAACGGGTACACACACACACACAGACATTTTTTTGTACCTTGGTCAAAAATGTTCAGGGGACCCAAAAAGACATATATCCGCTAAAATGTCAAAAAAAAATTTTTGGCACGATTACAATACTTTACATACTGCGTATGATAAAGTAAAAAAAAATGCAGAAATGATAACATAGTAACAATAAAAAATAAATAAATTAAAACTAGTACGAGTAAAAATTAAAACTCTTAACTTAAAAAGTTAGACTTTTTAAAGAATTCAAATTATAAATAAGAACCCATGAAACCTTTTACTCAGTGTGATTACACAGTGTATATCTGTATGAGATGCTATATATGCCGTATCTCATCGTAATACATCATTGGAATAAAAAAAAATCTGATGTGGCCAGGCACATGACTTTATCATACTATATATAAAATTAATAGTTTAGGTGCATGAGATATTATTTGATCGAGATCGGCTATGTCTGCATTAAAATAAAACTAGTAGACCTAGACAGATAAATCGATTAAAGCTGCGTGTCGGATATTGTACTCCGTTGACACCGGGTACACCGTCCAAATGACACGTGTTATTGGGTGTAGAAAGTGTGAAGGTGCGTTCCGATTGGTGGCAATGGTAGGTAATGGCGGTGGTAGCAGACGAAATTATAGTGTTTCTCACATGTCGTGATGAAATTCTATTAGAAATACTATAATGGCGTCTACTACCACTGCCATTAGCACTAATGAAAGCGCACCTTAACGGTGTTCAATATCCGAACGCAGCTTGTATTGACAGTAATATTGTCAAAGCATTAGCGTTTGACACTGTCTACCGTCATTATAATCACATCTGACATCTAATCTGACATATCCTGGCTACTAGTTTTAATGCAGTACGACCAATCTCGATGAAATAGAATTTGCTCATGCAGCTAAACTATTGATTGTACCAAAAAATGTCATAGTCATAAATTATTCAGAATTTCCTCTAGTTTAATTTATTATTTAACTATTTCGACGAAATTAAAAAATGCTACGAGTAAACAACCAGTTCCTTGGGCCCTTTTGAACAAAAAGCTTTTCAGCTCTAAGTTTGGCCATGAAACTTCTAAATATGAAGTTTCGTCCCGATACCTTTAGTAGTTTCTCCGGAATCGTCGCCACAAAAAAACGGGTACACACACACACACACACACACACACACACACCCACATCCACACACGCAGACATTTTTTTGTACCTTGGTCAAAAATGTTCAGGGGACCCAAAAAGACATATTTCCGCTAAAATCTCAAAAATTTTTTTTGGCACGATTGCAACACTTTACATACTATGTATGATGAAGTAAAAACTACCGTTAAAAGTACCAAAATTTAAAATAACTTTAAAATTAAGTACTCTATTGAACTCCTCATTCAGATGTGCTTTTTTAAAATATTTTTACTTTATCATATGTAGTATGACAAAGTATAGTAATCGTATCAAAAAAGTTTTGAGATTTTAGCAGTAATATGATCTTTAGGGTCCCCTGAACATTTTTGACCAAGGTAAAAAAAGATGTTTGTGTATCCGTCTTTTGTGGCAACGATTCCGGAGAAACTACTAAAGGTATCGGGACGAAACTTCATATTTAGAAGTTACATGCGTAAACTTAGAGCTGAAAGAAAAGTTTTGTTCAATAGGGCCAAAAGGAACTGGAGGTATACTCTTAGCATTTTTCAACAAATTTGCAAAAGAGCCGCTATTGCTGTAATTTGATCAAAATACAGTAGAGCGTCGATAATCCAAACGCCCAATAACAAATAATAAAACAATAAATCACTGGGTAACCGAGTAAAAAGCAATTTTTATCAAATCATGTTCACAGAAATGTATAACTTTTGTTTTATATATTGTACCCAATACTCAAAATTTGATAATCCGAACGAACGATATTTGATATCGACGCTCTACTGTAGTTAAATAATAAATTACCGCTGATTAAATATCTAATTAATTAATAAAAAAAAACAATGAACCACTGCTCATTAGATCTTTTAAATATCTTTTCAGATTATTGATCGGCTTAAAAATACGCTACTTTACATATATTTAAGTTTATTTATCTCTAATAAGTGAGATGTCCACGCATTACCAAGAAAAATGGACAACTGTAGCATTACTTTTGATGCGTCAAAGTTTGTTAAATGGATCTTCTTGTATATTTGTATTTTGTTTGTTGAAAATTTGTTATATATCTAAATATACAAAAAAGGGTAGCAATTTTTTTTTATTTTCTGCAAATTTGTACTAGATATTTTGCAAAATCGACAAAAATAATGACAAAAGCTTAACGTGTTTACCAAGTACAAAGTAATAGTACAAATTCCCATTAATCACTGCAAACAAAAACTGTTACGGAGAATTTTCACGTACAAAATAACATTTTAAAAGCGCAACACAAATTCTCTCACTCGAGAAGCAACCGTATAGTACGGTACAGTTAAAAGTCAATGCTTTATATTATCAAAAAAGATATTCCCGCTTTACTTATTTGCAATAATCCAAATATTACGTAACCGGTTTAATTTTATTAAGTTATCGTATTTGTCCGTCTTTGGTTCCATTGTCAGTATTTTGCAGCGTTTGCTCTTTTGTTATTATATATTTATGTCGCACGGTCCTCAAAATATCTCCTGAAAATAATTTACGATAACATATTTATCACATCAACGTTAATACCTCTAATATTTTTCTTTGAACATCGGTATCATCGGTATTCATCTCAAAATATCTTGTTTCCTTGACAACTTAAATATTAAGAAGACGTCTATTTAGTTTTTTTTTGTGACTGGTGGTTTTATTTATCGGATAACGGTGGCGCGTTTCTTGACCGGCAGAGATGCGGTTTGAATTTGGCGCGTCCGCATCGGCGCGCCATCTAGGCGTGTGCGATGAAAGACCTTGGCACAAGCGAACGCAGTTCGGCATTACTTCTATCGTGTTGGTGTGAATTGATGACGAGTGAACTTTTCCAGGTGAGGACGGCATTGTTCGCGGCATTCCTTACCGTTTATTCGAGGTAAGTGGCGTCCGAATTGTAGCGAAAAGGTGCACCGGCCCGCGATAAGGGCCGCCCGCGTCGCATCCAGGCGATTTCTCGTATCTTTTCGCGGGTCGCGGGTGTTTTGGGGTAGGGAGCTTCGCCGCTCTGGTGTTGGGTTTTGTGGAAGGGGTGCTCGTAGCCGTATTGTAGGATATATTCATCCCCACTGGCCACATTCTCTCGAAACCACCACCACAAATTTCCTCCACCACGTTAGACGACGTCATCGCCATAGATACGGCAAACATCTCGCAGCAAGTCGCTCCTGGCTCCATATTTTCGACTTATTTCGATGCCCAAGGTCGTTCAACCTAATCTTTCATATCACGTTTATAACCTGGTATAACGGAAAAACCACGCGAAATAATGGCTACGTGTTCTACTGCTAGTTCATCGGTGTGATCTTGTGTATCAATTTGAGCGACCATTCGTGTTGTTTTGCGTTTTAATGAATGTACGAATAGGAAAGTTGTATGCGATCGGGTTATGTAATAACATAACCAACTTTCGTATTTGTTGTGAGTTGTATCCGATCCCATATTAGCTGTTTATACCTGTATACTTGTGTAGCACCTTTCCCTTCGGTATTTCTACCTAGCACCGGGGTAGAATTGACCCTTTTGTTATAACTGTTTAAGATATTACGCATTATAGCTCTATTTATAGCGATATCCTGGGCTATTTTCCCATTATTCAATACGTATGCTAATTATCTAGAAATTTGTATTGTTTCATAGAAGTAATCTTTACTCAAATGAATAACGGTATGTTTAATTGCTATTTAACCTCTTATAAGTAAGGTAATGACGTAATTTGTGTCTATTTATTAGTAATGTTGTACGCCCAGTATGGAAACAGTTGTGTCGTTTTATAAAAATTTATTAATAATTAATTACATTAATTAATTGTACCATCGCGAGCATAAAAAAAACGGGGACAGCAAAGTGAAATTAGGCACTTATATTCTGAACAATTTTAGTTGTGTATTTTTTACTTTGACCGTACTTCTTAACTTATGAAGTTTAAACTTTGACAGTTGACAGATACTGTCAACTAAAAAACAAATTTACTAAAGGAATCGGGACGAAACTACATATTTAGAAGTTTCATGACCAAACTTACAGCTGAAGCTATTTCTGTAATTTCGGCAAAATAGGTAAATAATAAATTAAAGTAGAGGAAATTTTGTATAATTTATGTCTATGACGTTTTTTGGTAAAATTAATAGTTTAGCTGCATGAGCAAATTTTATTTGATCGAGATCGGTCTTGTCTGCATTCATATAAAACTAGCTAGCCTAGATTTGACAGATATTTTCACTCTAATGACAGTAAGTAGTGTCAAACGCTGATGGTTTTGACAATACCTACTGCTAATAGAATCAAAATATCTGTTAAATCCTGGCTAACTAGTTTTATTTTAATGCAGACACGACCGATCTTGATCTATAGAATCTCATACAGCTATATTATTAATTTTATATACAGAGTCTTCCTAAATAACATGTAAATACGAAGAGGGGTAATTCTTTGGCTTATTTAAGTGGCGGGTCCAACAGCTGATCGACAGAGGCTTGGTTGTTTTTGATAAGTTTAGAGAAATCAGTCGAGAATTGGTCTTTGCGTGGGGATGTCGACGTTTTCGCTAAAGCTACTTTGGAACAAGATAGACTTTGCCGACGTGCGGTCAACATTATATGATCTAACGTCTTTAACGCTGTTTCAATTTATTTTTGCACACGTAAGCAGGCTGTCTAGTGATTTTACAACGTTACCAACATAACATCGTAGCTCTAAAAATTACTGTGATAAATTTTTGACATAACCTATGTGGAGTATGTGAGATATTTATCATATATTTATATGATAAATAACTTCAACATTTGTCTACGGTTTATGAAGTGATATATGCAAAAACACACGTACTATGAATACACGCACACGTACTATGAATATGTGGCATATTTGAAAGTGTATTGAGATTATGCGCCCATATACATTTATACCTCCTAAGAAACAAACCCCGTACCAATAACTTTGGTCACAGATTACTTACTCTTAGTACGATAGATTATGCACTCATTTCTCAGCCGATAATACACTTATGCCTAGCTACTGAAAAACAAATACATATCGACCCATGCAACGAAGACTATCGTAACTAACAAACTAAATGTAGTTACTATAGTCTTTGTTGCATGGGTCGATATTACATACGTATGTACATCCACAGCACAGGGATCTGATGACGTATAAGAAAAACAAAACAGTTAATAAGTTATAAGTTATTATAAGTTATTCTTTATTTACCAATTTGTAATTTATATATTATTTATAAAAGACAATTAGACAACATAAGCGTTATAATATTATATAGCTTTATTAATATTATATTATAATATCAAAATCACAAAAATGTTGATCCTCGCTATCATGAGACCACACGCATACGGGTCGTAATGCTTGTTCGGTTCTTCGGGGCTAATTGCAATACTATCTGCGGTTTGTTGTGTTAAACGTAATTCTCCATACACTTTGCACTTGAGAAGAAAAACATCTGGAGTCAGTGGTTGACAAGTCGACTATGTCCCATTATACATTTCTCATATAATAATGTTATAGACGTCTTCCAGTAATATTACCAAAAAATTTGATAAAAAATCGGTAATCTTCAGCATACCTTGATAATTTTATTGTCAGGTCATGGAAATTATGAAAATTAGTAATCACATCTCTTGTCTAGAAATCCTCTTCGATCAACAAAATAGTACGTAAGGATTTTGATTCCTCGTAATGTGATTTGAATCCAATTACAAAACCCGTAATGAGCTATCTGCATCATACCATACTTGGAGCTTAAATTCTCTGGTAGTAGAATCGATAAAACAGCACTGTTTATATGTATATTCTGCTAACTAACCTATCAATTGAAAAGGAAATTTTAAAAAACAATAGTATACTTCTTTAGGCACAAACCTGATTGATGTCTGATATAATAGTAGAATTTTTATGTAATCTCCTAATTTCGATTAGAATACTTGTTTGTGCAGTGTCCCCAAGTTTTCTACATTTTCAGATTATATCGGATTTGTAGGTTAGAACTCTCGAAATCTGTCCCAGTAAATATAAATGTGAATTTTAGCGAGTAACAGCCTTTTTTTGTGGTATATGGTAGATAGAGATAGACCCATTACTATTATCTTCGTCTAATGACGACTAGTTCTCGAGAACATCGTAGATGGACACACTGTTCAGACTCGAACATGGATGGAAAAATTGGGAAAATACGACGCCGATTCGTCAAAGGTGTGGCTTTATTTCTTTTCATTTATTGAATTTTTTTCAAATTGTACATTGACATAAAGTGGAACTACTGCGGCGCGTCGCAAAAATACATAATTGAATTGTTATTCCTGAAATCAGGATATCACCCGTCCTCCAATTATATGTCTATCTTTGAGCAGCAATTGTTTAAAATTGGGCATGGGTATAATAAATATGGAGATGTGGCCCACTAGAATAGTTAATTCAGATTGTTGTAATCTTATAAGATGCTATCATTATTCAATAATTAACCCACAGGAGCATTGAACTGTTTAAATAATTGGACCAATAGGGGACCACCAGAGCTGAGCAGAACAGACCTGAAGTTAGGCTGAACCAGCCTCTTAATGACTAAAAAATCATTTAAACATAGGTCTGCAAACGCTTCGCTGCCGATCTACAGGGTGTTGAAATTTCAAGTTTTTTTTGTTTTTTCTTTATAGCTCTTATAGTTTTTGAGATATTTAGCTCTAATTTGGAATATGGGTTACGCTGTAGGACTTGCATCATTGGGCATACCAAATGGTTTTAATAATCTACAGGGAGATATTTTTTCAGGGGTCTTGCCCTCTTTTCTCCCCATGAACTTTTTTTCGGTGCGCCGCTGGTGGATTCTAAAATACAAAATGCATTTTTTGTTTTGTTCTAAAGCATTTTAATCTTTTGGAGTGTTTTCGTATTTACCACCGTTATCGAGAAAAAAAATAAAAGCTTTTCTGTGTTTCGCTAGATGAAATTAAAATTTTTTAAATAATTGGACTAGTATGCCTTGGCTTGATTTAGATAACCTTTTGTTTGTATTTATTTTGACATTTTATTCGCCACCAACTGTTAAAAATTAAAACTAGGATACAAGATAAAGAAAAAGCTAAAATAATCTTGAAATTTCAACACCCTGTAGATCGGCAACGAAGCGTTTGCGGACCTATATTTATATGAATTTTTAGTCATTAAATAAGCCAAAGAATACCCATTTTCGCATTTACATGATATTTAGGAACACACATCAGATTTTTTTGTGGCGACGATTCCGGAAAAAACTACTAAAGGTATCGGGACGAAACTTCATATTTAGAAGTTTCATGACCAAACTTAGAGCTGAAAAGCTTTTTGTTCAAAAGGGTGCAAAGGAACTGGATGTTTACTCTTAGCATTTTTTGACGATTTTGCAAATGAGCTGCCATTTTTGTAATTTCATCAAAATAGTTAAATTATAAATTAAAGTAGAGGAAATTTTGTATAATTTATGTCTATGACATTTTTTGGTAAAATTAATAGTTTAGCTGCATGAGCAAATTTTATTTGATCGAGATCGGTCTTGTCTGCATTAATATAAAACTAGTTAGCCAGGATTTGACAGATATTTTCATTCTAATGACAGTAGGTAGTGTGAAACGATAATGTTTTGACAATACTTTCCGTCAATAAAATATCTGTCAAATCATGGCTAGCTTGTTTTATTTTAATGCAGACACGACCGATCTCGATCAAATAGAATATCATGCAGCTAAACTATTAATTTTATATCTAGTATGATAAAGTCATGTGCCTGGCCACATCAGATTTTTTTCAATAAATTTAACCGTGGCGTAACAAAAATATTTTTAAAATTATTATTTTCTACTGATAAAAATTTAGATTAATACAACGTTTTGAAATTATTTTAATTAGTCACCAAAAAATGACACGTGCATCAAATAAAACAATAATAAATTGAGAAATATATACGCAACTATACTGTTTTTTTTTTACGTTTACGTTATTATGTTCACAATAATATACGATATTACATCAGTATATATCGACAGAATAAAAATAATTATTGCAATAGCAAGTAATCAGAGACCACTTAGAAACAACGCCTGATTATATTAATAAATAATAATAATAACGTTTGACATGTGTACGTCATGTGTGGTCAGATTTGATATTTTTGTTAGTCATGTTTTGTTAATGTTTGTTGTCCTGAGCATATAACGTTACGTATACTTTATGTACTAAATGTATTGCAAAAATGTTTTCCTTTTTATGAAATATTTTTTATTGTGTTTCTAATACTAGCTACAAAAAAAGTTGACAACTGTTTATTGACGCTTTTTCAAAACAAAATATCCTAACCTAACTTTTTTTGCAGTTAACATACACTAGGGTGTAACAAAGGTATAAAATAAATTGTATAGAAGTCAAATAAAATTAATAATTAAAGTATTAATAATTAAAATACCAGTTTCCAAAATTTTGTTTATGTCCTAAATGATCATAAAGTAACATTTTAGAGCTTAGATACCGGGACGATAACAGCTTCTTTTTGCGCCCTAGGGCATAAAGGATGCCACGGTTATATGTCAAATATATCAAATATTTGTCATACAAATTGTAAATTTTAAATCGTCAATGTCAATTATTGGCGATTAATGTTATAAGTTTGACAATTAATTGTCTGTATTGGCACCCAACTCCGAATTGTTTGTATTGTTATTCAACTCCGTAGATACGCATGTCACTTGATAACGTCAAAATATTTATTAATATTATTCGAACGGGGGAACAAAACCATTGTAGGACATAAAATTTTGTATGTACCTCGGGGCATAAACATCCATCTAATGCCCTTGATACATAAATAACTATTATAAACATTAAATGTACCCAAAAGCGTCAAATTTGTTGGGTGAAACGTCCATTATATTCGCATAATTTAAACCGCAAATTGAAAATTGTGTATGAAAACATGTAACACTGCCAGAATATAAAAAGATGTATTCAAAATTTGATTGATGACACGCTGATGTCTCAAGCCTACACTTCTGGGAATAAATAACGAATTATTTATAATTAGCATGTGGCAATGTTAAATTGTGTTATCGTCATGCTGTTGCAAAATGAAAGACGTCTAGAGATACATATGTTGCAAAAATTATAAAAAAAAACTGCCAAATTGTGTGCAAAATTGCTATTTCGAAAATCGTCTGTTCGTCAAACATTTTTGTATTATTTTCTTCCGTATATGTTGGTTAATTTGATATATTTATTGATTTATAAGTGGAATGTTGATATGTTATCTGTTATCATTTTGTCGGGACGATAAGGAATTTAATCCAATATCCCGGTGTTTGAAATCGAATTTGTGACGCCATCTCTCGAGAGTTTCGTTGTCGGTATAACAGAAGTCTACTCTCGCTTTCAAACATTCTGGACAGTCTTCTATATTATTTGTAAACAAAAAACGCTAATTAATTTTGCGAATTCTTTTTATTTCTAATGATTCGTCATCATTACCATCTTCATGCAAGTTGATTATAATTGGTTCGAAAATTTTCTCATTTGAAATAGTGTTTATTGCTTCATTGCATGTATTTTTGTTTTTTAACTTATGACATTCTGATTTGTTTTGCTGTATATGCTTTAGTTAACTGAGAAAAATATGATATTCCCTCCGGAAGTTGATCGTTTCCTTTCACAAACTACTCGATTATGTCGGGATCTAACATGGTGTGGTATGACGGTTGCTCAATTACAATAATTTGGTGTTGAGAGTAGGGTTTGGAGGTCTTTTTCCCCTTTAAAGAAGTTTCTGACATTGATAATTTTGTTTTACCTACTTCTTTGGAATAATACTTCGGCATTTTCTTGAATACTTGCATGCTGTCATGCTGTCATACTGTCATGCTAGCTCCAGACTCAGCCCGAATAAATCGGCGAAAAGTTCGGCGAGGCTGGGCGAGACATAGCGGTCAAAGAAGCCCATCCACATTCTCGGCATTCGGCTCGTGCATTCTCTGTTCATCTGCGGGTGACTTAGAATGGACGTCGCTGAAGTAGCCGCTGCCTCAGCGTATAGTGTGTGTGCATTCTTTCATTGAAATTGTGGTTATTATTAATTAATAATTAATTGAATAACGTAAATAAAAATAAAAAATCTGATGTGGCCAGGCACATGACTTTATCATACTATATATAAAATTAATAGTTTAGCTGCATGAGATTCTATTTGATCGAGATCGGCTATGTCTGCATTAAAATAAAACTAGTAGAACTAGACAGATATGTGAATTAAAGCTGTGTTCGGATATTGCAGTCCGTTGACATCAGGTACACCGTCCAAATGACACGTGTTATTGGGTGTAAAAAGTGCGTTCCGATTGGTGGTAATGGTAGGTAATGGCGGTGGAAGCAGACGAAATTAAAGTATTTCTCACATGTCGTGATGGTGACACATATTAGTTTGCATGTACATAAACTTGAGTCACTAGCAATAACTATTAGAAATACTATAATGGCGTCTACTACTACTGCCATTAGCACTAATGAAAACGCACCTTAACGGTGTCCAATATCCGAACGCAGCTTGTATTGACAGTAGTATTGTCAAAACATTAGCGCTTGACACTACCTGACATATCCTGGCTACTAGTTTTCATGCAGTACGACCGATGTCGATGAAATAGAATTTGCTCATGCAGCTAAAGTATTGATGGTACTAAAAAATGTCATAGTCATAAATTATTCAGAATTTTCTCTAGTTTAATTTGTTATTTAACTGTTTCGACGAAATGCCAGAACTGGCGGCTCATTTGCAAAATCGTCGAAAAATGCTAAGAGTAAACCACCAGTTCCTTTCGACCCTTTTGTACCAAAAGCTTTTCAGCTCTAAGTTTGGTTATTAAACTTCTAAATATGAAGTTTCGTCCCGATACCTTTAGTAGTTTTTCCGGAATCGTCGCCACAAAAAACGGGTACACACACACACACACACACACACACACACACACACACACACACACATACACACACACACAGACATTTTTTGTACCTTGGTCAAAAATGTTCAGGGGACCCAAAAAGACATATTTCCGCTAAAATCTCAAATTTTTTTTTTGGCACGATTACAATACTTTACATACTGCGTATGATAAAGTAAAAAAAAATATATTAAATGTTTGAAAAATGTCTTAAATGCTTAAATTGATTTCTTATTCTGATCATTTATATTAGATACCCTATACTAATATAAGACATAGTATAGGTAAAACCACGAGAGCTGCAAATGAGTAATCGCTTGAAATCGTAAGAACAGACGCATGAAAAAGTACGCTGTTTCTGTCTAACGCACGGGAATGGTCTGTAACGTATCACCAAAATAACAGCTGAAATCGATGACTCATTTGCAGCTCTCGTGATATTACCTATAATACGATTTTCCATAAAACAAAATTAAATATTTGCATAATTATTATTTTGTATAATGTACTGCGTTATAAATCAAATATTATAGTGCATATCTATACAGAGTTAGTTAAAATTACAACTAAATAATTTTCCAACCGTAAAAAATTTAAAGAAAGAAACATTTTTGTTTGGTTTAGTCTACCTATCGAAATTTGGTAACATTTCCTTTTTTACTTTATCATACGCAGTATGTAAAGTATTGTAATCTAGCCAAAAAAAAATTTTGATATTTTAGCGGAAATATGTCTTTTTGGGTCCCCTGAACATTTTTGACCAAGGTACAAAAAATGTCTGTGTGTGTGTGTGTGTGTGTGTGTGTGTGTGTGTGTGTGTATGTGTGTGTGTGTGTGTGTGTACCCGTTTTTGTGGCGACGATTCCGGAGAAACTACTAAAGGTATCGGGACGAAACTTCATATTTAGAAGTTTCATAACCAAACTTAGAGCTGAAAAGCTTTCTGTTGAAAAGGGTCCAAAGGAACTGGTGGTTTACTCATAGCATTTTTCGAAGATTTTGCAAATGAGCCGCTATTTGTGTAATGTCGTCAAAATAGTTAAATAATAAATTAAAGGAGAGGAAATTTTCTATAATTTATGTATATGACATTTTTTGGTAGAATTTATAGTTTAGCTGCATGAGCAAATTCTATTTCATCGAGATCGGTCGTACTGCTTTAAAACTAGTAGCCAGGATATGTCAGATTTTTTGATTCTAATGACAGTAGCTAGTGTCAAACGCTAATGTTTTGAATATACTACTGTCAATATAGGCTGCGTTCGGATATTGAACACCGTTACACTTTTTACACCCAATAACACGTAAGTGTCATTTGGACGGTGTACCCGGTGTCAACGGAGACAATATCCGAACGCAGCTTTAATCGAGATATCTGTCTAGTTCTACTAGTTTTATTTTAAGGCAGCCGATCTCGATCAAATAGAATCTCATGCAGCTAAACTATTAATTTTATATATAGTATGATAAAGTCATGTGCCTGGCCACATCAGATTTTTTAAATAGAATACTGTATATTTTTAAATTTTTCAATTCGAAGATTATTTCTAAGAATTTTTTGTAGGAACCATTTTTTATAAAATGGATCATTTTTAGTTATCAGCAATTAATTAAAACTCCTGAACTTTGAAACTGAATTTTTTCCCACATACATACACACATTTATTTTTAATTTGCTGTTAGAACATTTAATTAACATTTAATTTTATTTTTCTATTTTATTGTTCTGCTATTTCTTATCCGTTTAGTTAAAATAAAAGTTTGAGTTTTGATTAATTGCTTATAACTAAAAAATGATGCATTGTATAAAAAGTGATTCTTACAAAAAATTCATGGAATTGATCTTAATTATAAAAAATATGTGTTCTATTAGAAAACGGAAAGGTTGCCAGTTTTCATAATAAAATAAGCACTCTGTATATTAAAAATATATTTAAACGATAGCTTGTTTAAAATCAAACAACTTATGTTTGATTTTTTTGAAAATCTTTACGGTTGGTCAATTATTTAGGCGCTCCGGATACTTTGACCAACCCTGTATACTGGTATGTAACAACGATATTATCAATCAATAACTTAGTAATTGCCCTATGTAGATCGCAGTCGTAATTTGAGATTGTCGAGAAGGATAAAACAAGAATGACTGTAAAATGTCTGTCGACAGTGAATAAATATTTTTTCCCCAAATGTACGAGAAGCACCTGTGCGACAGGTAAAATTATACCTACTTACCAGGTAGTTCTCAGCTGGCGCCCAAGTAATCAAAGAACTGTACCAAAACGATACAATAGATTCAGACATCATAGAAAAATAAGACTGGAATAACTTGGAACTGATAGGATTTATTTGAAAGAGATAAATAATATATTCTTTAGTTTTAATTAGTTATTGATTTAATATTGCTATTAATTTTAATTTTCATTAGTAATCTTATAATACGGATGGTTAATTTATTGATATGCATTTGCATTTCTTCAATAATACAGAAATAAATATCATTATCTGGCATATTTTCCATTTTAACTTTGCGCATGTGATTTTTTCCTGACAAATAGGGTATTCCGGTGTTTTTGAAATTGTCATTTTTTACAAAGTATGGGTGCTACTGTTTGCTACTTCACAAGTAAAATATCAAACATTGTTTTAAATTAAGAGAAATCGTTGTTTGAATTAGGATTGGTCTTTGTGACGTCACAAAGACCGCTCAAAGTGAGCGACTTGACAACGTTGCTATATCTAGGGTGCACGTAGTAAATTTTTGTCTTCTGTTGTGTCAACGTTTAGAATCGCTCGTTTGTTGACACCTGCTTTGGTTATTGAGGTTATATCAAACAGTTGTTCAAAATGTATAAACTCCAACGCCGACATTGTTCTGTGCCGGGCTGTAACAGCAGTAGAACAGTAACTCCTGATAAAATTTTCTTTACATTGCCGACTAGCGAGATGAGGGATGTTTGGCTTCAAGTTTCAATGATCAAATCATCTCTCAAAAAAGTTACCTTTATTCGTTGTCAAACAACAGGGTCGCCAACCGTCAACTTGGCCGATCAGCTGTTCGAGAGCTGTCCGCTGTTGCCACCGCTACTAGGGATCGGTAATCATCGTGTATTTCCGAGGGTGGTCGGTGAATTCAAACGAAATGCACTTTTAATTGCAATTATCTCATAGAAAAACTAAATCAAAAAGCTCATAGCTTAACTTTATGAATCCTCATAAATTGTACAATAGGTTAAACCGAATATCTGCTTAAATTTTGACATGACCGGAATACCCTATTATAGTAATGGGGACGTCACAAATAGAGAAAGAAATACTATCGGATATTCAATTTTATATCAATGTAAACTATTTGTATTTTGCATATAAATTTATTGTGTTCAATATTTTTTAATCTTTTTATTTCAATACTAAATAATTGTTCCATTCCTACTTTTCGGGTGCGTTGATGCTCGAACAGCCCCTTCACCGCACGTGTCTGATGTCATAAATCAGACCCCGGTCGTAAATAATACCTTCGGGTACACACAAAAACTGCTCGAGCCGCGTCAAAAATCCACATTGAATGGATCGAAGCGAAACTCGAAGGTCCCTGCTAACATGTCGAATAGTGTGGCCATGCTGAATAAGGGCGACATCACGAGCAGTTTGCACTTCACTAAGATGCTGGAGCTAGCATGACAGTCATTTCCATTTTATTTTGCGTTATTAATTTATATTTTAAAGTGTAACTTAGAAGTAGCTAAGAGTTGTAACATTGTTTTTGTAATTTTCTTCAGTTAAATATATGCCGTCGAAGTATACCAAATTTGATTTGCCAAGAACTATTATTTAAAAAGTTACAAGTTTCGAAAAAGGTGTTCCCCTATTTTTTTTAGCAGTGTGTATGAGACTTAAGCCGGGGCTACACATTCGTATACTTGCCAAATATCAAAAATTTGCCAAGTATACGATTATTTGTGAAAAGAAAAAAAACAGTTTCTAATTCGTATCGAGTCCGCCTCAAAAATAGATCTATATATTCGACGGTCGGCTGTGCGGACGGGTTTTTTACGTCGAATACTTGGTATTTGCAATATCCAGTTGAAGTGGATATAGCAAGTGCCTAGGCGACAAATATTGGTTTCATTTATTTGCACTCGATGAACACATTTGTCACTTTAGTACGCTGTTTAATTTATTCAATTTTTAATTTCGTATTGTGTGAAGTAGGTCGTATACGAAGATTGACAATAGATTTCTAAATATTAGTAAGATTTTTGATTTTTCTAAAGGGCGAAAACCGCATAAAATTGTAATTTTGTGAAACCGTCAGACCGACAGTTTTCCGGAAACCGTCAGACAGAAATTAGAAAAAAAATATTGTTGTTTTTACCTGTCCACATAAACGCAATGTTATTTCTTTCCAAGAAAAACGTAGACCATATACAGAGTGTATCCTAAGTTGATGCTTTTCTTTGAACAATATAGAATAAATAGATGATACTCATTTATGAACTTTCAAAATACAACCTTTTTGTTAAATGAAAAATCTGATGTGGCCAGGCACATGACTTTATCATACTATATATAAAATTAATGGTTTAGCTGCATGCGATTCCATTAATCATTAACACAAATATATTAATTAAAGAAAGTACACATTATGAATTAACATAATTTCAAATGATATAAAACAAACGGTGCCTTGCGCCGTGGGCGCTTATCCGAAATTGTATTTACAAATTTGAAATCTTTACAATCTTTACTTTTTACCAGTGAGTGAATAGCTTGGCGGGTATATTTTTAAAAACAAACAACGATAAAACAATAAAAATGCTTTACTAAAATATTTAAAATAACGTAAAACGTTTTGATCTAAATATTATTGAATAAAACATGGACACACACAGCACGCACACGCAGCTACCGCCACCGCGTTCGCCTTCTCCTTCGTTGATCGGGCTCAACGTCATCTTCATCGCTGACGTCCCGCTCAGCATCTATTTGCAGAGGTCCTGCATCCGCTTTGCCTTCGTGCTTGTCCCCAGGTTGGTCAGGTGGTTCCGGCGCAGAGCTATTGTCAAAACATCACCGTATAACACTGTCTGTCATTAGTTCTGTCACAGTTCTATCATTAGAATTAAAATCCTGGCTACTTAGTTTTAAGGCCGACACGACCGATCTCAATTTGAATCTGCTCCTGCAGCCAAACTATTAATTTTACCAAAAAATATCATAGACATAAATGATACAAAATTTCCTCTCCTTTAATTTATTATTTAGCTGCTTTGTCGAAATTACAGAAATTGCGGCTCATTTGCAAAATCCTTGAAAAATGATGGAAACATCCAGTTACTTTGGACCCTTTTGAGCCAAAAGCTTTTCAGCTCTAAGTTTGGTCATGAAACTTCTAAATATGAAGTTTCGTCCCGATACCTTTAGTAGTTTCTCCGGAATCCTCGCCACAAAAATCGGGTACAGACATACACACACACACACACACACACACACACACACAGACATTTTTTGTACCTTGGTCAAATATGTTCAGGGGACCCAAAAGGACAAATTTTTGTTTCAGAAGCTAATTGATCTATATTTCAGACAATGTTAGGACATATTTATACACCGAACCTAGTAGTACAATTGGATTTAGTAGAACTTTAAAGATGACGAAGAAACCATATCTAACATTTCTTTTATGGGCAATATCTTCCTAATTTAAATAAAAGAATATGTATTTTTTCTCATTAAAATAATAATTTATTTAAACTAGTTCACATCAAATGACCAATAGGGTATTCCGGTCATGTCAAAATTTAAGCAGATATTCGGTTTAACCTATTGTACAATTTATGAGGATTCATAAAGTTAAGCTATGAGCTTTTTGATTTAGTTTTTCTATGAGATAATTGCAATTAAAAGTGCATTTCGTTTGAATTCACCGACCACCCTCGGAAATACACGATGATTACCGATCCCTAGTAGCGGTGACAACAGCGGACAGCTCTCGAACAGCTGATCGGCCAAGTTGACGGTTGGCGACCCTGTTGTTTGACAACGTATAAAGGTAACTTTTTTGAGAGATGATTTGATCACTGAAACTTGAAGCCAAACATCCCTCATCTCGCTAGTCGGCAATGTAAAGAAAATTTTATCAGGAGTTACTGTTCTACTGCTGTTACAGCACGGCACAGAACAATGTCGGCGTTGGAGTTTATACATTTTGAACAACTGTTTGATGTAACCTCAATATCCAAAGCAGGTGTCAACAAACGAGCGATTCTAAACGTTGACACAACAGAAGACAAAAATTTACTACGTGCACCCTAGATATAGCAACGTTGTCAAGTCGCTCACTTTGAGCGGTCTTTGTGACGTCACAAAGAGCAATCCTAATTCAAACTTCAAACAACGATTTCTCTTAATTTAAAACAATGTTTGATATTTTACTTGTGAAGTAGCAAACAGTAGCACCCATACTTTGTAAAAAATGACAATTTCAAAAATACCGGAATACCCTATTGTATTGTTTTACAGTCTGTTAAAATTCGATGCTGCGAATTATTAATACCGAAAGCTGATGAATTAAACAAAAAATCATTAAAATGAAACAAAAAGTTTCGTCAAGATTTGTTTTGTAAATTTCCACAAGAATGCTTTTGTTAGTACGCAGTAATTCTGCACTTATGTAATTAAAAATATGTCGACATTATAAACTAAAACCTTGCTTGTTCGTAATCAAATTATCAGTTTGATTTGAAAAAGCTAATGTGCAAATAAGGCGAACTAATCAAAAAAATAGCTAGTGCCCATTCGGTACGCACATGTAGCAAGTCCTCAAAGAAAATTTTCATGTATTAGAAAATGCGGCGATGCACGAATGTCCGATGCATTTACTGTTGCAGTGCAACTCTGACGGTCCGAAATCACAAACGAATATTGTACAAATTTGTTGGTATGTCATAGATTTTTTTGTGTTTTATAAAAAATCAGCCGGTAATCAAGGATCGATGAAAAATATTCGGTGAACGAACTTAAGAAGAAAAATAAATCACTCATGGCATCGTTTGGACCAATCAATAACAAACATTTTCGATTTGCGTGGCAAATATATATTGCCAAACATGTGTAGGACTTCAATATTTTTGTTCAGTCTTTGCAGAGTTACGAGCCTTCAAACACAGTACTGAATACTTTTGCAAACGATAGAAGTAACGTTTCTTTCGGGTTGTTGAAAATGATCACAACTTTTTCCGTTTTTTCTCCATCTTTCGTGTCACTCAGCGATGACGTAAAAACAAACCAGCTCAGCACGCATCGGGGAATTTAATATAACGGTACTCTAAACTTCACAAGCGGTTCCGTCTGCCCGTACCAACTGTACCACTGCTTTAACGCTATAACGGTATTCTGCGATATACCTGTAAAACACAGGTGGCAATCCTATTTAAATAAAAAAAAAACACGTATCCACACAAGTTTAAAACTTATATTATAGTCGTATCTTTACCAGAGGTACGTACTACATAAAAAAGCCCGGTCTACGATCAGTTTTAAAGTCCTACAGCCAAGATCTACGATACCGTGTCTTCAAACGCGAAGTGAAATTCTCCATCTGTGCATTGGCACTAAAGTAAAAGTGCTTTCTTTCGGTGCTAGGATAAAAATAATACACAAAACGACGCTTAACTATAGAAACGTAGTCTACAGGCCGACTGAGCAGGTGAAAGTTTGTCCGTAACTAGGTAAATAGGTTGTTGTACCCCCACGTATAGATTTCACATAGTTGCATCTCTCTCTGGCGACCAAGGTTGATGGTAAATGGTAAGATGCGAATGTGTGTCACGTGACTCTTTGGTTCGAGGAGTGCCTTTACCCCACTTTCCAATACCACGACGAAGTGCTAAGAGGCACCACCACTTTGTTGTGCGCTCCGCGTTGTCCCGTGTTCGTTTTTTACATCCCCCTCCGATCGTGTGTTGTTATTTGGGAGGTTAGGACGTGATTTGGGGGGTAGAGTCAAGGACGTAGCGGCTGTCAAAATTGCGGATTTTTGACTCGCCGCGAAAACGTGTTCTGTTTTGTTTTTGTGTTTTGCGATTTTGCTGTTTGCTCGTTGTTTTGTGTTCGTGCCGATTTCGGGTTTTGTTTTTTGGGTATGTTTTTGTTTTTTTTTATGGTGTTTTTGTGTTGTTTATTGTTGTGCGTAATTCTTATGTTTATTTGGGATATTGTCGTCATATTTGCGCTGGGAGTTTGACATCCGTCTTGGGAATGTTATTTAATTAGGTTATTCGCTAATTGTTATTCCATTGTGTGTGTATATATTTTCTCTTTAGGTCTAATTCTGCTGCTTTTGAGTTGTGCCCAATTGATATTGTTAATTACCTTTCTGGTCTAATCTCACGACAGTTATTACTAATAAAAATACTTTTTACTTTATCATACGTAGTATGGCAAAGTATTGTAATCGTGTCGACAAACAGTTTTGAGATTTTAGCGTAAATATGTGGCGTTTTTTGTGGCGACGATTCCGGAGAAACTACGAAAGGTATCGGGATGAAACTTCATATTTAGAAGTTTCATGACCAAACTTAGAGCTGAAAACGTTTTTGTTCAAAAGGGTCCATAGGAACTGGTGGTTTACTCTTAGCATTTTTCAAGGATTTTGTGAATGAGCCGCCATTTCTGTAATTTCGTCAAAATAGTTAAATAATAAATTAAAGTAGAGGAAATTTTGTATAATTTATGTCTATAACATGTTTTCGTAATATTTATAGTTTAGTTTCATCAGCTAATTTTGTTTGATCGAGATCGGTCGTGTCTGCTTTTTTTGTCTGCGATTTGACAGATAATTTCATTTTAATGACGGTAGGTAGTGTCAAACGCTGATGTTTTGACAATACCTACTGTCAATAGGATCAAAATATGGGTCAAATCCTGGCTAACTAGTTTTATTATAATGCAGATACGATCGGTCTCGATCAAATAGAATCTCATGCAGCTAGATTATAAATTTTCTATAAAGTATGATAAAGTCATGTGCCTCCCCACATCAGATTTTTTCTGTAGTTTCTGTAGTTTTTTTGTTTTTTAAGGAAAATGCTGTTATAGTTTGTATTGCATTTTCAGAAACTGCTTATTTTTTTACGACGTTTGGCATTAGTGACAAATGCAACTATGATATTTCTATATCAATTAGCAAACATTGTGACTTTCATCAATATCTTTTATCATATTTTGGAATTATTTTTAGTGCCATATTGCCAGTTTTTCCATAATAGGGTATTCCGGTGTTTTTGAAATTGTCATTTTTTTACAAAGTATGGGTGCTACTGTTTGCTACTTCACAAGTAAAATATCAAACATTGTTTTAAATTAAGAGAAATCGTTGTTTGAAGTTTGAATTAGGATTGGTCTTTGTGACGTCACAAAGACCGCTCAAAGTGAGCGACATGACAACGTTGCTATATCTAGGGTGCACGTAGTAAATTTTTACCTTCTGTTGTGTCAACGTTTAGAATCGCTCGTTTGTTGACACCTGCTCTGGTTATTGAGGTTATATCAAACAGTTGTTCAAAATGTATAAACTCCAACGCCGACATTGTTCTGTGCCGGGCTGTAACAGCAGTAGAAGAGTAACTCCTGATAAAATTTTCTTTACATTGCCGACTAGCGAGATGAGGGATGTTTGGCTTCAAGTTTCAATGATCAACTCATCTCTCAAAAAAGTTACCTTTATTCGTTGTCAAACAACAGGGTCGCCAACCGTCAACTTGGCCGATCAGCTGTTCGAGAGCTGTCCGCTGTTGCCACCGCTACTAGGGATCGGTAATCATCGTGTATTTCCGAGGGTGGTCGGTGAATTCAAACGAAATGCACTTTTAATTGCAATTATCTCATAGAAAAACTAAATCAAAAAGCTCATAGCTTAACTTTATGAATCCTCATAAATTGTACAATAGGTTAAACCGAATATCTGCTTAAATTTTGACATGACCGGAATACCCTAGTGAGTAGTATGAAAGAAGTTGAGATGGCGCTGGTTCGCTTTATTTTTGTATACACTGTACAGTGTGTGAATCCCCAAGTATTTGAAAAAAATCTCGCACATGACGATTATTTATTAATTAAAATACACATATTTGTATCCACTTTTATTTCCATCATTGAATTGTTTTGTGCTTTTGTGCTGATATTAATAGATTTGTTAATAGTCTTCAAATACAGTTGGAAAAATAATTCTACGCAAATGCAATTGCATATTCAATTCACCAAATCCATGTTGCCTAAAGAGTAAAGTTATCGATAATTTACAATTTTCAATTGTGACATTATTCAAACGGTTCTTATGTAAGGCCATAAAATGTTTCCGGTACCATTTAAACTATTAAAATATCCACCAAAGTCAGCAAACAAATGGGGTTGCTATTTATCGACTTTTTCTTTAATGTCATCTCAGTAACAATTGACATGACGCTCGGAAATTGAAAATTTCAATGTATTCGAAGGTTTTTGTAAAATAACAAACCGTCTTAGAGATTTTCTCATGTTTTCATACTTTACGCACAGATTTTTCCACGAAATCTCATTATCAAGTTCGAAATAGTTTTAAAACAGTGAAAACAGTGGAGTAAAGTAATGCCAAACATGTAGAGAACAAGTAGTTGTCGTTTGTTTTGATCAAAAACTAAAAGCAATTTAAATTTCTGGCTTGTAATAATAATTGTAGTATGCAAATTTGTGAAATTAAAGATATTACTTTCGGTCACGACAGGCATTTTAGTTCAGTGCTACAACGACACATTTAAACAAACATTAAAAATTTCAAAAACAATTTATTTATTTATTTATTACTTACATAAACTGATCTTCTATGTCTGGTAGTTTAAGTCATAAATCACCCTGTATACCAAATATTATATTATCTCACAAAACAGGAAGCACTGTTTTTATTATGAAACTGAAAACAATGTCACAATGTGTTCATTATGAAACTAAAGTAGAAAAAAGTTTACAAAAAAGGCAATGTTCTGATATATTTTTTTCTCATATAACTTTTCTCTTAGGTCACTGTGAGAATTTGTTAAACAATTTTCATTATTTTTTTTTCCCGTATAGATCATGTTTTGCTAAGAAAAACTAAAATCACTAATTTAACTTTTCTTTGATTTCCAGGTACGACTAGAAACGCTCAAGAGCTTCGGTCGAAATGAACTTCACGCCATTCGGAGTCGGGGTTCCCCTGACCACGCAATTCTCGGCCGGCAAGATCACCCAGAGCGTCACGACGCCCAATGGACAAGTGGTCGGCGTTCTCCAGGGTGGCGAGAACGGCGTCCACTACATTAGGTACATTCATATATTTAAATTTTTTTAAAAAAGAAATATGGATATTGAGAAATGTGGATCTTAAGAAGTATTGATATTAAGAAATATTAATATTTAGAAAAATTAATAGGAAGAAATATTGATATTCAGAAATATTAATATTAAGAAAATTGATATGTATCAAGAAATATTACTATTAAGATATATTGATATTCTGAAATATTTATATTAAGATAATCGTATTAAGAACTATTAATATAGAGTATAGCAATAAATATAATTAAGAATTATTAATATTCAGAAATATTGATATTAAGAAATATTAATATTAAGAAACATAAATATTAAGAAATATTTATATTAGGAAATACCAATGTTAAGATATATTGATATTCAGAAAGAAATATTGATATTAAAATATATTACTAATAACCAATAAAAATACTGATATTAAAATATATTAATATTCAGATACATTGATATTAAGAAATATTAATATAAAGAAATATCAGTATTTAGAAATATTAATATTATGAAATATCAATATTAGGAAATGTTGATATTTAGAAATACCAATATATTGATATTAAGATATATTTATTATTCTGAAATATTAATATTCAGAAATATTGATATTAAGAAATATCAGTATTTAGAAATATTAATATTAGGAAACATTAATATTAAGAAATATTGATATTAAGAAATATTAATATTAAGAAACATCAATATAAAAAAATATTTATATTAGGAAATATCAATGTTAAGATATATTGATATTCAGAAATAAATTTTGATATTATACTATATTAATAATAACATCAATAAAAATACTGATATTAAAATATATTAATATTCAGATACATTGATATTAAGAAATATTAATATTAAGAAATATCAGTATTTAGAAATATTAATATTAGGAAACATTAATATTAAGAAATATTAATATTAAGAAATATCAGTATTTAGAAACATTAATAGTCAGAAATATTAATATTCAGAAATATTAATATTAAGAAATTTCAATATTAAGAATTGTTGATATTAAGAAATGTCAATGTAGAGATATATTAATATTGAGATATATTTATTATTAGGAAATATTAATATTCAGAAAGATTGACAACTATTAATATTTTGTAGTATTAATATTAAGAACTAATGATATTAAGATATATTAATATGTACTAAGTAACATGAGTATTAGGACTATTAACATCAATAATCTCTATTATTCGATAATTTCGATACTAATCTATCTATTTTTTCTGAATAGGCCTCTGGACGGGAGTTCTTTTGCGACGTCGCAGGCGCAGCAGAGTCCCGGCCAGCAGACGCAGACGCTGATTACTCTGCCGATAACGATGCCCGGGGCGAAACCGGGAGACCCGCAGCAGCACGTGCAGATCCAGGTGGTGAACGCCACCCCCACCCAAACCCAGGTGCCTACGAGTCAGGCGCAGTCGCCAAAATATCAGATATCGCAGATTCCGATACAGACTTTCGGGCAGGGCGCCACGGTGCTGACGGTGGCGTACAACTCGAATCAGGAGGGCATACAGATTGTAAGTGGGGGTGTTTTTTTTTGTTTTTTAACGTAAATGTTATTTTTGAAATGTCGTTTCGGTTTTTGTTGCAATAACCAGTAAAATAAAAAGGGATGATTAAATCACTTGTGATGTTGGTTTCTTCGCGTGATTCAGATGTTATTTAAGTGTTTTAAGGATTTTCTCATTTTAAAATTATGCGAATACAAAATTTCAAAAAACGGTTGGTTTTTATTATGAAAATTATAAAATTTACTATAAAAATTCTTCGTTAATGACTTAAAACTTTTCATACGGACCTATTTGTTTTCCAATTTTTTTATTGCTTTTTTGGATTTTTCAATTGCGTAAGAAGTTAGATCCGTTTAAAATTTTTTTTCTTATATTTCAAACAACTGTAACTTTTTAGGAACTTGATAAACAAATGAGTCGATACTGAAACTTTTTACTCAGATACCTAGTGGGTTACCGGAACACCAAACTAATTCTCCAACCTTACGAAATTTAAAATAGAATTCAAGCTAAAATTTTTTTTGCTTTAAACAAGCTATTGTCTAAATATATTTTTTAAATTTTTACATTCTTAATTCTAAGATTTTTTTGTAGGAATCATTATTTCAAAGAATCAAAATTAGTCAAAATTACCGGAACACCTATATAATTCCTAAAAAATTGTTTCAAATAAAAGTTTTTTGTGTTTAAGGAACCACTCGTTCAAATATATTTTTAATATATTTATTATAGAAATTTGCGAACCTTTCCTTTTTCTAACAGAACATCATTTTTTATGAATTGCATTATTTTTGAGTTATATGCAATTAATCAAAACTCATGAACTTTTACTTTAACCAAACGGGTACAAAATAAATAATCCAAGAGAAAATAACAACCCAAGTAATTTGAATTAGGTAAATTAAATGTTTAAACTGCCACATTAAAATAAAACTAAAGAATGAGTTGCAATAGTGAATTTTTCAGTAATTCTTCATGTTTAAATTTTTAAGAAAATTGAAAAACTGATTAGACCATTCAATTGTATAGAAAAAAAATACAAAAAGGTTGAATTTATGTTAAATTATTACTTATATATTTTATTTCCACCAATATTCTTTTTGTAGATATAGACTGATGATGTTGCCAGGGTTGTTATATTTTAAAACATTCGTTTTAAAACATTGTTTTAAATCATTTTGTTTTAAACATGTTTAAAACAGTTTGTTTTCAATGTATAAAACACTTTGTTTTCAAACATTGTTTTAAACATGTTTTAAAACAAATATTTTGTTTTAAATGTTTAAAACACTTTGTTTTAAAACATTGATTTAAAATGAAATATTTCTTTTTCGTTTTAAACGTATTTAAAACAAGTTTGATTCCTTATTTAGAACATGTTTTTTTTTGGGTGATTTAAAACATGTTTTTTTATGTTTAAGACATGTTTTTTTTGCAAAGTGTTTAAAAACATTGTTTCGTTAAAAACATCATTTTACAAAAAAAAAACATGTTTTTTTTGTTTTAAATAAAAAAAACGTTTTTTGTAACAACCCTGGATGTTGCAAACGTAACCGGTACCTAAGAAATTAAATATATTTTACAAAGGAAAGCAGTTTTTCTTATTCAAGATTATTACATTATATACCTCTGTTGACATGGACATTGTTAATTTATCAGTTTCTTTATCTAAAAACTATCAAAGAACTATAACTAGAAATGAATATACGGACATACCGTATCATACGGACTTACTACCGTAAGGATGAAATAATCAATATATAGCACATGACGATATCTAGGCGGGATGCAAATTTTTAAATAAATCAAAAATTACAGCCACAACCTGGATTTGAACCAGGGACCTTTGCATTTCTAGCACAATGCTCTCTAACTTAAATTTTCCCTAACAAATATCATAAACCTCAGTAGCTCAGATGGGAGAGCATTGTGCTAGAAACGCAAAGGTCCCTGGTTCAAATCCAGGTTATGGCTGTAATTTTTGATTTATTTAAAAATTTACATCCCGCCTATATATCACCATCTTATATACATTGATTATTAAAAAAACTATCGGTTTTTATAAAATATTATGAATAATATTTTAAGCAAATCGTAAGAGATATCAATGGTTTTTCTATAGCTATAGATAAACGATACTTACTAGATCTATGACTGGAAGATGGTCATCTAATGACCGAAATCAATAGCGTTTAATATACTACCCAGTTTATATAATATTTCGCGTTTTATTATATTAAATTGAAATAATACAGACTAAAATAGAGTAATTTATCAAATTGATATGATACCTCGAACCCAGTTTGATTTTGCAGAACAGGAGTTAAAAAACAGAACAAATGCTTAGAATCCTTTACAATATTCTTTTTGTTGAACAAAAAACCAATAAATATAAAATTTCGATAACACGCTTACATTTTTTGGATAGTGGTTTTTGAATATCGACCATCAATAATTACGTAATACTATAAATTATACAGGGTGTGCTACTTTTTTCCAACATTGTTTTTTTCTGGAAGTAAATGTTATTCCGAGTAAAACTTATTTATGTTTAACATATTTACGTTTAAGTTCTAGATTTGTGTTCCGGTATCCGTTGAGCCAACTTATGATACTGTTTATGTAGGTCAAACCGGAAGGAAGTTTGCAAAATCGATGGCGGAATACAAATCTAGAACTTCTTGTAACAAATATCAACCAGTCATTGTATAAAATACAATCAAATGTAATAAAAACTACAAATTAAATTTGTTAGAACAACTCGAGATATAAAAGCATAAAACAAACCACATTATTAAATGCAAAACCTTCTTTTTCTAACCTCAAATAAAAAATTTCTAGCTTGACGGCCAGAACGGAATCCCGGAAGGCATGACGGTCGTAGCAGCTCTCCAACCGCAAGACATCCAACTGATCCAAACCCAGCAACAAGAACCCGACAAGAACGGCAAAGACCAACAACAACAGCAGCAGCAACACCACCACCACCATCAACAACAACTCTCGATGACACCAGTGGCCCTCGTCAAATCCGAAGGCATGAAAGACGACATGGAAGCCGGCACCATAACCATACCAGCGTCGTACATCCAGACCACAGCCGCTGTCCAAGAATACCTAAAATCCATGCAACAGACCACAAGCCTACCACTCAGCCTTCAACAATTCCTCAAGTTCAACAACACCGACGTTAAACGAGAACAAATCACCGAGGACGGAATCATAGAAACCGTAGTCGAGTCAGCCCATGTTACGGAGGAAGAGTTGATAATGAACGAGATGACGGAGGAAATGGAGCCCGAGGAGAACGTCGATGACCCGGAAAAGGCTAAGAAGAAGAAGAAGTACAAGAAGAAGCCGCCGAAACCCAAGAAGCCCAAACCCGGTCAGGTTCATATCGCGACAGCTCTCGATGGAACCACACTATTCTGTTGTCCGGAATGTCACATGGCGTATCCCGAAAAAGAACTCCTCGAGCAGCATCTGATTGGTCACAAGATCGAACGGAGGTTCATCTGCGATATCTGCGGCGCTGGTTTGAAGAGGAAGGAACATCTCGAGAGGCATAAGTTGGGACATAACCCGGAAAGGCCGTACGTTTGTTCGGTCTGCATGAAAGGCTTCAAGAGGAAAGAGCATCTGAATCTGCACTTTGTTATACATTCGGGGGAGAAGACGGAGATATGCGGGGAGTGCGGGAAAGGGTTTTATCGGAAGGATCATCTGAGGAAGCATGCGAGGTCGCACATGGCCAAGAGGGCGAAGGAGGCTCAGCAGCAGCAGCAGCAGACCATGAAGGAGACGACTGTTACGATACAGGTATGTTGGTTTTTTTTTTGTTGGATTTTGAAGCGTTTTTTTTTTTTTTTTGGGCGGTTTGTTGTCTCGTGGGGCGTTGAAGTCTCCGGAAAAGAGGAGGTTTTTTGGTGGTTTTATGGTTGAATCGGGTTGATGGTTGGATTTTAGGATGATTAAGCCTAATTTGTTTATATGAGATGTTGCTTCGTTCTTGAGTTATGGTGCTTCGAATTGTTACACTTCACGCATCGTTTTAGTTTTGTTTTTGATTTTTTGTTCTTTTTGAAAGAACTTTTTACAGTGGAAACCCAAAAATATTCTTTTGAAAAGTTATGGTGGTTGCAATAGTCTACGAAGGGTGGATCTATCAACGCAAGGTTAAATCTTATAGTTAAGAAACTGGTAGTTTACGTTAACTCCTAGTTACATATTACTTTACATATTATGTTGTTTTCTGTACCTTTTATTTTCTATAGACTATTACGCACATGTGATTGTATAATATCTCATTTGATAAGTTATATACTTATAATTGAATCGGTGAGCAGAAGAACAGAATAAGTCCAAAATTTAACCTTTTTAAACTAAGATAGTCATGTTGTATAAAATTTCTCGATCTTTCAAAAATATGAAAAAAATAATCATATAACTATGATCGGGATGACAACACAATATTTTTTTTATGAATTTGACAGATCTTTTAATTGCCTTAATGATAGCATAATATTTTTATGGCTTTACATAAGAAAATTTTCGTGTAAAAGACAATTGAAGGTTATGAAATAAAAGTGAGAAATTTTCCGGAACGGCTCGACCGAATTTAAAGAATGTTGGAATTAAGTATTTTGCAACCATGTGAAGGCACTTATTATCGTTGATGCAATGTTTACAGTTTCTGAGATGTAACCTCAAACGTTTGAATTTGAAATAGAACACCCTGTATATTTTGACATTTTCTGTTACAGTCTTCCATTGTCTATTCAATGTTACTACGCTTGTTACAGTATTATATAAAAAATATCTAGAAATTAACAACAACTTTTATTACTTAGGTCTAAAAATTAACAAAGAAAAAATTGATAACTAAAAATAACAAAAGAAAATAAACTGATCAAATTTAAAACAATGTGTTCTTGTCAATGGTTGAGAATTCTCATAACATAAACCAACTAGAGTAGTTGCAGTAGAAAATGGAATAATGTTTTGTTATCAATTCTTTCTTTTTTAATTTTTAGATCTAAGTAATAAAGATTTTTTGTTAATTTCTAGATGTTTTTGATATAATAATGTAGACTGTAACAGAAAATGTCAAAATATACAGTGTGTTCTATTTCAAATTCAAAAGTTTGAGGTTATATCTCAGAAACTGTAAACGTTGCATCAACGCTAGTAACGCCAGTGAAATCACATGGTTGCAAAATACTTAATTCAAAAAATTCGGTCGAGCCGTTCCGGAGATTTTGTCACTTTTATTTCATAACCTTCAATTGTCTCTTTCTAGAAAATGTTCTTATTTAAGGCCATAACAGTATATTATTATAGAAGTTTTATAAGACGTCAAATTGGCGCACGAGTTGTTTTGGGTACGACGAGCGTAGCGAGGAGTGCCCAAATGGAATGAGTGCGCCAATACGTCTTATAAAACGAGTGTAATATATTATTTTTTCTACTTTGCGTCATTAATTTTATATAAATTTTGAAATTGTGGTTACTATATCGCGCTAAATTAGAAACTAGGGTATTCTGCAGGTACCACGTGGCAGCACTGTAGTAACTGTCAACTTCGTTAAGGATGAGATCGATGAGATAAAATCATGACAAAATCTAATTGTGTATAATTTTAGTCTACTTTAGCCTACAAGTTTGAATAAATATTCAGCGAGGTTGCAATGATGATCATAATGGAGCTTGGGGCAACACTTTTAACCCTACTGTGATAAATACATGAAACTTAACCTAAAAAGTTAACAACTTTAAAATAGTGGTTTCATAAGAATAATAATCAGAATAGAAGTGTTTGGTGGTGACTGATTAGTTACTTCGAAGAACAAGACCTTACTAAAGAATTGTTATAACGCTTAACGTTTAATAGCGGTGTCTACCTAATTCCGCTACGTAGCCGTTGCGGCTTATATATTTACAAGCACTTATAATTGAAACCCAATTCTAATTTCGGCAAAGTAGTTTATTAGAATAAATTATACTTAGTAAAATTATATGTGATGGAGGTAATACAAATACGTTGCACACAACCAGAACTAAGATGAAGTCGAAAGCGACGGACAAAAGCGTATACGAATACGAACCGAGCATCCAAGCGTCCAAAATATTACCGAAAACTTATACGTTACATAAACTAAGAAATCCTCTATACTTTAAATGTACTATAGCTTCGTACGTGTATGCTGATAAACCATTTATTGCGCATATACAATCTCGCAGCAGTAATTAAAATCGTTCATATCTACGATGTAGGTTTGATCTTCGCATAATACCTTATTAAAGTAAATGTGGTCCTTGAATTATATCTGAAAAGGGGATTTGATGTTTAGTTGAAAAGAATGATAACGATCACTTACCAGAGTCGTAAAACATCACCGAAAACGTCATGCTGGCGTATTTTGATGAACACAGCAAAACTAAGAAAGCCCCAATCCTTTGGCCATACTATAGCAGGCTACACCCATGTTTAAATATGTATAGAATATTGATATTTCGCAGTTTATGCGATTACAAGCGATTAAGAAGATGCAGTGTGTGGTTATGTTGGGTTATGTATTATACGTTTGACATATGGCATTTGATATCAATGTGTACCAATCTTAGACAAAAATGTTACTGTTTTTGGTATTACAATGTGTTAATTGTAACACTGAAAACAGTGTAACAATGTGTGCATTGTGAATGCAAAGTAGAAAAAAATATTATGCTACCACTTTAGACAATTAAAAGGTCTGGCAAATTTATTAAAAAAATATCGGGTTTAAAAAAATGTCAATGGCGCCATCTGTTAAAAACCTTTTTCTTACCTTGTGTCAAACTGCAAAATTCAACCTAACAAAATAAAATTTGTATTAATATGCATTTTTCTATGTCTTTTGAAGGAATTATCTGGAAATATAATCTTAACATTAAAGAGCAATTTCAGACGTATACTTTGGGCGCATTACTGGTTGTTTTAATTGCATTTTGTTGCTTTGTTTTTAATTTATCTGAAGTTGGTAATGAAAGCATGGTACATTTAAATAGCTATATTCCGAGCTCTCTACTTATGTTGGCCTGACTATACTAAAAAGCTTCAAATTTAACGTGGCAAACGTTCTATACAACAAATTGAACTTCACTAATATCTACACTAAAACAAACCACCATTAATATAAAAGAAACTTTATTTCAGAACCATACACCAAGCCTTATCGCTAAACTAAACCAAAACCGTCTCCTACCGTACTCTTTTTATCTTCTACTTTGCGCAACCACAAACTCCCTTTTTCTGACCACCAGGCGTATTAAAAATGGGGTCCAGAGTCTTCTGGACGTCACCAAAAATCTGATCGACATCTCTCTCGGCGTTTATCTTGACCACTTTTTCCTTGAACTGATCCAGAATGGCTGTGGTGTGCGCGTTGAACGTATCCAGCCGTTTGCTGATACATTCTTCGGTGTCGTCAACTCTTCCGGAGTCTTTAGCGCGATACATGATCCTCTGCACGAGTACGTCGGGGTTTGCGTCAAAAAATAGTATTGCCGTTATCGGAGCGATGGTTTTTTCGAACATGAGCCCTTGCGATTTTTCTCTGGGGTATCCGTCCAGTAGGAAACCTTTGGCGGACGATTGGTACTTTTTCATTGCGTTTTTTAGTAGTTCCATCATGATTTCGTTGGAGATCAGTTCGCCTTTTTCCATCGCTGCGGAGAGTTGGATCGCACGGGGAGATTTTGATTCGACTTCCTCTCTGATTAGGTCTCCGGTTGATAAGTGCACCAAGTTGTACCTGGTAGAAATTAGAAATATATTATTTTTATATTATTTTTCGCACGATAAAATTTTGAGAAAATTTCTGGGATTTTACTGCTACAATTATTGGGGACTTGTGACAAATTGTGCTTTATGTAGCGAAGTAAGTAAAAATACCAGATTTTAACAATTTTGATTTTTATGATTAATTTTATTTTTATTTTTGATACGTTATCCCATTTTAGAATTATGGGGATTTCCAATATTGCTTAAACATTATACATATGCGTAAAGTATGGAAACATAAGAAAATATCTGTGACGGTTTGTTATTTTAAAAGAAACGTTCAGCTTCCGACCATCAATTGTTACTGAGTTATGACGTCATCGACACTTTTTTTTAATGGCAACCCCATTTTTTTCTTACTGTTTCTGGTAGATCATTTAATTGTCTAAATTACATAAGAAAATTTTCGAACAAAAGACAATTGAAAATTGTAAAATATTGATAATTTTAGGGAAAATAGCTGATTATGAAATTGCGTTTTGGGTAGAATTAATTGCCCTGTAAACAAATCTGGGCCACAATATTTTCTATATCGCAAGGTCTTTGAAAAAAAGGGGTGTGAAAATGTCAAAAAAGAACGCTATTTTGGTAATTTTTACAAATTTATACCAGCCGAACCCATTGTCCTAGAAACCTCAAAAAAATAGTCTCATAGTAAACTTTAATCTTTGCCCTTTTACCTAAAATCTCAAAAGCTTGTTCCTAAATGTTTTTGAACCATTTACTGCAATTCTTCAAGTGGTGTTCGGACGGCACCATAAAAGAAACGTCAAAAAAAATGCAATAACCTGACGTAATATGGAACTTATCTCAGATTTGCACTCAACGCAAATAAATCAATCGAAAACGTCTATTCACTTTCCGTAAACAAACAAAAGTTATCAGTATTAGGTACGCTAATTTTCAACTGTCTTTTTCCCGTAATTTTTCTTATGTAAGGCGATAAATTTTGTGAACTACCTTTAAGACAATGGGGTATTCCGGTGTTTTTGAAATTGTCATTTTTTATAAAGTATGGGTGCTACTGTTTGCTACTTCACAAGTAAAATATCAAACATTGTTTTAAATTAAGAGAAATCGTTGTTTGAAGTTTGAATTAGGATTGGTCTTTGTGACGTCACAAAGACCGCTCAAAGTGAGCGACTTGACAACGTTGCTATATCTAGGGTGCACGTAGTAAATTTTTGTCTTCTGTTGTGTCAACGTGTAGAATCGCTCGTTTGTTGACACCTGCTTTGGTTATTGAGGTTATATCAAACACTTGTTCAAAATGTATAAACTCCAACGCCGACATTGTTCTGTGCCGGGCTATAACAGCAGTAGAACAGTAACTTCTGATAAGATTTTCTTTACATTGCCGACTAGCGAGATGAGAGATGTTTGGCTTCAAGTTTCAATGATCAAATCATCTCTCAAAAAAGGTACCTTTATTCGTTGTCAAACAACAGGGTCGCCAACCGTCAACTTGGCCGATCAGCTGTTCGAGAGCTGTCCGCTGTTGCCACCGCTACTAGGGATCGGTAATCATCGTGTATTTCCGAGGGTGGTCGGTGAATTCAAACGAAATGCACTTTTAATTGCAATTATCTTATAGAAAAACTAAATCAAAAAGCTCATAGCTTAACTATATGAATCCTCATAAATTGTACAATAGGTTAAACCGAATATCTGCTTAAATTTTGACATGACCGGAATACCCTATTAACAGATCTATCAATATCAGTACAACAATCATAGGGTTGCCATTTAAAAAGTGTGGGTAACGTCGTATGTAGAAAACAATTGAAGGTCGGAAATTAAATTTGATGGTAAACATGTATATTTTGATAATTTTAATTTAATATATTGAATATTTAAATGTATATTTCTTCAATCAACCTCTCAGGAAAGAAGCATATGTTTAGAGATAATTCATATTTGCCTATAACTAGTTTATTATATATTATTCAGAAAATTCTATTCTTTATAAAAGTTTATGTGGCCTCTAAAACCAATACTGTAACTATCAAATTTGACAACGTATGTACCATATACAGGGCAGCTCAGAAAATACGAATTTGCGTTAAGAGTAAAGTACCTCTATTTTGAATATAACAGAAAAATTTTATTTAGAAAAATTGTTTTGAAGTAAGAATTAAATTCAAATTTCAAATCACCTGGTTTGAAAAAATATTTTACCTGTTTCGTCGCATTTTTCAGTAACATTAAACCACCCTGTATACGGTGCATATATAGTAAAATTTGATGGTTGCAGTATTAGTTTTAGAGGATCCGTCAACTTTTATAAACAAAAAATTTTCTAAAAAATCAAAAATTTGAAATTTTCCTATTTCATTTTATTGTACCTTTGACTTTCCAATTTATCTCAGATTTTTCTTATGTAACACGAGAAATTTTGTGAATTACCTTACAAGTAAAAAATAAAATTTGATGGTAAACATGTATATTTTGATAATTTTAAATCGAAGTGTCCGAAGATTTTCTTAAATTGCAAACAGTTTCAGAGATTTTGTCATATTTCCATACTCGGTTACTGTATATTAAAATCACGCTAAACAATTGGAATATGTATCACTGTGACCATTTTCCACGAGTTTTTTTCCTGATAAAATTGTAATAGGGTATTCCGGTCATGTCAAAATTCAAGCAGATATTCGGTTTAACCTATTGTACAATTTATGAGGATTCATAAAATTAAACTATGAGCTTTTATATTTAGTTTTTCTATGAGATAATTGCAATTAAAAGTGCATTTCGTTTGAATTCACCGACCACCCTCGGAAATACACGATGATTACCGATCCCTAGTAGCGGTGGCAACAGCGGACAGCTCTCGAACAGCTGATCGGCCAAGTTGACGGTTGGCGACCCTGCTGTTTGACAACGAATAAAGGTAACTTTTTTGAGAGATGATTTGATCATTGAAACTTGAAGCCAAACATCTCTCATCTCGCTAGTCGGCAATGTAAAGAAAATCTTATCAGGAGTTACTGTTCTACTGCTGTTACAGCCCGGCACAGAACAATGTCGGCGTTGGAGTTTATATATTTTGAACAAGTGTTTGATATAACCTCAACAAGCGATTCTAAACGTTGACACAACAGAAGACAAAAATTTACTACGTGCACCCTAGATATAGCAACGTTGTCAAGTCGCTCACTTTGAGCGGTCTTTGTGACGTCACAAAGACCAATCCTAATTCAAACTTCAAACAACGATTTCTCTTAATTTAAAACAATGTTTGATATTTTACTTGTGAAGTAGCAAACAGTAGCACCCATACTTTGTAAAAAATGACAATTTCAAAAACACCGGAATACCCTATTGTCAGAATTATTTTTTTTATTAAGAATTAAAATTTTCAGGAAATTTGGTGGTACGTAATTTGTTAAAAATACAATAATCTAATCTAAGTTAATATTCTGGCCAACAGAGAACCAAATCAGAGTAGTGAAAACTGTTTCTGGCATGCTTTTTTCCGTACAATCTGAATCTTAAGGCTAAAAATTCAATTTTTACAGTTTTTAGCACTGCTTTTCCCAAAAACTCTATGCTCAAGTCAAAATTTGTCTTCAGATTCAACGAAAAAAAAAGCATACTACAAACTTCTAAAATATTACAAACAAGCTAAATTTTAGTATGCAGATTTGTTTTGACGTTTAAAAAATCTCTCAAAAAAGTTTATAACACAACAGCAGACTACAAAGGTCAAGTATCAATAGAAACACAATAAAAAATGCTGAAAAATAACACTTTCTCTACTTCTTTAGCTCGATTGAAAATGTGGTAATGTTGTAATAAATAAACGTCAAATTTGGTATTTTTATCTGGCTACATAAACGCAACCATTTATTTTCATTAATACAATCGCCTTCAAATAGCAAGAAAGAATACCAGCTAAAGCGAAAGTAACGATTGCCTACTTACTAATAGAGTATTCGCTACTTCGGGTAGTATCAACTAACGAATACTCGAATACCCGAAGTAGCGAATACTCTATTACTCGCTACGCCAAACCTACTTAGCCATGATTTTGTCGCACTGCGTCCCCTTGCCGCACCCCGGGCCGCCGAGAATGCAGACTACCGGCACGTTCAGATTGAGTATTGACGCTTTCGCGCCGCAACCGCACGTCACCTTTGCGGCAGTGCCGTCCGCTTTATTGCTGCATGTCGAGCAGGCCGCCATGTTGGTTTCCAAATGGGGATCTTCTCCGTTGGCTGTATGGTTCCGATCACTGGAAATTTTGTGCTGACGTTCCGCCGTCTAACCGTGGAGACGCACTTTTTTTTGGCGGGTGGGCAATTTTCGAGATGAGATTGGTCGATGAGAAATATATGCGCGTTACCGTGGTTTTGGTGTATTGTAAGGTAAAATAAGATGAAAAATCCCTATTCTATTATTTCAGTCAAATTAGACGAAAAAAAGCGGCAAACTTCGGAAAGTTTGTGCAAATAACTTGTAAAAAGTCCCCATGGATATCGTGTCCGCGTTACGAGTTATTCTCGGTGAAAGGTGGCAGAATTATGTCTTTTTTACAATATCTTGCGTTCTATTGATTGTACGTAAATGAGTACAAAAAAATCTGATGTGGCCAGGCACATGACTTTATTATACTATATATAAAATTAATAGTTTAGACAGATATTGTCAGAGCATTGTCAGAGTATTGTCAAAATATTAGCGTTTGACACTACCTACTGTCATTAGAATCAAAAAAATCGGACAAATCGTGGCTACTAGTTTTAATGCAGTACGACCGATCTCGATGAAATAGAATTTGCTCAAGCAGCTAAACTATTGATTGTACCAAAAAATGTCATAGACATAAATTATTCAGAATTTCATCTTCTTTAATTTATTATTTAACTATTTCGACGAAATTCCAGAAATGGCGGCTTATTTACAAAATGTTTCAAAAATGCTAAGACTAAACCTGCAGTTCCTTTGGACCATCTTCAACAGAAAGCTTTTCAGCTCTAAGTTTGGTTATGAAACTTCTAAATATGAAGTTTCGTCCCGATCCCTTCAGTAGTTTCTCCGGAATCGTCGCCACAAAAAAACGGGTAAAAAGTAAAAATCTGATGTAGCCAGGCACATGACTTTATCATACTATATATAAAATTAATAGTTAACTGCATGATATTCTATTTGATAGAGATCGGCTATGTCTGCATTAAAATAAAACTAGTAGAACTAGACAGATATCTCGATTAAAGCTGCGTTCGGATATTGTACTCCGTTGACACCAGGTACACCGTCCAAATGACACTTACGTGTTATTGGGTGTAAAAGTGTAACGGTGTTCAATATCCGAACGCAGCCTATATTGACAGTAGTATTTTCAAAACATTAGCGTTTGACACTAGCTACTGTCATTAGAATCAAAAAATCTGACATATCCTGGCTACTAGTTTTAAAGCAGTACGACCGATCTCGATGAAATAGAATTTGCTCATGCAGCTAAACTATAAATTCTACCAAAAAATGTCATATACATAAATTATAGAAAATTTCCTCTCCTTTAATTTATTATTTAACTATTTTGACGACATTACACAAATAGCGGCTCATTTGCAAAATCTTCGAAAAATGCTATGAGTAAACCACCAGTTCCTTTGGACCCTTTTCAGCAGAAAGCTTTTCAGCTCTAAGTTTGGTTATGAAACTTCTAAATATAAAGTTTCGTCCCGATGCCTTTAGTAGTTTCTCCGGAATCGTCGCCACAAAAAGCGGGTACACACATCCACACACACACATAGACACAGACATTTTTTTGTACCTTGGTCAAAAATGTTCAGGGGACCCAAAAAGACATTTCCGCTAAAATCTAAAAAGCAAGGGTAAAAAACAAAACAACAACGCAAATGAAAAAAAGTGGCATTCGTATCTGGTGTAATACACCTTTATCTATAATTTAATGTATTATACGTGATTATTAACACACAATTAAGCTCAGGATGTTTGGTTTTATGTAGTGTTGTTTTGTAGTACGCTACTACCTCTAGTGATTCCTCTTAAGGCTCCCGTATCCTACGTCGAAAACGCGCCGATACACCACACAATAATTACTGCTTAAATTGTGAAACTATAGCAACTATTCGATTGAATAGGTCCTTACGCAACTGCGTCCATCAGGACGGCAAAAAATTATTTCTCGTATTCGGTTTATAGCCTATTTTGGTCGAAATTCAACAATTCATGTTGCTCACATACACTTCCGCAAGAACATGCTGTCCTAATTTATAAGCGAGTGGCTGCTATCTACGTAGTACCAGCACGGTAAAATTTATTTTTCGTATGGCTTTCGTTTGCCGGGCGCGGGGCCCCTACACCTCCCGTGTCAACATGCGATCAATACTTTTGTTAGGCCGAAATTGCTCAATATGTGTGATTCCCCTGGCTGACGTATTCATGCTGCTGCTTCAGACTGTACCATTTGAATTTGATTGGTCGAAGAGAATGATGTGGTGTTTATCCAACAGATGGCTGCACCGTACGACGATAAAATATGTTATTCTCGTCTCATTCACATGTTCAAAAAACCAAAGGTTAAATCATTACAACATTCATATTTTGTTGTCATTTTTTTTACACAAGTTCATGAAGGCTCAATATAAAATGTTGTAATATTGCTTTTTTGATATTTGGTTCTGATTTGGAAAAAAAAATAGCAAAAATTACCAATTATTGGCTTCTTTAGCAAGGGTAAAAAACAAAACAACAACGCAAATGAAAAAAAGTGGCATTCGTACCCGGTGTAATACACCTTTATCTATAATTTAATGTATTACACGTGATTATTAACACACAATTAAGCGCAGGATGTTTGGTTTTATGTAGTGTTGTTTTGTAGTACGCTACTACCTCTCGTGATTCCTCTTAAAAAGGCTACAATTGAACATTGCTCAAAACTAAACTATTAGATTTGCGAACTAATGCGTTCTTTATCTCAATTTTCAGGTGCCGAATTCTCAACTACAGATACCGTTGCAAATCCAAGTGCCGCAGCATCACATACAGATGACGGCAAGTCCTGACGAAGATTCGGGACAAGTGAGTACGGTTGTGTTACCGGCAGCGTCCGAACCTATCACTATCATACCGCACTAGTGACTATCGACTGGCCTAACTCAAACAACCCAACATTGTGATCCTTGACATTTCACTTCTGATTTACGTCGCGGCGACCAACTTTTTTCTACAAGAAGAAAAACCGGACCCCGAAGAAGAATGAACGATGTAAATATATAAATAAATAATATTAAAAAGGAAAAAATTGAGAATTGAGAAAAAATGCAAATAGTTATATATAAATATATTGAATATTTTAATGTATATTTCTTCAATCAACCTCTCAGTAAAGAAGCATATGTATAGATAAGAAGTTTTATATTATACATATATATTGTATGTGTATATACGTAGCGGAGGATTCATTGTATGTATAGTCGATTGTGTACATAAAAAACGGTGATGATGATTTTTATACGTGACTGAAAATAGAACACAATATCTTGCCTGTGGATATTTATAGGGAAAAATCGATTGTGTTTTCTAACCCCATTTTTTGGTCAAAAATTCATATTTGTCCATAACTAGTTTATTATTGATTTTACAGAAAATTCAATTTTTTATAGAAGTTTATGTGTCCTCTAAAACTAGTAGTGTAAGTATCAAATTTGACAACTTATGTACCGTATACAGGGCAGCTCAGAAAATACGAATTCGAGTTAAGAATAAAGTACCTCTGTTTTGAATATTATCCAAAAATTTTATTTGGAAAAGTTGTTTGTAACTAAGAATTATATTCAAATTTAAAATCACAGCCACCTGGTCTGAAAAAATATTTTACCTGTTTATTCGCATTTTTCAGTAACATTAAACCACCCTGTATACGGTGCATATATAGTAAAATTTGATGGTTGCCGTATTAGTTTTGGAGGATCCGTCAACTTTTACAAACAATAAAATTTTCTAAAAAATCAATAATAACAAAGTTTCCTATTTGATTCAAACTCTTTTTTATACAGTATGTCTCATGCAACTGATCTATTAGAATTTTGTTTTACTTGACAGGTGTTCAGATTTATTGTAGATGGCGCTAACAACATGAGATGTATTTTTCCAGACAAAAAACATACAATCATATAATCTATTGTTTTGCAGATAATTTACATCACTAGTATGAAAACCCAAAATTTTTTTAGTGGGAAAAATATTTTTTTATTGGTTTTTATGGTTCTACGTGTTTATTTCAAAAGGTTACTGATTAAAAAAAGTTTTTGACAGAATCATAATAAGGTAGTGTCATAATAATCAATTTTAAAATTTATCCTTGCATTTAAAAAATAAAGCAGACCAGTAGATTTTTTACACAATAATATGTTAATACTTTAGGTAAAAAAATCATAAATATGATTTCTTCACCTAAAGTATTAAGATACTATTGAAAATTCAAGAAATGTGAAAACTGCATATAAAAATCAGCAATTGTTTTATTCTAAAATACAGAATCTCAACAAATCTACAATCTCAATCCCATCTACAATATAACTAAATACATATCATTTTTGTTGTCTGTATCTAATTTTTATTATTGTTTGCCTTTTTGTGTAGTTCTTTCGATTCGATTGTTTTTTTTTAGCTCATTTTTTGGTCAAAAATTCATATTTGCCCATAACTCGTTTATTATTGATTTTACAGAAAATTCTATTGTTTATAAAAGTTTATGTATCCTCTAAAACCAATACTGCAACTATCAAATTTGACAACTTATGTACCGTATACAGGGCAGCTCAGAAAATACGAATTTCAGTGAAGAGTAAAGTACCTCTGTTTTGAATATTACCGAAGAATTTTATTTGGAAAAGTTGTTTGGAACTAAGAATTATACTCAAATTTAAAATCACAGCCACCTGGTTTGAAAAATATTTTAGCTGTTTCTTCGGTTTTTCAGTAACATTAAACCACCCTGTATACGGTGCATATATAGTAAAATTTGATGGTTGCAGTATTGGTTTTAGAGCGTCCGTCAACTTTTATAAACAATAAAATTTTCTGAAAAATCAATAATAACAAAGTTTCCTATTTGATTAAAACTTTTTTTATACAGTATGTCTCATGCAACTGATTTATTATAATTTTTTTTTTTACTACGCAGGTGTTCAGAATTATCGTAGATGGCGTTGACAACATGAGATGTATTTTTCCAGACAAAAAGCGTACAATCATAAAATCTATTGTTTTGCAGATAATTTACATCACTAGTATGAAAAGCCAAAATTTTTTTTAGTGGGAAATTTTTTTTTATTGGTTTTTGTGGTGTTTGTTTCAAAAGGTTACTCATATTTTCAGTAAATGTAACCACATAATATACAGGGTTTTCCAATATTACGAAGACCCTGCATATGAAAACTAGCAAACGGTTTATTCTAAAATATAGAATCTCACTTTTAACAATTCTACAATCTCAATCCCATCTAAAATATAACTAAATACATATCATTTTTTTGTCTGATTATTTGTCTAATTTTTATTATTTTTTGACATTTTGTGTAGTTCTTGAATCATTTGCGTGAGACACCTGTATATCGTTTTTTGTTTTTTCTATATCATGGAAATAATCCGTTTTGTATCATTAGATCATTTCGATGTAAAACTGTAGTTTGCGTTTTTGAAATAATTTCAAAACCAATTGTAAATGATATATACAAGTACCTTATAGCAGATGTGCACAAACATGATCGTATTTTTTCTTGACAGCGATTAATAATAGTGCCTCGTAGAGATCGAATGTCAGAATAGAGAAGACGCAAAGTTTAATACAAAGATTTTATAATTTCTTTTAAAATCGTTATTTACTTTTTTTTTTATTCATGACAATAACCAATGACAATAACGTCATTTGTTCAAAGTCAAAATTACCACCAAATTTTGCGTCTTTTCTATACTGATTTTGATATTCGATTCAACAATTCCAAATTTGAATTGAGACCATAGTTAAATTTTGCTCGTAATTGGTTTAATAATGCACGTATATCTACGTGTCGGGATATATACAATAATTCTAAATGACAACTGACTATCATGCTCTATAACCATTGTTTGTACGAGTTTTACTTTTCTTTTTTTAGTTTTATTTATAGTCATATATGTAGAAGAGTAAAATTAAGAAGTTTAAATAACACTTTTAGACGTTTTTTCTTGTACAAATAATAACTTATTATTGGTTTTGGGTATTACGTATTTCACGTTATGTAACGAAAAATTTTCGGTACTTGTTCTTCTGCGTCTAGAATCTCGAGCTGTTTCTTTTTTTGTTCTTTTCAATTGTTTGTTACGACAAGTACAGGTACTACAAGAAAATTAAAGTATTAATAGGGAGATAAAAAGCTATAGTTGCCTTACTATTATTGTAATTGTCACTTATATCGTGTAATAAAAAAAAGTAATCGTAAGTTATTTATTGAAATTGTGACGATTCCTTTGTTTTGTCGTCGTTTTTTTTTTTCACCGGCGTGAGGAACGACGCATTTAGGTGGTTCTTTGGAAACTCGATATATTGTTCTCCATTTTTGACATTATGATATCGATATAAAATAAAAAGTTTCTGTAGTGGATAAGACTTTTATACAATGTTGAGCAGATTATTTTCTTTACATACTATATATTAATAAATACGTTTTTCTAAACATGCGAGTTTTATTGCAATATTTTAAAATTTTTCAGCGACCTCTGATGTGACATAGGTAATAAAATGAAATTTTAAGTTATCTCCTTTCCAGTACAACACGCAAGAAAATGCGGTTTTGTTAAGGCTCCCGTATCCTACGTCGAAAACGCGCCGATACACCACACAATAATTATTGTTTAAATTGTGAAACTATAGCAACTATTCGATTGAATAGGTCCTTACGCAACTGCGTCCACAAAGAATTTCAATATTTATGCAAATTATACTTGCAAATTTTAGTGTTAAAAAAAACTAAACTACAAATATAGAATTGCTTTTTGGTCTTACTGGCGTATGATTTTTGTGTACTGTAATATATTATAAAAATACATTAAATGTTACTTATAACGATGGGGTGTAGCTTTTAGTGAACGTAACTAGAATACCGTTCTGGGAGAATTTTAGTCTGTTGGCATTGCAAAATAGTTCAACGGTCTGTGGATAGATGGCGCTGTTTCAAATTGAAAATGTAAACAACATAAATAATTTATTTAGATATGACCTAAAGTACACTAAAAGACGTAACATAAAGAATGCCACTTTGGATTTTTTGTCTTCGTGTTAAATAATATAAATCGTAGCTGTCGTCCTATTTGTATTTGAAGGTCGTTTAAAGTTGTTTTATTTTTTAAATATAAGCTGTAGGAATAATAACTTAAAAATCTGTTATTGTCACAAACAAATCTTTAACTTCGAATCAAACTAAATTCAGATAAACGACCCTCAAATTCAGTTAAGTGTCGACGGGTTTTTAAAAATCACAGATGAACTGTAAAATAGTTTCCAATCAAAATGTGTTCAAAACAAAAACCTCGTTGATAGTTTAGTCACAAATCCCCTTTCTTCGGAGCAAAGCTGATACTATATAGTTATACCGTCATTGTAAAGTACAGGCTATACGACAGCTAAATAATCATACGTTAAAACAAAAATCAGTCAGCATTTTATTAGTATTTTTCGCCATTTTATTTTTGACATTCTTTTTTGCTGCTGAATTTGACATAAATAGTAAACAACACACAATTTTTATTTATTTCTATGTTTATGTAGATAATTATTAATCATATCGACCCATGCAACAAAGACTATCGTAACAAACTAAATGTAGTTACTATAGTCTTCGTTGCATGGGTCGATATACCTTCCTACCTCAAGGTGGCAGATTTTATTACATTTAAATTGCACAAAGAATTCTCTTTTCTATATGAAAAGGTTTTACGGTAAGAATCATTTAAAACATAAATTGCCCCTCAAGACTGCGTAATAAAATATTGAAATCTTCCAGTTGTGTCGAGCAACAAAAAACGACGAATGATACAATCTCCATTGTATGGCGTTATTTCGGAATGGGCTACTGCGTTAAAGGTATGATTAGACGAGTCATTTTACGGAGAACAAAGGTTATGTAATACAACACAATTTGAGTTACCGTCTAATCGTACTTAAGGATATTTAACACAGACCATCTCTGATCTAAACCAGCCGCTAATGACATATCGTGTATTCAGACTAAAGTATACAGAGCTGCTGTCCTTGGATAGTATCGTAAAGTTCTATATGGAAACGGAGCACCTTAAACAATATTTAATTAGATAATATGAAAACCAGTGAACTTGTGTACGTACCTATCAATAAATCCCTAATAAACAAATAATCGATCAATATTCATTTAGAGAGACACTCATAAATAAATCGCTCTTGAAAAAACTGCTTACAATAACGAACATAACCCTATATTGAGAAGTAGATAACCTCTTATTGGATTGGTATATTCCGTGGTTGTCATGGTTACGAGAAATTGTATACGGTTCGATATTTGTGGTGGGGTGGATTCTTGCCGCAAATTAAAATATACGGGATAATTCCTGATTTAGTAGTTGTGTCGCCATCTACATCTAGTAAAATATTGGTCGGAAGCTCTGAAGAAAAGAGCGGCAACTGAACGTTTTGAATGGGGTATACGGGAGCCTTAAATTATACATTGCTCAAAAAAATTTGGGGAACACTTTTTGAAACCAAAAAGTAAGCTTTTTAAATAATCTAGGCAATCAAATTTGGTATGCAAAGGAGCCGCCACCAAAATTTTAGTTCAGGGGATTCCCGTCAGGGAGCGCTACCGTCGAAAAATTTTCACTTAGCCGAGACGCAAACGAAATCTACTTTTTCCATTTTAAAATTTTTTTGTGGACGGGGAAACCCCCTTCACTTTTGGCAAAGGAGCCGCCACCAAAATTTTAGTTCAGGGGATTCCCGCCAGGGAGCGCTACCATCGCTTGGTAGCTCGTCAGCTTATTTCAAAAGTTACAGGTTTCAAAAAAGTGTAATTTTAAGCAGTGTATATATCCTAACCTAGTAAGTTTAGTAAATCAAAGAACACAAATTACAACTTAATAATAACTTTATTAACATCGTAATAAAAAGAAATACAACTACTCGTAACGTACATAACTCAAAAGCGCTTTCTCCAAATGTTTTCCATCTCCGTCAACGTCACTCTCCAAAACTACAGCGCCGTTATCGTCAATAACGGCTTCCATAACCAATGTAGGATCATCCTCAATACCTTCAGGCAATTCAACATTTTCTTCCGTATATTCCACATCAGTTTCAATAATATGATCATCTTCCGCCATCGAATGACCAGCGGTAATCAAAACGTCATCAGCATCGCCAGCATAACCGTAAAATCCCCAAATCCACAACTGATTCTCCATACATTTAATATATCCGAGAACCTTCTGGAAAAAACTATTAATATTAATTTTTGGGTGCGTTTCGATGTGTTGCCAAGCTCGTAAAACGTTTTTCTTTTGAAACGAACTCAAATCCCGAGAGAACGATTTCTTTTCTCCACGGCTATACACCTCGTGCAAAAACGCTTCTAATTCTATCAATTTCTCGATAACTTGCGTCACACGAATATCCGAAGGATTCACTTTTCCTTTAAACAACAACAAAAAATCCCGTAACTTTTTAAACGGCGCTATTACATTCTCGTTTATTCGATTTTCCAAACGGTGCACACAGAACAATCTCGGGCTTACGTTTTCTAACCATTGCGTCCGAACATGTTCAAACAACGGGTCCGTTAAATCTGATATACCGAAATCTCTGGCTTGAACGTAGATTGTGTTCAAAGCGTCGGGGATTGTGTTTACTGGGAGTAACGGTAACATTAAGAGCATGTGGTAGACGTTGCGGAAGTTTGAATTTGTTTCTAGTTCCTTTGCTAGGTTAAGTGCGCAGACTTTCTTGTAGATGTTTTGGGTGTAGTAGTAGACAGAGCCCCCTATGTGGGCTTCCAGGTAAGTCTCTCCTAGCGCGTAATAGAGCGAAGATTCGTAGTCCGTTACGATGTCGTTAGGGCGTAGCGCTGGACCTAAGACGTCGTGTAAGTGTTGGAAGATTTTCGAGAAGATCTCTTGGGTCTTCTTGTTGATCAGTGCGTATAATATCGGGTAGTACTAGAAGTAAAAATGGGAAAGTTGTTAATAATATTTGATTGAGGAAGCAAAAAGACTATCTTATTTTTTTCAGTATTATGATTTATGATATAGGTGTGCAAAACACAAGAAATTGTTAAATTTCAAACCACGTAAAAACCTAAAGCTATTTCTCAGGTATTTATTTACAAGAATCTTAAAAGCAATACACTAAATTAAAGCTAAAGAATAAACAATTTTCAGAATTGTAGTGGATTTTTAATATTTTTGTCAGGTTTTGAAAAATTATAAAGGAATCAGACAGCAGAATTTGGTGAATTTATTTTTTTTACTGAAAATTGTAACACTAGCAATAGTACGAGATATACAAAAATAAAATATTAAAATTGATGAACTTTTCCTTATGACATTTTCCGTTTCATTGTGAAACACTGATACTTTTTAATTTTTACTTAATCATATGCAGTATTTGACCAAGGTACAAAAAAATATCTGTGTGTGTCTGCGTGTGTGTGTACACGATTTTTGTGGCGATGATTCCGGAGAAACTACTTAAGGTATCGGGACGAAACTTCATATTTAGAAGTTTCTTGACCAACCTTAGAGCTGAAAAGCTTTTTGTTCAAAAGGTCCAAAGGAACTGGCTGTTTACTCTAAGCCTTTTTCAAGGATTTTGCAAATGAGCCGCCATTTCTGTAATTTCAGCAAAATAGTTAAATAATAAATTAAAGTAGAAGAAACTCTGAATAATTTATGTCTTTGACATTTTTTTGTAAAATTAATAGTTTAGCTGCATGAGCAAATTGTATTTGATCGAGATCGGTCATGTCTGCATTAATGTAAAACACAGTTAGCAAGGATTTGGCAAATATTTTCATTCTAATGACAGTAGGTAGTGTCAAACATTGATGTTTTGACAATACCTAGTATTACCAATATATCAATCAATAGTACACGATTTTAGTACCAAAATATCTTTAAAAAAAATCTGTTCTGCAGTCTCATATGTTTGTTTCTGACCTTTGTATGTTGTTTTATGTTCTCCACGATCCACACCTCACAAAAGTAAGTTTTTACAATTGTGTTTTTTGGAGTTTTATTTGTTTGTTAATTGTGTAATTTATATCTCATTTCCTATAGCGCCTGAAGAAGTGCTCAGTAGGACATGAAACATGTAGCGATTGCTAAAATAAAACAAAAATAAGGAGAAATAAAGTCATGTGCCTGGCCACATCAGATTTTTTTTCTAGTTAAATTAAAATTTTGGGTCCATAACACTGTAACGGTTATTTATAGGATAAAACACAATTTTTTAAAGCTTTTTTAGCAAACATTCAGTCACTATTTTTTTCAGAATAACTGATAGATTATGAGATAACCATAAAAAACTGATTTTTATCCAATTTTCTTGATAACGTTATGTGATATAAATAGGGTTGCCATATTTTGTGGTACCACTGTGGGGACATTAGCAACCTGAGGGAATATACAGTGTGATTTTTACCTGTCCAAGCAAATACTTTCTGTATTATAAGTACTGGAAAAAAATTAAGGAGCAATATTACACAATGAATTTTAATACAGTGTTTACATAATAATACATATAATAGCAATTTTGTTGTTAGAATTATTAGAACACTATGTAATTAATATATATATATATATGGAATTAGATATCAATTAGATTATATAGAACAATTGACATTTTTTTTTTATATAATATAAGCTAAAGCCACAATAAAGTTTTTTTCCAGCAATCGTTTATTTACGAGTATTGTTACTGAATAGAAAATAATTTATTAAAAAGCTCTATAAATGCACGATTTCTATTAATGCATTATAGCCAATCAAACAACTTCATTATAGCCAATCGAACATACGTAAAAAAAACTGTCTAATCTAAACATTCCGTTATCCAGGCACACAGTTCAGAACTGTCAGTGTCAAATTACATAAATGGTCATATAACCTCAAACGACATCGACGAATAGAATCTATGTACACGCTGCCAGAAGAATACGATCGACGAAAATATTTTGTAACCAATTTGAACATTAACTGGCGATTAATGATCTCGACAATTAGCGCACTCGCTATTCGCTCATGCGTTAAACTGTCCCGATCTTTACTTGCTCTTTTTAATATACTTGTTGGCTAAACAATTATAAATTGATCTATGCAACCTTAGTTAACGTAAAAACATCAAAATTGAATCCGGACAAAAAATTAAAAAAGAATAAAAAAACAGTAATCTATAATTTCAAATAGAACCTAAATGCAGAAATTCTAAATTATGTCAAATTTTTTGGAAAATCACAAAAATGTTCAGGACCAGAATCTGCTGTCATCTGATTGGTATTTCATTGTTATTGAACAGAGTAGTAATTTGTTTTCAATTCTTGCACTTTTACTTATTAAGGCTCCCGTATCCCCCATTCAAAACGTTGAGTTGCCGCTCTTTTCTCCAGAGCTTCCGACCAAAGTTTTAATAATAATAATAATAATAATAAACTTTATTGAAACCCAAAATATTACAGTTCAAGTCAGAGAGTGTGGTAATATATCAGATTAAATTTGTAATGCTTCACAGCAGTTGAAGTATTCCTCGATGTTGTAGGGAACGGCCTCCGTCAGCAGCTTTTTAACTCGCTGCCTGAATACTCTCGGTGGCAGCTCCCTGATGGCTGGTGGTAGGGCATTGAAAAGCCTGTAGCGTATTACGGACAGTTCTGCTGCGTGAAGACGTCGGAATGGCACTTTAGACGCTTCCGGATTTCGCACTGGGTACGGCCTGTGGTTGTCGTTCGTAAACTCCTCACGTGCCAGGACCAAGTGTCTCAGGATGAAGGCAGCCGGCACTGTGAGAATACTGAATCTGAGGAATAGCGGGCGACACGATGTTGTCTGTCCAACACGGGCAATCGAACGTAAAGCTTTCTTCTGAAGAATCAGGATTTTATGTGCATGTGTGGAGTTTCCCCATAGGAATACGCTGTAGTTCAGGACAGAATGGAACAGGGCGAAGTACGTCGTCCTTGCCGCATCCGGCCCCACAATCCTGCACATCGTCCTGATGGCGTAGACGGTGCTTGCGAGCTTACTGGACAGCCGTGCCACCTCATCCTTCCACGTCAGCTTTCCATCCAAGAGCACACCAAGATACTTAATCGCCGGTTGGTCCTGCAGTTGTTCGCATCTTCGGGATGATGTGAAAGTGAGATGCTGCGATTTTGTTTCATTCAGGAGCAACTCATTCCTAGCAAACCAGCACCCCGCCAAGTGAACCACCCATGGAACACGGAGTTCTAGATTTGTCACAGATCTCTCAGGGTTGACGAGCACCACATCATCAGCAAACAGCACTGAGCGACACGGCAAGCCCGCGGGAAGATCATTGATATAGAGGAGGAAACAGAGCGGGCCGATGATACTTCCCTGGGCAACACCTCGACGCACCAGGCCGACCGCACCCCTAGCCCCATCCACCTCCACCACAATTCGCCGGTTGGAGAAGTATGATGCAACCAGCCGAGAAACTATGCCGCGGAGTCCGTAACTCTCCAGTTTTTTCAGTAGTATGTCATGGGACATAGAGTCAAAGGCTCTGCTCAGGTCACAGAACACCCCCGAGCAATGATTGCCATCCTCCAGGGCCCCAATGACCATTTCCAGAAGATTCCGGATTGCGTCCATTGTCGATAGGCCGGATCGAAAGCCGTATTGTACAGGGGAAATGATCCTGTGCGCAGTTACAAACTGGAGGAGGCGCTCGTAGATGATCGTCTCCATAACTTTCGAGAAGATTGGCAGCAGGGAGATGGGCCTGTAGTTGGAAGGGCTCCGTCTGTCACCACTTTTATGTATTGGAATGACTCTTGCGATTTTCATGCCATCTGGGAAGATACCACTCTCAAAACAGCAATTAATTATGTGCGCCAGTGGGGCCGCCGTTGATGTCGCTGCAGTCTTTAGCAACTTGACACTCACGCCATATATGTCAGTGCTGGTGGTGGGTTTCATCTTTTGGATGCTCTTTAGAACCTCCCCTGGAGTAGTGGGTGCCATGAACATCGAACCGGCTACAGCAGGTAATCTCACCGGGCAGTCCTCTGGGTTCCCCGCATTCGCCGGCAAAGAGGCGACAATTCTGTTACTCAGCTCTCCAAGAAACACATCAAACTGTTCTGGTCGGGGAGAAGTGGAGCTGCTGGGATTTCCACGTCTTCCGGTCTCCTGGTTAATGATTTTCCATGATGTTCGCTGCCTATTGAGAGATCCTTCTATCTCCTGTGTATATTTTTCCCTCTTGCTTAGCTCCAGCTGCTGCAAGTAGGACTTTTTGTAGTTGTCTCTTATAGCCCGGATCTCAACATCACCAGTCTGCCTATATGTACTATCGATGAGGTGCAGGGTCTCCCTCATACCATGTAGGACGGGGTCAAAGATAATTTTCTTTTTCCTCTGTGTTAAGATCTTGGTAGGGATTGCCGCTGTCTTTACTCTGAGGAAGGTCTCTAATAGTGCCCTGAACTTGTCATTCGGGTCATTTTCCGAATACACGTTCTCGAAGTCCTCCTCTGCAAGCTGAGTAGCAAAACTTTCCAAGGTTTTTCCGGTGATGACATCAATGCGCCTGCTCTTTGTCGGGACATTCGTTTCCTTGGTGGCAATTAGAATCACCTGCGCATCATGATCACTCAATCCAGCAACGGTCACATAAGCCGTGCAGTCCGTTTCCGGAATATTGACCATGATATTATCCACACATGTGGCAGAGTGTGGGGTTGTCCTTGTTGGCTCGTGAATGGTAGGCCTTAGGTCAAAAGATAAGAGAAGGTTCTTCCAATTCCTAGCTGGTTCCGTTTCCTTTAGGAGGTCGATGTTAAAATCTCCCGCAAGAATGATTCTGTCCGTACTGTCAAATTCGTCTACTATCCATTGTAACACTGGTTCCAATGTGTCCAGGAATATCTGCACATTGGCGCTGGGCGGTCTGTAGACACAGATAATGATGACATTTTGATTGATGAGTCGAGCGGCCGCCATTTCACAGACACCTTCAACTGCTCTGGCACTGACGCCTGGGATGGGCTCCGCTTTTTGGCTGTCGTTAATGAATATGCATACGCCACCATGGGAAAGTGCCTGGCGGCAGTATACACTCATCCTCGTGTAACCACGTAGGTTATATGCGTTGATGATGACCTCTGACATCCAATGCTCTGTAACACACAGTACATCAAGATCCTGATTATGTGCTACCAGTTCGACTGCATCTATTTTATTTGTCAGGCATTGCACATTGATGTGCATGAGTTTGATTGTTTCGCGTACTGCATGACCAGTGTGAGTTGCACATTGGCCATGCTTTTTTATAGATGTAGATGGCGACACAACTACCAAATCTAGAATTATCCCGTATATTTTAATTTGGGGCAAGAATCCACCCCACCACAAATATCTAACCGTATACAATTTCTCGTAACCGTGACAAACACGGAAAATACCAATCCAATAAGAGGTTATCTACTTCTCAATATAGGGCAGGGTCCAGGGTTATGTTCGTTATTGTAAGCAGTTTTTTCAAGAGCGATTTATTTATGAGTGTGTCTCTCAAAATGAATATTGATCGATTATTTGTTTATTAGCGATTTATTGATAGGTACGTACACAATTTCACTGGTTTTCATATTTTCTAATTAAATATTGTTTAAGGTGCTCCATTTCCATATAGAACTTTACGATACCATCCAAGGACAGCAGCTCTGGAAAACCCCAGCTCTGTATACTTTAGTCTGAATACACGATATGTCATTAGCGGCTTATTTAAATTTAGATCAAAGATGGTCTGTGTTAAATATCCTTAAGTACGATTAGACGGTAACTCAAATTTTGTTGTATTACATAACGTAGTTACCTTTGCTCTCCGTAAAATGACTTGTCTAATCATACCTTTAACGCAGCAGCCCATTCCGAAATAACGCCATACAAAGGAGATCGTATCATTCGTCGTTTTTTGTTGCTCGACACAACTGGAAGATTTCAATATTTTATTACCCAGTCTTGAGGGGCAATTTATGTTTTAAATGATTCTTACCGTAAAACCTTTTCATATAGAAAAGAGAATTCATTGTGCAATTTAAATGTAATAAAATCTGCCACCTTGAGGTAGGAAGGTATATCGACCCATGCAACGAAGACTATAGTAACTACATTTAGTTTGTTACGATAGTCTTTGTTGCATGGGTCGATATGATTAATAATTATCTACATAAATATAGAAATAAATAAAAATTGTGTGTTGTTTACTATTTACGTCAAATTCAGCAGCAAAAAAGAATGTCAAAAATGAAATGGAGAAAAATACTAATAAAATGCTGACTGATTTTTGTTTTAACGTATGATTATTTAGCTGTCGTATAGCCTATACTTTACAATGACGGTATAACTATATAGTATCAGCTTTGCTCCGAAGAAAGGGGATTTGTGACTAAACTATCAACGAGGTTTTTGTTTTGAACAAATTTTGATCGGAAAGTATTTTACAGTTCATCTGTGATTTTTAAAAACCTGTAGACATTTAACTGAGTTTGAAGGTCGTTTATCTGAATTTAGTTTGATTCAAAGTTAAAGATTTTTTTGTGACATTTATCGCTGATTACAATAACAGATTTTTAAGTTATTATTGCTACAGCTCATATTTAAAAACCTTCAAATGCAAATAGGACGACAGCTACGATTTATATTACTTAACACGAACACAAAAAATCCAAAGTGGCGTTCTTTATGTTACGTCTTGTTTTCAGTATTACCGATTTTTAGTGTACTTTAGAGTTTAGGTCATATCTAAATAAACTATTTATATTGTATTTACATTTTCAATTTGAAACAGCGCCATCTATCCACAGACCGTTGAACTATTTTGCAATGCCAACAGACTAAAACTCTCCCAGAACGGTATTCTAGTTACGTTCACTAAAAGCTACATCCCATCGTTATAAGTAACATTTAATGTATTTTTATAATATATTACAGTACACAATAATCATACGCCAGTAAGACCAAAAAGCAATTCTATATTTGTAGTTTAGTTTTTTTTAACACTAAAATTTGCAAGTATAATTAGCATAAATATTGAAATTCTTTGTGGACGCAGTTGCGTAAGGACCTATTCAATCGAATAGTTGCTATAGTTTCACAATTTAAACAATAATTATATTGAGTGGTGTATCGGCGCGTTTTCGACGTAGGATACGGGAGCCTTAAGTTATTGGAAATCTGTCATTTTTTTGACATCTACACTCAAAAGTTTACCATTTGCAACCCCTAAATATTATTTTAACTTTCTGGAATAAAATGTTGCAATTGTTCTTCTTGTCACAAAATATCTTGAAAATGCATTGCTTAAAAGAAATAACACGTTTGTACCAAATAAAACGATAGACCTGCCTAATTATACAGTGTGTCTCACTTAAAAGCATAATACCGTAATATATTTTTTGCAATTTCCACTTTTATTTATTTTAATGGTCAACACTTTCAACCAATCAAACATCATTAAATGCAAAAAAATATCAAAAAAATTCCATTAAAATCATAATCGTCTTCTATAAGAAAACTAAACTGGTTATGTATGTTCAAAACTGTTTTTTTAACCAAACTTTTAACATAAACAAAAAGATACTTACACTTTCATCGACCCACACTAAAACTGTTACGAGATGGTAACCAAAATCCTCGTTATTGTGGATCTTGAAAGAAGCATCGACGTACATAAGCTTGCTATCGGAAACGCTATCGATTATATCCGTATTAGAAAAAACTACGGCAAGAGCACCGTCTTCCGTCAAGAATTTCTCCTGGTAAAACTGCTTGTTGCGACACGTAAAGTGCAACCGTTCGAAGGCGTCATCCTCAATACGATCGAACAGGTCATCAAACGTGCGAACAACTGGCAGTTTCCCACCAATCTGGTGCTTGCAAATCTCATTGATTACGTTACGGAGTGGCACCAGTTTACGTATGTCGGGTTCCCTAAAAAAAGAGTTATTTATGTAAATAATAAACATAATAATAAGATAAGAATAAAGGTTAGAATGGTAAAAATGTGATAATTTCTATGTTATATCTGGAGTGCCGTAAGGTGGTAACTTTGGACCACTGTTATTAATGATTTACTTGGTTTTATCTCAACATTATTGTTTTTTAACTTACTGTTCGCAGATTTCTTCATAGATCAGACGTATGTTGAGTGACTTATCAACTTGCATCCTTTTGCGCATGATATGAAAAAACATCTGCTTCTTTCTCGTCTGTTCGTCAGGCCTCTCGTGATTGTGCGGCACTTTTAGAACCAAATTTTGCTCATCGTCATCGGAAACTTGCTGCTCGCCTTTCGCATTGCAAGTCGGAATGACGCAACGCAAAAATCTTCGTACACAAAAAAAACGGTAAATTATTTTTGATAGAACTTTTATAACTTACCGTGTATTTCCTTTAATCAAGCCAAAAGTTAGTAGATAATCGTCAGCTATAGCGAAAACACTGTCTTGAAGCCCTGTCGTAAACGCGCAACTAAAGATGCCTTTATCTGACGTGTAACTTTGTTTTGGGGTATTCGTAATTCGTATACCTTTCGGAAGATTAATCGGCAAAACTTTTTTTGATAATTTTTCGGTTTGTGACATCTTTTGTTTCGATATCGCCTTTTCGATAATTGGTACGTCTGCTGATTCATACATCCTTTCCAACTCCCTCTCAATTTTATCAATATTAGTTTTTTTGAGGGAATCTTTTTTTGGTACAGGAACTAAAATCGGTTCTACTAACAAACAGAAAAAGAAAGAAAATAATTAATACCTTGAAGAAATAAATTATACCTTTAACTGTAATCGTCTCTTCCATCATTTCCCCACTTAAAATATCAACCAACTCATTGGCTTTCCCGACAGATTGATCCGTTAATATAGCCGTTAAGTCATCGTTTGTTTCAGACGTGTCTAAACAAATTTTCTTATTAGCGTATTCAACAGTTTCCGACACTTTACGTTTGATTTTTCTCTTTTCATTCAATAAATTATTTGTCTTGAGACATTTGCTTCGAAACTTGAAACATTTATACAATTGTTTCATGCAATTCACGCAGATATACTTCGGAAATAAGTCTGTTTTCCTAATCTATAAAAAACAGCGGATAATTCCTCGTAAAAATGTATTTTTTTCGTACTTACGACAATCGGATAGCAGCACAACATTATCATCGAAGAAACCGTTGTACCGCAATCGATGGTATCAAAAATACTCATCTCCAAGTTATCGGAAGAATTACAAACACGACAGGCATTTGTTTCTTCTAAAATAATAATAAATTTCATATCGGTATTAAACTAAACTAACTACAAATTGTATATTTTACCTGGGAACACGTAACAGTCTTCGAATATTGTTGGAATGGCACCCTTTTTCAAAATAACTAAACCGCGTACACTCTCAGAATTCAAATTCGTATCTTGGAGCTGTTGCAAATCTAAAATTCTTATTTGATAAACACTTTACTTCGCATAAACTATCAACTAATAGACTAACCTTCATCGTTCGCTATGATATCAGATGGACCAAAATGATCCAAACAGACGAAACTCTTCTCTGTCGGCTCGTCGCTTAAACTCAGGCTCTCAAGCCATGCCTTTTTCAAATTCTCATCGTCCGGAAAAGGCATACCTATCGAATTATTACAATTCGGCACGAAACAAGTCATTTCTTTATAGAGAAAGAAGCTTGGCTCGTTTTCAATTTTACAATAATGACGTTTGGTGCGAATGACCTGTTATGACAGTTGGTACATCTAGTTTCTTAGAGGAAAATGTTTAAATCAACTTTATTTATTGAGATAATGAGATTTTTTGGGGTTTATGGTAGCTTATTAGTTTATCGCGATTGAATATAAGGAAATTTAAGTGTTAATCTTGGGTTAATGCATAGTCACGTGGTCACGGCTTGTTCGATAACAAAAACCGCGCGTAATTCAAATTTATCAACTTACGAATGGTACTTGGAACGGCAATAATGTAAAGTTCTGAATATCCATTAACTATAATTAGTGCAATTATCCTACATTACCCAATTTCTAATATTGTCCGCCAAACTACAACTTTAAGAAGCCAAATTTCATGAAAAAAATTAAATAAAACCACAAAATTAGAAAAATATACATGATCATTTATTAACAATCTAACAAATTCACAACAACACAACTATTTGACTAGTTTAGTCTCATAAATATCAATCCTACGTTGGTCTCCGATAGGAATCTGTTGCCGAATTTTATCGCATTCGGAAAGATCAACGTCGGAATAAATAATTTCTTGTTCGTGTCCAGCTTGAGCGATGACTTTCCCCCACGGATTGGTTATCTGCGAGTGGCCCCATGCGACATAACCTTGTTCGTTTCTAGCAGGGCTACAAGCCATAACATAAACTTGATTATCGACAGCTCTCCCCCGTTGCAACAGCTCCCAATGCATGGGCCCCGTCGTCATATTAAACGCTCCGGGGTAAACCAGAACTTCACACCCTTGCAACCGATAAATTTTAGCTATTTCCTCAAAACGGATGTCGTAACAAATCCCAAGTCCGATTTTCGTGTTTCCGATGTTAAACGTCGCTAGATTATTACCTCCGTGTAAGATATCAGACTCCTTAAACGTAATACCTCCAGGGATATCGATATCGAATAAATGCATTTTACGGAAGTTTGCGATTAATTCTCCGTTTGGATTCCAAGCTGTGCAGGTGTTGAAATATTTGTTATCGCTACCTTTCTCGGGGATTGAACCACCGATTAAAAACACCTCGTTGTCTTTCGCTGCTTTCGATAGCATCTCGCAAGATTGCCCGTCTGGTACGCATTCAGCATATTTGCTGAAAAATTTTGTTCCGTATGGTGAATTAAAACATTCGGGTAGCACTACAAGTTTAGCGTTGTTCTCTGCTGCTTGCTTGATCAAGTTGCATGCGTTTTCCAGGTTCTTGTCTCTATCAGTGCCTACTTTGAGTTGGATAAGGGCTGCTTTAAAATTTCTGTCGTTCATTGTTGCAAAACTCCTAAAAACTGGTTTTACTAATGATGATATCTTTATGGAAGCCGTTTTGATTATAAACATTTATTATCAGTGGAAAACCACACCGAAAATATGCTATTTTAAAGTCGGTTAACCTCTGTTTATAATTTGATAAGGATTTGATAATTGTATCATAATTAATAATAAATCGATTTGCGTGACATCTATTGGTGAAAAGGTTAAGTTTGTCTTAGGTGGTGTCAACCAGAGATGGCGCTAGTTATCCACACCTAAAAGTGAGGTTAGACCTGTGGGTTAGACAATTGATACATTCGTTTGATACATACGAGATGGCGCCAGTTGCATCATTTGAAATTTTCGTCCAAATTTTAATTATATTAATATACGTACCTAATTTTTAAAGGTAATTAAACAAATAAAACACAGTCTATAAATTAATGGATATATTTTGACACAATTTCAGAAATATATATTTAAAATTATCTGTATGCGCTGTACACAATATGAACTTAAAATTACGAAAACACACGACAAAAATAAAACGCTACTTAAATCGTTATAAGGGTGGGGTAAGGGGCGCTTTGAACAGGGCCCGGTTTTCCCTAAAAGATAACGTGAGATCACAAAATACATAATAATTATTAAATAACAATATAAGTTCAACAGTTCAAGTATGCCGAATGTTCTTTATTTTTATTTTTTTAGATGAAAAGTGTGCCGCGATGTTTCTTATTGCTCTATACAAATTTTGGCAGTTGTTTCGTTTTAGTTTTTTTAACGTCAAGTCGATTGAGCTTAACCTAAGAATTTGATGACGAAAGGGATGCTTTTGTTATACGTTCTGCGATAGGAACAATTTTGAATTTGTAAAAAGTCTTAAATTTCTTTTTTTTAATGCCCTAATGAGATCATAAAATTCATATAAATCCACAATTTTCCGGCAAACTTTCCATTGTTATCAATTTTCTTTAAACATTCTCCTCTGATATAATATATATAATATACTTGCGATTTTTTATTTTTAGATAAAGCTGCTAAAAATTCTTTTCTTTCGTTATCAAACTCGTGCAACAAACTAATTGACTGAATCGAGTGAGAAGAAATTTCGGATTTTTTTAGTCGATTGATTCTTTTCTTAGAAAACATACAAAAGTTTGATATGGTTCTTTAATTTTATACTCTTCGTTGCACGAGTTCGCCAAACGATCTAAAATACTTAATTTTTTATTATAATGTCTATCACATTGTTTTCCTTTTTGCCGAAACAGAAGGTGTCAACCAAAAACGCTACAGAATATAAAAATATCTCAAAATAATGAACCGTCTATGTACAGGTAGTAAGTGTTATATATATTTATATAATAGAATTGTCACTTTTTCCTTTTCAATATTTCAATAAATCTCTACGGACTATAATGGTGTTGTATGGCGGTCACTATACACATATATATTACGCATTCATATATTAAAAACTGCGCCATTTTGTACTTTGCGCTTTTCCACACCTCCAACGTAATGACGGATAAACTATTGTCTTAATATGCGTTTCACTCACATCGTACAAATCAATAAATAAATTCATAATTGCACTAAATTATCGTAATCATTCGCACGATAATACCGAAATATATTCCGATTAAAAAACAAAAGCGAACAACGGCTGATTGTTTTCTTATACCTGAGACGTTTTTGATCATATTCGGTTATATCAAACGAATGAATACAATAATTATTCAAAAAAGGTACACAGGTTGATAAAAAAGAATTCTGGATTAAATTTGAATATGTCAAACAAAACTAACCTAGAATTCTTTTTGATCAGATTAGAATTTAACCTGTGTTTTTATAATTAGCATGCAATTATGAATTGATTTTTACAGGTTATGTATGTATAAAACGAGTGATCGAGAACGTAAAAAGGTTCATCCACATTATGTATTATACGTTTACCTCTATATATTTTTTCAAATTTAATACGTTACGTGTAATATATTATATATTATAATCATATCTTTATATACTTTCCATACATTTTTAGCAGGTATGCGCCAGAGCGGGAGAAAAATTAATTTTCCGACTGGCCTATTTGTACTTCACCGATTAAAAATTATATCTATATATTACGCAATAATAATATATAATAATATATTTATAAGACTCTTATATAACAATATTTAAATATAAATCAAAAACAATATCCAAGATACAACATTAACAAATTTAGTTTTGTCAACAGTTTTGTCGAAATTGTTTGCGTTTATTATTCTTATTTATATCTCTCGAATAGTACAGCCAAATTTTAAATAAAAGCGAAAAAACACCGACAGTATTGACCAAAAAAGATAGCAATCTTAACGAACTTTCATTATAGACAAATGTCTATAAAAATCGTAATTGTTTATCAAACTAAAAAATCGTGTGAAGGTCTATAGATAATCTATCTAAGAAGGTACAGGCAAAATTTCAAGTCAATTGGAAAAGAAATACATGAATTCTACTGCTAGCCGTTCTTGAAACCATGGTTTCGAGAAAACTGCCCACAGGTAGAAAATATCGGGCTATTTTTCGATTTCAGTTGTGGTGTCTCAAACTTTGACCATCAAAAACGTTTTTGTTTTTTCCACAAAAACAAATTTTAAGACTTTTTCCCTAAATTTTCAAAGGCATTTATTTGATAGTCGAGCATGAGTTGCTATATGGGCATATCCATATCCCCTTTCGTGTTTTGGTACTATGCGCGCCAAAAAAAAGTCGTACAGCTAATTTTTACATCATGTAATTCTGGCTTGTTTCGATTTGTCAACTTGACAGTTAGTGCATGTTTCAGAACTTATGATTAATGTCAGAATGACAGCGTATAGGTTATAAAAGAGCCATTTACAAAGCTAACAAGAAAATTTTCAGTATATTTGGTTGCATATGTGGTGTAGTACTTTTTTTTTGCGCGCATTGTACACTAGGGTAATTATTTTTATTTAGAAAGCAACGATCCCCTCCAAACCATTTCCAAATCTAATAAAAGTGGAGGCTTCAAATTTACAATGGTATTTTTCGAATAATTGTTCGGGGTTTGGGGAACTTATGTTAAAGTTATAGGACTTGTAAAGGCACTTTCCAAGGAAGAATTTGACCTATTATACATATGGATTTGACGTCCCCAATCCACCCACGGTGCCTTGAAAACTACCCAAATGGAAAAATGTACATTTTTCGGAAAATTGACCGTCATTATAGTCTTTTTTCTACTTTGCGTTCGTTATAAACTCATAACGAAACGGCTTTCAGTGTCGTTATGAAAACGCTAGATCACAAACTTTTAGTAACTTTTAGTTTTCCAGGATTGATGATATTGACGTCAAGTGTCAAATAAGGCTGACATCTCAATCGCTATTGGCTCGCGTCAATCATATTTGTGAATTTTACCACAACTGCAACTGTTGAATATGAAAGTACTCTAGACTGTCAGATGTCAACCGCAATTTTTGAAATTTATGTAAATTTAATGTAGCAAAGTAGAAAAAAATAGTATATAACACTCGTTTTATAAGACGTATTGGCGCATTCGTTCCATTTGGGCACTCCTCGCTACGCTCGTCGTGCCCAAAACAACTCGTGCGCCAATTTTTGTCTTATAGAACTTGTATTATAATATACTATTTTCATAGTCTTTTTGACTAAATTGACTAATCATTACATTATCAATTTTTCTCATAGAAATCATTACTATAAGTCTTGTGGAATGTTTATACACATTTGTCAGTTAATTTATATTTGTTTAAACAAATTCTAAAGCATAATGAAAAAGACCTCTTTTTCCTTTGATGGGGTTTATTTATCTTAATAAGAACCGGTTTCGACTCTCAACTGAGTCATCATCAGCTTAAATGGTCAAGCATTTGGAGAAATAGTGCTTATGAACATTTAATACGCAAACAATTAACATTTAAAACATTTCAAACAGTTTCTACACGTGCACACGAAAAACGCACGTGTAGAAACTGTTTGAAATGTTAATTGTTTGCGTATTAAATGTTCATAAGCACTATTTCTCCAAATACTTGACCATTTAAGCTGATGATGACTCAGTTGAGAGTCGAAACCGGTTCATATTAAGATAAATAAACCCCATCAAAGGAAAAAGAGGTCTTTTTCATTATCCTTTATACTGAAACTTTTGAATATGGACTACTATTCGAATAAACAAATTCTATTTGTCTAAATAATTCGTTTATTTCGAAAATCCGTCTGAATTATGTTTTCTGAGTTCGAAATGACAGTTTATTACCTTAGAGGGACATTATACATTAACAAATTTCTGGCTATTGTTTAAACAATCAATTATGATTTATTTTCAACTTTTTTCGAATTATGGTAGAAGAGTCAGTTTATTTGTGAAATTAACTTGTTTCATGTTTGAGATTTAAACAAATGCCATTTCTGCAATTCGCCTAAAATTAATTTTTTTTAGATCGGCCTGGCCAACTGTTATTCTGACATCATTTATATTTTGAATAATAAAATAACATTTGTTTTCAATATTTCATCAACATTACAGGGAACAGTTTCCAGACAGCAACAAATCAACATTATCTTGCGACACAAAGTGGTAGGAAATCAGAATAAGAAATATGTGATTAATAAAATATGTTGACTTTGAGAAATTTAATATTTTAAAAAGAAATGTACCTAACTCCCCAATTTCCCGAAAAAAATGATTTCAAATATCATTTCAATTATTTCAAATAAATGATATTGAAAACGAATACCTATTTTATTATTTAAACAATGGGAATCATCCCAAAATATAAATGCTCTCACATGAGAATAACAGTTAGCCAGACCGATCTAAAAAAGATGAATTTTAGGTGAATTTCAAACAAAACTTGTTTAAACACATGGAATTTGTTTAATCACATATGGGTTTATTAGATAATATAGATAATAGGTTTGTTAGATATCTCGAACATGAAATTTATAAGTTAATTTCACAAAAAAGCTGACTTTTAGAGCATAATTAGAAAAAAGTTGAAAATGAATAATAATTGATTGTTTAAACAATAGGAAGAATTCTTTTAATGAATAATGTCACTCTAACTGCCATTTCGAACTCAGAAAACAGAATTCAGACAGATTTTCGCGAAAAACGAATTATTTAAACAAAGAATTTCTTTAAGAGGAATCACTACTGCTGGTACGTCGTATAAAATAAGCATTCATAGTCAGCTTAATGTTGTATCAATTCTCTCATGTTATACATCAAATTATAGATAAAGATGTATTACTTGCTGTGGCAATGTATATGTATTATTTATTGTCGTTGTATCCACGCTACGTGATAAAATATAACTTATTCATGTACTAGAAGAAGTAAAGTATTGAGTGAAAAAAGCATGTAAGATATTGATATTTTTACGTGAAATTAGGTACACCTATAGAGAAATGTGTAACTTAGACCTATTATGTGGTACTTTTTTCAATTTTAACCTGAGTTCTTCATAAAAAAAATTGCAAAATCAGCCAATTTTATGTCATATTCAGAAATAGATTTGTCAAAAATGAACAGAACTATCAAAAATCTACCACTAGACGCAAAATTATATATCTTTTATCTTTAATTTGGTGTATTTCTTTTACGACTGTGTGAACTAATTAATGAGAAAAAGCCTCAGAACTTTTGCGTGTTTTGCAAATAAAACGTAGGGGTATGGGGGTATGGATTCCCCTTAAACGAATGTAAATTAACTGACAAATGTTTATAGACATTCCACTAGACTTATACATTTTAAGCTTTTCCAAACCCCAAACAATTATTTGAAAAATTCCAAAAAATGTTTTCTTCCCATGCATATTTAAGGTTTCGACAAGCACGGTTAAAAATCAAAATTTCCACAGAAAAAACACGTGTCCACTTCTTTGGGATTTGGAAACGATTTGAGGGGATCGTTGTTTTCTATCATCACAAAAATTTCTGCAATGCGTTTTTCAATCACCATAATGGGCACCCTTTTCCCATTAGTTAAATTTAGACATCTGCCCCCTTTCCGATTTGAGCTGGATACGCCAATGAGTTGCTATCTTTTTTGCTTATACTGGACCTATAGTATATATAACGGGGCGAAAATAGAAAATGTATAACAGAAATGTAAAAAAAAACAAAACAAAAATAAAACAAATAAATACAAATCGTCCATCTTTTATAAATACTAGTTTTTATGTACAGAATCCTCACTTTGTCGTTCATTCACTGGAGTTGAGGGTAGCCGAAAACGACTACCCCCATTCTACACCCTCACTCCGGTTCAGTTTTCACAATGTCGTCTGTAACCTCTTTCACATCCTCAACTTTACTGTCCACCACTGATGACGTTTCCTCTTCTTCTATTTTACAAGTGGCATCATCCTCGATTTTAATCTCTTCAATTTTCACACTATCTTCATCTTTTGAAACCACATCATCATCAACTAATTTCAAACCTTCTTCAACTCTCAACGGACTACTTTTAGAGGTTAGAGCCTTCAATTCTATCAACTCATTCTCCAAATTCGACAACTTATTCGTTATCTCCGCGATCCTGTCATCTTTATTTCGATTCTCCGTAACGACAGCATCAAATTCCCTAGTCATCTTCCTCATAACCTCCAAAATTTTCTCCCTCGTGCCCGGGTCGATATCTTTGGTTATCTCTTCGAGTTTAAACAGGCTAGATTTCTCATTTATTTCAGAGCCGCTATCATCTGTATCAGTCGATAATTCAATCTCAGAATTATACCTTTTTAAACTCCCAGTGCTTTGCACAACCGAAACCGTCGAATCTATGATATTCTGCGAATCAGGCGACTTCTGTTCTTGTTTTATAACATCGTAATCCTTCTCGTGTTTGATCACCGTCGGTTTATAATCCTTTATATGGTGAAACCCATTCTCTTTCGTCGAACTAACCTCACTTATCGAATTCGAAGCCGCTTCTTCCATTAACCTTTTCAAATATCGCTTTTTTGTAGGAGCCAGCGCTACGTTCGGTTGATAATTCTCTCCGTTGACCTTCTGGATCAACTTTTCGGGATACTGCAAGACTGGTTGGTCGTATAAACTCCCGTGACGCATTCTTCCGTCTTGAGACAGCTGTGAGATTGGTTTGAACGCCGAAAGACTTCGGTTTGGATACGATGGCATTCCTGGGAACGCTTGCAGGCATTTTAGGAAGTCTAGCTGCGTTGCCTGTACTGGAATTGAGTAAACCGGGGTTAGATGTGCTTTTGTTTCGTCCAGTCTGTACTTCTTGATCGCTATATCGTCCAAGATGAGTTCCGGACCGTTTTGGTGAATCTGTGAAAGAAGAAAAGAAATCGTTATAATAATAAACCAGCAAAATATGAGTATAACTATACAGGATGGAAGATTTATCAACTAATTTTGGTCGTAGTCAAAGAGTCAGTTGTGAACCAGCCTCAAATGAACAGTTTTGTTAGGTTAGGTTCGTTGACATTTGTGCTTAGTTTGATGTTTCTCGATGTGTGTGCAGTGCCATCTCTTGGTAGTTTTACGGAATATTTTGAGGCTGTTTCACAATAGGGTATTTGACTGTATTACAAATATGGCTTGTATTATAGTCATCCTAATAGATTACAGTTTAAGAAAACTATTTATTACTTAAAAAAAAATGCTTTATTTCTATTATCAGCCAAAATTAAAATTGAATGGTATTCACGTCCTATCACGTGATTGAAAACGCTCTGTAATTGGCTCAGTATCCTGTGACGTCATTCGTTAGTACGCTTAGAGCGCGTTCGGTTTGTCAGGGTAGGGTACGGGGAGACCAATGCTCAGATAACCTGGGTCGGCTGTCTCTCTCTCTTATATGCAGATAAACGCCGTATGACGTTAGTCCGCCTATTATGCAGTGCGTCACTCTCACCGTACAATACCGAGTTATCCGAACGCGCTCTTAGGCTTCTCCCGTTTGAATTTAATAGCACTAAAGTGCCATGTAAGCATAACTTTGTAGGTTAGGATAGCCCTAACCTTAAGCTGTCAGATCAGATAATACCTGGTTCGAAAATACGATAGATAACTTATTCTAGTCAGTTTTACTTATGTCCAAGTAATCTTCACAACAAAAAAAACACTTGTATTTGCCGCTATTTATTTCATTTGGGTTTCTACGAGCCAACCACTTTCTTCGCAGTTTCAAATCTTGCGGAACAGCTACAAATAGTTTATCCGGAGTTTTTATTGACGTATTCCTGCATTGTGGATTTATACACCATTTATAACCCATTTTTATGTAGAAATTGTGCAAAACAACACATCACACAACACAATTACCAAACGGCGACGATGCCGATGCTGACAAACCATATGGGCCTATTTGACATCTACTATCGACTGACGTCACACAACAGAAAGTATCGTTTTGGCGGGACTTTTTGTGATTCAATTTTTAACGCTCATTTTTATGAAATATTGAGTAAATAATTACGAAAAATAATGCATTTACTATGTAGAATGCAGGAATAAACACACTAAGATGGTTTTCGAAAATTAGTCAAATACCCTATTAAATGATCTACCAGTTTCAGTAAGAAAAAAATGGTGTCGCCATTAAAAAAAAAAGGTGATGACGTCAAAACACAAAAAATGTGTTTTAATAATTAAAAATCGACGTCTACAAGGATGACACAACTTTTCAGAGATTTTCCTATGTTTCCACTCTTTACGCGCTTACTGTATGTGCGCTACAGGTTGCAGAACTTAATGCACATTATATTCTTTCTAGGGCGCATTATAATTTTCTCATGGTACAATTTAGATTATTAAATGCACTTATAATATTTTCAAATGCTGATTTATTTAAATTATTGGAAATATATTTTTTTCAATGAACAAGTAGTTTTTAAGCAGCTGATTATATTTGAATAGAATTAACGATTGTACATTTATTTATTTAAGTGTACACATATATTATTAAAGGGACATTCAAATATATAAATGCACAATTATTTATTCTGATGTACATTTATATAAATTTATTGCACATAAATTTTTTAATGCACAAGTAATTTTTTGAATTGCTCAAATATTTTTTGTATTGGACAAATATTTTTGGTATTGGTCAAATATCTTATCAAATGCTTACAATAATTGCACGTTTTATTTTATTTATTGCGCATATAATTTGTAGTGGTTTTTAAAAGGTTCTTTTTGCAATTTTGAGAATTTTAAACATCGATTTTGAGAAGAATTAAACATCGTTTTTATAGGTTTTCTGCTTCTTTTAAATAGGAATCAGTAATTCCTAGTTTGTTACATCCCTGGTATATGTGTATTAGCTACCGCATGAAATATTAACAGTATTGTTAGGTTAGGTTCGTTGACGTTTGTTTGACGTTCCTCTATGTGCTTGCAATGCCATCTCCTGGCATTTCTACAGAATATTTTGTGGTTGTTTTACAACCGACACGTTTATTTCATACCGTATTCAACATTATAAGTTGAATTTTCCAATTATATTTAGACGTATTAAAGTATTAAACAGTCGTTTATTTTATCGCAAGAATTTATCAAAATAAATGCAGTGTAAACGCAGTTTGAACCATATTGTTCATTAATCTTTTCATGCGCTGATGATCACGCATGTCTCTTCGTATTAAGAAAAAAAGAAGCACGTCATTAATATGAAACGCACTGCGCACTCTGCTTTCAAACTAGATGAAAGGGAGTCAGTGAGTATAAAGGGCCAGTGACACAAAAGGGTTTCCTCTAAATATTCAATTCAAGCAAGCGTTCAAGCAATGCCAGCACACGTGAAAAAACTTGAAGGAAGGGCTGATGCTGTGAACTCCATTATGCAAACCTGGGAGCGACGCAATACCGTGCAGAAGTGTTCAGGTGGTATACTGGAGGCTTTGTCTAGCATTACCATTAATGGGCGAACGCTTAAACAATACGAAGAAATACGAACGAACAGTTGGTGTTTCCGTAAACAGAGTTGGCCGTGAGGAAATGACAGACGATCAATTGGTTCAGCTATTTTATTATATGGATTTATTCAGTGGAAGTGATTACTCATTGATTATAACTAACCAACAGATTCAAGGAGGAAACTAGAAAAAAAACTGTACCTAGGTACACGGAGGATTATATTGAATTTTGCGTTTACTTTTCAAATCGTTATTGTGAGGTTAGAATAAATATGACAGTTGTACTGTGCTGTCAAGGCCCCGTTATTATATGTTGCCAACTTCATAATAAAGTTACAGTTGACCAAATTGAGACTTTATTTGAAGATACGGTAAAAGACAAGACAAATGTTACAACTCTTCCTTTCTACGTCAGCGTACTGCCACTGCACGAGACCTTACTAAACGACCTAAGACGAGCACGTGGAATAGAAATTTCTGATCAAACTGTTAGAAATAGAATAAATGAAGCAAATTTGAAACCAAGAAGACCTGCCCGCGCACCCCGCCTTACGCAGCATCACAAAGAAGTTGATAGATTTGGTTGTGGATCTGTGATGGTTTGGGCTGGAATCAGTATAGACAACCCAACTGCTCTTGTTGTGGTTCCTGGTAGACTAAATGCCATGAATTACATCGATTATTTTTTGACGTTTCTTAAAACCAATGAAATGCTTCTCTATTTGTCACAAGGGTAAGTTTCAACCACTTATGTCATTATTATAGTGGGAATAAATCTCTTGTGATTATTCTCGGGAATAATTACTGTAGCTTTTATTTGCCTAGCAACTGTCAGATACTTGTCAAAATAATTACTTAATTGTGTCAACGCGAAATGGGTGAAAGTCATCGGTTTAGTACCTTTTCTAATGCAGAAATTACAAAGAAAGTTTTTTCACGTTGCGTCGTATGAACTAGCTTGGAGGGGAGGAGAAGCTACGAAATGTTTAGTTCATTATTTTAAAAAAGAAACCGACATAAAAAGATTAAATACTGGCCGCATTGAATACAATCCCATCTTTACCAAAACTGCACAGGGTGGAGCACAAAGGTGCGCTAATAGTAAATGGTTGACTCCAAACATAAATAACCCAGATATTTGCCCTGTTCGTCTTTTTGAAAAACTAATGAGTAAACGTGAAGAAAATATTAAAACCGAACGCTTGTTTCTTACTCCAAATCCGGCTTGGCAAACTCATGGTTTTTGGTATAAAAACGTTCCTGTGGGAATAAATTCCATTTCAAAATGGATGAAAGAATCCGCAGAAAAAGTAGGTCTATACACAGTTACGAAAAAAATAACTAACCATTCTGCCAGATCAAGTGCAGTAAGTAACCTTTCAAAAGCTGGTGTAGGAGAACAAGAACTAATCAAGGTCACTGGTCATAATTCTGCAAGTTCGATTAAACCATACTTACAATTGAACCAAGAACATCATTCAAATATAATAAATAATCTTAGAGAAAATACGCAGGAGGAAACACTTTATATAACAAGCAATTCCAAATCCTCAATAAATAATGAGTCTCGAAATATTTTTAATAATTGCGTTTTTTCATTGTACTAATTTAAATTGTTAATTCTTTTAATATACTCACAATGTGTCAACGATATTTTCATATATTGTAAGTAATAATTAATTAAATTAAATTTTTCAATAATTTTATGATAGTTTTATTGATCCTTTTTATTGTAAAAATTTGTGAATCAAAAAATAATCTAGTCAAATATAACTCGAGAGTTCCATAAATTAGAAAATAATTTGACAGATTTTGTTCAAAGTTTTGCTCGCTTCTTCAAAGCTAATTGAATACTGAGTAGTATTCAATTAGCTTTGAAGAAGCGAGCAACATGGTTCGCGAAACGTCAGCACTAACAAATCTTGACACACGGCATAACCCGGAAGCAGTTTATTGTTAACTAGTATTTTTTTCTACTTTGCGACATTTATTTTAAATAAATTTCGAAAATTGTGGTTGTCATCCTACACTCTGGAGTAGTTTTATCTTCAACAGTTGGAAGTTGTGGTAAAACTGACAAATACGATTGAGGCGAGCCAATAGCGATTAAAATGTCAGCTCTATTTGACGATTCGCATCCATATTACCAATCTTGGAAAACTAAAAGTTACTAAAAGCTAGTTCTCAAGTGTAGAAAAAGAGTTATAAGTAAAATCGGTACAAAAAAATGCGTTTTTTTCGTTCTGAAGCGTTAAAAAGCAGACAAAGAGATAGCGTAGTGTGGTGTTGCGCTTGCGTGGCGTATACGGCGGCGGTGGCGGTACCGCCGCCCCCTCGCCTTTTGTCACCGCCGCTTGCTGCCGCCACCCGCCGATTATCGCAGTGCGGGTGTCTGGCTAGTCGGAAACCAGACGGGGAATCCACCACCGCTAGACCCACCCCCAACGCCGCCGCCCCCGACCCCAACCGCCCCCCTCGATTTCTGCCCGGGTTCCCGCCAAGAGCGAATGCAGGGCAAACACGCGCGCTTTCAAGTGTCTAGCCACCCCATCATAACAGCGTCTAAAAATAAGTTAAATATCTATATAACTAACATTTTATACGGTGATGAAGAAAAGTTTGCTGCTGTGTGGTAGTAAACGGTCGCTCGCATGTTTACACACTCGCCTACGGCTCGCGTTTTATATCCTTAATTACATTACTTAATTACATTGTAACACTGTTTACGGTGTTACAATTAACAAATTGTAACACCGTTTTTAGTAACTTTTTTCTAAGATTGGTCACATTCATATCAAATGCCATATTTCAAGCGTAAATACACATAACCACAAACAGCCGTTTTAGAATCGCTGTCAATCGCATAATCTGCTAAATATCTATATTCTATTAGTATATTATTATACAAGTTTTATAAGACGTCAAATTGGCGCACGAGTTGTTTTGGGCACGACGAGCGTAGCGAGGAGTGCCCAAATGGAACGAGTGCGCCAATACGTCTTATAACACGAGTGTAATATACTATTTTTTCTACTTTGCGTCATTAATTTTATATAAATTTAGAAATTGTGGTTACTGTATCGCGCTAAATTAGAATCTAGGGTATTTTGCGGGTACCACGTGGCAGCACTGTAGTAACTGTCAACTTCGTTAAGGATGAGCTCGATGAGATAAAATCATGACAAAATCTAATTGTGAATTATTTTACTCTACTTTAGCCTACAAGTTTGAATAAATATTCAGCGAGGTCGCAACGATGATCATAATGGAGCTTGGGGCAACACATTTAACCCTACTGTGATAAATACATGAAACTTAACCTAAAAAGTTAACTTTAAAATAGTGGCTTCATAAGTATAAGAATCAGAATAGAAGTGTTTGTCGGTGACTGATTAGTTACTTCGAAGAACAAGAACTTACTAAATAATTGTTATAACGCTTAACGTTTAATAGCGGTGTCTACCTAATTCCGCTACGTAGCCGTTGCGGCTTATACAAGCACTTATAATTGAAACCCAATTCTAATTTCGGCAAAGTAGTTTATTAGAATAAATTATACTTAGTAAAATTACATGTGATGGAGGTAATACAAATACGTTGCACACAACCAGAACTAAGACAAAGTCGAAAGCGACGGACAAAAACGAATACCGTAAACTTGGGTGACTTTGGCCGCCCTGGGTGACTTTGGCCACTATTCGAAAATTTATTTATATTGTTTAGATCTTTGTTAATATTTCAAACATTGCGAGTATTTTTGGTTATTTATATTTTAGATACTATATTGAATACAAAGGTGCTTAATGTAAGTTAGATGATAATTTATTTTTTTTGTGGCAGTGTTCAGAAGATAGCTTTGAAAATTGACCAATTTTGTTACTATGAACAACTTTGTTTGTGTTGAGTAATCTATCAGCATCTATGATTTGCCGCCGATAACATTAGTCCTGTGGTTTGTTAGGGATATCTTTCTGCAATACCCGCGTAGTTAAAGTGCTTGGTGTAGTCAATCGAGGAAAGTAAAGTCGGGCATTCTCAGTGGAAATGGCCATCAAATGATGACATTTCTGTGGTATGACAAAGATGACATTTTACAAGCAATAAAAACACCTGTCCCGTCCAAAGGAGGTTTCTTCATTATACCAGAAGTACAAAATTATGTCTAGCTATACCGGGTGATTCAATTTCGAGGCTTATTAGATCTCGCTTATTAGTGGAGATAGAGGCTATGTTTAAATTTGGCAAAGTTTCGTATTTTTGTGCTGAACAATTATCTGAAAAGAAATTTTAGCTATCATTTTTCATTTTAAAGATATCCGCAAAAAACTGAAATGTTAAGATATCGTTTTTAATTTTTTATTCAAAACCAAACGTAGCTAGACATTTGAAACAAAAACATTCTACAGCGACTTTTTAACAAGGAATGCAGTGTTATTTTTTAATTTGAAATAACATCAAAGATGGCGGCGTAATCATGGCCAAATTTTGTTTTTCTTATGGGCGCCATATTGAATTTTGGCATTTTCCGATAGTCGTGTTTTTTCTCATTTCCGAAATGTATAACATGTTAGCATTATTTTTTAAAATAGTCATAAAATAGTTTTGTCATAATCTTATTGCTGATTTTAACATATTTTGTTCTTGAACACTTTTAAAACATATTTGGTGGCCAAACTCGAGCATACACTACCTTATCGTTTCATGGGCATGATAAACAGTAGTATGGCCAAAGTGACCCAATAATGAATTCTGACTTTGGCCACCCATTTATATACATAAAAGAAGTATATCCTGACGTTGGAAATATTAGTGTTTTAATATTTTTGAAGTACTATCAAAGACCCAAAAAATAGCACAAGTATGAGTAATTATATCTAATCTGTTAAAAGTTACCAGACTTCAAATTTCAAAAGTGGACTAAAGTCACCCAAGTTTACGGTACGAATTGAACCGAGCATCCAAGCGTCCAAAATATTACCAAAAACTTATACGTTACATAAACTAAGAAATCCTCTACACTTTAAATGTACTATAGCTTCGTACGGGTATGCTGATAAACCATTTATTGCGCATATACAATCTCGCAGCAGTAATTAAAATCGTTCATATTTACGATGTAGGTTTGATCTTCGCGTAATACCTTATTAAAGTAAATGTGGTCCTTGAATTATATCTAAAAAGGGGATTTGATGTTTAGTTGAAAAGAATGATAACGATCACTTACCAGAGTCGTAAAACATCACCGAAAACGTCATGCTGGCGTATTTTGATGAACACAGCAAAACTAAGAAAGCCCCAATCCTTTGGCCATACTATAGCAGGCTACACCCATGTTTAAATATGTATAGAATATTGATATTTCGCAGTTTATGCGATTGCAAGCGATTAAGAAGATGCAGTCGATGCAGTGTGTGGTTATGTTGGGTTATGTATTGTACGTTTGACATATGGCATTTGATATCAATGTGTACCAATTTTAGACAAAAATGTTACTGAAAACAGTGTTACATTGTGTGCATTGTGAATGCAAAGTAAAAAAACATATTTAAACATGTGTGTAGCGTGCTATAGTATGGCTAACTGGTTGGGGCTTTCTTACTTTTGATCTGTTCATCAAAATACGCCAGCATGACGTTTTCGGTGATGTTTTCCGAGTCTGGTAAGTAACCGTGTATCATTCTCGTCAACTAAGCATCAAATTCCCCTTTCAGATACAATACAAGGACCACATGTACCTGAATAAGGAGTTATGCGAAGATCAAAACTACATCGTAGATATGATCGGGTTCAAATACTGCCGCGGGATTGTATATGCGCAATAAATAGTTTATTGAATATCAGCGTACACGTAGCAAGCTACAGTACATCTAAAGTGTTGAGGATCTCTTATTTCATGTAACGTTTATGTTTTCGGTAACATTTTGGACAGAATTTTGGTCGTGCCAACATCGTATTCATTTTTTGTACGTCGCTTCCAACTTCGTCTTAGTTCTAGTTGTGTGCAACTATTTGTGTTAACTAAGTATAAATTATTCTAATAAACTACTTTGCCGAAATTAGAATTTGGTTTCAATTATAAGTGCGTGTAAATGTATAAGCCTCAACGGCTACCTAGCGGAACTAGGTTGACACCGCTATTAAAGTTAAGCGTTATAACAATTCTTTAGTAAGTTCTTGTTCTTCGAAGTAACTAATCAGTCATCGCCAAACACTTCTATTCTGACTATTATAATTATTAGACCACTATTTTTAAGTTAATTTTTTAGGTTATGTTTCTATATCTATATCATTTATTCACTGGTTGTCATGTAAGTTTTTATCACAGTAGCCGTTGCGGGTTAATAGTGTTGCCCCAAGCTCTATTGTGATCATACTTGCGCCCCGTTAATAATTTATTAAAACTTGTAGGCTAAAGTAGAGTAAAATTACCCACAATAAGACAGTTTACTACAGTATTACCAGTACTACAACATGGCATCCGCAAAATTTGACGTCTGATAAAACTTGTAAAAGAATATACTAATTATATCAGGTATGAGTGAAGACAAATGCACATTTTTCTCCAAGAAATGTTTACTATAAACATTACCAATACGAAGATTTATAGAAAAACGTATATAATAAGTCGTAACATCTCCATAACCGTAATAATACTAATTAACATTTTACCGTCTAGAAACGACTAACATCTGTATTACCACGTCTTGCATCCCTAATACACTATTTACCGAATGACTTATAACTTTCAAAGGGGTCAGCGAAAACCCTAAGAACCATTTACAGCAAACCCAAACAAAGACTTTCGTCTATAGCGCTATTTTTCGAAGGGTGTAAAGCGACCCAAATTTGCATTTATCCGCACGTTGTCGGCGCGACATTTTCTCTATTCTTTTCTGACTCGCTTGACCGTTATTAATGTGACTTTTGTAAACATTTTAAGTACCCGTGAATGCAAGGGTAAATGCTCTAAGGGGGGGCCCATTGTAATTCGGACGCCGGACAACCGGACAATGACCGGCGGGCATGTTTTAAAGCAATTAAAACGAAGAAAGAATCAACTCTGAAAAGCGTTTAATTTTTTAAGGGTGAAATCTTTAGTTAACGTTTGAAATAATAATTGTTGAAGAAAGTGCTGGAAAATTAGTAGGTATCGTCATCAGAAGCAATGTTGCGCAAGTGACAAAACGAATTTTGATTAAACTAAAATCAATAATTTGCATGTTACTGCTAATTCAACGTGATTAGAGTATAAATGTGTAAAGTCCGAAATATGTAGGTATGTACCTATTATTTAGCACCAGTTTCCACATGACGAGATATTTCTTATAGAAATTGACATTAGTGCAGATAATGATTGTCAAAACCTTCTAAAAACGAGTTGGTTGTGAAACAGCCTTAAAAAATTCAGTAAAAATACCACGAGATGGCACTGCGCCCACATAGAGAAACGTCAAGCACACGTCAACGAACCATAGGAACCTAACCTAACAAAACTGTTAACTATTTTTATCGAAGTTTATCAATTTTTAGACGCAAATTGTCTGGACTATTACTACTATCAGAATATAGACTGTATAGAAATTGGCAATAATGCAGATAATGATTGTCAAAACCTTCTAAAAACGAGTCGGTTGCGAAATTGCCCTATAATATTTCGTAAAAATACGACGAGATGGCGTTTATACACCGAGAGAAATGTCAAGCGTACGTCAACAAATTCATAGGAACCTAACCTAACCAAACTGTTAACTATTTTTTTCGAAGTTTAGCCATTTTTGTAAGCAATTTTACTGGAGTATTACTACTATTACAACGTAGGCTATTACGAGTTCAAACTGTCCTACCACAATAGGTCTACTAGTGTTCATCGGTTTCATCCCTGTCAGTTTGATGAATTGCTGGGGTGAAACTCAAACCTCCGCTACCCTGACTATAGATAACCCCACAGGTCTGCCAGCTCTCGCATAGCAGCGATTGCGACAGGCTGTGTATTTTACAACTCCCAATCCTATAATGATTGTCTATCAAATAATTATTTTGTTATTCTTTTCCAAAAAATATAGAATTTTATTCACGTCCTATCACATGATTGAAAACGCTCTGTAATTGGCTCAGTCTCCAGTGACGTCACATCGTATTAAGCTTGTGCTTCTGCCGCTTGACTTTACTACGTTAATTTACAAACAATGGAAAACAACTTTGTTAAAGCGGATAGTGGTAATCTACCGAAGGTTAACGCTTTAATGGTGGGATTCTTCTTAAAAATAATCCTTATTTTTACGCTCCGGAACTAAGCAACGTGTAATAAGTGCAATGTAAGCATAACCTTGTAGGTTAGGTTAGTCCTAACCTCTAACTGTCAGATTATACCTGGATTTAAAACACGATAGATAACTTATTCTAGTATATTTTACTTATGTCAAAGTAATATTCACAACAAAAAAACTTGGACTTGCAGTATTTGTTCCAGATATCGGGCTCCATATATCGGCATAATTTTCCTTTCACCATTGAATATATCAACCTAAAAGTTCTTGCAGCTTTCAACTGATCATTACCCGTCAGAATTATGGCGATGCGGATGACACTTGGAGTCCTTCCATCTAGTGGAAACGCGCCCAAGGACAAAGGACCGTAAAGGGAGAAAGCCGTACAGGAGCGTAATGAAAATGACCGGCAAGCTCATTGTGCGTCTACTCCACTTCGTGTGGGCCCATTGAGCAGCCATCCTGACGTTACCAGGGAGCGCTGATTGCGCCATCTATTTTCCCCAAGACCGAACGGCGACGCGCAAAATGTTAATTGAAAGTCGGCTCGAAACTGGGCACAAAAAATATGCTCCAGAAGCTTCTGAGAAGCCCAGAGTGAAGACATAATCCAGGAATATTAAATTCTGAACGCTTGAAAAGGGCGGGGGATAAAAATGGACTTCTAAAACGAGCGTAATGTTCTATTTTTTCTACTTTGCGTCATTAATTTTATATAAATTTAGAAATTGTGGTTACTATATTTAGAATCTAGGGTATTTTGCGGGTACCGGTGGTAGTACTGTTGGTACCGTAGTAAACTGTCAACTTCGTAAAGTTGGGATAAAATCATGACAAAGTCATATTGTGGATTATTTTTTGACGTTTCTTAAAACCAATGAAATGCTTCTTTATTTGTCACAAGGGTAAGTTTCAACCAATTATGTCATTATTATAGTGGGAATAAATCTCTTGTGATTATTCTCGGGAATAATCACTGTAGCTTTTATTTGCCTAGCAACTGTCAGATACTTGTCAAAATAATTACTTAATTGTGTCAACGCGAAATGGGTGAAAGTCATCGTTTTAGTACCTTTTCTAATGCAGAAATTACAAAAAAGATTTTAGAAACTACTTCAAAAAATACTCTAATAAGTATTCAGTCTATATGGAGACAATTTAAGACCTTCACCAAAGAAAGAAATTATATTCTGGATCAATCTACTACAACAGCTACTCTGGCATTGATTTTAAAAGATTGGGCTTATAACATGAAAAGAAAAGACGGAAATGATTATAAAGAAGCAGTAATAAAGACAATGTGGAATAAAACGGCAAAATTAGTTCAAGAACTTTACTTTAATAAGTATAACAGGTCCTTTGATCCTTTCCATGATATAGAATTCAGAAATGCTCGGAATGCAAGAGATGCAAAAAGAAAAATTTTACAAAAACATCCTGAAAAGCACAAACAAAGTTCTGTGGCACTTTCTAATACAGAATTGTTGCAAATTTTTAACTATTGGGACGAAGATACACCTTGTGGATTGCAAAGAAAGTTTTTTCACGTTGCATCGTATGAACTAGCTTGAAGGGGAGGAGAAGCTACGAAATGTTTAGTTCATTATTTTAAAAAAGAAACCGACATAAAAAGATTAAATACTGGCCGCATTGAATACAATCCCATCTTTACAAAAACTGCACAGGGTGGAGCACAAAGGTGCGCTAATAGTAAATGGTTGACTCCAAACATAAATAACCCAGATATTTGCCCTGTTCGTCTTTTTGAAAAACTAATGAGTAAACGTGAAGAAAATATTAAAACCGAACGCTTGTTTCTTACTCCAAATCCGGCTTGGCAAACTCATGGTTTTTGGTATAAAAACGTTCCTGTGGGAATAAATTCCATTTCAAAATGGATGAAAGAATCCGCAGAAAAAGTAGGTCTAGACACAGTTACTAAAAAAATAGCTAACCATTCTGCCAGATCAAGTGCAGTAAGTAACCTTTCAAAAGCTGGTGTAGGAGAACAAGAACTAATCAAGGTTACTGGTCATAATTCTGCAAGTTCGATTAAACCATACTTACAATTGAACCAAGAACATCATTCAAATATAATAAATAATCTTAGAGAAAATACGCAGGAGGAAACACTTAATATAACAAGCAATTCCAAATCCTCAATAAATAATGAGTCTCGAAATATTTTTAATAATTGCGTTTTTCATTGTACTAATTTAAATTGTTAATTCTTTTAATATATTCACAATGTGTCAACGATATTTTCATATATTGTAAGTAATAATTAATTAAATTAAATTTTTCAATAATTTTATGATAGTTTTATTGATCTTTTTTATTGTAAAAGTTTGTGAATCAAAAAATAATCTAGTCAAATATAACTCGAGAGTTCCATAAATTAGAAAATAATTTGACAGATTTTGTTTAAACTTGTTGCCATTTGGCAATAGCCACTCGAGCCCTGCGGGCTCTCGTGACTATTGCCTGGCAACAAGTTTTCAAACAATCTGTCAAATTATTTTCAATTTATTCTCACTCTCTTGTTATATTATTACTGATAATTTTACTCTACTTTAACCTATAAGTTTTAATTAATAATTAACGGGCGCAACTATGATCACAATAGAGCTTGGGGCAACACTATTAACCCGCAACGGCTACAGTAATAAAAACTTACATGACAACCAGTGAATAAAGGCTATAGATATAGAAACATAACCTAAAAAGTTAACTTAAAAATCTTGTCTAATTATTATACCAGTTGGAATAGAAGTGTTTGGCGGTGACTGATTAGTTACTTCGAAGAACTTCCGCTAGGTAGCCGTTGAGGCTTATACATTTTCCAGTTTTTTTGCGAAAACGTGATAAAACTATGCACTTTTCGAGGTAGACCATTCCATACAAAAATAAAGTACATTAAATTTCCTATACGAGCACTCCTGAAATGCATTTTTGGTTGAACGGTTTGGCCGCTAGAGCGCGCTAAAAGAAGGGAAAATTTTCCTACTTTATGTAAAACCCAGTTTTTAAGTTAGTTAAAAAGGCTGATTGTGCTAAAACTACATTAATTTCCCTACAAATTGCACATCTTAATCACATATTTTGGCCAAACCGTGTAGCCGCGAAATTGGGTTGATATACAGTAGAGCGTCGATAATCCGAACTAATTGGGACCGAAGGTGATTCGGATTATCAAATTGTTCGGATTATCAAATATTGCAGCTAAATACAAGAAACTACGAGGATTGGACAGAATTTCTATCTTAATAAAACCAACACCATTCGATCCCGCTCTTCTTAAACTATAGGAATGTCAAAAAGTAAAAATCGAAAGATATCGAAGGGATATCGAAGAGATATCGAAGGGATACCGAAGAGATATCGAAGGGATATCTAAAGGATTTATTTATTATTTATGTATGACTTATTTATAATTTATTTATTATTTATTTATTATTCATTTAACTAATTGGGACCGAAAGAAATTCGGATTACTAATATATATATATATAAAACAAAGCAACATTTCTCTGTAAACAGGAACCGAGGTTCCCTAGGTTACTCAGTGATTTATTTTATTATTATTTTTTTAACATTCGGAGTAGCGAACGTTCGGATTACCGAGGTTCGGATTATCGACGGTCTACTGTATTATATCATATTAATCTAAGCGAAGCCGCGAAGTCAATAGCCCGAATGTTTATAAAAAAACATAAAAAATTACATAATACATTAAGTATTAACTATTAAAAAGAGCAAAGGTATAGTTAATAAATAAATAGTAGAAATATAGGTCTCTACTGAATTTTTGGTGAAGGGCTCTTGTTATCGTGGTTTCGCGTAATGTGACATAAAATTTCAACGCGCTTTAGCGGCTACACAGTTTGGCCAAAATAACTGATTAAGTTATGCAATTTGTAGAGAATTTAATGTAGTTTTATCAGAATCTAAGCTTTTTTGAAATTACACGCACATCACATAAAGTAGGAATATTTGTCCTTCTTTCAGCGCGCTCGAGCGACCAAACCATTCAACCAAAAAATACACTTGAGGGTGCCTTCTATAGCAAATTTAGTATACTTTATTTTTGTATATAGTGGTCTACGTCAAAAAGTGCATAGTTTTATGACTTTTTGACAATAAACTGCAGAAAAGTAGAAAATTTTGAGTTATTTGCGATTTTCGTTGTGAAGCCATATCCGTGGGAAGTAGCAAAGTTGAAATTCGGATTCAGCTCCCCGAAAAACATATAGAATGATAGAAAAACAAAACTTCTATATTTTTTCGTGGCCAAAGCATGGACTAAATTTATGAATAAAATTAAAAATAAATTTGCAAATATCTCGCTTATTCGAGCCAACATAGAAAAACGCCTTTGTGGAAATGTTCAGGGGGTCATAAAGAATCATTATTAGCTCAAATTTCCCGGGAGGAAATTTTTTGTTGCACAGCGTAATTGAAACCAAATTCTAATTTCGGTGAAGTACACTGATAAAAATGAGTGCGAATCTACAAATGAACTTTACATTTTTTTCAGTAAACCTATCCTATTTGTCGGCAATTTTACCATAATTTTAAGCAAAAATACGAAATATCATTGAAAATGCAGTTACATTCATTAATTGTACAAACTGTAGGTAAATTTGCTAACAAATTTGTAAATTTCATAATAACAATTACTTCAACGGAATGAAATTACAAATCTATACATTAAAACTACTGTCTGATATGTAAATTTGCCCTCCGCTCGTGCAATTTTCCTTTCTAGATGGTAAAGTGCTACCGAGATAATTTTTATCGCGCTTGCGCAAAAATGGGATATGCAGTTCAAGTTCCGTTCGCCATCCGTTTGGTTGTGTTTACAGGAGCTAAGTTAGAGTTTTATTGAGTGCGATTGTTATATACAACTAATCTAACACTGTTAGTGCCTCTGTGACTTATCCTTTATCGGTGTCGTGTGGAATATTTGCCCCATATGGTTCTGTAGTATTAAAAGATATAATATTGGTACATTCATCTCTTTGTATATTATGGAGGACTTTGCAAATATATACTACAAAGTGCAGGTAAAAGTTTGCAGTCTTGATATGTATAATTTCACTTTCACTAATTGGATGTTCTTTTTAGGATACAAGTGTTGATGATACTGACATTCTACAAATTCAAGGACTTGTGTGGTGTCTATAGGTAAGATTTCGCTTATTGTTCTTTCTTGTACATGCGGCCTTACAATCAAATTTATTACTAACATGTATAACACATATCATTTCAATCACCAATATAAAAAAATACTTTTCTATAGACACTCATTAATAACTTTACACACACTCGGTACCTCAAAGGAAACCAGCTGCTGACATTGTTATACCCTGTATATGATATACGACTCATGTACTTCTTATTTTGATTTCAGGTGACACATTTTGGACTATATTATATGCTGTGGTTGGATTATCCCCAGGTTATCTTACTCTGGAGACGGTTTAGCTTTTTAAAAATTATTCCAAGTCAGGGTTCAAAAACGAATAAGGTGACGTAAGTTTACCATAGGCATTTCAACTTAATATTGTTGAAATAATATTTAATTTATATTTAAAAGATATGTTTCTCTCTGTTAAGCAGATCGATTTATTTTATTATACGATATGTAGATAAGTATAGTCCATGGGTTCCTATTTTATTTCATTTACTTATGATTACATTTTTGTCAAGAACCTCTATTTATTTAATGTTAAAAATATGTTTTACATGTTATTTATTGTTAAAATTATAATAAAACTTCATACTATTATTTTTTGTTTTTATTTATGATCTCCACATTAATAGGATTTTCCTATTGATTTTACAGTTGACAATACAGGCTTGTCTGAGCAGTCGCAAAACCAGTTTACAAACAGTTCTTTTATGAGAAACCAAATAATGTTTCATTGGTATTTATAATGGAGTTATCATAGCAACATATGTGGTCCATCACAAAAGTACTGATTGTTAACTGGTTTTCAGTTGCTTGGAGAAATCTAATATTAAAGTTGCAGAAAATTTACTGTACAACAATTAATTGCAATTCCGTGTTTACGGTAAATTTACTGAACGTCAGTAATTTTACTTACAAAAGTATATAATAAAACCGTACACATCGGAAACCTCATTTCATATGATAAGTAAATTTAAGCTCAAAGTAAAATTACAAACCACATGGTTTGTAATTCCCTTCGATACACGGAGGTTAAAAATGACCGCCGTGCCACACGGTAAAATTACCTTTTCAGTTTTATCAGTGTAGGTTATTAGAATAAATTATACTATAAATTAAAAGAATAAATTATAGTAAAATTACATGCGATGGAGGTAACACAAATACATAGGTGCATACAACTAGAACTAATGACATATGGCATTTAATGGCAATGTGACCAAATCTTAGAAAAAAGTGCTAGCTTAAAATTTTACATTTAGCATGACACACATATCATTCGCCCACTGTGTTGTTATTCTTTGTTATCATTTGTTTATTGTTACCCAACGCACTAAAAAAAAAAACACAAACAAAACTAAACTAAAAAAAGTAATCAAAATATTTAAGTATGTATGTATGGATATGTACATAACAATCGAAAGAAATTGAAAGTAGAAAATCAAAAACCAGAGGAAAAAAGTTAAAACTCAAAGTCGAAGTTTTCTTATTATAAAAACAAAGGCGAAGCGGAAACAAAAGCGTATCGGCTGCGTCCAAGGCCTGTCGAGATACGAGCAGCACGGAGCGGTAATGGCGAGAGTTTGTATTACAGAGTTTGACCTTGTCAGCGTCTGCAGGTAGATTGCAATAATTAAATATTGCACTTGCATGACGTAAGCCAGCTGTTAGCACAGGCAGGCGGCCTGTCTAGACTCCGGACTTTAGACGGTTTTAGATTTGAGCACGGGTCGTAGACGAAACCACGCCAATCTGGTGGCGCCATCTGACCGTACGATCGCGAAACTCATTCACAATGTCGCTTGTTGCGATTCGTACGTACACTGAGAAAAATTGCTGTAAAATTACACATAAATCATTGTGAGAATTACAATAGAAATGTGTAATTCCTAATATTTTTACAAGTCTGTGTACTATTACAGCAATATTGCTGCTTTATTTCAATTACAATGATTTTTTAGTAAAGATACAATGGAAATATACCTTAAATTCGTAAAATTACAACGTATGTTGTGATTTTACTATTATAAGAGCGGGTTTGTTGATATTGTAACGCCCAGACGCATGCGCAACGTTTGATCAGCTGTTTTGCAAACGAACGCCGGCACGCATACCATCGAGTGCAATATGTAGTTGGGCGCGTTGTATTTCTGTCTCCGGTAAGTAACAATGATACAGTGAACTAAAACTTATCTAGATACCGTGTAGGTGTAGGTTAAAATACCAAGTCACACTGCAGAACAATTTGTATTGCCTTTGTAGACCACCAGCGACGACAATTCGCCATTAGAAATTGATGTCTTAACGTTAACGCCATACCTGGATGAAAGCTGTAAGTACAGTCTTCTACGTTTCTTTGTGAAAATTTGCTTTAAGATTGAAGGGTTTTATACCAACAGAAAGATAATGTGCAATCTTCTTTTTAGGTTAACTTTTTTGTGTCTGTCTATTATGTTTCCTTGTTCTTACAGATGCAGATGCGGAACATCTTGCACCAAGTGTGTTTGTCAGAAAAAGAGTGAACGAGTGAGTATGTGTGTTCATGGTTGAACGAAGTGCATTTATATATTTATCCGTGTGTTTTCTATGTTTAAGTATTTGCGTACGCTAAGTATTTATTAATTGCTTCTTTGTACTTTTAATGTATTTTTGTGTCCCTCAAACTATTTTATACTTGTATGTACGTCTACATATTTATTTTTTTACAAGTAATTTTATCTATACCATTTTGTTTGACCGTACTATTGTAACGTTTGATTGTATGCATGATGTTACTGTTTTTTTACTTTATCATACGCAGTATGTAAAGTATTGTAATCATGCCAAAAAATTTTTTTGAGATTTTAGCGGAAATATGTCTTTTTGGGTCCCCTGAACATTTTTGACCAAGGTACAAAAAAATGTCTGTGTGTGTGTGTGTATGTGTGTGTGTGTGTATGTGTGTGTGTGTGTACCCGTTTTTGTGGCGACGATTCCGGAGAAACTACTAAAGGTATCGGGACAAAACTTCATACTTAGAAGTTTTATAACCAAACTTAGAGCTGAAAAGCTTTCTGTTGAAAAGGGTCCAAAGGAACTGGTGGTTTACTCTTAGCATTTTTCGAAGATTTTGTAAATGAGCCGCTATTTCTGTAATGTCGTCAAAATAGTTAAATAATAAATTAAAGGAGAGGAAATTTTCTATAATTTATGTATATGACATATTTTGGTAGAATTTATAGTTTAGCTGCATGAGCAAATTCTATTTCATCGAGATCGGTCGTACTGCTTTAAAACTAGTAGCCAGGATATGTCAGATTTTTTAATTCTAATGACAGTAGCTAGTGTCAAACGCTAATGTTTTGAAAATACTACTGTCAATATAGGCTGCGTTCGGATATTGAACACCGTTACACTTTTTACACCCACTAACACGTAAGTGTCATTTGGACGGTGTACCCGGTGTCAACGGAGTACAATCTCCGAACGCAGCTTTAATCGAGATACCTGTCTAGTTCTACTAGTTTTATTTTAATGCAGACATAGCCGATCTCGATCAAATAGAATCTCATGCAGCTAAACTATTAATTTTATATATAGTATGATAAAGTCATGTGCCTGGCCACATCAGATTTTTTTTGCATTATATGATAGATAATGTTAATATCTATTCAAGATCAGAATAAAATTATACAAATCAGAAACACTGCATATTTCATTGAATATTACACTGAAATAGATGTAAAATTATTACGCATTACCTCATATTTCATTTAAAATTACATTTAAATTGATGTTCAAATATTACGCATATATCACTTTAAATTACATTAAAATCGGTGTAATATTTCAGCCAAATTCTTGTAAAATCACAGTGTAAATTACAAGGACAATGTAAAAATACAATTGAGCTGTAAAATTACACTGATTGTCGCAGGGCAAAAAAAAACCTACTATCCCTACTGTAAATTCACATCAAAATTTTTTTTTAGTGTAGGTACGAAAGAATTTTGCGATTTTTGCTCATCGGGTTTGTTTGAGGTTAGATTGAAGATTTCAGCGAAGAGAATTTTAGGTTAGGATTGTTTAAGTTCTTTCTGGGAAAGGAAACAAACTCGTGTTGGACTTGGAACCAATAAATTTGGACAATCTTGTCCAAAGAGTACCTGATGAGTACCTGACATACCGTTCCTTATTAAGTTTCTTATTTCAAGAAATTTAATTTGCTCTACATTGTCTTCAATACTAGTTAACCTTGAGCACTGTAATACAATCTGAGTGCTCGATTTTGTCTTTGTTTTTGTCTGTACCCAAGAATACTATACAGCTGCAATAATTAAAATATGATTTTATTATTGTATGATATAAAGATGTTCTAGCTTTTAATGTTAATTTCTTAAATGTTTAAAAACGTAAATACTTACTCATTCAGAATGGCCACTCTATTCAACATGTTAGTGGCCAATATGTTAGAAGACCTGGACAAGGTCGAAAACGAAAAACTACTCTAATCAAGACCGATTTCTTGTCGTTTCCTCACTACGTCAGCGTACTGCCACAAGCACGAGACCTCCTAAACGACCTAAGACGATCACATGGATTAGAAATTTCTGATCAAACTGTTAGACACAGATTAAAAGAAGCGAATATGAAACCAAGAAGACCTGTCCGCGCACCATGCCTTACGCAGCATCACAAATGAGGTTTGCTCTAGATCACAGAGATTGACAACTCCGGACGCCTGTACTGTTTACAGACGAGTCCAGATTTCGTTTAACTCGTTGCGACGGTCGAGTACATGTATATAGACGTCCTGGTGAACGATACGCAGCCGCTACTATACAGGAAGTGGATGGATTTGGTCGTGGATCTGTGATGGTTTGGGCTGGAATCAGTATAGACAACAGAATCTTGTTGTGGTTCCTGGTAGACTAAATGCCATGAATTTCATCGAATACATCTTGGAGGACCATGTGGTGCCTGCTGCATATGGCGTTGGTCAAAATTTCATCCTAATGCAGGACAATGCAAAGCCACATACCGCGGGCTCATCACTAGAAACTTTTTACAAGAATGTGGAATTCAGGTCATGGATGGTAGGCGTTAAGTCCTGACCTGAATCCTATTGAACACGTGTGGGATCAGCTTGACCGACGTGTTCGCAAGCGCCCCCAATCCACCACTAACCATACAGGAACTGACACAAGCCTGTAAGTTAGAAGTAGGTAACCAAGAGTTGTAACATTGTTTTTATTTGATTTGATTTGCCTATTATTTAAAAAGTTACATTTTTTGAAAAAACTATTCCCCTAATATTTTTCAGCAGTGTAATATAGAAATTTGAGCTAGCTTTTGTTTTCAAGACATAACCTATTTTCTTCATACTACTTCGATATCGATATTATCGTTATATAAATGAAGAGACGTTTTCTTCTTATTTCTACATTCATTACCAATGTGCAGATACTATATACGGTAGAAAATGGTAGATACAGTCTTTAGATTTTATAAGATTTAATAACCAACAAAAAGTAAGCACAAAATTATGCTTATGATTATATTTGCGGTCACATTACACGGCTTCTCTCGTTGTTTGAGCATCACCCAGGCTGAATGATGTCGTTCTGAATTTTCCATTTGATATTTTCGCTGTTTGTACGCGGTAACGTAGCTTGAAACGGCCTAAATATGCAAATGCAATTGTTTGGGTTTGCGGCGTCGTTGGCGCAAACAGAAACATCGAAAAGATTTTTCCCGTACGAAATAAACAGGATCAGCATAATGCTGATCTTGCTCAATAACCAGCCAGAAGAAAGAAAAAACGAAAAGAAAAAGCGAATTTCCTACTGAAAATAATACATTTTTTTTGTATGAAATACAAACTGTAAAGAATTGACATTTTTTATTAAAAAAATAATTGTTATACAACAGTTTCTAGCGTTTTTTCGTACGTAGATTTTGAGGTTATTACCTTTTTATGGTTTATTAATATGGCAAATTTATTGTACTCTCCATGTAAAAAGAAAAATGTTTTGTAAATCAAGTGTAATATACTATTTTTTATACTTTGCGTCATTAACTTTATATAAATTTAGAAATTATGGTTACTATATTTCGAATCTAGGGTATTTTGCGGGTACCTGTTATAGTACTGTTGGTACAGTAGTAAACTGTCAACTGCGTAAAGTTGGGATAAAATCATGACAAAATCTTATTGTGGGTAATTTTACTCTACTTTAGCCTGCAAGTTTTAATACCTAAATAATTAACGGGGCGCAACTGTGATCACAATAGAGGTTGGGGCAACACTATTAACCCGCAACGGCTACTGTGATAAAAACTTACATGACAACCAGTGAATAAAGGATATAGATATAGAAACATAACCTAAAAAGTTAACCTAAAAATAGTGTCTAATAATTATAATAGTCAGAATAGCAGTGTTTGCCGGTGACTGATTAGTTACTTCGAAGAACAAGAACTTACTAAAGAATTGTTATAACGCACTTATAATTGAAACCAAAGTCTAATTTCGGTGAAGTAGTTTATCAGAATAAATTATACTTAGTAAAATTACATGCGATGGAGGTAACACAAATAGTTGCACACAACTAGAACTAAGACAAAGTTGGAAGCGATACCAACAAATTTGTACAATATTCATTTGTGATTTCGGACCGTCAGAGTTGCACTGCAACAGTAAATGCATCGGACATTCATGCATTGTCGCATTTTCTAATACATAAAAATTTTCTTTGAGGACTTGCTACATGTGCGTACCGAATGGGCACTAGCTTTTTGTTGATTAGTTCGCCTTATTTGCACATTAGCTTTTCCAAATCAAACTGATAATTTGATTACGAAGAAGCAAGGTTTTATTCTATAATGCCGACATATTTTTAATTACATAAGTGCAGAATTCACTGCGTACTAACAAGGGCATTCTTGTGGAAATTTACAAAACAAATCTTGACGAAACTGTTTGTTTCATTTTAATGATTTTTTGTTTAATTCATCAGCTTTCTGTATTATTAATTAACAGCATCTACTTTTAACAGACTGTAAAACTATACAATCGGTCATTTGATGTGAACTAGTTTAAATAAATTATTATTTTAATGAGAAAAAATATATATTTTTTTATTTAAATTAGGAAGATATAGCCCATACAAGAAATGTTAGATATGGTTTCTTCGTTATCTTTAAAGTTCTACTAAATCCAACTGTACTACTAGGTACGTTGTATAAATATGTCCTAATATTGTCTGAAACACAGAAAAATTCGCTTCTGAAATAAAAATTTAAACAAATGAGCGTTCAAAATATAACCTTTTTGTTGAATAAAAAAGCTACACAAAATTGTCTCTACTATTAAAATATTTTTAACCGCTTTCGTTTCTCTTCAAATATTAAACATCATAAAAATAGACAAATATATAAATACAAGCAAATAAAGTATAATTTTCCAAATAAATTATTTTGTTGTTTATTGCAATGAAACGTTTATTGAAGAGAAACGAAAACGATTAAAAATATTTTAATAGTAGAGGCAATTTTCTGTAGCGTTTTTATTTAACAAAAAGGCTATATTTTGAAAGCTCATAACTGACTATCATCTATATTGTTCATAGAAAAGCATCAACTTAGGATACTTTAAATTTCTGTCTGACGGTTTTCGGAAAACTGTCTGTCTGACGGTTTCACAAAATTACAATTTTATGCGGTTTTCGCCCTTTAGAAAAATCAAAAATCTTCTAATAATTATCTAATAATTACAAATATTTTGTCAATCTTCGTATACGACCTACTACACACAAAACGAAATTAAACAATGGAAAAATTAAACAGCATACTAAAATGTTAATTAGTACAAATAAATGCACCAATATTTGTCGCCTTTGCATTTGCTATACCCACTTCAACTGGGGATTGCAAATACCAAGTATATGGCGTAAAAAAACTCGTCCGCACAGCCGAACGTCGAATATATAAATTTATTTTAGAGGTGGACTCGCTTCGAATTGAATAGAGCAGGTTTTTCTTCTTGACAAATATTCATATATTTGGCAATACTATAGAATGCTACACGTATGTTTAAATATAATATAGAATATAGGTTTCGCAGTTTATGCGATTGCAATCGATTTTAAAAAGGCAGTTTGTGGTTATGTGCGGTTACGTTTGACATATGGCATTTGATATCAATGTGACCAATCTTAGAAAAAAGTTACTAAAAACGGTGTTACAAATTGTTAATTGTAAAAAAATCACGAATTCTTGACAATTCAAATTTCAAACGGCGTTTTCTCTTAAATTCAGGCAAAGTTAGACATTTCATTTGTAAAACGAGTATCAGAACTACGCATATTCTTTCTAAAAATATATTATTTGAAAAACGTCTATCTTTTACAAATATCTCTTCTGACATTTCTTAGTGTCTTCAGTGCGTACTGAAGACGGCCTCACGGTCGAAATCCATCTGCACGAAATCAAATAAACAAATTTAACATCAGAGAAGAATTTTATTTACTCGATTAACCAAAGACATCTGATGAGAATGGAGAAATTCCTTGCTGAATACTTTGAAAAGTAGTAACCCCCAAAACAGTTGATTAACAACCCTCCTTAACCAAACCAAATCAAACCAAACCACACCAAATATCTCTGTCCAGAAAACGCAAAACAGAGAATTGTGTCAGACCGGGGCCAGGGGTGAGTTTCTACAGGCTAGTATCGATTTGGCCGGGACCTGTCGTGCCCCGGCGTACCCCCTCGCTTGCGGGGGTGGCGCGACGCGTCGGCTCGGCCTGCAGACGACCCATTCATGCTGAAACAACCCCTCAACGTAGCCCCGTCGCTACCGTCGGCCGTATATATAGATATGCGACAAAGGGGTTGCTCGTGGCGGGTTTTTCGCAGTCGGTCGCACGGAAAGGGGTTAGGGGTGGTCTCGCCCTCACCTGGGGGTCGTTTTTTGCCCGCGACGGACTCTGGTAAACAAGCGTGGCGCGATTTTTTTATGATTTTGCGTTGGGGTGGTTTGTGCATGGGATTTTCGGATTTTTGGGGGTAAATTGATATTCTGGGGGTAGAATTTGTTGTTGGTTGGTAAAGTGGAGGATTGTGTGTAACTAAGTGCAGTTTGTTTTTGTTTAGAGATAAATGAATTTGTTTTTTGTGAGGTAGATAAACGTTAATTATAATTAAATTGCTTTTTTTAAGTTGTTTGATTTATTTATTGCCAACGTTAACATTTGTACTGAAGTTTTATTTCTTCACGTTGACAACTAGTAAACAAGTTTAATTTCCATATACATATACACCGGTTTGTCGGAAGTCAACAAATTTAAATCGTTTTAAGAATATTAAAAAACAAAAACAATATTTAAACTGTTTTATTAAAAGAAAATGATTTCCGCTGCGACTACCATAAAAAACTATTGTATGTATTATATTGCTCCATTGATATTCTTATATTGATCCTTCTATCTTTTAAGCCGGGGCTACATATTCGTATTCTCGTCAAATATCAAATATTTGCCAAATGTCAAATATTTGACAAAAAAATCCAGCTCTATTTAATTCGTAGCCGCCCTCAAAGATAGATTTATATATTCGACGGTGGTTGTATAGACGAATTTTTTTACGACAAATACTTGGTATTTGCAATACGCAGTTGAAGTGGGTATAGCAAATACCAAGGCGACAAAAAATATTGGTGCATTTATTTGCACTCGATGAGCATTTTAGTACGCTGTTTAATTTGTCCACTTTTTAATTTCGTTTTGTGTGTAGTAGGTCGTATACGAAGATTGACAATAGATTTGTAATTATTTTTGATTTTTCTGAAGGGCGAAAACCGCATAAAATTGTAATTTTGTGAAACCGTCAGACAGACAGTTTTCCAGGAACCGTCAGACAGAAATTAAAAAAAAAAATTTGTTATTTTTACCTGTCCACATAAACGCAATGGTATTTCTTTCCAAGAAAAACGTACACTATATACAGAGTGTATCCTAAGTTGATGCCTTTCTATGAACAATATAGATGGTATTCATTTATGAGCTTTCAAAATATAACCTTTTTGTTAAATAAAAAAGCTACACAAAATTGTCTCGACTATTAAAATATTTTTAATCGTTTTCGTTTTTCTTCAAGTAATAAACATCATAAAAATTTTATAGACAGCATGTCTATAAAATAATTTATTTGGAAAATTATACTTTATTTGCTTTTATTTATATATTTATAGATTTTTATGACGTTTATTATTTGAAGATAAACGAAAGCGGTTAAAAATATTTTAATAGTAGAGACAATTTTGTGTGGCTTTTTTATTCAACAAAAAGGTTATATTTTGGAAGCTCATTTGTTTAACTTTTTGTTTCAGAAGATCTAATTGATCTGTGTTTCAGACAATATTAGGACATATTTATACAACGAACCTAGTAGTAGAATTGGATTTAGTAGAACTTTAAAAGATAACGAAGAAATCATATCTAACATTTCTTTTATGGGCTATATCTTCCTAATTTAATTAAAAAAAATATTTTTTTTCTTATTAAAATGATAATTTATTTAAACTAGTTCACATCAAATGACCGATTGTATTGTTTTGCAGTCTGTTAAAAGTAGATGCTGCGAATTAATAATACAGAAAGCAGAAGAATTAAAAAATCATTAAAATGAAACAAACAGTTTCGTCAAGATTTGTTTTGTAAATTTCTACAAGAATACCCTTGTTAGTACGCAGTGAATTCTGCACTTATGTAATTAAAAATATGTCGGCATTATAAAATAAAACCTTGCTTGTTCGTAATCAAATTATGAGATTGATTTGAAAAAGCTAATGTGCAAATAAGACGAACTAATCAAAAAAATAGCTACTGCCAATTCGGTACGCACATGTAGCAAGTCCTCAAAGAAAATTTTTATGTATTAGAAAATGCGGCGATGCATGAATGTCCGATGCATTTACTGTTGCAGTGCAACTCTGACGGTCCGAAATCACAAACGAATATTGTAAAAATTTGTTGGTATGTCATAAATTTTTTGAGTTTTATAAAAATCAGTCGGTAATCAAGGATGGATGAAAAATATTTGGTGAACGAACTTAAAAGGAAGAATAAATTACTCATGGCATCGTTTAGACCAATCAATAACAAAAATTTGCGTGGCAAATTTGCCAAATATTTAACATGTGGCAAATATTTGATATTTGCCAAGTATACCAATGTGTAGCCCCGGCTTAATACAATACTATATATTTCGACAATCAAATTGATAGGTACAAATTACTACTTCTCCATTCATATACAAATCAATACAATCGTAACCCAAACATTTGCAATTCTCATCACATTTACTCAAATTCTCCCCCCCCCCCCAATAAAACACCAGAAAATACCAAAACAAAAAAACAACCGCCAACCGACGCCGCCAAATGAAAAACAACCCCTTTCGCTTGTCACTATACGCCATACGCGATAGGCGTCCTCGCCGACGGGTAACAAGTGAGGCGCGTGGACGAAGCGACGTCGGCGTCCGCCGCGGCGCGCGGGGAGGGGGCGTCGAGGGCGTCTAGCCACCCCGTCTGCGCCAAAATCAATAAGCGACTGGGTCGGCCTGGAAAAATCGCTTCCAGCCGACGCACGGCGTCGCCGTCGGGTCGGCGGCGTCGTTCCAGCCGGGGCGTCGGGACGCCAGGAAAGTTTAGAGGTCGCCGGGTTGCGAACGGCAAGGCCAGACGCGCACGGAGAAAAACGAAAGCGGGCCGACGCCGCCGACGTCGACGCGTCCGCGTGCGTCGTGTTTGATGGTATTGCTGCTTCTGCTAGTGGATTTTGTAGTAACTTCGGTCACGCGATTCTGGAAGTCGTGGGTTGGGTTTTGTTATTTACTTATTTGTGTCTTACGAAGGTTAAGAGGGTAGCGTAGATCTTGGAATGTGTGGGTGTGGGTATGTAGATGCAGGGGGAGGGTGGGTTTTGTTGGGGGTTGTGAGAAAACATATGCGAAAAGTTCTTTTCAAGGAAAACGGGTATTTTACTTTAAAACCGATTTTAGATAAAGCTTTACAATTATGTAGGTACAATTAAAACATAAAAATAATGAGTTATTCATAATGAAAAATTGCCATTTTGTCTTTAAGGGGAGGTTCTCATGTAGAGACCTAAAAAGTAGCTCAACTTTGGAACAGTTTTTCAAACAAATTGAACAAGGGTTTAAAATATGAAAAATAAAATTTTTTTCATCGATTACATGAGAACCTCCCCTTAAGACCCAGTTCTACCTCTCCTAAAACGCGTTTGCAAATAAAAGCGTTATTTATTGTTCAAAGTTTATGAAATTTTTTATGTAACTTCTTAGATAAATAACGAGTTGGGCTGGATGAAAAAAAATTTTTTTTAAAGATAAAAATCAATTTTACTTCTACATCTTTGGTTTTTTTCAAATATAAAACATTTAGCCCAACTCATGATACAAAAATAGATTTTTTATTTATGTACAATTTTAATCTAAACATTATAATTGCGATAACAAAGCGTAATTGCCAGAAATGTATGTAATTTGCCTATATTACGGGCCCGGTGTAGACAGCAGACGTTAGGAGTTTTAAACACCGCCTATAACTACGCCACGCCTACTGCTATTTTTAGATTAGACTGTTCACAAGTTATGACCGTAGCGTATATTGAATCGGGAGAACAGAGTTCTCGCATTTCACATTTATACGCACGGTTTACAAATTTAACACACGATAAAAGTCATATACTGTATGATATTATACTTAGTGTAGTTATACCAGCTAGGTGTTAGGTACATTTGTTTAATAATGGGTAGAAGTCGTGGCAAAATACCTAAACATCCGCGTCTGTCCTTTAGACGAATTAGTAAAAGACGACTACGTACCACCTAAGTTAAAATATATGCATAGATAATCTAAAAGAACAATATTGTAATTATTTAATTACAAATGAGACAAAGAGACCAGAACAGGACTCAAATGAACATTTTATTTAAAATGTCGCTTTTATGGACAGGAAGAGACAATTAGCAGTGACGAACTTGGGTCGGCTCTAATGGATATTAGTTCAGCGACTGTATTGGGCAGTATTACAGCGGGAATTGGATATAGCCAATGCCAGAATTTGTTTTCATTCATGAATCTTGCATTCATGGCGCCCAAAACGTTTATAAAATATAGCGAACTTGTAGGTGACAAAATATTTGGGATTTATATAAATGGTTTGGGGAACTTTGGACTATGTACTATGATTTTACTTTATCATATGTAGTATGTAAAGTATTGTAATCGTGCCAAACAAAATTTTTTAGGTTTTAGCGGAAATGTCTTTTTGGATCCCTTGAACATTTTTGACCCAGGTAAAAAAAAATTCTGTGTATGTGTGTGTGCCTTTTTTGTGTGCCTTTTGTTAGAAGTTTCAAAACCAAACTTAGAGCTGAAAAGCTTTCTGTTGAAAAGGATCCAAAGAAACTGGAGGTTTAGTCTTATAGCATTTTTGAAAGATTTTGCAAATAAGCCGCCATTTCTGGAAATTTGTCGAAATAGTTAAATAATAAATTAAAGTACAGGAAATTCTGAATAATTTATGACTATGGCATTTTTTGGTAAAATGAGTAGTTTAGCTGCATGAGCAAATTCTATTTTATCGAGATCGCTGCATTAAAACTAGTTAGCCAGGATTTGTCAGATATTGTGATTCTAATGACAGTAGGTAGTGTCAAACGCTGATGTTTTGACAATACCTACTGTCAATATAATCAAAATATCCGTCTAGTTCCAGTAGTTTTATTTTAATGCAGACATGGCCGATCTCGATCAAATAGAATCTCATGCAGCTAAACTATTAATTTTATATATGGTATGATAAAGTAATGTGCCTGAACGCATCAGATTAATTTTTTTTATTTTTGTCTTCGTGTGTCACTGCCGTGCGTTCGTTCGATATTAGCATGTTTATAGATGTATTGGGTCCTCATTGCTCGATTTTAATTAATTGCTTTCTAAATTGAAGTCCATAATTCACCGATGAGTTATCATGAGTTAACACATTTTTGTCAATTTACTATACAGTATGTATGTCACCCTGTTGAAAAGATTAAATATTATAATAGCAAGCGCGCTCTCTCTAACTTAAATCAATATATTTTCTTTTACCGCCTGGCGGCCGCCAGCCAGCTGTATGCAGTCCGGGATGCATATGCGACCGTGATGAGTGAGAACACTAATACATTGTAACTTGAGCGAAAGCGCCGACGCGCGGCGACAAACTGGCTGAGTACTTCCCCTTCGAATGTACTCGCGTCGACTATGCTCCGCCTTTGCCTGCTTCCTCTAAACCCCCCAACTTCCCCTTATCGTAAAACTGTGGCCTGGTTGACGTTGGTGGGGGCCAGGCAGACCACTCCCAGCAAAAAAAAACATCGCAACGAAATATTTCGTTTGGAAGTTGCGATGTTTTTAAAACGGAGCCTTAACAGTCAAAGTCATTTATAACGTCGTCGCTTATAGCGTCGAGGGACTTATACTGTCGAAAACTGAACGTTTTGGTTAGTCTTTCATATAAAATAGTACAAACTAAGTGCCGGTTTAGCATCGCCGGATATAGAGGCAAAGTAGCATGTAGCGACGCGCACGCCATGGATTTTGGGCATGTTATGATCAGTATAGCGTCCGACTAGAGTGGAAAACGCGATTCGACTTGTGTATGGGTCACTAAACTATCGCTTTCGACTTTAGTATGATGAAATATGTTAGTTCACGATAGCGGGACCTGTCATTCGCCGTGCTTTTGTTTGTGCGGTTATTGTGTGCAAAATAATAGGAAATGCTTGGCTACAAAAGAAAATTATTAACCATTCAAGACAAATGTGCGATTTTTTTTGGGTATGTTCAGTGGCGGCTCGTAGTTAATATTAGTGGGGGTGATGTTCCAGAAAGTTTTTGTCATTGTTTTAAAAAATATTGCGTGTTAAATGAAAAAAAAAAGTATAAAAAGAAAATTTATTCAGAAACTTGATGAAATCGTAAAAGAATTTAGGGAATAAAAACGGATTTCTTATTTACTTTACATAAATTGGTACAGTTACATTAATAAATTTATGTAAAAAATACATTTTCAAAAAACTTCTCTTTAACAAAATGTACTAAAAATTAAAAATGTTCCATATTTTTTTAATGTTTCATGCATTGTCAACAGAAATCGTCTACATGCAAAAATTGAACTCGATTGGACAATGGGAAGTAGGTAAAATATCGATTACAAGATTTATACATAACAAACAAACGACAAATGACAAAAACGAATTACAGTTAAATTTCAAAAATTTTGGCAAAATTTCCAAAAATTTTTCATTTTTTTATTCCTTTATGCATTGTCACCGGCAATCTGTCCACGTGCAAAATTTCAACTCGATTGGATATTGGGAAGTAGGTAAAATATCGATTACAAGATTGTAGGAAACAAACAAGTGAAGTTAAGATAAGTGTAATTCTTCTTGTTTTAATTTGCGCGAAAATATCAATAATTTTATCCTTGGTCTCTGGATGAAAACTGCGGAATTTTGTCTCTATTGAAAGCACTGCAATTGTTGTAAAATACGTATTGACTTTTGATATGCCATCCGCAGTTTCTAAAACTACCTTCCACCAGCCGAGAGTCGAAGCGGTCGGCACTGCGGGGACAACAGTTCTCTCTAGTCTCTGTAACAGGCCGCTCCCTCGCTTGCCGCTGTTGTGTGCGCATGCGCAGAACAGCCAAAGAGCTCGCCTACTGTAACTGTGCAGATCACAGTTCCATACAACGATTTTTAAATCTTTTTCTTAAACTGGGGGGATGGCTACTGACATTAAGGATTATACTTTGTAAAAGTATAAAGAAAGAATTAAAGGAAAAAATACTCATTATATTAAATGTTATCCATAATATTAAGTGGAAATAATAGGGGGTGCTGCAGTTCCACAGTGCCTATACGCGAGCCGCCACTGGGTATGTTGCTATGTACAGTCATGGAAATAAGTAAGTTTATATCGCTATCGCAGGATTTGAAAATAGTATGTCGGTTATATATTCGTGTACTGTTCTACCTCGACCCGGCCGCATCGCAAAAAGTTGTCCGTCACGAGGTGGTTTTTCGATGGATGTAATGTAACGGGATTTAGTTTATTTTTAGCGTGTCCGACCTTTTCCTTAATGTGATATCTTCATTGCAATGTAATAAATGAAATATGATCACTACAGTTAAGTTTACGAGTAGGTAATGCATTTAATTAAATATAGAATTACTTTTATAATAATATTAATAAACATGTTTGATAATATGATACGAAAAGCTCATTTTAAGATATTGCGTAATATCATGACACATTATATAAATTTATGTTAACTAATACACATATTAATTACGCAAGTAAATGCCTTTGCCCAGCAGTAGGATGACGGGCTTAAGTAAGTAAATGCGCAAATCAACTTGATGCCAAGGATTATCACTAAATATAGACTATTTCAGAATTGTAATATTAAAATATATTCACTAAATGTAAATAAATTCTCTAAATTTAATTTAAATTTACATTTAGGACGAGTATTTTGTATGAAGGACAATGGAAATTTTATATCTGTATTTACTTTACAGCAGTTAATGTTCAATTATCTTTCATGACATCTAATACATGCTTGACAACCAAAATAATTTAAATTACAGCAATATCGACAGGCTGTCCCACGTTTCTTCCGCAAAACAATTTTTTTCAGAAAGTAAATTACTTTTTCAATTCATTAAAAAGTTACAGCCGTTTGAATTATTAACAATATCTTATTTTAAACGGCTCCAACTTCAGAAGGAACAGAGAAAACCAATAAGACCATATGAAACATATTACTTTCTACTTTCTAGAAAAAGAACAAAACATTTTGGTATTTTCTTTTGTTAATTTGTTAAGACAAATTATTAAAATTTTACTTATAATTAATAATTTGTTATTGTTGTAATATGTATTTATTGTGTTTCATTTTTGGTTTTGCATTGTTTGATAACTAATTAATTTTTTATTTTTCTTTTTTTGTTAATATTTCAAAGAGCTCTACAGAAGTTTTATTGTAATATAGTTCCAGTTCAATAAGCACACATTTTTCATTGACTATATATTAGCTGGAACATTGGAAATTTTATTTCTTAATTTGTTTTCTAAATAAATTAAGAGGCGTGCATTAACAACGATAATAAGTTAAAAGTAACATTTTGACTTATGAATTGTTTACTGTAAGGTTAGCTAAAATGCATATACATTAAAAATGAAGGTCTTTTTAATTTCCAAACAATATAAACTATGAAAATGTTTAACGACATACTTTGTTAAAGTAATATTATAAGTTAATAATATGGTAACATACAGGCGGGATGAAAATCTTAAATATATCAAAAATTACAGCCACAACCTGGATTTGAACCAAGGCCCTTTGCGTCGCTAGCACAATGTCAATAGCTCAGATGGGAGAGCATTGTGCTAGCGACGCAAAGGTCCCTGGTTCAAATCGTCAAGTTGTTGGTTTCTCTTACGTATACCGTTTATTGCATATGATTGTGAGTAATTAATATGCAATGAAAGCTATACGTAAGAGAAACCAACAACTCTTCTTTCTGAAGCGTCTCCTTTTGGGAAATTATATACCCGTTACCAACACAATTTATACTCATCCCAGGTCAAATTTGATGAAATAATTTTTATGTTGTATAAATGTTCTTTTAGATGGTCGTATATTTTAGTTTACTTTTTTTAAAATAATAATTATAACATATTTACATTCCATCAAAATTCGTCGAAAATTTTTCGTCGTAAATTTCCAAACATTTTTGTAAATTAGTGATATCCATAATTGACATTATTTTCAGTTGTCAGATATTTGAAACATATTGCTGTAAAATAAATACAAAATAATAATATAAAAAAATAGTAATGATACATTCATGCTATACAAAATACATACTCCTTTCTGTTTATTAAGTTAAACACTGCAAAATATCGTTGAAGCTAAATATCTCGAAAGCACCAGTAAATCACAATTAACAAATTACCATAAAAACAAATTGAAAGCAATTTAATTTTAATTTATTTCTATTTTGTGAATAAATGTTAATACATATGTCAGTTCTGAAATAACCTGAAAGTAAAAATATTGACAACAACAAATTGATTTTTGTATTTATAACACAAAAAAAGCTATTAGATGCAATAAGGTTGTAAGTATAATTTGTAGCGTTGTATGCAATATCTTGAAATGAGATTTTCATTTCATGTAATCGAAAACTTTTATGTTTATTAATATAAAATTAACGTCATATTTAATAAAAACACAACTACATTGCAATGTATGAATTACATTAATTAATTACACATTAAGCTAATAAATAGAAACATATAAATCATTATAAACCAATTCAAAGCATTCCAACAAGGTTTCGCAAATAATAAATTTCCGATATACGAGTTGAAGCGTAAACGCACCACTTTTTGCACTTAGCGGCCGAGCGGTCGACCAGAATAACAAAAAACTTGTACTTGGATGTATCATCGACACACTGCTAAAATATTTATAGAACTTACTTAATTCCATGAGTGTACTAAGTTGACATTAAGTGTCACAAAAACGTCTCCAAAAGCTGTAGCTACTTCAACAGCAAATAGATACACCTATACCATTACCCATAACAATATGCACACCCTATATATTCACCTATCCCGTCTCCAAGAGATCACACGGTCTCAAACAGACCACCAATCATTAATCACATGACCGAACTCAACGGAGGTGCTCAGTCACGACAAATTTGTCAAACACCGTGATCGTTTAGCTGGAAATTAGTCATGCCGATTACGCGTCCATCTGACTGAAATGCCAGGACACCCTTTTCCACAAATTCTCTTCCCCTTTTCTCCGACTGAACCTCGCTAATTTACTACTCAACGACCGCATCAGTAACCTAGGTTCCTATCCACTCCCCAGTCTCTCCCCCCCCCCTCGCTTGTCACGTAGAGATCACATTTCTCCCCAAAAGAAGAACGAACCCTTTTCCTGGGACCGATTTATTTTAATTTATTTTGACCGCAGAGCAGTTTTCACATGCAGAGATGCAAGGGGTAACTAAGGTTGCGGTTGTCAATCATTACTCACCAAAACAGGGAGTTATGAATTTAAAATATTCATAAACCGAAGGATTCTTAACCATGGGCAACGAAACGTGTAAACGCCTGTTTCTATCGCTTTGTGTGTCATTCTTCTTGTTTTTGTGTGCGGACCATTCGCATGCTAATTATTATAATAAACGATAATGATATCTGATCTGAAAAGGGTCGAAGAGCTCTCTACTTGTTTTGGTTGTTATGAAGGGTGTCAGTTTGGAGAGAAAATCAGACCGTTATGTAAATGAAAAAGGTGGTTGGATATGTTTTTGTTGTGTTCAATGTTCATTTGTCTGTTGTGGTTATTTTAAGGAAGAAGTTTGAAGAATAACTTGGTGGTTAATCTTATGAGAAATAGCTGATTTCGTGACAGAGAGGCTGTGGTTATTTTGGTCCACATAAACCCAATTATGAAACGATCAAATCTATTTTTGTCGGCTGTACAGTTGATATTGGGTATTTCGATACTCAATATTTGAAATTACTGATGGTAAAAACTTGTAGGTTAGGAGTGAGGTTAGTTTTTGAATACTGTTAATATACACTGCTCAAAAGAATTAGGGGAACACTTTTTTGGAAACCTGTAACTTTTCAAATAATAGTTCTAGGCAAATCAAATTTGGTATGTTTTAAGAGTAAATGTTAGTCACCGGCCACAAAAGTTCGACGAAACTGAGGCGCGAGAGGAGGGAACAAGCCGCGCCCACTGTACACTCCGTAGAAAATGCAAGCAACGCACTGATTAGATGAGGGGAACGGCGGTATCGTTCTTTGGCGGCTCAAAGGGAGCGGAGATCAAAGGGGCCGTGCGGTGTCGACTGGCGCCGAACCGTTTCCTAATAATTTTGTGTATGTGACTATCGCATGTTCTGAAATGCTTTTCTTGTATATTTTAAATACAAATACAATTCCACAAAACAATACAGTGATACAAATTAATTAATTGCTTTATTATAACATTCCTATTTTACTACTAACTATGGTTGGACATTTTACCTTTTGTATGTTGAAAAAAATTGTAGTTTTGGTAAAACAGACAGCTTTTCTTACATAAATCATTTATTGCTTTACATTTATTATTAGAATTAGTAACTAATTATCAGTTAGCTCCGAAGCTCCGGCATAAACCGGTAAGTATTTATCATCTAAATTTAAATGACTCTGGCCGTGAAAGCATTCGTACTCAGATACTTATTTAAATCCATTTAACGTTTTCTTTGTGCATCAATAATCTCGAATGTCTCGTTCGTACTTAGCAGAGATCGATACTTTCAGGTAAAACACACCTCATATAAAAATTCAAATTCTTATCGGGTGACGCAAGTAGGTGTTAGTAAATATAATATTCCTATTTTAATTCTAGATACAGTTGGATACTGCATTTTGAAATTTTACTCAAAATTATTATTGCTATGTATAGACTTGGTAGTATACGTACTTCAATTTCAATTGTAGGCATAAGAACAAATAGCGATTTCGATAAAACGGGCAGCTTTATGTATATGTATAAGTAATTTATTATATATTATATAGATACATGTTCAAATATTTTACACCTTTATAATAGTTTTTTACCATATATGGTAATCCGGCACGCTTACACCTATAAGAGAGTATTGCCCAAATTAACTAGCGAAGTTAATTAGCGAAGAATTACACTACACATTGTAAGTAGGTATTGCGGTTGTTGATTATTCTTCGTTCCGTGTGTCGTACGGGGACTGCACTATAAACCCTCGCGGGAACATGCGCTCCTAATTTATAACTCGCTCTTTGCTGTCTGCGTAGAGTCCATCAGGACGGCAAAAAATTATTTCTCGTATTCGGTTTCTAGCCTATTTTGGTCGAAATTCAACAATTCATGTTGATCACATACACTTCCGCAAGAACATGCTGTCCTAATTTATAAGCGAGTCGTTGCTATCTACGTAGCACCAGCACGGTAAAATTTAATTTCCGTATGGCTTTCGTTTGCCGGGCACGGCGCCGCTACACCTCCCGTGTCAACATGCGATCAATATTTTTGTTAGGCCGAAATTGCTCAGAATTTGTGATTCCCCTGGGTACGTATTCATGCTGCTGCTTCAGACTGTACCATTTGAATTTGATTGGTCGAAGAAAATGATGTGGTGTTTATCCAACAGATGGCTGCACCGTACGACTATAAAATATGTTATTCTCGTCTCATTCACATGTTCAAAAAACCAACGGTTAAATCATTACAACATTCATATTTTGTTGTCATTTTTTTTACACAAGTTCATGAAGGCTCAATACAAAATGTTGTAATATTGCTTTTTTGATGTTTGGTTCGGATTTGGAAAAAAAAATAACAAAAATTACCAATTATTGGCTTCTTTAGCAAAGGTAAAAAACAAAACAACAACGCAAATGAAAAAAAGTGGCATTCGTACCCGGTGTAATATACCTTTATCTATAATTTAATGTATTACACGTGATTATTAACACACAATTAAGCTCAGGATGTTTGGTTTTATGTAGTGTTGTTTTGTAGTACGCTACTACCTCTAGTGATTCCTCTTAAGGGCATATACGAGGCCGTCATTTGCAAAACTTCCTCTTTGCTACTTGGTTTACTTTTCAGGAGCAACATAAAACGTTTTAGCGAACATGAAAATTATTTTTTCGTATTATTTTATTTTGGCTGCTGTAGTTTGCCAGGCACTTATAATAAATTGAATGATTCTAAACCTGAAAGTATCACAGATTTTGAGAACAAAATAAGATTTTGGTGCAAAGAGAGAGTTTTGTAAATAATAAAAATATTTCTGGTAATCGAGTTCTGGTAATTGTCGCCAATTGCCACCATAATGATTAACCAGCAAACCAATAATAGATTTTTTGTCGCCTTTAAGCTCTTTGCCTAGTAGTATCTCGCATGGTTGAATGGATGAAATTAAACAATTTTTTTTACAAATTCCTTTAGCTGTTCCAACGTTACTGGCATAATTAATTTCGCCCTGTATTAAAACGGTATCCTCTTTTTTGTAAAAAATGAAACGTTTTGCCTGGCTTTTGAAATGCCAGGCTCCAAGAAGCTTTACATTATTCCTTGCTTCATTCTTCCAGTCATCTACCTTCCAGTCAATGCCAATTCTTCTGACTGTGGCGTCTACTTATGATGTCATCATAGTGGCTGGATTGTACAATAACAGGAGGATTTTTTTTAATTTCTCTCTCTATAACCCAAAAACTCGATCAGGAGGGATAAAGGAATGTCCCACGATTGGAAATGTGATCTCAATTTTTTTAATGTTTGGTGGTGATTCATTAAGAAGCCAGTACGCTAACATTGTCATCATTGCAGTGTTTTTATTTTGACCACCGCAGCCGTCGGCGAAGAAGTTAATTCTTGTGACGGAAGTAGGAATTACTTTTGTATCCTATAGATACAAAAGTAATTCCTACTTTCATTAATTTGGTACGTCCTAAAATTTTCTACTTTTTAAAACATACCTGAGCCTATTTTTTAACATTCCTAGAGTAGTTTTCTGGTTGTCGCTCTTTCTTGCGTCCTTTTCCTTTCGGACAGGGTAAAATTTCACATTGAGTATTTATCTCATCCATGCTAACAAATCGCAACAACAAAACTACCGTTAAAAATCACAACGCACTAGAACATTGATGTTTAGACTGAAACAAATTTATTTTCCTGCGTGAAACAAAAAAAAACACCTGTTTGCTTTGTGAACACTAGAGCACCAAGCTATTGGTTGAGCTGTAGACAGCCAGTTTTGCAGATGAACGTTCAAAGCAAGCAGAGAGTGTTCCCTTAATATTGTTTTCAGCAGTGTATTATATTAAATACAGAGTAAGACATCCTATTATTATCTTCGTTTCATTTAATTGTTTATAGATAGACACCATTCTACTTTTATAAACATTTCATTTTACCATTTTAGACGTCGTATAACGTTCATATCATATTTTTACCAACGGTTTTCTATGCTCTGGTGTCAAATTACAAATCCTCTAGTTGATATCTTGTTTTAAGTACCCGTGTACGGTCGCCGTTCTTCTGTTTCATCCATAGTTCTCCCCGTTTGTTAAATATTCATCCCTATAGCTCGACAATAGGTATTTGCATACATAAACGTCATAAAAAGTATGATGTAAAATTCAACGATAATGCCCTTTGTTGACGCAGAAGGGCGCTGTAATCCGACACCAGATAGCGGCATGGGAATATATTTTGTAATAAAAAAGCAACCGTAACGTATGCCTTAAGGTGTTTTAGTTATTATTATTTAAAAAACAGTGTTAGCAATAACAAACTGGACTTGAATTGATTTGTTTTCGATTTCCTACTTTTAACCTTGTTTTTTTTTCATTCTAATTTATTGTTATTCGCATTATTTATCAAGTCGTTGGTATGCGTAAGAGAAAAATAGAAAAATATCCTTAAATTACTTATAAACTCAATAATAAAAGGTTAATTCAAATGTATGAAGTTAGGAACTATGTTTTCGCTAATATAATTATAACCTAGAACGTTTCTTTTTTTTTGTTTCCTGTCAAAATTTTTGCTTGCGTCACAAGGTGAAATTTTGCAATGAGATGCAATGAATCAGCAAGTATAAAAAAGTAATCTCAAACCGGTAAATGCATTTGTATTCAAGCCACAAGTTGTTATTGCATAATTATGCTTTTAAAAAAGTATATATAAAGGTGCAAAGGTTAGGAATAATTTGAATATATACTATGAATTATTTCTGTATTTTTTATTGCTAGGAACAAAGATAAATAGAGTTGTTCTTATGACTTTGTCCTGCGGACAAAAAGATAAATTACGACAATAGATGGCGCCATGAATCGTAAGGTTACAGCGGAACTCTGCAATGTCATTACAAGGAGTTACAGAAAAAATACAAATTGGCAAAATACAATTTATTGTGGATAATTTTACTCTACTTTAGCCTACACGTTTTAATAAATAATTAACGGGGCGGAACTATGATCACAATAGAGCTTGGGGCAACACTATTAACCCGCAACGGCTACTGTGATAAAAACTTATATGACAACCAGTGAATAAAGGATTTTGATATAGAAACATAACCTAAAAAGTTAACATAAAAATAGTGCATAATAATTATAATAGTCAGAACAGAAGTGTTTGGCGGTGACTGATTAGTTACTTCGAAGAACAAGAACTTACCAAAGAATTGTTATAATGCTTAACGTTTAATAGCGGTATCTACCTAATTCCGCTAGGTAGCCGTTGAGGCTTATACATTTATACGCACTTATAATTGAAACCAAATTCTAATTTCGGTGAAGTAGTTTATTAGAATAAATTATACTTAGTAAAATTCCATGCGATGGAGGTAATACAAATAGTTGCAAACCTGCTCTATTCAATTCGTAGCGAGTCCACCTCTAAAATAAATTTATATATTCGACATTCGGCTGTGTGGACGAGTTTTTTTACGCCATATACTTGGTATTTGCAATACCCAGTTGAAGTGGATATAGCAAAGGCAAAGGCGACAAATATTGGTGCATTTATTTGTACACGATGAACATTTTAGTACGCTGTTTAATTTTTCCATTTTTAATTTCGTTTAGTGTGTAGTAGGTCATATACGAGGATTGACAATAGATTTGTAATTATTAGTAAGATTTTTGATTTTTCTAAAGGGCGAAAACCGCATAAAATTGTAATTTTGTGAAACCGTCAGATAGACAGTTTTCCGGAAACCGTCAGACAGAAATTAAAAAAAATATTGTTTTTACCTGTCCACATAAACGCAATGTTATTTCTTTCCAAGAAAAACGTACAACATATACAGAGTGTATCCTAAGTTGATGGTTTTCTATGAACATTATAGATGATACTCATTTATGAGCTTTCAAAATATAACCTTTTTATTAAATAAAAAAGTTACACAAAATTGTCTGTAGGTACTATTAAAATATTTTTAATCGTTTTCGTTTCTCTTCAAGTAATAAACATCATAAAAATTTTCTAGACAGCATGTCTATAAAATAATTTATTTGGAAAATTATACTTTATTTGCTTGTATTTATATATTTGTCAACTTTTATGATGTTTATTATTTGAAGAGAAACGAAAGCGGTTAAAAATATTTTAATAGTAGAGACAATTTTGTGTAGCTCTTTATTCAACAAAAAGGTTATATTTTGAAAGCTCATTTGTTTAAATTTTTGTTTCAGAAGCTAATTGATCTGTATTTCAGACAATATTAGGACATATTTATACAACGAACCTAGTAGTACAATTGGATTTAGTAGAACTTTAAAGATGACGAAGCAATCATATCTAACATTTCTTTTATGGGCAATATCTTCCTAATTTAAATAAAAAAATATATATGTTTTCTCATTAAAATAATAATTTATTTAAACTAGTTCACATCAAATGACCGATTGTATTGTTTTACAGTCTGTTAAATTTAGATGCTGCGAATTAATAATACAGAAACCTGATGAATTAAACAAAAAATCATTAAAATGAAACAAACAGTTTCGTCGAGATTTGTTTTGTAAATTTCCAGAAGAATGCCCTTGTTAGTACGCAGTGAATTCTGCATTTATGTACTTAAAAATATTCGGCATTATAAAATGAAACCTTGCTTGGTCGTAATCAAATTATCACTTTGATTTGAAAAAGCTAATGTGCAAATAAGGTGAACTAATCAAAAAAATAGCTAGTGCCCATTCGGTACGCACATGTAGCAAGTCCTCAAAGAAGATTTTCGCGCATTAGAAAATGCTATGTGGCGATGCATCTATGTCCGATGCATTTACTGTTGCAGTGCAACTCTGCCGGTCCGAAATCACAAACGAATATTGTACAAATTTGTTGGTATGTCATAGATTTTTTTGAGTTTTATAAAAATCAGCCGGTAATCAAGGACGGATGAAAAATATTCTGTGAACGAACTTAAAAGGAAAAATCACTCACGGCATCGTTTAGACCAATCAATAACAAACATTTTCGATTTTGGAAAGACGAACGTTAATTTAAAAGTGCAAAAATCGGGGACCTTTTCTCATTTCTCTCGCGCTCATGTTTACACCGAGACGCAAAAAATTTTGACAGACATCAAGTTATGTAGAAATGACGTTTGGTTTGATATCAATGTGACCAATCTTAGAAAAAAGTTACTAAAAACGGTGTTACAATTTGTCAAATATTCAATTTTTGAGTTCATATTCTGTACTTTCTTGTTCTTATTCGTCAACGTACACAGACGTTGGGTCAGACAGAGACTAGCCAACTCAGCGTAGGGCTGGACAAGTTTCCGCAGACGCACATTTTACAACCGGTTGCCATCGCGGATTTTTCACGAACTCGCGAGTACAGAATCGTCGTTGCGGAACGCAGCGGGAGAGCAGAGACTAGCCGCGTCGGCCGCGAGTGTATTGACCCCATTTTCCATTCTTGCACACTTAATTCAGGTGGCTCTCCGTGCGTTTTGTATACTCCGAGAGATCTCCTCGCTATTCAGCCATTCCGCGATGTATAACGTGTCTTCTTTCGCATGCAAATTAAATGCGAATCCGTTGACATTGAACCCGAATAGATGGAGATGACAATACGTTTATCTGTCGTATCTGTAAGGTCTTCAATTTGTTGATTTTGAAATTGACTTTTGGATTTATTGACTTTCCTGTCCGATAACACTACAAAGAAAATATTCGTTTAGTTTTGCGAACGGTCTCTAAATGGGAGTCGAAATAGTATATTATTATACAAGTTTTATAAGACGTCAAATTGGCGCACGAGTTGTTTTGGGCACGATGAGCGTAGCGAGGAACGAGTGCGCCAATACGTCTTATAAAACGAGTGTAATATACTATTTTTTCTACTTTGCGTCATTAATTTTATATAAGTTTAGAAATTGTGGTTACTATATCGCGCTAAATTAGAATCTAGGGTATTTTGCGGGTACCACGTGGCAGCACTGTAGTAACTGTCAACTTCGTTAAGGATGAGAATTGAGATCGATGAGATAAAATCATGACAAAATCTAATTGTGAATAATTTTACTCTACTTTAGCCTACAAGTTTGAATAAATATTCAGCGAGGTCGCAACGATGATCATAATGGAGCTTGGGACAACACTTTTAACCCTACTGTGATAAATACATGAAACTTAACCTAAAAAGTTAATAACTTTAAAATAGTGGTTTCATAAATATAATAATCAGAATAGAAGTGTTTGGCGGTGACTGATTGGTTACTTCGAAGAACAAGAACTTACTAATTCCGCTACGTAGCCGTTGCGGCTTATAAATTTACAAGCACTTATAATTGAAACCCAATTCTAATTTCGGCAAAGTAGTTTATTAGAATAAATTATACTTAGTAAAATTACATGTGATGGAGGTAATACAAATACGTTGCACACAACCAGAACTAAGACGAAGTCGAAAGCGACGGACAAAAACGAATATGAATTGAACCGAGCATCCAACCGTCCAAATTATTACCGAAAACTTATACGTTACATAAACTAAGAAATCCTCTACACTTTAAATGTACTATAGCTTCGTACGTGTATGCTGATAAACCATTTATTGCGCATATACAATCTCGCAGCAGTAATTAAAATCGTTCGTATCTACGATGTAGGTTTGATCTTCGCATAATACCTTTTTAAAGTAAATGTGGTCCTTGAATTATATCTGAAAAGGGGATTTGATGTTTAGTTGAAAAGAATGATAACGATCACTTACTAGAGTCGTAAAACATCACCGTAAACGTCATGCTGGCGTATTTTGATGAACACAGCAAAACTAAGAAAGCCCAATCCTTTGGCCATACTATAGCAGGCTACACCCATGTTTAAATATGTATAGAATATTGATATTTCGCAGTTTATGTGATTGCAAGCGATTAAGAAGATTCAGTGTGTGGTTATGTTGGGTTATGTATTGTACGTTTGACATATGTCATTTGATATCACTGTGTACCAATCAGACAAAAATGTTACTGTTTTCGGTATTACAATGTGTTAATTGTAACACCGAAAACAGTGTTACAATGTGTGCATTGTGAATGCAAAGTAGAAAAAATGATTTTAAATATCTTAGTTTTGCTCTGTTCATCAAAATACGGCCAGCATGATGTTTTCGGTGATGTTTTGCGACTGTGGTAAGTGATCGTGCATCATTCTCGTCAACTAAACATCAAATCCCGCTTTTAGATACAATACAAGGACCACATTTACCTGAATAAGGAGTTATGCGAAGATCAAACCTACATCGTAGATATGATCGGGTTCAAATACTGCTGCGGGATTGTATATTAGGGTGTATCGAAAAAAAGATTTTTTCGAAATTCAAAATTCCAAGATGATAAAAAGTTGTCCCTGTGGATAACTTCCCCATATACCACCAAAAAAATTTACCCAATTGAATAATATTTAGGTCACCCGCAGGAGGCCTAAAGTTTATGATTTTATCTAAAAATTCGTATTTTTTTCATATTTTTTTAAATGAAATATTAAGTGGGTTTTCTTCTTCAAAGCCCACATGTCCGCACATAATTAAAAATTTTTGACAAATAAACTTTTATCAACATTTAACCAAATTGTTTTAAATTATACGAAAATGGTCATTTTTCTAAAAATTATATCGAATCCAAATAAACTGCAGGCGATCTAAATGTTGCATTGAGTAATATTATTTTGTATACGGTAATTTCACACCTTATTGCTAAACTTTTTGTATTTGTAAAAGAAAAATCACTTAATCTTTGATTGAAAAAAAACTCTAATTCTTATAGAAAATTATAAACTTTAGGCAATCTGCGGGAGACCTAAATGTTTTTCAATTGCGCCAATTTTTTTTGTAGTGCATATAGGCCCATAGGTACAACTTCTAATCAACTTGAAATTATGAATTTCGAAAAAAACGTTTTTTCGATACACCCTATTGTATATGCGCAATAAATAGTTAATTGAATATCAGCATGCACGTAACAAGCTATAGTACAGCCGAAGAAAAAAAGATCTTTACATGTGCGCGGCAAGCCTACACCAAGCGTAGGTCGGAGATTGTCGGTCGTCGTATATACCTGCTAAAGCCATAAAACCGAAGGGTCACTTCTGTTTCATTTCATTTTAACTTTTCTGTATATAGATGGCATGAAATTGAGTTTCGTATTAATATAATATATTTTCCATATTTGGAACGAGCGAAACTGCCGCTAGAAGCTATGGATTGTTATTCGTTAATAATTTTGTTTCGATTTGCAATTGCAATATTATTTCATTTATACTCAAATACATAGTAACGTTAGTTATAATTATAAAAATTTGAATTAGGCACATATTAAAATACTTTACCATCATGGCTACGTCTCCTAAAGGCAAACTGATTACTACATCGGATATCCGCTGTCAATAATTTTTAAAGGAAGGTAATCCCAGATAGGAATTTCATGTAAGTGAAAAAAATGTAACTCGGTTTCTACTTCGTCGCAGACCGAGATAATATACTTTCATCTAAAAAAATTTTATATTTATTTAATTTAAGTTATGATAAGTAATTGAAAAATGGCAACTCCGTAAACTAAAAAAAAAATTCAGTTAGATGGATATTATATATTTTATTTATGCATATAATTATGTATACAATAAAAATAATATAAATATAAAATGAGAATAGCGTAGATAAAAATAATAGGTAGATATATAACAGTAAAATATAATATATGTAATAACTTAAAATAAATATATGTAATAACAGAAAAACAAACATTTAATAATAATATAGTAATAACATACGCATGTATTAAATAAGAAAAGTGTTCTGTCAGGTTGGAGGTGATATAAATTTGGTGTGCTTTTATTTCATATTTGTTGAGGTTGCTATGACCTGCTGTTTTAGGAAATGATACATTTATGACAATGTAAACACAGAACATATGTATCGTCAATTTGTTTAACTAAGAAAACAAATAAAATCCTTTGTTGTTGTATCAGCCAAAATTGATTTAATTTTGGTTGTCCAACAAATTTATGACTTTTAATCAAATGGCTGCCTAGATTAATAATTGAAGTGCTTTTTGTTTGTTTCCTTGGTGTTTTAATTACACTAATGGACATTTTTTAACGACCTTTTAGCTGCTCATTATAATTTATAGAGGTTTTGACTGTATTGCACATTTATTTACTTAAGTGTTTACAATATATTATAAAAGGAACATTCACATTTATTATATGTCCCACATTTTTCCCGCATAAATTATTTTTAGAAACTAAATGTTTCAGAGTAAAACTTTTCATATGGACCTAATTGTTTTTCCAAATCCTTAAAAACTTACAGCAAACTTGAAATATTAGCAAAATAAATTTTTATATAAAATATAATTCCGGACATTTAATTTTTTAATTTAACCGAGTTTGTATTACCAATTGTTATGCAGCAACGAATAACTTTGAATACAACCATTTTATGTTTTTTATGTCAATTTTCTGATGTTCAGATAAAAGGTTCAATGTTTCAAGGTTTCTAAGGGACCCCTTTGAGGTGTCTAGAATATTGGAATCAGCCAGTATAAATTTTTTATCGTTACAAAAATGATACTTAAGTATTCATTTACTAAGTATCATGATACTAATAGTATCAAATCAAATCATATCTGCCAACTAGTTTTATTTTAATGCAGACACGACCAATCTCGAGCAAATAGAATCTCATTTACTATTAATTTGATATATAGTATGATAAAGTCATGTGCCTGGCCACATCAGATCTTTTCTTCTAAAGAACATGTATCGAAAACGGCCAACATTTGACTACTTATTGGATTCTTTATCATAAAATATGATGCTGTTATAATGTAGTCGTTAAATTTGTTCACGTTCCCTACAACCGGTGTAGGAGTCCATCACACTAATTGGGTAATTGTGAGACGCCCACTGCTGCCAACTGCACGGTTAATTGACTGCAGTGATGCGCACTTGTGCAAGTGTTAAGTATGTTGGATAGTAAAAACATAACAAAACCGCTATGGTACTTTTTCAACTGAGAAAAATCCAACAACCATTAGAACAATAATATCAGAATAACAATAAAATTGTTCAGTTATTTTTTATTATGTAAAAAGAATGATCATTTCATTCATTTTTATCGATGAATGAACAATACATTTAATTAGTTTTGTAGAAGAAAAAAAATACATACCAACTTTCCTAGTAAATATTAGTTAGCAATGAAACGCATGCTAGTAAAAAATAGGCAAGTATAGGATAATTATACTTTAGAAATAAACGGTATTATTAGCTTCCTTCAAGAATAAGAAAATAAGGAAATACATTTAAACACAAACACGCATAACTTCACTACGCCTTTTACGCAATTACTATTAAAAATAACTGTGTATACGCATAGAAATTAACGAAGAAAACGTGCAGGAAAAACATTCCTTTGTTTTGACTGCGATTGGCATTTTTTTTTCGCTTGCACGCACGGAATTTCCATAATTCCAGGCTGTAGACCAACGCCACGAAATTTACATACGATTTTGCGATAAGAATAACAACAATACGTTGGAAAACCGCAATTTTGCGGTCTTCTAGCTGCTACTTTCGCTTTCAATTGAAAGAAAATTATTAATATTGTTTTTCTTGCACTGAATTCAAAATCGTACATATATTACATATATTCTTTTGAATTTATTCTTTTGGTCAAAACATATTTCTTTGACGCCAACAATATTTACTTAATTGCATACTCTAGTTTATTTACTTGTAGAGATTAATTTATTTGGAATATTTATAACTGCCATCTCTCGTTTAGATAATATTGACTCGTCTTTCCAATTTTTTCCTCGTAAACCTTTTACCAAACAAATTTCAATTTTTGTTTAAGTTGCATTTAGAGCCTCTTCTATAGATCGGCGTTTTTGTTTTCTTCAGTTTTTGTGTAATAAAGGTTGCGAACAAGATTTTCATGGAAGCGGATATCTCAGTAACGAATATTAGCACGATAACCAGATATGCACCTAAACACTCGTCATATTTTAATTAATGCGACTGTAGAAAAAGAGTGCAGCGCGTACTACGTCAATCGTAACGGTAAATGGAAACGTAGCTGGAACAGTGGAAGATTATTTACTATTAGTACGATACGATCAGAACAAATTAATTTCGGAATTTTGAATAGTAGTGCGAGTTAAATTTAGATAATGAATTTAGATGTACAATTAATTATACCCAACAATATGTTGCAAAAACTGATTCAAACGGTTTCACTGATCGCGTCAAAACTTAGCATCAGATTTATGAGCCTTCAAACACAAGAGTGAATACTATCGAAACGAGAGATGACAGTTACGGTGATTTTTTCGTGCGGGGTCATATACAGTGTGTCCACGAAAGTCCGCACCATATGGAAAAATTTTTTATTGTGTATTTCTCAGAAAATCTTATTCTTTATAAAAGTTGGCGGCTCATATGAAACCAAAACTGCAACCAACTGTTTAGAAGTAAAACTTATATTCAAATATGAAGTCAGAGCCACCTACCTTGAAAAAAATATGTTCAGCTTTTTTCTTAATTATTACTTTTGTGACAAATATTAGTAAATGCCAGTGATACTAAAAGGTTCTTTTTAATCTATTTTTTGGAAATTTGAATACATTTTTTATATTTTTTGTTATTTTGGTATGATAACTAATGTTTATTTAGAACTAACGCAAAATTACTTATTTTTTTGGTGCAAAGTTGATATTTCACCCTGTAGATATTAATATATCATACAATAACTAATTCAGGAACGTGACTTACCTTTTATTCAGTTAATATTATTGACTGTGGATAGGTTTATAATAGTAGTTATCCATCTACACCGAGCGATTCTCAAGTGGTGGTACGCGTGGTACTACCACAATTTTATTTTCACTGATAATATCTTAATAAACATAACTGAAACTTCAATCAATTGTGTCTTGAATCAATTATTTTATGCAAGAATGTATCTTCTTATGTACAGCAGCACAAAACGCACCAATAACCACCTAAGTATAGGTTCTTGTATAGGCAACCCAATGATACAAAGAAGAAAGAATATGAAACAAACAGTTTATTTTCTTTATGCAACATTGTTTAAATTTTAAAATAAGCATACACCAGTTATCTCAGGTGGATATGGAAAACAAAAGCATTATCCAGACATTATCCATTTAATCGTACTCACTGCAGTTTACGTTAGTTTATGTGAATAGCTTCAAGAAACCCCACAAAAATATGTTGCCAAAATGAGGAAACAAGTTTGTCAGTGTTGCAAGAAGTAATCGAGCATAAAACGACTTCTGTTCGACAAATTGCTTCACACAGCCAATGCAGTAAATCAACAGTACATAAAATAATAAAATTAAACAAGTATCACCCTTATAAACCAATATATAAGTACACTAAAAGAAAGAGACTTCGACATCAGGTATGACTATACCATCTGCTTTGAGTTGAAAATGAAAGAGAACATAGTTTTTTTTTAAATATTCTTTGTACAGATGCGGCAACATTTACGTCAAATGGGACTGTTTCTTCAGAAAATTGCCGGTGGTGGGCACATGAAAACCCGAACTTTACAGTAGAATGCCGAGATCAGTACCATTTTAAGACTAATGTGCTGTGCGGTATTTTGAATAATCAAATATTTGGGCATTTTCTTTCGTCAAAATTTAAATGGGGAATTATATCTTCAGTTCCTGAACAGAGAGTTGTCACCTTTTTTGCTGTTAATTCAACGGGAGTTAATTTGGTTCCTGCTTGATGGTGCGCCCATACACACAATATAAACTCTGTCTAGAACTTTTTAAATCATAAATTTGGCCATCGCTGGATAGGCAGAAATTCGGAATCAAGATCCTGGCCACCTAGATCCCCCGACTTTACCCCGTTAAATTTGTTTTTGTGGGTTTACGGAAACGTATACAAACACCGACCATTTAGAGATATAAATCATTTAGAGGAATCTATCCAACATTTTAAGTAGGTAGTAGAAATAAAAGAAGTTCATAGACAATAAATTAGCATTATTAACATATTCATAATAGTTATTAGCTTAATAACGGGTAAATCAGTCATAATTAATTCAAGAAACAATAGATGTTTGATGCTTTAGTTATTTTTATTACAATATTATCAGTGAAAATAAAATTTCGTAAGTGGTAGTACCGCGCGTCTCACCACTTGAGAATCGCTTGCTGTAGATGGATAACTACTATTATAAACCTATCCACAGTCATTAATATTAACTGAATAAAAGCTAGGACACGCTGCTGAATTAGTTATTGTATCATATATTAATATCTACAGGGTGAAATATCAACTTCGCACCAAAAAAATAAGTAATTTTGCGTTAGTTCTAAAAAAACATTAGTTATCATACCAAAATAACAAAAAATATAAAAAATATATTCAAATTTCCAAAAAGTAGATTAAAAAGAACCTTTTAGTACCATTGGCATTTACTAATATTGGTCACAACAGTAATAATTAAGGAAAAAACTGAAAATATTTTTTTTCAAGGTAGGTGGCTCTGATTTGATATTTAAATATAATTTTTACTTCTAAAAAACATTTCTAAATAAAGTTTATCGATAATAATGAAAATAAAGGTACTTTACTCTTATCACAAATTCATATATTCTGAATCGCTCGGTATATGGCACGGAAATTTACATATTTGATGGTTGCAGTTTTGGTTTCATATGAGCCGCCAACTTTTATAAAGAATAAAATTTTCTGAGAAATACACAATAAAATATTTTTCCATATGGTGCGGACTTTCGTGGACACACTGTATAGAAATTGTAAATAAAAACTGAAAATTAAAGTTAATTAATTTAGTTAATTTAATTAAAGCACAAGAACATTTGCTGTTTGCTGTAAACTTATCAATCATCAGATGATGATTCTCTTGAAAGCGAGGAAGAATTTGATACAGGTTCAGGAGTCAAATTTTAATTTTATTTTTTTATATCTTTTATTATCGTTTATTTATTAAAATAAATCGTTTTTTATTATTATTTTGTTCTTAATAAATGCTTTCAATAATGTTAAATCTTATAATTGGCATTGTATTGAATAGAAGCACATCTTCTTTTTATGACAGTTGTGCGTAAAACACAACTGTGCCAATCACTATGAGCACGTATTTTTTCTTTTGTCCCGATTGTAGACATACACGTAGCAACAAAAATATTATTGCTTCTAGATAAAATAAACAAACCTGTCGAAGAACACACAGACCACCAGGTACGAAAATAAATCCTTGATAATTACCTGAAACAACAGAAAAAGAACCAATCAGTAACAATAAATCGATACAACCTGTAGGACATAAAAGAAACATCAACCCCTGATATCCCCAACATGTAAAGGGCGGCACATATGGGGCAGATACTCCCCCTAATAAAAACCCCTTTATCGACTGTGAACCTCCCCAAAAGTTTATTTTAATTTTTAAAAGAGACCATAGGGAAGTATCCCCTACGGCACGGAGTGTCCATTTTTAACCACCGACCCTTAAAAAGGGTCTATCACCATGGATATTGCAAAAGGTCACTATGAAAGGTACATTATTTTTGGAGAGTAGCTTATAAAATAATAAATGCCAAACGTGGCAATAGAATTTAAGTCCATTTAAAAAATAAACGTAATTTTCCATCACGATATATGCAACAAAAATACACTGTTATTCATGTAACTGACGAATTACATCACACAATATAAAAATACATGAGTTGTGTAATACTGCAGCTATTTTACAATATCGTCTGTATTGTTACAATCGGACATGTAAAATCGCAACCAAAGCGCGTTCGTACAGTAGTCTTAATGTAAACTATTATGCGCAATTGTTCCATTGCCCATATACGTATGATCAAGAGGTTAGACAAGTGTTTGCGATGGCGATCGCACACACTGATAAAAATGAGTGCGAATTTACAAATGAAATTTACATTTTTTTCAGTAAACCTCCCCTATTTGTCGGCAATTTTACCATAATTTTAAGCAAAAATACTAAATATCATTGAAAATGCAGTTACATTCATTAATTGTACAAACTGTAGGTAAATTTGCTAACAAATTTGTAAATTTCATAATAACAATTACTTCAACGGAATAAAATTACAAATCTATACATTAAAACTACTGTCTGATATGTAAATTTGCCCTCTGCTCGTGCAATTTTCCTTTCTAGATGGTAAAGTGCTACCGAGATAATTTTTATCGCGCTTGCGCAATAATGGGATATACAGTTCGAGTTCCGTGCGCCATCCGTTTGGTTGTATTTACAGGAGCTAAGTTAGAGTTTTATTGAGTGCGATTGTTATATACAACTAATCTAACACTGTTAGAGCCTTTTCAGACGAGGACGGCGACGGCACGGTTTTCGCCGTCCACTGCCGTTGTGTAGCTTACACACAGGCACGGATTGCAAACGGCGCGGCGACGGCTGCAGCTGGCGCCATATATTATATATACACAGTCATATACAGTGTGCAGAGTTCAGCGGCGGTTTAGCACTATCTCATTCGCCATGGAGCGTACACGTATTACTGCGTTATTCCTAAGTTGATCAGACGTCCCGCGGAGTTTTCAAAATGTCCCGCTTTTTAGAAAATGTTTACTATACTTGTTGGAGCGGTTCTTATTTGATCTAAACATTCTTCTTTAAATTGTTTGCCGAAAGGCAGTAACAGAATATCTTTATAATTTTCATAATTAATTTAATCAGGATATAAAAATAAAAATTTTTTAAAATTTTTTCCGTTATCGTCTAAAAAATGATTTTTGTACAAAGAAAAATATGAATATTAGGTAACTTACATATACCGCAATAGTTAACCTAATATAATATTGATTAATTTGTGAACAAGACCTTCAGTTAAATTACTACGAAAGCAACTGTAACTTATTCCACTGTTACAATAACTGTTACAATTAATCCCGAATATCCACGTGTCTGTCGACGATCCGGCTTCGCGATGTTTGTATTTCTTACAAAACGTGTCACTTCATTGACAACTTATATTACGTATATACGCTCAAGGCAAAAAATTGAATGGTAAATATATCCATAAATGTTCTAAAGTTCTGTGACCGCGGCGAAATTAATAAACAAAATAAACTGAAATAAAAGTAGAAGATGGATAAATAAATATAAGCAGTGGATGATATTCCGAACATGTCTACAAATAATATTTTGTTCCGCGTTCACGAAACTTTCAAGTCAAATACCTCGAAAACAAAGGCAAGCAAATGAAGTTATTTCGCATTTTATCAGATTTATATTATTATCTTTTATTACTTTATTATACTGAGTATGTGCCTACATTTTAGTAAGACCTCCTTTATTGTATGATCAATGCCACTAAGTATGATTGACCTACACATACACATACTACTGGATTTTCATAATAAACTTACGCACAAAGTCCAATTTTGATAATTTTATGTTCAATTTAAGCCTCTATTTGAACAACATTATTGGAAATAGTGCAGATTACAGATTTAGAGAACCCACGCACATTGCCTGTGCAAAAAAACACGCGCCGTCCGAGAACCGCACGGCGCGTGTGGACGCTACCACTTAAGGCTCCGTTTTAAAAACATCGCAACTTCCAAACGAAATATTTCGTTGCGATGTTTTTTTTTGCTGGGAGTGGTCTGCCTGGCCCCCACCAACGTCAACCAGGCCAGAGTTTTATGATAAGGGGAAGTTGGGGGGTTTGGAGGAAGCAGGCAAAGGCGGAGCATAGTCGACGCGAATACATTCGAAGGGGAAGTACTCAGCCAGTTTGTCGCCGCGCGTCGGCGCTTTCGCTTTCGCTCATGTTACAATGTATTAGTGTTCTCACTCATCACGGACGCATATGCATCCCGGACTGCATACAGCTGGCTGGCGGCCACCAGGCGGTAAAAGAAAATATATTGATTTAATTTAGAGAGAGCGCGCTTGCTATTATAATATTTAATCTTTTTAACAGGGTGACATACATACAGTATAGTAAATTGACAAAAATGTATTAACTCATGATAACTCATCGCAGAATTATGGACTTCAATTTAGAAAGGAATTAATTAAAATCGAGCAATGAGGACCTAATACATCTACTTATAAACATGCTGGATATCGAACGAACGCACGGCAGTGACACACGAAGACAAAAATAAAAAAAAATAATCTGATGCGTTCAGGCACATTACTTTATCATACCATATATAAAATTAATAGTTTAGCTGCATGAGATTCTATTTGATCGAGATCGGCCATGTCTGCATCTTATAATAAAGCTACTGGAACTAGACGGATATTTTGATTATATTGACAGTAGGTATTGTCAAAACATCAGCGTTTGACACTACCTACTGTCATTAGAATCACAATATCTGACAAATCCTGGCTAACTAGTTTTAATGCAGCGATCTCGATAAAATAGAATTTCATCATGCAGCTAAACTATTTATTTTACCAAAAAAATGCCATAGTCATAAATTGTTCAGAATTTCTTGTACTTTAATTTATTATTTAACTATTTCGACAAATTTCCAGAAATGGCGGCTTATTTGCAAAATCTTTCAAAAATGCTATAAGACTAAACCTCCAGTTCCTTTGGATCCTTTTCAACAGAAAGCTTTTCAGCTCTAAGTTTGGTTATGAAACTTCTAAATATGAAGTTTCGTCCCGATACCTTAGTAGTTTCTCCGGAATCGTCGCCACAAAAAAACACACACACACACACATACACAGAATTTTTTTTTTACCTGGGTCAAAAATGTTCAAGGGATCCAAAAAGACATTTCCGCTAAAACCTCAAAAATTTTGTTTGGCACGATTACAATACTTTACATACTACGTATGATAAAGTAAAATCATAATATACATAGTGCAAAGTTCCCCAAACCATTTATATAAATCCCAAATATTTTGTCACCTACAAGTTCGCTATATTTTATAACGTTTTGGGCGTCATGAATGCAAGATTCATGAATGAAAACAAATTCAGGCATTAGCTATATCCAATTCTCGCTGTAACACTGCCCAATACAGTCGCTGAACTAATATCCATTAGAGCCGACCCAAGTTCGTCACTGCTAATTGTCTCTTCCTGTCCACAAAACCGACATTTTAAATAAAATGTTTATTTGAGTCCTGTTGTAATTAAATAATTACAATATTGTTCTTTTAGATTATCTATACATATATTTTAACTTAGGTGGTACGTAGTAGGTGATGATCGATCGTCATGGCGATCGGGTGTGCAACGTGTGGCGAAAACATAAGTAGACACGATAGTTATATCGCGTGTAGATCAAAGTGCGAGAAAAATTTCCACCTATCTTGTGTCGGAATCTCCAAGGACTCATTTGTGAAACTTAGGGAGGAAGGTGCAATTAAGGATTGGGTGTGTAAACAGTGTGAAACGAGCATAACCTATACGGTTGGTGATCAAATGGGTGATCCAGCAGTGAAAAATCCAACTAAATTAGAAAAGCTAATCACAGAGAAGATAGAACTTGCAGTAGAAAAGGTAATAAAGAATCTTACTAATGTATTCCAAATGGAAATTAATAAATTAGTTTCCGAAAATAACAAGCTCTGTTGTGAGATAGTTCAACTAAAATCTATGGTAAATAAGCAGATTCCTGTTAACAAAAATCGTGCGACAGATGGCAGTACGAAATTGAGTACAAACGTACATAAAGTCCAACATATGGCAACAAACACCCTGGATACCAGTTCTGGACAGGATCAACAAAAACCTGAAACTATTAAAGTTCCAATTCCTCAAAAGTCGTCCACATTTGCGGGTAAAGTGAAAACTGGAAATTCAACATCATCAGGGATTTCCAATGTTGTCTCGCAAAACCTGAAGGATACAGATTCTACAATACAAGAGGTGAATCCACCACTAGCGAATGAATCCACTTCAGAAGACAACTGGAACAAGGTATCAAGGAGGAGGATGAGGAAGAATGAATCCTTCAGTGGTACCGGGGATGGTGCACAGTTACCAACAATTACCAAGTCAAAATATAAGTGGCTTTTTGTTAGTCGTTTAGATCAACAAGTAACAGCGGAAAATGTATTAACTTTTCTTAAAACAAAAGCTGCCGCGGATTACGTGGTTAGCCAACTTACGCCAAAAATGCAAAATCCAACATATGCTTCGTTTAGGATTGGGGTTCCGTTGAATGTCGCGGAAGTTGTAATTAAGCCTGATTTTTGGCCCGAAAAGGTTTTTGTAAATCGATTTTACTTCAATAAGTCTGATAAAAGTCAAAATTTTCGGCAAGGTCTCGCCGATCTGAGGGTGATGTAGCAGGATTGTCAGTTTTCTATTTGAACGTGCAGTCAATAAATAATAAGCTGGAAGAATTGGAGGTTATTACTGAGGATTATTCTATAGATATGTTTTGTTTTGCTGAACACTGGTTGGCCGAAGGTGAACTGGAACATTTCAGGCTAAAAAATTATGTTCTACGAGCAAATTTCTGTCGTAAGCTAAGTATACATGGGGGAGTATGTATCTATGTAAGGGAGAATATTGAATGCAAACCTTTAAACGTATTAAATGATTATAATCAAGAATTTGATTTTGAAATATGTGGTGTAGAGTTCGGGGTATTGAGGCTGATTGTTTTGGTTTGCTACAGGTCACCGATGGGCGGCTATCGCGCTTTTTTGGATTCGTTCGAACAAGTCCTGAATGAGGTTGACAAGCTAAATTATAAAATAATGATTCTAGGGGATTTTAATATAAATTTTCTTAATATTTCCAATGAGCGTACGGAATTGATAGATTTATTAGAGTCGTTTAATCTTAAACAACAAATCTACAACCCTACCAGAATTACAACTGTGTCTGCTACTTGTATAGATAACTATTTTACAGACATTGATGATGGCCTCTTCGATGTAAAATTATTTGATCCGTTGATCTCGGATCACCATGCTGTTTATATAACAAGTAAGTTAGAAGTCCCAGTAAGTACTAAAAGTATATGTAGGAGATTCGTATCTGAGAGTGGATTAAGAAACCTTTACAGGGACCTATCGTTGGTAAATTGGGAATATTGTACATCAACGGTTTCTGCTCGAGAAGCATTTGATTTCTTCTGGCAAGAGTTGCACTTGGCATATAATAACAACATAAAATGTAAGAGTTGCAAAATAAAAAATACTTTTTCTAATCCGGGATGGTATAGTGATGATCTTAGGGAAATAAAAAACATTATGAATGTATTACATATTATAAGTAAAACTTTAAAAACTGAGGAATCGGAAAGTATGTTTAAAAAATATAAGTATCACTACAAACATTTGATAAAATGTGCTAAACAAGAAATGAACAGCTCATATATAATAAATTCTGAAAACAAAAATAAAGCAGTGTGGAATGTAATTAAAGCTAGTTTGAATCTTAGGCCAGGGGTGCCGTCTTTGCATAATATATCTCCAGATCTGTTTAATACTTATTTCACAGATACGCCGCAAAATATCTTGGAATCAATTCCACCATCGCGAATAGCTGCTGAGCAGTACCTGCATAGAGTGAGTGTTGGCGGCGGCGGTTCGTTTTTTCTGGAGGCAACAAACGAGGTTGAGGTTTTTAATATTATTTCACATATGAAAAACAGTGCCACAGAGGATGTGTATGGTTTCACAGCTAAAGTAATCAAGTACATTTCGCCGTGTATTATAGAACCACTGACTGAAATTTTAAATAAATGTCTCCAAGAAGCCTATTTTCCGGGGCAGTTAAAATTTGCTAAGGTTATTCCGTTGCATAAAAAAGAATCCAATACAATAATTAATAACTACAGGCCAGTATCTATATTGCCAGTACTTTCTAAAATACTAGAAACATTACTGAAAGATCGATTGTTGAGTTATTTCAATGGGTATTCGTACTTTTGTTCTGAGCAGTTTGGCTACCTAAAGAATCGCTCTACTATGAAAGCATTAATAAGGCTAATTGAAACAGTGCTTGCAGGTTTCAATGACTCTAGTAAATCGTCCGCACTACTGATGGATCTATCAAAGGCTTTTGATTGCGTAAATCACGTTAATCTTTTACAGAAGTTGGAGTATTATGGTGTTAGGGGTCATTCGTTGAGGATGTTTGAGTCATATCTAAAGAATAGAAATCAAGTTGTCATTACTGAGAATAAAAAATCTTCTGAACTCAAAATAAAACATGGTGTTCCACAGGGGTCAATTCTGGGCCCTGTTTTATTTTTAATTTATATAAATGATTTAAGTAGTAATCTGAGTTTGTGTGCACCGATAGTTTTTGCAGATGACACAACACTGGTAAATACTGCCGCAACAGTGGATGAATTATTGCGTAGGGAAGAGATAAGCATTGCGGAAGCTGAGCAATGGTTCTGTGCCAACAAATTGTGTCTGAACGCAACAAAAACACAAAAAATTACATTCAGTACAAAACCAACAGATTTGCAGTGTGCCAAACTGCTCGGAGTTCGGATCGATTCAGGTTTGGGATGGGGGCCGCACGTTGGTGATCTGTGCAAAAAGCTTAATGTTGTCACATATCAACTGAGAAAGATCATTAACATAACCAACCTACAGACAGCTCTGACTTTGTACTATGCAAACTTCCACAGCATCGTTAATTACAGTGTAATTTTATGGGGAAGTTCAAGCCATGCTCATAGAGTGTTTTTAATTCAGAAAAAGATCTTAAGAATTATGGCGGGGGTTAGCTGTCGAAGTCATTGTAGGGATATCTTCAGACAAATGCAAATATTGACAGTGCCTTCACTTTATATCCTGAGCTGCTTGCTATATGTTAGGTCCAACTTCCAGTTCTTTCATTCCCAGTCTAGCAAGCACGATTACAATACCAGAAAAAAAGATAATCTATCGATACCGCTACATCGCTTGCAGATATGCCATCAATCTGTTATTTATCAAGGTATTAAATTTTATAACTTGCTTAGTGACGATGTTAAACAACTACCCTTAGGTAAATTTAAGAAGTGTATGAAATGTTTTCTGCTAGGTGGTTCATTTTATACTGTCGAGGAGTTTCTGGATTCTGATATAAGTGTGTATTTAAGTTAGTTTAGTAAAAAATGTATTTTCTTTCTTTTGTTTATTGTGACATTCTGTAATACCTCCTATGGAGTTGTATTGGGAAATAAAATTATCTATCTATCTATCTATCTATCTATCTAGTCGTCTTTTACTAATTCGTCTAGAGGGCAGATGCGGATGTTTAGGTATTTTGCCACGACTTCTACCCATTATTAAACAAATGTACCTAACACCTAGCGGGTATAACTACACTAAGTATAATATCATACAGTATATGACTTTTATCGTGTGTTAAATTTGTAAACCGTGCGTATAAATGTGAAATGCGAGAACTCGGTTCTCCTGATTCAATATACGGTCGTAACTTGTGAACAGTCTAATTTAAAAATAGCAGTAGGCGTGGCGTAGTTATAGGCGGTGTTTAAAACTGCTAACGTCTGCTGTCTACACCGGGCCCGTAATATAGGCAAATTACATACATTTCTGGCAATTACGCTTTGTTATCGCAATTATAATGTTTAGATTAAAATTGTACTTAAATAAAAAATCTATTTTTGTATCATGAGTTGGGCTAAATGTTTTATATTTGAAAAAAACCAAAGACGTAGAAGTAAAATTGATTTTTATCTTTAAAAAAATTTTTTTTTCATCCAGCCCAACTCGTTATTTATCTAGGAAGTTACATAAAAAATTTCATAAACTTTGAACAATAAATAACGCTTTTATTTGCAAACGCGTTTTAGGAGAGGTAGAACTGGGTCTTAACTCAATGCACTACCGAGCGGACCGTCGCCGTACGAAAACCGTGGCTTCGGTGGTGAGGCACGGCGACCAGACGGACGACGGCGACGGCGCGGTACGTGTGAAAGGCTCCATTTAATCTCATACACTTCGACCCGTCGACGGCGAAAACCGTGCCGTCGCCGTCCTCGTCTGAAAAGGCTCTTAGTGCCTCTGTGACTTATCCTTTATCGGTGTCGTGTGGAATATTTGCTCCATATGGTTCTATAGTATTAAAACATATAATATTGGTACATTCATCTCTTTGTATATTATGGAGGACTTTGCAAATATATACTACAAAGTGCAGGTAAAAGTTTGCAGTCTTGATATGAATAATTTCACTTTCACTAATTGGATGTTCTTTTTAGGATACAAGTGTTGCTGATACTGACATTCTACAAATTCAAGGACTTGTGTGGTGTCCATAGGTAAGATTTCGCTTATTGTTCTTTCTTGTACATGCGGTCTTACAATAAAATTTATTACTAACATGTATAACACATATCATTTCAATCACCAATATAAAAAAATACTTTTCTATAAACACTCATTAATAACTTTACCCACACTCGGTACCTCAAAGGAAAGCAGCTGCTGACATTGTTATACCCTGTATAAGATATATGACTCATGTACTTCTTATTTTGATTTCAGGTGACACATTTTGGACTATATTATATGCTGTGGTTGGATTATCCCCAGGTTATCTTACTCTGGAGACGGTTTAACTTTTTAAAAATTATTCCAAATCAGGGTTCAAAAACGAATAAGGTGACGCAAGTTTACCATAGGCATTTCAACTTAATATTGTTGAAATAATATTTAATTTTTATTTAAAGATATGTTTCTCTCTGTTAAGCAGATCGATTTATTTTATTATACGATATGTAGATAAGTATAGTCCATGGGTTCCTATTTTATTTCATTTACTTATGATTACATTTTTGTCAAGAACTTCTATTTATTTAATGTTAAAATATGTAGATATATATATATATATATATATATATATATATTATAAATATGTTTCACATGTTATTTATTGTTAAAATTATAATAAAACTTCATACTATTATTTTTTGTTTTTATTTATGATCTCCACATTAATAGCATTTTACTAGTGATTTTACAGTTGACAATACAGGCTTGTCCGAACTCAGAGCAGTCGCAAAACCAGTTCTTTTGTGAGAAACTAGATAATATTTCATTGGTATTTATAATGGAGTTATCATAGCAACATATGTGATCCATCACAAAAGTACTGATTGTTAACTGGTTTTCAGTTGCTTGGAGAAATCTAATATTAAAGTTGCAGAAAATTTATTGTACAATAATTAATTGCAATTCCGTGTTTACGGCAAATTTACTGAACGTCAGTAATTTTACTTACAAAAGTATATATAAAACCGTACACATCGGAAACCTCATTTCATATGAGAAGTAAATTTAAGCTCAAAGTAAAATTACAAACCACATGGTTTGTAATTCCCTTCGATACACGGAGGTTAAAAATGACCGCCGTGCCACACGGTAAAATTACCTTTTCAGTTTTATCAGTGCAGTCGATGTTGTGTTGGCTTGTTGCTTAAGCGTCAAGCAGAACGGATCTGTTATTTGAGTGCTATGGGGTATATAGATCTCTAAACTAGTATTGTAACGATTGTGCCAAATATGTAAATGGCAAATTGCAAGACGTTGTAATTCTATTTTACAATCGAAACTGTAATTTTACAAACCTATTGCTTTTTTACAACATCGTTGTTAAATCACATCAAAATGGCTGGCTAACTATGCATATTGATGTAATTATTTTTACCTACAACCGTAGGTATAAATGCTAACTTATGTACAATAATCTAGCTGTAACGCATATTACGTGCTTGTGAAAAATAAAACCCACCGCAAGCGGCTCGTATGTTAACTTTCCACTCGTACGTAATATATTAGTTACAGCTCTTGTAATGTAATATGTATACTATTAAACTACATGTGTCAAATTGTTTATTACTGACGTACATCGTTTATGCAAAGTTTTATGTCAGTAAATATAGAGCTTATAGACGATATTTTAGAAGATTGTCATGGAAACGCGTGACAGAACTACTTTCTACTTATGTGTGTAGTAAATGAATAAATATGGTGGAGCGTCTTTAGCATGTTTACGCGAAACACATGTAATTTTAGTTCTATAAATACAGTTTGTTATCAAATGTGGCTTATGCATATAGACACACGTCCACACACCAACGAAGTCCGAACATAAGTATATAACACAATAAATACTCAAGATCCAGATTGATATACAACGGCTGTCCATGCATGATACCGCTTATCAGACAATGCCATCATATCATGTTAGACTGGATGATTTTTATAGACATTTATCATTGTTCTGATGTTGTGTGTTCATATTTTATCTGATCGATTATATCTCTAATCTAGGTCTATAGTAATTCACATTTAACTAATTCAAAAGGCTTCTTTATTTCGAGGCAGTTCTGCACTGCACTGCATCTTAGTACTTTATTTCGATAGCTCTGGACAATTTTTATGTTTTTTTAAAGAATCTATAGATTTCAACGAAGTAGAAAATCAAATCACCAGCGGAATGCTAGCTTTCAATGTGTATTTTTGTAAAATGATCGGATTACTTGGTGATCCACAAAAAGCTATATTATGCAATGCCAGCAATTCCGTTATTAGAAGAGCTAGAATCATGAAATATAGACTGTAGGCTACCCAATAATTCATATGTTTAAAGCTTATTAAATATACATCGTTTATCTTGCTTTTTCCATATAAGAGGTCGTGCTGAAGCGCCGCGTGAATTCCGACGCTCTTCGGTCTTTGGTGTGGTGCGGGAAGGGAGTCGTGCTGTCGACAGTGAGAGAACCGCGGACAGCTGATAATCAATACACAAAAAGAACGATAACTTGTCAAGGTAGTAATTTTAACTAACAATTAAATTCTTAATTTTTGACCCGGTACGAGAGAAATGCCCTAACTGCCATCTCTCGTGTCGATAGTATTGACTGCTGTGTTTGACGGCTCATAACTATAAAACTACTGAACAGAAAAAATTGAAATAAAGTGTGTCATACTCAATCATTTCTACGTAGGTTGTATGACTATCAATTTTTTTCCTCTCAGTGTAAACATGAGTGCCAACATTAGAGTGCGTTGAACAGTACCATTATTTTGATTGCTAATCATGTTATTCAATAAAACATTACTTTTGGAATATTTTGGACCGGCATGTTATATATCGTTGCAAAGGGGAAAAACGGCTCTATTTATTTCAGTCATAGCCAGCTATGGTTTCCATTAAAAAAAAACACAACTTTATGTTATATCTACAAAACTATTAGAGATATTTAAAATCTGTGAATTCCACTGAATTCTAATCAAAAAAGTGCCTGAAGAACGTGCAAATTTCATTCGTCTGAGTTAACAAACAACAAAGATATCGACAAGTATAAAAAAAGCGAAAAATCGAGTTTTCTGTTATAACTCGAAAACAAAAGACGATAGCTAATTTTGGTTTTCACCATTGAGTTTCTCTCAAAAAAAGACGACACAACAACCTTACTCATTTTTCGATATCTCTTATAGTTACCGAGATCTCCTATAGTAACATCGAATTTGGCCCACCCTGTACAAAAATTCTTTTCCTCTAAGATTTTGCTGTGGTGTTCACCTTAGCCACTTTTTAACGTGATACGTATTGCCTGGCCTAATAGATTAGAAAGAGAATTGTATGACAGAGAAGACTAATGGTGCTTAGACTGCTCGCCAGATGTCTCTATGTTATCGCTAAGCGGAAAACAGAAACGACTTGTTTATAAACAACGTCATCCCATGGAATGGTATTTGTCTGCTGTTTACTATTCTTTGCTTGAGTTCGTGGTTACCGATTTTTTTACTGGAGCAGCATTTTATTTAGTTTTGATGAAATCTGTTTTCTCTTTTTCTTTAAATAATATTTTTTTTATTTTTTATTCTTTGTTCTTTAGCTTATGTAACCTATTTCTTAATTGAGATGGCTAGAGTTGACTTTTTGTGCACGTCAGGAAAGATGCCAACTCCAGCTGAATCAGTAGCATAACTTTGATTATATATTAAATTTGTCGAACATCTTTTTGCATTGTTTTACACGTACTAGCAGATTATTTTAGTCCCTCGCGTCTTTGTTTGTGTTGTAGTTTGTCTTGTAACAAGAGATTACGTAAACGTCATTGAAAATTTTTTTATTCGTGTAAGAAAAAAAATCTTTGAAATTGAGAACTTGCTTACTGGGCAATAACAATGTAAATATAAGCGGGAAAACAGTAAACTGAGTGACGCTATATTTATTTACACTCTCGAATGTTAGTTTGCTCGTAAATGTGGGGGAACACGAATTTTATCTGTGAATAAAAATCGAATAAAAATAAAAATGCTGAGACTGAAGATAAACACGGTATTAAGTGGCCTGCTTTATTGGCGCATAACAGATTACATTTTTTAAAGTCACAAATAGGGACAGACACAATTTCGAGTAAAGATTTTTTCTTTAAATTATTTATTTTGTTGAATGGTATATAATTGTTTCAGGGTCAATTGTGCAAAATGTTAGTCGGTATACATAATAGTTTTTTTCTACTTTGCATTCACAATGCACACATTGTAACACTGTTTTCAGTGTTACAATTAACACATTGTAATACCGAAAACAGTAACATTTTTGTCTGATTGGTACACAGTGATATCAAATGCCATATGTCAAATGTACAATACATAACCCAACATAACCACACACTGCATCTTCTTAATCGCTTGCAATCACATAAACTGCGAAATATCAATATTCTATACATATTTAAACATGGGTGTAGCCTGCTATAGTATGGCCAAAGGGTTGGGGCTTTCTTAGTTTTGCTATGTTCATCAAAATACGCCAGCATGACGTTTACGGTGATGTTTTACGACTCTAGTAAGTGATCGTTGTCATTCTTTTCAACTAAACATCAAATCCCCTTTTCAGATATAATTCAAGGACCACATTTACTTTAATAAGGTATTATGCGAAGATCAAACCTACATCGTAGATACGAACGATTTTAATTACTGCTGCGAGATTGTATATGCGCAATAAATGGCTTATCAGCATACACGTACCAAGCTATAGTACATTTAAAGTGTAGAGGATTTCTTAGTTTATGTAACGTATAAGTAATATTTTGGACGCTTGGATGCTCGGTTCAATTCATATTCGTTCTTGTCCGTCGCTTTCGACTTCGTCTTAGTTCTGGTTGTGTGCAACGTATTTGTATTACCTCCATCACATGTAATTTTACTAAGTATAATTTATTCTAATAAACTACTTTGCCGAAATTAGAATTAGGTTTCAATTATAAGTGCATGTAAATATATAAACCGCAACGGCTACGTAGCGGAATTAGGTAGACACCGCTATTAAACGTTAAGCGTTATAACAATTCTTTAGTAAGTTCTTGTTCTTTGAAGTAACTAATCAGTCAACGCCAAACACTTCTATTCTGATTATTAAACTTATGAAACCACTATTTTAAATTTGTTTGTTTGTTCCATTTTTTATTGCACTATGTATTTTAAAGTTGTTAACTTTTTAGGTTAAGTTTCATGTATTTATCACAGTAGGGTTAAAAGTGTTGCCCCAAGCTCCATTATGATCATCGTTGCGACCTCGCTGAATATTTATTCAAACTTGTAGGCTAAAGTAGAGTAAAATTATTCACAATTAGATTTTGTCATGATTTTATCTCATCGATATCCTTAACGAAGTTGACAGTTACTACAGTGCTGCCACGTGGTACCCGCAAAATACCCTAGATTCTAATTTAGCGCGATATAGTAACCACAATTTCTAAACTTATATAAAATTAATGACGCAAAGTAGAAAAAATAGTATATTACACTCGTTTTATAAGACGTATTGGCGCACTCGTCCAACAACTCGTGCGCCAATTTGACGTCTTATAAAACTTGTATACTAATATACTATTGTTTTAATATTGTTGTTTTAATATTACGCAAATATTATAATAATAAGTTAATTGGTGTTGACAGCTCCGAGAAAAGAAATCTGTAGTTTTTTGCAAATGTTTATTTAAAAATTCTCAGGATTACTCGTTTCGCTAAATTAATATCATCATCAGATCATGGTGTCTATTGAGGTAATATAATAAATTCTTAATGACGTCACTAACGTATTAAAATAATAATAAAATAATACGTTGTATACATAAATAATATGCACAACAAAGAAGGGTAAATTTAAATCACAGTTATTGTTTTTTTCTATTGAACCATTTTTTCTTTCTAATAAAAATTCTTTGAGTGCTACAGGCTGTACTGAAACGGTTTATTTTTTTCAAAGTAAATTAACAGAAAACTGAAGAATCCGTAGAACCAGATATTGTGAATAAATTGAGCTTTTTTAAGCACAGATTTTCTCTAAAACTAGACTATTTTCAATGTCTGCTTTCGGATTTCGTCGCCATTTCTGTAATTTCGTCAAAATAATTAAATAATAAATAAAAGTAGAGGATATTTTGTATAATTTATGGCTATGCCATTTTTTGGTAAAATTAATAGTTTAGGTGCATGAGCAAATTCTATTTGATCGAGATCGGTCGTGTCTGCATTAATATAAAACTAGTTAGCCAGGCTTTGGCAGATATTTTCATTGTAATGACAGTAGGTAGTGTCAAAGCCTGATGTTTTGACAATACCTACCGTCAATAAAATCAAAAAATATACAGTGTGTCCACGAAAGTCCGCACCATATGGAAAAATATTTTATTGTGTATTTCTCAGGAAATTTTGTTCTTTATAAAAGTTGGCGGCTCATATGAAACCAAAACTGCAACCATCAAATATGTAAATTTCCGTGCCATATACCGAGCGATTCAGAATATATGAATTTGTGATAACAGTAAAGTACCTTTATTTTCATTATTATCGATAAACTTTATTTAGAAATGTTGTTTAGAAGTAAAAATTATATTCAAATATGAAATCAGGGCCACCTACCTTAAAAAAAAATATTTTCAGTTTTTTCCTTAATTATTACTCTTGTGACCAATATTAGCAAATGCTAATGGTATTAAAAGGTTCTTTTTAATCTACTTTTTGGAAATTTGAATATATTTTTTATATTTTTTGTTATTTTGGTATGATAACTAATGTTTATTTAGAACTAGCACCAAATTACTCATTTTCTTGGTGCGAAGTTGATATTTCACCCTGTAGATATTAATATATCATACAATAACTAATTCAGCAGCGTGTCTTAGCTTTTATTCAGTTTTATACATTATCATTTTTATCTTTTATTCATTAATGACTGTGGATAGGTTTATAATAGTAGTGACTCATCTACAGCGAGCGATTCTCAAGTGGTGAGACGCGCGGTACTACCACTTACGAAATTTTATTTTCACTGATAATATTTTAATAAAAATAACTAAAGCATCAAACATCTATTCTTTCTTGAATTAATTATGACTGATTTACCCGTTATTAAGTTAATAACTATTATGAATATGTTAATAATGCTAATTTATTGTCTATGAACTTCTTTTATTTCTACTACTTAAAATGTTGGATAGATTCCTCTAAATGATTTATATCTCTAAATGGTCGGTGTTTGTATACGTTTACGTAAACCCACAAAAACAAATTTAACGGGGTAAAGTTGGGGGATCTAGGTAGCCAGGATCTTGATTCCGAATTTCTGCCTATCCAGCGATAGCCAAATTTATGATTTAAAAAGTTCTAGACAGAGTTTATATTGTGTATATGGGCGCACCATCAAGCAGGAACCAAATTAACTCCCGTTGAATTAACGGCAAAAAAGGTGACAACTCTCTGTTCAGGAACTGAAGATATAATTCCCCATTTAAATTTTGACGAAAAAAATGGCCCAAATATTTGATTATTCAAAATACCGCACAGCACATTAGTCTTAAAATGGTACTGATCTCGGCTTTCTACTGTAAAGTTCGGGTTTTCATGTGCCCGCCACCGGCAATTTTCTGAAGAAACAGTCCCATTTGACGTAAATGTTGCCGCATCTGTACAAAGAATATTAAAAAAAAAAAACTATGTTCTCTTTCATTTTCAACTCAAACCAGATGGTATAGTCATACCTGATGTCAAAGTCTCTTTCTTTTAGTGTACTTATAAATTTTGGTTTATAAGGGTGATACTTGTTTAATTTTATTATTTTATGTACTGTTGTTTTACTGCATTGGCTGTGTGAAGCAATTTGTCGAACAGAAGTCGTTTTATGCTCGATTACTTCTTGCAACACTGACAAACTTGTTTCCTAATTTTGTCAACATATTTTTGTGGGGTTTCTTGAAGCTATTCACATAAACTAACGTAAACTGCAGTGAGTACGATTAAATGGATAATGTCTGGATAATGCTTTTGTTTTTCATATCCACCTGAGATAACTGGTGTATGCCTATTTTAAAATTTAAACAATGTTGCATAAAGAAAATAAACTGTTTGTTTCATATTCTTTCTTTTTTGTATCATTGGGTTGCCTATACAAGAACATATACTTAGGTGGTTATTGGTGCGTTTTGTGCTGCTGTACATAAGAAGATACATTCTTGCTTGATTCAAGACACAATTGATTGAGGTTTCAGTTATGTTTATTAAAATATTATCAGTGAAAATAAAATTTCGTAAGTGGTAGTACCACGCGTACCACCACTTGAGAATCGCTCGGTGTAGATGGATAACTACTATTATAAACCTATCCACAGTCAATAATATTAACAGAATAAAAGGTAAGTCACGTTCCTGAATTAGTTATTGTATAATATATTAATATCTACAGGGTGAAATATCAACTTCGCACCAAGAAAATAAGTAATTTTGCGCTAGTTCTAAATAAACATTAGTTATCATACCAAAATAACAAAAAATATAAAAATGTATTCAAATTTCCAAAAAATAGATTAAAAAGAACCTTGTAGTATCACTGGCATTTACTAATATTTGCCACGAAAGTAATAATTAAGAAAATAGCTGAAAATATTATTTTCAAGGTAGGTGGCTCTGACTTCATATTTGAATATAATTTTTACTTCTAAACAACATTTCCAAATAAAGTTTATCGATAATAATGAAAATACAGGTACTTTATTCTTATCACAAATTAATATATTCTGAATCGCTTGGTATATGGCACCGAAATTAACATATTTGACGGTTGCAGTTTTGGTTTCATACGAGCCGCCAACTTTTATCAAGAATAAAATTTTCTGAGAAATACAGAATAAAAAATTTTTCCATATGGTGCGGACTTTCGTGGACACACTGTATAAATAACATCTGTCAAATCCTGGCTAACTAGTTTTAATTTAATGCAGACACGACCAATCTCGATCAAATAGAATCTCATGCAGTTAAACTAGTAATTTTATATATAGTCTGATAAAGTCATGTGCCTGGCCACGTAAAATCTTTTTAAAAGATTTTTAAAAAGCTTTTTTTTTGTGAATTAGTTAAACGTTTAGCTCAAAAATTTAGCAATTTAGTGGAGGATGTTTTCTAAATGCAAATAATCGAAAAAAGAAAGATTACTGAAAATTGTCAAATATTGGTAAATTTGTGGATGTGTCTCTTTTTCTCATACATTTTCTTATGTAAGGCAATTTAACTTGAACATCGTTGAATTTGATTCAATTTCTAATCTTTTATTTCAATTTATAACAGTGATTTTTGCTGATGCTTCACATAGAGCATGAAGTAAATGTAGTGTAGGTAATACTAATAAGTAATACTATTATACGAATCAAGCTTGTACCATGAAACGATTGCAAGTTTTCAAGAATTGCGGGAGTTCTTAAAGTTAAATTATATTACAAATACAGTCACTGCGAAGTCTTATAAACTGCACGAGGTCAGTTTCCGTAGTTTCCAGGATATCGATTTTACTTTACTCACTTTACTGTTTTCAGCCAATAACCTGTCTTCAGCAAACTTACGGCTTCATCATACTTACTGTTTTATTTTAGAAACAAGCCCGAATAACCAACATCATCGAAAAATCGTTAATCGAAAAGAAGGCTTATACTGCAATTGCCCTAGATGTGACACAAAGTCATTGTCAAAAAGAAAAGAGAGGAACTAGGAATTCGATACAGAGTAATGTATTGGCCTCTTGAAAAAAAAAACTCTAGTGTCTAAGCTGTCAGTACATAATAAGCTTCTATTGTAACAGAAAATTCTAAAACACGTGTGGATATATTGTGCTCAACTTGGGGTTGCACAAAAAAAAAGCAACATAGAAATGGTCTCTAGAGCTTTCAAAATAAACTACTAAGATGCAACGTCAATGCGCCTTGGTACATTGCTTTTAATAAAATATCTATTAAGCAATACAAGTGTTCATTTTTCCATTGGAATATACATAATCAGATAGACTGTCTGATACACCAGCAAATTCTCACATTATCGTTTTATCTGAGTTGCCAACAAATATTGTTACTGTTATCAAGTGACCTTGCTAAAACATCGTAGACGGTCTCCAGGCGATAACAAACCATCGCATTTATTCATAATGACTGTCACGTCTGGAACCCATGTTCGCCGATAGGAGTCAAGAAAAAAGATAGAACGCCATACATAAAATTCCAACTAATATTCACCAATACAGTAGGACCTCTGTAATCCAAACTACACTGGTCAAAAAAAATGAAATGACTGTCATAGTATCGATGACAGTCGGGTTTTCTGTGGATTGGTGAGGTTTAACACTGTATGCCCTCCACGAGCACGAATCACTTCCTCACACCTGCGTGGCATGCTTCGCACTAGTCTGCGAAGAGATTCTTGGGGTATGCTTTCCCATTCCTCAATCAGGGCTTATGTCAGTTCCTGTATGGTTAGTGGTGGATTATGGTGCTTGCGAACACGTTGGTCAAGCTGATCCCACACGTGTTCAATAGGATTCAGGTCAGGACTTAACGCCGGCCATTCCATGACCTGAATTCCACGATCTTGTAAAAAGTTTCTGGTGATGCCGGCGGTATGTGGCTTTGCATTGTCTTACATTAGGATGAAATTTTGACCGGCGCCATATGCAGCAGGCACCACATGGTCCTCCAAGATGTTTTCGATGTAATTCATGGTATTTAGTCTACTAGGGACCACAACAAGATCAGTTCTGTTGTTTAAGCCCAAACCATCACAGATTCATCTTACCACTTCCTGTATAGTAGCGGCTGCGTAGCGTTTACCAGGACGTCTATAAATATGTACTCGACCGTCGCAACGAGTTAACCGAATTGTGGACTCGTCTGTAAATAGTACAGGCGTCCAGTGATGAAGTTGCCAATCTCTGTGATCCAGAGCAAACCTCATTCGCGCTGCTTTGTGATGCTGCGTAAGGAGTGGTGCAAGGACAGGTGGTCTTGGTTTTAAATTCGCTTCTTCTAATCTGTTTGATAACAGTTTGATCAGAAATTTCTATTCCATGTGCTCGTCTTAGGTCGTTTAGGAGGTCTCGTGCTGTGGCAGTACGCTGACGTAGAGAGGCATGGACAAGAAATCAGTCTTGATTTTGAGTAGTTTTTTGATTTCGACTTTGTCCAGCTCTTCTAACATAATGGCCAGTCTCCCGAAACCGATTCCATAAACGCTGAATAAGAGAAGGGGAAACTCGTCCTGCTAACATGTCGAATAGAGTGGCCATGCTGCTTAAGGGCGACAGCACCAGCATCTTGCACTTGTGTAGGAATATCTGCTTCTCCAAGCAACAATATGTTTCTGCAGTGCAACTTCAACGCTTGATTCACATTTTGGTCCATATGTTGCACTGGGGGTACATTTGGCGGCAAAAACATTACAACCATTGTCTTGTCATTTGAACATAAGTCTTATTGGTGTTCTGGAGAATTGTCAAAATCTAGCAGTTGTATGGAAACTGAACTGTCATGGTCAACGAATTAATGAACAATGAACAGTACACAGAACAAATCTTATTAAACATAGAAACAATGGATTGTTTTTCGGATTAAGGAGACATTGTTCGGATTATGTCTTCAAAAGGTAAACTTAAAACTTCATCATCTTGTCCAAACCACTGAGTCTTTTCGATGTACAGTTACTGGTACGTCTGCTTTCTTTTGTCTTTCGAATTTCGCGTGCGTAGTGTGCTGATGGTGTCCGTTTCTGTTGAAAGAGGAGAACAAAAAAATGGAGATGCAGATCCTTTCTCCGCGCTGGGCCTAGGCTGGTGAACGTGCGGTCGACGAAAACAAAAAATACACGCTATCGGAATCGGCCTCTCTCTTTCTACGTATATATCTCTTCTCTCGTCTGATATTTTCTCGAAGGTCCGTTACAACGCTGGTTGTCTGCCAGCGCAACCTCCAGAGCGACAAAGAGAAAGGACGATGATCGCCTGCGTGCCCGACCAGCTCGCCAACGTCTGACCCAGTGGCCCTCAACCATTTTCAAACCATTTTCCAATGATTGTTAAGTAAATGAGTGAGATCTTCATTCTTAGGCATAGTTTCAATGCCAGTCCTTTGCTTCAATGTTCCTCTCAATGTCATGTAATGTTGCTGTGTGGTTTCCTTGTCTTTCCTGCCTTTCGATTATGCAGTGCCAATATTAACTAATAATTTTTAACACAATTTAACCGAAAAATGAAATTTTAACCAGAAATATTACTTTGAAGGAAATAAATCTCTTTTCTCTACTTTATATTCACAGTGCACACATTGCAACACTGTTTTTAGTAACTTTTTTCTAAGATTGGTCACATTGATATCAAATGTCATATGTCAAACGTAATCACACATAACCACAAACTGTCTTTTTAGAATCGCTTCCAATCGCATAAACCGCGAAAGATCTATATTCTATACATATTTAAACATGCGTGTAGCAATCTATAGTATTGCCAAAGGGTTGGGACTTAGTTTTGCCCTATTCATCAAAATACGCCAGCATGACGTTTTTGGTGATGTTTTGCGACTCTGGTAAGTTATGGTGAATCATTCTCGTAAACAAAACATCAAATCCCCCTTTCAGATACAATACAAGGACCACATTTACCTGAATAAGGAGTTATGCGAAGATCAAACCTACATCGTAGATATGATCGGGTTCAAATGCTGCCGCGGGATTGTAGATGTGCAATAAATAGTTTATTGAATATCAGTATGCACGTAGCAAGCTATAGTACTTCTCAAGTGTTGAGGATTTCCTAGTTTATGTAACGTATATGTTTTCGGTAACATTTTTGACGGAATTCTGGTCGTGCCAATACCGTATTCTTTTTTTGTACGCCGCTTCCAACTTTATCTTAGTTCTAGTTGTCATGTCCAATGATTGTTTAAATCATGAAGGAAGGGTTTAAAGTAACAAATTGTTTCAATTTTAATAAATTTATTTCATACTTAAATTTACATAATATTATTCCGCTAACTATATAATATTTAGCATAAAATGTATGTCGGTTGATTTATAACGATACATTGAAACCCACATACATAGCATCATTTTAAGTTTATGTTTACTAAAGAGAGCATTTTGCACAAATTTAGCTTTGTTTCGGAGTTTGACTTGTAGTCATTTATGAAAAACGAACTAAATATGGCCACTTACTGCGATCTGAAGGAGTTGGTCTATGCTGTGAAAATACAACAAAACCATACCATATGGTTAACAGAAATAATTGATAACGCTGTTTCAGATATCAAAAACAGACATATTTGAAGAGGTGAACTTTAACACGTTAACGTGAACAATTTTGATAATATTTAAGTCGCTTATCTGGCATATTTCTGTGCTTTTGATTACTGTTTGTGTACTTTTCATTAAATAAGTTTTCTGGTTATCCAACATTCAGTTCAATTTCGGAAACGCTGGCAAATTTGAGAAAAATGCCAGTCTTTCATTTGTGGTATTCCTTTATATTATAAAGATCAGTTCAAATTCAGCTTTTTGGAAAAGTCTTGTATCAGAAAGTGCATTTTGTCAAATGACTTTATATAGGCCAGGCAATAGAGCAGAAAATGACTGAGTTCGTGACAAAAATACTAGCAGGAAGCCGACGGTCCCAGGTCACGTGGAACAGTCCGTAGATGTATTGTGATGTGTTTCCTACTCGCAAATATCATTTCTTAATTTGTTATAAACAAAAAAAAACCCAAAAATTCGTGTTTTTGTTTTCGTTTTTTTTTTTTTCGCTGGTAAAAACTGAACCGATGGAGCAATCTTGATGCTTTCAACAGACGAATTGTAGAGAATGAAAATACGAACAAAATGAACCTTGCGCGGACTCGATTGAATTAATAATAACGGAGAAAATTCGGAAAATCCGGAAAAGTATGCGTTTTTTCAAATATTCATAACTCCGCCATTTTCAAAGCTGTAGCGGAGGCTTTTCGCGTGAAAGTAGCGATTGATGGGTACTTTGAGTGTGGACAACCCAGGCGTTGTCCGATGATTAGTTTTTTCACAATTGCGATTTTAATACTTTTATGCAATATGATTCGGCGAACCTGGATGCGTCGGAGGTGGTCCGATTTTATTTCTTTTTACTTATTTCGAAAGTAGAAGTACTGTGCTACAAAACGTCTATTCTGATTTTGAGTTAAAATGTTGCGAAACAAGTGAAAAATGCAAACATGACCGAAAACAGCCGCGCGCTCCAAACCGGTCGAGTAGTGGGGGTAGGCGGTCGACGCGGGGAAGCGTGTATCTATAGTAATACTAGCGCGCTGCGAGCGCTGAGTTTTTCCGAATTTCGTCCGTTAATATTAATTCAATCGAGTCCGTGCAGGGCTCATTTTTTTCGTATTTTCATTCTCTACAATTCGTTTGAAAGCATCAAGATTGCTCCATCGGTTCAGTTTTTGCAAGCGAAAAACGAAAAAAACACGACTTTTTGAGGTTTTTTGTTTATAACAAATTAAGAAATGATATTTGCGAGTACATATACAATACATATACGGACTGTTCCACGTGACCTGGGACCGTCGGCTTCTTGCTAGTATTTTTATCACGCAAAAATCTCTATTGTCTGGCCTATATAAGAAACATTTTTTTCGGTTAAACTATTTTTAAAAAGGAGACGTTATACGAGAATATTCTATACAACTTTAAAATTTGTGCTTCTCCAAAATTTGTTTTGCCAAAGCCTCTGATTTTGTATTCAACCAATTTCTAAACCTATAAATGAAAGAAGAATGACGTAGTTTTAGTGGAAGAAATTCACGTTTTCCCCAGATATTATTTTTCAGATTAAAAATAAAGAACGACAAATTTTATGACATGGGTTGACCTGCAACATTTTTCTGCGACCAAATTAAAAAAAGAAAAACACTGACCGGCACATTTATAAAAAAAAAAACGCTTAAAATAACTTAGATAAATAAATTGCATCCGGGTTATGCCGTGTGTCAAGATTCGTAAATGTTGACGTTTCGCGAGCCATGTTGCTCGCTTCTTCAGAGCTAACTGAATACTGAACTCAAGATCTTCATTTCCTTTAACATTCTGGAAGAGGAAACATGTACGATGCGATCTTCTCATATAGGAGAGTGGCGATTGCAACCTTCTGAGGACTGCTGGTAGAGCAGGGCTGCGAGAGAACACAAGAGACACGAAGAAGTCCGCGAAGCGTGGAAGGAGGAGCTCGCTCGGCTCGCAATGCGTCCTTGAACCTCGCCAAACAGGTCTTGCAGCAGTATCCGCCGTCTCCTTCTAGAGGCATGCGAGAACGGTCGTTTCACCAGGTCCACAGACCAACAACTAGACGCTGCCTACACAATTGCTCTTTGCACGTGAACCTCCTTCACTAGGACGCGGTCGCGACACTAGAGGCTTCGCCTTAAAAGGCTTCGCCTTACCACGCTAGGAAACAGACGTATTCACCAGCGAATAGTATTCATCCTAACCTCTTGTATTCTAATGACTGGTGTACATAATCTCCAGTACTATTTTATGCATTTCCAGATGGATGTTTTGTGATAATATTTGACGATTTCAACGAAGAAGAATGTTAGGTTAGAATTGTTCTATCAAACGAAACAAACTCGTGCTAGAATGGAAACAATACGCTTGTGAAGTCTTACCCGTCTTACCTTATGTTCTGAGGTAACTAACAAGAATAAGGAAACAAGTGGACTCGTGTTGAACAGTTGATAATACCCTTATACAAGTTGATGTTAAAACAATAGGGTAAAAATCTTTTAAATGTACTTTGTTTCTAGGTCGTACAGCCTGTACATTAGCTGAAATACATATCGTAAAATACATACTGTTATGATAAGGAACGGAAATTAAGATTATACGTCTAGGCATTCTAGATTTTGTGTATACATTGCATTCGGAAGATTAATTGAATCGGCGAGTTCGAGAACAGTACAAGTCCAAAATTACGCCAAAATGAATGAAATAGCCAAAATGTTCACTATGGTTTATTCTATCGAATTGACCTAAAGAAGATGCTTGGGCGAAATAAGCAAGTCCAGAACAATGCTTTTTTGCTCTCTCATGCACCACGTTTCTACTCAGTTTGTACTGATATATCTGTCGTAAACATTCGCCAACTTCGTAATTTGCATTCAAATCGTTGTTGAGGTACGGCGAAATAACCAATATGAAGATCAATCTCTCTAGATAATATTAAATAAGTTCTCAAGTACGTAACTGGTGAAAATTTAGAATTTTAATACCGCGTGACTTCCGGACTGACTACCACCGTAGAAGAGGAAATTTAATACCATCATGAATATAATCATCAAACTCTATGTCATAGTCTAACTCTAACACCTAAACAATTCTCCAAACGTAAACAATATCAGAAAAAATTTCAAGTATAAGTTGTTTTGCTTTAAACAGTCTATCGTTTAAATATATTTTTACTATACAGGCTGTGTTCATTATATGCTGGAAATTTGGTAAGCTTTCCCTTTTCAAATAGAAGAGCCCGTATATTTTTACATTTTTTAATTCTAAGAATCTTTTGTAGGAAACATGTTTTATAAAATACACTATTTTTGAGTGATGATTAATTAATCAAACATTATTATCGACAAAATTACCGAAATACGTAAATAATTCTACAACTGTACAAAAAAAAATCAAAAAAATGTTTGCTGGTGTTGAACAAATGTCGTTTATTCTGGAAATTTGGTAACCTTTCCTTTTAGCATACCCTGTATATTTTAAAAATTTTTTATTCTAGGATTCATTCTTAGAATTTTTTGTAGAAAGCATTTTATATTATAGGATTATTATAGGATTTCTGGTCTTTTTTGTAATTTTGAAGGTTTTACGATATCGGTCAAATCAGTATAGCAGGTTATAATTGAAAATTAGTTTAACATTGAATATTTTTATAAATAAATGGTATTTGTTTAAACAATTGCAAATTAGTTAGTAAATGGTCAAAAAATGCCAATATCCTAATAATAATTTCCTTTGAAATGTAGAAAATATACCCGCAACATTGCATATATTTGTTTAAACAAATGGTATTTGTTTAAACAATTGCTAATTAGTTAATAAATGACAAAAAGCCAATAATTTAATAACTTCTGCAAAAAATGGAAAAATAAGTTCGTAACGTCCCATATTTTTGTTTAAACAAATGCTAATTGTTTAAACAATTTAAAATTAGTTACTAAATGACAAAAAAATATGTCAATAATCCAATAATAATCACTGCCAAAAAAATAATAAAACACGTAACATTGTAAAATTGTAAATTTTGGGAAAGTTTTGTCTTATATTTAAGGTACTATGGGGGGGGGGACAAAAAAATAGTGGCTGTGGATTGGTACCTTTCGGACTTCTGAACAATTTCTGATAATCTCCTGCAACTTTTTTTTTAAATCCCAATCGTGAAAAAAAAAGGAAAAAAGATGCATTTTTGCAATGTATTTTAAATGGGAAATTTGAGGTGCTCGGTGGCTCGTGTTAACATTAACCGATTTTTGTCAAATTTTGAGGCATTTTTTTTTTCTGGAAAAGGAACAGCCCCCAATCTGTTCCTTGTCCTCTAGTGAAAAGTCGGTTTTTTGGACCACCCTAAATTATAGCTAGCTTGAAAATGATTTCTTGCAAGAGTTTATAATACCCAACCTAAAGAAGTGCTGAAAGACGTGCATTCAAATGCTTCAATATGTTTCGTGTTACTTTTTTAAACGGTAATCCTTATCAATTATAAATACAAATTGTGTTTATAAACATACTGTGCGCAACTTTGCTGTAAATACCAGTTGATGTTTTAACTAACACTGTCTTCTATCAACTTTGTTTATTTATATTGAACGCTACTTTCGATGTATGTTATTATTTAGTCTCCTGTGTTAGTTTCTTGTCTCTCTACGGTTTGTCCTTTTTGATGAGGACAACTTGCGACACAAAGACTCCTATTTATAAACAGTTGAAGCACGTGGTTGGTCTTAGATATACACAGAGAGAGAGAGAAAGAGAGCGCGAAATAGATATCTATTTCCACAGCTGAAATTACCTATGATGAGTCCAGTTTCATAACTGGACAAAGAACTTATTTCAGGACTAAGCACGCTGCAGTGTCACGAGTTGTAAACTCAAAAGCAGATGTGATTTATTTATCATCTTTACTGTCTATGGTTCTCTTTTTAATTCGGTTCTACGTAGACTGTTTTAACAAGAAAACTAGACTTTAAACTTGGTCCAATTCTGTAACTAATTCTGATTAACAAAGTGATATCTATCCCCTTACATAAACGGGAGATCCTTGTTTCTGTTGTCTAAGATTTGTTTTGTCTACTGTTTATTAGATCATTCGACTATGACAGTTCAGTTTCCATCAGGGCTGTGGAGTCGGAGTTCAGACAAATTTCAGAGGAGTCGGAGTCGGAAAAAATGTACCGACTCCGAGTCCAGGTTTAATTTTTGTAGAAAGAGAAAAACATTCGAGATGGACGTTGCCTCAGTAGACAGTAAACCAATAAAACTTAACATTCTATTAGGTCTTTGACAAAGTACCTACCTACATTCATATGTAAATAATAAAATTAAAAAACACACTGTTCAAACGAAAGTGAAGACGATTGACAAAAGTATTATTTTATTCAGGGCATCCTTGCAGGATGGTTGGAGCTATTCTGTTCCTCACAACAATTTTATAAACGTATTTTTCTACTTTGCATTCACAATGCACACATTGTAACACTGTTTTCGGTGTTACAATTAACACATTGTAATACCGAAGACAGTAACATTTTTGTCTAAGATTGGTATACAGTGATATCAAATGCCATATGTCAAACGTACAATACATAACCCAACATAACCACACACTGCATCTTCTTAATCGCTTGCAATCGCATAAACTGCGAAATATCAATATTCTATACATATTTAAACATGGGTGTAGCCTGCTATAGTATGGCCAAAGGATTGGGGCTTTCTTAGTTTTGCTGTGGTCATCAAAATACGCCAGCATGACGTTTTCGGTGATGTTTTACGACTCTGGTAAGTGATCGTTATCATTCTTTTCAACTAAACATCAAATCCCCTTTTCAGATATAATTCAAGGACCACATTTACTTTAAAATGGTATTATGCGAAGATCAAACCTACATCGTAGATATGAACGATTTTAATTACTGCTGCGAGATTGTATATGCGCAATAAATGGTTTATCAGCATACACGTACAAAGCTATAGTATATTTAAAGTGTAGAGGATTTCTTAGTTTATGTAACGTATAAGTTTTCGGTAATATTTTGGACGCTTGGATACTCGGTTCAATTCGTATTCGTTTTGTCCGTCGCTTTCGACTTCGTCTTAGTTCTGGTTGTGTGCAACGTATTTGTATTACCTCCATCACATGTAATTTTACTAAGTATAATTTATTCTAATAAAGTACTTTGCCGAAATTAGAATTGGGTTTCAATTATAAGTGCTTGTAAATAAATAAGCCGCAACGGCTACGTAGCGGAATTAGGTAGACACCGCTATTAAACGTTAAGCGTTATAACAATTCTTTAGTAAGTTCTTGTTCTTCGAAGTAACTAATCAGTCACCGCCAAACACATCTATTCTGATTATTATACTTATGAAACCACTACTTTAAAGTTAACTTTGTAGGTTAAGTTTCATGTATTTATCACAGTAGGGTTAAAAGTGTTGCCCCAAGCTCCATTATGATCATCGTTGCGACCTCGCTGAATATTTATTCAAACTTGTAGGCTAAAGTAGAGTAAAATTATTCACAATTAGATTTTGTCATGATTTTATCTCATCCTTAACGAAGTTGACAGTTACTACAGTGCTGCCACGTGGTACCCGCAAAATACCCTAGATTCTACTTTAGCGCGATATAGTAACCACAATTTCTAAATTTATATAAAATTAATGACGCAAAGTAGAAAAAATAGTATATTACACTCGTTTTATAAGACGTATTGGCGCACTCGTTCCATTTGGGCACTCCTCGCTACGCTCGTCGTGCCCAAAATAACTCGTGCGCCAATTTGACGTCTTATAAAACTTGTATAATAATATACTATTTGCATTTATTTCTATTTTTATTAAAATGAATTTTATTTTATATTATACACTATGTCTTATGGGTGATTTTGTTATTATTAGAGATAGAAGGTCGGTTAAATGAACAAAGTAGTGCCGATTTGTATATTCTCTGGAGAAAACAGTTAAATACTTAATGATGTCAGAGATATTTTGAATAAACAAATTACAGAAAGAAATTACATATGTATTATAATTATGTGGTCATAACCTTTTTATTTGTGGTCCGATCAGTAAGCCTTTTTGCATCTTATAGGCTGTTTTTTATTTACAATTAGATTGTCAGTTTAAATATGTTTGCCAACAAATTCGCTGGACAGTGGACACAAATAAAACTTCTGTTTTGCTTATGGTTTCAGCATTTGTTTGTGAGTAATTGGATATGCGCAAGCCATATGTTTAATACAATACTAGAATATAATTTAATTTATTAAATTTGTTTCTTTTTTCCTGGTAGTGCTTTTGTTTTCATAGCAAATTTAATGTTGCTCGGTTGTATTACTCTGCGTCAAATTTATGATTATTTACATATGTAAGAATTTTATTACACATTATTATTTGAACATATTTTTGTATGCAATTTTTCTGGAGTCCGAGTCGGTTCACGAAAAATATTCAGAGTCGGATCAAGAATTTTTTTACCGACTCCGCAGCCCTGGTTTCCATACAACTGCTAAATTTAGAGGCCAAGGCACTTGCCACAGTTCCAATAATTTTTTCCTCTATTTAGCACCAGGTTTAAATAATTAATTATTGAAAATGCAAAATTTGACGTTTTGACGTTTTTAGGAAGACTAGTAGTAGTGTTTGCGGCGTTCCTGGTTGTCCGCGTTGGATATTGTTATTTTTTGTGATCAAAATGGATAATTTCACAAGTAGTGAGTAGACATGATGCTCATTTACGGAAAATGTGGTCGGACTGTTAAGTCTGAAAAATTAATACTTCGGATTAAAGATTTCCTACTGTACTAATAGCGGGTTATTTAATATTCATTGTTCAACGTCCATTCAAGAAAGGATTGTTTACCTTATTGTCCTTTCAAACTGTGAATCTATTGTGGTTTGTTTTATGTATAAACGCCGCATGGAACTGAGCCAACCAAAGTGTGCGTGGTACGCCTGGAGCTGTGTAACAAAACCAGATCGGTGCAAGGGAACTTTCTGTCAACAGGAATTAAATAACCCCTCGTCAAAAGTTCATTATGCAAGGGCCCTAACATACAGGGGGGTCATCATATGTTTACTTAAGGACGCCTTTGTTTGTAAACTTGCACGCACTAGAGTGCACGTGCAAAATTAAGGTTGCGCCTTTAAAAAAATATTTTTCTTACACAGGTTGAAAAGATTTCTTGTTTTAAAGAAATATATTCTTTTGAATTTATTAATTAGATTTTGCTCTACTGTACCCTCCGCAAAGTTCTAGTTAATAATAGGTCCACATTAATTCCTTCAACAAACTAATAATTTCTTTAATCAAAGAACCATTTATCGCAACCTTAAAATATCGCATTTTAACTCAACCAACAACTTCGTTAATTGAAAAAATTATATTCTTTCACTCAACACAGTCATAATTATTTGAACTAAAGAAATCTCGTTCGTTGTAATATACAAATTGTAAATTTTAACTGAAAACATACGTTGTTTGACGGAAATAACTGAACTACTGCTATGCTTTACGCTAGAGATCCACGAGTTGAAAACCCGTTCGCTGCAAACTCGTCAGCAAAGGCAGTTTCCGGGTTTAGGTCTCTCTTGTCTTTTTGTGGTACGCAGGCCGGTCTTCTGTGTCCCAGAAGACTAGGCGGCCCCAGCCAAGCTGGTGCATGCTTTGGGTCGATCCATCTGGCCTGCAGAGCTTGCTGAGACTTTTGTTCTACTATAAAATGCGTAAGCAAACTCGAACGAAGACTTGAGTAGACTAGGCCTAATTCCTACTGCGACTTCATTGGTCTTAACAGCAATTACCTCGGTTGTTGGTCTCTGCGTTTGTAGCAAGAATCTTGTGTGTTAGCTCGTGGTCTTAGAAGACCTAATGGAGGTATCATACGAATGAAGTGGTGCCAATGAAAGACATAGTTTTTTCTTTTTTGATATGTGACGGGCTTCGAGGAAAGGGGTCTTACGGCTAAATTATCGATTTTGGGGTTTTGACAGATTCGAAATGCTGGAATCTTATTCTTTAACATGCAATTATCCTACACCAATCGGACAAAATTTGGCGAAGTTAGATAGAAGATTCCACAAAACTATATTTTCGCGGAAGGAATCAATATTAAAGGGTACTGTTTGCGTACATCGTTGTCACATGGTGTGATTTGTATTTTCAATTTCCTTATTTAAAATAAAATTCACATGAATAATTTATCAACTGCACAATATCAATAAGAAATCGACTTAATAAAATATCTTCAAACAGACATGTGCGTTCGAGATATACAGTTGAAAACATTATACTCGAGAAAAAGCGTTCAAGTTTGCGAAACGCAGAAAAAACATTCGGTTCATAGCTGGAGAATTTCTTCGGCATCGCATTTAATTTTAATTTGTTTTCTGAGACACCTAAATAACGTCGAGCAACGTTGTAAGTGCTACACACAAAAATACATTCTTATGCCCACAAAAAATTGTTTTCGAGCACTACGCCATATTACCAACGAAATATTATCGTGGTAAGTTTTAGACAACATATGTATGACTGGAATAAGCAATAATAATTTATGTTTTGAATTCAAAATGATGTACCGTAAACTTGGGTGACTTTGGCCGCCCTGGGTGACTTTAGCCACTATTCGAAAATTTATTTATATTGTTTAGATCTTTGTTAATATTTCAAACATTGCGAGTATTTTTGGTTATTTATATTTTAGATACTATATAGAATACAAAGGTGCTTAATGTAAGTTAGATGATAATTTATTTTTTTTGTGGCAGTGTTCAGAAGATAGCTTTGAAAATTGACCAATTTTGTTACTATGAACAACTTTGTTTGTGTTGAGTAATCTATCAGCATCTATGATTTGCCGCCGATAACATTAGTCCTGTGGTTTGTTAGGAATATCTTTCTGCAATACCCGCGTAGTTAAAGTGCTCGGTGTAGTCAATCGAGGACAGTAAAGTCGGGCATTCTCAGTGGAAATGGCGATCAAATCATGACATTTCTGCGGTATGACAAAGATGACATTTTACAAGCAATAAAAACACCTGTCCCGTCCAAAGGAGGTTTCTTCATTATACCAGAAGTACAAAATTATGTCTAGCTATACCGGGTGATTCAATTTCGAGGCTTATTAGATCTCGCTTATTAGTGGAGATAGAGGCTATGTTTAAATTTGGCAAAGTTTCGTATTTTTGTGCTGAACAATTATCTGAAAAGAAATTTTAGCTATCATTTTTCATTTTAAAGATATCCACAAAAAACTGAAATGTTAAGATATCGTTTTTAATTTTTTATTCAAAACCAAACGTAGCTAGACATTTGAAACAAAAACATTCTACAGCGACTTTTTAACAAGGAATGCAGTGTTATTTTTTAATTTGAAATAACATCAAAGATGGCGGCGTAATCATGGCCAACTTTTGTTTTTCTTGAGGGCGCCATATTGAATTTTGGCATTTTCCGATAGTCGTATTTTTTCTCATTTCCGCAATGTATAACATGTTAGCATTATTTTTTAAAATAGTCATAAAATAGTTTTGTCATGATCTTTTTGCTGATTTTGACATATTTTGTTCTTGAACACTTTTAAAACATATTTGGTGGCCAAACTCGAGCATACACTAGCTTATCGTTTCATTGGCATGATAAACAGTAGTGTGGCCAAAGTGACCCAATAATGAATTCTGACTTTGGCCACCCATATATATACATAAAAGAAGTATATCCTGACGTTGGAAATATTAGTGTTTTGAGATTTTTTAAGTACTATCAAAGACCCAAAAAATAGCACAAGTATGAGTAATTATATCTACTCTGTTAAAAGTTAACAGACTTCAAATTTCAAAAGTGGACTAAAGTCACCCAAGTTTACGGTATGCTAATTAATATGATCTTGAAAAACAAATACACTTTAAACCTATTTGTAACTATTATCAGCAACCGTAGTATTTAAAATACAACATATCTTTTTAAAAACTTTTTATTGATATTTATTGATTCTCCAGTAGCTCAAGAATCATACATACCTACCCATTATTACAACGTTTATTTTTGAAATAGCTAAAACTAAAATGAACAAATTGTGAATTTCATAAACTTTTCAGAAATTGTTTGCCTTTTTCGGGTTTCTTCACTTTTCACTGTTTAATACCACCGATATTATAGTATGCAACTGCAGTAACGAAACATAGAATTATAAATGGCGAAATTGCCACACAGTGACGCGTCGTAATACTAAGATACCTTTCTCAAAAAAATAATAGATAATATACTAATTATAAATTTTGAAGTTTTGAAAGTTTCAGTTTGCAGAAATCTTATAATTTTGTAGTGCATAAACGGCCGCGGAACATGTGCTTGTGCAGTCAGAGCACTTGACTTGATTAGCAACGTGAACTGTGCCCTAAAACATACTCAAACACACCTCAAAGATGTTCATAACTCTGAAATGACATAACGAAAAAATATGTCTGCTCTTAGGTTTAAACTTTAACATGAGACTTTAAAAAAAAGAAAAATCGTACCCGATTTTTACAAACTTGTTTACAACCAGTATTACATAAGAAAATAAGAAAACATAAATGCTAATCAATAGACAATATTCCAAATTTGACTCGATCATGATCTGACATTTTTGCAGTAAGACGTTTAGAAGGAAAAAAATGGAAAGGCGAGTGTTAATTTAAAACAGTTAAAACTGCAGAAATCGGGTACCTCTTTACACTTCTGTCGCGCTCATCTTTAAACCGAACCGTAGAAAATTTTGATAGTGATATATATTTAGTGATATATATTTTGAACTAATATATCACACTTTATTTTATTTGCTTTTGATAAGTAGTTTCAGAGTTATGAGTCTTCAAACACATGTCTCCATACTATTATTTAGCGCCGGGCAGCGCTGTATTCTAGACGCGTATTTCTCGAAAACTTGATTTTAGCCATTTCTTCCGAGCAGGTCAAGGTCTATAAAGTAGTAAGGTTATCCAAGTACGATATTTCTCAGTTTGAGGGGTAAAGAGATATCGTGACGTCACTAGAGTCGTGCGCTGCCACCAATTTGAATGCTCATTTCGTTGTATGATTTAGGTTAAGTAGGTGCATAATTATATTGAAAAAATAAATGCATCTTTATTGTGATCATTTTTAAATGATTAGGATGAAAAAAAAATGATGAATGTGATTATCACAACATGCTATTTCAATAATTTGTTAATAATGCTGAATAAGTACATTAGTATGTAATGTATGTCCGATTAAAGAAATGTGTTGTGCTAAACCAGGTCTCTGCAGTTGGAATCAAAATTTAGCAGAAATTCAGTGAGTGGAGTCAACCTACAAACAAAATCAAGAGCCGGAGTCGAAGGTGGTATAACGGCAACCACATATTTTTGCAACCATGCAAATTGGGGGTTGAAACACTAAAATTATCAGGAATTGAAGTCGAATGTTTGGTTTACCGACTCTACAGATAAATAAATAGAAAAACTATAACTAAATCAGTATTGGTAGTATTGGTACAATTTGCTTATTAAACCGGCTTGTCCTGATTACAATATTTGGTTAGAACATACGTACAAAGAAAAAATACAAAATCAGTAAGAAGCTTTATTGTACAACTTTTCTCATCTTTGTTGTAATTTTATTTTTAATATCAGCTACTCTTCGGTAAATATTTAGATTTTTTTGCTGTTGAAAAGTAAAATTTAAAAAAATTTATATTCTTTGCTCGACAAAAGCTTTCAAAACTATGGTATCAATAATTGGATCTTGTTTTAAAAGTTCTCTTCTTAATTTACTGATAATTCTTTTCGAATTATTAATCCCATCCCCCGTAAGTCTTTCGAACTTGCTAATTCATTTTATTAAACAAGCGTTTAAATTCTTCCGACGGATTTCTTAGGCCGTCAAAAGATAACTGACGTATCCAGGATGGAAGGGAGTATGGGTGCTCTTGCTGGTCTTCGTATGAGTAATGTCCCAATTGTGGATGAGTTCTGCTTTAAACTTTGATCACGTGGAAAGGTAAAATATGATATTGTTAATCCAATCACTGTTGAAATGTTATACCTCATACCGTAACCCGGTACGGAGCAAACCATAGGCATCTAAAATTGATACATGATTTAGCATAATGTAATTTCCAATATAAATTAATATCTTACCTTTACTAACTTAATTACTTCATAAAATACTACACTAATAAAACAACCAATAACGTAAAACTATCAACTATTGAATATAACAATATAAACGCAGAATAACGATTAAACACGAACAAAAGCAACCTTTCTAATTCACTAAAAAACCTATAACGAGCTGAGCTGGCAATAATTAAACGTATCTTTGAACAAACTAAACGAGCGATGTATGCGACGTGATGCGAAGTGTGCCGGGACTCTAGTGACGTCACGAAAGTAGAGCATATAGGGATATGAGGGGGGGTATATAAAGTGTACTATAGGAAAGATAGCAAACTGGATAACCTCTCTCTTTATAGACCTTGCGAGCAGGTCACAATAGGGTATTCCGGTCATGTCAAAATTTAAGCAGATATTCGGTTTAACCTATTGTACAATTTATGAGGATTCATAAAGTTAAGCTATGAGCTTTTTGATTTAGTTTTTCTATGAGATAATTGCAATTAAAAGTGCATTTCGTTTGAATTCACCGACCACCCTCGGAAATACACGATGATTGCCGATCCCTAGTAGCGGTGGCAACAGCGGACAGCTCTCGAACAGCTGATCGACCAAGTTGACGGTTGGCGACCCTGTTGTTTGACAACGAATAAAGGTAACTTTTTTTAGAGATGATTTGATCATTGAAACTTGAAGCCAAACATCTCTCATCTCGGTAGTCGGCAATGTAAAGAAAATCTTATCAGGAGTTACTGTTCTACTGCTGTTACAGCCCGGCACAGAACAATGTCGGCGTTGGTGTTTATACATTTTGAACAAGTGTTTGATATAACCTCAATAACCAAAGCAGGTGTCAACAAACGAGCGATTCTAAACGTTGACACAACAGAAGACAAAAATTTACTACGTGCACTCTACATATAGCAACGTTGTCAAGTCGCTCACTTTGGGCGGTGTTTGTGACGTCACAAAGACCAATCCTAATTCAAACTTCAAACAACGATTTCTCTTAATTTAAAACAATGTTTGATATTTTACTTGTGAAGTAGCAAACAGTAGCACCCATACTTTGTAAAAAATGACAATTTCAAAAACACCGGAATACCCTATTATGCTGGCTTCAGCGATCTACGGATTTCGGCGATCTAGGTAATCTACATCAATAATATCTAATTCTGAAAGGGGTGTAGGATTTACGGACATCAAAAGTTCCTAATTCCGTCATAAAAATCGACAGTCATCATACGAAATGATGAAATAAGACAGAATGTTGCAACACTACCAGCAGAGAGTAGCGATTTTGGCATTAAATAGAACCAGTAGAACTCATGCCATCTCCATTAAAAAAATCATTATTCTGGCCTGACACCCAAAAAAATAAAACGAAACTGTTCTTCTGTAACTATCTCCGATGCTTGAAGTGAATATTTGTTAATAAAAAAGAAGGAAGCACAAAAAAATCGTTCTAAAAAATTAGAAAGAAAGCGAAAAAATTAACGATAGAAAGCTACGCCAAGAAAAAGTTAACACAAAAAATCCCAGACACAAAAAAAAATTAAAATACAGATTAGGTTGACTGAAGAAGACTGAAGGAATTACTTTATACTTTGTTTCTTAAAAGAAAAAAACATAAATGCTTAACATTTCTTAATGTTAAATACTTAAATCTTACTAACAATGTGTTCTGAGACTATTATTTGGTAATTCAGCTGGTTCAGTGCATAGTTGAAGTGATAAATTAATCTACATATTTGTAACTTTGTTTTATGTAGTCCCTGAATAATATAATTTCTTGGCAACGTTGTTAAAATATAAAATAGTATTTTGTAACATATCCAGTGGTTAAATAGTTTGCCACCAGTTGAGGTACGAACAACGTAGCAACCGATAGAGAGAGAGACGTGCTACTAAACACTCTTTAAGTCTTTGAATAACAACAAGAATAATTCATTTTACGCGATTTTACTGAGGAGCTATCATCTGTGGGCCTGTGTACAAATTTAATTTTTGCGTAAATTGTTTCCACAATTCATCGACGTTACGGGCTTCCGTAAACGGAGTTGAGTGCGACGCAAAAGAACTTTATTTTTGTGAATAAAATTAACCACGACGGCATAAATATGGATTTTGTGTAGTAGTGCAGGCAAATTAAGTTGAGAGTGGGTATTAATTGTAGACAGGAGTTTTATCATTGGAAATGGTAAAGGGGCTCATAGCGAACGTCGAAAAAATAAATGCAGGTCGTGGGGTGGTGTAATGTTTATTTCGGGGGGTTGAAAGCGGGTGCAAAGGATATTATTGCGCTTTCCGGCGAAACTTGCTGTTTTATCCAAAAACGTCCTATACTAAGTTGTAGATCATAAAAATATCTACAACATTCATATGGGTCACTTTTTACTATGACCTCAAAATTTTCGAGAAAAATGCGAATGACAATGCCAAAACGAATTTTCTGTTTTTAATTTTTTGTTGTCGCAACAATAATTCAATTTTAATCAAATTTTGTGAAAGCGTGCCTCTTTATACCTTAAATAAGTATACATTTTTTCATTACACAAAAAACAAGAAGTTTTTGAGATATATAGTTTTCTCCGTCAAGATCAGACTTTCTTTAAAAAAAATTCTGTGGTGAAAAATCATCGTACAGAGTTCTTCTGGGACACATTTTTGTTGTTTTTACATGTGCTTATTGATACAATAATAAAAGCAATAGTTCCTATTTAACAACATGCTCAAAAATTGAAAAAACTCAAAAACGACTTTTGCAACACTGAATTTTAAAATAATTGTTCATTATTTGCTTAAATTTTTAAGAAAATTGCAATACTGGTTACGACATTAAATTGTACGGAAGAAAATACAAAAGAAACTGGCTCTCATTTCTACACTAATGCTATAACCATTAAATTAGAATAAGAAATCTTCAGATAAGTAAGCAAAATAACAGTTTTTGGCTTTGAATCAAAAAGTATCCAATACAAAAGTTGTAGGTCAAGAAAAAATCTACAAATTTTGTAGAGGTTACTATATAACATAACCTCAAAACTTCCGAGAAAAATTGCGAATAAGGCAAAGATTGGCATAGTTAAATAACTATGCCAATCTATAAAAATTAAATAAAAAATGAAACATAAATATTTTTCATTTCTTATTTGTAAATCTGTAAATATATATTGACGGGGTGAGGTCGTTCGGAACGAGATATTCGAAAATGCAAGTCGCGGTAGGTGCAGCGTGTCGTATACTGACGATGCCTGTCTCTCCGTCTGGATTCCACGTTGTCACCAAGGCCCTACGAGGTGCGTCAAGTTAATAGTTTCCTCCAGGCCGGTGAGCGAACTCATGTGCCAGGGTTGCGTACCGCCTTTTATGCTGCTTGGTCCAGGTCGTATGTCGAAACGTAGCGGAAGGGGGCTCCTACGCCCTCGCTCGTCATGATGCCATGGTGGCGACCTCGAAAGCGCTATTGCGGAGCGCACTGGTATTAGGGGCGTGATACAATATTACCTTTTGTAATTTATTATTATCAATTATTAAAGTACTGTTTCTACTGTATTGATGTTGTCACATTTTTAACTACTTAGTAGATTTTTTCATAAACAGTTTGTGATTTTTTAAGACATAAATAATTTACTTTCAGAAGTTTCGTCAAAACAAAATTAAAATTATAAATTAAAAAAAATTAATCTTTTGCAGTATTCTCGATAGTTTTGAGGTTATGTTATATAGTAACCTCTACAAAAGTTGTATATTTTTTCTTGACCTATAACTTTTGTATTGGATACTTATTGATTCTAAGACAAAAACTGACTATTTTGCTTACTTATCTGAAGATTTATTATTCTAATTTAATGGTTATAGCATTAGTGTAGAAATAAGAGACAGTTTCTATTGTATTTCTTTCCGTACAATTGAATGTCGTAACCAGTATTGCAATTTTCTTAAAAATTTACCAGATAATGAACAATTACTGAAAAATTCACTATTGCAAAAGTCGTTTTTGAGTTTTTTCCATTTTTAAGCATGTTTTTAAATAGGGACTATTATTTTTATTATTGTGTCAATAGGTACATGTAAAAACAACAAAAATAAGTCCCAGAAGAACTCTCTACGATGATTTTTCACCACAGAATTTCTTTTTAAAAAAAGTCTGATTTTGACGGAAAAAAATAAATATCTCAAAAACTTCTTGTTTTTTGTGTAATTAAAAAATGTATGCTAATTTAAGGTATAGAAAGGCACGCTTTCACAAAGTTTGATTAAAATTGAATTATTGTTGCCACAACGAAAAATAAAAAACAGAAAATTCGTTTTGGCATTGGCATTCGCATTTTTCTCGAAAATTTTGAGGTTATAGTAAAAAGTGACCCATATGAATGTTGTAGATTTTTTTATGATCTACAACTCAGTATAGGACGTTTTTGGATAAAACGTCAAGTTTCGCCGGAAAACGTAATAATATACTTTGCACCCGCTTTCCACCCTCCCAAATAAACACTATAACCCCCCATGACCTGCATTTACTATTTTTGCGTTCACTATGAGCCCCTTTACCATTTCCAATGATAAAAATCCTGTCTACAAATAATACCGGTTTTGGCTTATAATCAGTTAATTTGCCTGCACTATAGTTCTACTCTCGCAGATACTCCTATTCATTATTAATTTGCATATTATTAACTTCTGTGTACACAGCACATCAAAGGGTACTGATCAGCTATTTGAATATTTTGTACTGAATGCGCATGACCATCAACAGTAAACCACTGTTGTTAACCGCATGGTTTTTAACAAGTGGTTAATTTTTCCAATATAGATTGCGAAATGTTATTAAAGTCGTTTAACAAAAGTTGCTAGCAAACGTATTTCAATCAGTTGCTACAGAAATAAGTTAACTTTTGCAAAAATCTGGGCGATCAGTCAAACTTGGCCATCTACCGACTTCTGCGATCTACTCATCTAGAAAAGGTGATTTCCAGAAACAGGAAGAACCGACAACAGTATCCATCTTACTAACAAAGACGTTTATTTCTATTAAACATAACGGACAGAACCGACTAGCGGATGACCGAGCCATCAAAGGAGCCGACATTCCGGGAAAACTGTGCAACTTGAGTTACGTTTATTTTCAGTTTTCTTACGCGGAATGATTACGAAACATGACGTTGAGATGTCCAGTCAAGCACGCACATGGTCAGAGAAGATCTGCAGATAACACGAGGTAAACAAACTCTTGTGGTGTAACAATATGTTACAGAACAACACGCATTTTCCACATTTTTCGAAGAGATCTGTATCTACTAGACAGAGGCGTGCTAGATGTCTTATAAATCGAGTGTATTATACGATTTTTCCTACTTTGTTAGAGTATTTTGCAGGTACCATGTTGTAGAACTGGCGGTGACTGATTAGTTACTTCGAAGAACAAGAACTTACTTAAGAATTGTTATAACGCTTAACGATTAATAGCGGTGTCTACCTAATTCCGTTAGGTAGCTGTTGAAGCTTACACATTTACACGCACTTATAATAATTGAAACCAAATTTTAATTTCGGTGAAGTAGTTTGATGCACCATCACTTACCAGAGTCGCAAAACATCACCGAAAACGTGATGCTAGGGTATTTTGATGAGCGGAGCAAAACTAACAAAGCCCCAACCCTTTGGCAATACTATAGCATGCTACACGCATGTTTAAAAATGAGTGCGAATTTACACATGATATTTACATTTTTTTCAGTAAACCTACCCTATTTGTCGGCAATTTTACCATAATTTTAAGCAAAAATACTAAATATCATTGAAAATGCAGTTACATTCATTAATTGTACAAACTGTAGGTGAATTTGCTAACAAATTTGTAAATTTCATAATAACAATTACTTCAACGGAATAAAATTACAAATCTATACATTAAAACTACTGTCTGATATGTAAATTTGCCCTCTGCTCGTGCAATTTTCCTTTCTAGATGGTAAAGTGCTACCGAGATAATTTTTATCGCGCTTGCGCAATAATGGGATATACAGTTCGAGTTCCGTTCGCCATCCGTTTGGTTGTGTTTACAGGAGCTAAGTTAGAGTTTTATTGAGTGCGATTGTTATATACAACTAATCTAACACTGTTAGTGCCTCTGTGACTTATCCTTTATCGGTGTCGTGTGGAATATTTGCCCCATATGGTTCTATAGTATTAAAAGATATAATATTGGTACATACATCTCTTTGTATATTATGGAGGCCTTTGCAAATATATACTACAAAGTGCAGGTAAAAGTTTGCAGTCTTGATATGTATAATTTCACTTTCACTAATTGGATGTTCTTTTTAGGATACAAGTGTTGATGATACTGACATTCTACAAATTCAAGGACTTGTGTGGTGTCCATAGGTAAGATTTCGCTTATTGTTCTTTCTTGTACATGCGGTCTTACAATCAAATTTATTACTAACATGTATAACACATATCATTTCAATCACCAATATAAAAAATACTTTTCCATAAACACTCATTAATAACTTTACACACACTCGGTACCTCAAAGGAAAGCAGCTGCTGACATTGTTATACCCTGTATATGATATATGACTCATGTACTTCTTATTTTGATTTCAGGTGACACATTTTGGACTATATTATATGCTGTGGTTGGATATTCCCCAGGTTATCTTACTCTGGAGACGGTTTAGCTTTTTAAAAATTATTCCAAGTCAGGGTTCAAAAACGAATAAGGTGACGTAAGTTTACCATAGGCATTTCAACTTAATATTGTTGAAATAATATTTAATTTATATTTAAAAGATATGTTTCTCTCTGTTAGGCAGGTCGATTTATTTTATTATACGATATGTAGATAAGTATAGTCCATGGGTTCCTATTTTATTTCATTTGCTGATGATTACATTTTTCTCAAGAACTTCTATTTATTTAATGTTAAAAATATGTTTATATATATTATAAATATGTTTCATATGTGATTTATTGTTAAAATTATAATAAAACTTTATACTATTATTTTTTGTTCTTATTTATGGTCTCCACATTAATAGGATTTTACTAGTGATTTTACAGTTGACAATACAGGCTTGTCCGAGCAGTCGCAAAACCAGTTTACAAACAGTTCTTTTGTGAGAAACCAGATAATGTTTCATTGGTATTTATAATGGAGTTATCATGGCTACATATGTGGTCCATCACAAAAGTACTGATTGTTAACTGGTTTTCAGTTGCTTGGAGAAATCTAATATTAAAGTTGCAGAAAATTTACTGTACAACAATTAATTGCAATTCCGTGTTTACGGTAAATTTACTGAACGTCAGTAATTTTACTTACAAAAGTATATATAAAACCGTACACATCGGAAACCTCATTTCATATGAGAAGTAAATTTATTAGCTCAAAGTAAAATTACAAACTACATGGTATTTTCCCTTCGATACACGGAGGTTAAAAATGACCGTCGATCCTCACGGTAAAATTACCTTTTCAGTTTTATCAGTGTATGTACGCTACTGACTTGTGAGTTTTATGTGGTCAACCTTATGCGAAGACCACAAACGACGGGAAGTTGCGGTGCCTATCCGCAAGTTGCATATTGCTGTTAGCAACTTACGCAAGACCAAGTCTCTCAGACGTTCTCTTTTGACCTAGACGTTCAAACAACCAGCGAGGAAAACGAAAATAATGGGTAAATATAGACGAATCTTCTGGCAAGGTCCCGACCTGGCTTGAAACAGTCGATTATCGACGCTCCCGTCAAATGTCTGGCTTGAGGCACCGATGATGACAACACTACCTTTGAGCACAACCAAGCCGCTTGAACTACACAAGCGGCCAGGTTTGAGAGCTTGCCCGCTTTTAGAATAGACCGCAGTTTGGGACACATCACCATTATAAATAAAGCTGGTCCACCTGTATTTTGTCCAGTGGGAAAGCCAAAATATTCGGCCGGTGTTGGTACATGTCCAAAACTTATGATTTTTGGATGACCGATAGCTCCGACTGGTTTGTTAGCTATGAGATCAGCGAAATGGAAAAACGTTTCTACAATAACTTATAATAGGGTATTTGACTATTATTGGAAAACCATCTTAGTGTGTTTATTCTTTCACTCTACATTGTAAATGCATTATTTTTCGTAATTATTTCCTCAATATTTCATAAAAATGAACGTTAAAAATTGAATCAGAAAAAGTCCCGCCAAAACGATACTTTCTGTTGTGTGACGTCACACGATAGTAGATGTCAAATCGGCCCATATGGTCTGTCAGCATCGGCATCGTCGCCGTTTGGTAATGTGTTGTATGATGTGTTATTTTCACAATTTCTACATAAAGATGTGTTATAAATGGTGTATAAATACACAATGCAGAAATACGTCAATAAAAACTCCGGATAAACTATTTCTAGCTATTCCGCAAGATTTGAAACTGCGAAGAAAGTGGTTGGCTCGTAGAAATCCAAATGAAATAAATAACGGCCAATACAAGTAAAACTGACTAGAATAAGTTACCTATCGTATTTTCGGACGAGGTATTATCTGATCTGACAGCTTAAGGTTAGGGCTAACCTAACCTACAAAGTTATGCTTACATGGCACTTTAGTGCTAATTAATTCAAACGGGAGAAGCATAAGAGCGCGTTCGGATAATCGGGTAGGGTACGGTGAGAGTGACGCGCTGCATAATAGGCGGACTAACGTCATACGGCGTTTATCTGCATATAAGAGAGAGACAGCCGACCCAGGTTATCTGAGCTTTGATCTCCCCTGACAACCGAACGCGCTCTAAGCGTACTAACGAATGCGGTCACTGGAGACTGAGTCAATTACAGAGCGCTTTCAATCACGTGATAGGACGTGAATAATCTTCAATTTTAATTTTGGTTTTTAATAGAAATAAAGCATATTTTTTTTGAAAAGTAATAACAAATAGTTTTCTTAAACTGTAATCTATTAGGATGACTATAATACAAGCCATATTTTTAATACAGTCAAATTCCTTATTCTTCAACCGTAAAGAATTTCAAAGAGAAATACAAAGAAAAGTTTTTGTTTGTTTTAAACTAGCTATCGTCTAAATATATTTTCAATATACAGGATGTTCATTTTATTCTGGAAATTTGGTAATGTTTTCTTTTTAAATAGAACAACCTGTATATGTTCTATATTTTAATTCTAAGATTAATTCTTATAATTTTTGGTAGAATTAATTTTTTTATAAACTGCATTAGTTTTTAGTTATAAGCAATTAATCAAAATTAGTCCAACTTACCGGAACACCAAAATAATTCTCCAACCGTACAAAACTTTAAAAAAAATTTAATAGTTTTTTTTTATTTTTAACAAGCTATCGTCTAAGTATATATTTAATATACACGGTGTTAATTTTGTTAGGTAAACTTGGTAAACTTTTGCTTCTGCAATAGAACCTGTATATTTTAGATTTTTTTAATTCAGTGTTTTGTAGGAATATTTTTTTATATAAAAGGCATCATCTTTGAGATATGAGAAAATAACAAGAGAAAATAACAAAACTATGAAATAATTCTATTTTTAATAATTAAATATTCAAGCAGCCAAAGAAATATGTATGTATGTGGTAAGATATTCTTAATTGGAAGTCTACGAGTTTTGATTAACTGCTTATAACTAAAAAAATATATTATTGTTTAGAAAAATGATTTTTACTAAACATTTAAGGGTGCGCTATCAGAAAAAAAAGAAAGGTTACAAAATTTCCAGAATAAACGATAGTTTGATTAAACCCAGAAACATTTTTTGTTTGATAAATTTTTTAAATTTTTTACAGAGAATTATTTATTTAGGTATTTCGGTAATTTTGTCTATTTTTGATTAATTGTTCAAAAATTACGCATTTTATAAAGAAAGGATTCATACAAAAGATTCTTAGAATTACCAAATGTAAAATTATACAGGGTGTCTATTATACTAATATAACAGTAGAAACGGAGTAGAAACGCGTTGCCTGAGGGAGCAACAAACCATAGTGAACATTTTGGCTATTTCAGTTCAAAATGGCCAATTTTGGACTTTTACTGTTTTCTAACTCGCTGATTCAAATGAATCGGTGAGTGGAAGAACAGAAAAATTTCAAAATTTCTCGTTCTTTTCGAAAATATGAAAAAAAAAATCATATATACAGGATGTTCTTAAATATCGTGTAAATACGAAAAGGGGTAATTCTTTGGCTTATTTAATGACTAAAAATTCATATAAACATAGGTCCGCAAACGCTTCGTTGCCGATCTACAGGGTGTTGAAATTTCAAGATTTTTTAAGTTTTTTCTTTATAGCTCTTGTATCCTAGTTTCAATTTTTAACAGTTGGTGGCGAGAAAAATGTCAAAATAAATACAAACAAAAGGTTATCTAAATCAAGCCAAGGCATACTAGACCAATTATTTAAAAAAACTTTAATTTCATCTAGTGAAACACAGAAAAGCTATTATTTCTTTTTCTCGATAACGGTGGTAAATACGAAAAAACTACAAACTACACCAGCGGCGTACCGAAAAAAAGTTCATGGGGAGAAAAGGGGGCATGACCCCTGAAAAAATATCTCCCTGTAGATTCTTAAAATGGTTTGGTATGCCCAATGATGTAAGTCCTACATTTTTTTTTCTTTTTTAATGTTTAGACCTAAGTAACAAAGGTTTTTTTTTAATTTCTAGATGTTTTTGATATAATAATGAAGACTAACAGAAAATGTCAAAATATACAGGATGTTCTATTTCAAATTCAAAAGTTTGAAGTTATATCTCAGAAACTGTAAACGTTACATCAACGATAGTAACGCCAGTGACTTCACATGGTTGCAAACTACTTAATTCCAAAAATTCGTTAAATTCGGTCGAGCCGTTCCAGAGATTTTGTCACTTTTATTTCATAACCTTCAATTGTCTCTTTCTCGAAATTTTTCTTATGTAAGGCCATAAAAATATTATGTTACCACTAAGACAATTAGAATGTCTGTTAAATTCATTAAAAAAATAAAGGGTTGTCATTTAAATAAAAAGTATTTTGATAATTATAAATCGACGTGTTCGAGTATTTTTTAAAATAGCAAACCGTTCTTGAGATTTTGTCAAGTTTCCATACTTTACGCGCTCACTGTATGGATGGCTACACCAGCCATACTTTCAAACTATCAAAAGAAACTAAAAATCGTCCCACACTTCCAACAAAATCAGCATACAAAAACCCAATACCTATTAACTACCTGTTTTCGTCTTTATGCATTTTTATTTACCACTTGTGCTAATAGCATAATTTTTTTCAACCAATAAGAAATTATTATCGATAAGCATGTCGTTGACTGGAAGAACAGAACAAGTGCAGGCGATATTTTATCTAATTGTTTATTTATTATTCCATTTTGAACCAAAATTTACTTCCAGAACAACTGCAAATGAAATTTAGTACCTACAACTTTTCTGTGATTACCAAATTTGTAAAATACACACCTGCCGAATTATACAGTTTTTTTTAGTTTGCCACAAACGCCTGATTTGGACTTATTCTGTTCTTCCACTCACCGATTCAAATATAGTAACCACAATTTCTAAATTTACACAGTAGTCATGCTTATTTTTTATGAAATTTGCAGTGAACCAAAATGTAAATCATTGCAATACATTTAAAAGATAGGTAATACATATTTAATCTTAAATAAGTACCCAAGAAGCGACTGAGATGGAAATAGATGAGCAAAGCAAAACGTAAGCGACCAAAGTATGGCGATGTTGTTGTTGTAGGCGATAGAACCAACAAAGGCAGAGAGAGGTGAACGTACCAGTACAATGCACTCGAGAGCATGTCGAGATGACAGAGAGAGCACAAGAGATATCCAGAGTGGAGATAGACAGGACAGTCCGACTATATTCTGTGGGCGACAGTAATTGATTTTGGCAACTGTGGGCGCTGTCAGGCAGAAGCCGGGATGGCACGACCTCGAATCCAAGAATTATGTCACTTTGCAGCGACGTCGGAGCCAGAACGAACTGAAATAAGCGCGACGACGAAGCAGATGTGGACGAATTTAGGTTAAAATTTTGTATGTGCAAGAGGAATGCTTTAATTTTGGGCGGAGATGATTTACGATAATCGCCAGTATTTTATGTTTATTGCGGTGATTTATCGGTCGCGTATGTTTGGATTGCAAGATTTAGGAAATATACCGAGGGAGGCGAGATTTTGATTTGAAAAAGTGACGGGCTGAAGTCCGATGTAGATTCTTATTCTAATTTTTAATTTCCACTCATGCGGTTAACAACAGTGGTTAACTGTTGATGGTCATGCGCATTCAGTACAAGACATTCAATCAGCTGATCAATACCCTTCGATGTGCTGTGTACACTAGGGTGGTTAAAAAATGCATTGCAAAAATTTTTGTGATGATAGAAAGCAACGATTCCCCCAAATCGTTTCCAAATCAAAAAAATTTGATGTGGCCAGGCACATGACTTTATCATACAATATATAAAATTAATAGTTTAGCTGCATGAGATTCTATTTGATCGAGATCGGCTATGTCTGCATTAAAATAAAACTAGTAGAACTAGACAGGTATCTCGATTAAAGCTGCGTTCGGATATTGTACTCCGTTGACACCGGGTACACCGTCCAAATGACACGTGTTATTGGGTGTAGAAAGTGTGAAGGTGCGTTCCGATTGGTGGCAATGGTAGGTAATGACGGTGGTAGCAGACGAAATTATAGTGTTTCTCACATGTCGTGGTGAAATTCTATTAGAAATACTATAATGGCGTCTACTACCACTGCCAATAGCACTAATGAAAGCGCACCTTAACGGTGTTCAATATCCGAACGCAGCTTGTATTGACAGTAGTATTGTCAAAGCATTAGCGTTTGACACTGTCTACCGTCATTATAATCACATCTAATCTGACATATCCTGGCTACTAGTTTTAATGCAGTACGACCGATCTCGATGAAATAGAATTTGCTCATGCAGCTAAACTATTGATTGTACCAAAAAATGTCATAGTCATAAATTATTCAGAATTTCCTCTAGTTTAATTTATTATTTAACTATTTCGACGAAATTCCAGAAATGCCGGCTTATTTACAAAATCTTTCAAAAATGCTAAGACTAAACCTCCAGTTCCTTTGGACCGTTTTTAACAGAAAGCTTTTCAGCTCTAAGTTTGGCCATGAAACTTCTAAATATGAAGTTTCGTCCCGATACCTTTAGTACTTTCTCCGGAATCGTCGCCACAAAAAACGGGTACACACACACCCACATCCACACACACAGACATTTTTTTGTAGCTTGGTCAAAAATGTTCAGGGGACCCAAAAAGACATATTTCCGCTAAAATCTCAAAAATTTTTTTTGGCACGATTACAATACTTTACATACTACGTATGATAAAGTAAAAAGTGGACACGTATTTTTTCTTCGTAATTTTGATTTTTAATGGTGCCTATCGATGCATCAAATTTACATAAGAAAATGCATGGGAAAAAGACATTTCTTGGTATTTTTCGAATAATTGTTCGGGGTTTGGGAAAACTTAAGATTAAAGTTATAGGACTTGTAGAGGATTTTCCAATGAAGAATTCGAGCTATTATACATATGGCGTTGACGCCCCCAACCCACCCCCACAGTGCCCTGAAAACTACCGTTAAATGAAAAATGTACATTCTTCAGAAAATGTACCCTTCTAATCACTTCATTCTCTTTTTTCTCATAGAAATCATTACTATAAATCTAGTTGAACCTTTATAAACATTTGTCAGGTAATTTCCATTCGTTTAAATAATTCGCTTTTCTCGAAACTCCGTCGGACATCTGTTTTCTGAGTTCGAAATGACAGTTTATAATCTAAGAGTGACATTATTCATTAAACAAATTCTTCCTATTGTTTAAACAATCAATGATTATTAATTTTCTTTATTAATTTTTTTTTGCAATTCTCCCAACCACTTTTTAAGATCGGTCTGGTCAACTGTTATTGTCAAGTGACTGTCATTTATATTTTGGGATAATTTCCATTGTTTAACTAATAAAATATTATTCAAATGCATAATGGTGATATACAGGTGGTATGTAAATTTTAAAATAAATTAAAAATTAGAGCCACAACCTGGATTTGTGACCAGGGACCACCTAGCACATGGTTCAAATCATTATTAAGTAAAATTATTCGATTAAATATCATTTATTCGAAAAAATTGAATTGATTTAAAATCCTTATTCGGGGAATTGGGGAGTACATTTCTTTTAAAAATATTAAATTTCCTAAGTCAGCCAATTTTATTAATCATATTTCTTTCTGCATTTCTTATTCTTATTTCCTACCACTGTGTGTCGCAAGATAATGTTGATTTGTTGCTGTCTGGAAACTGTTCCCTGTACTCTAATTTGATGAAATATTTAAAACGAATAATATTTTATTATTTAAAGAATGGAAATCATCCAAAAATATAAATGATGTCACCTGAGAATAACAGTTAGCCAGAACGATCTAGAAAAAATAATTTTAGTTGAATTGCAAAAAAAGAATTGTTTAAACAAATGGGATTTGTTTAAACAAATGTGGGTTTATTAGATAATATAGGCAAGATATCTCGAACATGAAATTTAACGGTTAATTTCTCAAAAAAGCTGAATTTTCTACCATAATTAGAAAAAAGTTGAAAATGAATAATAATTTATTGTTTAAACAATAGGAGGATTTTTTTTAATGAATAATGTCACTCTAAGATAATAAACTGCCATTCCGAACTCAGAAAACAGAATTCAGACGGATTTTCGAGAAAAACGAATTATTTAAACAAATAAAATTTGTTTAAACAAATGGAAATTAACTAACAAAAGTTTATAAACATCCCACTACACTTATAAGAATGATTTCTATGAGAAAAAAGTGATTGAAATAATTAGAAGAGTAAATTTTCTGAAGAATCTACAATTACTTCATTTAAGAGTAGTTTTCAGGGCACTGTGGGGGTGGGTTGGGGGCATCAAATCCATATGTATGATAGGTCAAATTCTTCCTTGAAAAGTCCTCTGCAAGTACTATAACTTTAGTCTTAAGTTTTCCCAAACCCCGAACAATTATTCGAAAAATACCAAAAAATGTCTTTTTCCCATGCATTTTCTTATGTAAATTTGAGGCCTCGACAGGCACCACTAAGAATCAAAATTTCGAAAAAAAAAAAATACGTGTCCACTTTTTTTGGATTTGGAAACGATTTGGGGGGATCGTTGCTTTCTAAATAAAAATAGCCAATTTGAACCACCCTAGTGTACACAGACGTTAAAAATATGCAAATTAATAATGAATAGGAGTATCTGCAAGAATAGAACTACACAAAACCCATATTTATGCCGTCATGGTTAATTTTATTCACAAAAATAAAGTTCTTTTGCGACGAACTCAACTCCATTTACAAAAGCCCGTAACGTCGAAGAGTTGTGGAAACAATTAACGCAAAAATTAAATTTGTGCAAAAGTCCACAGAAGATAGCTGCTCAGTAAAATCGCGTAAAATGCATTATTTTTGTTGTTATTCTTAGTCTTCTGAGACTTCGCGTCTGAGTGCATTTCTGAATTGTGAGGTTAGGTTATTCAGATATGTATGACCACAAGTTTCAATTGAAGGGGTTCATTAATACGACAACTGGTTAAATTTTAGTAGTTCTGGTTAAAGATTTTAAAGGTTTTCTCGTTTATTAGATACTAATTTAAGTCTTTAACAATTATTTAACTATTTAACCACTGGATATGTTACAGACTACCATATTATAGTTTAACAACGTTATTAAGAAATTTAACCACTTGCTACGTAACAACTGCGTTATAGAATTAGCCAGATTGTCAGATAAAAAAAATACGTAATCTTCAAAAAAGCTTTATACCATGTTGTTTATAGATTTGCCTAAAATCTCAAACTTATTTATTTATTATACTACTTTATTTGCATGTAAATAATTGGTACCGAACGTAAGTACATATTGATAAAGTAATATCGTACAAATAACGTGAGAATGTACTGGCATGAAAAGTTATCTAAATAGGCTTGCTTGATGTTTTTCGTAACGGAAAACGTGGAGCTATTTGTTCACGTGTCCTATTAAAAATCAGAATGGCTCTGATCAACATAGAGATAATTTGCAAATGGCAAACGAGGTGTTACTGCGACCTGGACCCAACACTATTCTAGTATGACTCGTGGTGACATTGACCAAGGACACAGCGTATTACTTATATTTTTAATTCACTACAAATATTTTATTCTCAGCATGAATAAACTACTTAATGATAAACTACAGAATTAGGATGATTACACAATTAATTATAGTTAAATAGTCAACTAAAGTGGGAACACACACACCTTTCGATTTTGCTAGTATTTTTTGCCACTCAGAAAAATATTATTCCCGATGTTGTTTATGTTGACGGTCTGACTTCTATGACGCATGTAACAAAAGATAGATAGTGATAGTAAACTCGAACACACGTGTCGTACTGGGAACATCGTAAAACACTTGAAAAGAATGTAAACAGTGTACTACTAATTGGCCTAAGGTATAATTGTTTAACAACAATAACAAAATTATTGGTGGTTTTAGATTCAAATGTGAAAAACTGGAACCTGCTTTCTCCGAATGAATTTACTGGTTTATAGCAAACACAAAAATTATACAGGCTGTCTCACGGAACTGATACATATCAAAATACATCATTTTTAATAAAGTTTCCCTATACCTAAATATCACCTTTTTTGAGTTTTTTATTATACTAATTTTTTGGTGATTTTCGCGGTTATGTTCAAAATTGAATATCTCCGTTATTATTGAAACTAGAAGTTTCATGATTGGTGGTCCAAAACTAGAAATATAGCCAAATCCATCATTTCCACGTTTGACAGAAACAGAGACGGCGTGACATCTTGCATCTCTCTTTAATTAGATTGGGTGGAAAACAAAGCAAAAGTGCCATAAGAGATCATGTATTTCTGGCTTTCTAAATCAGCTTAAAATAAACCAATTGATACGATAGTGATTCAGCTTGGATTTTTTTCTGGGTGTGTGGACCTTATTGAATATGTTTTGAAGCTAATTTTGGAATATTTCACGGTGAGTATTATACAAAACGATGTTAAAAAGTGACTTCAGAAAGTGAGGTTACGCGTGCTTTTGCAGGTTTATTATGGAAAATATTCAATTCAGTGAGGATTTTAACCAACTAGGACATGCTTACTGTTATCAAATTACACATAGCGAATATTGACTTTGTTGTATGGTCCAAAAACGAACTTTTTCTGCATCGATTTTTTAGACGATCCATTCTGGGATTTTACATCTGTTTGCAGTATCACAAAACAATTGTCTTACCTGAAATTTTATGTAAAGAAGCCTGAAGGCAAGGAAGTAGTCGAGGTAGAATAAATCAATAAAACAATGATTGTAAATTAATAGATTTATTATTTAAAAAATCTGAAATGTATGTAGAATATGAGTAGAATAATGTGATAAGTACAATATTACACTTTATTTCCTGATTATATTTGACAGTTTTTGCACGAACGTCATGCAGGGCACTAGGGCTGTTCGAGCGCTCGCTTTTTTCGTACCGAACACAAGTCGGTCTGATTAACTGTCATTTCGTCATACTAAAATTTTGTTCTATCATACCACTGCTTGGATACAACCAATGCTTTAACGTTTATTCAAGCCAATATGCTTGATTACAAGTAATCGCTCGCTTTTGGTATTGAGACTTGAATTTTAACCGAACAAATGCGGGCCAACTCGAAAAACCGAGTGTTCGGTTTGGAAAGAAACCAGATTTACTTAGCTCGAAATTCGAGACTTGAAGTGTTAGATCTAACTCGAACAGCCCTACGTGGCACCCAATCGGGATGGTCATCATTTCGAGCACTCTTCGAGCTGGTTTACCTTAAAATGAGACATTATAAACAAATATTTCACATCTATATTTCATATAACTCTTACCTGCAATAAAATGCACACTGCAAATCCTCCAATTTTGTAGTTGGCCTTCAGAGAAATTTGGATCTCTCTTAATGGCCTATAGCTATCGTTCCCTTCTAAAAGGTGACAACAAACTGTTGGGATAATTTAGCTTGAGGACTTTTGGTAATAATATGAAAGGAAAATTCCTTATCTCGATGGCTTTTCGACCTGCAGTTAGCCACGCTACAAATTTTGCCCGTTTTAAAACTAATACTAAAGCAAAAACACGGTTTGACACATAACCTCACTTTCTGAAGTCACTTTTTAACATCGTTTTGTATAATACTCACCGTGAAATATTCCAAAATTAGCTTCAAAACATATTCAATAAGGTCCACACACCCAGAAAAAAATCCAAGCTGAATCACTATCGTATCAATTGGTTTATTTTAAGCTGATTTAGAAAGCCAGAAATACATGATCTCTTATGGCACTTTTGCTTTGTTTTCCACCCAATCTAATTAAAGAGAGATGCAAGATGTCACGCCGTCTCTGTTTCTGTCAAACGTGGAAATGATGGATAAGACGATGTTTAGTTCAACATGATATCTTATACAGAGTGTTCAAAGTTTACAACACAATAATTGAATTTCCAAACGTAAAAAAGTAATTTTTTTCAAATGGAACACCCTGTACATTTTGAATACTCCAATTTAATAATGTAGGATGAAATTAGATACGAAATTTCCAACGAAAATTTAAATAATGATAGATACCTAGAAATTTTGAGTGGATGTGAGAACAATTTTTGCGAAACTCTTCCCCGCGATATTTTACGCGACTGCTTTTATCAAATGGACGGTGCACCGGCACATTCTTCATGTTCTTGATGTTTGGCGATAGGTGGTTCGGAAATAGGGGACCCTGACGGTGGCCACCAAGCTCACCAGATTTAACACCATTAGACTTATTTCTGGGGTCATGTGAAAAGTCAGGTCTATACCACACCAGTTAATACTCGAGAAGAATTGACTAACAGAGTAGTAGCCGCCATTAATGGACTTCAACGACAAAAAATCCGAAGAACGACGATGACAGAAGTACAGCGAAGAGTTTTAAAATGTTTGGAGCAGAACGGGCAGCATTTCGAACAACATAATTAAGTTTAATTTAAGTTAGATATCCCAAATATATTAATTTAGTTTTAACAAACCTTTTCAATTTTTTTCTGTTTTCCTGCTGTTCCAAAGTTGTTACATTCCTATAAATGAAGAATAAATCGTTTTGTATTTAGTTTGCATTCTTTTATACTGACAATATCTCAAAAACTATTAAAGATAGATATAGGGAACCCTAATATTGATTGATAGGAAATAAGATTTAAAATTAGTTTTTTACGTTTGAAAATTCAATTATTGTGTTGTAAATTATGAACACCCTGTATAAGATATATGAACTAAACATCGTCTTATTTGATTATGTTTCTAGTTTTGGATCACCAATCATTAAACTTCTAGTTTCAATAATAACTGAGATATTCAATTTTAAACGTAACCGTAAAACCACCAAAAATCAGTAAAATCAAAAAATCTCGAAAATGGTATTTAGGTATAGGGAAACATTATCAAAAATGATGTATTTTGATACGTAGAAACCAAAAATAAAATTAGAATTGTATCATTCCATTTAAAATAACAAAGTTGATACCGACTTCCGGTGACCGGACGTGACAGTTAACTTGAGAATATTTTAGCTGAAGAGCTCAGATCGAGTTCAAAATTTCAAGTTTCCAGAAATAGTAGAACATGAGAAACTTCTAATGTACCAGTTCCGTGAGACACCCTGTAGTGTATTCATGTACTAAAATAAATTTGTTTAATAATTTACAGATAGAAAATTTTATTTAATTATTTCTGTTGATCACATTATTATTTATTGTACATTTATATGAATTTATTATGTAAGGGATGTTTATTATTATGTCATGTATATAATCAAATATATTATGATAATTAATATGTTTTCTGAGTTATAATCACTGTCAGTAAAAAAAAAACAACTAATTAAACTGTTTTGTTTCTTATACAAGCAAATAATATGGAGTAAATATTATATTTTTTGTGCCAATGAAATATGTTATGATCCAAAAGAATAAATTCAGAATAATGATTTTCCCAAATTCCGACTTGTACTGACTTAGCCTATTTTAGTTACTAAGCCTAGGCGCACAGTAAGGGTTTTCTTATCGCCGCGGATAAAAATTCGCACCACGCATATGGGCGCAGTTCTTTACAAACCGTGTGTTTCATAACGGCGGATAAAAATTCGTTGTAGGGAAAAAGACAAGCAGCGCCTGGGCTAAGAGCAACAGAAACATTTCCAAATTTAAAAATGACGTACATGCACCAGGAAAATAGAATATTTAAGGCAATTATTTCAGTTGATAAGGCGATTGCACAGTCAATTAAAAATGACAAACTACCAGAGAAATTTTAAGTATAAAGGCCTCCCTTAACCAACGCGATTTTTTCGCGGCGACGGCGATTGTTTCGCGTAGCGATATTGTCGCCTGGTCGAGATACATGGCGGCAAATGAACGTACCCACACCAACGCGAAAGTATCGCGCAACCGCCTGCGACAGTGCAGCGAATATTTTCCTGTCGCTGCATGCACGGTTTTTGTCGCTGTCGCCAGACGATTGTTAACACTAACATTATGGCGTTTACGGAAAAACTTATAGAAGCTGTTAAGAATCACCGAAGTTTGTACGATTTGGCTCACGAAGACTATAAAAATGGCAGAAATAATGACAAATTGTGGGATGAAATTGGCGTGGAGTTAAACGAAACTGGTAAGTTGATTACTTTGTTTAAAAGTATTAAAAAAAATCAACAAATTTTTCCCGCACAGTAAGTCTTCATACGGTACGTCAATTAAATCGGTATGGTGATCACGTTCAGTGATTAGAAAATTGTGCAAAACACATGTTGTTTTAACAATAAGAATTGTGGTTTCCACTTTAGTTGCAATAGGCGTAAAAAATATTCGCCATTTCTGTGCAAGTATGCCGAATGCATTTTCTACGACTCGTCGCGCTTTACACAATCTCGTGTTATAATTTTCCTTACGAGTATTCATTCTTGTTTGACGATATGGAAAAGGTCTCATCAGAAATGGTCTGAGAGCAAACGCTTCGTCTCCAATTAAAACATGAGAGCAAGGTTCGTCTTGCCCAGGTAAAGGTTGAGCAGGAATATTCATCTTGCCCGCTTCAAATCTTTGGCCCATGTTAGAAACCTCAAAAATTCCGCCATCGCTGTTTTTTCCATAACCGCCGATATCGACACAGATAAATTTATAATCCGGACCTACTATAGCCATTAATACTACAGAAAATTTATGTAGGTAGCAAAAATAATTTGATCCTGTTTTATTTGGGCACTTGTTACATGCTGTCCATCTATGCTACCTATACAATTTGGAAATTTCCAAATATCCTCATACCCTTTCGCGGACTGAGCCCAAATTTCTGCTGTAGGTTCGGGTAAATAAATTTTCTCCATGCTTTTACAAATAGCTTCGCAGACGTATTTTACAATATAGCTAACTGTTGCAAATCCAACTTTAAAACTGTGCCCAATCGTATAGAAAGTATCTCCTGTAGCAAGAAATCTGAAATGAAGTAAGTGTGTGGCATCAACGTGTGGTATTCTCAAAAACAATAATTTTGTTTTTGAGAACGATATAATGTTGATAAAAGATATAATATTATCTTCGGGCCGGAATAAAGATAAATACATACCCAGACATTTCTTCAATGCAAGAAACAAAAGTGCTTCTTCTTCATCTGATGAGGTATACATTGTTGCAAGTGCTGCGAATACTGTCGCTTCGGTGTGGGCACACACGCGAATTTCATAATCGCAGTCCACGCGAATACGCTGCGACGGCGACAATATCGCCGTCGCCGCGAAAAAATCGCGTTGGTTAAGGGGGGCCTTTAAAGCTGGATGTATTCCTTACAAATAAATATACAGTATATCTCCACGGATTGAGGTACACAGAGGAAACAAATTTTTATTGCGATTTATTCAAAAATGCCAAACTCCTAGTTGTTGGTTATTCCGCAGTAACGTGTCACACCCGTCACGCCCGTTTAACGACTATACAAAAGCAATGGGGGCCTTTATTATTATTTTGATGCAACATTATAACAAAAAGACGACTCATCTTTTAGAATTGTTGTAGATAGATGTTCAAACTGATAAGTTTTATGAAAAAACTTTTTAAATAGCCGTGACGGTCGTTACCAGCACAGCGATCTCTTGGTTTTGGTAACCTAAAATTAAAAATTCGCGGAATGACCCTAAAGTTTCTATTCTAATAAAGTTAATAAATAATTCTAGTTTTTATGTGAAATGTAGGCTAGCTACTATTATACTGATTGCATCATGTGTAGTAGCTAGAATAAGCATATAAATAAGTCAATAATCTTGTCAGACAATAATGGGAGTTAAAAATCAAAGTACTACCTGACAATGACGTTTTTAAGGGACTTTTACGTTATTTTGTGACACCTGATTTAAAAAAAAAAACCTATTTTTATGATAATAAAAATAAATAATAATTGTAATATTTCAACAAAAGAACCAAAAAAGAACCAATTCTACATGTAAATTATAAAATTTCAGTTTATATTTAAGAGCCGATTGATACCAAGGCATTTTAATCGTGCCACAAAACCGGTGGATTGACAACTGAATTATTTTCTAAAAGGCGCCAGAATTCTTTTCGGACACACAAAGGTATAATATAGGTAATATACCTATAACAGACTAAAATTTGATTACACTGTTCGTAATAACAATTAAAAATTTATTCTTCCCAAATAACGGATACAGTTCTTTACGTAGTAACTTTTACTAGTTATGTTATTGTGTAGGTACACAAATCTATAAGCAACATCGTATTTATGGCACAGAAAAATAGCAAGCATCATAAAATACACCTACAGTTACAATGTAACAATAATATTTACTGAAGTAATAGTGCTTATTATGACTTGTAATGCGTATTATCGTATGTTATATTGTTTGAGCGCGTTTGTTAGAAAGTTTTTTAAAGATTACGTACTGTTTTCATCTAGCAAAGTAAGGTGACAAGTAACTTCTTTACAACAAAGAAATTTAAGTTTGATTTAAACAAATATATTTGTATACAAGAAGAGATTTATTTCACTCAAAGAATTATGTTTGCTTTGGCTGAAAAATAGGTTTACTTCCGCCAAAGAAATCATATTTTGATGTAAATAAATATATACTTAGTGTGAATACCTCATCCAACTGTATTGTTAGATGGCGCTGTAAACACTCTCATCGCAGTTGGACCTTATCTTGAGTATAAATAGTAGACTTGTGAAAGCCTACCGCTCAGTTGGTGTCATGCGTCTGGCTAAATTGTTAAAAAGGCCGTGTGATCGGCAGTATAGAGCACAGTGCATGCAGGTTCAAGTTCCGATTCCGAATCAGCGTACGCTTTGCTACCCTAACCTTGACTATATGTAGATCTGGGAAAACCAACCACTGGTCGAGGATGTGCGACATCCCAAAAGGCGGTGACACGTGGAGACTTTGCTCTACTGCACCCTCCGAAAAGTTCTAGTCAATAATCACTGTGCAACAAAAAATTTCCTCCCGGGAAATTTAGCTAATAATGATTCTTTATGACCCCCTGAACATTTCCACAAAGGCGTTTTTCTAGGTTGGCTCGAATAAGCGAGATATTTGCAAATTTATTTTTAATTTTATTCATAATTTTAGTCCATTCACATGGTGTTTTGGCAAGGAAAAAATATAGAAGTTTTGTTTTTCTATCATTCTATATGTTTTTTGGGGAGCTGAATCCGAATTTTAACTTTGCTACTTCCCACGGATTTGGCTTCACAACGAAAATCGCAAATAACTCAAAATTTTCTACTTTTCTGCAGTTTATTGCCAAAAAGTCATAAAACTATGCACTTTTCGACGTAGACCACTATATACAAAAATAAAGTATACTAAATTTGCTATAAAAGGCACCCTCGAGTGTATTTTTTGGTTGATTGGTTTGGCCGCTCCAGCGCGCTGAAAGAAGGCCAAATTTTCCTACTTTATGTGATGTGCGTGTAATTACAGAAAAGCTTAGCTTCTGATAAAACTACATTAAATTCTCTACAAATTGCATAACTTAATCAGTTATTTTGGCCAAACTGTGTAGCCGCTTAACCGCGTTGAAATTTTATGTCACATTACGCGAAACCGCGATAACAAGAGCCCTTCACCAAAAATTCAGTAGAGACCTATATTATTACTATTTATTTATTAACTGTGTATTTGCTCTTTTTAATAATTAATACTTCATGTATTATGTAATTTTTTATCTTTTTTTATAAACATCCGGGCTCTTGACTTCGCGGCTTCGCTTAGATTAATATGACATAATACAGTAGAGCGTCGATAATCCGAACCTCGGTAATCCGAACGTTCGATAATCCGAACATCGGTAATCCGAACGTTCGCTAATCCGAACGTTCAAAACGATAATAATAAAATAAATCACTGAGTAACCTAGGGAAAAGCCATTTTTGTCGGTTCCTGTTTACGTTCGGTCCCAATTAAATGAATAATAAATAAATCATAAATAAATAATAAATAAATCCTTTAGATACCCCTTCGATATCTCTTCGATATCTTTCGATTTTTACTTTTCGACATTCCTATAGTTTAAGAAGAGCGGGATCGAATGGTGTTGGTTTTATTAAGATTGAACTTCTATCCAATACTCGTAGTTTCTAATATTTAGCTGCAATATTTGATAATCCGAACAATTTGATAATCCGAATCACCTTCGGTCCCAATTAGTTCGGATTATCGACGCTCTACTGTATATCAACCCATTTTCGCGGCTACACGGTTTGGCCAAAATAAGTGATTAAGATGTGCAATTTGTAGGGAAATTAATGTAGTTTTAGCACAATCAGCCTTTTTAACTAACTTAAAAACTGGGTTTTACATGAAGTAGGAAAATTTATCCTTCTTTCAGCGCGCTCTAGCGGCCAAACCGTTCAACCAAAAATGCATTTCAGGAGTGCTCTTATAAGAAATTTAATGTACTTTATTTTTGTATGGAATGGTCTACCTCGAAAAGTGCATAGTTTTATCACTTTTTCGCAAAAAACTGGAAAACGGTCAAAAATTTTTAGTTTTCTTGCGATTTTCGTTGTCAAGCCACATCCGTGGGAAGTAGCGAAGTTGAAATTCGGATTCAGCACCCCAATAAACATACAGTGCTTCCCAAAGGTAACGGATAAATTCTATAAAATCTTAAATAAAAATACTTGAGAAAAATGCTCCAACACGTCGATTTTTACTTTTAACTTACTATCCTAATATACACTTTTCAGCCCCCCACCCCTTCACCCCTAAGGGGTGGTAACCACAACTTTAAAAATTCAAATAGCAAAGTACCCCTTGCGATACCTCAATTGATAGACTTTTTTAATCAGAATACAAAGAAAAAAAAATTATCGAAATCGGTTGATAAATAACGGCGATATTTATCAAAATTTATTTATACACGAAATTGAGGAATAACAAAATTTAATTAACTAATCCTTAATTAATTGTCAAAGTGCTGCGCGTTAACGACGAGACAATGCCCTAATCTATCGCCAAACGCTTGTTGAACATTTTCTAACATTTTATTTCGAGTTTTCAAACATTCCTGGAGCCATTAAGTGAATTACTGCAGGAATTCTTTCCTTTAACGCCTCAATATTTACAGGTCTATTAAAATAAACTTTACTTTTTAAATAGCCCCAAAGAAAATAATCTAGTGGGGTTAAATCTGGCGATCTTGCTGGCCATTCAATATGCCTTCATCTACCAATCCATTATAGGAAATTTGAAAATATTTGGATTAGGAAATACTTGATCGAGGTATTCTCGAACTTGTCGCGCATAATGTGGAGGCGCACCGTCTTGCTGTAACCAAATTCTGTCCTTGTGTCTATCAGGATCTTCTGCGTTGGGAAACAATACCGCTAAAGTAGGTAGTAGTTCATTTCGTAGAAAGTTCAGATAACGTTCACCATTCAGTGTTCCGTCGAAAAATTTGGTCCAAAAATTCTAGAACCCACCACACCAGCCCACACATTAAGGTTTTGAGGATATTGTGTGTTCGCTTCCACCATCCAATGCGGATTTTGACAAGCCCAGTAACGGCAATTTTGTTTATTGGCGGTGCCATTCAGACAAAATGTGGCTTCATCAGAAAAAAATGATGTTTCTAATTAAGCAAGGATTTTCATTAGAGAGTTCCATCATTGTCTCACAAAACTGCACTCGTCGATGAAAGTCATCATCGGACAATTTTTGTACCAAGTGCACTTCATACGGGTGAAATTTGTGTTTTCGAAATAATCTGGACACTGTGCTTTTTGACGCACTAACTTGTGAAGCGACCTCCGCAAGGGTTGAATGATTTTCTTGCACCATTAAAATAGCATCCAATTGTCGGTTTTCAATTAAGGCCAATAGACGTCCTGCCTTAGGCTTATCCCGTACATGACCGAGATCGCGAAATTTGTTTTCGATTCTACTTACTGTAGATTCCGATATTGGCGGACGGTCCGGGTGCGTTTCATTGAACAAAATACGAACTTCGTCATGCGTCCGGCTTCTATCTCCAAACCCAATCATTAAAACTTCGATTCTTTCGGTTTCTGTAAATCTCATATTGCTACTATTTCTTCAATGACGAAAAATCTGAATTGTGTTTGACATAAGTAAAAACAAGTTGCAATTGTTTGAACGATATTGCTATGCCCGCTTCAACAGCGCTTACTCGAATATTGACGTTCTTCTTTGAATACATTTTGGTAAATATCGCGGTTATTTATCAACTGATTTTGATAATCTTTTTTTCGTTGTATTCAGAATAAAAAAATCTATCAATTGAGGTATCGCAAGGGGTACTTTGCTATTTGAATTTTTAAAGTTGGGGTTGCCACCCCTTAGGGGCGAAGGGGTGGGGGGCTGAAAAGTGTATGTCAGGATAGTAATTTAAAAATAAAAATCGACGTGTCAGAGCATTTTTCTGAAATATTTTTATTTAAGGTTTTATTGAATTTATCCGTTACTTTTGGGAAGCACTGTATAGAATAGAAGAAAAAATCTATATTTTTTTCCTGGAACAGGCACCCTCGGAAACGCGTTGGGGGACATTCTTGTAATTTTAACAAATTACTACAGTGTTGTTTCGACCAAACATTGTTTTCATTTGTGAGGTTTTACAATTATTTTCAGCTTGTTTTGTGTCTCTAAATTTAAGACAATGTCGCTTTTCAGGACATCGCCAGTAGGCAAAAAGAAGATGGCCATGTTAAAGACATACAGCGACTTCAGGACTGCGCATTCTTCCTAAAATACATACCAAACAAACAAATGAAAGTGAACACTTCTCATGTTCTTAACGCTGGTATTCTACTCCATATGAATCATGCAGAATTTACGCATATAACTATGAAGATTTAACAGCTTCTATTTACAAATTTAACGAAAACTATATCTGTTATAAATCTGTCAATAAATCTTTGATTACTCAGTATAATGTGTCGTTTCGGAGCTAATAGAAACTGCCTTGGTTTTGTTGGAATGATAGAGAGTCAACAAACCCGATATTTGAAGAAAATATTACTCTAATAATAGAGTTGTTATTGGAATAACTAGCGTTGGTTTGCTGCCAACTTCAAGAATCAATCTGCGATTATAAAACGCGACCGCGTTATTTTTTTTTGACATTCCTCATCTGGATTGAATTAAACGAAAAAAATCTGATGTGGCCAGGCACATGACTTTATCATACTATATATAAAATTAATAGTTTAGCTGCATGAGACTCTATTTGATCGAGATCGGCCATGTCTGCATTAAAGTAATACTACTAGAACTATACAAATATGTCGATTAAAGCTGCGTTCGGATATTGTACTCCGTTGACACCGGGTACACCGTCCAAATGAGACGTATTATTGGGTGTAAAGAGTGCAATGCAATATGCGAACGCAGCTTATATTGACAGAAGTTATTGTCAAAAAAAAAGCGTTTGACACCAAGACTACCTACTGTTATTAGAATCAAAAAATCTGACAAATCCTGGCTACTAGTTTTCATGCAGTACGACCGATCTCGTAGAAATAGAATTTGCTCATGCAGGTAAACTATTGATTGTACCAAAAAATGTCATAGTGATAAATTATTCAAAATTTCCTCATCTTTAATTTATTATTTAATTATTTCGACGAAATTCCAGAAATTGCAGCTTATTTGCAAAATCTTTCAAAAATGCTAAGACTAAACCTCCAGTTCCATTGGACCGTCTTCAACAGAAAGCTTTTCAGCTCTAAGTTTGGTTATGAAACTTCTAAATATGAAGTTTCGTCTCGATACCTTTAGTAGTTTCTCCGGAATCGTCGCCACAAAAAACGGGTACACACACACACACACACACATACACACACACACACATACACACACACACACAGACATTTTTTTGTACCTTGGTCAAAAATGTTCAGGGGACCCAAAAAGACATATTTCCGCTAAAATCTCAAAAATCTTTTTTGGCACGATTACAATACTTTACATACTGTGTATGATAAAGTAAAAATAGAGAAAAAAACACTGGCCAATCAGCATATGTGAAGAAATTATAAAGTGGCGTTAACATTATTAGTTGAATATTTGGTGAGTTTTGGACTGTCCAATTGACACCATGATGGTGTGGTCTATGTTCTACAGTGTGGTCCTCAAACAGAGGAAACTATTGTATACAAACAAATTTCTGTTTATTAGGAATAGAAGAATTAAGAATAGAACACATAGTATAAGTTTGTGGGTTCCCTAAAGGAACCTCCTGTATATTATTTACTTACTTCGTAATGATAAGAAGAATAAACTTAGTAGATGGTAGCTTACCTGTAACAAAAGAAAGACGAAGAACATAAGACATAAGAAATATTTTTTTTGTTCAAAATACACTGCTCAAAAAAATTAGGGGAACGCTTTTTTCGAAACCTGTAACTTTTGAAATAATAGTTCTAGGTAAAACAAATTTGGTATACTTTAACTAAAGAAAATTACAAAAACATTGCGTAAGGCGTGATGCACGGACAGGTCTTCTTGGTTTTAAATTCGCTTCTTTTAATCTGTTTCAAACAGTTTGATCAGATATTTCTATTCCATGTGCTCGTCTTAGGTCGTTTAGGAGGTTTCGTGCTGTGGCTGTACGCTGACGTAGAGAGGAAAGGACAAGGAATCGGTCTTGATTTTGAGTAGTTTGTCGATTTTGACCTTGTGCAGCTCTTCTAACATATTGGCCAGTCTCCCGAAACCGATTCCATAAACTCTGAATAAGAGAGAATAAGAGAAACTCGAAGGTCCCTGCTAACATGTCGAATAGAGAGGTCGGGCAACTCAGCGGCGCAACTTTTGCAAAATGAAAATCATTATATCCATATTTTTTTGTTATTTCTTTATTTTATTGCTTTACCAAAGTATCGATTTTTTTTGCTTTGTTAGTTTTCGAGATGTCGAGGCGCCGCTGACGTGCCGGCAACTCAGCGGCGCACTATGTAAAAACAAATGAATTTGAAAAATGTGGACAGCCTATATTTATTGCTAATTTTTTACCAAAAAAGATTTTTTTTGCTTTGTTAGTATCCGAGATATAGGGGTGTCCCGCAGTGAACAAGCTATATTTTTTTGCTCTATTAGTCTTCGAGATATACAGAGTGGCCAGATACAATGTACATTATTGGTCATAAGAAATACCCGATTCTTCGATATAGAAAAGTTGTGGATAATCATTCGATCCACAGAAAGAAAATACTTTCACATATACACGTTCCACAACAACGTACCAACACAAACTTATGTTCCGTGGTTTTAATGGAACATTAGCTATATTATTGCAATTTTTGATTAAGATTTGCATTCTAATCGTTTTGACAACAACTTCTTTTGCTATTTTTTTTTTATAAAATATTTTTTTTAATTTTCGAGATATACGTTATACATCCTGTCCCACGCTAGATGCAAAGTACATTAATGGCGTCAAGAAATCGAAATACACAATTCTTCCATATCGAAAAATTGTGGATAATCATTCACTCTACAGACAGAAAATATTTTCACAACGACGTACCAACACAAACTTATGATTTTTTCAATGGAACAGAAGATTTGTATCCTAATCGTTTAGAGTTTCATGAACTGTTTCTGATATATTGTAAAAAAACGTGCATTTGGATTTGCATTTGGAATATCCCCTTGGGAATATTCAAATTACTACAAAGAACAAGATAGGGAGTGCATTGGAAAATATGTGGTATTATCTGAAGACCCCATTTTCGTACACTTAACACAGTAATAAAGTTACAATAATACTGTCATAAATTGAAATAACTAAATAAAAGGATAATTGTAAACTGAATAAATAATAATTATTTCAGTACGATTTTCATAAGTGCTCATATTTGCCGGTCAGGTTAATGTGTTTAAGTCTTCGGATTCTCGGTGGACATATGACATTTTCCATCATTTCTACAGAAATTATTTGATAACGCTCCCTTATTCCTCATGTTTGTCGTAGTTACTGTACTACACAGTAAGAAATCAAACGGTGTTAAATCAGGCAATCTAGTTTGCCAGAGCGTTGGACTACATAAACAATTTAACGTCTTTTATAAATATTGATTAAACAATTTCGGAGTGGAACAATTTTAAACATGCTGCTGCATAAAGAGAAGAATTATTACATTTGTGAGATTGTTAAATTTTGTCGTACCGTTTAGATATTTAATATAAATTTATGAATTGTTGTGTTATAAATGTGGAATTCGATGCTTAATAACCTTTTACTAATTTATCGATAATTTGAAGTACCGTAAACTTGGGTGACTTTGGCCGCCCTGGGTGACTTTGGCCACTATTCGAAAATTTATTTATATTGCTTAGATCTTTGTTAATATTTCAAACATTGCGAGTATTTTTGGTTATTTATATTTTAGATACTATATTGAATACAAAGGTGCTTAATGTAAGTTAGATGATAATTTTTTTTTTGTGGCAGTGTTCAGAAGATAGCTTTGAAGATTGACCAATTTTGTCACTATGAACAACTTTGTTTGTGTTGAGTAATCTGTCAGCATCTATGATTTGCCGCCGATAACATTAGTCCTGTGGTTTGTTAGGAATATCTTTCTGCAATACCCGCGTAGTTAAAGTGCTCGGTGTAGTCAATCGAGGAAAGTAAAGTCGGGCATTCTCAGTGGAAATGGCCATCAAATGATGACATTTCTGTGGTATGACAAAGATGACATTTTACAAGCAATAAAAACACCTGTCCCGTCCAAAGGAGGTTTCTTCATTATACCAGAAGTACAAAATTATGTCTAGCTATACCGGGTGATTCAATTTCGAGGCTTATTAGATCTCGCTTATTAGTGGAGATAGAGGCTATGTTTAAATTTGGCAAAGTTTCGTATTTTTGTGCTGAACAATTATCTGAAAAGAAATTTTAGCTATCATTTTTCATTTTAAAGATATCCGCAAAAAACTGAAATGTTAAGATATCGTTTTTAATTTTTTATTCAAAACCAAACGTAGCTAGACATTTGAAACAAAAACATTCTACAGCGACTTTTTAACAAGGAATGCAGTGTTATTTTTTAATTTGAAATAACATCAAAGATGGCGGCGTAATCATGGCCAACTTTTGTTTTTCTTATAGGCGCCATATTGAATTTTAGCATTTTCCGATAGTCGTGTTTTTTCTCATTTCCGCAATGTATAACATGTTAGCATTATTTTTTAAAATAGTCATAAAATAGTTTTGTCATGATCTTATTGCTGATTTTAACATATTTTGTTCTTGAACACTTTTAAAACATATTTGGCGGCCAAACTCGAGCATACACTAGCTTATCGTTTCATTGGCATGATAAACAGTAGTATGGCCAAAGTGACCCAATAATGAATTCTGACTTTGGCCACCCATATATATATACATAAAAGAAGTATATCCTGACGTTGGAAATATTAGTGTTTTGAGATTTTTGAAGTACTATCAAAGACCCAAAAAATAGCAAAAGTATGAGTAATTATATCTAATCTGTTAAAAGTTATCAGACTTCAAATTTCAAAAGTGGACTAAAGTCACCCAAGTTTACGGTATTTTGATAATAACTGTCAAAAGGTGCGATATTTTTACTATGCAAAATGATTTCTTTTTGTTTCCTGATTCCTTGTAAGTTACCTTCGATTATATTTTTTTTAAAATACACTTTTTTGACATTCAGAATAACTCGAAAACAGTTGAAAACAGCCTAATACAAGATGTTGTCAAAACGATTAGGATACAAATCTAAATCAAAAACAAAATTGGTACGTCGTTGTGGAACGTTGTGGGACATGGAACAAGAAAATATTTTCATATATACAGATATAAGAAAATATTTTCTTTTGTTCATTGCGGGGCATCCCTATATCTCGGATACTAACAAAACAAAAAAAAATCTTTTTTGGTAACAAATTAGCAAAAAAATATAGGCTGTTGACATTTTTAAAATTCATTTGTTTTGACATAGTGCGCCGCTGAGTTGCCGGCATGTCAGCGGCGCCTCGGTATCTCGAAAACTAACAAAGCAAAATAATCGATATTTTGGTAGAAAAATAGTAAAAAAATATGGATATAATGATTTTCATTTTCCAAAAGTTGCCCCGCTGACTTGCCCGACCTCGAATAGAGTGGCCATGCTGAATAAGGGCGACAGCACGCGCAACTTGCACTTCACTAAGATGCCTCATTAATTAGTCATTATACTTCTAATGACGTTTCTAATCAACGAAAATTGACAACTGAATTCATTTATCATTTTTAGTAACATTGTTGTAATTTTCTTTAGTTAAATATTATGCCGTTGTCAATTGCTTTTTGTGACAATATTATAAAAGAAAAAAAGGCGAATTCCTATCATCCTATGTAAAAATCGACCGTTGTATTTCGTAACTACAGATAATATCTAGACGCAGCTAGGAGAGCGGTTAAAACGTCGCATTGGCCACTCCTCGAACTGGTGTAGACAAGAAAAGAAGCGTAGACGACAAAGTGCTCGCAGCAAGGTCTGCACGTTACATGTTACATAACAACTTGCAAGTCCGGTTCTTTTGCAGGCAGCATATCGATCTCGAAGCTATTTTGCAAAGTAGACGGTGCGAAAAGACACATCGCGGTTCCCATACACCTCTCTGCAAGGGGTTAGTCAATAGTCTGTCTGGCGGTTCTAAAATTCGCAAGAAAAAACCGATCAGACCACTTTCGACGATCCGACCAGTTTGTAATCTCATTATTCGCGCAGTTTGAAAAGATGGGAAGGATTTATGTTCGAGAATGAAGCCAGGAATTTGATGTGTGTAGAATTTGTGTTTCTTTGTGCCTCTGGTGCGAGTCTCAAAAAAATGTTTGCATTTTTTCGCGATGAGGAATGTCGTTTTTCCCGATGTAGGTTTTTTTGGAGACGTGCCATTTTTCTTTTTGGGATTGGTACGCCGAAATTGCCGATGGGGAATTTTATTGTTAGTTGTAGGTGGCGCCACACATCCGGTGTATTTATTTTCCTCAAATTCGGTTAGTTCTAAGAAGTTATCTAATTGGCAATAACTGTTTTGAACATATTTCAACGAACGAAATCGATAACTTTGCCAAATATTTCCCCTACTTAGTATGTGAAACATTGGCAGCAATTTATTTATTATACACTGCTCAAAAAAATTAGGGGAACACCTTTTTCGAAGTCTTAGTCACTTCTAAGTTACACTTAAAAATGTAAATTAATAACACAAAACAAAATGGAAAAAATGTCAATGAGTTCACGTATGAAAGCCTACTAAAGATGACAATGAATCGTCGTCAATTTTCGTTGATTAGAAACGTCATTAGGAGTAAAATGAGGCATCTTAGTGAAGTGCAAATTGCTCGTGCTGTCGCCCTTATTCAGCATGGCCACTGTATTCGGCATGTTAGCAGGGACCTTTGAGTTTCCCCTTCTGTTATTCAGCGTTTATGGAATCAGTTTCGGGAGACTGACCTAAAGTGAGCATATGGAATAGAAATTTCTGATCAAACTGTTAGAAACAGATTAAAAGTAGCGAATTTGAAACCAAGAATACTAGTCCGCGCACCACGCCTTACGCAGCATCGCGAATGAGGTTTGCTCTGGATCACAGAGATTGGCTACTTCGTCACTGGACGCCTGTATTGTTTACAGACGAGTCCCGTTTAACTCGTTGGAACGGTCGAGTACGTGTATAGACGTCCTAGTGAACGCTACGCAGCCGCTACTACACAGGAAGTGGATAGATTTGGTCGTGGATCTGTGATGGTTTGGGCTAGAATCCGTATAGACTTGTTGTTTTTTAAATTTCATCATAAAGGTAAACAATGTAATTTCTAACACATTTGTATCGGAATTAAATAATAGGAGCCTATTATGACACAAAGTAGCGCAAGATTAAGCGACTGGCAACCGGCAAGCGTGGGATCTAAATTAAATATTTTTTAGACTCTTTAACGCACGAACGAAAACGAGAATTTGTTAATTGTCGACATACATAAATAGTATTTGATAAACAACAGAAATGCGATAATATTATGTAGTTTATGTAGCTAAGGGCTAAATTGTTCAGACAGAAAAGAAGAAACAAAATTGGAAATTCAACTTTATCGAGTATGCAATAAACAATTATAACAGCGAATTAATAAAATAAATAAACTAAAATACGTATGTAATATAACAAAATTGACAAAATCATAACAAAAATATCTAAACAGGTTCATTTAGTACCAAATAGTGAGTCTTGTGGTGGGTACATTCTGGTGTAACCACACTAAAAATCAGAGCTTTTTTCTACTATTTCTGCTATCTATTCTATTTAATTTTTGCACTCATTTATTCAAAGACATATCGCTATCGGGTAACTAAAAATGAAGTAAATAAAAATTAAAAATAAATGAAATGTAAATAATCGTTTTCAATTTTCAACTTGATTCTAATACAAGATTGAAAATGCCCTCTTTTCGCTAAAAAAAAGTTATAATTTAGTAAAACCGGTTTATTCTAGTGTACGAGATAACGTGTCATTCTACGAATACAAGACCGCAAGAATTTTCAAAATCGATAGGCGAGTACCTCCGGAAACTTGTCAATCTAAAAAACAACATTTCGACCAACGTAACGACTTTTCCAAACTGTTAATCTTGTCTACCTTTATTTTTATCAACATCTCCAAAACAATCTAACAAATTTCAAATATGGCCATTCTTTCTTTGAAGTGACATATTCGCCTATAAATATCCTCCAGCCTTTGTAGCTCAATTGATTAGAGCTCCGGACGATAATTGCGGAGGTCCCTGGTTCAAACCTGGGCTTAGGTTTTTTTTTTCTTTTAATATTCTCACCTGAATTAGTTATATTGTTCACATTACAAGTGAATAATAATAATAATTCGCTGTAATATTTCAACATATTTAAAATTATAATAATGTTTAAAGATTAGTTTGATTATTTTAGAATTTAGGTACAGGTAAAAGCTTGATTAATAAATAAATAATGCTTTATTATTAATTGAATTTTCAATGTTATTGTAATCTTTAAAATTTTAGTTTCTTTTGTCAAGCATGCGGATAGGATATTTTGCCCATTTGCTTTAATGCGAATAATAATTATTTTTGGCAATATACTATTCTTTTGTCCTTTTCTTTCCGTTTATTATTTAAAACGCGGCCGCAAACTTATTAAAAACCGAATTTCTTATATTTTATTTACCATTTGGTACTAAATCTATAATTTATTTTTCCTTCAAGTTACAAACCGCAATGTAATCGTTTCTTACTTAAAATTATACTAATTAATAAATTATTATCATTATTCATATTAAATTCTAAAATGTCCTTCATTTATTTTGAAATTCAGTTCCATCGTGCTTTTTTTGTTATTCCGATTTGTAATATAAAATGATAGTAATAATATATTTTTGTGTTTGTGTATTTATACATTATGTATATATTTAAAATTTGATTGCTTTTATTTCAAATTATATTTTTGCACAACTTTTAAAAGATTTTCTTAATTTTTGGTTCAAATATAGTATATATTTTAAAATAGTTTAATTTTTGTCTTCGAATGGATAAGGTATAGGGGGCCCCGAAATCAGGTTGCCCTTAGGACCACCAATTTAGTTAATCCGCCACTGGGTTCCTGGTACACTAAATGCCATGAATTACATCGAAAACATCTTAGACTTTAGAGGACCATGTGGTGCCTGCTGCATATGGCGCCGGTCAAAATTTCATCCTAATGCAGAACAATGTAAAGCCACATACCGCCAGCATCACCAGAATCTTCTTACAAGAACGTGGAATTCCGGTCATGAAATAGACAGCGTTAAGTCATGATCTGAAAATCCTATTGAACACGTGTGGGATCAGCTTGACCGACGTGTTCGCAAGCGCCCTAATCCACCACTAACCATACAACTGACACAAGCCCTGATTGAGGAATGGGAAAACATACTCCAAGAATCTCTTCGCAGACTAGTGTGAAGCATGCCACGCAAGTGTGAGGAAGTTATTCGTGTTCGTGGAGGGCATACACTGTATTAAACCTCACCAATCCACAGAAAACCCGACTGTCATCGATACTGTGACACTCATTTCTATTTTGTTTTGCGTTATTAATTTACATTTTTAACTGTAACTTAGAAGTAACTATGAGTTATAACATTGTTTTTTGTAATTCAAATAAAAAACTTTTCAATTTTAGCTTTAATGTTCAATAACTTTTGTGAAGTTTAACCGAGCAGTAGAATCCAAAAATCGCCCAATATAGACACACCGAGCGACTTGGCCGGGCATTACAAGTGACTGTCCTAGGAATGTTAACGAATTCTCGGAAAGGCTTGGAGCGATTTCAAGTTTCAGCCGTGCGCGGCATTCCTGTAATTACCAGGCGCGAATACATCGTTAATTCCCTCGACCTCTTCGCCAGTCTGCCTCCCCCCCCCCTTTCGTCACCATAGTCTCCGTCAGCATTGGCTTACCAGTAGACTCTTTCGTAATCTGTCTGTAAGCCCGACGAGGACCGCAAGGTCGATGAGTGAACCAAACCTGAAGCACACAATAGGGTATTTGACTAGTACATATTGGAAAACCATCTGAGTGTGTTTATTCCTTAACTGTACTTTGTAAATGCATTTTTTCGCCATTATTTCCTGAATTTTTAATAAAATTTAGCGTTAAAATTGAATCACAAAAAGTCCCGCCAAAACGATACTTTATGTTGTACGTAGATCATACGTAGATCACGTGATTCTTGTGACGTCACATCATACTAGATATCCAATCGGCCCATATGGTCTGTAATCATCGGCATCGTCGCTGTTTGGTCATTGTGTTGTATGATGTGTTGTTTTCACAATTTATACATAAAAATGGGTTATAAATGGTGTATGGTTCCACAATGCACGAATACGTCAATATAAACTCCGGATAAACTATTTGTAGCGTTGCCCCAAGATGTGAAACTGCGCACAAAGTGGTTGAGACTGGCTCGTAGAAACCCAAATGAAATAAATAGCGGCCAATACAAGTGTTTTTTGTTGTGAAGATTAGTTTGACATAACTAACATAGACTAGAATAAGTTATCTATCGTGTTTTAGATCCAGGTATAATCTGACAGTTTTACGTTATGACTGACGTAACCTACAAAGTTATGGTTACATTGCACTTTTTACACGTTCCGGAGCGTAAAAATTATGATTATTTTTAAAGAAGAATCGCATTGTTTGTATATTAACGTAGTAAAGTCAAGCGGCAGAAGCACAAGCTTAATACGATGTGACGTCACTGGAGACTGAGCCAATTTCAGAGCGCTTTCGATCACGTGATAGGACGTGAATAAAATTCAATTTTAATTTTGGCTTTTCATAGAAATACCCTGTATTTTAGATTAATATTATACATAACTAAAGATCAGGGTCACTTGTGTACTATTCTGTCCCACATCATCTCTAAAATGACATCTCTTACGGTAATAAGACATGATTTTGGACACCATTTTGGATAATTAAAAAAAAAGGGAATATATATATCGGCCCGACAAATTAGGTTTTCACAACGACAAATTGTGCACGACAAAATATGTACTAATAAAATATGTACTTAATTAACAGCTGTAGTGTGGGGTATGAAATTTTTTTATAAAAACACAAATTAAATGTAAAATATTGTATTTAAATAAAGAAACAAATAAACAATATTTGAAATAAAACAAATATTTGAAAATATTTAAAAATTTTAAATAAACAACTATTTGATTTATTGTTGTCAAATATTGTGTATTTGAATATTTTTATCTTTTGATTTAGTAGAACATGTGTAATATTTAGTACCTACTTTAAGAATTTTTTTGTTTAATTATAGCCATTGATATGCTTCGGTATAGTCCTTTAATGAAGTTTGTTGTGAGTAAAATTGTTTAGGTATAGTTAGGTGACAATGCATCTCGATATCAAAGCATTTAACTTATTTTCAAGTATTTAATTTGTCAAAAATACAATAGTCGAAGGTAAGTGACTATCCTGGCCTACAATGAACAAAAAGGAGCAAGTGAAAACTATTTTTGGTAGGGTTTTCTCCATAGACTGTTCGATTGTGTTCTTTGATGGCACTTAGCTTAGATTATTGTATTTTTGACAAATTAAGTATCTACTTGGAAATATGTGAAGTGCTCTGACTCGTAAGTAATAACTGTGGTAAGTAAATTTATTGTAGTAAACAAAACAAAAATGTTTTTTTTAATATGACTAAATTAAACGTATACAGGGTGTTTACGGTCTTGTGATTTTGTTTTCAAGGGGTGATTAAACATCTTAAAAGAAAGCCATTAACGTAAAAATGTCTTAACAAAAGTTGCATAATACGTGTGATATTACTGTTATTTTTTTCTTTGTTTTTAATGTTAAAGGGTGCTTAGACACCATAAAAGAAGGTTATTAACGCTAAAACGATTGATCAACAACTTGTGCAAAGTAAATCTAAAATCTAACGATACGTTATCAGTGAATTTTTGACTAAGTAGGTTGATGTCAGTAACTTAATATCTCTGTTATTATACAACTTTTGTAAAGAAAGTTTTATGGTAAAGGCCTTCTCTTATGATGTTTAATCACCCTTTGAAAATAAAATCACAAGACCATAAACACCCTGTATACCCTATTTTGTGCCCCTCGGGGTATGGGTTAATGTACTGTATTGGTCGATTTCAAATTTCATAGCAATCAAGGATTGATGAATGAACAAATTGATCCTACATGAAAAATAACAGTACAAAAAGTAAACACAACCCTAATTGACATAATAAGAAATGTTACACTGTGTTTTAATTAATACGGTCGAACTTGAACAGTAAAAAAGTACTTAAAGTTGATTTTTTGCAACCGACTAATATTTTAGTTAAATACATAACATCAATCAAACAAGCAATTGCCTACAACTGTTCGATTATGCATAGAATAATTTTTAATTATTTCCAACGTCCTTCTGCGAATTTAAAAACAAACATATAACCAGACTTTTAACGGTATGTAGCACACTTTATGAGTATGAGTATGGAATAAGTTCTGTACGGCTGGGCTGCTTGTCATACTGCTGTCATTTATGGTCTTTGAGGTTAAAAATCACATAGTTTGCTGATTTTATTGTTGAAATACAAATATTGTCGTTCATTTACAATTTTTTGTCGTTAAAACATATATTATGTCGTGCAAATGCATATTTTGTTGTTAAGGTACCGAAATTTGTCGGGCCGAAAAATGCCACCCATAAAAAAAAAGATGTTGTATGGGTTGGTTGTGTGGGGTAAAGCAGACATCCTGCTTTTCGTTTTAATTAAAGGATACAATTAAAGATTGCCGCGGACAAACGCCGGGCGGCGTCTGGCGAATACTGACGACCGCATTTGACAGTGGTGACCCGCCGACATTCGCATTCGCGCGGCGCGGCGGTCCGTGGAATGGGCCGGCTCGGCGCTGGTTTTACTGCGTTCGCACGTGTCGTCGCATATTAAATACGCCATATCTGGCCGAGCGTCGTGACAGGGCTTTGAAAATCAATGCCGACCGCCGCGGTAGTCTGTGCGAGTTGCATTTTTTTCTGCGATTCCAATGTGCGCGCGTTGATTCGTCATTTGAATATAAATTCCGCATCGACAGTAACCTCTGATAGTCGCGGTGAATGAACAATGGTACGATGCAAGAAGGATGGTAATATAGCTTCCTATGCAGTGATATTAAGACCAATTCTGTAACGCAGTTGTTACGTAGCAAGTGGTTAAATTTGGGTGGCATTTTTCGGCCCGACAAATTAGGGATTCGCACAAATTTCAAATTTCGGTAACGACAAAATATGCACTTGAACGACAAAATATGTGTTTTAACGACAGAAAATGTAAACAAACGACATAATATATGTTTTAACGACAAAAAAAGTAAATGAACGACAATATTAGTATTTCACCGATAAAACCAGCAAACTATGCGATTTAACCTCAAAGACCATAAATGACAGCAGTATGACAAGCAGCGCCTCTAGCCCCTCCGTACAAAACTTATTTCATACTCATACAGTGTGCTACATACCGTTAAAAGTGTTATATGTAGTTTGTTTTTAAATTTGCAGAAGGACATTGTTCATTTATATCAATCCTTGATTGTTGTGAAATTTGAAAGCGACCAATACAGTACCTACATTAACCCATACCCCAAGGGACACAAAATCGAGTACCTATACGTTTAAATCATATTTAAAAAAAAAAAAAACATTTTGCAAACAATAAATTTACATACCACAGTTATTAATTACGAGTCAGAGCGCTTCACATATTTCCAAGTAGATACTTAATTTGTCAAAAATACAATAATCTAACCTAAGTGCCATCAAAGAACATAATCGAACAGTCTATGGAGAAAACCCTGCTCGATTTTGTTCATTGTTGGCCAGGATAGTTACTTAGCTTCGACTATTGTATTTTTGACAAATTAAATACTTGCAAATAAGCGAAATACTTTTATATCGAGATGAATTGTCACCAAACTATAAACAATTTTACTCACAACAAACAACTTCATTAAAGGACTATACCGAAGCATATCCATGGCTATAATTAAACAAAAAAATTCTTAAAGTAGGTACTAAGTATTACAAATGCTCACTAAATCAAAAGATAAAAATATTCAAATACACAATATTTCAAAACAATAATTCAAATATTTGTTTATTTTTTATAGAATGTACGGATACATATTTATTGTACTTGAATTATTGTTTGTTTCTTTATTTAAATACAATATTTTAAATTTAATTTGTGTTTTTATAAAAACATTTCATACCCACACTACAGCTGTTAATTGGGTTTCATAAAACCAAAATTATATAATTAAAACTCAAAAATAAAATCAAACTAATCAATAAGTTAAGAATCCCTAATTTGTCGTGCTTAATACATATTCTGTCGTGTTAACTATATTATTATCTATCACACCACGCCATAAGGTTTGTACGGATATGACCTGTGGGTAATATTACCGGTAATATTGCAAGTTGTCAAATTGCAGGTAATTTATCGTCACGGTAATATTACCATTTTTTAAATTACCGGTAATTTTACATCACTAGTTGTGAATACCTAATTTATCGGGCCTATATAAATAAAATGACATTCTGTAACATATACAGTGGATAAATAGTTTGCCACCAGTTGAGTGGCGAACTCAGTGACTACGAACTACGTAGCAACCGATAGGAAGAGGGGCATGCTACTTAACACTCCTCAAGTCTTTAGCCTTAAAATAAAAGCAACTTGTTTGGTTTATGGTATATGTATCGTAAATAAACAAGTGGTGAATGAAATAGAAGATTTACATGAAAGGTGATTGATTTTGTTTTACTATTAAATTAAAGTATGATAGGTTGTTTAATTTAATTTACATTTTTATTTTAGAGGTTACCTAACAATTGCCAGAAGGAACTTCGGGGATAATTCCTTTGGCTTTTACCTAGGATGTATATCTATACAAGTAAAAAAATAATGTTATGGTCAAATACAATTTTGTTTTCGTCGACTATTAAAACAAGTTTGTTAAATTTATTAAATGTACAGTGTAAAAATTACCACAGTTAAATTAAATGATCATTGTTAAATAATTTAATTAGTATCCAATAAACGAGAAAACTTTTAAAACTTTTAACCATAACTACTAGAATTTAACCAGTTATTGTATTAATGAACCCCTTCAATTGAAACTTGTGGTTATACATATCCGAATAACCTAACCTCACAATTCAAAAATGCACTCAGACGCGAAGTCTCAGAAGACTAAGAATAACAACAAGAATAATTTATTTTACGCGATTTAACTGAGCTGCTATCTTCTTAGCACTAATTTAATTTTCCGTAAATTATTTCCACAATTCTTCGACATTACGGACTTCCGTAAACGGAGTCGAGTGCGTCGCAAAAGACTTTATTTTTGTGAATAAAATTAACCATGACGGCATAAATATGGATTTTGTATAGTTCTACTCTCGCAGATACTCCTATTCATTATTAATTTGCATATTTTTAACTTCTGTGTACACAGCACATCGAAGGGTACTGATCAGCTGATTGGATGTTTTGTACTGAATGCGCATGACCATCAACAGTTAACCACTGTTGTTGACCGCATGATTCTTAACAAGTGGTTAATTTTTCCAATATAGAATGCGAAATCTTATTAAAGTCGTTAACAACTGCGATACAGAATGGGACTGAATATATGGGAAGAAGCCCATGCCGGCACCAGTCTTAAGCGCCCTTTGTGATGTCGTGTGCCTGTCAGATCGGTACACAATGAAAAAAATTGATCGACGCAAGCGCGCGCGAGCTCAAGCATATTGTGACAGACAGAGTCTCGACTTCGTGGTAAGACTGGTAAGCAGCCAAGGTATGCGATCCGCCCAAAGACAAGTTTACTTATGGTCAGTGGCGCAACACTATACAGCCAGCGTAAACGCAACGAATTTACGAGACCGAAGCATTGGAGGCTTCAGAACTTGGTTTAGAGCCGACCTTGCGGACGCAGTCGCGCCGTCAGCCTCGCAGCGAGGTATTATTACGAAATTGACTGAAAGCGTCAAAGAAATATACAATAGGGTATTTGACTATATTAAAAATATGGTTTGTATTATAGTCATTCTAATAGACTACAGTTTAAGAAAACTATTTGTTATTACTTTTCAAAAAAAATTTGCTTTATTTCAATTAAAAACCAAAATTAAAATTGAATTTTATTCACGTCCTATCACGTGATTGAAAACGCTCTGTAATTGGCTGTCTCCAGTGACGTCATTCGTTAGTACGCTTAGAGCGCGTTCGGTTTGTCAGGGTAGGGTATGGGGAGAGCAATGCTCAGATAACCTGGATCGGCTGTCTCTCTTTTATATGCAGATAAACGCCGTATGACGTTAGTCAGCCTATTATGCAGCGCGTCACTCTCACCGTGCAATACCGGGTTATCCGAACGCGCTCTTATGCTTCTCCCGTTTGAATTTAATAGCACTAAAGTGCCATGTAAGCATAACTTTGTAGGTTAGGATAACCCTAACCTTGAGCTGTCAGATCAGATAATACCTGGTTCGAAAATACGATAGATAACTTTTCTAGTCAATTTTACTTATGTCGAAGTAATCTGCACAACAAAAGACACTTGTATTGGCCGCTATTTATTTCATTTGGATTTCTACGAGCCAACCACTTTCTTCGCAGTTTCAAATCTTGCGGAACAGCTACAAATAGTTTATCCGGTGTTTTTCTTGACGTATTTCTCTATTGTGGATTTATACACCATTTATAACCCATTTTATGTAGAAATTGTGAAAACAACACATCATACAACACAATTACCAAACGGCGACGATGCTGATGCTAACAGACCATATGGGCCGATTTGACATCTACTATCGGGTGACGTAACACAACAGAAAGTATCGTTTTGGTGGGATTTTTGGTGATTCAATTTTTAACGCTGATTTTTATGAAATATTGAAGAAATGATTGCGAAAAATAATGCATTTACAATGTAGAGTGAAGGAATAAACACACTAAGATGGTTTTCCAATAATGGTCAAATACATACCCTATTATATACAATTTTGAACAAAATTATACAAAATTTAAAATGCCTTCGGAGTAAGGAGGCGTTTCAATTTTAGTTTTAATACATATTGCTTCTTAAAAAAAATCTTTTTGGCCAAATACAACCAACAATCTTTACGTGACTATCCTTCAGTAAATTTTATAAAATTTTCGAAGCGTGAACGGGAAATCAGGATGATTTAGCCGCAAGATGGCGGTAGTATGGCGACGTGGGGCGTTGGTGCTATAAATTCGACGAAAAGGGGGCCGTTCCTACCCCTGGAACAGCTCGGGGTCGGTGTTGGGCCCGAAAAAAACGGATTTATGCCTTCTACGATCATTGTTCGGCGGTTTCTTGGCTGAACTGGTGCGTTGAGCTGGGCGAAATTTATGGCAGAACGCCCTCTACCGCCAAAGGGCTGCGATTTCCGGAATTTTACCTCCAGAAAACCAGGATGGGAATAAACGAAAACGTTTGGAGTTTCTTTAAAAATGTACTGGGAGAGAGAAAGAGACTAAATCAAAAAGAGTTTTGGCACACGACGACAATCAGCAATACGTAGCAACAACGTTAATAACTTTCGTTAACCACCTTGTTAAAGGCTTTAAGATTTCGCATTCTATATTGGAAAAATTAACTATTAGTTAAGAATCACGCGGTTAACAACAGTGGTTAGCTGTTGATGATCATGCGCATTCAGTACAAAACATTCAATCAGCTAATCAGTACCCTTCGAGGTACTGCGCACACAGAAGTTAAAAATGTGCAAATTAATAATGAATAGGAGTATCTGCGAGAGTAGAACTACACAAAATCCATATTTATGCCGTCATGGTTAATTTTATTCACAAAATTAAAGTTCTTTTGCGACGGGCTCAACTCCGTTTACGGAAGCCCGTAACGTCGAAGAATTGTGAAAACAATTTACGCAAGAATTAAATTTGTGCAAAGGTCCACAAAAGATAGCTGATCAGTAAAATCGCGTAAAATGAATTATTCTTGTTGTTATTCTTAGTCTTCTGAGACTTCGCGTCTGAGTGCATTTCCGAATTGTGAGGTTAGGTTATTCGGATATGTATAAGTAAGTATGATAGTGGGTTGTAGTACTGGTAGTACTGTAGTAAACTGTCAACTTCGGAGATAAGACAAAAAGCTTATTGTGGATGATTTTACTCTACTTTAGCCTACAAGTTTTAATAAATAATTAACTATGATCACAAAAGAGCTTGCGGCAACACTATTAACCCGCAACGGCTACTGTGATAAAAATTTACATGACAACCAGTGAATAAAGGATATAGACAGGGCCACCCTAACAACAGGGCTAAATGGGCTGTAGCCCTGGGGCGCCAACATTTTGGGGGCGGCAATTTTTATTGGTTGTATATTTTATGTTATTATTAGTTATTTTGTTATTAGTTGATTTTATTATAAATCTTTTCATGACAAAATCACCCAAATAACATCTAAATAAAATAGAAAATTGTATGTCTGCTCTTAGAATTTCCCAAGGTACTAGTATGGAGTATCAATGAAAAACATTCGGGTTTGGTTCGGTTAACGCAAGTTTTCTATGATGTGCCAGCCTAGGTTTGCCATATTTTATTTATCAAAATATATGAGACATCTAGTAAACATGTATATCATGAAAGAATATATGAGATACTGATCTACTTGATCATGGTTTCATTGTTGTTCATTGTTAATAATGATAACTGCATCTTTTACTTTGGTGTTCCAAATTTACTTCTTCATGGTAGCATACAAATTGTATGACCTTACATCAGAAAATTTACGAGAAAAATTAAGGATTTTGTTTGTGAATGAAAAGCTAATAGCAGTTTTAGGTAGATATGTTTGCAATAGGAATTGAACCATCAGCACACTACTTAGAATCGTTGTAAATGATTGAAGTATATTGCGAAGAAACTTTCAGGATTTCAGGTAAGCGAACAAAGTTTAAGGTTTACTATGAGACGCTTTTGAGGTTTCTAGAACATCGGGTTCAGGTTTTTGACATTTTTATCTCACTTGTTTCAACAATCTAACGGGAGAGTCCGTGTTCGTACACAGTGCAACTAATTTTAGCCAAACTGCATTTTCATATTCTATTCGGAATATCCATGTTCCCAAGAGTTAAAAATCAACGTGTTCGAGAATTTTTTACAATAACTAACCCTCATTTAGATTTTCTCATATTTTCATACTTTGCGCGCTCAATGTCTACATACCATAAATATGAAATAATAATATGAAACAACAACTTCCACTAAAATATTGAACAGTGGTCGTCCTCATATTTAAATGGCTTAAATCCAAACCAATAACATTTACAGTAGAGAAAAAGCGGTTCAGATTTGTATAGAACCAGGCGGAGGTCAGCTGCTTTACTTATTAGGGATGTAAAGACGTACTATATATACTATAAATTATTATGATACTTATTGCACCCTTTAATCGATGTGAAATTTGCTTATCCAATTATGTAACACAAAAGCTATGTTGGCAAAATTTGAGTATTTGGACTATTGTCGTACAAACTAGGCTGACAATTTATTATATGGAAGAATGGTTTAAAAGCCAATTTATTCTTTATAAAGGGAATTTGTAGGAATTCCCGCAGTACAGGCACTGCTGATTTATGGTTTTCTAAGATTATTTTATATTTGATGGCAAATCTAATCAAATGTTTCAACATAAAGCTTTTGGTAATTTTTCAAGGATAATAAATAATTGACTCAAAAATTGCGTCTACATTTCCATACGTGGCCACAGCACTACGCACTGCGCATTTTTAGTAATGCTACTACAAATTCTTTAGGGCAGAGCAAATTAAATTATTTGAGTAGTTCATTTATATAGAGTGGCCTATTTAATAACTTAAATACGTGTGATATCAATTTGTAAAAGAAAAAGCACGGACAACAAATATATAAGTTACTTTTGTTTTTGTTTACTATAAACGTTGGGTTTTTCATTTCGTCTTTTTTTCGAATTTTGTATAAAAATTATATTTTTGTTTAGTATAATGATAATGAATTGGCTTTTTCTAGTTCTGACACTTTTGAATAACTTTGTCGGTCACCCCGCATCCGTTAGCTATCTCGTGTATTTTCTTATGAAGAGGGGCGCGTTAATTTTAGTAGCCCACGGGCGTCGAATATCTTAGGACGGCCCTGGATATAGATATAGAAACATTACCTAAAAAGTTAACTTAAAAATAATGGTCTAATAATTATAATAGTCAGAATAGAATTTGTTATAACGCTTAACGTTTAATAGCGGTGTCTACCTAATTCCCCTAGGTAGCCGTTGAGGCTTATACTTTTACACGCACTTATAATTGAAACGAAATTCTAATTTCGCTGAAGTAGTTTATTAGAATAAATTATACTTAGTAAAATTACATGCGATGGAGGTAACACAAATAGTTGCACACAACTAGAACTAAGACGAAGTTGGAAGCGACGTACTAGAAAAGAATACGGTATTGGCAAAGTTCAATCCAAAATGTTACCGAAAACATATACGTTACATAAACTAAGAAATCCTCAACACTTTAGATGTACTATAGCTTGCTAAGTGCATGCTGATATTCAATAAACTATTTGTTGTGCATATACAATCCCGCAGCAGTATTTGAACCCGACCATATCTACGATGTAGGTTTGATCTTCGCATAACTCCTTATTCAGGTAAATGTGGTCCTTGTATTGTATCTGAAAGGGGGATTTGATGTTTAGTTGACGAGAATGATGCAGGACCACTTACCAGTCGTTACAATTTGTTAATTGTAACATCGAAAACAGTGTTACAATGTGTGCATTGTGAATGCAAAGTAGACAAATATATTTACAACTTCATTCAGGAGTTTGAAGCGTTTCGGTTTAGCTTACATAGAAGCCAACCCACGCTTTCAAAAGAGACTACTACTATCTGTTTACAGTTAGACGACGTCACAGATTTTTGTGATTCAGCCATTATGAAAATGCCCCCACCACGTCGCGTGTGGCAGCTACGCTTCTATTTAAAATCGGCGCGTCTATTTTCGTATATTTTGGCGAGAGCCGTTACGATTTTTAACGAGATATTTTTTGTTTATCTTGCGAGTAAAACGCGAATAACGAAAAAACGAATTTCATTGTCGGATTTTGTAACTAAATGATACTAATTTTTCTGGTTTGCCTTCACAATTGACACATTGCAACGCTGATTTCGGTGTTACTATTGAGGTTTTCAGATCTCATATAGATCATTTGATACTAGATTTGCAATAATAGTATAGTATTTGACGAGCACATAACTAAGGATATAAATCGCGAGCATGAAGTTTATACGCGAGCCGTACACTGAGAAAAATGGCTGTAAAATTAGACATAAATCATTGTGAAAATTACAATAGAAATGTGGTAAGTATAAAAATTGCACGTAATTCCAAGTCAGTGTAGGTACTATTACAGCGATATTGCGCTTTATTTCAATTACAATTATCTTTGAGTAAAAATTCAATTGAAATATACCTTAAATTCGTAAAATTACAACGTATGTTGTGATTTTACTATTATAATAGCGAGTTTGTTGATATTGTAACGCCCAGACGCATACGCTACGTTTGATCAGGTGTTTTGCAAACGAACGCCGGCACGCATACCATCGACTGCAATATGTAGTTGGGCGCGTTGTATTTCTGTCTCCGGTAAGTAACAATGATACAGTGAACTAAAACTTATCTAGATACCATGTAGGTGTAGGTTAAAATACCATATCACACTGCAGAACAATTGTATTGCGTTTGTAGATCACCAACGACGACAATTAGCCATTAGAAATTGATGTCTTAACGTTAACGCCATACCTGGATGAAAGCTGTTAGTACAGTCTTCTACGTTTCTTTGTGAAAATTTGCTTTAAGATTGAAGAGTTTATACCAACAGAAAGATAATGTGCAATCTTCTTTTTAGGTTATCTTTTTTTGTGTCTGTCTAATATGTTTCCTTGTTCTTACAGATACAGATGCCGAACATCTTGCACCAAGTGTGTTTGTCAGAAAAAGAGTGAACGAGTATGTGTGTTCATGGTTGACCGAAGTGCATTTATATATTTATCCGTGTGTTTTCTATGTTTAAGTATTTGCGTACGCTAACATATTTATTAACTGCTTCTCTGTAGTTTTAATGTATTTTTATGTCCCTCAAACTATTTTATACTTGGATGTATGTCTACATATTTATTTTTTTTACAAGTAGTTTTATCTATACCATTTTGTTTGGCCGTTTGTACTATTGTAACGTTTGACTGTATGCATGTTGTTATTGTTTTTTTGTATTATATGATAGATAATGTTAATATCTACTCAAGAACAGAATAAATTTATACAAATAAAAAATACTGCATATTTCATTGAATATTACACTGAAATAGATGTGAAATTATTACGCATTGCCCCATATATCACTTAAAATTACATTAAAATCGGTGTAATATTTCAGCCAAATTCTTGTAAAATCACAATGTAAATATACAATGACAACATAAAACGACCATTGAGATGTAAAATTACACTGATTGTCGCAGGGCAAAAAAAAACTACTATTCCTACTGTAAATTCACATCAAAATTTTGTTCAGTATAGGCGAGGTATATCCGTTGTGAGCGAGTCGAATACGACGTTTTATCTACGACTCACAAATTCAATTTTATATCAAATATTTTAAATGCATTTGTCAATGATGGCGAGGCGAACTGTCACATAACTGTCATCAACGTAGGTTTAGACAGACTTTGACACTAGCGTTGTCTAATGATGTCAGTACGTTCAAATAATGAAGCCATTATTTGAACGAACTGTCAGTATTAGTGTATATGAGTGTATCATGATGTGGATTATATAGTCATAGTTACGTATGCAATGAACTTATTATATGCGAGTCGTAGATAAACCTATTTATACAGTCCTCAATCTTTGTCAATTACACCGAGAAAACAGTTCAATGTTAAAATTGGTTCATATGCAAGACAAATGTTACAGAATTTCGAAATATTCACGCGCTCCTTGTTATAAGCGTGGTGCAAGTTTATTGGATACAAAGTCGCCAATAAACTCGCAGTTCTATTACATTTCTCGGTTTTGAGCCAAGTCCAAATTTTCAACTTTATGTAATTGCCGCAAAATGAAAAAGAGCTACGCAAATGCTTGGTGAACTGCCAGCTAACTTCACAATCTTTAAGAAGTATTTATAGACAAGAAATTAGTGCATGATTTCATTGTTTTTGATATAACCCAATCAACGGGTGATTCTAACCTACAACTTTTTGACATGTATATTCTATTTATCTAATGAAATATTGCTGTAGGATCTGATCTAATAAAATTACCACGCCAAAAGAGAGACAAGGTGCAAACAGCTCTTAAGCGATGACTTGTTTACATTTTCTTTGTTTTAATATTTACCAGTTGACAATAAAGTATGTTTCGTATGTTGGCATCAAAGGTATTGAGATAGGCCTGAGTTCTTTGGTCAGAAGGCAGCTCTCAGCATAAATTTAAAGCTAAGAAGCGCTGCACAGTGCAGATCAAACGCGTATGTACGTTTAGAAAATATTTATTTATCCAAACGTCATCGAATAAAGGCTGTGAACATTCTGATACTTTATTACATTATATATGTCTGCTCCCTTTGATGTTGGACTATCGTGAGATGTTGTATTATCGCTGCGAGAGTTGGTAACCCTGTCCGGACTTCTTTTGTTCTGCTGTGAAGAAAACCATACGTTGTTGTGGTAAAAAGAAAGGTTTAACATATTTTTAGTTTGAAATTGTTTTATATTGAGTTAGCCTGTAATTCCTTCAACAAACTAATAATTTCTTTAATCAAAGAACCATTTATCGCAACCTTAAAATATCGCATTTGAATTCAACCAACAATTTCGTTAATTTAAAAATTATAATTCTTTCACTCAGCACAATCATAATTTTTTTAACTAAAGAAATCTCGTTCGTTATGGAAAAAGTGTAGAAAATATGTTCAAATGAGTTTTTTTTATATCTTTGCATTTTATTTATTGTTTATATTATGTATAAATTCTTCTAATGCAATGTGCAATATTTTGCATCGTTTAATATAAACTAATAACATGGCAATAACAAGTCTAGCCAATATTTATATAAATTGGCAGGCCGGACATTCACACAGCTTCAAAATACGCACGAAATCGACAGAAATCTTGAGGCTTTGGAATTATTATTATCATCATTGACGTAAACGCCGCAAATATTATATCAAGCGAACTGAATCGTAGTATTTTTGTAGCGATAACACGACTTTGTGAATTAACATACAATCATATGTTGCTAAAGTGGCCATGCGATAAAAAATTCGCAGACCGCAAGACAAAATAAAACTTTTTAATATCTTGCCGAAAACTTGAATTGAAGATTATCTTGCATAGGTCAATGAAAAAATTCTGTTTGATACTTTGTTATTTATAATAATTACTTATCAAGTTTTGATAATGGATGTTATGTGATTTGTTTCGCCATGTTTGATTTTTTTATGTCATCGTTTATTTTTGGGTGCCGCAAAATATAATTCTTACTATATTTATTTCCTATATTATAAAATGTTTGGATTTATAATTAAAATTCCGAAGATTAGTATCCAGCATACAATCAATGAAGTTGTAAATATATTTTTCTACTTTGCATTCACAATGCACGCATTGTAACACTGTTTTCGGTGTTACAATTACAAATTCTAACGACTCTGGTCCGTGATCGTGCATCATTCTCATCAACTAAACATCAAACCCCCCCCCATTTAGATACAATACAAGGACCACATTTACCTGAATAAACTGTTATGCGAAGATCAAACCTAGTAGATATGATCGGGTTCAAATACTGCTGCGGGGTTGTATATGCGCAATAAAAGTTTATTGATTATCAGCATGCACGTAGCAAGCTATAGTGCATCTAAAGTGTTGAGGATTTCTTAGTTTATGTAACGTATATGTTTTCGATAACATTTTGGACAGAGTTCTGGTCGTGCCAATACCGTATTCATTTTTTGTACGTCGCTTCCAACTTCGTCTTAGTTCTAGTTGTGTGCAACTATTTGTGTTACCTCCATCGCATGTAATTTTACAAAGTATAATTTATTCTAATAAACTACTTCGCCGAAATTAGAATTTCGTTTCAATTATAAGTACGTGAAAATGTATAAGCCTCAATGGCTACCTAACGGAATTAGGTTGACACAACTATTAAACGTTAAGCGTTATAACAGTTCTAACAATTGTTCTTCGAAGTAACTAATCAGTCACCGCCAAAACACTTCTATTCTGACTATTATAATTATTAGACCACTATTTTTAAGTTAACTTTTTAGGTTATGGTTCTATATCTATATCCTTTATTCACTGCCTATCGGGTAAGTTTTTATCACAGTAGCCGTTGCGGGTTAATAGTGTTGCCCCAAATCTCTATTGCAGGGGTTCTCAACCGGTGGAACGCGTACCACTGGTGGAACGCGAAGGATTTCTAGGTGGTACGCAAAAGGTACCAAACTTAAAATCATATTTATTCAGATGATATTGTTAAATTGTTTGACCCAAAATTATAGCGGTCAAATCAGATAATACCCATTACCGTACTCAGACGCATTTCAAATGGCACATTGTGTAAAAGGAAGAGTAGTTAATAAATTAAAGTTATAATTTTGCGCTACAGTTAGATGAAATACTGACATAATTAATTCTTATCAATTATTAGTCTTTATCGGATTCGAGGTAGAAAAGAAAATTGCAGAGGAATAATTATTTTGTAAACCTCTGCTCGAAAGAACAACTGGTGAAATATTCAAATTTTTTAATAATTTTATGTTTAACAATTCCATTCCATGAGCGAAATGCACTGGTGTCTGCACTGATGGAGCTCGAGCTTTAAAAAAGACAAAATGCAGTCAATATTATTAAAAGTCGAACATTCAGTTCACGAATGTTTTTAATATTATGTCAGGATATGGGTAGCAACAGAAGTCACTCTTGTTGCATTCCGATGATAGATGGCTCTCGAGAGGTAAAGTTTCGAATCGGCTCTTCGAACTTAAATCAGAAGTTCAAGTTTTTCTTGAAAACGCTATTTTCGAATTCAAAAATTCTTTCTTTGACGAATTGTGGATGGCCCGGTTAGCATATTTAGTTGATATTTTTGGAAAGCTGTATGAATTAAATTTAGTCAAAGGTTCATTTAATTATTGTCGAAGCTAAAATTACCGATAAATAAATCGAGTTAATTATAAAAGAAGTTAATAAAAATAAATGTAGTTTATTGACAGCATTCGAAGGCTCCCTTGAAGAAAGATGGGAAACATCAATGATGAATTAGTCGGATATAAAAAAAATATTGATTGCACCTCATTAAAAAACAATAGTTATTTTCCAAAATCTATGACAATGAAAATTGGATCAGAAATCTAAAAGGTATGTAAATACCAAACTTCACAACCTAATAGAAAAAGAACATTTGAAGAAAGACATTTGACATTTCCTCACACACAGCGCTGATAGAAGAATTTAAAATTATTACAATCACCGTTTTTTTTTTGATAAAGAGAATTATTTTAAAGAAACTGGAGATTAAGATATTAGACTTTTAATGCGTCTATAATAAACGTTATTATTTTATTACAAAATAAATAAGTAGGATTATTTCTTTCCATGTATTAATATGCATTTTTGTATAAAGGGTGGTGGTACGAAGAAATTTGGATATTTTTTAGGTGGTACACGGAACCTAAATGGTTGAGAACCCCTGCTCTATTGTGATCATAGTTGCGCCCCGTTAATTATTTATTAAAACTTGTAGGCTAAAGTAGAGTTAAATTATCCACAATAAGATTTTGTCATGATTTTATCCCAACTTTACGAAGTTGACAGTTTACATACTACCAGTACTACAACATGGTCCCGGAAAAATACCCTAGATTCTAAATATAGTAACCACAATTTCTAAATTTATATAAAATTATGACGCAAAGTAGAAAAAATAGTAAGTATATTAGTTACAACTTCCTATAGCAACTGTTAGCTATTCAGTTTGATGACGGTTGTATTATTTTATCTGGCCAAGGCGATGAGCACTATATATGCGATTTTAAATCAGTCAGGTCATGACATTTGGTCGTGTTTGCCTCCTCCGTTCTGATGTGCCCCCTTCCTCTACTGTAGCAAATATTATCACCACTGTTCTCGTTACGCGTTGTCTCTACAGAGCCCAGCAAAAGTAAAAACTAAAGAACACAGATAGAAAAGATTTCTAGCTTTTAAGGCTCCGTTTTAAAAACATCGCAACTTCCAAACGAAATATTTCGTTGCGATGTTTTTTTTTGCTGGGAGTGGTCTGCCTGGCCCCCACCAACGTCAACCAGGCCGCAGTTTTATGATAAGGGGAAGTTGGGGGGGTTTAGAGGAAGCAGGCAAAGGCGGAGCATAGTCGACGCGAGTACATTCGAAGGGGAAGTACTCAGCCAGTTTGTCGCCGCGTGTCGGCGCTTTCGCTTTCGCTCAAGTTACAATGTATTAGTGTTCTCACTCATCACGGTCGCAGATGCATACAGCTGGCTGGCGGCCGCCAGGCGGTAAAAGAAAATATATTGATTTAATGTAGAGAGAGCGCGCTTGCTATTATAATATTTAATCTTTTTAACAGGGTGACATACATACAGTATAGTAAATTGACAAAAATGTATTAACTCATGATAACTCATCGGTGAATTATGGATTTCAATTTAGAAAGGAATTAATTATAATCGAGCAATGAGGACCCAATACATCTATAAACATGCTGGATATCGAACGAACGCACGGCAGTGACACACGAAGACAAAAATAAAAAAAAATAATCTGATGCGTTCAGGCACATTACTTTATCATACCATATATAAAATTAATAGTTTAGCTGCATGAGATTCTATTTGATCGAGATCGGCCATGTCTGCTTTAAAATAAAACTACTGGAACTAGACGGATATTTTGATTATATTGACAGTAGGTATTGTCAAAACATCAGCGTTTGACACTACCTACTGTCATTAGAATCGCAATATCTGACAAAGCCTAGCTAACTAGTTTTAATGCAGCGATCTCGATAAAATAGAATTTGCTCATGCAGCTAAACTATTCATTTTACCAGAAAATGCCATAGTCATAAATTGTTCAGAATTTCCTGTAGGTACTTTAATTTATTATTTAACTATTTCGACAAATTTCCGGAAATGGCGGCTTATTTGCAAAATCTTTCAAAAATGCTATAAGACTAAACCTCCAGTTTCTTTGGATCCTTTTCAACAGAAAGCTTTTCAGCTCTAACTTTGGTTATGAAACTTCTAAATATGAAGTTTCGTCCCGACACCTTAGTAGTTTCTCCGGAATCGTCGCCACAAAAAAAAACACACACACATACACAGAATTTTTTTTTACCTGGGTCAAAAATGTTCAAGGGATCCAAAAAGACATTTCCGCTAAAACCTCAAAAATTTTGTTTGGCACGATTACAATACTTTACATACTACGTATGATAAAGTAAAATCATAGTACATAGTCCAAAGTTCCCCAAACCATTTATATAGATTCCAAATATTTTGTCACCTACAAGTTCGCTATATTATATAAACGTTTTGGGCTCTATGAATGCAAGATTCATGAATGAAAACAAATTCTGGCATTGGCTATATCCAATTCCCGCTGTAATACTGCCCAATGCAGTCGCTGAACATATCCATTAGAGCCGACCCAAGTTCGTCACTGCTAATTGTCTCTTCCTGTCCACAAAACCGACATTTTAAATAAAATGTTCATTTGAGTCCTGTTCTGGTCTCTTTGTCTCATTTGTAATTAAATAATTATAATATTGTTCTTTTAGATTATCTATACATATATTTTAACTTAGGTGGCACGTAGTCGTCTTTTACTAATTCGTCTAGAGGACAGATGCGGATGTTTAGGTATTTTGCCACGACTTCTACCCATTATTAAACAAATGTACCTAACACCTAGCAGGTATAACTACACTAAGTATAATATCATACAGTATATACTTTTATCGTGTGTTAAATTTGTAAACCGTGCGTATAAATGTGAAATGCGAGAACTCGGTTCTCCCGATTCAATATTCGCTACGGTCATAACTTGCGAACAGTCTAATCTAAAAATAGCAGTAGGCGTGGCGTAGTTATAGGCGGTGTTTAAAACTCCTAACGTCTGCTGTCTACACCGGGCCCGTAATATAGGCAAATTACATACATTTCTGGCAATTACGCTTTGTTATCGCAATTATAATGTTTAGATTAAAATTGTACTTAAATAAAAAATCTATTTTTGTATCATGAGTTGGGCTAAATGTTTTATATTTGAAAAAAACCAAAGATGTAGAAGCAAAATTGATTTTTATCTTTAAAAAAATTTTTTTTTCATCTAGCCCAACTCGTTATTTATCTAAGAAGTTACATACAAAATTTCATAAACTTTGAACAATAAATAACGCTTTTATTTGCAAACGCGTTTTAGGAGAGGTAGAACTGGGTCTTAAGAAATATATTCTTTTGAATTTATTATTTTGGATCACTCTAGTTTATTTGCTCGTAGAGTTTAATTTATTTTGAATATTTATTTAAGTCAAATAAATATATTTGGATACAAACAAAAATTACTTTCCTTTAAAGTAATATACTTGTTTTGAATTCAAACAAATACAGGGTGTCTCAACAGTGCGATCTCGGAAGATTGTGCCTCTGTTAATGAAGATATTTTAAAAATGATTTCACTCATATATACAGAACGCCGAGGCGCACATTTTAAAACTATTAACGCGTATACAGGGTTTTCCATAAGGTAGTACCAACCCAAACATGTGTTTTTTTAATGAAACAACCTATATTTCGGCACAATTTTGAATTCCTCGCAAAATTTTACGACAATGAAAAATAACATTACCTACCCTAAACTTTATACTTTTTGATTTATTTGCATTTTTATGGAAAAACAGCAATCTAAGAAAAATTGTATATCTCAATACCTGTTTTTAATTTTATTGCGCACGCTTAGATTATGATTAAGTAAGAAGCGTTCTATTAGCGTGATTACCTACCATATCCAAATTGTGTGCAAAGTGGTCATTTCTTTAATTAAGAACCATTTACCGCAACCTTAAAATATCGCATTTTAACTCAACCAACAATTTCGTTAGTATAAACTGCAAATGTTGTTCCATATAGAATTACATACAATAACCATTAAATTCAATGATTTATACACTTCATGTAACATGAACCTTTTTGAGTGCATAGGAATTTGATTATTAGCTGTTTATTTTTTTAGTAATTATGTAAATTAAATAGAAATTACTTCTTCGTTCTTTGATATATTAATAAACGTAACTTGAGATGTGCTTAGCTTTGGTTCTTTTTTACGTGGCCTTTGCGAAGCAAAAATATAGTCCATGTAGATTATATTGGGTCAATGAAATTTGAGTTAACATGCATTCGTATACGTTTACTGTAAACAGGAAATATACAACGCAATACACAACTTTATAAGCCAGTTTTCCGTTAAAACTTAAAACGTTGAGGTTATGTCTGCCTTGAGCCAATGTCAAGTTTCCATGTACTGTTTGATATTGCAAAATAATTACAGTACTTATATCATGTTAAAATGGTTTAATTTGGAATTTAAATACTTATCAATTTGTTCCTTGATTAAATAATTTGAAAAGAATGTATTACACGTGGGGGGTCTGGCGTCAATTGCCATTTAAATATAATTTTGAAGGTTATGTTTATCTTTAGGCAGATATTGAATTACCCAAGGTGGTATCATCAATGCGAAATTTATTCAAGAATGGAATTTAAGTAACTTCATTACATAGTAACATATAAATCATTTTTGGAACCTAATTATTTGAAATCACAGATGGCAAATTCTAATTTTTCTTTTACAGCTGTTTCGGTTGTTTATTATATTCATTTTCTGTAACATTGCAGATATTTCTCTTTAGATTTACACTTATTTGTTCTCTTCAGTTCCTTCAAAAGTTACAGCCCTTTCAAGTATTACCAGAGCAACAAAAAGAAAATACAAATAAAAAAATTCGAAATCGAAGAATTCACGAAGTATGTACCTTTTACAAATAACTGAATTAATAAATTCATTAAAATATATAAAAAAATCTGATGTGGCCAGGCACATGACTTTATCATACTATATATAAAATTAATAGTTTAGCTGCATGAGATTCTATTTGATCGAGATCGGCTATGTCTGCATTAAAATAAAACTAGTAGAACTAGACAGATATCTCGATTAAAGCTGCGTTCGGATATTGTACTCCGTTGACACCGGGTACACCGTCCAAATGACACTTACGTGTTAGTGGGTGTAAAAAGTGTAACGGTGTTCAATATCCGAACGCAGCCTATATTGACAGTAGTATTTTCAAAACATTAGCGTTTGACACTAGCTACTGTCATTAGAATAAAAAAATCTGACAAAAAATGTCATATACATAAATTATAGAAAATTTCCTCTCCTTTAATTTATTATTTAACTATTTTGACGACATTACACAAATAGCGGCTCATTTGCAAAATCTTCGAAAAATACTATGAGTAAACCACCAGTTCCTTTGGACCCTTTTCAACAGAAAGCTTTTCAGCTCTAAGTTTGGTTACGAAACTTCTAAATATGAAGTTTCGTCCCGATACCTTTAGTTTCTCCGGAATCGTCGCGACAAAAACGGGTACACACACACACACACATACACACACACACACACACACACACACACACACACACACACACACACACACACACACACACAGACATTTTTTTGTACCTTGGTCAAAAATGTTCAGGGGACCCAAAAAGACATATTTCCGCTAAAATCTCAAAAAAAATTTTTGGCACGATTACAATACTTTACATACTGCGTATGATAAAGTAAAAATGTAAACAACTTTTAAATTTTTGGGTTGTCAAAATTAGAACTTACTTCAATTTAATTTAATTATTTTTTGTTTAATTAAATGCAGTCACGAAATTTTAAACTTCACTTTAGTTTCCTGTCCGCATAAATTTTCGCCTACAATTGCAAATCGCTCTGTATATTAATTGATTTTCTATTAATGGGACCGACATAATTTTTGTCATAGAAAAGCTCAGAACTTGTCTGGTGATAGGTTAGTAATCTTATCTGGAATGTAAGATCATATTGAAATCCACCACCTACAACTCTGTTCTTCTCCTAAAGAACCATTATGAGCAGCAGATTCAAATTATAAATTTATTTTGTCACACATTTGGAAAGGCAAAAATACCGAAAACAAATAATTTTAGATTTTGACCAATAACTCTGCCAGGTTGTTGTTTTCTAGAGGTTATTTTGTTTTTATGTAACAGATAGTGGTAAGTAATATTCTCATTTGAAGTTAATGAATAATTAATCTAGAATGTTGATGCCTGTTGGATGTAATATCGAAATAACAGTGGTTTATTGGGTTAGAAGGGCTCCAAATCAAAATTGTCCATGGATTGACCTTGTTTATTAATCCAATATTTAAAATTCAAGGACAATAACCTCAACAGAAGGTATGTTCTGCCTCTTTGTTGACCAAGAAGTGTGTGTTTAATTTAACAGAAAATATCAAATAAATATTGTACGTGCTTGTATTTTATCTCGTAACTATGTACATATTGTACATATCGCTCAAGAAGTTGCTGTTATACTGCTCTATTTAAAAGTGTTACCAGATAAGAGAAGTGACTAAAATGGAACGGCTTTATCTATATCTCCATGTATGGCTGTACGTATGTATATGTGATGTCTCGCATTGTTTTTTCTTTTCTTTATATTGTAGTATATGCCTTATATCTGTAAATAACATGGATGAACTTCATACATTATTACGTTGCGTTCTGTTGATTGCAAAAATGTGGCTTTGTGTTTAAACCTTGTACCTACTTTTAGGTAAATTTTGTGAAACATAGATTAGTTGTTAAAATTTTGTGCAGACGTTTCATTGTAGTGGCTTTTCTGCCATACGATTGCAAAAATGGTAAAATATACCTACTTATAAAATTTGATATAAAATTACTACAAGATTATGTAAAAAAAAAATTCTTTCTTCGTACTTATATCATAATATCTGAAGTCACAAGTTGTCAACTTGTTTTTTAATAGAATTTACCTGACCTGCCAAATATGGTGAATTTAACAATAAGATGAGAAAGTTATTTATAATATTATGTTTTAAAACAGATTTTTAAAATCACGCATTGATATCAAATGACATATGTCAAACATACTACACATAACCACAAACTGCATTTTTAGAATAGCTTGCAATCGCATAAACGCGAAATATCTATATTCTACACATATTTAAACATTTTTATTTGCTCTGTTCATCAAAATACGCCAGCATGACGTTTTCGGTGATGTTGTGCGACTCTGGTAAGCCATCGTGCATCATTCTTGTCAACTAAACGTCAAATCCCCCTTTCAGATACAAAACAAGGACCACATTTACCTGAATAAGGAGTTATTCGAAGATCAAACCTACATCGTAGATATGATCGGGTTCAAATACTGCCGCGGGATTGTATATGCGCAATAAATTGTTTATTGAATATCAGCGTGCACGTAGCAAGCTATAGTACATCTAAAGTGTTGAGGGTTTCCTAGCTTATGTAACGTATATGTTTTCGGTAACATTTTGGATGGAATTCTGTTTCCGTATTCTTTTTTGTATGTCGCTTCCAATGTCGTCTTAGTTCTACACTGATAAAAATGAGTGCGAATTTACAAACGAAATTTACATTTTGTTCAGTAAACCTACCCTATTTGTCGGCAATTTTACCATAATTTTAAGCAAAAATACTAAATATCATTGAAAATGCAGTTACATTCATTAATTGTGCAAACTGTAGGTAAATTTGCTAACAAATTTGTAAATTTCATAATAACAATTACTTCAACGGAATAAAATTACAAATCTATACATTAAAACTACTGTCTGATATGTAAATTTGACCTCTGCTCGTGCAATTTTCCTTTCTAGATGGTAAAGTGCTACCGAGATAATTTTTATCGCGCATGCGCAATAATGGGATATACAGTTCGAGTTCCGTTCGCCATCCGTTTGGTTGTGTTTACAGGAGCTAAGTTAGAGTTTTATTGAGTGCGATTGTTATATACAACTAATCTAACACTGTTAGTGCCTCTGTGACTTATCCTTTATCGGTGTCGTGTGGAATATTTGCCCCATATGGTTCTGTAGTATTAAAAGATATAATATTGGTACATTCATCTCTTTGTATGTTATGGAGGACTTTGCAAATATATACTACAAAGTGCAGGTAAAAGTTTGCAGTCTTGATATGTATAATTTCACTTTCACTAATTGGATGTTCTTTTTAGGATACAAGTGTTGATGATACTGACATTCTACAAATTCAAGGACTTGTGTGGTGTCCATAGGTAAGATTTCGCTTATTGTTCTTTCTTGTACATGCGGTCTTACAATCAAATTTATTACTAACATGTATAACACATATCATTTCAATCACCAATATAAAAAAATACTTTTCTATAAACACTCATTAATAACTTTACACACACTCGGTACCTCAAAGGAAAGCAGCTGCTGACATTGTTATACCCTGTATATGATATATGACTCATGTACTTCTTATTTTGATTTCAGGTGACACATTTTGGACTATATTATATGCTGTGGTTGGATTATCCCCAGGTTATCTTACTCTGGAGACGGTTTAGCTTTTTAAAAATTATTCTAAGTCAGGGTTCAAAAACGAATAAGGTGACATAAGTTTACCATAGGCATTTCAACTTAATATTGTTGAAATAATATTTAATTTATATTTAAAAGATATGTTTCTCTCTGTTAAGCAGATCGATTTATTTTATTATACGATATGTAGATAAGTATAGTCCATGGGTTCCTATTTTATTTCATTTACTTATGATTACATTTTTGTCAAGAACTTCTATTTATTTAATGTTAAAAATATGTAGATATATATATTATAAATATGTTTCACATGTTATTTATTGTTAAAATTATAATAAAACTTCATACTATTATTACTTTATCATACGCAGTATGTAAAGTATTGTAATCGTGCCAAAAATTTTTTTGAGATTTTAGCGGAAATATGTCTTTTTGGGTCCCCTGAACATTTTTGACCAAGGTACAAAAAAATGTCTGTGTGTGTGTGTATGTGTGTGTGTATGTGTGTGTGTGTGTGTGTACCCGTTTTTGTGGCGACGATTCCGGAGAAACTACTAAAGGTATCGGGACGAAACTTCATATTTAGAAGTTTCGTAACCAAACTTAGAGCTGAAAAGCTTTCTGTTGAAAAGGGTCCAAAGGAACTGGTGGTTTACTCATAGTATTTTTCGAAGATTTTGCAAATGAGCCGCTATTTGTGTAATGTCGTCAAAATAGTTAAATAATAAATTAAAGGAGAGGAAATTTTCTATAATTTATGTATGACATTTTTTGGTAGAATTTATAGTTTAGCTGCATGAGCAAATTCTATTTCATCGAGATCGGTCGTACAGCTTTAAAACTAGTAGCCAGGATATGTCAGATTTTTTTATTCTAATGACAGTAGCTAGTGTGAAACGCTAATGTTTTGAAAATACTACTGTCAATATAGGCTGCGTTCGGATATTGAACACCGTTGCACTTTTTACACCCACTAACACGTAAGTGTCATTTGGACGGTGTACCCGGTGTCAACGGAGTACAATATCCGAACGCAGCTTTAATCGAGATATCTGTCTAGTTCTACTAGTTTTATTTTAATGCAGACTAAACTATTAATTTTATATATAGTATGATAAAGTCATGTGCCTGGCCACATCAGATTTTTTTTTGTTTTTATTTATGATCTCCACATTAATAGAATTTTACTAGTGATTTTACAGTTGACAATACAGGCTTGTCCGAGCAGTCGCAATACCAGTTTACAAACAGTTCTTTTGTGAGAAACCAGATAATGTTTCATTGGTATTTATAATGGAGTTATCATAGCAACATATGTGGTCCATCACAAAAGTACTGATTGTTAACTGGTTTTCAGTTGCTTGGAGAAATCTAATATTAAAGTTGCCGAAAATTAACTGTACAACAATTAATTGCAATTCCGTGTTTACGGTAAATTTACTGAACGTCAGTAATTTTACTTACAAAAGTATATATAAAACCGTACACATCGGAAACCTCATTTCATATGAGAAGTAAATTTAAGCTCAAAGTAAAATTACAAACCACATGGTTTGTAATTCCCTTCGATACACGGAGGTTAACAATGACCGCCGTGCCACACGGTAAAATTACCTTTTCAGTTTTATCAGCGTAGTTGCGTGCAACTATTTGTGTTACCTCCATCGCATGTAATTTTACTAAGTATAATTTATTCTAATACACTACTTCACCGAAATTAGAATTTGGTTTCAATTATAAGTAACAATTCTTTAATAAGTTCTTGTTCTTCGAAGTAACTAATCAGTCACCGCCAAACACTTCTATTCTGACTATTACAATTATTAGACACTATTTTTAAGTTAACTTTTTAGGTTATGTTTCTATATCTGTATCGTTTATTCACTCATGTCATATCAGTTTTTATCACAGTAGCCGTTGCGGGTTAATAGTGTTGCCCCAAGCTCTATTGTGATCATAGTTGCGCCCCGTTACTTATTTATGAAAACTGGTAGGCTAAAGTAGAGTAAAATTATCCACAATAAGATTATGTCATGATTTTAGCCCAACTTTACGAAGTTGACTACACTACCAACAGTACTACACAATTTCTAAATTTATATAAAACTAATGACGCAAAGTAGAAAAAATATACTATTTTAGTACTTAATATTGTTGCTTTACTTCCACGCAAATGTTTTAATAATTTGTAAACATACAATATACATTATTGGTTTTTGGAAACTGCGAAAGAAGTTTCAGTCTTTCTGCGAATGTTTATTTAAAAATTCTTATGGTAATTAGTTTCGCTAAATTAATAGCAACGTCAGACATATTAAAATAATTAATAGCTAAATTTGTATTATATTATTTCATATTATATCACTTCTTCTCATACCTATTCCTAGTGCAATCTGCTTTTGAAATAATCAAAAACACTAAGTCGTGTGTGGTACTATTGGATAGATATTTTTCAAATAAGTTAATAATAAAGTTTGCAAAATAAACCTTAAAAACTATTGGAGCCTGACCCTCAGTGCATTTACAACTTCTGGTATATTCCGGAAATAAAAAATACTACAATACAATTCATGATGTAAGGTTATGTTACACCAGTTTATTCTCCAAACCTCTATGACGTCATGTAACCAAGGAAAATCTGGCCAGGAATAAATTTATTTGGTTTTTCTAATCCACATTCTTTGGGTGCTTCGTATTTTGCCAAAATTCTTTTTTGAGTCATGACCAGGAAAGCAATTAGTCTTTTTTTCCGTTAACTATATTTTCAGAGTTTCTTTTTGCCTTAAAACTCTGAAAATATAGTCTCAAATCTGTATCATAGTTCATGAAATGAGTTGAGAAGCCTTTAATAATAATAAAAAAATCAACAATAAAACTTTGGAATAATATTCCCAACTATGTGCCAACTTTTCGAAGAAAGAATCCTCGAGAATAAACGCATTAGCATCAAATCTACCCAAATATCCAACCGATAATTTAGACATAACTCTCGCTTATCGTTTATTTACCAATCGTCAAACCTCACGGCCGCGAAAACCAATTTTTGAAAGCTAAACATCCAAACACGACAAACAGACAAACAGACAAAACCAGTGAGAATCGCCACAACTCCGCGCTGGACAAGAACAGACACACACCGCTCTAACCGGCTAGCCTCTGCACCAGACATACGACTAGCCAGCTCGAAGACACCAAACCAGTGTTATTGACACCTACCTGTTTCCTTTTCAGGTTGTTCACACCATAGTGATCCACAATGACCTGCGGGGCGACACGAAACGCCACCTTCTCCTCAAACTGCTCCTGCATTTCATCCAAATATTTCGCATACAACTCATCCTCTTCGTCACTAACATAGAGGTAACACCGCCAGCGGTCCGAATCAAACCCCCAATGCAATGTTCTATTCTCTAACTTTTGATGCACGTGACATACGAATTGATGCGGAGAAAACGCACCGTGACAATCCAAACACTCGATACACGCCGCGTTTTTTGAGGTGTAAAGATCAGGAATACAGATCCCTGCACATTTTCCGAAACATTCATGGTAAATTCCGAAGGAAAACGCACCTTTTGGTATGCGTATTCGCACTGGCTGGTGCAATAAGGCACTACATAACCTCTGCGCGTCCGTTTTGCGGATCAAACCACAACTTGGAACGTTACTCGGGAGACTACCTTGCGTTTTCAAGACATTTAGTTGCTCTGGAGTACACCTCGAGCAATAAATAAACAAGGAATCGCACATTGCGTTTATCTGTGCCACTGAGAAGTCCCTTAAAACCCAGTTCAACACCTGAGGTAAACACAGTCTCATCTCACCACCAACAACAAAGCAAGAGATATTCTCGCCTTCGAGCACAGTCTCACTCAAATCGCTGCAAGTGGTGTCCGCAGCCGATAAAATAGGAAGCTGCTGGATAGGAAACGGAGCCGCAACGACTTCATCTTCCTTTTCAGAAGTAATTCCATGCACTAGAGCAAACCCGGGTCCTTGTAGACTCTTCGTGGCACTGTGCTGGTAGTTCTTCAGCACCGATTTCAGGTGAGGGGTGACTTCCATCTCGTCTAGCACCCCTTCGGACTTCATGACAACATTCCACTAGGCAACCAACAAAACCGAACACAACACTTCAACAAACGATTAAAAAACCAGCACGATTTTAATACACTCAATCGGTAAACGGCGTTCGGCGCGTCGACGATTGTTCACGGTTTGAGACGAACTGAGCGGATTCGGTCATGATTCGGTGGTGTCGGCGCGATTGTCTGGCGTCCGCGCATGCGCGTTGCGCGTACGGGCGAGACGCGGTTGTTTTTTCGTTGCGATGATGGGGTATTGTCTTCGTTTGCGGGTGGATTGTTTGTTTTATGATGGTGGATTTCGCTGTGGGTGTTTTTGATGGGGAAATTTGGGTTGTTTGAAGTTTGGTTTGAGAAATTCGGTCTGGTTGGAGGTGGAGACTGTGTTGAAAGTTGGTCGGCGACGGATATTGGCGGAAATGTCTGGTCGAGAGCGTCAAGGCGCGTTCGTATTGTATTGAGCGCTGGTTGTTGGGATAAATTGGTATGAATACTTTGGTGGCTTTGGTGGTATTTTACCGAAAAAGTAACAGCGATTTACAAATTTTAATTTGTAATTACTTAAGTTACACTTAAGAATGTAAATTAATAACTTAATAACGCAAAACAAAATGGAAATGACTGTCATAGTATCGATGACAGTCGGGTTTTCTGTGGATTGGTGAGTTTTAATACAGGGTATGCCCTCCACGAGCACGAATCACTTCCTCACACCTGTGTGGCATGCTTCGCACTAGTCTGCGAAGAGATTCTTGGGGTATGCTATTCCATTCCTCGATCAGGGCTTGTGTCAGTTCTTGTATGGTTAGTGGTGGATTAGGGCGCTTGCGAACACGTCGGTCAAGCTGATCCCACACGTGTTCAATAGGATTCAGGCCAGGACTTAACGCCGGCCATTCCATGACCTGAATTCCACGTTCTTGTATCAGTTCTGTTGTCTATACTGATTCCAGCCCAAACCATCACAGATCCACGACCAAATCTATCCACTTCCTGTATAGTAGCGGCTGCGTAGCGTTCACCAGGACGTCTATATACATGTACTCGACCGTCGCAACGAGTTAAACGAAATCTTGACTCGTCTGTAAACAGTACAGGCGTCGAAGTTGCCAATCTCTGCGATCCAGAGCAAATCTCATTTGTGATGCAGCGTAAGGCGTGGTGCGCGGACAGGTCTTCTTGGTTTCAAATTCGCTTCTCTTAATCTGTTTCTAACAGTTTGATCAGAAATTTCTATAACATGTGCTCGTCTTAGGTCGTTTAGGTCTCGTGCTGTGGCAGTACACTGACGTAGAGAGGAAAGGACAAGAAATCGGTCTTGATTTTGAGTAGTTTTTCGATTTCGACCTTGTCCAGCTCTTCTAACGTATTGGCCAGTCTCCCGAAACCGATTCCATAAACGCTGAATAACAGAACGGGAAACTCGAAGGTCCCTGATAACATGTCGAATAGAGTGGCCATGCTGAATAAAGGCGACAGCACGAGCAACTTGCACTTCACTAAGATGCCTCATTTTACTTCTAATGACGTTTATAATCAACGAAAATGGACAACTGAATTCATTTATCACATTTAGTATGCTTTCATACTTCAATTCATTATAACATCAGCAATTGGCAAAAGCATGATAAATAAGGAACATTTGGGGGGTTTATTATAATGTTAATATGCATGTTATATTCATAATATGTAGATATAATGATAAGTTACAGTCTAAGTATTTTGTGTGTGAACACTGATTAATGCAAAAACTGACAGAAGACAATTTATTTATACTGACTGAATAGAAACATTAAACACAGGTGCTAAGTAATAAAATATACCATATCGCGAGTTCAAAGTACAATAACGCCAACTGATAAAGCCGAAACCCCATTTTATGGGAATATTTAATTCCGATAATAATAATTTCATACGCACGTAATGCAAAAACTAGAATGATATTTGATTGACTTCTTATTATTTACATTATTACAACGTCACTGTTCAGTACACGATGCGAAAATGTCATTTTCGCGTCACTATGGAGACACGAAAGATGCTATTTGCCCGCCAGGCCTAGGCAGGCTTGTAATGAACACTTTTCAGCGCTAGCCATGAAAATAATTGTACACTCATGGAATTAAGTAAGTTCTATAAATATTTTAGCAGTGTGTCGATGATACATCCAAGTACAAGTTTTTTGTTATTCTGGTCGACCGCTCGGCCGCCAAGTACAAAAAATTGTCCGTTTATGCTTCAACTCGTATATCGGAAATTTATTATTTGCGAAACCTTGTTCGAATGCTTTGAATTGGTTTATAATGATTAATGTTTCTATTTATTAGCTTAATGTGTAATTAATTAATGTAATTCCTACACTGCAATGTAATTGTGTTTTTATTAAATATGACGTTAATCTTATATTAATAAACATAAAAGTTTTCGATTACATGAAATGAAAATCTCATTTCAAGATATTACATACAACACAACAAATTATACTTACAACCTTATTGCATCTAATAGCTTTTTCTGCGTTAATAAATACAAAAATCAATTTGTTGTTGTCAATATTTTTACTTTTCAGGTTATTTCAGAACTGACATATGTATTAACATTTATTCACAAAATAGAAATAAATTAAAATTAAATTGCTTTAAATTTGTCTTTATGGTAATTTGTTAATTGTGATTTACTGGTGTTTCCGAGATATTTAGCTTCAACGATATTTTGCAGTGTTTACCTTAATAAACAGAAAGGAGGATGTATTTTGTATAGCATGAATGTATCATTACTATTTTTTTATATTATTATTTTGTATTTACTTTACAGCAATATGTTTCAAATATCTGACAACTGAAAATAATGACAATTATGTATGTATATCACTAATTCACAAAAATTTTTGGAAGCAAGCTCTAAATTTTCGACGCATTTTGATAGAATGTAAATATGTTATAATTATTATTAAAAAAATAAAATAAACCAAAATATACGACCATCTAAAAGACCATTTATACAACATAAAAATTATTTCATCAAATTTGACCTGGGATGAGTGTGAATTGTGTTGGTAACGGGTATATAATTTCCCAAAAGGAGACGTTTCAGAAAGAAAAGTTGTTGGTTTCTCTTACGTATAGCTTTTATTGCATATTAATTACTCACAATCATATGCAATAAAAGCTATACGTAAGAGAAACCAACAACTTGACGATTTGAACCAGGGACCTTTGCGTCGCTAGCACAATGCTCTCCCATCTGAGCTATTGACATTGTGCTAGCGACGCAAAGGGCCTTTGTTCAAACCCAGGTTGTGGCTGTAATTTATGATATATTTAAAATTTACATCCCGCCTGTATGTTACCATATTATTATCTTATAATATTACTTTGACAAAGTATGTCGTTAAACATTGTCAGTTATAGTTTATATTGTTAGGAAATTAAAAAGACCTTCATTTTTAATGTATATGCATTTTAGCTAACCTTACAGTACACAATTCATAAGTCAAAATGCTATTTTTAACTTATTATCGTTGTTAATGCACGCCTCTTAATTTATTTAGAAATAAAACAAATTTAGAAATAAAATTTCCAATAATGTTCCAGCTAATATATAGTAAATGAAAAATGTGTGCTTATTGAACTGGAACTATATTACAATAAAACTTCTGTAGAGCTCTTTGAAATATTAACAAAAAAAGAAAAATTAAAAATTAATTAGTTATCAAACAATGCAAAACCAAAAATGAAGCACAATAAATAGATATTACAACAATAAAAAATTATTAATTATATGTAAAATTTTAATAATTTGTCTTAACAAATGAACAAAAGAAAATACCAAAATGTTTTGTTTTCTTTTTTCTAGAAAGTAGAAAGTAATATGTTTCATATGGTCTTATTGGTTTTCTCTGTTCCTTCTGAAGTAGGAGCCGTTTAAAATAAGATATTGTTAATAATTCAAACGGCTGTAACTTTTTAATGAATTGAAAAAATAATTTACTTTCTGAAAAAAATTGTTTTGCGGAAGAAACGTGGGACAGCCTGTATATATTGCTATAATTTAAATTATTTTGGTTGTCAAGCATGTATTAGATGTCATGAAAGATAATTGAACATTAACTGCTGTAAAGTAAATACATATATAAAATTTCCATTGCCCTTCATACAAAATACATGCTCGTCCTAAATATAAATTTAAATTAAATTTAGAAAATTTATTTACATTTAGTGAATATATTTTAATATTACAATTCTGAAATAGTCTATATTTAGTGATAATCGTTGGCACCAAGTTGATTTGCGCCTTTACTTACTTACTTACTTAAGCCCGTCATCCTACTGCTGGGCAAAGGCATTTACTTGCGTAATTAATATGTGTATTAGTTAACATAAATTTATATAATGTGTCATGATATTACGCAATATCTTAAAATGAGCTTTTCGTATCATATTATCAAATTTCATGTTTACTAATATTATTATAAAAGTAATTCTATATTTAATTAAATGCATTACCTACTCGTAAACTTAACTGTAGTGATCATATTTCATTTATTACATTGCAATGAAAATATCACATTAAGGAAAAGGTCGGACACGCTAAAAATAAACTAAATCCCGTTACATTACATCCATCGAAAAACCACCTCGTGACGGACAACTTTTTGTGAAGCGGCCGGGTCGAGGTAGAACAGTACACGAATATAAAACCGACATACTATTTTCAAATCCTGCGATAGCGATACGAACTTACTTATTTCCATGACTGTACACAATATTCCCTATAGGTGACGACCGAATGGTCTGTCCAATCAAAACACAGAATTCGATTCGGTTTGATGTTTGCGATTAAAACGTCGTTAGTCTTTAGGAACTGGTGATTTTATTACGATATTGTTTTGTAGGATAAAAAATTATGTGTGCACCAGGGTTGCCACCTGTCCTCGTTTCACGAGGATTGTCGTCGTACGAATCATTTGTCCTCGTGTCCTCGGCGTGATGCCATTTGTCCTCGTGTACACAGATAGAAAAGATTTCTTGTTTTTAAGAAATATATTCTTTGGATCAAAACATATTTCTTTGACGCCAACAATATTTATTAAGTACTCTTTAAGTTTTATTAAGTACCTTGCTTGTAGAGATTAGTTTATTTGCAATATTTATTTAAATCAAATTGAGATATTTGGATTCAAACAAAAATATGACTTTCCTTTAAAGTAATATTTTTGTTTTGATTTAAAAAGACGTACCTTTACACCAAAGAAATCTAAGTTTTATTCAAATAATTATATTTGTATACAAGACGAGATTTATTTCCTTCAAAGAAATTATATTTTGATTCAAGTGAATATATTTTTAGAGGGAATACAACTGCATTATTAGATGGAGCTGTAAACACTCTCCTCGCAGTGTGGCCTTATCTTGAGTATAAATAGTAGACTGGTGAAAGCCTACCGCTCAGTTGATGTCATGCGTGTGGCTAAATTGTTAAAAAGGCCGTGTGATCGGCAGTATAGAGGTTCAAGTTCCGATTCCGAATAAACGTACACTTTGCTACCCTAACCATAACTATATGTACCCAGACCTGTACGACCCAGACCTGGAAGGATATGAGACATCCCAAAAGGCGGTGACACGTGGAGATTTTGCTCTACTGTGCCCGTCGAAAAGTTCTAGTCAATAATAGGTCAATAATTTCTTTAATCAAAGAAATATTTATCGTAACCTTAAAATATGGCATTTTAACTCAACCAACAATTTCGTCAATTTAAAAAATTATAAGTCTTTCACTCAACACAATCAAAATTATTTGAACTAAATAAATCTAGATCGTTATTATATACAAATTGTAAATTATAACTGAAAACATACGTTGTTTAAGACAAATAAACGCTCTTTCTACCAAGCAAATATTTCAAACGAATGCGTTTTGATCCGGAAATAAATATTTCTTAGCATTTATTGAAACACCAGATGTAGAATGAAATTGGGCTACCTAACCTAACCTACAAATGTTTTGAACAATTCGATAAGATTTAATATTTAACTTTTTTCCGACCTACTACGTCTTACCTTCCTACCTTAATTACAGCAATGATGAATTGCGCCACTTAAAACAATTAAGCGAGATACAAAATTCAACAATTCCTATCTAACCACCAAAAGTTGGCTGCAAAAAGTCGACGAGTTTAAAGTCTTCTGCTCTTTATGCTAGATTGAAATTTCGGTAGCAAAATTTCGGTTTACATGGTAATTTTTGAGAATATACCTAAATTTTATTTTTATGTGATATTACCACAGTGAAGTATTATTTTTGTATATTTAATAAAGTAATGTAGTATTTGTTTTTTGTTATATTTCAAGAATAGTTTGTTTTATTATTTGATTGTGTTTTATGTGGCAGTATGATGTGGACATATTGGATATGACATAATATTTTCACCCACTTACTGTCCTCGTGAACAATTACAAAAAGGTGGCAACCCTGGTGTGCACCATGCCCAGAAAGTGGTTTTCCGGGCATCAATAAGTGCCCAAGCTCGCTATGTTCGCCTGTACAATTCTTTTCTCGCCCCGGAAAAGAACTACTTCCTCGGGTTGGTTCACAATATACTATTTTTTTGTTGTTTCAATAATTATTACACATTATACGTTTTTGGAAAGCCCACGATGTACGGAATTCTAGATCCAAATCATAATTACTGCCCAGCCATCCTTAGCATTGGGCTGTGGTGGGCTGGGTTGTCCCGTAACGCATAAGGTTTGTCCAGATAATGTTAAATTAAGATTTTAGTGATTTATGTACTCGTTTTCTCGCTAACCGCGTATTCCAGAGTAACCCGGCCTTCAGAAATGTTTCTAGGCCAATTTCCACAGACATAACCTGAAAAAATATTTAGTTTTTATATATATTTAGATTTTTCAATGCCAGTTTAAAGTTTTAAACCACTTTTACGTCTAAGCCGAGTTTAGGTTTCCAAGATCTTGTATATAAACTCAGTTTGTGGTTTAAACCAGGGCTGTGGAGTCGGAGTCGTGGAGTCGGAGTCGGAGTCGGAGTTCAGACAAATTTCAGAGGAGTCGGAGTCGGAAAAAATGTACCGACTCCGACTCCGGGTCCATGTTTAAATAATGTAGAAAAAGACATGCGAGATGGCCGTTGCCTCAATAGATAGTAAACGATTAACTAAACATTTATTAGGTCGTTTACATAGTAAATATAATTTAACTACATAACACACAGGTCGGTAGTGAGTGATGATTAGCAAAATGATTATTGTGAGTCGCTTGCCGCGTCGCATATATAGTTTATGTATTTCCAGTTTCCAACAACCAACTTCAATATGGTAATTATGATAGCTCGATCATCTACAAATAAAAATAATCGGACTTCGATGCATACTTATAAACGAATTAGAACTTTCCAAAGTGAAGCGCCAACGTGTGGTTTTCCCTATTCATCAAAATTACGAGAATTTGCCACAAATAACAGCTGAACAATTCATTAAATATTGCAAAAAGTATTTTAATGATATTCCCTTGCAATTTTAAAAAGAAAAAATAGTTTCCTACAGCTTTTGTACCAGAAGAAACAACGTGATGGTATCACAGTCGTATTATCAACTCTCAACATTTTTTTTTATTTTTATGTCCCAATATCTGAATGTTTGTAAAAGATAATGATTTATTAGTAAAATTTTGCAATTTTAGCATTAATGTTTGATAGCTTACGTTTGACCGAAATTGATTCCTTTTTTCGGCACATGAACAAATCAAAAGTATCACTCTTGATTCTACAATATTATGGTATAATCAAGGCTATCACATCTCTTTGTATTTAACAAAATATGTAGAGATTTTAAATTGTTACTGATTCTGTCGAGTGTAGGTTACGGATTTTAAGATTATTGGTGGCTATGTCGTAGTCTTTCTGCGATCAACTAAAAACCACCGATATTCGCAGATGTCGTCACCTACTCTTGGCAGAATTGAGCCAGATATATTTTTTATTATTAGCAAAGGTACAAACTTCACTCTAACGTAATTTTTAATGCATAACCTTAAACATGCATAATATATGTATATTATGCGATTAAAAATTATAACTGCATTTCCGATTTAAACTCTACCTTAAGTTGAATGTAGGAGGAATATCCATGTAATAAAAGTCATACTCGTTGCAGCCAGAGTTGTGACGTCATTACCACTAACAGAAGTAAGAGTTGAGATTATTTTCATTTTATTTTGCACCTAATTTTGTATTAATTCAAATGAGTTTTACTTTGTACTATACAGTGGTTTGTCATTACTTTTGTTATTATTAAAGATAGAACATCGACTCACGTGACAAACTAGTTCAGAATTATGTGCTCTCTAATGAGAAAACAGTTGAAGTTCTAATGATTTCAGAGATATTTTGAAAATATAAAAAAGCGTCCTTTTTAATTATGGCCATAATTTTGTGGTCCAATCAACAGACCTTTTTGTTTTTATTTCCAATTAGATTATGTCAGATTTAATTTTCTTTTGCCATTAAATTCGCTGGAAACAAATAAAATTTTGCCGGAGTCGGAGTCCGACTACCAAATTTATCTGGAGTCGGAGTCGACAGTTTTTTTACCGACTCCGCAGCCCTGGTTTAAACTAGCACAGTTTAAGCAAAATTCAGTCTATGTAATATGTACAACGAAAAAGAAATAATCAAAAGTGATTCTCTCATGATTCTTCTCTCATAAATTCGGAAATAAAATCAAATAATACAATGTAATACAATGTAATACAGCGCGGTTTCCGGTGTTCTAAGCGTAGGCTTATCAATATTTATGTCTAGTATGCCCCAGAAAGAACATATTATAAAAACACTCAACAAAAAAAAGTTCGTCTAAACGCCTGCAGTGCGTACCCGCCTTTAGACGAGCCGCCGTCGCGACAGTAGTCGCGGCTCGCTGCTATCCGAGTGAGGTCATGTGACCGACCTTCCCGTCAAAATAGCCGCGCGGTCGTGGCATCGCGCGCGCTGTGCTACGGCAGTCGGCACAGCTCGCGGATTCGACCGGCAGGGGACGCGCGGCGGGGAGCGCGGAGGAGAGCGCGACACCTCTCTCCGAGTCTGCGGCCGTCTCGCTCCACCCGACGAGGTCGGCAAAGTCTAGCCGCTGATGACGTTGTTTGTTTGCCCACACGTTCCCTCCGCCCTACACCCGCGCACCCGCGTCCCGCGCCCGCAACCTAGCGTGATATTCGCGCGGACTGCGGAGGGACGGAGCGGAGAAACGCGATGCTAGGTCTCGACGTTCGTGTTTTGTCTTCGCCCGACAGCGTGCCATCCGCTACAGGAACTTGCTTACGAAAATACATATCTCTGCTAGCTGTGTAGTAGCTGTTTTTATTGACTAGCTTGAAGATAGCTTGGATTGGATTGGTTTGGTACTGGATTGATTTGACATAAAGCGAAACAGCTAACAATAGGGTATTCCGGTGTTTTTGAAATTGTCATTTTTTACAAAGTATGGGTGCTACTGTTTGTTACTTCACAAGTAAAACATCAAACATTGTTTTAAATTAAGCGAAATCGTTGTTTGAAGTTTGAATTAGGATTGGTCTTTGTGACGTCACAAAGACCGCTCAAAGTGAGCGACTTGACAACGTTGCTATATCTAGGGTGCACGTAGTAAATTTTTGTCTTCTGTTGTGTCAACGTTTAGAATCGCTCGTTTGTTGACACCTGCTTTGGTTATTGAGGTTATATCAAACACTTGTTCAAAATGTATAAACTCCAACGCCGACGTTGTTCTGTGCCCGGCTGTAACAACAGTAACTCCTGATAAGATTTTCTTTACATTGCCGACTAGCGAGATGAGAGATGTTTGGCTTTAAGTTTCAATGATCAAATTTAATCATCTCTCAAAAAAGTTACCTTTATTCGTTGTCAAACAACAGGCCCGCCAACCGTCAACTTGGCCGATCAGCTGTTCGAGAGCTGTCCGCTGTTGCCACCGCTACTAGGGATCGGTAATCATCGTGTATTTCCGAGGGTGGTCGGTGAATACAAACGAAATGCACTTTTAATTGCAATTATCTCATAGAAAAATAAATCAAAAAGCTCATAGCTTAACTTTATGAATCCTCATAAATTGTACAATAGGTTAAACCGAATATCTGCTTAAATTTTGACATGACCGGAATACCCTATTGATTGTCTAATACGGGAAACTTTTAGGTCTAATAATGGACAACATTTAGTGCTAATAAGAAGTTAAAGTTAGCCTTAAAAGTTGTCCATTATCGATTTTAATAAGGTTCATTACTTCCTGATTCTAGAGTAGTTTTGCCCGATCGATCAAATCATGTCCAAAAAAACTAAAATAAAGGTTTAATTTCACGTAAACTAAAGATGACAAATGAATTCAGTTGTCAATTTTCGTTGATTAGAAGTAAAATGAGGCATCTCTAGTGAAGTGCAAGTTGTTCGTGCTGTCGTCCTTATCTTATTCAGCATGGCCACTCTATTCGACATGTTAGCAGGGACCTTCGAGTTTCCCCTTCTGTTATTCAGCGTTTATGGAATCGGCTTCGGGAGACTGGCCAATATGTTAGAAGAGCTGGAGCCTCATTCTGCAGCGCTTAGCGATATCGCTATACGTCATATTGAACACTTAGCGACATCGATAGCCGTATTCTACCGTTTTGATCGATATCGACTGACGTCACGACTTTCCGACATGTCGCTAAATTTAACGACAGCTTCGGAGGTGTCGATAAGTTGATTCGATATCGATATGCGCATGTAACCTCACTTTACGTTCATTAGTTGCGTTCGGATATTCTACACTGTTGACACTTTTTGCACCAAGTGACACCGAGCCGTTTTATTATGCGGTGCGGTGTAGCAGTGTTGACACTTTCGTGTTCGGATATAGCTAGAGGGAGGCAGTGCGGTGTACGTGGTGCGTGCACTATCTACACCTTCAATTTTGGTGGAGCGCGGTGTACGGAGGCGGTGTACGTCAATCTTGTCAGTGTTTTTTTAGGTTAAGTTGGGTTAAGTGAGGTGATTTCGTATTAGAACATCAAGGTCTATAAAGTAGTAAGGTTATCCAAGTACGAGATTTCTCAGTTTGAGGGGTAAAGGGAGATCGTGACGTCACTAGAGTCGTGCGCTGCCACCAATTTGAATGCTTATTTCGTTGTATGATTTAGGTTAAGTAGGTGCATAATTATATTGAAAAAATAAATGCATCTTTATTGTGATCATTTTTAAATGATTAGGATGAAAAAAAAATGATGAATGTGATTATCACAACATGCTATTTCAATAATTTGTTAATAATGCTGAATAAGTACATTAGTATGTAATGTATGTCCGATTAAAGAAATGTGTTGTGCTAAACCAGGTCTCTGCAGTTGGAATCAAAATTTAGCAGAAATTCAGTGAGTGGAGTGAGTCAACCTACAAACAAAATCAAGAGCCGGAGTCGAAGGTGGTATAACGGCAACCACATATTTTTGCAACCATGCAAATTGGGGGTTGAAACACTAAAATTATCAGGAATTGAAGTCGAATGTTTGGTTTACCGACTCTACAGATAAATAAATAGAAAAACTATAACTAAATCAGTATTGGTAGTATTGGTACAACTTGCTTATTAAACCACTCATTGGCTTGTGCTGATTACAATATTTGGTTAGAACATACGTACAAAGAAAAAATAAAAAATCAGTAAGAAGCTTTATTGTACAAATTTTCTCATCTTTGTTGTAATTTTATTTTTAATATCAGCTACTCTTCGTTAAATATTTAGATTTTTTTGCTGCTGAAAAGTAAAATTTAAAAAAATTTATCCGTACATATATTCTTTGCTCGACAAAAGCTTTCAAAACTATGGTATCAATAACTGGATCTTGTTTTAAAAGTTCTCTTCTTAATTTACTGCTAATTCTTTTCGAATTATTAATCCCATCCCCCGTAAGTCTTTCGAACTTGCTAATTCATTTTATTAAACAAGCGTTTAAATTCTTCCGACGGATTTCTTAGGCCGTCAAAAGATAAATGACGTATCCAGGATGGAAGGGAGTATGGGTGCTCTTGCTGGTCTTCGTATGAGTAATGTCCCAATTGTGGATGAGTTCTGCTTTAAACTTTGATCACGTGGAAAAGTAAAATATGATATTGTTAATCCAATCACTGTTGAAATGTTATACCTCATACCGCAACCCGGTACGGAGCAAACCATAGGCATCTAAAATTGATACATGATTTAGAATAATGTAATTTCCAATATAAATTAATATCTTACCTTTACTAACTTAATTACTTCATAAAATACTACACTAATAAAACAACCAATAACGTAAAACTATCAACTATTGAATATAACAATATAAACGCAGAATAACGATTAAACACGAACAAAAGCAACCTTTCTAATTCACTAAAAAACCTATAACGAGCTGAGCTGGCAATAATTAAACGTATCTTTGAACAAACTAAACGAGCGATGTATGCGACGTGATGCGAAGTGTGCCTCTAGTGACGTCACGAAAGTAGAGCATATAGGGATCTGAGGGGGGTATATAAAGTGTACTATAGGAAAGATAGCAAACTGGATAACCTCTCTCTTTATAGACCTTGTTAGAACATAGGAAAGTTTTGACACACGTGACACTGACAGAGCGGACGCTGACCAGTCTGACGTTTGATGCGCACCATGTGGCCAGGTGCGTTCGAAAATCCTGTGAACTACACCTTACACCACCCTTACACCGTTGTCACGTGACAGCGCGCCGACACTATCTACACCGAACCCAGAACCGAATAAACGAACACAGCTATTGTGTACGGAATGTGTAAACCCAGTGACAACCAGTGTGTCAAAGGTGTAGAATATCGAAACAGCTAATAATGGTTCAGCAGTAAACTATGTTATAGGTTCCCGCCTAAACGTCAAGAAGTTTTAAAACAGTGGATTATAGCTATCCGAAGAGATAAGTGGTATCCTTCTAGACCCAGTAGGAATTGTGGACAACATTTTTTAGAAACTGATTATCAAATCAAACAAAGATGTAGCAAGAAATTTCTGAAACTTGATGCTTTGCTAAGTGTTATAGATGATACGTGGTATTGCAGCAAGGCCGTCGAATTATATTGTTAATATTGTTGATAAGAACATTGCTGTTTATATTGTTAAGTAAGTAAGTAATGTAGTTTTATATAACATTTCGAATAAATAAAAATTTTAAAATGTGAAAAATAATTTTTTATTTATAATTAATAACAACAAATAAATATAATCAGCATCATGTGGACTACTTTTTATATGAGAATGCGTTTCCTTAATTCAGTAATACAAAGAGCATTTATTCATTGGATTGAACTACTAATATATAATTTGAGAGTACCTATATGTAGACAGTAAATTTTATTTAGCCGGAATATATGAATAAAATATACTTTTTATTAAATCTGCTATTGTTATCTAGTTTATCGAAGTCTCTGCAAAAGTTAAACTTGGTTAATTTGTTGCAATTTAATTGACAAAGGATATTACAAATAAAAATGTGTAATTCGGCCGTAGTACTGAATGAAATACAAAGAGATGGCTAGCCCACATCCCTGCGAGTTGCATACCAAATGCATTTGCCTCACTTATTAACCATTACGGGTCCTTTCCAGTAAATACGTAGTATATAAATTTCACTGCCTCAAACGTACAACATAACCTCCTGACCACGAATCGAATTGCTGTCACATCTGACAGCAAATGTACTGTCAGTAAGGTATTTTTTAATCGGATTTTAGCGATATCGATACCCGTGACGTCATGTCGAATCGAAACGGTATAGCGATGTCGCTAATCGCTATAATTGTAGAATAAGGCTCCTGGACAAGGTCGAAATCGAAAAACTACTCAAAATCAAGACCGATTTCTTGTCCTTTTCTCTCTACGTCAGCGTACTGCCACACCACGAGATCTCCTCCTAAACGACCTAAGACGAGCACATGGAATAGACATTTCTGATCAAACTGTTCGAAATAGATTAAAAGAAGCGAAATTGAAACCAAGGATATCTGTCCGCGCACCACGCCTTACGCCGCATACCAAAGCAGCGGATGTGAGGTTTGCTCTGGATCACAGAGATTGGCAACTTCGTCACTGGACGCCTGCACTGTCTAAAGACGAGTCTAGATTTCGTTTAACTCGTTGCGACGGTCGAGCACGTGTATATAAACGTCCTGGTGAACGCTACGCAGCCGCTACTATACAGGAAGTGGATGGATTTGGTCGTGGATCTGTGATGGTTTGGGCTGGAATCAGTATAGACAACAGAACTGATCTTGTTGTGGTTCCTGGTAGACCAAATGCCATGAGTTACATCGAAAACATCTTGGAGGACCATGTGGTGCCTGCTGCATATGGCGTCGGTCAAAATCATCCTAATGCAGGACAATGCACAGCCACATACCGCCGGCATCACCAGAAACTTTTTACAAGAACGTAGAATTCAGGTCATGGAATGGCCGGCGTTAAGTCCTGACCTGAATCCTATTGAACACGTGTGGGATTAGCATGACCGATGATTCGCAAGCGCCCTAATCCACCACTAACCTTACAGGAACTGAAACAAGCCCTGATTGAGGAATGGGAAGCATACCCCAAGAATCTCTTCGCAGACTAGTGCGCAGCATGCCACGCAGGTGTGAGGAAGTGATTCGTGCTCGTGGAGGGCATACACTGTATTAAACGTCACCAATCCACAGAAAACCCGACTGCCATCGATACTATGACAGTCATTTCCTTTTTGTTTTGCGTTATTAATTTACATTTTTAAGTGTAAGAAGTAACTAAGAGTAGTTACATGGTTTTTGTAATTTTCTTTAGTTAAATATATGGTGTTGAAGTATACCAAATTTGATTTGCCTATTAGAACTATTATTTAAAAATTATTACAGGTTTCGAAGAAGTGTTCCCCTAGTTTTTCTGAGCAGTGTATATGAAAGCAGCTGTTTGCTTGATACAGGAAAGTATTTATTTCTTGGTTGTTTTTTTACACGCTGCAGCATTAATTTATTTGAATAACGATGTCGATTTTCCCTAAAATTGCAAATCACTATGTACCTATATTATTATATACATTATATATTATTTAATTTAATGGCTTCCTAAGTTCCTTCCTGTATCATACTTACTACGTATGATAAAGTAAAAAAAGCAGATTTGTGTCATGATGTGATATGTTTTATAACTCAAGAGTGAAGTCAAAGTTTCAGTTTGGTCCTATTTTCTAAGTGAATCTAAAATACAGACAGACCTACAGAGAAATAGAAACAAATAAATCCATTTCCAGAATGGCCACACTTCTAACAGAAAGAAAAGTTAGTTGTAATCGTATTATAATTCAAACTCAGGTATTTTCTCTTGACACATATCTGATCTCTTTTTAGAACGGACGAAATTCATATATGTACAATTCAATTATACTAAATTCATGACTCTTGAAGCGATACGATCGCTTATGTGCATATCTTGTATCGAGTGGGTGGATTTTGCCATGAACCGCTGGTTGCGAGTGAATAGACACTTGATTTATTTATTTATAAGGACACCCACGTCCCAGCACTTTTTCCTAGCACAAGGATACCTTTTTTCTACTTTAATCCATTTGGGTATTGCAGTCATTGAGTGATAGCGCAATCCTTGTTCTTTAGTGAAGCAAGAAAAATGAATCTGTAGGTAGAATGAAGGAGATTTAAAGTGTATTTATTATCATAATTGCTTAATTAATAAATCAGGCGTTTGTATATTATGCTTATTTGGTATATGTAATAATAGATCTATATCTATCCTGAAATCTGGACATCTTGGCTGACCAATAGGATCACATGTCCTGTCCAATCTGTTAGGAAGAAAAATGCCATTGAGATTGTTTTTCCGTAAAATCTGGTGGTAAAAACAAAGATTTCTGGGATTTGGGGATTTAGTTTTGAGAATTAGTTTGGTTAGTTTTGATTATTGATTTGCTATAAGTTTTATTTATCGTGTTTGTTGAGCCTGTCATGTGTATCATTATTAATTATTTGAAAGAACTGTTATTTAAGTTCCTTGTTAGGTTATAGCTTTCTTATCAGCCGAAATAGCTCAGTTGGGAGAGCGTTAGACTGAAGATCTAAAGGTCCCCGGTTCAATCCCGGGTTTCGGCAATCTTTTTTTTTTTTAATTTTTAAAATTTAAATTCTCATTATTTTTCTAATAATAATAATTTTTCATTATACATTTTTTACTATTGTATTTTGTATTATAGGCATTAAATATGCCTTTTCAATACTTTTTGCTTTTTCAATACATACAAATAAAAGCCGTATGAGCCTTCAATTATGAGTTACGATTGTTTTTCAAATTATTATCATTTGTATTTTTTGTTCTTTACGAATGGTACGTAAATTAATCTATTGTGTATAAGAAATTTTATAACGTCTGCATTTATCATACTAGTGACGCCATCTCTGAGGTGGTCGTTTAGCTAAGCTTGACCTACCGAGTAATACGTTTGGTACGTATCACATAGATGGCGACACCATTTAGCGCTAAAGATATTTTTTTAAATCATCAGTTAATTAACAGTATCAGTGCAAAACTTTTAAACTTCAATAAACAATAAATTAAGTTACATTTGCTATTATAACACCTTGCTCATTGTCATTTCACTGACATCTAACCTCACTTACTTATAAAATATAATTCCTGTCTTAAGGCTCCCGTCTCCTACCCCCAAAACGCCAAAGTAACTCACGCTATTATTATTGCGCCAATCGTGAAATGCTTGCTACCATTCGACTCTGTAGGTTTTTATGCTACTGCCATCGGAAAGGATTTCAATATTTATGCAGATTATTTATGCAAATTTTAGTGTTACAAAATGTGGACTTCAAATATAGAAAAGCTTTCCGATGGCAGTGGCATCTGATTATTGTCTGCTGTAATACATTATAAAAGTACATTAAATGTTAACTATAAAAGCACAAGTTACTTTCTTCCGAACTTCTCTAGAAATGCATTCTGGGGCATTCTAGTAAGGTGGCGAAAATGACTACAATAGCGACAGTTCAGGTATCCAAAACTAGATGGCGCGGCCTAAAACTGCATTTTACTAAAATGTTTTTTTATGTGATATGTCGATTGTTAAAATACTATATCATCAACTAAAAAACTCAATACGACGCCAGTTTCAATATTTATACAAATAGAAAGTAATAATATTTATATATTATAAATATATTATCAATAATATATTATTTATATTTGCAAATTACATATATCCATATATGGAAGACAACTTAATTACTTTCCTGTATTTGAAAATTACTATGGTTTTCCAGTTAGTTTAATGTTATTAATGGGTAAATCTATTCTATTTGTTGTACGTAGTATGTTCAAACCACGTTCAAACAAAATATTATATTAGTATAAATTATATTATTTGATAAATTTTGGAACCCACTAAACAAGTAAATATATCTGCAACATGTCTACAACAAATTTCTTTGTCATTGTTAAATGCAAATAATGTAATATATATTTAATTGTAATATTGTCACTACTTCTTATGTAATATTTTGACCATGTTATCATTACAAGAATGCAAAATTTTAAAAAATATTTGAATCTCATTTATTCATTGCAATTTGTTTTGTAAAATTTGATTAAAATTCTTTTGTAGTAGGTATTCTGTTGTATTAATGTACTCCATAATATACTTACCTGACGGTTTTTGAAGGAGGAATTAGGGTTTAGTACAACTCACGTATATACAGTAGAGCGTCGATAATCCGAACGTTCCCTAATCCGAACGACCCAAAAATAAATAATAAAACAATAAATCACCGAGTAACCGAGTAAAAAGCTATTTCTGTCGATTCCTTTTTACAAACATATATTGCTTTTGTTTTATAGCTTGTATCCAATACTCGATATTTGATAATCCGAACCACCCTCGGTTCCAATTAGTTCGAATTATCGATGCTCTACTGTATATGAATTATTTTAATAAATACGAAACTCATATGAAACTTTTTACTCAGTATGACAATTACTACTAAAAATAATTTTGTGGGAAAAAACTGGGACACCTGTATGTAAATTATATATCATACATCACACATAATTTCCGCGGGGAATAGTAGAACAGTTACATCATACGTATAACAGATGAACGTTTACTGTCTATTATACATGTTAACAGACTGAAAAGTCATGACGAACTTTCTGGAAAAAGGGCAAAAACTTGACACTTATGACACTATTCTCCGCAGAAACTGTACAACATATTTGACAGTCTTCTTTTTCACTTCGGAAGGGTCACTGTTATCTTCCACCATTTCCAGTGATATGCATGTGTATATAAAAAGAAACAAACATTTCCACATCCTCGTTTGCTCCCAACGGATTATCAATAGTCAAATTCACACTGCTTTCTGGCATCTTCGCAGCAGAATCTTCCACAGTATCCAATGACAACGGTCCTGGAGAGTTCGGCTGTACATCACCATATCTAAAATAATAATATTTTAATTTATAGCATACCTATTTGTATAAAACATACCGTAAAACCTCTTGAAATCTTGCCCACCTTAGTTTTGCTGCCGCACTTCGTGAATTTGTGCCCTTCTTTTTCGAATAACTCCTTCGAGAATGGGATAAGCGACCCATTCTTCCAACTAATGATTAGTAAATTTTGTATTGTGGGCAGAAAATATATGTATTTGTCACACGTCACACAAACGAGTTATTTACAACCTAACCTACTAAATCTGTTTATAAGTATTATAACTGGAAACTGTATAATCACCACTCAAAAATAATATAATACAAACATATACTACAAACTCCCACACACTTTATAACTCTGAACACTAACTCCTCTATAAATCAAAAACAAAGACCGAAACGGGAACTGGCAATTACAGTAGTAGCACTGACACGGCGTCGGGGTTCCCCTACTATGCCGCAAACATACGTTAAATCGTCAAATGTAGTAAATACGAAATAAATTCAGAATTGGTTATATTGGTGCCATCTACATCTGGTAATTTTTCTATTTCGAAGCTTTGGAGAAAAGCGCGCCATTTGAATTGAGACGGGAGCCTTAATTTGTATTTATGTATTTAAAGTTGTATGTTTTACTGTTGTAAACCTGTTGTAACTGCTACCATGCGTTTATACAAAAATTTATTTAAAATATCTGAGCATTACATATTTCCACTATAACCTAAGAATATCGTAAATATTGCTAATTTATCATACGATGATTGCTTTCAACGGATAATCAATATCATAATAATACATATAACTGAATATTTATAATATACATAAAACAAACCTTAAAAACTACAGATTACACGTCATAAAAAAAAATAATCACAATGCAACAAATACAAAATAAAATCAATCGTTTTCGATTTCACTATATTTACAACTCAACCAAAAAAAAAAACCACGTTTAAAATTTCAAATAATCAGTCGAATTAACGAAATACAATTATTATAATAATAATAATATGATTGAGGCAATAACAGAACGAGAACATAGTAAAAGTTTTTAGTTAATAATAATAATAACTAACTATAATCACTAATGATAATAATAAGAATATATACAGCTCTAATAAAGATCGATAAAACTAGGTTAAGAATAATCGAATGACATCTAATGTGTCAAAAATGGTCCACTTTGACCGCGACGCAATTGGCAGCATGATTCGACGGTAGCAAAATGTTATCCCAGTCCGTGCATATGTCACTTTCCGAGTCCGTCGCTTTTAAGGTTATACTCAAACTCGGCAATGTATTTGCGTAGTGCGGGATGTTCAGAATTACCGGTTTCTGGAATTCAATACCTAAAGAATACAAATAAACATTAGTTAGTTAATAAAAAGCAGATTTTGTTTAAAATTTATATTAAACAGTCAGTTTATTTCATATTATTGGTTTATTTATTATTAAAAGTGGTAATGAGTTCATTCAAAAGTTATAAATAAAACCCTTTTTTATGAGGCACCTTTATATAGGTAAAACTACGAGAGCTGAAGGTGAGTCATCGATTCCAGCTGTTATTTTGCTGATACGTTACAGACTATTCCCGTGCGTTAGAAAGAAACAGAGTGCTTTTTCATGCGTCTGTTCTTACGTTTTTAGGCGATGACTCACCTTTAGCTCTCGTAGTTTTACCTATAGAACGTTGTATGATCAGAAAAACAATTTAAATGTAAGTATTTTTGCATTTAAAAAATCTATCAAGGAACTTTTATTTTACTACAAAAAATGATTATAAATATAATAAAATATACTTAAATAATTCATAAACTTTTCAATGTATTAACCAGACACTTTTACAGATTTCCAATTACTTAATCTGTCAAAATCATAATAATCCATAATCTACACAAGAAAAAAATTTGACAAGATATAATAAACTTTTTTCTGTCATATCTGAATCTGAAGAAAAAATTGCGAATTGCACACTAGCTTTTGTCAAAAGCTAGTGTAATTTACAATTTCTGTCTTCAGATTCAGATTCTACAGAAGTAAGCATTCTATTTTTGACAAATTAAGTTTGTAATTTAAAATCTGATATGTACATTAAAAGTTTATTGATTTTTTTTATCAAGTTAAAAAGTTAATGTGTCAACTACCTACAAATTTAGATATAGTCATTTTTTTGTTTTGTTTTTAATTACAATATTTATTTATTTTTCTGAATGTTTAGAGCGAATAACCTTTTTTGAATTAGAAAAGAAAAATTGTGCAACTATGATTCTTATATAATATTTTAAAGATTAGCTGCATAAAAAATATTTTAAAAATTGTTCTGATATTTCTACACCATGTATATTTCAAGAAAAAGTCAAAACAGTCCCTATGAGCCATTTCAAGTAATTCAGAAGTCCCTATAAGTAGTCATTCATAATAAACAAAGAAAAATGTTTACAGATCATCATTCACAAAATATAATAGCAATAACATTTACATGAATACATTAATTTGTATATACTGGGTCATTATAAATGATTGTAGTCGAAGCAGCTGCTGAAATCAAGAGTAAAAAATTGTGTTTGCCGCTCCATAGAAAATAAATACATACCGATGTTAAATACTCAATTTGTTAAATTGGTTTCATAACGTACTGTAAGTTCAAGACAAGTTTCTGTAAAGCTGTAAAAATGTAGTAACATGGGCATGGCTTACTTCGCCTACAATCATTTATAATGACTCTTATTATAATGACTCTAGTACAGTAAAAAGTATGTTTTTTTTGTTATTTCAATATCTGGAAATTTTTGACATTTGATCATTAAAATAAAAGAAATAAATTAGGGTGCAATTTTATATTGATCAAAACATATTAACTTGTGCCCCAAGAGGCTCAATATAGAGAACAACTTCAGTTTAATAGATAAAAAATAAAAAAGTTTTTGTTTTTTTTTAACCACAGTATATTGACATACGGCACACGTTTAATCAAAAAAAAATTTAATACACTATGCTACTTTGCCTATTTATACATACAGGGTTAGTCAAAATTACACTGTACACACTGAACACACTGTGTTTAAACAAGCTATTGTTTAAAAATATATTTTGAATATACAATGCCTATATATATTTTATTCTGAAAATTTGATAATGTTTCCTTTTTTTAAACCGAACACCGTATATCTTTTTACATTTTTTAATTCCTAGATTAATTCCAAGAATTTTTTGTAGAAATTATGGATTTTTCGAGTTATCAGCAATAAATCAAAATTAGTTGAGATTACCGAAACACCTTAATATTCTCCAAGTGTAAACAATTTAAAGCAAAAGTTTTTGGTTTAAAACAAGCTATTGTTTAAATATATTTTACTACACATTTTATTACGGAAATGTTGTAGCTTTTCTTTTTCTAATAACACCCTGTATATTTTTAAATTTTTTAATTTTAAGATTAATTCTAAGAATTTTTTGTAGGAATAGTTTTTTCATAAATGCATCATATTTGAGTTATAATATATTTATCAAAACACCTGAACTTCAAATTAAGAATATTTTCTCAAATACATACACATTTATTTTAATTTGGCACTTTGAAAATTTAATTTAATTTTTAATGTTTTGTTATTTTGTCTTCCTTTTTCTTATTTTGTATCCGTTTGGTTAAAATAAAAGGTAATGGGTTTGGATTAATTGAAAGAAAGATTCTTACACTAAATTCTTAGAATTAATCTTAGAATTAAAAATTGTATAAATATACACGGTGTTAGAAAAAAGATTTCAAGTTACCATATTAAAATGAACACTCGTATATTAAAAATATATTTAAACGTTAGCTTATTTAAAACAAAAAAACTTTTGCATAATCAAATTTTTGAAATATTTTACGGTTGGCGAATTATTTAGGTGTTGCGGTAATTTTGATTAACCCTGTGTATGTAAACCTATTATAAACATACCGTGTTTTTTTAGCTTCAATAAATAAATAAAAAAAAACAAAACAAATTCTAATCAAAGTGATTATTCTGGCCAACAAAGAACAAAATCGGTCAAGTTAAAACTGTTTCTGGTATGCTTTTCCATACAATCTAAATTGGAAGGCAGAAATTCCTTATAATTTTTAGTGAAAACAATGCATTTTTTGATTTTTTGCTAAAACTAGGCACAAGTGTAAATTTTTGCTTCGATATTGAGAACCTATGGAAAAAAGTATACCATAAACCAGCTATCACTTGTTAGATTTTGTTCAAATAGTTTGGCGGGGAAAAAAGTGGGACATCCTGTATATAACAAAAAATTCTTTAAAGAAATCCTTTTAACAAAACTGGAACAATAAATAATTTTACCTTGTGGTCCGCACATAACCAGTGGCGACAACATAGTCTCACCTAAAATAAAAAACAAAAACAAAAAAATAATAAACAAACGAGAAAAACTAAACCTAACGGGTATGTACACTGGCAAAAATAACCTCAAAATTATAAAAAAATAAATAAAATTTTTTATACCATTTTCCAAATCCATCGGCGGGGCATTATCACACAACCTCGGATCTGTAATAACGAAATAAATCTCCTGCTGAACGCCTTCGACAATCGCATATTCCGGAATGTCCAGCGAAACACCCCAATACTGATTAACCAACTTCGCACCCCTATAATCCACAATCGCAGACGTAATATCTCTCCGATTATAATTGGCGTAGATCTGACTCGAATTTCGGTTAAAATCTTCCATAGCCCGATGTTCCATGATGCTATCGGGCACTTGCAATTGTTTCTTGGTCATTTTCGGCGTACCCTCCTTCGAGTTTTTCCCTCGAAAGCCGAGCTTCTTCAGGAACTTCGGCGTGCTCATGCCTTCCGATTTCTGATGCTTGAAGGACTGCGTTTTTGCGAGTTTTGTTGATTTTTTGTTAGTAGATGGACTGTGATCTGTTAGGTGTGCGATGTTAGGCTGAGATCCGAATAAAGCGCTACTACGTTCCTCACCCCTTAAGCTAGGGAAAAACAAAAAAGACGCACGTGTCAGTTTTCTTCCAGGTACCACCGTTGGTTGTTTTATTGGTTAGGTTTTAGTTTTTGTTTGTTTGTTTAGTCGTGAGTGGTTAATTTGTTATTCTACTCGAGCAAACGCAAGCGGTTTATTACTAAGTTTTGTGGTTATTTTGGAAAAGTTTTCATGCAGAGAAGAATAAGAAATGGTATCATATTTGGTCGGTTATGTAAAATCAGTCAAAATGTACAAAAAGGCGCACCACTTAAGAAGTAAAGAATGTACTAAAACTAGACATTTTGCATCTTCAGATGAGCTGAAATCCTATATACCAGACGGAAAAAATTACCAGGGATGTTAAATTACGGTAATTAATTTTCTTCGTTAGTTACCGTTGAAATTAAAATTATTAATTTCAATATTAAATTACCACGTAAATAAAAATAAAAAATGTTAAAACACGCTGGTTTAAATTACTGGGTAATTAAAAATTCAACGTGATAAATTGAACCGGCGTTAATACCGATCTCTGTAAGTGAATGCTACTTATGTTAATAAAAATATTTGGTAAATAAAAGTCATATTTTTGTAGATAACTAGCAATCTAACTAAGGATGTTAAATTTCCGTAGTTATATTTTTCAGAAAATTACCGCAGAAATTAAAATTATTACTTACAAATTTAAATTACCACGCAATTGCAATTGGTAAATTATATTTACTTAAATTACCAGGTAATTCAAAATGATAATTTACCAATGACAGTAAGTTATGTAAAAAAAACTGGGTACTTTTCTTGATTTAATAGTACAGTAAAGTAATTTATTACAACATATTTACATAAAAAAAATTTAGCTAAGTCAACACAGTATATTTAATACATTTTAGAAGCATCCCAAATCGGCTTGAAAATATTCGTCCAGACTGTAGGAAGCGAGCATGATCATGGATTCCCTCAGCCAACCAAGTAAAATAGTAGTAATTCATTATTAAAATGAAAGCAGGGATTACAATAAAAATACTTTTTATACCAGCAAATTATAAAATGGACAGTCTAACAGCATAATTATAGTATAAAATACTGTAATTTATGTATTACCGACTCACAAAACGACAACGCCCGGTTTCACAAGCAATGATCACATTTTATATGGTTTGCCAGAACATTTCTTTAAATCATGGATTTGATAGTTGGTAGATGGCTTCTCATTTAAAATGTGTATTATTAGGTTTGTTCAAGCAGCAGTAAAAAAAATACCCAACTAATTGGGTATTATTCTACGCATGCGCAAAGGAATTTTGGAGGAGCAAAATCTCAATTGCGTATGCGTAGAAGAATACCCAACTAGTCGGGTATTCTTTTTTACTGCTGTTTGAACAAACCTATTGGCTTCGCTGAATTAAGTAATTAAAAATCCGGAAGTTACCATTAATTACGGTAAGTTATTTAGTAATTTACCCGATAAATTACGCTCTGACATCCCTAAGTACTTCCCAAGCAAAGCACAAACAACAGTGCACTTGCTTAGGAGTGGTGGGGTGCATTCACGCAAGTACTGATGGAAGGTTTTTGACATTAATTTATAAATTCCGGTAAATTACCAACGGTAATTAAAATTTTTTGGGAAAATTACCATCGGTAATTTAAGCCGTAAATTACGGTAATTAAAAATCGGTAAATTACCATTAATAACGGTAATTAATTAGGTAAGTTATGCGGTAAATTACGTTTTTACATCCCTGAAAATTACTATTCTTAAAAAGAAGAAGATTGTAAAGAATAGAAAGAAATTGTTTTATTGGTTCAACATACTTGTGCGAATTATTGTTTTCAACAATGAAAATCATCAAATCGAAGTACAGATCTCGACTCACAAATGAGCATCTTGATGATTGTCTACCAACAAGTATATACTGACCAATGAAATCCAATGCCAAAGATCAGTCTTAAAGTTTGTATATTTTGTTATTTTGGAAGTACGTTTTTAATCTAAGAATATAAACAATAATTTATATAGAACGTGGCAACCGTATGCAGAAACCAAAAGTGTAACGGGTGATCTAAAATGATTGAGGACAGGTAGAATTTCCCGCTACTGTTTTGAACTTATTTAGTGTTACTAAGATGGTATGCGTGCATGATACAGGTTATGATCACTGTCAGAAACCATAGTGAACTCGTCAGTAAGGGTTACGTTCCTCTGCAACGATATTTCATCTATTTTTCTCAATTAATTTGTTATTGGGTTCTTGAAGAGTCTTTCTAAAAATACATAATATTAAGGATTATCTATTTGGCCACCTCAAAAACAGAATTTTTTCCAATAGGGTCCATACTTAATAACATAACATACTTGCAAGTAGCCATCGTTCAAGAAATAAACAATGTAGGAGAACAACAACTAGAACATATATTTAATAATATGAAACGAAGAATTAACTTATGTATAAATGCCGATGGTGGTCATATTGAACATCTTTTAAAATGAATTACATTATAAAAAAATAAAGGATGTCATTTTATTATTTATTTAACCCTCACGGGAATTAGTTTGAATTGAAACTATATATGTTACAATTAATTCAATTAATAGTTTCAATTTAATATACCTAATTATAATCAGGGAATGAATCCCTTTACAAGAAGGAACACCTACGCCATTGGACCAAAATAACAGCTGTCATTTGCAACCATTGCCAACATCACAATTATTCAAATTGGCGGGAAATTCGACCTGTCCTCAGTCATTTTAGATCACTGTGTAAACAAACATCCAGCTGGGTTTGAATATTTCAAAAGTCAGAAGCACAGCCAAACATAACCTCAATATTCTATCGCCAAATAGTGACATTTAAAATGAAAATTACATCATTAAAGCTTTGTTCGTTGGGTCTGTCACAGTACATCACAGTACGCTTAGAGCATCTTCATAGATAAAATACATATATACTAATATAGTTGGGCGACTCAAGGCCATCTTTGTGGACTCAAGTTCACCCCCATCCGCTAGGAGGCGGTTTCCACTTTTAGCCTTTTCTCATATTATATTTTAATTAATTCATAAGATCAGGAAAACCGCGTGATGGAACTAGAACAGAGCAAAAATTACCACAGAAAATTTAAAGTTATATACATCACCCATATATAAGTGAAAAATATCCGTTTAAATGTCTGTGGTAAAAATTAGCGTCACTAGACAGTTAATTGACTGCATATTGACTGAACTTAATGATTGTTTATGGTTTACTAACGCCATGACTACGCAACACGCGACATCCACAGTGACGGTTTGAACGAGCCAATAGGTATCAAGCATGTGATTCAGCCGGTATAGCAGGGCGCTAGCCAGAGATAGCGCGTGGGGGTGAACTAAAATTTTGCTATCAACGCCTGCGTATGGGAAGTAAGCACCCCATGGTCACCCTAGTGTAGCTTGACAATGACAGAATTATTTTAAAAGGATGATTTAAGCTAAGACAACTGTTTTACATTCCATTGCAACCCTTGACCAAGATAATTTTTGATATCACGATTTCATGAAAGCCTCGTGTAAATTTGCTCTAATTTGTTTATTTTTTAACGTTTTCCATTTTAACTACCACGCTCAAAACAGGGACCTGTAATCTGAAAAGGTTTTGACATATGAATTCTATGAAGTACGGTCAGTAAAATGGTAACCAGTTTTTGTCAAATTGTACTTGTCAAAGTCAAAATTAATTGTGGTATGTGCTGTCATGTCATATCTCATGTAAGAAAAAATGTGTCATCAATTTAAAACCTTTTGCTAACAGAAATGTATCACCACTACAAAATTCCCAGTGCGGTAACACAATTGAAGCAAAATGATACGTAACGACAATGGCGACAGAAATAATATTAATAATAACGGAAGATTTGAAATAACCACGAGGATGTTGAAATTTGTCGGACTTTTGGGCACACTTTCTTATGTCGTAAGTTTGTTGGAAGAATTTAACAACCTGTATAACATCTACTATCTACCGAAAACTTGTTTACAGATTCCAGATTTTATGTTACTGGCATTCATCTGTTACAACGCGATATTCTTCCACGACAGAGTTGTATGGGTCAGGACGGACTTCGGACTCAGCTTGGGCGTAGTTTTCGGACTACGGTACTATATTATACCCCTTCTTCTCGCGGGTCTACAAATCGCAATCGATTTTTTTTTACTTCTAGGAGTTTTAGTCGTAAAGAAACCTTTTTCTTTTAGATCGTTAAATTTTCCGCTAAAATCGCTTTTGTTTCAGAATAAAAAATCTTTCTTAGTGCCAGCGCTTGTGTACCATGGATTGAGATGTATTTTATCTGTGTCGGCGATTATTGAATTAGAGGAGTACGTTCCCGATATGCAACACCATCTTCACGATTCTACGGATAATAACGTCGACGTAGATACGGTTAGGGTACTATTGCTGATTTTTGCGGCTATCGAAATTTGCTCATGGCTGTGTATCTTCCTATATTTCTGCGAACTCAGCGGAGTTGCCTTGCTAAGACGGTCTATTTATGTTCATAATTAAAGTACCGTTTAACGATAAGGTTGTTTTTATTTATTTTTATGGTTAGGGTAGTTTTGGTAAAAAAAAGATAGTTTGTAAGAGAACCGATGTGATTATGATGTTGTTTTTGAGATGTTTACAATGTTAGATGAACGTTACTTTTCTTTGCTCATTTTTCAAGATTGAATTGCAGATGGAATCGACTTTTTTTTAGTATAACACATCAATACAAAACCAAAATCTTTTCATTTTTCATACGCAATTTTCATATTTAAACGAAGAGCATTTCCAACGTCAGCCTAAACCATCTGAAACATGAGGAAAAGATGGCAGTGATTTTCTACAGGGTGTCTCAACAGAGCGATCTCGGAAGATTGTGCCTCTGTTAATAATGATATTTTAAAACTAATTTCACTCATATATACAGAACGCCGAGACGCACATTTTAAAATTATTAGCGTGTATACAGGGTGTTTCATAAAGTAGTACCAACCCAAACTAATGTTTTTTTAAATGGAACAACCCATATTTAGGCACAATTTTGAATTCCTCGCAAAATTTTACGACCCTAAACTTTATACTTTTTGATTTATTGGCATTTTTATAGAAAAACAGCAGTCTAAGAAAAATTGTATATCTCAATACTGGTTTTTAATTTTATTACGCACGCTTAGATTATGATCAAGTAAGAAGCGTTCTATTAGCCTGATTCCCTACCATATCCAAATTGTGTACAGGGTGGTCATAATCTGCAATAAAATATAGCAAACAGTTTTATGTAAGAAAGTTAATTTTTTTAAATGGAACACCATGTATCTAATTAATTTTTTTAATTCTACACATCGTTCTGCACAAAAAAATTACTAGCACACACCAGTGCTAAAATAAACAATAGCAAAGATAACTAGTCTTCTTCAAAAAACAAAATCAATAAATAAATGCTTCTACACCTACATTAACCATTAGCGAAGTATTTATTATAGTTTCTTTCACGACAAGTGGCAGTAAGCCGCTGACATAATGCGCAAACGTTCCTACGCATTGACATGTGTTAGAATGAAATAAAGAAGATTGCTATTTCATTCTAACACACGTCAATGCGTATAGGAACGTTTGCGCGTCATGTCGCGGCTTACTGCCACTTGTCGTGAAAGAAACTATACCTAAATTACTGTTTTCCCGCATGATTTCATATTTCTTTTAATAAATCAAAACGTTGATCACATCTGCATTTCAATATTTTAATTTGAAATAAAATTTTACTTATACCCTGTAGACTATGAAAAACTGTGCTGAAGAAGTTATTAAGGGATCTGTCAGTGGTTTTGATATTGTTAGGTTAGATTTGCATAATTTTTGGAAATATAGCGAACTTTTCTCAGGAGGAACTAATTGACATGCTGTGGCTTCTTGGCGAATGCCACAAAAATGTGTTCTGTACAAAAAAGTGCTAGCACACACCAGTGCTAAAATAAACCATTACAGAAATAACTTTTCTTCGTAAAAATGTACATAAAATTACCATTATAAATTTCTATTTCTTGCAAAACAATATTAAGTATTAATCTTTATGGAAAAATAAATCTACAGTGCTTGATATTGAGTTGCGTTATGAATTGCTTTTATTTTAAGATAAAACAAAACAACACCTGCTCTTTAACAACAACTTTATAACAGCTTGATGCCTTAATAACTTGTTTAGCACAGGTTTTCATAGCTTAAGGGTATAAGCAAAATTTTATTTCAAATTATAATATTAAATTGCAGATGTGATCAAATGTTTTGATTTATAAAAAAAAAGAATGAAATCATGTGAGAAAACAGTAATTTAGGTAAATACTTAGCTGGTTTAATGGTTAATGTAGGTGTAGAAGCACTTATTGATAGAAAAATCGATCTTTTTTATGAAGAAGACTAGTTATCTCTGCAATTGTTTATTTTAGCACTGGTGTGTGTTAACACTCTTTTGTGCAGAACAATGCGTAGAATTAAAAAAATTAATTAGATACATGGTGTTCCATTTAAAAAAATTAGCTTGCTTACGAAAAACTATTTGCTATATTTTGTTGCAGATTATGACCACCCTGTACACAATTTAGATATGGTAGGTAATCACACTAATAGAACGCTACTTACTTAATCATAATCTAAGCGTGCGCAATAAAATTAAAAACAGGTATTGAGATATACAATTTTTCTTGGACTGCTGTTTTTCCATAAAAATACCAATAAATCAAAAAATATAAAGTTTAGCGTCGGTAATGTTATCTTTCATTGTCGTATAATTTTGCGAGGAAAATTGGCGAAATATAGGTTGCACCATTAAAGAACATAGGTTTGGGTTGGTACTACCTAATGGAACATCCTGTATACACACTAATAATTTTAAACTGTGCGCATCGACGTTCTGTATATATGAGTGAAATCAGTTTTAAAATATCTTTGTTAACAGAGGCACAATCTTCCGACATCGCACTGTTGGGAGATCTGTATATAGAATTTGACAGTTAGAGTAAACAAGTGAGGTTAGAGTATTGAACTGTGAAAAAAATCTTTTTACTCACAAAAACTAAACACCTTATCAACTAGATTTACTGAAAAGATTTACTATTCTTGCGTTCACTATTGATTAGTTTTTTTTAAGCATAAAGCACCCATCAAGCAGCAAAAAGCCATGCAAAGCAAATCAGCAAGCAAAAACAAAACTATAACCCTAAATCCAAGCGCACCGCAAGAAAATAAACGAAAAAACCGGCACACTAAAAACATACCCCTAAAGTTACACATCGAAAGAGTATAGCAGAATCCTACGCAACGCAACGAAAAAACAATTTCAATTTAAACTCATCAAAGAGAAACAAACATTTTACACACGAGACATAAATTCGACAAACAACCAGTGTACATACAACAACAAAAAGCGTACCTACCTTAAATTGTGGTGCAGCGGTTTCCTGTACAATTCGAAAGCTGATCCTCTCTGTTCCCGAGAACCTTGAAGATCGACGATATTTGGTCGTTCCGGAGGCCTATTGTCCATCATGTCGCCGTCCATGTTGTACGGATTCTCGTGTTGAGAAATCGGGGCTATTTCGCTGCGCGAAGCGTAGGAAATGCTCGTGTGACGCCTGGATTCGTAAGGGGGCGCCATATCGTAATGTCCGTGGACATTGGAGTTGTACCTAACCGCAGTTTCCGTGTGCCAATTGTTCTGGAGGACGTTGTTCTGCGGCATGTTGTTGTAGTAGTAGTCTTGATGCATGTTCGGGGAACGATGGTGAACGGGGTCCTAAGATAACGGGATTTCAATATAAATTTGTGGTGTTTCAATAAAAATTTTCTATTTTTTTTATGGTTGGCTTTGCTTTATATGTGGTTACGATTAACGTTCTGTATTCTTCTCGCGTTTCACATTTATACAGATTGCCGTGTCTGGTTTGTTTGTATTGATGTTTGATCTTTGCCCAGTTTGCTTGACGTTACTCAATTTGTTTGTATTGACGCCTACGCTAGAGTGGTTCAAAAATGCATTTCAAAAATTTTTGTGATGATAGAAAGCAACGATCCCCCAAATCGTTTCCAAATCCAAAAAAAATGGACACGTATTTTTTTTTTTTCGAAATTTTGATTTTTAATGGTGCCTATCGATGCATCAAATTTACATAAGAAATTGCATGGGAAAAAGACATTTTTTGGTATTTTTCGAATAATGGTTCGGGGTTTGGGAAAGCTTAAGATTAAAGTTATAGGACTTGTAGAGGACTTTCCAATGAAGAATTTGAGCTATTATACATATGGCCTTGACGCCCCCAACCCACCTCCTCAGTGCCCTGAAAACTACCATTAACTGAAAAATGTCCTTCTTCAGAAAATTTACCCTTCTAATCACTTCATTCTCTTTTTTTCTCATAGAAATCATTACTATAACTCTAGTTGAATGTTTATAAACATTTGTCAGGTAACTTCCATTTGTTTAAACAACATCCATTTCTTTAAATAATTTGCTTTTCTCGAAACTCCGTCGGACATCTGTTTTCTGACTTCGAAATGGCAGTTTATTATCGTAGAGTAACATTATTTATTAAACAATCAATGATTATTAATTTTCAACTATTGTTCTAATTATGGTAGAAGTCAGTTTTTTTGTGAAATTAACTTATATATTTCATGTTCGAAGTATCTTGCCTATGTTATTAGCTAATAAACCCATATTTGTTTAAACAAATTCCATTTGTTTAAACAAATTTTTTTTCTATTCTCCTAACATTCATTTTTTTAGATCGGTCTGGTCAACTGTTATTGTCAAGTGATATCATTTATATTTTGGGATAATTTCCATTGTTTAAATAATAAAATATTATTCAAATGCATAATGGCGATATACAGGTGGTATGTAAATTTTAAAATAAATTAAAAATTACAGCCACAACCTGGATTTGAACCAGGGACCTGGGACCTGGTTCAAATCATTATTAAGTAAAATATTATTCTTTTTCAATAGCATTTATTCGAAAAAATTGAATTGATTTAAAATTCTTTTTTCGGGATATTGGCGAGTTAGAATTTTTTAAAAAATATTAAATTTCCTAAGTCAACCAATTTTATTAATCATATTTCTTTCTCCATTTCTTATTCTTATTTCCTACCACTGTGTGTCGCAAGATAATGTTGATTTGTTGCTGTCTGAAAATGTTTAAACAAATGTGGTTTTATTAGATAATATAGGCAAGATATCTCGAACATAAAATGTATAAGTTAATTTCTCAAAAATGCTGAATTTTCTACCATTATTAGAAAAAAGTTGAGAATGAATAATAATTTATTGTTTAAACAATAGGAGGAATTTTTTTAATGAATAACGTCAATCTAAGATAAACTGCCATATCGAACTCAGAAAACAGAATTCAGACGGATTTTCGAGAAAAACGTATTACTTATTTAAACAAATGAAATTTGTTTAAACAAATGGAAATTAACTGACAAATGTTTAGAAACATCCCAGTAGACTTATAATAATGATTTCTATGAGAAAAAAAGAGTATGAAATATTAAGGGTCAATTTTCTGAAGAATCTACATTTTTTCATTTAAGGGTAATTTTCAGGGCAAACCAACCCACCCCCAATTTTTGGGGGTGGGTTGGGGGCATCAAATTCATATGTATGATAGGTCAAATTCTTCCTTGGAAAGTCCTCTACAAGTCCTATAACTTTAATCTTAAGTTTTCCCAAACCCCGAAGAATTATTCGAAAAATACCAAAAATGTCTTTTTCCCATGCTTTTTCTTATGTAAATTAGGTGCCACGACAGGCACCATTATGAATTAAAATTTCGAAAAAAAAATACGTGTCCACTTTTTTTGGATTTGGAAACGATTTGGGGGAGGGGGGGGGATCGTTGCTTTCTAAATAAAAATCGCCAATTTGAACCACCTTAGCCTACGCGTATGGGTATAGCGTAAAATAATAATAGTTAATAATAGTAAATATATAATTCTAATCTTACATACTATATAAACTTCAGTTTATTGTAACTTGAATCAATAATTTCAACATATGGGATTACAAGTAAAGTTGATGAGATAGAAATTATTATTCTATTAGCCTAACTCACTAAGAAATTGAATAATTCATATTGAAAATTACAGTTTTCTAGATCTCGTGGTCAACTTACCACTGGATTGCTGTGACTTTTTCCATGTTGGTATGGCAACGGAGGTTGCATCATGCCATCTGCAGGTCCGTAATTCCCCTGTCCCTTATACGGCGGTTTGTAGTTTTTTGGTTTCGGTGGTGGAATTGGTTTATACATGTTCGGGGGCCCATTTGGAGGCATATGGTTCATCTGATTGTCAAAACCGTTACTCTTCATTGGCGTATGATGATGTTGCGGAGATTGGTGTATACTTAGGTGGGACTGTGACAAATCCTGATGAGAACTTCTCGAGTAGTCTTGCACAGAACTGTAAGAATTAAATAAAAAAAAAATTATTTTATAGCATTTTTTATTAATACAATTTTGTTGAGTGTTATAAATTCTTAACCTTATATTATTTGAATGAATTATATTATTTTAATATTCTTAGATGTTGTTCTTCACTGTTCATTATTTAATAAAAATATTTGTTTACATAAAGAACAGTGAAGAACAAAATCTAAGAATATTAATGGAAACTTGTTCGAGACTGTGGAGAGAATAACCATGACTCTCTATAGTGCATTTAATAACTTGTCACTAGGATGACCTTGCCCTTGATTGTGTTATAGTGTTTTATTTTGTTTTATTTATAGAGGTTGCAAAACCACTGTGTACCGTGTGAAATTCCAACTGTGGACAAAATTTTACATAAAATGAATACTTATCCAAGGTTTCCAAAGATGTCAACGTTTGTCACTTTATAATCTGATGACGCTAATTAATTTCAAGTGAATACGGTTATATTACAAAGCCGAAGCTTTGCCGTGGTATAAACACGTAGAGGCGTGGCTGCATACAGATATCAGCTCCAGTATTTATGTTACGCAAATAAAAAACAAGGGAGCAGCTAAGAATACCATATATAAATTAAGAGACGTTAAACGCCTTTTGTTACATGGCATTCAAAAAAGAAACGTGCAGCACAAATTGGAAAAATTGTGAAGGACATCATAAAGGAGGATGAAAAAATGACGTTAAATGTAACCGTAGACAAATATTTATTTTTAGAAAGTAAATGTCAGTCTGAGTAAAACTTTTCATATGGACCTAAATGTTTTTCAAATCCTTAAAAAGTTACAGCCTCTTGATATATTAACAAAATAATGGATATAAACAATAAAATACATATCAAAGCGAAAACGAAGAAAAAACACAATCAATCCCCATAACAACAATAAAAGTAGATACCTTAAAGTAACAATATTAAAAATAAATTAAATAAACAAATGAAGGAAGAAACAAAATGCGTATGAAACTGTTTAGACATTTCTTTTTCTACAAATAAATGTCATTCTGAGTAAAAAGTTTCATGTTAATTTCTTGGGCTTATAAGTGTATATGAAACTTTTTACTCAGTGCAATATTTGTTATCTGGAAAAAATTTTGGGGGGAAAATGTGGAATGCCTGTATAATCGTTTCCTTTTATTACCTAGTAAGGGCTACAGAATAGAAAGGACTACACAGCACTTGTAGTATAGATCTAATCTGTTCATGAACTAATCTGTGTTATGGAAGTATACTAATTTATGTTCTACAAGCTTCATTTTATCATTTTTAGGTACTTTTTAAGGCTTTACAGTCACAAAGAAAAAAAATAGTTATAATTTTAGCGTTAAGAGATTTATTTGGGGTTATGAAATAAGTTTAACCCCAAAATAATTTAAACTTCCCCACATTTCAGGTGATTTTGTCCTAGTGTGAACCTGCTATCTGGTTTTATTCCTACTGGTTATTAAATGGATTGTAGGACAGACTTTTAGAGATGGTTTAATTTAAACTAAGAAAAGGGTCTGCATGAATACAATATTAAAACTAAAGCATTCAAAAATGTATCAAGTTCTCGTTGTTTTGAAGGTTACATTTATTTTTATGCAGATATTGGATTTACCCAAGATGTACTTTGAATGCCAAATTTATCAAGAATGGAATTTAAGTAAGTTTATTTAATATATTTATTGATATAAAGCATCTTTGGAAACTCAATATTTTAAATTAGTGATGGCAAAAAACTTTAGCTAGTCATGCGGCCATTGTATTTTTTCGTTATCATTGTTTGTTACAACAAATTGTTTTACGTAATCGCTTAGCACGTTTTTATTATTCTTTTTTAAAGTATTTAATAATCTAAAACCTATTAATACTAACCTATATTTTCCATAATCCGTTTTAGTTTCCATGTGGTGCGACTTCGAAGGAGTCAACTGCTTTCCAGGGGATCTGGTGTACCTACAAAAAGAATCAACAATTTAAAAGAAAATAAATAAAACAGATCATCAAGATTTAAAACAACAATCGACATAACCAACAAAACAAAAACTGTCAAAAGTGAACCTAACCTGTACATGTCAGATCTGTCACGGTCCATCCTCTGGTGCATCTGCTCCATGCCACCTTGATCTTTCTCCAGCATCTCTCTGGAATGCCTAGGGCTCTGATCAACAACACCCGGGTCGTTATTTACAGGCGGAGGCATGCCGTACTTGAGGTCAAGTTTGGAGCCGAGCCTGTCGTGCCGATGGTGATTGTTCTGGTCCCATCTGGGCACTGGGTACTTTGACGGGCTATTCTGTGCAATGGTAGGACTGCCCGGTTCTATTTTTGAGAGAGTTGTTTTCAGATCATCGTGTGCGTTTGGTATTATTCTAGTGTTGTTACCTAGTTGCTTGCCGTTCTGGTTGTTGAACGAGTCGTAGCTTGACAGTGAGTCCTGAAAATATGAGACAGTATTATACCATGTATTATACGGCGAATAATACATGGCTTCTTTATAAAAATGAAATTCCGACGTTGGACAAAATTTTGAACGATATTAAAAGTCATCCAGAACTTCCAACAATGTCTCGTTCGTCACTTTATACCAATATGAAGAAAATTAATTTCAAGTGAATACAGACACGAAGGAGCGTGAGTCGTGCTACAAACACGAATGAGCGTGGCTTCATACTGATATGCCCACCAGCAATCTTTTATAATGTATATTTTTTTACAGATTTACAAAGAGAAACCTCAAGAGCATTCTACTGGAACGTGACGATATAATTGTATGGCGACGAAAGTATTTAAGAGCCATTAAGGATTTTCGACGAGAAGGACGGCCAATTTATTATTTAGATGAGACGTGGCTAAATGAAGGTCACACAAAGGAAAAGGTATGGGTAGATACCGCTATTCAAGATAAGAAACAGGCCTTTCTCAAAGGATACAATCCTTTCTCAAAGGATACAATACGGGCCTCGAAAATCCATCCGGAAAAGGAAGACGGCTCATCATTTTACACGTTGGATCAAAAGCTGGTTTTGTTGATGGAGGATTGTTGATATTTGAAGGTAAAAAAACTGCAGATTACCATGAAGAAATGAATGCGGATGTATTTAAAAACGTGTTCAATGCTTTATTACCAAACTTTCCAGATAACGCAGTGATTGTTAAGGACAATGCTTCTTACCACAGCCGCAAGGTTGAAAAAATACCAGCAACATCCTCAACGAAGAAACATATGCAGGATTGGCTTCGCTCAAAGAACATCGTATATGAGGAAGACATGGTATGATCAGAATCATTGTGTTTAATAAAGGAACAAAGAAATAAGTTCGATATGCATGTTTGCGATGAGCTGCCAAAGACAGCAATAAAATTGTGCTGCGGCTACCACCATATCATTGCAAGTTGAATCCAATCAAGCTCATATGGGCCCAAATTAAAAATGAGGTTGCAACGAAGAATACCACATTTAAATTGGCAGACGACAAACCGCTTTTAATAGAAGCCATTGGGAATGTAACAAACATACATTGGAGTAATTGTGAAGAACATGTAATAAAGGAAGATGATGCCTCTAGATGGGATCGTGGACAAAATTGTTGAATCACTAATAATTCATGTTAATACAGACTGCGACAGTGATAGTGATTTATATTTAAGTATTGATGACGATGATGATGATGATGTTTAAGATATAGTATTATTATTATAATTAAATATATATATTTTTATTGTTTGTTTTTCTACGCACCCACAAAATGCAAAAAAAATGACATACTAAATTCTTCGACTGTAAAAATGATTTAATTGTATTTAGAGTTTTTTGCTACTCATAATATATTGCATACAGAATAGGGGTCTTGCACTAAGTCTCAAAATTAAAAATTAATACGCTCTCTTAGTGCCAAACGTATACCAGAACCGTCCGCAAACGTTTTTTTTTAAAGAAAAAAATCTGTTATTACGCAATTAATAATATTAAAATCGGTCTTGTCCCTTTAAATATGAACGCGCTGTGATTGGTGTGACGTAGCATGCCTGGTCGAAGGCCACGTGACATGAGCTAGTTACGATGCGATTGTCATGCCTTCACTCTTTCTATAACAGGTGAAAAGATTGACATTAACGTTGGACGTACGTCTTCTTAGACAACTGTCACTTTTGACAACACGCAAAGATTCCATGACCCAACTATACTTATTCGTTATCAGAACGCACACAACGTCTTCCAGATGCTATACATTCAATTCGATGCCGTTCTCGTGTCCGTAGGCCCTATTTTTTCGGGTGCTCTCTACGGCCTAGGCTGGCTAAGCTTCTCATCAATCTTATGACGTCACGGAGCGTTTTGGCGCGGTTTAAACTTTGATGTTCAATAACAAGTGAATGCAACAATATTAAGCGGAAAGATTTTTACACACGGTTTTCTTACCACCTAAGGATTTTATTTGTTAAGTTAGGTAAAATCATGCAAGACCCCTATTGTTACCTTTTAAGTTTTATTACACTTTTACAATTTCGACGAGATTACTCAGTAACCCGTAGTGTAAATATCTAATTTGTTTTATATAAGTATACTAATTTATATTCTACAAGCTTTATTTTGACCTATTTAGACAAGTATAGACTTTCCAGCGAAAAATTCGTTAAAATTTTCACCGTAGCACATTTGTTGTTATTTACAAATACGTTTAACCTCAAAATAATTCAAATTTAACCACAAAAATATCTGGTGACATTTCTGGTAATGTTCTCTCAAGTTTTTCCTAGTGTGAATCTGGCGTCTGGTTTTATTCCTCCTAGTTATTAAAAATACTATAGTCTGTAATAAATAAAATCAAAAAAACAATTTTTACAAATGTTATAAACATTTTTCTATAGCTACTGATTGAAATACACCTCTTTACCTTTTCTTAATATTACTTCCGTTTTTACTTACAGATTTCGAATTCTGGCTCCGTTCGAGCGATCCCAGCTTATTAGCAAAACTCTGATTATCCATATTCGGCTCCTGGTCATTCGGTTGCGTCACCTTAGTCCCAAACAACCTCTCGTGCGCAGAACGTCTACAAAAACAAACAAAAAATCCAATCAATCAAAAAATCCTAACCTCAAAACTTTTCAAAATCATCAAAAACCTTACCCGTTCGACTTCGTAGGCGTTGCCGTCAAACCCAACGGCTTAACAGCCCTATCCACCCTCGGAGGCAAGTCCGGAGCAGTCCCATATAACCCTTCCCGAGCCGGAGACTGTTCGCTGATGCTCATGCCTTTCCCGTGGTTGAAGTGGCCGTGCAAAGTGCTCGTCTGCCGTTTGTGGGCTCCGTTCTTTGCGTAGTCTTCGTTCCGTTGTTCTGACTTGCCGTAGATGTTTTCGGGGTTATGTTGTTGGAAATTGCCGCCAGATTTGTTGTAGTTTGGTGGTTCGTCAGAGTTCAGAACTTCTTGCGATTCGGCTTGGGATAGGTAGTTCATGTCTTTGCTGGTAGGTGTCGTTGGTGTTTGTGGTTCGCTTGGGGTCTGGGAGTTGAAACCATATCGAGTGTCGTAAGTTGGCTAAAAATGAAGATGCAAAATAAAGAAGCTATAGTACGTTTTGAATAATGCCACAGAAACCAAAATCATAGCAATTCAGTACTGTACTATAGCAAAACTGTAAGTTTAAAAAATCCCCTGACTAAACCAAAGTTGGCAGATTGTGATTCTCAGGATTAATTACTTGATTCATCTGTGACCAAGGCATGTACTATAATCGTCTCTATCTCATCTACCTTAGTCATAATGCCATAGAAACCAAAATCATAGCAATTCAGTACTATACTATAGCAAAACTGTAAGTTTAAAAAAATCCCCTGACTAAACTAAAGTTGGCAGAGGGTTGTGATTCTCAGGATTAATTACTTGAATTCATCTGTGACCAAGGCATGTATAATAATCGTCTCTATCTCATCTACCTTACTCATAATGCCACAGAAACCAAAATCATAGCAATTCAGTACTAGACTATAGCAAAACTGTAAGTGTAAAAAAATCTCCTGTCTAAACCAAAGTTGGCTGAGGATTGTGATTCTCAGGATTAATTACTTGATTCATCTGTGACCAAGGCATGTATAATAATCGTCTCTATCTCATCTACCGTGCTCATAATGCCACAGAAACCAAAATCATAGCAATTCAGTACTATACTATAGCAAAACTGTAAGTTTAAAAAAATCTCCTGACTAAACCAAAGTTGGCAGAGGATTGTGATTCTCAGGATTAATTACTTGAATTCATCTGTGACCAAGGCATGTATAATAATCGTCTCTATCTCACCTACCTTACTCATAATGCCACAGAAACCAAAATCATAGCAATTCAGTACTATACTATAGCAAAACTGTAAGTTTAAAAAATCCCCTGACTTAACCAAAGTTGGCAGATTGTGATTCTCAGGATTAATTACTTGATTCATCTGTGACCAAGGCATGTACTATAATCGTCTCTATCTCATCTACCTTAGTCATAATGCCATAGAAACCAAAATCATAGCAATTCAGTACTATACTATAGCAAAACTGTAAGTTTAAAAAAATCCCCTGACTAAACTAAAGTTGGCAGAGGGTTGTGATTCTCAGGATTAATTACTTGAATTCATCTGTGACCAAGGCATGTATAATAATCGTCTCTATCTCATCTACCTTACTCATAATGCCACAGAAACCAAAATCATAGCAATTCAGTACTAGACTATAGCAAAACTGTAAGTGTAAAAAAATCTCCTGTCTAAACCAAAGTTGGCTGAGGATTGTGATTCTCAGGATTAATTACTTGATTCATCTGTGACCAAGGCATGTATAATAATCGTCTCTATCTCATCTACCGTGCTCATAATGCCACAGAAACCAAAATCATAGCAATTCAGTACTATACTATAGCAAAACTGTAAGTTTAAAAAAATCTCCTGACTAAACCAAAGTTGGCAGAGGATTGTGATTCTCAGGATTAATTACTTGAATTCATCTGTGACCAAGGCATGTATAATAATCGTCTCTATCTCATCTACCTTTCTCATAATGCCACAAAAAACAAAATCATAGCAATTCAGGAACTATACTATAGCAAAACTGTAAGTTTAAAAAAATCTCCTGACTAAACCAAAGTTGGCAGAGGATTGTGATTCTCAGGATTAATTACTTGATTCATCTGTGACCAAGGCATGTATAATAATCGTCTCTATCTCATCTACCTTACTCATAATGCCACAGAACCAAAATCATAGCAATTCAGTACTATACTATAGCAAAACTGTAAGTTAAAAAAATCTTCCGGACTAAACCAAAGTTGGCAGAGGGTTGTGATTCTCAGGATTAATTACTTGATTCATCTGTGACCAAGGCATGTATAATAATCGTCTCTATCTCACCTACCTTACTCATAATGCCACAGAAACCAAAATCATAGCAATTCAGTACTATACTATAGCAAAACTGTAAGTTAAAAAAATCTTCCGGACTAAACCAAAGTTGGCAGAGGGTTGTGATTCTCAGGATTAATTACTTGATTCATTTGTGACCAAGGATGTATAATAATCATCTCTATCTCATCTACCTTACTCACAATGCCACAGAAACCAAAATCATAGCAATTCAGTAACATACTATAGCAAAACTGTAAGTTTAAAAAATCTCCGGACTAAACCGAAGTTGGCAGAGGATTGTGATTCTCAGGATTAATTACTTGATTAATCTGTGACCAAGGCATGTATAATAATCGTCTCTATCTCATCTACCTTACTCATAATGCCACAGAAACCAAAATCATAGCAATTCAGTACTATACTATAGCAAAATTGCAAGTTAAAAAAATCTCCTGACTAAACCAAAGTTGACAGAGGATTGTGATTCTCAGGATTAATTACTTGATTCATCTGTGACCAAGGCATGTATAATAATCGTCTCTATCTCACCTACCTTACTCATAATGCCACAGAAACCAAAATCATAGCAATTCAGTACTATACTATAGCAAAACTGTAAGTTAAAAAAATCTTCCGGACTAAACCAAAGTTGGCAGAGGGTTGTGATTCTCAGGATTAATTACTTGATTCATTTGTGACCAAGGATGTATAATAATCATCTCTATCTCATCTACCTTACTCACAATGCCACAGAAACCAAAATCATAGCAATTCAGTAACATACTATAGCAAAACTGTAAGTTTAAAAAATCTCCGGACTAAACCGAAGTTGGCAGAGGATTGTGATTCTCAGGATTACTTACTTGATTAATCTGTGACCAAGGCATGTATAATAATCGTCTCTATCTCATCTACCTTACTCATAATGCCACAGAAACCAAAATCATAGCAATTCAGTACTATACTATAGCAAAATTGCAAGTTAAAAAAATCTCCTGACTAAACCAAAGTTGACAGAGGATTGTGATTCTCAGGATTAATTACTTGATTCATCTGTGACCAAGGCATGTATAATAATCGTCTCTATCTCACCTACCTTACTCATAATGCCACAGAAACCAAAATCATAGCAATTCAGTACTATACTATAGCAAAACTTCAACTTTAAAAAAAGTCTCCTGACTAAACCAAAGTTGGCAGAGGATTGTGATTCTCAGGATTAATTACTTGATTCATCTGTGACCAAGGCATGTATAATAATCGTCTCTATCTCATCTACCTTACTCATAATGCCACAGAACCAAAATCATAGCAATTCAGTACTATACTATAGCAAAACTGTAAGTTAAAAAAATCTTCCGGACTAAACCAAAGTTGGCAGAGGGTTGTGATTCTCAGGATTAATTACTTGATTCATCTGTGACCAAGGCATGTATAATAATCGTCTCTATCTCACCTACCTTACTCATAATGCCACAGAAACCAAAATCATAGCAATTCAGTACTATACTATAGCAAAACTTCAACTTTAAAAAAAGTCTCCTGACTAAACCAAAGTTGGCAGAGGATTGTGATTCTCAGGATTAATTACTTGATTCATCTGTGACCAAGGCATGTATAATAATCGTCTCTATCTCATCTACCTTACTCATAATGCCACAGAACCAAAATCATAGCAATTCAGTACTATACTATAGCAAAACTGTAAGTTAAAAAAATCTTCCGGACTAAACCAAAGTTGGCAGAGGGTTGTGATTCTCAGGATTAATTACTTGATTCATTTGTGACCAAGGATGTATAATAATCATCTCTATCTCATCTACCTTACTCACAATGCCACAGAAACCAAAATCATAGCAATTCAGTACTATACTATAGCAAAATTGCAAGTTAAAAAAATCTCCTGACTAAACCAAAGTTGACAGAGGATTGTGATTCTCAGGATTAATTACTTGATTCATCTGTGACCAAGGCATGTATAATAATCGTCTCTATCTCACCTACCTTACTCATAATGCCACAGAAACCAAAATCATAGCAATTCAGTACTATACTATAGCAAAACTTCAACTTTAAAAAAAGTCTCCTGACTAAACCAAAGTTGGCAGAGGATTGTGATTCTCAGGATTAATTACTTGATTCATCTGTGACCAAGGCATGTATAATAATCGTCTCTATCTCATCTACCTTACTCATAATGCCACAGAACCAAAATCATAGCAATTCAGTACTATACTATAGCAAAACTGTAAGTTAAAAAAATCTTCCGGACTAAACCAAAGTTGGCAGAGGGTTGTGATTCTCAGGATTAATTACTTGATTCATTTGTGACCAAGGATGTATAATAATCATCTCTATCTCATCTACCTTACTCACAATGCCACAGAAACCAAAATCATAGCAATTCAGTAACATACTATAGCAAAACTGTAAGTTTAAAAAATCTCCGGACTAAACCGAAGTTGGCAGAGGATTGTGATTCTCAGGATTACTTACTTGATTAATCTGTGACCAAGGCATGTATAATAATCGTCTCTATCTCATCTACCTTACTCATAATGCCACAGAAACCAAAATCATAGCAATTCAGTACTATACTATAGCAAAATTGCAAGTTAAAAAAATCTCCTGACTAAACCAAAGTTGACAGAGGATTGTGATTCTCAGGATTAATTACTTGATTCATCTGTGACCAAGGCATGTATAATAATCGTCTCTATCTCACCTACCTTACTCATAATGCCACAGAAACCAAAATCATAGCAATTCAGTACTATACTATAGCAAAACTTCAACTTTAAAAAAAGTCTCCTGACTAAACCAAAGTTGGCAGAGGATTGTGATTCTCAGGATTAATTACTTGATTCATCTGTGACCAAGGCATGTATAATAATCGTCTCTATCTCATCTACCTTACTCATAATGCCACAGAACCAAAATCATAGCAATTCAGTACTATACTATAGCAAAACTGTAAGTTAAAAAAATCTTCCGGACTAAACCAAAGTTGGCAGAGGGTTGTGATTCTCAGGATTAATTACTTGATTCATCTGTGACCAAGGCATGTATAATAATCGTCTCTATCTCACCTACCTTACTCATAATGCCACAGAAACCAAAATCATAGCAATTCAGTACTATACTATAGCAAAACTTCAACTTTAAAAAAAGTCTCCTGACTAAACCAAAGTTGGCAGAGGATTGTGATTCTCAGGATTAATTACTTGATTCATCTGTGACCAAGGCATGTATAATAATCGTCTCTATCTCATCTACCTTACTCATAATGCCACAGAACCAAAATCATAGCAATTCAGTACTATACTATAGCAAAACTGTAAGTTAAAAAAATCTTCCGGACTAAACCAAAGTTGGCAGAGGGTTGTGATTCTCAGGATTAATTACTTGATTCATTTGTGACCAAGGATGTATAATAATCATCTCTATCTCATCTACCTTACTCACAATGCCACAGAAACCAAAATCATAGCAATTCAGTACTATACTATAGCAAAATTGCAAGTTAAAAAAATCTCCTGACTAAACCAAAGTTGACAGAGGATTGTGATTCTCAGGATTAATTACTTGATTCATCTGTGACCAAGGCATGTATAATAATCGTCTCTATCTCACCTACCTTACTCATAATGCCACAGAAACCAAAATCATAGCAATTCAGTACTATACTATAGCAAAACTTCAACTTTAAAAAAAGTCTCCTGACTAAACCAAAGTTGGCAGAGGATTGTGATTCTCAGGATTAATTACTTGATTCATCTGTGACCAAGGCATGTATAATAATCGTCTCTATCTCATCTACCTTACTCATAATGCCACAGAACCAAAATCATAGCAATTCAGTACTATACTATAGCAAAACTGTAAGTTAAAAAAATCTTCCGGACTAAACCAAAGTTGGCAGAGGGTTGTGATTCTCAGGATTAATTACTTGATTCATTTGTGACCAAGGATGTATAATAATCATCTCTATCTCATCTACCTTACTCACAATGCCACAGAAACCAAAATCATAGCAATTCAGTAACATACTATAGCAAAACTGTAAGTTTAAAAAATCTCCGGACTAAACCGAAGTTGGCAGAGGATTGTGATTCTCAGGATTAATTACTTGATTAATCTGTGACCAAGGCATGTATAATAATCGTCTCTATCTCATCTACCTTACTCATAATGCCACAGAAACCAAAATCATAGCAATTCAGTACTATACTATAGCAAAATTGCAAGTTAAAAAAATCTCCTGACTAAACCAAAGTTGACAGAGGATTGTGATTCTCAGGATTAATTACTTGATTCATCTGTGACCAAGGCATGTATAATAATCGTCTCTATCTCACCTACCTTACTCATAATGCCACAGAAACCAAAATCATAGCAATTCAGTACTATACTATAGCAAAACTGTAAGTTAAAAAAATCTTCCGGACTAAACCAAAGTTGGCAGAGGGTTGTGATTCTCAGGATTAATTACTTGATTCATTTGTGACCAAGGATGTATAATAATCATCTCTATCTCATCTACCTTACTCACAATGCCACAGAAACCAAAATCATAGCAATTCAGTAACATACTATAGCAAAACTGTAAGTTTAAAAAATCTCCGGACTAAACCGAAGTTGGCAGAGGATTGTGATTCTCAGGATTAATTACTTGATTAATCTGTGACCAAGGCATGTATAATAATCGTCTCTATCTCATCTACCTTACTCATAATGCCACAGAAACCAAAATCATAGCAATTCAGTACTATACTATAGTAAAACTTCAACTTTAAAAAAAGTCTCCTGACTAAACCAAAGTTGGCAGAGGATTGTGATTCTCAGGATTAATTACTTGATTCATCTGTGACCAAGGCATGTATAATAATCGTCTCTATCTCATCTACCTTACTCATAATGCCACAGAACCAAAATCATAGCAATTCAGTACTATACTATAGCAAAACTGTAAGTTAAAAAAATCTTCCGGACTAAACCAAAGTTGGCAGAGGGTTGTGATTCTCAGGATTAATTACTTGATTCATCTGTGACCAAGGCATGTATAATAATCGTCTCTATCTCACCTACCTTACTCATAATGCCACAGAAACCAAAATCATAGCAATTCAGTACTATACTACAGCAAAACTTCAACTTTAAAAAAAGTCTCCCGACTAAACCAAAGTTGGCAGAGGATTGTGATTCTCAGGATTAATTACTTGATTCATCTGTGACCAAGGCATGTATAATAATCGTCTCTATCTCATCTACCTTACTCATAATGCCACAGAACCAAAATCATAGCAATTCAGTACTATACTATAGCAAAACTGTAAGTTAAAAAAATCTTCCGGACTAAACCAAAGTTGGCAGAGGGTTGTGATTCTCAGGATTAATTACTTGATTCATTTGTGACCAAGGATGTATAATAATCATCTCTATCTCATCTACCTTACTCACAATGCCACAGAAACCAAAATCATAGCAATTCAGTAACATACTATAGCAAAACTGTAAGTTTAAAAAATCTCCGGACTAAACCGAAGTTGGCAGAGGATTGTGATTCTCAGGATTAATTACTTGATTAATCTGTGACCAAGGCATGTATAATAATCGTCTCTATCTCATCTACCTTACTCATAATGCCACAGAAACCAAAATCATAGCAATTCAGTACTATACTATAGCAAAATTGCAAGTTAAAAAAATCTCCTGACTAAACCAAAGTTGACAGAGGATTGTGATTCTCAGGATTAATTACTTGATTCATCTGTGACCAAGGCATGTATAATAATCGTCTCTATCTCACCTACCTTACTCATAATGCCACAGAAACCAAAATCATAGCAATTCAGTACTATACTATAGCAAAACTTCAACTTTAAAAAAAGTCTCCTGACTAAACCAAAGTTGGCAGAGGATTGTGATTCTCTCAGGATTAATTACTTGATTCATCTGTGACCAAGGCATGTATAATAATCGTCTCTATCTCATCTACCTTACTCATAATGCCACAGAACCAAAATCATAGCAATTCAGTACTATACTATAGCAAAACTGTAAGTTAAAAAAATCTTCCGGACTAAACCAAAGTTGGCAGAGGGTTGTGATTCTCAGGATTAATTACTTGATTCATTTGTGACCAAGGATGTATAATAATCATCTCTATCTCATCTACCTTACTCACAATGCCACAGAAACCAAAATCATAGCAATTCAGTAACATACTATAGCAAAACTGTAAGTTTAAAAAATCTCTGGACTAAACCGAAGTTGGCAGAGGATTGTGATTCTCAGGATTAATTACTTGATTAATCTGTGACCAAGGCATGTATAATAATCGTCTCTATCTCATCTACCTTACTCATAATGCCACAGAAACCAAAATCATAGCAATTCAGTACTATACTATAGCAAAATTGCAAGTTAAAAAAATCTCCTGACTAAACCAAAGTTGACTGAGGATTGTGATTCTCAGGATTAATTACTTGATTCATCTGTGACCAAGGCATGTATAATAATCGTCTCTATCTCACCTACCTTACTCATAATGCCACAGAAACCAAAATCATAGCAATTCAGTACTATACTATAGCAAAACTTCAACTTTAAAAAAAGTCTCCTGACTAAACCAAAGTTGGCAGAGGATTGTGATTCTCAGGATTAATTACTTGATTCATCTGTGACCAAGGCATGTATAATAATCGTCTCTATCTCATCTACCTTACTCATAATGCCACAGAAACCAAAATCATAGCAATTCAGTACTATACTATAGCAAAACTGTAAGTTAAAAAAATCTTCCGGACTAAACCAAAGTTGGCAGAGGGTTGTGATTCTCAGGATTAATTACTTGATTCATTTGTGACCAAGGATGTATAATAATCATCTCTATCTCATCTACCTTACTCACAATGCCACAGAAACCAAAATCATAGCAATTCAGTAACATACTATAGCAAAACTGTAAGTTTAAAAAATCTCCGGACTAAACCGAAGTTGGCAGAGGATTGTGATTCTCAGGATTAATTACTTGATTAATCTGTGACCAAGGCATGTATAATAATCGTCTCTATCTCATCTACCTTACTCATAATGCCACAGAAACCAAAATCATAGCAATTCAGTACTATACTATAGCAAAATTGCAAGTTAAAAAAATCTCCTGACTAAACCAAAGTTGACAGAGGATTGTGATTCTCAGGATTAATTACTTGATTCATCTGTGACCAAGGCATGTATAATAATCGTCTCTATCTCACCTACCTTACTCATAATGCCACAGAAACCAAAATCATAGCAATTCAGTACTATACTATAGCAAAACTTCAACTTTAAAAAAAGTCTCCTGACTAAACCAAAGTTGGCAGAGGATTGTGATTCTCAGGATTAATTACTTGATTCATCTGTGACCAGGGCATGTATAATAATCATCTCTATCTCATCTACCTTACTCATAATGCCACAGAAACCAAAATCATAGCAATTCAGTACTATACTATAGCAAAACTGTAAGTTTAAATAAATCTCCTGACTAAACGAAAGTTGGTAGAGGGTTGTGATTCTCAGGATTAATTACTTGATTCATCTGTGACCAAGGCATGTATAATAATCGTCTCTATCTCATCTACCTTACTCATAATGCCACAGAAACCAAAATCATACCAATTCAGTAACTATACCATAGCAAAACTGTGGTTTTAAAATATATTTTCTCACATACCTGATACGGTGGCAGAATATCATTTTGGCTACTGTCAGGCATCACAACGCTTGGATCTGAGCTAGCTTTGGCCAGTCTACCGTTGTTGCTTCCATTCCCGGATAGTCCAGGTGAAACGGGGGGCCCTGGGCTGTGTTCAAGGTCACTTTCCGGTGAACTTGCGTAGGACAATCGTAGCGACGACATAGGAAATAGGAAGTCGTCGGATAGCGACTCTTCAGGCTAAAATTTATATTACAAGATGGCGTTGATATGAGCTGAATACTACACAAAACTAGCAGCATATAAATATATACATACGTACGTACAAACGTTAGAACAAAACAGGAAAATAAGAAAAAGAAAAACAAACGAGAGCATAAGAATTTCGTAGAGAAAAATAAAAAGCGGGGTTAGAATTACGGATGTCAAACTGAGTTAGTTGTCAAAGCGGGATGAGTAAATGCAATGAATCTGTGAATGTGTTGGTTTATCGAAAAAACAAAAGCTTGGAAGCTACATGGCTTTGATTAATTCGTTGCAAAGCTTTTGTTTACGGCAATATTTTCTGGAGAATGTTTTTTTCGTTCCGACGGTTTTGGCATATACGATGATTAACAATTTTATATAAAATTTTTTTAGTGTATTTTGCAATTTCTGCAGTCGTATGGCATTCTAACCTAAAAGGTACAAATTACTACTCCCTTCACGCTTAAATGCAACATCCTGTATAAATGAAAATAATTTTGTGTAGCAGAAAATGATGGATCATATTACAACTGCAAAGAAACCCTGACAGTGCTTGCTAAATTCTCAATTAAAGTATGCTATGATTTATTTAGTTTTGTTTTTATGGTTGGTGCCACTGACACCTGTCAAATTATTAAATGTAAAATCAAATAGTAACCAATCAAATTATAATTTGGACCTGTCATTAGTGAGTGTTGCCAACTTCATGATAAATTCACAGCTCACTGTCAAACAAACTTGTCAAAACAATGATGGTGTAAAATAATAATTATTGAATATTGTCGACACATTGCATTAATAATTACATAAAATACAACATATAAACAACAAAACAAACAAAATACGCTAACCCTATCAAATTCTTCAACACAAAATAAACCCCGCACAAATAAAACAAACGCTAAATATCCCCGTAATTTTCCTCCGTTATAACCTCACTTCTAACATCAAACTTAATCGGAACCGGATACAAAGCCTCGTAATTCGGGTAACTAAAAAAACGATCACCCATCCTACACTTATCGTTACCATTATTATTATTACTCCGACAGTTTCCATTACCAAAAATGTCATTGGGTTTCAAGAACTCGTAGATATTCTCCCTACGTCTAGCGTCAGATTTGCCATGCGCGATGTTAGTCACGCCAAAACGTTGAGGAGCGAGGTTAGGTTCAAACTTTGAGATACTTGCATATGGGAGGTTTTGATATATGCTCGGTTCGTATGATTCTTGCTGACGCTGATAGGGGGCGCTGTTCAAACTACTCTGGCTATGACTGTGGTACGATTCTACGGGATGAAAATAGGACCTGGGCGCGACCTGGGGACTGGCGTACATGGAAATGGGAACGTTACGCCTAGCCCTAGGGCGCGACATACGATAATGGGCGGGTAAGGAACGGGCACGAGGTTGGTGGTAATTCGACGGGAAATAAATATCGGTAAACATATCGTAATTCAGGTTCTGAAAGAGAAGAAAAGTTTTTTTTGAGTTAACCTAAAAGTATCCATCACCGAAGGAAGTGTACCGTAACCTGCGGAAAGTTAGGTTATAATACTCACTGGCCACAAAGAAAAACAAGCCACCTACTTTTAATGAAGTTAATTAGTCCATAATAAACTAACAAAACCTGCCAATTTTAGGTTAGAATTGTTTATATTTTGTTTGTTCTTTTAATAACCAGGAGGAATTTTTCAAATTTGTCACCTAAAATTAAAATCATTTTTGTTACAAGGGTTTCAAAAAGGACCATGTCCTCCCCAGAATCAAAATTTCAAATTTTTCTTATATCAAAGTTTTGTGCTAGTTTTGTGCCACAAACTAGAAGTTTTGTGCTCCTTTCGTTTCCGAGTTATAGACAATTTTCTTAGGGGGAGCTGTGGACATGCCTGACCTAACTTCCAAATACGAAACAAAATCAAACTTTTTTCGATGGTGAAGTATTGTGCTAGATTTGGGCTAGTTTTTTGAAGCAAACCACAAGTTTGGTGCTCCTTTCGTTTCCGAGTTATAAGCATTTTTCTGAAGGGGGCTCTGGACATGCCAGCCCCACCCACTTTCAATTTTTTTTTAATGCCAAAGTTTTGTGTTAGATTTGTGCCGCAAACTAGAAGTTTTGTGCTCTTTTCGTTGTCGAGTTATAAACTGTGTTCTTAGGGGGGGGGGGGGGGCTGTGGACATGCCAGCCCCCCCCCAATTTTAGGATTTCGAATTTTTCTAATGCCAAAGATTTTGCTAAATTTCTTGCAGTTTTGTGCCGCAATCCAAAAGTTTTGTGCTCCTTTTGTTGCGGAGTTATAACCAATTTTCTTAAGGGGGGCTGTGGACATGACAGCCACTTTAAAATTTCGATTTTTTTTAATCGCGAAGTTTTGTGCTAGTTTTGTGCTGTTTTTGCCGCAAACTAGAAGTTTTGTGCTCCTTTCGTTTTGGAGTTACAAGCGTTTTTCTGAAGGAGAGCTGTGGACATGCCGGCCCCCGCACTTTCAAATTTCAAATTTTTTCTAATGCCACAGTTTTGTGCAACAGCACAAAACTAACACAAAAGTTCGACATTAAACATTTTTTGACTTTCTTTCAAATTTGGAATTTATCAACATAACTAAACAACTAAAATTGCTAATAACTCGAAATGAGCATGAAACTTCTGGTTTACGGCTAAAACAGCACAAAACTAACACAAGAACAACGACATTAAAAAAAAGATTTTCTTTAAAATTTGGAATTTATGAACATAAACTAAAATTGCTAATACCTCGCAAACAAATGGTGCACAAAACTTCTGGTTTGCAGCACAAAACTAACATTAAAGATCGGTATTACAAAAAAATTGATTTTCTTTCAAATTTGGAATTTATGACATAATCCCGTAAGCAAAAATTGCTAATAACTCGGAAACGAAAGCAGTTTAAAACTTCTGGTTTGTGGCACAAACTAACAGAAAAAAATCGCATTAAAAATTTTTGGATTTTATTCAAGATTTGGAATTTATGAACATAACTAAATAACTAAAATTGCTAGTAACTCAGGATCGAAATGAGTATGAAACTTCTGGTTTGCGGCACAAAACTAACACAAATGATCAACATAAAAAAAAAAGATTTTCTTTAAAATTTGGAATTTATGAACATAAACAAAAATTGCTAATAACTCGGAAACAAATGGTGCACAAAACTTGTGGTTTGCGGCACAAAACAGCACAAAACTAACATTAAAGATTGTTATTACAAAAAAATGATTTTCTTTCAAATTTGGAATTTATGAACATAATCCCGTAAAGAAAAAATGCTAATAACTCGGAAACGAAAGCAGTTTAAAACTTCTGGTTTGCGGCACGAAACTAACACAAAAAAATCGCATTAACAATTTTTTGATTTTATTCAAGATTTGGAATTTGGGTCCATAGATGCCACAAACCCGGATAACCCGGACACGACTTATTAAAACGAGTTTTGTGCTGGTTTCCGGCACAAAGCAGCACAAAACTAGCACAATACCTGCCACAAACCAGAAGTTTTGTTATCATTTCGTTCCCGAGTAACTAGCATTTTTTGTTTGCGGTGTCTACGGGCCCAAATTCCAAATTTTAAACAAAATATTTTTCTATGCAGCAGTTTTGTGTCGGTATTGTGCTATTTCCTGCCAAAATTCAGAAGTTTTGTGCTCGTTTTGTTTTCGACTTATTTGCAATAGTCGGTTGGAAGATGTCAACAAAAGAAATGTTTATTATAATATAAGGATGATTTGTATATATATAGAAGGAGCACAAAACTTCTAGTTTGCGGCACAAAACAGGACAAAACTAGCACAAAACTTTGATGTAGAAAAATGTTGAATTTCCAATGTAAAGCGGTTGAGGACATGAACCTTCCCCTTAAGATTAATTTATGTTCTACAAGCCTGATTTTGATATATTTAAGAACTTTTTAAGACTTTACTATCTTGAGAAGAGAAATTGTTAAAATTTTTACCGTAAGAGATTTATTAGGGTTATTAAATACGTTTAACTTCAAAATAAGTTAAGTTAACCGCTAAAATATCTGGTGATCTTTTTCCGAGTGTGAATCTGACGTCTGGTTTTATTCCTCCTGGTTATTAAATGAACTATAGCAGAGTTGTTGGTAAATAAGAAGGAATTTAACGGAAAAATTTTTCTGTTTTTTCTCTCATACCAGTGAGTAGAGTACTTTTAGGTTACGTTCGATAACTTTACCTTGCTTTCGCTCATCCAGAGGGCGCTTGTCTGCTGTTTATCGATGATTTCGCGCACCTTTCTGTACCATGTATCACTATTATCGTTTAGCGTTATTGTAGAACAGAATATATGGCTCCAGACTTTATCCAGCTTTTGGCACTGTTCTAAGAGTTTCTTGGAGCTTTTATGAGCTGATCTGTTAGGGAAAACGATTAATAGTTTTTATCGCAAATATTTTAGCTTTAATTCTTACTTTGGCAAACCTTGCCGTAACTGTTTTATTACGATCTTGGTCTCCGCCTTGAAAAACAATACTATAGGATATAACTGCGCGTAATTCAATCTCTCGACTGCGTTAGGAGTAATGTCCAATAATGCGTGTTTTCCAGTCGAAATAACCTCTCGGATCGCTGACAGTCTTATTATATTTGATGAGTTCTTTGATTTTTCTTCTACGTTGCTATCAAGTTCTAAAACAAAGAAGAAAAAAATTAAATAAAAATCAAATGTGAAGTTGTATAATTTTAAATGAAAAACTCACGTGGTGAAATAAATTTATCCGGAAAATCCTTCAATAATTTATCCCTCGAAACATCGGATATAGGCCCGAATAAAATAACAGGCCTTGTGAATCCCGGATGTTTAAGAACAACTCTCTCGTATGCGGGGAATTTAGAAACTGTATCCGAGAACAAAATGTCATCCCAGTGCTCCTAAAAATTAAAAAGAAATATTTAATAAATTGCATAATAACATAAAAATTCCTAGCGTACTTTTCCTAAACTCTTTGATCTTCTGTTTGAACTCCTTCTACGTCTGAAGAAGTTCCCTCGTGACTCATTGGCAGACATTTCTTTCTTAGTAGCGTTAAATTGCGCTGTCGCTAATTCTTCAGCCCTTGCTTTGTTCGGAATTATACCTTTCTGTATTTCTTGGTTATTGCGACCTTAATTTAAAAAAGAAAATTGGTTACAACATACGTAATAACAGCAAAATATAAACTTAACATATATACAACTAAACTAATAATTTCTACCCCATCAACTTTGCTTGTAATGTCATACAAAGTGAAATCATAACATAAAAACAACACAACATAAACTTTGTAAGGTCTGCCAACAGTGCGAACGTGAATCATCATGTTTTGTTTTGACATACCGCAGAAACGTATATGTTTAACCTCACAGTGACGCGCTACGCTTTCTACAGTTGGTTTAATTTATGTAAATTAATTTTTACTAACATGTTTACAGCAAAATATTGGAGAAATAAACTGGCATAAAGTAAACAAACAACATAACCTTAAATGCACCAGGTTGGCTATTCTGAAATAGATAAAGAAGTGTGTCTAATATACCCGTCTCTTGTTACTTTAAAACTTTTTTCTAGTTACTAAAAATAAGTTTAGAAAAAGACGAAAGTAGTGCAGAGTAAAATAGCCTTTAGAATTAAAAAGAAAATAAATATACAGGATGTTCTGTCAGAAAAAGAAAAGGTTTGCAAATTTCTATATTAAATGAATAATATATAAAACAAGAGCTTGTTTAAAACCAAAAAGCGTGTGTTCCGGTAATTTTGACAAATTTTGGTATATAAGTTTTGTATTCGATTATGGCTTAAGCCATAAGTGCATAATGAAATAACATCAGAAAAAAGACTGGATATTTTTATTTGTACCCTTAATCGATTACAACTGGTGTAAGATGGAGGAATTCATTATTAATAAATTTTGTATACTTTTAATTCAAAAATGACGCATTTTATAAAAAAATGATTACTATAAATTATTCTTAGAATTAAACTTAGAATTAAAAAATGTAAAAATATGCAGGGTCTATTTAAAAAAAAGGAAAAGTTACCAAACTTCCATAATACAAAATATTTAAACGATAGCTTGTTTAAAGCCAAAAAAAGATTTGTTTGAAATTTTTTTTTTTAATTTTTTACTGCTGGCAATTTATTTGCGTGTTCTGGTAATTTTATTATTACAAAAAAGTTCATGTTATTTCTGTTTTTTATTTTAGAATTACATTTTATTTTGATTTTTAATAAAAAGAAAATGTACGATATTGTTGGTATCAATACTGTGTGATACCTTCAGTAGTTTGTGAAAAAAGAAATTAAACCTTGTTTTTGTTTTTTCTAAAATAATAATTCAAAATAAAAGGAATATGTAGAGTGGATTTTGATTTCTGGTGCTTACTTTTTCTGAAGGAAGTTACTAAAATAAGTAATTTTCAATAATGTAAACTTTATATAAACATCTTTAGATTAGAAAGATTGCACAAAAAAACAACAGGATTTCAGTACATTTGCAAAATAACAAATAAACGCATTTTTAAAGAAAATTAATGACTATAAAATTGCGCAGATCTATCAAATTTTGCATGGCTTTCAGTAAACGAGGTCCCCATGTATTTTTTCGAACGGACACTCTGTATGAAGTATACTTGAACAAGCAACTTATTTTTATTAAGTTTTACTTTCTAGTATAAAAAAAATCAACTTAGCTTAAAATATGTATAAATAAATATTATGGCACTTAGCACCTTCTACGAATTTATTTTAGATTTGTTTTTGCGATACAAGACCTCGGCAAAAGACAACACCAACATGTGATGTACAATCTGTTTAAATATGCACAACAAATTAGGGATGGCTTTCTATAAAACATTTATCTTGCTGCACACTATTTTCTAAATATCTCAGAATAATATCGTGGTAAATATAACCCAGAGATAAACAACCTGATTAATTGAATCGCCAAGTTCGAAAACAGCGATTCAATTATAGTACGATTTCCTGCACGGTTCAGTAACAACTCATCGTTGTTAAAGTTATTATAAGAATCAGCAAATACTTCATCAAAGAAGAAGTAGATGAGATGAAATGTAAATATTGTGGTAAACATAACTCACAGATTCATAACCTAATTAATTATAGTACGATTTCCTGCACGGTTTACTATTCAATTCATCGTTAAAGTTATTATACGAATCAGCAAATAGTTCACTAACTATTGGTGTATATGAGGATTACATGCATGGAATATTAATTATTTTCTATATCTTATAGCTTATGCGCACATCAAGTTGGCGTAGTGGTCTAATGTAACTCCATTAACACACTGGACGTGCAGTAATTTTTTTACTTTACTCCACATAAATGTACAAACAATCCAATCGGTAAATATTTCCAAGAAGTAGGAGTACAACAGTACAATGTAAACTTGAATAAAAAAATCGACTAAACAAAAGCAGGTAGAAAGTTGTAATTTTCAGGATTAAACAACAAATTGATTTGTGTGCTAGACATATATAATAATCATTTCTATCCCATCAACTTTGCTTGTAATCACAGCTACAAAACATAAAAAAAACACGCTCCAACACTTACCTATTCTAAAAACTTGCCAACATCCAACAACACCATTATACAGCGTGTCAATAACATGGAAAATATCACCAGATTTGAAAGACAACTCCCCTTTCGCCGGAGTATCGTAATGAAAATGCGTCTTGATGTAAAAACTATCACCTTTTTGCGACGCAACAATATTATCGTACTCTTCCTTACAATATTGCACGATAAGCTCAATACGATCTTGCAAACTCAACAAGAACAACACAGCTTCCTCTCTCGTGACTCCAGACATGTCCATATCGTTAACCTATTCGAAAATTTCAACAAAATTAGACCGTGAAAGATGACATAACCTAACAATAAGTAAAGTTATGTAGTTTTTTAATGAAAAAAACTTACCTTTAGTATTTTATCTCCTGGTTGTAGGCCTTGTAAGGAGGCGGGGCTTCCAGGTTGAACTGCGGTGACAAAAATGCCGACAAAGTTGCCCCCGGTCAGTCGGATGCCAACAGAGCCCTCTTTATGGAATGTTATGAATCTAGCGTCAGGGCTGAGATATCAGATAGAATTAATAATCTGTTAAAATTCTCTACTTCTAGTATTAGGAAGACCATTTTTGGTGATAGTTCTGTTGAGGTTATGTTTTATCTACTAAAAAAGAATAACTTACATCGGTTGTTGTTTTGTCTTCAAAATTATCGGATCTTCATCGTACAGTCGACCACCTCTTGTGTAATAATCTGGAAAAACAGTAGAGCGGTAAAAAATTGTCTTCAATTCATTTCATATTTCCAGTGAGTTAATAATTGAAAATTATTTTATCGTTAATTTCTGTCTGAGATGTACTGGAAAGAAGAGATATTGAGAAAACTTCTTTCCGTTGAAGTTTGCTTAGACCAGTGGTTTCCAAAGTTGTCAAAGTTGTGAATCTTTACTTTTAGCACACGTTCGCTTTATAAAGGACGATCAAATTTGCCAAGAACCATTATTTACACAAACAATGAATTCTGATACTAAAGGAGAATCAATATTTCATGTATTGGAACAGTTCGTTAAAGAAAAACATTAACTTTTGCAAAAATTCTTGCATAAATTTCTATCATAACTCAAATTGTAGGTATTTATTTATAAGTTCTAGTAGCCGTCAGACCCTCAGAGTTTTGCCCCCTCGACATAAAACCCTAAATCGCGATAATGTCCGTTTGAATAGGAAACGTATTTCATTCAGTTCCTGCAGCAAAATGTCTATAACTTTTGCAAAAATTCTTGCATAAATTTCTATCATAACTCAAATTGTAGGTGTTTAAAAGTTCTAGTAGCCGTCATACCCTCAGAGTTTTGCCCCCTCGACATAAAGCCCTAAATAGCGATAATGTCCGTTCGAATAGGAAACGTATTTCATACAGTTATTGCAGCAAAATGTCTATAACTTTTGCAAAAATTCTTGCATAAATTTCTATCATACCTCAAATTGTAGGTATTTAAAAGTTCTAGTAGTCGTTAGACCCTCAGAGTTTTGCCCCCTCGACATAAAGCCCTAAATCGCGATAATGTCCGTTCGAATAGGAAACGTATTTCATTCAGTTCCTGCAGCAGAATGTCCATAACTTTAGCAAAAATTCTTGCATAAATTTCTATCATAACTCAAATTGTAGGTATTTAAAAGTTCTAGTAGCCGTCAGACCCTCAGAGTTTTGCCCCCTCGACATAAAGCCCTAAATCGCGATAATGTCCGTTCGAATAGGTAACGTATTTCATTCAGTTCCTGCAGCAAAATGTCCATAACTTTTGCAGAAATTCTTGCATAAATTTCTATCATAACTCAAACGATCAAATTTTCCAAGAATCATTATTTACACAAACAATGAGTTCTGATACTAAAGGAGAATCAATTTCATGTATTGGAACAGTTCGTTAAAGAAAAACAAAAGTCATTTGACTAATATAATGGCAGTTGCTACGAACAGCGCTCCAGCGATGGTAGGGCGCTATCGTGGGTTGGTAGCATTTCTGAAAAAGTCAGTACCTAATATAGTGTGATACATTATGTGATTTATCAATAACATTTATTGGCAATAAATGAGTGATCGCTTGCATAAGTAATTACAATACGTAACTACCGCAATTGACAATATCAGAAGTCATGCCCTCAACACTACATTGTTTAAACAAATGAGCAGGAAAAATGATGAAGATTTTACTCGTTTGTTACTTCATGCTGAAGTACAGTGGCTATCAAAGGGTGCCTGTTTAAATCAATTTGACAAACTCTTTGATTAAGTTCTAGAGTTTTTATAAGAGAAAGAAGATTTACTACGAGACAACTTAAGAAAATACAAAGCAGACGTTGCTAAATTGACAGACGTATTTCACAAGTTCAATGAAATAAATTTACAACTGCAAGAAGACGAGCTGAATTTGATAAAGATAAAGTAGTTTATACTGGTTGCAAAAGCAGATGCCCGTACTTTATCCCAAATTGTGGTCAATCGTCCAAAAAATGTTAGGTTAGATTGTATTGACAGTTGTGGACAATATTTATCAAAGTAACACCTTGTTTCTAGAATATTCTATAGATGAATAGATCTATAAAACTAAGCAACAGTTCCTAAATATATTTTAGATTATCTAGAACAACACATTTTGACTTTAACGGGAAGCAAACTGTCAAATCGGTAGCAAGTGTCAAAAAGTGAGGTTATACGTCATCTTAGGACATTTCTGTGTGACAATTAACAGATATAACACATATATAACCACAAAAGCCATATTTGTAACAAAATTAACAACTTAAAAAATTAACCTCAAAATTTAAAATTTAATTACCTTCTGGCCTAGGTGGAGGGGGTCTGGGGGGTTCGTCTCTTCCTTTCGATCTACCGTAACTATTCCTATCCAATTGATTTAAATTATCCTGCGATAGTGGTCCTCGCAAGCGCCCCCGAGGTGCCAAGTTACTCTTATCGTCGGTAAGAGAATTTGGCCCGCTATTCGGATCCAACTTATCGTCAAATCCGTTGGTGTTGAGGTTAGGATTTCTCGTCGGTGGTTGGACGTACAGATTTTGATTGGAGTAACTTTGGTGGCCGGATGTCAAAAAGTCATCACCTAAATCAAAAAGAGAAACAATATTTTTAACAAATGTTAAACAAATATTTATGTAACATTATTTGTTATAACCTTAATCCAGACTATTTTTGTTTATTATATATTTTTACTTTCTTTAGTTAAATAAATATAGTTAATATGTGCTATGTTGCACTGTCTGCAATATTACAGAAAAAGAATTATAATTAGTCCGGGCCTGTGCAGACCGACCGTCGTATAGTCCCATAAGCCACAAACTGAGAAAAATGGCTGTAAAATTACACATAAATCATTATGAAAATTACAATAGAAATGTGGTAAGTATAAAAATAGCACGTAATTCCAATTATTTTCACAAGTCTGTGTACTATTACAGTGAATTTGCTGCTTTATTTCAATTACAATGATCTATTACTAAAAATACAATGGAAATATACCTTAAATTCGTAAAATTGATATTGTAACGCCCAGACGCATGTGCTACGTTTGATCAGCAGTTTTGCAAACGAACGCCGGCACGCATACCATCGAGTGCAATATGTAGTTGGGCGCGTTGTATTTCTGTCTCCGGTAAGCAACAATGATACAGTGAACTAAAACTCATCTAGATACCAGGTAGGTGTAGGTTAAAATACCATGTCACACTGCAGAACATTTGTATTGCGTTTGTAGATTAAAACGACGACAATTAGCCATTAGAAATTGATGTCTTAACGTTAATGCCATACCTGGATGAAAGCTGTAAGTACAGTCTTCTACGTTTCTTTGTGAAAATTTGCTTTAAGATTTCAAAGGGTTTTATACCAACAGAAAGATAATGTGCATCTTCTTTTTAGGTTAACTTTTTTGTGTCTGTCTAATATGTTTCCTTGTTCTTACAGATACAGATGCGGAACATCTTGCACCAAGTGTGTTTGTCAGAAAAAGAGTGAACGAGTATGTGTGTTCATGGTTGACCGAAGTGCATTTATATATTTATCCGTGTGTTTTCTATGTTTAAGTATTTGCGTACGCTAAGTATTTATTAATTGCTTCTCTGTAGTTTTAATGTATTTTTATGTCCCTCAAACTATTTTATACTTGTATGTACGTCTACATATTTATTCTTTTACAAGTAATTTTATCTATACCATTTTGTTTGACCGTTTGTACTATTGTAACATTTGACTGTGTGCATGATGTTACTGTTTTTTTTTTGTATTATATGATAGATAGTGTTAAGATCTACTCAAGATCAGAATAAAATTATACAAATCAAAAATACTGCATATTTCATTGAATATTAACCTGAAATAGATGTAAAATTATTTACGTATTACCTCATATTTCATTTAAAATTACATTTAAATTGGTGTTCAAATATATTACGCATTGCCCCCCATATATCACTTAAAATTACATTAAAATCGGTGTAATATTTTAGCCAAATTCTTGTAAAATCACAGTGTAAATATACAATGACAATGTAAAAATACAATTGAGATGTAAAATGACACTGATTGTCGCAGGGCAAAAAAACTCCCACTGAAAAAACTGAAAAAACCCAAAACACAAAAAAATTCCTACTGTAAATTCACATCAAAATTTTTTTCAGTGCAACTACTGATGCCGTTTTCAGTATAAGAAAAGCGTCGTCCTTTCTATACTATCTCGATGACCTTAACTTACCTTTATAAAAATTGTTAACAGCACCTGTCGTACTAACAGAACTCTGCGTCTGGTGCATGACATTCGGAACATTATCCCTACTGACAGTGACGTGTAGCTTATCTTTACTGGAATCGATAATTTTCTTTGCTTCTTTAAGCGACATGAGATCATTGCAATTCGTATTGTTCAATTTCACTATAAAATCACCCTCCGTCAAAACTTGGTTCGTATTTAATAGCTGCTCCCTGGCCTTTGGAGATATTTCTTTTATGAACAATTTACAGCCAAGAACAATTCCGAAATCTACAAAAAAAAATAAATACAATTATAAAATTACTAAGTTATGGTTTTGAATGTTGTTCTTGTACCTTCTTTTTTTGAGTTTTTTGTTAGGGTTACTTTTGGTGGTAAAGGGCTTATGCCCAGGGCGGCTAGAGGTGTTCCGGGGTATGAAGCGTTCATGCTGTGACTGTGGTGGATTGTACGTCTCTTCACGACGAGAACTACTGTGTCTCCGGAATCTCGTAGCACTTGGACTGCTGTGGCATAGTCAACGTTTTGTAATGATATGCCGTTTACTGATATTATCCTATCGTTAACTCTGTAAAAGAAAAAAAATTTAGTAAATAATAATTGTTTACTTATGTGTGATTTTAAGTTAATACAGTGATTTATAAATTATAACTACAATTATATTAAGTTAGAATGAAAGAGTTTAAATTTATTGATTTTATGGTAAAACACTAGTATAAAAAATGCAAAAGCAAACACAAAATAGTTTGACATTTTCTGGCTAACTAACGTTTTAGAAAGCTCAGAAATAAAGCAATATGCAAGTCTTTAAAACTACTAAAAACTACTTTTCTTATAAAGCAAATAAAATTAAATCATTAAGCAAATCGTTATTTATATGCATTTCATAGAATCCGCGTGCTAGAGATAGGTGCAGGCTACTTTCTGCCTTAGTACTGCACATTATGAAAACATTTGGGTAGCAACAATTGAATTTTGAACTTCAAAATTTTGAAAAAATTATTAAGATATTAAGATTTTTTTGTTCCTGATATTGAGTTACATTACCCTTAAATTACATTACCCTCAATTACAATGCAAAACCGAAAAAATAACACAAAACCCATTACAACAATAAAAATTAAATTGAATAAAGAAATCCACTTGAAACTTTTTATTGATTTTTTTTTGTTTTCTAGAAAGTAAATGTTAGAGTAAGAAATTTTATATAATATCTTATATAAGTTTTGTTTGTTATCTCACTTCGTTTAGAAAACTTGTTTCAAATACAGTTAATGTTTCAAGTTCATATGAAACTTTATACTCAGTATGACATTTACTATCTAAAAAAAAGTTGTGCGGATAAAAGTGGGACACCTGTATATTATAATATATCCCTGTATAGGGGCGATTGCAGTTTGAAAACGACTGTATTTAATAAAAAGTGGATAGTTCCAAGTTTCCAAAACTCAGACTTGTACTGACTTTGCCTGTTTTAGTTGCTAAGCCTAGCCCGCCCAGTAAGGATTTTTATCGCCCCGGATAAAAATTTGCACCACGTATATGTGTTTCCTAACGGCGCATAAAAATTCGCTATATGGGAAAAGACAAGTGGCGCCTTGACTAACAGCGATAGAAACTTTTCCAAATTTAAAAATGACGTAAATGGACCAGGAAAAATAAAATAGTTAGGGCAATTATTTCAGTTGAAAAGGCGATTGCACAGTCAAATAAAAATGACAAACTAAACTACCAGAGAAACTTTAAATTATAAAGCTCCACGGATTGAGGTACATAGAGGAAACAAATTTTTATTGTGATTTTTCAAACATGCCAAAAATTCGCGGAATAACACTAGTGTAAAGTTTCTTTTTTAATAAAGTTAATAAATAATCCTAGTTTTTATGTGACATTGAGGCTAGCTACTATTATATTGATGGCATCATGTGTAGTAGCTAGAATAAGCTTATAAATAAGCCACTAATCTTATCAAAGACATTAATAACAATAGCACTGTGTGACAAATTTTGATCAACTTTCTTCCTCCCGGAAAATTTTAGCTAATAATGATTCTATATGACCCCCTCAACACCCCCCCCCCCCCAAGGCGCTTTTCTAGGTTAGCTCGAATAAGCAGATAAGAAAACACTCTGTATACTATGGCAAAATAGTCAAGCCAAGTCGATTCCGAGGGTGCCTGTTCCAGGAAAAAAATATGGAATTTTCTTCTCTCATTCTATGTGTTTATTGGGGTGCTGAATCCGAATTTCAACTTCGATACTTCCCACGGATGTGGCTTCCCAACGAAAATCGCAGAAAAACTAAAAATTTTTGTCCGTTTTCCAGTTTTTTGCGAAAAAGTGATTAAACTATGCACTTTTCGAGGTAGACCATTCCATACAAAAATAAGGTACATTAAATTTCCTATAAGAGCACTCCTGAAATGCATTTTTGGTTGAACGGTTTTGTCGCTAGAGCGCGCTGAAAGAAGGGAAAAGTTTCCTACTTTATGTAAAACCCAGTTTTTAAGTTAGTTAAAAAAACTGATTGTGCAAAATTCCCTACAAATTGCACATCTTAATCACTTATTTTCGCCAAACCGTGTAGCCGCGAAATTGAGTTGATATACAGTAGAGCGTCGATAATCCGAACTAATTGGGACCGAAGGTGATTCGGATTATCAAATTGTTCGGATTATCAAATATTGCAGCTAAATACTAGAAACTACGAGTATTGGATAGAAGTTCAATCTTAATAAAACCAACACCATTCGATCCCGCTCTTCTTAAACTATAGGAATGTCAAAAAGTAAAAATCGAAGGATATCGAAAAGATATCGAAGGGATATCGAATAGATATCGAAGGGATATCGAATAGATATCGAAGGGATATCAAAGGGATATCTAAAGGATTTATTTATTATTTATTTATGATTTATTTATTATTTATTAATTATTCATTTAACTAATTGGGACCGAAAGTAATTCGGATTACTATAAAACAAAAGCAACATTTTTCTGTAAACAGGAACCTACAAAAATGCCTTTTTCCTAGGTTACTCAGTGATTTATTTTATTATTATTTTTTTGAACGTTCGGATTAGCGAACGTTCGGATTACCGAGGTTCGGATTATCGACGCTCTACTATATTATGTCATATTAATCTAAGCGAAGCCGAAGTCAAGAGCCCGAAAATTTATAAAAAAAAAAAAATTACATAATACATTAAGTATTAATTATTAAAAAGAGCAAATACATATATAGTTAATAAATAAATAGTAATAATATAGGTCTCTACTGAATTTTTGGTGAAGTGCTCTTGTTATCGCAGTTTCGCCTAATGTGACATAAAATTTCAACGCGCTTTAGCGGCTACACAGTTTGGCCAAAATAACTGATTATGTTATCCAATTTGTAGAGAATTTAATGTAGTTTTATCAGAATCTAAGCTTTTTTGTAATTACACGCACATCACATAAAGTAGGAAAATTTGGCCTTCTTTCAGCGCGCTCGAGCGGCCAAACCATTCAACCAAAAAACACACTTGAGGGTGCCTTTTATGGCAAAATTAGTATACTTTATTTTTGTATATTGTGGTCTACGTCGAAAAGTGCATAGTTTTATGACTTTTTGGCAATAGATTGCAGAAAAGTAGAAAATTTTGAGCTATTTGCGATTTTCGTTGTGAAGTAGCAAAGTTGAAATTCGGATTCAGCTCCCCAAAAAACATATAGTATGATAGAAAAACAAAACTTCTATATTTTTCCTGGCCAAAACACCATGTGAATGGACTAAAAATTATGAATAAAATTGAAAATAAATTTGCAAATATCTCGCTTATTCGGGCTAACCTAGAAAAACGCCTTTGTGGAAATGTTCAGGGGGTCATAAAGAATCATTATTAGCTAAATTTTCCCGGGAGGAAATTTTTTGTTGCACAGTGTAATCTTCCACTGTCCCAGCTACGTTTCCATTTACCGTTACGATTGACGTAGTGCACGCTGCACGAAAGCATTCATATTAAAACGCTCTAAAAGTTACTTAAAAATTATTATGCAATTCTGTTTCTACAGTCGCATTAAATAAAATATGACGATTGATTAGGTGCATATCCCGACATCGTGCTAATATTCGTTACTGAGATATTAGCTTCTATGAAAATCTTGTTCGTAACCTTTCTTACACAACAACTGAATAAAACAAAAACGCCAATCTGTGAAGAGGGTCTAAATTCAACCTGAACAAAAATTGAAATTTTTGTGGAAATTCAACCTGAACAAAAATTGAAATTTTTGTAGCAAGCGGTTCACGAGGAAAAGAATGGAAAGACGAACGTTAATTTAAAAGTGCAAACATCGGGGACCTTTTCTCATTTCTCTTGCGCTCGTGTTTACACCGAGAGGCAAAAAATGTTGACAGTCATACAACTTATGTAGAAATGATTCAGGAGTATAACATACTCTATTTAAATTTTTTCTGTTCAGAAGTTTTAGAGTTATGGGCCTTCAAACACAGTACGGGGTCACAAATAACGATAAATTTACCACACAATTCTAGCCAATAACTGTAAAAAAGTACCTACGAAATAGATTGTACAAAGTAAAAAAAAACTTACTGAAGCAATCTTTCAGCGGGCCCAGACGCCAGTACGTCACTGACCGCGATACTCGGGTCACCGGAAGCAAAATGCGGGTTGTCTCTGCCACCGGAAACAGCGATCCCAAATCCATATCCGGGTACCCTAGTCACAGTAACCTGCTTAAACTCCCAACCTCTTTCCTGCAAAAACAAAAAAAAACAAACAAAAATTAAAATCAATTACAAAAAATCACCCGCATTAAAACATACAACATAATAACCAGGACAACCAATCATACCAAACGGACAACCGCGCCGTAAACGTAAAAATTTGAAAGATCCAAGCGATTTTTCGCAATGACATCTCCGACAATGAACAATCATCGAAGATGGCCATGAATAATGCACAAGTAAATATCAACGCCTCCTACGAGACGAGCGAAACACCTGTTCTATGCAGCGATGTCGACGTGATTTACTAACAAGTTTTCTGATGGCTTCCTTGCATGTTGTGTGACAGAGAGAGGTTATGTTGCGGTCATTTGAGGATTTGAGAGAGTGAGATGGCTTGCGGGCGCTCAAATCAATCGTGCTTGTGTCAAAGTGTTAATACTGTTAATAAATCTATAAATGAGTATCGATAGTTTTTCGTTTATGCTTAAACGTAGTTATTTGTAGTTGTTTATTGCTACTGGATTGGATTGGCCTTTCGGATTGAATGTTTTGCGATTTGTAGGTTTATTATTCAATTTCTACTTTCATATTCTTTAGGTTTTGGATTTCGATATACCTAAATAAAAGAGTTTACAATGAAAATAAAATTAAACCATCAAGAAAATGTATGTGGAATATGTGAATTCTGTAAAAACAATACAGAAATATAGCTGGTATCCAATAACCACCGATGTTAGTTAATTCTTCTTTTACAGCTTTTTTTGGTAGTTTATTACATTCATGCTCTGTAACATTGGTAACCCTTTCAAGTATTACCTAAGGAAGGCAAAAGAAAATACAAATCAAACAATGCGAAAACGAAGAATACAGTACCTTTTACAAATAATTAAATAAATAAATTCATTAAAAAATATCATTGGCCAAACTACAAAAAGTAAGAAACATTTATTCTGAGTAAAAAGTTTCATATGGATCTATTGATAACAAGCTTATATTCCTTAAGAAGTTAGAGCCATTTAAAATGCTGTTTTATTAATATTTTGTTATTTTTTAGGTATTGCAAACATAGATAAGTCCTTATGAAACATTTTAGTCAGAACAATAATTACGTTCTGAGAAAAAAGTGTGGGAATAAACACCGAAGTAGAAGATATTTGTACACACTAATTTCATTTATAACAGATGATTTCTATATTTTCTCTTAAAGTTTGTTAAATAAGAAAAAGCTTGCTCATACATACACAATATTGAAAACTGCACTAATACAAGGTAATTTATAACTCGAGGTGAAAATTAAATGTAAAAACACCAAATTATAAATAAAACATGTAAAGAACTTTTAAATTTTTTTGCGTTGTCAAAATTCGTACTTCCTTCAATTAAATTTAATTATTTTTTGTTTAATTAAATGTGGTCACGACATTTTAAATTTCACATTAGTTTCCTGTCCGCATAAATTTTCGTCTAGAATTGCAAATCACTCTGTATATTTATTGATTTTCTATGCATGGGACCGACATAATTTTTGTCATAGAAGCTCAGAACTTGTCTGGTGATAGGTTAGTAATCTTATCTGGAATGTAAGATCATATTGAAATCCACCACCTACAACTCTGTTCTTCTCCTAAAGTACCATTATGAGCAGCAGATTCAAATTATAGGTTTTTTTGTCTCACATTTGGAAAGGCAAAAATATTGAAAACAAATAATGTTAGATTTTGACCATTAACTCTGCCAGATTGTTGTTTTCTAGAGGTTATTTTGTTTTTATGTAACATATAATTTGAAGTAATATTGTTATTTAAAGTTAATAAATAATTAGTCTAGAATGTTCTTGCCCGTTGGATGTAATATCGAAAAACAGTGGTTTATCCATCGTTTCCACATTTGACAGAAACAGAGACGGCATGACATCTTTCATCTCTCTTTACTTTTCTTGGGGGGCAAACAAAGCAAAAGCGCCATATAAGATCATGTATTTCTAGCTTTCTAAATCGGCTTAAAATAAATAATTTGGTGCAAAAATGCTTCAGCTTGGACTTTTTCTGGGTGTGTGGACTTTATTGAATAGCAAGGATTTTATTTATATTTATTGAATACGTTTTGAAGTTAGTTTTTTAGTATTTCACGGTGGGTATTATACAAAACGGTGTTAAAAAGTGACTTCAGAAAATGAGGTTATGATTCAAACGCGTGTCTTTTTGCAGGTTTTCTATGGAAAATTGTTAAAATTGACTTTGTTGAATGGTCCAAAAACGAATTTATTCTGCTTCGAATTTTTAGAGATCCATTCTGGGATTTTAATATGCAAATTTGTTTGCAGTATCACAAAACAATTGTCTTACCTGACATTCTATGTAAAGATTTTACTAAACCTGATGGCAAGGGAGTAGTCGATGTAGATGAATAAATCAATAAAACAATGATTGTAAATTAATAAATTCTTATTTAAAAAATCTGAAATGTATGTAGACTGTGTGAATAATGCGGTAAGTACAACATTACACTTTATTTTCTGATTTTTTGACAGTTTTTGCATCAATGTCATGCAGGGCACTAGGGCTGTTCGAGCGCTCACTTTTTTCGTACCGAACACAGGTCGGTTTGATTAACTGTCATTTTGTCACACTGGAATTTTGTTTGTATCAAACCACTGCTTGGATACAACCAATGCTTTGACGTTTATTCAAGCCAATATGCTCGATTACAAGCGAGCGCTCGCTTTTGATATCGAGATTCGAAATTTGAACCGAATAAATGCGAGCCAACTCAAAAAATCGAGTGTCGGTTCGGTTCGGAAAAAAACGACATTTAATCAGCTTGAAATTCAAGACTTGAAGTTTTAGATAACTCGACCAGCCCTACATGACACCCAATCGGGATGGTCATCATCGAGCGATGCTGGTTTACCTTAAAATGACACATTATAAACAAGTATTTCAAATCTATATTTTTCATATACCTGTATCTAAATCTATACTTGTAATAAAATGCTTACTGCAAACCCTCCAATTTTTTAGTTGGCCTTCAGAGCAGTTTGGACCTCTCTTAAGAGTAAATGTTAGTCACCGGCCTCAAAAGTTCGACGAAACTGAGGCGCGAGAAGAGGGAACAAGCCGCGCCCACTGTACACTCCGCAGAAAATGCAAGCAACGCACAGATTAGATGAGGGGAACGGCGCGGTATCGTTCTTTGGCGGCGAAGATCAAAGGAGCCGTACGGTGTCGACTGGCGCCGAACCGTTTCCTAATAATTTTGTGTATGTGACTATCGCATGTCCTGAAATGCTTTTCTTGTGTATTTTAAATACAAATACAATTCCACAAAACAATACAGTGATACAAATTAATTAATTGCTTTATTATAACATTCCTATTTTACTATTAACTATGGTTGAACATTTTACCTTTTGTATGTTGAAAAAAATTGTAGTTTCGGTAAAACAGACAGCTTTTCTTCCATAAATCATTTATTGCTTTACATTTATTATTAGAATTAGTAACTAATTATCAGTTAGCTCCGAAGAAGCGAACAGCATGGTTCGCGAAGACAGTAATTATGAATTTTTACTCACGGCATAAACCGGTAACTATTTATCATCTAAATTTAAATGACTCTGGCCGTGAAAGCACTCGTACTCAGATACTTATTTAAATCCATTTAACGTTTTCTTTGTGCATCAATAATCTCGAATGTCTCGTTCGTACTTAGCAGAGATCGATACTTTCAGGTAAAACACACCTCATATAAAAATTCAAATTTTTATCGGCTGACGCAAGTAGGTGTTAGTAAATATAATATTCCTATTTTAATTCTAGATACAGTTGGATACCGCATTTTGAAATTTTACTCAAAATTATTATTGCTATGTATAGACTTGGTAGTATACGTACTTCAATTTCAATTGTAGGTATGAAAAAAAAATAGCGATTTCGATAAAACAGGCAGCTTTATGTATATGTATAAGTCATTTATTATATATTATATAGATACATGTTCAAATATTTTACACCTTTATAAAAGTTTTTTGCCATATATGGTAATCCGGCACGCTTACACCTATAAGAGAGTATTGCCCAAATTAACTAGCGAAGTTAATTAGCGAAGAATTACACTACACGTATAATATCTACATATACACTTACCGCAGGTACTCTCGCAAGTTTTTAGTTTTCTTAGAACGCGGGCCACATAAAGGCAGCTGATTTTTTAATTTGCCCATATTTCTAGCGTCTGTTCTACGTCTGTTGTACAACAAGTCGAACTAAAGCCAACCATCCTACATAGATTGCGATTGCCCTGAATGCATTGCCAAGCGACAAGTGTTTGGTATTAATATTATTTTCTAAATCTAAATACCAATATATATGAAATTCTATGACGAAAAATAAATGACTGATTAAAAATTAAATTACTTGTATTTCCTTAGTAATAATTTATGTAACTCCTAACAATTATTTAGTAGTTGTAACATTGTAAGTAGGTATTGCGGTTGTTGATTATTCTTCGTTCCGTGTGTCGTACGGGGACTGCACTATAAACCCTCCCGGGATGCACTCCTAATTTATAACTCGCTTTTTGCTCTCTGCGTAGAGTCCATCAGGACGGCAAAAAATTATTTCTCGTATTCGGTTTCTAGCCTATTTTGGTCGAAATTCAACAATTCATGTTGATCACATACACTTCCGCAAGAACATGCTGTCCTAATTTATAAGCGAATCGTTGCTATCTACGTAGCACCAGCACGGTAAAATTTATTTTTCGTATGGCTGTCGTTTGCCGGGCGCGGCGCCGCTACACCTCCCGTGTCAACATGCGATCAATATTTTTGTTCGGCCGAAATTGCTGAATATTTGTGATTCCCCTGGCTACGTATTCATGCTGCTGCTTCAGACTGTACCATTTGAATTTGATTGGTCGAAGAAAATGATGTGGTGTTTATCCAACAGATGGCTGCACCGTACGACTATAAAATATGTTATTCTCGTCTCATTCACATGTTCAAGAAAACAACGGTTAAATCATTACAACATTCATATTTTGTTGTCATTTTTTTACACTAGTTCATGAAGGCTCAATACAAAATGTTGTAATAGTGCTTTTTTGATGTTTGGTTCGGATTTGGAAAAAAAAATAACAAAAATTACCAATTATTGGCTTCTTTAGCAAGGGTAAAAAACAAAACAACAACGCAAATGAAAAAAAGTGGCATTCGTACCCGGTGTAATACACCTTTATCTATAATTTAATGTATTACACGTGATTATTAACACACAATTAAACTCAGGATGTTTGGTTTTATGTAGTGTTGTTTTGTAGTAGGCTACTACCTCTAGTCATTCCTCTTAATGACCTATAGCCATCGTTCCCTTCTAAAATGCGACAACATGGGGATAATTTGGCTTAAGCACTTTTGGTAATTTATGAAAGGAAATATACTTATATCGATGGCTTTCCGACCTGCTGTTAACCACGCAACAAGTTTTGCCCGTTTTAAACATAAAACTAAAGCACAAACACGCGTTGGAAACATAACCTCACTTTCTGAAGTCACTTTTTAACACGCTTTTCTATAATATTCACCGCGAAATATTAAAAAATTGGCTTCAAAACGTATTCAATAAGGTGTTGCCCCCCGAGAAAATTAAAGAGGGGTGAAAGCAGTCATGCCGTCTCTGTTTCTATCAAACGTGGAAATGATGGATTGCAATGAGTGCAATGACTGTAGTATGTCTGTCGAACGCAAAGCTGTGTAAGCGCGTTCATTCTGTAGCATAAAAAATTGAAATAACTGAACGTACGTGATTTCAACATGGCCGTCTTTCTTGGTACCATTCCTAGGCATAATTATTTCGAATAGCCTATAATACTTTAATAATACTCTAGTTGGTATGAGATTTTTCTCTCTTGCTATACACCGCTTGGTTAATTCGTTCAATTCTATCAGCATTACTAGCAATAATAACGGATTTATTGTAATCATTTGTTGAGCAAATGAGAATTTCGACGTTTCATTCTCATAGGAACAAATTTTTGCTTTAAATAAAAACTCTTTATTTGCAGTTGTGTCATCACTCATCATCAGTCATTTTCATATTGTTTATTTTTAAATTCTTACCAGCATGAATACAATGGTTTATTTGTTTTTATGGCATATAAATCACTGGCTGGAAGTCGAAACAACTTCTGCAGTTGTTTTTGCAGTGTCATGTCAAGGTCAAAGTTAAGTCCCCTCAAAGTTAATGGTAGGTTGACTAATTCCCCAATTCGGGTTCTCCTCCGTCTGAGAAGTTGTAATCTTGCAATCAACACAGCTGCGGTGCCAAGCCTCGACCTTGAGGAATACCGCTTCTGCAAATGCGCCAATATGCACGAGACTGGACTTTTCTGCATAAGCATTGCTCCAGAAGTTGTAGTGCCTGATCATTCTTTATAACACTACGTAGAGTTAGGAAGACATTTTTTTTGAACAGTTTTGTCCAAGTAATCAATAGGGTATTTGACTGTATTAAAAATATGGCTTGTATTATAGTCATCCTAATAGATTACAGTTTAAGAAAACTATTTGTAATTACTTTTAAAAAACAATATGCTTTATTTCTATTAAATACCAAAATTAAAATTTATTCACGTCCTATCACGTGATTGAAAACGCTCTGTAATTGGCTCAGTCTCCAGTGACGTCATTCGTTAGTACGCTTCTCCCGTTTGAATTTAATAGCACTAAAGTGCCATGTAAGCATACCCTTGTAGGTTAGGATAGCCCTAACCTTAAGCTGTCAGATCAGATACTACCTGGTTCGAAAATACGATAGATAACTTATTCTAGTCAGTTTTACTTATATCGAAGTAATCTTCACAACAAAAAACACCTGTATTTATTTCATTTGGATTTCTACGAGCCAACCACTTTCTTCGCAGTTTCAAATCTTGCGGAACAGCTACAAATAGTTTATCCGGAGTTTTTATTGACGTATTTCTGCACTGTGGATTTATACACCATTTATAACCCATTTTTCTGTGGAAATTGTGAAAACAACACATCATACAACACAATTACCAAACGGCGACGATGCCGATGCTGACAGACCACATGGGCCGATTTGACATCTACTATCGTGTGACGTCGCACAACAGAAAGTATCGTTTTGGCGGGACTTTTTGTGATTCAATTTTTAACGCTGGTTTTTATGAAATATTGAGGAAATAATTACGAAAAAGAATGCATTTACGTGTAGAGTGAAGCAATAAACACACTAAGATGGGTTTCCAATAATAGTCGAGTAGGTTTGGTTTCAATTTAATATAAGACACACCAACAGATGAGAGGATGAAAAAGAACAACACGTGATGAGAATATTTCCAACAAACGAAGATACACAAAGCCAGATGAACCCAAACAGCAAAAAAGGCACTCAATTTATTAAGGTCGCATACCAACCACTTAAAGAAAGATAGCTTCCATGTTCCTTAGGGGAAAAAATTAAGTATACAACTTCCTGTTACAAGAAAATAATGATGTATTAGATTACAAACTTGAGAAGAAACAGGGCAAAGATTAGAGCTTAAATAACTTGTTTAGTTTTCGGTGTTACAATTATTGTAACACCGTTTTTAGGACTGTCTTCTAAGATTGGTCACATTAATATCAAATGCCATATGTCAAACGTAAATACACATAACCACAAACTGCCTTGTTAGATAGTATTGACTTCTGTGTTTGAAGGCCGATAACTCTAAAACTACTGAACAGAAAAGAATGAAATAAAGTGTGTCATCCTCCTGAATCATTTCTACATAAGTTGTACGACTGTCAAAATTGTTTAGCTCTCGGTGTAAACATGAGCGACAGAGAAGTGAAAAAAAGTACCCGATTTTTGCAGTTTTAAATTAACGCTCGTCTTTCCGATTTATTTTCTCTTAAACCACTTATTACAAAAATTTCAGTTCTTGTTCAGTTTGCATTTAGAGTCTCTTCTATAGATTGGCGTTTTTGTTTTCTTCAGTTTTTATGTAATAAAGGTTGCGAACAGGATTTTGATGGTAGCCGATATCTCAGGAACGAATGTTAGCAGGACAACGCAGCTATCATGCAAATAATCCTTATTAACTGTGGTACATATCCCTTGAATTTAAGAGCATTCCGACTATTTGTTAATTTTTAAGACCGAAATAAACATGAACGATATTTTGCGAAGTTCGGCTTCCCTCGCTTGTGGGTTTTGGTGCGAGGCAGTCGAACGAGATGCAAAGTTTTTACGCGATCAGTGAATCCGTTTGAATCTGTGTTTGTAAAATATTGTTGGGTATAATTGAATCGGAGTTCGAAAACAGTACAAGTCCAAAATTGGCCATTTTGAACTGAAATAGCCAAAATGTTCACTATGATTTATTCTATCGAATAGACCTAAAGAGAATGCTTGGGCGAAATAAACAAGACCAGAACAGAACAGTGCTTTTTTGCTCGCTCATGCAACGCGTTTCTACTCAATTTCTACTGATATCAGTCGTAAACATTCGCCAACTTCGAAATTTGCGTTCAAATCGTTGTTGAGGTACGCCGAAGTAATCAATATGAATATCAATATCAAAAAGATAAATAATATTAAAAAAGTCCACGAGTATGTAACTGGTGAAAATTTAGAATTTTACTACCACATGACTTCCGGACCGACTACCACCGTAGAAGAGGAAATTTAAACTATTATGTATATAATCATCAAACTCTATATATTACTCTATCATATCGCAATATATGTATAGGGTTAGTCAAAATTACCGGAACACCTAAATAATTTTCCAACTGTAAACAATTTCAAAAAATGTTTCAAGTAAAAGTTGTTTTGTTTTAAACAATCTTTCGTTTAAATATATTTTTATTATACAGGGTGTTCATTTTATTCAGGATATTTCGTAACCTTCCCTTCTTCAAATAGAACATACTGTATAGCTTTACATTTTTTAATTCGAAAATTAATTCTAAGAATCTTTTGTATGATTTTTTTTTATATATTGCCTAATTTTTGAGTTGATCAATGATCAATTAATCAAAAATACACGAAATTACCGAAAACCTAAATAATTCTCCAACTGAGAAAAAAATTTGTGTTTAAACAAACTATTGCTTATTCTGGAAATTTGGTAACATACATTTTTAATTCTAGGATTAATTCTTTTATAGAAATCATTTTTTTTAATACAATACTGTCATTTTTTAGTTATAAGCAATTAATCAAAATTTCTGGACTTCAAATTAAGAATGTTTTCCCGCATACATACACATTTATTTAATTTGCCAACTTGAATATTTAATTTATTATGCTATTTCATAGTTTAGTTATTTTTTCTTGATTTTTTTTATTTTTGTATCCGTTAATGATCGGTTAATTGCTCATAACTCAAAGATGATGCATTTTATAAAAAATGATTCTTACAAACTCTTAGAATAATTTTTTTTTAAATATACAGGATGTTCTATTAGAAAATGAAAAGTTTACCAAATTTTCAGAATAAAATGAACATCCGTATATTGAAAATATATAGCTTGTTTAAAACCAAAAAACTTCTGTTTGAATTTTTCTTTGAAATTCTTTACGGTTAAAGAATTACTAAGGTGTTCCGGTAATTTTGACTAATCATGTATAATCCGCCATTTTGAATTTATTTTAAAAATCCTACATGACATTTTTAATTATCAATCTTTAAATATTACGGGAAATAAGTTTCATGCAAATCCTACATCATAATATATACCTACATCACAATAAAAATAATATTTAAATGCTTTAAATAAACAAGTATTGTTAAAAATGTAAGCTGTTTTTCTGTCGAGTTCAAAGACAGTACATGTCCATGATGATTGTTTTAATCATAGCTCTGCTTTTAATCAAATATAAATAAAATATGTAGTACATTTAATTCTCTGTGAACTACTTTATATTTTGTCTATTGGCACTAAATAGCTAACTTTTTTCGAAATATTGCACCAACAAAATTATTTGATTAATTTTCTCAGAACTCACTTTTTGGATTCACTTTTTCATTTAAAAATTCTTTGGGTATCCGGTTTTGTTAAATTAATAACATCGTTAGATCTGCTGTCTATTTAGATAATATAATCCTCAATTTAAAAAAAAAAAAGAATTTTAGTCCAACAACAGTACTAGAAGTATTAGAATTTTCAATTTAATTCGTTGCAGAATAAAAAAAAATGTTAGATAAGTTTTAATACCCAGTATATTATTCGTCTAAGCAAATTAAACTGTGATTGATATTTTATAAATAAGTCAACGCTTAAAAATTCCTAGAGTATAAAAATGTTATTTCGATTCGAAACATCGTAGGTACATGTGCACTTACAAAAGACGTTTCAAATTCTCGAAGCGGACCGGCCGGCTGGACAAAAACGTGTTCTATTATGGCTGTAAAATAACTACGCCGAATGTTGCTCGAATATTTGACGAAAACATACTCATACCGTCAATGCTCCACAGAAAAATACATTTTTCTTGTCGAAAGAAATTGTTTTCGAGGCGTAGTACGAGATGTCTTTTTATATTTCAATTTCGACAAGGAAATAATATCCTTGTACGAAGTATGCACATGTTTGTTTTTGCTGCATTACTAACGCATTTCGGAAAATATAATAATATTAAATGAATAAGGAATTTATTGTTGACGCCAAAAACACTATACATATCTACATCACAATAAAAATATTATTTAAATGCTTTAAATAAACAAATATTGTTAAAAATGTACGCTGTTTTTCCGTCGAGTTCAAAAACAGTACATGTCCATGATGATTGTTTTAATCATAGCTCTGATTTTAATGCAAATATAAATAAAATATGTAATACATTTAATTCTCTGTGAACTACCTACTTTATATTTTGTCTGTTGGCACAACATAGCTAACTGCTATACTTTTTCAAGATGTTGCACTGACAAAATAATTTTGTTTATTTTCCCAGAACCCACTTTTTGGACTTGTAGTGTTTTCGAATCGACAAATTCAATTAATTGTACAGTCATGGAAATAAGTAAGTTCGTATCGCTATCGCAGGATTTGAAAATTGTATGTCGGTTATATATTCGTGTACTGTTCTACCTCGACCCGGCCGTTTCGCAAAAAGTTGTCCGTCACAAGGTGGTTTTTCGATGGATGTAATGTAACGGGATTTAGTTTATTTTTAGCGTGTCCGACCTTGTCCTTAATGTGATATCTTCATTGCAATGTAATAAATTAAATATGATCACTACAGTTAAGTTTACGAGTAGGTAATGCATTTAATTAAATATAGAATTACTTTTATAATAATATTAATAAACATGAAATTTGATAATATGATACGAAAAGCTCATTTTAAGATATTGCGTAATATCATGACACATTATATAAATTTATGTTAACTAATACACATATTAATTACGCAAGTAAATGCCTTTGCCCAGCAGTAGGATGACGGGCTTAAGGAAGTAAGTAAGTAAAGGCGCAAATCAACTTGATGCCAAGGATTATCACTAAATATAGACTATTTCAGAATTGTAATATTAAAATATATTCACTAAATGTAAATAAATTCTCTAAATTTAATTTAAATTTACATTTAGGACGAGCATGTATTTTGTATGAAGGACAATGGAAATTTTATATCTGTATTTACTTTACTGCAGTTAATGTTCAATTATCTTTCATGACATCTAATACATGCTTGACAACCAAAATAATTTAAATTATAGCAATATATACAGGCTGTCCCACGTTTCTTCCGCAAAACAATTTTTTTTCAGAAAGTAAATTACTTTTTCAATTCATTAAAAAGTTACAGCCGTTTGAATTATTAACAATATCTTATTTAAAACGGCTCCAACTTCAGAAGGAACAAAGAAAACCAATAAGACCATATGAAACATATTACTTTCTACTTTCTAGAAAAAAAAAACAAAATATTTTGGTATTTTCTTTTGTTCATTTGTTAAGACAAATTATTAAAATTTTACTTATAATTAATAATTTTTTATTTTTGTAATATGGAATATCAAGGAGCTCTACAGAAGTTTTATTGTAATATAGTTCCAGTTCAATAAGCACACATTTTTCATTTACTATATATTAGCTGAAACATTATTCGAAATTTTATTTCTAAATTTGTGTTCTAAATAAATTAAGAGGCGTGCATTTACAACGACAATAAGTTAAAAATAACATTTTGACTTATGAATTGTGTACTGTAAGGTTAGCTAAAATGCATATACATTAAAAATGAAGGTCTTTTTAATTTCAAAACAATATAAACTATAGCTGAAAATGTTTAACGACATACTTTGTCAAAGTAATATTATAAGTTAATAATATGGTAACATACAGGCGGGATGTAAATTTTAAATATATCAAAAATTACAGCCACAATCTGGATTTGAACCCAGGCCTATTGCGTCGCTAGCACAATGTCAATAGCTCAGATGGGAGAGCATTGTGCTAGCGACGCAAAGGTCCCTGGTTCAAATCGTCAAGTTGTTGGTTTCTCTTCGTATAGCTTTTATTGCATATGATTGTGAGTAATTAATATGCAATAAAAGCTATACGTAAGAGAAACCAACAACTTTTCTTTCTGAAGCGTCTCCTTTTGGGATATTATATACCTGTTACCAACACAATTTATACTCATCCCAGGTCAAATTTGATGAAATAATTTTTATGTTGTATAAATGTTCTTTTAGATGGTCGTAAATTTTGGTTTATTTTTTTTAATAATAATTATAACATATTTACATTCCATCAAAATTCGACGAGAATTTAGAGCTTGTTTCCAAAATTTTTTGTAAATTAGTGATATACATAATTGTCATTATTTTCAGTTGTCAGATATTTGAAACATATTGCTGTAAAGTAAATACAAAATAATAATATAAAAAAACAGTAATGATACATTCATGCTATACAAAATACATACTCCTTTCTGTTTATTAAGTTAAACACTGCAAAATATCGTTGAAGCTAAATATCTCGAAAACACCAGTAAATCACAATTAACAAATTACCATAAAGACAAATTTAAAGCAATTTAATTTATTTCTATTTTGTGAATAAATGTTAATACATATGTCAGTTCTGAAATAACCTGAAAAGTAAAAATATTGACCAACAAATTGATTTTTGTATTTATTAACACAAAAAAAGTTATTAGATGCAATAAGGTTGTAAGTATAATTTGTTGTGATGTATGCAATATCTGGAAATGAGATTTTCATTTCATGTAATCGAAAACTTTTATGTTTATTAATATAAAATTAACGTCATATTTAATAAAAACACAATTACATTTAAATGTAGGAATTACATTAATTAATTACACCTTAAGCTAATAAATAGAAACATATAAATCATTATAAACCAATTCAAAGCATTCGAACAAGGTTTCGCAAATAATAAATTTCCGATATACGAGTTGAAGCGTAAACGGACAATTTTTTGCACTTAGCGGCCGAGCGGTCGACCAGAATAACAAAAAACTTGTACTTGGATGTATCATCGACACACTGCTAAAATATTTATAGAACTTACTTAATTCCAAGAGTGTACATCTAAGGTGTTGAGGATTTCTTAGTTTATGTAACGTGTATGTTTTCGGTAACATTTTGGACAGAATTGTGGTCGTGCCAATACCGTATTCTTTTTTTACGTACCTACGTCGCTTCCAACTTCGTCTTAGTTCTAGTTGTGTGTCAACTATTTGTGTTACCTTCATCGCATGTAATTTTACTAAGTATAATTTATTCTAATAAACGACCTATAACTTGAAAACGCAAACTCGTATTTATAGATAATTAGCAGATTTAGATTTTTTAAATTGTTTCAGAAAAAACTTTTTTTTTTTCATTATGAGAGTAGATCTGCAGTATGAATTTAGTTTACTTATTTACCCTAACCTATATCTATGCCTGTCAATTATGTTCAGAATTAGACAGTTAACATTTAGGCCGATAAAAAGCGTAGATAACATCGCTACCAACGTTGTAATTAGTAAATAATTTATCTGTAAACGAGAATGATTTAATTATTCAATGAGAACTAGTTCCGAAAATCGCCGCAAGGGGTCGCTGACGGTCACGGACGGCAGCAGAAACCTTCTCAGTGCTCAGTTGGTAATCGGTCAGTAGAATCCCACATAATTAAGTGAACCATGACCAACTTGGATCTTCCAAGGTAGAACACATCCTTCATTAAGTAAAATAGTTCACTTCCACCTGTTTTGCTCGCTTGGAAAAGGAAGAATGTTCAAGTAGGGATTGTATTATAATTTTATTATAAAAGCAAGACCTATGAGAAACATGTTTCTCGTAAGTGTTTACATTTTAACAAGTTATAGACGTTTATTACTTCTATAAAAGCAACTTTAGTTAAATACCTTGTTAACGACCTTAATAAGATTTCGCAATCTATATTAGAACAATTAACCACTTGTTAAGAATCATGCGGTTAACAACAGTGGTTAACTGTTGATGGTCATGCGCATTCAGTACAAAACATTCAATCAGCTGATCAGTACCCTTCGATGTGCTGTGTACACAGAAGTTAAAAATATGCGAATTAATAATGAATAGGAGTATCTGCGAGAGTAGAACTACACAAAATCCATATTTATGCCATCATGGTTAATTTTATTCACAAAAATGAATTTCTTTTGCGACGCACTCAACTCCGTTTACGGAAGCCCGTAACGTCGAAGAATAGTGGAAACAATTTAAAAATAAATTTGTGCGAAGGTCCACAGAAGATAGCTGCTCAGTAAAATGGCGAAAAATGAATTATTCTTGTTGTTATTCTTATTCTTCCGAGTCTTCGTGCCTGAGTGAATTTCTGAATTGTGAGGTTAGGTTATTCGAATATGTATAATAGGGTGGTCCAAATTTATACCTTGCAATATCTTTTTTTTGCTGGAGGGCAACGATCTCCCCCAATCGGTTCCTTTTCCGGAAAAAAAATTCCCCCAAAATTTGAGAAAATTCGCTTAACGTTAACACGTGCTACCGAGCACCTCACATTTCCCATCTAAAATACATTGGAAAATGCATCTTTCTTTCATCTTTTTTCACGTTTTGGATTTAGAAAAAAAGTTGCAACCACTATTTTATTTTTCACCGCCCCCACCCTCTCCTGGGGTACCCTAAAAATGAGGCAAAATTTTCCCCAAATTTACAATTTAATAAATTTGCGTGATTTGTTTTCTTTTTGACAAAAATTACTATTATTAAACTATTAACATGTTTCTTTGTCATTTATTAACCAATTTGAAAATTCAAAAAATGTTTAAAGAATTACCATTTGTTTCAACAAAATATACGATGTTACGAACTCATTGTTCCAATTGTTGCAAAAATTGTTAAATTATTGTTTTTGTCATTTATTAACTAATTGTTTAAACAATTACCATTTGTTTAAACAAAAATATATGTTGTTACGCGCATATTTTTCTAATTTTGCAAAAATTATTATTGGTATTTTTTTTTTCATTTATTAACTAATTTGCCATTGTTTAAACAAATACCATTTGTTTAAAGAAATATATACATTGCAATAGACATAAGTTTCTATATTTTTTGCATAAATTATTATTAGATTATTGGCAGTTTGTTGACATTTATTAACTAATTTGTAATTGTTTAAACAAATACTATTTGTTTAAACAAATATATATATATATATAACGAATTTGCAATATTTTTTTGTTTTTCCATTTGAAGAAATTATTAGTTACTTTGTTGGCATGCTTTTTGTAATTTTTTACTTAATGTGCAATTGTTTGAACAAATAAATATGTTTAAACAAGTAACTATGCTCAAACAAGTAATGTGGTTGCAACACTAATTATCATTATAAGCTATATTGAAAATTAGTTAACAAATTTGGCAAGAAAAAAAATACAAGAAATACAATAATAGTTTTTGCCAAAAAGATACGTCAGTACCATTGTATATTTTTGTTTAAACAAATGGTATTTATTTAAACAATGGCAAACTAGTTAATTAATGACAAACAATGCCAACAATGTATTTATAATTTCTCAAAAAAGGAAAAATATGTCCGTAACATTGTATATTTTTGTAAACAAATGGTATTTGTTTAAACAAATGCTAATTAGTTAATGAATAACAAAAAAAAAGCCAGTCATTTAATAACTTCTGCAAAAAAATTAAAAAATATGTTCGTAACATCGTATATATTTTTTAAACAAATTCTAATGGTTTAAACAATTTCCAATTAGTTAAGAAATGACAATAAATAAGTCACTAATCCAATAATAATCACTTCTGCGAAAAACAATAATAAAACACGTAACATTGGAAAATTGTTAATAGGACACGTGGCAACTTTGGCTGCACGTTTAACAGTAATGAAATAACACTTCATATAGTCTACACTGTTCTGTGCATTGAAGTTCTAAGATTCAAGATTACATTTCAGCCTACCTAAAGAATGCAGTGCCAAAAAAAAAACAAGATTGTTGATATTTTGATACTATTTTGGAGATTTTTGGTTTAAATCTAAAAAAACTATCGTATTGATCAGTTTCTTCTTTGCGAGGCAGAAAAATGCTCGAACAATGAATGTCGTGTATTCTCAAAACCGCACCGCAATATACCAAACGATTTATTTTCTAATTTGACAAACAGCCAGGCTTTTATATGTTTTGGGGAATTCACATGATGTCAATGAAAACAATTCTCAAAACTTGGGTAAATAAGATAAAATAATATGAAAAGCTCATTTGTGGGAACTGGTGGCTTTTCATACATTTGTAGACAAACGTACATTCAGGAATATTCATGTATGTACAAAATTAATAACAAAAATTCAAAATTTGCTGTTTTTTGTTGATATCTGGAAATTAATTTGATCAGAAAAAAATACGTTTGCCTGAATTTAACTCTTGTATCTCTTCAAATAAACGTGAAAAAACGACCATCCTTTATTTAAGATTTACGTACATTCTTTTTTATCTAGATTATTTGTATTAGCACGAATGCTAATGCTAAGGAGAAAAAAAATAAGGAAGACTGTAATATAAACTGCAGAACCCACAACACTTTTAAGTGAATTAAAAAACCTGAAAATGTCAACAACAAACCTTTGTAGCTTTTAGAAGTGCTAGAGCCACTGTTTATAGTTTTAATAAAATAATTTTAGCAAGTTATTGTGCCACATATTTATAAAAATAACAAAACATATTGAGTATTGTGTTAAGTGAGAGTCCCATATACAGGTTTTAAATAATTTATTTATATTTATTATTTTATATGTACACTTTAATGTCTTATTTTAAAATGTTTGTGAGTTTGTTTAATTGTATATTTATACCCTCTAGTTAATAAAAATAAAAAAAAATTAAATGTCGATGAACATAAACCAAACAATTCGTTTTTATTTTAAGGTTAAAGACTTGAAGAGTGTTTAGCAGCACGTCCCTCTCCCTATCGGTTGCTACGTAGTTCGTAGTCACTCAGTTTGCCACTCAACTGGTGGCAAACTATTTATATGTTACACTGCTACTATGATATGTTACAGAATACCATTTTAAATCTTAACAACGTTGCTAAGAAATTTACCAACTTGCTACGTAACAACTGCGTTACAGAATTGGCCTGAATATCCGTTCGAATAGCAACGTATTTCAATCAGTTCCTACAGAAAAAGCATCGACTATTCCGAGTTGTATACCTGCTAGCTAGAACCCACGTATCGTGATTTGGTTAATCTGGATTCTACCACGTTTCGTTGCACAGAATCTGTTGAACAGGTGCACCATAGTGCCTGGCAAGGTCGTCGGTGCTTCTTTTTTTTTCAATTTTTCTGCCGACCTTCTCCATTCTAGGCAAGTCCGATCAGCTTCTTGACGAAAGGGTGGTAGAATCGATGGAACTGGTTCGTACTGCCTTTTGCTCCGCTACTGGCTCGTTACTTTGAGTTATTTCGAGCTCACGCATACAGCGGCGAGCCCGGTTTTCACTACTACTGTTGCGTGTCTTTTCTCTTTTCACGACTACGTCTTGATTAAATGTCCCCAGTGACCTCGTTGGCACTTCTTGCTCTTCGCTAGATATTTTTGGTATGATCCACCCAGGTTAATGTTATACTGGATATTTCAGCCAGAAATTCCAATTTAACGGAATGTAAGCAGGGTTTATGTGGCAAATATATTTGTTCGTTCACAGAATATTTTTCATCCATCCTTGATTACCGGCTGATTTTTATAAAACGCAAAAAAATCTATGACATACCAACAAATTTGTACAATATTCGTTTGTGATTTCGGACCGTCAGAGTTGCACTGCAACAGTAGATGCATCGGACATTCATGCATCGCCGCATTTTCTAATACATAAAAATTTTCTTTGAGAACTTGCTACATGTGCGTACCGAATGGGCACTAGCTATTTTTTGATTAGTTCGCCTTATTTGCACATTAGCTTTTTCAAATCAAACTGATAATTTGATTACGAACAAGGAGGGTTTTATTTTATAATTTTTCATTACATAAGTGCAGAATTCACTGCGTACTAACAAGGGCATTCTTCTTTACAAGACAAATCTTGACGAAACCGTTTGTTTAATTTTTATGATTTCTTGTTTAATTCATCAGCTTTCTGTATTATTAACTCGCAGCATCTAATTTTAACAGACTGCAAAACAATACAATTGGTCATTTGATGCGAACTAGTTTAAATAAATTATTATTTTAATGAGAAAAAATATATATTTTTCTATTTAAATTAGGAAGATATTGCCCATAAAAGAAATGTTAGATATGGTTTCTTCGTCATCTTTAAAGTTCTACTAAATCCAATTGTACTACTATGTTCGTTGTATAAATATCTCCTAATATTATCTGGAATACAGATTTAATAATAACAAGCTTCTGAAACAAAAATTTAAACAAATGAGCTTTCAAAATACAGTAGGATTATCGACACAATCCGAACCTCGGTAATCTGAACGTCCAGAAATACATAATAATAAAATAAATCACTTAGTAACCTAGGGATAAGCCATTTTTGTAGGTACCCTTCGATATCGCTTTGATTTCCCTTCGATATCCTTAGATTTTGACTTTTTGACATTCCTATAGTTTAAGGAGAGCGGAATCCATCACTCGTATTTTCTATTATTTAGCTGCAATATTTGATAATCCGAACAATTTGATAATCCGAATCACCTTCGGTCCCAATAAGTTCGGATTATCGACGCTCTACTGTATAACCTTTTTGTTGAATAAAAAAGCTACACAAAACTGTCTCTACTATTAAAATATAAAAATATGCTAATAGTAGAGACAATTTTGGGACAAAAACCGCTTTCGTTTCTCTTCAAATAATAAACATCATAAAAAGCGACAAATATATAAATACAAGCAAATAAAGTATAATTTTCCAAATAAATTATTTTATAGACATCATAATTTTTATGATGTTTATTACTTGAAGAGAAACAAAAACGATTAAAAATATTTTAATAGTACAGACAATTTTGTGTAGCTTTTTTATTTAACCAAAAGGTTGTATTTTGAAAGCTCATAAATGAAAAAAAAAGATCGTACTAAAATGTTCATCGAGTGCAAATAAATGAAACCAATATTTGTCGCCTAGGCACTTGCGGTATCCACTTCAACTGGATATAGCAAATACCAAGTATTCGTCGTAAAAAACCCGTCCGCACAGTCGACGTCGAATATATACATTTATTTTAGAGGTGGACTCGCTACGAATTGAATAGAGTATTTTCTTGACAAATATTCATATACTTGGCAAATATTTGATATTTGCCAAGTATACGAATGTGTAGCCCCGGTTTTATACGAAAATAGTTCATTAACTATTGGTGTATATGACCGACCGTCGAATATATAATAGTATATTATTATACAAGCCCAAATGGAACGAGTGCGCCAATACGTCTTATAAAACGAGTGTAATATCCTATTTTTTCTACTTTGCGTTATTAATTTTATATAAGTTTAGAAATTGTGGTTACTATATCGCGCTAAATTAGAATCTAGGGTATTTTGCAGGTACCACGTGGCAGCACTGTAGTAACTGTCAACTTCGTTAAGGATGAGATCGATGAGATAAAATCATGACAAAATCTAATTGTGAATAATTTTACTCTACTTTAGCCTACAAGTTTGAATAAATATTCAGAGAGGTCGCAACGATGATCATAATGGAGCTTGGGGCAACACATTTAACCCTACTGTGATAAATACATGAAACTTAACCTAAAAAGATCACTTTAAAATAGTGGTCTCATAAGTATAATAATCAGAATAGAAGTGTTTCGCGGTGACTGATTAGTTACTTCGAAGAACAAGAACTTACTAAAGAATTGTTATAAGGCTTAACGTTTAATAGCGGTGTCTACCTAATTCCGCTACGTAGCCGTTGCCGTTTATACATTTACAAGCACTTATAATTGAAACCCAATTCTAATTTCGGCAAAGTAGTTTATTAGAATAAATTATACTTAGTAAAATTACATGTGATGGAGGTAATACAAATACGTTGCACACAACCAGAACTAAGACGAAGTCGAAAGCGACGGACAAAAACGAATACGAATTGAACCGAGTATCCAAGCGTCCAAAATATTACCGAAAACTTATACGTTACATAAACTACGAAATCCTCTATACTTTAAATGTACTATAGCTTCGTACGTGTATGCTGATAAACCATTTATTGCGCAGATACAATCTCGCAGCAGTAATTAAAATCGTTCATATCTACGATGTAGGTTTGATCTTCGCGTAATACCTTATTAAAGTAAATGTGGTCCTTGAATTATATCTGAAAAGGGGATTTGATGTTTAGTTGAAAAGAATGATAACGATCACTTACCAGAGTCGTAAAACATCACCGAAAACATCATGCTGGCGTATTTTGATGAACACAGCAAAACTAAGAAAGCCCCAATCCTTTGGCCATACTATAGCAGACTATACCCATGTTTAAATATGTATAGAATATTGATATTTCGCAGTTTATGCGATTGCAAGCGATTAAGAAGATGCAGTCGATGCAGTGTGTGGTTATGTTGGGTTATGTATTGTACGTTTGACATATGGCATTTGATATCAATGTATACCAATCTTAGACAAAAATGTTACTGTTTTCGGTATTACAATGTGTGCATTGTGAATGCAAAGTAGAAAAATCTATTTTTGAGGTGGGCTCGATACGAATTGAATAGAACTGTTTTTTCTTTTCACAAATAATCGTATACTTGGCAAATTTTTGATATTTGGCAAGTATACGAATGTAGCGAGTGTAGCCCCGGCATTAAACTGCACAATTCGTTCATATTTTAGGACAAATACTTGTCGCAATTGAAACATCAACTACTGATTTTTGGCAGAAATGTTGTGAAATAATAATAAATCACAAAACAGAATATGTATACAATTCCAGAAATAAAAATATCATTTATGCTATTTTAAAAAATAAAACCGAACGAGAAAATGACAAAAATATTGAATACGGTCCTGAGAGTTGATCGTTTGAAATCGTCGCGCTAAGCCTCGCATCGCTTCCCACGCGTTCCTTTCCCCGAGGGGAACCGTCCTGCGCACCGAACCGATCATATTATTTTCCCTATTTAAAATTCCCAAATAACTTTTTTCTACTTTGCATTCACAATGCACACATTGTAACACTGTTTTCGGTGTTACAATTAACACATTGTAACACCGAAAACAGTAACACTTTTGTCTAAGATTGCCAGGATTGGTACACATTGATATCAAATGCCAAATGTACAATACATAACCACACACTGCCTCTTTTTAATCGCTTGCAATCGCATAAACTGCGAAATATCAATATTCTATACATATTTAACCATGCGTGTAGCCTGCTATAGTATGGCCAAAGGTTGTGGCTTTCTTAGTTTTGCTGTGTTCATCAAAATACGCCAGCATAACGTTTTCGGTGATGTTTTACGACTCTGGTAAGTGATCGTCATCATTCTTTTCAACTAAACATCAAATCCCCTTTTCAGATATAATTCAAGGACCACATTTACTTTAATAAGGTATTATGTGAAGATCAAACCTACATCGTAGATATGAATGATCTTAATTACTGCTACGAGATTGTATATGCGCAATCAATGGTTTATCAGCATACACGTCTAAAGCTATAGTACATTTAAAGTGTAGAGGATTTCTTAGTTTATGTAACGTATAAGTTTTCGGTAACATTTTCGACCGAAGTCTGTTCGGCTCAATTCGTATTCATTTTTGTCCGTCGCTTTCGACTTCGTCTTAGTTCTGGTTGTGTGCAACATATTTGTATTACCTCCATCACATGTAATTTTACTAAGTATAATTTATTCTAATAAACTACTTTGCCGAAATTAAAATTGGGTTTCAATTATAAGTGCTTGTAAATATATAAGCCGCAACGGCTACGTAGCGGAATTAGGTAGACACCGCTATTAAACGTTAGGCGTTAAAACAATTCTTTAGTAAGTTCTTGTTCTTCGAAGTAACTAATCAGTCACCGCCAAACACTTCTATTCTGATTATTATACTTATGAAACCACTATTAAAGTTGACTTTTTAGGTTAAGTTTCATGTTAAGTTATCACAGTAGGGTTAAAAGTGTTGCCCCAAGCTCCATTATGATCATCGTTGAGACCTCGCTGAATATTTATTCAAACTTGTAGGCTGAAGTAGAGTAATTTTATTCACAATTAGATTTTGTCAAGATTTTATCTCATAGATCTCATCCTTAACGAAGTTGACAGTTACTACAGTGCTGCCACGTGGTACCCGCGAAATACCCTAGATTCTAATTTAGCGCAATATAGTAACCACAATTTCTAAATTTATATAAAATTAATGACGCAATGTAGAAAAAATAGTATATTACACTCGTTTTATAAGACGTATTGGCGCACTCGTTCCATTTGGGCACTCCTCGCTACGCTCGTCGTGCCCAAAACAACTCGTGCGCCAATTTGACGTCTTATAAAACTTGTATAATAATATACTATTATGTTATTAATTATTATACATAAATGGATGAGTATCACAATAAGCAAGGATTGTTTACCTGGTAAATGAGTTGTCCCGCTATTGTTTGTTTCTGAGATATCTGCGCCCATAAAAAACTCGCTTACAGACTTTATTACATACAAAATCAAGAAAATAAAAACGCTAACCTATAGAAGAGACTCGTAAGTAAAAGGCTAACCAAAAATGATTTTTTTTATTATGTGGTTTACGAGAAAAAAATTCAGGAAGTCAAACATTATTTTAAAACCGCAAAAATTGGGTACCTTTTTGTACTTATCTCGCGCTCGAGGCTAAACCGATGGGCAGAAAAATTTGATAGTGACTCCTGTTATGTAGAAATGATTCAGAAGTATAACGCACTTTATTTCATTTTTTTTTGTTCAGCTATTTCAGAGTTACGGGCCTTCAAACATAGGGCTCAATACTCTATATCTTGATAACCGACTGAGTTTCTTCAAATAAAAACTAAAGAAACAGCAAGAATACCAGCATTAGTTGTATTTTTTATCTTTTTTTATTGTTGGCCTGTTTATTGGTCATATGTGTTTGACCCTTGCTTTTTTTTACTACATTCATCTACACTAAAAAGTTCATTGATTCTTTTATTAATTAAAGCAAAGAACATTGTCAAAAATTCAAAGTACGTACCTGTATAATAAGCAAACAATACATATTGTTTAAAATTATAATTTGTGTGAACAAGACAATCAAACCAACCGTGTACACACTGTACACACACAAAGAGACATTTCAATCTTAAAATAACCAAATAATTAACATCAACTTATTCGGTCAAGCCCAATTAACTCTGTCTCAAAATAATGTGACTATACAAAATAATATTCTCGTACTATAATTTCCAAATCGCTCCCCAGCAATTCCTATTTCCTTTTAATAATAATTTTACCGGATGCAACAACCGACCACTAGACTAGAACAAAACGCCTCGACTCGTTTTTCAATTCACACAACGGACAAGTGGATTGAAAATATGTAGCATTGTTGGTGAAATTTCTAAACGGATGAGAAAGTATTGCAAGAGATATTCGAAATTGAAAAGATCTATCTTCCTGTTAGATTATTACAGCCGTCGTATGAAAGTGTAATATAATTATGCACGGTAAGAAAAATTGATCGAGTATAATAAATAAAATGTGATAGCGAAGAATTGAGTATGGTTGAAATTGTGCCAAGTCAGGACTTCAGAATGGACAAGGAGTGATACACGTGACATTGGTATGAGCGGTGAATTTGTATCATTGTTCATGGTTCGAGTTTGCGGACACACCTTCGTTTTTTAATGCCTGTAAATATTGCGATGCATACCGAATAGTCGTTTCTCTGACCCAAGGTAAAGTACTGTTGGAGAAATGCGTTCTGCTTATCAATATGTCCGTTCTTCTTTCTGCTAGAGAAAAAGTAGTGTACTGTTTAACATTTTGTTAAGACATTTAAGTTAACAAACATCCCCGATGTCCTCAAATGATACTAAATATTACAGAGTTGTTTTTAAAAACAAGAAATTACTGGTAACATATTTCAGAGAAAAAATTATAAAGCCAAGAGAAATATTTATGAAACCAAAGATATTGCCAAACTTATCTTTTCAAAACACAGTGGCCAAAGTATCTATTCAAAGTTCATGAAACTAACAACAATTATTCCTAATAACCTAATAAACAATATAAAGGCAACAGTCGTTGTTGAAACCACCACATATTTCAGAGAAAAAATTATAAAGCCAAGAGAAATATTTATGAAATCGAAGATATTGACAAACTTCCCTTTTCAAAACACAGTGACCAAAGTATCTATTCAATGTTCATGAAACTAACAACAATTATTCCTAATAACCTAATAAACAATATAAAAGCAATAGTCGTTGTTGAAACCACCACATATTTTAGAGAAAAAAATTATAAAACCAAGAGAAATATTTATGAAACCGCAGATGTTGACAAACATTCCTTTTCAAAACCTAGCGGACGAAGTATCTATTCAAAGCTCATGAAACTAACAACAAATATTCCCAATAACCTAATAAATAATATAAAGGTAACAGTCGTTGTTGAAACCACCACATATTTCAGAGAAAAAATTATAAAACCAAGAGAAATATGTATGAAATCGAAGATATTGACAAACTTCCCTTCTCAAAACACAGTGACCAAAGTATCTATTCAAAGTTCATGAAACTAACAACAATTATTCCTAATAACCTAATAAACAATATAAAGGCAACATTCGTTGTTGAAACCACCACATATTTCAGAGAAAAAAATATAAAGCCAATAGAAATATCTATTAAACCGAAGATATTGACAAACTTTTCTTTTCAAAACACAGTGACCAAAGTATCCATTCAAAGCTCACGAAACTAACAACAATTATTCCTAATAACCTAATAAACAATATAAAAGCAATAGTCGTTGTTGAAACCACCACATATTTTAGAGAAAAAAATTATAAAACCAAGAGAAATATTTATGAAACCGCAGATGTTGACAAACATTCCTTTTCAAAACCTAGCGGACGAAGTATCTATTCAAAGCTCATGAAACTAACAACAAATATTCCCAATAACCTAATAAATAATATAAAGGCAACAGTCGTTGTTGAAACCACCACATATTCCAGAGAAAAAATTATAAAGCCAAGAGAAATATCTAGGAAACCGAAGATATTGACGAACTCTTCGAAACACAGTGACCAAAGTATCTATTCAAAGCTCATGAAAGTAACAACAATCATTCCTAATAACCTAATAAACAACATAAAGGCAACAGTCGTTGTTGAAACCACCACATATTTCAGCGAAAAAATTATAAAGCCAAGAGAAATATTTATGAAATCGAAGATATTGACAGACTTTCCTTTTTAAAACACAGTAACCAAAGTATCTATTCAAAGCTCATGAAACTAACAACTATTATTCTTGATAACCTAATAAACAATACAAAAGCAACAGTCGTTGTCGAAACGACCACGTATTACAGAGAAAAAATTATAAAGCCAAGAGAAATAGTTATGAAACCAAAGATACTCACAAACTTTCCTTTTCAAAACACAGTGACCAAAGTATCTATTCAAACTTCATGAAACTAATAACAATTATTCCTAATAACCTAATAAACAATATAAAGGCAACAGTCGTTGTTGAAACCAACAGATATTTCAGAAAAAAAATTATAAAACCAAGAGAAATATTTCTGATACCCAAGATATTGACAAACTTTTCTTTTCAAAATACTGTATCCAAAGTATCTATTCAAAGCTCATGAAACTAACAACAATTATTCCTAATAACCTAATAAACAATATAAAAGCAATAGTCGTTGTTGAAACCACCACATATTTCAGAGAAAAAATTGTAAAGCCAAGAGCAATATTTATGAAACCAAAGATATTGACACACTTTCCTTTCAAAAATACAGTGGCCAAAGTATCTATTCAAATCTCATGAAACTAACAACAATCATTCCTAATAACCTAATAAACAATACAAAGGCAATAGTCGTTGTTGAAACCACCACATATTTCAGAGAAAAAAATTATAAAACCAAGAGAAATATTTATGAAACCGCAGATGTTGACAAACTTTCCTTTTCAAAACCTAGCGGACGAAGTATCTATTCAAAGCTCATGAAACTAACAACAAATATTCCCAATAACCTAATAAATAATATAAATGCAACAGTCGTTGTTGAAACCACCACATATTTCAGAGAAAAAATTATAAAGCCAAGAGAAATATTTATGAAATCGAAGATATTGACAAACTTCCCTTTTCAAAACAGTGACCAAAGTATCTATTCAAAGCTTATGAAACTAACAAAAATTATTCCTAATAACCTAATAAACAATATAAAGGCAACAGTCGTTGTTGAAACCAACACATATTTCAGAAAAAAAAATTATAAAGCCAAGAGAAACATTTATGAAACCGCAGATATTGACAAACTTTTCTTTTCAAAACGCAGTGACCAAAGTATCTATTCAAAGCTCATGAAAGCAACAACAATCATTCCTAATAACCTAATAAACAATATAAAGGCAACAGTCGTTGTTGAAACCACTACATATTTCAGAGAAAAAATTATAAAGCCAAGAGAAATATCTATGAAACTATAGATATTGACAAACTTTTCTTTTCAAAACACAGTGACCAAAGTATCTATTCAAAGCTCATGAAAGTAACAACAATCATTCCTAATAACCTAATAAACAATATAAAGGCAACAGCCGTTGTAGAAACCAGGGCTGTGGTGTCGGAGTCGTGGAGTCGGAGTTCAGACAAATTTCAGAGGAGTCGGAGTCGGAAAAAATGTACCGACTCCGGGTCCATGTTTAAATAATGAAGAAATTTAACTACAAAACACACAGGTCGGTGGTCAGTGATGATTAGCAAAATGATTAGGTATTGCGAGTCGCTTGCCGCGTCGCATATATAGTTTATGTATTTCCAATTTCCAACAACCAACTTCAATATGCTAATTATGATTGCTCGATCATCTACAAATTAAAAAAATCGGACTTCGATGCATACTTATAGACGAATTAGGACTTTCCAAAGTGAAGCGTCAACGTGTGGTTTTCCTTATTCATCAAAATTACGAGAATTTGCTCCTATTCGTTCGGCCACAAAGAACAGCTGAACAATTCATTAAATATTGTAAAAAGTATTTTAGTGATATTCAATTGCAATTTTAAAAAGAAAAAATAGTTTCCTACAGCTTTTGTACCAGAAGAAACAACGTGATGGTATCACAGTCCTATTATCAACTCCCAACATTTTTTTTTATTTTTATTTGTCCCAATATCTGAATGATTGTAAAGGATAATGCTTTATTAGTAAAACTTTGCAATTTTAGCTTTAATGTTTGATAACTTTAAACGTTTAACCGAAATTGATTCTTTTTTTCGGCACATGAACAAATTTATCAAAAGTATCACCCTTGATTATACAATATTATGGTATAATCAAGGGTAACACATCTCTTTGTATTTAACAAAATATGTAGAGATTTTAAATTGTTACTGATTCTGTCGAGTGTAGGTTACGGATTTTAAGATTATTGGTGGCTATGTCGTAGTCTTCTTGCGATCAACTAAAAAACACCGATATTCGCAGATTTCGTCACCTACTCTTGACAGAATTGAGCCAGATATATTTTTTATTATTAGCAAAGGTACAAACTTCACTCTAACGTAATTTTTAATGCATAAACTTAAACATGCATAATATACGTATAATAGCCGATTAAAAATTATAACTGCATTTCCGATTTAAACTCTACCTTAAGTTGAATGTAGGAATATCCATGTATGCAAGTCATACTCGTTGCAGCCAGAATTGTGACGTCATTGCCACTAACAGAAGTAATAGTTGAGATTATTTTCATTTTATTTTGCACTTAATTATGTATTCATTGAAATGAATTTTACTTTGTACTATACAGTGGTTTGTCATTACTTTTGTTATTATTAAAGATAGAACATCGGTTCAAGTGACAAATTAGTTCAGAATTATGTGCTCTCTAATGAGAAAACAGTTGAAGTTCTAATGATTTCAGAGATATTTTGAAAATATAAAAAAGCGTTCTTTTTAAATATGGCCGTAATTTTGTGGTCCGATCAACAGGCATTTTTGATTTTATTAACAATTAGATTATGTCAGATTTAATTCTTTTTTGCCATTAAATTCGCTGGAAACAAATAAAAGATTGCCGGAGTCGGAGTCGGACTACCAAAATTATCTGGAGTCGGAGTCGACAGATTTTTTACCGACTCCACAGCCCGGGTTGAAACCACCACATATTTCAGAGAAAAAAATTATAAAGCCAAGAGGAATATCTATGAACCCATAGATATTGACAAACTTTTCCTTTCAATACACACTGACTAAAGTATCTATTCAAAGCTCATGAAACTAACAACAATCATTCCTAATAACCTAATAAACAATCCAAAGGCAACAGTAGTTGTTGAAACCACCACATATTTCAGAGAAAAAATTATAAAGCCAAGAGAAATATTTATGAAACCGAAGATATTGACAAACTTTTCTTTTCAAAACATAATGAGCAAAGTATTTATTCAAAGCTCATGAAACTAACAACAATTATTCCTAACAACCTAATAAACAATATAAAAACAACAGTCGTTGTTGAAACCAACACATATTTCAGAGAAAAAATTATAAAGCCAAGAGAAATAGTTATCGAACCGAAGATATTGACAAGTATTTATTCAAAGTTCGTGAAACTAACAACACTTATTCCTAATAACCTAATAAACAATATAAAGACAACAGTCGTTGTAGAAACCACCACATATTTTAGAGAAAAAAATTATAAAACCAAGAGAAATATTTATGAAACCGCAGATGTTGACAAACATTCCTTTTCAAAACCTAGCGGACGAAGTATCTATTCAAAGCTCATGAAACTAACAAAAATTATTCCTAATAACCTAATAAACAATATAAATGCAACAGTCGTTGTTGAAACCACCACATATTTCAGAGAAAAAATTATAAAGCCAAGAGAAATATTTATGAAATCGAAGATATTGACAAACTTCCCTTTTCAAAACACAGTGACCAAAGTATCTATTCAAAGTTCATGAAACTAACGATGAAAATGAAAAAAATTATAAAGCCAAGAGGAATATCTATGAACCCATAGATATTGACAAACTTTTCTTTTCAAAACACAGTGACCAAAGTATCTAATCAAAGCTCATGAAACTAACAACAATTATTCCTAATAACCTAATAAATAATATAAAGGCAACAGTCGTTGTTGAAACCACCACATATTTCAGAGAAAAAACTATAAAGCCAAGAGAAATATTTATGAAATCGAAGATATTGACAAACTTCCCTTTTCAAAACACAGTGACCAAAGTATCTATTCAAAGCTCATGAAACTAACAAAAATTATTCCTAATAACCTAATAAACAATATAAAGGCAACAGTCGTTGTTGAAACCACCACATATTTCAGAGAAAAAATTATAAAGCTAAGAAAAATATCTATGAAACCAAAGATATTGACAAACTTTTCTTTTCAAAACAGAGTGACCAAAGTATCTATTCAAAGCTCATGAAACTAACAACAATCATTCCTAATAACCTAATAAACAATATAAAGGCAACAGTCGTTGTTGAAACCACCACATATTTCAGAGAAAAAATTATAAAGCCAAGAGAAATATCTATGAAACGGAAGATATTGATAAACTTTTCTTTTCAAAACACACTGACTAAAGTATGTGCTCAAAGGTCATGAAACTAACGACAATTATTCATAATAACCTAATACACAATATAAAGGCAACAGTCGTTGAAACCACCACATATTTCAGAGAAAAAATGTATATGAAACCATAGATAATGACAAACTTTTATTTCAAAACAGTGACCAAAGTATTTATTCGAAGCTCATGAAACTAACACAATGATTCCTAATAACCTAATAAACAATATAAAGGTAACAGTCGTTGTGGAAACCAGCACACATTTTAGAGAAAAAATTATAAAGGCAAGAGAAATATCTATGAAACCAAAGATATTGACAAACTTTTCTTTTCAAAACACAGGAACCAAAGTATTTGTTCAAAGCTCATGAAACTAATAACAATCATTCCTGATAACCTAATAAATAATCCAAAGGCATCAGTCGTTGTTGAAACCACCACATATTTGAGAGAAAAAATTATAAAGTCAAGAGAAATATCTATGAACCCATAGATATTGACAAACTTTTCCTTTCAATACACAGTGACCAAAGTATCTATTCAAAGCTCATGAAAGTAACAACAATCATTCCTAATAACCTAATAAACAATATAAAGGCAACAGTCGTTGTTGAAACCAGCACACATTTTAGAGAAAAAGTTATAAAGCCAAGAGAAATATTTATGAAACCGAAGATATTGACAAACTTTTCTTTTCAAAACATAATGAGCAAAGTATTTATTCAAAGCTCATGAAACTAACAACAATTATTCCTAACAACCTAATAAACAATATAAAAACAACAGTCGTTGTTGAAACCAACACATATTTCAGAGAAAAAATTATAAAGCCAAGAGAAATAGTTATCGAACCGAAGATATTGACAAACTTTTCTTTTCAAAACACAATGAGCAAAGTATTTATTCAATGTTCATGAAACTAACAACAATTATTCCTAATAACCTAATAAACAATATAAAGGCAACAGTCGTTGTTGAAACCACCACATATTTCAGAGAAAAAATTAAAACGCCAAGAGAAATATCTATGAAACCAAAGATATTGACAAACTTTTCTTTTCAAAACACAGGAACCAAAGTATCTATTCAAAGCTCATGAAACTAACAACAATCGTTCTTAATAACCTAATAAACAATATAAAAGCAACAGTCATTATTGAAACCACCAGATATTTCAGAGAAAAAATTATAAAGTCAAGAGAAATATTTATGAAACCAAATATATTGACAAACTTTTCTTTTCAAAACACAGTGACCAAAGCATCTATTCAAAGCTCATGAAACTAACAACAATTATTCCTAATAACCTAATATAAACAATACAAAAGCAACAATCGTTGTTGAAACAACCACATATTTCAGAGAAACAATTATAAATCCAATAGAAATATCTATGAAATCGCCGATATTGACAAACTTTTCTTTTCAAAACAGAGTGACCAAAGTATCTATTCAAAGCTCCTGAAACTAACAACAATCATTCCTAATAACCTAATAAACAATATAAAGGCAACAGTCGTTGTTGAAACCACCATATATTTCAGAGAAAAAATTATAAAGCCAAGAGAAATATCTATGAAACGGAAGATATTGACAAACTTTTCTTTTCAAAACACACTGACTAAAGTATGTGCTCAAAGGTCATGAAACTAACGACAATTATTCATAATAACCTAATACACAATATAAAGGCAACAGTCGTTGTTGAAACCACCACATATTTCAGAGAAAAAATATATATGAAACCATAGATAATGACAAACTTTTATTTCAAAACAGTGACCAAAGTATTTATTCGAAGCTCATGAAACTAACACAATGATTCCTAATAACCTAATAAACAATAATTCCTAATAACCTAATAAACAATATAAAGGCAACAGTCGTTGTTGAAACCACCATATATTTCAGAGAAAAAATTATAAAGCCAAGAGAAATATCTATGAAACGGAAGATATTGACAAACTTTTCTTTTCAAAACACACTGACTAAAGTATGTGCTCAAAGGTCATGAAACTAACGACAATTATTCATAATAACCTAATACACAATATAAAGGCAACAGTCGTTGTTGAAACCACCACATATTTCAGAGAAAAAATATATATGAAACCATAGATAATGACAAACTTTTATTTCAAAACAGTGACCAAAGTATTTATTCGAAGCTCATGAAACTAACACAATGATTCCTAATAACCTAATAAACAATATAAAGGCAACAGTCGTTGTTGAAACCACCACATATTTCAGAGAAAAAATTATAAAGCCAAGAAAAATATCTATGAAACCAAAGATATTGACAAACTTTTCTTTTCAAAACAGAGTGACCAAAGTATCTATTCAAAGCTCCTGAAACTAACAACAATCATTCCTAATAACCTAATAAACAATATAAAGGCAACAGTCGTTGTTGAAACCACCATATATTTCAGAGAAAAAATTATAAAGCCAAGAGAAATATCTATGAAACGGAAGATATTGACAAACTTTTCTTTTCAAAACACACTGACTAAAGTATGTGCTCAAAGGTCATGAAACTAACGACAATTATTCATAATAACCTAATACACAATATAAAGGCAACAGTCGTTGTTGAAACCACCACATATTTCAGAGAAAAAATATATATGAAACCATAGATAATGACAAACTTTTATTTCAAAACAGTGACCAAAGTATTTATTCGAAGCTCATGAAACTAACACAATGATTCCTAATAACCTAATAAACAATATAAAGGCAACAGTCGTTGTTGAAACCACCACATATTTCAGAGAAAAAATTATAAAGCCAAGAAAAATATCTATGAAACCAAAGATATTGACAAACTTTTCTTTTCAAAACAGAGTGACCAAAGTATCTATTCAAAGCTCCTGAAACTAACAACAATCATTCCTAATAACCTAATAAACAATATAAAGGCAACAGTCGTTGTTGAAACCACCATATATTTCAGAGAAAAAATTATAAAGCCAAGAGAAATATCTATGAAACGGAAGATATTGACAAACTTTTCTTTTCAAAACACACTGACTAAAGTATGTGCTCAAAGGTCATGAAACTAACGACAATTATTCATAATAACCTAATACACAATATAAAGGCAACAGTCGTTGTTGAAACCACCACATATTTCAGAGAAAAAATATATATGAAACCATAGATAATGACAAACTTTTATTTCAAAACAGTGACCAAAGTATTTATTCGAAGCTCATGAAACTAACACAATGATTCCTAATAACCTAATAAACAATATAAAGGCAACAGTCGTTGTTGAAACCACCACATATTTCAGAGAAAAAATTATAAAGCCAAGAGAAATATCTATGAAACGGAAGATATTGACAAACTTTTCTTTTCAAAACATACTGACTAAAGTATGTGCTCAAAGGTCATGAAACTAACGACAATTATTCATAATAACCTAATACACAATATAAAGGCAACAGTCGTTGTTGAAACCACCACATATTTCAGAGAAAAAATATATATGAAACCATAGATAATGACAAACTTTTATTTCAAAACAGTGACCAAAGTATTTATTCGAAGCTCATGAAACTAACACAATGATTCCTAATAACCTAATAAACAATATAAAGGCAACAGTCGTTGTTGAAACCACCACATATTTCAGAGAAAAAATTATAAAGCCAAGAAAAATATCTATGAAACCAAAGATATTGACAAACTTTTCTTTTTAAAACACAGGAACCAAAGTATTTATTCAAAGCTTATGAAACTAACAACAATCATTCCTAATAACCTAATAAACAATATAAAGGCAACAGTCGTTGTTGAAACCACCACATATTTCACAGAAAAAATTATAAAGCCAATAGAAATATCTATGAAATCGCCGATATTGACAAACTTTTCTTTTTAAAACACAGCGGGCAAAGTATCTATTCAAACCTCATGAAACTAACAACAATTATTCCTAATAATCTAATGAACAATATAAACGTAAATTCTAGAAAAACAATACATGGGTAATTGTAGTTTATCGTTGATTTGTGTTGGTAAAAGTGAGAAACCCAGTTGTGATAGAAATATGCAGTAAGCGTTTAAAATAGGTAATAGCAATGTATCGCATTCGACAGGTTTGTTAGAACAGTAGCTTTAAAGAGACAACTTTTCTCGCTCGTTCGCAATTTCTCTTGCGTAACGGAAAACGTTTTCTTAACAATCGCAACAGTCGTAAAAATACTTTGTCGCGATTAATTGCAGCAGTGACTAATGTTGCAGGTATAGGCTGCTATAATATGTATTGTACCGCGAGAAATTTACCGAACAATTCTTCTGTCGCAATATTTCTTCTTTGTCTCGCACTTACGAGACTTCTTTCTTGGATGAAGAGAATGTGAGCGAAACTGGGACCTTGCGGCAAACCCGCAATGCAACGTCGCGCCAAAAGCTGACGACAGCGCTACGATTTTGCAACTCCATCGTAACGGGACAAGACACTTTGCTTTTTAATATCTACTAAGCTGGGAAAGCCTATACATTTCTTAGAGTACAGTTCTCTCGTATGTTGTGATTAGTAGTGAAAAAAAATTATAAAAAAAGTTGTTGAAATTGTGTGATTTCTTTTTTATTTCAACCTAATGAATATAAGGTAAACGTCCCAAATTCAGACAATATCCTAAATTCCGATTATTTCAGTTTAGTTGGATAAAATAAGAAATCTACAACATTGAACTTTATTTTAGGACATCTACACACAGCGAAGTATATTCTCAAAACGTGAGAAAATTATTTACTTGCGGTTATTGCTTTAGATGAAAGTTAATATTTACTTGGTTTGAAACAATTTCTTTCATTTAAGAATTCCTTGTTCTCACAATTCAAGAATATCCCAATCTCAGAGTTATTAGTCTCGGTTAAGTATATAATTTTCAAACCAAGTAGTTTAAATACTCAATTCAAGAAGTTGATCAATAACTTGAATCAAGTAAGCCATTGCTTGCAACGCGCTTGCGCATTTACACTCAAACGTGCACGAACGTTGCCGAGATTTAAGATTTTTCGCATCGGCCTTTGCCTTCAGTTAGTCGGGGTCTGCTATGGCGTCGTGTTCGCTAACTACCGAGTATTGTCCGGGAAGAGTTCAATATGTATATATCTTTACTAATTTTGTAGGTACTGTACGCAATAACTACGCGATCTATAATATTATGAAAGTATATAGTTTTAATTTTGCGTGAATAGCCTACAGTACTTATGTTCAACGTATTTGCGACGCAGTTCGTAGTTGCGACTTGTGACGCACACGGTACGTAAATTTTGCCTAGCCATATAGTAGTCACCAAATCAACATACATGTCACAGAAAACTTACTTGTGTAATATAATGGAAACAATTTGATGTCTAATAGAATACGGTGTTTTTTTCCATGCCTTAGATATTGTAGGTAGTGATAATTTATAAATAGGTAAGTATATATGTAATTAAGCAAAGAAATTTCATACAATAAAACAAATATCATTCGCTATGTTATTGTCTACTTATTTCACACAATTCCCTGCCTTTTTAAAAAAAAAACTAAAAGTAATTTCTATTCAATACATTATGATCATGTTCTTGAACTAATAATATCTATACACATTTCAAGAAAATATTTTCTCATTGTCAAGCATATATATTCACTTTAAGAAAATTCCATTATTCTCAACGTGAGAATAGTTTTCTTGAATGAATAATATCTATACTCATTGCAAGAAAATATTTTCTCAGATATACAAGCATAATATGATCATTTCAATTCAACAATATCTCTTTATTCTTAACTTGAGAAAATATCTACTTGCGGCTATAGCAAACTAATCATTTACTTGGATGAAAGCATATTGCTTTGAGTGAAGTATTTACTTTTCTGTGTGCAGTTGCTACTTTCTGAATAACAGCAGGAAAAGCTGTAGAAACTACGAGTATTGGATAGAAGTTCAATCTTAATAAAACCTAAAGCTAAACTTTTGTCCAATGTTAGGAATATTGTACTATGGGGCATTTCTATGAGAACAATAATAAACCTTTATCATATCACGCTTTTCGTTATTGGTAAACGGCATTTTACATCCACAATCAACCACAATTAAAGTTTATCTGGTTAAATGGTAAACCCAACGCTGAGCGCGCCGCTTGATCCAAGTGCATTTTGTTGATGTTGCTTGCAACGAGTCCGGCGGTCTGTAACCAAGCTCCAGTTAGGTACCTGAAGGTTTTTTGATTATTACACTATTATTTTAAAAAATAATGCCAACATGTTATACATTGGGGAAATGAAAAAAAAACACGACTATCGAAAGATGCCAAAATTCAACATGGCGCCCATATGAAAAACAAAAGTTGGTCATGGTTACGCCGCAATCTTTGATGTTATATCAAATTAAAAAATAACACTGCATTCCTTGTTAAAAGTCGCTATAGAATGTTGTTGTTTCAAATGTCTAGTTACGTTTGGTTTTGAATAAAAAATTAAAAACGATATCTTAACATTTTAGTTTTTTGCGGATATCTTCAAAATGAAAAATGATAGCTAAAATTTCTTTTCAGATAATTGATTAGCACAAAAATAAGAAACTTTGAAAATTTGAATACATACTCGAAATTGAATCACCCGGTATGTAACAAATTTCAAATTCAGAGAGAGATAATTTGAGTCTCCACGAAAAGAAGAAAAAAATAGAAACTTTTGCAAAGATTGTAATTGAAATTAATGTCTTATATATTTTGCGTACAGTTCAGCCATAGCCCATAGGCTATATAGCACACCTTCTAGTCTGCAGGTGCATATGTTGATTATGCAGCGGATAAAAATCCTCTCTCTCTCGTGTGCAAGAGGCAAGAGTTGTTCGCCCACGCGTTCCAACTCCCAGCCGATATTCGAGACAAACAGCACAGTTTAAACGACAGAAGAGACACACTTCATTAGATAGTCGAAGACACCACACAATTATATTCACACGAAAACACTAAGCAATAAAAAATTTAAATAAATTTAAAATTTACATGGCGTCTGTCACCATATTTCTATACTGTTACATTATTAATTGATTTGTCTTGTTTTTATTTGTGATTATATTCCATAACCCAAGTAGTAGATTTTTTTTCGATAATCCATTATTTGCGAATCGATTACGACGTTTTATCTACGACATAAAACATGATTTACTACAAATTTATGTTAATTGATACATAACCTACAATGGTCAACGGACAGTAGTCTGTGATTCGTTGTAAAGTGACAGTTCTGAGTTTTATAAGGTATGTTCGATTGCTGGCCGCGATCTTTTGCAACTGAGCGCGTTCTGTTCTTTTTGATCGCAAATTTGAAATACTTGCTTCCTATTGGTGGAATCAGTTTGGCTCAGACGTCAAACGAGCAATCGAACTGCACTTTAGCCAACTGAGCGCTAATCAGATTGAACAGAACTAAGCACGGCCAGCAATCGAACACTACTATAATCATCGCACTCAATCCAATTGGTCTAAGATAGGATTAATCTGTGTATCTACAGGCATTAAAATACGATAGACATGATTCTAATAGATCAGATCATGAACACAATATTCGAAATTATGCGAACATATTTGCTTAGCAGCTGATAATTTCAATCCATGCGGACCATGCAAATAACTATGTACATATTATGTAGAAACTGATAACAAAATGTAAACTTGATGTTGACGAGTTTTCAATATTGAATGCACATCACGTATATGCATAAAGTCAAGGTGGTTATAACCAAGTATTTATATCAAGCAAACCACGACTAGCCTACGCGATGAAAATATGCAATTAACATAATCAATTTTCCACAATATTGTACCAGTATACACTTCCTTCGGACAGTTATGGCATTTACGTCATGGTTCCATGGCGCCTAGCGATCGTCTTTTGTGTCCCACCACAGTCCGACCACAATTGCCAAATTTGTTTTAAATTTAAGAGGAATCACTAGGGTAGTAGCGTACTACAAAACAACACTACATAAAACCAAACATCCTGAGCTTAATTGTGTGTTAATAATCACGTGCAATACATTAAATTATAGATAAAGGTGTATTACACCGGGCACGAATGCCACTTCTTTTCATTTGCGTTGTTGTTTTGTTTTTTACCCTTGCTAAAGAAGCCAATAATTGGTAATTTTTGTTATTCTTTTTTTCCAAATCCGAACAAAACATCAAAAAAGGAATATTACAACATTTTGTATTGAGCCTTCATGAACTTGTGTAAAAAAAATGACAACAAAATATGAATGTTGTAATGATTTAACCGTTGGCTTTTTGAACATGTGAATGAGACGAGAATAACATATTTTATAGTCGTACGGTGCAGCCATCTGTTGGATAAACACCACATCATTTTCTCTCGACCAATCAAATTCAAATGGTACAGTCTGAAGCAGCAGCATGAATACGTAGCCAGGGGAATCACAAATATTGAGCAATTTCGGCCTAACAAAAATATTGATTGCATGTTGACACGGGAGGTGTAGCGGCGCCGCGCCCGGCAAACGAAAGCCATACGAAAAATAAATTTTACCGTGCTGGTGCTACGTAGATAGCAACGACTCGCTTATAAATTAGGACAGCATGTTCTTGCGGAAGTGTATGTGATCAACATGAATTGTTGAATTTCGACCAAAACAGGCTAGAAACCGAATACGATAAATAATTTTTTGCCGTCGTGATGGACTCTACGCAGACAGCAAAGAGCGAGTTATAAATTAGGTTTCATTGAGTTCCTGCAGCTAAGTGCCTATAACTTTTGCAAAAATTCTTGCATAAATTTCTATCATACCTCAAATTGTAGGTAATCAAAAGTTCTAGTAGTCGTCAAACCCTCAGAGTTTTGCCCCCTCGACATAAAGGCCTAAATCGCGATAATGTCCGTTCGAATAGGAAACGTATTTCATTGAGTTCCTGCAGCAAAATGTCTATAACTTTTGCAAAAATTCTTGCATAAATTTCTATCATACCTCAAATTGTAGGTAATCAAAAGTTCTAGTAGTCGTAAAACCCTCAGAGTTTTGCCCCCTCGATATAAAGGCCTAAATCGCGATAATGTCCGTTCGAATACGAAACGTATTTCATTGAGTTCCTGCAGCAAAATGTCTATAACTTTTGCAAAAATTCTTGCATAAATTTCTGTCATACCTCAAATTGTAGGTAATCAAAAGTTCTAGTAGTCGTCAAACCCTCAGAGTTTTGCCCCCTCGACATAAAGCCCTAAATCGCGATAATGGCCGTTCGAATAGGAAACGCATTTCATTCAGTTCCCGCAGCAAAATGTCTATAACTTTTGCAAAAATTCTTCCATAAATTTCTATCATACCTCAAATTGTACGTAATTAAAAGTTCTAGTAGTCGTCAAACCCTCAGAGTTTTGCCCCCTCGACATAAAGGCCTAAATCGCGATAATGTCCGTTCGAATAGGAAACGTATTTCATTGAGTTCCTGCAGCAAAATGTCTATAACCTTTGCAAAAATTCTTGCATAAATTTCTATCATACCTCAAATTGCAGGTAATTAAAAGTTCTAGTAGTCGTCAGACCCTCAGAGTTTTGCCCCATCGACATAAAGCCCTAAATCGCGATAATGGCCGTTCGAATAGGAAACGTATTTCATTGAGTTCCTGCAGCAAAATCTCTATAACTTTTGCAAAAATTCTTGCATAAATTTCTATCATACCTCAAATTGTAGGTAATTAAAAGTTCTAGTAGTCGTCAAACCCTCAGAGTTTTGCCCCCTCGACATAAAGCCCTAAATCGCGATAATGACAGTTCGAATAGGAAACGTATTTCATTGAGTTCCTGCAGCAAAATGTCTATAACTTTTGCAAAAATTCTTGCATAAATTTCTATCATACCTCAAATTGCAGGTAATTAAATGTTCTAGTAGTCGTCAGACCCTCAGAGTTTTGCCCCATCGACATAAAGCCCTAAATCGCGATAATGGCCGTTCGAATAGGAAACGTATTTCATTGAGTTCCTGCAGCAAAATCTCTATAACTTTTGCAAAAATTCTTGCATAAATTTCTATCATGCCTCAAATTGTAGGTAATTAAAAGTTCTAGTAGTCGTCAAACCCTCAGAGTTTTGCCCCCTCGACATAAAGCCCTAAATCGCGATAATGGCCGTCCGAATAGGAAACGTATTTCATTGAGTTCCTGCAGCAAAATGTCTATAATTTTTGCAAAAATTCTTGCATAAATTTCTTTCATACCTCAAATTGTAGGTAATCAAAAGTTCTAGTAGTCGTCAAACCCTCAGAGTTTTGCCCCCTCGACATAAAGCCCTAAATCGCGATAATGGCCGTTCGAATAGGAAACGTATTTCATTGAGTTCCTGCAGCAAAATGTCTATAACTTTTGCAAAAATTCTTGCATAAATTTCTATCATACCTCAAATTGTAGGTAATCAAAAGTTCTAGTAGTCGTCAAACCCTCAGAGTTTTGCCCCCTCGACATAAAGCCCTAAAACGCGATAATGGCCGTTCGAATAGGAAACGTATTTCATTGAGTTCCCGCAGCAAAATGTCTATAACTTTTGCAAAAATTCTTGCATAAATTTCTATCATACCTCAAATTGTAGGTAATCAAAAGTTCTAGTAGTCGTCAAACCCTCAGAGTTTTGCCCCCTCGACATAAAGCCCTAAATCGCGATAATGGCCGTTCGAATAGGAAACGTATTTCATTGAGTTCCCGCAGCAAAATGTCTATAACTTTTGCAAAAATTCTTGCATAAATTTCTATCATACCTCAAATTGTAGGTAATTAAAAGTTCTAGTAGTCGTCAGACCCTCAGAGTTTTGCCCCATCGACATAAAGCCCTAAATCGCGATAATGGCCGTTCGAATAGGAAACGTATTTCATTGAGTTCCTGCAGCAAAATATCTATAACTTTTGCAAAAATTCTTGCATAAATTTCTCTCTTCTTTAAAAAATGAAAATTGTCTCCATTGTTGGTAATACTGTTCATACTGCTGATTAGTGGGCTCGTCACGGCAATTATGGATAAATACCATCCTACGCCGAACGACATAAAAGTAACTGACACTAAACCAATTATTTCGTATGGCTGCATGCTATACAAATTCGATATTTTCGTTCGCGCTTGAACGCATCGGTTTAATAATAATTTTTTTTTCTGTGGTCCGCTTCACCGTAGAACTATTTGACTTGAGCCAATCGAAAAGGAATTTATTGGAAGTACTGAGTTGTCGAGCTGGCTGGATCGATTTTAAAAGTGAAAAAGTAGCGTTCTATGTTTTTCTTTGTTGCTTTAAAAGAATTGAACTTTAACCTGAACTATTAACAGATTAATTGTTGGTACATGGAGAAAATGTGGGATGATATTTTACAATATGGGTGAATATAGGTAAATTTACTATTTAAAGTATTTTTACGGTTACTACTTACTAAAATAATAGCTGAAATCGATTAACCACTTTTATTTCGGTGTTACAGAAAAGTATACATATGAATACTATGTCTGTATGTGCGAGTCAAATACGACGTTTTATCTACGACTTACAAATTCCATTTTATATCAAATATTTTAAATGGATTCTCAATGATGGCGAGGCGAACTGTCATATAACTGTCATTCACGTAGGTTTTGACAGACTTTGACACTAGCGTTGTAGAATGATCACAGTTCCTTCAAATAACGAAGTCATTATTTGAACGAACTGTCATTATTATACAACGCTAGTGTCATTATAATCATTGGCGTGTATAATGATGGGGATTATACCGGGTGATTCAATTTCGAGACTCACCATGGGGATCTCGCTTAGTAGGGGCGATAGAGCCTATGTTTAAATTTGGCAAAGTGTCTTATTTCTGCTAATCAATTATCTGAAAAGAAATTTTAGCTATCATTTTTCATTTTAAAGATATCCACAGAAAAACTGAAATGTTAAGATATCGTTTTTAATTTTTTATTCAAAACCAAACGTAGCCAGACATTTGAAACAAAAACATGCTACAGCGACTTTTTAACAAGGAGTGCAGTGTTATTTTTAATTTGAAATAACATCAAAAAATGGCGGCGTAGCCATGGCCAACTTTCGTTTTTTTTATGGGCGCCAAGTTGAATTTTGGCATTTTCCGATAGTCGTGCTTTTAGTCATTTCCGCCATGTATAACATGTTGGCATTATTTTTTAAAACAATGGTTTAATAATAAAAAAAAACTTTCTTCCTTTTCTCGTTGTTTGTCGTGCTTATCAGGTACCCAACTGGTGCTTAGTTACAGACCGCCGACGCCGGACTGACCAGAGTGCTTTGGGTTAAAAACATTCAGATTATAAATGTGCAAATTGGTGGACATTTTTTGAAGGCATAAAACCGAGCCAGCTTTTCTACATGTTGTTATCTCTTCGAACTGTTCTTGCCGGAATAGCATTGAACGCATTTGTTATTCGATCCCGCAGATCCTCGATATTTCTGCGAGTATCGTGATAAATTTCGTCGTTCACAGTTCCCCATATAAAATAGTCCACAGGACTTAAATCAGGGAATCTAGCAGGATATTCTCCACCACTCCACCATTACCAATCCAGTGATTTGGATATTGTTGATTCAAATAATTTCGTACAACTGCAAAGTTTGATTTGTGTCGGGTTTGTACGATTTAAATCTCTTTGTTCGTAATGCTCTCCAAAGAAGTGTTTGCGGCAATTCAAAATTAGAGGCTATTTCCCGCGTACAAATCCGAGGATCGTCATTTATCTAAAAACCAGTAGTTGAAGCATTGCAAATTATGGTAATCTAACGTTTACCATTTCCAAAATATCTCTTTGATCGTTTTCAACATTTCCATGAGGATTATAAGAATTGCGGGGTTTACTAAACGATCCATGGTCCGCTAAATTTCTGTCCAATGTTAGGAATATTGTACGCTTGGGCATTTCTATGAGTACAATAATAAACCCTTATCATATCACGCTTTTCGTTATTGGTAAACGGCATTTTACAATCAACCACAATTATGGTTTATTTGGTTAAATGGCAAACACTGAGCGCGCCGCATGATCCAAGTCTTAGACCATCTAGAACTAGACGGAGTACGGCCTATCCCAATGCATTGCCTTGTTTTGGCCCAACATACCTTGTCAATAAGGTCGAATTTCGTGTAGATTCCCGTGCGCATTGGTTGCGCATGCGCACAGATGCTAGATACCGCCATTATTTTGAACATATGTTTACATCGAGGTTATGAGTTTGTTTACCTATGTAGATGCATGTAGAATGTAGATGGTACCTTGGACGGTTAAGAGGTAACAATGGGGCGAAACTGCTGCTTTTGTAAAAAGGCAGCATCAAAAAATATAACGTGTCACAGGTATGACCTTTATTACCGCAATACAGTAATATTAAATTATAACATATACCTTCTCGTAGATTTCCAACAGTTCAAGACTCAAAACAAGGTCGGATTGAAGCTATACCTATAAAAAGCCGGGTTTTTAAAACAACTGTGTTGTGTTCAAGACACTTTTCTAATAGCGATTATAAACTGGGAAAAGACGGAAGACCATAACTCTCCCGTAGTGCGGTGCCAAGTATTTTTGTTACGAGTGATCTACCAAATGAAAATACGGACACAGATAGTAAGAGCGATGCAGTTGTAGCAGACACTAGTGGACACACAGAGTCAACAATCACTGCCACGGCTACGAGCTTTGAAAGTGCCACACAGCGCAACACCAACGGAACATCCTTCAGCACTGCCAAGAAAAAGGAGAAAATTTATGTAATATGTAACTTTGTTTTAGGTATATTTTAACGTTATTTTATTGTAGGTACAATCCTCGATATATGGGTGACGTACATACTTCAGACTTATCTTCGTCTCCTCAAGCACGGGCAGTTTTAGCATTAGCAAGAACTACCATAAGCAAGAAAATTGCTCGAATTCGCCAATTGTCTCGTTACAACATGCGATTAAGACAAAAAGTGTGCAATTTATCATCATTAATGGAGCATTATTTGTATAAAGCCATGTTATTAGAATCAGAAAAAAGAGTTCGAAGTTCTTACACCAAGACCATTTTGTTTAAAAACCAGTAGTTTAATTTTGTTCAAATAAAATATTTTCCTATTATAAGTTGTATTTTGCTTGTAGTTTATTACCCATATTCCTATTAAAGAAAATAAACAAATCATGTATAGTATAACCAACTTAAACTTGACTCGACAGCGGTGCGCAGTGCGTAAATATAATGAGTACGTGACGCGTTCTGCGCAACGCTCTCGATGCAGCTACTCGCTGATCAAGCTATACAGAAACAAATAAAATCTTACACGCAAGAATACATTTTGTCCAAACCTATAAAAAAATGGATTCTGTTGTTACTATATAAAAGTTGAACAAATGTCACTCAAAAAGATTTTTGCAGAGAACTGGAATAGCGAATTAATTGCTCTTGGATGGTTTAATTGCTTTTTTAACAAATGTCACAATTATAACAGGTACTACAAATGTATGTACATTCAAAAACAGAAAAGGATTTTTATTTTGTGAGGTTACCTTTCACGCCATACGCGACTACCTAATTCAAATTTGACATATAGCCGCCAGTTTAATCTGACCGCTCATTGGTGCGTTACATTGGGAACGAGAAAATATACGACTTTCGACCTTATTATCTTTGGCCACAAACAAAGCCCGTTACGCTCCCTCTAGTCATATAAGCTCGATGATCCAAGTGCATTTTGTTTACGTTGCTTGGTAACTAGTCCGGCGGTCTGTAATCAAGCTCCAGTTAGGTACCTGAAGGTCTTTTGATTATTACACCATTATTTAAAAAAATAATGCTAACATGTTATACATAGCGGAAATGAGAAAAGACACGACTATCGGAAAATGCCAAAATTCAACATGGCGCCCATAAGAAAAACAAAAGTTAGCCATGGTTACGCCGCCATCTTTGATGTTATTTCAAATTAAAAAATGACACTCCATTCCTTGTTAAAAAGTAGCTGTAGAATGTTTTTGTTTCAAATGTCTAGCTACATTTGGTTCTGAATAAAAAATTAAAAACGATACCTTAACATTTCAGTTTTTTGCGGATATCTTCAAAATGAAAAATGATAGCTTTAAATTTCTTTTCAGATAGTTGGCCAACACAAAAATACGAAACTTTGCCAAATTTAAACATAGGCTCTATCTCCACTAATAAGCGAGATCCCCATGGTGAGCCTCGAAATTTAATCACCCGGTATAGTCATTATTTGACGAGCACATAACTAAGGATATGCGTTGTGTGCGAGTCAAATACAACGTTTTATCTACAAATCATAATTTTTATTTCAAATAAAATATTTTGAATGTTTGTCATTGGGGCGAAGCGAACTGTCAAATAACTGTCAACCACGTTGGTTTTTGACAGACTTGACAGACCAAATAAGCACAAATAATTTGTTTAAGTCTCCAAGCTGAATTATATGTAGGTATGAAGAGACAGTTTGTGACGAAACTGAAAAAGGGGCAAAAAAAATTTAACAACAGAGTTATTTTCTGTAATACTATTGCAGATTTTTATCAGCAGTAGTTTTGAAGTTCAGTTATTAACATATTTAGGGACAGTATTTAACATCATAGAGAATTTTCTTTTACTCCAACAGAAAAAAAAAGAAAAACTGTCTACTTAGATGTCATCTATTTATAAAGGTGAACTTCCCTGATCACTTGCCAAAAACAAAGCCGCAACAACGAAAATGTCGTGTTAGTCATTCAAATATATTTACTACAAATTTTACTACACGAACACAAGAGTTCTGTCCACCTGCCATGCTTATATCTCTACTATATATCTACTATAATTATGTTATATCAATAAAAACCGATATTTTTCACGGTTCCATAATTTTACAACACGGCAATAAAGCGTTTAACCAACACACCACAGTCCTACTTTCACGACAATTATATATACGTACCTATATCTAAATGAATTGCTTTTGAAAGTGCAAACCAATTATATTTCCACAAAAATTCGCTGTGGTATTCAAATTCTTGCCTCGCCATATTTAGAAACTCTACGGCCGGAAATTTATAGAATTTAACGTTATTTAGTGATAGATAATTAAATTTAATAAGCGTGTCGAATTGATTTTAATTTCTTATGTTGGTATTTCGTAGAATTTATTACTGTGATGATGGTGTTTTAGGGAAACAAATGCCGAATATTGATCATTGCAATAAATACACATTTTAATGGTAACTTTAAGGCTATGTGGAAGTTTCTACAATATTTGAATCGGTGAGTGGAACAACAAAAAGTATTCGGTTTTTGTATGCTGATTTTGTTGGATGTGTGGGACGATTTATAGTTCCTTTTGATAGTTTGAAAGTATGGGGGGGGGGTAGCTATCTATACAGTGAGCGCGTAAAGTGTGGAAACGTGAGAAAATCACAACAACGGTTTGCTATTTTAAAAAATCCTCGAACACGTCGATTTATAATTATCAAAATACACCTTATGATATCAAATTAATTTTTTTACCTTTAATTGTATTTAACAGATCGACATTTTTCTTTTAAATGACAACCCTATATTTTTTTAATGTTTTTGACAGACCTTTTAATTGTCTTAGTGGTAGCATAATATTTGTATGGGCCTTACATAAGAAAATTTTCGAGAAAGAGACAATTGAAGGTTATGAAATAAAAGTGACAAAATCTCCGGAACGGCTCGACCGAATTTAACGAATTTTTGGAATTAAGTATTTTGCAACCATGTGATGTCACTGGCGTTACTATCGTTGATGCAACGTTTACAGTTTGTGAGATATAACCTCAAACTTTTGAATTTGACATAGAACACCCAGTATATTTTGACATTTTCTATTATCTTCATTATTATATCAAAAACATCTAGAAATTAACAAAAACCTTTATTACTTGGTCTACAAATTAAAAAATCTGATGTGGCCAGGCACTACTTTATCATACGCAGTATGTAAAGTATTGTAATCATGCCAAAAAAATTTTTTGAGATTTTAGCGGAAATATGTCTTTTTGGGTCCCCTGAACATTTTTGACCAAGGTACAAAAAAATGTCTGTGTGTTTGGATGTGTGTGTGTGTGTGTGTGTGTGTGTGTGTGTGTGTGTGTAGCCGTTTTTTGTGGCCACGATTCCGGAGAAACTACTAAAGGTATCGGGACGAAACTTCATATTTAGAAGTTTCATAACCAAACTTAGAGCTGATTAGCTTTCTGTTGAAAAGGATCCAAAAGAACTGGAGGTTTAGTCTTAGCGTTTTTGAAAGATTTTGCAAATAAGCCGCCATTTCTGGAATTTCGTCGAAATGGTTAAATAATAAATTGAAGATGAGGAAATTCTGAATAATTTATGACTATGACATTTTTTGGTACAATCAATAGTTTAGCTGCATGAGCAAATTCTATTTCGTCGAGATCGGTCGTACTGCATTGAAACTAGTAGCCAGGATTTGTCAGATTTTTTGATTCTAATGACAGTGTCAAACGCTAATGTTTTGACAATAACTTCTATCAATATGGGCTGCGTTCGGATATTGTATTACACATTTTACACCCAATAACACGTAAGTGTCATTTGAACGGTGTACCCGTTGTCAACGGAGTACAATATCCGAACGCAGCTTTAATCGACATATCTGTCTAGTTCTACTAGTTTTATTTTAATGCAGACATGGCCGATCTCCATCAAATAGAATCTCATGCAGCTAAACTATTAATTTTATATATAGTATGATAAAGTCATGTGCCTGGCCACATCAGATTTTTTCTTTCTCAAACGATTTATTAACTATCGACCGCCGCGATACTAATAACTCACCCTGTATAATGAAATGTGACCCGATGTTATATTTTTGGTGGTACGTAATTTATTTTATATAAAACTCCGCGTAGTTCAACTCTTCATTTATAGTTACATGTATGCCTCTAACGTACACATAACGATTACAACGAACAACACTATTTATATTGTATGTTTATCAATGTTCAATGATCGAATGTATGTAATGAATATCAATGACAGTTGTAGTGTATTGTGCCGCTATATAACCAAATTCTTTTGCCGTTTAGTCATACCGCCTTATCGTAAATTCTCCAAGTTTAAAATTTGTTCTGCACACACTGATTGTTCACATAGAGAGGCCGAGAAAATAATACAATGGAATTCTTGGAATGTCTGACATTCCACACGCATTAGGAAGAAAAATAATAATTATCTCAAGTTACTTAGCGTCCAACTAAATTTGCAAGCACATTACAACTGACTAAAGATAAAGTAGGATGATAGGAAACATAAGTTGCACTGTACACTTAAATTGAGAGTGTTGTGTGCTTCAAGGTTTTTAAAGACATTCACCTTCTATAAGATAACAGTTAACTAAAGAAATATTAATACCTTGTGGGTAATGGTAAACAATTTTTATGGGACAATTTTCTGTACAAACTTAACGAATCTTAACATTCTTTGTACAACAATCATTAATACATATAATAATACTTTTTTGATGATTATAAATTGTTCGTTTAAGAACAAATAAGTTTGTTCTTTTCAGTTCCTTCAAAAGTTACAAAAGGAAAGTATTATTTAATTTATTATTTCAAGTATTACCAAATGAAATAAAAAAAATACAGTGGCGGACTGGGTCCAAAAATATTGGTTGCCAGGAAGCCAGGAGGGGGCCCACATTTTTTTTTGTTCATGCTGTCGGTATATACATATACAGATGTCCCACTTCTTTCCCCGCAAAATTATTTTTAGAAAGCAAATGTCATTCTGAATAAATTTTTTTTAAGGACTTATTTGTTTTCTCAATTCCTTGAAAAGTTTCAGCCGTTTGAACACACCCACTACACCCTACAACGATAGAAAGTAAATAAATTTAAATAAAAATATTTAAAAGAAAATCGACATAAATTGAATAAAAATGAACCAAAAAATTCATATGAAGCTTTCTATTATTTTTTTTCTAGAAAACAAATGTCATTTTGAGTAAAAAGTATCATATGGACTTATTGGTTTTCTTATTGGTTTTGCTTAAGAAGTTAGAGCCGGTTAAAATACGGTTTTGTTAATAACTCAAACGGTTGTAACTTTGTTATAAATTGAAAAAATAATAAGTCGATATGAAACGTTTTACACAGTATCTCATTTACTATACAGGAGAAAAAAGTGAAAAATGAAAGAGTTACAAAAAAAAACTTACAAAAATATTATGAAATAAAATGTTCGACTAAATATTATGGAGGTAAAGTAAAACTGTGTTTGGTGTACAATAGTTTTAATAATATAAAAAAAAATAATATTCAAACAAAATAAATAGTATTCTTACAAATAAACAAACATAAAAATATTAAAAATATATCATAAATGTATATTTATCGATCTTATATATCTTTCAGCTTTCCTAAAATGTCTAACTCGGTGGTCTATCGTCAACAGCTAAAAATATATTAAGCTTCTAATGTTACATTTGTAACTTATGCACAATATTCCCAAATTACTATTAAATATCCGATTGTTCGATGAAATCCAACAATCTCTCAATTATAATAATTCTTCTTTTCATGCAGCAGCTTTTAGTAATAGCATTTTGCAAGTTTGATTTATACAAACATAATTTTTTATGTTTATTTTCTTCAAAGATTAAGAATTAGTAATTTATGTATCAATCTAAAATTGTTTAAATAATACTTATCAAAGACATTAAATTGTTCATGGTGGTCCAACGCATTGGAAAACTAGACGCCTGATTTAATCGGGTTTGATTTGTGACTCTGAAGACATATTGAGGAAAACATTTATGGGAATATTACAACTACCTACGATAGCAAACATGAAGAATAGAAATAAGGAGGCGTCAAAATGTTTTTGTGGAAACCATGGAAAATGTAATATTTCCACCAAGGATTTCCACCGAGAATTTGAAGCAAGACTGAAACGCATTGACCTGAGAAGGTTGATATGTGCACTATTGACAATCGTACTGAAATAATAATTATTTATTCAGTTTACAATTATCCATTTATTTAGTTATTTATTCTTATGAGCGTACAGAAATGTTTGGATGTCTGAAGAACACCACATTGCTACCAAAGCACCCCTTGCTTTTGTTATCAGTAGTAACTGGAACATCCCTATAAACTTATTCCTTAACATGTCCCGAAATAAATAAATTGAACAGGCGATTTAGCTGGCTAAGGCGTTAGACCACTACAACCAACCCAAGGATCCATTAAAATTCTCTAAATAATTTAGAATATTACGTAAATAAATAATAAAAATTTTAAATAAGTTTCGACTGGTACTAATAAAACTAATTCTTGGATGATCATAAATTGTTCGTTTGTGTAACTCATAGTAGCAGTTTTCAATGACTAAATGTTGCTGCAGAAGAATCTTTACATTTGTGCGATTGCTGAATTTCGTCGTGACAACTAGATATTTTATATTAATTTATGAAATATTTTGCATGCGTATAAATGTTATATTAGATGCTTAATAACTTTTAGCTGTTGACGATAGACTTACCGAGTTAGACATTTTAGGAAAGTTGATTTATCGATCTTTCGATGTCAAGATATACAGGGCTGTTCCATTTAAAATTCTTAAGTTATTTGACATTTAGCAAATCTCCAGTTATTTAGGATAAGTCATATTTGAATCGCAAATGAATAATAACTGTAAAAAAATGCGATACTTTTACTATGCAAAATGAGTTCTTTTATTTCTTTATTCTTGTTAGTTACCTTAGAATAATTTTTTGAAAATGCTCATTTTTGACAAACATTTCTCAATATCTCAGAAACAGTTGATAATAGCCTAATACAAATTGATGTCATAACAATTAGGCTAAAAATGTTCATCAAAAATTGCAATAATATACCTAGTGTTTATTTAAACAAACATAAGTTTGTTGGTACGTTATTGTGGGACACCCTGTAAGCATGCCAATATTTTCTGGCTGTAGGGCGAATGATTATCTATAACTTTTATAACACCCTGTACATCAATTTTATGATATCTTCGAAAGTGAAAAAGATATATTACTTTTTATATCATTGATCAACACAAAAATGCGCAACTTTGTTTCTAATATTTTTTTTCTATATTCATGTTTTTTTTTAATTTATTTTGTTTTAAATTACATATTGTATTTTATAAATAAATTTTATTTTATTTTTATTGCATGTATAAAAGAACATTCTGTACAAGTGATTCATTTTTATACCCAAGTAAAATTTTATTTATTTGATTTATTTTGGTCCCTTTCATATGTTCAGCCAATTTTCCATAATGTTTTCCTATATCAATGATCCGATTAAGTTTTAATTTTGTTCATCATAGCATTGATTTTTCTATTTTTAATGTTTCTTGGTAAAAACTACCACATCATGCCATAATAATTCTGTACTCTGTGACGTATTGGTATTTCAATTTCGGATGAATAATATTTTTGCCAGAAACTGGTCAATAAAATTTTTAAAAAAACTTGTGTTTTTATGAAATTTAAACGTCTATTAAAAAATATCAAGTTCGATTAGTAATAGATTTTAAGTTCTCTTAACAAGGGCCTTTTGGAGAATTTTCATTGTTTCCCAAAGTGGGTTTCTTAAAACTCACCATGCAGTTTTCTTATGGGGTTCATATTTATTGCCAAACATAAATATAAATTCTTACCGAATTTATTGCAAATAGGTGGGGCCCTCTTATTGCCTGATATCTTTTCGTGCGGCGGTCCAGTGATAATTTCAGTATAAATAAATGTATTATTAATATTATCAACATATTGTCTTAAGGGCCCACTTAAGGGGGGGGGGGCACTTGCCATCGGGCAACCTGGCATTATGGCCAGTCCGCCACTGCCTTTAAGAAATAATTAAATAAATAAATTCATTAAAAAATTTTAAAAAATATCATTGGTCAAAATACAAAAATTAAGAAACATTTATTCTGAGCAAAAAGTTTCACATGGACCTATTGATAACAAGCTATTATTCCTTAAGAAGTAAGAGCCATTTAAAATACTGTTTTATTAATATTTTGTTATTTTTTTAAGGTATTGAAAAAATAGATAAGTCCTTATGAAACATTTTAGTCAGAACAATAGTTACGTTCTGAGAGAAAAAAGCGTGGGAATAAACACCCAAGTAGAAGATATTTGTACACACTAGTTTCATCTATGACAGGTGATTTCTATATTGTCTCTTAAAGTTTGTTAAATAAGAAAAAGCTTACTCGAGGTGAAAATTAAATGTAAAAAACACCAAATCATAAGTAAAAATGTGCCGAACTTTTAAATTTTTTGCGTTGTAGAAATTAGTACTTCCTTCAATTTAATTTAATTATTTTTTGTTTAATTTGATGCAGTCACGAAATTTTAAATTTCACTTTAGTTTCCTGCCCGCATAAATTTTCGCCTAGAATTGCAAATCACTCTGTATATTTATTGATTTTCTATGAATGGGACCAACATAATTTTTGTCATAGAAGCTCAGAACTTGTCTGGTGATAGGTTAGTAATCTTATCTGTAATGTAAAATCATATTGAAATCCACCACCTACAACTCTGTTCTTCTCCTAAAGTACCATTATGAGCAGCAGATTCAAATTATAGGTTTATTTTGTCACACATTTGGAAATGCAAAAATATTGAAAACAAATCATATTAGGTTTTGACCAATAACCCTTTTGAAATTAAATATCTTGCAACCATGTGAAGTCAATGGCGTGATGCAACGTTTCTGAGATATAACCTCAAACTTTTGAATTTGCAATATAACACTCTGTATATTTTGACATTTTCTGTTACAGACTTCCATTGCCTATTCAATGTTACTACGCTTGTTACAGTATTATATAAAAAATATCTAGAAATTAACAATATTCTTTATTACCTAGGTCTAAAAATTAACAAAGAAAAAATTGATATCAAAAAATAACAACAAAAAAAATAATCCGATCAAATTTAAAACAATGTGTTCTTGTCAATGGTTGAGAATCCTCCTAAACCAACTAGAGTAGTTGCCGTAGAAAATTTAATAATTTTTTGTTATCTGTTTCCTTTTTTAATTTTAAGACCTAAGTAATAAAGGTCTTTGTTAATTTCTAGATGTTTTTGATATAATAATGAAGACTGTGACAGAAAATGTCAAAATATACTGGGTGTTCTATTTCAAATTCAAAAGTTTGAGGTTATATCTCGGAAACTGTAAACGTTGCATCAACGATAGTAACGCCAGTGACTTCACATGGTTGCAAAATACTTAATTCCAAAAATTCGTTAAATTCGGCCGAGCCGTTCCGGAGATTTTGTCACTTTTATATCATAACCTTCAATTGTCTCTTTCTCGAAAATTTTCTTATGTAAGGCCATAAAAATATTATGCTACCACTAAGACAATTAACAGGTCTGTCAAATTCATTAAAAAAATATAGGGTTGTCATTTAAAAAAAAAAGTCGATCTGTTAAAAACAATTGAAGGTAAAAAAATTAATTTGATATCATAAGGTGTATTTTGATAATTATAAATCGACGTGTTCGAGGATTTTTTTAAATAGCAAACCGTTCTTGAGATTTTGTCATGTTTCCATACTTTACGCGCTTACTGTATAGATGGCTAGCTCACCCATACTTTCAAACTACCAAAAGAAACTAAAAATCGTCCCACACATCCAACAAAATCAGCATACAAAAACCCAATACCTATTAACTACCTAAAAATTGCTAACTTAAGAAAAGTGATGCACTATTTAGAAGGAGAAGATCTTGAATTTTATTGTCATATTACTTCTTGGGAAACATTAAATCATGACGAAGACTAATGACAAGTTTAGTAATGTTGTTTTTCTTATTTTGTTTTCTTGTTAGTATTAATTTTGTTTCTAATATTAACCTTGTTGTTCGTTTCGTCTTTATGCATTTTTATTTACCACTTGTGCTAATAGCATAATTTTTACTTTATCATACGCAGTATGTAAAGTATTGTAATCATGCCAAAAAAATTTTTTGAGATTTTAGCGGAAATATGTCTTTTTGGGTCCCCTGAACATTTTTGACCAAGGTACAAAAAATGTCTGTGTGTGTGTGTGTGTATGTGTGTGTGCATGTGTGTGTGTGTATGTGTGTGTGCATGTGTGTGTGTGTGTGTGTGTACCCGTTTTTGTGGCAACGATTCCGGAGAAACTACTAAAGGTGTCGGGACAAAACTTCATATTTAGAAGTTTCATAACCAAACTTAGAGCTGAAAAGCTTTCTGTTGAAAAGGGTCCAAAGGAACTGGTGGTTTACTCATACCATTTTTCGAAGATTTTGCAAATGAGCCGCTATTTGTGTAATGTCGTCAAAATAGTTAAATAATAAATTAAAGATGAGGACATTCTGAATAATTTATCACAATGACATTTTTTGGTAAAATCAATAGTTTAGCTGCATGAGCAAATTCTATTTCTACGAGATCGTTCGTACTGCATGAAAACTAGTAGCCAGGATTTGTCAGATTTTTTGATTCTAATGACAGTAGGTAGTCTTGGTGTCAAACGCTAATGTTTTGACAAGAACTTCTGTCAATATAAGCTGCGTTCGCATATTACATTACACTTTTTACACCCAATAACACGTAAGTGTCATTTGGACGGTGTACCCGGTGTCAACGGAGTACAATATCCGAACGCAGCTTTAATCGACATATCTGTCTAGTTCTAGTAGTTTTATTTTAATGCAGGCATGGCCGATCTCGATCAAATAGAGTCTCATGCAGCTAAACTATTAATTTTATACATAGTATGATAAAGTCATGAGCCTGGCCACATCAGATTTTTTTCAACAAATAAGAGATTATTATCGATAAGCATGTCGTTGACTGGAAGAACAGAACAAGTGCAGCCGATGTTTTATCTAATTGCTTATTTATTATTGCCTTTTGAACCAAAGTTTACTTCCAGAATAACTGCAAATGAAATTTAGTACAACTTTTCTGTGCTTACCAAATTTGTAAAATACACAGCTGCCGAATTGTACAATTTTTTTAGTTTGCCACAAACTCCTGGTTTGGACTTATTCGGTTCTTACACTCACCGATTCAATTGTAAGTAATATTATCATTTGAATTTAATGAATAATTAATCCAGGATGTTGTTGCCCGTTGGATATAATATCTAAATAACAGTGGTTTATTGGGTTAGAAGGGCTCCAAATCAATATTGTTCATGGATTGACCTTGTTTAGTACGCCAATATTTAAAATAATAATCCAATATGAAAATAATACACAAAAATGACACTGAATGTACAGTCATGCCTAAGGTGGCCAGAGTTTTATTGTAGAAAAGCGGGACAGTAGCGGGGCGGGGTGGGCGGTAGTAATTAAAACCAACCGTCTTTTCAAAAGATCGTACTCGAAAATAGACAAATTCTAGGATTTTTATAAACACAAAAATTATTATTAGTATGTTTTTTTAGTTTGGTTAAAATACACAGATTTTTGTATTTTAAGCAACATCACACATACTCCTTTAAATGCATTGATTATTCGACATTATTTGCATTATTAGTGATTAATTGTTTTGCCATAATTTATTTTAAATAAAAAAATTTTGTTTGATACAAGGCAAAGTTTATTCATTATCGTTTATTATAGGGATTAAAATTGTATATATCAACCTTTAATATAAATTCTTCACGAATTCTGCACGAAATAAATATTCTAAATATTTTTTTATGTTTTTTAAAAACATTTTTATCAACTAATAAATATCGTAAGAAGGACTAAAAAAGATGAATTATATAATAAATAAATCTTAAGGTAAAAAAATAACAAACATATGTTCTAATCTAACGACTCTGTACAGCACAACAAGATATGCCAAATTTAACAGTTTTGAGAAAAAATTACACTGACCGGCACAATTAAAGGAACGCTTATTTTGCTAAACTTTTGTAATATTGACCGGTTTTCATTATTTTTTAATGCATTTTAAAGAAATTCATTGAATTTCTTAGAGATAAGCACATACTTCTGTAATTTTTGAAAAACAGACCATAATGTTGTTTTGATCTACTTTCGATACACGCTGTGAAATAACTGCGAAGCATGAACAAAAGTACTTTGTTAAAAAGGCATCCATATTCTCAAGAGTTTGGTTTTAGTTCATTCCAATATCTGAATTTTGTAGAAGACAAACAATTTCAAATTTCAAATAAAACTTAGCAATTTAAAATTGCTGTTAAACCTTGCAGCAAATGTTATTTGATTATGAGTGAAATACAAAATCTTGCTTCAAACTGTGTATATTCTACAAAAATTCAGATATTGAGATGAATTAGAAAACAAGATGTTGAGAATTGATATGGTTTTGTAAGAGTTGCCAACCTGCGAGAGAACAAGTTCCTTAATTATCCCACACGATGTCTCAAACTTAGACCAAAAACACTATTTTTGATCTCCCAGAATAAATACCCAGCTGGAACATCTTATTTTATTTATTTATCAAACGTATATTAATATGATAAATCTGATAAATTTCTTTACATGTCTCGAAAAAATAATTAAAATCGATTTACGTCTACAAAAGTTACTGAATATCAAAGCTTTTTTTAACTTTTTTTACCGTTTAAGCCGGTCAATCGACATATAAAATGTGTTAAGGTGCTCCCATACGCAGTGCCAATAGGGGCCATCATTGGCCATCGGAGTGCTTCGCATAGCGGGACCCAACTGTGCCAATGCACATCGCCAATATGTCGACCTTGTCCGCTTTATTTCATTCTGTTTTAGCATTGTACGTACTACCGATGAAAAGTTTAGTTATCTATCTATGTTTTATCATATATACTGCATTATTCATGTCTGTACGTACTTTAATGACAATGATGATTTATTATTTGCCCAAATGCCTGATTGCCCAAATGTAAAAACATGAAAACTTTTTTTAATATTTTGTAAATTTATTCACAATAATTATGGTTCTTATAAGCATTATATTAACCTTACAGTTACAATAAATTAACAAGCAATAAAATAATATTCTGAAGACAATATTGAAGTCGTTATAATGGGTGACCCACGGCATAGGTACGTTTGTTTATTTTTTGTTTTTAACGCCGAAGGAATGAACGTTGTGTTAATAGACAGAAAATGCCAATTTATGGGATGGTCTTGAGGTTAGTATGACTTCCGGGTTTTCCAGAAATGACGTCATTATTAAAATTTTAAAAATAAATTCGCACACAATGGGGAGGCATACGGTATTTAGGTTCTGGGATTGCGGTCAACCTTATTTGCTAGGGTGGGGTGGGAAAGGTAAGGGAGGGGGTTGGAGGGAAGCGGGATATGAATCTACACACGATGGGGAGTCATACGGTATAGGGGTCCAAGTACTGCGGTCAACCCTCTTCCCTACAATCTTGACTACAATCAAACAAAGTTGCATTTATATAATTAACAACAATTAACTATTTATTAATTAACAATTTATAGATTAGTTTTAAGCGGCAAATTTAAATAATCTGATGTATTTAATGTATTCAACAAAGTTTAAAAACTATACTGGATGCTTTTCCTTATTTTGATTATCAGAAAAATATCAAAAAGTATATCTGTTACTAAAAATATTGGGTTGATAATAAATATACCTACATAATATACATACACGGAGTTTTAATATCTATAATTAAAACTCCGTGTATGTAAGGGTTCTCAATTTTTCTTTGTATCTTATTATAAATAATTTCAGTTTTATTATATAAATTATATTTTAAATCAAAATTATGAATTCATCGATTTGACTGAAATGAAATATTTATATAAAGAAACGACACAAATTAACAGGGTCCTGCATAAAAATATAGACCACTCAGTGTATCAGATCTTATCCCATCTTATTCCGCATTTGTTGCTTGAAACATAAAGAAAATAAAAAGGGAGATTTTTTTGATGTCACGTGGCAAATATAAAAAACTAAATAATTTTGTTCCCTGTATTGCTGTATATTTCTAGACCTTAATGTATTTAATATTTTCGAACGTACTGTATAAATAATGACTGAAAAACATGTTTAATATTTAACAACCTTATTAAACAATGTTCTCTTTCGAGGGTTCCTTTTTTTAATTCTAAGCAACAATGCACTGCTTAAAATAATGGGAGCTGCGGCACCAGCATCATTACTCGTCATTGATCGTCGACACTGTTCATTTTTAATTCTCTACGGGACGCTACGAGCCTTCTACGATACACAGAAATACCTTGCGCCCAATACCAACGTTGGCCAATGTTGGCGAAGTGTTAGGTCGGTTTTATAAATCAATTTAATTTTGTCCTGTGAAATCAATGCAAAAATCCATAAATTCTTTTTACAGCTTACGATTTTTCAAAAACGTACAAAAATATTAAATATCCACCATTAGACAGAATAGAATATTGTATATACCTTGTTACCTGTAATTTGATGTATTTGCTAAGATTCTGTGCTTTCTATTAAGTTTATGTATATTCTTGCTTTGCGACTAAATGACAGGGTCAGTATCCAATAAAACTTTTAAAATAATAAAAATGGTTAAAATTGTTAAAATAGTGCAATTTGTATTGTAAATGACAGAAGGAACTGCTTTGTAGTCATTTAGCTTAAGAGTCTAGTTGTTAACAAAAATGAATATTAATTTATATTTAGTATGGTATGTAAGATACCTAAAATGAGATATTCATATTTTCTTTGTAAAAAAATACAATTGTAAAACAACGGTTTTCGACCCCAAAATGTTGTTTCGTAATTAAATAAAAGTTTACTGCCTTTTAACGCACGGTTTGAAAAAGAGTGTTTGAACGCAATAGCATATAGTTCATTTTTCGTAGTTAATCTAAAAAATTTCTGTAAAAAAAATTTTATTTAAAAAGCGAGACATTTTTAAAACTCCGCGGGACAAAATGTGAAAAAGCGGGACGTCTGGTCACCTTAGTCATGCCTCAAAAATCTTGAAGGGATGACAAATCTTTGTGAAATGTGAGAATAACCATTGAAGCAGGTCAATGTTTTGCTAGTCCCAAGATGTGCTACCTCAGCAGTACCAAAAACCCCACTGTGTGTGGTCTAGTTAGTTTTACAAGATTGAAATAAAACCGGAAATTTTAGAACCCTTAGAACGACATTGTGCTAAAATCTTATTTTGTCGGTTCAACATACTTATTCAACAAACATGCAAATACAGCAGATTAATAAATACCGCACTTCAAACTCTTTTAAACCTGTCAATTTATGAATTACTACAACAGATATTACACTCATCTTTACACAAATTGTTACAAAGACAATTTTAACCTCAAACGGTTCGAATATTTAAAATTCCACATAGTCAAGAAGAAAACGACCGCAGGAATGTCAACTCGCTGGTATTTCAAACACGTTCGGACCCGTATTATAATACAAAACGAAGACCCGTGTAAAAATCTCAGGTAAGAAAATCAAGAAAACAAATAAAATACCTCTGTTGCCGATCCCAGCAAATTGTTATTATTCGCTAGAGATTCCATGCCTCTCTGTAACGGCGTGGGTCACTATTTGATACCTCGATGTCGCACAAGACATTTAAATCCAATGAAAAGATGCTGTTGAAGGTCACTAGCACTTGCACACAAGTTACAACTTTTACACGACCAAACACACGCGTTTATTTGCACTAATTTACCCGAATTCTAGTCGGTTTCATTCACAAAACTTAGAAAACACTATGGAGAACGCAAAACATAACCTCCGACTAGAAGCGCGTACGGCATATTTCGTTAAAAGCAGTCTTAAGAAAAGTTGGACGTTCTCCCCTCTCAACCACCGCATTCCATCTCGCTTTATCTTATTCTGTCGAATAGAAGTTTGCCTCTCCTCAGGTATGTTCCCTACCTATCGTATAGTCTCTATGCCCATACCTACATACCTTTTTTTGTATAGTGAATTGTTTTGATTTTCAACTAAATATTAACAAGACTCCAAAGCTAAACGCATCATTTATCACGAAAATAAATCTACAAACCGATCGCTCAAACTCGTTTTGTCAAGTAGTGAAAGTACGGGAAAAAATTGTGTACTTTAAAAACGGTTAATAAATTCATAAATGCAGTATTTTTGCGTTGGTTGTGTAATTAATTTCTACAGTAATAAACAACGAAACGGGAAAAGTGTATATCTCGAATTTTAATAATAAGAAAGTGTACGGAATTATGCTAATTTTAAAAGGCACGGTGTTTTATGTGACACCTGTGGCGCGCCATGTTTCGCGACGACAGGTATTCGAACTATTTCGTGTCGCCTAGACGTATGCAACCCAATTAGCGCAGCGAAGTATATTCTAAAATGAGTGATATGATTTTTTGAAGTTACCAGAAGTTCTAAAATGTGAATAGTAACACTAAAAAAATCATAATTTAAAAAAATAAGCGAGGAATCTTGATGAAATTTACAATAATTATTGTTGATGCATCAATACACAATATAAAAGCCATAGTATACCATTCTAACCCATAAGAAGGACGGTATGATTTTTTGAAGTTACCAGAAGTTCTAAAATGCGATTAGTAACACTAAAAAAATCACAATTTAAAAAAGAACCAAGGAATCTTGATGAAATTTACAATAATTATTGCTGATGCATCAATACACAAATAAAAGCCATAGTATACCATTCTAACCCATGAGAAGGACGGTATGATTTTTTGAAGTTACCAGAAGTTCTCAAATGTAAATAGTAACACTAACAAAATCATAATTTAAAAACAGAAGCGAGGAATCTTGATGAAATTTACAATAATAATTGTTGATGCATCAATACACAATATAAAAGCCATAGTATACCATTCTAACCCATAAGAAGGACGGTATGATTTTTTGAAGTTACCAGAAGTTCTAAAATGCGATTAGTAACACTAAAAAAATCACAATTTAAAAAAGAACCAAGGAATCTTGATGAAATTTACAATAATTATTGTTGATGCATCAATACACAATATAAAAGCCATAGTATACCATTCTAACCGATGAGAAGGACGGTATGATTTTTTGAAGTTACCAGAAGTTCTCAAATGTAAATAGTAACACTAACAAAATCATAATTTAAAAACAGAAGCGAGGAATCTTGATGAAATTTACAATAATCATTGTTGATGCATCAATACACAATATGAAAGCCATAGTATACCATTCTAACCCATGAGAAGGACGGTATGATTTTTTGAAGTTATCAGAAGTTCTAAAATGAAATGGTAACACTAAAAAAATCACAATTTAAAAAGGAACCAAGGAATCTTGATGAAATCTACAATAATTATTGTTGATGCGTCAATACACAATATAAAAGCCATAGTATACCATTCTAACCCATGAGAAGGACGGTATGATTTTTTAAAGTTACCAGAAGTTCTAAAATGTGAATAGTAACACTAAAAAAATCATAATTTAAAAAAATAAGCGAGGAATGTTGATGAAATTTACAATAATTATTGTTGATGCATCAATACACAATATGAAAGCCATAGTATACGATTCTAAGTCATGAGAAGGACGGTATGACTTTTTGAAGTTACCAGAAGTTCTAAAATGTGAATGGTAACACTAAAAAAATCACAATTTTAAAAAAGAATCAAGGAATCTTGATGAAATTTACAATAATTATTGTTGATGCATCAATACACAATATAAAAGCCATAGTATACCATTCTAACCCATGAGAAGGACGGTATGATTTTTTGAAGTTACCAGAAGTTCTAAAATGTGAATAGTAACACTAAAAAAATCATAATTTAAAAAAATAAGCGAGGAATGTTGATGAAATTTACAATAATTATTGTTGATTCATCAATACACAATATAAAAGCCATAGTATACCAATCTAACCCATGAGAAGGACGGTATGATTATTTGAAGTTACCAGAAGTTCTAAAATGTGAATGGTAATACTACAAAAATCATAATTTAAAAAACAAGCAAGGAATATTGATGAAATTTACAATAATTATTGTTGATTCATCAATACACAATATAAAAGCCATAGTATACCAATCTAACCCATGAGAAGGACGGTATGATTATTTGAAGTTACCAGAAGTTCTAAAATGTGAATGGTAATACTACAAAAATCATAATTTAAAAAACAAGCAAGGAATATTGATGAAATTTACAATAATTATTGTTGATGCATCAATACACAATATAAAAGCCATAGTATACCATTCTAACCCATGAGAAGGACGGTATGATTTTTTAAAGTTACCAGAAGTTCTAAAATGTGAATAGTAACACTAAAAAAATCATAATTTAAAAAAATAAGCGAGGAATGTTGATGAAATTTACAATAATTATTGTTGATGCATCAATACACAATATAAAAGCCATAGTATACCAATCTAACCCATGAGAAGGACGGTATGATTATTTGAAGTTACCAGAAGTTCTAAAATGTGAATGGTAATACTACAAAAATCATAATTTAAAAAACAAGCAAGGAATATTGATGAAATTTACAATAATTATTGTTGATGCATCAATACACAATATAAAAGCCATAGTATACCATTCTAACCCATGAGAAGGACGGTATGATTTTTTGAAGTTACCAGAAGTTCTCAAATGTAAATAGTAACACTAACAAAATCATAATTTAAAAACAGAAGCGAGGAATCTTGATGAAATTTACAATAATCATTGTTGATGCATCAATACACAATATAAAAGCCATAGTATACTATTCTAACCCATAAGAAGGACGGTATGATTTTTTGAAGTTACCAGAAGTTCTAAAATGTGAATGGTAACACTAGAAAAATCACAATTTAAAAAAGAACCAAGGAATCTTGATGAAATCTACAATAATCATTGTTGATGCGTCAATACACAATATAAAAGCCATAGTATACCATTCTAACCCATGAGAAGGACGGTATGATTTTTTGAAGTTACCAGAAGTTCTCAAATGTAAATAGTAACACTAACAAAATCATAATTTAAAAACAGAAGCGAGGAATCTTGATGAAATTTACAATAATCATTGTTGATGCATCAATACACAATATAAAAGCCATAGTATACTATTCTAACCCATAAGAAGGACGGTATGATTTTTTGAAGTTACCAGAAGTTCTAAAATGTGAATGGTAACACTAGAAAAATCACAATTTAAAAAAGAACCAAGGAATCTTGATGAAATCTACAATAATTATTGTTGATGCGTCAATACACAATATAAAAGCCATAGTATACCATTCTAACCCATGAGAAGGACGGTATGATTTTTTGAAGTTACCAGAAGTTCTCAAATGTAAATAGTAACACTAACAAAATCATAATTTAAAAACAGAAGCGAGGAATCTTGATGAAATTTACAATAATCATTGTTGATGCATCAATACACAATATAAAAGCCATAGTATACTATTCTAACCCATAAGAAGGACGGTATGATTTTTTGAAGTTACCAGAAGTTCTAAAATGTGAATGGTAACACTAGAAAAATCACAATTTAAAAAAGAACCAAGGAATCTTGATGAAATCTACAATAATTATTGTTGATGCGTCAATACACAATATAAAAGCCATAGTATACCATTCTAACCCATGAGAAGGACGGTATGATTTTTTGAAGTTACCAGAAGTTCTCAAATGTAAATAGTAACACTAACAAAATCATAATTTAAAAACAGAAGCGAGGAATCTTGATGAAATTTACAATAATCATTGTTGATGCATCAATACACAATATAAAAGCCATAGTATACTATTCTAACCCATAAGAAGGACGGTATGATTTTTTGAAGTTACCAGAAGTTCTAAAATGTGAATCGTAACACTAGAAAAATCACAATTTAAAAAAGAACCAAGGAATCTTGATGAAATCTACAATAATTATTGTTGATGCGTCAATACACAATATAAAAGCCATAGTATACCATTCTAACCCATGAGAAGGACGGTATGATTTTTTGAAGTTACCAGAAGTTCTAAAATGTGAATAGTAACACTAAAAAAATCACAATTTACAAAAGAAACAAGGAATCTTGATGAAATTTACAATAATTATTGTTGATGCATCAATACACAATATAAAAGCCATAGTATACCCATGAGAAGTACCATGGGTATACTATGGTATACCCATGGTACTTCCATGGGTATACCATGGGTATACTACTGGTACCTTCCATTCATTTATTTATGCATACATAGTACATACCATAACAAACAACACCTACGACAAACGCCTATATCTGAATAATCCTGGCAAACAACAACATCGCGGTATTAAATGTCCCATTATAACCAAAAATAGATAGACCCCATTCCAAAATAACACAACTCAAGTTCCCCAGGTCAGGTAAAGACGAAATAAAACCACAACAAACTCAACAACCTTCTAATAGAAACAAACAAATCAAAAACAATAATTATAAACATGGAATGTGTTCGTGTCATTTATTATCATTAAAATTATTATTACCTATAGGTACTTCCGAACAAACGAGACATCAGAAGCTAAAATTATATATATAGAAAGCATAAATTAATCAACTTCTTCGATGGTAGGTCCATCTTGCGGCCCATTCTTATCCCCAGACCCTTTGTGAAGCCTGGTCATCACAGGACTACAGATCTTCTGCAACTCTCTCAACTTATGCTCAAACTCTTCCTTATCAGCCGTTTGGTTACCATCCAGCCACCGTATGGTCTTCTCGCATTCCCTTTTCACCACATCTTTATCAGAGGAAGACATCTTCTGCCCATGGTCTTCCACAGCCTGCTTCACGCTGAACGCATAACTCTCCAACGCGTTCTTCGCAGAGACCCTCTGTCTCTGTTTATCATCCTCTTCTTTATATCTTTCAGCCTCATTCAACATCCTTTCAATCTCACTTTGGCTAAGCCTTCCTTTATCGTTCTTAATCGTGATGTTTTTCGACTTACCAGTGCTCACTTCTTTAGCGGAGACATTGAGGATGCCATTAGCGTCCAAGTCGAAGGTTACATCAATTTTCGGGACTCCCCTGGGGGCTGGTGGGATCCCCAGGAGGTCAAAAGTCCCCAGGAGGTTGTTGTCCTTGGTCATCGCTCTTTCGCCTTCGAAGACTTGTATGGTGACTCCCGTTTGGCTATCGGCGTACGTGGTAAAGGTCTGGGTTTGCTTACAAGGAATTCTAGCGTTCCTATCGATGATTTTGTTCATGACGCCTCCAGCTGTTTCAATTCCCAAGGAGAGTGGGGTTACGTCCACCAGGAGGACGTCTTGGATCTTCGAGCTGGTGTCCCCGCTTAGGATCGCCGCTTGGACCGCAGCTCCGTAAGCTACGGCTTCGTCTGGGTTGATTGAGAGGTTTAACGATTTACCATTGAAGTAATTCTGGAGTAAGGCTTGTATTTTTGGGATTCTGGTGGACCCTCCTACTAAGACGACGTCGTTAATGGAGGCTTTGTCCAGTTTGGCATCAGCTAAAGCCTTTTCGACTGGTTGAAGGGTGTTTCTGAATAAGTCAGAGTTTAATTCCTCAAACCTAGCTCTTGAGATCTTGGTGTAGAAATCAATACCCTCGTATAAAGCGTCTATCTCAAGAGAGGCTTCGGTGCTCGACGATAGGGTGCGTTTAGCTCGTTCAGCAGCTGTTCGCAACCTCCTGATAGCCCTCGGGTTCCTGGACATATCTTTTTTGAACTTCCTCTTGAATTCATCAGAGAAATGATTGACCAGGCGGTTGTCAAAGTCCTCACCTCCGAGGTGGGTGTCACCAGCCGTTGCCTTGACCTCGAATAGCGACCCTTCGTCGATGGTCAAAATCGAAACATCGAACGTGCCACCGCCCAAATCAAAAATCAAAACGTTCCTCTCACCTTTAAGGTTCTTATCCAACCCATACGCCAACGCCGCCGCTGTTGGTTCGTTGATTATCCTCAAGACGTTAATCCCAGCTATCATCCCAGCATCCTTCGTCGCCTGCCTTTGCGAATCGTTAAAATACGCCGGAACCGTGATCACAGCATCTTTTACAGTCACTCCCAGATAAGCCTCAGCCACCTCTTTCATTTTGATCAACACCATCGAGCTGATCTCCTCGGGAGCGAATCTTTTGACCTCGCCTTTGAACTCGACCTGGATCTTAGGCTTGCCTCCGTCGCTGATCACCTTGAACGGCCAATGCTTCATGTCGCCTTGGATCTTCGGATCGTCAAACTTCCTTCCGATCAGTCGTTTGGCGTCAAAAACGGTGTTAGATGGGTTCATGGCGACTTGGTTTTTCGCTGGGTCGCCGATGAGGCGTTCGTTGTCGGTGAAGGCGACGTAACTTGGGGTTGTTCTGTTGCCCTGATCGTTGGCGATGATCTCGACTTTGCCATGCTGCCAGACTCCCACGCAGGAGTATGTGGTGCCCAGGTCTATGCCTATTGCTGGTGTTCGGACCATGGTGGAGCACTTTGTTGATGTTTGAAGTTGGTGTAATTGGGTGTAGTTTGCTATAATTTGCACTTCTTGATCGGTTGACAGTGAATTTGGTTGCAGGTTGTTGTTTATTTTCGAAATGGCTGGCGCGAGCCTACTTGCCCGGCTTTTATAACGTCGCGCGCGGAATGATCTGGTGTGCTAGCGAAGATCGGCGTCGTTCGGGCGAGGTCGTTGTATGGGTTATTTTTGTTTAAATGCTAGAGATGTTGTTTTATCGTTTGTGTTATTTTGTGGGTTATTATTATAGAATAATTATGTCACAGAAAAACAGCACAAACTGCACACGTGGATATTTCATTTTCAAAACACATATATTAATAAGAAATTCAATTTTCCTTCTTCAGTTATTTTCGACTATGTCATTAGAGCTTGTGGCAGATATTTGGATGTGCTGTAATGTAATGTAATCTAATTTTATTGCCTTTTTCATCCACGTTCGACTACCTTTTCTTTTGTTAATTAATTTATCCGCGCTGTCATAAAACTTGAAACGAATTTTCTCAAAGGCAAATGCCGATCAGAAGAATTTATTTCACATTTTTGACTTTCTCAGAGTCTTGCTGTATTTTTAATCTGTTTTTTTACAGATGGAATACATACTGGTTACTCTTTTGTCTTTTTTGTAATTATTAATCAGAATTTTCTAATAATTCTAATGTACAAAGTTACAACCGTAATATACAAATGCAATAAAATAAAATTACAATTAAAGTAATAAAATAACTTGATTTAAAAATAACCTTTATGTCCTAAATGATCATAAACTGACATTTTACATCTTAGATACCGGGGCGAAAACAGCTTCTTCTTGCGCCCTATGCCCTAGTGCAATAAAGATTCTTATTGCGCCCTAGAGCATAAAGGATTGCCTTGGTTATATGTCAAATATATCAAACATTTGTTGCATTTGTCATTCAAATTGTAAATTTTAAATCGTCAATGTCAATTATTGGCAAATAAGGTTATAAGTTTGACAATTAATTGTCTGTATTGTCACTCAACTTCGAATTGTTTGTATTTTTATTTAACTCCGTAGATACGTATATGATACGCATGTCACTTGATAACGTCAAAATATTTATTAATATTATTCAAACGGAGGTACAAAATCATTGTACGACATAAAATAGTATATTATTTGACGAGCACATAACTAAGGATATAAATCGCGAGCATGAAGTTTATACGCGAGCCGTAGGCGAGCATATAAACATGCGAGCGATTTATATCAGTTGTGTGCGAGTCGAATACGACGTTTTATCTACGACTCATAAATTCAATTTTATATCAAATATTTTAAAGGTATTTGTCAATGGTGGCGAGGCGAAATGTCAAATAACTGTCATCCACGTAGGTTTAGACTGACTTTGACAGTACATTCGTATAATGATGACAGTTCCTTCAAATAATGAAGTCATTATTTGAACGAACTGTCAATATTATACAACGCTATAATCATTTGCGCGTATCATGATGGGGATTATATAGTCATAGATACGTATGCAATGAACTTATTATTATATATGTATGTGAGTCGTAGATAGACAATTATATTAAGGTGTGCATTAGCTCAACGTGCTTTTCAGGAAACCCATTAATTTTATTTTGATAATGTAAAAAATTTTGTTGTTTTATAAAAATCAACGAAATAGAAACTTTTTGGAAATGCTGTTTGACATTTATCAAACGTTTAAAGAAAGTTCATGTGTTCATGCAGATTATAGTTTACTTAGTTAGTATTTATAAATATGTTATATTCTTTATATAAAACACTACTTATTGTACATTTCATTTTATAATGGCGAAATATCGAAAATTAAAAAAACTAGAACTAAAAAACTTAAGTTTTATTTGTTGCCGTTTGCCAAAAAAATAAAACTATTAAATCAAACAATATGCATATTCCCTGCTAAAGCAAAACGAGTTTCACCGCTTCAAGCGCCACCTCGCGCTTCAATTTCTAGTCTCCCGATTTCGCTTTTGACAGCGCCAGCCTAAATTTCAATGCAAACAATGGGTGCGTTCTGCCAGTTTAAGCCGCTTAAGCGCTTGAGCTCAGCGGACGGCAGCGACAACATGAACGCGATTGCTTAGTGAAAGCGCCAGACAGCGCTAGAACTCCGCTTCAAGCGGAAATACATGTGATTGGATCTGACCGTTCAGCCACCGCGGCCGCTTAGTCTCTGCGCCGGCAGCGTAAGCAGCTTTGGCTGGAACTGGCAGAACGCGCCCAATGGGTGCATTCAGCAGAATCTACCGGTACCGGACCGATACCAACCGATTTACGATACCGATCCGGAACAGTCTCGTATCTGCTGAATGGCGCTATAATGCACCAAAGTTTATTTTTCATCCAATAGGAGGCGCTATATGAAAAAACGCTGAACATAACCTCATTGTTCGCATAGAGGTACGCGTTATTTTGGTTATTTTGCTTTATTTGCCATTTATTTGGCTTTCACGACTCTCACATACCGTATATATGATATATTAAAACAATATTCTCTTTCTTCCATTTTAAATGTAAAATGACAGGTCTGCAACCAACACTGGTACAATCCACCGCTACCGCTAACCGTAAAAATTATATGATACCAAAAATGGCGTCTGATCCACCGTAAGTTGGTATCTACCGGTCAACAAAAGTGACATATAGCAGATTTTCGCTAACCTGTTACTTCACAGTTACCAACCGGAGTGATCTGCTGAATGCAACCAATGCAAGAAAAACGTACATAATAGGTACACGTTGAACAATTAATATTAGTGTTAATAAGTGTTCGGTAGTGTGCGAGAAGCCGTTTGAAACAATTTATTCATCATGTCACGCAAATATAGTGCGGTTATTAGTAGTTTACGAAAAGTGAGGTTAGTTTAGTGCTTCCTGGCCTTGGGTCCAACGAAAAAGGCCTAAAAATGATTTAGGAACGTGGTTAGCCCCTTTGAGAAATAGGAAAACGATTTGTGAGTACTTAATTTGTTATTTCTGTGCATGTGCGACGGAGATTTTTGATGAAAAAAGCCTTATAATGTTGAAATTTAGTCGTACAAGTAATCCAAAGTTGTTTTTCAATATAAACAACGGAATGTTTGACGTTCAAGTGTCAAATGTTTCGTTTGTGTTTGATCAAAAGAGATTTTTTTCTTCAACAAATCCAAAATTTTGCAAAACATGCAAAATGTAAAACAAATAATATGTCAACACCAAACCTCTGTATTTTGTATTAATTCTAAAACCAGGACACGGGCGCTCTGTTTTTGCCCATATTTGATAATGTCTAGCACTATGGAATTAAATAAAATTGCATTTAGATAATTTGTTTATTCGTGTAGAACAAGAAAGGGCGAAAGGTGTTTAATTAGGGTACTAATAGTTAACATTAGGTGTGTCGGTACTCTCACACTATATCTAATGATTTTTTCTCTAAATTATTCAAGAATATTATGCATTTTCATAATAACCCGGTGGGTCTAACATCATTTGGCCGGAAGTGGTTAGCACTCCGCTTTGAAGGGGTAAAATGGATGAAATATGACAATTTCTTCATGAAACAGCACGTAATTTTAAAATGAGGTCTCAAATGACCAATGTTTTAACCATTTTAATGAATGATTATGTGAACAACATAACAAGTACTTTAGAAAATTGTTAATTTAAAATTATATGTTAGAGAGGCACATGATCATTTGCGCAATTAGCTGAGATACATTTTTAAAAGTGGTTCCTGTGAATACTAATACACCAAGAGTCAAGACTGAATTATTAAACTTGTGCTTCATATACAGTGTCTTCCACAACAAACTGCCATTAGAAGTATATGGAGAACCAAATAAATTCAGGGATTGAAAATTTTTGAAAGTTTCAGGTTTCCATTTGAAATATGAAAGCTTTCAAGTAGCTTAGCGTTTCACAATTCCCCTCTCCGGTATTCGCTAAAAATTCGTACGTAGATAAAACGTCGTATTTCACTCGCACCCAACGGATATAAATCGCTCGCATGTTTACACGCTCGCCTACGGCTCGTGTATAAACTTCATGCTCGCGATTTATATTTTTAGTTGTCCTCGTCAAATAATATACCTACTACATACATATTATGCAAAGTTTGGTGTGGTCTACAAATATAGAAATGCTTTCCGATGGCAGTTGCGTCTGATTATTGTCTGCTGTAATACATTATAAAATATAATTAAATGTTAACTATAACAGCACAAATTATTTTCTTCTGAACTTCTCTAGACTTGCACTCTGGAGTATTGTAGTGCGTGTTTGTAGTGAGTTGACAATCATGTTTATAATAGCGACTACTGTGAAAGTACTATATCATCGACTAGAAAACTCAAACACAGTCCAGTTTGAATATTTGTACAAATAGAAAGCAATAAAGTTATTTCTTTAGGTTATACCATACGTCAAATGTAATAAATACGAAGTAAAAACAGGCATGTTTATAGTATCGCCATCTACATCTGGTGATTTCTTTTATTTCGAAATCAAATATTGAGATTTTTATTAAATTTAGATCGCGTTATGCGCAGTCTAGTCCGATCTTAACATGGCCCGCGTGTACAGAAGTGCGCTTTCAAAATACAGGAGATCGATCCAACTTGTGTGTACGTATGATATAGTTGAATCAGTCACGGAAATAGAAAATTAGAATACGTTTTACAAATTTCGTAGGTGTCAACACACTTTTACATTACCAAACAATCCCGTCACCGAGCACTCAATTTTTTAATTATCTCATCGTTGCAAAGTCTTTTGTTCGAAAAGTTTGTTACCTTTTTTAGAGTGATGTTGTTTCTTCTGGTCTTCCTACGCTTTCCTCTTGGTTTCTCTGCATTAACCACAACTTTTTTCGCTGATTTTCCACACATTTTAGTGTGTTCACTGACCAGAGTACCCATAAAGCAACTGGCATGAACTATTGAAGAATCAATCAATTATTTCAAACGCCTCCTATGATTGAATTTCAAATCCCATTGGAATACCAGCGCCAGATCAAAATTGCTAAATGTATTTTAGTTAATAAACGTCTCTAACGGTTTCAATTACTGTCGTTTGTTTGCAAGCACCAGAGCGGTGTGTTAGAGATATTTTGTTACTGAAAAATGCTGAATTGTGTTACTTTTTGGACACCATAATTATACTTTCATTGTAGATTAAAATGTAGAAAAGTTTGTACCCGATAAATATGCAGAATGGGTCGTGACTCAGCACTATTACACAACCTTGAGAGGTCACTGGAAATAAATTGATACTTCTGCATGAAACTGCTGTAATATTGATCCAAGAAAATTGCATTTTAAGTCTGGGAAAGTCAATAACACGACATCGTTTTCTTTTTAAAAAAAGTATAACCCAATAGATTTTTTTTACAAAAGAAAAGTACTAGATTTATAACATCGTATACAGAATGATTCTTTCTATATATGACATTTTCATTCCTTTAATATGTTTAGGCAAAAACATAAAAACATTTTCAATTGATACATATGGTTGTATCAGATGCAATCTACAGAACGCTACAAATTTCGATAACAAAAAACTGCCCTTTTCAATTATGATAAAAAGAACAATAGTTGGAGACACGAGTAATTAAAATTTGTACCGTTTTTTGTCTACTATGTACTTTTCAAACAGTAAAGAAAATTTCTTTAATATGTTTACTTATATACTAGTATATTTTGAACAAATTCATATAACGTTAACCAGAAGAATGGCTTGTGGAAAATTAAGATGCACATGAAGGTTTTGACACTTTTTAAAAGCAGTGAAATTCATCCAGATGTCACGGTGTCAGTTGACAAGGTCGTTGTTGGTGTCTCATCCAGTCTCATCTACCTATGCACTGTGTGAGAGACCGTCAGTTCTATTTGCTCTTATTTTGCTCGTTTGCAGCTTTTAAATTATGCCTGACCTTCGAAAACGCCCATATATTGTCTGTAGAGTAATTTGTTGGGAGCCATTTCTATTGTTGTTTTGTTAAATTACGTACTGTGTCATCTATGTGTACCTATTTAACGATATAAATAGAATAAATTATGCAACTATAATACCCAGTGGCGGCTCGTAGCTAATATTAGTAGGGGTGCTGTTCCAGAAATGTTTTTGTCATTGCTTTTAAAAAATATTGTGTTAAACGAAAAAGAAAGTATAAAAAGAAAATTTATTCAGAAACTTGATGAAATCGTAAAAGAATTTAGGGAATAAAAACGGATTTCTTATTTACTTTACATAAATTGGTACAGTTACATTAATAAATTTATGTAAAAAATACATTTTCTAAAAACTACGCTTTAACAAAATGTACTAAAAATGCATGAAACAAAAATATGGAACATTTTTAATTTCACCAGAAATCGTCTACATGCAAAAATTGAACTCGATTGGACAATGGGAAGTAGGTAAAATATCGATTACATGATTTATACATAACAAACAAACAAGTGAAGTTAAGGTAAGCGTAGTAATAAATTTATATAAAAAATACATTTTTTTTTAAACAACGCTTAGTAAAAAACAATCTGAAGTGGCCAGGCACATGGCTTTATCATACTATATATAAAATTAATAGTTTAGCTGCATGAGATTCTATTTGATCGAGATCGGCTATGTCTGCATTAAAATAAAACTAGTAGAACTAGACAGATATCTCGATTAAAGCTGCGTTCGGATATTGTACTCCGTTGACACCGGGTACACCGTCCAAATGACACTTACGTGTTACTGGGTGTAAAAAGTGTAACGGTGTTCAATATCCGAACGCAGCCTATAATGACAGTAGTATTTTCAAAACATTAGCGTTTGACACTAGCTATTCATTAGAATCAAAAAATCTGACATATCCTGGCTACTAGTTTTAAAGCAGTACGACCGATCTCGATGAAATAGAATTTGCTCATGCAGCTAAACTATAAATTCTACCAAAAAATGTCATATACATAAATTATAGAAAATTTCCTCTCCTTTAATTTATTATTTAACTATTTTGACGACATTGCACAAATAGCGGCTCATTTACAAAATCTTCGAAAAATGCTAAGAGTAAACCACCAGTTCCTTTGGACCCTTTTCAACAGAAAGCTTTTCAGCTCTAAGTTTGGTTATGAAACTCCTAAATATGAAGTTTTGTCCCGATACCTTTAGTAGTTTCTCCGGAATCGTCACCACAAAAACGGGTACACACACACACACACACACACACACACACACACACACACACACACACACACACACACACACATACACACACACACACAGACATTTTTTTGTACCTTGGTCAAAAATGTTCAGGGGACCCAAAAAGACATATTTCCGCTAAAATCTCAAAATTTTTTTTTGGCACGATTACAATACTTTACATACTGCGTATGATAAAGTAAAAACGCATTAACAGTTAAATTTTGAAAATTGTGGCAAAATTTACAAACATTTTTCAATTTTTTTATTCCTTTATGCATTGTCACCCGCAATCTGTCCACGTGCAAAATTTCACCTCGATTGGATATTGGGAAGTAGGTAAAATATCGATTACAAGATTGTAGCAAATAAACAAGTAAAGTTAAGATAAGCGTTTATTCTTCTTGTTTTAATTCGCACGAAAATATCAATAATTTTATCCTTGGTCTCTGGATGAAAAGTGAGGAATTTTTTCTCTATTGAAAGCACTGCAATTGTTGTAAAATACGTATTCCACCAGCCGAGGGTCGACACGGTCGGCACTGCGGGGACAACAGTTCTCTCTAGTCTCTGTATCCAACAGGCCGCTGCCTCGCTTGCCGCTGCACCCAAACAGCTCGCCTACTGGAACTGAGCAGATCACAATTCCATACAACGATTTTTGAATCTTTTTCTTAAACTGGGGGATGGCTACTGACATTAAGGATTATACTTTGTACAAGTATAAAGAAAGAATTAAAGGACAAAAGACTCATTATATTAAATTTTATCCATAATATTAAGTGGAAATAATAGGGGGTGCTGCAGTTCCACAGTGCCTATACGCGAGCCGCCACTGATAATACCTATCCAATAAAAATAATATATGTATAAATAATAAAACAATGTGTTTTTTCTACTCCTATTGATGAATGCATTCATTATCATGGCAATTTATGATAAGTAATACTAACCATTCCCCACACACACGACAAACATTTCATTCCTGGTTCCTCATACCCCGCGAGCCGTGAGAAATATTTCATTTCTCACGGCAAAATTTCATTTCTCACGGCTGTAGAACCAATCATAGCGCGGATTTTCATTTCCATCGTGTTTAGAGAGACTGCTTAGCAACGTTGACAACGTCGCTAAACGACGAGCGCTACAATTTTAATCTGTCAGATATTTTAACGAAATACACTACCACATACCACCACATACGTACAGTGTACAGTAATTACTGTAATTCGTTAATCATAATTATAAAAAAAATGTATTCTGAATGTGTACTCCACCTGATGTAATACAAGCCACGCAAATCCGCACATTAAATTTATTGCACGAAAAATCGAGGACAAAATACGAAAAAACCTACAAAGCGTTTATGGGTTGGAGAATCAGAAAAAATGTAAGCTCATTTTCCGAAAATGTTTTTAATAGCCTATTTTGGTGAGCTTGCCGACAAATTTAAGTCGCCCAAAAAGTGTAATAATGTGACTTATTTAATACATCAATACGCACCAACAAGGGATAATAATTATCTGTCATTTTGCAGGTTAGATACCTTGTTATCTTTTCTTCGCTGTCAATATTTGACACTTTTAGAAAAAAAATCTGCAATACCGACATAGTGTCATACTTCAGAATACCTATACGTACCACCGCGCCACCGCCATCAAGATTGGTCGAGCCATATTTGACAGAGGTTGTGCTGACAGCGTTTTGCGGGGCGGGGACGAGGCGCTGGCGTGACGTCAGTGGTGTCTTGTCACGGAGTTAACTATAGGTTTGAATAGCAATAAAGGCTATATTTGAAAGCTGATAACTCGGGAACGACTGCACGAAAAAAAGTGAAATAAAGTGTACTATATTCCTGAATCATTTCTACATAACATGTAAAACTATCTTTTACCACTCGGTTTAAACATCGGTGCGAGAGGAGTAGAAAACTGCCCGAACTTTGCAGTGTTATATTACTTTCACGGTTGTCTTTTTGAGTTTATTTCTCGTAAACCAATTACCAAAAACATTTAAAATTTTATTCGGAGAAAATTTAGAAGCTTGTTTATACATTTACGTCTGTGTTTTTAAAGTTGTTGTGGTAAAGGTTGTAAACAAGGTATTTTATGGTAGCCCAATCACTCTCAGAAGTCAGGCTGCCTGGCTTGCGTTTTGCATGCATTTTTTCTTTATCGTGTGGCGTACTAACAAACAACCAAAATAAACCATTTTTTTGTTGATTTATTATTATTATTTTTATTGAAGTAAGTATAATTTTGATTACGTTCCATTTGGTGTACAACGAGCTATCGACCTTGGCCATTTTGCCTATGTAATTTTAGTTTTGTAGAACGGGGTACAATATAATACAATACGCCAAACATATACAACAAAAATTATAATGTCATTAGGTACATAAATGAACGACATTTATTTTATTAATTGTTCTTCTTTACATTAACAAAAACATACGTTAAATTGTATGTATACAAAAGAAACAATACATAAAAATATAGAATTATACAACGTATATAGAGTAGTTGCAAATTACAAAAACAAATAGGGATTATAAACTAGGTGCTGATGCGTTTTAATTTATCAAATTTTTGCCGAATTTCTCGAACTTTTCGTTTTAAAAGTGTTGAATTTTTGTTCATATTGTATAAATAATTTAAAAAATCAATTCTAACAAATGGTCTTTGTCGAATAAACGCTTTTAATACTTCTGTATGTGTTAAAATCAGTGTGAAAATTTTAATTGTTGAGTTGAATCATTAGGCTTATTAGGCAGATTAATGGATGGAATAGAGCCAGGCTTTAAAATTAATTTTGGCTTTAAATTTAATATTTCCGATTTAAAATCTCTCAGAACATCGTTGGTTGAAAAATGTAGAGAACATATTCTGCCTGTGTCCTGATTGAACTTGTCTGCTCTCAAGCACTTCTGAACCCATATCTTCCGAACTTTACGATCTTGTGGGAAACGGAAGAATGCTACTTGCAGTTCATCATTCGTCTTAGAGACACACTTCGAAGTACATAATGGCACCGAGCAAGTGGCAGGCATATCTTTAACAGATAAATTGAATGTAAGTACATACAACTGCATACAACGTGCAATGTTTGTATGCGCTCGAATTTGAAATGTCAGATGTTCGGCTCGGTCTGACACCACTGACGTCACCGGTTCGAGTTTGTAGGCACACCGGTAGAATGCATTGCTAGTATAGGGATCGGCATAACCTCTGTAAAATATAGCTTCACCAACCTTGCACCGCCATGCCGTCCCAATACGGACTAAATTAATTTTAAAAAAATATTGTATAGTCGTAGAAAAAGTATAGTATTCCATTCGCAAGTAATGGCAATTACTCCCTCGAACGTTTTGCAGCACTCGCCTGCGGCTCGTGCTGCAAACTTCGTTCTCGTGAGTAATTGCTTACATTACTTGCTCATAGAATAATATACTATTGTTATCAAACATTTAATAACAACAATAGTCATTTTTTGATTATCAAACTTCAATAGTTCTTTTTTTAGAATAGACAGATGAAGTCTAATTTAACTGACAAGCATTCTGTTGATACAACATATAGGCAACTAAATATACACGGTTGTTTATTCAGCTGCGAACCATATACAGTAAAAATACAGAGTATACCTGTATACAAACTATAAACCTAATAAAAAATAATCGATATTGCCTTGCAACCTTGAGCACCATGTATATATAGTAACTATAATATTGGATAAACGTCACATTTCTGTGAAAGTAGGAAGTGACTCAATAATACACGCGAAATAGTTAGATAGTTAATTCTAGATGTGAATGATGTATGAACCTTTTTTTAACTGATAATGCGTTGTTTTTCGTACGATTACGGGTTAAATTAGATTTACCGCGCAGTAGGCGAGTGTATAACCATGGCACTTTATCTTTGAAGCGCCTTATGTATAATGCCATACAAAATTAAGGTGACTAACGTCTTTTTCATACAAGAAAAGTTTTTATTGCAGTATTAAAATAAATTATCCTGTATTGTAAAAGACATATTATATCTTTTGTTTGGTATATAAAAAGCGGATATGAAAAACAAACGACTATAATTCCAAGCATTTCTATTTATTATAACTCCAGCAATACAGCATGATACAGCGTACGCAACATAAAATAAAAACTTAGGAATATCAGCAATAACAAGTCCACCAGAAAATTTTAATTTAAATACGTTATAGGTATTTTATAAAATATGAACGCGTCTACAATTCTAATTGCACGATTGCATAAAAACCATAAAAAATATTTAGATACAATCGTGCAATAATCCGAAGCAAGTATTTATTAGGTTATGTACGTGTAAATTATAACATAGGACTACGTGAATAATACAATAATTATCGATAGATAATTTATAAATTAATAAGTAACTGAAGAGCAAGTTAATCTAAAACAATAAAATGATATGTGAAAAAGGTGAATAGGTACAACAGAAATATTTTAAGAAGTGCGAAACTAAACATGTGAAAGCAATCAAAATCTGTATTTGCTATGTGCTAGTTGTTCTCTGCGATAGCGTTGATACTGTTGTCAATATCCAGCAGTTGCGACAGGTAGTTCTTGTCGTTCAGCAACTCAGCTATTGAAGTTATCATGTTGATCAGCTCGTTTTCTTTCAGATTCAACTGATCGTTGCATTTCGTAATGGCTTTCAGGATATTATCATTTATCTGTAACAAAATCAACCAATTAGTATATGACACTTTATAGTTTTATAGGTTATGAATGTTATGATACGAAGTACCAGATTACGCATCAAAACAAGGCTGGTTCGCAAAATTTCTTACCACTTTCGGATGTAAAAATTGTCCGAAGTTAAACTTCATACGCTGCTTGCCGCCATCTTGGTAGAACACGCTGAATTCGTCGCTCTTCTCTTTGACTTTGAAGAATATTCCCGAAATGAGATGCCCTTTGGTGTCACGCGACAACAAACTGCGGAAGTTGTACACCAAATTTCTCCTTTCAGTGACATCAATCGCTGTCAAATACGATGCTTTAACGTAAATCAAAGCCGTAAATAACTGCATAACCCCCGATTTTGTGTTCCTTTCCGTCCATTCTATGAAGTTATCGTTAACAGAAGAAAAACCGTAATAGTATTCTTTGCATATGTCGTTTTCTTCTGACTGGACAAACCAACCTGAAAGCAATAATAATTTTCGATTAGAGAATGTTGCGAATCGCTTATTTAGGTCGGTAAACATGATAGCCCAGATCGGCGAATTCGGTAGATCGAATCGGCGAATTAGGTAGATCGAATCGGCGAATTAGGTAGATCGGATCGGCGAATTAGTATAAGTAACAAATAAGAATATGAACAAAATAAGTATTATACATTTTGTAACCTACTGACCATAAAACAAAACCATTTTGTTATTTTGATGTCGAATGCTGGCGGATTTATTTATTTTTGTTCTTCTGATGCAACAGATTCGAATATGTGTGTACTTGTTTATAATACTTTTAATAAATAATATTCAACACATCTTGATCAAAACTATGTTTTACTAAACTAGACTAGTTATTTATGTACCAACAGCATTAAACGGATGTTTATGCCCCGCGGGTGACAGTTTAAAAAGCGCGAGGGCCTATCGGCCCTCACGCTTTTTAAGTCGCCCGAGGGTACAAACATCAACTAATGTCCGTGGTACATACAAAATTTTATGTCCTACAATGGTTTTGTTCCTCCGTTTGAATGATATGAATACATATTTCGACGTAATCAAGTGACATGCATATCTACGGAGTTGAATTACAATACAAACAATTCGGAGTTGAGTGACAATGCAGACAATTAATTGTCAAACGGAATAACCTTAATCGCCAATAATTTACATTGACGATTTAAAATTTACAATTTGAATGTCAAATATTTGATGTATCTGACATAATAAAACCATGGCAACGCGTAATACCCGCTCGGGCGTAAGAATCCTTAATGCCCTCGCGTTCGCGGGCATAAAGTGGCTGTTTTTACCCTGGTATCTAAGATGTAAAATGTCACTTTATGATCATGTAGGACAAAAGATATTTGATGCGATTTGGTGATGTTTTGTCTATACATAATATCCGCAAAATGTTTCGAACAAACAACACTGGACTTTGTCGGCTTCCAGTTACATCGGTCTACAAACTGTATCGATAATTCCTACTGGGCAGGAATCTTTGGAAACCTACATTTAATTGTTAAATAAACCATAAATAAACTCAAATTTTGTTGAATACGGGCCTGTTCATTGGCATTTGACTGACATCTAACGTCACTTACCGATGAAACGTAATTCCCGCTGATTTATTGCATCCAGGACCCTTTCTGCTGCAACAGCTTCTTACATCGCATACTGTCATGGTAATTAGTTATAAAACAATACTTATAGCGCACTAGAAACCACTTAAACCAACATAATGTATTGGCTTGTCAGTTTGACATAAAGGGTCTAATGCCTGGTTTACACGAGGACAGTCAACTAAATTTTAACTAAATTTTAAGTCACTTGACCGCGTGTGAACGGTGCGTTAAGTAGTAAGTGACAAGTTGCCGAACAAGTAGAAATTTAGTAAGCGGAATAGAGAATATTGCAAATTTTTCGTGCAAGTAACTGCGCTGCGCGCGCAGCGCTTCCCCCACCTAGGGTGTGAACTTGTCACTTGAACCGTGTAAACGCCTTTTATATCATGGGTTGAACTTTGCCTAGTAAATAATTGAATGATTCTTCAGACATTCGCAAAGCATTAAAATATTAGAATGTATTTTCAGCGGCGAGTTCTTTGAATTCATTGAATTGATTTTCGCTCCTAAAGTCGTTATGGTCTGTTTTGCTCCGATATTTCCTCTTTTATTTCCTCCACTATTATAGTTAAGACATCGCGTATTATATCGTTTTATATTTCACCCATTTCTACAGGTTGCTGCTGCATCTCCATCTTGTCCGCTTACTTGAGCGCCCAATGATTGTGAACGGCACTTACCACAAAAGCAGTAACTAAAAATTTAGTTGTCACTTGCCGATGCGTGTGAACGACACTTACCACAAAAGCAGTATAACTAAAAATTTAGTTAGATGTCCTCGTGTAAACCAGCCATAACCGACGGCATGATTTGACATAAAGTGATCTCAATTTTAAGCTCATATGACTCCTCCTCTTTTATACTATCTCGATGGCGAATTCATAGATCAGATCGGCCAATGCAGTAGACCAGATCGGCGAATTCGGTAGATCCGATCGGCGAATTCGTAGATCGGATTGCCGAATTTGTAGATCGGATCGGCGAATTTGTAAATCGGATCAGCGAATTAGTAGACCAGGGGCCTATTTCATAAAACTACTTTGCAACTTTTCACTTTGCGTTTTGCAAAAAAACTGCAAAGTGAAAACTTGAAAATTGGCAAAGCTCATCAAATATACCTACAAAACACTGAAAGCATTGCACTCTTCAAAAATTGCAAATTGTAAAGTGAAAAGCAGTTTTATGAAATAGGCCCAAGATCGGCGAATTCGGTAAATCAGATCGGTGAATGCGGTAGATCGGATCGGCCAATTCGGTAGAACTGATCGGCGAATTCGTAGGTCGGCTTGGCGAATTTGTAGATCAGATCGGCGAATTTGTAAATCGGATCAGCGAATTCGTACACCAGATCGGCGGATTCGTAGATCGGATCGGCGAATTCGGTAAATCAGATCGGCGAATTCGGTAAATCAGATCGGCGAATTCGGTAAATCAGATCGGCGAATTCGGTAAATCAGATCGGCGAATTCGGTAAATCAGATCGGCGAATTCGGTAAATCAGTTGACATACCTGTATGTGGGTAGGCTTCATCTTGCATGACGGTGACAACTCGTCCGACGTGGTAACCGGGATCGCAGAGAAGAACGCCAAATCGGCCGTCAATTTCGAATTTCAACGCTAGAAGGACGTGCTCTTTGTCCAAGATGTGGTTTACTTCGTCGATGTCTTCGAACAAGGCGACGTAGCCCATCGGGTCGACGCCTTCCTCGCACGAGGCCAGATAGAAGTGGCCGGAGACATCTTTGAATTTGGCGTCCAGCGTGGTGAGCTTGTCGCGCAGTTCCAAGGCGAGTCCAACGCACGTATGGTGTTTTGAAGTTATTGGTGGTGTATAACTGTAAGAAAAGTGTCAATGTTAATGGTGTTTCGACAATAGCTCGTGGATTCTCATCGGCCCAAATTCGGAAATTCTGTTTGTTCACGTAACCATTTAACCAAAAGTGTGCATCATCACTGTGCTGGACTTTTTGTGATTCAATTTTTAACGCTGTGCAAGTGCATGATTTTTGATGATTTATTAAAAACCACTTGGCATGTGAGGTACAGCCGGTACAGGGAGGATGCAACAATGTTGCAGAAACATTGCATGGCATATAACAAAGTCACAGAAATATAATTTGGTAATGTTGCAGGTATATTTGAGGCGTTTATTTGCAAAAGTCTCTAATCGCTAAAATTTCAAAAATTCGTTTTTTCTGCAAAGTTACATAATTATTTAATGAGGAATCGATTGCTTTTGTCAGAATTTTTAGATACAACCTATTTATTACCTAAACTTTGATGCTAAACTGTAAGTTATTTGGAAAACTCTCTGTTTGCTTTGAACGTTCATCTGCAAAACTGGCTGTCTACAGCTCAACCAATAGCTTGGTGATCTAGTATTCACAGAGCAAACAGGTGGCTTTTTTTTGTTCCACGCAGGAAAATAAACTCGTTTCAGTCTAAACATCAATGTTCTAGTTCGTTGTGATTTGTAACGGCAGTTTTGTTGTTGCGATTTGTTAGCATGGATGAGATAAATGCTCAATGTGAAATTTTACCCTGTCCGAAAGGAAAAGGACACAAGAAAGAGCGACAACCAGAAAACTACTCTGGGAATGTTAAAAAAAGGTTCAGGTATGTTTTAAAAAGTAGAACATTTTAGGATATACCGAATTAATGAAAGTAGGAATTACTTTTGTATCTATAGGATACAAAAGTAATTCCTACTTTCGTCACAAGAATTAACTTCTTCGCCGACGGCTGCGGTGGTGAAAATAAAAACATTGCAATGATGACAATGTTAGCGTACTGGCTTCTTAATGAATCACATTAAAAAAATTGAGATCACATTTCCTATCGTAGGACATTCCTTTATCCCTCCTGATCGAGTTCTTGGGTTATAGAGAGAGAAATTAAAAAAAAAACTCCTGTTATTGTACAATCCAGCCACTATGATGACATCATAAGTAGACACGTCACAGTCAGAAGAATTGGCATTGACTGGAAGGTAGATGACTGTAAGAATGAAGCAAGGAAAAATGTAAAGCTTCCTGGATCTTGGCATTTCAAATTTAGCCAGGCAAAACGTTTCATTTTTTACAAAAAAGAGGATACTGTTTTAATACTGGGCGAGATTAATTACGCCAGTAACGTTGGAACAGCTAAAGGGATTTGTAAAAAAAATTGTTCAATTTCATCCATTCAACCATGCGAGATACTACTAGGCAAAGAGCTTAAAGGCGACAAAAAATCTATTATTGGTTTGCTGACTAATCATTATGGTGGCAATTGGCGACAATTACCAGAAGTCATCTTCTACAAAAACATACTGCATGAAGAGGATCAAGACTTGCGTTAAAACGAAAATGACATTTAACCCTTTCATTGCTTTTTCAAAGTTTCGTTGGCATATAAATAAGAGAAAAAAAACTAACCTTTGATAATATTCTGAAAGACTCGAACATCCGCTCCTCTTAAAACCCTGATAGAGGGCCAGAAAATTGCCAACGGTGTTGTAGTTATGCTCTTGCAGCACCTTCTGGACGTGGTATTCGACAATAGACGCCAACTCCTCGTACTCCCATAGAGAAGCAAACTTCAGAGGTTGTTTGACGCCGTCTTGCCACACTGGCAGAGGAAGCGGATGGCCGACTAGCCATGGACCTTCGACCTGGGCCCCGTCGATCACCAGACGGCTGTTGTTGTTGTTGAGGTGACGCGCAAGATTCGCGGCATTCCTGGCGCTCGTGGGGCTGCTATTGGTGATATGTCCGGCTTCAGGGCCGGATATGGTGGCCCCTAAGAGGGGCCCTTCAGGTGCCCACAGGTTTCCATGTTCGAGTCAACTTGGCCACTCGCAGCCCCAACGGCCGACCGTTGGCAGCGCCGACTCCGCGTCGTTGACGTGCTCGAGTGGCGATATGCCGTTCGGGTGCTGGCTGCAACCAGACTCTGGACCATGTACAGCTGCATTCTTATCAGCTGTACACAGTAACGACTCTAATAGATTTTTCTCACGATCTGGAAACGAGAAACGACAACATTAGTTAGTTTTTTGTTGGTACACTCATGGAATTAAGTAAGTTCTATAAATATTTTAGCAGTGTGTCGATGATACATCCAAGTACAAGTTTTTTGTTATTCTGGTCGACCGCTCGGCCGCTAAGTGATTTATATGTTTCTATTTATTAGCTTAATGTGTAATTAATTAATGTAATTCATACATTGCAATGTAGTTGTGTTTTTATTAAATATGACGTTAATTTTATATTAATAAACATAAAAGTTTTCGATTACATGAAATGAAAATCTCATTTCAAGATATTGCATACAACACAACAAATTATACTTACAACCTTATTGCATCTAATAGCTTTTTTTGTGTTAATAAATACAAAAATCAATTTGTTGTTGTCAATATTTTTACTTTTCAGGTTATTTCAGAACTGACATATGTATTAACATTTATTCACAAAATAGAAATAAATTAAAATTAAATTGTTTTAAATTTGTCTTTATGGTAATTTGTTAATTGTGATTTACTGGTGCTTTCGAGATATTTAGCTTCAACGATATTTTGCAGTGTTTAACTTAATAAACAGAAAGGAGTATGTATTTTGTAAAGCATGAATGTATCATTACTATTTTTGTATATTATTATTTTGTATTTACTTTACAGCAATATGTTTCAAATATCTGACAACTGAAAATAATGACAATTATGTATATCACCAATTTACAAAAATGTTTGGAAATTTACGACAAAAAATTTTCGACGACTTTTGATGGAATGTAAATATGTTATAATTATTATTTAAAAAAAAATAAACTAAAATATACGACCATCTAAAAGAACATTTATACAACATAAAAATTATTTCATCAAATTTGACCTGGGATGAGTATAAATTGTGTTGGTAACGGGTATATAATTTCCCAAAAGGAGACGCTTCAGAAAGAAAAGTTGTTGGGTTCTCTTACGTATAGCTTTTATTGCATATTAATTACTCACAATCATATGCAATAAACGGTATACGTAAGAGAAACCAACAACTTGACGATTTGAACCAGGGACCTTTGCGTCGCTAGCACAATGCTCTCCCATCTGAGCTATTGACATTGTGCTAGCGACGCAAAGGGCCTTGGTTCAAATCCAGGTTGTGGCTGTAATGTTTGATATATTTAAGATTTTCATCCCGCCTGTATGTTACCATATTATTAACTTATAATATTACTTTGACAAAGTATGTCGTTAAACATTTTCAGTTATAGTTTATATTGTTTGAAGATTAAAAAGATCTTCATTTTTAACCTTACAGTAAACAATTCATAAGTCAAAATGTTACTTTTAACTTATTATCGTTGTTAATGCACGCCTCTTAATTTATTTAGAAAACAAATTAAGAAATAAAATTTCCAATAATGTTCCAGCTAATATATAGTAAATGAAAAATGTGTGCTTATTGAACTCGAACTATATTACAATAAAACTTTTGTAGAGCTCTTTGAAATATTAACAAAAAAAGAAAAATAAAAAATTAATTAGTTATCAAACAATGCAAAACCAGAAATGAAACACAATAAATACATATTACAACAATAAAAAATTATTAATTATAAGTAAAGTTTTAATAATTTGTCTTAACAAATGAACAAAACAAAATAGCAAAATGTTTTGTTTTTTTTTTCTAGAAAGTAGAAAGTAATATGTTTCATATGGTCTTATTGGTTTTCTCTGTTCCTTCTGAAGTTGGAGCCGTTTAAAATAAGATATTGTTAATAATTCAAACGGCTGTAACTTTTTAATGAATTGAAAAAGTAATTTAAACATTAACTGCTGTAAAGTAAATACAGATATAAAATTTCCATTGTCCTTCATACAAAATACATGCTCGTCCTAAATGTAAATTTAAATTAAATTTAGAGAATTTATTTACATTTAGTGAATATATTTTAATATTACAATTCTGAAATAGTCTATATTTAGTGATAATCCTTGGCATCAAGTTGATTTGCGCATTTGCTTACTTACTTACTTAAGCCCGTCATCCTACTGCTGGGCAAAGGCATTTACTTGCGTAATTAATATGTGTATTAGTTAACATAAATTTATATAATGTGTCATGGTATTACGCAATATCTTAAAATGAGCTTAAAATGAACATTAATTAAATACAAATATAAAGAAAATAATGATTAGACGAAAATTATACAGTTTTTATTATTTTTATTTTATTTGTATTGAATTTACAGTAATATTTTCTATTTTGTTGCTATGAATCAATAGTGGATAAAAACTAAGTGTTTTGCGACTAGTAAGCAGATGGCAGGTACTGATTCCTCTGAAGCATTTTTAAGGACAAAATAATATAGAAATTTGACAAGCTTGTTGGTACAATTTACCCAAATTGTAAACCTAGGGAATTATATGTTGGATAGGGTGGTCCAAACAACGGACTTTTCGCTAGAGGGTAACTATCCCCCAGCTGTTCCTTTTCCATAAAAAAATTTCCCATTTAAAATATGTACATTACAAAAATGCATATTTTTTTTCCTTTTTTTTCACGTTTCGGACTTGTTGAAAAGTTGGGGGAGATTATCAGAAATTGTTCACCACCCCCTACCCTCTCCATAGTACCCTAAATATGAGACAAAAGTTTCCCCAAATTTACAATTTGACAATGTTACGTGTTTTATTATTGGTTTTTGACAGAAGTGATTATTATTGACATATTTTCATTCGATTATTGTTATTTATTAACTAATTTGAAATTGTTTAAACAATTAGCATTTGTTTAAACAAAAATATACGATGTTACGAACATATTTTACCATTTATTAACTAATTAGCAATTGTTTAAACAAATACCATTTGTTTAAAGAAATATACATATACAATGTTGCGGACATAATTTCTATTATTATAGGAAATTATTATTAGGATATTGGCATTTTTTGGTCATTTGCTAATTAATTTGCAATTGTTTAGGCAAATACCATTTGTTTACAAAAATATACAATGTTACGGACATATTTTTTCCTTTTTTATCAGAAATTATAATTAGGTTGTTGGTATTGTTTGTCATTAATTAACTAGTTTGCAATTGTTTAAATAAATACCATTTGTTTAAACAAAAATATACAATGGTACTGACGTTTCTTTTTGGAAAAAATTATTATTGTATTTCTTGTCCTTTCTTTTGCCAAATTTGTTAACTAATTTTCAATTATAACCTATAATAATAATTAGTGTTGCAAGTTGCAACCACATTACTTATTAATACTTATTAATAATTTTTGTCAAGAAATACGTACTAACATTGAATATTATTGTTTAAACAAATTTATTTGTTTAACGTAACAACGTAACAATATAATTTCTAAGAAAAGCAAATAACATTGTTAATTTTTGTTTAAAAAATTGGTGCTTGTTTAAAGAATTGCAAATTCGTTAATAAATGACCCAAAAATGCAAATAATTTAATAATAGTTTTTACAATAAATATAAAAATATGTCCGTAACAATGTATATATTTGTTTAAACAAATAGTATTTGTTTAAATAATTACAAATTAGTTAATAAATGTCAAAAAACTGCCAATAATCTAACAATAATTTATGCAAAAAATATAGAAAATTATGTCCATTATAATGTATATACATATTTGTTTAAACAAATATACAAAATACTATAGACATTTGACAAGGTTGCGGTGAAGTGTTGCAATTTTAGTTTCTCTCTGATCTTATTTCTATGATTGCCTACTTTGTAACTCAACCAACAATACCACAAAGACAGTTGTTTAAATATGAAATATATACCTATAAATATGTACATATGGTTAGTTTTTTTTTAGATGTCGTTTGCCAGAATAAATACATACATCTGGCATACGTATACTTGGCAAAAATTTCAAACTGCATTGCCGTAGCTAAAACAGACAAGTACAATGGCTTTATTATGCTTTGTAATCTTAATTTCAAGTTAATCTCTTTAATAACATTGGGCAATTTGCGGATCAGGTGGATTTTAGATAATACTCGGTAAGCACGGCATTTTTAATGATAAGAAGAATACTAAACGGAACCTTTTGATTAAGTTAATTCACATAAATAAATAATTGCACAATACGTCTAAATTAAAGTCAATCCTAATCACATTTCGCTGAATTATAACAGATATTTTGTGAGGATGCAATAAAATTAATTAATCATTAAAATATTCGGTTAAAATAACAAAAATGAAACGTGATTATATGCTACACAAAAAAATACTGCATTATTTGTTGCTAAGCATAACATAAATGTAATGCAATCTCTGTAGGATTTTCAAGGAGAAATTGTTGGAAAGCTAATAGCAAAAACTCAATGTAAAAAAACGTGTGTCTGATCACGTTAAAAATGCATGTTAACATTGTTATTTCAGCAGATAAGGACACTTGATTGTTTTTTAATATTTAGATGATCTCAACACAATACAACAGAATAAAACTAATAACCCGGAAGAGCCCCAATCACGCAGCATGAAAATGTCCAATTTTATCAGCGGTGGTCTTGAAAAACCGCGTTAATACACTGCTCAAAAAAATTTCGGGACACTTTTTTCGAAACCTGTAGCCTTTTAAATAAACTTCGTTCTCGTGAGTAATTGCTTACATTACTTGCTCATAGAATAATATACTATATATTAATTTGCGATTGTTACCACTGACAGCTGTCAAATTATTTTATTTAATTCATTACTGCGTATTGCCAACTTAAATTCACCGTACATAGATTCCCTATTTCATTTAAGTACAAAGCAGAACATGACAGTACGCCAATAAATTAAGTCAGAAAAAATAGGTTAGGTTAGTTTTATTTATTTATATTTTATATTGGCATTTCCACAACATAATACATACTCCGCAAAATATCAAATATCAAGCAACGGGTGAATTGGATTTTATAAAATCGTTTAGTATTTCACAATAAACAATACAACTGTAAAAAAACGTCAAGGAGCCCGTAGAACTAGTTATTGATCGACGGTATTATTAGCGGTAATATAATTTCAATTTACAAATCAGATTATCATTTATTCCACTTGAATGGCAACCAAGTATTTCATTTAATATACGAGTGACGACATCAAACTGCTATACGTAGAAAACGTATCTAATTTCCCAATGACGTCACTAAAATTACAGTGAAAACGTGGTATTAAATTTCTTTGTTTCGTGAACAATCGCGTGTTTTGAGTCATCGTAACTGTCTTTAGAAATAAATTTGTTGATTGACATCGTGGCTTGAAATATGGTTAAATTACGTCAAAAATCACTGATACCAATCAGAAAACGAACAACAATCAAATAAATTAAAAAACAAACATATTGCACAAGATTTGGCAGTACGTATTATGGTCAATTTTTAGGTTATTTTCAAACGTCGCGTTATTATGGTAGCACAAAGGTTTATAAATCGTTTCTACTCACCCATACAATGGAAGAAAACAAAAATAAAAAGGCAGGAATCCCGTTCGTATGTGGCTTTTGGCCCGTCTGACGTTTCCGACTTTCCAAAGCACTAAAAAACACTCACAGATGTTCGACCGAACGTATGACTAATATAGCTGGCCGCCCCCACTCTTTCGACGTCACGTTTCCCCTCCGGTCGGAATTCCCCTCCGTTGTCACACGCACGTGTTTTCCGTGAACCACGCGATCTTCCCTCCTCGTCTACTGTCGCTTGTTTCGTCTCTCTAATCACTTTTTATTGGTGTACAGTTCTTGTAAAAATGATATATCTACACGTCTTCAATTTGATTGCTGTCGATCCCGCTGAATTTACCATCTTGATGTTTGATGATCGTGTTTGTTTATCTGGAATATGAATAGCCGAAATTAGGTTGTTTTGTGATCGTATAATGCAGTTCACGTGGCAATTTTGCACAATCTGGAGCACTTTGGACTTGTGTGAGGTGATATTTTTTACTGTTTGGAATTGCTGATTTATTTGAGGAAGTTGATTATGACTGTTTATTTGCTGATTGCTAAGAAAATAATTTTTGAACACGGATCTTGTGATAAAAAAACGTTTGTGATTTGGATATTATTTTGCTGTCATTGCAGCAAAAAAGTAAAGTATGTTTAATTAGCAAATAACAGTAACTATGCTTAAAAACTCTTACCAAAATCTATAGATTAAAATATAATGGTGGAGGTTGGTCTTTTAGGAATTTTTTTATAAAATTAATCAGTGTTATCTCTATTATGTCTCACGACGAGCTGCCATTAGATTGTCTCAACTAAAATATTTTGAGTTTTAGGTTACTTCCGGTTACACCGGAAATGGTGTCAACTTTTTTATTTCAAATGGAACACCCTGTATTTTATAGCATCTTTGAAATCTTCATTAAATTTTAGATCAATTTTATGTTACATTCCCCATACCTAACATGCGTAATTTTTGTGGCCAATTTTTCCATTGAAAAATGACAGCTGCACGGTTGCTTTCAATTATTTCTAAATTATCCCCTGTGACCGTTAGAAAAAAGTTGTCCGGCAAAATTGTTGTGAAGGTTACATATTATCGACACATCGGTAGAGTTCTTCTAAAAGTTATACAGGGCGTTCAAATTATAAGATCAAATTTGAATTCGAGAAAAGTACTAAAAGTCGATTTTTTCAAATGGCAACCCTAACATATGAATGCATTTTTGAATTCTATGGTATATTTTAGATAAACTTTGTGTAGAATGAAAATCTCAAACACATGATAGGTATAGGGAATGTGACATAAAATTGATCTAAAAGTTAATAAAGATTTCAAAAATGCGATAAAGTACTGGGTGTTCCATTTGATATATAAAAGGTGACATCATTTCCGGTGTAACCGGAAGTAACCGAAAACTCAAAATATTTTAGTTGGGACGATTGTGTCCAACACAATAAGTCCACAAACTTTCAATCTCTCATTTCATTTGGTTCTCTATATACTTCTAATGGCAGCTCGTCGTGGGGGACCCTGTATAAAGTATTAGGTATATTATTAGTATAATTATTGGTATTATTTGACAATGGTCTCAAAGGAATCCTTACATTTCCCACGTGTGCTTGACACTTGAAATGATATTGTATTAGCAGGCTTTGATATTTTGACAGGTATTGCATTTTATATATATATATATGACGTTTGACACCATTATTTTTGGCTAATAGGCATTTCTAAATGCAATATTTCAACAGTTAATAGCATGTGAATAGGGATAGTTTAAATATATTGTTCATGCACGCAGTCTTGAGAAAATTAATAAAGAAAGACGGAGTCCGTCCCTGTTCAGCGCAAGGAAATCGACAAAACTCCACATTTGTGGTACAACTGGTGATACATTAACGCCACCGGAAACAAATCGTTCTCCCTCTATCTTACCAGGGCCGGCCTTAGTCGATTTCTTCAATACAATTTTACTGAACCTTGTGGTACCCCCAAGCAATTTATTTATTGACTTGACTCCTTTTCTCCAATCCAAATCTTTTGTCTCCTGTTTGTTCAATACTTTTCAAACCATTACAATTCGTTAATCCCTTTCCTCTGATTCTAAGACTTTCCATTTTTTGGAATAATTTTTGAAGTCTCGAAGGTTCTTTATAAGTCTATTTATTAGCATAAATTCACAAAATTTAACACTCACCGATTTACATGAATGAAAATACAATTTCTGTCAGCACTATGGTCAGCACGCAAATATCTGCCAAAATATCAAGGCCTGCTAATAGAGGAACATTTCACTCAAGGCAGTTCTACAATAAGATGCCTATTAATGTACTTGGTACTATGCAGGCCAAAAAGAAGTCGTACACCACATATGCAACCAAATATACTGAACTTATTTTTGTTAGCGTTGTAAATGGTTCTTTTATAACCTATACACTTTCATTCTGACATTAAGCTTAAGTATGTTTCGTTACTTTCTTTAAAACATCATATTCTTCTTCTTGTATTTCTGTTCTCGCTTTTTTTTCTTCTATACTGATCAGTACTTATAGTTTTATTTATCATCATATTTATTATATTTTATTTGTTATTAATATTTGGGTAAAACATGATAGAAAAACCTACTTTTGTAGGTATCTACGTACAGTCATGGAAATAAGTAAGTTCGTATCGCTATCGCAGGATTTGAAAATAGTATGTCGGTTATATATTCGTGTGCTGTTCTACCTCGACCCGGCCGCATCGCAAAAAGTTGTCCGTCACGAGGTGGTTTTTCGATGGATGTAATGTAAGGGATTTAGTTTATTTTTAGCGTGTCCGACCTTTTCCTTAATGTGATATCTTCAATGCAATGTAATAAATGAAATATGATCACTACAGGTAAGTTTACGAGTAGGTAATGCATTTAATTAAATATAGAATTCCATTTATAATAATATTAATAAACATGAAATTTGATAATATGATACGAAAAGCTCATTTTAAGATATTGCGTAATATCATGACACATTATATAGATTTATGTTAACTAATACACACATTAATTACGCAAGTAAATGCCTTTGCCCAGCAGTAGGATGACGGGCTTAAGTAAGTAAGTAAATGCGCAAATCAACTTGATGCCAAGGATTATCACTAAATATAGACTATTTCAGAATTGTAATATTAAAATATATTCACTAAATGTAAATAAATTCTCTAAATTTAATTTAAATTTACATTTAGGACGAGCATGTATTTTGTATGAAGGACAATGGAAATTTTATATCTGTATTTACTTTACAGCAGTTAATGTTCAATTATCTTTCATGACATCTAATACATGCTTGACAACCAAAATAATTTAAATTATAGCAATATATACAGGCTGTCACACGTTTCTTCCGCAAAACAATTTTTTTCAGAAAGTAAAATACTTTTTCAATTCCGTTTTACTTATAATTAATAATTTTTTATTGTTGTAATATGTATTTATTGTTTCATTTTTGGTTTTGCATTGTTTGATAACTAATTATTTTTTTATTTTTCTTTTTTTGTTAATATTTCAAAGAGCTCTACAGAAGTTTTATTGTAATATAGTTCCAGTTCAATAAGCACACATTTTTCATTTACTATATATTAGCTGGAACATTGAAAATTTTATTTCTAAATTTGTTTTCTAAATAAATTAAGAGGCGTGCGTTAACAACGATAATAAGTTAAAAATAACATTTTGACTTATGAATTGTGTACTGTAAAGTTAGCTAAAATGCATATACATTAAAAATGAAGGTCTTTTTAACTTCCAAACAATATAAACTATAACTGAAAATGACATACTTTGTCAAAGTAATATTATAAGTTAATAATATGGTAACATACAGGCGGTATGTAAATTTTAAATATATCAAAAATTACAGCCACAACCTGGATTTGAACCAAGGCCCTTTGCGTCGCTAGCACAATGTCAATAGCTCAGATGGGAGAGCATTGTGCTAGCGACGCAAAGGTCCTTGGTTCAAATCGTCAAGTTGTTGGTTTCTCTTACGTATAGCTTTTATTGCATATGATTGTGAGTAAGTAATATGCAATAAAAGCTATACGTAAGAGAAATCAACAACTTTTCTTTCGGAAGCGTCTCCTTTTGGGAAATTATATACCCGTTACCAACACAATTTATACTCATCCCAGGTCAAATTTGATGAAATAATTTTTATGTTGTATAAATGTTCTTTTAGATGGTCGTATATTTTGGTTTATTTTTTTAAAAATAATAATTATAACATATTTACATTCCATCAAAATTCGTCGAAAATTTAGAGCTTGCTTACAAAAATTTTTGTAAATTAGTGATATACATAACTGTCATTATTTTCAGTTGTCAGATATTTGAAACATATTGCTGTAAAGTAAATACAAAATAATAATATAAAAAAATAGTAATGATACATTCATGCTATACAAAATACATACTCCTTTCTGTTTATTAAGTTAAACACTGCAAAATATCGTTGAAGCTAAATATCTCGAAAACACCAGTAAATCACAATTAACAAATTACCATAAAGACAAATATAAAGCAATTTAATTTTAATTTATTTCTATTTTGTGAATAAATGTTAATACATATGTCAGTTCTGAAATAACCTGAAAAGTAAAAATATTGACAACAACAAATTGATTTTTGTATTTATTAACACAAAAGAAAGCTATTAGATTCAATAAGGTTGTAAGTATAATTTGTTGTGTTGTATGCAATAACTTGAAATGAGATTTTCATTTCATGTAATTAATAAAAACACAGTTACATTGCAATGTAGGAATTCATTAATTAATTACACATTAAGCTAATAAATAGAAACATATAAATCATTATAAACCAATTCAAAGCATTCGAACAAGGTTTCGCAAATAATAAATTTCCGATATACGAGTTGAAGCGTAAACGGACAATTTTTTGCACTTAGCGGCCGAGCGGTCGACCAGAATAACAAAAAACTTGTACTTGGATGTATCATCAACACACTGCTAAAATATTTATAGAACTTACTTAATTCCAAGAGTGTACATATGTAGTTTGTTTTGATAATTTTATCGAAGTTCGTATTGCCCTGTATTTTTATTGTGCATGATTTCATAATCTATTATTTATCCAGTAATACTCATCATACATTCATTACTAACTAAGTAGTTTATTTTAATAGTCGGTGATAAACAAATATTTCCCAAACGTCACAAAGATTAAACTGTAGCTACGTCGTAGTTTACCTTCAGTAATAATAAAATAGAAATTAAACATAGATGCTAAGAAAGACAGGAAATTTTGACCATATGAAACAACTCCATTTTTTAAAAAAATTTTCGATTTTGCGGTATGTTACACAACAGGTCATTTGACTAATTTTGACGATTACAGAGAATAAAAACAATAACGTTTCAACCATTCATAGTTCTGAGTATTGTAATTACTAATCAGTAAGGAAACAACGACTTTTGATGATAATAGATATATACAATAATAAAGTTACATAAATGATCACGTGTACAAATTACACAATATTGCGTTATACTCAAGTTTAGAATACTAGAATACTACCGTCCACCGACAATTATAGGAACACTAATGAAAAATCTATTTTTGAATGTGTCATGCAAATATTGAAAACTAATTAAATAAAATCTACTATAAAGTTTACTATACAAGGTGAGTTGTGTCATTGTGTGCAATGGCAGTCCTAAACAACGTTAAGTATAATATGAACATACCGTGGTTCCAGCAAAAATTGGTGACCAAAAAGATAATTTTGAAATAATAAAAATGAAAAACTTAAATAGTATATTACAGTCAGTGATGTGGGCCGGGTACACCATTTAACAACATTTGAGAGATATTTATACAAGGTGTAACACTTTTTTTCCCGCAAGAATTATTTTTACATAGTAAATGTCATTCTGAGTATAACTTTTCATATGGACCTAATTATTTTCTCAACGCCAAGTTACAGCCGCTTGAAATATAAACTAAATAAAGAAAAATAATCAATAAACTACATATGAAACTATGATAAAACTAAGAAAGAGCACAATCAATACCCATAACAAAACTAAAAACAAATAAATTCAAGTAAAAAATTTAAACTGTTAAAAGTAAACTAAATAAACAAATGAACGAGAACAAAATACATATGAAACTTTTTAGACATTTGTTTCTCTACAAGTAATTGTCATTCTTAGTATAAAGATTCATTCATGCCGACTTATTGGGTTTATCAATTCCTAAAGAAGTGATTCAATATACAGTTTTGCAATTATTTTACAATTATTTCAAATGGTTTTAATTTTTTAAGGAATAAAGAAAACAAATAGGTCCATATAAAACTTTTCACTCAGTGTGGCAGTCTGAAAAAATCAGATGTGGCCAGGCACATGACTTTCTCATACTATATATAAAATTAACAGTTTAGCTGCATGAGATTCTATTTGATCGAGATCGGCTATGTCTGCATTAAAATAAAACTAGTAGAACTAGACATATATGTCGAATAAAGCTGCGGTCGGATATTGTACTCCGCTGACACAGGGTACACTGTCCAAATGACACTTACGTGTTATTGGGTGTAAAAAGTGTACGGTATACTATATCCGAACGCAGCTTATATTGACAGTAGGTTGTCAAAACATTTGCGTTTGACACTACGTACTGTCATTAGAATCATATCTGGCATATAATCTGACATATCCTGGCTACTAGTTTTAAAGGAGTACGACCGATCTCGATGAAATAGAATTTGCTCATGCAGCTAAACTATTGATTGTACCAAAAAGTGTCATAGTGATAAATTATTCAGAATTTCATCTTCTTTAATTTATTATTTAACTATTTCGACGAAATTCCAGGAATGGCGGCTTATTTACAAAATGTTTCAAAAATGCTAAGACTAAACCTGCAGTTCCTTTCGACCATTTTCAACAGAAAGCTTTTCAGCTCTAAGTTTGGTTATGAAACTTCTAAATATGAAGTTTCCTCCCGATACCTTTAGTAGTTTCTCCGGAATCGTCGCCACAAAAACGGGTACACACACACACACACACACACACACACACACACACACACACACACACACACACACACACACACACACACACACACACACACACACACACACACACACACACACACACACACACACACACACACACACACACACACACACACACACACATTTGACATTTTTTTGTACCTTGGTCAAAAATGTTCAGGGGACCCAAAAAGACATATTTCCGCTAAAATCTCAAATATTTTTTTTTTTGGCACGATTACAATACTTTACATACTGCGTATCATAAAGTAAAAAGTTATGCGTTAAAAAAATCGGGCCCTCTGTAGATGTGTACGATTGATTAAAAATAATGTAAAATATTTGAGTTATATAAGAACATTGAGTACATTTAGTTGGATTCATAGCAATATAAGAAATTGATTAACAATGACAAAAGCCGCTATGTCAACTATACTTAACATACAGGGTGAGTTATTAGTATCCCGGCGGTCGATAGTTAATAAATCGTTTGAGAAAGAAGAAAATATTTTATACAAAAGTTGTTTGACTCGTCATTTTCTATAACGTAAAATTATTTTCATTTATACAGACTGTTGCATTTCGGTGGAACGGAAAGTATGTACATTTTTTTAAATGGAACGTCCTGTATATCTTATTATATTATGAATACTACTAAATTTGTTTATCCAGCCGTGTATGTTGCTAAGTCGCAGCGTTAATAGTTCGAGAGATATTCATCTGTTTTTCCAAAATATGCCCGTTGCAGGATCTTTTTAAAAACTATGTAAAAACGACATTTTTGCCGATTTTGCCTTTAAACTATCAGAGACAATAGTCAAAGCCAGTAGGTAGATGATACTATCCAAAGATATTGGATACACTATACAGAGGGTGTTCATTGAACTTAAATTTAAATAAATAAAATTGTAGGTAAATTTTGATGTTTTTCAAATGACGTCTTCTCGAGTTTTTTAAATGGAACATCCTGTATAATATGTATTGACTGTAATAACCCTTTATTATCGCTCCAATTTACATCTAGTATGTCATACACCAAATGTTACTATTTTTTGTGATATTTGCAATTTAACGAAAATGTAACGCAATTGTAAATTTTAATGTTGCTGTGAATAAGGTATTAGGTAGTCTGATGTAAAGTCTTCAAGTGGCCATAGAAGAGATAATTTAGAAACGGTTTAACTAGCTTGATCCTTATACAAAGTATTACCGTTATCAACATAGGTATTAACAATTTTATATGAAACTTTGTAAGTATATTATGCCGGTTATCGTATGGCAACCGAACACGCGATTTAAAAATTACAAATTACTGCTAAACTAAACCCTAAACAAAAATATGCACTACTTAGAAAACTAAAATTGATTGTTATAGCAAAAAAATCGGATAAGTTAGAAGCAAAACGGAATCACAAAACTTGCAACAGAATTCTACCCAAACACTTGTTTGAATTGTTAAAAAATTCTCCTGCCTAAAGTATTTTACAGAAGATAGCTTCGTGTACCTTCTAAAATATCAAATGACGCATTTGTTATGCAATTTTCGGGGAATTTTAGTGAATGGTGCACCTTAAAAAGACCCAAACGTACAAACAATGCAGCATATCGATTGATTTTGAAACCACGCGATACGATAGCGTGTTGTGTGACCTCGAAAGTCAAACTATGTCCTAGTTTAGCTTCCAAATGTTAATTTCAAGTATTTCCGATATCTAACAAGCAATATAACGATCTACCTACTTACAACAGATAATTAAGCAGCTATTAATTAATTATACTACGAAATACGAAATTACAGACGAAAGTTGCCCCGAATTATAGGTACTCTAATATTCAAATTACGTTTGACGTAAGAGCAATACCAATAACCCTAGTATTACACAAGCTATGCATTATAACAACGAGTGAATGTTAGAAAACGTGTACGTAAATGCCAACATTTCGTACCATCGTGTATTTGAAAGCCAATCTATTGCAGTGCATTGAAAATTGTGTACTGTGTAGGTTGAGCGCCTTTGTTGTAGATATGCCATCATTTTCAGCAACTATAGATTATCTACGGATCTGTCTACTGCATACTCTGAGTGTACTTACTCTAGACAGGCAATCATCATTTAAATATTTTAAATAAAGCCACTCGAACTGTACACGACCGCGCGACCAGTGGCGTCCACGACCCTATTGAAATCGATAGTGATATTCTCTCATGGGTACCAACTGACGGCATGTTTAGGAAGGGTTTCGAAAGTTGAAAACATAATCCGGATATTCGTTTTAATTTTCAATTATTAAATTAATTTTGTTTGAAGCTTGAAATACATTATACAGTGGCGCGTCGATAATCCGACCTAATTGGGACCGAAGGTGATTCGGATTATCAAATTGTTCGGATCATCAAATATTGCAGCTAGATAATAGAAAATACGAGTATTTGATAGAAGTTCAATCTTAATAAAACCAACACCGTTCGATTCCGCTCTTCTTAAACTATAGGAATGAAAATATAAGAATATCGAAGGGATATCGAAGAGAAACTATTGAAGCAATCTTAATGGTGCAACGGGATGAACTGTAGAGAATTAAATTAAGAAGAGAATGACAGGTCAAACGATCCGATCGGATAATTAGAACCGGAGAAAAGCTGAAAAAAATAGAAAATTTAGCTTTTTTAAAAAAAAAAAGTCATAACTCCGCCATTTTTTTTTTAATAATAACGGCTGAAACACACAGTGGTAGCTATTCACATGTACTTTAAAGTGACATTCACATAAGCTGACGCTACGCTGCGGTGCGCTGCGGTGCGCTACGCTCGCCTGCGCTCGACTACGCTCCAAACGCTGGCCTACGCTGGCCATGCGCTGGCCCACGCTATGAACGCAAGATGCCAACGTATGTATTTTTGCGCCTGGCCGCTACTGTCAACAAAATTTATACATAACCCCTAAACATACTGCAACGGGCGATCATCTCGCGGCTATTCGTAAAGAGTTTTGGTGTATATTATGGAATATGTTATAAATACATATTGGAACGTGTCTGAAGAATGCAATTAGGTATGCGTACATGTTATTATTATTTATAACGCATTTTAAATCAATGTTTTTATTGTATTTTAGGATTGAAGATATGCGACGTGGTTAAGTGGTTTCGAGAAAGCAGTACATAGGATATCTACAAAGAATGAGTGCAACCACAGTGCAACTAACTATAAAACTAACGGAGGATATACTTTTGTTTACCAAGAACATAACAAGATTTAGGTTGAAATAGGTACTGGGTAATTACTTTTGTATCATATTGAACACGTTTTATTGGAATGAATTACTAATTTTACAGTTGTGTGTTACCTCATTTGAGAAGAGCTCAATCAGTTGAGACAAAGATAGAATGGAACACAGTCTATATAAGAAGAAACATATGGAAAACCCTATACCCATCTACAACAAAGGTCCATAACTTATGGATCATAAGGTATGCTTCGAGAAATATCCAAAACACCTGTAGTGTAGGGCAGGAATTTCAAGAGTGTCTCTTACAATTAGACATCGAAAGATGATAGTATAGAACACAGTGTACTATAAGAAGGCATACACAGAAGATCCCATCACTACCCTTAATAAAAGACGATAAGGTTTGCTGCAACGAAGAACCACACCTGTAGTGTACCACAGGAATCGCGAGAGTGCCTTTTATAATTCATCAAAAAAGGTTTTACCAAACGTTTTGTATGTGATTGTGCAATTTGTGTTAATTTAATATGCATATTTGGTTGCCTATCAATATACAGTAGTATCTATACAGTAGTATTGTATTGATGAACACAGTTTTTTTTTAATTCTTATCTTTTAAGTTAAGTAAAAACTTCAAATCCCGATTGCTCATAACTTCTTTGGAGGCAAGCTAAGCTGAACATATGTAAGTTTCACTATTTTGGGCAAGTGCTTTGTTTCTCCTAGATATTAATATGTGACCCCCAATCGCCATATTATATATTTTTGTTATTTTATGTAAGCTTCTTTCTATAAGAAAAATTCAGTTATCATTAATTACTTTACTCAGGTTTTGATCTTGAGGATCACAATATGCATCGTCTAATTATTTGATATTTCCTATAAACAAATGTAGGTAATTCAGGACTTTGTATTTTTTTTTCTGTTTTCGGCTAATAAATAACTTTACCACGATACTATTCTATACTTACTTATTTACAGCACTTCTTTTCCTCTGGTTCACATAATTTATAAGTATTCCTTTTTTTAATTTATTTTCATTGTATTCTTTGTACATATTTATTTAAAATTGTAGCACCAAAACTCATTACAATACTATGTTAGCTTTTTTAAATAAATAATATCAGTAAATGTTAGTTAACTGAAGCAGATAGGAAAGTAACTAATAGTAAGGCTATTTAGAAAAAAAATAAAAAAAATCATTTTTGCTGACGTTTGCAAACTGTGTTGTTCGCTTCTTCAGTTCTACCGTTTGTATTTATTATTGGTATCACTAATGAATATTATTTTAGTAATTATACTAATAATTCTTGTATTAATTATTCATGAATATAAGTAGGTATTTTAGTAATTATAATTTTCAATACATTGGATTATAACCTACGTATATAAACCAATAAGTAAACATAGTTTGTAGTTCAGTAATTTATTTTTACAATTCCAATAAAGTAATAACCACCAGAAACTAGCAAAATGTTTGTTATCCTATGGTGCAATAAGTAAAATAATAAATATTATTAGATGCATTAACAGCATAAGTTGCAAATGGTCTAACACCACCTTGTGAAAAAGATTGTTTTTTAATTCAAAAGGAGCATTGAAAAAAAAATCAAACAATTGGCTTTTAATCCAACTGCTTGTTTAAAAAAGGGAACTGTTTCAAACAGTGCAAAGTAAGCAGTGTTTTTTAGTTACACCATTTCTATCTTAAATATAAAATACTTTAAAAAAAACAATAATCAGGAATTTCGATGAGACATGCATCTTTGTTGTTTGGCGTAAACTCCTCGGATTTACCGTCCTTCTTCGTGGTCCACTATCATGTATCAGGAATTTCGACGAGACATGCATTTGTGTTGTTTGAAGTAAACTCTTCGTATTTATCGTATTTCTGCGTGGTCTACTATCAACCGTAAGCCACAGCAAGATGAAACAACATTGTAGAATGTCCACACAATTTTACTATTTGGTCACCCAATCTGGAAATATATAATTTTACAGTCTTAAATATACAATCTTATAATGCATATTATAGGGAGTATAAAGGACCTTTGTGAGTCAGGTCAATTATTTGAAATTCAATGATGTTTTAGCTTAATCTAAAAACTAATTAACGTTCAAGTCTATATATCAGAGCATTTCACATATTTCCATGTACGTAGTTTGTCAAAAATATAATAATAATCTAAGCTAAATGACTATCCTGACCAACAAAGCACAAAATGGGACAAGTGAAAACGGTTTCTGGTATGCTTTTTTCCGTACAACCTGAAACTGAAAGTAGGAATTTCCCAATTCTATCTAGTTTTTCAGGGAAAAATGCATGTTTGGTTTTTTACAGCTTTTTAGCACTGCTTTTCTGGAAATATAGACTAAACTCAAAATTAGACCTCCCATTCTTCACAGCAGATCACATAAAAATTCCACCTACCATTCTGAACATAATATTATCCACATATTCTATGCTACCAACAAGCAAGGTTCTGTTGGAATATTGGTTTCGTGGTTGTAGATTATCTCAACATAAGGCCCCAATGAGTTTATGCTTTTCCTGCTATAAATAAACATATATGTACTTAGTAAAAACAACAAACTCACCAGATATTCTACTTACATCTCTATATCCATTATAGTTTCTTCGCAAACAGACGTAGAACAATCTAGGTTCTTTCTTGAACATGTTGCTATAAAGAATTCAATAAAACGTGGTTTCTATTGCACTGATATGGACTATAATTTATACGATAACCTCAAAAGCATCTCAAAACTGACGTAAACCGAACACGTGACATTAGACGGAGATCCTACCGTGGCAAGCGCTACGAGCGCTCCAGCGTTTAGGTGAGCGTGGGAGAAACTATGCGAGCGTGGACGAGCGTAGACATAACGGCGACGCTAGCGTCAACGTAGCGCCAGCGCAGCGTACAGTTGCGTAACTTGCGCGTATCTGAACGTACCATTAGTGTGTAACACCTGGATTCGGTCGGATTAATACTTTTCGCACAATCCTCATTTGATTTTTTTGGTAATATTTTTGCGGAGAGCTGGATGCGTTTGAGGTCGTCCGATTGCAATTTAAAAAAAAGGATTTGGAAACTAGACGTGAACAGCAACAAAAAGTCTATTCTGATTCCAACCAGGGCTGCGGAGTCGGTAAAATAATTCTCGACTCCGACTCCAGATATTTCTCTTGGACCGACTCCAACTCCAGAAAAATTGCATACAAAAATATGTTCAAAAAATTATGTGTAATAAAAATCTTACATATGTAAATGATCATAAATTTGACGCAGAGTAATACAACCGAGCAACATTAAATTTGCTATGAAAACAAAAGCACTACCAGGAAAAAAGAAACAAATTTAATAAATTAAATTTATAATTCCAGTATTTTATCTGATTGTATTAAACATAGGGCTTGTGCATATCAAGTTACTCACAAGCAAATGGTGAAACCATAAGCAAAACAGAAATTTTATTTGTGTCCAGCGAATTTGTTGGCAAACATATTTAAACTGACAATCTAATTGTAAATAAAAAAACGGCCTATATACGCAAAAAGGCCTACTGATCGGACCACAAATAAAAAAGTTATGACCACATAATTATAAAATGTAATTTCTTTCTGTAATTTGTTTATTGAAAATATCTCTGACATCATTAAGTATTTAACTGTTTTCTCCAGAGAACATACAAATCGGCACTACTTTGTCCATTTAACTGACTTTCTAGCTCGAATAATAACAAAATCACCCATAATAGTGCAGGCAAATTAACTGATTATAAGCCAAACCCGGTATTAATTGTAGACAGGAGTTTTATTATTGGAAATGGTAAATGGGGCTCATAGTGAACGCAAAAAAAGTAAATGCAGGTCATGGGGTGGTATAGTGTTTATTTGGGAGGGTGGAAAACGGGTGCAAAGTATATTATTGCGTTTGCCGGCGAAACTTGACGTTTTATCCAAAAACGTCCTATACTAAGTTGTAGATCATAAAAAAATCTACAACATTCATATGGGTCACTTGTTACTATGACCTCAAAATTTTCGAGAAAAATGCGAATGCCAATGCCAAAACGAATTTTCTGTTTTTTATTTTCGTTGTGGCAACAATAATTCAATTTTAATCAAACTTTGTGAAAGCGTGCCTTTTTATACCTTAAATTAGCATACATTTTTTAATTACACAAAAAACAAGAAGTTTTTGAGATATTTATTTTATTCGGTCAAAATCAGACTTTTTTTAAAAAGAAATTCTGTGGTGAAAAATCATCGTACAGAGTTCTTCTGGGACTTATTTTTGTTGTTTTTACATGTACTTATTGACACAATAATAAAAATAATAGTCCCTATTTAAAAACATGCTTAAAAATGGAAAAAACTCAAAAACGACTTTGGCAATAGTGAATTTTTCAGTAATTGTTCATTATCTGTTTAAATTTTTAAGAAAATTGCAATACTGGTTACGACATTCAATTGTACGGAAAAAAATACAATTGAAACTGTCTCTCATTTCTACACTAATGCTATAACCATTATTAAATCTTCAGATAAGTAAGCAAAATAGTCAGTTTTTGTCGTAGAATCAATAAGTATCCAATACAAAAGTTGTATGTAGGTCAAGAAAAAATATACAACTTTTGTAGAGGTTACTATATAACATAACCTCAAAACTATCGAGAAAAATGCGAAAGATTAATTTTTTTTTTTAATTTAAAATTTTAATTTTGTTTTGACGAAACTTCTGAAAGTAAATTATTTATGTCTTAAAAAATCACAAACTGTTTATGAAAAAATCTACTAAGTAGTTAAAAATGTGACAACATCAATACAGTAGAAGCAGTACTTTAATAATTGATAATAATAATATACAAAACTTAATATTGTATCACGCCCCTAATACCAGTGCGCTCCGCAATAGCGCTTTCGAGGTCGCCACCATGGCATCATGACCAGCGAGGGCGTAGGGCGGACATACGACCTGGACCGAGCAGCATAAAAGACGGTACGCAACCCTGGCACATGAGTTCGCTCACCGGCCTGGAGGAAACTATTAACTTGGCGCACCTCGTAGGGCCTTGGTGACAACGTGGAATCCAGACGGAGAGACAGGCATCGTCAGTATACGACACGCTGCACCTACCGCGACTTGCATTTTCGAATATCTCGTTCCGAACGACCTCACCCCCTCAATATATATTTACAGATTTACAAATAAGAAATGAAAAATATTTATGTTTCATTTTTTATTTAATTTTTATAGATTGGCATAGTTATTTAACTATGCCAATCTTTGTTCTTATTCGCAATTTTTCTCGGAAGTTTTGAGGTTATGTTATATAGTAACCTCTACAAAATTTGTAGATTTTTTCTTGACCAACAACTTTTGTATTGGATACTTTTTGATTCAAAGCCAAAAACTGTTATTTTGCTTACTTATCTGAAGATTTCTTATTCTAATTTAATGGCGATAGCATTAGTGTAGAAATGAGAGCCAGTTTCTTTTGTATTTTTTCCGTACAATTTAATGTCGTAACCAGTATTGCCATTTTCTTAAAAATTTAAGCAAATAATGAACAATTACTTTAAAATTCAGTGTTGCAAAAGTCGTTTTTGAGTTTTTTCAATTTTTGAGCATGTTGTTAAATAGGAACTACTGTTTTTATTATTGTATCAATAAGCACATGTAAAAACAACAAAAATGTGTCCCAGAAGAACTCTGTACGATGATTTTTCACCACAGAATTTTTGTTTAAAGAAAGTCTGATTTTGACGGAGAAAACTAAATATCTCAAAAACTTCTTGTTTTTTGTGTAATGAAAAAATGTATACTTATTTAAGGTATAAAAAGGCACGCTTTCACAAACTTTGATTAAAATTGAATTATTGTTGCGACAACAAAAAATTAAAAACAGAAAATTCGTTTTGGCATTGTCATTCGCATTTTTCTCGAAAATTTTGAGGTCATAGTAAAAAGTGACCCATATGAATGTTGTAGATTTTTTTATGATCTACAACTTTGTATAGGACGTTTTTGGGTAAAACAGCAAGTTTCGCCGGAAAGCGCAATAATATACTTTGCACCCGCTTTCAACCCCCCGAAATAAACATTATACCACCCCACGACCTGCATTTATTTTTTCTACGTTCACTATGAGCTCCTTTACCATTTCCAATGATAAAACTCCTGTCTACAATTAATACCCACTCTCAACTTAATTTGCCTGCACTATAAGACAGCGTGTATAATATAAAATAAAATTCATTTTAATAAAAATTGAATTAAATGCAAAATACGTTTATAAAATTGTTGTGAGGAACAGATAATCAAAGAGCAACAGGTAATCTGGATAAATGGTTATTACTACATTTAACTACGGCCCTACTTTCTCAATCTCATTTAAAATCTTTTGTTCAAATTACCTTTTTCAAATTTCTGCCGGATTAATTTTATTAATCGTCTTCACTTTCGTTTTAACAGTGTGTTTTGTAATTTTATTATTTAGATATGTATGTAGGTAGGTACTTTGTCAAAGACCTAATAGAATGTTAAGTTTTATTTGTTTACTATTTACTGAAGCAACGTCCATGTTGCATGTTTTTCTTTTTCTACAATATAATTAAACCTGGACTGGGAGTCGGTACATTTTTTCCGACTCCGACTCCTCTGAAATTTGTCTGAACTCCGACTCCACAGCCCTGATTCCAACACCATTCGATTCCGCTCTTCTTAAACTATAGGAATGAAAATATAAGGATATCGAAGGGATATAGAAGAGATATCATGGGGTGCTTACTTCCCAGACGCAGGCGTTGATAGCAAAATTTTAGTTCACCCCCACGCGCTATCTGTGGCTAGCGCCCTGCTATACCGGCCGAATCACATGCTTGATACCTATTGGCTCGTTCAAACCGTCACTGTGGATGTCGCGTTTTGCGTAGTCATGGCGTTAGTAAGCCATAAACAACCATTAAGTTCTGTCAATTAACTGTCTAGTGACACTGCTAATTTTTACCACAGGCATTTAAACGGATATTTTTCACTTATATATGGGTGATGTATATAACTTTAAATTTCCTGTGGTAATTTTTGTTCTGCACTAGTTCCATCACGCGGTTTTCCTGTTATAAATTAATTAAAATATAATACGAGAAAAGGCTAGAAGTGGGAAGTGCTATTAGCGCCTCCTAGCGGATGGGGGTGAACTAAAAATAGAGTCCACAAAGATTGCCTTGAGTCGCCCATCTATATTAGTATATATGTATTTTATCTATGAGAGATATCGAAGGGATATCGAAAGGATATCGAAGGGATATCGAGGTGCTTACAAAAATGCCTTTTCCCTACGTCAGTCATTTATTTCATTATTATTTCTTTTTGGACGTTCGGATTAGCGAACGTTCGGATTACCGAGGTTAGGATTATCGACGCTCTACTGTATTTAGGGGTTGTTGTCCATGGGGCAAAACTCCAAGCGTCGATGCAACAATTTTTGCATAAGGTATAAATAAACTGTACCAACGTAAAAAAAAACGATATTATATCTATACTTGTCACTCGTACGTCAGAAAATATTGAGCAACCGCGTCATGCACCGATAGAACTAGTCCATATTTATTATTCTATCGATAAGTCTTGAAATTATCTGTGATGTTCCTACTCGAATACATCCACAAACTAACACTCATCATCATACTAGCATGTCAGTATTACGACTTACCCGACTGTGATCCGAAAGACTACTGCAACAGCATGCCATCAAATCCGCTATCTTGCTACTGGAACCACTCTGGAAGCTTGATGAACATAGAAGAAGAAGATCCACCCAAAGACAACTCAATTTTCTTCTTGGAAACGTCATGCAACTCACATAAGTTAGGCCAAATCATCGTCAACAAACGTTTGGCTTGCGCTGTAGAATCAGCCGCAAGACATCACCCTAATAGATCAGTTTATATTCTATACCCATCACCAGGTATCATCAAAAGTAGCAATACCAAATCATACGCTATCATAAAACATTTATTAACATTTGAAAACGTTAGATTACTCCATGTGGATTTTGCTGAATATCTAGAAGGAACACCATTGGAAGAACTTAATAATGTGGTACTGAGGAGACAAGCAATACATCCTGAGCATATAGCTAGTGATATTTTACGTTGGATTACCTTATGGAAGTATGGAGGAGTGTATTTAGATTCAGATGTCATCGTTTTAAAGTCTTTGGATGACCTTCCTAAAAACTTCGCTGGTGCTGCGAAAGAACCAGATGGTGAAGTCACCTCTGTGAACTGTGGAGTCGTAGGGTTTAGTTCTGACGGTCCAGGTCATGAATTTGTTGGTCGGTGCTTGGAAGATGTGAGGAAGAACTTCAGCACTGAAGGTTGGGGTAGGAACGGTCCAGCTGTCATGACAAAGTTGGCTAAAGAAGTGTGCAAGACGGATAACGTTGAAGATATGTTTGCGTGGGATTGTGCTGGTTTTAACGTGTTTCCCCATACTCATTTTTATCCGATAACTTATGATAATTGGAAGTGGTATTACAAACCTGAACATTCAAAAGGAGTAATGGAAATGTTCGAAGATAGCTATACAGTTCATGTTTGGAACTTTGTGAGTAGGAAGTCGAAAGTAACCATAAGTAAAAAAAGTGCATATGTGCAGCTAGCTCGTAAGTTTTGTCCAGGTGTCGTAGGGCAGGTTTTTAAGTTTGTTTGATGTGAATAAATTAAATCGGTATGAGTTTTGGTTTTAAGGCTCCCGTATCCTACGTCGAAAACGCGCCGATACACCACACAATAATTACTGCTTAAATTGTGAAACTATAGCAACTATTCGATTGAATAGGTCCTTACGCAACTGCGTCCACAAACAATTTCAATATTTATGCAAATTATACTTGCAAATTTTAGTGTTAAAAAAAACTAAAGTACAAATGTAGAATTGCTTTTTGGTCTTACTGGCGTATGATTATTGTGTACTGTAATATATTATAAAAATACATTAAATGTCACTTATAACGATGGGATGTAGCTTTTAGTGAAAGTAACTAGAATACCGTTCTGGGATAGTTTTAGTCTGTTGGCATTGCAAAATAGTTCAACGGTCTGTGGATAGATGGCGCTGTTTCAAATTGAAAATGTAAATACAATATAAATAATTTATTTAGATATGACCTAAAGTACACTAAAAATCGGTAATACTGAAAACAAGACGGAACATAAAGAATGCCACTTTGGATTTTTTGTGTTTGTGTTAAATAATATAAATCGTAGCTGTCGTCCTATTTGCATTTGAAGGTCGTTTAGTTCTTTTTTTTTAAATATAAGCTGTAGGAATAATAACTTAAAAATCTGTTATTGTAATCAGCGAAAAATGACACAAAAAAATCTTTTCCTTCCAATCAAACTAAATTCAGATAAACGACCTTCAAACTCAGTTAAGTGTCTACGGGTTTTTAAAAATCACAGATGAACTGTAAAATAGTTTCCGATCAAAATGTATTCAAAACAAAAACCTCGTTGATAGTTTAGTCACAAATCCCCTTTCTTCAGAGCAAAGCTGACACTATATAGTTATACCGTCATTGTAAAGTACAGGCTATACGTCAGCTAAATAATCATACGTTAAAACAAAAATCAGTCAACATTTTATTCGTATTTTTTTCCATTTCATTTTTGTCATTTTTTTTTGCTGCTGAATTTGCCGTAAATAGTAAACAACACAGAATTTTTATTTATTATATTTATGTAGATAATTATTAATCATATCGACCCATGCAACAAAGACTATCGTAACAAACTAAATGTAGTTACTATAGTCTTCGTTGCATGGGTCGATATACCTTCCTACCTCAAGGTGGCAGATTTTATTACATTTAAATTGCACAAAGAATACTCTTTTCTATATGAAAAGGTTTTACGGTAAGAATCATTTAAAACATAAATTGCCCCTCAAAACTGCGTAATAAAATATTGAAATCTTCCAGTTGTGTTGAGCAACAAAAAACGACGAATGATACGATCTCCATTGTATGGCGTTATTTCGGAATGGGCTGCTGCTTTAAAGGTATGATTAGACGAGTCATTTTACGGAGAGCAAAGGTACGTTATGTAATACAACACAATTTGAGTTACCGTCTAATCGTACTTAAGGATATTTAACACAGACCATCTCTGATCAAAATTTAAATCAGCCGCTAATGACATATCGTGTATTCAGACTAAAGTATACAGAGCTGCTGTCCTTGGATGGTATCGTAAAGTTCTATATGGAAATAGAGCACCTTAAACAATATTTAATTAGAAAATATGAAAACCAGTGAAATTGTGTACGTACCTATCAATAAATCCCTAATAAACAAATAATCGATCAATATTCATTTTGAGAGACACACTCATAAATAAATCGCTCTCGAAAAAACTGCTTACAATAACGAACATAATCCTATATTGAGAAGTAGATAACCTCTTATTGGAGTTATTGGATTGGTATTTTCCGTGGTTGTCATGGTTACGAGAAATTGTATACGGTTAGATATTTGTGGTGGGGTGGATTCTTGCCGCAAATTAAAATATACGGGATAATTCTAGATTTGGTAGTTGTGTCGCCATCTACATCTAGTAAAAGATTGGTCGAAAGCTCTGGAGAAAAGAGCGGCAACTCAACGTTTTGAATGGGGGGATACGGGAGCCTTAAGTAATATGACTTGTATGTGCTAATTTTGAATCATCTCCACCGTTCCATCATGATTATTCCTACAGTTTTCTAAAAATGACAACACATGGCTCTTTTTATAAAAATTAAATTCCGACGTTGGACAAAATTATGAACGAAATTAAAAGGCATCCAGAACTTCCAATAATGTCTCGTTCGTCACTTTATACAAATGTGAAGAAAATTAATTTCAAGTGAGTACAGACACGAAGGAGCATGAGTCGTGCTACAAACACGAATGAGCGTAGCTTCATACTGATATGCCCACCAGCAATCTTTTTATAATGTATATTTTTTTACAGATTTACAAAGAGAAACCGCAAGAGCTTTCTATTGGAACGTGACGATATAATTGTATGGCGACGCAAGTATTTAAGAGCCATTAAGGATTTTCGACGAGGACGGCCAATTTATTATTTAGATGAGACGTGGCTAAGTGAAGGTCACACAAAGGAAAAGGTATGGGTAGATACCGCTATTCAAGAAAAGAAACCGACCTCTCTCGAAGGATACAGTACGGGACTCAAAAATCCATCCGGAAAAGGACGACGGCTCATCATTTTACATGTTGGATCAAAAGCTGGTGTTGTTGATGGAGGATTGTTGGTATTTGAAGGTAAAAACTGCAGATTACCATGGAAAAATGAATACGGACGTATTTGAAAACTGGGTCAATGCTTTATTACCAAAATTGCAAGATAACGCAGTGATTGTTATGGACAATGCTTCTTACCACAGCCGCAAGGTTGAATAAATACCAACAACATCCTCAACGAAGAAACATATGCAGGATTGGCTTCGCTCAAAGAATATCGTATATGAGGAAGACATGGTACGATCAGTATTATTGTGTTTAATAAAGGAACAAAGAAATAAGTTCGATATGTATGTTTGCGATGAGCTGGCAAAAGACGGCAATAAAATTGTGCTGGGTTTCCACCATATCATTGCGAGTTGAATCCGACCGAGCTCATATGGGCCCAAATTAAAAATGAGGTTGCAGCGAAGAATACCACATTTAAATTGGCAGACGTCAAACCGCTTTTAATAGAAGCCAATGGGAGTGTAACAAGCACACATTGGAGTAATCGCGAAGAACATGTAATAAAGGAAGAGGATAAAATGATGACTTTAGATGGAATCGTGGACAAAATTGTTGAACCACTAATAATTATTATCAAAAATATCTGGTGACATTTCTGGTAATGTTCTCTCCATTTTTTCCTATGTGAACCTGGCGTCTGGTTTTATTCCTCCTAGTTATTAAACAGACTATATGACTGTATGCGGTTTTAATTTAACTTTTTTATTTGTAATATCTTTTTCAATTTAATTGGAACAAATTAATCAAACCTTAACTCTTGCAGTCTTAAAGACATGAGATAATAATCGCAGATTTGATGAAAAGTTATATTTTATTCATATATTCCGCCTAATTAAAATTTACAGACTATACTCTATTCACTTTTAGAATAAAGCGTTGGACAAGATAGGGCTATAATTTGTGGCTTGTGATTGGCTGAAAGTTGAACCAAATTTACACCAGCCAACGCGCGTATGTCACTTGAATTTTGAAACGTCATGTCATTTGCGTCAGATTCGAGATTTTCGTTGCGTTCTAGTTGTTGTGTTCGGAATATTTTGCAGTTTAACAATCGATTCAAATAAAACATTGTAACAGGTAATCTTAATATTTCCAATAATATTTGTTGTTAATGTTTTACGATGATATTAATAGTGCTAATATGGATGAGAGACTGCAGGCTGGTTCATCAAAAAATCCGCAAGGAAAGCCCATTCGCAGTGGACAACGGCTGATGGCCTACAATGCATATCTCGAGTACAGTCGTGAACCTGGAAATTCGAAGTCAGATTCTGTAAAATTAGCTTCGAAGCTTGTAGGTATTGGAGAATCAACAATGTGGGCAATTGTAAAGGAAAAGGGCACTTCTGGAGTATTACGTTCTCCAACCAACAAACGTAAACGGGAAAACACTTACGACAAATTGGATGAATTACAGAAAAATGCAATTAGGCCACATGTTCCTTCTTTCTATTTTAACAATGAATTACCAACTATTTCCAAAGTATTAACGGTAATGATATGATTATTTATGTAATATTGAATTTAAGTGGAAATTTGTATAGGCTATTGAAGCAGATGATTTCATACCTACGGTGAAGCGAACAACTTTCAATGGTAGAACCGAAGCAGGAAAAGTATTTTAATTGAAAGACTGGATATTGTTTTATGGAGACGAAGATATTTGACCAGTATTAGACAGTATCGCTCAATGGGGAAAAAATCTATTACTTAGATGAGACATGGGTTAATGGTGGTCACACAAAACCAAAGGTCTGGAAAGATACCACTATAACAAGCGCTCGACAAGCATTTGTTCGTGGGTTATCACGAGGTATAACAGATCCTTCTGGAAAAGGAAAACGTCTTATTGTTCTACACATCGGCTCGGAACAAGGTTTTGTAGATAACGGCCTTCTGTTATTTGAATAAAAAAAGACTGGAGACTACCACGAAGACATGAACGGCGACGTCTTCACGTGAGAAATATGTTGCCACGACATGTGTAATTGTAATGGATAATGCTCCTTACCATTCCGTGAAGATGGATAAAGTACCAAACAACTCTTGGCGAAAAGGGACATTAATAGAATGGCTTATGTGAAAAGGCGTAACCGTAGATAACAGTATGTTGAAAGTAGAACTTCTAGATATGGCAAAAAAGTATACAAGTGACAACCCAGTCAACTATGTAATCGATCAATTAGTGGAGGAAAGTGGTCGCAAAATCATACGATTGCCTCATCAATCACTGCGATTTAAACCCAATTAAATTAATTTGGGCCCAAGTTAAACATCATGTCGCCGCAAACAATAAAACATTTAAGTTGGCGGAGGTAAAAACTCTGCTTCTTGAGGATTTGGAAGTTGCAAATGCGGAACGTTGGAAAGCTTGCATCAAACAGCGAAGAAAACAAATTATATCAATTGGACAATATTGTTGAAGATATTATGGAAGAGTTTATTATAACAACCAATACAGGATCATCATCAGATTTGTGGTCTGATACTGAACCATCTACAAGCGAATAAAATAAGGATTTCGTATTTATCAAATGACAAACTTTTCGTGTTTTCTTTCACTTTTTTAAACAGTAGTATAACGGAAGACGTGTGAGGACGCTTTGAGAACTGCTGTCAGAGCAAATTGCTGCTCGTAGAGATATACGAGAATAAACAGTGATATTTTATTCTTTTTTTAATGTCTTATTTCTTTGTTTGTTATTCTTTAATGATATCATTAAGTGTTTATTGTGTAATAATATTTAATAAAAGATAGCAGACTTAATATAACGTTTTAATATAACGCACTACATTACCGCTATTGACAGCATATTGCTCCAGTGTAAATCGGGCTCAGTCTGCACCCCTCACTACTATGTTCTTATCGTGAATAGGGTATAGTATATACAGTTCACTGTTAAAATGTCAAATCTGCCAACCGCAAAAAAAAAACGATATATCTATACTTGTCACTCGTACGTCAGAAAATATTGTGTAACTGCGTCATGCACCGATAGAACTATTCCATAATTATTATTCTACCGATAAGTCTTGAAATTATCTGTGATGTTCCTGCTCGAATACATCCGCAAATTAGCCCTCATGATCTTCCTACCATGTCAGTATTACGACTTACCCAACGGTGATCCAAAAGACTACTGCAACAGCATGCCATCAAATCCGCTATCTTGCTACTGGAACCACTCTGGAAGCTTGATGAACATAGAAGAAGAAGATCCACCCAAAGACAACTCAATTTTCTTCTTGGAAACGTCATGCAACTCACATAAGTTAGGCCAAATCATCGTCAACAAACGCTTGGCTTGCGCTGTAGAATCAGCCGCAAGACATCACCCTAATAGATCAGTTTATATTCTATACCCATCACCAGGTATCATCAAAAGCAGCAATACCAAATCATACGCTATCATAAAACATTTATTAACATTTGAAAACGTTAGATTACTCCATGTGGATTTTGCTGAATATCTGGAAGGAACACCATTGGAAGAACTTAATGATGTGGTATTGAGGAGACAAGCAATACATCCTGAGCATATAGCTAGTGATATTTTGCGTTGGATTACCTTATGGAAGTATGGAGGGGTGTATTTAGATTCAGATGTCATCGTTTTGAAGTCTTTCGATGATCTTCCTAGAAACTTCGCTGGTGCTGAGAAGCAACCAGACGGTAAACTCCATGCTGTGGACAGTGGAGTCATAGGGTTTAGTTCTGATGGTGCAGGTCATGAATTTGTTGGCCGGTGCTTGGAAGATGTGAGGAAGAACTTCAGCACTGAAGTTTGGGCTAGGAACGGTCCAGGTGTCATGACAAAGTTGGCTAAAGAAGTGTGCAAGACTGATAACGTTGAAGATATGTTGGCGTGGGGTTGTGACGGTTTTAACGTGTTTCCTCATACTTATTTTTATCCGGTTACGTATGATAATTGGAAGTGGTATTACAAACCTGGACGTTCAAAACAAGTACTGGAGATGGTCGAAGATAGCTATACGGTTCATGTTTGGAACTATATGAGTAGGAAGTCGAAAGTAACCATAAGTAAAAAAAGTGCATATGTGAAGTTAGCTCGTAAGTTTTGCCCTGGTGTTATAGGGCAGGTTTTTAAGTTTGTTTGATGTGAATAAATTAAAGCGGTATGAAAAATTTTTAAAATATTTTGGTGCTGTCCTTGATTAATATGCTACAACTCATAAAAATTAGAAAACTGTATATGTTGGAGTTTACCCGATTTTTCCAAATGAAAAAGACAAACTTCCAAATGAAAAAGTCGCGTAAATTTCAATCGTTTAATTTTAGCAATTAATTACTCCCGGAAATAATCCATATGACGGAGAAGGGCGTGTAAAACCTCGACATTGACTCATCTTTACAATTTTATGCCACAACACTCAAATCAAACGAACGATGTTTAACTATACGGACTATTTATTGGATGGCAAAGTATACAAAGTTCTTAGTGCTTGATAAATTCACAAATTGTAGATGTATATCGGATACAAGGAATCAGACGATCCCAAAACAATCAACCGACCCGCTTCTAGTCTCAATCTACTCTGTTCGTCCCTCAATGCAACGCTTTCTCGTTAGCCTCTCGGTGGTTGGTGTTTTGATTCCGTCCAGCACGTAACATAAACAATGACATTCCACGCGCTGCGACACCTTGCTCCGACACATATATTTCAACGAATTAAAAAGCAAAATCACCTGCGGAATGGTTAGCTTTCAATGTGCGTTTTTGTAAAATGATCGGATTAGTGGTTGACCCACAAAAAGCTACATAAAGCAATGCCAGCAATTCCGTTATTAGAAGAGCTAGACTAATGAAATATACAGGCAAAGAAGTACTCTTGGTTGTACTACGTTGGCACACAAATTGGGATATTGGGACAACGACCAGGTCAAATAATCACAACGTTATAAACTCTGCGACGTTTCGACTTTATTTCAAAGTCTTCATCAGGCAACAAAGTTACTATAAAGACAAGAAAATACCACTAATAGTTACCAATTAGAATTTAATATCAAATTAACTTACGTTAGTTGTGTGAGAAGCAGCCTTAATTTTTACAAACAACCGAAAAACCACATGGTGATGAGATGCAACAAATTAACTAACGTAAGTTAATTTGATGTTAAATTCTAATTGGTAACTATTAGTGGTATTTTCTTGTCTTTATAGTAACTTTGTTGCCTGATGAAGACTTTGAAATAAAGTCGAAACGTCGCAGAGTTTATAACGTTGTGATTATTTGACCTGGTCGTTGTCCCAATATCCCAATTTGTGTGCTAATGAAATATAGACTGTAGGCTACCCAATAATTCATATGTTTAAAGTTTATTACATAATCATTGTTTATCTTGAATTTTCCATACAAAAGATCGTGCTGAAGCGCCGCGTGAATTCCGACGCTCTTCGGTCTTTGGTGTGGTGCGGGGAAGGGAGTCGTTAGCGGTGCTGTCGATAGTGAGCAAACAGCGGACAGCTGATTATCAATACACAAAAAGAACGATAACTTGTCAAGCTAGTAATTTTAACAGAATTTCTTAATTTTTGCAGAATTTTTATTATAATATGTGACCCGATACGAGAGAAATGCCCTAACTGCCATCTCTCGATTCGATAGTATTGACTCATGTGTTTGACGGCTAATAACACTAAAACCACTGAACAAAAAATTGAAACGAAGTGTGTCATACTCCTCAATTATTTCTATATATCTTGTATGACTATCAAAATTTTTTGCCTCTCGGTGTAAACATGAGCGCGAGAGAAGTAAAAAAATTTACCCGATTTTTGCATTTGTAAATTAAGTAGCGGGTCCAACAGCTGATCGACAGAGGCTTGGTTGTTTTTGATAAGTTTAGAGAAATCAGTCGAGAATTGGTCTTTGCGTGGGGATGTCGACGTTTTCGCTAAAGCTACTTTGGAACAAGATAGACTTTGCCGACGTGCGGTCAACATTATATGATCTAACGTCTTTAACGCTGTTTCAATTTATTTTTGCACACGTAAGCAGGCTGTCTAGTGATTTTACAACGCTTACCAACATAACATGGTAGCTCTAAAAATTACTGTGATAAATTGTTGACATAACCGTGACATAACCTATGTGGAGAGTGTGAGATATTTATCATATATTTATATGATAAATAACTTCAACATTTGTCTACGGTTTATGAAGTGATATATGCAAAAACCACGTACTATGAATACACGCACACGTACTGAATATGTGGAATATTTGAAAGTGTATTGAGATTATGCGCCCATATACATTTATACCTCCTAAAAAACAAACCCCGTACCAATAACTTTGGTCACAGATTACTTACTCTTGGTACGATAGATTATGCACTCATTTCTCAGCCGATAATACACTTATGCCTAGCTACTGAAAAACAAATACATATCGACCCATGCAACGAAGACTATCGTAACTAACAAACTAAATGTAGTTATTAGTCTCTGTTGCACGGGTCGATATTACATACGTATGTACATCCAAGGCACAGGGATCTGATAACGTATAAGAAAAACAAAACAGTTAATAAGTTATTCTTTATTTACCAATTTGTAATTCATATATGATTTATAAAAGACAAATAGACAACATAAGCTTTATTAATATTATATTATAATATCAAAATCACAAAAATGTTGATCCTCGCTATCATGAGACCACACGCATACTGGTCGTAATGCTTGTTCGGTTCTTCGGGGCTAATTGCAATACTATCTGCGGTTTGTTGTGTTAAACGTAATCCTCCATACACTTTGCACTTGAGAAGAAAAACATCTGGAGTCAGTGGTTGATAAGTCGACTATGTCCCATTATACATTTCTCATATAATAATGTTAGACGTCTTCCAGTAATATTACCAAAAAATTTGATAAGAAATCGGTAATCTTCAGCATACCTCGATAATTTTATTGTCAGTTCATGGAAATTATGAAAATTAGTAATCACATCTCTTGTCTAGAAATCCTCTTCGATCAACAAAATAGTACGTAAGGATTTTGATTCCTCGTAATGTGATTTGAATCCAATTACAAAACCCGTAATGATCTTCTGCATCATATCATACTTGGAGCTTGAATTCTCTGGTAGTAGAATGGATAAAACAGCACTGTTTATATGTATATTCTGCTAACTAACCTATCAATTGAAAAGGAAATTTTAAAAAACAATAGTATACTTCTTTAGGCACAAACCTGATTGATGTCTGATATAATAGTAGAATTTTTATGTAATCTCCTAATTTCGATTAGAATACCTCTTTGTGCAGTGTCCCCAAGTTTTCTACATTTTCAGATTATATCGGATTTGTAGGTTAGAACTCTCGAAATCTGTCCCAGTAAATATAAATGTGAATTTTAGCGAGTAACAGCCTTTTTTTGTGGTATATGGTAGATAGAGATAGACCCATTACTATTATCTTCGTCTAATGACGACTAGTTCTCGAGAACATCGTAGATGGACACACTGTTCAGACTCGAACATGGATGGAAAAATTGGGAAAATACGACGCCGATTCGTCAAAGGTGTGGCTTTATTTCTTTTCATTTATTGAATTTTTTTCAAATTGTACATTGACATAAAGTGGAACTACTGCGGCTCGTCGCAAAAATACATAATTGAATTGTTATTCCTGAAATCAGGATATCACCCGTCCTCCAATTATACGTCTATCTTTGAGCAGCAATTGTTTAAAATTGGGCATGGGTATAATAAATATGGAGATGTGGCCCACTAGAATAGTTAATTCAGATTGTTGTAATCTTATAAGATGCTATCATTATTCAATAATTAACCCACAGGAGCATTGAACTGTTTGAATAATTGGACCAATAGGGGACCACCAGAGCTAAGCAGAACAGACCTGAAGTTAGGCTGAACTAGCCTCTTAACAGTCGTCTTTCCGATTATTTTCTCCTAAATCGCTTACTACAAAAATTTCAATTTTTGTTCAGGTTGGATTTAGATTCTCTTCTATCGATTGGCGTTTCTGTTTCTTTCAGTTTCTAGATAATCAGGTTGTAAACAAGATTTTGATGGAAACGAATATATCAGTAACGAATGTTAACAGCACAACGCAGTTAGCATGTATATAATTCGTATTTACTTCGATAAATATCCCTTGAATTTAATAGCATTCCAACTATTTGTTAATTCTTAAGACCAAAATAAACGTGAACAATATTTTACGCAGATAGGTCAATGAATCCGTCTAGAGTCCGTTTTTGTGAACTTGAAGAATTTGGAGTTAGCAGATGTTCCGATTAGTGGTGAATGCTAAATTAAGTTTGCTTGATAAAATGAAGTTTCAGATGAGGCAATCCATCTGAAATGGTCCAGAAAAAGATAAGTTGGTCGCTTCACCATTTTGGATAAAAATCGTTTTTTTTTATTGAATTTGCCTATCTTCTGGGAGTGCAAAACCATTCTTTTTTATTATTATTTTATTTAGTTCAGAAATGGCGACCAGTTTTGTGTCAGTAAATCCGACATTTTTGACATTGGTATGTGCGGTATGTGTTTGCGTTAAACGAAATAACTTTGTTTGAAATTGTCATAGAGAGTTGAAATAAAAACCACTCGATTAAGCACATTCCAAACTATCTGTTAGGTATATAACGCATAAGGTTTACGCTTATATTCTGTTTAAAAAATATCTTAAAGTTTACTTACGATAGTCCATTAGGAGGAGGCGTTTTCATGATTTTTTTTTAGACATGAAGGGGTACTTAATTTGTCCATTCTAGATTGTTTTAGTTATAACCTTGCATACAAAGGGTTTATAATAAAAAATAGCTTTCTTACCCCTTTTCCCTATTGATGACAAGCTATTGAAATTTCAAAATTTCCTATTTTTACGATGTTTAATGTCAAATATCTCTGATGGGACCAGGACAAAAAATCTGAAACTTTCAAAATTAATTCATCTTTTCTTAAGGTTTAATAATAAATAAAAACATTCTTGTGTATTGCACTGTGTTTGGAATAACAGCCCTTTAAAATGAGAGAAAAATCACATGACGGTAAAACAAATTTAATTAAAAATTCTCAGTAAATACAAAACAAAGCATACTATTCATAACAAGTATGTCATTTTTTTACAAAAGGGACTATAATATAATAAAACTACTTGATACGTTTTTGAAGTTGATGTAATGTAACATCTTTCTACACCTTCTGTTGGTTGAGGAGAGAATTTGTGGTGCAATACACAAGAATGTTTTTATTTATTATTAAACCTTATAAAAAGGTGAATTTATTAATTTATTAATTTTTATTACATGCCCTTTGCATAGAAGGTTATAACTAAAAAATATTGAATGGACAAATAAAGTACCCCTTCATGTCAAAAAAAAATCATGAAAACGGTTCCTAATAAGCTATTGTAAGTAAACTTTCGAATATTTTTTAAAATAGAAAATAAACGTAAACTACACGTATTATATACTTAACAGGTAGCTTGAAATCTACTTAATAGAGTGGTTTTTATTACAACTCTCTAGGACCATCCCAAAAAAAATATTTCGTTTAACGCAACCACATACCAATGTCAAAAATGTCGGATTGACACAAAACTGGGCGCCATTTCTGAACGGAGTAAAATAATTTTAAAAAAATGGTTTTGGACTCCCAGAACATAGGCAAATTCATTGAAAAAAAATTGATTTTTTTCTGAAATGGTCAAGCGACCACCTCTGGACCACATCAGATGGATTGACCCTATTATAACAATTTCGTTATATTGTGTCCGTAAACGCTGTTCTCCTAGTCACTAATGAATCGTGCGATCCCCCACTACCGACAGCGTCACTGTCGATCCCGTCCCCCGCACCACACCAAAGACCGAAGAGCACCGTGCGAATTGCGGCGATCATGAGATCACACGATCTTTTGTAGGGAAAATGCAAGATAAACAATGATAAACAATGCTCTTGTAATAACGGCATTGCTGGCATTGCATAATATAGCTTTTTGTGGGTCAACCACTAATCCGATCATTTTACAATAATGCACATTGAAACCTAGCATTCCGCAGGTGATTTCGCTTTTTAATTCGTTGAAATCTATGGAGTATTTCCGGAGTAATTAATTGCTAAAGTTAAACGAATGAAATTTACGGGCCAAAAACGGCCAATTCTTCTTAATTTGGAAAAATCAGGTAAACGCCAACATATACAGCTTTCTAATTTTTCTCAGTTGTAGCATATTAATCAAGGACAGCATCAGAATTTTTTCGAAGTTTTTCGCACCTAGATTTGCGGGAAAACCGACGTCAAAAGAGCGGAAATGCTCAGAATGTAAGGCATTGGTTAAATGATTGAAACAAGTACTTATTTTGTCACTTTTATTTATTTATACGTAGTCTCTTATTACAACCTATTAGTGTCTTACAAGAGGGTAATAAATTACTCCGCTAGTATAATACAATATTGGCAAAAATGAACTAATACTACATACATATAATTAAATTACCTTACAAAAAAAGTCACTTTACGTTATATCCACCCATGTATATACTCAAATTTTCTATTGTAACGAGAATCAGAGTGAACCTCGGTAAAGAACAAGAAAAAAGAAATAATAATCTCAACCGCTAACTACAAAACGCACGAGAAAACACAAACGGAAAAAAAATCCATTCCCGAAGAAAAAAAAACGACAACAAAACGAAAATCCACTACAACTGACACACTTACAAAAGCCAACATCACGACGACTAAACTACCCACTTTCTCTCTGCGATATACAAAAACAAACGCATACCGTTACATCTCCCTATCAATTATCAATTAATCGGTTCTTAAAAAAAAAAAATGAACTGTACGTAATAGCATAAACTATTAAAAAATAAAAACACATTTTAGAGAAAAACATCATACTCTAAGTCTTGTGTGGTATTTTTCTCAACTTTATTCAACGTAAAATTGATTGTGTCACGTTTGTGTCCGTAAACATTTACAACAACGAAAAAATAAACTATGTTATTATGTGCTTACTTCTCGATTTCCGTTGGAATTATTAAATAATGTAATAATAAATCGGTATAGGGAGGGGAGGGGGGGAACGACGGAATTAATGCAGATGTTTGTCTGGTGGCGGTGTTCCCGATACCGTTTTGATGTTCTTGCTTTTCCTTGCGCTGCTGGTCGCAGTAGCAGGTGGACTGTATGGCCTTCTTTGTGAAGAGCTAAAGAAAAACGACAATAAAAGTTAATTTTTTTGAATATAAAAAAAAACAAAAAATAAAAATAAAACCTAAAAAACAATTGCAAATTCCGAATACCATAAGCAAAATGCAACAGTTCATGCAACCCACATACCATTCAACAAAAAAAAAAGTGATAGTTACTGCAATATGTACAAAAGTTAATACTTACTTTTTGCTTATTTATTTTTTCTAATTTCGTACAAGCACAAGTGGCAACACTGTGTGTTAAATGTGAACTAGTATTTTGGTAATGATCTGAAATGTACCAATTTATGCGTGTTAGAAGAGTAGTTTAGCAACAAGTGTAAACAAATGGCGAAGATTAAAGTTTAAGCAATTGCCAAGATTGTAAAAACATGCATATTTTTGGAAGTAATTAGGTACTTCTTCTTTTTACTTTTTTTAACCCTTAAAACTAGAAAAAAAAAACTAAGACAAACGTCCCAAATATCAAATATTGTCCTAAATTTCGACATATTTCTGTTTAGTTGCTTAATATCATAATAGAGTATTTGACTGTATCAAAAATATGGTTTTCTATTATACTCATCCTAATAGATAATAGTTTAAGGAAACTATTTGTTATTACCGTTGCAAAAAAGAAATGCATTATTTCTATTAAATACCAAAATTAAAATTGAATTTTATTCACGTCCTATCACGTGATTGAAAACGCTCTGTAATAGGGTATTTGATTATTATTGGAAAACCATCTAAGTATGTTTATTCCTTCACTCTACATTGTAAATGCATTATTTTTCATAATTATTTCCTCAATGTTTCATAAATAGCAGCGTTAAAAATTGAATCACAAAAAGTCCGACCAAAACGATACTTTCTGTTGTGTGACGTCACCCTATAGTAGATGTCAAATCGGCCCTTATGGTCTGTCAGCATTGGCATCATCGCCGTTTGGTAATTGTGTTGTATGATGTGTTGTTTTCCCAATTTCTACATAAAAATGGGTTGTAAATGGTGTAGATAATAAATGGTATAAATGGTCAATGCAGAAATACGTCAAGAAAAAAATTCCGATACAGTCATTAGCACCAGTTAAATATAAACTATGCAGATAAAAATGTTTTGGGACCTTTACCTTAATTTAAATCATATTCTTTTTTCATCCAACGCTAGTTTGTTAAACATAATTAATATAATAATTAAAAATTAAGCTTCTCAGACACATTGTAGATCAAAATACGCATGTTTTAGTAAGTTTTACAATCCTTTAGCGATGTAGTAAGCGACATACAGAAGCAAGAGTGAATTTCTTTTCTTAAAAAAAAAATTGTGAAAAGTCATACCTTTGTGTCGAAGAACGGGGCACCGTAAGAGGGGAAGACCTTATACTCCTGCGTGGCGAGACTATCCCGGAACCCGAGTGCCTATCCCTGTGCCGTCGGCTACTGTACACATGCGCAAGACAACAACAATAATCACTGATTTGTCAAAACTATTAACAAGCTTGTACGATACTGGCTTTGAACATGTTCACTTTTTACATATCCCTATCCGTTTTGTTGTTCATTTTAACTTTTCAAACATCAAATAAGTTTCACTAAATCAGGATATTACTGCACTTAAGTATCTTACGATAAAATTTTGCATAAAAAAAAAATGACATCCCAATTTTTTTAGTTTTTGTCGTCGAATTTAAAATCAGCAACTACAAGCACCTCAGAGTTTTATGCATTTCACTTGAATTGGAAATGCTCTCAAATTTTTGCCACCTGTTTTGAATTTTTACAGTGTGTGTAACGTCAACAGTAGTAAAAACTTAACGGAAGCAAAAATTATCACGCTAACACTAGGTATTTCTCTAAAAGATAATTGTGGGCAAAACGGTACAACTTTTTTAAAATGAAGAGTATCTGTTTATTTATACATCATGTTCATGATATTTTTTTGCATTCGCACTCATTCTTCCATTTTTTTTGCAAAAATTTATTTAACCTAGTTTGAAAACAAAAGTGAATTTTGTGGACGTCATAGAATATTGAAACCCAATAGCATCCGTGACATATTTCAAAAAAAGCAACTGTATTGGAATTATTACCCTTCTTTTTGTTAATTTGAACGCACTACAATCAGGGATGTAAAAGCGTAATTTACCGCGTAAATTACCGAATTAATTACCGTTATTAATGGCAATTTACCGATTTTTAATTACCGTAATTTACGGTGTTAATTACCGATGGTTATTTACCGTCAATTTAAATTACCGTTGGTAATTTACCGACAATTTTAATTACCGTTGGTAATTTACCGACAATTTTAATTACCATTGGTAATTTACCGGAATTTATAAATTAATTTCAAAGACCTTCCATCAGTAGACGCATGAATGCGCCCCACCCCTCCTAAGCAGTCGACAATTGCACTGTTGTTTGCGTTTGTCTGGGAAGTACCTAACAATCCGCGTGGCGCATGGTCGGACTCGTGCGTTACATGTTATTCAAGGTGTCATTTAGCCAATGGAAATAGGTCTATGGGTAAAGTTAACACCTCCAATGACAGTCCCATTGCCCGTAAACGTTATATTTTTACTATTCCAAATCATCTGACATTACTTGAGAAAATACAGAACTAATATTTTGTATTTAATGAATAGAGAAGTGGAAAGCCGCTTCGCCAATGGCGACCAATCCAACAAATACGATAATGCAGCTCTGAAATCAGAAGCCATTTATTATCAGAATTCAGTTTTTAATAAATATGCCAGTGTTAGAAAAATGACAAATGACAAAAGACCTTCTGTGAACCGGAGAGTTATTTTGTGAATATGGACAGAATTAAATTGTTTATTTTCTACTATTATTATTCTGTTTGATTTTCCTGTTTTTATGGTAGTGCTACAAATAGTATTTCTATGTAGTCTTTGCTCAAGGTCTATAAAGAGAGAGGTTATCCAGCTTGCTATGTTTCCTATAGTCCACTTTATATACCCCCCTCAGATCCCTATATGCTCTATATTCGTGACGTCACTAGAGTCCCGGCACACTTCGCATCACGTCGCATACATCGCTCGTTTAGTTTGTTCAAAGATACGTTTTATTATTGCCAGCTCAGCTCGTTATAGGTTTTTTAGTGAATTAGAAAGGTTGCTTTTGTTCGTGTTTAATCGTTATTCTGCGTTTATATTGTTATATTCAATAGTTGATAGTTTTACGTTATTGGTTGTTTTATTAGTGTAGTATTTTATGTAATTAAGTTAGTAAAGGTAAGATATTAATTTATATTGGAAATTACATTATTCTAAATCATGTATCAATTTTAGATGCCTATGGTTTGCTCCGTACCGGGTTGCGGTATGAGGTATAACATTTCAACATTGGATTAACAATATCATATTTTACTTTTCCACGTGATCAAAGTTTAAAGCAGAACTCATCCACAATTGGGACATTACTCATACGAAGACCAGCAAGAGCACCCATACTCCCTTCCATCCTGGATACGTCATTTATCTTTTGACGGCCTAAGAAATCCGTCGGAAGAATTTAAACGCTTGTTTAATAAAATGAATTAGCAAGTTCGAAAGACTTACGGGGGATGGGATTAATAATTCGAAAAGAATTAGCAGTAAATTAAGAAGAGAACTTTTAAAACAAGATCCAATTATTGATACCATAGTTTTGAAAGCTTTTGTCGAGCAAAGAATATATGTACGGATAAATTTTTTTAAATTTTACTTTTCAACAGCAAAAAAATCTAAATATTTAACGAACAGTAGCTGATATTAAAAATAAAATTACAACAAAGATGAGAAAATTTGTACAATAAAGCTTCTTACTGATTTTTTATTTTTTCTTTGTACGTATGTTCTAACCAAATATTGTAATCAGGACAAGCCAATGAGTGATTTAATAAGCAAGTTGTACCAATACTACCAATACTGATTTAGTTATAGTTTTTCTATTTATTTATCTGTAGAGTCGGTAAACCAAACATTCGACTTCAATTCCTGATAATTTTAGTGTTTCAACCCCCAATTTGCATGGTTGCAAAAATATGTGGTTGCCGTTATACCACCTTCGACTCCGGCTCTTGACTTTGTTTGTAGGTTGACTCCACTCACTGAATTTCTGCTAAATTTTGATTCCAACTGCAGAGACCTGGTTTAGCACAACACATTTCTTTAACCGGACATACATTACATACTAATGTACTTATTCAGCATTATTAACAAATTATTGAAATAGCATGTTGTGATAATCACATTCATCATTTTTTTTCCATCCTAATCATTTAAAAATGATCACAATAAAGATGCATTTATTTTTTCAATATAATTATGCACCTACTTAACCTAAATCATACAACAAAATAAGCATTCAAATTGGTGGCAGCGCACGACTCTAGTGACGTCACGATCTCCCTTTACCCCTCAAACTGAGAAATCTCGTTTCTGGATAACCTTACTACTTTATAGACCTTGGTCTTTGCTTTGGTTTTAGTACTATCAAATCACGCAAAAGATCAGGGATAGCTAGTTATCCACAAAATAATGATTTAAAGTTTTACCAAACATTTTTATTAACATTAGTAGTAATCATAACTTACAGTGATCTGTTTAATTTAACATTTAGAATTTTTAATTATCCGGTAATTTAAATCAGCGTAATTTACCATTTTGAATATTTAATTACCCGGTAATTTAAACAGGCGTAATTTATCATTTTGAATTTTTAATTACCCGGTAATTTAAACCAGCGTAATTTACCATTTCGAATTTTTAATTACCCGGTAATTTATGCCATCGTAATTTACCATTTTTAATTACGTGGTAATTTAATATTTGAAATTAATAATTTTAATTTCAACTGTAATTTACGAAAAAATTAATTACCGTAATTTAACATCCCTGACTACAATATATTCTTGTATATCTTTTTTGCTTAGATCACATAATTAAGATTAAAAAATCTTTTTCCTTATTGATGTCAATCAACACATCTGCGAAAAACACTACAACTTGTACTTGCAATCAAAAAACTTGTTTTTAACGTATGAAAATTAAACATTTATCTCTGTATATATCTTGTTCTGATAATTTAAAAGCTGTACCTTGTTTTTACACCACTTGACCTTATAATGACAACTAATAGTAATCCAGTCCAATACTAAAAACAAAAGTAAATAATTCTTTTCTATTTTTAACGTACCAACATGTGACAAATCTATACATATTGACGTTCAGCCTAGACAAATTTCCGTTTCGACAAACCAATGATCTATATACATCCAAATCTACCGAAAATAAATAGAAAAAAGTGCAAAAAACCCACGATAACCTACAATATTCAAACGACAGATAAAAAGATACCAAAAACATCGAAAGCGTAAAAGAAAACAGCATAACGCCCAACAAAAACATACCTAGGTCCAGCTGCGATCGCAAGAACACCCGATTGGTGGCCCCCGTAGCTGTGCCTGTGATGCCGGGGGCCCGCAATCCGCCCCATGTCATTCCTCCGCGTTTTAGTATGCCACTCCTTATTAAAATCTTCCGCATCGTCTTCCTCCAAATTAATGAACTCCTCGCGTTCTTCCTGGTCCCCCGAGTGCAAATTCTGCTCCCGTTCTACGATATGCGAACGTTCCCCGATGTGATGTCCAATCGCCATCTTTTTCGTACCCGACATCGAATCGCAAACGGTTTTCTGCGTTTCTTTTATCCCACCAGGGGCCACTCTAGTGCTAGAACTCGCTTTGTACACCTGGGGCCTCCCATCGGGGCCTGAAACCATGCTAACAACGGTACTCGAACTGCTGTAGCAATGTCCGTTTCCGAGATTGTCCATCGAGCCACTTAGTAGTCGATTCATGTTCGGCATGGGAAAGTGTTGCGGGGCACCCAAGTGTTGGAACGGTGAAAGTGCCATATGAGAGTTTGCGCGGTGCGTTAAGGCTCGGTCGTTAAAGTCGTTGGACATCATGCTAAATGGGTCAGCGAATAGTGAATTCATCATGTTGTTCATCTGCCTCATTGTACGCATGTGGGACCTGGATAAATGCGATTTTATTTAATGTTTTCGGGGTTAACATGGCGGAGTGTTTACAATACTTGCTGGGGTTATTGTGTGTTAATTTGGGGTGGGAATTGTTAGGGGTACTTACCCGAAGAAGGGGTCTTCTTCAGCGTCGTTAAAAAATGCTCCAAACAGCGACATTTTGTGTTGTTTTACGTTTTTCTCCTGGGAATTTACGCGCAGATTTGTGTATCGTATATTGTTCTATAAGAAAATGACGACAATGACGTTACTGCGCGCGGTGAACTTAGCGATAGAAGCGCTACCAACTGCCACCAACTGTTACCAACTATCTACCAACCCATCGCGTTAATTCGTAAAGTTAAATTTAATAAAAGCAAATCAGTGTTTTCCCTAGTAAAATCATTGAGATTGTGGATTCGGGGACCTTATTTCCTATTGTTATTCAATAAATATATCTAAAAACGAATTAGAAAGTATGTCTTGTTGGTAATTTTTGCTACGTTCGCTAAAAAATTATCCCCAGTTGGTAGAAATTATCCCCTAGGTAGTTCATGCATATTGCGATTGATGTCGCAAGTAAATTATAAAATATAAATTCAAAGTTGATTGAAAATTCTTTCAAAGGTGTGACGCTTATTCTTGTGTTATTAGAAAAACGTAATATGAGCACAACTCGGTCTCGGTATTCGGTAACCAGTAGAGACAGAGACGTTTCCTATGTGAATTAGTAATCAGCGCACTAATTTCAGTAGGATAGCAAAGGTTTCATGTTGATCTGAGTCCTGTTTTTGAGATAGGTGAGCCACTTAAAAATTATAGTTTAGAATATGTGATTTCTTACAAAATTGTAGCTAGTTGCCGAAAAAAAACTGCCTTCAATCAAAGGTTGTGATTGTAAATACAATTTTTGACGCTGATTACGCCGGTATAATTACATTAAGTTATCAAAAGTAATGCAACAACAGCTATTTAACTATATTATCAACTTTTAACGCAAACTGTGTCCGATCTAATCGACCGATGTTGATGTTTTAAACGGTACCGGATGGGAAATTGGTCGAGGAATTCATTTCTCAAAGCCGCGTTGCTCTAAGATACGCGGTTCGCGAGAAAACCGCGGAAACTATAGTTTCCAACTTTCTGGCCAAACCGTACGCGTTACGGGAAAACCGACCTCACCGTTGAATTCAGCACATCCCAATGCATAAGCATGACTACATTAGAACGTTCTATCTCTCAAACAGTTATCAAATTATTTTCGATCTAAATTTGGCACTTTGAGATAGAAAAATCATGAACTTTGCAACCGTTGGCGATAGAGAGATTTACCCACCACCAAATTATAGCTCTCGATGAGAAAATAAAGAATATGTATAATTTTATATGCCTAAGATTTACCATTTTGAAGTTATGTGGTCCATTTCGCTTATTTATTATATTTAGTTGCAAATGTATTCTAGTTACATAATTTAAATGCAGGATTAAGTAATTAATTTTTCTTATCTTTGACAGCCGGTAGCAACATATAAACCCTTTTTTAAAATTGTGAAAAATAATAATGTAAATGTGATTCCTTTGTGAGATAAGATTTTACTCCCGTAAAAAATATTTCTTGCATTTAGTGAATATTTATACCTGCTAATTTTCCTTTAAATATTTACTTACCGTACATTTTGATACATTATTTTAAATAATCCAGTTGTAGACTGATTTTTACGGATTTCACATATTATTGTTTTAAAACTGTTCAATGTTTGTATTAAAAAATAAAAGAAAAAACATACAGATTCGTTTGAGCTGTGGTGAATTTGTACATTTAATCTATAAAAAGAACATGTATTACGATGTATAATTGCGTATATAGTAAATTACAATACATATAAACATATATTTACGTATAATACAATATGTACACGTATCTAGGTATTACAAACTAGAACGAAATAAAATATCAATAAAACAACGGTCGAACGCGCCTTTTCATGGGCGTTTGTCAATAAAAAAACGAATACCTGCAAAAACCGCGACTACGTTTGCAAATATAATCGACTAGAGCACAAAAATTACCTAAGAACATTAACAAACTATCTTTGAGCTATACTGTACGTGATTACAACTCTATTATTATGAACAATTCTCGCTAATGTCCTACAACTAACATTATAACTGACACAATCTTGCGTGGCATTCATAGAATGAATCGGAATATTATAATTTATCATACGTCTATATATTCGACTATTCGTCGTCAGTCGATAACTATATTTATCAGCCTTTTTCTGACCAACAACACGAAATTGTATCGTCATCCTGTCATCATCTCTCGGTTTTCTCGTGGTTACCATAAACGTATAACCTTGAGTCACCAAACATACAACATCGCATATTTCCTCCCTTAAATAAACAGCACGCGAGATTTGATGGTTAAAAAACGTATTGTTAATGTGCTCATCCCTCAAATGTTCAATGATATCTTTATACAAACCATGCCAATCGCATTTTTGACTGTCTGTAAACGGACATGAATGGCAACACGCCGCGCAGGTGTGCTCATTTGAAGCTTTTCTTGGACATAAGGATCTACATTCGTAAGGACCTTTTAATAACGTTCCAACTGATTCCAACGCGTAATTTCTTGAATTGCTAAACGGTCCCAAGCACATGGGACAACGTTTTAAATTTTTTCGACATCTCCCGCAAATGCTGTGTCCGTTTCTACACAAAACAATCTCCGGTGACATAAAATCGTTACAAACCGGGCATTCTAAACATTCTAAAATCGAATGTGGGTCCATCTCAAAACCGACGATGTTTACAGTCAATATTGTTGTTATAGAAGTACCCAAACACGCTTTTAATGTTGATAAATCAAAAGAAGCTGCAGCTGTGAACGGTGAATTATCTAATTGCGAATCGTGTAAACTAGGAAATAATTTTGTTTTTGTTAGCAAAGTATCAAGTTGTACAGCGAATGTGAAATTATTTGTGTGTCTAATAGCGCCCATGTAGTAAACAAAAAACACAAATTCGTTATCGTTTTCATACGCGTGTAGGATAAAGTATTCGCTACCAAATGTCAAAAATTGAACCGTTTCTAAGTCGGTTGTTAAATCAAAATCAAACTCAAAAGAATTATTGTCATCAGTTTTGATGCACCGCGAATGGTTTTCTCTGACATGGTCCAACAAATTCGCACAAGCGACCTCTTCGCATTTGTTTACCATAACGAACGGAAAAAATTATAGTTTACAATATGTGATATCTTACACAATTTTTTCCAGTAGGAGAAATCCCAACTGCGTTCAATCAAATTAAAGTTGCGGTTCTTGATACAATTCTTAACGCTGATTACGCCGGGCTAATTAGATTTTTCCTATTTGGAAAGGTTCGAAAGTTATGACGTTCCAAGTTATCAAAAATAATGCAAAAGCAGCCTTTTAACTCTATTAGTAACTTTTAACGCAAACTGTGTCCGATCTAATCGACCGATGTTGACGTTTCAAACGGTATCGGATGGGAAATTGGTCGAGGAATTCATTTCTGAAAGCCGCGTTGCTCTAAGATACGCGGTTCGCGAGAAAACGGCGAGAAATCGCGAACACTATAGTTTTCTACTTTCTGGCCAAACCGAACGCGTTACGGGAAAACCGACCTCACCGTTAAATTCAACACATCCCAATGCATAAGCATGACTACATTAGAACGCTCTATCTCTCAAAAAGTTATCAAATTATTTTCGATCTCAATTTAGCACTTTTAGATAGAAAAAAAGGAACTTTGCAACCGTTAGCGATAGAGAGGTTTACCCACCACCAAATGATAGCTCTCGATGAGTAAATCAAGAATATGTATTATTTTATATGCCTAAGATTTACCATTTTGAAGTTATGTGGTCCATTTCGTTTATTTATTATATTTAGTTGCAAATGTATTCCAGTTACATAATTTAAATGCAGGATTAAGTAATTAATTTTTCTTAACTTTGACAGCCGGTAGCAACATATAAATCCTTTTTTAAAATTGTAAAAAATAATAATGTAAATGTGATTCCTTTGTGAGATAAAATTTGACTCTCGTAAAAAAATATTTCTTGCATTTAGTGAATATTTATAGCTGTTAATTTTCCTTTAAATATTTACTTACCGTACATTTTGATACATTATTTTAAATAATCCAGTTGCAGACTCATTTTTACGGATTTCACATATTATTATTTTAAAACTGTTCAACGCTTGTATTAAAAAATAAAAGAAAAAAAGACATAATCGTTTGAGCTGTAGTGAATTTGTACATTTAATCTATAAAAAGAACATGTATTACAATGTATATTTGCGTATATAGTAAATTACAATACATATAAACATATATTTACGTATAATACAATACACGTATCTAGGTATTACAAACTAGAACGAAATAAAATAATAATAAAACAACGGTCGAACACGCCTTTTCATGGGCATTTGTCAATAAAAAACGAATACCTGCAAAAACCGCGACTACGTTTGCAAATATAATCGACTAGAGCACAAAAATGACCTAAGAACAATAACAAACTATCTTTGAGCTATACTGTACGTGATCACAACTCTATTATTATGAACAATTCTCGCTAATGTCCTACAACTAACATTATAACTGACACAATCTTGCGTGGCATTCATAGAATGAATCGGAATATTATAATTTATCATACGTCTATACATTCTACTATTCGTCGTCAGTCGATAACTATACTTATCAGCTTTTTTCTGACCAACAACACGAAATTGTATCGTCATCCTGTCATCATCTCTAGGTTTTCTCGTGGTTACCATAAACGTATAACCTTGAGTCACCAAACAAACAACATCACATATTTCTTCCCTTAAATAAACAGCACGCGAGATTTGATGATTAAAAAACGTAGTATTAATGTGCTCATCCCTCAAGTGTTCAATGATATCTTTATACAACCCATGCCAATCGCATTTTTGACTGTCTGTAAATGGACATGAGTGACAACACGCAGCGCAGGTGTGTTCATTTGACGCTTTTCTTGGACATAAGGATCTACATTCGTAAGGACCTTTTAATAAGGTTCCAACTGATTCCAACGCGTAATTTCTTGAATTGCTAAAAGGTCCCAAGCACATGAGACAACGTTTCAAATTTTTTCGACATCTCCCACAAATGCTGTGTCCGTTTCTACACAAAACAATCTCCGGTGACATAAAATCGTTACAAACCGGGCATTCTAAACATTCTAAAATTGAATGTGGGTCCATTTCGAAACCCACGATGTTTACAGTCAATATTGTTGTTATAGAAACACCCAAACACGCTTTTAATGTTGATAGATCAAAAGAAGCTGCAGCTGTGTAAACTAGGAAATAATTTAGTTTTTGTTAGTAAAGTATCACCACGGTGTTGTACAGCGAATGTGAAATTATTTGTGTGTCTAATAGCGCCCATGTAGTAAACAAAAAACACAAATTCGTTATCGTTTTCATACGCGTGTAGGATAAAGTATTCGCTACCAAATGTCAAAAATTGAACCGTTTCTAAGTCGGTTGTTAAATCAAAATCAAACTCAAAAGAATTATTGTCATCAGTTTTGATGCACCGCGAATGTTTTTCCCTAACATGGTCCAACAAATTCGCACAAGCGACCTCTTCACATTTGTTTACAATAACGAACGGACAAAATTATAGTTTAGAATATGTGATTTCTTACACAATTTTTGCCAGTCGGTGAAAGCCTAACTGCCTTCAATCAAATTAAGATTGTGGTACTTGATACAATCCTTGACGCTGATTACGCCGGTATAATTAGATTTTTCCTATTTGGAACGGTTCGGAAGTTATGACGTTCCAAGTTATCAAAAATAATGCAAAAATGGCCATTTAACTCTATTAGCAACTTTTAACGGAAACTGTGTCCGATCTAGTCGACCGATGTTGACGTTTCAAACGGTACCGGATGGGAAATTGGTCGAGGAATTCATTTCTGCAAGCCGCGTTGCTCTAAGATACGCGGTTCGCGAGAAAACCGCTAGAAACCGCGGACACTATAGTTTCCCACTTTCTGGCCAAACCGTACGCGTTACGGGAAAACCGACCTCACCGTAATTCAGCACATCCCAATGTATAAGCATGACTACATTAGAACGCTCTATCTCTCAAAAAGTTATCAAATTAATTTCGATCTAAATTTTAGCACTTTGAGATAGAAAAAACATGAACTTTGCAACCATTGGCGATAGAGAGGTTTACCCACCACCAAATGATAGCTCTCGATGAGTAAATCAAGAATATGTATTATTTTATATGCATAAGATTTACCATTTTGAAGTTATGTGGTCCATTTCGCTTATTTATTATATTTAGTTGCAAACGTATTCTAGTTACATAATTTAAATGCAGGATTAAGTAATTAATTTTTCTTAACTTTGACAGCCGGTAGCAACATATAAATCCTTTTTTAAAATTGTAAAAAAAAATAATGTAAATGTGATTCCTTTGTAAGATAAGATTTTAGTCTCGTAAAAAATATTTCTTGCATTTAGTGAATATTTATAGCTGTTAATTTTCCTTTAAATATTTACTTACCGTACATTTTGATACATTATTTTAAATAATCCACTTGCAGACTCATTTTTACGGATTTCACATATTATTATTTTAAAACTGTTCAACGCTTGTATTAAAAAATAAAAGAAAAAAGTCATAATCGTTTGAGCTGTAGTGAATTTGTACATTTAATCTATAAAAAGAACATGTATTACAATGTATATTTGCGTATATAGTAAATTACAATACATATAAACATATATTTACGTATAATACAATACACGTATCTAGGTATTACAAACTAGAACGAAATAAAATAATAATAAAACAACGGTCGAACACGCCTTTTCATGGGCATTTGTCAATAAAAAACGAATACCTGCAAAAACCGCGACTACGTTTGCAAATATAATCGACTAGAGCACAAAAATGACCTAAGAACAATAACAAACTATCTTTGAGCTATACTGTACGTGATCACAACTCTATTATTATGAACAATTCTCGCTAATGTCCTACAACTAACATTATAACTGACACAATCTTGCGTGGCATTCATAGAATGAATCGGAATATTATAATTTATCATACGTCTATACATTCTACTATTCGTCGTCAGTCGATAACTATATTTATCAGCTTTTTTCTGACCAACAACACGAAATTGTATCGTCATCCTGTCATCATCTCTAGGTTTTCTCGTGGTTACCATAAACGTATAACCTTGAGTCACCAAACAAACAACATCACATATTTCTTCCCTTAAATAAACAGCACGCGAGATTTGATGATTAAAAAACGTAGTATTAATGTGCTCATCCCTCAAATGTTCAATGATATCTTTATACAAACCATGCCAATCACATTTTTGACTGTCTGTAAACGGACACGAGTGACAACACGCAGCGCAGGTGTGTTCATTGGACGCTTTTCTTGGACATAAGGATCTACATTCGTAAGGACCTTTTAATAAGGTTCCAACTGATTCCAACGCGTAATTTCTTGAATTGCTAAAAGGTCCCAAGCACATGGGACAACGTTTCAAATTTTTTCGACATCTCCCACAAATGCTGTGTCCGTTTCTACACAAAACAATCTCCGGTGACATAAAATCGTTACAAACCGGGCATTCTAAACATTCTAAAATTGAATGTGGGTCCATTTCGAAACCCACGATGTTTACAGTCAATATTGTTGTTATAGAAACACCCAAACACGCTTTTAATGTTGATAGATCAAAAGAAGCTGCAGCTGTGAACGGTGAATTATCTAATTGCGAATCGTGTAAACTAGGAAATAATTTCGTTTTCGTTAGCAAACTATCACCACTGTGTTGTACAGCAAATGTGAAATTATTTGTGTGTCTAATAGCGCCCATGTAGTAAACAAAAAACACAAATTCGTTATCGTTTTCGTACGCGTGTAGAATAAAGTATTCGCTACCAAATGTCAAAATTTGAACCGTTTCTAAGTCGGTTGTTAAATCGAAATCAAACTCAAAAGAATTATTGTCATCAGTTTTGATGCACCGCGAATGTTTTTCCCTAACATGGTCCAACAAATTCGCACAAGCGACCTCTTCGCATTTGTTTACCATAACGAACGGACATTTTCGATCCCTGTAGTCACAAATTTTCTCATGTTCGGAAATATCCTTGAAGTATTTTTGAGCCGGGCAACCCCTCTGTCGAAATTTACAAAATAACTGCACCGTTAACAACTGGGTATGCATATCGACATTCATAACAGCTTCTTTGTATTCAGTTTTTTCGATACAACTTCCGCAAAAATTCCCAACATCTTCGACTTTCATGACGGGGTATTGCAGCCTCGTGTTGCAAAATGTGCACTTGAATAATGTCGAGCTTATAAAATCAACGGCGACCACGCGATTCATCTTAAATAATAAGGAGAAAAAACTCGGTAAGATTGATTATAGGGTAAAAAAGCGATTGTGGCGCACCTACCTTTGATTGGATTAATTAAAACACTTGACACGTAACGATAAAGACGCACGCACTGTATAAAATTGTTAAAACTTTAGTTGGTTGGACCGCATTCGAGGGACCATGTGCTTGGACTGGTTTGAAAATACTTATAGTGGTAAAAAATTTAAATTCGATTTGTGTTATGTGAATATTTGGTATTTATTGTATCTGGTAACCTTACAAATTTGTTGGGAATAGAGACAAAACATCAATTAGTCACTATACATACAGTTTTCTTCAGTGAAAAGTTAAAATAAAGTTGTGATTTTGAATAACTGACTAAAGTGATATTAGCCGCAAGTCGTTTGACAACTGAAATGGTGATACGTTTTGTCATATGTAGATGGCGCTAGTATTGCAAAAACGAGATCAACGGTTTTTTAAATTCAATGGGCTATCAGGGCCGGCCCTAGGCAACTGCCTACGGCGGCAAAACCAACTGAACTACAAAAAAAAATATTTCCTGAATCTAGAAAATAAAGTAATAGTAAAATAAAATCAAATACAACGGGAATAGGGTATTCCGGTGTTTTTGAAATTGTCATTTTTACAAAGTATGGGTGCTACTGGTTGCTACTTCACAAGTAAAATGTCAAACATTGTTTTAAATTAAGAGAAATCGTTGTTTGAAGTTTGAATTAGGATTGGTCTTTGTGACGTCACGAAGACCGCTCAAAGTGAGCGACTTGACAGCGTTGCTATATCTAGGGTGCACGTAGTAAATTTTTGTCTTCTGTTGTGTCAACGTTTAGAATCGCTCGTTTGTTGACACCTGCTTTGGTTATTGAGGTTATATCAAACACTTGTTCAAAATGTATAAATTCCAACGCCGACATTGTTCTGTGCCGGGCTGTAACAGCAGTAGAACAGAGTAACTCCTGATAAGATTTTCTTTACATTGCCGACTAGCGAGATGTTTGGCTTCAAGTTTCAATGATCAAATCATCTCTAAAAAAGTTACCTTTATTCGTTGTCAAACAACAGGGTCGCCAACCGTCAACTTGGCTGATCAGCTGTTCGAGAGCTGTCCGCTGTTGCCACCGCTACTAGGGATCGGTAATCATCGTGTATTCCGAGGGTGTTCGATGAATTCAAACGAAATGCACTTTTAATTGCAATTATCTCATAGAAAAACTAAATCAAAAAGCTCATAGCTTAACTTTATGAATCCTCATAAATTGTACAATAAGTTAAACCGAATATCTGCTTAAATTTTGACATGACCGGAATACCCTATCGACGGGCGTCTAGCCATTCCTATATTTTAAGATGCACACAGACAATAATAGACAAGCTTAAATAAAATAGCTGATTAACTTTTTTAAAGAGCTAATATCGGATGAATGCTTTGACAACATTATCTTAGAAGCTGAAAAATTATCTAACGACATTAAAAAAATCATATGAAAGTTTAGACGAACCCATACAAAAATCAAAAGAGAAATATAAAATAGTCAACGACTCTTTTGAGTTAGCGTACGGCAACGCGTCCATGCAGATTTTCCGCTTGGAGATGTCGTTTCCCTGTGTTTACGAAAATTGGTTTTTCACGATCGCAATTGACTTCAGAGGTGATTTTAGGTGCGGTCAATTTTCTGTTTTGCGTAAAAATTAATTTTAGTCGTTCTTCATCCGCTTGGAAAATTATTCGTGATAATCCCGGCCGAACACGTCATCCAAATTCCATGTTTCTTCATATTGGTGAAGAGTGTCACTTATCGTTGACTTATTTCTTGCATTTTCACGAACTGACAATCGTTCCTGTTGAAAAGCGATAATTACAGAACGCTGTTCCTTGCTTGTTGGCTTTCCGCGTCGCATGATTTCTTCCACGTGACAGAGTTATCTTGTGCAAACTACAGATTGCAGACACAGACTCGTTTGAATACGAATTCGAGCATTTGATGCAAAAATCTGGTAAAAATGGGGTCGCAACATGTGTCTGAGATGCAGTATTTATGACTCTATTTATTATTTCGTATTTAATCCTTTTTAATGGAAACTAGAAAATTCCCAACAACCAGTTACAAAACAGCATAAATGTTGCATAATAATTAAATATAAAAATTATTTTAAATTAGCACATTTAATGATGTCGTATGTTACTGGAATTCAACGTTAAGAATGTGTTCGCTATTTGGTAGAAATAGAGGTGCCTATTGCTACGTTATCAGTGCTTTTATCATTATTGCCTATATGTTTACTATGTGTCCGAACTTCCATGAGCGGCGGTGTACAATTAATTATACCCAATAATATTGTACAAACACGGATTCAAACGGATTCACTGATCGCGTCAAAAGTTCGCATCTCGTTCGACTGCCTCGCACCAAAACCCACAAGCGAGGGAAGCCGAACTGCGCAAAATATTGTTCATGTTTATTTCGGTCTTAAAAATTAACAAATAGTCGGAATGCTATTAAATTCAAGGAATATGTATCGCAGTAAATAAGAATTATTTGCATGGTAACTGCGTTGTCCTGCTAACATTCGTTCCTGAGATATCTGCTTCCATCAAAATCCTGTTCGCAACCTTTATTACATAAAAACTGAAGAAGACAAAAACGCCAATCTATATGAGAGACTCTAAATGCAACCTGAACAAAAACTGAAATTTTTGTAGTAACTGGTAAAGAGAACTTTACTTACCTCACACCTATAACTTTTAACATATAACAAAAAAGAAAATAAAACGCAGCAAGTATAAAACAAATATTGATTTATTTTAAAATTGATTATTTTCCATAAATTAATAAATAACTAAAATTACGCAATATATATATAGATGTTTAACGGTAAAATATATATACAATAAAAAGCCTATGTACAGATTCATCATTATTATTAAGCATTACGATAAAGATTGGTGCCTACAGTCTACACAATTTACTTAAACTAGTTCTTTATTCACTTATTAACCTTAACGTTTAATACATACGAAGAAAATAAACAACAACAGTTCATATCGATTAGAGAAAAAAAGATCCGGTGGTTTTAACTTACATAGTATATAAACAACATTATTCTTTAATACCAAGGGCAATAGTAGAAAATTATTTATACAAATGGTAATAACCAAAAAAATTAACAAAACGCATTACAGATAACATATTTCGATTGACGTTTTACACATCCCAAATATAAATAAGTCCATTAATAATTATTAGAACAACTCTTATAAACTAATCTTACAACATCGCCTTATTATTTATACTAGATATTATATTGTAGGGTTGCCTTCTGTTCTCGAAAACGCGTCCTATTTTAAGAGATATGGCAGCGCTTGTTGTTGCTGAAGGTAGTAGGCGTTGGTTTTGTTGATAATTATTCTTCTTTTATGGGATGTGTGTTTTATGTTGGTCCGGTGTTAAACCTATATTTTTCGAAACATATCTTTCATTAAAAAATCTTTTTTCATACATTTTTTTGCACACAATCGTGTTTCGCTCAATATTTTTTTCTCATCACTTCAAATAATACAATATCGACGCAATAATTACATTAGAACAAAGCATTATTCTACTACGGGCGATTTTTGGGGGCGTTAATACAGGATGTAATGGGAATTATCGCTAAACTTCGGACATACGTGTTCGTTTAGTGATATTTTACAAAAGGGGGGGTTAGGGATAGCCATGGGTTACAGATATATATATCGTAAGAGGAAGGAATGCATATTTCTTGTATATCAAGACGAAACAGGAAAATTATTTGATATCGTTTACAAAAAATCTGCACTATACATAGTAAGTAAATTGTCGTAAAACTAGGAGCTTTATCTACTCGATAACTGCCGTTAGTCTGCAGGTTTTCGGTGCCTAAAAATCTGTACACAAAAGTTTACGTTATAAAATGTGATCGGAAATTACAAACAATATTATGAAAAAATTATCTGGTGGAAAAAAGTAACGGTGTCACGTCTCAAAAAAAAAAAAAACGCGTTTGGATATCTGATTCTATTAGCTAGAGAAAATTGCTAGACAAATAACCAAAATTAAAGATAACCCAACATTGGAGAAACACGTTGCTTCTCTGCTTGAAAATTGAAATGAGTAAATCGCAAATCGTAAATTTTTCGAAGATTTTCAGTTGACGCTTTTTCTTTCGTTGGAATTCTATTCTGTAAAGATTAATGCACCAAGAAAAGTCTGTAAAATTAAAATTCGGATCTGCAAAATGCTGTAAATCTTTCAAAAACCTTCAAAAACCAAAGAAATGTAGCCAGTAAATATATTTCTTTTTAAAAACTTAGACAAGACAAGAAAATGACTTCAATAAAAGTTTTAGGAAGTTGCTTAATCTTCAACTTTGAAATATGTAGGTAAGTACTTAGAAATTAATCACTCTTTATATTCAAAAGTATTTCTTTCGTATTTATAGTTTACGTCACTTACAAAAAAAAATGAGCTATTGACATGCGGTTTTAACCATTTAATTTGTAATTTAAAAGAGTATAAAAAAAAGAACAGCGAAAATATACAGGGCGCTATATAAAAAAAAATCTGATGTGGCCAGGCACATGACTTTATCATACTATATATAAAATTAATAGTTTAGCTGCATGAGATCCTATTTGATCGAGATCGGCTATGTCTGCAATAAAATAAAACTAGTAGAACTAGACAGATATCTCGATTAAAGCTGCGTTCGGATATTGTACTCCGTTGACACCGGGTACACCGTCCAAATGACACTTACGTGTTAGTGGGTGTAAAAAGTGTAACGGTGTTCAATATCCGAACGCAGCCTATATTGACAGTAGTATTTTCAAAACATTAGCGTTTGACACTAGCTACTGTCATTAGAATCAAAAAATGTGACATATCCTGGCTACTTGTTTTAATGCAGTACGACCGATCTCGATGAAATAGAATTTGCCCATGCAGCTAAACTATAAATTCTACCAAAAAATTTCATATACATAAATTATAGAAAATTTCCTCTCCTTTAATTTATTATTTAACTATTTTGACGACATTACACAAATAGCGGCTCATTTACAAAATCTTTAAAAAATGCTAAGAGTAAACAACCAGTTCCTTTGGACCCTTTTCAACAGAAAGCTTTTCAGCTCTAAGTTCGGTTATGAAACTACTAAATATGAAGTTTTGTCCCGATACCTTTAGTAGTTTCTCCGGAATCGTCTCCACAAAAACGGGTACACACACACACGCACACACAGACATTTTTTTGTACCTTGGTCAAAAATGTTCAGGGGACCCAAAAAGACATATTTCCGCTAAAATCCCAAAAATTTTTTTTGGCATGATTACGATACTTTACATACTGCGTATGATAAAGTAAAAATGGCATTTGATCTGCTTCTTACTAATTCATTAAAATTTCTAGCTTAAGTTTTTTCCTAAAACTTTTATTTGATTTATTTCTTCTAAACTTTGAGGACCAGTTATTGACACGTTACGTTTCTTCTTGTTAAAACTGTAAATTGAAAATTCGGAATAATTGTAATCACAAATTTAATAAATAGGTACTATACGCGCCAAAAAAAGTCGTACAGTTAATTTTGACACCATCTCATTCTGGCTTGTCAATTTGACAGGCGCATGCTTCATACCTATGATTACTGTCAGAATGACAGCGTATAGGTTATAAAAGAACCATTTACAAAGCTACAAGGTGGACGACTTCTTTTTGGAGTGCATAGTCCATTGAAACGACATATATATTGACGATGACGTATTTAAGGATGAACTATGGCACTTTTTAAGCATAAGATAATAAAAAAAGATTATTCAAGCAGGAGTATGTCTAGATTCTCTAATGTGAAAAATTATTCATTTTATTTGTTAAGAATACCCTTTTGTTTATTAAGATAACATATTTTACTTGCTACGAATTTGATTTTTAAATTGTTAAGTTTGTTTTAGTTGTTTGGTATTTCTTAAGAATATTTATTCGTTACTTTAAATAATTATGTAGGTATATACTTATATCAAATGTTGTTGCAAAATAAGTCAATACGTTACCTATTATTTTCGATTTTTGTTAATTGTTCGAAATGTTATTGTATTATTACTATTCTAATATTTTTGTATAAATTAATAATTCTTCTCAATTCAACACTGTATATTGGGGCCCCCAAATTAAAAAATGCCCGGGGCCCCATGATGGCATAACGCGCCGTGCGGTACTTGAACACCAAATCACACCACCTTGAACGGCAACACTTGGAGGGGGCCCTAAGCCAGAATGGGTACACCAAGTCTGACATACGGGGTGTCACACAAAGAAAACCGCAAGAGTTAACAGGGTTCGCTTGCTTACCATACGTAAGTGGGGTATCAGAAAGAATTGGTAGATTACTGAAGAAATTGGGTAAGGTACAGAGTACCAGCTAAGGTAAAGGATCTTTTGCCTAGCCCAAAGGATATCAAAACACTCCTGAAGAATGCTGGGGTATACAAGATAACATGTGAATGTGGAACATGCTATGTAGGATAGACATGACGAAGCATCGAATATCAAGTCAAGGACCACAGTAGAGACACCCGGCTAGGCAAGATTCAACAGTGCGCTGTTGCTCAACACTGCCACGAGTCGGGACACACAATGGATTTCGATGACGTGAAGATGTTGGCAAGGGTGGGTAATTATCATCGAAGCCTTATCGAGAAGCCATCGAAATTTACAAACATCCTGACAACATCAATCGCGAGGACGACACCGACATTAGTAGGGTCTGGAAATCGATCCTAACGCGGTCAAGTGAAAAAGCACATGGGAGCGGTAGCTCCAGATGTGCGCAGTGAGGTGTAAATTTAGGTAGATAAGGGAGATTTTTTTGGTAGGTCTTCAGTGTTCAGTTAGCTCTGAACAAGCGAGCAACATGGCTCGCGAAACGTCAGCATTTACAAATCTTGACACACGGCATAACCCGGAAGCAGTTTATTTTCTAAATGGTACTACTATTATAAAAAATGATTGATAACGTCATATGTCAGTAACCATCGAAGGTTGAAAATTGAATGTTACACAGTACTGTGTATTTTGGTTATACAAAAATCGATGTTCTAGGACGTTTAAAAAAAAACAACCCGTTTGAAAAATTTCCATACTTTACGCACTCAAAAGTCACCTTAAATACCTTAAAATTAAAATGTCAACCTGTTAATGCTAATTTTCTCATGCTTATAGAATCTAACCCTTAATAGCATATTATACAAAAATAGTTACATTTTTTATGTTAGACTGAAAAGCAGATAGAGACTAAAAATAACCAAATTAAAAACAAATCACAAATCTTGCAATTTTGTTTAAAAAAACTTTAAAGGATTAACGTTTTTCATATTAAAAGCAAATACAGATTTTGAGACACCTAATCAATACAACCTTACATAGAAAAACCCTGAATATATCACAATAGTACACAGATAAGTAAATTATACGTATATAAGAAATATGAAATCTAGCACATTCAGTCGAAGAAAGTTGCAAGAAAACAACGGAGCTGTAATTTTACGAAGTTACAATCTCTGAAATACACAAGCAAGCTGACGAGTAATAAATTTTGCATCACAGCCAAACACTTCGCATCAATATTGTTAAAACGATAAAAAAAAATATCACAAAATATTAAATAATAAAAAAAATAAATCACAGCTAATAAGGTACTTATTTGAGAGTAAAAAATAATAAAGAAAAAACAACAACACGCACTCTCAACATGCACATTTTCGCTCAGTCGCTCGGCAATATAAATTAATATAATACAAAATAGGTTAAAACGATCGGTAATAAAAAAAGATAAATAAACAAATAAATAAACGTGTGGTAAAATTATACAAAATCAAAAAAGTGACCGCCTAAAGGAATGAATATAAAATCTGATATTGGAACGGAAAGTATAATACCTGTTCTTGGCGTCCTTTATTTTTACCGGACTTCCGCTTTTTCCCGCTGGTTTCTTGAAAAACGTCCCCGTTCGAGAATCCCAGACGCATGTGTATAGGTCTTTTCCCATCTTGAAAAATCAATCGTTAATCAAAATATTCAAACGCCAAGGCAATTTTCTGCTAGTCATTGAGGTACAAGGCGATTCATAACATCTGAAGAGTTGAAGTAAATAAGCTTTTTTTAAGTTCTTGCGATACAAGACCTCGGCAAAAAATAACACCAACATGTGATGCACAATCTGTTTAAATATGCACAAAAAATTAAGGATGGCTTTCTATAAAACATTTATCTTGCTGCACACTATTTTCTAAATATCTCGGAATAATATTTCTGGCACTTAGTTCGTTATTTACTTCAACTCTTCTTCTGGTGATTAATAATTTTTGAGTATTCAAGTTCAACTAGCTTCATTTTTACATATGTTTAACTTTTTTTATAATTTAAAGTTACCAAAACAAAAATTTGTACATTTATTGTAGACATTGAAAAATAAATTTACTAAGTATTTGATCAAGTTGTTATTTAAATACCCTTTTCAAGACACCGTTTACAAACTGTTATAAATCGCCCCTTTTATAAATGGAAAGGAAAAGAAAGGAACATATTTCAGGATGAGGAAAATATACACAAATTGTGGCACATATAAAAAAATCCGTCCTTCTCATTTACGACTTCAAACGCAAAAGCTGTAAATACGTCAAGTAGATAATCCTTACGGAGAGTACATACATCGGAAAAATATACCTTCTCCGCGAGCTACTTTATCGATATCGGAATACAGGAACCGAACCCTGCGTTCAGGATTCTGCAGCCTTACGCTCTGCACCTTTACAAATGTCACATTTGCAATAGTTGCCGTTCGTTTCACAGCGGCGTACTCTAACAGGGAAAGAATAAATTTAATAAAATAAAGGCCGAGTGACAGAATAGGCCCTTTTGGTATAAAAAGTAAAAAATAAATAAAAAACAGTGGCTAAGGAATATACAAAAATAAAACGCTTACCTTTTGTGGTGGTTTCTTTCTCCGTCTTGACCTTTTTCTGCTTTTTGAAGACAGCACCCTGTAAAGCGTTTTGTAGCAGCCTGGATTGAACATCTTCTGCAACTGGTAGCCTATTCTGACGTTCTGCGCGCTTTCGGCTTAGCTGTGCGCGCAAATCACCTGCTGAAAGATCAGATAACATTTAGAAAAATTGCACTGTAGTCACGTTAATATATCGAATTAAACTTTTTAAGGAATTGGAAAACAAGATACTCACCATCACATTTCTGGTTAAATTCCGCATCCTCATCATCCGGTTCAACAACAACCTCCGCCTCGAGTTCGTTAAACTCCTCCAAGTCTGTTTTCGTCTTAGAAACCTCAACCTTTCTTGGAGCTTTTTCAACCCTTTCCATCTCATGTTCGTTTGCGACATCGTACTTACTGGTAGTCTCGTACTTAGTCGGATTTCTAATCTTAATTTCAATTTTCTTATTCTCAATAGGGGCAGTCACGCGTTTCCCTTCAGCTCTACGCCTCTCCCTTGACCCTTTCCTAATACGCACATCTTTCGGATTTCTCGAACGCAACAGTGGAGATCGAGAACGCATTCTCCTCGGATGTTTTCGGAGATCTGTCAGTTCTGGAGATTTTAACGTGGATTTTGAGAAGGGTAAAACTGAGACGTTACGTTTTTCGTTAGTTTTAAAACGGCCTTCGTTTTCGTCATCGGTTTCCTCATCAGAAAAGAGATCATCGACTTTTGTGTTGAGGATTTCATCGAAAGGGTCTTCTAATAAGAGATCTTCATCGGTTTTTTCTGGGGTTTCTTCGGGCTTTTCTGGAGATTTCTCTTCGACAAGTTTATCTGTGGTTTTTTCTTCCAGTTTTTGGGGCTCCTCGTTAACTTTTGGTTTTAACCGAATGATTCCTTCCTTATTCTTAATTTCGTTACTCTCAAATTTCCTTTTCCGAGCCTCTAAAACAGGGTCTAAATCCTCTTCGATTTTAGCGATTTTTTTCTCTGCAATCGGCGAGGGACTCCTACTCCGTTTGGCCCCGATTTTACCCAAATTCTTATTCCCGAGCCGTTCCCTCACCGGGGGTTTTCCGATGACCTTACCCTTATCCGGAGACACCCTCCTCTCGACACTCTTCCTCCTAACGGGGCCCCCGCGGTCTCTAACAGGAGATAACCTCCTCTCGTCTTTTAACGGAGTTCTTGACCTGCTCTTCGGACGGGGGCTCAGGGACTTCCGATACCTCGGCGAGGGGCTCCTCGAATAGGACCTCCTCGGGGATTTTTTCCGTCTTTCGATGGCGTCGCGGTTCTGTAGGACAAACGCGGCGCTCCGGGGGGACAAGGGGGCCCTCGTGATCGTCAAAACGTCTTCGGTGTTTACTCGCAGCGGGGATATAGGGCGGTCGAAGAAGGGGCGGACGGGGGGCATGTGGGGCCCCATCGGGGGGCCCCCATGGAACATCGGGTTGAAATCAAAAATCATCGGCGGTTGGTATAACGGGGGTGGCGGGTAGTGCGGGGGCTGGAACATGGGCCCCATGTGGGGGCCCCGATCTTGGTATCGGAAGTTCCGTCGCCGCGGGACCATCGGGGCTTGTTTCCGGTGGATTGGCGATGGGTGCCTTACGATTTTTTCTGGTTTCGGTACCTCGGGGATTTTTCCGTTTTCGACTTTTTCTTCCATAACCTCAATCTTCTTGACGACTTCTTCTTCCGGTGATTTAACAATTTTCTTTCGGCGTTTTTTTACTTTAGTTTTCTTGATTTCCTCTTTTGGTTTTGCGTCCCCGGTTATTTCGTTTTCTAATTCCAACATGAGGGCTTCTAAACTGGTTGCACGTTCCAATTTTGCGGGTGAATCACTTTCTGAACCCGTTTCGCTTTCGTATTCTGATTCGGATTCAGATTTATCAGAATTATCGTATCTGTCAAATTTACTAGTATGTTCCGAGTGTTTCTCTTCTTCCGTTTTATTATTATGGTACCTATCTTGTGGTAAAATAAGTTTTGGAGCTTCGGGTTCAACTTCGACAACAGTAGGTCTTTGAACCGCAGGTTTGTCATCATCAGCATCGATCATAGGTACAGAAATGAGGTTAGTATTAGTAACTCTATTGATAAATTGACCAAATTGTCCCTAAAACAAAGAAAAATAAATCATGGATAGCTAAATTATTACCTACGGTTTATTACATTGCGGTTTCTGTTTGGAAAACTACGACGTTTGTGTAAATTCTTATTCCCATGTATGAAATGATTGTTCGGTGGATTACTCGGTCTTTTCAGTGAGTTAAGCGCAGCCAAGCGCAGTGATTCTAAATCCTCCTCATCATCAGAAGCATTTTTCTGTAAAACCAAAATAAACAGGACATCAATAACAAAAGATACCATAAGGTGCTAAATTAACTAATAATTCGCTAAACTTCGGTAGTTAATTATGAAATTAATAGGTGAATTTACAATGAACAGGTACCTTGTCTTTTAACTCCATCGGTGTTTTGTTGTTATACACAATTACTTCAATATTTTCGACGTAACGTTGTATTTGTCAAAATGGCGTAGTGCGGACTAGTTTGGAATTTCGCCGCTGCCTTTCGATCGGCGCTGTAGCTCGCAAGATGACAACTTACCGGAAGAAAATATCGCTACCGGCGGTGCGCTACCAACCTGGAAGGTAGAAAAGTCTCCAGATATTGATCAGGAAGAATTTTGTTGTATATATTTTGACAAATTATTAATAACTGCAATAGATAAATTTAATAAGACCGCATAATGTGTTACTATAACTATTACCCGAGTGTAATTAAGTCTTGCAATTTATTCTAAGATAATCGATTAATTATCTACCTATATAGAATTTTGTAAGCTTCCACATGAATAGGTAAGTTTAGATTTTTGTTTATTTATAAGAAATCATCACGTTTCACTATAATCAAAGCGCATATATACTTTAATATAAATACAATACCGCAATTGGATTATTACAGAAGTTTCAATGCATACGTGATGATGTTGAACACAGTATTATAAACCATTAGTGTGAAATTATGGATGATATATTATTACCTGACGAGGATCCCCTCAAAGAGACTGATAATAATGTTCAAGAGAATGAAGCACTGCCCAACGCATCTACTGCGGAGAGCCAAAATGCGCCCGCGGGGCAAAAACCTGAAGCTAACCTAGAAAACGATAAACTTTCGCAGATAGCAGAATCTCCGCAGGTGCTAAACTCGCCTAAACAGACTGTCCTAGGCAAGTTAAAGGCTAAGCAGCGATTACAAGCGTTTTTATCACCAAAGACGAATGCTATTTCACCGACAAAGAAGAAAGACGCTGATGTTTTGACAAAATTCAATAAAAAGCCAAAAAAAGGTACGTATTATTGATTATTTTGCTTAAATTAATGGTTTTGAGGAGTAGAAGTATGTATATAAATAGTTTGTGTGAGGTTAATCCGTATGAATTGGTCCAGAAATATCAAAAAGTTAACTTTTTTGACATAGGTTTGTGTTTGCGTTAAACTAAATAACTTTGTTCGGGTTTGTTATAGAGAGCTGAAATAAAAACCATTTTATTTAGCACATTCCAAGGTATCCGTTAAGTATATAAAATTTAAAACTTTTGATAACAAGCTATTGAAATTTGAAAGTGTCTCATTTTTATGATATATTACAATATGTTTGATATAACAGCCAGATTTATGTGATAATTCTCAGTAAACGCAATAAAAGGGCATTCTATGATTCTTAATACAAATTATTAGAAGGGCTCTATGATTTAAAAGTATATATTTATATGTTCTGATCAAAAAATTATAATAATATAGCAATAATATAGTAGTAACGATGTTTCTTCACTAGTTAAAACTTGTGATGTGCACCTATTTGCAGACGATACACGAATATCAATTGCACGAGATCACTTACCTGATGTAATCGCAACATTGAACTCTGAACTGGTAACGAAACAGTTATCGATAACACAGTTGACGAGATAGTGGACTATCTAGGTGTCATATTAGACAACACGTTGATAGTTGATGAGTTTAGTACTAAGGAATCCAAATTTATTGTAATTATGAGTTTGTTATAACTAAATAAACTTTATTATTATAAACAATACTGTTCCAACTTCAGAAAGAAATTAGCCTAAACTTTAAGATTTTTTTTATGTAAAAAATAGGTGTAAAGCTTATGTATTTTATACATATCAGATAGATTGAAATGTGATAAATAGCATGGTTTTTATTTCAACTCTCTACGACAAACCCAAACAAAGTGATTCAATTTAACGCAAACACATACCAACATAAATAATTTTGGGTTTGCTGACACAAAAATGTCCGACGTTTCCGAACCGAGTAAAATAAAATAATAATAAAATAATTTTTGTACTCCCAGAATATAGGGAGATTAATTAACAAAAGAAATTAACGATAAAATATTCTTTTCGTCTTCGATTTTCAGTCGAGAAGAAAATATCTGTAATTGACGAAATAGAATTGATTAAGAAAGAAGAAAATGACATATTGCACGCGATTGAGGCTGAGATGAACGAACGGAAACGGAAGTCGCCCACGAGAGAGGAGCCCCGTGAGAGGAGGCCCCGTTTCAAGGAACGTAACTTCCGCAAGCGACAGAGTCGTAGCCGGAGTAGGACAAAGTCTCCGGAGCAGCGGAAACGAAAATTGTCAAGCGAGCGGTACCCGAAAACGTGGCAGGAGATGAGAGATCGGAAACTGTCTTTGGACGATATCAAGTTGATCAAAAACGGGGTTCCGTTCAGGCCGTCAAAGTCTTGCTACGAGTAAGTATCGTTAGAATAAATTAAGAACGTCGAATCTTACAAATTATATTGTAAAACTAAAAAATATTTCTTGGCGCAGCTTTTTATGCTGTAGAATGATTTTCTTTTGTGCTTTTGTCTTTTTTTATAACAAATATTCTCTCGAAGCATCAGAGATTGTAGTAGAAGAACAATTTCTTTTTAATTTTTTTGGGTGTTTACAGTTTTCCTAATTACTGTTATCCTGTAGCGATGTAAAAAGAAGTCAAATTGCAGTTACCTTATAAGGAAAAAATCAACTTTGAGCATAGCACTCAAATATCAAGATCAGTCAAATTTCTAGGTTATATTCTGAACGTTAGAACATTGGTAGAATAAGAAACGACATACAGAAATATAACTAGATATAAATATTCGTACGGACATACCGTACCCTTCCGGACTTACCGTAATGATTACTGAATGTAAAGTAAATGGTGATATCCAGGCGGGATGCAAATTTTTTAAATAAATCAAAAATTACAGCCACAACCTGGATTCGAACCAGGGACCTTTCCGTTTCTAGGCCTCAGTAGCTCAGTTGGGAGAGCATTCTGCTAGAAACGGAAAGGTCCCTGGTTCGAATCCAGGTTGTGGCTGTAATTTTTGATTTATTTAAAAAATTTGCATCCCGCCTGGATATCACCATTTACTTTACATACAGAAATATGTCGGAATTTAGGAGTGTCTGAATTTGGGATGTTTACTTTACTTTGGTGAAAAAACAACTTGTTTGAGGATTTTAATAAAAATAATCTGTACCTCTATCAAAATGAAAACATTACACCAGTTGAATTTTATTAACTATTTAGACCTCGTGTTGCTCATATGGGTCGTTCTTTTACAAATCGTATGGATTTCGCCAAAAAAAATTTTCACTTTTTTAAATTACACCAAACTTTTTTTATGGTATTTTCTCGGAATTTTAGTTAATACCTGTATCGGGAATTCATTAAAAAAAAATATTTTCAAAGATATGAAGGCTTAAAGTTTGGATGATTTACGATTATTTGCCAAACCTTGCCATATTCAAAATTCAATATCTTTGGTTCTAGTAATCGTATCGGACTCATTTTTTTTTTATTTTAAAGGTTGAAGTATTTTCTAGATAACTGCGTACATTTATTATTTTAATTTATGTATGTAAAAAAGAATAAAAACAATTGAATTTTTTAAATTATTATTTCATAGTCGTCCCTACAATGGATATAATCGAAAAAATATATATAATATCCGCCACACTTTTACCTACAAAATCCATATTTTTCTAGGATGGAGTCTCTTATAGTTCAAAAGATGTTAAATTTTATCTGACGTGAGTCAAGCATCATTTTCGCTTTTGCGTGTTTGCAAACAAAGCACTGAAGACAATACAATACACAAACTGATTCGCTGCTACCGTCGCACACGATGATTAGCTGCGCACACACAATTTGTACGTGAAAATCGAGAGGCGTTTGAACATTTAAAATAATAAATACTAAAATAATTAAGATTTTCTAATGATAGTTGATATAAGTATGGGAATAAAATTAAATACATGTTTCAAACTCTTTTGTGATTTTATTACATTGGCAAATATAATGAGGATTCATGTACAATTCGGAACCGATGTAAGAAAAAACATATAAATTGTGCATTTATAGAGCTTTTTAATACATGATTTTGTATTCATTAAACGAATTCATAAATAAACGATCGCCGAAAAATACGTCGATCATTTATTTATGAGTATGTTTACTAAATAGAAAATCATTTATTAAAAAGCTCTATAAATGCACGATTTCTATTAATGCATGATTTGTTATAGCCAATCAAAAGACTTACGTAAATAGTCATATAATCTCAAACGACATTTACGAATAAAATCTATGTAGACGCCGGCAGAAGAATACGCTCGGCGATTAATGATCTAGAAAATTAACGCACTCGCTAATCGCTCGTGCGTTAAGCGGTCTCGATCAATAATCGCTCTTTTTAATATACTTGTTGGTTAAATAACTATATACAAACCTCATTCAAATGAATATCTGTTTTATCTTTCTTAATTTTAGATAATTTAAACCGGCATGAGTTACAAATTCTTTGTTGAAGTGACCAAGATGTTATAGTATATTTAATGCCAATAATTGGTATTTTATTACTTTTCTGAGAGCCTCATTCTTTTTATATTTGGATGTGGAGACAAATTGAATGGATTGAAACATCTGTCTGTTCGAAATTTAGAACGTTTGATACGGTTAGAAGACTTCGGAATTTTTTTAAACGCGTTTAATAAATAAATATTTTTAGCACGTAAATAAATAAGCACTTCCATTCACTCCGTTCTTAAAAAACAAAGTGCACTAGCATGTTGAACCAGCCTGCTGTCGAGACGTTCAAGAACGTCGCGAACACGCCTGAAGTAGTCGCTTGCTGCGTTTTTTTATCGAGTTTCGACACGCCGCGCGTGACACTTTAGATAAAATATAATATCTTTTGAACTATAAGAGACTCCATTCTAGGAAAAAATGGGTTTTGTAGGTAAAAGTGTAGCGGATATTATGTATATTTTTTCAATTATATCCATTGTGGGGGCGACTATGTAATAATTATTTAAAAAATCTAATTGTTTTTAATTTTTTTTACATATATAAATTAAAATAAAGATTGTATGCAGTTATCTAGCAAATATTTCAACCTTTAAAATAAAACAAAAATGGGTCCGATTACTAGAACAAAAGATTTTGAATATGACAAGGTTTGGCAAATTATTGTAAATAATCCAAACTTAAAACATTCATATCTCCGAAAATAAATTGTATTCGACTAAATCCTGATATACCTTATTTAGTGCATTCAACTTATAAAAGAAGTTTAAGCCAAACCTAAAATGGGCCGTCATAAAAGGTGTACGAATTGTAAAAGAACGACCTTTATATCCATTTTTTTATGGTAATTATTGAGCGTTTTATGCCAGTTATGTTATATCAAAAGTTGTGTTAAAAAATGTTACTCTAACTATAAATGCAGTTTTAAATAATGGGCATCTTTTAATTTGCCAATTGAATGAATTAAGAATGATTGAGAGATGGAATTTTGGAATACATTAAATTTTACCTCAAAATGTTGGCTTTTTTTTATTATTTGGCCCATCCCTCCTCTAAGAGCAAATAGTGACATAGAGATAGATATTCAGTGCTTTGTATAAAAAAAAACAAAAAAAATTACTCTCATTGAAAATTGTGTTGTTTTCAGTTTCCGAAAACAACTGCTATTCAATGACCCAGTGGAAGTAAATCCGTTGAAGGTTAAGGTTAATGCTGGTCCGGAGAGAAGTGTCCCCGCCACGCAACTAAGGTAAATTTAAAATTTTAAACTTAAATTTCTTTAAAATTTTTTTTTTAATGTTCTAACCCAACGAATGTTGAAAATTGTAGATATACGAAACAGGTGCCCTCTATATCGTTTAGCGTCACTCCGGTGAAGTATAAACCATCGTTTATAACGCACGACGAAGCTATAGACTTCATGCCGAAGCAGCATCGAGATGTCCTGAAACGACTGAGGGATACTTCCGGAAGTTATGTGTAAGTAACTAATAAAGAAAGAAATTTTTAAGAATTATATTTTAAATAAAAAATATATAATATAATATAATAAATATAATAATTAAAAAGAAAGTTAAATCAACACTGTTTTGACCTCACCACTATAGGGTTTGTCAGTTTTTAAAAACCGTTTTTGGGACATTCGGGACCCAGTTTTTAAATAAAAATAAACTGTTTTTGATACTTGAATTAATATGTTCAAAATTAGTTATTAGATATTAAGAAATTTGCAAATTAATCATGTTGTGAGTGCTCGCAACTATATATTGCAAAATTTTAAATGTATTGTAGCTTTTTCCAACTTTATTTTTTATGTAAGCCCAGATTAATTCAATTGCATTAAACTCGCAGTGGGCTACAGGTAACCACAATAATTTTACTTCATTGCATCTGATTTTGTTTGCTATAAAATCTAATAGAAGTACCTAGTGGTGCTATAGTTAATTGAGAGACAAATTTCTGACATTGATAATTAATTGTTTTATGTTCTTGGAATAATACTTCAGCATTTTTGCTGAAGACTTGCAAAACACGTACGCACGCAACGCAGTTACTCTACTTTACATATTTATATAATCTTGATTTTACTCTACTCAACCTGTTATGTATATTATTGGGGTTTGAGAAAAAATAATTTGTTATTTTATTTGTTTGCTGCTACCTGATAATATTAAATTTGATTGCTGCTGTTGATTCAAAATGCGGTAAAAACATGTTTATAGCTCTTCGCTGTACACTTGCAAACTATTCTTTCATTAAACTATTTTGACTTTTTCCCTGTAACTTAGCTTTTTTGGTGAAATAAAGATTATCATTATTATTATTAATTATTATTAAACTAAGAGTTCAAAATTTCTAATTGTGCGGTATACCAAAATTATATTGCATATTTAAATCGCTTTATAAAATTAATGAACATCTGAAATGTGTTTCTATTTCAATAGTCTTATCTTATTATATAAAATTTTGCGATTGTTTTCGTTCCTGTCACGTTGTCGTGCTAATATTCGTAGCCGAGATATTCGCTTTCATGAAAATCTTGTTTATAGCCTTTATTGCAAGGAAAATTAGGAAAATACAAATGCCAATCTGTAGACACGATCTTGAGTTATACTCTGTGTAAATTTGAATTTTTTTGGGTGTGGTTTAGGAGAAAAGAACATTGGAAGGACCAGTGTTTATTAAAAACTGCTAAAATAGGGTACATTTTTACACTCCTCTCGCGATTCTGTCCAAACCCAGAGGCAGCAAATTTTGATAGTCACTCATATTATATAGAAATAATTCAGGAGTATAACACACTTTATTTCAATTTTTTTTATTCACTTGTTGCAGAGTTACAAGCCTCCAAACACGGGGCTCAATACTTTTGCAACTGATAGTAGATCAGTTTATTTTTATACATTGCTGGTATAAATGGTATTTTTTTTTTGTAGTCCATGTTTTAATTTTAATAATGAATTAGTACTATTAAATCAGAGATTGGTAGTTATCTACAAATAATGACTTTAAGATTGTATCCTACTTTTTTATTAATGTAACTTACAGTCATTTTTTAATCACATGGTAATTTAATTTTTGAAATTAGCAGTTTTAATTTCAGCAGTTTTACAGTTATGGTGTTTCTGAATTTGTTCCTTTACGTATATCAAAATTACCTGATTGTTTATGTTTTGGAATATTTGTATAACATGTTAGCTTATGTTTACATTTCTTGTTCTTTAACAACAGGTTATTTGGTGATTTGGTGTCACTTGTGTCGCATTTATCATTTTTTAAATTTTTTCTAACACAAAAACCAATTATATCAAATTATCTCCAAATCCAGTGCGGTGAGGTCTAAAATTGTGTCCTTTTATCACCAAATTACATATTTTTTTTTAACAAATCCATCGTTTAGGTTGACTGAACCATCGAAAAAACTACCCCGAAAATGGTATCCGAAAATCACTTTACCCTCCATTTCCGAAGAGTGCGAGCTACTCGAACCCTCTTTGGGCCTTGCCATCCTCCAGAACTACAGCGACGAAGAGGAAGAAGGCGAATGCGAGGACACAGAATCCACCGAACAGGAGAAAACGCTAGAAGAATCCAAAATAAACGAGTCGCAAAATTCCGTAGATCTAAACATCGAGAAATCACCAAAAATTAATAAACAAATTAGCTTAGAGGTGGAAGAAACAGTAGAAGAGAAACCAGAAGAAGAAACTGAAGAATTACACGAAGAGAAATCTAAGAAGAAGAAGAAAAAGAAGAAGACTACGGATGAAGAAGAAGAGGTGTTTAAAAGCAAGAAGGATAAGAAACAGAAGAAGCAAAAGGAGGGGAAGGTTAAGCTGAAGGAAGAGAAGGAACAGAAGAAGAAAGAGGAGAAGGATCGGAAGAAAGAGGAGAAGGAGCGGAAGAAAGAGGAGAAGGAGCGGAAGAAAGAGGAGAAGGATCGGAAGAAAGAGGAGAAGGAAAGAAAGAAAGAGGAGAAAGTTAGGAAGAAAGCAGAAGAAGAAAGGAAGACAGCAGAGGATGAAAAGAAGAAATTGGAAGAAGAGAAGAAGAAAGCGGAAGAAGAAAGGAATAGGGCTGAAACGGAACGTAAGAAGGAAGAAATTGACAAGGAAGAGAAAAGGAAGAAAGACCGCGACAGGAAGAGAGAAGACAAATCCAGATATAAAGAGAAAACTGATGAAGATTCCGAGCGACTACGGAAGAACAAGAAGGACGAGAAGTCGAGGAGAACCAGGTCCACCAGCGGGGAGAAATATTCCACCCCGAAAAACAAAGAAAAACCGAGGGACGAACACGAATCCTCGGATAAAAAATCGGAGAAGAAACAACGAGATTCCAGCACTTCCCGGGACAGAAAAGATGAAAAAACTAAAACACCAAAACGATCAAAATTGGCCACCTTAGACTCGTATTACGACGACTTCGAGAGTTTATCCACTACGGAAGCCATAACAAAACCGGTTCCGGAAGCTAAGACTACGGATTCCGTAGCAAAACCATCCGTAGACCAAAAAGATTCAAAGAAAAGTCGACGGGAATCAAAATCCCCCCATAGAGACCCGAACGATGGTAAACTCGAGGGTAGAAAGAGAGATACCGAGGACCGTAGCTTAGAAAGAAAGGAAAACGGTGATGATTCAAAATCGAAATCGGCCAGAAAAGAGAAAACGGAGAATTTAAAAACGGAGAGTAGACCGCCTATTAAAGATGACAAAACCGATAAATCAACCAGAGACAGAAAGGATAAACGGAGGTCAAAGGAAGCGACACCAAATAGAAGAGATAAAATGAGAAAACGATCCGTAGACCATAAAAGAAACCAAGCTACGAAACAGGAATGTGAAACTCCGGACACCGAGGAGTACCATTCGCACTGGGAGAGCGATACCGACATGGGAAACACTCAGTCCTATTCCCCGAAGCCAAAATTGGACACGTCCTGGGAAAGCGACGAAGAGCTAAGTCGAAACTCAAAAAAATCCAGACGCCACCACGAACCAGAATTATCTCCGCAGTATTCTTTTGATAGACGGTCTAAAAAGACCTCCAGCGTTGAGAGATCCTTGGAGATGCCGTTTAACATCAAGCACGTCAGTCGGATATCGGACTCGAGGAATATTGATGGTACGTTGGAAAACTCGAGGATGTACTCTGACGACGGTTGGGGCGATTGCTCGAATTATATGAACATCGGAGACCTGGAGGCTGAGAAGCTAAGGCACGAGATGGAGGTGCTCAATCACGAACGGAAGATCTTGGAAATGGAGAAGAGACTGGTTGCGGAGAAGCTACGGAATACCGAGATGGGGTATGTGGATTTCGAGGAGAATTTGCTACAGGACTCGTCCAGGTATGTAGATGTGTTTTTAGCATTAAAAGGAACCGTAGCGTAGAAAACTGTAGCGTAGAAAACCGTAGCCAAGAAAACCGTAGCTAAGAAACCGTAGCTAAGAAATATGAAGCTAAAAAACCGTACTTACTAAAAAAACTGGTAATTATTTGGAATTAGCTTGATGTTCCTTAAACTACGTAATATCTATTACGAATACCAAAATTTATAGATTTTAATAAGACAATTTCAAACAATCGTAACAAAAAACTTAGAACAGATATTTTAAATCTGCTTGAAGGACTTTAAACTACGTAATTTCTATTACGAATAGCAAAATTTACAGACTTCACTAACCTATTATTGGATTTGTTATAAATTTCTAAAGTTAACTCCGCTGTGCAGCAGTCTCGTTAAGAGGTGCCAATTTCAACAATTGTAACTAAAAAATTACGGACGGTATTTGAAATTAGCTTGAATTAAAGTTTATTATTATTATTATTACTTTAAACTACATAGTGTCTGTTACGAATAACAAAATTTACAGATTTTAATAACCTCTTATTGATTTACTGTGAATTTCTAAAGTTAACTCTAATGTCCAGCAGTCTCGATAAGAAGCGTCAGTTTCAAACAATCGTAACTACAAACTTAGGGCAGATATTCAAAATCTGCTTGCAGTACCTTGAAGTACGCAATGTCTATTACGAATAGCAAAATTGGCAGATTTTAATAACGTTTTATTGATTTATTATGAATTTTTACAGTTAACTCCGCTGTGCAGCTGTCTGGATAAGAAATGCCCATTTCAAACAATCGTAACTAAAAAATTAGAGACGGTATTATAAGTCTGCTTGTAGTATCTTAAGCTACGTGATGTCTATTACGAATACCAAAATTTTCAGATTTTAATATCTTCTTATTGATTTATTATGAATTTATAAGTTAACTCTCATGAGTAGCAGTTTCGCTAAAAAACTAGGGAAGATATTCGAAATCTGATTTATGCACCGTAATTTCAATTTCCAATATATAAATTTTCAGATAGATCTTTTATTGGAGTAACAACTAAAATTATAAAACTTATTATAGGTACGACTACGAAGAAATCAAAGAATCAAAGAAATCGTACAAGAAATCGACCGACAACTACTACAAAGAAAAATCCTACGAACGTACCCCAAAACGACCTAAGCACGAACCGTCTACGGACCGTAGCCACCCGGAGCACACCCCTCCTCAGGACGAAGAACCGAAAAAAGCCTACGACTCAAATTCTCGTGTACGGTCCGAAAAAACAAAACGCAAGCGTAGCCGGTGGGAAGAAGACGACGTGGAGCAAACCGTAGTCAAGCATAAGAAACTGGAACGCGAGGAGCTGGAAGAAACGGAAGAAAAGGCGAATTCGACCTGCGACGATTCCAACGTAACCTCAAATTCAATCGACAAAGCGTTGCTGGAGAACGAATACGAAGAGTTCCTGAAGGCTGTGACTACGGACATCGTAGTCGAGAAGGTTAAAAAGGAGAAATCGAGACGTAAGAAGAAGCTACGGGAGAAGAAACGGAAGTTAAAAGGGAAGAAGCGTAGAAGGTACAGCACGAGTAGTTCTAGTAGTTCGTCAAGTTCTTCGGATAGTTCTTCTTCGGATTCAAGTTCGTCTAGTAGTTCCTCTAGTACTTCCACTAGCGAATCTTCTCGAGAATCCAGGAAAAAAAAGAAAAAGAAGCAGAAAAAGAAGAAAACTCAAAAACCGATAAAATTAACAAAACCCATCATCGAAAATTTATCGGAATTAGAAATAGGTCCCTGTCAGACTATATCGATTAAGCAAGAGAAGAACGTGGTGGATTACGATTACGAACTGACCGTCGAGACGGTAGCTCCGGTTCCGAAGATTGTTCCGGCACCAATGTCGGGGGCCTTGGGGTTGCTTCCGGTTAAAATCGAGAAGGATATTGATGTTGACTCGACGACAAGTGCGGTTAAGAGCGTGCCGTTGATTCCTACGAAGTTTTTGACAGCCGTTCCGCTGTTGAATAAGGAGGTTATGTTGCAGGAAGTTGAGGTTATGTCGGAAGAGGTTGTTGCGGAGAAGCCAGTGGAGGCGGTGGAGCAGGAAGTGGAGATGGTCAATGAGGAGATGGTAAGTGACGTTAGATTATCATTTTTTTACATTTTTAGCACAATTAAAAAACTAATTTTTATTTATTTTTATATTTATGCATTGTCTTTACAATATTTAACAGTCCACACTTATTAATAAAAGGATGACAAAACAATAAACTTTTAAATCAAACTTTTTTGATATCTGAAAATTTACCAGATTTGCTTTCTTCCACCTATGTGGGTCATTCTTTTCCAAATCATACACCTTTTATGACGTCACATTTTAGATTTGGCTTAAACTTTTTTTATAAGTTGTATGCACTAAATAAGGTTATACATGTATCAGGATTTAGTCGAAAAAAATTTATTTTCGGAGATATGAAAGTTTTAAGTTTGCATTATTTACGATAATTTGCCAAACCTTGCCATATTCAAAATTAAATATCTTTGGTTCTAGTAATCGTATCGGACCCAATTTTGTTTTATTTTAAAGGTTGAAATATTTGCTAGATAACTGCGTACAATCATTATTTTAATTTATATAAGTAAAGAAAATTGAAAGCAATTGAATTTTTTAAATAATTATTACATAGTCGCCCCCACAATGGATATAATCGAAAAAAATATAGATAATATCCGCTACACTTTTACCTACAAAACTCATTTTTCCTAGGATGGAGTCTCTTATAGTTCAAAATATATTAAATTTTATCTAAAGTGTCACGCGCGGTGTGTCGAAACTCGATAAAAAAAAAAACGCTGCAAGCGCCTATACTTCAGGCGTGTACGCGACGTTCTTGAACGTCTCGCAGACAGCAGGCTGGTTCAACATGCTAGTGCGTTTGTTTTTTAAGAACGGAGTGAGTGAAAGTGTTTATTTATTACGTGCTAAAAATATTTCTTTATTAAACGCCTTTAAAAAATGCCGAAGTCTTCTAACCATATCAAACGTTCTAAATTTCGAACCGACAGATGTTTCAATCCATTCAATTTGTCTCCACATCCAAATATAAAAAGAATGAGGCTCTCAGAAAAGTAATAAAATACCAATTATTGGCATTAAATATACCTATAACAACTTGGTCACTTCAACAAAGAATTTGTAACTCATGCCGGTTTAAATTATCTAAATTCAAGAAAGATAAAAGAGATATCCATTTGAATGAGGTTTGTATATAGTTATTTAACCAACAAGTATATTAAAAAGAGCGATTATTGGTCGAGACTGTTTAACGCACGAGCGATTAGCGAGTGCGTTAATTGTCCAGATCATTAATCGCCGTTTAATATTCGAGTTGGCTAAAAATTTTTTTTGTCGATCGTATTCTTCTGGCAGCGTCTACATAGATTTTATTCGTCGATGATCGAGATTATATGACCATTTATGTAAGTCGTTTGATTGGCTATAACAAATCATGCATTAATAGAAATCGTGCATTTATAGAGCTTTTTAATAAATGATTTTCTATTTAGTAAACATACTCATAAAAAAACGATCGACGGAAATATATATTTTTCTTACATCGGTTCCGAATTGTACTTGAATCCTCATTATATTTGCCAATGAAAATAAAATCAGAACAGAGTTTCAAACATGTATTTAATTTTATTCCCATACTTATACCAACTATCATTAGAAAACCTTAATTATTTTAGTGTTTTAGTATTTATTATTTTGAATGGTCAAACGCCTCTCGATTTTCACGTACAAATCGTGTGTGCGCAGCTAACCATCGTGTGCGACGCTAGCAGCGAATCAGTTTGTGTATTGTATTTTCTTCAGTGCTTTGTTTGCAAACACGGAAAAGCGAAAATGGTGCTTGACTCACGTCAGATAAAATTTAATATCTTTTGAACTATAAGAGACTCCATCCTAGAAAAATATGGACTTTGTAGGTAAAAGTGTGGCGGATATTATATATATTTTTTCAATTGTATCCATTGTGGGGGCGACTATGAAATAATTATTTAAAGAATTCAATTGTTTTTATTTTTTTTTACATACATAAATTAAAATAATAATTGTACGCAGTTATCTAGCAAATATTTCAACCTTTAAAATAAAAAAAAATGAGTCCGATACGGTTACTAGAACCAAAGATTTTGAATTTTGAATATGGCAAGGTTTGGCAAATAATCGTAAATCATCCAAACTTTAAGCCTTCATATCTCTGAAAATATATTTTTTTTAATGAATTTCCTATACAGGTATTGACTAAAATTCCGAGAAAATGCCATAAAAATAGTTCGGTGTAATTTAAAAAAGTGAAATTTTTTTTTTGGCGAAATCCGTACGATTTGTAAAAGAACGACCCATATATGCTAATTACTCGAGTACCCTTTAAGGCATCGCAATGAAACTAACACTGTCCGAACAAGCATTCGTCGGCCGATATAAAACTAGAAAAGTCCCATCCGAAATATGTGAATTAGTATCCGTAATTAACTAATAAATGATTAGGTGACACGGAATATTTGCAAAAAATCAGGAGATTCAATAGGGTGTATATTCTTGACCCCTTGTTTATTTGTATTTTGGTCAAATTATGCATTTGGAAATTAGTGTTGTCAGGTATCTACATGCAAAAATTTTTTGCACCGAACTACCTAATAATTGTGGACTGAACATGTATTGTAAAATAATTTATTAGTTTTTTTTACAGTAGATAAAAACAGCAAAACATTTCCGTTTACTCTACTTTTTGGAGTTTGCAACCCTATATGTACCTTAGCAACCGGCTGTTTGTTTATATTGTTCCCCTAGCAACTACATATACCCCACAAAAAAAAGTTTCCCTTAACAAACAACGAAACCAAACAATTTTTAACAACCTTATCCTCACTATTGCAGGTGGAATCTGGATTCTCTCGTGTATCAGAAGACGAACCCATGCCAGAACCGACCCTCGGCTACCCGTTTTCCATAACCTTAAAACAAAAACCCGTCATCAAAGAAACCGTAGGCGAACCAGCTGGTGTCTTCACAGACAAACTCCTACAGAAGTCCGAACACACCACAACCACCACACGTGAAGAAAAGCCCAATAACGAACAAACCAAACCCACACCCGACAAGAAAGACTACATAAAACAATCGCCAAAACATCGTTCGATATCTCCACCGCAAAACAAGCACCAAAAAGACCCGCAATCGTCCCCGATTCATCGTAGACCATCCCCGATAAGACGCAGGCCATCTCCGCGGCGTAGAATCTCACCCAGGTCTCGGGAATTGTCTCCGAAGTCTCGAGAACATCGGCAGAGGCGATCGGTCTCTCCCAGGCATAGACGATCGACGATTTCGCCTAGGAATAGGAAAAATCTGTCGCCCAGAAGTCGGAGGTCGATTTCTCCAAGGGGTAGAAGAAATCTGTCGCCGAGGAATCGAAATTTGTCTCCTAGGAATCGTAATTTGTCTCCGAGAAGTCGTAGGTCTCCTTCGCCTAGGTTGAATAGGGGTGGGCTAGGTTTCGGACAGAGGCGGAGGTCGCCGTCGCCTTGGCGGAAGAGATCTTTGTCCCCGCATCACGGGAAGAGGTTGAGGTCGAATTCCCCGAAGAGGTATAATAGGTCCCCGTCGCCCAGGAGGTTGTCGAAAAATTATAACAGGAGTTATAGTAGGTCTCCGTCGATGAAGCGTGAGCCCATACAGGTTAGTCATTTTCAAACGGTTGTAACTATAAATTTAGGAAAGATATCCGAAATCTACTTAAAGCACCTTAAACTACGTAATGTCTACTACGCATACCAAAATTTTCAAATTTTAATAACCCTTGATTGATTTATTATAAATTTTTAAAGTTTACTCTGTTGTGCAGCAGTCTCGATAAAAACCTCAATTTCAAACAGTTGTAACTAAAAACTTAGGGGAGATATTCGAAATCTGCTTAAAGTACCTTAAACTACGTAATGTCTACTACGAATAGCAAAATTTACAGATTTTAATAACCTCCTATTGATTTATTATGAATTTCTAAAGTTAACTCTATTGTGCAGCTGCCACGATAAAAACTGTCAATTTCAAACAGTTGTAACTAAAAACTTAGGGGAGATATTCGAATTCTGCTTGAAGTACCTTAAACTACGTAATGTTTATTACGAATGCCAAAATGTACAGATTTTAATAACCTCCTATTGATTTATTATGAATTTCTAAAGTTAACTCTGTTGTGCAGCAGTCTCGATAAAAACCGTCAATTTCAAACAGTTGTAACTAAAAAATTAGGGGAGATATTCGAATTCTGCTTGAAGTACCTTAAACTACATAATGTTTATAACGAATGCCAAAATGTACAGATTTTAATAACCTCCTATTGATTTATTATGAATTTCTAAAGTTAACTCTGTTGTGCAGCAGTCTCGATAAAAACCGTCAATTTCAAACAGTTGTAACTAAAAACTTAGGGGAGATATTCGAATTCTGCTTGAAGTACCTTAAACTACGCAATGTCTATTACGAATAGCAACATTTACAGATTTTAATAACCTCCTATTGATTTATTATGAATTTCTAAAGTTAACTCTGTTGTGCAGCTGTCTCGATAAAAACCGTCAATTTCAAACAATTGTAACTAAAAACTTAGGGGAGATATTCGAAATCTGCTTGAAGTACCTTAAACTACACACTTTCTACAATCATTCCTATCGTTTTTAGGTTACGTTACAACGCTTAGCCTCCGGAGGGGAAGATTTTTCAAAATCACCGTCGATCAACTCACCCGTAGACGGATTCAAACGCAGTGTAGCTGATTCTACGATCAGTGACGACCAACTTCTACAACAGAACGCAGACTCGGTTGGGGAGTCCCCGACGTACGCCGGGTCCACTTTCCAACGGAGGATTGCCTCGTCCCCGATGTCCCCAAAAAGGGTCCCCTTAGACGTTCGCATAAATCAGGTACTTGGATTGTTTCTTTTTTAAACTATTTTTAAGTTAATGATTTTTTTTAAAATTTTTTTTTAGGTACTCGGAATTGAGAAGGAGAGTCCGAAGCCAATCAGTACGACGTACCAGAATTATTCGTTTGATTATTCGGAGCAGTATAGTTACGGGGGTGCGGTCCAGTACCCCGTCGATCATTCTAAGGGGCCCCCGAGGGGGGTGAACAGGTCGCATGTCGTGCAGATGGGAAACGTGTTGGAGGTGGTTCCGACGGATAATCTGAATATGTCGGCTAACGTGCCAAAGGTATGTGGAAACATGAAAACCGTTAATGGAAAAGTTCGAATAGCAAACGTATTTCAATCAGTTGCTACAGAAAAATGATAATAACTTTTGCAAAAATTCTTGCATAAATTTCTATCATACCTCAAATTGTAGGTAGTTAAAAGACCTAGTAGCCCATTGACGCTCGGAGTTTTGCCCCATGGACAACAGCTCTTAAATGGTGATAATATCCGTTCGAAAAGCAAACGTATTTCAGTCAGTTGCTACAGAAAAATGATAATAACTTTTGCAAAAATTCTTGCATAAATTTCTATCATACCTCAAATTGTAGGTAGTTAAAAGACCTAGTAGCCCATTGACGTTCGGAGTTTTGCCCCATGGACAACAGCTCTTAAATGGTGATAATATCCGTTCAAAAAGTAAACGTATTTCAGTCAGTTGCTACAGAAAAATGATAATAACTTTTGCAAAAATTCTTGCATAAATTTTTATCATACTTCAAATTGTGGGTAGTTAAAAGACCTAGCAGCCCATTGACGCTCGGAGTTTTGCCCCATGGACAACAGCCGTTAAATGGTGATAATATCCATTCGAATAGCAAACGTATTTCAATCAGTTGCTATAGAAAAATGTTAATAACTTTTGCAAAAGTTCTTGCATACATTTCTATCATACCTCAAATTGTAGGTAATTAAAAGACCTAGCAGCCCATCGGCTCTCGGAGTTTTGCCCCATGGAAAACAGCCCTTAAATGGTGATAATATCTGTTTGAATAGCAAACGTATTTCAGTCAGTTGCTACAGAAAAATGTTAATAACTTTTGCAAAAATTCTTGCATAAATTTCTATCATACCTCAAATTGTAGGTAATTAAAAGACCTAGCAGCCCATCGACTCTCGGAGTTTTGCCCCATGGACAACAGCCCTTAAATGGTGATAATATCCGTTCGAATAGCAAACGTATTTCAGTCAGTTGCTACAGAAAAATTTTAATAGCTCTTGCAAAAATTCTTGTATAAATATCTATCATACCTCAAATTGTAGGTAGTTAAAAGACATGGACAACAGCCCTTAAATGGGGATAATATCCGTTCGAATAGCAAACGTTTTTCAGTCAGTTGCTACAGAAAAATGGTTATAACTTTTTCAAAAATCGTTGCATAAATTTCTAACATACCTCTAATTATTTGTAATTAAAAGATCTAGTACCCGTTAGACACTCGGAGTATAATTTATTTTTCTTTCCGTTACACAGCACATCCCTTCGCAGAAGATCGTTCAGGTGGGCAACATGCTGCAGATAGTTCCTACGCCGTCACCGGTGGCGCCTCCTGATGTTCCCCTTCCGGTTCAACCGGTAGCGCCACCTGTCATGATACCGGTTGTTCCCATAAGCCCGGCGCGTTCCATGGCAGCGCCTCTGCAATCTATGGAGAATCTCATACCGCCGGCGATGGTGCAAAAACCATCCCCGGAAGACGTGATGAAGCTGAAGATGGCAGAACGGAGGGCGGAACGGCAGAAACGGCACGAGGAAAGGGAACTGAAGAGGAAGGAGAAGGAGAAACGGAAGAAGGAACGCGAGAAGAAGCAGCAGTTGAAGATTAAGCAGAAGAATGAAAATATGATTAGGGTTAGAATTTTTTTTTGTAGAATTGGAGATATTTGGGGATTTTGTTGAAGATTAGGAGGCAGATTCTTAAACCATGTTTATTTTTAGGCTTTGAAAATTGAGACTGAAGCTATGGCTTTCGGGGAGAATGCTGAAGAGAACGAAGAAGGCAATGAGGCTGTCTTTTGGCCGGGGGCCCTTGGTACGTTGTCAAGTCCGATATTGAAGCCAGCTGGGAAAGGAATTTTGATGACGAGAGGATTTAGGTTTGTTGCTGATATATTTTAAAAATATTTTAAAAAAATATATATTTTTTGTTTTGTAGTAAGATTAATTTGGATGAAGATGGGTATAGTGAACGAAAGAAAAGGGTCAAGTTTGCGGATGGGATTGTGCCTGGGGAGGGGACTTCGCCCTCGGGGGGTGAAGAGCTGTCGTCGCCTCCTCCTTTCCAGCCTACGCTGCCCAAGGAGAAGAGGTTTAAGAAGATTAAAAAGAAGAAAGTTAAAGTGCCAAAGAAGAAGAAAATTAAGGTAAGTTTCTTGTTTTAGTAGGAAATAGAAAAGGTAGATTTAAAATGGGAATACTTTGAAACGTGTCTTAATTATTTAAGACATGATATTTGTTTTTAAAACAATAATAATAAACTTTATTCAGTTCCAAAAGATATACAAATCATAGACCATCAATTAAAATATGACAAAAGAAATATGGTATGAGTAATCAAACATAATATTCATTCAAGTAGTATATGTATATCCTTCTCGATCAGATATTTCTGAAGCTGTACATGAATTTCGGAAGTGAAACACCCTGTATAGGGTGTAAATGAAGTTTTTTTTTTTTATTTTTTTATTAATAAGCATAAGATGCTTAACATATTGAAACTAATCTAAAAGATTAACCATCAATTTGAATCTGAATTCTTAAAACTAGGTACTTGTCTCTAATAGGCTATCCACTGATGTCCCTATATTTACTTTGTCCCAAACAAGAAGCACTAACACTTCACTCACTGTGCTCTGCTTTTTACACATTTCACTGATTCACTAGTTCGAAGGGTTTAGTTCTTTTTAGTTTTCTCACTAGATTCTGGTTGTCCAGTAGCTGGAGGGCCTCTACGTTGACGTGATGGCTTAGGCGAGATTCATGCTTAGTGGCGAATCTTTTTATCTCTCGGATGACTTGTGGGACACCAAGATCACGGTGCAGGTCACTATTCCGTATGTACCAAGGAGCGTTAACCATATTCCTTAGTACTTTATTTTGGAAGATCTGGATTCCTTGTATATTGGAGCTTTTTGCGCAGCCCCAAAGCTGGATGCCGTATAATCAAATCGGTTTTAGTACTTGGTTGTAGACTTGTAGTTTGTTCTGTACTGACAACTGAGAGTTTCTTTCCAGAACCCAGTACAGTTCTCTGTATTTGAGGCCAAGCTCTACTCTTTTCTTCTTAACATGTTCTTTCCACCTTAGTTTTGTATCCAGTGTCATACCCAAATACTTTGCAGTGTTCGCATATGGAACTATGGCGTCGCTAATCTTGACATGAGGTATGTCCTCGATTCTTTTGTTTGTAAAGTTAATGTGGACAGATTTCAGTTCGTTGAGCTTGGTCTTCCATTTCTGGTCCATTTGTATATGTTGTTACTAGCTTGTTGAAGATTCCTGGTAGATTCACCAATAGTTGATCCCACTGCCATTAGAGCCGTGTCATCTGCGAATGTGGCGACTGTTACATTTTCCATCTGTGGAAGGTCACTTGTATATAGTAGATTGAGAATTGGTCCCAATACACTACCCTGGGGTACCCCAGCTTTGACTTCTTTTAGTTCCGAGTATTCGATCTGTCTTATTCTGAATAGTCTATCAGATATATAGGATGTTAGCAGCTCGACGTATTGTAAAGGTAGCATACTCTTTAGTTTGTGTATCAATCCTTCATGCCAAACCTTATCGAAAGCTTGTGTCACATCAAGAAAGATTGTTGAGCAAATAAGCTTTTCTTCTAATGCTTTCTCTATGATATCTGTTATTCTATGGACTTGATCTATAGTGGAATGCTTTTCTCTAAAACCAAATTGGTGATTAGGAATTAGTTCTTTTCTCTCAATGATAGGTTTCATTCTCTTTAGAAGCAACTTTTCAAAGAGTTTCGATACCATTGGTAACAGTGACATTGGGCGATATGATTTGGCCTCGGTCGGTGGTTTGCCTAGTTTTGGTATCATGATAACTTCTGCTACTTTCCAGACATGTGGGACGTATTTTAATCTGAACGATGCATTTATTAGGTACGTCAGCATAACAATACCTTTCTTAGGTAATTGCTTAAGAACTTCTCCTGTGATAAGATCATATCCAGGTGCCTTCTTTGGATTCAGGTTTGTCTTGATTTCTCTGGCAACTTCCTTTGGAGTAACTAGCTGTATGGCTTCTTCATCATAGGTTGTAAATGAAGTGAGGACTATTTCACATAAGTTTTTTAATTGTTTTAGAATCTTAATTCTCTTATCTAAAATTATCTGTTACCAAAGCTGGGCAAAGTTAATCAGAGAGTTAACTTCGTTAATCGTTTAACGAAAAAGTCAACTTCGTTACCCGATAGTCCGTCAATTTGTTGTAAATGTAACGGAAGTTACCGTTAACCGTGAATCGTTAACTTTAAAAAAAGTAGGTTATGTTGAGTGCCGATCTGCCGGTGAGTATGCAACCCAAACAACAGCGGATCTTTCGGTTGCATAAGTTAAAATTCACTTTGACATTTTTCAAAGTGGAAGTGGTAACTAAATTAACTACAGTGCGAGAAGCAAGATTTATAAAAGGTATTGAAAAGATCAACTAAAATGGCTGGAGTTCGGAGCAAAGCATTTTTAGGTTGTTTTTTAAGTTTAGATTTATATTTGAAATAATACGTACCTATTTCTTGAAAAGTAACAATATTAAACAAAGTAAAATATTTATTATTACATAATAAATACGTTTTCTGGGACTCTACATCGACCCTCGTCTAGCCTGGAACGACCATATTGAGACACTAGGAAGAAAATTAGCAACAGCCACTTATGCTATTAGGAGGGTCGAGAGGACATCCGGGTATGAGGCTGCAATGGTTGCTTACTTCTCGCTCTTCCACTCAAGAATGACGTATGCGTTGGAAATCTGGGGACACAGTACGCACACCGAAGCCATCTTCAAGCACCAAAAGAGAGCTGTGAGAGCCATCACTGGTGCATCTCAAACGACACACTGCAAGCCACTTTTCCAGCAACACAACATCCTCACAGTGCCAGCATCCCACCTCCTTTTGTGCCTGTCAGCTATCCACAAAACCAGCAGCTCACATCCTAAGCAAGGTGACCATCATGATTACCCAACACGAAACAGGCAACACCTTCGTAGCAACTTCTCAAGATTGGCAACAACAGCAAACCAAGCCACACAGATAAAAATATTCAACGACCTCCCAAATGAATGGAAATCAAAGTCCACCAAAAAGTTCAAACAGATCTTGAAAAAGCATCTCCTAGCAACAAGTCCGTACACCAAGGAAGAGTTCACTGCAATGCTGCCGAGAACAAGCGAGTCAACAAATGCTATGTTATGTGTTATTGATTGTAATGATTGAGATATATACCTACCTACCTTTGACATAACTTTGTACAAAGCGATTTCAATATATTTTATTTTATTTTATTTTATTTAAATCGGTTAATACAATAAGACAGGGAACCAAAAACTAAAACTAACTAAAAACAATAAGTTGCGCACATGCTTTATATTAGCCATACGGACTTCGCGTCGCACATTTAAACAAACCTAGTCCAAGCTCGCAGAGAGTGCCAATAGCAATTTTAAATGTTTAATTATGATATTTTCGATTGAACGGACTTGAATTAACGTATAACGAATGTAGCGGAAGTTAATGAGACCGTTAATGGTTTTGAAAGTTAACTTAAAAAAAATTTAACTTCGTTAATTAACCATTAACGGATTAACGGTTTTGTGTCCAGCATTGTCTGTTACTAAAAAACAATAATAATCTTTAGATTACACCTGGTAGAATTATTGACCAAAATCTAACATTATTTGTTTTCGATAGTTCTCCCTTTCCACAATAATGTGTGATAATAAAGAACCCTATCTACAGTGCAAAATAATTAAAATTTATTATGTATTTTTTACTTAGAGTTTGGTGTATTAGTGCGGTTTTCACATTGTGTATGTGTGGGCAAACTTTTTTTATTTAACAAACTTCAAGAGAAAATATAAAAATCGTTTGTTATACATGATATTAGATTTTTGCTGCACTTTTTATTTCAGATTGTAAATGTCATTCTGACTAAAATGTTTCATATGGACTTATTTATTTTTAATGCCTTAAAAAATGCAGCCATTGGAATATTAACAAAACTGTATTTTAAACAGAATTTTTTTAGTTCATTTTATCTTTATTATTACATGTTTTTAACTTATTAATTATTTTATTTACATTTTCTCATTCTAAAGACTACTGTTTGTGTTCTTTTTGCATTGTTTGATATCTATTTCTTTTTTTGGTTCCTTTTCTGCATATTTAAAACAGCTGTAACTTTTAAATGAATTGAAAAACAAATACAGTAGAGCGTCGATAATCCGAACCTCGGTAATACGAATGCCCAAAAAGAAATAATAATAAAATAAATTACTGAGTAACCAAGGGAAAAGCCATTTTTGTCGATTCCTGTTTACAGAAAAATATTGCTTCTGTATCTATCTTGTATCCAACATTCGTATTTCTTACTATTTTAGCTGTAATATTTGATAATCCAAACCACCTTCGGTCCCAATTACTTCGAATTATCGACGCTCTACTGTAAATTTATACACTGAGAAAACTAACTGCAAAATTACGGAAAATGAATGTAATAAAATACAGGACAAGTGCTGTAAAATGTTTCTGTTTTTTTTTCTACTGTTTTTTTATATATACCAGCTATATTACTGCATTTGGTTTACAATATTCACATATTCCACATTCATTGTGAAATTGCAGCAATACGATAGTAATTTTACAGGATATTTTTGCAATTTTGCATAAAAAGTACTGTAATTTCACTGTAAAGGTGATTTGTTACAATTAAATTCGTTTTTCTACAGAAATGTTTCTGATTACTTAATACTTCAATTTGTTACTTTTTTTTAAAAAAATTGTTCTCCAGAATTACCAATATTTACCGATTTTGTCCATTAAATCAAAAATGAAATTACAGTATAATTGCTGTAAAACAAGAAAATGCAGTTATTTGCGTTTTTTACTGGTATCCAGAGATATTTCTGCATTTTGTTTAAAATATTCATATATTCCACATTCATAATCCTGTGAAATTGCAGCATTATATTATACAGTAATTTTACAGGATATTTGTGCAATTTCACATAAAAAGTACTTTCGCAGTATAGAAGCGATTTTTACCTATTAAATTGCGTTTCTTTACAGAAATGTTTCAGATTACATAATACTTCAATTAGTTTTTTTTTAAATTATATTCTCCAGAATTATCAAAATGTAACAATTTCGTCTTTCAAACCAGAAATTAAATTGCCAAATATATTTTTTTGTTGATACTAAAACAGAGCAGAACTTTTTTACTCTTTTAAACTTTGAACGTTTCCCAAATTCCTACTTAAAATAAAACAATTCCTTACGTACACATCAATAATTTATTATACAAAATCACAATATACCGATACAAACAAATCACTACTTCACAGCCCTATAGATTCCCTTCGTGAACGACGACTCGTTCTTCTTGTTGATCTCGTGCAACAAAGACTGCGTCAACAACTCCGGCGTAGGCTCACGCTTCAAGAAATCCGCCACGAGATTCCACGGGGGTTTCCCACCGCCATGCGCCAAACACTCCCTCCTATACCTCTCCCCCTGCACCCTACTGAACGGATCCTCCTCAAAATAACTCTGCCAAATCCACGACGCCAAAGCTCGGGATACAAGATACGAATAATATTTAGCCCCGTAACCAACTAAATGCGAGAATCTCAATTGCCAAGCTGTGTTCGGAATATACGGAAGACTATAGTAGGAGTTTTGTACTTCTTCGATGATTTGCGTGGTCGTCGCTTCGCGAGGTATTTCGTGGTATTTTTGATCGAGCGCCGAATAGAAGATTTGCAGCTGCATTTCCGAAGCTGTGAATAGATGTTTGGAGCCGCAGAGGCGTTGGAGCATCGTATCGGGAATCGTTTCTTTTGTTTGGTAGTGCTTCGCGAACGTTTTTAAAACGCGAGGATCCGCGGCGAAGTACTCCATGAGAACGGAGGGGACTTCAGCGAAATCGGTACTGCATCTCGTGCCGGTGATATGCTGGTATTTGGTTCGACCGAGCATCGAATGCATGGCGTGCCCCATCTCGTGAAAGAGGTTATCTACCATTCCCGGGGATAACAAACAAGGGTTCGACCAGCGTGGCATCGGAAGGTTTAGCATCAAAACGACGATCGGTTCTTGATAAGTCCCATCGGGGAGGGTTTTCCCCCCTCGGATCGTAAAGTGGCAGTCCTGGTTCGGTTTTCCCGAACGTTCGTAAAAATCGCAATAGATAAACCCGAGGAGGCCTTCGGATTCGTGCACGACCGCTAATTTGTAGACATCGTCGACCCAGCTCTCTCCGAAGTTTAAGGGAACGTCTTTAAACGTAATTCCGTATAACGCGTTGAATAAGATGTTCAAACCTTCCATGCAGGCCCCCAAGGAGAAGTACGGGGAATATTCGTTTGTGGTCACCTTAAAAATGTCTTTTTTCACTTTTTGGGTGTAGTACGGGACGTCCCATGGCGCTAACGGTCCGGAGTTCGGAAACTCTGCTTTCTTAATCGAGGACATAACCTTAAAATCTTCCTCGGCTTTGGATTTAACGCTACGGGAGACGCTGTTTAAAAACTCCATGACCGTGTCCGGTTTTTCCATCATGCTCCCGTTTAACGCTCGGTGCCCGTACGTTTCAAACCCGCAGATCGTAGCTAACTCGTAACGAGCGGTTAATAATTCTTTTAGTAAAACCTCCTGTCGCCCGTCCGGTTGTAAGAAAACACGGTACGCCAACTCCCGTAAGATCGGATTAGCCGAGTCCCCATGTAACCCGGAAACGACTACGTATTTATTATCGGTTATGAAACAATTCCGTATAAAATCGGGTACCAAACTTTGCTTTACGTACCTCGGCTGGCAAGTCCCCGCGACGAACTGCTGCCCCAACTGTAGAATCGTATCGTTTAAATTAACGGCACGTGCCCGAAGATGATCGTCTAAATGAATCCCCGACTGTTCGAAATCAAACAAAAACAGCTCCGCCACGTGTTTATCGATATCGTCAGTCTCGAAAACGTCCCCCTCGGTGGCTACGTTCTTCAACGCGTTATACAAATTCCGATCCGTATTCAATTTCTCAACGACCCCGCTGATCCCGCAGCACGCGGTCTCCGCGGCTTGCGCGTAGCTCCCCTTCGGATGGGCCAAACGTATAAACTCCGCCAAATCAGCAACTTTACACAGCGTATTCGATAAATCGTCGAAAACTTCTACGATTTTCCTCGATCGATCCCCACGTACAGCCTCTTGCATCAGATCGTCGGTACGTTCGATGCATTGCTCTTGGAGTTCGTGAAACCCGTCTCCCGTACCCAGTTCGGGAATGTTGAATAACCCGACGCGTTGTGCGGCTGATAATTTTAGGTTGTTCTTCTGCGCTGGCCTGGTGTTGAAGGTGTTGGTCAGTGGAGACCATGTCCGTAGGAATCGGCTCGGTTGGAGAAGGAATTGGGGCCTCGCTCTTGTGAAGATTTTGTTTAGAAAGAGATTCGCGTTCATTGTTGGATTAGTCGATTGTCGATAGATTTAAAACATTGCACATGTGACGCACGTGTGAGATTTAAAGGAAGAAATCGCGGCCGATAGACATTACTGGTGCGATCGAGTCGCGATTTTTTTTTTAGGTTAAGTTTGGTTATGTCGGTCTGTTTGACGGGAGGGTGCGTTCCTTCGTAGGTGCGTTCGGGTGTTGGTGTTCGCGGCGCGGGTGCGTTCTGGTTTGTCGTTTCGTTTTTTTGTTGATAAACAATGCGCGTGCACTTTGATAAGATAACGGATATTAACATTCGGCTATTGATTTATGTTATACGCTTTTTTTACAAGACTATATAGAATTATATTGCGATGTGTTCAGAAAACGCGATTTAGTATTTCGTTCTTCGAATCTTGGTTTTAAATTAGATTTTTTTATACTTGAATAATTTTAATTGATTTCATATCGAAAAACGTCACAAAACGATAATAAATAATGTACTATAATGTATAATTATTATAAGTAAGTAGCCTCAAAATCCAATGTTTTTATCGACACACAAAACAATCACCTACTTATGATAAAAGGTCTCTAAAATAAAATTATTTGTCTCTTATTAAAGGACCACATATAAATCTTGCAAACTTGAAACGTACAAGACGTCAAGAACTAGTAAACTATAGAACAAAAAGTGTCATTCTAGGGTAAAATGAAGCAATTTCTTATTTGATTGGCTCGTTTGATATAGTTTTTAAGCGACAAGTCTGTTTAGGGTTACCAGATAAAAAAGAAATGAGATAAATGACAATTTATATTGAAATTATCAAAAAACAGGGTTCCATAAATACTATGGCTGGTAAAAGCAAGGTACGAAATAAATTTCATTAAACCTGAAAACGTTTGTTGGTCCAGTATTTCTAGATTTTTGATCTACAGTGTATATAAAGTTTAAATGCAGTAGATGAAAAGCAAGACAACAAGCACCAGAAACCATCCAGTGAGGAATTCAGTGAGTACTACGCAAAAGAAACAGAGAACGAAAACAATCACAACACCAACAACATACAAGCACGACTACCTTGCAATACATCACTCTTCCTAGAGCCAACGGACCACCTAGAGATAGAAGCCATAATCGGAAACATAAATGGTAAGACCACAGAAGACATATACGGATTGAATACCATGGTTATAAAAGACGTGAAGCAGGAGATATCTACTCCACTATCTGAAATCTTCAATCAAGCTATCTTAGAAGGAACTTTCCCAGGAAAACTAAAAATAGCAAGAATAACGCCGATATACAAAAAAGGGGAACCGTCAGAATGCAGAAATTACAGGCCTATAGCTATCCTACCAGCTCTCTCTAAGATACTCGAGCAAATACTACAAAAGAGGATTATGAAGTACTTAACGACAAACAATCTACTGTCACAACATCAATATGCATACCAACCAGGGAAGGGAACGAGTGACGCAAGCAGATACCTACTAAAATGCGTATGCAAATCTCTGGACGAGAGACAAAAATGCTGCGCTACTATGTGCGACCTAAGCCGAGCCTTTGATAGCATACCACACCGGATGTTGCTACAGAAGATGGACCAGTACGGGATACGGGGAAAACCACACCAGCTAATCGCATCATATCTGACAGATCGACTACAACAAATAATAATCGACGGCACACCAAGTAACCTCAGAGAAGTGACGACGGGTGTACCACAGGGTAGCGTCCTCCACAGCAGCAAACGAAGAACAATTGAAAGCAAAATCCAGCGATGACTTCACACAGGCCAAAAAATGGTTTACTGACAATGCTCTGATCCTTAATGAGGACAAGACAGATCGAGTACACTTCCAAATGGACCGATGGGAGAGCGTGGGAGATGCAGTGCGCTTCCTTGGCATCCACATTGATCCACGTCTAACTTGGAAGCAGCACATTGAGAAGCTAGCCAAAACACTATCAAAGAGCACATATGCAGTAAAGAGAGTTGAAAAAACGACAGGGTACCAAGCGGCAAAAATAGCGTACCATTCTTTATGGCACAGTCGTATGAAGTACGGAATTGAAGTGTGGGGACACAGCAACCACGCAAGAATCATCCTAACTCAACAAAAGAGAGTAGTGAGAAGTCTAACGAAAGAACCAGTGGACAGCTCCTGCAAACCACTGTTCAGGTCAAACAACATCTTGACTGTGACGGCCACTTATCTACACTGTTGCCTGTGCCAGGTACACAATCACAAACACACAAAAGAAAAGAGAAGCGAAGGACACCAACACAACACGAGAGGGGGGGAGCTACTGAGAACTGAATTCTCACGATTATCAGCAACCTCATTCCAAGGATTACCAACACGACTTTACAACACACTGCCCACAGAATGGAAAAGAACAACAAGTTCAGCGTTCTCCAAAGCTCTGAAGGAGCACCTGCTGCAATTGGCTCCATACGACATACGTGAATTCGAAGAGAACATGAACATGAACAGAAGAAATGTCAAATAGTTTGAAATTATCATTATACTGTATTATATTGACCACATTCTGTACAGAGTTTGAATGAATTTTTGTATTTTGTATTTTGAAAGTGATATCAATGGATAGCTTATGGTTCCCGTAGTAACATATGTAACATATTAACATCGGCTGCATTTGATCTTCTAATACACTGTACTGGACTCTTTTGACGTCGATTTTCTCGCAAATCTAGGGGCGAAAAAGTTTGATGAAAATTCTGGTGCTGTCCTTGATTAATATGCTACAACTCATAAAAATTAATAATAACAATAATAATAATAATCTTTATTTCGCCAAAAAAGCCAAGTTACAGGGAAAAAGTCAAAATGGAATAACAATATATAATTCAATGCATCTAATGTTTTATATATTGGATAGCTTCGGCAACCTCGTAGAAAGGTTCAACGGTTAGAGTTTTTCTTAGATCTTCCTTGAATTTAACCCATTGTTTGTCTCTCCAAGCTCTGGGAAGGTAATTAAACAGTTGGAGGTGCTGGTGCCGATGGACTGTTGTATCAATGCGATGGAAAGGAACGCTAATGTCTGCTTCATTTCGCAGACTCCGTGTTGTTGCTTGCTTTCTGTTCGGCAAGGTAATCATCTCACGTTTCGCACGCAGTAGTTGCTGATAAATATATGCTGTTAGAAAGCAGTATATGTTGGCGTTTACCCGATTTTTCCAAATTAAAAAGACATGGCGCTCTTTTTGCCCCGTAAATTTCATTTGTTTAACTTTAGCTCCGGAAATAATCCATAGATTTCAACGAATTAAAAAGCATAATCACCTTCCGAATGCAAGCTTTCAATGTGCCTATTTGTAAAATGATCGGATTAGCGATTGACCCACAAAAAGCTATATTATGCAATGCCGGCAATTCCGTTATTAGAAGAGCTAGAATAATGAAATATAGACTGTAGGCTACCCATCAATTCATATGTTTATAGTTTATTACATAATCATTGCTTATCTTGAATTTTCCATACAAAAGATCGTGCTGGAGCGCCGCGTGAATTGCGACGCTCTTAGGTCTTTGGTGTGGTGCGGGGAAGGGAGTCGTTACCGGTGCTGTCGTTAGTGAGAGAACCGCGGACAGCTGATTATCAATACACAAAAAGAACGATAACTTGCAAAGGTAGTAATTTCAACTAACAGAATAAAATTTTTAATTTTTGCAGATTTTGTATTATAATATGTGACTCGGTACGAGAGAAATGCCTTAACTACTATCTCTCGTTTTGATAGTATTAACTCCTCTGTTTGACGGCTCATAACTCTATAACTACTGAACAGAAAATTCATCGTTGACATCTATGGAGTATTTCCGGAGTAAATTATTTCTAAAGTTAAACGAATGAAATTTACGTGGCAAAAACAGCGCCAATTCTTCTTAATTTGGAAAAATCGGGTAAACGCCAATCAAGAACAGCATCAGAATTTTTTAAAACTTTTTCGCCCCTAGATTTGCGAGAAAATCGACGTCAAAAGAGCGGAAATAATGTATGCAGGGTTTTACGGGCCCTAGGCACACCTCCACCTACATATCGTATATGATATGAGACAAACAAAAATATTTTTTAAAGATATAAAAATCACATTTTTTATGTTAATAATTTTTATTAAAATTTTTGGTGAAAATATGTTATTTTACAAACCTAAAATGTTCTTTTTCTGATTTTGGCTTCAATAAATGTTTTGATGATATCATCATAGTAGTGGGTTTTTAGAAAATCCTTTTCAAGTTTTGCAAGCGCGTTGAGGTTTTACTCCGAAAGGGTACCGTGCAAATAATTTTTTACCAGTTTAAAATAGAAAATAAACCGTTGGCATTGCTGACTTGACTGATCGTGTTAGAAATAATCTTAAAATTATTTCGACATTAGGAGAGGTGGATTAAATTTTGTTATCTAAAATAAAATTTAACTTCTCTGAAGCAAATCCTACAAAAATCTCTGCGATTTTTAATAATAAATAAAACTGTTCTATTTATATTTTTTGTTCATCGACATTTAAATCTTTGTCAAAAATCTATTAAATTTGGGTCCCTGCAATAAAATACGTTTTGTTATTTCTATAAATATGTGGAACAATAACTTACTAAAATTATTTTATTAAAACCAAACAGTGGCTTTCTAAGCGAGTGTAGGTCATCTAACAAGTTTGGCAGTTCTAGAAACTACAAAGTTATTTTTTTGTCATTATCAATTTTTTTTTAAACTCACTTAAAAGTAATGAAAGGATATGGTTCTTCCTGTTCAAGATATTTATCTTGAACAGGAAGAACCATATCCTTTTATTATTTAAATACACCTGTTTTTTCTGCGTTTGCTCAGTTATATAATCACTTAAAAGTGTTGTGGGTTCTGCAGTTTATGTTATAGTTTTCCTTTTTTTCTCCTTAGCATTAGCATTCGTGCTACCTTAAAAATAATCTAGATAAAAAAAGTTGAACGTAAATCTTAAATACAGGATGGTCGCTTTTTTCTCGTTTATTTGAAGAGATAAATTTGGGCAAAAGCATTTTTTGCTGATCAAAGCAATTTCCAGACAACAAAAAACCAAACAACAATTTGAATTTTCGTTATAAATTTTGTACATTCATGAATATTCTTGAGTGTACTGTCTACAAATGTATGAATAGCCACCAGTTCCCAAAAATGGGTTTTACATATTATTTTATCTTATTTAAGCAAGTTTTGAAAATTATTTCCGTTGACATCATGTGAATTCCCCAAATTATAAAAGCCCGCTCTTTGTCCCTTTAGAAAATAAAGCGTTTGGTATATTGCAGTGCAGTTTTGAAAGTACTCCTGAAAATACGCCCTGAATATATGGCCACGATAGTACATATTTAATTACCTATCCGATAAGCCTTTACTTATTATTAGTATTAAGTACATATTGATTCTAGATAAGCTATTTTAAACTCTGACACACCAAAATACTCCCTGTAATCAATAAAAATAACAACAAATTCCCAAAAATCCTATTCCCTCACACACGCTTATCCTTATCATCAATAAGCTGCAAACTTAACACCACCCAGATAACCTTTATCTATACCCCATTGTAACACATCAATTAACAAAACAAAATACACACACTCCGACACACAATCTTTTCTAAAAACCCTAAAACAAAATCACCTCAAACCAAATAACACATCGTCATTTTTTCTCGGCTATTCCAGGTGAAGATAATTCGAAAACCGTCGCCTACTTCGCCGAACGACGACGACGAGGACGAGGACGGATTGGACAGCCTGCCGCCCCCCTCCCCGCCGCCCGGATCCCCCCCACCGCACGTCTACCCGGCGCGCATAAAATCGCACGGTATAAATAACGTGCATCCCAACTATAACGGCGGCGTTCCTTTTCTTCCTGTCGCCGGAAGTTATCAGCAGCCTCAGCAGCAGCAGCAGCAAGTTCAGTTCAGGCCGACGTTACCTCCGTTAAACATGCCCCCACCACCGCCTCACGGTCCGCCTCACCATGGTCCGCCTCATCATGGACCGCCGCCTCACGGTCCGCCTCATCATGTACCACCGCCGCATGGTCCGCCGCACCACGGTCCGCCGCCGCCGCATGGTCCACCGCATCATGGGCCACCGCATATTCCACCAGGTAAGGATTTTTACGTCCGTCACCTCAGAACGCCACTTTTCGCAAATTGTCTTGAAACTTTCCAAATAATTAGTACCCAGTTAGTACCAATTGGTACCACCAATCGCGGAATTAGTACCGCAAGGGAACCCCCGTAATTTATGAGTAGTTCTTTTGAACGTCACCTCAGAACGCCACTTGTAGTAAAACAACTCGAATCAGTTTGAAATTTTGTAAGGATTTAGTACCCAATTAGTACCCTCAGAAAACACTAACCCCCAAATTAGTACCTCAAAGGAACCCCCTATATCGGGGGGCAAAGACAGCGCGCGTCACCTCAGAACGCCACTTGTCGAAAAACAAGTCGAATCAATTCTAGCTTTTGTAGGGAATTAGTACCCAATTAGTACCCACAGAAAACACCAACCCCCAAATTGGTACCTCAAAGGAACTCTCCTAAATCACGGGTAGTTCTTTCGAGCGTCACCTAACGCCATTTGTCGTAAAACAAGTGGAATGATTTTGAACTTTTGTAAGGATTTAGTACCCAATTGGTACCTTCAGAAAACACTAGCCACAAAATTAGTACCTGAAAGGACCACCCCAAAATCGGGGGTATAGATGGCGCGCGTGAAAAGCCGAAAATGGCGGCATCTTTGATTACAATACGTTATAATAAGTAGGTACCATAATATTATTTTTGCTTAGGTATTTTATGTAACATGGTAGAAATTTCTATTTTAGCATAATTAACTGTATGGACTGACTTATTGTACCTACTATTTTCTTTTGTTTCGTTTACATACATACAAATACGAACTACCTAGGTACCTATCTAGAATGATTTTGAAAATAAGAGCATAATAGGTACATAAGTACATTAATAACTGTGATAATCCGGGTGCTTTTAAATAACCGGAAATGAACGGCGATTTGCGCGCGCATTGATCATTTCATGTGTTCTGTCTCTGTAATCATCGTCTAATTTTGTTTATAGTGGTGATACTAGCAGTTGTTATACTGGCTCCATACGACTGCAAAAAATAGTTCTACTATAATAAACCAAACCGAATAAGTTCATAAAAAGGTTGATTTGCTATTTTGTTACACACAATATTTTGTTACTGCGAGTTATCATATGCGATCAAAGGCTAGTGACGAGAAAAATCAGATTTAAATTTGTTGAATTGCTGTTTAGTTAAATAGCCACAAAAATAGCTACAAAAATGTAGCAGTCATGAGACTTTTTCCTACTTCAACTATACATAATATTATATATTACTACGTTCATATTTAAAAAAATATGGCTGTAGAGTTTGTAGACATTAATGTTCTAATTAAACACCCGAAGTAAAATTTCAACCCTTTGGAAAGCGAGTTCATATGTGGTATATCGGTATGGTAAGCTATAAAGATAGTAAAATAAGTTAATCTTCAACCCCATAGAAAAGTGTTTTACTTCTAGGAACCAATTTGGGGGTTGATGTTTTCTGTGGGTACCAATTGGGTACTAAATCCTTACAAAGTGAATTGTTTTACTACAAGTGGTGTTCTTAGGTGATGTTCGAAAGAACTACCCGTGATTTAGGGGGTTCCTTTGGGGTACTACTTTGGAAGTTGGTGTTCTCTCTGAGAGTACTAATTGGGTACTAATTCCTTACAAAAGCTAGAATTGATTCGACTTGTTTTTCGACAAGTGGCGTTCTGAGGTGACGTTCAAAAGAACTACTCATAAATTAAGGGGGTTCCCTTGAGGTACTAATTCCGCGGTTGGTGGTACCAATTGGTACTAATTGGGTATTAATTATTTGGAAAGTTTCAAGTCAATCTGCGAAAAGTAGCGGTCTGAGGTGACGGACGTGCATTTTTAGGAAACTTGAGAATTTTTTTTTAAATTTTTTTGTTCCATTTCCAACGCAAAAGAATTACTTGTGTGTGCGAGAAAAATTCTGGCGCCTTTCGGAAAAAATTCAGTTGCCAATCCACTGGTTTTGTGGCACGATTAAAATACTCACCTTGGTATCAATCGGCTCCAAAATATAATCTGAAATTTGCATGTTGAATTGAAATACTACAAGGCAATATCATCAAAATAGTTTTTTTTTTTAATCAACATGAGATGTCACAGAATAACGTAAAACCCCCTTAAAAAGTTCAGTAAATTTGTATGAGTTTTTATTCCATGCCGTAGTTTTAGCTTCGGAGTTTTGCTGTGTAAAAAAAGCAAGGTTGTGCGAGAAAAACTACCATCAAAATTTTGGCAAAAATGTTATTTAGGACTTCTTTTTCATAGATTTTCATATTTTTCTAAAAATACCAAGTTGGCATCTTGCGATGTCACAATATCAACATATAATTAGGAAATGTTTGTGTGCCATTGTGTCAGGTAGTATTTTGATCTCAACTTCCATTATTATTATGAATGTTTTTGACAAGATTATTGGCTTGTTTATATGCTTATTCTAGCTACTACACTTGATGCAATCAATATAATAGTAGCTAGCCTAAATTTCACATAAAAACTATAATTGTTTATTAATTTTATTACAATGGAAACTTTATACCGGGGTTATTCCGCGAATTTTTAATTTTAGGTTACAAAAATCAAGAGATCGCTGTGCTGTTAACGACCATCATGGCTATTTAAAAAGGGTTTTCATAAAACTTATCAGTTTGACCATCTATTCTACGACAATTCTAAAAGATGAGTCATCTTTTTGTTATAATGTTGCATCAAAATACTAATAAAAAACCCCATTCCTTATGTATAGTCGGTAAACGGGCGTGACGGGTGTGACACGTTACTGTTACTATGTGGCTTTGTATTGTCCTGCATTAGGATGAAGTTTTGACTGACGCCATACGCAGCAGGCACCACATGGTCCTCCAAGATGTTTTCGATTCCTGGCAGGAACTACCACAAGATCAGTTCTGTTGTCTATACTGATTCCAGCCCAAACTATCACAGATCCACGACCAAATCCATCCACTTCCTGTATACTAGCGGCTGCGTAGCGTTCACCAGGACATCTATATACACGTACTCGACCGTCGCAACGAGTTAAGCGAAATCTGGACTCGTCTGTAAACAGTGTAGACGCCCAGCGACGAAGTTGCCAATCTCTGTGATTCAGAGCGGACCTCATTCGCGCTGCTTTGTGATGCTCCGTAAGGCGTGATGCGCGGACAGGTCTTCTTGGTTTCAAATTCGCTTCTTTTAATCTGTTTCTAACAGTTTGATCAGAAATTTCTATTCCATATGCTCGTCTTAGGTCGTTTAGGAAGTATCGTGCTGTGGCAGTACGCTGACGTAGAGAGGAAATGACAAGAAATCGGTCTTGATTTTGGGTAGTTTTTCGACTTCTACCTTGTCTAGCTCTTCTAACATATTGGCCAGTCTCCCGAAACCGATTCCATAAACGCTGAATAAGAGAAGGGGAAACTCGAAGGTCCCTGCTAACATGTCGAATAGACTGGCCATGCTGAATAAGGGCGACAGCACGAGCAACTTGCACTTCACTAACACTACAACTGAATTAATTTGTCATCTTTAGTAGGCTTTCATACGTGAATTCAAGCTTGTCATTTTTACCATTTTGTTTTGCGTTATTAATTTACATTTTTAAGTGTAACTTAGAAGTAACTAAGAGTTGTAACAATGTTCTTGTAATTTTCTTTAGTTAAATATATGCCGTGGTAGTATTCCAAAAAGTCTAATTTTGGTAGAATTATTTTATTTTATATATTTTGTTTGTTATTGTATGTGGTATATATTTGTTCTTTTTTGTAGGTCCCCCACACCGTCCTCCACATGGAGCACCTCCAGGAAGGCCGTTCTGAACAACCGGAAGTTCTCAACATGGACACTTGATTACTGATATTTAAGAGAAAAAAATGCATAATCTGTAGGGAATTGTTTGCGTTGTGTATTCATTGTACATAATCTTATTTAAGTGGATTTTTGTATTAATAATTTTCCGATCTATATATAGATATATATAATTTTAATATTCTCTAATATAGTGAATATGTTTTAAGTGGAGTTTAGTTTTATTTCCTCTTCCTTTTTCAATCAACTTAAAATTAGTTAATAAATATGTAAGTTGAAAACGTTATAATTTGTGAATAAATCTTGCTCAAACTCCCGCCCTCTAGACGTTATGGCCGCAACTAACCTATGCCAAACTATCTATATATTGGTAAAAGTTGCAACCCCCATACTTTTAGAACACGAGCCGCCACTGTACTATGGTTCTTGTGGTTCTGCCGTTGAATCACTTTCGTTGTCAACTTGACAGGTGCCAATTTTCCGTTTTCTCGAGAAACTTCATATTAACTTCTATCATTTTCTGACATCATAAACGCCAGCCACAGTTGCTATAGAAACACGAACGAACACAAACGTCTAGAATAAGATATGTCATGGCATACTTAAGACGATCAGTTTTAGAAATAGAATAGGAGTACCGTATCATAATAGCGGCCATACCCTACTTTTTACCAGCACTATAGGGTATTTGACTGTATTAAAAATATTGCTTGTATTATAGTAATCCTAATAGATTACAGTTTTAGAAAACTATTTGTTATTACTTTTCAAAAAAAATATGCTGTATTCCTATTAAAAACCAAAATTAGAATTGAATTTTATTCACGTCCTATCACGTGATTGAAAACGCTCTGTAATTGGCTCAGTCTCCAGTGACGTCATTCGTTAGTACGCGTTTGGTTTGTCAGGGTAGGGTATGGGGAGAGCAATGCTCAGATAACCTGGGTCAGCTGTCTCTCTCTCTTATATGCAGACAAACGCCGTATGACGTTAGTCCGCCTATTATGCAGCGCGTCACTCTCGCCGTACAATACCGGGTTATCCGAACGCGCTCTTATGCTTCTCCCGTTTGAATTTAATAGCACTAAAGTGCCATGTAAGCATAACTTTGTAGGTTAGGATAGCCCTAACCTTAAGCTATCAGATCAGATAATACCTGGTTCGAAAATACGGATAGATAACTTATTCTAGTCAGTTTTACTTATGTCGAAGTAATCTTCACAACAAAAAACACTTGTATTGGCCGCTATTTATTTCATTTGGATTTCTACGAGCCGACCCACTATCTTCGCAGTTTCAAATCTTGCGGAACAGCTACAAATAGTTTATCCGGAGTTTTTCTTGACGTATTTCTGCATTGTGGATTTATACACCATTTATAACCCATTTGTATGTAGAAATTGTGAAAACAACACATCATACAACACAATTACCAAACGGCGACGATGCCGATGCTGACAGACCGTATGGGCCGATTTGACATCTACTATCGGGTGACGTCACACAACAGAAAGTATCGTTTTGGCGGGACTTTTTGTGATTCAATTTTTAACGCTGAGTTTTATGAAATATTGAGGAAATAATTACGAAAAATAATGCATTTACAATGTAGAGTGAAGGAATAAACACACTAAGATGGTTTTCCAATAATAGTCAAATACCCTATTCAAGAGCAAATATTAAATCTTTATTTCAAGGCAAATCAATAATATAGCAGTGTAAATATAGCAAGTTTAGCAGTGTAGACTGTAGCAAACTGTAGACTCTATATGGTCGGCAGTTATTTAAGATGGACTACCTGTAAAAGAAAATAAATTTTTTTAATACTACAGACGGTAATTGTAACTTAAAAATCTCTGTGTTATTAAGGGTACATATTCTACCGGCAGATATATTTATGAACATCACTGATGGTGAATAACTTGTGATGCAGTCACGGTATCCATGGAGACTTTTTGCAGGTTTTTCTAATGGTCAATCAAAGGTTTTGAGCTCTTCCAACATGAACAGCTTTTTCGTCTAATGTTACTGGTCAATTATTTATAATTATATCTTATTTTAAAAATTTATACGATAACAAATTTTGATAAAGTATTTTTTGCCATTTCCTTATATTTATACTTACCATAGAGAGCTGGATCATGGGGTGATGCACAGGGTTGATCTGTAAATAAAGACAAAAATTTAAACTTTCCATCATTTTCGGTAAAGTTTCATCAAATTCGAGCTTGATTAAAATTTTTAATAAGGGAATAATATAATATTTACCTGGTGTAGCGTCTTGTGCAGGGGATGGACACTTATGATCTGTAAATAATAAAAAAACAAGTGAAACTAAGAAAATAAATTCGAACTTGATTAAAATTATTAATAAAAAAATAATTTAATATTTACCTGCTTGAGCGTCTTGTGGAGGGGATAGACATTGACGACCTGTAAATAATAAAAAACAAACACAAGTGAAACTAAGAGAAGAATTCATTAATAGTACCAACATTATAATGCAATGAGTAAGTAATTGAAGCAATTAATAAAGAAGCAATAATGATCACTATAAACTGCCATGAAGCAATAAACAAAGAGCAAGAAAGAAAAATAAGTAACAATGTTATTTCTTACCTGGTGGAACGTACTGTGGGGGCTGGGTGCAACGTTGTGGTCCACAATGGTGATGAGGTGGTTGATAATGTGCACCGCAAGATGGCGCTGAAACATACAAATTAACCAAAATCAACTTCTGAAGTTCAAAATAAATAAAAAGACTAGTACTATCTATTCAGCCAGAGTTGGCATCTGCGTCATTACATTGTATCTGCAGTTGTAACGTAGCAAGTTGCTACGTAGCAACTACGTTAGCAACTTTCTTTAAATACCTTGTTAACGACTTTAATAAGATTTCGCATTCTATATTGAAAAAATTAACCACTTGTTAAGAATCATGCTGTTAACAACAGTGGTTAACTGTTGATGGTCATGCGCATTCAGTACAAAACATTCAATCAGCTGATCTTAATCAGTGAGAAAAGTCCGGGTAAGAAAAGTCCGGGTGAGAAAAGTCCGGGTAAGAAAAGTCCGGTTAGGAAAAGTCCGAGTGAGAAAAGTCAGGGTAAGAAAAGTCCGGGTGAAAAAAGTCCGGGTAAGAAGGGGCCGGGTAAGAAAAGTCCGGTTAAGAAAAGTCCGGGTGAAAAAAGTCCGGGTAAAGAAAGTCCGGGTAAAAAGGGGCCGGGTAAGAAAAGTCCGGGTAAGAAAAGTAAGGGTAGGAAAAGTCCGGTTAGGAGAAGTCCGGGTAAGAAGGGTCCGGGTAAGAAAAGTCCGGATAAGGAAAGTCCGAGTGAGAAAAGTCCGGGTAGAAAAGTCCGGGTGAAAAAAGTCCGGGTAAGAAGGGGCCGGGTAAGAAAAGTCCGGTTAAGAAATGTCCGGGCAAGAAAAGTCCGGATAAGAAAAGTAAGGGTAAGAAAAGTCCGGGTAAGAATACCATTTTATATTTTAACAACGTTGCTAAGAAATTTAACCACTTGCTACGTAACAACTGCGTTACAGAATTGGCCTGATTGCCATGATGTAATTACTAATAAAGAAAAATAAGAAACAATCTTACCTGGTGGACCGTACTGCGGGGGCTGTGCCCAATGTTGTCGTCGACAATGGTGGTGTGGGGGTGGATAATGTACACCGCAAGATGGCGCTGAAACATACAAATAACCAAAATTATCTTCTGAAGTTCAAATTTAATAAAAATACTAGTACTATCTATTCAGGCAGAGTTAGCATGTGCGTCATCACGTTGTATCTCGTTGCATATTGACCATCCAGGTCAATAGAAAAGTACTTACAAGCAGCGATAACCTCAATGTTCTATTGAACATATTTTATCAACAATAATAAATAGTTCTTACCTGGTGGGGCATGATGATACTGGTGATGATGATGACAACCACGTGGTTGTCTATGGTGATGATGGCCGTTATGGCCGTGTTGTGGTCCGCAATGCATCATGTTGTCAAATCTTCTTTTCAAAACTTCTTCAAACTAAGAAACTCGTTGGTGTTAAGAAACAATTACCTTTAGTGATTTGTTTCTAATAATTTTTGGAATACGGTGGAGTGGTTTTTATACAGGTGCAAACGATTCTTATCAATAAGTAGGAGGAGCATATGCAGAAGAGATAAAACATCATGTGGTTGTTTTTAAGTACCTAATGGTTAAGATTGGATGGTATAAATAAATGAATTAATAGATAACATTGTTTTTCGTAAGTGGTTTTGGGAAAAATACTTTGTTTTGTTTCGGTTTAATGAATCATAAGCATACAGTTGATAATCATGTGGTTGTGATTAGCTTTTAAGTACCTAATGGTTAAACCAGGTGGTATAAATAAATATACTGATAACATTGTTTCTCGTAAGTGGTTACGTGACAAATACTTCGTTTCTGTTCAATGACTCATACGCATACAGTTGATGATCATGTGGTTCTGATAAGCTTTTAAGTACCTAATGGTTAGATAAGTTGGTATAAATAAATAAATTGATAACATTGTTTTTCGTAAATGGTTTCGTGAAAAATATTTGTTTCTGTATAATGAGTCACAAGCATACTGTTGATAATCATGTCTAAACTTGTTTAATCGTGTCTGAACATGTCTCATCATGTCTTACAAATGTTCCCATCAGCAAATGTGTCTTTCAGCTGGAATCATGGCAGCACTAACCTTAAATAAACAAAGAAGTGCGTTCAAAATTCAGTTGTCAATTTACTAACCTTTTTCTTTGTGAGATATTCCGTTATTAATAATGGAAAAATACATTTTTAGAATGACCTTGGATCCTCTAATCAGTGAGATACTGCGTTGATAATCGAAATATATTGGAAATACAGAGTGTCTCACGTTAAAACCTAAGTATTAATATCCTTAATAATTCAAAATATGTATACGATTCTTCCATATAGAAAAGTTGTAAATAAGTATTCGATAGACAACAAAACCGTACTTTCTAACCTAACTTTCCAATTAAATATAAATGGAAATGGTCAGAGAAATAGTAGGTAGGTGGCGATCTCAGAACCATAAGTTCACGAGAGAATCAGGGCGATTCTGTGGCAACTGCCATCTGGGGCATTTCACGTGAAGCGGACAACGAAAAAAAAGTGAGGTTTTTAAATTCGTTCATAATCGGCCAAATTGTGCGTCTAGAAGATATAAATGTGCATACAGAATATTTTTTGAATGTGAGGTTTAGTTGCCAAGTTATGGCCATCTAACGAATTGATGTGAAGAAAATACGTATCTTTTGGAAGCAATTTTTCAAATTAAACAAATTTACAATAAAATATTAAAAGTGGTGGTTTATATAGAAAATTTGTTGATCTTTTTAATTATGAAATCAAATTCGTAGTTGGAATTCTTTTCTGGGATAAAACCAGAAGTAAATTTTTTAAATTAAATTTTTAATAACTTCGCCCCTTTTTAAAAAAATAATTTTACTCTCATAATAAAGCTTAGTGTGTAGATAATACACTGAAAGTTTTAAAATGGGATCCCAAATAGTTTAGGAGATACGTGTATGTAACCACATACGTGACGTATTGTGCGGGTACTAAGTGCTTGTTGAGCGCGAGCACCATCTCTTTCTGGGACTCAAGACCATTTGACGTGATACTAGAATACAACGCATAATGTGCGCGTACACTTATCCGGGCGATATAGTGTTAACTTTGTGAATCTGTTTTTTTTACAAAGAAGATTTTAATACGGATGCAGAAATTCATTTTCACGCAACGTCTCACGGAAAGGGGCCATGTGATGGTCTTGGGGGGAATCTCAAACGCTTAGTCACACGTGCAAGCTTACAGTTACCTCCAAGTAAAGCAATCATTACACCCATGCGATTGTACAAATGGGCAAAATCATCTTTAAAAGAAATGGCGATTTATTACTGCTCCGCAGCCGATATTAAACTGCAGAGGATTTTTCTGCAACCCCGATTTGATGCTGCAATCACCATTCCAGGAACAAAAAAATGCACGCGTTTATGCCATCAACCGAAGGCCTTCTTGTAAAACAAATTAGTATTGATTCTCCTGGTAAAATAGTAAAAATTCTCTAAAAATTCTTACAATGCTGTTTCATTTTGTTTTAATGCGTCTTCGTGCAAACAATGCGAGCTCAGCAAGCTCCTAGTACCCGCACAGTACGACACGTATGTATTTACATACACGTGTCTCCTAAACTATTTGAGATTCCATTTTAAAACTTTCAGTGTATTATCTACACACTTTAAGCTTTATTATGAGAGTAAAATTATTTTTTTAAAAAGGGACGAAGTTAATAAAAATTTAATTTAAAAAATTTACTTCTGGTTTTATACATGAAAAAAAATTCCAACTACGAATTTGATTCCATAATTGAAAAGATTAACAAATTTTCTATATAAACCACCACTTTTAATATTTTATTGTAAATTTGTTTAATTTGAAAAATTGCTTCCAAAAGATACGTATTTTCTTCACATCAATTCGTTAGATGGCCATAACTTGGCAACTAAACCTCACATTAAAAAAATATTCTGTATGCACATTTATATCTTCTAGACGTACAATTTAGCCGATTATGAACGAATTTAAAATGGCCTTCAAACACAGGAGTCAATATTATCGAAACGAGAGATCTCTCGTTTCGATAATATAGTCATAACTCTAAAATAAATAACTTTAAAACTACTGAACAGAAAAAATAGAAATAAAGTATGTCATACTCCTGAATCATTTCTACTCGATTTTTGCACTTTTATATTAACGCTCGTCTTTCCAATTTTTTTCCTCGTAAACCGTTTGCCACAAAAATTTCAATTTTTCTTCAGGTTGCATTTAGAGCCTCTTCTATAGATTGGCGTTTTTGTTTTCTTCAGTTCCTGTGTAATAAATGTTGCGAACGCATTGCACGAAATTTATATCATTCCTATTAAATCGCTTTAAAAATTAGATACTTAAAAATAATTGCATAATAATTTTTAAGTCTGTAATTTTTAAAGCGATTTAATATGAATGATATAAATTTCGTGTAGCACGCACTACGTCAATCCTAACAGTAAATGGAAACGTAGCTGGGACAGTGGAAGGAATTTACTATTAGTACGATCCGATCAGAACAATTTAATTTCGGCATTTTGAATAGTAGTGCGAGTTTAATATAGATAATGAATTTAAATGTACAATTAATTATACCCAATAATATTTTACAAAAACGGATTCAAACGGATTCACTGCGCCAGATATTGTTCATGTTTATTTCGGTCTTAAAAATTAACAAATAAGTCGGAATGCTATTAAATTCAAGGGATGTGTTTCTCAGTAAATTAAGATTATTTGCATGCTAACTGCGTTGTCCTGTTCACATTTGTTACTGAGATATCGGCTTTCATCAAAATCTTGTTCGCAACCGTTATTACATAAAAACTGAAGAAAACAAAAAAGCCAATCTATAGAAGAGACTCTGAATGCAACCTGAACAAGAAATGAAATTTTTGTGGTAAGTGGTTTAAGAGAAAGAAAATCGGAAATACAGGCGTTAACTTAAAACTGCAAAAATCGGGTACTTTTTTCATTTCTCTCGCGGTCATGTTTACACCGAGAGGCAAACAATTTTGACAGTCATACAACTTATGTAGAAATGATTCAGGAGTATGCCATACTTTATTTCATTTTTTTGTTCAGTAGTTTTAGAGTCAATACTATCGAAACGAGAGGTGGCAGTTAGGGCGATTCTCTCGTGCGGGGTCACATATGGTTTTAAGTACAGTGGTTCAAAACAAAATTCACGGTATAGCATTTCATTTCTAATTCCAAATTTTCAGATCTCCATTCATTCATAAATTCATAATAAAATATCATATAATGCCATTAATTCTTGTAAAAAGAATTAAAAAATTCCTCTATATATTATGTCAGTTCCAAATGGTTTTCTTGTATAATCAAACTTGTTTGTTTTGTCGACTTTGTAGACTTATTTATCTACTGTATGATTATGACTCATTCAACAGAAACAAATCGAAGTATTTTTCAGGAAAATACGTTTGAAAAACAATTTTATCGATTTATTTATTTATACCACCTAATCTACACATTATGTACTTAAATGCTAATCTCAGTCACGTGTTTTTATCTCTTCTATACATACATTGCTCCTCCCATATATTGATAAGATTACTTTTTACCTACCTGCATAAAAATCATTCCACATATACAAAACACATTATTAGAAACAAACCACCATAGTTAATTGTCAACTTATACGAGAGCATTTTTTTTTTATTTGTAGACGATTTGAAAGAAGAAATTAAGATGCCTTGCGGACCACACTGCTCATGTGGCCGTTGCCATGGTCACCATGGTCATCATGGTCATCACCATGGACCACCACATCATCATCACCCTCCACCACGTAAGTATAATTTTTGTTGACAAAGAACTCTTTTATTCGATTATGTGTGACTAGTAGAGTTCCTATGGTCAATTTTTGCACCTAGGTCATCAATTTTCAATCGTCTAGACTTAATCGATACTCTATAGTCATTTGTGCTACTACAATAATCACAAGTATCAGTATATCACCATTTTTTGCTAGAACATTGAGGTTATGTCTGCCTGTGCTTTAATTGGCCTGGAAACGTCCACGTTTAGTTTATATAAAAAATGACCTTCGGGCTGAGACTGGGTCGGAAATTGATGACGCACATGCCAACTCCGACTGAAACGATAGTACTTGTCTTTTTTATGTTTTTTGAACTTAATAATTTTTGATAATTTTTGGTAATTTGACTGTTTCAGCGCCACCTTGCGGTCCACACCACCCACCGCCCCACCACCATTGTCCACCAGGTTGGACTCCGCCCCCACAGTACGTTCCACCAGGTAAGATTGTTATTTATTTTTCTTTATTGTTCATTATTTTTATTAATCATTACTTAATGGCAATATTTTAAACATAACTCCGTCAGTTTATTTTTTTATTTACGACGCATTTTTTTTTGATATCCTTGAAGTTAGTATGACTTCCGGTTTTTCCGGAAATGACGTCATCATTTCTCAATGTGGTTGTCATAGAAACGTGTAGGTGAAACTTTTTTTCACTCGCGTTTCCATGACAATGTTCTAAAATATCGACTATAACCTCCATATTTACTGATATTAAACTTTGCACAAACGGTAACCATCAGCAATAAACAATTTGACACAAGTATATATGAAAATATATGTGACCGGCTTCGAAGAAAGGGGTCTTACGGCTAAATAACGATTTTGGGGTTTTGACAGATTCGGAATGCTGGAATCTTATTCTTTAACATGCAGTTTATCCGACATCAATCGTACAAAATTTGGTGAAGTTAGATAGAGGATTCCACAAAACTATATTTTCGCGGGAGGAATCAATTTTAAAGGGTACTGTTTGCGTACATCGTTGTCACATGGTGTGATCTGTATTTTAATTTTCCTTATTTAAAGTAATATACGCATGAATAATTTATCAGCTGCACAATATCAATAAGAAATCGACTTAATAAAATATTTTCAAACAGACATCTGCGTTCCAGATATACATATAAAATACATATAAATAACGTGGAAAACGTTGTAAATGCTGCACAGAAAAATACATACTGATGCCCACAAAAAATTGTTTTCGAGCACTACGCCATATTACCAACGAAATATTATCGTGGTAAGTTTTAGACTACATATGTATGACTGTAATAAGCAATAATAATTTATGTTTTTAATTCAGAATGACGTATACTAAATACTATGATCTTGAAAAACAAATACACTTTAAACCTATTTGCAACTATTATCAGCAACCGTAGTATTCAAAATACAACATATCTTTTTAAACATTTTTAAACACTTTTTATTAATATTTATTGATTTTCCAGTAGCTCAAGAATCATACAAACTCATTTTTACTATGTTAATTTTTGAAATGGCTAAAACTAAAATCAACAAATTGTGAACATTCATAAACATTTCAGAAATGGCCTGCCTTTTTCGGGTTTCTTCACTTATCTCTGTTTAATACCACCGATATTATAGTATGCAACTGAAGTAAGGAAACATAGAAATATAAATGGCGAAATAACCACACAGTGACAAGTCGTAATACTAAGATACCTTTCTCACAAAAGTAATAGGTAATATACTACCAAGGTCTATAAAGTAGTAAGGTTGTCCAAGTACGAGATTTCTCAGTTTGAGGGGTAAAGGGAGATAGTGACGTCACTAGAGTCGTGCGCTGCCACCAATTTGAATGCTCATTTCGTTGTATGATTTAGGTTAAGTAGGTGCATAATTATATTGAAAAAATAAATGCATCTTTATTGTGATCATTTTTAAATGATTAGGATGAAAAAAAAATGATGAATGTGATTATCACAACATGCTATTTCAATAATTTGTTAATAATGCTGAATAAGTACATTAGTATGTAATGTATGTCCGATTAAAGAAATGGGTTGTGCTAAATCAGGTCTCTGCAGTTGGAATCAAAATTTAGCAGAAATTCAGTGAGTGGAGTCAACCTACAAACAAAATCAAGAGCCGGAGTCGAAGGTGGTATAACGGCAACCACAATTTTTTTGCCACCATGGAAATTGGGGGTTGAAACACTAAAATTACCAGGAATTGAAGTCGAATGTTTGGTTTACCGACTCTACAGATAAATAAATAGAAAAACTATAACTAAATCAGTATTGGTAGTATTGGTACAACTTGCTTATTAAACCACTCATTGGCTTGTCCTGATTACAATATTTGGTTAGAACATACGTACAAAGAAAAAATAAAAAATCAGTAAGAAGCTTTATTGTACAAATTTTCTCATCTTTGTTGTAATTTTATTTTTAATATCAGCTACTCTTCGTTAAATATTTAGATTTTTTTGCTGTTAAAAAGTAAAATTTAAAAAAATTTATCCGTACATATATTGTTTGCTCGACAAAAGCTTTCAAAACTATGGTATCAATAATTGGATCTTGTTTTAAAAGCTCTCTTCTTAATTTACTGCTAATTCTTTTCGAATTATTAATCCCATCCCCCGTAAGTCTTTCGAACTTGCTAATTCATTTTATTCAACAAGCGTTTAAATTCTTCCGACGGATTTATTAGGCCGTCAAAAGATAAATGACGTATCCAGGATGGAAGGGAGTATGGGTGCTCTTGCTGGTCTTCGTATGAGTAATGTCCCAATTGTGGATGAGTTCTGCTTTAAACTTTGATCACGTGGAAAAGTATAATATGATATTGTTAATCCAATCACTGTTGAAATGTTATACCTCATACCGCAACCCGGTACGGAGCAAACCATAGGCATCTAAAATTGATACATGATTTAGAATAATGTAATTTCCAATATAAATTAATATCTTACCTTTACTAACTTAATTACTTCATAAAATACTACACTAATAAAACAACCAATAACGTAAAACTATCAACTATTGAATATAACAATATAAACGCAGAATAACGATTAAACACGAACAAAAGCAACCTTTCTAATACACTAAAAAACCTATAACGAGCTGAGCTGGCAATAATTAAACGTATCTTTGAACAAACTAAACGAGCGATGTACGCGACGTGATGCGAAGTGTGCCGGGACTCTAGTGACGTCACGAAAGTAGAGCATATAGGGATCTGAGGGGGGTATATAAAGTGGACTATAGGAAAGATAGCAAACTGGATAAGCTCTCTCTATATAGACCTTGATATACTACTAAATTATAAATTTTGAAGGTTTCAGTTTGCAGAAATCTTATTAATTTTGTAGTGCACAGTGTAAACAGCCGCGGAACATCATGCAGTCAGAGCACTTAACTTGATTAGCAACGTGAATTGTGCCCTAAAACATACTCAAACACCTCAAAGATGTTCATAACTCTGAAATGACTTAACGGAAAAAAATCAAATAAACTGCGTAATACTCCTGAAACATTTCTAAATAACATGTAAAGCTATCAAAACTGTCTGCTCTTAGGTTCAAACTTCAACGTGAGATTTATGAAAAAACGTTCCAGATTTTTACAAACTTGTTTACAACCAGTATTACATATATGAACATAAGAAAACATAAATGCTAATCAATAGACAAGATTCCAAATTTTACTCGATCATGATCTGACATTTTTGCACTAAGAGGTTTAGAAGAAAAAAAATCGGAAAGGCGAGTGTTAAGTTAAAACAGTTAAAACTGCAGAAATCGGGTACCTCTTTACACTTCTGTCGCGCTCATCTTTAAACCGAACCGTAGAAAATGTTGATAGTGATACACTACATATAGAAACGATTAACTAATATATCACACATTATTTTATTTGCTTTTGATAAATAGTTTCAGAGTTATGAGTCTTCAAACACATGTCTCCATACTATTATTTAGCGCCGGGCAGCGCTGTACTCTAGACGCGTATTTTTTTTAAATTTCAACGATGATGTCATTTCCGGAAAAACCGGAAGTTATAGTAACCTCAAGAGTATACAAAAAAATCATTTTTTGACATTAGCTTTCCCAAAATTTCATTCGTCCAGTGTCATAAATAAAAAATAAACAGGCGTACCTATGGCGTGGGTCACCCGGTATAGAATATGTTCATTTATTTTTTTATTTATTTACAGGCCAACACTGTCCACCCCCTCCACAATACGCTCCACCAGGTAACCAGTTTATTTCTATAATAAAGATTTTAATCAAGTTTCGAATTTATAAGGGTGAAATTTTGGTAATTTACAGCTTTTTCTTTATTTTCAGGCCATCACTGCCCCCCACCTCATTTTCCAGCACCACCTGGTGAGTATAAATTTAAGGAAACGAGATATGTTATCATAATTTTTATTGGCGCAATCAATTTTTAAAATGCCATAAAATAATATTGAAGGAGATATTATAACGTGATATGCCATAAAAGAAAAATTCTGTACAAACAAGTTCTGATTTGTAGTGTTGTATACGCTGCAAATAAACACAATTTATTTTGTAGATATACAGTTAAAAGAATTGAATTTAAAATGTGGTGTCAACTGTGTTAATTGGGTTGCATACTTCATTAGAAAATATATACATTAAGTAGCTAAATTTTAGTATATTATTAAATTGCATTTTCTTTTACAGGTCGTCCATTTTAGACAACTCTGCTTATCTAATTACAAGTCGGCGGTTTACAAGTGCTAAATGATATAAATATACTAAATATACTAGATACTACATATTATTGCTTTGAAATAAAGATTTAATTTTTATTTGTGAGTTGTGTATTTTTTTCAAACTGACTCCCTTATTGTGAAATGCAATTATTTTGGCTAAGTATGTGGCATATTACGTTATTATAGTATGTCTCAACACAAGTGAAAGTGACTCATCGATTTAATCATGCTTTTTCATGGGTAAGTTCTTACGATTTGAATGCAGAGATGTGTCACGCTCACTTTTGTTGGGACATATGGATACAATATGACCTTCAATAAAATTCATGATTCAAACTGAAAATATTGTATTTTCTTTTACAGCGCATGCACACCCCTATATGCGGTAAAAGAACAAATAGGATTCTATAAATAAGACAACAACAAGAAGAACAAATGACTCTGACAGCTACTCTGTTTACCTATCAACTATTTAGGTTAAGTAATGAATAATGTACTTTTAGCTTTCTTACATTTAATAAAGATTTAATTTTTCGTGTTGAAATGTGTTAACGTGTTTTTTTTTTGCTTTTCTTCGATCAATCTTAAATTGGAGAAATCCATTCCAAAATTTGTAAATTAGTATCCGTAATTAATTAATAACTGATTAGGTGAGACGAAATAATAGCTAAAATCGGGATATTCAGTAGGCTGTATCTCGTTGACCCTTTGTTCAATCTTAATAAAACCAACACCATTATATTTACCTCTGCTTAAGCTATAGGAATGTCAAAACGTCCGATCGCGATTATACAGATTTCGGGTAGCACGCGTGGACAAATGTCGGCGTGTTATGCGACAGTTTGCGTTGTTAACTTGAATATTGGTGACAAAATAGAAAAAGATATTGTATTTTTGTTTGTCAAAGAGTAAGATAATTATTATTCATAGTAAATATTACACTATTACCAAGTTGATTTTCCATTACAACGTACGGATTATCTCATTTGTTAGTTTTAACGAGCAATAGGTATGTACTAATTATTACAAATGATTCAGATTTCATACAAAAATAGCGGCCATAAGTAAAATACGAGTCTAGTAACTTTAATAAGGCAATTGTTCTATTCTTTTTGTTAACTATGTTGTAAATATATATAGCTAATTGCAATTAGAATAACTGATTATACTTGTACATTGCAAACATGAAAGTTGTACTTGTTTTATTGCTTGCTTCAGGGTGTATTGGTAAGTTAATAAATTTATATTAATAAATATAATTCATCATTTATACAAGGGTGTTACTTAACATATGGGACCACTGTATCGGAGGCACATAAAGCAAAAAAAAAACGGCCCTTAATCAGACATCGTAAATTTGACATTTAAAGTTTAATTGAATAGTTTGTGTCAAGAAAAGAAACCTGCAAAAACCTGTAAAAATATTCGACGTTCGGCTGTGCGGACGAGTTTTCTTACGCCATATACTTGATATTTGCAATACCCAGTTGAAGTGGGTATAGCAAATGCAAAGGCGACAAATATTGGTGCATTTATTTGTACTCGATGAACAATTTAGTACGCTGTTTAATTTTTCCATGTTTTTAATTTTGTTTTGCGTGTAGCAGGTCGTATACGAAGATTGGCAATAGATATTTATTTATTAGTAACATTTTTAATTTTTCTAAAGGGCGAAATCCGCATAAAATTGTAATTTTGTGAAACCGTCAGACAGACAGTTTTCCGGAAATCGTCAGACAGAAATTAAAAAAAACTTGTTGTTTTTACCTGTCCACATAAACACAATGTTATTTCTTTCCAAGAAAAACGTACACCATATACAGAGTGTATCCTAAGTTGATGCTTTTCTATAAACAATATAGAATTAATAGATGATACTCATTTATGAGCTTTCAAAATACAACATTTTGGTTAAATAAAAAAACTCCACAAAATTGTCTCTACTATTAAAATATTTTTAATCGTTTTCGTTTCTCTTCAAGTAATAAACATCATAAAAACTTTATAGACAGCTATAAAATAGTCTATAAAATAATTTATTTGAAAAATTATACTTTATTTGCTTGTATTTATGAATTTGTCGATTTTTATGATGTTTATTATTTGAAGAGAAACGAAAGCGGTTATAAATATTTTAATAGTTGAGACAATTTTGTGTAGTTTTTTTATTCAACAAAAAGGTTATATTTTGAAAGCTCATTTGTTTAAATTATTGTATCAGAAGCTAATTGATCTGTATTTCAGACAATATTAGGACATCTTTATACAACGAACCTAGTAGTACAATTGGATTTACTAGAACTTTAAAGATGACGAAGAAATAATTTAAATAAAAAAATATATATTTTTTCTCATTAAAATAATAATTTATTTAAACTTGTTCACATCAAATGACCAATTGTATTGTTTTACAAATCTGTTAAAATTAGATGGTGCGAGTTAATAATACAGAAAGCTGACAAATTAAACAAAAAATCGTTAACATTTTGTTTTTTTTATTAATAAGCATAAGATGCTTAACATATTGAAACTAATCTAACAGATTAACCATCAATTTAAATCTGAATTCTTAAAACTAGGTACTTGTCTCTAATAGGTTATCCACTGATGTCCCTATATTTACTTTGTCCCAAACAAGAAGCACTAACACTTCACTCACTGTGCTCTGCTTTTTACACATTTCACTGATTCACTAGTTCGAAGGGTTTAGTTCTTTTTAGTCTTCTCACTAGATTCTGGTTGTCCAGTAGCTGCAGGGCCTCTACGTTGACGTGATGGCTTAGGCGAGATTCATGCTTAGTGGCGAATCTTTTTATCTCTTGGATGACTTGTGGGACACCAAGATCACGGTGCAGGTCACTATTCCGTATGTACCAAGGAGCGTTAACCATATTCCTTAGTACTTTATTTTGGAAGATCTGGATTCCTTGTATATTGGAGCTTTTTGCGCAGCCCCAAAGCTGGATGCCGTATAACCAAATGGGTTTTAGTACTTGGTTGTAGACTTGTAGTTTGTTCTGTACTCACAACTGAGAGTTTCTTCCCAGAAGCCAGTACAGTTATCTGTATTTGAGGCCAAGCTCTACTCTTTTCTTCTTAACATGTTCTTTCCACCTTAGTTTTGTATCCAGTGTCATACCCAAATACTTTGCAGTGTGCGCATATGGAACTATGGCGTCGTTAATCTTGACATGAGGTATGTCCTCGATTCTTTTGTTTGTGAAGTTAATGTGGACAGATTTCAGTTCGTTGAGCTTGGTCTTCCATTTTCTGGTCCATTTGTATATTTTGTTACTAGCTTGTTGAAGATTCCTGGTAGATTCACCAATAGTTGATCCCACTGCCATTAGAGCCGTGTCATCTGCGAATGTGGCGACTGTTACATTTTCCATCTGTGGAAGGTCACTTGTATATAGTAGATAGAGAATTGGTCCCAATACACTATCCTGGGGTGCCCCAGCTTTGACTTCTTTTAGTTCCGAGTATTCATCGATCTGTTTTATTCTGAATAGTCTATCAGATATATAGGACGTTAGCAGCTCGACGTATTGTAAAGGTAGCATACTCTTTAGTTTGTGTATCAATCCTTCATGCCAAACCTTATCGAAAGCTTGTGTCACATCAAGAAAGATTGTTGAGCAAATAAGCTTTTCTTCTAATGCTTTCTCTATGATATCTGTTATTCTATGGACTTGATCTATAGTGGAATGCTTTTCTCTAAAACCAAATCGTTAAAATGAAACAAACAGTTTCGTCAAGATTTGTTTTGTAAATTTCCACAAGAATGCCCTTGTTAGTACGCAGTGAATTCTGCACGTATGTAGTTAAAAATATGTCGGCATTATAAAATAAAATCTTGCTTGTTCGTAATCAAATTATCAGTTTGATTTGAAAAAGTAAATTTGCAAATAAGGCGAACTAATCAAAAAAACAGCTAGTGCCCATTCGGTACGCACATGTAGCAAGTCCTCAAAGAAGATTTTCACATATTAGAAAATGCTATGTGGCGATGCATCAATGTCCGATGCATTTACTGTTGCAGTGCAACTCTGACGGTCCGAAATCACAAACGAATATTGTACAAATTTGTTGGTATGCATAGATTTTTTTGAGTTTTATGAAAATCAGCCGGTAATCATGGATGGATGAAAAATATTCGGTGAACGAACTTAAAAGGAAATCATGGCATCGTTTAGACCAATCAATAACAAAAATTTTCGATTTTCGTGGCAGATATATTTGCCAAATATTTAACATGTGGCAAATATTTGATATTTGGCAAGTATACGAATATGTAGCCCCGGCTTAACATTAGACATTGGATTTTAGGTGGACCGGCAAAACGTATTATTGGAACGGAAGTACCTTTCACAGCATGTCCCCACGCAGTTTTGATTGAATACAACGGTAGAATATTCGGAGGGGGTTCCATATTGAACAAAACACACATTATATCATCTGGATCATCCTTTCTGTAGGTCCGCGCAACATTTTTATATAATAAAAGCGATTCAACATTGCATAGACATAAATTGAAGCAAATACTTAACAATGAAATTAACAATGCAACCGTGTTCATAACAAATTGTCAAAATTATCTTCAACTAACCTTAAATGGTGCTATACGCATGTTTAAATATGTATAGAATATAGATATTTCGCAGTTTATGCGATTGCAAGCAATTCTAAAAAGGCAGTTTGTGGTTATGTGTTTTTACGTTTGACATATGGCATTTGATACCAATGTGACCAATCTTAGAAAAAAGTTACTAAAAGCGATGTTACAATTTGTTAATTGTAACATTGAAAATAGTGTAGAAATGCAAAGTAGAAAAATAACATAGTAGCGTCTCAAATCACACGTCGAAATATTATCCAAGTTCAAAGGATAAGTTTTTTCTATAAGTTGGGTGTATTTTTCACTACTATAATATGAATATGTCTATACAATTTCGGCCGTTTTTATTTAGAAAAAAAAATTGATAAAAATATCAACAATTTCATCTGTTTGTTTGTAGAGATCCTGAACATCCTGCATTATATCGAATTAAAACTGGTGCAATTAATGTCAATGATACCAAATCGTATAGAGTTAAATCAATAAAGTCACCTGGTTTTAACGACTCCACTCATGAAAATAATCTTGTTGTTGTAGAGGTTTGACAAATTCTTGTATAATAAAATACGAATCTCTGTTCTTTTTTTTATAACTATTATTTGCAGTTGATGAACCCAATCGACTTGAAAACAATAAAGCCAGTTTCTCTACCAACTGATGATAAAATTCCGGAGATGGTTCCTGTTCAAATTTGCAGCTGGGGTGCTTACAAAATCGAGTATGACCCGGGAAATGACCGTGGTTTTTTACGCAGTACAGCTGTGAGTGTTTTCGGCCACAAGAACTGCGAACAAGCAATATCTGATAACTACATGGCGTATCCACTGTTGGGCCGATTCCACAAAGAGTAAGTTGTTTCTTAAGTAATTATCTCACATATTTATTGCAGACTGCTAAAAACTATTATGGATTTCTCGTTGCGTGAGTTTTTAAACTCGACCCAAAAAGAGCTGTTTGATCTGTGTTCAGTGGCGGACTGGGTCCAAAAATATCGGTTGCCAGGAAGCTAAGGGGGCCCACCTTCTTTTTTGTTTATGCTGCCGGTATATATATATATATATATATATATATATATATATATATATATATATATATATATATATATATATATATATATATATACAGGTGGCCCACTTATTTCCCCGAAAATTATAAGAAAGCAAATGTCATTCTGAATATATTTCTTTTCTCAATTCCATGAAAAATTCAGCCGTTTGAACACACCCACTACACATTACAACCATAGAAAGTAAATACATCTAAATATAAATATTTCAAACAAACATAAATTCAATAAGTAAATGAACAAAAAAAATTATATGAAGCTTTTTATTAACTTATTTTCTAGAAAACAAATATCATTTTGAGTAAAAAGTATCATATGGACTTATTGGTTTTCTCAATTGCTTAAGAAGTTAGCGCCGGTTAAAAAACGGTTTTGTTAATAACTCAAACGGTTGTAACTTTGTCATAAATTGAAAAAATAATAAGTCCATATGAAACGTTTTACAACGCAACAAAAATTTTATGAAATAGAATGTTAAAAATAAGCAATAGAACGAATAAATACAATATATAAGATCGATAAATAAGCTTTCCTAAAATGTCTATCTCGGTGGTCTATCGTCAACAGCAAAAAAGTTATTACGCATCTAATGTGACATTTGTAACTTATGCACAATATTCATAAACTAATATTAAATATCCAGATTGTTCGACAAAATTCAACAATCTCTCAATTAGAAAAATTCTTCTTTTCATGTAGCAGCTTTTAGTAATAGCATTCTGCAATTTTGATTTATACAAACGTATAATTTGTGATATTTATTTTCTTCAAAGAATTAGTAATTTATATATCAATCTAAAATTGTTTAAATAATATTTATCATTAACATTCAATTGTTCATGGTGGTCCAACGCTTTGAAAAACTAGATCGCCTGATTTAATCGAGTTTGCTTTGTTACTCTGTAGACATATTGAGGAACAAATTTATGGGAATAATACAACTACTATAGCGAACATGAAGAATAGTAATAATGAGGCGTCAAAATATATTTTTCTACTTTGCGTTCGTTTTCCAAGATTGATGACATTGACGTCAAGTGTCAAACGAGGCTGACATTTCAATTGCTATTGGCTCGCGTCAATCGTATTTATGAATTTTACGACAGGTACCAACTGTTGAATATAAAACTACGCTAGATTGTAAGATGACAACCACAATTTTCGAATTTTATGTAAAATTAATGTCGTAAAGTAGAAAAAATACTATTGGCGTTACTCGTTCCATTTGGGCACTCCTCGCTACGCTCGTCGTGCCCAAAACAACTCTTGCGCCAATTTTTGTCTTATAAAACTTGTATTATAATATACTATTGTGGAAACCATGGAAAATATAATATTTCCACCGAGAATGTGAAGCAAGACTGAAACGCATTGACCTGACAGGGTTGATGTGTGCACTCTTGACAATCGTACTGAAATAATAATTATTTTTCAGTTTACAATTATCCATTTATTTAATTATTTATTCTTATGAGAGTACAGAAATGTTAGAATTTCTGAAGAACACCACATTGCTACCAAAGCACTCCTTGTTTTTGTTATCAGTAGTAAGTGGAACATCCCCATAAACTTATTCCTTAACATGTCCCGAAATAAATAAATTAAACTGGCGATTTAGCTGGCTAAGGCGTTAGACCACTACAACCAACCCAAGGATCCCTTAAACTTCTTTAAATAGTTTAGAACATTACGTAAATAAATAAAAATTTTAAATAAGTTTCGACTGGTACTAATAAAATTAATTCTTGGAGCATCATAAATTGCTCGTTTGTGTAACTCATAGTAGCAGTTTGCAATGACTAAATGTTGCTGCAGAAGAATCATTACATTTGTGCGATTGCTGAATTTCGTCGTGGCAACTAGATATGTTATATTAATTTATGAAATATCTTTTGTATGCGTATAAATGTTAAATTTGATGCTTAATAACTTTTTAGCTGTTGATGATAGACCTACCGACTTAGACATTTTAGGAAAGTTGATTTATCGATCTTTGGCAGTATGTCAAGATATACAGGATGTTCCATTTAAAATTCTTGTTATTTGGCATTTAGCAAATCTCCAGTTATTCCGGATAAGTCATATTAGAATTTAATTTATTTAGCAAATGAATAATAACTGTAAAAAAATGCGATACTTTTACTATCCAAAATGACTTCTTTTATTTCTTTATTCTTGTTAGTTACCCTAGAATAATTTTTTGAAAATGAGCATTTTTGACAATCCTTTCACAATATCTCAGAAATAGTTGATAATAGCCTAATACAAGTTGAAGTCAGAAGAATTAGGCTAAAAATCTTCATCAAAAAGTGCAATAATATACCTAGTGTTCCATTTAAACAAATATAAGTTTGTTGGTACGTTGTTGTGGGACATCCTGGAAACATGAAAATATTTTCTGGCTGTAGGGCGAATAATTATCTATAACTTTTATAACACCCTGTACATCAATTTTATGATATCTTCGAAAGTGAAAAAGGTATATTACTTTTTATATCATTGATCAACACAAAAATGCGCAATTTTGTTTCTAGTTTTTTTTGTATTTTTTTTTCAGTTTCAAGTTCAAATAGTAATACATTTTAACAAGTTCTCTTAACAAGGGCCTTTTGGAGAATTTTTATTGTTTCCCAAAGTGGGTTTCTTAAAACTCACCATGCAATTTTCTTATTGGGTTCTTATTTATTGCCAAAGATAAAAATAAACTCTTAAGGCGGTCCCGTGCAAGTTTCAGTATAAATCAATATATTATTAATATTTTCAACATATTGTCTTAAGGGGGGGGCCACTTGCCATAGGGCAACCTGGCATCACCTGGCCAGTCCGCCACTGTCTGTGTTACCAAGACAACACAGCAAAACTCTAGCCCTACAATTCCTAGAAACGTCAAGATCACAAAGAACTCATAACCTATAAGCTATAACCCATAACCTATATTAATCAGTTTAATCCTGTCTCTATTTAGATAATGCAATCCTTAATTTAAAAAAAAACAAAGAGTTTTAGTCCAACAACAGTATTAGAAGTTATTAGTATTAGAAGTACCTATTAGAAGTTTCAATTTAATTCGTCGCAGTAATAAAAAAATGTTAAGTTGTTTTAATAACCAGTATATTATTCGTCTAAACAAATTAAACTGAAATCAATATTTTACAAATAAGTCAACGCTTAAAAATTCCTAGAGTATAAAAATGTTATTTCGCTTCGAAACATCGCATATGTTATAAAACACGTTTCAAATTCTCGAAGCGGACCGGCCGGCTGGACAACCGGCGGACCTATTATGGCTGTAAAATAACTACGCCGAATGTTGCTCGAATATTTGACGAAAACATACTCATACCGTCAATGCTCCACAGAAAAATACATTTTTGTTGTCGAAAGAAATTGTTTTCGAGGGATAGTACGAGATGTCTTTTTATATTTCAATTTCGACAAGGAAATAATGTCCTTGTACGAAATATGCACATGTTTGTTTTGCTGCATTACTAACGCGTCTCGGAAAATATAATAATATGAAATGAATAAGGCATTTATTGTTGAACAATAACTAATTAGATCCATTCCATATTAAATTAAATATCCGAATTTCAATAATCATAGTATAAAATATGTACTGTAATTTATTACCGACTCACAAAACGACAACGCCCGATCTCACACACAATGATCACATTTTATCCGGATCACCAGAACATTTCTTTAAATCATGAATTTGATATCAGGTAGATGGCTTCTGATTTAAAATGTGCATTATTGGCTTCGCTGAATTAAGTAATTAAAAATCCGGAAATTACCATTAATGACGGTAATTTACCTGATAAATTACGCTCTTATATCCCTAATTACGGTAATTAATTTGGTCATTTACGCGGTAAATTACGTTTTTACATCCCTGCTGATTGTATTTATTGTTTATTTTCAGAACATTCTGCACAAAGGAATTAAACGCAGCACTTTGTTTTTCGGATGACGGAGCTGGTGTCATCATGGGCAATAAAATCATCGGCGTTGTCAGTTATGCTACTTGCTCAAAACATCCCACATTTCGAGCTTTATTCACAAATGTCGGAACATACTTGAAGTTCATCAAAGGAAAATAAATGTTGAATGTACCTATAAAAGATTGAAATAGAATATTACAAGTTTTGGACTCGCATTTTTAATGAAACCTTTGGCAATCTTTGTCTCGAATTTCGGCAAAAAAACGATGCTACATTAAATAAACTATGATAACATGAAATTCTACTAATTCTTAGGTTTTCCATTAGTTATGCAAACATGTTAACTCAATATACAAACAGTGAATCGATAATTATATTAACACACTATATGTACATACACGTATTTTATGACACATGCTAGAAAAATCCACTCAAGATAAATAAGCCTACCGAAAAAACAAAATGTAATCAACCAGCTTACAACAAAATCAATTCCACTAAACGAATATTCCATATCTAAGCCCTGATAAAAAAATAAACCGAAACGAGATTCACCCAAATTTACATCATTTAGTTATCTCTTGTTCTTCAACCTATAAAGAGTGTTATTACCAAGCAAAAAATAAAAAAAAAATGAGTGACCAATCCAGATGGCATGGACATGGTAATCCACCACTTGAGATGTTACCCGACCCACCACAATGGGGAGGAAACCCACCATTAGAGATGCACCCAGAACATGGAGGAAACCCACCTTTGGAGATGCACCCAGAACATGGAGGAAACCCACCTTTGGAGATGCACCCAGAACATGGAGGAAACCCACCTTTGGAGATGCTTCCAGAGCATGGAGGAAACCCACCTTTGGAGATGCTTCCTGAGCAACCACCATGGGGTGGTGCCCCACCCATGCAGCCAATGTCAGACCAACCAGATAACTAAGACTTACAGTCCACTTAAGTATACCAGATTAACTACTTTTCTGATAACGAAATCCAACAAAAATTAGAACAATAATCAAATAAAATCACTTCGAGCAGTTACCTTCAATATTATACTACACTTGTGCACCCGCTGTGCAACCGCAACAACTTTGCTTTTCTGGGAAACATTTGAAGAAGGGGTCTTAGAAAAGGATGGCTGAAGATCAGAGATGGCACCATGGTTGGCATGGACAACATGGTAATCCGCCTTTGGAAATGTTACCTGAGCATGGGAATCCACCTATTGAGATGATGCCTGACCATGGAGGTCACTGGGGTCCACCACCAGGTAATCCACCCATTGAGATGTTGCCTGACCATGGAGGTCAATGGGGCCCACCAGCTTCTAGCCCGCCTATTGAAACTATGCCTGATCAACCACCTCCAGCTGAAGAGACGGAATGTTGCTGCTGTTGCTGCAAGTGCAGATGCAGCGGCGATAGATGTTGTTGTTGTTGCACTATATTGTAAGTCTGTATGTGTATCTTAATTTCTAATAAAGTCTTGTTAAGTACTGGAATTTGGTTTTATTTCAAATGATAGATGTAACCGGTGTACCTATCTCAATGTGTATAAACAAATATACTTACTTAATTTGTAACAACTGTTAGTTATTATTGATCTGAGCTGTTGGTATTCTTCTCCCTTGTCTCGGTCTGTGGACTTTATTACAGAAACCTTCTTTACAGAGCTCCGCGGTGACAGTTCGTAGTAATTCGACACAATTGCATAAAAAGCAGATCAACTTGACAACGGCTGGGTCAATTTTAAAGAGCTATGTCTTAAAATGTCACCCATAAATTAGCTCCTGTTCCGGCATTAATGTTATTGGCTTAATCACCTTGAAAGCTTATTAAATCAACCAGTATATTGTGTCAAAAACTAGCTACTTTTCTCTAATTAAGTTCATGATTAAAGCAAGCGCGGTTGAATTTTGTATTTATCCCGGAACAATGCCCTATGCTTGCACATTCCAACAGTACCTTACTTTAACATATCAGTGCAATAGTTTTGACTCCGATCTGGTTTTTATTCGCCCGTGTTTTGCATGTAACTGTTATATGGATAAACGCCCCTCTGTACTAGAATTGGAAAGAAAATGTATTCAAACGCATCATGAGTCATAAGTTGGTCTGATAAGTCAACCATTAGGTACATCAAGTAAGTCAGTTAACGTTTTGCTAATAATAATAATAATAAGAATCTATTTTATAGAATATATTCAATTTATTTCTAAATCAGCTGTTCTAAAACTAATTTAATGCAATAAAATGTTCGAAACAGATAGAATACCTACTAATTTAGAGAAAAACACGAAAACCTATCGATCGTCAATTTTTATCACCGGGGCAACGAAAAAATTCGTGAAAATAGTTATTGTCAAATAAACACTCACTAAATCGATTTTGGCCGATGTATCATTGGCCAATGAGTCATATTTTCTCGTGTACTTTTTGGATACACCCAGATTATTCGATAGATAAGATTTCTCTGATTAGAATGACACCAAATATTTGATATTTTGCGCTATAGCGAGAAAGGTCGTTTAAAGCAGGGAAATAGAAAAAATATTGGGTTAATGATTTAAGTCATCGCCAGCGTAGTGAACTATGGACATCGGAATTTGACAATTCTCTGTATAATTATTGTTTGAGGTTATTGCCAGGTATTTAGATAATTATTGTTCCTTATTAATAATGAATAAAATAAGTATCAAAAATAATAATAATAATAATAACTTAATAATAATAATAATAACTTACAATAATTGTAAGCTATTTTTGACACTTATTTAGCGGAGATCCGATCTTGAAACGGGGTTTCTAAAACTCTTACCAAGAGAAGTTAGCGGCGAAACTTGGTAACCTAATAAAATCAACAGAACCATAAGCACCACTAAATTCCCTGTTTTTAAAGAAGAAGAAGTGTATGAATTGAAATGTAAACATAGTGTGAGACGCTTTTCTTTTTCTTGTTCTAAATATTCATCAAGACTGTGACTGGAGGTTACTGCATTTTTCCCCCGATAATTATTGTGTCCGCGAGTGAATTCCCATCACGCGTGGTCTGCCATTATTGGGAGAACTTTCGACATTTTATTTAAATAATAAAATAATTCCAATTAGACTGTGACTGGGAGTAAAGGAGCCTGACTTGGCTCGAATCCCATTTATTACCTTTTACAATAGAAGAAGAAGAAATGTAAACATAACCTAACTAATTGACACCAAATTAACACCCAAACCTTGGAAGGTTGAAGCCTCACGTCATCTAAAACAAAGAAACATCGCAGTCAAAGCATCAAAACCAGATCATCAGCCAGCAGACACATAAACAATGTAAGAATACTACCGGTTGTCTAACATGATTTAGGGTAATCTCCAATCATTACCAATATCATCATCAATGGACAGAAAGTCCTTCTCAACAATAACCTAATTTAGTTTTTTTCATAAATTACCGTTGAAATTAAAATTATTAATTTCAAATATTAAATTACAACGTAAATAAAAATTAAAAAATGGTAAATTACGTTGGCTTAAATTACCGAGTAATTAAAAATTCAAAATGGTAAATTAAACCGGCGTTAATACCGATCACTGTAGGATCGTAATTTCCGTAATTATTACTTTCCGTAAATTACCGATGAAATTAAAATTACTACTTTCAAATTTAAATTACCACGTAATTAAAAATTGCAATGGTAAATTATATATTTTTAAATTACCGGGCAATTAAAATGATAAGTTACTGATGACAGTAGTAAGTTTTGTAAAAAAAATGGGTACAGCCTATAAGTCATTATATTGTAGATAACCACCAATCGCTGATGGTTTTCCTGATTTAATAGTAGTAATACATTATTAAAAAAAAGCAGGGACTACAATAAAAATACCTTTTATACCAGCAATTTAGAAAATGGACAGTCTAACAGCATAATTATAGTATAAAATACAGTAATTTATTACCGACTAACAAAACGACAACGCACGGTTTCACAAACAATGATCACATTTTATCCGGATCACCAGAACATTTCTTTAAATCATGAATTTGATAGTAGGTAGATGGCTTCCGATTTAAAATGTGCATTATTGGCTCCGCTGAATTAAGTAATTAAAAATCCGGACATTACCATTAATTACCTCGCAGGCAAAGCACAAACAACAGTGCACTTGTCGACAGCTTAGGAGTGGGGTGCATTCACGCAAGTACTGATGGAAGGTTTTTGAAATTAATTTATAAATTCCGGTAAATTACCAACTGTAATTAAAATTTTCGGTAAATTACCGATAAATTACCGTTAAATTGACGGTAAATTACCATCGGTAATTTAAGCCGTAAATTACGGTAATTAAATCGGTAAATTACTATTAATTACGGTAATTAATTTTGTAATTTACGCTTTTACATTCCTACATATAGTATATTATGTACAAATCCGTATGACTAATTTACGAGATATTAGCGATAACAATAAACCACTCTCGAATATGTCTAAGTGCTGATAAAGGAGGACAAGATAAAATATCGGTGATCAAGTTTCTATAACAAGCAGGCACTCGGAAATATACAACGCCAATTCAAAACAAAGCGTTGTAAATTGTGACTGTTTCGTCTGTAACTCCTTCAACAAAATGGGTTCTGGACGCCATGGGCCTGGCCACCATGGTTCTGGTCATTATGGGCCACCTCATCATGGACGACCTCATCATGGACCACCACATCATGGTCCACCGCACCATGGACCACCACAGCATGGACCACCACATCATAGACCACCACGTACGAGATGCATATTATGCTGCCCATGTACAATTATTTAAAGTCTTAAGGTTTGTGCTTGTTTTGCAAAAGAAATATTGTAGTTTTTTGTTCATAGCTTCTAGATACAATGTTTAAAGATAATAGGAAGAAAATATTGTTTACATTACGACAATAATATGTTCATATCAATCTTTATGAATTATCACTGATCATAGTTTAATCATACATCGAAATGTAGTAACCAAGATTATTTATTTTTATATTTTTTATGTTGTATTAAATGTACCTGCTGAATAAATAATCAATGCAAAATTATGCTGATTTTATTTTATTTAATCTTTAACACATATTAAACAACAGCATCACAATTATTATTAAAAGAAAAAACAAGAGATAATTTGTAGGCTGTTAGACATCTCCAATGCTTTGGAATAAAACGAGTTTTGCGTAGGTACTGTGTTTTAATATTTTGGTAACCTCGAGCGTTCGTGAGTACCTGATACAACGTTCCTTGTTTAACATTCAAGAACCTTCATGCTGAATTTTAAAACTCATTGACCACAAGGCCAATGAATTATTGTTTTTTTTAAATTAACGTTTAATATTAATAATGTCGGTTATTTGACTAGTAATTTATTTTCGATTCTTTCAAATTCAGGAATTGGAACCGTTTTTGTGATAAAGCTAACAATAATCGCTGTTTGCGAATGTTTTAAAATGGATATATAAAGTTTTTGTTCTGTTCTATTTAATGAAAATGAAATAAAAGCAACCTCTAAATATTATTTAAACATTATGAAATATAATACTGTAATATTATTGTTATTATGGTCAAAAGTTAATCAAGCGGTTGTAACATTTTCAAAAGATGCCTCAAAATGCAATCAAAATAAATACATAAAAACAAGATATGTCTAGAATTGTCACTGAAAAATTGTACTATGAAACAGATTTAGAAGCTAAAGTCGGCGTTTGAAATCCACTATATTCGTTATAAAACCGACGGTGTCTTATAGTTGTAGATTTTTTTTTAAATCAAACCAAATATTAGTACTTATAGTTATATTATACACAATTCCGTATGACTGATTTATGACATATTAGCGATAAAAAACACTCTGGAATATGTCTAAATGCTGATATGGAAGGACAAGATAAAAACCGCTGATAAAGCAGGTTTCTATAACAAGCAGGCACTCGGAAATATACGAGATCAATTCAAAACAAAGCGTTGTAAATTGTGATTGTTTCGTCTGTAACTTTGTCTACAAAATGGCTCCTGGTCTTCATGGTTCTGGACATCATGGCCCTCCTCAGCATGGTCCACCTCATCATGGACAACCTCATCATGGACCACCACACCATGGACCACCACATCATGGACCACCACACCATGGTCCACCACGTGCTAGATTCATATGCTGCCCATGCACTATTATTTAAAGTCTTTAAGTTTGTGCTTGTTTTGTAAGAGAAAATTTGAAGACAATAATTTTTCTTTGTATCGCAATACTATCAACCATGGACCTAATCACCAATAAAACAGACATGTTTAATAAAGAAGTTGAAATAGTGTTGCTAAATCAAGAAAATATTTATTTTACTTTAATAATAGTAATAGGGTGTTAATTATTCATTCTTAATTCTTCAATCATCACTGATCATAGTTATATCATACATTAAAATGTATAAAGAACGATCACTTTTGTTTTTTTTATAGTATTAACTGTACTATCGTGGCCATATTTTATGTCCGCTCTTTTGACGTCGATTTCTCGCAAATCTAGGGACGCAAAAAATTGAAAAAATTCTGTTGCTGTCCTTGATTAATATGCTACAACTCATAAAAATTATAAAGTTGTATACGTTGGCGTTTACCCGATTTTTCCAAATTAAGAAGAATTGGCGCTGTTTTTGCCCCGTAAATTTCATTCGTTTAACTTTAGCAATTAATTACTCCGGAAATAATCCATAGATTTCAACGAATTAAAAAGTAAAATCACCTTCGGAATGCTAGCTTTCAATGTGTATTTTTGTAAAATGATCGGATTACTGGTTGACCCACAAAAAGCTGTAATACGCAATACCAGCACTTTCGTTATTAGCAGAGCTAGGATGATGAAGTATCGATCATACGCTACCTAATAAATCATATGTTTAAAGTTTATTACAGAATCATTGTTTATCTTGCTCTTTCCCTACAAAAGATCGTGTTGGAGCATCTCATGATCGCCGCAATTCACGCGACGCTCTTCGGTCTTTGGTGTGGTGCGGGGGAAGGGATCGACAGCGACGCTGCCGGTAGTGGGGATCGCACGATGCATTAGTCGATTAGTCACCAGGAGAACAGCGTTTACGGACACAATATAACTAAATTGTTTTAATAGTTTCAATATTTGTATTAAAAAAAATTGGGCATACTTTTTAAATATTTTTTCAGTTTATCAAGCAAACTTAATTTAGTATTCACCACTAATCGGAAAATCTGCTAATTCCATATTCTTCAAGTTAATTTCGGTCGTAAAAATTAACAAATAGTCGGAATGCTATTAATTTCAAGGGATATGTATCGCAGTAAATAAGGATTATATGCATGCTAACTGCGTTGTCCTGTTAGCATTCGTTACTGATATATCCGCTTCCATAAAAATCTTGTTTACAACCTTATTATATAAAAATCGAAGAAAACAAAAACGCCAATCGATAGAAGAGACTCTAAATGCGACCTGAACAAAAATTGAAATTTTTGTGGTAAAAGGTTTAGGAGAAAAAAAATCGGAAAGACGACTTTTAATTTAGAAATGCAAAAATCATATACAACTTATGTAGAAATGATTGAAGAGTTTGACACAGTTTATTTAAATTTTTTCTGTTCAGTAATTTTAGAGTTATGAGCCGTCAAACACAGGAGTCAATACCATCGAAACGACAGATGGGGTATTTCACGTGAAGCGGACAACGAAAAAAAAGTGAGGTTTTTAAATTCGTTCATAATCGGCCAAATTGTACGTCTAGAAGATATAAATGTGCATACAGAATATTTTTTTAATGTGAGGTTTAGTTGCCAAGTTATGGCCATCTAACGAATTGATGTGAAGAAAATACGTATCTTTTGGAAGCAATTTTTCAAATTAAACAAATTTACAATAAAATTTTAAAAGTGGTGGTTTATATAGAAAATTTGTTGATCTTTTTAATTATCAAATCAAATTCGTAGTTGGAATTTTTTTTCTGGGATAAAGCCAGAAGTAAATCTTTTAAATTAAATTTTTAATAACTTCGCCCCTTTTTAAAAAAATAATTTTACTCTCATAATAAAGCTTAAAGTGTGTAGATAATACACTGAAAGTTTTAAAATGGGATCTCAAATAGTTTAGGAGATACGTGTATGTAACTACATACGTGACGTACTGTGCGCGTGCTTGCTGAGCGCGAGCACCATCCCTTTCTGGGACTCAAGGCCATTTGACGTGATACTAGAATACAACGCATAATGTGCGCGTACACTTATCCGGGCGATATAGTGTTAACTTTGTGAATCTATTTTTTTACAAAGAAGAGTTTAATACGGATGCGGAAATTCATTTTCACGCAACGTCTCACGGAAAGGGGCCATGTGATGGTCTTGGGGGAATCTCAAACGCTTAGTCACACGTGCAAGCTTACAGTTACCTCCAAGTAAAGCAATCATTACACCCATGCGATTGTACGAATGGGCAAAATCATCTTTAAAAGAAACGGCCATTTATTACTGCTCCGCAGCCGATATTAAACTGCAGAGGATTTTTCTGCAACCCCGATTTGATGCAGCAATCACCAATCCAGGAACAAAAAAAAATGCACGCCTTTATTCCATCAACCGAAGGCCTTCTTGTAAAACAAATTAGTATTGATTCTCCTGGTAAAATAGTGAAAATTCTCTAAAAATTCTTACAATGCTGTTTCATTTTGTTTTAATGCGTTTTCGTGTAAACAATGCGAGCTCAGCAAGCTCCTAGTACCCGCACAGTACGACACGTATGTATTTACATACACGTATCTCCTAAACTATTTGAGATCCCATTTTAAAACTTTCAGCGATAATTATTTTTTTAAAAAGGGGCGAAGTTATTAAAAATTTAATTTACAAAAATTACTTCAGTTTTTATCCCAGAAAAAAAATTCCAACTACGAATTTGATTTCATAATTAAAAAGATCAACAAATTTTCTATATAAACCACCACTTTTAATATTTTATTGTAAATTTGTTTAATTTGAAAAATTGCTTCCAAAAGATACGTATTTTCTTCACATCAGTTCGTTAGATGGCCATAACTTGGCAACTAAACCTCACATTAAAAAAATATTCTGTATGCACATTTATATCTTCTAGACGTACAATTTGGCCGCTTATGAACGAATTTAAAAACCTCACTTTTTTTTTCGTTGTCCGCTTCACGTGAAATGCCCCAGAAGGCAGTTAGGGTATTTGTCTCGTACCGGGTCACATATTATAATAAAAATCCTGCAAAAATTAAGAATTGAATTCTGTTAGTTGAACTACCTTGACAAGTTATCGTTCTTTTTGTCTAGTGATAATCAGCTGTCAGCGGTTCTCTCGCTATCGACAGCGCCGCTAACGACTCCCTTCCCCGCACCACACCAAAGACCGAAGAGCGTCGGAATTCACGCGGCGCTTCAGCACGATCTTTTATATGGAAAATGCAACACAAACAATGATTATGTAATAAACTTTAAACATATGAATTATTGGGTAGCCTACAGACTAAATTTCATTAATCTAGCTCTTCTAACTAATCCGATCATTTTATAAAAATACCCATTGAAAATTAATATGTTCAGTTAAGATCAGGCAATTGTTTGGTTCCAGTTGATACATATTTGATACTCATTTGGTCTTATAGTTGTAGTTTTAATATTTTGACGTGGATGTCTATTTTTTTAAATCAAACCAAGTATTGGTAGCTATAGTATATTATGTATAAAGCCGTAGGACTAATCTATGAGATATTAGCGATAAAAAAAAACACTCTGGAATAAGTCTAAATGCTGATAAAGAACAACGAGATAAACTATGGCTGATAAGGCAGGTTTTTATAATAAGCAGACGGTCGGAAATAAACGAAGCCAATTCAAATAAAGCGTTGTAAATTGTGACTGTTTCGTCCGTAACTTCTTCAAGAAAATGGGTCCTGGGCATCATGGTTCTGGTGGACATCATGGTTCTGGTGGACTTGGTGGTATCGGTGGATTTGGTGGTTTTGGTCATCATGGGCCTCCTCAACATGGACCACCACATCATGGATCACCTCATTTTGGACCACCACACCATGGCTCACACCATTTTGGACCACCACATCATGGACCACATTATCATGGGCCACCACATTATGGACCACCACGTGGTAGATGTTGCATATGCTGCCCATGTACTATTATTTAAAGTCTTAAGGTTTGTGCTTGTGTTTTAAGCGAAAATTTGAAGACAATTATGTTTTTTGTACACTTTTTTGTACCCAATGTTTAATAGTAAGAAGTGGAAATAGTATTATTAAATCAAGAAAATATTTGTTAACTTTAATGATTATAATATGGTGTTCATAGTATTCAATATTCAGCAATCATCACTGGTCATAGTGATATCATAAATAAAAATGTATAAACATGAATAAAAAATAATCAATACAAAATTACACTGAGTTTATTTGGCTTAATCTTGTCTCGTAACCATAATTGGTAGACAGTTGGACACATAAGAAACATTTTTATTATCAAATTTTAAGAAAATTTTATTCTTCATAATAATGTCTGAATTGACTTAAACCTAAAATACTAATATTATTATGCAATAATTGGAAAATTAGTTGAAAAAGGTATTTAGAAATATTAGAAGGCATTAAATTTGAAATTACAGTCACCTTCGGATTTGTTACAGACAATTAAACTAATATCCGAATTGGAAAGATTGTAAAGGATCATCTCATTTTAACTATCTTTATTTATTGACAATTTTTAAGTATCCAATAAACACATAAAATCGATACAATGGAGATAAAATACAGATAAAAACCACGATGTCCAATAATCGCTTAAATAATGTAGTGTAATTGAAGAGGTGAAGTAAATAACGAGCTAAGTGCCAAAAACATTATTCCGAGATATTTAGAAAATAATAATAATAATAATAATAATACAATGGAAGGATCCCAATATAGGCCCAGTACTTGTTTAAATTGTTGTTATAAATTATTAACTAAAATTTTAGGTACCAAGATTTATGAACATCTTAAAGAAAATAATGTATTGCCCTCTGAGCAGAAAGGCATTTTAAAGGACAGTTATGGTTCAAAAGAACTGTTAATAATTAACAAGAAGATTGTTGAAAAGATCAAGAAGACTCGAGGAAACCTATCCATGGCCTGGATTGACTATAAGAAGGCGTATGATAGTATCCCGCATGAATGGATTGTAAAAGCCTTGGAGATATATGGGGTAAACCAAAAAATTATTTTTCTGGTAAACTCATTAATGTCCTTATGGTCTACTAAACTATGCTTGCCGAGACGAGAGTCGTGTGTTTTCTCAGAGCCGATTAATATTAATTGTGGCATATTTCAAGGTGATAGTTTATCACCCTTGCTCTTTTGTATAGGCCTGTTTGCATTGTCCAGTGAATTGAATGAGGACAAAGTTGGTGTTCAGTTATTACCTGGCGAAAAGTTAATTGGTCATTCATTATATATGGATGATTTGAAACTTTATGCCAAAAATGATGAGCAGTTGAAGAGGAGCCTCAGTATAGTTAAACAATTCTCTGACGATATTGGGATGCAGTTTGGTCTAGAGAAGTGTGCCAAAATTAGTATTGTCAAAGGCAAAATTGAGAGAACCGCTGACATATGCCTGAATGATCATACTAGTATTAATGAATTAACAGATAATACTAGATATAAGTATCTGGGAATGGATGAAGCCTTTGGTATAGATGATGAAGAGATGAAGGCGAAGGTTATAGGCGAATACATTAAGCGAGTCAGAAAAATTTTAAAATCTGGTTTAAATGGAAAATATAAAATGCAAGCGATAAATGCATATGCTATTCCAATATTTCGATATAGTGTTGGAGTTTTAAACTGGACTAAGAAGGAAATACGCGATTTGGACATTAAAACTAGAAAACAGTTAACACTAAATTTTATGTTTCATCCTAGATCTGATGTCTGCAGACTATACCTGCACCGTTTAGATGGAGGTCGTAGCTTGCAGCAATTGGAAAATATTTATGATTTGGAAATGTTAAATTTAGGAAATTTTATAAAGGCCAACAAGGAGGATAAAGTCATTAAACAATTAATTAGGGATACTTCTGGTAAGTCAATAATTAGTAAACATAAACTAATTTTAGAAAAATTTCAGGTGGAAGAACTCGGTAATTATGAAAATAAAATTTCAGTGGAGAGTTTAAAGCGACAGATAAAGTTGAAAATGAATCAGAAAATGAGAGAGGATTATGTTAGTAAGCCAATGCATGGCCAATTTTTAAGAATTGTGGAGGGTGATGGTATTTCAAAGTCAGGATCGTTATCTTGGCTTTGTCATGGAAACATTAAGGCTGAAACGGAATCCTCTATCATAGCGGCGCAAGATCAGGCAATACGTACCAGATATCATGAACAGAAGATTATGAAAGTTGCTCATGATGGGAGTTGTAGACTGTGTCATCAGGCTCCGGAACATGTCTATCATTTGTTAGCGGCTTGTCCAGTCTTAGCTGAGTCGCATTACATTGCTAGGCATGATAGGGTGGGAACATATATACATTACAATTTGTGTTCCCGACTATTAGGTTTAACAATGGATGTGTCTCGGTGGTATGACCACGTTCCATCTCCTGTTGTGAGTAATGATCATATTACCATATTATGGAACATGCCTATTGTCACTGATAGAATGCTTGATGCTAATAAGCCAGATATCGTGGTAAAGGATTTCCAGAGGAAGGTATGCACGTTCATAGAAATCTCGGTACCTGCTGATGCGAATGTTGTAAGGAAGGAGCTTGAAAAACAACTTAAATATAAGGATCTCTCAATAGAAGTTGGACGTATGTGGGGAATGAAAGTAAACATTATTCCGGTGATTGTAGGTTCATTGGGAGCAGTTACTCTAAATTATAGTAAACATGTCAAGGAGTTGCCGTGCAAAATTTCGCCCTGGGAAATTCAAGAAATTGCGGGTTTGGGAAGCGCGAATATTTTGAGGAGAGTTTTATCATAAAGTATCCTAAATTTACTGCTATCGTACTGCTATATTAATATTTTATCTTTACCTTCCTTTGTATATTGTTTATTAATAAATGTCTGCATGTGTTTTTACTGACCTGTACGCAACGCTGTACGGGGTTTCTGCAGTTTTCCTTTGCTTTGCAACCTAATGTTGCAAAGCATAAAGGGCGTTGCTTTTCAAAATTGGGTTGAGCTGCAGTGATACCCGCAAAGGGAGTACCCTAGGCTTCAGCGAAGCTCGTTACTACCAATTTGCCCTGATGATCTTCATTACTTTTCAAAATTTATTAGTGTAATTTTTGTATTTATATGTTGTATCTAAATTATATTACCTAGGTTTAATGTAAGTTGATATTTTTTTATACTAGAAAGTAAAACTTAATAAAAATAAGTATACTTCATACAGTGTCCGTTGTTCGAAAAAATACATGGGGACCTCGTTTACTGAAAGCCATGCAAAATTTGATATTTTGCTCAATTTTATAGTCATTAATTTTCTTTAAAAATGCGTTTGTTTGTAATTTTGTAAATGTACTGACAAACTGTTGCTTTTTGTGCAATCTTTTTAATCTAAAGATGTTTATATAAAGTTTACATTGGAAATGACTTAGTTTAGTAATTTCCTTCAGAAAAAGTAAGGACCAGAAATCAAAATTCACTCAACGTTTTCCTCTTATTTTAAATTATTATTTTAGAAAAAACAAAAACAAGCATTAATTTTTTTTCACAAACTACTCAAGGTATCACACAGTATTGATACTAAGAATTTCGTACATTTTCTTTTTATTAAAAATCAAAATAAAATGTAATTCTAAAATAAAAAAAAAAAACAGAAATAACATGAATAAATCGCCAGACGTAAAAATTTTTAAAAAACTTTTCTTTTGACTTAGACCCTGTATATTTTTACATTTTTTAATTCTAAGATTAATTCTAAGAATAGTTAATAGGAATCATTTTTTTTATAAAATCCATCATTTTTGGGTTAAAAGTATACAAAATTTATACCGGGTGGTCTTTTTAACTTGAGACTCCTCAATATCTCGAGAAATATACATGGTACCTACGACAAAAGTGTCTTAAATAAACTTGTAGGACGCAAAGGGGGAAATGAGATGGCGATATCAGTTTCATTGCAGATGGCGCTGCAATCGGTGAAAATGAGGTTACCTTCTTTTTTTTTTTATGGGAATACCCAACTTTTTTATAAAATTATGATTTTACGCTAAATAAGAACAACCTTTTGTCTGAACATTTGTTTCGTACGATGCATCTATCAAAAGTTATTGACGATGGAACTTTGTGGCGTCTGCGGTTTGAGTTGATACATATTTGATACTCATTTGCTCCTATAGTTGTAGAACTTGTACATTTAATATTTAATATTTACAACGAAAATGTCGGTTTTTTAAATCAAACAAAACATTGGCACCTATAGTATATTATGACCAGTTCCGTATGACTAATTTACGTGATATTAGCGATAAAAAATACTCTGGAATATGTCTGAATACCGATAAAGAACAACGAGATAAAATATTGCTGATAAGGCAGGTTTTTATAATAAGCAGACACTCGGAAATAAACGAAGCCAATTCAAAACAAACCGTAGTAAATTGTGACTGTTTCGTCTTTAACTTCTTCAAGAAAATGGGTCTTGGGCATCACGGTTCTGGTGGACATCATGGTTCTGGTGGACATCATGGTTTTGGTGGACATCATGGTTTCGGTGGACATCATGGTCTTGGTGGACTTGTTGGTGGTGGTCATCATGGTCCACCTCATTTTGGACCACCCCATCATGGAGCACCTCATTTTGGGCTACCTCATTTTAGACCACCTCATTTTGGACCATTCCATTATGGACCATACTATTATGAGCCACCATATTACGGACCACCTCTATATGGACCACCACATTATGGACCACCACGTGAAAGATGTTGCATGTGCTGCCCATGTACTATTATTTAAAGTCTTAAGGTTTGTGCTTGTTTTGTAAGCGAAAATTTGAACACAATTATGTTTTTTGTATCGCAAAATAATCAACCATGCACCTAACCACCAATAAAACATACATGTTTAATAGTAAGAAGTGTAAATAGTATTATTAAATCAGGAAAATATTTGCTTTACAATAATCAATCATCACTGATCATAGCTTTTCCAGATATCAAAATGTATAAAGAAAGAATATTTTTTATAAATAATCAATGCAAAATTACACTGATTTTATTTTGCTCAACCGTGTCCAGAAAATTGTTAAACATTTTTATAATCAACATCAAATTTCAAAGGATTGGAATTGTTTTAATGCAGCATGATAATCTGCATAAAGCTTAGAATTTAGAGTTAAAATGTGTTGTATTGTTAATAATAAATAATTTTTGTTTCTGTTATTCAACTTACCTGACCCTTTTCTAATTGCTCAGTTATCTGATAGAATGCGTGATAAATATTTAATAATAAATATTTGTTTTTGTTAAAATAATCATGTATTTATTATGTTTGCATTAATAAAAACATATTTCTGCTACAGTTACTATTGCTTTTACTTTTGAGTGATATTTTTTTGTTAAATAAAACAAACAAAAACCTATTTTCGTATTTAATACCTTCTACTATTTCAGAATAGAATAGCTTGTTGTAGCAAACAAAATGGTACTTTACTACAAATAAAAAATACTTAGTTCTAAGAAATAATTATTTGCTGATATTCAATATCCTGTCATATTATGTTGACTGAAACAAAGTTTAATACTCACGAAGACATTTTTTCTCTGTGTGTTTTAAAACATCAAATAATACAGAAATAAAATATCTATGCCACGTGATAAATTATGTCTGACTCATGTAGTCAAAGAAGTGAAATGTTGATATATGGGATATTGATATTTCAACGCTAAATTTTGTACACTTATACAGGAATGTGTAACTTAGAACTATTATGTGATACTTTTTCATTATCTATGTCAGAATCATTGGTTAGGTCATCAAGCTTCTTAAAGAATGTAAAGAGCAAATGATGACACATAGTTAGGTCATAAATATTAAATTATGTATATTGAAGTATGTACATAATAATAATTAAAGCCAAAACCTGGATTGAAACCAGGCATCTCTTGGTATCCAGCACAATACACAAAAATCTGTGCTATCGGGGCATATGGCATGCTTTTCTTAGTTCTTTATAGGGTAAAGTACATACTACATAGTCATTGGCACTCCAAAACGTTGGCACCAAGTACTTGAATGCTAATAAAATACGAGTGTCAACCACTTTTGCGTTCACACAACTTATTTCAATTGGTCATTACGGTATGTCCGTACAATTTTTTCAATTGTATGTAATCTTAGAAAAATGTAAACAGAAACTGAAAAAATAAAGAATGTTGAGACCTAGCTTAGAAACATAGCTTTAACTTAATTTCCATTTATCTACCGCTGATCAAAAAGCATTGCAATACTTATTTCATCACATTGCCCGTAAATAGATAGGTAGTATGTCAGCATATTCAGCAATTGAATAACCGCGAAAAAAGTAGTTTTGTTCAACGGTCTATAACTATAACTTCAAAGTTTGTAAAATATTAAAATTCCAGCATGTCGAAACTGGCAAAACTCCAAAATTCATAATTTAGCCGTAAGACCCCTTTATCCCATTGTTTATGAGGACTTTTTATCAAATATTTTCATCGTGTATGCATAGAAATAACAAATTAAGTGCTCACGAATTGTTTCCTTATTTCTCAGACGGGAGAACAGCTTTTCCGGACGATTTTTAGGTAATTTTCGCAGGATCAAAGGCCAGGGAACTACCAAACATAACCTCACTTTTCTCAGAATTGTACATATGTATTTGCCGCACTATTACGCGACATGGTCGATGGATTGTTTCAAACGGCTTCGCGTATACTTATTAACACTTATTAACACTAATAGTAATATTCAGAGAGAATTACGTATGTTTTTCTTACATTGTTTGCATTGAGATTTTGAGCTAGCTGCAGCGGGCAAAACGAAAACCCGAAGACTAGAGATTCCGGCACGAGGTGGCGCCAGTGTTGCCAAATCCAACGGATGCTTATCCACTAGAACACCTACCTTTTTCTACTAAAATTCCACTAGATTATCATTACTTCTACTAAAATGTTCTACTAGATTTTAGTAGTGGACAAAAACTTCATATTTTATTATTTATTAATTCAAAATATTTTTTTATTTGTGATTTTAATATTTCAGTTTGTTTTTACTCGGCTGAATTCAGCTCGGTTCTTTTTATTATTAGCAATTTAGTTTGAATGCAAAAAACTTAAACGTTCAGGACAGCCGATTGAAAATATGAATCGCACAAGGTTTTATACAGGGTTTCTCAAAATTACCGAAATATCTAGAATTCTCCAACCGCTAAAAAAATTCAAACTAATTTTTAAACAATTTTGTTTTGTTTTAAACAAGCTATCGTTTCAATATATTTTTAATATTATATATAACATGGAAATTTGGTAACCTTTCCTTTTTCTAATAGAATAACCTGTATATTTTCACATTTTTTATTCTATTAATGCTAAGAATTTTTTGCAGGAATAATTTTTTTACAAAATAAATTGTGTTTTAGTTATAAGCAATTAATCAAAACTCATGAACTTTTATTTTAACAAAACGGATACAAAATAAAAAAAAAGCAATAAAAAGCAAAGCTATCAAATGAAATTAAATTAAATGTTCAAACTGGATTTAAAAAATATATAAATGTGTGTATGTATGTGTGTGTATGTATTAATTACAGTTCAGGAGTTTTGATTAATTGCTTATAACTCAAAAATGATGCGTTAAAAAAAATTATTTCTTACAAAAAATTCTTAGATTAATTTTAGAATAAACAAATATAAAAATATACAGTGTTCTATTAGAAAAGGGAAAGGTTACCAAATTTCCATAATAAAATAAAAAAATATATTTAAACGAAAGATTGCTTAAACACAAAACACATTTGTTTGAACATTTTTTGAAATTGTAAATGATTGGAGAATTATTTAGTTGTTCCAATAATTTTGACTAACCCTGCATAATCTTATCCAAAAATTTAACAACAATCGACACGACTATCTATTCAAAGATTCACTAGCGACTGTTTTCTCGCCTAGGTTTACATAAATTCTACTTAAATCTACCAACATTACAATCACCTATGCATATGGTACAATGCGGTATAATGTATATATCTACGTAGTATAAAATAAATATTTGTTGTAGAAATACTAAAGATGGTATAGAACAGAACATTAGTAAGAAATTCTGTACCTACTTATATTAGTTTAAGCTAAGTAATACAACTACAGAACAGAGAAATACTAAACAAAGTATGTCAATCTACCAGATTTTCCACTATCTACTAGATTCAAAATTTGACCACCAGATCAATGTTTCATTCTACTAGATTTAGTAGAAATTCTACTAAATTGGCAACCCTGGGTGGCGCATGAAGCAGTGTAAATAGTCGGTCTTCCTAAGCATGGAATAACATACATAGGTATTTTATGCAGATATTTTTTGATTTAATAATTATTAGATATTACCGAAAACCAAACTTTCTGGTAACTAACCTAAATATACTCTTTTATTTATATAAAAGAGTATATTTAGGTTAAAGTTACCAGACTTTTATCTATATAAAAGAGTAGATTTAGGTTAAAGCTACCAGAAAATTTGGTTTTCGGTTATATCTAATAATTATTAAATCAAACAATATCTGCATAAAATATGTATGTTATTCCATGCTTACGAAGACTATTTACACCGCTTTATGCGCCACCTCGTGCCGGAATCTCTAGTCTTCGGGTTTCCGTTTTGCCCGCTGCAGCTCGGCTCAAAATGTCAGTGCAAACAATGCACGAAAAACATGCGTAATTCTCTCTGAGGATTAATATTAGTGTTAATAAGTGTTCGGTAGTATACGCGAAGCCGTTTGAAACATCCATCGACCGTGTCGCGTAAATATAGTGCGGCAAATACATATGTACAATTCTGAGAAAAGTGAGGTTATGTTTGGTGGTTCCCTGGCCTTTGATCCGGCGAAAATTACCTAAAAATCGTCCGGAAAAGCTGTTTGCCCGTCTGAGAAATTACGAAACGATTCGTGAGTACTTAATTTGTTATTTCTATGCATACACGACGAAAATATTCGATAAAAAGTCCGCATAAACAATGGAATCAAGTGGTCTTACGGCTAAATTATGAATTTTTGGAGTAATGCCAGTTTCGGCATGCTGGAATTTTAATATTTTACAAACTTTGAAGTTATAGTTATAGACCGTTGAACAAAACTACTTTTTCACGGCTATTCAATTGCTGAATATGCTGACATACTATTCATTTACGGGCAATGTGATGGAATAAGTATTGCAAGGCTTTTTGGTTAGCGGTAGATAAATGGAAATTAAGTTAAAGCTATGTTCCTGAGGTAGGTCTTTGTTATTCTTTAATTTTTAAGTTTCTTTTTACATTTTTCTAAGAATACCTACAATTGAAAAGATTGTACGGACATACCGTAATGCCCAACTGAAATAAGTTGTGTAAACGCAAAAGTGGTTGACACATGTATTTTATTAGCATTGAAGTACTTGGGTGCCAACGTTTTGGAGTGCCAATGACTGACTGTGTACTTTACCCTATAAAGAACTAAAAACAGCTTGTCATAGGCCCCGATAGTATAGATATTTGTGTATTGTGCTGGATACCAAAAGATGCCTGGTTTAAATCCAGGCTTTGGCTTTATTAATTCAATATAATTTAATATTTACGTCCTAACTATGTGTCATCATTTGCACTTTACATTTTTTAAGAAGCTTGATGAGCTAACCAATGATTCTGACATAGATAATGGTTAGAAATGTACCTGTAATATATACTTTTCTTCCAACAGTTTCACCTCTACAGCCAGAATATTATCAATTTTCAAGACCTTGTAAATTTAAGGCATTATTGATATGATAGACATGATAGACATATTGCATCTAATAAGTACACATTTTTTACTTATTAGATGCAATATGTCTATCATATTTCACTGTCTTCGCCGCTAGAAAACTACACCAAAACACGTGAGTCGTTTCCAGCTGATTTCCAATAATGGAGTTTCTTTTCTGAAATAGTTGTTAAATTTTCGATTATTGACTATTTATCCAGATTGTAATATTTTTAGATTAATGAAATATATCTGTAAAAATATGTGATTACATGGTTAATTTAATTTTAAATTTTTAAAGAAATTTTATGAACAATGAGGTGATGATGTTTTCCCTTGAACCGAAATAGGGTATTCCGGTGTTTTTGAAATTGTCATTCTTTACAAAGTATAGTGCTATTTCACAAGTAAAATATCAAGCATTGTTTTAAATTAAGAGAAATCGTTGTTTGAAGTTTGAATTAGGATTGGTCTTTGTGACATCACAAAGACCGCTCAAAGTGAGCGACTTGACAACGTTGCTATATCTAGGGTGCACGTAGTAAATTTTTGTCTTCTGTTATGTCAACGTTTAGAAATCGCTCGTTTGTTGACACCTGCTTTGGTTATTGAGGTTATATCAAACACTTGTTCAAAATGTATAAACTCCAACGCCGACATTGTTCTGTGCCGGGCTGTAACAGCAGTAGAACAGTAACTCCTGATAGGATTTTCTTTACATTGCCGACTAGCGAGATGAGAGATGTTTGGCTTCAAGTTTCAATGATCAAATCACCTCTCAAAAAAGTTACCTTTATTCGTTGTCAAACAACAGGGTCGCCAACCGTCAACTTGGCCGATCAGCTGTTCGAGAGCTGTCCGCTGTTGCCACCGCTACTAGGGATCGGTAATCATCGTGTATTTCCGAGGGTGGTCGGTGAATTCAAACGAAATGCACTTTTAATTGCAATTATCTCATAGAAAAACTAAATCAAAAAACTCATAGCTTAACTTTATGAATCCTCTTAAATTGTACAATAGGTTAAACCGAATATTAATTGCTTAAATTTTGACATGACCGGAATACCCTATTTGCAAATATGTTATACAAATAAAAAATTATTACAAATAAGCATCGATTAAAATTTAAAATTAATTAAAATCAGTTTTATTAAATTGCAAACACAATACACGTTTAATAAACATCGTTTGAATAAGTTAATTATTATTTTTGTGAAAGTGTTGCATTTCTATGACTATAAGATGCCATTTATTCACCCAATCAGGAGCTCAAAATAGTACGTCGTCCGTCAACAATATTTATTTTAGAATTTGGTCAATGACCGAAATGTCTATACTATAGATCTGTTCTTTTACAGAATAAACAATCGATTCTCTAAACGCAAGGGGAATCCGTACCCCTATACATTCTACTCACAAAACACGTAAAAGTTCTAAGGGGGTTTCTTAGCTATTAGTTCACAGAATCGTAGCAGCTATACACCAAACTAAAAATAAAAGGTATACAATTTTCCGACTAGTAATAGATTTTTGATATTTTTTATCGTTTTTGACAAAAAGTTATTCAATCTCACAAATTCACCGAAATTGCAATCTTTTTGTACGGCGAACAAAATTTTAATTGAAAAAAGTATCACATAATAGTTCTAAGTTAAACCATCCCGTATAAATGTACAAAATTTCGCGTTGAAGTATCAATATCCCATATATCAACATTTCACTTCTTTGAGTTTTAATTAGCATATAAGTACCTAAGTTTAGATAATGTCCTTATCTAGGTACAGCCGAAGAAAATAAGATGTTAACATGCCCGCAGCTAGCGTACACCAAACGTAGGTCGGAGATTGTCGGTCGTCGGATACCTAACTGCTAAAGTCATAAAACCAAAGGGTCACTTTTGTTTCGTTTCGTTTTATTTTTCTGTATGTATGGAATGAAATCGAATTTCGTCTATTTATATATGTTTCCGATATCCGAACCTGACAAAAGTGCATTGTAATATTTAATGTATTTAAAAACACACAGTAAATTAATTCTTATTGTAAGTAGGTATACCGACAATTTCAGTCGGTATACTGCCGTTATAGTTCTAAAGGTCGTATCTGCAAATTTGGTGAATATTGTGTAAAACACATATTGAAGTCCTTGATCATCAGGGCGCCGCCGGCCGGCGTATGTGTGAAACACAAAACCGATCATTATATTCGGCGTAAATAATTTTTAAAAGATTACTACAATTTTGCATGTAACTGAAAATCTTATTTGTACCGGTTTCTACTTTGCTGCAGATATGACCTTTAGAACTGCTGTTCAGCATTTTAGTTTAATTATAAAAATGTTGTTATTTTTTGTTTATTAAAATTATATTTTGACGTTCTATAATAGCATCCATACGCATTTTCTTATGTGTGATATGATAAGTAAGGGTTAGGATTTACAATCCAATATGAATGATATCACATCAGAATAATATGTCGATAATTTTCAAAAAATTGTAAAATTAAAATCTATTTAAACTTCAATCTATTATGTTACTCAATTTATTATCATTAAATTGTTATTTACCTTAATATTAATTAATCAATTGAATTTTATTATTTATTATGTAAGGTATGAAAACGACAAAATCTCTAGAACGGATTGCTATTTTAAAAATCCTCCAACTTGTCAATTTGTAATTATCAAAATATACATAAATATACATAGCTATATTAAATTTAATGTCCGACCTTCAATTGCTTTTACTTACGACGTCATCGATAGTTTTTTAATGGCCATTCCCTCTTTTTCTTACTGATTTTGATATATGTATCGCGTAATTGTCTCGATATAATACATTTATAATCTTGTGTGATAAAATTTACTCAAAATTATAAAAAATTGATAACATATTTTATGCCTGTGAATATGGTAAGGATTATTTGTATGTTTTATATCTGATTTTCCAAGTATTCCATTTTGATTTTTGTGGAAAAGACGAGCAGTCAATTCTTCGCTAATTTGATTATTATAATGATAAAAAAATTTATACTGGCTGACTCCAATATTCTAGACACCTCAAAAGGGTCCCTTAGAAACCTTGAAACATTGAACCTTTTATCAGAAAATTGACATAAAAGAACATAAAATGGTTGTATTCAAAGTTATCCGTTGCTGCATAACAATTGGTAATACAAACTCGGTTAAATTACAAAATTAAAGGCCCGGAATTATATTTTATATAAAAATTTATTTTGCTAATATTTCAAGTTTGCTGTAACTTTTTAAAGGTTTGGAAAAACAATTAGGTCCATATGAAAAGTTTTACTCTGAAACATTTAGTTTCTAAAAATAATTTATGCGGTAAAAATGTGGGACATATAATAAATGTGAATGTTCCTTTTATAATATATTTTAAACACTTAAGTAAATAAATGTGCAATATAGTCAAAACCTCTATAAATTATAATGATCAGCTAAAAGGTCGTTAAAAAATGTCCATTAGTGTAATTAAAACACCAAGGAAACGAACAACAAGCACTTCAATTATTAATCTGGGCAGCTATTTGATTAAAAAATCATAAATTTGTTGGACAACCATAATTAAATCAATTTTGGTCCTTTGTTACAACAACAAAGGACAACAAAGGTTTGTTTTCTTAGTGCAACAAATTGACGATACATATGTTCTGTGTTTAGATTGTCATAAATGTATCATTTCCTAAAACAGCAGGTCATACCAACCTCAACAAATATGAAATAAAGGCACTCCAAATTTATATCACCTCCAACCTAACAGAACACTTTTCTTATTTAATACATGCTTATGTTATTACTATATTATTAAATGTTTGTTTTTATGTTATTATATATATTTATTACATATATTATATTTTACTGTTATATCTCTACCTATTATTTTTATTTATACTATTCTCATTTTATATTTATATAATTTTATTGTATACATAATTATATGCATAAATAAAATATATAATATCCATCTAAGTGAATTTTTTTGTAGTTTACGGAGTTGCCATTTTTCAATTACTTATCATAACTTAAATTAAATAAATATAAAAAATTTGTAGATAAAAGTATATCTCGGTCTGCGACGAAGTAGAAACCGAGTTAGATTTTTTTCACTTACATGAAATTCCTATCTGGGATTACCTTCCTTTAAAAATTATTGACAGCGGATATCCGATGTAGTAATCGGCTTGCCTTTAGGCAACGTAGCCATTGATGATGAAGTATTTTAATATGTGCCTAAGGGCCGATCTTACAAAACACGTTATACCATGGGATAACCTAAATATTGGTATAAATACCAGAATAAGTTGTTATTACTATGGAAACGTAAATATTTTTAGCCAATCGCGTGGCACAGGATAATTTATTCTGGGAACAACTATTCTATTGCTTATACGTATGATTGTAAGATCGGCCCTTGGTCAAATTTTTATAATTATAACTAATGTTACTATGGATTTGAGTATAAATGAAATAATATTGCAATTGCAAATCTAAACAAAATTATTAACGAATGACAATCTTTAGCTACGAGCGGCAGTTTCGCTCGTTCCAAATATCGAAAATATATTATATTAATACGAAACTCAATTTCATGCCATCTATATACAGAAAAATGAAACAGAAGTGACCCTTTGGTTTTATGGCTTTAGCAGGTATATACCACGACCGACAATCTCCGACCTACGCTTGGTGTAGGCTTGCCGCGCTCATGTAAAGATCCTTTTTTCTTCGGCTGTACACATACCAAGTTTAAAGAATGATCCTGCTTATCCACATGCAGAATTTTCTTTTATTGCAACGTCGCTGTTTGCAATAACAACAAAGTCGCTAAAGAAATTATTAGCAGAGTTGTTTATAATCCTTGATTCCGTTGATAACAACAGTATTATAGTATTTTTTTAAAAGTAAATTAGAAGTATAAAAAATGCCGCCCCAAAACATGTGCCGGCCGGGGCGGACCGCCCCCACCGCCCCCCCTCGGTACGCCACTGCTTTAAACAAGCAAATGACCTCTACCATAGCGTGTTTAAAGGAGAACGTTTACTCACCAATAAACATTTTTTGCCTCGTAAATTGCTCAACTTATTTTTAAAGAGGTCATCAACCAATAATTTGAGTTTATTTGTAAAATGGTTTTGTACTTTACAATAACTACTAGCACTAAATTATCTATTATATGGAAAACCCGGCATTTATGCAAATGCCATACGGTTTTCTTTTACATTCTTCGAACTCTCAGACTATATACAGTGTGTCCCCCGATGGACCTAACTATACTATAATTTTTAATTTATGGAGAAAAGGTCATTCTTTATAAAGAGTTTTGGATGTCCTAAAAAGTCGAAAGCCATTGTTAATATTTTGATTTAACTAACAGGATGCTTAGAAAACACGAAAATGTTAAATTGGCCGAAGAGTAAACTATCGGTTTTTCAGAATTAGAACAAAAATTGTATAGGTAAAAGTTGTTTTATATTTAAATTTATGCCCAGATATCAAATTTCAATGTTGTATTCTAAGTTTTATATTTTATGTATTTCTAACAAAGTAATTTAACAAAACATTACTCCACATGTTCCCCTCCTACAGTTCACATTTTTCAAATCTTCTTCTAAACTCCCGATATACCAAATCAATTGTTTCTTCATTTATCTCGTCTACTGCTTCCCTAATTTTTAATTTTAGAATGTCTACATTATCATGAGAATAATTCGCATACATTTTCTGTTTTAAATAACCCCACAGAAAAAAAATCAAACGGCGTTAAATCAGGTGAACACCACGGCCATAAATCCCTGACTTGATATGCGCTATGAGCGTCAACCGTCGTGTTTATAGTGTAGTGAACACATGAGCTTTAAGTTGATTTCGTCCAAAGTAGGTAGCAAAAAAATTTACAACATTAAAGTAAGTGTTTTGGTTTACAGTACCGTTAAAAAAGTATGGTCCAAGTATTTTCTTGTACCTAATACATCCCACACCAAACATTCACTTTTTTATATTTTTGGGAATTGGTTGTAATACGGAAATTTGGATTTTCTTGAGACCAATATCTTCAATTCTGTGAACTAACAACTCCATTTGTGGTAAACGTCGCTTCGACAGATAAAATAATTTTTCTGTAGAAAAATCTATCGACCATAATTCGTTCTCCCGTTAATAGGCAAAATTCTAATCGACGAGCATCATCTCCTTCTACTAAAGTGTGTATCAGTACTGGTTTATAAGGATGACATTTTTGATTTGAAAAGATCCTTTGCAGGTGGCTTTTACTGATGTTCAAGTCTCGAGATCTTTGCCTCAACGATTTTTTTGGGCAAGTGGTCACGGAATCAATAGCTAACATAGGTCCTGCATCATCTTCGCCATTTCGCTTTATTTTTCTTGATATTTTTCACGTCTCCTGTTGCATGCGATTTTTTAATCAATTCATGAACACAATTGACAGAAACGTATATCTCAGGGTATTTTTGTTATGTAATGTCTTTTCACTGGTCGGAGATGTAAAATTTTAAATAGAAAATTCAAGTTTGATATTTGAGCATAAAATTAATTCAAACTAACTTTTACCTATAACAATTTTGGTCTAATTCCGAAAAACCGATAGTTTACTCTTCGGCCAATTTAACATTTTCGTGTTTTCTAACCATCCTGTATGTTAAATCAAAATATTAACAATCGCTTTCGACTTTTTAGGACGTCCAAAACTCTTTATAAAGAATGACTTTTTCTCGAGAAATTAAATATTACGTCCATTGTAGGTAGTTAGGTCCATCGGAGGACACACTGTATATATAGAACTAATTATGGTCTAGAAACAACAAAAGCAGTGTACGCTGTATGTATGATAGCCAGTAACACCATATCACTCAAACAAAAACAATGGATGACGATACCAATACCAGTTCTAGTTCCAATGTGGATAGTACCAATTATGGAGCAAGTTCTGGTATTGATTTTAGCAGCAGTACTGATAACCATCATCAAGACAGTGGTCACACCCATAGTCATGGCAATCATTCAACCGACTATGGTCACCACCATGATAATGACAGTCACAACCACCAACAATATAATCATCATACCGAAGGCAAGACAGATGTTGTGCTACCTCAGAGTGATCCATTTTCATATATAGAACATAGTGTCTTCAGCACAACTTCTGCAGCATCATTTAATGAGAGAAACATGGACAAAGATCGTCACAAACCACGTGAGAGCCATACAACTCGTCACTCAGGTGATGATTGCTGCTGTGTGATTATGTGAACATTTGAGGGTCCATTTTGAGGTATATTTATGTTGTAAAGTGAAATTTTGGTGACTTAATAAATGAAGATGTGATTACAATGCTTTAGTTTTTTTGAGAGTCTATAACAATTTGTTTTTTACACATTTCACTGGTTCACTAGCTCGACTTGACTTTTTATTTGCTTATGGAAATTTTGGAGAGGACTTTTCGGGAAAATGGAGTTGACAAGACAGAGCGAAGAGATAATTGAATAGGATTCAATAAGCTTTGAAGAAGCGAGCAACATCGTTCGCGAAACGTCAGCATTTGTGACCCGCTCGGAAGAAAGGGGTCTTACTGCTAAAATCAAGTCTTCGAGATACACGCGTTTAAAAAGTACAGCGTTTCCCGGCGTTCAGCATACTGTTTGAAGGCTCATAACTCTGAAACTACTTATCAAAAAGAAATGAAATAAAGTTTGTTATGTTCCTTAGTAATTTCTATATAAAGTGTATAAATTTCAACATATTCTCTCTGTCGGTGTAAGCGTGAGCGCGAGAGAAGTGAAAAAAGGTACCCGGTTTTTGAAGTTGTAGTTCTTTGAAATTCGCACTCACCTTTCCGATTTTTTTCTTAAAAACCGCTTACCCGAAAATATTCGAATTTTCATAGGTTAAAATATAGAATCTCATCTACAGATTGGCCTTTTTTAAGTTTTACGATTATGTAAAACTTAAAGGGTGTAAACAAGTTTGCAAAAATCTGTTACGGTTTTTTAATTCCCTCGCTCTCAATAATATTCCTACTAAATTTTGATAGCTATTCATGTTAAACAGAAATGATATATAGAATAATTACGCAAATAATCTCATTTTGTCCATTAAAGCATTTTAGTGAGAATAGCGTCTATGTCTTGATTCACTATTCCTATGTACAGCGGGCGGTTGTTAGTCAAGCCAAGCCCTGGCTGCACACGTGTGCACCGGCTGTTTATTTTGGACAAATTATAGGATTTCAGCATACCTCAAAATCGATTATTTATTCACCTTTTTCTTCTAACGGCACAATTTATGTTTTCGCAAAAGTGTTTTCAGTATTAAGCCACGCCGCGGCGCTCTGTGGAAATTTTGACAAGTGCGGTAACAAACAGGGAAAGCTGTTGTTTCCAAAACTAATATTTTGAAAATCTACTATTGTGTAAAGACTCACGTGGTGTAAGTCAATTCTATAAAAATACGTTAATTAATTATGGATGAGTTTGATGTAGATTCAATTTTTTACTCGTCCCAAAAAAACAACGATCCTTGGATAGTTGAATCTCCCAGTAGCGATGAGGATAATATAGCAATGTACAGTCGTTTCAAGCTGAACCTCCAAAACAATCTATTTCCGGTCAAAGTAAGTAACTAGAAAATCTTATTTGTTGTCAAAGTCGACTACAAGAAACATGTTACATGTTTCAATGTATTCCAATATGTCAGAAAATATTTTTCTTTTTACATCACCTAACACTGTAACGCTATATGAGCATCACAGCTCATTTTGATCAGTTTGGATTAGTGCCACTTCGACCGTTAGTAACAAACCCTAAGAAGGCAGACGATTTCATAAAAAAGCCACAGAAAGAGCTTCCCGAGAAAAGACGCTATCAAGAAAACAAAATACAAAAGCAAGATTTATTCATAGTATAAAAAATAATTTCATTCTGTACTATTACAACAAGCAATACTTTTTTACATTACATCATTATTTTCATAGTAATGTCTTTCATTTCAACTGTATCAACTGTATCAAGACTGCTCCATCGGTTCAGCTTTTACAAGCGAACAACGAAAAAAAGCACGATTTTTTTAGGTTTTTTGTTTATAACAAATTAAGTAATGATATTTGCTAGTCGAAAACACATCACAATACATCTACGGACTGTCCCACGTGACCTGGGACCGGCGGCTTGCTGATACTATTTTTGTCACGAAAAAGTCTCTATTGCCTGGTCTATTAATAAATTTAACAAACTTGTTTTAATAGTCGACGAATACAAAATGGTATTTGAGTATAACATTATCTTTTTACTCGTATAGATATATGTACATTGTACATCCTAGGTAAAAGCCAAAGGAAGTTCGTTCTGGCAATTGTTTGGTAACCTCTAAAATAAAAATATAAATTAAATCAAAATTCCTATCATACTTATTTAATAGTAAGAACAGAATCAATCACCTTTCATGTAAATCTTCTATTTCATTTACCATGTGATTATTTGCGATACATATACTTTAAAACAAACAATTCGTTTTTATTTTAAGGTTAAAGACTTGAAGAGTGTTTAGCAGCATGTCCCTCTCCCTATCGGTTGCTACGTAGTTCGTAGTCACTCAGTTGGCCACTCAACTGGTGGCAAATTATTTAACCACTGGATATGTTACAGAATACCATTTCATATTTTAACAACGTTGCTAAGAAATTTTACCACTTGCTACGTAACAACTGCGTTACAGAGTTTGCCTGATTGTTGGAATCAATTGTGTATTTTTACTGCAGCCACAAGTCATTAAAAGATAGTCTAAAAAGCATTGTCGTATTATATCATACTCAAAAAGCAGTGGAGTTGGACGTCTGTTGTCAACTATGCTTTTGATGTTTCAGTATCAAATTGATAAAATAAGACTAAATACAAATAACACCAATAAGTTATTCATTTCTTGATATTATTTATTAATAAACTATGCTATCTCAAACTAACAAACTATAATATTGTACACATAAAGCATCCAGAGTCAGCAACATGCATGGGCGGTCTTGTGTGGACAACATGAATATTCTGGTGCGGTGCATGCGGATTATTTTCTTGTATAATTACCACTGGGCTTATGACTGGTCTATGATGCAGTCTTCTTCTTCTCCAATGTGGACCATGATGAAGACCATGTCCGTGATGGTGCATGTGATGATGATGTAGACCGTGATGATGATGTAGGCCGTGGTGATGATGTAGGCCATGATGACCATGATGATGAATACTTTGGTGGCCTCTCATTCTCACATACTGTTAACTAAGTTTTAACTGAGATTTTTCGATGGATGGTTCAAATCTGTTGATGCTTGTTGTTGTTTGAACAATGTATATAATTAATAAAGTTTATGCTCTGTATTTATGGTATTATTAATATTTTTTAGGCATGAGTGTAATCGCACCAGAGATAAGATTATGTGAAAAATTATCACAAACGATTGACGCATATGTTGATTAATTTTTACACGTTTAAGTTATACAGGGTGTTGCTGCGTAATATAACGCTTTAAATCAATTTAGATAGTTTTGCGTGGCATGCTTCGCACTAGTCTGCGAAGAGATTCTTGGGGTACGCTTTCCCATTCCTCAATCAGGGCTTGCGTCAGTTCGTGTATGATCAGTGGTGGATTAGGGCGCTTGCGAACACGTCGGTCAAGCTGATCCCACACGTGTTCAATAGGATTAAGGTCCGGACTTACCGCCGGCCATTCCATGACCTGAATTCCACATAGTCCTCCAAGATATTTTCGATGTAATTCATGGCATTTAGTCTACCTCGAACCGCAACAAAATCAGTTCTGATTCCAGCCCAAACCATCACAGATCCACGACCAAATCTATCCACTTCCTGTATAGTAGGGGATGCGTAGCGTTCACCAGGACGTCTATATACACGTACTCGACCGTCGGACAGTGGGGTGCTTGACCCGAAAACCTGGCCAAAATTTTTTTTCACCTATAAGGGCTCTAGATGTGTTGTTTTATTTATGTATAACATTTTAACCTTCATACTAACTATTTGAAGGTTAACAACTTAATAAACACAATAAAACAGTACAAAATAGGGAAAAAGCAAACTGTATTAAAAATTGTTTTTCACAGCAGTACACCTATGCAGTACACCTAAATTAATTACTTCTACAAGATTTGTCATCAATATTTTTTGTGATTTTATTTCTATACTTTGTGAAATTTACAAAAATATATATGGCATGTCCTGATTAAATACGCATAATAGACGGATTTAAAATTGAACAATACATGTCGTTTCTGAGTTATATGAGATAATATTTTTGGGTCTGTTATGTTGTAAGAAAATCATGAAAAAAGTTTTATTTTTCAGGCCAGTGGTAGAGGAAGAAAATGAATGTTTACACCAGTCGATATTGTGTATTCATGCCATTTTCCGTTCGATGCATTCCTTTTAAGACGTGATAGTAGAGGAAGTTAAGAACCTATTTAACCATATTTATCACTATAAAAACTATTATTTTAGTATTATTTAAAAATTGTCTAATACTTATACTTATTGTTTCCATGAAAACTTTCGAAATGTGATCATCCTTCAAGCTGAAGCAGTCGTTTCTGTAGTGGTATGACTAATACGCATGTTTTGAACCCAGATTCGCATTCCGTATAAACACATTTATCGAAAACGCCTAACCAGTTTCAATTCACAAGCTCACTATTGTCTCTCCTCAACAATAATCCATTTTAATGCAGAGAGCTGTGTATACGAGTAGGTGCTTTCCATGTATTTTCTTGCCCTGTATATAAATCCGATTCGCTTCAAGCAACAAATTCACATACAAGTACAAAGTTTAAGGTTTTCTTCGGATGATTTTTAAGAGTGTAGGTCATCGGGATTGTTTGCTATACATGATCCAAAACGGAAAAATATACGTACATAACGGCATTTACAACATACAAGATGCATTGAACATAAAATTGTCAGTATCTTGATAACCGTAATCATTTGTATATAGCTAAATATGGTTAAATATGTTCTAAATTACCTCTACTTCACGGTTTCAAGGAATTGCATTAAATTATATATAAGTCCGTACATCAATTTTTAGATTTTCCTTTACAACGTGATAGAATAAAAATCACAAAAACCGCATCCGCACCTATCCGCAGCAGATTTTGCAGTAGTTGTAATGTCAAATATGTGTACTATAATTTGAACCACTTTCAAGAGCTTAATTGAGCTAAACTCTAAACTAAAACACTCAAATTCTGCATTAAACTGTTTTTTTTTTATAATAGCGAATGTTCTCGGCACTGCAATAAACAAAATTGTGGGTAAATTTTAATAAGAACAATGTCGAATGATAGTTTATACTTGGTTCTAAAGAAGGTATAACAAAAAGTCACATTTTTCCTTAACACACAAAATTACAACCGTTTTCAAGAGAGCCAACTTATGTACATATATGTTTAGCCATGGTAAAATCTAACTTTTGGCTGGCAAGGACATTTAAACATTTCTTTAAATCCTGTATTATCCTTATAGTATAAATACATATTTTTTATATTGTATACGATGGGTATGATTATAACATTAAACTATTTTTCATTTGATTTCTTAGTACTGAAACAATTCCTTTCTCTATAATCATAATAAACATAAACTTTTAATGAAATGTCGATATTTGAACTAAATTGGATGTTAAAAACAAATTGAAATTCATGAAATTTAAAAACATTATTTATTTATTTATTAGATCTGTCATTTTTTATTTATTTATATTTATATAACATGAAAATTATATTGAATAATCCTTTGAAAATTATTTTTTTGTCATAAACAATTCTATATAATGAAATCATCCGATAAATCCTAATTACTATCTTTACTCGCACCCGTTGAACGAAATGTTGCCTCAGCGCTCGCACATACAGCTGCCGTTCTATTTTGTCTGGCAAGATATTTATTATCTATTTTGTCAGAAAACATCTTCTAATAGTTACCCAAGTAACATATATAAAATTCAGCTTTTATAAAATAACGAACGTACAATTACAATTTATGAAAGTTTAAGGGTGTCTGGCGAAGGGTTGCCACGATAGTAAGTGTCTGGCAATGGTTAATGAGATTTCTAATATTACTCCGAAGAAAATATAAAAAAATTACGCTTTATAATTTGACGAAAGTAGGTGGCAATTTTATACATCTTTGCTACCTATTACCTGCCAAAGCCACTATGATCCTAACTTCATAGTAGCCAAGGTCTATAAAGAGAGAGGTTATCCAGTTTGCTATCTTTCCTATAGTACACTTTATATACCCCCCTCAGATCCCTATATGCTCTACTTTCGTGACGTCACTAGAGTCCCGGCACACTTCGCATCACGTCGTATACATCGCTCGTTTAGTTTGTTCAAAGATACGTTTAATTATTGCCAGCTCAGCTCGTTATAGGTTTTTTAGTGAATTAGAAAGGTTGCTTTTGTTCGTGTTTAATCGTTATTCTGCGTTTATATTGTTATATTCAATAGTTGATAGTTTTACGTTATTGGTTGTTTTATTAGTGTAGTATTTTATGAAGTAATTAAGTTAGTAAAGGTAAGATATTAATTTATATTGGAAATTACATTATTCTAAATCATGTATCAATTTTAGATGCCTATGGTTAGCTCCGTACCGGGTTGCGGTATGAGGTATAACATTTCAACAGTGATTGGATTAACAATATCATATTTTACTTTTCCACGTGATCAAAGTTTAAAGCAGAACTCATCCACAATTGGGACATTACTCAAACGAAGACCAGCAAGAGCACCCATACTCCCTTCCATCCTGGATACGTCATTTATCTTTTGACGGCCTAAGAAATCCGTCGGAAGAATTTAAACGCTTGTTTAATAAAATGAATTAGCAAGTTCGAAAGACTTACGGGGGATGGGATTAATAATTCGAAAAGAATTAGCAGTAAATTAAGAAGAGAAATTTTAAAACAAGATCCAATTATTGATACCAGTTTTGAAAGCTTTTGTCAAGCAAAGAATATATGTACGGATAAATTTTTTTAAATTTTACTTTTCAACAGCAAAAAAATCTAAATATTTAACGAAGAGTAGCTGATATTAAAAATAAAATTACAACAAGGATGAGAAAATTTGTACAATAAAGCTTCTTACTGATTTTTTATTTTTTCTTTGTACGTATGTTCTAACCAAATATTGTAATCAGGACAAGCCAATGAGTGGTTTAATAAGCAAGTTGTACCAATACTACCAATACTGATTTAGTTATAGTTTTTCTATTTATTTATCTGTAGAGTCGGTAAACCAAACATTCGACTTCAATTCCTGATAATTTTAGTGTTTCAACCCCCAATTTGCATGTTTGCAAAAATATGTGGTTGCCGTTATACCACCTTCGACTCCGGCTCTTGATTTTGTTTGTAGGTTGACTCCACTCACTGAATTTCTGCTAAATTTTGATTCCAACTGCAGAGACCTGGTTTAGCACAACACATTTCTTTAATCGGACATACATTACATACTAATGTACTTATTCAGCATTATTAACAAATTATTGAAATAGCATGTTGTGATAATCACATTCATCATTTTTTTTTCATCCTAATCATTTAAAAATGATCACAATAAAGATGCATTTATTTTTTCAATATAATTATGCACTTACTTAACCTAAATCATACAACGAAATAAGCATTCAAATTGGTGGCAGCGCACGACTCTAGTGACGTCACGATCTCCCTTTACCCCTCAAACTGAGAAATCTCGTACTTGGATAACCTTACTACTTTATAGACCTTGCATAGTAGCCAATCGTTATTTACCTGTGTTGGGGAAATGCACAGAGAAATTTGCAGCTTTTATACTATGAGGAAGGTCTGGCGGTCACGGGCTCTTGGTCTATAAGTGCATGTATAGTCAGCCAACATCGAATATTAATGACGCACATGCCAACTCTCATCGAAAACCGATTATTATCGAACGACCGCATCTCCCGTGACAGCTGTCACATTGACAATCGCCAGGCAACGTCTCATCCCGAATGCGTGCGTAATTTTTTCGCCGTGTCGGTCTCTCGCGTAATTTTTGACAGTGATGTGACGTTTTTAGATGTTCAACCTGAGAAATTTTCGCGTGTAGAAGACGAAGATCAAATTATGCATATGTATAAGAGGCCTGGCGCGAAAGGGTTCCGCGAAAACCCTTCGCACGTCCACAAGCAAACAAATACACCGAGCGACTTTGCCATGTGCTCGCTTTGCGAGGAAAAATTCACGCCGAAGCACAGCGCCCACAGCTGCCTGAGCGACCAAGAACGGAACATCAAAGAGTACAGCAACGCCTTGTCGTACATCAACTCCTGTCATTCCATCATCAATCACATGATGATGCAGAATAAAGAGTTCAAAGACACTTACGTCCACATGCCAACCATTCCGAATTTCATGGATTTATTTTCTGTGTTGTTGACGCATGGTTGGGAGTCGAAAAAGAAGGAGAAACAACAAGCGAAGAGCTGCGAGCCACACCTGCTGAAGAACAAGAACCTCCCTGAAGGGGAGCTGAGACATAGCACTGAAAGTGAGAACTCTGATTTTGAACTTGACGTGATCCAGCATGCTTCGAAGTTGCCCATGCAAAAGTTCAAGTCGAAACTCCCCAGGACTGATGACACCATCTACGAAGAGGATGTTCCAGCTTCTTCAAAACCTCAGAAGCGTCCAAATACTTCGGCAGTCAAACCCAACCAGAGAAAAACGTCGCCAACTGGGCCAAGGGGGAAGAGGTATAGCGATATTATCTCACCACCGGTTCAGGATGGTACCAATAGGAAAATGAAGCAGCGCTCCTATTCAGCTGTTTCCCCAAGGTCGAAAAGTGGCTTCAATGAGAACAAGAGCGGCCCTGACTTGAGTGCCAATTATTCTGATACCGTTCTGACTGCTAACAGTGGTAATAATAAGAACGATGACCTGTCTCAACAAGATTTGGACAAGTTTGCTAAAGAACTCTTAGGATCTGGTTCTAATTCACCGATTCATTCGCCACGATCATGTAAGTTATAACTGAATTCTTATATCTGAATGTCAAAATGAAGATTTGGAAACTAAAAGTTATTTGTTGATTTATCAAATGAAATCGGTCGGTTCGAAAACACTACAAGCCAAAAAGTGAGTTCTGAGAAAATTAACAAAATAATTTTGTTTGTGCAATATCTTGAAAAGTAGAGCAGTTAGCTATTTTGTGTCAACAGACAAAATATAAAGTAGTTCACAGAGAATTAAATGTATTACATATTTTATTCTAATTTGCATTCAAAGCAGAGCTATGGTTAAAACAATCATCATGGACATGCACTGTTTTTGAACTCTACGGAAAAACAGCGTACATTTTTAACAATTTATTTAAAGCATTTAAATAATATTTTTATTATGATGTATAGCGTTTTTGGCTTTCTGATTCCAAAACCGTTTGAAGATCCTAGACTCCAAATCCAATGTCCAATTTTCAAAATTCAAGACGGCGCGGCGGAGTCAATATGGCGACCGGAAATGTAAAAAATCTTGGATTTGCGTGAAATTTATTTCCCGTCATATTTGAAGATTGATAATTAAAAATGTCATGTCAGATTTTCAAAATAAATTCAAAATGGCGGGTTATACCTGGTAAGTCAAAATTTCCGGGACACATTAATACATCAACGTAAATCCGTAAGTCTTTCAAAGAAAAATTCGAACAAAAGTTTTTTGGTTTTAAACAAGCTATCGTCTAAATATGTTTTCAATATACAGGATGCTAATTTTATTGTGGAAGTTTGGTAAACTTTTTCTTTCTAATAGCCCAGCATGTATATTTAACATTTTTACTTTATCATACGTAGTATGTAAAGTATTGTAATCGTGCCCAAAAAAAATTTGAGATTTTAGCGAAAATATGTCTTTTTGGGTCCCCTGGACATTTTTGACCAAGGTACAAAACAATGGCATAGACTGCGTTTACATCGTGGCCTGGCATCTGATCGAAAGTTATCCGATCGATTTGAATTGGATTAAGTCAATTCAATTCAATCCCTACACGTCTATGCCGTGAAATTAATTTGCATTAGATCGATAAATCCCTAAATCAATTGTATTGAAAGTTGTTCTAAAGAAAGAGACAGAAAATGTGGCTAATTTCAAACTGTATAGTGATATGTCATACAAGAAGACTTAACCTCTAATTAAATTGAAAATGAAGAACCTAAAAGCGAGACAAAAAGTAGCAGCCGTTTTCCGTCCATTAACCCTATTATTTGTTTCTCTTTGATGAGCGATAAAAAGAACGTCACTTCTTGTGACGTCCAAAACTGCCTTTTCTTTGCCCCATGTTATTTCGAAATGGGTGTAAACAAACTAAAAACGTGCGGCGCGGTCAAAGTTCGGCGCGGTGATCATACGCGTCGTTCGCCAATTGACAGCACACTAGTGTGAAATTCGTGCGTTTCAATCGTGTTTACACCGACATAAATCTAGCTTCAATCCGTTAGAGAAATTCAATCCACGAAATGTAGCTGATTGACTTTTTCGATTCGATCCGACAAAATTCTCAATCTGTCGTGTTTATGACTAGCGCCTACGGTGTCGGCTTGTAAGTAGTCCCGGACGTTCACGAGCGCAGGCAGTGGGCCGTCGGGTTCAATCGGGACTCTACGCTAGAAAGCTCTCGGTATAGGTACATAGAATGAGTGTATACGATAGAAACCAACCGATGTCGACTTTCGAGCGAATGCGATAGTATTACAGACTGGTTCTCCCTATATTTGATTCGACTGAAAATGGCGTGACACCGATGTAAACAAACTATAGCGTACGTTGTAAAGTCTCTAATTAAATAATATAGTATCTTATTTTCTTTTGTTTCTGTTCTAATAAAATAATCGTGTCCGCGCTTATGCCGTGTAACGCAGAAAGTCGGACACTAATAGGAGAAACCTAAAATGGAAATATGAGAATTATCTCAAGAGTACCTTTATGGTGGAAGCTATGCAAAAATTACAGACAATGTTGAAATACGGTGCGAAGCCGACAAGCCAGCTGCACGATAATTGCAATTCTTACAAAAGCGTGCCACTTGATTGATACCTTATGTTTATATGTGATTTAGGGTGATTTATAATTCGATACCTCATTTTTTTGTTCGGCTATAGTTTTCGAGATGTTCTAAAGTCTTGTGACAGTGGCTAAATTAATAAACAAAGAGATAAAGCAGATGATGGATAAATAAATATTAACAATGGATGATATTCCGAACATGTGATACAAATAATAATTTTTGGCATTAATAATAATATGAATATTATTCCACGTTCTTTGCTTATTAATTTACTCGCGCTCATAAAACTTTCAAGTTAAATATCTCCGAGACTATTGATCCAAATAGAAGTTATTTAGCATTTTAACATATTAAGTATCATTTGAAGTGCACACGGCGTGAAAATATACTATTACTCACAACTATGATTCTATACTCTATAGTTCTAAAATGTATTAAGTGCACCGCAATCGTTCCTACTTACCCACATGAATATTGTATCGATTAAGACATCTACTAATTGTTATATAATCCATTTATTTAATAAATATTTAATAACGAAAAAGGTATTCAAACATAATTTTATTTATATACAGTGAGCGAGTATGGAAACATGAAAAAATCTCAAGAACGGTTTGCTATTTTAAAAAGCCTCGAACACGTCGATTTATAATTATCAAAATACACCTTATGATATCAAATTATTTTTTTTACCTTCAATTGTTTTTAACAGATGACGTCATCGACATTTTTTTAAATGACAACCCTATATCTTTTTTAATGAATTTGACAGATCTTTTAATTGTCTTAATGGTAGCATAATATTTTTATGGCCTTACATAAGAAAATTTTCGAGAAAAAGAGAATTGAAGGTGCATTCTTTGGTGAAAGACTAAATTTTGTTTCTGATTAAAATTTTTACCGTATTCACAAGAAAATTTAAAACTTCTAGACTTGTTATGTATTCCAGGTATCAACACATTCATTTGGTCAGGGTGAAATCGTCGGGCATGTTTCCTCAGATTGCATACACTGCTATAAGTCTCGTTACATATGGTACACGTTGTATTTTCAGCCATATCATAAGCTAAAATATATGTTATTGAATTAGAAAAATATATGTGTCCTGCAACTTCTTGCCATAAATTCAATTTAAAAAATAAATATTTTTTATATTTCATTTTATTTTTTAATTACTTTATTAGTATAATTTATAATGGTAGTCCTATATTTTGACTATTAATTATTATGTATTATGCTGATGTACTTACTAGTTTATTCCCTAAGCTTGTCTTTATTTGCTGGAAATATTTTAAAAAAACGTTGCGTTATTCTAAACCCCTTAGGTAAAACACGCTGGCCCCCTATGCAGCTTTGTTTACATTGGCTTACCTTAGTTCTCACGGCGCCCGTCGGTGTCTCTTTATTTATCTGATATTTATGCAAACATGTTGCAGGATACCTTGCATAATCGTATTCACTACATGAATACGTAAACAGAACGTTAAATTGGCGTTTCAAACAAATTTCAAGTTTATTGCTGACTAAATTGAAATGATTTTGCGTTCCATCAATTAATTAATTGCTATACAAATTAGTAACTTACATGTGTTTTTCTAAATATTTTTAACAAAATACAAATGTCTATGCACAAACTCTAAACACTGGCAAATTTGACAGGTACTCAGTGCTCCGTACTCACTCAGACGGTTGCCGATTACATTTAAATTACAGTCGCTCAATGTCGCCTGAGTTCATGAATGTCCGGGACTACTTTCTAGCGGACACCGTAGGCGCTAGTGTGTTTATGTCGCTGTTTTATTTCGGATCTGAATATCGGATAACTTTTGATCGGATACCAGGCCAAGATGTAAACGCAGTCTGTGTGTGTGTGTATGTGTGTGTGTACCCGTTTTTTTTGTGGCGACGATTCCGGAGAAACTACTAAAGGTATCGGGACGAAACTTCATATTTAGAAGTTTCATAACCAAACTTAGAGCTGAAAAGCGTTCTGTTAAAGCATTTTTGAAAAATTTTGCAAGTAAGCCATCATTTCTGGAATTTCGTCGAAATAGTTAAATAATAAATTAAAGTAGAGGAAATTCTGAATAATTTATGACTATGACATTTTTTAGTACAATTAATAGTTTAGCTGCATGAGCAAATTCTATTTTATCGAGATCGGTCATACTGCATTAAAACAAGTTAGCCAGGATTTGTCAGATATTTTGATTCTAATGACAGTAGGTAGTGTCAAGCGCTAATGTTTTGACAATACCTACTGTCAATATAATCAACATAGCTGTCTAGTTCTACTAGCTTTATTTGAATGCAGACATGGCCGATCTCGATCAAATAGAATCTCATGCAGCTAAACTATTAATGTTATGTATAGTATGATAAAGTCATGTGTCTGGCCACATCAGATTTTTTAATTCTAAGATTAATTCTAAAAGTTTTTGTAACAATCATTATTTTATAAAATGCATCATCTTTGAGTTATGAGCAATTAATCGATCATTAACGGATAAAAAATAGAAAAATCAAGAAAAAATAACTAAACTATGAAATAGAATTAAATTAAATATTCAAGCTGCCAAATTAAAAGAAATGTGTATGTAGGTATGTGGGAAAATATTCTAAATTTGAAGACCAGGAGTTTTGATTAATTGCTTATAATTAAAAAATGATGATGTATTAAATAATATCATTTCTACAAAAGAATTAATCCTAGAATTTAAAAATGTATAAATATACAGGGCGTGCTATCAGTTACCAAATTTACAGACTAAACAATAGTTTGTTTAGACCCAGAAATTTTTTTTTTGTTGGAGAATTATTTAGGTATTTCTGTAATTACGTCTATTTTTGATTAATTGCTCATAACTCAAAAATAATGCATAATATAAAAAAAAAATCATGCAAAAGATTCTTAGAATTAACCTTTGAATTAAAAATGTAAAAATATACAGAATGTTCTATTTGAATAAGGAAAGGTTACCAAATATCCAGAATAAAATGAACGTCCTGTATATTAAAAATATATTTAAAACTTAGATTGTTCAGAGCAAAACAACTTTTACCTTTTGAAATTGTTTACGGTTGGAAAATTATTTAGGTGTTCCGGTAATTTTGACTAACCCTGTATACAGCTATATGATAGAGTATGATATAGAGTTTGATGATTATATACATGATAGTATTAAATTTCCTCTTCTACGGTGGTAGTCGGTCCGGATGTCACGTGATAATAAAATTCTAAATTTTCACCAGTTACATACTTGAGGACTTTTTTAATATTATCTATCTTTTTGATATTCATATTTATTACTTCGGTGGTACCTCAACAACGATTTTAATGCAAATTACGAAGTTGGTGAATGTTTACGACTGATATATCAGTAGAAACTGAGTAAAAACGCGTTGCATGAGGGAGCAAAAAAAGCACTGTTCTGGTCTTGTTTATTTCGCCCAAGCATCCTCTTTAGGTCTATTCGATAGAATAAAACATAATGAATATTTTGGCTATTTCAGTTCAAAATGGCTAATTTCCGACTTGTACCTACTGTTTTCGAAATCGCCGATTCAATTGAAATTTGGATATTTAATTTGATATGGAATGGATTTATTTAGTTATTATTATTTAACAATAAATTCCTTATTCATTTTATATTATTATATTTTTCGAGACACGTTATTAATGCAGCAAAAACAAACATGTGCATACTTCGTACAAGGATATTATTTTCTTGTGGAAATTGAAATATAAAACGACATCTCGGACTATGCCTCGAAAACAATTTCGTTCGACAATAAAAACATATTTTTCTGTGGAGCATTGACGGTATGAGTATGTTTTCGTCAAATATTCGAGCAACATTCGGCGTAGTTATTTTACAGCCATAATAGAACACGTTTTTGTCCAGCCGGCCGGTCCGCTTCGAGAATTTGAAACGTTTTTGTAAGTGCACATGTACCTACGCTGTTTTGAATCGAAATAACATTTTTATACTCTAGGAATTTTTAAGCGTTGACTTATTTATAAAATATTAATCTCACAGTTTAATTTGCTTAGACGAATAATATACTGGGTATTAAAACAACTTAACATTTTTTCAAGTCCAAAAAGTGAGTTCTGAGAAAATTAACAAAATAATTTTGTTGGTGCAGTATCTTGAAAAGTATAGCTAGCAGTTAGCTATTTTGTGCGCACAGACAAAATATAAAGTAGTTCACAAAGAATTAAATGTATTACATATTTTATTTATATTTGCATTAAAAGCAGAGCTATGATTAAAACAATCATCATGGACATGTACTGTTTTTGAACTCGACGGAAAAGTAGCGTACATTTTTAACAATACTTGTTTATTTAAAACATTTAAATAATATTTTTATTATGATGTATAGTTAGGCTTACCATACGTCCCGGTTTGACCGGGACAGTCCCGGTTTGAGACATCGGTCCCGGTGTCCCGGCCGGTTTGGTATTATGTCCCGGTTAAAATTCTTAACATACTATCACAGATTTCTATCTTAGTTTTCAGCTAATTGAAATATTTTAGAAATGTACAAAGAGCGCAAATCAAATTTTCTCTCTCAAGAAAACTGGCCTCATGCTTTTGGTGCTGCCTTTTATTAGAAAGATACACTTTATCATGATTTGAAGGTTATCACCAACAAAGTGTTAAATAATGACTAATCGAATAATGATTGTAACAATATTTCAACGCAATTCCACAATTTCGAATTTATAGAACGAATGTATCTCTGTTACAGAAAAATGTTTATAACTTTTACAAAAATGTTTTATCATTTCTCTGCTAAACGAAATTGTAGATGAAAAACATCCATATGACAATATTATGTAGAGCACCGACTGGAGGAAATTTATATTTTAGTTGGCTACGTAAATAAAATATATATTTTTTAAAAAAATGTTTGAATAACTTTCTATCATCCACAAAATTGTAGGTTATTAGTTCGGTTAGTCATACATGAATGCTCCGAGGCGAGCTACTGAGGTGTCTTCATTTGAACATGGAATATACATTTCGGTGTTCTGGTTTAGCAAAATATTTATAACTTTTGCAAAAATGACTGCATAATTTTCTACCATTAGTCGATTAAAGTTGTATAATGGACGTTGTATAGTCCCTTGCTATTGATTTTAGAATATTATGTACAGGGTGTCCCACGCTATAAACAAAGTATATTAATGGGCTTAAAAGATCAAATTTACGTTTCTTCCATACATACAAGTTGCAGACAGTCATACGCTCTACAGCAAGAAAATATGTTGATGCTTACACAATATCCCACAACAACGTACCAACACAAACTTATGTTTGCTTAAATGGAACACTAGGTATATTATTGAAGTTTTCAGTAAGATTTTTATCCTAATTGTTTTGACATCAACTTATATTAGGCTTTTGTCAACTGTTTCTGAGATATTGGGAAATTAAAATCAAAAACAAGCATTCTTCAAAAAATCTTTCCGTGGTAACTAACAAGGATAAAACAAAGGAACTAATTTTGGATAGTAAAAGTATCGCACTTTTTGACAGTTATTATTGATTTGCGATTCTAATATGACTTATCCCGAACAACTTGACATTTGCTAAATAATGTCAAATAGTTTAAGAATTTTAATTGGAACACCCTATATATCTAGACTTACTTCGAAAGATCGACAACAGCTAAAAACTTATTAAGCATATAATTTGTCATTTGTGACTTAACAATGATAATACACAATAATTCGGAAATTAATATTAAATATCCAGATTGGTCGACAATCTTGTTGGTCGAAATTCAACAAGCTCACAAATGTAGTAATACTTGTGTTCATGCAACAACTTACAGCCATTGTAAATTGCTACTATGAATTTATGTACAGTGTCAGTAATACTTTCATAACAATAAATAATTAAATAATTGGATAATTGTAAACTGAATAAATAATTATTTCAGTACGATTGTCAAGCGATTGTCAGCCCTCTCAGGTCAATGCGTATAAGTCTCGCTCGTACTTCAAATTCTCGGTGGAAATATTACATTTTCCATTGTTTCCACAAAAATATTTTGGAAACGCCATCTTATTTTATTCTTCATGTTCGCCATCGTAGTTAATATCCCCATAAATTTCTTCCTCCGCGTTAGAGTAAGTCCGAGTATTTCCAACGATAGTCTAATTTGACTTCATTTGTTGTCCTACAAAATAAATGTTGGCATCTCAAATTTTATGCAATGGTTAAAAGAAATATTTTTTTTTTATTTTTATTAAATAATAATCCTTATATTTAGAAAAGTACACTATCCAAAAATAGAAGTGGTTCAATAAGTAATTATACCTCTTTCTGTTTTTTTTGTCACAAAAGTATTCGATTTATTCTACGTTTTATTTGGTTAATATTCGTTTAATTGAATACTTATATAATTTTATGTTTTTTCGAACGTCATTCCTGTCCCGGTTTGGTATTTCATAATTATGGTAAGCCTACACACAGAAAAGTGATCTCTCGAACGAAGAGAGAATTACTTGGCTGAAGTAGTTGGTAGGTTCGTATATACGCGAGAGATTATTGACTTCAACCAAGAAATTTTATTTCTTGTAATAATTACTAGATTTAAGAAAGTGGTTACTCTGGTGAAGTAACTAAACAGTCTTCAATGAAGTGTAAATTTTTATTCCCGGTAAATATTTTTAGCTACTTAATGTAAGAATTTTAAAGATTTGGCACAAATACGTTTTCTATTGCTAATTAACAAGATAGGTATGTTATATTTACTTACTCGTTCTAAACTGTTGCGTGCGTTACATCAAACTATTCCGTGTTGAAACGTTTATTGTACACTAAGGCACATCCCCTACGGGTCTTTCGTTGTTGTTTTCGTACTAGGTTAGGTTCCTTTACGGCGCCAGCACCACGCGCAGGCGCGCGAGCCTAGACAAAATCTCGGTGCGCATATTTATTCCAGAGAAAGGGATTACTTGAAAGAAATGAGAATCACTTCAGTTAAATAATTGGTGGGTTTTTATTCAGTAAACAATACTTACTTATATTAAATGTCTTATATTTTCTTGGATCAAGTAACTACGCACTTAGATGGATTTACTATTACTTCGTTGAAGAAATTAACATTTTTGGGACGAAAAATTCAATTACTTCTTTCAATACAATATTGGTTCTTATAAAGAAAGAATTTATTTGTTGACAGCATTTATCTGAGGAATTATTTTACTTATATTGAGTATGTGGCATTTCTTGTATATACCTAACTTTCTACATCCAAGTAAATATGCATTTGAATCTAGTAAATAAATTCAAGAAATTATGTTTTCTCGTTCCAAATAATCACTTTTCTGTGTGTATGTATAGTGTTTTTGGGGTTCTGATTCCAGTTCAAAAGGGCCAATTTTGGACTTGTACTGTTTTCAAACTCGCCGATTCAATTATGCCTTGCTATGACTATAGAAATGAATCTTTTGGACATTACTCTACAAACTTCCTAATAAATTCTGTTAATAATCGTCATATTTTAGCGTCTCCTGATAACAGGTCGATGAACAGCCCAACACCACCTGATAAATCTCCAGCTAGAGGGGCGAACAAGCCGTCGAAACCAGGTACACCACCGGTCCAAGCCGCGAGGAAATACTCTGAACTGTTGAAGAAGAACTACCCGGTGGAAAGAAGCCCGTCTCCCAGTCAGGAAGGTATAAGGTCTCCAGTGAAGAACCAATCAGAAGCGTCCATGCTGCCGACTCAAATAACTCTCCAGGCTAAGAAGACCAAATTGCAAAAGCCACCTACCCAGAGGTTAACACCAGAACGACCAGGAACCCCAACTGTGAAGATGTCATCGACGAATAACTACGTTTATTCTGCCATGCAACCACCCAAGGAGAAGGCTTTCAATTCTGAGGATAACCCATACGCCATGCAGCAGTACATCCAGTTGGCCATGAAGAGGAATGAACAGCAGGAAGAGGATGAGAACTATGAGAAGCAAGATGTTTACGATGGTAGGAAGCCACTGAAGAGTACGCCATCGAAGTGTAGCCAATTCGCTGTTAAGATTAAGCCTAAGGAAGGATGCGGTAGGAAGCTTTCTGCGGCTGATATGAAGATCATCGAGTCGCAAGTTCAATTGTTTGTTGAGCACCACATGGAGTCCGATGAGGCCAAGACTGATTCTGATATTGAAGAAGATAGTGAGTTGTATTTCTTTTTGTAAATTGTACAATGTTACTTATAACCTAAAAATTTTAGAGAAGCATCAGGCTGAAGATAGGCAGGTTAGGGGAGATGAAAGGAAAATCTTCAGAGGCCCAAGGAAGCACTCTGAGTCTGATGAAGAAGAACAGGTGGTTAAGTTTACTGAGGCTTTGCCTGCTTATCAGAGAATCCACCAGCCGCCTGTTTCGCCAAAGCGTAGCCAGATGTCTGATGAGTCTTCAGATATCAAGTCTGATGAAGACGCTTACGACCATAGGCAGAGGCCGGTTCATGTTCACAGGAGAGGGGCGGCGTATAACAGTTATTCACCAACAAGACGATGACCCATTTGTATTTGTTTAAGTACGTTGTGAAATTATTTTTATTATACAAGGTTTTTAATGTCATTTCTGCGTTTTCTTAATATACAGATTAAGATGAAAATGTATATTTGTCGAGGAAGAATCGCTCTATACAGTGTTTTGTATGTCTTAAAAGCAAGACAGTCATAGTTAGAATATTGGTTCAACATGCAAGAAATTGCTAAATTTGCCCAAGTGTAAGGTACACTCTTGGAATTAAGTAAGTTCTGTAAATATTTCAGCAGTGTGTCGGTGATACATCCAAGTACAAGTTTTTTGTTATTCTGGTCGACCGCTCGGCCGCTAAGTGCAAAAAATTGTCCGTTTATGCTTCAACTCGTATATCGGAAATTTATTATTTGCGAAACCTTGTTCGAATGCTTTGAACTGGTTTATAACGATTTATATGTTTCTATTTATTAGCTTAATGTGTAATTAATTAATGTAATTCCTACATTGCAATGTAACTGTGTTTTTATTAAATATGACGTTAATTTTATATTAATAAACATCAAAGTTTTCGATTACATGAAATGAAAATCTCATTTCAAGATATTGCATACAACACAACAAATTATACTTACAACCTTATTGCATCTAATAGCTTTTTTTGTGTTAATAAATACAAAAATCAATTTGTTGTTGTCAATATTTTTACTTTTCAGGTTATTTCCGAACTGACATATGTATTGACATTTATTCACAAAATAGAAATAAATTAAAATTAAATTGCTTTAAATTTGTCTTTATGGTAATTTGTTAATTGTGATTTACTGGTGTTTTCGAGATATTTAGCTTCAACGATATTTTGCAGTGTTTAACTTAATAAACAGAAAGGAGTATGTATTTTGTATAGCATGAATGTATCATTACTATTTTTTTATATTATTATTTTGTATTTACTTTACAGCAATATGTTTCAAATATCTGACAACTGAAAATAATGACAATTATGTATATAACTAATTTACAAAAATTTTTTGAAGCAGGCTCTAAATTTTCGACGAATTGTGATGGAATGTAAATAAATGTTATAATTATTATTAAAAAAAAAATAAACCAAAATATACGACCATCTAAAAGCACATTTATACAACATAAAAATTATTTCATCAAACTTTACCTGGGATGAGTATAAATTGTGTTGGTAACGGGTATATAATTTCCCAAAAGGAGACGCTTCAGAAAGAAAAGTTGTTGGTTTCTCGTATAGCTTTTATTGCATATTAATTACTCACAATCATATGCAATGAAAGCTATACGTAAGAGAAACCAACAACTTGACGATTTGAACCAGGGACCTTTGCGTCGCTAGCACAATGCTCTCCCATCTGAGCTATTGATATTGTGCTAGCGACGCAAAGGGTCTTGGTTCAAATCCAAGTTGTGGCTGTAATTTTTGATATATTTAAAATTTACATCCCGCCTGTATGTTACCATATTATTAACTTATAATATTACTTTGACAAAGTATGTCGTTAAACATTTTCAGTTATAGTAGTATATATTGTTTGAAAATTAAAAAGACCTTCACTTTTAATATATATGCATTTTAGCTAACCTTACAGTACACAATTCATAAGTCAAAAAGTTATTTTTAACTTATTATCGCTGTTAATGCACGCCTCTTAATTTATTTAGAAAACAAATTTAGAATAACATTTCCAATAATGTTCCAGCTAATATATAGTAAATGAAAAATGTGTGCTTATTGAACTGGAACTATATTACAATAAAACTTCTGTAGAGCTCTTTGAAATATTAACAAAAAAGGAAAAATAAAAAATTAATTAGTTATCAAACAATGCAAAACCAAAAATGAAACACAATAAATACATATTACAACAATAAAAAATTATTAATTATAAGTAAAATTTTAATAATTTGTCTTAACAAATGAACAAAAGAAACGACCAAAATGTTTTGTTTTTTTTTTTCTAGAAAGTAGAAAGTAATATGTTTCATATGGTCTTATTGGCTTTCTCTGTTCCTTCTGAAGTTGGAGCCGTTTAAAATAAGATATTGTTAATAATTCAAACGGCTGTAACTTTTTAATGAATTGAAAATTTTTTTTTTACTTTCTGAAAAAAATTGTTTTGCGGAAGAAACTTGGGACAGCCTGTATATATTGCTATAATTTAAATTATTTTGGTTGTCAAGCATGTATTGGGTGTCATGAAAGATAATTGAACATTAATTGCTGTAAAGTAAATACAGATATAAAATTTCCATTGTCCTTCATACAAAATACATGCTCGTCCTAAATGTAAATTTAAATTAAATTTAGAGAATTTATTTACATTTAGTGAATATATTTTAATATTACAATTCTGAAATAGTCTATATTTAGTGATAATCCTTGGCATCAAGTTGATTTGCGCATTTAATTACTTACTTACTTACTTAGGCCCGTCATCCTACTGCTGGGCAAAGGCATTTACTTGCGTAATTAATATGTGTATTAGTTAACATGAATTTATATAATGTGTCATGATATTACGCAATATCTTAAAATGAGCTTTTCGTATCATATTATCAAATTTCATGTTTATTAATATTATTATAAAAGTAATTCTATATTTAATTAAATGCATTACCTACTCGTAAACTTAACTGTAGTGATCATATTTCATTTATTACATTGCATTGAAGATATCACATTAAGGAAAAGGTCGGACACGCTAAAAATTAACTAAATCCCGTTACATTACATCCATCGAAAAACCACCTCGTGACGGACAGCTTTTTGCGTAGCGGCCGGGTCGAGGTAGAACACGAATATATAACCGACACACTATTTTCAAATCCTGCGATAGCGATACGAACTTACTTATTTCCATGACTGTACCTATCAGTTTGTCATATTGTTGCCCATTTTTCGTCTAATTTCATTGTATTAGTATAGAAAAATCAAAATCAGTAGTTTCAAAGATGTATGTTTTAACTATGTTTTGAGGTCAATCATCTGAAGTGGTCCAGAGGTGGAAGATAAGACATTTTTATGAAAAATTCAGTCTGTAGAGGGCTTAGCTTGGTTACTTAATCATATACCAACCACACGTGGTTACTGGCTTAGCCTAACTGATTCTATCTAACGGAGGCTTCAAACATGGCTCAAAAACTATCTGGAAGCTATAGTCCTCACACAAAAAGGGCAGGTTTAATTATATTAAAATGAAATGCCAAAGAAGACAACATTAAACTATGTTCACGCGACGAATGAAAGCAATTGCATAACTGCATAAAATTACATGAAGAAACATGAATAATAATTACACTAACATGGTTCAATTAATTGAGCAAAGATTGCCACAAACAAAACACCTTAGAGGAGCGGTTGTGCTCGTAAGATCGGCGTCAGCCTTGAGTCTGTAGTACGCCCAGGATGTGGTTCCATCTAACGGTGAACCGTTGTACTTAAGTCAATGTGTATAAACAAACATACTTAATTTGTTAAGCCGATTTCTGCCCGTTGCCAATAGGCAGCTACTGTAGTTGTTGTCAACTGTTAGTTATTATTGATCTGAACTGTTGGTACTCGTCTCCCTTGTCTGCGGTCTGTGGACTTTATTACAGAAACCTTCTTTACAGAGCTCCGCGGTGACAGTTCGTAGTAATTCGACACAAATGCATAAAAAGCAGATCAACTTGACAACGGCTGGGTCAATTTTAAAGAGCTATGTCCATAGATAAAATAGATATATACTAATATAGATGGACGACTCAAGGCAATCTTTGTGGACTCTATTTTTAGTTCACCCCCATCCGCTAGGAGGCGCTAATAGCACTTCCCACTTCTAGCGTTTTCTCATATTATACTTTAATTAATTTATAAGATCAGGAAAACCGCGTGATGGAACTAATACAGAACAAAAGTTACCACAGAAAATTTAAAGTTATATACATCACCCATATATAAGTGCAAAATATGCGTTTAAATGTCTGTGGTAAAAATTAGCAGTGTCACTAGACAGTTAATTGACAGAACATAATGGTTGTTTATGGTTTACTAACGCCATGACTACGCGACATCCACAGTGACGGTTTGAACGAGCCAATAGGTATCAAGCATGTGATTCGGCCGGTATATCAGGGCGCTAGCCAGAGATAGCGCGTGGGGGTGAACTAACATTTTGCTATCAACGCCTGCGTATGGGAAGTAAGCACCCCATGGCTATGTCTTAAAATGTCACCCATAAATTAGCTCCTGTTCCGGGATTAATGCTATTGGCTTAATCACCATGAAAGCATATTAAATCAATTATACCCTATTCACGATTAGAACATAGTAGTGGGGGGTGCAAACTGAGCCCGATTTACACTGGAGCAATATGCTGTCAATAGCGGAAAATTGGAAGGTTATGTCACGACAATGGTGTGAAATGTTTGCAAATTAATTTCGGATGATAGTTAAAAAATGTTTGACAAACAGCAATTAATTCCACTATTAATGTAGTTGCGCGTGGGAGTACCTGCCTAGATTTTCTGATATACACGGTTACGTTATAACCTAAAGTTGGATAAAATAAGTATAACCTATATATTTGTTGGTTGCATAGAAGCATGAAAGGTGATAGAAGCTTGTATATTTGCATTTTTCATGTTTCTTTACATAATGTTAGGTGGACGAGAACGGTATTAGTATGGCTATTAGCAGCTGCAGAATGTGACTTCGAATTTTCAGGTTCACGACTGTACTCGACATATGCATTGTAGGCCATCAGCCGTTGTCCACTGCGAATGGGCTTTCCTTGCGGATTTTTCGATGAAGCAGCCTGCATTCTCTCATCCATATTAGCACTATTAAATATCATCTAAAACATTAACAACAAATATTATCGGCAATATTAGGATTACCTGTTACAATGTAAATATTGTGTGGAGTATTAAAAAGAACTGAGTTTGATTTGAATCGATTGATTGTTGAAAATAAATTAGAAATTTTATATTATCGAAATTAAATTACCGACATAACTTCATTTGCTGGTGTAAATTTGGTTCAACTTTCAGCCAATCACAAGCCGCAAATTATGGCCCTATCTTATGCAATGCTTTATTCTAAAAGTGAATAGACTATAGTATATTGTGTCCAAAATTAGCTACTTTTCTCTAATAAAGTTGGGAAATGGATGGTAAAGGTGAACGTATACATCATTCTCAATTCTCAAATTTAATACAATCCACCACTGGTGGTCATAAACACAGGCAACAAATAAACAAATAAATCTGATTAAATAGGATCTCAATGACTCCTTCTTGAAAAGAATGCATCAAATTGCAAAACAAACATCTCAGTCTCATAACATCTAACGTTCTATTTTTGATGCGTATCTACTCCTTCTTGACAGTCGTATCAAGAACAAAAATAAAACTTCAATCATCGTAAAACAATACAAAATTTATTAAAACGCTATAAATATAAAATACACAATATCAGTCATCAGTCATCCAATTGGCACAAGGCAGCAACACCTCTATTGATCCAGTGCTTCTGCGGCACATTACTATCAAATGTCGTCACCATGACGAAGTTGGTAGAGTGTCCAGTCGTGGACAAAATACCTCTCCTGGCGCTGGTCTTATAGACTGGACACTCGTAGCAAGGCTTATGAACAACATCAGACTTCACCACAGGCTTCAACCACATTATAGGCACAGTATCAAACAATATCTTCGGAAGAGATTCATTCAACATCTTCTTTTGCCTATCCCATCGAGCACCTTCCAAGAAGAGACCCTATCATCAAAGATAATATCAATAAACGCTGTAAAAACTATTCCCAAAAGCGTCTATAGCTTTCCTCCAAAGATAATCCTATTAACAGTTGAAACCAAGCCTTAAAATCTAAATTATGACTTACGTAGAATACAATTGAAAATTCTTCTTCCTTTCTAGCAAGCTGCATTAAAATGTTAAGTTGTTCAGTAAATATTATGTGTATTTGTGTAGAAATAATGATTTGAGTGTTAGGTTTTATTCGAGAACTATTATAAAACACCCTATAGTATCACACATTCCGCAATACTTACATCCAATAGTTCCTTAATTTCATCTCTTTGCTCCAACTCCTATTCCACGAGTGTAATGTGTAAACGAAATAGTAAAAAATTCTCGTAAAGATTGACACCTACTTAATAAAATCAACAAAACGCCTTACCTTACAATGTATACCAATCTCCGGCAATGTCTCACACTCGCTCTCATGGTCAGTTACGAAATACTCAAACATGATCCAATCTATGGGCAACGTCTCTCGTCTGGCATAATTCTGCAAGACACCAGTCAAAAACGACTGAGTGAAGTAGAAACCAGACAACCAGAACACGTTTGGAGCATCGTTGTCGATCCAATTTTGCAGAAAATTCAACCTACGCGTAATCAAACCACTCAAAGAAGGTTAAAGACGCCAAAAGACGTCACAAAAGTCATACCTTGCTATCAGGTCGTTGACATAAGACCCGAGTGGCTTCAAACTTGGATAACTCTTGGTCAACCAAACCTCCGGCACTCTTCCAACAAGTAGGGCGAAGTAGACGCCTTCCAATTCGCCGGACATCACCACCAAGCCTTTGACAGCTTTGGCCACGTCAACAAGTGTCGACCTAACCACAGCTATAAGTCGGTTGAACCTTATAAGTTCCTAAAACAAGGAATTCGTTCCATGAGGAAGCAAAACAATGCTAGTGGAGTGATTATCTAGACCCTTAAGGTAAAAAATGTCTAAACAATGTCTATGGTTAATGTCGTAAGGGTGCTAGGCAATCTTCAAATGTGTTATTCTTACTTGTCTTAAGACGGTGTTCATTGAATTCGAGTACATCACTGGATATTTTGCGCCCACTTCTTCTGTGTTGAAAGGCAATGGTATTTTGGCGTGAATGTCCTTCGCTAGAACTATCACGGCTTCATCTTCACCTTCACCACCACCGCCGGATGTTATCTGGGTCTGGGTGAGGAGTATGCCGTTGAGAAGCTGGAAAAAAGGAAGAAATTTGTTGGGTTACAAAGTGTTTGAAGTTGGAAGTACAAGAGGCCAGTGGCCCATGTCCAACTGATAACACGAAGATACAAGAAGAGAAGATACAAGTTGGCAAGAGACAAACAAAATGCTGATGAACAGGCAGAACATCAACAGAAATCTTCCAGTCTCACAACATCGAATCAGAGCCAATCACGGTGGAAAGATATAACCTATGAAGATGAAGCCATCCAGCTGGTCACTGCAAAGGAAGTCGCAAAAAAGCTTCCATAATAGAAGCTAGTTTACAAACTAGGACTGGACCTAGTTTCTTTCCCAAATTTCATACTATACTTGCGCATTGAGGCATTACCAACTGCTTCCCAACAAAATATCACGACGAACATAACCTATAAATATACGTGTTGTTTACGCATACTGTTAGCATACAAAGGAAAACTGGTTAATCGACGGTGAGATATATAAGGAGAAAGGTATTTGTCGGGCAATTCCGTCATACGAAGATCGAAGAAGCAACCGTAGACACAGTGTTTCGGACTATTGGTCCTCATCAGTACGGTATAGTCAAGGAGCAAGATGGACACTCAATGGAAAAAGCACTCAAATGGAGACCTAAAGGGGGTGACTAATGTCGCCAATTTGGTGCTTCAGTCCCAACATCTTCAGGACTCGAAGACAAGATGTGACGTCGCGCCGGAGGTAACTGGTACACCCCAGGTACACCATAGAAATTAAAACGAAAGCTGGTTAATGGAAATGATGTAAGTTGGTTAGCATACAGACTGTCGGTTATTTGGATTATGGCGTTTAACAATGAGTTTTGAAATAGCACAAGTTGTAATTTGCGCACTGTATGACAAAATATTAAATGATTCCCCTGTCGCAATAAATTTAAGTGTGACCATCAACCGAAATCTCGATGAAATACACTGACGTAATTGTGTGTTCATTGTTAAAAAAGAACAGTAGTACCTATGTTTAATCTGTCCCGACGTACTATCGTGGCCATATATTATGTCCCTTCTTTTGATGTCGATTTTCTCGCCAATCTAGGGGCGAAAAAATTTGAAAAAATTCTGGTCCTGTCCTTGATTAATATACTACAACGCATAAAAATTAGAAAGCTGTATCGGTTGACGTTTGCCCGATTTTTCCAAATTAAGAAGAATTGGCGCTGTTTTTGACCCATAAATTTCATTCGTTTAATTTTAGCAATTAATTACTCCGGAAATAATCCATAGATTTCAACGAACTAAAAAGTAAAATCACCTGCGGAATGGTAGCTTTCAATGTGCATTTTTGTAAAATAATCGGAGTAGTGGTTAACCCACAAAAAGCTATATTATGCAATGCCAGCAATTTCGTTATTAGAAGAGCTAGGATGATTAAGTGTCGATCATAGGCTACATAAGAAATCATATATTTACAGTTTATTACAGAATCATTGTTTATCTTGCATTTTCCCTACAAAAGATCGTGTTGAAGCATCTCATGTTCGCCGCAATTGACGCGGCGGTCTTCGGTTTTCGGGGTGATGCGGGGGAAGGGATCGACAGCGACGCTGCCGGTAGTGGGAGATCGCACGGGCTCAAAAGTTACTCCGAGAACAGTGTTTACGGAGACAATATAACCCTGAGCTGCCATTTGTAATATATGTAATATATCAAAAGTTGTATTTATGTTATATTGTTTTTGCCTGTATTTAAATATTACTAATAAATAAACACAAAAACGGACTCAGGCGGAGTCACGCGCAAAACATTGTTCATGTTTATTTCGGTCTTAAAAATTAACAAATGGTCGGAATGATATTAAATTTAAGCGATATGTGACGCAGTAAATAAGGATTATATGCATGCTAACTGCGTTGTGCTGTTAACATTCCTTACTGATCTATCCGCTTCCATCAAAATCTTGTTTACAACCTTATTGTATAAAAACTGAAGAAAACAAAAACGCCAATCGATAGAAGAGACTCTGAAGGCAACCTGAACAAACATTGAAATTTTTGTGCTAAGCGGTTTAGGAGAAAGAAAATCGGAATGACGGCAGTTTTACAAATGCAAAAATCGGGTACATTTTTTCACTTCTCCCGCGCTCATGTTTACACCGAGAGGCAAAAAATTTTGATAGTCATACAACATATGTAGAAATGATTGAGGAGTATGACACACTTTATTTCAAGTTTTTCTGATCAGTAGTTTTAGAGTTATGAGACGCCAAACACAGGAGTCAATACTATCGAAACGAGAGATGGCAGTTAGGGCATTTCTCTCGTAGCGGGGTCACATATTATAACCAAAATTCTGAATTTAAAAATTAAGAATTTAATTCTGTTAGTTAAAATTACTACCTTGACAAGTTATCGTTCTTTTTGTGTATTGGTAATCAGCTGTCCGCCGTTCTCTCACTGTTGACAGTACCGCTAACGACTCGCTTCCCCGCATCATACCAAAACCGTAGAGCGTCGGAATTCACGCGGAGTTTCAGCACGATCTTTTGTATGGAAAATGCAAGATAAACAATGATTATGTAATAAACTTTAAACCTATGAATTATTGGGTAGCCTGTAGTCTATATTTCATTATTCTAGCTCTTCTAATAACGGAATTGCTGGCATTGCTTAATATAGCTTTTTGTGGGTCAACTACTCACCCAATCATTTTACAAAAATGCATATTGACAGCTAACATTCCGCGGGTGATTTTACTTTTTAATTCGTTGAAATCTATAGATTATTTCCGGAGTAATTAATTGCTAAAGTTAAACGAATGAAATTTACGGGCCAAAAACAGCACCAATTCTTCTTAATTTGGAAAAATCGGGAAAACGCCAACATATACAGCTTTCAAATTTTTATGAGTAGTAGAGTATTAAACAAAGTCTGCATCAAAATTTTTTAAAATTTTTTCGCCCCTAGGTTTGCGAGAGAATCGACGTCAAAAGAGGGGACATAATATATGGCCACGATAGTACCTAATAACCAATTTTGGCTCCAGATCCTTCGCTTATTGTTGATAAAATAGTTCTACACTTAATAAATATTGACAATTTTTAATATTTGTTGCAGTTTTCGTAATTTCCGTTGTTTTATTGTTCACATTTTTAGACAGACACTACTATAAAATGTGAGTTAAATTAATCTTAGATTAGAGCCGGTGTTTTCTAGTAATATTTACAATTAAGGCGGCTTGTACAGGGTGGGCCAAATTCGATGTTACTATAGGAGATCTCGGCAACTATAAGAGATATCGAAAAATGAGTAAGGTTGTTTTGTGTCGTCTTTTTTTGAGAGAAACTCAATGGTGAAAACCAAAATTAGCTATCGTCTTTTGTTTTCGAGTTATAACACAAAACTCGATTTTTAGCTATTTTGATACTTATCGATATCTTTGTTGTTGTGTTTTTTTAAATAGAAACCATAGCTGGCTATAACTGAAATAAATAAAGCCTTTTTTCCTCTTTTCAACGATATATAACATGCTGGTCCAAAATATTCAAAAAGTAACGTTTTATTGAATAACATGAAATTAGTATATATCAGAGGCATTATGATTATTGTCTTCGAGATTTCTTTGAGTAGGCGTCACTAGTAGTTTGACACTACTAATTAGTGACTTAAGTATTGAATTTGCATTCTTTTGAATATTTATTTCAATTAAAAGTTACGGAATGCCGTTTGAATCATTAATTTTCTTGCACCATTAAAATAGCATCCAATTGTCGGTTTTCAATTAAGGCCAATGGACGTCCTGCCTTAGGCTTATCCCGTACATGACCGAGATCGCGAAATTTGTTTTCGCGTCGACTTACTGTAGATTCCGATATTGGCGGACGGTCCGGGTGCGTTTCATTGAACAAAACACGAACTTCGTCATGCGTCCGGCTTCTATCTCCAAAACCAATCATTAAAACTTCGATTGTTTCGGTTTCTGTAAATCTCATTTTGCTACTATTTCTTCAATGACGAAAAATCTGAATTGTGTTTGACATAAGTAAAAACAAGTTGCAATTGTTTGAACGATATTGCTATGCCCGCTTCAACAGCGCTTACTCGAATATTGACGTTCTTCTTTGAATACATTTTGGTAAATATCGCCGTTATTTATCAACCGATTTCGATAATTTTTTTTCTTTGTATTCAGATTAAAAAAGTCTATCAATTGAGGTATCGCAAGGGGTACTTTGCTATTTGAATTGGTTGTGGTTACCACAACTTAGGGGTGAAGGGGTGGGGGGCTGAAAAGTGTATATCAGGATATAAGTTAAAAGTAAAAATCGACGTGTCGGAGCATTTTTCTCAAATATTTTTATTTAAGATTTTATAGAATTTATCCGTTACCTTTGGCAAGCACTGTATACAAGTGACCTACCACAGCTGGAAAATGTAACAGTCGCCATATTCGCAGATGACACGGTTCTAATGGCAGTAGGATCAACTATTGGAGAATCTACTAGGAATCTTCAACAAGCTAGTAATAAAATATATAAATGGACCAAAAAATGGAAGACCAAGCTCAACGAACTGAAATCTGGCCACATACCATCACAAAGGAATCGAGGACATACCTCATGTCAAGATTAACGACGCCATAGTTCCATATGCGAACACTGCAAAGTATTTGGGTATGACTCTGGATACAACGTTAAGGTGGAAAGAACACGTTAAGAAGAAAAGAGTAGAGCTTGTCCTCAAAAACAGAGAACTGTTCTGGCTTTGCAAATTACAAGTTTACAACCAAAGAATCCAGACAGATTCAAATTGATGATGAGTCTTTTGAAAAATGAAACGTACCATCATTGTTTCTTGGTTGTCCTTGGTAATGTCGGCGTTCTCGTGGAGTCCATAGACCTCAGGCATTGGGATGATAGGTAAACTCCTAATGTATCGAATGCAACCTTCGTATGACGTATCTTCAGGAACGTAGTAAGAACCACTTTCGGAGAAGCAATAACTGAAACAAACCAAACGAATCAATTTCATTATTATAGGTATTGGCTTCACTTTAGACTTACTCTTTCTTGATGATAAGCTCGGGCACATAGAAAATCGACAGCAAGGAGATAAGCAACCTTCGATCTTTGTCATCAGTAACTCTGCCACCATAGTTGCATTCACCAGTCAGGTACGTCAAGGCTTCAAAAGGAACCTCTCTATAGTCAGTCAAAAACATCTACAAGAGATAGAGAGAAGTTAAAACACCACCAATGAAGCAATTACACAGTTTTCTCAAAGAGTAACAAACCTGCAACTGGAGTATACTGATTCTAAGATCAGATTCGTTAAATTCGTAAGGTATATTCCAACCGAGTGGCCCAAACTTCTTCCTCTCCTGAACGAGGGCATGGAAGAAGCACAAACTGAAGAGCAGAATCTGCCACTCCCTCCAGCGTGGGCAAGCGGCATAGAAACTGGGATCAGAGATGGGATCATTGAGGTAGGACCTCATCAGATTCTGGCGAAGGCCTTTAGGTGCCTCGTTAGTCATTTTCACACCTAGATTGAGAAGTTATAGTGACTTTCCAAGCAAATATTGGTGGACATTATTTACCGTTTTGTAGAATTGAGACTGGGAACGCCCTACTGGGATAGCTGGTCAACCACAGCCTAAATTGGACATTTGTTGCTTCGGGGATGATGACTTCATCGCAAATTCTATCCAACTCTCTCATCCAACTCTCGGCGAGATGGCAATTCTGCAGGACCACCCATTGGCCACTAACCAAGGCTTTGTCAATCATTCCAGCTGCTATTGGACCCTAAAAACCTTAATGTTATCGGGGAAACCCTCAACAGTCAACTAAATTTAACTCAGAGTAAACGTGGTCATACTGTCGTTTCACTGTGGTCATTTTGTATAGAATTTTGTGATACTACAAGAAATTTTAATTATTTAATGGTCGATATAATGGTGTATAATCTTCTTTAACCTTGCTTCAAACAACTCTTCCCTTTCAAACATACCAACCGTCTTTTAAATTCGTAATTTTGGTAGCGATAAGTTTTTGCATCATACAAGGTGTATATTAAGTGAATATTAAATGCAATAATTTCTAGGGGTTATAGATCTTCATAATTGGAGTAAAAAATTCAAATACCTTTTTTTCTCTAAGTGACACCAGTATTGAGTAACTAATTATGGAAAATGCAGAATTTGACGCCGCACGTTTTTAGAAAGGGTAGTAGCGACTTGACCTAGAGCCTGTGGCGAAACAGCTGACAGCTGAGCGAGGGGAAGTCCCGTGCGTGCTTTAGTTTACGCTCTGCAGTTGTTTCTGTTTATCGGGTTTCTTGGTAGTTATTTTGTGGTTTTGTGTTTCAAAATGGACAATTTTAGTAGTGGTGAGTACGTGGACATGTTACTTGTTTATGGCGAATGCAGAAAAAATGCAGCGGTCGCTCAAAGATTTTATTCGCAACGATTTAGAAATCGGCGCGTCCCTAACAATAGAACTTTTGTTTCCGTGATTCAAAGGTTAAGGGATAGTCCGGCTCGGGTATTTTTGCCTAACCATGGAGGAAGAGGCCGTCCACGCGATCGTAATATGGTAAATACCGAAGAACAAATCTTGCACATGGTCCACGAAGATGATCGACGAAGCACTAGAACAATTGCTCGGCAAGTCGGAGTTTCCCACGGGATAGTGCACAGAACACTACGTGAAAACTTACTTCGGGTATATCGGGAAACGCGTGTACAAGATTTGCTCCCACAGGATTATTTACAGAGGGTCATCTTTTGTGAATGGTTTCGTGGTCAATGTCAAACCAATGAAAACTTTCCTAATTTGGTACTTTCCACTGATGTAGTGACATTTACCCGAAACGGAATTTTTAACAGCCGGAACATGTGCCACTGGACATATGAAAATCCGCGAATTATACGACGTACCAATTTTCAGCACCGATTTGCCATTCATATCTGGGCCAGAATTATTAGCAATTGTTTAGTAGGGCCAGTGGAACTGCCGCCCTATCTTAATGGTGAAGAATACTTGAATTTTATACAAAATGCACTACCAGGTTTGTTAGAAAATGTGCCGCTTGAAGTTCGCCGTGAAATGTGGTTTATGCACGACGGTGCTCCTGCACATAAGAGCCGCATTGTAGTGCGACAATTAAGTGAAACATTTGGTGAAAAGTGGATAGGGATTAATGGACCAAGACGGTGGCCAAGTCGTTTTCTCCAGACTTGAATCCTCTGGATTTTTATTTCTGGGGTTATTTAAAAGGATTAGTGCATAAGATGGAAGTAAACAATGAAATTGAACTCCGTGAGCGAATTTTCAATTGTGCGCGATGAAAGAACCCGCTCTTTATGTGCGAATTGGAGGCGCCGGGCAGAAGCGTGTTTGGATGCAAACGGTGCGCACTTTGAGCAGTTTCTTTAAAATTTTTGGTTAGTTTACTGTTAAATCATTGAATACATCGTTATTTGTACGCATTTCGTGAGCTCCGCGTGCTACAGTTAGGTGCGGGCTGGTTTTCGACGGAGTACTACACATTATGAAAATATGTGGGTAGCGGCAATTGAATTTTTACCTGCAAAATTTTGAAACATTTTATTAAGATTTTGTTCCTCATATTGAGTTACATCACCCCTCCAAATTATTGCACTGAATTAATATACACCCTGTATAGAAAACCAGGTTATTCAAAGTTATATCTGTATCGTGTTTTTCCAAATATCCCGAAAGCAGACCGAGTTCAAGAACTTGTTTACACCTAGTTGGCCGGAGGTTGACAAGAAAATCAACATACTCGACCGCCGCAACGAGTTAAACAAAATCTGGAGTCGTCTGTAAACAGTACAGGCGTCCTGTGACGAGCTTGCCAATCTCTGTGATCCAGAGCAAACCTCATTCGCGCTGGTTTGTGATGCTGCGTAAGGCGTGGTGCGGGGACAGATCTTCTTGCTTTCAAATTCTAGAACTATTATTTACAAAGTTACAGGGTTCGAAAAAAGTGTTCCCCTAATTTTTTTGAGCAGTGTATTATCCTGATTACCGTTTAGAAATAATTCAGTTGGCCGGAGGTTGACGAATTATCATCCCGTTCCGTGGCATGATTTAACATAACCTCACATATGCAAATGCAAACTGGTTTGTTTGGTTTCCCTATGTTTTGTAGTATTACAGTTTAACGTCATCACCAGTGGCCGGACAAAAATGTATGTATCGCAGTGCTAGAAGTCGCCCAGCTATGAATGTGCGTAGCGGGCACGCATGAGTCAATGACGACTATGCGGTCGATTGGATTGATATCCATAGACGCGACTGGCGGTCGGTAGTAAACCGAGTGAATTTAATATTAAATGTTTGTCGTAACTATATGCAACACGTGTCCACTGAAATATTTTACTCATTTCTTGGATATGCATTGAACGATTGTATTATTGCATATTTTTCTAAATTATCTTCGGTAAAATTATTTCGCTTAGATGTTAAAATGTCTTTAAACCTTGAAAATCATCTTTCTACATCGCAGCTAGTCACAGGTGCAAAAGAATAAACCAACACCAAATTGGAATATTTTTGAGAAATGCCTTCATCCGTAAATGCATTCGTAGAGATTTGTTTTAAAATATTCAAATCCGGATTTCTATGTACTACCGCATCAATTTTTTTTTGTAATTTTTTACTGATTGGTGCTTCAATGCTTCGTAACCTTTCGTACAGAGATTCAATCCTTTGAAAACTGCTTGCAAGTTAACATTTTGTTGTTCTAGAAACTTTATGGTTGTCAATACTTGCGCAAAATTTGTATCAATAAATTTTAATTGTTCATGCAAATGTTGTAATGATAGTACTTTTTTACAGTCTTTAATACTAACTGCTTCATCAGGCAAATTTAAGACGAAGGGTTTGATGATATCAAAGTTTCTTGCATAAAAAATTGCCGCTTCTAACCATGTACCGCATCTCGTAATAACTGGTTGTGGTGGCAAAGGTAGATTAGGGCACTTTTCCTTGTAAAGAAACAATCTGGAAGGAGCTTTCAATAAAATTTTTTGCATGTGCTTATTAGCGTATTCACGTCTGGAAATTCTTCCCGAATAAATTCACAAATTCTATGAATAGCGTGTGCAAAACATGTCAAATGAAGAATATTTGAAAAATGTTGTTTAAGTAATTTTCCAACTTTTAACATAATCGCAGCAGCGTCAGAAACAAACAGTAATACTTTGGTAGCGTCTGTGATTCCTACTTTTTTTATGGCGTCATTTACTATTGTACATAACTCTTCAGCTTTGACGGTACAGCGAAACTGAGTAGATATTAAATAGGGTTTATATAAGTCTTGCGGGTCCAACAATCCGACAACGACGTTGACCACACATCTACCCTTCATATCCGTAGTTTCATCTGCAGAAACCCAAATATATTTATCGGATAGTATTGACTTTATTTTAGAAATTGTTTTGTCATATTGCCCTTGTACGTAATATTTTCTAATTGTGGATTCATCGGGTAAGTCTCGTCCAGTATACTTCTTGATAAATTTTTTAAAAACGGGATTATTAATTTTTGTGAAAGGTATATTAGCAGAAATAAATGTTTCACATAAATCATCAAAAAAGTTTTTAGTTGACGTTCCTGATACATTTTCCAAGTGTTTTTTTGTTTTTACATGAGCCCGAAGACATTGTTTACTACGAATAATTAAATTTCGTGAGCAGAAATTGCAAACCACTTCCCCTTTCTTAACGAACGTGAAAGTGTTGCCAAACTCAGCTAGCAAACGATTCATTGCAGGATTTTCAAACTAAGTACAACTATAAAATAAAAAAATAATTCAACTCTAAGTATAAAACAGAAGAACAAATTCGAAATGGAAAATAAAAACAGATATTCACACAAAATTTTAAGAAACAACACAATTGAAAGAAACTGCTCAAATTATCTATCGACGAAGAGGAAATCTAAACAAGGCAAGCGACTGTACTCGATCAACGCCAAAGCAGGTGTAGTGGTATGTACACCATGAGCCGAAGCCAGACCGGCTAGCCGCTCGCGTCCCCACCAGCACGTGTCCCATGCACGACACTGGAAAATATACATTTTTGTCCGGCCACTGGTCATCACTGACCACGAACTCTGAGTTGAATATCTATGACAGGTATGAAACACATACCTGTCCTTGCCCCAACGAGATCGTCAACAAACTAGTCTTGGGAATTCCTTTATCAGCAGCAAACCTGATCAAACCAGCCATCGGATCAGAACCAGCAGACAGGATAAACACCAACGGAGCGCAACAGTTACTATCATTATAAGACTCCTCCAGGTTAAACTGCGGGGGTTCCAAATAAGCCTGACCCATCTGCTCGACGATATACAGCTGGACCGCTGGCACCACCTTATCTGGCCTGATGCACTTCACAGCCACCAAACGATGCAGCTGCTCGAGATGGTCCATGGGCGCCGGACATGGGATCTCGTGTGGGTTGCTGACATCATAAAACTCCTTCCACTCTTTCGTTTTAGACTGGACTGAATCCCTAAACCCAGCCATGCCTTTAAGATTGGTAACCCTGACGACCTCGGACCAACTCTTGTCCGATAACCACTCAGGAGCTGGGTTTGGGTACGGGTTATCCAATGCTACCCCACCGGTTAAGAGGAAATTGAACATGTCTTCGTCGATTTTGCCTTTCGCTCGTAAGATGCCAACCGTCAGCACGAAAGAGAAGATCAGTTTGTCCTTTTCGAAGAGGGATCTACAAACGTTCTTGTACATGCTCGCCGTAAAGTGCTCGTTGAGGTTGGCTAACCTCTCCTCTAAGACTGTTGACTTCGCGCTGTTAGTTATGGAAGCATGGTAGAGGTTAATAAACCAGATCAAGGAGTATTGGTACATGGGGTCTATGTTTCCCAACTCTGATATGCAGAAGAACAAAACAGAAGAATGCTTGGAGACTGGTACGTAAGAGTTTCTAGCCACGTCAATCTCGACTTCTGTCACGGCTGCAATCTTCTGCTTCTCTTGTATTTCTTCAGACAAAACTTTACTAGAAGACAGTATTTTGATCGCTGTTTCATCCTCCAAGATGTTCCCTTCTGAACTCGACAGCACCTCCAATATCTTATCCTCAATTTCCTTCAGCATCTTCTTGTTATTCGCACCTTCAACAATCATCTCATTCTTTTTCTCCTCTAACTCTGGGCATTCCCTAGCCACAACTATGCCGAGGAGTTGATCCTGAAGTCCTTGCAGGGTGATCATGAAGTTGACCAGGGTGACTTTGACGGCAACCTCCGGAAGGTAATGTGGGTTTCTCAACCTGGTGGTGATATAGAATCTAAAGTCGAAGTTGTACTCCAGCACATTGTCGCCCAGTTTCAGGAAATAAGAGCCTTGTTGCTTGAAGATGTTCTTAGCTAAGACAGGCTCTAGGACAGCGTCGATTTCGGTGCCTATGTTCTCCAAGATGACAGGCTGGCCATAGGTGATGGCATTTTCAACGATTCTAACGTAGTTTCCGTCTGTTAACTTGATGACCTGTAGCTTGTTTGCCTTCTCCATGTTTTTCACCTAGGGGGGTAATAAGTGAAATGAAAAATATGAAAACAGAAAAGTGGCTTGGTTATGATATAATAGGGTATTCCGGTCATGTCAAAATTTAAGCAGATGTTCGGTTTAACCTATTGTACAATTTATGAGGATTCAAAAAGTTAAGCTATGAGCTTTTTTATTTAGTTTTTCTATGAGATAATTACAATTAAAAGTGCATTTCGTTTGAATTCACCGACCACCCTCGGAAATACACGATGATTACCGATCCCTAGTAGCGGTGGCAACAGCGGACAGCTCTCGAAAAGCTGATCGGCCAAGTTGACGGTTGGCGACTCTGTTGTTTGACAACGAATAAAGGTAACTTTCTTGAGAGATAATTTGATCATTGAAACTTGAAGCCAAACATCTCTCATCTCGCTAGTCGGCAATGTAAAGAAAATCTTATCAGGAGTTAAGTCCAGTTTACGTTCTAAGACGCAAACGCGAACGCAAACGCAGACGCGAGGCCAACAGAAACCGCGAACATAAATAATGCAGTTTATGTTCCACTAGACGCAAACACAAACGCAAAGAAATACATTTTCTATTTAGAGGTTGGCAGTTCAACATTAGTAGGGATTTTATATTTTAGAGGTTGAGTAACTAACGTCACGCGAACGTACCCGGTAAACCATTGGCGGCAAATCGCCGTGTTTGTTTATTCCTGAGTACACCTGTACGCTGTTCACTAGCTTCTCGTCGTCTATCTTCATAATTATGCAAATGTACCTATTTCCTTCTGCGTTTTGTATTAGTAACCTGTCAGTGTCAGTGTCACGTGCAAGCGCGCTTGCCTGGGATTGGCCAGACGCCACCCTCCACACGGGACGCAAACGCGAAAAGTTGAAGTTGGTGAACTTTTCGCGTCTGCGTCCCGTGTTGGCATTCGCGTCACATGGAACGTAAACTCATACACGCGGACTGTATGTGGTAACTTTCTGCGTTTTGCGTTCGCGTTTGCGTTTTTGTCTTAGAACGTAAACTGGACATTACTGTTCTACTGCTGTTACAGCCCGGCACAGAACAATGTCGGCGTTAGAGTTTATACATTTTGAACAAGTGTTTGATATAACCTCAATAACCAAAGCAGGTGTCAACAAACGAGCGATTCTAAACGTTGACATAACAGAAGACAAAAATTTACTACGTGCACCCTAGATATAGCAACGTTGTCAAGTCGCTCACTTTGAGCGGTCTTTGTGACGTCACAAAGACCAATCCTAATTCAAACTTCAAACAACGATTTCTCTTAATTTAAAACAATGTTTGATATTTTACTTGTGAAGTAGCAAACAGTAGCACCAATACTTTGTAAAAAATGACAATTTCAAAAACACCGGAATACCCTATTGGCACTTTGTGAAAAATATTTGCAAACTGCTATAGTCCATTTAATAACTAGGAGGAACTTTTCAAACGTGTTACTAGGAAGACCTCGCCTGTGATTGGCTGGATCCCAGACGGTTTTACACCGGGCAAATTTACGCTATCGTGCGCACTTCGAAATCCCGTTAGGTTAGGTACCAGGCAGTAGCGGTTTTTACGAACAGGCAAGGTAGGCCGGGCCTACCCACAAATTTTATGCCCGGCGTACACAAACAATATGTGTCAAATAATATATATTTTTATTAATATTAAAGCTTTTACTTATTATACACAATTAATTTGGTTAATTTTGGTGCGATTTTTTAGTACAATTTCATTACAGCCGCAAAAATAACCGCGCGCCGTATTTTTATTCGCATTTATTTTCGATGTAGGCACCGGCCGACCTTGCGCGCATAGAGAGCTGTATATACTTGGTTAGCGACGGGATGTCTGCTCATTACATTGCCGATAATACCCAAGCAGTAGGCCCGTGCCTAATGTTCGCAATCGTATATGGTTCGTTGTAGTGCGCGTCGTTTTCGTGGCAACGTAAAAATGAGCACTTGTCCCTTGCATCCTCAGCTAGTGTACACTCTACAACTCTACATGATGCTTCAGATTCCCGTGAAATTATTATTTCTTTGTTAGAACTGTCATTGTTAAGAAGAACAGTAGTTGAAAGACTCAACATTATTATAGTAAACAGCCCACTCCAAAATTATGTATAGATCAACGAGACAAACAAAAAATGCGCCCCTTCAATGTTTCCTGGTATGAAGTACAGAAGTGATTGTGTGGTACTTCAAATAAAAATCGACTCTTTTGTTGGCCATGTTTGTTACTATCAAATAGGAAAAGTGTGAGGAACTGAAAGGGTAACGCTGTTTAAAAAATTTGTCGGCATCTTTGAAGAAGCATGCCCAGGGCAAAGAACATTTAAATAATTTTCTTTCATACAAAGAAGTAAAGAGGCAAACACTTTCTGTGTACGAAATGGCAAATGAACACGCAAAAATGTCAAAAATTAGATATAATGCAGAAATTAAATAGGAAAATTATTAAAAATTTGATCGATTTAACTTGTACTTTGGCGAGACAAGCACTGTTATTTCGTGGGTATGACAAAACAAAAGATTCATTAAACCCTGGAAATTTTAGAGCACTGTGGGAGGTAATGTTAAATTGCAATGAAGACTTAACAAGTGTCAGAATATTTGTTCTACGCTTCAAGACATTCCTTCTTTTTTTCATCTATCGTCAAAGCGGTCTTATTTTTTGATTAAAATTGTCGGGAAGCGTATCCCAACAAACAGGTTAGGTAAGGTGGAATTCTAATGCACAAATTATTGCCGATATCGTGACTGAACGAAAGAATTTGATTGAAGTCTTTGAAGAAATTATGATAACTGTCCAGAATCAAATTCAAAATCAATAAGACAAGCAGATGGCTACAATCGTAAACTCTAAAAATTTGAATTTGTATTTTATTTGCCGTTGTTTAATCACTAATTTTAGCAAACGGAAGTCTTATATAATGTATTACAAAAGAAAAGTAGTGATGTGCAATTTTGTGTCAGTTCAGTATCTCACTGCATTGTAGTTTTAAAAGGTTGGAGAAAGGAGATAGTATTTAAAAAATATGACGCTTTGGCAGACACAAATTCTAAACAATACCTAAACCGAAGTGAAGTACTACAGGCACAGAAGGCCAGTGATATTTCAAAGTAGTTAGTTCTAAATACAGAAGGTTATATTTTGAAATTTTGGACAATACTACTCAATTAGAGCAGCGTTTTTCTGAGTACGATAAATTCCACTTCTTACAACTAGGGGACACAAGCTAATTTATAAGATATAGCGAAAAATTTCCACAAAGTTCATTGGATCCGTTAATGGAAATCTATAAACCATTGTTTGATAAAACCGCACTAAAAGCTGAATTGGAAAAAATATTTTCTCCATATCATAAGGATAATTTTTACGAAAAAAACCTGATATCATTCATTAAAAGGTGACTGACAATGAAACTAAGGAAGTACTTCCCCAGTGCTATAATTATTTTGCCTCATATCTACAATTCCAGCAACTAGCAACTCGGTAGAGTTTCTCTTGCTTAAGGCGTGTAAAAATATATTTGAGAATCACAATGTCACAAGATCGACTACCTTCTCTTGCACTGCTGTCAATAGAAAAAGACAATCTCGATTAATTATTGAAGACAGAAACATTTCACAACGTCATAGATAGATTTGCGAGAGTAAGAACAGAAGAACTGATCTTCTTTATAAATAAAATAATATCGAAAATGTATGTTTGTACGCAATATTATAATAAGAAATATATTATTCTGTAAAATTAAATTTCTATAGCAATAAAGTATAATAAATATAAGAAGAGGAATTTTTCTCGAGAAAATGTACATTTCTCTGACGTTGCTGGCCTACCCATTATTTTACCCCACGAGCCGCCACTGGTACCAGGTAAACAAACTATAAACAAACATGGGTACCTGTTATCCATTGTTTTGTGTGTTATTCGCGACTTCAGTTGAATTTTATCAGCAGCTCGTACAAGAACTAAATATGGATTCTGTGCCAAATACAAGTTCAGTGCAAGTTTCGCCCCCGAAAAAGCGTAAAATGTTAGAAGTGGGTCACTTAACCTTAGCTGAAAAGCAAGGTATTTTAAATCTGTACAAACATATTGTAACTAACGAACCCCAAACGAAAAAACTCACTGTGATCGCTAAAATTGTGGAAGTCAATTAATTTACAATTATATTGCAATACTTTGTAGTACCTGAACCTTTTTGGTTTCATCACAGGTTTCATTAAATTTTGATTTGATTTGTATTGTCTTTCAAATATCAATCCAAACACAGTTTTATTTTGTTTTATTTACAGGAGTAGCAAGATCCACTGTGTACCGCGTAATAAAAGAGTACAAGGAGGCCGGAGAGATTCGCAGCCCCAGAAGTGGGGGAGGCAGACCGTCAACGGCAGCAAATGTTGATTACATTGAGAAAAATGCTATACGGCGAATAATACATGCTTTTTTTATAAAAATGAAATTCCGACGTTGGACAAAATTTTGAACGAAATTAAAGGTCATCCAGAACTTCCAACAATGTCTCGTTCGTCGCTTTATAGCAATATAAAGAAAATTAATTTCAAGTGAGTACAGACACGAGGGAGCATGAGTTGTGCTATAAACACGAATGAGCGTGGCTTCATACTGATATGCCCACCAGCAATCTTTTTATAATGTATATTTTTTTTACAGATTTACAAAGCGAAACCGCAAGAGCATTCTACTGGAACGTGACGATATAATTGTATGGCGACGCAAGTATTTAAGAGCCATTAAGGATTTTCGATGAGAAGGACGGCTAATTTATTATTTCGATGGGACGTGGCTAAATGAAGGTCACACAAAGGAGAAGGTATGGGTAGATACCGCTATTCAAGATAAGAAAGAGGCCTTTCTCAAAGGATACAGTACGGGACTCAAAAATCCACCCGGAAAAGGAAGATGGCTCATCATTTTACATGTTGGACCAAAGCTGGTTTTGTTGGACCATCATTGTTGGTATTTGAAGGTAAAAAAACTGCAGATTACCATGAAGAAATGAATGCGGATGTATTTGAAAACTGGTTCAATGCTTTATTACCAAAATTGCCAGGTAACGCAGTGATTGTTATGGACAATGCTTCTTACCACAGCCGCAAGGTTGAAAAAATACCAACAACATCCTCAACAAAAAACATATGCAGGATTGGCTTCGCTCAAAGAATATCGTATATGAGGGAGACATGGTACGATCAGAATTATTGTGTTAAATAATGGAACAAAGAAACAAGTTCGATGTGTATGTTTGCGATTAGCTGGCAAAAGACAGCAATAAAATTGTGCTGCTGCTACCATCATATCATTGCGAGTTGAATCCGATCGAGCTCATATGGGCCCAAATTAAAAATGAGGTTGCAGCGTAGAATACCACATTTAAATTGGCAGACGTCAAACCGCTTTTAATAGAAGCCATTGGGAATGTAACAAGCACACATTGGTGTAATTGTGAAGAACATGTAATAAAGGAAGAGGATAAAATGATAACTTTAGATGGGATCGTGGACAAAATTGTTGAACCACTAATAATTCATGTTAACACAGATAGCGACAGTGATAGTGATTTATATTTAAGTGACGATGATGATGATGTTTAAGATATAGTATTATTATTGTTATAAAATATATATATATATTTTTATTGTTTGTTTTTCTACGCACCAACAAAATGCAAAAAAAAAATGACATACTAAATTCTTCGACTGTAAAAATGATTTAATTGTATTTAGAGTTTTTGTATTACTGATAATACACAGTGATCTAAAATGATTGAGGACAGGTTCACTTTTCCGCCAATTTTAATAATTGTGATGTTGGCAATGGTTGCAAATGACAGCTGTAATTTTAGTCCAGTGGCGTAGGTGTTCCTTTTTGTAAAGGGATTTATTCTCTGATTATAATTAGGTTTATTAAATTGAAACTATTAATTATTATTTTATTTTTAGATTCTTCAAGAACCCAATAACAAATTAATTGAGAAAAAAGATGAAATATCGTTGCAGAGGAACGTAACCCTCATACCACCAACTAAGGTATGAGAAAATTATTGTACAAAAAGATCTGTTTATAGAAAAATTAATAAATGATCAGAATGTCGACGTACAACAACATAGAGAAAAGGTAAACATTCCTACGGCATCTAGTGACCGAAAGAGCAACCGAGTTACAAGTAAAGCCGACAAGGACACCAATATAATAACACCTGTTTGGCCAATACCTACGTTTAAGGATGTTATTGCAACCAACAATACTCCTCCAGCAACCGATAAAAAAGGAACAACCGAAGATGCGGCAGGTTTAGCAAACCGGCCACAGCATTCAAATCAAGAAAAGTCAAGGGATTCGCATAGTAATAACAAGGATATGAATGTACGTACTCCTAGTCAAGATTTAAGTCAAGACAATGGAAATTGGACCGTGGCAGGCACAAGGAAGAAAAGAGAAAACAGATCTTTCAATGGAACGGGAAATCAATTACTACCAGTTGCAGAAAGACTATCTTACAGCTGGATATTCGTCAGCAGACTGGGTGCATCAGTCTCTGCAGAAGTCCTGGAGAAATTTCTCAAAAACAGAGCTAAAGCAAACTACATAGTGGAGAAACTAAGACCAAAGGTTCCCGAAGCAAAATACGCGTCGTTTAAGGTGGGTGTACCTCAATCCGTGAAGGACGTAGTCATTAAACCAGAATTCTGGCCGGAAAAAATTTTTATTAATAAATTTTATTTCTCAAAAAACCAAAAAGAAAATTTTCGGAGGGAGGTGCAGCCACCGAAAATACCATAAATGTCTTGTCGTTTTATTACATGAATGTACAATGTATTAGAAATAAGATTGAGCAAATCGAAATTCTTCTGTATGAAATGAATATTGATATATTTTGTGTTGCAGAGCACTGGCTTGTCGATAGAGAGTTGGAACTTTTACGGGTTCACAATTACACCGTCGCGGCTGGCTTCTGTAGGACGGTTTACGGGCATGGTGGGGTGTGTATTATAGTTAAGAACAATATCAAGTATACTCGTTTAAATTTTGAAGAAACAATAAGTTATGAGAAGGACTTTGAAATTACGGGAATTAAAATGGATGCAGCTAGACTGATAATATTTGTTTGCTATAGATCACCTATGGGTGATTTCAGTATTTTTGCGGATGGAATTAATCACGTGTTGTCATCTATTGATTATTTAAACTATAATGTTGTAATGTTGGGTGATTTTAATGTAAACTTTTTGTGTCCAAACAATGACTGCAGGGCGTTGATTGAGTTGGCTAGTACTTTTAACTTGTCGCCCCTGATTGCTCAGCCAACTAGAGTCAGTAAGGAGTCAGCTACATGCATAGATAACTGTTTCACTAATAACTCGGACCTAATGGATACAGAGATACATGATTCTTTAATGTCCGATCATTATTCTATTTTCGGGAAGTACAGGAATCATAGTATGATTTCCAAAGGCAAGAAATATATTTATCGCAGACAGATTAATGAAAGGGCTCTTGGAGGTTTTTGCGGGGTTCTTGATGACATTGTGTGGGAGCAAGACAGTGATGCACCAGTTGATGTCATCAACAGGTTTTTTGATAGTTTTCATGGTGCATTTGACTCTACCATACCAGCAAAAAGAAAAACAGTAAATACCAATTTTTTGAAGCCCAAATGGTACACTGCTGAACTGAAAGGTAAACATGAGATTCTAAAAATTTTAAAAACTATTAATGGGGTTACCAAAAGTGAAGAATCTAAAACCATTTGTACAAGGTATACCGAAGAATTTAATCAGTCTATTTTTAGAGCCAAGCAGTCATATAATAGGACATTTCTAGTCAATGCCGACAATAAATCTAAAGCCAGCTGGTCATTAATAAACACTTACTTAAATTTGAAGTCACCAAATGATGATTGCGTTGATATTTTGCCAGACGAGTTTAATCTATTTTTTACTAAGATCCCAGAATTGATCATTGAGGGAATTCCAAAAGGTGATGAAACGTATGAAACGTATTTAAATAAAATATCAGTCTCGCAATGCAGATCGTTTTTCTTGGAACCAACAAACGAGTTTGAGGTATTTAGCATTATAAATAATTTAAAAGCTAGTAATTCAGAAGACACGTACGGATTAAATTTCAGGGTGGTAAAATTTGTTGCGCCGCACATTATTGAACAGCTTACTAGAGTCATTAATTTGTGTTTTTCCTACGGAATTTTCCCAGATAGCCTCAAAGTGGCTAAAATAATCCCAATTTTTAAAAATGGTTCAAGAGACGACAAGAATAACTATCGACCAATAGCAATCCAACCTATATTTTCTAAAATAATCGAACAACTTCTAAAAGCAAGGTTAATTGACTATCTCGAAAAAAAATGATTTATTTTCTTTACACCAATATGGCTATATAAAGAACAGATCAACCATGAAGGCTCTCATAAATTTGGTAGAAAACATTGCTATAGGGTTTGATAAAGCAAAAAAATGCTCAGCTACTTGTCTCGATCTTTCTAAGGCGTTCGATTGCGTTAGCCATACAATCTTATTAAATAAATTGGAGTACTACGGGATCAGAGGAATACCACTTCAGCTATTTAGGTCTTATCTTACAGGTAGAAGGCAGCTGGTTGCAGTAAATGGTAAAATATCCTCTCAGCTCCTCACATCGCATGGGGTTGTTCAGGGATCTGTACTTGGAGCGATTCTATTCATTATATACGTGAACGATCTTGCTTCCAATATAACCTCCAGTACGGTTCTCTATGCTGACGACACAACCATTTTCGACAAGGCCGATAATCAAAGTGATTTGGATACGGCAAGTGCACATTCACTTAAGGAAGCACAAGAATGGTTTAAATCTAATCGCTTGAAATTGAACGAGGAAAAGTCTCAAAGTATATATTTTGATCTTAGATCTAATCAAAAGAGTCAAATTAAGCTATTAGGAGTATAAATAGACAATAGCTTAAATTGGGAGCATCAAGTAACTATGCTGTGTAAGAGATTGAACTCGGTCACTTTTCAAATTAGAAAGATCTTACAGTTAGTGGATGTCAGCACCGCTAAAATGCTTTATTTCTCAAACTTTCAAAGCGTAGTCAGCTACAGCATGCTACTGTGGGGTTCTTCCAGCTACGCAATGAGAGTGTTTATTTCTCAAAAGAGGGTTATGCGCGCGCTTTTTGGAATACCTTTCAGAGACAGTTGCAGACCTCTGTTTATACGAGAGGGAATCATGACGGTTCCGTGTTTGTTTCTGTATAAGTGTTTAATATACGTCAAAGAAAACATTAACAAATTTCAACGTCAGCAGGAGGTTCACTCCCATAACACAAGATTCAGTAATCAGCTAACAATACCATACCACAGGTTAACTACTTCTCAGAGAACGATTGGGTACCAGGGGATAAAAGTGTTTAATATACTTAGAGACGACATTAAGTCACTTCCGTTAAATAAATTCAAAGCAGCTGTCAGGCGACTACTTGTTGAAAATGCTTTCTACTCTGTCGAGGAGTATGTGCTCTGCCCGCGAGAATGGAGTGTTTAGTTGCAATTTTTCAATTATTCAATTATCAATTGGTGTTTTTTCTCTTTTTTTTTGATTTTATGTGGTTTTTGTTATTACTGTTTTTATTACTATATTATTTAAGAATTGAATTGATTAATCATGTGTGTTACATTTGACCTTCCTTGTGCTATATTTGAAGAGGAAATAAAGTTTGTTTATGTTTATGTTTATTGACGAGTTCACTATGGTATCTGACAGTGATCATAACCTGTATCATGCACACATACCATCTTAGTAACACTAAAACTGTGGCGGGAAATTCAACCTGTCCTCATTTTAGATCACCCGTTATTACATACAGTATTGTTACCTTTTATTTCACTTTTACAATGTCGAAGAGATTACTCAGTAACCAGTAATGTAAATATCTAATTTGTTTTATATAAGCATACTAATTTATATTCTACAAGCTTTATTTTCACCTATTTGGACACGTATTAAGACTTTCCAGCGAAAAATTCGTTCAAATTTTCACCGTAACACATTTGTTGTTGTTTATAAATATGTTAAATAATTCAAATTTAACCGCAAAAATATCTGGTGACATTTCTGGTAATGTTCTCTAATTTTTTCGTGTGTGAATCTGGCGTCTGGTTTTATTCCTCCTAGTTATTAAATAGACTATATATAGCAAGACGAAAAAGTTTTTTACCCATTTATTGGCTTGACCTTGAGGATCAATCATCAACGCCCATCTCCTCGCCATCGTGGAGATGATACCATTTTCAACGCTGAAGTTATCAACTGGTAAACCAGCAATGTTCCAAGCCCTGACCACCACAGGCTCACCCAAGGTTTGTACCAAGGAAAATGTCGCCGAGCATGGAATTCCCGCCCTTAGCGAGTACGCATTCCACTTTTTGACAATATCAGTCCTATAGTCCACTGTAAACGGGCCTAAATATGCCACCATACCAGCTGATAGAAGCACATCGCCTATGACGTTGCCCAGAAGGCTACCGAGGTATACAGCTGTCTCCGACCATCTGGTCTTCTCCCCTCCTAAGCCTCCTATGAGCTTTTCGGCCCTGTCTAGCTTCTGGGAGCAGATCTCAATCTGGTCTTCGAGTTCCTTTTTCTTTTTGGTCTCAGCGGCGAATTCGTCGTTTAGAGCTTGAAGTTTATCGGCAACTTCTTGAAGTTGGGCACGTTTTGCGTTCAGGGTATCCATTTGAGCTGCTAGCTCCCCTTCGGCTTCGGCTAGGCGAGCTTTTTTCGGGGCTACGATCTTGATGACTCTGTCGTATACCTGGAAGAAGTTTCGGAAATGTTGGATGTGAACAATGGCAGAGAAATGGTTTATAAATTGTTATTATTCTCGGTGTTATAAGAAGGCTAGAATTTCAAGTATTTTTGTCCAAACGTCGCTCTTACGTTGCCATCAAGTTTTGATTCCATCTCGGACTAATGTTTATTTTTTCGTGATAAGATAAATAAAAGATGAGGAGGAGGAAACATGAGGGACTCTCTGAAACGATTTGTTTTTTTTTAAAACCTTCAAACGGGTCGATTTTCAATTACTAAAATAATTTTAGTAATTTTATTGCATATGATTGTGAGTAATTAGTATGCAATAAAAGCTATACGTAAAAATATAAATTAGTGATATACATAATTGTCATTATTTTCAGTTGTCAGATATTTGAAACATATTGCTGTATAGTAAATACAAAATAATAATATAAAAAAATAGTAATGATACATTCATGCTATACAAAATACATACTCCTTTCTGTTTATTAAGTTAAACACTGCAAAATATCGTTGAAGCTAAATATCTCGAAAACACTAGTAAATCACGATTAACAAATTACCATAAAGACAAATTTAAAGCAATTTAATTTTAATTTATTTCTATTTTGTGAATAAATGTTAATACATATGTCAGTTCTGAAATAACCTGAAAAGTAAAAATATTGACAACAACAAATTGATTTTTGTATTTATTAACACAAAAAAAGCTATTAGATGCAATAAGGTTGTAAGTATAATTTGTTGTGTTGTATGCAATATCTTGAAATGAGATTTTCATTTCATGTAATCGAAAATTTTTATGTTTATTAATATAAAATTAACGTCATATTTAATAAAAACACAATTATATTGCAATGTAGGAATTACATTAATTAATTACACATTAAGCTAATAAATAGAAACACATAAATCATTATAAACCAATTCAAAGCATTCGAACAAGGTTTCGCAAATAATAAATTTCCGATATACGAGTTGAAGCGTAAACGGACAATTTTTTGCACTTAGCGGCCGAGCGGTCGACCAGAATAACAAAAAACTTGTACTTTGATGTATCATCGACACACTGCTAAAATATTTATAGAACTTACTTAATTCCATGAGTGTACAAGGCACATTATAACTGCGAAGCCAGCAATCCAGCGTGTCAGCTGAATTATGATACCTTGCAATATACAAAGACATTTCTGTACATTTACTTTTAGTCTTAAGATGTTCGTACTTCATTAAACATGTAAAAACACTAGGGGTGTTTTATTGGAAGAACCTGGCACTGTACTTAACCCAAGTACATTACAGGAGCACAATACGTCTACTTTCGTAATACGTATAAAAATATTAAAATCAGACCACCTCCGACGCATCCAGGCTCGCCAAATCATATTGCATACAAATATTAAAATCGCAATTGTTCAAAAACTAATCATCGGACAACGCCTGGGTTGTCTACACTCAAAGTACCCATCAATCGCTACTTTCACGCGACAAGTCTCCGCTACAACTTTGAAAATGGCGAAGACATGAATTTTTGAAAAAACGGAAATTCCGAATTTCCTCCGTTAATATTAATTCAATCAAGTCCGCGTAGGGTTAATTTTTTACGTCTTTTCATTCTCTACAATTCGTCTGTTGAATGCATCAAGATTGCTCCGTCGGTTCAGTTTTTACAAGAGAAAAACGAAAAGAAACGATTTTTGAGGTTTTTTGTTTATAACAAATTAAGAAATGATATGTGCGAGTAGGAAACACATCACAATACATATACGGACTGTTCCACGTGACCTGGAACCGTCGCCTTCCAGCTAGTATTTTTGTCACTTGTAAATTCTTTTACCTACTGCAGTATGTATAAATGTCCCTTACGTCACGGACTGCTTCACTCGTGTATCGATTATAACAAACATGTGCTTTTGGTTGTGCGCTTTTGTGTTTTTAACGCACGACATAATGTCATCACAACGCAAATGTAGATCGATATTTTCCTATTTGAATATAATTTCCATCTTGTCACAACAGTTCAAATGCAGTTCCCCACAGTTGAAATAGGTATCCCGCGAATATCTAGCATTACATAAAATACATTTTTGTTGAACTGTCAAAAGACTAACCTAACCTAATACATCTACTTCTGTCGCAATATATCTCAATACATTTGTAATTTTTGATACAATTTATTGAAATTGTCGGTCGTAGGTAAAATTATGTACAATAATACTCGAGCTGTAACGCATATGACGTGCTCGTGAAAATATAACCAAACTCGCTCGTTAACTTTCCACTCGTACGTAATATGCTAGTTACAGCTCTTGTAATATAATATACTATTGAGATATGCCGTCATCGACACTTTCTTTTAAAGGCAACCCATTATTTTTCATTTATTTTTTACATTTATTTATCATAATTCACATGAGGTTCTTTACAATCTGACGAACAACATAAAAAACAGTATAAAGCAGTTCAAAAGTAAACAAAAAATATTTGTTTGTATATTTCAAATAAAACCAAATTTAATGTCTTAATAACGCTTTACTAAAAAGTTTGATACAGGCTTACAATATATTACATCTACAGCAACAACAACAACATCGATCTCCAGGACATCTGCATTTGCAGCAACAACAACAGCATTCAGTCTCCTCTTCATTTGGTGGATTTTCAGGCATTTTCTCGTCGGGTAGACCTGGTTGTCAAATTTCTTCTTCAAATGTTGCACTAGTTCTTGTTATGGTTGCACTTGTGTTGCAGTAGACTTTGTTGTATAATATATACGTAAAATATTGAAGCAAACTGTGTTCGATGCGCTTTTGTTCTGTCGTATGGCTGGCAAATTTATCTGTTAAATAACTGCCTAAATCACGCAGATTAGTGGGCTTAGTTATCAGATAAAAATTACTCACAATGTCAATTATGTTTTTTTCTCTTGTAAGGCTTATACGATTCTATGATTCATCAAATTTGTCATTAAACTATTTCAAAACATTCGTATTACATGAATTAAAAAGTTTTGATGCCGATTTTTTTCATTTTTCGCTTGTAAAAGCTGAACCAATGGTGCAATCTTACTGCTTTCAACAGACTGCTTTCCGATTAATATTAACGGAGAAAATTCGGAAAAAAACGGAAGAATCTGCGTTATTTAAAAAATTCACAACTCCGCCATTTTCAAAGTTGTAGCGTAGGCTTTTCGCGAGAAAAAAGCGATTGATGGGTACTTTGAGTGTGCACAACCCAGGCGTTGTCCGATAATTAGTTTTTGCACAATTGCGATTTGAATTTTTTTATGCAATATCTTTCGGCGAGCCTGGATGCGTCGGAGGTAGTCCGATTTTAATTATTTTAACGGATTTCGAAAGTAGAAGTATTGTGCTACAAAACGTCAATTCTGATTTTGCGTTAAAATGTTGCGAAATACGTGAAAAATGCTTGCAAACATGACCGAAAACGGCCGCGCGCTCTAAAGCGGTCGCGTAGCACATATCAATACGTTATGTTTAATGTTTTATTTAATAGACAAATCCAACAAATTAGTCAGAACGACAAAGTGAACTTCAGTCCAGAGATTTGTTAAAAAATGACGCACTTGCCAACTCTCTGAGTTTACAAGTTTTTAAACTAGAAACAAAAATTAAAAAAAAACTAGAAATAGGTTCCAATTGCTTCCCTAAATGTCCCTTTGAACCAATTAAATAATAATAGGTATTGCCAACTTATACGAAGCCACGAAGAAATAATCTTAAACGAATCTAACCTCAAACCGTTATGCTACCTCCTGACTCAGCCCGAATATATCGGCGAAAAGTTCGGCGAGGTTGGCTGAGACATAGCGGTCAAAGCAGGCCATCCACATTCTCGGCGCTCGGCTCGTGCATTCTCTGTTCATCTGCGGGTGACTTAGAATGGACGTGGCTGAAGTAGCCGCTGCCTCAGCGTATAGTGTGTGTGCATACTTTCATTGCAATTGTGGTTATTATTAATTAATAATAATTAATTGAAGAACGTATGTAAAAATTTATTATAAAATATAATAAATATTTGTAAAATTACTTAAATGCAATTGATTTCTTATTCTGATCACTTATATTAGATACCATATACTAATATAAGACATAAGACATTTTGTATAATGTATTGCGTTATAAATCAAATATTATATTGCATATCTATACAGAGTTAGTTAAAATTACAACTAAATAATTCTCCAACCGTAAAAAAAAATAACGAAAAAAACATTTTTTGTTTGTTTTAAACTAGCTATCGAAATTTGGTAACGTTTCCTTTTTCAAATAGAACAATACTGTATGTTTTTAAATTTTTTAATTCTATGATTATTTCTAAGAATTTTTTGTAGGAACCATTTTTCATAAAATGCATCATTTTTAGTTATCAGCAATTAATTAACACTGCTGAACTTTGAAACTGATTTTTTTCCCACATACATACACACATTTATTTTAATTTGCTGTTTGAACATTTAATTAACATTTAATTTTATTTTTCTATTTTGTTGTTCTGCTATTTTTTTCTCCGTTTAGTTAAAACAGAAGTTTATGAGTTTTGATTAATTGCTTATAACTAAAAAATGATGCATTGTATAAAAAATGATTCTTACAAAAAATTCATGGAATTAATCTTAATTATAAAATGTAAATGTATGTGTTCTATTAGAAAACGGAAAGGTTGCCAGTTTCCATAATAAAATAAGCACTCTGTATATTAAAAATATATTTAGACGATAGCTTGTAATCAAACAACTTATGCTTGATTTTTTGAAGATGTTTACGGTTGGTCAATTATTTAGGTGCTCCGGATATTTTGACCAACCTGTATAGTGGTATATAACAACGATATTATCAATCAATAACTTAGTAATTGCCCTACGTAGATCACAGTCGTAAATTGCATCAAAGAACTGTACCAAAACGATACAATAGATTCAGACATCATAGAAAAATAAGACTGGAATAACTTGAAACTGATAAGATTTATTTGAAAGAGATAAATAATATATTCTTTAGTTTTAATTAACTATTGATTTAATATTGCTATTAATAGTAATATTTTCATTAGTAGTCTTATAATACGGATGGTTAATTTATTGATATGCATTTGCATTTCTTCAATAATACAGAAATAAATACCATTATCTGGTATATTTTCCATTTTAAATGACAAATTATAGTAATGGGGACGTCACAAAAAAAAATACTATCGGATATTTAATTTAATATCAATGTAAACTATTTGTATTTTGCATATAAATTTATCGTGTTCAATATTTTGAAATCTTTTTATTTCAATACTAAATAATTTATTCCATTCGTTACCTACATTTCGGGTTGCATTGATGCTCGAAGAGCCCCTTCGCCGCACGTGTTTGATGTCATAAATCAGACCCCTGTCGTAAATAATACCTTCGGGTACACACAAAAACTGCTATGCGTCTCGTCAACAATCCAGTTTGAATGGATCGATACGAGAGTGCACAACTGAGGCGAGTCGCTCGGCGAACACGTGATTTTTATCCGACTATCCGTAGACACTTCTGGCATTTGAATGTTAGCGAATTTGGGCAAGTGTGGCATCCACACTCTCTCGATTCACGGTCTCTCGCTATGTCTCGCGAGAGTCTGGAAGAGGTATTAAAAAGCATTTGACGTTCAACACACGTAAAACCCCATGCTTAACAGTTCCCAGAAGTGATTAGAGAAGCCCTCTAAGCTGACTAACACGAAAAACTGGATAATAGTTAATAAATTTACTACTACATACCTCCATAGCTCGAACCCACTTGCACATGCCCTCGCAAGCAGTAGACACGCTATGTATCCGGTCAGGATCGAACTCCCTATCCGGGATATACTTATCCCTGATCTTTTTCATGACGGCCGGCGGGATATTATCCTTATCGTACGTCTTCAAGTTATCCAGGAACTTCATATCGGCCAGCAACTTCACCGACGGCCCCCAGAAATCCTCCACCATCCTACCACTCCCAGGATCCGGCTTCCTATCGGGCTTCAGCCCCTTCATCACGCACACCGACTCCAACACCAACTTAACACCGAACGGCGGATTCTTCATCGACTTCACAATGACGATATCCGACGGTTTTAACGTGTCCAACGCGTTTAACGCGGCCTCCAAGGCTGGCGTGGCTTCAGCCAAGTCCGATTCGCAATCGTCTTTGATGGCTTGAGCAGCAGCGGCTGCTTCATTAGCTAGCGCTTCGTCCGCAGCTACAATCTCCTTTTTAGCTTCGACCACGACGGTGTCTTGCTCGATCTTCACCATGAGCTTCTCGGTTATTGACGAAGCCACGACTAGCTTCGGTTGCAACGCGTGGAGCTCCTCTTGCATCAAACCAACTTGACTGGCGGCGAAGTCTAGTTTCTCCAAACCGGTCTCGTATCGCTGCTGCTGAAGGGTGATCTGCTCGACTTTCATGTAGTACAGACTCTTGAAGGTTTGAATTAGCTCCAAGTAGGAGGTCGGGGTGACGTAAGTCTTCCGCTTTTGCTCCCTGTAAAAGTTCTGCGAGGCGTTTTCGACTGTCGTGTGGAAATGCTGGCAGATCGTAGTGCATTTTGTGATCATCTCTTCGTCGATGTCGGTTTGTTTGAGGAACATATCAGCCACGCGCTCTAAAGCATCTGCGGGCCAATTCACAAACCAGTCGATGGTGCAACAGTTGACCAACGACGGGAACATCCTACACCTCTTCCTAAATGCATCACCTATTGGACTCATAGCCAAAGCGATATGCAAATTATTCTTCACTCGTTCTATAAAGAAGTTATACAAAGCCAATGGTGTGGAGTCAATCTTCCTCCCCGTGTCTCTAGCAGCGGTCTGCATCTTCTCCAAAATCTCAGCCTTCTCATCAGGCTGGTACAAGTTCGGTATATCGGCAGTATTCAAAATCATATTCACATCCTCCACGAAGCTTTCGTCAGCTATCTGGGTGTCAGCAAATAGAAACACCGTCGCCCTCCCTTCACACCCAGCCTTTAGAAGGAGAACCTTAAGGTCATCTCGCCACTCGGATGGTCCGTAGTTTCGCGAGAGTTCGATTTCGAACATGAGGTATTCGGCCATGGAGGCTGCTAGTTTTACAGAGCTGTGGCGACCTGAGCCGCCGATCCCGACCAGGAGGACGTTACCGTTGTCTTGGAGGAGCACTCTAGAGACTCTTGAGACGTGCTCGATAGCGAATTTGAACATGACCAGGTTCATGGGCGACTTGGAGATCATGTTGTACTCGTTGAGGTAGTATTCGATCTTTACCGTTAGGTCCTCGAGGTCTTCGATCTGAAGGAAAGAATAGGTGTTAGGAAAATTGTTTTTTGGGGGTGCACGTATGGGCGAGGAGATTAGAAAATGTAGCAGAAGGTGTTTAAAAGATATTGCATAAAGAAATAATGTAGTATTATGCAGATTAATTAAAGTAAGATGTGCTGTTTCTGCTAGAATACTACTCTTGACCCTCAGGATATACTCGTAAGTTTCGACGTAACATCACTCTTTACGTGTGTTCCGGTTAAGGAGGCAGTCAAAGGCCTTCGGACAACACTTGTCCCCCTATGTCTACCAACCGATGTACCGGATCTTGTAAGGTATTGTCTCTCCACCACATACTTCAAGTGGGCGGGAGCGATGTATGAGCAGGTAGAGGGTGCAGCCATGGGATCACCTTTGTCACCGGTAATCGCCAATTTCTTCATGGAATTGTTTGAAGAAAAAGCCATTAGGTCAAGTCCTTTCAAACCCAAGCACTGGGTCAGATATGTCGATGATACCTTCGTGGTTTGGCCACACGGTAGAGATAAACTTACTGAGTTCCTTAACCACCTGAACAATGTTAGTCCTTCCATCAAATTCACGATGGAAATAGAAGAGGATAATCAGCTGCCTTTCTTGGATGTGCTGGTATACAGAACGTCAACGGGTAGGCTTGGACATACAGTCTACCGAAAGAAGACACATACCGATCAGTACTTGAACGCCAAATCACACCACCACCCCCAACAGAAGAGAAGTGTTATTAACACTTTGTTCAACAGAGCCGAGAAGGTATGCGACTCCAGCACCTTGGACGACGAACGGAAACACTTGGAGTGGGCCCTGCGTCAGAATGGATACACCAAGTCTGACATACGGGGTGTCACACAAAGAAACCCGCAAGTCTCAGAGGAACCGCAATAGTCAAAGGGGTTCGCTTGCTTATTGTAAGTGGAGTATCAGAGAGAATCGGTAGATTACTGAAGAAATCGGGTATCACGGTAAGGTACAGAGCACCAGCTAAGGTAATGGATCTTTTGCCTAACCCAAAGGATATCACACCACTCCTGAAGAACGAAGTAGGTATATACAATAACATGCGACTGTGGAACATGCTATGTAGGACAGACAGGACGAAGCATCGAATGTCGAGACAAAGGAGCACAGTAGAGACTCCCCGCTAGGCAAGATTCAACAGTCCGCTGTTGCTTAACACTGCCACGAGTCGGGACACGCAATGGATTTCGATGACGTGAAGATGTTGGCAAGGGTGGGTAATTATCATCGAAGGCTTGTAAGAGAAGCCATCGAAATTTACAAACATCCTAACAACATCAATCGTGAGGACGGTACTGACATTAGTAGGGTCTGTGCACAGTGAGGTGTAAATTTAGGTATATAAGGGGGACTTCTTTGGTAGGTCTTAAGTATACAGTTAGCTTTGAAGAAGCGAGCAACATGGTTAGCGTTTTAAATCTTGACACACGGCATAACCCCGAAGCAGTTTCAGATTATGTATCAGCAACTCCAAAAACCCTTATTTCCAAATCTCCTGGACCATAGTGGGTTCTAGGAAACTAAGAAGGTACCTACCTCATCATAAATCTTCGGATCAGCGTCTGGCTCCATATAATTCCCAAAAAAGACATCCCTGATGATTTCAGCATTGAGTATCCTCCCACCTTCGAGTAGGTCAGCCAAAACTTTGTCCATGTGCTCGTGGAAGTTCTGGTAGCAAGATCTCTTCACCACGTCAAAGAAGATGTTCCTAAAAAACAAACAAGACCATCCACAACTTGCACCACCAAAGAAACCAACACCATACTTACTTATCATCATCGTCGATCAATCTATCATTGAACACCCGGTAGGTTTCGTGTATCCACAGCCTAACCAGCTTATGAGGCTCCTGCATCTTAGGTGCCGGCGTCAACATTATACCTTTGATCACTCTGGCGAAATCTCTCAAGTTAAACATGTAGTGAGCCTTTGCTGGTGTTGGTAAAAACGTCTCCATGGCTTCTTTGTAGACATCCATGGTAGCACCGACTCCCATCTTGGCGAACCTAACCACGTTGTCCGGGTAACCTTTCGCGAAATGCCAATCGATGATGGTGCCGAAAATCTTCGCCAGCGTTATATCATCGAAAGCGTCCATGCAGATGACCTGCATGTGGCGCAAGAATCGTTTGGTGACCATGTTTGCTCCACCTCCGGGAATGCCCATGGCACCTACGAACATCATGTCCACCAACTGAAGCATGGACGTATCCTTTTCGAACCAGTGACCATGGTCGAGCCACTGCCTTAATAGTTCTATGGGCGGTTGAGCTCCATACTGCTCCTTCTGAGGCATACCTACATCGTCGACAAACAACACGCATTTCTTACCCATGGATGGACCATAGACACCCCTGCGTCTCTTGTCCAGTTTCGACATGATGATTTCTTGAGTCTAAAAGGGAAATATTAAATCAGAAGAAGTGTGAGGGTACAACCATAGAATACATACCATAGTTGATGACGTCCTAGCGCTGAAATTGACGACATTAGCCAGGAATTTCTCTTTGGGCAGGTTGACCATGTGATCCAAAACAATCGCCGACTTTCCCGTACCAGTTGGCCCAACGAACAAGATCGGAATCTTATTCTGAAGGCAGGTCTTCAAGAAGTACCTCTGGCAGCAAGAATCGTTAGTCTGGATGATGATCTCGTTGACTTTTGCTGTGGGAGGTATAGTTTGCTTTTGTTCCAAGGTATCAGACCAGGTGATCCATTGGCCATTATTCCTCTTGTCGTAAATGTAGTCGAAAATCACACCCCTCTCAGGAAATAGCTGCTGTTTCGAGAGTTTGAAGGACTTCGGCTTGGGGAACTTCTTGTCTTCACCATTGACCAGCTTCCTGAAGAAAACGTCGAACGTTCTTCGACCGTCAGCTGATAAGGTGGAGCCCAATCCCCAAACCAGGGCGAAGACCATGGCGCATTGAAGCCAGACGGTGCTGACTTGAGACTCTTCCACCACCATGCAAGTCAGGAGACGCGTGAAGGAGAAAAACAGATGAATATCAGATGTGAAGACGTAGATCTTGCAATTCAACCTGATGAATTCATAACTCGAGGGCACCAACCACTCCAAGCACTCCTCAATCAACTCCAGCTGTTCGCTCAATAGAATTTTCGTGAGGGTGTTCAAATAAGACTTGAGATAAGGCTCCCAGCCCAACTGCTGGGGTTCCATGTAGATCATACCACATCTAGACACGGTGGCAGGTGACGCATAGTCCAAGTCTTCTGGTTCAAAGATCAAATTCATCTTATTCGACATCTGGATGATCTCCCCAGACATCAGACACAGCTTCTTGTTATCATCGAGCACCGTATTCATATTCTCAATCCACACAGCGTCGACAGGTCCATCAAACAGGATCCACTTCCTATCCTGACTCTGGGAGTTCGCAAACTCCCTAAAGGTGGTCGCTAGGACGCCGTCAGACCATTCGTGGGACGCCGGGTCGAACTGTCCATAAAGTTTACCCATGGAGATAGCCTTCGGATTGATAATCCTGTAGACCACGCGTGACTCCTTGAGTTTGGCCGTTCTATCCATGGAGAGCTTTCCAAGAGATTCTCCGAGGGATTGGTAAGCTTGCGTTTTACCACCCATGTGACCTCCGACTATCATCAAACCGTGCCTGACGAGGATCATCTCGTAGACCTGCATGACTTTCTCGACGTACCATGGGGTCGGCTGAAGGTTCCTCTTGTTCAATTCTTCGACCAGCAACTCGATTAGTTCGGTTCTATCGAATTTTGGAACGTCAATGCCAGGGAAGAGGTCGGAGTAGATGCCTTCGAATAGTGGTAAATCCTGAAAAGGATATTTTAGAGGAGGATTGTAGTTTTGCTCGCCAAGACTAGTTTGGACTTCATTTGACCATCATGGACCATCATAGTCCATCATTTGTTAATGGAAAACAGTTCTGGCCAGCATTCTGAGATGAAATTATATGAAAAAATTAATGACCATAAAAGATCCTGGTAAATCCTGGAAAGGATATTTTAGAGGAGGATTGTATTTTTGGTGGCCAAGACTAGTTTGGACTTCATTTGACCATCATGGACCATCATAGTCCATGCTTTGTTAACGGAAAACAGTTCTGGCCAGCATTCTGAGATGAAATTATATGAAAAAATTAATGACCATCAAGGATCCTGGTAAATCCTGAAAAGGATATTTTAGAGGAGGATTGTATTTTTGGTGGCCAAGACTAGTTTGGACTTCATTTGACCATCATGGGCCATCATGGTTCATGATTTGTTAATGGAAAACAGTTCTGACCAGTATTCTGAGATGAAATTATATGAAAAAATTAATGACCATAAAGGATCCTGGTAAATCCTGAAAAGGATATTTTAGAGGAGGATTGTATTTGTGCTGGCCAAGACTAGTTTGGACTTCATTTGACCATCATGGACCATCATAGTCCATGCTTTGTTAATGGAAAACAGTTCTGGCCACCATTCTGAGATGAAATTATATGTACAAAATAATGACCATAAAAGATCCTGGTAAATCCTGAAAAGGATATTTGAGAGGATTGTATTTTTGCTGGCCAAGACTAGTTTGGACTTCATTTGACCATCATGTAATGGTCCATGCTTTGTTAATGGAAAACAGTTTTACCCAACATTCTGAGGTGAAGATATGTCAAAATAAGAAGGCCAATAAAAGATCTAACATACCTGAGCTAAAAACTTGGGTAAATTTACATCGATAATAGCACGAAGGACTAGCTGGGCTTCATCTGTTTTTGGATAAGACCTCTTCAATGCTCCAGCAGCTAATAACACCGATTTGACAGCTCGCATGCCATAATCGTAATGGTTTTGGGAAGACAGCTGCTCAGAACATAACTTATACGTATGGACGATCTTTTGAGCCAAGCTACAAAAACGAACTCATTAAATATCTATAGACAGAAATGATAAATCAGAAAATACCTTGCAGCTTGGCTGAACCCATAAGAATACAAAGATATTTCGCCGATCATGGCATAATCCGGCACCATCATGGCGACAGTCCTAAACAAGACCTTCAAATTGTCTGGAAGCTCTTGTCGGCCAGCATACCCAGGGTTCATCGTGATGAAAACTGTACAAGACGGGTCCAGAACCAACTCCGTCCCTTCAAAGACAAACTTCTCCAGTTTGGCAGCAACTGCCATCTGTATGGTCAAAATCTGTTGGGCGACCACAGAGAGCACCTCAAGTTCGATCCTGTTGAACTCATCGAAGCAAGCCCACGCGCCAGACTGCGCGAGACCCTTGAAGAACTTCCCCAAGGCCTTGTAGTCCAAACCATCAGAACAATTGAAGACGACGCATTTCTTAGCTACTGCTTTAGCCAAATCCTTGCAGGATTCTGTTTTACCGGTACCGGCCGGCCCTTCTGGCGCTCCCCCCAAGTTTAACTTCAAAGCCCCCATCAACGTTCTGAAAATAAAACTTAACTTACCAAAGACGCAAGCTTGACGAGAAGACCTACCTGAAGCATCGATCTGTCAGCGGCGTAGCAACCAATCTACCGACGTTCCCCAAATATTCAAATCCGTAATCGACATCGGTGGTTATCATCGATACGGTGACGTTGTTCTCCATCCAATAGTATCGCATCTGGGATATCCAGCTGAAGTCGGCCGTTGAAGATACCTGAATGTCGGCCAGTTGCTTCACGATGTCTCTACCGTGGACGTCGACGACGATCAGGGCTTCGATGGTGATCTGGACGCTCGGTTCCAGCTTTCCTTGCACCATCCACACGCATATTTCGATCTGCGTGCTGCAGTGCTTGACCTGTTCCCTCAGCGTACCGTCGAGTATAGCTTGGGCCACCTCTTGCGTCCATATGACGCAATTGACGCACTGCACCACTTGACCGGGCCAGGAGAGGATCCAATCCCTCCTGCCTTCGGGAGTGTAAGACCTTACGGCCCCGTTTGTGGTGTCCTTGAGGGATACTATCATTATTTCTTGCACTTGGAGCAACCATTTTTCTACCATTCCCTGCGAAATATATCAAATATTGTAGCAATGTTGTATGACATGTTGGCAAAGTTTTTCTTTATAGAGCAGAAACCAACAAAGACAAACCTTAGCTTCTGCTGGGACGATCTTCGTACTCAGATGGACCAGCTCGTTTTCGGCGCTGAGCATACCAACGACATCTTCCTGCGGTGTGAACCTCAACAAATAGATGCCCTCGAAGCACTTCTTCAGATGCGGCTGCACCCTCAGTGGGTCCTTAGTCTCGGACAAGATCTCCAGTAGTTCGTCGTTGGACAGAAAGAAGAATCTCGGAAAGTATAGTCGCTTCTTCTCCAGGTAATTGTTCAAACCCTTCTGGATCTGCTCCAGGAGAAAGTTGCACTCCCGCAACTGACCCAGCATGTTCAGGTATTCGGTAGCGACGAGGACGTGAGTGTCCATCAGGGTATTGGCCATGATGTTCCTCCAGATCTTGTCGACTTGCTTGAAGTTTCTAGCTTCGGTCGGCATTTGCCTCATGATGTCTTCAGAACCGAATATTGGTTCCAAGTACATCCACGTTGATTGGCACTAAAGTTATACAGGGGGTTAGTTTATTCACCAATAAAATGGATGGTCTTACCAATAGCCAAGCTTCTAGGATGTCCTGCATGGAGATCAGCTTTTCCTCCCAGGATTGCATCTCCTTCTCAAAGGCTTTCACGTAGGGTGATCCTCTCATCGTCTGCGCTTTGAGGATGTGGTCGTCGAGCATCACCTGGATCTCGTCGAGTGACGACAAGATATTGACACCACTCTCTCTGTATGGGACGCACTCAAACATAACATCCACCCATTCCTCTTTCATCTTTCTCAAGTTCTTCTCTAGGGCGTATTCTTTCGTGGCCGCGCCGCTTATTTCCTCCAATCTTGACGTGAATTTAGGAAGTCCAGCTTCGATCATGTCATTGAGCGTAGATTCATCATTAACGTGAAGAGGAACTCCAACAATCTCGCTAATCTAAAATAAGATGATGATGAGGTGATCGGTCAATTAATGTATTGATGAAGATTACCTGATTCCAATGCCTGGCTTGAAGACCTTTGTTGCAGACCGTCTGCAAGACGGGAATAAACTGCTTAAACTTCTCGACCTTAGCTCTGACCATATCCGCGATTCGTTTTGCACCAGGATTAGCATGGAACACCTTGGATAATTTATAGAGCGTCCGCCACATGGTCTCAACCTCTTCTTTGATGGCATCGGCATCTAAGGGCTTGAAAGGGCCATAATACCACAAGTCGTAACTCTCGTGGAACTTCAAACACGTATGCCATAGCTTATCGAACGGATCCATCGTGGCGAGCATCTTCTGCAAATTCATAAACGGCGATGGGTCGTAGTCTAACAGTTGCTCCTCCTCGTTGATCTGTTGGGCTTCCTCCTTGTCTTCTTGAAGCCTAGCAGCGATATTCTCGGCGATCTCAACGTTATCGTGCATTTCGTCCATGGTCAACACAGGAGGATCTTTCTTCTGGAAAGCTTTAAGCATCTTCTCGTGTTTGGCCAATTTTAGGTCGAACAGTATGCGTTTGTTCTTCATCTCCGCTTCCGCTTGGTCTCTCTTCATGTTGAGTCGCTGCAAGGCTAGTTCTATCACGTTCTCCATGTCTTTCGGCCAGACGAATACTCTGCAGTTCAGGGAAATGTCCTCAGCTGAAATTGATGATGTTATAAGATATAAGGGTTGGATGTTTTTGGGGGGTTCTTACGTGGAAGGTGGGCGTAGTCCATTAGGAATAAGACGTATTCAGCTGTTTGGCGAATCTTCTCCTTCATGTTGTACATTGTGACGTCCCTACACTCGACGACGTAGTTCTGCAATGCCACTAGCTCTTGTACCGTTTCAGGGGCTTCGCTTACTTTGAGGGACATCTCATCGAAAACATTGCAGATTCTGGTTTAGAAGCAATAAAAATAAGTAAAGTTCAGCCTGTCTATGAAAATAAAGCCTTACCCTCTGTTATGCTTATGGTTCAGGTCCACGTAGTAGTCAACCAGAAAGCTCCTCATAGTATCGACAATATTGATGAGGGAATCATTCAATTCGCCACACTCTAAGCTGATCAGACCCAACGGAATAGACCTTCTCACAAAGATCAACTCCCTCTTCAAGTCTTCATACTTTTCAATCTTTTTGGCGACATCCTTCAACAATGGCGGAACAGCAGAGTTCATAAACTGATGGCACTCCTTCTCAGCAAAACCGGTGATCAAATAAAAGTACTGCTCGTAGAAATCCAAGTATTTCAGAGGCCCGATCACGTTACTATCGTGAATTTCGAATATATCCTTGAAGATGTGATGGATGGACTCGTCCTCCTCGGTGACGCATGTGATGTACGTCGGATTTTTTACATATTCCGGGAACATGATGTTCTCCAATCTGGGGATGTTATAGTTGACCTCCAGCAGTCTATTGAAGGCTCGTCTTAACAGCAAACCAACATCATCAATTTGAGGAATAAGCCTGATCTCAGTTGTCCCCATTACAGCTCTTGCTATCATTTTTACAAGGGGGATATTTATAACAGCCAAGTCGACGTACTCCCCATCATAGTTATTCCCTGCCTGAAATAATATTTAATAGATTTATTGCATGGTTCGACAAACAGTATCTATCAAATTCGAAGCTATACATGGGGGTCGTGCTGAACTGGAGAGTCTTCACCCGGCCAAAACACATGGAGAACGTGATAGAGATAGCCCTGCAAAGACTCAACATGAAAAGAGACCAACCAGAAGTAGAGGTGAAGCACAAAAGCATATTGTGCGATCTAAAATTATCTAAACACGAGAAGATGCTTAAAACTTTCCAGAAGAAAGGTCCTCCTGTGTTGACCATGGACGAATTGCGAGATAACGTTGAGATCGCCGAGAATATCGTGCTAGGCTTCAAGAGGACAAGGAGGAAGCCCAACAGATCAACGAAAAGGAGCAATTATTAGACTATGACCCATCGCCGTTTATTAATTTGCAGAAGATGCTCGCCACGATGGATCCGTTTGATAAACCATGGCATCCGTGCTTGAAGTTCCATGAGAGTTACGATTTGTGGTATTATGGTGCTTTCAAGCCCTTAGATGCCGATGCCATCAAAGAAGAGGTTGAGACCATGTGGCGGACGCTCTATAAATTATCCAAGGTGTTCCATACTAATCCTGGTGCGAAACAAATCACGGATATGGTCAGAGCTAAGGTCGAGAAGTTTAAACAGTTTATTCCCGTGTTGCAGACGGTCTGCAACAAAGGTCTTCAAGCCAGGCATTGGAATCAGGTAATCTTCACCAATACATCAATTGACCGATCATCATCCATCTTATTTTAGATTAGCGAGACTATTGGAGTTCCTCTTCACGTTACTGATGAATCTACGCTGAATGACATGATCGAAGCTAGACTTCCTAAATTCACCTCAAGATTGGAGGAAATAAGCGGCGCGGCCACGAAAGAATACGCCCTAGAGAAGAACTTGAGAAAGATGAAAGAGGAATGGGTGGACGTTACGTTTGAGTGCGTCCCATACAGAGAGAGTGGTGTCAATATCTTGTCTTCGCTCGACGAGATCCAGGTGATGCTCGACGACCACATTCTCAAACCGCAGACGATGAGAGGATCACCCTACGTGAAAGCCTTTGAGAAGGAGACGCAATCCTGGGAGGAAAAGCTGATCTCCATGCAGGACATCCTAGAAGCTTGGCTATTGGTAAGACCATCCATTTTATTGTTGAACAAACTAACCTCCTGTATAACTTTAGTGCCAATCAACATGGATGTACTTGGAACCGATATTCGGTTCTGAAGACATCATGAGGCAAATGCCGACCGAAGCTAGAAACTTCAAGCAAGTCGACAAGATCTGGAGGAACATCATGGCCAATACCCTGATGGACACTCACGTCCTCGTCGCTACCGAATACCTGAACATGCTGGGTCAGTTGCGGGAGTGCAACCTTCTCCTGGAGCAAATCCAAAAGGGTTTGAACAATTACCTGGAGAAGAAGCTCCTATACTTTCCGAGATTCTTCCTTCTGTCCAACGCCGAACTGCTGGAATCTAACCCGAGACTAAGGACCCACTGAGTGTGCAGACGCATCTGAAGAAGTGCTTCGAGGGCATCTATTTGTTGAGGTTCACACCGCAGGAAGATGTGGTTGGTATGCTCAGCGCCGAAAACGAGTTGGTCCATCTGAGTACGAAGATCGTGACAGCAGAAGCTAAGGTATGTCTTTGTTGGCTTGTACTCTATAAAGAAAAACTTTGCCAACATGTCATACAACATTTCTACCACCAGTATAGTTGATATATTTCGCAGGGAATGGTAGAAAAATGGTTGCTCCAAGTGCAAGAAATAATGATAGTATCCCTCGAGGACACCACAAACGGGGCCGTAAGGTCTTACAGTGTCGAAACCAGGAGAGATTGGATACCTGAAGGAACATGTCGAACACAGCCAGCACGCAGATCGAAATATCCAAGATCCCCATGTATAGCTTCGTATTTGACTCATCCTGTCTAACGCTAGAAGCAAAACTAAAGAAAACATCGTACTGAGTATTGAACAATTAAGTTCATGAAATGGGCAACACTCCTCATCACCAAGCGTCGTATTTGCGCCGCCATCATGCCGTTGACGCAATTGAAGAACTGCTCTATCAGGTCCATACTATCTCCAGCCTGTTTTGGGGTGAATTTTCGCCAATGCTCCCTGTGTAGAAGCATCAAATCGGCGCATTGCTTAAGCCAGACCTTCAGCAATGTTTTCCTGGTGTCTGCGCACAACTCAACGACCCTCTTCTCGAAGTAGGAACAGTCTAGAGGAAACTCTTCGCCTTCGTGCAGTTTGTCAGTTGGAAGGATGTACATTTCGGCATACCTAAAAACAAAAAAGGTAACTTGGAATGGCTTCATATTGGAAGAAGGGTACTTACTCGGCTTCCCATAGGTCTCTAATAGCTATAATCGCTGGATTTCCAATGAAAAGATGGTTGTTGAGAGCTTCTTTTGATATGGTGTACGGTATATGCCAGGGAACTGGAGCTCGGACCAGAATAACTGGATATTCGAATGGAGAAGACTCGATTCTGAGCCTCGTCCACTCGTAAGGGTCTTGGAGGACATATTTGACGATGTATTCGCGTATGTATCTGTTGTAGAGCGCCAATATTTCCGGATTGAAGCTGTCGTTTATGGCTGGGTATAGTTTCAGCTTCCTGTATTTCTCCGGTATTGTTCTTCTTGCGAATGCTAAGAAGTTTAAATCCAGAGGAGGAATGTGTGCTTCGTCCAGACCCTTGAGCGAAGATTATATTGTACATGGTATGATGCATGAAACTTACAAAATGACGTTAGTCAATACTTACCACAGTCTGGTAGAACTGAAGCCTCTCTATATCCTCGCTCCTCACAGGCTTCCTCATGAGTATCTCAGCCTCCTTGATCAAGATCCTCTTCTGCTCGTCGGGATGCACCGGAAGGTCAGCTTGCATCTTCGACAAATCTCTATCAAAAACCAATCAAAGCAAGTAACTCCAAACCCAATCATCACAAACAACTAAACCTACACTCCCTTGCAGCCATCTTTCGCCAGTTTCCTCTCGTAGATGATCCTTCTTCTCTTCTCCCTCCTAATCTCGATTTGCAATTGTTCTTCTTCCTTTCTCCTCCAGTAATCCCCGCTCAGGAGGTCTCTCACGTTCACCAGACCTGGAACGCTGGCGTTCTTCCGCTTCAGACGCAGTTCCTCCTGCTTCCTCTGTTTGTCTTCTTCCTCTCTGGTCAACGGTGGTGGGTATTGGAGTTTTCCTGGTTTTGTTTACGATATGAGATGGTCAGAAGACTTTTGGGTTGGTTTGGGCACTTACCATCTGGTCCTAGTGGGTTTGGCTTCGGTTGTTTCTTGTACGGTGGTAAGAATTGTATCCGCAATGCTGCCGCGCATGGTGTATAGGCTGATCCTAAGATTTACATGGATAGGAAGATGTAGAGTGCAGAGAAATGCAAATAGTGAAAGAAGAGTGACTATGTGTGGATAAAAGCATCGAGTAGGTGGCCATGTTGCCTGTTGCCATTGGAAATAAGTAATATTGTCATCTGAGAATGTTTTTTGCACCTTTCAAAAGATTAACCAGTATTTGAAGCTGATGCTGCATTTCCAAGATAATTTGGTGAATGTTTGGTTCAAGACTTTTGGCATTGAGGTAAGTCCGCTTTTGTTACATGTGGCGGGAAGTTTAAAACACTGTATCCATCATATGATATAAATTTAAAATGTGAGAATGTTTTAGAAAAGCATCGATTTTGACGTTTAGTGACAAATCGTTTTAAAACTTATAACTATTAGCGAAAAGAAGGATTTTGATCTACAGTGTGTATCTCGTAGGAAAAAATGGTAATTTCTGGCAAAAAGCTTTTGCCTAGACAAAAGCTATTTGCCTGGTAAAACAGATATGGTGCATTCGTTTATACTTTTAAAGCTATTTGCTTAAGTAAATGCATTTTCCAAAACTGTTTTTAGACAAATAGCATTTTATTTTTAATCGCGTTTGTTATGAGGTAATGTTCATGTTTTTTTCAACTACATCTTAATTAAAATTTGTCGTTGATTACTTCTGGGTGATATAGTACTCTAATCGTCATGGTTCTAATGAACTTACACCTGATTTGATGCGATAAGTGTCAACACTATAACTATGTTCTATGGATTTTATGCCACTTGAGGATTTTCAGGTAAACATGACTTAATTCTAATTATGACGTACTTGAAAACAAACATGCATAAATTGCACATCATCTCACATAATTTTAAACCAAATGCTATTTGCCTAACAACGGTTGTGGCAAAAGACTCCATATCTACTTGACCAGGCAAATAGCTTTTGCCTAAGCAAATGGCTTCTGCCTAAAATAACCATTTGCCTACGACATATACAGGGTGTCTCACGGAATAGGTACATTAGAAATTTCTTATGTTCTACTATTTCTGGAAACTTGAAATTTTGGAATTAGAATTTACTCGATCTGAGCTCTTCAACTAAAATATTCTCAAGTTAACTGTCACGTCCGGTCACCGCAGGTCGATATCAACTTTGTTATTTTAAATGGAATGATATACTTGTTACTTTATTTTTGGTTTCTACATATCAAAATACATCATTTTTGATAAGCTTTCCCTATAGCTAAATATCACCATTTCTTAGTTCTTTTGATTTTACTAATTATTTGCTGATTTTCGCGGTTACGTTTAAAATTGAACAACTTGGTTATTATTGAAACTAGAAGTTTCATGTTTGCTGGTCCAAAACTAGAAACATAACCAAATAGGACGGTATTTAGTTCATAATGACATCTTATACAGGGTGTTCAAAATTTGCAACACTATAATTGAATATTCAAACGTAAAAAACTCATTTTTTTTCAAATGGAACACCCGGTATAACGATACGCCATTCCATAGGAAATCTTATTCTCTATCAATCAATATTAGGGTTCCCTATATCTATCTTTAATATTTTTGAGTTATTGTCAGTATAAAAGAATGCAAACTAAATACGAAACGGTTTATTCTTCATTTATAGAGAATGTAACAACTTTGTAACAGCAGGAAAACAGAAAAATATTGAAAAGTTTTGATAAAACTAAAATAATATCTTTGGGATATCCAACTTAAATTAAAACTTAATTATTTTGTACGAAATGCTGCCCGTTCTGCTCCAAACATTTTAAAACTCATCGCTGTACTTCTGTCATCGTCGCTCTTCGGATTTTGGTGATATTTAGATGGTGATATTTCGGTATAGGGAAACGTTATCAAAAATGATGTACATATTTTGATATGTAGAAAACAAAAATAAAATAAAAACTATATCATTCCATTTAAAACAGCAAAGTTGATACCGACTTCCGGTGACCGGACGTGACAGTTATCTTGAGAATATTTTAGCTAAAGAGCTCAGATCGAGTAAATTCTAATTACAAAATTTCAAGTTTCCAGAAATGGTAGAACATGAGAAACTTCTAATGTACCAGTTCCGTGAGACATCCTGTATAAAGATCAAATGCAGACGAAGAAACTCATATCAATCGATAGCTTATGGTTTTCGTAGTAACAAATTAAAATGTTTAGAAAAAAAGTTAATTACTTATTAAGGCAAATCTTACAAAACACGTTATACCATGGTATCAGTGTTGCCAAGTGGTGAGTAATTACTCATTTGGTGAGTAATTTTACTTTAGTAATTTTACTAACAAAAATCGAATTTGAGAAAAAGGGAAAAAATGAGATTTTTGTTAATTTGTGAGTATTTTTCTTTCAGTGCTGTTTCTTATCAATGTCGCGACATTATAAATCACGTTTAATTTAGTAATAATGTTTTGATATAGGTGGTGCTTATTTATGAAGATTTTTTTGAAGCATCCTCTCAATTTGTTCTTTTATATCCATATTACGGAAAAATTATACCAGAAAGAGTTTTATTTGTTTTTTTCATTAATAACTGTCGTAGATCGTATACAAATGCTTTTTAATATTATTAATCTAAAATTATTCTTGATTTTGAGGGCATCTTTGTTAAATATATTGATTTTTCAAATTTCACAGGAATCAAGTATGAGAGTATCTTGCATAAAAACATAAAATTTCAAAAATAAGAACCTCCTTACCAATTTTATCAAAAAGAGGACATTTTAGGGAAAATCTAGAAAATATATATCAGCTAAACCCACTGAATAATATAATAGAGTTCAGTGGCTAAGCACTGCATATAATTTACATTATATGTTACACTTTACATATGTTAGTAGTGATATAACTATAGGGGCATTTCACATGAAGCGGACAACGAAAAAAAAGTGAGGTTTTTAAATTCGTTCATAATCGGCCAAATTGTACGTCTAGAAGATATAAATGTGCATACAGAATATTTTTTTAATGTGAGGTTTAGTTGCCAAGTTATGGCCATCTAACGAACTGATGTGAAGAAAATACGTATCTTTTGGAAGCAATTTTTCAAATTAAACAAATTTACAATAAAATATTAAAAGTGGTGGTTTATATAGAAAATTTGTTAATCTTTTCAATTATGGAATCAAATTCGTAGTTGGAATTTTTTTCATGTATAAAACCAGAAGTAAATTTTTTAAATTAAATTTTTATTAACTTCGCCCCTTTTTAAAAAAATTATTTTACTCTCATAATAAAGCTTAAAGTGTGTAGATAATACACTGAAAGTTTTAAAATGGGATCTCAAATAGTTTAGGAGATACGTGTATGTAAATACATACGTGTCGTACTGTGCGGGTACTAGGACCTTGCTGAGCTCGCATTGTTTGCACGAAAACGCATTAAAACAAAATGAAACAGCATTGTAAGAATTTTTACTATTTTACTAGGAGAATCAATACTAATTTGTTTTACAAGAAGGCCTTCGGTTGATGGCATAATGGCGTGCATTTTTTTGTTCCTGGAATGGTGATTGCAGCATCAAATCGGGGTTGCAGAAAAATCCTCTGCAGTTTAATATCGGCTGCGGAGCAGTAATAAATCGCCATTTCTTTTAAAGATGATTTTGCCCATTCGTACAATCGCATGGGTGTAATGATTGCTTTACTTGGAGGTAACTGTAAGCTTGCACGTGTGACTAAGCGTTTGAGATTCCCCCCAAGACCATTACATGGCCCCTTTCCGTGAGACGTTGCGTGAAAATGAATTTCTGAATCCGTATTAAAATCTTCTTTGTAAAAAAATAGATTCACAAAGTTAACACTATATCGCCCGGATAAGTGTACGCGCACATTATGCGTTGTATTCTAGTATCACGTCAAATGGCCTTGAGTCCCAGAACGAGATGGTGCTCGCGCTCAACAAGCACTTAGTACCCGCACAGTACGTCACGTATGTAGTTACATACACGTATCTCCTAAACTATTTGAGATCCCATTTTAAAACTTTCAGTGTATTATCTACACACTTTAAGCTTTATTATGAGAGTAAAATTATTTTTTTAAAAAGGGGCCAAGTTAATAAAAATTTAATTTAAAAAATTTACTTCTGGTTTTATCCCAGAAAAAAATTCCAACTACGAATTTGATTTCATAATTAAAAAGATCAACAAATTTTCTATATAAACCACCACATTTAATATTTTATTGTAAATTTGTTTAATTTGAAAAATTGCTTCCAAAAGATACGTATTTTCTTCACATCAATTCGTTAGATGGCCATAACTTGGCAACTAAGCCTCACATTCAAAAAATATTCTGTATGCACATTTATATCTTCTAGACGTACAATTTGGCCGATTATGAACGAATTTAAAAACCTCACTTTTTTTTCGTTGTCCGCTTCACGTGAAATGCCCCATGTGGCAATTATTTGATATTTGGCAAGCATACGAATGTGTAGCCCCGGCTTAATATATGACCACGATAGTACTGAAATACCAATTTTTGACTGGCTTTCTTTCCAACTAAAATCCAGTATTGCCTAAACTAATATGTTATGACACTTATGACTAATGACATCAGATTATTAATTCCACGTCTTTCAATCTCTTCCACAGGCTGACAGAACAATAGAGAAGCAATAACTAAACTAACTAACCAATGGTCTCGCTGGGCTTATGGAACTCATACGTGTCCTTGAATGGGACAGCCTTGGTCCAGCTTTTCGCGACGAACAGCGACGGGAATTCGACGCTGTCGTAAGCCCTCTTCACCAGATACGTGGGCTGCGGCTCCCCCTCGCGTCCTGCCCACGGCAGCCACGGTAAATCTGGCGGCAATTCCCTGCCACACTCGTCGTAGTGTGGCAGCCGCGTTCCCATTTTTTTAGTTCTTTTTACAGTCCGGTCCTCGAAGAACAAATGGGAACTGCGCGGGAACCCCGATGTCACCGCGGGTCACCGCCGCACTGTACGATTTACCGCACCAATAAACAGATTTGCCACTAAACACTCGTGTCTCGCTTCATTGGGTTTGTGTACGATCAGTGGATCACTGTATGATTGAGGTGATACGATTGTAGACTGCAAGGTGGATGTCGATGTCAAAAAATGAGGAAATAAATAAGTTTTGACGGGTTGTCAAGGCGTTGTTTGTTGTTGCTAGGTTGTGGTTGTTAGGAGTTGTCAGTGGCGGCTCGTGCACTAGAAATGTGGGGGTTGTAACTTTTAAGGTTATACGAGAAATTGAACGGTTAATTTTGTATAATTGATTGAAGTAGGTACCTACCCACTATTTTGGGTCAACCGGTCTGATGAAATTAGAAATGCTGGTTCTAATGTCAAACTGTTAAACAAATAATAAATAATAAAGAAAATTTTATTTCCGAAATACAATGGTATAATACAAAAAGTCAAAAAATGACATACTTAGGTAATGAAACAAAAGAACAAAAAAAAATTAATCACTTTACATAATCAAAAAAATCTTCGACAGAGTAGAAAGCCTCACTTATTAATATATTTTTCAAATGAATTTTAAACCTACACAATAGTAGACATTGAACACTTTTCTCGAGGGAATTGACAATGAAATGTCCAGTCTATGAAATGGAATCTCTAGACTCCGATTACCACTTGTATTGTAATTGTGAATATCAGCTCTGCGGCGAAAAGTGTCTATGTTATATTTTATTAGAACCAGTCCTGTATACAGGATGAATTATTAATATCCCGGCGGTCGATAGTCATCAAATCGTTTGAGAAAGAAAATAATGTTTTATACAAGAGTTTTTTGACTTATTAAACCCATAGCTAGATGCTGATGACATGAAAAATTTGATGCGCTATACAGGGTGATTGTAACGTGCACTAGTTTTTAAACATGTTGAAATGGCTTTTTCTTGAGATTTTTAAATGGAACACCCTGTATATAATTTGTTTTTTTAAATTGCGATCGGATGACCTCAAACACATCCAGCTCCTCCGCAAAAATATTGCCAAAAACAATTGAAATGAGGATTGTGCGAAAACTATTAATCCTACCGAATCCAGGTTTTGCACACTTAAAGTACATGTGAATAGCTAACCACTGTGCAAAGTTTCAGCTGTTAATATTCAAAAATTGCGGCGTTATGAATTAAAAAAAGCAAAATTTTCCGGGGTTTCCATCTTTTCTCCGGTTCGTTTGATCCGATCGGATCGTTTGACCCGTCATTCTCTTCGTAATTTAATTCTCTACAGTTCATGCCGTTGCACCATTAAGATTGCTACAATAGTTTTCCTTTTACAACAAAAAAAGTAAAAAAACGCGATTTTTTGTTGATAATTGTTTATAAAAAGTTAAAAAAATTGCATTTTCGAGTAGGAAACATAGTGAGAATATACTACGGACTGTCCTGCACAGGATCGCACAGGCGGCTTCCTGTGCTTTATGTCAAGAAAAGCAATCATTTGTAGGTAGCTCTATTGCTTGGCCTATCTCTTAAGGCCGGCGATGAGCTATAGTATAAGTATAGGGCAAAACACGCTATACTTGAATTGACCTAATCAGCCGTACAAATAGCTTGATGTTAAAAATAATTTTACTCCTGCAATCTACATACTTGTGATTCGGACATCAGGTATTTTGAGAGCAATCTGCCGTCTCATAATCAAGTAATTAATTGATAAAGAGACCCATATTTTCTCCATATTTGTCGTTGTCTTTAGGGATCAAATTATTACACCAACTTACCAGCAATGTTAATGAAACTCGGTTATGTCCTAGGGACACATCTCCACAACAAAATAAGCCCATATTCATAACAAATAAACCTTTAGTTTGCCCTCGTTGGTCATTTAATCGTGTACATGTAAACTCAATATTATTGAGCATATATTACAGGAAGCGACATGACCTGCCTTGTCTCCCCTTACTCCCAGTCATCACCCTGCTGAAGTGAAGAAGTGTGGACCTTGTTTAGTAGAGGGCGCGCCGTTTTATTAGCCTATGCTATTACAGTCAGCCAGTTCTGTGGAACTACTATGTTGGCAAGAAGTCGAAGAATGAGGTGGTCGGTTGTGATATTTTCATCTGTTTGGTGATGTACCTATATTATTGCACGGGCGCCCGGGCACAAGCGGTGTATTAGGCAAACGACTTACGAGTTCTCCCTGCGCCGGGCACCAACGGAAACCATAAACACATCCACCAATAGAGTATTTTGTTGATCTTTTAAATTGTGGTTATGATTTATTCAACAGACAAAACTTAAATTATTACTTTTACTTGAAATTGAAGTTTATTTGCTGTATAACAATACTGGTTGAATTATTGCGACATAATATTCATACTCTAAAAAGATTTAAGAAAACGCAACCATTTATTGATCACTGATTAAAAAGCAGTAGATAGAATATTTGTTAACTTATGAGTAAAAATGATAAATCAAACACCTTATTCCTAAATAAAATAACTTTATTTTCTTTTTAAATCTAAATAAAATACGAATTACAAAATAAAACATAAATATGTCTTTATTGAAAAACAAAAACACGTAAAATCATAATATTGGGATCTGTTGCCTTGGGAACCATATTCTACGGCGCGTTTCAAGACTCAACTAAAGAAAATTACATGCAAAAATTTTAATTTCGGATTCTATCTCTATTTATATTTTTATAAAATAAAACATAGGTACGATAAAACGTCTTCGGGATTTTTTATGTACATAACTTCAAAACATATTCAAAAAATAATGTATCTAATAATTTTTTTTAAACATTGCTTCCTTCGACATAACCGACACCCAAAAAATAAAAATGTATATCTTATAAAATATTCACTTCTATCCAAGTTATATTTTATAAAACCAATAATCACAGTGACCCCGGACACAAAAAGGCGGTTATCAAGGCAATTTTGGTCAATTTATTTTTTGCTTTTGCGTTTCTTGTGTTTAGTTTTCGTTGCAAAACAAAACAAAGCGACATAGTTTTGGTTGCAAAATAAAACAAAGCGACATAGTTTTGGTTGCAAAATAAAACAAAGCGACATAGTTTTGGTTGCAAAACAAAACAAAGCGACATAGTTTTGCAAGCAAAACTAAACAAACCAAACAAAAACATTTTTTGGACCCGATAACCGCCTTGTATCCGGGGTCACATATGTAGGAGTCGGATATTTAAATGTTGCATGTTGATAATTTCCCTATGTTGCGTTTTGAACTGGGATATAGCTATAGACTATGCTTCGCAAGGGAAATGCAAGGGAAACAGATCATAGTAATATGTATTATGATTTTACGTTTACTTTTTTGTTTGTGCCTACATTATATACCTAATCAGGATCTCGGCACTTTAAATTTTTTTGTCGTCTTTTTAAAATTATTTCAGGTGCCAAACAATTTTTGTAAAATTTTAATAATTTTGGCAGCATGTGTCTTTCCCAACACTCTTTATCGAAGATAACTTCTTCCCAAAATAATGTATTTCTATCTCCAGAATAAAGAATAAAATAAACTTTTGTCGCTTTTAGAATAGGCGACCCTGCATCTAAATATCAAAAAAATTAGTATTACTACATATTATTTGTAGATATTTAGAAAATATCTATAAATAATATTTTATTTTATTTCGGGGCATGTTCGCAAATTTAACGACAATAAAAAAGCCAGGAACAAAGTTCGAGCGTACAGAAGTCACGAGTCACGACAAACTTCGTCGGATTAGCGCAATTATGACTCCATTTCACTCTTCCGTGTTATAAGTAAGTAGAGATGCTTTCAACGCACCCCCTACCAATAGATCTGCGATACCAATGCACGTGCGCCACATAGTGGGAAACCCCGAGATGAACTTGAGAAATCACACGCAATATAATAAGTATAAACAATGTTGAAACCGAGGATGAAGTTGCATTCAATACATACATGGGGGCTGTTTATTTTTAGCGAGCAAAATGGTTAATAAGTAGTTTTAGGTAAAACGGTAAAAAGGCTTAAAAAATACAAAATAAATGAGCGGAAAATGAAGCTAAATAGCGGCTGTACTTTCAACGCGCCATCTGTAGTTTGCTAGTAGCATGCTAAAAGTTTCGTACTTTTGCCTCAGAGATACCGCCACGTAATGACCCAACTCTTTTACGTGCTCAAAACCGCCTGGTCAACGCCGTCCTTAAACCACTTACCACAAAAATTTCAGTTTTTGTTCAGGTTGCATCTAGAGTCTCTTCTATAGATTGGCGTTTTCGTTTTCTTCAGCTTTAATGTAGGTAATAAAGGTTGCGAACAAGATTTTGATAGAAGCGGATGCCTCAGGCACGAATGTTAGCAGGACAACGCACTTAGCATGCAAATAATCGTTATTTACTGCGATACATATCACTTGAATTTAATAGCATTCCAACTATTTGTCACATTATACAGTGTTCATTATATTATATCAAAAACATCTAGAAATTAACAAGAACCATAGGTCTAAAAATTAACAAAGAAAAATTGATAACAAAACATTATTACATTTTCTACTGCAACTACTTTAGTTGGTTTATGAGGATTCTTTACCATTGACAAGAATACATTGTTTTAAATTTGTTCGGTTTATTTTTTTGTTGTAATTTTTTATTATTATTTTTAATTTTTAAACCTAAGTAATAAAGGTTTTTGTTTATTTCTTGATGTTTTTCATATAATACTGTAACAAGCGCAGTAACATTCAATAGACAATGGAACACTAACAGAAAATGTCAAAATATACAGGGTGTTCGATTTCAAATTCAAAAGTTTGACGCTATATCTCAGAAACTGCAAACGTTGCATCAACTATAATAACGCCAGACGCTTCACATGGTTGCAAAATACTTGATTCCAAAATTTCGTTAAATTCCGTCGAGCCGTTCTGGAGTTCACTTTTATGACATAACCTTCAATTGTTTTTTTCTCGAAAATTTTCTTATGTAAGGCCATAAAAATATTATGCTACCATTAAGACAATTAAAAGATCTGTCAAATTCATTAAAAAAATGTAGGGTTGTCATTTAAAAAAAAATGTCGATGACGTCATCTGTTAAAAACAATTGAAGGTAAAAAAGTTAATTTGATATCATAAGATGTATTTTAGTAATTATAAATCGACGTGTTCGAGGGTTTTTTAAAATAGCAAACCTCCTTGAGATTTTGTCATGTTTCCATACTTTACGCGCTCACTGTATATTCAGATTTTAGCACTCTTTGCAGAATTAAGACTTTATTGTATTTTCTTGACGTGTTCTTAATTTAATTGTCAAGAATAGTAATAAATCTGGTCTGCTGTTGATGCTGAAGAAATAAAAACTCCAGTAAAACAGTTTTTTGTTAATAAATATAATAAAATATACAATTTTTCTTTCATTAGGGGAATAACATTATTTAATATATAATTTACTAGTGTATCTATCTACTAATACTGATACTAATAACGTCTTCTTGTTTGTGGATCATGATGGCTTCCTTCAAACATTCCGACATTTGTTTCTGCAACGAAAACAAAAAACAAAAACAAATAATTAAAAACTATACAAAAGCCAACAGCGTAACAAAAAATATACTTACGTCTGAAAAACATGTCATCATTACTTGGACCAGGTTGGGCTTCACTTTGCCATTCAGGCAAATTACTTGTATTGAAATCTGTCACAAAAAAAAACAAATAGACAATTTATTAAAATATTACTAAAATCACTTGCAAAAGCAATTTTAAACAATCATCAAATCATCATTACTTGTTCCAGGTTGCGGTTCAGGTATTACAGAAACATCGTTGCCTTCACAAGGTGTTCTAATAATTCTCGGAGCCACTTTTTCAGGGTTTGTCAAACCGTCCCTTTCTTGCGGCTTGTTAAATTTATATTCTAGAAAGAAAAAAAATAATAAATTTGATCAAGTCCATAGAATAACAGATGCAGGGTCATTGTAAATGATTGTAGACAAAGTAAGCCATGCCCATGTTAATAACTTCTTGCCGCTATACACAAACAACTGTCAAACTTGAAATAGGTTATGCAACCAATTTAACTTTTGCGTGGAAACCAGTGGCATTTAATTCAAACAGAGCGGCAACCTCATCCCTGGGTTACCGCAATACAAACATTTCAAGCTTCAAATGTCAAATGTGTTTTTTCAAGGTCTGCTTTTGACGTTTCAGATAATGACAATCACAACGTGTATTATCGCGCTTTGCTTGGTCTGTTTGAAATTCCCGCACTTTTAAGTGTCAAGTACATTTGATATCATGGCTTACTTCGAATAAAAGAACTAAACCCTTCGACATAGTTCAGTGAAATGTGTAAAAGGCAGAGTACAGTGAGTGTTAGTGCTTCTTACTTAAAAATAAAAATTATTTAAACCGATACTTACGTCCTTTAGATACATCATTGATATTCTTTATAAGAAACTCCTTGTCTTTCGAGGCTAATACAAGACGATTGCGTAGGAAGTAAACCATATCTGCCTGAGCACTTGCGATGGCTCTTAAATAATACACGCCCATCCTAAAACAATAGGGTATTCCGGTCATGTCAAAATTTAAGCAGATATTCGGTTTAACCTATTGTACAATTTATGAGGATTCATATAGTTAAGCTATGAGCTTTTTGATTTAGTTTTTCTATAAGATAATTGCAATTAAAAGTGCATTTCGTTTGAATTCACCGACCACCCTCGGAAATACACGATGATTACCGATCCCTAGTAGCGGTGGCAACAGCGGACAGCTCTCGAACAGCTGATCGGCCAAGTTGACGGTTGGCGACCCTGTTGTTTGACAACGAATAAAGGTACCTTTTTTGAGAGATGATTTGATCATTGATACTTGAAGCCAAACATCTCTCATCTCGCTAGTCGGCAATGTAAAGAAAATCTTATCAGAAGTTACTGTTCTACTGCTGTTATAGCCCGGCACAGAACAATGTCGGCGTTGGAGTTTATACATTTTGAACAAGTGTTTGATATAACCTCAATAACCAAAGCAGGTGTCAACAAACGAGCGATTCTAAACGTTGACACAACAGAAGACAAAAATTTACTACGTGCACCCTAGATATAGCAACGTTGTCAAGTCGCTCACTTTGAGCGGTCTTTGTGACGTCACAAAGACCAATCCTAATTCAAACTTCAAACAACGATTTCTCTTAATTTAAAACAATGTTTGATATTTTACTTGTGAAGTAGCAAACAGTAGCACCCATACTTTGTAAAAAATGACAATTTCAAAAACACCGGAATACCCCATTATAGCAAAATAATAAATCACCAAAAAAATATGTTTTTAGAACTTACAGCATTGCTATGAGGATTATAGCTATGACACCAGGCTTCAATATAAACATCACGACAGCTAAAACTTCGCTCTCAGAGGTTATGTTTATCACTCCTTTTACGTCATTTCTGAATGGCCCGCACGTTTTTGATGAACCAATCCTGAAATAAAATAAGTAATTAAATTTTAATACATATTACAATTATTATTGATAGCCAATGGTCGCTAATCTTTAAACCATCGATTAACTTCTAAACCGTCGATTAAATAGCACTGGTCGACAAAGAAACTCTTACGCATTTTCTACGATATATCTCAAAATCTGATGTGGTCAGGCACACGACTTTATCATACTATATATAAAATTAATAGTTTAGCTGCATGAGATTCTATTTGATCGAGATCGGTTGTGTCAGCATTAAAATTAAACTAGTTAGCCAGGATTTGACAGATATGAAAATAAAATAAATAAATAAATCTTTTATTCAGTAGACAAAAAAGTACAGAACACGTCAAAATAAAACAAAATTCGATATAGGGGTATCAATAACGTTTTTCTACTTTGCATTCACAATGCACACATTGTAACACTGTTTTCGGTGTTACAATTAACACATTGTAATACCGAAAACAGTAACATTTTTGTCTAAGATTGGTACACATTGATATCAAATGCCATATGTCAAACGTACAATACATAACCCAACATAACCACACACTGCATCTTCTTAATCGCTTGCAATCGCATAAACTTCGAAATACCAATATTCTATACATATTTAAACATGGGTGTAGCCTGCTATAGTATGGCCAAAGGATTGGGGCTGTCTTAGTTTTGCTGTTCATCAAAATACGCCAGCATGACGTTTTCAGTGATGTTTTACGACTCTGGTGAGTGATCGTTATCATTCTTTTCAACTAAACATCATATCCCCTTTTCAGTTATAATTCAACGACCACATTTACTTTAATAAGGTATTATGCGAAGATCAAACCTACATCGTAGATATGAACGATTTTAATTACTGCTGCGAGATTGTATATGCACAATTAATGGTTTATCAGCATACACGTACAAAGCTATAGTACATTTAAAGTGTAGAGTGTAGATTTGAGTGTAAGATTTCTTAGTTTATGTAACGTATAAGTTTTCGGTAATATTTTGGACGCTTGGATGCTCGGTTCAATTCGTATTCGTTTTTGTCCGTCGCTTTCGACTTCGTCTTAGTTCTGGTTGTGTGCAACGTATTTGTATTACCTCCATCACATGTAATTTTACTAAGTATAATTTATTCTAATAAACTACTTCGCCGAAATTAGAATTGGGTTTCAATTATAAGTGCTTGTAAATATATCAGCCGCAACGGCTACGTATCGGAATTAGGTAAACACCGCTATTAAACGTTAAGCGTTATAACAATTCTTTAGTAAGTTCTTGTTCTTTGAAGTAACTAATCGGTCACCGCCAAACACTTCTATTCTGATTATTATACTTATGAAACCACTATTTTAAAGTTGTTAACTTTTTAGGTTAAGTTTCATGTATTTATCACAGTAGGGTTAAAAGTGTTGCCCCAAGCTCCATTATGATCATCGTTGCGACCTCGCTGAATATTTATTCAAACTTGTAGGCTCAAGTAGAGTAGAATTGTTCACAATTAGATTTTGTCATGATTTTATCTCATCGATCTCATCCTTAACGAAGTTGACAGTTACTACAGTGCTGCCACGTGGTACCCGCAAAATACCCTAGATTGTAATTTAGCGCGATATAGTAACCACAATTTCTAAATTTATATAAAATTAATGACGCAAAGTAGAAAAACTAGTATATTACACTCGTTTTATAAGACGTATTGGCGCACTCGTTCCATTTGGGCACTCCTCGCTATGCTCGTCGTGCCCAAAACAACTCGTGCGCCAATTTGACGTCTTATAAAACTTGTATAATAATATACTATTTTGGTATATCTATTAAATGTATTAATGCTAACGGAAACATTTTATGGCATCACATCATCAAATCAATAAATTTACATTTATCGACGGAAAGCAGAAAACTTACATGACTATATGATATCCATGCATGAAAAGTAGTATTAAGGACCATAAGAAGGTTATTATTAAAAACCAGGATTCTGTTTGAGCAGCACGCCATGCCTTTTTGGGTGCCTCGCAGCATTGTAGGAGGATGTAGCTTCTAATATACCATGTCAGAAATAATTTCACCACCACTATTATACCTAATAAAGGAGAAAAGTAGAAACCCACCCAGAAGAGGGTTTGGTTGTATATCACAGATAAGGTATTTGTCGCAATGTCAAATTCTGGAGCTTCTACTGACTTGGTTAGCCTAAAATATAAACAAAAAAATGTAGGTATCTGTGAGGTATACACCGGTAAAAAAATCAACATCGTCGAGTTTCGTAAACTTATGATTTTTTAGTGGTTAAAAAAGGTAAATCGAAAGAACCTTTTGCTACAAAACTATACATTTCTGAAAATCGATGACGTGTTTTCTTTTGTGTCACTGCCTTCCAGTTTATATCTATTAATTTTACCCATAATGCAATAATGTGTATAGTGTATATAAAAAAGAATTAAAAAAAAACTTACTTATGCGTGAAATACCATGCAATGTCTACTATAGCCATGAATAGCGTGGAAAAGAAAAAGTCAAAGACAATTAAACGGTATATCTCTTGCCCAAGCTTATTCTCCCAACATGTACTAAGCTAAATAAATAAAAAAGAAAATCAATTGTGCGAATGATTAATAAAAAGTTTAATACTAGCCTAGAGAAATTAGACAAATAAAAACGCTATTTACTTTGGAAAAATTCAAACTCAGCGGGACATTTGCATACATCTTCAGTCATTACAAATAACATACAAAAAATCTTTTAAAGAAAAGTTTATCTCAAGTTTCTATTTTTATCAGAAAAAAATCTGATGTGGCCAGGCACATGACTTTATCATACTATATATAAAATTAACTGTTTAGCTGCATGAGATTCTATTTGATCGAGATCGGCTATGTCTGCATTAAAATAAAACTAGTAGAACTAGACAGATATGTCGATTAAAGCTGCGTTCGGATATTGTACTCCGTTGACACCAGGTACACCGTCCAAATGACACTTACGTGTTATTGGGTGTAAAAAGTGTAATGGTGTATAATATCCGAACGCAGCTTATATTGGCAGTAGGTATTGTCAAAACATTAGCGTTTGACACTACCTACTGTCATTAGAATCAAAATATCTGACAAATCCTGGCTAATAGTTTTAATGCAGTACGACCGATCTCGATGAAATAGAATTTGCTCATGCAGCTAAACATTGAGAGAAAAGAACTAATTCCTAATCACCAATTTGGTTTTAGAGAAAAGCATTCCACTATAGATCAAGTCCATAGAATAACAGATATCATAGAGAAAGCATTAGAAGAAAAGCTTATTTGCTCAACAATCTTTCTTGATGTGACACAAGCGTTCGATAAGGTTTGGCATGAAGGATTGATACACAAACTAAAGAGTATGCTACCTTTACAATACGTCGAGCTGCTAACATCCTATATATCTGATAGACTATTCAGAATAAAACAGATCGATGAATACTCGGAACTAAAAGAAGTCAAAGCTGGGGTACCCCAGGGTAGTGTATTGGGACCAATTCTCTATCTACTATATACAAGTGACCTTCCACAGATGGAAAATGTAACAGTGGCCACATTCGCAGATGACACGGCTCTAATGGCAGTGGGATCAACTATTGGTGAATCTACCAGGAATCTTCAACAAGCTAGTAACAAAATATACAAATGGACCAGAAAATGGAAGACCAAGCTCAACGAACTGAAATCTGTCCACATTAACTTCACAAACAAAAGAATCGAAGACATACCTCATGTCAAGATTAACGACGCCATAGTTCCATATGCGAACACTGCAAAGTATTTGGGTATGACACTGGATACAAAACTAAGGTGGAAAGAACATGTTAAGAAGAAAAGAGTAGAGCTTGGCCTCAAATACAGAGAACTGTACTGGCTTCTGGGAAGAAACTCTCAGTTGTCAGTACAGAACAAACTACAAGTCTACAACCAAGTACTAAAACCGATTTGGTTATACGGCATCCAGCTTTGGGGCTGCGCAAAAAGCTCCAATATACAAGGAATCCAGACCTTCCAAAATAAAGTACTAAGGAATATGGTTAACGCTCCTTGGTACATACGGAATAGTGACCTGCACCGTGATCTTGGTGTCCCACAAGTCATCCAAGAGATAAAAAGACTCGCCACTAAGCATGAATCTCGCCTAAGCCATCACGTCAACGTAGAGGCCCTGCAGCTACTGGACAACCAGAATCTAGTGAGAAGACTAAAAAGAACTAAACCCTTCGAACTAGTGAATCAGTGAAATGTGTAAAAAGCAGAGCACAGTGAGTGACGTGTTAGTGCTTCTTGTTTGGGACAAAGTAAATATAGGGACATCAGTGGATAGCCTATTAGAGACAAGTACCTAGTTTTAAGAATTCAGATTTAAATTGATGGTTAATCTTTTAGATTAGTTTCAATATGTTAAGCATCTTATGCTTATTAATAAAAAAAAAAAAAAAAAAATGCAGCTAAACTATTGATTGTACCAAAAAATGTCATAGTCATAAATTATTCAGAATTTCCTCTACTTTAATTTATTATTTAACTATTTCGACGAAATTCCAGAAATGGAGGCTTCTTTGCAAAATCTTTCAAAAATGCTAAGACTAAACCTCCAGTTCCTTTGGACCCTTTTCAACAGAAAGCTTTGCGGCTTAAGTATCGTTTACATCCACTTAACTTAACTTAACGTATGAAAAATTATACTTAACGTACGATATTTAGATCAGTTCCATTTACATAATAGGATATGCTAATTATGGAGCTTCGAGAGAAAATTACTCTGCTTCATGAAAAAATAGAATTGAATAAGCTAACACGTGACTGTGATACTTATTCTCAAAAAGCCAAAATCCCATTAACACCTGTACGAATGAGCAAAGATGGTGTTGAGTCCTCTTCTCATAGGACCAAAATCCCATCAACATCTGTACCAAATACAAAAAGTGCACACATAGGGGGCTCTGTTCAGAGCTCTCATACTATTGAGTTGCCACTAAATCCAGCTCCTGGAACAAACAGCAAGTTCAGCAAACAACCTAGGACTCCCAACACTGATAAGGACAATGGAATAGGGTGTACTTCAAAAGATACGGATGAAGAGTTTAAACTAGTCACCCACAAACGTAAACAAAAACAGAATACTTTCAGTAAACCAATAATCGGAACTGGAAAATTACCAAATGCAAAGATCTCTGTAGAGCCCAAAAAATGTTACCTGTTTATTGAAAAGATTAAGAAAAACACAACACTGGAAAATGTGCAAGGACATGTTAGAGATCTGCTTAAACACGCAGATTTTTCGTGTGAAACCGTAATTTCTAAAGCCGGAAACCAAAACTATAAAATCATTGCAAATTTAAATGAACGTGAAACTCTCTCTGACCCAAAGAACTGGCCAGAAGGTATCAAAATAAACAGATATATTTTTAGATGGGCCAGACAAAATGCAGAAACAACTTGAAAATATAGAAAATAAAGATCAACCCCCTAAAAAAGTGATTTTTAATAAAGCTCAAACAACATCCGAGAAAATCACTGAGGGCAATTCTAAGAGTAGCAAGCAAATCCTAAGGGTCATCCATCAAAACATACAGGGAATATCCAATAAGATACCGGAATCGGAAGTTTTTGTCAGTGAAACTAACTGTGATGTTTTGTGTTTAAGCGAACACTGGTTAAAGCAAGGACAATGTCCAGTCATCCGTAATTATGTGTTGGCTAGTGTCATGTACAGAAAGGTTTATAATCGAGGTGGGGTTCTGATCTATGTAAAGAATGGGACAAGTTTTGAATCAATGGAACTAAGTGGTTTTTCATGTGATAAAATACTTGAATGCTCAGGTATAAGCTGTAAAGTCAACGGGAAGATGTTTAAAATTATCGTAATGTATAAGAGTCCGAGTGGTAATGTCCATGAATTTTTTGAAATGTTTTCAATGTGTCTGGATCATGTCCAGAAACCTGGCGGGGGAGCCAGCATTCTTGTGTGTGGAGATTTCAACTTAAATACTCTTTTAGATACACCAGATGTGCGGAGGTTTAGGGACCTACTGACCGGTTTTGGTTTGAGCACTGCTATACGGGAGCCTACCAGGTTTACCTCCGGCAGCGCTACATGTATAGATAATATATTCTACTGCCTCGGTGAGTCTTTTTCAGAGAGTGGGTCAGTCATCTACTCTGCGCTGAGTGACCACACAGCTCAGCAACTCGAGGTCATATATTCTGGAACGCCAAAGCCTAGGATAGATAGGAGGGTGAGAGTGTTTAGCAAGAAAAACATAATGGTATTTAAAAACCAACTAAACGGGGAATCCTGGGGCGAGGACTGTCGGCATGGAGACCTTGATCTCAGATTTGGCAAGTTCTTTGACATACTAAAGTATTTTTATGATACAAGCTTTCCGTTGAAAATAATAGAAGTCGGAGTCAAAAATAAGGGATGGCTAACTAATGGTATCAAAACTTCTTCAAAAAAACTAAAAACTCTTTATTTTAAAACATTGAATGGGGGAGAACAAGATGTTGACCTCTACAAGGTATATAGATCAATTTATAGAAAGGTATGCAAACTAGCCAAAAAATGGTACAATGAAGATAAATTAAAAAAATCCAAAGATAAAATTAAAACTGCATGGGGAATAATCAGAGCGAACACTGTGAGCAAAAGTAAAAACGATATAAATGCCATTATTGTTGAAGATGTAAGGATTCAGGACCCCAAACAAATTACCCAAGAAATTTAATAATTTTTTCAATGAAATCCCAACTTTATTGAAACAAAAAATTCCTGTAAAAGAGTGTCCTAAAATTACTGCCATTAATGACAAGTCCTTCTTTATGTCACCTACAACCGAAACGGAAATCATTAGCATCGTGAGATCATTAAAGAATTCAAAGTCTGCAGACCTGGATGGCATTGATGCCAATCTTTTAAAAGATAGTATATGTTCTCTCTCAAAACCCTTAGAGGTATTGTTCAATGAATCTTTATTAATGGGACGCTTTCCGGTAACACTAAAAAGGGCAAAAATAATCCCAGTCCACAAAAAAGGATCAAAGCTGCTTGTTGACAATTACCGCCCCATATCCTTAATATCAAATATATCAAAGGTACTTGAAAAAATTGTGGCTAACAGACTGATAGCGTTTCTTGCTAAGCACAATATTCTCTCGTCTAGACAGTTTGGCTTCAGAAGGGGACTTTCGACTGCTGACGCGGTGGTGGAGTTCTTAAACGGCCTGTATGAGGGACTGGACAGTGGTGGGAAGATTGTAGGCCTTTTCCTCGATCTCACCAAGGCTTTTGACCTTGTCAGTCATGAAATACTAGTCACTAAACTAAATGGTTATGGTGTGAGGGGCATAGCACTGGAGTGGTTCCAGGATTACCTTAGAGGAAGAACTCACCTGGTAGAGGTGAACAGAGCAAGATCAAATTTTTTAAGCACGAAGGTGGGAGTTCCACAAGGGTCTGTATTGGGCCCCCTTCTTTTTTTGGTTTATATCAATGATCTGTCATCCTTTGTCAGACATGGACACATTGTAATGTTTGCTGATGACACAACTGTCATGTGTTCGGAGGATACTGAGGTGTTGCTACGGGAGCGCACAACCGGTGCAATGGCTGAGCTGAACGACTGGTTTTGTGGGAACAATCTTCTCATAAACGCGGAAAAGACTGCTTTTGTGAGATTCTCCTCACAGACAGACAACACGAGTTTACTAATTAGGCACAATAACAGATCGATCAGGCAGGTAAACACCCACAAATTTCTAGGTCTGGAAATTGATTCAGTGTTGGGTTGGAAAGCGCATGTTCAGAACGTGTGTAATAAAGTTGCAAGATTATGTTACACACTCAGACAACTCCGGGCATGTGTTGGTCACTTTATTTTAAAAACATTTTATTTTGCTCAGATACATTCCATCATGTCCTATGGTCTAATGTGTTGGGGTGGTGAGACGGAGGCTTTGAGAGTTTTCATACTGCAGAAGCAAGCAATTAGATTATTGGCGGGAATAGATCAGAGAACATCATGTAGGCCTTATTTTAAACAGTTAAACATTTTGCCCCTGCCGTGTATTTATATTCTGCAGATTCTAAACCACACGCACAGGAATGCTGGGTCTTTTAGGGCGCTGGGTGAACATGACTACAATACACGTAACGAACATATACTGGAGTTTCCACTGCACTCCACAAGCAAATACGAAAAAGGTCCAAAGTATAGATGTATTACTATGTATAATAAGCTGCCAAAGAAAGTTAAAGAACTTAATATTAACAAATTTAAAAGAACAATTAGTGCTTTGTTACATGGACATTGCTTTTACAGTGTAGAGGAGTATTTGTCGTGTGAGTTGTGAGGTGTTGGTTTTGATGGGTAGTTCGGGTTGTTGCTTTTTAGTCTCGCTAGCTTTTTCTGAGTTGTTTTTTTTTTATATGGCATGTAAGGATTGTTAAAGTTAAGTCTGTTATATACCTCTATTGATGTTAATCTTTAGCTGATAGTTGCACTTTACTGTATTGTGTATCCTGACTTGTCCTATATCATGTATTTTGATCTAATGTGGATAAATAAAGTATTTCATTTCATTTCATTTCATTTCATTTCATTTCATTTCATTCACTTACGTTGGGGTGTTTGACATGCGCATTTGGCAGTGACACAATATGAAATCCATATTACATCTATCGCTTTTATTATACAAATATGTTTATGTACATGCAAGTTGGATCAAGGTTCCATCATCCGTGTTAATAATCCGTTAATCGAGCTAAAAATATTGCAAAACACAAAGATAACAAAGTTCAAGTTGCACGAGTTAATTTTTAGGTTATCTTACTGTCACTCGCTGTCACCATCATCTAAATTGTCAAAATCGAGAGCTTGTGATTGGTGCACTTAGCGTACGGATTCTGTTAAGTTGAAGTTGAGTGAACAAATCCGTACGTTACGTTAAGTTTTTCTACGTTAAGTGAATGTAAACGAACACATATAATTCAATGGAGTTCAATTTTCTCTAATGTTTAAGTTTTCGTACGTTAAGTTAAGTTAAGTGGATGTAAACAAGGCTTTAAGTTTGGTCATGAAACTTCTAGATATGAAGTTTCGTCCCGATACCTTTAATAGTTTCTCCGGAATCGTCGCCACAAAAACGCGTACACACACACATACACACAAAAATCGAGTGTTCGGTTCAGTAAAAAACGAGCTTTACGGGGATCAAAATTTTTGTTCTTCAGAATAAAAAACGTGGTTTATAAAAATGCTCTCGTTTTATGGGATTTTTTCTAGTTTCCTTTACTAGCGTAGATTTGAGAACATTCTGAGGTACATATCTTGGAAATCGTCAAGTTGTAATTGCATGCTATTGTTTTCCTTAATATAAAATGTGATAATTTCATAATAAATTCCTCCATGCTCACTGGTTTTTAATAATTTAATAAAATAAGAAGGTATTTCAGCTCCAGTGGATTGTTTATTTAAGTTCTTGTGGCTTTTTTATTTTATTAAATTATAAAATTTGATGCTCAATCATGTTTTCAAATACTTGCGACACAGAAATGATAAAAAATAAAATAAAATGATCACCCAACATAAATACTTTGTTACTGTTATATGCTGTTGAGTTTTTTTCAGATGTATAACTTGAAAATGCCATCTCGAACTTTAATACAACTGATATAAATGTATGTAAAACCGACTATTAAAAACCGATTATTAAAAATCGATTATTAACATACGATTATTAAAAATCGATTATTCAAAATCGATTATTCAAAATCGATTACTCAAAATCGATTATTCAAAGTCGATTATTCATAATCGATTATTCAAAATCGATTATTAAGAATCGATTATTAAAAATAATAATCGAGATATCTCGATTATTTCAAGAATCGATTATAATCGATTTTGTAATCCGAATGCGCCCATCAACTAATATTTACTCTAAGAATTTTCAACGTTTTTGCAAATGAGCCTCCATTTCTGTAATTTCGTCAAAATAGTGAAATAATAAATTAAATAAAAAATATAATAAATTCTGAATAATTTATGTCTATGACATTTTCTGGTAAAATTAATAGTTTAGCTGTATAAGCAAATTCTATTTCATAGAGATCACTCGTACTGCATTAAAACTAGTTAGCCAGGATTTGACAGATATTTTGATTCTATTGACAGTATTGTCAAAACATCTGAGTTTGACACAGTTTGGCACTGCTGTATAGTATGATAAAGTAATGTGTCTGGCCACATCATATTTTTTGTAAAAAATCTGATGTGGTCAGGCACATGACTTTATCATACTATATATATAAAATTAAGTTACGTGATTTATTATGTTTTTGCTAGAAATTGCTATTATTGAATCATTGTTATGTTTTTTGTCATTTATTAAGTAATTTAAAAATTAAAAAATGTTTAAACGATTACGATTTGTTTAAAGAAGAATATACGATGCTACGATTAGCAATTGTTTAAACAAATATATGCATTGTAATAGACATAATTTCCTATATTTTTTTGCATAAATTAGCATTAGATTATTTGCAGTTTTCGGACATTTATTAACTAATTATTAATTGTTTAAACAAATACTATTTGTTTAAACAAATATATACATTTTTACAGACATAATTTTTATATTTATTGCAGAAACTATTATTAAATTATTGGCATCTTTTGTCATTTATTAACGAATTTGCAATTCTTTAAACAAGTACCTACCAATTTTTTAAACAAAGATTTACAATGTTTTTTGGTTATCCTCTTGTAGAATTTATATTGTTACATTGTTGGCAAGTTTTTTGTAATTTGTTACTTTCTTACTTTTTACATTTGCAATTCTTTAAACATGTACCAATTTTTTAAACAAAAATTTACAATGGTTTTTGTTTTTCCTCTTGTAGAAATTATAATGTTACATTGTTGGCAAGTTTTTTTTGTAATTTGTAACTTAATTGTTTGAACAAATAAATTTGTTTAAACAATAATATTCAATGTTAGTACGTATTTCCTAATAAGTAATGTGGTTCCAACACTAATTGTTATAATTGAAAATTATTTAACAAATTTGGCAAGAAAAAAAAAGATACGAAATACAATAATAATTATTGCCAAAAAGATTAGAGGTATTTATTTAAACAATTGCAAACTAGTTAATTAATGACAAGCAATGACAACAATCTAATTATAATTTCTGATAAAAAAAGAACAATATGTCCGTAACATTGTTAATTTTTGTAAACAAGTGGTATTTGTTTATATAATAGGGTATTTGACTATTTTTGGAAAACCATCTTAATGTGTTTATTCCTTCACTGTACATTGTAAATGCATTATTTTTTGTAATTATTTCCTCAATATTTCATAAAAATCAGCGTTAAAAATTGAATCACAAAAAGTCCCGCCAAAACGATACTTTCTGTTGTGTGACGGCACCGGTTAGTGATGTCAAGATGTCAAGATGATGTGATGTCAAGATGTCAAATCGGCCCATATGGTCTGTCAGCATCGGCATCGTCGCCGTTTGGTAATTGTGTTGTATGATGTGTTGTTTTCACAATTTCTACATAAAAATGGGTTAAAATTGGTGTATAAATCCACAATGCAGAGATACGTCAAGAAAAACTCCGGATAAACTATTTGTAGCTGTTCCGCAAGATTTGAAACTGCGAAGAAAGTGGTTGGCTCGTAGAAATCCAAATGAAATAAATAGCCGCCAATACAAGTGTTTTCTGTTGTGAAGATTACTTCGACATAAGTAAAACTGACTAGAATAAGTTATCTATCGTATTTTCGAAAGGTATTATCTGATCTGACAGCTGAAGGTTAGGGCTATCCTAACCTACAAAGTTATGCTTACATGACGCTTTCGTGCTATTAAATTCAAACGGGAGAAGCATAAAAGCGCGTTCGGATAACCCGGTATTTTACGGTGAGAGTGACGCGCTGCATAATAGGCGGACTAACGTCATACGGCGTTTATCTGCATATAAGAGAGAGACAGCCGACCCAAGTTATCTGAGCATTGCTCTCGCCATACCATACCCTGACAAACCGAACGCGCGGACTAAGGCGGACTAACGAATGACATCACTGGAGACTGACCCAATTACAGAGCGTTTTCAATCACGTGATAGGATGTGAATAAAATTCAATTTTAATTTGGGTTTTTCATAGAAATAAAGCATTTTTTTTTGAAAAGTAATAACAAATAGTTTTCTTAAACTGTAATCTATTAGGATGACTATAATACATGCCATATTTTTAATACAGTCAAATACCCTATTGCAAGTTAGTTAGCAATTGGCCAAAAAATGCTAATATCCTAATAATAATTTCCTTTAAAAAATAGAAAAATGTCCTCAATATGGTAGGTATATATATATTTCTTTAAACAAATTGTATTTGTTTAAACAATTCCTAATTAGTTAATAAATGACAAAAAAACAGTAATTTAATAACTTTTGAAAAAAGTGGAAAAATATGTTCGTAACATCGTATATTTTTGTTTAAACAAATGCTAATTGTTTAAATAATTTCAAATTAGTTAATAAATAACAAAAAAATATGTCAATAATCGAATAATAATCACTTCTGACAAAAACAATAATAAAACACGTAACATTGTAAAATTGTAAATTTGGGGAAACTTTTGTCACATATTTAGAGTGCTATGGGGAGGGTAGGGGGTGGAGAACAAAAAATAGTGGTTGTGGATTTGTTTCTTGGGGAGTTCTGAACAATTTCTGATAATCTCCCGCAAGTTTTTTCTAAGTCCGAAACATGAAAAAAAAAACGAAAAATAGACGCATTTTTTTTTCTGGAAAAGGAACAGATTAGGGGGGGGTGATCGCTGCCCTCTAGCGAAAACTCCATTTTTTTGGACCACCCTAGTGCGGGCACTTCAATAACAGAAACGACAAAAACGTGACGTGATGTGCAATTTATATGAAACTTAATTATCAAATGTCTTTTTGCTGAGTTTGAATTTTTCCGAAGTGAAATCCGTATTTTAATGAGAGGTACAGGCTGTATCAAAAAATTAAAAAACGGGCCAACTTTTTTTTTACAAAAGAAGATGTTAAACATGGCTAATGATAATGTTATGACAGGCCCTATTTTTGTTTTGTACTACAACCTCTACAAAAAAAAATCTGTAATTACGTCAGGCGTTTCCGAAAATGTTGACTCTGGTTCATCATTATTTTCGTCATCGGCAAATTTTTTGGCTTCCGCAAGCCAATAATAGAGAAGCACTCCAACAACAACCAATTCCAGAAAAACTGTCCTCGCCAAAGTCACAAATAACGAAGTTTTGGGACTCTTATAATCTTCGTAACTACAAAAACAAACAATTGAACATAATAACGTTAAATTCTGCCAAAATTGTCGATTTTATATACCTGGCTAAAAGTCGATAAACTGTCGGAACGAAAACCATAACTATGTTGATAACAATCGCCAGAACCAAAGTGTTTAAGTCTTCGGCATTTAGCAAAAAATACATGAGGCCGCCGCAAGCAAGTGCCGCACAGATCGAAAAAACGTGTGCCGTTCCCTGAACTAAATATGTCGTGCAGGTCTCGGAAAACTTCACTTTTCTTTTCGTATCGTCGATATCCCCCAAGAATTCCTAAAACAAAATATCCATTTTAAACTATTATATACTTTGATTAGCATAGAAATAATAATATTACGTTAGTACAATAAGTAGAATATCTTCAACAAGCTAGTAATCAAATACATCAATGAACAAAAAATGGACCCAAGCTCAACAAACTTAAATCTGTCCACATTAACTTTACAAACAAAAAAATCGATGACACATGTCATGTCAAGATTAACAAAGGATACAAAGCTAAGGTAGAAAGAACACGTAAGAGTAAATGTTAGTCACCGGCTTCAAAAGTTCGACGAAACTGAGGCGCGAGAGGAGGGAACAAGCCGCGCCCACTGTACACTCCGCCGAAAATGCAAGCAACGCACTGATTAGATGAGTGGAATGGCGGTATCGTTCTTTGGCGGCGAAGATCAAAGGGGCCGTGCGGTGTCGACTGGCGCCGAACCGTTTCCTAATAATTTTGTGTATGTGACTATCGCATGTCCTGAATATTTTTCTTGTATATTTTAAATACAAATACAATTCCACAAAACAATACAGTGATACAAATTAATTAATTGCTTTATTATAACATTCCTATTTGACTACTAACTATGGTTGAACATTTTACCTTTTGTATGTTGAAAAAAATTGTAGTTTTGGTAAAACAGGCAGCTTTTGTTACATAATTCATTTATTGCTTTATATTTATTATTAGAATTAGTAACTAATTATCAGTTAGCTCCGAAGAAGCGAACAGCATGGTTCGCGAAGACAGTAATTATGAATTTTTACTCACGGCATAAACCGGTAACTATTTATCATCTAAATTTAAACTTATTTAAATCCATTTAACGTTTTCTTTGTGCATCAATTATCTCGAATGTCTCGCTCGTACTTAGCAGAGATCGATACTTTCAGGTAAAACACACCTCATATAAAAATTCAAATTTTTATCGGGTGACGCAAGTAGGTGTTAGTAAATATAATATTCCTAATTTAATTCTAGATACAGTTGGATACTGCATTTTGAAATTTTACTCAAAATTATTATTGCTATGTATAGACTTGGTAGTATACGTACTTCAATTTCAATTCTAGGTATGAGAAAAAATAGCGATTTCGATAAAACAGGCAGCTTTATGTATATGTATAAGTCATTTATTATATATTATATAGATACATGTTCAAATATTTTACACCTTTATAAAAGTTTATTGCCATATATGGTAATCCGGCACGCTTACACCTATAAGAGAGTATAGCCCAAATTAACTAGCGAAGAATTACACTACACGTATAATATCTACATATACACTTACCGCAGGTACTCTCGCAAGTTATTAGTTTTCTTAGAACGCGGGCCACATAAAGGCAGCAGATTTTTTTATTTGCCCATATTTCTAGCGTCTGTTCTACGTCTGTTGTACAACAAGTCAAACCAAAGCCAACATAGCCTGCATAGATTGCGATTGCCCTGAATGCATTGCCAAGCGACAAGTGTTTGGTATTAATATTATTTTCTAAATCTAAATACCAATATATTTGAAATTCTATGACGAAAAATAAACGACTGATTAAAAATTAAATTACTTGTATTTACTTAGTAATAATTTATTTAACTCTTATTAATTATTTAGTAGTTGTAACATTGTAAGTAGGTATTGCGGTTGTTGATTATTCTTCGTTCCGTGTGTCGTACGGGGACTGCACTATAAACCCTCGCGGGAACATGCGCTCCTAATTTATAACTCGCTCTTTGCTGTCTGCGTAGAGTCCATCAGGACGGCAAAAAATTGTTTCTCGTATTCGGTTTCTAGCCTATTTTGGTCGAAATTCAACAATTCATGTTGATCACATACACTTCCGCAAGAACATGCTGTCCTAATTTATAAGCGAGTCGTTGATGCTATCTACGTAGCACCAGCACGGTAAAATTTATTTTTCGTATGGCTTTCGTTTGCCGGGCGCGGCGCCGCTACACCTCCCGTGTCAACATGCGATCAATATTTTTGTTAGGCCGAAATTGCTCAATATTTGTGATTCCCCTGGCTACATATTCATGCTGCTGCTTCAGACTGTACCATTTGAATTTGATTGGTCGAAGAAAATGATGTGGTGTTTATCCAACAGATGGCTGCACCGTACAACTATAAAATATGTTATTCTCGTCTCATTCACATGTTCAAAAAACCAACGGTTAAATCATTACAACATTCATATTTTGTTGTCATTTTTTTTACACAAGTTCATGAAGGCTCAATACAAAATGTTGTAATATTGCTTTTTTGATGTTTGGTTCGGATTTGGACAAAAAAATAACAAAAATTACCAATTATTGGCTTCTTTAGCAAGGGTAAAAAACAAAACAACAACGCAAATGAAAAAAAGTGGCATTCGTACCCGGTGTAATACACCTTTATCTATAATTTAATGTATTACACGTGATTATTAACACACAATTAAGCTCAGGATGTTTGGTTTTATGTAGTGTTGTTTTGTAGTACGCTACTACCTCTAGTGATTCCTCTTAACAAGAGAAGAATTGAGCTTGGCCTCAAATACAGAGAAGTGTACTGGCTTTTGGGAAAAAAATCTTTTTACGTTTTTACATGTCCACATAAACGCAATGGTATTTCTTTCCAAGAAAAACGTACACCATATACAGAGTGTATCCTAAGTTGATGCTTTTCTATGAACAATATAGATGATCCTCATGTATGAGCTTTCAAAATATAACCTTTTTGTTAAATAAAAAAGCTACACGAAATTGTCTCTACCATTAAAATATTTTTAATCGCTTTCGTTTCTCTTCAAGTAATAAACATCATAACAATTTTATAGACAGCATGTCTATAAAATAATTATTTGGAAAATTATACTTTATTTGCTTGTATTTATATATTTGTCGATTTTTATGATGTTTATTATTTCAAGAGAAACGAAAGCGGTTAAAAATATTTTAATAGCAGAGACAATTTTGTGTAGTTTTTTTATTCAACAAAAAGGTTATATTTTGAAAGCTCATTTGTTTAAATTTTCGTTTCAGAAGCTAATTGATCTGTATTTCAGACATATTAGGACATATTTATACAATGAACCTAGTAGTACAATTGGCTTTGGTAGAACTTTAAAGATGACGAAGAAACCATATCTAACATTTCTTTTATGGGCAATATCTTCCTAATTTAAATAAAAAAATATATATTTTTCTCATTAAAATAATAATTTATTTAAACTAGTTCACATCACATGACCAATTATATTGTTTTACAGTCTGTTAAAATTAGATGCTGCGAATTAATAATACAGAAAGCTGATGAATTAAACAAAAAATCATTAAAATGAAACAAACATATTTGTCAAGATTTGTTTTGTAAATTTCCACAAGAATGCCCTTGTTAGAACACAGCGAATTCTGCACTTATGTAATTAAAAATATGTCGGCATTATAAAATAAAACCTTGCTTGTTCGTAATCAAATTATCAGTTTGATTTGAAAAAGCTAATGTGCAAATAAGGCGAACTAATCAAAAAAATAGCTAGTGCCCATTTGGTACGCACATGTAGCAAGTCCACAAAGAAGATTTTCACGTATTAGAAAATGCTATGTGGCGATGCATCAATGTCCGATGCATTTACTGTTGCAGTGCAAGTCTGACGGTCCAAAATCACAAACGAATATTGTACAAATTTGTTGGTATGTCATAGATTTTTTTGAGTTTTATAAAAATCAGCCGGTAATCATGGATGGATGAAAAATATTTGGTGAACTAACTTAAAAGGAACCCATCAAAGTAGTTCTGCGAAATGTGTAAAAAATTGATTTAAGCTTACCTTAATCTCATTAAAAATTGATTTTGATTTCAACGCTGCAGCTTTTGTAGTGGCAATACTGTAGTCCCAACCGCAAAATATCTTATGAGCAAATACATTCTGCAATCCACCTCTAGTCTCGATGAAACTTTTCCTATATGACCTGGCCATACTAAAAACATAAACGTAAAAAAATAAATAAAAAAAAACACCAAAAAAAAAATATTATAAAATGTTAAAAAAAATTTACCTGTAACTTAACGCAAGGAAAACTACCATATACATGCATATATTTGTATAAAAATATGCTTTAGGTATGCTATATGTAGGGTCCCTATAATCTGTGTAGCCGCCAAAGTATAACAACGTTGATTCAAAAAATCCCTAAAAATTAAATGATTAGAAACAATATCTTATTCTTATAGAATTATTTTCTTTTTGCTTGCTTCTTTTTGAGTTTGGCAATACTTTCACGTTCGTTAAGAAAGGGGAAGAAGTTTGCAATTTCTGCTCACGAAATTTAATTATTCGTAGTAAACAATGTCTTCGGGCTCATGTAAAAACAAAAAAAACACATGGAAAATCTATCAGGAATGTCAACTAAAAACTTTTTTGATGATTTATGTGAAACATTTATTTTTGCTAATATACCTTTCACAAAAAATAATAATCCCGTTTTTAAAAAATTTATCAAGAAGTATACTGGGCGAGACTTACCCGATGAATCCACAATTAAAAAATATTACGTACAAGGGCAATATGACAAAACAATTTCTAAAATAAAGTCAAAACTATCCGATAAATATATTTGGGTTTCTGCAGATGAAACTACGGATATGAAGGGTAGATGTGCGGTCAACGTCGTTGTCGGATTGTTGGACCCGCAAGACTTATATAAACCCTATTTAATATCTACTCAGTTTCGCTGTACCGTCAAAGCGGAAGAGATATGTACAATAGTAAATGACGCCATAAAAAAAGTAGGAATCACAGACGCTACCAAAGTATTACTGTTTGTTTCTGACGCTGCTGCGATTATGTTAAAAGTTGGAAAATTACTTAAACAACATTTTTCAAATATTCTTCATTTGACATGTTTTGCACACGCTATTCATAGAATTTGTGAATTTATTCGGGAAGAGTTTCCAGACGTGAATACGCTAATAAGCACATGCAAAAAAATTTTATTGAAAGCTCCTTCCAGATTGTCTCTTTACAAGGAAAAGTGCCCTAATCTACCTTTGCCACCACAACCAGTTATTACGAGATGGGGTACATGGTTAGAAGCGGCAATTTTTTTATGCAAGAAACTTTGATATCATCAAACCCTTCGTCTTAAATTTGCCTGATGAAGCAGTTAGTATTAACGACTGCAAAAAAGTACTATCATTACAAGATTTGCATGAACAATTAAAATTTATTGATACAAATTTTGGGCAAGTATTGCCAACCATAAAGTTTCTAGAACAACAAAATGTTGAACTCGCAAGCAGTTTTCAAAGGATTGAATCTCTGTACGAAAGGTTACGAAGCATTGAAGCACCAATCAGTAAAAAATTACAAAAAAAATTGATGCGGTAGTACATAGAAATCCAAATTTTAATATTTTAAAACAAATCTCTACGAATTCATTTACGGATGAAGGAATTTCTCAAAAATATTCCAATTTGGTGTTGGTTTATTCTTTTGCGCCTGTGACTAGCTGCGATGTAGAAAGATCATTTGCAAGGTTTAAAGACATTTTAACATCTAAGCGAACTAATTTTACTGAAGATATGTTAGATAAATATGCAGTAATACAATCGTTCAATGCATATCCAAGAAATGAGTAAAATATTATAAATAGGTAACACATATTCGAATGTGTTACATCAGAAAAACAAAAATAAATAAATCTGCCAGCATTCGCTATCAAAATAATAAAATGGTTTTATTTAATGGCTAGTAGGTTACAAAATGTATAATACTTATTTTGTTCATATTCATATTCAGATTTATGTTACACTTATAAGATTTATTTTACATTATAGTTAAGCAAATATAGGATTGATTTTACAATATTTGTTATAACCTTAATCCAGACTATTTTTGTGTTTATATATATATATTTTTACTTTCCTTAGTTAAACAAATATACTTAATATGTGCTATGTTGCACTGTCTGCAATATTACAGAAAAAGAATTATAATTAACAAACCAACTAAATAGAAATATGTCGAAATTTAGGACAGTGCCTGAATTTGGGACGTTTACCTTACGACATTTTCCTGCAAGTTTTTCTTGTGAACTTTGATACTCTGACTTCATCGACACAACTAAAGATCTAACACGAAAACTTGAAATTGGCTAAACGTGTCATGAGCGTCCAGCCAATAGAAGCACCAGCAGACATAACCTCAATATTCTATCGACAAATGGTTACGTTTATGGTTGCGGTAGCTCAATAGAATCTTTACTTATGTTCGGACAGGTTTGTTTCTGATATTAGGTAATTTTTTACTTACCGTTCCTTTGAAAATATCGACAAAGTTAAATTCTTCATCGTTGGTAGTCCCGTTTCTGGTGTCCCAGATGATCTGCGGAACACTTATAAAACACACACAGAACAGCGTCATGAATACATCTATAAGGAACAGCCACCTTAAGAACTTGAAATAACTCGACACTCCGGAACCAAAATTCCCTTCGATCTTCTTTAAAATGCCGTACCACAGCTCAAAAGTGTACATAAAGTCTTTTATGTTTCCCTTAACCTAAAAATGAACAGGTTAATCATTTCAAAATGGCGACCGAAAATGTCAACGAACTGTCAGATTTGCATGAATCATATTTCCTGTGTCATTTTAAGCTAACATGTTAGATAATCTGATGTTTCTTTGATCGTGACAGTTTAAAATAGATCAAAAAACATGCTTACCTGTGAAAACCACATCGCTAGTTGGTACTTTAGCACCTTTAAACAGCCAACGGCTACTTGATCACTGCTTCTAGATGACATAAACTTTCTTTTTATCAATTTCTTTACCGCCAAAGATTGTGGCATATCTCTCAAAGCTTCTCTGAAAATCACAAAGAATATTCTTTTTATTAAATAATATATGAGAAAGAAAATATTTACTTTCGTAATTCTTCTGCTTCTGAAGTATCGCCACTTAAAGTATTGTCCTGTCGCATAAACTCAAAAATTTTATCCGCGTGCTCTTCCAAGGGTTGTCGGTTCAACGTAGCTACAAAAGAAAGTGTTTAACTTTTTGCCAATACTGTATATCGTTTTTTTTATTTTTTTTTTAAACAAATAAATGACAAAACAATCAACATCAACTGTCTATTAATTCTAACCTGCAAGTCAACGTAGTTACAAAAAAAATAAACAAAACCAGAATTTTAAACATTTGAGACTATAAGTTGTCTTTAGTGTGTTGTGTTTCTTATCTCTATTGACTTTACAAATTTCCAGAGTAGGCTGAAGATGCCCTAAAGGGCGAAACATGTAGCTACATACAAAATTTGAAATAAACCTGAACAATAAGAACGTATCTTTTTATTTATTCATTAAAATGCACCTGTTTCTTCTGCATTTTACATCCTTATAAAACAAAGAAAACCAAATATAACATCAACTGTCAAACAAAACCAAATATAACATCAACTGTCAAACAATTCTAACCTGCAATTCAACGTAGCTCCAGAAAAATACAAACAAAACCACAATTTCAAAAATTTATCAACAAAGATTTTACTCGAATTGCCACTACTGTATACTCTTTTGTTTATAATTTGAAGAAAGCAAACAAAAAACGCCATAAACAAACAGAACGAAGAAAAACCAAATATAACATCAACTGTCAAACAGTTCTAACCTGCAATTCTATCTGCAATTCAATGTAGCTATGAACAAATACAAACAAATAAGAATTTTAAACATTTATCACCAAAGCCTTTAGGTGAATTAAAAGTCACTATGTTTTTTTAATACTGTATCTATTTTATTTATAATTTAAATAAAACAAAAACTGATTAAACACAGAAAACAAACAACTTTAACTGTCAAAAAATTCTAACCTGCAAATCAACATAGTTACAGAAAAATATAAACAAAACCAGATTTTGATGTTAAATATTTATCAATAATGATTTTCCTTTATGATTTATTTAATTATGAGTCACTATCTTTTTGTTACTCTTATATACTCTTTTTTGATTTGAAGAAAACAAACACCAAAAACAAAGAAAAAGCAATTATAATACCAACTGTCAAACAATTCTAACCTGCAATTTAATATAACTACAGAAAAGTGCAAACGAATCCAGAACTTTAAACATTTATCAACAAAGTTATTAGGTAAATTAAAAGCCTCTATCCTTTTGTCAAAACTGTATAGTCTTTTTCTTTATAATATAAAGAAAACAAAAACAATAACTGACTAAGCAAAGAAAAACAAACACCATCAATTGTCAAAAAATTTTAACCTGTGTAACAACGTAGCTTGCGAAAAATATAAACAAACCAAGAACTTTAAATATTTATCAACAAACATTTTACTTGAATTATGAGTCACTATCTTTTTGCCACTACATAATTTCAAGAAAACAAACAAGAAACATCAAAAACAAAAACTAACAGAACAAAGAAAAACCTATATTTGATCATCAACTGTCAAACAATATAACTTGCAATTCAACGTATGTAGCCACAGAACAATACAAACAAAACCGGACTTTTAAACATTTATCAAAAAAGCTTTTAGGTAAATTAAAAGTCATCTTTTTGGAAATACTGTATAGTTTTTCTTTATAATTTAAAGAAAACAAAAACTGAATATGCAAAGAAAAACAAGTATAACATCAACTGTCAAAAAATTCTAACCTGCAAATCAACATAGCTACAGAAAAATATAAACAAAACCAGAATTTTAAATATTTATCAACAAAGATTTTACTATCGTTTTGCCACTACTGTATAATATTATGTACTTCATTCTGCTGTACTCTTTATAGTTTAAAGAAAACAAAAAAACCAAATAACCTCAACTGTCAAACAATTCTAACCTATGATTCAACATAGCTCCATAAAAACAAAACCAGAATTTTAAATATTTATCAAGAAAGATTCTACGTGAATCTTTTTTCCACTACTGTCTACGGTTTCCTTTGTAAAATAAAGAAAACAAACAAAAACAAATACTAACAAAAACACAGAAAAACAAACATAACCTCAACTGTCAAACATTTCTAACCTACGATTCTACGTAGCTTCAGAAAAATAATGTACAAAACCAAAATATCAAACGTTATCAAAGATTTTATATGAATTATGAGACACTCACTATCATTTTGTCAATTCTTTATACTCTTTTCTTTATAAATTAAAGAAAACAAACAAGAACGTGACAAAAACTTGATATTTTTTGTTTTAAACTGATAGTTTTTCATAAACAAAGAAAACAAACATAACCTCAACTGTCAAAAAATCCTAACCTGCACGGCTAACCCAGTTCCTACGATCTTCTAAATTCCTCGGAGGAAGATGCCCAGAATTTGTCCCTATAGCGTTCCGATGTATTGAAGTAGTTCTCCTATGCGTTAAAACATCATTATCGTCGTAAGTCCAACCCATGGACTGTTCCGATTTCATCGTATATCCATCGTACTCGCTTGGGCCCCTCGACAGGGCCACATAAGGGTCGCTTGGGCCCCCAAATGGGGCCACATGAGGTTCACTAAAGGTAGTTTCCTGATCTACATATCCGTCCAGATCATAGTTACTATCAATATAATTATCAACGTTTTCCGTACTGCTTTGTGGATCTTCTACGAGATTTCTTTGCGACATGGCTTGCATGCGTTGTTCGAACATTCGTTTCAATGCACTTCCTTGATGCGGAGGGTCGTTATACTCTGTCGGTTGCCTAAAAATTAAAATATTGTATATTTACGATGGGATTTTTGGTGTTTTTAGTACCGATGCATGTTGAGGCTGCGTTACGCATTAAATAATTTATTGTTCTGGTGCGCTAGTAAATAAAGAATAGTATATGGTCTTTATCTTTGTGTAGTTATAAATAGATAAGAGTGTTTAGCAAAAATTTATATTTTTTCTTGATTAGGTTATGTAGGTACTTGATATAGGTATAATAAGTGCTTTGATGTTATGATAATTTATATACAGGTATGGATAAAGTGCATTCACTTGTTTAGTTTATCATGTAATGAATTGAGAAATTGTATTGTATCAATAGTTTGTGTTACACTTACCTAGGACAGAATACATTTGTGGTCAGGAAAACCAATACCTAGCAGCTATAGCAGCTGATTTTTATTAATTATTTATTTAGATATATCGTATATCATGATATAGATTATTCTACTTATATCAGATCAGCCAAAACATCCTGGATTGTCAAGATAGGTATAGATTATAATAAACATTTTACAATTTGATTATTTGAACCAATGTTGTTACAGATTGTGTAGGTGACTAATTGTAAACTACAAGGCTATTTACTGTGCTTCTTGAATGTACAGCAGCGTACAAAAGTAGAGAAACTAACATTGGTAAACACAAATATCATAATTATGTTATGTTTACATACTTGTATTATTAGAAAATGTTAGGCCCAGTTAGTAATTTATTTGATAAGGTAGAAAATTATTTATTATGCACAACTTCTTGTATTTAAGGGTGCCGAAACGGACAGCTGAACGTACCCTAAAAAGTTCAGCAAATGGGGTAAACGTACTTCGTACCGATCTTTTAATTTTGTTTTTAAATATGAGATTTTTTGCACTCAAAGGGTATTAATTGAATGTAGCTACAGCATACGAACAGTACAACGATAACTAAAAAGACAATACATACCGAAAATTGGTCAGAATTGAACAATAGACAATAACTTGCAATTTTCTTTTTGGATTTATAAATCCTTGCTTCATACAATGCATAGTAAAAACACCTATCTATACATGCAGTAAAATATCCAAAAAATGATTTTAGTTAGACAATCGGTACGAAGCAGCAAAACCAACGATTTTTGTGCGTTTGAACGGAGAGTGGGAATTCCATAGTTCAGCAGTTTTCGGATAGATGGCGCCACCGTCGTTCACAACATAATCGTTCACCACGAATTACTGTTTGAATTATACAAACAAGTCAGATTATTGTGCCCGCTCACAAATTTACCAGGTCTTATTATACTGTGCATACGGAATTGATACTTATTTGCAGTTGTGTTTGCAGTGACAGGTATAAGTTATATTATAACATTAACACTATTAATTATTATTGTTGGTCTTTTTCATTTTCCCTGGTCTTACAAATAATTTATCCGTTTGTCCAATTTTTGATACTAATTCCTGAACTTCTATGTGTCACTGTTACAGTGACCGTGACACTATATAATTTATTGTTGGACATTTTTATTGGAATCCTTTATTAATATGTATATTTCAGTTAAATTAACTAAACCATAAGATTTTCTATTGATAGTACTTCTAATGGTGATATTACATTAAACCTATGAATCAAATGAATAGGTAATAAAATAATACTTTTGCTAACATATTTATTACATTAGAATATATAAATTTTTACATCCAAAACGTTGTTTCATTTATTAACAAATATTTTACCTTTACGTCAACTAAAATAAACATGGATAAAAACACGTAAAAACACAATTTATTTTCATCACAGATAATATATTAAGTTAGTTACAAGATAAATATTACACGTAGCTTTAAAATCATAAATAAAGTAGATATATAATAAAGGAGAAATTGCGTATTAAAAATACCGAATAAATAATTTTTAAATTGCTCAAATGTTCACCTCCATAACGTATTGCACATTTATTTATTAGCGATCCAAATACAAAGAGATAAACTAAGTAGATAGTAAAACATGCAAACCAATTTTTATTAGACAACGCATGCAGCAGGTATCACCACTTTAACAGTAAGAACTTATTTCTATCACAAATATTATCATTCACATATAATTGTATCACAACTTTAACTACAGAAAATACAACTTATTTATTTTACAGATATTATCATTCAGATATAATTGTTATCACGTCATCTTTGAGATGCAGTTAATCACTTCAAATAAGAATTTAGTAATGATGTCCCAGTTCTATTGGTGTATTATACCTATATAATGTTAATAGCGGTCAGTCATCTGGTGTAACTTTTTAATAAGTAACAACGTGTCAGCTGACTTTGCTTTGCCAGTGTACTCTTGCGCTTTCCCACTGTACTGGTGTCAGCAAAACAAAAGTCATGGAAAAAGTTTTCTGTGCTCACCATGGCAAATGGGAGTCGGAGACATATGCATTGCAATATTAGGTTGGCTAAATTAAAAACCTCGTGTACAAAACCAGTACTACCAATTTGCCCTAATTCACCAAGTTACTTTTCAAAACTGACAAGTATAATTTTTAGTTTAGAGTACCACTGTTGGTAATCCGAATCCATTTTTGCGCACTCCAATATGGACTACCAAGGTGTTGTAGGGCGTTCGGACTACATGGTAGTACGGATTACTGAGAGTACCTATACTGTATGGATGATGTTCTGAACGTGCTCACCGAGTGCTGTGTTGTATTTACATACCCACAGGACCACTCACCATGCCTCGTCTCACGAGAGACTACCCACAGAGGTGGCAGACGTGGCAGTATCGCAAAATGTGGCGCAGAAGGACAAAAGCCGCCACCCTACAGTTTTGTCACGCAACGTCTGTGGGCAATCTTAACAATAGTTGGCAATAGGTGTTCTTCATAAAATCTACATGACTTCGGTAACAAATACTCGTACCATCATTTTTCTTCCATCCTATTTTAATCCATACAAAGTGGACGTTCACCTCAGGATACATGTCTGAAGACCAGCCGCTATGCGAGTTGCCTCTCTCTAGGGGCGCTAGAAATATACAAAATATTAGTTTAGTATCGTCAATAAATAAAAAAATTTCAATTTGTATATAATAAATTATTTTTGTAACTGTATTTTCTTGTTTAAGAGGATAATAATATAATAATATCTCAGTACCTACTATACAATTTTTTAGAATAATGAAAATCAAATTTTAACTACAGTTAAATTCAGAAGTCAGAACAATAATCTCAAGCAAAATAATTGATAAAAAAAAATATAATAATATCTAATAATAAATTATTTTTTGTGAATATGTAATATCTATGTTATTTAGAAAATAAACTGCTTCCGGGTTATGCCGTTTGTCAAGATTTGTTAATGCTGACGTTTCGCGAACCATGTTGCTCGCTTCTTCAAAGCTAATTGAATACTGAAGACCTACCAAGAAAGTCTCCCTTATATACGGGTATAGTTTATGTTCTAAATGATTCTGGCCGTGAAAGCCTACGTACTTAATCTATTTTATTATTCTTAATGTAGCATAATAACATAACAATATGTTTTTTAAGATAAAATACATGATTTGAATCGAACGTATTTTCATACATTTGTAACAATTTATTTCTGAACGTGAGACGAATCCATACGTTCGATAAATCTCAATTACGTCTGTACAGTTTCTGTATAGGTGGCTTAAAGTTAGGATTATACCTGTTGTAATTTTGTGTTTTAGACGAATTAGAATTCCTTTTTTGCAGCAGCTTTCTTCCTACATTTCTTGACTAACTAGAACAGCGCTTATCAGCTCATCCCATTGTACAAATCTACAAAAACAATGATTTATTGATTAAAGAATGAATTATAAAATATACACATGCATTACCCTGGTTCCAAAAAAATACGTTTTATGACTAAAACATAACTAGTCTATTCACTGCACCACTCAAACTTAAAAACTGAACTGAATCAAAACTAATTGTAATAACTAAATAAAGTCAGACAAAATATGTTGTAAAACACAAGCAGCGCCATAATAAGAAAAGATACAGCCGCCGCCGAAAAATCAACACAGTGCACTGCCGGGTCTCCCTGGCAACAAAATCATAAATGTGGCATCGCATTCCCGCTATCAAATGTGTTATGTTAGAGAGGAGAGGGACGAGAGCGGCAAGGAGTTCGACTAGCCCTATGCTTTGCAATCTTTGCGTACCATACAGGAAATAAAACTACGCTAGGGTATTAGAAATAGCGGGTAGTCCCCGCGCGACCAAATGTAGGAGAGAGAGGAGAGCGGTAAGGGGTCCTAGAGTATCGCTGTAGAACGGGGTTCACAAAAACTGTCCGCGACGATGTAAATTGAAATATTGTAGGAGAAAATCATGAGAAAATACGATATAGAGTGGGTTGCGCCATCTAGTGGCCGGTTGTCTCACTAGACTCATTCCGGTCTCCGTTTCGGCACCCTTAAATAGATATGAATTGTTTCTGTACTTTTGTTCGCTATTGTATATGCATAAAGCTCTCAATCTCTGTTTGCAAACAATGGACAATGTACTTGAGTTTTATCAAATTATGTTTTTCTTAGAATTCTATAAGCTACATGCAGTTATTTTATATCACTACAATTAAAATGTTAATTTAGTCTTTCTGTCGAAGAAACAGTTTTCTGTTTGCTGGGATTGGGAAATAATTTGGTCAACAGATTTAAATCTGTTTTTTTTATTGGTTAGGTTATTCCATTAGAATGCAATTAATTTATGTGTAAAAGTCCGATCAAGATTCATCTTGAATTTATGTTTGATCCAATCAGTGGCGTATCTACATATTCAGCGCCCTGGAGCAAGAAAGTTTATAATATATACAAAATCCTTGAAAAACTCAGTTTAGGGTTTTATGACAATAAAAACCAATTAGTAGCTGTTTGCGATTTCTAACAAATTAAAATAACCCAACCTCAAGTGACAAAAGTGTTTTATATAACAACCGCCATCGTATTTTATGGAATTTTTCTAAAACTAGTATCCTTTACTAGCGTAGAAACTTTCTTTTCTACTATGATTAGATTAATTTTTAATAATGATTATTCTTCTTTTGTTGAATAACGGGGAATACGAGCTTCACTGCTTCAAGCGCTACCTCGCGGCTTGCGGTTGAATTTCTAGTTTCCCGGTCCCCCTTTTGACAGCGCCACCCCAAAATTTTAACGCAAAAAAATGCAAGAAAAACGTACATAATACGCGTCGAACAATTAATATTAGTGTTAATAAGTGTTCGGTAGTGTGCGAGAAGCCGTTTGAAACAATTTATCCATCATGTCACGCAAATATAGAGCGGTTATTAGAAGGAGTTTAAGAAAAGTGGGGTTATGTTTAGCTGTATCTGGCATTGGGTCCAACGAAATAGGCCTAAAAATCATTTAGGAACGTGGTTAGCCCCTTCGAGAAGTAGGAACACGATTCGTGAGTACTTAATTTGTTATTTCTGTGCATGTGCGATGGAGATTTTCGATGAAAGAAGCCTCATAATGTTGAAATTTAGTCCATAGACAACGTATACTTATAGACCGGCAACAGTCGGCTTTGGCCGTGACCCGATTTGCTGCGCGAGAGTGATAGAAGAGAAAGAGAGGTTGTCACGCCACTCTCAAACAGAGATGGCGCTGATGCTCAACCGCCTCAAAGAATCCTACTTTAGCTACGTACAATTTATAGGTCCGGGAAATAAAAAGCGCGTTTTTCGAATTAACGTCTTGTCCAATATACATACTTAAAGCAATATTTAAATGATACTGTCATGAGTAGACACGCAAAAACTATGGTATCTACGATGAATGACTCATTTAAATACAAGCTTGTTTTCGTATGCAGATTGGACAAGCCGTAGTCAATAATTAATCATTAATTAAAGGTCTTGCAGTGCAAAATTTAATTAATATGTAATTATTTCGAAAAACGCATCTTTTTATTTCACCCACATAACTATGCATTGCAAGTCCTATGCATTCAATTTATTTGGTTGATGGGCGAAATAAGAAGCAATCATTGACAATAATACATATTTATTAACAAAAATACATATATAAACATTTAGACAGTCGATTTTGGGCAAAATACCTTTCAAATGCTGGTAAGGAATCGCATCATGCATTAAATTTGTCCTACAGATTCTACCAGAATTTGGAACTTTCCACTTTGTTGAAAAGTGCAGGTCACACTCTGTAATTCTTCCTGAGGCGCACAAGTCCCAGGTTTCACAAATCCGCTGGATTAAGTTGATTCAACCAAAAACCAAAGAGCTGCAAGTCAAATTCAATGTTACTTAGTTTAATAGTAAAAGGAAAATATCAATTGCGGACAGCTCTGAGAATATAATACAAACAATAAACTACTTTATCTTTACTTACATTTGGATCCTTTGGAAATGTATGCTTATGCATTGCTTTTCCGGTTGACGGACAAGTCCGTACGCAGCAGTGACATATTGTGAAGGGACGCCTACAGACTCACCCTGTATACCAAGAGCCTATGGACTCACCCAGTATAGTAAACCGAGGACGAACACGGGAGACGCCGAAGCGACAGCCGTAACTGCTGATCATGCTGTTTGGTGCGGGGACCGGGGGGGAACCGCCAACGGTCACCGCATCGGACGCGAACATTATTACATTACGATTACGACTATCAATTAAGACGTGGGTACCAAGTCACGTATTATAGATACACTGTCGATATACGAATAAAACCATTTAAGACGATGTAGTTGTTATCTGTGCTACGCCACCCCACATACCATCCCCGCCCGTACAATTATCTGAGGTCTCGCAGGAACATCACAATTGGTGGAGGCACGCCGCGTATTCCGAGTAAAAAGGTCTATGGTGAAGACAAGGAGTCAAGTAAGAGAAGCAGAAGAACCGAAGAATACAGCGAAAAGCATGAGCGACACAAGTGATACGGAAGACGAAAAAATCCCGATGGTGAGGCCAACGAAATTTGCGGGCGGAGCAAAAGAAAATGTAGAGCAGTTTTTGAAGATTTATTCAAGAGCGGCAAAGGCAAATAAATGGACAGAAAATACAAAGGCACTCCAATTACCATGCTATCTGGAGGGAGCAGCCCTGAATTGGTACGAGACAAATGAAGACAATCAAGGTATGGACGACTACGTCCAGGTGTCCCAAAAGCTGAAGGACGCGTTTAAGAATCCAATCATCAATTCCCAACTGCAGTACGAACTTTCAACGAGGACCCAAGGACAGACGGAGGAGGTGTGGAATTATTTTCATGCCGTTCTCAACTTGTGTCACCAGGTCAAACCTGACATGGCGGAAGCGGAGAAAGTAAGGTACATTTTAAGAGGACTCAAACCAAACATCATTGAGAGGGTTAACATGCTAAAAAACGATACCGTGGAGGAGCTCAGAAGAAACCTACGACAAGGTGAGGCCACGTCATACCTGTTAGCGGAACGAAGAGGAGGCAGTTCGGAGGACCAGTCAGCAGGACATAGTGGTGCCCAACCGAGGAATAAGAGGAGGAACACCGAACAGGAGGAAATGGAGGAGCTGAGACGAAGAATCGAGGACCTCCAATGGCAACTCCAGCAAAAAGGTAGGTCTCAACCTATAAATAATTCAAATAGACAGGGGAACAATTTACCGAGTAGGACACCTGACGGTCGCGTAATTTGCTATCATTGTCGTAAACCAGGACATTATGCTCGGGACTGTTGGTCAAAAAACGGTCCACAGTAAAAACGTTACAGAAAAATAGGGTTAGGCAGAGAAAGCATTGTTATTTTTGTAAAAGTAGTACTCATAAGAAAATAAATTGTAGAGTTAGAAAAAGAATACTGAAAAATTTGGGACCAAATAGTTGTGCAACAGTTACGTCGATAGAATTAGTCAAAATAAAAGGAAAAGTGAACGATAGAGAAGTAAATTTTTTGATAGATACAGGAGCAGGTATTAGTTTAATTCATTCTAAGTTCATAACAAATAAAAATTCGATTGTTCCATCAAATTATATGCAAATAAAATCTGCTTCTGGTCATTGCTTATGGATTTTAGGTAAAGTTAATGTTAATTTCACTGTAGATTCTTTAGAATTTTCGCATACGTTTTTAGTTATAAAAAATTTTGAACTCGAAGCAATTCTTGGAAATGATTTCAACAGTCGTTATGGCGTCAATATTAATTTCTTAACACGTAGTCTTCAGCTACTTGTTAACGGTGAAACTGCAATTCTGCATTTTGACACAAAGGAAAATACGTGTGTGGAAAGTGTTGCAGACACAACAATTTCAAGTCGTGTCACACCACGAGAACGTATCATGCTACAACCCATGACGACACAAAAAATAGAAGTACAGTATTCTGCGAAATTGCCAGCGCACTGTTATTTTGAACCCAATACGAATTTATTTAAATGCAATGCCATTAAGATCAACGAACGTTTTTACTTGACACCAATTCCCTATATTTATGTAACGAATATGAGCGATAGAACAATTATAGTAGAGATTTTTGCCAAATTAGGAACCATGATAGAGATTTGTGATAAACCATACTTACAGTTAGATAAAATAGGCCTTTCTGCCCACCTTTCGGTTGGCAACGATCAGGATAACTGTGTATCAAAATCATTATCAATAAAAGAGTTCGAGTCGGATCTAAATGTAAATCCTAGGTTAGATAGAGAGCAGCAAAAGCAATTGCAAACTTTATTACGAAATTACAAAGACATTTTTGCGCGTAGTAATTATGAGTTAGGTAGAACAAACGTTTGTGAACAAACAATAGAAACGGGAGACGCGAAACCAGTTCACCAACCACCATACAGGGTGGCGCATAAAGAAAGACAAATAGTTCGGGACCAAGTACGTGAAATGTTGGATGCAGGTATAATTAGACACTCTTATAGCCCATTCTGTAGTCCGGTAGTATTAGTAAAAAAGAAGACAGGCGAGTGGAGATTTTGTGTGGATTATAGAAAATTAAATAAAATTATTAAATTAGATGCATATCCGTTACCAGTAATTGACGACATTTTGTTTTATTTAGAAGGGGCGCATTTCTTTTCAACCCTAGATTTATTTTCAGGATATTGGCAAATTAATATTGCTGAAAAACATAGACATAAGACGGCTTTTGTGACATCAGACGGACTATTTGAATTTAATGTCTTACCATTTGGCTTGGCCTCAAGTCCGGCTTGTTTTCAGAGGTGTATGGACGAAGTCCTAGCGGGATTAAAGTGGATATCGTGCTTAGTTTATTTGGACGACGTAGTAGTTAAAGCTGATAATTTTGAGACACATTGTACAAATTTAGAGGAAGTTTTTAATAGATTAAGGCAGGCAAGTTTAAAATTAAAACCATCAAAGTGTACGTTTGGATACCAAGAAATAAAAATATTAGGTTATGTGGCTTCGTGTAAGGGACTGTCACCAGACCCTGACAAGATAGTAGCAGTATCAAACTTCCCTACACCAAAAAGCGTAAAAGATATACAATCATTTTTAGGACTAGCTAATTACTACAGAAAATTCATTAAAGATTTTGCCAACATCGCGCGACCATTGACTCAATTGACTCGAAAAAATATTAAATTTTGTTGGAACGAAACAGAGCAAGAAGCTTTTGACAACCTAAAAGAACGCTTAATTAATTATCCCGTGTTACGTCATTTTAAACTGGACTTACCTACAGAATTGCATACTGATGCGAGTGGATATGGTTTGGGGGCTGTTTTATTGCAGACCGATGGTACGGAAACGTATCCGATCGCATACGCCTCTAAACGATTATCTGACGCGGAAATGAAATACAATACAACAGAAAAAGAATGTCTTTCACTGGTTTGGGCAATGGCCCATTATAGAAATTACCTTTGGGGTAGAAAATTTCGGGTAGTGACTGACCACCACGCGCTGTGCTGGCTCCATAAACAACAAAATATGACATCAAGGTTAGGACGTTGGGTTATTAAGTTACAGGATTTTGACTATGACATTGTGCATAAGAGTGGTAAACATCATACTGACGCGGATAGTTTATCACGTAATCCTATTCTGGATCCGAGTGACTCAGATACTCATGAAATTTCTGTGTTAAGTATGATTCCGATGGACATTGCGGATTTACAGAGACAAGATCCCAACCTGTTAGAATTATTAGAAGCCATACAAACTCCTGATTCCGCTGATAATAGAACTTGCAAAAAATCACGTAGCTATTTAGTTGAGAATAACATTTTATACAAAAAGAATTTTACACCGTCCGGACAAAATAAACTATTGGTAATACCAGAAAATTTGAAATCAGAAATCTTATTTGGAGCTCACGATGACCCATTAAGCGGAGGTCACTTAGGTCTTGCAAAAACGATGGGAAAAATTAAAGTTAGGTATTTCTGGGAAAATATGAATAACGAAATTGAAACTTATGTAAAGACATGTCTTTCTTGTCAGCAAAGAAAACATCCGCATCAAGGCCCTTCAGGTCTAATGCAGCCGTTAAAAGTAGGAAAACCGTTCGACCGAATTGGTATAGATCTTCTAGGTCCTTTCCCAAAATCGGAAAGTGGAAATACATTCATTATAGCCGCTCTAGATTACGCGACAAAGTGGGCCGAAACAAAAGCGATTCCAACAGGCACCGCTAAGTGTGTGAGTGATTTTTTGGTAGAAAATATAATTTGTCGTCATGGATGTCCGATTGAACTCCTAAGCGATCGAGGTAAATGTTTTATGGCTAACTTGGTTACTGAACTTACTAGAAGTTTAGGTACGCGCTCAACATTCACTACCGCGTATCATCCACAGACCAACGGTTTAACAGAACATTTTAATGGTACATTAGCAACTATGCTTGCCATGTATACGAGAACTGATCAGAAAAATTGGGATTCCTATGTACCCTTAGTTACGTTCGCATACAATACATCTAAACAAGCCACTACTAAAGAGTCACCCTTCATGCTTATGTACGGTCGAGAAGCTAAGTTACCATTCGATGCAGCTTTAGGTATTGATGTGTGTAAGGATGAAACTGTTAGAGAATTTTTAGAAAGAATAGAAAATGTTAGGACTACCGCATTAGTAAGAATAAATAATGAACAAGTTATACAAAAAGGACGATACGATCAGGGCCGTAAGTCAGTGGGTTATGAGGAAAACGAAGAAGTACTCATTTTTACACCATTTCGTAAAGTAGGCAAATCAGAGAAATTGTTAACGAGATGGCATGGGCCTTATAAAGTCAATAGAAAAATTAATGAGGTGAATTACGAAATAAAAATGAAAAAAGCCAACAAAAATGTTTTAGATACAGTGCACGTAAGTCGCATGAAGAAATACCACGCTCGCGCTTTGTAAGTAGGTTATAGAAACAAATCATGCTGAATAAGGTAAATTGAACGATAGGCACACATAAAGGAAAATATTTTGAATTAAGTATTTAATAATTGATAACCAAAACTTTTGTTTATTACCGAGAGTAAGTGACGTAGAGATTAGCAATGTAGATTGTTTTACAAAGTTAGCTTTGGGTGCATCCGTTTCAGACCTGGTAGCTTCCTGTATAATGTCCTGTTATCAAAATAATAAAACACTGGTCCAACAAGTGGCTCCCGAAAAATTTGTTATAGTTCAAGCAAGAGGTAATCTGACACTCGAATGTGCCAATTACCCTGGCCGAGTAATCGACACGCAAGAGTTTGGATTACACGGAGCGTTACAACTCCAAGTTCCCTGTTCCTGTTCTTTAAAGCAATTGTCAGTTACGTTGATTCATAAAGTGTTTCCATGTGATTTTGCAGGCAGCAAAGCATTTCAAATCTACCACATTCTACCAGCTTTATGGTCGAAATTACAAACACTGTATGTCCCGCCGATTAATCATTTAAACCAGCTGTCCTATAGGAACGCATCAGAATGCTTAAACCTAAAATGGAACGTCAGCGTTCCGCACTTTAATTTCATTCCTAAGTTTAATGAGCAACCTGATTCAAATGAGGAGCAATCATATTCGTTTATACATCATTACAGTCAACATTCAATCAAGCTTTTTCAGTGTATCAATATTCTTACAACAAGTTGTGTTTTAATTATATTATTTCGAAACCCAGCACTAATTGGACTAGGTGTCGTACATGCAGTAAGAGCAATCAGTGTGTCCGATACGATCAATTGTTTCAGTAATGTCATCATTATAGGTTTGGCGAGTGTTTTTGTCTTTTGGTTAGTATACCAATGTATTAAGAAAAGTCGAGTAAAGAAAGAAATAGAAATAAAGTTAGAATCCGTGGAAGCTCAGTCTTCACAAGATGAGATACCGACCATAGAGGTCAAAGAGCGAAAGTGTAAAGTTACGCGTAACGCAGCAAAGAATTAAGATAGAAAGATAACTTAGAATTCCCTATTTTGTAGGAAAGAATTATTGCAGAAAAAAAAAGAGAGAGTATAAGTGTTATAACTGAAGTATTAGTATTGTATAAATTCGTCTGCAGACATGTGTAAGTTTTGTGAATGATAAAGAAATTGTTAGAGGAGGAGCGCTCAAATAATTTTAGAAACCATGGTTTAATAGTTTAATATTTTAATGTTGTATGTTTAAGGTTTAATGTCAAATGTTTTAGAATTTTACGAAAGTTTAGATTGTAATTTTTACTATAAGAATGACCTTTTGTTTCCAACACTAGATGCTGAGGGTCGCAAGTTTTTTAAATATAAGTACATACGTAAATACGTATCATGAGTATAAGTTGGATTAGGGATAGAAATTCAGTTTTGTTAATTCTAGATGTAAGGTTAATGTGTAAAGAAAGGATACTGGTTTTGTTTTGAATTTGCAGGATGCACGAACGGATGCCGCTGAGGGACCTCTGGTGTTGCTGATCCTCTACATCGGGGTCCGATGTTTTTAACAAGGGGGAGTGTGAAGGGACGCCTACAGACTCACCCTGTATACCAAGAGCCTATGGACTCACCCAGTATAGTAAACCGAGGACGAACACGGGAGACGCCGAAGCGACAGCCGTAACTGCTGATCATGCTGTTTGGTGCGGGGACCGGGGGGGAACCGCCAACGGTCACCGCATCGGACGCGAACATTATTACATTACGATTACGACTATCAATTAAGACGTGGGTACCAAGTCACGTATTATAGATACACTGTCGATATACGAATAAAACCATTTAAGACGATGTAGTTGTTGTCTGTGCTACGCCACCCCACATACCATCCCCGCCCGTACAATTATCTGAGGTCTCGCAGGAACATCACAATATCATCATATTGACATTAATTCAAATACAAACACGACGAACCACTACGCATGTGTCACAATGACAAATAAATTCTTGCGGTTCGATAGTACAATGCCGATATTATCGACGGAGTGACAACAACGCCATCTCGGTTTGCGAGTGGCGGAAAGAAAATTGGGATATGTCAAAAGTGCCGGAGTGCCAGCCGCATGATTTAGTCGTACAAGTAATCCAAAGTTGTTTTTCGATATAAACAATGGAATGTTTGACGTTCAAATGCCATGTTTGGTTTGTGTTTGATTAAAAGAGAATTTTTTCTTCAACAAATACAAATTTTGCAAAACATGTCAACACCAAACCTCTGTATTTTGTATTAATTCTAAAACCAGAAAACGGGCGCGTTGTTTTTGCCTATATTTGGTAACGTCTAGCACTATGGAATTAAGGAAAATTGCATTTAGATAATTTGTTTCTTGGTTTATTCGTGTAGAACAAGAAAGGGCGAAAGCGTATTCACTCTCTGATTCCAGATTCAAAAACAGTTGTTGTATGTTCAAGTAGTTCTATTTTTATATTTGTTTCACTTGATAACAATTTATTTCTAAATTCAAGGCATTCCAACAATAAAAACAATACAACTTTATAACACCAACTGGTTTTAAAGATCAAACTGGAAAATTTAAAGCAATGTGCAATAACTGTAATAAGTCATTAGTCACTTTTATTGAGTAAACATAAATAGACGGACATGAAAAGCATACAAATTATTAAAACAATGTATTTCCAGCAAAACAAACTAGTTAACAGATTTATAGAATTATAAAAGTCCGCTAAGCGCCTTAGCTATACCATTTGCAACTAGAATAGATCCCATCTTTTCATGGATACCTACAACAACAAAATATCAACCAAATGGCTTTGTTTGTTTATTTTATTTTTGCAAATTATAACCATCATAATTCTCAATAGGTATTACCTGGTATGGAATCAGTATCTATCTCTTTTATCCATGTGTCAAATGCGTGATTCATTGCAATAAGAGCATCTAAATACTCCAATGCTTCGACAGTATTCACTGTTGCTTCAGGGTTTCTTTCGAGTTTCTGAAAATACCTTTTCGAGACCTGGACAGCGGCTTCAAAGGCTTGCAATCTTGGCATGGGATCGTCATCATTATCATCACCAGTCTGAAATAAAAACGAGACTTTTTTAATACTGTTGAAATGGGAAATTTTAGCTAATAATGATTCTTTATGACCCCCTGAACATTTCCACAAACGCGTTTTTCTACGTTAGCTCGAATAAGCGAGATATTTGCAAATTTATTTTTAATTTTATTCATAATTTTAGTCCATTCACATGGTGTTTGGCCAGAAAAAAATATAGAAGTTTTGTTTTTCTATCATTCTATATGTTTTTTGGGGAGCTGAATCCGAATTTCAACTTTGCTACTTCCCACGGATATGGCTTCACAACGAAAATCGCAAACAATTCAAAATTTTCTACTTCTCTGCAGTTTATTGCCAAAAAGTTATAAAACTATGCACTTTTAGACGTAGACCACTATATACAAAAATAAAGTATACTAAATTTGCTATAAAAGGCACCCTCAAGTGTATTTTTTGGTTGAATGGTTTGGCCGCTCGAGCGCGCTGAAAGAAGGCCAAATTGTCCTACTTTATGTGATGTGCGTGTAACTACAAAAAAGCTTAGATTCTGATAAAACGACATTAAATTTTCTACAAATTGCATAACTTAATCAGTTATTTTGGCCAAACTGTGTAGCCGCTAAAGCGCGTTGCAATTTTATGTCACCATACGCGAAACCGCGATAACAAGAGCCCTTCATTCAAAATTCAGTAGAGACCTATATTAGTACTATTTATTTATTAACTATATATTTGCTCTTTTTAATAATTAATACTTAATGTATTATGTAATTTTTTATTTTTTTTATAAACATTCGGGCTCTTGACTTAGCGGCTTCGCTTAGATTAGGTAATATGACATAGTACAGTAGAGCGTCGATAATCCGAACCTCGGTAATCCGAACGTTCGCTAATCCCAACGTTCAAAAAAATAATAATAAAATAAATCACTGAGTAACCTAGGGAAAAACCATTTTTGTCCTGTTTACAGAATAATGTTGCTTTTGTTTTATATATATATATATTATCCGAATTACTGTCGGTCCCAATTAGTTAAATGAATAATAAACAAATAATAAATAAATCATAAATAAATAATAAGTAAGTCCTTTAGATATCCCTTTGATATCCGTTCGATATCCCTTTGGTATCCCTTCGATATCTCTTCGATATCTCTTCGATATCCCTTCGATATCTCTTCGATATCCTTCGATTTTTACTTTTTTGACATTCCTATAGTTTAAGAAGAGCGGGATCGAATGGTGTTGGTTTTATTAACATTGAGCTTCTATCCAATACTAGTAGTTTCTAGTATTTAGCTGCAATATTTGATAATCCGAACAATTTGATAATCCGAATCACCTTCGGTTCCAATTAGTTCGGATTATCGACGCTCTACTGTATATCAACCCAATTTCGCGGCTACACGGTTTGGCCAAAATAAGCGATTAAGGTGTGCAATTTGTAGGGAAATTAATGTAGTTTTAGCACAATCAGCCTTCCTAAATTTTCCCTTCTTTCAGCGCGCTCTAGCGTCCAAACCGTTCAACCAAAAATGCATTTCAGTAGTGCTCTTATAGGAAATTTAATGTACTTAATTTTTGTATGGAATGGTCTACCTCGAAAATTGCATAGTTTTATCACTTTTTCGCAAAAAACTGGAAAACGGTCGAATATTTTTAGTTTTTTTGCGATTTTCGTTGGGAACCCACATCCGTGGGAAGTAGCGAAGTTGAAATTCGGGTTCAGCACCCCAATAAACATAGAATGAAAGAAAAAAATCTATATTTTTTTCCTGGAACAGGCACCCTCGGAAACGAATTGACTGGACTATTTTGCCATAGTATACAGAGTGTTTTCTTATCCGCTTATTCGAGCTAACGCCTTGGGGGATGTGTTGAGGGGGTCATATGGAATAATTATTAGCTAAAATTTCCCGGGAGGAAGAAAGTTGATCAAAATTTGTCGCACAGTGTAATTCTAGAATGATGTTTGGAAAAGTTTATATAACAAGTTTGAACCACCATCACCGGTCTGCTTACGCGCATCGGCCACGCCTACAAGTGACGTCAGTGCGAGAAGGAAGCGCAAGTAGCGTTAATATGGCGTTAATTTCCATGGGTGCCTTAGTAGCCAATTGTTGTTGTCACGAGAATTAGCGTTCGTTGCCATGGTAGCTAATATGTTGTTGTGATGTTCAAGCTTATTTGACAATTAAAGTGTTGGCATGATTGTCAACTTGTTAATCTAAATCACCTACAAAAGTCAAAAACTTAAGGATGTATTTGGTTACCTAGGTGCGAGTGTCAACATCCTTCTCTCAGTGATGTCATGCGCGGAAATGAACGAATTTGAGATATGAACTAAGCAGACCGGTGTAGTGGATCGTGATGTTAACTTTGTGGAACGTTTTTTTTTCGACAACCTACGCTCTCAAGCAACTGATCAAATGTCAGAGGCATGATAATAAGAGTAGTTTCATATTGAGGTCTGTTAGAAACCGCAGTACTTAATAAATTTAAATCGAAACTGGAAAACAACTTACGTTTTCCACAATGTATTCTTTCAGTGACAACAAGTCATTCGGTTTGTCTTTAAACATCGTCAACAGTCCAGAGATTTTTTCTGGCGATATTACTCCATTTTCTATGTCAGCTTTGATCTGGTGTAACTCATACAGTTGAAGAAAAATAAATCTCTCAACCTTCACATTGAGTTGCTCTTTGAATGCTTTCATGATTTCGTCACCAGTGCTGCTAAATATCTAAAACCATTAAAAAATTGCAAATGTTTATTATAGTATATTATAATACAAGTTTTATAAGACAAAAATTGGCGCACGAGTTGCCCAAATGGAACGAATACACCAATAACTCTTATAAAACGAATGTTATATACTATATCTAGATTGTAGACTTCCGCGGTCTGAGTCAATGATATATTGACTGCTTCAAAGTCCTCAACGCGGTTTCCACCCGGAAATCAATATATCGTTATATACTATTTTTTATACTTAGCGACATTAATTTTTTTATTTGTATTTGTCAATGACGGCGAGGCGAACTGTCACATAACTGTCATCTACGTAGGTTTTGACAGACTTTGACACTAGCGTCATATAATGGTGACAGTTCGTTCAAATAATGAAGTCATTATTTGAACGAACTGTCATTATTATACAACGCTAGTGTCAATATAATCATTGGCGTGTAATAATGATGGGGATTAATAGATTCGCATGCAATGAACTTATTATATATTATGTGAGTCGTAGATAAAAACTTAAAATGTACTTAAATTCCAATTTCTGACTTATCTGTTAATTTTTTCGTCATTAAATTGCCAATATCCGGTATTATAATACAAGTGCATTGTGGTTTCTTTTTTGTTGCTATCTGCCATTATGAGAGAATTATTATTATTAGAATTATAATCTAGTATTTGTGTAGACAAATAAAACCCCAGTCCATGAAAAAATACGAATAGATTCAGTAAAGAAGTTCTAAACATCATATCAAAATGTTTAGTGAATGTTTTATAACATTATTTTAAAATTAATTACACACTACCTTAATTGACTAGACTATTATACTTGTACGTGTACTTACTGTATTAGGCATAATTGTCAAAAAGGCAACTATGGATATTGAACACTTCATTTTTAATGAAACTGTTGGTAATAATCAAAATAATTAAATCAGGTCTTATCAATGACTGTCAATGTAAAACAATTGTAATATTTTGTTGGGCAATTTACACTTCATTGTAAATCAATTGTTTTAAATCCCGTAAGATTTAATTAGATGATAACTATTATTATAACGTCACAACAAATCAGTTTATGACAAACACGATTTTAAAAATTTGATAACTTAAGAATCGGTTGAAATTTAACAGAATTATCAAATTTTATTGACCGGCTAGACACACCACACTACGGAGAAGAAATATACAGGCAGACTGTAATAAATCCGTAGTCTTTATACACATTAATTAGACATTACTAGCACTTAGATTTACAACCATTAAAATTATGGCACTGTTTTTTTTCTTTTCCTTGTTGTTGTTATCTGCCAGACTATCACAATATGTTACTAAGTACATTAGAGTTTACGTTCATTATATTTCCAGGTGTATTTGAGTTCAAAATAAATTGCACCAACAGTAAAGATTTACTCGTTTATGGAAACAATACTAAATTCTTACTATCAACGATTTGAAATGTAAGGTAACCTACCTTCTTTAATTTTAGCTTCACTCAATCTACACACAGAAAAGTGATCTCTTGAACGAAGAGAGAATTATTTGGCTGAAGTAGTTGGTAGGTTCGTATATACGCGAGAGATTATTGACTTCAACCAAGAAATTTTATTTCTTGGAATAATTACTAGATTTAAGAAAGTGGTTACTCTGGCGAAGTAAGTAAACAGTCTTCAATGAAGTGTATATTTTTATTCCCGGTAAATATTTTTAGCTACTTAATGTAAGAATTTTAAAGATTGGGCACAAATACGTTTTCGATTGCTAATTAACAAGATAGGTATGTTATATTTACTTACTCGTTCTAAATGTTGCGTGCGTTACATCAAACTATTTCGTGTTGAAACGTTTATTGTACACTATAAATCACAATACACATCCCCAATAAATCACAAGGCACATCCCCTACGGGTACTTCGCTGTTGTTTTCGTACTAGGCTGCTTTACGGCGCCAGCACCACACGCGGGCGCGCGAGCCTTGACAAAATCACGGTGCGCATATTTATTCCAGAGAAAGGGATTACTTGAAAGAAGTGAGAATCACTTCAGTTAAATAATTGGTAGGTTTTTATTCAGTAAACAATACTTACTTATATTAAATGTCTTATATTTTCTTGGATCAAGTAACTACGCACTTGGATGGATTTACTATTACTTCGTTGGAGAAATTAACATTTTTGGGACGAAAAATTGAATTACTTCTTTCAATACAATATTGGTTCTTATAAAGAAAGAATTTATTTGTTGACAGCATTTATCTGAGAAATTATTTTACTTATATTGAGTATGTGGCATTTCTTGTATATACCTAACTTTCTACATCCAAGTAAATATGTATTTGAATCTAGTAAATAAATTCAAGTAATTATATTTTCTCGTTCCAAATAATCACTTTTCTGTGTGTAGGAAGTGTTACGCACGACTATCCCATTCACACATATAACAAGGATACTTCGTATAACCGGCTTGCATTCCAAACAAAATTGTCAAGACTTATAACGCACTTATAACTGCAACCAAATGCTAATTTAGGTGAAGTAGTTTATTAGAATAAATTATACTTAGTACAATTGAATCGACGAGTTCGAAAAGAGTACAAGTCCAAAATTGTCCATTTTTAACTGAAATAGCCAAAATGTTCACTATGATTTATTCTATCGAATAGACCTAAAGAGAATGCTTGGGCGAAATAAAGAAGTCCAGAACAGTGCCGTTTTGCTCGCTCATGCAACGCGTTTCTACTCAGATTCTGCTGATATCAGTCGTAAACATTCGCCAACTTCGCAATTTGCATTCAAATCGTTGTTAAGGTACGCCAAAATAATCAATATAAATATCAATATCAAAAAGATAAATAATATTAAAAAAAGTCCACAAGTATGTAACTGGTGAAAATTTAGAATTTTACTACCACGTGACTTCCGGACCGACTACCACCGTAGAAGAGGAAATTTAATACTATTAATATATTATAATCATCAAACTCTATATCATGCTCTATCATATCGCCATATATGTATAGGGTTAGTCAAAACACCTAAATAATTTTCCAACTGTAAACAAGTTCAAAAAATTTTTCAAGTAAAAGTTGTTTTGTTTTAAACTATCGTTTAAATATATTTTTATTATACAGGGTGTTCATTTTATTCTGGATATCTCGCAACCTTCCCTTTTTCAAATAGAACATTCTGTATAACTTTACATTTTTTAATTCTAAGATTAATTCAAGTATCTTTTATATGATTTTTTTATAAAATGCCTTACTTTTGGGTTCTGATCAATTAATCAAAAATAGACGAAATTACCGAAACCTAAATAATTCTCCAACTGAGAAAAAAATTTGTGTTTAAACAAACTATTGTTTATTCTGGAAATTTGGTAACATACATTTTTTAATTCTAGGATTAATTCTTTTATAGAAATCATTTTTTTTTTAAATACTTTACTGTCATCTTTTAGTTATAAGCAATTAATCAAAATTCCTGGACTTCAAATTAAGAATATTTTCCCACATACACACACATTTATTTAATTTTCCAGCTTGAATATTAAATTTATTACGCTATTTCATAGTTTAGTTATTTTTTCTTGATTTTTTAATTTTTTTATCCGTTTATTAATGATCGGTTAATTGCTCATAACTCAAAGATGATGCATTTTATAAAAAAAAATTATTCTTACAAACACAGAATTAATTTTTTTAAATATACAGGGTGTTCTATTAGAAAAAGAAAAATTTACCAAGTTTTCAGAATAAAATGAACATCCGTATATTGAAAATATATAGCTGAAAACATATGTAGAAAACCAAAAAACTTTTGTTTGAATTTTTCTTTGAAATTCTTTACGGTTAAAGAATTACTAAGGTGTTCCGGTAATTTTGACTAATCATGTATAATCCGCCATTTTGAATTTATTTTAAAAATCTGACATGACATTTTTAATTATAAATCTTCAAATATTACGGGAAATAAGTTTAATGCAAATCCTACATCATATATACCTACATCACAATAAAAATATTATTTAAATGCTTTAAATAAACAAGTATTGTTAAAAATATAAGCCGTTTTTCCGTCGAGTTCAAAGACAGTACATGTCCATGATGATTGTTTTAATCATAGCTCTGCTTTTAATCAAATATAAATAAAATATGTAGTACATTTAATTCTCTGTGAACTACTTTATATTTTTTGTCTATTGGCACAAAATAGCTAACTGCTATACTTTTCAAGATATTGCACCAACAAAATTATTTTGTTAATTTTCTCAGAACTCACTTTTTGGACTTGTAGTGTTTTCGAACCGACCGATTCATTTGATAACTCAACAAATAAGCTTTTCTTTGCAAATCTTCATTTAAAAATTCTTTGGGTATCCGGTTTTGTTAAGTTAATAGCATCGTTAGATCTGGTGTCGATTTAGATAATATAATACTTAATTAAAAAAAAACTAAAGGATTTTAGTCCAGCAACAGTACTAGAAGTATTAGAATTTTCAATTTAATTCGTTGCATAAATAAAAAAAATGTTAAGTTGTTTTAATACCCAGTATATTATTCGTCTAAGCAAATTAAACTGAGATTTATATTTTATAAATAAGTCAACGCTTAAAAATTCCTAGAGTATAAAAATGTTATTTCGATTCCAAACATCGTATATGTGCACATGTGCAAAACACGTTTCAAATTCTCGAAGCGGACCGGCCGGCTGGACAAAAACGTGTTCTACTATGGCTGTAAAATAACTACGCCGAATGTTGCTCGAATATTTGACGAAAACATATTCATACCGTCAATGCTCCACAGAAAAATACATTTTTGTTGTCGAAAGAAATTATTTTCGAGGCATAGTACGAGATGTCTTTTTATATTTCAATTTCGACAAGGAATTAATATCCTTGTACGAAGTATGCACATGTTTGTTTTTGCTGCATTACTAACGCACTTCGGAAAATATAATAATATGAAATGAATAAGGAATTTATTGTTGACGCCTACATCACCTACATCACAATAAAAACATTATTTAAATGCTTTAAATAAACAAATATTGTTAAAAATGTACGCTGTTTTTCCGTCGAGTTCAAAAGCAGTACATGTCCATGATGATTGCTTTTAATTTTTGCTTTTAATGCAAATATAAATAAAATATGTAATACATTTAATTCTCTGTGAACTACTTTATATTTTGTCTGTTGACACAAAACAGCTAACTGCTATACTTTTCAAGATATTGCACTGACAAAATAATTTTGTTAATTTTCCCAGAACTCACTTTTTGGACTTGTAGTGTTTTCGAACCGACCGATTCAATTACATGCGATGGAGGTAACACAAATAGTTGTACACAACTAGAACTAAGACGAAGTTGGTATTACGGTATTGGCCCGACCAGAATTCTGTCCAAAATGTTACCGAAAACATATACGTTATATAAACTAAGAAATCCTCAACACTTTAGATGTACTACAGCTTGCGACGTGTATGATGATATTCAATAAACTATATATTGCGCATATACAATCCCGCGGCAGTATTTGAACCCGATCATATCTACGATGTAGGTTTGATCTTCGCATAACTCCTTATTCAGGTAAATGTGGTCCTTGTATTGTATTGTTGATGTTTAGTTGACGGAAATGATGCACGATCACTTACCAGAGTCGCAAAACATCACCGAAAACGTCATGCTGCCGTATTTTGATGAACAGCAAAACTAAGAAAGCCCCAACCCATTGGCCATACAAGAATGAAGATATTAAACAACATAACGCGCTTATAAAATATCAATACAATAAAGTAACAAAAAACAAACAATTGTTTATTTCATTATAGATAATACTTTAATGAACCAGTTATAGAATCGAGTTTTATTGTGTTCACAAACTTCTCAAAGTTAAGACGTACTTTCATCAGCGATTTGAAATATTCTACCACATAATTCATATTCAAAGTTTCTTTTGTCATGTTTTCTAAGTGTGCCTGGTAATATTTAAGCGATTCATCGAACGATTCTTCAAAAGCTTTCAATTCTGGAGAATTCTCCTTTTTCTAAAATAAAAACTGAGGTTTATTTACATAGTACACAATTATTAAAGTAACACATATTGGCCATTTCTTGCTTTTAATATACATACGCTTTGCAAAACTTCGTCTTTGAGCTTCAATAAGTAACCAGCTTCCTCTTTGAACTTCTTCAGATATAACAATGTTTTTCGTATTGTGATATTACCCTTTTCCAATTTATTTATAATGGGTTGTAAATTTGACAACTGCATTTGCTTTCTGATTTTGCTTGATTCCATATACCCCTTAAACATCCCCCATAGTCCATTAATGCCAAAGTTCAAATTACCAACAATCTGAAAAAAAATGGAAACTTAGTGAGATGTTAAATGATACGATATTTTATTATGAATTTATAACAAAATAAATTAATCTTTCGTAAAAATATTGTTGGACCTTACAACTAAACCTCAACCTTAACGAATAAGCGATACAACAATTTCAGTTTTTGTTCAGGTTGCATTTAGAGCCTCTTCTATAGATTGGCGTTTTAATTTTCTTCAGTTTTTGTGTGATAAAGGTTGCGAATAAGATTTTCATGGAAGCGGATATCTCATTAACGACCATATTTTATTTAATACGACTGTAGAAAAAGAATTGCATAATAATTGTTAAGTATTTTTTATAGCGATTTAATATGAATGGTATCAATTTCGTGCAGCGCGCACTACGCACACAGAAAAGTGATTATTTGGAACGAGAAAACATAATTTCTTGAATTTATTTACTAGATTCAAATGCATATTTACTTGGATGTAGAATGTTAGGTATATACCAGAAATGCCACATACTCAATGTAAGTAAAATAATTTCTCAGATAAATGCTGTCAACAAATAAATTCTTTCTTTATAAGAACCAATATTGTATTGAAAGAAGTAAATGAATTTTTCGTCCCAAAAATGTTAATTTCTCCAACGAAGTAGGTAATAGTAAATCCATCCAAGTGCGTAGTTACTTGATCCAAGAAAATATAAGACATTTAATATAAGTAAGTATTGTTTACTGAATAAAAACCCACCAATTATTTAACTGAAGTGATTCTCATTTGTTTCAAGTAATCCCTTTCTCTGGAATAAATACGCGCATCGTGATTTTGTCAAGGCTCGCGCGCCCGCGCGTGGTGTTGGCGCCGTATAGGAGCCTCTAGTACGAAAACAACACCGACGTACCCGTAGGGGATGTGCCTTGTGATTTATTGGGGATGTGTATTGTGATTTATAGTGTACAATAAACGTTTCAACACGGAATAGTTTGATGTAACGCACGCAACAGTTAAGAATGAGTAAGTAAATATAAGATACCTATCTTGTTAATTAGCAATAGAAAACGTATTTGTACCAAATCTTTAAAATTCTTACATTAAGAAGCTAAAAATATTTAACGGGAATAAAAATATACACTTCATTCAAGACTGTTTACTTACTTCACCAGAGCAACCACTTTCTTAAATCTAGTAATTATTCCAAGAAATAAAATTTCTTGGTTGAAGTCGATAATCTCTCGCATATATACGAACCTACCAACTACTTCAGCCAAGTAATTCTCTCTTCGTTCGAGAGATCACTTTTCTGTGTGCGTCAATAGTAACGGTAAATGGAAACGTAGCTGGGACAGTGGAAGATTATTTACTATTAGTACGATACGATCAGAACAATGTAATTGCGGAATTTTGAATAGTAGTGCGAGTTAAATATAGATATAGATACCCGCATCTCGTTTGACTGCCTCGCACCAAAACCCACAAGCGAGGGAAGCCGAACTGCGCAAAATATTGTTCATGTTTATTTCGGTCTTAAAAATTAACAAATAGTCGGAATGCTATTAAATTCAAGGGATTTGTATCGCAGTAAATAAGGATTATTTGCATGCTAACTGCGTAGTCCTGCTAACATTCGTTACTGAAATATCGGCTTCCATCAAAATCTTGTTCGCAACCTTTATTACATAAAAACTGAAGAAAACGAAAACGCCAATCTATAGAAGAGACTCTAGATGCAACCTGAAGAAAAAAAAGAAAATTTTTGTGGTAAGTGGTTAAAAGAAAGAAAAATCGGAAAGCCGAGCGTTAATTTAAAACTGCAAAAATCGGCTAATTTTTTTCACTCCTCTCGCGCTCATGTTTACACCGAGAGGCAAAGAATTTTAACAGTCATACAACATATGTGACCGGCTTCGAAGAAAGGGGTCTTATGGCTAAAAAATCTTATTCTTTAACATGCAATTTATCCGTCATCAATCGGACAAAACTTGGTGAAGTTAGATAGAGGATTCCACAAAACTATATTTTCGCGGGAGGAATCAATATTAAAGGGTACTGTTTGCGTACATCGTTGTCACATGGTGTGATCTGTATTTTCATTTTCCTTATTTAAAGTAATATACGCATGAATAATTTATCAGCTGCACAATATCAATAAGAAATGAACTTAATAAAATATTTTCAAACAGACATGTGCGTTCGAGATATACAGTTGAAAACATTATACTCGAACAAAGGCGTTCAAGTTTGCGAAACGCAGAAAAAACATTCGGTTCATAGCTGGAGAATTTCTTCGGCACCGAATTTAATTTTAATTTTTTTTTCTGGGACATCTAAATAACGTCGAATAACGTTGTAAAGGCTGCACGGAAGAATACATTCTTATGCCCACAAAAAATTGTTTTCGAGCACTACGGCGTATTACCAACGAAATATTATCGTGGTAAGTTTTAGACTATATACGTATGACTGGAATAAGCAATAATAATTTATGTTTTTAATTCAAAATGATGTATACTAATTAATATGATCTTGAAAAACAAATACACTTTAAACCTATTTGTAACTATTATCACTGATAATAGTTACAAATATATTTATAATAAATATATTTGGGTTTCTGCAGATGAAACTACGGATATGAAGGGTAGATGTGTGGTCAACGTCGTTGTCAGATTGTTCGGCCCGCGAGACTTATATAAACCCTATTTAATATCTACTCAGTTTCGCTGTACCGTCAAAGCTGAAGAGATATGTACATTAGTAAATGACGCCATAAAAAAGTAGGAATCACAGACGCTACCAAAGTATTACTGTTTGTCTCTGACGCTGCTGCGATTATGTAAAAAGTTGGAAAATTACTTAAACAACATTTTTCAAATATTCTTCATTTGACATGTTTTGCACACGCTATTCATAGAATTTGTGAATTTATTCGGGAAGAATTTCCAGACGTGAATACGCTAATAACCACATGCAAAAAAAAATTATTGAAAGCTTCTTCCAGATTGTCTCTTTACAAGGAAAAGTGCCCTAATCTACCTTTGCCACCACAACCAGTTATTACGAGATGGGGTACATGGTTAGAAGCGGCAATTTTTTATGCAAGAAACCTCGATATCATCATACCCTTCGTCTTAAATTTGCCTGATGAAGCAGTTAGTATTAAAGACTGCAAAAAAGTACTATCATTACAAGATTTGCATGAACAATTAAAATTTATAGATACAAATTTTGCGCAAGTATTGCCAACCATAAAGTTTCTAGAACAACAAAATGTTGAACTTGCAAGCAGTTTTCAAAGGATTGACGATTGTACGAAAGGTTACGAAGCATTGAAGCACCAATCAGTAAAAAATTACAAAAAAAAATTGATGCGGTAGTACATAGAAATCCGGATTTTAATGTTTTAAAACAAATCTCTACGAATTCATTTACGGATGAAGGAATTTCTCAAAAATATTGCAATTTGGTGTTGGTTTATTCTTTTGCGCCTGTGACTAGCTGCGATGTAGAAAGATCATTTTCAAGGTTTAAAGACGTTTCAACATCTAAGCGAAATAATTTTACTGAAGATAATTTAGAAAAATATGCAGTAATACAATCGTTCAATGCATATCCAAGAAATGAGTAAAATATTTCAGTGGGCACGTGTTGCATATAGTTACGACAAACATTTAATATTAAATTCACTCGGGTTACTACCGACCGCCAGGCGCTTCGCGCGTGTGGACATCAATCCAATCGACCGCATAAGTCGTCATTGACTCATGCGTGCCCGCTACGCACACTCATAGCTGGGCGACTTCTAGCACTGCGAGACATACATTTTTGTCCGGCCACTGATTATCAGCAACCGTAGTATTCAAAATACAACATATAGTTTTAAACATTTTAAACACTCTTATAATGAATTTAGATGTACAATTAATTATACCCAACAATATTTTACGAAAACGGCTTCACACTGATTCACTGATCGCGTCAAAACTTCGCATCTCGTTCCACTGCCTCGCACCAAAACCCACAAGCGAGGGAAGCCGAACTGCGCAAAATGTTGCTCAAGTTTATTTCATTAACAAATAGTCGGAATGCTATTAAATTCAAGGGATGTGTATCGCAGTAAATAAGGATTATTTGCATGCTAACTGCGTGCAACTTCTGATCCAGCATTTGACAAGTGGCATTTGGAACTCTATGACATTGGGATTATTGGATTATCTAATAAAATTTAAATAAAACTATATCGCATATGATGTAGCATTGTGATAATATGGAGGTTCTGTTAGCAGTATATACTTACCCCATATGGACAAATCGCTAAAAAGGCAACTAAACATAATGATAACTTCATTTTTAAAGACACTGTTGGTTACTCTAAAAATATATTATGAAAGTCGTGTTATCGAAATGTGGATCAGTAGGTATAATAAGTAATAATAGTAATAATTTCTTGCTCGAGTTGACATTAATTGAAAATGTTTCCAACATTGGTAGAAACATTATCTGAAGATTATGAACTGCTACCGTTCTATTCTATGCACAATTGTGGGTAGGTATGTCAAAATCAGAACATTCTTTTGACAGATTCCTTAACTATTTTTTTCAAAACCCGTAAAAAATTAGTTCTGTATTGGTATTTGTATTCCCTAAGACATTTTTAATTTAAATGTAAAACATAGTTTATTCTTGAGCAAATTTAAGACATTTTCGACCATCCCCTGTAGGTCGAATCAAAATTCTGACTTTGCGTACAGACTTTCTATCTAGAGTACCTAAAACTCTTTATAAAAAATACATTTTTGTCGATAAATTAAAATTCAAGTCAGCATGAAAAGAATTAAATATATTCAACAAAATAAAACGCATATAAATGTTATTAGCACGATACATATATTTCCAGATAAGTAACGAACATGGAATAAAATTAAAAATAAAATAAATTATTTAGTGTCTGCAAAACCAAGAATACTAAGAATACCACCAACCATCTCCTTTCGAAGTTCTAAAATAAAAAAAAAATAATAAAATAAAATAACATCAATAACATTACAATAGTATAATAGAGAACATGCGAGCGATTTATATCCATTATGTGCGAGTCAAATACGACGTTTTATCTACAACTCATAAATTCCATTTCATATAAAATATTTAAAATGTGTTTGTCAATGCTGGCGAGCTAAACTGTCAAATAACAGTCAGCCCCGTAGGTTTGACAGACTTGACAGTACTTTCGTATAATGATGACAGTTACTTTGAATAATGAAGTCATTATTCAGACGAACTGTAATTGTTATACAAAGCTACTGTCATCATAATCATCTGTGTGTATCATGGTAGGGATTATACAGAGTGTCCCCCGATGGACCTAACTATACCTATAATGGACGTAATTCTTAATTTCTCGAGAAAAAGTTATTCTTTATAAAGAGTTTTGGATGTCCTAAAAAGTGGAAAGCCATTGTTAATATATTAATTTAACATACAGGATGGTTAGAAAACACGAAATTTTATTTATTTTTAACAAAGTAATTTAACAAAACATTACTCCACATGTTCCCCTCCTACAGCTGCACATTTTTTCAATCATCTTCTCAACTCCCGATATACCAAATCAATTGTTTCTTCATTTATTTCGTCTACTGCTTCCCTAATTTTTAATTTTAGAATGTCTACATTATCGTGAAAATTATTCGCATACACCTTCTGTTTTAATTAACCTCACAGAAAAAAATCAAGCGGCGTTAAATCAGGTGAACGTGGTGGCCGTCCTATAGGGCAGAATCGTCCAATCCACTTATTTGGAAAATGTCTGTTCAACCAATCCCTGACTTGATATGCGCCATGAGCAGGACAACCGTCGTGTTGATAGTGTAGTGAAGACCTGAGCTGTAACTTGATTTCGTCCAGAGTAGGTAGCAAAAAATTATCCAACGTATCAAATTAAGTGTTTTGGTTTACAGTACCGTCAAAAAAGTATGGTCCAATTATTTTCTTGTAATAAATCCCACACCAAACATTCACTTTTTTATATTTTTGAGAATTGGTTGTAATACAAAAATTTGGATTTTCTTGAGACCAATATCTGCAATTCTATGAAGTAACAACTCCATTTGTGGTAAACGTCGCTTCGTCAGAGAAAATAATTTTTCTGTAGAAAAATCTATCGACCATAGTTCGTTCTCCCATTAATAGGCAAAGTTCTAATCGACGAGCATCATCTCCTTCTACTAAAGTGTGTATCAGTACTGGTTTATAAGGATGAAATTTTTTATTTTAAAAGATCCTTTGCAGGTGGCTTTTACTGATGTTCAAGTCTCGAGATCTTTGCCTCAACGATTTTTTTGGGTAAGTGTTCACGGAATCAATAGCTAACATATATATCAATAGCTACACATTTTTTCTTGATATTTTTCACGTCTCCTGTTGCATGAAATTTTTAACCAATACATGAACACAATTGACAGAATTGTATACCTCAGGGTATTTTCTGTTAAAAACTTTCATAGCACGGCGGTACGATACCTCACCTATGCCGTAACAAAGAACTAAATAAACCCTTTGCTCTAAAGTCAACATACTTTCAATCAGCTTCTATCAACAAATTGCTTGGATACGCTGTTACTACTGTCAACTGATCAATCATAAATGTGGTCTGTAAATTTTTTGTTCACCTTTATGTAATGTCTTTTCACTGGTGCGAGATGTAAAATTTGAAATAGAACATTCAAGTTTGATATTTGAGCATAAATCTAATTCAAACTAACTTTTACCTATAACATTTTTGATCTAATTCCGAAAAGCCGATAGTTTACTCTTCGGCCAATTTAACATTTTCGTGTTTTCTAACCATCCTGTATGTTAAATCAAAATATTAACAATGGCTTTCGACTTTTTAGGACATCCAAAACTCTTTATAAAGAATGACTTTTCTCGAGAAATTGAAAATTGCGTCTATTATAGGGATAGCTAGGTCCATCGGACACATTGTATATTTATATTGTATAGATACGTATATAATGAACTTATTATATTTGAGTTGTAGATAAAAACTATTTTCGCGACTATATTTTGCCAAACTACGATGATAATATCATAATATTCATAGTTACCTATAGGTAGTGAGTTTGTATTTATTGTGTTCATCCATTCTTCAAATGTTTCACGTATTGTAATCAAGGTATCAAGATATTCAGTTGCTTCATCTGTATTGAATGATTGCTCCACAAGATTTTGAGCATGTGCCTGGTAATATTTATTTGACTCATCGTAAGCTTGCTCAAAAGCTTTCAGTTCTCTAGAATTGGTGTTAAGATTGGTCTAAAATAAAAAAAAAAGAGATGCATATACACTGCTTTAAAAATATACAAATATTATTCCTATATTTTTGCAATAATGTAGAGAAGGTGTTACGATTGTGCTACGACAACTAAAGAAATCTGATGTGGCCAGGCACATGACTTTACCATACTATATAAAAGATTAATAGTTTAGCTGCATGAGATTCTATTTGATCGAGATCGGCCATGTCTGCATTAAAATACAACTAGTAGAACTAGACAGATATGTCGATTAAAGCTGCGTTCGGATATTGTACTCCGTTGACCCCCGGGTACACCGTCCAAATGACACTTACGTGTTATTGGGTGTAAAAAGTGTAACGGTGTACAATATCCGAACGCAGCTTATACTGACAGTAGGTATTGTCAAAACATTAGCGTTTGACACTACCTACTGTCATTAGAATCAAAATATCTGACACATCCTGGCTACTAGTTTTAATGCAGTACCGATCTCGATGAAATAGAATTTGATCATGCAGCTAAACTATTGATTGTACCAAAAAAATTCGTCATAAATTATTCAGAATTTCCTCTAGTTTAATTTATTATTTAACTATTTCGACGAAATTCCAGAAATGGCGGCGTATTTGCAAAATCTTTCAAAAATTTAAGACTAAACCTCCAGTTCCTTTGGACCCTTTTCAACAGAAAGCTTTTTTGTACCTTGGTCAAAAATGTTCAGGGGACCCAAAAAGACATATTTCCGCCAAAATCTCAAAACTTTTTTTTGGCACGATTACAATACTTTACAATACTACGTATGATAAAGTAAAAAAACTGTAAACGTTGGCTCTTATTATACTTACTATGTTTTTGAAAAGTCCATCTCTGATATTCCATAACTCCTGTTTTTCATTATTGAACACTTCTATATATGTACAGGTTGATGTTGCTGATATTGTTCCCTTTTCCAATTTCTTTCTCACATCAACTAATTCCCATAAACGGAGATATCTATCTCTTAATGGAACTGCCTTAAGCACTGTCCCTTTAAATGAGTCAAATATTCCTTCAAGAAAATCAGCGACAATCTAAAAAAATTATTATATATATATATATATATATATATATATATATATATATATATATATATATATATATAGGGTCCTGCAACTCAGTTCCCGCCTTCTGTAGCTCAGTTACTAATTAAGCTAAGAGTTTTACATTTTGCAGGCTTACCCTGTACTTCAAGGCACATTTCAAGAAATTATTTTTGATTATACAGGGTGTCCCAAAAATGTGCAACGCTATGGTAATATATTTTTTTAAATTGCATGCTATATATTTTTTTACACATTTGGAAGCCTGTTATGGTTGCCTACATACCACCCAAATTTTATTGAAATCGGTTGAGTGACTGCAGCGCAAAAAAATAAAAGCAAAAGAAAATTGTTTTTGCATCGTTGGCTTTAAAAATCAATAAAAACCACAAATTTCACCTCGTTAATAACATTTTGCGACGTCCTTATTAAGTTAGATCTAGTAGTCTCGTTAACCAAGTGTCATTGATCCAAATTATACAGGATGACCAAAATCTAGTGCCAAACTTGTCAAACTTCAAAGCGTGTTATTGTTCTTATTTTAAATTGTAACCCATACATTTTTCTAGGTGAAACGATGCAGAATTAAAAAATAAACATTGTTTCTAAATACAACCCCACCACAATTCCCAATATTTTAAAAGTTATTCGCCAAAAACTCATTTTTCAACGTTTCCAACGGCAATAATTGTAGGTAATAAATATCGTACGTGGCGTTGAAAAACAATTTATTTCATAAAATATAACACAGAGAAGTATTTTAGATTTGACTACTTAACTACTTAACTACTTAATTAAGTACACTCAAATCTAAAATATTTCTCTGCGTTATATTTTATGAAATAAATTGTTTTTCAACGCCACGTACGATATTTATTACCTACAATTGCCGTTGGAAACGTTGAAAAATGAGTTTTTGGCGAATAACTTTTAAAATATTGGGAATTGTGATGGGGTTGTATTTAGAAACAATGTTTTTTTTTTAATTCTGCATCGTTCCACCTAAAAAAATGTATGCGTTCCAATTTAAAATAAGAACAATAACGCGCTTTGAAGTTTGACAAGTTTGACACTAGATTTTGGTCATCCTGTATAATTTGGATCAATGACACTTGGTTAACGAGACTAGTAGATCTAACTTAATAAGCACGTCGCAAAATTTTATTAACGAGGTGCAATTTGTGGTTTTTATTGATTTTTAAAACCAACGATGCAAAATCAATTTTTTTTTCTTTTTAGTTTTTTGCGCTGCAGTCACTCAACCGATTTCAATAAAATTTTGGTGGTATGTAGGCAACCATAACAGGCTTCCAAATGTGTAAAAAAATATATAGCATGCAATTTAAGAAAATATATCACGTTGGCGTTGCACTTTTTTGGGACACCCTGTATAATCAAAAATAATTTCTTGAAATGTACCTTGAAGTACAGGGTAAGCTTGCAAAATGTCAAACTCTTAGCTTAATTAGTAACTGAGCTACAGAAGACGGGAGCTGAGCTGCAGGACCCTGTATATATATTCGTTATTATTTGATATAGCTGCCTGGTTGCTTGCTTTGTTAGCTTAGTTAGGAATTCTCAGCTGTTTTAAGACTTAAACTATTATGCCCAACAAAAAAACACTTACTACATGTGGCAGAATGACAATCGCTAAAACAACAACCAAACATATTGAGAACTTCATTTTTAATGGTTGGTAATACTAAAAATAAATATAAGTCGATGATACTGATAAATTGTTCATTATAAAACAATGGTAATATTTCCTTGCTTGAGTTGAATTAAATTGGAAATGTTAAAGTATTCCCCCTCTTTTTTTCAAAATGTATTGCAGCTGAATCCAATAACTAACTTTGTTCAACTTTTTACTTTATCCTAAAATGGAGACGCAAAAGAACTAAAACTAGAAATCGGACTTTTTAAGAAGAGGGGAATCGAATGGTGTTTGTTTTATTAAGATTGAACGAAGGGTCGACGAGATACAGCCTATTGAATATGTCGATTTTTACACGCTATACAGGGTGTCTCACGGAACTGGTACATTAGAAGTTTCTCATGTTCTACTATTTCTGGAAACATGAAATTTTGGAATGAGAATTTACTCGATCTGAGCTCTTCAGTTAAAATATTCTCAAGTTAACTGTCACGTCCTGTCACCGGAAGTCGGTATCAACTTTGTTATTTTAAATAGAAGGTTTCCCTATACCTAAATATCACATTGAGTTTTTTTTTGATTTTACTAATTTTTTTGTGTTTTACACGGTTACATTTAAAATTGAATATGTCTGTTATTATTGAAACAAGAAGTTTCATTATTGGTGGTCCAAAACTAGAAACATAACCAAATAAGACTATGTTTAATTCATCATGATATCTTTTACAGGGTATTCAAAATTTACCACACAATAATTGAATTTATAAACGTAAAAAACTCTCTTTTTTTCAAATGGAACAGCCTGTATATCGATACGCCATTCGATAGGAATATTTGGGATATCTAACTTAAATTAAAACTTAATTATTTTGTTCGAAATGCTACCCGTTCTGCTCCAAACATTTTGAAACTCTTTGCTGTACTTCTGTCATCGTCGGTCTTCCAAAATTTTGTTACATTCTCCATGAATGAAGAATAATATCAAAATATCACTATTTGAATAAACGTCAACGTTTTCCATTTCGTAACTAATACTACTAACTAATAACCACGTACAACTGCAGCCTTATTCTGCAGCACTTAGCGATATCGCAATACGTCACATCGAATACTTAGCGATATCGATAGCCGTATTCTACCGTTTTGGTCGATATCGACTAACCTCACTTTACGTTCATTGTGTACCTTGTGTACGGAATGTGTGAACCCAGTGACAACCAGTGTGTCAAAGGTGTAAAATATCGAAACAGCTAATAATGGTTCAGCAGTGTGTTGCGTATGGTTGCAACAATGATCATAATCCAAGACAAAAAATTTCATTTTACAAGTAAAAGACGACCAGCGTTTTAGTTAAATAGTATTATAATAGGTTTGTTCGAGCAGCACAAAAATAAGTGCAGAAAGATTTTATTCCTTCCCTTGCGCATGCGCAATAGAGCTTTCGAAAACATGCATTGCGCCTGCGTAGAAGAATAACTAATTGTTTTGATTGTTGCTAGAACAAACCTAATAATTCTGAAAAAGGTTGAAGATTATCAGTATAGTAATGAATTTACTATTAAAGTCTAATATTACATTCACAACTATGTTATAAGTTCCCGCCTAAACGTCAAGAAGTTTTAAAACGGTGGATTATAGCTATCCGAAGAGACCACTTAGGTATCTCTTCGGATAGCTCCTCCTAAACCCAGTAGGAATTCTGGACAACATTTTTTAGAAACTGATTATCAAATCAAACAAAGATGTAGCGAGAAATTTTTGAAACTTGATGCTTTGCTAAGTGTTATAGATGATACGTGGTATTGCAGCTAGGCCGTCGAATTATATTGTTAATATTGTTGATAAGAACATTGCTTTTTATATTGTTAAGTAAGTAAGTAATGTAGTTTTAAATAACAACATTTCGAATAACAAAAAAATTTAAAATGTGAAAAATAAGTTTTTATTTATAATTAATATTATCCAATAAATATAATCAGCATCATGTGGACTACTTTTTATATGAGAATGCGATTCCTTAATTCAGTAATACAAAGAGCATTTAGTCATTGGATTGAACTATGTACTAATATATAATTTAAGAGTACCTATATGTAGACAGTAAATTTTATTTAGCCGGAATATATGAATAAAATATACTTTTTATTAAATCTGCTATTAGTATCTAGTTTATTGAAGTCTCTGCAAAAGTTAAACTTGGTTAATTTGTTGCAATTTAATTGAAAAAGGATATTACAAATAAAAATGTGCAATTCGGCCGTAGTACTGAATGAAATACAAAGAGATGGCTAGCCCACATGCCTGCGAGTTGCATACCAAATGCATTTGCCTCACTTATTGACCATTACGGGTCCTTTCCAGTAAATACGTAGTATATAAATTTCACTGCCTCAAACGTACAACATAACTTCCTGACCACGAATCGAACTGCTGTCACATCTTACAGCAAATGTACTGTCAGTAAGGTATTCTTTTTATCGAATTTTAGCGATATCGATACCCGTGACGTCATGTTGAATGGAAACGGTATAGCGATGTCGCTAATCGCTATAATTGTAGAATAAGGCTCCTGTATTAGTATATTATTATACAAGTTTTATAAGACGTCAAATTGGCGCACGAGTTGTTTTGGGCACGACGAGCGTAGCGAGGAGTGCCCAAATGGAACGAGTGCGCCAATACGTCTTATAAAACGAGTGTAATATACTATTTTTTCTACTTTGCGTCATTAATTTTATATAAATTTAGAAATTGTGGTTACTATATCGCGCTAAATTAGAATCTAGGGTATTTTGCGGGTACCGCGTGGCAGCACTGTAGTAACTGTCAACTTCGTTAAAGATGAGATCGATGAAATAAAATCATGACAAAATCTAATTGTGAATAATTTTACTCTACTTTAGCCTACAAGTTTGAATAAATATTCAGCGAGGTCGCAACGATGATCATAATGGAGGTTGGGCCAACACTTTTAACCCTATGTGATAAATACATGAAACTTAACCTAAAAAAATACAAGTTTAAAATACTGGTTTCATAAGTATAATAATCAGAATAGAAGTGTTTGGCGGTGACTGATTAGTTACTTCGAAGAACAAGAACTTACTAAAGAATTGTTATAACACTTAACGTTTAATACCGGTGTCTACCTAATTCCGCTACGTAGCCGTTGCGGCTTATATATTCACAAGCACCTATAATTGAAACCCAATTCTAATTTCGGCAAAGTAGTTTATTAGAATAAATTATACTTAGTAAAATTACATGTGATGGAGGTAATACAAATACGTTGCACACAACCAGAACTAAGACGAAGTCGAAAGCGACGGACAAAAACTAATATGAATTGAACCGAGCATCCAAGCGTCCAAAATATTACCGAAAACTTATACGTTACGTAAACTAAGAAATCCTCTACACTTTAAATGTACTATAGTTTCGTACGTGTATGCTGATAAACCATTTATTGCACATATACAATCTCGCAGCAGTAATTAAAATCGTTCGTATCTACGATGTAGGTTTGATCTTCGCATAATACCTTATTAAAGTAAATGTGGTCCTTGAATTATCACTGAAAAGGGGATTTGATGTTTAGTTGAAAAGAATGATAACGATCACTTACTAGAGTCGTAAAACATCACCGTAAACGTCATGCTGGCGTATTTTGATGAACACAGCAAAACTAAGAAAGCCCCAATCCTTTGGCCATACTATAGCAGGCTACACCCATGTTTAAATATGTATAGAATATTGATATTTCGCAGTTTATGTGATTGCAAGCGATTAAGAAGATGCAGTGTGTGGTTATGTTGGGTTATGTATTGTACATTTGACATATGGCATTTGATATCACTGTGTACCAATCAGACAAAAATGTTACTGTTTTCGGTATTACAATGTGTTAATTGTAACACTGAAAACAGTGTTACAATGTGTGCATTGTGAATGCAAAGTAGAAAAATACATTTATTAGCGATACATGAACAACAATACAAACAAACATATCTGTCAAATGTAAAGATCTATCAAAATTAAGGTAAAAGTGCACGGAAAGTGCATTACCAGCGACCACCATCGGGCGTACACGAGAAATCCCGAGCACTGCAAATGTGCCATAAATGACATGAAAAGTATGAAAATATCTGTATTCAAATACATTTTATTATTTAAATACTGCACATAGAAATAGCAGTTTATAAAAATGATGTGTGGAAGGTTATCGATAATGAAATACTTTATCTGCCAACATGTGAAGGCCTCTTTATGCAACCCAGGAGTATTGAAAATGGATTTAAAGAAAAAGTGACAATATCTCAAAAACTATTAAAGATAGATATAGGTAGGCTTACCATAATTATGAAATTCCAAACCGGGACAGGAATGGCGTTAGAAATGACATATAAAATAATTATGTAAGTATTCAATTAAACGAATACTTACCAAATAAAACGTAGAATAAATCGAAATGATCATTACTTTTGTGACAAAAAAACAGAAAGAGGTATGTATAATTACTTATTGAACCACTTCTATTTTTGGATAGTGTACTTTTCTAAATACATATAAGGATTATTATTTAATAAAAATTTAAAAATATTATTTGTTTTAACCATCTCATAAATTTTGAGATGCCAACATTTATTTTGTAGAACAATAAATGAAGTCAAATTAGACTATCGTTAGAAATACTCGGACTTACTCTAACGCGGAGGAAGAAATTTATGGGGATATACACTACGATGGCGAACATGAAGAATAAAATAAAATGGTGTTTCCAAAATATTTTTGTGGACACAATGGAAAATGTATTATTGCCACCGAGCATTTGAAGTTCGAGACTTATACGCATTGACCTGAGAGGGCTGACATGTGCACTCTTGACAATCGTACTGAAATAATTATTATTTATTCAGTTTACAATTATCCATTTATTTAATTATTTATTCTTATGAAAGTATTACTGACACTGTGACATAAATTCATAGTTGCAGTTTACAATGGCTGTAAGTTGTTGCATCAACAGAAGTATTACTACATTTGTGAGATTGTTGAATTTCGACCAACAAGATTGTCGACCAATCTGGATATTTAATATTAATTTATGAATTATTGTGTATTATTATTGTTAAGTCACAAATGACAAATTATATACTTAATAACTTTTTAGCTGTTGTCGATCTTTCGAAGTAAGTCAAGATATATAGGGTGTTTCAATTAAAATTCTTAAACTATTTGACATTATTTAGCAAATGTCAAGTTGTTCGGGATAAGTCATATTAGAATCGCAAATCAATAATAATTGTCAAAAAGTGCGATACTTTTACTATCCAAAATTAGTTCCTTTGTTTTATCCTTGTTAGTTACCCCGGAAAGATTGTTTGAAGAATGCTTGTTTTTGATTTTAATTTTATAATATCTCAGAAACAGTTGACAAAAGCCTAATATGAGTTGATGTCAAAACAATTAGGACAAAAATCTTACTGAACACTGCAATAATATACCTAGTGTTCCATTTAAGCAAACATAAGTTTGTGTTGGTACGTTGTTGTGGGATATTGAGTAAGCATCAACATATTTTCTTGCTGTAGAGCGTATGACTGTCTGTAACTTGTATGTATGGAAAAAAAGTAAATTTGATTTCTTAAGCCCGTTAATATACTTTGTTTATAGCGTGGGACACCCTGTACATAATATTCTAAAATCAATACCAAAGGACTATACAACCTCCATATATAATTTTAAATCGACTATTGGTAGAAAATTATGCAGTCATTTTTGGAAAAGTTATAAATATTTTGCTAAACCAGAACACCGAAATGTATATTCCATGTTCAGATGAAGACACCTCAGTAGTTCGCCTCGGAGCATTCATGTATGACTAACCGAACTAATAACCTACAATTTTGTGTATGATAGAAAGTTATTCAAACATTTTTTTAAAAAATATGAATTGTTTATTTACATAGCCAACTAAAATATAAATTTCCTCCAGTCGGTGCTCTACATAATATTGTCATATGGATGTTTTTCATCTACGATTTCGTTTAGCAGAGAAATGACAAATAATTTTTGTTAAAGTTATAAAAAATTTTCTGTAACAGAGATACATTCGTTCTATAAATTCGAAATTGTGGAATTGCGTTGAAATATTGTTACAATCATTAATCGATTAGTCACTATTTAACACTTTGTTGCTGATAACCTTCAAATCATGATAATGTGTATCTTTCTCATAAAAGGCAGCATCAAAAGCATGAGGGCAGTTTTCTTGACAGAGAAAATTTGATTTGCGGCGCTCTTTGTACATTTCTAAAATATTTCAACTTGCTGACAACTAAGATAGAAATCTGTGATAGTATGTTAAGAATTTTAACCGGGACATAATAATAATAATAATAATAATAATAATCTTTATTGGTGCTATATACATATAATGCTTACACAAGTCAAAGAAAGAAACAGAAAACAATGTAAATTAGTTAAACTAAATTTAGATCTGCAAAATTACTACTTAGGAATTCATCAAAATTATACACACATTTCTGCAATAAATACCTTTTCATGACTGACTTAAAAACTTTTGGAGAGTAAGCCCTAGTTTCAGCCGGAAGAACATTGAAAAATTTCAAAGCCCAATAATTGGCTCCATTACGAGATTTCTGCAGTCTCAGAAAAGGCTGGCGATACTGGTGATTTGTCCTTGTGGAGTAGGAGTGAAATGAGTCAACTGGAGCAAAGGTTGCTGAATTTATCTTCGCATACATCAAGCACTCCAATATAAAGACCGATGGCAAAGTCAGAATATTAACATCCCTGAAGTGATCCCGACAATCATCTCTATAATTTATACCGCGTATTACTCTTAAACAGCGGCGTTGTAATGAAAAAATTTTGTTGGAGTGGCTACTGTGTCCCCAATTAAATATTGCATATGTCATAATAGAATGAAACAATGCAAAGTATGCAACCACTAGATATTCTTGTGAAACTGTTTCTCTCAGTATTCTGAAGAAATATATTACCTTTGCAAGTTTCTTTGAGACAGAATCAACGTGATTGTCCCATTTCAGTTTAGAGTCTATTAGGACTCCCAGAAATCTGACACACTCACCGTCATCACAGTTCTCAAGATGCCGCAGAGTAAATAGTAAGGACATACACTTGTCGAGATTGATGTGCAATTTGTTTGAGGAGAACCATTCCTTCATGTTATTGTCGGTTTCATCTAACGTTCGGAGAAGCTGTTCGTAGTTATCTCCTCCATTTACTACTGTTGTGTCATCAGCAAATAGAACAATTTTTGAAAGAGCGCTTGCATTCTGAATGTCGTTTATGAAAGTTAGAAACAAAATCGGGCCCAGAACAGAACCCTGTGGGACTCCATATATACATTGTTGTTTTGTTGACATGTTATTTCCAATTTTAACATATTGATTCCGATCGCTAAGATATGATTTTATTAACTGGATGCTGGAGTTATTAATATTGTAGTATTTAAGTTTCTCTAACAATATTTCATGCGGTACGCAATCAAAAGCCTTTGTGAGGTCGTAAAAAGAAGCTACAGCATGATGACCACGCTCAAAGTTTTCCAAAATTTTACTTATCAGTGCCTCTATCGCCATGCTAGTCGATTTGCCGTGCCTAAATCCATATTGAGAGTCAGTAAAAAGATCATTATTTTCAAAGTGTAGGTATAACTGGTTTTTTAGTATTTTTTCAAAGAGTTTTGATAGTATGGGTGTTAAGGATATGGGTCTGTAGTTATTGCAGTTCTCTGTTGTGCCCTTTTTGTGGATAGGAATGACTTTTGATATTTTTAAGGCTTTAGGAAAATAATTTTGCTCAATACAGGCATTGAAAAGATGCGTTAGTGGATATATTAGGATGTTCATCATTGTCTTAATTATCTTGACATTTAGGCCATAACAGTCTGTGCTAGCAGAATTTTTTAGGGTTTTTATTACATCTCTCATTTCATTGAAAGGCACGGTTTTAAAGGTAAACTCATTGTTCTCAATAACTGGTCTCATGTAATGACTTGGATTCGTTTCTGATCGATCCACTTTAAGCATTATTTCTCGGGGAGTATTCACAAAATAGTTATTAAACTCTTCAGCAGATGGGGTATTTTCTGCAGTAGTTTTCTTGGGGATGTTGTGTTTAATTATTTTCCATAATGTAGATGGTTTATTTGAACTGGATGCAATGTATCTATCAAATGCTGATTTCTTTGTGTCTTGAAGTTTAGATCTGTAAAATGTTTTGAACTCCTTTAAGTCATTTGCTGATCTCAAACCAGGGTATGAGCGATTTAAGAGATTCAATAATCGCATGTGTTCCCTCATATCATATAGTTCATCCGTGAACCAGTTCACCAAGGGTTTGGACTCACAGACAATCCTCGATTTCATAGGAAAACTAGACTCAATCGATTCTGAAAGAATGCCAACAAACCTATCTGTCCTTAAATCCAAGTCCAACCGACTATCACGCACAAAAGACCAGTCTGCGCCTTCTAAAATATTGTACATAGCAAACATACCAAGATCAGTAATTGGTCTATATGAAATCCTCTGAGCAGACTTGTCCTGCGGTAAGCATCGTAATTTAGCAACCAATCCCGCATGGTCGGATGATAAACTGTCATCAACCCATAGTGTTTCAAACAGAATAGAATTCGAGATAAAAATATTGTCTAGACACGCGTCTTTTCTCGTGTGTTGTGTATTTGTTGGGGAGATACCAAATGATTCAAAAGTATTACACACTATCGCAGCGTTTGGATCATTTGTGGCAAATCTCACATTAAAGTCACCACAAATTATCAGTCTATGATTATTATGAAAGCGTTCAAGTATATGGGATAGTATATTAATAAAATTTTGGAGATTTCCATTAGGCGATCTGTATATGGAGAGAATGGTAAACTGTTTGCACCTAACTCCTGCTACCTCAATGTCCAACTCCACCGAGTTATTGCTAAAGTTTAGTTTCTCGAAATAAACATCCGCTTTGACGTAAATGCAGACTCCACCATGCCTTTTCTGAGACCTACAAAAGAAATCAGCTAAGTTATAGCCCGGTATATTAATTGTTTTTAGTTGATCAGTCTGTAACCAGTGCTCATTTATACAAATAATGTCAACCGTATTTTTATCGTTAAATAATGCAAGTTCATTAATTTTGTTGGCAAGACACTGAATGTTTATGTGAAATACTTTCAAGATTTCGGGTTTCTCACAGGGGTCCTCCAGAAAAAACGGTTGAGAGACGATCCCCTAGGCCACAGTTCCGGGTTTACCAAACCGGCCGGGACATCGGGACCGATGTCTCAAACCGGGACTGTCCCGGTCAAACCGGGACGTTTGGTAACCCTAGATATAGGGAATCCTAATATTGATTGATAGGGAATAAGATTTCCTATCGAATGGCGTATCGATATACAGGCTGTTCCATTTGAAAAAAATTAGTTTTTTACGTTTGAAAATTCAATTATTGTGTAGTAAATTTTGAACACCCTGTATAAGATATCATGATGAACTACACATGGCCTTATTTGGATATGTTTCAAGTTTTGGACCACCAATCATGAATCTTCTAGTTTCAATAATAACCAAGATATTCAATTTTAAACGCAACCGCGAAAATCACCTAAAAATTAGTAAAATCGAAAAAACAAAAATGGTGATATTTAGGTATAGGGAAACTTGATCAAAAATGATGAATTTTGATACGTAGAAGCCAAAAATAAATTGAAAATTATATCATTCCATTTAAAATAACAAAGTTGATACCCACTTCCAGTGACCGGACGTGACAGTTAACTTGAGAATATTTTAGCTGAAGCGCACAGATCGAGTAAATTCTAATTAAAAAATTTCAAGTTTCCAGAAATAGTAGAACATGAGAGACTTCTAATGTACCAGTTCCGTGAGACACCCTGTATAATTTCAATTATTTTGTAACCATGCAAGGAAATGTAACAATTGTTCCGCTAATTCGCTTCTTGATAACATTAAGTTTTTGTTATCACCTTCAGCGTCATTAAAAATGAAGTCTTTGTTAATAGCAACGGTTGTTTTGCTTATTTTCCCCTATGTTGTAAGTATCCAACAAAAATAAAATAAAAGCGCATCATCTTCCAGTATTAACATGATTTTTACATCCTAGCATCTGCAAGAATGGATCCAAAACTCAGACGTACCAGGCATAATGGATAACACACTATTTAAAAATGAATCAGAACTTCCTATAGTGGACTACATGAAATCATTAAAAACAATGGTCGATACATTCAAAAAACAATTGCAAAACGACGAACTTGATGACACAGTTATGACCAATAATGTTGTCACTTTCAACGGGTTGCCAGAGCAGTTAACAGCACTGAAAGATTTCATCTTAAAAAATGTAAGTTAGACAAGCGAGGTATTAAAACAACACGCATTTGTTCTTTGTTGCTTATAGGGGATGTTTGTTGGTGCCCCAAAGCGATTGAAAAAATTTGAGAAATCTGTTAAGAATATGAAGGAACTCATAGATGAAGTCAGTCATGATTTTGTTAATTTGCGAACGCGCGATGTGGCAAGATATGGAAACACTTTAGAGGAGATGATAAGTGCGTTTCAGAATTGGGTGGAACACATAAATTCAGATATACCTGGTAAAAAAAAACATATTTATATATGTCTCATGGGACGTTGGATTGCATGGGTACTTTTGTTATTATTAGAGATAGAAAGTCGGTTAAATGGACAAAGTAGTGCATATTTATGTGATATTTCATAATGTGTTCAGAAAACAGTTGAATTCCAAACGGTGCCCAACCTATTTTAAAAAACCAAAAAATGACATTTTTAATTGAATCAGTGCAATATCTTGAAAAGTAAAGTAGTTCACAGAGAATTAAATGTATTACATATTTTATTTATATTTGCATTAAAAGCAGGGCTATGATTAAAACAATCATCATGGACATGTACTGTTTTTGAACTCGACGGAAAAACAGCATACATTTTTAACAATATTTGTTTATTTAAACCATTTAAATAATATTTTTATTGTGATGTAGGTATGTATAGTGTTTTTGGAGTCAACAATAAATTCCTTATTCATTTCATATTATTATATTTTCCGAAACGCGTTAGTAATGCAGCAAAAACAAACATGTGCATACTTCGTACAAGGATATTAACTCCTTGTCGAAATTGAAATATAAAAAGACATCTCGTACTATGCCTCGAAAACAATTTCTTTCGACAACAAAAATGTATTTTTCTGTGGAGCATTGACGGTACGGGTATGTTTTCGTCAAATATTCGAGCAACATTCGGCGTAGTTATTTTACAGCCATAATAGAACACGTTTTTGTCCAGCCGGCCGGTCCGCTTCGAGAATTTGAAACGTTTTTGTAAGTGCACATGTACCTACGATGTTTTGAATCGAAATAACATTTTTATACTCTAGGAATTTTTAAGCGTTGACTTATTTATAAAATATAAATCTCAGTTTAATTTGCTTAGACGAATAATATACTGGGTATTAAAGCAACTTAACATTTTTTTTTATTTCTGCAACGAATTAAATTGAAAATTCTAATACTTCTAGTACTGTTGTTGGACTAAAATTCTTTGTATTTTTTTTTAATTAAGTATTATATTATCTAAATGGACACCAGATCTAACGATGCTATTAACTTAACAAAACCGGATACCCAAAGAATTTTTAAATGAAGATTTGCAAACAAAAACTTATTTGTTGATTTATCAAATGAATCGGTCGGTTCGAAAACACTACAAGTCCAAAAAGTGAGTTCTGAGAAAATTAACAAAATAATTTTGTTGGTGCAATATCTTGAAAAGTATAGCAGTTAGCTATTTTGTGCCAATAGACAAAATATAAAGTAGTTCACAGAGAATTAAATGTACTACATATTTTTATTTATATTTGATTTAAAGCAGAGCTATGATTAAAACAATCATCATGGACATGTACTGTCTTTGAACTCGACGGAAAAACAGCTTATATTTTTAACAATACTTGTTTATTTAAAGCATTTAAAAAATATTTTTATTGTGATGTAGGTATATATGATGTAGGATTTGCATTAAACTTATTTCCCGTAATATTTGAAGATTGATAATTAAAAATGTCATTTCAGATTTTTAAAATAAATTCAAAATGGCGGATTATACATAATTAGTCAAAATTACCGGAACACCTTAGTAATTCTTTAACCGTAAAGGATTTCAAAAAAAAATTCAAACAAAACTTTTTTGGATTTAAACAAGCTATATATTTTCAATATACGGATGTTCATTTTATTCTGAAAATTTGGCAAACTTTTCTTTTTCTAATAGAGCACCCTGTATATTTAAAAGAATTTAATTCTAAGCGTTTGTAAGAATCATCTTTTATAAAATGCATCATCTTTGAGTTATGAGCAATTAACCGATCATTAACGGATAAAAAAATAAAAAAATCAAGAAAAAATAACTAAACTATGAAATAGCATAATAAATTAAATATTCAAACTGGTAAATTAAATAAATGTGTATGTATGTGGGAAAATATTCTTAATTTGAAGTCCAGGAATTTTGATTAATTGCTTATAACTAAAAAATGACAGTATTGTATTTTAAAAAAAAAATGATTTCTATAAAAGAATTAATCCTAGAATTAAAAAATGTATGTTACCAAATTTCCAGAATAAACAATAGTTTGTTTAAACACATTTTTTTCCTCAATTGGAGAATTATTAACGTTTTCGGTAATTTCGTCTATTTTTGATTAGTTGAGCATAACTCAAAAATAAGGCATTTTATAAAAAAATTATACAAAAGATTCTTGAATTAATCTTAGAATTAAAAAATGTAAAGTTATCAGGATGTTCTATTTGAAAAAGGGAACGTTACGAGATATCCAGAATAAAATGAACAGGCTGTATAATAAAAATATATTTAAACGTTACACAGTTTAAAACAAAACAACATAAAAAAGAATTATGGACCGATGAAACATATTTTGTAACTGCGGTATTTTTAACTGAAAGAAGACACACTACTGGGTACTGGGCCCGCGAAAATCAGCACCTTTTCGTATCGCGCCATAATCAGGTACGGTTTGGTTTTAATGTATGGTGCGGTATAGTGGACAACCGATTAATCGGACCAATTTTTTTCACAAAAATTTAACTTTGGAGAGGTACCGGCAATATTGGTCTCTGAGGACGTGGAAGAAAGAATGGACGATGAACCGTTGGCCTTACGCTAAGGTATGAGGTTCCAACAAGACGGAGCACCTGCACATAATGCCCGAATTGTGAGGAACTATTTAGATATCACATAAACGGAGAGGACCTATTCAGAAGTATTATGACCACCAAGATTGCCGGATCGTACCCCTTGTGATTTTTATCTATGGAGTGACTTAAAAAACAAGGTGAATGGTGTTTATAATTTTGGAAACGTTGGGGAGTTATGTGACACCGTCATCGCCGCTTTCAATTCGATTGACAGATGAACCCTCGGTAAGGTCACCGTATTACGGAATGCTGTGAAAAATGCCTCCACGAAAATGGCGAGATTTTTTAATACGTTATTTAGTTTGTTAAAATGTTGTTACTTTCCTATGTTATGTAGTTAGTACAAATAAATACATTCCAAAATTTTACTGTAACTTGGCTATGGGCACCTAAATACTGTATTACTCAAATGTGCTTTTCATGGCACCATGCGATTTTCAGATGCTAAGAAAGAACTGCAATTTTGTCGGCTTATTGTGTTCTAAATATGGCATGTGGCATACCAAATTACTCAGAAAAAAATCTGAATCCAAACACGTATAAAACCAATATGGTGTCCATAAGAAAAACAAAAGTTTCGTTTGTTTCTGACGAATTCATAGGCGAAAAAAATTTTAAACTGACATAATCAAATTGTAGACAAAAAAGTGTCTTTATAATGTCAAAACGCCTTTTTGATGGGATCACAAATAAAGAAGTTATGACCATAATTAAAAAAATACATTTTTGGATTTTTTCAAAATAGCTTGGAAACCATTTGGAATTCAACTGTTTTCTGAACGGATTATGAAAGAGCACATAAATATGCACTACTTTGCCTATTTAACCAACTTTCTTTCTATCTTTAATAATAACAAAAGTACCCATACAATCCAACGTCCCGTGAGACTGCACCGTGTTTTAACTGCACATCTAATGTTGTACCTTTTGGTTATATATTGGTTTCTTTTTTTAGGGCTCAATGTTCAAGTGACCAAAAGTGCGCAACAACTTTTATCACACAAAATAATGGGTGCTTTCGCGCAGTTATTTTACCAATTGTGGGTTAAAAATAATATCCAAGAATAAATTTGTACTTGCAACATGAATGTTGTTTAATATTCCTCCACGATTTGGCTAGTGTGTTATCGAACAGTGCATGGTGGATTGAGGTTATGTTTGTCTGTCATATGACAGACATTCACATAACCACAAATTGCATTTTTCTACTTTCACAATGCACACATTGTAACACTGTTTTCGGTGTTACAATTAACACATTGTAATACCGAAAACAGTAACATTTTTGTCTGATTGGTACACAGTGATATCAAATGCCATATGTCAAACGTACAATACATAACCTAACATAACCACACACTGCATCTTCTTAATCGCTTGCAATCACATAAACTACGAAATATCAATATTCTATACATATTTAAACATGGGTGTAGCCTGCTATAGTATGGCCAAAGCATTGGGGCTTTCTTAGTTTTGCTGTGTTCATCAAAATACGCCAGCATGACGTTTACGGTGATGTTTTACGACTCTAGTAAGTGATCGTTATCATTCTTTTCAACTAAACATCAAATCCCCTTTTCAGATATAATTCAAGGACCACATTTACTTTAATAAGGTGTTATGCGAAGATCAAACCTACATCGTAGATACGAACGATTTCAATTACTGCTGCGAGATTGTATATGCGCAATAAATGGTTTATCAGCATACACGTACGAAGCTATAGTACATTTAAAGTGTAGAGGATTTCTTAGTTTATGTAACATATAAGTTTTCGGTAATATTTTGGACGCTTGGATGCTCGGTTCAATTCATATTCGTTTTTGTCCGTCGCTTTCGACTTCGTCTTAGTTCTGGTTGTGTGCAACGTATTTGTATTACCTCCATCACATGTAATTTTACTAAGTATAATTTATTCTAATAAACTACTTTACCGAAATTAGAATTGGGTTTCAATTATAAGTGCTTGTAAATATATAAGCCGCAACGGCTACGTAGCGGAATTAGGTAGACACCGCTATTAAACGTTAAGCGTTATAACAATTCTTTAGTAAGTTCTTGTTCTTCGAAGTAACTAATCAGTCACCGCCAAACACTTCTATTCTGATTATTATACTTATGAAACCACTATTTTAAAATTGTTCTTTTTAGGTTAAGTTTCATGTATTTATCACAGTAAGGTTAAAAGTGTTGCCCCAAGCTCCATTATGATCATCGTTGCGACCTCGCTGAATATTTATTCAAACTTGTAGGCTAAAGTAGAGTAAAATTATTCACAATTAGATTTTGTCATGATTTTATCTCATCGATATCATCCTTAACGAAGTTGACAGTCACTACAGTGCTACCACGTGGTACCCGCAAAATACCCTAGATTTTAATTTAGCGCGATATAGTAACCACAATTTCTAAACTTATATAAAATTAATGACGCAAAGTAGAAAAAATAGTATATTACACTCGTTTTATAAGACGTATTGGTGCACTCGTTCCATGCGTGCGCCAATTTGACGTCTTATAAAACTTGTATAATAATATACTATTTTAGAATCGCTTGCAATCGCATAAACTGCGAAATATCTATATTATACAGGGTGTTCCTAAATATCATGTAAATACGAAAAGGGGTAATTCTTTGGCTTATTTAATGACTAAAAATTCTTCATATAAACACAGGTCCGCAAACGCTTCGTTGCCGATCTACAGGGTGTTGAAATTTCAAGATTTTTTTAGTTTTTTCTTGATAGCTCTTGTAACTCTTGTTCTTCGAGAATCGAAGTAACCAAACACTTCTATTCTGACTATTATAATTATTAGACCACTATTTTTTAAAGTTAACTTTTTAGGTTGTTTCTAAATCTATATCCTTTATTCACTGGTTGTCATATAAGTTTTTATTATAGTAGCCGTTGCGGGTTAATAGTGTTGCCCCAAGCTCAATTGTGATCATAGTTGCGCCCCATTAATTATTTATTTAAACTTGAAGGCTAAAGTAGAGTAAAATTATCCACAATAATATTTTGTCATGATTTTATCCCAACTTTACGAAGTTTACAGTTTACTGCAGTACTACCAGTACAACAAACATGCTACCCGCAAAATACTCTAGATTCTAAATATAGTAACCACAATTTCGCAACATCTTTCCCTTGAATGAGGCATAATAAAGGTTAAAACAAAAATAACACAATCTACAGTGTCAACATATTATATTTGCATGAAAATATGTCCTCCTACTTTGCTGTTTGTAGAGTTGTACCTCGAAATGATCTTACAATCCTTGTGTTTCATCATCCATCCATTCAATTGTATCTCTTAGCATTGCATCTAACCCTAAAAAAAATATTTGTGTTACTAATAGGTATACATTGTTCACATTATGTATATTGTTTCTGAACTCCTATAGTGTGTGAAGTCAAGAACTACTATTGGCTTTACTTTTTCTTAAAGAAGAGGACAAAAAATAATCAACACAAAACACCACGAATGTTTTGTTGAGATTTGTACCTTGAATGTCTGATTTAAAAGTGTTCGCCCACTTTTTTATCGCTTTCATCAATTTAAGAATAGCGTCTCTAACTTGACCACTGTCAGTGTTTTTCCAAACACTGTTGTCTGGTCCGTATTTAATAAAAAGCTGTTCCATAGCTAGGTGATGGGTTTCAGATCCACTGTCCAACGGGGAATGCTGCAAATTAAAGAAAAGCATTGTTGTGACATTCAGTCAAAATTACAAGTTGATTATTGAACATAAAAACTCTAAAAATCATCAAAAATCTTTTACAACGTTGGCAAAATGACGAAGAAGAGACTATTTGTTTTAAAAGTAGAATTATGTTTCTCTTTCATGTTATACCTATAATACAAACTTTTAAATGACACGTGAATCTTTACAATCTGAGTCTCGACAACCACCAACACGCACCATCAGAAAGAATACGAGAACTGGAGGCGGAGAGACTAAAAAGTTCAAAGTTTCAAAATCATGAAAATACGACCATGACTATTTGAAATTTGGATTCATGTAAGAACATGGAAGTGAGATGAATACACAGCCGCTTTGTGTAGAATGTTCTGAGAGTTTATCTAATGATGCCATGAAACCCACAAATATCGACAGACACCTGCAGTCGGAACTCGGAAAATAACAAATAGAGTCATAAATACTGCATCTCGGACACATGTTGCGACCCCATTTTTACCAGATTTTTGCATCAAATGCTCGAATTCGGATTCAAACGAGTCTGTGCCTGCAATCTGTAGTTTGCACAAGATAACTCTGTCACGCGGAAGACATCGTGCGACGCGGAAAGCCAACAAGCAAGGAACGGCGTTCTGTAATTACCGCTTTTCATCAGGAACGATTGTCAGTTCGTGAAAATGCAAGAAATAAGTCAACGATAAGTGAGTCACCGATAAGTGACACTCTTCACCAATATGAAGAAACTTGGAATTTGGATGACGTGTTCGGCCGGGACTATCACGAATAATTTCCCAAGCGGATGAAGAACGATTAAAATTAAAACAGAAAATTGACCGCACCTAAAATCACCTCTGAAGTCAATCGCGATCGTGAAAGACCAATTTTCGTAAGCACAGGGAAACGACGTCTCCAAGCGGAAAATCTGCTTGGACGCGTTGCCGTAAGAAAACCATTGCTTCGTCGGGGAAATCGTCAGAAACGACTTCAGTGGGCAAGAACACATCGAAGTTGGACGAATGAAGACTGGGAACAGTTGTGTCTGACATGATATCTTTCATTTCAAATGTATTGTAGCTTTTTGCAACTTTATTTTGTACATATGGCCAGATTAATTCAATTACAACGGGCTACAGGTAACCAAAATAATTTTACTTCATTGCTTCCGATTTATATAACTCCGATAAAATCTAATAGAAGTACCTTCTCTTGATGGTGATTTTTTGACAGATTCAACAGCTGTGTTTTAGTTATTTCAGAAAGGAATTTCTGACATTGATAATAATTAATTGTTTTACTTTTTTGGAATAATACTTCAGCATTCTTGCTCAATACTTGCAAAGCACGTACGCACGCAACGCAGTTACTCAAGAAACTTGATTCAACGAATGTTTATGTATTTATGTTATCTTGATTTTACCCAAAATCATATTATTGGAGCCTGAGAAAAAATATTTGGTTTTGTTATTTTATTTGTTTATGCTACCTGATAACAGGGCCACCCTAACCACAGGACTAAATGGGCTATAGCCCTGGGGCGCCAACCTTTTGGGGGCGGCAATTATTATTGGTGTTATATTTTATGTTATTATTAGTTATTTTGATATTAGTTAGAGAGTTAAAAATCAACGTGTTCGAGAATTTTGTACAATAATTATCCCTCATTAAGATTTTCTCATGTTTTCATACTTTACGCGCTCAATGTCTACATACCATAAATATGAAAATAACAACTTCCACTAAAATGTTGAACAGTGTCGTCCTAATATTTAAATGGCTTAAATCCAAAACAATAACATTTACAATAGAGAAAAAGCGGTTCAGATTTGTATAGAACCAGACGGAGACCAGCTGCTTTACTTATTAGGGATGTAAAGACGTACTATATATACTATAAATTATTATGATACTTATTGCATCCTTTAATCGATGTGAAATTTGCTTATCGAATTATGTAACATAAAAGCTATGTTGGCAAAATTTGAGTATTTGGACTATTTTCGTACAAACTAGGCTGACAATTTATTATATGGAAGAATGGTTTAAAAGCCAATTTATTCCCAATTTATTCCTTATAAAGGGAATTTGTAGTAATTCCCGCAGTACAGGAACTGCTGAGTAATGTTTTTGTAAGGTTATTTTATATTTGATGGCAAATCTAATCAAATGTTTCAACATAAAGCTTTTGGTAATTTTTCAAGGATAATAAATAATTGACTCAAAAATTGCGTCTACATTTCCTAACGTGGCCCCAGCACTACGCACTGCGCATTTTTAGTAATGCTACTACAAATTCTTTAGGGCAGAGCAAATTAAATTATTTGAGTAGTTTATTTATATAGAGTGGCCTGTTTAATAACTTAAATACGTGTGATATCAGTTTGTTAAAGAAAAAAGCACGGACAACAAATATATACTTTTGTTTTGTTTACTATAAACGTTGGTTTTTTCATTTCGTCTTTTTTTTTCGAATTTTGTATAAATATTATGTTTTTGTTTAGTATAATGATAATGAATTGGCTTTTTCTAGTTCTGACACTTTTGAATAACTTTGTCGGGCACCCCGCACCCGTTAGCTATCTCGCGTATTTTCTTATGAAGAGGGGCGCATTAATTTTAGTAGCCCACTGGCGTCGAATATCTTAGGACGGCCCTGCCTGATAATATTTGATTGCTGCTGTTGATTCAAAAGGCGTTAAAAATAAAATAAACTTACAGCTTTTCGTTGTACACTTGCAACCTATTCTTTCATTAAACAAAGAGTCCACCATTTCTAACCTTCAACTTCAATGCTGGTTACAATAATAAATATGTATGATGTTTCTTTTATTTCTAAGTACGGGCCTATGATACATGCTGTAGTCGACCTCAAACCCGAGCCGATGACGACTGCGTTGAACGACGTGACGTACTTGCGCGCTGTACCAAAATTATATCGAATATTTATGTCGCTTTATAAAATTACTGAACATCTGAAATGTCTTTCTATTTCAATAGTCTCATTAAACAAAATTCTGCGATTGTTTTCGTACCTGTCTCGTTATCGTGATAATACTCGTTGCCGAGATATCCGCTTCCATAAAAATCTTGTTTATAGCCTTTATTGCAAAGAAAATTAGAAAATGACAAAAGCCAATCTGTAGACAAGATCTTAAGTTATACTCTGTGTAAATTTGAATTTTTTTGGGCAAGCGGTTTAGCAGAAAAAAATTTGGAAAGACGAGCGTTTATTAAAAAGGGCTAAAATCGGGTACATTTTTACACTTCACTCGCGCTTCTGCCCAAACCTAGGGGCAGAAAATTTTGATAGTCAATCATGTTATGTAGAAATGATTGAGGAGTATAACACACTTTATTTCAATTTTTTTTGTTCAGTCGTTGCAGAGTTACGAACCTCCAAACACAAGGATCAATACGGTTTGCAACCGTTAGTAATTTATGCACTTACAAAATCTACCATGAAAGTAACTATTTGTCTCATCTGCGTGTACAGTCCTATAGATATTGTGCCAATAGCTTGACATCCTTTCGATTCAGCATCTTGATTACAATGTCGGTCCAATCTAGTGATCCTTTTTTCAATTCTTTCCATAAGATTATTGAACTGTGGATTGATTCCATAACAGTCCTAGAATAAAAGTTTAACTAATGTTTGTTCCGCCTGACCATAAGCCACCATACTGACGTGTATTGTGTACAAAGCTATAACCATAAATATTGTACACTTCATCTTATAGCATAGATTTGGTAAAAAGGACGACTTGTAATAAGAATAAAGATTGACGTTTACAAAAAAAAAGTATTATCGATATGCCATTTCATGCTAAAATTAACAAAACAATGCTTTTTTCGTATGCATTGTTAAAACTGTATTCGATCAAATTCTAAAATGTATTTATTTTAATCTTGTTATTACAATGGAATCAGTAATGGGTTATATATTAAGGCGGTTTATACAATTTTTGCCTTGCAAGCCATCGACGAGGCGACGAAAGTTCAGAATGAGATAGAGCTATACAAACTAAACAGCCGACGTGCAGCACGCTAAATATTACACGTCAGCTTCGAAATGTAAATAGGATAGCTGGGCGTTTCTTAACTCACTAACAATAAAGTGGGGGACATTATTTGTGTAACTGTCGAGGTGGACGCATAGCGATCTCAACCAGCGTGGTACATACGTGATAATACATTTCTTACAAATTACGCAATCTTTACTTATGCCATGAACGAAATAAATCATATAAAATAAATGATCATACCAATTATGGATACCTAATATTTTTATCTAGTTATTTTGACGTCGAATAACTGTTGAACTACTTACTTTGATTTGATTATTTTTTCGGTACATAGTGAGAATGACACTCGTGAAGATTGTCACTTGCTTTTATTTATTTTTTTTTTATTTCTCAATCTTTGTGCCGATGGTAACAGTGGAAATGAAAAGTAACAGAATAATGGCTTTTTGTCTTCTTTTATAGCACCTATCCCGTCTATAAACATAATGTCGTTGTCGGTATTCGTATTTCACGGTGACATACATTTTATGTTTTTTTTTTGTGTTAGGAAAGTAGGTACGCATATAGACGTAAAACCCATATTGTTTGTGTCACAGTTTCGGCGCTAAGAATGACGAAAAGTCATTCCATTCTTTGTTGCTTTTAGAATCGTCGGTCTCCTTTTGCCGGATTCCTTATCTCGACAAACCAAGACAAACCTATTTATCAATTTTTGACAAATTGAGTATAGTATTGACTATACATATTTGTATATTATATGTATTTATTATTGCTTTTCATATTAGCGTGGTGACAGAGATTATATTTTTGGTCATGTAAATCGGTGAGGATCGAATTTTGTGAATTCATCCTAATAAACGTTTAGGGTGATGTGTGGTATTTATCTTGAATAATCTGGAGAAATTAATTTGTGAAATAAAAATGCGCTAAGCCCATGCAAGAAGAGACACAAATTTCCGAAATCAAATCGAACCAGTTTGAATAAAACTAAAAAAACAGTTTGAATATCTAAAAAAACAGTTTGAATCAGTTTGAATAAAACTACATTCCATATTTTACGTTTTTCCTATTATTTAACCTTCACATTAAATATGGATCAGTTGGAAATTTTCATCAATCGAATTAAATCGAAGCACTTTTTAAAAATAAACTTTTTAAATAGGGGATAAAATTTCATTTACAAATTTATGAGAAGAATTTAAAATGTTCATAATTTTTAATGATGTTTTTTAAGTGTTACTTACGTGCATGTCGAATGCCCCTATTCACAATTATTTCAATTATTTCACAATTATTGATCAAAATTATGTTGTAAAACGTCATAGATAATAAAACACAATACCTGTCGAAATATCGAAGTCCACAATATCAGGTGCATTTTAATTATTTAACACAAACTTATCAATATCTAAAAACAATTATTGAAGATATGAATAGCGAACCCCAGTCTGCAATGATAAAGAGTGTTTACTTGACAAAAATGAGTCAAAGCAAAAAATTAAATAAAAATTATGATTCCATTTAAAATAACGAAGTTGATATCAACTTCATGTAGACCGGAAGTGAGAGTCAATTCCAGAGTATTTTAATTCAAAAGTTCGGATCGAGTAGACCCCGATTCCAGAAATTCAAACATATAGAAATAGTGGTACATCAAAAAATTCTACTGGAACAGCTCCGTGAGACATTCTGTATGTAAGAGATTATAATATATGAAAATAAAGACATCCCTTTCAAATTTTGAGGTAGTAATTATAACTACTATATACTCAACAGGTTGTGGGCTTTCCAAAAATGTATCGTTTAATGAAATCGGTTAAAAAATCACGAGAACCCGTCAAGAGAGGCGATCTAAATGTCGGAAGTGTTGTTTGTACCTACGAGACATACGGCGCCCACTTTTTTCATCGTCTACTGGTAAGTGCGACCGACCTCAGTCAGCGGCATCGGTAAGCAAACCTTTCCCTGGCCGAAATATGTATAACACCGAGTACGATTTCTATTTATATAAAACCGCCACAACAATGTGGCTGTCTCCAGCCAAATAGGGGCGGTCCTAGTTAGAACGCCGGAATAGATGGCAGCACTTTACCACTGCTGATTTGTAACAAAACATGCCTGTTTTTCGTACATAATTTCTCGTGACTGTATGCAATTAACGTCTGAATATTTTTTTACCGATGGAGAAAAGACTGGTGTAGATGCTGACATAGGGTTTTGATCAGAACTCGCTTCCATTTTGCCGCTATAAATTAGACAAAATGGGTGACTTTTAGCGTCTTTTTTCTATATGACTTCAGTAAAAATATTTTTTTTTTGCTCTTGATAGCACCTGGATTATCTCCATATCTATACTATATCCAAATTTCACGATCTTATGTCACAGCGTTCACGGGACGTTTGAGTTGAAAAAATGCACTAATTTTTAGCGCTGTACAAGCCGCCTTAAGATCAGAAAATAACAATGAGCTTTAAAGGATATATTTTTAATGCATTCGAAGAAATGACAAGTTCGTGTTGAAGAAATTTCCCAAATATTCAACCATTTTTGTGCTTCCCGTATTTCCCCCTCCTTAATTTACTCCTTCTTGATTTGCTTCTTCTTCTTCGAACATTCTTTTCAGTTTCTATATCATCTTCATCATCTTCTATATCATTGTGATCACCTTGTGCACCGGTTAGTGACTGGATTATCGATGTTGATATTTCTTTCATTATATCAAACTTTTCACCTTCAGATTTTAGAAGTTCCTCCACACCTAGAAGTGCACACAGAAGTAATTAAAAAACAAAAGAATTAAAATGGTTTGACAACTATTGAACAGACAGGAGACAAAAGGTTACGATTGGAGGAAATGGAATCGAGTGAGTTGTTGCTTCAGTATTAAATCTTGTGATGTGTACCTATCTGCAGACGATACACTAATATCAATTGCAGGGAATAAGTATGGAACAAAAAATTTCCTCCCGGGAAATTTTAGCTAATAAGGATTCTTTATGACCCCCTGAACATTTCCACAAAGGCGTTTTCCTAGGTTAGCTCGAATAAGCGAGATATTTGCAAATTTATTTTTAATTTTATTCATAATTTTAGTCCATTCACATGGTGTTTTGGCCAGGAAAAATATAGAAGTTTTGTTTTTCTATCATTCTATATGTTTTTTGGGGAGCTGAATCCGAATTTTAACTTTGCTACTTCCCACGGATATGGCTTCACAACGAAAATTGCAAATAACTCAAAATTTTCTACTTTTCTGCAGTTTATTGCCAAAAAGTCACAAAAACTATGCACTTTTCGACGTAGACCACTATCTACAAAAATTAAGTATACTAAATTTGCTATAAAAGGCACCCTCAATTGTGATAAACATAAAACATAAAACCAAACATCCTGAGCTTAATTGTGTGTTAATAATCACGTGTAATACATTAAATTATAGATAAAGGTGTATTAAACCGGGCACGAATGCCACTTTTTTTCATTTGCGTTGTTGTTTTGTTTTTTACCCTTGCTAAAGAAGCCAATAATTGGTAATTTTTGTTATTTTTTTTTCCAAATCCGAACCAAACATCAAAAAAGTAATATTACAACATTTTGTATTGAGCCTTCATGAACTTGTGTAAAAAAAATGACAACAAAATATGAATGTTGTAATGATTTAACCGTTGGTTTTTTGAACATGTGAATGAGACGAGAATAACATATTTTATCGTCGTACGGTGCAGCCATCTGTTGGATAAACACCACATCATTTCTTTCGACCAATCAAATTCAAATGGTACAGTCTGAAGCAGCAGCATGAATACGTAGCCAGGGCAATCACAAATATTGAGCAATTTCGGCCTAACAAAAATATTGATCGCATGTTGACACGGGATGTGTAGCGGCGCCGCGCCCGGCAAACGAAAGCCATACGAAAAATAAATTTTACCGTGCTGGTGCTACGTAGATAGCAACGACTCGCTTATAAATTAGGACAGCATGTTCTTGCGGAAGTGTATGTGATCAACATGAATTGTTGAATTTCGACCAAAATAGGCTAGAAACCGAATACGAGAAATAATTTTTTGCCGTCCTGATGGACTCTACGCAAACAGCAAAGAGCGAGTTATAAATTAGGAGCGCATGTTCCCGCGAGGGTTTATAGTGCAGTCCCCGTACGACACACGGAACGAAGAATAATCAACAACCGCAATACCTACTTACAATGTTACAACTACTAAATAATTAATAGGAGTTAAATAAATTATTACTAAGGAAATACAAGTAATTTAATTTTTAATCAGTCACTTATTTTTCGTCATAGAATTTCAAATATATTGGTATTTAGATTTAGAAAATAATATTAATACCAAACACTTGTCGCTTGGCAATGCATTCAGAGCAATCGCAATCTATGTAGGATGGTTGGCTTTAGTTCTACTTGTTGTACAACAGACGTAGAACAGACGATAGAAATATGGGCAAATTAAAAAATCAGCTGCCTTTATGTGGCCCGCGTTCTAAGAAAACTAATAACTTGCGAGAGTACCTGCGGTAAGTGTATATGTAGATATTATACGTGTAGTGTAATTCTTCGGTAATTAACTTCGCTAGTTAATTTGGGCAATACTCTCTTATAGGCGTAAGCGTGCCGGATTACCATATATGGCAAAAAACTTTTATAAAGGTGTAAAATATTTGAACATGTATCTATATAATATATAATAAATGACTTATACATATACATAAAGCTGCCTGTTTTATCGAAATCGCTATTTTTTCTCATACCTACAATTGAAATTGAAGTACGTATACTACCAAGTCTATACATAGCAATAATAATTTTGAGTAAAATTTCAAAATGCAGTATCCAACTGTATCTAGAATTAAAATAGGAATATTATATTTACTAACATCTACTTGCGTCACCCGATAAAAATTTGAATTTTTATATGAGGTGTGTTTTACCTGAAAGTATCGATCTCTGTTAAGTACGAACGAGACATTCGAGATTATTGATGCACAAAGAAAACGTTAAATGGATTTAAATAAGTATCTGAGTTCGAATGCTTTCATGGCCAGAGTCATTTAAATTTAGATGATAAATAGTTACCGGTTTATGCCGTGAGTAAAAATTCATAATTACTGTCTTCGCGAACCATGCTGTTCGCTTCTTCGGAGCTAACTGATAATTAGTTACTAATTCTAATAATAAATGTAAAGCAATAAATGGTTTATGTAAGAAAAGCTGTCTGTTTTACCAAAACTACAATTTTTTTCAACATACTAAAGGTAAAATGTTCAACCATAGTTAGTAGTAAAATAGGAATGTTATAATAAAGCAATTAATTAATTTGTATCACTGTATTGTTTTGTGGAATTGTATTTGTATTTAAAATATACAAGAAAAGCATTTCAGAACATGCGATAATCACATACATAAAATTATTAGGAAACGGTTCGGCGCCAGTCGACACCGCATGGCCCCTTTGATCTTCGCCGCAAAAGAACGATACCGCTATTCCCCTCATCTAATCAGTGCGTTGCTTGCATTTTCTGCGGGGTGTATAGTGGGCGCGGCTTGTTCCCTCCTCTCGCGCCTCAGTTTCGTCGAACTTTTGAGGCCGGTGACTAACATTTACTCTTAAGCGCGTTGAAATTTTATGTCACATTACGCGAAACCGCGATAACAAGAGCCCTTCACCAAAAATTCAGTAGAGACCTATGTTATTATACTATTTATTTATTAACTATATATGTGCTCCTTTTAATAATTAATACTTAATGTATTATGTGATTTTTTTTTTTTATAAACATTCGGGCTCTTGACTTCGCGGCTTCGCTTAGATTAATAGGACATAATACAGTAGCGCGTCGATAATCCGAACCTCGGTAATCCGAACGTTCGCTAATCCGTACGTTCAAGAAAGAAAAAAAATCTATGTTTTTTTTCCTGGAACAGGCACCCTCGGAAACGATTTGACTGGACTATTTGCCATAGTATACAGAGTGTTTTCTTGTCCGCTTATTCGAGCTAACATAGAAAACCGCCTTGGAGGATGTGTTGAGGGGGTCATATAGAATCATTATTAGCTAAAACTTCCCGGGAGGAAGAAAGTTGATCAAAATTTGTCGCACAGTGTATTTAACAAACAAAGCATTGAAGATGTTTAACTGCGTACCAAGTGATATTAAATACAGTAGTTCGCTAAGTATTTTTAAATCATCATGTTGTGTTTACGTATTGGCTAATTCTCAGCAAAACTATGTTATAATTTTCAAAATGAACGCGAGAAACTAATTGGATGTCATACCTTGTATTTCCGATTTAAAACTCTTCACAAATCCTATCAAATGTTTCATTAGTTTCTGCATTCGCTTCTTGATAAGGAGTAACCCTTCCTGGTTTTGATCATTGTCCACCGCAGTGTCAGCCATGTCATTGATTAAACGCTCTGCTTTATTGAAATCCAACTGAATTTGTTTCAATAAGTCCGACGAACCAGCGTCTTGCGGTTTATGCTGAAAAATATTACAGTTGTTAGAGATAAACAGGCCTATTATTGACACGCACTGTATGCATGTGTAGGTGACTCATGTTGTCCCATACAGGTACCGGTCATACCCTGTCTGATGTCAGTGTGTAACCACCAGCCTTGCTGAACGCAGTTGCGTTGTGATATGTTTATTGCTTTAAGGTTATTATAAGTTATACTTAAGAAGGAAGTCCAACAGCTGATCGACAGCTGCTCGGCTGTTTTTGATGAGTTTGGAAAATCAGTCGAGAATTGGTCTTTGCGTGGGGATGTCGACGTTGTCGCTAAAGCTACTTTGGAACAAGATAGACTTTGCCGACGTGCGGTCAACATTATACGGTCTAACGTCTTTAACGCTGTTTAAATTTATTTTTGCACACGTAATCAGGCTGTCCGTTGCATAGTGATTCTTAACAATGCTTACCAACATAACATGGTAACTCTAAAAATTACTGTGATAAATTGTTGACATAACGACATAACCTACGTTGAGAATTTGAGATATTTATCATATATTTATATAACTTCAACATTTGTCTACGGTTTATGTAGTGATATCTGCAAAAGCACACGTACTATGAATATGTGAAATATTTGAAAGTGTAAGGTTATGTGCCCATTTATACCTAAAATATGTACGTAGCATTGTGTGTGAAGAAATACGTGTACACATACGTATATACATCAATAGCACAGGGATTTGATAACGTATAAGACAAACCAAACACTTAATAAGTTATTCTTTATTTGCCAATTTGTAATTCATATATTATAAGACAATTAGACAACATATTATATAGCTTTATTGAAACTATATTATAATGTCAACATAAAATCACAAAAATGACGATGCTGGCTATCATCAGTCACGCATATGGTTCGTAATGCTTGTTCGGTTCTTCGGGGGTAATTTCAATAGAATCTGCGGCTTGTTGTCTTCAACATAAATTCTCCATACACTTTGCACTTGAGAAAAAAAACATCTGGACTCAGTGGTTGACAAGTCGACTATGTCCCATTATACAGTGCTTCCCAAAAGTAACGGATAAATTCAATAAAACCTTAAATAAAAATATTTCAGAAAAATGCTCTGACACGTCGATTTTTATTTTTAAATTACTATCCTGACATACACTTTTCAGCCCCCCACCCCTTCGCCCCTAAGGGGTGGCAACCCCAACTTTAAAAATTCAAATAGCAAAGTACCCCTTGCGATACCTCAATTGATAAATTTTTTTATTCTGAATACAACAAAAAAAAGATTATCAAAATCAGGTGATAAATAACCGCGATATTTACCAAAATGTATTCAAAGAAGAACGTCAACATTCGAGTAAGCGCTGTTGAAGCGGGCATAGCAATATCGTTCAAACAATTGCAACTTGTTTTTACTTATGTCAAACACAATTCAGATTTTTCGTCATTGAAGAAATAGTAGCAGAATGAGATTTACAGAAACCGAAAGAATCGAAGTTTTAATTATTGGGTTTGGAGATAGAAGCCGGACGCATGACGAAGTTCGTGTTTTGTTCAATGAAACGCACCCGGACCGTCCGCCAATATCGGAATCTACAGTAAGTCGAATCGAAAACAAATTTCGCGATCTCGGTCATGTACGGGATAAGCCTAAGGCAGGACGTCCATTGGCCTTAATTGAAAACCGACAATTGGATGCTATTTTAATGGTGCAAGAAAATCATTCAACCCTTGCGGAGGTCGCTTCACAAGTTAGTGCGTATGAAGTGCACTTGGTACAAAAATTGTCCGGTGATGACTTTGATCGACGAGTGCAGTTTTGTGAGACAATGATGGAACTCTCTAATGAAAATCCTTGCTTAATTAGAAACATCGTTTTTTTCTGTTGAGGCAACATTTTGTCTGAATGGCACTGCCAATAAATAAAATTGCCGTTACTGGGCTCGTCAAAATCTGCATTGGATGGTGGAAGCGAACACACAATATCCTCAAAACCTTAATGTGTGGGCTGGTGTGGTGGGTCCTAGAATTATTGGACCAAATTTTTCGACGGAACACTGAATGGTGAACGTTATCTGAACTTTCTACGAAATGAACTACTACCTACTTTAGCGGTATTGTTTCCCAACGCAGAAGATCCTGATAGACACAAGGACAGAATTTGGTTACAGCAAGACGCACGGTGCGCCTCCACATTATGCGCGACAAGTTCGAGAATACCTCGATCAAGTATTTCCTAATCCAAATATTTTCAAATTTCCTAATGGATTAGTAGATGAAGGCTTATTGAATGGCCAGCAAAAGCGCCAGATTTAACCCCACTAGATTATTTTCTTTGGGGCTATCTAAAAAGTAAAGTTTATTTTAATAGACCTGTAAATATTGAGGCGTTAAAGGAAAGAATTCCTGCAGTAATTCACTTAATGACTCCAGGAATGTTCGAAAACTCGAAATAAAATGTTAGAAAATGTTCAACAAGCGTTTGGGGATAGATTAGGACATTGTCTCGTCGTTAACGCGCAGCACTTTGACAATTAATTAAGAATTAGTTAATTAAATTTTGTTATTCCTCAATTTCGTGTATAAATAAATTTTGATAAATATCGCCGTTATTTATCAACCGATTTCGATAATTTTTTTTTCTTTGTATTCAGATTAAAAAAGTCTATCAATTGAGGTATCGCAAGGGGTACTTTGCTATTTGAATTTTTAAAGTTGTGGTTACCACCCCTTAGGGGTGAAGGGGTGGGGGGCTGAAAAGTGTATATTAGGATTGTAAGTTAAAAGTAAAAATCGACGTGTCGGAGCATTTTTCTCAAATATTTTTATTTAAGATTTTATAGAATTTATCCGTTACCTTTGGGAAGCACTGTATAACATTTCACATATAATAATATTATAGACGTCTTCCAGTAATATTATCAACAAATTTGATACAAAATCGGTAATCTTCAGCATACCTCGGTGATTTTATTGTCAGTTCATGGAAATTATGAAAATTAGTAATCACATCTCTTGTCTAGAAATCCTCTTCGATCAACAAAATAGTAGGTACATCAGGATTTTGATTCTCCGTAATGTAATTTGAATCCAATTACAAAACCCGTAATGAGCTTCTGCATCGTACCATACTTGCAGCTTGAATTCTCTGGTAGTAGAATGGATAAAACAGCACTCTTTATATGTATATTCTGCTAACTAACCTAACAATTAACATGGAGTTGTTAATAAAATAATAGTATACTTCTTTAGGCACAAACCTGATTGATGTCTGATATAATAGTAGACTTTTTATGTAATCTCCTAATTTCGATTAGAATACTTCTTTGGGCAGTGTTCGCAAGTTTTCTACATTTTCAGATTATATCTGATTTGTAGGTTAGAACTCTTGAAATCTGTCCCAGTAAATATAAATGTGTGAATTATAGCGAGTTACAGCCTTTTTTTTGTGGTATATGGTAGATAGAGATAGACCCATTACTATTATCTTCGTCTAATGACGACTAGTTCTCGAGAACATCGTAGATGGACACACTGTTCAGAATCATGGATGGAAAAATTGGGAAAATACGACGCCGATTCTTCAAAGGTGTGGCTGTATTTCTTTTCATTTATTGGATTTTTTTCAAATTGTACATTGACATAAAGTGGAACTACTGCGGCGAATCGCAAAAATACATAATTGAAAGGTTATTCCTGAAATCAGGATATTACCCGTCCTCCAATTATACGTCTATCTTTGAGCAGCAATTGTTTAAAATTGGGCATGGGTATAATACATATGGAGATTTGGCGCACTAGAATAGTTAGTTCAGATTGTTGTAATCTTATAAGATGCTATCATTATTCAATAATTAACCCACAGGAGCATTGAACTGTTTGAATAATTGGACCAATAGGGGACCACCAGAGCTAAGCAGAACAGACCTGAAGTTAGGCTGAACCAGCCTCTTAACACGTATAACTAATGTCTAAATCTAACAATGGTTGACTGTAAAAGAGTTTTCTTAGCGATTTTTATATGTTTTATATGTACTATAAGTAAAAGATACTTGGCTAGCCTTCAAACTAGCTTTAAATATCTATTATATTTGCTTCTACTTCGTCAATTCAAAGCTAAAAGACGTACATTAAAATGTGTTAAAGGCATTGTGATGCCTCGTAAATTGCTCAATTTATTTTTTAAGAGCTCATCAAGCATTAATTTGTATTCATTTGTTTTCATATCAGATAAAATTGCAACTACAGAATAGGTAGTGTAATCCAAATGTACATTTTTCTCCAAGACATTTTTACTATATATGAATGTTACCAATACAAAGATATATAAAAAAACGTAAATAGTAAAAACTTTATTTACTTACATTGTCCATAATATAAGCCCACAGAGTATGCATATATCTCATCTTCATGCCCATGGCAATAATAAGGCTTATAATATCCTGTGTGTCAATAGATTCTTCAGAATTGTCATCCATTATATGAGATTCTAATTCTTCTATTATAACGGTTTTCCAGTTCTTTGCGAGGCATGCCTAAAACAAAACGATGTTTATTAAAAGTTGCTTTCTTATTTGTTTGTCTTTTTCTGTTTGGTTGTTTATTTGTGTATTAGGATACATGATTTATTGTTAATTCATAATTAAAACCAATAAAAATCCATAATTTGATTAAGTATACTTACTGAAAAAAGTTGGATTATCAAAGCAAAGGTAACAATACTATACAGTTTCATAATTAAAAAATTAATGACGTGATACTTCATTCAATGCAATACCAAACGCGATAAGAAATTATCACAACATGTAACAATGGTCATTACACGCAGTATTAATTTACACATTAAAATCATATAATTTTATATATTTTTCCAGCCAAAACAACACAAGCATTTTGTGATACTCATAGTGATTCAAAAACCTCCGAAATGAGACAAGCAATACCTATTATTGTGTTAATATTTCTCGTTCCAGTAAGTAAACACTGTCATTCCTAGTTTTTTAAGTGTTTGGCCATCATTGATCTTTGTTTGACTTTATAGTGTTTAGCACACAAGAACAAGGCATTGGACAGGTATATAGAAGCATGCAAAATATGGATAGAACATTACAATAAGGTTCTAAAGAAAAGTAATCCCAAAGATGATGACATTCTACGGGGTTACATCACTTTTGAAGAATGCCTAATGGGAATTTCTGCAATCACAAAGTTCATGTTCGAAAAAGTAAGTTTAAATTTGTAAGTTTTTTTAAAATTTAATTTTGATGTAACACAAACATAGTTGAAGAAGGATAAAGTTTTATTAACAAAGGTTAAAAGAAATATACAGTTCAGGGAAGGAAGTTGTTTCGATAGTATTGACTCCAGTGTTTGAAGGCGCATACTCCAAAACTACTGAACAGAAAAAATTTATATAAAGTGTCTCATACTCCTGAATCATTTCTACATAAGTTGTGTGACTGTCAACATTTTTTGCCTCTCGGTGTAAACATGAGCACGAGAGAAATGGCGTTTTTGTTTTCTTCAGTTTTTGTGTTTTATTACTGTCCTCATAGGTAATTGTGTAGAACACCTAGTCTGATGACTATCTAGCTATATTAATGTAACCTAAATTGCTACGTATAAAAACTGTTCGATATTCACACACTGCACGTTGCTCTGCTTTGTTCACCTATCACTCACATAACACTGTGCTCTGCTTTTTTAACATCACTTCACCAGCTCAAAAGGTTTAGTTCTTTTGAGTCTTCGCACACTGTCACAATTGTCAAGAAGCTGGATTGCCTCAACATTCGTGTGCTGGAGAAGTCTGTTCTGATGATTCTCCGCAAACTTTCCAATTTCGTTGGTTACTAATTCCATCTCAAGATCCCTGTGGAGATTTCTGTTTCTTATATACCAAGGTGCACCCACGATGTTTCTTAGCACCTTATTTTGGAAGCGATGAATGATGGCGATATTGCTTGGCTTAGTGCAGCCCCACAGTTGGATACCATAGGTCCACACAGGTTTAAGTATCTGCGTGTAAACTAGGAGTTTATTATATGTCGACAAAGCCAACTTCCTACCAATAAGCCAGTAGATTTTCTTGTATCTTATGCCCAATTCTTCTCGTTTCTTTTTAGCGTGTGCTTTCCAGCGAAGCTTGGTGTCCAGCGTCATACCGAGGTATTTTGCGGTGTTCGAGTAGGGTACGGTAGTGTTATTTATTTTCACTGGAACGTGTTGAATTCGCTTATTGGTAAAATTTATGTGAACGGATTTGGTTTCGTTCAATGCCAGTTTCCATCGTTGCATCCAATCACTAATATTGTTGACGGCATTCTGCAGTTTTAGCGTTGCTCCTTCAACATTTGTATCTACTGCCATGATAGCAGTGTCATCAGCAAAAGTGGCAACGGTAACACCATCTGGTTGCGGAAGATCATGTGTGTAAAGAAGGTAAAGAATTGGGCCAAGTACATTACCTTCTGGTACTCCAGCTTTAATACTTTTGAGAGTTGAGTACTCATTATCTTGCTTTATACGGAAGTGTCTGTTAGAAAGGTATAATTTTAATAGTTGGCTATACTCGAAGGGCATTGGCGCCGTTACATATGGGCGAGGGGGGCGCTTGCCCCCCCCCCCCCTGGATTTCGAACCCAACTAGCGGTACGCGAAAAACGAAAAAGATAGGAGTGGTCGAGAAATTTGTGATCGATCTTTGATCACAATTGAAGACCGATAAATAGATCTGATTGATAAATCGGTTATTATCATATTAGATGGATCTTTTGATCATAGATCAGGTTGATCTTTTTGATCAGATGAATCTCGCATATCAAACCGAATTGAAAGCTATGTATTTATTTAACAGACAGGGCATTCGCCGCCCGGCCTGTATTTTCGCGGCTAGGCTTGAAAGTTATTAATTAAACGCCTAGCGGGCAATTAGCATCTTTCGTGTCCCCACAAAGATGCAAAAATGACATTTACGTATAGTGAAGGATGAAAAAAAAAATTACTAGATAAATGATGATTATTCCGATTATTATCGGCTATTGTCACCAATGTCAGTTTTATTAGATATTGCGATATTGCCCTCTCGTAACAGTCGCGAAAGAGCCACAAGATGACAAGATATGGTATCCAAATTTTGCGCTGCCGTCCAAAATAAGTATTGTTGTATGCACTTTTATTTGATAGTACTTATTAGTTTCCATTACTTCGCAATTTTTGGCACTGCTGAGCAGTTTATCTTAATTACACTGGGTGTTAAACTAATAAGCGTAGAATATATAGATATGGTATAATAGTCAACTTTTGGTAGTAGACCAAATTTTGATAACGAACTCATGTCCAGATAGACGCCGTTTAGGAACAGCAGAGAGCCTGAATATTGTACCAACTTTAGAACTTGCTTTAGTAAAATAAGTATCATATTGTATAAAGTATCATAGAATAACTATTTTAAAATCAAATAATTTAAACAGATTTAACGATAACCAATTATTATCCAAAATTGGTACTAAAATTACAAAACTTCGGTTAACGAAAAGGCAATTTCAAAAACGTTAAATAATAAAAAAATTCAGACAAAAGTTATTTGGTATTAAAAAATGCCATCCTATGATACAAGACAATAGATTCTCTATGCTGTAATATTTGTACCATTTTCTGACTCTCTCCAGCGTTGACACAATACATTTCCGTAGATGAGTTGGTTCACAAGTTAGTAGTTGACCTAACATTGTCGCCTTACAAGTGTTCAAGTATAAGAGTACAATAAAAAATATTATTTCGTCGTCGATTATCCTTAACACATAATTTTCAAATTAATCCACTTTTCTCCACATTTAGTCATTATTTCTCGTTAACGGAGTAAATTTGAAAATAATATTGTTGCCTTTTTATTGTTTATCAATTTGTTATTAAGATATTGTATCAGATTCCCGATGACCACGAGCTAGAAATTATTATAGGAAATTAACAACAATGTCTCCTAACGTATTGAAAAGTAATAAAAAGGCTACAATATTGGTTGAAAATTATACAAAATCTTAAATTCTAGAATAAGAGTTCAATGATTCAGAAACAAAATATATTTAAAGAATTATTAATTAAAAATATTAATCCCACATTAATAAACGATATAGAAAGACGGCAAAATGACTTGAAATTCAATGAACATCATTATATAATAAGTAACTGTTGTCGAGCATACAGGGATCACGACCACGGATGGCTATTAGCACACAAAAATGTGAACAAAAACATTTCACTACCTTAAAGCGATAGAGATTTTTCAGAGTGTATGCAAAATAGCACAAGACGAAAATGCTACAAAACAGTTAATGGGATAGTACTTAATATTACGTCACTATTTAAAACTAAAAAATATTTTGCCCCCCCTGGAACATTTTCAAACGGCGCCCATGTCGAAGGGTAGTATCCGTTACAGCTTATAGAGTAGGCCTTCGTGCCAAACTTTCTCGAAGGCTTTTGCCTTTGTTTTTATATAATAAATGTTGCGAACAAGATTTTCATGGAAGCGGATATCTCAGTAACGAATATTAACACGATAACGGGATATGCACGTAAACAATCGTCATATTTTAATTTATGAGACTGTAGAAAAAGAATTGCAAAATAATTTTTAAGTAATTTTTAGAGCGATTTAATATGAATGATATAAATTTCGCGCAGCGCGCAGTACGTCAATCGTAACGGTAAATGGAAACGTAGCTGGAACAGTGGAAGATTATTTACTATTAGTACGATACGATCAGAACAATTTAATTTCGGAATTTTGAATAGTAGTGCGAGTTACATATAGATAATGAATTTAGATGTACAATTAATTATACCCAATAATATTATACAATAACGGATTCACTGATCGCGTCAAAACTTCGCATCTCGTTCGACTGCCTCGCACCAAAACCCACAAGCGAGGGAAGCCGAACTGCGCAAAATGTTGTTCATGTTTATTTCGGTCTTAAAAATTAACAAATAGTCGGAATGCTATTAAATTCAAGGGATGTGTATCGCAGTAAATAAGGATTATTTGCGTGCTAACTGCGTTGTCCTGCTAACATTCGTTACTTCTTCGCAACCTTTATTACATAAAAACTGAAGAAAACAAAAATGCCAATCTATAGAAGAGACTCTAAATGCAACCTGAACAAAAACTGAAATTTTTGTGGTAAGTGGTTTAAGTGAAATCATATCGGAAAGACGAGCGTTAATTTAAAACTGCAAAAATCGGGTAACGGGAGTTATCTCGCGCTCATGTTTACACCGAGAGGCAAACAATTTTGACAGTCATACAACTTATGTAGAAATGATTCAGGGGTATGTATGGCATACTTTATATCATTTTGTTCTGTTCGAAAAACGCCACAAAGCGTTGATGATGTTAAAACCAGGATTAAGTTAATTAGAAATGCTTAGTTTTAAAATGTTAGGAAGTTGTACACAAAGATGTGTTTTAATAATAAAAATTTCTACTCGTTAATCTGTTTTGTGTTGTTAAAATTACAGGTCGGGGCAAAAGGTTTTGCTCCGAAACATGTCAACACTGTACTGGAGCCGCTGTCAGAATTCCCTGAAACAATAATGGACATAGAAAAGGTTAAAATCGGCAAAAACGCGAAGGGCATACTCAAACCAGTGAAGGAGTTAGGCTCGATGGCAGATAAAGCATTAGCTGCCTTCAAGAAAGAGTCAAATGCCATCAAAGCGGATATTTCCAGTAAGTGTACTATACAGATAGATCCGGAGATCATGGCGGCCGTGACAAGAAGTTCAAATAAAAGCTTAAGAGGGGTGTTTATCCATATACCAGTTACATGCAAAACACGGGCGCATAAAAAGCAGATCGGAGTCGAAACTATTGCACTGATGGTTAAAAGTAAGGTACTGTTGGAATGTGTAAGCATAGGGCATTGTTCCGGGATAAATACAAAATTCAACCGCGCTTGCTTTAATCATGAACTCAATTAGAGAAAAGTAGCTAATTTTTGACACTATATACTGGTTGATTTAATATGCTTTCATGGTAATTAAGCCAATAGCATTAATCTCGGAACACGAGCTAATTTATGGGTGACATTTTAAGACATAGCTCTTTAAAATTGACCCAGCCGTTGTCAAGTTGATCTGCTTTTTATGCAATTGTGTCGAATTACTACGAACTGTCACCGCGGAGCTCTGTAAAGAAGGTGTCTGTAATAAAGTCCACAGACCGATACAAGGGAGAAGAGTACCAACAGCTCAGATCAATAATAACTAACAGTTGACAACAACTGCAGTAACTGCCTATTGGCAAAGAGCAGAAATCGGCTTAACAAATTAAGTAAGTATGTTTGTTTATGCCAAGGACTTGAGTACAACGGTTCACCGTTAGATGGAACCACATCCTAGGCGTACTACAGACTCAAGGCCGACGCCGATCTCAAGAGCATAAACGCCCCTCTTACCTGTATCTCCTGTGTGTATACTTATCTATGTTACTTCCATTTTATTTTGTTTGTTTTTGTTAGATCTGAGTAAATTTGTGGGTGATCAATTCATTGATTTCGAAGATCTGAAAGGGATTACGATGGCCTTACAGGACACGTGGCCAAAGTAAAAGAAAAAATGATGGTTCATGAGGTCTATGAACATCTTGGATATTGGAAGACCCACGAAGAATGTGACACTCTGTATCAAATTATGGCACATGTACACAAGTATTAATATTATGATTATTTGTTATGAACATTGATATTTATAACAGTATTTCTTGCAATATTTTGTTTGAATTCCATCCCTTCTTACTAAAAACAAGACTACTACACCAGTAAGTAGGGTTGCCAGGTCTCTTGGATTTCGCAGGACACTCTGGATTCAGCCCCACATAATTACCCTTGTATTTTTTTTGATTATTTCTCAATAGAAAAATATGTAAAATCTTTACGTTACACCTAAGCTAATTATGCAAATTGTGTCTTGAAATCTTGACATTTGTTCTCAAGACTTTAAATAACAGAATAACGTAAGAAACTCGACAAATTAAACATAATACAACAGATTTGAATATTGACATAGAATCCTAATTTGGTAACATTTTAACATAGAAAAGAATACAAATTTAATTGAGTTTGACAGATAGTAGCAACCTTAATATTACTTAAAACTTATAAAAATGATGTAACTTCTATTGAGATTTGAGGAAAATATTAATGGTGTCACTTAAAGACAAAATTGTTAAGAACCAGACAAACAATAACACTGTTACAGTGAAAATATTATATATATATATATATATATATATATATATATATATATAAGTTTCATATCAATATATGCAGGTTTCTGCAAAGAATTAACATCCATTATATATATATATATATATATATATATATATATATATAAATTGATATAAATTCTTCGATCGAAAATAATAGTAGTAAAATATTAGTTGGGTCGATCGATCACTTCGTTGTAATAAAACTCATTAATTATTGCAATATTTCGACACTTTATTGTGTCTTCGACAGGCAAAAATTCAAGTTACCTGAGGCTAGAAATTTTAGAGTCAACAGCACCATTCCGTTAAATGTACGGTTAACATATATAAAATGTCTGATACATCACTATACAACACAACATTTTAAAATTCAGGTCAATGAAACACATAACGACGACAACGTTCAACTCATATATATATATATATATATATATATATATATATATATATATATATATATATATATATATATATATATATATATATATATATATCATTTCAGCATCAGGTTCAGCAATGTTTGAGTTAGCTAAGTATTTGTCAGGTATTTTGTCTACGTCTTTTATTAATAAAACTAATTACAACGTAACCGACTCTTTTGATTTTGTCGGAAAAATAAAAGATGTTGTTATTCCTGCTGGTTTTGTGCTGGTATCTTTTGACGTTATCAGTCTTTTTACAAATATACCTCTTGATCTGGTCACTGACATTATTGTGGAGGAGTGGAATTTGGTTGAATCTAATTGTGGTTTTACTATGATGACCTTCATCGACACTTTGAAGTTTCTGTTTAGCAGTGTATATTTTTCTTTCAATGACCAATGTTACCTTCAGTTATTCGGCACTCCAATGGGTTCTCCGATAAGTCCCATCTTGGCCACCTTGACAATGGATTACGTACTTGACAGGGTTTTGCCACGTTTGAATTTTAATGTACCTTTTTTGTATAAATTTGTTGATGATATAATTACTTGTGTTCCTGTTGACATGGTGGAGGACACTTTGGGGATCTTTAACAGCTTCAATAGTCATATTCAGTTTACGGTTGAAGTAAAGTATTGGCTTATTTAATGACTAAAAATTCATATAAACATAGGTCCGCAAACGGTTCGTTGCCGATCTACAGGGTGTTGAAATTTCAAGATTTTTTTTAGTTTTTTCTTTATAGCTCTTGTATCCTAGTTTTAATTTTTAACAGTTGGTGGCGAATAAAATGTCAAAATAGATACAAACAAAAGGTTATCTAAATCAAGCCAAGGCATACTAAACCAATTATTTAAAAAATTTGAATTTCATCTAGCGAAACACAGAAAAAAAAGCTTTTATTTTTTTTTCTCGATAACGGTGGTAACGATGGTAAATACGAAAAAACTACAAAAGATTAAAATGCTTTCGAACAAAACAAAGAATGCATTTTGTATTTTAGAATCCACCAGCGGCGCACCGAAAAAAAGTTCATGGGGAGAAAAGAGGGCATGACCCCTGAAAAAATATCTCCCTGTAGATTCTTGTAACCATTCAGTATGCCCAATGATGTAAGTCCTACAGCGTAACCCATATTCCAAATTAGAGCTAAATATCTCAAAAAGTACAAGAGCTATAAAGAGAAAACTAAAAAATCTTGAAATTTCAACACCCTGTAGATCACCAACGAAGCGTTTGCGGACCTATGTTTATATGAACTTTTAGTCATTAAATAAGCCAAAGAATTACCCCTTTTCGTATTTACATGATATTTAGGAACACCCTGTATATATATATATATATATATATATATATATATATATATACTTTTGACGAGACATAGTGTAAGTTGTTGAGCTGGTAGAACTGAACATACACAAAATTTTCTAAACACCCCAAAATCTCGATTCTTGTCAAAAAACCGTTTTTGGGTACTTGCATGTGTATACAAATGCAGAACTCCGTCATTTTCTATTCGATTTCCAAAATAAAAAAAAATGCAATTGAAAGAGGGAACACAGACTATTATAAGGATGTACTGTCCGGTAAATCCAATATAAAGTCGAAAAGTTATGGACGTCAAGTTCACAAGTTTCCAATTATTTTCAGATTTTTTCAACTTTTGACAACAATTTGATGACCTGTTTGAATCCGTAATATTTTTTTGCTATTTTGCGTCTAATTATTTACTACTATCAGTTGCAAAAGTATTGATCCCTGTGTTTGGAGGTTCGTAATTCTGCAACGACTGAACAAAAAAAAATTAAATAAAGTGTGTTATACTCCAGAATCATTTGTACATAACATGATTGACTATCAAAATTTTCTTCCCCTAGGTTTGGGCAGAAGCGCGAGTGAAGTGTAAAAATGTACCCGATTTTAGCACTTTTTAATAAACGTTCGTCACACTAAACCACAATTATGGTTTATTTGGTTAAATGGCAAACCCAACGCTGAGCGCGCCGCTTGATCCAAGTGCATCTTGTTGACGTTGCTTGGCAACGAGTCCGGCGGTCTGTAACCAAGCTCCAGTTAGGTACCTGAAAGCTTTTTTGATTATTACACCATTATTTAAAAAAAAAATAATGCTAACATGTTATACATTGCGGAAATGAGAAAAAACACGACTATCGGAAAATGCCAAAATTCAACATGGCGCCCATAAGAAAAACAAAAGTTGGCTATGGTTACGCCGCCATCTTTGATGTTATTTCAAATTAAAAAACAACACTGCATTCCTTCTTAAAAAGTCGCTGTAGAATGTTTTTGTTTCAATGTCTAGCTACGTTTGGTTTTGAATAAAAAATTAAAAACGATATCTTAATATTTCAGTTTTTTTTTGCGGATATCCTTAAAATGAAAAATGATAGCTAAATTTTCTTTTCAGATAATTGATCAGCACAAAAATACGAAACTTTGCCAAATTTAAACATAGGCTCTATCTCGACTAATAACCGAGATCCCCATGGTGAGCCTCGTGTCGTCATGACAATAACGTACAAAACATTGTCTGGGTCGTTAGTTTCCTCAGAACGAAAACGATGTTATTTAAAAGCTACTTTCTTATTTGTCTGTCTTTTTCTGCTTGGTTGTTTATTTTGTTTGTTAGGATGATTTATTGTTAAGAGTAAATGTTAGTCATCGGCCTCAAAAGTTCGACGAAACTGAGGCGCGAGAGGAGGGAACAAACCGCGCCCACTGTACACTCCGCAGAAAATGCAAGAAACGCACTGGTTAGATGAGGGGAACGGTGGTATCGTTCTTTGGCGGCGAAGATCAAAGGGGCCGTGCGGTGTCGACTGGCGCCGAACCGTTTCCTAATAATTTTGTGTATGTGACTATCGCATGTTCTGAAATGCTTTTCTTGTAGGTATATTTTAAATACAAATACAATTCCACAAAACAATACAGTGATACAAATTAATTAATTGCTTTATTATAACATTCCTATTTTACTACTAACTATGTTTGAACATTTTACCTTTTGTATGTTGAAAAAAAAAATGTAGTTTTGGTAAAACAGACAGCTTTTCTTACATAAATCATTTATTGCTTTACATTTATTATTAGAATTAGTAACTAATTATCAGTTAGCTCCGAAGAAGCGAACAGCATGGTTCGCGAAGACAGTAATTATGAATTTTTACTCACGGCATAAACCGGTAACTATTTATCATCTAAATTTAAATGACTCTGGCCGTGAAAGCATTCGTACTCAGATACTTATTTAAATCCATTTAACGTTGTCTTTGTGCATCAATTATCTCGAATGTCTCGTTGGTACTTAGCAGAGATCGATACTTTCAGGTAAAACAAACCTCATATTAAAATTCAAATTTTTATCGGGTGACGCAAGTAGGTGTTAGTAAATATAATATTCCTTTTTTAATTCTAGATACAGTTGGATACTGCATTTTGAAATTTTACTCAAAATTATTATTGCTATGTATAGACTTGGTAGTATACGTGCTTCAATTTCAATTGTAGGTATGAGAAAAAATAGCGATTTCGATAAAACAGGCAGCTTTATGTATATGTATAAGTCATTTATTATTTATTATATAGATACATGTTCAAATATTTTACACCTTTATAAAAGTTTATTGCCATATATGGTAATCCGGCACGCTTACACCTATAAGAGAGTATTGCCCAAATTAACTAGCGAAGTTAATTAGCGAAGAACTACACTACACGTATAATATCTACATATACACTTACCGCAGGTACTCTCGCAAGTTATTAGTTTTCTTAGAACGCGGGCCACATAAAGGCAGCTGATTTTTTAATTTGCCCATATTTCTAGCGTCTGTTCTACGTCTGTTGTACAAGTCGAACCAAAGCCAACCATCCTGCATAGATTGCGATTGCCCTGAATGCATTGCCAAGCGACAAGTGTTTGGTATTAATATTATTTTCTAAATCTAAATACCAATATATTTGAAATTCTATGACGAAAAATAAATGACTGATTAAAAATTAAATTACTTGTATTTCCTTAGTAATAATTTATTTAACTCCTATTAATTATTTAGTAGTTATAACATTGTAAGTAGGTATTGCGGTTGTTGATTATTCCTCGGCCCGTGTGTCGTACGGGGACTGCACTATAAACCCTCGCGGGAACATGCGCTCCTAATTTATAACTCGCTCTTTGCTGTCTGCGTACTCCATCAGGACGGCAAAAAATTATTTCTCGTATTCGGTTTCTAGCCTATTTTGGTCGAAATTCAACAATTCATGTTGATCACATACACTTCCGCAAGAACATGCTGTCCTAATTTATAAGCGAGTCGTTGCTATCTACGTAGCACCAGCACGGTAAAATTTATTCTTCGTATGGCTTTCGTTTGCCGGGCGCGGCGCCGCTACACCTCCCGTGTCAACATGCGATCAATATTTTTGTTAGGCCGAAATTGCTCAATATTTGTGATTCCCCTGGCTACATATTCATGCTGCTGCTTCAGACTGTACCATTTGAATTTGATTGGTCGAAGAAAATGATGTGGTGTTTATCCAACACATGGCTGCACCGTACGACTATAAAATATATTATTCTCGTCTCACTCACATGTTCAAAAAACCAACGGTTAAATCATTACAACATTCATATTTTGTTGTCATTTTTTTTACACAAGTTCATGAAGGCTCAATGCAAAATGTTGTAATATTGCTTTTTTGATGTTTGGTTCGGATTTGGACAAAGGAAATAACAAAAATTACCAATTATTGGCTTCTTTAGCAAGGGTAAAAAACAAAATAACAACGCAAATGAAAAAAAAGTGGCATTCGTACCCGGTGTAATACTTTTATCTATAATTTAATGTATTACACGTGATTATTAACACACAATTAAGCTCAGGATGTTTGGTTTTATGTAGTGTTGTTTTGTAGTACGCTACTACCTCTAGTGATTCCTCTTAATTCATAAGTAAAACCAATAAAAATGCCAAATTAGATTAAGTGAAGGTACTTACTGAAAAGAATTGGGTTATCAAAGCAAAAGTAACAATACTAAACAGTTTCATAATTATACAAATTAATGACATGAGACTTCATTCAATACATTACCAAACTTGATAAGAAATTATCACAACATGTAACAATGGTCATTAAACGCAGTATTAATTTACGCATTAAAATCATATAATTTTATATATTTTTCCAGCTAAAATAAGACAAGCATTTTGTGATACTCATAGTGATTCAAAAACCTCCGACATGAGACAAGCAATACCTATTATTGTGTTAATATTTCTCGTTCCAGTAAGTAGACACTGTCATTCCTAATTTTTTGAGTGTTTGGCCATCATTGAGCTTTGTTTCACTTTATAGTGTTTAGCACTCAAGAGCAAGACATTGGACAAGTATATAACAGGATGCAAACATTGGATAGATCATTACAATAAGATGCTAAAGAAAGATAATCCCGAAGATGACGATATTTTACAGGCTTACAACATTTTTGTAGTATGCATAATTGGAATATCTCAGATCACAAAGTACATATACGAAAAAGTAAGTTTAAATTTGTAAGTTTTTTTTTCAAATTTAATATTGATTTAACACAAACATAGTTGAAGAAGGATAAAGTTTTATTAACAAAGGTCAATTGAAATACACTGAGCGGCATAAAAAACGCAACACCTAAAATGATGACCAGTTTCAAACTGCAGTAACTTTTGAACGTATTGCTCGATTTGAATGAGTTTTTTTTCTATTTGAAAGGTCCACTTTTTGCCAATACTTCTGTATGTGTGCTACCCATTTTTGCGCTCTTCCATTTCAGCAATGGTGAATAACGTTAATGCTTGTTTTCTTCCTACAGTTTGAAGCTTGCTGTGGGGTGCACCGACAAAAGAATTTAACTTTAAACAAAAGAAGCTTGTAGTCTCGTCTGTTCTGATCACTTATGTTTTTGTTCAAGTTTCTATTGTTGTTAACGCCAAAGTTACAAGCTCTAAAAGATAACACTGCTTCTTCGGCAGCGCCATCAGAAATTAAAGAAAGCCATGGATAACGACAAAATTTAATTAAACTGTGAAAGTAACGATCAACATGTTAATAACGAGTATTGTCTCCCCTCGCTTGAATTGTATTCCTCATCCTTCTAGGCATACTTCGAATTAGGTTTTGAATCTCATTTTGGGGAATCTGGTTCCACTCTTCTTCTAGCGCTATTCGGAGATCATCTAGCGTTTGTATCGCGGTACCATGGGCTCTAATTAATAATTACCGGTTATTATTAATAATAGCCAAGTGGCGAGGTTAAAGTGAAGAATTTATCACATGAACCGGCTATTATTAATAATTTCCAGCATGCTGTGGTCAATGTGATATATTTCAATTCGATATTGCATTAAGGTGATGCTACAATATAATAGAGCCTCAGATTTGGAATTCTGTTAGTATCTACATAATCGCCTCACAACGAATCTATTCACTGGGTTTTCAGTGTTGGGCCTTTAGTGACGTTAGTCCTGATTAACTTATTTAGTTACTACTCATGACTAAAATAAGGAAGATTATCAAAGCGAGACTAAAAAATGCCAATCCATACTAATTGCATGCACGAGTGTGTAACTCTTTGGGTCATGCTTATTTGCGCAATTCTTAAAAGCTAAATAAGTAATAAATTAGAAACTCGGTTTGTATTATTCTGCCAGTGCATACGTACATAGTGCTTCTGTATTTTGCAATTCGTGGCAAGAAAAATTATTTTTATTTATAACTTATTGTTTATTATCTTTTTAATACAAAACTTTAAAAAATGTTTTATATTTAATTTTGAATACAAAAGTCCTTCTAGACCTTTATTTTTTTGCGGTAGTACAATAATTACACCATTTATACTGCAAAAATAAAGCAAGATAAAGTTTGTAACAATAGGACGTCATCTTCTTTTGTTTTTGTATTTTTTTTAATAAAAAAAGTACTGCAAAAATTTATTAAGAATATATTTTATTTCTAAACTGATTCCTGGACTTGTGTTTTTGTTATTGTCGTTATATTTTTTCATATATCTAAATAAATAATGTATTAAAAGTCTTTTTTTTTTGTTGGTGATAATCACTTTTATAATAACCGCCTTATAAAACAGATTGTATCCGTCAGATATTAGATATGCTTACGGTAGGTATAGGTAATGGACAACCTAACGTAGGGAAGATTGGAGCAAGATGTTACAATGTTTAATCTTTTATTTATAAAATAGTACTTTATTGTCAAACACCAAAAGTTAAAATTCCGGTGTTAGGAACAGAACCATACAAAAATGTTTGCATCATTTGTGCGGTGCAATTTATGTAAAAACATTTATGTAAACTAGTCTCGCCTATTCTTGCATGTATTTGCATGGAAATACAATATTGAAAAAATTATTATTAAATGCGCAAAATTTCAAGATAATTGGGATTTGAGAATTTACTTAATAAATTGTAATTGAACATTTACAAAAAAACTACCCACATGCATTAAATATAAAAATGGGTGTTATTGATAATAAAATGGTTAACTTTTTTGAACACTCTGTATAAAATGTTCTTTTTTATGTTTTCGTCATTGAGCCGTCCTTGGGTGTATACCAAATATCATTACCAATTATATCCAGTAGTTTCTAAAGTACAAGGGAGACAAAAGAAAACATTCTGTATTAAAGAAAACGCCCATGATCATACGTATAACAGATGAACGTTTATTTCAACATCCTCGTTTGCTCCCCACGCATTATCAATAGTCAAATTCACACTGCTTTCTAGTATCTCCACAGCAGAATCTTCCACAGTATCCAGTGACAACGGTTCCGTAGAGTTCGGCTGTACATTACCATATCTAAAATAATAATATTTTAATATATAGCATACCTATTTGTATGAAATGAAACATACCGTAAAACCTCTTGAAATCTTGCCCACCTTAGTTTTATGCCGCACTTCTTGAATTTGTGCCCTTCTTTTTCGAATAACTCCTTCGAGAATGGGATAAGCGACCCATTATTCCAACTAATGATTAGTAAATTTAGTATTGTGGGCAGAAAATATATGTATTTGTCACTCAAACGAGTTATTTACAACCTAACCTACTAAATCTGTTTATAACTATTATAACTGGAAACTATATAATCACCACTCAAAAATAATATAATACAAACATATACTACAAACTCCCACACACTTTATAACTCTAAGAACACTAACTCCTCTATAAATCAAAAACAAAGACCGATACGTGAACTGTCAATTATAGTTGTTTCACTGACACGGCGTCGGGATTCCCCTACTACGCCGCAAACATACGTTAAATCGTCAAATGTAGTAAATACGAAATAAATTCAGATTTGGTTATATTGGCGCCATCTACATCTGGTAATTTTCTATTTCGAAGCTTTGAAGAAAAGCGCGCCATTTGAATTGAGACGGGAGCCTTAGTAGACAAAACTTGGCCATCCCTGGCATATTTAGTACGGCACGTTGATGACGTTAAAACCCGGATAAAGTTGATTAGAAATGCATAGTTTTAAAATGTTAGCGAAGTGTACACAAAGGTGTATTTTTATGATAAAAATTTCTACTCGTTAATCTGTTTTGTGTTGTTAAATTTACAGCTCGGGGAAAAAGGTTTTAGTCTGGATCAAGTCAACAATATACAGGACCCGCTGTCAGGATTCGATGAAGCATTAATTGAAAAAATAGAAAGTGTTGACATAAACGAAGAAGGCTTGAAGGCAATGCTCAAACCAGTGCAGGAGTTGGGCTCGATGGCACATGAATCATTATCTGCCTTCAAGAAAGAGTCACATGCCATCAAAGCTGGTATTTGCGGTAAGTGTACTATACAGATAGATCCGGTGATCGTGGCGGCCGTGACAAGAAGTTCAAACAAAAGCTTAAGAGGGGTGTTTATCCATATATACCAGTTACATGCAAAACACTGGCACATAAAAAGCAGATCGGAGTCGAAACTATTGCACTAATGGTTAAAAGTAAGGTACTGTTGGAAAGTGTAAGCATAGGGCATTGTTCCGGGATAAATATTAAATTCAACCGCGCTTGCTTTAATCATGAACATAATTAGAGAAAAGAAGCAAATTTTTGACACAATATACCTGTTGATTTAATGTGCATTCATGGTGATTAAGCCAATATACCATTAGTCCCGGAACAGGAGCTAATTTATGGTTGACATTTTAAGACATAGCTCTTTAAAATTGACCCAGCCGTTGTCAAGTTAATCTGCTTTTTATGCAATTGTGTCGAATTACTACGCACTGTCACCGCGGAGCTATGGAAAGAAGGTTACTGTAATACCTCTTCCAGACTCTCGCGAGACGCGAGAGACCGCGAATCGGGAGAATCTGGATGCCACACTCGCCCAAATTCGCTAACATTCGAATGCCAGAAGTCTCTACGGATGCAGACAGTCGGACAAAAATCATGCGTTCGCCGAGCGCCTCGGTTGTTTTGTCCGCTCTCGCTTCGATCCATTCAAACGGGATTGTTGACGAGGCGCATAGCAGTTTTTGTGTGTACCCGAAGGTATTATTTACGACAGGGGTCTGATTTATGACATCAAACACGTGCGGTGAATGGGCTCTTCGAGCATCAATGCAACCCGAAATGTAGGTACCGAATGGAATAAAGTATTTAGTATTGAAATAAAAAGATTTCAAAATATTGAACACGATATGTTTATATACAAAATACAAATAGGTTACATTGATATTAAATTAAATATCCGATAGTATTTTTTCTCTATTTGTGACGTCCCCATTACCATAATTTGTCATTTAAAATGGAAAATATACCAGATATTTATTTCTGTATTATTGAAGAAATGCAAATGCATATCAATAAATTAACCATCCGTATTATAAGAGTATAAGATTAATTAAAACTAAATAATATATTATTTATCTCTTTCAAATAAATTTTATCAGTTCCAAGTTATTCCAGTCTTATTTTTCTATGATGTCTGAATCTATTGTATCGTTGTGGTACAGTTCTTTAATGCAAATTACGACTGCGATCTTCATAGGGCAATTACTAAGTTATTGATTGATAATATCGTTGTTACATACCAGTATACAGGGTTGGTCAAAATATCCGGAGCACCTAAATAATTGACCAACCGTAAACATCTTCAAAAAATCAAGCATAAGTTGTTTGATGCTAAACAAGCTATCATCTAAATATATTTTTAATATACACAGTGCTTATTTTATTATGGAAACTGGCAGGCAACCTATCCGTTTACTAATAGAACACATACATTTACATTTTATAATTAAGATTAATTCCATGAATTTTTTGTAAGAATCATTTTTTATACAATGCATCATTTTTAGTCATAAGCAATTAATCAAAACTCATAAACTTTTGTTTTAACTAAACGGATCAAAAATAGCAGAACAACAAATAATAAAAATAAAATTAAATGTTAATTAAATATTCAAACAGTATATAGATGAAATAGAATTTGCTCATGCTGCTAAACTATTGATTGTACCAAAAAATGTTATAGTCATAAATTATTCAGAATTTCCTCTAGTTTAATTTATTATTTAACTATTTCGACGAAATTCCAGAAATGCCTGCTTATTTACAAAATCAAAAATGCTAAGACTAAACCTCCAGTTCCTTTGGACCTTTTTTAACAGAAAGCTTTTCAGCTCTAAGTTTGGCCATGAAACTTATAAATATGAATTTTCGTCCCGATACCTTTAGTAGTTTCTCCGGAATCGTCGCCACAAAAAACGGGTACACACACACACACACACACACACACACACACACACACACACACACACACACACACACACACCCACATCCACACACACACACAGACATTTTTTCGTACCTTGGTCAAAAATGTTCAGGGGACCCAAAAAGACATATTTCCCCTAAAATCTCAAAAATTTTTTTTGGCGTGATTACAATATTTTACATACTGCGTATGTTAAAGTAAAATTTTAAAAACATACAGTATTGTTCTATTTGAAAAAGGAAATATTACCAAATTTCGATAGGTAGTTTAAAACAAAAAAAATGTTTTTTTTCTTTATTTTCTTTTACGGTTGGAGAATTAATTATTATATTATTAATTAATAATTAATTGAATAACGTAAATGCGAATTTAATATAAAATATAATATATATTTGAAAAATTTCTTAAATGCAATTGATTTCTTATTCTGATCATTTATATTAGATACCATATATGTACTAATATAAGACAAAGTAATACGATTGTCCATAAAACAAAATTAAATAATTGCATAATTAATATTTTGTATAATGTATTGCGTTATAAATCAAATATTATAGTGCATATTATATTATATACAGAGTTAGTTAAAATTACAACTAAATAATTCTCCAACCGTAAAAAAAATAAAGAAAAGAACATTTCTTTTTGTTTTAAACTACGTACGGACAGGTTGTCTGCCAGTTTCAATAATAAAATAAGCACTGTGTATATTAAAAATATATTTAGATGATAGCTTGTTTAAAATCAAACAACTTATGTTTGATTTTTTTAAGATGTTTACGGTTGGTCAATTATTTAGGTGCTCCGGATATTTTGACCAACCCTGTATATTGGTATGTAACAACGATATTATCAATCAATAACTTAGTAATTGCCCTATGTAGATCGCAGTCGTAATTTGCATCAAAGAACTGTACCAAAACGATACAATAGATTCAGACATCATAGAAAATTAAGTTTGGAATTACTTGGAACTGATAAGATTTATTTTTAAGAGATAAATAATATATTCTTTAGTTTTAATTAATTATTGATTTAATATTGCTATTACTATTAATTTTCATTAGTAGTCTTATAATACGGATGGTTAATTTATTGATATGCATTTGCATTTCTTCAATAATACAGAAATAAATATCATTATCTGGTACCTATATTTTCCATTTTAAATGACAAATTATAGTAATGGGGACGTCACAAATAGAGAAAAAAATTCTATCGGATATTTAATTTAATATCAATGTAAACTATTTGTATTTTTCATATAAATTTATCGTGTTCAATATTTTGAAATCTTTTTATTTCAATACTAAATAATTTATTCCATTCGTTACCTACATTTCGGGTTGCATTGATGCTCAAAGAGCCCCTTCACCGCACGTGTTTGATGTCATAAATCAGACCCCTGTCGTAAATAATACCTTCGGGTACACACAAAAACTGCCCTCTGCCTCGTCAACTATCCAGTTTGAATGGATCGAAGCGAGAGCGGACAAAACAACCGAGGCGCTCGGCGAACGCGTGATCTTTATCCGACTATCTGCATCCGTAGAAACTTCTGGCATTCGAATGTTAGCGAATTTGGGCGAGTGTGGCATCCACACTCTCCCGATTCGCGGTCTCTCGCTATGTCTCGCGAAAGTCTGGAAGATGTATAATAAAGTCCACAGACCGAGACAAGGGAGAAGAGCACTGGCGGACTGGGTCCAAAAATATTGGTTGCCAGGAAGCTAAGGGGGGCCCACCTTTTTTTGTTGCCCACTTTTTTCCCCGAAAATTATTTCTAGAAAGCAAATGTCATTCTGACTAAGTTTTTTATAAGGACTTATTTGTTTTCTCAATTCCTTGAAAAATGCAACCGTTTGAACACACCCACTACACATTACAACGATAGAAGGTAAATAAATTTAAATGAAAATATTTAAAACAAAATCGACATAAATTGAATAAGTAAATGAACAAAACAATTCATATGAAGCTTTTTATTAATTTTTTTCTATAAAACAAATATCATTTTGAGTAAAAAGGATCATATGGACTTATTGGTTTTCTCAATTGCTTAAGGCGCCGGTTAAAATACGGTTTTGTTAATAACTCAAACGGTTGTAACTTTGTCATAAATTGAAAAAATAATAAGAATATAATATAATAATAAGAATGTTAAAAATAAGAAATAGAACGAATAAATACTAAAATGTCTAACTAGGTGGTCAACAGCTAAAAAGTTATTAAGCATCTAATGTGACATTTGTAACTTATGCACAATATTCATAAATTAATATTAAATATCCAGATTGTTCGAAGAAATTCAACAATCTCTCAATTAGAATAATTCTTCTTTTCATGCAGCAGCTTTTAGTAATAGCTTTCTGCAATTTTGATTTATACAAATTTGTGATTTTATTTATCTTATTTTATATTTTTGTGAATTTGTTTCTTTCAAAGAAATAGTACATAATTTAAATATCAATCTAAAATTGATTAGGTAATAATATTTATAAAGGACATTAAATTGTTCATGGTGGTCCAACGGTTTGAAAAACTAGATCGCCTGATTTAATCGAGTTTGATTAGTTACTCTGTAGACATATTGAGGAAATAATTTATGGGAATATTACAACATTTATGTGGAAACTATGGAAAGTGTAATATTTCCACCGAGAATGTGAAGCAAGACTGAAACGCATTGACCTGACAGGTTGGATATGTGCGGTCTTGACAATCGTACTGAAAAAATAATTATTTATTCAGTTTACAATTATCCCTTTATTTAATTATTTATTCTTATGAGAGTACAGAAATGTTAGGATTTCTGAAGAACACCACATTGCTACCAAAGCAAAGCACTCCTTGTTTTTGTTAGCAGTAGTAACTGGAACATCTCCATAAACTTATTCCCTAACATGTCCCGAAATAAATAAATTAAACTGGCGATTTAACTGGCTAAGGCGTTAGACCACTACAACCAACCCAAGGATCCATTAAAATTCCTTAAATAGTTTAGAACATTACATTAAATAAATAAAAATTTTAAATAAGTTTCGACTGGTACTAATAAAACTTATTCTTGGATGATCATAAATTGCTCGTTTGTGTAACTGATAGTAGCAGTTTGCAATGACTAAATGTTGCTGCATAAGAATCATTAAATTTGTGCGATTCCTGAATTTCGTCGTGGCAACTAGATATGTTATATTAATTTATGAAATATTTTTTGTATGCGTATAAACGTGAAATTAGATGCTTACTAACTTTTTAGCTGTTGACGATAGACCTACCCCGACTTAGACATTTTAGGAAAGTTGATTTATCGATCTTTCGAAGTATGTCAAGATATACAGGGTGTTCCATTTAAAATTCTTGTTATTTGACATTTAGCAAATCTCCAGTTATTCCGGATAAGTCATATTAGAATTTAATTTATTTAGAAAATGAATAATAACTGTAAAAATTGCTATACTTTTACTATCCAAAATGAGTTGTTTTATTTCTTTATGCTTGTTAGTTACCTTTTCGAAAATGCTCATTTTTGACAATCCTTTCACTATATCTCAGAAACAGTTGATAATAGCCTAATACAAGTTGAAGTCAAAACAATTAGGCTAAAAATCTTGATCAAAAATTGCAGTAATATACCTAGTATTCCATTTAAACAAACAAGTTTGTTGGTACGTTGTTGTGGGACAGCCTGTAAACATGAAAATATTTTCTGGTTGTAGGGCGAATGATTATCTATAACTTTTATAACACCCTGTACATGAATTTTATGATATCTTCGAAAGTGAAAAAGGTATATTACTTTTTATATCATTGATCAATACAAAAATGCGCAACTTTGTTTCTAATTTTTTTTTGTATTTTTTTTTAATTTACATGTTTTATTCTAGAAATAAATTTAATTTTATTTTTTTTGCATGTATAAAAGAACATTCTGTATAAGTGATTCATTTTTGTACCCAAGTAAAATTTTATTTATTTGATTTATTTTGGTCGCTTTCATATATTCAGCAAATATTCCACAATGTTTTCCTGTATATCAATTATCCGATTTAAATTTATTCGTCATAGGATTGACTTTTTTATTTTTAGTTTTTCTTGGTAAAAACTCCCACGTCATGCCATAACAATTCTGTACTTTGTGACGTATTGGTATTTCAATTTCGGATGAATAATATTTTTGCCAGAACCCGGTCAACCAAATTAAAAAAGAAGCTTTTTTTTATTAAAGATAAACGGCCAGTAAAAAGTTTCAAGTTCAAATAGTAATGCCTTTTAACAAGTTCTCTTAACAAGGGCCTTTTGGAGAATTTTTATTGTTCCCCAAAGTGGGTTTCTTAAAACTTACCATGCAATTTTCTTATTGGGTTATTATTTATTGCCAAACATAAAAATAAATTCTTAAAGCGGTCCCGTGCAAGTTTCAGTATAAATAAGTATATTATTAATATTTTCAACATATTGTCTTAAGGGGGGCCCACTTAAGGGGGGCCCACTTGCCATCGGGCAACCTGGCACCACCTGGCCAGTCCGCCACTGGAGAAGAGTACCAACAGGTCAGATAAAATAATAACTAACATTCGGCAACAACTACAGTAGCTGCCTATTGGCAAAGGGCAGAAATCGGCTTAACAAATTAAGTAAGTATGTTTGTTTATACACAAGGACTTGAGTACAACGGTTCACCGGTAGATGGGTCACCGATCTGACGAGCATAAATGCCCCTCTTAACTGTATCTATTGTGTGTGTATACTTATCTATGTTACTTATTTTATTTGTTGTTTTTGTTAGGTCTGCGTAAATTTATGAGTGATAATTTGATTTCCGTCCCAGATGTGAGTGGGATAACTATTGGGATGGCTGAAAATAAATATTACCAAGACCAAAGTAAATGAAAAAATGATGGTTCATGAGGTCTATGAACATCTTGTATATTGGAAGACCCCCGAAGAATGTGACACCCTGCATCAAACTATGGCACATGTACACAAGTATTGATATTATGATCATTTGTTATGAACATTAATATTTATAATAGTATTTCTTGCAATCTTTTGTTTGAATTCCATTCCTTCTTACTACAAATCGACACAACACTGCTATACCAGTAGGGTTGCCAGGTGTCTTGGAGTTCGCAGGACATCCTGGATTCAGCCCTCGCAAAAGACCCTCGTAAATTATTTTTTTTTTGTTTTATACAATTTTCTTGTAATGACCAGTGTTTTTAATTTAAGCTTTGTCCATATAGTTACTTATTTTTACGATTTCTTATGATTTGAATGTTAAGGGGTAATGCCACTCTAGCGCGAGAAAAAATAGCCGATTTTGTAGGTATATTTTCTACAATATAGTAAATGAATTACAAAATCTCTTTAAAGCCCCTTATTGTTCATATTTTGAGGAATATTCACAATAAAAAAAACAAAAATAAATAAAAAATAGCAGCGTTAGAGGACATGCTAGATGACAAAAATGCGGTTTCAAGAAAACACCGTTTAAAGTATTGTGTAACTTTGATGTATAGAATTGTTATATTTTACTATAGTCGGCGATGCCTGGACCATATAATTATCTTTTCAAATTAACATTTTCCTCCTTTTGTTTCTTTCTGTTTGATTTTGACGACAGACGGGCCTGTTTTGCAGTATCAGTCAGCGATGGCTCTAAAAACATGATGCGCCGTGCGTCAGCCGTCGCGCAGAAATTGTTGCAGTTTGGCCCGATGCTCAGCAGGGCCACCCTAACCACAGGACTACATGGGCTATAGCCCTAGGGCGCCAACCTTTTGGGGGCGGCAATTTTTATTGGTGTTATTTTTATGTTATTATTAGTTATTTTGATATTAGTTGATTTTATTATAAATCTTTTCATGACAAAATCAACCAAATAACCTCTTCTAAATGAAATAGAAAATTGTGTGTCTGCTCTTAGAATTTCTTAGTTACTTAAATATGGAGTATCAATGAAAAACGTTCGGGTTTGGTTCGGTTAGCGCAAGTTTTCTATGATGTGCCAGCCTAGGTTTGCCATATTTTACTTATCAAAATATATAAGACAACTAGTAAACATGTATGAGATCATGAAAAATGAGATACTGATCTACTTGGTCATGGTTTCATTGTTGTTTATTGTTGATAATGATAACTGCATCTTTTACTTTGGTGTTCCAATTTTACTGTGCTTCTATTTTACAGGGGCTTGTTATGAGGTGTTATTTTTTTAGAAATGTTAATTACAGTTAATTACAGTTATTACTCAATTATGAACTGTTCTGATTTTTTTGTTATTTTTTAAGAAATATTCAGTGAGCGCGCAAAGTAGGAAGCATAACCAAATCCCGGAAACTGTTTGTTAACTACAAAAATTCTCGAACACGTCGCTTGTAAATTATACACATATTTTTAACAAATTCAATTTCCCGTTTTGTACATATGACGTCATCGACAAATGGCAAACTCCATATTTTTCTTGTTGATTATAATAGATCTGTTAATTGTCTTCATAGTAGCATACAAATTGTATGACCCTACATCAGAAAATTTACGAGAAAAAGTTTAAAAATTAAGGATTTTGTTTGTGAATGAAAAGCGAATAGCAGTTTTAGGTAGATATGTTTGCAATAGGAATTGAACCATCAGCACACTATTTAGAATCGTTGTAAATGATTGAAATATATTGTAAACAAGCTTTCAGGATTTCAGGTAAACGTACAAAGTTTAAGGTTTACTATGAGATCCTTTTGAGGTTTCTAGAACATTGGGTTCAGGTTTTTGAAATTTTTTCTCTCTTGTTTCAACAATCTTACGGGAGAGTCCGTGTTCGTACACAGTGTAACTAATTTTACCCAAAACGGATTTTCATATTCTATTCGGAATATCCATGTTCCCAAGAGTTAAAAATCAACGTGTTGGAGAATTTTGTACAATAACTAACCCTCATTTAGATGTTCTCATATTTTCATACTTTACGCGCTCAATGTCTACATACCATAAATATGAAAATAACAACTTCCACTAAAATGTTGAACAGTGTCGTCCTAATATTTAAATGGCTTAAATCCAAAACAATAATATTTACAGTAGAGAGAAAAAGCGGTTCAGGTTTGTATAGAACCAGACGGAGACCAGCTGCTTCACTTATTAGGGATGTAAAGACGTACTATATATACTATAAATTATTATGATACTTATTGCCTCCTTTAATCGATGAAAAATTTGCTTATCGAATTATGTAACACAAAAGCTATGTTGGCAAAATTTGAGTATTTGGACTATTTTCGCACAAACTAGGCTGACAATTTATATGGAAGAATGGTTTAAAAGCCAATTTATTCCCAATTTATTCCTTATAAAGGGAATTTGTAGGAATTCCCGCAGTACAGGAACTGCTGATTTATGTTTTTCTAAGATTATTTTATATTTGATGGCAAATCTAATTAAATGTTTCAATATAAAGCTTTTGGTAATTTTTCAAGGATAATAAATAATTGACTCAAAAATAGCGTCTACATTTCCTAACGTGGCCACAGCACTACGCACTGCGCACTTTTAGTAATGCTACTACAAATTATTTAGGGCAGAGCAAATTAAATTATTTGCGTAGTTTATTTATATAGAGTGACCTATTTAATAAAATTCGTGTGATATCAATTTGTAAAAGAAAAAGCACGGACAACAAATATATAAATTACTTTTGTTTTTGTTTGCTATAAACGTTGGTTTTTTCATTTCGTCTTTTTTTCGAATTTTGTATAAATATTGTTTTTGTTTAGTATAATGATAATGAATTGGCTTTTGCTAGTTCTGGCACTTTTGAATAACTTTGTTGGTTACCCCTGCATCCGTTAGCTATCTCGTGTATTTTCTTATGAAGGGGCGCATTAATTTTAGTAGCCCTCGGGCGTCGAATATCTTAGGACGGCCCTGATGCTCAGACATAACACCTCCATAATCTTCATGAGTCTGGATAATGCATCATTGACAACACAAATGGCTATACGTGCTGCAATATCCACAATTACTTTGCCACTTGAAAGTGAACATGAAAATGAAATCACCAGGTGGACAATTCTCGTGCTGCGGCATTTCATCGGTCAGAATTTATGATACAGTGTCACCCAGCTATATTTTCTTCATTTTATAAATTGAATCATGATTACGACGACTGGCTAGTCCATCATACATTGAAAGCTCATTTATAGGCTTCTGGGGAAGTTAACCCTTTTCTTCGAGGCCCTAACTGGTTTTTGTCAAATGGCGGGGACGAGTGCCATTAGTTTTTGCACGTGATCTATGCATTCCTTTTCTTATTTACTTTTCTTATTCCAAAATTTGCAAGCTTTGCAGTATTTAGATTTTATGAGAATATCAACAACATTTCTCCAGCTGATAAGCACCACCAATCATACAGAGAAGAAAAGCTATGTTTTCTCCATGTTCCATCGTTACGAGACAGTTGCATCATCTTTTTTTAACTATTTTGAGTTGTCTTTTAGCCCTCTCATCTTCTGCTGCTTTCTGTATACTTTGTTTGCAAACTGCTTCTGTTGCGACAAAAATGGTGCGAACAACTTTACCATAAAATGAGTGAAAAATCTGACGAGGAAGGTCCTTGAATGCCCAAAACTTTTCAATTTCATCTACACCTATTCTTATGCGCATGGCACGGATAATTCCGCTATTCATTTCATATCCTTTTTGAACAAATGGGCAAATCGGAATGAAAGTTTGTTCAAAATTCTCACAAGAAACCACGATTTGAAATCCTAAGTCACGGTTGCCACTTTCGGTCAATTTCTCTTTTGATATGTACGTTTTACACACTACAACATGTGAAATAGCAGAAGACACTGCAACAAAGTTCAAAAGATGATAATTAAACGTCATCCACTTCAATGTTGTAATAATCTTTAACCGACATTACTTTTTACCGGTGTGGACTGTGGATACGTTATCAGGCAGAGGCGACTCTAGTTCCAAGCGACTCAATGCTTGTCATATTAGTTATATTTGAAAATCTGCTGCTTCCTTTCTACTCCTTTCGATCACGATATACTCCGGGAATGTCACTAATTATTTCTGCTATTTCTTACCAACTAATCAAGAACAACACACGTTACATCAGACGGCTGTAACATTGTGCGGTAAGCGTCAGTTCAACGAACGTAACGAGGATATTTCCACAAAATCTTTGTGTTTTATAATATTTTATGTTATTTTCACACCACGGATATAATTCCTCCCAATAAGATAAGAGCGTATAGGTCTCTAGGCTGTAAACTATCACGATAAACTTTTTGAATGTACGCTCGGCTAGACACTTGGCCGTATGTTCATCAAATAGGCATTTAAAATTTTTTTTTTCATATGAAACGTATTGTACCTTATTTCTAAGATCCCAAGACATCATTTAAGCAAAAAAAAATTTTTTTTTATTTTTCTCAAAATCTAGAATGGCATTACCCTTTAATAGAATCGGCGAGTTTGAAAACAGTACAAGTCCAAAATTGGGCATTTTGAACTGAAATAGCCATAATGATCACTATGGTTTATTCTATCGATTGACCTAAAAAGGATGCTTGGGCGAAATAAGCAAGTCCAGAACACCGCGGAGAAGTTAGCCATAAAAGATAGCCATAACTTTTTTTTTTCGAATTTTGTTATGAAACATATATCAAATGATAGGGGTGTTTAAGTACTATACGCCAGAGTTTTGATCCGAAAATTCATTAAACGGTGTTGTCGAAAATTTGATTTATTTCGTTACACGTTACCTTATAAGAGCTGTTGTCATCTCAATAAAGAATTGCCCATAACTTTTTGCAACAACCCCATAGAGAAACAAGTGATACAAATTCGGAAAGCGCATACAATTTTGCATCCAATAATGGTATTGGGAAGGTGCTACCCCTAATATCACTTACCCCAATACACCTATAATACAAGAAATTGCGCGGCGGTCGACTAAGAAATGGTATGAATGAACATAACTCACGGTAAAATTATTGCATAACTTTCCTAAATACGTCAAATTATAGGCAATTAAATGTACTATTTACCTTTGAAAGCTCGGAGTTTTGCTCGACGGCGAACAACCCTTGAATAACGATCATGTCCGTACGCAACCGTCCCCGCCGGCAATCATATGTCGGGTGGTTGTGGCAGGAAAATGTTTATAACTTTTGTAAATATTGTTGCATAACTTTCTATCATACATCAAATTGTAGGTAATTAAAAGGACTTCACACCCTTCGCCGCTCGGAGTTTTGATCGACGACCAACAACCCTTAAATGACGTTAATGTCTGTACGAAACCAATGCGACGGGCAATCACACATAAAGTGGCTTCTGCAGAAAAGTGTTTATAACTTTAGCAAATATTGTTGCATAACTTTCTATCATATATCAAATTGTAGGTAATTAAAAGGGCTTCTCACCCTTCGCCGCTCGGAGTTTTGCTCGACGGCGAACAACCCTTAAATGACGTTAATGTCTGTACGAAACCAATACGACGGGCAATCACATATAAACTGGCTTCTGCAGAAAAATGTTTATAACTTTAACAAATATTGTTGCATAACTTTCTATCATATATAAAATTGTAGGTAATTAAAAGGGCTTCGCACCCTTCGCCGCTCGGAGTTTTGCTCGACGGCGAACAACACTTAAATGGCGATAATGTCCGTGCGAAACCGTCCGCGCCGGCAAACATACGTCGGATGGTTGTTACAGGAAAATGTTTATAAGTTTTGCAAATATTGTTGCATAACTTTCTATCATATATCAACTTGTAGGTAATTTAAAGTGCTTCTCATTCTTCCCCGCTTAGAGTTTTACTCCACCGCAAACAACCATGTAACAGCGATATTGTCCGAACGGAAGCAGTATGAGAGGCAATCACATGCAAGTCACTTCTTGCAGAAAAATGTTTATAATTTTTGCAAATAATATTGCATAATTTTCTATCATATATCAGATTATAGGTCGGAGTTAAGTAAATGTCCAATAAAAGCAAACGATAGCTAGCGATAAGGAGTTGCCAGTTGCCTTTAATACAGCAATTTCAAACTGGGTGCATTATCGTCATCTAAGGGTTGATTGCCAGGGAGTAAAACTCCGAGCGGGGAAGCATGAGAAGCACTTTTAATTACCTACAGTTTGATTTATGATAGAACGTTATGCAACAATATTTGCAAAAGTTATCAATGATTTTCTGCAGCAGCCACTTGATATATAATTGCCCGTCGTACTGGTTCCGTACGGACATTATCGCCATTTAAGAGTTGTTCGCCATCCAGCAAAACTCGGAGCGGCGAAGGGTGAGAACCCCTTTTATGATAGAAAGTTATGCAACAATATTTACAAAAGTTATAAACATTTTCCTGCCACAACCACCCGACATATGATTGCCGGCGGGGACGGTTGCGTACGGACATGATCCTTATTCAAAAGTTGTTCGCCGTCGAGCAAAACTCCGAGGTTTCAAAGGCAAATAGTACATTTAATTGCCTATAATTTGACGTACTTAGGAAAGTTATGCAATAATTTTACCGTGAGTTATGTTCATTAATACCACTTCTTAGTGGACCGGCGCGCAATTTCTTGTATTATAGGTGTATTGGGGTAGGTGATATTAGGGGTAGCACCTTCCCAATACCATTATTGGATGCAAAATTGTATGCGCTTTCCGAATTTGTATCACGTGTTTTTCTATGGGGTTGTTGCAAAAAGTTATGGGCAATTCTTTATTGAGATGACAAGAGCTCTTATAAGGTGACGCGTTGCGAAATAAATCACCGCTTAATGAATTTTCGGATCAAAACTCTGGCGTATAGTACTTGAACACCCCTATCATTTGATATATGTTTCATAACAAAATTCGAAAAAAAAAAGTTATGGCTATCTTTTATGGCTAACTTCTCCGCGGTGTCCAGAACAGTGCTTTTTTGCTCCCGCATGCAACGCGTTTCTACTGAGTTTCTACTAGGGTTGTAACGGAGATGACATTTCGGTGACGGAGGCGGAGGTCAAGTGTCGTCTTTCCCGGAGGCGGACTTGATAAGAAATTATCACAACATGTAACAATGGTCATTAAACGCAGTATTAATTTACACATTAAAATCATATAATTTTATATATTTTTCCAGCTAAAACAACACAAGCAGTTTGTGATACTCATAATGATTCAAAAACCTCCGACATGAGACAAGCAATACCTATTATTGTGTTAATATTTCTCGTTCCAGTAAGTAAACACTGTCATTCCTAATTTTTTAAATGTTTGGCCATCATTGAGCTTTGTTTCACTTTATAGTGTTTAGCACTCAAGAGCAAGACATTGGACAAGTATATAACAGGATGCAAACATTGGATAGATCATTACAATAAGATTCTAAACGAAAATAATCCCAAAAATATTAATGTTGTACGGGGTTACATCATTTTTGAACAATGCATAATTGGAATATCTAATATCACAAAGTACATGTACAAAAAAGTAAGTTTAAATTTGTAAGTTTTTACTTTATCATACGCAGTACCTACCTATGTAAAGTATTGTAATCGTGCCAAACAATTTTTTGAGATTTTAGCGGAAATATGTGTTTTGGGGTCCCCCTCAAAAATTAAACAAATATTATCAAAGGGACAACTATTCATCTCAAGAAGATAAACAAATATTAGCAAAGGGCTAACCTTTCAGCTCAAAACTATTCAGATATTAGCAAAGGGCTAACCTTTCAACCCAACAAAATAAATTACCAACCGCGCCAGTAAGGGGCTGACACAAATATGTATTCGCAAAAAGCTAACCTTTCAGCTCAACAAAATAAATAATATTTAGAAAAGGGCTAACCTTTCAGCCAAACAAAATAAATTAACATTTAAGTAAAAAGCTGACCTTTAGCTTGAGAAGATCAACAAATATCGACTAAGGGTTAGCCTTTCAGCTTACACCCAATCAAATATGTTAATATTACTTGTAGATAAAAAACGTAGGTAGATAAACAAGTTGTTTTAGTTGACGAGATGAACTCCCACGATCTATTAATAGATTAACAAAAGTCTAAAATTTTTAGAAAATAAGATCTTATTTAAAAAAAAATAAAAATCTTCCCTGTTAACTTTCCTGGCAAAAATAGTGTCGCGAAATCTTAAAATCAAATTTTCAACCATACTGTGCATATTTATAATGAACACTGCAAATATGAAAAGTTGAGACAGAAAATTTATTTTCTTTATGCCTTCATATCGAAAACTTAATAGCTGATATAAAAATAAAAAAAATAGTTCTTAACATACTATATTCTGCGTGTATACTACCCATATCTCGTGGAAGTGTTACGCTTATGACAACATGTCGATCATGGCATATTTGAAAGATAAAAGGTAGATCTTAACGGTCGGCGTCACAGGGAAGCTTACCACATACGACGCAGAAATCTTGCTCGCAACTGAAACGTATAGAAGACATTTGATAGAGAGGATTAATTGAATATCTGAATTTGCAAGATTATAAATAGAGATCTCAGTTTAATTGTCTCTATAAATTTATTATTTGTTATGCTCAAATGGCCGCAATAAGAACATTTAACGGAGATGAAATAGAGATTGTAAAACAAATTGTAATTTAGTCGTCTTGTACTTTATTCAAAAAAACTGGTCGTGTAAAATAATTGACACATCATTGGTTCTCTCGTTCAAGCGTTTGATACGAGATGTCGCTCCTGTTTAACCCCTTGATGTAGGCAACCCAAATGAAAATATGTATTGATTTTTGCTTTCATTCATACGGATTCAATCTAATTCATAAATAGTGTCAAAACTGCAATGGCATTATTGAGGTTAGCACCAGCAAATACATTTTATTGGTTATTATCATTTTTACATTTGCAAACCAAGTTTCGAAATTGGCGGATTTATTCAAGCTATACAGTACGTATGTATTATAGATATGGAGGTAGAATACATATAATATTTATACTTACCTATAAATTCTCATACATAACCTAGCACCAAACAAAAAAAATATTAAAAGCATAAATCTAGCCCTAGCCAAATTGATTGTCATTGTATATCACGAAAAAAAAGCAATATTATCCTACCTATTACACCGACATGGACACTAGACAAAAATTATTACTTATGTATATGTACTTTATTAGTTTGCAGAAAGTTGTAATAACTTACACAAAAAGTTGTAACTATTACATACTTATTCTAAAGTAATAAGTATACCTGTAGACAAAACACCCTAAGTAATAACACTAATAACCAACCGATCGGTACCGTAATTAGTCAATAAAATAAACTAAATACCTACGCGCACATACTAAATGTAACTTTTTTGCTCACTTCATTTTCTTACTCACGATATGTAATTACACTTTGTGCAAAATGGTTCAAAACAAACGTGTGGCCGGCGCTCGGCAAGAAAAAAAAAACATCCCTAGACGGATATCAGGATATTCAACAGATGTAAACAATGTATGTAGACCAGAGATCAGCTCGACGTAGAAGCCGAGAAATTCATCAACACCATCCAGAAAGCCGCTTGGAACAACACTAAAGAAATCACCCACAGAACTATTGGAAATAATTATCCTATGGAAATTAGAGAAATGGTCAAGCAAAAAAGACAAGCTAGAAGAAGATGGCAACAGTCACGAGATCCAGCTGACAAAACCATACTTAATAAATCCCAACAACTTAAACGCGAAATTCAAAAACTAAAAGAGGCATCATTGGAATCCTTCTTAACCAAATTGACTCCCGATAAAGAAACAGATTACTCGCTGTGGAAAGCAGTGAGGAAATACAAGAGGCCAGTGGCCCATGTCCCACCTATAAGACGAAGAGACGGTACCTGGGCAAGAGACAATAAACAGAAGGCTGAAATTTTTGCAGAACATCTAACAGAAATCTTCCAGCCCCACAACATCGAATCAGAGCCAATCGCGAATGAAGATATAACCTATGATGAAGAAGCCATACAGCTAGTTACTCCAAAGGAAGTTGCCAGAGAAATCAAGACAAACCTGAATCCAAAGAAGGCACCTGGATATGATCTTATCACAGGAGAATTTCTTAAGCAATTACCTAAGAAAGGTATTGTTATGCTGACGTACCTAATAAATGCATCGTTCAGATTAAAATACGTCCCATATGTCTGGAAAGTAGCAGAAGTTATCATGATACCAAAACTAGGCAAACCACCGACCGAGGCCAAATCATATCGCCCAATATCACTGTTACCAATGATATCGAAACTCTTTGAAAAGTTGCTTCTAAAGAGAATGAAACCTATCATTGAGAGAAAAGAACTAATTCCTAATCACCAATTTGGTTTTAGAGAAAAGCATTCCACTATAGATCAAGTCCATAGAATAACAGATATAGAGAAAGCATTAGAAGAAAAGCTTATTTGCTCAACAATCTTTCTTGATGTGACACAAGCTTTCGATAAGGTTTGGCATGAAGGATTGATACACAAACTAAAGAGTATGCTACCTTTACAATACGTCGAGCTGCTAACATCCTATATATCTGATAGACTATTCAGAATAAAACAGGTCGATGAATACTCGGAACTAAAAGAAGTCAAAGCTGGGGTACCCCGGGGTAGTGTATTGGGACCAATTCTCTATCTACTATATACAAGTGACCTTCCACAGATGGAAAATGTAACAGTCGCCACATTCGCAGATGACACGGCTCTAATGGCAGTGGGATCAACTATTGGTGAATCTACCAGGAATCTTCAACAAGCTAGTAACAAAATATATAAATGGACCAAAAAATGGAAGACCAAGCTCAACGAACTGAAATCTGTCCACATTAACTTCACAAACAAAAGAATCGAGGACATACCTCATGTCAAGATTAACGACGCCATAGTTCCATATGCGAACACTGCAAAGTATTTGGGTATGACACTGGATACAAAACTAAGGTGGAAAGAACATGTTAAGAAGAAAAGAGTAGAGCTTGGCCTCAAATACAGAGAACTGTACTGGCTCCTGGGAAGAAACTCTCAGTTGTCAGTACAGAACAAGCTACAAGTTTACAACCAAGTACTAAAACCGATTTGGTTATACGGCATCCAGCTTTGGGGCTGCGCAAAAAGCTCCAATATACAAGGAATCCAGATTTTCCAAAATAAAGTACTAAGGAATATGGTTAACGCTCCTTGGTACATACGGAATAGTGACCTGCACCGTGATCTTGGTGTCCCACAAGTCATCCAAGAGATAAAAAGATTCGCCACTAAGCATGAATCTCGCCTAAGCCATCACGTCAACGTAGAGGCCCTGCAGCTACTGGACAACCAGAATCTAGTGAGAAGACTAAAAAGAACTAAACCCTTCGAACTAGTGAATCAGTGAAATGTGTAAAAAGCAGAGCACAGTGAGTGAAGTGTTAGTGCTTCTTGTTTGGGACAAAGTAAATATAGGGACATCAGTGGATAGCCTATTAGAGACAAGTACCTAGTTTTAAGAATTCAGATTTAAATAGATGGTTAATCTTTTAGATTAGTTTCAATATGCTAAGCATCTTATGCTTATTAATAAAAATAAAAAAACTTCATTTGATTACTCACGATATGTAATTACACTTTGTGCAAAATGGTTCAAAACAAACGTGTGGCCGGCGCTCGGCAAGAAAAAAAACATCCCTAGACGGATATCAGGATATTCAACAGATGTAAACAATGTAGTTTTCGTAGTAGAAATGTGTCTGCATTCCATCCCACTTTGTGCCATTCGTCTTTGTCTAGTCACGTGATCCAACGTTCATATGTACGGTTTCAATTCTTTACCGCAAAATTCTGATATTACTGCATCGTGTATGCAACCCAAATATCACCTTTTTTAAGTTGGCACCCCTGGCATATTTAGTACGGCACGGGTTACCCCCCTCTCCCGAAAATATAAACGCCACAAAGCGTTGATGACGTTAAAACCCGGATTAAGTTGATTAGAAATGCATAGTTTTATAATGTTAGCGAAGTGTACACAAAGGTGTATTTTTATGATACAAATTTCTACTCGTTAATCTGTTTTGTGTTGTTAAAATCACAGGTCGGGGAAAAAGGTTTTCCTCAGGATCATGTCGACAATATACTGGAGCCGTTGTCAGAATTCGATGATATAGTAATCGACATAGATAAGGTTGGAAGAAGCGGTGACATGAAGGCAGTACTCAAACTAGTGCAGGAGTTGAGCTCGATGGCAGATAAATCATTATCTGCCTTCAAGAAAGAGTCAGATGCCATTAAAGCTGGTATTTGCGGTAAGTGTACTATACAGATAGATCCGGTGATCGTTGCGGCCGTGACAAGAAGTTCAAATAAAAGCTTAAGGGTGTTTATCCATATACCAGTTACATGCAAAACACTGGCACATAAAAAGCAGATCGGAGTCGAAACTATTGCACCGATGGTTAAAAGTAAGGTACTGCTGGAAAGTGTAAGCATAGGGCATAGGGCATTGTTCCGGGTTAAATATAAAATTCAACCGCGCTTGCTTTAATCATGAACTCAATTAGAGAAAAGAAGCTAATTTTTGACACAATATACTTGTTGATTTAATATGCGTTCATGGTGATTAAGCCAATATAGCATTAGTCCCGGAACAGAGCTAATTTATAGTTGACATTTTAAGACATAGCTCTTTAAAATTGACCCAGCCGTTGTCAAGTTAATCTGCTTTTTATGCAATTGTGTAGAATTACTACGCACTGTCACCGCGGAGCTTTGGAAAGAAGGTTACTGTACTACCTCTTCCAGACTCTCGCGAGACATAGCGAGAGACCGCGAATCGGGAGAGTGTGGATGCCACACTCGCCCAAATTCGCTAACATTCGAATGCCAGAAGTCTCTACGGATGCAGATAGTCGGATAAAGATCACGCGTTCGCCGAGCGCCTCGGTTGTTTTGTCCGCTCTCGCTTCGATCCATTCAAACTGGCTTGTTGACGAGGCGCAGGGCAGTTTTTGTGTGTACCCGAAGGTATTATTTACGACAGGGGTCTGATTTATGACATCAAACACGTGCGGTGAAGGGGCTCTTCGAGCATCAATGCAACCCGAAATGTAGGTACCGAATGGAATAAATTATTTAGTATTGAAATAAAAAGATTTCAAAATATTGAACACGATAAGTTTATATGCAAAATACAAATAGTTTACATTGATATTAAATTAAATATCCGATAGTATTTTTTCTGTATTTGTGACGTCCCTATTACTATAATTTATCATTTAAAATGGAAAATATACCTGATAATGATATTTATTTCTGTATTATTGAAGAAATGCAAATGCATATCAATAACTTAACTATCCGTATTATAAGACTACTAATGAAAATTAATATTAATAGATAGCAACATTAAATCAATAATTAATTAAAACTAAAGAATATATTATTTATCTCTTTTAAGTAAATTTTATCAGTTCCAAGTTATTCCAGTCTTATTTTTCAATGATGTCTGAATCTATTGTATCGTTTTGGTACAGTTCTTTGATGCAAATTACGACTGCGATCTACATAGGGCAATTACTAAGTTATTGATTGATAATATCGTTGTTACATACCAGTATACAGGGTTGGTCAAAATATCCGGAGCACCTAAATAATTGACCAACCGTAAACATCTTCAAAAAATCAAGCATAAGTTGTTTGATGTTAAACAAGCTATCATCTAAATATATTTTTAATATACACAGTGCTTATTTTATTATGGAAACTGGCAGGCAACCTTTCCGTTTTCTAATAGAACACATACATTTACATTTTATAATTAAGATTAATTCCATGAATTTTTTGTAAGAATCATTTTTTATACAATGCATCATTTTTTAGTTATAAGCAATTAATCAAAACTCATAAACTTTTGTTTTGACTAAACGGATAAAAAATAGCAGAACAACAAAATAGAAAAATAAAATTAAATGTTAATTGAATATTCAAACAGTAAATTAAAATAAATGTGTGTATATATGTGGGAAAAAAATTAGTTTCAAAATTCAGCAGTTTTAATTAATTGCTGATAACTAAAAATGACGCATTTTATGAAAAGTGGTACCTAAAAAAATTCTTGTATACTTATCGTGTATACTTATCTATGTTACTTACATTTTATTTGTTTGTTTTTGTTAGGTCTGCGTAAATTTGTGAGTGATAAATTGGTTGACTTCGAAGATGTGAATGGGCGTAAAGATGGCGTATATAACGCGTTACCGGACAATTATGGCTAAGACCGAAGTAAAAGAAAAAATAATGGTTCATGAGGTCTATGAACATCTTGGATATTGGAAGACCCACGAAGAATGTGACACAGGGTGTCACATCAAACTATGGCACATGTACACAAGTATTAATATTATGATTATTTGTTTTGAACGTTAATATTTATAACAGTATTTCTTGCAATGTTTTGTTTGAATTCCATTCCTTCTTACTACAATTCGACACAACACTACTATACCAGTAGAGTTGCCAGGTGTCTGGATTTCGCAGGACATCCTGGATTCAGCTCAACATAATACCCTCGTAAATTATTTTTTTTATACAATTTTCTCTTAAGGCTCCGTTTTAAAAACATCGCAACTTCCAAACGAAATATTTCGTTGCGATGTTTTTTTTTGCTGGGAGTGGTCTGCCTGGCCCCCACCAACGTCAACCAGGCCACAGTTTTACGATAAGGGGAAGTTGGGGGGTTTAGAGGAAGCAGGCAAAGGCGGAGCATAGTTGACGCGAGTACATTCGAAGGGGAAGTACTCAGCCAGTTTGTCGCCGCGCGTCGGCGCTTTCGCTTTCGCTCAAGTTACAATGTATTAGTGTTCTCTCTCATCACGGTCGCAGATGCATACAGCTGGCTGGCGGCCGCCAGGCGGTAAAAGAAAATATATTGATTTAATGTAGAGGGAGCGCGCTTGCTATTATAATATTTAATCTTTTTAACAGGGTGACATACATACAGTATAGTAAATTGACAAAAATGTATTAACTCATCGGTGAATTATGGATTTCAATTTAGAAAGGAATTAATTAAAATCGAGCAATGAGGACCCAATACATCTATAAACATGCTGGATATCGAACGAACGCACGGCAGTGACACACGAAGACAAAAATAAACAAAAATAATCTGATGCGTTCAGGCACATGACTTTATCATACTATATATAAAACTAATATTTTAGCTGCATGAGATTCTATTTGATCGAGTCGGCCATGTCTGCTTTAAAATAAAACTACTGGAACTAGACGGATATTTTGATTATATTGACAGTAGGTATTGTCAAAACATCAGCGTTTGACACTACCTACTGTCATTAGAATCGCAATATCTGACAAAGCCTGGCTAACTAGTTTTAATGCAGCGATGTCGATAAAATAGAATTTGCTCATGCAGCTAAACTATTCATTTTACCAAAAAATGCCATAGTCATAAATTGTTCAGAATTTCCTGTAGGTACTTTAATTTATTATTTAACTATTTCGACAAATTTCCAGAAATGGCGGCTTATTTGCAAAATCTTTCAAAAATGCTATAAGACTAAACCTCCAGTTCCTTTGGATCCTTTTCAACAGAAAGCTTTTCAGCTCTAAGTTTGGTTATGAAACTTCTAAATATGAAGTTTCGTCCCGACACCTTAGTAGTTTCTCCGGAATCGTCGCCACAAAAAATAACACACACACATACACAGAATTTTTTTTTACCTGGGCCAAAAATGTTCAAGGGATCCAAAAAGACATTTCCGCTAAAACCTCAAAAATTTTGTTTGGCACGATTACAATACTTTACATACTACGTATGATAAAGTAAAATCATAGTACATAGTCCAAAGTTCCCCAAACCATTTATATAGATTCCAAATATTTTGTCACCTACAAGTTCGCTATATTATATAAACGTTTTGGGCTCTATGAATGCAAGATTCATGAATGAAAACAAATTCTGGCATTGGCTATATCCAATTCCCGCTGTAATACTGCCCAATACAGTCGCTGAACTAATATCCATTAGAGCCGACCCAAGTTCGTCACTGCTAATTGTCTCTTCCTGTCCACAAAACCGACATTTTAAATAAAATGTTCATTTGAGTCCTGTTCTGGTCTCTTTGTCTCATTTGTAATTAAATAATTATAATATTGTTCTTTTAGATTATCTATACATATATTTTAACTTAGGTGGCACGTAGTCGTCTTTTACTAATTCGTCTAGAGGACAGATGCGGATGTTTAGGTATTTTGCCACGACTTCTACACATTATTAAACAAATGTACCTAACACCTAGCAGGCATAACTACACTAAGTATAATATCATACAGTATATACTTTTATCGTGTGTTAAATTTGTAAACCGTGCGTATAAATGTGAAATGCGAGAACTCGGTTCTCCCGATTCAATATTCGCTACGGTCATAACTTGTGAACAGTCCTAATCTAAAAATAGCAGTAGGCGTGGCGTAGTTATAGGCGGTGTTTAAAACTCCTAACGTCTGCTGTCTACACCGGGCCCGTAATATAGGCAAATTACATACATTTCTGGCAATTACGCTTTGTTATCGCAATTATAATGTTTAGATTAAAATTGTACTTAAATAAAAAATCTATTTTTGTATCATGAGTTGGGCTAAATGTTTTATATTTGAAAAAAACCAAAGATGTAGAAGCAAAATTGATTTTTATCGATAAAAAAATTTTTTTTTCATCCAGCCCAACTCGTTATTTATCTAAGAGGTTACATAAAAAATTTCATAAACTTTGAACAATAAATAACGCTTTTATTTGCAAACGCGTTTTAGGAGAGGTAGAACTGGGTCTTAAGAGTAAATGTTAGTCACCGGCCTCAAAAGTTCGACGAAACTGAGGCGCGAGAGGAGGGAACAAGCCGCGCCCACTGTACACTCCGCAGAAAATGCAAGCAACGCACTGATTAGATGAGGGGAATGGTGGTATAACGATACCACCGCTTTGGCGGTGTCATTCTGGACCGACGGCTGACCTGGAGTCCGCACGTCAAAGCCCTGGCGAACCGAGCGAAAGCAGCGTTAGTCGCCCTCTATTCTCTGATAAACAGGCGCAGTAGGTTGGATCCTACACGTAAGATTCGACTCTACAACGCCGTTATTAGGCCTACGATGACTTACGCTTGCCCAGCTTGGGGATACGCGGCTAAGACACAAATGCGACAACTACAGGTCATCCAAAACAAGTGCCTCAGAATGGCATTCGATGCTCCGTGGTTTGTCAGGAACACCACTCTTCACGAAGACGCCCAGATGATCACCATCGACGAATTCGTGCGAGAGACTGCAGAAAAAATGTACTCGAACCTCGAGGAACATTCGAATCCCCTATTACGGGGGATGTTACCGTACGACACAGAAAACTTGCGGTATAAACGCCCAAGGGTTCTGCTCGATCGTCCGGTGTAAATCACTCAGATTATTCTTCTAGCCCAAGATTCCGATACACTTTTTCTTTAAATTTTCTAACATTCAATTTCTGTTTTAGATGCTCAAACCTAACATTTTGACATAATATTTTTCTAGCCCGGCATTCAAGTGCCCGTCCCCCCCAAACAAACATCAGTCATGATTCCAGTTGAAAGTGCAACCCCAGCACCCCCATTTATACTTCCATCTTCGTCATTAATTACTTTAGATTAAGAGGGTTTTTTAGGTACCTCGATATCTCGTCTGTTCAAAGGGGGCGCGAGAGGAGGGAACAAGCCGCGCCCACTGTACACTCCGCAGTAAATGCAAGCAACGCACGCACTGATTAATTAGGGGAACGGCGCCAGCGGTATCGTTCTTTTGAGGCAAAGATCAAAGGGGCCGTGCGGTGTCGACTGGCGCCGAACTGTTTCCTAATAATTTTGTGTATGTGACTATCGCAAGTTCTGAAATGCTTTTCTCGTATATTTTAAATGCAAATACAATTCCACAAAACAATACAGTGATACAAATTAATTAATTGCTTTATTGAACTATTCGCTATTATTGGTGGCTGTAATGATACCACATACAAATGAATTTGAACATTTTAGTCATTATACATTTCAGTAGGTACATATTTACTTACGTTTTCTATTTCCATTCCAATACTTTTGTTGTAATAAATAGATGCCACAATGATACTTTTATTGAATAAAAAATTACTATACAAAATCCGAAGTATTCTTATAAGTAAATGCTAAAAGTTTACAAGAAAAAACATATTTTGGGTATATTTTTTCTAGAAAATTGATATTTATTTATTTTATTGTATTATTTTTATATAAATACGATTGCGCATACAGTAAACTCTTCTATAACGCGGTTCCTACAACGCGAATTTCTACCAACTCGATCATAATTTTGCGACTACATCTTCATATAACGCGATTATCGTACAATGCGCATGCGTCTAAATTTGCGATCCTCAAATTCCTATAACGCGTTTTCATAAAACGCGTAATATTAAACCGCGTTGTAGGACAGTGTACTGCGTACATACGTTGTGCAATTTAAATTTTACTCTTCAAATATGTTGAAGTATCTTGTGAATAAAGCCTGATTTAGCCAATCGGATGTCAGATTTGGGTTCGGCGCATAAAAATACTTTGGAAATGATGTACCGCAAGCAATCAATCAATACTGTGTAGTCGTTTTTGTCACATTTACATACTTACTACATGACATGACGTATTAGGCGCAATAGTTTCGGTTAACGGATGTGTAACATCTTTATAAACGTTTTTTGCCATATATGGTAATCCGGCACGCTTACACCTATAAGAGAGTATTGCCCAAATTAACTAGCGAAGAATTACACTACACGTATAATATCTACATGTTGTACAACAAGTCGAACTAAACCCAACCCTACATAGATTGCGATTGCCCTGAATGCATTGCCAAGCGACAAGTGTTTGGTATTAAGATTATTTTCTAAATCTAAATACCAATATATTTGAAATTCTATGACGATAAATAAATGACTTGTATGACTATTAAATTACTTGTATGTCCTTATGAATAATTTATTTAACTCCTATTAATTATTTAGTAGTTGTAACATTGTAAGTAGGTATTGCGGTTGTTGATTATTCTTCGTTCCGTGTGTCGTACGGGGACTGCACTATAAATCCTCGCGGGAACATGCGCTCCTAATTTATAACTCGCTCTTTGCTGTCTTCGTAGAGTCCATCTGTCCATCAGGACAGCAAAAAATTATTTCTCGTATTCGGTTTCTAGCCTATTTTGGTCGAAATTCAACAATTCATGTTGCTCACATACACTTCCGCAAGAACATGCTGTCCTAATTTATAAGCGAGTGGCTGCTCTCTACGTAGCACCAGCACGGTAAAATTTATTTTTCGTATGGCTTTCGTTTGCCGGGCGCGGCGCCCCTACACCTCCCGTGTCAACATGCGATCAATATTTTTGTTAGGCCGAAATTACTCAATATTTGTGATTCCCCTGGCTGACGTATTCATGCTGCTGCTTCAGACTGTACCATTTGAATTTGATTGGTCGAAGAAAATGATGTGGTGTTTATCCAACAGATGGCTGCACCGTACGACGATAAAATATGTTATTCTCGTCTCATTCACATGTTCAAAAAACCAAAGGTTAAATCATTACAACATTCATATTTTGTTGCCACTTTTTTTACACAAGTTCCTGAAGGCTCAATACAAAATGTTGTAATATTGCTTTTTTGATATTTGGTTCTGATTTGGAAAAAAAAATAACAAAAATTACCAATTATTGGCTTCTTTAGCAAGGGTAAAAAACAAAATAACAACGCAAATGAAAAAAAGTGGCATTCGTACCCGGTGTAATATACCTTTATCTATAATTTAATGTATTACACGTGAGTATTAACACACAATTAAGCTCAGTATGTTTGGTTTTATGTAGTGTTGTTTTGTAGTACGCTACTACCTCTGGTCATTAAGAGGAATCACTAGTGTTTTTAATTTAAGCTTTGTCATATACTTATTTTTACAATAGGGTATTTGACTGTATTAAAAATAAGGCTTGTATTATAGTCATCCTAATAGATTACAGTTTAAGAAAACTATTTGTTATTACTTTTCAAAAAAATATGCTTTATTTCTATTAAAAACCAAAATTAAAATTGAATTTTATTCACGTCCTATCACGTGATTGAAAACGCTCTGTAATTGGCTCAGTCTCCAGTGACGCCATTCGTTGGTACGCTTAGAGCGCGTTCGGTTTGTCAGGGTAGGGTATAGGGAGAGCAATGCTCAGATAACCTGGATCGGCTGTCTCTCTCTTATATGCAGATAAACGCCGTATGACGTTAGTCCGCCTATTATGCTGCGCGTCACTCTCACCGTACAATTTCCATGTTACTGTAACACTCCTTAAGGGTGTTACAAATGTTGAATCAAACTCAATATACCCTCACCACATTAAATGTGGGGGGTATAAATATGACAACGGGTTTGGAATCAAAACCCCAAAAAAACTCTATATGTACATCATAATAAAAATATTATTTAAATGCTTTAAATAGACAATTATTGTTCAAAATGTACGGTGTTTTTACGAAGAGTTCAAAAGCAGTACATGTCCATGATGATTGTTTTAATCATAGCTCTGACTATGTGCGAACAACTAATTTCAAAACGAAATAATAAACTAATCATAATATTCAACACAACATATTTGAATATGTATTGAAATAAATACAATTCTAATGTAACCGCCATCTATGAACCAGGCGCGCAACCTTCATTGACACCTCGCTCGCTTCCACTACTCACCGCGAGATACCGGTACCGCCGCGCTAGCGCTCTCCGCACTCACGTGTTTACAAAACGGGTCCCCTGCAAATACCGACCGGGTTGTTATGAAATCGGTGGCCAATTTCGCATCGCAGGTGCCTCCCACACGCTATACCGACGGCTATCTGTCCCCCGTGTGTTCGTGTTGCGCGTCGCGTCCGTTTACAAACAACCGATCGCCAAAAAACGTATAACCGCAGGCCGAACGCCGGCCTATAAACACAAAACAAGAAGACGCGCAGTGTTCTCGAGTGCCGTATATAGATTTATAATGTCCGCCTATCCTAGGACATCGGAAAGAGACGCCTGGGCTTTGCTGTCCCTAAAGTCAGCCCCCGCGAGCCCATCGAGTTCCAAAGTTCAATGGAGCCCTGAGGAAAAGGGTGAAGCCATCGCGAGGTTAGAAGGAAAGGAATTCGAGTATCTCGTTAGGCAGAATAGGATTGTTATTGGAAGAAATAGCTCCCGCGGTGAGGTAGACGTGAATATGGGTCACTCGAGTTTCATTTCGCGCAAGCATCTGGAAATTGTCTTCGAGCATCCAGTTTTCTTCCTGCAGTGCTGCGGGAAAAACGGTGTTTTTATTGATGGCGTTTTCCAACGTAAAGGAGCTCCATCTATACAGCTGCCGAGAGCGTAAGTTTGTAAACAATTACGAAACGCCGCTGCGTTTTTAGGTTAGAAACAAATGCGTCACGTGTTGCCCAATGTTACCGATAATCGATTTGACCGACAGAAATCAATCCAAACCCTCTTTTTCGTGTTATGTTCCGAAAATACGCAAACCAGGATATCGCATGACGTCACGCGCAATACACACAAACCCTAGTATATTTTTATCATGTCTCGAATCCAACTCAAACAAGACAAGACAAAACAATCAAACAAGAAGAAGAAATACAAAAGCAACCTCTATAATCATAATAATAACCTACAAATCATCGATTGTTTATAAATAAAAACAAAATGAATTCCATTTTGTGACCACGTGTTCGCTGTTTATTCAATGTTGTGTTATTTGCGTATGTACACAATTGCGTTTTCCGAATCGTACCGCGAGATGTCGCTGTTTGCTGTTAGTGCGCAAAAATGACGTTCTTTGCTCGTATGTGTCCTAAGCGTAGTATAATCTAAATTATTATGGTTGTGTTTATGCTTTTTGTTTACACGACGCAGGCAGAAGTCCCTGTCTATTAAAACGTGTTTTGATCTTGTTTGGTGATGACGCGTCTTGTTTGTTTTGTTTGTATCTATTTTAGTAGTATCTGTATCATGTTGTAATGTACAGCCGAAGAAGAAAGTGTTTGTGTAATACAGTCAGTCCCAAAAGTCATTCGTACAAATAACGAATTATTTTTTTTGTTTACCAAATAGTATCCACTTACGTAAGAACTGCGTTTGTTTCACTAATTTTAGCTGAAATAATAACAAATTTGTAATGTTTCCTTGAATAATCTGACAAAAGTTTCAAGTCACATTACTCGAGTATGTATATACAGGGTGAGTTATTAGTATCCCGGCGGTCGTAAAATTATTTTCATTTATACAGAGTGTTGCATTAAACGGAAAGTATGTACATTTTCTAAATAGAACGTCATGTATATTTTATTATATTATGAATACTGCTAAATTTGTTTATCCAACCGTGTATGTTGCTAAGTCACAGCGTTAACAGTTCCCGAGATATTCATCTGTTTTTCCAAAATATGCCCTTTGCAGGATCTTTTTAAAAACTATGTAAAAACGACATTTTTGCCGAATTTGCCTTTAAACTATGTGAGACCATAGTCAAAGCCAGTAGGTAGATGGTAGTATCCAAAGATATTAGATACACTATACAGGCTGTTCTTTGAACTTAGTAATTTTTTATGTTTTTCAAATGGTTTTTTTCTCGATTGTTTTAAACGGAACAGCCTGTATAATATGTGTTGGTTGTACCCTTCATTTCGCTCCAATTTACATCTAGTATGTCATACACCAAATGTTACTATTTTTTGTGATATTTGCAATTGAACGAAAATGTAATGCAATTGTAAATTTTAATATTGCTGTGAATAAGGTATTTGGTATTTTGATGTAAAGTCTTCAAGTGGCGATAGAAGAGATAATTTAGAAACGATTTCACCAGCTTGATACTTAATACCGTTATCAACATATTAACAATTTTATATGAAATTTTGTAAGTATATTTTGCCGTCTATCGTATGGCAACCGAACACGCGATTTAAAAATTTCAAATTACTGCTAAAGTAAACCCTAAACCCTGTACTTTTAGGTTAACTATCGTGAAAATTTGTTGACTTCTGAGTGTTGAAAATCAGATTTTCTTTGATGTGATTTATGTGCTCACACACAAAAACCAAATATGCAACAATAACAAACTGATAGGCATGTTTAGATTCAGATTTTCATTTATAGCAAAAAAATATATTAAAAACACTTCCAAATAACCCACTTTCCATTCACATTATCAATATTACTCATACTATCGTTCATGTTATCCCAATTTTGAATTGTCTCTCCAGAAAGATAATCTATTTTATACCAATTAACAATAGTAAGTAGATATTGTTGGTTGTTGTTTGTACTGAATACAAATCCGTTCACAAACGTAGCTCATCAAGACAGGTTTTAGCGTTTCTGTTTGTTTTTGTGTATGAGCGCACATACTATTACATTGAAACGTCTCCGCACAATTTTCACACAAGTGAACAATTTTTCACTATAGTCCCCCTAAAATTACACTGTTTCTGGTTTACTTCGGAGCCCAACTGAAGTTACTAGGTCTTCAGGTTCGCTCGCTGTACGTTTGTAAAAATTGCAAAACATACTTATAAAATTGTGTAATACCTTGATAACCGTAATACTTTTTATATGAATAAATCTAGTTAAATATGTTCTAAATGGCTTCTTCTATAACCATTTAAATATTTTACATCATGCTACCCAGCACACTGTATACAAAGCAATATTAAGATACTAAATAGCATACTACTCTTTAAATTCCAAATATCACAAAAATTAGCGAAAATAGATATACGATATAGTGAATATAAATTACAAAAAACTTAAGGGGCATTTCAATTAGCAAATAATATACAGGGTGCTCCATTTAAAAATCTCAAGAAAAAGCTATTTAAAAATGTTTGAAAACTAGTACATGCTACGATCACCCTGTATAGCGCATCAAACTTTTCATGACATCAGCATCTAGCTATGGGTTTAGTTATTATGTGACATAATTTTTAGGACAATATGTGCAAAAATGTAGTATGTATTAACATAAATTTTAAGAAAGGCCTGCAATTGCCATTTTTTGGACAAACAATTGAATATCTCAGAAACTATTTACGTTACACAGGTACATCTTACACAGTTGGAAAGACAACTTCCTTAGTATTCATAATATGCGTTAGCATGATATACAGGGCATTCCATTTAAAAAAAATTACTGACTTTCAGTCACGCCTAAATGCAACACCCAGTATAAAAAAAAATAATTTTACGATATAGAACCCAATGAATCAAACAACGCTTGTATAAAACATTTTTTTCTTTCTGAACCGATTTGATGACTATCGACCGCCGGGATACTAATAACTCACCCTGTATATATTATACATATATCAGAAACCTTAGTGGGAATTCAGTCAAAAAATGTTTTTTCTTTTTATATTTTTTTATTCCATGTACTAAATTGTGTCTTTGTACAGGGTTCTAAAATGTTTTAACAATACATATATTAAAATTATAAATAACTACCTATAACTAATACAAAACGGAGAAAATTAGAATGTAAATGTAAAAATCATGAAAGATGTCATAAAACAAAGTTTGAAAAAGTTTATAAACAATAAAAGGCCTACGTTAAAAAATATATATGTATGATACTACAATAGACACTAGAAACTAACCTAAATAAGAATGGATAGATGTCTTTGAATTTTAAGAGATAACTATAAATTGAGCTTGGATTGCTAATGTCAGTTTTTTTGTTCATCGTACAACGGTTATCATTTATATAATACATTTTTAGAAAAGAGCGGTTGAAAAAATTAGTGTCACTCTCTAGCACTTCTATATTTTGATAATCCATATTGTGTCCGAGAGAGTTAACATGGGAAGCCAAAGCGTTAGGTTTAATTCTTGTATCACTTTTGTGTTGTGCAATTCTTCTTTTTATGTGTTGAGAAGTCTGTTCAATATATATTCCTTAGGACACACACTACATGGAATTTTGTAGATGACGTCAGAACGAAACTCTAGCGGTACCTAATGGATCCTTAACTTTTGAGAATAATGACCCTAATCTCTTCAGTGTTCTACGACCAAACAATAAATTTTGATCCCTGAATATTTTAATAAGATAGGGAGTGAGTCCTGCTATGTAAGGTAATACGTTAAATTTACTTGAACCAGTTCTTCTTGTTACTTCGTTATTTGTTGGTGTCCGACTACTAAAAAGTAGCTTTCTAATAAGAGGTTTTGGATAAGAATTTTCTTGTAAAATATTTCCAAATTTGTGCAGGTTTTTGTGTACAAGGGAAGGATGAACAATTTTTGTAATTCTTTGCTTTTGAGCTAAAATAAAGTTCTTCTTGATGTTCATTGGATGGTAAGAATGAAAATTAATGTATCGTCCAGGACTGGTGGGTTTTTGATACCAATTATTTTATTATCTTGATATGTGATAACCCTGGTTACGAGGAAAGGGACAGAAAAGTTAGATTCTTTTTCTACGGTGAATTTCAGTCTTGAATGGTGGGAATTGAAAATGTTCAAAATGTCATCTCCTTTATTCTCTGGTACTGCACAAATTAAGTCATCAACAAATTTCTTTATAAAAGAAAAATGAACAGAATTGCACAACACAAAAGTGATACAAGAATTAAACCTAACGCTTGTGCTTTGGCTTCCCATGTTAACTCTCTCGGACATAGGTAATATGGATTATCAAAATATACAAGTGCTAGACAGTGACACTAATTTTTTCAAGCGCTTTTTTTCTAGAAATGTATTATATAAATGAAACTTTCAAACTTTGTTTTATGACATCTTTCATGATTTTTACATTTACATTCTAATTTTCTCCGATTTTTATTAGTTATAGGTAGTTGTTTATATTTTTAATATATTGTTAAAACATTTTAGAACCCTGAAGAAGGACACAGTCCGAAATGTTGGTACATACATGGAATTCCATGGAATTCCCACCAAGGTTTCTGATATAATAACATACAGTCATTAAATTATCAACTACAGTCAAAATATATCAACAATAAATAAATTGTCATACTCTTGCATGTACCCGATTTTTGCAGTTTTAAAACTTAAACCACTTACTACAAAAATTTCAGTTTTTGTTCAGGTTGCATTTAGAGTCTCTTCTATCGATTGGCGTTTTTCTTTCTTTAGTTTTTATGTAATAAAGGTTTTAATGCAAGTTTTAATTTAACAAGATTTTAATGCAAGCCGATATCTAAGGAACGAAAGTTAGCAGGACAACGCAGTTATCATGCAAATAATCCTTATTTACTGCGATACATATCCCTTGAATTTAATAGCATTCCGAATATTTGTTAATTTTTAAGACCAAAATAACATGAACAATATTTTGAGCAGTTCGTGGTTATGTGATGGTTATGTGTACATATTACGTTTGACATGGCATTTGATATCGATCTATGATATCAATGTAACCAATCTTAGAAAAAAAACAATATTTCGTTAGGAGCAAACACAAATTTGAAAATTACACCATATTTCAAAATGACTAAACCTTGTTTACTTTTTGCAATATAATATTTATATACATAAATATACACATGCGATAACAAATAAAATATTTCCGTTGGTTTTTGAGCTAAACTGGTACTTCAAACTGCGACTGACTCCGTGATAGTAAACAAATTTATCAACATGCATTGGAAATGTATAATCTTATCGTAAAATCAATGTACCAACGACAAAATGACACATTCAAAATATAAATAAATACGCGTAGGTATATTTTTATTCTTAAAAAGTTACGCAAACCTTTTGTTTTTGCTATACAATTTAAGATAACATCAAGGTTGTTGCATCAGATCTTATTATTGAATTCTCTAATAGATTTCGTAATGATGCGAAAGTTGTGACGTTTCCATGCGTGTATTTGTTCGAGTGTTTATCGACGACATGACTACCATGTTGCTAGGCAACGAATTTCGAGGTTTGCGTCATATTTTTTTCGGTTTGTTGCTTGGTTTAGTCGAAAATTGGCGACAGTGTATTTGGCATTTTTGTTTACAGCGCCTTGAAAGTGTGTAATTTTAATCTTATCTTGCAAACATAGAAGTGATAACGTGTTTCTTATCACGTGTTTTGATCTTAAATTTCTAACCTAGATACACTGCTCAATAAAAATAAAAACGTAAATTAATAACGCAAAACAAAATTGAAATGACTGTCATAGTATCGATGACAGTCGAGTTTTCTGTGGACTGGTGAGGTTTAATACAGTGTATGCCCTCCACGAGCACGAATCACCTCCTCACACCTGCGTGGCATGCTTCGCACTAGTCTGCGAGAGATTCTTGGGGTATGCTTTCCCATTCCTCAATCAGGTCTTGTGTCAGTTCCTGTATGTTTAGTGGTGGATTAGGGCGCTTGCGAACACGTCGATCAAGCTGATCCCACACGTGTTCAATAGGATTCACGTCAGGACTTAACGCCGGCCATTCCATGACCTGAATTCCACGTTCTTGTAAAAAGTTTCTGGTGATGCCGGCGATATGTGGCTTTGCATTGTCCTGCATTAGGATGAAATTTTAACCAGCAGGCACCACATGGTCCTCCAAGATGTTTTCGATGTAATTCATGCCATTTAGTCTACCAGGAACCACAACAAGATCAGTTCTGTTGTCTATACTGATTCCATCCCAAACCATCACAGATCCACGACCAAATCTATCCACTTCCTGTATAGTAGCGACTGCGTCACGTAGCGTTCACCAGGACGTCTATATACACGTACTCGAACGTCGCAACGAGTTAAACGAAATCTGGACTCGTCTGTAAACAGTACAGGCGTCCAGTGACGAAGTTGCCAATCTCTGTGATCCAGAGCAAACCTGCTTTGTGATGCTGCGTAAGGCGTGGTGCGCGGACAGGTCTTCTTGGTTTCAAATTCGCTTCTTTTAATCTGTTTCTAACAGTTTGATCAGAAATTTCTATTCCATGTGCTCGTCTTAGGTCGTTTAGGAGGTCTCGTGCTGTGGCAGTACGCTGACGTAGAAAGGAAAGGACAAGGAATCGGTCTTGGTTTTGAGTAGTTTTTCGATTTCGACCTTTTCCAGCTCTTCTAACATATTGGCCAGTCTCCCGAAACTGATTATATAAACGCTGAATAACAGAAGGGGAAACTCGAAGGTCCCTGCTAACAAAATTGACAACTGAATTCATTTGTCATCTTCAGTAGGCTTTCATACGTGAATTCATAGCAAACTTGTTATTTTTGATGGTACGATATTTGTTTTGTATAATTGAAGAGTTGAAGTAAAGAACGAACTAAGTGCCAAAAACCTTATTCCGAGATATTTAGAAAATAGTGTGCAGCAAGATAAATGTTTTATAGAAAGCCATCCTTAATTTTTTGTGCATATTTAAACAGATTGTACATCACATGTTGGTGTTGTTTTTTGCCGAGGTCTTGTATTGCAAAAACATATCTAAAATAAATTCAAAAATGCGTAGAAGGTACTAAGTGTCATAATATTTATTTATACATATTTTAAGCTAAATTTTTTATACTAGAAAGTAAAATTTAATAAAAATAAGTTACTTGACCAAGTATACTTCATACAGAGTGTCCGTTGTTCGAAAAAATACATGAGGACATCGTTTACTGAAAGCCATGCAAAATTTGATAGTTCTGCTCAATTTTATAGTAATTAATTTTCTTTAAAAATGCGTTTATTTGTTATTTTGCAAATGTACTGAAAAACTGTTGTTTTTGTGCAATCTTTCTAATCTCAAGATGTTTATATAAAGTTTGCATTGAAAATGACTTATTTTATTAACTTCCTTCAGAAAAAGTAAGGACCAGAAGTCAAAATCCACTCAACGTTTTTCTCTTATTTTGAATTATTATTAAAAAAAAACAAAAACAAGCTTTAATATTTTTTTTCACAAACTACTCAAGGTATCACACAGTATTGATACCAACAATATCGTAATTTTTGATGTTTTTCAAATGGCTTTTTTCTCGATTTTTACTTTATCATACGTAGTATGTAAAGTATTGTAATCGTGCCAAAAAAAATTTTTGAGATTTTAGCGGAAATATGTCTTTTTGGGTCCACTGAACATTTTTGACCAAGGTACAAAAAAATGTCTGTGTGTGGATGTGGGTGTGTGTGTGTGTGTGTACCCGTTTTTTGTGGCGACGATTCCGGAGAAACTACTAAAGGTATCGCGACGAAACTTCATATTTAGAAGTTTCATAACCAAACTTAGAGCTGAAAAGCTTTCTGTTAAAAAGGGTCCAAAGGAACTGGAGGTTTAGTCTTAGCATTTTTGAAAGATTTTGTAAGCCGGCATTTCTGGAATTTCGTCGAAATAGTTAAATAATAAATTAAACTAGAGGAAATTCTGAATAATTTATGACTATGACATTTTTTGGTACAATCAATAGTTTAGCTGCATGAGCAAATTCTATTTCATCGAGATCGGTCGTACTGCATTAAAACTAGTAGCCAGGATATGTCAGATTAGATGTCAGATGTGATTATAATGACGGTAGACAGTGCCAAACGCTAATGCTTTGACAATACTACTGTCAAAACAAGCTGCGTTCGGATATTGAACACCGTTAAGGTGCGCTTTCATTAGTGCTAATGGCAGTGGTAGTAGACGCCATTATAGTATTTCTAATAGAATTTCATCACGACATGTGAGAAACACTATAATTTCGTCTGCTACCACCGCCATTACCTACCATTGCCACCAATCGGAACGCACCTTCACACTTTCTACACCCAATAACACGTGTCATTTGGACGGTGTACCCGGTGTCAACGGAGTACAATATCCGAACGCAGCTTTAATCGATTTATCTGTCTAGAGTGTCTAGGTCTGCTAGTTTTATTTTAATGCAGACCTAGCCGATCTCGATCAAATAATATCTCATGCACCTAAACTATTAATTTTATATATAGTATGATAAAGTCATGTGCCTGGCCACATCAGATTTTTTGGGTTTAAACAAGCTCTTGTTTAATATATTATTCATTTTATTATGGAAATTTGCAAACCTTTTCTTTTTCTAATAGAACATCCTGTATATTTATTTTTTTAATACTAAGAGTTTTTTGTAGGAATAATTTTTTGTTTATAAAATGCATATTTTTTTAATTATAAGCAACTACTGGCTCTGACTAAAGGCACTTAGCGCGCTATTTACGAAAATACGCCGAAAGTTAACTCATGCGAGATCGAGCGGTCAAGTTTGTTAGGCATTTCACGACATATTTTTACGTAGCCCGTTATTTACATTAAAGCCAGTGATATCCAGCCCACTTTAATGTAATAAAACCAATTTTTTAATTTTTGACACTTAGTTCATTCTTTAGTTCAACTCTTCAATTATAATTGCATATAAGTAGAAGAAGATTATTTCAATTCCGGACAACGAAGGTCAGATTTTCGAAGTTCCAAAATAATATAAACAACAAAATACGAGACTTTGGAATTAATCCAACGTTGTTATAGGTAGTATTTTTCCCAGCGTTCACAACTCAGAGGTAAAGAACGCAGTTGGCCTTGGATTTAATTTTGAACTGCTCTAACGTCACAATTTTTCCGCCAATGATTGTCGGATTTTTGTCCGATTTGCAGCGTTGTTTTCTACAAAACCAAGGCAACCGCGACTCATGACGTCATTGGAAAAAAAGCTCTTTCAAAAACCACCAAAAATAGCACTACCTTTTGTTCACTCAACAATACAAACTATCATTCTTTTTCTACCGATGTTTATTTGTAAATAAAACAAGTATAGGTTAACTTTTTTTCTTCTTAATTTATACAGGCAAACAGTGTTAAACAAGGGTCATTGGTTTGTCAATAGAAACAAAAAAAAAAACACGTTAAAAACACCTACATAGAATGCGCCTAGCATGCGTTGTAAAACTGTCAGTCCTAGCAACGCTGGTGTAAACAAAACACTGCTACAATAATACAAGATACAACTACCGCCACCACACGAACATGCGGCACACTGCACCGCTAGTGTTTTGTTTGTTTGTTTACTTCCTACTTCCAAGGCACCTTGATGTCATGTTTGTTTATAATTTTGTGGTTATGTAGCTTATCAGGCAGTTAATAATTTGACTGTGAACCCTAGAGTACCAAGCTTTTGGTTGAGCTGTAGACAGCCAGTTTTGAAGATGAACGTTCAAAGCAAACAGAGAGTTTTGCAAATAACTTACACTTTAGCATCAAACTTTAGGTAATAAATAGGTTGTTTCTAAAAATTCTGACAAAAGCAATCGATTCCTTATTAAGAGGAATCACTAGAGGTAGTAGCGTACTACAAAACAACACTACATAAAACCAAACATCCTGAGCTTAATTGTGTGTTAATAATCACGTGTAATGCATTAAATTATAGATAAAGGTGTATTACATCGGGTACGAATGCCACTTTTTTTCATTTGCGTTGTTGTTTTGTTTTTTACCCTTGCTAAAGAAGCCAATAATTGGTAATTTTTGTTATTTTTTTTCCAAATCCGAACCAAACATCAAAAAAGCAATATTACAACATTTTGTATTGAGCCTTCATGAACTTGTGTAAAAAAATGACAACAAAATATGAATGTTGTAATGATTTAACCGTTGGTTTTTTGAACATGTGAATGAGACGAGAATAACATATTTTATAGTCGTACGGTGCAGCCATCTGTTGGATAAACACCACGTCATTTTCTTCGACCAATAAAATTCAAATGGTACAGTCTGAAGCAGCAGCATGAATACGTAGCCAGGGGAATCACAAATATTGAGCAATTTCGGCCTAACAAAAATATTGATCGCATGTTGACACGGGAGGTGTAGAGGCGCCGCGCCCGGCAAACGAAAGCCATACGAAAAATAAATTTTACCGTGCTGGTGCTACGTAGATAGCAACGACTCGCTTATAAATTAGGACAGCATGTTCTTGCGGAAGTATATGTGATCAACATGAATTCTTGAATTTCGACCAAAATAGGCTAGAAACCGAATACGAGAAATAATTTTTTGCCGTTGTGATGGACTCTACGCAGACAGCAAAGAGCGAGTTACGAATTAGGAGCGCATGTTCCCGCGAGGGTTTATATTGCAGTACCGCAATACATACTTACAATGTTACAACTACTAAATAATTCATAGGAGTTAAATAAATTATTACTAAGGAAATACAAGTAATTTAATTTTTAATCAGTCATTTATTTTTCGTCATAGAATTTCAAATATATTGGTATTTAGATTTAGAAAATAATATTAATACCAAACACTTGTCGCTTGGCAATGCATTCAGGGCAATCGCAATCTATGTAGGATGGTTGGCTTTAGTTCTACTTGTTGTACAACGGACGTAGAACAGACGCTAGAAATATGGGCAAATTAAAAAATCAGCTGCCTTTATGTGGCCCGCGTTCTAAGAAAACTAATAACTTGCGAGAGTACCTGCGGTAAGTGTATATGTAGATATTATACGTGTAGTGTAATTCTTCGCTAATTAACTTCGCTAGTTAATTTGGGCAATACTCTCTTATAGGCGTAAGCGTGCCGGATTACCATATATGGCAAAAAACTTTTATAAAGGTCTATAATATTTGAACATGTATCTATATAATATATAATAAATGAGTTATACATATACATAAAGCTGCCTGTTTTATCGAAATTGCTATTTTTTCTCATACCTACAATTGAAATTGAAGTACGTATACTACCAAGTCTATACATAGCAATAATAATTTTGAGTAAAATTTTAAAATGCAGTATCCAACTGTATCTAGAATTAAAATAGGAATATTATATTTACTAACACCTACTTGCGTCACCCGATAAAAATTTGAATTTTTATATGAGGTGTGTTTTACCTGAAAGTATCGATCTCTGCTAAGTACGAACGAGACATTCGAGATTATTGATGCACAAAGAAAACGTTAAATGGATTTAAATAAGTATCTGAGTACGAATGCTTTCACGGCCAGAGTCATTTAAATTTAGATGATAAATAGTTACCGGTTTATGCCGTGTGAGTAAAAATTCATAATTACTGTCTTCTCGAACCATGCTGTTCGCTTCTACGGAGCTAACTGATAATTAGTTACTAATTCTAATAATAAATGTAAAGCAATAAATGATTTATGTAAGAAAAGCTGTCTGTTTTACCAAAACTACAATTTTTTTCAACATACAAAAGGTAAAATGTTCAACCATAGTTAGTAGTAAAATAGGAATGTTATAATAAAGCAATTAATTAATTTGTATCACTGTATTGTTTTGTGGAATTGTATTTGTATTTAAAATATACAAGAAAAGCATTTCAGAACATGCGATAGTCACATACACAAAATTATTAGGAAACGGTTCGGCGCCAGTCGACACCGCACGGCCCCTTTGATCGTCGCCGCCAAAGAACGATACCGCTCTTCCCCTCATCTAATCAGTGCGTTGCTTGCATTTTCTGCGGAGTGTACAGTGGGCGCGGCTTGTTCCCTCCTCTCGCGCCTCAGTTTCGTCGAACTTTTGAGGCCGGTGACTAACATTTACTCTTAAGTAGTTATATAACTTTGCAAAAAAACGATTTTTTGAAATTTTGGCGATTAGAGTCTTTTGCAAAGAAACGCCTCATTTATATTCAAGATAATGCCGAACTGCGAAAATATTTACTCATTAATATTCTTTAAATAATTTAGAACATTATGTAAATAAATACGTAATTCACCATTTATTCCAGATAAATCAACAATAACTATCAAAAACTGATATTTTTACTATCGAAAACGTGTTCTTTACCTATTATAATCAATGGCGACATCTAATTAGTATAATTAAATACAAAAAAATCGATAACCTTGTAGCTCAAATGTATTAAAAAAATGTTGAATGGAATCATACCGATGAGATACCAAAGCATAGGTAAACAAATGCTTCATCGGTACATAAACAATCGCTATCAGCGCGACATTACAACCACGTTTGCGTTCTAAATTTAAAACATTTATGTGTAAGTGAGTGTCCGGCAGTGTTGTGAACTCTATGTCATTCTGGCGCTGCAAATGTTCACAATAATGTTCAATTTCAAGCTATTGACATTCGTGGAGCATTGGCAACAGCTGAAACGCGCATGTTGTCAACAATAAACGAGCCCGCCAAGGTCATCGAAGCGAGTACACTACGTCTCCACATATAAACAAACTTTTACTCACTCTCTATAATAGGAGCAACAAATGTGCATGTTGTACGCATGCTGGCTTTATCTAGCTAAGCTCGATCTAATCTAGCCGACCTTTTGTTCAATTCTTAACTGACTATGCCTTGTCATGAAGATAAGAACATCACACATTGCACACATTGTAACTCTGTTTTTGGTGTTACAACACTTACAACTAACAAATTGTAACACCGCTTTTGTTCATATTGATATCAAATGCCATATGTCATACGTAAATAGTAAATACACATAACCTCAAACTGCCTTTTTAGAATCGCCTGCAATCGCATAAACTGCGAAATATCTATATTCTATACATATTTAAACATGCGTGTAGTATGCTATTGTATGGTCAAAGGGTTGGGGCTTTATTAGTTTTGCTCTGTTCATCAAAAATACGCCAGGGTGACGTTTTCGGCGATGTTTTGCGACTCTGGTAAGTGATCGTGCACGATTCTCGTCAACTAAACATCAAATCCCCCTTTCAGATACAATACAAGGACCACATTTACCTGAATAAGGATTTATGCGAAGATCAAAATTTTAAAATTTTTTTCAAGTTGCATTTAGAGCCTCTTCCTATACAGGTTGTCCGGAAAGTAATGGGACCCAGCTTAACCGTATATTCTTGATGTCAATTGGGACCGATTAAATAAAAAATCCCATAGTAAAAAGTGCTTCCTCAAGTTATAAGGTTTAAAGATAGAAAATAGATTTCTTGTTTTGCGTGTATTTCAGAAAAGAAACGGCCGATCAAGCTGAAAATTGGTACCCCTCGGCTTTTGGAGAAGCCAAACATGATAAGAGTATTAGGACATTTGCATATTGAAGAGGGAGCTGTCGACAGCTTTTCTGGGGTTGTATTATTATGATATTTTTATTATTATTATGACTTTGGGCGGTATGACTAAAAATTATGATACGGACGTTAATTCCACATAAAAAATGTTTACCTATTTTATGCCGCTAAAATCCACCGTTTTCAGGAAAAACGCAATTAAACATTTTGTGTATTTGCTAAAAGCTATGTCATTATAAAAAATTAAACTTAATTTTCACTTATTCTTTATTTATAAATTTATAAGGTTTTCAAAATGTCCACCGTTTAGTTCAACACATCTTTCACAACGTGTTCCTAAGTTTTGTCGTACTCTAAAAAATGACTCAAAGTTACTTCTAATTTCATTTCCTGCGTCAATAATCGTTCTTTGCAAATCTTGCCTAGTATTAGTAGACTTGCCGGTATACAATAGATTTCATATAGCTCCATATAAAAAAATCTAATGGGTTGAGGTCTGGGCTTCTCGGTGGCCAAGGATAATCACTCCAGCGGTGCGGAAAGTGGTTGTCTAAATAGTTTCGCACAGTTTGCAGGAAATGAGCGGGAGTACCATCGTGTATAAACCATACACTCCCACGCAGGTTTAAAGAGATGTCTTCTAATAAGATAGGTAGAACGTTGTCCAAAAAAGCTTTTTTTTTGAAAAGCTTTCTATTTGGTTTGGCGACGATTTTGGTACTACTCCCTGTATGTTCCCGCTGCTGCTGCTCCATTAAATTGCTCTTGAGCATAAACAGCAACCAAATATGTAATGAACTGTGAAATAATCAATTAAATACAGTATCATTAAGCAAACAGACACAAATGCATTTACGTTTGACACATAGAATAACATTGCATAAACTACAGTTATTAAATACACATCACGTTTAATTGCATTTTTCTTGAAAACGGTGGATTTTATCGCCATAAAATAGGTAAACATTTTTTATGTAAAATTAACGTCCGTATCATAATTTTTAGTCGTCCCGCCCAAAGTCATACTAGTAATAAAAGTATCATACTATTATTCCCCCAGAAAAGCTGCCGACAGCTCCCTCTACAATATGCAAATGTCCTAATACTCTTATCATGTTTGGCGTCTCCAAAAGCCTAAGGGTACCACTTTTCAGCTTGATCGGCCGTTTCTTTTCTGAAATATACGCAAAACAAGAAATATATTTTCTATCTTTAATACCTTATAACTTCTTAAGGAAGCACTTTATACTATGGGATTTTTGGTTTAATCGGTCCCATTTGACATCATGAATATACGGTTAAGCTGGGTCCCATTACTTTCCGGACACCCTGTAGATTAGCGTTTTTGTGTAATAAAGGTTGCGTACAAGATTTTCATGGAAGCGGATATCTCGGTAACGAATATTAGCACGATATCGGGATATGCACGTAATCAAACGTCATATTTTATTTAATACGACTGTAGAAAAAGAATTGTCCTATAATTTTTAAGTAATTTTTAAAGCGATTTAATATGAAATGATATAAAATTCGTGCAGCGCGCACTACGTCAATCGTAACGGTAAATGGAAACGTAGCTGGAGCAGTGGAAGATTATTTATTTACTATTAGTACGATTCGACCAGAACAATTTAATTTCGGAATTTTGAATAGTAGTACAAGTTAAATATAGATAATGAATTTAGATTTGTTATATCGTACAATTAATTATACCCAACAATATTTTAGAAACACGGATTCAAACGGATTCACTGATCGCGTAAAAACTTCCCATCTCGTTCGACTGTCTCGCACCAAAACCCACAAGCGAGGGAAGCCGAACTGCGCAAAATATTGTTCATGTTTATTTCGGTCTTAAAAATTAACAAATAGTCGGAATGCTATTAAATTCATGGGATATGTATCGCAGTAAGTAAGGATTATTTGTATGATAACTGCGTTGTCCTGCTAATATTCGTTACTGAGATATTGGCTTCCATCAAAATCTTGTTCGCAACCTTTATTACATAAAAACTGACGAACACAAAAACGCCAATCTATAGAAGAGACTATAAATGCAACATGGATGAATCATACTAGAATATCAAATCAACAATAACTATCGAAAAGTGTGATATTTTTACTATCCAAAACAATTTCACTTGTCATATTTTTGTTAGTTATCTCAGAATGATTTTTTGAAAAATGCTGGTTGTTGCATTAATTTCACAATATTTCAGAAAAAAGTTGATAATAGGCTAATACAAGTTGATGTCATAACAATCAGATTATTATGTCTTGTTAAATATTAATCAAAATCAGCAATAATATACCTAGCGTTCAATTTAAAAAAAACTTTTTATTTTATTGTTTTTGCTGTTTGTTTTTTTAATCAGAAATAGAGTACTAAGCTAAATTTTCAAACTAATCGTTTAATTTTCTACTTTACACAGCCAAGAAAATGGTCCTAGTTATCTAATCTGACAAGCTTTATTTATAATTGTCAAATATTAGTTGATTCATTTGATAAGACAGTTCTTTATTATATATACGTACATATGCTGTGTTCTGTTTTATAAGTATCGTCTAAACATGACTTGGCAAACATAAACAAAATCTAAAGTGTCACAGATGTTGAGACTCCACATTACGCAATATCAGTCAGTCTGATTTGCCTTTAGACAATTTTATAACAACAGAGTTAGGAAGCCTAGAAATTTTTCAATAATTTGTTCAGAGAGAGAGAGAATTGATCATTTAAGGGGTAATGCCACCCTAGCGCGAGAAAAAATAGCCGATTTTGTAGGTATATTTTTACAATATAGGAAATGAATTACAAAATCTCTTTAAAGCCTTTTATTGTTCATATTTTGAGGAATATTCACAATAAATAAAATAAATAATAAATAGCAGCGTTAGAGCACATCAAAGGAAACCTCTTCCAGTGGATACGGTTGTACGGCCGGAAAGATTTTGCACACAGTTTTTCACTTAGCCATAGAAACAAAAAAAATATTGATTCTATATAAGATTATCTCGTGAAGTACGTACGGAAATGAGAAAATTCCGCTTTAAAGCAAAATGGCGCACGTTTGAACGCAAAATATCACTTTTAGGTACAAAACTAGGTCAAAAATTGTTTATAACAAAAAAGTTTTGAACTTATCGTAAAATCCGTACGTACTTCTCTAGATAATATTGTTCTGAAACTGCATATAAAATTTCAAGTGCATTGACGAAGATCAGGTGAAGTTATCGTTCCGGCCAGTTTGAAAAATGCGGTTTTGCGTAAACACCGTTTAAAGTATTGTGTAACTTTGATGTATAGAATTGTTATATTTTACTATAGTCGGCGAAGCCTGAACCATATAATTATCTTTTCAAATTAACATTTTCCTCGTCTTGTTTCCTTCTATTTGATTTTGACTACAGACGGGCCTGTTTGGCAGCATCAGTCAGGGATGGCTCTGAAAACATGATGCGCCGTGCGTCAGCCTTCGCGCAGATATTATTGCAGTTTGGCTCGATGCTCATACATAATACCTCCATAACCTTCATAAGGCTGGATAATGCATCATTGACAACACATATAGCTATACTTGCTGCAATATCCACAATTACTTTGCCACTTGAAAGTGAAAATGAAATCACCAGGCGGCATTTCATCGGTCAATATTTATGATACAGTGTCGCCCAGATTTATTTTCTTCATTTTATCAATTGAATCATGATTATGACGAATAGCTAGTCCATCATAAATTGAAAGCTCATTTATTGGCTTCTGGGTTAACTTCCCTTTTTCTTCGAGGCCCTAACTGGTTTTTGTCAAATGGCGGGGACGAGTGCCATTAGTTTTTCAGGTGATCTATGCATTCCTTTTCTTATTTCCTTTTCTTATTCTAAAATTTGCAAGCTTTGCAGTATTTAGATTTTATGAGAATACCAACAACATTTCTCCAGCTGATAAGCGCCACCAATCATACAGAGAAGAAAAGCTATGTTTTCTCTATGTTCCATCGTCCGAGACAGTTATGCCATTCTTTTTTTACTAATTTCAATTGACTTTTAGCCCTCCCTTCTTCTGCTGCTTTCTGCATACTTTGTTGACAATGCTTCTGTTTCCACAAAAATGGTGCGAACATCTTTATCGTAAAATGAGTGAAAAATCTGACGAGGAAGGTCCTTGAATGCGCAAAACTTTTCAATTCCATCTACACCTATTCTTATGCGCATGACAAGGATAATTCCGCTATTCTTTCATATCATTTTTTAACAAATCGGCAACTCGGAATGAAAGTTTGTTGAAAATTCTCACCAGAAACCACGATTTGAAATCCTAAGTCACGGTTGCCACTTCCGGCCAATTTCGCATTTGATTTGCACGTTTTAGACACTGCAACTTGTGAAATAGCAGAAAACACAACAACAAAATTCAAAAGATGATAATTAAACGTCATCCACTTCAACGTTGTAATAATGTTCAACCGACATTACTTTTTTACCGGTGTGGACTGTGGATACGTTATCAGACAGAGGCGACTCTAGTTCCTAACGATTCAATGCTTGTCATATTAGTTCTATTTGAAAATCTTCTGCTTCCTTTCGACTCCTTTCGATCACGATATCCTGCGAGAATGTCACTAATTATTTCTGCTATTTTTTTACCAACTAATCAAGAACAACACACGTTACATCAGACAGCTGTAAAATTGTGGGGCTAGAGTCAGTTCAACGAACGTACCGAGGATATTTCCACAAAATCTTTGTATTTTATAATATTTTATGTTATATTTCACACCACGGATGTAATTCCTCCAAATAAGATAAGAGCGTATAGGTCTCTAGGCTGGAAACACTCACGCTAAACTTTTTGCATGTACGCTCGGCTAGACGCTTGGCTGTTCATCAAATCAGCATTTAAAAATTTTTTTTCCGATATGAAACGTATTGTACCTTGTTTCTAAGATCTCAAGACATCATTTAAACAAAAAAAAATTTGATTTTTCAAAAAATCTAGTGGCAGTACCCCTTAAAAAAAACATGTTTTTTACTTTTTTTCAACAGTTTAATAAGACTAAAATATGTCTGTAATAAAGTAAAAAGAAACCATTCAGTAGTTTTATTTATTTAGTGAGTATATACACAAATAAATAAGTGTTCCATGATAGTATGATACAGTTATATAAATTCCAGTAATATAAGTTTAACCTGTCAGTTTACAGTTATTGAAACTGTAGGTAAATTATATTACCATGTTACATACCGTTCATCGACACATTATTGTCAACAAACAAACTGTAAACTAGTTAGGTTTTGTTGTCGAATTTTCTTTTTATACACTGGTCAAAGAACACTTTTTCGAAACCTGTAACTTTTTAAATAATAGTTCTGGCAAATCAGATTAGATATACTTCAACGGTATATATTTAACTAAAGAAAATTACAAATACAATGTTACAACTTTTAGTTACTTCTAAGTTACAATTTAAAATGTAAATTAATAACGCAAAACAATATAGAAATGACTGTCATAGTATCGATGACAGTCGGGTTTTCTGTGGATTGGTGAGGTTTAATACAGTGTATGCCCTCCACGAGCACGAATCACTTCCTCACATCTGCGTGGCATGCTTCGCACTAGTCTGCGAAGAGATTCTTGGGGTATGCTTTCCCATTCCTCACTCAGGGCTTGTGTCAGTTCCTGTATGCCTAGTGGTGGATTAGGGCGCTTGAAAGCACGTCGGTCAAGCTGATCCCACACGTGTTGAATAGGATTCAGGTCAGGACTTAACACCGGATATTCCATGACCTGAATTCCACGTTCTTGTAAAAATTGATGCCGGCGGTATGTGGCTTTGCATTGTCCTGCATTAGGATGAAATTTTGACCTACGCCATATGCAGCAGGCACCACATGGTCCTCCAAGATGTTTTCTATGTAATTCATGGCATTTAATCTACCAGGAACCACAACAAGATCAGTTCTGTTGTCTATACTGATTCCAGCCCAAATCGTCACAGATCCACGACCAAATCTATCCACTTCCTGTATAGTAGCGGCTGCGTAGCGTTCACCAGGACGTCTATATACACGTACTCGACCGTCGCAACGAGTTAAACAAAATCTGGACTCGTCTGTAAACAGTACAGGCGTCCAGTGACAAGGTTGCCAATCCAGAGCAAACCTCATTCGCGCTGCTTTGTGATGCTGCGTAAGGCGTGGTGCGCGGACAGGTCTTCTACAGTTTGATCAGAAATTTCTATTCCATGTACTCGTTATAGGTCGTTTAGGAGGTCTCGTGTTGTGGCAGTACGCTGACGTAGTGAGGAAAGAACAAGAGATCGGTCTTGATTTTGAGTAGTTTTTCGACTTCGACCTTGTCCAGCTCTTCTAACATATTGGCCAGTCTCCCGAAACCGATTCCATAAACGCTGAATGACAGAAGGGGAAACTCGAAGGTCCCTGCTAACATGTCGAATAGAGTGGCCATGCTGAACAAGGGCGACAGCACGAGCAACTTGCACTTCACTAAGATGCCTCATTTTATTCCTAATGACGTTTCGAATCAACGAAAATTGACAACTGAATTCAATTGTCATCTTTAGTAGGCTTTCATACGTGAATTGAATTCAAAGCATACTTGTCATTTCTCCATTTTGTATTGCGTTATTAATTTACATTTTTAAGTGTAACTTAGAAGTAACTAAGAGTTGTAACATTGTTTTTGTAATTTTCTTTAGTTTGATTTTCAAAGTTTGGTCATTTTTAGACCCAATTTATCTGGACTTTAGTCAGACTACCTTAAGTGGCGGGTCCAACAGCTGATCGACAGAGGCTTGGCTGTTTTTGATAAGTTTAGAGAAATCAGTCGAGAATTGGTCTTTGCGTGGGGATGTCGACGTTTTCGCTAAAGCTACTTTGGAACAAGATAGACTTTGCCGACGTGCGGTCAACATTATATGATCTAACGTCTTTAACGCTGTTTCAATTTATTTTTGCACACGTAAGCAGGCTGTCTAGTGATTTTACAACGCTGTCCAACATAACATGGTAGATCTAAAAATTACTGTGATAAATTGTTGACAAACCGTGACATAACCTATATGGAGTATGTGAGATATTTATCATATATTTATATGATAAATAACTTCAACATTTGTCTACGGTTTATGAAGTGATATATGCAAAAACACACGTACTATGAATACACGCACACGTACTGAATATGTGGAATATTTGAAAGTGTATTGAGATTATGCGCCCATATACATTTATACCTCCTAAAAAACAAACCCCGTACCAATAACTTTGGTCACAGATTACTTACTCTTGGTACGATAGATTATGCACTCATTTCTCAGCCGATAATACACTTATGCCTAGCTACTGAAAAACAAATACATATCGACCCATGCAACGAAGACTATCGTAACTAACATACTAAATGTAGTTATTATAGTCTTTGTTGCATGGGTCGATATTACATACGTATGTACATCCACAGCACAGGGATCTGATGACGTATAAGAGAAACAAAACAGTTAATAAGTTATTCTTTATTTACCAATTTGTAATTCATATATTATTTATAAAAGACAAATAGACAACATAAGCTTTATTAATATTATATTATAATATCAAAATCACAAAAATGTTGATCCTCGCTATCATGAGACCACACGCATACGAGTCGTAATGCTTGTTCGGTTCTTCGGGGCTAATTGCAATACTATCTGCGGTTTGTTGTGTTAAACGTAATCCTCTATACACTTTGCACTTGAGAAGAAAAACATCTGGAGTCGGTGGTTGACAAGTCGACTATGTCTCATTATACATTTCTCATATAATAATGTTATACACGTCTTCCGGTAATATTACCAAAAAATTTGATAAAAAAATCGGTAATCTTCAGCATACCTTGATAATTTTATTGTCAGGTCATGGAAATTATGAAAATTAGTAATCACATTTCTTGTCTAGAAATCCTCTTCGATCAACAAAATAGTACGTAAGGATTTTGATTCCTCGTAATGTGATTTGAATCCAATTACAAAACCCGTAATGAGCTATCTGCATCATACCATACTTGGAGCTTAAATTCTCTGGTAGTAGAATGGATAAAACAGCACTGTTTATATGTATATTCTGCTAACTAACCTAACAATTGAAAAGGAAATTTTAAAAAACATTAGTGTACTTCTTTAGACACAAACCTGATTGATGTCTGATATAATAGTAGAATTTTTATGTAATCTTCTAATTTCGATTAGAATACTTCTTTGTGCAGTGTCCCCAAGTTTTCTACATTTTCAGATTGTATCGGATTTGTAGGTTAGAACTCTCGAAATCTGTCCCAGTAAATATAAATGTGAATTTTAGCGAGTAACAGCCTTTTTTTGTGGTATATGGTAGATAGAGATAGACCCATTACTATTATCTTCGTCTAATGACGACTAGTTCTCGAGAACATCGTAGATGGACACACTGTTCAGACTCGAACATGGATGGAAAAATTGGGAAAATACGACGCCGATTCGTCAAAGGTGTGGCTTTATTTCTTTTCATTTATTGAATTTTTTTCAAATTGTACATTGACATAAAGTGGAACTACTGCGGCGCGTCGCAAAAATACATAATTGAATTATTGTTATTCCTGAAATCAGGATATCACCCGTCCTCCAATTATACGTCTATCTTTGAGCAGCAATTGTTTAACATTGGGCATGGGTATAATAAATATGGAGATGTGGCCCACTAGAATAGTTAATTCAGATTGTTGTAATCTTATAAGATGCTATCATTATTCAATAATTAACCCACAGGAGCATTGAACTGTTTGAATAATTGGACCAATAGGGGACCACCAGAGCTGAGCAGAACAGACCTGAAGTTAGGCTGAACCAGCCTCTTAATAAGATGATTTTTCAACAATTCGAATCTATTAGATAGAAACATATGTTGTTGAGGTTTAGTTTATTTTAAATTCTGTTGTGATTCAACCTCACAAACTGGGGTACATACAGACTTGGTACATTCTGACCTTTACTTAATTTATTTATAAAGCAGATAAGTCTTGAAATAGAACTTGTAAATAAAATCAATCCACCACTCCAGCACATCTTATTACAACATAACCTATAGGTACACTGGGTATCATGTAGACATACTGTGTATTCAGAGAGAGTTGGCATGTGCAACATACTACATAATCTCAGACTAAAGTTAATTTTTTCGTGACATAACCTCAATATTGTTTTATAAACCAACTCAAAGACATCCTCTAATATAATTTTTCTTTTTCAGGTGCACATTTAGGTTTCCAAGTACAACAATTCGATTATCATTTCAATCGTTAGTAGATGAAAATAGCGAACCTCCACCTAAGGTACGGGATGTACCTTCGTCGCGAAGATTCGCCGCTCAAAATAACACTAGTTGGTTAGCACCGCTGAGGATAAATATTCCCGAAGGTGACAGCTACAGTAGTCCATTCCCGTCACCAACAGGAACTATCAGCGCAGCCAATAGCTGTCCAGCGAGCCCACGAGGAGGTAATAATATAGTATATGACAGTACAAGTGAATCCTGCCACTAATTTTAAAGAAATAACGTTATTAAAATTAGTTAATTTTGCTATCTGTCGACGTAGGTGACAGTTTCTAATGTTGTCATCTGGTTAAGAGGAATCACTAGAGGTAGTAGCCTACTACAAAACAACACTACATAAAACCAAACATCCTGAGCTTAATTGTGTGTTAATAATCACGTGTAATACATTAAATTATAGATAAAGGTGTATTACACCGGGTACAAATGCCACTTTTTTTCATTTGCGTTGTTTTTCTCCATATCCGAACCAAACATCAAAAAAGCAATATTACAACATTTTGTATTGAGCCTTCATGAACTTGTGTAAAAAAAAATGACAACAAAATATGAATGTTGTAATGATTTAACCGTTGTTTTTTTGAACATGTGAATGAGACGAGAATAACATATTTTATAGTCGTACGGTGCAGCCATCTGTTGGATAAACACCACATCATTTTCTTCGACCAATCAAATTCAAAGGGTACAGTCTGAAGCAGCAGAATGAATAAGTAGCCAGGGGAATCACAAATATTGAGCAATTTCGGCCTAACAAAAATATTGATCGCACGTTGACACGGGAGGTGTAGCGGCGCCGCGCCCGGCGAACGAAAGCCATACGAAAAATAAATTTTACCGTGCTGGTGCTACGTAGATAGCAACGACTCGCTTATAAATTAGGACAGCATGTTCCTGCGGAAGTGTATGTAATCAACATGAATTTTTTAATTTCGACCAAAATAGGCTAGAAACCGAATACGAGAAATAATTTTTTGCCGTCCTAATGGACTCTACGCAGACAGCAAAGAGCGAGTTATAAATTAGGAGCGCATGTTCCCGCGAGGGTTTATAGTGCAGTCCCCGTACGACACACGGAACGAAGAATAATCAACAACCGCAATACCTACTTACAATGTTACAACTACTAAATAATTAATAGGAGTTAAATAAATTATTACTAAGAAAATACAAGTAATTTAATTTTTAATCAGTCATTTATTTTTCGTCATAGAATTTCAAATATATTGGTATTTAGATTTAGAAAGTAATATTAATACCAAACACTGGTCGCTTGGCAATGCATTCAGGGCAATCGCAATCTATGTAGGATGGTTGGCTTTAGTTCGACTTGTTGTACAACAGACGTAGAACAGACGCTAGAAATATGGGCAAATTAAAAAATCAGCTGCCTTTATGTGGCCCGCGTTCTAAGAAAACTAATAACTTGCGAGAGTACCTGTGGTAAGTGTATATGTAGATATTATACGTGTAGTGTAATTCTTCGCTAATTAACTTCACTAGTTAATTTGGGCAATACTCTCTTATAGGTGTAAGGGTTTCGGATTACCATATATGGCAAAAAACTTTTATAAAGGTGTAAAATATTTGAACATGTATCTATATAATATATAATAAATGACTTATACATATACATAAAGCTGCCTGTTTGATCGAAATCGCTATTTTTTCTCATACCTACAATTGAAATTAAAGTACATAATAATAATAATAATAATTTTGAGTAAAATTTCAAAATGCAGTATCCAACTGTATCTAGAATTAAAATAGGAATATTATATTTACCAACACCTACTTGCGTCACCCGATAAAAATTTGAATTTTTATATGAGGTGTGTTTTACCTGAAAGTATCGATCTCTGCTAAGTACAAACGAGACATTCGAGATTATTGATGCACAAAGAAAACGTTAAATGGATTTAAATAAGTATCTGAGTACGAATGCTTTCACGGCCAGAGTCATTTAAATTTAGATGATAAATAGTTACCGGTTTATGCCGTGAGTAAAAATTCATAATTACTGTCTTCGCGAACCATGCTGTTCGCTTCTTCGGAGCTAACTGATAATTAGTTACTAATTCTAATAATAAATGTAAAGCAATATATGATTTATGTAAGAAAAGCTGTCTGTTTTACCAAAACTACAATTTTTTTCAACATACAAATGGTAAAATGTTCAACCATAGTAGTAAAATAGGAATGTTATAATAAAGCAATTAATTAATTTGTATCACTGTATTGTTTTGCGGAATTGTATTTGTATTTAAAATATACAAGAAAAGCATTTCAGAACATGCGATAGTCACATACACAAAATTATTAGGAAACGGCTCGGCGCCAGTCGACACCGCACGGCCCCTTTGATCTTCGCCGCCAAAGAACGATACCGCGCCGTTCCCCTCATCTAATCAGTGCGTTGCTTGCATTTTCTGCGGAGTGTACAGTGGGCGCGGCTTGTTCCCTCCTCTCGCGCCTCAGTTTCGTCGAACTTTTGAGGCCGGTGACTAACATTTACTCTTAAAACAAACAAATAAACAGAAGAGCAACTCTAACCTCAAAAACACAACTGACATTTGAGAAACGTCAAAATTCATGCCTACTAAACTACTCATACTGATGTCATGTCTTGCTAGACAATGACACACACTACTAACAATATTCTCACTTTACAATATAATTTATGAACATTTTTTTTTTTCGTAGGTGGTCATCGGAATGTACCAACGGATTTACATATGGCAGTCACGTATGCGACTCAGATAGCGCAGAAGAATGAGGACCACCACGTGCCGAGCTATAGTCCCGAACACTACAAGCAAGCAACGTCAAACGGAAGTTCTGTACGTATGCAAGAAAATTTTTTTTGGGGAAACTAACCTCACTTTTTTTTTTAGGTTCCGCCGGTCGTGGTTAACGATGGTTACGGAGCCAGCAGTAGCAGTAATAGCAAAGATGACTCAAAACCACCGTATTCCTACGCCCAGTTGATAGTACAAGCCATCGCGAGCGCAGTCGACAAACAATTGACTCTTTCGGGAATCTATAGTTATATTACGAAGAACTATCCGTATTATAGGACAGCAGATAAAGGGTGGCAGAATTCGATTAGGCACAATTTAAGTTTGAATAGATATTTTATTAAGGTGAGTTTTGTCTCGGGATGGATCGGAATGATTCTAACCTATAAATTTGGATGGTTATTGTATTTTACTTGATTAGACGTAGTAATAACAAATTGTATAATGGCTTAATTAACACTTTAGAGAAGTTTCTTTTATTATATTAAAGTAATTATAAGTTTTATAATTAATTTTGTTTATATAATGTATACTTGTTTGTTTTTAGGTACCTAGAAGTCAGGAAGAACCAGGAAAAGGCAGTTTCTGGAGGATAGATCAACAGTCGGAAGCAAAACTGATTGAGCAAGCCTTCCGAAGACGAAGACAAAGGGGGGTTCCTTGCTTTAGGGCACCGTTCGGTCTTAGTTCTCGGTAATTTAATTGTTTACTTTTCTATCTATTTTTAGTCGGTACTTGCTTATTATTTGCACTCGTTGTTGTCTTTAGAACAAATCAACCATTTGAGACACAAAAAAAAGTCCTAAACAAACCTAAAAAGTCAAAAGCCATTGTTAATATTTTGATTTAACATACAGGATGGGTCGAAAACATGAAAATGTTAAGGCTCCCGTATCCCTCATTCAAAACGTTGAGTTGTCGCTCTTTTCTCCAGAGCTTCCGACCAATGTTTTACTAGATGTAGATGGCGACACAACTACCAAATCTGGAATTATCCCGTATATTTTAATTTGCGGCAAGAATCCACCCCACCACAAATATCTAGTATACAATTTCTCATAACCATGACAACCACGGAAAATACCAATCCAATAAGAGGTTATCTACTTCTCAATATAGGGTTATGTTCGTTATTGTAAGCAGTTTTTTCGAGAGCGATTTATTTATGAGTGTCAGAGTGTGTCTCTCAAAATGAATATTGATCGATTATTTGTTTATTAGGGATTTATTGATAGGTACGTACATAATTTCACTGGTTTTCATATTTTCTAATTAAATATTGTTTAAGGTGCTCCATTTCCATATAGAACTTTATGATACCATCCAAGGACAGCAGCTCTGTGCCTCTGTATACTTTAGTCTGAGTACACGATATGTCATTAGCGGCTGGTTTGAATTTAGATCAGAGATGGTCTGTGTTAAATATCCTTAAGTACGATTAGACGGTAACTCAAATTGTGTTGTATTACATAACGTAGTTACCTTTGCTCTCCGTAAAATGACTCGTCTAATCATACCTTTAACGCAGCAGCCCATTCCGAAATAACGCCATACAATGGAGATCGTATCATTCGTCGTTTTTTGTTGCTTGACACAACTGGAAGATTTCAATATTTTATTACGCAGTCTTGAGGGGCAATTTATGTTTTAAATCTAATTTAATAGGAATATGAAAAAAGATGGCGGGTGATGAGAATCACTCAAAGTGCTCTGGAGAGAACAATCCAAATTTAAAGTGTGACCACTGCCGAAAATCAGTCAGAGAGGCTGGTTGAAAATAACATCCTGCTGAAAGAGAAAATTATGTTTCTGAATACAGCCAATCAACAACAAAAAATGTCGCAACAAGTTCCAAAAACACCAATGAAAGTCACTAATTCTGCTAACGTCTCATGCCAACAAGAAGCTACAAATAAGAAGCAGTCAGCACCCCTACCTACAGCGGTACATAATCCCAAAACATACTCTGCAGTCGTAGACCATCATGAAATTCAGTCGGCATGTAAATCAAATGCAGAAAACAGTAAAGGTAACACAGAATCCTCAAAACAAGTCCTGAAAGGTGAATCCAACAACCCAAATACAAAGGAGAGGTTGTTAACCCATACGAATGAAACTACGTCACATCGTGAATGGGCTACCGTACTGCGCAAGAAACGCGGAAAAAGAACTATCATAGTAGGTGATAAGGAAAGTACAAAGGGAATAGATGGATTAAAAACAGCTCCGAAGAAAGCCTTTCTATACGTATCAAGGCTACACGCCGGTACTGAGAGCAACGATGTCGTCCAGTACCTAAAGCCAACTTTTCCAGAGATAGAGTGTGAGAAACTTGAGTCCAAATTTCCACAACATTACACATCCTTCAAGGTCACTATAGATTTGTTTAATATGGAAAAAGCAATGTGCAGCAATGTCTGGCCATACGGTTGCTTTGTCACTCGGTTTTTTCACCGGATCAAAAAAGTAAAAGACGCGACATAAGTTCTACGTCTGTTCCTGACATGCAAGATCATGATCCAAAAGTGACCTTTGACATATTACATGCCAACATCCAATGCCTGACAAATAAAGTCGAAGCGTTTAATGAAATCACGAAGACTCTTAAACCAGACTTGGTTTGCATAGTCGAACATTGGCTACAAAAATACAACATGAACCATTATAACCTGGAGGGGTATCAAATGAAAGGATGTTTTATCCGAGAACACTTCAACCATGGTGGTGTATGTATATTCGCAAGGAATAATCTGAAATGTATCCCCATAACAAACATTGACAAACTCTCAAAAGAAAAAGCCTGTGAGATGACTTGTGTACACCTTCCGCAGTACAATCTGGTTGTCATGGCTGCCTATCGTACTTTAGACTCCGATCTAGGCGTATTCCTGGAAACCTTTGGGGAGGCTATGGAGTGCTTACACCGGAAATATGGCAGTGGGACTCAGTTAGCGGTGGCAGGAGATTTCAATGTGGACATAAAGAAGACTTCCAACCAAACAACAGCCTTCCTAAATAGTATGGCTTCCCACGGTCTCACTGGAACAGTCGGGACCTTTACAAGAATACAGGGGAACTCCAGGACATCGCTTGACAACATATACACCAATATTGTGGGGTCGACTGCTGAGGTACGTCCGGGATTGGCGGACCACTGCGACATTCTATTTAAATTCGTTCTAAAAGAAGCTAAAAAGTCATCTCACGTGAAAAGACGTGCATTCTCTAAACAGAATTACAAACAATTTGCAGTCCTCCTTGCAGCCGAAACATGGGACAGCGTCTATCGTGAGGAATATGCCGAGATGAAGTACGATAGATTTCTCAGCATATACCTAGAATACTTTGAGAAGGCGTTCCCATTGAGAACGATGCCCCAATTAAAGCAACCCTCACCTTCTCACAAACTCCGAGAAATACGAGAAACAATGCTACTAATCGAGGAAACCTACAATCACCTGGGTGGAGACGACCTAAAAAAGATCTACACCAGCTACAAGAAATTTTACCTGGACTGCGCCCGAGAAGAACGAAGGTCCAAAAATCATCTAGCCATAGTACGGTCTGCAAACCCACAAACAGCTATATGGCAGATAATAAAAAGAGAAATCGGAGCCACCAAATCCAAACCGACAGAGACACCATCGAGCGAACAACTAAACAAGTTCTTCTGCAGTATCGCTACATCCACATTGTCCAGCATCCCTCCCGCCCTGATAACGTCTGCTGCCTATCTGAACAGTATCCCAGCTAATTCAACATCCTTCTTTCTCAACCCAGTAACTTGGCAAGAGATCGAGACCATCACCAACAGACTGAAACCTAAGTATGCAACGGACATCAACGGTTTAAATATGAAAGTGGTCAAAGAAACAATACGCTATATCTCAAACCCACTGCAAGATATTATCAATTCCTGCTTCCTCCTAGGAATGGTGCCAATCTCAATGAAAGCATCAAAAGTTACACCTATTTACAAAAAAGGGGACACCAACAACGTTGAGAACTATAGGCCTATAGCTATACTGCCTGTCTTTTCCAAGATCCTAGAATCTGCACTGGTAACCAGACTGACTAAATATTTTGAGAACCGACATATCCTAAGCCCACAGCAGTTTGGATTTCGAGAGGGAAGGAACACCGTGGACGCAGTCCTGACCCTCCTAAACTATGTCTGGGAGGCTATGGAAGAGGGTGACGATAGTGGAGCCCTACTATGCGATCTCAGTAGGGCGTTTGACTGTATGCAGCACCAGACTTTTCTGGCAAAGCTTGAACATTACGGCGTCAGAGGGATTCCTCTTCAACTTGTTGCATCGTATCTCCACGGCAGAACTCAATGCGTTAGCACCGACGGAGGTACCAGTGAGATGGGCAACATCACCTGTGGTGTGGCTCAGGGATCACTGCTTGGGCCCCTTTTCTTCACACTCTACATGAATGATTTTCCACCCAACAACCCGTCCCGCACTGTGATGTATGCAGACGATACAACAATGATCACCAGAGGTAACACCCGTGCACAACTATTAGACAACATGGGAACTGCAATGACATCGGCGACCGACTGGTTCCGAGCAAACCACCTTAGTCTGAACGAACGGAAAACCCAGCAAATCATTTTCACCTGTGACCGTCGAGGAGGAGAGGAATCGACTAGTTCAAAGCTTCTCGGAATCTGGCTGGATACCAGACTAACATGGAGAACTCATATAGAGCACCTTGAAAGTGATCTCGCAAGAGCTGTGTATGCTATTGGGCGCATCAAGGAGGTGGTTGGCCTGGAAGCGGCGCTGACGGCCTATCATTCCTTATTCCACTCAAGGTTGTCCTACGGCATAGCACTATGGGGGGAATCTGCGCATGCGGAAAGAGCCCTGTTGCTGCAGAAGCGAGCCATGCGAAAACTTAAATCAATACCACTGAGAGACCACTGCCGCCCACTGTTCGCACAGCTTGGTATACTGACTGTGCCGGCCACATACATTCTTAGTCAGTCGATCCGGGCCAGAAAAGAGCTGACGAGGTTACAGACCAGAGGTGACATAACTTCCATCAACACCAGGACCAGAAACAACTTAGAGATCCCAAGATACAGGACAAGCACAACACAAGCTCAACATCGGCACCTGCAAATCTTTAACAAAGTTCCAGAAATCATACGGGGACTCGCACTTCCCAGTTTTAAGCACCAATTGAAGAAGATGCTCCTGGCGACACCTATCTACAATGTCGACGAGTTCATGAATTCCTATAGGCTATAATTGCATTAACACATGACTTTATCCTTGCACATTACAATGTAGCATTACTTCAGATGTACTATGTTTTGGATACAATAAAGAATTATTATTATTATTATTAAATGATTCTTACCGTAAAACCTTTTCATATAGAAAAGAGAATTCTTTGTGCAATTTAAATGTAATAAAATCTGCCACCTTGAGGTAGGAAGGTATATCGACCCATGCAATGAAGACTATAGTAACTACAATTAGTTTGTTACGATAGTCTTTGTTGCATGGGTCGATATGATTAATAATTATCTACATAAATATAGAAATAAATAAAAATTGTGTGTTGTTTACTATTTACGTCAAATTCAGCAGCAAAAAAGAATGTCAAAAATGAAATGGAGAAAATTACTAATAAAATGCTGACTGATTTTTGTTTTAACGTATGATTATTTAGCAGTCGTATAGCCTGTACTTTACAATGACGGTGTAACTATATAGTATCAGCTTTGCTCCGAAGAAAGGGGATTTGTGACTAAACTATCAGCGAGGTTTTTGTTTTGAACACATTTTGATTGGAAACTATTTTACAGTTCATCTGTGATTTTTAAAAACCCGTAGACACTTAACTGAGTTTGAAGGTCGTTTATCTGAATTTAGTTTGATTCGAAGTTAAAGATTTTTTTGTGACATTTTGCGCTGATTACAATAACAGATTTTTAAGCTTATATTAAAAAAAAAACAACTTTAAACGACCTTCAAATGCAAATAGGACGACAGCTACGATTTATATTATTTAACACGAAGACAAAAAATCCAAAGTGGCATTCTTTATGTTACGTCTTGTTTTCAGTATTACATTTAATGTATTTTTATAATATATTACAGTACACAATAATCATACGCCAGTAAGACCAAAAAGCAATTCTATATTTGTAGTTTAGTTTTTTTTAACACTAAAATTTGCAAGTATAATTTGCATAAATATTGAAATTCTTTGTGGACGCAGTTGCGTAAGGACCTATTCAATCGAATAGTTGCTATAGTTTCACAATTTAAACAATAATTATTGTGTGGTGTATCGGCACGTTTTCGACGTAGGATACGGGAGCCTTAAATTGGTCGAAGAGTAAACTATCGGTTTTTCGGAATTAGATCAAAAATGTATAGGTAAAAGTTGTTTTATATTTAAATCTATGCTTTGATATCAAATTTAAATATTGTATATATACAGTGTGTCCCCCGATGGACGTAACTATACCTATAATGGAGGTAAGTTTTAATTTCTTGAGAAAAACTCATTCTTTATAAATAGTTTTGGATGTCCTAAAATGTCAAAAGCCATTGTTAATATTTTGATTTAACAAGGATGGGTCGAAAACATGAAAATGTTAAATTGGTCGAAGAGTAAACTATCGGTTTTTCGGAATTAGATGAAAAATATTATAGGTAAAAGTCGTTTTATATTTAAATCTATGCTTTGATATCAAATTTCAATGTTGTATTCTAAGTTTTATATTTTATTTTTTTTAACAAAGTAACTTAACAAAACATTACTCCACATGTTCCCCTCCTACAGCTACATATTTTTCCAGTCTTCTTCAAAACTCCCGATATACCAAATCAATTGTTTCTTCATTTATTTCGTCTACTGCTTTCATAATGTTCAATTTTAGAATGTCTACATTATCATGAAAATTATTCGCATACACCTTCTGTTTTCAATAAACACAGAAAAAAAATCAAGCAGCGTTAAATCAGGTGAACGTGGTGGCCATCCTAATCTATACCAATTTGATAAATTTATGAATCCTAACCGTTTGTCTCATGTTTGTTAAATAGTTTTCAAACCATTTCAATTCTTTTCCTCTGATTCCGGAAGCTTCCATTTTTTAATAATTTTTTATGACAATTAGGGCCGATATATTCACCTATCGTCAAAGTTGTCGTTAGCCAACGAACAGATTACGCTAACGTTTGCGTTAAAAATGATTCTGTCTTTTCACCGATCTGTAAGTTATCGTCAGGTAACGAGGACGTAAACATCGCTAACGAATGTTTTTCGGCAGTATAGTATCAAATGTCGGTAAAAAGGGTGTACTAAATCAACACTTGGATCATAACTTGGACTAATTGCCGCTAGATGTTGCGCCGTAAATGACATTGATAGACATTGACAAAACGTAACCAAAATTCATTCGTACCCATTTCTAACCGCATCAATTAAAAAAGACCACCAAAAGTTAAAAAAGAATGGTATGAATGACGAATTCAGCAAATTCGGCCATATTATCTAAATAATGACTTCAATTAATACAGTACCACGTACGTACGTAAATATTTGTCAGTTTGACTTTTTGTTTGACATTCAGCACATGCTCTGTGACCAATCAAAGTGTTCGTCATTAGTTTACGGCAGGTTCATTCGATCGCTAAATAAATTTGATCGTTAAGCGTATTTATCCGGTCGGTAACGTTAACGACAGGTGAATAGACTCATTTTTACCATTTATCTTGTCGTTTAGATGACGAACAGTTTCACGATAGGTGAATATATCGGCCCTAAGTCTCAAGCTATTATCAAGTCTACAAAAACTGCAACTATCATCTCCTGTATTTTGCAGTTCATTATTTAAATATGTTATTGTTTACATAACTGCAAATTTTCTAATAAATATAATTTATTTGCCATTTTTTCCCCAATAGGTAGGTCTGTGATATTTAGATATTCCTGTAAAATTACAACATTATCACAGTAATTTTACAAGACATGTCGGTAATTTTACAGGAAAAGTACAGTAATTTTACATCAGAAGTATTTCTTTTACAATTCAACTGTGTATTATATTTTGAATCCCATAACTTTATAAATTAAATTGTAAATTAATAAAAACATAACCCCATTTAATTCTAGAAAACGTTTTTTTTTTTTTATAGAAGTGCACCAGCATCACCGAGTCACGTCAGCATGTCGGGTCTGATGACTCCCGAATGTTTATCAAGGGAAGGTTCCCCCGCTCCCGAGCACCTAATCGAGATAAGCCAATCGGCTCCGGGAAGCCCCGGGAACTCCGGAATGGTGTATCAAGGTTCCGGAACGATGATCGCTACGCACCAGCAGATGTCTCGACTGATGATACCGCAACGGGACTCCGACCACATAACGGGCAGTTCCAACGGACAAGACCACAGAGAAGGTACGCACTTTTTTTTTTGAGGTTATGTTTTCTGGTTTTCGTCCGATTCGAATGAAACGAGTACCAAAATGTTCCTTGTGTAATTTTGAATCGATTATTTAAATACAATTTTGCTGTAATTGTTATAGTTTTTGAGGAATTTGAGAAAATTATTGGTAAATTAATAGTGGAATTTTCAACGTAATTTTGTTGTTTTTTGTCGGTTTGGAGTGAAACAACCACCAAAATGTTCCTTACGCAATTGGAAATAATTTATTATTATTAAACTTTGCTGTAATTATTATAGTTTTTGTGTTATTCGTGAAAAACTAATTTTTTTTTTTCAGATAAATATCACGTCCTTTCTGGTTCTGTTGTTGAGGACCGGTCTTTGTCTCCCGCTGCTTATTCCCCGCAACCTGTCATTGTCCAAGCGGCAAACTACGCTCCTTATGGGTAAGTTTTGTATCGTCTTTTTTACAGTCAAAACCTGCAAAACATATGGGAGTGTGTCGTTGGTGTTTTTTGATAAAATTATTTAACTTTTATTTATTTATTTCTTTGTAGCACTGCTATTGGGTCTGTTGTCTATACTTTAGCTACTATACTGTATACAGGGTGTCTCAACAGTGCGATCTCGGAAGATTGTGCCTCTGTTAATGAAGATATTTTAAAACTGATTTCACTCATATATACGGAACGCTGAGGCGCACATTTTAAAATTATTAGCGCGTCTATAGGGTTTTCCATAACGTAGTACCAACCCAAACTTATGTTTTTTTACTTTATCATACGCAGTATGTAAAGTATTGTAATCGTGCCAAAAAAAATTTTTGAGATTTTAGCGGAAATATGTCTTTTTGGGTCCCCTGAACATTTTTGACCAAGGTACAAAAAAATGTCTGTGTGTGTGTGTGTGTGTGTGTGAATGTGTGTGTGTGTGTATGTGTGGATGTGTGTACCCGTTTTTGTGGCGACGATTCCGGAGAAACTACTAAAGGTATCAGGACGAAACTTCATATTTAGAAGTTTCATAATCAAACTTAGAGCTGAAAAGCTTTCTGTTGAAAATGGTCCAAAGGAACTGCAGGTTTAGTCTTAGCATTTTTGAAACATTTTGTAAATAAGCCGCCATTTCTGGAATTTCGTCGAAATAGTTAAATAATAAATTAAAGAAGATGAAATTCTGAATAATTTATCACTATGACATTTTTTGGTACAATCAATAGTTGCATGAGCAAATTCTATTTCATCGAGATCGGTCGTACTCCTTTAAAACTAGTAGCCAAGATATGTCAGATTATATGTCAGATATGATTCTAATGCCAGTACGTAGTGTCAAACGCAAATGTTTTGACAACCTACTGTCAATATAAGCTGCGTTCGGATATAGTATACCGTACACTTTTTACACCCAATAACACGTAAGTGTCATTTGGACAATGTACCCTGTGTCAGCGGAGTACAATATCCGACCGCAGCTTTATTCGACATATCTGTCTAGTTCTACTAGTTTTATTTTAATGCAGACATAGCCGATCTCGATCAAATAGAATCTCATGCAGCTAAACTATTAATTTTATATATAGTATGATAGTCATGTGCCTGGCCACATCAGATTTTTTTTTAAATGGAACAATCTATATTTCGGCACAATTTTGAATTCCTCGCAAAATTTTACGACAATGAAAATAACATTACCTACCCTAAACTTTCTACTTTTTGATTTATTGGCGTTTTTATGGAAAAAGAGCAATCTAAGAAAAATTGTATGTCTCAATACCTGTTTTTAATTTTACAAACAGTTTTTGGTAAGAAAGTGAAGTTTTTTAAATGGAACACCATATATCTAATTAATTTTTTGAATTCTACGCATCATCTATTCGTTTTGCATAAAAAAGTACTAGCATACACCAGTGCTAAAATAAACAATTGCAGAGATAACTAGTCTGGATGATCATAATGGAGCTTGGGACAACACTTTTAACCCTACTGTGATAAATACATTAAACTTAACCTAAAAAGTTAACAATTTTAAAATAGTGGTTTCATAAGTATAATAATTAGAATAGAAGTGTTTGGCGGTGACTGATTAGTGACTTCGAAGAACAAGAACTTACTAGAGAATTGTTATAACGCTTAACGTTTAATAGCGGTGTCTACCTAATTCCGCTACGTAGCCGTTGCGGCTTATATATTTACAAGCACTTGTAATTGAAACCAATTCTAATTTCGGCAAAGTAGTTTATTAGAATAAATTATACTTAGTAAAATTACATGTGATGGAGGTAATACAAATACGTTGCACACAACCAGTACTAAGACGAAGTCGAAAGCGACGGACAAAAACGAATACGAATTGAATCGAGCTACCAAGCGTCCAAAATATTACCGAAAACTTATACATTACATAAACTAAGAAATCCTCTACACTTTAAATTTACTGAAGCTTCGTACGTGTATGCTGATAAACCATTTATTGCGCATATACAATCTCGCAGCAGTAATTAAAATCGTTCATATCTACGATGTAGGTTTGATCTTCGCATAATACCTTATTAAAGTAAATGTGGTCCTTGAATTATATCTGAAAAGGGGATTTGATGTTTAGTTGAAAAGAATGATAACGATCACTTACCAGAGTCGTAAAACATCACCGTAAACGTCATGCTGGCGTATTTTGATAAACACAGCAAAACTAAGAAAGCCGCAATCCTTTGGCCATACTATAGCAGGCTACACCCATGTTTAAATATGTATAGAATATTGATATATCGCAGTTTATGCGATTGCAAGCGATTAAGAAGATGCAGTGTGTGTTTATGTTGGGTTATGTATAGTACGTTTGACATATGGCATTTCATATCAATGTGTACCAATCTTAGACAAAAATGTTACTGTTTTCGGTATTACAATGTGTTAATTGTAACACCGAAAACAGTGTTACAATGTGTGCATTGTGAATGCAAAGTAGAAAAAGAATTTTATTAATATCGTGTCTATGAAAAACTATGCTAAACAAGTTATTAAGGTATCTGTCAGTGATGGTGATATTGTTAGGTTAGATGAAATCATGCGAGAAAACAGTGATTTAGGGAAATACTTAGCTGGTTTACTGGTTAATGTAGGTGTAGAAGCACTTATTGATAGAAAAATCGATTTTTTTATGAAGAAGACTAGTTATCTCTGCAATTGTTTATTTTAGTACTGGTGTGTGCTAGTACTTTTTTGTGCATAACGATGCATAGAATTCTAAAAATTAGATACATAGTGTTCCATTTAAAAAAATAAACCAGGAGGCCAAAATCCAAAAATTGTTTTGAGGTTAAACGTATTTTTTAACCCCAATAAATAGTTTATAAGGTATTTCAATTTAAAAGACTAAAAATATACAGTAATTCTAAAGAACTTGTTGACAAGAACAATTTTATTATTATTGTGTATGATACAGTTTACAAATGTTGATCTTAAATAATTTTTGATTAATTTCATATTTAAAAAAGTCCTCTCACATAATATTGTAGATTTCTTATTTTAACCAACTAAACAGAAATATGTTGGAATTTACGACAGTGTACCTTATATAATATAATAAATATAATAATAAATTATTTTTGTCGTTTTTTTTTCAGGGCATCCTACAGTAACGTAGGTCTAGACTTGAAAAGGCACATAGAGGAACAGGCGGACAGTCCTGTAAGCACGGGCGATAACCACGAAGGATTGCTAGAACCGGACACGAAACGGGCACGGTCTAACGACCAATACGAGACAGAGTAGACCACCGTTGTTCGTATCCGTTGACAAATACAATTGTTGTGTCCCCGATAGCGAAATATCAAGTTCACGCAACCGCATTTCTCTTGTTTTAATCATGTGCAATCGATATTTTTTAATTAACTTTTATACTTTTTTTTTTACCACAGAAAAAGAAGGTATACCACAGTTTTGTTTTTATCGTGTTATATCCAATGTATGTGTATGTATTTTGGAGAGTTCATTTTATTTATTTGACGATCGAACGAATCTCAATTTCGGTTTCTTTTTTTAGATAAAAATTTCGTGTAGACGTTTTATTTTTGACGGATGCCGACTTGATATTTTGTGTATCGTCGCGAGGAACGTTATAGTGTGTAACATATACAGGGCTTATAGATGAAAGTGTGTGTAACTTTTGTTTTTCTTTTCTCTTTTTTTTTCTTTATACGGCCAAGTTTTCGGCGAGATCGCTTGGAGTTGCATTTTGTTTATTTTCGTCATAAATATTTTATTTTCCTCCGTCGGCAAATTTAAACTGTATACGAAATGTTCTTAAGTCAGTATACTTTTTATTTGATATCATGATTAATAACTATGTATAAATTCTTTGTAATAATATATAATATTACTTTATCATCGTGTATATTATTATATATTATTATTATTATATAATGCGCCCAAAAGAAACGGCCAAAAAATCTATTCTAAACAAAAAAATCGTGTAAATTTCTTTAAAAAGCAGGATATATTAATTTGTTGCTATAATTACGCAGGCCAACAAAATTTGATTGGATTTCAGAATATTGTAATTTTCCCTAACTATGGTGACGAAAGCTCAATTCAAATAATTAATAACTTTTTTTGATTGTTTTTCCTTTATAATGCATTTCTTAGAAAATTTTATTGTTCACAAAAGTTAGTGGTGGATCCAAACCAACCAGTTTAACTATCTGGGCTTAAAATTTATGTACCATATACCGGGTATTTCAGAATATATGAATTTGAACAAAATCCCATATTCTTAGATTATAATTTTTGTAGATTCAAATTGTTGCTTCAAAATTGTTTTCAATCATCTTCTAATTATTAAAATAATTTTGAAATGAGCTCAATTTGCTGTAAAATAGCAATCTTTTTTTCTATAGTTAAACATAACAAGTATTATACCATTTTAAAAAGTACACTAAATGGCCAATCTTTTAAGATAATTTGCCAGGTAATAAGGTGTTTTTCATTTAGATATATATGACCAGTCAAAGTTAGCTAAAAAAGATAAAGATAAGTCATTAATCAGATAAAAATGTATATATTTTTTTTGTTTTTTTATGTATGTTTTTAGTGTCATATCTCGAAAACTAACTATTTTTTACTAAGGTCATATTTAGATATTCTGGTACACAAATTGTAAGATATGATAATTAATAAATAATAAAATATCTGAGAAATGGATAATAAGGAAATTTTCTAATTATACTCTAATATTAACAGAAATAAACATTGTAATAAAATGTGAATACAGATGAACCATAGTTGTCGGAAATTAATGTTCCGGACAATATTTTTGATTGGCCAGCCTTACCCAAATGCATTTTTTTGATATAATTACAAAAAACTAGTATTTTTTGTTCCACAAAGTTAGTGTTACGTAATTATCAATAACCAATATTACGAAAGGCGTGATGTACAAAATACAAGAAAAGAAACACGCTAATCGCAGATTTCCTCTCGGTTTGTTGATACCATGTATATTAAAACAAAAACAAAAAAAAACGTTAAATTTATACGAAGATCAAATGATAAATTAGAATAACAACATCGCTTGGTAACTGTTTGTATTTTAATAACGAATACAAAACGCGCCGTGTGGCCACTTTATATTTATCTATATCGTGCGAGACGGTGAGAATATTTACAATTAAGCTGTTGAAAATTTAATTATATAATAATAAATTGTCACACGATTGGTACAAAAAAATTGTAGAGTGTAGAGAGACAAATTAACGATATTGAAAAAATGATAAAGCTTTACCCCGTTTTTCTGTTACGACCCCCCCCCTTGTGTTGTGTCAAACTAATCAGTTTTGCGCAATTTTTTAGTCCTTGGAACGATTTTTTCTTTTTTTGGAACATACTTAACTATCCTATTTATTTGTTGATTTTTTATTGTTAGCTACATGTTTTTAATGGTTTGTATCTGTTTCTTTGATGAAAATAAATACATTTGTTGAAATTGTGCGGTTTTATTACATACTTTCTACAGCTTTACAGAAATTCTAACCTCAAAACGAGTGTAAAATTACTTATTCTTCGATTGACGTACCGTCATGGCCAGCTTGAGTTTGTTTGCACACTTCTCACACTATGCAGTGCATAGTTTCGCACCTAGCTAATAGATGGCGTTAGGAATGCAGGAGAAATTGGCGGCAAATTCAAATGAATTATCGCGACCCGGCGGATGTGTTGATTCATTTGCTAACTATTGTTGGGGAGGTCGAACAGTGAGATTGCGCTAGATGACGAGTATCTGAGAATCCGGAGTCAGATACCGTCGGAACGTCCAGTTCAATCTCAGTGTTGACTGAGCCAAATCTCTTACTTTTTTTTATTTATTTTTAGTTCAATTTCAACATCTTTTGGCTCACAAAACAAGAAAAATATATAAACAAAGGCATTTATTACAATAGTCATAAAATATAAGAATCTTTGAATTATGTTCGATAAGAAATTACATTTCTAAATAATCTCAAAAACAGTCAATGTACTTTCAGCAATGCCGTTGCCAATTGTCCTATTTCATGGCATATTAAAACGTCATCCGACCCGATCTGACGACCATGACCACAATATTTCTTTCACTTTCACTGATTTGGTTTATAGAACCCAGCTGTAGATCTTGTAGCCGGTAAAGTAGACAGCAGTCGGGGTGGCAGTCGGTAATGTCGGGGCCATTCCAGACATACATCACCTAGGTTAACCTAAAATCTAGTTTATTATTTTGACTTTCTAATTTGAATTGTCCGTAGTGCTTAAGTAAATAAAAGAAAATCGGTGAATTAAACCGGATACTTTGATCTTTACTTGTGACAATGGCCGAAGCTAGCACCTCCGCCCAAACGCCCAAGAAGACAGTGTTAAAAGAAAGACCGCAGTTACCACAGCCAGTGGCTTCAACAAGTAAAACAACTCCAACGCAGAAACATGAATTCTTGAAGACTTGCTTCGAAGACATAGTCAACAGAAAAACTCTACACTTAAACTCGAAAGGAATCTCTGATATTTTATTGTTCGACCTGAACGTGGAGTTTAGAAATTTGTCGATGATGATGAAGTACGTTATATCGGAGTGTTTGTGTAACTACATGAAAATATGGCCCGGTTGGGAGGAATATAAGCTTAAAGGGGCTGAATCTCTTGGCGAGTGCTTTCAGAAATTTAAGGAATACCTGAAATTCAAAATCGACTTTATTATCGCGAATCCGAGTTTGTTTTGCAACACGGAGGTGAAGGCGAAGGCGGTGACGAACGCACAAACGCAGACCGAGTCGATGGGAAAAGAGAACAAACCTGAGGCGCCGTATACTTTGGTCATCTGCGGACAACCGCATATTCTGAATAATATTGTGTTTGTCGAAGTTGATAGTAAGTGAATTTTTGTTTAGTTATATTACAAATTTACCTTTTGAATCTTAGGATTTAAGATAGAACCAATAACTGTATTTGTATATTGAAAACGGCCAACTTTTGACTACATGTTTATTGGATTTTTTATCATGAAATAAATCATAAATTCCTTTATTAATTTTTGCGACTCGGAGGAACACCTTGCATACAATATGTGCCGTGTTTCTATTATTTGTAGGTGATAGCATTCAACCGTATTCCGTATGAACTGTTATTTGTACAAAAGAAATACGTATGACATTTATTGCAGATGATTAAAACTAAGGTGACCATTATTATTTTGTTGAATAGGAGGAGATTTGTGATGTCCACCGTGCTAATTCTGTAGCATAAATAAAGCAAAGATAAAATTGAAAAAATTAATCATTGGAATATACATAGCGATGACCTAGCTGCAATACAACGTATTACCTTGGTTATAACCAGGGTTATTATGTTTAAAACAATTTGTTTTAAAACAGTGTTTTAAACATGTTTTACAACAAATATTTTGTTTTAAACAGTTTGTTTTAAATCTTGTGTTTTAACCGTGTTTTAAACTACAGATATTTGAACAGTTTTTTTTTGTTTTTCATAAAATATTATGTTTTCTTCCTTGTTTAAAACATGTTTCCTTTTGTGTGTGATTTAAAACATGTTTTATTTCATGTTTAAAGCATGTTTTATTTGCGAAATGATAAAAACATTGTATCGATAAAAAAAAACATCATTTTATAAAAAAAGTTTGTTTTGTTTAAAATAAAAAAAACGTTTTTATAACAACCTTGGTTATAGCATAGGTGATACATGGTATTGCACTTAGGCCATCGATATTATACATTCATTACTTTACAATTTACATTACTTTTAAAAAATACTTGACCGAAATCAACTTGAAGTCACTATCAACTATTGTTATTTTAAATTTAATGACATATTTTTTGATATTCAGAAGGTCCGAGTTTTTTCTCGCATTTTTTAGTAAACAATTTTAATTCTGAGTAATCTTTCATGAACACTTTTTTTTCAATTCCTTAAAACTATACTGCAGTTTGGAAACTTATTTTAAGAACTAGTAAGAAAATTATCTTCAGCCGTGCTGAAGTTAAAATACCCCCTACCGTAAAATATTTTTAAAAAAACAAGTGAGCCGATTTTGTACATTCACGAACTTATCCTTACTTTTTAAGAGATAAGCTTGTATACCAAATTTCAGATCAATTACTTCAAAATTACTAGATCAAGTTTTCAATTCTGATCAAATCCATATACCGGGTGATTCAAATTCGAGGCTCACCATGGAGATCACGCTTGTTAGTGGAGATAGAGCCTATGTTTAAATTTGGCAAAGTTTCGTATTTTTGTGGTAGTCAATTATCTGAAAAGAAATTTAAGCTATCATTTTTCATTTTGAAAATATCCGCAAAAAAAACTGAAATGTTAAGGTATCGTTTTTAATTTTTTATTCAAAACCAAATGTAACTAAACATTTGAGACAAAAACATTCTACAGCTACTTTTTAATAAGGAATGTAGTGTCATTTTTTAATTAGAAATAACATCAAAGATGGCGGAGTAACCATGGCCAACTTTTGTTTTTCTTATGGGCGCCATGTTGAGTTTTGACCTTTTTCCGATAGTCGTGTCGTTTCTCATTTCCGCAATGTATAACATGTTAGCTTTTTTTTTAAAATAATGGTGTAATAATAAAAAAAACCTTCAGGTACCTAACTGGAGCTTGGTTACAGACCGCCGGTCTCGTTGCCAAGCAACGTCAACAAAATGCACTTGTATCAAGCGGCGCGCTCAGGGTTGGGTTTGCCATTTAACCAAATAAACCTTAATTGTGGTTGATTGTGGATGTAAAATGCCGTTTACCAATAACGAAAAGCGTGATAAATAAACGCAATTAAGAATTTTATGTTCATCATTGCCACGCATACGGGTAATAAAATCAATTTTTTAAAGAAAAAAATGGTACGCCACTGGGATATGTCAAATTAAAAATCATTTTGGAATTCCTCGTTGAATTTGTGACAAAAAATTTCTCTCTGCCTTTTTTTTTGTAGGGGGCACCGTTTTATGCATAAATAAAATATCTTAATGATTAGATTGATTAGATTGATTAGATTTAAAGAACTATTTAATACAACATTAAACTAATACAATAACAGAAAATAATTTTAAATAGGCACAAAGCTACAAGAAATGTTGAAAATGACCTCCTTCAGACGAGATTCAATCGTCATTTTTTAAGAAAAACTTTAACACCCCGGTGTCTTAGAAAACGAAGCATTTGCGGACATACGTTTATATAGCAAACTGTCATTATTTTTTTCATGGAGAATCACCCCCTGAAGTTTGTCGCACTTATTTACTAACACCCTGTATAGTTTAAGTATTTCCAATTTCCAACAACCAACTTCAATTTTGCTAATTATGACAGCTCGATCATTTACAAATAAAAAAATCGGACTTCGATGCATACTTATAGACGAATTAGAACTTTACAAAGTGAAGCGTCAACGTGTGGTTTTCCTTCTTCATCAAAATTGGGAGAATTTACTCATATTCGTTCGGCCACAAAGAACAGCTGAACAATTCATTAAATATTGCAAATATTTTAATGATATTCCCTTGCAATTTTAAAAAGAAAAAATAGTTTCCTACAGCTTTTGTACCAGAAGAAACAATGTGATGGTATCACAGTCGTATTATCAACTCAACATTTTTACTTTATCATACGCAGTATGTAAAGTATTGTAATCGTGCCAAAAAACTTTTTTGAGATTTTAGCGGAAATATGTCTTTTTGGGTACCCTGAACATTTTTGACCAAGGTACAAAAAAATGTCTGTGTGTGTGTGTGTGTGTGTGTGTGTGTGTGTGTGTGTGTGTGTGTGTGTGTGTGTGTGTGTGTGTGTGTGTATGTGTGTGTATGTGTGTGTGTGTGTACCCGTTTTTTTGTGGCGACGATTCCGGAGAAACTACTAAAGGTATCGGGACGAAACTTCATAATTAGAAGTTTCATAACCAAACTTAGAGCTGAAAAGCTTTCTGTTGAAGAGGGTCCAAAAGAACTGGAGGTTTAGTGTTAGCATTTTTGAAAGATTTTGTAAATAAGCCGGCATTTCTGGAATTTCGTCGAAATAGTTAAATAATAAATTACACTAGAGGAAATTCTGAATAATTTATGACTATGAAATTTTTTGGTACAATCAATAGTTTAGCTGCATGAGCAAATTCTATTTCATCGAGATCGGTCGTACTGCATTAAAACTAGTAGCCAGGATATGTCAGATTAAATGTCAGATGTGTTTTTAATGACGGTGTAGATAGTGTCAAACGCTAATGCTTGACAATGCTACTGTCAATACAAGCTACGTTCGGATATTGTACACCGTTAAGGTGCGTTTTCATTAGTGCTAATGGCAGTGGTAGTAGACGCCATTATAGTATTTCTAATAGAATTTGCTAGTGACTCAAGTTTACGTACATGCAAACTAATATGTGTCACCATCACGACATGTGAGAAACACTATAATTTCGTCTGCTACCACCGCCATTACCAACAATTCTCACCAATCGGAACGCACCTTCACACTTTCTACACCCAATAACACGTGTCATTTGGACGGTGTACCCGGTATCAACGGAGTACAATATCCAAACGCAGCTTTAATCGACAAATCTGTCTAGGTCTACTAGTTTTATTTTAATGCAGACATAGCCGATCTCGATCAAATAATATGTCATGCAGCTAAACTATTAGTTTTATATATAGTATGATAAAGTCATGTGCCTGGCCACATCAGATTTTGTATTCTAATGATAGTCTTGGTGTCAAACGCTAATGTTTTGACAATAACTTCTGTCAATATAAGCTGCGTTCGCATATTGCATTAACACTTTTTACACCCAATAACACGTAAGTGTCATTTGGACGGTGTACCCGGTGTCAACGGAGTACAATATCCGAACGCAGCTTTAATCGACATATCTGTCTAGTTCTAGTAGTTTTATTTCAATGCAGACATGGCCGATCTCGATCAAATAGAGTCTCATGCAGCTAAACTACTAATTTTATATATAGTATGATAAAGTCATGTGCCTGGCCACATCAGATTTTTTTATTTTTATTTGTCCCAATATCTGAATGTTTGTAAAAGATAATGCTTTACTAGTAAAACTTTGCAATTTTAGCTTTAATATTTGATAACTTTAAACGTTTAACCGAAATTGATTCTCTTTTTCGGCACATGAACAAATTTATCAAAAGTATCACCCTTGATTATACAATATTATGGTATAATCAAGGGTATCACATCCCTTTGTATTTAACAAAATATGTAGAGATTTTAAATTGTTACTGATTCTGTTGAGTGTAGGTTGCGGATTTTAAGATTATTGGTGGCTATGTCTTCTTGCGCTCAACTAAAAAATACCGATATTCGCAGATTTCGTCACCTACACTTGACAGAATTGAGCCAGATATATATTTTTATTATTAGCAAAGGTACAAACTTCACTCTAACGTAATTTTAAATCCATAAACTTAAACATGCATAATATAATATAATAGCCGATTAAAAATTATAACTGCATTTCCGATTTAAACTCTACCATAAGTTGAATGTAGGAATATCCATGTATGCAAGTCATACTCGTTGCAGCCAGAATTGTGACGTCATTACCACTAACAGAAGTAAGAGTTGCGATTATTTTCATTTTATTTTGCACTTAATTTTGTATTCGTTGAAATTAATTTTACTTTGTACTATACAGTGTTTGTCATTACTTTTGTTATTACAGTAGACTCTCCTACAACGCGGTTTAATACTACCCGTTTTATGAAAACGCGTTATAGGAATTTGAGGATTGCAAATTTTGACGCATGCGCGTTGTACGAGAATCGCGTTATATGAAGATGTAGTCGCAAAATTTTTATCGCGTTTGTAGTATTTCGCGTTGTAGGAACCGCGTTATAGGAGAGTCTACTGTATTAAAGATAGAACATCGGTTTAAGTGACGAACTAGTTCAGAATTATGTGCTCTCTAATGAGAAAAAAGTTGAAGTTCTAATGATTTCAGAGATATTTCGAAAATATCAAAAACCGTCCTTTTTAAGTATGGCCATAATTTTGTGGTCCGATCAACAGGCCTTTTTGATTTTATTTACAATTAGATTATATCAGATTTAATTTTTTTTGCCATTAAATTCGCTGGAAACAAACGAAATTTTGCCGGAGTCGGACTACCAAAATTATCTGGAGTCGGAGTCGACAGTTTTTTTACCGACTCCACAGCCCTGGTCAAAACATTAGCGTTTGACACTACCTACTGTCATTAGAATTACAAAATCTGACAAATCTTGGCTACTAGTTTTAATGCAGTACGACCGATCTCGATAAAATAAAATTTGCTCATGCAGCTAAACTATTGATTGTACCGAAAAATGTCATAGTCATAAATTAATCAGAATTTATGACCTCTTCTTTAATTTATTATTAACTATTTTGACGAAATTCCAGAAATGGCGGCTTATTTACAAAATCTTTCAAAAATGCTAAGACTAAACCTCCAGTTCCTTTGGACCCTTTTGGAACAGAAAGCTTTTCGGCTCTAAGTTTGGATATGAAACTTCTAAATATGAAGTTTCGTCCCGATACCTTTAGTAGTTTCTCCGGAATCGTCGCTACAAAAAACGGGTACACACACACATACACACACACACACACACACACTGACATTTTTTTGTACCTTGGTCAAAAATGTTTTTTGGCACGATTACAATACTTTACATACTGCGTATGATAAAGTAAAAAGGATTGAGCTGGTTTTGATACTAAACGCCCCATATGTACATTTATTAAGAGGAATCACTAGAGGTAGTAGCGTACTACAAAACAACACTACATAAAACCAAACATCCTGAGCTTAATTGTGTATTAATAATCACGTGTAAGTGATTATAAATTGTAGATAAAGGTGTATTACACCGGGCACGTGCCACTTTTTTTCATTTGCGTTGTTGTTTTGTTTTTTACCCTTGCTGAAGAAGTCAATAATTGGTAATTTTTGTTATTTTTTTTTTCGAATCCGAACCAAACATCAAAAAAGCAATATTACAACATTTTGTATTGAGCCTTCATGAACTTGTGTAAAAAAAATGACAACAAAATATGAATGTTGTAATGATTTAACCGTTGCTTTTGTGAACATGTGAATGAGACGAGAATAACATATTTTATCGTCGTACGGTGCAGCCATCTGTTGGATAAACACCACATCATTTTCTTCGACCAATCAAATTCAAATGGTACAGTCTGAAGCAGCAGCATGAATACGTAGCCAGGGGAATCACAAATATTGAGCAATTTCGGCAAACGGCAAACGAAAGCCATACGAAAAATAAATTTTACCGTGCTGGTGCTACGTAGATAGCACCGACTCGCTTATAAATTAGGACAGCATGTTCTTGCGGAAGTGTATGTGATCAACATGAATTGTTGAATTTCGACCAAGAACTGGTCGAACTTTCGGCTAGAAACCGAATACGAGAAATAATTTTTTGCCGTCCTGATGGACTCTACGCAGACAGCAAAGAGCGAGTTATAAATTAGGAGCGCATGTTCCCGCGAGGGTTTATAGTGCAGTCCCCGTACGACACACGGAACGAAGAATAATCAACAACCGCAATACCTACTTACAATGTTACAATTACAAAATAATGAATAGGAGTTAAATAAATTATTACTACGGAAATACAAGTAATTTAATTTTTAATCAGTCATTTATTTTTCGTCATAAAATTTCAAATATATTGGTATTTAGATTTAGAAAATAATATTAATACCAAACACTTGTCGCTTGGCAATGCATTCAGGGCAATCGCAATCTATGTAGGATGGTTGGCTTTAGTTCGACTTGTACAACAGACGTAGAACAGACGCTAGAAATATGGGCAAATAAAAAAATCAGCTGCCTTTATGTGGCCCGCGTTCTAAGAAAACTAATAACTTGCGAGAGTACCTGCGGTAAGTGTATATGTAGATATTATACGTGTAGTGTAACTCTTCGCTAATTAACTTCGCTAGTTAATTTGGGCAATACTCTCTTATAGGTGTAAGCGTGCCGGATTACCATATATGGCAAAAAACTTTTATAAAGGTGTAAAATATTTGAACATGTATCTATATAATATATAATAAATGACTTATACATATACATAAAGCTGCCTGTTTTATCGAAATCGCTATTTTTTCTCATACCTACAATTAAAATTGAAGTACGTATACTACCAAGTCTATACATAGCAATAATAATTTTGAGTAAAATTTCAAAATGCAGTATCCAACTGTATCTAGAATTAAAATAGGAATATTATATTTACTAACACCTACCTGCGTCAGCCGATAAAAATTTGAATTTTTATGGGGTGTGTTTTACCTGAAAGTATCGATCTCTGCTAAGTACGAACGAGACATTCGAGATTATTGATGCACAAAGAAAACGTTAAATGGGTTTAAATAAGTATCTGAGTACGAATGCTTTCACGGCCAGAGTCATTTAAATTTAGATGATAAATAGTTACCGGTTTATGCCGTGAGTAAAAATTCATAATTACTGTCTTCGCGAACCATGCTGTTCGCTTCTTCGGAGCTAACTGATAATTAGTTACTAATTCTAATAATAAATGTAAAGCAATAAATGATTTATGTAAGAAAAGCTGTCTGTTTTACCAAAACTACAATTAATTTGTATCACTGTATTGTTTTGTGGAATTGTATTTGTATTTAAAATAGACAAGAAAAGCATTTCAGAACATGCGATAGTCACATACACAAAATTATTAGGAAACGGTTCGGCGCCAGTCGACACCGCACGGCCCCTTTGATCTTCGCCGCCAAAGCACGATACCGCTGTTCCCCCTCATCTAATCAGTGCGTTGCTTGCATTTTCCGCGGAGTGTACAGTGGGCGCGGCTTGTTCCCTCCTCTCGCGTCTCAGTTTCGTCGAACTTTTGAGGCCGGTGACTAACATTTACTCTTAATAAACACTCTTATTTCAGATAATGTCGTCATCAAGCAGCACCAAGAGAAGCTCTGGAAGCAGCTAATACCAACCGAATTCCTAAACTACCCGTACGTCTACGTATCGGTAAATCTCCCAAACGTCAAACTGTCTCGGAGCAACATACACGAGTATAAGCGGTACATTACGGAGTGCGGGGAAACAGCTGTCGCACCCGATGTCAATCTAATCAACTATGTGGTCAAGGACGATGCGAAGGCGACCACGAAAGTGTATTCGTACGATTTTATCTCGGCGTACTTTTCTCACTTCGTCAAAGTTTTCGGTAAGATGCCGGGCGTGAAGGTGCTGCCGCAGTTGCAGGTGTTTTTCACCGAGTTCCTGAAGGATATAAAGGAGAGCAGTACGAAGGGTTGGACGATGGGCGCTCCGTATACTGTGTGTTATAATATCGGACAGAAGACTTATATAAGAAATAAGAAGATGGTTGTGAATTCGACAAAAAGGTAAATGTTTTTTTTTATAGTTGTTTGGTAGACTTAGCTAAGTTTTGAATTAGTGTTTTTGAGAAGTTGGTAACACATTACCAACTGCCTAATCGACGGTGACCTTGAAACAAAATTGACTATTTTTTGGGAGCACTTTGCAACAAGATATTGATTTTTTGACTTACAAATCGGCCTTCATTTGTTTACCAAAATTGTAATTGTTTATCAAAAAATTAAAAAACCAAGCGTACTTCTATAGATAATCTTTTGGATTATTTAAAGGCGTTTTCATTAATATGGTATTATCATATCATAAGCAAATTTATTATGTAAATATATTTATATCTTTATACAGTGAGCGCGTAAAGTATGGAAACATGACAAAATCTCAAGAACGGTTTGCTATATTAAAAAATCCTCGAACACGTCGATTATACGTCCCCGTATAATCGTCCCAATAGTTAAAAATTTGCAACAATTCTGTATTAGAAAGTGCCACAGAACTTTGTTTGTGCTTTTCAGGATGTTTTTGTAAAATTTTTCTTTTTGCATCTCTTGCATTCCGAGCATTCCTGAATTCTAAATCATGGAAAGGATCAAAGGACCTGTTATACTTATTAAAGTAAAGTTCTTGAACTAATTTTGCCGTTTTATTCCACATTGTCTTTATTCCTGCTTCTTTATAATCATTTCCGTCTTTTCTTTTCATGTTATAAGCCCAATCTTTTAAAATCAATGCCAGAGTAGCTGTTGTAGTAGATTGATCCAGAATATAATTTCTTTCTTTGGTGAAGGTCTTAAATTGTCTCCATATAGACTGATTACTTATTAGAGTATTTTTCGAAGTAGTTTCTAAAATCTTTTTTGTAATTTCTGCATTAGAAAAGGTACTAAACCGATGACTTTCACCCATTTCGCGTTGACACAATTAAGTAATTATTTTGACAAGTATCTGACAGTTGCTAGGCAAATAAAAGCTACAGTGATTATTCCCGAGAATAATCACAAGAGATTTATTCCCACTATAATAATGACATAATTGGTTGAAACTTACCCTTGTGACAAATAAAGAAGCATTTCATTAGTTTTAAGAAATGTCAAAAAATAATCATTCTAATGACAGTAGGTAGTGTCAAACGATGATGTTTTATGATGATTTACTGTCAATAGTATCAATATATCTGTCAAGTTCTGGCTAACTAGTTTTATTTTAATGCAGACAGGACCGATCTTGAACAAATAGAATCTCATGCAGCTAAACTATTATCTTTATATATAGTATGATAAAGTCATGTGCCTGGCCACATCAGATTTTTCAATTACATTTTGTCTTAGCAAAAATGACCATTCTGAAATATTTGTGGCAAATACCGTTTAGAAAAGCAGGTTTGTTACATTTCTCAAAGCACGAGCAATAAAATGTAGTTAGTTGTTCATTGCATTTTTACTTGCAACATATAAACAAAATGTATTCTGTCAAATTTATTTAAAGCTTCATATAAATTTTCTCTGGCTGCAATTTTTTCTTTATACAAACAAAACACAACAACCTTTACACCATTCTTACCAAAACTTACCATTCCAGCAAAGAATCGAACGCCCTGAACTACTGCGAGATAGTCATTCCAAAGCTGGCGTTCACCTTAACCGAATTCAACGTAGAAGAAGACGTCATGACATCCGACGTCACCTTCACCGACCTGAACCGCGTGGCCGTCATGCCCCAGACGGAACCCCAATCTGTCGCCATCCAACATCAGATAAACAACTGCCTAACCTATCAGTGCCTACTCTGTCCGAAAAATTTCACCGGAGAAACGGCGTTCACGGAAGCGATGGACCACTTCCGGTACCTCCACAAGGGCGAACAGGCGGTCCTCTGCTTTAGATGCAAGCGGCAGTTCGAGATCTACACGCTGGCGAGCCAAAGGTGGGCGCACGAGTGCGCATTGGGCGCTCCGAAAGAGCCCGAGGCGAAAAGGACGACTACGAGGACGTACTGTGGTGCGACGGCCAATGGGAGCTTGAGGCCGATTGCGCCTGCTCCTGCGCCGCATACGAGTGTTCTGCGGAATCATTTGCAGCAGACGGTGCTTCCAGCAGATGGTGCTAGCAGTAGCGGTGGTGTGGATGCAGGAGCTAAAGGTATGTTTGGATATATATAGAATGATTCACATTATTTTCTGTTTTGACGGTCGCGTCACAGGGAAGCTTACCACATACGACGCAGAAATCTTGCTCGCAACTGAAACATATACAAGACATCTGATACAGAGGATTAATTGAATATCTGAATTTGCAAGATTATAATTAGAGATCTCAGTTTAATTGTCTCTATAAATTTATTATTTGTTATGCTCAAATGGCCGCAATAAGAACATTTAACGGAGATAAAATAGAGATAAAAATCACCATGTTCTTCTGAACCGAATGGTATATACAACCATAATAAAATACATTGTAATTTAGTCGTCTTGCACTTTATTCAAAAAAACTGAATGTGTAAAATAAATTAACACATTGATTGGTCTGTAGTTCAAGCGTTTAAAATAAATATAGTATAAATTCTCATACATAACCTAGCACCAAAAAAAAATATTTTAAAAACATAAATCCCGCCCATGCCAAATTGTATGTCATTGTATATCACAAAATTTTTTGAAAAAGCAATATTATCCTACGTATTGCACCGACATAAACACTAGACAAAAATTATTACTTATGTATATGTACTTTATTAGTTTGCAAAAAGTTGATATAACTTGATATAACACAAAAAGTTGTAACTATTACATACTTATTCTAAAGTAATAAGTATACCTGTAGACAAAACTAGGTATAGGTATACAGCCTAAGTAATAACACTAATAACCAACCGATCGCTACCGTAATTAGTCAATAAAATAAACTAAATACCTATGCGCACATACTAAATGTAGATACCTTCTTTGCTCACTTCGTTTTATTACTCACGATATCTAATTACACTTCGTACAAAATGGTTCAAAACAAACGTGTGGCCGGCGCTCGGCAAGAAAAAAAACATCCCTGGGCGGATATCAGGATATTAAACAGATGTAAACAATGTAGTAGTTTTCGTAGTAGAAATGTGTCTGCTTTCCATCCCACTTTGTGCCATTCGTCTTTGTCTAGTCACGTGATCCAACGTTCGTATGTACGGTTTCAATTCTTTACCACAAAATTCTGATATTACTGCATCGTGTATGCAACCCAAATAGCATTTTTTTTACCGGTATAGGAAATTTTTTTCGTTTGATGCCGACCCTTAATAAAGAAGTAATCGTTGAGTGATAAATTGTAAAGACACACAACGTCCATGTATTCAAGCGTAACAAGTGACCGCGTTGTTCCCCGCTTACCACTTCAGGCTATGTCGCCGCCAAAATGACAGTAAACTTTTTTAATTTCATTTCTTGAAGGCATAAGTTATATAAACCAATCAATTGAAAATGTATGCCAAATTTTATTATATTATGAACAATTCTTTAGTTACTAATTTTACTATTAACTAAAATTTCTTATTTGCAAACTAAAAGAAACTGTATAATTTGGCAGCTGTGTATTTTACAAGTTTGGTAAGCGCAGAAAAGTTGTACTAAATTTCATTTGCAGTTGTTCTGGAAGTAAAGTTTGGTTCAAAAGGCAATAATAAATTATCAATTAGATAAAACATCGGCTGCACTTGTTCTGTTCTTCCAGTCATCGATATAAATCTCTAATTTGTTGAAAAAAAATATGCTATTAGTACAAGTGGTAAATAAAAATGCATAAAGACGAAAAGAACAAGTTTAATATTAGAAACAAAATTAAAACTAACAAAAAAAACAACATTAGTAAACTTGTCATTTAGTCTTCATCATGATTTAATGTTTCCCAAGAAGTAATATGGTAATCAAATTCAAGATCTTCTCCTTCTAAATAGCGCATCACTTTTCTTAAGTTAACAATTTTTAGGTAGTTAATGGGTTAATTGGGTTTTTGTATACTGATTTTGTTGGAAGTGTGGGACGATTTTTAGTTTTATTTGTTAGTTTGGAAATATGGGTGGTGTAGCCATCTATACAGTGGGCGCGTAAAGTATGGAAACATGACAAAATCTCAAGAACGGTTTGCTATTTTAAGAAATCCTCGAACATGTCGATTTATAATTATCAAAATACACCTTATGGTCTCAAATTATTTTTTTTACCTTCAATTGTTTTTAACAGATGACGTCATCAACATTTCTATTAAATGACAACCCTATATTTTTTAATGAATTTGACTGACCTTTTTGTTGTCTTAGTGGTAAGCATAATATTTTTATGGCCTTATGGCCACAAGAAAATTTTTGAGACAATTGAAGGTTATGAAATAAAAGTGACAAAATCTCCGGAACGGCTCGACCGAATTTAACGAATTTTTGGAATTAAGTATTTTGCTGTTTACGGTTTCTGAGATATAACCTCAAAATTTTGAATTTGTAATAGAACAGCCTGTATATTTTGACATTTTCTGTTACAGTCTTCATTATTATATCAAAAACATCTAGAAATTAACAAAAACCTTTATTACTTAGGTCTAAAAATTAAAAAATGAAAAGAAATTGATAACAAAACATTATTACCTACATTTTCTACTGCAACTACTCTAGTTGGTTTATGAGGATTCTCAACCATTGACAAGAACACATTGTTTTAAATTTGATAGGTTTATTTTTTTGTTGTTATTTTTTTGTTATCAATTTTTTCTTTGTTAGTTTTTGGATCTAAGTAATAAAGGTTTTAGTTAATTTCTAGATATTTTTGATATAATACTGTAACAAGCGTAGTAACATTGAATAGGCAATGGAAGACTGTAACAGAAAATGTCAAAATATTCAGAGTGTTCTACTTCAAATTCAAAAGTTTGAGGTTATATCTCAGAAACTGGAAACGTTGCATCAACGATAATAACGCCAGTGACTTCACATTGTTGCAAAATACGTAATTCCAAAATTTCGATCTAGCCGTTCCGGAGATTTTGTCACATTTATTTCATAACCTTCAATTGTCTTTTTCTCGAAAATTTTCTTATGTAAGGCCATAAAAATATTATGCTACCACTAAGACAACTAAAAGATCTGTCAAATTTATTAAAAAAAATATAGGGTTTTCATTTTAAAAAAATGTCTATGACGTCATCTGTTAAAAATAACCGCGCTCCACGCAATGAGTGGAAAACAGAGTATGTCCTGGACTTATTCTGTTCTTCCAGTCATTGCGTGAAGTACGGTGCTTCTACAGCAGTACTGGTAATTTATATGAATTTTTTTTTCATATTTTCGAAAAGATTGAGAAATTTTATACAAAATGGCTATCTAAGTTTAAAATGTAAAATTTTGGACTTATTCTGTTCTTCCACTCACCGATTCATATGTATCCCTAATTTTCTTACCCATAACTCATGCTGACTTTCTTTTTCTTTTTCAGCTCCTGTCAGTGTCCCCGTTACTACAGTTAGTAACAATGTCCAAACTACTACGAATGTAACGCCGCCAGTGCAACACGTGTATGGACTATTTGGCTCACCACAACAGTCAAACTAGAGCGGGCAGTGATATTTAAAAGTATTTAGTTTTAGTTCGTTTTACAGCATGGTTTTATATTCATGTTTTGATCTTTTGAGTTATTTATACATAACTTTTGACCGGAGTAAATGTATGTATGTACCTTAGTAAAATATCGTTTTAGATATTGTGTTAAGTTTTGTATTATTTTGTATATTAAACCACTCTGACATGAGTATAAATGTGTATTTCTTTTATATTTGAGTATGTGTATTAGAAATGTTTTAAAATAAGAAGTATAATTAGGCCTGGCGCGTGATATTTTTCTTGTGTGCGAAAAAAATTCTGGTGGCTTTCGGAAAAAAAAATCAGTTGCGAATCCACTGGTTTTGTAACGCGATTAAAATATTTACCTTGGTATCAATCGGCTCTAAAACTTAATCTGAAATTTTATAATTTGCATATAGAATTGAAATACTACAAGGCAATATCATAAAAATAGTTTTTTTTTTAAATCAGCATGGTTGCTTCCCGCTGGCTCTGTATGTATATATATATAAATTTTGAGTATTTGATATGATTTAAATCAAGAAGTATAATATACTGAATAGAATTAAATGACAAACTGAAATGTTTACAAAAATAGAATGGTTTCTATGAACAGAATAAAACGCGGTACGCATAAAAATAAACCTAACCTCCAAAGGAGAAATGTTTCTAAGCAGCCTGCACTATTTACTATAAGTTTATTCAAATAAATAAAACAAACACCTCACATAAAAAATATATTCATCAAATATATCGACATATACATAATACAATATAAAAAGATCCATTTAACGCATCCAAACACAAAAAACAAACAAACACGCGTACCGACAGTACACGCGGTGATTGCAAAAATCCCTACATTCGTACGTACAAAAATAAAATTAGACCTTAGACAATCATCGTAAACATCTACGCCTCAATATCGGGGGGCACCCAACCCCCGAAGGCCTTCTCCAAGTACCTAGCGACCGCCAAACATAACCTATCATTCTTATCGTTCGCTATAACCTGTATGCCAATCGGCAAACCCTCGGAACTCAACCCCATAGGGCAGTGCGTAGCCGGGAATCCCAAAACGTTTATTATCGAGGTATAACTAAAATTAAACGACTTAAACAACGGTTCGTTATGGAACGGCGCTGGGGTCGGATGCGTTGGATAGAGTAGAACTCCGTTATCGCCGAGGAGATCAACTATTTTTTTACGGAAATCGTCGCGTTGCTTTATGAAGTGCAGATGGTGGTCGCTCTGGTATTTCGGACCGAATTTCTCAGCCATCGCCGTGCATAGAGCGATAACCGTGTGGTTTGACAGTAACAAAAACCATTTTGCGAATTCCAACGGGAGGTTAATATCGCCTTCTAGGTTGCTCAATTGCGCTTGGAACTTCGGTCCTTGCGACGTCATATTCCCCATCCAAATCGCCGTCGATTTTTTAAACTCCTTCAGTTCAACTTTTTCCGGTTTTAACTTATAATTCTTCTCCAAACTTAAAACAATCTTCTTAAACAACGCTCGTATCTCAGGATGCACGGGAGACACCATCAAACTCCCCATGTCATCCTCCTGATAGAAAAACCTAACCTTACTAACGTCGACATCCTCGTTTAACCTCAATTCGTCGTTTTTTGATTCGACGAGGATTTTTAGCAACGGTAATAAGTCTTCGGCGCGTCTGCAGATCGGTCCGATGCCCAAGAAGCTGTGTTGTTCTTGGTTGTTGGGGATGGGGTATTGGCCTTTGTTTGAAATGATGAATTTCGAGGGTTTGTGGCCGAAAACGCCGTTGAAAAAGGAGGGCATGCGGATGGAGCCTCCGATGTCCGAGCCTATGCCAAACGCCGACCCAGCGGCTGCCTGGATGCAGCCTTCGCCTCCGGAACTACCGCCGACGATGTGGTTTGTGTCGTAGGGGTTGTTGGTGCGCCCGTGAACGAGATTGTTGCTCTCCCACCTGAAAGTTGAAGTTTAATGATCGTAAAGGTAATCGCAAAGATTTCTAACGATCTAATTCTGAGTATAAACCAGGTAGAGATGTTTTCAAACTAAGAAGATGGTCTGACGTCCACCAGCGGCATAGATATTTGTGTTGTCGAACCTAATGAGTATTATAATAAAACTAATGCGTTCAAGAACGTACCTTGTACTCGTTGTTTTGGAGGTTATAATTATTTTTAACATAAGTGACTACAACTTGTGTAGAAATGATTAAGGAGTATTTTTAGAGTTATGCGCCTTCAGACACAGGATTCAATATTGTCGAAACGAGACATGGTAGTTAGGGCGATTCTCTTGTGGCGGGATCACATATAGGTATTTAATAATAATAATAATAATAATACATTTATTGCGCAATAGTATTCAAATACATTTTACACAAAGGGTTATTTGCAGTTAAATTTAAAGTATTTATCCGCAAAAGTCTTATTTCTCTAGCGCCATTTAATTTTAATGAATATTTAAATTCCAATCTAGAAATTAGTTAATTCCTTTCTGTAATTCATTCTTGTGTTGACTAGTGTAAGCATATTGTAATGTATGTTTTCCACAATAAATATTATTATTAATAGCAATTATGTGGGGTACCTTCTTCTTAGTTTGAAACATCTCTAACATTAATCTCAGACGTCAAAAAGACAGTCCAGCAATAATTATTAACTTACCACATGCAAAGTTCGGAAACATTCGTAAGACCGATGGGTATAGCTCCAGCTTCACGTAGTTTTGCAATAACATCAGCATCCTGACTTGCTCTGATATTCCTACGTTTGTATAATCCAGAAGTATGCAACAGCCCTAAAAAATAAGTCAAATATGTATTATTACAATTTCTATTTGTGAAATGTATTGTAAACTGATTACAAGACTTTGTGTAAACTTTTTCTCTTTAGATCAACTTGATCTTGATCTTTTCTTGGTAATTTGGACAAAAAATATTGGAAAATTAAAGAATTGACACGCAAAACACTACTGTTGCCAATCTAGGGACAAAATTCCAACAAAAATATTTTTTTAGCTTTAAAGTACCTTCAACGGCTATGCAGTCCTTTGTCGTGAATGGAACCCCAAGGAACGGTTTGTCCTTTGCCAATTGTTGCTCGGGTATGCTGCCACCTCTGATCAAAGAATCAGCGGCTTCAGCTTCTTTCCTGGCTTGCGCAAACCTGTCATCCACGAAACAATTGAGCATCGGATTGATCTCTTTTATTCGTTGAATAAAAGACTCGAGAACTTCAACACTGGTTATCTACAATAAAAAAAGAAGACAAATTAGTTTGGTAAAAAAAGGGGTTACTAAACGACAGTTAAAAATTCTAAAACATAAAAAACACCTAAGGTAAACAATCGTTTCTGCAATTTAACCTCTTCTATATCGCTACAGGATATCATTAATTAAGAAAATTGTAATACATAGTATCTACACCGCTCAAAAAAATTACGGAAACACTTTTTCGAAACCTGTAACTTTTTAAATAATAGTTCTACGCAAATCAAATTTGGTATACTTCAACGGCATATATTTAACTAAAGAAAATTACAAGAACAATGTTACAACTGAGTTACTTCTAAGTTACACTTAAAAATGTAAATTAATAACGCAAAACAAAATGAAAATGACTGTCATAGTATCGATGACATTCGAGCTGGTTTGTCATGCTGCGTTAAGGGGTAATGCCACTCTAGCGCAAGAAAAAATAGGCAATTTTGTAGGTATATTTTTTACAATATAGTAAATAATTTACAAAATCTCTTTAAAGCCCGCTATTATTCATATTTTGAGGAATATTCACAATTAAAAAAAACAAAAATAAATAAAAAATAGCAGCGTTAAGCTAGGATCCCACGGTGCGTGATTTTACGGATGGTACCGCGCACCACAGACGACCACGCACCGCACCGAGGGTTCTCCCACGGTGCGTGGCGGTGCGTACCCGTGTGCGGCGCGAAGGCATCGCAAGCAGTGTTGCCAGATTAGGGATTTTTTCCCTAGGTCTATGGATATTTTTGTAGAAATGGGAAAATGGGAATTTTACTGATTATTTAGGGAATTCTGAATATTTTGGGGAATTTTCCAATCATTGTATGTTAATCAATTTTACATAAATCTACATGTGTGAAGTTTAAAGCGTCAGGATCCAAACTAAATTTAAGTTACACCAATGAACACTTAATATCCAACATTTTTTTATACGTAGCAATTTAGGTTAGATCAATATAGCTAGATAGTTTAGGTGTTATACACAAGTACCTATGAATGGCTGTAAATTAATAAAAAAAGAAGTCCCCCGTCTTCAACTTCGCCGCCTATAATTATAAACCCAAGAACAAAACGCCAACCCAACTCATCAAATGTTAATAATCTATTTTTAATAGTTGATTTTACATACATCTAGGGAATCTTGGTACTAAGCGCTAGGGACGTAAATTTCAGCCATCTGGTATCACTTATCGCAAGAGAAATTTTGCCAGAAGGTTCTCAAATGCCAAGTGACACAGAGCGTATTGCGTATTGGCGTGTTGTTGTTGGGTTTATATGGGCGGCGAAGTACAAGACGGAGGAATTATGTATATTTATGTACAATTGATTATTAACATACGATGATTGAAAAAAATCGCCAAAATATTTAAAAATTCTCTAAATAATCAGTAAAATTCCATTTTCCCATTTCTACAAAAATATCCCTAGAACTAGGGAAAAGATCCGTAATCTGGCAACACTGGCTGTAGCTCGCACCGCACATGCACGCACCTTTGAAGTTACCGCCTTGCGACGGATTCGGACGCACCACTACGGACGAGCCCGCACAGCTACGGACGGCACCCTTCCCACGGTGCGTTGTGCGTGGTTGTCCGTGGATTTACGCACCGTGGGATCCTAGCTTTAGAGGACATCAAAGGAAACCTCTTCCGGCGGACAGGGTTGCACGGCCGGAAAGATTTTGCACGCAGTTTTTACTTAGCCATAAAAACAAAACAAGAATTGATTCTATATAAGATTATCTCAGAAAGTACGTACGGAAATTAGAAAATTCCGCTTTAAAACAAAATGGCGCACGTTTGAACACAAATTATCACTTTTAGGTACAAAATTCGGTTAAAAATTGTTTATAACAAAAAAAGTTTCGAACTTATCGTAAAATCCGTACGTACTTCTCTAGATAATATTGTTCTGACGCTGCATATAAAATTTGAAGTGAATTGACGGAGATCACTTGAAGTTATCGTTCCGGCCAGTTTGAAAAATGCGGTTTTAAGAAAACACCGTTTAAAGTATTGTGTGACTTTGATGTATAGAATTGTTATATTTTACTATAGTCGGCGATGCCTGGACCATATAATTAATCTTTTCAAATTAACATTTTCCCCCTCTTGTTTCTTTCTGTTTGATTTTGACGACAGACGGGCCTGTTTTGCAGTATCAGTCAGCGATGGCTCTGAAAACATGATGCGCCGTGCGTCAGCCTTCGCGCAGAAATTATTGCAGTTTGGCCCGATGATCATACATAATACCTCCATAATCTTCATAAGGCTGGATAATGCATCATTGACAACACAAATGGCTATACTTGCTGCAATATCCACAATTACTTTGCCACTTGAAAGTGAAAATGAAAATGAAATCACCAGGTGAACAATTCTCGTGCTGCGGCATTTCATCGGTCAGAATTTATGATACAGTGTCGCCCAGCTATATTTTCTTCATTTTATCAATTGAATCATGATTACGACGAATGGCTAGTCCATCATAAATTAAAAGCTCATTTATAGGCTTCTGGGTTAACTTCCCCTTTTCTTCGAGGCCCTAACTGGTTTTTGTCAAATGGCGGGGGCGAGTGCCAATAGTTTTTGCTCGTGATCTATGCATTCCTTTTCTTATTTACTTTTCTTATTCCAAAATTTGCGAGCTTTGCAGTATTTAGATTTTATGAGAATATCAACAACATTTCTCCAGCTGATAAGCGCCACCAATCATACAGAGAAGAAAAGCTATGTTTTCTATGTTTTCTCCATGTTCCATCGTTACGAGACAGTTACGTCATCCTGAATGCGCAAAACTTTTCAATTCCATCTACACCTATTCTTACGAGCATGGCAAGGATAATTCCGCTATTCATTTCATATCCTTTTTGAACAAATGGGCAAATCGGAATGAAAGTTTGTTCAAAATTCTCAAGAAACCACGATTTGTAATCCTAATTCACGGTTGCCACTTTCGGCCAATTTCGCATTTGATTTGTACGTTTTACACACTACAACTTGTGAAGACACAGCAACAAAGCTCAAAAGATGATAATTAAACATCATCCACTTCAACGTTGTCATAATCTTCAACCGATTGACTTTCTAGCAGGTGTGGACTGTGGATACGTTATCAGGCAGAGGCGACTCTAGTTCCAAGCGATTCAATGCTTGTCATATTAGTTCTATTTGAAAATCTGCTGCTTCCTTTCGATCACGATATACTCCGGGAATGGCACTAATTATTTCTGCTAGTTTCTACCAACTAATCAAGAACAACACACGTTACATCAGACAGCTGTAACATTGTGCGGTAAGCGTCAGTTCAACGAACGTAACGAGGATATTTCCACAAAATCTTTGTGTTTTATAATATTTTATGTTATTTTCACACCACGGATGTAATTCCTCTCAATAAGATAAGAGCGTATAGGTCTCTAGCCTGTAAACTATCACGCTAAACTTTTTGCATGTACACTCGGCTAGACACTTGGCCGTATGTATGTTCATCAAATGGGCATCTAAACATTTTTTTTTCATATGAAACGTATTTCTAAGATCCCAAGACATCATTTAAGCAAACATTTTTTTTTATTTTTAAACAAATCTAGAGGCATTACCCCTTAAGCCGTACGATGTGGCCGTACGCTGACGTAGAGAGGAAAGGACAAGAAATCGGTCTTGATTTTGAGTAGTTTTTCGATTTTGACCTTGTCCAGCTCTTTTAACATATTGGCCAGTCTCCCGAAACCGATTCCATAAAACATGTGAGCTGTGAGCATTATCTATCGCCAAAATATTCAACTGTGCAGAAAAGTAACGGGAGATATTTAAAATTGCTAGAATACTTGCAATTTTGTACAGTTTTATTTTTATCTGTGCGTGCATACCAAACTGGCTGAAAATAGACTAGATTATGATTGGAAAATATTAACTACGAGCTAATAAAAACACGTATATGTACCCCAGGAATATAAGGATTTTTATATACCTACACTTTTGGTTTGTCATTACAAATAAATAACGTGCAAAAAGTGCCCATTGATATCGCATATGCGTTGCAAGTTATTCACGATCAAAAATGAACAAATTGTTGTTTCTTTTTCCCAGAATATCTTCCTTTGTATTGACCAGACAACAATGAGCTTTGTTAGAAAATTTCTACATCGTTTAATTCTCTACAAATATTTTTCATATAAAACTTTTTTATTGTTAGTCACCAAGAGATAACAATAACAACAGATAACTGAATATTGGCTAACACTACTACAGAAATTGCAAAACTTATTGACGCTTTTATGAATTTCATATTCTAAGATTTTAATATCTCGAAAACTATCAATAATAAAAATAAGAGATGAACAAAAACACTAACTGCCATCTCTCGTTTCGATAGTATTGACCAAAAACTACCGAACAGAAAAAATTGAAATAAACTATGTCATACTCATGAATCATTTCTACATAACTTGTATGACTGTAAAATTCTTTGCCTCTCGGTGTAAACATGAGCGCGAGAATAGTGAAAAAAGTAATAAAGGTTGCGAACAAGATTTTGATGGAAGCCGATATCTCAGGAACGAATGTTAGCAGGACAACGCAGTTACCATGCAAACAATCCTTATTTACTGCGATACATATCCCTTGAATTTAATAGCATTCCGACTATTTGTTAATTTTTAAGACCGAAATAAACATGAACAATATTTTGCGCAGTTCGGCTTCCCTCGCTTGTGGGTTTTGGTGTGAGGCAGTCGAACGAGATGCGAAGTTTTGACGCGATCAGTGCACCCGTTTGAATCCGTGTTAGTAAAATATTGTTGGGTATAATTAATTGTACATCTAAATTCATTATTTATATTTAACTCTAACTACTATTCAAAATTCCGAAATTAAATTATTCTGATTGTGTCGTACTAATACTAAATAATCTCCACTATCCCAGCTACGTTTCCATTTACCGTAACGATTGACGTAGTGCACGCTGCACGAAATTTATATCATTCATATTAAATCGCTTTAAAAATTACTTAAAAATTATAATGCAATTCTGTTTCTACAGTCGCATTAAACAAAATATGACGATTGATTACGTGCATATCCTGTTATCGTGCTAATTTTCGTTACTGAGATATCCGCTTCCATGAAAATCTTGTTCGCAACCTTTATTACACAAAAACTGAAGAAAACAAAACCGCCAATCTATAGAAGAGGCTCTAAATGCAACCTGAACAAAAATTTAAATTTTTGTGGCAAGCGGTTTACGAGGAAAAAATATGGAAAGACGATCGTTAATTTAAAAGTGTAAAAATCGAAGAACTTTTCTCATTTCTCTCGCGCTCATGTTTACACGGAGAGACAAAAAACGTCGACAAACATACCACTTATGTAGAAATGATTCAGGAGTATGATGTACACTCTTATTAAGTAAGTTCTATAAATATTTTAGCAGTGTGTCGATGATACATCCAAGTACAAGTTTTTTGTTATTCTGGTCGACCGCTCGGCCGCTAAGTGCAAAAAATTGTCCGTTGTACGCTTCAACTCGTATATCGGAAATTTATTATTTGCGAAACCTTGTTCGAATGCTTTGAATTGGTTTATAATGATTTATATGTTTCTATTTATTAGCTTAATGTGTAATTAATTAATGTAATTCCTACATTGCAATGTAATTGTGTTTTTATTAAATATGAGGTTCATTTTATATTAATAAATATAAAAGTTTTCGATTACATGAAATGAAAATCTCATTTCAAGATATTGCATACAACACAACAAATTATACTTACAACCTTATTGCATCTAATAGCTTTTTTGTGTTAATAAATACAAAACTCAATTTGTTGTTGTCAATATTTTTACTTTTCAGGTTATTTCAGAACTGACATATGTATTAACATTTATTCACAAAATAGAAATAAATTAAAATTAAATTGCTTTAAATTTGTCTTTATGGTATGTAATTTGTTAATTGTGATTTCCTGGTGTTTTCGAGATATTTAGCTTCAACGATATTTTGCAGTGTTTAACTTAATAAACAGTATGTATTTTGTATAGCATGAATGTATCATTCAAATATCTGACAACTGAAAGTAATGACAATTATGTATATCACTAATTTACAAAAATTTTTGGAAGCAAGCTCTAAATTTTCGACGAATTTTGATGGAATGTAAATATGTTATAATTATTATTAAAAAAAATAAACCAAAATATACGACCATCTAAAAGAACATTTATACAACATAAAATTATTTCATCAAATTTGACCTGGGATGAGTATAAATTGTGTTGGTAACGGGTATATAATTTCCCAAAAGGAGACGCTTCAGAAAGAAAAGTTGTTGGTTTCTCTTACGTATAGCTTTTATTGCATATTAATTACTCACAATCATATGCAATAAAAGCTATACGTAAGAGAAACCAACAACTTGACGATTTGAACCAGGGACCTTTGCGTCGCAAGCACAATGCTCTCCCATCTGAGCTATTGACATTGTGCTAGCGACGCAAAGGGCCTTGGTTCAAATCCAGGTTGTGGCTGTAATTTTTGATATATTTAAAATTTACATCCCGCCTGTATGTTACCGTATTATTAACATAATATTACTTTGACAAAGTATGTCGTCAAACATTTTCAGTTATAGTTTATATTGTTTGGAAATTAAAAAGACCTTCATTTTTAATGTGTATGCATTTTAGCTAACCTTACAGTACACAATATAAGTCAAAATGTTATTTTTAACTTATTATCGTTGTTAACGCACGCCTCTTAATTTATTTAGAAAACAAATTTAGAAATAAAATTTCCAATAGTGTTCCAGCTAATATATAGTAAATGAAAAATGTGTGCTTATTGAACTGGAACTATATTACAATAAAACTTCTGTAGAGCTCTTTGAAATATTAACAAAAAAAAGAAAAATAAAAAATTAATTAGTTATCAAACAATGCAAAACCAAAAATGAAACAATAAATACATATTACAACAATAAAAAATTATTAATTATAAGTAAAATTTTAATAATTTGTCTTAACAAATGAACAAAAGAAAATACCAAAATGTTTTGTTTTTTTTTTCTAGAAAGTAGAAAGTAATGTTTCATATGGTCTTATTGGTTTTCTCTGTTACTTCTGAAGTTGGAGCCGTTTAAAATAAGATATTGTTAATAATTCAAACGGTTGTAACTTTTTAATGAATTGAAAAAGTAATTTACTTTCTGAAAAAAATTGTTTTGCGGAAGAAACGTGGGACAGCCTGTATATATTGCTAATTTAAATTATTTTCTTATTATTTTTTTATTATTATTTTATTTATTATTATTTTTATACTCAAATTTCATGTTTATTAATATTATTATAAAAGTAATTCTATATTTAAGTAAATGCATTACATACTCGTAAACTTAACTGTAGTGATCATATTTCATTTATTACATTGCAATGAAGATATCACATTAAGGAAAAGGTCGGACACGCTAAAAAATAAACTAAATACCGTTACATTACATCCATCGAAAAACCACCTCGTGACGGACAACTTTTTGCGAAGCGGCCGGGTCGAGGTAGAACAGTACACGAATATAATAATAATAATAATACGTTTATTGAAAACTCAGTGGAGGCACATTCTACAAAATATAAACATTAACTAATCAACCCGATGGCTAAAATTCGGCCAAGGCCGTTCTATATAACCGACATACTATTTTCAAATCGTGCGATAGCGATACGAACTTACTTATTCCATGACTGTACTTTATTTCAATTTTTTTCTGTTTGGTAGTTTAAGAGTTATGCACCTTCAAACACAGGAGTCAATATTATCGAAACGAGAGATGGCAGTTAAGGCGATTCCCTCGTGCGGGGTCACAAATGCTTGTATCGCATGCTACCTAGTTACAAACAGCAATTTACTTATTAATAATTCAAAGCAATTAAATACGTCGGTGACACATTTGATGGCATCACCGTCACTATTAGGCACTTCATATGCTGCGTGAGCTCTATTATATCCATTCTACTTTAGAAAATTACTTTCACACCGTCGTTGCTTTGTAACAAGCATTAAAATAATTTGCTTTGTAACAAGCATTAAAATAATTATTCAATTCCTGTCTCTTATTGACATGCATATTCAGTTTGCCAACCTTTATAGAAAGCGAACAATAAATAAACTAACGCAAACAGAATTATAAACAGCGAAAACCAGTTATGTATGGTTTAATACTTGTTTGGTTTTTTTCTTTTCAAACAAAATTTATCGCAATATTTGCAAACAAAACTTCTGAAACTGCTCATTGTTCAAATATAACGCAAATTTTGTTGATAACGTACTTTACTTGTACTAAAAATGTCACAAACACCTTTTCTTTGGTTAAATTAAACAATTTAAATTTATTCAGTTGTTGTTTGTTTCTTTTCTTTGTGGTAATTGCCTTGTTTGTCACATTGTTAACCATAATTCCAGCTTGTAATTTATTCAATATTATTGTTGTAAGTTGACGCACTGTTAGTTGGTTAATAAAGTACATAAAATAAACGATAATTACGCAATTATCATTGAAATAAGTATTACATTTGAATATAGCACAGATTTTATCTAATCTGTTATATTAGAAGTAACAAATTTGGACTATATCATAGAGGTTATCAACAATTTTGCGATAGCATCAAGATTGTGGGTTAACTAGTTAGTTTTGTGGTATCAGGGTACACAACATGACAATGATCAACAATCTCATCTCATCTGTATAGTCTAATCTCAATTATTATACTCTGAAGTACTCTTGAAATTCAAAGTAGCAATAATTTAAAGTACCTGGAATTAAATATAAAGTAGACAATAGCCTTTGTTTGTTTAGACTTAAGATTTTTACTTTTTGAACCTTACAAAGCACGAAAAATACAAAATAATTGACAACATAACCTCACTAATGAAATAATTACTTACCTTTTTAGTCCTTATTTTATGCGCTATTGTGCTAGCAGAATCCAAAAGTAGGAGATTTTTAATCGCCGGCATTTTCTTCCCTTTATTTCGGTACACCAGTTTAAATAAAAGCGACATTACCGCTGAATATAAACGAAATAAAGTACCCGCAAACACACGCAAATATCTTTTCGCTAAACTAGCCATTTTTACAGCGAAAAATCACAAAACTTAAACACGAATTCTTCTTATCTCTTATAAAAAAAGAACACTACACTTCAATAAGGGATGTCATCACTGATTAAAATAACTTTTAAAAAACTATTCCGCCTTCACATGCTTTCAAACTGTCGCCATGTTCGCGAATGATTAGAATTTTCGTTCGCCGAACAAAGAGTGCGCTCGCGATAGAAAAAGATAGGTTATCTCCAATCTCCGAAATGTTTACATCTTTTTTTGTACCGGATATTCTCTAAAAATAAATTTGTATATGTATTAAAAAAACTCACGTGATTATTTAACACGACACGAACTAAAAATTTAAATAGCGCACCCCCACCTGGTGACTACACGTATAGGTTATGTTGTCATCCGAATTTGACAGTTCTTATCAAACCCCGTGTACGGAAACTGCTAACAAGTCCTTAACTAAAACGCGTTTCTACCGGTTTCCATGCATTGTTAACCCTCACAAAGCAATTGTATAGCTGCGGACAACAAATAAAGACAATACTGGACAATACGACGTTTGTATTCGACGCGATTCAAGTGATAACAATGCAAAACTGACAAGTGGATTTAAAATGTAGGTTAGAAAATTGATTTTGCAGGCTGTGTCGCGCATGTCGCTTCTAGTGAGTGCCGCCGTGATTTTCTCAGATTCTCAAGTGCAGTGCGTGAGATGAGTGGTCAGAAGTCGCCGTTAAATCCCTTTAGGGCTTCGCCCTCGGTGAAATTAGTCGCTTCGAAAGGGTCGAAGATTCCGAATTTGCCAATTCCACCGCTCTTGCAGGAAGTTGGAAAGTTAGCCGCTGGGGTCGCTTCGGTCAACGCTGGTTCTGCAACAGGTTGGTTATACAGGTTTCTTTTTTATCATCTTATTGTTTATTTTTTTCTGTGTTTGGAGATATTTAGAATCGATAAGTGAATACTGATGAATGTATTCAATATAATTGAGGCCTTGTTATTATTTACAGAGTTTTTTTATACATAATTTATGAATTGTATAATTAAATTAGTTGTAGGATGGGTTGCCTACGTGTCAGGGGTTTTTATATCGCAGTTTTTAATAGTTTTAGTCAGAAATTAAAAATTAAAGTTTAAAATTTCTGTTTTTTGTTGATATGTGACAGATTTCGTTGAATATGAACCACGGCGCGTAAGTTTTCATAAGGTTTTTGTGAAAAAAGTGGGGTTAATGTGTAAAAATGTGTGCAAAAACATACTTATTTCTATTTTTGATTATGATAACCGATTTTGAAAACGCATACGATAATCCTGTTCTCTTCTGTTAGCATTTTCATTACAGTAACATCATCGAATACACTGCTCAAAAAAATTAGCGAACACTTTTTTTCGCACCCTATAATTTTTTAAATAAAAGTGCTAAGTAAATCAAATTTATGTATGCTTTAAGGGCATATATTTAACTAAAGCAAATTACAAAAGCAATGTTACTACTTGTTTAACTCGTTGCGACGGTCGATAGATTTGGTCGTGGATCTGTGATGGTTTGTCTTCTTCAATCAGGTGTCAGTTCCTGTATGGTTAGTCGTGGATTAGGGCGGTTGCGAACACGTCGGTCAAGCTGATCCCACACGTGTTCAATAGGATTCAAGTCAGGACTTATGTGGCTTTGCATTGTCTTGCATTAGGATAAAATTTGGACCGACGCCTTATGCAGTAGGCACCACATGGTCATCCAAGATGTTTTCGATGTAATTCATGGCATTTAGTCTACCAGGAACCACAACAAGATTAGTTCTGTTGCCTATACTAATTCCAGCCCAAACCACCGTCAGATCCACGACCAAATCTATCCACTTCCTGTATAGTAGCGGCTGCGTAGCGTTCATCAGGACGTCTATATACACGTACTCGACCGTCGCACATTGGGGTATTTGACCCAAAAAGCTGGCCATAAATCAAATTTCTAAATTGTTAAATTCCAAAAAGTAAACTAGTTTCTGGGATAGGTAAAGGACCGATGTATTAAAAGGCGCAATATTTTTTCACCTGAGCCCTGCGCCACGTGTCCTTGTCAGCCAAAAGTTAGATGTTACTATGGCTAAACATAGATGCACATAAGTTGACGCTCTTGAAAACGGTTGTAATTTTGTGTGTTAAGGAAAAATGTGACTTTTTTGTTATACCTTTTTTAAAACCAAGTATAAACTTTCATTCGACATTGTTTTTATAAAAATTTACCCACAATTTTCTTTAGTGCAGGGTCGAGAATATTCGCTATTATAAAAAAACAGTTTTATGAGTGTTTTAGTTGAGTGTTTAGCTTAATTAAGTGGTAATGCCACTCTAGCGCGACAAAAAATAGCCGATTTTGTACGTATATTTTTTACAATATAGTAAATGAATTACAAAATTTCTTTAAAGCCCCTTATTGTTCATATTTTGAGGAATATTCACAATAAAAAAAAACAAAAATAAATTAAAAATAGCAGCGTTAGAGGACATCAAAGGAAACCTCTTCCGGCGGACAGGGTTGCACGGCCGGAAAGATTTTGCACGCAGTTTTTCACTTAGCCATAAAAACAAAAAAATAATTGATTCTATATAAGATTATCTCGGGAAGTACGTACGGAAATTAGAAAATTCCGCTTTAAAACAAAATGGCGGACGTTTGAACACAAAATATCACTTTTAGGTACAAAATTAGGTTAAAAATTGTTTATAACAAAAAAGTTTCGAGCTTATCGTAAAATCCGTACGTACTTCTCTAGATAATATTGTTCTGAAGCTGCATATAAAATTTCAAGTGAATTGACGAAGATCGGTTGAAGTTATCTTTTCGGCCAGTTTGAAAAATGCGGTTTTGAGAAAACACCGTTTAAAATATTGTGTAATTTTGATGTATAGAACTGTTGTATTTTACTATAGTCGGCGAAGCCTGGACCATATAATTATCTTTTCATATTAACATTTTCCTCCTCTTGTTTCTTTCTGTTTGATTTTGACGACAGACGGGCCTGTTTTGCAGCATCAGTCAGGGATGACTCTGAAAACATGATGCGCCGTGCGTCAGCCTTCGCGCAGATATTATTGCAGTTTGGCTAGATGTACATCCATAATACCTCCATACACTTCATAAGGCTGGATAATGCATCATTGACAACACATATAGCTATACTTGCTGCAATAGCCACAATTACTTTGCCACTTGAAAGTGAAAATGAAAATGAAATCACCAGGTGGCATTTCATCGGTCAGAATTTATGACACAGTGTAGCCCAGACGTATTTTCTTCATTTTATCAATTGAATCATGATTATGACGAATAGCTAGTCCATCATAAATTGAAAGCTCATTTATAGGCTTCTGTGTTAACTTCCCTTTTTCTTCGAGGCCCTAACTAATTTTTGTCAAATGACGAGGACGAGTGCCATTAGTTTTTTCACGTGATCTATGCATTCCTTTTCTTATTTCCTTTTCTTATTCCAAAATTTGCAAGCTTTGCAGTAAGTATTTAGATTTAATGAGAATGTCAACAAATTTCTCCAGCTGATAAGCGCCACCGAGACAGTTACGCCATTCTTTTTTTTACTATTTTCAATTGACTTTTAGGCCCTCCCTTCTTCTGCTGCTTTCTGCATACTTTCTTGACAATGCTTCTGTTTCCACAAAAATGGTGCGAACAACTTTATCGTAAAATGAGTGAAAAATCTGACGAAGACGGTCCTTGAATGCGCAAAACTTTTCAATTACATCTACACCTATTCTTATGCGCATGACAAGGATAATTCCGCTATTCATTTCATATCCTTTTTGAACAAATCGGCAACTCGGAATGAAAGTTCGTTCAAAATTCTCACAAGAAACCACGATTTGAAATCCTAAGTCACGGTTGCCACTTTCGGCCAATTTCGCATTTGATTTGCACATTTTATACACTACAACTTGTGAAATAGCAGAAAACACAACAACAAAGTTCAAAAGATGATAATTAAACGTCATCCACTTCAACGTTGTAATAATCTTCAACCGACATTACTTTTTTACCGGTGTGGACTGTGAATACGTTATCAGGCAGAGGCGACTCTAGTTCCAAACGATTCAATGCTTGTCATATTAGTTCTATTTGAAAATATGCTGCTTCCTTTCGACTCCTTTCGATCACGATATGCTCCAAGAATGTCACTAATTATTTATGCTATTTTTTTACCAACTAATCAAGAACAACACACGTTACATCAGACAGCTGTAACATTGTGCGGCTAGCGCCAGTTCAACGAACGTACCGAGGATATTTCCACAAAATCTTTGTGTTTTATAATATTGTATGTTATATTTCACACCACGCATGTAATTCCTCCAAATAAGATAAGAGCGTATAGGTCTCTAGGCCGTAACCTCTCACGCTAAACTTTTTGCATGTACGCTCGGCTAGACGCTTGGCCGTATGTTCATCAAATAAGCATATAAACATTTTTTTCCGATATGAAACGTATTGTACGTTATTTCTAAGATCTCAAGACATCATTTAAGCAAAAAAAATTTTTTTTGATTTTTCAAAAAATCTAGAGTGGCATTACCCCTTAAGCTCTTGAAAGTGGTTCAAATTATAGTACACATATTTGACATTACAACTACTGCAAAACCTGCTGCGGATAGGTGCGGATGCGGTTTTTGTGATTTTATTTCTATCACGTTGTAAAAGAAAATCCAAAAATTGATGTACGGGCTTATATGTAATTTGATGCAATTCCTTGAAACCGTGGTAGTAGAGATAATTTAGAACATATTTAACAATATTTAGCTATATACAAAAGATTACGGTTATCAAGATATTGACAATTTCATGTTTAATGCATCTTGTATGTTGTAAATGCCGTTATGTACGTATATTTTTCCGTTTTAGATCATGTATAGCAAACAACCCCGATGACCTAGACTCTTAAAAATCATCCGAAAAAAACCTTAAACTTTGTACTTGTATGTGAATTTCTTGGAAATTTGTTGCTTGAAGCGAATCGGGTTTATATTCAGAGCAAGAAAATACATCGAAAGCACCTACTCGCATACACAGTCCTCTGCATTAAAACGGATTATTGTTGAGGAGAGACAATAGTAAGCTTGTGAATAGAAACTGGTTAGGCGTTATCGATAAATGTGTTTATACGGAATGCGAATTTGGGTTCAAAACATGCGTATTAGGGTCATACCATTAAAACAACGACCGTTTCATCTTGAAGGATGATCACATTTCGAAAGTTTTCATGGAAACAATAAGTATAAGTATTAGACAATTTTGAAATAATACTAAAAATAATAGTTTTTATAGTGATAAATATGGTTAAATAGGTTCTTAACTGCCACTACTATCACCTCTTAAAAGGAATGCATAGAACGGAAAATAGCATGAATAGCGTATGTACCGTTTCAATACACAATATCGACTTGTGTAAACTTTTATTTTCTTCCTCTACCACTGGTCTTAAAAATAAAAGTTTTTTCATGATTTTCTTACAACATAACAGACCCAAAAATATTTTTTCATATAACTCAGAAACGACATACATGTATTGTATAATTTTAAATCCGTCTATTATGCGTATTTAATCAGGACATGCCATATATATTTTTGTAAAGTTCACACAGTAATAGAAATAAAATCACAAAAAATATGGATGACAAATCTTGCAGCAGTAATTAATTTACAATAGGTGTACTGCAGTGAAGGACAATTTTTAATACAGTTTGCCTTTTTCCCTATTTTGTACTGTTTTATTGTGTCTTATAGGTGAAAAAAATAATTTTGGCCAGGGTTTCGGGTCAAATACCCCACTGTGCGTCGCAACGAGTTAAACGAAATCTGGACTTGTCTGTAAACAGTACAGGCGTCCAGTGACGAAGTTGCCAATCTCCTTGGTCCAGAGCAAACCTCATTCGCGCTGCTTTGTGATGCTGCGTAAGCCGTGGTGCGCGGACAGGTCTTCTTGGTTTCAAATTAGCTTCTTTTAATCTGTTTCTAACAGTTTGATCAGAAATTTCTATTCCATGTGCTCGTCTTAGGTCGTTTATGAGGTCTCGTGCTGTGGCAGTACGCTGACGTAGAAAGGACAAAAAATCGGTCTTGATTTTGAGTAGTTTTTCGATTTCGACCTTGTCCAGCTCTTCTAACATATTGGCCAGTCTCCCGAAACCGATTCCATAAACGCTGAATAACAGAAGGGGAAACTTGAAGGTCTCTGCTAACATGTTGAATAAGGGCGACAGCACGAGCAACTTGCACTTCACTAAGATGCGTCGTTTTACTTCTAAATTCATTTGTCATCTTTAGTAGGCTTTCATACGTGAATTCAAAGCATATTTAACATTTTTTCCATTTTGTTTTGTGTTATTAATTTACATTTTTAAGTGTAACTTAGAAGTAACTAAGTTGATCAGAAAGTATACAGGTTCAACGAAACGGTCTATAAAAGTAGAGCTACAGCTATAAATTATAATTTCTCTGGCAGTTTGGTAATTGCGTGGCATTACTTACGTATTGATGTCCTTGGGTATACAAGTGACTCATGCGGGACATTGAAATTGAATGAAATAACACCCGGGGGCGTCTTTCAATTGTTTACCCCGTCGCCCTTAGGGAAAATTATTGCCTTTCTCACTGTTTTCCTATGAACGGGTCAATACGTCGAAGGCAATTTATTCGCCCAAGGAAAGCCAGAAGGCAAACAAAGAGACATTGTTTGTGTGCGATAAATTGTATTAAAGAAAGGAGCAAATGATTTGAAATAAAAGAAGTATTTGCTAGTTTATTATACCGTTAGTTAACGTCCAAGGCTTCATTATATGACAATTCATTATACATATTATATTGTAGTTTTGGATTGTACTCGATAACAAATTTTAAATATATAGAGAATTTCGGATCAGTTGTATTACGTTCAGTATATTATTCTATTAATTTTAGCAAATTGGAATGTGAGATTAACATTTTGAAAATGAGTCAATTATACTTGAAAATACGTAGGTATCTAAAGTATTTAAACTTTTGATATCGACATGTGAATTTCCAAACGTGCTTCAAGTTTTCGAACGCAGCAACGGGCTGGACAAAAAACTTGTTATTTTGTGGCTGCAAAATGACCTCTACGCTACAGTTTGTTACAATATTTGAGGAAAACATATCATGCCGTCAATGCGCCGCACAAAAATACTTTTTACTTTATCATACGCAGTATGTAAAGTATTGTAATCATGCCAAAAAAATTTTTTGAGATTTTAGCGGAAATATGCCTTTTTGGGTCCCCTGAACATTTTTGACCAAGGTGCAAAAAAATGTCTGTGTGTGTGTGTGTGTGTGTGTGTGTGTGTGTGTGTGTGTGTGTGTGTGTGTGTGTATGTGTGTGTGTGTGTACCCGTTTTTGTGGAGACGATTCCGGAGAAACTACTAATGGTATCGGGACGAAACTTCATATTTAGAAGTTTTATAACCAAACTTAGAGCTGAAAAGCTTTCTGTTGAAAAGGGTCCAAAGGAACTGCTGGTTTACTCATAGCATTTTTCGAAGATTTTGCAAATGAGCCGCTATTTGTGTAATGTCGTCAAAATAGTTAAATAATAAATTAAAGGAGAGGAAATTTTCCATAATTTATGTAGATGACATTTTTTGGTAGAATTTATAGTTTAGCCGGATGAGCAAATTCTATTTCATCGAGATCGGGCGTACTGCTTTAAAACTAGTAGCCAGGATATGTCAGATTATTTTGATTCTAATGACAGTAGCTAGTGTCAAACGCTAATGTCTTGAAAATGCTACTGTCAATATAGGCTGCGTTCGGATATTGAACACCGTTACACTTTTTACACCCAATAACACGTAAGTGTCATTTGGACGGTGTACCCGCTGTCAACGGAGTACAACATCCGAACGCAGCTTTAATCGAGATATTTGTCTAGTTCTACTAGTTTTATTTTAATGCAGACATAGCCGATCTCGATCAAATAGAATCTCATGCAGCTAAACTATTAATTTTATATATAGTATGATAAAGTCATGTGCCTGGCCACATCAGATTTTTTCTACTTGCTTTCGGGAAATTGTTAATTGTAATTCATAAAACCTAAGCTTTTTAAACAAAATCATACTCAAATGGCAGACATGTACTTACTGTGTTATAGTCAATTAGCTAAGTGTCTTGTAGTTGAAAAACTAATCTAAAAATAATATTATTTTTAAAATTATTGTGGTATATACAGGATGAGTTATTAGTATCCCGGCTGTCGATAGTAAATAAATCGTTTGAGAAAGAAAAAAATATTTTATACAAAAGTTGTTTGACTCGCCATTTTCTATAACGTAAAATTATTTTCATTTATACAGGGTGGTGCATGTAGGTGTGACGAAAAGTATGAACATTTTTTTAAATGGAAGGTCCTGTATATTTTATTATATTATAAACACTACTAAATTGGTCTATCCAACCGTGTATATTGCTAAGTCACAGCGTTAATAGTTCCAGAGATATTCAACATTTTTTTCCAAAATATGCCCGTTGCAGGATCTTTTTAAAAACTTTGTAAAAACGACATTTTTGCCGATTTTGCTTTTAAACTATGTGAGACAATAGCCAAAGCCAGTAGGTAGATGATAGTATCCAAAGATATTAGATACACTATACAGGGCTGTTCATTGAACTTAGTAAATTTTGATGGTTTTCAAATGGCGTTTTCTTGAGTTTTTTAAATGGAACACCCTGTACAATATGTGTTGGCTGTAATAAACATTCATTTCGCTCTAATTTACATCTACTATGTCCTACATCAAATGTTACTATTTTTTGTGATATTTATAATTTTACGAAAATTGTAAATTTTATATTGCTGTGAATAAGGTATTTGGTAGTTTGATGTAAAGTCTTCCAAGTGGCGATAGAAGCTATAATTTAGAAACAATTTAACCAGCTGGATCCTTATACAAAGTATTACCATTATCAACATAATTAACAATTTTATATGAAATTTTATAAGTATATTTTGCCGTCTACAGTATGGCAACCGAACACGCGATTAAAAAATTTTAATTATTGCTAGAGTAAACCCTAAACCGTATACTTTTAGGTTAACTACGTGCAAATTTGTTGACTTCTGAGTGTTGAAAATCATATTTTCTTTGATGTGATTTATGTACTCACATACAAAAACCAAATATGCAACAAAAACAAACTGATAACTGATAACAAACATCTTTAGATTCAGATTTTCATTCATAGCAAAAAAATCTATTAAAAACACTTCCAAATAACCCACTTTCCATTCACATTATCAATACTACTCATACTATCTTTCATATTATCTCAATTTTGAATTGTCTCTCCAGAAAAATAACCTATTTTAAATCAATTAACAATAGTAAGTAGATATTGTTGGTTGTTTTTTGTACTGAATACAAATTCGTTCTCAAACGTAGCTCATCAGGACAGGTTTGAGCGTTTCTGTTTGTTTTTGTGTCTGAGCGCACATACTATTACAATGAAACGTCTCCGCATAATTTTCACAAAGGTGAACAATTTTTCACGATAGTCCCTCTAAAACTACACTATTTTTGGCTTACTTCGGAGCCCAACTGAAGTTACTAGATCTTCAGGTTCGCTCGCTGTACATTTGTAAAAATTGCAAAACATACTTATAAAATTGTGTAATACCTTGATAACCGTAATACTTTTTATATGAATAAATCTAGTTAAATATGTTCTAAATGGCTTCTTCTATAACGCTAACATCACTAAATCGGTTAGTACCCCAAAATGTTATTTTAAAATATAATAATAGAAATACTGATACTGACTTTCTTCATACCATTTCAAAAAGAATGATTGAATCAAATAAGAACAACCCTATATGTACAGCAAATCGCTTGTTTAGTAATTTTCTAACTCATTTTTTTAGGATTTACTTAAAAAGCGGGACATTTTACAAACTCCGCGGAGCGCGGGACAAAATATGAAAAAGCGGGACGTCTGGTGGGACGTCTGGTCACCTTGACCATAGCGCTAAAATAATTTTGAACGGCTAGATTCGAATTATCGACAACTGTGCAGCGCTGCTATTGAACACAGACCAAAATAAATTTAATACTGCTATGCATTTGGAAAATTGAAACAATCTTGAAGCCACCTGGACCTGACCTGCATGTACGCAATGGCATATTAATTCACACACTAATAATAATATTCACACACTAAACGAAATGCAACAACTTGATTTTCAAAATTCGTTTTGGTTCGGAACGCTTTAGGATCTGAGATAGGCGAAGTGGTCGAACGCGGCCAATAAAAACAAAATACTCAAGGCCTGCAACACGCGTAGCATATAAGACATCAGTTTCGCTCTGAATCTGTCGAGATGCGCGTCTTACTCGGGTTTTCTGATTTTAAACGACTCATCTTGTGTGATGTTTTGCATGACGCGAACTTTAAGTGGTATCAGTGCTTGTGCCAGAAGGTCTTGAAGAATATTATACCATCTTTGAGACCGGGCCGCTAAGGGTAAGTCTAATTATTGCTAAACTTTCAAGTGATTGCACGCATTAACGCGAATGACAGGAGCGGCGGCCATATTCAAAACAAACAACGTATTCAAACGTATGAAACGTATTACCGGATATTTGAACGGCAAAAGACGTTTTGCGATATTTTATGGAAAATATGCGTTATTTTGCCTGTAATACACATTATTTTGGATGCCTTTTTGTATTGTAGTAGTGGATTTTCATTATTTATTGATATTTCGGCTGTAAATACTAGGAATTGACATCGCGTTTATGAGATATAGGTTAGGTTTGATGGTGTTCGGTGCATTTATAGTTATATTTCTATTATTTCGCGTTATTCTATATTTGATTAATGAAAATGCAATTGAAAGATGGAACACAGACCATTATAAGGATGTACTGTTCGGTCAGATCCAATAAAAAGTCGAAAAGTTATGGACGTTCAAATTCAGAAGTTTCCCATTATTTTCAGATTTTCTGAACTTTAACAACGATTTGATGACCTGTTTCAGTCCATCATATTTTATTTCTATTTTTTTTTATTGGAAGCCCATTTAAATTTGCGTTTAATACGAGTTTGTTTATTAGAAATGGTTGAAATTTGAAAAAATTTGAGATTTGAGTTATCGAAGTTTAATTAATACTAGACATTATTTTGTTTGTTTATTACCTTGTTTTATGGTAAATTAGTCCATCTAATATGTTATTAAGTACTATTCGACTTGTACCCAAATATCGTAAAATCATTAATCGACAATCTTAACCTATTACAATTGTGTATAATGTACTATTAGGACGATGTAGGTCTTTAGTATCACCAAATTTCATATAAAATAACTATCAAACTGATCCATAAGCCGTAAGAAATCAGCTTTAGTGCATCCTTCAGTGCAAATATAAAAAAAGTGAACTATGTGACATATTAGGATGACTATAATACAAGCCATATTTTTAATACTGTCAAATACCCTCACCTTACGATAAGTTTCATGATGCCATATCATCGGAGTAGAAAATGCCATTCCAGTTCTTGAGTTATCAACATATCAACATATCAACATAACTTCAATTTTGACGAACGAACTACACACACGTATTCTGGTTCATACTAGCGAAAAAAAATAGTTGTAAAAATACCTGAACCACTGATTTATTTTTACTAATTATAGCCGATGCTGTTTGTTCACAAACAATCCGCAGACGTAACAATACTTATTGCGATTCACAGTAATGCAATGTCCGCCAAAATCGATTTAGTGAGTGTTTATTTGACAATTTTCGACTATTTTCGCCAATTCATAGCCACCTAGATCAATACACAAAAAAGTTATTGTTGCGTCGCCTTGGTGATAAAAATTGACGATCGATGTGTTTTTGTGTTCAGAATGTCATCCTGATTGAAAATATCGCACAAAGAATATAGGGTGCCATTTAAAATTTCAATGATGACGTCATTTCCGAAAAAAAACGGCAGTCATATTAACCTCAAGAGTATCCCAAATAATGGCATCTTGTGTCTATTAACACGTTTCCAAATTACATTCGTCCAGCTTTAAAAACAAAAAAAATAAACGGGAGTACCTATGGCGTGGGTCACCCGGTAGGAGATCTGGCAACCTTGCCCTTGAGAGAATGGCTTTTTCTTTATAAATGAAAATGTTGGTCCATTATACGTATAGTTAGGTTTAGTAGTTTTTAAAGTCCTATCCTATGTTATTATAAATCCAGAAGCTCTGTTCTAGCATGTTGCATAAAGCGACACAAAGGGCTGCAGTTGGATAGATATATTCAGTTGACTTGTTTGAATATAAGGCAGGTCGCCCATATAGGTGGTATGGCGGAAGCGTGGTTGTGGCAGTGGCAAGTGATATTGGGGAGGTATAAGTGTGGCTAGATTGTGAAATGACGAGTGCGTGGTTCAACGCCCACTTAGGTGGCGCGCCGGCACGCAGCGCTTGTTGTTTCACTGCGTCCGTGTCTCATTCTGTAATATCGTAATAGTCCGCTAGATGGAATTGTTTCGCATGCCGCTCATACTAATTTCACACATATGAAGAACAAACATAAAATTAAATCTTGCATTACGTTCCCACATTATTCCTATATCCCACTGCGAAATAAAAAATCGTACAGTTCGCCAATACTTACTAATCGGTTAGTCAGAGTCAAATATGTATGTAAACTGTAATATTATGAGTGCGCGGTACGTTCGCTAGATGGCGCTAATTCCGATACTGGTATGAATTATCACCAATTTCCTAAATATGAACATTCATTACATATTATGTCGATCGAACTGTACATAAATAATATGTTATGCCATTTAACTTTAGGTTTTTTAGTTAATTTACTAGTTAGGTATAGAAAGAAAATATTTGTTTGACAGTTATTGTAGTAGTCAATAAGTCTTAATTGTTGAAAATGTATGGAGATAGGATCGTTATAAAAAAAAACAATTACTAATGTAATACATATATTCAATTATTGTTTTTTCTTTTGAGAATAATCTGATATTGGTAAATTTACCGGTACAAATATAAATAATTACAAAAATTATTAATTTTAACAAAAATATACTATCTTTAATGAAAAATAAGTATGTAAATTCTTATTTGACTGCACAGTAGGTTTTCCTTTGAGAAAAATGTTTAAACTCTTATATACGCTTTTCTAGGAGTTTTTAATAAATTACTGTAGTGGTTTCTGCTAGAACCCATTTAACTTAATCTTGTTAATTGTGCATTTTAGAAGAAACAGTAAAAAATATTCTAATATGTGGCACACAATTGCTTCTTCAACTTAACGATTAATCACTTTAACGTTGATATCTTCTGCGGCAAACTTTTTATTGGAGCGTTATATTTTTCCCTTTAGTTCGGACAGTCTTTGTCTCTATAGGGTCTGTTTCAAATTTTATTGATGAGGTTTGTAGGATTGAATTATCTGAAAATAAAACAATGTTGTCATTGCTTCGTGAAATCTAACCTTGAAATAATATAGGTTAAGAAAATAATTACTTACGGCAGGCTTGGACATATCAACGCAAGAGCCTGAGATCAAGATTTAGAGACCAAAATGAGTCTTGGGATGTCTTTTGCGTTTTTGTTGTATATGTGGTAGAAATTAAAAAAACACTGGATGCAGGTGCAGCTATGTTCAATAGCCAACCTATTGAACGTAGTATAATTGTCATAGTCGTTGTCTAGCATGAGAACGCACAACACAATTTGCTATATTTAGAGAGTTCCAATGTTTGCTTCTTATTATTCTATATATTTAATATATTCGGGTGGCTAGAATGGAATCTGAAAAATACAGGTCATCAGATAGGTATAGGTTATGATTTTAATATTTACTCACCTATGAAAATATTTCTGTCGTTTATCACATACATTATTTCTTGCATTTATATGTTGCACATTACAAAACGATTGTTACATAACACAATAAACATAAAAAAAACAAAAATAGTAAACAATCCGAAAGAGCACACGAAGCTGAGCCTGCAGTTATTGACAGGAGCGGCGACGGGCGAGAGGCGCTTGGCGCGCTTGCCACTCGAGATTAAGCATTGAGAGACGAGTGGAATCCGATCCAGTACCACGACAGTTACATAGCACTGCCGCATCACCTTGGTGGGCGTTCATGCATTTGTTTACATTGGCCAATGAACCATATCACTGCCACGTCACTATCACACTTCCGCCACACCAGCTATATGGGCGACCGCCCTAAAGCGACTGCAAGCGTATTGAATAGGCATTATTCGCTATACAGAACATAACATTCAAGTCCGCTGACCTGGAAATAGACATAGGTATCTACTCTATACAGTATTCAATTTGAGATGTTGACTATCTGATACTTGAAAAATAAGTAGCCTAATCTTAAATAATTCACCCGCCTATGAAAATAACACCAACAGATTCGGAAAAATGAACAAAACAAACAAAATGTTTACTGAAACTTTGATGATATTATTATTGAAATTAATTAAAAACTATCAGTGATTAATAAATTCGTCATGAAATGTTTGCTCCCTATTAAAGACGAAAGATATGGGTACAAGATAAAGATGAAAAAATTAATTAAAAATATTTTAAGATGTGTGTTTGGGAGAAGGTTTGAGAGAAAAAAACGGGGATTCTGAACCGAGATATTTATGCCAATATCTAGTCTGTCAAGTCTTCTGTCATCAACAAACTTCTGAATTGTTTTAGTACTTTGCCTACTGAATTCAATGATGCATACCCAATTAGTACCTGCTTTAAATGTACTCGAATAATGCTGTCTGGTTTTTACTTATGTATATCTAGTTCGACAGCAATTTTATCTAATAACACGTTTGTAACTTATGTTTATAATTGACAAAGTAATGTTCCAAGTGATTGTGTTATTGTGTGATTTCGTTATTACTTTGTGTTATCGTAACTCAGAGGTTTGATGTCAAGCGAGATTTATGTGATTTGTTTGTTTTTTTTCTCTGACATTGATATAGTCTAGTTACACTCGTATGTGTGAGTTGTTGTAAATAACGTTGTGATGTGAGTTGGCGAAAGGAATTTGATTCGTTGCGTATTTGCTGAAACATTGTTGTAATACTATGTATTAATAAATACAACTGCAGTTAATGGACCTTGAATGATGCGTTTAGTGCTTGTTGCCTTTGTGTTCATTCTTCTATGTGAGGATGATTTTAAAGACTTGTTTCCTCAATTTTTTGGTCGAGGAGGTGAGTTTTTTATTCTACTTTCTTGTGGTGGTACTAAAAAAAAATTAGGGGAACACTTTTTTAGAAACCAGTACTAAAATATTCTACTAGATAATGAAAAATATATAACATAACATATAATATAACACAAAACAAAAAAAAATTATAAAAATATTAAATGACACAAATAAAATAATGCAAGATAAAATAAATATAAACACATATGTACATGTATTTCGCTTTAATAACCTAGAGATCATCTTTGAAAGGCCAAATAATATATTCTAATATGCATTATGTAAAATACATAATAATTAATAATATAACAACATCAAATAAATATGAACTCTTTGATGTATTTAGCTTTACAAAGCTAGCGATAAAATAACTAATCTGTTGTGTAAGGCGTGGTGCGCGGACAGGTCTTCTTGGTTTCAAATTCGCTTCTTTTAATCTGTTTCTAACAGTTCGATCAGAAATTTCTATTCCATGTGCTCATCTTAGGTCGTTTAGGAGGTGTCGTGCTGTGGCAGTACGCTGACGTAGAGAGAAAAGGACAAGATATCGGTCTTGATTTTGAGTAGTTTTTCGATTTCGACCTTGTCCAGATCTTCTAACATATTGGCTAGTCTCCTGAAACCGATTCCATGAACGCTGAATAACAGAAGGGGAAACTCGAAGGTCCCTGCTAACATGTCGAATAGAGTGGCCATGCGGAATATGGGCGACAGCACGAGTAACTTGCACTTTCACTAAGATGCCTTATTTTACTTCTAATGACGTTTCTAATCAACGAAATTTGACAACTGAATTCATTTGTCATCTTTAGTAGGCTTTGATACGTGAATTCAAAACATAAGTACTTGACATTTTTTCCATTTTGCGTTCCGTTATTAATTTACGTTTTTAAGTGCAACTTAAAAGTAACTATTATTTAAAAAGTTACAGGTTTCGAAGAAACTGTTCCCCTATTTTTTGTGAGCAGTGTATAACTGTGTATACATGTTCTATCAGTTGGTAACGGGTGTAGATTGTACGTATATTAGTTTGTGCAACGTAACGAGGTAATTTACACACTCCACCCCGGGGTGGTTCTAGCCCGGCCACCCCGGGCAACCCTTGAGAGAACGTGTTGCCAAGTATAGCCGCCTCCACGGTTCCGACCGGTCCGCAGCACGCCATTCATAATTAATGACGGAAATTCGGAAGCCGTACGTACAGACACCCAGGCGTGTAGACGAAGGGGTGTGAAATTTGTAACAAACTGACGGGATTGACACTCGGTCTAGGTGTAGTACTGGGTACTGGATCCATGGAGCATGTTGTACGTTTGTGTAAAATGTAGTCTCCACACTACACGTGCCGGTAACAGCGCGATAATTCGTGTCTGCCGTGACTTGATCGTGAAAGGAACGTCTGGTCTGAATACGGCTTTATTGTAAACTTTTTGTTGTGATGAAATCAAGACCGTATAAAAGAAATATTAGTAAATATGTACATTAATTCCAAATTCCTCGCAACACTCGGACAACATTAAATATTCTGCATTTAATTATTATTTAATAGATTGATTTCCTTACTATTATCAGATATATAGTATACTATTATACAAGTTTTATAAGACTTCAAATTTGCGCATGAGTTGTTTGTTAATTTCAAATATTTTATGATGCTGTCAATAAGAGAATCTCTGGAAAGGTTTCCATAAATTCTGTTTTCGACGAAAGTAATATTTTTGAATATTTCCGAGTTTATAACTTCCACTTTTTTTTTCGTAAATACCGCTACGATCTTTGAGCATTTGAAAAGCATTAATTGTTCTTCTGATCAGTTGTTCGCCTCTGCAAATATTTATATTTCTAGCTTGAAGGGCATTGGATAGTAAAGAGCACTCCTGAAGAATGTCAATAATTAGAGCTAACTCCGCTAGGAAATATTTGTTTTGTAATCACTTTGCCATTCCAGAAACCTTTTGGTTAGAGTTAGAAGACAAGAACTTATACGAATGTGACAGATATTTGAAAGAAACATTTAAAAATCGAAGAGTTGTAGAAAATCACCGATAATCATAAAAAAACGCAAATAGCATTCACATCAAAGGGTTCGCGCGAACCCCTGCGAACCCCCAGGAAAGCATCCCTGGTTGCTACGTGTATGCTGATATTCAATGAACTATTTATGGCGCATATATAATCCCGTGGCAATATTTGAACCCGAGCATATCTAGGATGTAGGTTTGATCTTCGCATAACTCCTTATTCAGGTAAATGTGGTCCTTGTAATGTATCTGAAAGGGGGATTTGATGTTTAGTTGACGAGAATGATGCGCGATCACTTACCAGAGTCGCAAAACATCACCGAAAACGTCATGCTGGCGTATTTTGATGAACAGATCAAAACCAATAAAGCCCCAACCGTTTGGCAATACTATAGCATGTTACACGCATGTTTAAATATGTATAGAATATAGATATTTCGCACTTTATGCGATTGCAAGCGATTTAAAAAGGCAATTTGTGGTTATGTATGGTTACGTTTGACATATGGCGTTTGATATAATGTTACCAATCTTAAAAAAAAGTTACTAAAAGCGGTGTTACAATTTGTTAATTGTAACACCGAAAACAGTGTTACAATGTGTGCATTGTGAATTTTTTCGACACAATAAAAGGGAATTTTAATATTCTCCCATCAACCTATTACATACCACCATCTCTACACATTTATCATCCCCTTGCCGCTGCTAGAACCAGACCCAACACAAAAAAAAAAATGATTTCGTCCTCTTTTTCTCCCAAACAAAAAAATTTTGTTATAGGACCAGCACTAAAGGGAAGACAAGGACCCCCATATCCCTGCAATAAATTGTAACCTGGCCTACCCTTTCTTATCTGAATTACAACCGCTGCGATATAGATCATCTGTGTTTTGTGTTAGCACGAGGGTTTCTGTTATTTGGTCTGTTATATTCGGCAACCCCTATAGTAAATTCTCAAGACGGGTGACCGCGAACAGCTCTGGCGAAATTGGGGATAAAATTGGGGATGTTTTATGAAGTTCGCTGCGCTAACGTTGTCGGGGGGTTTGGCGGTTTTGCTGAGATCTTGGGGGCGTTCTGACACGACAAGGTGGTGATGAATTGAGAAATTAGCTGACTAGATCATTAAATGGAGTGTTCCGCAAACGAACAGTTGGTTTATTTTGATGAGGATTGTCTAATTGCGGTATCTCGAGGAACCTAATCAGCCCAATTCTATATCATAATTGTTAAGGATACAAACAGTGAAAGTTGTTAAATGGCAACGTCATTACATAAATAAGTAAAAGTTGAAATTCTGTATAAGCCTAACAACTGAGTGGTAAACATTTGGTAAACATGCGTGTAGCATTCTATAGTATTGCTGGGGCTTTCTTAGTTTTTATTAATAAAAACAATTAGAAGCCTATATATTTATCCTTGCTTTAATAAAACATTAAATTTACATAGGGTACGGATGTTTCGGTTGTTTAAACCATCTTCAGCCCTAAATTGTCAAATCTGGAGGATAACTACGGACAATAAACAGTCTCGTCATCTCGTCATCAAGACAAAAGAGTTTAGTGTTTGATTGTCGTCCTATTTTCTATCAGTTGTTACTAGTCTGATAGTGCTTGTTAGACACATGTAAATTTTTAAGTAAATTTGGCAATTGAACAATTACTTAATTAAGTACACTCAAATCTAAAATACTTCTCTGTGTTATATTTTATGAACTAAATTGTTTTTCAACGCCACGTACGATATTTATTACCTACAATTATTGCTGTTGGAAAGGTTGAAAAATTAGTTTTTGGCGAATAACTTTTAAAATATTGGGAATTGTGATGGGGTTGTATTTAGAAACAATGTTTATTTTTTTAATTCTGCATCGTTTCACCTAAAAAAATGTATGGGGTTCCAATTTAAAATAAGAACAATAACACGCTTTGAAGTTTGACAAGTTTGACACTAGATTTTGGTCATCCTGTATAATTTGGATCAATGACACTTGGTTAACGAGACTACTAGATCTAACTTAATAAGGACGTCGCAAAATTTCATTAACGAGGTGCAATTTGTGGTTTTTATTGATTTTTAAAGCCAACGATGCAAAATCAATTTTCTATTGTTTTTATTTTTTTGCGCTGCAGTCACTCAACCGATTTCAATAAAATTTTGGTGGTATGTAGGCAACCATAACAGGCTTCCAAATGTGTAAAAAAAATATAGCATGCAATTTAAAAAAATATATCACGTTGACGTTGCAAATTTTTGGGACACCCTGTATAATCAAAAATAATTTCTTGAAATGTACCTTGAAGTACAGGGTAAGCTTGCATAATGTCAAACTCTTAGCTTAATTAGTCACTGAGCTACAGAAGACGTGAGCTGAGCTGCAGGACCCTGTATACCTACTATGTATTCCCATTTTCAACTATCCCATTTGGCGCACTTTGCAGTACAAAATTACATAAGTTCTTCAGAATAAACCCACACCATAAGCAAACTAAAAAACGAATTTCCACAGCATCCACAGATACATAAACAAACACGTTGGCGTATTTCTCTATACTAATGCACCCACATCCTCTTTTGCTGCTCTTTGCAAGGCTCCACAACTCGAGTGGTACGCGTTGGCGAGTTAGTTATTTTCCTACGCTCTCCGCGGTGGATCCTGGTGCATAATTCATGAAAGGTCTCCTTTCAGGGCTTCCTGCCCTCAAGTAGGGGCCGTAAGCACGTTGATGATGGCCTAGCGTGAGCCTCGAGCGACTTTGCAGAGTTGGCGTCCTAACCTAACGTCCCTGGCAATTGGCAGGGCAAACTTTCTGAAGTGCGTCCCAGGGGGATGGACCATCGCCTACTTTAAGCCCTTTTCTCGCACCGTCAGTAGTTTGCGGATAACGTTGGTTTTATTTCCCGTCAAGTAGCTGATTCGAATGGATGGTTTGGTGGTTTGCGAAGGTACTCTGTTAGGATTAACACTTTGCGTCGAAAGAGTTAGTTGGAGAAAACGAAAATTTGCTATCGGTTTTTCGTTTTCATGATAATAAACAAAAGTTTTTTTGTGGAATTGGTAGTTTTATGTTGGTGAAATTACTAAAGAACTATAACTTAACGCCGATATCCCCAGTCCGTCTCACCTAAACATTCGAGAAGTCTCGTATGAGTCTCGTATTCGCTTCAAAAAGATGACAAGAGTAGACTCTCTGGATTCCGAACCTTACTTTATATGTGCTTTCTACCATAACATGTACAGCTTAACTTTATGAATGAAGACAAACATTCGGTCCAATTCTATATAACAGTTGCTATTTCGGTTCTGTTTCCACTGATTCCAATTTGTCAATTCTGTAAAAACGGAATTTTCAACCGTTGCGAAAGTTCTACGTTTACGTGAGTAGAAAATTTTGTTCAAGTCAAATAAATATGCATTGCCTCAAACAAATGTGGTGTTTCAATAGACGCAAAGAAACATATCTTTGCGTTTGTTTGAAATATTTGTTTGATTGAAAGAACGTTTATTTGTGTCAAACAAGTTATCAGTTAAAATTTACAATTTGTTTATTATAAGGAACGAGATTTATTTAGTTCAAATAATTAGGATTGTGTTCAGTCAAAAAATTATAATTTTTTAAATTAACGAAATTGTTGGTTGAGTTAAAATGCGACATTTTAAGGTTGCCAAAAATGGGCTTTGATTAAAGAAATTATTAGTTTGTTGAAGGAATTAATGTGGACCTATTATTGACTAGAACTTCTCAGAGTGTAAAATCTCCACGTATAACCGCCTTTTGGGATGCCGCACATCCTCGACCAGTGGTTGGTATTCCCAGACCTACATATAGTCAAGGTTAGGGTAGCAAAGTGTACGCTGATTCCGAATCGGAACGTGAACCTGCATGCCCTATACTGCCAGTCACACGGCCTTTTTAGCAAATTTAGCCAGACGAATAACATCAACTGAGCGGTAGGCTTTCACCAGTCTACTATTTATACTCAAGATAAGGCCGAACTGCGAGGAAAGTCTTTACAGCGCCATCTAACAACACAGTTGGAAGATATAATGGAAACTAATTTCTTGTAGAGTGTTGGGTTATATGTAATTTGAAAAGATGTATGTCTATACAAAATATAATAAAAATGCAACTATATTTGGAAAATGAAAATTAGCTGAATCTATATAGGTAAACCATAAAGAAAGACATACAAAATGTCTCATCAACGCGCTCCATTACAGGGTTCTGCAGGACTTTCCATGTGCAAAATGAGTTAGGGCGATAATTTTTGCATGGATACGTCCAGCCCGAGTTTGTTTGCTTTGTAATATACAACTACAGAATCCTAACCTAAAATTCGGTTTGGCTGAAATCTTCAAATGCAGTCAAAAATCTTCTGGCAAATTTCTCTAAATATAAATTGTCATTTTTTAAAAATATTTTAACCACTCAGTTGTTCTAAAGTCCTTTTTTACGTAATGACTTTGGCATTTAACAACATTTACGGTTTGTATAGTAATTTTGATATAGCATTGGGCTGATTAGTCTCCTCAAGATGGCTCAATTAGACAATCCTCATCAAAATAAAGCAACTGTTCGTCTGCAGAACACTCCATTTAATGATCTAGTCAGCTAATTTCTCCATTTATCACCTTGTCGTGTCAAAACGCCCCCAAGATCTCACAGCAAAACCGCCAAACCCCCCGATAACGTTAGCGCAGCGAACTTCATAAAACATCCCCAATTTTATCCCCAATTTCGCCAGAGCTGTTCGCGGTCACCCGTCGTGAGAATTTACTATAGGGGGTGCCGAAAATAACAGACCAAATAACAGAAACCCTCGTGCTAACACAAAACACAGATGATCTATATCGCAGCGGCTGTAACTCGGATAAGAAATCGTTGGTCAGGTTCAAATTTACTGCCGGGATATGGGGTCCTTTTCTTCCCTTAGTGGTGGTCCTATAAGAAAATTTGATTCGCATTATTTGTTTAGCTATAGTGTAATTTTACAGCAATTTTTCTCAGTGTAGTGGAAGAGCGATATAATTTTTCTTGTCGTTTTGGGTCTGGTTTTAACAGATGACAGGGATGACAAATGCGTGACCATGGTGGTACGTAATAGGTTGACGGTGAAGATTAAATGTAACTTATTTTTTTGAGATTTTTTAAGAGATTAGAATAAATTATACTTAGTAAAATTACATGCGATAGAGGTAACACAAATAGTTGCACACAAATAGAACTAAAACGAAGCGACATACAAAAAATGAATACGGTATTGGCACGACCAGAATTCTGTCCAAAATGTTAAAACCGAAAACATATATGTTACATAAAATAAGAAATCCTCTTATTATTGCGCATATACAATACTCGGCAGTATTTGAACCCGATAATATCTATGATGTAGGTTTGATCTTCGCATAACTCCTTATTCAGGTAAATGTGGTCCTTGTATTGTATCTGAATTGATGTTTAGTTGACGAGAATGATCACGATCACTTACCAGAGTCGCAAAACATCACCGAAAACGTCATGCTGGCGTATTTTGATGAACAGATCAAAACTAAGAAAACCCCAACCCGTTGGCAATACTATAGCTTGCTACACGTATGTTTAAATATGTTTTTCTACTTTGCATTCACAATGCACACATTGTAACACTGTTTTCGGTGTTACAATTAACACATTGTAACACCGAAAACAGTAACATTTTTGTCTAAGATTGCCAGGATTGGTACACATTGTACACAATGATATCAAATGCCAAATGTCAAACGTACAATACATAACCACACACTGCCCCTTTTTAATCGCTTGCAATCGCATAAACTGCGAAATATCAATATTCTATACATATTTAAACATGCGTGTAGCCTGCTATAGTATGGCCAAAGGTTGTGGCTTTCTTAGTTTTGCTGTGTTCATCAAAATACGCCAGCATAACGTTTTCGGTGATGTTTTACAACTCTGGTAAGTGATCGTTATCATTCTTTTCAACTAAACATCAAATCCCTTTTTCAGATATAATTCAAGGACCACATTTACTTTAATAAGGTATTATGCGAAGATCAAACCTACATCGCAGATATGAATGATTTTAATTACTGCTACGAGATTGTATATGCGCAATCAATGGTTTATCAGCATACACGTATGAAGCTATAGTACATTTAAAGTGTAGAGGATTTCTTAGTTTATGTAACGTATAAGTTTTCGGTAACATTTTGGACCGAATTCTGTTCGGCTCAATTCGTATTCATTTTTGTCCGTCGCTTTCGACTTCGTCTTAGTTCTGGTTGTGTGCAACATATTTGTATTACCTCCATCACATGTAATTTTACTAAGTATAATTTATTCTAATAAACTACTTTGCCGAAATTAAAATTGGGTTTCAATTATAAGTGCTTGTAAATATATAAGCCGCAACGGCTACGTAGCGGAATTAGGTAGACACCGCTGTTAAACGTTAGGTGTTAAAACTTAGCATAATTTATTCTAATAAACTACTTCACCGAAATTAGAATTTGGTTTCAATTATAAGTGCGTGTAAATGTATAAGCCTCAACGGCTACCTAGCGGAATTAGGTAGACACCGCTATTAAACGTTAAGCGTTATAACAATTCTTTAGTAAGTTCTTGTTCTTCGAAGTAACTAATCAGTCACCGCCAAACACTTCTAACACTTCCAAACAATAAGATTCTGATTATTATAGTTGTGAAACCACTATTAAAGTTGTTGACTTTTTAGGTTAAGTTTCATATATTTATCACAGTAGGGTTAAAAGTGTTGCCCCAAGCTCCATTATGATCATCGTTGAGACCTCGCTGAATATTTATTCAAACTTGTAGGCTAAAGTAGAGTAATTTTATTCACAATTAGATTTTGTCAAGATGTTATCTCATAGATCTCATCCTTAACGAAGTTGACAGTTACTACAGTGCTGCCACGTGGTATCCGCGAAATACCCTAGATTATAATTTAGCGCAATATAGTAACCACAATTTCTAAATTTATATAAAATTAATGACGCAAAGTAGAAAAAATAGTATATTACACTCGTTTTATAAGACGTATTGGCGCACTCGTTCCATTTGGGCACTCCTCGCTACGCTCGTCGTGCCCAAAACAACTCGTGCGCCAATTTGACGTCTTATAAAACTTGTATAATAATATACTAATAGAATATAGATATTTCGCTTTTATGCGATTGCAAGCGATTCTAAAAAGGGAGTTTGTGGTTATGTGTGGTTACGTTTGACATATGGCAAAAATTTTACATTTTCAAAAATTGCAAAAAATTGCGTTTTGTCATCTTGCAAGCTTTGCATTAAAACAGTTAACTGTATATGAAAAGAAAAGCATGGTAAGAATATTTTTATTCACTGTATGTCTCCAATGACATTTCTCGGACCTTACCATACTAATTCGATTTCTGTCTTTATATTCCTTTGTCACTTTGAACCCGCGCTTCATTCCTTTAATGAAATTGTGGTCGGCACCTTTCTATTCACCGATGTCATTCAGATGCCAAACCCTTGAACCTTTTGCGTACGCTGTAGCCCGCATTTCAATTCGATCACCGTATCCGACGCTTGTAGGGCCACTGTTGGGCCTTAATATTGTACTTTATAAAGGGTTCGTTGGCCCGTAGAGACCTTTCTAACATAGTATCGTACCTCGGCGTTATTATGTCAACTCCGTTACACCGTTATAGCAAGAGACAAGGTTGTAGCTACGTTGCTTCTTCCTGTCAAGAGACAGGGAAATAACTTCAAAATAAATGAAAAGTGAAACAAATGTTAGTCGTGATGGTTTTTGCGAAACACCATTTTGTTGTAAAATGACGACTAAAAAGTTGTAGCAATGATTAGTTAGTTACTTTCTGTACATTCTATATACCTAGTTTGCTCAGACAAAAAAGAACACCGGCGAATCCACCATTTTGGTAAAACTTCAACTTAAATATCACAGGCCATGTATTCCCTTCCCTAGTAACTTTAAGAGTTTCTAATCTACGCGGCATACGTTCTCTATTAAATAAAACTCACGTGGATTTCTTGTTTAGCGCTTGTTTCCGTTTTGTTAAAGCAAATGCAATCTGATATGGTACAATGGACACGAGTCGGTCGCTATGCTCGCTTTCAAGGTGAATTATGAACCAAAGTACGTGTCAGTTGCCCACTCTGGGAGTGCTAGGGATCACATTTATCGAAAGATAAGCTCGTTTCATTTGATGCGCAAATTTATTGCTTTTTCCTGCCCCCAAGGGCTTTCCAGAGCGATTGAACACCTGGGCGTGCTTGAAAATAAAACAAGAGACGGCCGGCGTTGGCGTTGTCGATTGTTTGTCCATGGATGTTTGCGTTGCTGACTAATTTAGTAGTATTATTTTATCTATTATCTATTATTTTTTTTGAGAAAGGTATTACGACTTGTCACTGTGTGATGATTTCGCCATTTATATTTCTATGTTTCCTTACTGCAGTTGCATACTATAATATCGGTGGTATTAAACAGTGAAAAGTGAAGAAACCCGAAAAAGGCAGGCCATTTCTGAAAATCTTTATCAATGTTCACAATTTGTTGCCTTTAGTTTTAGCCATTTCAAAAATAAACATTGTAAAATGAGTTTGTATGATTCTTGAGCTACTGTAGTATCAATAAATATCAATAACAAGTGTTTAAAAAGATATGTTGTCTTTTGAATACTACGGTTGCTGATCACAGTTACAAAGAGGCAAGGTCTATAAAGTAGTAAGGTTATCCAGAAACGAGATTTCTCAGTTTGAGGGGTAAAGGGAGATCGTGACGTCACTAGAGTCGTGCGCTGCCACCAATTTGAATGCTTATTTCGTTGTATGATTTAGGTTAAGTAGGTGCATAATTATATTGAAAAAATAAATGCATCTTTATTGTGATCATTTTTAAATGATTAGGATGGAAAAAAAATGATGAATGTGATTATCACAACATGCTATTTCAATAATTTGTTAATAATGCTGAATAAGTACATTAGTATGTAATGTACGTCCGATTAAAGAAATGTGTTGTGCTAAACCAGGTCTCTGCAGTTGGAATCAAAATTTAGCAGAAATTCAGTGAGTGGAGTCAACCTACAAACAAAGTCAAGAGCCGGAGTCGAAGGTGGTATAACGGCAACCACATATTTTTGCAACCATGCAAATTGGGGGTTGAAACACTAAAATTATCAGGAATTGAAGTCGAATGTTTGGTTTACCGACTCTACAGATAAATAAATAGAAAAACTATAACTAAATCAGTATTGGTAGTATTGGTACAACTTGCTTATTAAACCACTCATTGGCTTGTCCTGATTACAATATTTGGTTAGAACATACGTACAAAGAAAAAATAAAAAATCAGTAAGAAGCTTTATTGTACAAATTTTCTCATCTTTGTTGTAATTTTATTTTTAATATCAGCTACTCTTCGTTAAATATTTAGATTTTTTTGCTATTTAGTAAAATTTAAAAAAATTTATCCCTATATATATTCTTTGCTCGACAAAAGCTTTCAAAACTATGGTATCAATAATTGGATCTTGTTTTAAAAGTTCTCTTCTTAATTTACTGCTAATTCTTTTCTAATTATTAATCCCATCCCCCTTAAGTCTTTCGAACTTGCTAATTCATTTTATTAAACAAGCGTTTAAATTCTTCCGACGGATTTATTAGTCCGTCAAAAGATAAATAACGTATCCAGGATGGAAGGGAGTATGGGTGCTCTTGCTGGTCTTCGTATGAGTAATGTCCCAATTGTGGATGAGTTCTGCTTTAAACTTTGAACACGTGGAAAAGTAAAATATGATATTGTTAATCCAATGTTGAAATGTTATACCTCATACCGCAACCCGGTACGGAGCAAACCATAGGCATCTAAAATTGATACATGATTTAGAATAATGTAATTTCCAATATAAATTAATATCTTACCTTTACTAGCTTAATTACATAAAATACTACACTAATAAAACAACCAATAACGTAAAACTATCAACTATTGAATATAACAATATAAACGCAGAATAACGATTAAACACGAACAAAAGCAACCTTTCTAATTCACTAAAAAACCTATAACGAGCTGAGCTGGCAATAATTAAACGTATCTTAGAACAAACTAAACGAGCGATGTATGCGACGTGATGCGAAGTGTGCCGGGACTCTAGTGACGTCACGAATATAGAGCATATAGGGATCTGAGGGTGGTATATAAAGTGGACTATAGGAAACATAGCAAGCTGGATAACCTCTCTCTTTATAGACCTTGACAAAGAGGTTTAAAGTGTATTTGTTTCAAGATCATATTAATTAGTATACATCATTTTGAATTAAAGACATAAACTATTATTGCTTATTCCAGTCATACATATGTAGTCTAAAACTTACCACGATAATATTTCGTTGTAATATGGCGTAGTGCTCGAAAACAATTTTTTGTGGGTATAAGAATGTAGTTTTCTGTGCAGCATTTACAACGCTATTCGACGTTATTTAGGTGTCTCAGAAAAAAAATTAAAATTAAATTCGATGCCGAAGAAATTCTCCAGGTATGAACCGAATGTTTTTTCTGCGTTTCGCAAACTTGAACGCCTTTTCTCGAGTATAATGTTTTCAACTGTATATTTGGAACGCACATGTCTGTTTGAAAATATTTTATTAAGTCGATTTCTTATTGATATTGTGCAGTTGATAAATTATTCATGCGTATTTTACTTTAAATATCTAACTTCACCAAATTTTGTCCGATTGATGTCGGATAAATTGTTTCTTCGAAACCGGTCACATATGTTAATAACAAATAGATGTTGATAGATGTTCAATTTAAAGATAAGAAAGTCCTGATTTACACAAATTGGAAGAATTTTGAACAAAGCCCGGGGAATATAATTTTCGACGATATTTTGTCTATCCTCTTTAATTAGTTCTTACAATTATATAATTAGTATTTAATTATTAATCATGTTATGCCGCTTCGCATAACTTGGTAAATAATGAATTATTCACTCAAATATGTATAAAAATATTTATGTATAAAAACACTGCTGAGACACACGCAGCAATTAATAACTAATAACTAACTTCATAACAAAACACGTGCTGAATTATTGACAACCAATTTGTCACATATTTACTCGTTTGGTAAAATTTGTTACGCACAACATCATGAATAATTTCGCGCTATGTCGAGCACGAATATATCCATATTTCATCAGCACTTTTTTCCTTTTGACATTCGCTCATATACGGCATACAATGCCAACCAAACATTCGTGTCTTACATAGTTAATTATGTTATCAAAAGATGACACACGAAGCATGTTGACACGAAGAATATTATATCCCATTCTCATGTACAGGATGATTTAAAACGGATGTAAAAAAATTGCTAATTATGTATATTTGACGTAAAAGAAAAATTAAGTGATTTCACATTTTATATGTCAAATTATTATGTATTAATTTTATAGGTTATGTTTTGACAATTTTATATAAACACGGTTACTGATGATTTAAACTAATGCATTCAAGAATGTATATCGTTCTCGTTGTTTTGGAGGTTATGTTTATCTTTAAGCAAGCAAATTGGCGTGTAATGAAGAATAGAATTATCTTTTCAAGAGAATATTGTATCCATCATTTCCACTTTTGACAGCAACAGAGACGGCATGACATATTTCATCTCGCTTTACTTTTCTTGGGGTGACAAACAAAGCAAAAGCGCCATATAAGATCATGTATTTCTAGCTTTCTAAATCGGCTTAAAATAAACAATTGTGTGCGAAATTGCTGCAGCTTGGATTTTGTTCTGGGTGTGTGTTTAACTTCAACGGCGAGTATTATACAAAGCAGTGTTAAAAAGTGACTTCAGAAAGTGAGGTTATGTTGCAAACGCGTTTTTTTGCGGGTTTATTATGGAAAATATTTAATTTAGTGACTATTTTAAACAGAGACGATCCATTCTGGGATTTTAATCTGCAAATTTGTTTGCAGTATCACTAAACATATGTCTTACCTGAAATTCTACGTAAAGATTTTACTAAACCTGAAGGCAAGGGAGTAGTCGAGGTAGACGAATAAATCAATAAAACAACGATTGTAAATTAATTTATTATTATTATATTATTTCAAAAATCTGAAATGTATGTAGTATATGAGTAGAATAATGCGGTAACTACAATTTACACTTTATTTTCTGATTTTTTGTGACAGTTTTTGCATCAATGTTGATCAATGTCATGCAGGGCACTAGGGCTGATCGAGTGCTCGCTTTTTTCGTACCGAACACAGGTCGGTTTGATTAAGTGTCATTTTGTCACACTGGAATTTTGTTTGTATCATACCACTGCTTGGATACAACCAATGCTTTGACGTTTATTCAAGCCAATCTGCTCGATTGCAAGCGAGCGCTCGCTTTTGATATCGAGATTCGAATTTGAGCCGAATAAATGCGACCCAACTCGAAAAATCGAGTGTCGGTTCGGTTCGGAAAGAAACGAGATTTACTCAACTTGAAATTCGAGACTTGAAGTTTTAGATAACTCGAACAGCCCTCCATGGCACCCACTCGGGATGGTCATCATCTTCGAGCGATGCTGGTTTACCTTATAATGCCACATTATAATAGTATATTATTATACAAGTTTTATAAGACGTCAAATTGGCGCACGAGTTGTTTTGGGCACGACGAGCGTAGCGAGGAGTGCCCAAATGGAACGAGTGCGCCAATACGTCTTATAAAACGAGTGTAATATACTATTTTTTCTACTTTGCGTCATTAATTTTATATAAATTTAGAAATTGTGGTTACTGTATCGCGCTAAATTAGAATCTAGGGTATTTTGCGGGTACCACGTGGTGGCACTGTAGTAACTGTCAACTTCGTTAAGATGAGCTCGATGAGATAAAATCATGACAAAATCTAATTGTGAATAATTTTACTCTACTTTAGCCTACAAGTTTGAATAAATATTCACCGAGGTCGCAACGATGATCATAATGGAGCTTGGGGCAACACATTTAACGCTACTGTGATAAATACATGAAACTTAACCTAAAAAGTTAACTTTAAAATAGTAGCTTCATAAGTATAATAATCAGAATAGAAGTGTTTGTCGGTGACTGATTAGTTACTTCGAAGAACAAGAACTTACTAAATAATTGTTATAACGCTTAACGTTTAATAGCGGTGTCTACCTAATTCCGCTACGTAGCCGTTGCGGCTTATATATTTACAAGCACTTATAATTGAAACCCAATTCTAATTTCGGCAAAGTAGTTTATTAGAATAAATTATACTTAGTAAAATTACATGTGATGGAGGTAATACAAATACGTTGCACACAACCAGAACTAAGACAAAGTCGAAAGCGACGGACACAAACGAATACGAATTGAACCGAGCATCCAAGCGTCCAAAATATTACCGAAAACTTATACGTTACATAAACTAAGAAATCCTCTACACTTTAAATGTACTATAGCTTCGTACGTGTATGCTGATAAACCATTTATTGCGCATATACAATCTCGCAGCAGTAATTAAAATCGTTCGTATCTACGATGTAGGTTTGATCTTCGCATAATACCTTATTAAAGTAAATGTGGTCCTTGAATTATATCTGAAAAGGGGATTTGATGTTTAGTTGAAAAGAATGATAACGATCACTTACTACAGTCGTAAAACATCACCGTAAACGTCATGCTGGCGTATTTTGATGAACACAGCAAAACTAAGAAAGCCCCAATCCTTTGGCCATACTATAGCAGGCTACACCCATGTTTAAATAATGTATAGAATATTGATATTTCGCAGTTTATGTGATTGCAAGCGATTAAGAAGATGCAGTGTGTGGTTATGTTGGGTTATGTATTGTACATTTGACATATGGCATTTGATATCACTGTGTACCAATCAGACAAAAATGTTACTGTTTTCGGTATTACAATGTGTTAATTGTAACACCGAAAACAGTGTTACAATGTGTGCATTGTGAATGCAAAGTAGAAAAAGTATTTTAATGATATTCCCTTCCAATTTTAAAAAGAAAAAATGGTTTCCTACAGCTTTTGTGCCAGAAGTAACAACGTGATGGTATCACAGTCGTATTATCAACTCTCAACATTTTTTTTTATTTTTATTTGTCCCAATATCTGAATGTTTGTAAAAGATAATGCTTTACTAGTAAAACTTTGCAATTTTAGCTTTAATGTCTGATAACTTTAAACGTTTAACCGAAATTGATTCTTTATTTCGCCACATGAACAAATTTATCAAAAGTATCACCCTTGATTATACAATATTATGGTATAATCAAGGGTATCTCATCCCTTTGTATTTAACAAAATACGTAGAGATTTTAAACTGTTATATATTTTTTATTATTAGCAAAGGTACAAACTTCACTCTAACGTAATTTTTAATGCATAAACTTATATATCTCACCGTCGATTAACCAGCTTTCCTCATAAACTTAAACATGCATAATTTATGTATAATAGACGATTAAAAATTATACCTGCATTTCCGATTTAAACTCTACCTTAAGTTGAATGTAGGAATATCCATGTATGCAAGTCCTACTCGTTGCAGCCAGAATTGTGACGTCATTACCCTAACAGAAGTAAGAGTTGCGCTTAATTTTGTATTCATTGAAATAAATTTTACTTTGTACTATACAGTGGTTTGTCATTACTTTACCAGTTCAGAATTATGTGCTCTCTAATGAGAAAACAATTGAAGTTCTAATGATTTCAGAGATATTTTGAAAATATAAAAAGCGTCATTTTTAAATATGGCCATGATTTTGTGGCCCGATCAACAGGCCTTTTTGATTTTACTTACAATTAGATTATGTCAGATTTAATTTTCTTTTGCTATTAAATTCGCTGGAAACAAATAAAATTTTGCCGGAGCCGGAATCGGAGTCGACAGTTTTTTTACCGACTCCACAGCTCTGGCTGTACCACAAATCAATCTGACGATTAATAAAAAAACAACTATAAGTAAAGGAAATATGACATGCCGTCTCTGTTTCTGACAAACGTGGAAAAGATGGGTTGTTTGTTTTTAATTTTGGATCACTCTGTGTGATGTCGCGCGCACCAAAAGTCGAAATCGCTGATATATAAGTGTGCCGCGGGCGGTGCGGGTTCAGTCTTGTCACGAACGCCGCCAGGGGGAGGTTTGAGCTTGTGCCGGTCGCTAAAACCTCGTGCTTTCGGCCGAGTTTTGTTTTCGGTGCGATTTCTGTTGTTTTACCGAAAAGCCCAGTTTTGTTGTTGATGTTATTGTTGTTGTTCACCTGAAGAAGTGTTTTGAAATGCCGTGCTTGAATTGTTGTTGGAGGAAGAATGATGACGTTAAGGCTGAAGTTATCAATGCTGAAGCGATTACAGGTATGCGTGTTGTTGATTTATTCGAATCAAGTATAAAGAATAAGATATGTTTCTGAATTGAGGACAAGAATTTTAGACAATAGGTACGTTGGTTATTTTCGGTTGAATATAAAATTACTTAATAATAATAAAACTAAAAACATATTGTGAATTTCAAACAATATAAAAGAAAATTATATACATTTTTTAATTCACAGAGTTTTGAATAATAATCGTTATTTATTTTATTCACAAAAGATGGAACTCTTCTCCGTTCAGCTGTAAACATAATCTGAGTGTGCTTGAAATAGTCCATGCTCAAAGGTGTAGTAAATAAAACTGTAATAAAGACCTCCTTTTCCTTTGCAAATGATTTGATTTTAATGAGTACCGGTTTCGATCATACGATCATCTTCAGCTCAAATCTACAAAACATAATTAACACAGGGTAAAATCAATTAACAATTATTACAACTTACAAATCAGAGGTTAGAACAATTATAATGTAATAAATAAACAAAAACTTACGGTCAATTCTTCAGAAACCTTATATACGTAAACGTCGCAATACATTTCAACACATCAAAATTATAATAAGCAGGAACGGCAAAAATCCAAAAAACGACATCACTCCACTTGCACGTCAAGGCGAATAAGAGGACACGAGGTGGAAAATCGAATGGATTATAAACTGTATATGCGTGGTAATACACAGGTACGCATGCAACCAAGACAGCGCGGCGCGGCAAAGAAAAATTCGAAGGAACTTCGAAATGTTAGACATTTTAAAAACACGCAAAATAAATAAACAAAAACAAAACATAGACCAGGCTAATGAACTAAGATAATGACAATACAGTAAAACAAAAACATCTTTTCAATAAATAAGTATGAGCCAGACTAGACGACATACATGAAAAGAGGTTTGTGAGGAAAATTTGTTTGATCATTAAGAAGCTTAATACTTCTGTCAGACTTATGCTTTTCTATTTGGTATTGTTCTAATAAATCAAGCTTATAGTTCTTTTTACACTTGTGAAGTAGTTTACTGTTTTTATAATCTATGATGTGACCTGTTTCCATTTTATGTTGATAAAGATTATGAATTTCTAGTTTGGTGCTCTAAAATGCGTTTGGAAATGGTTCGTCCAGTCTGGCCCACATACACTGAAGGGCAGTGAGAACAGCTAACAGAGTACACTCCAGAGTTTTCCAAAATGGGGGTAGGGGACTTGAAATTGGCCAAAAGACTAAACAGTTTATTAGGATTACTGTAAGCTGGAAAAATGTCAAATTTAGGCAAAATTTTAGTAAGTTTTGTAGTGGTGCCATTGTAAGATAAGGGTCTGTAAATTTTATTATCTTTTCTCTCGACAACATAGAGTGGATCAGCTTTCAATAAATATTGCTTTAAAAGTTGATCGATGTGTTTTGCGTGAAATAAGTTGTTCAGAGCGATTTCATATATATAATTTAATTCATCAATTCTTGAAGAGGAATCAATGGGATAAGTAAGACAACGATTGATCATGAAGCGAAAAGAAGCCATACGTTGGGAGAAAGGGTGTGCGGAATCATAAGGAATTATAGTGGGTACAGCAGAAGGCTTTCTAAAAATTTCAAATTTTATATTATTTTCATTATTGATTAGAGTTAAATCAAGGAAGTTTCCGTCTCAATGACAAAAACTAGGAACAAAGCTAAGACTGCACAGGAGCAAGATTCAAGCGGCAGCGATGATGATTGTTCGAACGGGGATATACTAAAAGAACTAAAGGAAATGAGAAACGAAAACCGAGAAATGAAAAAGGCACTGGACTTCTTATCTGATAAATTTGATGAAATTCAAAGGGAGAACAAGGAACTGAAAAAAATGATGAAGGAGGAAAACAGGGCGAGAGAGTTGCTTGAGCATCGAATGGAGGAGATTGAGGAAGCCGTCGAACGCCAAGAAAAAGTGAAAGTATACAACAACTTGATTATTAGTGGGATCGAAACCCAAGACCGCAATGAAAACGCAAAAGAAGTCGTAATGAAGATAATCAGAGGAATGAAACTGCATATTGATGATAATGAAGTGTTAAACGCAAAGAGAAAACATGAGGGGAAGCCAAATAGTCCAATTGTAGTTGAACTAAGAGCAAAAGATCAACAACAAAATATACTAAAAGCACGTAAAACAACAGGAGCTATAACAACCACCGATTGCTCCCTAAAGGGAAAGCCCGCAACGATCTACATAAACGAACAACTCACCTGGAAGAATAATGTATTGTTTTTCAAATGCAGACAGGCAAAGCGTGAAAAACGCTATGCACATGTATGGACCACAGACAACAAAATCTACATGAAAAAAACAGACAACAGCGAAAGAATACGAATTAAAAGTCAGGTGGACCTAGACCAATTAAAGTAAAAAAAAAACAAAAAAAGAAAAGAAAAAAAAAGGAAAAAAAAAGAAAAGAAAAAATGTATATATTTTTTGTTTGTTTAAATGATGGGCTCTATATATATGCACAACGTTAGAAGTATAAAAAATAAATATCACGAAATTGAATTAATTCCCACACTTAACAATTACCCAATAGCGATCATAATAATAGAAACATGGCTATCACCAATAAACGAACACCTCTACAACATAGATGGATATAACGCTGAATATTACTCAAGACAAGACGGAAGAAATGGAGGTGGCCTAGCAATATTTATAAGAGCAGATAACCGATACAACATCAAAAACAAAGTCACCATAAATAACATCGAAATGACATCAATATACATAGATAACATCAAAACAACCATAAGTGCAGTCTATCGACCACCGCAAGTACCATATACCGACGTCAAACATGTACTCCAGAATATCCTATTAAATAGGAGGGCGGACCATATAATACTGGGGGACTTTAATGTAAACATAATGGACAAAAATAATGAAACAAGAGACTACAAAACTACTATCACTGAACAAGCGTATACACTGATCAATAAAACAGGACAAAAACATTATACCAGAACCAACCCACGAGGACAAAACACGATACTAGACCATGTTATGACAAATGCAAAACACAGGATAAATAAACTTAAAATAGCACCCTGTAATATTTCGGACCACTACCCTCTAATAATTGAGCTTACTGAACGACAAAAAAGAACTTATACCTACCACGAATACAAACAAACAGACAATAAAAAAATTAAAGAGGATATGATGAACATCGCAAATAAACACATAGACACTTTCGAGGATCTTTCAAGGGAGATGGAAAAGATAATCTCTAGCAACCAAAAGACCAAGAGAATAAAGCGTACTAATGAATGCCCGTGGATAACTGAACGCGTTATAAAGCAGATAAAAGAAAGAAACAAATTACACAAGCGTTATAGAGAAAACATAGAAAATGAATTATCAAAACAAAGATTTTACGCAGTGAAGAAAATAACGAACGACACAATAAAAAAGGCAAAAACAGACTACTTCAAAGTTAAATTCCAAACAGTACAACACGATAGACAAAAAATGTGGCAGATAGTCAACAACTTAACAAATAAAAACTCGAGAAAATCCACAGAAATCCAACAAATAAAGAGAGAAGATGGAACAATAGTGAACACTCCAATAGAAATGGCCAATGAAATCAATAGATACTTCTCAGAAATAGGTCATACCCTGGCTCAAAAGTGTAAACACAACAAAAAGCACAAGGACTTGCCAAGAGTGAACCGTCGAGTGACTAATCCAGCCAATTTCCAGAAAACCACCGAGGAAGAGGTGAAAACAATAATAAAGGGGCTAAAAAGGAACAAAGCACCAGGATTTGATAAGATCTCGAACAAAATCCTACAGCAAAATGCGAAAATAGTAACTCCCATTATTGAAAAACTCGCGAACAATATGCTTACAAGTGGAACCTACCCCGAATACCTCAAAAAGACTGTTGTAACACCCGTATACAAGTCAGGAGACGCCGCTAGACCTTCAAACTACCGACCTATCGCAATTCTTTCAGCACTCAATAAGATAACGGAAACAATCATTAAAACACGAATAGAGCAACACATAAACACAAATAATTTAATCAGTGATAGACAATACGCCTTCCAGAAGAAAACCGGTACAACATCTGCAACAATTGACCTTATATCATATATATCTACGCATCTCGATAGGACTAGGAAAGCGGCTATAATACTTATCGATATGAGGAAGGCATTTGATACGATATGCAAAATAAAGGTAATCGAGAAACTGGAAAGATTTGGAATACGTGACAAAAACCTAAATCTCATAGAATCATATCTAAAGAATAGACCGCAAACAGTCAAAGTTGGCAAAAATGAAAGCAACACCGCTTATCCGTCACACGGATTGCCACAAGGAGGAAATTTGTCACCTGTCATGTACATCCTCTACACCAACGACATCCATGAATTACATCTCAAAGGCAAATTATTTGCGTACGCCGATGACATCTGTATTGCCTACAATAATGAAACCGCAGAAGCTATGGAAAGAGATGTCAAAGAAGACCTAGAAAAGATAGAAAACTGGTGCACAGAGAACGACCTAACAATAAATGAAAGTAAAACCAACTACATCATAATGAATAACAAGAAAGAGCAAATACGATTTAACCTAAGAGTAAACAACAACGATATACAAGAGGTCAAGGAAGTTAAATACCTAGGATTAACCATAACACAGGACTTCAAGTGGAATAGCCACATCAACCTAATCCGAAAGAAAAACGCAGCCACAATTTCAAAGGTCCTGAAGATAAAGCAGCTAATACCAACTTACATGAGAAAAACTATTTACCATTCCATGTTTATGGCGAACATCAACTACCTGACAACTTTGTGGGGAGCTACAACTGCAAAAAACCTGAATATGCTGCAGAGACAACAGAATAAGATACTAAAAATACTCTATAATCTGAAATACCGCACACCAACCAAGGAAGTGTTTGAAAAAACAAAGGAACTCAACATACAACAGACGATACTGCTTAACGACATCATGCTGCTACACAAAATCCAGACAAACGAACTACGAACCAACATAAAATTAACATTAACTAGGCAAGTACACAGCATTCACACCAGGCAACATACGCAAATAAGACCGCAAACATATAAAACATGCAAATATTCCTTGAGCACGACAACGACAACAGTACAGAAATACAACGGAATTGACAGTAAGATAAAAAAATTACAGCTAATACCATTCAAAAAGAAAATCAAAACAATGATACTGTCGGGGAAGATCCGGCCGTAGCTGACACCGATCCAGACCAATAAACCCAATAGACCCTCAATACCGTTAGCCCGGGGAGAAGATTTTCGACACTCGAGGTGAGGCCAGAGGGAGGAAACCGTGTGAGGATTATCAGTACCACTGATGATTGCCCATACATAACCATATGTGTGATCTTTATACATATATATATATATATATATATATATATATATATATATATATATATATATATCTTTGTTGATGTATACACATGTATGGCAGAACAAATAAATAATTTCAAATTTCAAATTTCAAAAAAGTAGAATTTGATCCAATTTCCAAAGTAAAAGTTAATTTATTGTGATTTTACCCTAATTGATGTTAATTATGTTTTGTAGATTTGAGCTGAAGATGATCGTATGATCGAAACCGGTACTCATTAAAATAAAATTATTTGCAAAGGAAAAAGAGGTCTTTATTACACTTTTAATCTGAGTGTCTTTTTCTTATTTTCAAAAATGTGCTGCAACATAACTTCGTCAATATTTGCGCAACAATTTGTGATTTGGTCCATCAGTTCTTCTGCATTAGCTAAGCGTTGTTTATATACGTTGTCCTTCAAATATCCAAATATCGAAAAATCCAAAGGTGTCAGGTCACAAGAACGAGCGGGCCATTTTAAATTAGCATTTCGGCTTATGAAACGCATACCAAAAAATTCTTGCGAAAATCGGATATTTTCGGTTGTGGATTGTGGTCATCCAATTATTTAATAAAAAATTGCTGGATCTGTTCCCTATATCTGAATCCATTTATCGTGTCTTAAAAAGAAAATATTGTCGAATCCAAAATGTTATTATCCATGTGTTCGAGAAACCAGCGACAATATGCAACACTACGTGGATAATCAACTGGTTCTTGGACTAATGTGATTTTGTAGGACATCATATGCAGCTTTGTTTTTAAACTTTCTGACAAGTGGTGTATGGTGCGCCAGATTGTGCAAACAATCTTGATAAAGATTTTTTGGGACTCCGTGCCGTTCGTCCTCTTAGGTCTTCGACAACTTCAGCACTCACCATTTACAGTTAGTTTGCCACTGATTTTGATAGAACGGCAAAGATGTTGTAACATGGATATTACCTACTTTGACTACAGTCTTTTATGATGAGCCTTTATATACGCAAGTATATATATATATCGTTCATTGAAGATAACCGTTGTTTTGATGAGTTGTCTTACTTTAAGATTGTACAATTTTAAATGGATACTATACTTATTTGACTTAATAATTTGTTCTCTTAGATTAATAGGTTGGGTAGTTAGATTAATAAGATCACATTCTTGGTTCACCTACCTCTTTTAAATATGTTTAAATGTGAATGCAATTAACGCATTAAAACATATTATTGTTAATTTGTAACCAGAGCCATTAGAGCTGTTGGACATTTCTACGTCAGGTACATTGACGGAATAATAGCACAATCACTGACGCTGCATAGACATGTATGCAATTATATACCCTCTAAAGGAGCTCCTACACGCAGTGCCAACGTCTCGCCAACGTTGGTGGTGTGACACGCTGCGCGTAGTGCGTGCATTCACTTCGCCAACATGTTGGTATTGGGCGCAAGGTATTTCTGTGTGTCGTAGAAGGCTCGTAGCGTCCCGTAGAGAATGAAAAATGAACAGTGAACAGGATATCATTGCTGTTGCCGCAGCGTCCATTATTTTAAGCAGTGCATTGTTGCTTAGAATTAAAAAAGGGAACCCTCGAAAGAGGACACTGTTTAATAAGGTTGTTAAATATTAAACATGTTTTTCAGTCATTATTTATACAGTACGTTCGAAAATATTAAATACATTAAGGAATACAAATATACAGCAATACAGGAAACAAAATTATTTAGTTCTTTGTATTTGCCACGTGACATTAAAAAAATCTCCCTTTTTATTTTCTTTATGTTTCAAGCAACAAATGCGGAATAAGATGGGATAAGATCTGATACACTGAGTGGTCTATATTTTTATGCAGGACCCTGTTAATTTGTGTCGTTTCTTTATATAAATATTTCATTGCAGTCAAATCGATGAATTCTAATTTTGATTTAAAATATAATTTATATAATAAAACTGAAATTATTTATAATAAGATACAAAGAAAAATTGAGAACCCTTACATACACGGAGTTTTAATTATAGATATTAAAATTCCGTGTATGTATATTATGTAGGTATATTAATTATCAACCCAATATTTTTAATAACAGATATACTTTTTGATATTTTTCTGATAATCAAAATAAGGAAAAGCATCCAGTATAGTTTTTAAACTTTGTTGAATACATTAAATACATCAGATTATTTAAATTTGCCGCTTAAAACTAATCTATAAATTGTTAATTAATAAATAGTTAATTGTTGTTAATTATATAAATGCAACTTTGTTTGATTGTAGTCAAGATTGTAGGGAAGAGGGTTGACCGCAGTCCTTGGACCCTATATCGTATGACTCCCCATCGTGTGTAGATTCATATCCCGCTTCCCTCCAACCCCATCCCTCACCTTTCCCTCCCCACCCTAGCGAATAAGGTTGACCGCAATTCCAGAACCTAAATACCGTACGACTCCCCAAGGTGTGCGAATTCATTTTTAAAATTTTAATGATGACGTCATTTCTGGAAAACCCGGCAGTCATACTAACCTCAAGACCGTCCCATAAATTGGCATTTTCTGTCTATTAACACAACGTTCATTCCTTCGACGTCATAAACACAAAAAAATAAACAAACGTACCTATGCCGTGGGTCACCCGTTATAACGACTTCAATATTGTCTTCAGAATATTAATTTATTGCTTGTTAATTTATTGTAACTGTAAGGTTAATATAATGCTTATAAGAACCATAATTATTGTGAATAAATTTACAAAATATTAAAAAAAGTTTTCATGTTTTTACATTTGGGCAATCAGGCATTTGGGCAAATAATAAATCATCATTGTCCTTAAAGTACGTACAAACATAAATAATGCAGTATATATAATAAAATATAGATAGATAACTAAACTTTTCATCGGTAGTACGTACAATGCTAAAACAGAATGAAATAAAGCGGACAAGGTCGACATATTGGCGATGTGCATTGGCACAGTTGGGTCTCGCTACGCGAAGCACTCCGATGGCCAATGATGGCCCCTATTGGCACTGCGTGTGGGAGCACCTTAAAGGAGCTCCTACACGCAGTGCCAACGTCTCGCCAACGTTGGTGGTGTGACACGCTGCGCGTAGTGCGTGCATTCACTTCGCCAACATGTTGGTATTGGGCGCAAGGTATTTCTGTGTGTCGTAGAAGGCTCGTAGCGTCCCGTAGAGAATTAAAAATGAACAGTGAACAGGATATCCTTGCTGTTGCCGCAGCTCCCATTATTTTAAGCAGTGCATTGTTGCTTAGAATTAAAAAAGGGAACCCTCGAAAGAGGACACTGTTTAATAAGGTTGTTAAATATTAAACATGTTTTTCAGTCATTATTTATACAGTACGTTCGAAAATATTAAATACATTAAGGAATACAAATATACAGCAATACAGGAAACAAAATTATTTAGTTTTTTATATTTGCCACGTGACATTAAAAAAATCTCCCTTTTTATTTTCTTTATGTTTCAAGCAACAAATGCGGAATAAGATGGGATAAGATCTGATACACTGAGTGGTCTATATTTTTATGCAGGGCCCTGTTAATTTGTGTCGTTTCTTTATATAAATATGTCCTTTCAGTCAAATCGATGAATTCATAATTTTGATTTAAAATATAATATATATATAATAAAACTGAAATTATTTATAATAAGATACAAAGAAAAATTGAAAACCCTTACATACATGGAGTTTTAATTATATTTATGTATATTTATTATCAACCCAATATTTTTAGTAACAGACAACTTTTTGATATTTTTCTGATAATCAAAATAAAGAAAAGCATCCAGTATAGTTTTTAAACTTTGTTGAATACATTAAATCAGTGATGTTAAATACCCGGGTATTTATTATCAAGGGTAAATACCCCGGGTAAATACCCGGGAATTTACCCAAAGTGGGTATTTATAGGGGTTTATAAATAACATCATATTGTTATTAAAAATAGCAATAAAGGGAAATATCTAATTATTAAAAAAAGGTTTTTCTTTTATCACAAAATCAAAAGGTATTCTTATTTCGCTATAAATCCAACTAAATGTACTTACTGAATGTTTTTACATAACGCAAATATTTTACATTATTTGTAATCAAGAGTACACATGTACAGAGTGTCCCATTTTTTCCCGCATAACTTTTTTCCAGATAGTAAATGACACTGAGTAAAAAGGTTCATATGGAAATGTTTTCTTTATTCCTTAAAATATTACAACCGTTTGAAATAATTGTAAAATAATTGCAAAACTGTATATTAAATGACTTAACTTATTTAGGAACTGATAAACCCTATAAGTCGGCATGAAAGAAACTTTATACACAGAATGACAATTACTTCTAGAGAAACAAAAATCTAAAAAGTTTCATGTGTATTATGTTTTCGTTCATTTGTTATTTACTTTATTTTTAACATTTTGAATTATTTACTTAAATTTATTTACTTTTAATTTTGTTATTGGTATTAATTGTGTTCTTTCTTAGTTTTAGCATTGTTTGATATGTAGTTTAGAGTTTATTTTTCTTTATTTAGTTAACATTTCAAGCCGCTGTAACTTGGCGTTGAGAAAACAATTAGGTCCATATGAATAGTTATACTCAAAATGACGTTTACTATCTAAAAATAATTCTTGCTGGAAAAAAGTGTTACACCCTGTATAAATATCTCTGAAATGTTGTTAAATCGTGTTGTAAGGATAAAAAGGATAAATACCCAAAATTTAGGTATTTACCCTAAGTAGGGGTAAATACCCCGGGTAAATACCCGGGTAAATACCCATTTTATAAGTTCCCACCCGCCGGGTATATACCCGGTCCACATCACTGCATTAAATACATCAGACTATTTAAATTTGCCGCTTAAAACTAATCTATAAATTGTTAATTAATAAATAGTTAATTGTTGTTAATTATATAAATGCAACTTTGTTTGATTGTAGTCAAGATTTTAGGGAAGAGGGTTGACCGCAGTCCTTGGGCCCCTATACCGTATTGAGTCCCCATCGTGTGTAGATTCATATCCCGCTTCCCTCCAACCCCCGCTCTCACCTTTCCCACCCCACCCTAGCGAATAAGGTTGACCGCAATCCCAGAACCTAAATACCGTATGACTCCCCATTGTGTGCGAATTCATTTTTAAAATTTAGTGATAACCTCATTTCCGGAAAACCCGGAAGTCATACTAACCTCAAGACCATCCCATAAATTGGCATTTTCTGTCTATTCACGCAACGTTCATTCCTTCAGCGTCATAAGCACAAAAAATAAACAAACGTACCTATGCGTGGGTCACCCGTTATAACGCCTTCAATATCGTCTTCAGAATATTATTTTATTGCTTGTTAATTTATTGTAACTCTAAGGTTAATATAATGCTTATAAGAACCATAATTATTGTGAATAAATTTACAAAATATTAAAAAAAAGTTTTCATGTTTTTACATTTGGGCAATCAGGCATTTGGGCAAATAATAAATCATCATTGTCCTTAAACTACATACAAAGATAAATAATGCAGTTTATATGATAAAACATAGATAGATAACTAAACTTTTCATCGGTAGTACGTACAATAATGCTAAAACAGAATGAAATAAAGCGGACAAGGTCGACATATTGGCGATGTGCATTGGCACAGTTGGGTCTCGCTACGCGAAGCACTCCGATGGCCAATGATGGCCCCCGTTGGCACTGCGAGTGAGAGCACCTTTAGAGACCTTTCTTACGACGAGAAACTAAAGAACATTAAAGCACATTCTTATTATAAGTATGTGTTGTCTTAAAACAAACAAATTTTGTTAAGAATGTTATTTTCGTAACATTAGACAATCATTTCTCTGTGTTCAGTCTTTAGCATTTGTAGTAAACGTTTTCGGAAATATTTTGGTATAAATATGATATTATGAATAGAATATGAATAGGATATTCTAATATTTTAATAACTGACTTGAAAATCTGAAACTGTCGCATTTAATTAATCTTATTACAAGGCTTCAAAATACAGTGTGTCTCACGGGACGTTGGACTGTATGGGTACTTTTGTTATTATTAAAGATAGAAAGTCGATTAAATGGACAAAGTAGTTCATATTTATGTGCTCTTTCATAATCTGTTCAGAAAACAGTTGAATTCCAAATGGTTTCCAAGCTATTTTGAAAAAAAATATTTTTTTTAAATTATGGTCATAAATTAATTTTATTAATTTTTTTTTATATTTTATAGTGTTGGTTTTCTTAAAACTAATTCTTGACAGGAAACAGGGAGCCATACTTTGTCTTCATCAGACTTCTTGAAAGAAGTTCTTGGGACAGATGGATGGTAAAAGCTATTATATACATCATCATTCCACCACTGATAGTCATAAACACTGGCAATTATACCTTATTTTCTATTCCATTTCTTGACGAAAGTATATGTGGAAAATTCTAGTTCCAGTTATCTTTTTGCAGCTCTGAACTCGATTATCAAGGAAGGGTGGTTTGCGTTGTAAAATCTATTATTTTTTGACCAAGATGTATTTTATCCCTGGAACGAAATTATCTATCATATTTTTGGGACAAAGAAAAAGGAAAGATGTTCCCACTGAGCAGTTGGAATTTAATGCTTTTCAGGATTAATAACCTAATTTATCCCCGAATCAGACTTAATTCAATAATCATATCGATCTCATCATTCCACTTTTTTGCCTGCAGATAAAATCCAACTGAATTTAACGCTGACCTATGTTGTTTTAAGCGCAGTGCAGAGGATTTTACGTCTGCATTTGACGAGCTGCCCTTTCATGGCGATTGAGTTAATATTTCATACGCTAGCTGCCATAAATGCGATGTACGCGCTTCAGTCTTTTCTGAAGCGTTCTGGATTAAAAAGAGACCCTGGAGCAATTAGAATAAATTGAGGGCCTCTGTGTGATATATAGAACACTAGCTTTTTCTCATTCTGACCCGCTGTGGATATATTTATATTCCTCCTATACAATATTCTCTTGAAAAGCTAATTCTACCCTTCATTACACGGACATTTGCTTGCTTTTATATCGTGCTCGGTAAATTAATGAATACTCGTGTTAATGAATACAAAAAATACAAAACTTATAACTCAATAAACCACTGTTATTTCGATATTACATCCAACGGGCAAGAATATTCTAGACTTTTTCATATACTTCAAATGAAGAAAACAACAACCTGACAGAGTTATTGGTCAAAATCTAACATTATTTGTTTTCAATATTTTTGCCTTTCCAAATGTGTGACAAAATAAACCTATAATTTGAATCTTCTGCTCATAATGGTACTTTAGGAGAAGAACAGAGTTGTAGGTGGTGGATTTCAATATGATCTTATATTCCAGATAAGATTACTAACCTATCACCAGACAAGTTCTGAGCTTCTATGACAAAAATTATGTCGGTCCCATTCATAGAAAATCAGTAAATGTACGGAGTGATTTCCAATACTGAGAGAGTATTCAATTAGCTTTGAAGAAGCGAGCAACATGGCTTGCGAAACGTCAGCATTAACAAATCTAGACACACGGCATAACCCGGAAGCAGTTTATTTTTTTTTTTTTCTAAATGATTCTGGCCGTGAAAGCCTACGTACTTACTTAAATTTTAAACAACTTTGTTAAAAAGACTATATTCTCAACATTTTGTTTTTAATGTAGAAGGATTCCGTGAGGCGATACAAGGTGAGGTGATTGTAGCGTTGAAATAAAAAACGTTCTTCCTTGTAGATATTTTAATATCTACAAGGAAGAACGTTTTAATATCTACAAGGAAGAACGTTTTTTATTTCAACGCTACATTTTGTTTTTAGTTCATTCCAATATCTGAATTTTGTAGAAGATAAACAATTTCAAATAAAATTTGCAAAAAAAGCAATTTAAATTGGTGTTAAACCTTGCAGCAATTGTTACTTGATTATGAGTGAAATACAAAATCTTGCTTTAAACTGTGTATATTCTAAAAATTCAGATATTGTGATGAATTAAAAAACAAGATGTTGAGAATTTATATGGTTTTGTTAGAGAGTACCTAGTTGCCAACCTGCGAGAGAACAAGTTCCTTAATTATTAAAAATTTTTAAATATCCATTAGACAGAATACAATTTCTTTACCAGTAATTTGGTGTATTGCTAAGATTCTGTGTTTTCTATTAAGTTTCTGTATATTCTTGTATTGCGACTAAATGACAGGGGATACTGATTCCAATAAAACTCTGCAAATAATAAAAATGGTTAAAATTGTTAAAATAGTGTAATTTTGATGGTAAATGACAGAACGAACTGCTTTGTAGTCATTTAGCTCAGAGTCTAGTTGTTGACAAAAATGAATATTAATTTATACTTAGTATTGTATTGTACTTAGTATTGTAAGTTACCTAAACTGAGCAATTCACGTTGTTCTTTGAAAAAAGTACAATTGTGAAACAACGGTTTTCAACCCCAAAATTTTAGTTTAATAATTATGAAAATGTTACTGTTACTGTTCATTTTCGTAGTAATTCTCTAAAAACCCTCTAAAAACTGTGAAAAAATAATATTTTCTAAAAAGCGGGACTTTTTGAAACTGCGCGGGACGCGGAACAAAAAAGAAAAAGCGGGACTGTCCCGCCAAAAGCGGGACGTCTGGTCAACTTATCCATATGACACTTTTTACTCAGAATAAATGTTTCTTAATTTTTTTATTTTGAGCAATGATATTTTTTAAATTGTTTTAATGAATTTATTTATTTAATTCTTTGTAAAAGGTACTGTTTGTATTCTTCGTTTTCGCATTGTTTGAATTGTATTTTCTTTTTCCTTCCTTTGGTAATACTTGAAACGGCTGTAACTTTTGAAAGAACTGAAAAGAACAAATAAGTTTATATGTAGAGAGAAATATCTGCAATGTTACAGAAAATGAATGTAATAAACTACTAAAAAAGCTGTAAACGAAGACTTAAGAAGATTCACCTTCGGTAAATCCAATGTCTGCATAAAGATAAACATAACCTCCAAAACAACGAGAACAAAACACGTTCTTAAATGGATAATTAGTTTTATTATTCAGAATTACAGATACAGATATTCCTAATTTCCCAACGCAAACCACCCCAATTCAAGCCGCAAAACTTAAAAGCATCAATACGCTATAATATTTCACATAATATGTATTATGCCCGCTCATTAAACCTTATTTTTACGACTATGCTATAAAAGTTACGCGCTTTTGTCGTCGTAAAAGTTGATTGGTTGTGTACAGGGGCGTCATTCGACGCTCACAGTCGCAAAAGATCAAATTTTACGCTATAATTGGATAAAATTTGCCATTATGGCGTCCTACTTCAATTAAAGGACTATTTTGTGATCCAGGAATGCTACAGGATGCTTAATGTGTATACAGTGTGTCCTCCGATGGACCTAACTATACATATAATGGACGTAATTTTTAATTTCTCGAGAAAAAGTCATTCTTTATAAAGAGTTTTGGATGTCCTAAAAAGTCAAAAGCCATTGTTAAGAGTAAACTTTCGGTTTTTCGGAATTAGACCAAAAATGTTATAGGTAAAAGTTGTTTTATATTTAAATTTATGCCCAGATATCAAATTTCATTGTTGTATTTTAAGTTTTATATTTTATGTATTTTTAACAAAGTAATTTAACAAAACATTACTCCACATGTTCCCCTCCTACAGCTACACATTTTTCCAATCTTCTTCTAAACTCCCGATATACCAAATCAATTGTTTCTTCATTTATTTCGTCTACTGCTTCCCTAATTTTTATTTTAGAATGTCTACATTATCATGAAAATTATTCGCATACACCTTCTGTTTTAAATAACCCCACAGAAATAAATCAAGCGGCGTTAAATCAGGTGAACGTGGTGGATATCCTACGTGGGGCCGAATCGTCCAATCCGCTTATTTGGAAAATGTCTGTTCAACCAATCCCTGACTTGATATGCGCTATGAGCAGGACAACCGTCGTGTTGATAGTGTAGTGAACACCTGAGCTGTAAGTTGATTTCGTCCAAAGTAGGTAGCAAAAAATTTTCCAACACATCAAAATAAGTGTGCTGGTTTATAGTACCGTCAAAAAAGTATGATCCAATTATTTTCTTGTAATAAATCCCACACAATCACTTTTTTATATTTTTGAGAATCGGTTGTAATACGAAAATTTGGATTTGCTCGAGACCAATATCTGCAATTCTGTGAACTAACAACTTCATTTGTTGTAAACGTCGCTTCGTCAGAGAAAATAATTGTAGAAAAATCTATCGACCATAATTCGTTCTCCCAATAATAGGCAAAATTCTAATCGACGAGCATCATCTCCTTCTACTAAAGTGTGTATCAGTACTGGTTTATAAGGATGAAATTTTTGATTTGAAAAGATCCTTTGCAGGTGGCTTTTACTGATATACAAGTCTCGAGATCTTTTCCTCAACGATTTTTTTGGGCACGTGTTCACGGAATCAATAGCTAACATAGCTCCTGCATCATCTTCGCCATTTCGCTTTTTTCTTAATATTTTTCACGTCTCCTGTTGCATGAAATTTTTTAACCAATTCACGAACACAATTGACAGAAACGTATACCTCAGGGTATTTGCTGTTAAAAACTTCAATAGCACGGCGGTACGATACCTCACCTATGCCGTAACAAAGAACTAAATAAACCCTTTGCTCTAAAGTCAACATACTTTCAATCAGCTTCTATCAACAAATTGCTTGGATACGCTTTTACTACTGCAAACTGAACAATCATAATTGTGATCTCTACATTTTTTGTTCACCTTTATGTAATGTTTCTTCACTGGTACGAGATGTAAAATTTGAAACAGATTATTCAAGTTTGATATTTGAGCATAAAATTAATTCAAACTAACTTACCAATAACATAATTACCAATAACATTTTTGATCTAATTCCGAAAAGCCGATAATTTACTCTTCGGCCAATTTAACATTTTCGTGTTTTTTAACCATCCTGTAGATATGTTAAATCAAAATATTAACAATGGCTTTCGACTTTTTAGGACATCCAAAACTCTTTATAAAGAATGAGTTTTTCTCGAGAAATTAAAAATTACGTCCAATATAGGTATAGTTAGGTCCATCGGGGCACACACTGTATATATAGACAACGTATAAGAACGTTTAAAAATGGGGAAGTAAAAGAAACTAAAATCGATGTATTATCTGCGTTTTAGTGCACATAAGGGAGTACTGCGAACCAGCGCCATCTCAACGCAACTAGTCGTACCACATACTTATGTATCTACTTATGCCACTTTTCACAGAATCTGTTTTGTCCAAAGTATTATCGTTGTTATATACATACTCCATGTTGATAATAAAAACGTGCAGTGTAAATTTTACAATAATTTTGTTGTGTTTGGACAACAGAAAACGTGGAAAGTGACTTTATTATTTAGACAAAGAAAATTCTGGAGGTTTTTTTTTGTCAGTAAGTGTGCCAGACTTGATATTGCGGCCGGTGTAGTGGGTATAATAACCAGAAAGGATCAAATAAAAGGGGCCTTTGTTGGATTGCGTAGGGATGCCAGTTCCAGGTCTGTAAAACTCCGATAATATACATGAGAAAAGTTTATTCGTACGTGTTTTTCCGACCTCATATATTGTGTAGGGGCGTAGCATACGTGAAAATAAACCGATTCCAGGATACTGTAGCTTGACCTTTTATAATATACACTACACAAAAAAAATTAGGGGAACACTTTTTTTGAAACCTGTAAATTTTTAAATAATAGTTCTAGGCAAATCAAATTTAGTATACTTCAACGGCATATATTTAAATGTAAATTAATAACGCTAAACAAAATGAAAATGGCTGTCATAGTATCGATGACAGTCGGGTTTTCTGTGGATAGGTGAGGTTTAATACACTGTACGAGCAAGAATCACTTCCTCACACCTGCGTGGCATGCTTCGCACTTGTCTGCGAAGAGATTCTTGTGGTATGCTGTACCATTCCTCAATCGGGGCTTGTGTCAGTTCCTGTATGGTTAGTGGTGGATGAGGGCGCTTGCGAATACGTCGGTCAAGCTGATCCCACACGTGTTCAATAGAATTCAGGTCAGGACTTAACGCCGGCCATTCCATGACCTGAATTCCACGTTCTTGTAAAAAGTTTCTGGTGATGCCGTCGGTATGTGGCTTTGCATTGTCCTGCATTAGGATGCAATTTTGACCGACGCCATATGCAGCAGGCACCACATGGTCCTCCAAGATGTTTCTCATGCAATTCATGGCAGTTAGTCTCCCAGGAACCACCACAAGTTCAGTTCTGTTGTCTATACTGATTCCAGCCCAAACCATCACAGATCCACGACCAAATCTATCCACTTCCTGTATAGTAGCGGCTGCGTAGCGTACACCAGGACGTTGATACACGTACTCGACCGTCGCAACACTCGCAACGAGTTAAACGAAATCTGGACTCGTCCGTAAACAGTACAGGCGTCCAGTGACGAAGTTACCAATCTCTGTGATCCAGAGCAAACCTCATTCGCGCTGCTTGGTGATGCTGCGTAATAAGGGCACGGACACACAATTAGCGACGCTCATAGCAGTGCTCATAGCGGCGCTGGTAGCGGATCGTTTGAATACACAGGTGCTTATGGAAATAAACATACAGTCCGCGGAATCAACACCGCTAGCAGCTACGCTCAAAGCGCCCGTTCATGGCCATAAGCACCTGTGTATTCAAACGCTCCGCTACCATGGCTTCTATGAGCACTGCTAGAAGCACTGCTATGAGCGTCATTAATTGTATGTCCGTGCCCTATAATGGCAACACTGGCTGCAGCCTGCGCCCAGTAGTCGAGTTGGAACTGTCGTGATTGTACTATCGTGGCCATATATGTCCCATCTTTTGACGTCGATTCTCTCGGTAAATCAAGGGGCAAAAAAATTTGAAACAATTCTGATGCTGTCTTTAATTGATACTCTACCACTCATAAAAATTAGAAATCTGTATATGTTGGTGTTTTCCGGATTTTTCGAAATTAAGAAGAATTGGTGCTGTTTTTGGCCTGTAAATTTCATTCGTTTAACTTTAGCAATTAATTACTCCGGAAATAATCCATAGATTTCAACGAAATAAAAAGTAAAATCACCCGCGGAATGTTAGCTTTCAATGTGCATTTTTGTAAAATGATTGGGTTAGTGGTTGACTCACAAAAAGCTATATTATGCAATGCCAGCAATTCCGTTATTAGAAGAGCTAGAATAATGAACTATAGACTATAGGCTACCCAATATTTCATATGTTTAAAGTTTATTACATAATCATTGTTTATCTTGCATTTTCCATGCAAAAGATCGTGTTGAAACGCCGCGTGAATTCAGACGTTATACGGTCTTTGGTGTGATGCGAGGAAGGCAGTCGTTAGCGGTGCTGTCGACAGTGAGAGAACGGCGGACAGCTGATTACCAATACACAAAAAGAACGATACCTAACTTGTCAAGGTAGTAATATAAGCTAACAGAATTAAATTCTTAATTTTTTTAATTCAGAATTTTGTTTATAATATGTGACCCGCTACGAGAGAAATGCCCTAACTGCCATCTCTCGTTTCGATAGTATTGACTCCTGTGTTTGACGTCTCATAACTCTAAAAGAAAGAAAGAAAAAAAGAAAAAATTGAATTAAAGTGTGTCATACTCCTGAATCATTTCTACATATGTTGTATGACTATCAAAATTGTTTGCCTCTCGGTGTAAACATGAGCGCGAGTTTGCACCCGATGTTTTGCATTTCTAAATTAACGGTCGTCTTTCCGTTTTTTTTTTCTCCTAAACCGCTTACCACTAAAATTTCAATGTTGTTCAGGTTGCATTCAGAGTCTCTTCTATCGATTGGCATTTTGTTTTCTTCAGTTTCTATACAATAAGGTTGTAAACGAGATTGTGATGGAAGCGGATAGATCGCTAGGAATGTTAACATGACAACGCAGTTAGCATGCATATAATCCTTATTTACTGCGTCACATGTCTCTTGAATTTAATAGCATTGCGAGCATTTTTTAATTTTTAAGACCGAAATAAACATGAACAATATTTTGCGCAGATCGGTCAGACCGGTCAGTGACTCCGTCTTTGTATTTATATGAGTCCGTTTTTGTGTTTATTTATTAGTAATATTTAAATACAGGCAAAAACAATATAACATAAATACAACTCTTGATATATTACATATATCACAAACGGCAGTTCTGAGCGTATAAAACTGATAGGTCGTTATACATATTGTGTCCGTAAACACTGTTCTCCGAGTAACTATTGCACCGTGCGATCCCCACTACCGGCAGCGTCGCTGTCGGTCCCTTCCCCCGCATCACTCCAAAGACCGAAGAGCGCCGCGTCAATTGCGGCGATCATGAGATGCTTCAACACGATCTTTTGTAGGGAAAATGAAAGATAAACAATAATTCTGTAATAAACTTTAAACATATGATTTATTAGGTAGCCTATGATCGATACTTTGATCATCCTAGCTCTTCTAATAACGGAATTGCTGGCATTGCATAATATAGCTTTTTGTGGGTCAACCACTAATCCGATCATTTTACAAAAATGCACATTAAAAGCTAGCATTCCGCAGGTAATTTTACTTTTTAATTCGTTGAAATCTATGGATTATTTTCGGAGTAATTAATTGCTAAAGTTAAACGAATGAAATTTATAGGACAAAAACAGCGCCAATTCTTCTTAATTTGGAAAAATCGGGTAAACGCCAACATATACAGCTTTCTAATTTGTATGAATTGTAGCATATTAATCAAGGACAGTAACGCCATAATATATGGCGACGATAGTACGTTGTGTGATACTTTTCTTAATATTTTAAACGGCAGGAATTCACCATTTTCCCGTAAGTTGGGTTGGGTTGGTTTTAAGAAGGGTTCGGTGAACGCGCGTATGAAACTGGTGAGGGTCAGTAGCTCGAACAAGGTTAAGAACCACTGCCCTGGTGGCTAGAGAGAAAATCAACTTTGAAATTATGACAAATCTTTAATGGTCCGTTAATTTAAATAAATATGCAGACATTTAAAACAAAATTATCCAACGTAAAAAAGAAACTCCGGTCGTTTTTCCGATGTCTACACCAGCTTTTTTCGAACCCTTTCGTTATCATTCCAGTTCATTCATTATTATTAGTGACACGACCACATAGGGGTGTTTTTGGTTCGACACAAATCCACACACACCCACACACACACACGCGCACACAGATAGGGGCTGAAGGTAGTCGCAATTTAAATTTAGGAGTCGCGGCCAGAGATTGGCCTGCTTGTGCGGCGAACCGAGCGCCACCTCGCGTCGAAAATTCAATCCGCCCAATTTGGATCGTCCAACGTGCGAGCATCGCCGTCGCTCGGATTGAGCCGAACGGCGGGGGGGAGAGGGTGGGGGAGAATTGGTGAGGAAATCGTGGGGATAACGCCGCCGCCGGGTTAACGCATCGGCGGTCTCAAAACGGCGCTTGCGAATACGTCGGTCAAGCTGATCCCACACGTGTTCAATAGAATTCAGGTCAGGACTTAACGCCGGCCATTCCATGACCTGAATTCCACGTTCTTGTAAAAAGTTTCTGGTGATGCCGTCGGTATGTGGCTTTGCATTGTCCTGCATTAGGATGCAATTTTGACCGACGCCATATGCAGCAGGCACCACATGGTCCTCCAAGATGTTTCTCATGCAATTCATGGCAGTTAGTCTCCCAGGAACCACCACAAGTTCAGTTCTGTTGTCTATACTGATTCCAGCCCAAACCATCACAGATCCACGACCAAATCTATCCACTTCCTGTATAGTAGCGGCTGCGTAGCGTACACCAGGACGTTGATACACGTACTCGACCGTCGCAACACTCGCAACGAGTTAAACGAAATCTGGACTCGTCCGTAAACAGTACAGGCGTCCAGTGACGAAGTTACCAATCTCTGTGATCCAGAGCAAACCTCATTCGCGCTGCTTGGTGATGCTGCGTAATAAGGGCACGGACACACAATTAGCGACGCTCATAGCAGTGCTCATAGCGGCGCTGGTAGCGGATCGTTTGAATACACAGGTGCTTATGGAAATAAACATACAGTCCGCGGAATCAACACCGCTAGCAGCTACGCTCAAAGCGCCCGTTCATGGCCATAAGCACCTGTGTATTCAAACGCTCCGCTACCATGGCTTCTATGAGCACTGCTAGAAGCACTGCTATGAGCGTCATTAATTGTATGTCCGTGCCCTATAATGGCAACACTGGCTGCAGCCTGCGCCCAGTAGTCGAGTTGGAACTGTCGTGATTGTACTATCGTGGCCATATATGTCCCATCTTTTGACGTCGATTCTCTCGGTAAATCAAGGGGCAAAAAAATTTGAAACAATTCTGATGCTGTCTTTAATTGATACTCTACCACTCATAAAAATTAGAAATCTGTATATGTTGGTGTTTTCCGGATTTTTCGAAATTAAGAAGAATTGGTGCTGTTTTTGGCCTGTAAATTTCATTCGTTTAACTTTAGCAATTAATTACTCCGGAAATAATCCATAGATTTCAACGAAATAAAAAGTAAAATCACCCGCGGAATGTTAGCTTTCAATGTGCATTTTTGTAAAATGATTGGGTTAGTGGTTGACTCACAAAAAGCTATATTATGCAATGCCAGCAATTCCGTTATTAGAAGAGCTAGAATAATGAACTATAGACTATAGGCTACCCAATATTTCATATGTTTAAAGTTTATTACATAATCATTGTTTATCTTGCATTTTCCATGCAAAAGATCGTGTTGAAACGCCGCGTGAATTCAGACGTTATACGGTCTTTGGTGTGATGCGAGGAAGGCAGTCGTTAGCGGTGCTGTCGACAGTGAGAGAACGGCGGACAGCTGATTACCAATACACAAAAAGAACGATACCTAACTTGTCAAGGTAGTAATATAAGCTAACAGAATTAAATTCTTAATTTTTTTAATTCAGAATTTTGTTTATAATATGTGACCCGCTACGAGAGAAATGCCCTAACTGCCATCTCTCGTTTCGATAGTATTGACTCCTGTGTTTGACGTCTCATAACTCTAAAAGAAAGAAAGAAAAAAAGAAAAAATTGAATTAAAGTGTGTCATACTCCTGAATCATTTCTACATATGTTGTATGACTATCAAAATTGTTTGCCTCTCGGTGTAAACATGAGCGCGAGTTTGCACCCGATGTTTTGCATTTCTAAATTAACGGTCGTCTTTCCGTTTTTTTTTTCTCCTAAACCGCTTACCACTAAAATTTCAATGTTGTTCAGGTTGCATTCAGAGTCTCTTCTATCGATTGGCATTTTGTTTTCTTCAGTTTCTATACAATAAGGTTGTAAACGAGATTGTGATGGAAGCGGATAGATCGCTAGGAATGTTAACATGACAACGCAGTTAGCATGCATATAATCCTTATTTACTGCGTCACATGTCTCTTGAATTTAATAGCATTGCGAGCATTTTTTAATTTTTAAGACCGAAATAAACATGAACAATATTTTGCGCAGATCGGTCAGACCGGTCAGTGACTCCGTCTTTGTATTTATATGAGTCCGTTTTTGTGTTTATTTATTAGTAATATTTAAATACAGGCAAAAACAATATAACATAAATACAACTCTTGATATATTACATATATCACAAACGGCAGTTCTGAGCGTATAAAACTGATAGGTCGTTATACATATTGTGTCCGTAAACACTGTTCTCCGAGTAACTATTGCACCGTGCGATCCCCACTACCGGCAGCGTCGCTGTCGGTCCCTTCCCCCGCATCACTCCAAAGACCGAAGAGCGCCGCGTCAATTGCGGCGATCATGAGATGCTTCAACACGATCTTTTGTAGGGAAAATGAAAGATAAACAATAATTCTGTAATAAACTTTAAACATATGATTTATTAGGTAGCCTATGATCGATACTTTGATCATCCTAGCTCTTCTAATAACGGAATTGCTGGCATTGCATAATATAGCTTTTTGTGGGTCAACCACTAATCCGATCATTTTACAAAAATGCACATTAAAAGCTAGCATTCCGCAGGTAATTTTACTTTTTAATTCGTTGAAATCTATGGATTATTTTCGGAGTAATTAATTGCTAAAGTTAAACGAATGAAATTTATAGGACAAAAACAGCGCCAATTCTTCTTAATTTGGAAAAATCGGGTAAACGCCAACATATACAGCTTTCTAATTTGTATGAATTGTAGCATATTAATCAAGGACAGTAACGCCATAATATATGGCGACGATAGTACGTTGTGTGATACTTTTCTTAATATTTTAAACGGCAGGAATTCACCATTTTCCCGTAAGTTGGGTTGGGTTGGTTTTAAGAAGGGTTCGGTGAACGCGCGTATGAAACTGGTGAGGGTCAGTAGCTCGAACAAGGTTAAGAACCACTGCCCTGGTGGCTAGAGAGAAAATCAACTTTGAAATTATGACAAATCTTTAATGGTCCGTTAATTTAAATAAATATGCAGACATTTAAAACAAAATTATCCAACGTAAAAAAGAAACTCCGGTCGTTTTTCCGATGTCTACACCAGCTTTTTTCGAACCCTTTCGTTATCATTCCAGTTCATTCATTATTATTAGTGACACGACCACATAGGGGTGTTTTTGGTTCGACACAAATCCACACACACCCACACACACACACGCGCACACAGATAGGGGCTGAAGGTAGTCGCAATTTAAATTTAGGAGTCGCGGCCAGAGATTGGCCTGCTTGTGCGGCGAACCGAGCGCCACCTCGCGTCGAAAATTCAATCCGCCCAATTTGGATCGTCCAACGTGCGAGCATCGCCGTCGCTCGGATTGAGCCGAACGGCGGGGGGGAGAGGGTGGGGGAGAATTGGTGAGGAAATCGTGGGGATAACGCCGCCGCCGGGTTAACGCATCGGCGGTCTCAAAACGGCCTTTCTGGGCAACGCTGCTGATGCTGCTGATGCCAGGGCACACGCTTCATCGGTGCGTTTCGTGTTTAGGACACGGAAGACGGCCCGAGAACAAACGGGCGGTTTAAAATTAGCAAAGGGACTCTGAGGGTGCTCGAATTCTGGAGTTTTGGGTATAGGGAGATTCGTTTGGAGGTTATTGGGGGTGGAATCTCGTTTTGGAAATGATTGAACTGGTCATACGGACCTGTAGATGAATTGGGGTAGTTTTAGAATTGGTGTTTGAGGTTATGATGGTCCTGTAATATCTTTGTTGTTATGTACTTTCAAATCAACTGGATTAGATAGAAAATTATACAATAAGCAGATAGTACACCTTTAGTTTGATGTATTGCATGTACCGTAAAGTGGGGTGATATTGATCATTTTGAACTTAATATTATGAATAACTTTTTTCTACTCCTATTGATGAATGCCTTCATTATCATGGCAATTTATGATAAGTAATACTAACCATTCCCCACACACATGACAAACATTTCGTTCCTGGGACCCTATTCTCATCTTTTTGAAGCGAAAGTGAGTCTTTTCGAATGGTTAGGTGGAAGCACTGGGGATATCAGCGGTTTCCCTCTGGAACGTATCTATGAGCAAATTTGCTTGTCGCTAACAACAATAACTCACGCGCCACGCCCATACGAACGTATCTATGGCAAGTTTGCTTGTTGCTAAGAACAATAACGTACGCGCCACGCCCATACGTTCCAAACACATGGCAACCGCCGATATCCCCACTCTCACCTAACCATTCGAAAAGACTCACTTTCGCTTCAAAAAGATGACGAGAATAGGGTCCTTGGTTCCGCATACCCCGCGAGCCGTGAGAAATATTTCATTTCTCACGCAATATTTCATTTCTCACGGCTGTAGAACCAATCATAGCGCGGATTTTCATTTCCATCGTATTTAGAGAGACTGCTTAGCGACGTTGTCATGGCGTTGACAACGTCGCTAAACGACGAGCGCTACAAACAATTTTAATCTGTCAGATATTTTAACGAAATACACACACGTACTACATGCGTACCACATACCATGACATACCACCACATACGTATCATAATTATAAAAAAAATGGATTCTGATAGCGAACAAGAGGAAATGTCTACTCCACCTGATGTAAATCCGCACATTAAATTTATTGCCCGAAAAATCGATGACAAAATACGAAAAAACCTATCAAGCGTTTATGGATTGGCGAATCAGAAAAAATGTAAGCTCATTTTCCGAATTTTGCGAAAAGCCTATTTTGGTGAGCTTGCCGACAAATTTAAGTCGTCCAAAAAAGTGTTATAGTGTGACTTATTTAATACATCAATACGCACAAGGGATAATATATAATTTATCTGTCGTTTTATGTTAGATACCTTGTTATATTTTCTTCGCTGTCAATATTTGACACTTTTAGAAAAAAAAATCTGTAGTGCCGACATAGTGTCATACATAAACAGAATACCTATATGTACCTTAGACCATCTATAACTAGACGGAGTACGGCCTATCCCAATGCATTGGCTTGTTTTGGCCCAACATACCTTGTCAATAAGGTAGAATTTCGTGCACATTGTTCGCGCATGCGCACAGATGCTAGATACCGCCATTATTTTGAACATATGTTTACATCGAGATTATGAGTTTGTTTACCTATGTAGATGCATGACTGCATGTAGATGGTACCTTGGATGGTTAAGAGGTAACAATGAGGCGAAACTGCTGCTTTTGTAAAAAGGCAGCATCAGAAAATATAACGTGTCACAGGTATGACCTTTATTACCGCAATACAGTAATATTAAATTATAACATATACCTTCTCGTAGATTTCCAACAGTTCAAGACTCAAAACAAGCTCGGATTGAAGCTATACCTATAAAAAGTCGGTGTTTTAAAACAACTGTGTTGTGTTCAAGACACTTTTCTAATAGCGATTATAAACTGGGAAAAGACGGAAGACCATAACTCTCCCGTAGTGCGGTGCCAAGTATTTTTGTTACGAGTGATCTACCAAATGAAAATACGCACACAGATAGTATGAGCGATGCAGTTGTAGCAGACACTAGTGGACACACAGAGTCAACAATCACTGCCACGGCTACGAGCTTTGAAAGTGCCACACAGCGCAACACCAACGGAACATCCTTCAGCACTGCCAAGAAAAAGGAGAAAATATGTAATATGTCACTTTGTTTTAGGTATATTTTAACGTTATTTTATTGTAGGTACAATCCTCGATATATGGGTGACGTACATACTTCAGACTTATCTTCGTCTCCTCAAGCACGGGCAGTTTTAGCATTAGCAAGAAAATTGCTCGAATTCGCCAATTGTCTCGTTACAACATGCGATTAAGACAAAAAGTGTGCAATTTATCAACATTAATGGAGCATTATTTGTGTAAAACCATGTTATTAGAATCAGAAAAAAGAGTTCGAAGTGTCTTACACCAAGACCATTTTGTTTAAAAACCAGTAGTTAAATTATGTTCAAATAAAATATTTTCCTATTATAAGTTGTATTTTGCTTGTAGTTTATTACCCATATTCCTATTAAAGAAAATAAACAAATCATGTATAGTACAACCAACTTAAACTTGACTCGACAGCGGTGCGCAGAGCGTAAATATAATGAGTACGTGACGTGAGTACTGCGCAACGCTCTCGATGCAACTACTCGCTGGTCAAGCTATACAGAAACAAATAAAATCTTACACGCGAGAATACATTTTGTCCAAACCTATAAAAAAATGGATTCTGTTGTTACTATATAAAAGTTGAACAAACGTCAATCAAAAAGATTTTTGCAGAGAACTGGAATAGCGAATTAATTGCTCTTGGATGGTTTAATTGCTTTTCTAGCAAATGTCACAATTATAACAGGTACTACAAATGTATGTACATTCAAAAACAGAAAAGGATTTTTATTTTGTGAGGTTACCTTTCACGCCATACGCGACTACCTAATTCAAATTTCACATATAGCCGCCAGTTTATTCTGACCGCTCATTGGTGCGTTACATTGGGAACGAGAAAATATACGACTTTCGACCTTATTATCTTTGGCCATAAACTAAGCCCGTCACGCTCCCTCTAGTCATATAAGCTCGATGATATGTACCGCCGCGTCACGGCCCTCCCAATACGCACTAAATTAATTTTCAAAAAATATTGTATAGTCGTAGAAAAAGTACAGTATTCCATTCGCAAGTAATGGCAATTACTTGCTCATATAGAATAATATACTATTTTACCTTCAGAGTGAAATAAACCATATTAGGCAGGTCTTTGATACAGATGTAGTTGTATCGGAATAAAAAATATTAAACCAGACAATTAAGAAACAACAACAAAAATAAATAAAAAGTGAGTGATCAATTTTCACCCCTGACTATGGGGTGTGATTGATCACCCCATTTTAACAATTGAGAATGGCTGTATATGGCTGTAGTAACAATCAGTCTCAATTTCAACAAAATCAACTAAGCCAATTTGCTGGAATTGGTAAAACTTAGTAGCAGGATGATATTTGTCATGCGGAATAACAAACTAAAAAGACGTATATACAATAACAACACTAAACCTAAATTTATGTAAAAAATATTTATTTATTTAAAAACAAGTTTTAGAAATTTTGAAATTTTTTCTAAGTTATGAAAAATTTTCCAGATGTTATTTTCCAATTTTTTTATTGATTCATGCATTGTCACCGGAAATCTGTTCACATGCAAAATTTCAACTCGATTGGACATTGACAAGTATGTAAAATATCGATTACAAGATTTGAACGAAACACGCAAACAAACAAGTAAAATTCTTGTCTCTATTTAAACCCCTGAAAATTTTTGAAATTATGTAATTACGAATACCCTTCTCATTTTGTGTTGATAACCTGTAGCAATAAAGCAATGAATCTATTTTATAAAATTAAAGTCATCATCGACTATAAACCGGGGTGAGATTGATCATACCAAAACGAGTTGATTAATCTCACCCCGTTGTATTTCGAAGGTCAGTATCCAATAAAAACATATACGAATTTGCAGTTTGGACAATAACCTTCCCAAGGAATGAATGTACAGTTTCGTCAGTTTTGAATATAGCCCGTTAGTGGTTCAGTAACTAAAAGTTTCAGGCGTATGGAAATTGGCTCTTGTTTCATGGTTTATTTTCAGTCACAAAAAATGACACCTCCTATCTGCGTGCGGTTCAATGATATACCGATTCCAAACAACATATATTAGCACAATCAAATGACTGAAAATGGCGGTTTAAGGTGTTAAAGTTTAGGAATACAACGAGTGAAAGTGAATCTCACCCCGTTTTACGGTAACTGAGTATAAATAAATAACTGACAAACCTCCTTAAAAGAAGCTTTTTAAGCTAATGAAAAAGAATTAATTACGAAAAGTGCGCAACTATGAGCAGCAAAATATAAATGGAAGTTTTAAATAAAGATTGGCATCACAAATACACATACACATCAACAATGAGTGCAAACTAGTGTAAACATTTTTAAAATTTAATTTAAATTAAAAAAACCAGCAAAATAGAAGAGTTTGCTGGTTTTTTTTGATTTTATTCGCTTAAATAAATAAATAATATACACTCAATATTCGATTTTTGCTAAGCGCCTTTAAAATAATGACATATCCAGTGACATATCCCTGTATCCTTTAATATCACAAGGATAAAAATTCTACCACAAATTCAAAACAAAACGTAAATACAACACATACGGTTTACCTGAAGTTATAACAGAGATGCTGGAAGGCAAGCAAACAGTCGAAAAGTCTAAAACTCTCAAATTTTCCAGTCCCTACAACTATTCGGTCCAATTTAACTTCGAAATTCTGCACCCCCCCTGTTCTCCCCACTCCTCCATTCAATTATTTACGGGGTGTATGTTTGAAACGACGCTGCAAGCGCAAGGCGAAAATGGTTTTCATATATACTGAAAACTTTACCCCGGTTACATATTGTATAGCCGTAGCATATTCTCGGTGAACACGTCTGACAGCCGATGTTTCACAATTTGTCTTCAGCGCTGTTTCAGCTTTCAGTTCTTCGAAATCAACGATTCGTTCTCGTGTTTGTCTCGTCTATACACAGAGAGAAAAGGAAACAGTAAATCAAAGGATCCATTTCTTAACAAAAGTATATTGGTCCTAAACAGATATTTTATTAACGTAAATAAGTAGATTTTTGTTTATAAGAAATAATTTAGTTTCTGACATGTTTTGAGTCAAATAAACGCATTTTTTTGATGATTTGGTAACAACAAAGAAATATTTGTTTATTTTGAAACTAATACATTAACAATTCAAAAGTACTGAAATGTTTAGTCGCTGCTCACACACAAGGTAATGATTGTCTAATGTTAAGAAAGTGACATTCTTAACATAATCTATTTGTTTTAAGACACATACTTGTAATAGCAAGATTTCTTTAATACATAACAACCTAAATATTTGCTTTAAGAAAACGATTGTTTTGATTTAAGACAGTCGTTGTTTTTAAAATCATGTGAAGAGTGCCGATAGATGGAGCTTGAGTTTCTCGTCGTAAGAGGAATCTCCTAGAGCAGGGGTTCTCAACCTTTTAGGTTCCGTGTACCACCTAAAAAATATCCAAATTTCTTCGTACCACCACCTTTTATACAAAAATGCATATTAATACAGGGAAAGAAATAATCCTACTTATTTATTTTGTAATAAAATAATAACGTTTATAACAAAAGTTCACTTGGTAACAATTTGGGGTTGTTCTGCTAAACCAATCATGATCTGTGTCGTTTAGTTTCAAGCTCAAATTTGGCTCAATCATTAATTTTGGCTTATGTTTGTTGTTTAAATATAATATTGATGAAAACCCATACCTACATAAATTTCACATAAATCGTGGCGTAAAAAGCCATTAAAAGTCTAATATCTTAATCTCCAGTTTCTTTAAAATAATTCCAAAAAACGGTGATTGTAATAATTTTAAATTCTTCTATCAGCGCTGTGTGTGAGGAAATGTCTATCAAATGTTCTTAAATGTTCTTTTTCTATTAGGTTGTGAAGTTTGGTATTCACTTACCTTTTAGATTTCCAATTTTCATTGTCATAGATTAGGGAAAATAACTATTGGTTTTTAAAGAGGTGCAATCAATATTTTTTTTATATCCGACTAATTCATCATTGATGTTTCCCATCTTTCTTCAAGGGAGCCTTCGAATGCTGGCAATAAACTACATTTATCTTTATGAACTCCATTTATTTATTGGTAATTTTATCTTCAACGATAATTAAATGAACCTTTGATCCCTGCAAAACTAAATTTAATTCATACAGCTTTCCAAAAATATCGGCTAAATATGCTAACCGAGCCATCCACACTTCGTCAAAGAAGGAATTTTTGAATTAGAAATTAGCGTTTTCAAGAAAAACTTGAACTTCTGATTTAAGTTCGAAGAGACCATTCAAAACTTTACCTTTCGAGAGCCATCTATCATCGGAATGTATAGGTAAAACCACGAGAGCTGAAAGCGAGTCATCGATTCCAGCTGTTATTTTGCTGATACGTTACAACAGACCATTCCCGTGCGTTAGAAAGAAACAGAGTGCTTTTTCATGCATCTGTTCTTACGTTTTTAGGCGATGACTCATCTTCAGCTCTCGTAGTTTTACCTATAACAAGAGTGCCTTCTGTTGCTACCCATCCCCTGACGTAATATTGAAAACATTCGTGAACTGAATGCTCGACTTTTAATAATATTGACTGCAATTCTTTTTTGTTAAAGCCCGAGCTCCATCCGTGCAGACACCAGTGCATTTCGCTCATGGACTGGAATTGTTAAACATAAAATTATTAAGAAATTTGAATATTTCACCAGTTGTTCTTTCGAGCAAAATAATTATTATTCCTCTGCAATTTTCTCTTCCACCTCGAATCGGATAATGACTAATAATTGATAAAAATTAATTATGTCAGTATTTCATCTAACTGTAACGCAAAATATTAACTTTGATTTATCTTTTTAATTACACTTACTTTTAAGCAATGTGCCATTTGAAATACGTCTGCGTACGGTAATGGGTATTATATGATTTGAAAAAGAATATTATAAAACAAAACTGTATTGAAATGTGAATGACGTTTGTTGGACGTTATAAAAAAAGGGTAATTTTCCCTTTTCTACTGGTTCCTTCCAATTTGCGGGTTCTTTTGTATTTTTTGTTTCCCCTCTCCGACAAATGTAGGCGTAGTTCTTTCTTTAGAAAAGATGATTAAGGTCTTTTTATCCAACAGAAAACAAAATACCAAGACAGAACACAGATAGATTAGTTGAAAACGTAATAGATTCCCCCAGATAACCCCCCACCCCTCCATTTCTTGCTTATAATTGATTTCCAGTTTGAGCAGATTGTGTAGACACGGCCAATAAATCTTTCAACGTCGCATCCCATTCCATTTCATTATAATTTATAAACTGATCGATCTCCTCACCCCCCATTTCACCCCCCACTTGAAAAATTCATACCCTGGCAATTTATTCTTTTTTTTGCTACGCCGACGCGCACCGTGGTGGAAAAAAACGGATATCCGCGTACCTTGGTGGAATTCAGGATTGACCGGATTTCGCCAAGTGGATTTTTCGGGGTGGAAAAAAGCGCTCGTTAAGCTCGTTTGGGAATTTGTTAGCGATTGTTTAAAATTAACCCACCCTTCCACCGGCCCCGCGCGCCGGTCTTTGCGTTTCTGTCGAAAAGTTGCGAAGTCACTCGACGAATGTTTAACTTGGGTTCGAGTTCGCGTGTAGAATTCGAAGTTTGAATTGTTTTATCTTGTACTGTAGTCGGCGGGGATTGTATTCGTATTGTTGGTGTAGGGTAATTTGCATTAATGGCGAAGTTGCGGCGCTAAGCTTATTTGTTCAACGGTTGTATTCTGAATTTCTTCTTCATTGTCTGACAATTTTTAAAGCTGGGTTTCATATTCAGTGTTTTTTGCACATGTGATACTTTTTCATTCTTATTTAGACGATTTAACATTGTTTTTTTTTTATGTTAAATTATGTTATTATAATAAAATTTAAGATTATAAGGTTACAACACTTTTCATACTACAACGTTTGTCTGAATATTTAAATCACCATAACATAACATGGTAACTCTAAAAATTACTGTGATAAATTGCCAACTTAACTTACGTTGAGAATTTTAGAACTTTAGCATATATTTATATAAGTTCATCATTTATCTAAGGTTAATGAAGTGATATCTGCAAAAACAAAGCCTGTGGCTCACGTACTTTGAATATGTCGGGAATATTTTAAACAGGAGTGAGGTTATGTGCCAATATACATTTATACATAACACATGAAGAGTTGAAGTAAATAATGAACTAAGTGTCAAAAATTGAAAAGTTGGTTTTATTACATTAAACTGGGCTGGATATCACTGGCTTTAATGTAAATAACGGGCTACGTACAAATATGTTGTGAAATGTCTAACAAACTTGACCGCTCGATCTCGCATGAGTTAACTTTCGGCGTATTTTCGTAAATAGCGCGCCAAGTGCCTTTAGTCGGTGCCAGTAGTTGCTTATAATTAAAATATTATGCATTTTATAAAAAAATTATTCCTAAAAAAAACTCTTAGAATAAAAAAAAATAAATATGCAGGATGTTCTATTAGAAAAAGAAAAGGTTTGCAAACTTCCATAATAAAATGAATAATATATTAAACAAGAGCTTGTTTAAACCCAAAAAACTTTTATTTGAAGCATTTTTTGAAATTATTTACTGTTGGGGAATTATTTAGGTGTTCCGGTAATTTCGACAAATTTTGATATACCGGGTGGTCTTTTTAACTTGAGACTCCTAAATATCTCGAGAAATATGCATGCTACGACAAAAGTGTCTTAAATAAACTTGTAGGACTCAAAGGGGGAAATGAGATGACCATATCAGTTTCATTGCAGATGGCGCTGCAATCGGTGATTTTTTTTATCAAATTATGATTTTACGCTATATAAGAAGAATGAATCTTTTGTTTGAAATTTTCTTTCGTAGGATTTTTTTCTTGTGCGTAAACAAACCCTATGCGCATGACGGGCACCGCGCGAGGTACCAAAACGTGTCCCCGTTATGCACATACCTTCCTACGTTGTACCATTAGTGTCTACTCAGTCGTCGCTTTGACTGCCAGACGGCGAGCGCATCCCATGCAGTGGCAGCGGTTGTAACTACCGCAGACGCCACAAACTTCCATCATCAATAACTTTTGATAGATGCATCGTACGAAAAAAATGTTCATCACAAAAGATTGTTCTTATTTAGCGTAAAATCACAATTTAAAAAAATATTGGGTATTACCATTTGAAAAAAGAAGTTAACCTCATTTTCACCGATTGCAGCGCCATCTGCAACGAAACTGATATCGCCATCTCATTTCCCCCTTTGCGTCCTACAAGTTTATTTAAGACACTTTTGTCGTACCATGTATATTTCTCGAGATATTGAGGAGTCTCAAGTTAAAAGGAAAGTAAATTTTGTATACCTTTAATTCAAAAATGACGGATTTTATAAAAAAAATTATTCCTATAAACTATTCATAGAATTAATCTTAGTATTAAAAACTTTAAAAATATACAGGGTCTATTTGAAAAAAAAGGGAAAGTTACCAAATTTCCATAATACAATATTTTTAAATTTTTAAAAATTTTTTACTGCTGGCGATTTATTTGCGTGTTCTGGTAATTTTATTATTACAAAATAGTTCATGTTCTTTCTGTTTTTATTTTAGAATTACATTTTATTTTGATTTTTAATAAAGAGAAAATGTACGATATTGTTAGTATCAATACTGTGTGATACCTTGAGTAGTTTGTGAAAAAAAAATATTATTGTTTTTGTTTTTTCAAAAATAATAATTCAAAATAAAAGGACTTACTTTTTCTGTAGGAAGTTACTAAAATAAGTCATTTTCAATGTAAACTTTATGTAAGCATTTTCAAATTAGAAAGATTGCACAAAAAACAACAGTTTTCAGTACATTTGCAAAATAACAAATAAACGCATTTTTAAAGAAAATTAATGACTATAAAATTGAGCAGAACTATCAAATTTTGCATGGCTTTCAGGAAACGAGGTCTCCATGTATTTTTTCGAACAAAGGACACTCTGAAGTATACTTGGTCAAGAAACTTATTTTTATTAAGTTTTACTTTCTAGTATAAAAAAATATCAACTTAGCTTAAAATATGTATAAATAAATATTATGGCACTTAGCACCTTCTACGAATTTTTGAATTTGCTTTAGATTTGTTTTTGCGATACAAGACCTCGGCAAAAACAACACCAACATGTGATGTACAATCTGTTTAAATATGCACAAAAAAAATAGAGATGGCTTTCTATAAAACATTTATCTTGCTGTACACTATTTTATAAATATCTCGGAATAATGTTTTTGGCACTAAGTTCGTTATTTTCTTCAACTCTTCATATGTAGTATTGCGTTGGTGTAACTGTAATCTATCGCAAAACCTATACCAATACCTGTGGCCACAAATTACTTTCTCTTAGTACGATAGATTATGCACTCATTTCTCAGCCGATAATAATACACTAATGAAAAACACACAAGTATACATATTACATACATATGTACAGCATCAACATCTGCACAGGGATCTGATAACGTATAAGAACACCAAAACGCTTAATAAGTTATTCTTTATTTACTAATTTGTAATTCATATGTTATTTATACAACACAATTGTTGTCTTAAACGTAAATTCTCCATACACTTTGCACTTGAGTAGAAAAATATCTGGCGTCAGTGGTTGACAAATGGATTATGTCCCATTATACAACATTTCTCATATAATAATATTATAGAGACGTCTTCCAGTAATATTGTCAACAAATTTGATACAAAATCGTTAATCTTCAGCATACTTCGGTGATTTTGTTGTCGGTTCATGGAAATTATGAAAATTAGTAATCACATCTCTTGTCTAGAAATCCTCTTCGATCAACAAAATAGTACGTATGGTATTTTGATTCTCCGTAATGTAATTTGAATCCAATTACCAAACCCGTAATGAGCTTCTGCATCATACCATACTTGGAGGTTGAATTCTCTGGTAGTAAAATGAATAAAGCAGCATTGTTTGTATGTATATTCTGCTAAGCTAACAATTGATATGGGGTTTTTAATAAAATAATATAGTATACTTCTTTAGGCACAAACCTAATTGATGCTGCTATAATAATAGAATTTTTATGTAATCTCCTAATTTCGAAGTTTTCCATATTTTTAGATTATATCTGTTTCTGGTATGGTTTTTTTTTCTATAGAATCTGAAACTAAAAGCACTTGTGCATTGAGACCAGTTTTTGAAAAATTATACAACATAGAAATCATATAAATTATTAATAATAATAATAATAGTTAAATAAACATTCTTTATGTAGTTCGTCAAAAAAGGCAGAAAAAAATATGATACTTGGCTACAATGACATAATTATGCCTTCACACCCTGAAAAGAGTTTGTAATTTCTATCAGTTATATATTTTTACTTTAACATCAAATACCACTGTATTTCTTGATGTATTGTGCAATATTTTTTCAAGACTGACGTGATGGATTACTTTAAGTATACTCAAACGAAAGCTTGAACCTTGTATGTTAAACCTGTAAGCGAAAACCCATGTAACTTGTCGTCGACGTCGAGATTCATGTGGGTCAGAATTTAGTAATGTAGTTGCCATGAGTCAAAGTGAAGTTAAACTTGATGGAGGTTTGTTCGTTAGCAGTTCTCGCAGTTCTCGTCTGAAGGACAAGAATTAGGGCTTCTTATAAATATTTATGCGTTGCGAGACGCCTCGCTACCAGAATTACCAAGTATTCACTGGGTTAATTACGAATTTTCTGAATAATCCCCTTCTTCACGTTTATTACCCCTGTTTCACGGTATCTGCAAAATACGGCCAACAGTTGAGATGCATATTTAAAGATAATTTAAATTTTATAGTGTTCAGTTCCAAGTGTGATTCAGGTATTTCTCACTAACACATTATGTAAGTAATAAATAATTTTTTTTTTTTTTTTTTTTTTTTTTTTTTTTTTTATAAAAAGAGCGGAAGGGATTGAAGATCCCACCTCCACCCCGCTGTCGGGTATCACCGAAGCATTCAGCCGACAGCGACATCTTCTTTAATCTGATTTCTAATCAATTGAAAAAACAAGTTTTCCCTTTCGCTCTTTTGGGTTTGGGTAAAAAACTTTAATCTCAACAAAAACCAAACTAAAAACAACCACCTACGCTAACTACATGCCTTACTCACTAACTACTAAACATGCATTTTATTAATTATTATCTAACATGCTCTTAAGTGCTAAACTACCAAACTACACATGCAGCACATATTCATGTGTCCATTGCGTTCACGCGCACTATGCACCGCCCGCGCACCCGCGCACCAGTCGCGAAAGACGAAACGCGCACAGCGCGACGCGGGGAATGCTTTATACGCGCTCACGCGTTACCACCAGGACTTGTTTGACGATTACGTCCACTATTTTCGGGGACACTCACTCCGTTCTTTATTATTCTGGGACTGCGGTACTCCAGCTGTCCCTCCCTGACTTCGGACTTCCTGAAGTCTTGATAGTCCGGTTTTCCTGGACTCTTATCCTTCTCTCGCTCCGGTCTTTCCTGGAGCTCTCCTGCGCCGGCTATCCAGGCGCTATCTCAGCTTTGTTCCATCTTTTCTGTTCTGTCCCCAGGCCCATCTCGGTCCCTTATGCACTAAGGGGCGGGAGGTCCTGTTGCTTCCCGACGTTTGTCATCCTTGTCCTTTTCTTGGAGGATTCTTCTTATGGTTTCGGAGATGTGTTTCCATTGATCTGGACCCTTCAGCATTTCCTCCACCATCTTCTCTTCTGTCAGTCCTTCTTCGTACGGGCACGCCCTTCTCAGTTGTTCCCATTGATTGCATTCAAAGAGCGTATGGCCTGGTGTGTCCATTCCTCCGCAATACGCACATTCCGGACGCTCTCTCCTCTTGTACTTGTGGAGGTACGTCCCGAAACACCCATGTCCAGTGAGCGCCTGTGTGAGCTCGTATGTAACCTCACCATGCTTTCTGTTTACCCAGTCTGCCACTCTGGGTATTAGGCGGTGGGTCCAGCGGCCGACTTCCGCGTTGTCCCACTCCGTCTGCCATCTTTCGAGCGTCGTGTTTCTGTGTTCCCTTCTTGTCACTCGGTCTTGGGGTGTCTGAAGGTACTTTCGAGCTCGTTCATCCGCCTTTAGGTGTATCGGGACTAGTGAGGCGACAACCTGAACAGCCGCTGTCGAGACTGTTCGGTATGCCGACGACACCCCGATGGCTGCTCTTCGCTGCACTTTAAGCAGCCTCTCCCTTCTATTAGCATACGCTAGGTCTTCCACCCAGACCGGGGCAGCGTACAGCATTATTGACTCCGCCACCGATGCTAGGATTCTCCTCTTACTCGCTCGGGGTCCATTTACTTTAGGCATGAGCCTGAGTAGCGCCCCGGTCGTCCTTTCTGCTCTTGCGGCCGATTCGTCTATGTGCTTCTTGTACCTGAGGTTCTGTTCAATGTGCACTCCCAGGTATTTTACACTTCGCAGGGGCTTGATCGTCACTCCGCCTACCGAAATCTCAACTGGGTCTTGCTTTCGTCTGCCGCAGAGCATTACCGCTTCTGTTTTGTCTGCGGCCAACTCAAGGCGGTGCTCCTCTAACCACTCCACGATGCGAGCGATTGCCGCGTTTGCTCTGTCTTGGACCTCAGCGCACGTTTTACCGGTTGTTATTAGTGCTAGGTCGTCGGCGAACCCCACCAACTCCACTCCTGGAGTTTCAAGTCTCAGCAGCCCATCGTAGAAGACATTCCACAGTGTTGGTCCGAGAACTGACCCCTGTGGTACCCCGCTGGTGATGGATATTCTCTCCGTGGCTCCGTTGTTTCCTGTGAGCACCAACCACCTATTCTCCAAATAGCTCTGCAGAAGTCTTCCAAGGTAGGGGCTGATGTCCCTCCTTTGTAACTCCGCCAAGAGCTCTTCCCACGCCACGGTGTTGAAGGCGTTTTTGACGTCTAGGGTAACCAGCATGCAGAAGCGCTTGGTTCGCCGCGTTCCCTGGTTTGCCCTCTTTGCTGCTTCCGTGACAACCTTCACTGCATCGACTGTTGATCGTCTCTCTATGAAGCCGAACTGATTGTCTGCTAGTGGAGCTTTGCTATCTAGTTCACGTTTGAGTCTGTCAACCAGAAGCTGCTCCAGTAGTTTCCCCACACTGTCGAGCAGGCAAATTGGCCTGTACTTGGCTGGCGTTGACTTTCCCTTTGTCAACAGAAGCAATTTGGCAGTCTTCCACTGGTCGGGATAAGTAATAAATAATTAATTATTTGTAAGTGAACAAATCAATTATTCAAACAGTTCTAGGCAAAATAAATTTGGTATGCTTCACGGGTATATATTTAACTAAAGAAAATAACAAAAGCAATGTTAATACTTGTTTAACTCGTTGCGACGGTCGATAGATTTGGTCGTGGATCTGTGATGGTTTGAAACAGAACTGATCTTGTTGTGGTTCCTGGTAGACGAAATGCCATGAATTACATCGAAAACAACTTGAAGGAACATGTGGTGCTCGCTGAATATGGCGTCGGCCAAAATTTCATACCAATGCAGGACAATGCAAAGCCACATACCGCCGGCATCACCAGAAACGTTTTACAAGAACGTGAAATTCAGGTTATGGAATGGCCGGCGTTAAGTCCTGACCTGTAAGAACTGACAGAAGCCCTAATTGAGGAATGGGAAAGCATACCCCAAGAATCTCTTCGAAGACTAGTGCGAAGCATGCCACGCAGGTGTGAGGAAATGATTTGTGCTCGTGGAAGGCATACACTGTATTAAACCTCACCAATCCACAGAAAAACCGACTGTCATCAATTTTATGACAGTCATTTCCATTTTTGAGCAGTGTAATATACAAATTGTAAATTTTAGCTGAAAAGATCAAATATATCTTTGGCTCTATTGAAAACCCAGATTACTTTGAGTCAACGCATAGTTATTTGAATTAAACAAAATTTTCTATCTGTGTCTTACAAGGCTTACGAATCGGTAAAGATGTCTGTAATGTATAAGAGGTCGCGGGATATTAGGTAAAATCGATAGCGTGGCATGCGGCACTCACACTGCCGTAAGTTGTTTACATTCGACAAGACAAGAAGGAAGATTTCCAGGAAAATCGATTGATCGGGGTCTTGGCCAATTCGATAAGAGCCGCTGATTCCGCTGGGGAATCGAGACGAGCAAAGTGGCTTATGTTACTTCGTTACTCCGTTTGAACAATTTAAGACGCTAAAGACATAATACGAGTACGAGAAAGTATAGGACATAGGTAAACCTACAATTTTAGAAGACGTATGTCGGATACTACAGAACATAAGGAAACAATAACAAAAGAAAATAATAACAAAAGAAACATTTGAACATCTTGTTCTATGGCGTCGGGTCTATACCAGGACGTCTATATACACGTACTCAACCGTCGCAACGAGTTAAACGAAATCTCGATTTGTCTGTAAACAGTACAGGCGTCCAGTGACGAAGTTGCCAATCTCTGTGATCTAGATTCTAGAGCAAACCTCATTCGCGCTGCTTTGTGATGCTGCGTAAGGCGTGGTGCGCGGACAGGTCTTCTTGGTTTCAAATTCGCTTCTTTTAATTTGTTTCTAATTGTTTGATGGGAAATTTCTTTTCAATGTGCTCGTCTTAGGTCGTTTAGGAGGTCTCGTGCTGTGGCAGTACGCTGACGTAGAGAGGAAAGGACAAGAAATCGGTATCGATTTTGAGTAGTTTTTCGATTTCGACCTTGTCCAGCTTTTCTAACATATTGGCCAGTCTCCTGAAACCATAAACGCTGAATAAGAGAAGGGGAAACTCGAAGGTCCCTGCTAACATGTCGAATAGAGTGGCCATGCTGAATAAGGGCGACAGCACGAGCAACTTGCACTTACTAAGATGCCTCATTTTACTTCTAATGACGTTTCTAATCAACGAAAATTGACAACCGGATACATTTGTCATCTTTAGTAGGCTTTGATACGTGAATTCAAAGCATGCTCGACATTTTTTCCATTGTGTTTTGCGTTATTAATTAACATTTTTAAGTGTAACTTAGAAGTAGGTAACTAAGAGTTGTAACATTGTTTTTGTAATTTTCTTTAGTTAAATATATGCCGTTGAAGTATACCAAAATTCCTTAATTTTTTTGAGCTGTGTATATGAGATAACTATTATTAGTGTTGGCCAGAATTAAGACGCGTCCGTGGCCGTGCTGCCGCCTACTAAAAAATGAACAAGGCTGGTAACCAAGAAGTTTGGTATTTGGGGATTCATCCTGCGTCAACCAGGTTTCGGTAAAACATAACATATCAGTTCTTATCAATTAAGTATGCTTCAAAAATGCGGATCTTATTTCTAATACATTGAATGTTAGTATAAAACACTTTAAAAGGTTGAATATTTGTATAAAACTTTTTAAAAGGTTTAACTACTTTACCTCCTTCCCTCGCATTTGCTTTCTGCATAAAATGGACTCGTCAGCATTGATATGAGCTGACGGATCGCTTTGGTTAATTACCAATGGGTCATCTACCGCTGAGTTGAAAACGTCAAAAGTCCAGCCTACATGTTGTATATGTCGTAGTCTTATTGTAAAATCAGTCATATTATAATACGCCTAGGCTTTTTCAATACGACTAGGCGTATTGCAATATCACCGAAATAATCGAGGATCTCACAATTTGACTGACAATTTAATGCGGATTATAATACGCCTGTTGCTTATTAGGCTTATTGTCAAAATTCAAAAGCGCGCGATTACTCTGGATTCTGACTGGTTATACTCGTCGTATTGTAATACGACTGACGGCTTGTCAGGCTAATTGTGTGTTGTTATTGTGACTTACTGTTCAGTTTCTCTGTGCAATATTCGTGCAAATTATTGGATTAAAAATGAGTGATGACTCGCAAGGTGTATTTGTTCACAAAGACAACTATTATAAAGAACTTGAAAAGTTTTACAAAAGTGAGAAATTGTAATAAAGAAATATTACCATAACATCAAAATTTTTAAAGTTTTAATAGGGAGTTTTAGTTGTTTTGGCAAATTCAAACGGTTAACCATAACATAAACGAATACGTACCCGCTATTTGACAGATCGAGAAAATAGTTTTCGTGCGTTAACGTTAACCAAGCGACCACTCATCCTAATGAAGGGATTTATATTCCAGAGGATAAAGTAATTTCCTTAAGAGAAGCTTTAAGATTATTTTCAAAATTCGAAGGACAGGGATTCAAAAAGTGTTCTTGCAAACCAAGCAAGTCACAGTGTCGTAACAATAAATGTTTGTTTTAAATCCCATATGAAATGTACGAGCAAATGTCATAAGAGTTTACCATGTTGTAACAAATAATCTAAATCTATAATTATTTATTTTTTGTCCTATAAGCGATTTCCATAATTTGCCTGGCATACTGCCAGTCGTATTATAATACGACGTATTTTATACAGTCAAATTCTAAAAACAATCGCGTACAGATTCTTTTGAACAATAAGACTAAGAAGCGTCAGGCGTATTATGACACGTCTGAAATAATCAGTCATATTGTCGGATTTTCATTTACTTTGGTAGTTTTACAATACGCCTAGTCATATTAAAAAAGCCTAGGCGTATTATAATAAGACTGATATTATAATAAGCCTACGACATATACATTACAAACACAACTAAACAATTTATTTTTTCCAGACTTGCTGTATTGAAAATCACGAGTGGTTCTATCAAACATACCCAAAAGCGAGTTTACGTCAACAAATTTACACGAACTATGCAGTACGTTAAACATTTGTATGTTGAAATTATTAATACTAACATTCATTCTGTTATCGTTTGATGTAAAAGGAACATTAATGTATATTAGATTAACTTGACGGGCAATAAGTTTTAATTTTAATTTTCCGAATAGTCTCCGAATGCATAAATGCATTGTGAAGGACATTGCTGATTCCCCGCATCAAAACAACTGTATCGCTTTTGTTGAAATCAGCACACAGCGAGTTGATGTCGCATACCACCGAGTCCAACAGAGCATTCGGTTTACAAACGCATTCCACAGAGAACCAGGGTTCGGAAACATTCACTCCCGTTCGTACGCGAACGAGAACGTGAACGTTTCAATATTCTCTGATGAGTTCTCGTTCGCGAACGAGAAGCATAAAACAAGTCCAGACCGTTCGCGTTCGCGTGTGTTAAGGTGCGTACACATATACCGAATGTATACGGTCGCACGATAAAGAACGCATACGTTCGCTTAGTGTATACGCCAAAAATATTGGCGCCAAACGTATGCGTTCGGGTGCGCCAGGGTTCGCTCATCGGGCGGTACATCAAAGAGAAATTGTTTACGTGCGGCCTAAAGTGTGTACGCTAAAACTGCATTTGAATGTCCGCGAATGACACCCGTATGCGTACGATTGCTATATATGGACGTCTATGCGAATATTGCATCAAACCTACGCACATTTCGGCGAATGCGTGCGGTGTTATTCGTTCGCTTTCGTTCGCTCTAGTGTATACGCACCTTAAGGTAGACACAATTTCCGCTGTTGTTCGTACGTGTGTGTATTGGTGAATCACACAGCGTGCGTTCATATATGTACCTATAAGTTGCATCGATACGTTCGCGAACGTTCACTGCTGTCGTTCGCGTTCATAGGTGAATGTAAGTGCTGCGTTAAACATTCGCGGAAATTTGGTGTGGTTCTATTCTATCTTCTATGCGTTTCGGATTTAGAAAGAAACTTGCGGAAGATTATCAGAAATTGTTCAGAACTCCCCAAGGATCACATCCACAACCACTATTTTTTTCCCAGCCCCCACCCTCCCCTGCAGTACCCTAAAAATGAGGCAAAATTTTCCCGAATTTTACAAAATTACGTGATTTATTATTTTTTGCAGAAATTACTATTATTGACTTATTGACATGTTTTTTGTCATTTATTTAACTAATTTAAAATTGTTTAAACAATTACCATTTGTTTAAACAAAAATATGCGATGTTACAAATATATTTTTCCATTTTTTGCAGAAAGTATTAAATTATTGGCTTTTTTGTCATTTATTAACTAATTAGCAATTGTTTAACAAATACCATTTGTTTATTAAACAAATATATATAATGTTGCGAACATATTTTTTAAAGGAAATTATTATTAGGTTATTGACATTTTTTGTCATTTACAATTTGACACGTGCTTACAAAAATATACAATATTACGGACAAGTTTTCTTTTTTTGGAGAAGTTATTATTAGATTATTCTTCTTTGCCATTAATTAACTTCTTTGCAATTGGTTGCGTTACACAGTGCTCTCCCATCTGAGCTACTGAGGCTCAGATGGGAGAGCATTGTGCTACAAATGCAAAGGTCCCTGGTTCGAATTCAGGTTGTGGCTGTAATATTTGATTTATTTAAAAAATTGCATCCCGCCTGGATATCACCATCTTAGATACATTGAATATTTCATCATTACGGTAGTATGTCCGCATGATACGGTATGTCCGTATATTCATTTCTAGTTAATTTAAAATTGTTTAAACAATTACCATTTGTTTAAACAATAATATACGATGTTACGAATATATTTTTCCATTTTTTTGCAAAAATTATTAAATTATTATTTTCTTTAGTCATTTATTAACTAATTAGCAATTGTCAAATACTTTTTAGTAATAATTAGCAAATACTATTTGTTTAAACAAATACTATTTGATTAAACAAATATATACATTATTACGGATATATTTTTTATATTTATTGCAGAAACTATTATTATATTATTGAGTTTTTGTCATTTATTAACGAATTTGCAATTCTTTAAACAATTACCATTTGTTTAAACAAAAATTTACAATGCTTTTGTTTTTCTTTTTGTAGAAATAATGATTGTTACATTGTTGGCATGTTTTTTGTAATTTGTTACTTAATGTGCAATTGTTTGAACAAATAAATTTGTATAAACAATAATATACAATGTTAGTACGTATTTCTTGGCAAAAATTATTGTAGGATTTCTGGTCTCTAATTTTGGAGGTTTTTCGCTATCGGTCAAACCAATAATGTGGTTGCAACACTAATTATTATTATTTTGACTATTGCAAATTAGTTAATTAATGACTAGCAATGCCAACAATCTAATAATAATTTCTCAAAAGAAATATATGTCCGTAACATTGTATATTTTTGTAAATAAATGGCATTTGTTTGAACAACTGCAAATTAGTTAATAAATGATAAAAAAACCAATAAACTAATAATTTCTGCACAATTAGAAAAATATGTGCGTAACATCAAATATTTTTGTTTGAACAAATGGCCATTGTTTAAACAATTGCTAATTAGTTAATTAGTGACAAACAAACAAACATTTAATAATTTTTGCAAACAATGGAAAAATATGTTCGTAACATCGTATATTTTTGTTTAAACAAAAAGTAATTGTTTAAACAATTTTAAATTAGTTTATAAATGACAAAAAACATGTCAATAATCCAATAATAGTAATTTCTGCAAAAAAAAATAATGAAATGACTTTGTAAAACTGTAAATTTGGGAAAAATTTTGCCTGATTTTTAGGGTACTGCAGGGGAGGGTGGCGGCTGAGAAAAAAATAGTGGTTGTGGATTTGATCCTTGGAGAGTTCTGAACAATTTCTGATAATCTCCCGCAACTTTTTTTATAAATCTGAACCGCATGGAAGATAGAATAGAACCAACTTTCCGCGAATGTTTGACGAAGCAGTTACATTCACCTATGAACGCGAACGACAGCAGTGACCGTTCGCGAACGTATCGATGCAACTGATAGCTACATATAAGAACGCACGCTGTGTGACTCACCAATACACACGCGTACGAACAACAGCAGACATTTTTGCTACCTAACATACGCGAACGCGAACGATCTGGACTTGTTTTATGCTTCTCGTTCGCGAACGAGAACGCATCAGAGAATATTGAACCGTTCACGTTCACGTGTAAAATCATAAATGTACGTACGCGAACGTTCATAAATGAATATTTCCGAACCCTGCAGAGAACTTCTCATTCAGGTATTTTTTTATATGATTGGATGACCCTCGACCGTAGCTGTCAGCTAGCACCAACACACGTCGGCGACTTCGAGAATCTTGTACCACGCAGTTCGTCTCCTTCTTGCTAGATGGTGCTGTGTTTACATTGATTCCAGTGTTTACACTGTTGTGACAGTTCAGCAATTGTTCTTCCATCTGATTTTGAATCAGATTTGTTCGCACCAATTGGGATTTACTAATCAAATCACTCACTTCCTTCAACTGTTTTGTTAGCGATGTCTTCAGGTCATGCATATCGGCAGCAAGTGCACTAAAGCCATCAACACAGTCTATGTCTACATCAGAGCCATTGTCCTTACTAGGTATGCTATCATTTGCTTCCACTAAATTAAATTCTGCCAGTGACTTATCCAGAGCAGCAATTAATTTTTCCACTACTATCCACAAACATTCCCTTCTTTCTGATTATACAGGATGGGTGGTATTTACTCTCACAGTCTCTCACAACTCTCACAGTTACCATACATCACATATTTTTTTTACGTTTACTGAACACTTATTACACACAATCTCAACAACTTTACTTTTACTCGACGTCATCTTTTTGATAAACACTCATATAATTGCAACATTGTTTTTGTAATGTTCTTTAGTTAAATATATATGTACTAAACTATTAAAGCATACCAAATTTGATTTGCCTAAAACTATTATTTAAAAAGTTACAGGTTTCGAGCAGTGTATATTTAATCGCGGATAAAAATGCATTTGTTTGAAATATTTTGATGCCTCCGGTTTCGAAAACGGTCAGAAGACTTTTGTTTTGTTCTGTTAGCATTTCCATTACAGTAACCGTATACCATATACATATCGATATTCTCATTAAACGTATATTCCATGTAGAACGAACGAACAGATAACGATAAATAAGCAGTTCTCCTCCTCGGCAAACAACCCTTAAATGACTATGGTCTATATTGTGCGTAGATTGCCGGATATTCGGTTACAAATTACATATTTAACCGCGTAATTAATTCCGCTAATTAAACGCGACGGAGCAGATCAGCTTATTAATTTACGTAACCAAATATCCAAGCAACTCACCCCGCATTTTAGAAGTGCTCACAACAAATTCGTTTAATCACTTTTCCGAGCCGTATACACAAAATTCAACCCCAAGTTTCGACGTTGGGCCCTTAATAAATTAAAGAGGACCTTTCCAACCCCAATTAATAACATCTTAAAATTTAAAACCCTCTTTGATTTTCTCGTTAAACTTTTCAAGGAGTTTTCATTTTTTAATGAGAGTTTCAAACTCACACCTTTAGTGGATATTATTTTCTTAAGAAGTTTTTTTTGTGTGCAGTAGCGTTGGTTTGCTGTGCGGGGGGGTGCAATAATGGCGACAGCAGCGCTAGTAATCAGCTAGGCGGATCGATTTGCAATTAAAATCGTTAATAACGCTAATTGCTATTTATGCTAATTACCAGCGCGCCCTATTAGCGATAATCCGCAATACTATCCGCATTGCCGCCAACTGATCAATATAATAGCCGCTTTCCGACAATAATATTTTTAGTTGACACTTTAGCCTACAAGTTTTAATAAATAATTAACGGGGCGCAACTATTATCACAATAGAGCTTGGGGCAACACTATTGACCCGCAACTGCTATTGTAATAAAAACTTATATGACAACCAGTGAATAAAGGATATACACACAGAAAAGCGATCTCTCTCGAGAATTACTTGGCTGAAGTAGTTGGTAGGTTCGTATATACGCGAGAGATTATTGACTTCAACCAAGAAATTTTATTTCTTGGAATAATTACTAGATTTAAGAAAGTGGTTACTCTGATGAAGTAAGTAAACAGTCTTCAATGAAGTGTATATTTTTATTCCCGGTAAATATTTTTAGCTACTTAATGTAAGAATTTTAAAGATCTGGCACAAATACGTTTTCTATTGCTAATTAACAAGATAGGTATGTTATATTTACTTACTCGTTCTAAACTGTTGCGTGCGCTACATCAAACTACTCCGTGTTGAAACGTTTATTGTACACTATAAATCACAATACACAGCCGCAATAAATCACAAGGCACATCCCCTACGGGTACTTCTTTGTTTTCGTACTAGGTTAGGTTCCGTGGCGCCAGCACCACGCGCGGGCGCGCAAGCCTTGACAAAATCACGGTGCGCATATTTATTCCAGAGAAAGGGATTACTTGAAAGAAGTGAGAATCACTTCAGTTAAATAATTGGTGGGTTTTTATTCAGTAAACAATACTTACTTATATTAAATGTCTTATATTTTCTTGGATCAAGTTACTACGCACTTGGATGGATTTACTATTACTTCGTTGGAGAAATTAACATTTTTGGGACGAAAAATTCAATTACTTCTTTCAATACAATATTGGTTCTTATAAAGAAAGAATTTATTTGTTGACAGCATTTATCTGAGAAATTATGTTACTTATCTTGAGTATGTGGCATTTCTTGTATATACCTAACTTTCTACATCCAAATAAATATGCATTTGAATCTAGTAAATAAATTCAAGAAATTATGTTTTCTCGTTCCAAATAATCACGTTTCTGTGTCTATACTTGCCAAATATCAAATATTTGCCACTTGTTAAATAGTTGGCAAATATATTTGCCACGCAAATCGAAAATTTTTGTTATTGATTGGTCTAAACGATGCCATGAGTGATTTATTTATCTTTTTAAGTTCGTTCACCGAATATTTTTCATCGTTCCTTGATTACCGGCTGATTTTTATAAAACTCTAAAATATCTATGACATACCAACATATTTGTACAATATTCGTTTGTGATTTCGGACCGTCAGAGTTGCACTGCAACAGTAAATGCATCGGACATTCATGCATCGCCGCATTTTCTAATACACGAAAATTTGCTTTGAGGACTTGCTACATGTGCGCACCGAATGGGCACTAGCTATTTTTTGATTAGATCGCCTTATTTGCACATTAGCTTTTTCAAATCAAACTGATAATTTGATTACGAACAAGCACGGCTTTATTTTATAATGCCGACATATATTTAATTACGTAAGTGCAGTATTCACTGCGTACTAACAAGGGCATTCTTGTGAAAATTTACAAAACAAATCTTGACGAAACTGTTTGTTTCATTTTGATGATTTTTTGTTTAATTCATCAGCTTTCTGTATTATTAATTCGCAGCATCTAATTTTAACAGACTGTAAAACAATACAATTGGTCATTTGATGTGAACTAGTTTAAATAAATTATTATTTTAATGAGAAAAAATATATATTTTTTTATTTAAATTAGGAAGATATTGTCCATAAAAGAAATGGTTTCTTCGTCATCTTTAAAGTTCATTGTACTACTAGGTTTGTTGTATAAATATGTCCTAATATTGTCTGAAATACAGATCAATTAGCTTCTGAAACAAGAATTTTAACAAATGTGCTTTCAAAATATAACCCTTTTGTTGAATAAAAAAGCTACACAAAATTGTCTTTACTATTAAAATATTTTTAACCGCTTTCGTTTCTCTTCAAATAATAAAACATCATAAAAATCGACAAATATATAAATACAAGCAAATAAAGTATAATTTTCCAAATAAATTACTTTATAGACATGCTGTCTATAAAATTTTTATGATATTTATTACTTGAAGAGAAGCGGATACGATTAAAAATATTTTAATAGTGGAGTCAAGTTTGTGTAGCTTTTATATTTAATTAAGGTTATATTTTGAAAGTTCATAAATGAGTATCATCTATATTGTTCATAGAAAAGCATCAACTTAGGATACACTCTGTATATGGTGTACGTTTTTCTTGGAAAGAAATAATATTGCGTTTATGTGGATAGGTAAATACAACCTTTTTTTTTAATTTCTGTCTGACTGTTTCCGGAAAACTGTCTGTCTGACGGTTTCACAAAATTACAATTTTATGCGGTTTTCGCCCTTTAGAAAAATCAAAAATCTTACTAATAATTACAAATCTATTGTCAATCTTCGTATACGACCTACTACACACAAAACGAAATTAAAAAATGGAAAAATGAAACAGCGTACTAAAATGTTCATCGAGTACAAATAAATACACCAATATTTGTCGCCTTTGCATTTGCTATACCCACTTCAACTGGATATTGTAAATACTAAGTATATGGCGTAAAAAAACTCGTCCGCACAGCCGAACGTCGAATATATAAATTTATTTTAGAGGTGGACTCGCTTCGAATTGAATAGAGCAGGTTTTTCTTCTTGACAAATATTCATATATTTGGCAATTTAGATGTACTATAGAAGCACCAACCCTTTGGCAATACTATACCATGCTACACGCATGTTTAAATATGTATAGAATATAAATATTTCCCAGTTTATGCGATTGCAAGCGATTCTAAAAAGGCAGTTTATCATCCAATATTTCCCACAATTCCAATTTTAAGAATGGAATCTCTAATTTTAGTCTAGTCTGGCATCTGTCTTGCCTTGCAAATACCGATCATCTACTGCCACGGAATTATGCATCTCGTACTGCGGAATTTGAAATTCATCCGAGCTATCTCGTGGATGAATTTGACTGCTACGTGCAGAAGCTTCTTTCTTGCGTCCATAAGGCGTCTTTCTACTTATATATTTGTGTGAAATAACCTCGGGTTATGTTAGAGTGGAAAGCTGGTTCCAACCTATATCGCTGCGTTGTTATTACAGAAAAGCTGGAAAATCTCTGAGACGCGGTCTTCGGGTTTTTCCCATTTCTTCGCTGCACCGGCATATAGCGCCGACACAGTTTCAGTAACAGCAAAGCGAAGTGATGGAAAGTCGATATTTTGGACGTATATTCAGTTATCCGTGAATTTGGTTTGAAACATCGTTCCTAGTTTGCGAGCGATGTCAATTTCATGCCGAAATTTGCGATTGATATTGTTAAAATTGGATACTTCGTTATGTTAAATTAATGATGTGAACCAACGGAAAGGAATTACATTATTTCAAGAGACTTCTCGTATTTATTACAGAACTTATTTTAAACTAAATGAAACTGCATTTAAAAATAAATTCGAACTGTTATTGATTATGATTCTTAACTTGAAGGGAAAGTTATAGATATTTCTATAATTATAAAAAGTCCACAAGTATGTAACTGGTGAAAATTTAGAATTTTACTACCACGTAACTTCCGGACCGACTACCGCCGTAGAAGAGGAAATTTAATACTATTATGTATATAATCATCAAACTCTATATCATACGCTATCATATCACCATATATGTATTGGGTTAGTCAAAATTACCGGAACACCTAAATAATTTTCCAACTGTAAACAATTTCAAAAAAATGTTCAAGTAAAAGTTGTTTTGTTTTAAACTATCTATCGTTTAAATATATTTTTATTATACAGGATGTTCATTTTATTCTGGATATCTCGTAACCTTCCCTTTTTCAAATAGAACATACTGTATAACTTAACATTTTTTAATTCTAAGATTAATTCAAGAATCTTTTGTATGATTTTTTTTATAAAATGCCTTATTTTTGAGTTATAATCAATTAATCAAAAATAGACGAAGTTACCGAAAACCTCAATAATTCTCCAACTGAGAAAGAAATTTGTGTTTAAACAAACTATTGTTTATTCTGGAAATTTGGTAACATAAATTTTTTAATTCTAGGATTAATTCTTTTATGGAAATAATTTTTTTTAAATACAATACTGTCATTTTTTAGTTATAACCAATTAATCAAAATTACTGGAATATTTTCCCACATACATACACATTTATTTAATTTGCCAGCTTGAATATTTAATTTATTATGCTATTTCATAGGTTAGTTATTTTTTCTTGATTTTTTTATTTTTTTATCCGTTAATGATCGGTTAATTGCTCATAACTCAAAGATGATGCATTTTATAAAAAAATGTTTCTTACAAACGCTTAGAATTATTTTTTTAAATATACAGCGTATTCTATTAGAAAAAGAAAAGTTTACCAAATTTTCAGAATAAAATGAACATCCGTATACATATTGAAAATATACCTATAGCTGGTTTAAAACCAAAAAACTTTTGTTTGAATTTTTCTTTGAAATTCTTTACGGTTAAAGAATTACTAAGGTGTTCCGGTAATTTTGACTAATCATGTATAATCCGCCATTTTGAATTTATTTTAAAAATCTGACATGACATTTTTAATTATCAATCTTCAAATATTGCGGGAAATAAGTTTAATGCAAATCCTACGTCATATATACCTACATCACACTACATCACAATAAAAATATTATTTAATAAATGCTTTAAATAAACACGTATTGTTAAAAATATAAGCTGGTTTTCCGTCGAATTCAAAGACAGTACATGCCCATGATGATTGTTTTAATCATAGCTCTGCTTTTAATCAAATATAAATTAAATATGTAGTACCTACATTTAATTCTCTGTGAACTACTTTATATTTTGTCTATTGGCACAAAATAGCTAACTGCTATAGGTACTTTTCAAGACACGTTTCAAAATCTCGGAGCGGACCGGCCGGCAGGACAAAGACGTGTTCTATTATGGCTGTAAAATAACTACGCCGAATGTTGCTCGAATATTTGACGAAAGCATACTCATACCGTCAATGGTCCACAGAAAAATACATTTTTATTGTCGGAAGAAATAGTTTTCGAGGCATAGTACGAGATGTGTTTTTATATTTCAATTTCGACACGGAATCAATATCCTTGTACGAAGTATGTACATGTTTGCTTTTGCTGCGTTACTAACGCGTTTCGGAAAATATAATAAAATGAAATGAATAAGGAATTTATTTTTGACGTCAAAAACACTATACATACCTACATCACAATAAAAATATTATTTAAATGCTTTAAATCAACAAATATTGTTAAAAATGTACGCTGCTTTTCCGTCGAGTTCAAAAACAGTACATGTCCATGACGATTGTTTTAATCATAGCTCTGCTTTTAATGCAAATATAAATAAAATATGTAATACATTTAATTCTCTGTGAACTACTTTATATTTTGTCTGTTGGCACAAAATAGCTAACTGCTATACTTTTCAAGATATTGCACTGACAAAATAATTTTGTTAATTTTCCCAGAACTCACTTTTTGGACTTGTAGTGTTTTCGAACCGACCGATTCATTTGGGTACAAACAAAAGTTATTTTCGTTTAAAGTAATATGTTTGTTTTGATTTAAAAAGACGTTTCTTTACACCAAAGACATCTAAGTTTGATTCAAACAAATATATTTGTATACAAAAGATTTATTTCCTTCAAAGAAATATTTTTGCTTTGGCTTAAAAATAGGTTTACTTCTGCTAAACAAAACATATTTTGATTCAAATAAATATATTTTTAGTGTGAATACCTCATCCAGCTGTATTGTTAGATGGCGCTGTAAACACTCTCCTCACGGTTCGGCCTTATCTTGAGTATAAATAGTAGACTGGTGAAATCCTACCGCTCAGTTGATGTCATGCGTCTGGCTAAATTGCAAAAGAGGTCCTTCTGATTGACAGTATAGAGCACAGTGCATACAGGTTCAAGTTCCGATTCCGAATAAGCGTACACTTTGCTACCCTAACCTTGACTATATGTAGGTCTGGGAAAACCAACCACTGCACAGTGATTCATTTGCAACTTTTAGGTGGACAAAATTATTTTTTTGTTTTAGATGAACTTAAAATACTAATTTGGTAACTAGAAAATAGTGAAAAAAATCTAAACCTTAAGGGGTTGTTTTTAGGGGGTTGAAACGCTAAATGTTCGTTTCATAATTTGAATTCATCTAAATGTGATAGTATTATACCCACAAAGACATATAAGTAGCATATAAATTTTTAAGTGTCAATAGGGTAGTGTTTGAGGGGGTTGAAAAATAAAGTATAATTAAAAATTCCGAAACTTTGCAAATGTTAAGTGTTATTACACCTGGGAACTCGTTAAAAATTAGTTTTTCAAATCATTTGATAATCGGGCGGTTTTGGAGGGGGTTGATTAATAAAGTACGTTTCTTGTATATTGCGGCAGATCAGAGATAATGTAGTAAAGAAAGTCGTAAAGAAGTAATTTCATATAATGAGCGTTTTATATACATATATGAAATGACACCGATATTATTGTTTTTATGTTTCTATATCAACATGCAGTTTATATATAGATAACTAGATATTAACACTGAACGTTATAACATTTGATCTCCAACAAAAATTATGAAATTTTATAATACTATATTATTCCAGATAACTCGGTACTAAAAATGATATTTTGTTGTTATAAATATGATAATATTATACCTATCTGCAAAAGCAAGATAATATTTTTGTAAATCACTTAGCAACAGCGAATCGCCTAGAACAAGGTAGCTGGACAAAAATATTTTATTTTGCGCTTTGATTATTTATTGATTATAGTAAATACTTGCTCAATTATGACAAAAACAACAAAATGTCCTTGACATTAAGGCTCCGTTTTAAAAACATCGCAACTTCCAAACGAAATATTTCGTTGCGATGTTTTTTTTTGCTGAGAGTGGTCTGCCTGGCCCCCACCAACGTCAACCAGGCCACAGTTTTATGATAAGGGGAAGTTGGGGGGTTTAGAGGAAGCAGGCAAAGGCGGAGCATAGTCGACGCGGGTACATTCGAAGGGGAAGTACTCAGCCAGTTTGTCGCCGCGCGTCGGTGCTTTCGCTTTCGCTCAAGTTACAATCTATTAGTGTTCTCACTCATCACGGTCGCATATGCATACCGGACTGCATACAGCTGGCTGGCGACCGCCAGGCGGTAAAAGAAAATATATTGATTTAAGTTAGAGAGAGCGCGCTTGCTATTATAATATTTAATCTTTTTAACAGGGTGACATACATACTGTATAGTAAATTGACAAAAATGTATTACCTAACTCATGATAACTCATCGGTGAATTATGGACTTCAATTTAGAAAGGAATTAATTAAAATCGAGCAATGAGGACCCAATACATCTATAAACATGCTGGATATCGAACGAACGCACGGCAGTGACACACGAAGACAAAAATAAAAAAAATTAATCTGATGCGTTCAGGCACATTACTTTATCATACCATATATAAAATTAATAGTTTAGCTGCATGAGATTCTATTTGATCGAGATCGGCCATGTCTGTATTAAAATAAAACTACTGGAACTAGACGGATATTTTGATTATATTGACAGTAGGTATTGTCAAAACATCAGCGTTTGACACTACCTACTGTCATTAGAATCACAATATCTGACAAATCCTGGCTAACTAGTTTTAATGCAGCGATCTCGATAAAATAGAATTTGCTCATGCAGCTAAACTATTCATTTTACCAAAAAATGCCATAGTCATAAATTGTTCAGAATTTCCTGTACTTTAATTTATTATTTAACTATTTCGACAAATTTCCAGAAATGGCGGCTTATTTGCAAAATCTTTCAAAAATGCTATAAGACTAAACCTCCAGTTTCTTTGGATCCTTTTCAACAGAAAGCTTTTCGGCTCTAAGTTTGGTTATGAAACTTCTAAATATGAAGTTTCGTCCCGATACTTTAGTAGTTTCTCCGGAATCGTCGCCACAAAAAAAGGCACACACACATACACAGAATATTTTTTTTACCTGGGTCAAAAATGTTCAAGGGATCCAAAAAGACATTTCCGCTAAAACCTCAAAAATTTTGTTTGGCACGATTACAATACTTTACATACTACGTATGATAAAGTAAAATCATAGCACATAGTCCAAAGTTCCCCAAACCATTAATATAAATCCCAAATATTTTGTCACCTACAAGTTCGCTATATTTTATAAACGTTCTGGGCGCCATGAATGCAAGATTCATGAATGAAAACAAATTCTGGCATTGGCTATATCCAATTCCCGCTGTAATACTGCCCAATACAGTCGCTGAACTAATATTCATTAGAGCCGACCCAAGTTCGTCACTGCTAATTGTCTCTTCCTGTCCATAAAACCGACATTTTAAATAAAATGTTCATTTGAGTCCTGTTCTGGTCTCTTTGTCTCATTTGTAATTAAATAATTACAATATTGTTCTTTTAGATTATCTATGCAATATTTTAACTTAGGTGGTACGTAGTCGTCTTTTACTAATTCGTCTAAAGGACAGACGCGGATGTTTAGGTATTTTGCCACGACTTCTACCCATTATTAAACAAATGTACCTAACACCTAGCAGGTATAACTACACTAAGTATAATATCATACAGTATATGACTTTTATCGTGTGTTAAATTTGTAAACCGTGCGTATAAATGTGAAATGCGAGAACTCTGTTCTCCCGATTCAATATTCGCTACGGTCATAATTTGGAACAGTCTAATCTAAAAATAGCAGTAGGCGTGGCGTAGTTATAGGCGGTGTTTAAAACTCCTAACGTCTGCTGTCTACACCGGGCCCGTAATATAGGCAACTTACATACATTTCTGGCAATTACGCTTTGTTATCGCAATTATAATGTTTAGATTAAAATTGTACTTAAATAAAAAATCTATTTTTGTATCATGAGTTGGGCTAAATGTTTTATATTTGAAAAAAACCAAAGATGTAGAAGTAAAATTGATTTTTATCTTTAAAAAAATTTTTTTTTTATCCAGCCCAACTCGTTATTTATCTAAGAAGTTACATAAAAAATTTCATAAACTTTGAACAATAAATAACGCTTTTATTTGCAAACGCGTTTTAGGAGAGGTAGAACTGGGTCTTAAATATAAAATATAAAAATTAAAAACCTGAGGAATATGCATAATTTATAATCAATAATAATAAAGCAATAATAATGATTAAATAAAACATAATTCGAAAAGAAAACTGTATTAGCTTTAATATTACAGAATTTATATATGAAAAATATGTTATTCAAAAAACAACTCAACAGTACTATATAAAAATGCAATTATAAATTAACTTTGGAACAAACACAATGAAAATACTTATAACTGTGTGACTGATATAATCCATTAGACGAGCATTTCGTTCTTCTTTCCTATGTTTTCGCCATTCTTAAAAAAACTCCAATTTTAAAATCGAGTAGACACGTTCTGAAAAAAAATCAATGCAGCAAAAGTGTGGCAAAAAGTGGTATTCAAATTTATGTCATTTAAAAGATAAATGTTTAAACTATATTATAGAAAAAAATATATTGAATAAACGTGGATAAAAAAAGTTGTATTCGACGAAAGTTTACAAATATAAAATTAGCATGTATTTTCGATCATCTTTTTAACATAATTTTTACACCACATAGTCTGTTAATAGAATCTAATTTGGAGTGAAATAAGAAAGTACTTACCCTCTAAAGTAAAATTCATCACAGTAAAAATTAAATTATCAACCACAAGTGTTAGGGTGTACTATCGAAAACACTGCAAAAATGCAACTAAACCGGCTATGAATGCGCTACCTTATCACGTGGTCTTCCTGCGTCTATAACTCCTCAATGTGGAATGCTTTTCACACTTATTACCTAAAATTGTCACCTCGGGGGGTTTATTTATAATATGTGACCATTAATTAACCGATTCTCAGAAATGACTTTTGTCCACCTAGATTATTATAGGCGATTCACTGTGCACTGGTCAAACATATGTGTAATTCCAAAAGGTGGTGAGATTTTGCTCTACTGTACCCTACGAAAAGTTCTAGTCAATAATAAGTCCATATTAATTCCTTCAACAAACTAATAATTTCTTTAGTCAAACGACCATTTATCCCAACCTTAGAATATCGCATTTTAACTCAACCAACAATTCCGTAAATTTAAAAAATATAATTCTTTCACTCAACACAATCATAATTATTTGAACTAATTAAATCTCGCTTGTTTGACACAACTAAACGTTCTTTCTACCAAAAAAATCGTTCAAACAAATACATTTTAATCCGCAAAATAATATTTTTTTGCCTCTATTGTCAAAATGTGTCTTTCTCCAAGTCAAAGACTCCTGTCGATGTATTTCGCAACACCTACGAGACACAACAGGACATACAATATTATCCTCTACACAGACAGAAATTTTTGTTTAATTCAAATAAATGTGCATTGAATCAAAGATATCTGGTGTTTCAATAGAGGCAAAGAAATATTTATTTGCGGATAAAAACGCATTTGTTTGCAATATTTGTTTTGTAGAAAGATCGTTTATTTGTCAAACACTTATGTTTTCAGTTAAAATTTACAATTTGTATATTATAAGGAACGAGATTTATTTACTTCAAATAATTATGATTGTGTTGAGTGAAAGAATTATATTATTTTTAAATTAACAAAATGGTTGGTTGAGTTAAAATGCGATATTTTAAGTTTGCAATAAATGGTTCTTTGATTAAAGAAATTATTAATTTGTTGAAGGAATTAATGTGGAACTATTATAGACAAGAATTTTTCGAAGGGTACAGTAGAGTCGTCACGTGTCACCTCTTTTTTTGGGATGTCGCACATCCTCGGCCAGTGGTTGGTCTTCCCTACATAATACATATAGTCAAGGTTAGGTAAGTAAAGTGTACGCTGATTTGGAATCGGAACTTGAACCTGCAGGCACTGTACTCTATGTCTATACTGTCGATCACACGGTCTTTATACTGACGGTACGGCCGAAGTATGAGGAGAGAGTTTACAGCGAGACACATTACGATGAAAAGAAATATGTATGCACATAACCACAAACTGCCTCTTTAGAATCGCTTGCAATCGCATAAACTGCGAAATATCAATTTTCTATACATATTTAAACATGGGTGTAGCCTGCTATAGTATGGCCAAAGGATTGGGGCTTTCTTAGTTTTGCTGTGTTCATCAAAATGCGCCAGCATGACGTTTACGGTGATGTTTTACGACTCTGGTAAGTGATCGTTATCATTCTTTTCAACTAAACATCAAATCCCCTTTTCAGATATAATTCAAGGACCTCATTTACTTTAATAAGGTATTATGCGAAGATCAAACCTACATCGTAGATATGAACGATTTTAATTACTGCTGCGAGATTGTATATGCGCAATAAATGGTTTATCAGCATACACGTACGAAGCTATAGTACATTTAAAGTGTGGAGGATTTCTTAGTTTATGTAACGTATAAGTTTTCGGTAATATTTTGGACGCTTGGATGCTCGGTTCAATTCGTATTCGTTTTTGTCCGTCGCATTCGACTTCGTCTTAGTTCTGGTTGTGTGCAACGTATTTGTATTACCTACATCACATGTAATTTTACTAAGTATAATTTATTCTAATAAACTACTTTGCCGCAATTAGAATTGGGTTTCAATTATAAGTGCTTGTAAATATATAAGCCGCAACGGCTACGTAGCGGAATTAGGTAGACACCGCTATTAAACGTTAAGCGTTATAACAATTCTTTAGTAAGTTCTTGTTCTTCGAAGTAACTAATCAGTCACCGCCAAACACTTCTATTCTGATTATTATACTTATGAAACCACTATTTTAAAATTGTTAACTTTTTAGGTTAAGTTTCATGTATTTATCACAGTAGGGTTAAAAGTGTTGCCCCAAGCTCCATTATGATCATCGTTGCGACCTCGCTGAATATTTATTCAAACTTGTAGGCTAAAGTAGAGTAAAATTATTCACAATTAGATTTTGTCATGATTTTATCCATCGATCTCATCCTTAACGAAGTTGACAGTTACTACAGTGCTGCCACGTGGTGCCCGCAAAATACCCTACATTCTAATTTAGCGCGATATAGTAAACACAATTTCTAAATTTATATAAAATTAATGCCGCAAAGTAGAAAAATAGTATATTACACTCGTTTTATAAGACGTATTGGCGCACTCGTTCCATTTGGGCACTCCTCGCTACGCTCGTCGTGCCCAAAACAATTCGTGCGCCAATTTGACGTCTTATAAAACTTGTATAATAATATACTATTTGACCCAAAAGAATAAATTCAAACGAATATATTTCTTAAAAACAAGAAATCTTTTCTATCTGTGTAGGCAGAGTTTCAACGTTTTTCCCAATAAATAATTCCTCCACGGACTTTTCCAATAAAACAGCGCAATACGGCACGCCGAATACTTCTAAATTATTTATGTTGACGGCGCATGATATATCATTTCGACAGTGATCTGATCACCCACACGCCATTTCGTATCACATATCATATCAATCATATCAACTAAACCGTAACTCATGTTTGCCGTGAGCAAATATTGAAATGAAGCGTCTGCGAACTTGATTTACTACTCCACATTTTAAGCAAAATGCGGTAGAAATTGGAGCGCCAACCTACATATTATACCGGGTGACCCACGCCGTAGGTACTCCCGTTTATTTATTTTTGTTTATAAAGCTGGACGAATGAAATTTGAGAAAGTGTTAATAGGCAAAAAATGCCATTATTTGGGATACTCTTGAGGTTAATATGACTTCCGGTTTTTCCGGAAATGACGTCATCATTGAAATTTTAAATGGCACCCTATATTCTTTGTGTGATATTTTCAATCAGGATGACATTCTGAACACAAAAACATAACGATCGTCAATTTTTATCACCAAGGCAACGCAAAAATAACTTTTTTGTGTATTAATCTAGGTGGGTATGAATTGGTGAAAATAGTCGAAAATTGTCAAAAAAACACTCACTAAATCGATTTTGGCCGACATTGCATTACTGGCGATCTCTCGCGTGATTTAATTGTTTTTTGGCCAGTGAGTCTTTTTTTTTTCACGGGTACCCAATGGCTACACTCCGATTATTCGATAGGAAACATCTTTCCGATTACAATGATACCAAATAGTTGATATTTTGTTGAAATTCGTAGCGTACAAATGTTGTTAGAAGCAAGGAAATCGAAAAAAAAAAATATTGACCTAATGATCAAAGTCAGCGTACAAGTCAAAGTCACTCAATGGACTAACTCGAAGGAAGTACCCTTAAACGTCAGTTTCACGCTACGATTATCAGCAAAATGTCAAGCCTTTGGTCATCATTGTGTCGAAAAATGTTTTTCCTCGAATAGTCAGGGTACTTCCATCGAATAGTCCATTGAGTGAATTTGACTTGTACGCTGACTGACGTATACATATATGTATGCTAAAAGTAAAGATTCATTGTCTGGCATCGTAGACTCATCGAGTTGAAGCGAAAACTGTCGTTGTACTGTATTGTTGCTCAAATCATGTGTTAAGGTGCTCCTACACGCAGTGCCAATAGGGGCCATCATTGGCCATCGGAGTGCTTCGCGTAGCGGGACCCAACTGTGCCAATGCACATCGCCAATACGTCGACCTTGTCCGCTTTATTTCATTCTGTTTTAGCATTGTACGTACTACCGACGAAAAGTTTAGTTATCTATCTATGTTTTATCATATATACTGCATTATTTATGTTTGTACGTACTTTAAGGACAATGATGATTTATTATTTGCCCAAATGCCTGATTGCCCAAATGTAAAAACATGAAAACTTTTTTTTAATATTTTGTAAATTTATTCACAATAATTATGGTTCTTATAAGCATTACATTAACCTTACAGTTACAATAAATTAACAAGCAATAAAATAATATTCTGAAGACAATATTGAAGTCGTTATAATGGGTGACCCACGGCATAGGTGCGTTTGTTTATTTTTTGTTTTTGACGCCGAAGGAATGAACGTTGTGTTAATAGACAGAAAATGCCAATTTATGGGATGGTCTTGAGGTTAGTATGTATACCGGATTTTCCAGAAATGACGTCATCATTAAAATTTTAAAAATGAATTCGCACACAATGGGGAGGCATACGGTATTTAGGTTCTGGGATTGCGGTCAACCTTATTCGCTAGGGTGGGGTGGGAAAGGTGAGGGAGGGCGTTGGAGGGAAGCGGGATATGAATCTACACACGATGGAGAGTCATACGGTATAGGGGTCCAAGGACTGCGGTCAACCCTCTTCCCTACAATCTTGACTACAATCAAACAAAGTTGCATTTATATAATTAACAACAATTAACTATTTATTAATTAACAATTTATAGATTAGTTTTAAGCGGCAAATTTAAATAATCTGATGTATTTAATGTATTCAACAAAGTTTAAAAAACTATACTGGATGCTTTTCCTTATTTTGATTATCAGAAAAATATCAAAAAGTATATGTTACTAAAAATATTGGGTTGATAATAAATATACACCTACATAATATACATACAGGGAGTTTTAATATCTATAATTAGAACTCCGTGTATGTAAGGGTTCTCAATTTTTCTTTGTATCTTATTATAAATAATATCAGTTTTATTATATAAATTATATTTTAAATCAAAATTATGAATTCATCGATTTGACTGAAATGAAATATTTATATAAAGAAACGACACAAATTAACAGGGTCCTGCATAAAAATATAGACCACTCAGTGTATCAGATCTTATCCCAGCTTATTCCGCATTTGTTGCTTGAAACAAAAAGAAAATAAAAAGGGAGATTTTTTTTAATGGCACGTGGCAAATATAAAAAACTAAATAATTTTGCTTCCTGTATTGCTGTATATTTGTATTCCTTAATGTATTTCATATTTTCGAACGTACTGTATAAATAATGACTGAAAAACATGTTTAATATTTAACAACCTACATATATACAAACAGTGTCCTCTTTCGAGGGTTCCCTTTTTTAATTCTAAGCAACAATGCACTGCTTAAAATAATGGGAGCTGCGGCAACAGCAATGATATCGTCTTCACTGTTCATTTTTAATTCTCTACGGGACGCTACGAGCCTTCTACGATACACAGAAATACCTTGCGCCCAATACCAACATGTTGGCGAAGTGACTGCGCGCACTACGCGCAGCGTGTCACAGCACCAACGTTGGCGAGACGTTGGCACTGCGTGTAGGAGCTCCTTAATACAGAGTTTACAGACCGTCTCAGCAATTTGCAATTTCCCTGAAGATAATAGAACCAGACGAGGTGGAGGGACAAAAACGTTTTCAACGTTAATTAAGCTTACGTAGCGTGGATTTGCAGAATCGGATAAAGGTGCAACGTCGACAGCAGTTTTCATTCGTACTGAATATCCTGCTAATACCACGGGCAAGATTGGCGCTGTCGTTACTTTACCCGATAATTGCGATCGATCAATTGTACCCTCGGAGTGCTAACAAAAAAATTTCTATTGTAGCCCTTGGTGACTGCATATTGGCAATTGGATAGACCGCACTGTGTGCACTTTTCACCAGTTTTTATTTCGTGAAAGAATCGTGCAATGTATTGATTAGAACTTGGACGGATTCATAGAATTTGATGGAAAAAGTAAATGCGGCGACTCCGCCAATTTGGCGAAAATTTAATTTTAGGTATTTCAAGCTCTTAAGTGGTTTACCAACGGGAGAATGTAATTAATATACTATAACTAAGTTTAGTATGCAGGTTTCTTGTCTAATTAGCTATTGATTTTCTCGCCTTTTGCTGTGAAACTTTGCTTCTGGTTTTGAGTTTCTTGGTCTTAAGTAAGTTATTAGAAAGTCCGTTTCGGTGTACGGTGTTGGATTATTTTGCTCACAAATTCTAGACACCCGTTTTGGTAGTTTTAGTTTACTGACTGTATCTTGTAATATGAAAGTGCTGTTGATTAAGGTAGTTTTCCTTTAAGATTTCACACGTTTCACAAAAGTGAATATACAGACTGCAATATACAGCAACAGTGCACTTTGCAATATACAGCAAAGTGAAATTAGGCACTTATATTCTGACAATTTTAGTTGTGACATTTACTTTGACCGTATTTGTTAACCTATGAAGTCTAAACTTTGACAGCATCTGTCAACCTACAAACTTGTTCCGGTTTCAACTATGTATTTTATTCTTCGCGGTATTTTTGCCTACACTTAATTCAGTAGCAATTTCTCGAATGCTGATTCCATCATGCAGTTGAGTTTGAATTATTGCCGTCTGAAATTCATTCAATTGTGGCATTTTTATACGTCAAAATTCAAGATTTACGTTATTCAATTAATTATTAATTAATAATAACCACAATTTCAATGAAAGTATGCATACACACTATACCCTGAGGCAGCGGCTACTTCAGCGATGTCCATTCTAACGCACCCGCAGATGAACACTGAATGCATGCGCCGAACCCCGAGAATGTGGAGGGCCTTCTTTGCCCGCTATGTCTCACCCAGCTTCGCCGAACATTTCGCCGATTTATTCGGGCTTAGTGTACAGCTAGCATAATGCTACCTCCTGACTCAGGCCGAATAAATCGGCGAAAAGTTCGGCGAGGCTTGGCTAAGACATCAAAGAAGGCCATCCACATTCTCGGCGCTCGGCTCGTGCGTTTTCTGTTCATCTGCTGGTGACTTAGAATGGACGTCGCTGAAGTAGCCGCTGCCTCAGCGTATAGTGTCTGTGCATATTTTCCTTGAAATTGTGGTTATTATTAATTAATAATTAATTGAATAACGTAAATAAAAATTTAATATAAAATATATTAAATATTTGAAAAGTTTCTTCAATGCTATTGATTTCTTATTCTGATCATTTATATTAGATACCATATACTAATATAAGACAGTAATACGATTGTCCATAAAACTAAATCAAATAATTAGGTACATAATTATTATTTTGTATAATGTATTGCGTTATAAATCAAATATTATAGTGCATATGTATACAGAGTTAGTTAAAATTACAACTAAATAATTCTCCAACCGTAAAAAAATTTAAAAAAAAACATTTTTTTTGTTGTTTTAAACTAGCTATCGAAATTTGCTATCATTTCCTTTTTTAAATAGAACAATACTGTATGTTTTTAAATTTTTTAATTCTAAGATTATTTCTAAGAATTTTTTGTAGGAACCGTTTTTCATAAAATGCATCATTTTTAGTTATCAGCAATTAATTAAAACTGCTGAACTTTGAAACTGTTTTTTTCCCAGATACATACACACATATATTTTAATTTGCTGTTTGAACATTTAATTAACATTTAATTTTATTTTTCTATTTTGTTGTTCTGCTATTTTTTATCCGTTTAGTTAAAACAAAAGTTTATGAATTTTAATTGCTTATAACTAAAAAATCTGATGTGGCCAGGCACATGACTTTATCATACTATATATAAAATTAATAGTTTAGGTGCATGAGATATTATTTGTTCGAGATCGGCTATGTCTGCATTAAAATAAAACTAGTAGACCTAGACAGATAAATCGATTAAAGCTGCGTTCGAATATTGTACTCCGTTGACACCGGGTACACCGTCCAAATGACACGTGTTATTGGGTGTAGAAAGTGTGAAGGTGCGTTCCGATTGGTGGCAATGGTAGGGAATGGCGGTGGTAGCAGACGAAATTATAGTGTTTCTCACATATCGTGATGAAATTCTATTAGAAATACTATAATGGCGTCTTCTACCACTGCCATTAGCACTAATGAAAGCGCACCTTAACGGTGTTCAATATCCGAACGCAGCTTGTATTGACAGTAGTATTGTCAAAGCATTAGCGTTTGACACTGTCTACCGTTATTATAATCACATCTGACATCTAATCTGACATATCCTGGCTACTAGTTTTAATGCAGTACGACCGATCTCGATGAAATAGAATTTGCTCATGCAGCTAAACTATTGATTGTACCAAAAAATGTCATAGTCATAAATTATTCAGAATTTCCTCTAGTTTAATTTATTATTTAACTATTTCGACGAAATTTCAGAAATGCCGGCTTATTTACAAAATCTTTCAAAAATGCTAAGACTAAACCTCCAGTTCCTTTGGACCCTTTTTAACAGAAAGCTTTTCAGCTCTAAGTTTGGCCATGAAACTTCTAAATATGAAGTTTCGTCCCGATACCTTTAGTAGTTTCTCCGGAATCGTCGCCACAAAAAACGGGTACACACACACACACACACCCACATCCACACCCACATCCACACACACAGACATTTTTTGGTACCTTGGTCAAAAATGTTCAGGGGACCCAAAAAGACATATTTCCGCTAAAATCTCAAAATTTTTTTTTGGCACGATTACAATACTTTACATACTACGTATGATAAAGTAAAAATGATGCATTGTATAAAAAATGATTCTTGCAAAAAATTCATGGAATTAATCTTAATTATAAAATGTAAATGTATGTGTTCTATTAGAAAACGGAAAGGTTGCCAGTTTCCATAATAAAATAAGCCCTCCGTATATTAAAAATATATTTAGACGATAGCTTGTTTAAAATCAAACAACTTATGCTTGATTTTTTGAAGATGTTTACGGTTGGTCAATTATTTAGGTGCTCCGGATATTTTGACCAACCCTGTATACTGGCATGTAACAACGATATTATTAATCAATAACTTAGTAATTGCCCTATGTAGATCGCAGTCGTAATTTGCATCAAAGAACTGTACCAAAACGATACATTAGATTCAGACATCATAGAAAAATAAGACTGGAATAACTTGGAAGTGATAAGATTTATTTGAAAGAGATAAACAATATATTCTTTAGTTTTCATTAATTATTGATTTAAATTTGCTATTAATATTAATTTTCATTAGTAGTCTTATAATACGGATGGTTAATTTATTGATATCGATTTGCATTTCTTCAATAATACAGAAATAAATATCATTATCTGGTATATTTTCCATTTTAAATGACAAATTATAGTAATGGGGACGTCACAAATACAGAAAAAAATACTATCGGATATTCAATTTAATATCAATGTAAACTATTTGTATTTTGCATATAAATTTATCGTGTTGAATATTTTGAAATCTTTTTATTTCAATACTAAATAATTTATTCCATTCGTTACCTACATTTTGGGTTGCATTGATGCTCGAAGAGCCCCTTCACTGCACGTGTTTGATGTCATAAATCAGACCCCTATCGTAAATGATACCTTCGGGTACACACAAAAACTGCTATGCGCCTCGTCAACAATCCAGTTTGAATGGATCGATACGAGAGCGCATAACTGCGGCGAGTCGCTCGGCGAACGCGTGAGTTTTATCGGACTATCTGCATCCGTAGAGACTTCTGGCATTCGTATGTTAGCGAATTTGGGCGAGTGTGGCATCCACTCTAACCTCAATAACAATGCGACTATCAGCCTGAGCTGTGAACGCAATAACGAAACATAACTACGTGCGACATGAAGCAACGTTGCCAAATAACTCATTATATCTGCTTCTCGTGACGTGATTAGAAGCAATTGTCACTCAAATTTCAAACGTTGTTTCCTCCTAACTTAAAGTAATCGTTTGATATTTTACTTGTAGAACAAGGATCCGGCAAGTAAACGCCGTAGTACCCTATTGCGTTTGAAGACAAACGTTTTGGCTGGTTTGCCAACTTTCGGACAAAAGTGGTGGTGTCTGTGTTTATTTAAAGAGTGGCGGGGACGAGCGGCATGGGGAGGGGGAAGCGAGTGTTGGTCCGTGCGGGTTAGTTTGTTTATTTTTACACCCTACGATGAATGGACCGCTGATTGAATCGATTCCGGGACGCGACCCAAAACAACCCTCTTCCCCAATTCAGTTTTCGAACAATCGCAGTAGCCCGCGGGTTTTCCGACGAAGCGACGAACGGTGGGGGGAGGGGGTGGACAAAGTGTGAATATCGACGACGTCAAATTGTCCTTACTTTGCAAGACAGGGTAGCAAACTGATTGGTTTTACGTCATTTGATGATTTGATTATCTAAAAACATGTTTATGTCACTTTGGACCACTGTGCGACATACAGTTGTCAACTTGCAAACTGTCACACGATGTTAATATTAATATTTATTTATGAACAAATTCGACTCAATTTCATGGCCTTTAAACGTTAAATTATCTTTATTTTCTTTACAGGAAACCCCCGTAACAAATGCGCTCTTCAACCAGGACACTCGTTGATGGACTGGATCCGTCTTGGATCCTCTGGCAAGGACCTTACAGGAGTTGGAGCGAGAGCAGGTCATCTAGCGGTAATGTGATGGGGCGGACACCTTTCTCAATATTTATTATTATACTTTAATCAACTCTAAACTGAAGGGGGCCCCTGTTAGGACTTTGCTCAACTACCTAACCTTAACCCCACGTGTTGAAGGTGGTAACTCGCCCCAAGCGACGCTTGGCGACGCTAACTGACTTAACAACGCAATCTTAATTAATCTTACGGTAGCGTGAATTAATTATCTCTCTTACGGAGGCTTCAAATCGTGAGTTCTTTCTCTGAGACTTTGTCAGAGACGTTTGAACTCACTAATTATTAATCACTATATGCAAGGCTAAATACTTTACTATAAAAGGGACAGGTTTATATTATTCTAAAATGAATATGCCGAAGAAAACCACAATAAAATCTATTAACAAAAATATTTACAACAATGCAGAACTGCTTACACGAAATTATGAATTTTACCTCTAAACAATGATATTCTTAATTTGGCAGAGATGGTTATTATTTCCCTTATTATTTCGGTTGAGCACTAGAAACACGAGACACCACAGTTATAGAGCCCCTGCTCTTAAGAAAACACGTCTTTACCCCATGATGGCTAAAATAAGAAGGACGCATCGTTCGCTTAAACCCTTGGTCGCAGCGGCACCCCAAACCACTGTTTGAGAATATGGCCATTTCCGTTTGCCGCCAATATCAACTTATTACAGTAAGGCATGGGCAAAATGGGCATTTGCCTAGGGCCCCAATAACAGGGGAGCCCCCAAAGCAGTATTTTGGAAACTCATTTCCGTAATAGACTACCACACCATGCCAGTCCTCATGAACGTTGCAAGCAGAGTTAGGCTCCTCTCAGCGAGGCCCCAACTAATCTTTAACTAATTTATTACCGTCTCAAGAATAGTTAATTTTATATTTTTGCACCCCTGCCGGCTGGGGACCAAAATCAATCTTTTATAAACTATAAATTAATTAGGTAATTAATAAATTACCGTAGTAAGATTATCAAATTGAACTTTATAGCAGTCTTGCCTATGGGGCCCCAAACAGAGTGAAATGAGAGAATGAGAGAGTGAATGAGAAACCCTTGACTAAGTTAAAAGGGAAAAACTGTATGAATTCTTTGAAGATTATCAGCCGCCACTTTACCTTTTGTGCATTTTATTTTAGAATTCTATTCTGTAAAGATAAATCCTCCAAAAGAGTGTGTAAAATAAAAGTACCGATCTGCAAATGCTGTAAATCTTTCAAAATTCTTCTTATTACACAGTGTGTATAAAAAGAAACGTAACCACTCTACATATTTCTTTCTAAAAAGTTGACTAGGAAAAGATTCCAATAAAAGTTTTAAGAAATTGCTTAATCGACAAATTTGAAATGCTAAGAAATGAAACACACTTTATATTTAAAAGTAGTTCGTATTTATAACTTAAGTCATTTTCAAAAACGACGAGCTATCGACACGGTTAATATTGTTTAATTGCTTTCTTTTAACATTTAACCGTCTTGTTACATTTACACCACTGACCTGAGGGACATGCGGGTTTCACTGTTCAATTTGTAATTCCAAAGAGTAAAAATAACAGGAAAAATATACAGGATGCAATATTTAAAAAATCGAATTTGGTCTGATTCTTACAAATACATAACCCTGTATATTAAAAAGTCATTCAAGTTTCTAGCTTCAGTCTTTTCCTAAACCTTTTATTTGGTTACTTTCTTTTAGAAGAAAGTAAGTTTAGACTTTGATGACCAGATATTGACACGTTACGTTTCTTCGTGTTAAAACTGATACAGCAGAAGGCATTCGGAATAATTGTATTTTTTTCATTATCTTAGGTAATGAAAAAGGTAACATCTCAAAAAAAACTATAAAACTACACCACAAATTTAATAAGTACATGAGAGGATATATGTATATGATACAGTAAAAGCATCAACTCAGTTGATGTATACACTTACTAGTCTGTGTATACACATACTGATTTGTATAGTAAAAGTATTCACAACTCTAGAAATGGACACTTCTACTAGCTAATGCATACATTTTCTAAGCGGTTATAGTAGAAGTGTGCACAAAATAAAATGCGACGAATCTAAATGAACACTTCTACTAGTAGAACTATTCACAACAAGGTTATTTGCCGCGCGCTCAGCGATGCGATTGGCTTTGAAATGATGTGGAATTTTGTAAATTTTGGAAAATATGTGCATCATCCATTAATCTCCTTAATGACAATGATATTTGTGACTTTTGCTGCCTAGAAATCAAAATTGATACTGTAGATCTCAGTTCAGTGTATGCCCTGAACCATTAATCCCAATTGACAATATTCCAACAAAAGAATTGCCCCTCAAATCAGTAGCAAATGAACAATCTACAGGAACAGGTCAAGGTTTTTTAAAATACCAATGCAAAACAAAGTGCAATACAAAAAATCTGATGTGGCCAGGCACATGACTTTATCATACTATATATAAAATTAATAGTTTAGCTGCATGAGATTCTATTTGATCGAGATCGGCTATGTCTGCATTAAAATAAAACTAGTAGAACTAGACAGATATCTCGATTAAAGCTGCGTTCGGATATTGTACTCCGTTGACACCGTGTACACCGTCCAAATGACACTTACGTGTTAGTGGGTGTAAAAACTGTAACGGTGTTCAATATCCGAACGCAGCCTATATTGACAGTAGTATTTTCAAAACATTAGCGTTTGACACTAGCTACTGTCATTAGAATCAAAAAATCTGACATATCCTGGCTACTAGTTTTAAAGCAGTACGACCGATCTCGATGAAATAGAATTTGCTCATGCAGCTAAACTATAAATTCTACCAAAAAGTGTCATATACATAAATTATAGAAAATTTCCTCTCCTTTAATTTATTATTTAACTATTTTGACGACATTACACAAATAGCGGCTCATTTACAAAATCTTCGAAAAATGCTAAGAGTAAACCACCAGTTCCTTTGGACCCTTTTCAACAGGAACCTTTTCAGCTCTAAGTTTGGTTATGAAACTTCTAAATATGAAGTTTTGTCCCGATACCTTCAGTAGTTTCTCCGGAATCGTCTCCACAAAAACGGGTAAACACACATACACACACACACACACACACACACACACACACAGACATTTTTTTGTACCTTGGTCAAAAATGTTCAGGAGACCCAAAAAGACATATTTCCGCTAAAATCTCAAAAAATTTTTTTGGCATGATTACAATACTTTACATACTGCGTATGATAAAGTAAAAAGTGCATGTGTCTCAAAAATAAAGTTTTATGTAATTCAAAGTGCCACCATAGCTTACCTTGTTGTAACAAATAGAATAGTAAATTCATTATGTATGTTTTTGGCCTCTTAAATTCATACTGTTACGTATTTTTGAGATTGCATTCATTACTTTTAGTTTAAGTTATTAGGTATGTGTGACCCGCACGAGAGAATCGCCCTAACGGCCACGTCTCGTTTCGATAGGATTGACTCCTGTGTTTAAAGGGTCATAACTCGAAAACTACTGAACAGAAAATATTGAAATAAAGTGTGTCATACTCCTGAATCATGTCTACATAAATTGTATGACTATCAACGTTTTTTGCCTCGCGGTGTAAGCATGAGCGCGAGAGAAATGAAAAAAAGTTCCCGATTTTTGCACTTTTAAATTAACGTTCGTCTTCCTGATTGTTTTTCTCCTAAACTGGTTAAGGATTAATTGTATGCTTACTGCGTTGTCCTACTATCGTTCGTTTCTAAGATATCGGCTTCCATCAAAATCTTGCTTACGACCTTTACTATATCAAAACAGAAGAAACAAAAAAACGCCAATCTATAGAAGAGACTCTAAATGCAACCTGAACAAAAATGGAAGTTTTTGTAGTAAGCGGTTTAGGAGGAAAAAAATCGGAAAGACGAGCGTTAATTTAGAAATGCAAAAATCGGGCACAATTTTTCACTTTTCACGCGCTCATGTTTACACCGAGAGGCAAAAAACGTTGATAGTCCTACAGCTTATATAGAAATGATTCAGAAGCAAGACACACTGTATTTAATTTTTTTTGTTCGATAGTTTTACAGTTATGAGCCTTCAAACATAGGAGTCAATACTATCGAAACGAGAGATGGCAGTTAGGGCAACTCTCTCGTGCGCGGTTAAATTTGTATATGTCCTGGAATTTTAAACATATACCTACCACCTGTCTAATGTTATCTATTCTATTTCAGAATATTATTTATGTTTGTTTTATATTTAAATATAACATGTTTTATGTTTATTTATTAATATTGAATGCCTACAAAAATTTTATTAGGTGGTCTTTCTTTTCTAAGGATTGTTTAATTAATATTCATATGTGAACAGAAATATTTAACTGCTTTAAATGCGTTTTTAAAATTTATAATGTATGGGAAATATAGCTTGTAACAAATATTAATATAAATGGCAGAATATACAGGGTGAGTTATTAGTATCCCGGCGGTCCATAGATAATAAATCGTTTCAGAAAGAAAAAAATATTTTATACAAAAGTTGTTTGACACGCCATTTTCTATAACGTAAAATTATTTTCATTTATACAGGGTGTTGCATTTAGGTGTGCCGGAAAGTATGGACATGTTTTTAAATGGAACGTCCTGTATATTTTATTATATTATGAATACTACTAAATTTGCTTATCCAACCGTGTATGTTCCCTAGTCACAGCGTTAATAGTTTCAGAGAAATATGCCAAAATATGCCCGTTGCAGGATCTTCTTAAAACCTATGTAAAAAGGACACTTTTGCCTATTTTGCCTTTAAACTATGTGAGACAATAGTCAAAGCCAGTAGGTAGATGACAGTATCCAAAGATATCAGATACACTATACAGGGTGTTCATTGAACAATTTTGATGTTTTTCAAATGGTTTTTTCTCGAGTTTTTTAAATGGAACACCCTGTATAATGTGTTGGTTGTAATAACCCTTTATTTCTCTCCAATTTACATCTAGTATGACATACACTAAATGTTACTATTTTTTCTGATATTTTCAATTTAACGAAAATGTAATACAATTCTAAATTTTAATATTGCTGTGAATAAGGTATTTGGCAGTTTAATGTAAAGTCTTCAAGTGATGATAGAAGAGATAATTTAGAAACGATTTAACCAGCTTAATCCTTATAAAAATTACCGTTATCAACATATTAACAAATTTTATATGAAATTTTGTTAGTTTATTTTGCAGTCTATTGTATGGCAACCGAACCCGTGATTTAAAAATTTCAAATTACTGTTAAAGTAAACCCTGTACTTTTAGGTTAACTATCGTGAAAATTTGTTGACTTCTGAGTGTTGAAAATCAGATTTTCTTTGATGTGATTTATGTGCTCACACACAAAAACCAAATATGCAACAAAAACAAACTGATAGGTATCGTTAGACTCAGATTTTCATTCATAGCAAAAAAATCTGTTAAAATCACTTCCAAATAACTCACTTTCCATTCACATTATCAATATTACTCATACTATCATTCATATTATCCCAATTTTGAATTGTCTTTCCAGAAAAAATAACTTATTTTAAATCAATTAACAATAGTAAGTAGATATTGTTGGTTTTTTTTTGTACTGAATAGAAATCCGTTCTAAACGTAGCTCATCAAGACATGCTTAAGCGTTTCTGTTTTTGTGTATGAGCGCACATACTATTACAATAAAACGCCTCCGCACAATTTTCACGCAAGTGAACAATTTTTCACGATAGTCCTCCTAAAATTACACTGTTTATGGTTTACTTCGGAGCCCAAATGAAGGTACTAGGTCCTCAGGTTCGCTCGTTGTACGTTTGTAAAAATTGCAAAACATACTTATAAAATTGTGTAATACTTTGATAACCGTAATACTTTTATATGAATAAATCTAGTTAAATAGGTTCTAAATCGCTTCTTCTATAACCCTTTAAATATTTTACATCATGCTACCCAGCACACTGAATACAGTGCAATATTAAGATACTAAATAGCATACTACTCTTTAAATTTCAAATATCACAAAAACTAGTAAAAATAGATATACGATATAGTGAATATAAATAACAAAGAACTTAAGGGAAATTTCAAATAGCAAATAATATATAGGGTGTTCCATTTAAAAATCCCAAGAAAAAGCCATTTAAAAATGTTTAAAAACTAGTGCATGCTACGATCACCCTGTATAGCGCATCTAACTTTTCATGACATCAGCATCTAGCTATGGGTTTAGTTATTATGTGACAAAATTTTTAGGACAATATCTGCAAAAATGTAGTAATAAAGTAACTTTATTTATTAATATAATATATTTTACTTGCTACGAATTTTGATTTTTAAATCGTTAAGCTATTTATTAGTTATTTTGTAATTCTTAAGAATAATCAGTTGTTACTTTAAATAATTATGTAGGTACTTATTTATATTAAATGTTGTTGCCAAAAGGTCAATATATCTTACCTATTACTTATGATTTTTATTAACTGTTACGAAATGTTATATCAGTATTATTAGTATATAATATTTTTGTATATAAAAGTAATTCTTCTTAATTCAACATTGTATATGGGTCCCCCACACTCAAAATTGCCCAAGGCATGATGGCATAACGCGCTGCTGCCCACACACACACATTCTCTCTCGGTCGACCTTGCTTGGTCGAAAATGGCCCAAACGTTATCTCGTTCTACTATCCTGCTCTATCACATAGTCTTAGCGTTTTGTCAGTGGGTCGAGGTAACATTTATGTCCAGGATAACCGCCGAGATAACGAAGGACACGGCCTGGGACGGGCAAACAACAGATATTGTCGTGGGACACACCGAATGTCAGCGTGGTTTGTTTTGGAAGCTGTTGGAGTTATGTGGTTGGGATGGCAAATATTCCAGGCGTCCCTTTGCGTGCCCTTGCTGAGACAACGTCGGCGGAGTCTTGTAATAGCCTAGGGTTGATTTCACCTTGCTAAGGGTGTTTACATGAAAGATAATTTTGCAAGAGAAAATGTAGAATTTTGACGTCGTTTTGGTAAACTTTATTATAATAAGTTGTGTGGGGTTAAAATGGGTACACTTCATAATTCTCCTGAGTTTAAAACAAATACTTTTACCTACGACCGTATGTATAAATGTCCCTTAGGTCACGGACTGCTTCAGTCGTACATCGCTTATAACAGACATGTGCTTTTGGTTGTGCTTTTGTGTTTTTAACGCACGACATAATGTCATCACAACGCAAATGTAGATCCATATTTTCCTATTTGATTATAATTTCCCTCTTGTCGCAACAGTTCAAATGCAGTTCCCCACAGTTGAAATAGATGTCGCGCGAATAACTAGCAATAAATGAAATACATTTTTAACTGTCAAATATACTAACCTAACCTAATACATCTACTTCTATCGCAATATTTCTCCTTTATTTAAAGTGAGTGATTGGATCTGTAAATTGTCGGTCGTAGGTAAAAATATGTACAATACTCAAGCTGTAACGTATATTACGTGCTTGTGAAAAAGAATAAAACTCAGCCGCGAATCGTATGTTAACTTTCCACTCGTACGTAATATGCTAGTTACAGCTCTTGTAATGTAATCTATGAATGTAATATACTTATACTAAACAATTTGAGTGATCATGACTTTTTTTTGTTTTTTATTAACCCTGCTAAAGTAGAGCAGATAGGGAGTTGTACTTTTCTTTGATTTCAGGTGACACTGAAGGAACTAGCGAACCATGACAAAGAATCAGACGCATGGTTAGCCATACGAGGAAAAGTTTATAACATAACCTACTACTTATCGTTTCATCCAGGTGGGGTTGACGAAATTATGAAAGGAGCAGGACGGGATGCTACGCAACTCTTCGATCAGGTATTAATTATAATCCAAATACAGAATGTGCCATAATTACGGTGTGTAATAATAATGATAAATGTGTTAAACTTTCAAACAACTGATACAAAATGATACTTGCTTTAACACTAGAAGCCGGTCGGTCCCTTTTTATGTCATTTTATATTTTAGCAATATTGTTTCTTATAATTTTTTTGCAGGTACATCCATGGGTCAACTACGACCAAATTCTGAACAAATGCCTAGTCGGTCGTTTAGTAATGGAATCCGACGTGACAGCAGAGGAACTATTCTCGAATAATCTACCGAATAAAACACAAAATAACACACCAAAGTCTTCGATAAAATCATCAAAAGAGAAAGAAACCAAAAAATCCGCAGATCCCAAAAATTTTGAACCTCCTAAAGACAAGACGACTTCTCTTAGTTTACCAAGGTTTGACTGGATACAAAAAATGGACTCCGTCACCACGATTTTCTACACTGGCGCATACTCTAACGCTCAAGTTGAAATCAATCCACCAAACCAAGATAACCAATTCAACATTTACTTATATTACGATGGAAAACTTTTTGTGAACGAGATGAAATTCGCTAGGAGTATAAAATGGCCGTGTCAAATTAAGGGGAATTCCGAAACGGGGAAGGTTGAGGTTGTTTTTAAGAAAGTCGACAGTCAAATTTGGGAGAATTTTGGAAGTTTGAACCAGAGATGCGACGAGGCTACTTCGTTAGACTTGAAGTTGAAGTACAGCGTTGTGGATAAGGTGCAAGTCAACCAGAATACTTGTTTGTTGGAATTGGAGAGAGTTGATGCCACAAAGCTGTCTGTGCCTATCGGAAAACATGTGAGGGTTTTCGGGAAAATCAAAGGTGAGAAAGAAAAAAAAATCTTGTGAAAATGTTTGGTCAAAATCGTAAACAGCTGGGATGATATGTTGGATGTACCTTTTAGGTTAGTTGTATCCAGGCCCGGCGCGTGATATTTTTCTTGTGTGTGCGAAGAAAATTCTGGTGCCTTTCGGAAAAAAATCAGTTGCCAATCGACTGGTTTTGTGGCACGATTAAAATACTTACCTTAGTATCAGTCGGCTCTAAAATATAATCTGAAATTTTATAATTTGCATGTAGAATTGAAATACTACAAGCCAATATCATATGTGATGTCACAATATCTATATAAAATTAGGAAAATGTGTGACAGTGTCAGGTAGTACTTTGATTTTAACTCCCATTATTGTTATTAATGTCTTTCACAAGATTAGTGGCTTGTTTATATGCTTATTCTAGCTACTACACATGATGCAATCAGTATAATAGTAGCTAGCCTAAATTTCGTATAAAAACTAGTACTATTTATTAACTTTATTACAATCAGAGGCGCGTTATCTCATGGGCAGGGCCGCGTCTAGGCTTTCATGGGGCCCTATAGGCACACATGAAATTCCGAGCCCCTCAACCTACGTATCGTATATGATATAAGACCAGAAATAAAAATATTTTCTTAACGAAATAAAAATCGCATTTTTTAAGGTGGGTTATAATCATCGAGCTTATATGACTAGAGGGAGCGTGACGGGCTTTGTTTGTGGCCAAAGATAATAAGGTCGAAAGTCGTATATTTTCTCGTTCCCAATGTAACGCACCAATGAGCGGTCAGATTAAACTGGCGGCTATATGTCAAATTTGAATTAGGTAGTCGCGTATGGCGTGAAAGGTAACCTCACAAAATAAAAATCCTTTTCTGTTTTTGAATGTACATACATTTGTAGTACCTGTTATAATTGTGACATTTGTTAAAAAAGGAATTAAACCATCCAAGAGCAATTAATTCGCTATTCCAGTTCTCTGCAAAAATCTTTTTGAGTGACGTTTGTTCAACTTTTATATAGTAACAACAGAATCCATTTTTTTTATAGGTTTGGACAAAATGTATTCTCGCGTGTAAGATTTTATTTGTTTCTGTATAGCTTGACCAGCGAGTAGTTGCATCGAGAGCGTTGCGCAGTACTCACGTCACGTACTCATTATATTTACGCTCTGCGCACCGTTGTCGAGTCAAGTTTAAGTTGGTTGTACTATACATGATTTGTTTATTTTCTTTAATAGGAATATGGGTAATAAACTACAAGCAAAATACAACTTATAATAGGAAAATATTTTATTTGAACATAATTTAACTACTGGTTTTTAAACAAAATGGTCTTGGTGTAAGAACTTCGAACTCTTTTTTCTGATTCTAATAACATGGCTTTACACAAATAATGCTCCATTAATGTTGATAAATTGCACACTTTTTGTCTAAATCGCATGTTGTAACGAGACAATTGGCGAATTCGAGCAATTTGCTTGCTTATGGTAGTTCTTGCTAATGCTAAAACTGCCTGTGCTTGAGGAGACGAAGATAAGTCTGAAGTATGTACGTCACCCATATATCGAGGATTGTACCTACAATAAAATAACGTTAAAATATACCTAAAACAAAGTTACATATTACATAAATTTTCTCCTTTTTCTTGGCAGTGCTGAAGGATGTTCCGTTGGTGTTGCGCTGTGTGGCACTTTCAAAGCTCGTAGCCGTGGCAGTGATTATTGACTCTGTGTGTCCACTAGTGTCTGCTACAACTGCATCGCTCATACTATCTGTGTCCGTATTTTCATTTGGTAGATCACTCGTAACAAAAATACTTGGCACCGCACTACGGGAGAGTTATGGTCTTCCGTCTTTTCCCAGTTTATAATCGCTATTAGAAAAACCGGGGGGAAGTTAGCCATAAAAGTTATCCATAAAATTTTTTTTCATCCGATTTTAATGAATGACACATTTTTGGAAAGCCCTTAACGTACTGAGTCTACAGTAGTTATTGCAGAGGGCGCAATTCATAACTACTACCTAAAAATTAAAAAGAAAGTAATTTTTTGTTTAAATTGGCACATTTTTACAATCGCATATCTCCGTTATTGCTTTACCAATTACGACATCTCTTACGGCAATCAAAAGTACAAATGTAGACCATACTTCCATAGTTATTGCAGCCCAACTTTCCACTAATTAGTGGTCTAAAAAAATTCCTGAACTTTGACTATGTTTATCCAGGGATGCGAGTATGGAAGCATACACCGTTCCAGTAGAACAGTGAGCATAACCCCTTTTTATCATCCGATTGTAACAAACTATACACCAAACGAAAGAGGACGCTTGTCTGTACTTATGCAAGTTATTGCAGTCCAAGTTTCCGCTAATTAGTGGTCTAAACAAATTAATGAACTTTGACTATTTTTATCCACGGATGCAAGTATGGAAGCATACACCGTTCCAGTAGAACAGTGAGCATAACCCCATTTTATCATCCGATTGTAACAAACTATACACCAAACGAAAGAGGAAGCTTGTCTGCACTTATGCAAGTTATTGCAGTCCAAGTTTCCGCTAATTAGTGGTCTAAAAAAATTCATGAATTTTGAATATTTTTACTTTCGAGTATAGAAAAATACATCGTTTCAGAAAAACCCTATGCATAACTTGTTTTTATCATCTGATTGTAACAAACAATACACCAAACGAAAGAGGAAGCTTGTCTCCACTTATGATAGTTATTGCAGTCCAAGTTTCAGCTAATTAGTGGTCTAAAAAAATTCATGAGGTTTGACTATTTTTATCCACGGATGGGAGTATGGAAGCATACACCATTCCAGTAAAACAGTGAGCATAACCCCTTTTTATCATCCGATTGTAACAAACTATACACCAAACGAAAGAGGAAGCTTGTCTCCACTTATGCTAGTTATTGCAGTCCAAGTTTCCGCTAATTAGTGGTGTAAAAACATCGCAAACTTTCAAAATGTACCAATTTAAGCAAATAATGACATTCTTTTTATTTTTTTAGGTAGTAATTAAGATTTTATTCCTCTGCAATAACTACAGTATACTCAGCACGTTGCGAGCTTTCCAAAAACGTATCATTTATTATAAGCGGTTGTAAAAAAATTATGAATAACTTTTTGTCTAACGTTGGGCGTTCGCCTTTCAGTTCCGATGTGGAAATGGCGCCACAACATACCGACAAAGGCTTGACTGCGACTTTTGCCGCCTGCAAAAACCAGCGGGTCCCTTTGTCGGCTTTGAGCACTTGAACTCTTGCGATACGGTGTTGTGTTTACACGATGCCGATCTGTCACTTACGGTTAACTTTTATGTGATTATCACCGTTTAATTAATTTATTTAATTAATTTTGTTGCAATTTTTCGAATCATATTTTTGTGAATAAATTTAATTTTATTTCAGATTAGTTACATTTTTCTAGTTTCGATTTGCTTTTTAAGTCAGTCCATCTGATCGTAAAAATGTTCAAAGTCGTTATATTTTTAATGCAATAGTTAGCGTATTCTCGGAATTCAATAACTATCGTATATGGACAAAAATAGTCAAAGTTCAGGAATCTTTTTAGATCACTAATTTGCGGAAACATGGACTGCAATAACTATCATAAGTGGAGACAAGCTTCCTCTTTCGTTTGGTGTATTGTTTGTTACAATCAGATGATAAAAACAAGTTATGCATAGGGTTTTTCTGAAACGATGTATTTTCTATATTCGAAAGTAAAAATATTCAAAGTTCGTGAATTTTTTTAGACCACTAATTAGCGGAAACTTGGACTGCAATAACTTGCATAAGTGCAGACAAGCTTCCTCTTTCGTTTGGTGTATAGTTTGTTACAATCGGATGATAAAAAGGGGTTATGCTCACTGTTCTACTGGAACGGTGTATGCTTCCATACTCGCATCCCTGGATAAAAATAGTCAAAGTTCAGGAATTTTTTTAAACCACTAATTAGTGGAAAGTTGGGCTGCAATAACTATGGAAGTATGGTCTACACTTGTACTTTTGATTGCTGTACTTTTGATGTCGTAATTGGTAAAACATTAACGGAGATATGCGATTGTAAAAATGCGCCAATTTAAACAAAAAATGACTTTCTTTTTAATATTTTAGGTAGTAGTTATGAATTGCGCCCTCTGCAATAACTACTGTAGACTCAGTACGTTAAGGGCTTTCCAAAAATGTGTCATTCATTAAAATCGGATGAAAAAAAGTTTTTATGGATAACTTTTATGGCTAACTTCCCCCCGGTATTAGAAAAGTGTCTTGAACACAACACAGTTGTTTTAAAACCCCGACTTTTTATAGGTATAGCTTCAATCCGAGCTTGTTTTGAGTCTTGAACTGTTGGAAATCTACGAGAAGGTATATGTTATAATTTAATATTACTGTATTGCGGTAATAAAGGTCATACCTGTGACACGTTATATTTTTTGATGGGCCTTTTTACAAAAGCAGCAGTTTCGCCCCATTGTTACCTCTTAACCATCCAAGGTACCATCTACATGCAGTCATGCATCTACATAGGTAAACAAACTCATAACCTCGATGTAAACATATGTTCAAAATAATGGCGGTATCTAGCATCTGTGAGCATGCGCGAACAATGTGCACGAGAATCTACACGAAAATCGACCTTATTGACAAGGTATGTTGGGCCAAAACAAGCCAATGCATTGGGATAGGCCGTACTCCGTCTAGTTATAGATGGTCTAAGGTTATAATGGTTATATTTTATTAAAATATGAAATGAAAACGTGTTATTTTAAAAAACCTAAGATGTTTTTTTTTCTGATTTTGGTATCAATAAATATCATCATAATTTATGGTTTTTAGAAAATCCTTTTCAATATATAGCATTGCAAGTGCGTTGAGTGTTTGCTCCGAAAGTGTACCAAATAATTTTTTTTAGCTTTAAAGAAGAAAATGAACGGCATTATGACATTACGAAAGGTGGATTCAATTTGGTATTTTGTTTTCTAAAATAAAATTTAACTTCTCAGAAACAAATCCTATTCTCTGCTATTTTTAATAAAGAAAACTGTTTATATTTTTTGTTCATCTACATTTAAATCATTGTCACAAGTTTATAAAATTTGCGTAACTGCAATAAAATATGTTTTGTTATTTCTGTAATTATGTGGATCAATAACTTACTAACAATACGTTACTAAAACTATAAACAGTGGCTTTATAATCGAAAATAGGTCGACTAAAATGTTTGGAAAGCCCAAAGCTGCAAAATGCTGTAAATCTTTCAAAGTCCTTATTATTACACAGTGTTTATAAAAGGAAACGTAACCACTCAATATATTTATTTCTAAAAAGTTGACAAGATAAAGATTCCAATAAAAGTTTTAGGAAATTGCTTAAGCTACAAACTTGAAATGCTTAGAAATGAAACACATTTTATATTTAAAAGTATTTCGTATTTATAACTTAAGTCGTTTTTAAAAACGACGAGCTAGTGACACGGTAGAAATCCTTTTAATATTGTTTAATTGCTTTCTTTTAACATTTAATCGTCTTGTGACATTTACACCACTGACGTCAGGGACATGCGGTTTTCACAGTGCAATTTGTAATTCAAAAGAGTATTTAAAACAAGGAAAAATAGACAGGATACTATATTAAAAAAATTTAATTTGGTCTGCTTCTGACATATACATAACCCTGTATATTCAAAAGTCATTCAAGTTTCTAGCTTAAGCCTTTTCCTAAACTTTTTATGTGGTTGCTTTCTTCTAAACTTTGAGGGCCAGATATTGACATGCTACGTTTCTTCTTATTAAAACTGATATAGGAGAAGGCATTCGGAATAATTGTATTCTTTTGATGATATATATATATAGGTAAAACTACGAGAGCTGAAGGTGAGTCATCGATTCCAGCTGTTATTTTGCTGATACGTTACAGACCATTCCCGTGCGTTAGAAAGAAACAGAGTGCTTTTTCATGCGTCTGTTCTTACGTTTTTAGGCGATGACTCACCTTCAGCTCTCGTAGTTTTACCTATATAATCGGAATCTTAGGTTATGTTAGAATAAGAAATATGAACTTACATTTAATTAAAAGTAACATCTCAAAAAACTATGAAAACTGCACCATAAATTTAATAAGTAGGTACATATTCAGAGGACATATATTGATGATGGCGTCTTTAAGAATGCACTATCGCAGTTTTTGAAATATTTAAAATATTAAAAACATATTTATTTGTTAAGAATATCCTTTATTTATTAAGATAATATATTTTACTTGCTACAAATTTTGATTTTTAAATTGTTAAGGTATTTATTAGTTGTTTTGTAATTCTTAAGAATAATCTGTTGTTAGTTTAAATAATTATGTAGGTACATACTATATTAAATGTTGTTGCAAAAATGTCACTACCTACCTTACCTATTATACAGGGTTAGCCAAAATTACCGGAACACCCAAATAATTCTACAACGGTAAAAAATTTCAAAAAAAAATTCAAACAAAAGCTTTTAGACTTTAAACAATCCATCGTTCAAATATATTTTGAATATACAGGGTGTTCATTTTATTATAGAAATCGCGTAATTTTTTTTTCAAATGGAACACTCTGTATCTTTTTACATTTTATAATTTTAGGACTAATTCTGGACATTGTTTATTAAAATAATTTTTTTATAAAATGCATCATTTTTGAGTTTTAAGCAATTAATTAAAATTAGTCAAAATTACCGCAACACCCAAATAATTCTTCATCGGTAAAAAAATTTCAAAAAACATTCAAACAAAAGTTTTTTACTTTAAACAAGCTATCGTTCAAATATATTTTTAATATACAGGGTGTTTATTTTATTATGGAAGTATGGAAAACTTTTCCTTTTTCTCATTAAACGTCCTGTACATTTTTATTTTTTAATTCTAACAATTTTTTTCAAGTAGGTTTTTATAAATTGATTCCTTTTTAATTATCAGCAATTAATCAAAACTCCAAAACATTTATTTTAGCCGAATGGATAAATAATAACAATGTGAAGAAAAAATAACAAAACAATTAAATTAAATTTTCAAACTGCCATCCCTGAGCGGCTTGACAATGCCCCAACCTATCAACAAATTCCCGTAAACAGTTGTCTAAATGATCGACAGTAATACTCTGAACTTCGTCCACTATCCTCTGCTTCAACGCATCAATTTTGTACGGCCTATTGGTGTAAACCTTGGACTTTAGGTGGCCCCAAATAGAAAATTCCAGTATTTGTAAATCCGGCGACCTAGGTGGCCATTCAATGGATCCTCTCCTTCCAATCCACCTCTGCGGGAAAATTGAATTTAAATAATTCCGAACTTGGAATGCGGCGGTGCACCATCTTGTTGAAACCAAATATTATTCAGATCTTCGTTGAATATAACTAGGAGATGAGGTATTACTTCATCTAATTGCTTATAACTAAAAAATTATGAAATTTATAAACAAATTATTCCAATAAAAAATTATTAGAATTAGTCTTAGAATTATAAAATGTAAAAATATACAGGGTATTCCATTTGAAAAAAAAAAGTTAACCAAATTTGCATAAAAAATGAACAGCCTGTATATTAAAAATATATTTTAATGATAGCTTGTTTAATGTCAAAAACTTTTGTTTGAATGTTTTTTGAAATTTTTTTACCGATGGAGAATTATTTGGGTGTTCCGGTAATTTTGACTAATTTTAATTAATTGCTTAAAACTCAAAAATGATGCATTTTATAAAAAAATTATTTTAATAAACAATGTCCAGAATTAGTCCTAAAATTATAAAATGTAAAAAGATACAGGGTGTTCCATTTGAAAAAAAAAATTTACGCGATTTCTATAATAAAATGAACACCCTGTATATTCAAAATATATTTGAACGATGGATTGTTTAAAGTCTAAAAACTTTTGTTTGATTTTTTTTTTTGAAATTTTTTACCGTTGTAGAATTATTTGGGTGTTCCGGTAATTTTGGCTAACCCTGTATATGATTTTTGTTAATTGTCCCGAAATGTTATATCAGTATATATTATTTTTGTATAAAAAAGTAATTCTTCTTAATTCAACATTGTATACGGGGGCCCCCAAATTCAAAATTGCCCAGGGCCCCATGATGGCATAACGCGCCGCTGATTGCAATGGAAACTTTACACTAGGGTCATACCGCGAATTTTTAATTTTAGGTTATCAAAACCAAGAGATCGATGTGCTGGTAACGTCCGTCACGGCTATTTAAAAAGGTTTTTCATAAAACATCAGATTGAACATCTATCTACAACAATTCTAAAAGATGAGTCGTCTTTTTGTTATAATGTTGCATCAACATTATAACAAAACCCCATTGCTTATGTATACTATACTGTATAGTCGTTAAATGGGCGTGACGGGTGTGACACGTTACTGCGGAATTTAGAACTCACAACTAGGAATTTTTGGCATTTTTGAAAAATACCTCAATCCGTGGAGATATACTGTATATTTATTTGTAAGGAGCACATCCAGCTTTAATGTTTAAAATTTCTCTGGTAGTTTTTTTTTTTTATTTGACTGTGCAATTGCCTTTTCAACTGAAATAATTGCTCTAACTATTCTATTTTTCCTGGTCCATTTACGTAATTTTTAAATTTGGAAAAGTTTCTATCGCTCATAGCCCAGGCATCACTTGTCCTTTTCCCTACAGCGAATTTTTATCCGCCGTTTTTATCCCCGTTTATCCGGGGCGAGAAAAGTTGCTAGGCTTAGCAACTAACACAGGCAAAGTTAGTACAAGTCCGATTTTGGGAAAATCATTATTGTTTAATGATCATCATTGATTTTTAATATAATTTGTCACTTATTTTTAAGATCTCTTGGACTGGGGTTTTTAATGCCGATTTTGTATATTTGAACTCAGTTTATGGTTTAAACTGGCATTGAAAAATGTAGCCTTTAGCGCCCTTTTATTACAGCGCTTGTGTGGCCCGCACACTTCGCACATGCCTCCCGCCGGTCCTGGTTGTTGGTACAACTTACCCAAATCTTCTTAGTTTAAATCATCTCTACCGAAATTATACTAAACAGTTTCACGTCTTTGTTTTTTTTTCATAGGTGAAGAGATGTCCAGAAGTTACACACCAGTTCCTTGTACACTCTTAGCCAAATACAAGCAACAGATATACACAGCCGGCAACATATGCCTTATGGTGAAGTCATATCCAAATGGCAACATTAGCAAATTCATCTGCAGTAAGAGCAAATACGACATCTTGGAGTTATCAAGACCTATGGGAACTTTCAATTTGCAAGATCTTCAGAATAGGGAGTTGTTTTTGATTCTAGCGGGAGGTACAGGTTTGACACCCATGGTGTCACTGCTGACGTTCTTGTTGGAGAGAAGAGTAAAAAAGTGGTAAGTGTTTAACATGATCATCATTTCATATTTTGGCTACAAATCTCATTGAAAATTTTAGTACTACAAACTAAAAGCAAAAGTATTGAGCCCTGTGTTTGAAGGATAGTAACTCTGAAAGGGCTGAACAAAAAAAAATTAAATATAGTGCGTTATACTCCTGAATCATTTTTACATAACAGGAGTGACTATCAAAATTTTCTGCTCATCGGTTGAGCCACGACCGCGAGAGAAGTAAAAAAGGTACCCGATTTTTGCAGTTTTAAAATAATCCTCGACTTTCCGATTTTTTTTCTCCTAAACCACTTACCAAAAAAAAATTAAATTTTTGTCCAGGTTACAGTTAGAATCTCTTCTATAAATTGGTGTTTTTATTTTCTTGATTTCTTATGTAATAAAGTCTGTAAGCGAGCTTTTTATGGACGCGGATATCTCAGAAACGAACGATAGCAGGACAACGCAGTCGGCACGTAAACAATTCTTATTTATCGTGATACTCATCCATTGATGTATAATAACATAAAAGTTATTTGGGAATTTTTAAGATAGAAAATAATTTGACCGATCCGGTGCGCAGGATGATTCCCCTCGGGGAAAGGGGAATACGCGCGTGAAACGATGCGAGGCTTCGCGCGTCGATTTCAAACGATAAACTCTCAGGACCGTATTCAATATTTTTGTCATTTCCTCGTTCGGTTTTATTTTTGAAAATCGCATACGTGATTTTTTTATATTTTTGGAATTGTATACATATATCTGTTTTGTGATTTATTATTATTTCACAATATAATTCTGCCAAAAATCAGTAGTTGATGATGATGACGTAGTTGTTCCTGGTAGTTCTGGGGCCAAAACAAACGGTCTGGAATTTTCGGCAAATACTAAAGTTTGAACGAATTGTGCAGTTCCAGAAGAACCACCAACATTAAAACTATCGCGGCAACTTCTTTACCATTGTCTAAAATCGCTCTTCATTATCTGTACTGTTGTTGTTGTAGTACCAACAAACTAAATTTAACAGTGCGGCTGTGTCTTCGCCGAAGCCAACTAAATATGGTGTGCCGCAGGGAACAGTGTTGGGTCCAGTCTTGTTTAACCTTCACATAAATGATATCATCAACTGTGTGTAAAAGTGTAACATACAACTGTTTGCGAGCGATACGTTAATTTATTATGTTGGAGATAGCCCGGACGAAGTAGTCAAAGTATTAAATGAAGAGCTAGTCAAAGTATATAAATGGTTGAAATGTAATAGTATGTCTCTTAATGTTGAAAAGTCAAAATTTATGATCATTAAGAGTAAATTTAATTTAATTGACACTAGAAATCATGTAGGCCTTAGAATAAGTGATAAGATTATCGAACAAGTAGGTGAATGCAAATATTTGGGTGTATTCCTGGATGAACACTTGAGTTTCTCTAGTCATGCGAGTTATGTTATCAAGAAGGTTGGTGGGAAGAGTTATTTATTGGGAAGGCTAGGAGCTAACTTGAGCTATTGGTCTAGGTTACTAATATATAAATCTATAATACTTCCTCATTTCCACTTTTGCCCTACAATTCTGAATATGCTCAATAATACACAACTTGATTGTATGCAGCGGAAACAAAACATGGCACTTAGATGTGTCTTGCGGTGTAAGAGATTTACAAGCATTAAATTTATGTTGGAGGCTACATCGTTGTTGAGTGTCAGACACACAATGTTTTATAACACCATGTTATTTGTTTATAAAATGAAGAAAGGAATGTATCCTAGCCATTTAACCAATAAACTGACCCTTGTAAATGATGCCCATAATTATAATACAAGATCTAAGAATGATTTTTATATACGTACGGTACTAACCAGTTTACGTACGGTACTAACGGTACCAGTGAGTCTGAAAAATTCTGAGACCATTATTTTGTTTAAAAGAAGATGCTGAATGTTTTGTTTGGAAAATGTTGATATTTGAATGTATGTATTTAATGAAATGAGGATTGAAGTTTCTTGTTTGATTGTTGTTTTTTATATGCACCCTTGCATTATTACTTCGAGATTTTTGTTAGCCTATGTTGCTATGAATAAAGAATTTATTGCTATTATTATGTAGTCTAATAATTTGTCATCATCATCATCTTACATAAATAACAAACATAAATAAACGTATCTTTAATTTCAAATGTACCGTAGCATTTTGCAACTTTATTTTGTACGTATGCCCAGATTAATTCATTTGCAATCGGCTACAGGTAACCACAATAAATTTACTTGATTGCTTCCGATTTATATAATTCTGATAAAATTTAATAAAAGTACCTTCTCTTGATGGTGATTTTTTGACAGATACAACAGCTGTGCTTTAGTTATTTGCGAAAGACATTTCTAACATCGATAATTAACTGTTTTACTTCCTTGAAATAATACTTCAGCATTTTTGCTGAAACTTGCAAAACACGTACGCACGCAACGCAGTTACTAAGAAACTTTATTCAATGAATATTTATGTATTTATGTTATCTTGATTTCAACCAAAAATCATATTATTGGGGCCTGAGAAAAATATTTGGTTTTGTTATTTTATTTGTTTATGCTACCTGATAATATTTGACTGCTGCTGTTGATTCAAAGGGCGTTATGTACAAAAAAAAACATGCTCACAGCTCTTTGTTGTACACTTGCAATCTATTCTTTCATTAAACAAAGACTCCACCATTTCTAACCTTTAACTTCAATGCTAGTTACATCAATAAATATGTACGATGTTTGTTTTAATTCTAAGTACGGGCCTGTGATGCATGCTGTAGTCGGCCTCGAATCCAGAGCTGTACCAAAATTATGTCGAATATGTATGTCGCTTTATAAAATTAATGAACATCTGAAATGTGTTTCTATTTCAATGGCCTCATTAAACAAAATTTTGCGATTGTTTTCGTACCTGTCTCGTTATCGTGCTAATACTCGTTGCCGAGATATCCGCTTCCATGAAAATCTTGTTTATAGCCTTTATTGCAAACAAAATTAGTAAAATACAAAAGCCAATCTGTAGACAAGATCTTGAGTTATACTCTGTGTAAATTTGAATTTTTTTTGGAAAGCGGTTTAGCAGAAAAAAATTTGGGAAGACGATCGTTTATTAAATAGTGCTAAAATCGGGTACATTTTTACACTTCTCTCGCGTTTCTGTCCAAACCTAGGGGTAGAAAATTTTGATGGTCAATCATGTTCTGTAGAAATGATTCAGGAGTATAACCAGGGCCGTCCTTAGATATTCGACGCCCGTGGGCTACTAAAATTAATGCGTTATTAAAGTTATTCAACAGTGTCAGAACTAGAAAAAGCCAATTCATTATCATTATACTAAACAAACACATAATATTTATACAAAATTCGAAAAAAAGGACGAAATGAAAAACCAAACGTTTATAGTATACAAAAACAAAAGTAACTTATATATTTGTTGTCCCTGCTTTTTCTTTTACAAATTGATATCACACGTATTTAAGTTATTAAATAGGTCACTCTATATAAATAAACTACTCAAATAATTTAATTTGCTCTGCCCTAAAGAATTTGTAGTAGCATTACTAAAAATGCGCAGTGCGTAGTGCTGTGGCCACGTTAGGAAATGTAGACGCAATTTTTTAGTCAATTATTTATTATCCTTGAAAAATTACCAAAAGCTTGATGTTGAAACATTTGATTAGATTTGCCATCAAATATAAAATAATCTTAGAAAAACATAAATCAGCAGTTCCTGTACTGCGGGAATTCCTACAAATTCCCTTTATAAGCAATAAATTGGGAATAAATTGGCTTTTAAACCATTTTTCCATATAATAAATTGTCAGCGTAGTTTGTACGAAAATAGTCCAAATACTCAAACTTTGCCAACATAGCTTTTGTGTTACATAATTCGATAAGCAAATTTCACATCGATTAAAGAATTCAATAAGTATCATAATAATTTATAGTATATATAGTACGTCTTTACATACCTAATAAATAAAGCAGCTGGTCTCCGTCTGGTTCTATACAAATCTGAACCGCTTTTTCTCTCCTGTAAATGTTATTGTTTTGGATTTAAGCCATTTAAATATTAGGACGACACTGTTCAACATTTTAGTGGAAGTTGTTATTTTCATATTTATAGTATGTAGACATTGAGCGCGTAAAGTATGAAAATATGAGAAAATCTAAATGAGGGTTAGTTATTGTACAAAATTCTCGAACACGTTGATTTTTAACTTGGGAACATGGATATTCCGAATAGAATATGAAAATGCGTTTTGGGTAAAATTAGTTGCACTGTGTATGAACACGGACTCTCCCGTAAGATTGTTGAAACAAGTGAGAAAAATGTCAAAAACCTGAACCCAATGTTCTAGAAACCTCAAAAGGGTCTCATAGTAAACCTTAAACTTTGTACGTTTACCTGAAATCCTGAAAGTTTGTTCACAATATATTTCAATCATTTACAACGATTCTAAGTAGTGTGTTGATGGTTCAATTCCTATTGCAAGCATATATACCTAAAACTGCTATTCACTTTTCATTCACAAACAAAATCCTTAATTTTTAAACTTCCTCTCGTAAATTTTCGGATGTAGGGTCATACAATTTGTATGCTACCATGAAGACAATTAACAGATCTATCATAATCAACAAGAAAAATATGGAGTGTGCCATTTATCGATGACGTCATAAGTACAAAACGGGAAATTGAATTTTTTACAAATATGTGTATAATTTACAATCGACGTGTTCAAGAATTTTTGTAGTTAACAGACAGTTTCCGAGATTTGGTCATGCTTCCTACTTTGTGCGCTCACTGAATATTTATTAAAAAATAACAAGAATCAATAACTAAGAACAGTTCATAATCTTTTGCAACCGTTAGTAGGGCTAAAAATGATCTAAAAAAAGTTTAGCTCTATACATACTATATTATTTATATAAACTTTTAAACATTTCATTATTTATGATAACTATATAAATGTCTTATCCTCTTTTTTTTATAGCCAACGAGTAAACATGCTGTTCTTCAATAGATCGGACGATGACATACTATTCAAAAACCACTTTGACACATTGCAAAAAGAAGACACCAGGTACAAATCTCCTAACATAACCTAAATTTCAAACTTTTCTAACCACAATTCAACCTTTTTATTCGCAGATTCAAGATCGAATACATCCTATCGCAACCCAGCCAAAAGTGGAAAGGTCCAACTGGGCACATAACCTCAGAAATAGTCAAAAACGGCCTCAAAGCACTAACGGAAGGCACTGGTTACCCTCAGAAGGATGTATACGTGACAGTTTGCGGTCCGACACCCTTCACGAACATGGCCCACTCTCTCCTGAAGGAACAAGAAGTGAAGGACGAACAAATATACCTTTTTCTCGGATAGCAGGATCTGGGCTTCGAGTATTTCCAATCCTTTAAGAACGTTAACGAGTTTGTGTTCAGTATTTTTAATCTAGTTGGCGATATAAAACCGAAAAATAAGTAAAACGATAGCCGAGGACCACGTTTCGTACGCATTTTGCATCAAAATGCTGTTAAATGCTAAGATAGAAGTGAGGTTATAGATGGTTACGCCATCTGTTGAGATATTAGTAAGTACTGTGCGTACTCTAACCTTAAATTTAGGGTTTTGTTCAAGGTTGTTTATATTTGTAGTGGATTAGGGTGTTTTCTTTTGGTAAATTTGGTTTGTAGAAGTCGAATTTGGCCTTAAAATAAGAAAGCTGGCGCTAGTTTTTGAAAAAAAAACTTGTAGAAAGCGTTTATTACGACTAATTTTTAAAATTGAGAAATTTGTTTTTATTGAATAGTGTAGATTACTAAACATTCTGTATATCTTGTAAATATCGATTGGGAAGAAATCGTTAAAATTTGTATATAAAATAAAAGCCAAACATAATCATTATTAAGAATGCCTTAAACTCGAAAGGATTTGATAAGGGAAACAAATTAAAAAGAAAAGATTGACTCACCAAATTTTGAAGCAATAGTATCTAGATTTTCTAAATATTTTTCAATGTGTGTATATACGTGTTTGGTGTTGGGTTACCAAAATAAAATTCATTCATTGAAAATAAATATATGTGAGGGGCGAGAGAATCGAAAATACTGAAAAGAAAAAAATGAAATAAAGTGTATCATACTCCTGAATCATTTCTATACAGGGTGTCCGGTAAAGGTGTTCCGAAAATTAGGGAGCTGATAGAGGACGTCACTGCCATCCGAAAAGTGTATATGCACTTTTGGCTTTTGACGCTTCATTAAAAAGTTATACCATTTTTATTTATCAGTTTTATATTCCCTTAAAAATATTACTGATTACAAAATCGGCGTTGTTTATTTAACAGAAACAAAAAACCACTTACAAATATGAAAAATAAATAAAAGAGTTTTGCAAATACTGCTCAAAATGTTGCCCTTCCATGTAAATGCACATTTCAGCACGACTTCCCAAATGGGGTATTCCGGTGTTTTTGAAATTGTCATTTTTTACAAAGTATGGGTGCTACTGTTTGCTACTTCACAAGTAAAATATCAAACATTGATTTAAATTAAGAGAAATCGTTGTTTGAAGTTTGAATTAGGATTGGTCTTTGTGACGTCACGAAGACCGCTCAAAGTGAGCGACTTGACAACGTTGCTATATCTAGGGTGCACGTAGTAAATGTTTGTCTTCTGTTGTGTCAACGTTTAGAATCGCTCGTTTGTTGACAGCTGCTTTGGTTATTGAGGTTATATCAAACAATTGTTCAAAATGTATAAACTCCAACGCCGACATTGTTCTGTGCCGGGCTATAACAGCAGTAGAACAGTAACTTCTGATAAGATTTTCTTTACATTGCCGACTAGCGAGATGAGAGATGTTTGGCTTCAAGTTTCAATGATCAAATCATCTCTCAAAAAAGGTACCTTTATTCGTTGTCAAACAACAGGGTCGCCAACCGTCAACTTGGCCGATCAGCTGTTCGAGAGCTGTCCGCTGTTGCCACCGCTACTAGCGATCGGTAATCATCGTGTATTTCCGAGGGTGGTCGGTGAATTCAAACGAAATGCACTTTTAATTGCAATTATCTTTTAGAAAAACTAAATTAAAAAGCTCATAGCTTAACTATATGAATCCTCATAAATTGTACAATAGGTTAAACCGAATATCTGCTTAAATTTTGACATGACCGGAATACCCTATTCTGCCGGACCCTTTGAAAAATTTCAGATGTTTCTCGAATGCGATTGCAGACACCATTTATGTACTCATGTTCGTAGCAGTTAGGACGATTCTCTTGTACGGAGTCATATTTTTATATATATATTTTTTTAAATTTTAGTAACCCAACTTTTAGCCCAGTAACATTCCAAGTAACTTCGGAAAAATGCAAACCTAGCTCTATTTTTAGATTTTCACCTATAAATAACACATTTATTTGAATTGTAACATTTTTCTTGTAAATGTTTGAAGACAAGTTCTAAATTCTTTATAAGAATTTCGAATTTCCGTCAGTGGTAGAGAGATATCGTATTCATTATTGTTATTTTTAATAGGTTGCCATGGTCATGTAATGGTTCACTGCCGGCATCCAAAGTCTAAATCGTGCTCTAAATAGTTTAATTTTATTTTCTTTGTAAATTTGGGACATTTGCAATTTACTAATTTCAATTTGTGCACTCTTCTTCGAAGGGATAGTTAAAATATGATGCTCTATCATGTTTTCAAATACTTGACACTCGAAAGTCCTCCTGGATTTGTATTCTTTCCGAAGCGAATAGCTTTATTTGTCAAATATTACTGGGCTATTTTAGTTTTAAGTATAATTATTGTGATATAGACACAATTTTAAAAATAGATTTAATCAATTTCTCGTTAAATTTGTTGGCGTTTGCTCGATTCCGTTATTAAGTTTATGTAGCGTTAGCTCTCGTCAGCAATGACGACGATTGTTTTACGTAGTTAAGAATGTGCACGGAGAATCATTTGTAATATCGTTGTGTTAAAATTAGTAATGTGTTGCAGGGACGGTTTTAATTAACTTTTGTAATTTTTTATGGAAACAACCACACTACATAATAGTACCTTTGTGATAGATTGTACTATAGAGAAAACTGTAATCTTTGGTCGATTCTAAAAAAATTGTAAATAAATAATTTTTTAAGAAAATACAAGATATTTTTTTTTGAGTAAAATATGTGTATAATTTTTCGTATTGTCATTAAAAGGAGGGAGTTTTTTCCACAGTTTTACATCATTTTGTTGTGCAGCAAACAGTGGAAGTTTATCTATTCAAATTAACTCATATTCATATGATGTGAAGGGGGAAACCCCCTTCACTTTTGGCAAAGGAGCTGCCACCAAAATTTTAGTTCAGGGGATTCCCGCCAGGGAGCGCTACCGTCGAAAAATTTTCACTTAGCCGAGACGCAAACCAAATCTACTTTTCCATTTTAAAATCCTTTTGTGGATGGGGAAGCATACCAAATTTGATTTGCCTAAATTTGATCATTTAAAAAGTTACGTTTCGTAAAAACTAAAAAAGCAGATTTAATCACATGGTATTTGATCATATTGCATAGCACTTATTTGACACATTTTGTATCCCTGAAAAGGTAGGAAGATAGAAAATAAAACACCAGCAGTACCAAATAGTAAAGTGTACTTACATAGAGCAATATATAATATTCATATAATATATAAATCCGTATAATACAACTTAGTTAAAGACTTAGAAAAGAAAATAAATACTCAAACTTACCGAGATTGGGGGTCTATACAGTGTGTTACAAGTGGTCAATATACAGTGTGATTCAAAAACGAAAACGTACAGGCCTAATATCGATGTTCCTAAACGGAAGTCGGAAAAAAAGAGTACCTTTTATAGACACTTACATCTTTTTTTAATTTTAATTATGCTACTTACGTTAACCTACAAAAATCCACACGTCATTCGCACGAAATCTTTGGCAGTTTTGGCCATTCATACAAACCCGAGGGAAAAATAAACCAAACGAAATATCTCTAAAACTAAATTCGATTAATTTTGAAAGCCCTCGAATCTCAAACATCACAATCAGGTAGCCGTCAAACTAAACTTAAGCTAACCTACAACACATGTCATTTTTCATCGTTACAAAAAAGTACTTACGACTAACTTCAAGTAGTTATAAAAAGTTTTTCTTTTGTTTCAGCAGTACATCGGTATATCAGTCACAGTTGAGAACAAATACAAGTATATGTGAGAGATTTGTGTTTCTTTTTTTGTGTTTATTCGTTATATTTTATATAGTTTAGTTTAAAAAACGTGTAAACGTGTGACAGTTGTACTTATCCTTAAACATAACCTAGACGCTGCGTTTTGACACATCGCTGAGCAACACTTACAACGTAATCCTACGCCAGGGTCACGGAATATAATATTGATCCCACACACAACTAGCTAAACAGATATTACGTTTTTACTGCATCGAACAAATATTTTTTTATTTTTTAATTCGAAGGCGGGGACAGGATTCGTAATTACAGAATTAAATATGGCACCGAGAGTCATGGCCGGGTTAAACTTTTGATCACCGCTCTACGAATCTTGTCCTCGTCTCCTAGAAAAATTAATTTACGGTTATGTACAATGAGCGATCTGTCAAACACGACAGATCGACTAAATAAGGTTAACCTCATACAATTTTTCTTATAATTAATAATAGAAATTGCTTTTTTTAGTTAAAAAATAATAATTTTAGGGTTATGTACAAAGTATCTGTCACATTTGACAGAAAAACTATAAACACTCTTCAAGGTTAACCTCTGAATATTAGATTGTATCTCAAACAATTTGATTTATTATTAAATGCAAACGGTTGAGAAAAATATAATGTCGTACAAATTTGACAGTCTGGAAACTTCTTAACATTATATTTAGGTTATGTATACAGTTTGACAGTGGCCAAATTTATCATTTTGTTTAATTATGAAAAACAAATGGTATAAGTTTATAAAGTTTATAAACAATAATTTTGGGGTTATGTATAAAGTATGACTGTCAAAGCTGACAGTTTGACAAAAAAAATCAAAACTCGCATTTCGCTCCTAGGTTCAGATCTGAAATATCAGATCTCAAAATATCATCAGTTCAATTAATGATGATTGTTGAAGACTGTTGAAACAGTTTTAAGGTTATCTATCTGATAACTAAGTGATGCATTCATTATTGTACAATTTCTAATTTTACTTAGTCCAATCATAATAATTATAAAAAATTTGAAATTCGAATTCTGATTCTTATTTACAAAGAACAATCTGTCACATTTGACAGTTTGACAAGAATCAATTGTGACCTCGTTATACTAGGCCATATCTCAAAATTTCATAATTTTAATTATTTATTAACTGGTAATGATAAATGCAACATGAGGATGTCAAATTTCTTACATTTGACAGACGTTGAAAAAATATCTTTGATGTTATATATTATATTATAATATTATATTGATGTCTGATTACTAAAAGTAGTCCAATAAAAATTTTACTAGAAATTCGAATTTTTTGCTTTTGATTTGATATAAAAGTCAGTTTTGGGGTTATGTACAAAGTACAACCTGTCACATTTGACAAAAAACAATCGAAGAGAGTAATAAACCCCTAAATATCTGATTTCTCCAGATTTTATCACTTTAATTGGTACTTAGATCAAATGTCAAAATTGTTAGTTTTGACATTTATAGAAAGAAAAAACTTAATAACTGGAAATTGCCACAAATTGTCAAATCAATTAGTTAGGTTATGAAATTTAATTTTGCGGTTATGTACAAACTGTCAAATTTGACTATTAGATCGTCATCAATCATTAAATTATTAAATGCGAACATTAGAATGTCAAATTTCTAATATTTGACAGACTGTTGATGCAAATAAGTTCGAGGTTATCATCTGATTTACTAAAACCAGTGTAATGTAGCAGAAATTCGAATTTGTTGATTTGGTTTGTTATAAAACTGAATTTTGGGGTTATGTACAAAGTATAACCTGTCACAATTGACAGTTTGACAAGAAAACAATCAAAGATCCGTTAACTTTGATAGACTATGGAGACACAAACTATTAGTAATTGAAATTTGTCACTATTAATTTGTTAGGTTATTAAATTTAATTTTGCGGTTATGTACAAATATCCAAATCTTTCATCACTCATTTCAATCAATTATTAAATGCAAACCGTAGGATGATAAGTTTCTTATATTTGACGGACACTTGAAACAAATAACTTTGAGGTTATCTTCTGATTACTAAAAGCATTCCAATTGTAATAGAAATTCGAATTTGTTGCTAGCTCTCGGTTTGTTATAAAATTTAATTTGGGGTTATGTACAAAGTATAACCTGTCACATTTGACAGTTTGACAGAACACAATTGAAGAACAAATCTCTAAATCTCATCACTTTAATTAATTACTGGTAGATCAAACATAAAAAAACAAATAATTTGTCATTGTTTTGTTATAAAATTTAATTTTACGGTTATGTAAAATTGTTTGAACTGTCAAATTTGACTACTAGATCTTCATCAATAATTTTAATCAGATTATAATTTTAAACAGTAGAATGTCAAATTTCTTATATTTGACAGACTTTTGAAACAAATAACTTTGCGGTTATCGTATGATTACTAAAAGCACTTTAATTGTAGCAGACATTCGAATTTGTTGATTTGGTTTGTATAAAAATGAATTTTGGGGTTATGTTGGACAAAGTATAACCTGTCACATTTGACAGTATGATAAGAAAACAAAGTTTTGTTAACTTTGACATATATGGAAACAAAAACTTTTACTAATAGAAATTTGTCACCATCAATTTGTTAGGTTATAAAACTTAATTTTACGGTTATGTACAAAGTATGACCTGTCTAATTTGACAGAGGGCGAAAGAAACTCTTTAGAGGTTAACCTTTGACTACTAAGATCTTCATGAATCATTTCATCAATTAATTATTAAATGCAAACGGTACATTCAAATACAAAAAATCGTACAAAAACAAACGGAATGACTATACTTTTCATACCAAGAAGTCGGTACAAAAACATCTGCCTGCATTTCCCAAATATAAACACAAGAAAAAACGCTAAACAAAAACCCGAAAAATCGCTTTACAACTCCGTAACGGCGTATAACTGCCGTTCGCTCTCGCTATTCTTATAAACCGACTCGTTCTGATCTTGAATCTTGACAGATCGGAACTGCGAATGGGGCTGCGCTTGCGACGTGCCGCGTTGCAACGAGCGGAACTGAAGGCTCGGTTGAAACGTGCTCGTCGTCGTAGTATCTTGCCATGCGCCCCTTTGCAAAGAACGGAAGTTTGCCGGGTTCAGAGGCATCTCGACTGTTTGCGAGATTGTTGTCGGTACCTTCGGAACGGGAGGCTGCTTTCGGTGCTTCTCGTCCGGAATTTGAGGTAGCGGCCTCCGACCCAACGAACTGAACTTGTTGATGTTCGCCGTTCTTGGGTTGTGGTGAGTGTCGGCTTGAGCTTGTTGTTGTTGGTGGTGGTGGTGTTGTTGCGATTTCTGGTCGAACTTAAAACCTTTGAAGTTTGGGAACTCCTTGCAGGCAGACCTGAAATACGGTTGATTTTGTTTAGTAGTAATCAAGTTCTTCATAACCGTAAAAGTACTCTAACCTAAATTTTTAACGACTGCCGTAAAAACTTGCAAATTATCGCCTGTGGCCGTTGAAAACAAGTTGTCTGGCAAAATTGTTGTGAAGGTAACATATTATAGTAGAATTCTTCTAAAAGTTATACAGGATGTTCATTCAAATTCAAATTCATTGAAATTCATTCAAATTATAAGATCAAAATTGAATTCGAGAAAAGTACTAAAAGCCGATTTTTTCAAATGGCAATTTCTCAATTCTATGGAAAATTTTAGATCAACTGTGTACAATGTCCTATACCTAAAATGTACTTGTACCTACTGATATCGATTTTTAAACATCACAGTACATTTTAGTTGAGATGATTGTGTCCAACAATGTAAGTCCACAAAATTTCAATCTCTCATTTCATTTGGTTCTCCATACACTTCTAATGGCAGCTCGTCGTGGGAGACCCCGTATTTTTTAAGGACTTTGTGCATTGTAAAGTCCATTATATTTTACGAATACAAGTTTCAAAGGTAGCGCCAATGTCTTCAGTTCGTACAAGACGACAAATACCTCATCATAAAAACGTGTCGCATGGTAGAAAAATAAAAATCAAAAATCTTTTCCTACCTGTCTCAGTAAAAATCGGAGCTTTCCAGCGTCTTGCACTGCTTGCTCAGAGTCGCGTACTTGCCATTATTAGGTCCTGCGAGTTGCTCGTGATGATGCGAGGGCAGTCGGCCGAGAGTATGGCCCCGGAGATGAGACATATGGGCTCCTCGGTGGTGCTCTGCCGGTCGCATATCGCACCCATCACTGTAACAGAATTGCGACGCAATCATTGTACACGGCTGCCAACTGATATCAACCAAAAACAATCAAACCCACCAGAAAAAGTAAATAAATTGTTCGATAAACTTTGATAGCAATTTTGTTTTTATATTCGTTTTTGTACAAACTTTTTCTTAGTGGGTGTGACTGTAATTTTAATTAAATTGCTAATATTTGTAGTTGGTTTTGGTGTGTTCTGCAGCCATATGGTTTTTGTAGGTCCAGCAAGAAATAAATTAAAATCGAGCATTCAATAATTTATGACGAGTGTTGAGCGGTAAAAAGTGTAAAATATAAGAATATGAAAATATGAAAAGTTTGAACTTTAAAATCTGTTTCTTATAGTTTAAGCAATATGCAATTTCAGGTGAAAAAAAAACAGATAAATCGAAAATTTAACGTACCTAAAGAGAATAGATGGACATGATTTTAGAATTTTTTATTTTGTCCATTTTGTCTCCGTGTTTTCGGTTTTAAACATTTTCTCTCGATAATTTGGTGAATTTATAATCCTTTCTGTTGTTTACTAAGTGAATTTACTAATATTGTCATATTTTTAACTAAAATAATTTGGTATACGAATTGTTCGTAGAATAAGAATCGATTGTGGGTTGATAAGTGTAATGTGAAATCAACAAACCGGATGTCCTAAAATATAGTTCAATATTGTAGATTTCTTACTTTAACCAACTAAACAGAAATATGACGGAATTTAGGAGTGTCCAAATTTGGCGTTTACCTTAGTTGAAATTCGAATTCACTCGAGTTATTGAGAGAGTGTTTAAAACAATATTTTCTTCTTAAATTTTTGACCTGTAGGTCAGATATGTATATCTGGTAATTTTTTCCGCTATAGCCACTTTTAACGCTCTACTGCCTCAATTTTAAATTAATATTATAATAAATATTTACTATGTACCCCTATATTTTACACTAACAACAATAACAACTATGGGTACTAACAATACACTTAAGATCAGGACGCAGCAACACAAGAAACATCATCGAGATACGGGAATTTGTGGTTATGTACCAAAAGTTGCCACGAAATTTGAAAATTATTAGCTGTGAGTGCCTATATGTTATACCGATTATCAATTTTTTTCTCCTCAAAACTATAAATTCCGAAAACTTGTAGACATTTTTTGTGTCACAACTTGCGGCTGAACCATGCAGGTTTCGAACAGCTAACCTACTCTTGTGGAATTAAAAAATTAAATGAAACACCAATACGTAAAAAATCCAACATGTAAATTAAAAAAATTAAAGGCATAATCTAATCTTTTTCACTGTTGCAAGAGTGTCAACTTAACAAAATAAAATAGCAGAGCGTTAACCTTGAAAAGTGACAGATATGACCTGTGCGCAAGAGAACGCAGGTTGGTGCATAATAAAATAAATGTTCCTAATAATATAATAATCCTAATAATATTTCGTGTGACATTGCATCAAAAGCCACACCAAATTCTCAGTTTTTGAAGAAGAAGAAATGTAAACATAACCTAACACGTCTTACTAATATTTTAAAACATAAAAAATTAGGTTATGTTTACATTTCTTCTTTACAAAAAGGGGAATTTGGTGTGTATTAAGTAAGTACGTAGGCTTGGTGTGTATTTTTACTTTTTAAGGTGAAGACTCTGCTATTAAAAGTAAAAGAAAGAAAATTAAAAAAAAATAAAGTACATGAGTGACTCTGCTTCATGCATGGGGGCGCTTGCAAGCATTTTGGTATGCATCATTGCGGAAGTGTAGCTGGGGGGAGGTGTATCAGGAGTGTAAGACGACCCTTGGCTCCGTTGCAGAGTTCGTGCCGCTATGGCCTGAGAAGCTGCTGGTGGCGGCAGAAACGATTCAGTCTCGTTCACTTGATGGTAGTCTTTCCTGAAACAAAATAAACAAACAAAAAATCAGTTTTGAATTGCGTTCCGAAAGGCAAATATTTAAAAAATATTATCGGAAAGTTTAAGAAAGAAATTCTTATAATTGGCCGCGCTATAACCATTACAGTAAAACGCCAACTCAGCTCGGGACGTATACAACTGTAAAAGCGTTTTTATAAAAAACGAAAGGAATATTTCAATTTCAGACAATTATTGTATGAAAGCTAAACGTTTGGTCGATATTATCCAGAAGTTTCAAAAAGAAATTCTTACAATTGGCTGAGTTATAATCTTTTCCATAAAACGCCAACTCAGCTCGGGACGCACACAACTTTAAACGAGCTTTTATAAAAATACAAAAGTAAAATTTCTATTTTAGGCAATTATTTTCTGGAAGCTAAACGTGTGATAAATTTTATCCATAAGTTTCAAAAATAAATTCTTACAATTGGCCAAGTTATAACATTTTCAGTAAAACGCCAACTCGGCTTGGGACGTATACATTCTTTAACGGGTTTTTATAAAAAACGAAGGCAAAATTTTGATTTTAGGCAATTATTTTCTGGAAGCTAAACGTTTGATAAATATTATCCATAAGTTTCAAAAAGAAATTCTTACAATTGGCTGAGTTATCACATTTTCAGTAAAACGCCAACTTGGCTTGGGACGTATACAATTCAGTTTTTATAAAAAACGAAGATACAATTTCGATTTTAGGGAATTATTTTCTGGAAGCTACACGTTTGGTAAATATTATCCATAAGTTTAAAAAATAAATTCTTATAATTGGCCGTGTTATAACCTTTTCAGTAAAACGCCAACTCGGCTCGGGACGTATACAACTTTAAATGCGTTTTTATAAAAAACCAAGGTAAAATTTCATTTTTAGGCAATTATTTTCTAAAAGCTAAACGTTTGGTAAATATTATTCATAAGTTTTAACAAGAAATTCTTACAATTGGTCGAGTTATAACCTTTTTAGACCAGATTCACAACTAATACTCACTTTTTTCTTATATAAATCCAAGTATGCGAGTCAATCCACACCAACGCCGTCAACAAGATCCCCGCCAACAACGCCGAAGCCAACATCAACGACAACCCCAACAATCCGAACATACACAACGCATTCGCACCGCGCAAATAATGCATATGCAACGCCTTACAGTCGACCAGCGTAGTCAACGAAGTCATCAACATATCGCCTTCGTTTATCTGATTCATCAACGAACTAAACTTATTATCCAGATTTTTCCTCGGATACAACTCCAACGCAGGTTTTCTCATCATATGCAACGTAGTTCGCATAGATTCCGTAGCCAATTTGCCTTCCCGTAGTCTCTGCGTAAACGGATTTGCTCTAGCTTTCTCGCAGCTTGTGTAATAGTGTAAGATTTCTTTTGTTACTTCAGACGACGCTTGGTCTTGTAGAAATTTGTCCGGAGACATGCATAAATCGGCTAGAGCTACTGTAGAAGCTACGTAGACGCTGGCCATGACGTAAGAAGCTATTACGGCTAATAAACCGCAAACAGAAAAGGCTATTAGAGCACATCGATTGTGTTTTGCGACTCCTACTAGTAGGATTACGCATAGAATTAGTAGGACGCTGAGTATTGCCATGGTAAACGGCCATCGGATTGTTTCGATCTTTTCAGCCATTATGATTTTTGGAGCGATGTTTATGTTTTGTAAAGGGTTTCGTATGTCGGATGCTGCGTTTGCTGCTAACGTGTTATTTTCTCCCGCTTGTTTCAGCCAGGTTAGGAGCATGTTTTTTGCGGTTACGTTGCCTCCTGGTTCTTCGAATGTGACTTGGATTTGGGCCAGTTGGCCACTCGCTTGTACCTGGAAAAAGAGAAAATAGATTATTAGGTATAAAAAATCCATTTTTTAGAACATAATGTGAGTTTTTTTAGAACGTTGTGTCACTTTTCTGGATACTTAAAAAATGGTTTGTCGACACAATAGCGCAGTATTTAGAATTGTGGTGTTTCTGTTGGTGAAGTTGTGTGTGCTTTGGTTGTTGACGTCATAATTTTGAATAAAACGCTATGCGAGCAATTCAAAAAAGGCAGTTTGGGGTTATGTGTATTCAGTATTTACATTTGAAATAAGGCATTGGGTGCGATTTAAACATGGATTATTTAAATAGATATGTGCATTAAAATAAATACTTTGTACATTAAAATAATAAATATTATGCATTAAATAAATATTAATAATATTAATGTTACATAAAATATTACATATTGTGCTCTAGAATGGATAACTTGTGCATTAAAAAAATACCTATAGAGGCTTCTTGTGCTTCTACTAACATGCGCAGGAGACTTGGCGCCGCTGTCAAATCTGGTAACATAATATTGCTTAAAATCCCCAGAAAAATGTAAAATTACCAATTTTGGCTTTAATCATGAAGTATTCTGTATCTACGTATCCCAACTCAAAGATGCTTGTCGCGAGTATACCTGTTTTTATGTACTTTGGAATATTTGCTGAACTGTCCTAACCTAAAAACACAGTAGGTATTTTGGTTATCATGTTCACTTCCATATAATTATTCAGTTTTCAATGAATGCATGTCATTCTCACACTTATCTTTTATCAATTACATTTCATTTGATACTAATTAGGCTTTTTACAAAGCACAGTTGCCAACGTAGTTTAGTCCTGGGTGGTCTTGGGAGAAATGCGCGCGCACATCGTCAGATCAAAAATCAGAACGAGAAACGTCTATTACAATGTCCGAAAAATAAAGGGTAGGTATAAAAAATAGGTTGGCACTCCTGAGCAATTGGAACCCCAGACCATTTGACAGCTGTCATCTGTCGATGTACTTGTTAGGTTAGGTCTTGACGTTAATACAAATATTACAGTTTTTTGCAATGTGACTCCAGATTTGACGATTATTTACTTTGAAAATCTGGCATTCCAACTTAGAACTTACACAATATTGCCAACCAAAAAGAAAATAAAACCGTAACTTACCCTTAGTTGTCGCTCGATGGCCTCCGTCTGATTCCTTATCTTCGCAAACAATTGATCCACCTGCCGCCCTTCCGACAGGAATTGCGAAATTCCGTTGTGCAGATCGTCGTTTCCATAAAGGCCCAACCCCACTACGGCACAGCACAGAACCGACACGACGGCTAACGTCGTCTTCAAAGCCGAGATCGACCTTTGCGGCCTTGGTTTTCGATCGCAGCATCTTGTCAAAAGGTAGATCAGCAACACAAGTAAGGTTAGGATCAGCCAAGCCGCTGGTACCGAACCCAAGATACCGAGACTCTAAAAAAAGAAACAAAAATGTAATATTTCTACGCAAAAACTGACGTATATGCAACCAATTATACACGTTTTGACGTTTCTCGTAAAGTTTGTTTTTATGCAATGAAAATGTCAATATTTCTATGCAAAAACTGAGGTATATGCAACCAATTATACACATTTTGACGTTTCCCGTAAAGGTTTTTTTTGTACAATAAATGTGTATAATTTTAGTCGACATATTCGCTACTGAATAAACAGACAAGATATATCTATTATTTTTATCTTAAGTACTTCCTGTTTTGTGAAGACTGTTTTTGCATACTATCTCCCTAACCTCGTCATGAAATAGATAGTGTTTAGTAATAATAATAATAATTAGGTCCCTATTTATAGCACAAAACGGACACTTGCAAATTAGCGAAATAACTTTAGAGTGTCCATGACAATACCGGATCTTGTATACCTTTTGTTTGGGCAGTGTAGGGGTAGTGTAAACAATTGGCAAAGGGTGAGGTCTATTAATCAACGGCTGGACAATGCAATTAGTTGCGTTGTCACGCCTGTAGAGGGCGTTAACTACCCTCGGAATCGATATAGCCAATGCGAACTGTCAACATTGTTAGCTAGCAATATTCAGTAGCGGAGATCCGACCTTGAAGCGGGGTTTCTAAAACTCTTACCAAGAGAAGTTAGCGGCGAAACTTGGTAACCCAATAAAATTAAAAGCACCATGAGTACCACCAAATTCCCTGTTTTTAAAGAAGACGAAGGCTATGAGCGGAATTTAATCTACCTGCAATCGTCCATATGCAAGAGCAGTGTTATTTATTTATGTATTGTTAAAACGATGGTTAGTTTTTCATTGTTTATTTCTTTAGTTTATACTTTGAATATGTATTATATGTATGTACATAATCGACGGTTTATATTTATGTTCTTTGTTGGTGATAAGCAGGGATGCTTTCCTGGGGGGTCGCAGGGGTTCGCGCGAACCCTTTGATGTGAATGCTATGGTTCGTGCGAACGTCCTGTTAATCAGAAAAAAAATACTTTCGCTTTTTATGATTACCGGTGACTTTCTACAACTCTTTCGATTTTTAAATGTTTCTTTCAAATATCTATCATATTCGTATAAGTTCTTTTCTTCTAACTCTAACCAAAAGGTTTCTGGAAATGCTAAACGATTCTAAAACAAATATTTCCTAGCGGAGTGAGCTCTAATGATTGACATTTTTCAGGAGTGCTCTTTACTATCCAATGCCCTTCAAGCTAGAAATATAAATATTTGCAGAGGAGAACAACTCATCAGAAGAACAATTATTGCTTTTCAAATGCTCAAAGATCGTAGCGGTATTTACGAAAAAAACGTGGATGAAGTTATAAACTCGGAAGTATTCAAAAATATTACTTTCGTCGAAAACAGAATTTATGGAAACCTTCCTAGAGATTCTCTTATTGACAGCATCATAAAATATTTGAAATTAAGGTTGATTGGTTTCTCTCAAGTAGGATCAAATAACCACAAGTAAAATATTGATGCCAGCAAAATTTATGAGCTAGCCAATTTGTTAGAGCCGAGCACTTGGAAAATTGAAGATATTGTAGTTCCGTGGTTAGGGGCCGAAAAAAATTTTGATGAATTTCAAAAAGTTTTTAATTTTGATATCGATAAGAATGATTTCCGTAATTATTTAGAAAATATAATAAGCAATGGTCATCAGGAAATTAGTAAAATTTCAGAAAACATTCAAAGGCCGAAAGATATGATTAATACGATTGCTGTTAGTAGTGGTGAAGCAGAACGGAGATTTTCAGTGATGAATATCATAATCACAGATAAAAGATCCAGATTAACAGTGCAGAACGTATCAAATTTGATAACTTTAAACTTAATTGGTCGCCCATTGAAAACTTAGAAAACGCAGTTCCCTATGTAACAAGTTGGTCGAGGAACCATAACTCGGCAGATGATACCAGGGTGAAAAAAATCCAAATCGAAAGAATATAGTGAAAATCAAGTAGCTAGCTATTTGGAAATAATTTAAATGATTTAATTACTTAATAATAATATGTATTAAATTAATACATATTATTAGAAAGTAATATTAATACTATGAATACATGAAATTTCAGAATTCTAGTTTATGTAATTAAATTTGTCTTTTCCAATTAGTAAACAAAATAAAAGTAAATATGAACGATAAATTGTTTTTTTTTCCTGATAGTTTAATATTCATCAGCTAGTGTGCTACTCCGCCAAATAATATTCCAATGGGAATATTAATATTTTTTAAAAAGGTTAGAAAATATTCACTGGCAATGCGAACCGCCTGGTAAAATTTTGGGAAAGCATCACTGGTGATAACTAGTTTTTGTTTGTAGCTATGTTTGTAAAACAACTTTTATATTCACCTCTACTGTGAAGTACGCAACCTTCATTTAGAAACCATACTAGAAACAAACTACACCGCTTTTACAAATGGACGATTAAGTGGCCTGTCCAACAGCTGATCGACAGAGGCTTGGCTGTTTTTGATAAGTTTAGAAAAATCAGTCGAGAATTGGTCTTTGCGTGGGGATGTCGACGTTTTCGCTAAAGCTACTTTGGAACAAGATAGAATTTGCCGACGTGCGGTCAACATTATATGATCTAACGTCTTTAACGCTGTTTCAATTTATTTTTGCACACGTAAGCAGGCTGTCTAGTGATTTTACAACGGTTAGCAACATAACATGGTAGATCTAAAAATTACTGTGATAAATTGTTGACATAAACGTGACATAACCTATGTAGAGTATGTGAGATATTTATCATATATTTATATGATAAATAACTTCAACATTTGTCTACGGTTTATGAAGTGATATATGCAAAAACACACGTACTATGAATACACGCACACGTACTGAATATGTGGAATATTTGAAAGTGTATTGAGATTATGCGCCCATATACATTTATACCTCCTAAAAAACAAACCCCGTACCAATAACTTTGGTCACAGATTACTTACTCTTGGTACGATAGATTATGCACTCATTTCTCAGCCGATAATACACTTATGCCTAGCTACTGAAAAACAAATACATATCTACCCATGCAACGTAGACTATCGTAACTAACAAACTAAATGTAGTTATTATAGTCTTTGTTGCACGGGTCGATATTACATACGTATGTACATCCACAGCACAGGGATCTGATGACGTATAAGAAAAACAAAACAGTTAATAAGTTATTCTTTATTTACCAATTTGTAATTCATATATGATTTATAAAAGACAAATAGACAACATAAGCTTTATTAATATTATATTATAATATCAAAATCACAAAAATGTTGATCCTCGCTATCATGAGACCACACGCATACGGGTCGTAATGCTTGTTCGGTTCTTCGGGGCTAATTGCAATACTATCTGCGGTTTGTTGTGTTAAACGTAAATCTCCATACACTTTGCACTTGAGAAGAAAAACATCTGGAGTCAGTGGTTGACAAGTCGACTATGTCCCATTATACATTTCTCATATAGTAATGTTATAGACGTCTTCCAGTAATATTACCAAAAAATTTGATAAAAAATCGGTAATCTTAAGCATACCTCGATAATTTTATTGTCAGTTCATGGAAATTATGAAAATTAGTAATCACATCTCTTGTCTAGAAATCCTCTTCGATCAACAAAATAGTACGTAAGGATTTTTATTCCTCGTAATGTGATTTGAATCCAATTACAAAATCCGTAATGATCTTCTGCATCATACCATACTTGGAGCTTGAATTCTCTGGTAGTAGAATGGATAAAACAGCACTGTTTATATGTATATTCTGCTAACTAACCTATCAATTGAAAAGGAAATTTTAAAAAACAATAGTATCCTTCTTTAGGCACAAACCTGATTGATGTCTGATATAATAGTAGAATTTTTATGTAATCTCCTAATTTCGATTAGAATACTTCTTTGTGCAGTGTCCCCAAGTTTTCTACATTTTCAGATTATATCGGATTTGTAGGTTAGAACTCTCGAAATCTGTCCCAGTAAATATAAATGTGAATTTTAGCGAGTAACAGCCTTTTTTTGTGGTATATGGTAGATAGAGATAGACCCATTACTATTATCTTCGTCTAATGACGACTAGTTCTCGAGAACATCGTAGATGGACACACTGTTCAGACTCGAACATGGATGGAAAAATTGGGAAAATACGACGCCGATTCGTCAAAGGTGTGGCTTTATTTCTTTTCATTTATTGAATTTTTTTCAAATTGTACATTGACATAAAGTGGAACTACTGCGGCGCGTCGCAAAAATAAATAATTGAATTGTTATTCCTGAAATCAGGATATCACCCGTCCTCCAATTATACGTCTATCTTTGAGCAGCAATTGTTTAAAATTGGGCATGGGTATAATAAATATGGAGATTTGGCGCACTAGAATAGTTAATTCAGATTGTTGTAATCTTATAAGATGCTATCATTATTCAATAATTAACCCACAGGAGCATTGAACTGTTTGAATAATTGGACCAATAGGGGACCACCAGAGCTGAGCAGAACAGACCTGAAGTTAGGCTGAACCAGCCTCTTAAGCTGGTAGATTAAATTCCGCTCTCTGATTATAACCAAAATTATTAGCTAAGAAAGTACGGTGATGAATTTAACGCCAACTTTTATAAACAAAGTCGAGGACATCGAGATTGCTCAAAATTACTCCTACGTCACTCTTGTTGGAAATATTTACAATTTGAATTGGATTGTTTGTACGTTTATGTGGAGTAAGGTAACAAATAAATGCACGTCAAGTGTGTTAATGGAGTTACATTAGACTACTATGCCGACTTGATATGCGTATAAGCTATAAGATACAGAAAATAATTAATATATAACTCGATGCATATAATCCTCATATACACCAATAGTTAATGAACTATTTGCTGATTCGTATAATAACTTTAACGATGAATTGAATAGCAAACCGTGCAGGAAATCGTACTATAATTAATTATGTTATGAATCTGTTGGTTATGTTTTTATCACGATATTTACATTTTATGTCATCGACTTCTTCTTCTTTAAAAACAGGGAATGTGGTGGTGCTTATGGCGCTTTTAATTTTATTAGGTTACCAAGTTTCGCGGCTAACTTCTCTTGATAAGTGTTTTAGTAACCATTAGTAACCCCGTTTTCAAGGTCGGATCTCCGCTATTCTTTCACAAGTTTTGACATTTACGTCTTCAATTCTAAACAATAAACAAACAAACGGGCGTCATAATATTATCTACAATAATACACAATTGTTCATTATTCAATCAGCGTAGGAGGAAATAGATCGTTTCTATGTGCTTGCTTCTGGTTAGCTTACAGTAATAATGAGCTATTCTTTAAACCTGACACAGGAAGGACACGTGATCAATTGCCCGTTTCCTGGTGCATCTCATTGGCACCAGTACGCTTCAGGAATAAGTAATAAGGAGGCACCAATAATAGCGCCTTTTCATGAATTAAATTAATTGCATTTCCGTGGAAACTCTTATAAGCTGTATTATCATGCACACAATACGTTGCAGTTTATTTTTTATTTATTTTTCTATTGCGCCATGAGTTTTATAATAGGTTATGTGGTCAGGCATAACTTTATTATACTATATACCAGGGGTGGCCAACAAATCGATCGCGATCGACCGGTCGATCGCGAAGTGAATTTTGGTCGATCACTCGCGATGTCTTGACTTAATGTGTGATGGTGGGTTACGTCTACTTTACATAGTCGCAAATAAGCCTGACTATAACCCTATTAAAAAACGATTGTTAACTAATTGCCCAATATACTACTTGAACAGTGACGAACGTTTGATTTTCTCCTAAGTATATAACCCTATTGTTAGCGAATGTGGAAGATGAAAGATAGTTTCGAATCAAGTATCAAGTTTTGATCTCACAGAACTGTCCGTTTACCGATAGCAGTTTTTTACTTATCGCATTGTAACAAAAACCGTTAACAGTAAAAATCATTAAAAATTAACAGTAAATCTTCTATCACTATAACAACCAATCCTGACCATAGCTTTGCTCTCAAAGCCAGTCTCCAGAACTATTGTCCTCAATGATAAACTTGGTCTCAGTAACTCATTTAAACATCCATTCGATAATTCATAATTTGCCAAAATTCAAAGGTGTTACTCATTCAACAATAATCAAGTTGCCAACATGTATTTCTTTTCCTTTTGCGTTCAAAACGCTAATATTTTTAACTCAAAACGTAGTAAAATAATTGCAAAAAGCAAACCACCTTTCAGCTACATATATTAGATGTTAAACTATAACCTTTCAGCCCAACAAAATAAACAAATATTCGATAGGGGTCATTTTGTCAGGTCATGAACATAAACAAATAAGCAAAGGACTAACCATTCAGTTTAACAAGATAAACAAATATTAGCAAAAGGCCGACCTTTCATCTCCAACAATATAAACAAATATAATCAAATTGGTAACTTTTCATCTTAACACGATAAACAAATATTAGCAAATGGCTCATTTTTCATCTCAAAAATTAAACAGATATTATCAAAGGGACAACTATTCATCTCAAGAAGATAAACAAATATTAGCAAAGGGCTAACCTTTCAGCTCAAAAACATTCAGATATTAGCAAAGGGCTAACCTTTCAGCTCAACAAAATAAAGTACCTACCACGCCAGTAAAGAGCTGACACAAATATGTATTCGCAAAAAGCTAACCTTTCAGCTCAACAAAATAAATACATTTTAGAAAACGGCTAACCTTTCAGCCAAACAAAATAAATTAACTTTTGAGTAAAGAGCTGACCTTTAGCTCGACAAGATAAACAAATATTCGCAAAGGACTAACCTTTCAACTCAACGAGATAAAAATGTAAGCAAAGGGCTATTCTTTCAGCTCAAACCCAATCAAATATATTAATATTACTCGTAGATAAACAACGCAGGTAGATAAACAAGTTGTTTCAGTACGAGATGAACTCCCACGATCTATTGATAGATTAACAAAAGTCCAAAATTTTTAGAAAATAAGTCTAAAAATCTACCATGCTAATTTTCCTGGCAAAAAATGTGTCGCGAAATCTTAAAATAATATTTTCCGTCATACTGTGCATTTTTATAATGAACTCTGCACATATGAAAAGTTGAGTCAGGAAATTTATTTTCTTTATGCCTTTATATCGAAAACTTAATAGGTGACAAAAAAATAGTTTTTAACATATATTTTGCGTATGTAGTTCCCGTAGCTCGCGGGAGTGCTACGCCTATGACATGTCGATCGCCGCATATTTTAAAGATAAAAGGTAGATCTTAAGTAGACAAAAATTGACCAGCCCTGCTATATACTATACACTGTTAAAAAAAATAGGGGAACACTTTTTCAAAACCTGTAGCTTTTTAAATAGTAGTTCTAGGGAAGTCAATCCCTTAGTTACTTCTAAGTTACACTTAAAAATGTAAATTACAAAACAAAATGGAAATGATCATAGTATCGATGACAGTCGTATTTTCTGTGGATTGGCGAGGTTTAATACAGTGTATGCCCTCCACGAGCACGAATCACTTCCTCACACCTGCGTGGCATGCTTCGCACTAGTCTGCGAAGAGATTCTTGGGATATGCTTTCCCATTCCTCAATAAGTGCTTGTGTCAGTTCTGTATGGTTAGTGGTGGATTAGGGCGCTTGCGAACACGTCAGCCAAGCTGATCCCACACGTGTTCAATAGGATTCAGGCCAGGACTTAACGCCGGTCATTCCATGGCCTGAATTCCACGTTCTTGTAAAAAGTTTCTGGTGATGCCAGCGGTATGTGGCTCTGAATTGTAGCAGGCACCACGTGGTCCTCCAAGATGTTTTCGATGTAATTCATAGCATTTAGTCTACCAGGAACCACAACAAGGTCAGTTCTGTTGTCTATACTGATTCCAGCCAAAACCATCACAGATCCACGACCAAATCTATCCACTTTCTGTATAGTAAGTGCTGCGTAGCATTCACCAGGACGTCTATATACACGTACTCGACCGTCGCAACGAGTTAAACGAAATCTGGACTCGTCTGTAAACAGTACATGCGTCCAGTGACGTAGTTGTCAATCTCTGTGATCCAGAGCAAACCTGCTTTGTGATGCTGCGTAAGGCGTGATGCGCGTACAGGTTTTCTTGGTTTCAAATTCGCTTTTTTCTAATATGTTTCTAACAGTTTGATCAAAAATGTCTATTCCATGTGGTCGTCTTAGGTCGTTTAGGTCTCGTGCTGTGGTACTACGCTCACGTAGAGAGGAAAGGGCAAGAAATCGGTCCTGATTTTAAGTAGTTTTTGATTTCGACCTTGTCCAGCTCTTCTAACATATTGGCCATGTTTAATAAGGGCGGCAGCAAGAGCATACTTGACATTTTACCATTTAGTTTTGCGTTATCAATTTACATTTTTAAGTGTAACTTAGAAGTAACTAAGAGTTGTAAAATTGTTTTTGTTTTTTCTTTAGTTAATATACGCTCTTAAAGCATACCAAATTTTATTTGCCTAAAACTATTATTTAAAAAGTTACAGGTTTCGAAAATAGTGTTCCCCTATTTTTTTTAGCAGTGTATTAAAACTAAGAACAATGATGCGATAGCATCAGTACCACTTGACAACGACAGTTTTCTCAAATAAAAACCAATATAAATCTAGTTCTATTTCAAAAATAAATCCAAACAAACTCAATTTTGTACACAGCTCAGTAACCAAATACTCTATGACGTAACAGACCTCATCAATGGTATACATAACGTTCGTTTAACATTTTTAAATCAGTTGATTTATGAGTGACAGCGCTCTGAGAATAGTATAGTGGCGAAACATCTGCGTTTCTATGGTATCGTACCTCTAAATAGACAGGATTTTGGGGATCAAAACTGTCATTGACACGATGGAAGGTCACATTTAGGTGAGGTAGGGCGTGCAGCTGTTTCGCCAAGCTCGGGATGTGGTACACATCCACGACGAATGTGCCCATCACAATTTAGGGCGAACGTCACCGTCCGCGTCACGCCATCTCGCGGGGGAATCTAGAAGCTCCCCATCATCCTGCAACAATAGAAAAAAAAAGTAGGGTTAGAATCTGATTTCACGATACGGAGAGTGCTTATTTGAAAAAGATGTTTAGAAATATTAGAAAGACCGTAAGTGGAGAAGAAAATTGATAATATTTATTTTAATTTATATTGCTTTTATAACAATTGCCAAAAAACCCCAAAGTTTAGAGTTCAAAGTCGAAACCAGTGTTCTAAAATCTACACTGATAAAAATGAGTGCGAATCTATAAATGAAATTTACATTTTTTTCAGTAAACCTACCCTATTTGTCGGCAATTTTACCATAATTTTAAGCAAAAAAAAAAATGCAGTTACATTCATTAATTGTACAAACTGTATGTAAATTTGCTAACAAGTTTGTAAATTTCATAATAACAATTACTTCAACGGAATAAAATTACATATCTATACATTAAAACTACTGTCTGATATGTAAATTTGCCTTTTGCTCATGCAATTTTCCTTTCTAGATGGTAAAGTGCTACCGAGATAATTTTTATCGCGCTTGCGCAATAATGGGATATACACATGGTATTTTCCCTTCGATACACGGAGGTTAAAAATGACCGCCGATCCACACGGTAAAATTACCTTTTCAGTTTTATCAGTGTATGTAAGACAGAGTTTCAATAAAGCATAGTTCCCTCACCTGTTATGATTTCTCGAAAAATGAGTTGTGGAAGAAACCTGATCGATTTTGAGTTGATAGTGGTTTATCCTTAATGAATAATAATAAAATTAATGAATTGATCAACGCACTCAATGTTTACAGGTTATGTTTTCCAGTTGTTTGCAATAAACGCACACTTATTTGTAATTAAATTCACAACTTAAACTTAAACAGAAGTAACTTGTAATCAGTGAAAGAATATTTGTGGCTTGTTGTGAAATATGAGAAAGGATGAGTTGATAAAAAAACAGATACAAGACAGATACAGGAGAAAAATGTTAATTTTGTTTTCTATTTCTTTCATTGCCTTTTATTTATTACAATGAATCGTTTTACAAGGAATCAGTTTGCACATTTTATTATTATGTATTTTGTTTTTAATAAATGTATTCAATAATCAAAAACATATTGGAAAATACTGGATACTTATGAATCAAACTTGATTTTAACTGATTACTTATTTTTTTTTATTTAGTTTTTTAATCTGATACAACACATTTGATCAGTTCATTTAATTTTATTCAGTTTGTATCCATTTTTATAAATACACTGCTCAAAAAAATAGGGGAACATTTTTTTTGAAACCTGTAATTTTTTAAATAATAGTTCTAAGCAAAACAAATTTGGTGTTAGCAGGGATCTTCGAGTTTCCCCTTCTGTTATTCAGCGTTTATGGAATCGGTTTCGGGAGACTGGCCAATATGTTAGAAGAGCTGGACAAGGTCGAAATCGAAACACTACTCAAAATCAAGACCGATTTCTTGTCCTTTCCTCTCTACGTCAGCGTACTGCCACAACACGAGACCTCCTAAAGGACCTAAGACGAGCACATGGAATAGAAATTTCTGATCAAACTGTTAGAAACAGATTAAAAGAAGCTAATTTGAAACCAAGAAGACCTGTCCGCGCACCTCGCCTTACGCAGCATCACAAAGCAGCGCGAATGAGGTTTGCTCTGGATCACAGAGATTGGCAACTTCGTCACTGGACGCCTGTACTGTTTACAGACGAGTTCAGATTTCGTTTAACACGTTGCGACGGTCGAGTACGTTTAGATAGACGTACTGGTGAACGCTATGCAGCCGCTACTAGACAGGAAGTGGATAGATTTGGTCGTGGATATGTGATGGTTTGGGCTGGAATCACTATAGGCAACAGAACTGATCTTGTTGTGGTTCCTGGTAGACTAAATGCCATGAATTATATCGAAAACATCTTGGAGGACCATGTGGTGCCTGCTGCATATGGCGTCGGTCATAATTGCATCCTAATGCAGGACAAAGCAAAGCCACATACCACCGGCATCACCAGAAACTTTTTACAGGAACGTGGAATTCAGGTGATGGAATGGCCGGCGTTAAGTCCTGACCTGAATCCTATTGAATACGTGTGGGATCAGCTTGACCGACGTGTTCGCAAGCGCCCTAATCCATCACTAACCATACAGGAACTGACACAACCCCTGATTGAGGAATGGGAAAGCATACCCCAAGAATCTCTTCGCAGACTATAACTATTATTTAGAAAATTACAGGTCGAAAATAGTGCTCCCCTAATTCTTTTGAGCAGTGTATTTGATTTTTCATAGTTATTAGAACTTACTACGTATTGGGCCAAGTACACTACCTTGTGGTACTCCAGCTTTAATGCTTTTGAGAGTTGAGTTCTGATACCACATTCAGGAATATAGAGGTATAATTTTAGACGTCACTATTAATTATTAATCATGTACATTTCCACAAAATTTACAACTCGATTGCAAAATCATTCAACGAAAGTTTAGTTAATCATATCAGAAAACCAACAACTTGAAATATCAAATGATAAACACGTAATCAACATTTCGCAATAAATTTAATCCAATTCAAAATTTCCTGCACAGATAGAAAATTTTGTTTAATTCAAATAAATGTGCATTGAATCAAAGATATCTGGTGTTTCAATAGAGGCAAAGAAATATTTCTTTGCGGATAAAAACGCATTTGTTTGAAATATTTCTTTGGTAGAAAGAACGTTTATTTGTGTCAAACATCTTTAATTTTGAGTTAAAATTTACAATTTGTATATTATAACGAACGAGATTTATTTAGTTCAAATAATTATGATTGTGTTGTGTGAAACTATATTTTTAGGTTGCAATAAATGGTTCTTTGACTAAAGAAATTATTAGTTTATTGAAGGAATTAATGTGGACTAATTATTGACTAGAACTTTTCGGAGGGTACAGTAGAGCAAAATCTCCACGTGTCACCGGTTTTTGGGATGTCGCACATCCTCGACCAGTGGTTGGTTTTCCCAGACGTACATATCAAGATTAGGGTAGCAAAGTGTACGCCGATTCGGAATCGGAACTCCAACAAAAAAATATACAATGTCCTTTCCAAGGCATTTCGAGTATTTCTTTTGCGTACAGAAAAACGTGTAACGTATTTCAAGTAACCAGATACAAGTCTGTAAAGAAACGCAGTTCAATGATTGAATATTACTTACTACTGTGAAATTAAAGTATTTTTCCTGTAATATTTAAAAAATGCCCTGTCAAATTAAGGTGATACTGTGTCAATTTTACAGGAATATGTTTGTGGAATATGTGAATTCTGTAAAAACTATGCAGAAATTTAGCTGGTATCCAATAACCAGCGATGTTACAGTTAATTCTTCTTTTACAGTTTTTTTGGTAGATTATTACATTAATTTTCTGTAGCATTGCAGATATTTCTCTCTAGGTACAAACTTATTTGTTCTTTTTAGTTCCTTCAAGTATTATTAAAGGAAGGAAGAAGGAAATACAAATCAAACAATGCGAAAACGAAGAATACAAAAAGTACCTTTTACAAATAATTGAATAAATAAATTCAGTATAAATCGTAAAAAAAATCATTGGTCAAAATACAAAAACTTAAAAATTTATTCTGAATAAAAAGTTTCATATGGACCTATTGATAACAATTTAACAAGTTAGAGCCATTTAAAATACTATTTTATTAATATTTTAGTATTTTTTAAGGTATTGAAAAAATAAATAAGTCCTTATGAAACATTTTAGTCAGAACAATAATTACGTTCTGTGAAAGAAAGTGTGGGAATAAACACCCAAGTAGAAGATATTTATAGACACTAATTGTATTTATAACAGATAATCTCTGTATTTTCTCTTAAAGTTTGTTAAATAAGAAAAGGCTTGCATACATACACAATGTTGAAAATTAGACTGATACAAGGTAATTTATAACTCGACGTGAAAATTAAATGCAAAAACATACCAAATAATAAATAAAAATATGAGAAGCACTTTTAAATTTGTTTCATTGTCAAAATTAGTACTTGCTTCAATTTATTTTAATTAGTTTTTGTTTAATTAAATGCAGTCACGAAATTTGAAACTACACTTTAGTTTCCTGTCCGCATAAGTTCTCGTCTATAATTGCAACTCACTCTGTATATTTATTGATTTTCTATGAAGAGGGCCGACATAACTTTCGTCATAGAAGCTCAGAACTTGTCTGGTGATTGGTTAGTTATCTTATCTGGAATCTAAGATCATATTGAAATCCAACACCTACAACCGCAGGGTTCGGAAACATTCACTCCCGTTCGTACGCGAACGAGAACGTGAACGTTTCAATATTCTCTGATGAGTTCTCGTTCCCGAACGAGAAGCATAAAACAAGTCCAGACCGTTCGCGTTCGCGTGTGTTAGGTAGACAAAATTGCCGCTGTTGTTCGTACGTGTGTGTATTGGTGAATCACACAGCGTGCGTTCATATATGTACCTATAAGTTGCATCGATACGTTCGCGAACGTTCACTGCTGTCGTTCGCGTTCATAGGTGAATGTAAGTGCTGCCTCAAACATTCGCGGAAATTTGGTGTGGTTCTATTCTATCTTCTATGCGTTTCGGATTTAGAAAGAAACTTGCGGGAGATTATCAGAAATTGTTCAGAATTCCCCAAGGATCACATCCACAACCAGTATTTTTTTCACAGCCTCCACCCCCCCCCCCCCACCCCTGCAGTACCATAAAAATCAGGCATAATTTTCCCCAAACTTACAATTTTACAAAGTTACGTGATTTATTATTTTTTGCAGAAATTATTATTGACTTATTGACATGCCTTTTGTCATTTATTAACTAATTAGAAATTGTTTAACAAATACTATTTGTTTAAACAATTATATACAATGTTGCGGACATATTTTTTAAAGGGAATTATTATTAGGTTATTGGCATTTTTTGTCATTTACAATTTGCCACTTGCTTACAAAAATATACAATAGTACGGACAAGTTTTCTTTTTTTGGAGAAGTTATTATTAGATTCTTTGTTTATCTTTGTCGTTAACTAACTTCTTTGCAATTGGGTGCGTTTACACAGTGCTCTCCCATCTGAGCTACTGAGGCTCAGATGGGAGAGCATTGTGCTACAAACGCAAAGGTCCCTGGTTCGAATTCAGGTTGTGGCTGTAATATTTGATTTATTTAAAAAATTGCATTCCGCCTGGATATCACCATCTTAGATTCATTGAATATTTCATTCAGAAATGAATATATGTCCGTATAGTCATTTCTAGTTAATTTAATTTTTGTTTAATTGTTTAAACAATTACCATTTGTTTAAACAATAATATACGATGTTACGAACATATTTTTCCATTTTTTTGCAAAAATTATCAAATTATTATTTTCTTTAGTCATTTATTAACTAATTAGCAATTCTTTAAACAATTACCATTTGTTTCAAACAAAAATATTTGATGTTACGCACATATTTTTCTAATTTTGTACAAATTATTAGATTATTGGCTTTTTTGTCATTTATTAACTAATTTGCAATTGTTTAAACAAATACTATTTATTTAAACAAATGTATACATTGTAATGGACATAATTTTCTACAGTTGCATAAATTATTACTAGATTATTGGCATTTTTTTAACATTTATTAACTAATTTGTAATTGTTTAAACAAATACTATTTGTTTAAACAAATACTATTTGATTAAACAAATATATACATTATTACGGATATATTTTTTATATTTATTGCAGAAACTATTATTATATTACATATTGAGTTTGTCATTTATTAACGAATTTGCAATTCTTTAAACAATTACCATTTGTTTAAACAAAAATTTACAATGTTTTTGTTTTTCTCTTTGTAGAAATTATTATTGTCACATTGTTGGCATGTTTTTTGTAATTTGTTACTTAATGTGCAATTGTTTGAACAAATAAATTTGTATAAACAATAATATACAATGTTAGTACGTATTTCTTGGCAAAAATTATTGTAGGATTTCTGGTCTCTAATTTTGGAGGTTTTACGCTATTGGTCAAACCAATAATGTGGTTGCAACACTAATTATTATTATTTTGACTATTGCAAATTAGTTAATTAGTGACTAACAATGCCAACAATCTAATAATAATTTCTCAAAAGAAATATATGTCCGTAGCATTGTATATTTTTGTAAACAAATGGTATTTGTTTGAATAACTGCAAATTAGTTAATAAATGACAAAAAAGCCAATAATCTAATAATTTCTGCACAATTAGAAAAATATGTGCGTAACATCAAATATTTTTGTTTAAACAAATGGCCATTGTTTAAACAATTGCTAATTAGTTAATAAGTGACAAAAAAACAAGAATTTAATAATTTTTCCAAAAAATGGAAAAATATGTTCGTAACATCGTATATTTTTGTTTAAACAAAAAGTAATTGTTTAAACAATTTTAAATTAGTTTATAAATGACAAACAACATGTCAATAATCCAATAATAGTAATTTCTGCAAAAAAGAATTATGAAATGACGTAACTTTGTAAAACTGTCAATTTGGGGAAAATTTTGCCTGATTTGTAGGGTACTGCAGGGGAGGGTGGGGGCTGTGAAAAAAAAATAGTGGTTGTGGATTTGATCCTTGGGGAGTTGTGAACAATTTCTGACAATCTCCCGTAACTTTTTTTTATAAATCGGAAACGCATGGAAGATAGAATAAAACCACACCATCTTTCCGCGAATGGTTGACGCAGCACTTACATTCACATATGAACGCGAACGACAGCAGTGACCGTTCGCGAACGTATCGATGCAACTGATGGCTACATATAAGAACGCACGCTGTGTGACTCACCAATACACACGCGTACGAACAACAGCAGGAATTTTTGCTACCCAACATACGCGAACGCGAACGATCTGGACTTGTTTTATGCTTCTCGTTCGCGAACGAGAACGCATCAGAGAATATTGAAACGTTCACGTTCACGTGTAAAATCATAAATGTACGTACGCGAACGTTCATAAATGAATTTTCGAACCCTGCCTACAACTCTATTCTTCTCCTAAAGTACCTACCATTATGAGCAGCAGATTCAAATTATAGGTTTATTTTGTCACACATTTGGAAAGGCAAAAATATTGAAAACAAATAATGTTAGAGTTTGCCCAATAACTCTGCCAGATTGTTGTTTCCTAGAGGTTATTTTGTTTTTATGCAACAGATAATTGTAAGTAATATTGTCAATTGAAGTTAATGAATAGTCTAGAACGTTGCCCGTTGGGTGTAATATCGAAATAACAGTGGTTCATTGGGTTAGAACGGCTCCAAATCAAAATTATTCATGGATTGACCTTGTTTATTAATCCAATATTTCAAATAATAATCCAATGCTAAAATAATACATAAAAATACTATTTTTCTGCGGAACCCCGGTTGAGAAACGCTGATTTAGCCAGACGCATGACATTAACTGAGCGGTAGGCTTTCACCAGTCTATTATTTATACTCAAGATAAGGCCGAACTGCGAGGAGAGAGTCTACAGCGCCATCTAACAATACAGTTGGATGAGGTATTAACACTAAAAATATATTTCTTCAAAGCAAAAATATTCTTCGAGGGAAATAAATCTCTTCTTGCTTCTTCGGCGTTTATATAACACCTGGCCTAAACTGGGTAATTAATCTCGAAAGTTTAATTTAATGGCAAATAAAACAACAGTTATTGACGTATTTGAGGTGTGTTGAATCATGCTGGACACACCTTTCAAGTAATTTAGTAACGACAAAAACCAAGCCTAACTATTCACGATTAAAAATAAAAAGAAAACAACACAGTGAAGCGTAAAAAGTGACAGTCACTCAATTATGTATATTCGTTGTAACTTAACGCAGCTCACATAACTAGAATTTTAATAAGTAGCAGTGAATCGTTGTAACATATTTGAATAGTGCGATACGTATCTATACATTTTTCGTTCCTATTCCTCATGAAGGCGATGCATTTATTATTGAAGATAACTAATCATCGGATGGTTTATCTTCATAGACACACAAACTAAACTCAGCAAGAAAGTAAATAGAGCATTCAACATTGGCCGAAGGAATGTGGTGCATTAGATTGCCACTAGAAGACGTATTGGAAATAATCTAAAGCCGGGGCTACACATTCGTATACTCATATTCGACGGTCGGGTTTTTTTACGACGAATACTTGGTATTTGCAATATCCAGTTGAAGTGGATATAGCAAATGCAAAGGCGACAAATATTGGTGCATTTATTTGTACTCGATGAACATTTTAGTACGCTGTTTAATTTTTCTATTTTTTAATTTCGTTTTGTGTGTAGTAGGTCGTATACGAAGATTGAGAATAGATTTGTAATTATTAGTACGATTTTCGATTTTTCTAAAGGGCGAAAACCGCATAAAATTGTAATTTTGTGAAACCGTCAGACACACAGTTTTCCGGAAACCGTCGGACAGAAATAAAAAAAAATATTGTTGTTTTTACCTGTCCACATAAACGCAATGTTATATCTTTCCAAGAAAAACGTTCACCATATACAGATTGTATCCTAAGTTGATGCTTTTCTATGAACTATATAGATGATACTCATGTATGAGCTTTCAAAACTTGTTAAATAAAAAAGCTACACAAAATTGTCTCTACTATTAAAATATTCTTAATCGTTTTCGTTTCTCTTCAAGTAATAAACATCATAAAAATTTTATAGACAGCATGTCTATAAAATTATTTATATATTTATTTATTTATATTTGTCAATTTTTATGATGTTTATTATTTGAAGAGAAACGAAAGCGGTTAAAAATATTTTAATAGTAGAGACAATTTTGTGTAGCTTTTTTATTCAACAAAAAGGTTATATTTTGAAAGCTCATTTATTTAAATTTTTGTTTCAGAAGCTAATTGATCTGTATTTCAGACAATATTAAAACATATTTATAGCATACCAAATTACTCAGAAAGAAATTCTAAATCCAAACATGTATAAAACCAATATGGCGTCCCTAAGAAAACCCAAAGTTTCGTTTGTTTCTGACGAATTCATTGGCGAAGAAAAATTTAAACTGACATAATCAAATTGGAGACAAGAAAAGTGCCTTTATAATGTCAAAACGCTTTTTTGATTGGATCACAAATAAAGAAGTTATGACCATAATTAAAAAATCACATTTTTTGGTTTTTTCAAAATACCTTGGGAACCATTTGAAATTCAACTGTTTTCTGAACAGATTATGAAAGATCACATAAATATGCACTACTTTGTCCATTTAACCGACTTTCTATCTCTAATAATAACAGAAGTACCCATACAATCCAACGTCCCGTGAGACACACTGTATATGTTAAAACTGTGTGTTACTTAAATGTTTAATGTTTTCTTTTCATAATATATTCTATATTTATACTTACGTATCTATAGTTTCAATTATCACTCGTGATGGACAACTCAATGTTAGAAAAAATATTATATTAAGTATTTAATAAATTGGCAATGTTTTCGACAAATAACTAAACAAAAATATATTAATAGTAATACATACATAAACGGCAATTATTTTTAAAATAAGTTTAATAAATTGTACGGATTATTTACATAATACGGTAAGTACTATTATATGTATACCTACACCATACCAATAAATAAAAAAGATGTACCATAGATTTACATGAAATATATGAAAACCACACCATTATTCATGTAACTGACCACATCAAAATTAATGGCAAATTACAACGACGTTATGTAATTGTATTTTACAATTGAAACTGTAATTTTACAAACGTATTGCTTTTTTACAACATGACTGTAAAATCACATCAAAACGGCTGGCGTATTTGTAACCATGCATATTGATGTAATTATTTTTTACTGTGTAGGATATAATTGTAATAAAAAAAACTTTAAAAATAATTAAATCAAAATATTTAAAATCAAATTACAATTGACGACGTAAATGCCAAAACTGGCCGAATGAAGTGTAGACTTTAGATTGAACTTTATGAATGCTCGGTTTATTTAGTTGATTAGACTCGTTTATAGTCGCATAAATTGACTTAATGATTCAAGTTATGTACGTATGTATGCATAAACTACTTTGATTACATAAAGCAATTGAAACAAAGTAGAATATTAATTCATAATTCGAAAAATCTCTGACAAATCTGTGTTAGTAAGTTAATAATAATTTCTTCCTTTCGTCATAACAAAATATAGTCTAACGGCTTTTTTTTAACCAGTTCTTTTGCCTCGAGCGATACAATCTCAAAAGGTTACAACATAAGAACAGTTTTAAGTACAAAAACAGTGAGGCAGCTCAACTCATTGTTGATAATGAACTTTACATTTGTGGCCGTAAAGATTAAGACTTGAGAGTAATTAAATTTATTTTTGGGAATGCTATTAAGAGTTCACTCTTTATAAGACGGCGAGATATAATTAGATATGCGTATAGTAGAAACACATGGGATCTTCGGGTATTTTTGATAGTTTTAGAGTTCAGGTTCATCTATTACAAATACGTTCAGAAAACTACATCGTAATTTTTTTCTAAGATTGTTCACATTGATATCAAAAGACCTAACTGCCATCTCTCGTTTCGATAATATGGACTCCTGTGTTTGAAGGCGCATAACTCTAAAACTACCGAACAGAAAAAATTGAAATAAAGTGTATCATACTCCTGAATCATTTCTACATAAATTGTATGACACTGTCAACATTCTTTGCCTCTCGGTGTAAACATGACCGCGAGAGAAATGAGAAAAGGCCCCAGATTTTTGCAGTTTTAAATTTACGTCTTACCATTTTCTTCCTCGGAAACCGCTTGCCACAAAAAAAAAATCAATTTTTGTTCAGGTTGCATTTAGAGCCTTTTCTATAGATTGGCGTTTATGTTTTCTTCTGTTTTTGTGTAATAAAGGTTGCGAACAAGATTTTCATGGAAGCGGATATCTCAGTAACGAATATTAACGAATATTAGCACGATATCGGGATATGCACGTAATCAATCGTTATATTTTATTTAATGCGACTGTAGAAACAGAATTGCATAATAATTTTTAAGTAATGTTTAAAGCGATTGAATATGAATGATGTAAATTTTGTGCAGCGCGCACTACGTGAATCGTAACGGTAAATAGAAACGTAGCTGGGACAGTGAAAGACTATTTACCATTAGTACGATACGATCAGATCAATTTAATTTCGGAATTTTGAATAGTAGTGCGAGGTAAGGGGGTTCCGCTTTGTTGGTTTTTTTTGCTTTATTCTAATCTAGAAGGTCTCAGAATTGTGCCTGTAAAGGTGCTCCCACACGCAGTGCCAATCGGACTGCTTCGCGTAGCGGGACCCAACTGTGCCAATGCACATCGCCAATATGTCGACCTTGTCCGCTTTATTTGATTCTGTTTTAGCATTGTACGTACTACCGATGAAAAGTTTAGTTATCTATCTATGTTTTATCATATATACTGCATTATTTATGTTTGTACGTACTTTAAGGACAATGGTGATTTATTATTTGCCCAAATGCCTGATTGCCCAAATGTAAAAACATGAAAACTTTTTTTAATATTTTGTAAATTTATTCACAATAATTATGGTTCTTATAAGCATTATATTAACCTTACAGTTACAATAAATTAACAAGCACTAAAATAATATTCTGAAGACAATATTGAAGCCGTTATAATGGGTGACCCACGGCATAGGTACGTTTGTTTATTTTTTGTGTTTTTGACGCCGAAGGAATGAACGTTGTGTTAATAGACAGAAAATGGCAATTTATGAGCTGGTCTTGAGGTTAGTATGACTTCCTGGCTTTCCAGAAATGACGTCATCATTAAGATTTTAAAAAAGAATTCGCACACAATGGGGAGGCATACGGTATTTAGGTTCTGGGGTTGCGGTCAACCTTATTCGCTAGGGTGGGGCGGGAAAGGTGAGGGAGGGGGTTGGAGGAAAGCGGGATATGAATCTACACACGATGGGGAGTCATACGGTATAGGGGTCCAAGGACTGCGGTCAACCCTCTTCCCTACAATCTTGACTACAATCAAACAAAGTTGCATTCATATAATTAACAACAATTAACTATTTATTGATCAACAATTTATAGATTATAGATTATGATATAGTTTTAAGCGGCAAATTTCAATAATCTGATGTATTTAATGTATTCAACAAAGTTTAAAAACTATACTGGATGCTTTTCCTTATTTTGATTATCAGAAAAATATCAAAAAGTATATCTGTTACTAAAAGTTTTGGGTTGATAATAAATATACCTACATAATATACATACACGGAGTTTTAATATCTATAATTAAGACTCCGTGTATGTAAGGGTTCTCAATTTTTCTTTGTATCTTATTATAAATAATTTCAGTTTTATTATATAAATTATATTTTAAATCAAAATTATGAAATCATCGATTTGACTGAAATAAAATATTTATATAAAGAAACGACACAAATTAAAAGGGTCCTGCATAAAAATATAGACCACTCAGTGTATCAGATCTTATCCCATCTTATTCCGCATTTGTTGCTTGAAACATAAAGAAAATAAAAAGGGAGATTTTTTTAATGTCACGTGGCAAATATATAATAAATATACAAATAAATAATAATATATACAATAAATAATTTTGTTTCCTGTATTGCTGTATATTTGTATTCCTTAATGTATTTAATATTTTCGAACGTACTATATAAATACTGACTGAAAAACATGTTTAATATTTAACAACCTTATTAAACAGTGTCCTCTATCGAGGGTTCCTTTTTTTAATTCTAAGCAACAATGCACTGCTTAAAATAATGGGAGCTGCGGCAACAGCAATGATATCGTGTTCACTGTTCATTTTTAATTCTCTACGGGACGCTACGAGCCTTCTATGATACACAGAAATACCTTGCGCCCAATACCAACGTTGGCCAATGTTGGCGAAGTGAATGCGCGCACTACGCGCAGCACGTCACATCACCAACGTTGGCGAGACGTTGGCACTGCGTGTAGGAGCTCCTTAAGAGGGTTTTGCAAAATTCGCCCTAGTTCTGGAGTTATAGCCGGTGATTTGTGTGTGCGTCGATCAGTGTTGTGATAAGGGAGGAAGAAATCCTTCCGACCATGCGAAATGCGTCCTTGTATACGTATTGCATATGACTCGACCTAGTCACAGATCTCCCACCACTGGTATCTATACCTTTTGTCATCCATTCGTTCAGTTTTAAACCGATCATCACGTGATCATCTCGGCTGTTGCGGTATTTACCAAAGTTCTTGTAATTTCGGTCGCGATTTCCCAAAAGTCGCGTTTTTCCAACTGGTAACCACGTTTTTGGAAAATGTATTTCATATATCGAGATGATTCTTTGCTTTTTATGTTTAGCACACATCTAGCTTTCGTTCGATCGTTCATTTCTTTTAAAATTTTTGCTTTAGTTCATTTTTACAGCGTTCTATATCACGAAAAGAGCGGCGAAAACGGATCTTTTTTGGCATACGGGCATACCACCGCCATTTTGTTAAAAATTAAAATATTGTGATTTGAACGATCGAACGATAGCCAACGAAATAACAATTAAGAAAAGGTTTCACTTCTTGCATCAGACGACCTGCACATGGGTAATCGTGGTTACCGTTACACATTAATGTTTGCACAAAAGCGAGCACAAAGTAATCTGCAAGGTGACCGAGCTCATCAGAAGAATTTTGAAATTGTTAATTTTAGCTAATAATAATTCTTTATGACCCCCTGAACATTTCCACAAAGGTGTTTTTTTAGGTTAGCTCGAATAAGCGAGATATTTGCAAATTTATTTTTAATTTTATTCATAATTTTAGTCCATTCACATGGTGTATTGGCCAGGAAAAATATAAAAACAATACGCGAAACCGCGATAACAAGAGCCCTTCACCAAAAATTCAGTAGATACCTATATTATTACTATTTATTCATTAACTATGTATTTGCTCTTTTTAATAATTAATACTTAATGTATTAAGTAATTTTTTATTTTTTTTATAAACATTCGGGCTCTTGACTTCGCGGCTTCGCATAGTTTAATGACATAATACAGTAGAGCGTCGATAATCCGAACCTCGGTAATCCGAACGTTCGCTAATCCGAACGTTCAACAAAAAAAATAAAATAAATCACTGAGTAACCTACGGAAAAGCCATTTTTGTAGGTTCCTGTTTACAGAAAAGTGTTCCTTTTGTTTTATATACACATATATGTATTTAATATTAGTAATCCGAATTACTTCCGCTCCCAATTAGTTAAATGAATAATAAATAAATAATAAATAAATCATAAATAAGTCATAAATAAATAATAAATAAATCCTTTAGATATCCCTTCGATATCTCTTCGATATCCTTCGATTTTTACTTTTTGACATTCCTATAGTTTAAGAAGAGCGGGATCGAATGGTGTCGGTTTTATTAAGATTGAACTTCTATCCAATACTCGTAGTTTCTAAGTATTTACCTGCAATATTTGATAATCGGAACAATTTGATATTCCGAATCACCTTCGGTCCCAATTAGTTCGGATTATCGACGCTCTACTGTATATCACCCCAATTTCGCGGCTACACGGTTTGGCCAAAATAAGTGAATAAGATGTGCAATTTTTAGGGAAATTAATGTAGTTTTAGCACAATCAGCCTTTTTAACTAACTTAAAAACTGGGTTTTACATAAAGTAGGAAAATTTTCCCTTCTTTCAGCGCGCTCTAGCGGCCAAGCCGTTCAACCAGAAATTCATTTCGGGAGTGCTCTTATAGGAAATTTAATGTACTTTATTTTTGTATGGAATGGTCTACCTCGAAAAGTGCATATTTTTATCACTTTTTCGCAAAAAACTGGAAAACGGTCGAAAATTTTTATTTTTTTGCGAATTTCGTTGGGAAGCAACATCCGTGGGAAGTAGCGAAGTTGAAATTCGGATTCAGCACCCCAATAAACATATAGAATGAGAGAAAAAAAATCTATATTATTTTCCTGGAACAGGCACCCTCGGAAACGATACGACTGGACTATTTTGCCATATAGTATACAGAGTGTTTTCTTATACGCTTATTCGAGCTAACCTAGAAAAATGCCTTGGGGGATGTGTTGAGGGGGTCATATAGAATCATTATTAGCTCAAATTTCCCGGGAGGAAGAAAGTCGATCAAAATTTGTCGCACAGTGTTATCAATTCCTTATAATAAGCTCGAAAAGCGACCAACAAAGCGGAAGACCAACTTAAATATAATAATAATAATAATAATAATTCTTTATTTGTCGTATGATCTGTTCCAGATATTGAGAATTGTCAGTTACATTGTAGAAACCTTATTCTAGATATAAAACAAAAACGTGTGCTCAGTATGCATTACAAAATAAATAAACTCCATCAACAATCAAAGATGAAAAAGCGGACGCAAAAATTCATTCAAATAGATACCGCCAATACACATTAAAACCAATAAACATACAGAAAATACACAAATATACACATATGCATCACACCAATACTTATAATCCGCGCGATGTGTATGATAAATATTCGTCAATTGAATAAAATGAGTGCGTTATCAAAAATACCATATAAATAAAATATAAATACCTATAAATAAAATATAATAAATATCAAAAATATAAATAATGAATTTAGATGTACAATTAATTATACCCACCAATATTTTACAAACACGGATTCAAACTAATTCACTGATCGCGTCAAAACTTCGCATCTCGTTCGACTGCCTCGCACCAAAGCCCACAAGCGTGGGAAGCGAAACTGCGCAAAATATTGTTCATGTTTATTTCGGTCTTAAAAATTAACAAATAGTCGGAATTCTATTAAATTCAAGGTATATGTATCGCAGTAAATAAGGATTATTTGCATGCTAACTGCATTGTCCTGCTAACATTCGTTCCTGAGATATCCGCTTTGATATCAAAATCTTGTTCGCACAACCTTTATTACATAAAAACTGAAGAAAACAAACACGCCAATCTATACAAGAGACTCTAGATTAAGGTGACCAGACGTCCCGCTTTTTCACATTTGGTCCCGCGTCCCGCGGAGTTATAAAACTGTCCCACCTTTTAGAAAATTTAATTTTTTTTACAGAATTTTTAGAGAATTACTACGAAAAATGAACTTTTTTACTTTTTTAACTTATTAAACAACATTTTGGGGTCGAAAACCGTTGTCTCACAATTGTATTTTTTACAAACAAAAATATGAATTACGCATTTTAGGTAACTTATTTACCATACTAAATATAAAGTAATATTAATTTTTGTTAACAACTAGACTGTAAGCTAAATGACTACAAAGCAAGTTCCTGTCATTTACAATCGAAATTGCACTATTTTAACAATTTTAGCCATTTTTATTATTTTCAAAGTTTTATTGGGTACTGACCCTGTCATTTATAATAGGTACACCAAATTACAAGTAAAGAATATACAATATTCTATTCTGTCTAATGGTGGATATTTAATATTTTTTTACGTTTTTGAAAAATCGTAACTGTAATCTGTAAAAAGAATTTATGGATTTTTGCATTATTTTACGAAAATCACAGGACAAAAATCACAAAATTGCCTTTTGCTATATACGTGTATAAAATTTCGCTAACACGTAGCAACATTTGATATGTCGACTGTCCGGCTTAAACGGTAAAAAAGTTAGCTAAACTTTGATATTCAATAACTTTTGTAGACTTTAACCGATTTTCATTATTTTTTCGGGAAATGTAAAGAAATTTATCAGATTTGTCATATTAATAATTAAAGAAAATAAGGTGTTCCAGCTGATTATTTATTCTGGGAGAACAAAAATAGTGTTTTTATTTAAGTTTTATTTGAAATTGTTTATCTTCTACAAAATTCAGCTATTGGAATGAACTAAAAACAAAATGTTGAGAATATTGATGTCTTTTTAACAAAGTACTTTAAAATTTGCTCATGCTCCGCAGTTATTTCACAGCGTGTATCGAAAGTAGATACACATCATTATGGTCTGTTTTTCAAAAATTACAAAAGTATGTACTTATCTCTTAGAAATTCAATGAATTTCTTTAAAATGCATTAAAAAATAATGAAAACCGGTCAATATTACAAAAGTTTAGCAAAATAAGCGTTCCTTTAATTGTGCCTTTAATTGGTCAGTGTATTTTTTCCTCAAAACTGTACCTTTAAACTTGGCATATCTTGTTGTGCTGTACAGAGTCGTTAGATTAGAACATATGTTTGTTATTTTTTTACCCTAAGATTTATTTATTGTATAATTCATCTTTCTTAGTCCTTCTTACTATATTTATTAGTTGATAAAAATGTTTTTAAAAAATATAAAAATTTATTTAGAATATTAATTTCGTGCAAAGGGCATATATTTGACGAATTTATGTTAAAAGGAAGAGTTAATATATACAACTTTAATCCCTATAATAAACGATAATGAAATAAACTTTGTCTTGTATCAAACAATATTTTTGTATTTAAAATAAATATGGCAAAACAATTAATCACTAATAATGCAAATAATGCCGAATATTCAATTAAGTATGTGGTGTTCAAACAAAATATGTTTGGTCACAAGCACAACAATTTATAGGAGTATGTGTGATGTTGCTTAAAATACAAAAATCTGTGTAACCAACCAAACTAAAAAAACATACTAATAATAATTTTTGTGTTTATAAAAATCCTAGAATTTGTCTATTTTTGAGTACGATCTTTTGAAAAGACTGTTGGTTTTAATTACTACCGCCTACCCCGACCCGCTACTTTCCCGCTTTTCTACAATAAAAATCTGGTCACCTTACTCTAGAAGCAACCTGAACAAAAACTGAAATTTTTGTGCTAAGTCGTTTAAGAGAAAAACAGTGCATTGTGAATGCAAAGTAGAACAATAACTATTAAACTTTAAATCATGTCAGTTTAAATGTGACAGTATTATAAAACAAATGACTTCTTCTGTCATATAATCGTCTCAGTATTACCCGTAATATCAACAAGTTAGATTTACACAATTAAAATACAAAACTAAGACCTCCCAATTTTAAAAGATGTACCCACCAGTTCTTTCCTACAACTACACGCTTGCATCTAAACACAAAATTCCTTCTAGACATATTTTATCATAATTTCCATCACAAGCAAGTTCATCGTTCCAATTCCGTAATACCTGAACATCAATGGGATTACGCACTACTACAGGTTTCCCTGTGAAAGTGGAATAACAGAACGGAGTTTCAAACCACTCCAGCTCTTCGCGGTGGATCGATCTCTGTAGCCACGCCCTTAACCCGGTACGTTTTTCAGCATGCTTCTAGCTGTGCCTCGCCCATCCAGCAAGGGACCCTACAGCCTACAGCGAGCCAAACCCTACACCAAGGGATACAAACTCCAGACGCACGCAACACTGGAAAACGAGGGTGTTGTTTTTCATTTTTTATTTTAAATTCAACCACCAGTGTTTCTCTGTTTACAAAGTTCTTTTGCGTCTTCCGTTAGGACGGAATAGGGTCAACAATTTACAGGTCGATAACTTTGAATCGGTTGGTTGGAAGGATGAATGGCTTTGTTTACTTTGAGAGAGTTTGTGCTGGAATTTATGTTAGAAATAATACGTATAATAAATGGATACGAAGTAAACTTCAGAAAGTGAGGTTATGTTTCAAACGCGTGTTTTTGCTTTAGTTTTAAAACGGGCAAAATTTGTTGCTTGGTTAACTGCAGGTCGGAAAACCATCGAGATAACGATATTTCCTCTCATAAATTACCAAAACTGCTCAAGCCAAATTATCGGGGCTACACAGTCGTATACTTGCCAAGTAAATGAATATTTGTCAAGAAAAAAACCTGCTCTATTCAATTCGTAGCGAGTCCACCTCTAAAATAAATTTATATATTCGACGTTCGGCTGTGCGGACGAGTTTTTTTACGCCATATATATATTTGCAATACCCAGTTGAAGTGGGTATAGCAAATGCAAAGGCGAGAAATATTGGTGCATTTATTTGTAGTCGATGCACATTTTAGTACGCCGTTTAATTTTTACATTTTTTAATTTCGTTTTGTGTGTAGTAGGTCGTATACGAAGATTGACAATAGATTTGTAATTATTAGATTTTTGATTTTTCTAAAGGGCGAAAACCGCATAAAATTGTAATTTTGTGAAACCGTCAGACAGACAGTTTTCCGGAAACCGTCAGACAGAAACTAAAAATAAAATATTGTTGTTTTTACCTGTCCACATAAACGCAATGTTATTTCTTTCCAAGAAAACGTACACCATATACAGAGTGTATCCTAAGTTGATGCTTTTCTATGAACAATATATATGATACTCATTTATGAGCTTTCAAAACCTTTTTGTTAAATAAAAAAGCTACACAAAATTGTCTCTACTATTAAAATATTCTTAATCGTTTTCATTTCTCTTCAAGTAATAAACATTATAAAAATTTTATAGGCAGCATGTCTATAAAATAATTTATTTGGAAAATTATACTTTATTTGCTTGTATTTATATATTTGTCGATTTTTATGATGTTTATTATTTGAAGAGAAACGAAAGCGGTAAAAAATATTTTAATAGTAGATCCAATTTTGGGTAGCTCTTTTATTCAACAAAAAGGCTATATTTTGAAAGCTCATTTGTTTAAATTTTTGTTTCAGAAGCTAATTGATCTGTATTTCAGACAATATTAGGACATATTTATACAACGAACCTAATAGCACAATTGGATTTAGTAGAACTTTAAAGATGACGAAGTAACCATATCTAACATTTCTTTTATGGGCAATATCTTCCTAATTTAAATAAAAAAATATATATTTTTTCTCATTAAAATAATAATTTATTTAAACTAGTGAACATCAAATGACCAATTGTATTGTTTTACAGTCTATTAAAATTAGATGCTGCGAATTAATAATACAGAAAGCTGATGAATTAAACAAAAAATCATTAATATGAAACGCACAGTTTCGTCAAGATTTGTTTTGTAAATTTCCACAAGAATGCCCTTGTTAGTAGGCAGTGAATTCTGCACTTATGTAATTAAAAATATGTCGGTATTATAAAATAAAACCTTGCTTGTTCGTAATCAAATTATCAGCTTGATTTGAAAAACCTAATGTGCAAATAAGGCGAACTAATCAAAAAAATCGCTAGTGCCCATTCGGTATGCACATGTAGTCCTCAAAGAAGATTTTCACGTATTAGAAAATGCTATGTGGCGATGCATCAATGTTCGATGCATTTACTGTTGCAGTGCAACTCTGACGGTCCGAAATCACAAACGAATATTGTGCAAATTTGTTGGTACGTCATAGATTTTTTTGAGTTTTATAAAATTCAACCGGTAATAAAGAATTGATGAAAAATATTCGGTGAACGAACTTAAAAGGAAAAATAAATCACTCATGGCATCGTTTAGACTTTATACCAATATTTGATATTTGGCAAGTATACGAATATGTAGCCCCGGCTTTAGACAATTGTTTTGTGATACTGCTAACAAATTTGTACATTAAAATCCCAGAATAGATCGTCTCTAAAAATTCGTTTTTCGGCTATACAACAAAGTCAATATTGGCGATGTGTAATCTGCATTTAAATTTGATAAAAATAAGCATGTTCTAGTTGTTTAAAATACTCACTAAATTGAATATTTTTCATAATAAACCTGCAAAAAACACGCGTTTGAAACAAAACCTCACTTTCTGAAGTCACTTTTTAACACCGTTTTGTATAATACTCACCGTGAAATATTAAAAAATTAGCAACAAAATTTATTCAATAAGGTCCACACACCTAGAAAAAAATCCAAGCTGAATCATTTTCGCACCAAATTGTTTATTTTATGCCGATTTAGAAAGCTGGAAATACTCTTATATGGCGCTTTTGCTTTGTTTCTCCCCAAGAAAAGTAAAGAGAGATGAAAGATGTCATGCCGTCTCTGTTTCTGTCAAACGTGGAAATGATGGATATAATATAAAATATACCGTTTGTTCAAAATTTTCCGAAGGAACTGTACATTCATACAACATCTGTGCTTATTTCTAAGAAGTATAATTTTAACCGATATAGTCCTCAGTATATTTAGTTCCAGTCAAGTTATAAGGAGTACCTACTAAAGTTGTACACAGTGTAAAGAAATGAATGCTTTCGCTACTAAAACTGCCAATTACACAAACTTATTAAGAACCTCGTAAACTCAAATTAGCATTACATCGCTAAATGTCTCCGTAATTAGCAACTTGCTGCTAGCACACTAAAGCAATTATATATAAAAAGCTAATTGCTTCTTTATGTATAAAGAGGGACAGACCAAACCGCCATGGCAAAACCATGGCTAAATTTCTTTATTTTCCTTCTTAACTTATCGAACATCCCTCGTACAAGTAGTTCAATGACAAGATATTTATAACACTGGTTTTTGTCTTTATGTACATACATATCTATATACGCATATACCCTAAAAACATGAAAATAAACCGATGGTCTATCTATATACATACGCGAACAGATGATACAGCCGCTGTTGCTTTGTTTATTCTTCGGTGACAGATTGAAACTATGTGAAGCCCAGAGCACACATTTCGATCAAAAAAAGATGTATGTATACACATAACCACAAACTGTCTCTTTAGAATCGCTTGCAATCGCATAAACTTCGAAATGTCTATACTGCCGCTCATGGAAGTTCGGACACATAGTAAACATATAAGAAATAATGATAAAAGCACTGATAACGTAGCAATACGCACCTCTATTTCTACCAAATAGCGAACACATTCTTAACGTTGATTTCCAGTAACATACGACATCATTAAATGTGCTAATTTAAAATAATTTTTATGTTTAATTATTATGCAACATTTACTTATGCTGTTTTGTAACTGGTTGTTGGGAATTTTCTAGTTTCCATTAAAAAGGATTAAACGAAATAACAAATAGAGTCATAAATAATGCATCTCAGACACATGTTGCGACCCCATTTTTACCAGATTTTTGCATCAAATGCTCGAATTCGTATTCAAACGAGTCTGTGCCTGCAATCTGTAGTTTGCACAAGATAACTCTGTCACGCGGAAGACATCATGCGACGTGGAAAGCCAACAAGCAAGGAACCGCGTTCTGTAATTATGGCTTTTCATCAGGAACGATTGGCAGTTCGTGAAAATGCAAGAAATAAGTCAACGATAAGTGACACTCTTCACCAATATGAAGAAACATGGAATTTGGATGACGTGTTCGGCCGGGACTATCACGAATAATTTCCCAAGCGGATGAAGAACGATTAAAATCAATTTTTAAGCGAAACAGAAAATTGACCGCACCTAAAATCACCTCTGAAGTCAAAAACCATTGCTTCGTCGGGGAAATCGTCAGAAACGACTTCAGTGGGCACGCACACATAGAAGTTGGAGAAATGAAGACTGGAAACAGTAGTGTCTGACGATTTTCCCGACCAAGCAATGGTTAGCGTACGGCAACGCGTCCATGCAGATTTTCCACTTGGAGACGTCGTTTCCCTGTGCTTACGAAAATTAGTCTTTCACGATCGCGATTGACTTCCGAGGTGATTTTAGGTGCGGTCAATTTTCTGTTTTGCTTAAAAATTAATTTTAATCGTTCTTCATCCGCTTGGGAAATTATTCGTGATAGTCCCGGCCGAACACGTCATCCAAATTCCATGTTTCTTCATATTGGTGACTTATTTCTTGGATTTTCACGAACTGACAATCGTTCCTGATGAAAAGCGATAATTACAGAACGCTGTTCCTTGCTTGTTGGCTTTCCGCGTCGCATGATGTCTTCCGCGTGACAGAGCTATTTTGTGCAAACTACAGATAGCAGGCACAGACTCGTTTGAATACGAATTCGAGCATTTGATGCAAAAATCTGGTAAAAATGGGGTCGCAACATGTGTCAGATGCAGTATTTATGACTATATTTGTTATTTCGTATTTAATCCCTTTTAATGGAAACTAGAAAATTCCCAACAACCAGTTACAAAAACAGCAAAAATTTTGCATAATAATTAATTATAAAAATTAAATTTTAAATTAGCACATTTAATGATGTCGTTTGTCACTGGAAATCAACGTTAAGAATGTGTTCGGTATTTGGTAGAAATAGAGGAGCCTATTGCTACGTTATCCATGCTGGCAGTTTACTACAGTACTACAACATGGAACATCGCACATTTTAATTAAAAATAAAAGAGTCTTGAGTTGCTCTTAGAACTTCACAGAGATGTTCAACAACTCGCAGACACCGCTGTGAAGCGGACCATAACAAAACAAACGAGGGTCGTGAAAATAAGAACGAGGATTCTATGGTACAATGACCTGGTTTTGTGATAGTTTGCAATACTGTGAAATAAATGCAATTTGCAGGAAAAACCAATGCAAGGATATTAACAATAAAATAGCAAGATGAGATATATTTTTTTCTCTAAAAACATACTTTAAAGTCCTAATTTTGTTGACACTATGGGCAAAATATTTCTATTATGAGTACCTAACAACTAATAGACGTATACAGGGTGTCTCAACAGTGCGATCTCGGAAGATTGTGTCTCTGTTAATGAAGATATTGATTTCACTCATATATACAGAACGTCGAGGCGCACATTTCAAAACTATTACCGTGTATACAGAGTGTTCCATAAGGTAGTACCAACCCACTCTTATGCTTTTTTAAATGGAGCAACCTATATTTCGGCACAATTGTGAATTCCTCGCAAAATTTTACGACAATGAAAAATAACATTACCTACCCTAAACTTTATACTTTTTGATTTATTGGCATTTTTATGGAAAAACAGCAGTCTAAGAAAAATTGTATATCTCAATATCTGTTTTTAATTTTATTGCGCACACTTAGATTATGATTAAGTAAGAAGCGTTCTATTAGCGCGATTACCTACCATATGAAAATTGTGTACAGGGTGGTCATAATCTGCAACAAAATATAGCAAATAGTTTTTGGTAAGAAAGCTAATTTTTTTAAATGGAACACCATGACTCTAATCAATTTTTTGAATTCTACGCATCGTTCTGCACAAAAAATTGCTAGCACATACCAGTGCTAAAATAAATAATTGCTGTGATAACTATAGGTACCTTTTCAAGCTCAATTTGAGACGAATCAACTTCAATTTTAGATTTAACTAATTCAATTTGAGACATTGAGATTTCAATTGGGATTTATCAATTTCAATTTGGTACAAAACAAAATTAAATTGAGACCAAACAAATTCAATTTGAGATATTTGGTTTCAAATTGGGATGTAACAATTTCAATTTATAATTAAACAAAATTCATTTGGGATTTAACAAATTCAATTTGGCTGTAAACAAAATCAACTTGAAGTTCACTTGCGTTTCATAGAGCCAATGCATTGAAGAAAATTCAAAAACAACATTAAAAGGAATAAAGGTAAAAAATTGCTAAATTTCAAAGTATATGTATCTACTCAATGCATTCGTTTGCATTTGGACTGTTTATTACATACATTGAAAAAGATAAGATATGAGCCAGAAAAGGCGAGTTCAATCAAAAGAAAGGCAAAAGACAGACAGATATTCAGGCATTGTTAAATTATCAAGCGCAAAATGTTCCGGTTATATTATATGGACGAAACAAATTTTAATTTATATTGTTCAATTGAAGAAGTGTTTGGTGAACAAGATGCATTTGTTATAACAAATGCATGGGAAAGGTAAGCAAGAAAACATTAATGGCAAAATTAACAAAATTACAAAGTTGAAAAGTTGGAAAAACTTACATATATGTAATTTATAAGAACATAAAGCTTCTATAATGTATTAAAGTCCTTTATTATAAACTTTAAATTCTAAAAGTTTAAGTTGATTTTGTTTACAGCCAAATTGAATTTGTTAAATCCCAAATGAAATTTGTTTAATTATAAATTGAAATTGTTAGATCTCAATTTGAAACCAAATATCTCAAATTGAATTTGTTTAGTCTCAATTTAATTTTGTTTTGTACGAAATTGAAATTGATAAATCCCAATCGAAATCTCAATGTGTGAAATTGAATTTGTTAAATCTAAAATTGAAATTGATTCGTCTCAAATTGAGTTCGAAAAGGTATAGTCTTCTTCAAAAAAAAATCGAATTTTCTATCAATAATTGCTTCTACACCAACATTAACCATTAAACCAGCTAAGTATTTACCTAAATTACTGTTTTCTCGCATTATTACATCCTTTTTTAATAAATCAAAACATTTGATCACATCTGCAATTTAATATTAGAATTTGAAATAAAATTTTACTTATACCCTGTAGGCTATGAAAAACTGTGCTAAAGAAGTTATTAAGGTATCTGTCAGTGGAGGTGATATTATTAGGTTAGATTTGCATAATTTTTGGAAATATGGCGAACTTTTCTCAAGAGGAACTAATTGACATGGTGTGGCTTCTTGGCAAATGCAACAATAATACACCAACATGCATACACGCAAATCATCTTAAAATGTGCGTCTCGGCGTTCTGTATCTATACATGAGTGAAATCAGTTTTAAAATATCTTCATTAAGAGAGGCACAATTACCGTTGCCACGTTTGCTGATGACACTGATATCATGGCAGTAGATACAATTGTTGAAGGAGCAACACTAAAACTGCACAACGCTGTCAACAATATTAGTGATTGGATACAACGATGGATAATTGCATTGAACAGAAAACAAATCCGTTCGCATAAATTTTACCAACAAACGAATACAATACGTTCCAGTGCAAATAGATAACACCACCGTACCTTACTCGATCTTAAAATTTTCATATCAAGGAATGATGACATTGATGACCTTACCAACGCATAAAAAAACAAATCATGACGCGAAATACACAAATAACGAATGACAAACAATTTACCATAACAATAACACAAGCAGGTTAGGCAACAACATCATTTTAAAACAGTTAAAACCAATCAGGAAGTTATTTATAACGAAAACATTCACCGCTATATCATTGCATAAAATCGATAGAAGAATCAACAAGAATAATAAATAATAAAACAATTCGGTAATAATTTGCTGTATAATACTGTTATAGCTACTGTGCTTTATACGTCAAAATAAATTGGTCTATTATTTATTCATTGAATGACATAGGTATATTTTATTCATAAAATAGTCAAAACAAGGCTTTGTTTTTTTGCTGCTTTTATAGTAAGAACACAAAAGTAAGATGCTATGGGATTGTTGTTATGAAAACTTGTGTAATTAGGTATTATGCGGGTTCTTGATTTGCTTAAGTAATATTAAATTGAACATCCTGTATATACAAGACCCCTTCTTAACAATATGTAACCAAGTTAAACCCAACATTCAATCCAAATACATTCCCCCCTTTCATGACAAACTCTCACTTCACCCATATCGCCTCAAAAAGATCTCATTTGAGTCACTAGATGCATGAATCATTTACATAGACACAGATCTTTAAAATCAAGCAACCCTTGCACAATATGGCGTACAATCAATAAAGGTTACAATGAATTACCAAGTTCTACGTAAATATGCGCTTAATTGTAGTTAAAAACGGTTACTTACCACTGAAAATGTAAATATCCGAAACTTATGTTTTAGCTGCAAAACATGCACACCCACACACAACAATGCCACTTGGAGAACTAACGAAGATTTCGGACGAGATGGCGTTGTCGCGATCCGAGGTCACGTGACACCCGTCGCCCCTGGTTACCGAACAGCGCGCGCTGTTTGAAGATAACGGTTAACGCCCTTTTCATGCTAGGATTTACTGTGAAACGAATTCTTATCAAATAGATAATTAAATGGTGATTGATATTATGTTTTTTTGGGATTATTTTATTAGTTATTTGTTGTTGAACGTGTGAAATTGACTCATGATAAATTTGTTTGTATTTGTTTTAAATTGTTTATCAGTTTAAGTAAAAGGATTTAAATGGTTTCTCAATATATTAGATATGTTTCGGAAAAATGTTTATGACTTAATTTTATTTTGTAACCTTTATTTTTTTAACTGCAATCTTGGAAATAATATACCGGATGATATATGATCAATTGTAAAGAAATATTTGAAAACGTGTTCTGTATTAATCATAAAAATCTGTTGTGGCCAGGCACATGACTTTATCATACTACATATATATATAAAATTAATAGTTTACCTGCATGAGATTCTATTTGATAGAGATCGGTCGTGTCTGCATTAAAATAAAACTAGTTAGCCAGGACTTGACAGATATTCTGATTCTATTGACAGTAGGTATTGTAAAAACATCAGCGTTTGACACTACCTACTGTCAGTAGAATGAAAATATCTGTCAAATCCTGGCTAACTAGTTTTATATTAATGCAAACACGATCGATCTCGATCAAATAGAATTTGCTCATGCAGATAAACCAATCATTTTACCAAACAATGTCATAGACATAAATTATACAAAATTTTGAACAAAACAAACATGTTTTTTTTTTTTATAAAATGATGTTTTTAAACACGAAACAATGTTTTTAAACACCTCGCAAAAAAACAGGTTTTAAACATGAAAAAAACATGTTTTAAATCACCCAAAAAAACATGTTTTAGATAAGGAATAAAAATTGTTTGAAACATGTTTTAAATCACGCAATTGTTTTATTTGTAAACATTTTCATCGGCGTTTTTTCATAAATCAGTTCTCAGTGGAGTTAAATCTGTTGTGTGAATGACTTTTTGTTGTCACGCTAGATGGCGCCAGTAATGCAATGTCGGTCAAAAACGATTTAGATAGTGTATATTTGATTATTTTTTGACGTTTCTTAAAACCAATGAAATGCTTCTTTATTTGTCACAAGCAACTGTCAGATACTTGTCAAAATAATTACTTAATTGTGTCAACGCGAAATGGGTGAAAGTCATCGGTTTAGTACCTTTTCTAATGCAGAAATTACAAAAAAGATTTTAGAAACTACTTCGAAAAATACTCTAATAAGTAATCAGTTTATATGGAGACAATTTAAGACCTTCACCAAAGAAAGAAATTATATTCTGGATCAATCTACTACAACAGCTACTCTGGCATTGATTTTAAAAAATTGGGCTTATAACATGAAAAGAAAAGACGGAAATGATTATAAAGAAGCAGTAATAAAGACAATGTGGAATAAAACGGCAAAATTAGTTCAAGAACTTTACTTTAATAAGTATAACAGGTCCTTTGATCCTTTCCATGATATAGAATTCAGAAATGCTCGGAATACAATACATGCAAAAATAAAAATTTTACAAAAACATGCTGAAAAGCACAAACAAAGTTCTGTGGCACTTTCTTATACAGAATTGTTGCAAATTTTTAACTATTGGGACGAAGATACACCTTGTGGATTGCAAAGAAAGTTTTTTCACGTTGCATCGTATGAACTAGCTTGGAGGGGAGGAGAAGGTACGAAATGTTTAGTTCATTATTTTAAAAAAGAAACCGACATAAAAAGATTAAATACTGGCCGCATTGAATACAATCCCATCTTTACAAAAACTGCACAGGGTGGAGCACAAAGGTGCGCTAATAGTAAATGGTTGACTCCAAACATAAATAACTCAGATATTTGCCCTGTTCGTCTTTTTGAAAAACTAATGAGTAAACGTGAAGAAAATATTAAAACCGAACGCTTGTTTCTTACTCCAAATCCGGCTTGGCAAACTCATGGTTTTTGGTATAAAAACGTTCCTGTGGGAATAAATTCCATTTCAAAATGGATGAAAGAATCCGCAGAAAAAGTAGGTCTAGAGTCAGTTACTAAAAAAATAACTAACCATTCTGCCAGATCAAGTGCAGTAAGTAACCTTTCAAAAGCTGGTGTAGGAGAACAAGAACTAATCAAGGTCACTGGTCATAATTCTGCAAGTTCGATTAAACCATACTTACAATTGAACCAAGAACATCATTCAAATATAATAAATAATCTTAGAGAAAATACGCAGGAGGAAACACTTAATATAACAAGCAATTCCAAATCCTCAATAAATAATGAGTCTCGAAATATTTTTAATAATTGCGTTATTCATTGTACTAATTTAAATTGTTAATTCTTTTAATTATATTCACAATGTGTCAACGATATTTTCATATTTTGTAAGTAATAATTAATTAAATTAAATTTTTCAATAATTTTATGATAGTTTTATTGATCTTTTTTATTGTAAAAATTTGTGAATCAAAAAATAATCTAGTCAAATATAACTCGAGAGTTCCATAAATTAGAAAATAATTTGACAGATTTTGTTCAAACTTGTTGCCATTTGGCAATAGCAGGCAATAGACTATTGCCTGGCAACAAGTTTTCAAACAATCTGTCAAATTATTTTCAATTTATTCTCACTCTCTTGTTATATTATTACTGACAATTTTCGACTATTTTCACCAATTCATAGCCACCAAGGTTAATACACAAAAAAAGTTATTTTGGCGTTGCGTTCGTGATAAAAATTGACGATCGATATATTTTTGTGTTCAGAATGTCATCCTGATAGAATACATCACACAAAGAATATAGGGTGCCATTTAAAATTTTAATGATGACGGCATTTCCGGAAAAACCGGAAGTCATATTAACCTCAAGAGCATCCCAAAGAATGGCATTTTTTTGTCTATTAACACATTCCCAAATTTCATTCGTCCAGTTTTATAAACAGAAAATAAACGGGAGTACCTATGGCGTGGGTCACCCGGTATGTTATTAAGATATTATAAAAGTTTTTGTTTATTGTAGTTATATGCTATCACTGAATGTATTATTATATTTTATACAGAACTTTTTTTTATTAATAAATACAATATTTAAATATTTTTTTCATTTTTTAGTTGATCCATGCATAAAAATCTAATATAAATAGTTTAAAACAAAATATTTGTTTTAAAACATGTTTAAAACAATGTGTTAAAACAAACTATTTTAAGCATTTAAAACAAACTGTTTTAAACATGTTTAAAACAAAATATTTGTTTTAGAACATGTTTAAAACAATGTTTTAAAACAAGTTTAAAACAATGTTTTAAAACAAATGTTTTAAAACATAACAACCCTGATATATACACAATACACACACAGACATTTTTTTGTATCTTGGTCAAACCTTGGTCACAAATTAATTGATAACATTGCATCACATTTATTGTCAAATTTTTGTGCATCAATTTGAAAAACAAACTTCAAGTGGTGTCTCAATAATTTGAGTAATAATAAGTGTTGTACAAAATAAAATATTATTGTAATGATTACTATAATAGTTATTTCTATAATAATTAAATAATAAATAATATTGTAAATAAACCAGTGTAAAGTTAAGAATCAACATCATCTATTGTCACATCCACAAATCAAGAAACCTAACCATAAAATCAGACACTCAACAATCGATAATTCACATATCTAACACGAGATGTCGCCACAACGAAATTTCTCCACATAACCATAGATGTCGCTACCAAAACTCGTATGATTCACGCAAGAAAGTGTGGGATTGCGTCTTCGTACGTGTTCGTTGAAAAAGAAAACGCACCTAGCGCCACTAGCGGCGAAAACGATCAGTTAGCGTTTGCGCGAGTCTGGAGGATGTAATGGCGGTGACATTTCTCTAAAACGAATTACGAATAACAACGGTAACCAAGTGCAAACAGTTTCGTTGTTATGTTAGCATGAGTGATGATATCACACCGATAAAGATGAAGACGCCGAACGATGCCGAGCTCTCTCAGCTGTCAAAAGAGACCGCGGCCAACTTGGACGAAAGTGCCCAACCAGTTTCATCCAAATTAAAACGTACTTTTACGTTGACCAGGAACACTTTTAACGTTACCAGGATGTCAAAAAGGAAACCCAAAAAGGAGAACAATAACATAACGACTAATTCACAAACTTCAACAACTAACGAATCGAATTACGAACAAGATAAAAACAAAAAAGTCTTTCGCAGACCTTCATTTCGAAAAATCATAAACAAAATAGCCCAGCATATAGGAGGGGTTCCTGTCCTACCAAACAATGACTCGAGAGTACCTCCCGTTGATTTACAAACTTGGGAAACGGACCAAATTCCTGGGGTTACGGGGATTAAAAACCACGGAAATACCTGTTTTATAAATGCTGTTTTGCAGTGTATATCGCATACCGATATCCTAGCGGAGTATTTTGTACTGGATCGATATAAAATTGATATGTCGCGGCGGAATAAACTGAATTCGAAAAAATTTGGTACGAAATGTGAGGTTACCGAGCAACTAGCTCTCTTATTGAAGGCGTTATGGGCCTGCCAGTACACGCCAGAGTATAGCACGACGTTCAAGCAAGTTGTCGAGAGGTACGGGCCCCAATATAAGGGGACGCAGCAACACGACGCGCTGGAATTTTTGCAGTGGTTGTTGGATAAGGTTCACGAAGACTTGAACATGGCTTCGAAACGGAAATACAAATCGATTAAGGTAAGTTCTTGGTTGTTTTATTTGTTTTTGTTTTTTTTTAGGTTAGGTTTAAACTAGAACAATTGCTATTTGTTGTAGGTACTTACTTTCTAATGTAACCTGAATACTTTTACTGTTACGGTATGCTTTGGTAATAATTACAGTGACCTTTGTTTTCGGCTGTGTTATGCGGTCGTTTTTAGCTTTGAAGGTTATGTAACCTGTCAAATTATTGTGTTGTGCTATTTGGGTTTAGTTAGAATTCAGGTTGTTGAGATTAAATGGATGATATTTTATTTATTTTGTTTAGCTGTATCAGGTTGAAATCTTGCAAAGTGAATAGTTTCTGAGATATATGAGACCGAGCACGAGGGAATCGGCCTAACTGTCATCTCGCGTTTCGAGAATATTGACTCCTGTGTTTGAAGGCGCATAACTCTAAAACTACTGAACAGAAACAATTGAAATAAAGTGTATCATACTCCTAAATTATTTCTACATAATAATAGATTTTTACACTTTTAAATTAACGTTCGTCTTTCCATTTTTTCCCTCGTAAACCGCTTGCAAACAAAATTTTCAATTTTTGTTCAGGTTGCATTTAGAGCCTCTTCTATAGATTGTCGTTTTTGTTTTCTTCACTTTTTCTGTAAGAACGGTTGCGTATAAGATTTTCATGGAAGCGGATATCTCGGATATTAATGCGACTGTAGAAAAAGAATTGCATTATAATTTTTAAGTAATTTTTAAAGCGATTTAATATGAATGATATAACTTTCGTGCAGCGCGCACTACGTCCATCATAACGGTAACTGGAAACGTAACTGGGATAGTGGAAGATTATTTACTATTAGTACGATACGATCAGAACAATTTAATTTCGGAATTTTGAATAGTAGTGCGAGTTAAATATAAATAATGAATTTAGATGTACAATTAATTATACCCAACAATAGTTTACAAACACGGATTCAAACGGATTCACTGATCGCGTCAAAACTTCGCATCTCGTTCGACTGCCTCGCACCAAAACACACTAGCGAGGGAAGCCGAACTGCACAAAATATTGTTCATGTTTATCTCGGTCTTAAAAATTGACAAATAGTCGGAATGCTATTAAATTCAAGGGATATGTATCGCAGTAAATAAGGATTATTTGCATGATAACTGCGTTGTCGTGGCAACATTCGTTCCTGAGATATCGGCTTCTATCAAAATCTTGTTCGCAACATTTATTACATAAAAACTGAAGAAAACAAAAACGTCAATCTATAGAAGAGACTCCAGATGAAACCTGAACAAAAAACTGAAATTTTTGTGGTAAGTGGTTTAAGAGAAAATAAATCGCAAAGGCGAGCGTTAATTTAAAACTGCAAAAATTGGGTACTTTTTTCACTTCTTTCGTGGTCATGTTTACACCGAGAGGCAAAGAATTTTGACAGTCATACAACTTATGTAGAAATGATTCAGGAGTATGACATACATTATTTCATTATGTCATAATTGTTTTTTTTTAAGAAAGTGTGGTTTGGGGAATATGTTTTTAAATATGGATTTTTTAATTTATATTAACTACGTCATGAAAAGACTGAAGTATTCTAACCTATAATCATACATCTTGTTCTGTTCCAATTAAAAATTGAAGAAAACGCTTGTTTAAAGGAATAAACGATTACTACGATTAAAGTTAACTTAAAAAAATCTGATGTGGCCAGGCACATGACTTTATCATACTACATATAAAATTAATAATTTAGCTGCATGAGATTCTATTTGATCGAGATCGGCCATATCTGCATTACAATAAAAGTAGTAGAACTAGACAGATATGTCGATTAAAGCTGCGTTGGGATATTGTACTCCGTTGACACCGGGTACACCGTCCAAATGACACTTACGTGTTCTGTGTACAATATCCGAATGCAGCTTGATGGCAGCTTGTATTGACAGAGTATTGTCAGAGTATTGTCAAAATATTAGCGTTTGACACTACGTACTGTCATTAGAACCAAAAAATCTGACAAATCCTGGCTACTAGTTTAATGCAGTACGACCGATCTCGATAAAATAGAAGTTGCTCATGCAGCTAAACTATTGATTGTACCAAAAAATATCATAGTCATAAATTATTCAGAATTTCCTCATCTTTAATTTATTATTTAACTATTTCGACGAAATTCCAGAAATGGCGGCTTAGTTGCAAAATCTTTCAAAAATGCTAAGACTAAACCTCCAGTTCCTTTGGACCCTTTTCAACAGAAAGCTTTTCAGCTCTAAGTTTGGTTATGAAACTTCTAAATATGAAGTTTCGTTCCGATACCTTTAGTAGTTTCTCCGGAATCGTCGCCACAAAAAACGGGTACACACACACACACACACACACACATACACACACACACACAGAGACATTTTTTTGTACCTTGGTAAAAAATGTTCAGGGGACCCAAAAAGACATATTTCCGCTAAAATCTCAAAAATTTTTTTTGGCACGATTACAATACTTTACATACTGCGTATGATAAAGTAAAAAGTAGTCTAATAATTATAATAGTCAGAATAGAAGTGTTTGGCGGTGACTGATTGGTTACTTCGAAGAACAAGAACTTGCTAAGGAATTGTTATAACGCTTAACGTTTAATAGCGGTGTCTACCTAATTCCGCTAGGTAGCCGTTGAGGCTTATACATTTACACGCACTTATAATTGAAACCAAATTCTAATTTCGGTGAAGTAGTTTATTAGAATAAATTATACTTAGTAAAATTAGTAAAATTACATGCGATGGAATACAAATAGTTGCACTAGAACTAAGACGAAGTTGGAAGCGACGTACAATAAAAGAATACGGTATTGGCACGACCAGAATTCTGTCCGAAATGTTACCGAAAACGTATACGTTACATAAACTAAGAAATCCTCAACACTTTGTGAATGCAAAGTAGAAAAATACGAATAAGAAAAAAAATCCAGTAAAGAATTTCATTTTAAAATAATCAAATGAATCATTTCTTGTAATGTTTCCGTTGATATCTTTGGTATTATATTTACTGAAATTAAGCCACGTGTCAGCGAGGCCGGTTACTCTCAAATATGTTCACTAGATAAGGATGTCAGACCACGTTGACCGTATCGCCTGTGAAAGAATTTCAAATATTTCCGTTAAACGTTTGTTTGTGTTTTGTTTGTCTTGAAAAGTATATATAAACAATCTAGTTGGTTATATTAGAATAGGGGTTGAACACACAGGATGTCCTGTTTTAAGTACATACATATATATATATATAGATGCAGCATCTAAAATAGTTTGAAAGCCTACTTACTTGTAGTACGCGGAGTTTACAAAAGTTATATTAAATAACAATATGTTCAAAGACTTAACAATCAACTTAACGGAAAAACTTAAACAAATTGCTCTAACAAGTTTTTGTACGGCCAATTTGCACTTATGCCGTGGCGTCATTGTAAGTCTTCAAGTGACCGCAGTGCTCCCCGCCCACATGCTCCGTAAATGAGCATCATGCCTACTTCACTACTTGTGAAATTGCCCATTTTGAATGCACAAAATAACAAAATCCAACGCGGACAACCAGGAGCGACGCAAACACGGGCCTTCGCACTGCTTAGCTGACCGCGGGGTACAATTATCTATTACATAAAAACAAAATAACCCCTAGAAAACAACAACCTGGCAGAGTTATTGGTCAAAATTTAACATTATTTGTTTTCAATATTTTTGCCTTTCCAAATGTGTGACATAATAAACCTATAATAGGGTATTTGACTATTTTTGGAAAACCATCTTAATGTGTTTATTCCTTCACTCTACCTTGTAAATGCATTATTTTTTGTAATTATTTCCTCAATATTTCATAAAAATCAGCGTTAAAAATTGAATCACAAAAAGTCCCGCCAAAACGATACTTTCTGTTGTGTGACGTCACCGGTTAGTGATGTCAAGATGTCAAGATGATGTGATGTCTAGACGTCAAATCGGCCCATATGGTCTGTCAGCATCGGCATCGTCGCCGTTTGGTAATTGTGTTGTATGATGTGTTGTTTTCACAATTTCTACATAAAAATGGGTTATAAATGGTGTATAAATCCACAATGCAGAGATACGTCAAGAAAAACTCCGGATAAACTATTTGTAGCTGTTCCGCAAGATTTGAAACTGCGAAGAAAGTGGTTGGCTCGTAGAAATCCAAATGAAATAAATAGCCGCCAATACAAGTGTTTTCTGTTGTGAAGATTACTTCGACATAAGTAAAACTGACTAGAATAAGTTATCTATCGTATTTTCGAAAGGTATTATCTGATCTGACAGCTGAAGGTTAGGGCTATCCTAACCTACAAAATTATGCTTACATGACGCTTTCGTGCTATTAAATTCAAACGGGAGAAGCATAAAAGCGCGTTCGGATAACCCGGTATTTTACGGTGAGAGTGACGCGCTGCATAATAGGCGGACTAACGTCATACGGCGTTTATCTGCATATAAGAGAGAGACAGCCGACCCAAGTTATCTGAGCATTGCTCTCCCCATACCATACCCTGACAAACCGAACGCGCTCTAAGGCGGACTAACGAATGACATCACTGGAGACTGACCCAATTACAGAGCGTTTTCAATCACGTGATAGGACGTGAATAAAATTCAATTTTAATTTTGGTTTTTCATAGAAATAAAGCATTTTTTTTTTTAAAAATAATAACAAATAGTTTTCTTAAACTGTAATCTATTAGGATAACTATAATACATGCCATATTTTTAATACAGTCAAATACCCTATTTGAATGTGTTGCTCATAATGGTACTTTAGGAGAAGAACAGAGTTGAAGTAAATAACGAACTAAGTTCCAAAAACCTTATTCCGAAATATTTAGAAAATAGTGTGCAGCAAGATAAATGTTTTATAGAAAGCCATCCTTAATTTTTTGTGCATATTGAAACAGGTTGTACATCACATGTTGGTGTTGTTTTTGCCGAGGTCTTGTATCGCAAAAACAAATCTAAAATAAATTCAAAAATTCGTAGAAGGTGCTAAGTGCCATAATATTTATTTATACATATTTTAAGCTAAGTTGATATATTTTATACTAGAAAGTAAAACTTAATAAAAATAAGTTGCTTGAGCAAGTATACTTCAGAGTGTCCGTTGTTCGAAAAAATACATGAGGACCTCGTTTACCGAAAGTCATGCAAAATTTGATAGTTCTTCTCAATTTTATAGTAATTAATTTTCTTTAAAAATGCGTTTATTTGTTATTTTGCAAATGTACTGAAAAACTGTTGTTTTTTGTGCAATCTTTCTAATCTAAAGATGTTTATATAAAGTTTACATTGAAAATGACTTATTTTGTTGACTTCCTTAAAAAGTAAGGACCAGAAATCAAAATCCACTCTTTGAATTATTATTAAAAAAGAAACAAAAAGAAGCTTTAATATTTTTTTTTTCACAAACTACTCAAGGTATCACACAGTATTGAATATAGTACATTTTCTTTTTATTAAAAATCAAAATAAAATGTAATTATAAAATAAAAAAACAGAACTATTCCTTTTTTTTTTAAATAGACCGTGTATTTTTTAATTCTAAGAATTGTTTATAGGAATCATTTTTTTATAAAATACATAATTTTTAAGTTAAAAGTATACAAAATTTATATATCAAAATTTGTCAAAATTACCGGGACACCTAAATAATTCCCCAACCGTAAATACTTTCAAAAAATGCTTCAAATAAAAGTTTTTTGGGTTTAAACAAGCTCTTGTTTAATATATTATTCATTTTATTATGGAAATTTGCAAACCTTTTCTTTTTGTAATAGAACATCCTGTATATTTATTTATTTTTAATTCTAAGAGTTTTTGTAGGAATCATTTTTTTAATAAAATGCATAATTTTTTAATTATCTGCAACCACTGGCTCTGACTAAAGGCACCGAAAGTTAACACATTCGAGATCGAGCGGTCATGTTTGTTAGTATACTACCAAGAAAAGCTGTAAAGGAAGAATCAACATCACTGGTTATTGGATACCAACTATATTTCTGTATTGTTTTTACAGTTTTCACATATTCCACATACATTTTTCTGTGAAATTACAACAGTACCACCGTAATTTTACAGGTCATTTTTTAAATATCACAGGAAAAGTACTGAAATTTCACAGTAGTAAGTAATGTTCAATCATTGAACTGCGTTTCTTTACAGACTTGTATCTGGTGACTTGAAAAACTGCTTTACACGCTTTTGTATCCGCAAAAAAATACTCGAAATGACATTGGGAAGGACATTGTATATTTTTATTGTTAGGGTTCTGCCAGGTTCCAACCCAATTTAAAGGGTTCCGCAAGAGTAAAGAGCTCTGTGTGCACATATGTGACCCCGTACGAGAGAATCGCCCTAACTGCCATCTCTCGTTTCGCTATTATTGTGTTTAAAGGCCCATAATTCTAAAACTAGTGAACAGAAAAAATTGAAATAAAGTGTCATACTCCTGAATCATTTCTACATAAGTTGTATGACTGTCAAAATTCTTTGCCTCTCGGTGTAAACATGGGCGCGAGAGAAGTGATAAAAAGTCCCCGATTTTTGCAGTTTTAAATTAACGGTCGTCTTTCCGATTTATTTTCTCTTAAACCACTTACCCAAAAAATTTCAATTTTTGTTCAGGTTGCATCTAGAGTCTCTTGTATAAATTGGCGTTTTTGTTTTCTTTAGTTTTTATGTAATAAAGGTTGCGAACAAGATTTTGATGCAAGCCGATATCTCAGGAACGAATGTTAGCAGGACAACGCAGTTATCATGCAAATAATCCTTATTTACTGCGATACATATCCTTTGAATTTAATAGCATTCCGACTATTTGTTAATTTTTAAGACCGAAATAAACATGAACAATATTCTGCGCAGTTCGGCTTCCTTCGCTTGTGAGTTTTGGTGCGAGGCAGTCGAACGAGATGTGAAGTTTTGACGCGGTCAGTGAATCCGTTTGAATCCGTGTTAGTAAAATATTGTTGGGTATAATTAATTGTACATCTATATTCATTATTTATATTTAACTCGCACTACTATTCAAAATTCCGAAATTAAATTGTTCTGATCGTATCGTACTAATAGTAAATAATCATCCACTGTCCCAGCTACGTTTCCATTTACCGTTACGATTGACGTAGTGCGCGCTGCACGAAATTTATATCATTCATATCAAATCGCTTTAAAAACTACTTAAAGATTATTATGCAATGCTTTTTCTACAGTCGCATTAAATAAAATATGACGATTGATTACGTGCATATCCCGATATCGTGCTAATGTTCGTTACTGAGATATCCGTTTCCATGAAAATCGGGGACCTTTTCTCATTTCTCTCATTTTCTCATGTTTACACCGAGAGGCAAAAAATGTTGACAGTCATACAACTTATGTAGAAATGATTCAGGAGTAAGATACACTTAGTTAGGGTGATTCTCTTGTGCGGGGTCACATATAATCTATTGCACAACTGTACTTGTCAATCGGAAGTTATTCAACGTCAGTATTTAAAAACAAGTTGCAGAATGCTACAAACACGAAACTCCAAATATACACACACTCATCAAACATTTCGGTTGGCGATAAAATGTTTTCTTTACGAAAGTAGATAAGATAATAACAATTAAGGAATTACGCACATAATCGTATCGCTTATTTTTTATTTTTAAATATTCCCGTTTGAGAACAATGAATTATTATACTTGCACCAAAACAATTTTCGATTTTTACATCGCAAAAAAACAAGTACAAACGCACACATCGCCTAAAATAACTATATGCGAAGTTTGCCCTATTTAAAAGTGGTGAATCATTGTACTTTTTCGAAGTAATTGACGTTATATACCAGCAAGTAGAAACGCACTCTTGATAGTCTTGATAATCTTACTTTGCCACTTCACATTTTTTTTTTAAATAGATTCACTGACCTGAAAAATTAAAGGAACGCTTAACAGTATATTATTATAGAAGTTAACTGAAAAATAGTGGTCTAATAATTATATTAGTCAGAATAGAAGTGTTTGGCGGTGACTGATTAGTTACTTCGAAGAACAAGAACTTACTAAAGAATTGTTATAACGCTTAACGTTTAATAGCGGTGTCTAGCTAATTTCCATATTAAAATATTTGCCATATGTCAAATATTTGGCAAATATATATGCCTCGCAAATCGAAAATTTTTGTTATTGATTGGTCTAAACGATGCCATGAGTGATTTATTTTTCCTTTTAAGTTCGTTCACCGAATATTTTTCATCCGTACTTGATTACCGGCTGATTTTTATAAAACTCAAAAAAATCTATGACATACCAACAAATTTGTACAATATTCGTTTGTGATTTCGGACCGTCAGAGTTGCACTGCAACAGTAAATGCATCGGACATTGATGTATCGCCACATAGCATTTTCTAAAGGTGCTCCCACACGCAGTGCCAATAGGGGCCATCATTGGCCATCGGAGTGCTTCGCGTAGCGGGACCCAACTGTGCCAATGAACATCGCCAATATGTCGACCTTGTCCGCTTTATTTCATTCTGTTTTAGCGTTCTACGTACTACCGATGAAAAGTTTAGTTATCTATCTATGTTTTATCATATATACTGCATTATTTATGTTTGTACGTACTTTAAGGACAATGATGATTTATTATTTGCCCAAATGCCTGATTGCCCAAATGTAAAAACATGAAAACTTTTTTTAATATTTTGTAAATTTATTCACAATAATTATGGTTCTTATAAGCAATATATTAACCTTACAGTTACAATAAATTAACCAGCAATAAATTAATATTCTGAAGACAATATTGAAGTCGTTATAATGGGTGACCCACGGCATAGGTACGTTTGTTTATTTTTTGTGTTTTTGACGCCGAAGGAATGAACGTTGTGTTAATAGACAGAAAATGCCAATTTATGGGATGGTCTTGAGGTTAGTTTGACTTCCGGGTTTTCCAGAAATGACGTCATCATTAAGATTTTAAAAATGAATTCGCACACAATGGGGAGTCGTGCGGTATTTAGGTTCTGGGATTAAGGTCAACCTTATTCGCTAGGGTGGGGAGGGAAAGGTGAGGGAGGGGGTTGGAGGGAAGCGGGATATGAATCTACACACGATGGGGAGTCATACGATATAGGGGTCCAAGGACTGCGGTCAACCCTCTTCCCTACAATCTTGACTACAATCAAACATTGCTTTTATATAATTAACAACAATTAACTATTTATTAATTAACAATTTATAGATTAGTTTTAAGCGGCAAATTTAAATAATCTGATGTATTTAATGTATTCAACAAAGTTTAAAAACTATACTGGATGCTTTTCCTTATTTTGATTATCAGAAAAATATCAAAAAGTATATCTGTTACTAATAATATTGGGTTGATAATAAGTATACCTACATAATATACATACACGGAGTTTTAATATCTATAATTAAAACTCCGTGTATGTAAGGGTTCTCAATTTTTCTTTGTATCTTATTATAAATAATTTCAGTTTTATTATATAAATTATATTTTAAATCAAAATTATGAATTCATCGATTTGACTGAAATGAAATATGTATATAAAGAAACGACACAAATTAACAGGTTCCTGCATAAAAATATAGACCACTCAGTGTATCAGATCTTATCCCATTTTATTCCGCATTTGTTGCTTGAAACAAAGAAAATAAAAAGGGAGATTTTTTTAATGTCACGTGGCAAATATAAACACTAAATGATTTTGTTTCCTGTATTGCTGTATATTTGTAATCCTTAATGTATTTAATATTTTCGAACGTACTGTATAAATAATGACTGAAAAACATGTTTAATATTTAACAACCTTATTAAACAGTGTCCTCTTTCGAGGGTTCCTTTTTTTAATTCTAAGCAACAATACACTGCTTAAAATAATGGGAGCTGCGGCAACAGCAATGATATCGTCTTCACTGTTCATTTCTAATTCTCTACGGGACGCTACGAGCCTTCTACGATACACAGAAATACCTTGCGCCCACTACGTTCGCCAATGTTGGCGAAGTGAATGCGCACACTACGCGCAGCGGGTCACATCACCAACGTTGGCGAGACATTGGCACTGCGTGTAGGAGCTCCTTAATACGTGAAAATCTTCTTTTAGGACTTGCTACATGTGCGTACCGAATGGGCACTAGCTATTTTTTTGATTAGTTCGCCTTATTTGCACATTAGCTTTTTCAAATCAAACTGATAATTTGATTACGAACAAGCAAGGTTTTATTTTATAATGCATTAATTTATTTAATTACATAAGTGCAGAATTCACTGCGTACTAACAAGGGCATTCTTGTGGAAATTTTCAATACAAATCTTGACGAAACTGTTGCATGTTGCATTTTAATGATTTTTTGTTTAATTCATCAGCTTTCTGTATTATTAATTCGCAGCATCTAATTTTAACAGACTGGAAAACAATACTATTGGTCGTTTGATGTGAACTAGTTTAAATAAATTATTATTTTAATGAGAAAAAATATATATATTTTTTATTTAAATTAGGAAGGTATTGCTCATAAAAGAAATGTTAGATATGGTTTCTTCGTCATCTTTAAAGTTCTACTAAATCCAATTGTACTACTAGGTTCGTTGTATAAATATGTCCTAATATTGTGTGAAATACAGATCAATTAGCTTCTGAAACAAAAATTTAAACAAATGAGCTTTCAAAATATAACCTTTTTGTTGAATAAAAAGCCTACACAAAATTGTCTCTACTATTAAAATATTTTCAACCGCTTTCGTTTCTCTTCAAATAATAAACATCATAAAAATCAACAAATATTAATACAAGCAAAGAAAGTATAATTTTCCAAATAAGTTATTTTATAGACATGCTGTTATTAAATTTGTATGATGTTTATTACTTAAAGAGAACCGAAAACTATTAAAAATATTTTAATAGTAGAGATAATTTTGTGTAGCTTCTTTATTTAGCACAAAGGTTACATTTTGAAAGCTCAGAAATGAGTATCATCTATATTGTTCATAGAAAAGCATCAACTTAGGATACACTCTGTATATGGTGTACGTTTTTCTTGGAAAGAAATAACATTGCGTTTATGTGGACAGGTAAAAACAACAATTTTTTTTTTAATTTCTGTCTGACGGTTTCCGGAAAACTGTCTGTCTGACGGTTTCACAAAATTACAATTTTATGCGGGTTTCGCCCTTTAGAAAAATCAAAAATCTTACTAATAATTACAAATCTATTGTCAATCTACGTATACGACCTACTACACACAAAACGAAATTAAAAAATTGAAAAATTAAACAGCGTACTAACATGTTCATCGAGTACAAATAAACGCACCAATATTTGTCGCATTTGCATTTGCGTCCGCACAGCCGAACGTCGAATATATAAATTTATTTTAGAGGTGGACTCGCTACGAATTGAATAGAGCTGGTGTTTTTTTCTTGACAAATATTCATTCCGTCATGCTGGCGTATTTTGATGAATAGCATGCTACACGCATGTTTAAATATATACAGAATATAGATATTTCGCAGATTATGCGATTGCAAGCGATTCTAAAGAGGCAGTTTGAAAACAAAAGCGATTCGTTTAGGGTCAATGACGCAATTCAGGAGTCAAATTCCACAAGTTTGTTCGGTCGTGAGTCGGAAATATCGCGTGTCCAACAGAAATTGTATTATTTTTGTGGCGATTGTTTGTAAAACAATTTCGATTGTTTGTTGCAGCGAGCGACAGCTAAAAATAGCCGTAGAGAGAGAGTTATGTTTGAAGTTCACGGTTTTACACAGTAAACTATTAAAAAATAACCACCAAACATAACAATCAACAAAACAATGTGACTCAATGTTTTCTGGAATATTATAAGGACTGCTTTGTTATGTGGTTGTTACTAATTTTAACTGTATGTTGTAACGTGAAAGAAAAGTTTGGAATGTTGTGGTTATAACTGGATTTTGTTAGGTGGAATTTATAGTACTTATTTGCAAAATTAGTGGAGTTAATATGTTGAGTAATCATAGTCACTTAACTGTCATACACATATGTCGTTATAGGACAAAATTTAAAAAAATCCATAAACCAAAATAATTTCGGTAGAAAGTAATAACTTTCAGAATTTATTATCATACTCATTTGTGTGCCTATAGACACGCACAAAAGTCAATTGTATTACACCAACTCTCCAGGTAAATTTATGTTGGACAAAACTAGACACCGAAGCAATGAAGACCAATGTTTGAGAAGATCTGTAGGCATCAGCGCCCGCAGAGAAGGGCAAGGGGATGCACTTACACCCCCCTGGCTTTTAATATAACTGGGGAAAGATTAACAAGAAAAAAGTCTTGAAAAACATGCTGATTACTAAACTAGTGTTGACAATTGAAATCCCAGACAATTAGAGACAATTGAAGAGTAATTTTTGTACAAATCACAGTTCGTTTGCGTGTTAATTGAACTAAATGCTATAAAAAATAACCAGAAAACTTTTTTCAATATTTACTATATTTTTTCAATTCAACTAATCTTTCTGTCATAAAATCATGATTGAATAAAATACTAAAACTTAATAATAAAATAATTAATGAACTTTTCAATTTACACTTAAAAATCTGATGTGGCCAGGCACATGACTTTATCATACTATATATAAAATTAATAGTTTAGCTGCATGAGATTCTATTTGATCGAGATCGGTCGTCTTTGCATTAAAATAATACTAGTTAGCCAGGATTTGACAGATTGATCCTATTGACAGTAGGTATTGTCAAAAGATCAGCGTTCGACACTACCTACTGTCATTAGAATGAAAATATCCGTCAAATCCTGACTAACTAGTTTTATATTAATGCAAACACGACCGATCTCGATCAAATAGAATTTGCTCATGCAGCTAAACTATTAATTTTACCAAAAAATGTCGTAGACATAAATTATTTAGAATTTCCTCTACTTTAATTTATTTTTAAAGTATTTTGACGAACAGAAATAATAACAGAAATAGCGGCTCAGTTTCAAAATCCTTAGAGGAAACATCCAGTTCCTTTGGATTATTTTGGACAAAAACCTTTTCAGCTCTAAGTTTGGTCATGAAACTTCTAAATATGAAGTTTCGTCCCGATACCTTTAGTAGTTTCTCCGGAATCGTCGCCACAAAAACGGGTACACACACACACACACACACAGACATTTTTTTGTACCTTGGTCAAAAACGTTCAGGGGACCCAATCGGACATATGTCCGTTAAAATCTCAAAAACTTTTTCGGCACAATTACCAGGGATGTTAAATTACGGTAATTAATTTTTTCGTCAATTACCGTTGAAATTATTAATTTCATATATTAAATTACCACATAATTAAAAATTAAAAATGGTAAATTACGATGGCATAAATTACCGGGTAATTAAAAATTCAAAATGGTAAATTATGCTGGTTTAAATTACCTGGTAATTAAAAATTCAAAATGATAAATTACGCCTGTTTAAATTACCGGGTAATTAAATATTCAAAATGGTAAATTAAACAGATCACTGTAAGTTATGATTACTACTAATGTTAATAAAAATGTTTGGTAAAACTTTAAATCATTATTTTGTTGATAACTAGCTATCTTTGATCTTTTTTCTGATTTGATAGTACTAAAACCAAAGCAAAGACTACATAGGAATACTTATTTATAGCACTACTACAAAAACAGGAAAGTCAAACAGAATAATAATAGTAGAAAATAAACAATTTAATTCTGTCTACATTCACAAAATAACTCTCCGGTTCACAGAGGGTTTTTTGTCATTTGTCATTTTTCTAACACTGGCATATTTGTTAAAAAGTGAATTCTGATAATAAATGGCTTCTGATTTCAGAGCTGCATTATCGGATTTGTTGGATTGGTCGCCATTGGCGATGGGGCTTTCCACTTCTCTATTTATTAAATACAAAATATTAGTTCTGTATTTTCTCAAGTAATGTCGGATGATTTGGAATAGTAAAAATATAACGTTTACGGACAATGGGACTGTCATTGGATGTGTTAACTTTACCCATAGACCCATTTCCATTGGCTAAATGACACCTTGAATAACATTGTCATGCACGAGTCCGACCATGTACCACGCGGATTGTTAGGTACTTCCCAGGCAAACGCAAACAACAGTGCACTTGTCGACTACTTAGGAGGGGTGGGCGCATTCATGCGTCTACTGATGGAAGGTCTTTGAAATAATTTATAAATTCCGGTAAATTATCAACGGTAATTAAAATTGTCGGTAAATTACCAACGGTAATTTAAATTGACTGTAAATTACCATCGGTAATTTACGCCGTAAATTACGGTAATTAAAAATCGGTAAATTACCATTAATTACGGTAATTAATTCGGTAATTTACACGCTTTTACATCCCTGGTTCGTGCCCACTGTAGTCGTTCCTGACGATATCCCCTACGAAGCAATGGTTTTCGTACGGCAACGCGTCCATGCAGATTTTCCGCTTGGAGACGTTGTTTCCCTGTGCTTACGAAAATTGGTCTTTCACGATCGCGATTAACTTCAGAGGTGATTTTAGGTGCGGTCAATTTTCTGTTTTGCTTAAAAATTAATTTTAATCGTTCTTCATCCGCTTGGGAAATTATTCGTGATAGTCCCGGCCGAACACGTCATCCAAATTCCATGTTTCTTCATATTGGTGAAGAGTGTCACTTATCGTTGACTCAGTTATCGTTGACTTATTTCTTGCGTTTTCACGAACTGACAATCGTTCTTGATGAAAAGCGGTAATTACAGAACGCTGTTCCTTGCTTGTTGGATTTCCGCGTCGCATGATGTCTTCCGCGTGACAGAATTATCTTGTGCAAACTACAGATTGCAGGCACAGACTCGTTTGAATACGAGTTCGAGCATTTGATGCAAATATCTGGTAAAAATGGGGTCGCAATATGTGTCTGAGATGCAGTATTTATGACTCTATTTGTTATTTCGTATTTAATCCTTTTTAATGGAAACTAGTAAATTCTCAACAACCAGTTACAAAACAGCATAAATGTTGCATAATAATTAAATATAAAAATTATTTTAAATTAGCACATTTAATGATGTCGTATGTTACTGGAAATCAACGTTAAGAATGTGTTCGCTATTTGTTAGAAATAAATAAATAAATATATAAATAAAAAACCTAGAATGACTGGACTAGCAAATCTGTTAATTGTTTTAAGCCGTATATAGCGCACATGTGGACGTCCAATAATATTTATTCTGACCTTGCAATAAGCCGGCTTTGCCAATAGACCGAATCGCGCGCGACGCTACAACTGTCCACTTCGCTATTCACAGATTGCGGTGACGTTTGTAGACCCACGTGACACACCGCGCGTCCCACAAATAGGTACACTCACACACTTTTGTTTTTTTTCGTATTATATTGGTGAAGGTCCGTCGTCGACCTTGACGTATACACAAATTCTGGCGATTATCTATGCATTTCGAACAGGGAATTTAACATTTTTTGTGTCTGTGTTTATTGGGTTAAGCATGTCGCGGTTACAGGTGGGGAAATTACATGTTTCCTGCATGTCTGGGGGGATATTATGACATTTGTGACAGAAGTAGGTGACGTAATGCTGGAAATATTTGGTAAATAAGTGGATCCATTAGTGTGTGTGTGTGTGTGTGTGTGTGTGGATGTGGGCCAGTCATGAATGTAGTTTTGGTAAGCGCGGTTGCAGGCATGAGCAGAATGAGGACGACAAATAAAAGAACAACACGTGTTCCTGTCGACCGTCTGACCGTGAGAAATTGTTATTTGGAAGCCTTACGCTAAATAACAGACTATGCTACAAATCCTAAACGTTACAAATTTCTGCCGACCTTCGGATCTTATCAAACATTTCCGATAGGTCTTTTGGTGTCTGGTTTTGCCCAGTACGGATGTACCAGGAGAGTTTATGTAATATATTTGATTTTTATTGGAGTCTAGCTAACAATTGTGCTCTTGATAGAGCACTTGATAGGGAGTTAAAATTTACAATTTGTATATTATAACGAACGAGATTTACTTAATTCACATAATTATGATTGTGTTGAGTGAAAGAATTATTATTTTAAATTAACCAAATAAGTAGTTCATTGAGTTCAAATGCGATATTTTTAGGTTGCAACAAATAGTTCTTTCATTAAAGCAATTATTAGTTTGTTGAAGGAATTAATGTTGACCTATTATTGACAAGAACTTTTCGGAGGGCACAGTAGAGCAAAGTCGCCACATGTCACCGCATTTTGGGGAGTCGCACACCCTCCATCAGTGGTTGTTTTCCCAGACCTACATGTGTGACCCCGTACGAGAGAATCGCCCTAACTGCCATCTCTCGTTTCGAAAGTATTGACTTCTGTGTTTGAAGGCCCATAACTACCGAACAGAAAAAATTTAAATAAAATACTAATAAAACACGTAACATTGTAAAATTGTAAATTTGGGGAAACTTTTGTCTCATATTTAGGTTACTATAGAAATGGTGGGGGGTGGTGAAGTAAGAAATAGTGGTTATGGATTTGTTCCTTGGGTAGTTCTGAACAATTTCTGATAATGCGCAATTGTTAGTTGTTCTACTTACTGTCATTCTTAATTGATTAAAAATGGGTTATTTTTCTGGAAAGTACAATTTAAAACTGGGATAATATGAATGATAATATTAGTAATATTGATAACGGGAATGCAATCTGAAATCAACTTGTTTTTTGCTTATGTTGTTTCTGTGGGTCAGCGCGTAAATCACATCAAAGGAACGTCGTCTATTGAACACATTCAGAATCAACAAATTTTCACGATGGTTAACTTAAAAGTACAGTATTTAGAGTTTACTTTGGTAGTAATTTAAAGTTTTTAGGTCCCGTCTTCGTTTGCCATATGATAGTAAACATTGCAAAATATACTTAAAAAATGTCATATAAAATTATTGTTAATATCTTGATAATCGTAATACTTTGTGTAAGGATAAACCTTATTATATATGTAGGTTCTAATTATCTCTTCTATCACTTTTTAGACTATACATCAAACTACCAAATACCTTGTACATAGGAGTAGAAAAGTAAAAAAAACTCAAGGAAAAGCCATTTGAAAATATTTCATTAATTTTTTTTTAACATCAGCATCTACCTACTAGTATTGGTGATTATCTGATAAACTTGTAAGATAATATCTGCAAAAATTTAGCTTCTAACTTGTTTTTAAGATAGGCTTGCACAATGGAATATCTCAGAAACTATTTACTTTACACAGTTGGAAAGACTTTTCCTTAGTATTAATAATATCGTATGATATACAGGGCATTATATAAAAAAGAATTATATTTTTTCCGTAACATCCTGTATACACGAAGAAAATTTTTGTAATACCGAGTATTAACGCATAAAATAGAGCAAAACTTTTTGTTATTAAGGTAAACGTCCTAAATTCCGACATATTTCTGTTTCGTTGGATAAAATAAGAAATCTAACGGTCAGAATATGACATAGAAGTTTGACTGATCTGATAATTGAGTGTTATGCTAAAAGTTGTTTTTTCCTTATAAGGTAACTGCAATTCGACTTCTTTTTAAATCGCTACAGGATAACAGTAATTAAGAAAATTCTAATAATATCTATTTAGGCTGACTAAAAATGCTCTCCCTTAAAAGACATTATTCTGGCCTGAAACACCCAAATAAGTTAAAAGAAACTGTTCTTCTGTTACACTATCGTTAATGATGCTTGGAGAGAATATTTGTTGATAAAAAATAAGGAAGCAAAAAAGAAAATCAATCTAGAGAAATAAGAAAGGAAGCGAAAAAGGAACAGAATAAAAAGCTGCGCCATGAAAAAGAGAACACTAAAAATTCATACTCCTAAATAATTTCTACATAAGTTGTAAGACTGTCAAAATTGTTTTCCTCTAGGTGTAAACATGAGCGCGAGAGAAGTGAAAAAAAGTACCCGATTTTTGCAATTTTAAATTAACGCTCGTCTTTCTCTTAAACCACTTACTACAAAAGTATCAATTTTTGTTCAGGTTGTATTTAGAGTCTCTTCTATAGATTGGCGTTTTTGTTATCTTCAGTTTTTATGTAATATAGGTTGCGAACAAGATTTTGGTGGACAACGCAGTTATCATGCAAATAATCCTTATTTACTGCGATACATATCCCTTCAATTTAATACCATTCCGACAATTTGTTAATTTTTAAGACCGAAATAAACATGAACAATATTTTACGCGTTCGGCTTTCCTCGCTTGTGGATTTTGGTGCGAGGCAGTCGAATCAGATGCGAAGTTTTGACGCGATCAGTGAATCCGTTTGTATCCGTGTTTGTAAAATATTGTTGGGTATAATTAATTGTACAGCTAAATTCATAATTTATATCTAACTCGCACTACTATTCAAAATTCCGAAATTAAATTGTTCTGATCGTATCGTACTAATAGTAAATAATCTCCACTGTTCCAGCTACGTTTCCATTTACCGTTACGATTGACGTAGTGCGCGCTGCACGAAATTTACATCATTCATATCAAATCGATGTCGTGCTAATATTCGTTACTGAGATATCCGCTTCCATGAAATTCTTGTACGCAGCTTTATTACAAAAAAAACTGAAGAAAACAAAAACGCCAATCTATAGAAGAGGCTCTAAATACAACCTGAACAAAAATTGAAAATTTTGTGGAAAAGCGGTTTACGAGGAAAAGAAATGGAAAGACGAACGTTAATTTAAAAGTGCAAAAATCGAGGACCTTTTCGCATTTCTCTAGCGCTCATGTTTATACCGAGAGGTAAAAAATGTTGACAGTCATACAACTTATGTAGAAAGGATTCAGGAGTATGATACACTTTATTTCAATTTTTTCTGTTCGGTAGTTTTAGAGTTATGCGCCTTCAAACACAGGAGTCAATAGGATCGAAACGAGAGATGGCAGTTAGGGCGATTCTGTCGTACGGGTTCACATATAGTCAAGATTGGGGTAGCAAAGTTTACAGCGTCATCTACCAATACAGTTGGATGACGCATTCACACTAAAAATAAATTTATTTGAATCAAAATGAGATTTCTTTGGTATAAAGAAACGTGTTTTTAAATCAAATCAAAGGAAATCCAAAAGAATAAATTAAATTCAAGAATAAATGATCCAAAAGAATATCTTAAAAACATCTTTTCTACCTGTGTAGCTGAAGGTATTTCCCATCTGTCATTTCAAACATTGAATTTCCAAGTCAATGCCAGTCAGTAAATATATTAAATGAACTTACTTAACACCCATTCTTTACTAAATTTCGCATTGAAGATACACCTTGTGTAAATCCAACGTCTGCATAAAGATAAACATAACCGACAAAACAGCAAGAACTTCAATAATCTGAAGAATATATCATTTATTCAAAACTTGTAACAGCGAAGAATTGACAACCCATAGTTGGAATAAAAATAGACTCAGTATGCACAAATTATGTATGTTTGCGAAGCCACGTTGAAATAACAGTCATCGTCCGTCTTTAGTAGAAAGTTGCCATTGAAATTTGCCAAGAAAAGCAACAAGGCTGGATGTTTGCCAACCAAATAACGCGACAACGTAAATATATAAGTAGAATCGGTTTGTAGGTACTGGAAAACCGCAAACTCGATAATAGATATCTACGTCGATGATTTATATTGATTTTTGGTTGATTTTGGTATGAAAAAACAGCGAATTCCTCATAGGTTGTTTATGGTTGGATGCGCTCGGTTGTATTTTAAATCTTAAATCCTTAAATCCGGTATATAACCACAGGAAATACGCAAGATAACTCCATTCAAAGTGGTTTTCTTTTTAATTCGATATACTGAGTTTAAATATACACTGGTGACATTCAGGCCTATTCTGTAACGCAGTTGTTACGTAGCAAGGGGTTAAATTTCTTAGCAACGTTGTTAAAATATAAAATGGTATTCTGTAAGATGTCCAGTGGTTAAATAGTTTGCCACCAGTTGAGTGGCGAACTGAGTGACTACGAACTACGTAGCAACCGATAGGGAGAGGGACGTGCTGCAAAACACTCTTCAAGTCTTTAACCTTAAAATAAAAACGAATTGTATGGTTTATGGTATATGTATCGTAAATAAACAAGTGGTAAACGAAATAGAAGATTTACATGAAAGGTGATTGATTTTGTTTTTACTATTAAATAAGTATGATCGGTATTTTGTTTTAATTTATATTTTCATTTTAGAGGTTACCTATCAATTCCCAGAAGGAACTTAGGGGGGTACTTCCTTTGGCTTTTACCTAGAATGTATATCTCTACACAAGTAAAAAATAACGTTATAGTCAAATACAATTTTGTATTCGTCGACTATTAAAACAAGTTTGTTAAATTTATTAAATGTACACTGGAAAGATTACCACAGTTAAATTAAATGATCATTGTTAAAGAATTAAATTAGTATCCAATAAACGAGAAAACCTTTAAAACTTTTAACCACAACTACTAGAATTGAACCAGTTGTCGTATTAATGAACCCCTTCAATTGAAACTTGTGGTTATACATATCCGAATAACCTAACCTCACAATTCAGAAATGCGCCCAGACGCGAAGTCTCAGAAGAATAAGAATAACAACAAGAATAATTCATTTTACGCGATTTTACTGAGCAGCTATCTTCTGCGGACCTTTGCACAAATTTATTTTTGCGTCAATTGTTTCCATAATTCTTCGACGTTACGGGCTTCCGTAAACGCAGTTGAGTGCGTCGCAGAAGAACTTTATTTTTGTGAATAAAATTAACCACGGAATAAATATGGATTTTGTGTAGTTCTACTCTCGCAGATACCCCTATTCATTATTAATTTGCCTATTTTTAACTTCTGTGTACACAGCACATCGAAGGGTACTGATCAGCTGATTGGATGTTTTGTACTGAATGCGCATGACCATCAACAGTTAACCACTGTTGTTAACCGCATGATTCTTAACAACTGGTTGATTTTTACTTTATCATACGCAGTATGTAAAGTATTGTAGTCATGCCAAAAAATTTTTTTTTGATTTTAGCGGAAATATGTCTTTTTGGGTCCCCTGAACATTTTTGACCAAGGTGTGTGTGTATGTGTGTGTGTGTGTGTGTACCCGTTTTTGTGGCGACGATTCCGGAGAAACTACTAAAGGTATCGGGACAAAACTTCATATTTAGAAGTTTCATAACCCGACTTAGAGCTGAAAAGCTTTCTGTTGAAAAGGGTCCAAAGGAACTGGTGGTTTACTCTTAGCATTTTTCGAAGATTTTGTAAATGAGCCGCTATTTGTGTAATGTCGTCAAAATAGTTAAATAATAAATTAAAGGAGAGGAGATTTTCTATAATTTACGTATATGACATTTTTTGGTACAATCACTAGTTTAGCTGCATGAGCAAATTCTATTTCATCGAGATCGGTCGTACTGCTTTAAAACTAGTAGCCAGGATATGTCAGATTTTTTGATTCTAATGACAGTAGCTAGTGTCAAACGCTAATGTTTTGAAAATGCTACTGTCCATATAGGCAGCGTTCGGATATTGAACACCTTTACACTTTTTACACCCACTAACACGTAAGTGTCATTTGGACCATCGAGCTTATATGACTAGAGGGAGCGTGACGGGCTTTGTTTGTGGCCAAAGATAATAAGGTCGAAAGTCGTATATTTTCTCGTTCCCAATGTAACGCACCAATGAGCGGTCAGATTAAACTGGCGGCTATATGTCAAATTTGAATTAGGTAGTCGCATATGGCGTGAAAGGTAACCTCACAAAATAAAAATCCTTTTCTGTTTTTGAATGTACATACATTTGTAGTACCTGTTATAATTGTGACATTTGTTAAAAAAGCAATTAAACCATCCAAGAGCGATTAATTCGCTATTCCAGTTCTCTGCAAAAATCTTTTTGAGTGACGTTTGTTCAACTTTTATATAGTAACAACAGAATCCATTTTTTTATAGGTTTGGACAAAATGTATTCTCGCGTGTAAGATTTTATTTGTTTCTGTATAGCTTGACCAGCGAGTAGTTGCATCGAGAGCGTTGCGCAGTACTCACGTCACGTACTCATTATATTTACGCTCTGCGCACCACTGTCGAGTCAAGTTTAAGTTGGTTGTACTACACATGATTTGTTTATTTTCTTTAATAGGAATATGGGTAATAAACTACAAGCAAAATACAACTTATAATAGGAAAATATTTTATTTGAACATAATTTAACTACTGGTTTTTAAACAAAATGGTCTTGGTGTAAGAACTTCGAACTCTTTCTTCTGATTCTAATAACATGGTTTTACACAAATAATGCTCCATTAATGTTGATAAATTGCACACTTTTTGTCTTAATCGCATGTTGTAACGAGACAATTGGCGAATTCGAGCAATTTTCTTGCTTATGGTAGTTCTTGCTAATGCTAAAACTGCCCGTGCTTGAGGAGACGAAGATAAGTCTGAAGTATGTACGTCACCCATATATCGAGGATTGTACCTACAATAAAATAACGTTAAAATATACCTAAAACAAAGTTACATATTACATAAATTTTCTCCTTTTTCTTGGTAGTGCTGAAGGATGTTCCGTTGGTGTTGCGCTGTGTGGCACTTTCAAAGCTCGTAGCCGTGGCAGTGATTGTTGACTCTGTGTGTCCACTAGTGTCTGCTACAACTGCATCGCTCATACTATCTGTGTCCGTATTTTCATTTGGTAGATCACTCGTAACAAAAATACTTGGCACCGCACTACGGGAGAGTTATGGTCTTCCGTCTTTTCCCAGTTTATAATCGCTATTAGAAAAGTGTCTTGAACACAACACAGTTGTTTTAAAACCGCGACTTTTTATAGGTATAGCTTCAATCCGAGCTTGTTTTGAGTCTTGAACTTTTGGAAATCTACGAGAAGGTATATGTTATAATTTAATATTACTGTACATATTCGTATTGCGGTAATAAAGGTCATACCTGTGACAGGTTATATTTTTTGATGCTGCCTTTTTACAAAAGCAGCAGTTTCGCCCCATTGTTACCTCTCAACCATCCAAGGTACCATCTACATGCAGTCATGCATCTACATAGGTAAACAAACTCATAACCTCGATGTAAACATATGTTCAAAATAATGGCGGTATCTAGCATCTGTGCGCATGCGCGAACAATGTGCACGAGAATCTACACGAAAATCGACCTTATTGACAAGGTATGTTGGGCCAAAACAAGCCAATGCATTGGGATAGGCCGTACTCCGTCTAGTTATAGATGGTCTAAGATTTGGACGGTGTACCCGGTGTCAACGGAGTACAATATCCGAACGCAGCTTTAATCGAGATATCTGTCTAGTTCTACTAGTTTTATTTTAATGCAGACATAGCCGATCTCGATCAAATAGAATCTCATGCAGCTAAACTATTAATTTTATATATAGTATGATAAAGTCATGTGCACATCAGATTTTTTCAATATAGAATGCGAAATCTTATTAAAGTCGTTAGCAAGGTATTTAACGAAAGTTGCTAACGTAGTTGCTACGTAACAACTGCGTTACAGAATTGGCCAGATTATATGAAGTAATTTTGTTACCCAAGCTGTACCGTGATGGATAAGCGACTACAAAGATAACCTTAGTTATTACAGAAGCATTTTAATCGCATTTGTCATCCCGCCAGTTAGACTGCATAGCAATCTCTTTTGCAATTACAAAATAAGCACAGCCGACGTGATAGGGCATTCTGGCGTACGCTAAAAAATGCGATTATATCTTGAAAACGAATACGAGAACTAAAATGCATGGAATGCACTTGATGCTTATGCGTGACTTGAACGAATAACTGATTATTGTTGATATTTTTATTAAGCAGTTTTAATTAACAAATAAAATCGAATTGATACTTATAAACCAAATTAAAATAGGACTAAATAATTGAGTTAAATATTTTAAATGTTAATTTAAATTAAATTAGTTACTTTGAAGAACAAGAACTTACTAAAGAATTGTTATAATGCTTAACGTTTAATAGCGGTGTCTACCTAATTCCGCTACGTAGCCGTTGAGGCTTATACATTAACACGCACTTATAATTGAAACCAAATTAACGTAACAACAAAAGCAAACTGTATTAAAAATTGTTCTTTACTGTAAATTAATTACTGCTACAAGATTTGTCATCAATATTTTTTATGATTTTATTTCTATTACTGTGTGAAATTTACAAAAATATATATGGCATGTCCTGATTATACGCATAATAGACGGATTTAAAATTGAACAATACATGTCGTTTCTGAGTTATATGAGATAATATTCCTTGGTCTGTTATGTTGTAAGAAAATCATGAAAAAGTTTAATTTTTAAGACCAGTGGTAGAGGAAGAAAATGAAAGTTTACACCAGTCGATATTGTGTATTGAAACGGTACATACGCTATTCATGCTATTTTCCGTTCGATGCTTTCCTTTTAAGACGTGATAGTAGAGGCAGTTAAGAACCTATTTAACCATATTTATCACTATAAAAACTATTATTTTTAGTATTATTTCAAAATTGTCTAATACTTATACTTATTGTTTCCATGAATACTTTCGAAATGTGATCATCCTTCAAGCTGAAACGGTCGTTTTTTAGTGGTATGACCCTAATACGCATGTTTAGAACCCAGATTCGCATTCCGTATAAACACATTTATCGAAAACGCCTAACCAGTTTCTATTCACAAGTTTACTATTGTCTCTCCTCAACAATAATCCATTTTAATGCAGAATGTATGCGAGTAGGTGCTTTCGATGTATTTTCTTGCCCTGAATGTAAATCCGATTCGCTTCAAGCAACAAATTTCCAAGAAATTCACATACAAGTACAAAGGTTAAGGTTTTTTCGGATGATTTTTAAGAGTCTAGGTCATCTGGGCTGTTTGCTATACATGATCCAAAACGGAAAAAATATAAGTCCATAACGGCATTTACAACATACAAAATGCATTGAACATAAAATTGTCAATATCTTGATAACCGTAATCATTTGTATATAGCTAAATATGGTTAAATATGTTCGAAATTACCTCTACTATCACGGTTTCAAGGAATTGCATCAAATTACATATAAGCCCGTACATCAACGTGATAGAAATAAAATTACAAAAACCGCATCTGCACCTATCCGCAGCAGATTTTGCAGTAGTCGTAATGTCAAATATGTGTACTATAATTTGAACCACTTTCAAGAGCTTAATTGAGCTAAACTCTAAACTAAAACACTCAAATTCTGCATAAAACTGCTTTTTTTTATAATAGCGAATGTTCTCGGCCCTGCAATAAACAACATTGTGGGTAAATTTTAATAAAAACAATGTCGAATGAAATTTTATACTTGGTTCTAAAGAAGGTATAACAAAAAAAAGTCACATTTTTCCTTAAGAGGCTGGTTCAGCCTAGCTTCAGGTCTGTTCTGCTCAGCTCTGGTGGTCCCCTATTGGTCCAATTATTCAAACAGTTCAATGCTCCTGTGGGTTAATTATTGAATAATGATAGCATCTTATAAGATTACAACAATCTGAATTAACTATTCTAGTGGGCCACATCTCCATATCTATTATACCCATGCCCAATTTTAAACAATTGCTGCTCAAAGATAGACGTATAATTGGAGGACGGATGATATCCTGATTTCAGGAATAACAATTCAATTATGTATTTTTGCGACGCGCCGCAGTAGTTCCACTTTATGTCAATGTACAATTTGAAAAAAATTCAATAAATGAAAAGAAATAAAGCCACACCTTTGACGAATCGGCGTCGTATTTTCCCAATTTTTCCATCCATGTTCGAGTCTGAACAGTGTGTCCATCTACGATGTTCTCGAGAATTAGTCGTCATTAGACGAAGATAATAGTAATGGGTCTATCTCTATCTACCATATACCACAAAAAAAGGCTGTTACTCGCTAAAATTCACATTTATATTTACTGGGACAGATTTCGAGAGTTCTAACCTACAAATCCGATATAATCTGAAAATGTAGAAAACTTGGGGACACTGCACAAAGAAGTATTCTAATCGAAATTAGGAGATTACATAAAAATTCTACTATTATATCAGACATCAATCAGGTTTGTGCCTAAAGAAGTATACTATTGTTTTTTAAAATTTCCTTTTCAATTGATAGGTTAGTTAGCAGAATATACATATAAACAGTGCTGTTTTATCCATTCTACTACCAGAGAATTCAAGCTCCAAGTATGGTATGATGCAGAAGATCATTACGGGTTTTGTAATTGGATTCAAATCACATTACGAGGAATCAAAATCCTTACGTACTATTTTGTTGATCGAAGAGGATTTCTAGACAAAAGATGTGATTACTAATTTTCATAATTTCCATGAACTGACAATAAAATTATCGAGGTATGCTGAAGATTACCGATTTTTTATCAAATTTTTTGGTAATATTACTGGAAGACGTCTATAACATTACTATATGAGAAATGTATAATGGGACATAGTCGACTTGTCAACCACTGACTCCAGATGTTTTTCTTCTCAAGTGCAAAGTGTATGGAGGATTACGTTTAACACAACAAACCGCAGATAGTATTGCAATTACCCCCGAAGAACCGAACAAGCATTACGACCCGTATGCGTGTGGTCTCATGATAGCGAGGATCAACATTTTTGTGATTTTGATATTATAATATAATATTAATAAAGCTTATGTTGTCTATTTGTCTTTTATAAATCATATATGAATTACAAATTGGTAAATAAAGAATAACTTATTAACTGTTTTGTTTTTCTTATACGTCATCAGATCCCTGTGCTGTGGATGTACATACGTATGTAATATCGACCCGTGCAACAAAGACTATAATAACTACATTTAGTTTGTTAGTTACGATAGTCTACGTTGCATGGGTCGATATGTATTTGTTTTTCAGTAGCTAGGCATAAGTGTATTATCGGCTGAGAAATGAGTGCATAATCTATCGTACCAAGAGTAAGTAATCTGTGACCCAAGTTATTGGTACGGGGTTTGTTTTTTAGGAGGTATAAATGTATATGGGCGCATAATCTCAATACACTTTCAAATATTCCACATATTCAGTACGTGTGCGTGTATTCATAGTACGTGTTTTTGCATATATCACTTCATAAACCGTAGACAAATGTTGAAGTTATTTATCATATAAATATATGATAAATATCTCACATACTCCACATAGGTTATGTCACGGTTATGTCAACAATTTATCACAGTAATTTTTAGATCTACCATGTTATGTTGGTAACCGTTGTAAAATCACTAGACAGCCTGCTTACGTGTGCAAAAATAAATTGAAACAGCGTTAAAGACGTTAGATCATATAATGTTGACCGCACGTCGGCAAAGTCTATCTTGTTCCAAAGTAGCTTTAGCGAAAACGTCGACATCCCCACGCAAAGACCAATTCTCGACTGATTTTTCTAAACTTATCAAAAACAGCCAAGCCTCTGTCGATCAGCTGTTGGACAGGCCACTTAACACACAAAATTACAACCGTTTTCAAGAGCGCCAACTTATGTGCATCTATCTTTAGCCATAGTAAAATTTAACTTTTGGCTGACATGGACACGTGGCGCAGTGCTCAGGTGAAAAAATATCGCCGCCTTTTAATACATCGGTCCTTTACCTATCCCAGAAACTGGTTTACTTTTTGGAATTTAACAATTTAGAAATTTGATTTATGGCCAGCTTTTTGGGTCAAATACCCCAATGTGCGACGTACAAAAAAGAATGCGGCATTGGCACGACCAGAATCCTGTCCAAAATGTTACCGAAAACATATACGTTACATAGACTAGGAAATCCTCAACACTTTAGATGTACTATAGCTTGCTACGTCATGCTGTTATTCAATAAACTATTTATTGCGCATATACAATCCCGCGGCAGTATTTGAACCCGATCATATCTATGATGTAGGTTTGATCTTCGCATAACTCCTTATTCAGGTAAATGTGGTCCTTGTATTGTATCTGAAAGGGGGATTTGATGTTGAGTTGACGAGAATGATGCACGATCACTTACCAGAGTCGCAAAAGATCACCGAAAACGTCATGCTGGCGTATTTTGATGAACAGAGCAAAATTAAGAAAGCCCCATGTTACACGCATGGTTAAATATGTATAGAATATAGTTATTTCCCAGTTTATGCGATTGCAAGCGATTCTAAAAAGGCAGTTTGTGGTTATGTGTGGTTACGTTTGACATATAATAGAAAAACTCTTTTAGAAGATCCTTTATGTACAAAAATTCAAATTGGCTAACCCATTGCATGATATTTGGCCATTATACATAGACATTGCATGCAGTGGCGTATCAACGAACTTTAATAGATTTTTTTTATAGCAATTTTATAGGCGTTTCCAGACAATATTGATTAACATTTTCAGGGTACGTTTTTGCGTGTTACTGACCGTAAATTTCTATCATTTAATACTATAGCGTTTTGCGTATTTCAATCCTTTGTTTTCCGTTATCTTTTTTCGTATTTTCTTTTTTTTAAGCAGTTAGCATGTGATTGATTATGTTTTTCGTTTTCATTTCTAGACATCTGGCAGACCTGACGAGGTCATAGCTGCCGAAACCTTGGAGAACTACAAGCGATGCAATAACTCCTTCATACAGGGTGTCTTTCAAGCCCAATACCGATCATCACTAAGCTGTTCACGATGTGCAACACAGTCCAACACTTTCGACCCTTTCCAATGCATTTCAGTGCAGTTACCACAACTCAACAGGCACTCCATCTATGTTACAGTAAGTCCTGAAAATTACTAGTTTTTAGCTGCTTTGTAACTTCTTCAAATGTCAAATAATTAGAGTAGTGAAAAACATAACCTAGAAATGAATCTACCTATTACACAGTTGTCAAATAGCGTTTGAAGTTCAGTTCTAAGTTGGCAACCTGCTTTTCAACCTAATATGTCACATAAAACGTCAAATAATTAGAGTAATGCAGAACTTAACCTAAAAATGAATCTAGATATTAGACAGTTGTCAAATAGCGTTTGAACTTCAGTTATAAATTGGTTTATCTGCTTTTCAACCTAATATGTCAAATCAAACGTCAAATAATTAGAGTAGTGAAAAACCTAACCTAAAATGAATCTAGCTATTAGACAGTTGTCAAATAGCGTTTGAGCTTCAGTTCTAAGTTGGTGTACCTGCTTTTCAAACTAATGTGTAAAATGAAACATCAAAAAATTAGAGTAGTAAAAACCTAACCTAGAAATGAATCTAGCTCTTAGACAGTTGTCAAATAGCGTTTGAGCTTCAGTTCTAAGTTGGTTTACCTGCTTTTCAAACTAATGTGTAAAATGAAACATGAAAAAATTAGAGTAGTAAAAACCTAACCTAGAAATGAATCTAGCTCTTAGACAGTTGTCAAATAGCGTTTGAGCTTCAGTTCTAAGTTGGTGTACCTGCTTTTCAAACTAATGTGTAAAATGAAACATGAAAAAATTAGAGTAGTAAAAACCTAACCTAGAAATGAATCTAGCTCTTAGACAGTTGTCAAATAGCGTTTGAGCTTCAGTTCTAAGTTGGTGTACCTGCTTTTCAAACTAATGTGTAAAATGAAACGTTAAAAAATTAGAGTAGTAAAAACCTAACCTAGAAATGAATCTAGCTATTAGACAGTTGTCAAATAGCGTTTGAGCTTCAGTTCTAAGTTGGTATACCTGCTTTTCAAAGTAATGTGTAAAATGAAACGTCAAAAAATTAGAGTAGTAAAAACCTAACCTAGAAATGAATCTAGCTATTAGACAGTTGTCAAATAGCGTTTGATCTTCAGTTCTAAGTTGGTATACCTTCTTTTCAACCTAATATGTCAAATCAAACATCAAATTTAGAGTAGTGCAGTACCTAACCTAAAAGTGGATTTAGATATTAGACAGTTGTCAAATAGCGTTTGAGCTTCAGTTCTAAGTTGGTATACCTGCTTTTCAAACTAATGTGTCAAATGAAACGTCAAAAAATTAGAATAATAAAAACCTAACCTAAAAATGAATCTACCTATTAGACAGTTGTTAAATAGCGTTTGACTTCAGTTCTAAGTTAGTATACCTGCTTTTCAACCTAATATGTCAAATCAAACGTCAAATAATTAGAGTAGTGCAGAACCTAACCTAAAAATGGATCTAGCTATTAGACAATAATATTGTCTAATAGCATTTGAACTTTAGTTTTTATGGCTTAAGTACTTTATTTTACTTTTGTACTGACTTTATTTTATTTTTCAGGTTTTGTATACGTCCCAACAACCACGACAAGTGAAAATCGGACTCAGCATACCATCCGGAGCGACAGTTTCCGAACTTCGTGATATTCTAGAATCGGATACCTCAATTTCCCGCAGTGATATGCTCCTGACTGAAATCGGTGACTCGTCATTTTTGAGGACGTTCACCGACACCCAAAGTGTCAACGTTATTTCCGAAATAGATCCCATATATTGTATAGAAGTGGCGCAGCTAAAAGACGTTGAAGAGTCGACAAGCGCTTACGTGTTACTCTCTTGGATCAACGTGGTCGAAAAAGACGGACAGTTCTCTCGTTTCGGTGAGTTTTAAGGCTTTATAACCTCAAATTTGAGGTTATAATTGATTAATTGTTTGTTTTTTGCGTAGGGAGTCCGTATACTATGCAAGTGTCGAGGGAGACCTCTCACGAGGACCTGCAGAAGCTTATATTAAAAGAAATGGCCCCGATATTGCACGACGATATCCTAACCTCGTCTCAAGTTTCCGGAGTAAGTTATCTGAGCTTCACTTCTAAAATATATCGTCGACAGGTATCGTGAAACTGTTAGCGTTAGAGCGTAGACTTATTCGATGTTCACACATGAAAAACGAAAACCTAACCTAGAAAGTTATCGAGAGAATTTTAAATATTTCGTTTTTGATGCTGCCTTAGCATTTGTTCCGTAGACATTAATAGATTTCCCATCAAAGAAAAATTATAATACTAAAACATAACCTAATTTTGTCAACATTTGCAATATTTTGCTTTTTACTTAACCTAAAAAATACTCATTTGAAAAACAAGATCATTTCCCATTATAGAAATCATATTTTATCCCATAAAATCAACGTCGACGATAATTCTAACCTACAAATTTCAGATTTTCAAGATGCGTATTTCCGATCCGGCTTGGAATGATAACGAGCCCCCTTGCTATCTGGAGCCCCAACTGGAGCACCCGTTGTTTATGGAGGCTGTTGATCAAGCCCTAGCCTTATGTAGCGAGGAAGGGGGCCCTGCGCATATGAAGTTGGTACTCGAGTGGTCGCAAAAGGCAAAGACAGCTATCATAGCCGATGAGACGGACCTTATAGAGGAGCATTCCAGCGTTAAGCAGCTCAGGACGCAAGCTTTACAAGGTTAGGATACAAAAATTATCGCAGTCTTGAAATTTAGGCGTCAAATCCCTTATCTATTGAATGCAATTTAGGTTCAATTATCTGCTGTAACAAAACTTTAAATTGTTTAACCGTCCTACCCACATAAACGTACGTGATACGGCCGCTATCATCGCCCGAACACAATGTTGTTTTACCTACTTTTTGAATAATAACCAGTGGCCGGACAAAAATGTATATTTTCCAGTGTCGTGCATGGGACACGTGCTGGTGGGGACGCGGCTAGCCGGTCTGGCTTCGGCTCATGGTGTACATACCACCACACCTGCTTAGGCGTTGATCGAGTACAGTCGCTTGCCTTGTTTAAATTTCCGCTTCGTCGATAGATAATTTGAGCAGTTTCTTTCAATTGTGTTGTTTCTTGAAATTTTGTGTGAACATCTGTTTTTATTTTCCATTTCGAATTTGTTCTTCTGTTTTATACTTAGAGTTGAATTATTTTTTTATTTTATAGGTGTAGTTAGTTTGAAAATCCTGCAATGAATCGTTTGCTAGCTGAGTTTGGCAATACTTTCACGTTCGTTAAGAAAGGGGAAGTGGTTTGCAATTTCTGCTCACGAAATTTAATTATTCGTAGTAAACAATGTCTTCGGGCTCATGTAAAAACACAAAAACACATGGAAAATGCATCAGGAACGTCAACTAAAAACTTTTTTGATGATTTATGTGAAACATTTATTTCTGCTAATATACCTTTCACAAAAATTAATAATCCCGTTTTTAAAAAATTTATCAAGAAGTATACTGCAGGAGACTTACCCGATGAATTCACAATTAGAAAATATTACGTACAAGGGCAATATTACAAAACAATTTCTAAAATAAAGTCAAAACTATCCGATAAATATATTTGGGTTTCTGCAGATGAAACTACGGATACGAAGGGTAGATGTGTGGTCAATGTCATTGTCGGATTGTTGGACCCGCAAGACTTATATAAACCCTATTTAATATCTACTCAGTTTCGCTGTACCGTCAAACCTGAAGAGATATGTACAATAGTAAATGACGCCATAAAAAAGTAGGAATCACAGACGCTACCAAAGTATTACTGTTTGTTTCTGACGCTGCTGCGATTATGTTAAAAGTTGGAAAATTACTTAAACAACATTTTTCAAATATTCTTCATTTGACATGTTTTGCACACGCTATTCATAGAATTTGTGAATTTATTCGGGAAGAATTTCCAGACGTGAATATGCTAATAAGCACATGCAAAAAAATTTTATTGAAAGCTCCTTCCAGGTTGTCTCTACAAGGAAAAGTGCCCTAATCTAACTTTGCCTCCACAACCAGTTATTACGAGATGGGGTACATGGTTAGAAGCGGCAATTTTGTATGCAAGAAACTTTGATATCATCAAACCCTTCGTCTTAAATTTGCCTGATGAAGCAGTTAGTATTAAAGACTGCAAAAAAAGTACTATCATTACAAGATTTGCGTGAACAATTAAAATTTATTGATACAAATTTTGCGCAAGTATTGCCAACCATAAAGTTTCTAGAACAACAAAATGTTGAACTTGCAAGCAGTTTTCAAAGGATTGAATCTCTGTACGAAAGGTTACGAAGCATTGAAGCACCAATCAGTAAAAAAATACAAAGAAAATTGATGCGGTAGTACATAGAAATCCGGATTTCAATATTTTAAAACAAATCTCTACGAATTCATTTACGGATGAAGGAATTTCTCAAAAATATTCCAATTTGGTGTTGGTTTATTCTTTTGTGCCTGTGACTAGCTGCGATGTAGAAAGATCATTTTCAAGGTTTAAAGACATTTTAACATCTAAGCGAAATAATTTTACTGAAGATAATTTAGAAAAATATGCAGTAATACAATCGTTCAATGCATATCCAAGAAATGAGTAAAATATTTCAGTGGGCATGTGTTGCATATAGTTACGACAAACATTTAATATTAAATTCACTCGGTTTACTACCGACCGCCAGGCGCTTCGCGTCTATGGATATCAATCCAATCGACCGCATAAGTCGTCATTGACTCATGCGTGCCCACTACGCACACTCATAGCTGGGCGACTTCTAGCACTGCGAGACATACATTTTTGTCCGGCCACTGATAATAACCCAAAGGTAGGGCGGTTAAAGTGTTAGGCGCCAGTACTTGCTGTAGTAAAACTGCTGGTGGTGTGAACCGTTATTTCTGCCTTGTCTATTGGATGCAATTTAGGCGCCATTATCTGCTATAATAAAATTGTAGATACTCAGAATATTGTCCTTTGTTTATTGAATGCATTTTAGGCCCCAGCACCTGCTGTAAAATACTGGAAATAACTAAAAATGTTGTGTAATGAAATTTAGGAGCCGGTACTTACTGTAATATTTGTCCCTTATTTATTGAAGGCAATTTAGGTTCCATGATCTCCTGTAACAAAACTTTAAATTGTTTAAGGTGTTGTTTAATTAAATTTAGGTAGTACTTGCCAGTACTTGCTGTAGTAAATCTGCTGGTGGTGTGAACGGTTATTTCTTCCTTGTTTATTGGATGCAATTTAGGCACCAGTATCTGCAATAATAAACAACAACCTGTAATAAACAATTCATGCAGAAGTAGTCGGTGTAATAAAATTGCAGTTTGCCATATTTTTTTCTATTAATAAATTCTTTATTTTTTTAGGCGGAGCACCACTAACACTCGAAGAATGCTTGAGGCACTACACAAAAGCGGAGACCCTAACCATGGACGACGCATGGCGATGCCCTCACTGCCAGCAATACATCCCAGTCATAAAAACATTGGACGTCTGGTCATTACCCGACATACTCGTGGTCCATTTCAAACGCTTTCGACAGTAAGTTTTCCACCACAATCATTTTTCTAACCTCAAAATAATTTTTTTCCGTTTAACCACAGACAAACGCTACGCGGCAGGAACAGCACGAAACTAACAACGATGGTCGACTTCCCGGTATTCGGATTCGACATGTCGCCGCATCTCGCCAAACACAACTCTAACCTCAACCACGCGCTCGACAGCCAAAACCCTGTGATATTGAATAACGTTAGCTGGTCGTCGTGGAAACGAACAAGGAAACAATCGACAAGCAACGACAACACCTACGATTTATACGCCGTTATATACCATCAAGGGACCGACCTTGAAACTGGCCATTATACATCGGCTTGTCGAAATCCTTACGATAACAATTGGTATTTGTACGATGACGCAAAGGTTACGAATTTAACCGAGCTGAATAACGATATAAGTGCGGAGTTAGTAAATAATAGCGCTTATATCCTGTTTTATCAAAAACGGTATGGAACGTATGTGAATTCGAGTTCGAATAATAGTAGCGCTGCGTCTACGAGTTCGATTGGATCGTCGAATGATCATTGGGTGTCGAGGATGCCAAGATTTATCCCACCGAAGCATATAAAATCGTTGGAACGTCCGAAAGTTGAGGTTAAGAAAAGTGAGGTTATGTTCACGGAGAACGAAGTTACTTTACGAAATTCACAAAACACCTTGTATAACAGCGCTAATAACCTGAGGAAGTCGATAGAGAATAAATCGACCGCGACAGAAAATTTTGAGGTTAGCTCTGCGGAAGAGGTTAGGAAACCGATGTATACTACGAGTATTTATATAAATTCGAATGGTACGGGGGACTTGACGACGACTAGTTCGTTTTCACCGATTGTCAGTACGCATCGCGTAAATGGGGTTATGGATGATATACGAGAAACGAGAAAAAGCGATTCGAACTACGAGAGTAAAGCGACCATTTATCGGTTTGCGCATATCGATGAACCGGAAGATTATCATTCCGATGGTGGTGTCAATCTTCGGAGCCACAGTTGGGTAAGTCTGATATTATTGTCCCGATTTATAATATCTATTATTTTTATTGGTTGGCCACAGCCAGCTATTTAGGAATTGTCTTAAGGCTCCCGTATCCTACGTCGAAAACGCGCCGATACAACACATAATAATTATTGTTTAAATTGTGAAACTATAGCAACTATTCGATTGAATAGGTCCTTACGCAACTGCGTCCACAAAGAATTTCAATATTTATGCAAATTATACTTGCAAATTTTAGTGTTAAAAAAAAACTAAACTACAAATATAGAATTGCTTTTTGGTCTTACTGGCGTATGATCATTGTGTACTGTAATATTTTATAAAAATACATTAAATGTTACTTATAACGATGGGGTGTAGCTTTTAGTGAACGTAACTAGAATACCGTTCTGGGAGAGTTTTAGTCTGTTGGCATTGCAAAATAGTTCAACGGTCTGTGGATAGATGGTGCTGTTTCAAATTGAAAATGTAAATACAACATAAATAATTTATTTAGATATGACCTAAAGTACACTAAAAATCGGTAATACTGAAAACAAGACGTAACATAAAGAATGCCACTTTGGATTTTTTGTCTTCGTGTTAAATAATATAAATCGTAGCTGTCGTCCTATTTGCATTTGAAGGTCGTTTAAAGTTGTTTTTTTTTTTAATATAAGCTGTAGGAATAATAACTTAAAAATCTGTTATTGTAATCAACGCAACGTGTCACAAAAAAATCTTTAACTTCGAATCAAACTAAATTCAGATAAACGACCTTCAAACTCAGTTAAGTGTCTACGGGTTTTTAAAAATCACAGATGAACTGTAAAATAGTTTCCAATCAAAATGTGTTCAAAACAAAAACCTCGTTGATAGTTTAGTCACAAATCCCCTTTCTTCGGAGCAAAGCTGATACTATATAGTTATACCGTCATTGTAAAGTACAGGCTATACGACAGCTAAATAATCATACGTTAAAACAAAAATCAGTCAGCATTTTATTAGTATTTTTCTCCATTTCATTTTTGACATTCTTTTTTGCTGTTGAAATTGACGTAAATAGTAAACAACACACAATTTTTATTTATTTCTATATTTATGTAGATAATTATTAATCATATCGACCCATGCAACAAAGACTATCGTAACAAACTAAATGTAGTTACTAGTCTTCGTTGCATGGGTCGATATACCTTCCTACCTCAAGGTGGCAAATTTTATTACATTTAAATTGCACAAAGAATTCTCTTTTCTATATGAAAAGGTTTTACGGTAAGAATCATTTAAAACATAAATTGCCCCTCAAGACTGCGTAATAAAATATTGAAATCTTCCAGTTGTGTCGAGCAACAAAAAACGACGAATGATACGATCTCCATTGTATGGCGTTATTTCGGAATGGGCTGCTGCGTTAAAGGTATGATTAGACGAGTCATTTTACGGAGAGCAAAGGTTATGTAATACAACACAATTTTAGTTACCGTCTAATCGTACTTAAGGATATTTAACACAGACCATCTCTGATCTAAACCAGCCAGTAATGACATATCGTGTATTCAGACTAAAGTATACAGAGCTGCTGTCCTTGGATGGTATCGTAAAGTTCTGTATGGAAATGGAGCGCCTTAAACAATATTTAATTAGAAAATATGAAAACCAGTGAAATTGTGTACGTACCTATCAATAAATCCCTAATAAACAAATAATCGATCAATATTCATTTAGAGAGATCATAAATAAATCGCTCTTGAAAATACTGCTTACAATCACGAACATAACCAACCCTGCATAACCCTATATTGAGAAGTAGATAACCTCTTATTGGATTGGTATATTCCGTGGTTGTCATGGTTACGAGAAATTGTATACGGTTCGATATTTGTGGTGGGGTGGATACTTGCCGCAAATTAAAATATACGGGATAATTCCAGATTTGGTAGTTGTGTCGCCATCTACACATCTAGTAAAATATTGGTCGGAAGCTCTGGAGAAAAGAGCGGCAACTCAACGTTTTGAATGGGGGATACGGGAGCCTTAACCTCTAATAATCTAGAAGCCAACTGTCACCATAATAACCACACTTATGATATTAGACACAACTGTCAAAATAGCATAACCTAACTTTATTTTCTTTTAATTTATTTTTAGTTTAATGCTGTCAAAACTCATGACTGACCTTCCTGGTCTCCAGATTTAAGTCTTCTAGGTTTTTTTTTTCTACTGGCGTTAACGGAAAAAGTCTATGCGCAACAAATAAATAAAGGAAATGAATTGAGGGCAAATAAATGTCGCAGAAGTGCAGGACGGATTAAAAGCTCTTTTTTTTGTCGCGGAATTTTTATTTTTGTTTTGTTTATTTGCAAATAAAAACCCGTCACATTAATTTGACTAGTGTTTTTATTCGAATTTCTCTTACTGAAATAATTTCAAAATAAGCACATTTTGCAGTAACATGGTATTTATTTTTGAGATGTTTCTAATGATAATCTTTTTTATCTTTCAGGTGTCACCGGATGTAAATCGGAAAATAACAAATTCTCACGTGTCAATGTAAACGATTTTTTAAGGAAGTCTCTTAAGTAAAATGTGATTCGTCACGGCAATATACGCAAATTATTCAAAGAAACTGAACAAGAATGACAACACGTCCATCACGCCTTATCGCAAACAGAACAACAAGACGTGACGTAGAAATTAGTTTTCTTACAGTGTATTTTCTAATTGTTAGTTTCCAAAACGAATATATAAGAGAGATATTTTACAGAGTGTTTTTTCGCATGTTATATTGTAATATTTGTTCATTCGAGAGAGAGAGAAAGAGAGAGAGAGAAAAAATAATAATCACAAAACATCGCGTATTTATTTTATTATTTATTATTATTAAATCGAACGTTGTGTTTCCTTCTTTTATTAGTTTATTTAGTAGTTATGTATATTGGATATTATATATATTATGAAAAATATATATATATTTTTGAGTTATATAGCTGAACACTTTATATATTTTTGACTAGTCATCGACGATTTTATTTGCCGTTTTTTTTTTTGTTTTTCGGTACACAAGCCCAGTTTCGATTTTTGTGGTATTTTAAATAATCGCCCCCTCCCCATATTTTCTCTGCATTAGTGTAACATTGAAGCGTGCCTTAATCACAAAAAGTTGAGAATTATGTTGAAATACTTTTTTTTTGTTTAATTGTATCGAAATAAAGCATTTTATGTAGAAATTTTTTGTAGTTTTATTATTGCCTTCCAATCGTTATAATAACAATTTCTGGCAGTTCCTGTAGTTTGGGAATTCCTATAAATTCCCCCTTGTTAGGGAATAAATTGGGCTTACATAACTTTTAAACTGTTCCGTCAAATAATTAATTGTCAGCCTATACTTTATACGTTATACTACACTAAATTTTATTTAGAATAGTTTGTATTTTTCAAAGTTTTGATATTTATTCTCCTCATGTATAAATGCACCGCACGCCACTGCTTCAGTTGTTTTGTGGCTAATTGTTATGAGTTGTGAGTGCTAAAGTGAGAAATAAATTGCATGGCATAGTTTTAACTTCGGAGTTTTGCTGTTTAAAAAGCAAGGTTGTGCTAGAAAAACTACCATCAAAATTTTGGCAACAAAGTTATTTAGAACTCCTTTTTCATAGATTTTCATATTTTTCTAAAGTTAAAAATACCAAGTTGGCATCTTGTGATGTCACAATATCTACATATAATTAGGAAAATGTTTGTGTGACATTGTCAGGTAGTACTTTGATTTTAACTCCCATTATTGTTCTTAATGTTTTTGACAAGATTAGTGGCTTATTTATATGCTTATTCTAACTACTACACATGATGCAATCAATATAATAGTAGCTAACCTAAATTTCAAATAAAAACTAGAATTATTTATTAACTTTATTAGAATAGAAACTTTACACTAGGGTCATTCCGCGAATTGTTAATTTTACCAAAACCAAGAGATCGCTGTGCTGGTAACGACCGTCACGGCTATTTAAAAAATTTTTTCATAAAACTTATCAGTTTGAACATCTATCTACAACAATTCTAAAAGATGAGTCGTCTTTTTGTTATAATTTTGCATCAAAAGAATAGCCCACCATTGCTTATGTATAGTCGTTAAACGGGCGTGACGGGTGTGACACGTAACTGCGGAATAACCCACAACTAGGAGTTTGTCATTTTTAAAAAATCATAATAAAAATTTGTTTCGTCTGTGTACCCCAATCCGTGGAGATATACTGTATGTATATTTATTTGTAAGGAACACATACAGCTTTAATTTTTTAAATTTCTCTGGTAGTTTGTCATTTTTATTTGACTGTGCAATCGCCTTTGCAACTGAAATAATTGCCTTAACTATTCTATTTTTCCTGGTCCATTTAAGTCATTTTTAAATTTGGAAAAGTTTCTATCGATCTTAGCCAAGGCAAAGTCAGTACAAGCGTGAATTTGGGAAAACCATTATTGTTTAATCATCATCATTGATTTTTAATATAAATACATTTCTCACTTATTTTTAAGATCTCTTATATTATAGTACCTATGTAGTCTCATATATTTTGATAACTAAAATCTGGTATCCCTATCTACTACACATTCGGACAAATGTTTTCTCTGTGTACACTGATAAAAATGAGTGCTAATTTACAAATGAAATTTACATTTTTTTCAGTAAACCTACCCTATTTGTCGGCAATTTTACCATAATTTTAAGCAAAAATACTAAATATCATTGAAAATGCAGTTACATTCATTAATTGTACAAACTATATGTAAATTTGCTAACAAGTTTGTAAATTTCATAATAACAATTACTTCAACGGAATAAAATTACATAACTATACATATACAACTACTGTCTGATATGTAAATTTGCCTTCTGCTCGTGCAATTTTCCTTTCTAGATGGTAAAGTGCTACCGAGATAATTTTTATCGCGCTTGCGCAATAATGGGATATACAGTTCGAGTTCCGTTCGCCATCCGTTTGGTTGTGTTTACAGCAGATAAGTTAGAGTTTTATTGAGTGCGATTGTTGTATACAACTAATTTAACACTGTTAGTGCCTCTGTGACTTATCCTTTATCGGTGTGGTGTGGAATATTTGCTCCATATGGTTCTATAGTATTAAAAGATATAATATTGGTACATTTATCTCTTTGTATATTATGGAGGACTTTGCAAATATATACTACAAAGTGCAGGTAAAAGTTTGCAGTCTTGATATGTATAATTCCACTTTCACTAATTGGATGTTCTTTTTAGGATACAAGTGTTGACGATACTGACATTCTACAAATTCAAGGACTTGTGTGGTGTCCATAGGTAAGATTTCGCTTATTGTTCTTTCTTGTACATGCGGTCTTACAATCAAATTTATTACTAACATGTATAACACATATCATTTCAATCACCAATATAAAAAAATACTTTTCTATAAACACTCATTAATAACTTTACACACACTCTGTACCTCAAAGGAAAGCAGCTGCTGACATTGTTATACCCTGTATATGATATATGACCCATGTAGGTACTTCTTATTTTGATTTTAGGTGACACATTTTGGACTATATTATATATTATGCTGTGGTTGGATTATCTCCAAGTTCTCTTACTCTGGAGACGGCTTAGCTTTTTAAAAATTATTCCAGGTCAGGGTTAAAAAACGAATAAGGATAAAACCAAATCCACTGAAAGGTAATCAAACTTATTATGAAAATAAATAAGTAAATGTTTGTATGCAGTCTAAGTAAGTGTGTGACGTAAGTGTACCATAGGTATTTCAACTTAATATTGATGAAATAATATTTAATTAATATTTAAAAGATATATTTCTCTGTGTGAAGCAGATTGGAAATTCGATTTATTTTATTATACGATATGTAGATAAGTATAGTCCATGGGTTTCTATTTTATTTCATTTACTTATGATTCATTTTTGTCAAGAACTTCTATTTATTTAATGTTAAAAATATGAAATATTTATAAAAAATATGTAGATATATATATATATATATATATATGTATATATATATATATAATATTATAAATATGGTTCACATGTTATTTATTGTTAAAATGATAATAAAACTTCATAGTATTATTTTTTGTTCTTATTTATGATCTCCACATTAATAGGATTTTACTAGTGATTTTACAGTTGACAATACAGGCTTGCCCGAGCAGTCGCAATACCAGTTTACAAACAGTTCTTTTGTGAGAAACCAGATAATGTTTCATTGGTATTTATAATGGAGTTATCATAGCAGCATATGTGGTCCATCACAAAAGTACTGATTGTTAACTGGTTTTGCAGTTGCTTGGACAAATCTAATATTAAAGTTGCAGAAAGTTTACTGTACAACAATTAATTGCAATTCCGTGTTTACGATAAATTTACTGAACGTCAGTAATTTTACTTACAAAAGTATATATATATATAAAACCGTACACATCGGAAACCTCATTTCATATTAGCTCAAAGTAAAATTACAAACCACATGGTATTTTCCCTTCGATACACGGAGGTTAAAAATGACCGCAGATCCACACGGTAAAATTACCTTTTCAGTTTTATCAGTGTAGATACAAATTCCGCAAGAGGGCGCCATGCGCTTCGTTAGGTTAGAATGCCGACAGCTGTCATTTAAACGTCAAAATGTTTGCCAATCTAATAATCTACACGTTTTTCGTGATAATTCAACCAAAAATCGGTGAATTTAAGTCACAGAAAAGCGTTTTAGTTGCACCAATAACAGACAAAAACTTCAATAAGTTTATAAAGTCGCACGACTTTGTTTTGTTACTATTTTCAGCTTCTTGGTGTTCGAAATGCGAGAAAATGTTTCCTGATTTTGAATTTGCCGCTAACGAAGTGACAAGAAACGACCCAATAATATTTTTTGGTGAGGTTATGTGTGACGAAAAAGGTGGAAAGACTTGCGAAAAAGAAGATATAAGTTCATTTCCTAGTTTGAAGTTTTACAAGTACGGGAAATACTCGGAGTTTTTCCATTATTTCAAGAGAGAGAATATAGCTAGTTTCGCTCTGAGGTATATTTCACCAAAAATTGAGGTGTTAAATACTACTGGAGAATTGAAATCTTATTTGAATACCACTACTTATGGTGTTGTCGGTTTTTTTGAGAAGGAATCTTCGTTAAAAAGGTCATATTTTAAAGTTGCGAATATACTTTTTGATAGATTTGATTTCGCTGCCACGAAATCAAGAAAAGTTTTGAATTATCAAAGAATTTCTGATGGTATCGTGGTTTACAAACCTTGGTATATGAGGAATCAATATGAACGTGATTATAATATTTATAAAAGCCAGGCGAATTCGGAAAAATTAAGGAAGTTTCTTATTAGAAATTTCCATGGATTAGTCGGGTTTAGAAGAATTGAAAATGAAAAAGAATTCAAAAAACCGTTGCTAATTGTATATTACGATTTTGATTTTCGTAAAAATTCGGATAATTCCATGCATTACAGACAGATAATACTGAAAATAGCTAAGAAATACAAGAAAGCGAAGATTAATTTTGCTATGAGTCATTGGATGGAATATAAAGAAACACTCGAGAGGAAATTTGGTGTATTTCATGAGAAATCCCTTCCTATAGTAACAATTGAAAAACAATACAATAAAAGATTTCTAATGACTGATAAAATCAACGAAGAAAACCTTGATAAATTCGTTGAAAATTATATAAACAACAGTTTGAGACCTATTATAAAATCATCAGATATCACAGAAGAAGATTCAAGAACTATTTTAGAAGTTACTTACAATACGTTTAGAAGCGAAGTTATCCAAAGTAAAACAGATGTTTTTCTTGAGATATACGACCCAAAATGTCGGGTCTCGAAAAAGGTACACAAACCGTTTCAAGAAGTAGCAGAAATCTTACAAGATGACTTATTATTTGCTAGATTAGATGCTACAATGAACGACGTACCGAATATAGTGAAGATATCTTCTACACCGACGTTTTTCTACATAAAGAAAGGTAAAACCGTGAAAAGTATCAAATTTTTCGGACCTAGAAATGTTAAAACGTTCTTAAAATTCCTAACCAAACATTCAACGAATGTATTAACTGTACCGAACATAAAAGACGAACTATAATGTATATTTTATACAATTAAATAAAATAATTGCTAATTATGCTCTTTTTTTATGGTTTTAACACGACATACTTTAAAAGAAAGCACGGATACACACATTTTATCGCGTTAACAGCACTTCTTCAACATTTACCTTAGTCTGCTGTCTTAGTCCCATCGTATAACAATGAATTTCGCGGTATTCGTCGTTTTATTTCACTTAATACAAGTCTCAAAAACTTGGGATTTGAGTATTTTGAAAGTGTCGTCGACTTATTATGCATCAAGTGCAGCTGTGTTTAAAAACCGCGCCTTTTTGGCTTTGCCAAGAAGTTCCTGCTTCAACAACGTGTCAAATCCTACTTTAGTCGAAGTACCTTGGCCGGAAGATAATAGATACGGGGTGTTCCGAAAGAAGATGTACCCCAATTACAAAGAACAGTTGTGGGGGGTGTGCAAGGACCACCAGGATGTTGTATCTTTGGATATTGAACCCAAAAAGGCGAAATTGTGGGTTTTGGACAAAGGAAATAAGAAGTGTTCACCGAAAATTGTGATTTATAACTTGTATTATAACACGATTGGGCAGAGTAGTCATTTGAGTGACTATGGAGGTGAACAGTTGAATTATTTATTGGTTGATCCAGATTCTGACTTATTTGGTGGCCGAGCCTTCATCGGCGGTCTAGAAAATGCCATATTAATATTTTCTACTAAAACCATGAAGGTTGTAAAGGCGAAATTTGTGAGTACACCAGACATTTTTGCACCAGTTTCGACAGAGTATCTAACAATGTCAATGAACACACCAATCGTCTATATAACATCAAGAAAGGATTTTAATCTGTATTATTTGGAGTTAAAGGAACTTAGATCTTGTGATGCAACCAAATTTTTAACACAGGTAAGATCAAAAGACCTTAAGACCCAGTTCTACCTCTCCTAAAACGCGTTTGCAAATAAAAGCGTTATTTATTGTTCAAAGTTTATGAAATTTTTTATGTAACTTCCTAGATAAATAACGAGTTGGGCTGGATGAAAAAAAAATTTTTTTAAACATAAAAATCAATTTTACTTCTACATCTTTGGTTTTTTTCAAATATAAAACATTTAGCCCAACTCATGATACAAAAATAGATTTTTTATTTAAGTACAATTTTAATCTAAACATTATAATTGCGATAACAAAGCGTAATTGCCAGAAATGTATGTAATTTGCCTATATTACGGGCCCGGTGTAGACAGCAGACGTTAGGAGTTTTAAACACCGCCTATAACTACGCCACGCCTACTGCTATTTTTAGATTAGACTGTTCACAAGTTATGACCGTAGCGTAGGTATATTGAATCGGGAGAACAGAGTTCTCGCATTTCACATTTATACGCACGGTTTACAAATTTAACACACGATAAAAGTCATATACTGTATGATATATACAGTATATGACTTAGTGTAGTTATACCTGCTAGGTGTTAGGTACATTTGTTTAATAATGGGTAGAAGTCGTGGCAAAATACCTAAACATCCGCGTCTGTCGAGACGAATTAGTAAAAGACGACTACGTACCACCTAAGTTAAAATATATGTATAGATAATCTAAAAGAACAATATTGTAATTTTTTAATTACAAATGAGACAAAGAGACCAGAACAGGACTCAAATGAACATTTTATTTAAAATGTCGGTTTTGTGGACAGGAAGAGACAATTAGCAGTGACAAACTTGGGTCGGCTCTAATGGATATTAGTTCAGCGACTGTATTGGGCAGTATTACAGCGGGAATTGGATATAGCCAATGCCAGAATTTGTTTTCATTCATGAATCTTGCATTCATGGCGCCCAAAACGTTTATAAAATATAGCGAACTTGTAGGTGACAAAATATTTGGGATTTATATAAATGGTTTGGGGAACTTTGGATTATGTACTATGATTTTACTTTATCATACGTAGTATGTAAAGTATTGTAATCGTGCCAAACAAAATTTTTGAGGTTTTAGCGGAAATGTCTTTTTGGATCCCTTGAACATTTTTGACCCAGGTAAAAAAAAAATTCTGTGTATGTGTGTGTGTTTTTTTCGTGTCGACGATTCCGGAGAAACTACTAAGGTATCGGGACGAAACTTCATATTTAGAAGTTTCATAACCAAACTTAGAGCTGAAAAGCTTTCTGTTGAAAAGGATCCAAAGGAACTGGAGGTTTAGTCTTATAGCATTTTTGAAAGATTTTGCAAATAAGCCGCCATTTCTGGAAATTTGTCGAAATAGTTAAATAATAAATTAAAGTACAGGAAATTCTGAACAATTTATGACTACCTATGGCATTTTTTTGTAAAATGAATAGTTTAGCTGCATGAGCAAATCCTATTTTATCGAGATCGCTGCATTAAAACTAGTTAGCCAGGATTTGTCAGATATTGTGATTCTAATGACAGTAGGTAGTGTCAAACGTTGATGTTTTGACAATACCTACTGTCAATATAATCAAAATATCCGTCTAGTTCCAGTAGTTTTATTTTAATGCAGACATGGCCGATCTCAATCAAATAGAATCTCATGCAGCTAAACTATTAATTTTATATATGGTATGAGAAAATGTGCCTGAACGCATCAGATTAATTTTTTTTTTTTTGTCTTCGTGTGTCATTGCCGTGCGTTCGTTCGATATCCAGCATGTTTATAGATGTATTGGGTCCTCATTGCATTGCTCGATTTTAATTAATTCCTTTCTAAATTGAAGTCCATAATTCACCGATGAGTTATCATGAGTTAATACATTTTTGTCAATTTACTATACAGTATGTATGTCACCCTGTTAAAAAGATTAAATATTATAATAGCAAGCGCGCTCTCTCTAACTTAACAATATATTTTCTCTTACCGCCTGGCGGCCGCCAGCCAGCTGTATGCAGTCCGGAATGCATATGCGACCGTGATGAGTGAGAACACTAATACATTGCAACTTGAGCGAAAGCGAAAGCGCCGACGCGCGGCGACAAACTGGCTGAGTACTTCCCCTTCGAATGTACTCGCATCGACTATGCTCCGCCTTTGCCTGCTTCCTCTAAACCCCCCAACTTCCCCTTATCGTAAAACTGTGGCCTGGTTGACGTTGGTGGGGGCCAGGCAGACCACTCCGAGCAAAAAAAAACAACGCAACGAAATATTTCGTTTGGAAGTTGCGATGTTTTTACCCCCAAAACGCCAAAGTAACTCACGCTATAATTGAATCGGTCGGTTCGAAAACACTACAAGTCCAAAAAGTGACTTCTGGGAAAATTAAAAAACTTATTTTGTCAGTGCAATATCTTGAAAAGTATGGCAGTTAGCTATTTTGTGCCAACAGACAAAATATAAAGTAGTTCACAGAGAATTAATTGTATTACATATTTTATTTATATTTGCATTAAAAGCAGGGCTATGATTAAAACAATCATCATGGACATGTACTGTTTTTGAACTCGACGGAAAAACAGCGTACATTTTTAAGAATATTTGTTTATTTAAAGCATTTAAATAATATTTTTATTGTGATGTAAGGATGTATAGTGTTTTTGGCGTCAACAATAAATTCCTTATTCATTTCATATTATTATATTTTCCGAAACGCGTTAGTAATGCAGCAAAAACAAACATGTGCATACTTCGTACAAGGATATTAATTCCTTGTCGAAATTGAAATATAACAAGACATCTCGTACTATGCCTCGAAAACAATTTCTTTCGAGAAGAAAAATGTATTTCTCTGTGGAGCATTGACGGTATGAGTATGTTTTCGTCAAATATTCGAGCAACATAACATTTTTTTTATTTCTGCAACGAATTAAATTGAAAATTCTAATACTTTTAGTACTGTTGTTGAACTAAAATTCTTTGTTTCTTTTTTAAATTAAGGATTATATTATCTAAATAGACACCAGATCTAACGATGCTATTAACTTAACAAAACCGGATACCCAAAGAATTTTTAAATGAAGATTTGCAAACAAAAACTTATTTGTTGATTTATCAAATGAATCGGTCGGTTCGAAAACACTACAAGTCCAAAAAGTGAGTTCTGAGAAAATTAACAAAATAATTTTGTTGGTGCAATATCTTGAAAAGTCCCTATAGTAGTTAGCTATTTTGTGCCAATAGACAAAATATAAAGTAGTTCACAGAAAATTAAATGTACTACATATTTTATTTATATTTGATTAAAAGCAGAGCTATGATTAAAACAATCATCATGGACATGTACTGTCTTTGAACTCGTCGGAAAAACAGCTTATATTTTTAACAATGCTTGTTTATTTAAAGCATTTAAATAATATTTTTATTGTGATGTAGGTATATATGATGTAGGATTTGCATGAAACTTATTTCCCGTAATATTTGAAGATTGATAATTAAAAATGTCATGTCAGATTTTTAAAATAAATTCGAAATGGCGGATTATACATGATTAGTCAAAATTACGGGAACACCTTAGTAATTCTTTAACCGTAAAGAATTTCAAAGAAAAATTCAAACAAAAGTTTTTTGGTTTTAAACAAGCTATATATTTTCAATATACGGATGTTCATTTTATTCTGAAAATTTGGTAAACTTTTCTTTTTCTAATAGAACACCCTGTATATTTAAGAAAAATTAATTCTAAGCGTTTGCGTTTGTAAGTATCATTTTTTTTTTATAAAATGCATCATCTTTTAGTTATGAGCGATTAACCGATCATTAACGGATAAAAAAATAAAAAAATCAAGAAAAAACTATGAAATAGCATAATAAATTAAATATTCAAGCTGGCAAATTAAATAAATGTGTATGTATGTGGGAAAATATTCTTAATTTGAAGTCCAGGAATCTTGATTAATTGCTTATAACTAAAAAATGACAGTATTGTATTTTAAAAAAATGATTTCTATAAAAGAATTAATCCTAGAATTAAAAAATGTATGTTACCAAATTTCCAGAATAAACAATAGTTTGTTGAAACACAAATTGTTTTCTCAGTTGGAGAATTATTTAGTTTTTCGGTAATTTCGTCTATTTTTGATTAATTCATCATAACTCAAAAATAAGGCATTTTATAAAAAAATCGTACAAAAGATTCTTGAATTAATCTTAGAATTAAAAAATGTAAAGTTATACAGGATGTTCTATTTGAAAAAGGGAAAGTTACGAGATATCCAGAATAAAATGAACACCCTGTATAATAAAAATATATTTAAACGATAGATAGTTTAAAACAAAACCACTTTTTGGATAGGTAACTTTCTTTTTCGAATAACTCCTTCGAGAATGGGATAAGCGACCCATTATTCCAACAAATGATTAGTAAATTTAGTATTGTGAACAGAAAATATATGTATTTGTCACACGTCAACGTCACGGAAACTATATAATCACCACTCAAAAATAATATAATACAAACATATACTACAAACTCCCACACACTTTATAACTCTAAGAATACTAAAACTCCTCTATAAATCAAAAACAAAGACCGAAACGTGAACTGTCAATTATTTATTATAGTAGTAGCACTGACACGGCGTCGGGGTTCCCCTACTACGCCGCAAACATACGAAAAATCATCAAATGTAGTAAATACGAAATACATTCAGATTTGGTTATATTGGCGCCATCTACATCTGGTAATTTTTCTATTTCGAAGCTTTGGAGAAAAGCGCGTCATTAGAATTGTGACGGGAGCCTTAAACCTATTGGTTTTGCTTATTGTTTGGCAAAGTCAATATCTCTAACCCAATAGAGGCAACATTAGTAGTTTTAAATGTCCTTTTAACATATACAAACGCCAATTTATTGAGAAACAATTGAATACCTCAGCCTAAAACTCCCCTAAAAGATCTTCTTTTTATTTTTATCTTTTTGTCTGTAGGAAATCCAAACTCCTTGCGAAGTTGGACTTACCAAAATAGGAGAAAAACTTGCTCCTTCTACTGCGATGGTTGCAGATCCTGATGGTCACCTGAATTATTACTTGAGCAGAGACTACGCCCTTGTCCAATGGGTTGAAGGTCAACCAATGACAGCCGAACATCACCGTATTATGAAGCAGTCATTTGATGAACTTCCCTATGTCTCCGATATGTTTTTGAGTGAAAATTATGCGTATGCATTAGTGAATTTTGCGAAGAGTGAGATGTGTACCAATAAGAAGAAGAAGGATGTCAGTATCTACAGGGATTTGCCTAGGTTGAAGTCAAGAGCAGTTAGAATAGGTTAAGAGAAGTTTTGGGATTGTTTTCTTGTTAAACCTGTTACGTTAAATATATTTATTTGATTATATTGACACAACCTAGTTTTTTATTTATACTTTATTCTTCATATTATACAAATTCTTTATTTCACACAAAATGATTTTTCTATTAAGAGTAAACGTTAGTCACCGGCCTCAAAAGTTCGACGAAACTGAGGCGCGAGAGGAGGGAACAAGCCGCGCCCACTGTACACTCCGCAGAAAATGCAAGCAACGCACTGATTAGATGAGGGGAACGCGGTATCGTTCTTTGGCGGCGAAGATCAAAGGGGCCGTGCGGTGTCGACTGGCGCCGAACCGTTTCCTAATAATTTTGTGTATGTCACTATCGCATGTTCTGAAATGCTTTTCTTGTATATTTTAAATACAAATACAAATACAATTCCACAAAACAATACAGTGATACAAATTAATTAATTGCTTTATTATAACATTCCTATTTTACTACTAACTATGGTTGAACATTTTACCTTTTGTATGTTGAAAAAATTGTAGTTGTGGTAAAACAGACAGCTTTTCTTACATAAATCATTTATTGCTTTACATTTATTATTAGAATTAGTAACTAATTATCAGTTAGCTCCGAAGAAGCGAACAGCATGGTTCGCGAAGACACTAATTATGAATCTTTACTCACGGCATAAACCGGTAACTATTTATCATCTAAATTTAAATGACTCTGGCCGTGAAAGCATTCGTACTCAGATACTTATTTAAATCCATTTAACGTTTTCTATGTGCATCAATAATCTCGAATGTCTCGTTCGTACTTAGCAGAGATCGATACTTTCAGGAAAAACACACCTCATATAAAAATTCAAATTTTTATCGGGTGACGCAAGTAGGTGTTAGTAAATATAATATTCCTATTTTAATTCTAGATACAGTTGGATACTGCATTTTGAAATTTTACTCAAAATTATTATTGCTATGTATAGACTTGGTAGTATACGTACTTCAATTTCAATTGTAGGTATGACAAAAAATAGCGATTTCGATAAAACAGGCAGCTTTATGTATATGTATAAGTCATTTATTATATATTATATAGATACATGTTCAAATATTTTACACCTTTATAAAAGTTTTTTGCCATATATGGTAATCCGGCACGCTTACACCTATAAGAGAGTATTGCCCAAATTAACTAGCGATGTTAATTAGCGAAGAATTACACTACACGTATAATATCTACATATACACTTACCGCAGGTACTCTCGCAAGTTATTAGTTTTCTTAGAACGCGGGCCACATAAAGGCAGCTGAGTTTTTAATTTGCCCATATTTCTAGCGTCTGTTCTACGTCTGTTGTACAACAAGTCGAACTAAAGTCAACCATCCTACATAGATTGCGATTGCCCTGAATGCATTGCCAAGCGACAAGTGTTTGGTATTAATATTATTTTCTAAATCTAAATACCAATATATTTGAAATTCTATGACGAAAAATAAATGACTGATTAAAAATTAAATTACTTGTATTTCCTTAGTAATAATTTATTTAACTCCTATCAGTTATTTAGTAGTTGTAACATTGTAAGTAGGTATTGCGGTTGTTGATTATTCTTCGTTCCGTGTGTCGTACGAGGACTGCACTATAAACCGTCGCGGGAACATGCGCTCCTAATTTATAACTCGCTCTTTGCTGTCTGCGTAGAGTCCATCAGGACGGCAAAAAATTATTTCTCGTATTCGGTTTCTAGCCTATTTTGGTCGAAATTCAACAATTCATGTTGATCACATACACTTCCGCAAGAACATGCTGTCATGCTAATTTGTAAGCGAGTCGTTGCTATCTACGTAGCACCAGCACGGTAAAATTTATTTTTCGTATGGCTTTCGTTTGCCGGGCGCGGCGCCGCTACACCTCCCGTGTCAACATGCGATCAATATTTTTGTTAGGCCGAAATTGCTCAATATTTGTGATTCCCCTGGCTACGTATTCATGCTGCTGCTTCAGACTGTACCATTTGAATTTGATTGGTCGAAGAAAATGATGTGGTGTTTATCCAACAGATGGCTGCACCGTACGACTATAAAATACGTTATTCTCGTCTCATTCACATGTTCAAAAAACCAACGGTTAAATCATTCCAACATTCATATTTTGTTGTCATTTTTCTTACACAAGTTCATGAAGGCTCAATACAAAATGTTGTAATATTACTTTTTTGATGTTTGGTTCGGATTTGGAAAAAAAATAACAAAAATTACCAATTATTGGCTTCTTTAGCAAGGGTAAAAAAAAAACAACAACGCAAATGAAAAAAAGTGGCATTCGTACCCGGTGTAATACACCTTTATCTATAATTTAATGTATTACACGTGATTATTAACACACAATTAAGCTCAGGATGTTTGGTTTTATGTAGTGTTGTTTTGTAGTACGCTACTACCTCTAGTGATTCCTCTTAACTTTGAAATTTTTGATAGAACCATATTAAACCAAATAATTATTACAGCAATATTATCTAAAATCTGAAAAGTTAGAAAAGAAAAACAAGATATAATTCAACAAATTCTTTATTTCACACAAAAGCAAATTCAAGAGGCTTCTTCACGAATCTCTAACAACCTCCAATGACGTTGATCTGTTGTACGGCACCACAGCCAACGGTGTTTTGGATGAAATCAGGGAAGTTGCTCTCCAACACCCTGATCCTTTGCCTCCTGACATCAGCGAACGCAGAAGTGGACAGCATGCAGTTTTGGGAACGGTAAACAACAACGAAGTTCTCAGATTTGAAAACTGTGTTGGTATCCCATCTGTAGACCTCTGGTTTGCCTTCATAACGGAAGAAGATGGCAGATCCCAAATCGGTACCGATGATGACAAGCTTGTGTGGTTTTGGTCCAAGATCCTGTACCTTACCAGCGGCAGATCCAGCCCTGAGGTAGTCAGTCCTGATGGAGAACATCCTTCCTGATGAGAGGTAGGTGAAGATCAAGTAGTTGTTACCGCAGCCCTTCTGGACGAGGGCCATGTACAAAACGTCACGTCTGGAGGTACCAGCTAAGACAGCTTTGGGGAGAACGACCCTGTATCCCTTGTTCTGGACGATGTCGAAGACCAAGATGGACCTGGTAGCGGCGTCACTGACGTACACGTAAGGTTTGCCATCGTGAGAGTACTCGACGACGAGGTATTGCAGCCTGGAGGCTTGGGCGACCAAACCGCAAAGGTCAAAAGTCTTCAGGAGTTTACCGGTCTTCAGGGAGTAAGCTACTACCTTGGGTTTGCAGTGCCTGATGGGTTGTTCCAAGCTGTTGACGACGCCGACATCCAAAACCCACAAGATTTCTTGGCTGTCGATGAAGATATCGACTACTGAGACGAGACCGTCAGCTGCTTGCTCGTCTTGGGATGACCAGCATGGGAAATGAGTTAGGAATGCTTCGCAACCTTCTGGCCTGAGGGAGACTTTAGCCAAAGTGACTGGTACTCCTGGTTTGTACCTTGGCATGGCAATGATGGCATACCACCTTTGTAGATTTTGACTCTAGTTCTAATAACAATCTTGCACAAGTACATTCCTGATTTTTGATCGATTGTCTTAATGGTTTGGAACTAAACATCTAAAAAAGGAACATTATATTTGACTTTATTGTGATTTTTTTTCTAATTTTTACGTTTGTAGATGACATTTTGGATCAACTTTGAAATTTTTGATAGAATCATATTAAACCAAATAAGGAAAATTATTTTACAGCAATATTATCTGAAATCTGAAAAGTTAGAAAAGAAAAACAAGATATAATTCAACAAATTCTTTATTTCACACAAAAGCAAATTCAAGAGGCTTCTTCACGAATCTCTAACAACCTCCAATGACGTTGATCTGTTGTACGGCACCACAGCCAACGGTGTTTTGGATGAAATCAGGGAAGTTGCTCTCCAACACCCTGATCCTTTGCCTCCTGACATCAGCGAACGCAGAAGTGGACAGCATGCAGTTTTGGGAACGGTAAACAACAACGAAGTTCTCAGATTTGAAAACTGTGTTGGTATCCCATCTGTAGACCTCTGGTTTGCCTTCATAACGGAAGAAGATGGCAGATCCCAAGTCGGTACCGATGATGACAAGCTTGTGTGGTTTTGGTCCAAGATCCTGTACCTTACCAGCGGCGGATCCAGCCCTGAGGTAGTCAGTCCTGATGGAGAACATCCTTCCTGATGACAGGTAGGTGAAGATCAAGTAGTTGTTACCGCAGCCCTTCTGGACGAGAGCCATGTACAAAACGTCACGTCTGGAGGTACCAGCTAAGACAGCCTTGGGGAGAACGACCCTGTATCCCTTGTTCTGGACGATGTCGAAGACCAAGATGGACCTGGTGGCGGCGTCACTGACGTACACGTACGGTTTGCCATCGTGAGAGTACTCGACGACGAGGTATTGCAGCCTGGAGGCTTGGGCGACCAAACCGCAAAGGTCCAAGGTCTTCAGGAGTTTACCGGTCTTCAGGGAGTAAGCTACTACCTTGGGTTTGCAGTGCCTGATTGGTTGCTCCAAGCTGTTGACGACGCCGACATCCAAAACCCACAAGATTTCCTGGCTGTCGATGAAGATATCGACTACTGAGACGAGACCGTCAGCGGCTTGCTCGTCTTGAGATGACCAGCATGGGAAAGGAGTTAGGATTGCTTCGCAACCTTCTGGCCTGAGGGAGACCTTAGCCAAAGTGACTGGTACTCCTGGTTTGTACCTTGGCATGGCAATGATGGCATCATCTTTGTAGATCTGGGCTCTAGTTCCAATTACGTTCTTGCTCAGGTACCTTCCTGATTTTTGGTAGATGGCTTTGGTCGTTTCGCATGGCCATTCGAAGAGTCCTCCTGTCCATTCAACAGGCTTCATTAGGGCATCCTTGTCGTAGTTTGCGCTACATCCTAGGATGCCTAGGGTTACCAAGACTAATACTTTTGGTAACATGGTGTGCTAAAAATGGAAGAAATGTTAGGATTGGTGTTCAAGTTTGGTTATAGTTTTTGCTTCTTACCTATGCTTTGGTGTTCCACAAAAAATGATGTGTGGAATGTTTGGTTTGCCATCTATATATACTGGCGTGTTCGTGTTTGAGGTCGGCTGAAGTATGTTTATGATTTCGGGAGGTTGATATTGTTGATATGTTATTGTTTTGCTTAAAAGAAACAATTGAAGCGTTCGTTGTTGCTGCACGGTTACTTTGCGAAATAGATTCTTTAGTTCGCTTATTTAATTCATGTTTGATATTAGACACAATGGAGTTTTTATTTGTCTGTAAAGTTTTGATATTTTTAAGGTTATGGAAGAGAAATAAAGCAACTCGAACCTTAGTAATTTTGCACACAACATTTTTATATTAAGTTTTCTAAATTAAAGAATGAACACCAAGAAATAATGGATTATTTTTGACCAAACAGGGAAATTTTGAAATCGCGTTTTTCAAATTACTAATAGAAAACAATAATTGATAGTTTGTTTTTTGCTAATGTTTGCAGAGTGTACATGTGTAGTAATATTTGGCTCTGTTTTATGTTGGTTGACCTGATTATTATCTAACACTGATTCGCTATTTCATAATATAACAAAACACTCGCAATAAAATTTGTTACAATTGGAAACACCTTTATACTATACTTAGTTCTAACCTGAAATGTTGTCTATATATCACAATCAACCTTGTAAAATATTCCAACAGGGTGCGGTAATTATTGTAATACCTGCTGATATTTAATTAATAAAATTAAAAAATTTTGTTTTAAATTTTACCGGATACACAAATATTAGGCTGTATATCTTTGTAGATAAAATCTTCAAAAAATATCTCATAAATATTGTATAATGGTATCATTGTTGTGTGATTTTTCTGAAATTTCTTGTAGGTGTATTTTAGAAAGTAACTCAACTTGACTATACAAGGATATATATAAATGTTAAATCAACTTAAATGTCTCTGCTGATTGTGCTAAACTGTATATTTTCGCTTTTTCTTCATTAGGCACATACCTAACTTGCCTAGTGTGCAAGTAATTTCTTGTAAACACTGTATTATTTATGCCGTTCAAAGGTTTTGAGGTAAAGTTAATATAATTTGCATATAGTTGTATTTAATGAAGTAAATAACAAAATTGCAATGTCTGCACATCAGTGGTATACAACAGATATGTTTTTCTTTATCTCAATATTCTTAAAATAGTGTTTGTACTTTATTTAACTTTAAGGAAATAATAACATTCTGTGGATAAGTGGTATGCCATTCTCTCAATAGAAAGTCAAGGCGATTTTTTGAATATATGTAGGCTTTTTATTGTGACAGTATGGAAAAAATCTCAGGTAAACCACTTAGTTTCCCTAAGGCTAGTAAATAATTATTTTTGTTACAGGGGAAGAATTCGTCTTTGCGAAAAACGCAAAACGACAAATTTAACACAAAAATTATAGTTTTTTATACAGATTTTTTTTCACATTATCACATATTCCTTTAAATTTTTGTACTTTTGATCAAAACATACTTGTTTAAACAAAATATATGTACTTCATTGCATAGGTACTCGATATTATTTGCATTATTAGTGATTAATTGTTTTGCTATACGCATTTAAAATAAATAAATATTTTATAGTTTAGTACAAGAAAAAGTGTACCTCGTTATCGTTTCTGATTGGAATTGAAGTTGTAAATATTAACTGTTTCTTTTAACATAGATTTTTCAAATATATGCCTTTTGCACGAAATAAATAGATTTTCACCAATCAATAAATAATATTAAGAAGACTAAGAAAGATTAACTACATTCTTATGGTTAATAAAACAAATCTTACGGTCAAAGAAGATACCAAACAAATGTTCTAATCTAACGGCCCTGTACAATACAAGAAAATATTCCAAATTTAGGAGTACGTTTTTGCGAGAAACTTACCAGCCTATATTAAAGGAACGCCTATTTTGTTAAACTTTGATGTTAAGTAGCTTTTGTAATCTTTGACGACTTTCATAATTTTTTATTCATATTTTACATCCGATTACACCGAGTAAACTATAAGGATAGTTTTGATCTGATCGATATTCTCAACATTTTGTTTTTGGTTCATTCCCATATCTGCATTTTTTAATATATAATTTAAAGATACATAATTTAAAGTAAACCGTTGCAATTTAAAATGCTGTTCAACCTTGCAGCGAATGTTACTTGATTAAAAGTGTTTTTACTTTTGTTTTTAGTACCAACAACGAATTAATTTAAAGATGATGACCAGAAACTTACAGATAAACAGATGGATAAAATACTAAATTATACTAAGCGAAACTCAACGTGTATGTGATACTTTAATAATGTGTGATGAAATAACAGCACTTGTTGAAACAACAGCAAGTCGACATGGAATCTAAATGATACGTTTCAAAGTTCGGTTTTGATCCTTGCAGCATATTCAGCCTGCCAGATTTGCCAGTGTTTCTCGTCCAAAAACAATGCAATATTTTACTTCCAAATGTGTATCTCCTACAAAAATTCGGATATTGGGATGAATTACAAAATAAGATGTTGAGAATTGATATGGTTTTTGTAACTGAGCACTTGAGTACATGCGAGAGAACTACCCCACAGGATGTCTCAAATTTAGTCGAAAAAACACCATTTTTTTTAATAAGCTGGCACATTATTTTCTTTATCTTTCAACAGTAGGTAAGTTTTTCTTTACATGTTCTGAAAAAATAGTGGAAATGGTCAAAGAATACAAAAGTCATTGATTCCAGCAAGGTTGGTTATCTATATCAATTCAATTTTGTGAAAAAAATACAAACCATCCATAAATTCCTTATACATAACAATTAATATTCATAAACGTACAAATATATGTAGGATATGAGAGGGCTGTGCGGGGCTGTCACTGTCGTTTCTGGGGAGACAAGCTTGACAGATAGACAGATTAGAAGTTGTTGATTGAAAAAGGTGTCATGTATTATTGTTGCTACAAAATATAATAAAAGGTGTTAAGAAGTACTGGTGTTTTCCTGCAGAGTCGACATTCCTACTGATTCCTACATATATCAAATTCCACCATTAGACAGAATGGGTAATTCATAATTTTTTGTAAAATATACTAATTTGGAAAACCGGTGGCGACCCCACAACATCATTGTTTTCAAATTATAAAAATACTGAACAATTTGAAAAAAAGCTTTTTATTTTTTTTTTCGTAATTCTGTAAAAATTCAGTAAAATAATATTTCCTAAAAAGCGGGACTATTTTAAAACTCCGCGGGACGCGGGACAAATTGGAGAAAAGTCGGGACTGTCCCGCCAAAAGCGGGACACAAATCACAATCGCTTTCTTCTCCGCCGTTCCAACAAATTCGCGCCAAGGGGGGGCGCGCGCCCCCTGCGCCCCCCCTGTATCCGCCACTATCCCTAATTCATCCCATCAATGTTCTATAGGGTTCACATCGGGGCTTCTCGCAGGCCACTGTAATGTGGTGATACCCGTAGCTTCAAAGAAGTTTCATTGTTTTGATGTGTGGTCGGGCATTATCCTGCATCAATATAAAATTATTGCCCACAAAGTCCTCATACTGCTGTAAAAAGTCAATGTAGATTTGGGCTGTCATCGACCCCTCACAGGCAAAACATGAAGGGGGTTGTCTTTCCATGCATTTGTAACTGAACGGAAAAGTTATAATGGTGGGTCAGTTATGGTGTAGGGAGGGATTTCAAATTCTGATTAAACCTTTCATCAGTCCTTCTCCATTTTTCTTTCATCCACCATGTTAAGGCAAAACCTTGACTCATCCATAAACAAGACATTCGACCATTCAGGAATTGTCCATTCTTCATAATTTTCAACAAAATTTCTTCTAACAGCGCGATGTGCAGGCAATAATTTAGAAATTTTTGTAGGTCTCCTAGCTTTTAAATTAACATCTTATAGACGTCTACATATCGCCCGCTTACTGGCAAAATCTCGCAAAATATAAAATTAAAGACACCTGAAAGGACGTTTTGGTGCAATTTCGAAAGCTCATGCTACACGTAGGAGTCTATAAATATGAAATCTGCATTCCCTCATTTTTTTAGATTGTTCATATCGTTAGTTGTCATTAGCATCTGTCCTAAATTATGGCTTCACAAGCAAAAATCCGCTAACTCGCAAATCGCAATACATACATATTTATTACATTTACATCATTTTGCGCGGATTGGTTCTAGTTTTCAATAAAATATCCCGGTAGAATATTAACAAATTATGCAAGGAGTTGCGTTGGATCTTATTTTAATTTAATCTAGGTAATTGCTGATCAATTTATTAGCAAAGCATATGCTTATTTCTGGTCGTATTAACTCTACATGAATTTAAAATTTGAATCGAGTTATAGTAATTTACATGGTGCACACAGCGTGAATATAACATAACCTAAGCTGTAGTGAAAAAAATTGCAGGATAACTTATATTGAATATCAAGGGTGTGCATGCAAAACGCGACATGTCACAACAAAAGTTAAAAAGTGAAAAAAATCACATATACAAAGTGTTTCTAAATAACATGCTAAAATTTAAGGAGGTTATTCTTTGGTCCATTTTGAGGAAAAAAATTGATATGAACTTATGTCCTAAAGGTCTTAACTTTTGAACTACAGGGTGCTAAAGATTTAAGAAAAAATTCTTCTTTTTATGATAACTTTGGTACGACTCTAGATATTTTTGTGAAACGTAGTACTCTTCTTCTGTGCATCAAAGGCATTTTCTGCTGTACAACATATTTTTTTTATTGTTGCCAGTGGCGTTCGTGTGGGGTTTGTACTGAATCATTTCAAAGAGGAAAAGTGATGCGCCACTGCTTTTTGTTAAAGTAAAAATTATTTTTTAAATCCTAATTCGTTTCTTACCAAATCTGCCTCTTGATTTTTTTCTGTTTAACGTACGGTTTTCGCATAAAAACAAGGATAACCTCCTTAAATATTAGCATTTTATTAACAAACATCCTGTATCATCAAACATCATTACGACATTGTTCTTAAATGAAATGAATTAATAAGGAAAATAGGGAGAAGTTATTTAAAAAATTTGTTGATCACCAAAAAACTGAAAAAAAACTTATAATCTGATTTGGAATTGCGCATAAAAATATACATCATGGACAAATAAAATGAATTTGTTAAAATATCAAACTGAATTAATTAATTTCATACTTATATTGATATTTTCATTATCATTGATAGTGTTTGCTTTTGTTTAATGAAATACATAAAAAATACAAGCGTTAAACAACCAGGACTTGTCGATTTTTACATATATTAACTTCCAGACTATTGTTGTTGCTTGAACTTAAGTGCAAACTAAGACATAATATTAAAATTTGATATCTTAGCATTAAATTAAATTAAAATCTTAAAATCAGTCGACCAATTGTAGAGATATGATAACATTCCTATACCTGACGCGCTCTCCATACGATTGCTAAACATGTTCACTAAAATTGACCCATATAAATAGCTTACATTCCAATAGTGCACCTATAAGGTCAGCCCGCCAACACAAAACTGCAATGTTTGATGTTTCAGAACGTTTCATGGCCAAGTTTACAAATATTTACCAACACCGAAAACAATTGTTGTGGACTGGCAATCACGCCCGTACACAAAACAAACTTCTAACATATAAAAACGGTTCACGCAACAAAGCTAAGCATACCTGTTCAAAAAATCTCACAGAAGAAGAGGTAAGGAATCCACCAACACCAAACGAACCAAGACACTCATCAATAATTCTCTCTTTTAGATTTCACCATGGCACTCAGGTTCTTGGTATTGGCCGCCTTCCTGGCAACAGCTCTGGCACATTGCGACAGGAGCGAGAGGAACCTGATCTCAGACCTCAGCTTCAAGATCTCCGGCTCCCATCTCCAGTTCCCATGCGACAGCACGAAGAATATCTACCTCAGCTCAGGAAGATACATCTCCAAGAATGTCATTGGAACCAGGATGCAAATCCACAAGGATGAAGCCATCGTAGCCCTGCCAAGGTACAAGCACGGTGTGCCATTCACCCTAGCCAAGTTCTCCCTGAGGACCAAGGGTTGCCAAGCCACCCTAATGCCATACCCATGCTGGTCCATGCAAGAGGAAGGCAACTGCGATGCCATCCAATCCGCTGTCGACATCTTCATCGACCAGAACGACATCCTCTGGGTTTTGGACGCTGGTATCGTCAATACTCTGGAGCAACCCGTCCGCAGGTGCCCACCGAAGATCGTTGGAATCGACCTGAAGACCGGCCAGGTCATCAAGTTGATCGATCTGTCCACTTTCACCAGCTCTGAGAGCCGCTTGCAATACACCGTTGTTGATTACGCTAAAGACGGTAGGGCTTATGCTTACGTCGCTGATGCTGGTGCAGGAACCATAGTGATCTACAACATCTTCGAGAACAAGGGTTACAAGGTAGTTTTACCTAAGGCATGCTGCCACTCTGGAAAGGATGTCTTGTACCTCAACCTCATCCACAAACCATGCGGAAATGTCGTCTTTTTCACGTACCTGGCCTCCAACAAGATCTTCTCTGTAAAATCTGAATATTTACAGTCCGGTCAAGCTGCTGGTGCCATCGTTGAAGCTGGAATCAAACCTGACTGCAACCATATCGTCTTCTTGGGTACTGATAACGGTGCCGCTATCTTCTTCAGGTACAAGGGAGAATCTGATGTTTACATCTGGAATACCGAGACCTGCTTCAAGACGGAGAACTTCTTGTTGGTACAAAAGGGCACTGAGTGCCGATTGGCCACTCAGGTCGTACCTGGATACAAGAGGCTGATGTGGACCATCGAGAGCAACTTCCACGATTACATCTCCAATACTGTTGGATGCATGGGAGCTTCCATCGTTGTCCATCCATTGGTCAAGACCTGCGAATAAGCGGTCTGTGGTATTTAATCTTGTTTTTTGGATTGAATAAACGAATTTGTTGTACCTATATGTTGTGTGGTTATTTTTATTGTTTCTTTCCCAATTTTAAGTCATAGTTTTTGTAATATGGTACATTTATAATACGAAGGTATCATATTTCTTTTTAATTGAATATACTGTAGTGTATTTGTTACGAAAATACTTGTTTATCGCCTCAAATTCATTAGCATAGTTCACAGGTTTATTCTCACGTATCAAACATGAACAGAAGGCTAATTATATAAAAGGGAAAAGTGTGATAGTCGTAAAAAAGTATGTTGGTATTGTATATGCGCATTATTTCACTGATATAATATCCCATAGCTGTTCTGTTCTTAACGAGGTTTCTGCTATAACAAGTAATAAAATATATTATTTAAGTCGTAACCAATGCTGCAGGTATAATCTAATAATAATAGTATGTTATGCCTCTAGCTAGAAGTGCCCGAATATAGATTACGTCGTAGATATGTAAGAACATAATAATATATCATACATTTGTAGGCAAGTTTCGTAACACAACTTTTACAGTTTTTTACTTTATCATACGCAGTATGTAAAGTATTGTAATCATGCCAAAAAATTTTTTTTAGATTTTAGCGGAAATATATCGTTTTGGGTCCCCTGAACATTTTTGACCAAGGTACAAAAAAATGTCTGTGTGTGTGTATGTGTGTGTGTGTGTACCCGTTTTTGTGGAGACGATTCCGGAGAAACTACTAAAGGTATCGGGACAAAACGTCATATTTAGAAGTTTCATAACCAAACTTAGAGCTGAAAAGCTTTCTGTTGAAAAGGATCCAAAGGAACTGGTGGTTTACTCTTAGCATTTTTCGAAGATTTTGTAAATGAGCCGCTATTTGTGTAATGTCGTCAAAATAGTTAAATAATAAATTAAAGGAGAGGAACTTTTCTATAATTTATGTATATGACAGTTTTTGGTAGAATTTATAGTTTAGCTGCATGAGCAAATTCTATTTCATCGAGATCGGTCGTACTGCTTTAAAACTAGTAGCCAAGATATGTCAGATTTTTTGATTCTAATGACAGTAGCTAGTGTCAAACGCTAATGTTTTGAAAATACTACTGTCAATATAGGCTGCGTTCGGATATTGAACACGGTTACAGTTTTTACACCGACTAACACGTAAGTGTCATTTGGACGGTGTACCCGGTGTCAACGGAGTACAATATCCGAACGCAGCTTTAAGATATCTGTCTAGTTCTACTAGTTTTATTTTAATGCAGACACAGCCGATCTCGATCAAATAGAATCTCATGCAGCTAAACTATTAATTTTCTATATAGTATGATAAAGTCATGTGCCTGGCCACATCAGATTTTTAGTTTTCATGTGATTAGCATAATACAATTGTACCATTGCCTTTACGTACTCAAGAAACTTATTATTAAAAAATTATGTAGGTCCCATTCTTACAAACTCAATAAATATAGAGAGTGCTTTGCAATTCTAGGCGAAAATTTATGCGGACAGGAAACTAAGGTGACATTTAAAATTTCATGACTGCATTTAATTAAACAAAAAATAATTAAATTAAATAGAAGTAAGTAAGTATTAATTTCGTCACCACAAAAAAATTTAAATGTTATTTTCATTTTTTACTTTATCATACGCAGTATGTAAAGTATTGTAATCATGCAAAAAAAATTTTTTGAGATTTTAGCGGAAATATGTCTTTTTGAGTCCCCTGAACATTTTTGACCAAGGTACAAAAAAATGTCTGTGTGTGTGTGTGTGTGTGTGTGTGTGTGTATGTGTGTGTGTACCCGTTTTTGTGGAGACGATTCCGGAGAAACTACTAATGGTATCGGGACGAAACTTCATATTTAGAAGTTTTATAATCAAACTTAGAGCTGAAAAGCTTTCTGTTGAAAAGGGTCCAAAGGAACTGGTGGTTTACTCATAGCACTTTTCGAAGATTTTGCAAATGAGCCGCTATTTGTGTAATGTCGTCAAAATAGTTAAATAATAAATTAAAGGAGAGGAAATTTTCCATAATTTATGTATATGACATTTTTTGGTAGGATTTATAGTTTAGCCGCATGAGCAAATTCTATTTCATCGAGATCGGGCGTACTGCTTTAAAACTAGTAGCCAGGATATGTCAGATTATTTTGATTCTAATGACAGTAGCTAGTGTCAAACGCTAATGTCTTGAAAATGCTACTGTCAATATAGGCTGCGTTCGGATATTGAACACCGTTACACTTTTTACACCCAATAACACGTAACTGTCATTTGGACGGTGTACCCGCTGTCAACGGAGTACAATATCCGAACGCAGCTTTAATCGAGATATTTGTCTAGTTCTACTAGTTTTATTTTAATGCAGACATAGCCGATCTCGATCAAATAGAATCTCATGCAGCTAAACTATTAATTTTATATATAGTATGATAAAGTCATGTGCCTGGCCACATCAGATTTTTTATTTATAATTTGGTGTTTGTACATTTAATTTTGACATCGAGTTATAAATTACCTTGCATTAGTGCAGTTTTCATTTCATTGTGTATGTATGAGTAAGCTTTTTCTGATTTAACAAACTTTAAGAGAGAATATAGAAATCATCTGTTATAAATGAAATTAGTGTAGACAAATATCTTCTACTTGGGTGTTTATTCCCACACTTTTTTTCTTAGAACATATTTATTGTTCTGACTAAAATATTTAGTAAGGGCTTACCTATTTTTTCAATAACTTAAAAAATAAAAAAAAAATTAGTAAAACAGTATTTTAAATGTGTCTTACTTCTTAAGGAATATTAGCTTGTTAGCAATAGGTCCATATGAAACTTTTTACTCAGAATAAATGTTTCTTAATTTTTGTATTTTGACAAATGATATGTTTTGAAATTTTTAAAATGAATTTATTTATTTAATTATTGCAACGCAGCATTTAGGCTTAAATATGTGCCAACAGTTTGTAAAACTGCGGAGGTAGTGATGTTCCCATGCCAGGAAAACCACCAAATGGAGCATCCTTCTACAGGCCAATTTCTTTACTGCCCGCATTGTCAAAACTGTTTGAAAAACTACTTGCAAAACGACTGAAGCCAATCTTAGATGAAAGAAACATTATACCCGCTCATCAGTTTGGATTCAGAAACAAACATTCGACAATTGATCAGGTACACAGAATAACAATGATAATAGAACGAACTTTAGAAGAAGAAAAGGTATGCTCCTCTATATTCCTGGATGTGGCAAAAGCCTTCGACAAAGTTTGGCACGAAGGCCTTCTCTATAAGCTGGAACGGATACTACCCTTCGAGTATAGCCAACTATTAAAATCATACCTTTCTAACAGATACTTCCGTATAAAGCAAGATAATGAGTACTCAACTCTCAAAAGTATTAGAGCTGGAGTACCACAAGGTAGTGTACTTGGCCCAATTCTTTACCTTCTTTACACACATGATCTTCCGCAACCAGATGGTGTTACCCTTGCCACTTTTGCTGATGACACTGCTATCATGACAGTAGATACAAATGTTGAAGGAGCAACGCTAAAACTGCAGAATGCCGTCAACAATATTAGTGATTGGATGCAAAGATGGCTAATTGCATTGAACGAAACCAAATCCGTTCACATAAATTTTACCAATAAGCGAATACAAGACGTTCCAGTGAAAATAAATAACACTACCGTACCCTACTCGAACACCGCAAAATACCTCGGTATGACGCTGGACAACAAGCTTCGCTGGAAAGCACACGTTAAAAAGAAACGAGAGGAAATTGGGTATAAGATACAAGAAAATCTACTGGCTTATTGGTAGGAAGTCGGCTTTGTCGACATATAATAAACTCCTACTTTACAAGCAGGTACTTAAACCTGTGTGGACCTATGGTATCCAACTGTGGGGCTGCACTAAGCCAAGCAATATCGCCATCATTCAACGCTTCCAAAATAAGGTGCTAAGAAACATCGTCGGTGCACCTTGGTATATAAGAAACAGAAATCTCCACAGGGATCTTGAGATGGAATTAGTAACCAACGAAATTGGAAAGTTTGCAGAGAATCATCAGAACAGACTTCTCCAGAATGTTGAGGCAATCCAGCTTCTTGACAATTGTGACAGTGTGCGAAGACTCAAAAGAACTAAACCTTTTGAGTTGGTGAAGTGATGTTAAAAAAGCAGAGCACAGTGTTATGTGAGTGATAGGTGAACAAAGCAGAGCAACGTGCAGTGTGTGAAGTTTAAAGCGTCAGCATCCAAACTAAATTTAAGTTACTCCAATGGGGAACACTTAATATCGAACACTTTTGATACGTAGCAATTTAGGTTAGATTAATAAATCTAGATAGTCATCAGACTAGGTGTTATACACAATTACCTATGAGGTGATGTTAATTAATAAAAAAAAATTAATTATTTGTAAAAGGTACTGTTTGTATTCTTCGTTTTCGCATGGTTTGATTTGTATTTTCTTTTAGATTTGGTCATTTTCAGTTTTATATTGCTTGTTACAGTATTGCTGTCTCTATGTATGTGTGTATGTGTGTGTGTGTGTTTTTAATAATAGCTTATTGTTGTTATAAACAATCGTCTATGTGCGCTAAAAATTGACCAATTTACAACTAATTGTCAACAAACAGATATACGAAATACTGAAAATGTAGAACAATGGTTGGTAGTCGTTTGACCGACTAAAAACGTTTTCCAACATTTCTCTAAAATCTTTCATAATTAAGTTAAGCTGTTGCTTCAGCCATACTTCCGGTGCATACGTATACATCTCTAAATTAGGAATGTGGCGGTATGTTGAAATAGTTCTGCTGTTTATTATTTCCTAACTTGTGTATAACGGTGTAGGTACCTATATTAATTCTCGCAGTTAACAAGAAATGTAGAAATTATACATAAAATAAATAAATGGTGGTAGGATATGTAGGTATATAAAATTATGAAAGTTGTGAGATTCTTTTTTTTTGTAAGGTTAATCATTTCCTTTTATATGTATTATTATGCGAAATATTTAATAGGGTTAGCAATAAAATAAAACTGTCGTAATTCCTTTTTCGTCAGTATATTGCCTATAGGCAAATATAACTCCAAAAAAATTTACATACATGGAACATTTAAATACATTACGACGTGAATAATAATCAACTATAATATATTTTTCGACTATAAAATAATCTAATATTTTGCAGTTATTCACATGCAGACCCGGCGCGTGATATTTTTCTTGTGCATGCGAAAAGAATTCTGGCGCCTTTCGGAAAATATTCCATTGCATTGGCAAATCACAAAGCCGGTGGATTGTTACCGGTTTTGTGGCACGATTAAAATACTCACCTTGGTATCAATAGGCTGTAAACTGTAATCTGAAATTTTATAGTTTGCATGTAGAATTGAAATACTGCAAGGCAATAGCATAAAAATGGTTTTTTAATCAATCTGAGATGTCACAAAATAACGTACAACTCCGTTAAAGACTTCAGTAAATCTGTTTGAGTTTTTATTCCATGGCGTAGTTTTAACTTCGGCGGTTTGCTGTTTAAAACAGGCAAGGCTGTGCTAGAAAAACTACCATCATAATTTTGGTACAAAAGTTATTTAGAACTTATTTTTCATTGATTTTGATATTTTCCTAAATTAAAAATAGCAAGTTGGCATCTTGTGATGTCACAATATCTACATATAATTAGGAAAATGTTGTGTGACATTGTCAGGTAGTACTTTGATTTTAACTCCCATTATATAGTTATTAATGTGTTTGAGAAGATTAGTGGTTTATTTATATGCTTATTATAACTACTACACATGATACAAATAATTATTTATTAACTTTATTAGAATAGAAACTTTACACTAGAGTCATTCCGAGAATTTTTAATTTTAGGTAACCAGCTATTCACAAAGGTTTTTCATAAAACTTATCAGTTTGAACATCGATCACCAACAATTCTAAAATATGAGTCATCTTTTTGTTATAATGTTGCATCAAAATAATAATAAAATGATTCTTTTTCTACATACTGAGTTTGTTCAATTGCTATATTTCCATTTAAAAATAAATAATAATTCTATATTCATAAATACTAGAACCTCCTCTTTCTGTAAAGTGAGAGTTTAAATGCATTACACTAGAATGGATACGAAAAAATAGCGTAATTTTATAATTATTAAACTGTCTCTGTATGTTACAGGTATCAAATTTCAAACATTTCTAGTGTTTAAATTTCTCTAGACAGGCATAAAGTTCCTTGTCTGTTTAAAGTTACTGACACTTGCAATCTTATAACAGGTTTGTAATTTCATACACCTTGAGATGCAGTTGTGTAAAAAACAGCGAATGTTTTCCGCAAATGTCGCCTACAGAAATATATGGAACATGTTTTAAAAATACTATCACGAACTATTTGGCATTTTGATTGATAGCGTAATTTATACATTAAAACATTATCTTTAAAAAAGTCGTCATATTAATACCACCTATTAGTCTTACATAAGTTGACATTGAACTGTTTGTTAGACACTCAAGTTTTTTTTTATATTTTTAAAAGAAATAACAATGTCTGCATGTGGTCTTTCGATTTAGTCCAACTATATGAAATTGTTGTTTGGCACACCGCAAGCTGGTCAGGTATGAGTGAAAAATAAGGACTAAATATAGATATTTGAATATACTATTTCTGATTACTTTTCCAAAAAATATACATTATTTCACGTGATTGAAAACGCACTGTAATTGGCTCAGTCTCCAGTGACGTCACATCGTATTAAGCTTGTGCTTCTGCCGCTTGACTTTACTACGTTAATTTACACACAATGGAAAACAACTTTGTTAAAACGGATAGTGGTAATCAACCGAAGGTTAACGCTTTGATGGTGGGATTCGTCTTTAAAACAATCCTTATTTTTACGCTCCGGAACTACACACAGAAAAGTGATTATTTGGAACGAGAAAACATAATTTCTTGAATTTATTTACTAGATTCAAATGCATATTTACTTGGATGTAGAAAGTTAGGTATATACAAGAAATGCCACATACTCAATATAAGTAAAATAATTACTCAGATAAATGCTGTCAACAAATAAATTCTTTCTTTATAAGAACCAATATTGTATTGAAAGAAGTAATTGAATTTTTCGTCCCAAAAATGTTAATTTCTCAAACGAAGTAATAGTAACTCCATCCAAGTGCGTAGTTACTTGATCCAAGAAAATATAAGACATTTAATATCAGTAAGTATTGTTTACTGAATGAAAAACCACCAATTATTTAACTGAAATGATTCTCACTTCTTTCAAGTAATCCCTTTCTCTGGAATAAATATGCGCACCGTGATTTTGTCAAGGCTCGCGCGCCCGCGCGTGTTGCTGGCGCCGAGGAGCCTAACCTAGTACGCAAAACAACAATGAAGCACCCGTAGGGGATGTGCCTTGTGATTTATTGGGGATGTGTATTGTGATTTATAGTGTACAATAAACGTTTCAACACGGAATAGTTTGATGTAACGCACGCAACAGTTTAGAACGAGTAAGTAAATATAACATACCTATCTTGTTAATTAGCAATAGAAAACGTATTTGTGCCAAATCTTTAAAATTCTTACTTTAAGTAGCTAAAAATATTTACCGGGAATAAATATATACTCTTCATTGAAGACTGTTTACTTACTTCACCAGAGTAACCACTTTCTTAAATCTAGTAATTATTCCAAGAAATAAAATTTCTTGGTTGAAGTCAATAATCTCTCGCGTATATACGAACCTAGCAACTACTTCAGCCAAGTAATTCTCTCTTCGTTCGAGAGATCACTTTTCTGTGTGTACAGTGAGCGCGTAAAGTATGGAAACATGACAAAATCTCAAGAACGGTTTTCTATATTAAAAAATCCTCGAACACGTCGATATATAAATATCAAAATACACCTTATGATATCAAATTAATTTTTTTACGTTGAATTGTTTTTAACAGATGACGTTATCATCATTTTTATTAAATGACAACAATATATTTTTTAATGAATTTGACAGACCTTTTAATTGTCTTAGTGGTAGCATAATATTTTTATGGCCGTACACAAGAAAATTTTCGAGAAAGAGACAATTGAAGGTAATGAAATAAAAGTGACAAAATTCTCCGGAACGGCTCGACCGAATTTAACGAATTTTTGGAATTAAGTATTTTGCAACCATGTGAAGCCACTGGCGTTACTACCGTTGATGCAACGTTTACAGTTTCTGAGATATAACCTCAAACTTTTGAATTTGAAATAGAACACCCAGTATATTTTGACATTTTCTGTTACAGTCTTCATTACTATATCAAAAACATCTAGAAATTAACAAAAACATTTATTACTTAGGTCTAAAAATTAAAAAAGAAAAAAATGATAAAAAAACATTATTACATTTTCTACTGCAACTACTCTAGTTGGTTTATGAGGATTCTCAACCATTGACAAGAACACATTGTTTTAAATTTGATTGCTTTATTTTTTTGTTGTTGTTATTTTTTGTTATCAGTTTTTTCTTTGTTAATTTTTAGACCTAAGTAATAAAGGTGTTTGTTAATTTCTAGATTTTTTGATATAATATTGTAACAAGCGTAGTAACATTGAATGGAAGGCTGTAACAGAAAATGCTAACATATACAGGGTGTTCTATTTCAAATTCAAAAGTTTGCGGTTAAATCTCAGAAACTGTAAACGTTGCATCAACGATAATAACGCCAGTGACTTCACATTGTTGCAAAACACTTAATTCCAAAATTTCGTTAAATTCGGTCAAGCCGTTGCGGAGATTTTGTCACTTTTATTTCAATTGTCCTTCAATTAACCTTCAATTGTCTTATTCTCGAAAATTTTAAGGCAATAAAAATATTATGCTACAGTTAAGACAATTACAAGATTTGTCAAATACATTAAAAAAATATATGGTTGTCATTTAAAAAAAAATGTCTATGACGTCATCTGTTAAAAACAACCGCGCTCCATGCAATGAGTGGAAAAACAGAGTATGTCCTGGACTTATTCTGTTCTTCCAGTCATTGCGTGAAGTACGGTGCTTCTACTGGTAATATATGATTATTTTTTTCATATGTTTCATTTTTCATGGGTTAAAATTAGTCAAATTTTGGACTTATTCTGTTCTTCCACTCACCAATTCACTTGTATTGGCCGCTATTTATTTCAAGTGAGTTTCTACGAGCCAGTCTCAGACACTGTCTTCGCAGTTTCACATCTTACGGAACAGCTACAAATAGTTTATCCGAACTTTTTATTGCCGTATTTGTGCATTGTGGAACTATACACCATTTCTAACCCCGATATATGGACCGATTTTATATCTAGTATGGTGTGACGTTACAAGAATCACGTGACTTCACAGGAAATAATCACGAAAAAAATGCATTTACAAAGTAGAGTAAAGGAATAAACACACTAAGATGGTTTTCTAATAATAGTCAAATACCCTATTGTTGTTATTGCTATAATTCACATAGAAATGTCATGCCACAGTTTATTGTGTAAATATATCGATAATGTCGTTATTTTTTTGTGTGTGTGCGCGCTATTGAATAGATATTGTCTCAGTTCCTTAACGTGGATATCCTGTTTTCGCATAGAGCAAGGACATACGGATAAAATATCAATTGTTTTAATTAATTTCATCTGGAACCAGTCATTATATGTAATACCTGCAGCAGCCATTATTTCAACAGTGCTAAACAATAGAAAATATCGTGACTTATCTTGTAACTTAAGGCTAAAATTGTTGTTACGATAAAAATATTATTAATATTTAATTATAACTTGTAAGAACAAAAGAATATTTTTAGTTTTGTTTCTATTTTCAATATTTGGTTAGATCATGATTTGTAATTCCTTTATATATTTTTATTGATAAATAATGCGATGCAGATAAAAATAAATAAAGATTGATGAAGGTCTCACCAGAATATAGTCAAAAAAATAGTTGAAATGTGGGCGTTAGCGAATAATAAATTTCACTGAAAATTTCCAATAACGTATGTACGTGTATGAAGGTCAATAACACAAGCATTTAGGAGCACTTTCATTTTTTGCTGAACTGGTTTTTTAGTATAGCGTGTTTTTAACTATACATTAATCTGGTTATTACAGAATGACATATGTGATCACGCACGAGAGAATCGCCCTAACTACCATCTCTCGTTTCGATAGTATTGACTCCTGTGTTTGAAGGCGCATAACTCTAAAACTACTGACCAGAAAAAATTGAAATAAAGAGTGTCATACTCCTGAATCATTTCTACCTAAGTTGTCTACCTAATCCTTGAAAAATTACCAAAAGCTTTACGTTGAAACATTTGATTAGATTTGCCATCAAATATAAAATAATCTTAGAAAAACATAAATCAGCAGTTTCTGTACTGCGGGAATTCCTACAAATTCCCTTTATAAGGAATACATTGGTAATAAATTGGCTTTTAAACCATTCTTCCATATAATAAATTGTCAACCTAGTTTGAACGAAAATAGTCCAAATACTCAAATTTTGCCAACATAGCTTTTGTGTTACATAATTCGATAAGCAAATTTCACATCGATTAAAGGATGCAATAAGTATCATAATAATTTATAGTATATATAGTACGTCTTTACATCCCTAATAAGTAAAGCAGCTGGTCTCCGTCTGGTTCTATACAAATCTGAACCGCTTTTTCTCTACTGTAAATGTTATTGTTTTGGATTTAAGCCATTTAAATATTAGGACGACACTGTTCAACATTTTAGTAGAAGTTGTTATTTTCATATTTATGGTATGTAGACATTGAGCGCGTAAAGTATGAAAATATGAGAAAATCTAAATGAGGGTTAGTTATTGTACAAAATTCTCGCACACGTTGCTTTTTAACTCTTGGGAACATGGATATTCCGAATAGAATATGAAAATGCGTTTTGGGTAAAATTAGTTGCACTGTGTACGAACACGGAGTCTCCCGTAAGATTGTTGAAACAAGTGAGATAAAAATGTCAAAAACCTGAACCCAATGTTCTAGAAACCTCAAAAGGGTCTCATAGTAAACCTTAAACTTTGTACGTTTACCTGAAATCCTGAAAGTTTGTTCACAATATATTTCAATCATTTACAACGATTCTAAGTAAAAACAGCTATTCGCTTTTCATTCACAAACAAAATCCTTAATTTTGAAGCTTTTTCTCGTAAATTTTCTGATGTAATTTGTTTACAATTTGTATGCTACCATGAAGACAATTAACAGAGTTATCATAATCAACAAGAAAAATATGGAGTTTGCCATTTGTCGATGACGTCATAAGTACAAAACGGGAAATTGAATTTGTTACAAATATGTGTATAATTTACAATCGACGTGTTCAAGAATTTTTTTAGTTACATAACAAATAGTTTCCGAGATTTGGTCATGCTTCCTACTTTGCGCGCTCACAGAATATTTCTTAAAAAATAACAAAAAAATCAATAAGTAAGAACAGTTCATAATTGAGTAATAACTTTAAGCCCTGTAAAATAAAACCGCAGTAAATTTGGAACACCAAAGTAAAAGATGCAGTTATCATTATTAACAATGAACAACAATGAAACCATGATCAAGTAGATCAGTATCACATATTTTTTCATGATCTCTTACATGTTTACTAGATATCTCATATATTTTGATAAGTAAAATATGGCAAACCTAGGCTGGCACATCATAGAAAACTTGCGCTAACCGAACCAAACCCGAATGTTTGTCATTGATACTCCATATATAAATAACTTGGGAAATTCTTAGAGCAGACAATACAATTTTCTATTTCATTTAGAAGAGATTATTTGGTTGATTTTGTCATGAAAAGATTTATAATAAAATCAACTAATATCAAAATAACTAATAATAACATAATATACAACACCAATACAAATTGCCGCCCCCAAAAGGTTGGCGCCCTAAAGGTGCTCCCACACGCAGTGCCAATAGGGGCCATCATTGGCCATCGGAGTGCTTCGCGTAGCGGGACCCAACTGTGCCAATGCACATCGCCAATATGTCGACCTTGTCCGCTTTATTTCATTCTGTTTTAGCATTGTACGTACTACCGATGAAAAGTTTAGTTATCTATCTATGTTTTATCTATGTTTGTAAACACTTAAGGACAATGATGATTTATTATTTGCCCAAATGCCTGATTGCCCAAATGTAAAAACATGAAAACTTTTTTTAATATTTTGTAAATTTATTCACAATAATTATGGTTCTTATAAGCATTATATTAACCTTACAGTTACAATAAATCAACAAGCAATAAAATAATATTCTGAAGACAATATCGAAGTCGTTATAATGGGTGACCCACGGCATAGGTACGTTTGTTTATTTTTTTGTGTTTATGACGCTGAAGGAATGAACGTTGTGTTAATAGACAGAAAATGCCAATTTATGGGATGGTCTTGGGGTTAGTATCACTTCCGGGTTTTCCGGAAATGACGTCATCATTAAAATTTAAAAATGAATTCGCACACAATGGGGAGTCATACGGTATTTAGGTTCTGGGATTGCGGTCAACCTTATTCGCTAGGGTGGGGTGGGAAAGGCGAGGGAGGGGGTTGGAGGGAAGCGGGATATGAATCTACATACGATGGGGAGTCATACGGTATAGGGGTCCAATGATTGCGGTCAACCCTCTTCCCTACAATCTTGACTACAATCAAACAAAGTTGCATTTATATAATTAACAACAATTAACTATTTATTAATTAACAATTTATAGATTAGTTTTAAGCGGCAAATTTAAATAATCTGATGTATTTAATATATTCAACAAAGTTTAAAAACTATCTTTATTTTTTATCTTTACATAATATACATACACGTAATTAAAACTCCGTGTATGTAAGGGTTCTCAATTTTTCTTTGTATCTTATTATCAATAATTTCAGTTTTATTATATAAATTATATTTTTAATCAAAATTATGAATTCATCGATTTGACTGAAGTGAAATATTTATATAAAGAAACGACACAAATTAACAGGATCCTGCATAAAAATATAGACCACTCAGTGTATCAGATCTTATCCCATCTTATTCCGTATTTGTTGCTTGAAACATAAAGAAAATAAAAAGGGAGACGTCACGTGGCAAATATAAAATACTAAATAATTTTGTTTCCTGTATTGCTGTATATTTGTATTCCTTAATGTATTTAATATTTTCCAACGTACTGTATAAATAATGACTGAAAAACATGTTTATATTTAACAACCTTATTAAACAGTGTCCTCTTTCGAGGGTTCCTTTTTTTAATTCTAAGCAACAATGCACTGCTTAAAATAATGGGAGCCGCGGCTACAGCAATGATATCGTCTTCACTGTTCATTTTTAATTCTCTACGGGACGCTACGAGCCTTCTACGATACACAGAAATACCTTGCGCCCAATACCAACGTTGGCCAATGTTGGCGAAGTGAATGCGCACACTACGCGCAGCGCCTCACATCACCAATATTGGCGAGACGTTGGCACTGCGTGTAGGAGCTCCTTCAGGCTATAGCCCATTTAGCCCTGTGGTTAGGGTGGCCCTGGCTGGCGTACTTTGATGAACAGAGCAAAACTAAGAAAGCCTCAACCCTTTGGCCATACTATAGCATGCTACACGCATGTTTAAATATGTATAGAATATCGATATTTCGCAGTTTATGCGATTGCAAGTGATTCTAAAAAGGCAGTTTGTGTTTCTTAAGGCCATGAACGTACTTTGTTTCCAGCGTGGGACAGCCTGTATATACAACGATATCTGCTTACTCTAGCAGACAAGACGTTAGGCTAGATTTTCTTGCGACGACCTTGCTGGCGACAAAGACAATGTCCGGCCAACAACTGGCAGAACATACGTCAAGCGAACCCATTCACTTTTATCCACATCTAGAGTGCCGGATAAGTCTCACAGCCGTCTACATGTACATAGATTGAAATTGGAATGCTCCACTTTTTTATTTCTTATTTATTATAACGTATGACCTGCCGGTTTTCGGTTGCCGCTTTAAACGAATTAGAACAGTTTTCTGAGATCAAATATAAGATATAATAAAATTGCTTTATAAACCTATAGCTGTGTCTGTATTTGGCAATCTATTATTTCGAAAATTATTGTGTTAGGATTATATTTATAAGGACTACGTGTTGGATACATTTATGTTGTGTAAACTGTGTACGATTTGGGAAAGTTGTACCAACAATCCCTTCGTGGGGTTGTTCATTGGGGTACTGAATCCGACTTTCAACTTCGCTACTTCCCACGGATGTGGCCTCCCACCGAAAATCGCAAAAAAACTAAAAATTTTCGACCGTTTTCCAGTTTTTTGCGAAAAAGTGATAAAACTATGCACTTTTCGAGGTAGACCATTCCATACAAAAATAAAGTACATTAAATTTTCTATAAGAGCACTCCTGAAATGCGTTTTTGGTTGAACGGTTTGGCCGCTAGAGCGCGCTGAAAGCAAGGAAAATTTTCCTACTTTATGTAAAACCCAGTTTTTAAGTTAGTTAAAAAGGCTGATTGTGCTAAAACTACATTAATTTCCCCACAAATTGCACATCTTAATCACTTATTTTCGCCAAACCGTGTAGCCGCGAAATTGGGTCGATATACAGTAGAGCGTCGATAATCCGAACTAATTGGGACCGAAGGTGATTCGGAATATCAAATTGTTCGGATTATCAAATATTGCAGCTAAATACTAGAAACTATGAGTATTGGATAGAAGTTCAATCTTAATAAAACCAACACCATTCGATCCCGCTCTTCTTAAACTATAGGAATGTCAAAAAGTAAAAATCGAAGGATATCAAAGAGATATCTAAGGGATATCGGCGAGATATCGAAGGGATATCAAAGGGATATCTAAAGGATTTATTTATTATTTATTTATGACTTATTTATGATTTATTTATTTTTTTATTCATTTACCTAATTGGGACCGAAAGTAATTCGGATTACTAATATATATATATATATATAAAACAAAAACATTTTTCTGTAAACAGGAACCGACAAAAATGGCTTTTCCCTAGGTTACTTAGTGATTTATTTTATTATTAGTTTTTTGAACGTTCGGATTAGCGAACGTTCGGATTACCGAGGTTCGGATTATCGACGCTCTACTGTATTATGTCATATTAACCTAAGCGAAGCCGCGAAGTCAAGAGCCCGAATGTTTATAAAAAAAATAAAAATTTACATAATACATTAAGAATTAATTATTAAAAAGAGCAAATTCATAGTTAATAAATAAATAGTAATAATATAGGTCTCTACTGAATTTTTGGTGAAGGGCTCTTGTTATCGCGGTTTCGACTAATGTGACATAAAATTTCAACGCGCTTTAGCGGCTACACAGTTTGGCCAAAATAACTGATTAAGTTATGCAATTTGTAGAGAATTTAATGTAGTTTTATTAGAATCTAAGGTTTTTTGTAATTACACGCACATCACATAAAGTAGGAAAATTTGGCCTTCTTTCAGCGCGCTCGAGCGGCCAAACCATTCAACCAAGAAATACACTTGAGGGTGCCTTTTATAGCAAATTTAGTATACTTTATTTTTGTACATAGTGGTCTACGTCGTAAAGTGCATAGTTTTATGACTTTTTGGCAATAAACTGCAGAAAAGTAGAAAATTTTGAGTAATTGCGATTTTCGTTGCGAAGTCTTATCCGTGGGAAGTAGCAAAGTTGGATGAATCCAATACAATTGGATGAAGTATTCACAATAAAAATAAATTTATTAGTATATGTAAAATCAACATTATGTGCACAGAATTTTCAAAAAATCTTCCAGGTAAAGTAGATCAAACTGAAAGTTGCAATTTTCAAAATTAATTACCTGATTTATCCGAGAGTTAGGCATATATGATAATCATTTATTATATATACCATATTAAGTTAAAAACCTCTTAAAGGAGAGCAAACTTCAGGATTAATAATTACCCAATTTATCTGTGTGTTAATTGTATATGGAAATCGCATAAATATCGCATCAACTTTGCCAATAATTTCATATAAAGCAATCCTAGGAATGGCAAAAAAGCTTGAAGTAGGTAGAGTGAATAGAAAAGTTTTAACTTCAGTTGAAATTAAACATATGCATGAACCAGTTTGCCATTCACAAATGAAAATATAAACATCTTGACACGCCTTGAGGATAAAAATCATAATTTATTAATTAATTTTTGTAGCGAAATTTTAGAAAGTAACACATAGGGTTAGAAACTCATAAAGATATTCGATATCATGGAACACTGCTGGCTAACATCTCACTTTTTAATACCATATACACACTAAATATTCGATATTCTTAATACATTATGTATAGAGCAAAGATGAAAGCAAATTGGCGGCATAAAATGTCTCCCATATTGTAGCAATCCGTTTCTTGGTTCATTACTTATTTATTAGCTACTAATTAATGTTAGTATTAATTAGGTAGAATAGCACACGCACAGTTTTTTATGATTTATGTATAACTTACTTATCATACATTACCATTGCTATGTCTTCATGGCTACATATGGAAATATAACTTTTAATAAGTTACGCATATACACTACTCAAAAAAATTGGGGGAACACTTTTTTCGAAACGTGTAACTTTTTAAATAATAGTTTTAGTTTTGTGTGTAGTAGGTCGTATACGAAGATTGAGGATAGATTTGTAATTATTAGTAAGATTATTGATTTTTCTAAAGGGTGAAAACCGCGTAAAATTGTAATTTTGTGAAACCGTTAGACAGACAGTTTTCCGGAAACCGTCAGACAGAAATTAAAAAAAGATATTGTTGTTTATACCTGTCCACATAAACGCAATGTTATTTCTTTCCAAGAAAAGCGTACACCATATACAGGAGTGTATCCTAAGTTGATGCTTTTCTATGAACAATATAGATGATACTCATTTATGAGCTTTCAAAATATAACCTTTTTGTTAAATAAAAAAGCTACACAAAATTGTCTCTACTATTAAAATATTTTTAATCGTTTTCATTTCTCTTCAAGTAATAAACATCATAAAAATTTTATAGACAGAATGTCTATAAAATAATTTATTTGGAAAATTATACTTTATTTGCTTGTATTTATATATTTGTCGAATTTTATGATGTTTATTATTTGAAGAGAAACGAAAGCGGTTAAAAATATTTTAATAGTAGAGACAATTTTGTGTAGCTTTTTTATTCAACAGAAAGGTTATATTTTGAAAACTCATTTGTTTAAATTTTTGTTTCAGAAGCTAATTGATCTGTATTTCAGACAATATTAGGACATATTTATACAACGAACCTATTAGTACAATTGGATTTAGTAGAACTTTAAAGATGACGAAGAAACCATATCTAACATTTCTTTTATGGGCATTATCTTCCTAATTTAAATAAAAAAATAAATATTTTTCTCATTAAAATAATAATTTATTTAAACTAGTTCACATCAAATGACCAATTGTATTGATTTACAGTCTCTTAAAATTAGATACTGCGAATTAATAATACAGAAAGCTGATGAATTAAACAGAAAATCATTAAAATGAAACAAACAGTTTCGTCAAGATATGTTTTGTAAATTTCCACAAGAATGCCCTTGTTAGTACGCAGTGAATTCTGCACTTATGTAATTAAAAATATGTCGGCATTATAAAATAAATCCTTGCTTGTTCGTCATCAAATTATCAGTTTGATTTGTAAGAGCTAATGTGAAAATAAGGCGAACTAATCAAAAAAATTGCTAGTGCCTATACGGTACGCACAAGTCCTCAAAGAAGATTTGTACGTATTAGAAAATGCTATGTGGCGATGCATCAATGTCCGATGCATTTACTGTTGCAGTGCAACTCTGACGGTCCGAAATCACAAACGAATATTGTACAAATTTGTTGGTATGTCATAGATTTTTTTTGTGTTTTATAAAAATCAGCCGGTAATCAAGGATGGGTGAAAAATATTCGGTGAACGAACTTAACAGGAAAAATAAATCACTCATGGCATCGTTTAGACCAATCAATAACAAAAATTTTCGATTTGCGTGGCAAATATATCTGCCAAATATTTAACATGTGACAAATATTTGATATTCGGCAAGTATACGAATATGTAGCCCCGGCTTTAGACGAGCGTATGGAATAGAAATTTCTGATCAAACTGTTAGAAACAGATTAAAAGAAGCGAATTTGAAACCAAGACCTGTCCGCGCACCACGCCTTACGCAGTCCTGACCTGAATCCTATTGAACACGTGTGGGATCAGCTTGACCGACGTGTTCGCAAGCGCCCTGATCCACCGAAAACCCACAGAAAACCCGACAAAATCCAACATATTTCTCTGGCTGTTTACGATTTTGGTTATTATTACTACAAAAAATATATAAAATCGTTTATTTGGCATAAATAGCTCATATTTCGGACTTAATCTGTTTATGCAGACACCTATTCAACCGTAAACCTATCGAGTTACTCTGAATGAATCAATTTTAGCAATATATAGATGTTATCTGCAACCACAGACAGTTACGTAAGTCCTATGGTAAAGTTGAGGCATTCTTAAGGTCAGAGATTTGGTAGGGTTATGTCGTCTGGTTCTGGTAGAGTATTCAGGTGCGACATGAGACTGCGATGTCGGGCCTGAAGGGTGGGGCCTCAAAGCGAAAGTGATCTGGTAAAACAGAGGACTTATCAAACCATACTGTATAATTTTCTGCATTTGCTCACATACAGCACGTGTGACAAAAGCTAGGCAGTAGTTTTTAGAGAACATAGTAACTTTGGTAAATTATAAGTGAGTTGTGATCGTTTCTATTAAAATAAGCACGTTTTGGATTGTGAGGAACAGAAATAAGAAAATTGTAAGTCACCCTTTTATTTTTATACTTCTACTTTTCTTTAGATTATTATGTGTACTTATTTACTTATTTTTATTATTACTGAAGAATTACTTGCAACTTTAATACATATCTTGATAGTTCTAATTAAATAACTATTACACAAAGAAAGGAAAATGAAATTTATCGATTATTTTTGTTACAAAATTCCCACAATAGAACTGTTCATTGTTCCTGTTGGATTACCATTAAACGTGAGAATTTAATAACGTAGATCTATGGCGTCGTAATGTTCAATGGATTACCCTCATTCTACAAGAATACTGTGCAAAAATACATTGGGAAAATGCTGTAAAATGTTGTAATAACATTCTTGAAAACGACTGGGATTTTGTATTTTAAAAGCTTAATGTGACTTTTCTGTTATTTGTATACTTATTCTTTCGAGCTAAGGTTCACAATCTTTTTGTTCCTTTAGAACAAATTTTTTTCAAAGCAAAATGATGTGAAGAGTTAAAGTAAATAATGAACTAAGTGCCAAAAATTGAAAAATTGGTTTTATTACATTAAAGTGGGCTGGATATCACTGGCTTTAATGTAAATAACGGGCTACACTAAAGTGCCTTTAGTCAGTGCCAGTAGTTGCTTACAATTAAAAAATTATGCATTTTATAAAAAAAATGATTCCTACAAAAAACTCTTAAAATTAAAAAAATAAATAAATATACAGGATGTTCTATTAGAAAAAGAAAAGGTTTGCAAATTTCCATAATAAAATGAATAATATATTAAACAAGAGCTTGTTTAAACCCAAACAACTTTTATTTGAGTATTTTTTGAAACTATTTACGGTTGGGGAATTATTTAGGTGTTCCGGTAATTTTGACAAATTTTGATATATAAATTTTGTATACTTTTAACTCAAAAAATAATATAAAAAAATATAGGTACATAAAAAAAATTATTTCTATAAACAATTCTTAGAATTAATATTAGAATTAAAAAATGTAAAAATATGCAGTCTATTTAAAAAAAAAGGAAAAGTTACCAAATTTCCATAATACAATATATTTAAACGATAGCTTGTTTAAAGCCAATTGTATATAACAAAAAATTTCTGTTTTTTTTATTTTAGAATAACATTTTATTTTGATTTTTAATAAAAAGAAAATGTACGATATTGTTGGTATCAATACTGTGTGATACCTTGAGTAGTTTGTGAAAAAAAAAATATCAAAGCTTGTTTTTGTTTTTTTTTTAAATAATAATTTAAAATAAAAGGAAAACGTTGAGTGAATTTTGATTTCTGGTCCTTACTTTTTCTGAAGGAAGTTACTAAAATAAGTCATTTTCAATGTAAACTTTATATAAACATCTTTAGATTAAACGATTGCACCAAAAACAACAGTTTTTCAGTACATTTGCAAAATAACAAGTAAACGCATTTTTAAAGAAAATTAATGACTATAAAATCGAGCAGAACTATCAAATTTAGCATGGCTTTCGGTAAACGAAGTCCCCATGTATTTTTTCGATCAACACGGACACTTTCTAGTATGAAAAGTATCAACTTAGCTTAAAATATGTATAACTAAATATTATGGCACTTAGCACCTTCTACGAATTTTTGAATTTATTTTAGATTGGTTTTTGCGATACAAGACCTCGGCAAAAAACTACACCGCCATGTGATGTACAATTTGTTTAAATATTTTTTTTTTATTATTAATAAATATAAGATGCTTAACATATTGAAACTAATCTAAAAGATTAACCATCAATTTAAATCTGAATTCTTAAAACTAGGTACTTGTCTCTAATAGGCTATCCACTGATGTCCCTATATTTACTTTGTCCCAAACAAGAAGCACTAACACTTCACTCACTGTGCTCTGCTGTTTACACATTTCACTGATTCACTAGTTCGAAGGGTATAGTTCTTTTTAGTCTTCTCACTAGATTCTGGTTGTCCAGTAGCTGCAGGGCCTCTACGTTGACGTGATGGCTTAGGCGAGATTCATGCTTAGTGGCGAATCTTTTTATCTCTTGGATGACTTGTGGGACACCAAGATCACGGTGCAGGTCACTATTCCGTATGTACCAAGGAGCGTTAACCATATTCCTTAGTACTTTATTTTGGAAGATCTGGATTCCTTGTATATTGGAGCTTTTTGCGCAGCCCCAAAGCTGGATGCCGTATAACCAAATCGGTTTTAGTACTTGGTTGGAGACTTGTAGTTTGTTCTGTACTGACAACTGAGAGTTTCTTCCCAGAAGCCAGTATAGTTCTCTGTATTTGACGCCAAGCTCTACTCTTTTCTTTTTAACATGTTCTTTCCACCTTAGTTTTGTATCCAGTGTCATACCAAAATACTTTGCAGTGTTCGCATATGGAACTATGGCATCGTTAATCTTGACATGAGGTATGTCCTCGATTCTTTTGTTTGTGAAGTTAATGTGGAGAGATTTCAGTTCGTTGAGCTTGGTCTTCCATTTTCTGGTCCATTTGTATATTTTGTTACTAGCTTGTTGAAGATTCCTGGTAGATTCACCAATAGTTGATCCCACTGCCATTAGAGCCGTGTCATCTGCGAATGTGGCGACTGTTACATTTTCCATCTGTGGAAGGTCACTTGTATATAGTAGATAGAGAATTGGTCCCAATACACTACCCTGGGGTAGTCTGTTTAAATATGCATAAAAAATTAGGGATGGCTTTCTATAAAACATTTATCTTGCTGCACACTATTTTCTAAATATCTCGGAATAATGTTATTGGCGGTTAGTTCGTTATTTAATTCAACTCTTCATGTATGGTTGGACATTTATAAATAATAATCCTTACACAAATTTTGAATAAGGAACCACAGTGAATATTGTTTTCCCGTACATATTATATTTCTACCTAAAAAGTTTTTTTTTAATTTAGGCTTTTTGTTAACCTTGTCACCGAAAAGTACATTCGGAAACATTGTAGAACAATAACAATATTTTTGATGTCACTTTTGACAGTTACATAATCTAATTAACTAATATGACGTGTTTGTGCTAATTTCGTGTCATCTCTCTATTGTGCTGAAAACCTTTTTGTTCAAAAGGGTCCAAAGGAACTGGATGTTTACTCTTAGCATTTTTCAAGGATTTTGCAAATGAGTCGCCATTTCTGTAATTTCGTCAAAATAGTTAAATAATAAATTAAAGTAGAGAAAATTTTGTATAATTTACGTCTATGACATTTTTTTGTAAAATTAGTAGTTTAGCTGCATGAGCAAATTCTATTTGATTGAGATCGGTCGTGTCTGCATTAATATAAAACTAGTTAGCCAGGATTTGACAGATATTTTCATTCTAATGACAGTAGGTAGTGTCAAAGATCGTGATGTTTTGACAATACCTATTGTCAATAGAATCAAAGCATCTGTCAAATCCTGGCTAACTAGTTATATTTTAATTTTTCGACTTGCATAACGTTACGCCATTGTTTCTTTACAATGTTTTAATGTCACTTTTGGCCACATTTTTCAGACTCTTAGCTTATAATACCATGTATAAACCACCGGGCGACAAACGTTGAGCAAGAAACCCAATAAAGAAATTCCTCTAAGTGTTAACGATGACCGATTGTTGCCATTTATAACGGATAATTGCAGTTCTCAATCGCGCTTTTATGACAGGCAATCACGTTGTTGACATTTCTCACCGTAAGAAGAAAATAGTTAAGCCAAAGAACAGCTAAACCGTATACAGAAAAATAACAAAAGGAATTTCACTAGAAGACAATAATCTGCATGTTTCCTTTTGTCAAATAATTACAGCGCTAGCATAGACATTATTCTACACAGTTCACTGTCAAGTATGCTTTTACGAACAAAGGTAATATTATTTGTACGAAATACCTGGCAAGGTTATCTATACGTTCGTTTTTTAATGCGGTCAAACGAAGTCAACCCACTTTTTTTTGGCGTACCAAATACGGAACAAGAAATACATGATATACATTTGTCTACTTTGCACAATGACTTAGATATCGCTTTAATATTTTATTCGTTAATATGTACCTATGTGTTTGTTAGAATAAACTAACGAAGTGTTACTTCTAATTAGTAATAATTACTTAATTCGCGGATATAACAATTAAGTATAATTGAAATGTAATTATAAAACTAGGCAATGATAATTACATGCTAGATTTTTTGTGATAAGTGATGAATCTGCAAGTAAGTGTCGATGACACTATTTCAGTCAATGAAATGCCCTTTTTTGTCCTATACAGGATGTCTCACGGAATTGTTCCAATAAAAGTTTTTGATGTTATTATTTAAAAGACGTGATAGTAAATATCATTAAGAACCTATTTAGGCATATTGACCAGTATACAAAGTATTAGGTATTATTAGTATTAATATTTAGTATTGTATCAAAGTAAACCATAAGGTTTAATTGGTTAGTCTCAAAACGCTATATGTGGCAACTAACTGATACTAACAAACTATTAGTTGAAATTGTAAAATTCATTATTATAAATTCAATTAATTAATTGTAATTGCAATTAACTGCAATGAAGTAGGTAATTGTTAATTGCAATTAGATTTTGCACAAACTGCTAGCGATGGACCTAACTATACCTATAATGGACGTAATTTTTAATTTCTCGAGGAAAAGTCATTCATTATAAAGAGTTTTGGATGTTCTAAAAAGTCGAAAGCCATTGTTAATAGTTTGATTTAACATACAGGATGGTTAGAAAACACCAAAATGTTAAATTGGCCGAAGAGTAAACTATCGGTTTTTCGGAATTAGATCAAAAATGTTATAGGTAAAAGTTAGTTTGAATTCATTTTATGCTCTAATATCAAACTTGAATGTTCTGTTTCAAATTTTACATCTCGGACCAGTGAAAAGACATTACATAAAGGTAAACTAAAAATTTAGAGACCAGAATTATGATTGATCAGTTGACAGTAGTAACAACGTATCCAAGCAATTTGTTGATAGAAGCTGATTGAAAGTATGTTGACTTTAGAGCAAAGGGTTTATTTAGTTCTTTGTTACGGCAATATATAAAAGTGAATGTTTGGTGTGGGATTTATTACAAGAAAATAATTGGACTATACTTTCTTGACGGTACTGTAAACCAAAACACTTATTTTGATATGTTGGAAAATTTTTTGCTACCTACTTTGGACGAAATCAACTTACAGCTCAGGTGTTCACTACACTATCAACACGACGGTTGTCCTGCTCATAGCGCATATCAAATCAGGGATTGGTTGAACAGACATTTTCCAAATAAGTGGATTGGACGATTCGGCGCTATAGGATGGCCACCACGTTCACCTGATTTAACGCCGCTTGATTTTTTTCTGTGGGGTTATTTTAAACAGAAGGTGTATGCGAATAATTTTCATGATACTGTAGACATTCTAAAATTAAAAATTAGGGACGCAGTAGACGAAATAAATGAAGAAACAATTGATTTGGTATATCGGGAGTTTAGAAAAAGATTGAAAAAATGAGTAGAATACAACATTGAAATGTGATATCTGGGCATAAATTTAAATACTTATAAAACAACTTTTATCTATAACATTTTTGTTCTAATTCCGAAAAACCGATAGTTTACTCTTCGGCCAATGTAACATTTTCGTGTTTTCTAACCATCTTGTATGTTAAATCAAAATATTAACAATGGCTTTCGACTTTTTAGGACATCCAAAAGTCTTTATAAAGAATGACTTTTTCTCGAGAAATTAAAAATTACGTCCATTATAGGTATAGTTAGGTCCATCGGGGGACACACTGTATATGAAGCAAATAAATTATACCCCAACGAAAGAGAAGTCACTAAGTGGTCTCAAATTTTGGCAACCTTACTACTTACGTCAAAAGCTTTCACGACCAGAATCATTAAAAAAATAAACAGTAAAATAAAGGAGGTACAAAATTGGACCAAGTATACTACCTTGTGGTACCTACTCCAGCTTTATTATTTTTGTGATTTTGTCCGTTACTTTTCGGATACCATATACCTTGATCGTCACACTTGTTGACATTGGCATTTAACAACAATTTATTAATTTCGCAATACCTGTTTTGATTATACATTTTCTGTTTTGTAAATACTATATCGATTCATAACGGCAAAAGTTATTGTTTATACATTACACAAATATAAATTGTTTTGGCTTCAGTATCATCTTTAACATCTGATTTATTTCAAGCGAAATCTTTATAACTTATACGTCTTGATAATTTTATGATTTATACCATACGAGTTCACTGTAACAACATGAGAACAAAGAAAATAATATAGACCTGTACACTCTGTAATTATATTAGAACCTTGTGTAAAAAGTGTAACGTATGTGATTTAAGATTACGAAATCACCGATGCAATCATGCTAAGTAGAAAGGAAATGAATAAGCAGCTCTGTAGGATAATCTGCATTCTAGTAAACGTGCATTTATAGACGATATTATAGCATGCTAATAGGTCATCAATGCCTTTAATTACTATTAATGAATGTTGCTTGTAATCGAATACTATCAAAGAGGTTGTTAACACGAGCTTATGGGCCAATAAAAACATATCAAATACGAATAACTTTGCTAGCGTTCTGACTAAATTTGAATCAATTATTCAAAACAATAACAACAAAAGTTGCATACGTTAGGCAGTAATGTAATATTATTTCGCAATATTCGTTCATATATAGATGCATATTTGCATAATATATGTAATAAAATTATGAACAGTTGAAAAATAAAGCAATTTGTGACCCCGCACGAGAGAATCGCCCTAACTGCCACCTCTAGTTTTGATAATATAGACTCCTATGTTTGAAGGCGCATAACTCTAAAACTACTAAAACAGAAGCAATTGAAATAAAGTCTATCATACTCCTGAATCATTTCTACATACGTTGTATAACTGTCTTTCCATTTTTTCCTCGTAAACCGCTTGCCACAAAAGTTTCAATTTTTGTTCAGGTTGCATTTAGAGCCTCTTCTATGATTGGCGTTTTTGTTTTCTTCAGTTTTTGTGTAATAAAGGTTGCGATCACGATTTTCATGGAAGCGGATATCTCAGTAACGAATATTAGCACGACATCGGGATATGCACGTAATCAATCGTCATATTTTATTTAATGCGACTGTAGAAACAGAATTCCATAATAATTTTTAAGTAATTTTTAAAGCGATTGAATATGAACGGTAAATGGAAACGTAGCTGGGACAGTGGAGATTATTTACTATTTGTACGATACGATCATAACAATTTAATTTCGGAATTTTGCATAGTAGTGCGAGTTAAATATAAATTATGAATTTATGTACAATTAATTATACTCAACTATATTTTACAAACACGGATTCACTGATCGCGTCAAAACTTCGTATCTCGTTCGACTGCCTCGCACCAAAACCCACAAGCGAGGGAAGCCGAACTGCGCAAAATATTGTTCGTGTTTATTTCGGTTTTAAAAATTAACAAATAGTCGGAATGCTATTAAATTCAAGGGATATGTATCTCAGTAAATAAGGATTATTTGCATGCTAACATTCGTTCCTGAGATATCGGCTTCCATCAAAATCTTGTTCGCAACCTTTATTACATAAAAACTGAAGAAAATAAAAACGCCAATCTATAGAAGAGACTCTAGATGCAACCTGACCAAAAACTGAAATTTTTGTGGTAAGTGTACCTCCATAATCTTCATAAGGCTGGATAATGCATCATTGACAACACATATAGCTATACTTGCTGCAATATACACAATAGGGTATTTGACTGTATTAAAAATATGGCATGTATTATAGTCATCCTAATAGATTACAGTTTAAGAAAACTATTTGTTATTACTTTTCAAAAAAAAAATGCTTTATTTCTATGAAAAACCAAAATTAAAATTGAATTTTATTCACGTCCTATCACGTGATTGAAAACGCTCTGTAATTGGGTCAGTCTCCAGTGATGTCATTCGTTAGTCCGCCTTAGAGCGCGTTCGGTTTGTCAGGGTATGGTATGGGGAGAGCAATGCTCAGATAACTTGGGTCGGCTGTCTCTCTCTTATATGCAGATAAACGCCGTATGACGTTAGTCCGCCTATTAGGCAGCGCGTCACTCTCACCGTAAAATACCGGGTTATCCGAACGCGCTTTTATGCTTTTCCCGTTTGATTTTAATAGCACGAAAGCGTCATGTAAGCATAACTTTGTAGGTTAGGATAGCCCTAACCTTCAGCTGTCAGATCAGATAATACCTTTCGAAAATACGATAGATAGCTTATTCTAGTCAGTTTTACTTATGTCGAAGTAATCTTCACAACAGAAAACACTTGTATTGGCGGCTATTTATTTCATTTGGATTTCTACGAGCCAACCACTTTCTTCGCAGTTTCAAATCTTGCGGAACAGCTACAAATAGTTTATCCGGAGTTTTTCTTGACGTATCTCTGCATTGTGGATTTATACACCATTTATAACCCATTTTTATGTAGAAATTGTGAAAGCAACACATCATACAACACAATTACCAAACGGCGACGATGCCGATGCTGACAGACCATATGGGCCGATTTGACATCTTGACATCACATCATCTTGACATCTTGACATCACTAACCGGTGACGTCACACAACAGAAAGTATCGTTTTGGCGGGACTTTTTGTGATTCAATTTTTAACGCTGATTTTTATGAAATATTGAGGAAATAATTACAAAAAATAATGCATTTACAATGTACAGTGAAGGAATAAACACATTAAGATGGTTTTCCAAAAATAGTCATATATCCTATTACTTTGCCACTTGAAAGTGAAAATAAAAATGAAATCACCAGGTAGCATTTCATCGGTCAGAATTTATGATACAGTGTCGCCCAGATTTATTTTCTTCATTTTATCAATTGAATCATGATTATGACGAATGGCTAGTCCATCATACATTGAAAGCTCTTTCATAGGCTTCTGGGTTACCTTCCCTTTTTCTTCGAGGCCCTAACTGGTTTTTGTCAAATGGCGGGGACGAGTGCCATTAGTTTGTTCACGTGATCTATGCATTCCTTTTCTTATTTGCTTTTCTTATTCCAAAATTTGCTAGCTTTGCAGTAAGTATTTAGATTTTATGAGAATATCAACAACATTTCTCCAGCTGATAAGCGCCACCAATCATACAGAGAAGAAAAGCTATGTTTTCTCTATGTTCCATCGTCCGAGACAGTTACGCCAGTCTTTTTTTACTATTTTCAATTGACTTTTAGCCCTCCCTTCTTCTGCTGCTTTCTGCATACTTTGTTGACAATGCTTCTGTTTACACAAAAATGGTGTGAACAAGTTTATCGTAAAATGAGTGAAAAATCTGACGAGGAAAGTCCTTGAATGCGCAAAACTTTTCAATTACATCTTCACCTATCTTAAAGTTTGTTCAAAATTCTCACAAGAAACCACGATTTGAAATCCTAAGTCACGGTTGCCACTTTCGGCCAATTTCGCATTTGATTTGCACGTTTTACACACTACAACTTGTGAAATAGCAGAAAACACAACAACGAAGTTCAAAAGATGATAATTAAACGTCATCCACCTCAACGTTGTAATAATGTTCAACCGACATTACTTTTTTACCGGTGTGGACTGTGGATACGTTATCAGGCAGAGGCGACTCTAGTTCCAAACCATTCAATGCTTGTCATATTAGTTCTATTTGAAAATCTGCTGCTTCCTTTCGACTCCTTTCGATCACGATATACTCCAAGAATCTCACTAATTATTTCTGCTATTTTTTTACCAACTAATCAAGAACAACACACGTTACATCAGACAGCTGTAACATTGTGCGGCTAGCGTCAGTTCAACGAACGTACCGAGGATATTTCCACAAAATCTTTATGTTTTATAATATTTTATGTTATATTTCACACCACGCATTTAATTCCTCCAAATAAGATAAGAACGTATAGGTCTCTAGGCTGTAACCTCTCACGCTAAACTTTTTGCATGTACGCTCGGCTAGACGCTTGGCCGTATGTTCATCAAATAAGCATTTAAAATTTCTTTTCCAATATGAAACGTATTGTACCTTATTTCTAAGATCTCAAGACATCATTTAAGTGAAAAAAAAAAACTCTTTTGATTTTTCAAGAAATCTAGAGTGTCATGTTTACACCGAGAGGCAAAGAATTATCTTATGCACCTTCAAACACTTAGGGCGATTCTCTCGTGCGGTCACATATACAATCCCGCGGCAGTATTTCTCTAAAAAGGTGTTCTTAAAATATATGATATATGAGGAGTCTTTTGGCCATAGCAAAAAAGGAAAACTTTCTAACCACTATATCACTTGAGATAAAATTTACATGGCAGGCTAATAGCTTTCTTTGAAGAAATTTATTGCCAACTAGATCACTGTAACTTAGACTTGACTGCGTAACATTACGTTCTTAACCTAGATAATGCTAATGAGTTGAGCTATAAATACAAATATAACAAACGACACATTCATATTAACCGGATATACATATAGGTATTAAATACAATATAAAAAATATTTAAAGTAAACGGAGGTTTGTTTTTTGTTTCATGTTCATTGGAATATAGCTATATAAATTGTGTGGTTATGTCTTTTATTTCATCTATAATTTGAACTTAAAAACTAGTAAAAAGTAAAGTTCGTGTCATCGTTTTAGAATACTTGATAATGCATCACATTTATAGCTAAGGTGACCAGAATTTTGTTGTAGTAAAGCGGGACAGTAGCGTCGTGTGTGTGTGTGTGTGTGTGTGTGGGGGGGGGGGGGGGGGGGTATTCGTCTTTGCAAAAGACGCAAAACGACAAATTTAACACAAAAATTATAGTTTTTTTCACATTATCACATATTCCTTTAAATTTTTGTACTTTTGATCAAAACATACTTGTTTAAACAAAATACATGTACTTCACTGCATAGGTACTCGATATTATTTGCATTATTAGTGATTAATTGTTTTGCTATACGCATTTAAAATAAATAAATATTTTATGGTTAGGTACAAGAAATAGTGTACTTCGTTATCGTTTCTGATTGGAATTGAAGTTGTAAATATTAACTGTTTCCTTTTACATAAAGTTTTCAAATATATGCATTTCGCACGAAATAAATAGACTTTCATCAACCAATAAATAATATTAAGAAGACTAAGAAAGATTAATTACATTCTTATGGTTAATAAAAGAAATCTTACGGTCAAAGAAGATACCAAACAAATGTTCTAATCTAACGACCCTGTACAATACAACAAAATATTCCAAATTTAGGAGTACGTTTTTGTTAGAAACTTACCAGCCTATATTAAAGGAACGCCTATTTTTGTTAAAGTTTGATGTTAAGTAGCTTTTGTAATCTCTGACGACTTTCATAATTTTTTATTCTTATTTTACATCCGATTAGACCGAGTAAACTATAAGGATAGTTTTGATCTGATCGATATTCTCAACATTTTGTTTTTGGTTCATTCCCATATCTGCATATTTTTAGAAGATCCATAATTTAAAAAAAAAACCGTTGCAATTTAAAATGCTGTTCAACCTTGCAGCGAATGTTACTTGACTAAAAGTGTTCTTACTATTGTTTTCAGTACCAACCACGAATTAATTTAAAGATAATGACCAGAAATGTACAGATAAACAGATGGATAAAAAACTAAATTATACTAAGCGAAACTCAACGTGTATGTGATACTTTAATAATGTGTGATGAAATAACAGCACTTGTTGAAATAACAGCAAGTCGACATGGAATCTAAATGATACGTTTCAAAGTTCGGTTTTGATCCTTGCAGCATATTCAGCCAACCAGATTTGCCAGTGTTTCTGGTCCAAAAACAATGCAACATTTTACTTACAAATGTGCATCTCCTACAAAAATTCAGATATTGGGATGAATTACAAAATATGATAAGATGTTAAGAATTGATATTGTTTTTGTAACTGAGCACTTGAGAACATGCGAGAGAACTACTTCGTTAGTTACCCCACAGGATGTCTCAAACTTAGTCGAAAAACACCAAAGTAGGTAAGTTTACTTTACATGTTCTGAAAAAACAGTGGACGACCCCACAACATTGTTTTCAAATTATAAAAATATTAATGAACGATTTGAAAAGAAGTTTTTTATTTTTTTTTAGTAATTCTGTAAAAATTCAGTAAAATAATATTTCCTAAAAAGTGGGACTATTTTAAAACTCCGCGGGACGCGGGACAAAATGTGAAAAGTCGAGACTGTCACCTTATTTATAACTAACTAGATACAATTAACACAATTAAACATGTACGATATTGATCTAATGTAATTTTAACAATTCAATTATGTTCATATCGACTTATACATCAACAAAAAACAAAATTAAACACCATAATTATTGTTTGCGTTACAAAACAGAACGAAAGTAAGAGCAAGGTTGTTGGGTGTGTCGTGTTGATTGAAGAATCTGTCACACATTTGTGTTGCTTTTACGCTGCTTTTACGTCAATCAAAAGTTGACTCTAAACAATTTTCCAGTAAAAAGTTGCTACTTGATGCAAGGAAAATTGTCAAGAGGAAATAATTTTACAGTAGTTAATCCGTCCACGTATTTCTTTATAGAGAAAACCATTGAAAGTGAATAACGTACAATACGTAACTGTACTGTCTGTTGTCAGGTGAATTTTTAGTAGGTCTGCTTTCACTTGTAAAGTCAAGGAAACCGGGAAATTTTATTGGATAAATCGCCTTTTTGGGATGCCTTCTAAAGGAAAAAACATAACCTGCCTGAGATTACTGGTCAACATTAAATTAGAGTTCTTAGACTTCTTAATTCTTTAGACTTATATCACAAAACTATTTTATATACGAATTTATCTTTACCTTTACAATAAGAGTCGAATTAGAACAAACATTGACAATATAATAATAATAATAACAAATGATTTATTGCACCACCAACAATAGAAAATACAGATTTACATAAAATAAAAAATCTGATGTGGCCAGGCACATGACTTTATCATACTATATAATTCGCTGCATTAAAATTAAACTCGTTAGCCACGATTTTACAGATATTTTGATACTATTGACAGTAGGTGTTGTCAAAACATCAGCGTTTGACACTACCTACTGTCATTAGAATGAAAATATCTGTCAAATCCTGGCTAACTAGTTTTAATTAATTTTACCATAAAATGTCATAGACATAAATAGTACAAAATTTCCTCTACTTTAATTTATTATTTAACTACTTTGACGAAATTACAGAAATGGTGGCTCATTTGCAAAATCCTTGAAATGCTTAGAGGAAACATACAGTTTCTTTGGACAGGACATTTTTTTTTGTACCTTGGTCAAAAATGTTTAGGGGACCCAATAGGACATATTTCCGCTAAAATCTCATTTTTTTTGGCACGATTACAATACTTTATCATACTATGATAACGTGATACGTATGATAAAGTAAAAATGTTTTTTATATTTTATTCGGTTTGACTACAATAAATTTACATACCACAGGTATTAACTTAATAGAAAAATATTAATCAATTAACTTTTGTCTTGATATCAGAGCATTTCACATATTTTGTCTTGTTTTAATTTTCTAATACTTAGGTCATTACCCTATAACATAATATGATATGCAATATGATTTTATACCAAATCTAAGTTAAAAAAAATGGAAATATCAACATATCAGCAGCGCGTTTATTTATTTTTAAAACGTAAAAATTATTAACGTATTAACCACTAACGTGGTAATTCAATAAATACTACAATATTAATATGCAAACTTTTGTCTTGATATCAGAGCATTTCACATATTTTGTCTTGTTTTAATTTTCTAATACTTAGGTCATTACCCTATAACATAATATGATATGCAATATGATTTTATACCAAATCTAAGTTAAAAAAAATGGAAATATCAACATATCAGCAGCGCGTTTATTTATTTTTAAAACGTAAAAATTATTAACGTATTAACCACTAACGTGGTAATTCAATAAATACTACAATATTAATATGCAAACTTTTGTCTTGATATCAGAGCATTTCACATATTTTGTCTTGTTTTAATTTTCTAATACTTAGGTCATTACCCTATAACATAATATGATATGCAATATGATTTTATACCAAATCTAAGTTAAAAAAAATGGAAATATCAACATATCAGCAGCGCGTTTATTTATTTTTAAAACGTAAAAATTATTAACGTATTAACCACTAACGTGGTAATTCAATAAATACTACAATATTAATATGCAAACTTTTGTCTTGATATCAGAGCATTTCACATATTTTGTCTTGTTTTAATTTTCTAATACTTAGGTCATTACCCTATAACATAATATGATATGCAATATGATTTTATACCAAATCTAAGTTAAAAAAAATGGAAATATCAACATATCAGCAGCGCGTTTATTTATTTTTAAAACGTAAAAATTATTAACGTATTAACCACTAACGTGGTAATTCAATAAATACTACAATATTAATATGCAAACTTTTGTCTTGATATCAGAGCATTTCACATATTTTGTCTTGTTTTAATTTTCTAATACTTAGGTCATTACCCTATAACATAATATGATATGCAATATGATTTTATACCAAATCTAAGTTAAAAAAAATGGAAATATCAACATATCAGCAGCGCGTTTATTTATTTTTAAAACGTAAAAATTATTAACGTATTAACCACTAACGTGGTAATTCAATAAATACTACAATATTAATATGCAAACTTTTGTCTTGATATCAGAGCATTTCACATATTTTGTCTTGTTTTAATTTTCTAATACTTAGGTCATTACCCTATAACATAATATGATATGCAATATGATTTTATACCAAATCTAAGTTAAAAAAAATGGAAATATCAACATATCAGCAGCGCGTTTATTTATTTTTAAAACGTAAAAATTATTAACGTATTAACCACTAACGTGGTAATTCAATAAATACTACAATATTAATATGCAAACTTTTGTCTTGATATCAGAGCATTTCACATATTTTGTCTTGTTTTAATTTTCTAATACTTAGGTCATTACCCTATAACATAATATGATATGCAATATGATTTTATACCAAATCTAAGTTAAAAAAAATGGAAATATCAACATATCAGCAGCGCGTTTATTTATTTTTAAAACGTAAAAATTATTAACGTATTAACCACTAACGTGGTAATTCAATAAATACTACAATATTAATATGCAAACTTTTTTTATTTAATTTTCTTTTGTAATAACTTGTTCAACAGGAAACGAAATATTATTACAAATTAAGAGTAAATGTTAGTCACCGGCCTCAAAAGTTCGACGAAACTGAGGCGCGAGAGGAGGGAACAAGCCGCGCCCACTGTACACTTCGCAGAAAATGCAAGCAACGCACTGATTAGATGAGGGGAACGCGGTATCGTTCTTTGGCGGCGAAGATCAAAGGGGCCGTGCGGTGTCGACTGGCGCCGAACCGTTTCCTAATAATTTTGTGTATGTGACTATCGCATGTTCTGAAATGCTGTTCTTGTATATTTTAAATACAAATACAATTCCACAAAACAATACAGTGATACAAATTAATTAATTGCTTTATTATAACATTCCTATTTTACTACTAACTATGGCTGAACATTTTACCTTTTGTATGTTAAAAAAAATTGTAGTTTTGGTAAAACAGACAGCTTTTCTTACATAAATCATTTATTGCTTTACATTTATTATTAGAATTAGTAGCTAATTATCAGTTAGCTCCGAAGAAGCGAACAGCATGGTTCGCGAAGACAGTAATTATGAATTTTTACTCACGGCATAAACCGGTAACTATTTATCATCTAAATTTAAATGACTCTGGCCGTGAAAGCATTCGTACTCAGATACTTATTTAAATCCATTTAACGTTTTCTTTGTGCATCAATAATCTCGAATGTCTCGTTCGTACTTAGCAGAGATCGATACTTTCAGGTAAAACACACCTCATATAAAAATTCAAATTTTTATCGGGTGACGGAAGTAGGTGTTAGTAAATATAATATTCCTATTTGAATTCTAGATACAGTTGGATACTGCATTTTGAAATTTTACTCAAAATTATTATTGCTATGTATAGACTTGGTAGTACACGTACTTCAATTTCAATTGTAGGTATGAGAAAAAATAGCGATTTCGATAAAACAGGCAGCTTTATGTATATGTATAAGTCATTTATTATATATTATATAGATACATGTTCAAATGTTTTACACCTTTATAAAAGTTTTTTGCCATATATGGTAATCCAGCACGCTTACACCTATAAGAGAGTATTGCCCAAATTAACTAGCGAAGTTAATTAGCGAAGAATTACACTACACGTATAATATCTACATATACACTTACCGCAGGTACTCTCGCAAGTTATTAGTTTTCTTAGAACGCGGGCCACATAAAGGCAGCTGATTTTTTAATTTGCCCATATTTCTAGCGTCTGTTCTACGTCTGTTGTACAACAAGTCGAACTAAAGCCAACCATCCTACATAGATTGCGATTGCCCTGAATGCATTGCCAAGCGACAAGTGTTTGGTATTAATATTATTTTCTAAATCTAAATACCAATATATTTGAAATTCTATGACGAAAAATAAATCACTGATTAAAAATTAAATTACTTGTATTTCCTTAGTAATAATTTATTTAACTCCTATTAATTATTTAGTAGTTGTAACATTGTAAGTAGGTATTGCGGTTGTTGATTATTCTTCGTTCCGTGTGTCGTACGGGGACTGCACTATAAACCCCCGCGGGAACATGCGCTCCTAATTTATAACTCGCTCTTTGCTGTCTGCGTAGAGTCCATCAGGACGGCAAAAAATTATTTCTCGTATTCGGTTTCTAGCCTATTTTGGTCGAAATTCAACAATTCATGTTGATCACATACACTTCCGCAAGAACATGCTGTCATGCTAATTTGTAAGCGAGTCGTTGCTATCTACGTAGCACCTGCACGGTAAAATTTATTTTTCGTATGGCTTTCGTTTGCCGGGCGCGGCGCCGCTACACCTCCCGTGTCAACATGCGATCAATATTTTTGTTAGGCCGAAATTGCTCAATATTTATGATTAGAGACCGGACATTCACAAAAAAGTACGCTAAAATTCAGTCTTTTTGCGGAGTAAGCGGCGCACAAGGAACCAGACAAAACAGTACGCTTACAACGTCACTAGTAGGTCCGCTCTGTTGATGATACGCGTACGGTATTATACTACAACACACCAAGCGATTACTCAACGTCTGAGTCGTTGATTCAAGTCAAGTGTGTAACTGGTCCAGCTAGTGGTTTGGGCTTTTTTACGCTATCGAGAGTATCGAGGCGGTTCATTGGCGTTGCCTGCGAAATTGCTGGGGATTTCGGAATAATATATTAACACATTTATTAATATTTTAAACATTTATTAATATTTAGTATTTCTTCACCTATACTAAATCGTAACTGATTTAAGTATGATTTTGATCTGGCGAGGTCAATAACAGAAGAAACAAAATTTACCAAAATAAATGCAAATAAATAATATTCTCGTATATAAACGTCAAATAATGTTTTACTAGCGTTGTACTTTTCTCACAAAAACATGTTCTGCTAGTAAAATGTTATTCGAAGTTTATAATATAACGGACTAGTCGACCATCCTTAAACCTATGTACCTACATATATCGATGAACATTTTGCACCTCCATTGTACAAGCAAAAATCGTGTGCTTCTAAATCTACATAGGTCTGTAGTTTCTTCACCACTGACAAAGAATTAAAAAATATCTATTTTAATATATCTATCAGCGAAGATACGACACTAATGGTGCATATTAGGTCTGTGCTAATACGGCAGTATAGTATAACAAATACCCCCAGTAAAAATATGTGCGGCGCGCCAATGGTGTCCTAAAATGTGTCCTAAAGTCCGGTCTCTATTTATGATTCCCATGGCTACGTATTCATGCTGCTGCTTCAGACTGTACCATTTGAATTTGATTGGTCGAAGAAAATGATGTGGTGTTTATCCAACAGATGGCTGCACCGTACGACTATAAAATAGGTTATTCTCGTCTCATTCACATGTTCAAAAAGCCAACGGTTAAATCATTACAACATTCATATTTTGTTGTCATTTTTTTTACACAAGTTCATGAAGGCTCAATACAAAATGTTGTAATATTGCTTTTTTGATGTTTGGTTCGGATTTGAAAAAAAAATAACAAAAATTACCAATTATTGGCTTCTTTAGCAAGGCTAAAAAACAAAACAACAACGCAAATGAAAAGTAGTGGCATTCGTACCCGGTGTAATACACCTTTATCTATAATTTAATGTATTACACGTGATTATTAACACACAATTAAGCTCAGGATGTTTGGTTTTACGTACTGTTGTTTTGTAGTACGCTACTACCTCTAGTGATTCCTCTTAAGAAATCAAGTCAAATATTTTCGAATCAGTTGTATCACACCTAGTATATCGTCCTATTAATCTGAGCAAATTGCACTGTCAGATTATCATTTACAAACTACATAAATCAAATAAATATTCTTAAAAGTATCGAAAATATAAACATTAAAATATCGTATTCGTAACATGGTACATCTGGATTTGCAAACACATTGCAAGGTCTCAAACGCATCGGCTGGCTCGTCAAAAAACTTGTAGTTTCATGGCCGTAAAATACCTTCTACGCCGAAATTGAGCAGACTATTTGAGGTAAACATATTAATGCTGCATGAATGCACCGGAGAAAAATGCATTTTTATGCTTGCAAGAAATGGTTTTCGGGCTATAGAATTCTTAATACGTTTTAGTTTCGACATGAAAATAATATCTTGGAACGTAGTATGTAGATAGATGTTTGTTTGCGCTACATTACTAACGCGTCTTGCAAAAGATGTATAATAAATAATAATAATACATGCCAGGACTAATGGCGGATGAATTTATTATTTGATAACAATTATTTTGATCATTTCCAGTTGGTTTGTTATAGAAAGAAATCTGATGTGGCCAGGCACATGACCTTATCATACTATATATAAAATTAACAGTTTAGCTGCATGAGATTCTATTTGATCGAGATCGGCTATGTCTGCCTTAAAATAAAACTAGTAGAACTAGACAGATATGTCGATTAAAGCTGCGTTCGGATATTGTACTCCGTTGACACCGGGTACACCGTCCAAATGACACGTGTTATTGGGTCTAGAAAGTGGGAAGGTGCGTTCCGATTGGTGGCAATGGTTGGTAATGGCGGTGGTAGCAGACGAAATTATAGTGTTTCTCACATGTCGTGATGGTGACACATATTAGTTTGCATGTAAATAAACTTGAGTGACTAGCAAATTCTATTAGAAATACTATAATGGCGTCTACTACCCCTGCCATTAGCACTAATGAAAACGAACCTTAACGGTGTACAATATCTGAACGCAGCTTGTATTGAGAGTAGTATTGTCAAAGCATTAGCGTTTGACACTGTCTACACCGTCATTAAAATCACATCTGACATTTAATCTGACATATCCTGGTTACTAGTTTTAATGCAGTACGACCGATCTCTATGAAATAGAATTTGCTCATGCAGCTAAACTATTGATTGTACCAAAAAACGTCATCGTCATAAATTTATCATACTATACAGCAGTGTCAAACTGTGTCAAACTCTGATGTTTTGACAATACTGTCAATAGAATCAAAATATCTATCAAATCCTGGCTAACTAGTTTTATATTAATGCAGACACGACCGATCTCGACCAAATAGAATTTGCTCATGCAGCTAAACTATTAATTTTACCAAAAAATTTCATAGACATAAATTGTTCAAAATTTCCTCTACTTTAGTTTATTATTTAACTATTTTGACGACTTAGACTACAGTACTTAGACGACTTATCATGACTAAAACTTAGAGCTAAAAGAAGTTTTGTTCAAAAGGGTCCAAAGGAACTGAAGGTTTACTCTTAGCATTTTTCAACGATTTTGCAAATGAGCAGCCATATCTGTAATTTCGTCAAAATAGTTAAATAATAAATTAAAGTACACGAAATTCTGAATAATTTATATCTATGACATTGTTTGGTAAAATTAATAGTTTAGCTGCATGAGCAAATTCTATTTGATCGAGATCGCACGTACTGAATTAAAATTAGTTAGCCAGGATTTGACAGATATTTTTATTCTATTGACAAGATTTTCAAACCATCAGTGTTTGACACAGTTTGACACTACTGTATAGTATGACAAAGTCATGTGCATGGTCACATCCGATTTTTTTTCTTTGTTTAGCAATTCCAATACTTCTGTAGCTATTTGAGGAAACAGAAAAAGTATTATGCAAAACAGTTACAAGGAAAGCATTTGAATCCATAATTACTATTTCTTTTTTGATTTCTAGGTGTAGACACACATTTTGCAATAATGACATGTACATATATCTAGGCAATTAATGAGTTATAATAAGTTTATATTAATAATTTGCATGTTGATACAGTAATTTTTGCTTGCAAATTATTTCCATATCGACTGTGATGAATGTTTGTTTTAAATAGTTTATTTTATATTGCGTATGCAATATGATTTTAATATAAAATTAGACGATTATGAAATATTCATATTATATTTATGTATTTGTGCAGTAAAAAATATTTGTTTGGTACAGAATTTTCCCTTTCTATCTCACCAAAACAAATTGACACAACCATTTATATTTAACAGAGAATTAACAAATTCATGACATCTGAAAGCTAGAGATATTATAATATAAGACAATTGTGAATACCAAAATAACAAAAAACCCAGATCTGTCTAAATCTATATTTTACACGGATTGATTCATTCAATAAGTTTGCTTTTAAGATAGTGTTTGCATAAACATGGTACATAATGATACACTGAAACATGTCTTATTTATATTATAGAAATTTTGCTAAAGAATAAGCTATCTATGTTCTACATTTAAATTAAAAACTGTTAGGGAATAATTGTTTTAAATGTAATGGAATTAGACTACAAGAAGAGTATGTCCAAAAAATATTTTTCTTTAGTTCACATTTTGCTTGTGACGTCACAAACTATCAACTTAATTTTTCTAAATAACATACACAAAATTCTTTACTTTAATTAATTATTAACTATTTAGATCAGCGTTTCCCAACCTGGGTTGTTGAGATGTCGTCAAGGGAAAAATAGTAACAAATAGCGGTGACGGTCACCGGTTCATGGGCACACTATTCAGTGTTATTTTTATGTATTATTTTAGCATGGGAATATTATGTGAAATATTGGATTAATAAACAAGGTCAATACATGAATAATTTTGATTTGATGCCCTTCTAACCCAATAAACCACTGTTATTTCGATATTACATCCAACGGGCAACAATCTAGACTATTCATTAACTTCAATTGACAATATTACTTACAATTATCTGTTACATAAAAACAAAATAACCTCTAGAAAACAACAATCTGGCATAGTTATTGGCCAAACTCTAACATTATTTGCTTTCAATATTGTTGCCTTTCCAAAAGTGTGACAAAATAAACTTATAATTTGAATCTGCTGCTTATAATAGTACTTTAGGAGAAGAACAGAGTTGTAGGTGGTGGATTTCAATATGATCTTACATTCCAGATAAGATAACTAACCTATCACCAGACAAGTTCTTAGCTTCTATGACGAAGATTATGTCGGTCCCATTCATAGAAAATCAATAAATATACAGAGTGATTTGCAATTATAGACGAAAATTTATGCGGACAGGAAACTAAAGTGTAATTTCAAATTTCGTGACTGCATTTAATTAAACAAAAAATAATTAAATTGAAGTAAGTACTAATTTTGACAATGAAACAAATTTAAAAGTGCTTCACCTATTTTTATTTATAATTTGGTATGTTTTTGCTCTTAATTTTCACCTCTAGTTATAAATTACCTTGTATCAGTTCAGTTTTCAACATTGTTTATGTATGCGCAAGCTTTTCGTTATTAAACAAACCTTAAGAGAAAATATAGAAATCATCTGTTATAGATAAAATTAGTGTGTACAAATATCTTTTACTTGGGTGCTTATTCCCACTTTTTTTCTCAGAACGTAATTACTGTTTTGACTAAAATGGCTCATAAGGACTTATTTATTTCTTCAATACTTTAAAAAATAACAAAATATTAATAAAACAGTATTTGAAATGGCTCTAACTTCTTAAGGAATATTAAGTTGTAATCAATAGGTCCATATGAAACTTTTTACTCAGAATAAATGTTTCTTAATTTTTGTATTTTGACCAATGATTTTTCTTAAATTTTTAAATGAATTAATTACCTTCCTTTGGAAATACTTGAAGGAACTAAAAAGAACAAATAAGTTTATACCTAGAGGGAAATATCTGCAATGTTACAGAAAATGAATGTAATAAACTACCAAAAAAGCTGTAAAAGAAGAATTAAATGTAATATCGCTAGTTATTGGATATCAGCTAAATTTCTGTATTGTGTTTACAGAATCCACATATTCCACAAACATATTCCTGTAAAATTAGGACAGTATCACCTTAATTTGACAGGGCATTTTTTAAATTTTACAGGAAAAATACTGTAATTTCAGAGTAGTAAGTAATATTCAATCATTGAAATGCGTTTCTTTACAGACTTGTATCTAATTACTGGAAATACGTTACACGTTCTTCAGTAAGCAAAAAAATACTCGAAATGCCTTGGAAAGGACATTGTATATTTTTTTTGTAGGGGTTTCGCCAGGTTCCAACCCTACTTAAAGGGTTCCGCAAGAGTACAAAGGTTGCGAAACGCTGATTTAGAAGAAAATACAGAAATGGGGGATCATTTGCAAAATCATTGAAAATGCTAAAAGTAAACCTCCAGTTCCTTTGGACCCTTTTAAACAAAACTTCTATCTTGCTCTAAGTTTAGTCATACAACTTCTAAATATGAAGTATCGTCCCGATACCTTTAGTAGTTTAGACCCAAAATGACATATGTCCGCTAAAATCTCAAAACTTTTTTTCGACACGATTACAATAGTTTGTATTTTAAATTTATTCATCATCTATGTTAGTAATATTTTAAAAAACCTTGTTATTCACATTTCTAAAATACATACATAATAATATAAAAGATTTGTTGGATAAATATAAATAAATTACTTAAATACTACTCCGCATGAAAACAAAGATCTTTACTTTACTTTTTTATTATACAGCACACAAAAAACGACCTCATGCATTCTATGAACTTGACCTGTTATTTGGCATTGGTCAGATACGATTATAACGCTCTCTAAATATATGCAGATAGTAGTTAACACATATAGCACCGGTGCATACTTGGTTGCATACACAAAGATTTCACATCTTCAACTATACGATAATCCTAATTTCCTACTTTTCATATTCCAGGACATCAACATGTGGTTGAAAACTCTACCAATTCTTCTCCTTGCCATCGGAACCCAATCCTTAGATTTTGACGTCATCAACCAATGGACACTATTAGATTATGAATTCCCAGATTTTAACGTAGCATCACAATTCAGGTAGGTTCAGCCTATTCAGCAAAAGTTGATGGGTGCTTCATGAATTTTCGGACCAATCTCATTGAAGTTTATCCACAATTTTGTATGTAGTTAAACTTACTAGGGTATTTGACTTAATAATATGGCTTGTATTATAGTCATCCTAATAGATAATAGTTTAAGAAAACTCTTTGTTATTACTTTTCAAAAAAAAATGCTTTATTTCTATTAAAAACCAAAATTAAAATTGAATTTTATTTACGTCCTATAACGTGATTGAAAACGCTCTGTAATTGGCTCAGTCTCCAGTGACGTCTTTCGTTAGTACGCTTAGAGCGCGTCGGTTTGTCAGGCCAGGGTATGGGGAGAGCAATGCTCAGATAACCTGGGTCGACTGTCTCTCTCTTATATGCAGATAAACGCCGTATGACGTTAGTCCGCCTATTATGCAGCGCGTCACGCTCACCGTACCCTACCCGATTATCCGAACGCGCTCTTATGCTTCTCCAGTTTGAATTTAATAGCACTAAAGTGCCATGTAAACATAACTTTGTAGGTTAGGATAGCCCTAACCTTAAGCTGTCAGATCAGATAATACCTGGTTCGAAAATACGATAGATAACTTATTCTAGTCAGTTTTACTTATGTCGAAGTAATCTTCACAACAAAAAACACTTGTATCGGCCGCTATTTATTTCATTTGGTATTCTACGAGCCAACCACTTTCTTCGCAGTTTCAAATCTTGCGGAACAGCTATAAATAGTTTATCCGGAGATTTTATTGACGTATTTCTGCATTGTGGATTACACACCATTTATAACCCATTTTTATGTAGAAATTGTGAAAACAACACATCATACAACACAATTACCAAACGGCGACGATGCCGATGCTGACAGACCATATGGGCCGATTTGACATCAACTATCGTGTGACGTCACACAACAGAAAGTATTGTTTTGGCGGGACTTTTTGTGATTCAATTTTTAACGCTGATTTTTATGAAATATTAAGGAAATAATTATGAAAAATAATGCATTTACAATGTAGAGTGAAGGAATAAACAGACTAAGATGGTTTTCCAATAATAGTCAAATACCTTATTAAGCATTTGAAAGTACTTCATTATGTATGTACAGTATGTACAGATTGTATTTTTTTCTTTAATTCATTTAGGCCAGAAAATACCGTCATCACTGGTTTGGAAGTGACCAAAGATAGAATATTCTTAGCCATGCCAAGACTTAGAATAGGTGTTCCAGCTACTTTAGCATACATACCAAGGAACACGCCTCCTGGTTCCAGTCCTCCTCTAAAGGCTTACCCTGATTGGTCATTCCATCCTGCTGGTGCAGGAAGCAACACCAGTTGCGATGGTTTGACTTCAGTCTACAGGATAAGAATAGATTCCTGCAATAGACTCTGGGTAATTTAGTTTATTATCACAATACCTATTACTTTTAATAAAATTGCAGCAATATTTGCGTCAATATTTGTTTCCAGGTCTTGGATTCTGGTGTTATGACTTCAATAGACGATTTCACAAGGATTTGCCCGCCAAAATTGTTGATCATTGACTTGGCTACTGACGCTGTGGTGCGACAAGTGATTTTCCCTAAGGAAGTCCTAAGGCCAGCATCACTTTTCACTAATATCATCATTGATGAGACTGTTCAAGGAACTTGTGATTCTGCTGTTGCATACATGAGTGATACAGCTGCACCTGGTGAGGATGCTTATTTCTTCTTCTTACCTCACAAGCTTGCGTTGTGCCAAACAACCCCCACGAAGGGGTTGTTAGTACAACTTGCCCAAATCAGAAACACCTACGAAAATATCACTATAATTACGAAAATTTATACTATTTCCTATTACAGGTTTGATAATTTACGATTCCAAGAAGGACCAAGCATGGAGAGTGATGCATCCAACCATGTTCCCTGATCCTGACTTCTCAGACTACAGCATTGACAATGAGAAGTTCTCTCTGATGGATGGCATCGTAGGTTTAGCGCATTCTCCAAATTTAGGCATCTTGTACTTCCAACCTTTGGCAACTGATAGGTATGTTAAAAATTTGGTCAATAAACTCACCAGACGTCACCAATACTACCTATGTAATGTTATATTTTTTGTTTCTTCTTTTAGAATCTATACAGTTGCTACAGCTGATTTAAGGAAGGGACCACTGGCTGAAGGAGAAGAATTACCAGTTAGATTAGCTGGTAGAAAGTCATCTCAAGGTTTGGGATTAGCTGTAGATGCAAGAGATGACACTTTATACTTCAGTCCACTCACGGAAACTTCAATTACTTCTTGGAATCCTTTGACCAACCATCAAAGGTAACTTATTGCAATTCTTTAATCTTTAAAAAATTCTTACCATTGCAAGAATAATGAATTTTATATTTAGCGCTCCTGCCGGCTGGGGACAAATTCCTACCTTTTATAAAGTACACCTTAATCAATTTTTAAATTACCGTGGTAAGAAAATTAATTCTGGCGCCAAAAAACAGCGGAGGCAGTTTTAGCAGTTAATTTTTTGCTATTATTGACTATTGTGATTATTGGAGATACCCTTGACAAAGTTGAAGAGAAGAAAGTGCATAAATTCTTCAAAGATGTTCTCTCGACACTTCTTCGTTTGTTATGGAATTAGAATTTCATAACAAACGAAAAAGTGTCGAGCATTATTCTTTGCAGAATAGATTCTGCAAAGAATAATGGGCCAAAAAACCGTCAAATAAAAATTTTGATCTGCAATATGCAGTACATCTGTTTTATTACACAGTGTGTATAAAATGAAACGTAGCCAGTCAACATTTTGTTTTCTAAAAAGTTGACGAAAAAAAGATTCCTAAAAATTTTAGGAAATTGCTTAAGCTACAAATTTGCAATATTTAGAAATGAATCACGTGTGTATATTCAAAAGTATTTCGTATTTATTATAGCTTAAGTAATTTAAAAAAACATTTATTTGATTTTTTGTTTTGTAAATCTACTAGTGGGCGAGGTATTGTCATGGTAGAAATCCTTTTAAACATTTAAACGACCGACCTTAGGGTCATGCGGTATTAAAAACAGGAAAAATAGACAGTGCTCTATTTTAAAAATGGGATTTGGTCTGCTTCTTACAGATGCACCACCCTATACATTCAAAATTATTTGAAATCATTTCATTAAATTTTTATTTGGTTTATTTCGTATAAACTTTTCAGAGGACCAGATATTGTCACTTTACGGTTCTTTTTGTTAGCACTGTGTATAGCAGAAGACAATCGGCATTATTGTAATTTTTTATGATACGGAATCGGAATCTTATGCGTTAACTAAGAATAAAAATTATGAAAGTGTTTGATGAATAATGTGCAGAAGTGGAATTGACAATCAAGCGTGTATTGTTAATTGTTTAAATATAGTTGCCATCGCTTAGTAGCAGAAATTAGGCTTGTTGAGGCTAATGAAAATATTTTAAATTATTTTGCTATAATAACAAACATAAACTTAAAAGAAACATCACCAAAGAAAACAGCGTAGAAAATTTAATAAGAACACAATTACATATATCTGTCGATAGCCGGACTGTGGCCCAGTGGTAAAGCGCTTGGCTATCAGTCTGGGGGTCGTGAGTTCGAGCCTCACGACCTGCTTTCAGAGTAAAGGTTTCTCTGTGGTTTTCCTTTACTCCCTGGCGAATGCTGAAAGCCAAACAACTTAAGACGTGCCACAGACGCGGGCCATAATAATAATAATTCGGGCCTGCCGATGGCCCCCCCGTAGTGGCGAAAGCTGTTGGGGGATGTTAAGGCGTGGTGAATTATTATATTATTATATTATATTAACGATAGCGTATTTATGATGAACTATCGCAGATCTTGCACTATGCAAAATATTATAATGCCTCCTCCAGACTCTCGCGAGACATAGCGAGAGACCGCGAATCGGGAGAGTGTGGATGCCACACTCGCCCAAATTCCCTAACATTCGAATGCCAGAAGTCTCTACGGATGCAGATAGTCGGATAAAAATCACGCGTTCGACGACTGGCTCGTTTCTTTTCTACGTATTCCCTTCGATCCATTCAAACTGGATTGTTGACGAGGCGCATAGCAGTTTTTGTGTGTACCCGAATATATTATTTATCTCTTTCAAATAAATCTTATCAGTTCTAAGTTATTCCAGTCTTATTTTTCTGAATCTATTGTATCGTTTTGGTACAGTTCTTTGATGCAAATTACGACTGCGATCTACATAGGGCAATTACTAAGTTATTGATTGATAATATCGTTGTTACATACCAGTATACAGGGTTGGTCAAAATATCAGGAGCACCTAAATAATTGACCAACCGTAAACATCTTCAAAAAATCAAGCATAAGTTGTTTGATTTTAAACAAGCTATCGCCTAAATATATTTTTAATATACACAGTGCTTATTTTATTATGGAAACTGGCAACCTTTCCGCTTTCTAATAGAACACATACATTTACATTTTATAATTAATATTAATTCAATGAATTTTTTTGTAGGAATAATTTTTTATACAATGCATCATTTTTTAGTTATAAGCAATTAATCAAAACTCATAAACTTTTGTTTTAACTAAACGGATAAAAAATAGCAGAACAACGAAATAGAAAAATAAAATTAAGTGTTAATTAAAGGTTTAAGCAGGAAATTAAAATAAATGTGTGTATGTATGTGGAAAAAAATCAGTTTCAAAGTTCAGCAGTTTTAATTAATTGCTGATAACTAAAAATGATGCATTTTATGAAAATTGGTTCCTACAAAAAATTCTTAGAAATAATCTTAGAATTAAAAAATTTCAAAACATACAGTATTGTTTTATTTGAAAAAGGAAATGTTACCAAATTTCGATAGCTAGTTTAAAACGGAAAAAGTGTTTTTTCTTTATTTTTTTTACGGTTGGAGAATTATTTATTTGTAATTTAACTAACTCTGTATAGATATGCACTATAATATTTGATTTATAACGCAATACATTATACAAAATAATAAATTATGCAATTATTTAATTTTGTTTTATGGACAATCGTATTACTATGTCTTATATTAGTATATGGTATCTAATATAAATGATCAGAATAAGAAATCAATAGCATTTAAGAAATTTTTCAAATATTTATATTTTATATTAATTTTTTATTTACGGTATTCAATTAATTATTAATTAATAATAACCACAATGTCAATGAAAGTATGCACACACACACTATACGCTGAGGCAGCGGCTACTTCAGCGACGTCCATTCTAGGTCACCAGCAGATGAACAGAGAATGCACGCGCCGAGAATGTTGCATGTTGGATGGCCTTCTTTGACCGCTATGTCTCAGCCAGCCTCGCCGAACTTTTCGCCGATTTATTCGGGCTGAGTCAGCAGGTAGCATAAGAAAATTATTAAGTGGAGTAGAAGATACTTTACTTGCTACGATTTTGATTTTTAATTGTTACGCTATTTATTTATGTAGGTACTTTAAATTTTGTAGCCTATTATTTATGATTTTTGTTGTTGTTAATTGCTCATAAATGTTACGTACCTTTCTTTTAACATTTTTGTATAATAAGTAATTCTTATAATTCAACATTGCATATGGGGGGCGGGGGGCAAATTCAAAATTGCCCAGGGCCCTATGACAAAACTGGTCCCAAAACAGAGCCTTGTGGTAACCCCAAGCTGGTTATCAATACACAATTTTCCACATACGCATGTTTTGTGAATTTTCATATACCAGGATAACTGAAACTATGTCTAATGCATGAAGAATGTTCCTCTTATATAGGACATCATTATCATTAACAGGTTCCAATAAATCTACGTCTGTATGTAACGCGTTTATCAAAAACAGGTGATATTTGCTAGTGGTATAATCAGTGACGTTCATACGGGCGCATACGTTGATCTTTCTTAGGAATATTACTGCCAGTTTATACACACAAATTTACTTTTAATAAAACATAATATAATTCAATAATAATGTTGCGGAAGAAATTTATGCGGATATTACAATTAACAAATTGTAACACCGTTTTTAGTAACTTTTTTCTCAGATTTGTCACATTGATAAGTATATTTTTTTCTAATAAACTACTTCACCGAAATTAGAATTTGGTTCCAATTATAAGTGCATGTAAAGCCTCAACATCATTTTTTTCTGTTCAGTAGTTTTAGAGTTTTCTACCAGTGCTAGTTTACCATACACTTTTTTTTATAATTTTTACTTTCCGTGTTCATGTTTTTTAAAACGTATTAACTTGAAAATGCCAACTCATACAATGAGGACTTTTTGGACGTTATTTGAAATGTCCAACCAAAGATGTACACAAAATCCAAAGTTTGAATCTAAAATAATTATAAGATTAGCAAGAAAAATAGGGGGTTGTCATTTAAAAAAGTGTCGTCGACGTCATAAGTGGAAACCAATTGAAATTCGGATATTTAATTTGATATGGAATGGATCTAATCAGTTATTATCGAACAATAAATTCCTTATTCATTTCATATTATTATATTTTACGAGACGCATAAACGTAATGCAGCAAAAACAAACATGTGCACATTTCGTACCAGGATATTATTTCCTTGTCGAAATTGAGATATAAAAAGACATCTCGTACTATGCCTCGAAAACAATTTCTTACAAGAAAAATGTATTTTTCTGTGGAGCATTGACGGTATGAGTATGTTTTTGTCAAATATTCGAGCAACATTCGGCGTAGTTATTTTACAGCCTTAATAGAACACGTTTTTGTCCAGCCGGCCGGTCCGCTTCGAGAATTTGAAACGTGTTTTGCACATGTGGATGTTTTGAATCGAAAGAACATTTCTACACTCTAGGAATTTTTAAGCATTGACTTGTTTATAAAATATCAATCTCACTGTTTAATTTGCTTAGACGAATAATATACTCGGTTTTAAAACTATTACATTTTTTTATTTCTGCCACGAATTATATTTAAAATTCTAATACTAATAACTTCCAATACTGTTCCAATACTTTTAACTTAACAACACCGGTTACCCCAAGACTTTTTAAATAAATATTTGCAAAGAAAAACTGATATTTGTTGAATTTAAAATATATATTGAATACGCAGAACTTAATTAAAATATTTGCGTGGTATTAAAACAACAATATGAAACCGAATCTTAGAATTTGAGCGAAATTAGACTCTCAAATGTACTGATTTTGCATTATGAGACACAACATTCAAAGTTGATGGATTAAAAATTATTAATTATATATGCCTCGGTCACAGATAAATTGAGTAATAAATATTATAAATTACAACTTTCTTCCAGTGCTAGTTTACCATACAGAATTTTTGGACCTTAGAATTTTAGCGAAATCAAACTCTCAAATGTTCTGATTTTGCATTATATGGGACAACATCCGAAGTTGACGGGTTAAAAATTATTTTTTTCTACTTTGCATTCACAATGCACACATTGTAACACTGTTTTCAGTGTTACAATTAACACATTGTAATACCGAAAACAGTAACATTTTTGTCTGATTGGTACACAGTGATATCAAATGCCATATGTCAAATGTACAATACATAACCCAACATAACCACACACTGCATCTTCTTAATCGCTTGTAATCACATAAACTGCGAAATATCAATATTCTATACATATTTCATATTTAAACATGGGTGTAGCCTGCTATAGTATGGCCAAAGGATTGGGGCTTTCTTAGTTTTGCTGTGTTCATCAAAATACGCCAGAATGACGTTTACGGTGATGTTTTACGACTCTAGTAAGTGATCGTTATCATTCTTTTCAACTAAACATCAAATCCCCTTTTCAGATATAATTCAAGCACCACATTTACTTTAATAAGGTATTATGCGAAGATCTAACCTACATCGTAGATATGAACGATTTTAATTACTGCTGCGAGATTGTATATGCGCAATAAATGGTTTACCAGCATACACGTACGAAGCTATAGTACATTTAAAGAGTAGAGGATTTCTTAGTTTATGTAACGTATAAGTTTTCGGTAATATTTTGGACGCTTGGATGCTCGGTTCAATTCATATTCGTTTTTGTCCGTCGCTTTCGACTTCGTCTTAGTTTTGGTTGTGTGCAACGTATTTGTATTACCTCCATCACATATAATTTTACTAAGTATAATTTATTCTAATAAACTACTTTGCCGAAATTAGAATTGGGTTTCAATTATAAGTGCTTGTAAATATCTAAGCCGCAACGGCTACGTAGCGGAATTAGGTAGACACCGCTATCAAACGTTAAGCGTTATAACAATTATTTAGTAAGTTCTTGTTCATCGAAGTAACTAATCAGTCACCGCCAAACACTTCTATTCTGATTAATATACTTATGAAACCACTATTTTAAAGTTAACTTTTTAGGTTAAGTTTCATGTATTTATCACAGTAGGGTTAAAAGTGTTGCCCCAAGCTCCATTATGATCATCGTTGCGACCTCGCTGAATATTTATTCAAACTTGTAGGCTAAAGTAGAGTAAAATTATGCACAATTAGATTTTGTCATGATTTTATCTCATCGATCTCATCTTTAAGGAAGTTGACAGTTACTACAGTGCCTATTCTTGAAACATTTTACAAAAATGGAAAATTTTTCGTGCATCATTTGCGTCAACTAAACATCAAATCCCTCTTTCAGATACAATACAAGGACCACATTTACCTGAATAAGGAGTTATGCGAAGATCAAACCTACATCGTAGATATGATCGGGTTCAAATACTGCCGCGGGATTGTATATGCGCAATAAATAGTTTATTGAATATCAGCATACACGTAGCAAGCTATAGTACATCTAAAGTATTGAGGATTTCTTAGTTTATGTAGCGTATATGTTTTCGATAACATTTTGGACAAAATTCTGGTCGTGGCAATACCGTATTCTGGTTTCATGTCATGCGTAGGGCTAAATTGCTAAAAAGGCCGTGTGATCGGCAGTATAGAGAACAGTACATGCAGGTTCAAGCTCCGAATCCGAATCAGCGTACACTTTGCTACCCTAACCTTGACTATATGTAGGTCTGGGAAAACCAACCACTGGTAGAGGATATGCGACATCCCAAAAGGCGGTGACACGTGGAGATTTTGCTCTACTGTACCCTCCGAAAAGTTCTTGTCAATAACAAGTCCACATTAATTCCTTCGACAAACTAATAATTTCTTTAAACAAAGAACCGTTTATCGCAACATTAAAAAAATATCTCGTTTTAACTCAACCAACAATTTCGTTAATTTCAAAAAAGTAGAAGTAGTTATTTATTACTTATAATACTTACATCATTACCATTGTCATTATCCCGATGTACGGAACATTAAAACAATAATCGACAAGGTAATTGCTTGAAAAACACGTAATTAGAAACCACAAATTTATAGCCCATTGTTTTTTTTCTAATTCAATATGCTTCTGCGTATTAGATAATATCATAAATTTATACCATCATTTAAGTTTATTTCTTTTATTCCAGACTGATCGCGTATGATCTTCAGCGACTTCAATTTCCTGCTGAAATAAGATGGATTGCTAGCGACCCGAACAGCATTTGGGCGCTGACCACCAGATTCCAAAAATACTTCAAAAGAAGCGTAAAATCCACCGAAATCAACTTGAGAATTATCAGAGTACCACTGCACTCCGCTCCAAACTTTTCCCTGAACAACAGCATCTTTTTCAAATAGATTTATGGTAGATTTTAGCTTAAAATATACTGAAGACGCGGTTAATGTGCGTATGCGTCACAATAACGAAGTTTGAACCGCAAATAACGCTGCTTATTTGAGGTTATGTTTATTTATATCGTTCCAACTGGTTCTAACTGGTTCCAACGACATTCCAATTTTATTTCCATGTTAAACTGACAGACTTTATCGACTGACAATACAAGATGGCGTCTTTTAAAAGTCAAATCTGACGTAAATGCACATTAAACGCAGTTTTGGTGTAAAAGTAATTTTAGTAGACGAAATTTTGAAGAATTACACTATATATTGACACTATATATTGTGGCCATCCAGGCAGAAATGTTTAAGTCCAAACATAAAAAGAAACTGATTTTCTGACAAATTTCAACCACATAGCTCCCATATCAGTTCCAAAAAAAAAAAAACATGACGCACTTGATTTTTGACCTTACTTTAATGTCTTATTTTATTTAAACTATCGGGCCGATTTTTATTTTTTGTTTTTTGGTCGGAAGGCAATTCCTTTGCTTTTCAAAAAAATTAAAGTGATGGATCTTTTTTTCAATGTATCCTGGATTCTAGTGGAAAATACTGATACCATGTTTTTTTTCCTCATTTTTGACACTCTGTGTGTTAATCAAGTAATGGAATAGAAAGTCCTTTTAAAAATGTTTACAAACAAAGTCGTTAGAAGAAGTTTTGTTGAAAATTATGAAGAATGGACTATTCCTGAATAGTCGAATGTCTTGTTTACGGATGATCAAGGTTTTGCCTTAACATGGTGGATGAACGAAAAATGGAGAAGGACTGGTGAAAGGTTTAATCAGAATTTGAAATCCCTCCCTACACCATAACCGACCCACCATTATAACTTTTCCGTTCAGTTACAAATGAATGGAAAGACAACCCCCTTCATGTTTTGCCGGTGAGGGGTCGATGACAGCCGAAATCTACATTGACATTTTACAGCAGTATGAGGACTTAGTGGGCAATAATTTTATATTGATGCAGGATAATGCCCGACCACACATCAAAACAATGAAACTTCTTTGAAGCTACGGGCATCACCACATTACAGTGGCCTGCGAGAAGCCCTGATATGAACCCCATAGAACATTTGTGGGATCAATTAGGGAGAAGGGTGAGTTCTCGCGAGAAGCGTCAAGAAAGTCCCACAGAAATGGCTGTACATTAGTAGAAGAATGGGATCGTATACCAATAGAAACGATAAGAAACCTGATTTCCAGTATGCCGTGTAGATTAGAAACTCTTAAAGTTACTAGGGAAGGCAATACACGGTATTAAGCAGTTTATTTAGTTTTTGTAGGTCCAAAGACTCGAGATATTGTTATTATCAGTTTCTTGCTACTTAGGCAAAGCTTTTGTTAGATTTATACCTTCATGGATATGTTAGTTATTAAACCGAGAAGTTTAATAATAATAATAATAACGTTGTTTTGAGTAAAGACATTTTTGATTAGTTGACACATGTTCAAAAATAGCTGAAGAAAACAACAGTAGTATTCCATGAAACGATAATGAACTTTTTACATCAAAAATCGTTTACATCAGGAATGTCTCGAATAGAAATGCAGAAATTTTACAATTTCTGAAACATTTTAAAAACGCATATTAACAAATTGCCTACTTAACAAGCAACTTAATAAGAATACATGACACAATACTAATTTCTTACGTGTTTGAAACAATGCATACCAACATAAACAATTCCGGCTAGAATTCGCTAGCAAATTACAAAAAAAATATAATAAAAACGTGTTGGCAGTATTATAAATATTATTGTAAATACTGTGAACATTAGGGTGGTCCAAATTTGTACCTTGCAAAATCTTCTTTTTTGCTGGAGGGCAACGATCCCCCCAATCGGTTCCCTTTCCAGAAAAAAAAATCCACCTAAATTTGAAGAAAATCGGTTAACGTTAACACGTGTCACCGAGCACCTCAAATGTCCCATTTAAAATACATTGGAAAAATGCATATTTTTTTCCTTCTTTTTTCACGCTTCGGATTTAGAAAAAAAGTTGCGGGAGATTGTCAGAAATTGTTCAGAAGTTCCCAAAGATCAAATCCACAACCACTATTTTTTTTCACCGCCCCCACCCTCTCCTGCAGTACCCTAAAAATGAGGCAAAATTATCCCCAAATCTACAATTTTACAAAATTACGTGATTTATTATTCTTCTGACTGAAATTACTATTATTGGATTATTGACATGTTTTTTTTGTCACTTATTAACTAATTTAAAAATTATAAAATTGTTATAACAATTACTATTTGTTTAAACAAAAATATACGATGTTACGAACTCATTTTTCCATTTGTTGCAAAAATTATTAAATTATTGTTTTTTGTCTTTTATTAACTAATTTGCAATTGTTTAAATAAACAAATATATACATTGTAATGGATTTATAATTCTCTATATTTTTTGCATAAACATTTATTAACAAACCAATTTGTAATTGTTTAAACAAATACTATTTGTTTAAACAAGTGTATACATTGTTACGGACATATCTTTTATATTTATTGTAGAAACTATTATTAAATTATTGGCATTTTTTGTCATTTATTAACGAATTTGGAATTCATAAATAAGTTGCAATTTTTTAAACAAATATTTCTTTTGCTTTTCCTTTTGTAGAAATTATTATTGTTACATTGTTGGCATGTTTTTTGTAATTTGTTACTTAATGTGCAATTGTTTGAACAAATAAATTTGTTTAAACAATAATATACAATGTTAGTACGTATTTCTTGACAAAAATTATTATAGGATTTCTGGCCTCTTTTGTAAGTTTGGAGGTTTTACGATATCGGTCAAACAAGTATTGTGGTTGTAACACTAATTATTATTATTATAGGTTATAATTGACAATTAGTTAACAAATTTGGCAAGAAAAAAAGGCAAGAAATACAATAGTAATTTTTGCCAAAAAGATACGTCAGTGCCATTTTTGTTTAAACAAATGGTATTTATTTAAACAATTGCAAGTTAGTTAATTAATGACAGACAAAACCAAAAAGCTAATAATAATTTCTCAAGAAAAAAGAAAAATAACATTAGGGTGGTCCAAATTTATACCTTTCAAAATCTTCTTTTTTTGCTGGAGGGCAACGACACCCCCCACCCCAATCGATTCCTTTTCCGGAAAAAAAAATCCCCCTAAATTTGAAAAAAATCGGTTAACGTTAACATGTGCCACCGAGCACCTCCAATTTCCCATTTAAAATACTTTGGAAAAATGCATATTTGTTTCCTTTTTTTTCACGTTTCGGATTTAGAAAGAAAGTTGCGGGAGATTCACTAGAAAGCTGTTTATCGATAAAATCAAGAAGTTGGTTATTTGCAAGATTTAACAGCTGTAATTTGGACAATTTTAGAGATAAATCATGGTTCCAGTTTTTTCATTACTATCCATATAAATATAAATTGAAAAAACTTCCTCTTCTTTAATTGTTTTTTAAAGACAAGCCTACAATAAAATAAAAAAATCTGATGTGGCCAGGCACATGACTTTATCATACTATATATAAAATTAATAATTTAGCTGCATGAGATTCTATTTGATCGAAAAATAAATAAAATAAATAAAATAAAACTAGTAGAACTAGACAGATATTATGTCGATTAAGCTGCGTTCGGATATTGTACACCGTTGTAACCGGGTACCCGTTCAAATGACACTTACGTGTTATTGGGTGTAAAAAGTGACGGTGTACAATATCCGAACGCAGCTTATATTGACAGTAGGTGTTGTCAAAATCATGTCAAAACATTAGCCTGACATTACCTACTGTCATTAGAATCATAATTTCTGATATATCCTGGCTACTAGTTTAAATGCAGTACGACCGATCTCGATGAAATAGAATTTGCTCATGCGACTATACTATTGATTGTACCAAAAAATGTCATAGTCATAAATTATTCAGAATTTCCTCATCTTTAATTTATTATTTAACTATTTCGTCGAAATTCCAGAAATGGCGGTTTATTTGCAAAATCTTTCAAAAATGCTAAGACTAAACCTCCACTTCCTTTGGACCCTTTTCAACAGAAAGCTTTTCAGCTCTAAGTTTGGTTATGAAACTTCTAAATACGAAGTTTCGTCCCGATGCCTTTAGCACTTTCTCCGGAATCGTCGTCACAAAAAACGGGTACACACACCCACACACACACGCACACACACACACATAGACATTTTTTTGTACCTTGGTCAAAAATGTTCAGGGGACCCAAAAAGACATATTTCCGCTAAAATCTCAAAATTTTTTTTGGCACGATTACAATACTTTACATACTGCGTATGATAAAGTAAAAAATAAAAATCGTACTACTGCTTTAAAAAATATAAGACTTTAAAGTTAGGTCAAAAATCAAATAACATCATTCAAATAACATATTTTTTGGGGAAAAAAATGCGTTGCTGATATATGGTGTAGAATCATTTATTTAGTGGTTTTACTCAAATTTCGTCATTACAGTAATAACCTATTGTAGGATTATTGTAGTAAAATGTAAACATTGACTCATTTCTGCCAGGACGCTCAAGATATTATGTTCAGCTCATACATATTAACAATAATTACAAGCTTAATTTTCATATCAAAAAGATTTCAAATTCTTCCGTTCTACATTTTTATTTGATAACAATCTTCTTTTATGATTATTACTATTCATTTATTTATCATTTTTATAACTGAGGATAAAATTAACGAAGCATTTTACAGTAAAACTCACAAACAAACAAGCTGAACTATTCTCTTTCAAATCCAGTTGTTATTTAGGATAAAAGCAAAATTAACATATTGAACGACGTACTAAGATTTAAATTCTAAATTTGATTAGTAAATTCAACTTACAAGTTTTCGGTAACCTTTTAAAACTGCTCGAGTAGGTACGTCATTGTTTATTTTTTTTTATTTCTGTCATAACATCTTCGTGTATTTTAATTGAAATAATTTACTAGACGTTATTTCATTGAAATAATGATATAGTAAGTGAATTGTACTGTCTGATTTGACATTTTGATTGTACATATTTTTTTAATTACATGCAAAACAACACAAGTGAATTCTATTTAAATTTTAAATCAGTTTTTCTTTGTTATATTGCGTGTCATGTTTGAAATAGTTACCGGAGGCTTTAATATGGTTATATACAAGGTGTCTCTAAATTATGTGGCAAAAACTTCGAAACAAGATACGCCTCGTATGTATTAAAGTTTGTTTAATTTAAAGTTTTTATACAATTTTTATTTTCAATTTCTTATTTATTATTTTATATTAATCTATTAGGTTATGTCTAATTAGTTATTACTCAATATTTGTCATAATATATTTTCTTCTGTAAATAAATATTTTATACTTAACAAACGACTGTTTTTTTTCTATTTCTGTATGTTCACTACGGTGGTCCAAAAATTCATTTAAAATACCTTGCAAAAATGCATATTTTTTCCTTTTCTTTCAGGTTTCGAATTTAGAAAAGAACTTGCGGGATATTATCAGAAATTGTTCAGAACTCCCCAAGGAACAAATCCACAACCACTAGTCTTTTGTTCACCACCCCCTACCCTCCCCATAGTACCCTAAATATAAGACAAAAGTTTCCCCAAATTTACAATTTTACAATGTTACGTATTTTATTATTGTTTTTGGCAGAAGTGATTATTATTGGATTACTGACATGTTTTTTTTGTCATTTATTAACTGATTTAAAATTGTTTAAACAATTAGCATTGGTTTAAACAAAAATATACGATGGTACGAACATATTTTTCCATTTCTTGCAGAAGTTATTAAATTATTGGCTATTTTGTCATTTATTAACTAATTAGCAATTTCTATTTTTTAAAGGAAATTATTAATAGGAGCATTTTTGGTCATTTACTAACTAATTTGCAATTGTTTAAACAAATACCATTTGTTTACAAAAATATACAATGTTACGAACATATTTTTCTTTTTTTTAGAGAAATTATTATTAGATTGTTGGCAATTGTCTGTCATTAATTAACTAGTTTGCAATTGTTTAAATAAATACCATTTGTTTAAACAAAAATGGCACTGACGTATGTTTTTGGCAAAAATTATTATTGTATTTCTTGTCTTTTTTTTCTTGCCAAATTTGTTAACAAATTTTCAATTATAACCTATAATAATAATAATTAGTGTTGCAACCACAATACTTGTTTGACCGATATCGTAAAACCTCCAAACTTACAAAAAAGGCCAGAAATCCTATAATAATTTTTGTCAAGAAATACGTACTAACATTGTATATTATTGTTTAACCAAATTTATTTGTCCAAACAATTGCATATTAAGTAACAAATTACAAAAAAACATGCCAACAATGTAACAATAATAATTACTACAAAAGAAAAAGCAAAAAAAAATATTTGTTTAAAAAATTGCAACTTATTTATGAATTCCAAATTCGTTAATAAATGACAAAAAATGCCAATAATTTAATAATAGTTTCTACAAGAAATATAAAAAATATGTCCGTAACAATGTATATATTTGTTTAAACAAATAGTATTTGTTTAAACAATTACAAATTAGTTTGTTAATAAATGTCATAAAACTACCAATAATCTAATAATAATTTATGCAAAAAATATAAAAAATTATAAATCCATTACAATGTATATATATATATGTTTAAACAAATAGTATTTGTTTAAACAATTGCAAATTAGTTAATAAAAGACAAAAAAGCAATAATTTAATAACTTTTGCAACAAATGGAAAAATGAGTTCGTAACATTGTTTATTTTTGTTTAAACAATTAGTAATTGTTATAACAAGTTTTTTAATTTTTAAATGTCAATAATCCAATAATAATAATAATAATTTCTGTCAGAAAAATAATAAATCACGTAATTTTGTAAAATTGTAAATTTGGGGAAAATTTTGCCGCATCTTTAGGGTACTGCAGGAGAGGGTGGGAGCGGTGAAAAAAAATAGTGGTTGTGGATTTGATCTTTGGGAAGTTCTGAACAATTTCTGATAATCTCCCGCACCTTTTTTTTCTAAATCCGAAACGTGAAAAAAAAAAGGAAAAAGCAATGCATTTTTCCAATGTATTATAAATGGGAAATTTGAGGTGCTCGGTTGCACGTGTTAACGTTAACCGATTTTTTTCAAATTTAGGAGGGTTTCTTTTCCGGAAAAGGAACCGATTGGGGGGATCGTTGCCCTCCAGTAAAAAAGAAGATTTTGCAAGGTATAAATTTGGACCACCCTAATGTTCACAGTATTTACAATAATATTTATAATACTGCCAACACGTTTTTATTATTTTTTTTGTAATTTGTTAGCAAATTCTAGCCGGAATTGTTTATGTTGGTATGCATTGTTTCACACACGTAAGAGATTAGTATTGTGTCATGTATTCTTATTAAGTTGTTTGTGAAGTAGGCAATTTGTTAATATGCGCTTTTAAAATGTTTCAGAAATTGTAAAATTTCTGCATTTCTATTCGAGACATTCCTGATGTAAACGATTTTTGATGTAAAAAGTTTATTATCGTTTCGTGGAATACTACTGTTGTTTTCTTCATCTATTTTTTTAACATGTGTCAACTAATCAAAAATGTCTTTACTCAAAACAACGTTATTATTATTATTATTAAACTTCTCGGTTTAATAACTAACATATCCATGAAGGTATAAATCTAACAAAAGCTTTGTCTAAGTAGCAAGAAACTGATAATAACAATATCACGACTCTTTGGACCTACTAAAACTAAATAAACTGCTTAATACCGTGTATTGCCTTCCCTAGTAACTTTAAGAGTCTCTAATCTACGCGGCATACTGTAAATCAGGTTTCTTATCGTTTCTATTGGTATACGATCCCATTCTTCCACTAATGTATAGCCATTTCTGTGAGACTTTCTTGACGCCTCTCGCGAGAACTCACCCTTCTCCCTAATTCACCCCACCAATGTTCTGTAGGGTTCATATCGGGGCTTCTCGCAGGCCACTGTAATGTGGTGATACCCGTAACTTCAAAGAAGTTTCATTGTTTTGATGTGTGGTCGGGCATTATCCTGCATCAGTATAAAATTATTGCCCACTAAGTCCTCATACTGCTGTAAAATATCAATGTAGATTTGGGCTGTCATCGACCCCTCACCGGCAAAACATGAAGGGGTTGTCTTTCCATTCGTTTGTAACTGAACGGAAAAGTTATAATGGTGGGTCGGTTATAGTGTAGGGAGGGATATCAAATTCTCATTAAACCTTTCACCAGCCCTTCTCCACACTATTTTTCTTTCATCCGCCATGTTATGGCAAAACCTTGACTCATCCGTAAACAAGACATTCGACCATTCAGGGATTCAATCGTCCATTCTACATAATTTTCAACAACATTTCTTCTAACAGCACGATGTACAGGCAATAATATAGGAGTTTTTATAAGTCTTTCATATAGAGTGTATGCACTTTCTATACCATTACTTGATTAACACTCAGGGTGAATCAAAAATGAGGAAAAAACATGGTAACAGTTTTTTCCACTAAAATCCAGGATACATTGAAAAAATCCACCACATTAATTTTTTTTAAAGACAAAGGAATGGGCAATGTTAATAATACTGATGACATGGGATTTTTTCACATTATGTTTGCACACAATTATTTTTTCAAATTCAAATTTCAAATTGTTCATGCTGGTATGTATATTATTGCACGAGCTATTGCGTTCAAGTACATTTTTGCATAGCGCCATGGTTTTTTTCTTAATTCCTCCTGTTGAGTACATTTCTAAAATATTTTCGGTATCGCAGAATTACTCCATATTTTATATTCTAGCCATTTCATACGCGTAAACGATTTTTACTTTATCATACGCAGCATGTAAAGTATTGTAATCATACCAAAAAAATTTTTTGAGATTTTAGCGGAAATATGTCTTTTTGGGTCCCCTGAACATTTTTGACCAAGGTGCAAAAAAATGTCTGTGTGTGTGTGTGTGTGTGTGTGTGTGTGTGTGTGTGTGTATGTGTGTGTGTGTACCCGTTTTTGTGGAGACGATTCCGGAGAAACTACTAATGGTATCGGGACGAAACTTCATATTTAGAAGTTTTATAACCAAACTTAGAGCTGAAAAGCTTTCTGTTGAAAAGGGTCCAAAGGAACTGGTGGTTTACTCATAGCATTTTTCGAAGACTTTGCAAATGAGGCGCTATTTGTGTAATGTCGTCAAAATAGTTAAATAATAAATTAAAGGAGAGGAAATTTTCCATAATTTATGTAATGACATTTTTTGGTAGAATTTATAGTTTAGCCGCATGACCAAATTCTATTTCATCGAGATCGGGCGTACTGCTTTAAAACTAGTAGCCAGGATATGTCAGATTATTTTGATTCTAATGACAGTAGCTAGTGTCAAACGCTAATGTCTTGAAAATGCTACTGTCAATATAGGCTGCGTTCGGATATTGAACACCGTTACACTTTTTACACCCAATAACACGTAAGTGTCATTTGGACGGTGTACCCGCTGTCAACGGAGTACAATATCCGAACGCAGCTTTAATCGAGATATTTGTCTAGTTCTACTAGTTTTATTTTAATGCAGACATAGCCGATCTCGATCAAATAGAATCTCATGCAGCTAAACTATTAATTTTATATATAGTATGATAAAGTCATGTGCCTGGCCACATCAGATTTTTTTACGTAAGTAATAAATAAAAAAGCTTGTTATCGTTTCATGGAAAAATATTTGTTTTTGTTTTAAGCTGATAATTTTTTATGTTATCTTTGTACAATCAATAAAGGAAACTGTTGAAAATGATGACGTTTTAAGTCAAATATGTATGTAATAGGTTATGTTTATATATGTGTATTGTATCGATATGTTTTTTTGGTTGTCGAGATGTCAACAACAACAATATTTTTAAAATATGAGTTCAAACACTTATGTACCTACCTAACTATTTGCAGAAAGGTTTGGTTTTTTTTAACAAGGTTTGAACTTTTTTGTCCTATATACTTGTATTTACATACAGTGGGCGCGTAAAGTATGGAAACATGAATAACAAATCTAAGTGACAATTTGTTATTTAAAAAAAAATCACTTATACAACATTTAATTATCTACACTGCAAAGAGATTCTTCTGGTATGCTTTCCCATTCCTCAATCAGGGCTTGTGTCAGTTCCTGTATGGTTAGTGGTGGATTAGGGCGTTTCCGAACACGTCGGCCAAGCTGATCCCACACGTGTTCAATAGGATTCTGGTCAGGAATTAACGCCGGCCATTCCATGACCTGAATTCCATGTTCTTGTAAAAAGTTTCTGGTGATGCCGGCGGTATGTGGCTTTGCATTGTCCTGCATTAGGATGAAATTTTGACCGACGCCATATGCAGTAGGCACCACATGGTCCTCCAAGATGTTTTCGATGTAATTCATGGCATTTAGTCTACCAGGAACCACAACAAGATCAGTTCTGTTGTTTATACTGACCCCAGCCCAAACCATCACAGTCCACAGCTAAATCTATCCACTTCCTGTATAGTAGCGGCTGCGTAGCGTTCACCAGGACGTCTATATACACGTACTCGACCGTCGCAACGAGTTAAACGAAATCTGGACTCGTCTGTGAACAGTGTAGGCGTCCAGTGACGAAGTTGCCAATCTCGCTCTCTCATTCGCGCTGCTTTGAGATGCTGCGTAAGGCGTAGTGCGCGGACAGGTCTTCTTGGTTTCAAATTCGCTTCTTTTAATCTGTTTCTAACAGTTTGATCAGAAATTTTTATTCCATGTGCTCGTCTTAGGTCGTTTAGGAGGTCTCGTGCTGTGGCAGTACGCTGACGTAGAGAGGAAAGGACAAGAAATCGGTCTTGATTTTGAGTAGTTTTTTGATTCCGACCTTGTCCAGCTCTTCTAACATATTGGCTAGTCTCCCGAAAACAATTCCATAAACGCTGAATAACAGAACGGGAAACTCGAAGGTCCCTGCTAACATGTCTAATAGAGTGGCCATGCTGAATATTGACAACTGAATACATTTGTCAAAGGACACTTGACATTTTTTCTATTTTGTTTGCGTTGTTAATTTACCTTTGTAAGTGTAACTTAGAAGTAACTAAGAGTTGTAACATTGTTTTTGTACTTTTCTTTTGTTAAAAATGCCCTTAAAGCATAGGTACCTAATTTGATTTGCCTAGAATTATTTTTTAAAAAGTTATAAACCTATTTTTAAGCCAAAGCAAAAAAATTTCTTTGAAGGACATAAATCTCTCCTTGTATACTGCAAAACAAAAGTTCCCCTATACCTATAATAAGATATGGAACGTATTACTTTTGAATTGTGTCGACTCTTCTCAGTAATTAAAACTTCTGATTACCTCTATCTGCAGGGTTCATACACCATTGGAAATTCCAAACCTCGTAATGTTTTGTACACGCGTGTCAGCCATACAAGATAAAATTTCGTTAGGATGTACTTAATGAGTCATTACGTGTATCCATATACCACATATGTGTTGTGTATTCGCTACACAACTAAAATATCATAGTGTGTCGACTATAAAAACAAAAGCCGACGATGATGTTAGGTTTAGTGTAAATCATTGTACTCAACCGGAAACATCATTAGCTATCGAATACTAGTTCTAGTGTGTGATACCTACGTGACTTTAGTGTAGACAAAAACAATAACCAAAATGCGTATTGGTAAGTTAAAAATGTTTGTTATATCATCGTTAACAGTAATCCTGTAAAGTAAACAAATAATATCACATCTAAAAAAAACCTGCTCACTTAAAATAATATTAAAACTGGATTCTTTACATCAAGGCAAGTTATCTAACTTTACGTTTTATGTTATTTTGCGTATCTATTCATATAAATAAATTGGAATGTTTTGCGAAGGTTTAACGTTATTGACATAATTTTCAGCGATCAAATTTATCCGAAATAATTGAATGCATTTCGCAAATTAAACTTAATTTGATACGGTTCAAGATGTTTGAAATTCGATATGTTATAACAATTTTCAAGTCTATCGTAAGCATTTCATTGCTTGTAGCACCAAGGTTGGAATTCTTTTTCGGAAAAATGACGAAATATAATCGTGGTGTAAGAACGGATTTAACGAACTTTTAAGACAGGAAATATTTTCGTATTACACTGAATTATTTAAGGAATTGGTAACAGTTATTTATTACCTGCCTGTTGTGTATGAAACTCTTTTCTTTATATTATTATATAAATACGAGCCCTACCTAAAATCTAAAATATTATCATTAGGGGCACTATTTTAAAAAATTACTTTATCTAGCTAAAAAGCATTTAAAATTTCCTTTGAAAAGAGTACAAACTCGGCCCTATTATCTTAAACGGTTCACGAGATACACAAAAAAATAATTTACCAAGGCATACTGAGATCAAAAGTTTAAAATTGAATATCTCGAGAACCAGTAGAGATTTTTAAATGAAATAAAGTATCTTTTGATTAGTTTTAATAAATCTTTCGATTTCACATTTTCTCTAGTTAGTTCTATCGGTAGCTGTTAGCTTTCAACTGTTTTTTTAAACCACTACACCGGTCAACAACTGAACACTTTAATAGACAAAGCAAACACGTGAGTTTAAATATTGGTATTGCGGATTTGAATTATTCATAATTATTTTTATTTCTTGTTATTTTGTCGACTTTAATTTTCAACAAAATTTATTGACTATGATATCATTGGCAAGTACTTAAAATTCCCTTTGAAATGAGTACAAACTCGATATATCTACACTAAATAGTTTGCAAGATAAACAAAAAATTAGTTTGTCATGGCTATCTAGATTCAAACTTTAAAATGAAATATCTCGAGAACCAGTAAAGATATCAAAACGAAACAAACTATGTTTTGAATGGTTTTTAATTCTCTTTCTATGCTGTATATTTAGTTTGTTATTTTTAATTTTTAAAAAACATTCTATTATATTCTTATGTACAGTATTATGTAAGTTCCAAAAATATAAGCCTAACATATTTATCTCTCAGTCCTTAAAAGTTTTTTTAGGTACTTGCCTAAACCTATAATCTTAAATATTTTTATTAGAGACAATATTTTTAAAAATTACTTTATATAGCTAAAAAGCATTCAAAATTTCCTTTGAAAAGAGTACAAACACGACACAATTATCTCAAACAGTTTACGAGATACACAAAAAAATAATTTACCAAGGCATACTGAGATCGAGAGTTTAAAATTGAATATCTCGAGAACCAGTAGAGATTTTTAAATGAAATAAAGTATGTTTTGATTAGTTTTAATAAATCTTTCGATTCCACATTTTCTCTAGTTAGTTAAATCGGTAACTGATAGCTTTTAACTGTTTTTATAGTCCACTAGACCGGTCAACACCTGAACACTTCCACAGACAAAACAAACACTTGAGTTTAAATATTGGTATTGCGGATTTGAATTATTCATGACTATTTTTATTTATTCTTATTTTGTCAACTTTAATTTTCAACTAAATTTATTGATTATGATGTCATTGACAAGTACTTAAAATTCCCTTTAAAATGAGTACAAACTCGACATATCTATATTAAATAGTTTGCAAGATAAACACTAAAATATTTTGTCATGGCTATCTAGATTCAAACTTTCAAACGAAATATCTCGAGAACCAGTAAAGATATCAAAACGAAACAAACTATATTTTGAATGGTTTTTAATTCTCTTTCTCTGCTGTATATTTCGTTAATTATTTTTAATTTTTAAAAATCTTTTTATTATATTCTTATTTACAGTATTATGTAAGTTCCATAAATATGAGGCTAACATATTTATCTCTCATTCCATAAAAGTTTTTTAGGTACTTGCCAAACCTAAAATCTTAAATATTTTTATTAGGGACAATATTTTTAAAAATTACTTTATATAAAGCTAAAAAGCATTCAAAATTTCCTTTGAAAACAGTACAAACTCGGCATAGTTATCTTAAACGGTTTACGAGATACACAAAAAATTATTTTTACCAAGGCATACTGAGATCGAAAATTTATAATTGAATATCTCGAGAACCAGTGGAGATTTTTAAATGAAATAAAATGTGTTTTGTTTGGTTTTAACCAATCTTTCCGATTCCATATTTTTACTAGTTAATTCTATCGGTATCTGTTAGCTTTCAACTGTTTCTTTAAACCACTAGACCGGTCAACACCTGAAGTCTTCCACAGACAAAACAAACACTTCAGTTTAAATATTGGTATTGCGAATTTGAATTATTCATGAATATTTTTTATTTATTCTTATTTGTCAACTTTAATTTTCAACAAAATTTATTGATTATGATGCCATTGGCAAGTACTTAAAATTCCCTTTAAAATGAGTACAAACTCGACATATCTATATTAAATAGTTTGCAAGATAAGCTATAAAATAGTTTGTCATGGCTATCTAGATTAAGACTTTAAAACGAAATATCTCGAGAACCAGTGAAGATATCAAAACGACACAAACTGTGTTTTGAATGGTTTTTAATTCTCTTTCTATGCTGTATATTTAGTTTGTTATTATTAATTTTTAAAAAACTTTTTATTATATTCTTATTTACAGTATTATGTAAGTTCCAAAACTATGAGGCTAACATATTTATCTCCCATTCCTTAAAAGTTTTTTTTAGGAATTTTCCTAACCCAAAATCTTAAATATTTTTATTAGGGACAATATTTTTAAAAATTACTGTATATAGCTAAAAAGCATTCAAATTTCCTTTGAAAGGAGTACAAACACGACACAGTTATCTTAAACGGTTTACGAGATACACAAAAAAATAATTTACCAAGGCATACTGAGATCGAGAGTTTAAAATTGAATATCTCCAGAACCAGTGGAGATTTTTTAATGAAGTAAAGTATTTTTTGATTAGTTTTAATAAATCTTTCGATTCCATATTTTTTCTAGTTAGTTCTATCGGTTAACTGTTAGCTTTCAACTATTTCTATAGCCCACTAGACCGGTCAACTACTGACCTCAACAGACAAAACAAACACTTGAGTTTAAATATTGGTATTGGGGATTTGAATTATTCATGATTATTTTTATGTGTTCTTATGTTGTCAACTTTAATTATCAACAAAATTTACTGTTTATGATAATGTTATTGGAAAGTGCTTAAAATTCCCTTTAAAATGAGTACAAACTCGACCTATCTATATTAAATAGTTTACACGATAATCAATAAAAATATTTTGTCATGGCTAACTAGACCCTAACTTTAAAATTAAATATCTCGAGAACCAGGCGAGATATTGACACGAAACAAACGACGTTTTGAATGGTTTTTAATTCTCTTTCTATTTCCTTTGTTTATTTTAATTTTCAAATAACTTTCTATATTATATCTATTAACGATTTAAAATAACAAACAGCTGGTTTTATGTGCCGAACGGTAATTAACCAAAGCAATGCTAATAACGGTTATAACAATAATTATAATCTAAACCGTAAAACCGCAAGAATGGTAAAAACGTGCGCCACAACCAATAGTGCGAATCAACATAAACACCATCAGTTTATTATTTTACAACACCGCAATTAATATGCTAAATACTCAAACATCCGCAAATATACTATTGGAAAAACCGCACGTAGAAAAATGTCAAACTCTGATTAAATAAAAGGTTCTACAACATATTTCCATTAACCTACTGACAATGACATCTATATTTTCTTTCGCTATACGCTGTACTTCCCAGAAATAACGGTTCTAAACTATTCAAATATTTATCTCAACATCAAAATCCCCAAATATCAATTAGCAAGTCGTGTACAGTGTTTTCAAGGCGAATTTTATGGCTAAATCGTCGAAAATAAAACGAAGCAACCAGCATGTGATAATGACTTACGTAACCGTGACGATCTCGTTGTCATAAATATTCAAATCATCGCAAATGTCAATATTGATTCTCAAATATTTGTTTTGTGTCTGGAACTATTAAAATGGTGTGAATCGTAAAAAGAATGAAAAACTTGACAAAAGCTATTTTATTTCGTTTAATTATCTCTAGTGGTTCTCGAGATAATCAATTTGAAAGTTTGAGTCTTAGTAAGCCTTGGAAGGTTATTTTTTTGTGTATCTCGTAAACCGTTAAAGATAACATAGTCGAGTTTGTACTCATTTTAAAGGGAATTTTAAGGGTGTTCTATAGAGTGTAACTAATTTTAAAATTTTGAAAGTTTTAGCGGATATCTAAATAAAATTGAAATAATTCAAGGTTTTGTAGTAGCTTGTATAATCCTAATGTTGTTATTCAGTACTCGTGTTATCGTTTTTGGTCTCTGGGCCTCTTGGGACGAATTCTTAACAAGACAAAAGACAAACGGCAAATTTTGGATGCTATTACAACAAAAAGATTAAATAAAGTTTTGTGAGAACCAGATTTAAGTTGTTTTCTCTGTCAAGGTTGTCGGTTTATCGACCGAACAATAATAACAAAAGAATAATAAACTGTTGACTTACTTGACCAGTTCATTAGTGGTTTTGATGTTTTTTTAGAGATAAAATTTTATTATATTCACAGTTTTGATTGTTGTTTTCTGCTACTTTCTAGAGGAATGAATGAATATACTGGGTGTATAAAACTAATATAGAATATAAATATATTAATTTTAATAGGTGCGTTAGTTTTGCCTGGCAGTATATTTATTGAAACTTGGAAATGAACTATAATGTGGTAATAAATCTTTTATGTGGTGGGTACTATAGAAGGTTAAAATGAATCTTATTTCTAATTTATGAGATGTGACCTTTTGTAATCTTATAGTTGTAAGTGAGAACAAAACTTTCTGCTGTGGTATTTTACGGTTTGTTGCCTTTTCTGTACAAAGGTGTGAAAGGTGCGAAAAATGAATATCAGCTTTTTTGTACTCTAATTCTTAGTTTTGCTCTGTTCATCAAAATACGCCAGCATAACGTTTTCGGTGATGTTTTGCGACTCTCGTCATGGGCGCCGTTACATATGGGCAGGGGGGGGGGCTGGATTTCCCCCCCCCCCTGGATTTCGAACCCAACTTCCGCTACGCGAAAAACGAAAAAGATAGGAGTGGGCGAGAAATTTGTGATCGATCTTTGATCACAATTGAAGACCGATAAATAGATCTGATCGCTAAATCGGTTATTAACATATAAGATAGATCTTTTGATCATAGATCAGGTTGATCTTTTTGATCAGATGGATCTCGCATATCAAACCGAATTGAAAGCTATGTATTTATTTAACAGACAGGTCAGTCGCCGCTCGGCCTGTATGTAAAATATTTTCGCGGCTAGGCTTGAAAGTTATTAACTAAACGCCTAGCGGGCATATAGCATCTTTCGTGTCCCTACAAAGATGCAAAAGTTACATTTTCGTGTAGTGAAGGATGAAAATAAAATTACTAGATAAATGATGACTATTCCGATTAGTATCGGCTTTTGTCACCTATGTCAGTTTTATTAGATATTGCCCTCTCGTAACAGTCGCGAAAGAGCCACAAGATGACAAGATACGGTATTTAAATTTTGCGCTGCAGTTGAAAATAAGTATTGTTGTATGCACTTTTATTTGATCGTACTTATTAGTTTCCATTACTTCGCAATTTTTGGCACTGCTTAGACGCCGTTTAGGAACTGCAGAGAGCCGGAATATTGTACAAACTTTAGAAATTTCTTTAGTACAGTAGGTTGTATAAAGTATCACAGAATAACTATTTTAAAATCAAATAATTTAAAAAGATTTATAGATAACTCATTATTGGCCAAAATTGGTACTAAAATTACAAAACTTCGGTTAATGAAAACGGAGTTTCAAAAACGTTAAATAATAAAAAAATTCAGACATTATTTGGTATTAAAAGGGCCATCCTATGATACATGACAATGGATTCTCTATGCTGTTTGTAATATTGGTACCATTTTATGACTCTCTCCAGCGTTGACACAATACATTTCCATACCTGAGTTCGTTCAAAAGTTACCTTACATTGTCGCCTTAAAAGTGTTCAAGTATAATAGTAAAATAAAAAAATATTATTTCGTCGTCGATTATACTTAACACAGAATTTTCAAATTAATCTACTTTCCTCTACATTTAGTCATTATTTCTCGTTAACGAGGTAAATTTGAAAATAATAGTGTTGCCTTTTTATTTTTTATCAAATTGTTATTAAGATATGGTATCAGATTCTCGATGACCACGAGCTAGAAATTATTATAGGAAATTAACAACAATTTCCCCTAACGTATTAAAAGGTAATAAAAAGGCTACAATATTGGTTGAAAATTATACAAAATCTTAAATTGTAGAATAAGAGTTCAATGATTCAGAAACAAAATATATTTACAAACAATTATTAATTAAAAATATTAATCCCACATTAATATACGATAGAAAGGCGGCAAAATGACTTGAAATTCAACAAATATCAATATATAATAAGTAAGTGTTGTCGAGCATACAGGGATCACGACCATGGATGACTATTAACACACAAAAATGTGAACAAAAACATTTCACTACCTTAAAGCGATAGAGATTTTTCAGAGTGTATGCAAAATAACACAAGACGAAAATGCTGCAAAACAGTTAATGGCATAGTCCTTAGTCACCATTTAATACTAAAAAAAATTTTGCCCCCCCCTGGAACATTTTCAAACGGCGCCCATGACTCTCGTGCATCATTCTCGTCAACTAAACATCAAATCCCCCTTTCAGATACAATACAAGGACCTCATTTACCTGAATCACGAGTTATGCGAAGATCAAACCTACATCGTAGATATGATCGCGTTCAAATACTGCCGCGGGATTGTATATGCGCAATAAATAGTTTATTGAATATCAGCATGCACGTAGCAAGCTATAGTACATCTAAAGAGTTGAGGATTTCTTAGTTTATGTAACGCATATGTTTTCGGTAACGTTTTGGACAGAATTCTGGTCGTGCCAATAACGTATTCTTTTTTGTACGTCGCTTCCAACTTCGTCTTAGTTCTAATTTTGTGCAACTATTTGTGTTACCTCCATCGCATGTAATTTTACTAAGTATAATTTATTCTAATAAACTACTTCACCGAAATTAGAATTTGGTGTCAATTACACTGTGCGACAAATTTTGATCAAGTTTCTTCCTACCTGGAAATTTTAGCTAATAATGATTCTATATGACCCCCTCCACACATCCCCCAAGGCGTTTTTCTAGGTTAGCTCGAATAAGCGGATAAGAAAACACTCTGTATACTATGGCAAAATAGTCCAGTCAAATCGTTTCCGAGGGTGCCTGTTCCAGGAAAAAATATAGATTTTTTTTTCTCTCATTCTATGTTTATTGGGGTGCTGAATCCGAATTTCAACTTCGCTACTTCCCATGGATGTGGCTTCCCAACAAAAATCGCAAAAAAACTAAAAATTTTCGACCGTTTTCCATTTTTTTGCGAAAAAGTGATAAAACGATGACTTTTCGAGGTAGACCATTCCATACAAAAATAAAGTACATTAAATTTCCTATAAGAGCACTCCTGAAATGCATTTCTGGTTGAACGGTTTGGCCGCTAGAGCGCGCTGAAAGAAGGGAAATTTTTCCTACTTTATGTAAAACCCAGTTTTTAAGTTAGTGAAAAAGGCTGATTGTGCTAAAACTACATTAATTTCCCTACAAATTGCACATCTTAATCACTTATTTTGGCCAAATCGTGTAGCCGCGAAATTGGGTTGATATACAGTAGAGCGTCGATAATCAGGGCCACCCTAACCACAGGGCTAAATGGGCTATAGCCCTGGGGCGCCAACCTTTTGGGGGCGGCAATTTTCATTGGTGTTATATTTTATGTTATTATTAGTTATATTGATATTAGTTGATTTTATTATAAATCTTTTCATGACAAAATCAACCAAATAACCTCTTCTAAATGAAATAGAAAATTGTATGTCTGCTCTTAGAATTTCCCAAGTTACTTATATATGGAGTATCAATGAAGAACATTCGGGTTTGGTTCGGTTAGCGCAAGTTTTCTATGATGTACCAGCCTAGGTTTGCCATATTTTACTTATCAAAATATATGAGACATCTAGTAAACATGTTTGAGTGAGATCATGAAAAATATATTAGATACTCATGTACTTTATCATAGTTTCATTGTTGTTCATTGTTAATAATGATAACTGCATCTTTTACTTTGGTGTTCCAAATTTACTGTGCTTTTACTTTATATGGGCTTGTTATGAGGTGTTATTTTTTTTAGAAATGTTAATTACAGTTAATTAAAGTTGACCAAATCTCGGCAACTGTTTATTAACTACAAAAATTCTTGAACACGTCGATTGTAAATTACACACATATTTGTAACAAATTCAATTTCCCGTTTTGTACCTATGACGTCATCGACAAATGGCAAACTCCATATTTTTCTTGTTGATTATGATAGATCTATTAATTGTCTTCATGGTAGCAAACAAATTGTATGACCCTACATCCGAAAATTTACGAGAGAAAGTTTAAAAATTAAGGATTTTGTTGTGAATGAGAAGCGAATAGTTTTAGGTAGATATGTTTGCAATAGGAATTGAACCATCAGCACACCACTTAGAATCGTTGTAAATGATTTAAATATATTGTGAACAAACTTTCAGGATTTAAGTAAACATACAAAGTTTAAGGTTTACTATGAGACCCTTTAAGGGTTTCTAGAACATTGGGTTCAGGTTTTTGACATTTTTATCCCACTAGTTTCAACAATCTTACGGGAGAGTCCGTGTTCGAACACAGTGCAACTAATTTTACCCAAAACGCTTTTTCATATTCTATTCGGAATATCCATGTTCCCAAGAGTTAAAAATCAACGTGTTCGAGAATTTTGTACAATAACTAACCCTCAGGTTAGATTTTCTCATATTTTCATACTTTACGCGCTCAATGTCTACATACCATAAATATGAAAATAACAACTTCCACTAAAATGTTGAACAGTGTCGTCCTAATATTTAAATGGCTTAAATCCAAAACAATAACATTTACAGTAGAGAAAAAGCGGTTCAGATTTGTATAGAACCAGACGGAGACCAGCTGCTTTACTTATTAGGGATGTAAAGACGTACTATATATACTATAAATTATTATGATACTTATTGCATCCTTTAATCGATGTGAAATTTGCTTATCGAATTATTTAACACAAAAGCTATGTCGGCAAAATTTGAGTAATTGGACTATTCTCCTACAAACTAGGCTGACAATTTATTATATGGAAGAATGGTTTAAAAGCCAATTTATTCCCAATGTATTCCTTATAAAAGGAATTTGTAGGAATTCCCGCAGTACAGGAACTGCTGATTTATGTTTTTCTAATATTATTTTATATTTGATGGCAAATCTAATCAAATGTTTCAACATAAAGCTTTTGGTAATTTTTCAAGGATAATAAATAATTGCAAAAATTGCGTCTACATTTCCTAACGTGGCCATAGCACTACGCACTGCGCATTTTTAGTAATGCTACTACAAATTCTTTAGGGCAGAGCAAATTAAATTATTTGAGTAGTTTATTTATATAGAGTGACCTATTTAATAACTTAAATACGTGTGATGTCAATTTGTAAAAGAAAAAGCACGGACAACAAATATAAAGTTACTTTTGTTTTTGTTTACTATAAACGCTGGTTTCTCATTTCGTCTCTTTTTCTAATTTTGTATAAATATTATGTTTTTGTTTAGTATAATGATAATGAATTGGTTTTTTCTAGTTCTGACACTTTCTAAATACTAGAAACTACGAGTATTGGATTTGTCTTAATAAAACCAACACCATTCGATCCCGCTCTTCTTAAACTATAGGAATGCCAAAAAGTAAAAATCGAAGGATATCGAAGGGATAACGGAGGGATATCGAAGAGGAATATCGAAGGGATATCAAAGGGATATCTAAAGGATTTATTTATTATTTATTTATTACTTATTTATGATTTATTTATTATTTATTTAAAATTCAGTTAACTAATTGGGACCGAAAGTAATTCATATTACTAATATGTATATAATACAAAAGCAACATTTTTCTGTAAACAGGACCCGACAAAAATGTATTTTCCCTAGGTTACTCCGTGATTTATTTTATTATTATTTTTTTGAACGTTCGGATTAGCGAACGTTCGGATTACCGAGGTTCGGATTATCGACGCTCTACTGTATTATGTCATATTAATCTAAGCGAAGCCGCGAAGTAAAGAGCCCGAATGTTTATAAAAAAAATAAAAAATTACATAATACATTAAGTATTAATTATTAAAAAGAGCAAATATATAGTTAATAAATAAATAGTAATAATATAGGTCTCTACTGAATTTTTGGTGAAGGGCTCTTGTTATCGCGGTTTCGCGTAATGTAACATAAAATTTCAACGCGCTTTAGCGGCTACCCAGTTTGGCCACAATAACTGATTAAGTTATGCAATTTGTAGGGAATTTAATGTAGTTTTATCAGAATCTGAGCTTTTTTTGTAATTACACGCACATCACGTAAAGTAGGAAAATTTGGCCTTCTTTCAGCGCGCTCGAGCGGCCAAACCATTCAACCAAAAAATACACTTGAGAGTGCTTTTTATAGCAAATTTAGTATACTTTATTTTTGTATTTAGTGGTCTACGTCGAAAAGTGCATAGTTTTATGACTTTTTGGCAATAAACTGCAGAAAAGTAGAAAATTTTGAGTTATTTGCGATTTTTGTTGTGAAGCCATATCCGTGGGAAGTAGTAAAGTTGAAATTCGGATTCAGCTCCTCAAAAACATATAGAATGATAGAAATAGTCAACAATGCAATAGTAAACATATCTATCTTTTAAGACAGCCAACAAATAAAGACAAAAACAAATTAAAAAAGAATTACCGCTATTAAACAAACCCAACAGAGCACAACAAAAAACTCATTACTCATTACTATTTATGTCTAAAAGCACTCCGCGAAAAAATTACCATTGATTATAATATTAATACCCCATCTGTCATTATCGCAACTATCGCAGAAATAAATCTCAAACAACACATTAGATATTACAATAAAACAATTGCAATATCAAGGCTCCACTTTAAAAAAATTAGCATATCGCATTATTGTTTAACGACAAAAGGATTAATGATAATTAATACAGTTGAAGACGGTGTTATTTCTTTATATAAGTGTTACAAAAACGGAACTACCACATGTGTGGAAAGAGCTATGTTTGTATACAGGAGCTGTGTGGCTTTATATAGGTAAAAAGTTGATCGCAGCGGACATCCTAACATTTCTTGTCAAGATCTCTTCGTGCAAACTTGGCAATGGAACTGTTGGTCTGCACAAAAGTAATGGTTCAGACGTGATAGAGATTTTAAACCAGTAGTATACAGTGGTTTGAGGCTGGTGTAACAGATATTAAATCAACTAGAAACACTTACCTCAAAAAGTAACAAATGCAAGAAAATGTTACGAAAGATTTTAGTTCTTCTGTTAGTTTTGTGCAGTTTATTGACTCTTGAGACAGAGTCTCAGTACAGTGATTACGGATATAGGGCATATTCGAGACACTACACAGCACCACACAATCCAAATTTACCAGGTTTGAACTTCATTTTTAATTTTAACACTAAAATAATCACTAAAAACTAACTCACTGTTCACTACTAATTTCCTTTGTCACAGCATTGAAAATCCTTTAAATTTTGCAGTTAAATTAGCAGTTAATAAACACACCATTCACAATTTTACACAATACGTAATACTGTCTAGAAACCTGAGTCTATTAAGATGAAAGTTCCAGGCAATATTAAATTATGTATAGCTAAATGGTCGATATACAAATTACTTTCGTTGTGGTGTTGCAAGTCCGCGTTTGCATTGGTAAATTTGGACAATACATTCAAAACTCTGTCAGTGTTATTGTAGCTTGTAATAGAGGAAGTTTGTAAAAAGTAGATGGAATTATTTTTTGGTAGTTGTATTAAGAACGTTGAAATCATGCCTCGCGAGAATTGTATCCTTTCATATGGGATTAAGTTTAAAATTATAGACCGTAAAATTTGGCCTGAATGATTAATAAAACTATTATAATTGTATGGATAAGAATTCGCAACAAATTCCTTGCGATTTTCATAAGGAATTTGCTTTATTTAAGGAATAGCTTTTTCAAATCAAACTTATAATTTGATTACGAACAAGCAAGATGTTATTTTATAATGCCGACATATTTTTAATTACAAGTGCAGAATTCACTGCGTACCATCAAGGGCATTCTTGTGGAAATTTACAAAACAACTCTTGACGAAACTGTTTGTTTCATTTTAATGATTTTTTGTTTAATTCATCAGCTTTCTGTATTATTAATTCGCAGCATCTAATTTTAACAAACTGTAAAACAATACAATTGGTCATTTGAAGTGAACTAGTTTAAATAAATTAATATTTTAATGAGAAAAAATATATATTTTTTTATTTAAATTACGAAGATACTGCCCATAAAAGAAATGTTAGATATGGTTTCTTCGTCATCTTCAAAGTTCTACTAAATACAATTGTACTAGTAGGTTCGTTGTATAAATATGTCCTAATATTGTCTGAAATACAGATCAATTAGCTTCTGAAACAAAAATTTAAGCAAAAGAGGTTTCAAAATGTAACCTTTTTGTTGAATAATAGATGTTGAATAATGATAGATACACAAAATTGTCTCTGACAAATATATAAATACAAGCAAATAAAGTATAATTTTCCAAATAAATTATTTTATAGACATGCTGTCTATAAAATTTTTATGATGTTTATTACTTGAAGAGAAACGAAAACGTTTAAAAATATTTTAATAGTAGACAATTTTGTGTAGCTTTTTTATTTAACAAAAAGGTTATATTTTGAAAGCTCATAAATGAGTATCATCTATATGGTTCAAAGAAAAGCATCAACTTAGGATACACTCTGTATATGGTGTACGTTTTTCTTGGAAAGAAATAACTATTAAATAATCTAAATAAACTATTAAATAAATAATTTTTAATTTCTGTCTGATGGTTTCCGGAAAACTGTCTGTCTGACGGTTTCACAAAATTACAATTTTATGCGGTTTTCGCCCTTTAGAAAAATTAAAAATCTTACTTATAATTACAAATCTATTGTCAATCTTCGTATACGACCTACTACACACAAAACGAAATTAAAAATTAAATAAATTAAATAAAAATTAAAATTCAAAAATTAAACAGCTTACTAAAATGTTCATCGAGTACAAATAAATGCACCAATATTTGTCTCCTTTGCATTTGCTATACCCACTTCAACTGGGTATTGCAAATACCAAGTATATGGCGTAAAAAAACTCGTCCGCACAGCCGAACGTCGAATATATAAATTTATTTTAGAGGTGGACTCGCTACGAATTGAATAGAGCAGGTTTTTCTCTTGACAAATATTCATATACTTGGCAAATATTTGATATTTGGCAAGTATACGAATGTGTAGCCCCAGCTTTAGCTTCATTATATGACTTTTTGTTATATGTGTATGCATCTTAAAGTTTTTGGTCGTACTCGATAACATAATTTAAATTTATAAAATATTTCTGCTTGAAAACAGTCGTTGGAATTTGTTGTTTTTTGTGTGGTGAGTATCTGGTTTAATGACGTATAATTGAAATAGTATGTATTTAAATATTATTTCACTGAAATTAGCGTTGTAATTAATTATAGATATTTGTTTATTTTGATTCGACAAGTTAAAACCTTCCTGGTGAAAAATTGTACAGTAATTATGTATTAGTCAGTTTTTTATTAATTTATTTTATGTTACAAATATGATAACGATTTTAAATGTCAAAATAAAATATTTTTTCTTGAAACTATAACCAACAAATATTTAACGTATTTACACAAATTGTGTAGTGGGAATTCTAAATTGTGCAGTGGGAATCTGGAAAATTTTAAAAGTATTTAAAAAGTATTTATTAAAGTATTTATTTTTGATTCCATAAGCAACCCAATGTCCCAAAAGGTCCAAGGAGAATCTTGTATTTCTTATTAACTTTGTAAACTGTACTTAATATTAACTTCTGAAATGTACTCAGCTCACTTTCCTTTCCCAAAAATTATGTTTCAGACTTTATCAATATTATGCTAATTTTCAATTGGCTCTTTCTCAAATTGGTTTTTGTAACGTGGGATTTTCGACAAAAAGTAATAGAACGACAAAGCTATTTAAAAATGAAAACAAAAAGCGCAGGACAAATTTATTTGGTATAAAAATGGTATTTTGATCAAATAAAATGAGACTTGGACGTTTTTACTTTATCATACGCAGTATGTAAAGTATTGTAATCATGCCAAAAAAAAATTTTGAGATTTTAGCGGTAATATGTCTTTTTGGGTCCCCTGAACATTTTTGACCAAGGTACAAAAAAATGTCTGTGTGTGTGTGTGTGTATGTGTGTGTGTGTGTGTGTGTGTGTGTGTACCCGTTTTTGTGGCGACGATTCCGGAGAAACTACTAAAGGTATCGGGAAAAAACTTCATATTCAGAAGTTTCATAACCAAACTTAGAGCTGAAAAGCTTTCTGTTGAAAAGAGTCCAAAGGAACTGGTGGTTTACTCTTAGCATTTTTCGAAGATTTTGTAAATGAGCCGCTATTTGTGTAATGTCGTCAAAATAGTTAAATAATAAATTAAAGGAGAGGAAATTTTCTATAATTTATGTATATGACATTCTTTGGTAGAATTTATAGTTTAGCTGCATGAGCAAATTCTATTTCATCGAGATCGGTCGTACTGCTTTAAAACTAGTAGCCAGGATATGTCAGATTTTTTGATTCTAATGACAGTAGCTAGTGTCAAACGCTAATGTTTTGAAAATACTACTGTCAATATAGGCTGCGTTCGGATATTGAACACCGTTACACTTTTTACACCCACTAACACGTAAGTGTCATTTGGACGGTGTACCCGGTGTCAACGGAGTACAATATCCGAACACAGCTATAATCGAGACATCTGTCTAGTTCTACTAGTTTTATTTTAATGCAGACATAGCCGATCTCGATCAAATAGAATCTCATGCAGCTAAACTATTAATTTTATATATAGTATGATACAGTCATGTGCCTGGCCACATCAGATTTTTTTCCAAGTAGGTAGTTATAAACTTGGCTTTCTAGGAAACTTACATGTTTTAAAATTTTTATTATTAGTAAAAACAAAGAAACATAGGATGATATGACAAGAATGAACATACAGTTTGTGCTCAATTTATATACCTATCAATTTATAAAAATTTTGTGTAATTTATTACCGTATACGTATATCGGGACGAAACTTCATGTTTAGAAGTTTCATGACTAACCTTAGAGCTGAAAAGGTTTTTGTTCAAAAAGTTCCAAAGGAACTGGATGTTTACTCTAAACAGTTTTCAACGATTTTGCAAATGAGCCGCCATTTCTGTAATTTCGTCAAAATAGTTAAATAATAAATTAAAGTAGAGGAAATTCTGAATAATTTATGTCTACGACATTTTTTTGTAAAATTAATAGTTTAGCTACATGAGCTAATTCTATTTGATTCTATTTAATTCTATTCGGTCGTGTCTGCATTAATATAAAACTAGTTGGCCAGGATTTGACAGATATTTTCATTCTAATGACAGTAGGTAGTGTCAAACGCTGATGTTTCGACAATTCCTACTGTCAATAGAATCGATATATCTGTCAAATCCTGGCTAACTAGTTTTATTTTAATGCAGACACGACCGATCTCGATCAAATGGAATCTCATGCAGCTAAACTATTAATTTTATATATAGTATGATAAAGTCATGTGCCTGGCCACATCAGATTGTTTTTAATAAAATATATAGCGCGACTTATTGTGTATAGTTTATTTCTATTGTTATCAATTTCATCAGTTATACCAATGTTTTGTATGATGTGTGTGTGCTAATAAATACAAATATACAAAAATAATACAAGGTATATGTATTCTTAAAACGCTTTTTGTGTTCTTTTTTCGCATTTTTCGTGCCTTTTTTCGTATTTTAAGCGCTTATTTTCCAAAAATAAATGCTTATAAGTCCGATCTCTAGTCATCATAAGTTTTAAATGTTTCTCACGTAAAATTTACCTACCTTTTCGAATATACATAGCAAACTAACGATATGATAGATTAAGAGCTATTAATATCAAGTCATTGCATATCGAAAAATTAATTCAAAGGTGGTTTAAAGAACCTAAACAAGTAATTGATTTTTGGATGGAAAAATGTCATTATATGTGAAAACCAATAACAGATTAAACAGCTAATTTTTTATCTAGACAAAACTAAAAAATAAATTATATTTCTGAATCTATTGGTAGTATTTTCATGACTAGATGTATATCTTTGTTGGCATTTTGATTGTACAGATTTTGTACTAACATAGAATAGAAAATAACTAGATTTCATTTACATTTTCAATCAAGTTTTTCTTTGTTATATTGCAAGTCATATTTAAAGTACTGTAAGGCTTTCGACACAATTTTAAATAATGTTTTTTACTGTATTTACAATGCGACCAGCATGTTTTTAAATTTATTTTTTTATGCGTTTGCAAATTGTTAAGCTATTTTTAACCTAATTTTAGAAATAGGACATAAAGTGTCCTGTTATCAATTATTAGTTTATCTGTTTGTTTCTGACTGTCACAAAATTGGAAAAAAGGTTTCTTATAGACTTGGGTTCAGGAACACAACAACGCAAGAAGAAATTATATGACAGACATTGTCAACTATGGGAAAAAAATAAAATTATTTATATATGCTAGGTACTACAAATCTGCACATTTGTGAGAAAACATATCGCCTGTCATAAATATTGTTAATTGCATTATTTTACACACATTTATATGCATACACCGATAAGAACCGCGCCGGTAGGAACAAATAAAACAATTGACATTCACTTCTTGAGTGATATGACATTCTGCAGGAAATTATGTTCATCTAGGTGTGCTCTGTTTGCATAAAACATCAGAAAAAAAGGTGATCGCCTACAATAGAAATATAGGACGGAACTAACCACACCTTTTCAATGGACAATTATCATTTTTTTTTTCAGTTAGATAACACAGTTTTCATGCAATAAAATTTCTAACAGCTATAGGCGTATTCATCATAAATTAGAACAATTTTCCGCTATTTTTTGGACGTAACAGGGACCTAATATATGAATCATATACATGTGTGTGTGTGTGTGTGTGTGTGTATGTTTTACGTAATGATAAATAATTATCAACTTTCACTACTTAATTAAAATTTAAATCTATTTCTATCACTATTACTAAAATAAAGACTAAACTATATTAAGTCGGATATACAGTATGTCAAAGCGATTCTTGAAACATAAGAAAACATAAGGAACGTTTACAGTAAGGTCCAACTGCATTTAAAAGTGTAAAATTCTAAAGATAATATTAAAAATCTGATGTGGCCAGGCACATGACTTTATCATACTATATATAAAATTAATAGTTTTGCTGCATGACATTCTATTTGATCGAGATCGGCTATGGCTGCATTAAAATGAATCTAGTAGAACTAGACAGATATGTCGATTAAAGCTGCGTTCGGATATTGTACTCCGTCGACACCGGGTACACCGTCCAAATGACACTTACGTGTTATTGGGTGTAAAAAGTGTAACGGTGTACAATATCCGAACGCAGCTTATATTGACTGTAGGTATTTTCAAAACATTAGCATTTGACACTACCTACTGTCATTAAAATCAAAATATCTGACATATCCTGGCTACTAGTTTTAATGCAGTACGAACGGTCTCGATGAAATAGAATTTGCTCATGCAGCTTAACTATTGATTGTACCAAAAAATTTCATAGTCATAAACTATTCAGAATTTCCTCTACATTAATTTACTATTTAACTATTTCGACGAAATTCCAGAAATGGCGGCTTATTTGCAAAATCTTTTAAAAATGCTAAGACTAAACCTCCAGTTTCTTTGGACCCTTTTCAACAGATAGCTTTTCAGGTCTAAGTTTGGTCATGAAACTTCTAAATATGAAGCAAATTTTAATTATATTGCGAACTAGTGCGACCTCTATTGAATAATACGTGTAACTTTGAACTAATTTCTATCAATGGCAAATACACAGTCAATTGTATAGCAACTATTTGTGTGTGTCTAAGCATGACTGTTTGTATTCACGTTATTTATCAGTCAGCGCTTTTCTGTTGTTTAACATCGAATGTCGATGATCTAACTAGAATTCGCGAAGAGGTCATGACCTTCAATGTCAAGGTCTTCTCGATCCGTCGCGTCGGTTGGTTATTGAGCTTATACAGTTTAATATATACAGTGTGTGGTTCGTGATATATTTTTGCAATGAATCTGTTCCAAAAGACGTGGTTTTCTGTTTGAATTAAAGTATGTCATACTCCTGAATCATTTCTACATAAATTGTGTGACTGTCAAAATTCTTTACCTCTCGGTGTAAACATGAGCGCGAGAGAAGTGAAAAAATGTAGCCGATTTTCCCATTTAAAATTAACGCTAGTCTTTCCGATTTATTTCCTCTTAAACCACTTACCACAAAAATTTCAGTTTTTGTTCAGGTTGCATCTAGAGTCTCTTTTATAGATTGGCGATTTTGTTTTCTTCAGTTCTTTTTATAATAAAGGTTGCGAACAAGATTTTGATGGAAGCCGATATCTCAGGAACGAATGCTAGCAGGACAACGCAGTTAGCATGCAAATAATCCTTATTTACTGCGATACACATCCCTTGAATTTAATAGCATTCCGACTATTTGTTAATTTTGAAGACCGAAATAAACATGAACAATATTTGGCGCAGTTCGGCTTCCCTCGCTTGTGGGTGTTGGTGCGAGGCAGTCGAACGAGATGCGAAGTTTTGACGCGATCAGTGAATCTGTTTGAATCCGTGTTTGTAAAATATTGTTGGGTATAATTAATTGTAGATCTAAATTCATTATATATATTTAACTCGCACTACTATTCAAAATTCCGAAATTAAATTGTTCTGATAATTGTTCCGAAATTTATATCGTTCATATTAAATCGCTTTAAAAATTACTTAAAAATTATTATGCAATTCTGTTTCTACAGTCGCTTTAAATAAAATATGACGATTGATTACGTGCATATCTCGATATCGTGCTAATATTCGTTACTGAGATATCAGCTTCCATAAAAATCATATCCGTATACTTGCCAAAATATCAAATATTTGCCACATGTTAAATATTTGGCAAGTATATTTGCCACGCAAATCGAAAATTCTTGTTATTGCTTGGTCTAAACGATGCCATGAGTAATTTATTTTTCCTTTTAAGTTCGTTCACCGAACATTTTTCATCCATCCTTGATTACCGGCTGATTTTTATAAAACTCAAAAAAATCTATGACACCAACAAATATGTACAATATTCGTTTGTGATTTCGGACCGTCAGAGTTGCACTGCAACAGTAAATGCATCGGACATTGATTCACCGCCACATAGAATTGTCTAATACATGAAAATCTTCTTTGAGCACTTGCTACATGTGCGTACCGAATGGGCACTAGCTATTTTTCTGATTAGTTCGCCTTATTTGCACATTAGCTTTTTCAAATCAAACTGATAATTTGATTCCGAACAAGCAAGGTCTTATTTTATAATGCCGACATATTTTAATTACATAAGTGCAGAAGTCACTGCGTACTCACAAGGGCATTCTTGTGGAAATTTACAAAACAAATCTTGACGAAACTTTTTATTTCATTTTAATGATTTTTTGTTTAATTCATCAGCTTTCTGTATTATTAATTCGCAGCATCTAATTTGAACAGACTGTAAAACAATACAATTGGTCATTTGATGTGAACTAGTTTAAATAAATTATTATTTTAATGAGAAAAATATATATTTTTTTATTTAAATTAGGAAGATGTTGCCCCTAAAAGAAATGTTAGATATGGTTTCTTCGTCATCTTTAAAGTTCTACTAAATCCAATTGTACTACTAGGTTCGTTGTATAAATATGACCTAATATTGTCTGAAATACAGATCAATTAGCTTCTAACACAAAAATTTAAACAAATGAGCTTTCAAAATATAACCTTTTTGTTGAATAAAAACGCTACACAAAATTGTCTCTACTATTAAAATATTTATACCGCTTTCGTTTCTCTTCAAATAATAAACATCATAAAAATCGACAAATATATAAATACAAGCAAATAAAGTATACTCTGTATATGGTGTACGTTTTTCTTGGAAAGAAATAACATTGCGTTTTTGTGGACATACCTGACTAGCTACCGTTGTACCAAACAACCCCCACGAAGGGGTTGTTGGTACAACTCACCCAAATCGTTTTCGTTTGTTATTTTCTGAAATATTATCGAATTTTTCTTGTTTATTTCAGCTGAGAAGTATCTCTGCTTCATTGTTGGTTTTTGTATGACACCCATTGGGCATCTTTCACCTTCATCAAAATTCAGACAGATCTACGAATGGAATCAAGTAGACTTCGCTTATGATACAGACGCTGAGAGGGAAAATGATATTTATTCACATGCTTTCAAAAAAGGAGACATAGCTCCTATAGATGTAGATGCTTTCTACGGAGGTGAGTAAAACAGTCCCTCAGACGTTCTATTGCATATATTTTGCCAAATTTCGTGTTTTATTTTTAGAGGATCTCAAACCAAAGGTTTTTGTTGCCATACCCAGGTTTCAGGCAGGAGTTCCTGCAACCCTGGGCACTGTAGAAGGATACACTGGAAATGAGCCAAGGATACAGCCATACCCAAGTTGGGAGTACCACAGGAATCCAGAATTATGCAGTAGACATCGCTTGCTGTCAGTTTTTAGAGTGAAGGTATGTTGGATTTACCGTTTAAGTTAGTTGTACCCAACTACCGCCACGCGCAAAACGAAAAAGATAGGGAGTGGGCGAGAAATTTGTGATCGATCTTTGATCACAATTGAAGACCGAAATAGATTTGATCGATAAATCGGTTATTATCATATCAGATGAATTTTTTGATCATCGATCTGATCTTTTTGATCAGATCGATCTCGCAAATGTTAAACCTTATTGAAAGCTATGTATTTATTGGACAGACAGGTCGGTCGCCGCTCGGCCTGTGTGTAAAATATTTTCGCGGCTAGGCTTGAAAGTCATTAACTAAACGCCTAGAGGGCAATTAGCATCTTTCGTGTCCCCTAAAAAGACGCAAAAATGACAGTTTCATATAGTAAAGGATGAAAAAAAATTACTTTTTAAATGATGACTATTCCGGTTGTTATCGGCTATTGTCACAAATGTCAGTTTTATTAGATATTGCGATATTGCCCTCTCGTAACAGTCGCGAAAGAGCCACAAGATGACAAAATACGGTATCTAAATTTTACGCTGTAATCCAAAATAAGTATTGTTGTATGCACTTTTATTTGATCGTACTTATTAGATTCCATTACTTCGCAATTTTTGGCACTGCAGAGCAGCTATCGTAATTACACTGGGTGTTAAACTAATAAGCGTAGAATATATAGATAAGGTATAATAGTCAACTTTTGGTAGTAGACAAAATTTTGATAACGAACTCATGTCCAGATAGACGCCGTTTAGGAACTTCAGAGAGCCGGAATATTGTACCACCTTTAGAAATTGCTTTAGTAAAGTAGGTTGTATAAAGTATCATAGAATAACTATTTTAAAATCAAATAATTTAAAAAGATTTATAGATAACCCATTATTATCCAAAATTGGTACTAAAATTACAAAATTTCGGTTAATGAAAAGGGAGTTTCAAAAACGTTAAATAATAAAAATTTCAGACAAAAGTTATTTGATATTAAAATGATACATGACAATAGATTCTCTATGCTGTTTGTAGTATTGGTACCATTTTCTGACTTTCTCCAGCGTTGACACAATACATTTCCGTACATGAGTTCGTTCAAAAGTTAGTAGTTGACCTAACATTGTCGCCTTACAAGTGTTCAAGTATAATAGTAAAATAAAAACAATATTATTTCGTCGTCGATTATCCTTAACACAGAATTTTCAAATTAATCCACTTTTCTCTACATTTAGTCATTATTTCTCGTTAATGGAGTAAATTTGAAAATAATATTGTTGCCTTTCCTTGTTTATCAATTTGTTATTAGGATATTATATCAGATGCTCGATGACCACGAGCTAGAAATTATTATAGGAAATTAACAACAATTTCTCCTAGCGTATTAAAACGTAATAAAAAGGCTACAATATTGCTTGAAAATCATACAAAATCTTAAATTCTAGAATAAGAGTTCAATGATTCAGAAACAATATATATTTACAAACAATTATTAATTAAAAATATTAATCCCACATTAATAAACGATAGAAAGGCGGCAAAATGACTTGAAATTCAATGAATATCAATATATAATAAGTAAGTGTTGTCGAGCATACAGGGATCACGACCATGGATGGCTAATAACACACAAAAATGTGAACAAAAACATTTCACTACCTTAAAGCGAAAGAGATTTTTCAGTGTATGCAAAATAACAAGACAAAAATGCTGCAAAACAGGTAATGGCATAGTCCTTAAAATTACGTCACCATTTAACACTAAAACAAATTTTGCCCCCTGGAACTTTTTGAAACGGCGCCCATAGTCGAGGCCCCTAGGCAAATTATCTTTGGGGGCCCCACCCACAAAGTAAACTAAAAGAACAAAAAAAAAAGAACGTATTGGTAGCAAATAAATATTTTTTTTCACATTTAATCTTTATAAACAGATTTATAAAATACGAATTCTTCCATAGAATATCTAATACGTCTGTAAATTTTTTTTTTGCAACTTATATGCGATTAAATTAGGGATTTAGGTGCTCTTGTCCGACTACAGCCCACTTTTTTATGTTTTATTAAGGTGGCGCTAAATATTGAGATAGGCCACCAAATATACTTCATGGTTTTTAATAAGATTTACGCCGCAATGTTCAGGTGTCACAAAAGGTAATACAAAACATTATATCTGGCTCAATTCTGTCAAGTCTAGCTGTCGGATCTTAAGAATATTGTGGCTACGTCCATAGTCTTCTTGCCAGGGGCGTAGCTACGGGGAGCAGTGGGAGCAAACTGCTCCAGGCGCACGAGTAGAGGGGGCGCAAAATTGGAAGAGCAATAAAAAAATCAAGTGTATTATCGATTGTATTATTGTAGTACATATATCGTTCAATTTAAATGACTGTTATGACTTTTAAATGCCTATTATTTTACTAAATTAGTGTGCTTTTTATTCATAAAGTTATAAGTATAGTGGTTATCAGTATTTTCTTGTTCATATGAAACACATACTGCTCGATACTTATTATACATATTTTAAAGAAAGAAATTGACAATCAACAAATTGGTAAAAGTTTGAATTGCCTAAAACGCTTTCTTCCAAATAATTTTGATGAAAATTTAAATAAAAAAATCCCTTTAAGAAACCTGAAAAAATGTTTATATGCTGGGCGATACATTCCGCGTCCCACGTATTTGAAAACATGATTGAGCATCATATTTAATAATAAGAAAAACAATACCGTGCAATTAAAACTTTTAGAGCACAATTAAGAAATGGCTTATGCAAATTATGTAATGAAAACTATGTTCTTAACTCTACGCTAGTAATGGATACTAAGTAGTTTAATTCCATAAAATACGATGCCGGTATTTATATAAAATACTTTTGTCATCCGAAAAATATTGGAGGTAGTTTAATTTCTTAGAAATCGTAACCAGACAGCTTACTAATTGTTTTGTTTTATTGTCATAAAACCCTAAACTGAATTTCCCAAGGATTTTGTATATATAAACTCCGTTTTTGGTTCAATCTAGAATTGAAAAATTGGAATTGAAAGTGGGATACATTAAATGAAATATTCAAAAATTGCCAGACCTCTTTCGAAAAAGATTTTTCTTGCTCCGGGGCGCTGAATATGTAGCTACGCCACTGCTTCTTGCGATCAAGTAAAAAACACCGATATATTCATAAAAATCGTCACCACACACGAAATAATAATTGAGCCGGACATTTTTTATTAGCAAAAGGTTCAAAGTTTACCCTAACGTATATTTTTAATGCACAAACTAGAACATACATATGTAACAGTATCTTATATAGACACACTGCCTGTGTGACTTTTAATAAACAATTCCAGAAACCAGTGGTACATTGGAAACCAGGCGGCCCGTGGTACATTTTGATGCTAGAGCCACAGAGCATGAAAAATATGCCTTGGTTTTTAAATAAAGAAAAAAAAATCAAACAGTTTTTATTAAAGTAGGTAATACATATGTAGTTAGATAGTAAGTATAAAAAATTAACTGAAAATAAACTCAAACTTATATTTTGCGATACCTATATAAAGTCCATTCGACGTTCTTTTTTACTTGCAAATAACTCAATCACACGCTTATTGAAATCTTCGATATTTACGAGTCAACGCATTAGAGCTTGAAGATGTTGCCACAGTCTGTTTTTTTCACACTGATCAAAGAATAATAATAATAGACTTTAAATCAGGTAAAGGCCTACCTAACTGTTTAATTTGCACTTTTTCCTCAATAGTACATGTTAGAAAAGGCTTATTCTGTAATGAACTAATTTGATTCATTGTGTATGGCGCGGAGCGGAACTTTTTGTGTTAGATTTAGACGATATGAGACGCGAAATACGAGTTACACATGCACGCCGCACTCGATTGAGCCAGCTAGAGTTTGGCTCCAAATACGCATACAGAAGGCGACGTTGCTATACCCCCACCCACCCGCGCACCTCCCCGCGGTCTATCGATCTGCCGGGCCAGAAATAAGTTGGCCCGGTTAGCGGTATGATATCACGGTTAACCGCGTTGTGTTGGGGAGAGAAATGCGTTGCGATGTTTCACTACTCATTAAACTTACGCAGGCATTGTTTAACATTTAAAATGAAAAAAAGGTTTTTTAGAATTAATTAAAAATTCTTGCTGAGGTTGAAACTACAGGTAGTGCCATGGCTCCTTGGCTCTATATAACGGGCCGCCCCTGCCAGAAACACCTCGTACTTCAAATGTACTTGGATGTTGCAAATCCGGAGTGGAATCTACTATGATATTAGCTTCTACTTTCTTCCTCTTCTTTTTTGCTTTTTTCTAACTACTTTGCCTCTTTAACTTGTTTTAGTACGTACTTTCATAATGCTTAGGGGCCCCCAAATCCCGGGGTAAAAGAAAAATACAGAGATTTGGTGTTGACATGTTTGCAAAATTTTCTATTTCAACATTATGAGGCTTTTTGATCGAAAATCTCCATCGCGCATGCACAGAAATAACAAATTAAGTACTCACGAATCGCTTTCCTACCTCTCAAAGGGGCTAACCACGTTCCTAAATGATTTCTAGGCCTTTTTCGTTGGACCCAATGCCTGGTAGAGGTAAACATAACCACACTTTTCTTAAACTCCTTCTAATAACCGCACTATATTTGCGTGACATGATGGATAAATAGTTTCAAACGGCTTCTCGCACATTACCGAACACTTATTAACACTAATATTAATTGTTCAACGCGTATTATGTACGCTTTTCTCGCATTGAAATTTGGGCTGCCGCTGTCAAAAGTAAAACCGGGAGACTAAAAATTCAATCGCGACTCGTGAGATGGCGTTTGAAGCGGAGAATCTCGATTTGCTTTAGCAGGAAATATGCCTATTGTTTAAAACTTATAATATATAAAACTTATTGAAGTTTTTTTAGTTTCAGTTTTTTAATTTTCGATATTTCGTCTTCATCAAAGAAATCTACAATAAGTAATGTGTTATATAATGAATATGTTACGGTTAAAGTGATAAATGTGGTTTGTATTAATAATTACCGGCTATTATTAATAATAACCGCATCATTTGGTCAATGTGATTAGAAACACTTAAATAATCACATGGACCGGCTATTATTAATAATTTCCTAACGGGCACGGTAAAAGCGATAAAAGTTACTTTTTACAAAAGATCTTTTGTATACAGTCTTCAAAGAAGTTAGCTAAGTTATTATGATTACTATGTAAGTTATTATATTTATTTACTCGACGCAAATCATCAGTACGGCTAGCCCAATGACCAAAATTACGAATAGTACAAAACATTGATAATACAGAATGTTTTCTTTTGTCTCCCTTGTACTTTAGAAACTACTGGATTTAATTGGTAATGATATTTGATATACACCCAAGGACGGCTCAATGACTAAAACGTAAAAAGAACATTTTATACAGAGTGATCAAAAAAGTTAACCATTTTATTATCAATAACACCCATTTTATATTTAATGCATGTGGGTAGTTTTTGTAAATGTACAATCACAATTTATTAAGTAAATTCCCAAATACCATTATCTTGAAATTTTGCGCATTTAGTATTAATTTTTTCAGTATTGTATTTTCATGCAAATACATGCAAGAATAGGCGAGACTACATAGATGTTTTTACATAAATTGCACCGCACAAATGATGCAAACATTTTTGTATGGTTCTGTTCCTAACACGGTATTTTTACTTTTGGTGTTTGACAATAAAGTATTATTTTATAAATAAAAGATTAAACATTGTAATAACTTGCCCCAATCTTCCCTACATTACCTATATCTACCGTAAGCATATCTAATATCTGACGGATATAATCTGTTTTATAAGGCGGTTATTATAAAAGTCTTTATCACCAACAAAAAAAAAAGACTTCTAAATACATTATTTATGAAAAATATATATGAAAAATATAACAATAACAAAAACATAATAATTCTCAAGTTCAGGAATCATTTAAAAAAAATATATTCTTAATAAATAAAATTAACAGTAGGTAACTCAAATAAAATCGGTATCACATTTGTGCAGTTACAAATCAAAAATATACAATATTTATAGTAAATAATAAAATAAAAATAAAATACAGGTACAGTTCACATTTGTGAACAAAACAAAAGAGGATGACGTCCTATTGTTACAAACTTTATCTTGCTTTATTTTTACAATATAAACGGTGTAATTGTTGTACTACCACAAAAAAATAAAGGTCTAGAAGGAATTTTGTATTCAAAATTAAATATAAAACATTTTTTAAAGTTTTGTATTAAGAAGATAATAAATACTAAGTTATAAATAAAAATAATTTTTCTTGCCACGAATTGCAAAATACAGAAGCACTATGTACGTATGCACTGGCAAAATAATACAAACCGAGTTTCTGATTAATTACTTACTTAGCTTTTAAGACCCAGTTCTACCTCTCCTAAAACGCGTTTGCAAATAAAAGTGTTATTTATTGTTCAAAGTTTATGAAATTTTTTATGTAACTTCTTAGATAAATAACGAGTTGGGCTGGATGAAAAAAAAATTTTTTTAAAGATAATAATCAATTTGACTTCTACATCTTTGGTTTTTTTCAAATATAAAACATTTAGCCCAACTCATGATACAAAAATAGATTTTTTATTTAAGTACAATTTTAATCTAAACATTATAATTGCGATAACAAAGCGTAATTGCCAGAAATGTATGTAATTTGCCTATATTACGGGCCCGGTGTAGACAGCAGACGTTGGGAGTTTTAAACACCGCCTATAACTACGCCACGCCTACTGCTATTTTTAGATTAGACTGTTCACAAGACCGTAGCGTCTATTGAATCGGGAGAACAGAGTTCTCGCATTTCACATTTATACGCACGGTTTACAAATTTAACACACGATAAAAGTCATATACTGTATGATATTATACTTAGTGTAGTTATACCAGCTAGGTGTTAGGTACATTTGTTTAATAATGGGTAGAAGTCGTGGCAAAATACCTAAACATCCGCGTCTGTCCTTTAGACGAATTAGTAAAAGACGACTACGTACCACCTAAGTTAAAATATATGCATAGATAATCTAAAAGAACAATATTGTAATTATTTAATTACAAATTAGGCAAAGAGACCAGAACAGGACTCAAATGAACATTTTATTTAAAATGTCGGTTTTATGGACAGGAAGAGACAATTAGCAGTGACGAACTTGGGTCGGCTCTAATGGATATTAGTTCAGCGACTGTATTGGGCAGTATTACAGCGGGAATTGGATATAGCCAATGCCAGAATTTGTTTTCATTCATGAATCTTGCATTCATGTCGCCCAAAACGTTTATAAAATATAGCGAACTTGTAGGTGACAAAATATTTGGGATTTATATAAATGGTTTGGGGAACTTTGGACTATGTACTATGATTTTACTTTATCATATGTAGTATGTAAAGTATTGTAATTGTGCCAAACAAAATTTTTTAGGTTTTAGCGGAAATGTCTTTTTGGATCCCTTGAACATTTTTGACCCAGGTAAAAAAAAAATTCTGTGTATGTGTGTGTGTGCCTTTTTTGTGGCGACGATTCCGGAGAAACTACTAAGGTATCGGGACGAAACTTCATATTTAGAAGTTTCATAACCAAACTTAGAGCTGAAAAGCTTTCTGTTGAAAAGGATCCAAAGAAACTGGAGGTTTAGTCTTATAGCATTTTTGAAAGATTTTGCAAATAAGCCGCCATTTCTGGAAATTTGTCGAAATAGTTAAATAATAAATTAAAGTACAGGAAATTCTGAATAATTTATGACTACGGAATTTTTTGGTTGAATGAATACTTTAGCTGCATGAGCAAATTCTATTTTATCGAGATCGCTGCATTAAAACTAGTTAGCCAGGATTTGTCAGATATTGTGATTCTAATGACAGTAGGTAGTGTCAAACGCTGATGTTTTGACAATACCTACTGTCAATATAATCAAAATATCCGTCTAGTTCCAGTAGTTTTATTTTAATGCAGACATGGCCGATCTCGATCAAATAGAATCTCATGCAGCTAAACTATTAATTTTATATATGGTATGATAAAGTAATGTGCCTGAACGCATCAGATTAATTTTTTTTATTTTTGTCTTCGTGTGTCACTGCCGTGCGTTCGTTCGATATTAGCATGTTTATAGATGCATTGGGTCCTCATTGCTCGATTTTAATTAATTCCTTTCTTAATTGAAGTCCATAATTCACCGATGAGTTATCATGAGTTAATACATTTTTGTCAATTTACTATACAGTATGTATGTCACCCTGTTAAAAAGACTAAATATTATAATAGCAAGCGCGCTCTCTCTAACTTAAATCAATATATTTTCTTTTACCGACTGGCGGCCGCCAGCCAGCTGTATGCAGTCCGGGATGAATTTGCGACCGTGATGAGTGAGAACACTGATACATTGCGTGCGTTCTGCCACTTTAGGCGCTAACCGCTTGAACTCAGCGGACGGCAGCTATTGGGCAGCAACAACATGAACGCGAAGGCCATTGGTTGCTGAGTTCAAGCGCTTAAGCGGCTTAAACTGGCAGAACGCACCCATTGCAACTTGAGCGAAAGCGCCTACGTGCGGCGACAAACTGGCTGAGTAGTTCCCCTTCGGATGTACTCGCGTCGACCATGCTCCGCCTTTGTGTGCTTCCTCTAAACCCCCCAACTTCCCCTTATCGTAAAACTGTGTCCTGGTTGACGTTGGTGGGGGTGTCGTTGACCACTCCCAGCAAAAAAAAACATCGCAACGAAATATTTCGTTTCGAAGTTGCGATGTTTTTAAAACGGAGCCTTAAGAATTGTGCAAATAAGCATGATTGGTATCTTTTCGTCTCGTTTTGATAATCTTCCTTATTTTAGTCATGAGTAGTAACTAAATAAGTAAGTCAGGACTAACGTCACTAAAGGCCCAACACTGAAAACCCAGTGAATAGATTCGTTGTGTGGCGATTATTTAGATACTAACAGAATTCCAAATCTGAGGCTCTATTATATTGTAGCATCACCTTAATGCAATATCGAATTGAAATATATCACATTGACCACAGCATTCTGGAAATTATTAATAATAGCCGGTTCATGTAATAAATTCTTCACTTTAACCTCGCCACTTGGCTATTATTAATAATAACCGGTAATTATTAATAATAACCGGTAATTATTAATAATAACCTATTTATCACTATGACCGTAACAAATATATTTACAAATACTAACTAAGTAAACTATAAACTACATGAACATATGAACTTTTTTAAACGTTTGACAAATGTCAACCAAATACTTCATAACAACGTAAAATAATATGCGCGAAAATATAAATTAATCAAAAATTATGTATTTCATTCATCAATAAACAGCATTTCCAAAAAGTTTCTATTTCGTTGATTTTTATAAAACAACCAAAATTTGTACATTATCAAAATCAAATCTATGGTTTTCCTGAAAAGCATGTTGAGCTAATGCACACCTTAATTTACTTGGTTCTTTGTCTGACTTATGTATCGAAATTCTAGTTTTTAAATAATTACCAGTCTGACCAATATACAATAAATTACAACAAGAACACGGAATAGAATAAACAACACCAGAATTTAAAACCAAAGGCGTTTTATCTTTAACAAAGGAAAAACTACTATTCTCTTCTATTCTATTGTATTCTATTTTTTAGTGCTAAAACTGTGTTAATTTCTTTGATTAATGGAATGACATGAGAATAAATTAATATATCTACCCGAATTTGTAAATTTTCTAAACCAATCTAAAACCAAAATATTTTCATCTGTCCTAATAATATTTATATCTAAAACAGAAACACTAAAATTATTTTCTTTTCCAACAGTAAACTGAATATTTTGATTAAAACTATTAAAACAATCTAATGTATTTTCAATCTGGTCCTCAGCCAACGCACAAATAATATCATCCACGTATTTATGAATTAATAAAAATTTAAACGGTAGTTTGGGATAATATCACCTAAAAGTTTATCCATAATAACTTTTGCCAAAATGTGAGAAATTGGAGAACCCATAGGAGATCCATCAATTTGTGAAAAAAATACTCCATCAAAAGAAAAATAATCATTACTAAAAATTAATCTAACCATAGTAAAACCATAGTAGTACATATTTATATAAAACTCTTTTGTCATTTGAGGAATATTTGGGTTATTTTAACTTGTAAAGGTGCTCCCACACGCAGTGCCAATAGGGGCCATCATTGGCCATCGGAGTGCTTCGCGTAGCGGGACCCAACTGTGCCAATGCACATCGCCAATATGTCGACCTTGTCCGCTTTATTTCATTCTGTTTTAGCATTGTACGTACTACCGATGAAAAGTTTAGTTATCTATCTATGTTTTATCATATATATACTGCATTATTTATGTTTGTACGTACTTTAAGGACAATGATGATTTATTATTTGCCCAAATGCCTGATTGCCCAAATGTAAAAACATGAAAACTTTTTTTAATATTTTGTAAATTGATTCACAATAATTATTGTTCTTATAAGCATTATATTAACCTTACAGTTACAATAAATTAACAAGCAATAAACTAATATTCTGAAGACAATATTGAAGTCGCTATAATGGGTGACCCACGGCATAGGTACGTTTGTTTATTTTTTGTGTTCTTGACGCCGAAGGAATGAACGTTGTGTTAATAGACAGAAAATGCCAATTTATGGGATGGTCTTGAGGTTAGTATGACTTCCGAGTTTTCCAGAAATGACGTCATCATTAAAATTGTAAAAATGAATTCGCACACAATGGGGAGGCATACGGTATTTAGGTTCTGGGATTGCGGTCAACCTTATTCGCTAGGGTGGGGTGGGAAAGGTGAGGGAGGGGGTTGGAGTGAAGCGGGATATGAATCTACACACGATGGGGAGTCATACGGTATAGGGGTCCAAGGACTGCGGTTAACCCTCTTCCCTACAATCTTGACTACAATCAAAGAAAGTTGCATTTATATAATTAACAACAATTAACTATTTATTAATTAACAATTTACAGATTAGTTTTAAGCGGCAAATTGAAATAATCTGATGTATTTAATGCATTCAACAAAGTTTAAAAACTATACTGGATGCTTTTCCTTATTTTGATTATCAGAAAAATATCAAACAGTATATCTGTTACTAAAAATATTGGGTTGATAATAAATATACCTACATAATATACATACACGGAATTTTAATATCTATAATTAAAACTCCGTGTATGTAAGGGTTCTCAATTTTTCTTTGTATCTTATTATAAATAATTTCAGTTTTATTATATAAATTATACTTTAAATCAAAATTATGAATTCATCGATTTGACTGAAATGAAATATTTATATAAAGAAACGACACAAATTAACAGGGTCCTGCATAAAAATATAGACCACTATCAGATCTTATCCCATCTTATTCCGCATTTGTTGCTTGAAACATAAAGAAAATAAAAAGGGAGATTTTTTTAATGTCACGTGGCAAATATAAAAAACTAAATAATTTTGTTTCCTGTATTGCTGTATATTTGTATTCCTTAATGTATTTAATATTTTCGAACGTACTGTATAAATAGTGACTGAAAAACATGTTTAATATTTAACAACCTTATTAAACAGTGTCCTCTTTCGAGGGTTCCCTTTTTTAATTCTAAGCAACAATGCACTGCTTAAAATAATGGGAGCTGCGGCAACAGCAAATGATATCGTCTTCACTGTTCATTTTTAATTCTCTACGGGACGCTACGAGCCTTCTACGATACACAGAAATACCTTGCGCCCAATACCAACGTTGGCCAATATTGGCGAGTGAATGCGCGCACTACGCGCAGCGCGTCACATCACCAACGTTGGCGAGACGTTGGCACTGCGTGTAGGAGCTCCTTTAGAAATAGAAAACAGCCAGCTGTTGACTGCTTTTTATTGTCATAAAACCCTAAACTGTTTTTCAAGGATTTACATTTTTTAAATTTGTGTTCCTTTTTGTAGATTGACAATTGTGGGAGGCTGTGGGTTGTGGACACAGGAAAAATTTTAGATAACCAAGTCTGTAAGCCGCAGGTTGTAGCATTTAACCTAAAAACCGTAAGTAGCATAAACAAAATATAATCTAAAAAACACAAGAAAACACAACACATCTATTTTTATTTTATTTTAGAACCAAGAAATACATCGTTTTGAACTGGATTCCAGCTTCTACACCGACGCATCTCTATTTGTAACTCCAGCTGTAGAAGACAACGGATCTTGCTCAAACACGTTTGTATACTTAGCTGACTGCCAGGCAAACGCTATAGTTGTACTGGATGTCGCTCAAGACAAAGCATGGAAAGTCATTGACAAAACCATGTACCCATATCCAGATTTTGGTACATACAGCATCCAAGGTAACCTAAAAAATATCCCAATCAACAATCAACAAAACATTACTTATTTACCTATACTAACCATATTCATTTTAGGTGATTCCTTCGATTTAATGGATGGAGTGCTAGGCATGGATGTATCACCGTATAACAGCAGAGGACTTAAGAAATTATTCTTCCACGCCATGTCCAGTGGCACAGAAAATTGGGTGTACACAGCATACTTGAAGAACGCCTCGCTTTTCGAAGAAGGCCCATCCTCGCATCCAGATATCTTCCATGTAGGTGTCATATCAAAGAGAATTAAATTCCGCATCGAACAGTTTTTGTTTCACCTCGATATCTTCAGCCGTTCTTGAGATATTCAATGTTTTGTATTTTGTCGTAGTAGGCCATGACCAAATCATTTTTAGGTTATCTCGTAAAGTAAAAGAGATTTATATGCCGTGTTTGTACTCATTTTAAAGGGAATTTTAGGCTGATCATGATCAAGTTATTGTAGAAAGAATTTATTCAAATTTAGTATAAATAGTACTTGATAATATTTAACATATCAAAGAGAATTTAATTCTGCATCGAGCACTTTTCGTTTCACCTCGATATCTTCATCCGTTCTCGAGATATTCAACGTTTTGTATTTTCTCATAGTAGGCCATGACCAAACCATTTTTAGGTTATCTCGTAAAGTAAAAGAGATTTATATGCCGAGTTTGTACTCATTTTAAAGGGAATTTTAGGCTGAACACAATCAAGTTATTGTAGAAATAATTTAAATAAATTTTGTGGGAATAGTACTTGATAATATCAAAGAAAATTAATTTCCGCATCGAATAGTTTTTGTTTCACCTCGATATCTTCAGCCGTTCTTGAGATATTCAACGTTTTGTGTTTTGTCATAGTAGGCCATGACCAAATCATTTTTAGGTTATCTCGTAAAGTAAAAGAGATTTATATGCCGAGTTTGTACTCATTTTAAAGGGAATTTTAGACTCAACATGAATATGTTATTGTAGAAATAATTTATTAAAATTTAGTATAAATAGTATTTGATAATATTTAACATCTAAAAAAGAATTAAATTCCGCATCGAGCAGTTTTCATTTCACCTCGATATCTTCATCCGTTCTCGAGATATTCAATATTTTGTGTATTGTCATAGTAGGCAATGACCAAATCATTTTTAGGTTATCTCGTAAAGTAAGAAAGATTTAACTTAATAAAGACATTATTTATTTATTTATTTATTTATATGCTGAGTTTGTACTCATTTTAAAGGGAATTTTAGGCTGAACACAATCAAGTTATTGTAGAAATAATTTAAATAAATTTTGTGGGAATAGTACTTGATAATATCAAAGAAAATTAATTTCCGCATCGAATAGTTTTTGTTTCACCTCGATATCTTCAGCCGTTCTTGAGATATTCAACGTTTTGTGTTTTGTCATAGTAGGCCATGACCAAATCATTTTTAGGTTATCTCGTAAAGTAAAAGAGATTTATATGCCGAGTTTGTACTCATTTTAAAGGGAATTTTAGGCTGAACACAATCAAGTTATTGTAGAAATAATTTAAATAAATTTTGTGGGAATAGTACTTGATAATATCAAAGAAAATTAATTTCCGCATCGAATAGTTTTTGTTTCACCTCGATATCTTCAGCCGTTCTTGAGATATTCAACGTTTTGTGTTTTGTCATAGTAGGCCATGACCAAATCATTTTTAGGTTATCTCGTAAAGTAAAAGAGATTTATATGCCGAGTTTGTACTCATTTTAAAGGGAATTTTAGACTCAACATGAATATGTTATTGTAGAAATAATTTATTAAAATTTAGTATAAATAGTATTTGATAATATTTAACATCAAAAAAAGAATTAAATTCCGCATCGAGCAGTTTTCATTTCACCTCGATATCTTCATCCGTTCTCGAGATATTCAATATTTTGTGTATTGTCATAGTAGGCAATGACCAAATCATTTTTAGGTTATCTCGTAAAGTAAGAAAGATTTAACTTAATAAAGACATTATTTATTTATTTATTTATTTATTTATATGCTGAGTTTGTACTCATTTTAAAGGGAATTTTGTACGGAACACGATCTAGTTTTTATAGAAATAATTTAATTAAATTTTGCATGAATATTACTTGATAATATCTAACATCTCAAAGAGAATTAAATTCCGCATCGAACAGTGTTTGTTTCAACTCAATATCTTCAGTCGTTCTTTAGATATTCAATGTTTTATATTTTGTCATAGTAGGCCATGCCCAAACCATTTTTAGCTTAACTCGTAAAGTAAAAGAGATTTATGTGCCGAGTTTGTACTCATTTTAAAGGGAATTTTAGAGTGAACACGACCAAGTCATTGTAGAAAGAATTTATACAAATTTGGTATGAATAGTACTTGATAATATTTAACATATCAAAGAGAATTAAATTCCGCATCGGCCAGTTTTTGTTTCACCTCGATACATTCAGCCGTTCCCGAGATATTCAATTATTTGTATGTTGTCATAGTAGGCCATGACCAAATTATTTTTAGGTTATCTCGTAAAGTACATAAGATTTATATGCCGAGTTTGTACTCATTTTAAAGGGAATTTTAGACAGAACACGATCAAATTATTGTAGAAACAATTTAATCAAATCAAATAAATCAAACAAAAATCCAAAAAAAACTTGCTGAATATTATAAAGAATTCAATTCTGATTAAAACCCATTTTATCCCATTCAAATATCTCTATTACTTCCGGACATATCTCAATATTTAAGTTTAATCATAGTATGCCATGACTAATTTAATTTTTATTTATCTCGAGAACTAGAAGAGATAAATGGGTCGTGTTGGGGCTCAAATGAAAGCAAATTTTACAAGCTATTCAAATCTAATAACAAAAATTCATTTTAGACTTTTAGAGGAAAACGTAGCTCTCAAAGTGCAGCTGAAGCCATAGATAAAAACGGAATAGCGTTCTTTGGGCAAATGTCTGAGACTTCAATTAACTGCTGGAACACAGAAACCGAGTACGGTCCTCAAAATATCGGTTTAGTCGAGAGGAATGAGGTAACTTTGCAGTTCCCAAGTGGTGTTAAGGTAATTTTGAGGATTTTGCGTGTTTGCTTTTTTTTCTAATGGGTTTGTTTTAGATTGTTAACCATCCTAGAGGGTATCAGGAATTATGGGTTTTGACTTCGAGATTCCAAAGGGTGGCAACTGGTACCCTCACAACTTCTGAGGTGAACTTTAGGATACAAGCTGTGAAAACTGATGATGCCGTCAGAGGTACAAAATGTAAAAAGAGTAAGGGAAGTCATGGTGGCCATAGTCATGGGTCACATTCTTCAGGAATGGCGACTAATGACGGATTAGTATTTAGTAATTAACGTTTCAGTATAAGTCTGTATTTATTTTGTATTGTAGCTTAAGGATTAAATAAATTAGTTAAGATTTATAAAGATTAGTGTTTCTTTTTAGTAAATTGCGAGTTGCGAAACGTCGTAAACTTTATGGATTTTGTTTCACATCATAATTTTACGATCTTAGATATATTAATATTCATGGTAATCTGAATAGCTATACTTCTATTAAGTGAATGTATTTGCAAATTCAACGGCATCATTTATTAAACCCGTATAAATTTAATAGGTTAAAAGTTGTAGTACTTCACATTAAATTCACAAATTGTCTGTAAATGTTTATTACCAGCAAATGTTTATTATATACGCCGATGAACACCTTAATGCTTTGGAACTGGTTATTGATGACATTCCATTGTACATGGGGCCCAATATGATGTACTATCGTGGCCATATATTATTTCCGCTCTTTTGACGTCGATTTTCTCGCAAATCTAGAGGCGAAAAAATTTGAAAAAATTCTCATGCTGTCCTTGACTAATATACTACAACTCATGAAAATTAGAAAACTGTATATGTTGGCGTTTACCCGATTTTTCCAATTTAAGAAGATTTGGTGCTGTTTTTGCCCCGTAAATTTCAGTCGTTTAACTTTAGCAATTAATTACTCTGTAAATAATCCATATATTTCAACGAATTAAAAAATAAATCCACCTGCGGAATGCTAGCTATCAATGTGATTTTTTGTAAACTGATCGGATTAGTGGTTGACCCACAAAAGTCTATGTTATGCAATGCCAGCAATTCCGTTATTAGAAGAGCTAGAATAATGAAATATAGAGTGTAGGTTACACAATAAGTCATATGTTTAAAGTTTATTACATAATCATTGCTTATCTTGCATTTTCCATACAAAAGGTCGTGCTGAAGCGCCGCGTGAATTCCGACGCTCTTCGGTCTTTGGTGTGGTGCGGGGAAGGGAGTCGTTAGCGGTGCTGTCGATAGTGAGAGAACCGCGGACAGATGATTATCAATACACAAAAAGAACGATAACTTGTCAAGGCTATATTTGCAGAATTTAGATGTGTGACCCGGTAAGAGAGAGAAGTTAAGATTTATAAAAAAAAGCCTATTCTTTACTATTTGGAATATTATTTTGTTACTATTAAGTTTTTGATAGCTATGTTTTTTGTATCATAAAAGGCATTTTCAATTTCTGACAAATTCCGGAAAAGTCAAAACATGCCCATTTTCTTCTTCACTTACTTTTCTTGTATTTTTATATTTTATATTTTTATGTATAACACTTTGCCATGAGAACAAAAAAAAAGAATTGCAGAAATACTGAAACATGTCTTCTACTTTACTTTGTTTCGAGTATTAACGAACAAACAGAAAATTCAAAAAGTTCTTGTCGATAATATGTCCACATTAATTCCTTCAACAAACTAATAATTTCTTGAATCAAATAACTATTTATTGGAACCTTAAAATATCGCATTTTATCTCAACCAACCATTTCATTAATTTAAGAAAATATAATTCTTTCACTCAGCACAATCATAATTATTTGAACTAAATAAATTTCGCTCTTTATAAAATATAAATCGTAAATTTTAACTGAAAATTAAAGTTGTTTGACACAAATCATCGTTCTTTCTACCAAACAAATATTTCAAACAAATGCGTTTTTATCCGCAAAGAAATATTTTTTTGCCTCTATTGAAACCACGGCTGTGGAGTCGGAGTCGTGGAGTCGGAGTCGGAGTTCAGACAAATTTCAGAGGAGTCGGAGTCGGAAAAATTGTACCGACTCCGGGTCCATGTTTAAATAATGTAGAAAAAGACATGCGAGATGGCCGTCGCCTCAATAGATAGTAAACGATTAACTAAACATATTATTAGGTCTTTTATTTACTACAACCACTACACATGTCGGTGGTGAGTGATGATTAGCAAAATGATTATTGTGAGTCGCTTGCCGCGTCTATGTATTTCCAATTTCCAACAACAAACTTCAATATGCTAATTATGATAGCTCGATCATCTACAAATAAAAAAATCGGACTTCGATGAATACTTATAGACGAATTAGAACTCTCCAAAGTGAAGTGTCAACGTGTGGTTTTCCTTATTCATCAAAATTGCGAGAATTTGCTCCTATTAGTTCGGCGAGAAAGAACACAATTCATTAAATATTGCAAAAAGTATTTTAATGATATTCCCTTGCAATTTTAAAAAGAAAAAATAGTTTCCTACAGCTTTTGTACCGGAAGAAACAACGTGATGGTATCACAGTCGTATTATCAACTCTCAACATTTTTTTTTTTTTTTATTTGTCCCAATATCTGAATGTTTGTGAAAGATAATGCTTTACTAGTAAAACTTTGCAATTTTAGCTTTAATTTTTGATAATTTTAAACCTTTAACCGAAATTGATTCTTTTTTTCGGCACACGAACAAATTTACCAAAAGTATCACCCTTGATTATACAATATTATGGTATAATCAAGGGTATCACAGCCCTTTGTATTTACCAAAATATGTAGATATTTTAAATTGTTACTGATTCTGTCGACTGTAGGTTACGGATTTTAAGATTATTGGTGGCTATGTCGTAATCTTCTTGCGATCAACTAAAAAACACCGATATTCGCAGATTTCGTCACCTACACTTGACAGAATTGAGCCAGATATATTTTTTATTATTAGCAATAACGTAATTTTTAATGCATAAACCTAATCATGCATAATATATGTATAATAGCCGATTAAAAATTATAACTGCATTTCCGATTTAAACTCTACCTTAAGTTGAATGTAGGAATATCCATGTATGCAAGTCATACTCGTTGCAGCCAGAATTGTGACGTCATTACCACTAACAGAAGTAAGAGTTAAGATAATTTTCATTTTATTTTGCACTTAATTTTGTATTCATTGAAATGAAATTTACTTTGTACTATACAGTGGTTTTGTTGTACTATACTTTTGTTATTATTAAAGATAGAACATCGGTTCAAGTGACAAACTAGTTCAGAATTATGTGCTCTCTAATGAGAAAACAGCTGAAGTACTAATGATTTCAGAGATATTTTGAAAATATAGAAAAGCGTCCACTTTAAATATGGGCATAATTTTGTGGTCCGATCAACAGGCCTTTTTGATTTTATTTACAATTAGATTATGCAAGATTTATTTTTTTTGCCATTAAATTCGCTGGAAACAAATAAAAATTTTTGAGTCGGAGTTGGAGTCGGAGTCGGAGTCGACAGTTTTTTTACCGACTCCACAGCCCTGATTGAAACACTAGATTTCTTTGGGTCAATTTCACATAAAAATATATACGAGCTGATCAAAAACAATTTATATTAAAATTTATTAAAAAAAAAAAAATAAGACAATTAGACCACAAAATCAAAGCCGCTGACTCACTCACTATCACGAGATAATCTAGAGATGCTAGCCTCGCTAGTATTACGCGATGTAATATTAAGCATTGACATGCGTGCCATAGTGATTGAGTTCTCTATATTCGCTAACAATTTGTTTTTCGTATCGTTGTCCATCCCTGCGTAGGTGTTTGCAGCAGAATAACCGAATGCCTCATTTGAATTTTCACTAGGTCCTACTGCCACACCAGATGTCGACGGAGCTAGCATTGGTGACGTAATAGGTTCTGGTGCTTCGTGTTCACCGATGTTTGATGAGTCAGCTGATTCTTCTAGTGTGCCGGACGTTTCAGCTGACATGTTAGAAGCAGATCTTAAAAAAATAAGAGTACACCGTTTACTATCATTAAATAGCTAATAGATATATAAGTATTTACTTACGTCTGAGCTATGACGTGCGATTTTAGGAACGCCATACTTTCAAAGTACTTCCACTTACTTGGCGTACGTTGGATCAATTTAACTTTATAATTATCAACGAACTTTTTCCATTCATTCTCGCATTGTGCCCCTAAAAATGTTAAAGTTAAAATGTGCTACTAATTACAGAAATTATAAACTCTTACCTGTTGCATTGAATGATCTACCGATAAGCGCCCATATCCTTTTTCTCTTGGCTTCGTTCTTGTAATCGGGTTGCAATTCATCGTACAGAAAATCGTAGCTCTCTACTACTTCCAAAAACCATTTCTTCTTGGCCTCTTCAACCATATTACACTTGTTATTATAACAAAACTAACAATTCACTAATAAACCTTCCAAACGCTTCTATGCAGTGAGACTCTGGGCGACGTAATGGGTGTTTACCGTGATATGATGAAATAAAAAAATTACCAGAAGTAGATAGCGCTACTACAAACATGTCTGTTTATTTATTTATTTCCTATTTATTACATTTGACGTATGGTATAACCAGGCCCGGCCGGTGATACTTTTCCTGTGTGTGCAAACAAAATATCTGGCGCCTTTCGATAAAATTCAGTTGCCAATCTACCGGTTTCGGCACGATTAAAATACTTACCTTGGTATCAATGGGCTCTAAAATATCTGACATTTTATAATTTGCATGTAGAATTGACATACTACAAGGCAATATCATAAAAAGTACCATCAAAATTTTGGCTAAAAAGTCATTTAGAACTTCTCTTTCATAGATTTTCATATTTTCTTTTTAAATTAAAAGCACCAAGTTGGCATCTTGTGATGTCACAATATCTACATATAATTGAGAAACTGTTTGTGTGACATTGTCAGGTAGTACTTTGATTTTAACTACCGTTATTGTTATTAATGTATTTGACAAGATTATTGGCTTATTTATATGCTTATTCTAGCTACTACACATGATGCAATCAATATAATAATAACTAGCCTACATTTCACATAAAAACTACAATTGTTTATTAACTTTATTAGAATAGAAACTGTTTCGTGTTTAGCCATTTTATAAATAATACAACTATTCTGGTTCATAGTACTTTTAATAATGATCTCTGTCGAACGCATATACATACATACAGGATAGGTATAGCTGGTACCAGTTTGGTTTTTATCAGACATACGAAGTATGTAAATAGAGTTGCCTAACTGTACATGAATAAAATACATAATACCACAATATGTTACAGAAACTTTACACTAGGGTCATTCCGCGAATTTTTAATTTTAGGTTACCGAAACCACGAGAACGCTGTGCTGGTAACAATTCTATTTAAAAAGATTTTTCATAAAACTTATCAGTTTGAACATCTACGACAATTCTAAAAGATGAGTCGTCTTTTTGTTATAATGTTGCATCAACATAATAATAATAGCCCCCATTGCTTTTGTATAGTCGTTAAACGGGCGTGACGGGCGTGACACGTTACTGTGGAATAACCCACAACTAGGAGTTTCGTATTTTTGAAAAATCACAATTTTTTTTTCCTTTGTGTACCTCAATCCGTGGATATATGGGTCGGCCTTTTACAAATAGTACGGATTTCGCAAAAAAAAATTCACTTTTTTAAATTACACCAAACTTTTTTTATGGCATTTTCATTTCCAAATATAATGAGGATTCAAGTACAATTCGGATCCGATGTAAGAAAAAACATATAAATCGTGGATTTATAGAGCTTTTTAATGAATGATTTTCTATTCACTAAACAAACTCATAAATAAACGATCGACGAATAATATATATTTCCGTCAATCGTTTATTTATGAGTATGTTTACTACATAGAAAATCATTTATTAAAAAGCTCTATAAATGCACGATTTCTATTAATGCATGATTTGTTATAGCCAATCAAACGACTTACATAAATGGTCATATAATCTCAAACGACATCGACGAATAAAATCTATGTAGACGCCGCCAGAAGAATACGATCGACAAAAAAGATGTGTAACCAACTCGAGTATTAAACGGCGATTAATGATCTCGACAACTAACGCACTCTCTAATCGCTCGTGCGTTAAACAGTCTCGATCAATAATCGCTCTTTTTAATATACCTACTTGTTGGCTAAATAACAATATACAAACCTCATTCAATTGGATATCTGTTTTATTGAGTTTATTGATTTTAGATAATTAAACCGGTATGAGTTACAAATTCTTTGTTGAAGTGACCAAGATGTTATAGGTATATTTAATGCCAATAATTGGTATTTTATTACTTTTCTGAGAGCCCTATTCTTTTTATAGTTGGATGTGGAGACAAATTGAATGTATTGGAACATCTGTCGGTTCGAAATTTAAAACGTTTATATATTTATTATATTTATATGGTTAGAAGACTTCGGCATTTTTTTAAAGGCGTTTAATAAATAAATATTTTTAGCACGTAATAAATAAGCACTTCCGCTCACTCCGTTCTTAAAAAAACACACTGCACTAACATGTTGAACCAGCCTGCTGTCTGCGAGACATTCAAGACAGATACACGAGTTTCGACACGCCGCGCGTGACTCTTCAGATAAAATTTAATATCTTTTGAACTATAAGAGACTCCATCCTTGGAAAAAATGGGTTCTGTAGGTAAAAGTGTAGCGGATATTGTGTATATTTTTTCGATTACATCCATTGTGGGGGCGACTATGTAAAATTATTTACAAAATTCAATTGCTTTTTTTTCATATATACATTAAAATAATGATTGTACGCAGTTATCTAGCAAATATTTCAACCTTTAAAATAAAACAGAAATGGGTCCGATACGACTACTAGAACCAAAGATGTTGAATTTTGAATATGACAAGGTTTGTCATATTCAAATTATCGTAAATAATCCAAACTTAAAACTTTCATATCTCTGAAAAGAAATGTTTTTCGACTAAATCCTGATACAGGTATAACCTTATTTAGTGCATACAACTTATAAAAAAAGTTTAATCCAAATCTAAAATGTGACGTCATAAAAGGTGTACCTACGATTTGTAAAAGAACGACCCATATACTGGTAAGGAACACATTTCTAAAATTTCTCTGGTAGTTTGTCATTTTTATTTGACTGTGCAATCGCTTTTTCAACCGAAATAACTGCGTGGTCCATTTACATCATTTTTAAATTTGAAAAAGTTTCTGTTGCTCATAGCCCAGGCGCAACTTGTCTTTTTCCCTACAGCGAACTTTTATCCGCCGATATGAAACACAGGGTTGCAGTTGGTAAAGAACTGCGCCCCATATACGTGGTGCATATTTTGGTGGTGCTTCCTTTGTAACATTTCAAATTAAAGCAAATTTTGCAAGCTATATACATTTATTAATAAAAACTAAAAATAATTTACACACAATCATCATAGTCCTCTGTAAAGGAATCATGATAGTTTAAATTTGGATCACACACAGTTCCTGTGACAGCTTCATCAGCATACGCTGTCATAATCCTAAAATTGACTTCACGAACATTCAGTTTCTTATAAATATAAAACGGCAACCTATTGGTAATAATCCAAAGCGATTGTCGGAACTCATTATCAATTTTTAAATCGTTTGGAAACACTAAGGTTTCATTATCTTGAGCTACAATGTCCAAATTTGTCCTTTTATAAGCTTTTCTGGAATCCCAACAACCTACAGAATTCTTCGTAACCAAATTAAAGAACAAAACACCTCTTCTGTCCATGCCACACGTAGAGGATTGCCCATTCTTGCCTCTTGATTGCCCAAAAACTCTAAAAGCATCTTCATAAGACATCCAACCAGTTTCATTGCAGACTATCGAAGTTTTCGTATAGAATTGTCTAAAACTAGACATGGGGTTGAAGTATATAGTCCTATCTTCAGTTGGGTAGCTCTGCGGGCTTAGGGCTATCCCAAAAATACCATCAGTCCACTCAAAATCCAGCCCATTCACATTATAAGCAGCTGCTAAAGGATCTGGATAGAACAAATGATCAGTTATCCTCCAGCTTCTGTGTTGCTTCAAGCTGTAAACAACAAGGCCAAATCGCCATACATCTGTGAGATAAGCATGAGCTGTTTCGCATTCAGAACCGCGTATGTCAACAGCAATGTTGCTGTATAGACTGTCTTGTTTGATAAATTCATCAGGTAGTTCGTATTTGAGCAATAGTTTATCTGTGGATAGGTCAAAAATTAACAGCTGTGGCGGACATATTTGTTTTGGTGTTGTTGCCACGTTGATCTGCCCTGAGTCTAGTACCCATAGTCGACCACAGATGTCAGCTTGCATCCGAAAAACTGATGTCAGTCTGGAGCATGACCCTGAAAAAGATAATAATTTTACTTCAATGTATTTTGAAGAGGTGTAGTAATAGGCTATTAAAGAGGCAAATTTTATCATACTTGAAGCTGTAACAGCGTTTCTTTGTAGTGGTAGGTGAGCTAGCTACTACGCACGTATTGAGCCACAAGCTTTCAATTGTCGCTTCACAACAATAACTCATTTTTATACACTATGAACCAACTATGAAAGCTATGAATGCGAGTAGGCGTTTTCGATATATTTCCTTGCGCTGAATGTGAATCCGTGCTCAAACGGCTCGTGCCCGGACATTTTTGCGCTTTCTTATTAGTTTTATTTTTGTGTGGGACACACTTCCACAGAGAAAGTATATCATTGCTTCAAGGACACATGTGAACAGATTTCTAAGGAATTTATGTAACAGTACAAATTTGAAAGTTTCGGTCAGACCATTTTATACTTGGTAATATTTAACATCTCAAAGAGAATTAAATTCCGCATGGAACAGTTTTTGTTTCACTCCGATATCTCCAGTTGTTCGCGAGATAATTAATGTTTTGTATTTTGTCATAGTAGGCCATGACCAAATCATTCTAAGGTTATGTCGTAAACTAAAAGAGATTTATATGTCGTGTTCGTACTCATTTTAAAGGGAATTTTAGACCGAACACGATCAAGATATTGTAGAAAGATATTATTCCAATTTCATTATGAATATTTTACGATAATATTTAACGTCTCAAAGAGAATTAAATTCCGCATAGAATAGTTTTTGTTTCACCCCGATATATCCAGTTGTTCTCGAGATATTTAATGTTTTGTATTTTGTCATAGTAGGCCATGACCAAATCATTTTTAGGTTATCTTGTAAAGTAAAAGAGATTCATATGCCGAGTTTGTACTCATTTTAAAGGGAATTTTGTACTGGACACGATCAAATTATTATAGAAATTATTTAATTAAATGTTGTATGAAAATTACTTGAAGCAGAATTGAATTCTCTTTGAGATATTAGATATACATCTCAAAGAGAATTAAATTCTGCATCGAACAGTTTTTTGTTTCAGCCCGATATCTCCAGTTGTTCGCGAGATATTTAATGTTTTGTATTTTGTCATAGTAGGCCATGACCAAATCATTTTTAGGTTATCTCGTAAAGTACAAAAGATTTATATGCCGAGTTTGTGCTCATTTTAAAAGGAATTTTAGACTGAACACGATTATATTATTGTAGAAACAATTTAAGCAAAGTTTTCGTTTAGACCATTTCGAGGTTCAGCGTTTGGTGATGTTTGTTTTGTTAAAAAGAAAACTAATAATTACATTTTACATTTTAACAATTACATTTTTACTTTATCATATCCGTTTCATCGACTACACTAAATCTGATCTCATGCAAAATCTAGAATGACTAGACAACCCAGGGCTCAGAGGAGTCAGAACTCGGTAAGACCAAGGTCTGCGGTTCCAAATTTCAAAGAGATGATAATAGAATGTTTGATGTAATAATCAACTATAATAATTAATTTAACATTATATACATAATTCATTTGAATAAAGTGATTATTTGTTAAAATTAGTGTAAATACTGTATAATTCTATAATTACTATTTTTTCCTTTAATAAATTGCCTGATTTTAGCACGTTAACTTTTTCTAATACCCGGCATTTTATTTAATAAGGTTTATAGTTTAGATGTAAAATTATTATCACAAGGTTTGCGACACGTCTGAATATGTCGGTTGTTTTGACTGCAGAACCCCAGAAATTATTACCATTAATGTTTGTCTTTAGTGTATAAACTTTTAATAAAATGTAATTTCCTATTTCTTTTTTACTTTATCATACGTAGTATGTAAAGTATTGTAATCGTGCCAAAAAAAATTTTTGAGATTTTAGCGGAAATATGTCTTTTTGGGTCCCCTGAACATTTTTGACCAAGGTACAAAAAAATGTCTGTGTGTGTGGATGTGGGTGTGTATGTATGTGTGTGTGTGTGTGTGTACCCGTTTTTTGTGGCGACGATTCCGGAGAAACTACTAAAGGTATCGGGACGAAACTTCATATTTAGAAGTTTTATGGCCAAACTTAGAGCTGAAAAGTCTTTAGTCTTAGCATTTTTGAAAGATTTTGTAAATAAGCCGGCATTTCTGGAATTTCGTCGAAATAGTTAAATAATAAATTAAACTAGAGGAAATTCTGAATAATTTATGACTTTGACATTTTTTGGTACAATCAATAGTTTAGGTGCATGAGCAAATTCTATTTCATCGAGATCGGTCGTACTGCATTAAAACTAGTAGCCAGGATATGTCAGATTAGATGTCAGATGTGATTATAATGACGGTAGACAGTGTCAAACGCTAATGCTTTGACAATATTACTGTCAATACAAGCTGCGTTCGGATATTGAACACCGTTAAGGTGCGCTTTCATTAGTGCTAATGGCAGTGGTAGTAGACGCCATTATAGTATTTCTAATAGAATTTCATCACGACATGTGAAAAACACTATAATTTCGTCTGCTACCACCGAAATTACCTACCATTGCCACCAATCGGAACGCACCTTCACACTTTCTACACCCAAAAACACGTGTCATTTTAATCGAGATATCTGTCTAGTTCTACTAGTTTTATTTTAATGCAGACATGGCCGATCTCGATCAAATAGAATCTCATGCAGCTAAACTATTAATTTTATATACAGTATGATAAAGTCATGTGCCTGGCCACATCAGATTTCTTTTTACTCTTTTGAACTAATAATTGAACAGTGAAAACCGCATGTCCCTGAGGTCAGTGGTGTAAATGTAACATAAATGGATTTCCACCATGTCAAGAGCTCGTCGTTTTTGAAAATTACTTAAGTTATAAATACGAAATACTTTTAAATATAAAGTGTGTTTCATTTCTTAGCATTTCAAATTTGTAGCTTAAGCAATATTCTAAAACTTTTATTGGAATCTTTTTCTTGTCAACTTTTTAGAAAGAAATATATTGAGTCCTTACGTTTCTTTTTCTACACACTGTGTAATAATAAGGAATTTGAAAGATTTACAGCATTTTGCAGATAGGAATTTTTATTTTACACACTTTTAGAGAATTCATCTTTACAGAATAGGATTCAAAAATAGGAAAAGTGTTGACTAAAAATCTTCGAAGAATTCATACAGTTTTTCTCTTCTAACTTTAGTCACAGGTTTCTCATTAGTCTCGTACAGTGTTAGATATAGTTTCTTTTATTGCAAAAAAGCATGAGTTTAACTGCTAAAACTCCCGCCACTCTCTTTGGGGCCCCATAGCCAAGACTACTCTAAAGTTCAATTTCATATTTTTACTACGGTAATTTATTAATTACATAATTAATTTATAGTGTATAATTTCTTTTATTCTTCTTTCCGGAAATAAGTTTCCAAAATACTGCTTTGCCCCCCCCCCCCTGTTATTGGGGGCCCTAGGCAAATGCCCATTTTGCCGTTGGGATAACGCGCCACTGAGTTTATTCATTATATGTTCTACATTCTAGCACATTAGGTTCTTCCTACATAACATTGCAAAAAGAAACATGAAAGGTCTACATTTCGTTCTCGTCTTTCTGATGGTCAACTTTTTAGCGCAAAGGCTCTATAAAACAGCCCAAACAACGCTCCGTTTCATCAACTTTACGGAACGGGCCAAACATTGACTGGAAACCCGTGGTGGGGGTGACGCTTACTCGCTTACAATCAGTTCTCTCAGCATTGCAATTCGGTACGCATAGTTTGACAATGTTGAATCGTTTTTGACTGATATCTCGCGAAAAAACATCGACCGGTTCCGTATGGCGTGTTTATATTGTGAAATAAAGTATGCAGAACGATTCGGTAGCGATTTTGTAACCGGGCCGACAGTGGTTACGTCGTAGATCCGCTAATTTAAATTTGACAGTTCTGAGTACCTCCGTTCTGTGTACGAAGTGGTCGGTAATACAGATTCTCTCGCGGACGCTCACGATCAACGCCGACTAGTCTCGATGGTTTGACAGATTATTGCTACAACGATTTGGTTTCTTGGATGTGAAGACTTCTTTATTTGATTTGTGACGTGTCGAATGCGTTTGTGTTGTCAACGAAAGTACGCGGAATGATTCGGAGCTGATTTTGAGACCGACTGAATAGGGGTGAGTAGAATTTTGTTTTTATTTTGCATTGGTTCTTTGGCGGCTTTGCGAGGCTTCGGGAAAACATGTTATTGTGTACCCAAAATATTTTATATCAATCACTGCAGGGTCACTCCATCTGAAATGGTCCAGAAAAAGATAAGTTGGTCGCTTGACCATTTTAGAAAGAATTCATTTTTTTTATTGAATTTGCTTATCTTCTGGGAGTGAAAAACCATTTTTTTTATTATTATTTTATTCAGTTCAGAAATGGCGACCAGTTTTGTGTCAGCGAATCCGACATTTTTGACATTGGTATGTGTTTGCGTTAAACGAAAGAACTTTGTTTGAAATTGTCATAGAGAGTTGAAATAAAAATCACTCGTTAAGCACATTCCAAGCTATCTGTTAGGTGTATAAGGCATAGAGTTTACGCTTATTTTCTGTTTAAAAAAATATCTTAAAGTTTACTTACGATAGTCGATTAGGAGGCGTTTTCATGATTTTTTTTAGACATGAAGGGGTATTTTAGGTTAGGTATTTTAGGTTTTGGAAAAAATGACTTTTTTTCTTCATTATTTTTAAAGATATAGTTAGTTTTATAAAAATAAAAATTCTTATGACAAACCTGGGCTATGCCATCTCCAGTTTGGGTACGGTACCAATAAGGGCGATCTCTCTTTTGGTATTCTTGGCAAAACAGCCAACGTAGCAGGAACACCACTTTTCCATTTAGGTAAAGAAACAAATATCCTATCCTTGTAAATTTCTATACCCAATGGAAGATTGTTAGCTTGAACGAATTCACCACTCTGTATGGCAATTTGTCTGTCTTCAAAACTATCATAAGCGAAATCAATTTGTTTCCAAGCATACAATGTTTTAAAAGGTCCTGTTTGTTCATGATGTTCATCTTCTATTGGCAATGTCGTCCTTCTATCATAGTTAACGGCGTTATTTGTTATCAGTCCTAACGAAAGTAGATATGGCAGCAGATTTCTTACATTATTTCCCGTTTCTAGAACAAAAAAAGGAATACTTTAAAAATTTTTGTTTAATTCAAATATATATGCATTGACTCAAAGATATCTGGTGTTTCTACTTTGAGGATAAAAATGCATTTGTTTGGTAGAACGTACGTTTATTTGTGCCAAACATTTTATTTTACAGTTAAAATCTTTGTAAAAAAGATTGTACACTGCTAAAAAAAAAATAGAGGAACACTTTTAGTATACCAGGAACCACAACAAGATCAGTTCTGTGGTCTACACTGATTCCAGCCGAAACCATCACAGATCCACGACCAAATATATCCACTTCCTGTATAGTAACGGCTGCGTAGCGTTCACCAGGACGTCTATATACACGTACTCGATCGTCGCAACGAGTTAAACAAAATCTGGACTCGTCTGTAAACAGTACAGGCGTCCAGTGACGAAGTTTCCAATCTCTGTGATCCAAAGCAAACCTCATTCGCGCTGCTTTGTGATGCTGCGTGAGGCGTGGTGCGCGGACAGGTCTTCTTGGTTTCAAATTCGCTTCTTTTAATCTGTTTCTAACAGTTTGACCAGAAATTTCTATTCTATGTGCTCGTCTTAGGTCATTTAGGAGGTCTCGTGCTGTGGCAGTACACTGATGTAGAGAGGAAAGGACGAGAAATCGGTCTTGATGTTGAGTAGTTTTTCGATTTCGACCTTGTCCAGCTCTTCTAACATATTGGCCAGTCTCCCCAAACCGATTCCATAAACGCTGAATAACAGAAGGGGAAACTTGAAGGTCTCTGCTAACATGTCGAATAGAGTGGCCATGCTGAATAAGGGCGACAGCCAGGGCCGTCCTAAGATATTCGACCCCCGTGGGCTACTAAAATTAATGCGCCCCTCTTCATAAGAAAATACACGAGATAGCTAACGGATGCGGGGTGACCGATAAAGTTATTCAAAAGTGTCGGAACTAGAAAAAGCCAATTCATTATCATTATACTAAACAAAAACATAATATTTATACAAAATTCGAAAAACAGACGAAATGAGAAACCAGGTTTATAGTAAACAAAAGCAAAAGTAACTTATGTATTTGTTGTCCGTGCTTTTTCTTTTACAAATTGACATCACACGTATTTAAGTTATTAAATAGGTCACTCTATATAAATAAACTACTGAAATAATTTAATTTGCTCTGCCCTAAAGAATTTGTAGTAGCATTACTAAAAATGCGCAGTGCATAGTGCTATGGCCACGTTAGGAAATGTAGACGCAATTTTTGCAATTATTTATTATCCTTGAAAGATTACCAAAAGCTTTATGTTGAAACATTTGATTAGATTTGCCATCAAATATAAAATAATATTAGAAAAACATAAATCAGCAGTTCCTGTACTGCGGGAATTCCTACAAATTCCTTTTATAAGGAATAAATTGGGAATAAATTGGCTTTTAAACCATTCTTCCATATAATAAATTGTTAGCCTAGTTTGTACGAGAATAGTCCAATTACTCAAATTTTGCCAACATAGCTTTTGTGTTAAATAATTCGATAAGCAAATTTCACATCGATTAAAGGATGCAATAAGTATCATAATAATTTATAGTATATATAGTACGTCTTTACATCCCTTATAAGTAAAGCAGCTGGTCTCCGTCTGGTTCTATACAAATCTGAACCGCTTTTTCTCTACTGTAAATGTTATTGTTTTGGATTTAAGCCATTTAAATATTAGGACGACACTGTTCAACATTTTAGTGGAAGTTGGTATTTTCATATTTATGGTATGTAGACATTGAGCGCGTAAAGTATGAAAATATGAGAAAATCTAACCTGAGGGTTAGTTTTTGTACAAAATTCTCGAACACGTTGATTTTTAACTCTTGGGAACATGGATATTCCGAATAGAATATGAAAATGCGTTTTGGGTAAAATTAGTTGCACTGTGTTCGAACACGGACTCTCCCGTAAGATTGTTGAAACAAGTGAGATAAAAATGTCAAAAACCTGAACCCAATGTTCTAGAAACCTCAAAAGGGTCTCATAGTAAACCTTAAACTTTGTACGTTTACTTGAAATCCTGAAAGTTTGTTCACAATATATTTCAATCATTTACAACGATTCTAAGTAGTGTGCTGATGGTTCAATTCCTATTGCAAACATATCTACCTAAAACTGCTATTCGCTTTTCATTCACAACAAAATCCTTAATTTTTAAACTTTGTCTCGTAAATTTTCTGATGTACGGTCATACAATTTGTTTGCTACCAAGAAGACAATTAACAGATCCCTCATAGTCAACAAGAAAAATATGGAGTTTGTCATTTGTCGATGACGTCATAAGTACAAAACGGGAAATTGAATTTGTTACAAATATGTGTGTAATTTACAATCGACGTGTTCAAGAATTTTTGTAGTTAATAAACAGTTCCCGAGATTTGCTCAACTTTAATTAACTGTAATTAACATTTCTAAGAAAATAACACCTCATAACAAGCCCATATAAAATAAAAGCACAGTAAATTTGGAACACCAAAGTAAAAGATGCAGTTATCATTATTAACAATGAACAACAATGAAACCATGATAAAGTACATGAGTAGCTAATATATTTTTAATGATCTCAAACATGTTTACTAGATGTCTCATATATTTTGATAAGTAAAATATGGCAAACCTAGGCTGGCACATCATAGAAAACTTGCGCTAACCGAACCAAACCCGAATGTTTTTCATTGATACTCCATATTTAAGTAACGTGGGAAATTCTAAGAGCAGACATACAATTTTCTATTTCATTTAGGAGAGGTTATTTGGTTGATTTTGTCATGAAAAGATTATCAACTAATATCAATATAACTAATAATAACATAAAATATAACACCAATAAAAATTGCCGCCCCCAAAAGGTTGGCGCCCCAGGGCTATAGCCCATTTAGCCCTGTGGTTAAATTAACGAAATTGTTGGTTGTTATTATTGACTAGAACTTTTCGGAGGGTACAGTAGAGCCAAATACTAATCCCTATTAGTAATTAATTTTAAAACAAACTCATAACAACTAAAAACAATACGTAATCTTCGTTTTATAAATGACAAAGAAAAATACCAAAATCTGTTGTGAAACTTACGATTTCTGTGTACCCAATTGTTCATTGTTGCACTGCAGTAACATAAGAAGTCTAAAAACGTACTGAGAATGTCAATTTCATGCTAATCCTAGTGGTTAACTGAATCAAACAAGTATAAAAATGGCTAATTATAACAGCACATTCACACGTTATGTATGTATATTTCATACGCAGGCATGTATGTAAGAACCACAAAGAGTGGGAATATAATTAGTTTAAAATTAATTTATAATTCATATTATTCAGTTTGAGACGCAATGATAACTGTAATGAGAAAAAATAAACAAGGTCCTTCATTATATAAATGTAAAGATTACAAAAAGGACATTCTATTTGTGTTTGTTGCAATGTGATTTATATTTATTATTATTTTTGATAATGACAACTGCAACTTTTACTTTGCCGTTCCATATTTGTTGAGCTGCAACTAAAATGTTCAACAGTATCGTTGAACATAATTTAAATTTATAAAATAGTTCTGCTGGAAAACACTCGTTGCAAATTGTTTTTGTAGTAAAGCAAGCATATTATTTCGCTGACATACATCTAATGTTTTAGCACTATGTTTTGTTTTGACATTATTGACGGATTTTTTGCTTCCGTAGATCTTTGACAAATTTGTGTATTTCTGTTTTTGCAAAGTGTTTTGAAGCTAAAATCAACGTTTGCTGTTATTATAATTTTTTTTTATAAATAACATCACCTCATAGGTAATTGTGTATAACACCTAGTCTGATGACTATCTAGCTATACGTATAAAAAGTGTTCGATATTAAGTGTTCCCCATTGGTGTAACTTAAATTTAGTTTGGATGCTGACGCTTTAAACTTCACACACTGCACGTTGCTCTGCTTTGTTCACCTATCACTCACATAACACTGTGCTCTGCTTTTTTAACATCACTTCACCAACTCTAAAGGTTTAGTTCTTTTGAGTCTTCGCACACAGTCACAATTGTCAAGAAGCTGGATTGCCTCAACATTCTGGAGAAGTCTGTTCTGATGATTCTCTGCAAACTTTCCAATTTCGTTGGTTACTAATTCCATCTCAAGATCCCTGTGGAGATTTCTGTTTCTTATATACCAAGGTGCACCCACGATGTTTCTTAGCACCTTATTTTGGAAGCGTTGAATGATGGCGATATTGCTTGGCTTAGTGCAGCCCCACAGTTGGATACCATAGGTCCACACAGGTTTAAGTATCTGCTTGTAAAGTAGGAGTTTATTATATGTCGACAAAGCCGACTTCCTACTAATAAGCCAGTAGATTTTCTTGTATCTTATGCCCAATTCTTCTCGTTTCTTTTTAACGTGTGCTTTCCAGCGAAGCTTGATATCCAGCGTCATACCGAGGTATTTTGCGGTGTTCGAGTAGGGTAGTGTTATTTATTTTCACTGGAACGTGTTGTATTCGCTTATTGGTAAAATTTATGTGAACGGATTTGGTTTCGTTCAATGCAATTAGCCATCGTTGCATCCAATCACTAATATTGTTGACGGCATTCTGCAGTTTTAGCGTTGTTCCTTCAACATTTGTATCTACTGCCATGATAGCAGTGTCATCAGCAAAGGTGGCAACGGTAACACCATCTGGTTGCGACAGATCATGAGTGTAAAGAAGGTAAAGAATTGGGCCAAGTTTACTGTTATTGAACAAAAATTGTGATAGTTTTCTTTCACTTGTTTGACGGTCAGATCTATTAGTTTTTCACGTAGAAGATACTATTTTCAGATACAAAATATCGAAAAATAAGACTAACTCAATGTATTCAGATTGTTCAGGCTGTCGTTGGAAATGCTCTTCATTTAAAAATGAAAGTTTCATGATTCCTCCGATTCAATCTTTGCAAATCCACGCAAAAATAGTAACATTTGTCTAAATTTGTAAATGTCCAAAAAAGCAAGTGTAATAGGTACATCACTTGAAAAATTAAGAAAAGTACGCAATTAAAAATCTCGTGTCAGGTATGTTTGCCACAATCGTCAAGTTCCACTGTTTTTTGACTAGCAATAATAAAAGCCTAACTATTCATCATGTATACGAAAAAAAATCAGAATAATTGTACGTTAAATTCCATTTTTTTGGGCGAAATAAGCAAGTCCAGAACAATGCTTTTTTGCTCCCTCATGCAACGCGTTTCTACTCAGTTTCTACTGATATATCAGTCGTAAACATTCGCCAACTTCGTAATTTGCATTAAAATCGTTGTTGAGGTACGCCGAAGTAATCAATATGAATATCAATATTAAAAAGGTATATAATATTAAAAACGTCCTCAAGGATGTAACTGGTGAAAATATAGAATTTTACTACCATGTGACTTCCGGGCCGCGTACCACCGTAGAAGAGGAAATTTAATACTATCATGTGTATAATCATCAGTGGCCGGACAAAAATGTATGTCTCGCAGTGCTAGAAGTTGCCCAGCTACGAGTGTACGTAGCGGGCACGCATGAGTCAATGACGACTTATGCGGTCGATTGGATTGATATCCATAGGCGCGAAGCGCCTGGCGGTCGGTAGTAAACCGAGTGAATTTAATATTAAATGTTTGTCGTAACTATATGCAACACGTGCCCACTGAAATATTTTACTCATTTCTTGGATATGCATTGAACGATTGTATTACTGCATATTTTTCTAAATTATCTTCAGTAAAATTATTTCGCTTAGATGTTAAAATGTCTTTAAACCTTGAAAATGATCTTTCCAAATTGGAATATTTTGAGAAATTCCTTCATCCGGATTTCTATGTACTACCGCATCAATTTTTTTTTATAATTTTTTACTGATTGGTGCTTCAATGCTTCGTAACCTTTCGTACAGAGATTCAATCCTTTGAAAACTGCTTGCAAGTTCAACATTTTGTTGTTCTAGAAACTTTGTGGTTGGCAATACTTGCGCAAAATTTGTATCAATAAATTTTAATTGTTCATGCAAATCTTGATAGTACTTTTTTGCAGTCTTTAATACTAACTGCTTCATCAGGCAAATTTAAGACGAAGGGTTTGATGATATCAAAGTTTCTTGCATAAAAAATTGCCGCTTCTAACCATGTACGCCATCTCGTAATAACTGGTTGTGGTGGCAAAGGTAGATTAGGGCACTTTTCCTTGTAACGTGACAATCTGGAAGGAGCTTTCAATTAAATTTTTTTGCATGTGCTTATTGGCGTATTCACGTCTGGAAATTCTTCCCGAATAAATTCTCAATTTCTATGAATAGCGTGTGCAAAACACGTCAAATGAAGAATATTTGAAAAATGTTGTTTAAGTAATTTTCCAACTTTTAACATAATCGCAGCAGCGTCAGAAACAAACAGTAATACTTTGGTAGCGTCTGTGATTCCTACTTTTTTTATGGCGTCATTTACTATTGTACATATCTCTTCAGCTTTGACGGTACAGCGAAACTGAGTAGATATTAAATAGGGTTTATATAAGTCTTGCGGGTCCAACAATCCGACAACGACGTTGACCACACATCTACCCTTCATATCCGTAGTTTCATCTGCAGAAACCCAAATATATTTATCGGATAGTTTTGACTTTATTTTAGAAATTGTTTTGTCATATTGCCCTTGTACGTTATATTTTCTAATTGTGGATTCATCGGGTAAGTTTCGTCCAGGATACTTCTTGATAAATTTTTTAAAAATGGGATTATTAATTTTTGTGAACCGTATATTAGCAGAAATAAATGTTTCACATAAATCATCAAAAAAGTTTTTAGTTGACGTTCCTGATACATTTTCCATGTGTTTTTTTTTGTTTTTACATGAGCCCGAAGACATTGTTTACTACGAATAATTAAATTTCGTGAGCAGAAATTGCAAACCACTTCCCCTTTCTTAACGAACGTGAAAGTATTGCCAAACTCAGCTAGCAAACGATTCATAGCAGGATTTTCAAACTGAGTACAACTATAAAATAAAAAAGTATTTCAACTCTAAGTATAAAACAGAAGAACAAATTCGAAATGGAAAATAAAAACAGATATTCACACAAAATTTCAAGAAACAACACAATTGAAAGAAACTGCTCAAATTATCTATCGACGAAGCGGAAATTTAAACAAGGCAAGCGACTGTACTCGATCAACGCCAAAGCAGGTGTGGTATGTACACCATGAGCCGAAGCCAGACCGGCTAGCCGGTCGCGGCCCCACCAGCACGTGTCCCATGCACGACACTGGAAAATATACATTTTTGTCCGGCCACTGATAATCATCAAACTCCATAATATCATACTCTATCATATCGCATTATACAGGGTTAGTCAAGATTACCAAGAACACCTAAGTAATTCGCCAACCGTAAACAATTCCAAAAAAATTTTCAAGTAAAAGTTCTTTTGCTTTAAACAATCTATCGTTTCAATATATTTTTATTATACGCGATGTTCATTTTATTTTGGATAATTGTAACCTTTCCTTTTTCAAATAGAACCATCCTGCATAATTTTACATTTTTAAATTCTAAGTTTAATTCTAAGAATCTTTTGTATGATTTCCTTTTTTATAAAATGCATCATTTTTGAGGTATGAGCAATTAATCATAAATAGACAAAATTACCAAAATACCTAAATAATTCTCTAACTAGAAAAATCAAAAAATTTATCGAACAAAAACTTTTTCTGGGTTTAAACAAAGTATTGTTTATTCTGGAAATTTGGTAACTTTTCCTTTTTCTGACAGCACACCCTGTATATTTATACATTTTTTAATTCTAGGATTAATTCTTTTGTAGAAATAATTTTTTTAATACAATACCATCATATTTTTAGTTATAAGCAATTAATCAAAAGTTCTGGACTTCAAATTAAGATAATTTTCCCACATTCACATTTCTTTTAATTTGGCAGCTTGAATATTTAATTTAATTCTATTTCATAGTTTAGTTATTTTTGTTGATTTAATATTTTTTATCCGTTAATGATCGATTAATTGCTCATAACTCAAACATGATGCATTTTATAAAAAAAATATTCCTACAAAAAACTCTTAGAATTAATCTTAGAATTAAAAAATGTTAAGAAATGTTCTATTAGAAAAAGAAAAGGTTACCAAATGTCCAGAATAAAATGTTTATTGAAAATATATTTAGATGATTGCTTGTTTAAAACAAAAAAACTTTTTTTGAATTTTTCTTTGAAATTCTTTACGGTTGAACAATTTCTAAGGTGTTCCGGTAATTTTGACTAACCATGTATAATCCGCCTTTGCGAATTTATTTTGAAAATGTGACATGACATTTTTATTGATCAATCTTCAAATATTACGGGAAATAAGTTTCACGCAGATACAAGCCCTTTTACATTTTCGGTTGCCATATTGATTCCGCCATTTTGAATTTTGAAAATTGGACATTGGATTTGGAGTCTAGGATCTTCAAACATGACAGCAAATAAGTTACATAAGCACCCGATATCTTTCTAAATTTTCTAGTCGCCATATTGAAACCGCCATTTTGAATTGGAATCAGAACTCCAAAAATACTATACATCATAATAAAAATATTATTTAAATGATTTAAATAAACAAATATTTTTAAAAATGTACGCTGTTTTTCCGTTGAGTTCAAAAACAGTACATGTCCATGACAATTGTTTTAAACATAGCTCTGCTTGTAATTCAAATATAGATAAAATATGTAATGCATTTAATTCTCTGTGAAATACCCTATATTTTGTCTCTTGCCATAAAATTTCTAACTGCTACACTTTTCAAGATAATGCACCGACAAAATTATTATGTTATTTTTCTCAGAACTCACTTTTTTGACTTGTACTGTTTTCGAACCGACCAATTTGATTGTGTACCGTTTCTTTTGCCCACAGTGTATATTACTAACGTAGTAATACAATAAATATTACAATATTATTATGATCATACACGATAATATACAGTGCTTCCCAAAGGTAACGGATAAATTCTATAAAATCTTAAATAAAAATATTTGAGAAAAATGCTCCGACACGTCGATTTTTACTTTTAACTTACTATCCTAATATACACTTTTCAGCCCCCCACCCCTTCACCCCTAAGGGGTGGTAACCACAACTTTAAAAATTCAAATAGCAAAGTACCCCTTGCGATACCTCAATTGATAACCTTTTTTAATCTGAATACAAAGAAAAAAAATCTGATGTGGCCAGGCACATGACTTTATCATACTATATATAAAATTAATAGTTTAGCTGCATGAGATTCTATTTGATCGAGATCGGCTGTCTGCATTAAAATAAAACTAGTAGAACTAGACAGATATCTCGATTAAAGCTGCCTTCGGATATCGTACTCCGTTGATACCGGGTACACCGTCCAAATGACACTTACGTATTATTGGGTGTAAAAAGTGTAACGGTGTTCAATATCCGAACGCAGCCTATATTGACAGTAGTATTTTTAAAGCATTAGCGTTTGACACTAGCTACTGTCATTAGATTCAAAAAATCTGACATATCCTGGCTACTAGTTTTAAAGCAGTACGACCGATCTCGATGAAATAGAATTTGCTCATGCAGATAAACTATAAATTCTACCAAAAAATGTCATATACGTAAATTATAGAAAATTTCTTCTCCTTTAATTTATTATTTAACTATTTTGACGACATTACACAAATAGCGGCTCATTTGCAAAATCTTCGAAAAATGCTATGAGTAAACCACCAGTTCCTTTGGACCCTTTTCAACAGAAAGCTTTTCAGCTCTAAGTTTGGTTATGAAACTCCTAAATATGAAGTTTCGTCCCGATACCTTTAGTAGTTTCTCCGGAATCGTCTCCACAAAAGCGGGTACACACACACACACATACACACACACACACACACACACAGACATTTTTTTGTACCTTGGTCAAAAATGTTCAGGGGACCCAAAAAGACATATTTCCGCTAAAATCTCAAATTTTTTTTTTGGCACGATTACAATACTTTACATACTGCGTATGATAAAGTAAAAATCTGATGTGGCCAGGCACATGACTTTATCATACAATATATAAAATTAATAGTTTTGCTGCATGAGACTCTATTTGATCGAGATCGGCCATGTCTGCATTAAAATAAAACTACTAGAACTAGACAGATATGCCGATTAAAGCTGCGTTCGGATATTGTACTCCGTTGACACCGGGTACACCGTCCAAATGACACTTACGTGTTATTGGGTGTAAAAAGTGTAATGCAATATGCGAACGCAGCTTGTATTGACAGAAGTTATTGTCAAAACATTAGCGTTTGACACCAAGACTACCTACTGTCATTAGAATCAAAAAATCTGACAAATCCTGGCTACTACTTTTCATGCAGTACGACCGATCTAGTAGAAATAGAATTTGCTCATGCAGCTAAACTATTGATTGTACCAAAAAATGTCATAATGATAAATTATTCAGAATTTTCTCATCTTTAATTTATTATTTAACTATTTCGACGAAATTCCAGAAATGGCGGCTTATTTGCAAAATCTTTCAAAAATGCTAAGACTAAACCTCCAGTTACTTTGGTTACTTTTCAACAGAAAGCTTTTCAGCTCTAAGTTAGGTTATGAAATTTCTAAATATGAAGTTTCGTCCCGATACCTTTAGTAGTTTCTCCGGAATCGTTGCCACAAAAAACGGGTACACACACACACACACACATACACACACACATACACACACACAGACATTTTTTTGTACCTTGGTCAGAAATGTTCAGGGGACCCAAAAAGACATATTTCCGCTAAAATCTCAAAAATTTTTTTTGGCACGATTACAATACTTTACATACTGCGTATGATAAAGTAAAAAATCTGATGTGGCCAGGCACATGACTTTATCATACTATATATAAAATTAATAGTTTAGCTGCATGAGATTCTATTTGATCGAGATCGGCTATGTCTGCATTAAAATAAAACTAGTAGAACTAGACAAATATCTCGATTAAAGCTGCGTTCGGATATTGTACTCCGTTGACAGCGGGTACACCGTCCAAATGACACTTACGTGTTATTGGGTGTAAAAAGTGTAACAGTGTTCAATATCCGAACGCAGCCTATATTGACAGTAGCATTTTCAAGACATTAGCGTTTGACACTAGCTACTGTCATTAGAATCACAATAATCTGACATATCCTGGCTACTAGTTTTAAAGCAGTACGCCCGATCTCGATGAAATAGAATTTGCTCATGCGGCTAAACTATAAATTCTACCAAAAAATGTCATATACATAAATTATGGAAAATTTCCTCTCCTTTAATTTATTATTTAACTATTTTGACGACATTACACAAATAGCGGCTCATTTGCAAAATCTTCGAAAAATGCTATGAGTAAACCACCAGTTCCTTTGGACCCTTTTCAACAGAAAGCTTTTCAGCTCTAAGTTTGGTTATAAAACTTCTAAATATGAAGTTTTGTCCCGATACCATTAGTAGTTTCTCCGGAATCGTCTCCACAAAAACGGGTACACACACACACACATACACACACACACACACACACACACACACACAGACATTTTTTTGTACCTTGGTCAAAAATGTTCAGGGGACCCAAAAAGGCATATTTCCGCTAAAATCTCAAAAAATTTTTTTGGCATGATTACAATACTTTACATACTGCGTATGATAAAGTAAAAATTATCGAAATCGGTTGATAAATAACGGCGATATTTATCAAAATTTATTTATACACGAAATTGAGGAATAACAAAATTTAATTAACTAATCCTTAATTAATTGTCAAAGTGCTGCGCGTTAACAACGAGACAATGCCCTAATCTATCACCAAATGCTTGTTGAACATTTTCTAACATTTTATTTCGAGTTTTCGAACATTCCTGGAGTCATTAAGTGAATTACTGCAGGAATTATTTCCATTAACGCCTCAATATTTCCAGGTCTATTAAAATAAACTTTCCTTTTTAAATAGCCCCAAAGAAAATAATCTAGTGGGGTTAAATCTGGCGATCTTGCTGGCCATTCAATATGCCTTCATCTACCAATCCATTAGGAAATTTGAAAATATTTGGATTAGGAAATACTTGATCGAGGTATTCTCGAACTTGTCGCGCATAATGTGGAGGCGCACCGTCTTGCTGTAACCAAATTCTGTCCTTGTGTCTATCAGGATCTTCTGCGTTGGGAAACAATACCGCTAAAGTAGGTAGTAGTTCATTTCGTAGAAAGTTCAGATAACGTTCACCATTCAGTGTTCCGTCGAAAAATTTAGTCCAATAATTCTAGAACCCACCACACCAGCCCACACATTAAGGTTTTGAGGATATTGTGTGTTCGCTTCCACCATCCAATGCGGATTTTGACGAGCCCAGTAACGGCAATTTTGTTTATTGGCGGTGCCATTCAGACAAAATGTTGCCTGTTCGGAAATGCCTCATCAGAAAAAAACGATGTTTCTAATTAAGCAAGGATTTTCATTAGAGAGTTCCATCATTGTCTCACAAAACTGCACTCGTCGATCAAAGTCATCATCGGACAATTTTTGTACCAAGTGCACTTCATACGGGTGAAATTTGTGTTTTCGAAATAATCTGGACACTGTGCTTTTTGACGCACTAACTTGTGAAGCGACCTCCGCAAGGGTTGAATGATTTTCTTGCACCATTAAAATAGCATCCAATTGTCGGTTTTCAATTAAGGCCAATGGACGTCCTGCCTTAGGCTTATCCCGTACATGACCGAGATCGCGAAATTTGTTTTCGATTCCGATATTGGCGGACGGTCCGGGTGCGTTTCATTGAACAAAACACGAACTTCGGCATGCGTCCGGCTTCCATCTCCAAACCCAATCATTAAAACTTCGATTCTTTCGGTTTCTGTAAATCTCATTTTGCTACTATTTCTTCAATGACGAAAAATCTGAATTGTGTTTGACATAAGTAAAAACAAGTTGCAATTGTTTGAACGATATTGCTATGCCCGCTTCAACAGCGCTTACTCGAATATTGACGTTCTTCTTTGAATACATTTTGGTAAATATCGCGGTTATTTATCAACTGATTTTAATAATCTTTTTTTCGTTGTATTCAGAATAAAAAAATCTATCAATTGAGGTATCACATGTGCAAACACATTACAAGTTCTAGAACCTCCGCAGCGAGCGGGCTGGACAAAAAGTTGTTATTTTCCGGCCGAATTTCTACGCCGAATTTTGTTATGAATAGTTGCGGAAAACATATGCCGTCAATGCTCCACAGAAAAATAGTGTTTTCGAATTGCAAGAAATTATTTTCGTGTTGTACCACATCTCTTATTGCGTTTCATTTACTACGATAAAATAATATCTTGGTATGAAGTATGTCTTGCAAAATGTGTTCATATAATACTACATGTGTAATCAATTAATGACGAATGAATTTATTTTTTGATAATAATTAGTTCGATAATAATTATTGATTCGACTGTAGTTAATCAAAAAGTGTTTACTAACATTTAGAGGCAGATCTGAATTCAATGATGTTTGTACGATATAAATATAGTAAATAAGTAATAAAATACAGCGCAAAACAATTTATTCAAAAAAAAAGAAACATTTCAAAGTTATTTTATGAATGTTATTTATGCAATAATTTGTTGAACATGTTTTCACTATCCTATCTAAAAATCATAAAAATATCTAGTTATCCACGGTGTCGGTTTGTCAATCAATTTATTAAATTAGCAAAAAGCACGGTGTTTAATATTCAACAGAGTACATATGCATTACGAAAATTGCATATCCAGTGAGCCATTCTACATATTAATTCATATATATATTTCAGTGACAAGTGCGTAAATTAACATGCTTAATAATGCATTTTTATTAATACAATTTTACGCTAAACTGACCCAATTTAAAAATCGAATTGGATATGTACATATAATGTTTAGAATGCGGTTTTCATTAAATATGTACTCATTTATATTATACCATTAGTAACGCTATAATATGGTTTAATATTAGTATTAAATTAGTATATAAGTTTGCCTTAGCTTAAAAATAGGTTTACTTTCGCCAAAGAAATCATATTTTGATTTAAATAAATATATTTTTAGCGCCTCATCCGACTGTATTGTTGGATGGCGCTGTAAACTCTCTCCTCGCAGTTCGGCCTTATCTTGCTAAATTGCTAGAAAGGCAGTGTGATCGGCAGTATAGAGCACAGTGCATGCAGGTTCAAGTTCAGATTCCGAATCAGCGTACACTTTGCTACCCTAATCTTGACTATCGTAGGTCTGGGAAAACCAATCACTGGTCGAGGATGTGCCTCATCCCAATAGGCGGTGACACGTGGAGATTTTGCTCTACACTGAGAAAAATGGCTGTAAAATTACTCATAAATCATTGTGAAAATTACAATAGAAATGTGGTAAGTATAAAAATTGCACGTAATTCCAATTATTTTTACAAGTCTGTGTACTATTACAGTTGATATTGTAACGCCCAGACGCATGTGCAACGTTTGATCAGCTGTTTTGCAAACGAACGCCGGCACGCATACCATCGAGTGCAATATGTAGTTGGGCGCGTTGTATTTCTGTCTCCGGTAAGTAACAATGATACAGTGAACAAAAACTTATCTAAATACCATGTAGGTGTAGGTTAAAATACCATGTCACACTGCAGAACAATTGTATTGCCTTTGTAGATCACCAACGACGACAATTAGCCATTAGAAATTGATGTCTTAACGTTAACGCGATACCTGGATGAAAGCCGTAAGTACAGTATTCTACGTTTCTTTGTGAAAATTTGCTTTAAGATTGAAGGGTTTTATACCAACAGAAAGATAATGTGCAATCTTCTTTTTAGGTTAACTATTTTGTGTCTGTCTAATATGTTTCCTTGTTCTTACAGATACAGATGCGGAACATCGTGCACCAAGTGTGTTTGTCAGAAAAATAGTGAACGAGTATGTGTGTTCATGGTTGACCGAAGTGCATTTATATATTTATCCGTGCGTTTTCTATGTTTAAGTATTTGCGATATATTGCCCCCCAAGGTTTAATCTCAAGAAAACAGATTATAATAAATTCTTAGAACATCTCGGAGAAAGGTTTATACTGGGTGGTGATTATAACGCCAAACATACAGACTGGGGCTCCAGACTGATAACCACAAAAGGGAGAGAGCTGAGAAACGCAATCCAAGAAAGAGGATGTCGATTCCATTCCACAGGTAACCCAACCTATTGGCCTACTGACCAGGACAAAACCCCGGATCTTTTAGACTTCTTTATAACAAGAAAATTTTCGCCGAACTTCATTGATATTGAGGAGAACTTTGATCTGGACTCTGATCACTCTGCAATACTAATGACTCTAAGCGAAAGCATAATCAAAAAGGAATGTACCCCAACCTTGACCAATAAAACTACAGACTGGGTAAGCTTTAAAATAGAGCTTGAAAACACTATACAGCTAAATATCCAGCTTAAAACCAGAGATCAGCTCGACGTAGAAGCCGAGAAATTCATCAACACCATCCAGAAAGCCGCTTGGAACAACACTAAAGAAATCACCCACAGAACTATTGGAAATAATTATCCTATGGAAATTAGAGAAATGGTCAAGCAAAAAAGACAAGCTAGAAGAAGATGGCAACAGTCACGAGATCCAGCTGACAAAACCATACTTAATAATAAATCCCAACAACTTAAACGCGAAATTCAAAAACTAAAAGAGGCATCATTGGAATCCTTCTTAACCAAATTGACTCCCGATAAAGAAACAGATTACTCGCTGTGGAAAGCAGTGAGGAAATACAAGAGGCCAGTGGCCCATGTCCCACCTATAAGACGAAGAGACGGTACCTGGGCAAGAAACAATAAACAGAAGGCTGAAATTTTTGCAGAACATCTAACAGAAATCTTCCAGCCACACAACATCGAATCAGAGCCAATCACGAATGAAGATATAACCTATGATGAAGAAGCCATACAGCTAGTTACTCCAAAGGAAGTTGCCAGAGAAATCAAGACAAACCTGAATCCAAAGAAGGCACCTGGATATGATCTTATCACAGGAGAAGTTCTTAAGCAATTACCTAAGAAAGGTATTGTTATGCTGACGTACCTAATAAATGCATCGTTCAGATTAAAATACATCCCACATGTCTGGAAAGTAGCAGAAGTCATCATGATACCAAAACTAGGCAAACCACCGACCGAGGCCAAATCATATCGCCCAATATCACTGTTACCAATGATATCGAAACTCTTTGAAAAGTTGCTTCTAAAGAGAATGAAACCTATCATTGAGAGAAAAGAACTAATTCCTAATCACCAATTTGGTTTTAGAGAAAAGCATTCCACTATAGATCAAGTCCATAGAATAACAGATATCATAGAGAAAGCATTAGAAGAAAAGCTTATTTGCTCAACAATCTTTCTTGATGTGACACAAGCGTTCGATAAGGTTTGGCATGAAGGATTGATACACAAACTAAAGAGTATGCTACCTTTACAATACGTCGAGCTGCTAACATCCTATATATCTGATAGACTATTCAGAATAAAACAGATCGATGAATACTCGGAACTAAAAGAAGTCAAAGCTGGGGTACCCCAGGGTAGTGTATTGGGACCAATTCTCTATCTACTATATACAAGTGACCTTCCACAGATGGAAAATGTAACAGTGGCCACATTCGCAGATGACACGGCTCTAATGGCAGTGGGATCAACTATTGGTGAATCTACCAGGAATCTTCAACAAGCTAGTAACAAAATATACAAATGGACCAGAAAATGGAAGACCAAGCTCAACGAACTGAAATCTGTCCACATTAACTTCACAAACAAAAGAATCGAGGACATACCTCATGTCAAGATTAACGACGCCATAGTTCCATATGCGAACACTGCAAAGTATTTGGGTATGACACTGGATACAAAACTAAGGTGGAAAGAACATGTTAAGAAGAAAAGAGTAGAGCTTGGCCTCAAATACAGAGAACTGTACTGGCTTCTGGGAAGAAACTCTCAGTTGTCAGTACAGAACAAACTACAAGTCTACAACCAAGTACTAAAACCGATTTGGTTATACGGCATCCAGCTTTGGGGCTGCGCAAAAAGCTCCAATATACAAGGAATCCAGACCTTCCAAAATAAAGTACTAAGGAATATGGTTAACGCTCCTTGGTACATACGGAATAGTGACCTGCACCGTGATCTTGGTGTCCCACAAGTCATCCAAGAGATAAAAAGACTCGCCACTAAGCATGAATCTCGCCTAAGCCATCACGTCAACGTAGAGGCCCTGCAGCTACTGGACAACCAGAATCTAGTGAGAAGACTAAAAAGAACTAAACCCTTCGAACTAGTGAATCAGTGAAATGTGTAAAAAGCAGAGCACAGTGAGTGACGTGTTAGTGCTTCTTGTTTGGGACAAAGTAAATATAGGGACATCAGTGGATAGCCTATTAGAGACAAGTACCTAGTTTTAAGAATTCAGATTTAAATTGATGGTTAATCTTTTAGATTAGTTTCAATATGTTAAGCATCTTATGCTTATTAATAAAAAAAAAAAAAAAAAAAAAAGTATTTGCGTACGCTAAGTATTTATTAATTGCTTCTCTGTAGTTTTATTGTACTTTTATGTCCCTCAAACTATTTTATACTTGTATGTACGTCTACATATCTGTTTTTCTACAAGTAATTTTATCCATACCATTTTGTTTGACCGTACTATTGTAACGTTTGACTGGGTGCATGATGTTACTGCTTTTTTTTTGTATTATATGATAGATAACGTATATCTACTCAAGATCAGAATAAAATTATACACTATATTGAATATTACACTGAAATAGATGTAAAATTATTACGCATTACCTCATATTTAATTTAAAATTACATTTAAATTGATGTTAAAGTATTACGCATTGCCCCATATATCTCTTAAAATTACATTAAAATCGGTGTAATATTTCAGCCAAATTCTTGTAAAATCATAGTGTAAATATACAATGACAATGTAAAAATACAATTGAGATGTAAAATTATACTGATTGTCGCAAACTATTCCTACTGTAAATTCACATCAAAATTTTGTTCAGTGTAGTGTACCCTCCGAAAAGGTCTTGTCAATAATATGTCCACATTAATTCCTTCAACAAACTAATAATTTCTTTAATCAAAGAACCTTTTATTGCATGCTTAAAATTTCGCATTTTCAACTCAATGAACAATTTGGTTAATTTAAAAAATTATAATATTTTCACTCAACACAATCATAATTATTTGAACTAAATAAATCTCGTTCGTTATAATATACAAATTGTAAATTATAACTGAAAATTAAAGTTGTGTGTCTTTTTCATCTGCGTGTGTATTTGTTGGTACGTAAACTTTAAAATAGTAATGTGCACTCTACTTGTCAAAATACATTAAAATAGTTACGCAAGAAAGATTTTTCCTCATTGCGATCCAACCTAGATTTTTATGAGTTCTAGTCAACCAGAAATTACCCAACGAAGCATACTTGAACAGAAGAAATGCGTGGAGTGTTTAAATCATGACGTTTCTCATTGACTGACCGGCTAATTTGCGATATAAATTCAATAGAGGAACGTAATTTAGCCTTATATGTCTTGTAGAAAGCTTAAAATCGTAAATAGCAAGTTGTGTAATTTAGGAAACAGAAAAAAAACATTTTTTTTTTAAATTAACCTAGTTGGCGAGATTTTATTACACTTGCAAGCAATGGCAATGACAATGCAAGTAGAGATATCCATTCAGCAAATACATAGATAGAAAATTTTGTTTAGTTTAAGTAAATATGCATTGACTCAAACAAAACTGGTGTTTCAACTTTCTGTTGAAATTTACAATTTGTATATCATAACGAACATTTGTTTAAATTAATGAAATTATTTGTTGAGTTAAAATGCGATATATTAAGGTTGCAATAAATAGTTCTTTGATTGAAGGAATTATTAGTTTGTTGAAGGAATTAATGTGGACCTAATTATTGACAAGAACTTTTCGGAAGGTACAGTAGCGCAGGGCTTCTCAAACTTTTTTATCGGCGACCCACTTGTACCCCACACAATTTTCCACGACCCCACTCAAAATTATAAGTGCAATTTACTACTAACAATCTTAATTATTATTTTATCTTTTGTTAGTAATACAAATTATATATTATTTACTTTTTCAAGTTGGACAACAAAGGGGGTTTGAATACAATCTGATTCATTGTGGTCCCATTCCGGCACTAAGTATTTCTTCTAGATTTCTTTCTAGACAACCAAATGCTCAATTAACAATAGTCTGCTTAACCAAATCAAAGCTCAACTCGGTATCGACAAGAAAACGCTCAGTATATGAGAACATTTCAAAAGAGTTATCTTCCCTTTAAGCTTCCATATATATTTTTTTATAAACGCCTGAACTTGGCTTTGAGTGTAAAAATGTTCTTGACTTCGCCTTGGAGAGATATTTAGAGCGATTAGTTTCGAAAATGAGTTAATATAAAATAATTTACATTCCCCATTTTCGTAAGGAAACAAATTCTCATATTCTGAATTATTTTCAGAAAGAAATAACATAACTTAATTTTTTTATGCCAATAGCCGCCTCAACACTTTCGCCTTTGACAGCCATCGCCTTCTGTATGAAGTAGAAGTATGCCGAAATCGGAAGCCATATCTTGGCTTAATAAATTTGCAAAGAAACGACTACTAGGTGGACAATTTATAATAAAATTTATTACCTTAAGAGTAAATGTTAGTCACCGGCCTCAAAAGTTCGACGAAACTGAGGCGCGAGAGGAGGGAAAAAGCCGCGTCCACTGTACACTCCGCAGAAAATGCAAGCAACGCACTGATTAGATGAGGGGAACGGCGGTATCGTTCTTTGGCGGGGAAGATCAAAGGGGCCGTGCGGTGTCGACTGGCGCCGAACCGTTTCCTAATAATTTTGTGTATGTGACTATCGCATGTTCTGAAATGCTTTTCTTGTATATTTAAATACAAATACAATTCCACAAAACAATACAGTGATACAAATTAATTAATTGCTTTATTATAACATTCCTATTTTACTACTAACTATGGTTGAACATTTTACCTTTTGTATGTTGAAAAAAATTGTAGTTTTGGTAAAACAGACAGCTTTTCTTACATAAATCATTTATTGCTTTACATTTATTATTAGAATTAGTAACTAATTATCAGTTAGCTCCGAAGAAGCGAACAGCATGGTTCGCGAAGACAGTAATTATGAATTGTTACTCACGGCATAAACCGGTAACTATTTATCATCTAAATTTAAATGACTCTCGCCGTGAAAGCATTCGTACTCAGATATTTATTTATATCCATTTAACGTTTTCTTTATGCATCAATAATCTCGAATGTCTCGTTCGTACTTAGCAGAGATCGATACTTTCAGGTAAAACACACCTCATATAAAAATTCAAATTTTTGTCGGGTGACGCAAGTAGGTGTTAGTAAATATAATATTCCTATTTTAATTCTAGATACAGTTGGATACTGCATTTTGAAATTTTACTCAAAATTATTATTGCTATGTATAGACTTGGTATACGTACTTCAATTTCAATTGTAGGTATGAGAAAAAATAGCGATTTCGATCAAACAGGCAGCTTTATGTATACGTATAAGTCATTTATTATATATTATATGGGTACATGTTCAAATATTTTACACCTTTATAAAAGTTTTTTTGCCATATATGGTAATCCGGCACGCTTACACCTATAAGAGAGTATTGCCCAAATTAACTAGCGAAGTTAATTAGCGAAGAATTACACTACACGTACAATATCTACATATACACTTACCGCAGGTACTCTCGCAAGTTATTAGTTTTCTTAGAACGCGGGCCACATAAAGGCAGCTGATTTTTTAATTTGCCCATATTTCTAGCGTCTGTTCTACGTCTGTTGTACAACAAGTCGAACTAAAGCCAACCATCCTACATAGATTGCGATTGCCCTGAATGCATTGCCAAGCGACAAGTAAGTGTTTGGTATTAATATTATTTTCTAAATCTAAATACCACTATATTTGAAATTCTATGACGAAAAATAAATGACTGATTAAAAATTAAATTACATACTTGTATTTCCTTAGTAATAATTTATTTAACTCCTATTAATTATTTAGTAGTTGTAACATTGTAAGTAGGTATTGCGGTTGTTGATTATTCTTCGTTCCGTGTGTCGTACGGGGACTGCACTATAAACCCTCGCGGGAACATGCGCTCCTAATTTATAACTCGCTCTTTGCTGTCTGCGTAGAGTCCATCAGGACGGCAAAAAATTATTTCTCGTATTCGGTTTCTAGCCCATTTTGGTCGAAATTCAACAATTCAGGCTGATCACGTACACTTCCGCAAGAACATGCAGTCCTAATTTATAAGCGAGTCGTCGCTATCTACGTAGCACCAGCACGGTAAAATTTATTTTTCGTATTGCTTTCGTTTGCCGGGCGCGGCGCCGCTACACCTCACGTGTCAACATGCGATCAATATTTTTGTTAGGCCGAAATTGCTCAATATTTGTGATTCCCCTGCCTACGTATTCATGCTGCTGCTTCAGACTGTACCATTTGAATTTGATTGGTCGAAGAAAATGATGTGGTGCTTATCCAACAGATGGCTGCACCGTACGACTATAAAATATGTTATTCTCGTCTCATTCACATGTTCAAAAAACCAACGGTTAAATCATTACAACATTCATATTTTCTTGTCATTTTTTTTTACACAAGTTCATGAAGGCTCAATACAAAATGTTGTAATATTGCTTTTTTGATGTTTGGTTCGGATTTGGAAAAAAAAATAATAAAAATTACCAATTATTGGCTTCTTTAGCAAGGTTAAAAACTAAACAACAACGCAAATGAAAAAAAGTGGCATTCGTACCCGATGTAATACACCTTTATCTATAATTTAATGTATTACACGTGATTATTAACACACAATTAAGCTCAGGATGTTTGGTTTTATGTAGTGTTGTTTTGTAGTACGCTACTACCTCTAGTGATTCCTCTTAAGGTAATAAATTTCATTATAAATCGTGCACCTAGTGGTCGTTTCTTTGCAAATTTATTAAGCCAAGATATGGCTTCTGATTTCAGCACACTTTTACTTCATACAGAAGTACGATGGCTGCCAAAGGCGCAAATGTTGAGGCGGCTATTGGCATTAAAAAATTAAGTTATGTTATTTCTTTCTGAAAATAATTCAGAATATGAGAATTTGTTTCATAACGAAAATTGGGTAAATAAATTATTTTAAGTTAAAGCAAAAATATTTCTTTGAAAGAAACGTCATTTTAACTTAAAAACAAAAATATTACTTTAAAGGAAAGTAAATTTTGTTTGTATCCAAATACATTATTTGACTTAAATAAACATTCCAAATAAATTAATGTTTACAAGCAAATAAAGTAATTGTGCAACATGCTAATAAATGTATCTATTTTATAAACTTTAATATACATATATAATGTGAACAAAATGCGTATGGAGAGTTATGTAAGCTAAATTAGATTTGAAATGGGATCAACTCTGAAATATGGCCGATATAAAATGCATTATTGATCATGTTACTACACGCACTTGTCAATAACATATTCGTTCATTTAATAAGTAAAAGGAATGTCAACGCTTGTAAGTGATGCCGCAATACTCATGTTTAATATTTAACGTGTTTTTGCTTAATTTAATAAATTAATTATTAAGCCGACAGCCCCGATAAAGGTAATGTAAACCGACTTTTAAGTTTTTAAAGATATTAAGTATTTATAATGCGACAGACGCTGAATTATTGCATTTCAAATCTGTATAATTGGTACAGGGAATGGACACTTATTATTATAGGTGAAAAAAGTCTGATGTGGCCAGGCACATGACTTTATCATACTATATATAAAATTAATAGTTTAGCTGCATGAGATTCTATTTGATCGAGATCGGCTATGTCTGCATTAAAATAAAACTAGTAGAACTAGACAGATATCTCGATTAAAGCTGCGTTCGGATATTGTACTCCGTTGACAGCGGGTACACCGTCCAAATGACACTTACGTGTTATTGGGTGTAAAAAGTGTAACGGTGTTCAATATCCGAACGCAGCCTATAGTGACAGTAGTATTTTCAAGACATTAGCGTTTGACACTAGCTACTGTCATTAGAATCAAAATAATCTGACATATCCTGGCTACTAGTTTTAAAGCAGTACGCCCGATCTCGATGAAATAGAATTTGCTCATGCGGCTAAACTATAAATTCTACCAAAAAATGTCATATACATAAATTATAGAAAATTTCCTCTCCTTTAATTTATTATTTAACTATTTTGACGACATTACACAAATAGCGGCTCATTTGAAAAATCTTCGAAAAATGCTATGAGTAAACCACCAGTTCCTTTGGACCGTTTTCAGCAGAAAGCTTTTCAGCTCTAAGTTTGGTTATGAAACTTCTAAATATGAAGTTTCGTCCCGATACCTTTAGTAGTTTCTCCGGAATCGTCGCCACAAAAACGGGTACACACACACACACACATCCACACACACAGACATTTTTTTGTACCTTGGTCAAAAATGTTCAGGGGACCCAAAAAGATATATTTCCGCTAAAATCTCAAAAAAAATTTTTGGCATGATTACAATACTTTACATACTGCGTATGATAAAGTAAAAATCCAGAAATTGTAGAGATGAAGTTTATATACAATAAGTAAGGTTAGAATTACACGACTAATATCTTTGTGCATGTTACATCTTCTTTTTTGATGATAATTTAATGCTTATAAAAATAGAACTGTTTCTATATCACGTAAATTAAATGAGAAATGTGAGTTCCAAAATGAATACTTTAAATGCCAAACAAAAATAACTATAATAAGAACTAAATTACTCAATATTTGTAAACAAATAGTTCTGCTTCAGTTATTATTTTAAGATCGTGAATTTGTTCGTCAAAAAAGTGTTCCCCTTAAAATTTTACGGTATTTTTCGAAGTTTTTCTGCTCATTGAATTAGTCACAGCTATTTTTGGTCTTTTTCACGCGATATTATATTAGCGAAGCAACTTGTTCAAGTCGACATGCTTATAGATCTTGAATTATATTTTCTTTCGTGCTGTTGTACACATTTTAGACACGGTTCCATTGACCATTGACTATTTGGAATGCGCGTGTTGCGCATCTATTGCGATGGTATGTCTATTAATTAAGGCGTATCTTTTTTTGTAGTTAATTGATTACCTAAGTTTAATTTTCTCCATATCTACGCAATTTCCATGTTTGGTTTGGGTTGAATAATTTTATTACTGTGGTGTGAAATATATAAAAATCATCTGATATGTCTACTAATTACACATTTGTATATCAAATTGGGTATCTTTATCCATTTCTTATTTATTTTCACTTCTCTTTACAACTTCATGCTACTTGAATAAAACAATTGACAAGGACTTTTCAAACGAAATCGATAAAACAAACAAAATAGGGAACACTTTTTTGAAACCTGTTACTTTTTAAATAATAGTTCTAGGCAAATCAAATTTGGTATACTTCAATGGCATATATTTAACTAAAGAAAATTACAAAAACAATGTTACAACTCTTAGTTACTTCTAAGTTACACTTAAAAATGTAAATTAATAACGCAAAACAAAATGGAAAAAATGTCAAGTATGCTTTGAATTCACGTATGGAAGCCTACTAAAGAGAACAAATGAATTCAGTTGTCAATTTTTGTTGATTATAAACGTCATTAGAAGTAAAATGGCCACTCTATTCGACATGTTAGCAGGGACCTTCGAGTTTCCCCTTCTGTTATTCGGTTTTGGGAGACTGGCCAATATGTTAGAAGAGCTGGACAAGGACGAAATCGAGAAACTATTCAAAATCCGAATTCTTGTCTTTTCCTCTCTACGTCAACGTACTACCACAACACGAGACCTCCTAAACCACCTACAGCCAAATATTTGCCACATGTTAAATATTTGGCAAATATATTTGCCACGCAAATCGAAAATTTTTGTTATTGATTGGTCTGAAGTCTAAACGATGCCATGAGTGATTGATTTTTCCTTTTAAGTTCGTTCACCGAATATTTTTCATCCATCCTTGATTACCGGCTGACTTTTATAAAACTCAAAAAAATCTATGACATATCAACAAATTTGTACAATATTCGTTTGTGAGTTCGGTCCGTCAGAGTTGCACTGCAACAGTAAATGCATCGGACATTGATGCATCGCCACATAGCATTTTCTAATACGTGAAAATCTTCTTTGAGGACTTGCTACATGTGCGTACCGAATGGGCACTAGCTATTGTTTTGATTAGTTCACCTTATTTGCACATTAGCTTTTTCAAATCAAACTGATAATTTGATTACGAACAAGCAAAGTTTTATTTTATAATGCCGACGTATTTTTAATTACATAAGTGCTGAGTTCTGCGTACTAACAAGGGCATTCTGGTGGAAATTTACAAAACAAATCTTGACGAAACTGTTTGAATCATTTTAATGATTTTTTGTTTAATTTATGAGCTTTCTGTATTATTAATTCGCAGCATCTAATTTTAACAGACTGTAAAACAATATAATTGGTCATTTGTTGTGTACTAGTTTAAATAAATTATTATTTTAATGAGAAAAAATATATATATTTTTATTTAAATTAGGAAGATATTGCACATAAACGATGTTAAATATGGTTTCTTCGTCATCTTTAAAGTTCTACTAAATCCAATTGTACTACTAGGTTCGTTGTATAAATATGTCGTAATATTATCTCAAATACAGATCAATTAGCTTGTGAAACAAAAATTTAAACAAATGAGCTTTCAAAATATACGTAACCTTTTTGTTAAATAAAAAAGCTACACAATTGTCTCTACTATGAAAATATTTTTAACCGCTTTCGTTTCTCTTCAAATAATAAACATCATAAAAATCTACAAATATATAAATACAAGCAACTAAAGTATAATTTTCCAAATAAATTATTTTATAGACATGCTGTCTTTACAATTTTTATGATGTTTATTACTTGAAGAGAAACGAAAACGATTAAAAATATTTTAATAGTAGAGACAATTTTGTGTAGCTTTTTAATTGAACAAAAAGGTTATATTTGGAAAGCTCATAAATGAGTATCATCTATATTGTTCGTAGAAAAGCATCAACTTAGGATAAACTCTGTATATGGTGTACGTTTTTCCCAAGAAATACCATTGCGTTTATGTGGACAGGTAAAGACAACATTTTTTTTTTAATTTCTGTCTGACGGTTTCCGGAAAACTGTCTATGTGACGGTTTCACAAAATTACAATTTTATGCGGTTTTCGCCCTTTAGAAAACTCAAAAATCTTACTAATAATTACAAATCTATTGTCAATCTTCGTATACGACCTACTACACACAGAACGAAATTAAAAAATGGAAAAATTAAACAGCGTACTAAAATGTTCATCGAGTACAAGAAACCAAGAAGACCTGTCCGCGCGCCACGCCTTACGCAGCATCACAAAGCAGCGCGAATGTGGTTTGCTCTGGATCACAGAGATTGGCAACTTCGTCACTGGACGCCTGTACTGTTTACAGACGAGTCCAGATTTCGTTTAACTCGTTGCAACGATCTGGTACGTGTATTATATATAGACGTCCTGGTGAACGCTATGCAACAGCTACTATACAGGAAGTGGATAGATTTGGTCGTGGATCTGCGATGGTTTGGGCTGGATTCAGTATAGACAACCGAACTGATCTTGGTGTGGTTCCTGGTAGACTAAATGCCATGAATTACATCGAAAACATCTTGGAGGACCTTGTGGTGCCTGCTGCATATGGCGTCGGTCAAAATTTCATCCTAATGCAGGACAATGCAAAGCCACATACCGCAGGCATCACCAGAAACTTTTTACAAGAACGTGGAATTCAGGTCATGGAATGGCCGGCTTTAAGTCCTCACCTGAATCCTATTGAACACGTGTTCACAAGCGCCCTAATCCACTACTAACCATACAGGAACTGACACAAGCCCTGAGTGAGGAATGGGAAAATATACCCCAAAAATCTCTCCGCAGACTAGTGCGAAGTATGCCGCGCAGGTGTGAGGAGGTGATTCGTGTTCGTGGAGGACACTGTATTAAACCTCACCAATCCACAGAAAGCCGACTGTCATCGATACTATGACAGTCATTTCTATTTTGTTTTGCGTTATTAATTTACATTTTTAAGTGTAGTGAATGTCACTTAAGAGTTGGAACATTATTTTTGTAATTTTCTGTGTATTTTGATTAGTATTTTATTTATAGTTCCTCACCTTGGCGATGTGTGTCGTTGCTGAACCTGTGCGATCTTCCACTGCTTCCATGGAAAATTTGATTCGTAACGTACACATTAGTAGAAGGTAATCTGTGCTCGTACCATGATGTTGACAGCGCCATTTATAACCTATAATGCAACAGATCGGGATAAATCACACAGACCAATACAGAAATCACTTTCTTGCGGCAGATTTCTCCGCAATTTCAATAAATACATCAGCGAAAGCTTGAAGGAAATTAAATAAATTCGAAGCGCATGAAGACGAATTGAATATTCTTCATATAAACACTATTAATAAAATTAATAATTGACAGTTTTGAGTTCTATACCTATTGTTGGGTTTCAAGTGATGTTTTTACTTACTGTTTATTATGCTTGGTGCATTTTAAATTAATCCATTTGCGGTTGTTGGACCACAAAACCGTAGCACGAGCTGTAAACTACTGATTTGTGCTGTGAAAGTAAATCTGCTACCTGTATTAGATGCGTTTTTCGCGTTATTGCTCCCGCGGTGCGTAGTTCGCTATAATATGGCCAATTTTCGATATTTAAATCAGTTGAAAGTGCGCCTGCGCTGTCGACTTTACCGACCATACACAATAGTACATCACCTATTGCAGGGCAGTGTAAAGTGGCTTCCAATCATGTGTAGTTAGTGCAAATGAAACCAAAATCAAGAGATCGCTGTCCTGGTAACGACCGTCACGGCTGTTTATAATAATAATAATAATAATAATAATAATAATAATAATAATAATAATTTATTACCAATTTGCCCTGATGATCTTCATTACTTTTCAAAATTTATTAGTGTAATTTTTGTATTTATATGTTGTATCTAAATTATATTATCTAGGTTTAATGTATTTAATGAGATGTATCAGAGAGTTCCAATAAATAATAATAATAATAAAAAAAAAAATAAAATAAAAAAAAAAAATAAAATATATAAAATGCAAGCGATCAATGCATATGCTATTCCAATATTTCGATATAGTGTTGGAGTTTTAAACTGGACTAAGAAGGAAATACGCGATTTGGACATTAAAACTAGAAAACAGTTAACACTAAATTTTATGTTTCATCCAAAGTCTGATGTCTGCAGACTATACCTGCACCGTTTAGATGGAGGTCGTGGTTTGCAGCAATTGGAAAATATTTATGATTTGGAAATGTTAAATTTAGGAAATTTTATAAAGGCCAACAAGGAGGATAAAGTCATTAAACAATTAATTAGGGATACTTCTGGTAAGTCAATAATTAGTAAACATAAACTAATTTTAGAAAAATTTCAGGTGGAAGAACTCGGTAATTATGAAAATAAAATTTCAGTGGAAAGTTTAAAGCGACAGATAAAGTTAAAAATGAATCAGAAAATGAGAGAGGATTATGTTACTAAGCCAATGCATGGCCAATTTTTAAGAATTGTGGAGGGTGATGGTATTTCAAAGTCTGGATCGTTATCTTGGCTTTGTCATGGAAACATTAAGGCTGAAACGGAATCCTCTATCATAGCGGCGCAAGATCAGGCAATACGTACCAGATATCATGAACAGAAGATTATGAAAGTTGCTCATGATGGGAGTTGTAGACTGTGTCATCAGGCTCCGGAACATGTCTATCATTTGTTAGCGGCTTGTCCAGTCTTAGCTGAGTCGCATTACATTGCTAGGCATGATAGGGTGGGAATATATATACATTACAACTTGTGTTCCCAACTATTAGGTTTAGCAATGGATGTGTCTCGGTGGTATGACCACGTTCCATCTCCTGTTGTGAGTAATGATCATATTACCATATTATGGAACATGCCTATTGTCACTGATAGAATGCTTGATGCTAATAAGCCAGATATCGTGGTAAAGGATTTCCAGAGGAAGGTATGCACGTTCATAGAAATCTCGGTACCTGCTGATGCGAATGTTGTAAGGAAGGAGCTTGAAAAACAACTTAAATATAAGGATCTCTCAATAGAAGTTGGACGTATGTGGGGAATGAAAGTAAACATTATTCCGGTGATTGTAGGTTCATTGGGAGCAGTTACTCTAAATTATAGTAAACATGTCAAGGAGTTACCGTGCAAGATTTCGCCCTGGGAAATTCAGGAAATTGCGGTTTTGGGAAGCGCGAATATTTTGAGGAGAGTTTTATCATAATGCATCCTAAATTTACTGCTATCGTACTACTTTTCATCTTTACCTTCCTTTGTATATGTCTATTAATAAATATCTGCATGTGTTTTTACTGACCTGTACACAACGCTGTACGGGGTTTCCACAGTTTTCCTTTGCTTTGCAAACTTGTGTTGCAAAGCATAAATGGCGTTGTTTTTCAAAATTGGGTTGAGCTGTGGTGATACCCGCAAAGGGAGTACCCTAGGCTTCAGCGAAGCTCGGTACTACCAATTTGCCCTGATGATCCTCATTACTTGTCAAAATCTATTAGTGTAATTTTAGTATTTATATGTTGTATCTAAATTATATTATCTAGGTTTAATGTTTTTAATGAGATGTATCAGAGAATTCCAATAAATAATAATAATAATCTTTATTCAATCAAAAAGCCAACAAAAATATAGATTACGTCAAAATAAAATACTAACTTCTTAATATCAATATAATACAACAAATTAAATATTCAGTGAACTGCTATAGAACTCCTTGACAGAATATAAAGGAGCTCCTACACGCAGTGCCAACGTCTCGTCAACGTTGGTGATGTGACGCGCTGCGCGTAGTGCGCGCATTCACTTCGCCAACATTGGCCAACGTTGGTATTGGGCGCAAGGTATTTCTCTGTATCGTAGAAGGCTCGTAGCGTCCCGTAGAGAATTAAAAATGAACAGTGAAGACGATATCATTGCTGTAGCCGCGGCTCCCATTATTTTAAGCAGTGCATTGTTGCTTAGAATTAAAAAAAAAGGATCCCTCGAAAGAGGACACTGTTTAATAATGTTGTTAAATATTAAACATGTTTTTCAGTCATTATTTATACAGTACGTTCGAAAATATTAAATACATTAAGGAATACAAATATACAGCAATACAGGAAACAAAATTATTTAGTTTTTTATATTTGCCACGTGACATTAAAAAAATCTCCCTTTTTATTTTCTTTGTTTCAAGCAACAAATGCGGAATAAGATGGGATAAGATCTGATACACTGAGTGGTCTATATTTTTATGCAGGACCCTGTTAATTTGTGTCGTTTCTTTATATAAATATTTCATTTCAGTCAAATCGATGAATTCATAATTTTGATTTAAAATATAATTTATATAATAAAATTGAAATTATTTATGATAAGATACAAAGAAAAATTGAGAACCTTTACATACACGGAGTTTTAATTATAGATATTAAAACTCCGTGTATGTATATTATGTAGGTGTATTTATTATCAACCCAATATTTTTAGTAACAGATATACTTTTTGATATTTTTCTGATAATCAAAATAAGGAAAAGCATCCAGTATAGTTTTTAAACTTTGTTGAATACATTAAATACATCAGATTATTTAAATTTGGCGCTTAAAACTAATCTATAAATTGTTAATTAATAAATAGTTAATTGTTGTTAATTATATAAATGCAACTTTGTTTGAGTGTAGTCAAGATTGTAGGGAAGAGGGTTGACCGCAGTCCTTGGGCCCCTATACCGTATGACTCCCCATCGTGTGTAGATTCATTCTCTGATGCTGAGTTGGATGATTTATACCGCGAAATGGTGTAGATTGTATTTTCTACGATAACATGTGCACGTAATCGTCTCGCTAAAGCTAATAACTCGCTTCTCATTAATACTATTGATTGATTTTAATTCGTAAACACAATGAGTTCACTCTCAGCGTTCGTTCGATTCCTAAAACATTTATTTTTCGCCACGCACAGCACTCTTGTGCTATGTGGTGTCTTCGTTCAGGCCGAACGGACGCCTTTGTTTGCTGGAAATGTTATTATACAGTTGGGTAGACGTTTGTTTGTATAATTGTAGTATGATTTACAAAGTGTTATTACATTTTATTTTTTATGTTTTTACATACAAAATTATATTATACTGAATTGTTATTCTAAGTTATAGAAATTCTACTTGTATGATTTGTAATTTTAAACGGTTTCTGGTGAATAAAGTATTACTTACTTACTTACTTATATCCCGCTTCCCTCCAACCCCCTCCCTCACCTTTCCCACGCCACCCTAGCGAATAAGGTTGACCGCAATCCCAGAACCTAAATACCGTATGCCTCCCCATTGTGTGCGAATTCATTTTTAAAATTTTAATGGTGACGTCATTTCTGGAAAACCCGGAAGTCATACTAACCTCAAGACCATCCCATAAATTGGCATTTTCTGTCTATTAACACAACGTTCATTCCTTCGGCGTCAAAAACACAAAAAATAAACAAACGTACCTATGCCGTGGGTCACCCATAACGACTTCAATATTGTCTTCAGAATATTATTTTATTGCTTGTCTATATTAAGTAAACGCAATTGAACGATTTTAAATCGGTGTTTCACCTGCCAAAATGTCCATTCTTAATTGCTTATGGAAAATATGGGGAACCTTTTCGGGGCGCGCGAAACGCGACCGTCACCCTAAACGGACCATTCTACGTTGCGTGAGTTTTCGAAATCGACGAAAAACGGCCTCTCGGGCGATTTTGCTTCTAAATTTTCCGAAACGCGAGCGATTTTGGTGAAAGGACCTCAACATTTCAGTAGCTGTTTATGTCGCGTCGTCATGGCTGCGAGCTAGAAACGTCAAAAACACAACCATAACCTATTCACATTGGTATGTACAAAGCTAAGCGATTTCATTATCTGCGGGGGCCTAAAAGCACAAACTCCGTAGTCCGTACCCACAAATAATCTTTGACAAACCTATAACCTGTCGAACCTATAATAATAATTATTAATTCGTGATTATTTGCCTTTGCGTTAATATTTGTTCGAAGAATGTGTATCGATCCAATGAATGTTATTTGTGAAAAGTTCGCGTCTCAAACCCAACGTGAAAGCACCGCTCAGAACCTATTTTAACCTAATACGAATACAACTCTTGAGAGGTTACATATTAGATGGCACCACAAGATATTTCTGCTACTAGCGCCCCTAGCGGGCGTGAAATATCGTCACATAACCTATAATTATACATAAGTTTGAATGAACACTATACAAAATTTAGCTGCAAGAGCAAGAAGTAGTAGAAGATCAATAGGGTGTGGAATTGATAAAGGCCCCTTAAAAAAGCCTCCAATGGCTCGGAATATGGTCCCCAGCAAACTTTTGTTGCAAAGGCTGATCACCCACTTCAAACTACTTTGAACTGCCCGTGGTTCTTTCGAATGGTTTCTCCAGATTAAATTAAAATACAGTAAGAGAATTATATGGAATTCATCAATTTGTTGGCAACATTGAGGTTAGTTTTGAGTTTAGAATGCGTAGCTTTTGTTAATTTAATATTTTTGCAGGTAACGTGGTATGATGAAAAGAGTACACACGCAGTGGAAATGGTTCCAGGTCTTTCCGAATAACAGCAACTTGCTTTGCGTAGACAAGCTACCATAACAAAGTGGCAAACAATTATTTATTTAAGAAAAAACTTGACCCAAAAGATATTGGGCGTACCAAGGGAGTACCGGAGAGACCAAGGGGCCGCAGTCGATAATAATCATTGTTGACAGTAAAGGGATACATTTTTATATTGCAGTTTAAAGTGCCTACCTGTACTTTAGATTTGGCTATGACGCAAGGTTACTAAAAATTGATAGGTCTGTCTGGTAACTTATAGCATACGTCACTCAGTTTACCACATGAAGTTAACTGGTATGGAATTTAATGTTTACGTGAGCGTATAACAAAATACTAATAATTTTAGTTCATTGTTTTCTGAATGATTTATTGGAGATGGGTGATAAAGCCCTCTAAGCTGCAAGCCTTCTAATACCTATGAATTCAAATGAATTTGAATGGGCATATCAAGTGGTATGCAAATTTTGGTATCTTTGGGTATGACGTTAAATTTTTGTAAATAATAATTTAGTTCATGTGGTCACGGCAACCAAATGCATTTTTTGTCAGTGAGGTGCAGGCAATAAATCTTAAACAATTAAATGGGTTAAATCATCTCAAGATTAGATAATATTAATTTTAGGTATTAGTTTTGGGTATTATATACCTATTGTATTATTACTAGATCTATCATTAAGATTTCTATCAATTTCATTTGTTAACTAAATTGTTTTTTGTTTATAGTAGACATTAATAAATTTTAAATTAAATATTTTCACATTATTTTATTATGTGTGTTTTATCTTGCTTGACGAGGGTACTCTAACATATTTCCCGTTTGTTTTTACGAAGGAGGAAAGGTAGATACTGGTATACAAATTTATAAATTTATTTTATATTTTACGTTTTATTTTATTTAAAAAGTGAGCATCTGGCTGTATAGTGTTTGTCCAATATCAAAACAAAAACCAGAACTATAAAGTATTAAAAATATTATGCTAATGCAATGTTTAGGTCTTCCGCACTTGGCATAAAATTGAGTAATTTGAACAAATTTAGCTTATTTTTGTAGTTCATTTAAGTCGGTATTGGGAAAAATAAATCTAACATTTTTTTTTCAAGTGACAAACATCTTTCATATTAACTGAAAGAAAAAAAATGACAAATCAATTTTAATTTTTTCAATAACGTTATCTATATACGGTATACTGTAGTTGCTTAGTCAACCACATGCTATTATATAAAAAAGCAGTGCACTGTTACCAGATTGGGGGATTTTCTCTCACATTTGGGCAGTTTCCCTCTAAAAGTAGTATCTTTACCTTAGGGATAAAAGAAAGTTTTGAGGGCAAACTAAAGATTGTAGTTGTAATTGTAATTTATTTTGACAGCAGACTCGCCAAATATTGAGTAACAGAGAAATATGTACCTCATGGCTGGTTGTGTACCCAATTTTCAACATTTATTAAGCCTAATTTTATTGGCGGTGGCAACTGTGTTTTTTTGACTTTACCGAATTCACTGATCTACCTAAATAGGCGATATACAGGTCCACTAGTCTATATTAAGTAAACGCAATTGAACGATTTTAAATCGGTGTTTCACCTGCCAAAAAATCGATTCTTAATTGCTTATGGAAAAAATGGGGAAGGCGTTTCAGTCGCGCGGAGCGCGACTGTCCCCCTAAATGGACCATTCTACGTTGCGTGAGTTTTCGAAATCGACGAAAAACGACCTCTCGGGCGTTTTTGGTTCAAAATTTTCCGAAACGCGAGCGATTTTGGTGAAAGGACCTCAACATTTCAGTAGCTGTTTATTCCGCGTCGTCATGGCTGCGAGCTAGAAACGTCAAAAACGCAACCATAACCTATTCACATTGGTATGTACAAAGCTAAGCGATTTCATTATCTGCGGGGGCCTAAAGCACAAACTCCGTAGTCCGTACCCACAAATAATGTTTGAGAAACCTATAACAATGTTGTACGTATAATAATAATTATTAATTCGTGATTATTTGCCTTTGCGTTAATATTTGTTCGAAGAATGTGTATCGATCCAATGAATGTTATTTGTGAAAAGTTCGCGTCTCAAACCCAACGTGAAAGCACCGCTCAGAACCTATTTTAACCGAATACGAATACAACTCTTGAGAGGTTACATATTAGATGGCACCACAAGATATTTCTGCTACTAGCGCCCCTAGCGGGCGTGAAATATCGTTATATAACCTATAATTATACATAAGTTTGGATGAACACATGGAGGAAGGGATGAACACTGTACAAAATTTAGCTGCAAGACCAAGAAGTAGTAGAAGATCAATAGGGTGTGGAATTGATAGAGGCGCCTGAAAAAAGCCTCCAATGGCTCGGAATATGGTCCCCAGCAAAATTTTGTTGCAAAGGCTGATCACCCACTTCAAACTACTTTGAACTGCCCGTGGTTCTTTCTAATGGTTTCTCCAGATTAAACTAAAATACAGTAAGAGAATTACATGGAATTCATCAATTTGTTGGCAACATTGAGGTTAGTTTTGAGTTTAGAATGCGTAGCTTTTGTTAATTTAATATTTTTGCAGGTAACGTGGTATGATGAAAAGAGTACACACGCAGTGGAAATGGTTCAAGGTCTTTCCGAATAACAGCAACTTGCTTTGCGTAGACAAGCTACCATAACAAAGTGGCAAACAATTATTTATTTAAGAAAAAACGACCCAAAAGATATTGGGCGTACTAAGGGAGTACCGGAGAGACCAAGGGGCCGCAGTCGATAATAATCATTGTTGACAGTAAAGGGATATATTTTGCCTACCTGTACTTTAGATTTGGCTATGACGCAAGGTTACTAAAAATAGATAGGTCTGTCTGGTAACTTATAGCATACGTCACTCAGTTTACCACATGAAGTTAACTGGTATGGAATTTAATGTTTACGTGAGCGTATAAAAAAATACTAATAATTTTAGTTCATTGTTTTCTGAATGATTTATTGGAGATGGGTGATAAAGCCCTCTAAGCTGCAAGCCTTCTAATACCTATGAATTCAAATAAATTTGAATGGGCATATCAAGTGGTATGCAAATTTTGATATCTTTCGGTATGACGTTAAATTTTTGTAAATATGTAATAATTTAGTTCATGTGGTCACGGCAACCAAATGCATTTTTGTCAGTGAGGTGCAGGCGATAAATCTTAAACAATTAAATGGGTTAAATCATCTCAAGATTAGATAATATTAATTTTAGGTATTAGTTTTGGGTATTATATACCTATTGTATTATTACTAGATCTATCATTAAGATTTCTATCAATTTCATTTGTTAACTAAATTGAAAATTATGCATTGAGTCCAACTTTGTTCTAAAATTCAAATATGAATATTGTGTTGTAAATAATACTATTTAGTTATAAAATAATTAATTAGGGTTCTTCAATGATTACTTTAAATGTTGATACTTATTCTTGAGTTTTTGGTTTATAGTAGACATAAATAAATTTTAAATTAAATATTTTCACATTATTTTATTATGTGCTCTTGCTTGACGAGGGTACTCTAACATACTTTCCGTTTCTTTTACGAAGGAGGAAAGGTAGACACTGGTATACAAATTTAACATTTTATGTTTTATTTTTATTTAAAAATTGAGTTTTTGTCCAATATCAAAACAACAACCAGAACTATAAAGTATCAAAAATTTTATGCTATTGCAACGTTTAGGTCTTCCGCACTTCATAAAATTGAGTAATTTGAACAAATTTAGCTTATTTTTGTAGTTCATTTAAGTCAAGGTTCACGGTATTGGGAAAAATAAATCTAACATTTTTTCTTCAAATGACAAGCATCTTTCATATGAACTGAAAGAAAAAAAATAACAAATCTTTTAATAATTTTTTCAATAATGTTATCTATATACGGTATACTGTAGTTGCTTGGCCAACCACATGCGTTTATATAAAAAAGCAGTGCACTGTTGCCAGATTGGGGGATTTTCTCTCACATTTGGGCGGTTTCCCTCCAAAAATAGTATCTTTACCTTAGGGATAAAGGAAAGTTTTGAGGGTAAACTAAACATTGTAGTTGTTAGGCTGACACATGGGACAAATGTTTATCACAATTTATTTTGACGACAAACTCGCCAAATAGTGAGAAATTGGTACCTCATGGCAGGTTATGTACCCAATTTTCAACATTTATTAAGCCTAATTTTATTGGCGGTGGCAACTGTGTTTTTTTGAGACATCCTTCTACATATGCTGTCAATTGATTCCTGCGATCTACCCAATTAACTGATCTACCTAAATAGGCGGTCTACAGGTCCACTAGTCTATATTAAGTAAACGCAATTGAACGATTTTAAATCGGTGTTTCACCTGCCAGAAACTCCATTCTTAATTGCTTATGGAAAAAATGGGGAAGGAATTTCAGTCGCGCGGAGCGCGACTGTCCCCCCGCATGGACCATTCTACGTTGCGTGAGTTTTCGAAATCGACGAAAAACGACCTCTCGGGCGTTTTTGCTTCAAAATTTTCCGAAACGCGAGCGATTTTGGTGAAAGGACCTCAACATTTCAGTAGCTGTTTATGTCACGTCGTCATGGCTGCGAGCTAGAAACGTCAAAAACACAACCATAACCTATTCACATTGGTATGTACAAAGCTAAGCGATTTCATTATCTGCGGGGGCCTAAAAGCACAAACTCCGTAGTCCGTACCCACAAATAATCTTTGACAAACCTATAACCATGTTGTACCTATAATAATAATTATTAATTCGTGATTATTTGCCTTTGCGTTAATATTTGTTCGAAGAATGTGTATCCAATGAATGTTATTTGTGAAAAGTTCGCGCCTCAAACCCAACGTGAAAGCACCGCTCAGAACCTATTTTAACCTAATACGAATACAACTCTTGAGAGGTTACATATTAGATGGCACCACAAGATATTTCTGCTACTAGCGCCCCTAGCGGGCGTGAAATATCGTCACATAACCTATAATTATACATAAGTTTGAATGAACACTATACAAAATTTAGCTGCAAGAGCAAGAAGTAGTAGAAGATCAATAGGGTGTGGAATTGATAGAGGCGCCTGAAAAAAGCCTCCAATGGCTCGGAATATGGTCCCCAGCAAAATTTTGTTGCAAAGGCTGATCGCCCACTTCAAACTACTTTGAACTGCCCGTGGTTCTTTCGAATGGTTTTTTCCAGATTAAACTAAAATACAGTAAGAGAATTATATGGAATTCATCAATTTGTTGGCAACATTGAGGTTAGTTTTGAGTTTAGAATGCGTAGCTTTTGTTAATTTAATATTTTTGCAGGTAACGTGGTATGATGAAAAGAGTACACACGCAGTGGAAATGGTTCCAGGTCTTTCCGAATAACAGCAACTTGCTTTGCGTAGACAAGCTACCATAACAAAGTGGCAAACAATTATTTATTTAAGAAAAAACTTGACCCAAAAGATATTGGGCGTACCAAGAGAGTACCGGAGAGACCAAGGGGCCGCAGTCGATAATAATCATTGTTGACAGTAAAGGGATATATTTTTATATTGCAGTTTAAAGTGCCTACCTGTACTTTAGATTTGGCTATGACGCAAGGTTACTAAAAATAGATAGGTCTGTCTGGTAACTTATAGCATACGTCACTCAGTTTACCACATGAAGTTAACTGGTATGGAATTTAATGTTTACGTGAGCGTATAAAAAAATACTAATAATTTTAGTTCATTGTTTTCTGAATGATTTATTTGAGATGGGTGATAAAGCCCTCTAAGCTGCAAGCCTTCTAATACCTATGAATTCAAATAAATTTGAATGGGCATATCAAGTGGTATGCAAATTTTGGTATCTTTCGGTATGACGTTAAATTTTTGTATATAATAATTTAGTTCATGTGGTCACGGCAACCAAATGCATTTTTTGTCAGTGAGGTGCAGGCAATAAATCTTAAACAATTAAATGGGTTAAATCATCTCTAGATTAGATAATATTAATTTTAGGTATTAGTTTTGGGTATTATATACCTATTGTATTATTACTAGATCTATCATTAAGATTTATATCAATTTCATGTGTTAACTAAATTGTTTTTTGTTTATAGTAGACATTAATAAATTTTAAATTAAATATTTTCACATTATTTTATTATATGTGTTTTATCTTGCTTGACGAGGGTACTCTAACATATTTCCCGTTTGTTTTACGAAGGAGGAAAGATAGATAGGTACTGGTATACAAATTTATAAACTTATTTTATATTTTACGTTTCATTTTTATTTAAAAAGTGAGCATCTGGCTGTATAGTTTTTGTCCAATAACAAAACAAAAACCAGAACTATAAAGTATCAAAAATATTATGCTAATGCAATGTTTAGGTCTTCCGCACTTGGCATAAAATTGAGTAATTTGAACAAATTTAGCTTATTTTTGTAGTTCATTTAAGTCGGTATTGGGAAAAATAAATCTAACATTTTTTTTTCAAGTGACAAACATCTTTCATATTAACTGAAAGAAAAAAAATTACAAATCAATTTTAATTTTTTCAATAATGTTATACTGTAGTTGCTTAGCCAACCACATGCTATTATATAAAAAAGCAGTGCACTGTTACCAGATTGGGGGATTTTCTCTCACATTTGGGCGGTTTCCCTCCAAAAGTAGTATCTTTACCTTAGGGATAAAAGAAAGTTTTGAGGGTAAACTAAAGATTGTAGTTGTTAGGCCGATACATGGGACATAGGACTATCACAATTTATTTTGACAGCAGAGTCGCCAAATATTGAGTAACAGAGAAATTTGTACCTCATGGCTGGTTATGTACCCAATTTTCAACATTTATTAAGCCTAATTTTATTGGCGGTGGCAGCTGTGTTTTTTTGACTTTACCGAATTCACTGATCTACCTAAATAGGCGATATACAGGTCCACTAGTTAATTTATTGTAACTGTAAGGTTAATATAATGCTTATAAGAACCATAATTATTGTGAATAAATTTACAAAATATTAAAAAAAGTTTTCATGTTTTTACATTTGGGCAATCAGGCATTTGGGCAAATAATAAATCATCATTGTCCTTAAAGTACGCACAAACATAAATAATGCAGTATATTTGATAAAACATAGATAGATAACTAAACTTTTCATCGGTAGTACGTACAATGCTAAAACAGAATGAAATAAAGCAGACAAGATCGACATATTGGCGATGTGCATTGGCACAGTTGGGTCCCGCTACGCGAAGCACTCCGATGGCCAATGATGGCCCCTATTGGCACTGCGTGTGGGAGCACCTTTACACCTTCTCGGAAAGGAGCTGCGTAATTTTGTTCTTAAAACTTCGTAATGGAAGCTGAGTTAGTTGGTCTAGTAGGTGATTATACAACTGCAATAGTTGTACAACGAAGCTTTTATGGATTTTTTCTAAGGTCGATTGAGGGATCTTCAGATAGGATTTTGCATTTGTTCTTGTTGGATCAGCATGAGTTATCTGATAAATTTGAAAAAGTTCCGTGTAGTGTTTGTTTACATAGCAACAGCATTCTTTGATGTAGATGGATGGAAGTGTAAGTATACATTTGGTTCGAAAGAAATCTCTACATGAGTCTCTCTGTTTGAGGTGGTATATACTATAGACATGATTTTTGTAACTTAAAAATTCTCCCAATTTCTGTAGAATATCCCCAGAAAATAATTCCATAGTTTATTCTGGAGTATACTAGGCCATAATATGATGATAATACCGCATTTTCATTGACATTGGAAGAGATTACTCGAATAAGGTATGTAAAGTAGCTCAATAAAAAATTCAAGGCCAAGAAAGTTTGAGTTGTCATTCGATGTAAGAGTGGCTTCCCTGTAATCAAGGCTAAAATTATCTCTTCTTCTAACGCTAAACTTAATCATCTTGGTTTTTCCACATTCAGCTTTAAGTTGTGGCTAAGAAAATAGTTTTAAATAGACCCATTATTCCAGAAATGTCCTCAATGACCCTGCCACGATCAGAACCACTCACTACAATAGACGTGTCATCAGCATACATTCCAATATGAGCGCGGATCACTAAGGGCAGATCGTTGGTGTACAAGATATAAAGTAGTGGTCCTAAGATGGATCCTTGTGGAACTCCCATTTTTGTTGACAGCCAGTCAGAAGAAACTTCGGAATTACCCGACTCGGCACACCTCAAAATAATTCTCTGTTGTCGATTGGAGAGTTTAAAAAGGTTTTTCATAAAACTTATCAGTTTGAACATCTATCTACAACAGTTCTAAAAGATTAGCTGTCTTTTTGTTATAATGTTGTATCAAAAACTATTAAAAGCCCTCATTGCTTATGTATAGTCGTTAAACGGGCGTGACGGGTGTGACACGTTGCTGCGTAATAACCAACAACTAGGAGTTCGGCATTTTTGAAAAATCACAATAAAGTTTGTTTCCTCTGTGTACCTCAATCCGTGGAGATATACTGTATATTTATTTGTAAGCAACACATCCAGTTTTAATTTTTAAAATTTCTCTGGTAGTTTGTCATTTTTATTTCACTGTGCAATCGCCTTTTCGACTGAAATACTTGCCCTAACTATTCTATTTTTCCTGGTCTATTTACGTCATTTTAAAATTTGGAAAAGTATCTATTGCTCTTAGCCCAGGCGTCATTTGTCTTTTTCTCTACAGCATATTTTTATCCGCCGTTATGAAATACACGATTTATCAAGAACTGCGCTCATATACGTGGTGCAAATTTTTATCCGCCACGATAAAAAAATCCTTACTGGGCGCCTAAGCTTAGCAATTAAAACAGGCAAAGTCAGTACAAGTCTGAATTTGGGAAAATCATCATCATTGATTTTTAATAGAAATACATTTCTCACTTATTTATAAGATCTCTTGGACAGTTTTTTTTTGTGTAGGTATTTGAACTCAGTTTATGGTTTAAACTGGCATTGGAAAATCTAGCCTTTAGCGCCCTTTTATTACGGCGAAAATTATTGTGATTTTGGAGTTGTACGCTATAAAACGTGAAAGAGTGTCTAACTAATCGAGATAGTCTACATTTTGACGTTTGAACTCAAAACAGCAATTTTCGAAAAAGTTTTGAACACTTTTCTGCATTAATTTGCAATAACAACTTCTATTGTTTATCAATGTATACTTAATAATTTTTATCGGATGTTTGATGTACAAGATTATGGAATTTTCAATTTCCAACCAACACATGTTTTAAGCCGAACATTGCCAATATGGACAAAATTGAAAAGTCGAGTAGAATGATTCTGAAATAAGTTATAATTACCAATAATACTTATTAATAACACATAATTATATAAAGGAAAAAACATCTCAAAGCAACACTTAAATATATTAAAACTTCAAGCTCACATAGAAAAAATAAACTAATATAAATTATTAACAATTACGTGATACATTAAACAAAACACAGTCAGTTATGGCAACAATGTTAACGTATTTTACACATTACACTTAAATTAAATATTATCTTAGCACTTAGAGTCTATTTGTCATGTGATTCTATTGTTTAAACAAATTATTTTTCACACACCATCACACTAACACATCGACATACAGTATGGCATTTTAAATAATACAACAAATCAATATAACAACTATACAAAAGTTACAAAAAACCTTGTATGCAGTGTTGAGGTGATACCAGTAATATTTTCCATAAAAATAAATCAATTTCATACGCTGTTTTTGTATCACAGATGAACATATTATAAATTGAACAGTTTCATACTAATGAAAGAAAATTTTAGTTTTTATTAATTCTTCTATTATTAATATCTTCTGAATGGTGCTTTCGTGTACTTTGACCTTTCCTCGTTCTCTGCTTTTACAATTTGGAAGAAGCTGAACACCACTAACCACATGTAGATGACGACAACTGAAAAAAAAAATAATAATTAAATATTCTCTTCCGTCGATCGTTTATTTATGAGTCAGTTTAGTGAATATGAAATCGTTTATTTAATGCTCTCAAATATGCTCTCTATACGAATATTACATTACAAGACTATTTTTCCACGAGCACGTAATATGCGTTACAACTCGAGTATTGTACATAATTTTACCTACGACCGACAATTACAGATCCAATCACTTACTTTAAATAAAGGAGAAATATTGCGACAGAAGTAGACGTATTAGGTTAGGTTAGTATATTTGACAGTTAAACAAAAATGTATTTTATCTATTGCTAGTTATTCGCGCGACATCTATTTCAACTGTACCCCTCATTTTTGCCAAAATTACTTAAATTGCTAGTTAAAAAATTGCTGTAAATGTATTCAATAAAAAATAAAAGTTCGAATAAAGAATAAAGACCGACTTCGAAGAAAGGGATCTTACGGCTAAATTATCGATTTTGGGGTTTTGACAGATTCGGAATGCTGGAATCTTATTCTTTAACATGCAATCTATCCGACATCAATCGGACAAAATTTGGCGAAGTTAGATAGAAGATTCCACAAAACTATGTTTTCGCGGGGAAATCCATATTAAAGGGTACTGTTTCCGTACATCGTTGTCACATGGTGTGATGTGTATTTTCATTTTCCTTAGTTAAAATAAAATTCACATGAATAATTTATCGACTGCACAATATCAATAAGAAATCGACTTAATAAAATATTTTCAAACAGACATGTGCGTTCGAGATATACAGTTGAAAACATTATACTCGAGAAAAGGCGTTCAAGTTTGCGAAACGCAGAACAAACATTCGGTTCATACCTGGAGAATTTCTTCGGCATCGTATTTAATTTTAATTTGTTTTCCAAGACACCTAAATAACGTCGAATACGTTGTGAATGCTGCACAGAAAAATACATTTTTATGCCCACAAAAACATGTTTTCAAGCACTATGCCATATCACCAACGAAATATTATCGTGGTAAGGTTTAGACTACATATGTATGACTAGAATAAGCAATAATAATTTGTTCTTAATTCAAAATGATGTATACTAATTAATATGATCTTGAAAAACAAATACACTTTAAATCTATTTGTAACTATCATCAACAACCGTAGTATTCAAAATACAATATATCTTTTTAAACATTCTTAAACACTTTTTATTGATATTTATTGATTCTCCAGTAGCTCAAGAATCATACAAACTCATTTTTACAACGGTTATTTTTGAAATGGCTAAAACTAAAATCAACAAATTGTGACTTTCATAAAATGCTCAAAAATTGCTTGCCGTTTTCGGGTTTCTTCACAGTTCACTGTTTAATAGGTACCACCGATATTATATGCAACTGCAGTAACGAAACATAGAAATATAAATGACGAAATCAACACACTGTGACAAGTCGTAATACTAAGATACCTTTCTCAAAAAAATAATAGATAATATACTACTAAATTATAAATTTTGAAGTTTTTAAGGTTTCAGTTGGCAGAAATCTTCTAATTTTGTAGTGCATAAAGAGCTGCGGAACATGTGCAGTCAGAGCACTTGACTTGATTAGCAACGTGAACTGTGCCCTAAAACATACTCAAACACCAAGGTCTATAAAGAGAGAGGTTATCCAGTTTGCTATCTTTCCTATAGTACACTTTATATACCCCCCTCAGATCCCTATATGCTCTACTTTCGTGACGTCACTAGAGTCCCGACACACTTCGCATCACGTCGCATACATCGCTCGTTTAGTTTGTTCAAAGATACGTTTAATTATTGCCAGCTCAGCTCGTTATAGGTTTTTTAGTGAATTAGAAAGGTTGCTTTTGTTCGTGTTTAATCGTTATTCTGCGTTTATATTGTTATATTCAATAGTTGATAGTTTTACGTTATTGGTTGTTTTATTAGTGTAGTATTTTATAAAGTAATTAAGTTAGTAAGATAAGGTAAGGTAAGGTAAGGTAAGATATTAATTTATATTGGAAATTACATTATTCTAAATCATGTATTAATTTTAGATGCCTATGGTTTGCTCCGTACCGGGTTGCGGTATGAGGTATAACATTTCAACAGTGATTGGATTAACAATATCATATTTTACTTTTCCACGTGATCAAAGTTTAAAGCAGAACTCATCCACAATTGGGACATTACTCATACGAAGACCAGCAAGAGCACCCATACTCCCTTCCATCCTGGATACGTCATTTATCTTTTGACGGCCTAAGAAATCCGTCGGGAGAATTTAAACGCTTGTTTAATAAAATGAATTAGCAAGTTCGAAAGACTTACGGGGGATGGGATTAATAATTCGAAAAGAATTAGCAGTAAATTAAGAAGAGAACTTTTAAAACAAGATCCAATTATTGATACCATAGTTTTGAAAGCTTTTGTCGAGCAAGGAATATATGTACGGATAAATTTTTTAAATTTTACTTTTCAACAGCAAAAAAATCTAAATATTTAACGAAGAGTAGCTGATATTAAAAATAAAATTACAACAAAGATGAGAAAATTTGTACAATAAAGCTTCTACTGATTTTTTATTTTTTCTTTGTACGTATGTTCTAACCAAATTTTGTAATCAGGACAAGCCAATGAGTGGTTTAATAAGCAAGTTGTACCAATACTACCAATACTGATTTAGTTATAGTTTTTCTATTTATTTATCTGTAGAGTCGGTAAACCAAACATTCGACTTCAATTCCTGATAATTTTAGCGTTTCAACCCCCAATTTGCATGGTTGCAAAAATATGTGGTTGCCGTTATACCACCTTCGACTCCGGCTCTTGATTTTGTTTGTAGGTTGACTCCACTCACTGAATTTCTGCTAAATTTTTATTCCAACTCCAGAGACCTGGTTTAGCACAACACATTTCTTTAATCGGACATACATTACATACTAATGTACTTATTCAGCATTATTAACAAATTATTGAAATAGCATGTTGTGATAATCACATTCATCATTTTTTTTTCATCCGAATCATTTAAAAATGATCACAATAAAGATGCATTTATTTTTTCAATATAATTATGCACCTACTTAACCTAAATCATACAACGAAATGAGCATTCAAATTGGTGGCAGCGCACGACTCTAGTGACGTCACGATCTCCCTTTACCCCTCAAACTGAGAAATCTCGTACTTGGATAACCTTACTACTTTATAGACCTTGCTCAAACACACCTCAAAGATGTTCATAACTCTGAAGCGACTTAACGAAAAAAAAATCAAATAAACTGCGTAATACCCCTGAAACATTTTTATATAACATGTATAACTATTAAAACTGTCTGCTCTTAGGTTTAAACTTCAACGTGAGACTTGTGAAAAATCGTACCCGATTTTTATAAACTTGTTTACAACCAGTATTACATAAGAACATAAGAAGACATAAATGCTAATCAATAGACAAGATTCCAAATTTTACTCGATCATGATCTGACATTTTTGTAGTAAGAGGTTAGAAGAAAAAAAAATGGAAAGGCGCGTGTTATTTTAAAACAGTTAAAACTGCAGAAATCGGATACCTCTTTACACTTCTGTCGCGCTTAACTTTAAACCGAACCGTAGAAAATTTTGATAGTGATACACTACATATAGAAACGATTAACTAATATGTCACACTTTACCCCCTTCACCCCCCCCCCCCTTTAACACGGCCCTGGGAACTGCATTTGAACACTGAGGGAAATCATAATCAAATAGGAAAAATATGGATCTACAATCTACATTTGCGTTGTAATCACATTATGTCGTCCGTGACGTAAGGGACATTTTATAATATAAAATTTATACCTTTATACATACGGTCGTAGGTAAAAGGGATTATGGCGTCTCACTTACTTATGGCAACGATTCCTAAAACAATTGTGATAATTCCAAATGTCGACTGATCTTCGGAAAAGAAGTTATAAGCTGTGAATATCGTGGAAATCAGCACACCCAATGGCATCATAGCTCCTAAGAGTACCCATGGTAGCATGAAGTACATATTCCTCTGTAACATATAATTTGTGGAGTTACTTTGTGGACAGCTGTATGTGTCGAGAAGAGAACTTACTTTTATTGTTCCAATAAGCAAAAGGAGTGAAATCAGGACAGTCATAGCAAAATTAATGATGATAATGATGGTTACTGAAATAGAATAAGAAAACAAAAGTTATAGAGTAAGTAATATATATTTTTTGGAGTAATTTGTTGGGGCAAAACTTACCTACTGATTTTGGCAAAAGGTCATTGAGTAATATGACTCTTAAGTCAAGTTTTGTAGTCAGGATCAGTATGATGCCTACTATGGCTAGTATCTGAAATAAAAATTAACGTATACAGTTTTGTGTTTTGTGTTTTCGCGAAATATCAATCCAAATATCAGAGTTTTATTTCATATTATTTATAGGCGTCGTTAAACTCAAAAGATGTCAAAGTTTGTCACTTGATAATCTGATAAAGCATTTGATTTTTTTGATATTGATGCTGATAGCAATTATAGTGATTATTTTTTTTAGTACGGTTGACTATAATTGATGAATTATTGTTATTGAAAAGAATTATTTTAATCAAATATATGTATATTCTTAGCAATCACAGAAAACAGAGAATATTTCTTGGTTTTGGTTACTTCCGGTTAGACCGGAAATTGTCAAATTTCATAGTTCACATGTGGATTGTGTATTGCCGTCCCTAGTAACTTTAAGAGTTTCTAATCTACGCGGCATGCTGGAAATCAGGTTTCTTATCGCAAATATCAAATATTTGCCACATGTTAAATATTTGGCAAGTATATTTGCCACGGAAATCGAAAATTTTTGTTATTGATGGGTCTAAACTAAACGCATGAGTGATTTATTTTTCCTTTTAAGTTCGTTCACCGAATATTTTTCATCCATCCTTGATTATCACCTGATTTTTATAAAACTCAAAAAAATCTATGACATACCAACAAATTTATACAATATTCGTTTGTGATTTCAGACCGTCAGAGTTGCAGTGCAACAGTAAATGCATCGGACATTGATGCACCACCACACAGTATTTTCTAATACGTGAAAATCTTCTTTGAGGACTTGCTACATGTGAGTACCGAATGGGCACTAGCTATTATTTTGATTAGTTCGCCTTATTTGCACATTAGTTTTTTCAAATCAAACTGATAATTTAATTACGAACAAGCAAGGTTTTATTTTATAATGCCGACATATTTTTAATTACATAAGTGCAGAAATCACTGCGTACTAACAAGGGCATTCTTGTGGAAATTTACAAAACAAATCTTGACGAAACTGTTTGTTTCATTTTAATGATTTTTTTTGTTTATTTCATCAGCTTTCTGTATTATTAATTCGCAGCATCTAATTTTAACAGACTGTAAAACAATACAATTGGTCATTTCATGTGAACTAGTTTAAATAAATTATTATTTTAACCAGAAAAAAATATATATTTTTTTATTTAAATTAGGAAGATATTGCCCATAAAAGAAATGTTAGATATGGTTTCTTCGTCATCTTTAAAGTTCTACTAAATCCAATTTTACTACTAGGTTCGTTGTATAAATATGTCCTAATATTGTCTGAAATACAGATCAATTAGCCTCTGAACAAAAATTTGAACACATGAGCTTTCAAAATATAACCTTTTTGTTGAATAAAAAAGCTACACAAAATTGTCTCTACTAATAAAATATTTTTAACTGCTTTCGTTCGTTTCTCTTCAAATAATAAACATAATAATCGCCAAATATATAAATACAAGCAAATAAAGTATAATTTTCCAAATAAATTATTTTATAGACATGCTGTTTATAAAATTTTTATGATGTTTATTACTTGAAGAGAACCGAAAACGATTAAAAATATTTTAATAGTAGAGACAATTTTGTGTAGGTTTTTTATTTAACACAAAGATAATATTTTGAAAGCTCATAAATGAGTATCGTCTATATTGTTTATAGAAAAGCATCAACTTAGGATACACTCTGTATATGGTGTACGTTTTTCTTGGAAAGAAATAACATTGTGTTTATGTGGACAGGTAAAAACAACAATTTTTTTTTAATTTCTGTCTGACGGTTTCCGGAAAACTATCTATCTGATGGTTTTACAAAATTACAATTTTATGCGGTTTTCGCCCTTTAGAAAAATCAAAAATCTGACTAATAAATACAAATTTATTGGCAATCTTCGTATATGACCTACCACACACAAAACGAAATTAAAAAATGGAGAAATTAAACAGCGTATAAAATGTTCATCGAGTACAAATAAACGCACCAATATTTGTCCTCTTTGCATTTGCTATACCCACTTCAACTGGGTATGGCAAATACCAAGTATTTGGCGTAAAAAACTCGTCCGCACAGTCGAACGTCGAATATATAAATTTATTTTAGAGGTTGACTCGCTACAAATTGAATAGAGCAGGTTTTTTTTTCTTGACAAATATTCATATACTTGGCAAATATTTGATTTTTGGCAAGTATACGAATGTGTAGCTCCGGAGTAGTGTATAGCCATTTTTCTGAGACTTTCTTGACGCGTCCCGCGAGGACTCACCCTTCTCCCTAATTCGACCATTCAGGAATAGTCCATCCTCCATAATTTTCAACAAAATTTCTTGTAACAGCACGATGTACAGGCAATAATTTAAGAACTTTTGTAGGTTTACTAGCTTTTAAATTAACATCTTTTAGACGAAAAAAGGCTGTACGTCGCACAAGATAAATCAATGAATAAAAAAACAAAATGCTTCCGGCGCAACCGGAAGTAACCCACTTCCGGTGTAACCGGAAGTAACCCACTTCCGGCGCAACCTGAAGTAACCAACTTCCGGTGTAACCGGAAGTAACCCACTTCCGGTGCAACCGGAAGTAGCCAAAACCTGAAAATATTTTAATTAAAAAGTTTTTTGGATACGATGGTACACGGGTGGACAAATTTCCAATCCCTGATTTCATTTGGTTCTCCGTATATTTTTAATGGCAACTCGTGAAATATCCTGTATATGAAACTTACAGATCCTGCAACTGCAGCGAAAATCGTCCCTGTCCTTAAGGACCCACAGCAGCAGCAATTTTTCAGCACGGTCATGATGAATCTACAAAAAAAAACACAAAATTAGAAACAGTTTTTTTTTGCTCTGGCAACAGTACAACTAGTTTTCATCCTTAAAAAATATATATAAGTCCGTATACCGTCTATTTTTAGATTTTGGTGTATTTCAAGGACTCTCAGAGGTATTTTTAGATGGATTTTGGATCTCTTCGTTTGATATAGCACTGGTTATTTTAATTGTTCGATTCGGTAGATGCTGTTGATTTGAGCATCTTTGGAGATTGGCCAAATTGCAAGGATGACCTAAGGAAATAGGCCAACGGTGTTTATATGCTGCTAATATTAAAACTTGAACGCGTTTGTGTAAACAGGTTACAGGCCGAAAGCGTAAATTTCGTCTAGGTCAAAGTTAAGTTTGTTATGCTCTGAATCTGCTGAGGAAATATATGTTGCCCTGCTCTTGTGGATTGGGTAATTTTTTTATGGTAATGGTTTCTATATTTACACGTACTGTCCTAAATTCTTAAAGTAATTTTATTTGTATGTACACTGCCGCTCATGAAAGTTCGGACACATAGTAAACATATAGGAAATAATGATAAAAGCACTGATAACGTAGCAATAGGCACCTCTATTGCTACCAAATAGCGAACACATTCTTAACGTTGATTTCCAGTAACATACGACATCATTAAATGTGCTAATTTAAAATAATTTTTATATTTAATTATTATGGAACGTTTACTTATGATGTTTTGTAACTGGTTGTTGGGAATTTTCTAGTTTCCATTAAAAAGGATTAAATACGAAATAACAAATAGAGTCATAAATACTGCATCTCAGACACATGTTGCGACCCCATTTTTACCAGATTTTTGCATCAAATGCTCGAATTCGTATTCAAACGAGTCTGTGCCTGCAATCTGTAATTTGCACAAGATAACTCTGTCACGCGGAAGACATTATGCGACGCGGAAAGTCAACAAGCAAGGAACAGCGTTCTGTAATTATCGCTTTTCATCAGGAACGATTGTCAGTTTGTGAAAATGCAAGAAATGAGTCAACGATAAGTGAGTCAACGATAAGCGACACTCTTCACCAATATGAAGAAACATGGAAATTGGATGACGTGTTCGGCCGGGACTATCACGAATAATTTTTCAAGCGGATGAAGAACGATTAAAATTAATTTTTAAGCAAAACAAAAAATTAACTGCACCTAAAATCACCTCTGAAGTCAATCGCGATCGTGAAAGACCAATTTTCGTAAGCACAGCGTTGCCGTACGAAAACCATTGTTTCGTCGGGGAAATCGTCAGAAACGACTTCAGTGGGCACGAACACATCGAAGTTGGACAAATGAAGACTGGAAACAGTAGTGTCTGACGATTTTCCCGACCAAGCAATAGTTAGCGTACGGCAACGCGTCCATGCAGATTTTCCGCTTGGTGACGTCGTTTCCCTGTACTTACGAAAATTGGTCTTTCACGATCGCTATTGACAGAGGTGATTTTAGGTGCGGTCAAATTTCTGTTTTGCTTAAAAATTAATTTTAATCGTTCTTCATCCGCTTGGGAAATTATTCGTGATAGTCCCGGCCGAACACGTCATCCAAATTCCATGTTTCTTCATATTAGTGTCACTTATCGTTGACTCACTTATCGTTGACTTATTTCTTGCATTTTCACGAACTGACAATCGTTCCTGATGAAAAGCGATAATTACAGAACGCTGTTCCTTGCTTGTTGGCTTTCCGCGTCGCATGATGTCTTCCGCGTGTCAGAGTTATTTTGTGCAAACTACAGATTGCAGGCACAATCGTTTGAATACGAATTCGAGCATTTGATGCAAAAATCTGGTAAAAATGGGGTCGCAACATGTGTCTGAGATGCAGTATTTATGACTCTATTTGCTATTTCGTATTTAATCCTTTTTAATGGAAACTAGAAAATTCCCAACAACCAGTTACAAAACAGGATAAATGTTGCATAATAATTAAATATAAAAATTATTTTAAATTAGCACATTTAATGATGTCGTATGTTACTGGAAATCAACGTTAAGAATGTGTTTGCTATTCGGTAGAAATAGAGGTGCCTATTGCTACGTTATCAGTGCTTTTATCATTATTTCCTATATGTTTACTGTGTCCGAACTTCCATGAGCGGCAGTGTACAAGTGTTGTACAAAATTCAACGTAAAATTCAAACTTAAAATTACTAAGACTTCAATAAAACATTCGTTTAGATTTAGGCTGTCTTAGAATTTGATGTGTGTTGTAAAAATAAATAACTATGCTAGAAATACAGTACCTACACATGTTTTACGTTTTTTTCTTGCAGCCTGTATATGGTTACGTATTGTAAACACGAACTATTTTAATTTGAAGTAACTGTATTTGCATAACATTTCATGTGTTATTCAATATTCATGTGTGTGTGCATAATATCAATAAACATAGAGGTACAGTAACAACGTTGCATCTGTTACACACAAATAGTAATAACAACAACTACGACTTTGATGACGTCGCAAAAATCACTTCCTTCATTAGATTCTCCTGAACAAAATTTCTCTATTATTATACCCATTATTTTTTTAATTGAACAAAACATTCATTATTCAAATCATAATCTTTATTTGAAAATTGTTATAGTTCTTATTGTTTCCTCTACAGAATATCAATTACAACGGCAAATTTTAAATAGCAAATAGTGAAAACACCCTTGACAATAAAGTAATAATAAAATGTACAATTTGGCAAAAAAGGAACTGAAGCTAAATATTTTTGTGTGCGTTTTGTCCTCGGTATTGTCTACTGCCCTCGAACTTCTTGAGTGGGTCTACACTTTTCTGGTATTTGTAAATCGCTTCTTATGGTAAATCAGGTCAAGTTTAGCATTTGTGAACCTAGGTCGTCAGAAATGAATGCGAAAACACAAACCACACAACCAACCATGGTCACGAACACATTGAGTCGCCCAGTCACCAATAAATTGCTTAAAAGTAACGACCCTACTTATATGCATCACGAACAGAATTCAAGAGATCGCTTAGTCATCGTACATAATTTGTGGTATTCCGGCAACAACAATAATAGTCAGAATACCCGATCATCTTAAATAAAAAAAAAGAAGTACATGCTAACTGCTGAACAAAACTCAATAAAATTAGACTGGTCGAAAAGGTTTTAGTAATTTTTTTCTACTATGCGTTCGTTACCAACTGTTGAATATAAAACTACTCTAAATTGTAAGATGACAACCGCAATTTTCGAAATTTATATAAATATTATATAAAATTAATGTCGCACTCGTTCTATTTGGGCACTCCTCGCTACGCTCGTCTTGCCCAAAACAACTCGTGCGCCAATTTGTGTCTTATACATACAGTGTGTATCAGCCAAGTGGAATAAATTCGATAATAAATAAATGGGGGCGTGTTTGAAAAGACGCTCGGACACGTCGATTTGTATTTGTAGTTGCGCACTTTTTTCAGTAAAAACTTTTTATACAGGGTGTCTCGTGTAACAGTGGCCAATACTAACTTTCTTATTTTAAATGGAACACCCTGTATATTATTCAATTTTTGGATTCCTCTGTAAATTCTAGACATATTTTATGTACAATGTCCTATACCTATCTTCAACTGTTCCAGATTTATTTCCAAAATTAACATAAAAAAGTAAAATTATTTGATTAAAGAAATTCGATAGAAAAAAAAACTAATAAATAATACTGTTTATTTCTTGATAACATAAAACACACAAAAAAGTGAATGCTAATGTAGGAAATGTTCAAAATGCTCGCCGCGAACTTCTTGGCAACATCCTAGCATTAAATAAAAATTTCTTCGGACGTTAATCAACATCTCAGGCGTAACCGATCTAATCGCAAGCGTTATTTGTCTTCTTAAGTCAGCTAAGTCGAGGGGTTTAGTTTTGTATACAATACTTTTGACATATCCCCATAAGAAGTAATCTAATGGCGTCAGATCAGGGGATCGTGCTGGCCATTCAATCGATCCTCGCCTGCCTATCCACCGATTGGTAAACATTCGGTTGAGGTACTGCCGGACATTGATTCGGTAATGGGGCGGTGCTCCATCTTGCTGAAACCATATCATATTCGCTGGAACTTGTGGGTTTGCTGGATCAGGATATAAGTTTGTCAAAGTTGGCAAGACATTATTTTGGAGCAGTGCTAAATAATTATTGCCATCCAAATTGCCATCAATAAAAAAGGGACTTACGATATTATCTCCAACAATTCCTGCGCAAACATTAACCTTTTCAGGGTATTGCGTATGTTCTTCTCTCATCCAGTGTGGATTTTCCCTAGACCAATAGCGGCAATTTTGACGATTAGCATGACCGTGAAGCGTAAAGGTGCACTCATCAGAAAACAAAACATGCTCTAATTGGATGACATTGTTATCTAACATTGCCATCATTTCTTCACAAAAATACGTTCTCCTATCAAAGTCATCTTCCATGAGCTCGTGAGTTGGTATCATTTTATAGGGTTGCATTTTATTTTCTTTTAATGTTCTAAAAATCGTTGAATGACTAACATCGAACGTTGTGGCTGCTTGTCGAGTAGAAGTATGTGGGTTTTCCTCAAACTCAAGCATAATATCCAATTTGGTATCGTTACTTGTTGCATTGCCAGCTGATTTTATTATCTGCCTTACATGTCCAAGCTCGCGAAACTGCTTCTCTATTTTACTAATTGTCCCTTGATATATAGGCGGCAAATTTGGAAATTTTTCTTGAAATAACCTAGCAACTTCCATTTGTGTCCGTGTATTATCTCCATAACCAATCATTTGTAGAATGGTTATTTTGTGCATTTCTGTTAAATGAACCATTTTTATGATGTACAGTTAATGAAATTCAAAAGACTATAACCATAACTATAACACTGACAGCTCCTATCATGCAGTTAGACAACACTTTATTAAGGCTAGGGCAGCTTGGTTTTTATTTCATCAGTACATAAAAAGAACACTGAAATGGTTTTTGCCAATAGTTTTTGCTTACTTTATCGTAATCAATACCTAAATGTTAAATAAGTATTGAGTGTGTTGTATCGAATTTCTGTAATCAACTAAGTTTATTTTTAATGTTAATTTTTTAAATAAATCCGAAAACACTTAATTTTTCCGAAACAATTGAAGATAGGTATAGGACATTGTACATAAAATATGTCTAGAATTTACTGAGGAATCCAAAAATTGAATAATATACAGGGTGTTCCATTTAAAATAAGAAAGTTAGTATTGGCCATTGTTACACAAGACACCCTGTATAAACAGTTTTTACTGAAAAACATGCGCAACCACAAATACAAATCGACGTGCCCGAGCGTTTTTTCAAACACGCCCCCATTTATTTATTATCGAATTTATTCCATTTGGCTGATACACACTGTATATATTTTTGTCGAATTATAATATACTATAATAGAACTGTATATTTTTTTTGGTATCTATGTAAGAGTATATTATAAAACAGGTTAGAAATTCCAGAATCTCAAAATATAAAATTGTGTTTTCGGTAAAATTAACTGTGAAGACAACTCCGGACTATCGTGTAAGATTTTCAAAAAAAGTTAAAAAAAAGTTTTGGATTAAACTTATCGACAACAAATTAAATATTGCGACCAGTGTTATCAACAGAGTTACGACTTAAGCAAACAGATAAAATAATTGACCAATCAGTTATAACATATTTACCAATTGAAAAAACCTATTCACAACTGTTTAGAATCAAATTATTCAATAGATGCAAACTGAAATTGACTTGTCACATCATCTACCATCGAATTATAAACCTTAACCTAATAGAGTAATTTGTTCCGATCACTTAATTGTACGATCAATACAACTCCAGGCTTTTGTAGGTGAGTCTCTAACAATCTTAAATTGGTTGGGGCATGTGCTAAAATGTCAGCCTATCACACCTTGACCTATATCTATCGACGTAAATACAATGGGATAGTCCAGCGAGCAAGGATGTTGATTTTTGTCGAAAGAAAACATCCGTTTTGGGTTGGATAATGTCTAACAGTTACCAGAAAACGGATATCCGTTATATTTTAATATTATTATTAGGCTAGAGCAGCGTTTCTCAACAGGGGTTCAGCGGAATTCTGGGGTTCCGCGAGATGTCGTCAGGGGTTCCTCGGCAAATTTTTTTTTAGTATTAAATGTTGACGTAATATTAAGGACTATGCCATTAACTGTTTTGTAGCATTTTCGTCTTGTGTTATTTTGCATACACTCTGAAAAATCTCTATCGTTTTAAGGTGGTGAAGTGTTTTTTGTTCACATTTTTGTGTGTTAATAGCCATCCATGGTCGTGATCCCTGTATGCTCGACAACACTTACTTGATATTCATTGAATTTCAAGTTATTTTGCCGTCTTTCTATCGTTGATTAATGTGAGATTAATATGTTTAATTAATAATTGTTTGTAAATACATTTTGTTTCCGAATCATTGAACACTTATTCTAGAATTTAAGATTTTGTATGATTTTCAACCAATATTGGAGCCTTTCTATTACTTTTTAATACGACAGGAGAAATTGTTGTGAATTTCCATTAATAATTTCTAGCTCGTGGTCTTCGAGCATCTGATACAATATCTTAATAACAAATTGATAAACAATAAAAAGGCAACAATAAAATTTTCAAATTTACACCGTTAACGAGTATGAATGACTAAATGTAGAGAAAGGTGGATTAATTTGAAAATTCTGTGTTAACGATAATCGACGACGAAATAATATTTTTTTTTATTTTACTATTATACTTTAACACTTGTAAGGCGACAATGTTAGGTCAACTACTAACTTTTGAACGAACTCTTGTACGGAAATGTATTGTGTCAACGCTGGAGAGAGTCAGAAAATGGTGCCAATATTACAAACAGCATAGAGAATCTATTGTCGTGTATCATAGGATGACCCTTTTAATACCAAATAACTTTTGTCTGAATTTCTTTTGTTATTTAACGTTTTTGAAACTCCCTTTCCATTAACCGAAGTTTTGTAATTTTAGTACCAATTTTGGCCAATAATGGGTTATCTTTAAATCTTTTTAAATTATTTGGTTTTAAAATTGTTATTCTATGATACTTCATAGAACCTACTTTAGTAAAGCAATTTCGAAAGTTGGTACAATATTCCGCCTCTCTGCAGTTCCTAAACGGCGTCTATCTGGACATGAGTTCGTTATCAAAAGTTGGTCTACTATCAAAAGTTGACTATTATACGTTATCTATATATTCTATGCTTATTAGTTTAACACCCAGTGTAATTATGATAAACTGCTCAGCAGTGCCAAAAATTGCTAAGCAATGGAATCTAATAAGTACGATCAAATAAAAGTGCATACAACAATACTTATTTTAGACTTCAGCGCAAAATTTAGATAGCGTATCTTGTCATCTTGTGGCTCTTTCGCGACTGTTACGAGAGGGCAATATCGCAATATCTAATAAAACTGACATTAGTGACAATAGCCGATAATAACCGGAATAGTCATCATTTATCCAGTAATTTTTTTTTTCATCTTTCACTATACGAAAATGTCATTTTTACATCTCTGTGGGGACACGAAATATGCTAATTGCCCGCTAGGCGTTTAGTTAATAACTTTCAAGCCTAGCCGGGAAAATATTTTACACACATGCCGGGCGGTGACCGACCTGTCTGTCCAATAAATACATAGCTTTCAATTCGGTTTGACATGCGAGATCGATCTGATCAAAAAGATCAACCTGATCTATGATCAAAAGATCCATCTGATATGATAATAACCGATTTATCGATCAGATCTATTTATCGGTCTTCAATTGTTATCAAAGATCGATCACAAATTTCTCGCCCATCTTTTTCGTTTTTCGCGTAGCGGTAGTTGGGTTCGAAATACCTTAGAAAAACAACAAAATATTAATATAGTATTTTAAATGGATCTGACTTCTTAAAGAATATTAGCTTGTTATCAATAGCTCCACATGAAACTTTTTACTCAGAATAAATGTTTCTTAATTTTTGTGTTTTGACCAATGATATATTTTTATTTTTTTTAATGAATTTATTTATTTTATTATTTGCAAAAGGTACTGTTTGTATGCTTAGTTTTCGCATTGTTTGATTTGTATTTCCTTTTTCCTTTTGTAATACTTAAAAGGTAACTTTTAAAGAAACTGAAGAGAACAAATAAGGTTATACCTAGTGAGAAATATCTGCAATGTTGTAATAAACTACCAAAAAAGCTGTAAAAGAAGAATTAACTGTAACACCGCTGGTTCTTAGATACCAGCTATATTTCTGTATTGTTTTTACACATTTTCCTGTAAAATTACAATAGAACCACCGTAATTTTACAGGATTTTTTTTAAATTTCACAGAAAAGGTACTTTGATTTTTAATTTTTAAACGGTAAATCCAACATATTATCTAACAGCACTGTAGTTACACATTCCACAATAAATCACAGCATTAAACGTTAAATTCCTCTCCATCTACATCTAAATTTTGCTGGTTGTAAATACTTCAGATTAAATACCACTCACACTGCTTACATCATGACTTCATTAAACGGATATTCTAGCATCTCAAACTGAAGATTATTATTATTAATTATGTATGTTTGCATCTGCTTTATACATTCAGCACAATTTCCATAATAAATAAGAGAAACACTAAAATTTAAACAGTTCTGTTTCAAACATTTTCTTTTCATGCTTGCAAAATTCGCAGATCGTTATTTTTCTTGACCGGATGGCTGAAACAAATGACCAGCGATGACCTAGACATAGTTGATTGCCCACTGGTCGATATGATGTCATCACATACAAGGCAATCCACTTCCTAGTAATGATTGCTCTCACGGTTCTTTATACCTATATGGTGCGCAGAACAAACCTGTGTGTGTGTACAGTTCTCACAGTGCAAAATCGTCAACAATATTTTACACCGTTCAGGTCGATCTTACAGAATAAACAAGTAAAGTTTTGAGCTGCGAAAAAGCAAACTGTGATGTCATATGATAAATATGAAGTAGCTCAATGTTTCAATTGAAAATTGTAAAGTGTTTATAACCCTATCATTTGGTATGGATTTCTTTAAAAAATGCCATCATAGACAGTTATGACAGGACGTCAAATTGTACCAAAATACCAATGTTAAAAGGGGGCTAAAGGATAGATTTATTAATGCCAGTTTAAACAATAAATGAGTTCAAATACACAAAATCGGCGTTAAAAACTCCAGTCCAAGAGATCATAAAAATAAGTGAGAAAAGTATTCATATTAAAAATTAATGATGATGATTAAACAATAATGATTTTCCCAAATTCAAACTTGTACGGACTCTGCCTGTTTTGAAAAAGACAAGTGGCGCCTGGGCTAAGAGCAATTGAAACTTTTTCAAATTTAAAAATGACGTAAATGAACCAGGAACAATAGAATAGTTAGGGCAATTATTTCAGTTGAAAAGGTGATTGCACAGTCAAATAAAAATGATAAACTACCAGAGAAATTTTAAAAATTAAATCTGGATGTGTTCCTTACAAATAAATATACAGTATATCTCCACGGATTGAGGTAGGTACACAGAGGAAACAAATTTTTATTGTGATTTTTCAAAAATGCCAAACTCCTAGTTGTGGGTTATTCCCCAGTAACGTGTCACACCCGTCACGCCCATTTAACGATTATACATATGCAATGGGGGATTTTATTATTATTTTGATGCAACATTATAACAAAAAGACGACTCATCTTTTAGAATTGAAGAGTTGAAGTAAATAATGAACTAAGCGCCAAGAATTGAAAAATTGGTTTTATTACATTAAAGTGGGCTGGATATCACTGGCTTTAATGTAAATAACGGGCTACGTAAAAATATGTCGTGAAATGCCTAACAAACTTGACCGCTCGATCTCGCATGAGTTAACTTTCGGCGTATTTTCCTAAATAGCGCGCTAAGTGCCATTAGTCAGTGCCAGTAGTTACTTATAATTAAAATATTATGCATTTTATAAACAAATGATTCCTACAAAAAACTCTTAGAATTAAAAGAAAAAGAAAAGGTTGCAAACTTCAATAATAAAATTAATAATATATTAAACAAGAGTTTGTTTAACCCAAAAAACTTTTATTTGAAGCATTTTTTAAAACTATTTACGGTTGGGGAATTATTTAGGTATTCCGGTAATTTTGACAAATTTTGATATACCGGTGGTCTTTCTAACTTGAGACTCCTAAATATCTCGACAAATATGCATGGTACGACAAAAGTGTCTGAAATAAACTTGTAGGGCTCAAAGGGGGAAATGAGATGACGATATCAGTTTCATTGCAGATGGCGCTGCAATCGGTAAAAATGAGGCTTAACTTAATTTTTTTAAATGGGAATACCCAATTTTTTTTATCAAATTATGATTTTACGCTAAATAAGAAGAATCTTTTGTCTGATTTTTTTGTTGGAAATTAATCTTAGAATTAAAAAATCTGATGTGGCCAGGTACATGACTTTATCATACTATATATAAAATTAATAGTTTAGGTGCATGAGATATTATTTGATCGAGATCGGCTATGTCTGCATTAAAATAAAACTAGTAGACCTAGACAGATAAATCGATTAAAGCTGCGTTCGGATATTGTACTCCGTTGACACCGAGTACACCGTCCAAATGACACGTGTTATTAGGTGTAGAAAGTGTGAAGGTGCGTTCCGATTGGTGGCAATGGTAGGTAATGGCGGTGGTAGCAGACGAAATTATAGTGTTTCTCACATGTCGTGATGAAATTCTATTAGAAATACTATAATGGCGTCTACTACCACTGCCATTAGCACTAATGAAAGCGCACCTTAACGGTGTTCAATATCCGAACGCAGCTTGTATTGACAGTAGTATTGTCAAAGCATTAGCGTTTGACACTGTCTACCGTCATTATAATCACATCTGACATCTAATCTGACATCCTGGCTACTAGTTTTAATGCAGTACGACCGATCTCGATGAAATAGAATTTGCTCATGCAGCTAAACTATTGATTGTACCAAAAAATGTCATAGTCATAAATTATTCAGAATTTCCTCTACTTTAATTTATTATTTAACTATTTCGACGAAATTCCAGAAATGCCGGCTTATTTACAAAATCTTTCAAAAATGCTGACTAAACCTCCAGTTCCTTTGGACCCTTTTTAACAGAAAGCTTTTCAGCTCTAAGTTTGGCCATGAAACTTCTAAATATGAAGTTTCGTCCCGATACCTTTAGTAGTTTCTCCGGAATCGTCGCCACAAAAAATGGGTACACACACACACACACACACACACACACCCACATCCACACACACAGACATTCTTTTGTACCTTGGTCAAAAATGTTCAGGGGACCCAAAAAGACATATTTCCGCTAAAATTTAAAAAAATTTTTTTGGCACGATTACAATACTTTACATACTACGTATGATAAAGTAAAAATTTAAAAATATACAGGGTTTATTTGAAAAAAAAAACGGAAAAATTACCAAATTTCCATAATACAATATATTTAAACGATTACAATATATATGTTTTTATATTTTTTACGGCTGACGATTTATTTGCGTGTTCTGGTAATTTTATTATTACAAAGAAGTTCATGTTATTTCTGTTTTCTATTTTGGAATTACATTTTATTTTGATTTTTAATAAAAAGAAAATGTACGATATTGTTAGTATCAATACTGTGTGATACCTTGAGTAGTTTGTGAAAAAATATTAAAGCTTGTTTTTGTTTTTTCTAAAATAATTTTTCAACATAAAAGGAAAACGTTGAGTGGATTTTGATTTCTGGTCCTTACTTTTTCTGAAGGAAGTTACTAAACTAAGTCATTTTCAATTTAAACTTTATATAAACATCTTTAGATTAGAAAGATTGCACAAAACACAACAGTTTTTCAGTACAATTGCAAAATAACAAATAAACGCATTTTTATAGAAAATTAATGACTATAAAATTGAGCAGAACTATCAAATTTTGCGTGGCTTTCAGTAAACGAGGTCCCCATGTATTTTTTCGAACAACGGACACTCTGTATGAAGTATACTTGGTCAAGCAACTTATTTTTATTAAATTTTTCTTTCTAATATAAAAAATATCAACTTAGCTTAAAATAAGTATAAATAAATATTATGGCACTTAGCACTTTTGAATTTGCTTTAGATTTGTTCTTGCGATACAAGACCTCGGCAAAAAACAACACCAACATGTGATGTACAATCTGTTTAAATATGCACAAAGAATTAGGGATGGCTTTCTATAAAACATTTATCTTGCTGCATACTATTTTCTAAATATCTCGGAATAATGTTTTTGGCACTTAGTTCGTTATTTACTTCAACTCTTCAATTGTAGATGTTCAAACTGATAAGTGTTAGAAAAAACTTTTTTTAAATAGCCGTGACGGTCGTTACCAGCACAGCGATCTCTTGGTTTTGGTAACCTAAAATTAAAAATTCGTAGAATGACCCTAGTGTAAAGTTTCTATTCTAATAAAGTTAATAAATAATTCTAGTTCTTATGTGAAATTTAGGCTAGCTACTATTATATTGATCGCATCATATGTAGAAGCTAGAATAAGCATATAAATAAGCCAATAATCTTGTCAAAGACATTAATAACAATAATGGGAGTTAAAATCAAAGTACTACCTGACAATGTCACACAAACATTTTCCTAATTATATGTAGATATTGTGACATCACAAGATGCCAACTTGGTATTTTTAATTTTAGAACAATATGAAAATCTATGAAAAGGAAGTTCTAAATAACTTTTTGCCATAATTTTGATGGTAGTTTTTCTTAAACATGGTATGGGTTTCTTTAAACAAATCCATCATAAACTGTTATGACAGGACGTCAAAATATACTAAAATACCAATTTTAGATCAATCGACAATACATAGTTTAATAGAGCTGTACAACTGTTCTAAATGTACAAATTAGCTACAGTTTCATTCCTGGTGTATAACACAAGGCCTCATCTAGACCAGAACAAATCCAAACAGTGTAAAATACACGAAATTATAACGACAAACAGCTAAAAATAGCGACTCAAGCTCAATAATTTGACCTACACGGAAAACTGCTACACCTAAATTCAATTGGGCATGTCTAAACGATTTTACAGTTAAAAAATGGGGACTGAGAAAAAAAACTAAAGTTCAAAGTTAATAACATCGTTATTATTTTGAAATTTGCGTTGGTAATGAAATAATTATGAACAGCTGCAGAGTTAATTATGGTAAATAGCGTATACGTAAGTTTAATGTTTATGTCGGTAATTTTTATGCTTTTGCGGCAAAAACAAATCGATTAGAAGCGTGGAATTTGATATTTTGGTTTGGATTTAGGATCGGTGGTATTTGATCGCTTAGAGAAAGTTGGGCAATGGAGATAGAAAGTGAAATAATTGAAGATATTCGTATTGTTGCTAGTTGACTTTTAAAACGCTGATTTCGTACGGGAAATTGAGGAAAATGTAGTTTGTTATGTAATTCAGATGTGGAAATATGTTTAGTTTTAACAACCACAAAGTTATTTATTGAAAGTACTTTTTTGTGTGATTCTGCGGTTGAAACTTTATACTTACATAGGAAGTTTGTTATAATAATATTATTGGAAATTATGACGTTTACCTTGATATTTATATTTAAAACTACGCACTAAACATTGTTCTATAAAACAGAACGTAGAACCTAGCAAAAATTAACTAAAAACAATTTTAACTCAAGCATAAAAATGCCTCTCTGAACATACGTATTTAGACTAGCAAAAGGTTGAATTTTTGCATCGTTAGATCAGATCTAAAAACAAGTACACCTACGCCGAAAAAAATGATCACTTACCTCGATTATTTCGTATTTAAAATCCAAGAATGAGAAATCCGGTAATAGTTTTTGCTCGAAAACGAAAATTTGCACTGTACAATAAATATCTGCGCAATTTATTTTGGTTGTTCGCACTGTCCAGGCTTGTTTTGCAAAACTGCCGTGCGCTAGAAGCGACAACAGCTAAACGGCGATACTAGCGACCTCCTTTGCAAGGTGTCTACGTCACTGTTTCGCAGTTCACTGCGATTTTCTAACGTCACCATCCGCGGGTGTCGATATTTTGTAATATTGTTTTTTATTTATAGACCAGGGTCGATAATTTTCGAAACCCATTGGAAAAGGAAGAGAATATAACAAAAATGAAAGGAAAAATAATTTACGGGCGATCTGAGCTCGGAAAGAGGGGAATTTTAAGGGTAAAAAACGGTTTATCTCGATTTCCGGCAAAACTATAAGTCCTATAGAAGAAAGTGAAATGGTAAAGTTGTAGGTAATAAATAGATCTACAACTTTTGTATTTACACTTTTTTCACATAACCTCAAAATTTATGTGAAAAATTCAAATAACCAAGTTTCTGGTTATTTATTTTTATCTTTTACAAAAATTTTTTTCTTGTCACGTTATTTGGTGAAAACTTGCCTTTTTATGTCCCAAACACACTGTAATTTTTTTGATTTAAAATATTTATTTTTTCACTTGACTTAATATCGAAAAAGTACCCTAATTTTCAATCGAAAATTCTCACGTCAAAATATCTGCTTTTTTAAAAGAATCGGTGGGCTTTTTGTTCGTTGAAATCTCTACTTTCTGATGGTGTAAAAAAATATACATTACTATGCTAAATATTCTCAAAAAATGCAAAGAAACGAAAAGAACTCGAATCCGATTTTTTCTAAATCATTATGTACAATTTTGAGCTATTTATTAAACTTTATACTTGAATTACTCGAAAAGCGTAAGATTCCATGTTACAATAAACGAAAAATTGCAAGTCGAAATATACTACTATAATTAACAACCAAATAAGTTAATAAAGTTAGTATTTAATAAGGCATCTACAATATTTTGAGAAAAGTGTAGAATCTTCTAAATTATATGCGTAGATGCGTATTTATTGCTATTTTAAGATAACTTATATACCTGAGTGACCTATGGAAAATGTTAGCCCATCAAAAGGTTTTTTCACATAACCTCAAAATGTATGTGAAAAATTCAAATAACCAAGTTTTTTGTTTTTTATTTTTATCCTTTACAAAATTTTTTTTTGTCACGTAATTTGGTAAAAACTTACCTTTTTATGTCCCAAACACACTGTAATTTTTTTGATTTAAAATATTTATTTTTTCACTTTATTTTGACTTAATATCGAAAAAGCACCCTAATTTTCAATCGAAAATTCTCACGGCAAAATATCTGCTTTTTTAAAAAAGTCGGTGGGCTTTTTGTTCGTTGAAATCTCTACTTTCTGATGGTGTAAAAAATATACATTACTATGGTAAATGTTCTCAAAAAATGCAAAGAAACAAAAAAAAACTCGAATCCGAATTTTTTTTAATCATTATGTACAATTTTGAGCTATTTATTAAACTTTATACTTTAATTATTCGATAAACTTAAGATTCCATGTGACATTGATAAACAAAAAATTGCAAGTCGAAATATACTACTATAATTAACAACCAAATAAGTTAATAAAGTTAGTATTTAATAAGGCATCTACAATATTTTGAGAAAGTTGTAGAATCTTCTAAATTATATGCGTAGATGCCTATTTATTGCTATTTTAAGATAACTTATATACCTGAGTGACCTATGGAAAATGTTAGCCCATCAAAAGGTTTTTTCACATAACCTCAAAATGTATGTGAAAAATTCAAATAACCAAGTTTTTGGTTTTTTATTTTTATCTTTTACAAAATTTTTTTTTTGTCACGTAATTTGGTGAAAACTTATCTACCTTTTTATGTCCCAAACACACTGTAATTTTTTTGATTTAAAATATTTATTTTTTTACCTTATTTTGACTTAATATCGAAAAAGTAGCCTAATTTTCAATCGAAAATTCTCACGTCAAAATATCTGCTTTTTTAAAAAAGTCGGTTGGCTTTTTATTCGTTGAAATCTCTACTTTCTGATGGTGTAAAAAAATATACATTATTATGGTAAATATTCTCAACAAATGCAAAGAAACGAAAAGAACTCGAATCCGATTTTTTTTCAATCATTATGTACAATTTTGAGCTATTTATTAAACTTTATACTTTAATTACTCGAAAAGCGTAAGATTCCATGTTACATTGATAAACGAAAAATTGCAAGTCGAAATATACTACTATTATTAACAACCAAATAAGTTAATAAAGTTAGTATTTAATAAGACATCTACAATATTTTGAGAAAGTTGTAGAATCTTCTTTAAATTATATGCGTAGATGCCTATTTATTGCTATTTTAAGATAACTTATATACCTGAGTGACCTATGGAAAATGTTAGCCCATCAAAAGGTTTTTTCACATAACCTCAAAATGTATGTGAAAAATTCAAATAACCAAGTTTTTGGTTTTTTATTTTTATCTTTTACAAAAATTTTTTTTTGTCACGTAATTTGGTGAAAGCTTACCTTTTTATGTCCCAAACACACTGTAATTTTTTTGATTTAAAATATTTATTTTTACACCTTATTTTGACTTAATATCGAAAAAGTACCCTAATTTTCAATCGAAAATTCTCACGTCAAAATATCTGCTTTTTTTAAAAAAGTCGGTGGGCTTTTTATTCGTTGAAATCTCTACTTTCTGATGGTGTAAAAAAATATACATTATTATGGTAAATATTCTCAACAAATGCAAAGAAACGAAAAGAACTCGAATCCGATTTTTTTTCAATCATTATGTACAATTTTGAGCTATTTATTAAACTTTATACTTTAATTACTCGAAAAGCGTAAGATTCCATGTTACATTGATAAACGAAAAATTGCAAGTCGAAATATACTACTATAATTAACAACCAAATAAGTTAATACAGTTAGTATTTAATAAGGCATCTACAATATTTTGAGAAAGTTGTAGAATCTTCTTTAAATTATATGCGTAGATGCCTATTTATTGCTATTTTAAGATAACTTATATACCTGAGTGACCTATGGAATATGTTAGCCCATCAAAAGGTTTTTTCACATAACCTCAAAATGTGTGTGAAAAATTCAAATAACCAAGTTTTTGGTTTTTTATTTTTATCTTTTACAAAAATTTTTTTTTGTCACGTAATTTGGTGAAAGCTTACCTTTTTATGTCCCAAACACACTGTAATTTTTTTGATTTAAAATATTTATTTTTTCACCTTATTTTGACTTAATATCGAAAAAGTACCCTAATTTTCAATCGAAAATCCTCACGTCAAAATATTTGCTTTTTTAAAAAAAGTCGGTGGGTTTTTTATTCGTTGAAATCTCTACTTTCTGATGGTGTAAAAAAATATACATTACTATGGTAAATGTTCTCAAAAAATGCAAAGAAACAAAAAAAACTCGAATCCGAATTTTTTTTAATCACTATGTACAATTTTGAGCTATTTATTAAACTTTATACTTTAATTATTCGATAAACTTAAGATTCCATGTGACATTGATAAACAAAAAATTGCAAGTCGAAATATACTACTATAATTAACAACCAAATAAGTTAATAAAGTTAGTATTTAATAAGACATCTACAATATTTTGAGAAAGTTGTAGAATCTTCTTTAAATTATATGCGTAGATGCCTATTTATTGCTATTTTAAGATAACTTATATACCTGAGTGACCTATGGAAAATGTTAGCCCATCAAAAGGTTTTTTCACATAACCTCAAAATGTATGTGAAAAATTCAAATAACCAAGTTTTTGGTTTTTTATTTTTATCTTTTACAAAAATTTTTTTTTGTCACGTAATTTGGTGAAAGCTTACCTTTTTATGTCCCAAACACACTGTAATTTTTTTGATTTAAAATATTTATTTTTACACCTTATTTTGACTTAATATCGAAAAAGTACCCTAATTTTCAATCGAAAATTCTCACGTCAAAATATCTGCTTTTTTTAAAAAAGTCGGTGGGCTTTTTATTCGTTGAAATCTCTACTTTCTGATGGTGTAAAAAAATATACATTATTATGGTAAATATTCTCAACAAATGCAAAGAAACGAAAAGAACTCGAATCCGATTTTTTTTCAATCATTATGTACAATTTTGAGCTATTTATTAAACTTTATACTTTAATTACTCGAAAAGCGTAAGATTCCATGTTACATTGATAAACGAAAAATTGCAAGTCGAAATATACTACTATAATTAACAACCAAATAAGTTAATAAAGTTAGTATTTAATAAGACATCTACAATATTTTGAGAAAGTTGTAGAATCTTCTTTAAATTATATGCGTAGATGCCTATTTATTGCTATTTTAAGATAACTTATATACCTGAGTGACCTATGGAAAATGTTAGCCCATCAAAAGGTTTTTTCACATAACCTCAAAATGTATGTGAAAAATTCAAATAACCAAGTTTTTGGTTTTTTATTTTTATCTTTTACAAAAATTTTTTTTTGTCACGTAATTTGGTGAAAGCTTACCTTTTTATGTCCCAAACACACTGTAATTTTTTTGATTTAAAATATTTATTTTTACACCTTATTTTGACTTAATATCGAAAAAGTACCCTAATTTTCAATCGAAAATTCTCACGTCAAAATATCTGCTTTTTTTAAAAAAGTCGGTGGGCTTTTTATTCGTTGAAATCTCTACTTTCTGATGGTGTAAAAAAATATACATTATTATGGTAAATATTCTCAACAAATGCAAAGAAACGAAAAGAACTCGAATCCGATTTTTTTTCAATCATTATGTACAATTTTGAGCTATTTATTAAACTTTATACTTTAATTACTCGAAAAGCGTAAGATTCCATGTTACATTGATAAACGAAAAATTGCAAGTCGAAATATACTACTATAATTAACAACCAAATAAGTTAATAAAGTTAGTATTTAATAAGACATCTACAATATTTTGAGAAAGTTGTAGAATCTTCTTTAAATTATATGCGTAGATGCCTATTTATTGCTATTTTAAGATAACTTATATACCTGAGTGACCTATGGAAAATGTTAGCCCATCAAAAGGTTTTTTCACATAACCTCAAAATGTATGTGAAAAATTCAAATAACCAAGTTTTTGGTTTTTTATTTTTATCTTTTACAAAAATTTTTTTTTGTCACGTAATTTGGTGAAAGCTTACCTTTTTATGTCCCAAACACACTGTAATTTTTTTGATTTAAAATATTTATTTTTACACCTTATTTTGACTTAATATCGAAAAAGTACCCTAATTTTCAATCGAAAATTCTCACGTCAAAATATCTGCTTTTTTTAAAAAAGTCGGTGGGCTTTTTATTCGTTGAAATCTCTACTTTCTGATGGTGTAAAAAAATATACATTATTATGGTAAATATTCTCAACAAATGCAAAGAAACGAAAAGAACTCGAATCCGATTTTTTTTCAATCATTATGTACAATTTTGAGCTATTTATTAAACTTTATACTTTAATTACTCGAAAAGCGTAAGATTCCATGTTACATTGATAAACGAAAAATTGCAAGTCGAAATATACTACTATAATTAACAACCAAATAAGTTAATAAAGTTAGTATTTAATAAGACATCTACAATATTTTGAGAAAGTTGTAGAATCTTCTTTAAATTATATGCGTAGATGCCTATTTATTGCTATTTTAAGATAACTTATATACCTGAGTGACCTATGGAAAATGTTAGCCCATCAAAAGGTTTTTTCACATAACCTCAAAATGTATGTGAAAAATTCAAATAACCAAGTTTTTGGTTTTTTATTTTTATCTTTTACAAAAATTTTTTTTTGTCACGTAATTTGGTGAAAGCTTACCTTTTTATGTCCCAAACACACTGTAATTTTTTTGATTTAAAATATTTATTTTTACACCTTATTTTGACTTAATATCGAAAAAGTACCCTAATTTTCAATCGAAAATTCTCACGTCAAAATATCTGCTTTTTTTAAAAAAGTCGGTGGGCTTTTTATTCGTTGAAATCTCTACTTTCTGATGGTGTAAAAAAATATACATTATTATGGTAAATATTCTCAACAAATGCAAAGAAACGAAAAGAACTCGAATCCGATTTTTTTTCAATCATTATGTACAATTTTGAGCTATTTATTAAACTTTATACTTTAATTACTCGAAAAGCGTAAGATTCCATGTTACATTGATAAACGAAAAATTGCAAGTCGAAATATACTACTATAATTAACAACCAAATAAGTTAATAAAGTTAGTATTTAATAAGACATCTACAATATTTTGAGAAAGTTGTAGAATCTTCTTTAAATTATATGCGTAGATGCCTATTTATTGCTATTTTAAGATAACTTATATACCTGAGTGACCTATGGAAAATGTTAGCCCATCAAAAGGTTTTTTCACATAACCTCAAAATGTATGTGAAAAATTCAAATAACCAAGTTTTTGGTTTTTTATTTTTATCTTTTACAAAAATTTTTTTTTGTCACGTAATTTGGTGAAAGCTTACCTTTTTATGTCCCAAACACACTGTAATTTTTTTGATTTAAAATATTTATTTTTACACCTTATTTTGACTTAATATCGAAAAAGTACCCTAATTTTCAATCGAAAATTCTCACGTCAAAATATCTGCTTTTTTTAAAAAAGTCGGTGGGCTTTTTATTCGTTGAAATCTCTACTTTCTGATGGTGTAAAAAAATATACATTATTATGGTAAATATTCTCAACAAATGCAAAGAAACGAAAAGAACTCGAATCCGATTTTTTTTCAATCATTATGTACAATTTTGAGCTATTTATTAAACTTTATACTTTAATTACTCGAAAAGCGTAAGATTCCATGTTACATTGATAAACGAAAAATTGCAAGTCGAAATATACTACTATAATTAACAACCAAATAAGTTAATAAAGTTAGTATTTAATAAGACATCTACAATATTTTGAGAAAGTTGTAGAATCTTCTTTAAATTATATGCGTAGATGCCTATTTATTGCTATTTTAAGATAACTTATATACCTGAGTGACCTATGGAAAATGTTAGCCCATCAAAAGGTTTTTTCACATAACCTCAAAATGTATGTGAAAAATTCAAATAACCAAGTTTTTGGTTTTTTATTTTTATCTTTTACAAAAATTTTTTTTTGTCACGTAATTTGGTGAAAGCTTACCTTTTTATGTCCCAAACACACTGTAATTTTTTTGATTTAAAATATTTATTTTTACACCTTATTTTGACTTAATATCGAAAAAGTACCCTAATTTTCAATCGAAAATTCTCACGTCAAAATATCTGCTTTTTTTAAAAAAGTCGGTGGGCTTTTTATTCGTTGAAATCTCTACTTTCTGATGGTGTAAAAAAATATACATTATTATGGTAAATATTCTCAACAAATGCAAAGAAACGAAAAGAACTCGAATCCGATTTTTTTTCAATCATTATGTACAATTTTGAGCTATTTATTAAACTTTATACTTTAATTACTCGAAAAGCGTAAGATTCCATGTTACATTGATAAACGAAAAATTGCAAGTCGAAATATACTACTATAATTAACAACCAAATAAGTTAATAAAGTTAGTATTTAATAAGACATCTACAATATTTTGAGAAAGTTGTAGAATCTTCTTTAAATTATATGCGTAGATGCCTATTTATTGCTATTTTAAGATAACTTATATACCTGAGTGACCTATGGAAAATGTTAGCCCATCAAAAGGTTTTTTCACATAACCTCAAAATGTATGTGAAAAATTCAAATAACCAAGTTTTTGGTTTTTTATTTTTATCTTTTACAAAAATTTTTTTTTGTCACGTAATTTGGTGAAAGCTTACCTTTTTATGTCCCAAACACACTGTAATTTTTTTGATTTAAAATATTTATTTTTACACCTTATTTTGACTTAATATCGAAAAAGTACCCTAATTTTCAATCGAAAATTCTCACGTCAAAATATCTGCATTTTTTAAAAAAGTCGGTGGGCTTTTTATTCGTTGAAATCTCTACTTTCTGATGGTGTAAAAAAATATACATTATTATGGTAAATATTCTCAACAAATGCAAAGAAACGAAAAGAACTCGAATCCGATTTTTTTTCAATCATTATGTACAATTTTGAGCTATTTATTAAACTTTATACTTTAATTACTCGAAAAGCGTAAGATTCCATGTTACATTGATAAACGAAAAATTGCAAGTCGAAATATACTACTATAATTAACAACCAAATAAGTTAATAAAGTTAGTATTTAATAAGACATCTACAATATTTTGAGAAAGTTGTAGAATCTTCTTTAAATTATATGCGTAGATGCCTATTTATTGCTATTTTAAGATAACTTATATACCTGAGTGACCTATGGAATATGTTAGCCCATCAAAAGGTTTTTTCACATAACCTCAAAATGTGTGTGAAAAATTCAAATAACCAAGTTTTTGGTTTTTTATTTTTATCTTTTACAAAAATTTTTTTTTGTCACGTAATTTGGTGAAAGCTTACCTTTTTATGTCCCAAACACACTGTAATTTTTTTGATTTAAAATATTTATTTTTTCACCTTATTTTGACTTAATATCGAAAAAGTACCCTAATTTTCAATCGAAAATCCTCACGTCAAAATATTTGCTTTTTTAAAAAAAGTCGGTGGGTTTTTTATTCGTTGAAATCTCTACTTTCTGATGGTGTAAAAAAATATACATTACTATGGTAAATGTTCTCAAAAAATGCAAAGAAACAAAAAAAACTCGAATCCGAATTTTTTTTAATCACTATGTACAATTTTGAGCTATTTATTAAACTTTATACTTTAATTATTCGATAAACTTAAGATTCCATGTGACATTGATAAACAAAAAATTGCAAGTCGAAATATACTACTATAATTAACAACCAAATAAGTTAATAAAGTTAGTATTTAATAAGGCATCTACAATATTTTGAGAAAGTTGTAGAATCTTCTTTAAATTATATGCGTAGATGCCTATTTATTGCTATTTTAAGATAACTTATATACCTGAGTGACCTATGGAATATGTTAGCCCATCAAAAGGTTTTTTCACATAACCTCAAAATGTGTGTGAAAAATTCAAATAACCAAGTTTTTGGTTTTTTATTTTTATCTTTTACAAAAATTTTTTTTTGTCACGTAATTTGGTGAAAGCTTACCTTTTTATGTCCCAAACACACTGTAATTTTTTTGATTTAAAATATTTATTTTTTCACCTTATTTTGACTTAATATCGAAAAAGTACCCTAATTTTCAATCGAAAATCCTCACGTCAAAATATTTGCTTTTTTAAAAAAAGTCGGTGGGTTTTTTATTCGTTGAAATCTCTACTTTCTGATGGTGTAAAAAAATATACATTACTATGGTAAATGTTCTCAAAAAATGCAAAGAAACAAAAAAAACTCGAATCCGAATTTTTTTTAATCACTATGTACAATTTTGAGCTATTTATTAAACTTTATACTTTAATTATTCGATAAACTTAAGATTCCATGTGACATTGATAAACAAAAAATTGCAAGTCGAAATATACTACTATAATTAACAACCAAATAAGTTAATAAAGTTAGTATTTAATAACGCATCTACAATATTTTGAGAAAGTTGTAGAATCTTCTAAATTATATGCGTAGATGCCTATTTGTTGCTATTTTAAGATAACTTATATACCTGAGTGACCTATGGAAAATGTTAGCCCATCAAAAGGTTTTTTCACATAACCTCAAAATGTATGTGAAAAATTCAAATAACAAAGTTTTTGGTTTTTTATTTTTATCTCTTACAAAAAATTTTTTTTGTCACGTGATTTGGTGAAAGCTTACCTTTTTATGTCCCAAACATATTGTAATTTTTTTGATTTAAAATATTTATTTTTTCACCTTATTTTGACTTAATATCGAAAAAGTAAAAAATATACATTACTATGTAAATGTTTTCAAAAAATGCAAAGAAACGAAAAAAACTCGAATCAGAATTTTTTTTAATCATTATGTACAATTTGGAGCTATTTATTAAAAATGTATACTTTAATTACTCGGAAAACGTAAGATTCCTGTTACATTGATAAACAATAAAATTAAAAATCCATAAAACATGAAGATTGCAAAAAATATGCGAAAATAGTTGTTCTAAATATAATTAAAGGTAGGATTTAAAGGGCATTTCATCTAAAAAATGTGACTGCTGCTATTTTTTTCAGTAAAAAAGTTGATTTATTAAATTTTATTTACATTTGTTACTATCCATTACTGTTTGTCTCTTTAATGGCATTTCTTCATCGTTAGATTCCACAAACCTTCCCGATTCTAGTAGATCTTCGAAATCTTCAAGACCATCACCGTCTTCGTCTCCAATGTTATTTCCAATCTGCATTGGTTCTTTATTCACAATTTCGTCTGAATCACTAACTTCCTCGTAGCTTTTTTCTTCCACATTGGACATTTTACAGAACAATGACAATTTGAGCATACATTTGTGCATTTGAAACCATGTTTTCGGCAGCCACATTTTAAACTGTTACATCCAGTTTCACAGCTGCAGCAAATAGTTTTGAGCAATATTTCCGGAATTAATTCCTTTTCAGTAAATTTGGCCATAATGCCACGTTGATGTTGCTTCAAGCCCCAATCTGTTGCTGTCAGTTCGTTACCCAGCCAAGTTTGAAGCTGATAATATGCCCTGTAACTTTGTTCTGCTGCACCTTCTGTGGGTGGGAGATTTGCCAATATGAAAGATGATTTAACTTTTGCCAATTGATATTTTCGAAATCTTAATTGATTCAGTGTCATATTATCATTTTTACATTTATAAATAGATTTAATTAATTGTAATCCATCTTTTCGATATCTTCTTTGTTTGCATATTTTTTCCTAGCCCCTTCCCACTTCTCTATGAAATACCTTTTGATGGGCTAAAATTTTCCGTAGGTCACTCAGGTATATAAGTTATCTTAAAATAGCAATAAATAGGCATCTACGCATATAATTTAAAGAAGATTCTACAACTTTCTCAAAATATTGTAGATGTATTATTAAATATTAACTTTATTAACTTATTTGGTTGTTAATTATAGTAGTATATTTCGACTTGCAATTTTTTGTTTATCAATGGAACATGGAATCTTACGTTTTTCGAGTAATTAAAGTATAAATTTTAATAGATAGCTCAAAATTGTACATAATGATTAAAAGGAAATTCGGATTCGAGTTTTTTCGTTTCTTTGCATTTTTTGAGAACATTTACCATAGTAATGTATATTTTTTTCACCATCAGAAAGTAGAGATTTCAACGAACAAAAAGCCCACCGACTTTTTTAAAAAGCAGATATTTTGACGTGAGAATTTTCGATTGAAAATTACGGTGCTTTTTCGATATTAAGTAAAATAAGGTGAAAAAATAAATATTTTAAATCAAAAAAATTACAGTGTGTTTGGGACATAAAAAGGTAAGTTTTCACCAAATTTTCTGAAAAGAAATTTTCTTTTTGTAAAAGATAAAAATAAAAAACCAAAACATGGTTATTTGAATTTTTCACATAAATTTTGAGGTTATGTGAAAAAAGTGTAAATACAAAAGTTGTAGATCATTTCATTACCTACAACTTTGCTATTTAACTTTTTTCCATAGGACTTGAAGTTTTGCCGGAAATCGAGATAAACCGCATTTTACCCTTAAAACCTCACCCTCTTCCACTTCCCGACCTCAGATCGCCCGTAAATTATTTTTTCTTTTTTTTTTGTTATATTCTCTTCCTTTTGCAATGGGTTTCACTCTACTATTATTTTTTTTTCACTTTTTACCATTTTCAAAGGCTTCAGCACAGGTCTATTACAAAAAATTTTTCAAGTTAAAATTAAGATATGTTATCATGTAAGTAATAAATAATTATTTATTTGTAAGGGAACAAATCAAGTATTCAAACGAATCACCTACTAATTCGGTACACATTTGAAGACGAGTTCTAAACTCTATAAGAATTTCAAAATGAATAAAAACAATTTAAAATTGGGAATAAACAATTTTAAAATGAACTGAACAATTTCAAATTGGGAATAGTCGTTTCAAATTGAAGGAAACACGTTCAATTTGATACTAAGCAAATTCAGATTGACACTAAACCATTTTAGAAGTAACTAAGTGTTGTAAGTGTTTATGCACATTGAATTTTTTCAGTAAAGTAAAATCTGGTAAGTTTTTGTTATATTTGTCTAAAAACAGCATCTTAAGAAATAAACTATTTGTGAAGAATATGTATATTCTTCTTGGAACACCCGGTACATGGTTCCATTTTCTTTGTATCAAAAAAGTACAATCCATCGTGTTCCCAGATAACGCATTACTTGTATCTGATTTTACTCCACTGTAAACAAAGAGCAACACCAAATTCCGTATTATCATGTTACACTTTATTCCAATAAAGAAAATATGAGTATAGCGTATAAGAAAAATGTATAGTACGTAAGCGCATAAAACATAAATCATAAAAAGCAAAACGCCGCTTTCGCAAAAATCCCCCTTGCAGAACAGACAAGAAATTTCCACATCTCAGTCCATATCCACCCAACACACAATCTCAAGTTAATCCATCCAGCCAAACCCTTGCGTATCTTCAGATTCCGGCGGTATATCACTAGTATCCATAATGCCAGGCGAGTCAGCACCACCAAATGGCGCAGCCTGGTCATCGACCCACTCTTGTCCAGGCGTCCCCGGCGACAGCGCAGGCGTCGGGAACGTACCAGGTGGCAACTGCTGCTGAGGGGGAGTCATCTGCGGTGGAGACGTATCAGCAAGACCAGCCATCTGAGCCCCTGGTGTTACGCAAGGACCAGCACAAGGCGGAGACCCTCGTTGCGCCGGTGACCCTCGTAGCGGAGGCGACCCTCGGACAGGTGGAGACCCCCGTTGAGGAGGAGAAGGAGTGGATTGCCTCCTCTGACCAACAGGTGATGGCGTGGGTGCATACCATTGCTCTTGCGTCGGCTCAGTAATCTCCCAAACATTCTTCAACCCAGGTCTCCCGGATTTCCTATCCATTGGCAACATCCGCTTACCAGCGACGTATTGTCTATTCATCTGAGGTCGTTGTGGGTCCATGAAACCATCTGTTAGTTCGTGCTGCCTTATGGAGGCCATGAAATCGGGCGATATGTCCCCTGGTGACCTCTGTTGACCTCTTGGTGATTGTCTTTGAGGTGATGGTGAGCCTCTTCTCTGTGGCGACGGTTCGAATTGTTGCTCCCATTTGGGTGATTTTCGTGGCGACGGATCGCACACCGCTTCGGCGCCGCACACTTCGTCTTCGTCTGAGGATTCTACCAAGAACTGCGGCGATAAGCCTAAGATGGCATCTAGGTCTTCGCTATCTGAATCTTCGCCGAATATGTCCCTAGGTGACGTATCCAAGGCTGGTTCCTCGTCGAATAGGGCACCTTCTTGGATGTACCTTCTGAAGGGATCGATTTGCGCGTCCATCTGTGGTTGATATCTAGGGATAGAGAATTACAGGCATCAGTTAACATCAAGAAGTGAAGAAGCTTATGACCAAATCTACAACTGCTGACGAAGTACTTATAAATATGTCTAATTACCAACTCTACACCGGTGAATTGTCGGTCCTAGGTAAAGGATTGAACTATGCAATCCGCATAATACAAACTTCCAGACGCAACGGTGATATTGAACAAGGAGGACTACAACTGGAAGATGAACGATCTATTGGTCCCAACGACGTACCGTAAAATCGTCAAAGAGCCAACAGATAAGATAGGAAGACGAGTGAAGGTTAAATCCATCATCGAGTCCCAAACAAGAACAAAGCATCCTTATTGTTCAAACCCCTAGAGCAACTAGGGTCTACGATTTGCCGAAAATCCACAAAGATAACGTACCATTGTTACCAATCGTCAGCGCAATAGGTTCCCCAAGCTATTTGTTGGCAAAATACTTGTCGAAAACCATCCAGCCGTTTATAGGACAAACTACATCTATTGTCAAGAACTTTCCGGTTAAGTAGGCCTCTTACACCGGTAATCGCCAATTTCTTTATGGAATTACTTGAAGAAGAAGCAATTATGTCAAGTCCCTATAAACCCAAGCATTTGGTTAGATATGTCGATAATATCCTTGTGGTTTGGCCACACGGTAGAGAAAAACTTCCTTAACCACCTAAACCATGTTAGTACTCCCATCAAATTTGCGATGGAAATAAAACAGGAAAATCAGGTGCCATTTTTGGCACAGAACGTCAACGGAGAGTAAGAACTGACATACAGATCGGTACTTCGAGCAACACTGTTTGCGAAACGTCGTGACATCCTACGTACTTACATAATACAATCAACTTACCTTGGAGGGACTGCTACTGGTCGCATCCCAGGAGCATCAGGCGATTGCCACTGCCAATCAGGCGACGGCGTCTGATCTTCCCTGACCCTCTCCAAGGGTCGCCTCTGCTGCATCCTCCTATCCATCTTCTGTTCGGTCGGACCCTTCCGCCGTAACGTATGCTCGGCATCGCCCTTCTGACTCGTATACTCATGCCCGCGAACCTGCTGCCTAAACTCAGGACCAGGACCAGGACTTGGAGGAGACCGATAGCCTTCCATCCTCTGTGCACGGTCGGCAGGCGGCGTCCTCCTCAAATCTGGCGACCCTCTCAACTCCGGATCCAAGTCAGCCTGACCACGGCGTCCCCCAATTTCGGGCGGTGGCGTCTTCAGCTTAAATTCGACGTCGGAATCGTCCATATCAGGAGGGGAAGCATCCATCAACATCGGTCCTCCGTCGCTGGGCAACTCCGGTGTCCTCACCGGCGACAGTTCCTGCTGAGAAGAACCTATATGCTCGATCTCCCAGGAGTCTTCAAATTGATCAGGACTGGCGGGTGGTGGGGATTCGTCAGCGAGAGGCGCTTGCGGAGGTACCCTAGGACTCGTGAAGTACTCATAACCCTCCGCGGCAGGCTCGTCTTGCCCCTCAGCAGGTGGCGCCAACGCAGGCGGGCGAGACTTCCTAGGCAACGGCCTTCCCCTCTGACCTCCGTATGTTGGCATCTGCACCGGTCTCCTAACTATGTTGCCATCGGCGTCTCTGATGCCCTGCTGCATCTCTTCCATGTGCAACGGCGACCCCGGCGACTCAGGAGACGAGGGCAAATCGCCGAACATATCGTCAAATTCCCCTTGGTCCAGATCGTAGGCTCCAGGAGACTGGTCGCCGGGCGTCCCCGGTAAATCAAACTCGTACACTTCTTCAGGCGCAGCCTCGCGAGGTGGTGTCCTCTGTTGTTGTTGTTGTTGTGGTGAAAGTTTCTGTTGTTGTCCTGGTTGTTGGCACGGAGACATTGGCCGACACGGCGACCCAAACATATCATCGAGCTCCTCCTGGTCGATACCGAACTCGCCAGACGTATCCCCACCCGGAAAGTCGGGGAACATCCTATCGAACTGCCCCGGAGATTCTCGAGGGGTTCCTGGTAGATCGGCGTACATCTCTTCAAACTCCTCCTCGTCCATACCGAAGTCTCCCGGCGATGCCCTACGCCGTCCTGGCGATCTCGGTGATCCAGCGAACAATTGATCAAAATCATCAAAGTCTACGGGCTGCCGTCTTCGTTCCCCAGGGGATCTACCTTGTCGGCAGGGAGACGGTGGTAAATCGCTAAATAATTGCTGGTAAGGACTAGGTGGTGTCCTATAGGGTGTCCTAATCTGGGCGGTTACCCTTGGAAGTGGCCTCTGAGGAGTTCTCTGAGGAGTTCTCTGAGGAGTTCTCTGAGGAGTTCTCTGAGGAGTCCTCTGAGGAGTTCTCTGAGGAGCGCTAGTAGGCGTTCTTGACGGCCGTCCCATTGGCGATTCTGCAGCTCTAAGTAACTCCTGGTACTGCCTATGGGCTGCTATCAGCGCAGGAGGCGTCCGCCGTTCGGGCGATCCCGGAGAAAGATGGGGCGGGGTTTCGTCGAAGAGGTAGCTATCCTCGTCGCTCTGGTCAAACCGCGGCGTCACAAATCGCATCTCCTCGGGGCGTAATTGTTCCGGCGACGGTGACGCCATCCTATTGTAGAAGGGATTCTCACGTAAAGGTATGTTCTTCACTTCGAACTTGGGGCTTGGCTGCTTCCGCCTGGGCGGGCTTCGTAATTCGGGAGGTAAGTATATCTTTTGCTGGTACGGGACCAAAGGCGATTGCAATTTCCTTCTTGGCGTCGGTGTTTGGTCTAGCAGCCCTGGAGGGTTGTAAAAGTCCGATTCGGCCTGCACGCCCATCATATCCTCCGGCAGTGGCTCTTTCGGTAGATCGGGAAGGTCGTGATACTTGACGACGTCTCTGACATATTGCGGCATATCTTCGTAGCCGGGCGGTGTCCTCGGTGCTCTTTGAGGCGACGGGGAAAGAGCTCCGAAATCTAGTCGCCTCGCGATCTGTTTTCCTTTCCTCCCTTTCCGTCTGTTCTTCTGTTTGGGCGTACAAACCGTTAGCCCGCACGGCGTGCCTTCCATAGGTACGTATCCGTCCGGGTCGACCGGTTCCGGTTGTCCTAGGGGTCCTGGATGTCCTGGCGGCGGCGTAACCCTCCAGGATGGCCCAGCCTCCGGGCTACGCCTGGTATGCGGTAGGCCGGGCATCGCCGGATGCTGACCTACGAACCGTTGTCTTTCCGCCCTTTGTCTCCGCGCCTCATCCGGATCCTGCAATATCAAGTCCCGCTGCTTCAACTTCGCCCTTGGCGGTTCCTCATCCCTAAATTGCTCCAGTTCTTGATCTTCCGTTAACGATTGCGGTACGCTAGGTCTGCTACGCCTGTGGACGACCTTCTTCCTTGCGGATGTGCCACCGACCATGGTCTCGGTGTAGTCGCGAAAGACGGGACTCTTGCTGATTAAGATATCGGTGGTTAACATGGTCGGGTCGATATCTTCGACGGGGGACAAGTCCTGATACCGCTGCGGCATACCCGGAGGTTGAAGGCGTTGTTGTGGTGCAGGTTGTGGTCGAGGTGGAGACGCCTTTGGAGAAGGCGCCTTGGCACTTGGCGGAGTTGGCGACGGGGGCGTTGAAATGACCAAGTCCGGATAATCTGACATGCCCATCTCCAAGCCTGGGGACTCTCCTGCGTAATCGAATATGTCGGGGAGGCGGTCTTCGGGTGACTAAAATAGAGGTGGATTAGGAACGGTATATGACTGAAAGGTTTCAACCTACTTGAGGCGGACCAGTAGGGGAACCATCAGGGCTTAGAGGTGACACAACAGGACGAGGACTCTCGGGAAACTCAGGTGAACCCATCATATCCAAACCGGGGGACTCCATGGCTCCGGCGTAGTCGAAAATGTCAGGCACCCGGTTGGGATCGTCGGTTGACTGAAATACGGATCTTATAGTTATGCACTATATAGGGTGGGTCATTTTAAACATTTTTTCTCTGGTCGGAATGGGTTACCCGGGAAAAGTGGCCCACCCATACCGTTCAAATCCGTCAAATTATAAAAACAATTATTGTTGAAAAAACAATAAAATATTGACACATCTTCATGACACCACTCGAGGCTTAAATACAGTTTTGTTTTGTTTGAGCTGTTTTCGATAAGAGAAAAAGTATTAAAATGACCCATCTTATTAAGCATCTCGGTGGAAATCGTCCCTAAGTTTGACCTACTTGATACGATAACAGGGGGCTCCCGCCACCTCCAGGCGAAGGGGGACGTTGCTGCGACGCCGATTCCGGAGAGTCTCTAAGAAGGGCTTCTTGCTGCGCCACCACACCCATCAGTTCATCGACGGTCATAGCTCTTGGCGGGGGTGTATATCTCGGCGAAAGCTCCGGTAAGTCATCGGGAGGTACATCTTTCGGAGGCGAAAACATATCCAGGTCAGCTTCGCCCTCGATGTCATAAAAGCCGTCATCAGTCTGTAGGGGAGGCCCAATATCAGCGACTAGCCTTATAACACGCTTCATCAGGTCCTGTTGGCCAGGTTCTTTGAAGGACTCGGCGAAAATTTCTTCGTCGAGGGTCAAAATTCGATCCTCCAGAGGTATGCGTTGCCTGCACACCGCCGGCGGGGGTGTTCGTCCACGTGCCGGCGTCCTAGGGGGCGTGGGTTGTTCGGCGATCGTTTCCACCCCCGGCCGAGGAGCCCTCCTCTGCAACGGTCTCCGTTTCGATCCGCTTTGGACCGCTTTCTTCATTTGCGGTCGATTCCTATCGAAGAAATCGGCTGTATACTCGTGCTGTCTTAAACGCTCTTGAATGGGTGGCGACCTCTGGCCGGGGGGTGTCTCGGGTGGGAAATCGGGACCGAAAACGTCGTCCTCGAATAATTCTTCGGGCTGTTGCGTCATAGCTATCAGATCGTCGTCGTCAAACAGAATATCGTCCGGTAAATCGAAGTGCTGGTCGTCCGGCATATCACCTTGAGGTGATTGCGTTGGACTGTACATGAGATCTGGTAAATCTTCGTCCCATTGTGGGGACATCATGCCGGCGTAATCGAAGATGTCGGGAGATGTCTTGGGTGGGGTTTTTTGTGGACTTCTCTGTGGGGATTTCTGCGGGGTTTGCTGTCGCGGCGGTGGTTGTTGTGGTGAAGGAGGTCTGCGAGGAGCGGGAGAAGGGGGGCTGAACGGACCCATGGCCGGCGGGTAGTCGTACGGAAGCGGACCACCGGCGGCTTCGTCCAGTAAGTCGTCGTCTTGAAGTAGGGTTGACATCATATCGTCGAGTAGGGTCGTCTCGGCTGCTTCGTCATACATCTGGTCTTCGAGGAGAGACGCGTAGAGATGGGCAAATTCCTTCTCGCTTCTAGCTAAGGTTTCGTCGTACGTCTCCTTCTTCTTCTTCTTTTTCTTCTTACAAGTTTCTTGGCCGCAAGGCTTTCTTCCCGGTGGCGATGGTGGTGGTGGTGGCTCTTCTACTCCCCTGCCCCTACCTCTACCTTTACCAGTAGAAATAGAATGCAATGAAATAAAAATGTAGATCTTGGCTAATGGGATGGAGGTCAGCCCTGTCAGTGCAAAATAAGCTCCTACTCTACAAACAATTAGGGACCAAGTATAGTGCCACAAAAACGCAATCCGTAACGTTCCGTACCGCATGCCGTTCCGAACGACGAAATTGGTATTTATAGTGGCGCAATGATGTCAAACAAATTGAGCGTCATCTCGCGGAGAAGTATATACCAGTATATACACTACGGCACATAACCTCACATGTCAGTGTTATTGTTGATTGTATTAATCAGTGGTCGATCGTGGTAGATATTATAAATTATGGACGCAGGGCTTGTTGCAGCAACAATTCATTCTAAAGTCGTTCTCGTTTTGTGTTCTCGTTGCCACAAACTATCAAAATGCTATCAGTTAACCTACAACTTACTGGAAACTGCTATTTACTCGCCGGTAGACGTACAGATGGCGCCATACGCGCACATACGCCGGAAAATGTAAGACATAACACGCAGGAGATGAAATTCGTTGCGGTCGAGAACGAACTTTACGGTTTGCGGAGCGTCACTATAATCGCGGAGTGGAAATTATGTACATTGATCTTTTTACGGTACGTTATTACGGTGCGATAACGTCAGTATACTTGGTCCTTTACACTGTGTTACAGTGAAAATATACCTTTCACGAGACATAGTCTAAGTTGTTGAGCTGGTAGAACTGAACATAATGGCATACAGGGTGAGTTATTAGTATCCCGGCGGTCGATAGTCATCAAATCGTTTGAGAAAGAAGAAAATGTTTTATACAAGAGTTGTTTGACTCATTAGTTTCTATAACGTAAAATTATTTTCATTTATACAGGGTGTAACATTTAGGCGTGACGGAAAATCAGTACATTTTTTAAATGGAACGCCCTATGGTATGACATACATAGTTGTCTTTCCAACTGCGTAAGTTGTACCTGTGTAAAGTAAATAGTTTCTGAGATATGCAATTGTTTGTCAAAAAATTGGCAATTGCAGGCTTTTCTTAAAAACTACGTTAATACTACATTTTTTGCTGATATTGTCTTAAAAATTTTGTCACATAATAACTAAACCCATAGCTAGATGCCGATGTCATGAAAAATTAGATGCGCTATACAGGGTGGTCGTAGCATGCACTAGTTTGTAAACATTTTTAAATGGCTTCTTCTTGAGATTTTTAAACGGAACATCCTGTATAATATTTGCTAATTGAAATATCTCTTAAGTTCTTTGCAATTTATATTCACTATATCTATCTTTACTACTTTTTGTGATATTTACAATGTAAAGAGTAGTATGCTATTTAGTATCTTAATATTGCTCCGTATACGGTGTGCTGGGTGGCATGATGTAAAATATTTAAAGAGTTATAAAAGAAGTCATTTATTTAACTAGATTTATTCATATAAAAAGTATTACGGTTATCAAGGTATTACACAGCGAGCGAACCTACTAATTTCAGTTGGGGTCCGAAGTAAACAAGAAACAGTGTAATTTTAGGGGGACTATCGTGAAAAATTGTTCACTTGTGTGAATATTGTGCGGAGACGTTTCATTGTAATAGTATGTGCGCTCATAAACAAAAACAAACAGAAACGTTAAAACCTGTCTTGATGAGCTACGTTTGAGAACGAATTTGTATTCAGTACAAAAAACAACCAACAATATCTACTTATTATTGGTAATTGGTTTAAAATAGGTTATTTTTCTGGAGAGGCAATTCAAAATTGGGATAATATGAATGATAGTATAAGTAATATTGATAATATAAATGGAAAGTGGGTTATTTGGAACTGTTTTTAATAGATTTTTTTGCTATGAATGAAAATCTGAAGCTAAATATGCCTATCAGTTTGTTTTGTGTGTGAGCACATAAATCACATCAAAGAAAATGTGATTTTTAACACTCAGAAGTCAACAAATTTTCACGATAGTTAACCTAAAAGTACAGGGTTTAGGGTTTACTTTAGCATGAATTTGAAATTTTTAAACCGCGTGTTCAGTTGCCATACGATAGACAGCAAAATATACTTACAAAATTGTATATAAAATTGTTAATATGTTGATAACGATAATACTTCGTATAAGAATCAAGCTGGTTAAATCGTTTCTAAATTATCTCTTCTATCGCCACTTGAAGACTTTACATCAACCTACCAAATACCTTATTCACAGCAATATTAAAATTTACAATTGCATTACATTTTCGTTAAATTGCAAATATCACAAAAAATAGTAACATTTGGTGTATGACATACTGGATGTAAATTGGAGTGAAATAAAGGGTTATTACAGCCAGCACATATTATACAGGATGTTCCATTTAAAAAACTCGAGAAAAGCTCATTTGAAAAACATCAAAATTTACTAAGTTCAAAGAACACCCTGTATCGTGTATCTTTGGATACTATCATCTACCTACTGGGTTTGACTATTGTCTCAGATAGTTTAAAGGCGAAATCGGAAAAAATGTCGATTTTACATAGTTTTTGAAAAGATCTTGCAACAGGCATATTTTGGAAAAACAGTTGAATATCTTTTGCTGTGGCTTAGCAACATACATGGTTGGATAAAGAAATTTAGTAGTATTCATAATATAATAAAACATACAGGACGTTCTATTTAAAAAAAAATTTACATACTTTCCGTCACACCTAAATGCAACACCCTGTATAAATGACAATAATTTTACGTTATAGAAAATGGCGAGTCAAACAACTTTTGTATAAAATATTTTTTTCATTCTCCAGCGACATATTTTCTTTTAAATTTTCTTTTTCAAAAAAACTGTTTTTGGGTTCTTGCTTCGATTTCTAAAATATAAAATGCAATTGAAAGAGGGAATAGAGACCATTAGAAGGATGTACTGTTCGGTCAGATCCAATAAAAAGTCGAAAAGTTATGGACGTTCAAATTCAGAAGTTTCCCATTATTTTCATATTAGTGTGAATGTCAAGACGGTGATTAAACTTCGATAATTCAGGCAAATTTCAATCGATTCTAATAAACATACTCGTATTAAACGCAAATTTAAATAGGCTTTCTATAAGAAATAGAAATAAAATATTATGGATTGAAACGGCCATCAAACTGTTGTTAAAAATCTGAAAATAATGGGAAACTTCTGAATTTGAACATCCGTAACTTTTCGACTTTTTATTGGATCTGACCGAACAGTACATCTTTATAAAGGTCTGTGTCCCCTCTTTCAATTGCATTTTATTTTGGAAATCGCATTGATAATGACACAGTTCTGCATTTTTATACACAGGCAAATACCCAAAAACCGTTTTTTTTTAATCGAGATTTTGGGGGTGTTTAGAAAATTTCGTGTATGCTTTCAATTATGTTCAGTTCTACCAGCTCAACAACTTACACTATGTCTCGTGAAAAGTATATTTTCACTGTAAAACAGTCTTATTAAAGCCAGGTATGGAATACAGTTATGGTGCATCAAAAACACCAATCTTCATCTGGACCACTGCATGGAGATGGTAACTAGCGAAATATCAAAATTTGCTAAGAAGCACGAGGATTGTCTACTCCTACTCCACCACGACAACTTTGAAGGCAATTAGCTGTTAGACAACAGTGCGCTAGTGCGTCGGCTGAAAAGAACTAAACCATTCGAACTAGTGCGCGAGTGATCAAAAGCCAGAGCACTCGTACTGTATACCCAGTGGAAGAGTATATAAAACAAAGAGTAAGTGAATAGTTTCAGTTAAAATAACTTGCCAGCCATTGACAAGGTGCACTGAACTGTAAATACTACTTATAACTGGAAAGGACGCGACATGGTGAATAAGTGGGGCAAATGCATTTGGTATGCAACCTGCAGTGACGTGGGCTAGCCATCTCTTTCTATCTCATACGGTACCATTGCCGTATGCGGTTTGAATTTACCTTATTTATTTATATCGTTTTCAATTTAATTGGAACAAATTAATCAACCCTTAAGTCTTGCAGAGACTTAAGTATATTAGATAATAATCTCTAATTTAATACAAGTTATATTTTATTCATATATTCAGCCTAATTAAAATTTACAGACTATGTACTATCGCGACTATTGCACTAACTAAAGTGGGCTTCATAATGTCTGGGCTTTGTCATTTCACATTAATGTCATTTTAAATTTTGACGTAATAAATAAAAATGTGGCAATAGGGTATTCCGGTGTTTTTGAAATTGTCATTTTTTACAAAGTATGGGTGCTACTGTTTGCTACTTCACAAGTAAAATATCAAACGTTTTAAATTAAGAGAAATCGTTGTTTGAAGTTTGAATTAGGATTGGTCTTTGTGACGTCACAAAGACCGCTCAAAGTGAGCGACTTGACAACGTTGCTATATCTAGGGTGCACGTAGTAAATTTTTGTCTTCTGTTGTGTCAACGTTTAGAATCGCTCGTTTGTTGACACCTGCTTTGGTTATTGAGGTTATATCAAACACTTGTTCAAAATGTATAAACTCCAACGCCGACATTGTTCTGTGCCGGGCTGTAACAGCAGTAGAACAGTTACTCCTGATAAGATTTTCTTTACATTGCCGACTAGCGAGATGAGAGATGTTTGGCTTCAAGTTTCAATGATCAAATCATCTCTAAAAAAAGTTACCTTTATTCGTTGTCAAACAACAGGGTCGCCAACCGTCAACTTGGCCGTTCAGCTGTTCGAGAGCTGTCCGCTGTTGCCACCGCTACTAGGGATCGGTAATCATCGTGTATTTCCGAGGGTGGTCGGTGAATTCAAACGAAATGCACTTTTAATTGCAATTATCTCATAGAAAAACTAAATAAAAAAGCTCATAGCTTAACTTTATGAATCCTCATAAATTGTACAATAGGTTAAACCGAATATCTGCTTAAATTTTGACATGACCGGAATACCCTATTGAATGAATTTCAGAAGGCATTAATTCAAGCTCGACTACATGATGGAATCAGCATTCGAGAAATTGCTACTGAATTAAGTGTCGGCAAGAATACCGCGAAGAATAAAATTGATGAAACCGGAACAAATTTGTCGGTGGACAAATACTGTCAGAGTTTAGACGTCATAGGTTAACAAGTACCGTCAAAGTAAATGCTAAATTCTTAAATTTTTAATTATCAAAATATACATATTTACAACAAATTTAATTCCCGACTTTCAATTGTTTTCGTCTTATGACGTCATCGACACGTTTTCTAAATGGCAACCCCATATCTTTTGTACTGATATTGATAGATCTGTTAATTGTCGTAAAGATAATTCACAAAACTTATCGTTACATTATAGTATATTATAAAATGAGTGTTATATACTATTTTTTCTACCTTGCGACATTAATTTTACATACATTTCGAAAATTGCGGTTGTCATCTTACAATCTAGAGTAGTTTTAGCGTCAACAGTTGGTTGCTCTGGTAAAATTCACAAATCCGATCGAGGCGAGCCAATGGCGATTGAGATGTCAGCCTTATTTGACACGACGTCAATATCATCAATCTTGGAAAACTAAAAGTTACCAAAAGTTTGTGATCTAGTGTTTTCAAAACGACACCGAAAGCGGTAGAAAAAAGAATTTCGAGAAAGACAGTCAGGCCAGACTGTGTTACTATGAGACCATTTTGAGGTTTCTAGGACTAACTACCTACGGTAGTCAGACAGTGACATATAGCCCACGTCATCGCTCTGTCTCTTTTGCTTGCGCCTGCCTCAAATCTCGCCAGCTAATCTACAGCGCGCGTCCCTTCCAGTTGGATTAGACTTCACTAACTATTTGTTCTGCCACAAACACTCTGCGTTTGAATAAAATGACAAGCAATAAAAAAACCTTTATCTTTACCCTTGCCCCTAACATCGGCCTTTCCCTTCGGTGGTTTACCAGCAGCCTTACCCTTCGGCTTTTCTTTACCCTTTCTCTGTTTCGGGACAGCTCCTTGCGACGTTCCAGGTTCCTGTCTTGGAGGGGGCGGGCTATCCGGATACATTTTGTACATATCCTCGAGATAGGGATCTATTTCGGCGGCTGGAGACAGCTCAACCTCTGGCGGCACGTACCGCTCCCTTTGAGGTGACACCCTTTGCTGTCTGAGGAATTCCGGCGTCCCCTTCTTCGCTGGAGATTTCGCTGGCGATCTCTGCGGCATTGCCACAGGCGATACGTCCGGCGAGGGAAGCTCCGGAAACGGTTCCGTGTATATCCAGAGGTCGTCCTCCTCCTCCGGGCTGTCCGTTCTTAACGGTATCGGCGACTTCCGAGGCGTCGTTAAACCCACACCGCCCATAGCTGGAATGTCGTCGCCCGCGTGCTCAACGCCGCTCTGCTTCATCTCTTTCATCCTGCGTCGCAGTTCGGCGTTCGTCCTGGGAGACGGTATAAGATCGTCTTCTACCAGCTCTACGTCGTCGTCCTCCGTTATGTACTCGAAGACTTGGTCTTCGACGTCAGGGAAGACTTCGTTCAGGTCAAGGCGACGATTTACCAGCCTCTGGTCCACCCTCGGAGATAAATCTTAGAAAAATGGAAAATTGTTATTTTTTATAATAATAATAACAAAAATTTTGAAGAAAATCCTAAAAAATTTTATAGGGGTCTGGGCAAGGAGAACATCTGTATCCAGAATTTTCCAAACATGCAGGATGTTACCAATTTTTGGACAGGCATTTGGGGGCAATCTGGCAAGTACAATTCTGAAGCGAGGAGAAGCGGAGTATGCATTATCCAGCTATGGAAGATGTACTTCTCTCCAAAGATGACTTCCTAAATGCTTGCAAAAGTTTAGCTCCTGGACCAGATAAAATTCCTAATTTTTGGCTTAAAAGGATAACCATATTGCATGAACATTTTGTAAAATGTTTTAACATTATGGTTATAATCCGGAACTGATACCGTCGTGGCTGACGGAAGGTGTAACTGTTTTGATTCCCAAAACGGAGAATACAATGGAAGTATCCCAATATACAGTGTGTCCACGAAAGTCCGCACCATATGGAAAAATATTTTATTGTGTATTTCTCAGAAAATTTTATTCTTTATAAAAGTTGGCGGCTCATATGAAACCAAAACTGCAACCATCAAATATGTAAATTTCCGTGCCATATACCGAGCGATTCAGAATATATGAATTTGTGATAAGAGTAAAGTACCTTTATTTTCATTATTATCGATAAACTTTATTTAGAAATGTTGTTTAGAAGTAAAAATTATATTCAAATATCAAATCAGAGCCACCTACCTTGAAAAAAAATATTTTCAGTTTTTTCCTTAATTATTACTCTTGTGACCAATATTAGTAAATGCCAATGGTACTAAAAGGTTCTTTTTAATCTACTTTTTGGAAATTTGAATATATTTTTTATATTTTTGTTATTTTGGTATGATAACTAATGTTTATTTAGAACTAGCACAAAATTACTCATTTTCTTGGTGCGAAGTTGATATTTCACCCTGTAGATATTAATATATCATACAATAACTAATTCAGCAGCATGTCTTAGCTTTTATTCAGTTAATATTAATGACTGTGGATAGGTTTATAATAGTAGTTATCCATCTACAGCGAGCGATTCTCAAGTGGTGAGACGCGCGGTACTGCCACTTACGAAATTTTATTTTCACTGATAATATTTTAATAAAAATAACTAAAGCATCAAACATCTATTGTTTCTTGAATTAATTATGACTGATTTACCCGTTATTAAGTTAATAACTATTATGAATATGTTAATAATGCTAATTTATTGTCTATGAACTTCTTTTATTTCTACTACTTAAAATGTTGGATAGATTCCTCTAAATGATTTATATCTCTAAATGGTCGGTGTTTGTATACGTTTACGTAAACCCACAAAAACAAATTTAACGGGGTAAAGTCGGGGGATCTAAGTGGCCAGGATCTTGATTCCGAATTTCTGCCTATCCAGCGATGGCCAAATTTATGATTTAAAAAGTTCTAGACAGAGTTTATATTGTGTATATGGGCGCACCGTCAAGCAGGAACCAAATTAACTCCCGTTGAATTAACGGCAAAAAAGGTGACAACTCTCTGTTCAGGAACTGAAGATATAATTCCCCATTTAAATTTTGACGAAAAAAAGGCCCAAATATTTGATTATTCAAAATACCGCACAGCACATTAGTCTTAAAATGGTACTGATCTCGGCATTATACTGTAAAGTTCGGGTTTTCATGTGCCCACCACCGGCAATTTTCTGAAGAAACAGTCCCATTTGACGTAAATGTTGCCGCATCTGTACAAAGAATATTTTAAAAACAACTATGTTCTCTTTCATTTTCAACCCAAAGCAGATGGTATAGTCATACCTGATGTCGAAGTCTCTTTCTTTTAGTGTACTTATAAATATTGGTTTATAAGGGTGATACTTGTTTAATTTTATTATTTTATGTACTGTTGATTTACTGCATTGGCTGTGTGAAGCAATTTGTCGAACAGAAGTCGTTTTATGCTCGATTACTTCTTGCAACACTGACAAACTTGTTTCCTCATTTTGGCAACATATTTTTGTGGGGTTTCTTGAAGCTATTCACATAAACTAACGTAAACTGCAGTGAGTACGATTAAATGGATAATGTCTGGATAATGCTTTTGTTTTTCATATCCACCTGAGATAACTGGTGTATGCTTATTTTAAAATTTAAACAATGTTGCATAAAGAAAATAACTAATAACTGTTTGTTTCATATTCTTTCTTTTTTGTATCATTGGGTTGCCTATACAAGAACCTATACTTAGGTGGTACATTCTTGCATAAAATAATTGATTCAAGACACAATTGATTGAGGTTTCAGTTATGTTTATTAAGATATTATCAGTGAAAATAAAATTTCATAAGTGGTAGTACCACGCGTACCACCACTTGAGAATCGCTCGGTGTAGATGGATAACTACTATTATAAACCTATCCACAGTCAATAATATTAACTGAATAAAAGGTAGATAAGTCACGTTCCTGAATTAGTTATTGTATGATATATTAATATCTACAGGGTGAAATATCAACTTCGCACCAAGAAAATAAGTAATTTTGCGTTAGTTCTAAATAAACATTAGTTATCATACCAAAATAACAAAAAATATAAAAAATGTATTCAAATTTACAAAAAATAGATTAAAAAGAACTGGCATTTACTAATATTTGTCACAAAAGTAATAATTAAGAAAAAAGCTGAAAATATTCTTTTTCAAGGTACGTGGCTCTGACTTCATATTTGAATATAAGTTTTACTTCTAAACAACATTTCCAAATAAAGTTTATCGATAATAATGAAAATACAGGTACTTTACTCTTATCACAAATTCATATATTCTGAATCGCTTGGTATATGGCACCGAAATTAACATATTTGACGGTTGCAGTTTTGGTTTCATACGAGCCGCCAACTTTTATAAAGAATAAAATTTTCTGAGAAATACACAATAAAAAATTTTTCCATATGGTGCGGACTTTCGTGGACACACTGTAGACCTATTACTTGTTTAAATTGTTGTTATAAATTACTAACTAAAATTTTAGGTACCAAGATTTATGAACGTCTTAAAGAAAATAATGTATTGCCCTCTGAGCAGGAAGGCATTTTAAAAGACAGTTATGGTTCAAAAGAACTGTTAATAATTAACAAGAAGATTGTTGAAAAGATCAAGAAGACTCGAGGAAACCTATCCTTGGCCTGGATTGATTATAAGAAGGCGTATGATAGTATCCCGCATGAATGGATTGTAAAAGCCTTGGAGGTATATAGGGTAAACAAAAAAATAATTTTTCTGGTAAACTCATGTATGTCTTTATGGTCTACTAAACTGTGCTTGCGTGGAGAAGACTCGTGTGTTTTCTCAGAGCCGATTAACATTAATTGTGGCATATTTCACGGTGATAGTTTATATCCTTTGCTCTTTTGCATTGGCCTATTTGCACTGTCTAGTGAATTGAATGAGGCCAAAGCTGGTGTTCAGTTATTGCCTGGCGAAAAGTTAATTGGTCATTCATTATATATGGATGACTTAAGATTATGCCAAAAATGATGAGCAGTTGAAGAGGAGCCCCAGTATAGTTAAACAATTCTCTGACGATATTGGGATGCAATTTGGTCTAGAGAAGTGTGCCAAAAATAGTATTGTCAAAGGCAGAATTGAGAGAACCGCGGATATATGCCTGAATGATCATACTAGTATTAACGAACTAACAGATAATGCTAGATATAAGTATTAATCTGGGAATGGATGAAGCCTTTGGTATTGATGATGAAGGGATGAAGGCGAAGGTTATAGGCGAATACATTAAGCGAGTGAGAAACATTTTAAGTTCTGGTTTAAATAGAAAATATAAAATGCATATGGTATTCCAATATTTCGATGCAGTATTGGAGTTTTAAACTGGACGAAGAAGGAAATACGCGATTTGGACATTAAAACTAGAAAACAGTTAACGTTAAATTTTATGTTTCATCCTAGGTCTGATGTCTGCAGGCTATACCTGCATCGTTTAGATGGAGGTCGTGGCTTGCACCAATTGGAAAATATTTATGATTTAGAAATGCTAAATTTAGGAAATTTTACAAAGGCCAATAAGGAGGACAAAATTATTAAACAATTAATTAGGGATACTTCTGGTAAGTCAATAATTGCAAACATAAACTAATTTTAGAACAATTTCAGGTGGAAGAACTAAGTAATTATGGAAATAAAATTTCAGTGGAGAGTTTAAAGCGAGAGATTAAGTTAAGAATGAATCAGAAAATGAGAGAAGATTATGTTAGTAAACCTATGCATGGTCAAGTTTTAAGAATTGTGGAGGGTGATGGTATTTCAAAGTCCGGATCGTTATCTTGGCTTTGTCATGGGAACATTAATGCTGAAACGGAATCCTCTATCATAGCGGCGCAAGATCAGGCAATACGTACCAGATATCATGAACAGAAGATTATGAAAGTTGCTCATGACAGGAGTTGTAGACTGTGTCATCAGGCTCCGGAACATGTCTAACATTTATTAGCGGCTTGTCCAGTCTTAGCTGAGTCGCATTACATTACTAGGCATGATAGGGTGGGAACATAAAATATACATTACAATTTGTGTTCCCAACTATTAGGTTTAGCAATAGTGTCTTGGTGGTATGACCACGTTCCATCTCCTGTTGTGAGTAACGATCATATTACCATATTATGGAACATGCCTGTTGCCACTGTGATAGAATGCTTGATGCTAATAAGCCAGACATCGTGGTAAAGGAATTCCAGAGGAAGGTATGCACGTTCATAGAAATCTCGGTACCTGCTGATGCGAATGTTGTAAGGAAGGAGCTTGAAAAACAACTTAAATATAAGGATCTCTCAATAGAAGTTGGACGTATGTGGGGAATGAAAGTAAACATTGTTCCGGTGATTGTAGGTTCATTGGGAGCAGTTACTCAAAATTATAGTAAACATGTCAAGAAGGTGCCGTGCAAAATTTCGCGCTGGGAAATTCAAGAAATTGCGGTTTTCGGAAGCGCGTTTCCTTGAATTTCCTTTGTATAATTTCCTTTGTATAATGTTTATTAATAAATAATGTCTTCATGTGTTTTTAATGACCTACTCACATTGCTGCACGGGGTTTCCACAGTTTTCCTTTGCTTTGCGAACTAGTGTTGCAAAGCATCAATGGCAATGTTTTTTCAAAATTGGGTTGAGCTGTGGTGATACCCGCAAAGAGAGTACCCTAGGCTTCAGCGAAGCTCGGTACTACCAATTTTCCCTGATGCTCTTCATTACTTTTCAAAATCTATTAGTGTAATTTTTGTATTTATATGTTGTATCCAAATTATATTATCTAGATTTAATATATTTAATGAGATGTATCAGAGAGTTCCAATAAATAATAATAATAATAATCCACGCCTTAACATCCCCCAACAGCTTTCGCCACTACGGGGGCATCGGCAGGCCCGAATTATCATTATTATGGCTCGCGTCTGTGGCACGTCTTAAGTTGTTTGACTTTCAGCATTCGCCGAGGAGTAAAGGAAAACAACAGAAAAACCTTTACTCTGAAAGCAGGGCGTGAGACTCGAACTCACGCCCCTCAGACTGATAGCCAAGCGCTTTACCGCTGGGTCACAGTCTGCCTGTGTTCACAACGCTTTCCAAAGCCTTTATTATGCGCTACCGCCTACCTGTCTTCCCTTCGAAATAATCAGGACCTCCTGTAAATGGTTCGTCCGGCGGTAGGCCAAACTCTTCCGGACCGTACGTCGTCCTTGCTCCAGGACCTTGTCGTATCTTCGGAACCTTCGAGAACACTGGTGGCGTCCTGTGCGCTCCCGGCAATCTATCCGGATACGCTAGCGAATAAACGAACGAGATAATCCAAGGATTCATACCGAACTAGCAAACGGAATACCTGCATCTTGCTCGGCGTACATCTCCTCCAGCGTTTGCTCGGGGCCCGAATCCTCGATGTGAGATATCTCCAAAATAGCATCGTCGATGATACCCTGGGCAGCAGGGCTAGTCGACGCCGCTCCTATTTCCGCCAAATTTTGCATGGTCTGCTCCAAATTGGTCATCTCTAGCGGCGAGCCTCCAATTGAAGTCCTCTGAGGCGTCTTTGGAGGAGGCGACCTTGGAGGCGCAGGTGGCGGGGTTTTTGCTTTAACTTTACAGCCGCAGGGCTGCTTTATAGGTGGAGCTCCCGCCTGGGGAATCCTTTGCGGTATCCTTCTGGGTATCCCTTAACAAAAGCTTATTGTAACAGGGTTGAAAGAAAAACACTACGTTAAATACCTCCTTTCCTCTGGGGCAGTCGCGACTTGGGAGGTTCTGGTTTCGGTGCCGGCTTAGCGTCACTCACAGACGTGGATGGCTCCTCCGATGTGGACGTTGGAATCGGCTCCCGTTCCTGCGGAGAGATATAGGAGCCACGGGCTTCCGCTTCTTCAAGACGTTCGATACGTTCCTCCTCTTCGAGTTGCCCTGGCACGTCTCCCCCCTCCGGCGTCTTCATCATTTGAGAGTCGTCTAGGAAGCCCGGCTCCTCCTCAGTAAAGAGAGGAGGCGCCTCACCCTCGGGGAAGTCAAACTCGCCAAGCTCCTGTTCTTGTTCCTGCGTTTCAGGCTGTGGCGGGGTTTGATAGGGAAGGCTAGGAGCTTCATCGAACCTATCGTCAATCCTATCTGGTGTATCCATTATTTGCGAGTCGTCTAAGAAGGTGGGATCGCCCTCGAAGAAGATCGGAGACGCATCCCCCTCCGGCAAGTCGAATAGCTCCTCTTCAGGTTGCGGTGGCGTCTGGTAAGGCAGGCTAGGAGCTTCGTCGTATCTCCCATCATCGACCCCCTCTGGCGTTTTCATCATTTGATTGTCGTCTAAGAAGCCTTCGATCCCCGGATCGCCTTCGAAGAACATCGGGGAGGCTTCCTCGCCTTCGAAATCGGGAGCTTGAGCGGGAGGGGTCTGATAAGGTAGACTAGGAGCCTCATCGAATCTATCATCCATCCTCTCCGGCGTTTTCATCATGGAGGAATCGTCCAAGAAGGTTGGGTCGCCTTCGAAGAAGATCGGGGACGCATCTCCCTCCGGCATATCGAATTGGTCCTCTCCGGGTTGCGGTGGCGTCTGGTAAGGCAAACTAGGAGCTTCGTCGAATCGCCCCGGGACCCTCTCGGGTGTTTTCATCATGGAGGAATCGTCCATGAAGCTTGGACGTTCATCGCCTTCGAAGAAGATGGGCGACGCCCCCCCGTCGGGCATATGGAATAATGGTCCGCACGGCGACCCAGGGCCGCACGGCGAGCTTGCGAATGGTCCCTCGCCTCTCTCCTCTCTCTCGGCTTGTTCGGCCATACGTTCCAGCATCGAGAACTCAGCTGATGTATCACTACGTGACTGATTAGGCTCGAAACCACCTGATGCTGCCCGTTGCGCTAAACCTGGATCAAAAGACCTATCGGGGTACAACTGCTGGTATTGCTGTCTAGCTTCCCCCATAGGATCATATCCTTGCGCTTCGTACATGGACGGTTGCTCGTCTATAAAAGACAACCGTCTTCTCACGTTATCGGCTGCGGGCATCCCAGTTTGAGCGTCATATTGCATTTGCGGCCCAAATCCCCTCGGCGACTGGTCATACCTTTGCGCGCCGTCTAGCCTGGTCGATTCTAAAGGCCCTTGCCCTTGTGTTGGTCGTGACGGGCCGCTCGAAGATGCCGTTTGGCCTGTGGCCGTGCCCGTCGTCGAGCTGTCTTTATCGATGGGGTCGATGATGAGTTCTTCCTGAGGCGGTGGGTCGCTAACGCTGATCAGGTTTGAGCCCCACGTCGGCGGAGTTCGTCCTTCCGGTGGCATTGCGGAGCCTAGTGGTGAAGTCGTAGCTATACTGGTCTTGGTCTCCGAGACGAAGCTAAACCTCTCTCTTTCATCTCCTTTGAAGCTAACTTTCCTACCAGAAGCGTCGACAGCTTGAATAAAAAAAAGTTAATCAGTTCATAACTTGTGAAACACCTAGACTGATGGTCTAGTCTACTACTCGGTTTGTACTGTTAAAATAAACCTCGTCTTTCCGATATTTTTTACACCTAAATCAAATTTCGATTAAGTAACATTTGGAATATCGTCTGTTTTACTTGTTAGCTCTCCTCTGGTCTGCGATCCTGACCTAGACCTATCCTTGGATGGAGTGAAAGGTTTATTCTTTGACTTCGATCTGGATCTCCTGGTGTGCTCGCTGATGGCGCTCATGGATTCGGACTTCTTCACCTGGCTGAGGGCTCCCCTCGGGAAGATGCCCTTCTCCATGTTGTCCCATTGGGTTATGGGATCGGACGAGAAGGCGTAGTAGGCGTGGACGCCAAAATTGGGGATGTCCTGGGCTGCGGCGTATTCCAGAAGGTCTCCTGAACACTCCGCCGTCATTGGGGGGAACTCCGCACTCAGGCCAAGAATGTTCTTCCTCCGTTTGAGGTTCTCCTCGGTTTCTAGCCATGTTTTTGCAACATCGCGAAGCTATGGTGGATAAGTGGGATGATTAGAAGATCGAGAAAAATTGATGAAGGTCGCTAAATACTTTTGTTGAGAGAGGTTAGTTGTACCAACAACCTCTTCGTGGGGGTTGTTTGGTACAACGGAAGCTTGTCAGGTGTGAAGAAAAGATGGATAAAATGATATAGAAATGTGACAAGCTTGCGTTGTGCCAAACAACCCCCATGAATGGGTTGTTGGTACAACTAACCTAAACGGTAAATCCAACATATTTCTTCAGGTGTTTACGATTTGGGTAAGTTGTACCAACAACCATGGGCGTATCCAGGGGGGGGGGGCAAGTATTTTGGTATTATGTTTATTGCATAGCACTCTTTCCCTTATGCACACAAGGATGGTTATGTTTATTTAGAAAGCAATGATCCCCTCCAAATTTTTTCATATCAAAAAAAGTCGACACGTATTTTTTATCGAAATTTTGATTTTTAATGGTGCCTTTCGAGGCCTCAAATTTACCTGGGAAGAAGACATTTTTTGGTATTTTTCGAATAATTGTTTTGGGTTTGGGAAAACTCTTGGGAGCTATGAAAAATAAACGGAAAATGTTTGTGGCTCTAGATTTATTTGATTGATTTTGTTTTATAAAATCGTTTATCATAAAGCATCAAATAACATGTGGTCAACATTATATCATTATTATTAGTTTCTTTTATTGATTATTATAAATTATTATCAATATAATTCATATAGCATATCGGAAACGGATACTACAAAAAGAACAAATTTAAACATAAATTGTAACATAAGGGAACTATGAAAACTAAACGTAATATTTTTGTGGAAAATATTATTCAAGGTCAAGTGTTATAGTCGTTTCTTGTATTATAGTCGTATGGGAATAGGTGATATTAGGGGTAGCACCTTCCCAATACCATTATTGAATGCAAAATTTTATGCGCTTTCGGAATTTGTATCACTTGTTTCTCTGAGGTTGTTGCAAAAAGTTATGGGCAATTTTTTATTGAGATGACAAGTGCTCTTATAAGGTGACGCGTAACGAAATTAATCAATTTCCGGCAGCACCGTTTGATGAATTTTTGGAGCAAAACACTGGGGTATAGTACTTGAACCCTATAATTTGACATGTTTCATAACAAAATTCGAAAAAGAAATTATGGTTATCTTTTATGGCTAACTTCCCCGCGGTCAAGAAAAGCATTTTAGAACATGCGATAGAGTCACATACACAAAATTATTAGTAAACGGCTCGGCGCCAGTCAACACCGCACGGCCCCTTTGATCTTCGCCGCAACACATGTTCAAAGAAATATGCCGCCGTTCCCCTAATCTAATCAGTGTGTTGCTTGCATTTTGCTGCGGAGTGTACAGCTTGTTCCCTCCTCTCGCACCTCAGTTTCGTCGAACTTTGGAGGCGGGTAACTGACATTTACTCTTAAGTAATCATAAGTTTTTCCAAAACCCGAAAAATTATATTTGCATACATACAGCATGTTAAATTTAGACAACTGCCCCCCCCCCTTCCGATTTGAGCTGGATATTATCTACTTATGCCCATGCCTACAACCCTTTCGTGGGGGTACAATAGTTGGTCTATATAGGCTGTCCCAGCGAAGCGGCAAAGTACGTTAATAGCCTTAAGGAATTGAAGTACACATTTCTTTCATATAGGAAAGTTGTAGATAATCACTCGATCTATAACTAGAAAATATTGTCATATATACAGGCTGTCCCATAACGGAGTGCCAACACAAACTTATGTTTTTTAAATGTAACGCTAGGTATATTGTTACAGATTTTAATTCACATGTTCGAGCTGACTATTTTGATATCAACTTGTATTAGGCTATTATCAACTGTTTCCGAGATATTGTCAAATTAATGTCAAAAGCTAGCATTTTTAAAAAAGTTATTCTGTGGTAACTAATTAAGTTGGAGAAACGAGACAAGTCTTTCCAGACAGTAAAAATAATGCTCTTTTTGATAGCTATGATCGATTTGCGTTTTTCTTATGATTTATCGCAGATAAATTGAGGTTTGCTAAATGTCAAGTAACTTAAGAATTTTAAATAGCACACTGTATATTTTAACTGTAGTGTAAAGTTCGATAAACCAGCTTTCTAAAAATGCCATATTTAGTAGGTCTTTTATCACCAGATTTAAAAGTTATTTAGCATCAAATTTAAAATTTTTTCTAATCTTACATTATGTGATATAAAATATCTAGTTGCCATGATAAAAATCAACCTTTCAAACAGTTCAAACATGTGAATCAAAATCTGCAACAATATACCTAGCGTTCCATTTAAAAGAACACATAAGTTTGTGTTGGCAATCCGTTGTGGGACACCCTGTATACATGCTAATATTCTCTGGTTATAGACCGAGTGATTATCTACAAGTTTCCTATATATGAAAGAAATGTGTACTTCAATTCCTTAAGGCCATTAACGTACTTTGCCGCTTCGCTGACCACTTTTGCCAGTGCAAGTTGTTCAACAGGAAGCTGCATTTGTTTAAAAGTTGGTATATTTCTGGTCAATACTATAAGTTAAGTGTGTGTCTTTACTTTTATGTCATTTCCAAATTCTTCCAGTCGTTGGTTGGCTGGATTATCGGCAAATGGCCCGAACAGTCTACCTTTTTGGAGGACAAATAGCAGTAGTTTTAGATAGTCTGTTCGGAGCCTCTCCGTGCCGGTACCTTCGTCGCACAACTTCTGCGTCCATGCTGCTGCCAAGACTCGCTCTACAAAACGAATTTGTTGATCATAAATATACGATAAATGGTGTCCTTCCTTACCGTTTGGGTCTGTTAAATTCAGCACTAACGGTTTGGCGAATCGCACGTAAAACAGAAAGTTGTCCTGGAGGTCTGGAATCCTTCGTTCAGGTGCTGCAGCCGCCTGCTCGCCGGCTGGCGGCGATTTAGGCGCTTTTGGGACCATCTTGCACTCTGTATCTTTTTGTATGTGTTTGAACTAAAATGTGTTATCACCGAAATTTTGAATCATCCCCCTTTTTGGTTTTGGTAATAGAGAAATGCGAAATTGTCAAATTATTTTGTTATTGTTTCACTCTAAACTACTGATTTGACATGTCGTCGGTCAGGCAGGATCTCCGCTGTCAATCTGCGCTCCGATTAGCGTCAAAATCATCAGCAGCGTCCATAGATTCTCACTAATCGCCGAGCATCGCAAACGTCAGTTGACGTTTTGAGGTTATGGAAGCTCCAACGTCGCAGGTAATCGAAATTTTATAATACGAGCCTTTTTCACGAACTTTTCCAGATCAACAGAAAGAATTTTACCTCCTTAAGTTTATTACAAGCTACATTTGGCACAAAAGACAACTCAAATAACTAAAATCTATTCAACGCCTTTGACACAAGACAGAGCTCAAGATATTACGTAGAATACTGGAAACACTTTAAACGCGAGAGAAAAAAGACTAGTTCCAAATCACCAATTTGGGTTTAGAGAAACGCATTCCACTATCAGTAAACTGTATATACTACGTACAACTAGAAAGGACCCGTAATCGTCAATAAGTGAGGCAAATGCATTTGGTATGCAACCCGCAGTGATGTGGGCTAACCATCTCTTTCTATCTCATACGGTACTATGACCGTATGCGGTTTGAATTTAACTTTTTTATTTGTAATATCTTTTTCAATTTAATTCGAACAAATTAATTATCCCCCAACTGTTGCAGACTCTTAAATACATAATCGCAGATTTAATAAAAGTTATATTTTATTCATATATTCCGCCTAATTAAAATTTACAGACTATTTACTATCGCGACCATAAAAAAACGAGACACTCAAATTTGCACTAATTGAACTGGGCTTCGTAATGCCAGGTCAGTACCCTTGTCATGACACATTAATGTCATCGTGAATTTTGACGTAAGAAATAAATGTCACGAATGAATTTCAGAAGGCAATAATAGGGTATTTGACTGTATTAAAAATATGGCTTTTATTATAGTCATCCTAATAACTTACAGTTTACACAAAATGAACCAAAATTAAAATTGAATTTTATTCACGTCCTATCACGTGATTGAAAACGCTCTGTAATTGGCTCAGTTTCCAGTGACGTCATTCGTTAGTACGCTTAGAGCGCGTTCGGTTTGTCAGGGTAGGGTATGGGGTGAGCAATGGTCAGATAACCTGGGTCGGCTGTCTCTCTCTTATATGCAGATAATCGCCGTATGACGTTAGTCCGCCTATTGTGCAGCGCGTCACTCTCACCGTACCCTACCCGATTATCCGAACGCGCTCTTATGCTTCTCCCGTTCGAATTTAACAGCACTAAAGTGCCATGTAAGCATAACTTTGTAGGTTAGGTTAGCCCTAACCTTAAGCTGTCAGATCAGATAATGCCTGGTTCGAAAATACGATAGATATCTTATTCTAGTCAGTTTTACTTATGTCGAAGTAATCTTTACAACAAGAAACACTTGTATTGGCCGCTATTTATTTCATTTGGATTTCTACGAGCCAACCACTTTCTTCGTAGTTTCAAATCTTGCGGAACAGCTACAAATAGTTTATCCGGAGTTTTTATTGACGTATTTCTGCATTGTGGATTTATACACCATTTATAACCCATTTTTATGTAGAAATGTGAAAACAACACATCATACAACACAATAACCAAACGGCGACGATGCCGATACTGACAGACCATATGGGCCGATTTGACATCTACTATTGTGTGACGTCACACAACAGAAAGTATCGCTTTGGCGGGACTTTTTGTGATTCTATTTTTAACGCTGATGTTTATGAAATATTGAGGAAATAATTACGAAAAATAATGCATTTACAATGTATAGTGAAGGAATAAACACTAAGATGATTTTCCAATAATAATCAAATACCCTATTCAAACTCGGCTATACATGATGGAATCAGCATTCGAGAAATTGCCACTGAATTAAGTGTAGGCAAGGATACCGCGAAAAATAAAATTGATGCAACCGGGACAAATTTGTAGGTTGACAAATACTGTCAGAGTTTAGACGTCATAGGTTAACAAATACTGTCAAAGTAAATGTTACACAACTAAAATTGTTGAGAATATAAGTGCCTAATTTCACTTTGCTGTCCCCGCTTTTTACGCTCGCGATGGTACTCTCAAATTATACAGGGTGTGTATAAATTGGCGGAAAAGCTATACGTGGCGATGTTCTTCGTAAAATTCTGAGTAAACAATCTTTATACTAAAATGTTCTAGCGTCATTATTGTGCCCTCAGGAGCCATTTGAAAGAAACATAGATTTGGCAACGCTGAATCCAACAGGTGTTCGTGTTACTATGCACTGTAAACAATGGGTCCGTGTACCATATACATATCGACATACTCATTAAACGTATATTCCATGTTGAACGAACGAAAAGATAACGTAAAATACAATAACTAATAAACTAATTAACTAATGAACTGTAGGAATAATCACGGTAGAACGGTAGAACTGACGAAATTAGCACAAACAAGTCAAATTACTTAGTTTGATTATACAACTGTCAAAAGTGACAAATGCCAAAATTAAGTTACCCATGTTCTACAGTGTTGTCGAATGTATTTTTATGACAAAATTAACGAAATACCGAAATTAAAAACAAACTTTTTAGGCAGATTGTCGACTCAGAATTTTGCGAAGAACACCGCCACGTGTAGCTTTTCCGCCAATTTATACACACCCTGTATATTAGTACTTATTCCTTAATTTGAAACATTTGCAGTCCAATAACTAAATGTTCTTTATATTACTGAATTAAGGAAACACATTCTGACATTAACAGCAGTTGCTGATTATATTTATTCAATAATATTAATATTTATAAATTATTTTTCCATTTTAAAATTTTTATTCATTCGAAATATGTATACTTTGAGCGCGTAAAGTAAAGAAATATGACACAATGTCCGAAACGTTTTGTTATTTGATTGTTTTCAATTGTTTTCGACTTATGACGTCATCGCCACTTTACCTAAATGGCAACCCCATATTCTTTGTACTGATATTGATAGATCTGTTAATTGTCGTAAAGATTATTCACAAAACTTATCGAAAAACTTATCGAGAAAAAGACAGTTGAAAGTTAGGGTTTTATTGATAACTTTTGTTTGTTTATGGTAAGCGAATAGGCGTTTTTAAAAACTGCATATCTCGTCAGGTTATGGCGTTTTTTTACCTTTTTTTATGAAGCCGTCCGTACCCCGTGTAAAGACCCGCTGTAAATGCGTCAAAAACATTTGGGAACAAATTTTTGGAATTCAAATTAAAAATGCAAAGATTTAGGTTTACTATGAGACCATTTTGAGGTTTTTAGGACAATGGCTTCAGCTGAAATAAAATAGAAAAGCGAAACACTACTGCCTTCCGCTATCTACCTACGGTAGTCAGACAGTGACACACTGCCCACGTCATCGCTCTGTCCCTTTTGCTTGCGCCTGCCTCAATTCTCGCCAGCTGTTAGATTAGAGTTCACTGCGAATGAGTTAGAGCTACATATTTATTTTTATCACACAAAGTTTTATTATGACAATACTAATTTATATTACAAATACGCTTTGCAAAAATAAACAAAGGCACTACAATTTCTCTATGGGATTGTCTTCTTCTTTCTTGGTTTGCTTTCTCCACTCTGTTTTGCCGGCTTCGGCGATTTCGAATGTTTTATCGAATCCCTTGTCAAAGCTGGTAGTGGATCATCGTGACACCTCATAGTGATGGGCTGTGCAATTTTCGAGATCCTACCCTGTAAAGGAAGCAAAACATGTTAAGAAAAAGATATTTTTCTATGTTTAGATACTCTATAGACATGTTGTCTTTGGTTGAATCAACTATATCACCACAAAATAGGATACCAGATTTCATACGACTATGAATATGAAATCGTAAATCGTTTGCCAAAGTATTGAGCCCTATGTTTGATGGCCCTGTGTTTATTCCCTGACTTATTTCACTATATTATGTCTCTTTTGATATTGTGTTCATTGCATAAACCTTCAAACACAGAGCTTAAATAGTTTTGCAACAGAGGAAGAACTACAAGAAAGTATAGTCTATCCAAATGACATTATTGAAATAAGAACGCTAGGGGCCTTACTGTAAACACCGCTGGCGGTATGGGATAGTCCTTCGGTCCATACCCAAGATCCCTACACTCCTCCAGAGGCTCGATCATCCGCGGGCTGGTGCTCTTCTCCGTTTGCGTAGCCGACGTAATCTTCGTAGCAGTGAGGGTCTGCGTAGACTTGGAATCGCTGTCCGGCCACGAGCAACGCGAATGCTTGTAGTCATCGCCGGTAGAGCAATCCTTCGTCGTCTTCTGCTTGTCCTGATGAAGAACGAGATCGTCCTTCTGAGGATCAGACTTACCACTCGACTCCCCATCAGTCAGCAGCCTCCTAATATCATTCAGAGGCTCGAAAGGTTGCACAGCGATCGGAGGGTCTCTCCTCTTCTTCGGCTCTTGTTCCTTGGCCATATGCTTGTGTTTCAAGCACTCCATGCAGATTTTCCGCTGGCGCAGCAACTCAGATTGCGTTGGGTTGCTCATGACCGACTCTGTTTCTATGCTGGGCACAACATGCCTCCTCTTGGACTTCTTGTAGATCTGGCTGATCTCCTCTGGCCTGTAGGTTTGTGGATGGGCTCGAGTGGTGTATCCAGGAGCCGTTTGAGGCTTTTGGGTGTGGTAGTCGTACTCCCGGAAGTTTTGGTAGGTCTCCATTGAGGAACTTGAGTACCTCGAGTATTTCGGAGCTAGTGGTGCTAATGTGTGAACGTTCTGGTTTGTAGTTGGGTACTTGTAGATCCCCGGCTTCAGTCTTTGGCCTTCGTACGCGTGCCTGTCGTCGTATCTACCATATTCGATCAATTTAGGTTTTTCTTGTTGAACGGGAAGATTGATATCGTCGAGTAAAGGCGAGGAGATGGAATCATCATTAACAGTGCTAACGCTGACGGCGTAATTATAATATTTCTCGCTGTCGCCCATAGGAGCGTCGTCAATGTCGTAGGTTTCAGAATACGCGTCATCAAAGTCATCAGCTTCGATGTGGTGATGGTTCAGCACCGACGATTCCTTCGCTTTCTTCTGGCAAGCGTCTATAAACCGATCGGTGGCGTTTTTATCAAAGTTCATCTTCGGCGTTCGTATCTCTTCTGACGATAGCACCTTCTGGGGGACGTACAAGACTGGGACTACGTAGTATGGCAATGACGGCTTATCCACAGGCATCTTCTTCGTCGGCTGTCCGCTGGAGCGTGGTACGTACTCGTAGAGGTAGTCTGTCTTCGGTTCCGGTTTGATCCTGGTCGTCGCTCCTGCGTTGGTGATCTGACGTGCTAGATATCGTTGACGTAACTCCGCAAGTGCGTTTTTCGTGGACGGATACCGAACGTCGCCATACTGCGCGTCACCGTCGGTCTTCTTCATCGTAGTGGTGGTCGCGTCCTTGCTGGAATCTTAGAATAACACGGCCGTCTGTCTTTGTCGTCCGCACTTTTAATTTGATGATAACATATTATTGTAATTTTGGACTGCGCATGGGAGTGACAGGTGTATGGGGACGAATGGCAATTGTCAGCGTGCGACACCACGCGCGTGTTGACAAATATCTCCTACGATGATGGAGGTTTCCACGGAAACATGAAGATTGACGTTTTGTGAGTGTCTGTTTTTGACTGAAAGGTGTCACCTTTTGGTAGGCTTGTTGACTAATCGCGCTGTGTTTTGTGTTTTTGAGGTTATGGAGGTTATATAATGACAAAAACTATGTAAAACTAAGTAATTTTTGCCTTCCCAGCCTAAATTAGATAAAAAAAACACGTTTTTGAAAGTTTTAAGGTCATTCCAAAAGATAAAACGTAAAAAGCAGCGTTTCCTGTAAACTAAACAAATTCAGTGCTTCCCGCTAATTAACCCTCTGAAATTCTTAATAGCGGAGCCGACCTTGAAAACGGGTTTCTAAAACTCTTACCAAAAGAAGGTAGCGGCGAAACTTGGTAACCTAATAAAGTTAAAAGCGCCGTAAGCACAGTAAATCCTATGGACATGTACTGTTATCGAACTCGGCGATTCAATTATAGTACGATTTCCTGCACGGTTCGCTAAAAATTCATCATTGTTAAAGTTCTCTAATCTGATAATAGGTTGATGTTTGGATTTGAGCTCTCTGCTATGTTGGTTGAAGTAGATTTTTGAGCTAAGTCGAAAACCTCATCACAATTCGCTCACACAGAAAAGGTGTAACGCACCTTCTTCTCTGGTGCGGTGAAGAAGTGTTACACAATAAATATAACAATATTTAACCCTGTTGTAGGTAGCTCGTAGGTCCTGGGTTCGTCGGAATACAATACGATGATTTAATAATGTACTAAATGTATTGTTCACCATTAATTATTATTTACATACACAAAGAAAATACCATAGACAGGAAATATCGGTTTAGGGACATGTTATTTCTTCGGCGGCGGGGTTCGGGTATTAGTTAAACTAATCGGTACAGGAAACAGGTTAACGGAACGGGAAAATATTCCCGATTCGGTGACGGCGGATATCGACAATACTTAGTAAGCAGTTCGGTATATTATCAACAGCATACAAGGGGCCATCAGATAATACGTTGAGTTCTAACACCAGCATGCAAAGGGCCAGTAGGGAGGACTCTGAGCTATTTTACCAGCATTCAAAGGGCCAGCGGAAATCGACTGAGTTCTCCCGCCAGCATAAGGGGCCAGCAGGGAGACTGTTTTCTAGAGGGAAATGCTCGGGCTTATATACCGTCAAAACGACCCCCATTATTCACGAAACTGGCTGTCTGGGCGGCTCAAAAACATTATACAAGAATCACATACCAAACCAGTCTCGGAACTAGTTTATGTATCGGACGTTCAGACGAGTTCAAAAATATACAAAAACAGGATTTTCCAAAATACATGCACACAAGTAAAAGTTATACAATCACTAAAAACTTATTACTAACAAAATAAACATGCATTGCTTTATGAGGAACGGTGTTTCGCTACAAAGGCACAATTAAGCGTTTGGTGTTAAGAGTAAATGTTAGTCACCGGCCTCAAAAGTTCGACGAAACTGAGGCGCGAGAGGAGGGAACAAGCCGCGCCCACTGTACACTCCGCAGAAAATGCAAGCAACGCACTGATTAGATGAGGGGAACAGCGGTATCGTTCTTTGGCGGCGAAGATCAAAGGAGCCGTGCGGTGTCGACTGGCGCCGAACCGTTTCCTAATAATTTTGTGTATGTGACTATCGCATGTTCTGAAATGCTTTTCTTGTATATTTTAAATACAAATACAATTCCACAAAACAATACAGTGATACAGATTAATTAATTGCTTTATTATAACATTCCTATTTTACTACTAACTATGGTTGAACATTTTACCTTTTGTATGTTGAAAAAAATTGTAGTTTTGGTAAAACAGACAGCTTTTCTTACATAAATCATTTATTGCTTTACATTTATTATTAGAATTAGTAACTAATTATCAGTTAGCTCCGAAGAAGCGAACAGCATGGTTCGAGAAGACAGTAATTATGAATTTTTACTCACGGCATAAACCGGTAACTATTTATCATCTAAATTTAAATGACTCTGGCCGTGAAAGCATTCGTACTCAGATACTTATTTAAATCCATTTAACGTTTTCTTAGTGCATCAATAATCTCGAATGTCTCGTTCGTACTTAGCAGAGATCGATACTTTCAGGTAAAACACACCTCATATAAAAATTCAAATTTTTATCGGGTGACGCAAGTAGGTGTTAGTAAATATAATATTCCTATTTTAATTCTAGATACAGTTGGATACTGCATTTTGAAATTTTACTCAAAATTATTATTGCTATGTATAGACTTGGTAGTATACGTACTTCAATTTCAATTGTAGGTATGAGAAAAAATAGCGATTTCGATAAAACAGGCAGCTTTATGTATATGTATAAGTCATTTATTATATATTATATAGATACATGTTCAAATATTTTAGACCTTTATAAAAGTTTTTTGCCATATATGGTAATCCGGCACGCTTACGCCTATAAGAGAGTATTGCCCAAATTAACTAGCGAAGTTAATTAGCGAAGAATTACACTACACGTATAATATCTACATATACACTTACCGCAGGTACTCTCGCAAGTTATTAGTGTTCTTAGAACGCGGGCCACATAAAGTCAGCTGATTTTTTAATTTGCCCATATTTCTAGCGTCTGTTTTACGTCTGTTGTACAACAAGTAGAACTAAAGATAACCCTCCTACATAGATTGCGATTGCCCTGAATACATTGCCAAGCGACAAGTGTTTGGTATTAATATTATTTTCTAAATCTAAATACCAATATATTTGAAATTCTATGACGAAAAATAAATGACTGATTAAAAATTAAATTACTTGTATTGCTTTAGTAATAATTTATATAACTCCTATTAATTATTTAGTAGTTGTAACCTTGTAAGTAGGTATTGCGGTTGTTGATTATTCTTCGTTCCGTGTGTCGTACGGGGACTGCACTATAAACCCTCGCGGGAACATGCGCTCCTTATTTATAACTCGCTCTTTGCTGTCTGCGTAGAGTCCATCAGGACGGAGTCCATCGTATTCGGTTTCTAGCCTATGTTGGTCGAAATTCAGCAATTCATGTTGATCACATACACTTACGCAAGAACATGCTGTCCTAATTTATAAGCGAGTCGTTGCTATCTACGTAGCACCAGCACGGTAAAATTTATTTTTCGTATGGCTTTCGTTTGCCGGGCGCGGCGCCGCTACACCTCCCGTGTCAACATGCGATCAATATTTTTGCTAGGCCGAAATTGCTCAATATTTGTGATTCCCCTGGCTACGTACTCATGCTGCTGCTTCAGACTGTACCATTTGAATTTGATTGGTCGAAGAAAATGATGTGGTGTTTATCCAACAGATGGCTGCACCGTACGACTATAAAATATGTTATTCTCGTCTCATTCACATGTTCAAAAAACCAACGGTTAAATCATTACAACATTCATATTTTGTTGTCATTTTTTTACACAAGTTCATGAAGGCTCAATACAAAATGTTGTAATATTGCTTTTTTGATGTTTGGTTCGGATTTGGAAAAAAAAAAATAACAAAAATTACCAATTATTGGCTTCTTTAGCAAGGGTAAAAAACAAAACAACAACGCAAATGAAAAAAGTGGCATTCGTACCCGGTGTAATACACCTTTATCTATAATTTAATGTATTACACGTGATTATTAACACACAATTAAGCTCAGGATGTTTGGTTTTATGTAGTGTTGTTTTGTAGTACGCTACTACCTCTAGTGATTCCTCTTAAGGCTGATACATTCATATCACTCATTACATAAATGTGACGTTACACTTACCAGTTAACACAAAAAATAACACCAACAGCTTGAAGAAATACTTTAATATACTAATATTTATAAAAGAAATCGATATAAATACTACTATCACCAAAAATCCTAAAAGCAGGCAGTATACCTATCCAGATTATCTTCAATTATTTATGTCCTTGGGAGTCATAATCAAACTGACATCTTTTCTCTTGGACACCTCGCTTTTCTGCCTCTCCAGGTAGGCCAACGTATAACCATCCTGCTTAAAAGTCCCATGAACCATCGGTGGATTCCTAGTACTGTTACCACTCTTGGGAATCTGACTTTTGGACTTCTGCATCGTCGTCTTGTTATTAATGAGGACAGCCTTGGAGGTGGAGTGCGCCTTCAGCGTGGTAACCGTTGTGCTGCCAATACTCTTAACACTCTGCTGCTTATCCAGCGCTTTTATGCCATTTCTTTCGTACGAGTTGGTGTTATGTGTCGATCCTCTTGGACTGTACGTGGTATAGGCGTCTTTTTCTTCCCTGTCTTTCGGTTTCCTCCTGGGCAGTTTGCTCTCGGAGTCTTTCCTCTTCGGTCTGGAAGATCCGGCCGATTCTGTATCCTTATTCAGCTGGACCGTTCTGATCTCCCGCTCCGATGGTATGATGGCAGCGTCGTGCTTCTTGTGGTGCCTGTGGTGATGATGCCTGCGTGCGGATTGTTCGGACATTTCATCTTCTTCTTCGTCGGGTTTGGGTGTGTCGGCGGTAGCTAAAACGAAGAAGTATTACTTGGGTGTTGTTTTGTTTTAAATGCCTAAAAAACAGCAACTTAAAGACCAAGTCATAGACCAAGTGATTTCTGAACTAGTAGAGTATTATTTGAAGTGATTTATGAGTTATGACAGATGATTTATGAACCTCAAGACATTAATAAATAAAATAACGCAAAACAAAATGGAAAAAATGTCAAATATGACAATATGACATTCACGTATGAAAGCCTACTAAAGATTACAAATGAATTCAGTTGTCAATTTTCGTTGATTAGAAACGCCATAGAAGTAAAATGGGGCATCTTAGTGAAGTGCCCTTCGAGTGTCCCCTTCCGTTATTCAGCGTTTATGGAATCGCTTTCGGGAGACTGGCCAATATGTTAGAATAGCTGGATAAGGACGAAATCGAAAAACTACTCGAAATCAAGACCGATTTCTTGTCCTTTCCTCTCTACGTCAGCGTACTGCCACAGCACGAGACCTCCTAAACGACCTAAGACGAGCACATGGAATAGAAATTTCTGATCAAACTGTTAGAAACAGATTAAAAGAAGCGAATTTGAAACCAACAAAATCTCTCAGCGACTTTTTTGTTATACCTTCTTTAGAACCAAGTATAAACTTTCATTCGACATTGTTTTTATTAAAATATATCCCCAATTTTGTTTATTGCAGGGCCAACATTCGCTATTATAAAAAAAAAACAGTTTTATGCAGAATTTGGGGGTTTTAGTTTAGTGTTTAGCTTAATTAAGCTCTTGACAGTGGTTCAAATTATAGTACACATATTTGACATTACAAAATCTGGTGCGGAAATCCAAAAATTGATATACGGGCTTATACGTAATTTGATGCAATTCCTTGAAACCGTGATAGTACAGGTAATTTAGAACATATTTAACCAAATTTAGCTATATACAAATGATTACGGTTATCAAGATATTGACAATTTTATGTTCAATGCATCTTTTATGTTGTAAATGCCGTTATGTACGTATATTTTTCCGTTTTAGATCATATATAGCAAACAACCCCGATGACCTAGACTCTTAAAAATAATCCGAAAAAAAACTTAAACTTTGTACTTGTATGTGAATTTCTTGGAAATTTGTTGCTTGAAGCGAATCGGATTTATATTCAGGGCAAGAAAATACATCGAAAGCACCTACTTGCATACACAGCATTAAAATGGATTATTGTTGAGGAGAGACAATAGTAAGCTTGTGAATAGAAACTGGTTAGGCGTTTTCGATAAATGTGTTTATACGGAATGCGAATCTGGGTTTAAAACATGCGTATTAGGGTCATACCACTAAAAAAACGACCGTTTCAGCTTGAAGGATGATCACATTTCGAAAGTTTTCATGGAAACAATAAGTATAAGTATTAGACAATTTTGAAATAAAAATAATAAAAATAATAGTTTTTATAGTGATAAATATGGTTAAATAGGTTCTTAACTGCCTCTACTATCACGTCTTAAAAGGAATGCATCGAACGGAAGATAGCATGAATCGCGTATGTACCGTTTCAATGCACAATATCGACTGGTGTAAACTTTCATTTTCTTCCTCTACCACTGGTCTTAAAAATAAAACTTTTTTCATTATTTTCTTACAACATAACAGACCCAAAATTTTAATAATTTTTTAATATCTCATATAACTCAGAGTCACATTTAAATCCGTCTATTATGCGTATTTAATCAGGACATGCCATACATATTTTTGTAAATTTCACACAGTAATAGAAATAGAATCACAAAATTGATGACAAATCGTGTATTAGTAATTAATTTACAATAGGTGTACTGCAGTGAAGAACAATTTTTAATACGGTTTGCTTTTCCCTATTTTGTACGTTTTATTGTGTTTATTAAGTTGTTAATCTTCAAATACCTAGTATGAAGGTTAAAATGCTATACATAAATAAAACAACACATCTAGAGCTCTTATAGGTGACAAAATAATTTTGGCCAGGTTTTCGGGTCAAATACCCTACTGTGCGACGGCCGCGTACGTCCTGGTGAACGCTACGCAGCCGCTACTATACAGGAAGTGGATAGATTTGGTAGTGGATCTGTGATGGTTTGGGCTGGAATCAGTATAGACAACAGAACTGATCTGGTTGTGGTTCCTGGTAGATTAAATGCCATGAATTACATCGATTATTTTTTGACGTTTCTTAAAACCAATGAAATGCTTCTTTATTTGTCACAAGGGTAAGTTTCAACCAATTATGTCATTATTATAGTGGGAATAAATCTCTTGTGATTATTCTCGGGAATAATCACTGTAGCTCTTATTTGCCTAGCAACTGTCAGATACTTGTCAAAATAATTACTTAATTGTGTCAACGCGAAATGGGTGAAAGTCATCGGTTTAGTACCTTTTCTAATGCAGAAATTACAAAAAAGATTTTAGAAACTACTTCGAAAAATACTCTAATAAGTAATCAGTCTATATGGAGACAATTTAAGACCTTCACCAAAGAAAGAAATTATATTCTGGATCAATCTACTACAACAGCTACTCTGGCATTGATTTTAAAAGATTGGGCTTATAACATGAAAAGAAAAGACGGAAATGATTATAAAGAAGCAGTAATAAAGACAATGTGGAATAAAACGGCAAAATTAGTTCAAGAACTTTACTTTAATAAGTATAACAGGTCCTTTGATCCTTTCCATGATATAGAATTCAGAAATGCTCGGAATGCAAGAGATGCAAAAAGAAAAATTTTACAAAAACATCCTGAAAAGCACAAACAAAGTTCTGTGGCACTTTCTAATACAGAATTGTTGCAAATTTTTGACTATTGCGACGAAGATACACCTTGTGGATTGCAAAGAAAGTTTTTTTCACGTTGCATCGTATGAACTAGCTTGGGGGAGGAGAAGCTACGAAATGTTTAGCTCATTATTTTAAAAAAGAAACCGACATAAAAAGATTAAATACTGGCCGCATTGAATACAATCCCATCTTTACAAAAACTGCACAGGGTGGAGCACAAAGGTGCGCTAATAGTAAATGGTTGACTCCAAACATAAATAACCCAGATATTTGCCCTGTTCGTCTTTTTGAAAAACTAATGAGTAAACGTGAAGAAAATATTAAAACCGAACGCTTGTTTCTTACTCCAAATCCGGCTTGGCAAACTCATGGTTTTTGGTATAAAAACGTTCCTGTGGGAATAAATTCCATTTCAAAATGGATGAAAGAATCCGCAGAAAAAGTAGGTCTAGACACAGTTACTAAAAAAATAACCAACCATTCTGCCAGATCAAGTGCAGTAAGTAACCTTTCAAAAGCTGGTGTAGGAGAACAAGAACTAATCAAGGTCACTGGTCATAATTCTGCAAGTTCGATTAAACCATACTTACAATTGAACCAAGAACATCATTCAAATATAATAAATAATCTTAGAGAATACGCAGGAGGAAACACTTAATATAACAAGCAATTCCAAATCCTCAATAAATAATGAGTCTCGAAATATTTTTAATAATTGCGTTTTTCATTGTACTAATTTAAATTGTTAATTCTTTTAATATATTCACAATGTGTCAACGATATTTTCATATATTGTAAGTAATAATTAATTAAATTAAATTTTTCAATAATTTTATGATAGTTTTATTGATCTTTTTTATTGTAAAAATTTGTGAATCAAAAAATAATCTAGTCAAATATAACTCGAGAGTTCCATAAATTAGAAAATAATTTGACAGACTTTGTTCAAACTTGTTGCCATTTGGCAATAGCCACTCGAGCCCTCGTGGCAACAAGTTTTCAAACAATCTGTCAAATTATTTTCAATTTATTCTCACTCTCTTGTTATATTATTACTGAAAACATCTTGGAGGACCATGTGGTGCCTGCTGCAAGCGCCCTAATCCACCACTAACCATACAGGAACTGACACAAGCCCTGATTGAGGAATGGGAAAGCATACCCCAAGAATCTCTTCGCAGGCTAGTGCGAAGCATGCCACGCGGGTGTGAGGAAGTGATTCGTGCTCGTGGAGGGCATACACTGTATTTAACCTCACCAATCCACAGAAAATCTGACTGTCATCGATACTATGTCAGTCAGTACCATTTTGTTTTGCGTTATTAATTTATATTTTTGGTTGTAACTTAAGCGGAAACATGAACTGAACCGAACACAATTTCTTTCGACTAGAAAAAAGTATTTCTCGAAAGACCACCGACAAATTGTTAAATGACATTTCTCACCTGTATTTACTGGTTCTGAAGACCTTCTCTTCTGCTTGATGCGATCCATGTAGCTCTCGCTGACGTGCAGACTCTTCATGGCCTTCTCCGACACCGCGAGCCCATCATCATCGTCCAGATCTTCGGCAGCCTCCATCAGCTCCTCTCTTTTAGCTTCAATGCTCATCTGGGTGAGCAGGGAGTCCAGCGACCTCGAATGGCCCGGATACTTCCCAAGCTTCGTTATTAGGGTCTCCAATTCTGAACCGGTGATCATTTGCCTACTGAAGATAGTCAACATTCACCGTATGGCCAACGCCTGACGTTATAATATTAAGCAAACCTATCGGTGCCGTCCAGTTTTTCGCTGTCCAAGCCCAAACTTCTGACACGTCGTCGCCTTGCCGATAAAGTAAATGCTATCGACGACGTTGCATACGCTTTTAGTCCTTTCGTCTTCAGGTCTTTGTAGTAACTGGAAGAGAGACATGGTGAGCTTTGTCAAGCATGGTTTTCTTGTAGGATAAGGTGGGTATTTTTACTTTAAAATGCAGAGCCACATGTATATTGAAGGACCGTGTCTAATGACTTGGCCAAATAGGAATTTCCAGCAGCAGAACCTTGCAAATTTGTACGCAAGGCAGATATAGAGTCCTGTGGAGAGGGACATGGCAGCCATCACCAAACACTTCACGAAGCCGACGGTCAGCCAAGGAAGCAATAGTCCTGCTCTGTCCTCCTGAAATATGAGTTGGCGTTTAGAATTTTTTTAAAGTTATAACGGGGTGTTTTTTCTTTTTATTAACTTTAAAATTAAATAAAAACAGATTAATTGTATTCATTGCCATAAAATTGGCTTTATTTGAATATGATTTCTGGCAAAATGCCACCGCGGCTGGATCGGATGAAATCCAATGGTGACGTCCAATTTTGGATCACTCTCTGCAGCATTTGGGGCCGTATATCGGCAATAACGCGGCGAAGGTTGTCTTCCAAGTCGTCAATCGTTTCTGGCTTATCGGTGTAGACTAGCAACTTCACATACCCCCACAGAAAATAATCCAGCGGTGTTAAATCGCACGATCTTGGAGGCCAATTTACAACGAATTTACACCGTTATTTCTTAATTGACTTAATAAAGACACTAAGAGAGAGATTTGGTATTTACATCAAAATGGTAACAAATGAATACGAGCTTCTTATCCATTGTGGTATGATAATTTTCTTGCGATAAGGCGCGATATATTGCAAATTCACACAGCTGTTATCAATAGGCTGATTGGTCTTGTGGTGAACGCTCCTGATTCACGTCTGTATTCTCGAGTTCAAACCCGCTTGCGGACATTTTTTATGGGAATACCACAACAATGGGGTATTCCGGTCATGTCAAAATTTAAGCAGATATTCGGTTTAACCTATTGTACAATTTATGAGGATTCATAAAGTTAAGCTATGAGCTTTTTGATTTAGTTTTTCTATGAGATAGTTGCAATTAAAAGTGCATTTCGTTTGAATTCACCGACCACCCTCGGAAATACACGATGATTACCGATCCCTAGTAGCGTTGGCAACAGGGGACAGCTCTCGAACAGCTGATCGGCCAAGTTGACGGTTGGCGATCCTGTTGTTTGACAACTAATAAAGGTAACTTTTTTGAGAGATGATTTGATCGTTCCTAAAACTTGAAGCCAAACATCTCCCATCTCGCTAGTCGGCAATGTAAAGAAAATCTTATCAGGAGTTACTGTTCTACTGCTGTTACAGCCCGGCACAGAACAGTGACGGCGTTGGAGTTTATACATTTTGAACAAGTGTTTGATATAACCTCAATAACCAAAGCAGGTGTCAACAAACGAACGATTCTAAACGTTGACACAACAGAAGAAAAATCATAACTTTTGAACTAATGAAGATATTTAAAGAAATTAAATTGCATCTGAAAGTATAATATCTTATCTAGCTTTAAAATACAGTAGAACATCAAAAATCGGAAGGTCAAAAATCCGAACGCGTTTTAAAAGAGTTTAAATACATAATTATGTAATAGTTTGTGTAATAGACGTTTCTCGTTATGGTTTTTGATCTCACTATGTGCGCGCGCATTTCTCCCAGGACCACCCAGTACTAAATTAAGTTGGCAACTGTGCTTTCTAAAATGCCTAATTAGTATCAAATGAAATGTAATTGATAAAAGATAAGTGTGAGAATGACATGCATTAATTGAAAACTGAATAATTATATGGCAGTGAACATGAAAATCAAAATACCTACTGTGTTTTTAGGTTAGGACAGTTCAGCAAACTTTCCAAAGTACATAAAAACAGGTACGTACACCCGCGGCAAGGTTCCTTGAGTTGGGATGCGTAGATACAGAATATTTCATGATTAAAGCCGAAATTGGTAATTTTACATGGAATGCGTGTTTTCTGGGGATTTTAAGCAATATTATGTTACCAGATTTGACAGCGGCGCCAAGTCTTCTGCGCATGTTGTCTAGCGTTTTGGGTCAGAAGTAGAAGCCCCTATAGAGGTATATTTAATCGACTAAATAGCATGTTTTAGGCATTTTTAGACATTTCTTAAGCCTAAGTGTCATTTTCTAGGTTATTTTCGAAAATCCGAACAATTTGATAATCCGAACCACCTTCGGTCCCAATTAGTTCGGATTATCGGCGCTCTACTGTAAATGGAAATACAGAGTGCCGCAGCAAACAGGGTGCTTGTTGTGATATTTTTGAAAAATGCAAACCATAAAATTTTCGGTGAATATCATAGTAATATTACTGAAAGTTTGTTTATAAAGTTACTGATTTGAAATCGGACCTGTTTCAAGCTGTACGTTGGAACGGTTGTACCTTGAAACAGGACCTATTTCAAATCAAGTATGCTTAAGGTGTGTTCTGATTAGTGGTAATGGCAGTGGTAGTAGATGCCATTATAATATTTCTGAGTGTTAGTGACTCAAATTTATGTACATGCAAACTAATGTGTCACTATCACGGCTGGTGAGAAATGCTATAATTTCCTCTGTTACCACTGGCATTACCTACCATTGCCACCAATCAGAACGCACCTTTAAGTTCTGATTGATCTCGTAGTAGCGCGATCGGTCGGTACTCGGTATACTAGCGTGTTGGAATCCAATTTTACTCTATTATTATAACTTTTTTTTTTATTTTAACATATTGAAACTAATCTAAAAGATTAACCATCAATTTAAATCTGAATTCTTAAAACTAGGTACTTGTCTCTAATAGGCTATCCACTGATGTCCCTATATTTACTTTGTCCCAAACAAGGAGCACTAACACTTCACTCACTGTGCTCTGCTTTTTACACATTTCACTGATTCACTAGTTCGAAGGGTTTAGTTCTTTTTAGTCTTCTCACTAGATTCTGGTTGTCCAGTAGCTGCAGGGCCTCTACGTTGACGTGATGGCTTAGGCGAGATTCATGCTTAGTGGCGAATCTTTTTATCTCTTGGATGACTTGTGGGACACCAAGATCACGGTGCAGGTCACTATTCCGTATGTACCAAGGAGCGTTAACCATATTCCTTAGTACTTTATTTTGGAAGATCTGGATTCCTGGTATATTGGAGCTTTTTGCGCAGCCCCAAAGCTGGATGCCGTATAACCAAATCGGTTTTAGTACTTGGTTGTAGACTTGTAGTTTGTTCTGTACTGACAACTGAGAGTTTCTTCCCAGAAGCCAGTACAGTTATCTGTATTTGAGGCCAAGCTCTACTCTTTTCTTCTTAACATGTTCTTTCCACCTTAGTTTTGTATCCAGTGTCATACCCAAATACTTTGCAGTGTTCGCATATGGAACTATGGCGTCGTTAATCTTGGCATGTGGACAGATTTCAGTTCGTTGAGCTTGATCTTCCATTTTCTGGTCCATTTGTATATTTTGTTACTAGCTTGTTGAAGATTCCTGGTAGATTCACCAATAGTTGATCCCACTGCCATTAGAGCCGTGTCATCTGCGAATGTGGCGACTGTTACATTTTCCATCTGTGGAAGGTCACTTGTATATAGTAGATAGAGAATTGGTCCCAATACACTACCCTGGGGTACCCCAGCTTTGACTTCTTTTAGTTCCGAGTATTCATCGATCTGTTTTATTCTGAATAGTCTATCAGATATATAGGATGTTAGCAGCTCGACGTATTGTAAAGGTAGCATACTCTTTAGTTTGTGTATCAATCCTTCATGCCAAACCTTATCGAAAGCTTGTGTCACATCAAGAAAGATTGTTGAGCAAATAAGCTTTTCTTCTCATGCTTTCTCTATGATATCTGTTATTCTATGGACTTGATCTATAGTGGAATGCTTTTCTCTAAAACCAAATTGGTGATTAGGAATTAGTTCTTTTCTCTCAATGATAGGGGTTTCATGCTCTTTAGAAGCAACTTTTCAAAGAGTTTCGATATCATTGGTAACAGTGATATTGGGCGATATGATTTGGCCTCGGTTGGTGGTTTGCCTAGTTTTGGTATCATGATAACTTCTGCTACTTTCCAGACATGTGGGACGTATTTTAATCTGAACGATGCATTTATTAGGTACGTCAGCATAACAATACCTTTCTTAGGTAATTGCTTAAGAACTTCTCCTGTGATAAGATCATATCCAGGTGCCTTCTTTGGATTCAGGTTTGTCTTGATTTCTCTGGCAACTTCCTTTGTAGTAACTAGCTGTAGGGCTTCTTCATCATAGGTTATATCTTCATTCGTGATTGGCTCTGATTCGATGTTGTGTGGCTGGACGATTTCTGTTAGATGTTCTGCAAAAATTTCAGCCTTCTGTTTATTGTCTCTTGCCCAGGTGCCGTTTCTTCGTCTTATAGGTGGGACATGGGCCATTGGCCTCATTATTAGGCTCAATTAATTTTTTTTAATATTAATTATTATAACTGAATTAATTTTATGTTAAATTTCTGAAATAAAGTTAGAGTTGAAATGAACATTATTGTATTTTATGCTTTGGGAAAAAAACTGTCGCGTCCGTAATGTCGCATCATTAAAAAAAGCTGAAAGATATTTCCCACATTTCATAAGTCTACCGACAAAAGACATTCTTTGGTCTTCATTTGCACATAAAACAAAAAGATTTTTTTCTCCAAACATCGCTGAATATTTCTACTCGCGTTAAAAAAAACTTACATTTTTTGTCGCGTCCGAACACTTTTGTTTTTGCTTGTATATTTGCACTTAACTATTTATCCTTCCAATTTTTTTTGTTAAATAATAACACTCTACTAGTACTTTGCACTTATTAACATATGCATACAATTTTTCCGTCTCTTTCCTATATTAAGCTTTGTTAATCGCGTACGAATGTCGCGTCCGTTAGCCAGGATATACCCATATGGGTTGAGATGGGTTGGACTGGGTTGCGAACAATTTAGAACAGTTATCTTTATGGTACTTACGAATATTGCTGGCCATAGCATGACGATATAGAAGGCGAGATAGAGGTGAACAGTAAACGTTCTGACAATCACAATACTGCTGAGTATGTACTTTAGATATAACTGTACGGTATAGGTAAATCTTGTTGGGTCCATACGAGTGACCCAGACCTTGTGAAGGTTCGTGTGGAGCGTGAAGATCGAAGCATCGAAAACGGTGCAGCATATGCCGACCAGCGTTAGGATTAGTACTTCATTCTGCTTGGTGATACCAAGATGTTCGCCTATTGTACGCATCTTGCTCTTCTTAATACCAATGGGTTACTCTTTTGGGCACTATCCGGTTGCCCACACGTGTGGATTTTGGCGGTAGACCATTAAAACTGGACATCTTTATTTGGAAGTGACATCCTAGAATTTTGACACGGAACACAGTGTGTGACGGAGCCGCCAAGCACTCTCGACGTTGCCTGGCAACCACAGACAAACTCAGCAATAATGATACATCCTGACAGGTGCAACTATGAACTGACGGCTGGTTGAGGTTAGATTGGTCTCTTATGATTATATTTAGATCATTTAGATACAATTTAGACGCAAAATCTCCACTGTAAACAATCATCCAAAACATTTACTTATCGTGTGGTGTACATATTAAATATTTTAAATAACACACAACGCAAAACAACAAACTAAAAGTGGAAAAATCCTATGAGATATATTTAATTAGTATCCGTCATTAATTAATAACTGATGATAGGGTGACACGGAATGTTTGCAAAAATCGAGATATTCAATTGTTCTGAATTCAACCATGCTCAAATTTTTTTGCATTACAGCAGAAATTTAAAAAAAAAACAGTTGAAAATCGTAATTATTAGTGAATCTGAGCAACATGGACGATAAAAATTGAATAATTGTTTTCGGTAGATTCATTATGAATGCTAATATACTTTATATACTTTTATTTTTTGATCAAATATATTATATTTTATAATTTGAGTGATTTATAATGCGAATGCATAATAACGAAAATTTTAACTTTTTTAATTTTGCGTTTTCTTGTTTTGTTTAGAGCGTATTTATGGTATTACATTTCTTCAATAATAACTTAATAACTCACCTTGATGCATAAAACGGTTTCTAAATTTTGAAAGGGTCCTTTTTTTGGGAAAATAACAACTAAAAATTATAAAATATTCCTAACTTTGGGAAATAATGTGAATACGTTTTATTGATCTGAACTAAATATCACCTAAAGTTTTCGAAATAGGTTTAGTCAAAATGTCAAACAACGTGACTTTATATGGATTTCTAATGGCTCAACACAACTCCTTAGAATCTCAAAAATTGAACTTCTTTTCAGAAGTGTCCTAAGCATCCAAACAAAAAAAATCTGATGTGGCCAGGCACATGACTTTATCATACTATATATAAAATTAATAGTTTAACTGCATGAGATTCTATTTGATCGAGATCGGCGATGTCTGCATTAAAATAAAATTAGTAGAACTAGACAGATATGTCGATTAAAGCTGCGTTCGGATATTGTACTCCGTTGACACCGGGTACACCGTCCAAATGACACAACGTGTTATTGGGTGTAAAAAGTGTAATACAATATCCGAACGCAGCTTATATTGACAGAAGTTATTGTCAAAACATTAGCGTTTGACACTACCTACTATCATTAGAATCAAAAAATCTGACATCCTGGCTACTAGCTTTAATGCAGTACGACCGATCTCGATGAGATAGAATTTGCTCGTGCAGCTAAACTATTGATTGTACCAAAAAATGTCATAGTCATAAATTATTCAGAATTTCCTCTTCTTTAATATATTATTTAACTATTTCGACAAAATTCCAGAATACGCGGCTTATTTGCTAAATCTTTCAAAAATGCTAAGACTAAACCTCCCGTTCCTTTGGACCCTTTTCAACAGAAAGCTGTTCAGGTCTAAGTTTGGTTATGAAACTTCTAAATATGAAGTTTCGTCCCGATACCATTAGTAGTTTCTCCGGAATCGTCGCCACAAAAAAACGGGTACACACACACATACACCAACACAGATACACAGACATTTTTCTGTACCTTGGTCAAAAGTGTTCAGGGGACCCAAAAATAAATATTTCCGCTAAAATCCTTTGAGACAGGATTCTCATTCTCTTCAAGTAATCTACCAAACCCGCCTATTTGGAAAATATGTACGGAAAATTCGTAAAAAGAACTGTTTTCAATTCAACAATTCTAGAAAATTTAAAGCCATAAAATTAGAATAAAATACCGTTGAATTTAGAAACAAAATACCTTTACTAAATTGCAAAATACAACTAAAGTAGTCAAAAGACTAATATATGTAATAAAATAAAATAACAAATATAAAAAGTTGCGAAGTTGACTTTCTATTACTAGCGGAGTTAATTATTCTTTTCCTAAACGAGTTGTTTGTGTGCGTATAGGAACCAGTAAAACAAAAAAAATACTTTTCAATCGTTTATTTCCCACACAACAAATATATAAATAAAATACTTATATTCTTGAATACCAATAAGAATCTTATCCTATATTTAATAAACACATACGACAATTTAAAAGTTTTAGTTACTTTAGTTTAATTTGCGAAATAGATTTGTTCATAATTCACGTTCACTCGGTGGGACAGTTGGAAATTCGTTTTTCATACAATACTTTCGGAATTTTAGATTAGCAGGGTAGTAGTATGTTAAAGGTATAAATTATATAAATATAAATTAAAATCCTTATATTAATAATTACCGACTTTACAATTCGCAACTATAATTCAACCACTCTAGTTAACAATTCACCGACAAACACAACCAAAGAAGTTGTCAAACCAATACCCAATATGTAGAACGCAGTTTGCACATCGCCCATGGTAAAAGGAGACGGGTTTACAGCAGTGAACAAGTTCTTCTTATACATACTCTGCATCACAATGATATCAACTATATCCTGGTACCATTTCTCCAATAAACCAGCTTCTAGAAACTTCCTAAACATCAAATCAAAAGCTGTCAAGAAAGGAGAACCCCTGGGGAGAGCGTATACCAAAAATGACGAAAAAGGACACTCTGGAATGATGTGTAAACGTGGAGAACCATCCGGAAAGTTATACGTTGTCTTCGCCAAGAAGTTCGCGTCATCTTTTCGTTCTAACGCAGCCACGTCTTCAAAATAAGCAGCCCTGTACAATGAGTTTGAATAGTTAAAGTTACATTTCTTAGCTGTGAGTTTAGCTAGTAAATCAGTTTCGTTACTGAAGATGTCCAGCGCTGTTGATAAAGGTAGAGGTGAAGATACAAAGTCTGTTAAGGTGTTGATGTCATCATAGTGGGAAATGATACTAAAAGATGTCACTAGTGTACCTTGGAATATCCCAACTAAGATGACATTGAAGAGTAAGCAGCTTAAAAGGAAAATGCGTTGTGAGGTGTCTTTATGCAGCTTGAAAGGGATCGATAGCAAGGCTGAGAACGTCTCCATGAAGGCACTACTCATATTTCTTTTAGTTTTTCTACCTTTAAAATTAACTGATCGAAGAAAAAACCACATGAACCAAACTACCCCAAAAGTGGTAATGATCAGCAACCAGGTCTGAACTGAGAAGCAGTTGAAGACCATCATCCACTGAGGTACTTGTTTAGCCTTGGGTACGACGACGCATATTACGTCACTTCTAATAAAAGTACTAAACTCGATATCTTTAGTCTTATAGTCAATGAAAAAACGAGTATTCGCAGATATATCTGTCCTTTTGTAGACAATATCACCTAAGGAACCCACAAAGGTACCATTGGGCATCTCCCAGCCATACATCAGCCCATCTGATGATCTGTTTACTATAGATGTGAAGTTCAAAGCCGTTGCTAAATTTGTCAAAACTAATCCATCTAAACCAGCGTGGAAATTTGATGGTTCCAAGCTTTCTTTCGTGTATTTTGGAGCGTTGTATACGGAGGTTGGCAATCTTTGAAAGATCGTCGTTCTTACCGGATATCTATTGAAGTTTAAAGACATTTTGAATGGATTCTCTTTGCTGTTGTGCAATTCCTCCAAAGTAACTTCTTTAATTTTACCGAAACGTCCTTCTTCTACATGAAATGGATCAAAGGTGAAGATCGTGTGGTTGATTGTCATCAAAACGTTGAAGATCTGGTATTTCTTCCATAGGAACGCCAATATTCGTTTAGCTTTCGTGTTGATGTCATCTTGCATCAATAAATATATGATGTACTTCCCTCGAGCCTTTGAAAATATTGTCCTTCGATCGAGTTCTATCAAACTTAACAAGTTTCTTACGTTTGACGCGAATATAATCACCCCTTGGCTTGGTTGTTCAGAAAAGAAAGTCATAATTGAGAACTCGCTCTCGCTGTTCTTGATTCTTATTACTTTCTTGAGTTTAGTGTTAAAACCAGAGAGGTAGTCGTCTAAAATTGCGGTGTCACTCAAGCAAATTATGTTTATTGTGCTGAATTCCGCGAAATATATATCGGATAGCTGCCAGAACTCGTTTTGAAAACTCCATTGTTTTTCGTTTATTATTTCTAACGACGCCACAGATGAATGAATTTGGTAAATTATACAAGTGATCATCAGTAGATTCATGTTGGATGTGTTTCACCTCTAGATTTAGTCGTAAAATATGTAGGGTAACCTTTGAGGGCAATGAAAATATTTACATTCCTCAAGGGGTGCATGAAAATATCAGTTGAAGTGTTTGTATTGTCATCCTTTATAAATTTCTGTCGATCATTTGCGACATACTGCAAATACTTGTATTGAATGCTTATAAATAATAAATGTAAATTACTCCATTGAATTTGAAAGCCGATTTTTTTTTTATTTTTATGCAGTAACCTGCGTTTGTATTTTTTTTCGCAACGAATCCAACAGACTCAGTCATTTTTGTTATTTTATTACAAACTTGCTAATAATTTGGATTCCAGGTATCATTTTATTTTACGTTTACTGGCAAGAACTTGTTGACCAGACTTCCTTTATTATTCTGAAATCATTGAACGTATTGCCTTGAATCCAAACCTGTCCTACATTTTAAACTTTAGTTCCACAGAACACCACTGGTATCTCTCCAATCTCAACGCACGACGGTGTCTCCCTCTGGGCTCTGCCTTCAAGACTTACAAAACTGTTTGTAAATATCCTACAATTTCACTCAACAATTCATATACTCAACAAAATACCGCATAACCGATGAAAAATGACATCCACAACGGCGTTAAAACACCTAACGGATCCGAACTTCGGCAAAGCGCCCGAAAAACAGAACCTGGTAAGTGACAACACGTGTTTCTAGGTTATGTCTAACCTCAAAAACTACTTTTTCAGCTATTACAGCGGTTAGGATCGCCACATACTACCAGTTTTAACTACATGGTGGACGTAGGACTGACAGAAGCCGTTAACGACTTATACCCGGTTGAATTTGAAATGCCGAACAACGATAAAGTTACGGTTATAATTGACGAAGCTACTTTGGGGTATCCTACAGTACCGTCAGGTGTCGTCGGTGTTCGTAATCAAAACATTTATCCGATTGAGTGTCGACAAAGGGCTTCGACGTACAAGGGACGATTTAATATTCGAGTTTCGTGGTCTGTGAACGGAATTCAACAAGTGTCGTTTGATAAGGAAATGGGAGATATTCCGATCATGTTGAAGGTACGGTTTTGAGAGTTGTTTGTTTTTTATGTCTGCGTTTGGGACGTTTACTTTATGAAAGTTTCAAAAACTGACTATGTTTTTTATTTAGTCGAATAGGTGTCATTTGGATAAATTGACTCCCGAGGAATTGGTCGAACGCGGTGAACATGAGCAAGAATGGGGCGGATATTTTGTGGTGAAAGGCATGGAAAGACTGGTCCGTATGTTGCTGTTAACGCGTAGAAATTATCCCATAACTATTAAACGTTCAGGATGGAAAGGAAGAGGCAGTTTGTTTTCCGAGTATGGTGTCATGATTCGTTCTGTTAGAACTGATCATACGTCAGTGGTAAGTAATTATTTACGTAATATACTCCCTCAAAACAATTGAAATGATTTGAAAACTATTTAACAAACATTAGACATAAAGTTAAGATTGGAGAAAATGAGTTAAAATCTTATACACTAACATTAAAAGGTGGAATATGTTTATACCATACGATAATAGAACCATATTTTTATTATTGCAGCAGTAAATCCAATAAATCTTTTATGGTTAAAATTATAACAATTTTGTGTCTTCTTAAGATTGAAAAGTGTTCAAAACTGCCTAGATATGTTAAAATGAGGCTGGTAGAATATAAATTAGTATACATAAAACAGAAAAACTCAAAATTTTCGACTTTTCTTTGGTTTTTTGCGAAAAAGTCATAAAACTATGCACTTTTTGACCTAGGCCACTGTATACAAAAATAAAGTCCACGAAATATCCTATCAAAAGCACCCTCAAGTGTATTTTTTGGTTGAATGGTTTGGCCGCTAGAGCGCGCTGAAAGAAGGCCAAATTTTCATTCCTCTCCGGGTTCTGCTTGGTAACACGTGTATATCATTTCGGCACCTAGTCATATACGAATGTATTTCACTGTTATAACTTATCAAGCTAGTGAGATAGTTTGGTGCCAGGCCATTAACAATTTTAAAAACAAAATCCAACGTCAGATACTCCAACCGACTTGCAACTGACTGCCAATTGAGTGTACCCAGCATAAGAGCCACAGGAGTGTATCGATTGCACCGCAATATTGTACGCATGGCTTTATTCTGCATTCTCTGGAGGGATTGTTTTTGATTGCTATTAAACAGAAACAATATACTCGAACAATAGTCAAAATGAGGCTGAATTATAGCATTATAGATTTTAATTCTAGTCTGCATTGATATGGACATTGAAATTCTATAAAAAAAGAACAGTTTTTTTGATATTTTGCGTGTAACATAGTCAAAATGATGTTTAAATGTTAAACTTCTATCTACAACAAATCCCAAATACTTTATTTTATCAACAAGCTCCAGTCCTTCGGAGTTCATACTAATATTAATGTTTGAAATGTCAAGTTGGTTATACCGATAATTAGTTGTGCCAATCATAGCATTGGACTTCTTCACATTCACTTTAAGCTTATTATCATAAAAGTATGTGGATAACTTTGACAATTCGCAATTCATTCTATGCAATGCAACATTTAGGTCTTTGTGTTGTATAGCGACTAAAGTGTCATCCGCAAACAAGCTAATGAGGTATATTATATATGAGGTGTATTATGTATTTTTTTGTAAAAAAAAACAAACAGTGCAAATTATATGCGCAATATATAAAATAAAACGTGCATTTACTGTAAGCATTTGATAAAATATTTGACCAATACCAAAAATATTTGTCCAATACAAAAAATATTTGAGCAATGCAAAAAATTACTTGTGCATTAAAAATAATAAATGTGCAATAAAGTTTTATAAATGTACATCAGAATAAATAAATGTGCATTTATATATTTGAATGTTCCTTTCATAATATATATCTACACTTAAATGAATAGACGTGCAATACTCGTAATCGTTATCGTTACCTCCATAAAAATATAATGAGCAGCTTAAAAATACTTGTTCATTGAAAAAAATGTATTTCCAATGGTTTGAATAAATCAGAATTTGAAAATATTATAAGCGCATTTAATAAACAAACGCTAAGAATGTATAGTTTTTATTAAAATTATCCATATTTAATGACAATAATTCATCAATCATCTTCGTCAACCATACTAAAACATAAACCAGAAACCACTATCGCTATCTATATAACCGTATTCACTTGAAATTAATTTGCTTCATCGGATTATAAAGTGACGAACGTTGACATCTTTCAAAACTCTGGACTAGTCTTCATTTTATTTAAAATTTTGTCCACAGTTGGATGTTATTATATCGACTATAAATTGAGGTTAAGAACTTTTATTCTTTTTTTTTTAGAATAACGTCCTGCATTTTGTAACGGACGGCTCGGCCAAGCTGATGTTCAGCTACCGCAAGGCATTATATTTCGCACCCTTGATCTTAATAATGAAAGCACTCGGAAAGCATGTCGACTACTACATCCACAGGATACTTACCGAAGGCTGCGAAGACGACCAATATTACATCGAGTAAGTTATAAAAAAAAATTCTACCACTCAAAAAAAGTAACAACAATAATAGTACCTAATAATTTTATTTTTTCCGCTTAAGTTCCGTAGAAAATATGTTACGGAATCTTCACGAGGAGGGCCTTCATACCAGCGACGATTGCAAAGAGTTCTTAGGGAAGATGTTCCGCGGTAAATTTTACGAGCTTCCCGAGTGGTATTCGAACGCCGATGTTGCGGATTTTATTCTAAAAAGGTGTATTTTGATTCATTTGGACGATCCCGAGGATAAGTTCTTCTTGTTGGCGCTTATGACGAAGAAACTGTTTGCTTTCGCGCAGAATAAGTGCGCCACTGAGGGGGCAGATGCCGTTATGATGCAAGAATTACTTCTAGGTATTTTTTTTTTTTAATTTTGGTTTTTATATGAAAATTTGAATGTTTATTCCTTGGGCATTGTCATGATGTCTTTGTGCTAGATGCTGAGTGAAATTATATGCTCTATAGAGGGTGATCTTTGCATTCGGTAATTTTTTAACGTTTTCAAGTGGGTTTTTCAATACCCTGTATATTACAACGGCAATGTCCCTTAAGTTGTTTTTCATTTATATTCAGTATGTTTGCGTGGTCACCTCTGTGGTCACCCGTCTTGACTGATGAATCAAATTCGGTTGCTATATGGCCGCAGACCCTTTTTTTTATTATTGCTTCATCTTGTTTAAAGACGTTGTTTTTCCTACTTCAAAAAATTTCTCTTTCGTTCACCTTCTTTGCACTCATTAGATTATTTTTTGAAAATATGTGAAAGTATTTACAGGTAAACTGACACATAAGCAACCCGTGGATGCTGTTTGATTTGAAATGTGTTACAAAAGACTAAAAATTCTGTCGTACCGACAGAACGGCTGATTAAAATTAGTATAGTCACATTTAACACTCGGATATGTGTCATTATATAGTATATAGTTAACTAAATAGCCATTTGTGTTCGTGAAACACGTGCCTATCCACAGATAAATTATATCGGGCCAATAGCTATCCATTAAAATATCTCTTATTGTTGAAATTAAGGTTAGAAAATACAAAGTTGTTTTAAATGCAATTTTGTGCTTAAATATCCAATTGGAGTTTTTTGGAAAAGTGTTCATAAACAAAATGACCATTTTTTAAATATTAAGATCTGTCAAACTTCTAGGTTATATTCTGACCATTAGAATAATGGTGGAATAAGAACCAATTGTGTAATGTCAAATCAACAAACCGATGTCCTAAAATATGTATAGTTCATTATTGTAGATTTCTTATTTTAACGAAAACAGAAATATATCGGAATTTAGGACAGTGTCTGAATTTGGGGTGTGTACCTTACTAACCTTTTTGAATATCCCAAGAATTGATGATTTGACAGTATTTACAAGCGCTACAGGGCGCTAAAGGCTAGATTTTTCAATGCCAGTTTAAACCATAAACTGAGTTCAAATATACAAAATCGGCATTAAAAACCCCAGACCAAGAGATCTTAAAAATAAGTGAGAAATGTATTTATATTAGAAATCAATGATGATGATTAAACAATAATTATTTTCTCAAAATCAGACTTGTACTGACTTTGATTGTTTTAGTTACTAAGCCTAGGCGCCCGTAAGGTTTTTTATCGCCGCGGATAAAATTTTGTACCACGTATATGGGTACAGTTCTTTACAAACCGTGTGTTTCATAACGGCGGATAAAAATTTGCTGTAGGGAAAAAGACAAGTGGGCTAAGAGCAATAGAAACTTTTCCAAATTTAAAAAATTTAAATGGACCAAGAAAAATAGAATAGGGCAATTATTTCAGGTGAAAAGGCGATTGCACAGTCAAATAAAAATGACAAACTACCAGAGAAATTTTAAAAATTAAAGCTGGATGTGTTCCTTACAAATAAATATACAGTATATCTCCACGGATTGACGTACACAGATGAAACAAATTTTTATTGTGGTTTTTCAAAAATGGCAAACTCCTAGTTGTGTAAAATAATAAAAGACGTAGCGCATGGAGGAGGGTCTCTTTATTTAGAAACTATATTTACGTGACAATCGATTTCGGCATCTATAATGCCATCATCAGGTCAACACTACGGAAAATAGACAATATATAAATAACGATTAACAGTAGCGAACGTAGGTGACTTACTGTCATGCAGAAACAAAGCATCATTGTGGTCATGATATTTATTTATTTTTATTTATTTATTTCCTTATTTCCAAGTTACAAAATTATACAAAATTCTTTAAAAACAACAAAATAATCATTTGGTAAATCAAAAAAAAAAAATTTAACATATACCAATCAATAGAAAAGCCAATTACATTTCATTGGGCACTAATAGGTTCTCTAAACAGCCAACAGCTGATATCGAGACCAAATTATCTTATGCAGTAAACAAGTTTAAAAAAAAAACTAGCAGCACTAAAAGAAAAATAACAACAGTTTCTACATATAATAAGATGCATAATATCTTTTAAGGTGGTTTTTAAACACAGAACAACTTGTCAATGCCTTAATCTCAGTTGGCAAAGAATTGAACCGCACTACACCTGAGTTTATTGCACCGTTTCTTCCATGGTTTGTTAGTTTTTGATACTGATGAACATGCTGTCTGATTCAAGTTTCGTATTTGTGAGTTTCTTGATTGATGGTCAGATTGATGTCACTTCTTTGAAATTTACCTATAATTCTATATATTAATTTGCATTCTTCAATGCAGACGATTTTTTGAATATTGTCAATTCTCAAAGATTTATAAACGTCAGCTGTTGGTGTTCTCCAGTGCATGTTAAACATTGACTTTATGTATTTCACATACATCAACGTAACAAGGAGCACAAAACAAATACAAGTATCTTAGCATCAACCTATTATTCGCCTCTTTCCCACTCAGTGGTTAACAAATAAAATCGTATCCAATTTTGAGGTTATGAGAGAGTGGCATGTGTCAAAAGTCTTACTTAGTTTTACTAATCCAAAGCATGGAAACGGTGGACCAATTCGTAAATATCCTAGTTGTGGGTTATTCCGCAGTAACGCGTCACACCCGTCACGCCCGTTTAACGACTATGGAGGCTTTTATTATTATTTTGATGCAATATTATAACAAAAAGACGACTTATCTTTTAGAATTGTGGTAGATAGATGTTCAAACTGATAAATTTTATGAAAAACCTTTTTAAATAGCCGTGACGGTCATTACCAGCATAGCGATTTGGTTTTGGTACCCTAAAATTAAAAATTCGCGGAATGACCCTAGTGTAAAGTTTCTATTCTAATAAAGTTAATAAATAATTCTAGTTTTTATGTGAAATTTAGGCTAGCTACTATTATATTGATTGCATCATATGTAGTAGCTAGAATAAGCATATAAATAAGCCAATAATGTTGACAGACATTAATAACAATAATGGGAGTTAAAATCAAAGTACTACCTTACCTGACAATGTCGCACAAACACTTTCCTAATTATATGTATATATTGTGACATCACAAGATGCCAACTTGGTATTTTTAATTTTAGGGAAATATCAAAATCTGTGAAAAAGAAGTTCTAAATAACTTTTTTGGCAAAATTTTCATAGTAGTTTTTTTAGCACGGCCTTCCTTTTTTGAACAGCGAAACTCCTAAGTGAAAACTACGGCATGGAATAAAACACTACTTACTGTACTTTTTAAGGGGGTTTTACGTTATTTTGTGACATCTCATGTTGATTTAAAAAAAAAACAAACTATTTTTATGATATTGCCTTGTAGTATTTCAATTCTAGGTGCAAATTGTAAAATTTTAGATTATATATTAGAGCCGATTGATACCAAGGTGAGTATTTTAATCGTGCCACAAAACCGGTGGATTGGCAAATGAATTTTTTCCGAAAGGTGTATTTATAACAGTTTTTTAACAAAATTAAAGTTTGTAGTATATCTTTGGTATTAAAAAGAAAGATATACCGCGACCTACGACAGCATTCTTTAAGTAGGCTAAAATAAAAACCTAGAAATAACTAATTAAATCTCATTTTTCATATAGGTGGTCACCTCTACCTCAAAGTCCTCAAAGAAAAACTCCAAATCTGGCTCCTGGCCCTCAAAGCGGACCTCCTCAAACGCGCCAGACTAAAACCAACCTTCTCTCTCAGCCTCACCGAGGTCCAAACATCCGCCAAATACGCCGGCAAGTTCGACAACGCCTTCGAGATGTTCCTCGCCACCGGCAACCTGCACCGCAACTCCTCCGGCCTTGGCCTCATGCAAGACAAAGGTCTCACGATCGTCCCCGAAAACATCAACCGCATGCGATACATGTCCCACTTCAAGGCCGTCCACCGAGGCACGTTCTTCCAAACCATGCGCACCACCGAAGCCAGGCAATTGCTCCCCGACGCTTGGGGCTTCATATGCCCCGTCCACACGCCAGATGGCGCCCCCTGCGGGTTGCTAAATCACTTGACGATGGACTGTACGGTTACCGATAGCCCAAATCCGACGTTAGTCAAAGATTTACCGAGGATTCTGAAGGAGTTGGGGATGTTGACGTTGGGCGATGTTTGGTTGTTCGCGCCGAAGATTCGCGAGTGTTATACGACGATGGTTGACGGGAAGGTGGTTGGGCACGTTCCGGAAACGGTGGTGAAGGATTTGGTGGATAAGTTGAGGTTGTTGAAGGTGGAGGGGGAGAAGGTGCCGATGACTATGGAGATTGTTCTGGTGCCGAAGAAGAAGAGTTCAGGGCAGTTTCCGGGGTTGTTTTTGTTTACGGGAGCGGCTAGGATGATGCGGCCTGTGGTTAATTTGATGACGAATAGCATAGAGTTGATCGGGACGTTCGAGCAGGTTTATTTGCATGTCTGCGTTAAGCCTGAGGAAGCGTATGATGGTAAGTGTGACTTGTGTCAAGTATCGGTTGCAAAAGTATTGAGCCCTGTGGTTGAAGGCTTATAACTCTGAAACCACTACCCAAAAAAATTTGATATAAAGTCTGTTATGGTCCTCAATCATCTCTACATAACCTGTAGGACTTTCCAAATTTTCTGCCCCTAGGTTTGGACATGAGTGCGAGAGAAGAGTAAAAATGTACCCGATTGTAGCAGTTTTAAAGAAACGCTGGTTTTTTCAATTTTTTTTCCTATTAAACCGCTGGTCCAGAAAAATTCAAATTTACACTTGGGGTAATTTAAGATCTCGTCTATAGATTGGCTGTTGTGCTTTCGTAAATTTCGTTGTAATAAAAGCTCTAAACAAGGTTATTAGGATAGCAAATATCAGAGTAACGAATTATAGCACAGCAACGCAGTAAGGACAGAAATAATCGTCATAATTTACTTTAATACGACTATTGAAATAGAATCACAATTGATTTGTTAGCTAATTTTTTAAAGTGATTTATATGCGATTAAATTTTTGACTACCGCTAGGCTTGCCAACATTGCGTCGATCCTGACCCGGATAACAATTATTTTGGTGCAAAAATTTTTATTTTAATCAACTACACTGGCGAACATTGATTTTGTCCCATTATGCATGAGTTCGGTGATTTTTTCCTAGACGAACCTCCATAACAGCACAGTTTTGAAAAAAATAAGTAACTATTTGAAAAGAAAAACTAGTTTAACATAACCACAGAAAAGAGAACAAGCAGAAACTCTCGTTGGCGGGAAGATCTACGCAGACCACCGCGAGCAGCTGACGCCGTGTTGAAATCGCGCAGACTTTTGACCAATAGAAGACAAGCAGGAAGGTGTATATACGTGTTGTCATTTAGCATGAACGTGTTTTATACCGCATAAGGCAGTAGTATGCAATATGTAGCGACAGGCCCATCATTTCGCAGGCATTCTAGCCCTGTGTAATCCTCAGAAAATAATAATAATAATATCTTTATTGTCATGAAGATCTCATAGAGATATTGACATAGTCACATTTAAAGATGTCGCGAGGTCATAGAATCTGACCGAGAAAGATCAAAGGCACCGCCGAGAGTTTCCTTTCTGCTTGATTCCTGTTCTGTGACATAACTTTAACTTCCCTAAAAAATAATTGGACTTGATAGAACACTCGAAAAAAGTCGAGGTTTGTTGGTATTAAAAAATCTTCTTTGTAAAATGTGATGGAAATTTGTGGTTAAAATCTAAAGAAGAAACTATTAGAACAATCTGTTTTTTCTTTGTGACACACAAAAATTATCGAACATCGTCGAGTATTCTCAAAGCCTCTCCGTAATACTGCACCGCGCACCACGCTTTATTTTCCAATGTGAAAAACAGCATGGATAAAAGCCTGTTTTTAGAATTCACATGATGCTAAACTTGTATAAATAAGAAAAGAATGTGTAAAACCAGTTTTTGGGAACTGGTTGGTTTTCATGAGTATGAAATTAATAACGACCATTCAAAAAGTAGTTTTTTGTTAATATCTGAAAATTGCTTAGACCAGCAAAAAAATCATTTGCCCGAATTTAACCGTTGTATCTCTTCAAATAAAAACGAGAAAAAAACGACCATCCTGTATTTAAAATGTATGCCATATTTTTTTTAGATCTAGATAATTTTTAAGATTGCAACACTAATGCTAAGAGAAAAAAGAAAACTGAAAATGAACTGCAGAACCCACAACACTTTTAAGTGAGTGTTTAAGCGTGTTTTTAAATTTGAATTGCTTTACGGTAACCTGGAGATTTTTGTTGAAAACCCGTAACCCGGAGAATGATTGCCATACCCGAAGTCTCCGGGTCAAAATGCCCGTGTTGGCAACCCTAACTACCGCTCAATGACGTCACAGCCGATGGTAGATGCGACCTGAGTTGATGCACGGTCCGTACTAGCCTAAAATAAAAAAAAACGTAGTTAGCACTTCGCAGCCTTGAAGCTGTATGTATAGATTTGTACTGATCACATCATAATATTATTATGTGTTGATTTTACAAGTGGGTATAGAAATATATTTATTGACGGTAGTTATAGTCAAGACACATCAAATGCTGCCGCATCAGTTGAATTAAAGTTGTACATCATTTCAATAAACAATAAAAGTTAATTTCATGACACGGAACCTCCTACAAGGTATGTGCTGATTTTATCGTAATCCGAAAATTTTCACTATTTAATAGTAAAAAACAACAATAGTATTTTTATAAAAATGAATCAGCATGATTTTGAAATATGGTCATAACTTATTTATTCGTCATTTGGTCTTTACCATTTTGATATACTGACAAACGACTCTTATTTAAAACTTAATTAAGCATTTAAAATATTGTTGACGTTGGTACGTCATTGAACGAACTGCTAAAGTAAGCAGAAGTTGACCATTGCAAAGCAGCAAGAAAATCAGCAACATCTTTCTATGTACATCATCATGCTAAACCGATGTTTTTATAAATAATTCATATTTTAAAATTTTATAAAACAAAATAATACATTTCATAAATTTAAAACAATACGTCTGTTATTTAACATTAGACCAAAAAAAAGCTGAACATGTATTTCATTCCGGATACTCCATAGATTGCCGGTTTTTAATTGTCTGTGCGAATCAACCACAGTATCACCGCATTATTTTAACATGTGGTGACCCATATAAAAAATTGCAAGGAAACGGACATCGAATGCTGGGCGGAGGGCTCAATTCGGTCCTGGACTAGTGAAAGTTGACCATGTCGCCCATGCGTGATATTTAACTGCAAAGCCCGCCCGTAATCCTCCTTCCTCGAGGCGAGGTAATCGGCGCATACGATAGTTCATCTCTACTTCCATCCTAAAAATTAATGAGTAGCCCAAATTTGATTGTATTCAATGGGTGCGTATCACAGTAAATAAGGATTATTTACGTGCAAACTGCGTTGTCCTGCTATCGTTGGTTTCTGAGATATCCGCCTCCATAAATATCTCGCTTATAGACTTTCTTACATGTAAAATTGAGAAAATAAAAACGCCAATCTATAGAAGAGGTTCTAAATGTAACCTGAACAAAAATTGAAATTTTTGTGTTAAGCGGTTTAGGAGGAAAAAAATCTAAACGTCGAGCAATATTTTAAAACCGCTACAATCGGGTATCATTTTACACTTCTCTCGCCCTTATGTTTAAACCGCTGATTACAAGATTTGATCTCATACATGATACATGTGGAATTGATTCGGGAGTATAACGCACTTTATTTATTTTTTTTGTTCGGGCGTTTCAGAGTTATGAGCATTCAAACACAGGGCTCAATACTTTTGCAACCGATAGTAGATATCTGTGGTTTCGATAATTTTTTATGCGCGTTTTTACATTTTTGGATTGCCATCTTAAATGTTGAATGTCTGATTTCAGGAATCTTTAAATATCAAATGATATAACATCTATGTCAATCCGATGGTTTTTTAATTTATCAACTGTTTTCAACCTACAGATTCAAATATTGTTAGATTCACCAAAATCGACTTGTCTTCTTTTTGTAACGTTTTGTAATTTTGCAGGCGTCACTACGCACATGGAACTATCATCGATGGCCATCATGTCGAACCTGGCCCAGCTAATTCCGATGCCAGATTGCAACCAATCCCCCCGAAACATGTACCAGTGCCAGATGGGTAAACAAACGATGGGCACCGCTTGCCACAACTACGATCTACAAGCAGACACCAAGCTATACCGTCTACAGACACCAACAGCCCCACTATTCAAAACAAAACACTACGATGACATCAACTTAGATGACTTCGCCATGGGCACCAACGCCATAGTAGCCGTCATCAGCTATACCGTAAGAATTTTTCCTTTTCTAGGTTAGAATTTTTTTTAGGTTAGAATTACCTACACCGTAAAAATTTTATCTTTTTTTAGGTTAGAATTTTTTACTTTTTTTTTAAAAAAATTAGAAATTCTAACCAAAAAAAGATTTTTTTTAGGTTAGAATTCTTTTTTAGGTTAGAATTTTTTTCTTAAAAAAAATTAAAAATTCTAACCTAAAAAAGAATTTTTTTAGGTTAGAATTTTTTTTGGTTAGAATTATCTATCTTAATGCATTTTTTATAAGAGGCTAGTGTGTGTCAAATAATCACTTTTTTTGTGTTTCGTCTAGGGTTATGACATGGAAGATGCTATCGTAATAAACAAATGCTCGGCGGAACGTGGTTTTGCCTACGGCTCTATATACAAGTCTGAATTTATCCAGCTCGAAGATTCGTTGTCGTACTTTTGTCGGGACCCCACGAAGGCGGATCTTGCGGAACGTATGGACACCGACGGGCTGCCGTTTGTCGGAAGGGCGGTTAAGTACGACGAACCTTTGTACTGTTACTATAATTACGATGAATCGCGATACAGCATCGGAAAGTTTAAAGGCAAGGAGGATTGTTTCGTGAACAGCGTTCGACTCTGCGGGGATTATTCAGCTAAAAGCCCGAAGGTGGCTTGTATCACCTTTAGGGTGCCGGTAAGTCAAAGAAAATCTGTAGTTGAAATATAGGTAGCATCAATTGTCTCTACTTGAAATATAATTTCTAGTTGAAATATAGTTAACACTGCGTGGCATTAACAATCTTTAATTGAAATATAGTTAGCATTGCGGGGCATTAACTATCTCTAGTCAAATATAGTTAACACTGCGGGGCATGCACAATCTATAGTTGAAATGTAGTTGGTACAGCAGGGCATTAATAATCTCTAGTTGAAATATATTTAGCACTTTAGAGCATTAACAATCGCTAGTTGAAATATAAAGAAGACTTCAGGGCATTAACTATCTCTAGCTGAAATATAGGAAGCATCAATTGTCTCTACTTGAAATATAGTGCGCACAACAGGGCATTAACAATCTCTAGTTGAAATATAGATTATCACTGTGGGGCATTAACCATCTCTAGTTGAAATATAGTTAGCACTGCGGGGCATTAACAATCTCTAGTTGAAATACAGTTAACACTGCGGGGCATTAACAATCTATAGTTGAAATATAGTTAGCACTGTGGGGCAATAATAATCTCTAGTTGAAATATATTTAGCACTTTGGGGCATTAACTATCGCTAGTTGAAATATAAATAGCACTTCAGGGCATTAACTATCTCTAGCTGAAATATAGGAAGCATCAATTGTCTCTACTTGAAATACAGTTAGCACTGCGGGGCATTAAGAATCTCTAGTTGAAATATATTTAGCACTTTGGGGCATTAACTATCGCTAGTTGAAATATAAATAGCACTTCAGGGCATTAACTATCTCTAGCTGAAATATGTGAAGCATCAATTGTCTCTACTTGAAATATAGTTAGCACTGTGGGGCAATAATAATCTCTAGTTGAAATATATTTAGCACTTTGCGGCATTAACTATCGCTAGTTGAAATATAAATAGCACTTCAGGGCATTAACTATCTCTAGCTGAAATATGTGAAGCATCAATTGTCTCTACTTGAAATATAGTTAGGACTGTGGGGCAATAATAATCTCTAGTTGAAATATATTTAGCACTTTGCGGCATTAACTATCGCTAGTTGAAATATAAATAGCACTTCAGGGCATTAACTATCTCTAGCTGAAATATGTGAAGCATCAATTGTCTCTACTTGAAATATAGTTAGGACTGTGGGGCAATAATAATCTCTAGTTGAAATATATTTAGCACTTTGCGGCATTAACTATCGCTAGTTGAAATATAAATAGCACTTCAGGGCATTAACTATCTCTAGCTGAAATATGTGAAGCATCAATTGTCTCTACTTGAAATATAGTTAGCACTGCGGGGCAATAATAATCTCTAGTTGAAATATATTTAGCACTTTGCGGCATTAAGTGTCGCTAGTTGAAATATAAATAGCACTTCAGGGCATTAACTATCTCTAGCTGAAATATGTGAAGCATCAATTGTCTCTACTTGAAATATAGTTAGCACTGCGGGGCATTAACAATCTCTAGTAAGAATCTAGTTAGCACTGCAGGGCATTAAAAATCTCTAGTTATAATATGGTGAACACTGCGGGGCAATTAACTATCTCTGGCATGATTTCAGAGAGCACCGTCCGTCGGAGACAAATTTGCCAGTCGTGCGGGCCAGAAAGGTATTTGCTCGCAACGATGGCTGGCCGAAGATCTGCCGTTCACGGAGACCGGAGTCGTACCGGATATCCTCTTCAACCCTCACGGCTTCCCCTCTCGGATGACCATCGCCATGATGATCGAAATAATGGCGGGAAAATCGGCCGCCATTCACGGAGTGTCCCACGACGCAACTCCATTCAAATTCGACGAGGATGATACGGCTATCGACTATTTTGGAAGATGCCTAACCATGGGAGGGTATATTATTTTTATTATTTGTTGATTATTTGTAGTTGTTGGAGACAATTAATGACAGTTTGGTGATTTATATGACGATAAAAAATCAAACTGTCACTTTGACAGTTGGCGTTTCATGCATAATTATAGGTTATGTGTCAAAATAGCATAAATTTTTAAGTAGAAAATAGGGTTATAACCCTAAATTATAAGATAGCTTTTATCAACTGTTTCTGAAATATTGTGAAATTAACATAAAAAACAAGCATTCTTCAAAAAATCTTTCCGGGGTAACTAACAAGGATAAAACAAAGGAACTAATTTTGGATAGTAAAAGTATCGCACTTTTCGACGTTATTATACAGTTAACTGCGATTCTAATATGACTTATCCCAAATAACTTGATATTTCCTAAATAATGTCAAATTGCTTAAGAATTTTAATTGGAACACTGTATATCTTGACTTACTTCAAAAGATCGACAACAGCTAAAAAGTTATTAAGCATATAATTTGACATTTGTGACTTTGTGACACAATAATTCATAAATTAATATTAAATATCCAAATTGGTCGACAATCTTGTTGGTCGAAATTTAACAATCTCACAAATGTAGTAATACTTCTGTTCATGCAAAAACTTACAGCCATTGTAAACTGCTACTATGAATTTGTGTCACAGTATCAGTAATACTTTCATAAGAATAAATAATTAAATAAATGGATAATTGTAAACTGAATAAATAATAATTATTTCAGTACGATTGTCAAGAGTGCACATGTCAGCCCTCTCAGGTCAATGCGTATAAGTCTCGAACTTCAAATTCTCGGTGGAAATATTACATTTTCCATTGTTCCCACAAAAGTATTTTGGAAACACCATCTTATTTTATTCTTCATGTTCGGCATCGTAGTCAATATCCCCATAAATTTCTTCCTCCGCGTTAGAGTAAGTCCGAGTATTTCCAACGATAGTCTAATTTGACTTGGCATCTCAAATTTTATGCAATGATTAAAACAGATATTTTTTTTAAATTTTTATTAAATAATAATCCTTATATTTCGAAAGTGTACTTTGATACTTGAACTTGTTGGAGACAATTAATGACAGTTTAGTATTTTATATGATTATAAAACATCAAACTGTCACTTTGACAGTTGACGTTTCATGCACAATTATAGGTTATGTGTCAAAATAGCATACATTTTGAAGTAGAAAATTGGTTTATAACCGTAAATCATAAGATAACTGTCAAAACATTGTAGTCAAACGCAATTTAAAAAATCCTCCCGATCAACATAACCTAACTTTTTCAGGTATAACTACTACGGAACGGAGACGATGTATTCGGGAATAGACGGCAGGATGATGGAGGCTCAAATTTTCACCGGCGTTGTCCACTATCAAAGGTTGAGGCATATGGTTGCCGATAAATGGCAAGTTAGGTCCACGGGGCCCATGGACGTCGTTACTAGGCAGCCCGTAAAAGGTAGAAAAAGAGGCGGCGGTGTGAGGTTTGGCGAGATGGAACGGGATTCCCTAATCAGTCACGGAGCGTCGTTCTTACTACAGGATAGACTGCTCAATTGTTCCGATAAATGCACGGTATGTTTTTTGTTTTATAATAGGGTATTTGACTATTATTGGAAAACCATCTTAGTGTGTTTATTCCTTCACTCTACATTGTAAATGCATTATTTTTCGTAATTATTTTCTCAATATTTCATAAAAATCAGCGTTAAAAATTGAATCACAAAAACTCCCGCCAAAACGATACTTTCTGTTGTGTGACGTCACACGATAGTAGATGTCAAATCGGCCCATATGGTCTGTCAGCATCAACATCGTCGCCGTTGGGTGATTGTGTTGTATGATGTGTTGTTTTCACAATTTCTACATAAAAATGGGTTATAAATGGTGTATAAATCCACAATGCAGAAACACGTCAATAAAACTCAGGATAAACTATTTGTAGCTGTTCCGCAAGATTTGAAACTGCGAAGAAAGTGGTTGGCTCGTAGAAATCCAAATGAAATAAATAGCGGCCAATACAAGTGTTTTTTGTTGTGAAGATTACTTCGACATAAGTAAAACTGACTAGAATAAGTTATCTATCGTATTTTCGAACCAGGTATTATCTGATGTGACAACTTAAGGTTAGGGCTATGCTAACCTACAAAGTTATGCTTACATGGCACTTTAGTGGTATTAAATTCAAACGGGAGAAGCATAAGAGCACGTTCGGATAATCGGGTAGGGTACGGTGAGAGTGACGCGCTGCATAATAGGCGGACTAACGTCATACGGCGTTTATCTGCATATAAGAGAGAGACAACCGACCCAGGTTATCGTGAGCATTGCTCTCCCCATACCCCACCCTGACAAACCGAACGCGCTCTAAGTGTAGTAACGAATGATGTCACTGGAGACTGAGCCAATTACAGAGCGTTTTCAATCACGTGATAGGACGTGAATAAAAATTCAATTTTAATTTTGTTTTTAATAGAAATAAAGCATATTTTTTTGATAAGTAATAACAAATAGTTTTCTTAAACTGTAATCTATTAGGATGACTATAATACAAGCCATATTTTTAGTACAGTCAAATACCCTATTGTTTGAATTTTCTATATTGAAAGTAATTTTTTTTTTCTTTCAGATGTTTATTTGTACCAAGTGCAAGTCGCTGATAGGTCCCGTTACTGTGGTTACTAGAATGTCCGATAAGGCATACCTAACGGAGACAAAAGAACATTGCAGATTGTGCGGAAACGGTGATAATGTTGGTGAGATAAGTATTCCCTATATTTTTAAATTTTTCGTCACACAACTTGCGTCTGTTAATATTAATACAAAGTTAGAGTGTACGTTTGCTTAAGTTACTATTGGTGCCTACTATTATTGATTAATAATTAATTTGTAAATAGTTTTTTTTGTTGTTAATATAATAAAAACATAAAACATGGTTTTTAAATATAATTTTTTATTGAATATAATTGACGTCTACACTAATCCACCTATAAATAACTTATTTAACCCTTCTTTCCATTTGATATTTGGTAATTTAAATGTAGTTTCTGGTAACGTTGTTTGTAGACAATCCAATAAAGGCAGGATGTGCATTTTCGCTGCAATTTTGATGGAATGCTCGTTTGTATTTGGTTGGCGCGATAAAATAATTAAACCTAAAAAAAAAATGACAAACTTCAAAACAAAAATGCATGGTGGTCAATATTTAATACTAAGAAATTATTATCATCAATTTTTGAACCAATCTCAGACTGAAGTTTCTGCCCTTTATGTCTGAAATTGTTTCGAAAAGTGATGACAACATTGTAAGAACAAATAATATATGTAATAGAATTATACAGGGTGAGTTATTAGTATCCCAGCGGTCGATATCCATCAAATCGTTTGAGAAAGAAAAAAAGTTTTATACAAGAGTTGTTTGAGTCATTAGTTTCTATAACGTAAAATTATTTTCATTGATACAGGGTGTTGCATTTAGGCGTGACGGATAGTCGATGGATAGTAGTAGTTATTTTGAAGTGTTTTAATAGATTTTTTTGCTACGAAGGAAAATCTGAATCTAACGATGCCTATCAGTTTGTTTTTGTTGCATATTTGGTTTTTGTGTGTGAGCACATAACTCACATCAAAGAAAATCTGATTTTCAACAATCAGAAGTCAACAAATTTTCACAATAGTTAACCTAAAAGTACAAGGTTTAGGTTTTGAAACTTTTAAATCGCGTGTTTGGTACTTTGTATAAGGATCAAGCTGGTTAAATTATTTCTTAATTATCTCTTCTATCGCCACTTGAAGACCACCATCAAACTACCAAATACCTTATTCACAGCAATATTAAAATTTACAATTGCATTACATTTTCGTTAAATTGCAAATATCACAACAAATAGTAACATTTGGTGTATGACATACTAGATGTAAATTGGAGCGAAATAAAGGGTTATTACAGCCAACACACATTATACAGGATGTTCCATTTAAAAAACTCGAGAAAAAGCCATTTGAAAAACATAAATATTTACTAAGGTCAATGAACACCCTGTATAGTGTATCTAATATCCTTTGGATACTATCATCTACCCACTGGCTTTGACTATTGTCTCCCATAGTTTAAAGGCAAAATTGGCAAAAATGTTGTTTCTACATAGTTTTTAAAAAGATCCTGCCACGGGCATATTTTGGAAAAACAGTTGAAATGAAAATAATTTTACGTTATAGAAAATGGCGAGTCAAACAACTTTTGTGTAAAATATTTCTTTTTTCTCAAACGATTTATGAACTATGGACCGCTAGGATACTAATAACTCACCCTGTACACGTTTTTTTACAAATCTTTGTATTGGCAACATTCATAGTAAAAATTTCTGAAAAAAGTTTTCTTATGAGTGTAAAACTGTCATAATATTATTACTATTATTATTAGACAAACTTGTCTACTTAGATCTATCGTACAACAGTGTTATCAAATAATTACACATAAACAACAAAATATACAAACCTGCTAAAGCTGGTGATTTCTTTAACCACAAGACCATAGAATAAATCGGCAAACTTTGCAAAGATATCCGAAGCACCGTCAAGCTGTAGTTTAAGGTTTTCAAGAATAACCGGAACTAAAGAGAAAAAATTTTTAAGTGTATTATATGGAATTAACAATTACACCGATTTTTTTATAAATTCTTGTTCAAAAACTTACCACAGCGAAGACGATGTAGTACAGTAGTGTTGTGGGTAGCAAAAACAAGAGAATAGTGAACGTTAAAACTCCAATAAACAATTGATTATGGTTGTACTGGTAGGAATCAACTCTTCTTCGTAACGGGTTGTATTTTCTGCCGATGAATAACCTCCACAGTGCGATGACAGCGTAAATTTGCAGGCCGTATAACCTTAAAGAAATTCTCAGTAAAATTAAGTATTTTTTTTTATTTTTTTTTTTTCAACTAAGTATCATACTTGACATTACTTAGCAGATGTTATGCAAAATTTGAAAAAATTTCATTCACGATTTCAACTTTTGCTTATAACTCAAAACTAGAATAAAAAAATCTTACCTAGCTGCATATATGTATATACAATAAATATGTATCGTGCAGACTTTAATGAGGTCTTCCAAGACAGCTGCTTGATAACTCAAACCAAGACTAGCTGGGATAAATAAAACGTAGAAAATTGAGTATAGATGGGGTTTTATAAAATGCATAAACATCTTCCACAAAAATATATGGTAGAAGAAAAATGCTCCCAATGTAGTGTTGAAAGCATGGTTCAACTTCAGACCGATAGGGGAGCCCATCAAAAACACAAGGAGTCTACGCAGATTTTCGATAATGGCCTAAAACAAAAGAAAAAATGGTACAGTATTAGTTTTTACGATGTTTTAAACAAGATATATTTATGATAATTACTTTTCTGGAACATTCTACTACCCTAACCTCACTTTTTCCTACTGACAGGCATCTGTCAACATAAGAATGACATATTGTAACGGAAGTTTTTCTACTGATATGTTTGTTAAATCTTATTATTAAACTTCGCCCTGTCTATGATATTACTGATTTGTTCAACATTGTTTTGCAACAACAATTCTTTCGATTTAATAATATTTTACTTGCTACATCACTACTTAAGGATTCCGATCAGGAAAAATGACATATTTCTAGTTGTGCCGATCAAGTCATAGTGTGCATAACAAAGTTCACAAGAAAAAGTTACATTGAAAATTAGTTCTTTGCTAATTTAGTGCAAGGTAAACAAAATTTTTGTGTGCATGTATGTGTACCCGTTTTCTTTTGTGGCGACGATTCCGGAGAAACTACTAAAGATATCGGGACGAAATTTTATAGTTAGAAGTTTCATGACTAAACTTAGAGCTGAAACAAGTTTTGTTCAAAAGGCCCAAAGAAGAAGAATAGAATAATATATTTGCTATCAAAAATTACATTACATAGCACGTCATACATATAAATAATAACTTGGCAAAAATTCGGCAATAACACAACAGAGCCATGGTCAGTCTCAGGCACCCAATTAATAAATTAACAATTAAATTACAATTAACAAATTCACAACATCACAACACAGTTAAAAAATTCCTCTATAGTATAGAAACTTTTTCTTGTTAGAAAACCGCATATACACTTAATAAACTGTCTCTCTGGCAACCTCTTTATATCAGCTGGAAGGTGGTTATACAGTCTGGCACCTATGTGACACCTATGTGAAACTGGAGGTTTACTCTTAGCATTTTTCAACTATTTTTCAAATGAGCTGCCATTTCTGTAATTGCGTCAAAATAGTTACGTTAGTTTAAAATAATAAGTTCAAGTAGAGAAAATTGATAGTTTAGCAGCATTAGCAAACTTTAAGTTTGTGAAGTCATGCATAGCAATTGACTCTGTGTCGCTCTGTGCATTATGTATATACAATAAATAGTTTACTGAAGCGCTAGATTTTGCAATGCCAGTTTAAACCATAAACTTAGTTGAAATATACAAAATTGGCATTAAAAACCCCAGTCCAGAGATCTTAAAAATAAGTGAGAAATGTATTTATATTAAAAATCAATGATGATATTAAACAATAATGATTTTCTCAAATTCAGACTTGTACCGACCTTGCCTGTTTTACATGCTAAGCCTAGGCGCCCAGTAAGGTTTTTTTTATCGCCGCGAATAATAATTTGCACCACGTATATGGGCGCAGTTCTTTACAAACCGTGTGTTTCATAATGGCGGATAGAAATTTGCTGTAGGGAAAAAGACAAGTGGCGCCTGGGCTAAGAGCAATAGAAACTTTTCCAAATTTAAAAATAACGTAAATGGACCAGGAAAATAGAATAGTTAGGGCAATTATTTCAATTGAAAAGGCGATTGCACAGTCAAATAAAAATGACAAACTACCAGAGAAATTTAAAAAATTAAAGCTGGATGTGTTCCTTACAAATAAATATACAGTATATCTCAATGGATTAAGGTACACAGAGGAAACAAGTTTTTATTCTGATTTTTCATAAATGCCAAACTCCTAGTTGTGGATTATTCCGCAGTAACGTGTCACACCCGTCACGCCCCCTTAACGACTATACATAGGCAATGGGGGCTTTTATTATTATTTTGATGCAACATTATAACAAAAAGACGACATCTTTTAGAATTGTTGTAGATAGATGTCAAACTGATAAATTTTATGAGAAACTTTTTTAAATAGCCATGACGGTCGTTACCAGCACAGTGATCTCTTGGTTTTGGTAACCTCAAATTAAAAATTGGCGGAATGGCCCTAGTGTAAAGTTTCTATTCTAATAATATTAATAAATAATTCTAGTTTTTATGTGAAATTTAGGCTAGCTACTATTATATTGATTGCATCATGTAGTAGCTAGAAGCATATAAATAAGTCACTAATCTTGTCAAAGACATTAATAACAATAATGGGAGTTAAAATCAAAGTACTACCTGACAATGTCACACAAACATTTTCCTAATTATATGTAGGTATTGTGACATCACAAGATGCCAACTTGGTATTTTTAATTTTAGACAAATATCAAAATCTATGAAAAAGAAGTTCTAAATAACTTTTTTGCCAAATTTTTGATGGTAGTTTTTCTAGCACAGCCTTGTTTTTTAAACAGCACAACTCTAAGGTTAAAACTACACCATGGAATAAAAACTCATACAAATTTTTACAAAAGTTTTTAAGGGGGTTTTACGTTATTTTGTTGCATCTCATGTGGATTAAAAAAAACTATTTTTATGATATTGCCTTGTAATATTTCAATTCTACATGCAAATTATAAAATTTCAGATTATATTTTAGAGCCGATTGATACCAAGGTGAGTATTTTAATCATGCCACAAAACCGCTGGATTGGCAACTGAATATTTTCCGAAGTGTCAGAATTTTTTTCACACAAGAAAAACAGAAATATTTGGGTATGTTACAAAATATGTTACTAATATTTGTAATAATACCGTGTTTAAATTCATTTTATACTCACTTCTACAAACACGTTCAAAAATTCAAATATCTCGTCTTCGTTTCTGATAAACGCATACAAAACCATCCAACCTAAAATTAGATCGGCAAATTTAGACGTAAATAAGTTCATCAAAGACACCGATTTCCTCCCGTCTTCCATCACGGGTAACAATCCAGACCTAACAGTACTCAAACTGTCCCGTAAATGCGACACAGTAGTGGAATGTCTCGTAATCGACCGCATTTTCTTCGAAAACTAAAAAAAAATTAAATATACATTAAAACCTTCATAAAAAAGACACAATACCTCTATTAAACAAAAACACTTACGATCAATAAAAAGTCAATAACGAAGACAAAAACCCAAAACAACCAATATAACCTAACATCTTTCGACTCTTTTCCCTTGTTATATTTACGAATAATCTGTCGTAGGCCATCAAATTGCTCCCCGTAGTTCAATGCGTTAAACGTACACTCATCACAGTCAATAATATTCTTGAAATCAAACGCAACTAATGTCAAATCCCGTTCGTATTCGTCCCAGTCGACATTATGTATCGTAAAATCGTTATTTGTGTTGTTAATATGTATCCATTCGGGTTTATCCGTGGAAGTGACATCTGGGGTTCTTTCGCTGCAATAACCGATGGTATGCGTGGATTTCGTCACGATTATATCGTTGGTTATGTAGAAAAATATGTTCTCGTCAGTTTTAATACTGACTCCTTCCAATAAACCGGTGTTTAGCTGGAGACAGTCCGGATAATACACAACGATAGTTTTCATGGTTTATTATACTCGTTTTATGTGTATTTTGAAGTATTTGTTGGGGGTTAGATGGTAAACATAACCTACAAGAAAGTACAAATCAATAATATTAGAGCTGCAATGTGAATAAATACAGTAATACAAATATACTAGTATTTAAATAGGAATAATTACTGATTCTCCTGACCTTATTAAGCTTGTTTAGTTGGAATAGTTGTTATTTTTTTAGGCATTAGTTCGGTAAAAGTTTTTAGGTTATGCGGTGCTGAACGTAGCCATCACCGGTAGATGTCGCTGTCGGCTCTGTAGTTGGATACTATTTGAATTTTGAATTGTAAATAATCGATGGTTTAAGCAGTAAAGTAGTCACAAAGTTTAATAATATGATGTAAATGGACCAGGAAAAATAGAATAGAGCAATTATTTAAGTTGAAAAGGCGATTGCACAGTCAATAAAAAATGACAAACTACCAGAGAAATTTTAAAAATTAAAGCTGGATGTGTTCCTTACTAATAAATATACAATATGTCCACGTATTTAGGTACATAGAGGAAACAAAATTTTATTGTGATTTTTCAAAAATGCCAAACTCCTAGTTGTGGGTTATTCAGCAGTAACGTGTCACACCCGTCACGCCCGTTTAACGGCTATACAAAAGCAATGGGTGCTTTTTTTTTTGACGCAACATTATAACCAAAAGACGACTCATCTTTTAGAATTGTCGTAGAAGTTCAAACCAGGGCTGTGGAGTCTGTAAAAAAAACTGTCGACTCCGACTCCAGACAATTTTGGTAGTCCGGCTCCAACTCCGACTCCGGCAAAATTTTGTTTCCAGCGAATTTAATAGCAAAAAAAATTAAATCTGACATAATCTAATTGTAAATAAAATCAAAAAGGCCTGTTGATCTGATCACAAAATTATGGCCATATTTAAAAAGTACGTTTTTTTATATTTTCAAAATATCGCTGAAATCATTAGAACTTCAACTGTTTTCACTTGAACCGATATTCCATCTTTAATAATAAGTAATAACAAAAGTAATGACAAACCACTGTATAGTACAGTCATTTAACACAGTACAGTCATTTAATACAGTCATTTCAATGAATACAAAATTAAGTGCAAAATAAAATGAAAACTCTTACTTCTGTTAGTGGTAATGACGTCACAATTCTGGCTGCAACGAGTATGACTTGCATACATGGATATTCCTACATTCAACTTAAGGTAGAGTGGAAATCGGAAATGCAGTTATAATTTTTAATCGGCTATTATACATATATTATGCATGTTTAAGTTTATGCATTAAAAATTACGTTAGAGTGAAGTTTGTACTTTTGCTAATAATAAAAAAGTATATCTGTCGCAATTCTTGCAAGTGTAGGTGACGAAATTTGCTAATATCGGTGTATTTTAGTTGATCGCAAGAAGACTACGACATAGCCACCAATAATCTTAAAATCCGTAACCTACACTCGACCGAATCAGTAACAATTTAAAATCTCTACATATTTTGTTAAATACAAAGGGATGTGATACCCTTGATTATACCATAATATTGTATAATCAAGGGTGATACTTTTGATAAATTTGTTCATGTGCCGAAAAAATAATCAATTTCGCTTAAACATTTAAAGTTATCAAACATTAAAGCTAAAATTTCAAAGTTTTACTACTAGTAAAGTCTTTACAAACATTCAGATATTGGGACAAATAAAAATAAAAAGATGTTATATAAATAAGCCAATAATCTTTTCAAAGACATTAATAACAATAATGGGAGTTAAAATCAAAGTACTACCTGACAATGTCACACAAACATTTTCCTAATTATATGTATATAATGTGACATCACAAGACACCAACTTGGTATTTGTAATTTTAGAAAAATATCGAAATCTATGTACGCCATGGAATAAAAACTCATACAAATTTACTGAAGCTTATTTAAACAAATTACATTACAGTAGGTTAAAAAAACACCAACATAATTAAATACATACCACTAAAATAAAGCGTTTTATTTACAACTAAAATTCACAATAATAAAACCACGAGTTTTGGGCTTCGTTCACAACAATTTTCTTTAAAGTGCAATAAAAAAATTAGATGTTTCATTGGTTTGAACGGGCTGTGTCAAGTTAAGCGACAAACATGTACACCAGTACGGCTGGACACCAGCTTCGTGGCAGGATCTTGCAGGTATTTCAGTAAAAATAGACATACAATTCGGGCAAGTCTTCTGAAGTTTTGCAACGTGATTGGTCCCGGAGAAAACAAGAATATCTTGCAGGGTTGCATAAATATCATAGGGAGAAATCAGCTTTTTGGTGTTGCTCTGTAAGTTCTCGTATCTCATAGGAAAGTTAGTTTTGAATTTGGCCGGCAGATGGATTGATAGAAATGGTTGTCTTGATTCGAACCAACCTAAAACGGTGTTCGGTATGCCATCTTTGTGGTAACCATGGTCGCTTAAAAAGAACACAATCGTGTTGTCAAGGTAGTTTTCAATTCCTTGGAGAAATTCTACGAGTTTCAGGTCCATTCTTCCTGGGGCGTTAAAGTCTTCATGACTGAAAGTATTCATCCAGAATATCCCGAAATACGGTTGGTTCTTAAATGTCGATACAAAGTCTTTCGCCAAGTTCAATATTTTTTCGGCTAGAATAGAAATAATAAGTTTAAGTTACACTTAAAAATGTAAATTAATAACGCAAAACAAAATGGAAATGACTGAGTCGAGTTTTCTGTGGATTGGTGACGTTTAATACAGTGTATGCCCTCCACGAGTTAGTGGTGGATTGGGGCGCTTGCGAACACGTCGGCCATTCCATGACTTGCATTCCACGTTCTTGTAAAAAGTTTCTGGCGAAGCCGGCGGTATGTGGCTTTGCATTGTCCTGCATTAGGATGAAATTTTGACCGACGCATATTGGGGTATTTGACCCAAAAAGCTGGCCATACATCCAATTTCTAAATTGTTAAATTCCAAACAGTAAACCACACTGATAAAACTGAAAGGGTAATTTTACCGTGTGGCACGGCGGTCATTTTTAACCTCCGTGTATCGAAGGGAATTACAAACCATGTGGTTTGTAATTTTACTTTGAGCTTAAATTTACTTCTCATATGAAATGAGGTTTCCGATGTGTACGGTTTTATATATACTTTTCTAAGTAAAATTACTGACGTTCAGTAAATTTACCGTAAACACGGAATTGCAATTAATTATTGTACAGTAAATTTTCTGCAACTTTAATATTAGATTTCTCCAAGCAACTGAAAACCAGTTAACAATCAGTACTTTTGTGATGGACCACATATGTTGCTATGATAACTCCATTATAAATACCAATGAAACATTATCTGGTTTCTCACAAAAGAACTGTTTGTAAACTGGGTTTGCGACTGCTCGGACAAGCCTGTATTGTCAACTGTAAAATCACTAGTAAAATCCTATTAATGTGGAGATCATAAATAAAAACAAAAAATAATAGTATGAAGTTTTATTATAATTTTAACAATAAATAAAATGTGAAACATATTTATAATATATATATATATATATACATATTTTTAACATTAAATAAATAGAAGTTCTTGACAAAAATGTAATCATAAGTAAATGAAATAAAATAGGAACCCATGGACTATACTTATCTACATATCGTATAATAAAATAAATCGATCTGCTTAACACAGAGAAACATATCTTTTAAATATAAATTAAATATTATTTCAACAATATTAAGTTGAAATGCCTATGGTAAACTTACGTCACCTTATTCGTTTTTGAACCCTGACTTGGAATAATTTTTAAAAAGCTAAACCGTCTCCAGAGTAAGATAACCTGGGGATAATCCAACCACAGTTTATAATATAGTCCAAAATGTGTCACCTGAAATCAAAATAAGAAGTACATGAGTCATATATCATATACAGGGTATAACAATGCTTTCCTTTGAGGTACCGAGTGTGTGTAAAGTTATTAATGAGTGTTTATAGAAAAGTATTTTTTTATATTGGTGATTGAAATGATATGTGTTATACATGTTAGTAATAAATTTGATTGTAAGACTGCATGTACAAGAAAGAACAATAAGCGAAATCTTACCTATGGACACCACACAAGTCATTGAATTTGTAGAATGTCAGTATCATCAACACTTGTATCCTAAAAAGAACATCCAATTAGTGAAAGTGAAATTATAGATATCAAGACTGCAAACTTTTACCTGCACTTTGTAATATATATTTGCAAAGTCTTCCATAATATACAAAGAAATTAATGTACCAATATTATATCTTTTAATACTATAGAACCATATGGGGCAAATATTCCACACGACACCGATAAAGGATAAGTCATAGAGGCACTAACAGTGTTAGATTAGTTGTATATAACAATCGCACTCAATAAAACTCTAACTTAGCTCCTGTAAACACAACCAAACGGATGGCGAACGGAACTCGAACTGTATATCCATTTATTGCGCAAGCGCGATAAAAATTATCTCGGTAGCACTTTACCATCTAGAAAGGAAAATTGCACGAGCAGAGGGCAAATTTACATATCAGACAGTAGTTGTAATGTATAGATTTGTAATTTTATTCCGTTGAAGCAATTGTTATTATGAAATTTACATATTTGTTAGCAAATTTACCTACAGTTTGTACAATTAATGAATGTAACTGCATTTTTAATGATATTTAGTATATTTGCTTAAAATTATGGTAAAATTGCCGACAAATAGGGTAGGTTTACTGAAAAAAATGTAAATTTCATTTGTAAATTCGCACTCATTTTTATCAGTGCAGTTTCTGGGATAGGTAAAGGGCCGATGTATTAAAAGGCGGCAATATTTTTTCACCTGAGCCCTGCGCCACGTGTCCTTGTCAGCCAAAAGTTAGATTTTACTATGGCTGAACATAGATGCTCATAAGTTGACGCTCTTGAAAACGGTTGCAATTTTGTGTGTTAAGGAAAAATGTGACTTTTTTGTTATACTTTCTTTAGAACCAAGTATAAACTTTCATTCGACATTGTTTTTATTAAAATTTACCCACAATTTTGTTTATTGCAGGGCCGAGAACATTCGCTATTATAAAAAACAGATTTATGCAGAATTTGAGTGTTTTAGCTTAGTGTTTAGCTTAAGTAAGCTCTTGAAAGTGGTTCAAATTATAGTACACATATTTGACATTACAACTACTGCAAAATCTGCTGCGGATAGGTGCGGATGCGGTTTTTGTGATTTTATTTCTATCACGTTGTAAAGGAAAATCCAATAATTGATGTACGGGCTTATATGTAATTTGATGCAATTCCTTGAAGCCGTGATAGTAGAGGTAATTTAGAACATATTTAACCATATGTAGCTATATACAAATGATTACTGTTATCAAGATAAGGACAATTTTATGTTCAATGCATCTTCTAAGTTGTAAATGCCGTTATGGACGTATATTTTTCCGTTTTGGATCATGTATAGCAAACAACCCCGATGACGTAGACTCTTAAAAATCATCCGAAAAAAACCTTAAACTTTCTACTTGTATGTGAATTTCTTGGAAATTTGTTGCTTGAAGCGAATCGGATTTATATTCAGGGCAAGAAAATACATCGAAAGCACCTACTCGCATACACAGTTCTCTGCATTAAATGGATTATTGTTGAGGAGAGACAATAGTAAGCTTGTGAATAGAAACTGGTTAGGCGTTTTCGATAAATGTGTTTATGCAGAATACAAATCTGGGTTCAAAACATGCGTATTAGGGTCATACCACTAAAAAACGACCGTTTTAGCTTGAAGGATGATCACATTTCGAAAGTTTTCATGGAAACAATAAGTATAAGTATTAGACAAGTTTGAAATAATACTAAAAATAATAGTTTGTATAGTGATAAATATGGTTAAATAGGTTCTTAATTGCCTCTACTATCACGTCTTAAAAGTAATGCATCGAACGGAAAATAGCATGAATAGCGTACGTACCGTTTGAATACACAATATCGACTGGTGTAAACTTTCATTTTCTTCCTCTACCACTGGTCTTAAAAAATCAAACTTTTTTCAGGATTGTCTTACAACATAACACACCCAAAAATATTATCTCATATAACTCAGAAATGACATGTATTGTTCAATTTTAAATCCGTCTATTATGCGTATATACACAGGACATGCCATATATATTTTTGTAAATTTCACATAGTAAAAGAAATAAAATCACAAAAAATATTGATGACAAATGTTGTAGCAGTAATTAATTTACAATAGGTGTACTGCAGTGAAGAACAATTTTTAATACAATTTGCTTTTTTCCCTATTTTGTACTGTTTTATTGTGTTTATTAAGTTGTTAACCTTCAAATACTTAGTATGAAGGTTGAAATGCGATACATAAATAAAACAACACATCTAGAGCCCTTATAGGTGAAAAAATAATTTTGGCCAGGTTTTCGCGTCAAATACCCCACTGAGCGCCGCAACGAGTTAAGGGGGAATTCCGGTTTTTTCCTCTACAATTACCGCATTTTTTTAGAATTTTGTATTGGCGAGACTATGGAATAAATCGATTCCAAATTTGGCACAAATATTTAAGAGCTTTTCAAGTATTTACAAAAAAAAATAATACAGAAATATCATGAATCACCGAAGAAGATCCGCGGTCACTGGTTGGCATGATTGGGCTACTCCAGGTGATCTGAAATAAAAATGTCGAATAGCAGCCGACTTTATACATAAGTAGTTATCGTTTGATGAACCAGAAAATACAAATATTTATATTTGGGAAAATGGTGACTTGTTAAACTTAATATATCGATTTTTATCAAAAAAATTGACAATGTTTTTTGTTATTGCATTTCTGGTTCATCAAACGATAAAGGGATGTTTACTGGACATCCAGTTAAAATTTTAAGACAATCGGTCAAATTGTTTTCGAAATATCATGCCAACCGTTCGCGAAAAGACTGTTACGAGAAAAACACGTTTAAACATTCAAGTACAGTTTATAACGCGACATCGAGTACTTACAGCATTTTTCTGCTAATATGGTATATCAGGGCCATACTTTATTCCTTCCTCCACTTCGTAGAATTTATTTTGAGACATTGGCTCATTTCTATGCCTTGTTTGAGCTTATTTTGCAGCCTCTAGTGCATGTCTCGACGACCTCAACAAACGCAGTTTCTCGCGCACATTTGCAAATATCTTCGTTTCCGTGCCAATAACGATTCCTATTGTTGTCATAGATTAAAGGATGGCAGAAAAGTCTTTATTATAAATGCCTGGCTACTGCATAAGCCTCAATTTTGATAGGTTTTGAGCCACGCTGAAGATGTTTGAGTGCGAGGCGCCAGACACTAGAATTGAAGCTTTAGATGTTGTTTTGAGTGTCACCACCCAAACACTGTTCTAGCAACTCTCTCGACGACAAGTCGTTGTAAATCGGCTTGATGGCATTTTCGACATTTTTAACAAGTGAGAGTTCGTGATTGAATTCGTCCAGAGTTTTCTCGGCTTCAGTTTTTCGCCATTTGCACCAACTCTGCGATCCCACAGCGCAGTACGTATGCTCAACCAATTTTAGTATATTTCTCCATAAATATAGTGATCCTATACAACGAAAGTATGACCTCACTTCTTCCATATCCCGTCTCCAAAACCCAACACTATAATTTTCTCGTCTTCCGCAGTCGACAATTTATCGGCAGACATACTAGCGAATGCTTTTCTTTCACGTGTGTGCATTCTCAGAAAATGTTCTTTTTTGATGTCCATCAGCACATGTAGGAGTTCTTCTTGTGTGTTTCTTATCCATGACTGAGCACGAGAGAATTTCTCAAATAAAAAACCACACACTGCAAGATTTTTGGCTTGAAAAACTCAAGCGGAAAAATTGTTGAGCGCGCGATCCGACCGATTCGCCGCGCGCTGCATCTTTTGTGCACCTGCACGCCGTCGGCTACTTGCTTATAACGTGGCTAATTTTGCAAACTTTGCCTTAAAACTTCGCACAGACATTCTTAGGACCTTAAATAATAAAATAACGTACAGAAAAAATTATTTTTTTTTCATCATAAAACCGGAATCCCCCCTTAAACAAAATCTGAACTCGTCTGTAAGCAGTACAGGCGTCCAGTGACGAAGTTGTCAATCTCTGTGATCCAGAGCAAAGACGTTGTGCGCGGACAGGTCTTCCTAGTTTCAAATTCGCTTCTATTCCATGTGCTCGTCTTAGGTCGTTTAGGAGGTCTCGTGCTGTGTCAGTACGCTGACGGAGAGTGGAAAGGACAAGAAATCGGTCTTGATTTTGAGTAGTTTTTCGATTTCGACCTTGTCCAGCTCTTTCAACATATTAGCCATAATATTAGCGACTAATGACGTTCCTAATCAACGAATCAACATTTGTCATCTTTAGTAGGCTTTCATACGTGAGTTCAAAGCATACTTGACATTTTTCCCATTTTGTTTTGCGTTATTAATTTATATTTTTAAGTGTAACTTAGAAGTAACTAAGAGTAGTAACATTATTTTTGTAATTTCCTTTAGTTAATTCTAAGTTTTTTGAGTAATGTATATTCACCTGCGTTTTCATTTCCTGAACAATGTGGCATGCCGTCTAAATAACTGGTATGCAAACCATCTGAAGCCATACTGAAAGGCCGGAAGTAGTAATCGGTGGGACTTTTCGAAAAACCTTTGTCGCCGGCGTTGAAAGTGTGTATGGTAGAAAAGTCTTCGGCAAAAGCTGTGACATAACCGTACTTTTGGTAATCGTACCAAGCGAGGTCATGTCGATCGAAAAAATTCTTTGAAAAGTTCCCATATCGTTTCCTACAGTCTCTTTCAGAGTATCCAGTCAGCATTGGAAGGATGTTGCCCAGAGTTTTTTTGCCAACTTGATTGAAGCCCTCAAACCAATTCCATTCTTTTTTCTGGAGATATTTCAGCGTTTGTGGTAATAGTCTGACGAAGTTTGACCTTGGAAGGCTGTCAATGAACACCATGAGGACACTGTATGGTTTTGTATCACCTTCGTATTTGAGTTTGTCTTCGATGTTGCCTCTAACGAATGAACCATACACGTTTTCGAAAAGGAGTGTTTTGCCATGCCAATGGTATTTATGACAATTGACCAAGACAACATCATTTGTCACTTCAAACCTACCAGTACTGTCAAAAGGAACGCATTTGCTCTCCCTAAAACAATACTTTATTTGCAATCTATACTCAGTTCTCGTTTTTTTTTTTATTTGAATTATCTCTAAAATTGTCCTAATTACAGCTTTTTTTTAAAACCTTGCATATGACCAACTGTCTGAATTTATCGATAAACAGCTTTCTAGTGAAATAAACTGATACACATTTTAAAAAACGATTTTTATTGAACACAAAATTATAAACTAACTCCAAGGATTAAAAAAAGGTTGTAATTCGAACAATTTTAAAGATAAATCAATGAATAAAAAACAAAATTATTAGCATGGTTAACACACAGGGTGAGTCAAAAATGAGGAAAAAAACATGGTATCAATTTTTTTCCAGAACAATCGAGAATACAATGAAAAAAACTTAACCACTTCAATTTTTACTTTATCATACGCAGTATGTAAAGTATTGTAATCGTGCCAAAAAAAATTTTTGAGATTTTAGCGGAAATATGTCTTTTTGCGTACCCTGAACATTTTTAACCAAGGTACAAAAAAATGTCTGTGTGTGTGTGTGTGTATGTGTGTGTGTGTGTGTGTGTGTGTGTGTACCCGTTTTTGTGGCGACGATTCCGGAGAAACTACTAAAGGTATCGGGACAAAACTTCATATTTAGAAGTTTCATAACCAAACTTAGAGCTGAAAAGCTTTCTGTTGAAAAGGGTCCAGGAACTGGTGGTTTACTCGAAGATTTTGTAAATAAGCCGCTATTTGTGTAATGTCGTCAAAATAGTTAAATAATAAATTAAAGGAGAGGAAATTTTCTATAATTTATGTAAACGACATTTTTTGGTAGAATTTATAGTTTAGCTGCATGAGCAAATTCTATTTCATCGAGATCGGTCGTACTGCTTTAAAACTAGTAGCCAGGATATGTCAGATTTTTTGATTCTAATGACAGTAGCTAGTGTCAAACGCTAATGTTTTGAAAATACTACTGTCAATATAGGCTGCGTTCGGATATTGAACACCGTTACACTTTTTACACCCACTAACACGTAAGTGTCATTTGGACGGTGTACCCGGTGTCAACGGAGTACAATATCCGAACGCAGCTTTAATCGAGATATCTGTCTAGTTCTACTAGTTTTATTTTAATGCAGAAATAGCCGATCTCGATCAAATAGAATCTCATGCAGCTAAACTATTAATTTTATATATAGTATGATAAAGTCATGTGCCTGGCCACATCAGATTTTTTTGAAGTAAAATGAAAATGAAGTATAAATTATTGGCGTCAAAGAAATATGTTTTGATCCAAAGGAATAAATTCAAAAGAAAATATTTCTTAAAACCAACAAATCTGTGTGGGTTGAGTTCTTAGCAGTGGCCGGACAAAAATGTATATTTTCCAGTGTCGTGCATGGGACACGTGCTGGTGGGCACGCGAGCGGCTAGCCGGTCTGGCTTCGGCTCATGGTGTACATACCACTACACCTGCTTTGGCGTTGATCGAGTACAGTCGCTTGCCTTGTTTAAATTTCCGCTTCGTCGATAGATAATTTGAGCAGTTTCTTTCAATTGTGTTGTTTCTTGAAATTTTGTGTGAATATCTGTTTTTATTTTCCATTTCGAATTTGTTCTTCTGTTTTGTATTTAGAGTTGAATTATTTTTTTATTTTATAGTTGTACTTAGTTTGAAAATCCTGCAATGAATCGTTCGATAGCTGAGTTTGGCAATACTTTCACGTTCGTTAAGAAAGGGGAAGTGGTTTGCAATTTCTGCTCACGAAATTTAATTATTCGTAGTAAACAATGTCTTCGGGCTCATGTAAAAACAAAAAAACACATGGAAAATGTATCAAGAACGTCAACTAAAAACTTTTTTGATGATTTATGTGAAACATTTATTTCTGCTAATATACCTTTCACAATAATTAATAATCCCGTTTTTAAAAATTTATCAAGAAGTATACTATACTGGACGAGACTTACCCGATGAATCCACAATTAGAAAATATTACGTACAAGGGCAATATGACAAAACAATTTCTCAAAATAAAGTCAAAACTATCCGATAAATATATTTGGGTTTCTGCAGATGGAACTACGGATATGAAGGGTAGATGTGTGGTCGACGTCGTTGTCGGATTGTTGGACCCGCAAGACTTACATAAACCCTATTTAATATCTACTCAGTTTCGTTGTACTGTCAAAGCTGAAGAGATATGTACAATAGTAAATGACGCCATATAAAAAGTAGGAATCACAGACGCTACCAAAGTATTACTGTTTGTTTCTGACGCTGCTGCGATTATGTTAAAAGTTGGAAAATTACTTAAACAACATTTTTCAAATATTCTTCATTTGACATGTTTTGCACACGCTATTCATAGAATTTGTGAATTTATTCGGGAAGAATTTCCAGACGTGAATACGCTAATAGGCACATCCAAAAAAAATTTATTGAAAGCTCCTTCCAGATTGTCTCATTACAAGGAAAAGTGCCCTAATCTACCTAAAAGTGCCACCACAACCAGTTATTACGAGATGGGGTACATGGTTAGAAGCGGCAATTTTTTATGCAAGAAACTTTGATATCATCAAACCCTTCGTCTTAAATTTTCCTGATGAAGCAGTTAGTATTAAAGACTGCAAAAAAGTACCTACTATCCATTACAAGATTTGCATGAAAAATTAAAATTTATTGATACAAATTTTGCGCAAATATTGCCAACCATAAAGTTTCTATAACAACAAAATGTTGAACTTGCAAGCAGTTTTCAAAGGATTGAATCTCTGTACGAAAGGTTACGAAGCATTGAAGCACCAATCAGTAAAAAATACAAAAAAAATTTGATGCGGTAGTACATAGAAATCCGGATTTTAATGTTTTAAAACAAATCTCTACGAATTCATTTACGGAGGAAGGAATTTCTCAAAAATATTACAATTTGGTGTTGGTTTATTCTTTTGCGCCTGTGACTAGCTGCGATGTAGAAAGATCATTTTCAAGGTTTAAAGACATTTTAACATCTAAGCGAAATAATTTTACTGAAGATAATTTAGAAAAATATGCAGTAATACAATTGAGAACGGATTTGTATTCAGTATAAAAAACAACCCACAATACTACTTACTATTGTTAATTGGTTTAAAATAGGTTATTTTTCTGGAGATACAATTCAAAATTGGGGTGATATGAATAATAGTATGAGTAATAATGATAATATGAATGGAAAGTGGGTTATTTGGAAGTGTTTTAATAGATATTTTTGCTATGAATGAAAATCTGAATCTAAAGATGCCTATCAGTTTGTTTTTGTCGCTTATTTGGTTTTTGTTTGTGAGCACATAAATCACATCAAAGAAAATCTGATTTTCAACACTCAGAAATCAACAAATTCTCACGATAGTTAACCTAAAAGTACAGGATTTAGGGTTTACTTTAGCAGTATTTGAAATTTTTAAATCGCGTTCGGTTGCCATACGATAGACGGCAAAATATACTTACAAAATTTCATATAAAATTGTTAATATGTTGATAACAGTAATACTTTGTATAAGGATCAAGCTGATTACATCGTTTCTAAATTATCTCTTTTAGCGCCACTTGAAGACTTTACATCAAACTACCAAATACCTTATTCACAGCAATATTAAAATTTACAATTGCATTACATTTTCGTTAAATTGCAAATACCACAACAAATAGTAACATTTGGTGTATGACATACTAGATGTAAATTGGAGCGAAATAAAGGGTTATTACAGCCAACACACATTATACAGGATGTTCCATTTAAAAAACTCGAGAAATAGCCATTTGAAAAACATAAATATTTACTAAGGTCAATGAACACCCTGTATAGTGTATCTTATATCTTTGGATACTATCATCTACCTACTGGCTTTGACTATTGTCTCAGATAGTTTAAAGGCAAAATCGGTAAAAATGTCGTTTTTACATAGTTTTTAAAAAGATCCTGCAACGGGCATATTTTGGAAAAACAGTTGAATATCTCTGGAACTATTAACGCTGTGACTTAGCAACATACACGGTTGGATAAGCAAATTTAGTAGTATTCATAATATAATAAAATATAAGTGCAACACCCTGTATAAATGACAATTATTTTACGTTATAGAAAATGGCGAGTCAAACAACTTTTGTATAAAATTTTTTTTTTCTCAAACTATTTATTAACTAACTACCGCCGGGATACTAATAACTCACCCTGTATATAACAAACTAATCTAAACATTTTCAAGACCAATCGTCAATTTATTATATTTACTCAAATTTGTCATCTGGCGTCTTGTGTGTTGCCGATCTTGTGATATTGCTTACGCAGCAAGCCATATTCAGTCCATTTCTTACATAAAAACTCTTGATGGTCTCATTAATAACAAGAAATATTGTGTCGTTTTCTTTTTCTATGGACGTAAACGGCGGTTCTGCTGGACATGGTATATATGATTTATTTTCGTAGAATTCTAGGAATGTCCAAGGATCGAAATAAGGGATGTGACATTTGTCATTTTCGACTACGAATTTTGTCACAGGCGCTAAAATGTAAAGATCATCAGGTTGTTATGTTTTGTATTGTGCATGTTTGTCATTCCATACGTATGTCGTCTTTCTTAGGAGAGATTAGTCCAGAAAAATATGTTAGTATCAGGAAATACAGGTAAAATTTGTAGCTAGAAAACCCCATCCTTATATCGAAGCATTTGATTGAAGAAACGTCACATGACTAACAGGTTATGATGCAAACAGTTACCATAGAAATAAAAATACAGCACCAAAACATCAGGGTTGATTCTCCTATACTCTATTCACTTTAAGAATAAAGCGTTGGATAAGATAGGGCTCTAATTTGCGGCTTGTGATTGGCTGAAAGTTGAACCAAATTTACACCAACGCGCAAAAAGCCAACACGCATATGTTCACTTGAATTTTGAAACGTCATGTCATTTGCGTAAGATTCAAGATTTTCGTTGTGTTCTAGTTGTGTTCGGAATATTTTGCAGTCTTTCGAATTTATTTTCAACAATCGATTCAAATAAAACTCAGTTCTTTTTAGAACTCCACACAATATTAACATTGTAACAGGTAATCTTAATATTGCTAATAACATTTGTTGTTAATGTTTTACGATGATATTTAATAGTGCTAATATGGATGAGACAATGCAGGCTGGTTCATCAAAAAATCCGCAAGGAAAGCCCATTCGCAGTGGACAACGGCTGATGGCCTACAATGCATATCTCGAGTACAGTCGTGAACCTGGAAACTCGAAGTCAGATTCTGTAAAATTAGCTTCGAAGCTTGTAGGTATTGGAGAATCAACAATGTGGGCCATTGTAAAGGAAAAGGGCACTTCTGGAGTATTACGTTCTCCAACCAAAAAACGTAAACGGGAAAACACTTACGACAAATTGGATGAATTACAGAAAAATGCAATTAGGCGACATGTTCATTCTTTCTATTTTTACAATGAACTACTAACTATTTCCAAAGTATTAACGGTAATGATATGATTATTTATGTAATATTGAAATTAAGTGGAAATTTGTATAGGCTATTGAAGCAGATGATTTCATACCTACGGTGAAGCGAACAACTTTGCGGAAAATATTGCGTATGTTGGGATTTAAATGGGAGAACCGAAGCAGGAAAAGTATTTTAATTGAAAGACAGGATATTGTTTTATGGAGACGAAGATATTTGACCAGTATTAGACAGTATCGCTCAATGGGGAAAAAATCTATTACTTAGATGAAACATGGGTTAATGCTGGTCACACAAAACCAAAGGTCTGGAAAGATACTACTATAACAAGCGCTCGACAAGCATTTGTTCGTGGGTTATCACGAGGTATAACAGATCCTTCTGGAAAAGAAAAACTTATTGTTCTACACATCGGCTCGGAAGCAGGTTTTGTAGATAACGGCCTTCTGTTATTTGAATCAAAAAAGACTGGCGACTACCACGAAGACATGAACAGCGACGTCTTCACGGAATGGATGAGAAATATATTGCCACGACTTGAGCCTGGATGTGTAATTGTAATGGATAATGCTCCTTACCATTCCGTGAAGATGGATAAAGTACCAAACAACTCTTGGCGAAAAGGGACATTAATAGAATCGCTTATGTCAAAAGGCGTAACCGTAGATAACAGTATGTTGAAAGTAGAACTTCTAGATATGGCAAAAAAGTATACAAGTGATAACCCAGTCAACTATGTAATCGATCAATTAGTGGAGGAAAGTGGTCGCAAAATCTTACGATTGCCTCCATATCACTGCGATTTAAACCCAATTGAATTAATTTGGTCCCAAGTTAAACATCATGTCGCCGCAAACAATAAAACATTTAAGTTGCCGGAGGTAAAGACTCTACTTCTTGAGGGTTTGGAAGTTGCAAATGCGGAACGTAGGAAAGCTTGCATCAAACATGTAGTCAGCGAAGAAAATAAATTATATCAACTGGACAATATTGTTGAAGATATTATGGAAGAGTTTATTATAACAACCAATACAGGATCATCATCAGATTTGTGGTCTGATACTGAACCATCTACAAGCGAATGAAATAAGGAATTCCTATTTATCAAATGACAAACTTTTCGTGTTTTCTTTCACTTTTTTAAACAGTAATATAACGGAAGACGTGTGACGACGCTTTGAGAACTGCAGTCGGAGCAAATTGCTGCTCGTAGAGATATACGAGAATAAACAGTGATATTTTATTGCTTTTTAGTGTCTTATTTCTTTGTTTGTTTTCTTTATTGATATCATTAAGTGTTTATTGTGTACTAATATTTAATAAAAGATAGCAGACTTAATATAACGTTTTAATATAACGCACTACATTAAATAACGATGGCTAATTGACAAATCAGCGGTGCGAGGTGTGGCACACCATTGTCGTGACATAACCTTTCAATTTGCCGCTATTGACAGCATATTGCTCCAGTGTAAATCGGGCTCAGTTTGCACCCCCCACTACTATGTTCTTATCGTGAATAGGGTATAGTATAGTAAGCCCTACGTATTTCTTTTTCAAACTTGATAATATGTATGACAATCTTGATGAATCTGTTTACAAAATGTTAAAAACATTATCAAAATCCATCAGTAATTACAAAAATTATAAAACATCAAAGTTTAGCTTATTATTTTTTAGGTCTTGATGATGTTAATCAAAGTCAAAGAAATCTGTGTGTTATCCATAGCAAAAACACTTTTTTAATATTTAATGGATGTTAAATTGTATCAATATCAACTCGTATGTTACCACAGCACCTGCAATCTATAAGAAAAATAATTATTAGTATTATTTTTTACACTGCTCAAAAAAATTAGGGGAACACTTTTTCGAAGCCTGTAATTTTTTAAATAATAGTTCTAGGCAAATCAAATTTAGTATGCTTTAAGGGCATATATTTAACGAGCTAAGATCAGCACATGGAATAGAAATTTCTGATCAACTCTTTAGAAACAGATTAAAAGAAGCGAATTTGAATTTTTAACTCAATATGTGGAACAACAAATCTTAATAAAATTATTCAAAATTTTGCAGTTGAAATTTACAATTGCCGCTACCCACATGTTTTCATAATGTGTAGTACTCCGTCGAAAACTAGCCCGCACCTATCTGTAGCACACGGAGGTCACGAAATGCGTATAAATAACGATGTATTCAATGATTTAACAGTAAACTTACCAAAAATTTTAAAGAAACTGCTCAAAGTGCGCACCGTTTGCATCCAAACACGCTTCTGCCCGGCGCCTCCAATTCGCACATAAAGAGCGGCGTTCAATGTCATCGCGCACAATTTCAGCACAATTGAAAATTCGCTCACGGAGTTCATTTTCATTGTTTACTTCCGTCTTATACACTAATCCTTTTAAATAATCCCAGAAATAAAAAACCAGAGGATTCAAGTCTGGAGAACGACTTGGCCACCGTCTTGGTCCATTAATCCCTATCCATGTTTCACCAAATGTTTCACTTAAATGTTGCACTACAATGCGGCTCTTATGTGCAGGAGCACCGTCGTGCATAAACCACATTTCACGGCGAACATCAAGCGGCACATTTTCTAACAAACCTGGTAGTGTGTTTTGTAAAAAATTCAAGTATTCTTCACCATTAAGACACTGGGCACTAAGCAATTGCCAATACTTCCGGCCCAGATATTAATGGCAAATCGGTGCTGAAAATTGGTACGTCGTATAATTCGCGGATTTTCATAGGTCCAGTGGGACATGTTCCGGCTGTTAAAATTTCCGTTTCGGGTAAATGTCGCTTCATCAGTGGAAAGTACCAAATTAGGAAAGTTTTCATTGGTTTGACATTAACCACGAAACCACTCACAAAAGATGACCTTCTGTAAATAATTCTGTGGGAGCAAATCTTCTACACGCGTTTCCCGATATACCCGAAGTAAGTTTTCACGTAGTGTTCTGTGCACTATCCCGTGGGAAACTCCGACTTGTCCAGCAATTGTTCTAGCGCTTCGTCGATCATCTTCGTGGACCATGTGCAAGATTTGTTCTTCGGTATTTACCAGATTACGGTCGCGTGGACGGCCTCTTCCTCCATGGTTAGGAAAAATACCCGAGCAGGACTATCCCTTAACCGTTGAACCACGGAAACAAAAGTTCTATTATTAGGGACGCGCCGGTTTCTAAATCGTTGCGAATAAAGTCTTTGAGCGGCCGCTGCATTTTTCTGCATTCACCATAAACAAGTAACATGTCCACGTACTCACCACTACTAAAATTGTCTATTTTAAAACACAAAACCACAAAATAAGTACCAAGAAACCCGATAAACAGAAACAACGGCAGAGCGTAAACTAAAGCACGCACGGGACTTCCCCTCGCTCAGCTGTCAGCTGTTTCGCCACAGGCTCTAGGACAAGTCGCTACTACCCTTTCTAAAAACGTGCGGCGTCAATTCTGCATTTTCAATATGTAATTACTCAATACTGGTGTCACTTAGAGAAAAAACGTATTTGAATTTTTTACTCCAATTATGAAGATCTATAACCCCTAGAAATTATTGCACTCATTTAATATACACCCTGTATAGACGTCCTGGTGAACGCAACGCAGCCGCTACTATACAGGAAGTGGATAGATTTCGTCGTGGACTAAATGCCATGAATTACATCGAAAACGTCTTGGAGGACCATGTGGTGCCTGCTGCATATGGCGTCGGTCAAAATTTCATCCTAATGCAGGACAATGCAAAGCCACATACCGCCGGCATCGCCAGAAAGTTTTTACAAGAACGTGGAATTCAGGTCATGGAATGGCCGGCGTTAAGTCCTGACCTAAATCCTATTGAACACGTGTGGGATCAGCTTGGCCGACGTGTTCGCAAGCGCCCTAATCCACCATTAACCATAGAAGAACTGACACAAGCCCTGATTGCGGAATGGGAAAGCATACCCCAAGATTTTTTTCGCGGACTAGTGCGAAGCAAAAAAGGTGTTCCCCTATGTTTTTTTTAGCAGTGTAGTATCTTAAAAGTTGGGGACACATTTCTCTTAGAAAAAAAACTAAAACAACAAAAAACTATAGTAAAACGTATAGTAATTATGAGTCATAATCTTTTTGAAAACAAATTTAAATTAGCGCCAAAACTTTTGAAACACATGAGCTTTTAATAACTTACGCTAAGTATTAGTGACTTCCGGACATAAAAGAACTTCCTACCACTTAAGCAGCAAGGGTCTACCTTAATTTGTTGCAATAACCTCTCAATCTAAAAATAAAACATCCAGTTTTGTTTTTCTTGTCAACTAAATACATACAGGCTGTCCAAAAATTCAACGTCAAGCCACATTTTGGTGGGAGACAAGTATTAGATTTATTTTGTTGAGGTTTGGGTCAGCGTTAAATACTAACTTCAATATTATATGCAAAATTTGCCACGAAAACCAGCATGTCTATTGGCCTTTTACTTTCTTCATTAACTCTAGCAGCAAATAAGCAAACAGCAAAGCAGCGCAGGATCAGAAAGCCAAAAGAATAGATGAAGTACAATCTTCCAAAGACGTCATTCTTTGCATTTGGTCTAAAGATTAGGTATAATAACAAAAAAATGGAGTTTTAGTGCTGTTTTTTTTTACTTACTCTAAGGTGTTGAGGAGTTGAACCAAAATAATGAAGATATTGTTAGCGAATGACAATATAATCAAGTCGCTTATGGCGTCATCAATCTTCTTGCACAGAACACTTAATCGATTGTAGTCTTCTCGAATTTGTCGCCAAGATGTCAGATCTGAAATCTAAATACACTCATTGGTAAAGGTCCATAATGCAAAAAATATTGATAAAGGAAAGGGGTTAATTAAAACCTCTTAGTTTTGCAGAAATAACTAATTTACTTTGGTACTAGTTTCGATCCTTAGATCATCATCAGCCAAAAGCTAGAAAAAACCCAATACAATCAAAAGTAATCACGCAACAAATGTAACACAAAAAACAGACAAAACTGATTTGAAAAGTAAAATGTTAAATAGTAAACTAAGAATACTCACAGCCAAAATCAATTATAGGAGGCGCAAGACATCAGAATAAATTAACAAGTTAACAAGTAAAACTAAACACACGGCAATAAACATGTCAAACAGTACACACTGCAGCGGAGACAGTACTGAGAACGAGTAGTCTAGTACGAAACCTGATAAAAACTGAGCGAGTGCCAACCAACAAATAACAAAGTCAAAATTTAAAATTTAAAGGTGGCGATAAAAGTTTGAATAAACTATATATTAAGAAAATGAAAAGATAACAGAAACAGTCAATTGGACTAAAATGAAAAAGCAAAAACCAAAAACAAAATGACAAGACGGGCAGAAGGCTTAAGGCTCCGTTTTAAAAACATCGCAACTTCCAAACGAAATATTTCGTTGCGATGTTTTTTTTTGCTGGGAGTGGTCAACGACACCCCCACCAACGTCAACCAGGACACAGTTTTATGATAAGGGGAAGTTGGGGGGTTTAGAGGAAGCACACAAAGGCGGAGCATGGTCGACGCGAGTACATCCGAAGGGGAAGTACTCAGCCAGTTTGTCGCCGCACGTAGGCGCTTTCGCTTTCGCTCAAGTTGCAATGTATCAGTGTTCTCACTCATCACGGTCGCAAATGCATCCCGGACTGCATACAGCTGGCTGGCGGCCGCCAGTCGGTAAAAAAAAATATATTGATTTAAGTTAGAGAGAGCGCGCTTGCTATTATAATATTTAATCTTTTTAACAGGGTGACATACATACTGTATAGTAAATTGACAAAAATGTATTAACTCATGATAACTCATCGGTGAATTATGGACTTCAATTTAGAAAGGAATTAATTAAAATCGAGCAATGAGGACCCAATACATCTATAAACATGCTAATATCGAACGAACGCACGGCAGTGACACACGAAGACAAAAATTAAAAAAATAAATCTGATGCGTTCAGGCACATTACTTTATCATACCATATATAAAATTAATAGTTTAGCTGCATGAGATTCTATTTGATCGAGATCGGCCATGTCTGCATTAAAATAAAACTACTGGAACTAGACGGATATTTTGATTATATTGACAGTAGGTATTGTCAAAACATCAGCGTTTGACACTACCTACTGTCATTAGAATCACAATATCTGACAAATCCTGGCTAACTAGTTTTAATGCAGCGATCTCGATAAAATAGAATTTGCTCATGCAGCTAAAGTATTCATTCAACCAAAAATGCCATAGTCATAAATTATTCAGAATTTCCTGTACTTTAATTTATTATTTAACTATTTCGACAAATTTCCAGAAATAGCGGCTTATTTGCAAAATCTTTCAAAAATGCTATAAAACTAAACCTCCAGTTTCTTTGGATCCTTTTCAACAGAAAGCTTTTCAGCTCTAAGTTTGGTTATGAAACTTCTAAATATGAAGTTTCGTCCCCATACCTTAGTAGTTTCTCCGGAATCGTCGCCACAAAAAAAGCACACACACATACACAGAATTTTTTTTTTACCTGGGTCAAAAATGTTCAAGGGATCCAAAAAGACATTTCCGCTAAAACCTAAAAAATTTTGTTTGGCACAATTACAATACTTTACATACTACATATGATAAAGTAAAATCATAGTACATAGTCCAAAGTTCCCCAAACCATTTATATAAATCCCAAATATTTTGTCACCTACAAGTTCGCTATATTTTATAAACGTTTTGGGCGACATGAATGCAAGATTCATGAATGAAAACAAATTCTGGCATTGGCTATATCCAATTCCCGCTGTAATACTGCCCAATACAGTCGCTGAACTAATATCCATTAGAGCCGACCCAAGTTCGTCACTGCTAATTGTCTCTTCCTGTCCATAAAACCGACATTTTAAATAAAATGTTCATTTGAGTCCTGTTCTGGTCTCTTTGCCTAATTTGTAATTAAATAATTACAATATTGTTCTTTTATATTATCTATGCATATATTTTAACTTAGGTGGTACGTAGTCGTCTTTTACTAATTCGTCTAAAGGACAGACGCGGATGTTTAGGTATTTTGCCACGACTTCTACCCATTATTAAACAAATGTACCTAACACCTAGCTGGTATAACTACACTAAGTATAATATCATACAGTATATGACTTTTATCGTGTGTTAAATTTGTAAACCGTGCGTGAAATGCGAGAACTCTGTTCTCCCGATTCAATAGACGCTACGGTCTTGTGAACAGTCAAATCTAAAAATAGCAGTAGGCGTGGCGTAGTTATAGGCGGTGTTTAAAACTCCCAACGTCTGCTGTCTACACCGGGCCCGTAATATAGGCAAATTACATACATTTCTGGCAATTACGCTTTGTTATCGCAATTATAATGTTTAGATTAAAATTGTACTTAAATAAAAAATCTATTTTTGTATCATGAGTTGGGCTAAATGTTTTATATTTGAAAAAAACCAAAGATGTAGAAGTCAAATTGATTTTTATCTTTAAAAAAATTTTTTTTTCATCCAGCCCAACTCGTTATTTATCTAAGAAGTTACATAAAATATTTCATAAACTTTGAACAATAAATAACGCTTTTATTTGCAAACGCGTTTTAGGAGAGGTAGAACTGGGTCTTAAGGGGAATCCATACGCCCTACGTTTTGCTTGCAAAACACACAAAAGTTCTGAGGCTTTTTCTCAGCAATTAGTTCACATAATCGTAAAAGAAATACACCAAATTAAAGATAAAAGATATATAATTTTGCGTCTAGTGGTAGATTTTCAATAGTTCCGTTCGTTTTTGACAAATCTATTTCTGAATATGACATAAAATTGGCTGATTCTGTAATTTTTTACGAAGAACTCAGGTTAAAATTGAAAAATGTACCACATAATAGGTCTAAGTTACACCTCTCTATAAGTGTACAAAATTTCACGTAAAAATATCAATATCTTACATGCTTTTTTCACACAAAACTTTACTTCTTCGAGTACATGAATAAGTTATATTTTATCACGTAGCGTGGATACAACAACAACAAGTAATATATATACATTATCACAGCAAGTAATACACTTTTATCTATAATTTTATGTATAACATGAGAGAATTGATACAACATTAAGCTGACTATGGACGCTTATTTTATAGGACGTGCCAGCAGTATTGATTCCTCTTAACGAACATAACAACACGTCTACTTCTAACATTTATAAACTTAAATTGCTACCGGACATAAAATTATTTTTGACAACGTTAAATTACTCCAAAAATGTGATAAAGGTTACAAACTTGATTTGTTTGAACATATTATATTGATTATTTTTTGACGTTTCTTAAAACCAATGAAATGCTTCTTTATTTGTCACAAGGGTAAGTTTCAACCAATTATGTCATTATTATAGTGGGAATAAATCTCTTGTAATTATTCTCGGGAATAATCACTAGCTTTTATTTGCCTAGCAACTGTCAGATACTTGTCAAAATAATTACTTAATTGTGTCAACGCGAAATGGGTGAAAGTCATCGGTTTAGTACCTTTTCTAATGCAGAAATTACAAAAAAGATTTTAGAAACTACTTCGAAAAATACTCTAATAAGTAATCAGTCTATATGGAGACAATTTAAGACCTTCACCAAAGAAAGAAATTATATTCTGGATCAATCTACTACAACAGCTACTCTGGCATTGATTTTAAAAGATTGGGCTTATAACATGAAAAGAAAAGACGGAAATGATTATAAAGAAGCAGTAATAAAGACAATGTGGAATAAAACGGCAAAATTAGTTCAAGAACTTTACTTTAATAAGTATAACAGGTCCTTTGATCCTTTCCATGATAGAATTCAGAAATGCTCGGAATGCAAGAGATGCAAAAAGAAAAATTTTACAAAAACATCCTGAAAAGCACAAACAAAGTTCTGTGGCACTTTCTAATACAGAATTGTTGCAAATTTTTAACTATTTGGACGAAGATACACCTTGTGGATTGCAAAGAAAGTTTTTTCACGTTGCATCGTATGAACTAGCTTGGAGGGGAGGAGAAGCTACGAAATGTTTAGTTCATTATTTTAAAAAAGAAACCGACATAAAAAGATTAAATACTGGCCGCATTGAATACAATCCCATCTTTACAAAAACTGCACAGGGTGGAACACAAAGGTGCGCTAATTGCGAATGGTTGACTCCAAACATAAATAACCCAGATATTTGCCCTGTTCGTCTTTTTGAAAAACTAATGAGTAAACGTGAAGAAAATATTAAAACCGCACGCTTGTTTCTTACTCCAAATCCGGCTTGGCAAACTCATGGTTTTTGGTATAAAAACGTTCCTGTGGGAATAAATTCCATTTCAAAATGGATGAAAGAATCCGCAGAAAAAGTAGGTCTAGACACAGTTACTAAAAAAATAACTAACCATTCTGCCAGATCAAGTGCAGTAAGTAACCTTTCAAAAGCTGGTGTAGGAGAACAAGAACTAATCAAGGTCACTGGTCATAATTCTGCAAATTCGATTAAACCATACTTACAATTGAACCAAGAACATCATTCAAATATAATAAATAATCTTAGAGAAAATACGCAGGAGGAAACACTTAATATAACAAGCAATTCCAAATCCTCAATAAATAATGAGTCTCGAAATATTTTTAATAATTGCGTTTTTCATTGTACTAATTTAAATTGTTAATTCTTTTAATATATTCACAATGTGTCAACGATATTTTCATATATTGTAAGTAATAATTAATTAAATTAAATTTTTCATTAATTTTATGATAGTTTTATTGATCTTTTTTATTGTAAAAATTTGTGAATCAAAAAATAATCTAGTCAAATATAACTTGAGAGTTCCATAAATTAGAAAATAATTTGACAGATTTTGTTCAAACTTGTTGCCATTTGGCAACAAGTTTTCAAACAATCTGTCAAATTATTTTCAATTTATTCTCACTCTCTTGTTATATTATTACTGAATATCTTAAAAAGAGAAATTACAACCTTTTAAATGATCAAGTGGAATTTTTTTACAAACCACTTTTCTCTTACCTTTAAATTAAGTTTTTCTGAGTAGTTTTCTGCCCGTGTCCCACATATTTCCAATTTGTTTTTTGTTTTTGTTTTTTCATTTTAGTCCAATTGACTGTTTCTGTTATCTTTTCATTTTCTTATTATGTAGTTTATTCAAACTTTTATCACCACCTTTAAATTTTGACTTTGTTATTTGTTGGTTGGTACTCGCTCAGTTTTTACCAGGTTTTGTACTAGACTTACTCGTTCTCAGTACTTGTTAACTTGTTAATTTATTCTGATGTCTTGCGCCTCCTATAATTGATTTTGACTGTGAGTATTCTTAGTTTACTATTTAACATTTTACTTTTCAAATCATTTTTGTTCGTTTTTCGTGTTACATTTGTTGCGTGATTACTTTTGATTGTATTGTGCTTTTCTAGCTTTTGGCTGCTAGTTATTTGTGCAAAATTAAGAGGTTTTAATTAACCCCTTTCCTTTATAAATACACTCAGTTCCAAAAAAAAAGTCACCCACTTGAACACAAAATTATAAACTGCGAAAAGTGTGTTGCCTTCCCTAGCAACTTTAAGAGTTTCTAATCAAACGCGGCATACTGGAAATCAGGTTTCTTATCGTTACAATTGGTATATGATCCCATTCTTCCACTAATGTATAGCCATTTCTGTGAGACTTTCTTGACACCTCTTGCGAGAGCTCACCATTCTCCCTAATTCATCCCACAAATGTTCTATAGGGTTCAGATCGGGGCTTCTCGCAGGCCACTGTAATGTGGTGATACCCGTAGCTTCAAAGAAGTTTCATTGTTTTGGTGTGTGGTCGGGCATTATCCTGCATCAATATAAAATTATTGCCTACTATGTCCTCATACTGCTGTAAAATGTCAATGTAGATTTGGGCTGTCATCGACCCCTCACCGGCAAAACATGAAGGGGGTTGTCTTTCCATTCATTTGTAACTGAACGGAAAAGTTATAACGGTGGGTCGGTTATGGTGTAGGGAGGGATTTCAAATTCTGATTAAACCTTTCACCAGTCCTTCTCCATTTTTCTTTCATCCACCATATTAAGGCAAAACCTTGACTCATTCGTAATTTTCAACAAAATTTTTCCTAACAGCACGATGTACAGGGTGGGCCAAATTCGATGTTACCATAGGAGATCTCGGTAACTATAAGAGATATCGAAAAATGAGTAAGGTTGTTGTTTCGTCTTTTTTTGAGAGAAACTTAATGGTGAAAACCAAAATTAGCTATCGTCATTTGTTTTCGAGTTATAACAAAACTCGATTTTTCGCTATTTTGATACTTGTCGATATCTTTGTTGTTTGTTAAATCAGACGAATGATATTTGCATGTTCTTCATGCACTTTTTCGATTAGAATTCAGTGGAATTCACAGATTTTAAATATCTCTAATAGTTTTGTAGATATATCATAAAGTTGTGTTTTTTAAATGGAAACCATAGCTGGCTATAACTGAAATAAATAGAGCCTTTTTTCCCCTTTTCAACGATATATAACATGCCGGTCCAAAATATTCCAAAAGTAATGTTTTATTGAATAACATGAAATTAGTATATATCAGAGAAATTATAATTATTGCCTTCGAGATTTCTCCGAGTAGGCGTATGTTACTAGTGGTTTGACACTACTAATCAGTGACTTAAGTATTGAATTTGCATTCTTTTGAATATTTATTTCAGTTAAAAGTTACGAGATGCCGTATGAATCATATGAAAAATACGCAATGATCGAATGCTTTATTCAAAGTAATAACAATGCTGAAATTGCATCCGAAACATACTTCAATCGTTATCCAGAAAGAACACAACCTCACAAAGCTATTTTTGAGAGATTAAAAGAAAATCTCATCAATCACGGGTCATTTAGTCTGCCAAGACCCAAACATTACCATATTGAAAATGCTGAAGAAGCTGCCAGCAACACAGTTGCAGCCGCACTTGCAAATCCCTCAACTTCAAGTCGTGAAATAGAAACTGAATCTGGAGTATCAAGACGTCGAGCTTTGAGAATCCTCAAGAAGCATAAATTTAGGTCATATGCTTTAAGAAAACAACATCAATTGCAACCAACAGACCCTCTGCAACGAATGGAGTTTTGCCAGTGGTACCGTGAAAATCTTCAGCAGAATCCATTATTTTTTAAAAAAGTTATTTGGACTGATGAAGCCTACATCAGCAGTGGCGGAATTTTTAATAGGCACAATGAGTACTATTGGTCTGATGTCAATCCTCACCGTACCGTCAACGTGCAAAACCAAGGACGTTTTGGTTTTAGTGTTTGGTGTGCCGTGCTTGGCGAGCGTATTTTAGCATACCATATTTACGAGGAACATCATAATGGCGACCGGTACTACGATATTGTAAACCATCATATTGTGAATGAATTTTTGGACAATTTGCCACTAATGGAGAGGGGAACTCTATACTTCCAGCACGACGGTGCACCACCTCACAAAATAGGAAGGGTAACGGAATTATTGAATATAAATTTTGAAAACCGTTGGATTGGAAACAACGGGCCAGTGAGGTGGCCACCACGATCACCAGATCTTACACCTTTGGATTTTTTTCTTTGGGGGTAGATTAAAAACAAATTATATAAAAGATCACATAACGACATTCAGGACCTAAGGCAGCATTTTGAAGAATGTATCAATGCCGTTCCAAATATTTTTATAAAGAACGCTCTTCGAAGTATTGCGACGAGATATAATTTATGCATCAATAAAAATGGACATCAATTTGAAAAATGGTTAAAGTAGTTTGTAGTAGGTAATCTTATTTTTCATTTTTTTATTCAGGTAATTATCTAATTATTTTACTTTGAATAAAACAATACATCCTGCAATGTTTAACCTTTCAGTTATATCCTCGACATGCCGATATAAAGTGAAGATTGACGACTGGAAATTGTAGGATCACGGCTACATACTTTCACGACAGTTTCTTCAGCATACCACTTCCATATCACAATGTTCGGCTTTTGGCATATTAATCAACCCGTAATTGACGAGATGTTCTTTTATTCCCAAAAACAAGTTTGTGCGGTCGTGCACTACCTGGATAACGATTGAATTATGTTTCGGATGTTATATCACAATTATTGTTATTACTTTGAATAAAGCATCCGATTATAGCGCATTTTTCATACTATTCAAACGGCATTCCGTAATTTTCAATTAAAATAAAAGAATGAAATTTTACTAATTTCACTAATTAGTAGTATCAAACTACTAGTGACATACGCCTACTCAAAGAAATCTCGAAGACAATAATCATAATGCCTCTGATATTTACTAATTTCTTGTTATTCAATAAAACGTTACTTTTTGAATATTTTGGACCAGCATGTTATATATCGTTGAAAAGACGAAAAAAGGCTCTATTCATTTCACTCATAGCCAGCTATGGTTTCATTTTAAAAAACACAACTTTATGTTATATCTACAAAACTATTAGAGATATTTAAAATCTGTGAATTCCACTGAGTTCTAATCGAAAAAGTGCTTGAAGAACGTGTAAATATCATTCGTCTGATTTAACAAACAACAAAGATATCGACAAGTATCAAAATAGCGAAAAATCGAGTTTTGTGTTATAACTCGAAAACAAAAGGCGATAGCTAATTTTGGTTTTCACCATTGAGCTTCTCTCAAAAAAAGACGACACAACAACCCTACTCATTTTTCGATATCTCTTATAGTTACCGAGATCTCCTATAGTAACATCGAATTTGGCCCACCCTGTACAGGCAATAATTTAGCAACACTAATTTACTTTTAAACGTTTTTAATAATTTGTAATAGTTTATTTCACTAGAAAACTGTTTCTCGATAAACTCAGAAAGTTGATAATATGCAAAGTTCAAGAAAAGAGGGCCACATATAAGATGATTTAATGGAAGAAGTCTTCCAGAAACGCTGATGTGTAATAAAACGTTTTTACGGGCATACGCCGAAATTTAATCATAAAATGTTTACGATCATGTTACGATAACGTTCACCATTTACTGTTTGTCCATTAAATGTGTCATTTTCAACGAAATTTGCATCAGTTTTTTTATGATTTATGTTAGTACCTGCTTGGAAACCATCCGCTTTATTCTGTTGGAAATTTGGTGAAATCGATAGGCAAGTGCGGTGCTGATCAGCATAATAAATAGGTCCATGAAATTCCAAGTAAAAGTGCTGAAAATGCTGATCATCTATAATCAAAAACAAAGTTTTTACTTCGAGTCCTCATTTTTGTTTTAAAACCTTTTTTTCTTCGATATATATGTATAAATTACCTGGAAAAGCAAGCCAAATGCAAACGTATAAGGGATGTAGTCAAAGGCGTGGTTATAATGAGATTTTAAGAAATAATTTACACCTTTCAAACCGTTGTATGGGACCTCATTAGATGCATGTAACAAGAAAAACGAATGTTCAACTAAAAAAAAATATAGAATATATATATTAATGGGAAATAACCACTAGTGAAGTCACATTATATTCTAAATGGAAAAATGGAATAAGTGACCACGCACGAGAGAATCGCCCTAACTGCCATCTCTCGTTTCGATAGTATTACCAAAAAAAAATCAGTTTTTGTTCAGGTTGCATCTAGAGTCTCGAATGTTAACGAATGTTAGCAGGACAACGCAGTTAGCATGGAAATAATCCTTATTTACTGCGATACATATACCTTGAATTTAGTAGAATTCCGACTATTTGTTAATTCCTAAGAACGAAATAAATAATTTCTAAGACCAAATATCAAATATTTGCCACATGTTAAATATTTGGCAAATATATTTGCCACGCAAATCGAAAATGTTTGTTATTGATTGGACTAAACGATGCCATGAGTGCTTTACTTTTCCTTTTAAGATCGCTCACCGAATATTTTTCATCCATCCTTGATTACCGGCTGATTTTTATAAAACTCAAAAAAATCTATGACATACCAACAAATTCGTACAATATTCGTTTGTGATTTCGGACCGTCAGAGTTGCACTGCAACAGTAAATGCACCGGACATTGATGCATCGCCACGTAGCATTTTCTAATACGTGAAAATTTTCTGATAACTGATAATTTGATTACGAACAAGCAAGGTTTTATTTCATAATGCCGACATATTTTTAATTACATAAGTGCAGAATCCACTGCGTACTAACAAGGGCATTCTTGTGGAAATTTACAAAACAAAACTTGACGATACCGTTGTTTCATATTAATGATTTTTTTTTGTTTAATTCATCAGCTTTCTGTATTATTAATTCGCAGCATCTAATTTTAACAGACTGTAAAACAATACAATTGGTCATTTGATGTGAACTAGTTTAAATAAATTATTCTTTAATGAGAAAAAATACACACTTTTTTTATTTAAATTAGGAAGATATTTCCCATAAAAAAATGTTAGATATGGTTGCTTCGTCATCTTTAAAGTTCTACTAAATCCAATTCTACTACTAGGTTCGTTGTATAAGTATGTCCTAATATTGCCTGAAATACAGATCAATTAGCTTCTGAAACAAAAATTTAAACAAATGAGCTTTCAAAATATAACCTTTTTGTTAAATAAAAAAGCTACACATAATTGTCTCTACTATTATAGTATATTATTACTAGGAGAATGTGCAGGCCTAATAGGCCTGCTGGTCGACCTAGGTAGATCGCCGAAGCGTTAAGAGGGAAACAAAAAACCCGGATGCTGCTACACGCGCGACGTGATTATCTCGTACGTTCGAAGCGGTTACGGGGCGCCATCTATTGCTTCGTAGCGTAATGCCAACAGCGACATGATGATGTGCCGCCGTCTGGTGACCGCGTCGCGAAGCGCGCGGCCGTTGCATAGCAACCTCGCTCGGTTGCCATGACGACGCGCTGACCTGTACACTCCTAAAGCATAATCCATAAATTTAGCCTAATCGAGTTAAAAAATAACGAGAACTGGCCGGAAATTGGACGAAATCAAAAGCCTAAGCGCTGTACAATCCAATCTTAGGCGGAAAATCGGCGCCTGCGGCGCCGATTTTCGCTTCTCCGAGGAGCAGACCCTTCCCCCGATTCGCCGATTTTCGTAAACTTCTTGCGCGGACTGTGTTAGACTTTTAGTATATAGTAGGGACTAGGAGAATGTGCAGGCCTAATAGGCCTGCTGGTCGACCTAGGTAGATCGCCGAAGCGTTAAGAGGGAAACAAAAAGCCCGGATGCTGCTACACGCGCGACGTGATTATCTCGTACGTTCGAAGCGGTTACGGGGCGCCATCTATTGCTTCGTAGCGTAATGCCAACAGCGACATGATGATGTGCCGCCGTCTGGTGACCGCGTCGCGAGGCGCGCGGCCGTTGCCTAGCAACCACGATCGGTTGCCATGGCGACGTGCTGACCTGTACACTCCTAAAGCATAATCCATAAATTTACCCGAATCGAGGTAAAAAATAACGAAAACTGGGCCGAAAATGGACGAAATCGAAGGCCTAAGCGCTGTAGAATCAAATTTTAGGCGGAAAATCGGCGCCTGCGGCGCCGATTTTCGCTTCTCCGAGGAGCAGACCCTTCCCCCGATTCGCCGATTTTCGTAAACTTCTTGCGCGGACTGTGTTAGACTTTTAGTATATAGTAGGGATAGGGATATATACAAGTTTTATAAGACGTCAAATTGGCGCACGAGTTGTTTTGGGCACGACGAGCGTAGCGAGGAGTGCCCAAATGGAACGAGTGCGCCAATACGTCTTATAAAACGAGTGTAATATACTATTTTTTCTACTTTGCGTTATTAATTTTATATAAATTTAGAAATTGTGGTTACTATATCGCGGTAAATTAGAGTCTAGGGTATTTTGCGGGTACCACGTGGCAGCACTGTCGTAACTGTCAACTTCGTTAAAGATGAGATCGATGAGATAAAATCATGACGAAATCTAATTGTGAATAATTTTACTCTACTTTAGCTTACAAGTTTGAATAAATATTCAGCGAGGTCGCAACGATGATCATAATGGAGCTTGGGGCAACACTTTTAACCCTACTGTGATAAATACATGAAACTTAACCTAAAAAGTTAACTTTAAAATAGTGGTTTCATAAGTATATTAATCAGAATAGAAGTGTTTGGCGGTGACTGATTAGTTACTTCGAAGAACAAGAACTTACTAAAGAATTGTTATAACGCTTAACGTTCAATAGCGGTGTCTATCTAATTCCGCTACGTAGCCGACGCGGCTTATATATTTACAAGCACTTACAATTGAAACCCAATTCTAATTTCGGCAAAGTAGTTTATTAGAATAAATTATACTTAGTAAAATTACATGTGATGGAGGTAATACAAATACATTGCACACAACCAGGACTAAGACGAAGTCGAAAGCGACGGACAAAAACGAATACGAATTGAACCGAGCATCCAAGTGTCCAAAATATTACCGAAAAACTTATACGTCACATAAACTAGAAATCCTCTACACTTTAAATGTACTATAGGTTCGTACGTGTATGCTGATAAACCATTTATTGCGCATATACAATCTCGCAGCAGTAATTAAAATCGTTCATATCTATGTTGTAGGTTTGATCTTCGCATAATACCTAAATGTAGTCCTTGAATTATATCTAAAAAGGGGATTTGATGTTTAGTTGAAAAGAATGATAACGATCACTTACTAGAGTCGTAAAACTTCACCGTAAACGTCATGCTGTAGTACTTTGATGAACACAGCAAAACTAAGAAAGCCCCAATCCTTTGGCCATACTATAGCAGGCTACACCCATGTTTAAATATGTATAGAAAATTGATAATTCGCAGTTTATGTGATTGCAAGCGATTAAGAAGATGCAGTGTGTGGTTATGTTGGGTTATGTATTGTACATTTGACATATGGCATTTGATATCACTGTGTACCAATCAGACAAAAATGTTACCGTTTTCGGTATTACAATGTGTTAATTGTAACACTGAAAACAGTGTTACAATGTGTGCATTGTGAATGCAAAGTAGAAAAAAATATTTTATTATAAAAATCGAGAAATATATAAATACAAGCAAATAAAATATAATTTTCCAAATAAATTATTTTATAGACAATAAAATTTAATAAAATTTTTATGATAATTACTTGAAGAGAAACGAAAACGATTAAAAATATTTTAATAGTAGAGACAATTTTGTGTAGCTTTTTTATTTAACAAAAGGGTTATATTTTGAAAGGTCATAAATGAGTATCATCTATATTGTTAATAGAAAAGCATCAACTTAGGATACACTCTGTATATGGTGTACGTTTTTCTTGGAAAGAAATAACATTGCGTTTATGTGGAGAGGTAAAAACAACAATTTTTTTTAATTTCTGCCTGACGGTTTCCGGAAAACTGCCTGTCTGACGGTTTCAAAAAATTACAATTTTATGCGGTTTTCGCCCTTTAGAAAAATCAAAAATCTTACTAATAATGACAGATCTATTGTCAATCTTCGTATACGACCTACTACACACAAAACAAAATAAAAAATGGAAAAATTAAACAGCGTACTAAAATGTTCATCGAGTACAAATAAAAGCACCAATAATTGTCGCCATTGCATTTGCTATACCCACTTCAACTGGGTATTGCAAATACCAAGTATATGGCGTATACAAACTCGTCCGCACAGCCGAACGTCGAATATATAAATTTACTTTAGAGGTGGACTAGCTACGTTTTACATAAAAACTGACGAAGACAAAAACGCCAATCTATAGAAGAGGATCTAAATGCAACCAGAACTAAAATTGAAATTTTTGTGGCAAGCGGTTTACGAGGAAAAAATGGAAAGACGAACGTTAATTTAAAAGCAAAAATCGGGGACATTTTCTCATTTCTCTCGCGCTCATGTTTACACCGAGAGGCAAAAAATGTTGACAGTCATACAACTTATGTAGAAATGACTCAGGAGTATGATACACTTTGTTTCAATTTTTTCTGTTCGGTAGTTTTAGAGTTATGCGCCTTCAAACATAGGAGTCAATACTATCGAAACGAGAGATGGCAGTTAGGGCGATTCTCTCGTGCGGGCTCACATAAAATTTAGACTTACGTGCAGCGACAATCACAACAAAACAAGTGATGATTTTCAGGTTTCTATGAAGATTTTTTGGAAACTCATATCTGTGCTCTCGCATTACCATGTCTACTTCAGTCCAAAAACGCATAATTTTCGGCCAAATTTTGGCCAACATAAAGAACAACAGGGTGGTTATGAAGGAGCACGTAAAGAACAACAAACTAACTAAAAATAAAAGATTTAGTTCTTAGGAATAGGTATTTAATAAAGTAGTTATTTAAACAAAAATATATTCCATACTTACCAAACAAACCAAACTCAATTTTATGGATAATTTTCAAACAATACAAGCCCATGTTAAACAGCAAAAGAACTAAATAAAGTATACTGTAATATACTCGAAAATCAAAGAAGTTCAGTTGTAATCTTTTAGGTTTAGATTTCCCAATACCAGATGTGGGAAACATGGCAAAACATTGCGCTAAAATAATCACAAACGCAAAAGATTCGTGAGTAGTTTGGATATGCATCTTGCTCTTGCGTTGGCCTTTCATATTTGGTTAAAAACTGAGTTCAAGCAGTGATTTTGTGGATAAATAACACCAATTAATAATATATTAGTCTAGTGTACACACACGTGAAGGGATAATCAATCAGTCTTACAACCTAGTCCAGTAAATACATCAAATATGACGGTGAGATATCGATATGTGTGCATTGTTCAAATCCACCATGAGAGACAGGAAAATTGTTAAAGGAAACAAGAAACGTTGTATAGAGTGAAATATGTAGTATATTTATCATGTCATGTTGTCGGAGTACATCGTATAGATTGTTTTCATGTCGATGCTACTGAATATAAAGTGAATATAAAGGAACGCTACGTCGGCTGTATAATCACAGAAAATAGACGTAGTACACTCAGTTCCAAAGAAAGTGTCTTATATATATTTTAAAATATTTTAAAATATTTAAAATAAATAAAGGCGGCAATATTTTTTCACCTGAGCCCTGCGCCACGTGTCCTTGTCAGCCAAAAGTTAGAGTTTACTATGGCTAAACATAGATGCACCTAAGTTGACGCTCTTGAAAACGGTTGTAATTTTATGTGTTAAGGAAAAATGTGACTTTTTTGTTATACTTTCTTTAGAACCAAGTATAAACTTTCATTCGACATTGTGTTTATTAAAATTTACCTACAATTTTATTTATTGCAGGGCCGAGAACATTCGCTATTATAAAAAAACAACAGTTTTATGCAGTATTTGAGTGTTTTAGTTTAGTGTTTAGCTTAATTAAGCTCCTGAAAGTTGTTCAAATTATAGTACACATATTTGACATTACACCTACTGCAAAATCTGCTGCGGATAGGTGCGGCTGCGGTTTTTGTGATTTTATTTGTATCACGTTGTAAAGGAAAATCAAAAAATTGATGTACGGGCTTATATGTAATTTGATGCAATTCCTTGAAATTGTGATAGTAGAGGTAATTTAGAACATATTTAACCATATTTAGTGTTAGGACAATTTCTGGAAGAGGGCGCGGGTTGTCGTGATTGCTCACGCAGGGATTATTAGAGCCACGACCTACCGACCGACAGCACGTGTTATTTTGTTTGTCGTTCATGGATCGACTGTATTTCCTTTGTGGTAATAAATATGTTCTCGGTGGTACTTGAGTTTGTATTGAAGTGATTGCCGAAGTGAGCCTAATATTAGCTATATACAAATGATTACGGTTATCAAGATATTGACAATTTTATGTTCAACGCATCTTGTATGTTGTAAATGCCGTTATGTACGTATATTTTTCCGTTTGGGATCATGTATAGCAAATAACCCCGATGACCTAGAGTCTTCAAAATCATCCGAAAAAAACCTTAAACTTTGTACTTGTGTGTGAATTTCTTGGAAATTTGTTGCTTGAAGCGAATCGGATTTATATTCAGGGCAAGAAAATACATCGAAAGCACCTACTCGCATACACAGTTCTCTGCATTAAAATGGATTATTGTTGAGGAGAGATAATAGTAAGCTTGTGAATAGAAACTGGTTAGGCGTTTTCGATAAATGTGTTTATACGGAATGCGAATCTGGGTTCAAAACATGCGTATAAGGGTCATACCACTAAAAAAACGACCGTTTCAGCTTGAAGGATGATCACATTTCGAAAGTTTTCATGGAAACAATAAGTATAAGTATTAGACAATTTTGAAATACTACTAAAAATAATAGTTTTTATAGTGATAAATATGGTTTAATAGGTTCTTAACTGCCTGTACTATCACGTCTTAAAAGGAATGCATCGAACGGAAAATAGCATGAATAGCGTTATGTACCGTTTCAATACAGAATATCGACTGGTGTAAACTTTCATTTCCTTCCTCTACCACTGGTCTTAAAAATAAAACTTTTTTCATTATTTTCTTACAACACCAAAAATTATATCTCATGTACCTCGGAAACGACATGCATTGTTCAATTTTAAATCAGTCTATTATGCGTATTTAATCAGGACATGCCATATATATTTTTGCAAATTTCACACAGTAATAGAAATAAAATCACAAAAATATTGATGACAAATCTTGTAGCAGTAATTAATTTACAATAGGTGTACTGCAGTGAAGAACAATTTTTAATACAGTTTGCCTTTTTCCCCCTCATTTGTACTGTTTTATTGTGTTTATTAAGTTGTTAACCTTCAAATACTTAGTATGAAGGTTAAAATGCTATACATAAATAAAACAACACATCTAGAGCCCTTATAGGTGAAAAAATAATTTTGGCCCGGTTGTCGGGTCAATACCCCACTGTACACGATACTCTTGTTCTGTTCTGTTAGCATTTCCATTACAGAAACCGTATACCATGTATGCTCATTAAACGTATATTCCGTGTTGATCTATATATTATGCATTGGTTGAGTTGTTTTTGCGGTTAGTCTACTTGCTTTCTAGGAAGTTTCCAGGTACAGAAAAGATCGAATTTCCGACATTATACGTCAATATATCTACTCTATCGATAGTTAAAGGGTAGTGCTTTTAGTTCGAGAGGCTGGATTTGTGGATACAAGGGCTCAGATTGCACCAGCAATCGATCACCCAGCCACCTACATAACATTCTGATAAAAAGAGAAACCCAAACTATAGAAATTTTTCGTCACAAGCAAAACTGAAGGCAATCCGAACAGAAGTTTAGAAGCCTTAGAAACTATTGGTTTTATTTAAGCAAATACACATGTGTGCGAGCTGGATGTTATTCTGAAAGTGTATTAAGGGGTAATGCCAAATGATTTTTATTGCTTAAATGATGTCTTGAAATCTTAGAAATAAGGTACAATACGTTTCATATTAGAAAAAAAATTGAAATGCTTATTTGATGAACATACGGCCAAGCGTCTAGCCGAGCGTACATGCAAACAGTTTAGCGTGAGAGGTTACAGCCTAGAGACCTATACGCTCTTATCTTTTTTGGAGGAATTTCATCCGTGGTGTAATTATAATATATTATAAAACACAAAGATTTTGTGGAAATATGCTCGGTACGTTCGTTGAACTGACGCTTACCGCACAATGTTACAGCTGTCTGATGTAACGTGTGTTGTTCTTGATTAGTTGGTAAAAAATAGCAGAAATAATTAGTGACTTTCTCGGAGTATATCGTGATCGAAAGGAGTCGAAAGGAAGCAGCATATTTTCAAATAGAACTAATATGATAAGCATTGAATCGTTTGGAACTAGAGTCGCCTCTGCCTGATAACGTATCCACAGTCCACACCGGTAAAAAAGTAATGTCGGTTGAAGATTATTACAACGTTGAAGTGGATGACGTTTAATTATCATCTTTTGAAGTTTGTTGTTGTGTTTTCTGCTATTTCACAAGTTGTAGTGTGTAAAACGTGCAAATCAAATGCGAAATTGGGCGAAAGTGGCAACCGTGACTTAGGATATCAAATTGTGGTTTCTTGTGAGAATTTTGAACAAACTTTCATTCCGAGTTGCCGAGTTGGTTCAAAAAGGATATGAAATGAATAGCGGAATTATCCTTGTCATGCGCATAAGAATAGGTGTAGATGTAATTGAAAAGTTTTGCGCATTCAAGGACCTTCCTCGTCAGATTTTTCACTCATTTTACGATAAAGTTGTTCGCACCATTTTTGTGGAAACAGAAGCATTGTCAACAAAGTATGCAGAAAGCAGCAGAAGAAGGGAGGGCTAAAAGTCAATTGAAAATAGTAAAAAAGAGAATGGCGTAAGTGTCTCGGACGATGGAACATATTTTTTCTTCTCTGTATGATTGATGGTGCTTATCAGCTGGAGAAATGTTGTTGACATTCTCATAAAATCTAAATACTTACTGCAAAGCTTGCAAATTTTGGAATAAGAAAAGGAATGCATAGATCACGTGAAAAAACTAATGGCACTCGTCCCCGCCATTTGACAAAAATTGGTTAGGGCCTCGAAGAAAAAGGAAAGTTAACCCAGAAGCCTATAAATGGACTAGCTATTCGTCATAATCATGATTCAATTGATAAAATGAAGAAAATACGTCGGGCGACACTGTATCATAAATTCTGACCGATGAAATGCCACCTGGTGATTTCATTTTCATTTTCACTTTCAAGTGGCAAAGTAATTGTGGATATTGCAGCAAGTATAGCTATATGTGTTGTCAATGATGCATTATCCAGCCTTATGAAGTGTATGGAGGTATTATGGATGTGCATCTAGCCAAACTGCAATAATATCTGCGCGAAGGCTGACGCACGGCGCATCATGTGTTCAGAGTCATCCCTGACTGATGCTGCAAAACAGGCCCGTCTGTCGTCAAAATCAAACAGAAAGAAACAAGACGAGGAAAATGTTAATTTGAAAAGATAATTATATGGCCCAGGCTTCGCCGACTATAGTAAAAACAATTCTATACATTAAAGTTACACAATATTTTAAACGGTGTTTTCTCAAAATAGCATTTTTCAAACTGGCCGGAACGATAACTTCAACTGATCTTCGTCAATTCACTTGAAATTTTATATGCAGCTTCAGAAGAATATTATCTAGAGAAGTACGTACGGATTTTACGATAAGTTCGAAACTTTCTTTGTTATAAACAATTTTTAACCTAATTTTGTACCTAAAAGTGATATTTTGTGTTCAAACGTGCGCCATTTTGTTTTAAAGCGGAATTTTCTAATTTCCGTACGTACTTCCCCAGATAATCTTATATAGAATCAATTCTTTTTTTTGTTTTTATGGCTAAGTAAAAAACTGTGTGCAAAATCTTTCCGGCCGTGCAACCCTGTCCGCCGGAAGAGGTTTCCTTTGGTGTCCTCTAACGCGGCTATTCTTTATTTATTTTTGTTTTTTTTTTATTATGAATATTCCTCAAAATATGAACAATAAGGGGCTTTAAAGAGATTTTGTAATTCATTTACTATATTGTAAAAAATAGACCTACAAAATCGGCTATTTTTTCTCGCGCTAGAGTGGCATTAAGTCAAAGCAAAAATATTACTTTAAAGGAAATAAATCTTTTCTTTGTGTACAAATACAGTTATTTGAATCAAAATATGATTTCTTTGGCGGAAGTAAACCTATTTTTAAGCCAAAGAAAAAATATTACTTTAAACGAAATAAATCTCTCCTTATAGATAAATTTATGTTTGAATCAAAATTAGATTTCTTTGGTTTAACAAAAATGTTTTTTAAATCAAAACAAAAATATCATTTTAAAGAAAAGTAATTTTTGTTTGTATCCAAATATATTTATTTCACTTAAATACATATTTCAAATAAATTAACCTCTACAAGCAAATAAACTAGAGTATTAAATGAAGTAAATATTGTTGGCGTCAAAGAAATATGTTTTGACCCAAAAGAATAAATTCAAACGAATATATTTCTTAAAAACAAGAAATCTTTTCTATCTGTGTGTATACGTGAAATTCATGCATTTTGGATATTTAAATTTAAATAATAATAATAATAATAATAATAAACGCCTTTATTTTAGAATAGTGATAACAAATATATCACGATAACAAAAAAAATACACCTGGATAAAACTAAATGGGCGAAGTTCAGCCAGCTGTGGGGAACCTCTGTTCTTCCACTTAACTTAACTTAATCAATTTTATATAAATATAACTTCGATACAAATTCTGTAATTAATCATGAAAAATGCGCTTTAAAAAGCAATGCTTGAAAAACTTGAAGGAATTGATGTGTCTAACTTCTAAATTAGGTAGATAATTATGACTGAAAACAAAAGCAATAAAAAGGCGATTTATCTTACCTGTTGTATACATTACCATGCGCATAACTTTTTAACAAGGCGGTCGACCAAAAGATAATTGATGGTTCCATAATTGCATCAAACAAACCGCGATAATTTGAATTATCGATCTTTTCGCTAATTACCTTCTTTGTTTAACATCCTGGGTAAGCTGCTTTCCTTAATAACGTACACAGCAAAATTAATGGAAAATTAAAAATTAACACATTTAGCACATAGCTCAAGTTCCAATTTCAAGTCTTAAAATAGGAAATTAAAACTAGAATCACTCTTCAATTAAATAAAATGCACTCCCGTAGGTTCTTGAATTGATTTTTTTTTTTTTTTTATTTTCACGGCAATTTCTTTAAATGTTTATCGTTATTTAACTACACAAAAACACTAGGTAGCACTAGGTATATTATTGCTAGTTAAAAGTTAAAATTATCTAGTCAACATTATAAGTATGTATTGTATAATAGTCGTAGTTTCTATCCAGTGCCAAAGTTCAGTATCACGGTCTCCGCAGAGTTAGAAAACTTACAGGAGAGTTTTGGACCATTATTAAACTAATTTTCATTTAGGACTTTCCTAAACTATTCGCTAATCCCATAGAGATTTTGCTGACTGTTCCATTCGGCCAATGAAGTTAATTTCAAGTCCCTGACTAAGCATCAACAGACATGGGATAATATTTAAGTTTTAGAGAATAATTAAGGGAATCTGAATACTACCTATTCATTGCGGCCAGGAACAAATATACAGGGTGTAAATGAATTACGAACACTCAACTTACCGAAAAATTTAAACAAATTGCTCATAGTGACCTCCAAACTGAAGCAAAATATAAAGCCTACACATTCGTCTACTTGCCAAATATAAAATATTTGCCAAGTATATGAATATTTGTCAACCTCCTTTTTCTACTTTGCATTCACAATGCACACATTGTAACACTGTTTTCGGTGCTACAATTAACACATTGTAATACCGAAAACAGTAACATTTTTGTCTGATTGGTACACAGTGATATCAAACGTACAATACATAACCCAACATAACCACACACTGCATCTTCTTAATCGCTTGCAATCACATAAACTGCGAAATATCAATATTCTATACATATTTAAACTTGGGTGCAGCCTGCTATAGTATGGCCAAAGGATTGGGGCTCTCTTAGTTTTGCTGTGTTCATCAAAATACGCCAGCATGACGTTTACGGTGATGTTTTAGGACTCTAGTAAGTGATCGTTATCATTCTTTTCAACTAAACATCAGATATAATTCAAGGACCACATTTACTTTAATAAGGTATTATGCGAAGATCAAATCTACATCGTAGATACGAACGATTTTAATTACTGCTGCGAGATTGTATATGCGCAATAAATGGTTTATCAGCATACACGTACGAAGCTATAGTACATTTAAAGTGTAGAGGATTTCTTAGTTTATGTAACATATAAGTTTTCGGTAATATTTTGGACGCTTGGATGCTCGGTTCAATTCATATTCGTTTTTGTCCGTCACTTTCGACTTCGTCTTAGTTCTGGTTGTGTGCAACGTATTTGTATTACCTCCATCACATGTAATTTTACTAAGTATAATTTATTCTAATAAACTACTTTTTGCCGAAATTAGAATTGGGTTTCAATTATAAGTGCTTGTAAATATATAAGCCGCAACGGCTACGTAGCGGAATTAGGTAGACACCGCTATTAAACGTTAAGCGTTAGAACATTTCCTTAGTAAGTTCTTGTTCTTCGAAGTAACTAATCAGTCACCGCCAAACACTTCTATTCTGATTATTATACTTATGAAACCACTATTTTAAAATTGTTAACTTTTTAGGTTAAGTTTCATGTATTTATCACAGTAGGGTTAAAAGTGTTGCCCCAAGCTCCATTATGATCATCGTTGCGACCTCGCTGAATATTTATTCAAACTTGTAGGCTAAAGTAGAGTAAAATTATTCACAATTAGATTTTGTCATGATTTTATCTCATCGATATCATCCTTAAAGAAGTTGACAGTTACTACAGACAAATATTAGTGCGTTTATTTGTACTCGATGAACATGTTAGTACGCTGTTTAATTTTTCCATTTTTTAATTTCGTTTTGTGTGTAGTAGGTCGTATACGAAGATTAACAGTAGATTTGTAATTATTAGTAAGATTTTTGATTTTTCTAAGGGGTGAAAACCGCATAAAATTGTAATTTTGTGAAACCGTCAGACAGACAGCTTTCCGGAAACCGTCCGACATAAATTAAAAAGAAATATATTGTTGTTTTCACCTGTCCACATAAACGCAATGTTATTTCTTTCCAAGAAAAACGTACACCATATACATAGTGTATCCTAAGTTGTTGCTTTTCCATGAACAATATAGATGATACTCATTTATGAGCTTTCAAAATATAACCTTTTCGTTAAATAAAAACGCTACACAAAATTATAAAAATTTTATAGACACCGTGTCTATAAAATAATTTATTTGGAAAATTATACTTTATTTGCTTGTATTTAATAGTTGTCAATTTTTATGATGTTTATTATTTGAAGAGAAACGAAAGCGGTTAAAAGTATTTTAATAGTAGAGACAATTTTGTGTAGCTTTTTTATTCAACAAAAAGGTTATATTTTGAAAGCTCATTTGTTTAATTTTTTGTTTCCGAAGCTAATTGATCTGTATTTCAGACAAAATTAGGACATATTTATACAACGAACCTAGTAGTACAATTGGATTTAGTAGAACTTTAAAGATGACGAAGAAACCATATCTAACATTCCTAATTTAAATAAAAAAATATATATTTTTCTCATTAAAATAATAATTTATTTAAATTAGTTCACATCAAATAACCAATTATTGTATTGTTTTACAGTCTGTTAAAATTAGATGCTGCGAATTATTAATACAGTAAGCTGATGAATTAAACAAAAAATCATTAAAATGAAACAAACAGTTTCGTCAAGATTTGTTTTGTAAATTTCCACAAAAATGCCCTTGTTAGTACGCAGTGAATTCTGCACTTTTGTAATTAAAAATATGTCGGCATTATAAAATAAAACCTTGCTTGTTCGTAATTAAATTATCAGTTTGATTTGAAAAAGCTAATGTGCAAATAAGGCGAACTAATCAAAAAATAGCTAGTGCCTATTCGGTACGCACATGTAGCAAGTCCTCAAAGAAGATTTTCACGTGTTAGAAAATGCTATGTGGCGATGCATCAATGTCCGATGCATTTACTGTTGCAGTGCAACTCTGACGGTCCGAAATCACAAACGAATATTGGACAAATTTGTTGGTATGTCATAGATTTTTTTGAGTTTTATAAAAATCAGCCGGTAATCAAGGATGGATGAAAAATATTCGGTGAACGAACTTAAAAGGATAAATAAATCAGTCATGGCATCGTTTAGACCAATCAATCAAATATTTAACATGTGGTAAATATTTGATACTTGGCTTGACTGAAAATTAAAGTTGTTTGACATAAATAAACGTTCTTGATGCATTTTTATCCGCACAGAAATATTTCTTTGCCTCTATTGAAACACCAGATTTCTTTGAGTATATGCAAAATTATTTAAATTAAATAAAATGTTCTATCTGTGTAGCAGTCTGATAAACAAACAGATAAATCGTCTTTTGATCATTATCGAACCCTTTTGATACAAGTTTTTCAGTGAATTGAATAGTTTTTCTACAGTTAGAAGTGGTGGGCGTTTCTTTCTAAACATTGGAAAGTGTTATGGTGGAGATAATCTGATTTTTATACAAATGTCCATCCACTTTTTATTGATGTATTCAAATCTTTTCGACGCTGTTTATAAGCAACTCACTAAATCGCCTTTGGATTGTCGAATCTCCTTAATAAAAAAAAACTCGTAAGCTGTTTTCGTCCTTTCTTTTCAGAGTGAAATGTACTGTAAATTCACAGCCCACTGTGTTGTACGTAACACACCATCTGCGCACATTGGAGACTTCATTATCTTTATTTTTATCACGTCAAGTCGTACCCTAGCAAATAATTTGGGAAATTTCTCAATTGGATTTTCCAATTTCGTGCACATGCTCCTGCGATAGCGTCCTAATTTATGTCTTCTTTTCTAGTCTCATGTTAGCGTTGCATTTGGGACTCCCGTCTCAATCAAATACGAACTGTAGCAAACTTCGAAATAAAAAAAAATCACCAGATGTAGATGGCGCTACTATAAACATGTCTGCTTTTATTTCGTATTTATTACATTATAACCTAAAGAAATTAATGTATTACTTTCTATTTGTACAAATATTCAAACTGGACTGTGTTTGAGTTTTTCTATGATATAGTAATTTCACAATCGTTGCTATTGTAAACAGGTTAGCCAACTTATTCCAAATACGCACTACAATACTCCAGAGTGCAAAATTTATAATGTGTTACAGCAGACAATAATCAGACGCAACTGCTATCGGAAAGTAATTCTATATTTGTATTTCACACCAAAATTTGCATAAATTATTTTCATAAATATTGAAATTCCTTTCCGATGGCAGTTGCATAAGGACCTTCAGAATCGAATGGTTACCCCTTCGAGCTAGTAGTGTCTGTGAGAAATCTTTAAGGCGGCTTGTACAGCGCTAAAAATTAGTGCATTTTTTCAACTCAAACGTCCCGTGAACGCTGTGACATATGATCGTGAAATTTGGATATAGTATAGATATGGAGATAATCCAGGTGCTATCAAGAGCAAAAAAAAAATATTTTTAATGAATTCATATAGAAAAAAAAACGGTAAAAGTCACCCATTTTGTCTAATTTATAGCGGCAAAATGGAAGCGAGTTCTGATCAAAACCCCATGTCAGCATCTAGACCAGTCTTTTCTCAATCGGTAAAAAAAATATTCAGACGTTAATTGCATACAGTCACGAGAAATTATGTACGAAAAACAGGCATGTTTTGTTACAAATCAGCAGTGGTAAAGTGCTGCCATCTATTCCGCTGTACTAACTAGGACCGCCCCTATTTGGCTGGAGACACCCACATAGTTGTGGCGGTTTTATATAAATAGAAATCGTACTCGATGTTATACATATTTCGGCGTGGGAAAGGTTTGCTTACCGATGCTGCTGACTGGGGTCGGTCGCAGTAACCAGTAGACGATGAAAAAAGTGGGCGCCGTATGTCTCGTAGGTACAAACAACACTTCCGACATTTAGATCGCCTCTCTTGACGGGTTCTCGTGATTTGAATTATTTTTATAAAAGGTACCTATACAAGTTTTTTTTAACCGATTTCATTAAACGATACATTTTTGGAAAGCCCACAACCTGTTGAGTATATAGTAGTTATAATTACTACCTCAAAATTTGAAAGGGATGTCCTTATTTTCATAAATTATAATCTCTTACATACAGAATGTCTCACGGAACTCTTCCAGTAGAATTTTTTGATGTAGGTACCACTATTTCTACATGTTTGAATTTCTGGAATCGGGGTCTACTCGATCCGAACTTTTGAATTAAAATACTCTGGAATTGACTCTCACTTCCGGTCTACAGAAAGTTGGTATCAACTTCGTTATTTTAAATGGAATCATATAATTTTTATTTAATTTTTTGCTTTGACTCATTTTTGTCAAGGAAACACTCTTTATCATTGCAGACTGGGGTCCGCTATTCATATCTTCAATAATTGTTTTTAGATATCGATAAGTTTGTGTTAAATAATTAAAAAGCACCTGATATTGTATTAGCGGACTTCAATATTTCGACAGGTAATGTGTTTTATTATCTACGACGTTTTACAACATAATTTTGACCAATAATTGTGAAATAATTGAAATAATTGTGAATAGGGGCATTCGACATGCACGTAAGTAACACTTAAAAAACGTCATTAAAAATTATGTACATTTTAAATTCTTCTCATAAATTTGTAAATGAAATTTTATCCCCTATTTAAAAAGTTTATTTTTAAAAAGTGCTTCGATTTAATTCGATTGATGAAAATTTCCACCTGATCCATATTTAATGTGAAGGTTAAATAATAGGAAAAACGTAAAATATGGAATGTAGTTTTATTCAAACTGATTCAAACTGTTTTTTTAGTTATTCAAACTGTTTTTTTTAGTTTTATTCAAACTGGTTCGATTTGATTTCGTAAATTTGCCTCTCTTCTTGCATGGGCTTAGCGCATTTTTATTTCAGAAATTAATTTCTCCAGATTATTCAAGATAAATACCACACATCACCCTAAACGTTTATTAGGCTGAATTCACAAAATTCAATCCTCACCGATTTACATGACCAAAAATATAATCTCTGTCACCATGTCACCACGCAAATATGAAATAGCAATAATAAAACATATAATATACAAATATGTATCCCTACTATATACTAAAAGTCTAACACAGTCCGCGCAAGAAGTTTACGAAAATCGGCGAATCGGGGGAAGGGTCTGCTCCTCGGAGAAGCGAAAATCGGCGCCGCAGGCGCCGATTTTCCGCCTAAAATTGGATTGTACAGCGCTTAGGCCTTCGATTTCGTCCATTTTCGGCCCAGTTTTCGTTATTTTTTACCTCGATTCGGGTAAATTTATGGATTATGCTTTAGGAGTGTACAGGTCAGCGCGTCGCCATGGCAACCGATCGTGGTTGCTAGGCAACGGCCGCGCGCTTCGCGACGCGGTCACCAGACGGCGGCACATCATCATGTCGCTGTTGGCATTACGCTACGAAGCAATAGATGGCGCCCCGTAACCGCTTCGAACGTACGAGATAATTACGTCGCGCGTGTAGCAGCATCCGGGCTTTTTGTTTCCCTCTTAACGCTTCGGCGATCTACCTAGGTCGACCAGCAGGCCTATTAGGCCTGCACATTCTCCTAGTACTCAATACTATACTCAATTTGTCAAAAGTTGATAAATAGGTTTGTCTTGGTTTGTCGATATAAGGAATCCGACAAAAGGAGACCGACGATTCTAAAAGCAACAAAGAATGGAATGACTTTTCGTCATTCTTAGCGCCGAAACTGTGACACAAACAATATGGGTTTTACGTCTATATGCGTACCTACTTTCCTAACACAAAAAAAACAAAAAATTTATGTCACCGTGAAATACGAATACCGACAACGACATTATGTTTATAGACGGGGTAGGTGCTATAAAAGAAGACAAAATGCCATTATTCTGTTACTTTTCATTTCCACTGTTACCATCGTGCATCGGCACAAAGATTGAGAAATTAAAAAAAATAAAAGCAAGTGACAATCTTCATGAGTGTCATTGTCACTATGTACCGAAAAAATAATCAAATCAAAGTAGTTCAACAGTTACTCGACGTCAAAATAACTAGATAAAAATATTAGGTATCCATATTGGTATCAATCATTTATTTTATATGACTTATTTCGTTCATGGCATAAGTAAAGATTGCGTAATTTGTAAGAAATGTATTATCACGTATGTACCACGCTGACTGAGATCGCTATACGTCCACCTCGGCAGTTACACAAATAATGCCCCCCACTTTATTGTTAGTGAGTTAAGAAACGCCCAGCTATCCTATTTACATTTCGAAGCTGACGTGTAATATTTAGCGTGCTGCACGTCGGCTGTTTAGTTTGTATAGCTCTATCTCATTCTGAACTTTCGTCGCCTCGTCGATGGCTTGCAAGGCAAAAATTGTATAAACCGCCTTAAGAGGCTGGTTCAGCCTAACTTCAGGTCTGTTCTGGTGGGCCCCTATTGGTCCAATTATTCAAACTGTTTAGTGATCGTGTGGGTTTATTATTGAATAATGATAGCATCTTATGAGATTACAACAATCTAAATTAACTCTTCTTGGTCGGACTTGCTCGATATTTATTATACCCCTGCCCAATTTTAAACAATTGCTGTTCAAAATAAACGTATAATTAGGTGTCGTGATTTCAGGAATAACAATGTAAATATGTTTTTTTGTGTCAAGACCGCCGTAGTTTCACTTTACGTCAATGTAATATTTGTGAAAATTCCAATAAATAAAAAGAAATAAAGCCACACTTTTAAAAAATCGGCATCGTATTTTCCCAATTTTTTCATTCATATTCGAGGCTGGACAGTGTAGCCATCTACGATGGTCTCGAGAACTAGTCGTCATTAGACGAAGATAATAGTAATGGGTCTATCTCTATCTACCATATACCACAAAAAAAGGCTGTAAATCGCTAGAATTCACATTTATATTTACTGGGACAGATTTCGAGAGTTCTAACCTACAAATCAGATATAATCTGAAAATGTATTTATAGAAAACTTGGGAACACTGCACAAAGAAGTATTCTAATCGAAATTAGGATGTTACATAAAAATTCTACTATTATATCAGACATCAATCAGGTTTGTGCCTAAAGAAGTATACTATCAGTTTATTAAAAACTACATGTCAATTCTTAGGTTACCTAGCAGAATCTACATATAAACAGTGCTGTTTTATCCATTCTACTACCAGAGAATTCAAGCTCCAAGTATGGTATGATGCAGAAGCTCATTACGGGGGTTGTATTTGGATTCAAATTACATTACGGAGAATCAAAATTCTGATGTACTATTTTGTTGATCGAAGAGGATTTCTAGACAAGAGATGTGATTAATAAGTTTCATAATTTCCATGAACTGACAATAAAATCACCGAGGTATGCTGAAGATTACTAATTTTGTATCAAATTTCTTGATAATATTACTGGAGGACGTCTATAATATTATTATATGAGAAATGTTATATAATGGGACATAGTCGACTTGTCAACCACTGACTCCAGATGTTTTTCTTCTCAAGTGCAAAGTGTATGGAGAATTTATGTTTAAGACAACAAACCGCAGATTCTATTGAAATTACCCCCGAAGAACCGAACAAGCATTATACGAACCATATGCGTGACTGATGATAGCGAGCATCGTCATTTTTATGATTTTATGTTGACATTATAATATAGTTTTAATAAAGCTATATAATATGTTGTCTAATTGTCTTTTAATATATGAATTACAAATTGGTAAATAAAGAATAACTTATTAAGTGTTTTGTTTTTCTTATACGTTATCAAATCCCTGTGCTGTCACACGTATTTCTTCACACACAATGCTACGTACATATTTTAGGTATAAATGGGCACATAACCTAACACTTTCAAATATTTCATATATTCATAGTATGTGTGTTTTTGCAGATATCACGTCATAAACCGTAGAAGTTATATAAATATATGATAAATATCTCAAATTCTCAACATAGGTTATGTCGTTATGTCAACAATTTACCACAGTAATTTTTAGAGTTACCATGTTATGTTGGTAAGTATTGTAAAGAATCACTATACAACGGACAGCCTGATTACGTGTGCAAAAATAAATTGAAACAGGGTTAAAGACGTTAGACCGTATAATGTTGACCGCACGTCGGCAAAGTCTATCTTGTTCCAAAGTAGCTTTAGCGAAAACGTCGACATCCCCACGCAAAGACCAATTCTCGACTGATTTTCCAAACACATCAAAAACAGCCAAGCTGCTGTCGATCAGCTGTTGGACTTCCCTCTTAAGTATGTTGGAGTACATAAAGAAGGAGCTTTCTGGCCTTCCTGATAAACAATGGATGGTCCTTTTGGATGATGACACCACTATAAGGTTATGTTTGGTTATGGTATTATTATTTTAAATATTGGATTAATAAACAAGGTCGATCCATGAACAATTTTGATTTGGAGCCCTTCTAACCCAATAAAGCACTGTTGTTTCGATATTACATCCAACGGGCAAGAACATTCTAGACAAATTATTCATTAACTTCAAATAACAATGTTACTTACAATTATCTGTTACATAGGCACAAAATAACCTCTAGTAAACAGCAACCTGGCAGAGTTATTAGTCAAAATCTAACATTATTTGTTTTCAATATTTTTGCCTTTCCAAATGTGTGACAAAATAAACCTATAATTTGAATCTGCTGCTCATAATGGTAGGTACTTTAGGAGAAGAACAGAGTTGTAGGTGGTGGATTTCAATATGATCTTACATTCCAGACAAGATTACTAATCTATCGCCAGACAAGTTCTGAGCTTCTATGACAAAAATTATGTCGACTCCATTCTTAGAAAATCAATAAATATACAGAGTGATTTGCAATTCTAGGCGAAAATTTAAGCGGTCAGGAAACTAAAGTGAAATTTAAAATTTTGTGACTGCATTTAATTAAGCCAAAAATGATTAAATAAATTGAAGTAGGTACCTAAGTACTCATTGCCAATGATGCCAATGATAATGACAATGACGATGATAACGACGAATATGATGAAGATAATGGCGAAGGTTTATAAATAGAAAAAGACATAATTACTAATTCACACTTGAATCCTCTTCAAAACATACAAATTAATTGTCTGATAACAAAAGTAAGAAAAGTGTGCAAAATATTTCGCAAAAGCCCTACAAAAATAATGATATACAGGGTCCTGCAACTCAGTTCCCGTCTTCTGTAGCTCAGTTACTAATTAAGCTAAGAGTTTGACATTGTGCAGGCTTACCCTGTACTTCAAGGTACATTTCGAGAAATTATTTTTGATTATACAGGATGTCCCAAAAATGTGCAACGCCATGGTAATATACTTTTTTTAATTGCATACTATATATTTTTTTACACATTTGGAAGCCTTTTATGGTTGCCTACATACCACCAAAATTTTATTGAAATCGGTTGAGTGAACGCAGCGCAAAAAAAACTAAAAACAAACAAAAATTGATTTTGCATCGTTGGCTTTAAAAATCAATAAAAATTATAAATTGCACCTCGTTAATAAAATTTTGCGACGTGCTTATTAAGTTAGATCTAGTAGTCTCGATAACTAAGTGTCATTGATCTATTCTGTACTTAAATCAACTCGTGGACTATTTTGTCCACTCTTGTGGCAGTAATTTCCTTCAATAAAACCCCCTTTAGTCTAGTTCGGTGTATAACTAGGTAAAGTGTGTCCCCGCTGAGTAGGAATGTCAATTTAGTGCGATAGCAGGTTCCAAAGCTAGTAGAACAGGAAAGGAATGCACTAGACAAGTTTCCGGATATGTGTGCGAGAGAGAGACAGGGAATAATGTGGGGGACTTGCATAGGATTGTCTTGGAGCCAATTATACGTCTTACTGCGCTGTACTCTCCGCACAGTAAGTAGTTGCGGAACAATTCCATTGACTGTGATTAGTTTTCGAAATTGGATTTGCGGTAGAACTTAAAGGAATTAAAATCCAAAGTGTTTGCTTGAAAGTGTCGCACCTTATACTGTTTCCAACGCTAGTAACAACGTATTTAATTTACGGTACCTATACATATGTGCTGGATGTTCCATTCCACGTCCCAAGTATTTGAAAATATGTTTCAGCAACATATTTTATGCGGAAATGCACCGGAACTACACACAGAAAAGTGATCTCTCGAACGAAGAGAGAATTACTTGGCTGAAGTAGTTGGTAGGTTCGTATATACGCGAGAGATTATTGACTTCAACCAAGAAATTTTATTTCTTGGAATAATTACTAGATTTAAGAAAGTGGTTACTCTGGTGAAGTAAGTAAACAGTCTTCAATGAAGTGTATATTTTTATTCCCGGTAAATATTTTTAGCTACTTAATGTAAGAATTTTAAAGATTTGGCAGAAATACGTTTTCTATTGCTAATTAACAAGATAGGTATGTTATATTTACTTACTCGTTCTAAACTGTTGCGTGCGTTACATCAAACTATTCCGTGTTGAAACTTTTTTTGTACCTATAAATCACAATACACATCCCCAATAAATCACAAGGCACATCCCCTACGGGTACGTCGTTGTTGTTTTCGTACTAGGTTAGGCCACGGCTCCTTTACGGCGCCAGCACCACGCGCGGGCGCGCGAGCCTTGACAAAATCACGGTGCGCATATTTATTCCAGAGAAAGGGATTACTTGAAAGAAGTGAGAATCACTTCAGTTAAATAACTGGTAGGTTTTTATTCAGTAAACAATACTTACTTATATTAAATGTCTTATATTTACTTGGATCAAGTAACTACGCACTTGGATGGATTCAATTACTTTTTTCAATACAATATTGGTAGGTACTTATAAAGAAAGAATTTATTTGTTGACAGCATTCGTCTAAAAAATTATTTTACTTAGATTGAGTATGTGGCATTTCTTGTATATACCTAACTTTCTACATCCAAGTAATATGCATTTAAATCTAGTAAATAAATTCAAGAAATTATGTTTTCTCGTTCCAAATAATCACTTTTCTGTGTTTATGGTTGTTCAAAATTATAATAGTACGTGGCAAACCATGTGCTCAAAAAAAACCTTAAAAACCGGTCAAGTATTCAAATTATTGACCACAAAAAATATGTAGTTTCATATCCGGATTTTCTTGTTCATGAGTTTATTTATTACAATCAGGGATGTGAAATTACGGTAATAATTTTTTTTTGTGAATTACCGTTGAAATTAATTTAATTATTAAATATTAAATTACCAAGTAAAATTAAAAATGGTAAATTACGCCGGCTTAAATTGCCGGGTAATTAAAAATTCAATACGTTAAATTAAACCGGCGTTAAATCGCTGTAGGTTATGAATGCTACTTATGTTAATAAAACTGTTTTGTAAATAAAAGTAAATATTTTGTAGATAACTAGCAATATGACTAAGGATGTTAAATTTCCGTAATTAATTTTTTCAGTAAATTACCGCTGAAATTAACATTATTACTTTCAAATTGAAATTACCACGTAATTAAAAATTGCAATTGGTAAATTATATTTTCTTAAATTACGGGGTAATTCAAAATGATAATTTACCGATGACAGTAAGTTATATAAAAAAACTGGGTACTGCCTTATAAGTCATTATATTCTAGATAACCCCCAATCGCTGATGCTTTCCCTGATTTAATAGTAGTAATTCATTATTAAAATAAAAGCAGGAACTACAATAAAAATACTTTTTATACCAGCAATTTATAAAATGGACCGTCTAACAGCATAATTTGATAAATCAACAAATAAGTTTTTCTTTGCAAATCTTCATTTAAAAATTCTTTGGGTAACCGGTTTTGTTAAGTTATTAGCATCGTTAGATCTGGTGTCTATTTAGGTAATATAATCCTTAATTTAAAAAAAAACAAAGAATTTTTCCAACAACAGTATTAGAAGTTATGAGTATTAAAAGTATTAGAATTTTCAATTTAATTAGTTGCAGAAATAAAAAAAATATGTTAAGTTGTTTTAATACCCAGTAAATATACTGAATAATTCGCCTAACCAAATTAAACTGAGATTGATATTTTATAAATAAGTCTACGCTTACAAATTCCTAGAGTATAAAAATGTTATTTCGATTCGAAACATCGTAGGTACATCTGCACTTACAAAACACGTTTCAAATTCTCGAAGCGGACCGTCCGGCTGGACAAAAACGTATTCTATTATCGCTGTAAAATAACTACGCCGAATGTTGCTCGAATATTTGACAAAAACATACTCATACCGTCAATGCTCCACAGAAAAATACATTTTTCTTGACGAAAGAAATTGCTTTCGATGCATAATACGAGATGTCTTGCTATATTTCAATTTCGACAAGGAAATGCTATCCTTGAACAAAATATGCACATGTTTGTTTTTGCTGCATTACTAACGCGTCTCGGAAAATATAATAATATGAAATGAATAAGAAATTTATTGTTGAATAATAACTAATTAGATCCATTCCATACCAAACTAAATATCCGAATTTCAATAATTATAGTATAAAATACTGTAATTTATTACCGACTCACAAAACGACAACGCCCGGTTTCACAAACAATGATCACATTTTATCCGGATCATCAGAACATTTATTTAAATCATGAATTTGATACTAGGTAGATGGCTTCTGATATAAAATATGCATTATTGACTTCGCTGAATTAAGTAATTAAAAATCCGGAAATTACCATTAATGACGGTAATTTATTTAGTAATTTACCCGATAAATTACGATCTTACATCCCTAAGTACCTCCTAGGCAAAACACAAACAACAGTGCACTTGTCGACAGCTTAGGAGTGGTGGGGTACATTCACGCAAGTACTGATGGAAGGTTTTTGAAATTAATTTATAAATTCCGGTAAATTAACAACAGTAATTAAAATTTTCGGTAAATTACTGGTAAATTACCAACAGTAATTTAAATTGACGATAAATTACCATCGGTAATTTAAGCCGTAAATTACGGTAATTAAATACGGTAATTAATTTGTTAATTCACGCGGTAAATTACGCTTTTACATCCCTGATTACAATAGAACATAATGAGTAGGTACTTTGAACCAGGGCTGTGGAGTCGGAGTTCAGACAAATTTCTCAGAGGAGTCGCAGTCGGAAAAAATGTACCGACTCCGACTCCGGGTCCATGTTTAAATAATGTAGAAAAAGACATGCGAGATGGCAGTTGCCTCAATAGATAGTAAACGATTAACTAAACATATTATTAGGTGAGATTATAATCCATAGTGCAAATCCATAAACCTAAACATGCATAATATATGTATAATGGCCGATTAAAAATTATAACTGCATTTCCGATTTAAACTCTACCTTAAGTTGAATGTAGGAATATCCATGTATGCAAGTCATACTCGTTGCAGCCAGAATTGTGACGTCATTACCACTAACAGAAGTAAGAGTTGAAATAATTTTCATTTTATTTTGCACTTCATTTGTATTCATTGAAATGAATTTTACTTTGTACTACACTGTCATTACTTCTGTTATTATTAAAGATTGAACATTGGTTCAAGTGACAAACTAGTTCAGAATTATGTGCTCTCTAATGAGGAAACAGTTGAAGTTCTCTTGATTTCAAAGATATTTTGAAAATATAAAAAACGTCATTTTTAAATATGGCCATAATTTTGTGGTCCGATCAACAGGCCTTTTTGATTTTATTTACAATTAGATTACGTCAGATTTAATTTTTTTGCCATTAAATTCGCTGGAAACAAATAAAATTTTGCCGGAGTCGGAGTCGGACTACCAAAATTATCTGGAGTCGGAGTCCGAGTCGGAGTCGACAGTTTTTTTACCGACTCCACAGCCCTGCTTTGAACTACATAAACATTTGATTATGTATTATTATTATTTTGCTCTGGTATTCTGCAAAAGAAATCAATAAATGTTTACACTGACTAGTAAGTGTATTTACGGAGTTGATACTTTTACTGTAACATAACATACAGTGCTTCCCAAAAGTAACGGATAAATTCAATAAAACCTTAAATAAAAATATTTCAGAAAAATGCTCTGACACGTCGATTTTTATTTTTAAATTACTATCCTGACATACACTTTTCAGCCCCCCACCCCTTCGCCCCTAAGGGGTGGCAACCCCAACTTTAAAAGTTCAAATAGCAAAGTACCCCTTGCGATACCTCAATTGATAGATTTTTTTATTCTGAATACAACGAAAAAAAGATTATCAAAATGAGTTGATAAATAACCGCGATATTTACCAAAATGTATTCAAAGAAGAACGTCAATATTCGAGTAAGCGCTGTTGAAGCGGGCATAGCAATATCGTTCAAACAATTGCAACTTGTTTTTACTTATGTCAAACACAATTCAGATTTTTCGTCATTGAAGAAATAGTAGCAAAATGAGATTTACAGAAACCGAAAGAATCGAAGTTTTAATGATTGGGTTTGGAGATAGAAGCCGGACGCATGACGAAGTTCGTGTTTTGTTCAATGAAACGCACCCGGACCGTCCACCAATATCGGAATCTACAGTAAGTCGAATCGAAAACAAATTTCGCGATCTCGGTCATGTACGGGATAAGCCTAAGGCAGGACGTCCATTAGCCTTACTTGAAAACCGACAATTGGATGCTATTTTAATGGTGCAAGAAAATCATTCAACCCTTGCGGAGGTCGCTTCACAAGTTAGTGCGTCGAAAAGCACAGTGTCCAGATTATTTCGAAAACACAAATTTCACCCGTATGAAGTGCACTTGGTAAAAAATTGTCCGATGATGACTTTGATCGACGAGTGCAGTTTTGTGAGACAATGATGGAACTCTCTAATGAAAATCCTTGCTTAATTAGAAACATCGTTTTTTTTTTCTGTTGATGCAACATTTTGTCTGGATGGCACCGCCAATAAACAAAATTGCCGTTACTGGGCTCGTCAAAATCCGCATTGGATGGTGGAAGCGAACACACAATATCCTCAAAACCTTAATGTGTGGGCTGGTGTGGTGGGTTCTAGAATTATTGGACCAAATTTTTCGACGGAACTCTGAATGGTGAACGTTATCTGAACTTTCTACGAAATGAACTACTACCTACTTTAGCGGTGTTGTTTCCCAACGCAGAAGATCCTGATAGACACAAGGACAGAATTTGGTTACAGCAAGACGATGCGCCTCCACATTATGCGCGACAAGTTCGAGAATACCTCGATCAAGTATTTCCTAATCCAAATATTTTCAAATTTCCTAATGGATTGGTAGATGAAGGCTTATTGAATGGCCAGCAAGATCGCCAGATTTAACCCCACTAGATTATTTTCTTTGGGGCTATTTAAAAAGTAAAGTTTATTTTAATAGACCTGTAAATATTGAGGCGTTAAAGGAAAGAATTCCTGCAGTAATTCACTTAATGACTCCAGGAATGTTCGAAAACTCGAAATAAAATGTTAGAAACTGTTCAACAAGCGTTTGGGGATAGATTAGGGCATTGTCTCGCCGTTATTTATCAACCGATTTCGATAATTTTTTTTTCTTTGTATTCAGATTAAAAAAGTCTATCAATTGAGGTATCGCAAGGGGTACTTTGCTATTTGAATTTTTAAAGTTGTGGTTACCACCCCTTAGGGGTGAAGGGGTGGTGGGCTGAAAAGTGTATATTAGGATAGTAAGTTAAAAGGAAAAATCGACGTGTCGGAGCATTTTTCTCAAATATTTTTATTTAGGATTTCATAGAATTTATCCGTTACCTTTGGGAAGCACTGTATACAAAAATTCAAACTTAAATTTTTCCAAAGTGTAATCCTTAAATTACTCCACTAATAGCACGTTTTACCAAATTAATTATAATCATATTAATTGGCGATGTATCGTTTATGCAAGGGCGACATCAAATATTTACAGTTTCTCCTGGAAATTAGCAAAACATGTTTACAGAATGTTGGGGGGACTAAAACCGGGGCAAATTCGTCAACAATTTCCCCTAGTATTATCGCTTTCCGGTGTATATTTCTAACTCCAACATTGGTATCCGCGCGTTAGTGTGGGTGTCAGATACGCATCCAAATATCGACAGTATAAATCGTCAGAGAGGAAAACGCCATAAAACTAAAAGCAGATATAAACATCGAGTTTTATGACCGATATCCTGTAAACGTAGAAACTTATTCTGGCCACTGGCGATATAAAGATACGAGCGTTCTTTTTCGGAATTTTTATGTCCGGACAACCGCATCTATATACAATGCGGTTCATTTATAGTATCAAAATGTGTGCCGATATTTGATTTATCTCTTACATAATACATTCATATAAACATACAAGAAATAATAATGTTGTAAACAGAAATAACCGTCTTGTCTGTCCATCGCAAAAGGCAGTGATGCTCTTCTTCTTTTCTTAAGTTCTAATGGTAAGGAAACCTGTAATACACTGCTCAAAATAATTAGAGGAACACTTTTTTACGAAACTTGTAACTTTTTAAATAATAGTTCTAGGCCAATCAAATTTGGTATGCTTTAAGGGCATATATTTAACTAAAGAAAATTACAAAAACTTATTATTAAAAATGTAATTTAATAACGCAAAACAAAATTGAAAAATGTTTGTCAAGTATGCTTTGAATTCACGTATAAAAGCCTACTAAAGATGACAAATGAATTCAGTAGTCAATTTTCGTTGATTAGAAACGTCATTAGAAGTAAAATGAGGCATCTTAGTGAAGTGCAAGTTGCTCGTGCTGTCGCCCTTATTCAGCATGGCCACTCTATTCGACATGTTAGCAAGGACCTTCGAGTTCCCCCTTCTGTTATTCAGCGTTTATGGAACCGGCTTCAGGACACTGACCAATATGTTAGAAGAGCTGGACAAGATCGAAATCGAAAAACTACTCAAAATCAAGACCGATTTCTTGTCCTTTCCTCTCTACGTCAGCGTACTGCCACAGCACGAGACCTCCTAAACGACCTAAGACGAGCACATGGCATAGCAATGTTTAATCAAACTGTAAAGCCTTGTATACACTGCAGCTGTAACGTGTAATGTAACATGTAATGTAACGTGAATGCTCGTGGACGGGGTTAAAACGACCGCGCAATGCATTGGCGCGCTAGTCCCGCTCGTAGGTGATCCACAGTTGTTCGACGAGCGTTGAGAGGCATGGAATCGTCATTTCAAGTAGCCGTTGCTTGCGGTGCATTTATGTTGATGCATGAATTAACTACGTATAGAAAAAAGCGAAGATGGTGGTTCATTTTTGGCCCATAATTAAGATTTTCGACTGTTTGGTACCTTTATTTAGATCTTCTTCAAATATTGGACATTTGTTTTTAATGCCATGTATATTATTCCATTATTAAAACGTGCAGCATAACAAATTATTCAAAAAAGTCAATGTTTTATTTGGGGTTTTTTCACTTGGAGAATTTTTTATTCAAATCTATCGTAAGAGTTTGTTTTTCAAGTGATACCTTTTCAAACTATGTATTATATTACCAGAAAACTATTACGCATTTTTTTTCTTCACAAAACTGTGTGCGAAAATGCACAAAAAACTCATAATTATATTAATTATAAAGAAATTTGAAATTGTTTTTCTGATCATCTACCAAGTGAAAGCATTTCTTTATTACAAAATAATAAAATCGCCTTCTGGTTTTACAGTTATTATTGCTGATTACTCGATTTCTTTTAAGTTTTGCATAACCCTGGAACATTTTCGCAAAGTACCCTAGTTTGTACCGGAGGTTGTGATAAAAAAAAAGTTGGGATATTGGCACCTTAAAATTTATTCGTGCGAGATGTCATCATACTTAAAAACTATGTTTTGTTTGAACTCTTTCTTAACATCATTAAAGAAATTTATGGAGCATCGAAATTTGGTGACATTGGTACCTCACTTTTTTTTATTTAGCGCCAGTGAAGAGAAATTTAAGAAAATCTAACAACCGTTTTACGTAAACCTATTTGGATTTGAAAGAGCTATCGAATGATGCCTCACGCGACTGACTGTACCAAAGCTGTTTCTAAAGTTGGTACCTATATCATCAACTTTTGCTTCAAATTAAAATAAAATATGTATCCGACAATGCGAAAACGAAAAAAACACAATAAATACCTATTATAACAATCAAAAGTAAATACATTTAAGTAAAAAAAAAATATACCATGACGAAAAATAATTCAATCTGTTTTCAAATGTAATTCTGAGTAAAAAATCATATGGACTTGCAACGCATAAATGTTTAATTGTAGGAACCTTGACACAAAAAGAGCCAATCTGGCTGCATTGTTCACTTCATTCAATACTATCAATGAAATTGTTCTACCACGTTCTTCGTCCCAGCTATGCATTTTAATAAAAATCCCCGTTTATCTTGACGTTGTTCGCACTACTTGTTCGCTGCACAGTACACACTGGCCGATGCGCCACCAAACACGTCCACGCTACAACTGCTCGGTCCCTTTGTGTTCGCGGCAAATACCGACAGCCGACGGAGCACGGCGAGCACACAGTGTAATGCTCGCTGTAACATGGAATGCGCGCTTGTACCCCGTCCACACAGGTTACATTACACGTTACATTACATGTTACATTACGTGTTACAGCTGCAGTGTATACAAGGCTTTAGAAACAGATTAAAAGAAGTGAATATGAAACCGAGAAGACCTGTCCGCGCACCACGCCTTACGCACCATGACAAATGAGCGCGAATGAGGTTTGCTCTGGATCACAGAGATTGGCAACTTCGTCACTGGACGCCTGTACTGTTTACATACGAGATTTCGTTTCACTCATTGCGACCATCGAGTTTAATATATAGTAATCTGGAGGTCGCATGGTACAGGAGTGGGGGCGGTCGAAAATTCTAACAGCCTCGCATGCTCCTGAAGTTAGGCGTCCTAGTGATTTTTAAGTAACTAACTTTAGTTGCTAATGTCAATTGTATTTGTTTTCCGCTCGGTTCGTGTTTGATATCGCTTTTATTTTAATATTTGGACGAAATATTTTAGCAATTGGCCTGTCACCTGTGCCAGCAATGGTAAACAAGTGCTGTATTGGGAATTGCGGTAACAATTCGTTACAAACTATTTGCTAACATACCAGATAACGATGTCTCTTTAGAGTTCCCAGACATAAGTGCTTTTTCTATGAATATTGTGGAATACATATAGGTGGATTTGTTGTAAAAAAATTAAGAAAAAAAAACTGTTGTGATGTGGCTGCTTAGATGCTTGTATTTCATCGTTGCTAAACAAAACATCATTAATTTCCTTTAAGAGTTATGGAAAACTAATATATCCCTGAAAGGATGTGGGTATTTATGGGTCAAGAGAGTGAGCGAATATGTCGAAGGATGTTAATTATTACTAATAATACTCCACCAAATTTAAAAGATATTCTTGAAAATGTAACTAATTCTGTTTTTTTTTGCTGTTTACACAAACGTCGTTGATTGCCTTAAAGACCACATTTTAAATTTTGAGATTGGTAATAACCATATTATTTTACTAACCTAAGAAGTGGCAAAAATGTATGCAGATTACATTATATTTGTAGAATGAGTAATATTCCCACAAAAAACAAACATCAGACAAAATTGAATAAAATAGTTCTTTTTAGTAATCAATAAAAATGTTTCTTTTTTAAGATTTTTAATAAATATTCTTTTATATATTTCATATATTTACTACTGAGAAATAAAGACTATTATGAATAGAAAGCAGTTTTTTCTAGGGTATTCATTCGGACAACATTTGTATTTGCTATCATTATCAATCCATTTCCTTTCCTCTGACTTGGTAATTAAACTGTTTTATAAATAATACAATTCCGATATTAGCGGAGTGCAACTAAACATTAAAAACCTTGGAACCAGACGAATATGGTAAGATTTTTATAAAAGTGTTTGCATTTTTTTCAGACTAGATAAAAACAAGAAATTTTTCGAGAAAAGACATTGTCTCGTAAAATATTTATTACTCTAAAGTATATGGATTTTGTGAATGACAATTGAATACGCTTTTGATAGATTTCAATCCAAATCCGTAATTTATTTATTTACGTTAATAATTTAACGTTAAGTACATATTGATTATAAACAAAAAATCCTTAGAAATTATGTAAAGTAAGTGGTCTGTTATTATTGTTTTCGAATTTCCCGCGCGTTGGCCCTCTAGAATCGCCTGTGATAACTAGTCGGCGTTTGACCCGTTTTCGCCGTGGTGGGGACTATAGCGTGCGATCTCCAGATACTATATATTAAGACCCAGTTCTACCTCTCCTAAAACGCGTTTGCAAATAAAAGCGTTATTTATTGTTCAAAGTTTATGAAATTTTTTATGTAACTTCTTAGATAAATAACGAGTTGGGCTGGATGAAAAAAAAATTTTTTTAAAGATAGAAATCAATTTTACTTCTACATCTTTGGTTTTTTTCAAATATAAAACATTTAGCCCAACTCATGATACAAAAATAGATTTTTTATTTAAGTACAATTTTAATCTAAACATTGTAATTGCGATAACAAAGCGTAATGCCAGAAATGTATGTACTTTGCCTATATTACGGGCCCGGTGTAGACAGCAGACGTTAGGAGTTTTAAACACCGCCTATAACTACGCCACGCCTACTGCTATTTTTAGATTAGACTGTCCACAAGTTATGAGTGTTATGACCGTAGCGTATATTGAATCGGGAGAACAGAGTTCTCGTATTTCACATTTATACGCACGGTTTACAAATTTAACACACGATAAAAGTCATATACTGTATGATATTATACTTAGTGTAGTTATACCTGCTAGGTGTTAGGTACATTTGTTTAATAATGGGTAGAAGTCGTGGCAAAATACCTAAACATCCGCGTCTGTCCTTTAGACGAATTAGTAAAAGACGACTACGTACCACCTAAGTTAAAATATTGCATAGATAATCTAAAAGAACAATATTGTAATTATTTAATTACAAATGAGACAAAGAGACCAGAACAGGACTCAAATGAACATTTTATTTAAAATGTCGGTTTTATGGACAGGAGGAGACAATTAGCAGTGACGAACTTGGGTCGGCTCTAATGAATATTAGTTCAGCGACTGTATTGGGCAGTATTACAGCGGGAATTGGATATAGCCAATGCCAGAATTTGTTTTCATTCATGAATCTTGCATTCATGGCGCCCAGAACGTTTATAAAATATAGCGAACTTGTAGGTGACAAAATATTTGGGATTTATATAAATGGTTTTGGGAACTTTGGACTATGTGCTATGATTTTACTTTATCATACGTAGTATGTAAAGTATTGTAATCGTGCCAAACAAAATTTTTGAGGTTTTAGCGGAAATGTCTTTTTGGATCCCTTGAATATTTTTGACCCAGGTAAAAAAAAATTCTGTGTATGTGTGTGTGCCTTTTTGTGGCGACGATTCCGGAGAAACTACTAAGGTATCGGGACGAAACTTCATATTTAGAAGTTTCATAACCAAACTCAGAGCCGAAAAGCTTTCTGTTGAAAAGGATCCAAAGAAACTGGAGGTTTAGTCTTATAGCATTTTTGAAAGATTTTGCAAATAAGCCGCCATTTCTGGAAATTTGTCGAAATAGTTAAATAATAAATTAAAGTACAGGAAATTCTGAACAATTTATGACTATGGCATTTTTTGGTAAAATGAATAGTTTAGCTGCATGAGCAAATTCTATTTTATCGAGATCGCTGCATTAAAACTAGTTAGCCAGGATTTGTCAGATATTGTGATTCTAATGACAGTAGGTAGTGTCAAACGCTGATGTTTTGACAATACCTACTGTCAATATAATCAAAATATCCGTCTAGTTCCAGTAGTTTTATTTTAATACAGACATGGCCGATCTCGATCAAATAGAATCTCATGCAGCTAAACTATTAATTTTATATATGGTATGATAAAGTAAGTGCCTGAACGCATCAGATTTTTTTTTTTATTTTTGTCTTCGTGTGTCACTGCCGTGCGTTCGTTCGATATCCAGCATGTTTATAGATGTATTGGGTCCTCATTGCTCGATTTTAATTAATTCCTTTCTAAATTGAAGTCCATAATTCACCGATGAGTTATCATGAGTTAGGTAATACATTTTTGTCAATTTACTATACAGTATGTATGTCACCCTGTTAAAAAGATTAAATATTATAATAGCAAGCGCGCTCTCTCTAACTTAAATCAATATATTTTCTTTTACCGCCTGGCGGCCGCCAGCCAGCTGTATGCAGTCCGGTATGCATATGCGACCGTGATGAGTGAGAACACTAATACATTGTAACTTGAGCGAAAGCGAAAGCACCGACGCGCGGCGACAAACTGGCTGAGTACTTCCCGTTCGAATGTACTCGCGTCGACTATGCTCCGCCTTTGCATCTTCTTCTAAACCCCCCAACTTCCCCTTATCGTAAAACTGTGGCCTGGTTGACGTTGGTGGGGGCCAGGCAGACCACTTCCAGCAAAAAAAAACATCGCAACGAAATATTTCGTTTGGAAGTTGCGATGTTTTTAAAACGGAGCCTTAAACTCGATGATTGCGACGCATGGTGGTCCCAATTGCACATTTAACACGAATAAATTCATAATTTGGAAAATCCTTGACCGATTGTTCCGAAATTTGGACACAGTATGCCTTTTTAGGAGTGAATTACTTGTGGCTGTACTTAATTTTGATATCTCAACCGCTTCCGGAGATATAACCCAACCTATGGTCCCGGTAGTCCAAAAAGTATCAATTACCGTCAAAGTATTAAACAATGATATAACAAAATCGGTATCGAACGAAAGCTGTTTGCGAAGGTTTCCATCGGATCATATTATATGGTTGCCACCTGTCCAAAATTAAATTTAAATATAATACCTTTTTAAAATTTGGTTAAGAGAATGCAGATATTTAATTTATTACGAGAATACCTGCATTCGAAATGTGAAGAGTTATTCAAAATATCATCACACACTTTTATTTAATTGAATATCTGGCGCTTTGAGCAAATTAATCAAATCCGCCTCCAGTTTTTTCTTTTTGCTTTTCTATTTTCTTTATTTTCTGACGCGCGTGTTTTATAACGCGAGTGTCTTATATCGCGCGAGTTTTCTGAAGCGCGTGCGCTTTTGACGCGCGTGTTTTCAAAGATAAAAACACTTAAAAAACCAGCCGCATCAGACAACGTGCTTAAAAAAATACGCGCGTCAAAAAACGCGCTTAGAAAACACGCGCGTCTAAAACTCGCGTAATAAACAAACTCGTAAAAAACACGCGCGTCGGAAAACAAATGTTTCATAAAATACGCTTGTCACAAAACGCGCGACATAGAAAACGCGAGTAAAAACACGTGAGTCATTATACTTCAGAAAAACACGCGCGTCAGAAAACGCGAGTAAAAATTATGGAACACTTCAAAACCGTTTTAAAATCAGTTTGGCCTAGGCCATACCAGTTTGACCTGAAGTATGCCTTTACATACCAGGTTAAACTAGTTTGGCTTAGCATAAAGTAGTTGTGCTTACCGCTCTTCGGTCGAACTAGTTTGGCCTCGGTAAAACTGGTTCTGCCTGAAAACGGGTTTTACCAGTAACATTTGAATCGGTAACTCCATAATTTACGAAATAATAATAATAATTACGAGTTACTGAAACAACAGATGCAAGAGAGGTTGCGACCTCGAAAAATATGCTCAACAGGGTGTTATGCAAATTGGGGTTTTGGTCTATCCGGGGACTAATTTTGTTCTTTATCATGAAACAACAATATTAGGATTACGAACTAATGTACTTTTTAAAGCATGCAGTCGCCTGCGATTTTTTAAAACCTTCATTTTTTACGGTTTTCTTAAAAGAAACTTTGTCTATATTACGAGATGTAACTTATAATATATAATAGGAACTAACCGTTTTTTGTCGTAGACCTAATGTAAATTACTCTAATCCAATTACTAATGGATAGTAGAAAAAATCAGATATTTAACTGTAAACCTGTATGATTCTTTTTTATTTTGCAGATTTCAAAAAATTTGAATTAATTCGCGTTAAATGTGCATTTGGGACCATCGTGCGACGGTCGAGTATGTCTATATTATACGTCCTGGTGAACAGCAGCCGCTATTATACAGGAAGTGGATAGATTTGGTCGTGGATCTGCGATGGTTTGGGCTGGAATCAGTATAGTTAACCGAACTGATCTTGTTGTGGTTCCTGGTAGACTAAGTGCCATGAATTGCATCAAAAACATCTTGGAGGACCATGTGGTGCACGCTGAATATGGCATCGGTCAAAATTTAATCGTAATGCAAGGCAATGCAAAGCCAGATACTGCCGGCGTCACCAGAACGTGCAAGAACGTACAAGAACGTGGAATTCAGGTCATGGAAGGGCCGGTGTTAACTCCTGACCTGAATCCTATTGAACACGTATGGGATCAGGTTGACCGACGTGTTCGCAAGCGCCCTAATCCACCACTAACCATACAGGAAGTGACACAATCCATGATTGAGGAATGGGAAAGCATACCCCAAGAATCTCTTCGCAGACTAGTGTGTATTAAAAACTGTATTAAATCTCACCAATCCACAGAAAACCCGACCGACATCGATACTATGACAGTCATTTCCATTTTGTTTTGCGTAATTAATTTACATTTTTAAGTGTAACTTAGAAGTAGGTAACATTGTTTTTGTAATTTTCTTTAGTTAAATGTATGCCGTTGAAGTATTCGAAATATGATTTGCCTAGAACAGTTATTTAAAAAGTTACAGCTTTCGAAAAAAGTGTTCTTCCCCTAATTTAGTTTGAAGAGTGTATAACTATAATAACAAGTTATAATGACTTACGTACAAAACAAATTTAACTTCTTAGGATAATGTGTAACGTGTTTTAGAATATACTCACTTATTGTAGCACCCCTTTTCAATATTCATGGAAAATTACACGCTGATTACATTTACATATTTATTGGGTTTCTGTTTCGACCTTACAACCAACCGACATTCACCTAATGTTAATGTAAATCGACCCTTTTATCTACTTTTGAAGTCATTCTACTTTGTGCAAATTCGTAATTTCATTACAGCAAAAAAAGGTGGTTCTAAAGCAGAAATAACTGAGTTAGGTTTTTCAATATTCTGCGATGAACAAACCCTAAGAAAGATTAGGTAGATCAAATTACTGTAAAAGTACATATATTCTTCCACAATATGCATTAGTTGATGTTAATTAAAGAACAGAAGGATTTTGGAGTATTTATAAAAACTAAATAAAAATGTAAAATAAACAAACTGTTTTTTTAGAATCATTTGCAATCGCATAAAGTGCGACATATCAATATTCTATACATATTTAAACATGCGTGTAGCATGCTAGTATGGCCAAAGGATTGGGGCTCTTAGTTTTGCTCTGTTCATCAAAATACGCCAGCATGACGTTTTCGATGATGTTTTGCGACTCTGGTAAGTGATCGTGCATCATTCTCGTCAACTAAACATCAAATCCCCTTTTCAGATACAATACAAGGACGACATTTACCTAAATAAGGAGTTATGCAAAGATCAAACTTACATCGTAGATATGATCGGGTTCAAATACTGCCGCGGGATTGTTTAGGCGCAATAATTAGTTTATTAAATATCAATTATGTAATATATATGTTTTTCTACTTTGCATTCACAATGCACACATTGTAACACTGTTTTCGGTGTTACAATTAACACATTGTAATACCGAAAACAGTAACATTTTTGTCTGATTGGTACACAGTGATATCAAATGCCATATGACAAACGTACAATACATAACCCAACATAACCACACACTGCATCTTCTTAATCGCTTGCAATCACATAAACTGCGAAATATCAATATTCTATACATATTTAAACATGGGTGTAGCCTGCTATAGTATGGCCAAAGGATTGGGGCTTTCTTAGTTTTGCTGTGTTCATCAAAATACGCCAGCATGACGTTTACGGTGATGTTTTACGACTCTAGTAAGTGATCGTTATCATTGTTTTCAACTAAACATCAAATCCCCTTTTCAGATATAATTCAAGGACCACATTTACTTTAATAAGGTATTATGCGAAGATCAAACCTACATCGTAGATACGAACGATTTTAATTACTGCTGCGAGATTGTATATGCGCAATAAATGGTTTATCAGCATACACGTACGAAGCTATAGTACATTTAAAGTGTAGAGGATTTCTTAATTTATGTAACATATAAGTTTTCGGTAATATTTTGGACGCTTGGATGCTCGGTTCAATTCATATTCGTTTTTGTCCGTCGCTTTCGACTTCGTCTTAGTTCTGGTTGTGTGCAACATATTTGTATTACCTCCATCACATGTAATTTTACTAAGTATAATTTATTCTAATAAACTACTTTGCCGAAATTAGAATTGGGTTTCAATTATAAGTGCTTGTAAATATATAAGCCGCAACGGCTACGTAGCGGAATTAGGTAGACACCGCTATTAAACGTTAAGCGTTATAACAATTCTTTAGTAAGTTCTTGTTCTTCGAAGTAACTAATCAGTCACCGCCAAACACTTCTATTCTGATTATTATACTTATGAAACCACAATTTTAAAATTGTTAACTTTTTAGGTTAACTTTCATATATTTATCACAGTAGGGTTAAAAGTGTTGCCCCAAGCTCCATTATGATCATCGTTGCGACCTCGCTGAATATTTATTCAAACTTGTAGGCTAAAGTAGAGTAAAATTATTCACAATTAGATTTTGTCATGATTTCATCTCATCGATATCATCCTTAACGAAGTTGACAGTTACTACAGTGCTACCACGTGGTACCCGCAAAATACCCTAGATTCTAATTTAGCGCGATATAGTAACCACAATTTCTAAACTTATATAAAATTAATGACGCAAAGTAGAAAAAATAGTATATTACACTCGTTTTATAAGACGTATTGGTGCACTCGTTTCATTTGGGCACGACGAGCGTAGCGAGAACAACTCGCGCGCCAATTTGACGTCTTATAAAACTTGTATAATAATATACTATTTCGGTAACATTTTGGACAGAATTCTGATCTTGCCAATACCGTATTCTTTGTTTATACTTCGCTTCCAACTTCGTGTTAGTTCCAGTTGTGTGCAACTATTTGTGTTACCTCCATCGCATGTAATTTTACTAAGTATAATTTATTCTAATAAACAACTTCACCGAAATTAGAATTTGGTTTCAATTATAAGTGCGTGTATATATAGTTTATGTATTTCCAATTTCCAACAACCAACTTCAATATGCTAATTATGATAGCTCGGTCATCTACAAATAAAAACATCGGACTTCGATGCATACTTACAGACGAATTAGAACTTTCCAAAGTGAAGCGTCAACGTGTGGTTTTCCTTATTCATCAAAATTACAAGAATTTGCTCCTATTCGTTCGGCCACAAAGAACAGCTGAACAATTCATTAAATATTGCAAAAAGTATTTTAATGATATTCCCTTGCAATTTTAAAAAGAAAAAATTGTTTCCTACAGCTTTTGTGCCAGAAGAAACAACGTGATGGTATCACAGTCGTATTATCAACTCTCAACATTTTTTTTTATTTTTGTTTGTCCCAATATCTGAATGTTTGTAAAAGATAATGCTTTACTAGTAAAACTTCGCAATTTTAGCTTTAATGTTTAATTTTTTTTTTCGCCACATGAACAAATTTATCAAAAGTATCACCTTTTATTATACAATATTATGGTATACGCAAGGGTACCACATCCCTTTGTATTTAACAAAATATGTAGAGATTTTAAATTGTTACTGATTCTGTCGAGTGTATGTCAAGGATTTTAAGATTATTGGTGGCTATGTCGTAGTCTTTATGCGATCAACTAAAAAACACCGTTATTCGCAGATTTCGTCACCTACACTTGACAGAATTGAGCCAGATATATTTTTTATTATTAGCAAAGGTACAAACTTCACTCTAACGTAATTTTTAATGCATAAACTTAAACATGCATAATATATGTATAATAGCCGATTAAAAATTATAACTGCATTTCCGATTTAAACTCCAACTTAAGTTGAATGTAGGAATATCCATGTATGCAAGTCATACTCGTTGCAGCCAGAATTGTGACGTCATTACCACTAACAGAAGTAAGAGTTGCACTTAATTTTGTATTCATGGAAATAAATTTTATTTTGTACTATACAGTGGTTTGTCATTACTTTTGTTATTATTAAAGATAGAACATCAGTTCAAGTGACAAACTAGTTCAGAATTATGTGCTCTCTAGTGAGAAAACAGTTGAAGTTCTAATGATTTCAGAGATATTTTGAAAATATAAAAAAGCGTCTTTTTAAATAAGACCATAATTTTGTGGTCCGATCAACAGGCCTTTTTGATTTTATTTACAATTAGATTACGTCATATTTCATTTTTCTTTTGCCATTAAATTCGCTGGAAACAAATAAAATTTTGTCGGAGTCGGAGTTGGAGTCGGAGTCGGACTACCAAAATTATCTGGAGTCGGAGTCGGGGTCGACCGCTTTTTCCCGACTCCACAGCCCTGGTTCTACCAGTACTACAACATGGTACACGCAAAATACCGCATAGATTTGAAAATATCTGAAGGTAAATGTAGTGTAAATTCGGGACATGCTTTGTCAACAAAATACGCCAGATGTGCACACCGTTCATATGCTTCGTTTCCTTTTATTTTCTCCTATGGTGCACCGGTTGGCAAATAATTTAGAAATCTTTCGCAAGCGACTTTCCGATGTTCAGCAGTATATTGCTCTTTTGAGAGCACAGTCCAGATTTTTTTATCTATTTTCTCGTCTCTATTTACTCTGTTTACAACATACGTTATATCGCATAAGTATTTTATTCTACGCCAACCAGTCACAGGTGAACCTATGAAACGAGATGGAGAAATTATTAATGCTGCATGTGAAATAAGGACAGAATTTTGCTTTGCAAATATTAGCAAATATTAACTGTTTTAAATATTGTTAATAAGATTTATTATTAAGAAATGTTAAACATTTATGTACCGTGATATCAAAAATTACCTTGGTCAAGGGTGGTCATAGATTTTAAAATGATTGTCGCAGCTCCCATCGTACATATGAAGAGTTGATAACGAACTAAGTGCCAAAAACATTATTCCGAGATATTTGGAAAATAGTGTGAAGTGCGCGCTGCACGAAATTCATATCATTCATATTCAATCACTTTAAAAATTACTTAATAGTATATTATTATACAAGTTTTATAAGACGTCAAATTGGCGCACAAGTTGTTTTGGGCACGACGAGCGTAGCGAGGAGTGCCTAAATGGAACGAGTGCGCCAATACGTCTTATAAAACGAGTGTAATATACTATTTTTTCTACTTTGGTTCATTAATTTTATATAAATTTAGAAATTGTGGTTACAATATCGCGCTAAATTAGAATCTAGGGTATTTTGCGGGTACGACGTGGCAGCACTGTAGTAACTGTCAACTTGGTTAAGGATGAGATCGATGAGATAAAATCATGACATAATCTAATTGTGAATAATTTTACTCTACTTTAGCCTACAAGTTTGAATAAATATTCAGCGAGGTCGCAACGATGATCATAATGGAGCTTGGGGCAACACTTTTAACCCTACTGTGATAAATACATGAAACTTAACCTAAAAAGTTAACAACTTTAAAATAGTGGTTTCATAAGTATAATAATCAGAATAGAAGTGTTTGGCGATGACTGATTAGTTACTTCGAAGAACAAGAACTTACTAAAGAATTGTTATAACGCTTAACGTTTAATAGCGGTGTCTACCTAATTCCGCTGCGTAGCCGTTGCGGCTTATATATTTACAAGCACTTATATATTTACAAGCACTTATAATTGAAACCCAATTCTAATTTCGGCAAAGTAGTTTATTAGAATAAATTATACTTAGTAAAATTACATGTGATGGAGGTAATACAAATACGTTGCACACAACCAGAACTAAGACGAAGTCGAAAGCGACGGACAAAAACGTATATGAATTGAACCGAGCATCCAAGCGTCCAAAATATTACCGAAAACTTATACGTTACATAAACTAAGAAATCCTCTACACTTTAAATGTACTATAGCTTCGTACGTGTATGCTGATAAACCATTTACTGTGCATATACAATCTCGCAGCAGTAATTAAAATCGTTCATATCTACGATGTAGGTTTGATCTTCGCATAATACCTTATTAAAGTAAATGTGGTCCTTGAATTATATCTGAAAAGGGGATTTGATGTTTAGTTGAAAAGAATGATAACGATCACTTACCAGAGTCGTAAAACATCACCGAAAACGTCATGCTGGCGTATTTTGATGAACACAGCAAAACTAAGAAAGCCCCAATCCTTTGGCCATACTATAGCAGGCTACACCCATGTTTAAATATGTACAGAATATTGATATTTCGCAGTTTATGCGATTGCAAGCGATTAAGAAGATGCAGTGTGTGGTTATGTTGGGTGATGTATTGTACGTTTGACATATGGCATTTGATATCAATGTGTACCAATCTCAGACAAAAATTTTACTGTTTTCGGTATTACTATGTGTTAATTGTAACACCGAAAACAGTGTTACAATGTGTGGATTGTGAATGCAAAGTAGAAAAAAACTATTATGCAGTTCTGTTTCTACAGTCGCATTAAATAAAATATGGCGATTGATTACGTGCATATCCCGATATCGTGCTAATATTCGTTACTGAGATATCCGCTTCCATGAAAATCTTGTTCGCAACCTTTATTATACAAAAACTGAAGAAAACAAAAACGCCAATCTATAGAAGAGGCTCTAAATGCAACCTGAACAAAAGTTGAAATTTTTGTAGCAAGCGGTTTACGAGGAAAATGGAAAGACGAACGTTAATTTAAAAGTGCAAAAATCGGGTCAATATTATCGAAACGAGAGATGGCAGTTAGGGCGATTCTCTTGTGCGGAGTCACATATAGTTCAAAATTGTAGATTTCTCATTTTAACCAACTTAACAGAAATATGTCGAAATTTAGGATATTGTTTGACTTTTAGACGTTTACCTTATCCAGCCAGTTATTTTGTGCCCCCCAGTGATGTAGGTCATTCTTTGCATTACTTTGTGATGTAGGTACCTATGTAACTGTCATATAGGGATAAATAAACAGACAGACTCATCCCATGCGGGTGAGTAATTCTGTAATGACACTGTGCAGCGGTACAGTACAAAGCCCAGATAAAAGGAAACTTTGATCTGACTGAATGTACTAATGAATACACAGGAATAAGGTACGTATGTCAGGAAGATTCAAACAAAAAGATGGACACACACACAGAACCATATTGTATATCTCAGTTTCTGTATTTTCAGCCCGAATTGGCATGTGCGTTACTTTGTCTTAAACAAGAAGCACTAACACTTCACTCACTGTGCTTTGGCTATTTACACATTTCACTCAAGTATTTCGAAGGGTTTACTTCTATTTAGTCTTCCCACTAGATTCTGGTTGTCCACATAAAAAAAATACCAAAATTACACATAAATAGTTCTGAAAATTACAATAGAAATGTGGTAAGTATAAAAATTGCACGTAATTCCAATTATAGTCTGTGTACTATTACAGCGATATTGCTGCTTTATTTCATTTACATTGATCTTTTAGTAAAAATACAATGCAAAATATACCTTAAATTCGTAAAATTACAACGTATGTTCTGATTTTATTATTATAACAGCGGGTTTGTTGATATTGTAACGCCCAGACGCATGCGCTACGTTTGATCAGCTGTTTTGCAAACGAACGCCGGCACGCATACCATCGAGTGCAATATGTAGTTGGGCGCGTTGTATTTCTGTCTCCGGTAAGTAACAATCATACAGTGAACTAAAACTTAAAACATCTAGATACCATGTAGGTGTAGGTTAAAATACCATGTCGCACTGCAGAACAATTGTATTGCCTTTGTAGATCACCAACGACGACAATTAGCCATTAGAAATTGATGTCTTAACGTTAACGCCATACCTGAATGTAAGCCGTAAGTACAGTCTTCTACGTTTTTTTGTGTAAATTTGCTTTAAGATTGAAGGGTTTTATACCAACAGAAAGATAATGAGCAATCTTCTTTTTAGGTTAACTATTTTGTGTCTGTCTAATATGTTTCCTTGTTCTTACAGATACAGATGCGGAACATCTTGCACCAAGTGTGTTTGTCAGAAAAAGAGTGAACGAGTATGTGTGTTCATGGCTGACCGAAGTGCATTTCTATATTTATCCGTGTGTTTTCTATGTTTAAGTATTTGCGTACGCTAAGTATTTATTAATTGCTTCTCTGTAGTTTTGTTGTATCTTTATGTCCCTCAAACTATTTTATACTTGTATGTACTTCTACATATCTGTTTTTTTTAAGTAATTTTAGCTATACCATTTTGTTTGACCGTACTATTGTAACGTTTCACTGTGTGCATAATGTTACTGTTTTTTTTTTTGTATTATATGATAGACTAGACTCCACCATGTTACGTAGCTCTTAATGGGGGACGGCTCTAGGTCAGGATGGAGATGTATAAATAAAAGTCGCAGTGTTGTTAACATTGTTCGTGTATCGCTGACCATACAGAATTCCAATACTACAGCTGATATCTAAAATACAATAGTCGCGCTACACTACAAGTAGGTGCTGCAAACTACTGATCCCGTTCCCATCCTTTGCCGTGGCTTTTATATTGAATTTGGCAAGACGTCATGACCTGTTTTGAGCCCCCAAAAATCCTGAGTTAGGATTTTTTGTTGCACACGGCCTTTGATATAAGTCATAGTTAATTTGCACGCTTGCCACAAAGGAATGTCTTTGTTCCGATATGAAAAGCCTGACGTCTGCATTTCTGGACAAGCAACTGTCTGCAGGTCGGATGGGTTGGATGACCTGACCTCAATTGTACAATGCAATTAAACTATACTTCGTAACAATAATATCTACTCAAGATCAGAATAAAATTTTATAAATCAAAAATACTGCATATTTCATTGAATATTACACTGAAATAGATGTAAAATTATTACGCATTACCTCATAATTCATTTAAAATACTTTTAAATTGATGTTCAAATATTACGCATTGTCTCATATATCACTTAAAATTACATTAAAATCGGTGTAATATTTCAGCCAAATTCTTGTAAAATCACAGTGTAAATATACATGACAATGTGAAAATACAATTGAGATGTAAAATTACCCTGATTGTCGCAAGCCAAAAAAAACCTACTATTCCTACTGTAAATTTACATCAAATTTTTTGCAGTGCAGTAGCTGCAGGGCCTCTACGTTGACGTCATGGCTTAGGCAAGATTTGTGCTTAGCGGCAAATCTTTTTATCTCTCACAATGATTAAATGTCTTAATCATTGTGATCACTCCTGAATCATTTCTGCATAAGTTGTATGACTGTTAACATTGTTTGCCTCTCGGTGTAAACACAAAAAAAGATTTTTGTTCAGGTTGCATTTAGAGCCTCTTCTTGGCGTTTTTGTTTTCTTCAGTTTTTGTGTAATAAATGTTACGTACAAGATTTTCATGGAAGCGGATATCTCTGTAACTACATATTAAATTCAAGGGATAAATATCGCAGTAAATAAGGATTATTTGCATGATAACTGCGTTGTCCTGCTAACATTCGTTCCTGAGAGAAACTCACGAAAACAATAACGCCAATCTATAGAAAAGACTCTAAATGCAACCTGAACAAAAACTGAAACTTTTGTAGTAAGTGGTTTAAGAAAAAATAAATCGGAAAGACGAGCGTTAATTTAAAACTGCAAAAATCGGGTACTTTTTTCGCTTCTCTCGCGCTCACGTTTACACCGAGAGGAAAACAATTTTAACAGTCAAACAACTTATGTAGAAATGATTCAGGAGTATGATACACTTTATTTCAATTTTTTCTGTTCAGTAGTTTTAGAGTTATGGGCCTTCAAACACAGAAGTCAATACTATGGAAACGAGAGATTGCAGTTAGGGCGATTCTCTCGTACGGGGTCACATATTATCTATTTGCGAGAAGCGTTAGTAATGCAACAAACAAGTATATACAGGGTTAGCCAAAATTACCGGAACACCCAAATAATTCTACAACGGTAAAACATTTCAAAAAAAAATCAAACAAAAGTTTTTAGACTTTAAACAATCCATCGTTCAAATATATTTTGAATATACAGGGTGTTCATTTTATTATAGAAATCGCGTAATTTTTTTTTCAAATGGAACACCCTGTATCTTTTTACATTTTATAATTTTAGGACTAATTCTGGACATTGTTTATTAAAATAATTTTTTTATAAAATGCATCATTTTTGAGTTTTAAGCAATTAATTAAAATTAGTCAAAATTACCGGAACACCCAAATAATTCTCCATCGGTAAAAAAATTTCAAAAAACATTCAAACAAAAGTTTTTGACATTAAACAAGCTATCATTAAAATATATTTTTAATATACAAGCTGTTCATTTTTTATACAAATTTGGTTAACTTTTTTTTTCAAATGGAATACGCCGTATATTTTTACATTTTATAATTCTAAGACTAATTCTAATAATTTTTTATTGGAATAATTTGTTTATAAATTTCATAATTTTTTAGTTATAAGCAATTAGATGAAGTAATACCTCATCTCCTAGTTATATTCAACGAAGATCTGAATAATAATTGGTTTCAACAAGATGGTGCACCGCCGCATTCCAAGTTCGGAATTATTTAAATTCAATTTTCCCGCAGAGGTGGATTGGAAGGAGAGGATCCATTGAATGGCCACCTAGGTCGCCGGATTTACAAATACTGGATTTTTCTATTTGGGGCCACCTAAAGTCCAAGGTTTACACCAATAGGCCGCACAACATTGATGCGTTGAAGCAGAGGATAGTGGACGAAGTTCAGAGTATTACTGTCGATCATTTAGACAACTGTTTACGGGAATCTGTTGATAGGTTGGGGCATTGTCAAGCCGCTCAGGGATGGCACTTTGAAAATTTAATTTAATTGTTTTGTTATTTTTTCTTCACATTGTTATTATTTATCCATTCGGCTAAAATAAATGTTTTGGAGTTTTGATTAATTGCTGATAATTAAAAAAGGAATCAATTTATAAAAACCTACTTGAAAAAAATTGTTAGAATTAAAAAATAAAAATGTACAGGTCGTTTAATGAGAAAAAGGAAAAGTGTTCTATACTTCCATAATAAAATAAACACCTTTATATTAAAAATATATTTGAACGACAGCTTGTTTAAAGTAAAAAACTTTTGTTTGAATGTTTTTTGAAATTTTTTTACCGATGAAGAATTATTTGGGTGTTGCGGTAATTTTGACTAATTTTAATTAATTGCTTAAAACTCAAAAATGATGCATTTTATAAAAAAATTATTTTAATAAACAATGTCCAGAATTAGTCCTAAAATTATAAAATGTAAAAAGATACAGGGTGTTCCATTTGAAGAAAAAAAAATTACGCGATTTCTATAATAAAATGAACACCCTGTATATTCAAACTATATTTGAACGATGGATTGTTTAAAGTCTAAAAGCTTTTGTTTGATTTTTTTTTGAAATGTTTTACCGTTGTAGAATTATTTGGGTGTTCCGGTAATTTTGGCTAACCCTGTATATATAATGTATTATACCAAAATATTATTTTCTTTAAAATTCTTTCAACTAGAAAAATGTATTTTTCTGTGGAGTGGTTTGTGGTTTGGCGGTCTCAGTTTGTTTTGCTCAAATATTCCAGCAATATTCGGCGTAGATCCGTGAAACAACACGTTTTTGTCCAGCCGATCAAAGCGGTTCGAGAACTTGATACGTGTTTTGGATATTCACATATGCGTTGTTTTGAATCGATATGACATTTTCATACTTTAGCTATTTTTAAGCGTTGACTTATTACTTAAATAATAAATATACTGGGTATAAAACAGTGACCCCGAGAATTGTTAAACAAAGATATGTAAAGAAAAACTGAAATTTGTCAATTATCAAATATTGAATATCGCCAGCTTCATTAAAATATTTGCGTGGTATTAAAACAACTTTCGATAAGAAAACAAACAAAAATTCGGAAATTTGACACAACTGGGACATATCTTAAGTTTAATAACATTACCTTCCTTAGGTAATTGTTTAAGGTAGACATAACCTCAACATTCTTTCGGTGACATTTATGATTGCAGTAGTTCAAATGAGTTTTGAGTGGCGACTAGATTCCGGCATATCAAAATTGATGACGTACATGCTAAACTTGGTCGGAGGATCTCTAATTATAAGATAATCAATATCTACTGACCCGTCTGAGTATTCCAAATATTCTGAAACAGTAATAACGGTACAATTCGGCCACAAGAATTTAGTAATTCTGCCTCTCAATTGCAGTACAATCCGACAAATTCTGTAAGGCAGTTGTTACGTAGCAAGTGGTTAAATTTCTTAGCAACGTTGTTAAAATATAAAATGGTATTCTGTAACATATCCACTGGTTAAATAGTTTGCCACCAGTTGAGTGCCGAACTGAGTGACTACGAACTACGTAGCAACCGATAGGGAGGGGGACGTGCTGCTAAACACTCTTCAAGTCTTTAACCTTAAAATAAAAACGAATTCTTTGGTTTATGGTATATGTATCGTAAATAAACAAGTGGTAAATGAAATAGAAGATTTACATGAAAGGTGATTGATTTTGTTTTTACTATTAAATAAGTATGACAGGTATTATAATTTAATTTACCAGGGGGAAGTTAGCCATAAAAGTTATCCATAAAACTTTTTTTCATCCGATTTTAATGAATGACACATTTTTGGAAAGCCCTTAACGTACTGAGTCTACAGTAGTTATTGGAGAGGGCGAAATTCATAACTACTAGCTAAAAAATTAAAAAGAAAGTCATTTTTTGTTTAAATTGGCACATTTTTACAATCGCATATCTCCGTTAATGCTTTACCAATTACGACATCTCTTACAGCAATCAAAAGTACAAATGTAACCATACTTCCATAGTTATTGCAGCCCAACTTTCCACTAATTAGTAGTTTAAAAAAATTCCTTAAGTTTGACTATTTTTATCCAGGGATGCGAGTATGGAAGCATACACCGGTCCAGTAGAACAGTGAGCATAACTCCTTTTTATCATCCGATTGTAACAAACTATACACCAAACGAAAGAGGAAGCTTGTCTGCACTTATGCAAGTTATTGCAGTCCAAGTTTCCGCTAATTAGTGGTCTAAAAAAATTCATGAACTTTGACTATTTTTACTTTCGAGTATAGAAAATACATCGTTTCAGAAAAACCCTATGCATAACTTGTTTTTATCATCTGATTGTAACAAACAATACACCAAACGAAAGAGGAAGCTTGTCTCCACTTATGATAGTTATTGCAGTCCATGTTTCCGCTAATTAGTGATCTAAAAAGATTCCTGAACTTTGACTATTTTTGTCCATATACGATAGTTATTGAATTCCGAGAATACGCTAATTATTGCATTAAAAATATAACGACTTTGAACATTTTTACGATCAGATGGACTGACTTAAAAAGCAAATCGAAACTAGAAAAATGTAACTAATCTGAAATAAAATTAAATTTATTCATAAAAATATGATTCGAAAAATTCCAACAAAATTAATTAAATAAATTAATTAAACGGTGATAATCACATAAAAGTTAACCGTAAGTGACAGATCGGCATCGTGTAAACACAACACCGTATCGCAAGAGTTCAAGTGCTCAAAGCCGACAAAGGGACCGCTGGTTTTTGCAGGCGGCAAAAGTCGCAGTCAAGCCTTTGTCGGTATGTTGTGGCGCCATTCCCACATCGGAACTGAAAGGCGAAAGCCCAACGTTAGGGAAAAAGTTATCCATAATTTTTTACAACCGTTTATAATAAATGATACGTTTTTGGAAAGCTCGCAACGTGCTGAGTATACTGTAGTTATTGCAGAGGAATCAAATATTAATTACTACCTAAAAAACTAAAAAGAATGTCATTATTTGCTTAAATTGGTACATTTTGAAAGTTTGCGATGTTTTTACACCACTAATTAGCGGAAACTTGGACTGCAATAACTAGCATAAGTGGAGACAAGCTTCCTCTTTCGTTTGGTGTATAGTTTGTTACAATCGGATGATAAAAAGGGGTTATGCTCACTGTTCTACTGGAACGGTGTATGCTTCCATACCCCCATCCGTGGATAAAAATAGTCAAAGCTCATGAATTTTTTTAGACCACTAATTAGCGGAAACTTGGACTGCAATAACTTGCATAAGTGCAGACAAGCGTCCTCTTTCGTTTGGTGTATAGTTTGTTACAATCGGATGATAAAAAGGAGTTATGCTCACTGTTCTACTGGAACGGTGTATGCTTCCATACTCGCATCCCTGGACAAAAATAGTCAATGTTCAGGAATTTTTTTAGGTCACTAATTAGCGGAAACTTGGACTGCAATAACTATCATAAGTGGAGACAAGCTTCCTCTTTCGTTTGGTGTATTGTTTGTTACAATCAGATGATAAAAAGGGGTTATACTCACTGTTCTACTGGAACGGTGTATGCTTCCATACTCGCATCCCTGGATAAAAATAGTCAAAGTTCAGGAATTCTTTTAGACCACTAATTAGTGGAAAGTTGGGCTGCAATAACTATGGAAGTATGGTCTACATTTGTACTTTTGATTGCTGTAAGAGATGTCGTAATTGGTAAAGCATTAACGGAGATATGCGATTGTAAAAATGTGCCAATTTAAACAAAAAATGACTTTCTTTTTAATTTTTTAGGTAGTAGTTATGAATTTCGCCCTCTGCAATAACTACTGTAGACTCAGTACGTTAAGGGCTTTCCAAAAATGTGTCATTCATTAAAATCGGAAAGAAAAAATTTTATGGATAATTTTTATGGCTAACTTCCCCCCGGTATTTAATTTATATATTTATTTTAGAGGTTACCTAACAATTGTCAGAAGGAACTTAGGGGATACTTCCTTTGAGTTTTACGTAGGATGTATATCTATACAAGTAAAAAAATAATGTTATAGTCGAATACAATTTCGTATTCGTCGACTATTAAAACAAGCTTGTTAAATTTATTAAATGTACACTGGAAAGATTACTACAGTTAAATTAAATGATCTTTGTTAAAGAATTAAAATGGTATCCAATAAACGAGAAAACCTTGAAAACTTTTAAACAAAACTACTAGAATTTAACCAGTTGTTGTATTAATGAACCACTTCCATTGAAACTTGTGGTTATACATATCCGAATAACCTAACCTCACAATCTTCTGTGGACCTTCGCACAAATTTAATTTTTGCGTAAATTGTATCCACAATTCTTCGACGTTACGGGCATCCGTAAACGGAGTTGATTGCATCGAAAAAGAACTTTATTTTTGTGAATAAAATTAACCATAACGGCATAAATGTGGATTTTGTGTAGTTCTATTCTCGCGGATACTCCTATTCATTATTAATTTGCATATTTTTAACTTCTGTGTACACAGCACATCGAAGGGTACTGATCAGCTGATTGAATGTTTTGTACTGAATGCGCATGACCATCAACAGTTGGCCACTGTTGTTAACCGCATGATTCTAACAAGTGGTTAATTTTTCCAATATAGAATGCGAAATCTTATTAAAGTCGTTAACAAGGTGGTTAACGAAAGTTGTTAACGTAGTTGCTACGTAGCAACTTGCTACGTGACAACTGCATTACAGAATTAACCTGAATAAATATGCCGCAATTGCATGAATTTCAGAAGGCAATAATTCAAACTCGACTACATGACGGAATCACCATTCGAGAAGAATGTTACACAACTAAAATTGTTGAGAATATAAGTGCCTAATTTCACTTTGCTGTCCCCGTTTTTTTAGGCTCACGATAGTATGTACATACTATACGTTTCAGTGTAGGAGTTCAGGCACTTTAAAAGTGAACACACCGCGTTCACTCACGCCAAAGGCGAATTACATCAACCGGCTTTGTGGACTCACTAAGTTTGTTTTAATTTAAATCTCATGTTATCAGAAAGCAGAACCTGAAACGGGAACCAGAAAACGAGCACTTTAGACAAACACGACAGATGTCAATTAATTAGTGGTGGGAGTTTGCCTATCCTGTTAGCCATTTAAATAAACGCGGGATCCAAACGGTTAAAATCAACCTGAATTGTCCATAAAATGTAGGTCAAGCGAAGCGAACGTTCCTAGTCTGTCCGAGGAAATTCACCGGTGTTTACGATTCAAATGCAAACGGAAGGAAAATTTGCCGGGAGGTGTTTTTCTGATAATCCTGAAAACTCGGTTTACGAGAAAGAAGCGAAAAATAAAGGCTATATATAATAAGAATTGGTAAGGTAAACCGACAATCGTTTCTTATTTTACCAATGTTCTAACGGTCAGAATATAAACCAGAAGTTTGACTGATCTTGATAATTGAGTGTTATGCTAAAAGTGATTTATTCCTTATAAGGTAACTGCAATTCGACTTCTTTTTATGCTTTAATGCTTTCTATTTAGGTTGTCAAAAGATGTTTTATATTTTCATAATAATACGGTGTACTGCCCTTTTAACCACTATTATTTACAAGTAATGGGTGTCGGAATTAGGTACAGCCGAAGAAAAAAGGATCTTTACATGAGCGCGGCAAGCCTACACCAAGCGTAGGTCGGAGATTGTCGGTCGTCGTATATACCTGCTAAAGCCATAAAACCAAAGGGTCACTTCTGTTTCATTTCATTTTAAGTTTTCTGCATATAGATGGCATGAAATTGAGATTCGTATTAATATAACATATTTTCGATATTTGGAACGAGCGAAACTGCCGCTCGTAGCTAAAGATTGTTATTCGTTAATATTTTTGTTTCGATTTGCAATTGCAATATTATTTCATTTATACTCAAATACATAGTAACGTTAGTTATAATTATAAAAATTTTACTTAGGCACATATTAAAATACTTCATCATCATAGCTACGTTGCCTAAAGGCAAACCGATTACTACATCGGATATTCGCTGTGAATAATTTTTAAAGGAAGGTAATCCCAGATAGGAATTTCATGTAAGTGAAAAAATCTAAGTCGGTTTCTACTTCGTCGCAGACCGAGATAATATACATTTATCTACTAATTTTTTATATTTATTTAATTTAAGTTATGATAAGTAATTGAAAAATGGCAACTCCGTAAACTACAAAAAAATTCACTTAGATGGATATTATATATTCTATTTATGCATATAATTATGTATGCATACAACAAAAATCATATAAATATAAAATGAGAATAGTATAGATAAAAATAATAGGTAGTGTGAAACAATGTGAAACCCCTGAAGCGGTGACGCGACCAATTGGGGGAATCCCGCGGTTATAGAGAGAGAGCCGCGCTGGCCTGGGCGAAGGGAACACAGTCCTCTATGGGGGACAGCGATGCGAGCACGCCGTTTGCGGTTATACGTTCTGTATTAATATTTTATTCAATAAGTGTTCAATAAATAGTTTGAAAAGTGAACCAGTGTTTAACAGTAGATACATAACAGTAAAATATAATATATGTAATAACTTAAAATAAATATATGTAATAACATAAAAACAAACATTTAATAATATAGTAATAACATAGCATGTATTAAATAAGAAAAGTGTTCTGTTAGGTTGGAGGTGATATAAATTTGGAGTGCGTTTATTTCATATTTGTTGAGGTTGGTATGACCTTCTGTTTTGGGAAATGATACATTTATGACAATCTAAACACAGAACATATATATCGTCAATTTGTTGCACTAAGAAAACAAACAAAATCCTTTGTTGTTGTATCAGCCAAAATTGATTTAATTATGGTTGTCCAACAAATTTATGATTTTTAATCAAATAGCTGCCTAGATTAATAATTGAAGTGCTTTTTGTTTGTTTCCTTGGTGTTTTAATTACACTAATGGACATTCGTTAACGACCTTTTAGCTGCTCATTATAATTTATAGAGGTTTTGACTGCATTGCACATTTATTTAAAATATATTATAAAAGGAACATTCACATTTATTATATGTCCCACATTTTTTCCCGCATAAATTATTTTTAGAAACTAAATGTTTCAGGGTAAAACTTTTCATATAGACCTAATTGTTTTTCGAAATCATTAAAAAGCAAACTTAAAATATTAACAAAATACATTTTTATATAAAATATAATTCCGGGGCTTTAATTATGTAATTTAACCGAGTTTGTATTACCAATTGTTATGCAGCAACGGATAACTTTGAATACCTACAACCATTTTATGTTTTTTTATGTCATTTCTCTGATGTTCAGATAAAAGGTTCAATGTTTCAAGGTTTCTAAGGGACTCTTTTGAAGTGTCTAGAATATTGGAGTCAGCCAGTATAAATTTTTTTATCATTACAAAAATCAAATTAGCGATGAATTGACTGCTCGTCTTTTCCACAAAAATCAAACTTGAATACTTGGAAAATCAAATATAAAACATACAAATAATCCTTACCATATTCACAGGCCACTCACAAAATATGTTATCAATTTCTTATAATTTTGAGTAAATTTTATTACACAAGATTAATTAATTATCTTTCATAACTTCAATATAATTATAGATTTGCTTCAAGTGTCTAGTATTGTTTGGTTGATATATTTTTCAATTTATATTGAATAAAAATACAATTTCAATGGTTGAAACTTTGCTAATATTTAGTACCCAATTAGTACTAATTAGTACCACCAACCGTGCAATTGGTACCTCAAAGAAATTCCTTGAAATCGGGGATTGAAAATGGTTCAAGGTCGCGTCCGTCACCTCAGCCCACCACTTATCGCGGATCGCCTGGAAAGTTTGCTAATATTTAGTACTCAATTAGTACTAATTAGTACCACCAACCCCGGAATTGGTACCTGAAAGGAACGACTTGAAATCGGGGATTGAAAGTGGCTCAAGGTCATGTCCAACACGTCAGCCCACCACTTGGCACGAAACGCCTTGAAACTTTCCAAATATTTAGTACCCAATTAGTACTAATTGGTACCACCACCCTCGCAATTGGTACCTCAACGAAACCCACCCTAATTCCGAGTAGTTCTTTTGATCATCACATTTCGGTACACAACATTGGAAAATGCATGGCTGCAATTTCGGTTGCCTAAATGATATTATACTTCTGTAGTGCTGTGCGACTTGTCTTTGTCATTAAATTTTTTAGGAACATTTTAGGTTAAAAGTCACTTTCATAAAATGGTCAGTCTGTATAAATAGTTAGTAAATTACACGAAATTACTGAATTGTTTGACTTTTATAAGGATTAAGTGCTCTTTTGTTGCTTTTGTTGCTCACCGTGCACAGTTGTCAAAATCTAGTCATCTCGATCATTAGTAAGATATTGATGTAGTGGCCATAGAAAAATATCAACCCCAGATTCTCTGGATATATTTTCTCTTTCAGGTGGGTTTCAAGTACCTATTTTTCAGTTATTTAGGTATATTTCAAAACATATTAAAAATGTAATGGTAATTTATATTATATTTTATATTATAAATAAAAGATAAATGATAAACGATAAACGATAATACAGTAGATTTTATTGTAAAATATAAAACAAAACATGGGGCATTACATTTGATGGTGTTGCAGTGATGTTCTTCTTAAATCGTTGTACGTTTCAAAGTTACCACTTGGACGGCGTACATGTGCAAACTCATTTGTTTTTACAGATTGCGCCGCATGTTGTAGAGTTGCCGGAACGTCAGCGGTGGGCGCCCCGGTATAGTACCACGAAAAATAATTAATTAATTAATTTATATTACATAATTAAGCCAACTGTGCGAAAATGTCTTGTTTCCCTTACTATTTATACAGACTGACCATTTTATGGAAGTGAAAGTGGTTGGGTTCTATTTTCTTATCATACAATAAAAAAAAATATTTTTAATAATCAACGTAAAATATGTTGCAACTTCTACACCCAAAGTATTTTTGTTTGTCTCTATTCAGTATTCTATGACAGACAAGCCGTAAAGCACTCCCAAATATAATATCATATAGGCAACCAATATTGCAGCCAAGCATTTTCCAATCTTTGTCCCGAAACGTGATTGTTGAAAGAACTACCCGTAATTAGGGTAGATTTCTTTGAGGTACAAATTGCGAGGTTGGTGGTACCAATTAGTACTAATTGGGTACTAAATATTTGGAAAGTTTCAAGGCGTTTCGAGACAAGTGGTGGGCCGAGGTGACAGACGTGACCTTGAACCACTTTCAATCCCCGATTTCAAGGAGTTTCTTTGAGGTACCAATTGCGCGGTTGGTGGTACTAATTAGTACTAATTGGGTACTAAATATTAGCAAAGTTTCAACTCGAATTGCGACAAGTGACGGGCTGAGGTGACGGTCAAAAGAGCTACCCCTAATTAGGGGGGGTTCCTTTGAGGTACCGATTATGGGGTTGGTGGTACCAATTAGTACTAATTGGGTACTAAATATTAGCAAAGTTTCAAGGTGATTCGCGATAAGTGGTGGGCTGAGGTGACGGACGTTAAATTCAACCCATGTTCAACCAAAACCCTGAACAAAATAAAGTAAATCTGTAAATTGGTATATACCTTCTATATAGTGCCCTGAACAACATACTAAAAGTCCTAAAAGGTGCTGCGTCATGGTTTTTTGGGGTATTTTGTTTTTACCCCAAACTACCCCACCTTGTCTGAAATCGCCCATAACTCCTTCAAAGTTAGCATTTAGGTGTTTTAAATGACACTGAATCTAAATCTGGCATTTCAAAATTCAAAATGGCGGATTTTTTATTAAAATTTGGGAGATCGTTATACCGGGTGACCCACGGCATATGTACACCCGTTTATTTTTTTTGTTTATAAAGCTGGACAAATGAAATTTGGGAGGGTGTTACTAGACAAAAAATGCCATTGTTTGGGATACTCTTGAGGTTAATATGACTTCCGGTTTTTCCGGAAATGACAAAAGTTTTCGGTAGCACTTGGACCGAATTCAACTCGTGTTAAGGCTCCGTTTTAAAAACATCGCAACTTCCAAACGAAATATTTCGTTGCGATGTTTTTTTTTGCTGGGAGTGGTCTGCCTGGCCCCCACCAACGTCAACCAGGCCACAGTTTTATGATAAGGGGAAGTTGGGGGGTTTAGAGGAAGCAGGCAAAGGCGGAGCATAGTCGACGCGGGTACATTCGAAGGGGAAGTACTCAGCCAGTTTGTCGCCGCGCGTCGGTGCTTTCGCTTTCGCTCAAGTTACAATCTATTAGTGTTCTCACTCATCACAGTCGCATATGCATACCGGACTGCATACAGCTGGCTGGCGGCCGCCAGGCGGTAAAAGAAAATATATTGATTTAAGTTAGAGAGAGCGCGCTTGCTATTATAATATTTAATCTTTTTAACAGGGTGACATACATACTGTATAGTAAATTGACAAAAATGTATTACCTAACTCATGATAACTCATCGGTGAATTATGGACTTCAATTTAGAAAGGAATTAATTAAAATCGAGCAATGAGGACCCAATACATCTATAAACATGCTGGATATCGAACGAACGCACGGCAGTGACACACGAAGACAAAAATAAAAAAAATTAATCTGATGCGTTCAGGCACATTACTTTATCATACCATATATAAAATTAATAGTTTAGCTGCATGAGATTCTATTTGATCGAGATCGGCCATGTCTGTATTAAAATAAAACTACTGGAACTAGACGGATATTTTGATTATATTGACAGTAGGTATTGTCAAAACATCAGCGTTTGACACTACCTACTGTCATTAGAATCACAATATCTGACAAATCCTGGCTAACTAGTTTTAATGCAGCGATCTCGATAAAATAGAATTTGCTCATGCAGCTAAACTATTCATTTTACCAAAAAATGCCATAGTCATAAATTGTTCAGAATTTCCTGTACTTTAATTTATTATTTAACTATTTCGACAAATTTCCAGAAATGGCGGCTTATTTGCAAAATCTTTCAAAAATGCTATAAGACTAAACCTCCAGTTTCTTTGGATCCTTTTCAACAGAAAGCTTTTCGGCTCTAAGTTTGGTTATGAAACTTCTAAATATGAAGTTTCGTCCCGATACTTTAGTAGTTTCTCCGGAATCGTCGCCACAAAAAAAGGCACACACACATACACAGAATTTTTTTTTTACCTGGGTCAAAAATGTTCAAGGGATCCAAAAAGACATTTCCGCTAAAACCTCAAAAATTTTGTTTGGCACGATTACAATACTTTACATACTACGTATGATAAAGTAAAATCATAGCACATAGTCCAAAGTTCCCCAAACCATTTATATAAATCCCAAATAGTTTGTCACCTACAAGTTCGCTATATTTTATAAACGTTCTGGGCGCCATGAATGCAAGATTCATGAATGAAAACAAATTCTGGCATTGGCTATATCCAATTCCCGCTGTAATACTGCCCAATACAGTCGCTGAACTAATATTCATTAGAGCCGACCCAAGTTCGTCACTGCTAATTGTCTCTTCCTGTCCATAAAACCGACATTTTAAATAAAATGTTCATTTGAGTGCTGTTCTGGTCTCTTTGTCTCATTTGTAATTAAATAATTACAATATTGTTCTTTTAGATTATCTATGCAATATTTTAACTTAGGTGGTACGTAGTCGTCTTTTACTAATTCGTCTAAAGGACAGACGCGAATGTTTAGGTATTTTGCCACGACTTCTACCCATTATTAAACAAATGTACCTAACACCTAGCAGGTATAACTACACTAAGTATAATATCATACAGTATATGACTTTTATCGTGTGTTAAATTTGTAAACCGTGCGTATAAATGTGAAATGCGAGAACTCTGTTCTCCCGATTCAATATACGCTACGGTCATAACACTCATAACTTGTGAACAGTCTAATCTAAAAATAGCAGTAGGCGTGGCGTAGTTATAGGCGGTGTTTAAAACTCCTAACGTCTGCTGTCTACACCGGGCCCGTAATATAGGCAACTTACATACATTTCTGGCAATTACGCTTTGTTATCGCAATTATAATGTTTAGATTAAAATTGTACTTAAATAAAAAATCTATTTTTGTATCATGAGTTGGGCTAAATGTTTTATATTTGAAAGAAACCAAAGATGTAGAAGTAAAATTGATTTTTATCTTTAAAAAAATTTTTTTTTCATCCAGCCCAACTCGTTATTTATCTAAGAAGTTACATAAAAAATTTCATAAACTTTGAACAATAAATAACGCTTTTATTTGCAAACGCGTTTTAGGAGAGGTAGAACTGGGTCTTAATACCGTATTCGTTTTTGTCCGTCGTCTTCGACTTTAGTCTTAGTTCTGGCTGTGTGCAACGTATTTGTATTACCTCCATCACATGTAATTTTATGCAAACTGAACATGTAAACTGCTATTAAACGTTAACCGTTATAACAATTCTTTAGTAAGTTCTTATTCTTTGCAGTAACTAATCAGTTACCGCCAAACACGTCTATTCTAATTATTATAATTATGAAACCACTATTTTAAAGTTAACATTTTAGGTTATGTTTCATGTATTTATCAGAGCAGGGTTAAAAGTGTTGCCCCAAGCTCCATTATGATCATAGTTGCGCCCTCGCTGATTATTTATTAAATCTTGTAGACTAATGTAGAGTAAAATTATTCACAATTAGATTTTGTCCTAAGCTTACGAAGTTGTCAGTTTACTACAGTACTGCCACGTGGTACCCGAAAAATACCCTAGATTCTAGTTAAGCGCAATTATATAGTAACCACAAAACAATTCGTGTCTTATAAAACAATTCGACGTCTTATAAAACTTGTATATTAATATACAAATTTACATTGGAAACGCCCAACTTGTCTCCTATCTTATCTGTACAAATCGACACCTGAGCGACGTACCTTTGTACACAGATTGCAAATTTAGTTCACGCACAGTATTTAGTGGAATAACAACTACAAAATCGACTAAAATGAATGCAGCTGTAGTACAGAAGGGCAATACATCAAGCAACGATGGATATCTGTTTTCATACAGGTCGCATTTTGCTTCGGGATTCCGAGAAATGCTAAATATGCAACGCAATGGCAAGGTACGTCACCATTTTATTGTTAGATCATTTCCACGTAGAAACTGATCAAAATGATTAGATAATTGTTCATGGCGCTGTATATTGCGAACATTACATAACAAATACACCAAATGATGCTGTTATTTTTCTTAGATATTTTGAAGATAGTGGAAAAACACCTAAAACGTCGTCAGTTTTCTAAATTATAATTTATATATCAAATTGTAATCCATTAAACTTCAATGGCGATGACGGTGCAGTGTGCAATCTTATCTTTCATAACTTCAATATAATTATAGATTTCCTTCAAGTATCTAGTATTGTTTGGTTGATATATTTTTCAATTTATATTGATTAAAAATACAATTTCAATGATTTATGTACTTATTAGAATAATAGCCCAGTCATTTTAAAACCTTCTATATAGTGATCTGAACAACATACTCAAAATCCTTAAAGGGTCCTATGTCTGCGTCATGCTTTTTTGGGGTATTTTATTTTTACCCAAAACTACCCTCTACCTTGTCTGAAATCGCCCATACCTCCTTCAAAGTTAGCATTTAGGTGTTTTGAATGACACTGAATCTAAGTCTGGCATTGCAAAATTCAAAATGGCGGATTTTTTATTAAAATTTGGGAGATCGTTATACCGGGTGACCCACGGCATATGTACACCCGTTTATTTTTTTTGTTTATAAAGCTGGACAAATGAAATTTTGGAGGGTGTTAATAGACAAAAAATGCCATTGTTTGGGATACTCTTGAGGTTAATATGACTTCCGGTTTTTCCGGAAATGACGAAAGTTTTCGGTAGCATTTTGGACCGAATTCTACTCGTGTTAATACCGTATTCGTTTTTGTCCGTGGTCTTCGACTTAGTCTTAGTTCTGGTTGTGTGCAACGTATTTGTTTTACATCCATCACATGTAATTTTATGCAAACTGAACATGTAAACTGCTATTAAACGTTAACCGTTATAACAATTCTTTAGTAAGTTCTTATTCTTTGCAGTAACTTATCAGTTATCGCCAAACACGTCTATTCTAATTATTATAATTATGAAACCACTATTTTAAAGTTAACTTTTTAGGTTATGTTTCATGTATTTATCAGAGCAGGGTTAAAAGTGTTGCCCCAAGCTCCATTATGATCATAGTTGCGCCCTCGCTGATTATTTATTAAAACTTGTAGACTAATGTAGAGCAAAATTATTCACAATAAGATTTTGTCCTAACCTTACGAAGTTGTCAGTTTACTACAGTACTGCCACGTGGTACCCGCAAAATACCCTATATTCTAGTTAAGCGCAATTATATAGTAACCACAAAACAATTCGTGTCTTATAAAACAATTCGACGTCTTATAAAACTTGTATATTAATATACAAATTTACATTGGAAACGCCCAACTTGTCTCCTATCTTATCTGTACAAATCGACACCTGAGCGACGTACCTTTGTACACAGATTGCAAATTTAATTCACGCAACGTATTTAGTTGAATAACAACTACAAAATCGACTAAAATGAATGCAGCTGTGGTACAGAAGGGCAATACATCAAGCAATGATGGATATCTGTTTTCATACAGGTCGCATTTTGCTTCGGGATTCCGAGAAATGCTAAAAATGCAACGCAATGGCAAGGTACGTCACCATTTTATTGTTAGATCACTTCCACGTAGAAACTGATCAGAATGATTAGACAATTGTTCATGGCGCTGTATATTGCGAACATTATATAACAAATACACCAAATGATGCTGTTATTTTTCTTAGATGTTTTGAAGATAGTGGAAAAACACCTAAAACGTCGTCAGTTTTCTAAATTACAATTTATATATCAAATTGTAATCTATTAAACTCCAATGGCGATGACGGTGCAGTGTGAAATCTTATCTTTCATAACTTCAATATAATTATAGATTTCCTTCAAGTATCTAGTATTGTTTCGTTGATATATTTTTCAATTTATATTGATTAAAAATACAATTTCAATGATTTATGTACTTATTAGAATAATAGCCCAGTCATTTTAAAACCTTCTACATAGTGATCTGAACAACATACTCAAAATCCTTAAAGGGTCCTATGTCTGCGTCATGCTTTTTTGGGGTATTTTATTTTTACCCCAGACTACCCTACCTTGTCTGAAATCCCCCATAACTCCTTCAAAGTTAGCATATAGGTGTTTTGAATGACACTGAATCTAAGTCTGGCATTGCAAAATTCAATTGCGGACTTTATATTTAAATTTGGGAGATCGTCATACCGGGTGACCCACGGCATAGGTACTCCCGTTTATTTTTTTTTGTTTATAAAGCTGGACAAATGAAATTTGGGAGGGTCTTAATAGACAAAAAATGCCATTGTTTGGGATACTCTTGAGGTTAATATGACTTCCGGTTTTTCCGGAAATGACGTCATCATTGAAATTTATTAGGATGACATTCTGAACACAAAAACATATCGATCGTCAATTTTTGTCACCAGGGCAACGCAAAAATAACTTTGTTGCGTATTAATCTAGGTGACCTAATGATCAAAGTCAGCGTACAAGTCAGTCACTCAATGGACTACTCGAAAGACGTACCCTGATTATTTGAGGAAAAACATTTTCCCGTCACAATGATACCAAATTCTTGATATTTTGCTGATAATCGTAGCGTGAAAATGACGTTAAAGAATACTTCCTTCGAGAAGTCCATTGAGTGATTTTGACTTGTACGCTGACTTTGATCATTAGGTCAATATTTTTTTCGATTTCCTTGCTTCTAACAACATTTGTACGCTAAGAATTTCAACAAAATATCAAGTACAGTAGAGCGTCGATAATCCGAACCTCGGTAATCCGAACATTCGCTAGTCCAAACGCCCGAAAAGAAATAATAATAAAATAAATCACTGCGTAACCTAGAGAAAAGCCATTTTTGTACGTTCCTATTTAGAGACAAATGTTGCTTTTGTACTCGTATTTTGCACTATTAAATAAATAAATAATAAATAAATCAAAAATAAATCAAAATCATAATAAATCATAATAAATCACAATAAATCATAATTAAATTATAAATAAATCCCTTCGATATCAGTTCGACATCCCTTCGATTTTACATCCCTTCGTCATTAAATAAGTCAAAGAATCACCCCTTTTCGTATTTACATGATATTTAGGAACATCCTGTATATATGATGTTAATATCTACTCAAGATCAGAATACAATTCTACAAATCTAAATACTGCATATTTCATTGAATATTACACTGAAATAGATGTAAAATTATTACGTATGACCTCATATTTCATGTAAAATTACATTAAAATTGATGTTCAATTATTACGCATTGCCTCATATATCACTTAAAATTACATTAAAATCGGTATAATATTCCGGCCAAATTCTTGTAAAATCACAGTGTAAATATACAATGACAATGTAAAAATACAATTGAGATGTAAAATTACACTGATTGTCGCAGGGCAAAAAAAAACCTAGTATTCCTACTGTAAATTCACATCAAAATGTTTCTGTGTACCTGCAATCGTCCATATATAAGAGCAGTGTTACTTATTTATGTATGGTTAAAACGGCTGTTAGTTTTCTATTGTTTATTTTGTTAGTTTATATATTTATTATATGTATACATAATCAACGGTTTATATTTATGTTCTTTGTTCGTGATAACTAGTTTTTGTTTGTAGCTATGTTTGTAAAAAAAACTTTTATATTCACCTCTACTATGAAGTGCGCATCATTCATTGACAAGAAACCATACTAGAAACAAACAACACCGCTCTTACAAAAGGACGATTGCACGTAGATTAAATTCCGCTCCCTGATTATTTATAACCAAAATTATTAGCTAAGAAAATAGAGTGATGAGTTTTACGCCAACTTGTATAAACAAAGTCGTGGACATAGAGATTGCTCAAATTCGCTCATACGTCACTCTTCTTGGATATATTTACCGATTGGATTGTTTGTACGTTTATGTGGAGTAAGGTAACAAATAAATGCACACCCAGTGTATTGATGGAGTTACATTAGACCATTATGCCGACTTGATATGCGTATAAGCTATAAGACACAGAAAATAATTATTATATAACTCCATGCACGTAATCCTCATATCACCAATAGTTTATTAGCTAGTAACAAAATATACAAATGGACCAGAAAATGGAAGACCAAGCTCAACGAACTGAAATCTGTCCACATTAACTTCACAAACAAAAGAATCGAGGACATACCTCATGTCGAGATTAACGACGCCATAGTTCCATATGCGAACACTGCAAAGTATTTGGGTATGACACTGGATACAAAACTAAGGTGGAAAGAACATGTTAAGAAGAAAAGAGTAGAGCTTGGCCTCAAATACAGAGAACTGGCTTCTGGGAAGAAACTCTCAGTTGTCAGTACAGAACAAACTACAAGTTTACAACCAAGTACTAAAACCGATTTGGTTATACGACATCCAGCTTTGGAGCTGCGCAAAAAGCTCCAATATACAAGGAATCCAGATTTTCCAAAATAAAGTACTAAGGAATATGGTTAACGCTCCTTGGTACATACGGAATAGTGACCTGCACCGTGATCTTGGTGTCCCACAAGTCATCCAAGAGATAAAAAGATTCGCCACTAAGCATGAATCTCGCCTAAGCCATCACGTCAACGTAGAGACCCTGCAGCTACTGGACAACCAGAATCTAGTGAGAAGACTAAAAAGAACTAAACCCTTCGAACTAGTGAACCAGTGAAATGTGTAAAAAGCAGAGCACAGTGAGTGAAGTGTTAGTGCTTCTTGTTTGGGACAAAGTAAATATAGGGATATCAGTGGATAGCCTATTAGAGACAAGTACCTAGTTTTAAGAATTCAGATTTAAATTGATGGTTAATCTTTTAGATTAGTTTCAATATGCTAAGCATCTTATGCTTATTTATAAGAAAAAAACCAATAGTTCATGATCTATTTGCTGATTCGTGTAATAACTTTAACGAAGCATTGAATAGCAAACCGTGCAGGAAATCGTACTATAATTAATTAGGTTATGAATCTGTGGGTTATGTTTACCGCGATATTTACATTTTATGTTATCGACTTCTTCTTCTTTAAAAACAGGGAATTTGGTGGTGCTTATGGCGCTTTTAATTTTATTAGGTTACCAAGTTTCGTCGCTAACTTCTCTTGGTAAGTTTTAGAAACCCGGTTTCAAGGTCGGATATCCGCTATTAAAGTCCGCTATTTGGGCTATGCCATTTTAATTTTGAAATATAATTCCATATTCAGATTCAGCGTCATTCAAAACGTCTGAACGCTAAGTTAGAAGAAATTATGAGCGATTTCAGACAAGTGAGGGTAGTTTACGGTAGAAAACCCAAAAAAAAGCAAGCATGACGCAGGGCTGACACAGGACTTTTAGTATATTGTTCAGTTAGTATGTTGTTCAGGACAGGAAATAGAAGGTATTTAGAGCAATTTGCAGATTTACTTTGTTTATTTCAGGGTTAAAACCTAACATTTCCGGGCTATAAGTTTATCAATGTAATTATATTAATCCCATTAATATTAATCGTTTCAGTTATGCGATATTCACATTAATGTAGGAGGAGAGTTGTACAAAGCGCACAAGTTGGTCTTCGCCTCGGTCAGCACATATTTTTCGGATCTAATTGGTGGTAAGCATCCCTATGTTCAATTGTGTGCGGAGCGTGTGGTGCACACCATAACATTTAAAGTAAAAAACAACATACACACAGTCAATCCCAAAAGTCTTAGTACAAGACACGAAAATGAGAAAAATAAAATTACAGAAACATATAAGTATTTTATTCATCTCTTTATAGATGAGATCTACAAAACGAAAGGAATACGCCTTTTCGAACGTTTTAACAAAAAATTATTAAATTTCTTTTAGCTCCAATAAATAATCTCTCATAAGTGTTCGTACAGTAAAGAAAATATGTCGTTACAAAAATAATTGCATTTAAATGCATTTGTTTCGTCGTTATTTACTGAATTTTTAATGAAAATCAGCGTTAAAAATTGAATCACATAAAGCCCCGGCAAAACGATTCTTTCTGTTGTACGTAGATCACGTGATTCTTGTGACGTCACACCATACTAGATATCCAATCGGCCCATATGGTTTGTAATCATCGGCATCGTCGCTGTTTGGTAATTGTGTTGCATGCAGGGCTGTGGAGTCGGTAAAAAATCTGTCGACTCCGACTCCAGATAATTTTGGTAGTCCGACTCCGGCAAAATTTTATTTGTTTCCAGCTTATTAAATGGCAAAAAAAATTAAATCTGACATAATCTACTTGTAAATAAAATCAAAAAGGCCTGTTGATCGGACCACAAAATTATGGCCATATTTACAAAGATCGCCTTTTTATATTTACAAAATATCTCTGAAATCATTAGAACTTCAACTGTTTTCTCATTAGAGAGCACATAATTCTGAACTAGTTTGTCACTTGAACCGATGTTCTATCTTTAATAATAACAAAAGTATAGTACAACAAAACCACTGTATAGTACAAAATAAAATTCATTTCAATGAATACAACAAAGCTGAAAATAATCTCAACTCTTACTTCTGTTAGTGGTAATGACGTCACAATTCTGGCTGCAACGAGTATGACTTGCATACATGGATATTCCGACATTCAACTTAAGGTAGAGTTTAAATCGGAAATGCAGTTATAATTTTTTATCGGCTATTATACATATATTATGCATGTTTAAGTTTATGCATTAAAAATTACGTTAGAGTGAAGTTTGTACCTTTGCTAATAATAAAAAATATATCTGGCTCAATTCTGTCAAGTGTAGGTGACGAAATCTGCGAATAACGGTGTTTTTTGGTTGATCGCAAGAAGACTACGACATAGCCACCAATAATCTTAAAATCCGTGACCTACACTCGACAGAATCAATAACAATTTAAAATATCTACATATTTTGTTAAATACAAAGGGATGTGATTATACCATAATATTGTATAATCCAGGGTGATACTTTTGATAAATTTGTTCATGTGCCAAAAAAAAAGAATTAATTTCGGTTAAACGTTTAAAGTTATCAAACATTAAAGCTAAAATTGCAAAGTTTTACTAGTAAAGCATTATCTTTTACAAACATTCAGATATTGGGACAAATAAAAAAAAAATATGTTGAGAGTTGATAATACGACTGTGATACCATCACGTTTGTTTTTTCTGGTACAAAAGCTGTAGGAAACTATTTTTTCTTTTTAAAATTGCAAGGGAATATCATTAAAATACCTTTTGCAATATTTAATGAATTGTTCAGCTGTTCTTTGTGGCCGAACGAATAGGAGCAAATTCTCTTAATTTTGATGAATAAGGAAATCCACACGTTGGCGCTTCACTTTGGAAAGTTCTACTTCGTCTATAAGTATGCATCGAAGTACGATTTGTTTTATTTGTAGATGAGCTAGCTATCATAATTAGCATATTGAAGTATATGTTTAGTATATGTTTTTATATAATATGTTTAGTTCATCGTTTACTATCTATTGAGGCAACGGCCATCTCGAATGTCCTTTTCTACATTATTTAAACGTGGACCCGGAGTCGGAGTCGGTACATATTTTTCCGACTCCGACTCCTCAGAAATTTGTCTGAACCGGAGTTCAGGGCTGTGGAGTCGGAACTCCACAGCCCTGGTTGTATGATGTGTTGTTTTCACAATTTATACATCAAAATGGGTTATAAATGGCGTATAGTTCCACAATGCACAAATACGTCAATAAAAACTCCGGATAAACTGTTTTTAGATGAACGGAAGACCTGCATGTGAAACAGTGAAGAAAGTGGTTGAGACTGGCTCGTAGAAACCCAAATGAAATAAACAGCGGCCAATACAAGTGAGTTTTCTTGTGAAGGTTACTTTGACATAAGCAAAATTGACTAGAGTAACTTATCTAACGTGTTTTAGATCCCGGTATAACCTAACAGTTTGAGGTTAAGACTAACCTAACCTACAAAATTATGCTTACATTGCACTTTTTACACGTTACTTAGTAGATGGAGCGTAAAAATAAGGACTATGTTTAAAAAAGAATCCCACCATTAAGCCGTTAACCTTCGGTAGATTACCACATCAGCTTTAACTTGCTTTCCATTGTTTGTAAATTAACGTAGTGAAGTCAAGCGGCAGAAGCACAAGCTTAATACGATGTGACGTCACTGGAGACTGAGCCAGTTACAGAGCGTTTTAAATCACGTGATAGGACGTGGATAAAATTCAATTTTAATTTTTGCTTTTGCTAGAAATAATACATGTTTTTTCTTGGAAAAGTAATAACAAATAGTTGCCTCAAATTGTAATCTATAGGAGGACTATAATACAAACCACGTTTTTAATACCCTATTAGCAGCAATGAAACGCTAACCGGTTTGCATAAGAACAGTGGATAAATGTATATTTTTATAACGACATATTTTCTTTACAGTACAAACATCTATGAGAGGTTATTTTTGGGAGCAAAAATAGAGAAATTTGATAATTTTTCCTTGAAATTCGTGAACCTATTTTTTTTTTATGTCGCCATGTGCACAAAGCCTGTTGGCTTGTCTGTGCGGCGGTCGTGGAGACGGAGTATTTTTAAAATCCCTGCCTAACCTGGGCTTGAACCCTGGGCTTCATAGTGGAAGGCATTCGCCTTATCCACTAGGCCACCTCCGCTTTTGAAAGTAGGATATCATCTATAAACACATGGACAAAATGAACATATATTGCTGTAATTTTATTTTGTACTTTTTTGAATTTCCAATTTTCATGTGGTGGAAGAAAACTTCTGAGTTACTCAATAATTTTGTCAACCTGATGGAAACGCCTAATTATGTAATTGAAAGGTCCACCACACGCACACCACGGTATACATTTACCCCATATAAGCATTCCAATAAAATTAATATCATTATAGATGAAGAGGGTCAAGTTAAGGTAGACATCGACGGCATATTACCTACGGCCTTTCGATCAATACTGTTATTCTTCTACACAGGAGAAATAACAGTAACCATGTCTAACATTCAAGATTTGCTATTTGCTAGCAAGAAGTTTAAGATTGCAATGTTGGAAGCAGCATGCGCCAACTCTATGCCTAAACTACTCAGTCCAACAACATGGATTCAACTTAAAGCCATAGCAGGTTAGTATATGTGAATAAAGATCCATTGTGAATGGAAATAAGTCAATGTTGAATTTAAACAAAAGCCTCATTGATCCTTGCAAATGCATTTAATTAGCTGTATAGATGCTACATAGTTGTAACATGTATATAGCTAATCAAATGAATTTGCAAGACGGTTTCTCCACGATCTTTGAAGACAAATCAAATACACAATTTGATTTCTCGTGCCGTTGCAATGCTTTTGTTACAAACGTCCAATTCAACTATTTTTTTAAGTAAAACAATAAATATAAAATCTCTACTGCCGTTTGTGACCAAAACAAGACAAACGTTATTACCTATTAATTTTAATACAGCTTTCATTTCACATTAAATTGACCCGATATTAACAGAAATGTTGCGTAGCCAAACATAAAGCAACATCAGAACTTATGATTTAAAGGTGACCGCAAATTGCGAGCGAAGCTAAACTGGGCGGAGCGAAGCTGCAGTGAGCGATATGAAGCTGGGCAAAGCGATGCTAGGCGAAGCAAAGCTATGCGAAACGTAGCTACACAAAGCAAACATGAGCGATACCGGGCGGACTGGAGCAGGACCTGTAAACTATTTATTTGCTCACTTTTTGACTAGGTTAAGAGAAATGGAGAAGTTAGATTTGTTATTACAATCGGAATCAGATTCTAGTGCTGAAGATTGTATGCAAAGTATTGTGTTCTGTCGTCGTAAAACGCTGAGAAAAGCAGGGACGAGTTTGCATTTGAGCAAACATGACGAATTTGGCCAATTTAATGCTTTGGTCAAGGATTTAGATGACAAACAATTTAAAAATTATTTTCGGATGTGTAAAAGTGACTTTAATCAAATACATGGAATAATAAAGTGCGACATCGAAAAGCAAGTCACTAACTTTAAGAAGCCTGTGTCCTTAGAAGAAATGGCATGCTATATGCTTAAGGTAATATCACTCTTATATTTATATGTTTTATAAGTATATGTATACCTAACTAAAGGAATGGACAGAGTATTCGCAAACATGATCCATTAGAAGTTTTTGATGTGCCACTGTTTGTATGACTTATATAAGGAGAAGACTGAGATAATCGTTTTCTATATCATAATAAAAGGGAACAAATGAATAACAAATTTTAAAATCATTGCGCTAGTGCTTGAACAAATTATACAAAAATTATAACAAAGTAAGGATTTACTACCTGAATTTTATTGTAAGGTATTTTATTTCTTTCACATTATCTATTTCCTATTTTAAAATTTTATTGAAGACAAAAATTGCTTTGTATATGCATAGACACTAGGAGAGTCTGATGATTGTAATTAATTATTTGAGGAAAAGTAGATAAAGCACATTAAACGATAAATATAAAATTTATTCTTTCTAATAAAAAAAAACAATATGCCATGCTATACCAATTTAGATAGATTTTATAAATTTAAATAAGAGCATCCGCTTGTATCAACGGATACAGGAGAGATGGACGTGCTGCTGCCAGGAACTGAATTAAACGGAAAATTGCATCGTTTGTTCATATTCTTCCTCTGCCTTAGAAACAGCTTCAAATATAATTCGTTTAATTTTCGGTTGCTGTCTGTATGGTATCAACAATGAGACTGATCAGACCAACCGACAATCGAACAATTTACAACCACAACCTGCAAATGCCAGGCAAGAAGCATTTCTAACACGAAACGAGTTTGAAAGGTTTTTCATCTCTCCCTTAGGTGAAGTTCCATGGCAAAAGGATATTTAAATTTTATAATAATAAATAAACAATATCCTTCCCACAATCTATTCTTTCTTTTGTTGTCATGGTACAATTTGTGTTCCGTATTATATAAAATTGGTTCTATTCAAACCAATTCAATAATTTCTTCGCTTATGTCGATGTCTTCGCTCGCCATTGCAGTGCTTACATTTACAACTGAACAAAAGTGTTAAAACCACGTGTTGAAAATAGCAAATGCATATTTTCAGAAAAAAATTCAGTACCGGTCAAAGAAAATCCCCAGCGGACCAAAGCGGAGCTGAGCGATTCCAAGCTGGGTCAGGCTGTGCGAAGATGAGTAAAATCATGCCAGCTTCATTCAGCTCTGCTCTGCTTCGTTTCGCACAGCACAGCCGAGCTCGGTATCGCTTAGCGTAGCTTGGCCCGATCAACATCTCACGCTCGCTCTCATGGAATTTAGTGCAATCTGTCTTTTTCTAAGCCGTAGCTTAGCTTCGCTCCGCTCGCTATTTGCGGTCACCTTAAAGGTTCTGTTATTGCGAATATGACATGATTTCTATCTCCACACTACAAGCAATTCGTTTTTTAAAGACATTAGAATTGATTAAATATTATTGGAAACACGAGTGATTAAAAATTTGCTTTATTTTGGCCACAGTGTAGATACCCATAATTAATTTTCTACACTGCTCAAAAAAAATTAGGGGAACACTTTTTCGAAACCTGTAACAATTTAAATAATAGTTCTAGCTCTTCTTAACTAAAGAAAATTACAAAAGCAATGTTACAACTCTTAGTTACTTCTAAGTTACACTTAAAAATGTAAATTAATTATGCAAAGCAAAATGGAAAAAATGTCAAGTATTCTTTGAATTCACGTATTAAGGCCTACTAAAGATGACGAATGAATTCAGTTGTCAATTTTCGTTGATTAGAAACGTCATTAGAAGTCAAATGAGGCATCTTAGTGAAGTGCAAGTTGCTCGTGCTGTCGCCCTTATTCAGCATGGCCACTCTATTCGACATGTTAGAAGGGACCTTCGAGTTTCCTCTTCTGTTATTCAGCGTTTATGGAATCAGTTTCGGGAGACTGGCCATAATGTTAGAATAGCTGGACAAGGTCGAAATCGAAAAACTGTTCAAAATTAAGACCGATTTCATGTCCTTTCCTCTCTACGTCAGCGTACTTCCACAGCACGAGACATCCTAAACGACCTAAGACGAGCACATGGAATAGAAATTTCCGATCAAACTGGTAGAAACAGATTAACAGAAGCGAATTTGAAACCAAGAAGACCTGTCCGCGCACCACGCCTTACGCAGCGTCACAAAGCCGCGCGAATGAGGTTTGCTCTGGATCACAGAGATTGGCAACTTCGTCACTGGACGCCTGTACTGTTTCCAGACGAGTCCAGATTTTGTTTAACTCGTTGCGACAGTCGAATACGTGTATATTCGACGTCCTGGTGTACGCTACGCAGCCGCTACTATACAGGAAGCAGTGGCGGACTGGGTCCAAAAATATTGGTTGCCAGGAAGCCAGGAGGGGGCCCACATTTTTTTTTGTTCATGCTGCCGGTATATACATATACAGATGTCCCACTTTTTTCCCCGCAAAATTATTTTTAGAAAGCAAATGTCATTCTGAATAAATTTTTTATAAGGACTTATTTGCTTTCTCAATTCCTTGAAAAGTTTCAGCCGTTTGAACACACCCACTACACCTTACAACGATAGAAAGTAAATAAATTTAAATAAAAATATTTAAAAGAAAATCGACATAAATTGAATAAAAATGAACCAAAATATTCATATGAAGCTTTCTATTATTTTTTTTCTAGAAAACAAATGTCATTTTGGGTAAAAAGTATCATATGGACTTATTGGTTTTATTATTGGTTTTGCTTAAGAAGTTAGAGCCGGTTAAAATACGGTTTTGTTAATAACTCAAACGGTTGTAACTTTGTTATAAATTGAAAAAATAATAAGTCGATATGAAACGTTTTACACAGTATCTCACTTACTATACAGGAGAAAAAAGTGAAAAATGAAAGAGTTACAAAAAAAACTTACAAAAATATTATGAAATAAAATGTTCGACTAAATATTATGGAGGTAAAGTAAAACTGTGTTTGGTGTACAATAGTTTTAATAATATAAAAAATAATAATATTCAAACAAAATAAATAGTATTCTTACAAATAAACAAACATAAAAATATTAAAAATATATCATAAATGTATATTTATCGATCTTATATATCTTTCAGCTTTCCTAAAATGTCTAACTCGGTGGTCTATCGTCAACAGCTAAAAATATATTAAGCATCTAATGTTACATTTGTAACTTATGCACAATATTCCCAAATTACTATTAAATATCCGATTGTTCGATGAAATCCAACAATCTCTCAATTATAATAATTCTTCTTTTCATGCAGCAGCTTTTAGTAATAGCATTTTGCAAGTTTGATTTATACAAACATATAATTTTTGATATTTATTTTCTTCAAAGATTAAGAATTAGTAATTTATGTATCAATCTAAAATTGTTTAAATAATACTTATCAAAGACATTAAATTGTTCATGGTGGTCCAACGCATTGGAAAACTAGACGCCTGATTTAATCGGGTTTGATTTGTGACTCTGAAGACATATTGAGGAAATCATTTATGGGAATATTACAACTACCTACGATAGCAAACATGAAGAATAGAAATAAGGAGGCGTCAAAATGTTTTTGTGGAAACCATGGAAAATGTAATATTTCCACCAAGGATTTCCACCGAGAATTTGAAGCAAGACTGAAACGCATTGACCTGAGAGGGTTGATATGTAATAGTGCACAACTATGCAAAATGAGTTCTTTTATTTCTTTATTCTTGTTAGTTACCTTAGAATAATTTTTTGAAAATGCTCATTTTTGACAAACATTTCTCAATATCTCAGAAACAGTTGATAATAGCCTAATACAAATTGATGTCATAACAATTAGGCTAAAAATGTTCATCAAAAATTGCAATAATATACCTAGTGTTCATTTAAACAAACATAAGTTTGTTGGTACGTTATTGTGGGACACCCTGTAAGCATGCCAATATTTTCTGGCTGTAGGGCGAATGATTATCTATAACTTTTATAATACCCTGTACATCAATTTTATGATATCTTCGAAAGTGAAAAAGATATATTACTTTTTATATCATTGATCAACACAAAAATGCGCAACTTTGTTTCTAATATTTTTTTCTATATTCATGTTTTTCTTTTTAATTTATTTTGTTTTAAATTACATATTGTATTTTATAAATAAATTTTATTTTATTTTTATTGCATGTATAAAAGAACATTCTGTACAAGTGATTCATTTTTATACCCAAGTAAAATTTTATTTATTTGATTTATTTTGGTCCCTTTCATATGTTCAGCCAATATTCCATAATGTTTTCCTATATCAATTATCCGATTAAGTTTTAATTTTGTTCATCATAGCATTGATTTTTCTATTTTTAATGTTTCTTGGTAAAAACTACCACATCATGCCATAATAATTCTGTACTCTGTGACGTATTGGTATTTCAATTTCGGATGAATAATATTTTTGCCAGAAACTGGTCAATAAAATTTTTAAAAAAACTTGTGTTTTTATGAAATTTAAACGTCTATTAAAAAATATCAAGTTCGATTAGTAATAGATTTTAAGTTCTCTTAACAAGGGCCTTTTGGAGAATTTTCATTGTTTCCCAAAGTGGGTTTCTTAAAACTCACCATGCAGTTTTCTTATGGGGTTCATATTTATTGCCAAACATAAATATAAATTCTTACCGAATTTATTGCAAATAGGTGGGGCCCTCTTATTGCCTGATATCTTTTCGTGCGGCGGTCCAGTGATAAATTCAGTATAAATAAATGTATTAATAATATTATCAACATATTGTCTTAAGGGGGGCCCACTTAAGGGGCGGCCCACTTGCCATCGGGCAACCTGGCATTATGGCCAGTCCGCCACTGACAGGAAGTGAATAGATTTGGTCGTGGATCTGTGATGGTTTGGGCTGGAATCAGTATAGACAACAGAACTAATCTTGTTGTGGTTCCTGGTAGACTAAATGCCATGAATTACATCGAAAACATCTTGGACGACCATGAGGTGCCTGTTGCATATGGCGTCGGTCAAAATTTCTTCCTAATGCAGCACAATGCAAAGCAACATACCGCCGGCATCACCAGAAACTTTTTACAAGAACGTGGAATTCAGGTCATGGAATGGCCGGCAAAATGAATCCTATTGAACACGTGTGGGATCAGCTTGACCGACGTGTGCGCAAGCGTCCTAATCTACCACTAACCACACAGGAACTGACACAAGCCCTGATTGAGGAATAGGAAAGTATACGACAAGAATCTCTTCGCAGACTAGTGCGAAGCATGCCACGCAGGTGTAAGGAAGTGATTCGTGCTCGTGGAGGGCATACACTATATTAAACCTCACCAATCCACCAATCCAAATTTGATTTGCCCCGAACTATTATTTAAACAGTTATAGGTTTCGAAAAAAGTGCTCCCCTAATTTTTATGAGCAGTGTAGTAATCGATATTATTTAGGTGAGCGGAAATGTGAAGAACTGTCTAAGATATGTCACGCATACGCAGTGGATCACTTTGAAGATATTGTTGAAAAGGAATCATTCCTTCAGTTACCATTCTGTGAGGTATTTGAACTGTAGATATAATTTGTAATCAAGTATTTATATAATATAGATAATAAATGATAATGCCAATACTTTTTAGGTAAAAGAATTAGTAGCTGATGACAAACTTGTGGTTTCGTCTGACGAAGACGTTTACTCTGCAGTACTCAAATGGGTAAAGCATGACTTACCCAATCGAGGACCGTACCTTTCTGAGGTATTCAATTCAATTTTTATTCGAACTTATTAAAAAATTGCTGAGGAAATACTTAAAATTTTTAAAAAGTTGCTGAAGAAATATTTAAAATTTTCTATTTTAGTTGATGTTCTATATTAAGTTTCCTCTGATGGACAAATCATATATGCTGAAAAATGTGGCTAAAGAACCTATAATGAGAGATAATCTTAAATGCCTTAAACTAGTCCAAGAAGCAACCGAATATCACTTGGGGGTGCAATGTGAGCAATCGTCAAGAATCCAGCCACGAAGATATCTTAAAAAATACATTTTTGTCACAGGGGGGGTGGCACTTGATGGAATTGTCGTCAAAGGTAAGACGTGGCTACAGCCTACGTCTGCTGTAGTCTAGGTCTGCGATTAAGATAGGAATTATAAATTAATATCAAGTAACGTTTAAATTTATTGGTTGACAAATAAATTGTGCTCTAGAAATGGAAACAGTTTCGAAATAATTTCAAACGTATCTCGGACTTATGCGTTCGATTGTTAGTTCTTTCAATTACACGCGTTCAAGAGATAATAATAAATGGATTTTAGAACTAGCTACAGTTGTTACAAAATAAGGCTGATGTCTTATAGTAATAAGCAGTGTTTGAAATATTGATTGAAACATTAATTGAGAGGCTTGGAAGTAAAAGGTTTTAAGTGCACTTTAAAAAAATCTGATGTGGCCAGGCACATGCCTTTATCATACTATATATAAAATCAATAGTTTAGCTGCATGAGATTCTATTTGATCGAGAACTAGACAGATATGTCGATTAAAGCTGCGTTCGGATATTGTACTCCGTTGACACCGGGTACACCGTCCAAATGATACTTACGTGTTATTGGGTGTAAAAAGTGTAATACAATATCCGAACGCAGCTTATATTGACAGTAGTGGTCGGGATGAAACACGGGTTTCGGACTACACGGTGACGCGAAGATGTTGGCAAGGGTGGGTAATTATCATCGAAGGCTTATTAGAGAAGCCATCGAAATTTACAAACATCCTGACAACATCAATCGCGAGGACGGTACTGACACTAGTAGGGTCTGGAAATCGATCCTAACGCGGTCAGGTGGAAAAGCACATGGAGCGGTAGCTCCAGATGTGCGCAGTGAGGTGTAAATTCACACATTAAACCTCTAAAGTTGGACGTTCGTCTTTACGGTTTCCTATATTATTAAGCCTTGAATAAAACATCAATCAAAATAAAAGTACAGAAATCTAATCACATTGTTGGAAATATATCCCACCACTCCATCGCGCCTTTTATACAAATATAGATATAAAAACAATAGCTGGAAGAAAAGGACACAAAAAAATATGATTTATTGGAATACTCATAAAGATGACGCCGTTATATTTTATTTCGATTACCGAATATAAAAATTGCGTTATAGTTTACTTTAGATAAGTTGTCATTTGTATTTATTTTTAATAGTTCATTTTAATACAGTAAATGCACTTGAACCATTTTACAACCAACATTTTGGAAACCCACATAATGTTTCAAGTACATTTGTGCAAAAAAAAAAGTAAAACAATATAATTTAGACTCCTTGATTCGTTATAATCTTTTTATGACTATGAATAAAATTAAAATAATACAATTTTCCAAACTTATATCTGAAATTTTTTAACACAACTTTAATGTAAAGCCTCGTTTACATCCAATTTACTTAAGTTAACGTACGAAAACGTAAACATTAGAGATAGTTGAACTCCATTGAATTATATGTATTCGTTTACATTCACTTAACGTAGAAAAACTTAACGTAACGTACGGATTTGTTCACTCAACTTCAACTTAACAGAATCTGTGCACTAAGTGCACCAATCACAAGCTCTCGATTTTGACAATTTGGATGATGGTGACAGCGGGTGACAGTAACACAACCTAAAAATAACTCGAGCGACTTAAACTTTGCTATCTTTGTGTTGTTTTGCAATATTTGTATCTCAATTAACGGATTATTAACACGGATGATGGAACGTTGATCCAACTTGCGTGTCCATAAACATATTTGTATAATAAAAGCGATAGATTTAATATGGATTTAATATGGTCATATTGTGTCACTGTCAAATGCGCATGTCAAACACCACAACGTAAGTGAATGTAAATGGAACGGATGTAAATTTCGTACGTTAAGTATAATTTTTCGTACGTTAAGTTAAGTTAAGTGGATGTAAACCATACTTTAAGCTTATTTATCTCAGAACCACAAAAAGCGCAGTCAATCCATTTTACTTCTAGGCCCCTCAATTGTGATGAGACTTCTTTGCCAACTACTTTATTTTTTATTGCTATATTATTTATTGAAAAATAGGATTGTTGTTAAGAAGATCATTGTTATTTCATACTTTGCCATTTGTGCAGTAGGTAGATCCAGATTTTAATTAACCATAACTTAACAATTTAGGAATGTCGGAATGTGAAATATATAATCCAAGAACCAATACATGGAGTCCCTTTTCGTCGATGCAGTGCAAAAGAAGATACCATGGCCTTGTCGGCTTTAAAAGACTATTATATGCTTTCGGAGGTGCTGATGGATCAGTACTTTCATCTGCGGAATATTACAATCCGCTAACAGACTGTTGGACTATGACAACATCTTTGCCAAATGGAAGATGTGCTCACGGTAACAACTACGGACATTGAAAATACAGTGTGTCCCCAATGAACCCAATTATACCTATACCCATAATGGACGCAATATTTAATTTCTCAAGAAAAAATCATTCTTTATAAAGAGCTTTGGATATCCTAAAAAGTCGAAAACCATTGTTAATATTTTGATTTAACATACAGGATGATTAGAAAACACGAAAATGTCAAATTTGCCGAAGAGTAAACTATCGGCTTTTCGGATTTAGAACAAAAATGTTATAGGTAAAAGTTGTTTTATATTTAAATTTATGCCCAGATATCAAATTTCGATGTTGTATTCTAAGTTATATATTTTATTTATTTTTAACAAAGTAATTTAACAAAACATTACTCCACATGTTCCCCTCCTACAGATACACATTTTTCCAATCTTCTTCTAAACTGCCAATATACCAAATCAATTGTTTCTTCATTTATTTCGTCTACTGCTTCCCTAATTTTTAATTTTAGAATGTCTACATTATCATGAAAATTATTCGCATACACCTTCTGTTTTAAATAACCCCACAGAAAAAATCAAGCGGCTTTAAATCAGGTGAACGTGGTGGCCATCCTATAGGGCCGAATAGTCCAATCCACTTATTTGGAAAATGTCTGTTCAACCAATCCCTGACTTGATATTCACTATGGGCTGGACAACCGCCGTGTTGATAGTGTAGTGAACACCTGAGCTGTAAGTTGATTTCGTCCAAAGTAGGTAGAGCACCGTCAAAAATGTATATTCCAATTATTTTCTTGTAATAAATCCCACACCAAACGTTCACTTTTTTATATTTTTGAGAATTGGTTGTAATACGGAAATTTGGATTGTCTTGAGACCAATATCTGCAATTCTGTGAAGTAACAACTCCATTTGTGGTAAACATCGCTTCGTCAGAGAAAATAATTTTTCTGTAGAAAAATCTATCGACCATAATTCGTTCTCCCATTAATAGGCAAAATTTTAATCGACGAGCATCATCTCCTTCTACTAAAGTGTGTATCAGTACTGGTTTATAAGGATGAAATTTTTGATTTGAAAAGATCCTTTGCAGGTGGCTTTTACTGATGTTCAAGTCTCAACATCTTTGCCTCAACGATTTTGTTGGTGTTCACGGAATCAATAGCTAACATAGCTCCTGCATCATCTTCGCCATTTCGCTTTTTTTCTTGATGTTTTTCACGTCTCCTGTTGCATGATTTTTTTTTAAACTAAACACAATTGACAGAAACGGTATACCTCAAGGTATTTTGTGTTAAAAACTTCAATAGTACGGCGGTACGATACCTCACCTATGCCGTAACAAAGAACTAAATAAACGCTTTGCTCTAAAGTCAACATACTTTCAATCAGCTTCTATCAACAAATTGATTGGATACGCTGTTACTACTGTCAACGGATCAATCATAATTGTGGTCTCTAAATTTTTTGTTCACTTTTATGTAATGTCTTTTCACTGGTCCGAGATGAAAAATTTGAAATAGATCATTCAAGTTTGATATTTGAGCATAAAATTAATTCAGACTAACATTTTCGTGTTTTCTTACAATCCTGTATGTTAAATCAAAATATTAATAATGGCTTTCGACTTTTTAGGACATCCAAAACTCTTTATAAAGAATGACTTTTTCCCGAGAAATTAAAAATTACGTCCATTATAGGTATAGTTAGGTCCATCGGGGGATACACTGTATATAGGGTTATCGGTAACTAAACGTCTTCGTTCAAACACGTTGTAGTAGAGGTCATTTGCAAGTTATTTCACCCGAAATGCATGATCTAAAGGTTAATAGTTTTCGAGCTGTTTTAATTTTTACGATATTTTAAGAAAACGCTACCTATGAAGTCATAACTGTACACACCAATAATAATATATTCGAAGTTCCTTTTCTGTGCCAATGGTGTCCTTAAGACGTAACAATTGGTGATAAGTCAAATTTCCTTAAAGAAATCATCTAGAAATGAATACTATATAGCCTAAATACTTAGAATTATTTCAGAACTCTACTATAACGTGTTTAAAGAAATAAGTTTAGTTACCAATACCCCTGTATATAATGTGTCATAACGTATAAAACGGTATCTCTTGTAGGGATTTGTTCCATTGGCAACTCAATATACATCTGTGGAGGACGAGATCCACGAGATCCAACCAAGAAGTACTTAAACAGCTTAAACAGCGTCTACAAGTTTGATCCGGAAACCGCGACATACATGACATCTCCGCCTATGAACACAACCAGATCACATTTCAATATGGCAGTCAATGGTACCCCAATTCTAACAGAAAACTGGAGACATACTAATATGTGGATTTCTTTTTTTTTTTAGATAACTGTATTTATGCAATTGGGGGTGGTACTGATGGGAACCTGCTCCTAAAATCAATGGAGATCTTCGACCCCCGCGAAGGAAAATGGTCTGAAGCACCATCCAAGAGCATACCAGGAGTATACCAGAGCTTGGCTATCCACGATGGGTTTATATACACGTCTCCAAACACAGGTGGTAAGTCACCATCAAAATCAATATGGTTCCCAGAAAAAAAAGTTTTTTTATTAAGTTTTAGGATGTAACTGGGAACGGTTCAATATACGCAGCAATAAGTGGGAAACCATTTCAAATACGTCCAATGAAGAAGATCACTTGAACCATGATGGATCGCTTTACATTTTGGGCAGCTGTACTACATCTATTCAAAAGTACAATTCCAAAGAAAATTCAGTAATTGAAATGCCACCTATGATAAACAAAAGGGATCGCATAAGCGCAGTTATGATGGATAGCATAGAAATTAAAAAAGAAATTCAATAGAACAAATTTTTATCTTAACACGAAAGACCAAAGATTTCTAATATATAAAACTAGTTTATTATTATACAGGGTGAGTTATTAGTATCCCGGCGGTCGATAGCTTATAAATCGTTTGAGAAAGAAAAAAATATTTTATACAAAAGTTGTTTGACTCGCCACTTTCTATAACGTAAAATTATTTTCATTTATACAGGGTGGTGCATTTTGATGTGACGGAAAGTACGAACATTTTTTTAAATGGAACGTCCTGTATATTTTATTATATTATGAATACTACTAAATTTGTTTATCCAACCGTATATGTTCCTAAGTCACAGCGTTAATAGTTCCAGAGATATTCCATTGTTTTTTCCAAAATATGCCCGTTGCAGGATCTTTTTAATAACTATGTATAAACAACACTTTTGCAGATTTTGCCTTTAAACTATGTGAGACAATAGTCAAAACCAGTAGGTAGATGACAGTATCCAAAGATATCAGACACACTATACAGGATGTTCATTGAACTTAGTAAATTTTGATGTTTTTTAAATGGCTTTTTCTCGCGTTTTTTTAAATGGAACACCCTGTATAATATGTGTTGGTTGTAATAACCCTTTATTTCGCTCCAATTTACGTCTAGTATGTCATACACCAAATGTTAATATTTTTTCTGATATTTGCAATTTAACGAAAATGTCATGCAATTGTAAATTTTAATATTGCTGTGAATAAGGTATTTGGTAGTTTGATGTAAAGTCTTCAAGTGACGATAGAAGAGATAATTTAGAAACGATTTAATAAGCTTAATCCTTACACAAAGTATTACCGTTATCAACATATTAACAATTTTATATGAAATTTTGTAAGTATATTTTGCCGTCTATGGTATGGCAACCAAACACGCGATTTAAAAATTTCAAATTACTGCTAAAGTAAACCCTGTACTTTTAGGTTAACTATCGTGAAAATTTGTTGTCTTCTAAGTGTTGAAAATCAGATTTTCTTTGATGTGATTTATGTGCTCACACACAAAAACCAAATATGCAACAAAACCAAACTGATAGGCATCGTTAGACTCAGATTTTCATTGATAGCAGAAAAAATCTATTAAAAACACTTCCAAATAACACTCTTTCCATTCACATTATCAATATTACTCATACTCTCATTCATATTATCCCAATTTTGAATTGTCTCTCTAGAAAAATAACCTATTTTAAATCAATTAACAATAGTAAGTAGATATTGTTGGTTGTTTTTTGTATTGAATACAAATCCGTTCTAAACGTAGCTCATCAAGACATGTTTTAGCGTTTCTGTTTGTTTTTGTGTATGAGAGCACATACTATTAAAATGAAACGCCTCCGCACAATTTTCACACAAGTGAACAATTTTTCACGAATGTCCCCAAACAAACCATGTGGTTTGTAATTTTACTTTGAGCTTAAATTTACTTCTCATATGAAATGAGGTGCCCGATGTGTACGGTTTTATATATACTTTTGTAAGTAAAATTACTGACGTTCAGTAAATTTACCGTAAACACGGAATTGCAATTAATTGTTGTACAGTAAATTTTCTGCAACTTTAATATTAGATTTCTCCAAGCAACTGAAAACCAGTTAACAATCAGTACTTTTGTGATGGACCACATATGTTGCTATGATAACTCCATTATAAATACGAATGAAACATTATCTGGTTTCTCACAAAAGAACTGTTTGTAAACTGGTTTTGCGACTGCTCGGACAAGCCTGTATTGTCAACTGTAAAATCACTGGTAAAATCCTATTAATGTGGAGATCATAAATAAAAACAAAAAATAATAGTATGAAGTTTTATTATAATTTTAACAATAAATAACATGTGAAACATATTTATAATATATATATATATATATATATATATATACATATATATATATCTACATATTTTTAACATTAAATAAATAGAAGTTCTTGACAAAAATGTAATCATAAGTAAATGAAATAAAATAGGAACCCATGGACTATACTTATCTACATATCGTATAATAAAATGAATCGATCTGCTTAACAGAGAGAAAAATATCTTTTAAATATAAATTAAATATTATTTCAACAATATTAAGTTGAAATGCCTATCGTAAACTTACGTCACCTTATTCGTTTTTGAACCCTGACTTGGAATAATTTTTAAAAGGCTAAACCGTCTCCAGAGTAAGATAACCTGGGGATAATCCAACCACAGCATATAATATAGTCCAAAATGTGTCACCTGAAATCAAAATAAGAAGTACATGAATCATATATCATATACAGGGTATAACAATGTCAGCAGCTGCTTTCCTTTGAGGTACCGAGTGTGTGTAAAGTTATTAATGAGTGTTTATAGAAAAGTATTTTTTTATATTGGTGATTGAAATGATATGTGTTATACATGTTAGTAATAAATTTGATTGTAAGACCGCATGTACAAGAAAGAACAATAAGCGAAATCTTACCTATGGACACCACACAAGTCCTTGAATTTGTAGAATGTCAGTATCATCAACACTTGTATCCTAAAAAGAACATCCAATTAGTGAAAGTGAAATTATACATATCAAGACTGCAAACTTTTACCTGCACTTTGTAGTATATATTTGCAAAGTCCTCCATAATATACAAAGAGATGAATGTACCAATATTATATCTTTTAATACTATAGAACCATATGGGGCAAATATTCCACACGACACCGATAAAGGATAAGTCACAGAGGCACTAACAGTGTTAGATTAGTTGTATATAACAATCGCACTCAATAAAACTCTAACTTAGCTCCTGTAAACACAACCAAACGGATGGCGAACGGAACTCGAACTGTATATCCCATTATTGCGCAAGCGCGATAAAAATTATCTCGGTAGCACTTTACCATCTAGAAAGGAACATTGCACGAGCAGAGGGCAAATTTACATGTCAGACAGTAGTTTTAATGTATAGATTTGTAATTTTATTCCGTTGAAGTAATTGTTATTATGAAATTTACAAATTTGTTAGCAAATTTAGTAATTTAACTCAATATACTAACAATATTACAACAGTATTAATTCATTTTCTACCTTGGTATTTCAATATCACTGTGCATACAAAAAAAGACATATATTAACGTTGAAAACTCAGAATCAAAACTCTAGAATCAACCTAAGCAAAATACTTCATCAACAAGTTGAAAGAAATGCAGAAAGCAGTTCGGGGAAATAAAAAGGCGGAATAACTTGTTTTTCAAGCATTTTTTAACCTACTCTTAAGTATGGCATATCTAACGGACTGTGAAATGAACCCTGATGTGAAAATAAAGTAATATAAATGGTACAAGGGACCGAAGGAACGGGTGTCTAGACGTAGACATGCGCTGAATATCCCGATTGTATTTTGTTTCAGCGAGCTTGAACTGAAACTTCAGTACGCAACTGTTGGTGATCGAATGAGCAGTGATATCAGGGTTGCCCTGAAATTGTGCACCTGTTGATTTCCTTGCGTATTCCGGTGTATCGTGATATAGATATAGAACAAGTAAGTCGAACATTTTATTATTTAGTTTATAGACAATTTATTGAGTATAGTAGAAATAGGATATTATTCATTCAATGTGATAAAAATAATTTTATAAAAATGTGTCAAGTAAAGGGTATTAGAAACTATAAAAGTATTTGTAGAAATTATAAAAAAAATCATTGAAATATTTAAAAGCTAACTAAAAATATATTCTTATAAAAAGAGGTTTCCTAATGCTTTAGACCAGCGTTCTTCAACCTTTTTACGCCTGCGGACCGGCAAAAGTGGGAGAAATATTTCGCGGACCGGCTGACAATTAAGGGGTAATACCACACCTGGAGTTAGAAAAATGATACCTAAGTTGTGCCTAGTAGTAGTGTAAAAATCAATTTTATTCCAAAATCAAATATTCTGCTAGACTATTCTGTTTGACATAACATAGTTTTTTGCTTTATAATCATTTGCATTTCAAAAACGGTCGGATATCTCAACCAATTCACACCTGATTGATTTAAAATTACTACATAGACCGATTTTATGTAACTATTCTCTGATACAAAACCCAGTCCAGTACGTAGGATGTTAGCAAATAGTATTTTTTTTTCATTTTGGCATGTTATTCAACACAAATTGAACACTCTTTATTTGACAAGTTTATAACCAAATAGCTGTAATCAAAAAGAAGTTTAGAAAAGTTCTTGAAAAACTTCCTGGACTGGTATATGTAGGTATCGGAGAAAACTGTCCCAATTTCAAGTCAATCGGTTATGAATTGGCTGAGATACCCGACTCAATGTATTTGATGATTGATGATATTGAGTTTTGAGGAGAAAAGCCCGTACGTTGCCATTTTTGTTAATGTTTTTTAAGTACGTAATTTTAAAAGCTTGTGTAAATTATGTAACTACTGAATAAAATTGATTTTGACACTGTACATGCTTAAACTTTTTTCGACCTAAAAAAGTGGACACTTATACACCCACTATAACTTGTATTTCAATGTCGGTGTCAAGTTCAATGTCATTAATTCTTCTCTGAGTTATGGTATCCGATAGTGGTACAGCCTCTAATTTTGTAGCAAATTTTGTTGAGGACCCAAAATTTCTTGAGCGACATCTAAGACGCAAAGCTTTACTAACTCCTCACCAATAGTGAATGGTTTTTCTGTTTTAGTTAGGTATAGGAAGAGCTACGAAATAATTACTCTTGAAGCAGTGACTTGTTACTATAGTATTAGTCATCATAATTTTCATTTGACTTTTCTGAATTTTTATCTGATCGTGTAATCTTTCAAAAAAGTCCCGTGGCTTATCAGTTAAATTTTTATGCTTTGAATGCAAATGACGAGCTAGTTTTAAAGGCATCATTGCTTCATTTGAAAGAATTTCTGAACATACTACACACAAAGGCAGTGGCCATAGTTCGCTGCCAAGGGTTCAATAAACCGAACTTTAGGTACTCCTTATCATATTGCCTTATAAAGTTACCTTTTCTCTTTTTTGTTTCTATTGTATATTCAGAAGTTACCTATCGACCCATTTCCTTTTCTGTGGTCCTTCTACACTTGAAGCACTGGTACTTGGCATAATTTCGATACCATTAGTACTTTTCTCCGGAATATTGTCCTTGCTTCTACCAAGAAAGAAGGTTTTGCTATTTGACTTTTTTTAGGTACCTACTTCCATTTTGTACGGCTTAAAGTTTTACGAAAGCAAATTTATTCCCAAAATACCACACAACACACTATAACTCGCAATATTAAACAACAATACGTTCGAACGCGATAAAATAAAAGACAAACGATTTGACACAATACCTACTTGGGTGGAGCATACACGAATCGTTATAAATTATGTTGTATGTATAGGTGAGCAATGTTGCCACCACCAAACTGGTGATCGTACAATTACAATACTGTAGTTCAGAATAATAGAAGATGATATGTATTTGGAATATACTTTTTGTGCATATTTTACACGCATTTCTATTTATTGGTATTAGTGCCATCTAGTGAAAGCTATAGCAAGTGTTATGAAGTATAGAAAAATAGTTGAGCCGCCTTGATAAGGGCAAAATTTTTCGCGGACCGGTAAAATATTTCTGTGGACCGGCACCGGTTCGCGGACCGGCGGTTGGGAAACGCTGCTTTAGACAACCATGATGAACAAATGTTACACTCTGTATTATGTGATTTTTTAAAGAGTTTTAAACATTACTTTATTAGGTTCGTTAAGTTATTACTTTATTATATATAAAAAAAAATATTTCCAGTCGGTTTATAATAATAATGTTTTCTACTAATATAATTACTTAATTAAAGTTATACCTATATTGCAATGAAATTTATGTCTGTTAAAATTAAATTTACGTGTTGGTACTTCCTTAAATTATTATTATATTAATTATAATAATGTTAAATATAAGATAATTTTTATAGTAACAAACATAAAACAACAAATTATGCATTATACAAATTTATTCCATGCAACGGAATTATTTTTGCTTAAACTTAAAAAAACATCTGTATGTTGTCAATGATTTTGCTGAACATTGAATATTTCAGAACTGAAATATTTACATTTACTCATAAAATGAAAATAAATTAAGTTTTTTATTTTGTATTTACGGTGATTTATTACTTTATTTACTACTTTGTTTTACTTATGATATTCGAGCTAATTTTAAGATATTTAATTTAAGTTTTAAATACACTCCTCAAAAAAAATTAGGGGAACTCTTTTTTCGAAACCTGTAACATTTTAAATATAAGTTCTAGGCAAATAAAATTTGGTATACTTGAACGGTATATATTTAATTGTAATCCTTAATTAATTGTCAAAGTGCTGCGCGTTAACGACGAGACAATGCCCTAATCTATCCCCAAACGCTTGTTGAACATTTTCTAACATTTTATTTCGAGTTTTCGAACATTCCTGGAGTCATTAAGTGAATTACTGCAGGAATTCTTTCCTTTAACGCCTCAATATTTACAGGTCTATTAAAATAAACTTTACTTTTTAAATAGCCCCAAAGAAAATAATCTAGTGGGGTTAAATCTGGCGATCTTGCTGGCCATTCAATAAGCCTTCATCTACCAATCCATTAGGAAATTTGAAAATATTTGGATTAGGAAATACTTGATCGAGGTATTCTCGAACTTGTCGCGCATAATGTGGAGGCGCACCGTCTTGCTGTAACCAAATTCTGTCCTTGTGTCTATCAAGATCTTCTGCGTTGGGAAACAACACCGCTAAAGTAGGTAGTAGTTCATTTCGTAGAAAGTTCAGATAACGTTCACCATTCAGTGTTCCGTCGAAAAATTTGGTCCAATAATTCTAGAACCCACCACACCAGCCCACACATTAAGGTTTTGAGGATATTGTGTGTTCGCTTCCACCATCCAATGCGGATTTTGACGAGCCCAGTAACGGCAATTTTGTTTATTGGCGGTGCCATTCAGACAAAATGTTGCCTCAACAGAAAAAAAACGATGTTTCTAATTAAGCAATGATTTTCATTAGAGAGTTCCATCATTGTCTCACAAAACTGCACTCGTCGACCAAAGTCATCATCGGACTATTTTTGTACCAAGTGCACTTCATACGGGTGAAATTTGTGTTTTCGAAATAATCTGGACACTGTGCTTTTTGACGCACTAACTTGTGAAGCGACCTCCGCAAGGGTTGAATGATTTTCTTGCACCATTAAAATAGCATCCAATTGTCGGTTTTCAATTAAGGCCAATGGACGTCCTGCCTTAGGCTTATCCCGTACATGACCGAGATCGCGAAATTTGTTTTCGATTCGACTTACTGTAGATTCCGATATTGGCGGACGGTCCGGGTGCGTTTCATTGAACAAAACGCGAACTTCGTCATGCGTCCGGCTTCTATCTCCAAACCCAATCATTAAAACTTCGATTCTTTCGGTTTCTGTAAATCTCATTTTGCTACTATTTCTTCAATGACGAAAAATCTAAATTGTGTTTGACATAAGTAAAAACAAGTTGCAATTGTTTGAACGATATTGCTATGCCCGCTTCAACAGCGCTTACTCGAATATTGACGTTCTTCTTTGAATACATTTTGGTAAATATCGCGGTTATTTATCAACTCATTGTGATAATCTTTTTTTCGTTGTATTCAGAATAAAAAAATCTATCAATTGAGGTATCGCAAGGGGTACTTTGCTATTTGAATTTTTAAAGTTGGGGTTGCCACCCCTTAGGGGCGAAGGGGTGGGGGGCTGAAAAGTGTATGTCAGGATAGTAATTTAAAAATAAAAATCGACGTGTCAGAGCATTTTTCTGAAATATTTTTATTTAAGGTTTTATTGAATTTATCCGTTACTTTTGGGAAGCACTGTATGTACCTATAAGTTGCATCGATACGTTCGCGAACGTTCACTGCTGTCGTTCGCGTTCATAGGTGAATGTAAGTGCCGCGTCAAACATTCGCGGAAAGTTGGTGTGGTTCTATTCTATCTTCTATGCGTTTCGGATTTAGAAAGAAACTTGCGGGAGATTATCAGAAATTGTTCAGAACTCCCCAAGGATCACATCCACAACCACTATCTTTTTCACAGCCCCCACCCTCCCCTGCAGTACCCTAAAAATGAGGCAAAATTTTCCCCAAATTTACAATTTTACAAAGTTACGTGATTTATTATTTTTTGCAGAAATTACTATTATTGACTTATTGACATGTTTGGTTGTCATTTATTGACTAATTGAATATTGTTCAAACAATTACTATTTGTTTAAACAAAAATATGCGATGTTACAAATATATTTTTCCATTTTTTGCAGAAAGTATTAAATTATTGGCTTTTTTGTCATTTATTAACTAATTAGCAATTGTTTAACAAATACCATTTGTTTAAACAAATATATACAATGTTGCGGACATATTTTTTAAAGGAAATTATTATTAGGTTATTGGCATTTTTTGTCATTCATTTACAATTTGCCACTTACTTACAAAAATATACAACAGTACGGACAAGGTTTCTTTTTTGGGAGAAGTAATTATTAATTATTTTTCTTTTTCATTAATTAACTTCTTTGCAATTTGTAGCGTTTACACAGTGCTCTCCCATCTGAGCTACTGAGGCTCAGATGGGAGAGCATTGTGCTACAAATGCATATGTCCCTGGTTCAAATTCAGGTTGTGGCTGTAATATTTGATTTATTTAAAAAATTGCGTCACGCCTGGATATCAGCATCTTAGATACATTGAATATTTCATCATTACGGTAGTATGTCCGTATGATACGGTATGTCCGTATATTCATTTCTAGTTAATTTAAAATTGTTTAAACAATTACCATTTGTTTAAACAATAATATACGATGTTACGAACATATTTTTCCATTTTTTGCAAAAATTATTAAATTATTATTTTCTTTAGTCATTTATTAACTAATTAGCAATTGTTTAAACAATTACCATATGTTTCAAACAAAAATATTTGATGTTCCGCACATATTTTTCTAATCGTGTAGAAATTATTAGATTATTGGCTTTTTTGTCATTTATTAACTAATTTGCAATTGTTTAAACAAATACCATTTATTTAAACAAATATATACATTGTAATGGACATAATTTTCTACAGTTGCATAAATTATTACTAGATTATTGGCATTTTTTTAACATTTATTAACTAATTTGTAATTGTTTAAACAAATACTATTTGTTTAAACAAATACTATTTGATTAAACAAATATATACATTATTACGGATATAATTTTTATATTTATTGCAGAAACTATTATTATATTATTGAGTTTTTGTCATTTATTAACGAATTTCCAATTCTTTAAACAATTACCATTTGTTTAAACAAAAATTTACAATGTTTTTGTTTTTCTTTTGTAGACATTATTATTGTTACATTGTTGGCATGTTTTTTGTAATTTGTTACTCAATGTGGAATTGTTTGAACAAATAAATTTGTATAAACAATAATATACAATGTCAGTACGTATTTCTTGGCAAAAATTATTGTAGGATTTCTGGTCTCTAATTTTGGATGTTTTACGCTATCGGTCAATCCAATAATGTGGTTGCAACACTAATTATTATTATTTTGACTATTGTAAATTAGTTAATTAATGACTAACAATGCCAACAATCTAATAATAATTTCTCAAAAGAAATATATGTCTGTAACATTGTATATTTTTGTAAACAAATGGTATTTGTTTGAACAACTGCAAATTAGTTAATAAATGACAAAAAAGCCAATAATCTAATAATTTCTGCACAATTAGAAAAATATGTGCGTAACATCAAATATATTTGTTTAAACAAATGGCCATTGTTTAAATAATTGCTAATTAGTTAATAAGTGACAGAAAAACAAGAATTTAATAATTTATGCAAAAAATGGAAAAATATGTTCGTAACATCGTATATTCTTGTTTAAACAAAAAGTAATTGTTTAAACAATTTTAAATTAGTTTATAAATGACAAAAAACATGTCAATAATCCAATAATAGAAATTTCTGCAAAAAAAAATAATGAAATGACGTAACTTTGTACAACTGTAAATTTGGGGAAAATTTTGCCTGATTTTTAGGGTACTGCAGGGGAGGGTGGGGGCTGTGAAAAAAGTAGTGGTTGTGGATTTGATCCTTGGGGAGTTCTGAACAATTTCTGATAATCTCCCGCAACTTTTTTTATAAATCTGAAATGCATGGAAGATAGAATAAAACCACACCAACTTTCCGCGAATGTTTGACGCGGCACTTACATTCACCTATGAACGCGAACGACAGCAGTGACCGTTCGCGAACGTATCGATGCAACTGATAGCTACATACAGGGTTAGCCAAAATTACCGGAACACCCAAATAATTCTACAACGGTAAAAAATTTCAAAAAAAAATTCAAACAAAAGCTTTTAGACTTTAAACAATCCATCGTTCAAATATATTTGGAATATACAGGGTGTTCATTTTATTATAGAAATCGCGTAAATTTTCTTTTTCAAATGGAACACCCTGTAACTTTTTACATTTTATAATTTTAGGACTAATTCTGGACATTGTTTATTAAAATATTTTTTTTATAAAATGCTTCATTTTTGAGTTTTAAGCAATTAATTAAACTTAGTCAAAATTAGCGCAACACCCAAATAATTCTTCATCGGTAAAAAAATTTCAAAAAACATTCAAACAAAAGTTTTTTACTTTAAACAAGCTATCGTTCAAATATATTTTTAATATACAGGATGTTTATTTTATTATGGAAGTATGGAAAACTTTTCCTTTTTCTCATTAAACGTCCTGTACATTTTTATTTTTTAATTCTAAGAATTCTTTTCAAGTAGGTTTTTATAAATTGATTCATTTTTTAATTATCAGCAATTAATCAAAACTCCAAAACATTTATTTTAGCCGAACGGATAAATAATAACAATGTGAAGAAAAAATAACAAAACAATTAAATAAAATTTTCAAACTGCCATCCCTGAGCGGCTTGACAATGCCCCAACCTATCAACAAATTCCCGTAAACAGTTGTCTAAACTCTAAATGATCGACAGTAATACTCTGAACTTCGTCCACTATCCTCTGCTTCAACGCATCAATATTTTGCGGCCTATTGGTGTAAACCTTGGACTTTAGGTGGCCCCAAATAGAAAAATCCAGTATTTGTAAATCCGGCGACCTAGGTGGCCATTCAATGGATCCTCTCCTTCCAATCCACCTCTGCGGGAAAATTGAATTTAAATAATTCCGAACTTGGATACCGTAATGCGACGGTGCACCATCTTGTTGAAACCAAATATTATTCAGATCTTCGTTGAATATAACTAGGAGATGAGGTATTACTTCATCTAATTGCTTATAACTAAAAAATTATGAAATTTATAAACAACTTATTCCAATAAAAACTTATTAGAATTAGTCTTAGAATTATAAAATGTAAAAATATACAGGGTATTCCATTTGAAAAAAAAAGTTAACCAAATTTGCATAAAAAATGAACAGCCTGTATATTAAAAATATATTTTAATGATAGCTTGTTTAATGTTAAAAACTTTTGTTTGAATCTTTTTTGAAATCTTTTTACCGATGGAGAAATATTTGGGTGCTCCGGTAATTTTGACTAATTTTAATTAATTGCTTAAAACTCAAAAATGATGCACATTATAAAAAAAATATTTTAATAAACAATGTCCAGAATTAGTCCTAAAATTATAAAATGTAAAAAGATACAGGGTGTTCCATTTGAAAAAAAAATTTTACGCGATTTCTATAATAAAATGAACACCCTGTATATTCAAAATATATTTGACCGATGGATTGTTTAAAGTCTAAAAACTTTTGTTTGATTTTTTTTTTTTAATTATTTATTTACCGTTGTAGAATTATTTGCGTGTTCCGGTAATTTTGGCTAATCCTGTATAAGAACGCACGCTGTGTGACTCACCAATACACACGCGTACGAACAACAGCAGACATTTTTGCTACCTAACATACGCGAACGCGAACGATCTGGACTTGTTTTATGCTTCTCGTTCGCGAACGAGAACGCATCAGAGAATATTGAAACGTTCACGTGTAATAGTATATTACATTACAAGAGCAGTAACTAGCATATTACGTACGAGTGGAAATTTAACATACGAGCCGCGAAGCGGCGAGTTTTGTTATTTTCCACGAGTATGTAATATGCGTTACAGCTCGAGTATTGTACATAATTTTACCTACGACCGACAATTTCAATAAATTGTATCAAAAATGACAAACACATACAGGTAAGAATATTTGACGGTTAACCAATCAATGTATTCGCGCGACATCTATTGCAACTACGGAGAACTTTGTCTGAAGTGTCGATCGAAAATTTCAGTACAAATTCAACATAAATTATCACGTGCAAGTAATAATATGTTACAGCTCGAGTATTGCACTTACTTACGACCGAAAATTTCAATAAATATAAATTGTATCAAAAATTACAAATAAATAATCAAAATATTCGCGCGACATCTGTCATTATGACATTAGGTCGTGCGTTAAAAACACAAACGCACAGCCAAAGGCACACGTATGTTATAAGCGATATACGAGCTAAGTAGTCCGTGACGTAAGGGACATTTACACATACGGTCGTAGGTAAAATCATAAATGTACGTACGCAAACGTTCATAAATGAATATTTCCGAACCCTGGAAGTAACTAAAAGTTGTAACAGTGCTTTTGTAATTTTCCAATACCAAATTTCATTTGCCTAGAACTATTATTTAAAAAATATAGGTTTCGAAAAAGTGTCCATTTTTTGCAAAGCGGCCGAGGACAGAATAACAAAAACCGATATAGGAATGTATAACCGACATGCACGTTTAAAATTTTGAAATAGCGGTAATTTGCATCACTTATGGTTTATATAACCGCAACTTCGCGATTGTAATATTGTTCTATGGACGAAAATTACTGTTATTGGATAGATTTTCGTATTATTGTTGTTGTTTGTACCTATACTAGATGTTGCAGCAATACGCAGTATCGTAATTTTTAACAGGGTATATCTCATTCCTATTATGGCTTTTATGCAATGTCGAAATAGGGGACCTTAGTGGGCATAACGGTAAATATTTGATGTCCCGCTACACGTTTATAATGTTTGAATCGACGAGTTCGAAAGCAGTACAAGTCCAAAATTGGCCATTTTGAACAGAAATAGCCAAAATGTTCACTATGATTTATTCTATCAAATAGACCTAAAGAGAATGCTTGGGCGAAATAAACAAGTCCAGAACAGTGCTTTTTTGCTCGCTCATGCATCGCGTTTCTACTGATATCAGTCGTAAACATTCGCCAACTTCGTAATTTGTATTCAAATCGTTGTTAAGGTCCGCCGAAGTAATCAATATGAATATCAATATCAAAAAGATAAATAATATTAAAAAAGTCCACAAGTGAGTCCACTGGTGAAAATTTAGAATTTTACTACCACGTGACTTCCGGACCGACTACCACCGTAGAAGAGAAAATTTAATACTATTATGTATATAATCATCAAACTCTATATAATACTCTATCATATCGCCATATATGTACAGGGTTAGTCAAAATTACCGGAACACTTAAATAATTTTCACCTGTAAACAATTTCAAAAAATTTTTCAAGTAAAAGTTGTTTTGTTTTAAACTATCTATATATTTTTATTATACAGGTTCATTTTATTCTGGATATCTCGTAACCTTCCCTTTTTCAAATAGAACATTCTGTATAAGTTTACATTTTTTAATTCTAAGATTAATTCAAGAATCTTTTGTATGATTTTTTTATAAAATGCGTTATTTTTAAGTTAATTAATCAAAAATAGACGAAATTACCGAAAACATAAATAATTCTCCAACTGAGAAAAAAATTTGTGCTTAAACAAACTATTGTTTATTCTGGAAATTTTGTAACATACATTTTTTAAGTCTAGGATTAATTCTTTTATAGAAATCATTTTTTCTTTAATACAATACTGTCATTTTTTAGTTATAAGCAAAATTCCTGGACTTCAAATTAATCATATTTTCCCACATATATACACATTAATTTAATTTGCCAGCTTGAATATTTAATTTATTATGCTATTTCATAGTATAGTTATTTTTTCTTGATTTTTTTATTTTTTTATCCGTTAATGATCGGTTAATTGCTCATAACTCAAAGATGATGCATTTCATAAAAGAATGATTCTTACAAACGCTTAGAATTAATTTTTTTTAAATATACAGTGTGTTCTATTAGAAAAAAAAAGTTTACCAAAATTTCAGGATAAAATGAACATCCGTATATTGAAAATATATAGCTTGTTTGAAACCAAAAACTTTTGTTTGAATTTTTCTTTGAAATTCTTTACGGTTAAACAACTACTAAGGTGTTCCGGTAATTTTGACTAATCATGTATAATCCGCCATTTTGAATTTATTTTAAAAATCTGACATGACATTTTTAATTATCAATCTTCAAATATTACGGGAAATAAGTTTAGTGCAAATCCTACATCATATATACCTACATCACAATAAAAATATTATTTAAATGCATTAAATAAACAAGTATTGTTAAAAATGTAAGCTGTTTTTCCGTCGAGTTCAAAGACAGTACATGTCCATGATGATTGTTTTAATCATAGCTCTGCTTTTAATCAAATATAAATAAAATAATCAAAGTATGGGATAGTATGGAATATGGACCAACTTGAATTGAATAAATAAAATATGTAGTACATTTAATTCTCTGTGAACTACTTTATATTTTGTCTATTGGCACAAAATAGCTAACTGCTATACTTTTCAAGATATTGCACCAACAAAATTATTTCGTTAATTTTCTCAGAACTCACTTTTTGGACTTGTAGTGTTCGAACCGACCGATTCATTTGATAAATCAACAAATAATTTTTTGTTTGCAAATCTTCATTTAAAAATTCTTTGGGTATCCGGTTTTGTTAAGTTAATAGCATCGTTAGATCTGGTGTCTATTTAGATAATATATTCCTTAATTAAAAAAAAAACAAAGAATTTTAGTCCAACAACAGTATTAGAAGTATTAGAATTTTCAATTTAATTCGTTGCAGAAATAAAAAAAAATGTTAAGTTGTTTTAATACCCAGTATATTATTCGTCAAAGGAAATTAAACTGAGATTTATATTTTATAAATAAGTCCACGCTTAAAATTTCCTAGAGTAGGTACAAAAATGTTATTTGGATTCGAAACATCGTAGGTACATGTGCACTCAGAAAACACGTTTCAAATTCTCGAAGCGGACCGGCCGGCTGGACAAAAACGAGTTCGATTATGGCTGTAAAATAACTACGCCGAATGTTGCTCGAATATTTGACGAAAACATACTCATACCGTCAATGCTCCACAGAAAAATACATTTTTGTTGTCGAAAGAAATTGTTTTCGAGGCAGTACGAGATGTCTTTTTATATTTCAATTTCGACAAGAAATTAATATCCTTGTACGAAGTATGCACATGTTTGTTTTTGCTGCATTACTAACGCGTTTCGGAAAATATAACAATATGAAATGAATAAGGAATTTATTGTTGACGCTAAAAACACTATACATACCTACATCACAATAAAAATATTATTTAAATGCTTTAAATAAACAAATATTGTTCAAAATGTACGCTGTTTTTCCGTAGAGTTCAAAAACAGTACATGACGATTGTTTTAATCATAGCCCTGCTTTTAATGCAAATATAAATGAAATATGTAATACATTTAATTCTCTGTGAACTACTTTATATTTTGTCTGTTGGTACAAAATAGCTAACTGCTATACTTTTCAAGATATTGCACTGACAAAATAATTTTGTTAATTTTCCCAGAACTCACTTTTTGGACTCGTAGTGTTTTCGAACCGACCGATTCGTTTATAATCGTTTATCTGAATTTCCATAGAATATTCTAGTATAGACTGTGTTAGAGAATTTTATTTGAATTTAAATTTTGAGTAGATATATGAGGATATAACAATGTATGAGAATGAGTTTGATACGTACACGCTTATAAAGGAGTTATCTTATTTTGAGGCTGGTGCCCATTATAAAAATTGGAGAATTGTATATAACAAGGGGATCAGTGACAAGGAGATACAATCGTATCAATAACAGACAGTTCGAGAAAGGTAAATATCACGCAATGGAAAATTGAGTAAAAAATATGAGCGGCTGTTTTCTTTTATTTTTTTGTCCACGTTTGCGTTGAGGCGTCTCTCAAATTTGCATTGTAGGCTCGACAAACAAAATTATACAATTTCCGATTGTGTCAATTCGTTTTGTGTATTCTCGTTTACAAACATTCTCTCTCGATAAATGAGCGAATTCAATTTAATGTTATCGCCTTTTTGCGACGATATTAAATAATATCGATGATTAGAACCGTTAGTATCCGCCTAATTAGGCTATTATGATGTTATTAGCCAATTATATTCCCTAATGTAGTTAATTTAATAACGTTGTTAAATACTTCGGAGATACACTGCACACTGTGTGAATACAACATTAATATTTTAGCGAATTTAAGGAGAATATATTAGTGGCAAGGCTGTGCTAGAAAAACCACCATCAAAATTTTGGTAAAAAGGTATCTAGAACTTCTTTTTCATAGATTCTCATAATTTTCTATAATTAAAAATACCAAGTTGGCATCTAGTGATGTCACAATATCTACATATAGACCAGGCAATAGAGACTTTTTCGTGACAAAAATAGTATCAGCAAGCCGCCGGTCCCTGGTCACGTGGAACAGTCCGTAGATGTATTGTGAAGTGTTTTCGACTAGCAAATATCATTACTTAATTTGTTATAAACAAAAAACCTTAAAAAATCGTGCTGTTTTTCGTGGTTCGCTTGTAAAAGCTGAACCGATGGAGCAATCTTGATACTGTCAACAGACGAATTGTATAGAATGAAAAGACGAAAAAAATGAACCCTACACGGACCCCATCGGATTAATATTAACGGACGAAATTCGGAAGAACCGGAGAAATCTGCGTTTTTTTCAAAAATTCATAACTCCTCCATTTTCAAAGCTGTAACGCAGGCCTTTCGCGAGAAAGTAGCGATTAATGGGTACTATAAGTGTGCACAACCCAGGCGTTGTCCGATGATTAGTTTTTGCACAATTGCGATTCGAATTTTTTTTATGCAATAAGGTTCGGCGAGCCTGGATGCATCGGAGGTGGTCCGATTTTAATTTTTTTTAACGTATTTCGAAAGTAGAAGTATTGTGCTACAAAACGTCTATTCTGATTTTGCGTTAAAATGTTGCGAAATAGGCGAAAAATGCTTGCAAACTTGACCGAAGTCTGCCGCGCGCTCAATAGCTGTCGAGTAGTGGGGTAGGCGGCCCACTCGGGGAAGCGCGCAGCGTGTTGGGATTACTATAGATACGCGCTTCCCCGCGTCGACCGCCTACCCCCACTACTCGACAGGTTTGGAGCGCGCTGCAGATTTCGGTCAAGTTTGCAAGCATTTCTCGCCTATTTCGCAACATTTTAACGCAAAATCAGAATAGACGTTTTGTAGCGCAATATTTCTACTTTCAAAATACGTAAAAAAAATTAAAATCGGACCACCTCCGAAGCATCCAGGCTCGCCGAACCATATTGCATAAAAAATCGCAATCAAATGCAAAAACTAATAATCGGACAACGCCTGGGTTGTGCACATTTAAAGTACCCATCAATCGCTACTTTCTCGCGAAAAGCCTGCGTTACACCTTTGAAAATGGCGGAGTTATAAATTTTTGAAAAAAACGCAGATTTCTCCGGTTCTTCCGAATTTCCTCCATTAATATTAATCCGATCGGGTCCGTGTAGGGTTCATTTTTTTCGTCTTTTCATTCTCTACAATTCGTCTGTTGACAGTATCAAGATGGCTCCATCGGTTCAGCTTTTACAAGCGAACAACGAAAAAAAGCACGATTTTTTTAGGTTTTTTGTTTATAACAAATTAAGTAATGATATTCGCTAGTCGAAAACACATCACAATACATCTACGGACTGTTCCACGTGACCTGGGACCGGCGGCTTGCTGATACTATTTTTGTCACGAAAAAGTCTCTATTGCCTGGTCTAATATAATTAGGAAAATGTTTGTGTGACATTGTCCGGTAGTACATTGATTTTAACTCCCATTATTGTTATTAATGTCTTTTACAAGATTATTGGCTTATTTATAATGCTTATTCTAGCTACTACACATGATGCAATCAATATAATAGTCACTTGCCTAAATGTCACATAAAAACTAGAATTATTTATTAACTTTATTAGAATAGAAACTTTACAATAAGGTCATTCCGCAAATTTTTAATTTTAGGTTATCAAAACCAACAGATTACTGTGCTGGTAACGACTGTCGCGGTTATTTAAAAAGATTTTTCATAAAACTTATCAGTTTGAACATCTACCTACAACAATTCTAAAAGATGAGTCGTCTTTTCGTTATAATTTTGTATCAAAACAGTAGCCACCATTGCTTATATATAGTTGTTAAACGAGCGTGACGGGTGTGACACGTTACTGCGAAATAACCCACTACTAGGAGTTTGAAATTGTTTAAAAAATCATAATAAAAATTTGTTTCCTCTGTGTACCTCAATCCGTGGAGATATACTGTATATTTATTTGTAAGGAACACATCCAGCTTTAATTTCTACAATTTCTCTGGTAGTTTCTCATTTTTATTTGACTGTGTAATCGCCTATTCGACTGAACTAATTGCCCTAACTACTCTATTTTTCCTGGTCCATTTACGTCATTTTTAAATTTGTAAAGTTTCTATTGCTCTTAGCCCAGGCGCCACTTGTCTTTTTCCCCACAGTGAATTTTTACCCGCCGTTTTGAAACACACCATTTATAAAGAACTGCGCCCATATACGTGGCGCCAATTTTTATCCGCGGCGATAAAAGCACCTTACTGGATGCCTACGCTTAGCAACTAAAACAGGCAAAGTTACAATTTGGGAAAATCATTATTGTTTAATCATCATCATTGATTTTTAATATAAATACATTTCTCACTTATTTTTAAAAAGCGCCTGTGTGCCCGTATACTTCGCATATTGTATATCCACATGAAGGTTGTCCATATAAAGCCCGTTTACGGTGCTGGGAAAATCTTTACCTAACTAAGCTCTTCAGGGAATGCGGTTTATATTATTTGCATGTGAAATGGCAGTTGAGATATCCAATTTGGAATGGAGCAGAACACAACTCCCTTGTGAGAGGTCTTCCTGATCCAATAACCAGCCAAATTTGTCCCGAGGGCCAATACCGAATGCTAATACTTCTCGAATTTGATTTATGAATTCAATTATTTCAAGGACCTGCCAATGACAGCCATTTTAAATGCGATTTTTCATCGGATGTGCTCAGTAAATCCTTTGAAATCTCGAATTTACAGGACAGTCGTCGGATTTATTTGCGTGTGGTTTTGTTGTTTTAAAAAAAGGTCCTTTGAATTATATTATTTTAAAAGAACATAATACCTCATATTCAATTAAAAATCTCACTTACTGTGCATGCTCTGGTGGGAGAAGTTGTTGAGTCAATTGTTTCGGAATGACCTTTGTGCACTCTCATATGCCTTCTAAAGCCGGGGCCACACATTCGTATACTAGCCAAATATCAAAAATTTGCCAAGTATACGATTATTTGTGAAAAGAAAAAATCAGTTCTATTCAATTCGTATCGAATCCACCTCAAAAATAGATTTATATATTCGACGGTCGGCTGTGCGGACGGGTCTTTTTTTACGACGAATACTTGGTATTTGCAATATCTAGTTGAAGTGGATATAGTAAGTGCCTAGGCGACAAATATTGGGTTCATTTATTTGCACTCGATGATCATTTTAGTACGCTGTTTAATTTTTCCATTTTTTAATTTCGTGTTGTGTGTAGTTGGTCGTATACGAAGATTGACAATAGATTTGTAATTATTAGTAAGATTTTTTATTTTTCTAAAGGGCGAAAACCGCATAAAATTGTAATTTTGTGAAACCGTCAGACAGACAGTTTTCGGGAAACCGTCAGACAGAAATTAAAAAGAAAATATTGTTGTTTTTACCTGTCCACAAACACCCAATGTTATTTCTTTCCAAGAAAAACGTACACCATATCAGAGTGTATCCTAAGTTGATGGTTTTCTATGAACAATATAGATGATACTCATTTATGAGCTTTCAAAATATAACCTTTTTGATAAATAAATAGGCTACACAAAATTCTCTACTATTAAAATATTTTTAATCGTTTTCGTTTCTCTTCAAGTAATAAACATCATACAAATTTTATAGACAGCATGTCTATAAAATAATTTATTTGGAAAATTATACTTTATTTGCTTGTATTTATATATTTGTCGATTTTTATGGTGTTTATTATTTGAAGAGAAACGAAACCGGTTAAAAATATTTTAATAGTAGAGACAATTTTGTGTAGCTTTTTTATTCAACAAAAAGGTTATATTTTGCAAGCTCATTTGTTTAAATTTTTGTTTCAGACGCTAATTGATCTGTATTTCAGACAATATTAGAACATATTTATACAACGAACCTAGTAGTACAATTGGATTTAGTAGCACTTTAAAGATGACGAAGAAACTAAATCCAACATTTCTTTTATGGGCAATATCTTCCTAATTTAAATAAAAAAATATATATATTTTTTCTCATTAAAATAATAATTTATTCAAACTAGTTCACATCAAATGACCAATTGTATTGTTTGACAGTCTATTAAAATTAGATGCTGCGAGTTAATAATACAGAAAGCTGACGAATTAAACAAAAAATCATTCAAATGAAACAAACAGTTTCATCAATATTTGTTTTGTATGTTTCCACAAGAATGCCCTTGTTAGTACGCAGTGAATTCTGCACTTATGTAATTAAAAATATGTCGGCAGTATAAAATAAAACCATGCTTGTTCGTAATAAAATTATCAGTTTGATTTGAAAAAGCTAATGTGCAAATAAGGCGAACTAATCAAAAAAAAATAGTTAGTGCCCATTCGGTACGGACATGTAGCAAGTCGTCAAAGACAATTTTCACGAATTATAAAATGCTATGTGGCGATGCATCAATGTCCGATGCATTTACTGTTGCAGTGCAACTCTGACAGTCCGAAATCACAAACGAATATTGTACAAATTTGTTGGTATGTATGTCATAGATTTTTTTAGTTTTATAAAAATCAGCCGGTAATCAAGGATGGATGAAAAATATTCGGTGAACGAACTTAAAAGGAAAAATAAATTACTCATGGCATCGTTTAGACCAATCAATACCAAAAATTTTCGATTTGCGTGTCAAATATATTTGTCAAATATTTAACATGTGGCAAATATTTGATATTTGGCAAGTATACGAATATGTAGCCCCGGCTTAACATTGGTACTTTGTGCACAAGCACAAGCAAATTTCACATTTGCTGGATTTTAATGGTTTATAGTTAAACACCATGTATCTAATTAATTTTTTGAATTCCACGCATCGTTCTGCAAAAAAGTATTAACACACACCAGTGCTAAAATAAACAATTGCTAAAATAACTACATTAACCATTAAACCAGCTAGGTATTTGCCTAAATTACTGTTTTCTCGCATGATTTCATACTTTTTTTAATCAATCAAAACATTTGATCACATCTGCAATTTAATATTATAATTTGAAATAAAATTTTACTTATACCCTTTAGGCTATAAAGAACGGTGCTAAACAAGTTATTAAGGTATAAAGCTGATATAAAGTTGTTGTTAAAGAGCAGGTGTTGTTTCACTTATCTTAAAATAAAATCAATTCATAACGCACCTCAATATCAAGCACTGTACATTTAGTTTTCCATAAAGATTAATACATAATATTGTTTTGCAAGAAATAGAAATTTATAAAGGTAATTTTATGTACATTTTTACGAAGAAGACAAGTTATTTCTGTAACGGTATATTTTAGCACTAGTGTATGCTAGTACTTTTTTGTGCAGAACGCATTTTTGTTGCATTCGCCAAGAACCCACACCATGTCAATTAGTTCCTCCTGAGAAAAGTTCGCCAAATTTCCAAAAATTATGCAAATCTAACCTAACAATATCACCACCACTGACAGATACCTTAATAACTTGTTTAGCACAGTTTTTCATAGCCTACAGGGTATAAGTTAAATTTTACTTCAAGTTATAATATTAAAATGCAGATGTGATCAAATCATGCGAGAAAACAGTAATTTAGGTAACTACTTAGCTGGTTTAATGGTTAATGTAGGTGTAGAAGCACTTATTGATAGAAAAATCGATTTTTTTATGTAGAAGACTAGTTATCGCTGCAATTGTATATATTAGCACTGATGTGTGCTAGTACTTTTTTGTGCAAAACGACGCGTAGAATTCAAAAAATTAATTAGATACATGGTTCCATTTAAAAAAATTATCTTTCTTACGAAAAACTATTTGCTATAATTTGTTGCAGATTATGACCACCCTGTACAAAATTTGGCTATGGTAGGTAATCATAATCTAAGCGTACGCAATAAAATTAAAAATAGATGTTGAGATATACAATTTTTCTTAGACTGCTGTTTTTTCATAAAAATAAATCAAAAAGTACAAAGTTTAGGGTAGGTAATGTTATTTTTCGTTTGTCGTAAAATTTTGCGAGGAATTCAAAATTGTGCCGAAATATAGGTTGTTCCATTTAAGAAAACATAAGTTTGGGTTGGTACTACCTTATGGAACACCCTGTATACACGCTAATAATCTTAAAATGTGCGCCTCGGCGTTCTGTATATATGAGTGAAATCAGTTTTAAAATATCTTCATTAACAGAGGCACAATATTCCGAGATGGCACTGTTCAGACACCCTGTATATAAATCTTTGCATCCCAATAATATATTTCATTATTTTGGATTTAAGCCATTTGCGTATTAGGCGAACACTGTTCAACATTTGAGTGGCAGTTGTTAATTTTTATAATTATTTTATGAATACTGAGAGCGGGTGAATTATGTAAACACGGAAAAATCTCCAAGACGGTTTGTTAATTTAAAAAAATTCTCAAACACTTTGATTTTTAACTATCAAAATACACATTTTTGTGTAAAATTCTATTTTCGACCTTCGGTTGCTTTTGGCTTATGAGATCATCAATTTTTTTTTAAATGGTAACTCCAATGTTTTCTCAGTGAGAGCCTTTACTTGTCTTATTAAGAGGAATCACTAGAGGTAGTAGCGTACTACAAAACAACACTACATAAAACCAAACATTCTGAGCTTAATTGTGTGTTAATAATCACGTGTAATACATTAAATTATAGATAAAGGTGTATTACACCGGGTACGAATGCCACTTTTTTTCATTTGCGTTGTTGTTTTGTTTTTACCCTTGCTAAAGAAGCCAATAATTGGTAATTTTTGTTATTTTTTTTTTCAAATCCGAACCAAACATCAAAAAACCAATATTACAACATTTTGTATTGAGCCTTCATAAACTTGTGTAAAAAAATGACAACAAAATATGAATGTTGTAATGATTTAACCGTTGGTTTTTTGAACATGTGAATAAGACGAGAATAACGCATTTTATAGTCGTACGGTGCAGCCATCTGTTGGATAAACACCACATCATTTTCTTCGACCAATCAAATTCAAATGGTACAGTCTGAAGCAGCAGCATGAATACGTAGCTAGGGGAATCACAAATATTGAGCAATTTCGGCCTAACAAAAATATTGATCGCATGTTGACACGGGAGGTGTAGCGGCGCCGCGCCCGACAAACGAAAGCCATACGAAAAATAAATTTTACCGTGCTGGTGCTACGTAGATAGCAACGACTCGCTTACAAATTAGCATGACAGCATGTTCTTGCGGAAGTGTATGTGATCAACATGAATTGTTGAATTTCGACCAAAATAGGCTAGAAACCGAATACGAGAAATAATTTTTTGCCGTCCTGATCGACTCTACGCAGACAGCAAAGAGCGAGTTATAAATTAGGAGCGCATGTTCCCGCGAGGGTTTATAGTGCAGTCCCCGTACGACACACGGAACGAAGAATAATCAACAACCGCAATACATAAAGGAGTTATAAAGGTGTAAGATATTTGAACATGTATCTATATAATATATAATAAATAATAACTTATACATATACATAAAGCTGCCTGTTTTATCGAAATCGCTATTTTTTCTCATTCCTACAATTGAAAGTGAAGTACGTATACTACCAAGTCTATACATAGCAATAATAATTTTGAGTAAAATTTCAAAATGCAGTATCCAACTGTATCTAGAATTAAAATAGGAATATTATATTTACTAACACCTACTTGCGTCACCCGATAAAAATTTGAATTTTTATATGAGGTGTGTTTTACCTGAAAGTATCGATCTCTGCTAAGTACGAACGAGACATTCGAGATTATTGATGCACATAGAAAACGTTAAATGGATTTAAATAAGTAGGTATCTGAGTACGAATGCTTTCACGGCCAGAGTCATTTAAATTTAGATGATAAATAGTTACCGGTTTATGCCGTGAGTAAAAATTCATAATTACTGTCTTCGCGAACCATGCTGTTCGCTTCTTCGGAGCTAACTGACAATTAGTTACTAATTCTAATAATAAATGTAAAGCAATAAATGATTTATGTAAGAAAAGCTGTCTGTTTTACCAAAACTACAATTTTTTTCAACATACAAAAGGTAAAATGTTCAACCATAGTTAGTAGTAAAATAGGAATGTTATAATAAAGCAATTAATTAATTTGTATCACTGTATTGTTTTGTGGAATTGTATTTGTATTTAAAATATACAAGAACAGCATTTCAGAACATGCGATAGTCACATACACAAAATTATTAGGAAACGGTTCGGCGCCAGTCGACACCGCACGGCCCCTTTGATCTTCGCCGCCAAAGAACGATACCGCGTTCCCCTCATCTAATCAGTGCGTTGCTTGCATTTTCTGCGGAGTGTACAGTGGGCGCGGCTTGTTCCCTTCTCTCGCGCCTCAGTTTCGTCGAACTTTTGAGGCCGGTGACTAACATTTACTCTTAAGTATTACATTTAGTATTTATTATATTCAGACCAATTCTGTAACGCAGTTGTTACATATCCGAATAACCTAACCTCACAATTCAGAAATGCACTCAGACGCGAAGTCTCAGAAGACTAATAATAACAACAAGAATAATTCAATTTACGCGATTTTACTGAGCAGCTATCTTCTGTGGACCTTTGCACAAATTTAATTTTTGCCTAAATTGTTTCCACAATTCTTCGACGTTACAGACTTCCGTAAACGGAGTTGAGTGCTTCGCAAGAGAACTTTATTTTTGTGAATAAAATTAACCATGACGGCATAAATAGAGATTTTGTGTAGTTCTACTCTCGCAGATACTCCTATTCGTTATTAATTTGCATATTTTTAACTTCTGTATACACAGCACATCGAAGGGTACTGATCAGCTGATTGAATATTTTGTACTGAATACGCATGACCATCAACAGTTAACCACTGTTGTTAACCGCATGATTCTTAACAAGTGGTTAATTTTTCCAATATAGAATGCGAAATCATATTAAAGTCGTCTACTTTCATGTGGTGTAAATTTTATTCAGTTGACAAGATTGCTGAAACGGTTTGCTTTTCTTTCTAAACGGTACTTTTTTATAGTCGAATACCTCAAGGTAAAAACCTTCAGATGTCAGGAATGTGTTTAGATTATTAAATTAAATTAAACAATTTCGAGCGTCAATGACTGTGGAGGTATGGGCTATATTTGTAACTTTCGATTAATGTAAGAGATGTTGAAAACTTCGTAAAGGATTATCGTAGATATGAGATTCCAAAAGTGTGCCAATTAAAGCAAATAATGACTTAAATTTTTATTTTTTTAGGTAGTAGTTATGATTTAATCCATATGCAATAACAATAATAAGTGTCTATTTGTTAACAAGTTTATAGTTTGATATATTTTGATATATCCATTTATAAAGTTACTTATATATTTACTTATAAAGTTACATTTTGTCATGACTAAAACAAAGGATGTGCTTTAATGCCCCATTGTCATATGCTTCGCATGTTTTCATGAAGTTTTTAAGATAATAAACATTTTACCCGTTCATTTCAAACTACAGCACTCACGTTAAATATATTATGTACAGTCTTCTAGTTCCTTGCAAAGTTAAATATTATATTTAATGAGTTTAACACACTCAATGTCATAAAATTTTATTTTATCGGTGTAAACTTTTGTTAAACTTATATAGCTGAGTGAACTGAATAAAGTTCATAATCCCGGAAGAGTGGTTTTCAAACACCTAGGTCGAGTTTGTTTACCTACCACATAGATAGGAAAGATTTCTTGTATTTCAGAAATATTTTTGCTTTGGCTTAAAAATAGGTTTACTTCCACCAAAGAAAACATATTTTGATTCATAATAAATTAATTTTTAGTGTGAATACCTCATCTACCTGTATTGCGTTGTATTGCGCTGTAAACTCTCTCCTCGCAGTTCGGCCTTATCTTGAGTATAACTAATAGACTGGTGAAAGCCTATCGCTCAGTTGATGTCATGCGTCTGGCTAAATTGCTAAAAAAGGCCGTGTGATCGGCAGTATAGAGCAGCGATTCTCAAACGTTGGGTCGCGACCCAAAATTGGGTCGCGCCGTTATTTTTATGGGTCGCAAAATTATTTGTAAACATACCGATTAGCGTAAACTCAATGATTGATATAACAACACGTGCAGGAAAAAAAGAAACGTCTCATGACATTCACTAGCCTAATAATATGAAAGTCACAGGTCCCAGTACAAGCAAACCAGTAGCAGAAAATGATAGAGGGGTCCTATATCAATTTCACTTATAGTTATCCAGAAAAAAATATTACATTCGGATTTACATTTAACAGAGAACATGGAATAGATTTACCTTCGAGTGTAGAAGTCATCTCTGAATATTTTGAAACTCATTTGCGGCTCGCTAAGGTGGGCGTACTTAGCCAATATATTTTCGCTTATGAACTTTTATTTTGAATAATAAAATTAATAAAATAGAAGCCTGTAAAAACTAGAATTCAGGGCGAAGAAGGTCAAACACGAAAATAACTTTGATGTGTTTCCATCATTTACACAGATAGTGGAGGACGAAATAATAACTAAACAAGAAACTTACATTATGCAAAGAGGTGATAGAAAGCTTATTACAGGTGAAAGAACAACTTATAATTTTTTTCTACCCAAAGACTATATTTGTTAGGAAAATATGTAGATAAGTCCCTTCAAAGACGATACTTCAAATAATTTAACTTTAGAGAAAGAGCAAAAGCTGATCAACAGACAGAGGATTGTAAATAAGATTTAAAGAAACCCCTACTCATGTTAAATGTTCAGAACAAATAACCAATTTTGTCCGAAAAATTGATTAAATTATTGCTTCCGTTTGCGACAACGTATCGGCAGAAAGTGTATTTTCAACGATGACTATAACAAAACACAAATTCCGTAATCCACTAGATATAAATTCCGCAGAGAACATGTTATTATTTTTTGCTAAAGATTATAATATATAAAATTTTAAAAAAATATCGTTTATTGTTTAACAAGCGCCACATTTATTCTGAAAATTTTGAGGTATGATACCCAGAGATGTTAAATTACCGCGGCAATTTACGGAGTTCATTATAAACTTAATTATTTTATAATGATTGGGTCGCGTCTTCACTACAAACAAATTACTTGAGTCGCCATGTTAAAAAGTTTGAGAAACGCTGGTATAGAGCACAGCGCATGCAGGTCAAGTTCCGATTCCGAATCAGCGTACATTTTGCTATCCTAATCTTGACTATATGTAGGTCTGGGAAAACCAACCACTGGTCGAGGATGTGCGACATCCCAAAAGGCGGTGACACGTGGAGATTTTGCTCTACTGTACCCACCGAAAAGTTTTTGTCAATAATAGGTTCACACTAATCCCTTCAATAAACTAATAATTTCTTTAACCAAAACACCGTTTATTGCAAAATTAAAATATCGAATTTGTGTCACAACACGTGTCACAATACGTAGGCATTCTGAATTCATTATTCTCAACGATACGCGCTCCATAATTTCCATCTCTATGTAACACAATACGAAATTTATGTGCATCGGAAAAGTATTGCATGAAAGCTGCACGTGCGAGTGACATATTTCATATTTGAAAGGGCATCACGACTCTCGTTGAAAAAGAGTCAGGAACTCGAATTTCCAATCATTGACGTTAGATAATATAACTGGAAAGCTTCGACTTTCAAACATTTCTGCAGAAGTTATAAACATTTTTCTGTGGAAACTGATTGAAATACGTTAGCTATACGAACGAATATTATCGCGATTCAGGGGGGGGGGGGGGACTCTGAACGTCATAGGAATATTAGGTAATTAATTACCTACAATTTGAGGTATGATAGAAATTTATGCAAACATTTTTGCAGAAGTTATAAACATTTTTCTGTGGAAACTGATGGAAATACGATAGCTTATAGGAGCTATAAGTTCGCCATTCACTGGTTTTGATATCAGGCCATAACATTAACTTTAGTATGTACGTGTAGTACTTACTTAATTCTTTGAAAAGAGATCTTAAACTAGGATATAGATCCAGCTATATAGGGGTGGCATTTGGAACACTTCAGAAGATGGATTACGAATCGATAGACCTCGTGTTTGAGAAACTACGTTGGAACAGCGTAGAGTAGTTTAGTAGAACTTTATAAAAGTTTCTAATGTAATCTCCCAGATTCGGTCCCATTTTTACTGTGGTCATGTCAGCTAAATATATGATGAGGATTTTAAGGCACAAAAGTTCTGTAAAACTGAAATCTTGAACTTATTTATTGTTAGCTATCTAATCAATCACATATCACAAAATTTAAATTACCACGCAGGTAAGAAAAAATTGCAATTCGTAAATTATATTTTCTTAAATTACCGGGTAATTCAAAATGATAATTTACCGATGACAGTAAGTTATGTAAAAAAAATGAGTACTGTCTTATAAGTCATTATATTGTAGATAACCCCCAATCGCTGATGCTTTTCCTGATTTAATAGTAGTAATTTATTATTAAAATGAAAGCAGGGACTACAATACTTTTTATACCAGCAATTTATAAAATGGACAGTCTAACAGCACAATTATAGTATAAAATAATGTAATTTATTACCGACTCACAAAACGACAACGCCCGGTTTCAAAAACAATGATCACATTTTATCCGGATCACCAGAACATTTCTTTAAATCATAAATTTGATAGTAGGTAGATGGCTTCTGATTTAAAATGTGCATTATTGGCTCCGCTGAATTAAGTAATTAAAAATCCGGAAATTGCCATTAATTACAGTAATTTATTTAGTAGTTTGCCCGATAAATTATGCTCTTACATCCCTAAGTACCTCCCAGGCAAAGTACAAACAACAGTGCACTTGTCGACTACTTAGGAGTGGTGGGGTACATTCACGCAAGTACTGATGGAAGGTTTTTGAAATTAATTTATAAATTCCGGTAGATTAACAACTGCAATTAAAATTTTCGGTAAATTACTGGTAAATTACCAACGGTAATTTAAATTGACAATTTACGCGGTAAATAACGCTTTTACACCCTGGAAATATAACTATAAACGCACCAAACACCATCACTCCTAACCTATATCTCTAAACACGTAGCACGTTGATTGTTTTGAATATGGCCGCCGCGCCACCGGGCCTGTCATTCGGGGTCTTTCGTGCAACCACTTGGAAGTTTAGCAATAATTAGACTTACCGTTAGCGATTCGGTCTGGAAAATGGTATAATATCCTTCAAGACATTGTCACACAAGCACTGATACCACTTAAAGTTCGCGTTACCGAAAAAATCACCCAAACTGAGTCGATAAAAATCAGAAAATCCGGGACAAGCACGTACCGTGACAGTTGTAGAGAGCAACTGATTTGCTATGCGTGTTGCAGCTGCACTCATTTGTTTGGCTACGTGGTCATGTAGGATCGTGGCCGTATATTATGTCCGTTCTTTTGACCTCGATTTTCTCGCAAATCTTGGGGTGAAAAAATTTGAAAAAATTCTGATGCTGTCCTTGATTAATATGCTACAAGTCATAAAAATTAGAAAGCTGTATATGTTGGCGTTTACCCGATTTTTCCAAATCAAGAAGAATTGGCGCTGTTTTTGCCCCGTACATTGCATTCGTTTAACTTTAACAATTAGTTGCTTCGGAAATAATCCATAGATTTCAACGAATTAAAAACTAAAATGACCTGCGGAATGCTAGCTTTCAATGTGAATTTTTGTAAAGTGGTTGACCCACAGAAAGTTATATTATGCAATGACAGCAATTCCGTTATTAGAAGAGCTAGGATGATGAAGTATCGATCATAGGCTACGTAATAAATCATGTTTATTATTATTATTTATTGTTTATTATTAAGCAAACTTAATTTAGTATTCACCAGTATTCTGCCAACTCCGTATGTGACCGCGTACGAGAGAATCGCCCTAACTACCATCTGTCGTTTCGACAATATTGACTCCTGTGTTTGAACGCGTATAACTCTAAAACAACTGAACAGAAAAATTTTAAATAAAGTGCATCACACTCCTGAATCATTTCTACATAAGTTGTATGACTGTCAACATTTTTTGCCTCTTGGTGTAAACACGAGCGCGAGAAAAATGAGAAGAGGCACCCGATTTTTACACTTTTAAATTAACGTTCGTCTTTCAATTTTTTTCCCTCGTAAACCGCTTGCCTCAAATTTTTAAATTTTGGTGCAGGCTGCATTTAGACCCTCTTCTATAGATTGGCGTTTTTCTTTTCTTCAGTTTTTGTGTAATAAAGCTTGCGTACAAGATTTTCATGGCAGCGGATATCTCAAAATTGCACGATATCGGGGTATGCACGTAATCAATCGTCATATTTTATATAATGCAACTGTAGAAAAAGAATTGCATAATTTTTAAGTAATTTTTAAAGCGGTTTAATATGAATGGTATAAATTTCGTGCAGCTCGCAAAACGTCAATCGTAACGGTAAATGGAAACGTAGCTGGGACAGTGGAGATTATTTACTATTAGTACGATACGATCAAAACATTTTAATTTCGGAATTTTGAATAGTAGTGCGGGTTAAATATAAATAATGACTTTAGATGTACAACTAATTATACCCGACAATATTTTACAAACACGGATCCAAACGGATTCACTGATCGCGTCAAAACTTCGTATCTCGTTCGACTGCCTCGCACCAAAACCCACAAGCGAGGGAAGCCGAACTGCGCAAAATATTGTTCATGTTTATTTCGGTCTTAAAAATTAACAAATAGTCGGAATGCTATTATATTCAAGGGATATGTATCGCAGTAAATATGGATTATTTCCATGATAATTGCGTTGTCCTGCTAACATTCGTTCCTGAGATACCGGCTTCCATTAAAATCTTGTTCGCAAGCTTTATTGCATACAAACTGAAGAAAACAAAAACGCCAATCTATAGAAGAGACTCTAAATGCAACCTGAACAGAAACTGAAATTTTTGCAGGGAGTGCTTTAAGAGAAATTAAATTGAACAGACGAGCGTTAATTTAAAACTGAAAACATCGGGTACTTTTTTTCACTTCTCGCGCGCTCATGTTTACACCGAGAGGAAAACAATTTTGACAGTCATACAACTTATGTAGAAATGATTCAGGAGTATGACATACATTATTTCATTTTTTTTCTGTGCAGTAGCTTTAGAGTTATGGGCCTTCAAACCCAGAAGTCAATACTATCGAAATTCGAAACGAGAGATGGCAGTTAGGGCGATTCTTTCGTACATATACAAATAGCAAACAATTGTTTGCTATTTGTATATGTACGAAAGAATCGAAAAAGTAGGCCGATCATTTTTCAAATTTGCATATACGCGCTAATAATTTTTAAATGTTCGCCTCGGCGTTCTGTATATATGAGTGAAATCAGTTTTAAAATATCGCCATTAACAGAGGCACAATCTTCCGAGATCGCACTGATGCGACAGCCTGTATAGTACGAAATAATTGTAATTAGTGCTTGTAATAGTGCAGTTTTATTAAATATACAGTTGAAGAAATACAGTAAATAATGGGTCAAGTGTAGAAAATCCAACGGTTGTATTATTCGAACAGTGGGTTGGTACCACTGCGTCAAAACGCGCATAACTTCCTAGGAGAAAATGTGGAGAAAAAGTGCCCAAAAATCTTGACCGTTCGTGTGTGCATGTGTTATTTTTAGTTTAACTCCGTACGCGGCTATGTTTTCGTTATTTGTTGAAGGTCATTTTTGAAACTAGAAATGAAGTGTGTCGTGTTAGTGTTGGTGTAGTGAGCAATATCAATAGACATGAGAACGAACGTCAATTTTATAGGAAGAAATACAGAGAACAACGAGAGATGGAAAACAACACAAAGCTAAGGTATGCTGAACAAAACTTCTAAGTAAGGTATTGACGTACTGTAAACAGAAAAGGTAGGCACTTTACCTGCATTTTAGCTGATTTTTTTTAGTCACTGTCAAGACACACAAAAATTAAATCTGGCATAATCTAATTGTAAAGAAAATCAAAAAGGCCTGTTGATCGGACCACAAAATTATGGCCATATTTAAAAAGGGCGCTCTTTTATATTTTCAAAATATCTCTGAAATCATTAGAACTTCAACTGTTTTCTCATTAGAGAGCACATAGTTCTGAACTAGTTTGCCACTTGAACCGATGTTCTATCTTTAATGATAACAAAAGTATAGTACAACAAAACCACTGTACCGTACAAAATAAAATTTATTTCAATGAATACAACATTCAGTGCAAAATAAGCTGAAATTAATCTCAACTCTTACTTCTGTTAGTTGTAATGACGTCACAATTCTATCTGCAATGAGTATGACTTGCATGCATGGATATTCCGACATTCAACCTAAGGTAGAGTTTAAATCGGAAATGCAGTTATAATTTTTAATCGGCTATTATACATATATTATGCATGTTTAAGTTTATGCATTAAAAATTACGTTAGAGTGAAGTTTGTACCTTTGGTAATAATAAAAATATATCTGGCTCAAAGCTGTCAAGTGTAGGTGACGAAATCTGCGAATATCGGTGTTTTTTAGTTGATCGCAAGAAGACTACGACATAGCCACCAATAATCTTAAAATCCGTAACTTACACTCGACAGAATCAGTAACAATTTAAAATCTCTACATATTTTGTTAAATACAAAGGGATGTGATTATACCATAATATTGTATAATCAAGGGTGATACTTTTGATAAATTTGTTCATGTGCCAAAAAAAAGAATCAATTTCGGCTAAACGTTTAAAGTTATCAAACATTAAAGCTAAAATTGCAAAGTTTTCCCAGTAAAGCATTATCTTTTACAAACATTCAGATATTTGGACAAATAAAAAAAAAATTGATAATACGACTGTGATACCATCACGTTGTTTCTTCTGGTACAAAAGCTGTAGGAAACTGTCTTTTTCTTTTTAAAATTGCAAGGGAATATCATTAAAATACTTTTTGCAATATTTAATGAATTGTTCAGCTGTTCTTTGTGGCTGAACGAATAGGAGCAAATTCTCGTAATTTTGATGAATAAGGAAAGCCACACGTTGACGCTTCACTTTGGAAAGTTCTAATTCGTCTATAAGTATGCATCGAAGTCCGATTTCTTTATTTGTAGGTGACCTAGCTATCATAATTAGCATATTGAAGTTGGTTATTGGAAATGGGAAATACATAAACTACATATGCGACGCGGCAAATGATTCACAATAATCATTTTGATAATCATCGCTCACCACCGACCCGTGTGCTTTGTTTTGCGAGAAACGAGGTTAAAAGAGCGGACATAATACATGGTCACGATTTAGGTTATCTAAATTTTCCAGGTTGCAAACTGATTGGTTTTAAGTCATTTGGTTATCTGATAATAACATGTTCACGTCACTTTGCATTAAACTGGACCATAGCGCTAAAATAATTTTGAACTGCTAGATTCGCATTATTGACAACTGTGCAGCGCTGCTATTGAACACAGACCAAAATAAATTTATACTGCTATACATTTGGAAAATTGAAACAATCTTGAAGCCATATTGATCTGCGTGTCCGCAATGGCATACTAATTAACACACTAATAATAAATAATATTCACACACTAAACGACATATAACAACTTCATTTTCAAAATTCGTTTTGGTTCGGAACGCTTTAGGATCTGAAATAAGCGAAGTGGTTGAACGCGGCCAATAAAAGCAAAGGACTGCAACGCCTGCAACACGCGTAGCATATAAGACATCAGTTTCGCTCTGAATCTGTCGAGGTGCGTGTCTTACTCGGGTTTTCTGATTTTGATCGACTCATCTTGTGTGATGTTTTGCATGACGCGAACTTTAAGTGGTCTCAGTGCTTGTGCCAGATTGTCTTGAAGAATATTATACCATCCTTCAGACCGGACAGCTAAGGGTAAGTCTTATTATTGCTAAACTTCCAAGTGATTGCACGCAAGACCACAAATGACAGGACCGGCGGCCATATTCAAAACAACCAACGTATTCAAACGTATTACCGAATATTTTAACGGAAAGAGTCGTTTTGCTATATTTTATGGAAAATATGCGTAATTTTGCCTGTAATACGCAATATTTTGGATGCTTATTGTATTGTAATAGTGGATTTTCGGTATTTATTGATATTTCGGCTGTATTTACTAGGAATTGACATCCCTGTTATGAGATATAGGTTAGGTTTGATTGTGTTTGGTGCATTTATACTTATATTTCTATTATTTCGCGTTATTTTATATTTGATTAATGTATATTTGATGTAAATTGATAAGGAGGAATAGCCCCACTAAGCAATACCGGCCAAAACGATGTTAAATTATGTTAATTATTGACTAAAATTTCGTATATCAGTACCTTCACAACTTATCTGATAATTTTACTCTACTTTAGCCTACAAGTTTTAATAAATAATTAACGGGGCAACACTATTAACCCGCAATGGCTACTGTGATAAAAGCTTACATGACAACCAATGAATAAAGGATATAGATATAGAAACATAACCTAAAAAGTTAACTTAAAAATAGTGTCTAATAATTAGAATAGTCAGAATACAGATGTTTGGCGGTGACTGATTAGTTACTTCGAAGAACAAGAACTTACTAGAGAATTGTTATAACGCTTAACGTTTATAACTGTGTCTACATAATGCTGCTAGGTAGCCGTTGAGGCTTATACATTTACACGAACTTATAATTGAAACCAAATTCTAATTTCGGTGAAGTAGTTTATTAGAATAAATTAGACTTTGTAAAATTACATGCGATGGAGGTAACACAAATAGTTGCACACAACTAGACCTAAGACAAAGTTGGAAGCGGTGTACAAAAAAAGAACACGGTATTGGCACGACCAGAATTCTGTTCAAAATGTTACCGAAAACATATACGTTACATAAACTTGGAAATCCTCAACACTTTAGATGTACTATAGCTCGCTACGTGCATGCTGATATTCAATAAACTATTTATTGCGCATATACAATCCCGCGGCAGTATTTGAACCCGTACATATCTACGATGTAGGTTTGATCTTCGCATAACTCCTTATTCAGGTAAATGTGGTGCTTGTATTGTATCTGAAAGGGGGATTTGATGTTTAGTTGACGAGAATGATGCACGATCACTTACCAGAGTCGCAAAACATCACCGAAAACGTCATGCTGGCGTATTTTGACGACCAGAGCAAAACTAAGAAAGCCCCAACCCTTTGGCAATACTATAACATGCTACACGCATGTTTAAATATGTATAGAATATAGATAATTCTATAGAATATAGATACAAATATTTTTTTTTCATTTTACTAATAAGGAATGTTGTGAAGAGCAATATAAATGAATCGGCGAGTTCGAGAACAGTACAAGTCCAAAATTGGCCAGTTTGAACTGAAATAGTCAAAATGTTAACTATGATTTATTCTATCGAATAGACCTAAAGAGAATGCTTGGGCGAAATAAACAAGTCCAGAACAGTGCTTTTTTGCTTGCTCATACAACGCGTTTCTACTCAGTTTCTACTGATATCAGTCGTAAACATTCGCCAACTTCGTAATTTGTATTCAAATCGTTGTTGAGGTACGCCGAAGTAATCAATATGAATATCAATATCAAAAGGATAAATAATATTAAAAAAGTCCACAAGTATGTAACTGGTGAAAATTTAGAATTTTACTACCACGTGACTTCCGGACCGACTACCACCGTCGAAGAGGAAATTTAATACTATTATGTATATAATCAGCAAAATCTTTATCATACTCTCTCATATCGCCATATAGGGTTAGTCAAAATTCCCGGAACACCTAAATAATTTTCCAACTGTAAACAATTTTTCAAGTGAAAGTTGTTTTGTTTTACACAATCTATCGTTTAAATATATTTTTATTATACAGGTGTTCATTTTATTCTGGATATCTCGTAACATTCCCTTTTTCAAATAGAACACCTGTATAACTTGACATTTTTTAATTCTAAAATTAATTCTAAGAATCTTTTGTATGATTTTTTTATAAAATGCCTTATTTTTGAGTTATGATCAATTAATCAAAAATAGACGAAATTACCGAAAACCTAAATAATTCTCCAACTGAGAAAAAAATTTGTGTTTAAACAAACTATTGTTTATTCTGGAAATTTGGTAACATACATTTTTTAATTCTAGGATTAATTCTTTTATAGAAATCATTTTTTTTTAAATGCTATACTGTCATTTTTTAGTTATAAGGAATTAATCAAAATTCCTGGACTTCAAATTAAGAATATTTTCCCACATACATACACATTTATTTAATTTGCTAGCTTGAATATTTAATTTATTATATTTCATAGTTTAGTTATTTTTTCTTGATCTTTTTTATTTTTTTTTATCCGTTAATGATCGGTTAATCATAACTCAAAGATGATGCATTTTATAAATTAATTATTCTTACAAACTCTTAGTATTACATTTTTTTAAATATACAGGACGTTCTATTAGGAAAAGAAAAGTTTACCAAATTTTCAGAATAAAATGAACATCCGTATATTGAAAATATATAGCTTGTTTAAAACCAAAAAACTTTTGTTTGAATTTTTCTTTGAAATTCTTTACGGTTAAAGAATTACTAAGGTGTTCCGGTAATTTTGACTAATCATGTATAACCCGCCATTTTGAATTTATCTGACAAAATCTGACATGACATTTTTAATTATCAATCTTCAAATATTACGGGAAATAAGTTTCTTGCAAATCCTACATCATATATTGTGATAGGGCGGACACCCTTCTCAATATTTACTATTATACTTTAATCAACTCTAAACTGAAGGGGGGTAACTCGCCTCAAGCGACGCTTGGTCCGCCATTTTCAACCACAGGTACTAACTGATTTAAACAAATTAATCTTACGGTAGCGTGAATTAATTATCTCTCTTACGGAGGCATCAAAGAGTTCTTTCTCTGAGACTTTGTCAGAGACGTTTGAACTCACTAATTATTAACCACTATATGCAAGGCTAAATACTTTACTATAAAAGGGACAGGTTTATATTATTCTAAAATGAATATGCCGAAGAAAACCACAATAAAATCTATTAACAAAAATATATACAACAATGCAGAACTGCTTACATGGAATTTGAATATGTTAATCCTAAACAAAAATATTCTTTGGCAGAGACGGACAAATCAGCAAGTACAGACAACAAATAAATACCTTAATATTTCGGTGAGCACAAGAAACACGAGACAGCACAGTTTCTATAACTTGGCCCCCATTGGGGCCCTACGCTTGGGCGCGCGTTTTGACGCACGACCGTCTACCTTCAAAGCCCGATGCTAAAGAGGCTGTTTGCTTGTCTCTTTACCAGTTCCTCAAGCTTTTCGCGCCAAAAGCTTGCGTGGTAACCCTGACGCGACTGCAGCGCCACTCCGAGCGTCTATTAAATACCAACTCAACACAAAACATGGATGTTTGAATTCAAACATCCATCCAAACCCGCGCGCAAAACCTCGACTTATCACATGCCTTCCACGTTAAGATAAATAATTATTTGACCAATTATTTATCCCTAAACAAAACTAAATAAACAAATTGCTGACTGTACCATCTCCCCTTACAAAACAATTCTCTTAATTGCTAATTACAATGTTGACATGCAAATTTTTCTTCTTGTACATTTTTTTTTATTTCCTGAAATAAAAACACAGATATGACCCAATAAAACCCCAAAAGAATTCGGCCTTGGTCCAGAAGTCCGGCGGTGTTGATTTGACTTCGGTTCTCCAAACCAAGCGAATGTCCTCATTCCCGGGCCATTGGTCATATGAAACAAAAGAAAAACAACATTGAAGCAGTATCATAGCAGTCCGATTACATCATAACTTACATTATCTTTTATCCATCTTCAAATACAGCCGCAATCGTGAAATGACTCTCCTCCACATCTCGCCTCGTTTTTTCTCCGTCCATCTTCCCTCCTAGCGTCATCGGCGGTCCTTTAATCTCCAGCGACGTCCAACGTTCCTCGAAAGCTATCGTATACCTCGTAGATGACCTACACGACGTGTGGATGTTGTCCAGCGACACTTAGGCCCTGGTAAAACATCCCTTTGCGTTGTCCGTGTAGTCATTTTTCTTCTAACACCATCGACGTACAAAGTACAGGAATTCTGTCAACTGTCACTTTGTAGTTTTTTTGACCCTACGTCTCTCTGGACGCTTTTTTTCGGTCACACCATTTTTTGAAGCGCACTGGGCTTCGCTTGCTGTAGATTACGACCCTTTGTAAATCTACCGGCACTAATTTCGACGTACAAAGTGCAGTATATTTGCCTGCAAATTTGTAATTTTTCCTTGCCCCTTTTGCGACACGCGCGGGCTGCGTTTTCCATCACTAGACGATTTACGATTCCGGGAACGGGACGACGGCACGCTGCTTCCACGCCTCATGACCTCGGGAATTCCTGGATGGGCTAAACTACCTGCGCTCGTGGGGGTCTTCAATACACGTCCGCATGGCCGGATATAGGGAACATCTGCATCTTCGGAATAGCTGCTTATACCTACTTGGTCGTTGAATTTCCCTTACAAAACAATACTCTGCAACTTCCCTTAATAACTGCTTTATTTTAACTTAAAAATACAGTTGCGAGTATACCCCTTAATTTTAATTAATTATTAATTAATTACCGCGTGTGTGTTTCGTGCTTCTCTGCTCAGAGCCACCATTTTAAAAAAATGCTTCCTCAAAACCTTAACTTGTTTCAATCTTTCAATTAAATTTCCTCAAAATTTACCAAACAAAGTACTCGGGCTTTGTTTCTATCCTAGCCTTACTTTACTTTCACTTAATCGACCACTGACGATACGATTTTTTTCTGTTTATTGTTTACTGTTGCCATCTCTACCTGCCATCTTTCCTTTACTCAATAAAAAAAAATTCCTCAGAATCCAATTTCAAACTACCTGTTCTGCATGTCGCCATAAATCATAACCCAAGCCCTATCTAACACAATCTGGTTCAAACTTTCTCCAACGAACGGTCTCGAGAATTAAGACATTTCTTTCAAAAACAATTCCAACACTCAAAAGAAATTATACTGCAAATATTTAATTATTATGCTGCCACCAGCAGTACATTTCCTACTCAAATTCACGACTATATATCGACATTTATCACACAAAATGTCCACTTCTAAAGCGCAAACAAAATTCTTGGAATGCCACGCGCAATATCCACAAGGACGCCTAAGCTAGCCCTTACACCACTTTCTCTAAAGGGTCGTTTGCCTAACTTTGCTTTTAACCATAGTCTACAATAATGCATACTTAAAATGCGTCACACAATTTTCTCCTAAAATTCACAACCAAATCTAACTAGAGTGCTTTCTTCATAATCTACTCGAATAATCACTTGAAATGTCTTAAATTATCCCAACCGCTAGCCAACAAAAATGTGATAGGGCGGACACCCTTCTCAATATTTACTATTATACTTTAATCAACTCTAAACTGAAGGGGGGTAACTCGCCTCAAGCGACGCTTGGTCCGCCATTTTCAACCACAGGTACTAACTGATTTAAACAAATTAATCTTACGGTAGCGTGAATTAATTATCTCTCTTACGGAGGCATCAAAGAGTTCTTTCTCTGAGACTTTGTCAGAGACGTTTGAACTCACTAATTATTAACCACTATATGCAAGGCTAAATACTTTACTATAAAAGGGACAGGTTTATATTATTCTAAAATGAATATGCCGAAGAAAACCACAATAAAATCTATTAACAAAAATATATACAACAATGCAGAACTGCTTACATGGAATTTGAATATGTTAATCCTAAACAAAAATATTCTTTGGCAGAGATGGACAAATCAGCAAGTACAGACAACAAATAAATACCTTAATATTTCGGTGAGCACAAGAAACACGAGACAGCACAGTTTCTATAACTTGGCCCCCATTGGGGCCCTACGCTTGGGCGCGCGTTTTGACGCACGACCGTCTACCTTCAAAGCCCGATGCTAAAGAGGCTGTTTGCTTGTCTCTTTACCAGTTCCTCAAGCTTTTCGCGCCAAAAGCTTGCGTGGTAACCCTGACGCGACTGCAGCGCCACTCCGAGCGTCTATTAAATACCAACTCAACACAAAACATGGATGTTTGAATTCAAACATCCATCCAAACCCGCGCGCAAAACCTCGACTTATCACAATATACCTACATTACAAAAATATTATTTAAATGCTTTAAATCAACAAGTATTGTTAAAATTGTAAGCTGTTTTTCCGTCGAGTTCAAAGACAGAACATGTACATGATGATTGTTTTAATCATAGCTCTGCTTTTAATCAAATATAAATAAAATATGTAGTACATTTAATTCCCTGTGAACTACTTTATATTTTGTCTATTGGCACAAAATTGCTATACTTTTCAAGATATTGCACCAACAAAATTATTTTGTTAATTTTTTCAGAACTCACTTTTTGGAGTTGTAATGTTTTCGAACCGACCGATTCATTTGATAAATCAACAAATAAGCTTTTGTTTGCAAATCTTCATTTAAAAAGTCTTTGGGTATCCGGTTTTGTTAAGTTAATAGCATCGTTAGATCTGGTGTCTATTTAGATAATATAATCCTTATTAAAAAAAAAAAAACAAAGAATTTTAGTCCAACAACAGTACTAGAAGTATTAGAATTTTCAATTTAATTCGTTGCAGAAATAAAAAAAAAATTTAAGTTGTTTTGATACCCAGTATATTATTCGTCTAAGCAAATTAAACTGAGATTGATATTTTATAAATAAGTCAACGCTTAAAAATTCCTAGAGTATAATAATGTTATTTCGATTCGAAACATCGCATACCTATGTGCACTTACAAAACACGTTTCAAATTCTCGAAGCGGACCGGTCGGCTGGACAAAAACGTGTTCTATTATGGCTGTAAAATAACTACGCCGAATGTTGCTCGAATATTTGACGAAAACTTACTCATACCGTCCATGATCCACAGAAAAATACATTTTTCTTGTCGAAAGAAATTGTTTTCGAGGCATAGTACGAGATGTCTTTTTATATTTCAATTTCTACAAGAATAGCTAACTGCTATACTTTTCAAGATATTGCACTGACAAAATAATTTTATTAATTTTCCCAGAACTCACTTTTTGGACTTGTAGTGTTTTCGAACCGACCGATTCAAATATGAAACCCAATTTCTTAAAATATAAGTCGACTTCCTTGTCGGTTTCATTTCCAATAAGCAAAGTATAGGTTGATTGCAACGAATACTTTGAGCAGTTATCACATTTCGTAAAACTACTTAGAAAATTGATACTAACGAACATTTTCCACTAAATAGATTTCCCTGTAGGTCAAATTTAACATGTAGCTTGCTCGAAAGATACGAAAGACTGTTATAGTTCAATTCCATAAACATAAAGATGGAACAACACTTACTTTAAACCAACAAACTTTACGAGATTCGCAATTGTTTCTACCTTCAGCGTCCAGCTCAAATTTAAAGTTCTAGCACGACCCATTCTAATGAAAATGAACAACTGAAAGGGTATATTACGTTTGCCTGACAGAGACTTTGTTGTACTTACCAAGTTTTACGTGAACATTAAGCTTAACTTTCCGTTTAATTTATTGCTTAAAAATGTATTCTTATTATTGTTATTGTGCCTTGTATGCTATGCTATGTCTGGTTTTCTTAATACCTGTTATATACAAATACCTATACTAATACCTGCTCTATTCAATTCGTAGCGAGTCCACCTCTAAAATAAATTTATATATTCGACGTTCGGCTGTGCGGACGAGTTTTTTACGCCATATACTTGGTATTTGCAATACCCAGTTAAAGTGGGTATAGCAAATGCAAAGGCGACAAATATTGGTGCGTTTATTTGTACTCGATGAACATTTTAGTACGCTGTTTAATTTTTCCATTTTTTAATTTCGTTTTGTGTGTAGTCGGTCGTATACGAAGATTGACATTCGATTTGTAATTATCAGTAAGATTTTTTATTTTTCTAAAGGGCGAAAACCGCATAAAATTGTAATTATGTGTAACCGTCAGACAGACAGTTTTCGGGAAACCGTCAGACAAATTAATAGTATATTACATTACAAGAGCAGTAACTAGCATATTACGTACGAGTGGAAATTTAACATACGAGCCGCGAAGCGGCGAGTTTTGTTATTTTCCACGAGTATGTAATATGCGTTACAGCTCGAGTATTGTACATAATTTTACCTACGACCGACAATTTCAATAAATTGTATCAAAAATGACAAACACATACAGGTAAGAATATTTGACGGTTAACCAATCAATGTATTCGCGCGACATCTATTGCAACTACGGAGAACTTTGTCTGAAGTGTCGATCGAAAATTTCAGTACAAATTCAACATAAATTATCACGTGCAAGTAATAATATGTTACAGCTCGAGTATTGCACTTACTTACGACCGAAAATTTCAATAAATATAAATTGTATCAAAAATTACAAATAAATAATCAAAATATTCGCGCGACATCTGTCATTATGACATTAGGTCGTGCGTTAAAAACACAAACGCACAGCCAAAGGCACACGTATGTTATAAGCGATATACGAGCTAAGTAGTCCGTGACGTAAGGGACATTTACACATACGGTCGTAGGTAAAATAGTATATTATTATACAAGTTTTATAAGACGTCAAATTGGCGCACGAGTTGTTTTGGGCACGACGAGCGTAGCGAGGAGTGCCTAAATGGAACGAGTGCGCCAATACGTCTTATAAAACGAGTGTAATATACTATTTTTTCTACTTTGCGTCATTAATTTTATATAAATTTAGAAATTGTGGTTACTATATCGCGCTAAACTAGAATCTAGGGTATTTTGCGGGTACCACGTCGCAGCACTGTAGTAACTGTCAATTTCGTTAAAGATGAGATCGATGAGCTAACATCATGACAAAATCTAATTGTGAATAATTTTACTCTACTTTAGCCTACAAGTTTGAATAAATATTCAGCGAGGTCACAACGATGATCATAATGGAGCTTGGGGCAACACTTTTAACCCTACTGTGATAAATACATGAAACTTAACCTAAAAAGTAAACAACTTTAAAATAGTGGGCCATAAGTATAATAATCAGAATAGAAGTGTTTGGCGGTGACTGATTAGTTACTTCGAAGAACAAGAACTTACTAAATAATTGTTATAAGTAACGCTTAACGTTTGATAGCGGTGTCTACCTAATTCCGCTACGTAGCCGTTGCGGCTTATATATTTACAAGCACTTATAATTGAAACCCAATTCTTATTTCGGCAAAATAGTTTATTAGAATAAATTATACTTAGTAAAATTACATGTGATGGAGGTAATACAAATACGTTGCACACAACCAGAACTAAGACGAAGTCGAAAGCGACGGACAAAAACGAATATGAATTGAACCGAGCATCCAAGCGTCCAAAATATTACCGAAAACTTATACGTTACATAAACTAAGAAATCCTCTACAGTTTAAATGTACTATAGCTTCGTACGTGTATGCTGATAAACCATTTATGGCGCATATGCAATCTCGCAGCAGTAATTAAAATCGTACGTATCTACGATGTAGGTTTGATCTTCGCATAATACCTTATTAAAGTAAATGTGGTCCTTGAATTATATCTGAAAAGGAGATTTGATGTTTAGTTGAAAAGAATGATAACGATCACTTACTAGAGTCGTAAAACATCACCGTAAACGTCATGCTGGCGTATTTTGATGAACACAGCAAAACTAAGAAAGCCCCAATCCTTTGGCCATACTATAGCAGGCTACACCCATGTTTAAATATGTATAGAATATTGATATTTCGCAGTTTATGTGATTGCAAGCGATTAAGAAGATGCAGTGTGTGGTTATGTTGGGTTATGTATTGTACATTTGACATATGGCATTTGATATCACTGTGTACCAATCAGACAAAAATGTTACTGTTTTCGGTATTACAATGTGTTAATTGTAACACCGAAAACAGTGTTACAATGTGTGCATTGTGAATGCAAAGTAGAAAAAAAATATTGTTGTTTTTACCTGTCCACATAAACGCAATGTTATTTCTTTCCAAGAAAAACGTACACCATATACAGAGTGTTTCCTAAGTTCATGCTTTTCTATGAACAATATAGATGATACTCATTTGTCTCTGCTATTAAAATATTTTTAATCGTTTGTCGATTTTTATGATGTTTATTATTTGAAGAGAAACGAAAGCGGTTAAAAATATTTTAATAGTAGAGACAATTTTGTGTAGCTTTTTTATTTAACAAAAAGGTTATATTTTGAAAGCTCAATTGTTTAAATTTTTGTTTCAGAAGCTATTTGATCTGTATTTCAGACAATATTGGGACATATTTATACAACGAACCTAGTAGTACAATTGAATTTGGTAGAACTTTATAAAGATGACGAAGAAACCATATCTAACATTTCTTTCTTTTATGGGCAATATCTTCCTAATTTAAACAAAAAAATATATATTTTTCTCATTAAAATAATAATTTATTTAAACTAGTTCACATCAAATGACCAATTGTATTGTTTTACAGTCTGTTAAAATTAGATGCTGCGAATTAATAATACAGAAAGCTGATGAATTAACCAAAAAATCATTAAAATGAAACAAACAGTTTTGTCTAGATTTGTTTTGTAAATTTCCACAAGAATGCCTTTGTTAGTACGTAGTGAATTCTGCACTTATGTAATTAAAAATATGTCGGCATTATAAAATTAAACCTTGCTTGTTCGTAATCAAATTATCAGTTTGATTTGAAAAAGCTAATGTGCAAATAAGGCGAACTAATCAAAAAATAGCTAGTGCCCATTCGGTACGCACATGTAGCAAGCAGGGCTGCGGAGTCGGTAAAACAATTCTCGACTCCGACTCCAGATATTTTTCGTGGTCCGACTCCGACTCCAGAAAAATTGCATACAAAAATATATTCAAATAATTCTGTGTAATAAAATTCTTACATGTAAATAATCACAAATTCGACATAGAATAATACAACCGAGCAATATTAAATTTGCTATGAAAACAAAAATACTACCAAGAAAAAAAAGAAACAGAAACAAATTCAATAAGTTAAATTTCTATTCGAGTATGGTGATTGTATTAAACATATGGCTTGTGCATATCAAATTACTCACAAACAAATGCTGAACCCATAGGAAAAACAGAAGTTTTATTTGTGTCCAGCGAATTTGTTTGCAAAAATATTTAAACTGACAATCTAAATGTAAATAAAACCGACCTATAAGATATCAAAAAAAAATCTGATGTGGCCAGGCACATGACTTTATCATACTATATATCTAAATATAAAATTAATAGTAATTGAGATTCTATTTGACCGAGATCGGTCGTATCTGCATTAAAATAAAACTAGTTAGCCAGGATTTGACAGATATTTTGATACCATCTAATGTCATTAGAATGAAAATATCTGTAAAATCCTGGCTACTAGTTTTATATTAATGCAGACACGACCGATCTCGATCAAATAAAATTCGCTCATACAGCTAAACTATTATTTTACAAAAAAATGTCAGCCATAAATTATACAAAAATTCCTCTACTTGAATATACTATTTAATTATTTTGACGGAATTACAGAAATGGTGGCGCATTTGCAAAATCGTTGAAAAATGCTAAGAGGAAATCATCAGTTCCCTTGGACTCTTTTGAACAAAAATAATAAATAGTCGTATAACATGAGGAATTTTTTTCTTGACAAAGATGATGAACGTATAAGGAAAAATAGAACCAAAAATACATAGACAAAAATCCTGTACCTACTTGTGTTCAGCGAGCATTCAATAAAAATTTCCAATATCAAATAACTAATATACAATTGAAAGTCGTTAATATTCGTTGGAATTTATTCAATAAATTGTCGAGGGATGATATTTAAAACCTAAAATGGTATGGAGAACAGTCCACAAACAAAAATATACGTAATTTGTTAGACAAGGAAACAACGCGTATTTCGGAAACGCGCTTTCACTCCAAAACAGACAGAGAGAAAAGTGGTGGTAGTCGCAATTACAGATGCGTGGTGGGGCGGCATTCCTGACCGAGCGCGGACATTTGAAAAACTGGTTTCAAAACGAAAATACGAACCAAAATATTGCGGCTGTGGCTTAGTTAGTGTTAATCTCAACCAACAGACCGATAATTTGTTTATAAATGATCTAAATCAATCGCGAAATATCGGTGAAAGTAGGAACAATGTGACTGATTAGTGATATTGTGTCGGACTTTCAAGTGCATTTCTGCGATTTTCTGGAAACTATCATGCGGGACTGCGTAGCTGTACGGAAGTTGGTTTGTTTTGGTTATGTTTATGACTTTGTCGCATACGTACTTATGTGGGGTTATGTTTCTTAATTAGGCGTGGACAGAATTATTGTGCAATGGAAGTCAAGATAGGCATCAACGATGGATAGAAAAGGTCAGATTTATTTGTTTAGTTATTTTTAAGACTGCGAATGGGGTTAATTAAAGAACACAAGCATTTTGGAGTATTTATAAAGAATAACGAGTAGTATTAAACTCAAAATGACCAACCTACCGGTGATAGCATAAATAATTCTTGTGTAAAATAGGAGCATATTCCATTTTATAAAGAAAATTGATGTAGTATAATAATATATACATATTTATTGATGGACAGATTTCCGCTAAAATCTCAAAATCTTTTTTCGGCACGATTACAACACTGTACATACTACGTATGGTAAAGTAAATGCGTATTGATCGGACCACAAATAGAAACGGTATGTAAAAACACAAATAATCAGACCACATAGAAAGAAGTTATTTATAAAATGTAATTTCTTTGTTGATTCAAAATATCAGTAGGTATTAAACTGTTTTCTCATTAGAGAACATACAAATCATCACGACTCCATTTAACCGACTTTCTATCTCTAATAATAACAAAAGCTGTACGGAAGGAAGAATTAAGAAATTTTGAAAGCTGAAAATAATCATGATTATGGCTACAGGTATACGTTCTGAATAAATGATACTACATTGAACTACGGGTCTACTTCTCAATCTCATTCTCTCTTTTGTTCAAATTTATCTTTTCAAATTTCTGCCAGATTACTTTTGTTAATCGTTTTCACTTTCGTTTGGAAACTGTGTTTTGTAATTTGTTTATTTACATATGTATGTAGGTAGGTATTTTGTACAAGACCTAATAGAATATTTGGTTTTATTTGTTTACTGCCTACTGAGGCAACGTCCATCTCGCATGTTTTTTTCTATAGTAATTAAACCTGGACTCGGAGTCGGTACATTTTTTCCGACTCCGATTCCTCTGAAATTTGTCTGAACTCCGACTCCACGACTCCGACTCCACAGCCCTGGTAGCAAGTCCTCAAAGAAGATTTTTATGTATTAGAAAATGCTATGTGGCGATGCATCAATGTCCGATGCATTTACTGTTGCAGTGCAACTCTGACGGTCCGAAATCACAAACGAATATTGTACAAATTTGTTGGTATGTCATAGATTTTTTGAGTTACATAAAAATCAGCCGGTAATCAAGGATGGATGTAAAATATACGGTGAACGAACTTAAAAAGAAAAATAAATCACTCATGGCATCGTTTAGACCAATCAATAACAAAAATTTTCGATTTGCGTGGTAAATATATTTTATACCCCCGGCTTAAGACGAGCACACTGGACGCCTGTTCTGTTTACAGACGAGTCCAAATTTCGTTTAACTACTGGTATTTATTTTGTATAAAAGTCGTTATTTTTTTTGTTTATAGCAAAATCGAACACCATTGGAGATAGACAATGAAAAAGAAATGTCTGGTTTTAACTAGCAATCTACGCACTCATTTTTCTCAATTTTTTTTTATTAATCCTGGTTTAGTTATCGAAATAGAGGTGGGTAGTTCTATGGAACATCTGAAAGCTGGTTTTAAGCTATGTTTGATAGTTGGGGTATTTCACGTGAAGCGGACAACGAAAAAAAGTGAGGTTTTTAAATTCGTTCATAATCGGCCAAATTGTACGTCTAGAAGATATAAATGTGCATACAGAATATTTTTTTAATGTGAGGTTTAGTTGCCAAGTTATGGCCATCTAACGAATTGATGTGAAGAAAATACGTATCTTTTGGAAGCAATTTTTCAAATTAAACAAATTTACAATAAAATATTAAAAGTGGTGGTTTATATAGAAAATTTGTTGATCTTTTTAATTATGAAATCAAATTCGTAGTTGGAATTTTTTTCTTGTATAAAACCAGAAGTAAATTTTTTAAATTAAATTTTTATTAACTTCGCCCCTTTTTAAAAAAATAATTTTACTCTCATAGTAAAGCTTAAAGTGTGTAGATAATACACTGAAAGTTTTAAAATGGGATCTCAAATAGTTTAGGAGATACGTGTATGTAAATACATTCGTGTCGTACTGTGCGTAGTTGGAATTTTTTTTCGCGTATATTGAATGCTCTACCAGAGGATGTTAGATGTTTGCGACCGCCGGCCGCGTGCATTTGCTCGTCGTCTGAGAGCGATACTCAAAACTGAAACCTATTATTCGTTAGATGAATTTTACAGAAGCCCGCCTAAATAGGCATCTTACGTCGACATTATAATTGATTTGTTTTTGTTCTCTGTTGAGCTCTGTTTTCAAAATGTATAAATGTATACGTTGTATTTCTACACCATACCCATAACTCCCAATAGCTGACCGTATCCGGCTCGACGGACCAATGTTTTCGCCAAAGGCGATAGAAATAACAAAAACCACAGTGGACTGTATACGAAAGAACAATTAGCACATAACAAACAAGTAATGACAATGATGAACGATCAAAACGTTCGATTCCCACGTTGATAGATTATATTATAGAATAAATATCCAATACTAAACCAATAACGTACCAACTAGATCAATATAGAACAATACTGAACCATCAAGTAGACCAAATATCTATCACCAATGAATAATCACTTCAATAATTGTCGAACACAACGAAACGACTTGCTCTCACGAATATTTTGTAGCGAATGAATCGGCCGAAAAATCACCTAGACCAGCTGTCTCCCTCGAAACCACTTCCAATGTTAACCAGGTTCAACTATATCCCGGCCACAGCTGGTCTCACAAAAACTCAACTAGACCAACATAGACTATAAATATAAAAATCAATCTCGGACAACAAAATATTAAGATTAGACCAATATTTAATTATTTGCCTAAACAACTGTATATGAATAAAGTTATCTATCTATCTATCTATCTATCTTGTATAAAACCAGAAGTAAATTTTTTAAATTAAATTTTTATCAACTTCGCCCCTTTTTAAAAAAATAATTTTACTCTCATAATAAAGCTTAAAGTGTGTAGATAATACACTGAAAGTTTTAAAATGGGATCTCAAATAGTTTAGGAGATACGTGTATGTAAATACATACGTGTCGTACTGTGCGGGTACTAGGAGCTTGCTGAGCTCGCATTGTTTGCACGAAAACGCATTAAAACAAAATGAAACAGCATTGTAAGAATTTTTAGAGAATTTGTACTATTTTACCAGGAGAATCAATACTAATTTGTTTTACAAGAAGGCCTTCGGTTGATGGAATAAAAGCGTGCATTTTTTTTTGTTCCTAGAATGGTGATTGCAGCATCAAATCGGGGTTGCAGAAAAATCCTCTGCAGTTTAATATCGGCTGCGGAGCAGTAATAAATGGCCGTTTCTTTTAAAGATGATTTAGCCCATTCGTACAATCGCATGGGTGTAATGATTGCTTTACTTGGAGGTAACTGTAAGCTTGCACGTGTGACTAAGCGTTTGAGATTCCCCCCAAGACCATCACATGGCCCCTTTCCGTGAGACGTTGCGTGAAAATGAATTTCTGCATCCGTATTAAAATCTTCTTTGTAAAAAAATAGATTCACAAAGTTAACACTATATCGCCCGGGTAAGTGTACGCGCACATTATGCGTTGTATTCTAGTATCACGTCAAATGGCCTTGAGTCCCAGAAAGGGATGGTGCTCGCGCTCAGCAAGCACTTAGTACCCGCACAGTACGTCACGTATGTAGCTACATACACGTATCTCCTAAACTATTTGAGATCCCATTTTAAAACTTTCAGTGTATTATCTACACACTTTAAGCTTTATTATGAGAGTAAAAATATTTTTTTAAAAAGGGGCGAAGTTATTAAAAATTTAATTTAATAAATTTACTTCTGGTTTCATACAAGAAAAAAAATTCCAACTACGAATTTGATTTCATAATTAAAAAGATCAACAAATTTTCTATATAAACCACCACGTTTAATATTGTATTGTAAATTTGTTTAATTTGACAAATTGCTTCCAAAAGATACGTATTTTCTTCACATCAATTCGTTAGATAGCCATAACTTGGGAACTAAACCTCACATTACAAAAATATTCTGTATGCACATTTATATCTTCTAGACGTACAATTTGGCCGATTATGAACGAATTTAAAAACATCACTTTTTTTTCGTTGTCCGCTTCACGTGAAATGCCCCAGTTACTGACTGCATGAAACATTAAAACCATTGAGTCATATGTGCATTCAATACCATTAAATATTATTGCGAGGGAGAATGTGTTCTTCTTTGTCGTTTTGTACGTGGACCATGTTTTGTACAACTTTAACAAAAAAAAAAACATCACATGCAAATACATGCAGTAAAATCGTATTGAATGTTGAAGTTCGTTATGGTCATTAGCTCTTTCAATAGGTATATAGCTACTGGATATTTTCATTGATTTCAGCAAATTTCCCTGATAATATTTTAAGCAGATTACGTTCTTTGTCCGTATGCAGGAATACGAGTAGAGAGGATTAACTTTACTTTATGCCAGGAGATTTTGTTGAATACAACTGTATTGTTAGATGGCGCTGTAAACTCTCTCCTCGCAGTTCGGCCTTGTTTTGACTATAAATACAGTAGAGCGTCGATAAACCGAACTAGTTGGTGATTCGGATTATCAAATTGTTCGGATTATCAAATATTGCAGCTAACTACTAGAAACTACGAGATTTGATAGAAGTTCAATCTTAATAAAACCAACACCATTCGATCCCGCTCTTCTTAAACTATAGGAATGTCAAAAAGTAAAAATCGAAGGATATCAAAGAGATATCGAAGGGATATCGAAGACATAGCAAAGGGATATCTGAAGGATTTATTTATTATTTATTTTAGACTCATTTATGATTTATTTATTATTCATTTTTTGGGACCGATTGGGATCGAAAGTAATTCGGATTGCTAATATATAAAACAAAAGCAACATTTTCCTGTAAACAGGAACCGACAAAAATGGCTTTTCCCTAGGTTACTCAGTGATTTATTTTATTATTATTTTTTTGAACGTTCGGATTAGCGAACGTTCGGATTACCGAGGTTCGGATTATCGACGCTCTACTGTATTATGTCATATTAATCTAAGCGAAGCCGCGAAGTCAAGAGCCCGAATGTTTATAAAAAACATTACATAATACATTAAGTATTAATTATTAAAAAGAGCAAATATATAGTTAATAAATAAATAGTAATAATATAGGTCTCTACTGAATTTTTGGTGAAGGGCTCTTGTGATCGCGGTTTCGCGTAATGTGACATGAAACTTCAACGCGCTTTAGCGGCTACACAGTTTGGCCAAAATAACTGATTAAGTTGTGCAATTTGTGGAGAATTTATTGTAGTTTTACCAGAATCTAAGCTGTTTTGTAATTACACGCACATCACATAAAGTAGGAAAATTTGGCCTTCTTTCAGCGCGCTCGAGCGGCCAAACCATTCAACCAAAAAATACACTTGAGGGTGCCTTTTATTGCAAATTTAGTATACTTTATTTTTGTGTATAGTGGTCTACGTCGAAAAGTGCATAGTTTTATGACTTTTTGGAAATAAACTGCAGAAAAGTAGAACATTTTGAGTTATTTGCGATTTTCGTTGTGAAGCCATATCCGTGTTTAATACTCTTCACAGCTGTTATTAACGCATATAATCATCATGCTGAATTAAAAACAAAATACTTATTCTTCTGCCAATATTAAATTGTTACACATTGTCACTATCAACGTTACAAATTGATACACGGGGAACACCACAAGTAATAATTACTTTTTGCAACGAATTGCCAAACAAATTACACTGTTTGACTAACAAAAAAAAGGTTAATTGATACGTATCCATCAAACTATAAACTCAACCCTTTAGTTCGACCAAAATAAATTTCAAATCAACTCATAAATACAAATTACTCATATTTGAAACATTGCAATTACGACTAGTTTGTTGGTATATGAATTTGCATTGAAATTAAACTTTGATTGGCGCTCATTTTATTTGATTATGTGAACGAATCAACCGTTCGATGATTTATGATAATAAAGGGAATATTTAATGTTAGTTTGACGTTACATAACTTTTGTACGTATACTAATAACCGATTTTATTGATTCTGAACCAAGAACCAATCGTGTAGGTAAATTAATAATTAACTGCTGTTCAATTTACTTCATGAAGTTTCTACGATTTATGTAGTCATGGTAATCGCCACTTTTTGAAACTATAAAACAATATAGCTTAGTAGACCAGGCAATAGAGACTTTTTCGTGACAAAAATAGTATCAGCAAGCCGCCGGTCCCAGGTCACGTGGAACAGTCCGTAGATGCATTGTGATGTGTTTTCGACTAGCAAATATCATTACTTAATTTGTTATAAACAAAAAACCTAAAAAAATCGTGCTTTTTTTTCGTTGTTCGCTTGTAAAAGCTGAACCGATGGAGCAACCTTGAGACGAATTGTAGAGAGTGAAAAGACAAAAAAAATTAACCCTACACGGACCCGATCGGATTAATATTAACGGAGGAAATTCGGAAAAACCGGAGAAATCTGCATCTTTTTCAAAAATTCATAACTCCGCCATTTTCAAAGTTGTAACGCAGGCTTTTCGCGAGAAAGTAGCGATTGGTGGGTACTTTAAGTGTGCACAACCCAGGCTTTGTCCGATGATTAGTTTTTGCACAATTGCGATTTGAATTATTTTTATGCAGTATGGTTCGGCGAGCCTGGATGCGTCGGAGGTGGTCCGAATTTAATTTTTTTAACTTATTTCGAAAGTAGAAGTATTGTGCTACAAAACGTCTATTCTGATTTTGCGTTAAAATGTTGCGAAATAGGCGAAAAATGCTTGCAAACTTGACCGACATCTGCCGCGCGCTCAAACGCTGTAGAGTAGTGGGGTAGGCGGCCGACTCGGGGAAATGCGCAGCGCGTTGGGATTACTATAGATACGCGCTTCCCCGCGTCGACAGCCTACCCCCACTACTCGACCGGTTTGGAGCGCGCCGCAGTTTTCGGTCAAGTTTGCAAGCATTTTTCTTTTTCTTTACTTCTACTTTCGAAATGCGTAAAAAAAATTAAAATCGGACCACCTCCGAAGCATCCAGGCTCGCCGAACCATATTGCATAAAAAAAATTCAAATCGCAATTGTGCAAAAGCCATTCATCGGACAACGCCTGGGTTGTGCACACTTAAAGTACCCATCGATCGCTACTTTCTCGCGAAAAGCCTGCGTTATAACTTTGAAAATTCCGGAGTTATGAATTTTTGAAAAAACGCAGACTTCTCCGGTTCTTCCGAATTTCCTCCGTTAATATTAATTCGATCGGGTCCGTGTAGAGTCCATTTTTTTCGTCTTTTCATTCTCTACAATTCGTCTGTTGACAGTGTCAAGATTGCTCCATCACTTCAGCTTTTACAAGCGAACAACGATAAAAAGCACGATTTTTTTAGGTTTTTTGTTTATAACAAATTAAGTAATAATATTTGCTAGTCGAAAACACATCACAATACATCTACGGACTGTTCCACGTGACGTGGGACCAGCGGCTTGCTGATACTATTTTTGTCACGAAAAAGCCTCTATTGCCTGGTCTATAGCTTGCACTTGGTTACCGATAAAATAAATATGAATAACATAGGTACCAGGAAGAATCATCAATATGTCATTAGGAATGAAACATCCCTCTCCACCAGCATGGACTATTATACACTGTTAAAAAAAATAGGGAAACACTTATTTCGAAACCTGTAACTTTTTAAATACTAGTTCTAGGCAAATCAGATTTGGTATACTTTAACGGCATATATTTAACTACAGAAAATTACAAAAACTATGTTACAACTCTTAGTTACTTCTAAGTTACACTTAAAAATGTAAATTAATAACGCGTCAGTCAAGCTGATCCCACACGTGTTCAATAGGATTCAGGTCAGGACTTAACGCCGGCCATTCCATGACCTGAATTCCGACGCAGTGGGGTATCTGGCCCGAAAATCTGGCCAAAATTATTGTTTCACCTATAAGGGCTCTAGATGTGTTGTTTTATTTATGTATAGCATTTTAACCTTCATACTAAGTATTTGAAGGTTAACAACTAAATAAACAGAATAAAACAGTACAAAATTGGGAAAAAAGCAAACTGTATTACAAATTGTTCTTCACTGCAGTACACCTATTGTAAATTAATTACTGCTACAAGATTTGTCATCAATTTTTTTTGTGATTTAATTTATATTACTGTGTGAAACTTCCAAAAATATATATTGCATGTCCTGATTAAATACGCATAATAGACGGATTTCAAATTGAACAATACATGTCGTTTCTGAGTTATATGAGATAATATTTTTGGGTCTGTTATGTTGTAAGAAAATCCTGAAAAAAGTTTGATTTTGTAAGACCAGTGGTAGAGGAAGAAAATGAAAGTTTACACCAGTCGATATTGTGTATTGAAACGGTACATACGCTATTCATGCTATTTTCCGTTCGATGCATTCCTTTTAAGACGTGATAGTAGAGACAATTAAGAATCTATTTAACCATATTTATCACTAGAAAAACTATTATTTTTAGTATTATTTCAAAATTATCTAATACTTATACTTATTGTTTCCATGGAACTTTCGAAATGTGGTCTTCCTTGAAGCTGAAACAGTCGTTTTTCTAATGGTATGACCCTAATACGCATGTTTTGAACCCAGATTCGCATTCTGCATAAACACATTTATCGAAAACGCCTAACCAGCTTCTATTCACAAGCTTACTATTGTCTCTCCTCAACAATAATCCATTTTAATGCAGAGAACTGTGTATCCGAGTAGGTGCTTTAGATGTATTTTCTTGCCCTGAATATAAATCCGATTCGCTTCAAGCAACAAATTCCCAAGAAATTCACATACAACTACAAAGTTTAAGGTTTTTTTCGGATGATTTTTAAGAGTCTAGGTCATCGGGGTTGTTTGCTATATATGATCCAAAACGGAAAAATATACGTAAAGAACGGCATTTACAACATACAAGATGCATTGAACATAAAATTGTCAATATCTTGATAACCGTAATCATTTGTATATAGGTAAATATGGTTAAATATGTTCTAAATTACCTCTACTATCACGGTTTCAAGGATTTGCATCAAATTACATCTAAGCCCGTACATCAATTTTTGGATCTTCCTTTACAACGTGATAGAAATAAAATCACAAAAACCGCATCCGCACCTATCCGCAGTATATTTTGTAGTAGTTGTAATGTTAAATATGTGTACTATAATTTGAACCACTTTCAAGAGCTTAATTAAGCTAAACACTAAACTAAAACACTCAAATTCTGCATAAAACAATGTCGAATGAAAGTTTATACGTGGTTCTAAAGAAGGTATAACAAAAAAGTCACATTTTTCCTTAACACACAAAATTACAACCGTTTTCAAGAGCGTCAACTTATGTGCATCTATGTTTAGCCATAGTAAATCTAACTTTTGGCTGACAAGGACACGTGGCGCAGGGCTCAGGTGAAAAAATATTGCCGCCTTTTAATACATCGGTCCTTTACCTATCCCAGAAGCTAGTTTACTTTTTGGTATTTAACAGTTTAGAAATTTGATTTATGGCCAGCTTTTTGGGTCAAATACCCCAATGTGCGTCGCAACGAGTTAAACGAAATCTGGACTCGTCTGTAAACAGTACAGGCGTCCAGTGACGAAGTTGCCAATCTCTGTGATCCAGAACAAACCTCCTTTGTGATACTGCAAGAGGCGTGGTGCGCGGACAGGTCTTCTTAGTTTCAAAATCGCTTCTTTTAATATGTTTCTTACAGTTAACCAGAAATTTCTATTCTATGTGCTCGTGTTAGGTCGTTTAGGAGGTCTCGTGCTGTGGCAGAACGCTGACGTAGAGAGGAAAGGCCAAGAAATCGGTCTTGATTTTGAGTAGTTTTTCGATTTCGACCTTGTCCAGCTCTTCTAACATATTGGCCAGTCTCCTGAAACCGATTTCATCAACGCTGAATAACAGAAGGGGAAACTCGAAGGTCCCTGCTAACATGTCGTTTTTTTAAGCACTGTATTTCAAACAAATGCATTTTTATCCACCAAGAATATAACGTTGAGAATTGGTATTGCTGGACAACTTTTATGCAATGATCTCGAAACAAATTTGGTAAGAGCGTCACGTGACGGCAAGGCAAATTTTATATTTACACGTTCGACGTCACTGTGAATATTTATGTTTTTGCGAAAGCAATTCGTGGTCCGTAACGTTGTGAATATACCGCTTTGAGGGAGTGTTAAATAAACAATAACAGTCGTACGGCATTTGATGTTTTATTTATCTGACAGTATAGCGTTATTTTATGGACCTCCTGTGACTAAGATAAATATTTTATTAGGAATAAACAAATAATGCGAATAAACGTTTTGGGGGAGGTTTGTTTGATATTGAGATATGATGTACCAGTGATAATATTTATAGACGCATTTCAAAATCGACTGGAATTTCTGCTGGTTTCTGTACGAAGAATTATAATTTTTTAAATTAACGAAATTGTTGGTTGAGTTAAAATCAGATATTTTAAGGTTGCAATAAATGGTTTTCTGACTAAAGAAATTATTAGTTTGTTGAAGGAATTAATGTGGATCTATTATTGGCAAGAACTTTTCGGAGGGTACAGTAGAGCAAAATCTCAGCGTGTCACCGCCTTTTGGGATGTCGCACATCCTCGACCAGTGGTTGGTTTTCCCAGACCTACATATAGTCAAGGTTAGGGTAGCAAAGTGTACGCTGATTCGGAATCGGAACTTGAACCTGCATGCACTGTGCTCTATACTGCCGATCACAGGGCCTTTTTAGCAATTTAGCCAGACGCATGACATCAACTGAGCAGTCGGCTTTCAGTAGGTGTGGCTTATGGGAGTATACGGCGGTCGGTCTGCACAGGCCCGGACTAATTATAATTCTTTTTCTGTAAATTTGCAGAGAGTGCAACATATTGACTATATTTGTTTAACTAAAGAAATTAAAAATATATAATAATCACAAAAATACTCTGGATTAAGGTTATAACAAATAATGGAAAATAAATCTTATAAATGTAACATAAATACGAATATGAATACTGGCCAGTAAACAAAACCATTTTATTATTTTGATGTCGAATGCTGGCGGATTTATTTATTTTGGTTTTTCTGATGTAACACATTCGAATGTGTGTGTACCTATTTATAATACTTTTAATTAATAATATTCTGTGACTATCAAACACATCTTGATCGAAACTATGTTTTACTAAACTAGAAAATATATTTGATGCGATTTGGTGATGTTCTGTCTATACATATATCCGTAAAATGCTTCGAACAAACAACTCTGGACATTGTCGTCTTCCAGTTACATCGGTCTACAAACTGTATCCATAATTCCTACTGGGCAGGAATCGTTGGAAACATACATTTAATTAGAAATTTCATGCGTATAAAAACACATTAAAATGTAATTAATCAAACTCACAGTCAAAAAACGCCATATAAAAGCGAACATGGTAGGTGTATCATAGCCCGAGGAACAAACAAATACATGATAACTCAGATGTGAATTTAAAACGGAATATACATACGAAAACAAGAATTAATAAATATCAGAGAAAGCAGCAAACTACAATTAACTCACGCATGGAGGCTCAAGCTGTGAACACAAAGCAATATTCCGCAACAGGCGAGAACGAAACAACATGGGCACTATAATTTTTAAATTTAAACAATTAAGGTTAATTTTTACGAAGTTGGTACGATAAACGTAAATATGAGAATCTAATGGGCAGATCTCGGGATTAAATTACTACCTAGAAATTCGACAGACTCAAAATTTACTTGCCCATTAAATTTGTGGTGTTGCCTACGCACCAGGGTAGTCGGAAATTGGCAAATGTGGCTTTATTCGGCTTTTATATTATTTATTATTTAATAATCAGTGGCCGGACAAAAATGTATATTTTCCAGTGTCGTGCATGGGACACGTGTTGGTGGGGACGCGAGCGGCTAGCCGGTCTGGCTTCGGCTCATGTGGTGTAGATACCAGTACACCTGCTTTGGCGTTGATCTAGTACAGTCGCTTGCCGTGTTTAAATCTCCGCTTCGTCGATAGATAATTTGAGAAGTTTCTTTATATTGTGTTGTTTCTTGAAATTTTGTGTGAATATCTGTTGTTAGTTTCCATTTCGAATTTGTTCTTCTGTTTTATACTTAGAGTTGAATTATTTTTTTATTTTATAGTTGTACTTAGTTTGAAAATCCTGCAATGAATCGTTTGCTAGCTGAGTTTGGCAATACTATCACGTTCGTTAAGAAAGGGGAAGTGGTTTGCAATTTCTGCTCACAAAATTTAATTATTCGTAATAAACAATGTCTTCGGGCTCATGTAAAAACAAAAAACACATGGAAAATGTATCAGGACCGTCAACTAAAAACTTTTTTGATGATTTAAGTGAAACATTTATTTCTGCTAATATACCTTTCACTAAAATTAATAATCCCGTTTTTAAAAAAATTACCAAGATATATAATTTATTATATATCTCATATTATATATTTATTATATATAATTTATTATATATAAAGAACAAATTCCCTGTTTTTACGGCTTTCTCGCTCACATATTGTCTTTTGCAGATTACATGCACCGATGATGGCAGCCATGCCGAAACATGTCTGTAGTAAATAAATGTTTTACCTGCGAAGAAAAAGGAGGCTTTTATTTAATTTCCATGCTAATTAGTTATAAAAAGAATACTTATAGCGCACTAGAAACCACTTAAACCTATATAATGTATCGGATTATCAATTTAACGTTATGGGACTAACGGACGGTATCGTTTGACATGAAGTGGTCCCAATTTTAAGCTCATATGACTCCTCCTCTTTTATATTATCTCGATGTTTGAATCAAAATATGATTAAGTATGTTTTGACCCAAAAGAATAAACACAAACAATATATTTCTTAAAAACAAGATATCTTTTCTATCTGTGATTAGGAGGATGCGTCATTTGCTGGTTTTCCTGGCATGGGAATGAATCATCCTGTCTCTATAGGATCCCCAAAATTAACGGTCGGCCCCTGATGTTCATGTCAATCGATATAATTTTGTAAGGGCCGTCTAGGTCTCTCTATAGCCAAACATGTTATAAGCAAGCCACTGTGATCTTGAATATGCAAAAGCACTATCGGTTTCCCGAGAACACGTATATTAAGATCAAACAACCCTTTGTATACCGCAGTCATTCAGCATTAGACAATGCCAGTGAATGGCTCGTTACACTGAGACTACAATACACTGACTAGAAACGCGATGTTTCAATTATATGTGATTGTATATGTGGTTATATGGTCTTATAAAGAACGAGGTTTATTTAGTTCAAATAATTAGGATTGTTTTGAGTGAAAGCATTAAAATTTTATAAATTATCGAAATTATTGGTTGAGTTAAAATGCGATATTTTAAAGTTCCGATAAATGGTTCTTTGATTAAAGAAAGTATTAGTTTGTTGAAGGAATTAGTATGGATGATAAAAGCACTGATAACTATATTTAATTATAATGCAATATTTATGCTGTTTTGTAACTGATTGTTGGGAACTTTCTAGGTTCCATTAAAAAGGATTAAATACGAAATGACAAATAGTCATAAATACTGCATCTCAGACACATGTTGCGAACCCATTTTTACCAGATTTTTGCATCAAATGCTCGAATTCGTATTCAAACGAGTCTGTGCCTGCAATCTGTAGTTTGCACAAGATAACTCTGTCACGCGGAAGACATCATGCAACGCGGAAAGCCAAGCAAGGAACAGCGTTCTGTAATTATCGCTGTTCATCAGGAACGATTGTCAGTTCGTGAAAATGCAAGAAATAAGTCCACGATAAGTGAATCAACGATAAGTGACACTCTTCACCAATATGAAGAAACATGGAATTTGGTTGACGTGTTCGGCCGGTACTATCACGAATAATTTCCCAAGCGGATGAAGAACGATTAAAATTAAATTTTAAGCAAAACAGAAAATTGACCGCACCTAAAATCACCTCTGAAGTCAATCGCGATCGTGAAAGATCAATTTTCGTAAGCACAGGGAAACGACGTCTCCAAGCGGAAAATCTGCATAGACGCGTTGCCGTACACTAACCATTGCTTGGTCGGGAAAATCGTCAGACACTATTGTTTCCAGTCTTCGTTTGTCCAACTTCAATGTGTTCGTGTCCACTGAAGTCGTTTCTGACGATTTCCCCGACGAAGCAATGGTTTTCGTACGGCAACGCGTCCATGCAGATTTTCCGCTTGGAGACGTCGTTTCCCTGTGCTTGGTCTTTCACGATCGCGATTGACTTCAGAGGTGATTTTAGGTGCGGTCAATTTTCTCTTTTGCTTAAAAATTAATTTTAATCGTTCTTCATCCGCTTGGGAAATTATTTGTGATAGTCCCGGCCGAACACGTCATCCAAATTCCATGTTTCTTCATATTGGTGAAGGATGTCACTTATCGTTAACTTATTTCTTGCATTTTCACGAACTGACAATCGTTCCTGATGAAAAGCGATAATTACAGAACGCTGTTCCTTGCTTGTTGGCTTTCCGCGTCGCATGATGTCTTCCGCGTGACAGAGTTATCTTGTGCAAACTGCAAATTGCAGGCGCAGACTCGTTTGAATACGAATTCGAGCATTTGATGCAAAAATTTGGTAAAAATGGGGTCGCAACATGTGTCTGAGATGCAGTATTTATGAATCTATTTGTTATTTCGTATTTAATCCTTTTTACTGGAAACTAGAAAATTCCCAACAACCAGTTACAAAACAGCATAAATGTTGCATAATAATTAAATATAAAAATTATTTTAAATTAGCACATTTAATGATGTCGTATGTTACTGGAAATCAACGTTAAGAATGTGTTCGCTATTTGGTAGAAATAGAGGTGCCTATTGCTACGTTATCAGTGCTTTTATCATTATTTCCTATATATATTATTTCCTATGTGTTTACTATGAGAGTAGGCTCTATACTGCCGATCACACGGCCTTTTCAGTTATTTAGCCAGACGCATGACATCAACTGAGCGGTAGGCTTTCACCAGTCTATTAGTTATATTCAAGATAAGGCCGAACTACGAGGAGAGAATTTACATCGGCATCTAAAAATACAGTTGGATGAGGTATTCACACTAAAAATAAATTTAATTTAATCAAAATATGGTTTCTTTGGCTGAAGTAAACCTATTTTTAAGCCAAAGTAAACAATGTTTTTGAGGAGTCTACGCAAATCAATACCACGATATTCAAACATTGTCGGAGGCCACTATATTATAACATCACACAAAAAGACGAGTTTTGCTCTTCCTTCAAAGACACTCTGTCACAGTGCCTTCAACATCTCAATTAATTCCGACTGCGCCCTGTGGTCGCCGCAAATTCTGAATATCCCTTTGATCCCTATCGTGTAGGATGGTATCCTTACTGAGATTAGATTCATCTGAGGCGTTTTTTCAATTCCCCATAACGGACAGAGACAGGGAAACCTGGGAAACGTCATGTCAAGTCCAGAGCACACGAAAAGGTACCGAAGCAGCATGTATACAAACCACAGTTCAACTATATAATTCATTTGACATGGCATACATGCTCAGGGCTCACGAACAAAGACTTGAATATGTATGTGCGGTGTACAATCTAGGTTAGAATATAATATCGTCAGTATAAATCAAGTGGTAGACGTAAGAGCATTCCGTTTGTGACGGATTATGTGTTGTCTATGCAAACGTTTGATATTGTGTTGAGTACGTAATTAAATTTGGTTAAAACGACAAATATTTGTTTGGAGTGTAACGACTTTCTATCTGTACGGAAAACCCGGTTACACTTAAAAATGTAAATTAATAACGCAAAACAAAATGGAAATGACTGTCATAGTATCGATGACAGTCGGGTTTTCTGTGGATTGGTGAAGTTTAATACAGTGTATGCCCTCCACGAGCACGAATCACTTCCTCACACCTGCGTGGCATGCTTCGCACTAGTCCGCGAAGTGATTCTTGGAGTATGCTTTCTCATTCCTCAATCAAGGCTTGTGTCAGTTCCTGTATGGTTAGTGGTGGATTAGGGCGCTTGCGAACACATCAGTCAACCTGATCCCGCACTTGTTCAATAGGATTCAGGTCAGGACTTAACGCCGGCCATTCAATGACCTGAATTCCACATTTCCATTTAGTCTACCAGGAATCACAACAAGTTCAGTTCTGTTGTCTATACCGGCGTTTCTCAAACTTTTTAATATGGCGACCCAAGTAATTTGTTTGTACTGAAGACGCGACCCAATCATTATAAAAGTATGTATCATTAGAGATGTTAAATTACCGCGGTGATTTACAGAGCACATGTTAATCTTATGGGTAATATGATACCGTAATTTACCGACTACATATACATATAGTCAGGGATGTTAAATTACGGTAATTATTTTTTTTCGTAAATTACCGTTGAAATTAAAATTATTAATTTCAAATATTAAATTACCACGTAATTAAAAATTAAAAATTGTAAATTACGATGGCGTAAATTACCGGGTAATTAAAAATTCAAACTGGTAAATTACGCCTGTTTAAATTACCGGGTAATTAAATATTTAAAATGGTAAATTACGCTGGTTTAAATCACCGGGTAATTAAAAATTCAAAATGGTAAATTACGCCTGTTTAAATTACCGGGTAATTAAAAATTCAAAATGTTAAATTACGCTGATTTAAATTACCGGGTAATCAAAAATTCAAAATGTTAAATTACGCTGATTTAAATTACCGGGTAATCAAAAATTCAAAATGTTAAATTAAACAGACCACTGTAAGTTCTGATTACTACTAATGTTAATAAAAATGTTTGGTAACCTTAAATTATTATTTTGTGGATAACTAGCTATCTCTGATATTTTGCCTGATTTGATAGTACTAAAACCAAAGCAAAGACTACATAGAAATACTATTTATAGCACTACTACAAAAACAGGAAAATCAAACAGAATAATAATAGTAGAAAATAAACAATTTAATTCTGTCCACATTCACCAAATAACTCTCCGGTTCACAGAGGTTTTTTTGTCACTTGTCATTTTTCTAACACTGGCATATACATTAAAAAGTGAATTCTGACAATAAATGGCTTCTGATTTCAGAGCTGCATTATCGGATTTGTTGGATTGGTCGCCATTGGCGAAGGGGCTTTCCACTTCTCTATTCATTAAATACAAAATATTAGTTCTATATTAGTAGGTATTCCCTTACTATGGACGGCCTTGAAAACCAAACGGCCGAGGCTATACTCGGAGTGGTGTTGCTAACTTCAGACAGGTTGTCAACTCGGCTAACTTCGGAGTGCGCCCCCTTGCCGCTCTAACTAGCACTCCGCCCCGCTGTGGCCCCCTCGAATCTAGGGCTCCGTTGCTCCCTGTGGCCCCCTCCGGACTCCGCCCCCAACGCTAGACCGGTCGTTTAAATATTATGACTCAGGACTATAATTTATGTCATTCTAATCTATTGGATAACCTTGATGTTAATTAAAAATTAGCTCCATGTTCAGCGGTAAACAAATACTGTGAGTGAGTGTGTGTATACAAACCAAATTTTCATCTATTTCTATAGTATTTTTTTTTTTTGTATATGTAATTAGGCGGAGGGAATATATTAATTAAAGTGCTCAGATATCGATAATAATTTTTATAATGCTACAAATTGTTAAATTAATTTTTCTGGGGTTATAACTGTGTAATATATATTGGGGTGGAACGCACCACAGGCGTCCGACCATAAATAAACACTCAATTGAATAGGATATGATTCCCCCATTACTAAAGACGGCTGTAAAGGAACCCCATGTCTCTCTCACACACACAGGTCTACCGTAGTTATTTAAATGAGCATAAATACATAAGGTCGATTGTCGATTAGCAGTGTTTCGAAAATCAATCTCAAAACATGTTGGAACTTGTCCGTGCGTTGGGTCCACAAACGATATTTAGTGTTGAATTCTGATTGACGCATGACTAAATTTAAAGAATCCGATTAGGTTTTTTTTTGTTTTAAATAGATAGGTACATTTATATATTAGGTATTTTACTCTGTATGTGTCTTCAATTACCTGGCGATAGAAATATGGATAAATTAGTTCTAGACTCGTGTCCCTCGAAAGTATAAATTAAGGGGAGTATCAGGGATGTTTTTAGTTATTTTTTTTATTTAAAATATATACGTAATATATAGATCTTTTACAATGTAATATGGATTTAGCACAGTCTCCTTTAGCGATTTTGCTACACATTTTACATTACAAAAGCATTACTATTAGTAACACTTATATTCTTCAATAAATATATTAATTAAATGCGGTATTTATTGATTTATTAATTTTACAAAATTTAAGATTTAGATCTTTTACAGTAAATTCAGATAATAGGCATTTTACAATATAATTCGAGTATTAGGACGACCCCTTCAGTGATTTTGCCATACATTTTATGTCACAACGCGTTACTTTTATCAACATTGTAATATTTTCCTATAAATATATGAATTAATTAGGGTATTTATTGATTTATTAATTTTACAAAATTAAAGATTTAGATCGTTTACAGTGTAGGCAAATTCAGATAATAGGTATTTTACAATGTAATTCGGATATTAGCACGGCCCCTTCAGTGATTTTGTCTTACATTTTATGTTACAACGCGTTAATATTATTAAAATTGTAATATTTTCCTATAAATAATTTGAATTAATTAGTTAATTAGGTCGGGAATATATTAACTAAAGCGCACAGATATCGATAATAATTTCATATGAATTAATAATTACCTAGTCAAATTTATAATGCTACAAATTGTAAAATTTATTTTCATGGATCCGACCATAAATGCCCACTGTCAATAGAATCAAAATATCTCTCAAATCCCGGCTAACTAGAAGTATATTAAGGTAGACACGACCGTATCGATCAAATAGAATCTCATGCAGACTATTAAGACTATTTCTAGGTTATGTTGTTTTATAGTCACGAAAAGCGAGTGGGCGTTATCATTATCATATATATCGGCCATATTTTTTTTAGTATGCTTGTCAGAGGCATAGCTAGTAAAATCTATGCGGCCAAGTGATTCTCGGAATAGGTCCGATAAATTTGATAAATCAGTCACTACTTTTAAAAATTTGCACTATGTCTCTAGTTGTAGCAATACGTTCTACTTTTACCTAGTAGAGATGTCAATATGACCTTTATCAATAGCTGGTAGACGACTTACTCATAACCTCGCCATTATATTTTATGGATATAGATAGATGAATCTTTATCTATGTTAACAGCAATAAAAATTGTATTGAGCATCGAATATGTTTTCATTTGCAAATCCCAACCATATCTATCTAATTTTGAATGAGTCAATAATGACTTCATAATACCTACTTGGGAAACACAACATACTCGTTGAGCAAAATTGTCCCTAATTCATTTACCAATTACATTAAGGATTAAAACATAGACAACGTACATAAAAGTGTCATTTATTATCATATTATTATCATTACATAAATATAAAGTATCTTGGAGCTGTTCATGTCACTATTTGGTATACATGTGACACAACAAAATGGTTTAGCACACACTATCAACAAATTAGTTTTCTATTTAATACTATTCTCGCTGCTATCATCCATCAATATTTTCATGAAATAACTTTACAGCACTCCCTATGGCGTCTGCGCAGGACGTGCACTTATTTATGAGTTTTCATAAAACATTCACGACAAAATGGTTTACCACAATCACTACAAATTAGCTTTGTATTTAAACTCCTTCTCTGCGCCTTCTTCCATCCATATTTTTGTGAAATAACTTTATAACACTCCGTGCAACGTCTGCGCACTGCTTCATTCTCTAATGTGTGCCCTGCTAAACTATTGGATGTAGCTCTATCGCAAGGCTCCACATCTACATCATCTAAATGAATAGATTGATTCCGACGTAGATTTTGCACTTGTAAACCTATGGGATCGTCAATAGAACTTCTATCTTGAACAATATTTTTCTCTGATTTATCGATATTTTCTCGTAAATCATATGGGAATGAATCTTCATCTTCTAAATGAATAGATTGATTCTGAAGTAGACTTTGAGGATGTAAACCTTTGGCATTGTCAGTAGCGCTTCTAGCTTGAGTAATAGTTTTCTCTGATTTATCGACATTTCGTCGAAAACCATACGGAGATGACAAGTAACCCCGATGATTATTAAAAATTAGCCCCATGGTTAGCTCTTCAGCGGTAGAGGTATACTGAGTGAGTGTGTGCTACTTTACAAACCATTTTATTCTAGATTTTTCTATAGTATTTTGGTAATTAGGTGGGTGGGGATAATGCGCATAGCAACAATGGACTACATAGATATTTGATTTGACTCAAGTGACGCAGTTCTCGATGTAACAGTTGGCTTACTCTATAGTTCATACGCACTTTGATAACACTTTGGGACTAACACAAATATTTTTGTCTCATCAGTTTGGGGCGACACAAATATTCTTGAGTCATATTTGAGGCACTCCTGAACCACATTTGAGTCACATTTGGGTTTCGGTTAACACAATTATATTTGAGTCACATTTGAGTCACATTTGAGTCACTCTTGAGCAACATTTGAGTCACTCTTGAGTCACATTTGAGTCAATTTGAGTCAGGCTTGAGTCATGTGGTATAATATGTTGACATTATCCCGTACTAGCTCATACTATACAGTTTGGGTTAACACAAATATATTTGAGTCATTTTTGAATCACATTTGAGTCACTCTTGAGTCACATTTGAGTCACTCTTGAGTCCCATTTGAGTCAGGCTTGAGTCACGTGTTATATTATGTGGTTATTATCCTATACTACACCATACTATACAGTTTAGGTTAACACAAATATATTTGAGTCATTTTTGAGTCACATTTGAGTCACTCTTGAGTCACATTTGAGTCACTCTTGAGTCACTCTTGAGTCAGGCTTGAGTCACGTGCTCTATTATGTTGATATTATCCTATACTACATCATACTCTACAGATTGGGTTAACACAAATAATCTTCAGTCACATTTGAGTCACTCTTGTGTCACATTTGAGTCACTCTTGAGTCACATTTGAGTCACTCTTGAGTCAGGCTTGAGTCACTCTTGAGACAGGCTTGAGTCACGTGCTATATTATGTTGATATTGTCCTATACAACATCATATTATTCGCCTACATACACCTGCATACATTCATCACACCGTCGTTACACCTGCAACACACCTTCATCACACCTGCAACACACCTGTAACACACCTGTATCACACCTGCATCACACGAGCATCACACCTGCATCACACCTGCATCACACCTGCATCACAATATACATATAAATAACATACACCTGCATCACACCAGCATCACACCTGTATCACACCTGCAACACACCCACATCACACCTGCAACACACCTGCATCACAGCTGCATCACACCTGCTATCACGTATAGCTGTACACACCAAATATATTTTGTGTTAACCCAAACTGTATAGTATGAGCTAGTACGGGATAATGTCAGCCAGTGATCGGCTTCATACATCTGTTGTCATATATTTCCACCTGCAAAAATATTTGTGATAATCCAAACTATATAGTATGATGTAGTATAGGATAATATCAACATAATATAACACGTGACTCAAGGCTGACAATACTTTCAATATCTATGGGCAGCAAATCGGCAGCTGATTGAAGTGTGTTATGTACAATATGAGCACTATACAACCGATTCTTATCCATAGATGTAACTTTCGAGCACTAAACCACTAGATGGCGCGTATCGTAAAACCAGATATACTGGGTGTTTGATCCGGTATATGGTGCGTGTTGTGAAATATAGGACATTTGTAGAAGTATTCATGGTGATTATAGTAATTTAATATTTTAAAATTATTATATCTAATGAAACCCACTGATATAACACCCTATATTTCACAACACGCACCATATACCGGATCAAACACCCAGTATATCTGGTTTTACGATACGCGCCATCTAGTGGTTTAGTGCTCGAAAGTTACATCTATGGATAAGAATCGGTTGTATAGTGCTCATATTGTACATAACACACTTCAATCAGCTGCCGATTTGCTGCCCATAGATATTGAAAGTATTGTCAGCCTCGAGTCACGTGTTATATTATGTTGATATTATCCTATACTACATCACACTATATAGTTTGGATTATCACAAATATTTTTGCAGGTGGAAATATATGACAACAGATGTATGAAGCCGATCACTGGCTGACATTATCCCGTACTAGCTCATACTATACAGTTTGGGTTAACACAAAATATATTTGGTGTGTACAGCTATACGTGATAGCAGGTGTGATGCAGCTGTGATGCAGGTGTGTTGCAGGTGTGATGTGGGTGTGTTGCAGGTGTGATACAGGTGTGATGCTGGTGTGATGCAGGTGTATGTTATTTATATGTATATTGTGATGCAGGTGTGATGCAGGTGTGATGCAGGTGTGATGCTCGTGTGATGCAGGTGTGATACAGGTGTGTTACAGGTGTGTTGCAGGTGTGATGAAGGTGTGTTGCAGGTGTAACGACGGTGTGATGAATGTATGCAGGTGTATGTAGGCGAATAATATGATGTTGTATAGGACAATATCAACATAATATAGCACGTGACTCAAGCCTGTCTCAAGAGTGACTCAAGCCTGACTCAAGAGTGACTCAAATGTGACTCAAGAGTGACTCAAATGTGACACAAGAGTGACTCAAATGTGACTGAAGATTATTTGTGTTAACCCAATCTGTAGAGTATGATGTAGTATAGGATAATATCAACATAATAGAGCACGTGACTCAAGCCTGACTCAAGAGTGACTCAAGAGTGACTCAAATGTGACTCAAGAGTGACTCAAATGTGACTCAAAAATGACTCAAATATATTTGTGTTAACCTAAACTGTATAGTATGGTGTAGTATAGGATAATAACCACATAATATAACACGTGACTCAAGCCTGACTCAAATGGGACTCAAGAGTGACTCAAATGTGACTCAAGAGTGACTCAAATGTGATTCAAAAATGACTCAAATATATTTGTGTTAACCCAAACTGTATAGTATGAGCTAGTACGGGATAATGTCAACATATTATACCACATGACTCAAGCCTGACTCAAATTGACTCAAATGTGACTCAAGAGTGACTCAAATGTTGCTCAAGAGTGACTCAAATGTGACTCAAATGTGACTCAAATATAATTGTGTTAACCGAAACCCAAATGTGACTCAAATGTGGTTCAGGAGTGCCTCAAATATGACTCAAGAATATTTGTGTCGCCCCAAACTGATGAGACAAAAATATTTGTGTTAGTCCCAAAGTGTTATCAAAGTGCGTATGAACTATAGAGTAAGCCAACTGTTACATCGAGAACTGCGTCACTTGAGTCAAATCAAATATCTATGTAGTCCATTGTTGCTATGCGCATTATCCCCACCCACCTAATTACCAAAATACTATAGAAAAATCTAGAATAAAATGGTTTGTAAAGTAGCACACACTCACTCAGTATACCTCTACCGCTGAAGAGCTAACCATGGGGCTAATTTTTAATAATCATCGGGGTTACTTGTCATCTCCGTATGGTTTTCGACGAAATGTCGATAAATCAGAGAAAACTATTACTCAAGCTAGAAGCGCTACTGACAATGCCAAAGGTTTACATCCTCAAAGTCTACTTCAGAATCAATCTATTCATTTAGAAGATGAAGATTCATTCCCATATGATTTACGAGAAAATATCGATAAATCAGAGAAAAATATTGTTCAAGATAGAAGTTCTATTGACGATCCCATAGGTTTACAAGTGCAAAATCTACGTCGGAATCAATCTATTCATTTAGATGATGTAGATGTGGAGCCTTGCGATAGAGCTACATCCAATAGTTTAGCAGGGCACACATTAGAGAATGAAGCAGTGCGCAGACGTTGCACGGAGTGTTATAAAGTTATTTCACAAAAATATGGATGGAAGAAGGCGCAGAGAAGGAGTTTAAATACAAAGCTAATTTGTAGTGATTGTGGTAAACCATTTTGTCGTGAATGTTTTATGAAAACTCATAAATAAGTGCACGTCCTGCGCAGACGCCATAGGGAGTGCTGTAAAGTTATTTCATGAAAATATTGATGGATGATAGCAGCGAGAATAGTATTAAATAGAAAACTAATTTGTTGATAGTGTGTGCTAAACCATTTTGTTGTGTCACATGTATACCAAATAGTGACATGAACAGCTCCAAGATACTTTATATTTATGTAATGATAATAATATGATAATAAATGACACTTTTATGTACGTTGTCTATGTTTTAATCCTTAATGTAATTGGTAAATGAATTAGGGACAATTTTGCTCAACGAGTATGTTGTGTTTCCCAAGTAGGTATTATGAAGTCATTATTGACTCATTCAAAATTAGATAGATATGGTTGGGATTTGCAAATGAAAACATATTCGATGCTCAATACAATTTTTATTGCTGTTAACATAGATAAAGATTCATCTATCTATATCCATAAAATATAATGGCGAGGTTATGAGTAAGTCGTCTACCAGCTATTGATAAAGGTCATATTGACATCTCTACTAGGTAAAAGTAGAACGTATTGCTACAACTAGAGACATAGTGCAAATTTTTAAAAGTAGTGACTGATTTATCAAATTTATCGGACCTATTCCGAGAATCACTTGGCCGCATAGATTTTACTAGCTATGCCTCTGACAAGCATACTAAAAAAAATATGGCCGATATATATGATAATGATAACGCCCACTCGCTTTTCGTGACTATAAAACAACATAACCTAGAAATAGTCTTAATAGTCTGCATGAGATTCTATTTGATCGATACGGTCGTGTCTACCTTAATATACTTCTAGTTAGCCGGGATTTGAGAGATATTTTGATTCTATTGACAGTGGGCATTTATGGTCGGATCCATGAAAATAAATTTTACAATTTGTAGCATTATAAATTTGACTAGGTAATTATTAATTCATATGAAATTATTATCGATATCTGTGCGCTTTAGTTAATATATTCCCGACCTAATTAACTAATTAATTCAAATTATTTATAGGAAAATATTACAATTTTAATAATATTAACGCGTTGTAACATAAAATGTAAGACAAAATCACTGAAGGGGCCGTGCTAATATCCGAATTACATTGTAAAATACCTATTATCTGAATTTGCCTACACTGTAAACGATCTAAATCTTTAATTTTGTAAAATTAATAAATCAATAAATACCCTAATTAATTCATATATTTATAGGAAAATATTACAATGTTGATAAAAGTAACGCGTTGTGACATAAAATGTATGGCAAAATCACTGAAGGGGTCGTCCTAATACTCGAATTATATTGTAAAATGCCTATTATCTGAATTTACTGTAAAAGATCTAAATCTTAAATTTTGTAAAATTAATAAATCAATAAATACCGCATTTAATTAATATATTTATTGAAGAATATAAGTGTTACTAATAGTAATGCTTTTGTAATGTAAAATGTGTAGCAAAATCGCTAAAGGAGACTGTGCTAAATCCATATTACATTGTAAAAGATCTATATATTACGTATATATTTTAAATAAAAAAAATAACTAAAAACATCCCTGATACTCCCCTTAATTTATACTTTCGAGGGACACGAGTCTAGAACTAATTTATCCATATTTCTATCGCCAGGTAATTGAAGACACATACAGAGTAAAATACCTAATATATAAATGTACCTATCTATTTAAAACAAAAAAAAACCTAATCGGATTCTTTAAATTTAGTCATGCGTCAATCAGAATTCAACACTAAATATCGTTTGTGGACCCAACGCACGGACAAGTTCCAACATGTTTTGAGATTGATTTTCGAAACACTGCTAATCGACAATCGACCTTATGTATTTATGCTCATTTAAATAACTACGGTAGACCTGTGTGTGTGAGAGAGACATGGGGTTCCTTTACAGCCGTCTTTAGTAATGGGGGAATCATATCCTATTCAATTGAGTGTTTATTTATGGTCGGACGCCTGTGGTGCGTTCCACCCCAATATATATTACACAGTTATAACCCCAGAAAAATTAATTTAACAATTTGTAGCATTATAAAAATTATTATCGATATCTGAGCACTTTAATTAATATATTCCCTCCGCCTAATTACATATACAAAAAAAAAAAATACTATAGAAATAGATGAAAATTTGGTTTGTATACACACACTCACTCACAGTATTTGTTTACCGCTGAACATGGAGCTAATTTTTAATTAACATCAAGGTTATCCAATAGATTAGAATGACATAAATTATAGTCCTGAGTCATAATATTTAAACGACCGGTCTAGCGTTGGGGGCGGAGTCCGGAGGGGGCCACAGGGAGCAACGGAGCCCTAGATTCGAGGGGGCCACAGCGGGGCGGAGTGCTAGTTAGAGCGGCAAGGGGGCGCACTCCGAAGTTAGCCGAGTTGACAACCTGTCTGAAGTTAGCAACACCACTCCGAGTATAGCCTCGGCCGTTTGGTTTTCAAGGCCGTCCATAGTAAGGGAATACCTACTTATATTTTCTCAAGTAATGTCAGATTATTTGGAATAGTAAAAATATAACGTTTACGGGCCATGGGACTGTCATTGGATGTGTTAACTTTACCCATAGACCCATTTCCATTGGCTAAATGACACCTTGAATAATATTGTCACGCACGAGTCCGACCATGCACCACGCGGATTGTTAGGTACTTCCCAGGCAAACGCAAACAACAGTGCACTTGTCGACTGCTTAGGAGGGGTGGGGCGCATTCATTCGTCTACTGATGGAATGTCTTTGAAATTAATTTAAAAATTCCGGTAAATTACCAACGGTAATTAAAATTGTCGGTAAATTACCAACGGTAATTTAAATTGACGGTAAATTACCATCGGTCATTTACGCCGTAAATTACGGTAATTAAAAATCGGTAAATTACCATTTATTACGGTAATTAACTCGGTAATTTACGCGGTAAATTACGCTTTTAGATCCCTGCATATAGTATAATGTTGACTCCGTAAGTTGCCGCGGTAATTTAATATCTTTGGGTATCACACTTCGAAATTTAGCAAAACATAATAACATATTCTCTGCGGAAGTTATATCTAGTGGATTACGGAATTTGTGTTTTGTTATAATCATCATTGAAAATACACTTTCTGCCGATACGTTGTCGCAAACGGAAGCAATAATTTACTCGATTTTTCGGACAAAATTGGTTATTTCTTCTGAACATTTGACATGAGTTTAGGTTTCTTTAAATCTTATTTACAATTCTCTGTCTGTTGATCAGGTTTTGTTCTTCCTCTAAAGTTAAATTATTTGAAGTATTGTCTTTGAAGGGACTTATTATTTAAATATTTCCCAAACAAATATCTTTGGGTGGAAAAAAATTTATAAGTTGTTTTTTAATAAGGAGCCTTTCTATCACTTCTTTGGATAATGTAAGTTTCTTGTTTAGTTATTATTTTGTCCTCCACTATCTGTGTAAATGATGGAAACACATCAAAGTTATTTTCGTGTTTGACCTTCTTCGCCCTAAATTCGAGTTTTTACAGGCTTCTATTTTATTAATTTTATTATTCAAAATAAAAGGTGTCTGTTAACCCTGCAGAGATCGCCGTACACCACCTTAGCAGCAAATGAGTTTCAAAATATTCAGTGATGACTTCTGGTATCATTCACAAATAATTCAATTTACACTCGAAGTTCGAACAATCGTGTCAAAACTTGTCTTCTGAAAAGCCATCTGATATGTGAATAAAAATAGCCCCTGTTTATGAGCTGAAGCTATTTTATCAAACATTGTACGGGTTTTTATACCAGACTTTCTAATATTTCACTGTTTGTACCTTATTGTTAATGCGCTACTAAGCCCTTGTTCGTCATTTCCGCAGCCCCATCAGAAGACATGCTTTTTTTTGTTGCAAAATAAGAATTGATTCTAAATATCTCTTCGGATGTTATTCTGGCTTCCAATTTTAAACAACATAATTCCACATGTACTTATTTGGCTATATATTCAATATATCTGACGTACCTACACTAATAATATTGCGTCATTTGAAACGTTTGTTGATTCATCCATTCATCCAGTTGTACTGCGTAATTTTAGATTTCTGTGTATTTTCTACTAATTGCAATTTAATATCATAAGACAAGTCTTCTATTCAGCGACTAACCGTATCATTTGACATGGGTAATTTTTATTTCCTTGCCAGACAATTCTCTGCAGATATCTTTCATGCAAGGCTTTAACAATGTTTCTCCAAATATGAACACTTCAATATTTGCTTCAAATTAGATTTACTTGTTTTACATTTATAGCGTTTTATTCAAAAAAATCCTTGGGTTTACTTTGTTATTGATTGTGATTTGATTCTAAATGTCTCATTAGTTTATTAGTAGTTATTAGCATTTTCATTGAACCGTTGGCCAATACATTTCCACAGATTACACACTGTGGTAAATATATTCCATGTTCTCTGTTAAATCTAAATCCAAATGTAATATTTTTTCTGAATAAATATAAGTGAAATTGATATAGGACTCTTTCTATCATTTTTTGCTACTGGTTTGCTTGTACTGGGACCTGTGACTTTCACATTATTGGGCTACTGAATTTCATGAGTCATTTTCGTGCACGTGTTGTTATATCAATCATTGAGTTTACGCTAATCGCTAATGTTTACAAATAATTTTGCGACCCATAAAAATTACGGCGCGACCCAACGTTTGAGAATCGCTGGTCTATACTGATTCCAGCCCAAACCATCACAGATCCACGACCAAATCTATCCACTTCCTACATAGTAGCGGCTGAGTTGCGTTCACCAGGACGTCTACACATACTCGCAACGAGTTATACGAAATCTGGACTCGCCTGTAAACAGGACAGGCGTCCAGTGACGAAGTTGCTAATCTCTGTGATCCAGAGCAAACCTCATTCGCGCTGCTTTATGATGCTGCGTAAAGCGTGGTGCGCGGAGAGGTCTTCTTGGTTTCAAATTCGCTTCTTTTAATCTGTTTCTAACAGTTTGATCAGAAATTTCTATTCCACGTGTTCGTCTTAGGTCGTTTAGGAGGTCTTGTGCTGTGGCAGTACGCCGACGTAGAGAGGAAAGGACGAGAAATCGGTCTTGATTTTGAGTAGTTTTTCGATTTCGACCTTGTCCAGCTCTTCTAACATATTGGCCAGTCTCCCGAAACCGATTCCATAAACGCTGAATAACAGAACGGGAAACTCGAAGGTCCCTGCTAAGATGACGAATAGAGTGGCCATGCTGAATAAGGGCGACAGCTCGAGCAACTTGCACTTCACTAAGATGCCTCATTTTACTTCTAATGATGTTTCTAATCACCAAAACTAGACAACTGTATTCATTTGTCATCTTTAGTAGGCTTTCATAGGAGAATTCAAAGCATAGGTACTTGAATTTTTTTCCATTATGTTTTGCGTTATTAATTTACATTTTTAAGTGTAACTTAGAAGTAACTAAGAGTTGTAACATTGTTTTTGTAATTTTCTTTAGTTAAATATATACCGTTGAAGTTTACCAAATTTGATGTGCCTAGAACTATTATTTAAAAAGTTACAGGTATCGAAAAAAGTGTTCCCGTAATTTTTTTGAGCAGTGTATTTCAAACAAATGCATTTTTATTCGCAAAGAAGTATTTCTTTGCCACTATTGAAACACCAAAAAAGCTTTAAAACTTGTAACCTATTCATAATTTTAAACTGTTGAATACAGATTAAACATCCTACCAGATTAATAAATAAAAAGTATAGGATGGTATTAGAAAAAAAAATTTAATAACTTCTTCATTAACGGAGTTTGTTGGCTTCCTGAAAAAACAACCTGTGCATACAATATTGTCCCCTGAAAATTAAGAACCTAGACACAAATAAAATACACATTCGCAGTACCGCTCTGTGTTGTTTGAAATTAACAGTAGAGATAAAAATGTAGTGGAAGAGAAAGAAAATGAAAAAAATAATTACCAACACTGGTTATTTGTCTGTACTTCATAAAGACTTTCATAACCATTGGGGCTGCACGGCTTATACATATATGATGAAAACGTGGCCTACTTATATCTAACAATACACAGCACACGGAATTTTTTGCAATAACTACGCTTTGCGTTGATTTTTCTCGAAACTACTAAAATTTCATATACTGTAAACGTTAAACCTACACAAATTCAAGAGGAACTAAAATTCGAATATGCAGCATTATTACCCGTGATTTCGTTCGTTTAAATCAATATTCCAATCAACAGTATTAAAACCTACATTCGCCGTTTGAAAAAAAAATACGAAAAAGAGACTTTTACCCAGATAATCTCTGATTACAGCTATTTTTACGTCCGTTAAATATCGGTTTGTATTTGCCTAGGAAAATGAACCGGACGCGAAAGAATTCATCATTCAATTTTTCCTCGAAAAGCAATTTTTTCAGCACTGAAATTGTGAGCGAATTATTTGAACAAGAAACCCGTTGTCGGGCTCAGGTTTGCCATAAATTTGGACTAACTGACACATATTTGACACATGGCATCACTAACGTTAAATGCAGATTTTAAGAGGCTGGTTCAGCCTAACTTCAGGTCTGTTCTGCTCAGCTCTGGTGGTCCCCTATTGGTCCAATTATTCAAACAGTTCAATGCTCCTGTGGGTTAATAATTGAATAATGATAGCATCTTATAAGATTACAACAATCTGAATTAACTATTCTAGTGCGCCACATCTCCATATTTATTATACCCATGCCCAATTTTATACAATTGCTGCTCAAAGATAGACGTATAATTGGAGGACGGGTGATATCCTGATTTCAGGAATAACATTTCAATTATGTATTTTTGCGATGCGCCGCAGTAGTTCCACTTTATGTCAATGTACAATTTGAAAAAAATCCAATAAATGAAAAGAAATAAAGCCACACCTTTGAAGAATCGGCGTCGTATTATCCCAATTTTAACATCCATGTCCGAGTCTGAACAGTGTGTCCATCTAGGATGTTCTCGAGAACTAGTCGTCATTAGACGAAGATAATAGTAATGGGTCTATCTCTATCTACCATATACCACAAAAAAAGGCTGTTACTCGCTAAAATTCACATTTATATTTACTGGGACAGATTTCGAGAGTTCTAACCTACAAATCCGATATAATCTGAAAATGTAGAAAACTTGGGGACACTGCACAAAGAAGTATTCTAATCGAAATTAGGAGATTACATAAAAATTCTACTATTATATCAGACATCAATCAGGTTTGTGCCTAAAGAAGTATACTATTGTTTTTTAAAATTTCCTTTTCAATTGTTAGGTTAGTTAGCAGAATATACATATAAACAGTGCTGTTTTATCCATTCTACTACCAGAGAATTCAAGATCCAAGTATGGTATGATGCAGAAGATCATTACGGGTTTTGTAATTGGATTCAAATCACATTAGGAGGAATCAAAATCCTTACGTACTATTTTGTTGATCGAAGAGGATTTCTAGACAAGAGATGTGATTACTAATTTACATAATTTCCATGAACTGACAATCAAATTATCTAGGAATGCTAAAGATTACCGATTTTTTATCAAATTTTTTGGTAATATTACTGGAAGACGTGTATAACATTATTATATGAGAAATGTATAATGGGACATAGTCGACTTGTCAACCACTGACTCCAGATGTTTTTCTTCTCAAGTGCAAAGTGTATGGAGGATTACGTTTAACACAACAAACCGCAGATAGTATTGCAATTAGTCCCGAAGAACCGAACAAGCATTACGACCCGTATGCGTGTGGTCTCATGATAGCGAGGATCAACATTTTTGTGATTTTGATATTATAATATAATATTAATAAAGCTTATGTTGTCTATTTGTCTTTTATAAATAATATATGAATTACAAATTGGTAAATAAAGAATAACTTATTAACTGTTTTGTTTCTCTTATACGTCATCAGATCCCTGTGCTGTGGATGTACATACGTATGTAATATCGACCCATGCAACAAAGACTATAATAACTACATTTAGTTTGTTAGTTACGATAGTCTTCGTTGCATGGGTCGATATGTATTTGCTTTTCAGTAGCTAGGCATAAGTGTATTATCGGCTGAGAAATGAGTGCATAATCTATCGTACCAAGAGTAACTAATCTGTGACCAAAGTTATTGGTACGGGGTTTGTTTTTTAGGAGGTATAAATGTACATGGGCGCATAATCTCAATACAGTTTAAAAAATTTCACATATTTATAGTACGTGTGCGTGTATTCATAGTACGTGTGTTTTTGCATATATCACTTCATAAACCGTAGACAAATGTTGAAGTTATTTATCATATAAATATATGATAAATATCTCACATACTCCACATAGGTTATGTCACGGTTATGTCAACAATTTATCACAGTAATTTTTAGATCTACCATGTTATGTTGGTCAGCGTTGTAAAATCACTAGACAGCCTGCTTACGTGTGCAAAATCTTGTTCCAAAGTAGCTTTAGCGAAAACGTCGACATCCCCACGCAAAGACCAATTCTCGACTGATTTTTCTAAACTTATCAAAAACAGCCAAGCCTCTGTCGATCAGCTGTTGGACAACGCTCTTAACAGGCAAAACGACCCCCCCTCCTCATTTCCTTCATTTACACAACAGTGCACAGAGGAACAATTTCTTTGTCAGTAAGAAATTTTATTTAACTCAACTATACATGACTGTTGAATATCAGCAAAGAAAATTTGATTTGAAGTAAACATTTTTGATTAGTTTTATCAAAGCAGCAATTTGCTTGATTCAGCAAAATATTCAATTTTTATATAACATATATTGCTGTAGGTCAAAGTAATATTATATTGTAAACTACTGTATTAAAGGATATTGGGTAACAACAGGCTTCTAAATAAACTTCTAATTAATCTTGTCTTTGTTTATTTCGTTCAATATTGGTGTTGTTGTGTGGCGCCACCCGTTCTACAGCTGTATTCATTGTGAAGCCGTCTTTCCTGTCAATTGTGCCTTGTCATACTGCGTTTTGTTTTACAAAGTTTCGTTTAAGCTGATAATTGTATTTGATTGTATTGAGAAGATACCCGAGGTTTTATTGGTGTCTGTTTGAAGTTGGGGATTGTAAAAGTCGTGTTTTTATAAAGGTAACCTTGTTTTTTCTGCAGATAACATCTGAAACATTATGGTTATGTGGTTTGTTTTTTGTTTCTGTTCTTACAGTTAATGCTAGATACCACCGTCGTCGTGATTTTCAATCTTAAATTAAGAACTGATGCCCGTGTTGCTGCCCCCTTTTTTTCCGTTCTGTTTTGGCTTTGTCGTGCTCTTTCACCGATGTATCACCGTTAGACCTTTAAGTTTGTAAGACTGTTATTGAGGTAATATCGTAGTGAATCTGTACTGCTGTTTTTTCCTAACTCGTTACTTTTTAGTTCCTGATGAAGCAACAAATGTGTGCGAAATATTGAACGAAATAAACAAAGTCAAGATTAATTAGAAGTTTATTTAGAAGCCTGTTGTTACCCAATATCCTTTAATACAGTAGTTTACAATAACCAGGCAAGAAATTATATCCTTTACATTATATTGTAAGTGAACTGAGTAAACTGCACACAACGAAACGTTGTCTGAATTCAAAGCAACCTTTTTTAATCCAAAACAACGGTTGTTTTATATAGACGCAAGAATATACAAGAATATACACAAATTCGGTAACCTATCCTTTATTTAAATATAGCACCGTGTATATTATTACATTTTTTAATTCTAAGATTAATTCTAAGATTTATAGGAATCATATTTTTATAAAATGCATTTTTTGTTATTTATATGCTGTTAACAAAAAATAGTCAAAATTACCGGAACACCTTAATAATTCTCCAACTGTAAAAAAAAATCAAAAAAATGTTTCAAATAAAAGTTTTTTTGGGTCTAAACAACCTCTCGCTCAAATATATTTTTAACATATAGGGTGTTTAGTGTATTATGGAAATTTGCAAACCTTTCCTTTTTCTAGCAGAACACCCTGTATATTTAACATTTTTTTTTTAATTCTAAGATTGATTCTAAGAATGTTTTGTTGGAATTATTTCTTTATAAAATCTTAATTTTTTGGTTATAGGCAATTAATCAATACTCATGAACTTTTACTTTAACCAAACGAGCAAAAAATAAAAAAAAATCAAGAGAAAATAACAACACAATTAAATAGAACTAAATTAAATGTTCAAACTGTCACATTAAAATTATTGTGTATGTATGTGGGAAAATATTCTTAATTTGAAGTTCAGTAGTTTTGCTTAATTGCTTATAACTCAAATATAATACATTTTCAAAAAAACTTTTATCTATAAAATGTTCTTAGAATTAATCTTAGAATTAAGAAAATAAAAATTTACAGGTGTTCTATTAGAAAATAGAATGGTTTGCAAATTTCCATAATAAAACGAACACACTGTATATTAAAACTATATTTAAACAAGAGGTTGTTTAAGCCCAAAAAACTTTTATTCGAAAATTTTTTCGAATTTTTGCGGTTGGAGAATTATTGACGTGTTCCGGTAATTTTGACTATGGTACATACGCTATTCATGCTATTTTCCGTTCGATGCATTCCTTTTAAGACGTGATAGTAGAGGCAGTTAAGAACCTATTTAACCATATTTATCACTATAAAAACTATTATTTTTAGTAGTATTTCAAAATTGTCTAATACTTATACTTATTGTTTCCATGAAAACTTTCGAAATGTGATCATCCTTCAAGCTGAAACGGTCGTTTTTTTTATTGGTATGACCCTAATACGCATGTTTTGAACTCATATTGCATTCCGTATCAACACATTTATCGAAAACGCCTAACCAGTTTCTATTCACAAGCTTACTATCGTCTCTCCTCAACAATAATCAATTTTTATGCAGAGAACTTTGTATGCAAGTAGGTGCTTTCGATGTATTTTCTTGCCCTGAATATAAATCCGATTTGCTTCAAGCAACAAATTTCCTAGAAATTCACATACAAGTACAAAGTTTAAGGTTTTTTCGGATGATTTTTAAGAGTCTAGGTCAACGGCGTTATTTGCTATACATAATCCAAAACGGAAAAATATACGTACATAACGGCATTTACAACATACTAGTGGACCTGTAGACCGCCTATTTAGGTAGATCAGTTAATTGGGTAGATCGCAGGAATCAATTGACAGCATATGTAGAAGGATGTCTCAAAAAAACACAGTTGCCACCGCCAATAAAATTAGGCTTAATAAATGTTGAAAATTGGGTACATAACCTGCCATGAGGTACCAATTTCTCACTATTTGGCGAGTTTGTCGTCAAAATAAATTGTGATAAACATTTGTCCCATGTGTTAGCCTAACAACTACAATCTTTAGTTTACCCTCAAAACTTTCCTTTATCCCTAAGGTAAAGATACTATTTTTGGAGGGAAACCGCCCAAATGTGAGAGAAAATCCCCCAATCTGGCAACAGTGCACTGCTTTTTTATATAAACGCATGTAGTTGGCCAAGCAACTACAGTATACCGTATATAGATAACATTATTGAAAAAATTATTAAAAGATTTGTTATTTTTTTTCTTTCAGTTCATATGAAAGATGCTTGTCATTTGAAGAAAAAATGTTAGATTTATTTTTCCCAATACCGTGAACCTTGACTTAAATGAACTACAAAAATAAGCTAAATTTGTTCAAATTACTCAATTTTATGAAGTGCGGAAGACCTAAACGTTGCAATAGCATAAAATTTTTGATACTTTATAGTTCTGGTTTTTGTTTTGATATTGGACAAAAACTATACAGCCAGATGCTCAATTTTTAAATAAAAATAAAACATAAAATGTTAAATTTGTATACCAGTGTCTACCTTTCCTCCTTCGTAAAAGAAACGGAAAGTATGTTAGAGTACCCTCGTCAAGCAAGAGCACATAATAAAATAATGTGAAAATAATTAATTTAAAATTTATTTATGTCTACTATAAACCAAAAACTCAAGAATAAGTATCAACATTTAAAGTAATCATTGAAGAACCCTAATTAATTATTTTATAACTAAATAGTATTATTTACAACACAATATTCATATTTGAATTTTAGAACAAAGTTGGATTCAATGTATAATTTTCAATTTAGTTAACAAATGAAATTGATAGAAATCTTAATGATAGATCTAGTAATAATACAATAGGTATATAATACCCAAAACTAATACCTAAAATTAATATTATCTAATCTTGAGATGATTTAACCCATTTAATTGTTTAAGATTTATCGCCTGCACCTCACTGACAAAAATGCATTTGGTTGCCGTGACCACATGAACTAAATTATTACATATTTACAAAAATTTAACGTCATACCGAAAGATATCAAAATTTGCATACCACTTGATATGCCCATTCAAATTTATTTGAATTCATAGGTATTAGAAGGCTTGCAGCTTAGAGGGCTTTATCACCCATCTCCAATAAATCATTCAGAAAACAATGAACTAAAATTATTAGTATTTTTTTATACGCTCACGTAAACATTAAATTCCATACCAGTTAACTTCATGTGGTAAACTGAGTGACGTATGCTATAAGTTACCAGACAGACCTATCTATTTTTAGTAACCTTGCGTCATAGCCAAATCTAAAGTACAGGTAGGCAAAATATATCCCTTTACTGTCAACAATGATTATTATCGACTGCGGCCCCTTGGTCTCTCCGGTACTCCCTTAGCACGCCCAATATCTTTTGGGTCAAGTTTTTTCTTAAATAAATAATTGTTTGCCACTTTGTTATGGTAGTTTGTCTACGCAAAGCAAGTTGCTGTTATTCGGAAAGACCTTGAACCATTTCCACTGCGTGTGTACTCTTTTCATCATACCACGTTACCTGCAAAAATATTAAATTAACAAAAGCTACGCATTCTAAACTCAAAACTAACCTCAATGTTGCCAACAAATTGATGAATTCCATGTAATTCTCTTACTGTATTTTAGTTTAATCTGGAGAAACCATTAGAAAGAACCACGGGCAGTTCAAAGTAGTTTGAAGTGGGTGATCAGCCTTTGCAACAAAATTTTGCTGGGGACCATATTCCGAGCCATTGGAGGCTTTTTTCAGGCGCCTCTATCAATTCCACACCCTATTGATCTTCTACTACTTCTTGGTCTTGCAGCTAAATTTTGTATAGTGTTCATCCCTTCCTCCATGTGTTCATCCAAACTTATGTATAATTATAGGTTATATAACGATATTTCACGCCCGCTAGGGGCGCTAGTAGCAGAAATATCTTGTGGTGCCATCTAATATGTAACCTCTCAAGAGTTGTATTCGTATTCGGTTAAAATAGGTTCTGAGCGGTGCTTTCACGTTGGGTTTGAGACGCGAACTTTTCACAAATAACATTCATTGGATCGATACACATTCTTCGAACAAATATTAACGCAAAGGCAAATAATCACGAATTAATAATTATTATTATACGTACAACATTGTTATAGGTTTCTCAAACATTATTTGTGGGTACGGACTACGGAGTTTGTGCTTTAGGCCCCCGCAGATAATGAAATCGCTTAGCTTTGTACATACCAATGTGAATAGGTTATGGTTGCGTTTTTGACGTTTCTAGCTCGCAGCCATGACGACGCGGAATAAACAGCTACTGAAATGTTGAGGTCCTTTCACCAAAATCGCTCGCGTTTCGGAAAATTTCGAAGCAAAAACGCCCGAGAGGTCGTTTTTCGTCGATTTCGAAAACTCACGCAACGTAGAATGGTCCATTTAGGGGGACAGTCGCGCTCCGCGCGACTGAAATGCGTTCCCCATTTTTTCCATAAGCAATTAAGAATGGACATTTTGGCAGGTGAAACACCGATTTAAAATCGTTCAATTGCGTTTACTTAATATAGACAAGATGCATTGAACATAAAATTGTCAATATCTTGATAACCGTAATCATTTGTATATAGCTAAATATGGTTAAATATGTTCTAAATTGCCTCTACTATCACGGTTTCAAGGAATTGCATCAAATTACATATAAGCCCGTACATCAGTTCTTAGTTTTTCCTTTACAACGTGATTGAAATAAAATCACAAAAACCGCATCCGCAGCAGATTTTGCAGTAGTTGTAATGTCAAATATGTGTACTATAATTTGAACCACTTTCAAAAGCTTAATTAAGCTAAACACTAAACTAAAACACTCAAATTCTGCACAAAACTGTTTTTTTATAATAGCGAATGTTCTCGGCCCTGCACTAAACAAAATTCTGGGTAAATTTTAATAAAACAATATTGAATGAAAGTTTCTACTTAGTTCTAAAGAAGGTATAACAAAAAAGTCACATTTTTCCTTAACACACAAAATTACAACCGTTTTCAGCCATAGTAAAATCTAACTTTCGGCAGCCAAGGACACGTGGCGCAGGGCTCAGGTGAAAAAGTATTGCCGCCTTTTAATACATCGGTCCTTTACCTATCCCAGAAACTGGTTTACTTTTTGGAATTTAACAATTTAGAAATTTGATTTATTCATGTGATACAAAATTGGACTGTTTCTTGATTTTCTTCCTTAAAATATGTTCTGCAATGTATATTATTGTGATATCAGGCGAACAATATCTCAAACTAAATAAACGAGAAAACTAGTTTTAAATTTCCGACATATAAATCCGACATTGTATGGTCTTCTAGCACGATATATGTACACACAATGCCATCAGTTTCTACCAACAACCTGTCAGTTCGTCTGCCAGGCGGATCATTTTCACTATTTTTCGCGCTCGAGCACTTTAGATAGCGTCAGATAACTGTAATACCGTCCTGCACTGTATTGTGTGTAGATTACGCCATGCGATGTAATGCGTTTCTCATTTTGATATATTGCTATTCCAGATTCGTGTAAAACAATAGCAAATATTCGCACTGAATGGCAAATTGAATTATCGCAAGGTATTTTTTGCTGTTATTATGCCGTTATCAGTGCTGTTGCACATATAATATTATCGGATTAATTGTGTTATAAGCAAATAGGTGATATAGAATGTGATATCAATTATCTATGTAGGTAACAATTGTCCCATTTTTATTTAATACGTTTCTTTACACCAAAGAAATTAATGATTAATAATAATAATAACTAATGATTCAAATAAATATATTTTTCTACTTTGCATTCACAATGCACACATTGTAACACTGTTTTCGGTGTTACAATTAACACATTGTAATACCGAAAACAGTAACATTTTTGTCTGATTGGTACACAGTGATATCAAATGCCATATGTCAAACGTACAATACATAACCCAACATAACCACACACTGCATCTTCTTAATCGCTTGCAATCACATAAACTGCGAAATATCAATATTCTATACATATTTAAACATGGGTGTAGCCTGCTATAGTATGGCCAAAGGATTGGAGCTTTCTTAGTTTTGCTGTGTTCATCAAAATACGCCAGCATGACGTGATACGGTGATGTTTTACGACTTTAGTAAGTGATCGTTATCATTCTTTTCAACTAAACATCAAATCCCCTTTTCAGATATAATTCAAGGGCCACATTTACTTTAATAAGGTATTATGCGAAGATCAAACCTACATCGTAGATACGAACGATTTTAATTACTGCTGCGAGATTGTATATGCGCAATAAATGGTTTATCAGCATACACGTACGAAGCTATAGTACATTTAAAGTGTAGAGGATTTCTTAGTTTATGTAACATATAAGTTTTCGGTAATATTTTGCACGCTTGGATGCTCGGTTCAATTCATATTCGTTTTTGTCCGTCGCTTTCGACTTCGTCTTAGTTCTGGTTGTGTTCAGTTTTGTATTACCCCCATCACATGTAATTTTACTAAGTATAATTTATTCTAATAAACTACTTTGCCGAAATTAGAATTGGGTTTCAATTATAAGTGCTTGTAAATATATAAGCCGCAACGGCTACGTAGCGGAATTAGGTAGACACCGCTATTAAACGTTAAGCGTTATAACAATTCTTTAGTAGGTTCTTGTTCTTCGAAGAAACTAATCAGTCACCGCCAAACACTTCTATTCTGATTATTATACTTATGAAACCACTATTTTAAAATTGTTAACTTTTTAGGTTAAGTTTCATGTATTTATCACAGTAGGGTTAAAAGTGTTGCCCCAAGCTCCATTATGATCATCGTTGCGACCTCGCTGAATATTTATTCAAACTTGTAGGCTAAAGTAGAGTAAAATTATTCACAATTAGATTTTGTCATGATTTTATCTCATCGATATCATCCTTAACGAAGTTGACAGTTACTACAGTGCTACCATGTGGTACCCGCAAAATACCCTAGATTCTAATTTAGCGCGATATAGTAACCACAATTTCTAAACTTATATAAAATTAATGACGCAAAGTAGAAAAAATAGTATATTACACTCGTTTTATAAGACGTATTGGTGCACTCGTTCCATTCCAAAACAACTCGTGCGCCAATTTGACGTTTTATAAAACTTGTATAATAATATACTATTTTTGTGTGAATACCTCATCCAACTGAATTATTAGATGGCGCTGTAAACTCTCCTCGCAGTTCGGCCTTATCTTGAGTATAAATAATAAACTGGTGAAAGCCTACCGCTCAGTTGATGTCAAGCGTCTGGCTAAATTGCCAAAAAAGGCCGCGAATGGGGTTAATTAAAGAACACAAGCATTTTGGAGTATTTATGAAGAACAACGAGTAGTATAAAACTCAAAATGACCAACCTACCGGTGATAGCATAAATAATACTTGTGTAAAATAGGAGCATATTCCATTTTGTAAATAAAATTGATGTAATATAATATACATATTTATTTGTGGACATATTTCCACTAAAATCTCAAAAATGTTTGTCGGCACGATTACAATACTTTACATACTACGTATGATAAAGTAAAAACGTATTGATCGGACCACAAATAGAAAAGTTATGTAAAAACACAAATAAACAGACCACAAATAAAAACGTTATTTATAAAATGTAATTTTTTTGTTGATTCAAAATATCAGTATTAAACTGTTTTCTCATTAGAGAACATACAAATCGTCACTACTTTATCCATTTAACCGAATTTCTATCTCTAATAATAACAAAAGCACACATAAGACACAGTATAACATGAAATAAAATTCATTCTAATAAAAACAAAACTAAGTACAATATACGTTTATAAAATTTTTGTGAGGGACAGAATAGCTCCAACTAATTCTCCTGCAAAGATGCTTGTTCTTAATTATTTTGAAAGCTGAAAATAATCATAATTATGGCACATGTATAACTTCTGAATAAATGATACTACATTGAACTACGGGTCTACTTCTCAATGTCATTTTAACTCTTTTGTTAAAATTTTTTTTCAAATTTCTGACAGATTACTTTTGTTAATCATTTTCACTTTCGTTTGGAAAGTGTGTTTGGTAATTTGATTATTTACATATGTATGTAGGTAGGTACTTTGTAAAAGACCTAATTGAATATTTGGTCTTATTTGTTTACTGAGGCAACGTCCATCTCGCATGTTTTTTTCTACAGTAATTAAACCTGGACATAGTCAGAGTCGGTACATTTTTTCCGACTCCGACTCCTCTGAAATTTGTCTGAACTCCGACTCCGACTCCACAGCCCTGGTTATAATAGACAAATTGTAAAGTTTAACTGATAATTAAAGTTTGACACAAATAAACGTTCTTTCTACCAAACAAATGCATTTTTATCCGCAAAGATATATTTGTTTGTGTCAATGCATTTTTATTTGAATTAAATAATCTCATTTTATTCGAATTCTTTTTCACAGGGCTTAATACTATCAAAACGAGCGATACCAGTTAGGTCAATTGTTATATTCCAGGTCACATAGTTCGCATTTAAAATCACGTGCGCATTTTCCACGACTATAGTCCATTAATTTGCCATTACAACAGGTAAAACAAATGCTGCATTTCCGTTAGACTGCACATTATGTAGTAATTTTTTTGGAATAATAAAACTGTTATTGTTATTTTGCGTCGCAATAACCTATACCTGCAATAATATTAAATATAATGTACCTGTAACATGCTTGTTTATTTGTTTATATGGAATTTTATTTCTAGTCAAAACAATGGTGGAGACTATATAAGGTGGTGAAGACTATTGCTAAATTAGGTATTTATAATTGCTTCACGATTGCAAATATTTTACATTAACTTAAATAAATAAAAATTATAAGCCATGTTTTGTATTTTAAAACGTTTTTTTTATCTGAGCATTTTTATGTACGTATTTTTTCACATTGTAAATCATATACTGTATAGGTAGAAGGCAAAATAACTTAATTATTAGATAAAAATAAGAATAAATTATTACATAAAGCAAGCGCAAAGACGGTTTCCCTTTTTCAATCAGCGTATCAGTAAGCACTGTTTTTTTTTTATATACAGAACGTGGTAATTTAGTGTTCCCGAGATAAAGTTATCTATATATCGTTGATGATTTATTGTAGGCGTTAATAATGCATATTTTGCTGTGTACTACCGTTTTTTTATCGTAACTATGGCAAGCCCATAAATTTACTATAATATAGGCGGTGTGTTAGGTATGTTCAGAATAACAATGCAATTATTCTGAGAGCGTTTCTTTTGAAATGTGCCAACGGATGTTCTTTGATATCAACATCAAATGAACTTATAAATAAACCAACAAACGATATTGATATTACATCCAACGGGTAAGAACATTCTAGACTAATTATTCATTAACTTCAAATGACAATATTTATTGTTATTGGTCAAAATCGAACATTATTTGTTATCAATATTTTTTAATTTCCAAATGTGTGACAGAATAAACCTAAATTTGAATCTGCTGCTCATAATGGTACTTTAGGAGAAGAACAGAGTTGTAGGTGATGCATTTCAATATGATCTTACATTCTAGATAAGATTACTAACCTATCACAAAAAAAAAAAAATTTCTGGGTTTAAACAAACTATTGTTTATTCTGGAAATTAGGTAACTGATAGCACACCCTGTATATTTATCCATTTTTTAATTCTAGGATTAATTCTTTTGTAGAAATCATTTTTTTTAAACAATACTATCATTTTTTAGTTATAAGCAATTAATCAAAACTCCTGGACACATTTCTTTTAATTTGGCAGCTTGGATATTTAATTTAATTCCATTTCATAGCTTAGTTATTTTTTCTTGATTTCTTTATTTTTTTATTCTTTAATGATCGATTAATTGCTCATAACTCAAAGATGATGCATTAAAAAAAATTATTCTTACAAAAATTCTTAGAATTAATCTTTGCATTAAAAAATGAGAAATGTTCAGTTTATTCTATAAGAAAAAGAAAAGTTTACAAAATATCCAGAATACAATGAACAGCCTGTATATTTAAAATATATTTAGACGATAGCTTATTTAAAACCAAAAAACTTTTGTTTGAATTTTTCTTTGAAATTCTTTACGGTTGAAGAATTACTAAGGTGTTCCGGTAATTTTGACTAACTAACTGACTAACTAAATGTATAATCCGCCAGTTTGAATATATTTTGAAAATCTGACATGACATTATTAATAGGGCATTCCGGTATTTTTGAAATTGTCATTTTTTACAAACTATGGGTGCTACTGTTTGCTACTTCACAAGTAAAATATCAAACATTGTTTTAAATTAAGAGAAATCGTTGTTTGAAGTTTGAATTAGGATTGGTCTTTGTGACGTCACAAAGACCGTTCAAAGTGAGCGACTTGACAACGTTGCTATATCTAAGGTGCACGTAGTAAATTTTTGTTTTCTGTTGTGTCAACGTTTAGAATCTCTCGTTTGTTGACACCTGCTTTGGTTATTGAGGTTATATCAAACACTTGTTCAAAATGTATAAACTCCAACGCCGACATTGTTCTGTGCCGGGCTGTAACAGCAGTAGAACAGTAACTCCTGGTAGGATTTTCTTTACATTGCCGACTAGCGAGATGAGAGATGTTTGGCTTCAAGTTTCAATGATCAAATCATGTCTCAAAAAAGTTACCTTTATTCGTTGTCAAACAACAGGGTCGCCGACCGTCTACTTGGCCGATCAGCTGTTCGAGAGCTGTCCGCTGTTGCCACCGCTACTAGGGATCGGTAATCATCGTGTATTTCCGAGGGTGGTCGGTGAATTCATACGAAATGCACTTTTAATTGCAATTATCTCATAGAAAAACTAAATCAAAAAGGTCATAGCTTAACTTTATGAATCCTCTTAAATTGTACAATAGGTTAAACCGAATATCTGCTTAAATTTTGACATGACCGAAATACCCCATTATCAATCTTGAAATATTACGAGAAATAAGTTTCATGCAAATCCATGATTTTTTACATTTACGGTCGCCATATTGACTCCGCCATTTTGAATTTTGATAATTGGACATTGGGTTTGGAGTCTAGGATCTTCAAATATGACAGGAAATAAGTTACATAAGCACCCGACATCTTTCTAAATTTTCTAGGCGCCATATTGAATCCGCCATTTTGAATTTAAAAAATATGACAACGGATTTGGAATCAGAACACCAAAAACACTATACGTCATAATAAAAATATTATTTAAATGCTTTAAATAAACAAATATTGTTAGAAATGTACGCTGTTTTTCCACCGAGTTCAAAAACAGTACATGTCCATGATAATTGTTTTAACCATAGCTCTGCTTTTAATGAAAATATAAATAAATTATGTAATACATTTAATTCTCTGTGAACTACATACTTTATATTTTGTCTGTTGGCACAAAATAGCTAACTGCTATACTTTTCAAGATATTGCACCGACAAAATTATTTTGTTAATTTTCTCAGAATTCACTTTTTGCACTTGTACTGTTTTCGAACCGACCGATTCAAATGAAATAAGTACCTACTAATTTTGACAACGCAAAAAAGCTAAAATTTCTTCACATTTTATTTATAATTTGGTGTTTTTACATTTAATTTTCACCTCCAGTTATAAATTACCTTGTATTAGTGCAGTTTTCAACATTGTGTATGTATGAGCAAGCTTTTTCTTATTTAACAAACTTTAAGAGAAAATATAGAAATCATCTGATGAAATGATGAAATTAGTGTGCACAAATATCTTCTTCTTGGGTGATTATTCCCACCCTTTTTTCTCAGAACGTAATTATTGTTCTGACTATAATGTCTTATAAGGACTTATCTATTTTTTCAATACCTTAAAAAAATAACAAAATATTCATAAAACCGTATTTTAAATGGCTCTAACTTCTTATAGACCAAGAGCCCGTGACCGCCAGACCTTCCTCATAGTATAAAAGCTGCAAATTTCTCTGCGCATTTCCCCAACACAGGTAAAGAACGATTGGCTACTATGAAGATTGGATCATAGTGGCTTTGGCAGGTAACGGGTAGCAAAGGGGTAGAACATTGCTACCTACTTTCGTCAAAGTATAAAGCGTAATTTTTCTTATATTTTCTTCGGAATAATATTAGAAATCTCATTAACGTTTGCCAGACACTTACTATCGTGGCAACCCTTCGCCAGACACCCTTAAACTTTAATAAATTGTAGTTGTACTTTCGTTATTTTATAAAGGCTGAATTTTATATATGTTACTTGGGTAACTATTAGAAGATGTTTTCTGAGAAGCCAGACAGTTTCGACAGTTCTGACATCTTGCCAGACAAAATTGAAGGGCAGCTGTAGGTGCGAGCGCTGAGGCAACATACGTTCAACGGGTGCAAGTAAAGATAGTTATTAGGATTTATCGGATAATTTCATTATATAGAATTATTTATGACAAAAAAAAATAATTTTTAAAGGATTATTCAATATTATGTTATATAAATATAAATAAAAAATGACCAATCTAATAAATGAAGAAATAATTGTTTAATCGACAGAATAGACTGTATAATTTTCACAATTTTATTTCACAACCAAGTTACAGACAGGTGATGTAATACGTTTGGTGTCGATCACAATACTGAAAACTAAAACTAGACCCGGTCTTCCTCGAAGCATACGAACATAACCGGAAATCAAAATAAATGCGTTTTAAACTCAATATAAAATCTTAACATTATCCCCCGCGTTGAACAGTGTTCAAAACAAATAAATAAGAAATATGTATAAAAAAATCAACTTAATTGAATTTTAACAACCATCAATAATTCAAAGATAGATAAAGTACACAATTCATAACATTATAACTTAATAATTCAAAATCCAACATATCAAAAATATGATATACCTAATTCGTTTTCAATATCGTCTTCACTGTCAGTTTCTGTAAAAACGTAAAGAAGTTAATACAATAATTATGAATAGCTACAAATGTATGTATAATTTGAAATAATAATGAAATACATGATAGAGTTTTTAGTGAATCACTGACGTAATTTGGCAGCTGATCCGCTTCAAACCATTTGAAATGATACTGATTGCTTTCCTGTACCCGCAAACCATTATTTTCTGGTTGACATAATTATACATACATTTGTAGCTACCTATTCATAATTATTGTATTAACTTCTTTACATTTTTACAGAAACTGACAGTGAAGACGATATTGAAAACGATCAAGCTACGGACTGTAGTAGTGACGAAGATAGCGATTACAACGATGAAAAGTAATAAACGATTAAACATTTCTTTAAATCCTGTATTATCCTTATAGTATAAATACATATTTTTTATATTGTACACGATGGGTATGATTATAATATTAAACTATTTTTCGTTTGATTTCTTAGTACTGAAACAATTCCTTTCTCTATAACCATAATAAACATAAAATTTTAATGAAATGTCGATATTTGAACTAAATTAAATGTTAAAAACAAATTGAAATTCATAAAATTATAAAACATTATTTATTCATGTATTAGATGTCTTTTTTTTATTTATTTATATTTATATAACATGAAAATTATATTGAATAATCCTTTGAAAATTTTTTTTTTGTCATAAATAATTTTATATAATTATCCCCTTAATCCCAATAACTATCTTTACTGGCACCCGTTGAACGTATGTTGCCTCAGCGCTCGCACCTACAGCTGCCCTTCAATTTTGTCTGGCAAAATGTCAGAACTGTCGAAACTGTCTGGCTTCTCAGAAAACATCTTCTAATAGCTACCCAAGTAACATATATAAAATTCAGCCTTTATAAAATAACGAAAGTACAACTACAATTTATTAAAGTTTAAGGGTGTCTGGCGAAGGGTTGCCACGATAGTAAGTGTCTGGCAATCGTTAATGAGATTTCTAATATTATTCCGAAGAAAATATAAAAAAAATTACGCTTTATACTTTGACGAAAGTAGGTAGCAATGTTCTACCCCTTTGCTACCCGTTACCTGGCAAAGCCACTATGATCCAGACTTCATAGTAGCCAATCGTTCTTTACCTGTGTCTGGGAAATGCACAGAGAAATTTGCAGCTTTTATACTATGAGGAAGGTCTGGCGGTCTCGGGCTCTTGGTCTATTAAGGAATATTAGCTTATTATCAATCGGTCCAAATGAAACTTTTTACACAGAATAAATGTTTCTTAATTTAGAAAAGAACAAATAAGTTAATAAATACCTAGAGAGAAATATCTGCAATGTTACAGAAAATAAATGCAATAAACTACGAAAAAAAGCTGTAAAAGAAGAATTAACGGTAACACCGCTGGTTATTGGATACCAGCTATATTTTTGTATTGTTTTTACAGAATCCACATATTTATCTTTTCCTGTAAAATTACAAAAGTACCACTGTAATTTTACAGAGCATTTTTTAATTTCACTGGAAAGTACTTTAATTTCGCAGTAGTAAGTAATTTTCAATCATTGAACTGCGTTTCTTTACAGACTTGTGTCTGGTTACTTAAAAAACTGCTTTACACGTTTTGCTCTTCGCAAAAAATCTATGTTATTTTGCTTGGCATTCCAAAACTAGCAGGAAAAAGAAAATTGCCCCTGAAAAGGTAAAAAAATGTGTCTTGTTTCCAATGGATTTACAACGTAAAGCCATAAAGATAAAGTCTACAAGAGTCTTAAAACAAAAAGAAAATATATTAAAACCGTCGTCCTGAAGTTGTAAAATCCCCATTTCATGATGTTTACACCTCCCTGTCCTTGTGTATAATATAGTTTATTAAAAATCGATGTTGCCTTAAAATATATGGGCCATTGTAGATGCTACATTGTTTATACTACACCATCACCTTTTACGTTTACAACGCAGTAAGTTAACATTTTAAAGAGAATAACTATTATATACCCAGCTGTGCGCAGTAACTTTTATAAAGATGACATTTTATAGCGTTAGTTCGTACAGTTCTAAGTCTTGATAAACTCTACGTACATAAATAAGCTTTGTGTATTTACTCTGCATTGTTATTTGCGGATTCTGACACGATTTAGTACCTATGTTATAAAACAAACTATAAAAACACTTCCAAATTCTTTTTGTATCATTTATTATGAGTTATTTTGAAAAATATGTACACTGCCGCTCATGGAAGTTCGGACAGATAGTAAACATATAGGAAATAATGAAATAAAAGCACTGATAACGTAGCAATAGGCACCTCTATTTCTACCAAATAGCGAACACATTCTTAACGTTGATTTCCAGTAACATACGACATCATAAAATGTGCTAATTTAAAATAATTTTTATATTTAATTATTATGCAACATTTATGCTGTTTTGTAACTGGCTGTTGGGAATTTTCTAGTTTCCATTAAAAAGGATTAAATACGAAATAACAAATAGAGTCATAAATACTGCATCTCAGACACCTGTTGAGACCCCATTTTTACCAGATTTTTGCATCAAATGCTCGAATTCGTATTCAAACGAGTCTGTGCCTGCAATCTGTAGTTTGCATAAGATAACTCTGTCACGCGGAAGACATCATGCGACGCGGAAAGCCAACAAGCAAGGAACAGCGTTCCGTAATTATCGCTTTTCATCAGGAACGATTGTCAGTTCATGAAAATACAAGAAATAAGTCAACGATAAGTGACACTCTTCACCAATATGAAGAAACATGGAATTTAGATGACGTGCTCGGCCGGGACTATCACGAATAATTTCCCAAGCGGATGAAGAACGATTAAAATTAATTTTTAGGCAAAACAGAAAATTGACCGCACCTAAAATCACCTCTGAAGTCAATCGCGATCGTGAAAGACCAATTTTCGTAAGCACAGGGAAACGACGTCTCCAAGCGGAAAATCTGCATGGACGCGTTGCCGTACGAAAACCATTGCTTCGTCGGGGAAATCGTCAGAAACGACTTCAGTGGGCACGAACACATCGAAATTGGACAAATGAAGACTGAAACGATTTTCAGACATTTCAAATTCAGAAGTTTCCCATGATTATCATATTTTCTGCGCTTTAACAACAGTTTGGTGACCTGTTCTATTTATTTATTGAAAACCCATTTAAATGTGCGTTTAATAATAGTTTGTTTATTAGAATCGGTTGAAATTTGACTGAGTTATCGAACTTTAATCATCGTCTTATATTCACACTAGGCAGAAGGAATATACCTACGGCCCGACCGTAATAAATCCGTACTCTTGATTGACATTAACTAGACATTATTTGGCTTGTTTATTACCTGGTTTTATTGTATTTTAGTCTATCTAATATGTTATTAAGTACTATTCGACTTGTACCCAAATATCGTAAAATCATTAATCGACAATCTTAACCTATTACAATTGTGTATACTATTAGGACGATGTAGGTCTTTAGTATCACCAAATTTCATATAAAATAACAATCAAACTGATCCATAAGCAGTAAGAAATCAGTTTTAGTGCATGCTTGAGTGTAAATATAAAAAAAGTAAAATGTGTTACAATCGCAATAAGTTTTGTTACGTCTGCGGATTGTTTGTGGACAAACAACATCGGCTACAATTAGTAAAAATAAATCAGTGGTTGAGGCATACAACAAATTTTTTGACCGTGGTTACACCGCAAGGCAGTGGTATGAACCAGCATACGCGAAACAGATGATGTATTGTATAAATGACGGAGGTCAAGTAAACATTTTTAAGTTTTGTTGTGTTTCTTGCTTTTTTTTATTTTTCATAAATCACGATAGTAATTGAGTATACTGTTTGAATAAACAAGTGAAAATTTTACTGTTGGTGCAATTTATTTTGAACCCAAATATACCTGGAAATGTAATGAATGTAACCTCTAATATACTTAGTAACATATTGTGATAGTCTGGGAGGTAAAAACAAAAAGGAAAAGAAAAAAAAAAACAGTTTCATAATTTTAGAATAACATTGTAAATATAAGTGCTAATAATGTCTAATTAATGTGTATAAAGACTACGGATTTATTACAGTCGGCCTGTATATTTCTTCTCCATAGTGTGATGTGTCTAGCCGGTCAATAAAATTTGATATTTCTGTTAAATTTCAACCGATTCTAATAAACAAACGCGTATTAGACGCAAACTTAAATAGACTTTCAATAAAAAAAAATAGCGAAAAATATTAAGGGTTCAAACAGGTCATCAAATTGTTGTTAAAGTTGAATAAATCTGAAAATAATTCGAAACTTCTGAACTTGAACGTCCATAACTATTCGGGTACATCCAGTAGCGGACTGGGCCCAAAAATATTGGTTGCCAGGAAGCCAGGTGGGGCCACCTTGTATTTTGTTCATGCTGCCGGGTATATACATATACAGATGTCCCACTTTTTTTCCACGCATAAATATTTTTAGAAAGGAAATGTCATTCTGAATAAATTTTTTATGACTTATTTGTTTTCTCAATTCCTTGAAAAGTTTCAGCCGTTTGAACACACCCACTACACATTACAATGATAGAAAGTAAATAAATTTAAATAAAAATATTTAAAAGACAATCAACATAAAGTGAATTAAAAAAATGAACCAGGAAATTCATATGAAGCTTTCAGACTTATTGGTTTTCTCAATTGCTTAAGAAGTTACAGCCGGTTAAAATACGGTTTTGTTAATAACTCAAACGGTTGTAACTTTGTTATAAATTGAAAAAATAATAAATCCATATGAATCGTTTTACACAGTATCTCATTTACTATACTGGAGAAAACTGGAGAAAAATTTCGGGGAAAAAAGTGAACAATGAAAGAGTAAAAACTTACAAAAATATTATGAAATAGAATGTTCGACTAAATGTTATGGAGGTAAAGTAAAACTGTTTTTGGTGTACAAAAGTTTTAATAATATAAAAAAGTTTATAATATTTAAACAAAAATAAATAGTATTATAACAAATAAACAAACATGAAAATATTAAAAATATATAATAAATGTATATTTATCGATCTTAAATATCTTTCAGCTTTCCTAAAATGTCTAACTCGGTGGTCTATCATCAACAGCTAAAAAGATATTAAGCATTTAATGTTACATTTGTAACTTATGCACAATATTCACAAATTAATATTAAATATCCAGATTGTTCGATGAAATCCAACAATCTCTCAATTATAATAATTCTTCTTTTCATACAGCAGCTTTTAGTAATAGCATTCTGCAATTTTGATTTATACAAACATATAATTTGTGATATTTAGTTTCTTCATAGTTAAAGACTGAGTAATTTATGTATCAATCTAAAATTATTTAAATAATACTTATCAAAGACATTAAATTGTTCATGGTGGTCCAACGCTTTGGAAAACTAGATCGCCTGATTTAATCGGGTTTGATTTGTTACTCTCAAGACATATTGAGGGAAAAAATTATGGGCATATTGGCATATTTTTTCGTGCGGCGGTGCAGTGCAAATTTTAGTATAAATAAATACATTATTAATATTTTCAACATATTGTCTTAAGGGGGCCCACTTAAGGGGGGGCCACTTGCCATCGGGCAACCTGGCACCACCTGGCCAGTCCGCCACTGAGTACATCCTTCTAATGGTCTGTGTTCTCTCTTTCAACTGCATTATTTTGGAAATCCACTAGAAAATGGCGGAGTTATGAAATTTTATACACGTGCAAGTACCCAAAAACAGTTTTTTGAAAAAATCGAGATTTTGGGGGTTTGGAAAATTTCAGTTATGCCATGATGTTCAGCTCTACTAGCGCAACAACTTCCGCTATGTCTCGTGAAAAGTATATTTCGTTTTTTTTTTGTAACACAGTGTAATTGATTTTGACTGTAAGTTTAACATTTTTATACATTTTTAAGGAGTATTTTTCTGGCTGTTAGCTGATGACTATCTGTTGAACAAAACTTGTACTAAAGTAAATATTCTTGCCAAATTAAAAGTTTTTATTTAACTCCTGTCCTTTATTAAACATTTTTTTATATATTCTCCACTGCAACACACCTCATGTACAAATGCACCGCACGCCACTGGGTGGTACTATATTCTTGTACATCACGGTCGGCTTTAATTAAAAAAAAAAAAACCTGTTTCATTATCTAAATGAATCACAACTTTTCAGCAAAATTCAGTCCGACCCTTCAGTATTTCATTACATGTGTTATGAACGAAAAAAAAATATGATTTAAATTTTAATATACAGAAGCAGCAAAACTGTATAATCAAAATTAATTAATTAATGGAAGAGTAGGAAAATATAAAAAAAGAAGGGCATTGGACAATACTACGTAATCTTTTTATTATTACAGGTACCTATTTCTAAAAATAAATCGTCTAATAAACGTCTTGTAATCAGTGCAAAACAATTTTTTTTATTGTGCTGCTAACAAAATTGTGCGGTTCTAACATTATAACGTTCAAGCTTTCTTATAAAAACTTTGCATAAAAGTGTTAAAACTAAACGTGGTCTTAATAACCTGAAAAAGAAATTAAATCATTAATAAATTAGGAATTATATAAAAAAAGAAGAAACAAACGCATACCGACATGTAAGTCTGCAAGTTCAAATCCCAAAATTTTCCGATCGTCAGCCTGTTTGATAATTTTGATATCATCATAACCATTTTCATGCCATTTCCCATATTTCTGTTATGTTTGCCATACCAATTGCAACTGTATATATCTTCGTGGACAGCCTCTAATTGTTGATGGAGTTCTTGACCAAAGTTGCAATAGACGTACAACTGTAGATGATGACATGACAGGTATAGCAACATATATAGTAGATTGTCCATAGCAGGCGGGAACCTAAAATTTTGGCCAAAGTGGCCAAAGTATTGGGGATTTCTTAGTTTTGCTCTGTTCATCAAAATACGCCAGCATGACGTTTTCGGTGATGTTTTGCGACCCTGGTAAATGATCGTGTATCATTCTCGTCAACTAAACATCAAATCCCGCTTTCAGGTACAATACAAGGATTACATTTACCTGAATAAGCAGTTATTCGAAGATCAAACCTACATCGTAGATATGATCGGGTTCAAATACTGCCGCGGGATTGTATATGCGCAATAAATAGTTTATTGAATATCAGCATACACGTAGCAAGCTATAGTACATCTAAAGTGTTGAGGTGTTGAGTGTTTCTTAAGCCGGGGCTACACATTTGTATACTTGCCAAATATCAAATATTTACCAAGTATGTGAATATTTGTCAAGAAAAAAAAACCTGCTTTGTTCAATTCGTAGCGAGTCCACCTCTAAAATAAATTTATATATTCGACGTTCGGCTGTGCGGGCGAGTTTTTTTACGCCATATACTTGGTATTTGCAATACCCAGTTGAAGTGGGTATATCAAATGCAAAGGCGACAAATATTGGTGCATTTATTTGTACTCGATGAACATTTTAGTACGCTGTTTAATTTTTCCATTTTTTAATTTCGTTTTGTGTGTAGTAGGTCGTAGCCGAAGATTGACAATAGATTTGTAATTATTAGCAAGATTTTTGATTTTTCTAAAGGGCGTAAACCGCATTAAATTGTAATTTTGTGAAACCGTCAGACAGACAGTTTTCCGGAAACCGTTCAGACAGAAATTAAAAATAAAATATTGTTGTTTTTACCTGTCCGCATAAACGCAATGTTATTTCTTTCCAAGAAAAACGTACACCATATACAGAGTGTATCATAAGTTGATGCTTTTCTATAAACAATATAAATGAAACTCATTTATGAGCTTAAAAAATATAACCTTTTTGTTAAATAAAAAGGCTACACAAAATTGTCTCTACTATTAAAATATTTTTAATCCATTTCGTTTCTCTTCAAGTAATAAACATCATAAAAATTTTATAGACAGCATGTCTATAAAACAATTTATTTGGAAAATTATACTTTATTTGCTTGTATTTATATACAGGGTGTTTACGGTCTTGGGATTTTATTTTCAAGGGGCGATAAAACATCTTAAAAGAATGCCATTAACGTAAAAATGACGTAGGAAAAGTTGCATAATAAGAGAGATATTGCTGTTAATTTTTTTTTGCTTTATTTTTTAGAGTGATTAAACACCTTTGAAAAAAAAATTATTAAAGCTAAAACGATTGATCAACCACTGTACAAGGTAAATCTAAATTCAAACGATTAAAGGTTATCATTGAATTTTTTACTAAGTAGGCTGATGTCACTAACGTTTCCCATCTGTCAAGCTGTTTCATCAGTTGTTACTGCTCGGTTGGTTTGACATAAATTCTCCCGAATAAATTCTAATAAGGAAAGTAAAAAATGGTCCTTCGCACCAATAGTGCATACGTTGACATGTTGTTAATTTATTGGGATGTACGCCAGAATTCTGCTGCTGCCAGTCGATTGTATGCTATGTGCGCTTTCCTAACAGATCAACACCTATTCCACAAAAATTTACCGCTCTAGTAATCCGTGCCCGAGAAACTGGTGTACTGCAAACCTGTCAAGGTCGGGATGGTGGACCTGGCCGATCCCGACGAATTTTGGATTCCGAAGAACAAATCTTAAATCTTGTTGAAGAAGATTCTTCTAGTAGTACTCGACAAATATCTCGCCAAGTAGATGTCTCAAATCGAATTGTCTGGCGAACACTGCGCGAGGATCAATTGTATCCTTGCCACCTACAAAAAGTACAGGCTTTGCAACCTGAAGATCATCCTTTACGTTTACAATTTTGCCGATGGTTTCTACAAAAACATGCTGAAATTCCAGACTTTTCTTCCATTGTATTGGCTACTGATGAAGCAACGTTTACGCGTAACGGCATAACTGTCATAATTCTCATATCTGAGCTGTCGAAAATCCACATGTTGTTCGTCGTAATCATTTCCGGCACAGATTTTCGATAAACGTTTGGGCCGGACTGGTCAACGGACAACTTATTGGCCCATTTGTGTTGCCCAATCGATTGACTGGAAATGATTCTCTTTTTTTTTGCAAAATCATTTGATGGAACTCGGTCACCCGATCTTAATCCCCTGGATTTCTATTTATGGGGCGTTATGAAGACCATGGTATATACCAACGAAATAATTAATCTAGATGATCTTCGTAACCGCGTTGAGGCGCAGCTGCGGCGACAGTTCGACGGCAAGACCAAGGCCTAGTGAATTATGGTAATTCTGGATACGTAGAGCGAGACGTTGTGTTCAACAACACGGCGCTAATTTTGAACAACTAGTGTGAAATGGATTCCATAAAAAAAACTAACAAATATGTTCCGTTTAATGTTTAATCACCACTTAAAAATGAAAACAAAAAACAATTAGCAGCAATATCTCTCCTATTGAAAATAAAGCCACCCCTTGAAAATAAAATCACAAGACCGTAAACACCCTGTATTTGTCGATTTTTATGATGTTTATTATTTGAAGAGAAGCGAAACCGGTTAAAAATATTTTAATAGTAGTGACAATTTTGTGTAGCGTTTTTATTCAACAAAAAGGTTATATTTTGAAAGCTCATTTTTTTTTTAATTTTTGTTTCAGTAACTAATTGATCTGTATTTCAGACAATATTAGAACATATTTATACAACGAACCTAGTAGTACAATTGGATTTAGTAGAACTTTGAAAATGACAAAGAAACTATATCTAACATTTGTTTTATGGGCAATATCTTCCTAACTTAAATAAAAATATATATATATATATATATATATTTTTCTCATTAAAATAATAATTTATTTAAACTAGTTCACATCAAATGACCAATTGCAATGTTTTACAGTCTGTTAAAATTAGATGCTGCGAATTAATAATACAGAAAGCTGATGAATGAAACAAAAAATCATTAAAATGAAACAAACAGTTTCGTCAAGATTTGTTTTGTAAATTTCCACAAGAATGCCCTTGTTAGTACGCAGTGAATTCTGCACTTATGTAATTAAAAATATGTCGGCATTATAAAATAAAACCTTGCTTGTTTGTAATCAAATTATCAGTTTGATTTTAAAAAGCTAATGTGCAAATAAGGCGAACTAATTAAAAAAATGGCTAGTGCCCATTCGGTACGCACATGTAGCAAGTCCTCAAAGAAGATTTTCATGTATTAGAAAATGCTATGTGGCGATGCATCAATGTCCGATGCATTTACTGTTGCAGTGCAGTTGCAACTCTGACGGTCCGAAATCACAAACGAATATTGTACAAATTTGTTGGTATGTCATAGATTTTCTTGAGTTTTATAACAATCAGCCGGTAATCAAGGATGGATGAAAAATATTCGGTGAACGAACTTAAAAGGAAAAATAAATCACTCATGGCATCGTTTAGACCAATCAATAACAAAAATTTTCGATTGCGTGGCAAATATATTTGCCAAATATTTAACATGTGGCAAATATTTGATATTTGGCAGGTATACGAATATATATAACTAATCAATCGCCGCCAAACACTTCTATTCTGACTATTATAACTATTAGACCACTATTTTTAAGTTAACTTTTTAGGTTATGTTTCTATATGTATATCATAGATTGTAATTTAACGCAATATAGTAGCCAGAATTTCTATTTTTATATGACGACAAATCATAACAAGACAGCGACAGAACTCAACTTTTCTAAATATTTGCCGGGCTATGAATATAATAAATACTTCTTGAAATCTACATACCCGTTCATATTCACAACGAAAATTCCGAAACAGATGCATCCGACTGTAGTGAAAAACTGGTTTAGCAACTGCATGCAGAATATTGTATTGAGGTCTGTGACATATCTGAAAAGATTAATTGGTTAAATGCTGACGAAAATTTTGGTGAAATTATGATTAACAGGAATCACTAGAGGTAGTAGCGTACTACAAAACAACACTACATAAAAGCAAACATCCTGAGCTTAATTGTGTGTTAATAATCACGTGTAATACATTAAATTATAGATAAAGGTGTATTACACCGGGTACGAATGCCACTTTTTTTCATTTGCGTTGTTGTTTTGTTTTTTACCCTTGCTAGAGATGCCAATAATTGGTAACTTTTGTTATTTTTTTTTCCAAATCCGAACCAAACATCAAAAAACCAATATTACAACATTTTGTATTGAGCCTTCATGAACTTGTGTAAAATAAATGACAACAAAATATGAATGTTGTAATGATTTAACCGTTGGCTTTTTGAACATGTGAATGAGACGAGAATAACATATTTTATAGTCGTACGGTGCAGCCATCTGTTGGATAAATACCACATCATTTTCTTCGACCAATCAAATCCAAATGGTACAGTCTGAAGCAGCAGCATGAATACCTAGCCAGGGGAATCACAAATATTGAGCAATTTCGGCCTAACAAAAATATTATCGCATGTTGACACGGGAGGTGTAGCGGCGCCGCGCCCGGCAAACGAAAGCCATACGAAAAATAAATTTTACCGTGCTGGTGCTACGTAGATACGACTCGCTTATAAATTAGGACAGCATGTTCTTGCGGAAGTGTATGTGATCAACATGAATTGTTGAATTTCGACCAAAATAGGCTAGAAACCGAATACGAGAAATAATTTTTTGCCGTCGTGATGGACTCTACGCAGACAGCAAAGAGCGAGTTATAAATTAGGAGCGCATGTTCCCGCGAGGGTTTATATTGCAGTACCGCAATACCTACTTATAATGTTACAACTACTAAATAATTAATAATAAGGAGTTAAATAAATTATTACTAAGGAAATACAAGTAATTTAATTTTTAATCAGTCATTTATTTTTCGTCATAGAATTTCAAATATATTGGTATTTAGATTTAGAAAATAATATTAATACCAAACACTTGTCGCTTGGCAATGCATCCAGGGCAATCGCAATCTATGTAGGATGGTTGGCTTTAGTTCGACTTGTTGTACAACGGACTTAGAACAGACGCTAGAAATATGGGCAAATTAAAAAATCAGCTGCCTTTATGTGGCCCGCGTTCTAAGAAAACTAATAACTTGCGAGAGTACCTGCGGTAAGTGTATATGTAGATATTATACGTGTAGTGTAATTCTTCGCTAATTAACTTCGCTAGTTAATTTGGGCAATACTCTCTTATAAGCGTAAGCGTGCCGGATTACCATATATGGCAAAAGACTTTTATAAAGGTCTAAAATATTTGAACATGTATCTATATAATATATAATAAATGACTTATACATATACATAAAGCTGCCTATAAAGTCTATACATAGCAATAATAATTTTGAGTAAAATTTCAAAATGCAGTATCCAACTGTATCTAGAATTAAAATAGGAATATTATATTTACTAACACCTACTTGCGTCACCCGATAAAAATTTGAATTTTTATATGAGGTGTGTTTTACCTGAAAGTATCGATCTCTGCTAAGTACGACCGAGACATTCGAGATTATTGATGCACAAAGAAAACGTTAAATGGATTTAAATAAGTATCTGAGTACGTATGCTTTCACCGCCAGAGTCATTTAAATTTAGTTGATAAATAGTTACCGGTTTATGTCGTGGGTAAGAATTCATAATTACTGTCTTCTCGAACCATGCTGTTCGCTTCTTCGGAGCTAACTGATAATTAGTTACTAATTCTAATAATAAATGTAAAGCAATAAATGATTTATGTAAGAAAAGCTGTCTGTTTTACCAAAACTACAATTTTTTTCAACATACAAAAGGTAAAATGTTCAACCATAGTTAGTAGTAAAATAGGAATGTTATAATAAAGCAATTAATTAATTTGTATCACTGTATTGTTTTGTGGAACTGTATTTGTATTTAAAATATACAAGAAAAGCATTTCAGAACATGCGATAGGCACATACACAAAATTATTAGGAAACGGTTCGGCGCCAGTCGACACCGCACGGCCCCTTTGATCTTCGCCGCCAAGGAACGATACCGGTGTTCCCCTCATCTAATCAATGCGTTGCTTGCATTTTCTGCGGAGCGTACAGTGGGCTCGGTTTGTTCCCTCCTCTCGCGCCTCAGTTTCGTTGAACTTTTGAGGCCGGTGACTAACATTTACTCTTAAGATTAATAAGTATGAAGTGGAAAATAAACGAACAACGCTAAGATCCAAAGTCGAACTTAAACAAACACAAAGTTTAATCCGTTGATATTAAGTATGTTGTCTTTAGCTGTTGGACCGTCTACACTTATCTCAATTAAATTGGCTGTTTGGTTTATGAATATGCATAACAAATATAACATTAATCAAAAAAATCAGTCTTCGAATCGATTTACAAAGAGAAAGCAAATAATAATTAATACTAAAGGCGCGTTTAGTTTATCTTTATAATTGAATCGGTGCACACAGGAAAGTGATCTCTCGAACGAAGAGAGAATTACTTGGCTGAAGTAGTTGGTAGGTTCGTATATACGCGAGAGATTATTGACTTCAACCAAGATATTTTATTTCTTGAAATAATCACTAGATTTAAGAAAGCGGTTACTCTGGTGAAGTAAGTAAACAGTCTTCAACGAAGGGTATATTTTTATTCCCGGTAAATATTTTTAGCTACTTAATGTAAGAATTTTAAAGATTTGGCACAAATACGTTTTCTATTGCTAATTAACAAGATTTTTATTGTACACTATAAATCACAATACATATCCCCAATAAATCACAAGGCACATCCCCTACGGGTAGTTCGTTATTGTTTTGCGTACTAGGTTAGGCCCCAGCGTGGCGCCAGAACCACGCGCAAGTCTTGACAAAATCACGGTGCGCATATTTATTCCAGAGAAAAGGATTACTTGAAAGAAGTGAGAATCACTTCAGTTAAATAATTGGTGGGTTTTTATTCAGTAAACAATACTTACTTATATGAAATGTCTTATATTTTCTTGGATCAAGTAACTACGCACTTGGATGGATTTGCTATTACTTCGCTTGAGAAATTAACATCTTTGGGACGAAAAATTCAATACAATATTGGTTCTTATAAAGAAAGAATTTATTTGTTGACAGCATTTATCTGAGAAATTATTTTACTTATATTGAGTATGTGGCATTTCTTGTATATACCTAACTTTCTACATCCAAGTAAATATGCATTTGATTCTAGTAAATAAATTCAAGAAATTATGTTTTCTCGTTCCAAATAATCACTTTTCTGTGTGTGAGTATTTTACAAATTTGGTAAGCACAGAAAAGTTGTACTAAATTTCATTTAATCCGATATCATTTATTTCGTAGACCATATGATTGAGTAAGATATCTTTCCAACGAAAGACGTTTTAATTTAAAATATCTATCCAATGATACCACACACGACCTATTTTGATCAGCGCAAGTGCAAAATGAACCACTGTGCAATGTCCTACATTGCCATACATACCTTAATAGAATATTGTGGAATTTGATGATCTGGGCAAACGATTTCATCGCATTGGGTTCTTCCACGTTCAACATTTTCAAACCGTAACGGACTTTTTCCATTTGGATCGTACCACAATGTACCAGAGTAAAGAATAGAGAATCGTATGTAATGAAGCATATGGCTAAAGCTAAAATGTAGAATTCTTGAGATAGGAGCACAAGAAACCCAGAGAGTTGAAATTTCGGATACACAAGTTTGTAATTTATTACAAGCACATTGAAGAAGAATACTATCGTCGCAAACCAGAAAAATCTCCTGTATATTATCATGAAGATTCTTTTAAATTTTCGATTCTTCTCATTTATTATTTGGTGCAGTTCGTCGCCATATATGTCACTTGGCCAGAAATATTCAGTCTTCTTGATGATGTCCATAATAGTTTCTCCCACGTAAAATGTTGTAATTGTCTTGAAAATAATCTGGAAACCATGAATAAATTAGCTGGGTACTGTTAGCAAGAATTGTGCTGTGTTATCTACAAAGAATTTCGCTACATTTTGCACTTTTTTGTCCCTTTTTTTTTTCGTCTAATTTGACTGAGGTATATGGGCAGTATTTATACAACAGCAAGGACAGGAAATCATGAATCATTCTGAACTAAACACAGGACGACTTGTCAGTGATTCTTTCCAATAGTATCTCGATGTCAAAGTAAAATAAAGTATAAAATATAGTATGTACAATTCGATGGCATTCATCAATTTGGTGTCAACACTGAGATTAGTTTTTGTTTCGAACTGAGTGCTTTTCCGAATTCAATGTTTTTGCTGGTAATATCTACGGTGTGATGAAAATCACGCACGCAGCGAAAATGGATGCAGGTTTTTAGGGTTCGATAACTCGGAATAGATTTGAGTAGACAGCGTCCTAACAAAGCAATAAACATTTATTTATTTAAACTGTAAAATGTCAAGTATGCTTTGTAGGCACGTATGAAAGCCTACTAAAGATGACAAATGAATTCAGTTGTCAATTTTCGTTGATTAGAAACGTCATTAGAAGTAAAATGAGCCATCTTAGTGAAGTGCAAGTTGCTCGTGCTGTCGCCCTTATTCAGCGTGGCCACTATATTCGACATGTTAGCTGGGACCTTCTGTTATTCAGCGTTTATGGGATCGGTTTCGGGAGACTGGCCAATATGTCAGAAGAGCTGGACAAGGTCGAAATCGAAAAACTACTCAAAATCAAGACCGATTTCTTGTCATTTCCTCTCTACGTCATGGTACTACCACAGCACGAGACATCCTAAACGACCTAAGACGAGCACGTGGAATAGAAATTTCTGATCAAACTGTTAGAAACAGATTAAAAGAAGCGAATTTGAAACCAAGAAGACCTGTCCGCGTACCACGCCTTATGCAGCATCACAAAGCAGGTTTGCTCTGGATCACAGAGATTGGCAACTTCGTCACTAGACGCCTGTACTGTTTACAGACGAGTCCAGATTTCGTTTAATTCGTTCACCAATTAATTTCAATGTAATTCTAATTATATTGAAATTAATTGGTGCGTGTCAAATGGTGTCAAGCAATTCTTTCTAGCCATAAATATGGCAATAGTTCTCACCAAAACTATATAATGATAATTTTCGCTAATAATTTCGTGATAATATTCGCTATTAATTTCGTTAGAAAACTCGGTCGTGCAAAACGGCTCTTACAAGTATAAAAATCAATTTTATTTAGAAAATTTAATATTAGTGCAGGCAAATTAAGTTGAGAGTGGGTATTATTGTAGACAGGTGTTTTATCATTGGAAATGGTAAAGGGGCTGATAGTAAACGTAAAAAAGAAATAAATGCAGGTCATGGGGTGGTATAGTGTTTATTTGGGGGTGTTGAAAGCGGGTGCAAAGTATATTATTGCGTTTTCCGGCGAAACTTGACGTTTTACCCAAAAACGTCCTATACTAAGTTGTAGATCATAAAACATTCATATGGGTCACTTATTACTATGACCTCAAAATGTCCGAGAAAAATGCGAATGCCAATGCCAAAACGAATTTCCTGTTTTTTTATTTTTTTGTCGTCGCAACAACAATCCAATTTTAATCAAATTTTGTGAAAGCGTGCCTTTTTATACCTTTAATAAGCATACATTCTTTTATTACACAAAAAACAAGAACTTTTTGAAATATTTAGTTTTTTCCGTCGAAATCATATTTTTTTTAAAAAAGAAACTGTTATGAAAATTCATCGTACAGAGTGCTTCTGGGACTCATTGTTGTTTTTACATGTATTTATTCATACAATAATAAAAATAATAGTCCCTATTTAACAACATGCTCAAGAATTGAAAAAACTCTAAAACGACTTTTGCAACACTTTCGCATTTTTCTCGGAAATTTTGAGGTTATGTTATATACATTGTAACCTCTACAAAAGGTGTAGATTTTTTCTTGATCTACAATTTATGTATTGGATACTTTTTGATTCTAAGACAAAAACTGATTATTTTGCTTACTTATCTGAAGATTTCTTATTCTAATTGAATGGTTATAGCATTAGTGTAGAAATGAGAGACAGTTTCCATTGTATTTTTCCGTACAATTGAATGTCGTAACCAGTATTACAATTTTCTTAAAAATGTATACAGATAATGAACATTTACTGAAAAATTCACTGTTGCAAAAGTCGTTTTTGAGTTTTTTTCAATTTTGAAGCATGTTGTTAAATACGTGAATATATAAGAAATAAAACAGGATTTCTTCTGCAAACTATTTAATTTTATTTTATTCTTTGGTTATTAATTTCGGGTTTTTACACCCATCTTCAGACCAGCTACAATAAATACAAATCAACAATTAGTACATGACATTAAAGAGATATTGCGACATGTTGAAACATTAATTAATTAATTAATTAATTGTCCTGTAATTGGTTCAAATGAAATTAAAACTAAGATTCCTGGCGCTTGACTGGCGCTTACCTCCTACATACACCCCCTTCTCATACTATTATTATGTACCTTTTTGATATTTTCTTATAATAACCTTTATAGTGTATAATAATATTTCCTATACTATATATTACTTTTCAAACTTTTAATTCAGCAATATTATAAGTCAAACAATAGTCGCTCGCTGCTAATATCACACTTGATGATGTCAAACGCATACATATACCCGTTGTGTTAAGTTCGCCAACGTTTCAACACCTGTAGCTCTCGGGGAATCTTAGTTTTTAATTTCATTTGACAAATTTTCACATTTAATCTTCAATTACAACGCTCATCATTTTAATATTTTTCATATAATATCACCTAAATCAAATATGTAATTTTACATAATGTTTCAACATGTCGCAATATTTCTTTAATGTCATTAACGGTAAGTCACAAAGAATTTTCTAACCTATAAAAATATCACATGTACTAATTGTTGATTTGTATTGATTGTAGCTGGTCTGAAGATGGGTGTAAAAACCCGAAATTAATAACCAAAGAATAAAATAAAATTAAATAGTTTGCAGAATTAATCCTGTTTTATTTCTTATATATTCATCAACAACGGCAAACTCATGGATGCATTCATTGAGAATATTCATTGTTAAATAGGACTATTATTTTTATTATTGTATCAATAAGTACGTACATGTAAAAACAACAAAAATTAGTTCCAGAAGAACACTGTACGCTTTGTACCTCCCAAATAAACACTATACCACCCCATGACTATACCACCCCATTTTTTTTACATTCACTATGAGCTCCTTTACCATTTCCAATGATAAAATTCCTGTCTACAATTAATACCGGTTTTAGCTTATAAATCAGTTAATTTGCCTGCACTATATGCTCCTGTTTTACACAAGTATTTAACTGTATAATTACGTACTTACAGAATAAATAAAAAGATCAAAATGGTGGCAAACCGGCATTTCATCTCAGTTGTAGTTTGAAAATCTTAAAAAGCGGTGAGTCGGACATCTTTCAGCCAATTCCAATTCGATTGACTAGAAGTTTTTAAACAATTTTGTCGTAAGCCAGTCCAGTACAACGAGATTTTTTGAGACTCTTATTTTTCGCATTTTGGCTCGACATTGAACACTTTTTGGTCGACAATTTTGTAAACAAATGACTGCAATAAAATTTCGAAAAAATCTTACGGTTTATGTATCAGAGAAATTTCAAATCATTTGTGTGTGAGGTCTGAATTAACTGACATGTTCGTTTTTTAACGACACAAGAGAGGAAATACCGGTGCGCCTCAATTTTAATTTTATTTTCATTACGTGATAATGAAGCTAAGAAAAAAAGATTATTTAAAGATATATTCGATTTTTAAATTAAACTGATTTTTGTAGTTTTAATACAAGATCAATTTAAGAGGGGCGTTTATACTGAGATCGACGTCGGCCTTGAGTCTGTAGTACGCCCAGGATGTGGTTCCATCTAACGGTGAACCGTTGTACTCAAGTCTTTGTGTATAAACAAACATACTTACTTAATTTGTTCAGCCGATTTCTGCCCTTTGCCAATATGCAGCTACTGTAGTTGTTGTCAACTGTTAGTTATTATTGATCTGAGCTATTAGTACTCTTCTCCTGTGTCTCGGTCAGTGGACTTTATTACAGACACCTTCTTTACAGAGCTCCGCGGTGACAGTTCGTAGTAATTCGACACAATTGCATAAAAGGCAGATCAACTTGACAACGGCTTGGTCAATTTTAAAGAGCTATGTCTTAAAATGTCACCCATAAATTAGCTCCTGTTCCGGGATTAATACTATTGGCTTAATCACCATGCAAGCATATTAAAACAAACCAGGATATTGTGTTAAAAATTAGTTTCTTTTCTCTAATTAAGTTCATGATTAAGGCAAGCGCGGTTGAATTTTATATTTATCCCGGAACAATGCCCTACGCTTACACATTCCAACAGTACCTTACTTTTACACATCATTGCAATAGTTTCGACTCCGATCTGCTTTTTATGCGCCCGTGTTTTGCATGTCACTGGTGTATGGATAAGCACCCTCCTTAATGAATTAGTTTTTGACTTGGCAACAGCAAGAAATAAAAAGACTTACTTGTTCGGAAGGTGGTACTAAAACAAATGCATTCTGCATGCTGGCAATACCGTCAAAATTGTTGAAAATCTCAATGAGATTGATCAAAAACGGCCCACATTGGCAAAATAATACGAAGCATAGTCTGAGGTGCGAAAACCATCCCCTATAAAAGGGGTTTAACCCTAGAAAATACAGAACACTCAGAGCGTAAGTTTTCACAAACTCAATCTCCTCCATTGCTGAAATGTTCAAGCAAACTGAAAATTAAAATTCGTTTATCATAGTGGCTGAATAATAACATGGCTGAATTATTTTCGTAGAGTAAATTACTAACAATTTAGGTAACGGTTTATCTCTATAATAATAAACAACCCCTAATGGGGTGCTACGGTGTATTATTTCAAGGGGTACATTTAACAAGAGCCACTCAATCCTTGTTAATTATTAACGCAATAGACATAAGTTTAAATGGAAATTTGCCACTAAATATTAATGCCTTTTTCCCAGAAGTGTTGGATGTACTACATTACATATTTAAATTTTAGCTTTGAATAATTTAAATGTTTCCTCGAGTATTTGGATAATTTATGATTGCAATAATGTCGAAAAGCGCGAATTTGGACCTAACTATACTTATAATGGACGTAATTTTTAATTTCTCGAGAAAACGTCATTCTTTATAAAGAGCTTTGGATGTCCTAAAAAGTCGAAAGCCATTGTTAATATTTTGATTTAACATACAGGATGGTTAGAGAACAAGAAAATGTTAAATTGGCCGAAGAGTAAACTATCGGTTTTTCGGATTTAGAAAAAAAATGTTGTTTTATATTAAAATTTATGCCCAGATATCAAATTTCATGTTGTATTCTGAGTTTTATATTTTATTTATTTTTAACAAAGTAATTTAACAAAGCATTACTCCACATGTTCCCCTGCTACAGCTACACATTTTTCAATCTTCTTCTAAACTCCCGATATACCAAATCAATTGTTTCTTCATTTATTTCGTCTACTGCTTCCCTAATTTTTAATTTTAGAATGTCTAACATTATCATGAAAATTATTCGCGTACACCTTCTGTTTTAAATAACCCCACAGAAACAAATCAAGCGGCGTTAAATCAGGTGAACGTGGTGGCCATCCTATAGGGCCGAACCGTCCAATCCACTTAATTGGGAAATGTCTGTTCAACCAATCCCTGACTTGATATGCGCTATGAGCAGGACAACCGTCGTGTTGATAGTGTAGTGAACACCTGAGCTGTAAGTTGATTTCGTCCAAAGTAAGTAGCAAAAAATTTTCCAACATATCAAAATAAGTGTTTTGGTTTACAGTACCGTCAAAAAAGTATGGTCCAATTATTTTCTTGTAATAAATCCCACACCAAACATTCACTTTTTTATATTTTTGAGAATTGGTTGTAATGCGAAAATTTGGATTTTGCTTGAGACCAATATCTGCAATTCTGTGAACTAACAACTCCATTTGTGGTAAACGTCGCTTCGTAAGAGAAAATAATTTTTCTGTAGAAAAATCTATCGACCATAATACATTCTCCCATTAATAGGCAAAATTGTAATCGACGAGCATCATCTCCTCCTACTAAAGTGTGTATCAGTACTGGTTTATAAGGATGAAATCTTTGATTTGAAAAGATCCTTTGCAGGTGGCTATTACTGATGTTCAAGTCTCGCGATCTTTGCACACCGATTTTTTTAGGCAAGTGTTGTAATGTCTTTTCACTGGTCCGAAATTTGAAATAGAACATTCAAGTTTGATATTTGAGCATAAAATTAATTCAAACTAACTTTTACCTACAACATTTTTGATCTAATTCCGAAAAGAGGATAGTTTACTCTTCGGCGAATTTAACATTTTCGTGTTTTCTAACTATCCTGTATGTTAAATCAAAATATTAACAATGGCTTTCGACTTTTTAGGACATCCAACACTCTTTATAAAGAATGAGTTTTTCTCAAGAAATTAAAAATTACATACGTCCATTATAGGTACACATAGAAAAGTAAATACTTCACTCAAAGCAATATGCTTTCATCCACGTAAATGATTAGTTTGCTATAGCCGCAAGTAGATATTTTCTCAAGTTAAGAATAAAGAGATATTGTTGAATTGAAATGGTCATATGCTTGTATATCTGAGAAAATATTTTCTTGCAATGAGTATAGATATTATTCATTCAAGAAAACTATTCTCACGTTGAGAATAATGGAATTTTCTTAAAGTGAACATATATGCTTGACAATGAGCAAATATTTTCTTGAAATGAGTATAGATATTATTAGTTCAAGAACATGATCATAATGTATTGAATAGAAATTACTGTTTTAGTTTTTTTTTTAAAAGGTAGGGAATTGTGTGAAATAAGTAGACAATAACTTAGCGAATGATATTTGTTTTATTGTATGAAATTTCTTTGCTTAATTACATATATACTTACCTATTTATAAATTATCACTACCTACAATATCTAGGGTATGGAAAAAAACACCATATTCTATTAGACATCAAATTGCTTCCATTATATTACACAAGTAAGTTTTCTGTGACATGTATGTTGATTTGGTGACCACTCTATGGCTAGGCAAAATTTACGTACCGTGTGCGTCACAAGTCACAACTACGAACTGCATCGCAAATACGTTGAACATAAGTACTGTAGGCTATTCACGCAAAATTAAAAGTATATACTTTCATAATATTATAGATCGCGTAGTTATTGCGTACAGTACCTACAAAATTAGTAAAGATATACTTACATATTGAACTCTTCCCGGACAATACTCGGTAGTCAGCGAACACGACGCCATAGCAGACCCCAACTAACTGAAGGCAAAGGCCGATGCGAAAAATCTTAAATCTTGGCAACGTTCGTGCACGTTTGAGTGTAAATGCGCAAGCGCGTTGCAAGCAATGGCTTACTTGATTCAAGGTATTGATCAACTTTTTGAATTGAGAATTTAAACTACTTGGTTTGAAAATTATATACTTAACCGAAACTAATAACTCTGAGATTGGGATATTATTGAATTGTGAGAACAAGGAATTCTGAAATGAAAGAAATTGTTTCAAACCAAGTAAATATTAACTTTCATCTAAAGCAATAACCGCAAGTAAATAATTTTCTCACGTTTTGAGAATATACTTCGCTGTGTGTATAGTTAGGTCCATCGATACACTGTATTTGGATACAAACATAAATTATTTTCCTTTAAAGTAAGACTTTTTTTAATTTTAAAAAAGGTTGATTTACTCCAAAGAAATCTAATTTTGATTCAAATAAATATATTTTGAGTGTGAATAGGTTCCTTATGCAATTGTATTGTCAGATGGCGCTGTAAACTCTCTCCTCGCAGTTCGGCCTTATCTTGAGTATAAATAATAGACTGGTGAACGCCTACCGCTGAGTAAATATTTCTTTGCCTCTATTGAAACACCCGATTTGTTTGAGTCAATGTCTCGCACGGTATAAAAGTTGATTAATGTATTTTTATGCGGGACAGGTGGTACTATAGGTACGGTTGTACACTCATGGAATTAAGGGAATTAAGTAAGTTCTATAAATATTTTAGCAGTGTGTCGATGATACATCCAAGTACAAGTTTTTTGTTTTTTATTCTGGTCGCCCGCTCGGCCGCTAAGTGCAAAAAATGGTCCGTTTACGCTTCTACTCGTATATCGGAAATTTATTATTTGCGAAACCTTGTTGGAATGCTTTGAATTGGTTTATAATGATTTATATGTTTCTATTTATTAGCTTAATGTGTAATTAATTAATATAATTCCTACATTGCAATGTAACTGTGTTTTTATTAAATATGACGTTAATTTTATATTAATAAACATAAAAGCTTTCGGTTACATGAAATGAAAATCTCATTTCAAGATATTGCATATAACACAACAAATTATACTTACAACCTTATTGCATCTAATAGCTTTTTTGTGTTAATAAATACAAAAATCAATTTGTTGTTGTCAATATTTTTACTTTTCAGGTTATTTCAGAACTGACATATGTATTAACATTTATTCACAAAATAGAAATAAATTAGAAGTAAATTGCTTTAAATTAGTCTCTATGGTAATTTGTTAATTGTGATTTACTGGTGTTTTCGAGAATATTTAGCTTCAACGATATTTTGCAGTGTTTAACTTAATAAACAGAAAGGAATATGTATTTTGTATAGCATGAATGTATCATTACTATTTTTTTATATTATTATTTTGTATTTACTTTACAGCAATATGTTTCAAATATCTGACAACTGAAAATAATGACAATTATGTATAACACTAATTTACAAAAATTTTTGGAACAAGCTCTAAATTTTCGACGAATTTTTATGGAATGTAAATATGTTATAATTATTATTAAAAAAAAAAGATAAACCAAAATATACGACCATCTAAAAGAACATTTATACAACATAAAAATTATTTCATCAAATTTGACCTGGGATGAGTGTGTTGGTAACGGGTATATAATTTCCCAAAACGAGACGCTTCAGAAAGAAAAGTTGTTGGTTTCTCTTACGTATAGCTTTTATTGCATATTAATTACTCACAATCATATGCAATAAAAGCTATACGTAAGAGAAACCAACAACTTGACGATTTGAACCAGGGACCTTTGCGTCGCTAGCACAATGCTTTCCCATCTGAGCTATTGACATTGTGCTAGCGACGCAAAGGGCCTTGGTTCAAATCCAGGTTGTGGCTGTAATTTTTGATATATTTAAAATTTACATCCCGCCTGTATGTTACCATATTATTAACTTATAATATTACTTTGACAAAGTATGTCGTTAAACATTTTCAGTTATAGTTTATTTTGTTTGGAAATTAAAAATACCATCATTTTTAATGTATATGCATTTTAGCTAACCTTACAGTACACAATTCATAAGTCAAAATGTTATTTTTAACTTATTATCGTTGTTAATGCACGCCTCTTAATTTATTTAGAAAACAAATTTAGAAATAAAATTTCCAATAATGTTCCAGCTAATATATAGTAAATGAAAAATGGGTGCTTATTGAACTGGAACTATATTACAATAAAACTTCTGTAGAGCTCTTTGAAATATTAACAAAAAAAGAAAAATAAAAAATTAATTAGTTATCAAACAATGCAAAACCAAAAATGAAACACAATAAATACATATTACAACAATAAAAAATTATTAATGAAAAGTAAAATTTTAATAATTTGTCTTAACAAATGAACAAAAGAAAATACCAAAATGTTTTGTTTTTTTTTTTTCTAGAAAGTAGAACGTAATATGTTTCATATGGTCTTATTGGTTTTCTCTGTTCCTTCTGAAGTTGGAGCCGTTTAAAATAAGATATTGTTAATAATTCAAACGGCTGTAACTTTTTAATGAATTGAAAAAGTAATTTACTTTCTGAAAAAAATTGTTTTGCGGAAGAAACGTGGGACAGCCTGTATATATTGCTATAATTTAAATTATTTTGATTGTCAAGCATGTATTAGATGTCATGAAAGATAATTGAGCATTAACTGCTGTAAAGTAAATACATATATAAAATTTCCATTGTCCTTCATACAAAATACATGCTCGTCCTAAATGTAAATTTAAATTAAATTTAGAGACTTTATTTACATTTAGTGAATATATTTTAATATTACAATTCTGAAATAGTCTATATTTAGTGATAATCCTTGGCATCAAGTTGATTTGCGCATTTACTTACTTACTTACTTAAGCCCGTCATCCTACTGCTGGGCAAAGGCATTTACTTGCGTAATTAATGTGTGTATTAGTTAACATAAATTTATATAATGTGTCATGATATTACGCAATGTCTTAAAATGAGCTTTTCGTATAATATTATCAAATTTCATGTTTATTAATATTATTATTAAAGTAATTCTATACTTAATTAAATGCATTACCTACTCGTAAACTTAACTGTAGTGATCATATTTCATTTATTACATTGCATTGAAGATATCACATTAAGGAAAAGGTCGGACACGCTAAAAATAAACTAAATCCCGTTACATTACATCCATCGAAAAACCACCTCGTGACGGACAACTTTTTGCGAACCGGCCGGGTCGAGGTAGAACAGTACACGAATATATAACCGACATACTATTTTCAAATCCTGCGATAGCGACACGAACTTACTTATTTCCACGACTGTACATTACGGTCGGCTATTATTAAAAAAAAATTTCATTATCTAAATGGATCACAATTTTCGTTATTAACGGAAAAAAATATGATTTAAAATTTAATATACAAAGGCAGTAGTCTTGTATAATTAAAATTAATTAATGAAAGACAAGGCAAATAAAAAAAAAGACATCGGGCATACTATGTAATTTCTTTATTGTTATAGGTACCTATTTCTAAAAATAAAACGTCTAACCCTTGTAATCTCTGCGAAACATTTTTTTTTATTTTGCTGCTAACAAAATTGTGCGGTTCTAACATTATAACGTTCAAGCTTTCTTATAAAAACTTTGCATAAAAGCGTTAAAACTAAACGTAGCCTTAATCACCTGAAAAATAAATTAAATCATTATAAAATTAGGAATTATATAAAAAAGAAGAAACACACGCATACCGACATGTAAGTCTGCAAGTTCAAATCCCAAAATTTTCCGATTGTCAGCCTGTTTGATAATTTTGATATCATCATAACCATTTTCATGCCATTTCCCATATTTCTGTCATGTTTGGCATACCAATTGCAACTGTATATATCTTCGTGGACAGCGTTTAATTGTTGATGAAGTTCTTGGCCAAAGTTGCAATAGACGTACAACTGTAGATGATGACATGACAGGTATAGCGACATATATATTAGATTATCCATGGCAGGAGGAAACCTAAAATTGATATGTATGTAAAAATCTTTAACAATTAGCAAATTGTAACAGAGAATTCGGTCGCATATACAGTGTATCCCCCGATGGACCTAACTATACCTATAAAAAGACGAAAGCCATCGTTAATATTTTGATTTAACATACAGGATGGTTAGAAAACACAAAAATGTTAAATTTGCCGAAGAGTAAACTATCGGTTTTTCGGAATTAGAACAAATATGTTATAGGTAAAAGTTGTTTTATATTTAAATTTATGCCCAGAAACCAAATTTAAATGTTGTATTCTAAGTTTTATATTTGACTTATGTTTAACAAAGTAATTTAACAAAACATTACTCTACATGTTCCCCTCCTACAGCTACACATTAGTATATCGGGAGTTTAGAAGAAGATTGGAAATTCTTCTAAACTCCCGATATACCAAATCAATTGTTTCTTCATTTATTTCGTCTACTGCTTCCCTAATTTTTAATTTTAGAATGTCTACATTATCATGAAACTTATTCGCATACACCTTCTGTTTTAAATAACCCCACAGAAAAAAAATCAAACGGGGTTAAATCAGGTGAACGTGGTGGCCATCCTATAGGGCCGAATCGTCCAATCCACTTATTTGGAAAATGTCTGTTCAACCAATCCCTGACTTGATATGCGCTATGAGCAGGACAACCGTCGTGTTGATAGTGTAGTGAACACCTGAACTGTAAGTTGATTTCGTCCAAAGTAGGTAGCAAAAAATTTTCCAACATATCAAAATAAGTGTTTTGGTTTACAGTACCGTCAAAAAAGTATGGTCCAATTATTTTCTTGTAATAAATCCCACACCAAACATTAACTTTTTTATATTTTTGAGAATTGGTTGTAATAGGGAATTTTGGATTTTCTTGAGACCAATATCTGCAATTCTGTGAACTAACAACTCCATTTGTGGTAAACGGCGCTTCGTCAGAGAAAATAATTTTTCTGTAGCAAAATCTATCGACCATAATTCGTTCTCCCATTAATAGGCAAAATTCTAATCGACGAGCATCATCTCCTTCTACTAAAGTATGTATTAGTACTGGTTTATAAGGATGGAATTTTTGATTTGAAAAGATCCTTTGCAGGTGGCTTTTACTGATGTTCAAGTCTCGAGATCTTTGGCTTAACGATTTTTTTTTGCAAGTGTTCACAGAATCAATAGCTAACATAGCTCCTGCATCATCTTTGCCATTTCGCTTTTTTTTTCTTGATATTTTTCTCGTCTCCTGTTGCATGAAATTTTTTAACCAATTCACGAATTCAATTGACAGAAACGTATACCTCAGGGTATCTCCTGTTAAAAACTTCAATAGCACGGCGGTACGATACCTCACCTATGCCGTAACAAAGAACTAAATAAGCCCTTTGCTCTATAGTCAACATACTTTCAATCAGCTTCTATCAACAAATTGCTTGGATACGCTGTTACTACTGTCAACTGATCAATCATAATTGTGGTCTCTAAATTTTTTGTTCACCTTTATGTAATGTCTTTTCACTGGTACGAGATGTAAAATTTGAAATAGAACATTCAAGGTTGATATTTGAGCATAAAATTAATTCTAACTAACTTTTACCTATAACATTTTTTATCTAATTCCGAAAAACCGATAGTTTACTCTTCGGCCAATTTAACATTTTCGTGTTTTCTAACCATCCTGTATGTTAAATAAAAATATTAACAATGGCTTTCGACTTTTTAGGACATCTAAAACTCTTTATAAAGAATGACTTTTTCTCGAGAAATTAAAAATTACGTCCATTATAGGTAGAGTTAGGTCCATCGGGGGACACACTGGATTTCAAAATTTGCATGAAGACAAATCATAACATGACAGCGACAGAACTCAACTTTTCTAAATATTTGCTGGGCTATGAATATAATAAATACTTCTTGAAATCTACATACCCGTTCATATTCACAACGAAAATTCCGAAACAGATGCAGCCGACTGTGGTGAAAAACTGGTTTAGCAACTGCATGCAGAATATTGTATTCAGATCTGTGACATATCTGAAAAAAATAATTGGTTAAATGTTTACGGAATTTTTGGTGGAATTATGATTAAGCGAAAATGTAAAACTTTACAGCACTGTACAATCAAAACACTCACAACAGAATGTTGTGAAAATTATTCAGATAATTAATAAGTATGAAGTGGAAAACAAACGAACAACGCTGAGATTCAAACTCGAACTTAAACAAACAAGCAGACAGTTTAATGCGTTGAGATTAAGTATGTTGTTTTTAGCTGTTAAAACGTTTGCACTTGTCTCAACTAAATTAGCTGTTTGGTTTATGAATCTGCAGAACAAACAAAACATTAATCCTATTTTTATTTATTTTTAGATTACTTGGTTAAATGTTGATGGAAATGTTGATACAATTATGATTAAGCCAAAATTTAAAACTTTGCACGTTAATAATTAATAATTACCCTTCGCTAACATTCCTCACATTTTACACCCTGTAGTATTAAGGCCGTTGTGCCGTTGACTCACAATTTTAAAGAAAGAAACAACTTTTTTCTCTAATACACTTCGATATATCACCTCTCGGGCCATGGATTCGTCATTATATTTGTCTTGTGTCGTAGACTCAACATCGCGTGCAACAAGGATTAGCGTAAATTACCTTAATTAGAAGTAATAACGTTTGTACAATGCAAAAAGGATTAACATTGACTTATCAAAACACGTCCGAACAAAGCAGGTTCGGAAAATGGGAGAAAATCGAAATGGAAAGTGAATCAGGTTAGTCTTAGAAAATATATTTGCTTATTCTCTTGGAATACGGACACCGTTTTCGGAACATGAAATTTCAAACTTGGAATGAATCTTAAATAATAGTTACTTATTAAGGATGAATTTTACTGAAGAAGATATTATTAAATTAAACACTGCTAAGGAGGGAAGATCGCGTATCTTACGATCTCAACGGCGCAAAAACCATACGTTTTCTTTTGCATACGGTGTATTGAAGCGAACGTGACCTAACCTGCAATGTTTTCTAAAGCATTACGTATTCTAATAAATCTTTGGGATCAACTTAACCGGTTAGATGTTATTCAATGTATAACAACGTGTTTTGTTGAATAGTCTTCAAAATCTCAAGATTCAATTGAGGTTTTTAAGTCGCATTTGCACCTGGGCAGAATGTAACATACGACAGTTTCATGTGATAGTCGATGATCCAAATCTGGCCAACTATATTTTTATTTGCTTTACTAACAACAGTAATATCTGGTCCGATATGGTTGGTATGTTGCTATCGCCATCAGGGTGGATGGCTAACTAAATAATCAGGTATGGTTATTGTTATGGTCGAATCGCTATTATTTATTAGAGCGCTAGAAATATAGTATATCTATTTTTGTGATAAATACCCTGGATCATGGTGGCCCCCCGAATTTTGTGTTTTGATGGTTCACGATAATGGTCCGACGATAAAACAAGTTTTCAAAATCGATCACGTCTTGAATTAAATTAATTTAAATGATTTTGCGAAGAACAAGCTACTTTTATTCAATAGTATAACTTTCAGATCTCTCTCGGAGCTCTTATAATAGCGATTTGACTATAGATAATTATGCAATACAGGGCATTCTGTTGAATGGCTCACTGAATCCTTATGATTCTTTATTGTTACATGTTTATGCAACACAGAGAATTCTGTCGAATGGCTCACTGAATCTTTATGATTCCTTATTGTTACATGTTTATGCAATACAGAGCATTGTGTCGAATGGCTCACTGAATCTTTATGATTCCTTATTGTTACGTGCTTATGCAATACAGAGCATTCTGTCGAATGGCTCACTGAATCTTTATGATTCCTTATGGTTCCATGATCATGTAATACAGAACATTTAGTTGAATAACTCACTAAATCTTATGATTCCTTATTGTTAAATGTTAGGCAATACGGAACATTCTCTTGAATGACTCACTGAATCTATGATTTCAAGCTTCACATGCTTATACCATACAGAGCGTTCTGTTGAATGGCACACATCACATATTATAGATTTAAGTTATTGTCTTTATATTATTTAAGCAGACACACCACTACTATTGTTAACGAAGAATAAAAAAAACCAGCAAAAATCAAATTGCATCCGCTTATGGTAAACGTATGGTAAAATGTAGGGAAAGGAGAGAGATAGAGAGCGAGAGAGAGGATAGATTTGCGAAGACATTGTCTGACGATTTTCCCGACCAAGCACTGGTTAGCGTACGGCAACGTGTTCATGCAGATTTTCCGCTTGCAGACGTCGTTTCCAAATGCTTACGAAAATTGGTCTTTCACGATCGCGATTGACTTCAGAGGTGATTTTAGGTGCGGTCAATTTTCTGTTTTGTTTAAAAATTTATTTTAATCGTTCTTCATCCGCTTGGGAAATTATTCGTGATAGTCCCGGCCGAACACGTCATCCAAATTCCATGTTTCTTCATATTGGTGAAGAGTGTCACTTGTCGTTGACTTATTTCTTCATTTTCACGAACTGACAATCGTTCCTGATGAAAAGCGATAATTACAGAACGCCGTTCCTTGTTTGTTGGCTTTCCGCGTCGCATGATGTCTTCCGCGTGACAGAGCTATCTTGTGCAAACTACACATTGCAGGCACAGACTCGTTTGAATACGAATTCGAGCATTTGATGCAAAAATCTGTTAAAAATGGGGTCGCAACATGTGTCTGAGATGCAGTATTTATGACTCTATTTGTTATTTCGTACTTAATCCTTTTTAATGGAAGCTAGAAAATTCCCAACAACCAGTTACAAAACAGCATAAATGTTGCATAATAATTAAATATAAAAATTATTTTAAATTAGTACATTTAATGATGTCGTATGTTACTGGAAATCAACGTTAAGAATGTGTTCGCTATTTGGTAGAAATAGAGGTGCCTGCCTATTGCTACGTTATCAGTGCTTTTATCATTATTTCCTATATGTTTACTATGTGTCCGAACTTCCATGAGCGGCAGTGTACACTGTACATACATACATAGATACATACCTTAATACAATATTGTGGCATTTGATGATCTGGGCAAACGATTTCATCGCATTGGGTTCTTCCACGTTCAACATTTTCAAACCGTAACGGACTTTTTCCATTTGGATCGTACCACAATGCACCAGAGTAAAGAATAGAGAATCGTATGTAATGAAGCATATGGCTAAAGCTAAAATGTAGGATTCTTGGAATAGGAGCACAAGAAACCCGGAGAATTGAAATTTCGGATACACAAGTTTGTAATTTATTACAAGCACATTGAAGACGTAGACGACCATCGCAAACCAAAAAAATCTCCTGTATATTATCATGAAGGTTCTTTTAAATTTGCGATTCTTCTCATGTATAATTTGCTGCAATTCGTCGCCAAAGATGTCAGTTGGCCAGAAATCTTTCGTCTTCTTGATGATGTCCATAATAGTCTTTCCCACGTAAAATGTTGTAATTGTCTTGAAAATTATCTGGAAACCATGAATAAGTAAGTATCTAGAAAAAAATTCAAATACCAAATAGCCAATACCTTGTTATCAATAGGGGGAAGGCGTAAGAAAGCTATTTTTTTTTTATTAAAAACAGTTTGTATACAAGGTTATAACTAAAAAATATTGAATGGACAAATAAAGTACCCTTTCAGGCAAAAAAATCATGAAAACTGTTAATAACAGTGTTACAAAAAAAGTGAAATTTTCCAAACACTTACCATTATAAAGACCATTATAAAGATGTACTGTTCGGTCAGATCCAATAACAAATCGAAAAGTTATGGACGTTCAAGTTCAGAAGTTTACAATTATTTTCAGATTTTTTCAACTTTAACAACAATTTGATGACCTGTTTGAATCCGTAATATTGTTTTGCTATTTTTTTTTTATTGAAAGCCCATTTAAATTTGCGTCTAATACGCGTTTGTTTATTAGAATCGGTTTTTAACAGAATTATTAAATTTTATTGACCGGCTAGACACATCACACTATGGAGAAGAAATATACAGGCAGACTGTAATAAATCCGTAGTCTTTATACACATTAATTAGACATTACTAGCACTTAGATTTACAATGTTATTCTAAAATTATGACACTGTTTTTTTCTTTTCCTTTTTGTTGTTACCTGCCAGACTATCACAATATGTTACTAAGTACATTACAGTTTGCGTTCATTACATTTCCAGGTATATTTGGGTTCAAAATAAATTGCACCAACAGTAAAATTTTCACTCGCTTATTGAAACAGTACTATCGTGTTACTATCGTGATTTATGAGAAATAGAAAAAGAAACAGGAAGTTCAACAAACTTTAAAATGTTTACTAGATCTCCGTCGTTCATACAAAGCATCATCTGTTTTGCGTTTAAGTGACCAGCAGTAGTCTGCGATCATGTTGATGGTGTTTTTTCCTTGAAAACGTTTTTCAATAGCTTCCATGTCCTGATGAAATCGTGCACCTTGTTCGTCACTGAGTTGGCCAAGACTGTCCGGAAAGAAATTCAAATGTGAATTCAAAAAGTGAATTTTCATAGACATTGTTGCAGCCCATTTCATCGTAGGCACTCAAAAACTCTTGTACAACATTTGCGTAGTCGGCACTTTTATCATTTCCAAGAAAGTTATCGCACAATGAAATAAAACTATTCCAGGCTTGTCTTTCCACATCATTCAGTTTACTAATTGTAGCCGATGCTGTTTGTCCACAAACAATCCGCAGACGTAACAAAACATGGCGATTGTCACACATTTTACTTTTTTTATATTTGTACTGAAGCTTGCACTAGAGCTGATTTCTTACTGCTTATGGATCAGTTTGATTGTTATTTTATATGAAATTTGGTGATACTAAAGACCTACATCGTCCTAATAGTATACGCAATTGTAATAGGTTCAGATTGTCGATGAATGATTTTACGATATTTGGGTACAAGTCGAATAGTACTTTATAACATTATAGTTAGACTAAAGAACAATAAATTAGGGTAATAAACAAATAAAATAATGTCTAGTTAATGTGAATTACGGGTACGGTTATTACGGTCGGGCCGTAGGTATATTCCTGCCTAGTGTGAATGTCAAGACGGTGATTAAACATCGATAACTCAGTAAAATTTCAACCGATTCTAATAAACAAACTCGTGTTAAACGCACATTTAAATGGGGTTCCAATAAAAAAAAATAGAAATAAAATAATATGGATTGAAACACGTCATCAAACTGTCGTTAAAGTTTAGAAAATCTGAAAATAATGGAAACATGAATTTGAACGTCCATAACTTTTCGAATTTTTATTGGAACTGACCGAACAGTACATCCTTCTAATGGTCTGTATTCTCTCTTTCAATTGCATTTTATTTAGGAAATCAAATGGAAAATGACGGAGTTATGCATTTTTATACACATGCAAGTACCAAAAAATAGTTTTTTTCAAAAACATCGAGATTTTGGAGGTGTTTGGAAAATTTCGTATATGCCATGTTCGTATATGCCATGTTCAGTTCTACCACCTCAACAACTTACAGTTAGTCTAGTGAAAAGTACGAAAAAATGTTTTAGACAAAAGATTCTTCTTATTTAGCGTAAAATCATAATTTGATAAAAAATTTGGGTATTCCATTTAAAAAAAATTGAAGTTAGCCTCATTTTTACCGATTGCAGCGCCATCTGCAATGAAACTGATATCGTCATCTCATTTCCCCCTTTGAGTCCTACAAGTTTATTTAAGACACTTTTGTCGTACCATGCATATTTCTCGAGATGTTTAGCAGTCTCAAGTTAAAAGGACCACCCGTTATACCTAACAGATAGCTTAGATTGTGCTAAACTGAGTGATTTTTATTTTAAATCTCTATGACATACCCAAACAAAGTTAGTTCGTTTAACGTAAACACATACCAATGTCAAAAATGTCGGATTCGCTGACAGAATACTGGCCGCCATTTCTGAACCGAGTAAAATAAAAAAAAACTAATAGTATATTATTATACAAGTTTTATAAGACGTCAAATTGGCGCACGAGTTGTTTTGAGCACGACGAGCGTAGCGAGGAGTGCCCAAATGGAACGAGTGCGCCAATACGTCTTATAAAACGAGTGTAATATACTATTTTGTCTACTTTGCGTTATTAATTTTATATAAATTTAGAAATTGTGGTTACTATATCGCGGTAAATTAGAATCTAGGGTATTTTGCGGGTACCACGTGGCAGCACTGTAGTAACTGTCAACTTCGTTAAAGATGAGATCGATGAGATAAAAATGACAAAATCTAATTGTGAATAATTTTACTCTACTTTAGCCTACAAGTTTGAATAAATATTCAGCGAGGTCGCAACGATGATCATAATGGAGCTTGGGGCAACACTTTTAACCCTACTGTGATAAATACATGAAACTTAACCTAAAAAGTTAACTTTAAAATAGTGGTTTCATAAGAATAATAATCAGAATAGAAGTGTTTGGCGGTGACTGATTAGTTACTTCGAAGAACAAGAACTTACTAAAGAATTGTTATAACGCTTAACGTTCAATAGCGGTGTCTACCTAATTCCGCTACGTAGCCGTTGCGGCTTATATATTTACAAGCACTTATAATTGAAACCCAATTCTAATTTCGGCAAAGTAGTTTATTAGAATAAATTATACTTAGTAAAAGTACATGTGATGGAGGTAATACAAATACGTTGCATACAACCAGAACTAAGACGAAGTCGAAAGCGACGGACAAAAACGAATACGAATTGAACCGAGCATCCAAGCGTCCAAAATATTACCGAATAACTTATACGTCACATAAACTAGAAATCCTCTACACTTTAAATGTACTATAGGTTCGTACGTGTATGCTGATAAACCATTTATTGCGCATATACAATCTCGCAGCAGTAATTAAAATCGTTCATATCTATGTTGTAGGTTTGATCTTCGCATAATACCTAAATGTAGTCCTTGAATTATATCTAAAAAAGGGATTTGATGTTTAGTTGAAAAGAATGATAACGATCACTTACTAGAGTCGTAAAACATCACCGTAAACGTCATGCTGGCGTATTTTGATGAACACAGCAAAACTAAGAAAGCCCCAATCCTTTGGCCATACTACAGCAGGCTACACCCATGTTTGAACATGTATAGAATATTGATATTTCGCAGTTTATATGATTGCAAGCGATTAAGAAGATGCAGTGTGTGGTTATGTTGGGTTATGTATTGTACGTTTGACATATGGCATTTGATATCACTGTGTACCAATCAGACAAAAATGTTACTGTTTTCGGTATTACAATGTGTTAATTGTAACACTGTTACATTGTAACAGTGTTACAATGTGTGAATTGTGAATGCAAATTAGAAAAAAATTGTTTTGCATTCCCAGAACATAGGCAAATTTAATAAAAAAAAGTATGATTTTTTTCTAATATGCTCAAGCAAGCGTCTTATTTTTTTTCTGCAATATTTCGTATGGACTGACCCACAGGGCATTCCATTTAAGAAAAGTAAATTTCTTTTCTGCCTCCCCTAAATGCGACACCCAGTATAAATGAAATTAATTTTATGTTGTAGAAAATAGTAGGCTAAACAACTTTTGTATTAAATATTCTTTTCCTTATCTAAAGATAAATGCTATATCAACCACAGCAATTCTAGTGAGACTCACCCTGTATGTTGTATGAGAAGGTCAGTAATATTAGACTTACTTGTTCGGAAGGTGGTACTAAAACAAAAGCATTCTGCATGCTACCAATACCGTCAAAATTGTTGAAAATCTCAATGAGATTGATCAAAAACGGCCCACATAGGCAAAACAATAAGAAGCATAGTCTGAGGTGCGAAAACCATCCCCTATAAAAGGGGTCTAACCCTAGAAAATTCAGAAAACTCAGACCGTAAATTTTCACGAACTGAATCTCCTCCATTTCTGAAATGTTCAAGCAAACTGAAAACTGAAATTCGTTTATCATAGTGGCTGAATAATAACATGGCTGAATTATTTTCGTAGGGTAAATTACTAACAATTTAGGTAACGGTTTATCTCTATAATAATAAACAACCCCTAATGGGGTGTTACGGTATATTATTTCAAGGGGTACATTTAACTAGAGCTGCTCAATCCTTGTTAATTATGAACGCAATAAACATAACTTTAAATGGAAATATACCACTAAATATTAATGACATTGTTCCTGGAGTGTTGGATGTACTAATCTACATATATTTAAATTTCGGCTTTGAATAATATTCAAATGTTTCCTCGGTAATATTTGGATAATTTGTGATTGCAATAAAGTTGCAAAAAGCGCGTTTGTTTTTAAATAAATATATTTGGATACAAATAAAAATTACTTTCCTTTAAAGTAATACTTTTTACTTTATCATACGCAGTATGATAAAGTATTGTAATCGAGCAAAAAAAAATTATTACTAGACAGCTCTATCTCTCAAAAAAAAATTGATATTTTTTTCGATCTAAATTTAGAACATTGAGGTAGAAATAGAATATGTAGACTTTTATATGCCTAAGGCCTACCATTTTTTCTACCATTGAGGTGAAATTTTTTTTAAAAAATGTATCTTTGCAACCGTTGACGATGGAGTGATTTAACCACCACCAAATGATAGCTCTCGACGAGTACATCAAGAATATATAAACTTTTATATGCCTAAGGCGTACCATTTTGAAGTTATGTGGTCCAATTCGCTTATTTTAGTGTTATTTGAAAAAACGTAATTTGAGCACAACTCGGTAACCACTAGAGATAGAGACCTGTTCTATGTAAATTCGTAATCAGCGCACTCATTTTAATAAGATAGAGAAGGTTTTATATCAATTAGGATCCTAGATTTCGAATTAGGTGTGTCACTTCAAATTTAAAGTAAAAAAGTACGATTTCTATCAAAATTTTGACCAGTTGGAAAAACAAAACTACCTCCCACCCAATTAAGATTTTGGTTCGAGGTACAGCTTTTGACGCTGATTGCGCTGGAGTAATTGATTTTTTTCTATACGGAACCGTACGGAAGTTATGACATCTCAAAGTATCAAAAACTGCAAAAATTGCCAATTCACTATATTTGGAATTGTCAAAGCGAATTGTGTTTGATCTAGCCATCCGATTTTGACGATTCCAACGTTACTGGATAGGAAATTGGCCTAGGAAACCATTTCTGAAGACCGCTTTGGTCTAACTTGCGCGGTTCGCGAGAAAAACGCGAAAAACCGCGGAAATTCTAATATTTTACCATTTCTGAACAAACCGTAGGCTTTACGGGAAAACCGAGCACACCTTTGAATTCAGCACAGCCCAATGCATAAGCATGACCCCATTAGACAGCTCTATCTTTCAAGAAAAATTGATATTTTTTTCGATCTAAATTTAGCACATTAAAGTAGAATTTTTTTTTTTAATGTAACTTTGCAACCGTTGGCGATAGAGAGATTTTACCACCACCAAATGATAGCTCTCGATCAAGATATGTACACTTTTCTATGCCTAAGGTGTACCATTTTCAAGTTATGTGGTCCAATTCGCTTATTTTCGTGTTATTTGAAAGAAACGTAATTTGAGCACAACTCGGTAACTAGTAGAGATAGAGAGCTGTTCTATGTAAATTCGTAATCAGCGCACTCATTTTAGTAAGATAGCGAAGATTTCATATCGATCTGGATCCTAGATTTCGAATTAGGTGTGCCACTTCAAATTTAAAGTAAAAAAGTACGATTTCTATCAAAATTTTGACCAGTTGGAAAAAACAAAACTACCTCCCACTCAATTAAGATTTTGGTCCGAGGTACAGCTTTTGACGCTGATTGCGCTGGAGTAATTGATTTTTTTCTATACGGAACGGTACGGAAGTTATGACATCTTAAAGTATGAAAAACTGCAAAAATTGCCAATTCACTATATTTGGAATTGTCATAGCGAACTGTGTTTGATCGAACCATGCGATTTTGACGATTCCAACGTTACTGGGTAGGAAATTGGCCTAGGAAACCATTTCCGAAGACCGCTTTGCTCTAACTTGCGCGGTTCGCGAGAAAAACGCGAAAAACAGCGGAGATTCTATAATTTTACCATTTCTGGACAAACCGTAGGCTTGACGGGAAAACCGAGCACACCGTTGAATTCAGCACAGCCCAATGCATAAGCATGACCCCATTAGACAGCTCTATCTCTAAAGAAAAATTGATATTTTTTTCGAACTAAATTTAGCACATTAAGGTAGAAAAATTTTTTAAAAAATGTAACTTTGCAACCGTTGGCGATAGAGTGATTTAACCACCACCAACATGATAGCTCTCGACGAGTACATCAAGAATATGTAGACTTTTATATGCCTAAGAAGTACCATTTTGAAGTTATGTGGCCCAATTCGCTTATTTTAGTGTTATTTGAAAAAGCGTAATCTCAAAGTATCAAAAATTTTAGCGGAAATATGTCCTTTTGTGTCCCCTGAAAATATTTGGCCAAGGTACAAAAAAATTTCCGTGTGTGTGCATGTGTGTGTATCTGTTTTTTGTGGCGACGATTCCGGAGAAACTACAAAAGGTATCGGGACGAAACTATATATTTAGAAGATTCATAACCAAACTTAGAGCTGAAAAGCTTTTTGTTCAAAATGGTCCAAAGGAAGTGGTGGTTTACTCTTAGCATTTTTCGACGATTTTGTAAATGAGCCGCTATTTGTGTAATGTCGTCAAAATAGTTAAATAATAAATTAAAGTAGAGGAAATTCTGAATGATTTATGACTATGACATTTTTTGGTACAATCAATAGTACTCTTGCTTAATTACATTTAGTATTGTGTTATTATTTATTATTATGATTATTGTATTGTTATTATATGTTATATCATGTAATTTACCCTGTTATTGGGGGCTCTCCTCTCCTGTTGGGTATAATAAAGTATTATTCATAGTTTAGCTGCATGAGCAAATTTTATTTCATCGAGATCGGTCGTACTGCATTAAAACTAGTAGCCAGGATCTGTCAGATGATTTGATTCTAATGACAGTAGGTAGTGTCAAACGCTAATGTTTTGACAATAACTTCTGTCAATATAAGCTGCGTTCGGATATTGTATTAACTTTTTACACCCAATAACACGTAAGTGTCAACTGGACGGTGTACCCGGAGTCAACGGAGTACAATATCCGAACGCAGCTTTAATCGACATATCTGTCCAGTTCTACTATAGAATGATAAAGTCATGTGCCTGGCCACATCAAATTTTTTTAATTATAAAAAAAACGTTTGTTTACACCAAAGAAATCTAATTTTGATTCAAACAAATATATTTAAACAATATTATTATTACTATTATTATTATTATTATTATAATTTCGCAGTACTTCTTATAAAAATTCTCATATATGTAGTAAAAAAAACAATTATTTAACAGTAGAATTACATAAAATACAAGTAATATGATAATGTCATAAAAAAAGTATATTCTTTTAAATTGTTCAGTTGTAGTAAAGAAGCCATGTTCCTCGCAAAATTATAAAATCATATAAATATTCGCATTAAAAAGAGTGCACAGGGGACGTAATAAAAGAAATTAAAATAAATAAAGTTTACCTAAATTTACTGAAATAAATCCTGAAAATTATTAATCAAATTTTCTTTCCTTTTCTGCTGGTCTTACCACCGCATTTGGCAACTTGACCAGCAATACTGCTGGCCATTATGTTTGAAACCGTGTAGTGTGGTACTCATATCACAATTGGCTAAGAGAACGTAATTCATGATTTGAAATTCTGCAATAATCCACTGCATGCTGCACGTATATTACCAGTATTGTGGTACCTATAGAACATAGAACAATAGAACAAAAGGGTGTGACCAATATTTATTCATACCTACTGATATTGCGAAGTATTGCGCTTGCTTGGTGTACAAAAACTTACTACTTACTACTAAACTACTTTGTCATCCAAAATTTCATAGATTTCTGCCGTATTTTACAAGAAAAATTTAATAACTCTCCATATAGGAGGACCATATCTGCAAACAATAAAGAGAAACACGTATTTTTTTATCGGATCTTTTCATCAGCTAACGGCATACTTGGAAAAGTGCTGATAGAATGTAATGGACGCCACTGTAAAAATAAAGCAAATACTGGACGAAGTATACAGTAAAAATTCCAGGCATGATGATATTAGCAGGATATTAAATTTATTTTTCCATCATGAGCAAAGATATTTTACCCGTTTTACATTTTCTTTTGTATGTAGCAGCATTTCCCGGATGTGCACGTCATTTGTAAGCGTGTATAGACAACGTAATAGCTACGACCTACTTTCATCTAACTCTAAAATGCTCTCAAGATAAGGTCTGACCTACGTATTTATATACCTACACTGACAAAACTGTGTATCCGTGTATCGAAGGGAAAATACCATGTGGTTTGTAATTTTAATTTGAGCTAATAAATTTACTTCTCATATGAAATGAGGTTTCCGATGTGTACGGTTTTATATATACTTTTGTAAGTAAAATTACTGACGTTCAATAAACTTACCGTAAATACGGAATTGCAATTAATTGTTGTACAGTAAACTGTCTACAACTTTAATATTAGATTTATCCAAGCAACTGCAAAACCAGTTAACAATCAGTACTTTTGTGATGGACCACATATGTTGCTATGATAACTCCATTATAAATACCAATGAAACATTATCTGGTTTCTCACAAAAGAACTGTTTGTAAACTGGTTTTGCGACTGCTCTGACAAGCCTATATTGCCAACTGTAAAATCACTAGTAAAATCCTATTAATGTGGAGATCATAAATAAAAACAAAAAATAATAGTATGAAGTTTTATTATAATTTTAACAATAAATAACATGTGAAATATATTTATAATATATATATATATATATATCTACATATTTTTAACATTAAATAAATAGAAGTTCTTGACAAAAATGTAATCATAAGTAAATGAAATAAAATAGGAACCCATGGACTATACTTATCTACATATCGTATAATAAAATAAATCGATCTTCTTAACAGAGAGAAACATATCTTTTAAATATAAATTAAATATTATTTCAACAATATTAAGTTGAAATCCCTAAGGTAAACTTACGTCACCTTATTCGTTTTTGAACCCTGACTTGGAATAATTTTTAAAAAGCTAAACCGTCTCCAGAGTAAGATAACCTGGGGATAATCCAACCACAGCATATAATATAGTCCAAAATGTGCCACCTGAAATCAAAATAAGAAGTACATGAGTCATATATCATATACACGGTATAACAATGTCAGTAGCTGCTTTCCTTTGAGGTACCGAGTGTGTGTAAGGTTATTAATGAGTGTTTATAGAAAAGTATTTTTTATATTGGTGATTGAAATGATATGTGTTATACATGTTAGTAATAAATTTGATTGTAAGACCGCATGTACAAGAAAGAACAATAAGAGAAATCTTACCTATGGACACTACACAAGTCCTTGAATTTGTAGAATGTCAGTATCATCAACACTTATATCCTAAAAAGAACATCCAATTAGTGAAGGTGAAATTATACATATCAAGACTGCAAACTTTTACCTGCACTTTGTAGTATATATTTGCCAAATCCTCCATAATATACAAAGAGATGAATGTACCAATATCATATCTTTTAATACTATAGAACCATATGGAGCAAATATTCCATACCACACCGATAAAGGATAAGTCACAGAGGCACTAACAGTGTTAAATTAGTTGTATATAACAATCGCACTCAATAAAACTCTAACTTATCTGCTGTAAATACAACCAAACGGATGGCGAACGGAACTCGAACTGTATGTCCCATTATTGCGCAAGCGCGATAAAAATTCCCTCGGTAGCACTTTACCATCTAGAGAGGAAAATTGTACGAGCAAAAGACAAATTTACGTATCAGACAGTAGTTTTAATAATTTCTTTAGTCAAAGAACCATTTATTACAACCTTAAAATATCGCATTTTAAGTCAACAAACAATTTCGTTAATTTAAAAAATTATCATTCTTTCACTCAACACAATCATAATTATTTGAACTAAATAAATCTCGTTCGTTATAATATACAAATTGTAAATTTTAACTGAAAATCTAAGTTGTTTAGCACAAATAAGCGTTCTTTCCTCCAATCAAATATAAAATTTTTTATCTGTGCAGACATGTATTGGCAGGCCTATTTTTCAATATCAGTCAGGCTTGCACCAGGAAATTCGGAAAGATTAAATTAAAAATTCCGACTTTTCAATCGTATAAATACGCTAAAGGAAAAACATCTCGTCGGAGTCGCTTTGTTGCATATTCAATACACTCCGAATGATCGAAAAATTCAATTGACAAGAGTAAAATTAATTATCTAACTGAACCGTGACCTTAAAAACGTCCCGTCATTATATTACATTTTTTCACCCTCTAAAAAAACGTGTAAAAATGTCAAATTTGCAGCTGGACGGGCGTCGAATATTTTTCGTTTTCAGCTAATTTGAATTCGAACGCTTCAATTGAAACGCGAACAAAGCGAATTTTACAGACTACTGAATCCCTAATTCAATTTTTTTACCCCTGTGTGCTTATTACGTGCGTATGTATATTGTACAGGGTGTTTCACGGAACTGGTATATTCTCATGATACTACTATTTCTGGAAACTTGAAATTTTGAAATTAGTATTTACTCGATCTGAGCTCTTCAGCTAAAATATTCTCAAGTTAACTTTCACGTCCGGACACCGGAAGTCGGTATCAACTTTGTTATTTTAAATGGAATGATATAATTTTTATTCTATTTTTGGTTTCTACGTATCAAAATACATCATTTTTGATAATATTTCCCTATACCTAAATATCACCATTTTTGAGGTTTTTGATTTTACTAATTTTTTTGGTGATTTTCGGGGTTACGTTTAAAATTGAATATCTTGGTTATTATTGAAACTAGAAGTTTCATGATTAGTGGTCCAAACCTAGAAACATAACCAAATAAGACGATGTTTAGTTCATCATGATATCTTGGTTCAAATTGGCTATTTTTATTTAGAAAGCAACGATCCCTCAAATCGTTTCCAAATCCAAAAAAAGTGGACACGTATTTTTTTTTCGAAATTTTGATTCTTAATGGTGCCTGTCGAGGCCTCAAATTTACATAAGAAAATGCATCGGTAAAAGACATTTTTTGGTATTTTTCGAATAATTGTTCGGGGTTTCGGAAAACTTAAGACTAAAGTTATAGGACTTGTAGAGGACTTTCCAAGGACAAATTTGACCTATCATACATATCGATTTGATGCCCCCAACCCACCCCCACAGTGCCCTGAATACTGCCCTTAAATACAAAAATGTAGATTCTTCAGAAAATTGACCCTTCTAATTATCTCTTCTCTTTTTTTCTCATAGAAGTCATTATTATAAGTCTAGTGGGATGCCTGTAAACATTTGTCGGTTAATTTCCATTTGTTTAAACAATTTTTTCTGTGTTTAAATAATTCGTTTTTCTCGAAAATCCGTCTGAATTCTGTTTTCTGAGTTCGAAATGGCAGTTTATTATCTTGGAGTGACATTATTCATTAAAAGTTCCTCCTATTGTTTAAACTATAAATTATTATTCATTTTCAATTTTTTTTCTAATTATGGTAGAAAATTTTACATTTTTAAAAGAAATATAACTTCCCAATTTCCCGAAGAAAGGATTTTAAATAAATTCAATTTCTTCGAATAAATGATATTGAAAACGAATAATATTTTACTTAATAATGATTTGAACCAGGTCCCTGGTTCAAATCCAGGTTGTGGCTGTAATTTCTAATTTATTTTAAAATTTACATACCACCTGTATATCACCATTATGCATTTGAATACTATTTTATTATTTAAACAATGGCAATTATCCCAAAATATAAATGATGTCACTTGACAATAACAGTTGACCAGACCGATCTAAAAAAATTAATGTTAGGAGAATTGCAATAAAATTTTTTAAACAAATGGAATTTGTTTAAACAAATATGGGTTTATTAGCTAATAACATAGGCAAGTTACCTCGAACATGAAATTTATAATTTCACAAAAAACATGACTTCTACCATAATTAGAACAACAGATGATAATTAATAATCATTGATAGTTTAAACAATAGGAAGAATTTGTTTAATGAATAATGTCACTCTAAGAGCTATTTCGAACTCAGAAAATTGATGTGCGACGGAGTTTCGAGAAAAGCGAATTATTCAAACAAATGGAATTTGTTTAAACAAATGGAAATTACCTGACAAATGTTTATAAACATTCAACTAGACTTATAGTAATGATTTCTATAAGAAAAAAGAGAATGAAGTGATTAGAACGGTAAATTTTCTGAAGAATGTACATTTTTCATTTAAGCGTAGTTTTCAGGGCACTGTGGGGGTGGGTTGGGGGCGTCAGAGCTATATGTATAATAGCTCAAATTCTTCATTGGAAAGTCCTCTACAAGTCCTATAACTTTAATCTTAAGTTTTCCCAAACCCGAAGAATTATTCGAAAAATACAAAAGAATGTCTTTTTCCCATGCATTTAAATTTGATGCATCGATAGGCACCATTAAAAATCAAAATTTCGAAAAAATAAATAAATACGTGTCCACTTTTTTTGAATTTGGAAACGATTTTGGGGGATCGTTGCTTTCTATCATGACAAAAATTTTTGCAATGCATTTTTGAACCACCCTAATGTATATGGCCACGATAGTACATGATATTGGGCCTCATGTTCAATGGAATGTCATCAAAATCATCGTCTAATATTTGTTATTCCAGTTGTACTATGCACCTGCGCCTTTGTCAACCAGCGTTCACTTTTTTTTCCTAACCTTTGTATGAGCTATGAAACTCATTACGTCTGAAACCGTGTAGTGTCATGACACAATTGGCTTACAGAACGTATTTCATGATATGAAATTCAGCAATAATCCACTGCATGCTGCACGTATATTATCAGTATTGTTGTGCCTATAGAATACACATAAAGGGCTTTTAGCTTTGACTAATATTCATTCATATCTATTCATATTACGAAGTATTGTGCTTGCTTGGTATACAAAAGCTTACTTCTGCATAAAAATTATCTTGTGTTGGTACGTAATGAGTTTTCCTATGAACTGGTAAACTACTTTGTCATGCAAAATTTCATAGATCCCTGCGGTAATTTGCGAGAAAAATTTAATAACTTTGCATTTCGTACTGTATCAGTAAACAATAGAGTAACAAACGTGTTCTTTTATTGGGTCGGAATGGCGTCATCAGCTAAACGAAAACTTGGAAAATTACGGATAGAATGTAATGGATGCCAATGTAAAAATAAAGCAATACTGGACAAAATATACAGTAAAAATCCCAGGCATGATAATATTAGCAGGATATTAAATTTATTTTTCCATCACGAGTAGAGATATTTTACCCCCTTTTCATTTTCTTTTGTATGTAGCAGCATTTCCCGGATGGGCACGTCATTTGTAAGCGTATATAGACAACGTAATAGCTACGATCTACTTTCAACAAAATCTAAAATGCTCTCAAGATAGGATCTGACCTACATATTTACTATTTTTATGTATTTTTTTGGTGTGTTTTTTTTTCACAAGCTTTTCCTTATATCGAATTGACTGCTTAGTAACAGTTCACGCATAAAAATTTTACGTAGAAAATTTTCACGTAGTTCATGCACAAATAAAAAGGAGTGAATTTATTTTTGAAGTCAGTTGATAGTATGCTAAAAATAAAAAATAGTTTATATACATAATACCGGAGTTTATTTCACTACATGGCAGGTAGTTTAAATTAAGTGTTGATATGACTGAACATTATGACGGAGTAATAAATCTCCTAAAATAAAATATTAATTCGGATACGATATTGATTAGATCCGTTGCAAAAGTATTGAGCCCTGTGTTTGGAGGTACGTAACTCTGCAACGACTGAACAAAAAAAATTTAATAAAGTGTGTTATACACCTGAATCATTTCTACATAACATGTTTGTCTATCAAAATTTTCTGCCCCTAGGTTTGGACAGAAGCGCGAGAGAAGTGTAAAAATGTACCCGATTTTAGCACTTTTTAATAAACGCTCGTCTTTCCAAATTTTTTTCTGCTAAACCGCTTACCCAAAAAAAATCAAATTTGCACAGAGTATAACTCAAGATCTTGTCTACAGATTAGTATTTTACTAATTTTCTTTGCAATAAAGGCTATATACAAGATTTTCATGGAAGCGGATATCTCGGCAACGAGTATTATCACGATAACGAGACAGGTACGAAAACAATCGCAAAATTTTGTTTAATGAGACTATTGAAATAGGAACACATTTCAGATGTTCATTAATTTTATAAAGCGACATAAATATTCGATATAATTTTGGTATAGCGCGCAAGTACGTCACGTCGTTCAACGCAGTCTTCATCGGCTCGGGATTTCAGGTCGACTACACCATGTATCACAGGTCCGTACTGAGAAATAAAACATACATCGTACATATTTATTGATGTAACCAGCATTGAAGTTGAAGGTTAGAAATGGCGGACTCTTTTTTTAATGAAAGAATAGTTTGCAAGTGTGCAACGAAGATCTGTAAGCATATTTTTTTTTGTTTTTAACCCCTTTTGAATCAACAGCAGCAATCAAATGTTATCAGGTAGCATATACAAATAAAATAACAAAACCAAATATTTTTTCTCAGGCAATAATATGATTTTGGGTAAAATCAAGATAACATAAATACATAAATGTTCATTGAATAAAGTTTCTTGAGTAACTGCGTTGCGTGCGTACATGTTTTGCAAGCATTGAGCATGAATGCAGAAGTATTATTCCAAGGAAGTAAAACAATTAATTATCAATGTCAGAAATTCCTTTCTCAAATAACTAAAGCACAGCTGTTGTATCTATCAAAAAATCACCATCAAGAGAAGGGTACTTCTATTAGATTTTATCGGAATTTACTAAATCGGAAGCAATGAACCACCAAATTATTGTGGTTACCTGTAGCCCATTGCAATTGAATTAATCTGGGCATATGTTCAAAATAAAGTTGCAAAAAGCTACAATGCGTTTGAAATTAAAGTTATGTTAAATTTATGTAACAAGCACTGTCTCAAAAGAAATATGGCAAAACTGTGTTGCAATTTTGCGACACAATTTTTGGTTTTGAAAATCAAAACCAATACATTGATATTGATCATATTTTTGACTCAATTGTAGAAACAATTATAATCAACTTGCATGAAGATGATGATGATGATGATGACGACTTATTAGACTACAACGACAACAGTTCAGATAATGATAAAGAAGTTGCCGCAATATTGTTCCAATGGTGGTTCTTCTGAAACTGCACAATTCGCTCAAAGTTTAGGACAAATACTTGTCGCAATTGAAACATCAACTGATTTTTGGCAGAAATAATGTTGTGAAATAATAATAAATCACAAAACAGAATATGTATACAATAATTCCAGAAATAAAAAAAAATCACTTATATGCTATTTTCAATAATAAAACCAAACGAGAAAATGACCAAAATTATGAATACGGTCCTGAGAGTTGATCGTTCGCGCGCTTTACCCCCTTTCCCCGAGGGGAACCATCATGCGCACCGGATCGATCACATTATTTTCCCAATTTAAAATTCCCAAATAACTTTTATGTTATTATACATCAGTGGGTCTTAACCTGTGGGTATTTACCCCCTTGGGGGTAAAATTGCAATCTGGGATGGGTAACCGAGCTCTAGTAATAGGCCCTATACATATATTAGTTCAAATTCTAGAATTTTTAAACTGTTGTCAAGGAAAAAGTTTTGAATAGAAGCTTAAGCTGCGTGAAGAAACAACCTTTGTTTTTTGAAAATCCCAAAACAGAAAAGAAGAAGAATCTTCACACAAAAATAAAAGACAAAACATTTATCCATATGCTAGCATATTTGGCTGATTTTTTTCAGTTAAAATAACAGTTTAAATGTCTCACCACAAGGACATATGAGCAATATTTGTATAACGCACGATAAAGTTGCCGGTTTTCTGTAAAAGCTAGAACTGTACGAATGTAAAGTTCAAGCTGGTGACATATCAATGTTCGAACAATTGTCCGAGACAATCAGTGCTCACAACAAAGAAAAATGCTGCTTCACTAATACCATCATTCAGCAACTATCTTTTTTGATAGATTCGTTGAATCGCTATTTCCCGGGCATAAATAATCGTCAAGCTTACCCCTGGGTGTTAAGAGTAAATGTTAGTCACCGGCCTCAAAAGTTCGACGAAACTGAGGCGCGAGAGGAGGGAACAAGCCGCGCCCACTGTACACTCCGCAGAAAATGCAAGCAACGCACTGATTAGATCAGGGGAACAGCGGTATCGTTCTTTGGCGGCGAAGATCAAAGGGGCCGTGCGGTGTCGACTGGCGCCGAACCGTTTCCTAATAATTTTGTGTATGTGACTATCGCATGTTCTGAAATGCTTTTCTTGTATATTTTAAATACAAATACAATTCCACAAAACAATACAGTGATACAAATTAATTAATTGCTTTATTATAACATTCCTATCCCTACTATATACTAAAAGTCTAACACAGTCCGCGCAAGAAGTTTACGAAAATCGGCGACTCGGGGGAAGGGTCTGCCCCCCGCCTAAGATTGGATTGTACAGCGCTTAGGCTTTTGATTTCGTCCAATTTCCGGCCAGTTCTCGTTATTTTTTAACTCGATTAGGCTACATTTATGGATTATGCTTTAGGAGTGTACAGGTCAGCGCGTCGCCATGGCAACCGATCGAGGTTGCTATGCAACGGCCGCGCGCTTCGCGACGCGGTCACCAGACGGCGGCACATCATCATGTCGCTGTTGGCATTACGCTACGAAGCAATAGATGGCGCCCCGTAACCGCTTCGAACGTACGAGATAATCACGTCGCGCGTGTAGCAGCATCCGGGCTTTTTGTTTCCCTCTTAACGCTTCGGCGATCTACCTAGGTCGACGAGCAGGCCTATTAGGCCTGCACATTCTCCTAGTTTTACTACTAACTATGGTTGAACATTTTACCTTTTGTATGTTGAAGAAAATTGTAGTTTTGGTAAAACAGACAGCTTTTCTTACATAAATCATTTATTGCTTTACATTTATTATTAGAATTAGTAACTAATTATCAGTTAGCTCCGAAGAAGCGAACAGCATGGTTCGAGAAGACAGTAATTATGAATTTTTACTCACGGCATAAACCGGTATTTATCATCTAAATTTAAATCACTCTGGCCGTGACAGCATTCGTACTCAGATACTTATTTAAATCCATTTAACGTTTTCTTTGTGCATCAATAATCTCGAATGTCTCGTTCGTACTTAGCAGAGATCGATACTTTCAGGTAAAACACACCTCATATAAAAATTCAATTTTTTATCGGGTGACGCAAGTAGGTGTTAGTAAATATAATATTCCTATAAAAAATTCTAGATACAGTTGGATACTGTATTTTGAAATTTTACTCAAAATTATTATTCCTATGTATAGACTTGGTAGTATACGTACTTCAATTTCAATTGTAGGTATGAGAAAAAATAGCTATTTCGATAAAACAGGCAGCTTTATGTATATGTATAAGTCATTTATTATATATTATATAAACCTTTATAAAAGTTTTTGCCATATATGGTAATCCGGCACGCTTACGCCTATAAGGGAGTATTGCCCAAATTAACTAGCGAAGTTAATTAGCGAAGAATTACACTACACGTATAATATCTACATATACACTTACCGCAGGTACTCTCACAAGTTATTTAAGTTTTCTTAGAACGCGGGCCACATAAAGGCAGCTGATTTTTTAATTTGCCCATATTTCTAGCGTCTGTTCTACGTCTGTTGTACAACAAGTAGAACTAAAGCCAACCATCCTACATAGATTGCGATTGCGCTGAATGCATTGCCAAGCGACAAGTGTTTGGTATTAATATTATTTTCTAAATCTAAATACCAATATATTTGAAATTCTATGACGAAAAATAAATTACTGATTAAAAATTAAATTACTTGTATTTCCTTAGTAATAATTTATTTAACTCCTATTAATTATTTAGTAGTTGTAACATTGTAAGTAGGTATTGCGGTTGTTGATTATTCTTCGTTCCGTGTGTCGTACGGGGACTGCACTATAAACCCTCGCGGGAACATGCGCTCCTAATTTATAAGTCGCTCTTTGCTGTCTGCGTAGAGTCCATCAGGACGGCAAAAAATATTTCTCGTATTCGGTTTCTAGCCTATTTTGGTCGAAATTCAACAATTCATGTTGATCACATACACTGCCGCAAGAACATGCTGTCCTAATTTATAAGCGAGTCGTTGCTATCTACGTAGCACCAGCACGGTAAAATTTATTTTTCGTATGGCTTTCGTTTGCCGGGCGCGGCGCCGCTACACCTCCCGTGTCAACATGCGATCAATATTTTTGTTAGGCCGAAATTGCTCAATATTTGTGATTCCCCTGGCTACGTATTCATGCTGCTGCTTCAGACTGTACCATTTGAATTTGATTGGTCGAAGAAAATGATGTGGTGTTAATCCAACAGATGGCTGCACCGTACGACTATAAAATATGTTATTCTCGTCTCACTCACATGTTCAAAAAACTAACGGTTAAATCATTACAACATTCATATTTTGTTGTCATTTTTTTTACACAAGTTCATGAAGGCTCAATACAAAATGTTGTAATATTGATTTTTTGATGTTTGGTCCGGATTTGGAAAAAAAAATAACAAATTACCAATTATTGGCTTCTTTAGCAAGGGTAAAAAACAAAACAACAACGCAAATGAAAAAAAGTGGCATTCGTACCCGGTGTAATACACCTTTATCTATAATTTAATGTATTACACGTGATTATTAACACACAATTAAGCTCAGGATGTTTGGTTTTATGTAGTGTTGTTTTGTAGTACGCTACTACCTCTAGTGATTCCTCTTAAGATCATTTTCTACAGACGTCTAAATGTTTAAAGAGGAAGCTTAAGCTTTTAGCTTAACTTCAATTTCTGGAACTACGCGAAGGCACTTCATTAAATTGGGAATTACAAGATTATGACGTAGGTTCATTTTGGACAAAAATGTGGACTTAATATTCCATTTTAGCCGACAGGGCTTTAAGAATTTTTGTTCCATTTGGTACTAGTTATAAATTTGAAAACGGCTTTATAACTTTAGTGTCTATAAAAACAAAATCTAGGAATCGGCTCAATGCAAAGCATGACTTTCGATGTGCAATATCAGAATCTAAAGGAAACATTATAAATCTTGTTAAGAAAAAGCAACACCAACCTTCACATTAATTATGTAAACTTTATAGGAATTATGTTAAAAATATAAGACGTTATTATCGTACTTACTTACCAAAGTCGCAAAACATCACTGAAAACGTCATGCTGACGTATTTTGATGAGCAGAGCAAAACTAAGAAAGTATTTTTTAGTTTTATTGGTCCCTATACGTACACAAACAACTCTTTCAGGAAAAAAATAACTTTACAATATTAAAATTGCATTAAAATCAAAGATGGATCATCCAATTTTGTTTCTTTACAGGTTATGGAGGTCATAAATCATAAACGAGCCCAAAACAACCTATGAGGGACGACATGTGAAGATGAAAACAATCGTCTCGTTCATAGACATCAAGAACATCACCATGGAGCCACATAACCTCAACAATTTCAAAGCCATCGTCGCTATCAACAATCAAACATTTGAGGTGCACGGAATACACCATAATGACTCAGAATCTGAAGACTTTCTGGCAGAATGCGAATCTTGCAACATGACAGCAAGCTCATACATGCACATATATGCAGATTACCATGGATACTTAGCTATAATCGTGTGTATCTTTGGAACTATAGCTAATATATTTAACATTATGGTCTTGACGAAGAAGGAGATGGCATGTGCTCCTATAAATAGAATTTTGACAGGGTTGGCGGTCACTGATATGCTGCTTATGTTGGAATATATGCTTTTTGCGTATTACTATCATATGGAGGTCATGCAAAAGTTTAATTTTCCATATTGGGGAGCTGTTTTTATGTTGATACATATCCATTTTACGCAGATTGTGCATACAGTATCTATTTGTTTGACGTTGGCGTTAGCAGTATGGAGATATTTAGCAATTGGGTGAGTTTGGTATGCATAATATTTAAAAAAGATCAATTTTACATCAATTTTATCGACGTATTTTATGTAAAGGTATATTGTTTACTTTATTTTGGTTTTACTGAGAGTTCATGTATTACAGTATGTAATACAGCCGAAAACGCTATAATTTGTGAATGAATATTGCTCAAACTCTCTAGATGTCGTGACCCCAACTAACCCATGCCTGACTATCTATATCCGTTGACAATCACCGCTAATGGGAATCCAATATGTGTATGCGACTTGCTTTGTGTCGTCGCCATTGTCCTATAAACGCTGTGTGCGGCATTACATGCAACATCTAGGCCGGTATTTACTGTTCACTAACATATTAAAATGTTCAGTGTCACAGTTAATAGGAAAACAGTACAAATTATATGCGCAATAAATAAAATAAAACGTGCATTTATTGTAAGCATTTGATAAAATATTTGACCAATACCAAAAATATTTGTCCAATACAAAAAATATGTGAGCAATTCAAAATATTACTTGTGCATTAAAAAATAAATTTGCAATAAATTTATGTAAATGTACATCAGAATAAATAGTTGTGCATTTATATATTTGAATGTCCCTTTAATAATATATTTGTACACTTAAATAAATAAATGGGCAATACAATCGTTACCTCAAGAAAAATATAATGAGCAGCTTAAAAAATACTTGTTCATTGAAAAGAATATATTTCCAAAAGTTTAAATAAATCAGCATTTGAAAATATTTTAAGCGCATTTAATAATCTAAATTGTACCATGAGAAAATTATAATGCGCCCTAGAAAGAATATAATGTGCATTAAGTTCTGCAACCTGTAGCGCACATACAGTAAGCGCGTAAAGTATGGAAACATAGGAAAATCTCTGAAAAGTTGTGTCATGTAAACATTTTTGTAGACGTCGATTTTTTTTTAATTATTAAAACACATTTTTTTAGTTTAACGTCATCACCTTTTTGTAATGGCTACGCCATTTCTTTCTTACTGAAACTGATAAGTCATTTAATTGTGTAAATGGCAGCGGAAACATTTTATGGCCTTACAAAAGAAAATTTTTGACAAAAAGACAATTGAAAATTGAAAAATATATAACTTAGGGAAAATAAATTTTGTAAATTGAATATGAAATTGCGGTTTGGGTAGAGCAAATTGCCCTGAAAACCAATCTAATAAAATAATTTAATTTTCTGTCGTGCAAGGTTTTCGAAAAAAATGTAATAAATGCGATTTGGTAATTTTGACAAATTTATACCAGGTGAACCTATTGGTCTAGAAACCTCAAAATGGTCTCATAGTAAACCTTAATCTTTGCACTTTTACCTGAAATCCCAAAAGTTTGTTCCCAACAATTTTTGAAGCATTTAAAATCGCATGTAAAAATCGCAATAACCTGACCTCATATGCAAAATTCAAGCCCACATTTGTATTCAGCGCAAATAAATCAATCGAAAAAGCCTATTCGCATTCCATAAACAAATAAGTTATCAATACTACCCTAATTTTTAACGGTGTTTTTCTCGAAAATTTTGTTATGTACGGCCGTCGCTTGCTAATTACTTTTACAACAAGTAATAGATCTATCAATATCAGTACAAAAAAAAAGTGTTGCTATTAAAAAAAGTGTCGATGACGTCATAAGTCGAAAACAACATACGAATTTTCAAAATCAGCGTTAATTTTGATGCGCATTAGATCTATACCCCATACCCTATTCATGATAGAACATAGTAGTGGGGGAGTGCAAACTGAGCCCGCTTTACACTGGAGCAATATGCTGTCAATAGCGGCAAATTGAAAGGTTATGTCACGATAATGGTGTGCTATACCTCGGACCGCTGATTTGTCAATTAGCCATCGTTATGTAATGTAGTGCGTTATATTAAAACGTCATATTAAGTCTGCTATCTTTTATTAAATATTGGTACACAATAAACACTTAATGATATCAATAAAGAATAACAAACAAAGAAATAAGACACTAAAAAAAGGAATAAAATATCACTGTTTATTCTCGTATATCTCTACGAGCAGCAATTTGCTCCGACACCAGTTCTCAAAGCGTCCTCACACGTCTTCCGTTATATCACTGTTTAAAAAAGTAAAAGAAAACACGAAAAGTTTGTCATTTGATAAAAAGGAATTCCTTATTTCATTCGCTTGTAAATGGTTCAGTATCAGACCACAAATCTGATGATGATCCTGTATTGGTTGTTATAACAAACATTATTAAAATATTATCAAAATTATTCAAAATATTATTATAATAAACTCTTCCATAATATCTTCAACAATATTGTCCAGTTGATATAATTTGTTTTCTTCGCTGACTACATGTTTGATGCAAGCTTTCCACCGTTCCGCATTTGCAACTTCCAAACCCTCAAGAAGCAGAGTTACCTCCGGCAACTTAAATGTTCTATTGTTTGCGGCGACATGATTGGGCCCAAATTAATTCAATTGGGTTTAAATCGCAGTGATATGGAGGCAATCGTAAGATTTTGCGACCACTTTCCTCCACTAATTGATCGATTACATAATTGACTGGGTTATCACTTGTATACTTTTTTGGCATATCTAGAAGTTCTACTTTCAACATACTGTTATCTACGGTTACGCCTTACATATACATAAGCCATTCTATTAATATCTCTTTTCGCCAAGAGTTGTTTGGTACTTTATCCATCTTCACGGAATGGTAAGGAGCATTATCCATTACAATTACACATCCAGGCTCAAGTCGTGGCAACATATTTCTCATCCATTCCGTGAAGACGTCGCTGTTCATGTCTTTGTGGTAGTCGCCAGTCTTTTTTGATTAAAATAACAGAAGGCCGTTTCATACTTTATATACAACATGCAATTCGAGCGGCTATGTTGTGGCTATTCCTTTTAGGCATCGTCTGAAAATATAATTGTTTTTATGAACATTAAAGTCCAATTTACGAAGACATGTGACCACGCACGAGAGAATCGCCCTAACTGCCATCTCTCGCCTCGATAGTATTGACTCCTGTGTTTGAAGGCGCATAACTCTAAAACTACTGAACAGAAAAACAAACGGAATAAAGTGCATTATACTCCTGAATCATTTCTACATAAGTTGTATGACTGTCAAAATTGTTTTCCTCTCGGTGTAAACATGAGCGCGAGAGAAGTGAAAAAAAGTACCCGATTTTTGCAGTTTTAAATTAACGCTCGGCTTTCCGATTTATTTTCTCTTAAACTCTCTACCACAAAATTTTCAGTTTTTGTTCAGGTTGCATTTCGGGTCTCTTTTATCGATTAGCGTTTTTGTTTTCTTCAGTTTTTATGTAATAAAGGTAGCGAACAAGATTTTGATGGAAGCCGATATCTCAGGAACGTATGTTAGCAGGACAACGCAGTTAGCATGCAAATAATCCTTATTTACTGCGATACATATCCCTTGAATTTAATAACATTCCGACTATTTGTTAATGTTTAAGACCGTAATAAACATGAACAATATTTTGCGCAGTTCGGATTCCCTCGCTTATGGATTTAGTCGAATGAGATGCGAAGTTTTGACGCGATCGGTGAATCCGTTTGAATCCGTGTTTGTAAAATATTGTTGGGTATAATTAATGTATATCTAAATTTATTCATTATTTATATTTAACTTGCACTACTATTCAAAATTTCGAAATTAAATTGTTATGATCGTATCGTACTAATAGTAAATAATTTTCCACTGTCCCAGCTATATTCATTCATATTAAATCGCTTTAAAGATTACTTAAAAATTATTATGCAATTCTGTTTCTACAATCACATTAAATCAAATATGACGATTGATCACGTGCATTACCCGATATCGTGCTAATATTCGTTACTGAGATATCCGCTTTCATGAAAATCTTGTTCGCAACCTTTATTACACCAAAACTGAAGAAAACAAAAACGCCAATCTATAGAAGAGGCTCTATATGCAACCTGAACAAAAATTGAAATTTTTGTGGCAAGCGGTTTACGAAGAAAAAAATGGAAAGTCGAACGTTAATTTAAAAGTGCAAAAATCGGGGACTTTTTCTCATTTCTCTCGGGCTCATGTTTACACCGATAGGCAAAAAATGTTCACAGTCATACAACTTATGTAGAAATCATTCAGGAGTATGATACACTTTATTTCATATTTTTCTGTACCGGGGGGAAGTTAGCCATAAAAGTTATCCATAAAACTTTTTTTCATCCGATTTTAATGAATGACACATTTTTGGAAAGCCCTTAACGTACTGAGTCTACAATAGTTATTGCAGAAGGCGCAATTCATAACTACTACCTAAAAAATTAAAAAGAAAGTCATTTTTTGTTTAAATTGGCACATTTTTACATACGCATATCTCCGTTAATGCTTTACCAATTACGACATCTCTTACAGCAATCAAAAGTACAAATGTAGACCATACTTCCATAGTTATTGCAGCCCAACTTTCCACTAATTAGTGGTCTAAAAAAATTCCTGAACTTTGACTATTTTTACCCAGGGATGCGAGTATGGAAGCATACACCGTTCCAGTAGAACAGTGAGCATAACCCCCTTTTTTCATCCGATTGTAACAAACTATACACCAAACGAAAGAGGACGCTTGTCTCCACTTATGATAGTTATTGCAGTCCATGTTTCCGCTAATTAGTGATCTAAAAAGATTCCTGAACTTTGACTATTTTTGTCCATATACGATAGTTATTGAATTCCGAGAATACGCTAATTATTGCATTAAAAATATAACGACTTTGAACATTTTTACGATCAGATGGACTGACTTAAAAAGCAAATCGAAACTAGAAAAATGTAACTAATCTGAAATAAAATTAAATTTATTCACAAAAATATGATTCGAAAAATTGTAACAAAATTAATTAAATAAATTAATTAAACAGTGATAATCACATAAAAGTTAACCGTAAGTGACAGATCGGCATCGTGTAAACACAACACCGTATCGCAAGAGTTCAAGTGCTCAAAGCCGACAAAGGGACCGCTGGTTTTTGCAGGCGGCAAAAGTCGCAGTCAAGTCTTTGTCGGTATGTTGTGGCGCCATTTCCACATCGGAACGAAAGCCCAACGTTAGGCAAAAAGTTAACCATAATTTTTTTACAACCGTTTATAATAAATGATACGTTTTTGGAAAGCTCGCAACGTGCTGAGTATACTGTAGTTATTGCAGAGGAATCAAATCTTAATTACTACCCAAAAAAATAAAAAGAATGTCATTATTTGCTTAAATTGGTACATTTTGAAAGTTTGCGATGTTTTTACACCACTTATTAGCGGAAACTTGGACTGCAATAACTAGCATAAGTGGAGACAAGCTTCCTCTTTCGTTTGGTGTATAGTTTGTTACAATCGGATGATAAAAAGGGGTTATGCTCACTGTTCTACTGGAACGGTGTATGCTTCCATACTCCCATCCGTGGATAAAAATAGTCAAAGCTCATGAATTTTTTAGACCACTAATTAGCGGAAACTTGGACTGCAATAACTTGCATAAGTGCAGACAAGCGTCCTCTTTCGTTTGGTGTATAGTTTGTTACAATCGGATGATAAAAAAGAGTTATGCATAGGGTTTTTCTGAAACGATGTATTTTTCTATACCCGAAAGTAAAAATATTCAAAATTCATGAATTTTTTTAGACCACTAATTAGCGGAAGCTTGGACTGCAATAACTTGCATAAGTGCAGACAAGCTTCCTCTTTCGTTTGGTGTATAGTTTGTTACAATCGGATGATAAAAAGGGGTTATGCTCACTGTTCTACTGGAACGGTGTATGCTTCCATACTCGAATCCGTGGATAAAAATAGTCACAGTTCATGAATTTGTTTAGACCACTAACTAGCGGAAACTTGGACTGCAATAACTTGCATAAGTACAGACAAGCGTCCTCTTTCGTTTGGTGTATAGTTTGTTACAATCGGATGAAAAAAGGGGGTTATGCTCACTGTTCTACTGGAACGGTGTATGCTTCCATACTCGCATCCCTGGGTAAAAATAGTCAAAGTTCAGGAATTTTTTTAGACCACTAATTAGTGGAAAGTTGGGCTGCAATAACTATGGAAGTATGGTCTACATTTGTACTTTTGATTGCTGTAAGAGATGTCGTAATTGGTAAAGCATTAACGGAGATATGCGATTGTAAAAATGTGCCAATTTAAACAAAAAATGACTTTCTTTTTAATTTTTTAGGTAGTAGTTATGAATTTCGCCCTCTGCAATAACTACTGTAGATTCAGTACGTTAAGGGCTTTCTAAAAATGTGTCATTCATTAAAATCGGATGAAAAAAAATTTTATGGATAACTTTTATGGCTAACTTCCCCCCGGTTTTCTCTGTTGGGTAGTTTTAGAGTTATGAGGCTTTCAACACACGAGTCAATATTATTGAAATGTGAGATGGCAGTTGGGCTATTCTCTCGTGTGGGGTCACATATATAGCATTTCTTCAGTTATCTTATTATACCTGTAGAGGTTACATTTAGGTAGTGCGTCAGAAATAGTTACAGAACAACAGTTTCTTTTTACTTTTTTTGGGTGTTTCAGGCCAGAATAATGATTTTTTTAATGTCGATGGCATCAGTTTACCTGGTAGCTCCAGATGTGGTGTATTAAGGCAAAAATCGCTACTCTCTGTTGCTAGTGTTGCAATATTACGTCTTATTTCATCATTTCCTATCATGTCGATTTCTATGACGGAATTAGGGACTATAGATGTCTGTAATTCCGACACCCCTGTCAGAATTAGGGATTATTGATGTCCGTAATTCCGACACCCGTGTCGAAATTTTGACATTATGCGTACATTCAATTGTAATATATAATGATGCATGATGCAAAATATATTATTTTTTTGTCTAAAGAAAGCAATAGAGGCATATGTCTTATTTCTAACCATGTAGGTACACAATTCAGACACGCAATGTCTGATTTACTGACATGCTACATTAACTTGTACCTAATTCCGACACCCCTAAACTTGTACATAACAGTGGTATACAAATTTCTTAATTACTGTTATCCTGTAGCGATGTAAAAAGAAGTCGAATTGCAGGTATCTTGAAAAAAAAATCAACTAAATAGAAATATGTCGGAATTTAGGAAATTCCGAATTCTGAATTTGTATGTAGTGTATGTAGCGTATGCAGTGTAATACGAGCCATCACATTGAAAACCGAGACTTTAATTTATGTAATGGTGGTACGTGTTGTTAAAAATGCAGTAGCAAGAGCCTTTATTTATGTTAAATTGCACTCCGCAGAAGTGTATCCCATGCACCTGGTATATATTTGAATGAAATATACCCTCATGTATATTTTCCAACTCGTAGTTTTGCATCAGATCAAAGATCAGTGCCCTGGGGGCATAATTATGTTGGTGCCACTGATGTTTGTGAAACGTGACGTTTCCCCGATGCATATGTTAGGAGTCCTTTGGTTATATCGTCGAGTGATGTGACAGAATTAGCATAGAAATTCCTTTTTTGCATCAAACTCGTATGTCGGTCGCCTACATATTCTTTTTGTAGCAGCTATTTCGTAAATTGCAAAGTCAGGTTAACCGTGTGGTGTGAATGCATTGACATGATGTACTGGCTGCAATCTTTAGAGATTTGAGACCCAGTAGAGGCAGAATTGCTATGAATATTGTATCACTTGATATCGTCTAAGCTGTAGAGTTACTACTAGAATTTTGATGAAATTCTGAATGAAATTGTAGCCGAGTAGGCAGGTTTTATTGTTGTATTCAGTCGTAAAATGTTTTATTCACTATTCACTTATAAAAGTCGTGGTAAATTCCTAAGTAGCATATTTCGCTTTTGTAATTTCCACCAGAAATCTTGAAGGTTCGGTAAATGTCTTATAACTTAAGAATTTTGAAAGCAACACAATATATCTTGACATACACTAAAAAAAAATTTTGCAGCGTACGCTATTGCATTACCATATTCTTCCTGTAGCCAACATTTAGCAATATTTAATACTAGGAAAGCATGTTACCATTACATTCTTAAAGGAAGAGCTCTTTGAAAAGTCGCTTTTGATTTTTGAATGCAGATGTATGCTTTTCCTTTGGCAAAATTTACTCGACTACGCCACTGGCAGAATGACAACAGTCGATTGCACCAGACGACTGTGACTTTTGACAACACGCAAAGTTAAATTGATTCAACTATATCTATCATATAATACAAAAAAAAACAATAACATCATGCACACAGTCAAACGTTACAATAGTACAAACTGTCAAACAAAATGGTATAGATAAAATTACTTGTAAAAAAAATAAATATGTATACGTACATACAAGTATAAAATAGTTTGAGGGACATAAAAATACATTAAAACTACCGAGAAGCAATTAATAAATACTTGGCGTACGCAAATACTTAAACATAGAAAACACACGGATAAATATATAAATGCACTTCGGTCAACCATGTACACACATACTCGTTCACTCTTTTTCTGACAAACACTTGCTGCAAGATGTTCCGCATCTGTATCTGTAAGAACATGGAAACATATTAGACAGACACAAAAAAGTTAACCTAAAAAGAAGATTGCACATTATCTTTCTGTTGGTATAAAACCCTTCAATCATAAAGCAAATTTTCACAAAGAAACGTCGAAGACTGTACTTACAGCTTTCATCCAGGTATGGCGTTAACGTTAAGACATCAATTTCTAATGGCTAATTGTCGTCGTTGGTGATCTACAAAGGCAATACAATTGTTCTGCAGTGTGACATGGTATTTTAACCTACACCTACATGGTATCTAGATAAGTTTTAGTTCACTGTAGCATTGTTACTTACCGGAGACAGAAATACAACGCGCCCAACTACATATTGCACTCGATGGTATGCGTGCCGGCGTTCGTTTGCAAAACAGCTGATCAAACGTAGCGCATGCGTCTGGGCGTTACAATATCAACAAACCCGTTATTATAATAGTAAAATCGCAACATACGTTGTAATTTTACGAATATAAAGTATGTTTCCGTTGTATTTTTACTAAAAGATCATTGTAATTGGAATAAAGCAGCAATATCGCTGTAATAGTACACAGACTTGTACAAATAATTGGAATTACGTGCGATTTTTATACTTACCACAGTTTTATTGTAATTTTCACAATGATTTATGTGTAATTTTACAGCCACTTTTCTCGGTGTACTTCTGTTGTGTCCTCATATACAGGCTTGGGCAACTAAATGGAATATTCAGGCCAATTCTGTAACGCAGTTGTTACGTAGCAAGTGGTCAAATTTCTTATTAACGTTGGTAAAATATAAAATGGTATTTTGTAACATATTCAATGGTTAAATAGTTTGCCACCAGTTGAGTGGCAAACTGAGTGACTACGAACTACGTAGCAACGGATAGGGAGAGGGACGTGCTGCTAAACACTCTTCAAGTCTTTAACTTTAATCTAAAAACGAATTGTTTGGTTTATGATATATGTATCGTAAATAAACAAGTGGTAAATGAAATAGAAGATTTACATGATTTTGTTTTTACTATTAAATAAGTATGATAGGTATTTTGATATAATTTATATTTTTATTTTAGAGGTTACCTAATAATTGCCAGAAGGAACTTAGGGGATACTTCCTTTGGCTTTTACCTAGACCGTAAATCTATACAAGTAAAAAAATAATGTTATAGTCAAATACAATTTTGTATTCGTCGAGTATTAAAACAAGTTTGTTAAACTTATTAAATGTACAGTGGAAAGATTACCACAGTCATGGGCGCCGTTTGAAAATGTTCCAGGGGGGCAAAATTTCTTTTTAGTGTTAAATGGTGACGTAATATTAAGGACTATGCCATTAACTGTTTTGCAGCATTTGCGTCTTGTGTTATTTTGCATACACTCTGAAAAATCTCTATCGCTTTAAGGTAGTGAAATGTTTTTGTTCACATTTTTGTGTGTTAATAGCCATCCACGGTCGTGATCCCTGTATGCTCGACAACACTTACTCATTATATATTGATATTCGTTGAATTTCAAGTCATTTTGCCGTCTTTCTATCGTTTATTAATGTGGGATTAATATTTTTAATTATTAATTGTTTGTAAATATATTTTGTTTCTGAATCATTGAACTCTTATTCTCAAATCAGGAGTTTAAGTGGAGGAAGAAAAGATTTTGTATAATTTTCAACCAATATTGTAGCCTTTTGTATTACCTTTTAATACGTTAGGAGAAATTGTTGTTAATTTCCTATAATAATTTCTAGCTCGTGGTCATCGAGAATCTGATACAATATCTTAATAATAATTTGATAAACAATAAAATGGCAACAATATTATTTTAAAATTTACCCCGTTAACGAGAAATAATGACTAAATGTAGAGAAAAGTGGATTAATTTGAAAATTCTGTGTTAAGGATAATCGACGACGAAATAATATTTTTTTATTTTACTATTATACTTGAACAATTTTAAGGCGACAATGTTAGGTCAACTACTAACTTTTGAACGAACTCATGTACGGAAATGTATTGTGTCAACGCTGGAGAGAGTCATAAAATGGTACCAATATTACAAACAGCATAGATAATCTATTGTCATGGATGCCCCTTTTAATACCAAATAACTTTTGTCTGAAATTTTTTTATTATTTAACGTTTTTGAAACTCCCTTTTCATTAACCGAAGTTTTGTAATTTTAGTACCTATTTTGGCCAATAATGGGTTATCTATAAATCTTTTTAAATTATTTGATTTTAAAATAGTTATTCTATAATACTTTATACAACCTACTTTACTAAAGCAATTTCTAAAGTTGGTACAATATTCCGGCTCTCTGCAGTTCCTAAACGGCGTCTATCTGGACATGAGTTCGTTATCAAAATTTAGTCTACTACCAAAAGTCGACTATTATACCTTATCTATATATTCTACGCTTATTAGTTTAACACCCAGTGTAATTAGGATAAACTGCTCAGCAGTGCCAAAAATTGCGAAGTAATGGAAACTAATAAGTACGATCAAATAAAAGTGCATAGAAGAATACTTATTTTGGACTGCAGCGCAAAATTTAGATACCGTATCTTGTCATCTTGTGGCTCTTTCGCGACTGTTACAAGAGGGCAATATCGCAATATCTAATAAAACTGACATTGGTGACAATAGCCGATAATAACACTGGCCAACAAAATTTGACCGACTTCCAATTGCCGGACAAATGACAACTGATTCGGATAGAGTTTTTTCTCAGGAATCCGAATCTGAACACAGAAATACTGAATTGGCTCCAGTTTTTTCAAAAAACAGTGTTAAAGGTGCAAAAAAGACGCTTTTTCGCTACTTTTGCAGACATGCCAAACAATAACGTAATGTAGTAGAAGTTTGTAAGTAGGATCAAATTAAACTTTGAACCTTTTCCTTTAAGAGCATATAGCGAGAAATCGGATGACATAAACTTTGAACTTTTCACACCACCTTTTTATAGCAGCGCGCGCCAATTACGGCACCGTATCGTACGGAGCGCACTGCTTGTTTCTTTATTTATAAATTGCTGTGGCCAAATAAAAAGTTGTCGGAAAAATGACAACTAATTTCGATAGGATTTTTCCCATGGAATCCGAATCTGAAACCAGAAATAATGAATTGGCTACAGTTTTTTTTTTTTTGAGAGGTAGTGTGAAAAATGCAAAACGCTACAACAATAAGGTAAATTATTTAATATCCCTTGGTTTACAAGTTTCAGAATAAAATACCCCTAACGATTTATAGGGTCAGTGTAATATATAGTAGGTAAATCTTTTTATAGTATATTTTGCCAACAAATACTTAATAACTGATTTATAAAGATAACAGGATAATATATTACCTGGACAAATATAGTTACTACTATTGTCTAGGTTTTATTCACCTATCCCACTAGTAATTGAAAATTAATGTGAATTTTCTGTTAGTAGCTAATTAAGAACGGATTAAGCAAGTTTTAACATTTTTACCGAAAACAACCTTTTACTTAACAAAAATAAGCAGCCTTTGGTTGCCCATTTATACATACTTAATAACTACTTATTAAGTAGTTATTTAGCTACTTGTTTGTATATGTTGGCCATATATAACTTACGCTCCATGAACTCCTAGCATATGCTTTCCAATCCGCTTGGTTTGTGGAAGAAAAACGTGATTCTTCACTTTTGTGTAGTTCAAGCTCTGTTGCCTTAAAGTTTCGCATAAATATGAATTCGTCAAGAGAAGCCTGCGTTAACAATCCAGATGTATTCTGCTTTATTTCTGGGGTATATACTTTGAAAAAGTATAGAAAAAACATTACTGAATTTGTGCAAGAAGCATATCTTGCTTATTTTGGTATTGCAATTAGCAAACAGGATAAGTACTGGGTTCCCCACAAGGTTTGCAAAGTGTGTGTGGAGTCGCTGCGACAATGGACTAAGGGAAACAGGCGACATATAAACATTGGCTTTCCTATGATGTGGTCAGAACCGAGAAATCACCATGATGATTGTTATTTTTGCGCTGTGGATGTGAAAGGCTTTAATGGAAGCAAGAAACGTACTTGGGAATATCCTATTTTGGAGTCAGCTAAGCGTCCCATGCCCCACAGAGAAGACATGCCAATACCACAAGTACCAATTGTTATGTCACAGCGAGAGTATCCATGGTCAGATGACGAAGTATTCCCTAACGCAGAGAGTACGATTTATTCGGGCAGCGAAAGCGAAGATGAGACTCCAGAAAAATTTTCTCAGAATGAGTTAAATGATTTGGTGCGAGATCTAAGGCTGTCAAAAGAAGAGGCTGAAATTTTAGCATCCAGATTAAAAGTAAAGAAATGTCTACACCGAGAAGTTAAAATAACAGCTTTCAGAACAAGGGAGCTGGCAATTCTACCATATTTTAGTGAAAATGAAGAGTTTGTTTATTGTCATGATGTCGCAGGACTTCTGTTAAACATGGGTGTGCTGGAATATCGACCAGAAGACTGGCGGCTCTTTATTGACAGCTCTACAAGAAGCTTAAAATGTGTTTTATTGCACAATGGAAATCGGTATGCATCCATTCCAATAGGACACTCAACAAAGCTAAAGGAAGAATATGAAAATATAAAAATTGTTTTGGAGAAGATCCGTTATCAAGAGCACCAGTGGCCTGTTTGCGTTGACTTAAAGATGGTGAACTTCTTGCTTGGACAACAAAGTGGATACACCAAGTATCCTTGCTTTATTTGTCTGTGGGATAGTAGAGCAAAGGATCATTGGACAAAAAAGGATTGGCCATTAAGAGAGAGCATGACCGTCGGTGTAGCAAACGTTGTGAAGGAGTCATTGATTGCTAGGGAAAAAATTATTCTAGGATTTAGGCTTCAAAAAATCTATGACTGATATTGAAGCTTCTGCATGGTGCAGTTTTGTCTCAGTTGTAAAGAATTTCTTATGCAACAACAAAGCAGAAAATTACAAAGACATAGTAGAAACCATGCTCCATAATTTTGATAAACTAGGTGTTCATATGAGCATTAAAATACATTATCTTCATAGCCACCTAGACAGATTTCCAGAAAACCTTGGCGATTTTAGTGAGGAACAAGGGGAACGGTTTCATCAGGATATAAAGGTCATGGAGGAAAGATATCAAGGCAGATGGGATGTGCACATGATGGCGGACTATTGTTGGAACCTCCAACGTGACTGTTCTAAAGAACACAGAAGAAGATCTTACAAGCGGAGTTTTTCTAAATCTTAAGTAAATATCATAATAGTGTGTTTGAATTAGGTATTTGTAAATAGAAATAAATTTGTAAAAAAAGTTCTATTCTCTTTTCATGCTTTCTGTCTAAAATTCATGTCTAAAATTAAAGCAAATGTTCTAAAACTGTTATCAAATTCGGAATCAACAACATAAAATCACCCTATATTTAAATCTAATACGAATACTAAACGAAGACAGCAGTGTCCGCCCCTGCCGTTAGGAAAAGTGTGCAACGTTTCAATTGACACGCGCTCCTATTAAAATGCGAGCCAAAACTGCAGTTTACACCACGTGACCAGTTTTACACCAGTTTACATTATCAAAAAGCAGTAGCTTCAAAGTTTTATTTGACCAACACAGAAACTTCTATAACGTCGAGTTATTGTTTTGCATGTGTTTAGGAATTTCAAGAAGTAAAAAACACGTTTTTTGCAAATTTAACGCTGTCTTGCGCTAAAACTGGAGCCAACTCACTATTTCTCTTATCAGATTCGGATTCCACAGGTAAAATCCTATCGAAATCAGTTTTCATTTTTGCGGCAACTTTTTATTTGACCAGTGCAATGTATAAATAAAGGAACAATCAGTGTGCTCCGTGCGGTGCTGCAATTGGCGTGCTCCTCATAAAAAAAGTGGTGTAAAATGTTCAAAGTTTATGCCATCCCATTTCGCGCTATATATTCTTAAAGCAGAAGGTTCAAAGTATTATTTGATCCTAATTACAAACTTCTACTACATTACGTTATTGTTTGGCATGTCTGCAAAAGTAGCAAAAAAGCATCTTTTTTGCACATTTAACACTGTTTTTCGAAAAAACTAGAGCCAATTCAGTATTTCTGCGTTCAGATTCGGATTCCTGAGAAAAATCTCTATCCGAATCAGTTGTCATTTGTCCGGCAATTTTTTTTTGTTGGCCAGTGTTATTAATAATTTCCAGCATGCTGTGGTCAATGTGATATATTTGCATTCGATACTGCATTAAGGTGATGCTACAATATAATAGAGCCTTAGATTTGGAATTCTGTTAGTATCTACATAATAGCCACACAACAAATCTATTCACTGGGTTTTCAGTATTGGGCCTTTAGTGACGTTAGTCCTGACTAACTTATTTAGTTCTTACTCATGACTAAAATAACGAAGATCATCAAAACCAGACTAAAAGTGCACAAATGTGATACAGATTTTATTTGAGTTACCTACTGTTAATTTTATTTATTAAGAATATATTTTATTTTTAAACTGATTCCTGGACTTGAGAATTATTTTGTTTTTGTGATTGTTATATTTTTCATATATCTAAATAAATAATGTATTTAAAAGTTTTTTTTTTGTTGGTGATAAACACTTTTATAATATTGTTGTTAAAAGGCTATGCATAAGACTCAAGATAACTAAGAACCACATCTCATTTATAAACACTTGTTTAAACGAATACCTCACACCTAATTTTGCAAAGATTAAATCCACTATGCTGACAACGAGGGAGAAGCTGGAGAGATGATACTAATGTATACTAATTAAGATTTTACTTTTCAAATCATTTTTGTTCGGTTGTTTGTGTTACATTTGTTGCGCGATTACTTTTGATTGTGTTGTGTTTTTTCTAGCTTTTGGCTGATGATGATCTAAGGATCGAAAATAGTACCAAAGTAAATTAGTTATTTGTGCAAAATTAAGAGGTTTTAATTAACTCCTTTCCTTTATCACTTTTATAATAACCGCCTTATAAAACAGATTATATCCGTCAGATATTAGATATTAGATGCTTACGGTAGGTATAGGTAATGGACAACCTAATGTAGGGAAGATTGGGGCAAGTTGTTACAATGTTTAATTTTTTATTTATAAAATAGTACTTTATTGTCAAACACCAAAAGTAAAAATACCGTGTTAGGAACAGAACCATACAAAAATGTTTGCATCATTTGTGCGGTGCAATTTATGTAAAAACATCTATGTAAACTAGTCTCGCCTATTCTTGCATGTATTTGCATGAAAATACAATATTGAAAAAATCATTAGGAAATGCGCAAAGTTTCAAGATAATTGGGGTTTGAGAATTTACATAATAAATTGTGATTGTACATTTACAAAAAAACTACCCACATGTATTAAATATGAAAATGGATGTTATTGATAATAAAATGGTTAACTTTTTTCAACACTCTGTATAAAATGTTCTTTTTTATGTTTTCGTCATTCAGCCGTCCTTGGGTGTATACCAAATATCATTACCAATTATATCCAGTAGTTTCTAAAGTACAAGGGAGGCAAAAGAAAACATTCTGTATTATCAATGTTTTGTATTATTCGTAATTTTGGTCATTGGGCTAGCCGTACTGCTGATTTGCGTCAAGTAAATAAATATAATAGCTTACATAGTAATCAAAATAACTTAGCTAACTTCTTTGAAGACTGTATACAAAAGATCTTTTGTAAAAAGTAACGTTATTATCACTTTTACCGTACCCGTTAGGAAATTATTAATAATAGCCGGTCCATGTGATTATTTAAGTGTTTCTAATCACATTGACCAAATGATGCGGCTAACCGTAACATATACACATTTTTCGCTTGCGGTTGACTTTTTTTGGGATATACCCATATGTCAAATCCTGGCTAACTAGTTTTATTTTAATGCACGATCGATCTCGATCAAATAGAATTTGCTCATGCAGCTAAACTATTAATTTTATATATAGTATGATAAAGTCATGTCTCTGGCCACATCAGATTTTTTAAAGTATTGATAAAATAGATAAGTCCATACGAAACATTTTAGTCAGAAAATAATTACGTTCTGAGAAAAAAGTGGGGGAATTAATACCCAAACAGAAGATATTTGCACACACTAATTTCATCTATAACAGATGATTTCTATATTTTCTCTTAAAGTATGTTAAATAAGAAAAAGCTTGCTCATACATACACAATGTTAAAAACTGCACTAATACAAGGTAATTTATAACTCGAGGTGAAAATTAAATGTAAAAACACAAAATTATATATAAAAAATGTGAAGAACTTTTAAATTTTGTGCGTTGTCAAATTTAGTACTTACTTGAATTTAATTTACTTATTTTTTGTTTAATTAAATGCAGTCACGTAATTTTAAATTTCACTTTGGTTTCCTGACAGCATAAATTTTCGCCTAGAATTGCAAATCACTCTGTATATTTATTGATTTTCCATGAATGGGACCGACATAATTTTCGTCATAGAAGCTCAGAACTTGTCTGGTGATAGGTTAGTAATCTTATCTGGAATGTAAGATCATATTGAAATCCATCACCTACAACTCTGTTTTTCTCCTAAAGTACCATTATGAGCAACAGTCTCAAATTATAGGTTTATTTTGTCACACATTTGGAAAGGCAAAAAATATTGAAAATAAATAATGTTAGATTTCTCTGTCTAAATCGTCTATGTCTAAATCGTGGTCTAAATGGTTTTCATTAACTCATAAAAAAGTATGTCACTATTTTTTCTTTTAATTTGGAAACGTGACGCTTTCCTCTGCCCCTCAGTGAAGTTCCAGGTTTGACAGAGCTGTCATAAATCCCTTTTAAAAGGGAGAAAATACTACATTGTTCGTTACAAGGTTCCAGAAGAAAATTGCGCTTCAACAACAGGTTGAGTTTAATATAAATTTATACCTGTTGTCAACACTGAGAAAATTAATTGAATTACCAACTGCGTTTCATTATAACGATACGCCCTTACGGTCTTTTTTAATCAGCATTTAATTATTATTTAAGGCCTCTAGATACATCTTCGTATACGTTTCTAGTACGTTCAATTAAAATTGTTAATTCTACCCTACTTATGCTTTGGCTTAAAAATAAGTTTACTTCCGACAAAGAAATCATATTTTGATTCAAATAAATACATTTTTAGTGTGAATACCCCATCCAACTGTATTGTTAGATGGCGCTGTAAACACTCTCCTCGCAGTTCGGCCTTGTCTTGATTATAAATAATAGACTGGTGAAAGCCTACCGCTCAGTTCATGTCATGCGTCTGGCTAAATTACTAAAAAAGGCCGTGTGATCGGGGGTATAGAGCACAGTGCATGCAGGTCATGGTTCCGATTCCGAATCAGCGTACACTTTGCTACCCTAATCTTGATTATATGTAGGTCTGGGTATACCAACCACTGGTCGAGGATGGGCGACATCCCAAAAGGCGGTGACACGTGGAGATTTTGCTCTACTGTACCCTCCAAAAAGTTTTTGTCAATAATATATTTCTTTAACAACTGGTAATTCTGTTTTATTTAATTGTCGGAAACAATTTTCAGACTATACTGTAGAATGTAGAACAATATCGAAAACTTCATAAAGTTTGAAAATTATGCGATTGAAATGAAATACATTTAGCAGAAATGCCAGTTCCCAAGAATACAATTTGATTTGAGAAATTCAGCAATTCCGTCCATCGCATCGCAACTTCTCTGTCTCTCTTGGGCTACTGTGAAAAGTGAACATAATTAGAAGTAGAAGTGTCTTTAGAACAAGAAACTCAGTTATATTCAGTAAGCTATAATTAACTCGTCCCTGTAATAAAAACCTGTTTGAATGGCTTCATAATTAACATTTTAGTGAAGGCAAATGCAATTTCGTTGCGCCTGTGGCTGTCTATTGTTTTGCTGAAATTATAGGGCGCTATAATTTCGCATTCTATATTGGAAAAATTAACCACTTGTTAAGAATCATGCGGTTAACCAACAGTGGTTAACTGTTGATGGTCATGCGCATTCAGTACAAAACATTCAATCAGCTGATCAGTACCCTTCGATGTGGTATGTACACAGAAGTTTAAAATATGCAAATTAATAATGAATAGGAGTATCTGCGAGAGTAGAACTACACAAAATTCATATTTATGCCGTCATGGTTAATTTTATTCACAAAAATAAAGTTCTTTTGCGACGCACTCAACTCCGTTTACGAAAGCCCGTAACGTCGAAGAATTGTGGAAACAACTTACGCAAAAATTAAATTGTGAAAAGGTACACAAAAGATACCTGCTCAGTAAAATCGCGTAAAATGAATTATTCTTGTTGTTATTCTTATTCTTCTGAGACTTCGCGTGTGAGTGCATTTCTGAATTGTGAGGTTAGGTTATTCGAATATGTATAACCACAAGTTTCAATTGAAGGGGTTCATTAATACGGAAACTGGTTAAATTCTAGTAGTTGTGGTTAAAAGTTTTAAAGGTTTTCTCATTTATTGGATACTAATTTGATTCTTTAACAATGATCATTTAATTTAACTGTGGTCATGGGCGCCGTTACATATGGGCAGGGGGGTGGGGCGCTTGCCCCCCCCCCCCCTGGATTTCGAACCCAACTACCGCTACGCGAAAAACGAAAAAGATAGGAGTGGTCGAGAAATTTGTGATCAATCTTTGATCACAATTGAAGACCGATAAATAGATCTGATCTATAAATCAGTTATTATCATACCAGATGGATCTTTTGATCATAGATCAGGTTGATCTTTTTGATCAGACGGATCTCGCATATCAAACCGAATTGAAAGCTATGTATTCATTTAACAGACAGGTCAGTCGCCGCTCGGCCTGTATGTAAAATATTTTCGCGGCTAGGCTTGAAAGTTATTAATTAAACGCCTAGCGGGCAATTAGCATCTTTCGTGTCCCTACAAAGATGCAAAAATGACATTTTCGTATAGTGAAGGATGAAAAAAAAATTACTAGATAAATGATGACTATTCCGATTATTTATTAACATACGATGATTGAAAAAAATCGCCAAAATATTTAAAAATTCTCTAAATAATCAGTAAAATTCCATTTTCCCATTTCTACAAAAATATCCCTAGAACTAGGGAAAAAATCCGTAATCTGGCAACACTGGCTGTAGCTCGCACCGCACATGCACGCACCTTTGAAGTTACCGCCTTGCGACGGATTCGGACGCACCACTACGGACGAGCCCGCACAGCTACGGACGGCACCCTTCCCACGGTGCGTTGTGCGTGGTTGTCCGTGGATTTACGCACCGTGGGATCCTAGCTTTAGATGCAGGAATTTTGTTGACATACCATAGGCTGAAACACTGTAAAAACGCAAGGATTTAAAACGCATTTCAAACGCACAAAAAGAAGGTTCAAGGTGTTATTATTCCGAATAAATATTTCGAAATACCTATACCAATATTCTACGCGTCAAATTCAGAATGAAAACACCTTTTTTTCTGATTTTCCAGCGTTCCAACATCGTATAACGTTATATTTATTCCACTGCAAGGTTTTACTTAAAAAGGTCGGGCGAAGAATTCAAGACACATTCGCACTGATAAATCGCGATACCAACCCGTTCCAAGGTTGATGCACAACTGTGATAGTTCAATACTGAGTTTAATTTTGTATCAATTCTTTCATGTTATACATCAAATTATAGATAGAGGTGTATTACTTGGTGTCGTAATGTATATGTATTAATTGTTGTTATTATATCCACGTGACGCGCAATATTCGAGAGCGATGTCGTTAACCACCTTGTTAACGATAAGATTTCGCATTCTATATTGGAAAAATTAACCACTTGTTAAGAATCATGCGGTTAACAACAGTGGTTAACTGTGAATGGTCATGCGCATTCAGTACAAAACATTCAATCAGCTGATCAGTACCCTTCGATATGCTGTGTACACAAAAGCTAAAAATTAGCAAATTAATAATGAATAGGAGTATCTGCGAGAGTAGAACTAAACACAAACCATATTTATGCTGTCATGGTTAATTTTATGCACAAAAATAAAGTTCTTTTGCGACGCACTCAACTCCGTTTACGGAAGCCCGTAACATCGAAGAATTGTGGAAACAATTTACGCAAAAATTTAATTTGTGCAAAGGTCCACAGAAGATAGCTGCTCAGTAAAATCGCGTAAAATGAATTATTGTTATTCTTAGTCTTCTGAGACTTTGCGTCTGAGTGCATTTCTGAATTGTGAGGTTAGGTTATTCGGATATGTATAACCACAAGTTTCAATTGAAGGGGTTCATTAATACGACAACTGGTTAAATTCTAGTAGTTGTGGTTAAAAGTTTTAAAGGTTTTCTCGTTTATTGGATACTAATTTAATTCTTTAACAATGATCATTTAATTTAACTGTGGTAATCTTTCCACTGTGCATTTAATACATTTAACAAACTTGTTTTAATAGTCGACGAATACAAAATTGTAGTTGACTATAACATTATTTTTTTACTTGTATAGGTATAGGTATACATCCTAGGTAAAAACCAAAGGAAGTATCCCCGAAGTTCCTTCTGGCAATTGTTAGGTAACCTCTAAACTAAAAATATAAATTAAATCAAAATATCTATCATACTTATTTAATAGTAAAAACAAAATCAATCACCTTTCATGTAAATCTTCTATTTCATTTACCACTTGTTTATTCACGATACATATACCATAAACCTAACAATTTGTTCTTATTTTAAGGTTAAAGACTTGAAGAGTGTTCAGCAGCATGTCCCTTTCCCTATCGGTTGCTACGTAGTTCGTAGTCACCCAGTTCGCCACTCAACTGGTGGCAAACTATTTAACCAGTGGATAAGTTACAGAATACCATTTTATATTTTAACAACGTAGCTAAGAAATTTAACCACTTCCTACGTAACAACTGCGTTACAGAATTGGCCTGAATATCTACTTACTGTCATTGTTCCTTGATTCAAAACACGTTATTTTTCTGGAGAGACAATTTAAAATTGGGTTAATATGAATGATAATATGAGTCGTGTGACTAGCTCAAACATGAATTGAATAATTAACTCTGAAAATTGCAATTTCCGCTTGGTGTATTTTAAAAGTGATTTAGCTTTGTATTTGCAGCACTTCTGTTGCCAAAAATTAGCATGTCAAAGCATGACTTTAATTGTCACTGCTCTACGACTTCATACTAGAAATCCCAATGAGTTCTCTAAGTGGAGTTTTTTCTTGATGCCCTCGGAAACTTTTAAATTAGTCCTCAACTTGTTCACATAGAGAAGGCCAGAGTTCAGGACAGTAAATAAAAGTTCTTATTGAACGTAACGTAGCGTTTGTACGATTTACAATTAAATTTGCAATCATACGAAGTAATATGAGATCCGACAATACTGAAATGAAGTAGTGGGTTTTCATTCCATAACAGTTGAGTAATTTGAGAATTAGACGACATAAGACACACAAACATCTGCTCCAAACAACAATATGTAAAATAATGACATTCTTACGAATAAATAAGACCGCTACAATCAATAAGGTTTACATCACAGTGCCTATCTACTGCAATTTTCATTTATATTTCATAATATCTGGAATACGACAAACAAGTATTACCAAAGGAAGGAAAGGGTAATGCAAATCAAACAACGCGAAAACGAAGAATACAAACACTACCTTTTACGAATAATTAAATAAATAACATTTAAAAAAATTTTAAAAATGTCATTGGTCAAAATACAGAAATTAAAAAACACAAAAAATGGAAGTTTTTTTTACCGCGAGTAAAAATATTTAAAATTCAGCGATGTCTGGAGAAAACAATCTTTTTGTTTTATGTGCAAATGAAGACCAAAGAATGTCTTTTGTCGGTAGACTTATGAAATGTGGGAAAAATCTTTCAGCTTTTTTTATGATGTATAGTACGAGTTCGGACGCGACATTACGGACGCAACAGTTTTTTCCCCAAAGCATAAAATACAATAATGTTCATTTCAACTCTAACTTTATTTCTGAAATTTAACATAAAATTAATTCAGTTATAATAATACAGTAAAATTGGATTACTACTATACCAAGTACCGACCGATCGAGCTACTACGAGATCGATCAGATCGTAAAGGTGCGTTCTGATTAGTGGTAATGTAGTGGTAGCAGACGAAATTATAGTATTTTTCACCAGCCGTGATAGTGACACATATTAGTTTGCATGTACATAAATTTGAGTCACTAACACTCACTATCAGAAATACTATAATGGCATCTACTACCACTGCCATTACCACTAATCAGAACACACCTTAAGCATACTTGATTTGAAATCGGACCTGTTTCAAGGTACCACCGTTCCAACGTACAGCTTGAAACAGGTCCGATTTCAAATCAGTAACTTTATAAACAAACTTTCAGTAATTTTACTATGGTATTTACTGAAAATTTAATGGTTTGCATTTTTCAAAAATATCTCAACAAGCACCCTGTTTGCTGTAGCACTCTGTGTTTTTATTTACAGTAGAGCGCCGATAATCCGAACTAATTGGGACCGAAGGTGGTTCGGATTACCAAATTGTTCGAATTTTCGAAAATACTATAACATTATTTTTTTACTTGTATAGATATACGGCGTAGGTAAAAGCCAAAGGAAGTATCCCCTAAGTTCCTTCTGGCAATTGTTAGGTAACCTCTAAAATAAAAATGTAAATTAAATCAAATTATCTATCATACTTATTTAATAGTGAAAACAAAATCAATCACTTTTCATGTAAATCTTCTATTTCATTTACCACTTGTTTATTTACTATACATATACCATAAATCAAACAATTCGTTTTTATTTTAAGGTTAAATACTTGAAGAGTGTTTAGCAGCAGGTCCTTATCTCCCTATCGGTTGCTACGTAGTTCGTAGTCACTCAGCTCGCCACTCAACTGGTGGCAAACTATTTACCCACTGGATATGTTATAGAATACCATTTCATATTTTAACAACGTTGCTAAGAAATTTAATCACTTGCTACGTAACAACTGCGTTACAAAATTGATCTGATTAGCAGGTAACACAGAAGCTGATACATTAATACTTCTTACATTATTATTTGTATTACCTTTACGGCTTTCCTTAGGACGTGATGGCTTTTCAAAGAGATTTCGGAGACGTCTTAAGACGTCTTAGGGTATTATTTCGACTGATATTAGATTGTCCTTTTGGAGTGAACGTAAGATCCGATCAGTCTCCCGAAAATTGACGTATTTTCCCCTCTACCAGCTTTTCCAATGCCATCCTATACATTTTATTCCAGACACGTGTTAGCCTCCTGTCGATATAATGATGTACATATACACGGGTGTGACAAAAATGCGCACACATTTTAGCTACATCTCCATATATAATTATAAATATTCCAAAATATAGTATACACACAGAAAAGTGATCTCTCGAACGAAGAGAGAATTACTTGGCTGAAGTAGTTGGTAGGTTCGTATATACGCGAGAGACTATTGACTTCAACCAAGTAATTTTATTTCTTGGAATAATTACTAGATTTAAGAAAGTGGTTACTCTGGTGAAGTAAGTAAACAGTCTTCAACGAAGGGTATATTTTTATTCCCGGTAAATATTTTTAGCTACTTAATGTAAGAATTTTAAAGATTTGGCACAAATACGTTTTCTATTGCTAATTAACAAGATAGGTATGTTATATTTACTTACTCGTTCTAAACTGTTGCGTGCGTTACATCAAACTATTCCGTGTTGAAACGTTTATTGTACACTATAAATCACAATACACATCCCCTTTAAATGACAAGGCACATCCCTTACGGGCTACGGCTACTTCGTTGTTGTTTTACGTATACTACGTTAGGGTCCTTTGACCTTTAGGGCGCCAGTACCACGCGCGGGCGCGCGAGCCTTGACAAAATCACGGGTCGCATATTTATTCCAGAGAAGGCGATTACTTGAAAGAAGTGAGAATCACGTCAGTTAAATAATTGGTGGGTTTTTATTCAGTAAACAATACTTACTTATATTAAATGTCTTATATTTTCTTGGATCACGTAACTACGCACTTGGATGGATTTACTATTACTTCGTTTGAGAAATTAACATTTTTGGGACGAAAAATTTAATTATTTCTTTCAATACAATATTGGTTCTTATAAAGAAAGAATTTATTTGTTGACAGCATTTATCTGAGAAATTATTTTACTTATATTGAGTATGTGGCATTTCTTGTATACAGGGTCCTGCAGCTCAGCTCCCGTCTTCTGTAGCTCAGTTACTAATTAAGCTAAGAGTTTGACATTTTGCAAGCTTACCCTGTACTTCGAGGTACATTTCAAGAAATTATTTTTGATTATACAGGGTGTCCCAAAAATGTGCAACGCCAACGTGATATATTTTTTTAAATTGCATGCTATATATTTTTTTACACATTTGGAAGCCTGTTATAGTTGCCTACATACCACCAAAATTTTATTGAAATCGGTTGAGTGACTGCAGCGCAAAAAAAATAAAAACAAGAGAAAATTGATATTGCATCGTTGGCTTTAAAAATCAATAAAAACCACAAATTGCACCTCGTTAATAAAATTTTGCGACGTCCTTATTAAGTTTGATCTAGTAGTCTCGTTAACCAAGTGTCATTGATCCAAATTTACAGGATGACCAAAATCTAGTGTCAAACTTGTCAAACTTCAAAGCGTGTTATTGTTCTTATTTTAAATTGGAACCCATACATTTTATTAGGTGAAACGATGCAGAATTAAAAAATAAACATTGTTTCTAAATACAACCCCATCACAATTCCCAATATTTTAAAAGTTATTCGCCAAAAACTCATTTTTCAACGTTTCCAACGGCAATTGTAGGTAATAAATATCGTACGTGGCGTTGAAAAACAATTTATTATATATAATATATTATATATAACACAGAGAAGTATTTTAGATTTGACTGTACATACTTAATTAAGTAGTTGTTCGAAATGTCTTCCATGCTCTTCGAGGCACAAACGAAGACGAGTGTGAAATGACCTCGCCACTGCTCTTAATAGGTCGGGCGTAATAGTTAGAAATGCATCTTTCTTGCATGTTTTCTGGTGTTGTTGGAGGTTCAGCATAAACGATGTCCATAACGTAGCCCCACAGGAAGAAATCCAGTTTCGTTAAGTCCGGTGATCGAGGAGGCCACGCAACTGGTTCCCCTTTTTCCAATCCACCGATTTGGGAAGATTTCGTTGGGCTGGTGCCTGACATGTAACGAGTAATGTGCTGGAGCTCCATCATGTTGCAGCCACATTTCCACCCTTACCGCTATAGGTAAATTTTTAAGTAAATTTGGCAATTGAACAACTACTTAATTAGGTACACTTAAATCTAAAATATTTCTCTGCGTTATATTTTATGAAATAAATTGTTTTTCAACGCCACGTACGATATCTATTACCTACAATTGCCGTTGGAAACATTGAAAAATGAGTTTTTGGCGAATAACTTTTAAAATATTGGGAATTGTGATGGGGTTGTATTTAGAAACAATGTTTATTTTTTAATTCTGCATCGTTTCACCTAAAAAAATGTATGGGTTCCAGTTTAAAATAAGAACAATAACACGCTTTGAAGTTTGACAAGTTTGACACTAGATTTTGGTCATCCTGTATAATTTGGATCAATGACACTTGGTTAACGAGACTACTAGATCTAACTTAATAAGGACGTCGCAAAATTTTATTAACGAGGTGCAATTTGTGGTTTTTCTTGATTTTAAAGACCAACGATGCAAAATCAATTTTTTTTTGTTTTTATTTTTTTTGCGCTGCAGTCACTCAACCGATTTCAATTAAATTTTTGGTGGTATGTAGGCAACCATAACAGGCTTCCAAATGTGTAAAAAAATATATAGCATGCGATTTAAAAAAATATATCACGTTGGCGTTGCACATTTTTGGGACACCCTGTATAATCAAAAATAATTTCTTGAAATGTACCTTGAAGTACAGGGTAAGCTTGCAAAATGTCAAACTCTTCGCTTAATTAGTAACTGAGCTACAGAAGACGGGATCTGAGCTGCAGGACCCTGTATACCTAACTTTCTACATCCAAGTAAATATGCATTTGAATCTAGTAAATAAATTCAAGCAATTATGTTTTCTCGTTCCAAATAATCACTTTTCTGTGTGTAGGTATAATATTTTAAATTATCGAAATTGCTCGTTGAGTTAAAATGCGATATTTTAAGGTGGTAATAATTGGTTCTTTGACTAAAGAAATTATTAGTTTATTGAAGGAATTAATGTGGACTAATTATTGACTAGAACTTTTCGGAGGGTACAGTAGAGCAAAATCTCAACGTGTCACCGCCTTTTGGGATGTCGCACATCCTCGACCAGTGGTTGGTCTTCCCAGACCTACATACAGTCAAGATTAGGGTAGCAAAGTGTACGCTGATTCGGAATAATATAGAAATTTGACACGCTGTATATTGTATTCTATCCACATGTCGATCTCCCGTCAATTTAATGTTACACAACGCCGTTACATCTCAGAGAAATACGGTTATGGGTAATAAAATAATCCCACCCTCTCTTTAATGACAAAATAAAATAAAATTCAGTTTATAGCTGTACGTGTTTGATGGGTAGAAAGGGAAACGAATTATAGAGGCGATGAAGAAAAAGTGGGACGATTACTATCGTAAAAAATGGTTCACATAAATCTGTTCATATGCAATCAGCGTGCTTAGTGCTTATCCCCAATTTGTCGAGCCTTGCAATTGATGGGCACAAATAACACTGATAAATTGTTTCGTGTGTGCGACGAGTTTTATTGATTTCTCAATGTGTATTATTTACCTCTGTGTGGACAGTTTACCTGTATCTTGTCTAGATACAATAATGTCATAGGATTTTAATGTGTTTCTATTGTATGTTTATAGTAAACAGCTAGGGAAATATGTTGGATTTACTGTTTAGGTTAGTTGTTACTAACAACCCCTCCGTGGGGGTTGTTTGGCACAACGCAGCTCGTCAAACTTCTTTATTATTTTTCCTTCATACCATACCTTACAAGCTGCCGTTGTGCCAAACAACCCCCACGAAGGGGTTGTTGGTACAACTTACCCAAATCGTAAACGTTGGTAAAGGTCCATAATACAAAAAAATATATTGATAAAGGAATGGAATTAATTAAAATTAATTTATAAACATTTATAAACACTTGTTTAAACGAATATCTCACACCTAATTTTGCAAGTAAATTAAGTTATTCGTACAAAATTAAGAGGTTTTAATTAACTCATTTTCTTTATCAAATCTTAAACAGCTAGAGAAATATATTGGATTTTTCGTTTAGGTATTATTTCAATTGCTGACTCTAACATTGTTTGGATTTGGTAGCAAATAATGATATGTACATCTATTTATATAAAATAGCATTCAACGGACTGTATTGCTGATTAATTATATTATTAGATAGACAAGCTTATAAATTGAAACGATTTAAATGCCGAATACGCAAGAGTTAGCAATTAATTCAATATTATATAACTAGGAAACCCTAACAGCTCCAATAAACCCTTTCAGAATGAAATTACATATTCCAAATGTGGTTTGTAATATGACGCAGAATGCATCCTAAATTTCAACATCATATTTTAGTCCAGTAATAAATATTTACCCCGAAGTAAACCTTAAACTTTTAGGTAAACTGTCGTAGACATTTTTTTACTTGTAAACATTTTTCGCTGCAGTATCAGAATCAATCAATCAAATAATAAGTTTTCTGTGTTATACACTGATAAAAATGAGTGCGCTTTACAAATGAAATTTACATTTTTTTCAGTAAACCTGCCCTATTTGTCGGCTATTTTACCATAATTTTAAGCAAAAATACTAAATATCATTGAAAATGCAGTTACATTCATTAATTGTACAAACTGTAGGTAAATTTGCTAACAAATTTGTAAATTTCATAATAACAATTACTTCAACGGAATAAAATTACAAATCTATACATTAAAACTACTGTCTGATATGTAAATTTGCCCTCTGCTCGTGCAATTTTCCTTTCTAGATGGTAAAGTGCTACCGAGATAATTTTTATCGCGCTTGCGCAATAATGGGATATACAGTTCGAGTTCCGTTCGCCATCCGTTTGGTTGTGTTTACAGGAGCTAAGTTAGAGTTTTATTGAGTGCGATTGTTATATACAACTAATCTAACACTGTTAGTGCCTCTGTGACTTATCCTTTATCGGTGTCGTGTGGAATATTTGCCCCATATGGTTCTATAGTATTAAACGATATAATATTGGTACATTCATCTCTTTGTATATTATGGAGGACTTTGCAAATATATACTACAAAGTGCAGGTAAAAGTTTGCAGTCTTGATATGTATAATTTCACTTTCACTAATTGGATGTTCTTTTTAGGATACAAGTGTTGATGATACTGACATTCTACAAATTCAAGGACTTGTGTGGTGTCCATAGGTAAGATTTCGCTTATTGTTCTTTCTTGTACATGCGGTCTTACAATCAAATTTATTACTAACATGTATAACACATATCATTTCAATCACCAATATAAAAAAATAGTTTTCTATAAACACTCATTAATAACTTTACACACACTCGGTACCTCAAATGAAAGCAGCTGCTGACATTGTTATACCCTGTATATGATATATGACTCATGTACTTCTCATTTTGATTTCAGGTGACACATTTTGGACTATATTATATGCTGTGGTTGGATTATCCCCAGGTTATCTTAGTCTGGAGACGGTTTAGCTTTTTAAAAATTATTCCAAGTCAGGGTTCAAAAACGAATAAGGTGACGTAAGTTTATCACAGGTATTTCAACTTAATATTGTTGAAATAATATTTAATTTATATTTAAAAGATATGTTTCTCTCTGTTAAGCAGATCGATTTATTTTATTATACGATTTGTAGATAAGTATAGTCCACGGGTTCCTATTTTATTTCATTTACTTATGATTACATTTTTGTCAAGAACTTCTATTTATTTAATGTTAAAAATATGTAGATATATATATATATATATATATATTATAAATATGTTTCACATGTTATTTATTGTTAAAATTATAATAAAACTTCATACTATTATTTTTTTTTTTATTTATGATCTCCACATTAATAGGATTTTACTAGTGTTTTTACAGTTGACAATACAGGCTTGTCCGAGCAGTCGCAAAACCAGTTTAGAAACAGTTCTTTTGTAAGAAACCAGATAATGTTCGTTGGTATTTATAATGGAGTTATCATAGCAACATATGTGGTCCATCACAAAAGTACTGATTGTTAGCTGGTTTTCAGTTGCTTGGAGAAATCTAATATTAAAGTTGCAGAAAATTTACTCTACAACAATTAATTGCAATTCCGTGTTTACGGTAAATTTACTGAACGTCAGTAATTTTACTTACAAAACTATATATAAAACCGTACACATCGGAAACCTCATTTCATATGAGAAGTAAATTTAAGCTCAAAGTAAAATTACAAACCACATAATTTGTAATTCCCTTCGATACACGGAGGTTAAAAATGACCGCCGTGCCACACGGTAAAATTATCTTTTCAGTTTTATCAGTGTAGTCACTAGTCAATGAGAAACAACAGTTTAATTTGTTGTTTTTTTACTGGCAGTCACTTTAACACAGAAAACTTAATAACTTACTAATATTATATTTGATTATAATTAAGGTGACCAGAATATTATTGAGGCAAAGCGGGACATTAGCGGGGGGGGGGGGTAGTAATTAAAGCCAAATACTTGCATTGTCAAAAATCGATGCACCTAGACTTTTTAGAAAATATTGGTGTTTTAAATATATGTCTGGGTTGGGTTGAGAACAGATATAATTTAAGGTTTTTGTGATGCTGGTCAATTAGATAAATCTTTGGAATGTATTTTTGGAAGAAAGTTGTAAATTTTAGGCCTCTTGCTGTCAACCTAATTTTTTTTCAATTGTGTAAGTATTTTTGTTATATATTAAGGCCCGTAAAGACAACTTTATAATATCAAATTTTTGGTAACTCGTTTGATATGAAGTAAAAGCTTAATTTAATAATTCATCGTCAACTCTATATTTTAATTTTCAAAAAAATTGTCTGTACACCGTATTGTATCTTTATTTAGCTTTATTCAATCTTTTAAATAATTGACGTTGTAAATTTTAACTTTTTTCCTTACCATAATTTCTTAAAATATACGTTTTTTTTGTACCAAATAGATTTGGTGAATATATAAATACATTTTTATCCAGAAATAAATATATTGTTGGCTCTAATGAAGTAACTTATTTATTTGAAGAATACAAAATAACAATATATTGGAGACTGTGGCGAACTTAATAATAAAATTATAAACCCCTAACCACAACAAGTATTTTAGAACCTAAATACGTATTTCAGCAACTAAGTTGCCATCTTCAGTAGAAACTAAAAAGAAAAGAGATTAGCACTTCATAGTATCTTTACTGGATATTGTCCAAGCAAATCACTAGTGGAAGTGACGTCCATGTTAAAAATTAGCCTATATATACCCACTGTTCGTCACACCTCAGTGAATTTTGATCACCGAAGCGTAAAAAACATGTTTTAATTAAAGCAGGTCAAACAATGGCGAACTAGGTATAGGACCCCTGTCTGAATTTATTAATTTATCTCTATTCAAGTGAATAAAGATACTTTCCAAGCTGTTTAGTTCCCTATTATTTGACACAGCTTTTACAAGTTTTAAGTCATCTACAACTACTTTATGACCTGTGTCTAAAATATGTTGAGCCACACTCGATTTTTCAAAACGATTATATTTAAAATGAGCTACATGTTCTTTGAACCTAGTTAAAATTGTTCTTCGAGTCTGGCCAACATTTTTATCTTTTTTTTATCAAAGTTTTTATCTTAAGGCTGACAAAGGTAATAAGGTGGTCATCCTGGATAAAGCGGATTATTTTGATAGGATTGATAACTTAATTGCAAATGGTCCTTATAAGGAAATCAAGAAAAACCCACTGCCCAAACTAGTCCGTCAAATAAATAGTACGCTGTCCAGTTGTCCTAATCTTATCACCCGCCAAACTAGATTTAAACTCAAAGTTTCCAATCCTACTGTACCTAGATTATATGTTCTTCCCAAAATTCACAAACCTGGTAAATCAGTGAGACCTATTGTATCAGGTATCAACTCACCTACTTACCAGTTAGCGAAATGGTTATCGAATGAGTTCAACAATTTACCTGTTCCTCAACCAAGCTTCTCTGTTAATAACTCATTGGACTTTATCAATAAGGTCAACAATGTAAAATTAGAGGATGGCGAATTGTTGATTTCATTTGATGTTGCTTCACTGTTTCCTAGTGTGCCTATTCCGGAAACTTTGGAGTTTCTTAGGGAATTATTGAGCAATAACAACTTTGACCCGTCAGAAATAGATGAATATGTAAGATTGACTGCCCTTTGTATGTCTCAAAATTGTTTTCAAATAAACGGAAAGTTTTTTGAACAACTTGAGGGAAACTTGAGCAGATTTGAAACCAATGTAAAGTCTATTGCACCATATTTCCCTAAGACTTGGGTTAGGTATGTCGACGATATTTTTGCCATTTTTGACACCAAAAAGTGCAGTATTCAAGATTTTCTTTTCGTTTTGAATTCTAATTCAACACCATTAACTTTACTGTAGAACAAGAAGTTAACGGCCAACTTCCATTTTTAGATACTCTGGTAGTCAGGAATAGCAAAAATATAATAGAAATTGACGTGTATCGAAAAGATACTAACACAATCAGGTTTATCCCTAATGATTCGCAGCATCCTTTTCAACAAAAATTGTCTTTTATTAGTTGTTTAGTAAATAGGTTATTGAAATTTCCATTGTCCGCAGATAGATATCAGCAAGAATTATTGTTTATTAAGAATGCTGTCTTACATAATGGGTACCCTGAGAAAATAGTTGATAGAATGATTAAGAAGCAGAATCAAAAAATGTATGTAAATCAAATATCTACTTTAAATACTTTGTCTGTAGAAAAGAAGAAATATGTTAAAATACCGTTCGATTGTGCATATACGAGGGGTTTGAGAAGTATTTTTACATCACAAAATCTCTGTATAGCATATTCGACTCATAATAGCATAAAAAACCTTCTTGGAAACCCAAAGGATAAGGTAGATATACTTGATAAATCTGGTATATATTGTATCAAATGTCATGACTGTGAAAAAGAATACGTTGGCCAGACTCGAAGAACAATTTTAACTAGGTTCAAAGAACATGTAGCTCATTTTAAATATAATCGTTTTGAAAAATCGAGTGTGGCTCAACATATTTTAAACACAGGTCATAAAGTAGTTGTAGATGACTTAAAACTTGTAAAAGCTGTGTCAAATAATAGGGAACTAAACAGCTTGGAAAGTATCTTTATTCACTTGAATAGAGATAAATTAATAAATTCAGACAGGGGTCCTATACCTAGTTCGCCATTGTTTGACCTGCTTTAATTAAAACATGTTTTTTACGCTTCAGTGATCAAAATTCACTGAGGTGTGACGAACAATGGGTATATATAGGCTAATTTTTAACATGGACGTCACTTCCACTACACAGAGGGAAAAATATGCTTGCAGCAACGCGAATAACTTTGGTTCAAGAGTATTACTTGTTTCTATACCCCGCAGAGAGATCATTTGTTTGATTGAAGAAAACGTTAACATAGTCGGAACAAGTCTATCATTTTCTTGGTATTCCAAGTATTATATTTTCTTATTTGAAATATTAAGTGCGTGCTTGAAATGAAAATATGTACTGGTTGGACGAAAGTTACCGATTTCTCGATCCAACAATCTCAATATTTCTAAAGAAAACGCAAGATCTTTTCAATGAAGAATACCGTTGCTTGAAATGAGAACGTAGGCTTCTTGATCTTATAACAGCGTTTGCTTCTATCAAACTAACTGCTGCTTCAGTCAACGCGTGGTTTTTCTTGAATGAAAAATTACGCTTTAATAAATGAAGCTTTTATTTTTCTTGGTCTAAAAAACTATTTATTGGCTCGAGAAACATGTATGGTTCAATTAAGAAATGTATTGTTTAATTTAAGAGGATTTTAATGTTCAAATAAGTAAATAGAAATTTAAAGCAAAAATAAGAATTATTTCATTTAAAAGTATTAATATACTCTAGTAATATGTTTATTTAACAATAAATAAATAAATGAATTGGGCTACCATATAGGTAACTATAAATATATCTTATTTTCTATCTTTCAAGAATTTTTGTTAATCATATTAGTTAATGCATGATATCTTATTAACATATGATTAACAAAAATTCTTGTAAGATATAAAAATATGTGATATTTTTATAGTAACCAATATATTGGGAACCCAATTGATTTATATATTTATTGTTATACATATTACTAAGTATATTAATTATTACTTTTGAATGAACTATTATTCGTATTTTTGCTTTAAATTTCTTTTACTTATTTGAACATTAAATTACTTTGATACTAAATAAAAAATAAGATATACTTTTATACATGCCAATATAATCACTACCCCATATATTTTATGTTATACGCATTACAAACTATTCTAGTTTAATATGGTTATGTCACTTACCTGCGTTGCCCTAAAATCCCTGACAAACTAGAATAATACCTACTAGAATAATTTGGAATATCACTTGTATTTGAAAAAAATTCTGGAAGGTAACTCATTTCAATCGTTATGTCACCAACCCATTAGTAGAACTTTTGCTGTTTTACGTTAATTAGGATAATATATGGAAGGAAGAATAAATAGGAATAATATGAAATCAAAGAAATATATCATAACATTAGTTTTATTAGAAAATATTGATAATATGTAACAAAATACGCAATACTATACATATAATAAAATAGCAACATTGAGATCCTTCATAACCATTGAGATCATATATATATATATATATGTAGTTAACTAAATATCAATAAGAACACAAATATCATTCTTTATATATATATATATATAAACACACTGTGTATATAACGCATATAAGTTGCGTGGTTAACTAAATAGAAATATTACTACAATATATGTAATATGATTTTATCGAACTTTCAACGATACGGAACACAAAAGTTATTCTGTATTACAAAAACACAGTCTGCATATAATGCATATGAGTTAAGTACGTAAATAAATAGTAACATTACTATAATATTGATAGCCTAGCTGAAATACCACGTATCACCTATGCTTTAACCATGATGATACGTGGTATATTGCAGCTAGGCCACCAATTTGACAATTGGATAAATTAGCACTACATTTATCGAGGGCGTAGGTGCAATGCCACGTATGATCATGGTTAAAGCATAGGTGATACATGGTATTTCAGCTAGGCCATCGACATACGTAATGCTATTTTATCGAATTGGCAAAGGAACATAAAGATCATTCTGTATATAACGTATTTTTGTTGGGTATAAGCTAAATAAATTTGAGTGCTTAAGTACTATATTTTCCTTAGAATGTATTACTGTGTATGCTCTGTAATGTGGGTCAAATTTTGTGGTGTCTAATTTGTCACAAATAAATGTGCAGTCACAGTCTTTCTGTGCTGAGTCTGTCAATAAAATATTTTGTATGATAGCAAATTGCGGCAGATCATCAACTATGTTGTAATATACAACTTCATTTATGCTAAAACGTATGCCATTTAATTTAATATAAGTGGTTGAAAATGGATGAGTATCATTTATACCGTGAGATAATAATTGACCATGTTCAACAATATTAACTAGTCCTTGCTGTTTCACAGCTCTCTCGATGCTTTGTAGCTGAATACGCAAACTGATTGAATATGGAGCATTTACTCTTGATCTCACAGTATTAGCAACATCCTTCAATTGCTTATGTTTTGCTTCAAACCTCATTGATGAATAGTGTGAAGGTGGTCCATTTTTTTCTATAATACGACGATAATGCAGCATGAAGTGGTGTTTAGGTTTTAAGTGTTCTCTGAAATTTTCAATGTATAACTGGTGATGTTCAGTTATAATAGATTCTAACAAAGACAATGTTTCTACGGAAATTGTTTGAGCCAAAATGATATCAATAATTTGAAGCAGTTTCAAATACATAAGCCAAACTTTACACTGTTCCCCTACAAAAGGACCCAAAATGAATCGTATGTTGTACACTAAGCATAACATTTCTGACGCAGACATGATTATATAACCACTCCTTAAGTGCTGCATTTTAATTGGTGGTGGTTTATTTGTTTCAAAATTTTGATATGTAAAGAAAGATAATTTAGAATTAAAATCATCCAAAGAAATTATGTTATTTTCTATATAATATTTAACCATTTTTCCTATTTCATACCGACATACCCCTTCAAATATGTCGTGCATTATGTCACATGTTATATTTTTATAAATATGGAAATCGCTAAGTGTATGAAGGATGGTATTCTCCTTGACCCCAAACATTTTATTTTGGACATGTTCTTCATAACGGCAAGAATTTCTGACTAATGTTCCGTCTTCTACTGTTTGAGTTTGTAAGGATAATTTATGGCCAATGCAAAAACGGCAAAAGTAGTTGGAAGAAAAGCTTTCAGTCAAACCAAACAATGAATGGATTCCTAAATTATCCCCGATTACAGCCGTTACTCGAAAATAAATTTTAATGGTTTGATCATTTTGATTAATTTGAATACCCGTTTGCTCTAAAAATTTCAGTTCATCCAACAGTGGAGTCAGCAAGGTGTTATTCCCAAATGTAATCCGATCAGCGGAATAAAATATGTAAGCAAGAAATATGTTATCCAATTTGCTTGAATAACGAGGTGGTATGGACGCTATCGTAAAATAAATTATACCAAGTTTATAATACCCTGCATGACTTCCTAAAGGATTATTGATTTCCAAATCATCAAAATACAACACTAATGGTAAGGTAGGATTTATAGACGAATGTAATGTGTCATTTTTCCACATATTATGTATAGTGTGTAGGTGCAAGCAACTTTCATTTTGGAAATTTGATATTACATTGAAGACTCCGTCAGTTTCAAGAAACATTTGCAGTGTTTTGCGCATTGGAACTAAGGTAGACGTTTCGTTTTTTAAGTGTAGTTTGTTTGCCACAGATATTGTAGATGTACCCACAACATAATTTACAGGCTGCACAAACACTTTAGAGTTCTCAAACAACTTTAGTCTTTTATACTCTGTATCATACAAATCAAAACATTTTTGTATGGCTATTAAGATATAGTTCAGTGATTCGTTGTGTCCGTTACAAAATTGTATAGATATGTATTTAAAAATATCAACAAAGATATTTGAGTTGAAAATTACTTTAACGTAATTGATTATTGAATCGACAGTTTTTCTTGGCAGTAACAAATTATTATACAACTGAACAATAAAATGTTCTACAATACTTGTGATTGATTTTTGTAGTGCGTTAAAAAAAGGAAAAAAATGCTGTTGATTAAAATTTTCATCAAGTGTACAGTCATTGCTAGAATTTGTTTTATTACTGTCGTCGAGATTATTACACGCATGAGCAGTTTGCTTATGAGAATTTTCAGAGTTGGATGCAGTAGACCCTGTACAGTCATTATCCAATTGTACATGAGTTCGTAAATGCTTTTTAAATGAGTCTTTTCTATGGTATGATCTGATACAATCTTGTTGCGGACAAACAAACTTAGACAAATTATGTACATATGTAAGGTGATATACATATGAGTTTATGTTAGTTTTTGTTTCCCCACATACAGAGCACTTAATCATCATTCTAAAGACAATAACAATTTTATAAATTATCAATGTTTTCTCTGACAGCCTTAAGAAGATCACAATGATAAGGATATACTGTGTCTGTCTTCAGACGTATTCCAAAAATACCTTGCTGTATTAGAGTCCAAATATAGTCACCTTCGGGAGGATACGCAGCATTTGTTGTTTGGAAAACTTTAAAGCACAGGTCTATGGCTTCCAGTGGCGTTTTAGTTTGAAACTGAATATCATCTATGACCACATATGCTGCGTCTATTTCATATAACGATTTTCCTTGAAAGAGAACGTAAGGTTGAACTGGTCTCGCATTAGTACTGTGTTGTTCGCGTTTCTGTGCGATTGCTTGTTGTATCTCATGGGGGCTCTAAAAAATATACATAAATAAATTAACTAACATAAACAAAAACAAATATTATATGAACTATTGGTTCTAAAATATGCAGGCATATACATACTTGCACAAACAGATGCAAAGAATCAGCCACCTCCTGAATGCTGAATTTCCAGTGTTTTTTGTTGATTTGGATTCGTCCTCGTGGAGGAAGAAAGTACGGCAACAAAAACCACTTCACACCAACGGACACGTCTAAAATAGAATTATGTTAAAATATGGACAAGATGAAAGTTGCAAATGAATCGTACCTTCTGTTAAGCTTTCCAATTTATTAAGTGCTGCTTGTAGCTTAAGGCACTTGTAGTCACCAATGGGTCTTAGTCTTTTCAAAACTTCAAAAAAATTGTGGAAATTAGTCATCAATGATTGGCCTTTATTTGGAAATTCTTTATCAAAATCTATGTTGATCTAAAAATAAAAGAGATAATATTATTATACTGTTACTTTTCATTGATGGAAATTTAAGACTAATATATTAGTTAATCAAAAATAAAAAATTTAATTTACATACTAAGTCATTTGATCTGTTATCATTTAACACCGGCCATTCTGCAATAAACTCAGATATCGTTTTTATTTTGTTTCGGTGTATTTGTCTTAATTCGTATGTGTTTGACCATCTCTCCACCACAGTGTTCCACGGATCTCGTCGTGTTTTTAGAAATGTTTGATCGTCTTTTAATAATTCTTCTAAAAGCTAATAGTTAAGTGTATATCACAAATCTACCTTATGGATATACCAATTGATTTTGAGTGTTTGCTTGCTGTATCAATATCTGTATCTGTTTCCGTACTGGACCTTTTCCTTTGTTTCATTTTGACATCACATTTGTACAGTATGTTCCTCGCTTTATCTACCATTTTCCCTTTCGCTAGTATCGGCTTCCCAATTAATGACTGACGTTTTGGTATAGCCGGCACATAATATGTACCACTGCATTCATTGGGGAACAATGTAATAATTTTTGCCGTTAGGATATTATACTGGTCATGTGTTAATCGGCTGAAAATGTCTCGTTATTAAATACAATCCATAATTGTAATATTATTTAAATTAAAGTTGATACAAAACCCCAAAAATGTTTTTTTTTTATAATGTCGGTAAAAATTACACTAATGATGTCGGCGGGTTATATAACTCAATCTTAGGTAATATCTCACTGACATGAATAAAAATGAGTATCTATAGTTTATGCTTCATATGTCGCTCTGTTAATATGTATATGGAGTATAAAGTATATAGATACTCATTTATTTTTAAACAAATAATCTTTAGTTTGAAATTTTTCATGGTTGGAAAATTATTTAAGTGTTCTGGTAACTTTGACTAACCCTAAATAATTCCATAATATATAAATATATAGATATTATTGCCCTACTTACTATTTCATATGGTAATTAAACACACGCTTTATAATTATGTTAACTACACGATTTCTGTTTTGGTCATTCAGAATGGCATGATCCGTATAATACTCAATCGCGCTGAGGCCTAACGGATCGCACTCTAGTAAAGTCTTGAGGTCAAAATCCGGCATTTTAGTATCACTCTCATACTGCAGTAGAGAAGTAAAATCGCAAGCTATAGCCCTGTGGTTACCAGGAATAACAACGGCTTGTTCGTTGTTTGCTTCGTTTTCATCGCCAATAACCTATTTAAATATTACATAATATAAAAGATGTTTCATGGAGATAAATTTTAGATTACTGTATTTGAACTTGGTAAATACAAAAAAATAGCTTTATTGTGATGTGAAATGCCGGTGCTTCACCAACGCTGCAGATAAAATATGTACTTACAACGTCCATTTCTTGAATTGATTTTGCCTCCTTCCATTTCTTTACAAATAGCAATCTTTTCCCAATCGATGGTATTAATTCTCTGATTAACTCTTCATTGAGGTCGTATAAATTTTCCAATGTGATGTCATTTTCTGAAGATACAAAAAATAATGACTAAAATTAATATCTCCTAATGTTTATACAGGGTCCTGCAACTCAGCTCCCGTCTTCTGTAGCTCACTTACTCATTAAGCTAAGAGTTTGATATTTTGCAGGCTTACCCTGTACTTCAAGGTACATTCAAGAAATTATTTTTTATTATACAGTGTGTTCCAAAAATGTGCAACGCCATGGTAATATATTTTTTTAAATTGCATGCTATATATGTTTTTACAAATTTGGGAGCCTTTTATGGTTGCCTACAGACCACCAAAATTTTATTAAAATCGGTTGAGTGACTTCAGCGCAAACAAATAAACAGCAAAAAAATTATTATTATTATCGTTGGCTTTAAAAATCAAAAAAAAAACCACAAAATGCACCTTGGTAATATAATTTTCCGACGTGCTTATTAAGTTAGGTCTAGTAGTCTCGTTAACCAAGTGTCATTGATCCAAATTATACAGGGTGACCAAAATTTAGTGTCAAACTTGTCAAACTTCAAAGCGTGTTATTGTTCTTATTTTAAATTGGAACCCATAATTTTTTTATGTGAAATGATGCAGAATTAAAAAATAAACATTGTTTCTAAATACAACCCCATCACAATTCCCAATATTTTAAAAGTTATTCGCCAAAAACTCATTTTTCAACGTTTCCAACGGCAATTTTAGATAATAAATACCGTACGTGGCGTTGAAAAACAATTAATTTCATAAAAAAATAATAGACGTATTTTAGATTTGAGTGTACTAATTAAGTCGTTAAATTCGTCAAATTCTAAATTTACTGCATAATTTACTTATAGCGGTAAGGAAGGAAATGTCGTTATAGGTAAATTTTGCAGTAAATTTAGCAATTGAATAACTACTTAATTGAGTACAGTCAAATCTAAAATACCTCTCTGCGTTATATTTTATGTAATAAATTGTTTTTCAACGCCACGTACGATATTTATTACCTAAAATTGCCGTTGGAAACGTTGAAAACTGAGTTTTTGGCGAATAACTTTTAAAATATTGTGAATTGTGATGGAGTTGTATTTAGAAACAATATTTATTCTTTAATTCTGCATCGTATCACCTAAAAAAAATATGGGTTCCAATTTAAAATAAGAACAATAGCGCGCTTTGAAGTTTGACACTCGATTTTGGTCATCCTGTATAATTTGGACCAATGTCACTTGGTTAACGAGACTATTACATCTAACTTAATAAGCACGTTGCAAAATTTTATTAACGAGGTGCATTTTGTGGTTTTTATTGATTTTTAAAGCCAACGATGCAAAATCAATTTTTTTTTGTTTTTATTATTTTCCGTTGCGGTCACTCAACCAATTTCAATAAAATTTTGGTGATATGTAGGCAATCATAAAAATTTCAAATGTGTAGAAAAATATATAGCATGCAATTTAAAAAATATATTGCCATGGCGTTGCACATTTTTGGAACACCCTGTATAATAAAAAATTATTTCTTGAATTGTACCTTGAAGTACAGGGTAAGCCTGCAAAATGTCAAACTCTTTGCTTAATGAGTAAGTGAGCTACAGAAGACGGGAGCTGAGTTGCAGGACCCTGTATATTATGTCATATTTTTAAAATGTACCTAATCATAGTTTTCTTTTATTTTTAATATGTAAATAGATCCTAATAAGTTTTTGCAAATCGGAAACAAAGCCTAACTTGAAACAACTTATTTTAATTACAATTGGCCTGATATCCCCATCCACTCACATAAAAATCATCTAAATTGCATACGTAACTGGTAAAAATTACAAATTCATTGATTTTAAAATTATAAAAGTCGCTCTATGTGTAATAAGTATACAAATACAATTGTATTCCATGCTAAGAATATAAATCAGTTGTGGCTGCCGCGCTGAGTGGCCGTACCGATACAGTGCCGCCGCATAGGCGCCGCAGCATAGGCGCTCGAACTTTTTCTATATACCTACACCCTACACGTATGAACCTGTCGCAGACGCGCATATAGGTACTTATCAATTACAGACTGCAATTTTCAGTTAACAGCATGATTATAAAAGACCAAACTATGTATATATTACGGATTATGACCCCATCTAATGTATAAACATACGTAATATGTACATAAACATAATGTATTAACTGGTATGGAAAATTACATACATACCTTCAAATGTTTGGAGACGTTCGCCCACATGCCACTCCTTTAGCGTCTGCTCCAAAGTCAAGCTCATTGTACGTACGAGTACGATTTTCACTAGATGCCTATATGTAGTATATTATCACTTTACAAATTTCTCCCCAATATAAACCTGCTTCGCCGATTCCGCTAACGTCTAACGTACAGAACTACAGAAGTGATAATGTGATATACCCTCCGGGCTCCGCTGCGCACGCACGACCAATGTGATGCCCCCACTCCATAGGAAACGCGACTTGAATTGTCGTTTCACAATCAAGTATTTCAGTATCTTTGGACGAATAATGTATTTATTAGATGAAACATATACATTTTTCATTCAATAATATTTTTACTTGGTTCAATACGTACATCGACTTCTTCTTCCAAAAATATCTTATTCTTTGATAGACGTAGTTATTCTCGGAATAACCATACTAAACGCTTCAACAATAAGAGTATCCCATAATTGGAACGACTATATTAAAAGAGTTGTTGGAATAAAATACTATTTGGTCCGATAAAAAAACGTCTTCATTTTACACAATATACGCAAGCATATCGTTTCTTGATATCCAAGCATAGAGTTCCCTCTGTGTAGTGATTTGCTTGGACAATATCCAGTAAAGATACTATGAAGTGCTAATCTCTTTTCTTTTTAGTTTCTACTGAAGATGGCAACTTAGTTGCTGAAATACGTATTTAGGTTCTAAAATACTTGTTGTGGTTAGGGGTTTATAATTTTATTATACAAAATGTCGTCCCTGTGTAAGATTGTCTATTAATGGATTATTATCTATCACAGGATAACAATAAAAATAAATCAATAAATTGTTAGTTTATATAATTACAAAGTACAACCGTAGATTTTCGTTTGATGATGCCATATCATCGGAGTCTAAGGCCATTCCAGTTCTTGAGTTATTAAAATTTTTTGATTTCTGTAACTTCAATTTTGACGAACAAACTACACACACGTATTCTGGTTCATACCAGCGGTGTAAACACGGTTAAAATATTTGTTGTATGCCTCAACCACTGATTAATTTTTACTAATTTTACCGGATGCTGTTTGTCCACAAACAATCCGCAGACGTAACAAAACTTATTGCGATTGTCACACATTTTACTTTTTTTTTTATAATTGCACTGAAGCATGCACTAAAACTGATTTCTTACTGCTTATGGATCAGTTTGATTGTTATTGTATATGTTACGGTTAAAGTGATAAATGTGGTTTGTATTAATAATTACCGGCTATTATTAATAATAACCGCATCATTTGGTCAATGTGATTAGAAACACTTAAATAATCACATGGACCGGCTATTATTAATAATTTCCTAACGGGCACGGTAAAAGTGATAAAAACGTTACTTTTTACAAAAGATCTTTTGTATACAGTCTTCAAAGAAGTTAGCTAAGTTATTTTGATTACTATGTAAGCTATTATATTTATTTACTCGACGCAAATCATCAGTACGGCTAGCCCAATGACCAAAATTACGAATAATACAAAACATTGATAATACCAAATGTTTTCTTTTGTCTCCCTTGTACTTTGGAAACGACTGGATATAATTGGTAATGATATTAGGTATACACCCAAGGGCTCGATGACGAAAACATAAAAAGAACATTTTATACAGTGTTAGAAAAAGTTAACATTTTTATTATCAATAACACTCATTTTATATTTAATGAATGTGGGTAGTTTTTTGTAAATGTACAATTACAATTTATTAAGTAAATTCTCAAATCCCAATTATCTTGAAATTTTGCGCATTTAATATTAATTTTTTCAATATTGTATTTTCATGCATATACATGCAAGAATAGGCGAGACTAGTTTACATAGATGTTTTTACATAAATTGCACCGCACAAATGATGTAAACATTTTTGTATGGTTCTGTTCCTAACACGGTATTTTTGCTTTTGGTGTTTGACAATAAAGTACTATTATAAATAAAAGATCAAACATTGTAACAACTTGCCCCAATCTTCCCTACATTAGGTTGTCCATTACCTATACCTACCGTAGGCATATCTAAGATCTACGGATATAATCTGTTTTATAAGGCGGTTATTATAAAAGTGTTTATCACCAACAAAAAAAAAGACTTTTAAATGCATTATTTATTTAGATATATGAAAAAATATAACAATAACAAAAACACAATAATTCTCAAGTCCAGGAATCAGTTTAACAATAAAATATATTCTTAATAAATAAAATTGACAGTAGGTAACTCAAATAAAATCTCTATCACATTTGTGCACTTACAAATCAAAGATAAACAATATTCATAGTAAATAATAAAATAAAAATAAAATGCAGGTACACTTCACATTTGTGAACAACACAAAAGAGGATGACGTCCTATTGTTACAAACTTAATCTTGCTTTATTTTTACAATATAAATGGTGTAATTGTTGTACTACCACAAAAAAATAAAGGCCTAGAAGGATTTTGTAGTCAAAACTAAATATAAAACATTTTTTAAAGTTTTGTATTAAAAAGATAATATATCATAAGTTAGTTGTTAATAAAAATAATTTTTCTTGTCACGAATTGCAAAATACAGAAGCACTATGTACGTATAGGTTTTAAGAATTGCGGAAATAAGCATGACCCAAAGAGTTACAGACTCGTGCATGCAATTAGTATGGATTGGCATCTTTTAGTCTCGTTTTGATAATCTTCCTTATTTTAGTAACTAAATGAGTTAGCCAGGCTAACGTCACTAAAGGCCCAACACTGAAAACCCAGTGAATAGATTCGTTGTGTTGCGATTATGTAGATACTAACAGAATTCCAAATCTGAGGCTCTATTATATTGTAGCATCACCTTAAGAGGAATCACTAGAGGTAGTAGCGTACTACAAAACAACACTACATAAAACCAAACATCCTGAGCTTAATTGTGTGTTAATAATCACGTGTAATACATTAAATTATAGATAAAGGTGTATTACACCGGGTACGAATGCCACTTTTTTTCATTTGCGTTGTTGTTTTGTTTTTTACCCTTGCTAAATAAGCCAATAATTGGTAATTTCTGTTATTTTTTTTTTCCAAATCCGAACCAAACATCAAAAAAGCAATATTACAACATTTTGTATTGAGCCTTCATGAACTTGTGTAAAAAAAATGACAACAAAATATAAATGTTGTAATGATTTAACCGTTGGTTTTTTGAACATGTGAATGAGACGAGAATAACATATTTTATAGTCGTACGGTGCAGCCATCTGTTGGATAAACACCACATCATTTTCTTCGACCAATCAAATTCAAATGGTACAGTCTGAAGCAGCAGCATGAATACGTAGCCAGGGGAATCACAAATATTGAGCAATTTCGGCCTAACAAAAATATTGATCGCATGTTGACACGGGAGGTGTAGCGGCGCCGCGCCCGGCAAACGAAAGCCATACGAAAAATAAATTTTACCGTGCTGGTGCTACGTCGATAGCAACGACTCGCTTATAAATTAGGACAGCATGTTCTTGCGGAAGTGTATGTGATCAACATGAATTGTTGAATTTCGACCAAAATAGGCTAGAAACCGAATACGAGAAATAATTTTTTGCCGTCCTGATGGACTCTACGCAGACAGCAAAGAGCGAGTTATAAATTAGGAGCGCATGTTCCCGCGAGGGTTTATATTGCAGTAGCGCAATACCTACTTACAATGTTACAACTACTAAATAATTAATAGGAGTTAAATAAATTATTACTAAGGAAATACAAGTAATTTAATTTTTAATCAGTCATTTATTTTTCGTCATACAATTTCAAATATATTGGTATTTAGATTTAGAAAATAATATTAATACCAAACACTTGTCGCTTGGCAATGCATTCAGGGCAATCGCAATCTATGTAGGATGGTTGGCTTTAGTTCTACTTGTTGTACAACAGACGTAGAACAGGCGCTAGAAATATGGGCAAATTAAAAAATCAGCTGCCTTTATGTGGCCCGCGTTCTAAGAAAACTAATAACTTGCGAGAGTACCTGCGGTAAGTGTATATGTATATACGTGTAGTGTAATTCTTCGCTAATTAACTTCGCTAGTTAATTTGGGCAATACTCTCTTACAGGCGTAAGCGTGCCGGATTACCATATATGGCAAAAAACTTTTATAAAGGTCTAAAATATTTGAACATGTATCTATATAATATATAATAAATGACTTATACATATACATAAAGCTGCCTGTTTTATCGAAATCGCTATTTTTCTCATACCTACAATTGAAATTGAAGTACGTATACTACCAAGTCTATACATAGCAATAATAATTTTGAGTAAAATTTCAAAATGCAGTATCCAACTGTATCTAGAATTAAAATAGGAATTTTATATTTACTAACACCTACTTGCGTCACCCGATAAAAATTTGAATTTTTATATGAGGTGTGTTTTACCTGAAAGTATCGATCTCTGCTAAGTACGAACGACACATTCGAGATTATTGATGCACAAAGAAAACGTTAAATGGATTTAAATAAGTATCTGAGTACGAATGCTTTCACGGCCAGAGTCATTTAAATTTAGATGATAAATAGTTACCGGTTTATGCCGTGAGTAAAAATTCATAATTACTGTCTTCTCGAACCATGCTGTTCGCTTCTTCGGAGCTAACTGATAATTAGTTACTAATTCCAATAATAAATGTAAAGCAATAAATGATTTATGTAAGAAAAGCTGTCTGTTTTACCAAAACTACAATTTTTTCAACATACAAAAGGTAAAATGTTCAACCATAGTTAGTAGTCAAATAGGAATGTTATAATAAAGTAATTAATTAATTTGCATCACTGTATGGTTTTGTGGAATTGTATTTGTATTTAAAATATACAAGAAAAGCATTTCAGAACATGCGATAGTCACATACACAAAATTATTAGGAAACGGTTCGGCGCCAGTCGACACCGCACGGCCCCTTTGATCTTCGCCGCCAAAGAACGATACCGCTGTTCCCCTCATCTAATCAGTGCGTTGCTTGCATTTTCTGCGGAGTGTACAGTGGGCGCGGCTTGTTCCCTCCTCTCGCGCCTCAGTTTCGTCGAACTTTTGAGGCCGGTGACTAACATTTACTCTTAATGCAAGAATTTTAAAGATTTTGCACAAATACGTTTTCTATTGCTAATTAACAAGATAGGTATGTTATATTTACTTACTCGTTCTAACCTGTTTCGTGCCTTACATCAAATTATTCCGTGTTGAAACGTTTATTGTACACTAATCACAAGGCACATCTCCTACGGGTATACTTCGTTGTTGTTTTCGTACTAGGTTTCGCAGTTCGCTCCTTTAAGGCGCCAGACCCCCGCGCAGGCGCGCGGGCGCGCGAGCCTTGACAACATCACGATGCGCATATTTATTCCAGATAAAGGGATTACTTAAAAGAAGTGAGAATCACTTCAGTTAAATAATTGATGGGTTTTTATTCAGTAAACGATACTTACTTATATTAAATGTCTTATATTATATTAAATGTCTTATATTTTCTTGGATCAAGTAACTACACACTTGGATGGATTTAGTATTACTTCGTTGGAGAAATTGACATTTTTGGGACGAAAAATTCAATTCAAGCATTTATCAGAGAAATTATTTTACTTAGATTGAGTATGTGGCATTTCTTGTATATACCTAACTTTCTACATCCAAGTAAATATGCATTTGCATCTAGTACACTATGTCTCATGAAAAGTATATATTCACTGTAACACAGTGTAATAGGTCCACATTAATTCGTTCTACAAACTAATAATTGAACTAAATGTTTGTTATAATAGCAGTCACCTTATATTTAGCTCCTTTATACCTGCTGTATGTATTTACAATATTTTCATGGCGACATAAAAGTTACTTCTCAAAGGGAAACCTTTGTAAAACAACTTCTGCGTTCTCAATTACCTTTCAGTAAATTTCCCTTTGAGGACATAGCACTTATCCGTTATCCCTGCATCTTGACCTTTGATGTTTTAACATTTTTCTGTGTTTCTTTATGTTCCAGATACCCCGAAAGAAGTAGCATATTATGCTCTGAAACAAGATGCACATTCGCCATCACTCTGAGCTACATTCTACCAATAATCCTATGTATTCCAACCTATTTCACATTCACAATCGAGTCTACAGATATCAAAGAAAATGGCACATGGCATACATTATACCATACGAACTTATCCACCAATGAAAACTTCATTTTATTTAATTTTTGGACGTACGCTGTTGTTATGAAGTTGTTGCCATGCTCAATACTAACATTGATAACAGCTTGGTTGATCAAGACTCTATACAAAGCGAAGAAACGCAAAAAAGTTTTGAAAACTTATAACCAAGTACCGAAAGATTGCACAAATGGTTTGAAGAAAAAATCAAAAGCCGAACGTAGAGCTGACAGGACGACGAAAATGTTAGTTGCGGTTCTAATTTTGTTTTTAATCACAGAGTTTCCACAAGGGATTTTTGGATTATTAAGTGGCCTCAAGGGAAAATGTTTCTTCTTGAAATGTTATCAAGACTTTGGAGATATCATGGACATGTTGGCTCTGCTCAATGGTTCTATCAACTTCATACTCTATTGTTGTATGAACCGCATGTTCAGGGTGATGTTCGGACAGATGTTCAGGAACCAAATACTGGTGAAATGGTCTGTTCAATCAGCTAATTCGGACATACACACAACGTACGTATGAACGTATGTTTGCTTGTTTTAACATTTAACAACTTAATATTAATAAAAACAATTAGAAGCCTCTATATTTATCCTTGCTTTAAAAACATAAAATTTACATAGGGTACATGTTTCGGTTGTTTAAACCATCTTCAGCCCTAAATCTACAACAAATAGAGAGTTTCACTAGTAAATATAAGTAAAACTTAACCTAAATCAAACACTTTAAAATTATAACAACGCTTACTGTCAAATCTGGAGGATATCTACGGACAATAAACACTCTCGTCATCTGGTACATAGCTAGCACATCAGTAACAACAGGCACAATTAGACTAGCAACCGACAGAAAATAGGACGACAATCAAACACTAAACTCTTTTGTCTTACGGCGTTTCGGAGGTTATTGTGAGCCAAAACAGGGTCAAAACCGAAAACAACTGAAATAACCAAAAACGGGAGATGTCTATAACCATCACTCAGGCAACCAAGTTGCATGTGTTCAAAAAATCAGCTTTAAATAGCAAAGGGGGGTTGTTTAGTGGTATACCGAGGGAAGTGTGTATAGAGAAAGGGTGGGAAAGTATATTATTTATTCTTAACTTATATTAGTCGGGGTGAAACTTTAAATGTGAACAAAGGTTTTATGTGAAAGTCCAATTGTTCATTTCATAATTGAATGTTCGGGTCCATTCTCTGTTTATGGATCTCCAGTTGCTCAAGTAGATCCATTCTGAAGCCTTTGTCACATTTATGCACCAAATTTACATCCTTATAATTCATTTTGTGGCCAGTTTTCAAAGTATGTTGGAAGTAGATCGCGCTGAATGTTCACGCAATCGAGTCTTTATATGTCTGCCTGTTTGACCAACGTATACTGACTGGCAATTACAGCAATTTACAGAGTAAACTCCACTACGATCAGTAATGTCTTTTTCTTCATACCTGTAATTGGTTAACTTCTTCAATATTTGATTATTATTTCTATATGCCGGGACTATTTGAAAATTAGTTAGGGTCTTATGTAACTTGGTGTTTATGTCATTACATGTGAAGGTTCTGTAAATTTTGTCAGCACTGTGTGGGGTTTTTGAATACAGGGGGTCCAAAGTTTTACGGATTTTGTCTATCAGTGTCTTTATTAAGTTTTCCGGATATCCATTGTTTTTAGCAAGCTGGAAAATGAACTGAAATTCCTTAGATTTCGACTCCTTTGTTATGGGGTATGTCATAGCTCTGCGTATTTAATAATGAAAGCTGGCAAGTTTATGTTTTATATCGTGGTTAGATGCAAACGGAATGATGGTTGAAGCTGCAGTTGGTTTTCTGTACAATTAAAATTTTAATTTGTCTTCTTTTATGATAGTGATATCAAGAAAATTGAGCTTGTTGTCTTGCTCTATTGTCCGTAGATATCCTCCAGATTTTACAGTAAGTGTTGTTATAATTTTAAAGTGTTCGATTTAGGTTAAGTTTTATTTATATTTACTAGTGAAACTCTCTATTTGTTGTAGATTTAGGGCTGAAGATGGTTTAAACAACCGAAACATGTACCCTATGTAAATTTTATGTTTTTAAAGCAAGGATAAATATAGAGCCTTCTAATTTAACAACTTGGTACTTTTTACCCAAAACATAAACAGCTGGGGTAATGTGTTGGATTTGGCGTTTAGGTTAGTTGTACAGCCGGGGCTACACACTCGTATACTTGCCAAATATCAAATATTAGTCAAGCATATGATGATTTGTCAAGAAAAGAAACCTGCTCTATTCAATTCGTAGCGAGTCCACCTCTAAAATAAATTTATATATTCAACGTCCGGCTGTGTTGACGATGTTTTTTACTCCATATACTTGGTATTTGCAATACCCAGTTGAAGTGGGTATAGCAAATGCAAAGGCGACAAATATTGGTGCATTTATTTGTACTCGATGAACATTTTAGTACGCTGTTTAATTTTTCCATTTTTTAATTTCGTTTTGTGTGTAGTAGGTCGTATACGAAGATTGACAAAAGATTTGTAATTATTGGTAAGATTTTTGATTTTTCTAAAGGGCGAAAACAGCATAAAATTGTAATTCTGTGAAACCGTCAGATAGACAGTTTTCCGGAAACCGTCAGACAGAAATGAAAAAAAAATGTTGTTTTTACCTGTCCACTTAAACGCAATGTCATTTCTTTCCAAGAAAAACGTACACCATATACAGAGTGTATCCTAAGTTGGTGCTTTTCTATGAACAATATAGATGATACTCATTTATGAGCTTTCAAAATATAACCTTTTTGTTAAATAAAAACCCTATACAAAATTGTCTCTACTATTAAAATATTTTTAATCGTTTTCGTTTCTCCTCAAGTAATAAACTTCATAAAAATTTTATAGACAGCATGTCTATAAAATAATTTATTTACAAAATTATACTTTATTTGCTTGTATTTATATATTTGTCGATTGTTATGATGTTTATTATTTGAAGAGAAATGAAAGCGGTTAAAAATATTTTAATAGTAGACAATTTTGTGTAGCTTCTTTATTCAACAAAAAGGTTACATTTTGAAAGCTGATTTGTTTAAATTTTTGTTTCAGAAGCTAATTGATCTGTATTTCAGACAATATTAGGACATATTTATACAACGAACCTAGTAGTACAATTGGATTTAGTAGAACTTTAAAGATGACGAAGACACTATATCAAACATTTCTTTTATAGGCAATATCTTCCTAATTTAAATAAAAAAACATATTTTTTCTCATTAAAATAATAATTTATTTAAACTAGTTCACATCAAATGACCAATTATATTGTTTTACAGTCTGTTAAAATTAGATGCTGCGAATTAATAATACAGAAAGCTGACGAATAAAACAAAAAATCATTAAAATGAAACAAACAGTTCCGTCAAGATTTGTTTTGTAAATTTCCACAAGAATGCCCTTGTTAGTACGCAGTGAATTCTGCACTTATGTAATTAAAAATATGTCGGCATTATAAAATAAAACCTTGCTTGTTCGTAATCAAATTATCAGTTTGATTTGAAAAAGCTAATGTGCAAATGAGGCTAACTAATCAAAAAAAATAACTAGTGCCCATTCGGTACGCACATGTAGCAAGTCCTCAAAGAAGATTTTCACGTATTAGAAAATGCTATGTGGCTATGCATCAATGTCCGATGCATTTACTGTTGCAGTGCAACTCTGACGGTCCGAAATCACAAACGAATATTGTACAAATTTGTTGGTATGTCATAGATTTTTTTGAGTTTTATAAAAATCAGCCGGTAATCAAGGATGGATGAAAAATATTCGGTGAACGAACTTAAAAGGAAAAATAAATCACTCATGGCATTGTTTAGACCAATCAATAACAAACATTTTCGATTTGCGTGGCAAATATTTTATATTTGGTAAGTATACGAATATGTAGCCCCGATTTACCAACAACCCCTTCGTGGGGCACAACGCAAGCTCCTCAAATTTCCAGGGATGTTAAATTATGGTAATTAATTTTTTTCGTAAATTACCGTCGAAATTAAAATTATGAATTCTAAATTACCACGTAAATAAATATTAAAAATGGTAAATTACGTTGCCTTAAATTACCAGGTAATTAAAATTTCAAAATGTTAAATTAAACCGGCATTAATACTGATCACTGTAAGTTATGAATGCTAGTTATGTTAATAAAAATGTTTGATAAATAAAAGTCATTCTTTTTTAGATAACTAGCAATCTGACTAAGGATGTTAAATTTCCGTAATTATTTTTTTCACTAAATTACCGCTGAAATTAAAATTATTACTTTCAAATTTAAATTACCACGTAATTAAAAATTGCAATTGGTAAATTATATTTTCATAAATTACCGGGTATTCAATATGATAATTTACCGATGACAGTAAGTTATGTAAAACAAAATGGGTACAGCCTTATAAGTCATTATATTGTTGATAACCACCAGTCGGTGATGCTTTTCCTGAATTCATAGTAGTAATTCATTATTAGAATGAAAGCAGGGACTACAATAAAAATACTTTTTATACCAGCAATGTATAAAATGGACACTCTTAACAACATAATTATAGTATAAAATACTGTAATTTATTACCGACTCACAGAACGACAACGCCCGGTTTCACAATCAATGATCATATTTTATCCGGATCACCAGAACACTTCTTTCAGTCATAATTTGATAGTAGGTTCTGATTTAATATGTGCATTATTGGCTCCGCTGAAGTAAGTAATTAAAAATCCTGAAATTACCATTACTTACGGTAATTTATTTAGTAATTTACCCGATTTTTTACGCTGTTACATCCCTAAGTACCTCCCAGGCAAAGCACCAACAACAGTGCACTTGTCGACTGCTTAGGAGTGGTGGGGTACATTCACGCGAGTACTGATGAAACGTTTTTGAAATTAATTTATATATTCCTGTAAATTAACAACTGTATTTAAAATTTTCGGTAAATTACTGGTAAATTATCAACGGTAATTTAAATTGACGATAAATTACCATCGGTAATTTAAGCCGTAAGTTATGGTAATTAAAAATGAGTAAATTACCATTAATTACGGTAATTAATTTGGTAATTTACGCGGTACATTACACTTTTACATCCCTGCAAATTTCTTCATTATTATGACGTCAGACCTTCTTCTTAGTTTAAATGATCTCTCTAAAACAACAAACCTACCCCTTATGTTTTGTGTTGTTGATATTTTCAATATTTTAATCTTTGATTTTAGAAACATCGTAGGTACCAACACAACGGAGATTTGATGCAGAAAGTTAAAAAGGCTCGAAACAAATATGTTCTGAAGTGATGAGTGAAGATAGATAATGTATGTGCATTCCATTTCCTGTAGCAAAATTTGTAAATATAGTTATAATAGTTCAAAAACGGTGTACAAGTGCAAGTGGCAAAACTATAACTAGAAAATGTTCGTAGATGTTATATATTTGCGACTTCTCTGTGTCATTTTAAAAGGTTTGTCATATCATACTGATTGATAAACCGCTAAAACATTTTTTTTTGTAAATTGGCAACATATCTGTTAAGTGTCCACACGCTCTAGTCAAAAACGTGTTTCTACTGTTTCTAGTCACATTTATAAACGTGTTACATTGTGAAAGCAAATTGTCTATTTATAATGTGATGTAATTGTACTTTTTTGTAATTTAATAAAGTTTTAAACTACATATTTAGCGTATATTATTTCTATTTATTTATTCCATTACTAAATATAATTCGTTGCAAATTTACACTTCTAAAAATAGTTAGAAATAACGTTTTACGAATTTAACTGTTACATCCGGGTTAACCGGATATTACTGAGTTTTCCGCGTCGCTATGCAGGATCAAGTTATCAGAGACATGTCAACTTGTCACGAGAGGCATAAATATGATAATGCAATCAAAATTTTAATCCATGATGAATATTCAGCGAAATGCTCATGTATTTGAGGACGTCACCATGGTTTTATATTGTCGTGTTTTAACACCTTAACAAGGCAGAATTAATTAACTTCTATTTAATACAATTTAGGTATGGAAGTGCATGAAACTAATTTCAATAAAACAGGCGAGTATTGTTACTTAAAAAAGGGGAACAGCTAGGGAAATACACTGCTAAAAAATTAGAAGAATACTTCTTTAGAAACCTGTGTTTAAACATTAGTTAGTGGTGGATTAGGGTGCTTGCGACCACGTCGGTCAAGCTGATCCCACACGTGTTCAACAGGATTCAGGTCAGGAATTGCCGGCCATTCCATGACCTGAATTCCACGTTCTTGTAATAAGTGATCCCGGCGGTATATGGCTTTGCATTGTCCTGCATTAGGATGAAATTTTGACCGACGCCATATGCAGCAGGCACCACATCGTCCTCCAAGCTGTTTTCGATGTAATTCATGGCATTTAGTCTACCACGTACCACAACAAGATCAGTTCTGTTGTCTATACTGATTCCAACCCAAACCATCACAGATCCACGACCAAATCTATCCATTTCCTGTATAGTAGCGACTGCGTCACGTAGCGTTCACCAGGACGCACAGTGGTCTAGATCGCAATCGTAGCGCGAATTAATTATAAGGTTTGGGTATGTATGACAATTCAGATTTATACAGATAATAATACAATTTTTAATAATTTTTAAATATATTTGGCTTATTCTTTGCACGAATATTATTAAAATAATTGATTTATAAGTATTAAAATAACATTCAACTCTGAGCATAAAAATAACCACAAGGTAACTAAAAAAAATATCTAAGCAGAAACGAAATAGAAATAATTACATAAAATCAATCATCATTCGCTGTCTGAAAAAGAAGTATCTGATTCCTCATTTTCTGTAATAGAGGATCTTTAAGCAAATATGCAACCAATGATTGGATCAGATGACAACAAAAATAGTTGAATAAATCTTCATTCGTGTGTTTAGCCGAACCCTTTCTACTTCTATGCTCTCTGATAAATTTAAAGTCTTTATTTTTTTATTCTTGTGCTGCCCCACCAAGTGTCTTATTGGCAAAATTGCGTTCTTTAATATTTCGGCACCATGTATGAGCACCTTATGGACACTAGTTGGCATATAGTACTTACAAATAGTTTTGCGGTTTGTATGGTGTAAATACTAAATTTTTTCACAATAAATTTCGTATCCACTTGAAACTGTTTGTAAGATTATGTAAAATGTCTTTATAAGTTCTTCATCTACTCCTGTAATTTCTGCAGACTTTCTTGAATTGCGGAAAAATATTCTAGCCGTATTGCCCGTGTTAGTGGACCAGGTTTCGGTTGGTCCACTAATATTCTTAGTTCATTCCTAAGACGTTCAACAATGTATGCTTTCCGTATCTGCATTTGTTTTCTTTGTGTCCTCTCACTTGCCAGCACTTTAGTTGTATTCTATACCCCACGTACAGACAGCATTAAAAAATCTAATCCATGAATTAAGGCAAGATATACTAAAAGAATATTTTCAATCACTGGCAAGTATCGGCCAATGTTTTTTAACTCGTTCATTTGTGTTGGCGTTGCCTTCAATATACAGTGTGTCCCACTTAAGAGTGTAACACCTTCACATCTTTGTTATTTTTAGTCCAATTTTAGTAATTTATTTTCTTTCAAAAATAGAACACATATTGCTTTATTTACTGCCAAAAAACCAATTGCCTACTTTAAATGCAAAGCACCTTGTGATGGCAAAACTCAAGAAATCACTTTAGGGATTTTTTTATCGAAAAATTTTACTAGTAATAATTGTTCAGAATAGCCCAAATACCCTAAATCCAAAATTTCATGAAAATTAAAAAATATTGAAATTTTCTCCGTCATTATTATTTGCAACAGCTTATCTTAATACGAACTTCTCTATCAACTTATATACGACAAAGCACTTTGACAGTTCAGGTTTTATTTTATATATTTTTTAATTAGCATGAAATTTTGGTTTTAGGTGTTTTGGGCAATTATGAACAATTATTACCAGTAAAATTTAGTCGATTCAAATCGCACACGGTCTCGCACGCGTTCATCGTACACGCGTTCCATCGTGGTTCAACGGATTTAATAAATTTCAATATTAAGTCATCAATTTTCTCAGGATCCACATCCCTCTTACTACAAACATAGTTTTGCAGTGCAAAACTATCATGTCATGTCTTCAAAACAATGTCTTAAATCCTTCAATGTTAACCACTCATTGAAAAGTTCCCAACGAGTTATTGAACATGCGGACACTGAAACCAGAGTAAAATTTTAAAGCGCGCCTATGCGCACCTTAATATGATCTTAACTTACAACCATAATGGTAAGAATTTAAAAAAAAAAATGTCCCATCACCTGCCAACATCTGCACTTTTTTGTTTGATTGAAATAGTTTAGAAAATGGCAATCAATACATTAAGTTAAAATTACATGCTGACATATTAAAAAAGAAGTTAAAATTACCTTGAATAATATCAGACATGATGAATTTAACTAACTGTACACAGAAGTCGTATAAAATCAACGTATTTTGCAAAATACTACATGGAATGATACGACTTGGTTGAAGTGCAACACGCCTCCAACCAGTTTAAAGTGGTGCGACAAGAAAGTGGAACCGGGTTCTCCATACTTTCGACTGGTATGTTAAAGTACACACATTTTGCTCTTATGTAACCTGAAATTTAAGTTAAAATATAATACTTGATATTTATAATTAGTTCACGCTGCGATCACGATTTAGACCATTGTGGGACGTCTATATACACGTACTCGACCGTCGGCGTCACAACGAGTTAAACGAAATCTGGACTAGTCTGTAAACAGTACAGGCGCACAATGGGGTATTTGACGCGAAAACCTGGCCGACATTATTTTTTCACCTATAAGGGCTCTAGATGACTTGTTTTATTTATGTATAGCATTTTAACCTTCATACTAAGTATTTGAAGATTAACAACTTAATAAACACAATAAAACAGTACAAAATAGGGAAAAATTAATTACTGCTACAAGATTTGTCATCAATATTTTTTGTGATTTTATTTATTTTACTGTGTGAAATTTACAAAAATATATATATGGCATGTCCTGATTAAATACGCATAATAGACGGATTTAAAATTGAACAATAACATGGCGGTTCTGAGTTATATGAGATAATACTTTTGAGTCTGTTATGTTGTAAGAAAATCACGAAAAAAGTGTCAAAAAGTGTAAAAAACAGTCGATATTGTGTATTGAAACGGTACATACGCTATTCATGCTATTTTCCGTTCGATGCATTCCTTTTAAGACGTGATAGGTAGAGGCAGTTAAGAACCTATTTAACCATATTTATCACTATAAAAACTATTATTTTTAGTATTATTTCAAAATTGTCTAATACTTATACTTATTGTTTCCATGAAAACTTTTGAAATGTGATCATCCTTCATGCTTGGAAACGGTCCTTGAAACGGTCATTTTTTTAGTGGTATGACCCTAATACGCATGTTTTGAACCCAGATTCGCATTCCGTATAAACACATTTAATCGAAAACGCTTAACCAGTTTCTATTCACAAGCTTACTATTGTCTCTCCTCCACAATAATCCATTTTAATGCAGATAATTGTGTATGCGAGTAGGTAGGCTTTCGATGTATTTTCTTGCCCTGAATATAAATCCGATTTGCTTCAAGCAACAAATTTCCAAGAAATTCACATACAAGTATAAAGATTAAGGTTTTCGGATGATTTTTAGGAGTCTAGGTCATCGGGGTTGTTTGCTATACATGATCCAAAACGGGAAAATATACGTACAAAACAGCATTTACAACTTACAAGATGCATTGAACATAAAATTGTCAATATGTTGATAACCGTAATCATTTGTATATTGCTAAATACGGTTAAATATGCTCTAAATTACCTCTACTATCACGATTTCAAGTAATTGCATCAAATTAGATATAAACCCGTACATCGATTTTTGGATTTTCATTTACAACGTGATAGAAATAAAATCACAAAAACTGCATCCGCACCTATCCGCAGCAGATTTTGCAGTTGTTGTAATGTCAAATATGTGTACTATAATTTAAACTACTTTCAAAAGCTCAATTAAGCTAAACTTTCAACTAAAACACTCAAATTTTGCAGAAAATTGTTGTTTTATAATGGCGATTGTTCTCGGCCCTGCAGTAAACAAAATTGTGGGTAAATTTTAATAAAAACAATGTCAAATGTAAGTTTATACTTGGTTCTAAAGAAGGTATAACAAAAAAGTCACATTTCTCCTTAACACACAAAATTGCAACCGTTTTCAAGAGCGTCAACTTATGTGCATCTATGTTCAGCCATAGTAAAATCTAAATTTTGGCTCACAAGGACACGTGGCGCAGGGCTTAGGTGAAAAAACATTGCCGCCTTTTAATACATCGGTTCCTTACCTATCCCAGAAACTGATTTACTTTTTGGAATTTAACAATTCAGAAATTTGATTTATGGCCAGCTTTTTGGGTCAAATACCCAATGTCAGGCGTTCAGTGACGAACTTGCCTCATCTCATTCGCGCTGCTTTGAGATGCTGCTTAAGGCGTGGTGCGCGGACAGGTCTTCTTGGTTTCAAATTCGCTTCTTTTAATCTGTTTCTAACAGTTTGATCAGACATTTCTATTCCATGTGCTCGTCTTAGGTCGTTTAGGAGGTCTCGTGCTGTGGCAGTACGCTGACGTAGATGAAAGGACAAGAAATCGATCTTGATTTTGAGTAGTTTTTCGATTACGACCTTGTCCAACTCATCTAACATATTGGCCAGTCTCCCGAAACCGATTGCGTGCACGCCGAATAACAGAAGGGGGAATAACAAAATTCTATATTATTTTTTCCTTATTTTTTCTTCATACCTGATAAGCTGCCGTTGTGCCAAATAACCCCCACGAAGGGGTTGTTGGTACAACTGATCCAAATCATAAACAGTTGGGAAATATGTTGGTTTTACCGTTTAATATTTATTTTTAATAATACGATACGCTTTTATATTTATAATAATCTCCAATCGAACAGGCAATTCACCAAAATAATATAAAGACTATTATTAAAGGAAAAACATTTTTAGAAGGCCACCCTTAACGAATTCAGTCCCATATTTATTCTGCTTTGTCCGGGTTGTGTGGGATAAAAGTCTTGACGATCCACTTATAATGGAAAATGCGGTAGATATTTATAACAACACGTTTTTTTTGCGCAGTGGACGACTTTAAATTTGTTGGTGGAAAAAATATTAATCTATTTATTAACTATTTTATGCCTGGCATTATCAAGACTATTCATTTGCGCAACAATACAGTACAACGACAGTTCTCTCTTCAAGTCGATGAGTCTACGATGCCAGACAATGGATCTTTACTTTTAGCATACGTTGGCTTTATAAAGGATGATCAAATTTGCCAAGAACTATTATTTGCTCAAACAATGATTTCTAATACTAAAGTAGAATCAATATTTCATGTATTGGATCAGTTCTTTAAAGAAAAAGAAAATCATTTGACTAATGTAATGGCATTTGCTACAAACGGCGCTCCAGCGATGGTAGGGCGCTATCGTGGGTTTGTAGCTACCTAATATAGTGTGATACATTGTGTGATGTATCGGCAACATTTATTGGCAATAAATGAGTGATCGCTTGCATAAGTCATTACAATACGTAGTTACAGCAATTAACAATATCAGAAGCCATGCCCTCAACAGTAGATTGTTTAAACAAATTAGCAGAGAAAACGATGAAGATTTTACTCATTTGCTACTTCATACTGAAGTACGGTGGCTATCAAAGGGTGCCTGTTTAAATCAATTTGACAAGCCCTTTAACTAAGTTCTAGTTTTTTTTAAGACAAAGAAGATTCACTACGAGACAACTTAAGAAAATACAAAGCAGACTTTGGTTATTTTACATACATATTTAACAAGTTCAATGGAATAATTTTCGCTACTGTGCGACATGTTTTAGCAATCAATATATGCCATTAAAATCATGTTAATGGAATTATACGCTGGATACGCGGAACAACTGAAGTAATATATAGGTAGGTATGCATTTTCTATAGGACGAGCTTATTTAGGATTTTGTAAAATTGAACTGTAATACTCAGCAAACACGACAATACCCAAGGCTCAAATCGATAAAGACGCTTGGTGTCCTTAAATATAAAGCGCAGGAAAAACGAGGTTGATTTATTCAGTTCCTGTTTTGTATTCTAATTATCCGAGGTCTTATCGTTATTCGCTTTTATTTGTTATTTCGTTCCATTTATAGACTCCAAATGACAAAACAGAGAAAAAGAGGCTCATATTGATCCAAAATAATCTTTTCCATTTGATCTTTACGACAACGTGTATTTGCTTCAGACTGAAAAAACAACTTAATGAAACAGTAAAATTTATGCATCAAATTAATACAGTATCAAAAGCAATATGTCATCAATATGCAACGTATCAAATGAAAAGAATCTATTGTGATAGATTGGGCGCGTTTTTAAGTTTGGCGGCGCTTCAACATGACTCTAACCAGTACAATGTACATACCTCCTACTCAAGTAGTTTTGATAAGTTCATTTTTGATACAACTTTATACTAATGGGGTATAAATTAAGAGAAATCGTTGTTTGAAGTTTGAATTAGGATTGGTCTTTGTGACGTCACAAAGACCGCTCAAAGTGAGCGACTTGACAACGTTGCTATATTTAGGGTGCACGTAGTAAATTTTTGTCTTCTGTTGTGTCAACGTTTAGAATCCCTCGTTTGTTGACACTTGCTTTGGTTATTGAGGTTATATCAAACACTTGTTCAAAATGTATAAACTCCAACGCCGACATTGTTCTGTGCCGGGCTATAACAGCAGTAGAACAGTAACTTCTGATAAGATTTTCTTTACATTGCCGACTAGCGAGATGAGAGATGTTTGGCTTCAAGTTTCAATGATCAAATCATCTCTCAAAAAAGGTACCTTTATTCGTTGTCAAACAACAGGGTCGCCAACCGTCAACTTGGCCGATCAGCTGTTCGAGAGGTGTCCGCTGTTGCCACCGCTACTAGGGATCGGTAATCATCGTGTATTTCCGAGGGTGGTCGGTGAATTCAAACGAAATGCACTTTTAATTGCAATTATCTTATAGAAAAACCAAATCAAAAAGCTCATAGCTTAACTATATGAATCCTCATAAATTGTACAATAGGTTAAACCGAATATCTGTTTAAATTTTGACATGACCGGAATACCCTATTATAAAACTTAATAAATCCGCACATAATATGTGGATGATAGGTAGGCTTACCATAATTATGAAATTTCAAACCGGGACAGGAATGCCGTTAGAGAAGACATATGAAATAATTATGTAAGTATTCAATTAAACGAATACTTACCAAATAAAACGTAGAATAAATCGAAATGATCGGTACTTTTGTGACAAAAAAAACAGAAAGATGAACCACTTCTATTTTTAGATAGTCTTTTCTTAATATAAGGATTATTATTTAATAAAAATTAAAAAAAAAAATATTATTTTTTAACCATTTCATAAAATTTGAGATGCCAACATTTATTTTCTAGAACAATAAATAAAGTCAAGTTAGACTATCGTTGGAAATACTCGGACTTACTCTAACGCGGAGGAAGAAATTTATGGGGATATTAACTACAATGGCGAACATGAAGAATAAAATAAGATGGCGTTTCCAAAATATTTTTGTGGAAACAATGGAAAATGTAATATTTCCACCGAGAATTTGAAGTTCGAGACTTATACGCATTGACCTGAGAGGGCTGACATGTGCACTCTTGACAATCGTACTGAAATAATTATTATTTATTCAGTTTACAATTATCCATTTATTTAATTATTTATTCTTATGAAAGTATGACTTACACTGTGACATAAATTCATAGTAGCAGTTTGCAATGGCCGTAAGTTGTTGCATCAACAGAAGTATTACTACATTTGTGAGATTGTTGAATTTCGACCAACAAGATTGTCGACCAATCTGGATATTTAATATTAATTTATGATGTATTATTATTGTTAAGTCACAAATGACAAATTAATAACTTTTTAGCTGTTGTCGATCTTTCGAAGTAAGTCAAGATATATAGGGTGTTCCAATTAAAATTCTTAAACTATTTGACATTATTTAGTAAATGTCAAGTTGTTCAGGATAAGTCATATTAGAATCGCAAATAAAAAATAATTGTCAAAAAGTGCGATACTTTTACTATCCAAAATTAGTTCCTTTGTTTTATCCTTGTTAGTTACCCCGGAAAGATGGTTTGAAGAATGCTTGTTTTTGATTTTAATTTCACAATATCTCAGAAACAGTTGACAAAAGCCTAATATAAGTTGATGTCAAAACAATTAGGATAAAAATCCTACTGAAAACTCCAATAATATACCTAGTGTTCCATTTAAGCAAACATAAGTTTGTGTTGGTACGTTGTGGGATATTGAGTAAGCATCAACATATTTTCTTGCTGTAGAGCGTATGACTGTCTGTAACTTGTATGTATGGAGAAAACGTAAATTTGATTTCTTAAGCCCATTAATATGTGTGCCTGGATATGAAAAGGGACCAGTTGACCGAAATTGAGTTATGAGTGTTTTTAGATAGAATAAGTTATGGCAAAGGTACTCCAACATTTTAAGCCGATTACCATAAAGAGAAATTGAAAAAAAAAAATTTAAGTTGCTGGTGCAAAAAATAAACTTTTGCGCTATGACGCTTCAAACTTTTGCAAAGTTTAAAAGTTAATAACTTCCCGCATTTTTAGAAGTTACGCTGACTCCAACATTTTTGGAACAAATTCGATATTAGTTTCAAGATCTTTAGTAGAATTTATTATTTCATTATTCCGTTTGGGTTTTATAGGGTTTTTAATCTATAGCGTCATTGGCCTGGGTCTACAATATGTATAGTGTAAGCTAGGTATCTTGATCTCTCGAGTCTTAAGAAGACTTAAGCATTCTCGTAAGGGGTTTATGGGGTCCTCTGATTCCAAATCTTATTTATTTTTAGATTTTTAGAATTCAAAATGGCGGATCTAATATGGCGACCAAACATGTAATTAAGTGTCGGATTTAAACAAAAATTAAATTATATTATATATGAAGGTTACGGATTCCTAATCTGTTGTCAGATGTATAAAATTCAAAATGGCGAACCCAATAATAAACATGTAATTAACTGTCGGATTCAGAAGAAAACAAATATCTGATGTTAGATGTTTATAATTCAAAATGGCACCGAATGTAATGTGGCAACCATAATAAATTAACGTGAATTTGCAACTTTTGTCATCCTATTTCCTGTTACATAATTATGCAGCTGTCTGATTTCAACACTTATGTCAGTTAAAAATCCAAATTGGGAGTGTCAAATAAATCAGATAGTATCAAATTATTTTAAACGTTTAATGATAAGAAATAAACATAACTAGGAACACAAACATGGGAAATACAAACATAATAAATTTATATAAAAAGTGCATTTTTTAAAAACTACGCTTTATAAACAAAATTACAATTTTTTTAAATTTTCCATTTTGTTAGTCATTTTATTTTTTTCGAGCGTTGTCGCCGGCAATCTGTCCACATACAAAATTTTAACTCGATTGGACATATTTTCGAAATTCAAAATTTTTTTCAAAATTTTAGAAAATTTTCCAAATTTTTTTATTGCATTATGTCATTGTCACCGGAAATCCGGCCACAGGCAAAAATTTCAACTCAAATGGTCAAATTTTCCAAATGTTGAATTTTTTTTCCAATTTTGGAAAAGTTTCCATATTTTTTTATTGCTTCTTGTATTGTCACCGGAAATCTGTCCACATGCAAAATTTTAACTTGATTGGACACTGAGAAGTAGAAATAATATCGATTACAAGATTTGTACATAACAAACAGACAAACAATCAAATCAACAAACAAACAAACAAAAAGTGAAGTTAATATAAGCGTAGTATTTGTCCCGGAATATTATATAACTTTGTAATTATATTTTATACAACAAGTTTATAAACTGCTATCATACAGATATTTGTTTCTGCCACTGTATGCGGCAACACCGTAATGCGCTAGAGCGTAGCGTGATAGCGACAACTGGTCCCTTTTTCGTTCGCAATAAAAACGCATTTTTGCATGCCTTTCCAACCGCAGACGGGTTTCAGACGAACACATCTGATAAAATACACAATAATGAGAGTAATTAGCCAATAAAACAAAAATGTGTATTTTGCACCAGTTTTAGTAACTTTATTTGCGATTATCTGCGTAACTAGAAACGGACAACTGGTCCCTTTTCACATCTACGCACACATATACTTATTTATAGCGTGGGACACATAAAATCAATACCAAAGGATTATACAACCTCCATTACACAACTTTAAATCGACTAATGGTAGAAAATTATGCAATCATTTTTGGAAAAGTTATAAATATTTTGCTAAACCAGAACACCGAAATGTATATTCCATGTTCAAATGAAAGCACCTCAGTAGTTCGCCTCGGAGCATTCACGTATGACTAACCGAACTAATAACCTACAATTTTGTGTATGATAGAAAGTTATTCAAACATTTTTTAAAAAATATATAAACATTTTATTTACGTAGCCAACTAAAATATAAATTTCCTCCAGTCGGTGCTCTACATAATATTGTCATATGGATGTTTTTCATCTACAATTTCGTTTAGCAGAATAATGATAAACAATTTTTGTAAAAGTTATCAAGATTTTTCTGTAATAGAGATACATTCGTGCTATAAATTCGAAATTGTCGAATTGCGTTGAAATATTGTTACAATCATTAATCGATTAGTCACTATTTAACAGTGTTACTGATAACCATCAAATCATGATAATGTGTATCTTTCTCATAAAAGGCAGCATCAAAAGCATGAGGGCAGTTTTCTTGAGAGAGAAAACTTGATTTGCGCTCTTTGTACATTTCTAAAATATTTCAACTTGCTGACAACTAAGATACTGAGTTTTTCAGAAATGCTACAAACCCACGATAACGCCCTACCATTGCTGGAGCTCCGTTCGTAGCAACTGCCATTATATTAATCAAATAACTTTCCTTTTCTTTAAAGAACTGTTCCAATACATGAAATATCGATTCTCCTTTAGTATCAGAAATCATTGTTTGTGCAAATAATAGTTCTTGGCAAATTTGATCATCTTTTATAAAGCGAACTTATGCTAAAAGTAAAGATTCCTGGTCTGGCATCGTAGAGTCAACAAGGAATATTATATCAGGCACCCACTTTTTTTAGTACGTATGAAAGGCTATATATTCTGTTAATATCTAAAGAAAAACCTTTTAGCAAAAAGTGATCATAATTGGCATAATATAATGAGGCCAGAATATTACAGTATCAAATTTTAATTGGACCAAGACGAAAATTGTAAAGGAGGGTAGAAAAAAAAGTGGAACGGACATTCTTGACGGTAGTGTAAAGAGATACGCCGAAATAAGTTTGAAAAGAATTAAGTTTATTAGATTTAATTTAGGGGAAGGAATTCGCTCATTATGTAGCGGATTGGATTACGTCCAAACAAGGATAATCCACGAAGATATAAGGACAGATTTTCAGTTCCCATTTGTGTCTACTTTCTGTATTATTTGCATATTCGAGTTTACAGTACCTGCCTCATGCGAAGTATAAATAATTTTGTACCTAAGATGTGTCAAGATTAATTTACGTAGATGAATGGAACAATGTTTTAACTTTACCGGATTTTGTGTACTGTATATCCCAACAGTGCGGAATAATCAACATACGTATACAACAAAGTTACTAATAAAAGTTTTGTCTAACAAAGTATTTGTTTACATCATATTTACTTCAAAACACATTCGAACATTAATTACTTCTTAGTATTAAGTTTGACAGGGATAGTAGCGAAGCACAACGCAGTCTTGTTAACTAACAAACGAGAAAAGTCCCAGAACTTCCACCGATAGATGGAGTTGACAACAAAAGCGTTTGCAAAAGTTTTAATTATTTCCGTTTCCTTTGTTATTGTACTTTTGCGGAGTCCGAATTTGTTTCAGCAAACTTTTCTCTCAACTATGGGCGAACTGAAACGTTGTATTAATTCATCGTCATACTTTATACAGGGTCCTTACGAACGACATATATTTGCGTATTTGTGTCTAACGAAGATTTTTTTAGTTCAAATAATAATGATTGTGTTGAGTGAAAGAATTATAATTTCGTTAAGTAAACTACAGACTAAATTGTTGGTGAGATTGTGTGACAAATAATCAATAAAAATTATGTCAGTTAAAATGAAACAAGCACGCAATGGTATTGCAATAAATCATGAAGAAAACTGCTACCATGGAAATACAAATCTTTACAAATCTGAAACTGTTTCAACGAACCCTGTTCCGCAATATTCCCTATAATAGCTTAATTTAAAACTAAAATATTGTGTAAACTATAATAATATATTACTGCTCAAAAAAATTAGGGAACACTTCCCCTTCTGTTATTCAGCGTTTATGGAATCGGTTTCGGGGGGCTGGCCAATATGTTAGAAGAGCTGGACAAGGTCGAAATCGAAAAACTACTCAAAATCAAGACCGATTTCTTGTCCTTTCCTCTCTACGTCAGCGTACTGCCACAGCACGAGACCACCTAAACGACCTAAGACGAGGATTTAGACCTAAACATGGATTAGAAATATCTGATCAAACTCTTAGAAACAGTTCCAAAGTCGCGAAGCAAAAGATTGAATTTAGAGGCCCAAAGTTTCAGTACCAGTTTTGTGATCGTAGATGATTTTCTGTATGGCTTTATGTTTGTATTTTATTCATTTATTCTTTTACCAATAAAAAGTACTGATGAAATTGTTTAAACTAGTTTATTTCTGGTGAAATTTTTAACCCTTATTCAGCATGGCCACTATAAATCCCCCTTAGAAAATTTTCACAAATTTGCGATTAGTCACCGTCTTCGAGGGAATTCCCCACAATTTTCCGTTTCAATAATTTTGACTTGGTAAATAAAACAATTTTGGCAGAAGAGCCGGAGAATCCCCCTTCGGAAATTTTCACAAATTTGCGATTAGTGACCGTCTTCGAGGGAATTCCCTACAATTTTCCGTTTCAATAATTTTGACTTGGTAAATAAAACAATTTTGGCAGAAGAGCCGGGGAATCCCCCTTCGGAAATTTTCACAAATTTGCGATTAGTCACCGTCTTCGAGGGAATTCCCCACAATTTTCCGTTTCAATAATTTCGACTTGGCAAATAAAACAATTTTGGCAGAAGAGCTGGAGAATCCCCCTTCGGAAATTTTCACAAATTTGCGATTAGTTGCAATTCCGACGTTTTTGTTTCCTAAAAACCTGCTGTCCGACTCCCTCAGCAGGACGCTTAATGTCCTGGAATTTTAGGGATGAGCACATTAGCGCTAAAGAAGTTTACACTATTAAAAATAGGTTTACTTCCGCCAAAGAAATCATATTTTGATTCAAATAAACACATTTTTAGTGTGAATACCCCATCCAACTGTATTCTTAGATGGCGCTGTAAACACTCTCCTCGCAGTTCGGCCTTATCTAGAGTACAAATAGTAGACTGGTGAAAGCCTACCGCTCAGTTGATGTCATGCGTCTGGCTAAATTGCTAAAAAGGCCGTGTGATCGGCGGTATAGAGCACAGTGCATGCAGGTTCAAGTTCCGTTTCCGAATTCGCGCACACTTTGCTACCCTAACCTTGACTATACGAAGGTCTGTGAAAACCAACCACTGGTCGGGGATGCGCGACATCCCAAAAGGCGGTGACACGTGGAGATTTTGCTCTACTGTACCCACCGAAAAGTTCTAGGCAATAATAAGTGAACATTAATTCCTTCAACAAACTAATAATTTCTTTAATCAAATTTCGTTAATTTCGTTATAATATACAAATTATAAATTCTAACTGAAAATTAAAGTTGTTTGACAGAAATACGCGTTCTTTCTACAAACAAAATATGTCAAACAAATGCATTTTTATCCGCAAATAAATATTTCTTTGCCTGTAATGAAACACCAGATTTCTTTGAGTCAATGCATATTTATTTTAATTAAACAAATTTTTTTATCTGTGCATTCAAACAAATCAATAGGGTATTCCGGTGTTTTTGAAATTGTGATTTTTTACAAAGTATGGGTGCTACTGTTTGTTACTTCACAAGTAAAATATCAAACATTGTTTTAAATTAAGAGAAATCGTTGTTTGAAGTTTGAATTAGGATTGGTCTTTGTGACGTCACAAAGACCGCTCAAAGTGAGCGACTTGACAACGTTGCTATATCTAGGGTGCACGTAGTAAATTTTTGTCTTCTGTTGTGTCAACGTTTAGAATCGCTCGTTTGTTGACACCTGCTTTGGTTATTGAGGTTATATCAAATACTTGTTCAAAATGTATAAACTCCAACGCCGACATTGTTCTGTGCCGGGCTGTTACAGCAGTAGAACAGTAACTCCTGATAAGATTTTCTTTACATTGCCGACTAGCGAGATGAGAGATGTTTGGCTTCAAGTTTCAATGATCAAATCATCTCTCGAAAAAGTTACCTTTATTCGTTGTCAAACAACAGGGTCGCCAACCGTCAACTTGGCCGATCAGCTGCTCGAGAGCTGTCCGCTGTTGCCACCGCTACTAGGGCTCGGTAATCATCGTGTATTTCCGAGGGTGGTCGGTGAATTCAAACGAAATGCACTTTTAATTGCAATTATCTCATAGAAAAACTAAATCAAAAAGCTCATAGCTTAACTTTATGAATCCTCATAAATTGTACAATAGGTTAAACCGAATATCTGCTTAAATGTTGACATGACCGGAATACCCTATTATGGATTTTTATTTTTCATCAAAAATCGTCCATCGACGATTGAAACAAATTGTTTCAAAAAGTGTAATTTTTACATAAAAAATTGGCTGTATGGTTCTTCAACTTCATAATCTTTCAAAGTATCTAAATGATTATATGCTAGAAAAATCAGTAATAAACATTTTCTTCAAGTTTGTAACATGGTCCGGGAACTCAAAAATGAATTTTGAGATAAATTTATTATAAATTGTATAGTTCGCCAACAATTTAGGTCTTAAATGCAACCCAATAGCTGTCAGTTTCAAGTAAAATGTTTGTACTGCCAGAAATACTGGTAAAGCTGTTTATTGTTGTAAGTTGAAGCGAAAAATCGGGTACGTTCATAGAAGTTTTCCGATCGTATTGATTCTACGTTTTGAAAAGCTAAACGAATTAAAACTTCGGAAGGGAATGCAGACAGAGCAGGAAACGTTAATGACAGTAAGCTCCACTAGAAGGCCACTTGCTATACATGTAAATCCTTAAATTCTTTCATCTAGAAAGCAATACTCTAAAAACTACATTGTGTTTTTGTTCCCTTTTCAATTAAATTGTAAAATGTCCGCTTAGTCTTTCCTAATAGTGAATCATACCCAGGGCCGTCCTAAGAAATTCGACGCCCGTGGGCTACTAAAATTAATGCGCCCCTCTTCATAAGAAAATACACGAGATAGCTAACGGGTGCGGGGTGACCGACAAAGTTATTCAAAAGTGTCAGAACTAGAAAAAGCCAATTCATTACCATTATACTTAACAAAAACATAATATTTATACAAAATTCGAAAAAGAAGACGAAATGAAAAAACCAAAGTTTATAGTAAACAAAAACAAAAGTATATATTTGTTGTCCGTGCTTTTTTCTTTTACAAATTGATATCACACGTATTTAAGTTATTTTAAGTTATTTGCTCTGCCCTAAAGAATTTGTAGTAGCATTAGGCCACGTTAGGAAATGTAGACGCAATTTTTGAGTCAATTATTTATTATCCTTGAAAAAGTTACCAAAAGCTTTATGTAGAAACATTTGATTAGATTTGCCATCAAATATAAAATAAAACATTAATCAGCAGTTCCTGTACTGCGGGAATTACAAATTCCCTTTATAAGGAATAAATTGGGAATAAAAACCATTCTTCCATATAATAAATTGTCAGCCTAGTTTGTACGAAAATAGTCCAAATACTCAAATGTTGCCAACATAGCTTTTGTGTTACATAATTCGACAAATTTCAGATCGATTAAAGGATGCAATAAGTATCATAATAATTTATAGTATATATAGTACGTCTTTACATCCCTAATAAGTAAAGCAGCTGGTCTCCGTCTGGTTCTATACAAATCTGAACCGCTTTTTCTCTACTGTAAACGTTATTGTTTTGGATTTAAGCCATTTAAATATTAGGACGACACTGTTCAACATTTTAGTGGAAGTTGTTATTTTCATATTTATGGTATGTAGACATTGAGCGCGTAAAGTATGAAAATATGAGAAAATCTAAATGAGGGTTAATTATTGTACAAAATTCTCGAACACGTTGAATTTTAACTCTTGGGAGCATGGATATTCCGAATAGAATATGAAAATGCGTTTTGGGTAAAATTAGTTGCAGTGTGTACGAGCACGGACTCTCCCGTAAGATTGTTGAAACAAGTGAGATAAAAATGTCAAAAACCTGAACCCAATGTTCTAGAAACCTCAAAAGGGTCTCAATGTACACCTTAAACTTTGTACGTTTACCTGAAATCCTGAAAGTTTGTTCACAATATATTTCAATCATTTACAAAGATTCTAAGTAGTGTGCTGATGGTTCAATTCCTATTGCAAACATATCTACCTAAAACTGCCATTCGCTTTTCATTCACAAACAAAATCCTTAATTTTTAAACTTCTTCTCGTAAATTTTCTGATGTAAGGTCATACAACTTGTATGCTACCATGAAGACAATTAACAGATCTGTCATAATCAACAAGAAAAATACGGAGTTTCTCATTTGTCGATGACGTCATAAGTACAAAACGGGAAATTAAATTTGTTACAAATATGTGTATAATTTACAATCGACGCGTTCAAGAATTTTTGTAATTAACAAACAGTTTCCGAGATTTGGTCATGCTTCCTACTTTGCGCGCTCACTGAATATTTCTTAAAAAATAACAAAAAAATCAATAGGTAAGAACAGTTCATAATTGAGTAATAACTTTAATTACCTGTAATTAATATTCCTAAAAAAATACCACCTCATAACAAACCCATATAAATTAAAAGCACAGTAACTTTGGAACACCAAAGTAAAAGATGCAGTTATCATTATTAACAATGAACAACAATGAAACCATGATCAAGTAGATCAGTATCTCATATATTTTTTCATGATCTCAGACATGTTTACTAGATGTCTCATATATTTTGATAAGTAAAATATGGCAAACCTAGGCTGGACCATCATAGCAAACTTGCGAATGTTTTTTATTGATATTCCATAAATAAGTAACTTGAGAAATTCTAAGAGCAGACATACAATTTTCTGTTTCATTTAGTTATTTGGTTGATTTTGTCATGAAAAGATTTGTAATAAATCAACTAATATCAAAATAACTAATAATAACATAAAATATAACACCAATAAAAATTGCCGCCCCCAAAAGGTTGGCGCCCCAGGGCTATAGCCCATTTAGTCCTGTGGTTAGGGTGGCCCTGACCATACCTACCAGGGTTGCCACCTTTTTGTAATTGTTCACGATGACAGTCAGTGGGTGAAAATATTATGTCATATTCAATATGTCCATTGTCCACATCATACTGCCACATAAAACAAATCAAATAATAAAACAAAATATTCTTGAAATATAACAAGAAACAAATACTACATTATATTACTACGTCGACTTCTTGGTGGGTAGGCAAGAATTGTTGAATTTTGTATCTCGCTTATTTTTTTGTCTACGACTCACATATAATAAGTTCATTGCATACGTATCTATGACTATATAATCCCCATCATGATACGCGCCAATGATTATAATGACACTAACGTTACATAATAATGACAGTTCCTTCCCAAATAATGACTTCATTATTTGAAGGAACTGTCACCATTATACGAATTTACTGTCAAAGACAGTCTAAACCTATGAGGCTGACATTTATTTGACATTTCGCCTCGCTACCATTGACAAATACATTTAAAACATTCGATATAAAATGAAATTTATGAGTCGTAGATAAAACGTCGTATTCGACTGGCACACAACTGATATAACTCGCTTGCATGTTTATACGAAAGCCGTAGGCCGTAGGCAATGCTCGCGATTTATATCCTTAGTTATGTGCTCGTCAAATAATATACTATTAGGTGGCGCATTCATCATTGCTGTAAGTAATTAAGATAAGACGTAATAGGTCGGAGAAAATGTAAAATATCACAATCTTACCGAAATGTTCAAAACATTTGTAAGTTAGGTTAGGTAGCACAATTTCATCCTACACAGTTAGAAAACTACAGGGTCATCAAAATGGAGCGTCTATGGAAAAAAACCTTTTTTCCCCTAAGCGCATACCAAAATTTACTTCCGCTTGGGGCGCGAAACAAATTCATATGCTATGAGCGATCTGATTGGCTGTCTGCTTATCCTCTTCCTATACTAGCAACACGCCATTGGCGTATCATGCATGCAAGTCAGCTGATTTAAGGGGCTGTTGTTTTAGTTCGTTGCAGTTCATTGTGCTGTTGTGTTGTGTGTTTGTGAATGGTTGTTATTCAGGATGCCCTACACAAATGAACAGGACACGTTTATTGAGGAGGCCTACTTTCAAAATGGCCAGAAAATGGGGAATGGTTCTTTTCGGTTACGTTGTGCGCCAAAGAGGTCATTCAAAAGTTTTCGGGGCAGTTCAATGTTTCTTCGTTACGACGACATATACATCGTCTTGTAAACAAATTTCGATTGACAGAGTCAATAGATAGGAGGCCAGGCGGACGACCACCACAAATATTAACCGAAGAAGTGCTACAAATATTAGAGCTGATGTTGTACGCAGCCCTAACAAATCAGTGCATAGGAGAGCGCAACAAGCAGGTAGACACACATTTATTTCTGGTCAAATTATAATAACGATAATTGTATAGCACATTTTCTGGCTAAAGCTCGGCACCCACTGCTTGCGATGCTATGCTACTCTGTGGGATTCCTTTTGTTGTAAATACAGCAAGGCATAAGTAGATGCTTATTGAAACACATCAATTTTAACATGCTTGCTGGCATAGCATAGCACAGCGTAGTATATCATCGCAAACAATGGACGGCAGTCTTTAGTTTTTGTTGGTTAATATCATCACCATGAGGTTTTTACTAATGTTTAATAATTAATGTTTTTTTTGTAGGAATATCTTATGGCACAATGCATACCGCAGTGCAAAAAAAGCTGAAGATGAATCCGTACAAAATATCGGTTGTCCAGGAACTATATCCCCTTGATTTTGGACGAAGAGTGCAATTTTGCAATTGGGCTAGGGACACCCTGCACGATGATGTTCTTAACTGCTCCTTTTTTCGGATCAAGCATGGTTTCATTTAAGCGGTTACGTCAATTTCCAGAACTACAGAACGTGGTCAGACGTAAATCCGCATGTAACGCACGTAATGCAGCTACATATTTAATCTAAATTATAAAATATTAGTGTTATGTTTATTAGGTTATTTTATAGTTTATCGTTTATATCTGGAAAGACTAAATTATTTTTAAATTCATTATTTTTTGTTATATTAGTTATATTTTTTTTATATTAATTTAACTGTAATATAAAAAATAAATGTATTGATCAGTAATACTGTATTTTCTTTTGAACATGCGTTTTCATTTTATTCATTTTTGAACTTTATGGGAATAATTTTATTTATGTATAGAGAACTATATTTACGCATATGTACATTCGGCTGCATATACTACACACTTTTGCTTCAGTATCCCAAGCGACGAGTCGCTCGGTTCGGCTCGCAAATGGACGAAGTTTTGGTATGCGGTTAGCGGAAAACAGTATTGTTTTCATAGACGCTCCATTTTGATGACCCTGTATGTTTAATTCAAGTAAATATGCATTGAAACCTGCAATATACATCAAAGAAATCTGGTGTTTCAATAGAGGCGAAGAAATATTTATTTGTGGATAAAAACGCATTTGTTTTATCCGCATGTATGTATACAAATATAAACATTTGAATACAATAGATCTTAGATTTCTTTGCTGTAAAGAAACGTCTTTTTAAATCAAAACAAAAATATTACTTTAAAGGAAAGTAATTTTTGCTTGAATTCAAATATAATCATTTGACTTAAATAAATATTGCAAATAAATTAATCTCGACAAGAAAATAACCTAGAATATACAATGAAATAAATATTGTTGGCATCAAAGAAATGTGTTTTGATCCAAAACAATAAATTCAAAAAAATATATTTCTTAAAAACAAGAAATATTAATTATATGCCAGATACTACAGTGCTACCAAATTTCTCTTAATTTAGTAACCACAACAGACAAATAAAGAATTATCTGCACAAATTTATTGAAGTTAAAAAAATACAAATGCATACATCCTTATGACATACATAGGTACAAAAATTTACACACCATTTAGGCATTAATTTCAATCTCATTAATAAATTTCTCATTTTCGACAATCAACTTCTGTAATCTCTCCTTGGTGGCAGAAGTTTGGTTTTGCTTCAATTTATCTTTGGCTGAAGTTATTCCGCACTTGTAACCAGTGACATTATGGAACACCCTTATAAACTTATCCCCCGAAGTATACACGTATTTTCCAGTTGAGTCAAAAGTTATCGCAGATATACCACCTGCGAAAAAAAAAAAATATAATAAAACATATCAAATTGGTTATGACTATTCAAGATTTATTACACACATGGTAATTTTAATGGGAAATAATTGCAAATAATTAATTTACCTGAATAAATATCATCAATTGAGCGATCTAAGTCTCCCGTTTTGGCATTGTAGAAAGAGATGGAGCCACCAGTCGCTATGACAACGACTTCAGCATCTGGGGACAGTGCTATTTTTGACAGTTGGCTAGCCTGTTCGTACTTCCTACTGATTAACAGATGAGGGTCTTCACCTTTCTTATAATCGACTGAAAAACAACGAACAGTTAGGTTTAGAATAGTTGAACTCACGTTACTACAACAAAATTATACAGTGTGTGTATAAAGTGGTGGAAAAGCTAGACGTGGCAAAATAATCGAAGGCGCTCCTTCAAGCATGTACACTGCCGCTCATGGAAGTTCGGACACATAGTAAACATATAGGAAATAATGATAAAAGCTCTGATAACGTAGCAATAGGCATCTCTATTTCTACCAAATAGCGAACACATTCTTAACGTTGATTTCCAGTAACATACAACATCATTAAATGTGCTAATTTAAAATAATTTTTATATTTAATCATTATGCAACATTTATGCTGTTTTGTAACTGTTTGTTGGGAATTTTCTCGGTTCCATTAAAAAGGATTAAATACGAAATAACAAATAGAGTCATAAATACTGCATCTCAGACACATGTTGCGACCCTATTTTTACCAGATTTTTGCATCAAATGCTCGAATTTGTATACAAACGAGTCTGTGCCTGCAATCTGTAGTTTGCACAAGATAACTCTGTCACGCGGAAGACCTCGTGCGACGCGGAAAGCCAACAAGCAAGGAACAGTGTTCTGTAATTATCGCTTTTCATCAGGAACGATTGTCAGTCCGTGAAAATGCAAGAAATAAGTCAACGATAAGTGAGTCAACGATAAGTGACGCTCTTCACACATATGAAGAAACATGGAATTTGGATGACGTGTTTAGGCCGGGACTATCACGAATAATTTCCCAAGCAGATGAAGAATGATTAAAATTAATTTTTAAGCAAAACAGAAAATTGACCGCATTTAAAATCACCTCTGAAGTCAATCGCAATCATGAAAGACCAATTTTCGTAAACACAGGGAAACGACGTCTCCAAGCGGAAAATCTGCATGGACGCGTTGCCGTACGCTAACCATTGCTTAGTCGGGAAAATCGTCAGACACTACTGTTTCCAGTCTTCATTTGTCCAACTTCGATGTGTTCGTGCCCACTGAAGTCGTTTCTGACGATTTCCCCGACGAAACAATGGTTTTCGTACGGCAACGCGTTCATTCAGATTTTCCGCTTGGAGACGTCTTTCCCTGTGCTTACGAAAATTGGTCTTTCACGATAGCGATTGATTTCAGAGGTAATTTTAGGTGCAGTCAATTTTCTGTTTTGCTTAAAAATTAATTTTAATCATTCGCTTCATCCGCTTGGGAAATTATTGGTGATAGTCCCGGCCGAACACGTCATCCAAATTCCATGTTTCTTCATATTGGTGAAGAGCGTCACTTATTGTTGACTCACTTATCGTTGACTTACTTCTTGCATTTTCACAAACTGACAATCGTTCCTGATGAAAAGCGATAATTACAGAACGCTGTTCCTTGCTTGTTGGCTTTCGGCGTCGCATGATGTCTTCCGTGTGACAGAGTTATCTTGTGCAAACTACAGATTGCAGGCACATACTCGTTTGAATACAAATTCGAGCATTTGATGCAAAAATCTGGTAAAAATGGGGTTGCAACATGTGTCTGAGATGCAGTATTTATGACTTTCTTTGTTATTTCGTATTTAATCCTTTTTAATGGAAACTAGAAAATTCCCAACAACCAGTTACAAAACAGCATATATGTTGCAGAATAATTAAGTATAAAATTTATTTTAAATTAGCACATTTAATGATATATATTTATATATATTTATGTTATAGTTACATTTAATGATGTCGTATGTTACTGGAAATCAATGTTAAGAATGTTTGGTAGAAATAGAGGTGCCTATTGCTGTATTATCAGTGCTTTTATCATTATTTCCTATATGTTTACTATGTGTCCGAACTTCCATGAGCGCCAGTGTACATCAACGTTATCATTTTCATAGAGGCGCTGAATTTTGGAAACATGATATGGACAGTGGCGCGTTATGCCATCATGGGGCCCTGGGCAATTTTGAATTTGGACGCCTCCATATACAATGTTGAATTAAGAAGAATTACTATTTATACAAAAATAATATACTAATAATACTGATATATATCCTATATCCTATATATGAATAGTAAGAATCAAAAAAGAGGAAAGTAAAGAAGAATAAAAAAAACAAAAGAAAATATAAAAAGTTTTTAACAGAGTGATTCCCTGTAAGAAAGTGAATCTATAGAGCTTACCCAAGCGGCCACCATTCCAACAGGAATAAATAGCTATATATATAATATTGATATAACATTTCGGAACAATACACATACACACATGTAATGCTTGGCAATTCCACGTTGAACGAACGAAAAGATAATAAAACACACCCTGTATAATTCTTCAAATGAGCTAGACTTACTTTTCGTATCAAATATTTTCCAGGTCCCATCTTTAGATATTGTCGCAATATGAGAGGTGTCCACATCAAAGGCAAAATCGTAGACACCGGATGTGTGACCGCTTAGCTCAAAGACTCTCTTCACTTCTTGGAAATCACCAGTCTTGGCGAACATAACCTCCCATACCTTCACATCGGGTGCAAAACCTAAAAAAAAATTACAATTACAAATTCAATTACACCAGAAAAAAGTCGATATGAAGAGTTGAAGTAAATACCGAACTAAGTGCTAAAAACATTATTCCGAGATATTTAGAAAATAGTGTGCAGCAAGATAAATGTTGTATAGAAAGCCATCCCTAATTTTTGGTGCATATTTAAACAGATTGTACATCACATGTTGGTGTTGTTTTTTGCCGAGGTCTTGTATTGCAACAACAAATCTAAAGCAACTTCAAAAATTCGTAGAAGGTGCTAAGTGCCATAATTTATACATATTTTAAGCTAAGTTGATATTTTTTTATACTAGAAAGTAAAACTTAATAAAAATAAGATGCTTGACCAAGTATACTTCATACAGAGTGTCCGTTGTTCGAAAAAATACATGGGGACCTCGTTTACTGAAAGCCATGCAAAATTTGATAGTTCTGGTCAATTTTATAGTCATTATTTTTCTTTAAAAATGCGATTATTTGTTATTTTGCAAATGTATTGAAAACTGTTGTTTTTGTGCAATCTTTCTAATCTAAAGATGTTTATATAAAGTTTACATTGAAAATGCCTTCTTTTAGTAAATTCCTTCAGAAACAGTAAGGACCAGAAATCAAAATCCACTCAACGGTTTCCTTTTATGTTGAATTATTATTTTAGAAAAACAAAAACAAGCTTTAATATTCTTTTTCACAAACTACTCAAGATATCACACAGTATTTATATTGATACTAACAATATCGTACATTTTCTTTTTATTAAAAATCAAAATAAAATGTAATTCTAAAATAAAAAACAGAAATAACATGAACTATTTTGTAATAATAAATAAAATTAACAGAACACGCAAATAAATCGCCAGCCGTAAAAAATATAAAAAAAAATATACAAAACTCTTTTTGGCTTTAAACAAGCTATCATTTAAATATATTGTATTATGGAAATTTGGTAACTTTTCCTTTTTTCAAATAGACCCTGTATATTTTTACATTTTTTATTCTAAGATTAATTCTAAGAATAGTTTATAGGAATCATTTTTTTTGTTATAAAATCCATCATTTTTGAGTTAAAAGTATACAAAATTTATACCGGGTGGTAAAATTATTAACGACGAAAATTTGTGGCGTCTGCGGTAGTTACAACCGCTGCCACTGCAATGGATGCGCTCGCCGTTTGGCAGTCAAAGCGACGACTGAGTAGACACTCATGGTACAACGTAGGAAGGTATGTGCATAACGGGGACAGGTTTTGGTATCTCGCGCGGTGACGCGTCATGCGCATAGGCTTTGTTTACGCACGAAAAAAATGCATCGTACGAAAAAAAAATTCAAACAAAAGGTTCTTCTTATTTAGCGTAAAATCATAATTTGATAAAAAAATTTGGGTATTCCCATTTAAAAGAATGAAGTTAGCCTCATTTTCACCGATTGCAGCGCCATCTGCAATGAAACTGATATCGTCATCCCATTTCCCCCTTTGAATCCTACAAGTTTATTTAAGACACTTTTGTCGTACGGTGCATATTTCTCGAGATATTTAGGAGTCTCAAGTTAAAATGACCACCCGGTATATCATAATATTTTAATTATAAGCAACTACTGGATCAGACTAAAGGCACTTAGCGCGCTATTTACTAAAATACGCCGAAAGTTAACTCATGCGAGATCGAGCGGTCAAGTTTGTTAGCCATTTCACGACATATTTTTTCGTAGCCCGTTATTTACATTAAAGCCAGTCATATCCAGCCCACTTTAATGCAATAAAACCAATTTATCAATTTTTGGCACTCAGTTCATTATTTAGTTCAACTTTTCATATGTTGACGAATAAAGCATCAACAGATGAACAAGTAAAGAATGCTGAGCATGAACATTGATTTACTGGTATTTTTGTGTCTGGAGATGATGAAAAACAAAACAAAAAGCAAACTTGTCAAAGTATATTATTTTCTCCTTATTTTTCCATCATATCTAACAAGCTCTCGTTGTGGCAAACAACCCCCACGAAGGGGGGTTGTTTGCCACAACGGAGGTTGTTTGGAACACCGCAAGCTTGTCAAATTCCTATATTAGGAAGTAGAGGCAGTATAACCCTGATATGGCAGATTAACATAAATACATAAAAACATAAATAAATAAAACTGGACTTCAAACATTAAACGCGTTTTTCTCGAAAGACAGATTGGTATCTTCAAAATATAAGTTAGGTTAGAATAAAAAGCCTCTTCAACTTTGCTATCAGCAAATAGCAAAGAGGAAGAGGATTTTTATTCTAACCTAACCAAACTATTAACTTTGCAAATGGATCAAACAATTATTCTTCAAAAAAAGTTTCATATCAAGATAAGTCAAGTACATACCAGAGGCAACGATGAACTTTCCACATGGTGATATCTTGGCACAGTTGGTATTCATGAGGTAAGTGTCAACCCTAGCCAACTCCTGACCCTTAAGGTCCCATACGATCATGTCAGTCTTGTTCGAGCAGGTCATGATGAACTTGCCATGGCAAGCTATATCCATCGCTATAACGTCTTCGACATGTACCTTCGCGAATGTAAACGCTTTAGTTGCGTGCCCAAACCAGCCATCTTTCTTCTTCTCAAGTTTGTACACCTCCACAGTATTCTCGCTATATTTGGTGATGATAAACGCTTTGGAATCTGGACTCCATTTTACGAATGTTGCATGATCAAACTCCACGTTGATCCTAAGGGATTTTCGATCCTTTTGGAAGAGATCTTTGATGTCCCATAGAACGACAGTCCGATCTAAAACAGAAGAAAGGAAGTGTTTAGTTTTCGCCTTTCAAGTGTTAGTTTATGACGTCTTCCAAACTCTCGCGAGACATAGCGAGAGACCGCGAATCGGGAGAGTGTGGATGCCGCATTCACCCAAATCCGCTAACATTCGAATTGCCAGAAGTCTCTACGGATGCAGATAGTCGGATAAAAATCGCGCGTTCGGCGAGTGTCTCGCTTCTTTTGTATGCGTTCGCTTCGATCCATTCAATCTGGATTTTTGACGAGGCTCGAGCAGTTTTTGTGTGTACCCGAAGGTATTATTTACGACAGGGGTCTGATTTACGAGATCAAACACGTGCGGTGAAGGGGCTGTTCGAGCATCAATGCACCAGAAAAGTAGGTAACGAATGGAATAATTATTTAGTATTGAAATAAAAAGATTAAAAAATATTGAACACAATAAATTTATATGCAAAATACAAATAGATTACATTGATATAAAATTGAATATCCGATAGGATTCTTTTCTGTATTTGTGACGTCCCTATAACTATAATTTGTCAGGAAAAAAATCACATACGCAAAGTTAAAATGGAAAACCAGATAATGATATTTATTTCTGTACTATTGAAGAAATGCAAATGCATATCAATAAATTAACCATCCGTATTATAAGATTACTAATGAAAATTAAAATTAGTTCCAATTAGTTCTTATTTTTCTATGATGTCTGAATCTATTGTATCGTTTTGGTACAATTCTTTGATTACGTGGGCCAGCTGACAACTACCTGGTAAGTAGGTATAATTTTACCCTCATTAATGGGGAATGTCGCACAAGTGCTATGCGTACATTGGGAAAAAAATATTTATTCACTGTCGAGAGACATTCAACAGTCATTCTTGTTTGATCTTTCTCGACAATCGCAAACTACGACTGCGATATACATAGGACAATCACTAAGGTATTGATTGATAATATCGTTGTTACATACCAGTATACAGGGTTGGTCAAAATATCCGGAGCACCTAAATAATTGACCAACCGTAAATATTTTCAAAAAAATCAAACATAAGTTGTTTGATTTTAAACAAGCTATCGTCTAAATATATTTTTAATATACAGAGTGCTTATTTTATTATGGAAACTGACAACCTTTCCGTTTTCTAATAGAACACATAAGGCGTATTCTCGCGCACATACTCGGTATGTTGAAATACGGTTACCTGTAGTCAGTGGATGACGTAATCATTTGCTTACTTTCGGTTACATCGCGAGAATACGAATAGTTAGTTCTGTCAAGTTGCTTATGTCAAGTGACAAATGTATGGATGGTGTAGGTTACTAACGTAACCTAAATTTTCATACTTCATAGTAATTGTCAGCCGCAGATGAGGAGGGTGGTTATTTTTGCGTGTATAAGAAAATGTTGCACTTAAGCAACCAGCAATTTGTAATAATGTATAAATAAAAACCTCGTTTCCTTTGTCTTGTGGAGTTATAATAATTTTAATACAATTTTCCACTTTGTACCAAACTGGACACATTAAATATGACATAATAAATCTTAAATATATTGCAAAAATACTTAAGCAAAATATAGCATTCTTTTACTGATGGCTATTTTTCACGTAGGTTTCAAATTGTTCAATCCCATTGAAGCTCTCCCTGACCAGCATATGCTTTAACTTTCTTTTGAAGGTCCCTAGGGGTGTTTGTAGCCTGTTCTTTGGCAGCTTATTAAGGAGCTGATGATATGTCCTTGGTTGGAGTTGTTTTGGTTTTATGGTACGGTATTGTAATAACTTCTGCGTTCATGAGAATCCGCTGGGTGGCCGCACTTTTTCGTGTCTGAGCTGAGAGCTCGTCTCTAGCTTGTAGAAGTTGTTGGTAAATGTACGCCCTCATTAAAGTAATGCAGTGTGTTGTTTGGTCGGTCTGCTGAATTGTTCTTATCGTTATTTTCTGTATAGTATAGCTAGACGCACCCCATAGCCGTATACCAGAGGTTATTCTGCTATGGAAAGCCATAATTCGAGAAGATGATGAATTGCATTTGCATTCTGAGATGGTATTCCTTTGGATGACCTCAAATGGATTAGAGCAACTGCTTCCTCTTCCGGTCCTAAAAGTGTTTGTTGAGCCAACATATAGCAACAAACAAATTAACCAATGGGGGGCGGCATAAGTTTACTTATTCTGGGATCAACTATCCGACTAGTTATACCGGCATAAGCCGCGTTTAAACCAACAAAGGATAAAAAGCAATCTAAAGAATTATGCATTGAGTCCATTGGCTATCATATCGATAGCTATCTATCGCTTGTTGTTGAAATCGGATCACGTAAAGAATAACTGCAGGTTGTTTTTAGTGCTCCTAAATAAATAAATAAGATAATGTTCAAACTAAAGAAAAGTTTGAAATGAAATGAAAAGCTAATTTAGTTTTAAAATAGCTTTTGGATGATACCTCCTTCCGGTCAAACCGGAAGGACATCCAGTTCAAATCGAAAGTTGATAATATCACTATTTATCTTAATAAATATCAACAAGCAGCCATTAATATTTAAGATTAAGTAATCAATTAACAATTATTTTAATTACATATATTTGATGTCATGTTGGAATTCCAACGATTTGCTGCATATTGTTCGTACAATTTCCCCAAATCGTAAACAGCTGGAGTAATATGTCATTAGGTTTAACTAGAAATTTCGTTCAGAATTGATCAACAACTTTTGTTTTTGCTACTAATCACAACAAACGAGGCAACTCAATGTTGTGTTAATTACCTATGATTTATAAGTGGTTTGTTTGTTTATTTATTAGCACTCGATATCTAAAATGTACTTATTTATACGCCGACAAAACAGACATTTCAACGCTTAAAATTCCACAAATATTTCAAAATTTTATTGTTATTTATCAGTAGACTGATTTTGTTATTAATAAATTGGATGAAATGAATCTCTAATAAATAACAAAGGCAATTCTGATGTTCATAGGTATTAGTAAACAAATAAATTATTATAAAAGTTTGAAACACGTTCTTGGTTTGACATTACCATACTAGAAAACAATTTTAGCGGGATTAAATTATTGAAAGTGACCGATCGATTGAAATATCACATCGAGTAGAAAGTCCGTACATCATCCCGTATAAAAATGCGCTCGCTACTGTTTATAGTATTTGTATTGGCAGCGAAGGCCATAGCAACGCCGTTGCCAACTGTGTGTGAATATCACAAATCACGAGAGAGACGTTACAACTTTCACAAAATGCATGAGATACTTTCTACTTTCACGCGAAGCTGCGATGGATATTTTTATCATTTGTACCAACCTCGAGTGATTATAGGTGATTAGCAAAAGTGATGCGTCACCATGGTCATAAAAATTGATCATTATAGTCAACTTAACACATTTGCGAAACAGTTGGCGCTACTTATTAGCAGGTTTTTTACATAATTGTCTAAATTGCTTCAATATTGAAGATGTGGGAAAAATTGTTTATTACAAATTACAATACAGTGAACTAAAAATATAATAAACAAAATAGAAAATTTTCTGTTGCTAATCTACCGGTTTTGAGACACGATTAAAATACTCACCTTAGTATCAATCGGCTCTAAAATATAATCTGAAATTTTATAATTTGCATGTAGAATTGAAACACTATCTACTAGTTTTAACTTCGGAGTTTTGCTATTTAAAAAACCAAGTGCTAGAAAAGATATCATCAAAATTTTGGCAAAAAAAGTTATTTAGAACTTCTTTTTCATAGATTTTGATATTTTTCTAAAATTGAAAATACCAAGTTGGCGGCATCTTGTGATGTCACAATATCTACATATAATTAGGAAAATATTTGTGTGACATTGTCAGGTAGTACTTTGATTTTAACTCCCGTTATTAATGTCTGAAAAGATTATTGGCTTATTTATATGCTTATTCTAGCTAGTACACATAATGCAATCAATATAATAGCAGCTAGCCTAAATTTCACATAAAAACTAGAATGATTTATTAACTTTATTAGAATAGAAACTTTACACTAGGGTCATCCGCGAATTTTTAATTTTAGGTTACCAAAACCAAGAGATCGCTGTGCTAGTAACGACTGGCTATTTAAAAAGGTTTTTCATAAAACTTATCAGTTTGAACATCTATCTACAACAATTCTAAAAGATGAGTCGTCTTTTTGTTATAATATTGCATCAAAATAATAATAAAAGCCCCCATTGCTTATGTATACTAGTTTTTTTGTTTTAAACTAGCTATCGAAATTTGGTAACATTTCCCTTTTCAAATAGAACAATACTGTATATTTTGACATTTTTTAATTCTAAGATTATATCTAAGAATTTTTTGTAGGAACCATGATTTATAAAATGCGTCGTTTTTAGTTATCAGTAATTAATTAAAACCCCTGAACTTTGAAACTGATTTTTTTCCCACATACATACACACATTTGTTTTTAATTTGATATTTTATTTTTCTATTTTATTGTTCTGCCATTTTTTATCCGTTTAGTTAAAATAGAAATTTATGAATTTTGATTAATTGCTTATAACTAAAAAATGATGCATTGTATAAAAAATGATACTTTCAAAAAATTCATGGAATTAATCTTAATTATAAAATGTAAATATAGGCGTTTTCTCGCGAGCAACGGTTAGTTCAAGTTACCTGAAGTAAGGTGTAGTATGTCATTCTCGCGACAAACTTGTGACGTCACAGTTACCTTGAGTGAAGCTGGTTGGGGTTACTGAAGCTTACCTGACTGCTGAGAAGAGTATGCTACGTCAAGCCCATCGATATTTGAAATTGGTTATCTTTACGATGACAGTACGGTGACAGTTGTTGATCAGTTTAGGCATGGTTTAGTCATAGTTTAGCTTTGCGTTGAAATGTACCCTTATAGTGAGGAAGGAATACTAGATGATATCAATAGAACAAACCAGTGGCGGCTCGCCCGTAAGGGCTGCAGTGCTGCAGCCCTCCCACCAAAATAAAAACACTTTTAAATTATTATAGCTAGCTATTACATTACTATACAATTATTTTACAAAAACATAATTTTTTCGATCATAGTATATTTATTTTTGCATTGTATGTTCCTCGATATCTGCTCCGTATGTGCGTAATGCATGAGTCGGTGCGAATGAGAACTTACAGGACTGCAGTCAGTGCAGGCCGTGTCAAACCGCACAGTTGTGTATAGCGCTGGTGGGGGGAACGCGTGGTATACGTGTTTGCTATATGTGTATAGTGGGCTGCAAACATTGCAGCCTCGAAGCTTCGCATATATTCGGTGACGGCCACGAAATTGAATGCGCAACGCTCATGATCATTCTAGGTTATGTTATAGTTCTGTGTGCAGTTCGTACTTGGTATTTTAGCTTTTAGTTATGATATTATGATGTTTAAATAAATGTGATCAATAAAAATGCATTTTTTTCAATTCGTACTGACTTTATATTAGAGTTTTTTTCAGCCCCCCCACAAAAATTATCCACGAGCCGCCACTGGGGCAGTACTAACACCACATGCTGGATAATTACTCATGCAGCTAAACTATTAATTTTATATATTGTATGATTATTATTTGTATGTATATATTGTATCTGGCCACATCAGATTTCTTTTCTTTAATAGTAAAAAAAAATATTTGCGTGTGATTCGACAAACATAAAATAGGCAGGAGTATTAGTAGAATATAATAAAACATCAATAGAAATTCTATAAAAATAAAAACAACTTTGTATAACGACATTTTTACATTTTTAGGTGCAACTAAAAATAAAACTTATTAGCTGACAAATGTTGAAATTGCATTGTAAATCTCCTTTTCCTTTACATGTGTCCATATAAGCACATTAGTAGAAATCTATTGACACATGCAGACTATACTGCCCAGAAAAGTATACTTTTTCGCGTTATTTTGCAAGTAATTCGACGTGTTCCATTGTGTACCGTGTTCCACTCTCTCTATTGTTTATTTATAATAATAATAATTAATTAGTTGATTAATTAGTTTTCGACAGTCTATTTCAATTTTTTCTGTTCAGAAGTTTTACAGTTATGGGCCTGCAAACACAGGAGTCAATACTATCGAAACGAGAGATGGCAGGGCGATTCTCTCGTGCGGGGTCACATATACATATTCTATTATAACCTTGTATGTAATTGCTATCTGTAACCTCTTTAATAAGTTTGTACGCGGTAAGTGGTAATATACACCTTGTATACCCACTTATCAATTATTATTGTTGTTCGGTTGTTTTTTCCTCCTTACATGTTTTTCCACTTTGTTTGGTGTTTGATTAAAAATTTAGCATTTTGCACTGTAGTAGGTACATCCTTCATATGATTTTAGCACCGTTTATCACACAATAAACATAAGAGTATACCCAAAGTTTTTTTTATTGTGTAAAACCCACATGCGAAGAACGTTTTCTATTTATATTAAGAATGTCATGCAGCTATTTTGACTCGATTCTGTGATATTTGGAATTAAAAAATATATAATAAAGTGAAGTATTCTAACCTGCAACCTTAATATTGTTCTGCACGCAGGTTATTTGGTATTTTGATGCTAATGTTGGTTAAGTACGGGCTACATGACCTCCAGTATCACACCTTAAAAACTTTACGTCACACTACCAAACACCTTGTATACAAACCAATATGAAGGTAGCTATTTTGATTAAATTTAAATCACAAAAACTGGTGATAATGAGTAACTGTATGTCTCTCAGAGGTTGGGTTGCATAAAAAATCTCACCTAAGGACAAAAGACACAATAAAACACCAGAAAATAAGAAAGATTCGTTTTATTTATAAAAAGTAAATCCTACAAAAAGTAGTAGTCATAGTATAAGGCACCACTCACTCGCCTCTTGCCTCGCCCACACGCCGGGAGACAGATTTGGCATACAACAAAAATTACCGCTATTACGTATTTTGTACTTTTACGATACTATTTATGATTAATATCACACTTTTGCTTGCTTGCTTGCTAGCCACTAGCTCTAGTACAGTCTTAAGGGTGGGAGAGATTGAGATTCACTTTAAAACAGTCCATCGAAACATTAGACTTCCGATTTTCAGCGATCAACAGCTGAAATTGAGCAGATTCCGAAACTCCATCATATACTTATAAAGGATCAGCTCCATCGCCGCACGAGCATCCTCAAAACTGCTATGCCCCTCGCAGCCAGTCTGAATTTCCCTCTTCAGGAAGCAGAGAGTCAACTGCTTCAGCGAACGCCTAAACGGCAGGCCGTTGTAGTGAGGATAGGCTATCGCGGTATCGATGACGGTCGGATGCACAATCTTCAACGCGCGAAGGTCATTCTCCAGTCCGTGTCCGATGAGGATCGTATCGTTATAAATAAACTTCAGCAGGTCCTCCTGAACGTCCCGCAAACGCTTCACCCCGACACCTTTCAGGTCACTCTCGGAAATACCCGAAAACCGCGTGTTGTAATCGATGATGTCAGCTTCCGGACGGACCGTCGCGTCGTAGACCAGAGAACCATCCAGAGCCACCACGGTCACCTTGGTAACGTCTAACCCGAACCTAGTAAAGGACATCTCGCAGTCTAACGCGTACGCTTTAACAGAGGAGTCTGAACGTCTGGGTTTAGTGTGGACGTAATCGTGGAAGGGGCCGTTGAAACCAGCTGACATCCCGCTCCAGACGTGCAGCTCGGAGATGGTACAACCTTCCGAGTCCTCAGAACCACCACAGCAGGTATACCCGTAATTCGACGGGTAATTCATCGACAGCTTCCCGTAGTGGTACCTGCACCTCTCCTTGCTGACGTATTCGCAGTCTTCAGTCATGTAGAAGAACCTACTGCACCGGCAACACGTCTTCCTACCCTCCGCGAAATCACCAACGGTAGTTATCTTCCTACCCTCGGTGTAATCACCTGCAGCAGTTACATCTTCCTGCGGCGGACTCTCTTTCGTTTCAGCGTTGATGTAATAAACTTCCCCACGGAACGTCATCTGCACGGTCACCAGGGAATCGCTGGAAGACTCACTCGAATTCCCCGAGTCATTATCCCTGCTATACGTAGGCGGGAAAAACTCGCGAGCGTTCACGTCAAAGCTCGTCTTCAGCTGCTTCCTGCGCACTTCCGCGTCCGCTTTAAACACGAACACCCCCTCCCCCAGCACCACGGGGTACCCCCAGTTCAACCTCTGCTCGTTGCTCAAGACGTACGACCCGAGGTACAACACTTTTTTCTCGTCGCCAACACTGGATAATCGCGTGTACAAGCCCAGAGGTCCGCCGTTGCCGCAGGTCTTCTTCTCGACCTTCCTCGAGGTCTGCTTCTTTTAGTGGTTCTGGTGAGCGTGATTCCTCTTCTGGCAACGGCTCAGCGGTTTGCTGGTCTGAGGGCACTGGTCTTCAAAGTCAAAGTTTGTTTTATTGTGTAAAACCCACATGTGAAGAACTTTTTTTTTATTTATATTAAGAATGTCATGTAGCTATTTTGACTAGATTCTGTGATATTTGGAATTAAAAAATATATAATAAAGTGAAGTATTCTAACCTGTAACCTTAATATTGTTCTGCACGCAGGTTATTTGGTATTTTGATGCTAATGTTGATTAAGAACGGGTTAAATGACCTCCACTATCACACCTTAAAAACTTTACGACACACTACCAAACACATTGTATATTAACCAATATGAAGGTAGGTATCTTCATTAAGTTCAAATCACAAAAACTGGTAAAAAGAAGTTATCGTATATGTCACAAGTTAGGTTTCCTAAAAATCACACTTAAGGACAAAAGACACAATAAAACACCAGAAAATAAGAAAGATTCGTTTTATTTATAAAAAGTAAATCCTACAAAAAGTAGTAGTCATAGTATAAGGCACCACTCACTCGCCTCTTGCCTCGCCCACACGCCGGGAGACAGATTTGGCATACAACAAAAATTACCGCTATTACGTATTTTGTACTTTTACGATACTATTTATGATTAATATCACACTTTTGCTTGCTTGCTTGCTAGCCACTAGCTCTAGTACAGTCTTAAGGGTGGGAGAGATTGAGATTCACTTTAAAACAGTCCATCGAAACATTAGACTTCCGATTTTCAGCGATCAACAGCTGAAATTGAGCAGATTCCGAAACTCCATCATATACTTATAAAGGATGAGCTCCATCGCCGCACGAGCATCCTCAAAACTGCTATGCCCCTCGCAGCCAGTCTGAATTTCCCTCTTCAGGAAGCAGAGAGTCAACTGCTTCAGCGAACGCCTAAACGGCAGCCCGTTGTAGTGAGGATAGGCTATCGCGGTATCGATGACGGTCGGATGCACAATCTTCAACGCGCGAAGGTCATTCTCCAGTCCGTGTCCGATGAGGATCGTATCGTTATAAATAAACTTCAGCAGGTCCTCCTGAACGTCCCGCAAACGCTTCACCCCGACACCTTTCAGGTCACTCTCGGAAATACCCGAAAACCGCGTGTTGTAATCGATGATGTCAGCTTCCGGACGAACCGTCGCGTCGTAGACCAGAGAACCATCCAGAGCCACCACGGTCACCTTGGTAACGTCTAACCCGAACCTAGTAAAGGACATCTCGCAGTCTAACGCGTACGCTTTAACAGAGGAGTCTGAGCGTCTGGGTTTAGTGTGGACGTAATCGTGGAAGGGACCGTTGAAACCAGCAGACATCCCGCTCCAGACGTGCAGCTCGGAGATGGTACAACCTTCCGAGTCCTCAGAACCACCACAGCAGGTATACCCGTAATTCGACGGGTAATTCATCGACAGCTTCCCATAGTGGTACCTGCACCTCTCCTTGCTGACGTATTCGCAGTCTTCAGTCATGTAGAAGAACCTACTGCACCGGCAACACGTCTTCCTACCCTCCGCGAAATCACCAACGGTAGTTATTTTCCTACCCTCGGCGTAATCACCTGCAGCAGTTACATCTTCCTGCGGCGGACTCTCTTTCGTTTCAGCGTTGATATAGTAAACTTCCCCACGGAACGTCATCTGCACGGTCACCAGGGAATCGCTGGAGGACTCACTCGAATTCCCCGAGTCACTATCCCTGCTATACGTAGGCGGGAAAAACTCGCGAGCGTTCACGTCAAAGTTCGTCTTCGGCTGCCTCCTACGCACTTCCGCGTCCGCCTTAAACACGAACACCCCCTCCCCGAGCACCACCGGATACCCCCAGTTCAACCTCTGCTCGTTGCTCAAGACGTACGACCCGAGGTACAACACTTTTTTCTCGTCGCCAACACTGGATAGCCTCGTGTACAAGCCCAGAGGTCCGCCGTTGCCGCAGGTCTTCTTCTCGACCTTCCTCGAGGTCTGCTTCTTCTTCTGGTGGTGATGGTGGTGGTTCTGGTGAGCGTGGTCGACGCTCGCAGGCTCCTGCGTCTTCCTGTTCTTCTTCTGGCGACGGCTCAGCGGTTTGCTGGTCCGAGGGCTCTGGTCTTCTTCGGCGGAGGTCTCCTTGGTGGAGTCCGAGCCGGATCCGTCGTCCACTGCCATCTGGCGGCTCCCGACGGACGTTTCAGATACTCGCCGCTCTCGCAAGTTGTCTACATGGAGGGAAAGACAGAAAGAAAAATATGATCACTCTGTATACTCGGGCTTTAGGACAACCGAACTACTAGGTGGATCCCACTTCTAATGGTGTAGAAAAGACTACGTCATCAGATGTGTCGTCGTCGTTGGTTTGTTTTGATTGTTTTTTTTATTGTCAAACTTGTCAAACTTTAGTCTAATTTACGAGAAAACTCTGGAATTTCAAACGAGAATTGCTTGTAATGTCGGCGCGGGAAGCAATTATAATTAGGCCTATTTGGCAACGTTGGTTCACTTCGAACATAGTTATGTTCCGTTATTGCGTTGGCAACTCAGGTCGACAGCTCTCGGGCCTATCGGCCCTCGCGCTTTTTAAGTCGCCCGAGGATATAAACATCAAGTAATGCCCGAGATACATACAAAATTTTGTGTCCTGCATAGGTTTTGTTCCTCCATTTGAATAATATTAATGGATATTTTGACGTTATCAAGTGACATGCGTATCTACGGAGTTGAATAACAATACGAACAATTCGGAGTTGAGTGACAATACAGACAATTAATTGCCACACTTATAACCTTAATCGCCAATAATTGACATTGACGATTTAAAATTTACAATTTGAATAACAAATATTTGATATATTTGCCCAAAATGTCACTTTATGATCATGTAGGACTTAAACAAAATTATAGAGTTTATACAGGTAATAGTCTACTCATTTAAGATTTGGGCATACAAATAATTCGCCAGCCTATGAAAATAATGCCAATAGATTAAGAAAAAACTGTCCTAAACATCATATTATTATCGAAAATAATAAAAACTGTCGGTGATTAAAAAAAAGTCATAAAATGTTGTCCACCTATGTTTGATGTTCAGAACCGTGATATGATGTGAATATCTAATCTGTCAACAAATCCAGAAGTTTGCTGATGACAGATGACTTGATAATAATGACATAAAATCTCTCTTTTGAAAACCCGTTTTTAACCTTCTCCCAAACCGGCATCTTTCAATATTTTTAAGCAATTCTTTGTTTATCATGTACCGACATCTTTCGTCGTTAATATGGTGTATCATTTGTTCCGCCAAGCTTCATATTTTCGGAGATATTGCTGCAAATATATCACGCCGATTTTATTGAACACTTTTAATTTATTTTTAATAATTATATCATATTGGTCGATGAATTTTTAAATTTGTCACTTTTAATTGCAATTGTATCATAAACAAACCAACGCACAGAGAAAATCTCAGGATGACATCTTAAATGATGTAGAATCATTTGTTTAATGTTCCTTGTTTTGTTTGAGTCAAATTTCCATATGACCGTTAATTTTGACGCGCAGTGTAGCTTTTTTTCAATTTCTATGCGTCTTGGAAGATATAAACAAACATCCAAAAAAATCCCTTCTTCCGAAATAATAATCCCATTCGTTTTTAACCACCAAATATTGACCGAATTCACCGCGATAGCGAAATCATAACAAACACCGCGCGGCGCCATCTCTCGACAACCGCCGCGAACTAACCTTGTACCGATTACAGAAACCTGTATTCAGAAATAATTTTAAACAACCCAACCCTAACAAACCAGAAATTTGTACAATTTCTCAAAGAAACTACACGTATTTAATTAGTTTAATCGAACTAAATTGATTGTTGCGAATAAAATAATAAAAACTTACCGTCTGCACAAGAAATTAACTGCTTCCCGTTCTGCGATATGTTCATGTCGCTAACAGCGCCCGTGTGCCCCTTGCAAGTCGCGACAAGCCATTTATCCTGGAAGGCCCGGGCCCCACGTACGTTTTGCGATTTTTTCGATTTAGCTTTCTCGGTCTCCCGTTGTTGTGGCTGCGGCTTATTGACCTCCTTCTGTACATCTAAAAGCAAGAAAATCACAATAAAAATCGACTCGAATGATGTAAAAGTAAAACTAATAAGATATAATGGTTGATTTTATAGGTTATGTGCTTGTGTATTGTTGTTTTTTAGGTTTTTTTGAGGGTTTTATCTTGTGGTTTGACGTTTTTTGTGTTTTGACAGATCGTAAACGGGTTGACAACTGTTTATTTCGGTTTATTTGCGGTGTAATTCGTAGTTTTTCGCGTGTTTTGATCGGTAATTCGGTGCATAACCTTACTTTTTTCGTGCTGGATGTCGGTCCTGTTGTTCTGGGCACTGAATACGTTTAGTATATAGCGTAGTAGGAGCAAGATGCCGCCGATGGCGATCGTAATCACAACCGTCGAACCGATATACGAACTTAACTGCATTTTTTTCGTTTGGCCGGTTTCGTTGAACGTCACGGACAGGGGTTAAAAAAGATCACTGCAGCACGCGTAATGAGTGGATCAGCTCTGTTCCGATTGGTCGATTGGAAGTGCGGGCGGTACTGTTGAGTCTTGACGGCGTTTGGCGCGAAATTCGAATTGCCCGCTTGAGTCGACCCCTGCTTTGCTGCACTGGTACCGAATCACTAAACATGATCTCCACAACTACCGTTGTTTTTCGGAATAATTTAGAATTATCCGCGGTTCCCATTCACGTCTCGACGATACGACGAATTCTCCGATTGATGTAGAAATAAGATTGGTTAGACGTCGCTGCGAACTGTCGGATGTAGAATGAATCGTGCCAACTTAGTTCGAAGGTTGATATAAACAGTTTCTCCCGTTCGCGCTGATATCTCGTACCTTTTTTCGTGGAGTGGGCTGCGTCGTCTCGCTGCGACCGTATGTGTGTTGCCTGGCGACGCCTGGCGGCCGTTTTTATAAACCGCGCGCGATTAGTGACACATAACCTTCCGCGAATTTGACGTTTATCATCGGATTGGCGCGAATTGCGATGATTTCATGCGCGATTGGGAATCTTTACCATGCGGTTATTAAGAAAACACCTAATCTTTTCTTATTTAATAACGTAATATTTTATTAATATTACAAATTATGGAAAATACGCGGTTTATTCTGTAATTTTCCGAGGATGCCATCACGCGTTTCGATAATATTGACTCCTGTGTTTGAAGGCGCATAACTCTAAAACTACCGAACAGAAAAATTTTAAATAAAGTATATCATACTCCTGAATCATTTCTACATTATTTATTTGTATGACTGTCGACATTTTTTGCCGCTCGGTGTAAACACGAGCGCAAGAGAAATGAGAAAAATTCCCCGATTTTTACACTTTTAAATTAACGTTCGTCTTTCCATTTCTTCCCTCGTAAACCGCTTGCCTCAAAAATTTCAAATTTTGTTCAGGTTGCATTTAGAACCTCTTCTATAGATTAGCGTTTTATTTTCTTCAGTTTTTGTGTAATAAAGGTTGCAAACAAGATTTTCAAGGAAGCGCATATCTCAGTAACGAATATTAGTAAAAACGGAATGGAAACGTAGCTGGGACAGTGGAGATTAATTACTATTAGTATGATACTATCAGAACAATTTAATTTCGGAATTTTGAATAGTAGTGCGAGTTAAATATAAATAATGAATTTAGATGTACAATTAATTATACCCAACAATATTTTACAAACACGTATTCAAACGGATTCACTAATCGCGTAAAAACTTCGCATCTCGTTCGACTGCCTCGCACCAAAACCAGGGTTGTTATGTTTTAAAGCATTTGTTTTAAAACATTGTTTTAAACATATTTTAAAACAAATATTTTAATTTAAATCATTTTGTTTTAAACATGTTTAAAACAGTTTGTTTTAAATATATAAAATACTTTGTTTTAAACATGTTTTAAATGTTTAAAACACTTTGCTTTAAAACAAATATTTCGTATAAACTATTGTGTTTTAAACGCGTTTAAAACGAGTTTGATTCCTTATTTAAAACATCTTTCTTTTTGGTGATTTAAAACATGTTTTTTTCATGTTTAATACATGTTTTTTTGCGAAGTGTTTAAAAACATTGTTTCGTTAAAAAAAACATCATTTTATAAAAAAAAAACATGTTTGTTTTGTCTTAAATAAAAAAAAAAACGTTTTTTATAACAACCCTGACCAAAACCCACAAGCGAGGGAAGCCGAACTGCGCAAAATATTGTTCATGTTTATTTCGGTCTTAAAAATTAACAAATAGCTATCAAATTCAAGGGATATGTATCGCAGTAAATAAGGATTATTCGTTACTGAGATATCGACTTCCATCAAAATCTTGTTCGCAACCTTTATTACATAAAAACTGGAGAAAACAAAAACGCCAATCTATAGAAGAGGCTCTAAATGCAACCTGAACAAAAACTGAAATTTTTGTGGTAAGTGGTTTAAGAGAAAATAAATCGGAAAGACGAGCATTAATTTAAAACTGCAAAAATCGGGTACATTTTTTCACTTATCTCGCGCTCATGTTTACATCGAGAGGCATAGAATTTTGACAGTCATACAACTTATGTAGAAATGATTTAGGAGTATGACATACTTTATTTCAAGTTTTTATGTTCAGCAGTTTTAGAGTTATAGGCCTTCAAACACAGTATTATCAAAACGAGCGATGGCAGTTAGGGCGATTCTCTCTTGCGTGGTCAACACAATATTTATTATACCGCAACATGATAAACAAAAGCGAAAAAACAGACAAGCACGCGTGCGAATTTCTAAATACTAACATTGTAGACGTAAAAGCATGTCGAAAAAAAACAACAACACAATATTTATAGATAAATATAGGTATATAGATTAGTAATAAATGAATGAAGTATAATATGTTTGTTTTGTATTAGCAGAAAAATAACCTATGTGTATGAATAACAAACATGAGCGGAATGATAACGTAACAAACAATGGAATGATGTGGTATGTATATAGAAGTTGCAGGTAAGAAAAATATTGTTCAACGCGGATTACAAAATAATACATTTTTCAAATTAATATGTAAGAATAAATAACCTCAAACCAAATAACGTTTAGTATATATACTATGCGTGCCAAAAAAGTCGTACACCACGTAGTTCTTTTATAACCTATAAGCTGTCATTCTGACATTAATCATAAGTACGAAACATGCACAAACTGTCAAGTTGACAAGCCAGAATTACATGATGTAAAAATTAGTTGTACGACTTTTTTGGCGCGCATAGTACATCGTTGTATCTTAATACAGGGTGTTCAAAATTTGCAATTCAAGTGTAAACTTACCTTTGACAGAAGAAATCAGCTGCTTCTCGGTCTCCGGTAGTTTCATGTCACTAACATCTTCGGTTTTCCCAATGCATGTCGCAATATCCGGTTTGTTTTTGAGGAGGGGGGGCCCACGTGCGCTTCCCAATTTTTTCGATTTTGCTTTCCTGTTTCTTCTTTTCTTTGGCTGCGGCTTATTGACTTCCTTGAGTACATCTGAAAACAAGAAAACACACAATAAGAATCTACTGGAACAATGTGAAATTCATAAACATAGAATACATATATAATTTAATTAGTTTTTATAGATTATGTTCTTGTGTACGGTCTTTTTAAGTTTCTGGTAAGAGTTTAACAAGAAACTGTGTACCTTCTACACAAATTCCGAGATTTACACGAGTCAAAAATACAAAATATTAAGAATAAATAAGACTTTTAATACTTACACCTAAGCATCACCAGAAAGCTGGTGAATATAGCCACTGGCAGAGCCATTTTTAAGAACATTCACTTGGATATAAAGGGATAATTGTCCAACAAACTCAGTGAACAACTGAAGACTTTATGATGTTTTAATTTTTCCGGGATTGCTTAAATACAATACCCAGGCTATCCCTACTTTACCCCAAAATTGAAATTTTTACCTACCTGGTCAAAAAGTGGGGGTTGTTAGCCAATGGTTATTGTTTGAACATCCCTTTCTTCGTATGATATTGCTCCTCCCTTCGGCACTTGTTTTGTCAAAAGGGTCAGCAAACCCTTTCTAAGAATTGGGGTCCCAAAACAGGTGGGTAACTGATATTTGTGTTATTAGGTACTTCAAGATTTATAATATCAAGATATATCAAGATTTTTAAGTTTTTTTTAAATAATATTTCCATCTGAAGATGTCTTAATTTATATCATTTCAATTATTATTACAATTTATTATTATTATTACCAATTTTCTTAATTACTGTTATCCTGTAGCGATGTAAACAGAAGTCGAAAAAGGAAAGAAAAGGAAAATATAATGTCAAATCGGATTCCCTAAAATATAGTTCAATATTGTAGAATTGTAGAATTTAGTAGACAGATTTAGTAGACTCACACGAATCTGGTGTTTCATACAGGCAAATAAATATTTATTTGCGGATAAAAATGCATTTGTTTGAAACATTTGTTTGGTAGAAAGCAGGACTGTGGAGTCGGTAAACAACTGTCGACTCCGACTCCAGATAATTTTGGTAGTCCGACTCCGACTCCAACTCCGACTCCGGCAAAATTTTATTTGTTTCCAGCGAATTTAATGGCAAGAAAAATTAAATCTGACATAATCTAATTGTAAATAAAATCAAAAAGTTGATCGGACCACAAAATTATGGCCATATTTAAAAAGGACGCTTTTTTATATTTTCAAAATATCTCTGAAATCAATAGAACTTCAACTGTTTTCTCATTAGAGAGCACATAATTCTGAACTAGTTTGTCACTTGTACCGATGTTCTATCTTTAATAATAACAAAAGTAAAGACAAACCACTGTATAGTACAAAGTAAAATTCATTTCAATGAATACAAAATTAAGTGCAAAATAAAATTAAAATAATCTCAAGTCTTACTTCTGTTAGTGGCAATGACGTCACAATTCTGGCTGCAACGAGTATGACTTGCATACATGGATATTCGTACATTCAACTTAAGGTAGAGTTTAAATCGGAAATGCAGTTATAATTTTTAATCGGCTATTATACATATATATTATACATGTTTAAGTTTATGCATTAAAAATTACGTTAGAGTGAAGTTTGTACCTTTGCTAATAATAAAAAATATATCTGGCTCAATGCTGTCAAGTGTAGGTGACGAAATCTGCGAATATCGGTGTTTTTTAGTTGATCGCAAGAAGACTGACATAGCCACCAATAATCTTAAAATCCGTAACCTACACTCGACAGAATCAGTAGCAATTTAAAATCTCTACATATTCTGTTAAATACAAAGGGATGTGATACCCTTGATTATACCATTGATTATACCATGATAAATTTGTTCATGTGCCGAAAAAAATATTCAATTTCGGTTATACGTTTAAAGTTATCAAACATTAAAGCTAAAATTGCAAAGTTTTAGTAGTAGTTTTTAGTAGTAAAGCCATTATCTTTTACAGCATTCAGATATTGGGACAAATAAATATAAAAAAAAATTTGAGAGTTGATAATACGACTGTGATACCATCATGTTGTTTCTTCTGGTACAAAAGCGGTAGGAAACTATTTTTTCTTTTTAAAATTGCAAGGGAATATCATTAAAATACTTTTTGCAATATTTAATGAATTGTTCAGCTGTTCTTTGTGGCCGAACAAATAGGAGCAAATTCTCGTCATTTTGATGAATAAGGAAAACCACACGTTGACGCTTCACATTGGAAAGTTCTAATTCGTCTATAAGTATGCATCGAAGTCCGATTTTTTTTATTTGTAGATTGTCGAGCTATCATAATTAGCATATTGAAGTTGGTTGTTGGAAATTGGAAATACATAAACTATATATGCGACTCGGCAAGCGACTCACAATAATCATTTTGGTAATCATCACTCACCACCGACCTGTGTGTTTTGTAGTTAAATTATATTTACTTTGTAAAAGACCTAATAATATGTTTAGTTAATCGTTTACTATCTATTGAGGCAACGGCCATCTCGCATGTCTTTTTCTACATTATTTAAACATGGACCCGGAGTCGGAGTCGGTACATTTTTTCCGACTCCGACTCCGATTCCTCAGAAATTTGTCTGAACTCCGACTCCGACTCCACAGCCATGCTTTTGGGTCCCCTGAACATTTTTGACCAAGGTGCAAAAAATGTCCGTTTTTTTGTGGCGACGATTCCGGAGAAACATACTAAAGGTATGGGGAGGAAACTTCATATTTAGAAGTTTCATGGCCAAACTTGAGCTGAAAAGCTTTTTGTTGAAAAGGGTCCAAAGAAACAGGATGTTTTTACTCTAAGCTTTTTTCAAGGATTTGCAAATGAGCCGCCATTTCCGTAATTTCGTCAAAGTAGTTAAATAATACATTAAAGTAGAGGAAATTTTGCATAATTTATGTCTATGACATTTTTTGGTAAAATAGTTTAGCTGTATGAGCAAATTGTTTTTTTTTTATTGAGATCGGTCTTGTCTGCAGTAATATAAAACTAGTTAGCCAGGATTTGACAGATATTTTGATTCTGACATATCTGTCAACACCTGGCTAACTAATTTTATTTAATGCAGACACGACCGATCTCGATCAAATAGAATCTCATGCAGCTAAACTATTAATTTTATATATAGTATGATAAAGTCATGTGCTTGGCCAGATCAGATGTTTTTTATTTTGTATGATCACTGCCACTGACATCTATGTATAGTGTTATGTAACAAAAAATATATATATATATATATATAACTTTACAAGAGAAACATTTGCCACTAACGTAATCAAAAATAAACTAATAGTTAATAAACTTTTAAATCTAGATATCAGAGCGTTTCAAATACTTCCAAGTGCTTAATTTGTCAAAAATACATTAATCCAAGCTAAGGCACTATCGATATTATTGAAATTGAAAGCGACTGGTCTAAAAAAATGGCCGTGTTTGTCTATTTCGTTTCTAAAAGCGAGTGTACTAATACCAAGAATCTCCGTTCCAACCTTCTGAAAGATAACGGTTTTAAAACATTGTCCAAAACCTGTAACAAAGTAACACCGGTGCATTTATATTTAGCACAAGTTTGGCTTTCTTACATTCTTACCATATATTATAGAAACTTCTTTACGCTGTAGTAATTGGTTTCTATAGAAACTGTTAAATCTACTGATAACAACACTCACATACTGTAATCTACCTCTTTGTTAGTTCGCACACAAAGTACCTGACTCTTTGTACTTCATTGTTACCCATCTCCTGGCAACGAACAATACTATTGTTCGTTTGTTTTCAACAGTTGTGTCAAAGGTAATATAAGAAAGGACTAATCGTTTTTCAATGCGCTGGACCTATTGGAAAGTTATTGTTTTCTTATAAAGTTTGTTGATAATGCAGAATAATGCCTAATCTTATCATCTTTGCAGAAAAAGACGAAAGTTGTAAACCCCTTTCGAACAATATAAAATCTTTTTGGGACTAGGTATCATAAACAATACTTGAAGGAACAAAGAATAGACGTATTCAGATAACATAACCTTTTCTTACAATTGTACCGTTCGTATTTATTTGAGGTTTTGTTATATTATAACAGAATAACGGTTACTGTCGTTATTGTCAGGTATGAAGCAAAAATAAGGACAAAATAATATAGAATTTTGATATAAAAGTTACTATAGACTTTAATACAGGCCCGGCGTGTGATATTTTTCTTGGTATCAATCGGCTCTAAACTATAATCTGAAATTTTATAATTTGCATGTAGAATTAAAATACTACAAGGCAATATCATAAAAATAATCTTTTTTAATCAACATGAGATGTCACAAAATAACGTAAAACGCTTTTAAAAACTTTAGTAAATTTGTATGAGTTTTTATTTCATGGCGTAGTTTTAACATCGGAGTTTTGCTGTTTAGCAAAGCAAGGCTTTGCTAGAAAAACCACCATCAAAATTTTGTCAAAAAAGTTATTTAGAACTTCTTTTTCATAGATTTTGATATTTCCCTAAAATTAAAAATACCAAGTTGGCATCTTGTGATGTCACAATATCTACATAAAATTAGGAAAATGTTTGCGTAACATTGTCAGGTAGTACTTTGATTTTAACTCCCATTATTGTTATTAACGTCTTTGACACGATTATTGGGTTATTTGTATGCTTATTCTAGCTACTACACATAAAGCCGGGGCTACACATTCGTATACTTGCCAAATATCAAATATTTGCCACACGTTAAATATTTAGCAAATATATTTGCCGCGCAAATCGAAATATTTGTTATTGATTGGTCTAACCGATGCCATGAGTGATTTATTTTTCCTTTTAAGTTCGTTCACCGAATATTTTTCATCCATACTTGATTACCGGCTGATTTTTAAAAAACTCAAAAAAATTTATGACATACCAACAAATTTGTACAATATTCGTTTGTGATTTCGGACCGTCAGAGTTGCACTGCAACAGTAAATGCATCGGACATTGATGCATCGCCAACATAGCATTTTCTAATACGTGAAAATCTTCTTTGAGGACTTGCTACACGTGCGTACCGAATGGGCACTAGCTATTTTTTGGATTACTTCGCCCTATTTGCACATTAGCTTTTTCAAATCAATCTGATAATTTGATTACGAACAAGCAAGGTTTTATTTTATAATGCCGACATATTTTTAATTACATAAGTGTAGAATTCACTACGTACTAACAAGGGCATTCTTGTGGAAATTTACAAAACAAATCTTGACGAAACTGTTTGTTTCATTTTAATGATTTTTTGTTTAATTCGTCAGCTTTCTGTATTATTAATTCGCAGCATCTAATTTTAACAGACTGTAAAACAATACGATTGGCCATTTGAGTAGTTTAAATAAATTATTACGAGAACAAAATATATATTTTTTTATTTAAATTAGGAAGATATTGCCCATAAAAGAAATGTTAGATGTTGTTTCTTCGTCATCTTTAAAGTTCTACTAAATCCAATTGTACTCCTAGCTTCGATGTATAAATATGTCCTAATAATGTCTGAAATACAGATCAATTAGCTTCTGAAACAAAAATTTAAACAAATGAGCTTTCAAAATATAACCTTTTTGTTGAATAAAAAAGCTACACATAATTATCTCTACTATTAAAATATTTTTAACCGCTTTCGTTTCTCTTCAAATAATAGACATCATAAAAATCGACAAATATATAAATACAATCAAATAAAGTATAATTTTCCAAATAAATTATTTTATAGACATGCTGTCTATAAAATTTGTATGATGTTTATTACTTGAAGAGAAACGAAAACGATTAAAAATATGTTAATAGTAGAGACAATATTGTGTAGCTTTTTTATTTAGCAAAAAGATTATATTTTGAAAGCCCATAAATGAGTATCATCAATATTGTTCATAGAAAAGCATCAACTTAGGATACACTCTGTATATGGTGTACGTATTTCATGGAAATAAATAACACTGCGTTTATGTGGATAGGTAAAAAGAACAATATTTTTTTTAAATTTCTGTCTGACGGTTTCCGGAAAACTGTCTCTCTGACGGTTTCACAAAATTACAATTTTATGCGGTTTTCGCCCTTTAGAAAAATCAAAAATCTTACTAATAATTACAAATCTATGGTCAATCTTCGTATACGACCTACTACACACAAAACGAAATTAATTATTCGTTTACTTGGCAAATATTTGATATTTGGCAAGTATACGAATAAAATTTTTTAATCATCAGCATTGATTTTTAATATAAATACATTTCTCACTTATTTTTAAGATCTCTTGGACTGGGGTTTTTAATGCCGATTTTATATATTTGTTAAACGAAGAAAGAATAAGGAAAAGTCTAGTGATATTCCTCAATATCGTGCTGCTTTGAATTAAATCGTTTATTTTTATCGATTTGCGGTAAAAAACGGACTCAATACGACACACAAACTGATGCAATTCGTACTACGTATTACTTGACATTACTACTACGTCTTTTATTTACAAACAAACGCCAGTTTTTATCAATTGTCTCAAGCATGGCCAATACACTCGACGAGGGACAACCATATCGCCTTTTTTTTGTTCAGCATAATTAAGATGCGTTTTGTTATCTCTTGTTGGGTGACTGGACTGACTCACTGCGCCTTGCTTTCTACATATAAACAAAGAAGGCCACAAATAGAACAATAATAAAAACGTATACAAGTATTCTCCACACAAGTTGACAGCACGCTTATAGCAAGTTTTGCAATCGAAATCAAACAAAACATCGTAATAACCAAGATGTAATTTTGTTTTGACTGGATGCTTTATTATGTGAAGCATCAACCTTATCTTGACGTGCCACTTACGGTCACTATTTAATTAAATTAGACTGTTTTAATGATAACACTGCTACAAAAAAAAAAAACAAAATATACTTTTCTCGAGACATAGCGGAAGTGTTGAGCTGGTCGAGCTGAACATAATGGCATAGCTGAAATTTTTCAAGCACCTCCAAAATCCCGATTTTTTTTCGAAAAACCGTTTTTAGGTACATGCACGTCTATAAAAAATCATAACTCCGCCATTTTCTATTCGATTTCAAAAATAAAAATTGTAAATGAAAGAGGAAGCATAGACCATTATAAACATGTACGGTTCGGTCAGATCCAATAACAAATCGAAAAGTTATGGACGTTCAAGTTCAGAAGTTTCCAATTATTTTCATATTTTTACAACTTTAACAACAATTTGATGACCTGTTTGAAGCCGTAATATTTTTTTGCTATTTTTTTATTGAAAGTCCACTTAAATTTGCGTCTAATACGGGTTTGTTTATTCGAATCGGTTGAAGTTTAACAGAATTATCAAATTTTATTGACCGGCTAGACACATCACACTACGGAGAAGAAATATACAGGCAGACTGTAATAAATCCGTAGTCTTTATACACATTAATTAGACATTACTAGCACTTATATTTACAATGTTATTCTAAAATTATGACACTGTTTTTTTTCTTTTCCTTTTTGCACACAGAAAAGTGATCTCTCGAACTAGATTTAAGAAAGTGGTTACTCTGGTGAAGTAAGTAAATAGTCTTCAATGAAGTGTATACTTTTATTCACGGTAAATATTTTTAGCTACTTAATGTAAGAATTTTAAAGATTTGGCACAAATACGTTTTCTATTGCTAATTAACAAGATATGTATGTTATATTTACTTACTCGTTCTAAACTGTTGCGTGTGTTACATCAAACTACTCCGTGTTGAAACGTTTATTGTACCTAGACCATAAATCACAATACACATCTCCAATAAATCACAAGGCACATCCCCTACGGATACTTCGTTGTTTTCGTACTAGGTTAGGTTCCGTGGCGCCAGCACGTGTCAGCACCACGCGCGGGCGCGCGAGCCTTGACAAAATCACGGTGCGCTTATTTATTCCAGAGAAAGGGATTACTTGAAAGAAGTGAGAATCACTTCAGTTAAATAATTGGTGGGTTTTTATTCAGTAAACAATACTTACTTAGGTATATTTTCTTGGATCAAGTAACTACGGATTTACTATGGATGGATTTACTATTACTTCGTTGGAGAAATTAACATTTTTGCGACGAAAAATTCAATTACTTCTTTCAATACAAAATTGGTTCTTATAAAGAAAGAATTTATTTGTTGACAGCATTTATCTGAGAAATTATTTTACTTATATTGAGTATGTGGCATTTCTTGCATATACAGTATGTCCGACTTAAGAGTGTAACACTTTCATATCTTTTTTATTCCTGGTCCAATTTTAGTAATTTTTTCTTTCAAAAATACAACACATATTGCTCTATTTACTGCCAAAAAAACAATTGCCTTCTTTAAATGCAAAGCACCTTGTGATGGCAAAAGAAATGGCAAAATTCAAGAAATCACTTTAGGGATTTTTTTATCGAAAATTTTACTAATAATAATTGTTCAGATAATTGTTCTCTTCAAAAATAATTCCAAGTCTGTAAATATTATTTGCATAGGCAGCTGCGCTTAAAAAAGTGTGCTGTGGTAATTTGGTTTGAAATAAAACCTGAACTGTCAAAGTGCTTTGTCGTATTTAATTAAGATAAGATGTTGCAAATAATATTTACGGATTTTAATTATTTTTGAGGAAAATTTCAATATTTTTTAATTTTCATGAAATTTTGTATTTAGGGTTTTTGGGCAATTCTGAACAATAATTACTAGTAAAATTTTTCGATAAAAAAATCCCTAAAATGTTTTCTTGATTTTTGCCATTTATTTTGCCATCACAAGAAGGCAATTGTTTTTTGGCAGTAAATAGAGCAATATGTGTTCTATTTTTGAAAGAAAAAATTACTAACATAGGACTAAAAATAACAAAGATATGAAGGTGTTACACTCTTAAGTGGGACACACTGTAGGTACCTAACTTTCTACATCCAAGTAAATTGAATCTAGTAAGTAAATTCAAGAAATTATGTTTTCTCGTTTCAAATAATCACTTTTCTGTGTGTGTTATTACCTGCCAGACTATCACAATATGTTACTAAGTACAGTAGAGTTTACGTTCATTACATTTCCAGGTATATTTATACAGTACTGAGTTACTAACGTGATTTCTGAAAAATAGAAAAAGCAACAAGAAATACAACAAAATTAAAAATGTTTACTCGATCTCCGTCGTTTATACAAAGCTTCAGCAGCAGGTTGCTCAACCCAATCATCAAGACCTAATGGTTTCGTTACAGTCAAAACATTAGCATACTTAATGTATCTCCGCGTTTTAAAATGATGGCCTTTAACGTCCGATTCACAAAAATAGCAGTCCTCCACCTTATGATAAGTTTGATGATGCCATATCATCGGAGTAGAAAAGACCATTACAGTTCTTGAGTTATCAACATTTCTTGATTTCCATAACTTCAATTTTGACGAACAAACTACACACACGAATTCTGGTTCATACCAGCGACTTGCGCTGTAAACACGGTCAAAAAATTTGTTGTATCCCTCAACCACTGATTTATTTTTTACTAATTGTAGCCGATGCTGTTTGTCCACAAACAATCCGCAGACGTAACAAAACTTATGGCGATTGTCACACATTATATTTTTTTTTTATATTTGCACTGAAGCTTGCACTAGAGCTGATTTCTTACTGCTTATAGATCAGTTTGTTTGTTATTTTATATGACTTTTGGTGATACTAAAGACCTACATCGTCCTAATAGTATACGCAATTGTTATAGGTTAATATTGTCGATTAATGATTTTACGATATTTGGGTACAAGTCGAATAGTACTTAATAACATATTAGATAGACTAAAATACAATAAAACAGGGTAATAAACAAACAAAATAATGTCTAGTTAGTGTGAATCACGAGTACGGTTATTACGGTCGGGCCGTAGGTATATTCCTGCCTAGTGTGAATGTCAACACTGTGATTAAACATCGATAACTCAGTCAAATTTCAACCGATTCTAATAAACAAACTCGTGTTAAACGCACATTTAAATGGGCTTTCAATAAAAAATAGAAATAAAATATTATGGATTGAAACAGGTCATCAAACTGTCGTTAAAGTTCAGAAAATCTGAAAATAATGGGAAACTTCTGAATTTGAACGTCCATAACTTTTCGACTTTTCATTGGAACTGACCGAACAGTACATCCTTCTAATGGTCTGTGTTCTCTCTTTCAATTGCATTATTTTGGAAATCGAATAGAAAATGACGGAGTTCTGCCTTTTTATACATATGCAAGTACGCAAAAACAGTTTTTTTTTTAAATCGAGATTTTGGAGGTGTTTGGTAAATTTCGTATATGCCATTATGTTCAGTTCTACTATCTCTACAACTTAGTGTAGTTATTGATAAAATGCTGGAAAACTTACTGGAATTATGCCCTTCAAAACCATGAGTATTTTATGAGAAAACCCGTGTTGTTTTCAAACCACCAAAATTGTTATTAATGATTGTCGTTAATTGAAAATTGCCTTATGATTTCCCGTTTCCGTGATTTTAATTTGTTTTCAGTTTGAGCGTTTAAATATAATAGTCATAGACCAGGCAATAGAGATTTTTGCGTGACAAAAACAGAAACTGACGGTCCCAGGTCACGTGGAACAGTCCGTAGTTGTATTGTGATGTGTTTTCGATTCGCAAATATCATTACTTAATTTGTTATAAACGAAAAACCTTAAAAAATCGTGTTTTTTCTTCGTTTCTCGCTTGTAAAAGCTGAACCGATTGAGCAATCTTGATGCTTTCAACAGGCGAATTGTAGAGAAAATACGAAAAAAATGAGCCCTACACGGACTCGATCGGATCAATATTAACGGAGTAAATTCGAAAAAACCGAAAAAGTCTGCGTTTTTTTGAAAAATTAGTAACTCCGCTATTATAAAAGTTGTCGCGCAGGCTTTTCGCGAGAAAGTAACAAACCAGGCGTTGTCCGATGATTAGTTTTTGAACAATTTCCACCTCTAAAATAAATTTATATGTTCGACGTTCGGCTGTGCGGACGAGTTTTTTTTTTACGCCATATACTTGGTATTTCCAATACCCAGTTGAAGTGGGTATAGCAAATGCAAAGGCGGCAAATATTGGTGCATTTATTTGTACTCGATGAACATTTTAGTACGCTGTTTAATTTTTCAATTTTTTAATTTCGTTTTGTGTGTAGTAGGTCGTATACGAAGATTGACAATAGATTTGTAATTATTAGTAAGATTTTTGATTTTTCTAAAGGGCGAAAACAGCATAAAATTGTAGTTTTGTGAAACCGTCAGACAGACAGTTTTCCGGAAACCGTCAGACAGAAATAAAAAAAAATGTTGTTGTTTTTACCTGTCCACATAAACGCAATGTTATTTCTTTCCAAGAAAAACGTACACCATATACAGAGTGTATCCTAAGTTGATGCTTTTCTATGAACAATATAGATGATACTCATTTATAAGCTTTCAAAATATAACCTTTTTGTTAAATAAAAAAGCTACACAAAATTGTCTCTACTATTACAATATTCTTAATCGTTTTCGTTTCTCTTCAAGTAATAAACATCATAAAAATTTTATAGACAGCATGTCTATAAAATAATTTATTTGGAAAATATACTTTATTTGCTTGTATTTATTATATTTGTCGATTTTTATGATGTTTATTATTTGAAGAGAAACGAAAGTGGTTATAATATTTTAATAGTAGAGACAATTTTGTATAGCTTTTTTATTCAACAAAAAGGTTATATTTTGAAAGCTTATTTGTTTAAATTTTTGTTTCAGAAGCTAATTAATCTGTATTTCAGACAATATTAGGGCATATTTATACAACAAACCTAGTAGTACAATTGGATTTAGTAGAACTTTAAATATGACGAAGGAACCATATCTAACATTTCTTTTATGGGCAATATCTTCCTAACTTAAATAAAAACATATATATTTTTCTCATTAAAATAATAATTTATTTAAACTAGTTCACATCAAATGACCAATTGTATTGTTTTACAGTCTGTTAAAATTAGATGCTGCAAATGAATAATACAGAAAGCTGATGAATTAAACAAAAAATCATTAAAATGAAACATAAAGTTTCGTCAAGATTTGTTTTGTAAATTTCCATAAGAATGCCCTTGTTAGTACGCAGTGAATTCTGCACTGATGTAATTAAAAATATGTCGGCATTATAAAATAAAACCTTGCTTGTTCGTAATCAAATTATCAGTTTGATTTGAAAATGCTAATGTGCAAATAAGCCGAACTAATCAAAACAAATAGCTAGTGCCCATTCGGTACGCACATGTAGCAAGTCCTCAAAGAAGATTTTTCGTCTTTTTATTATCTACAATTCGTCTGAAGAATTCGTCGAAGAAAGGATGATTTTTTGTAAAAAGGCATTTCAACTCTTAAACAACTAGGGAAATATGTTGGAACTGAATACAAATTTACTGATTATTTCGTTTGAAATGTATAGCAGACGACTGTATAGCTAATATTGGCAACTTCTGCATCGCGTGACTTTCTTATTTTTGTGGTAAACAAACAAGGTCATGGACATTTCACCGTTATTACCATTAATGCTGAATTGTCGAACACCGCTTTTCGCATACTTTAAAGACTTGTTTCTTGCATTATGTGACTCATATAAACACGGAACTGTTACAAATTACAATATCGAAGAATAGGACTAAAAATAACAATTACCAAGATGCTTAATAGGTATCAAAATAAAGACATCTTCTGTCTAGGAAGGTGCATAAGACTTTGTGAATGTATGTATTTGTGTATATAGGTATGTATATAGATAAGGTCAGTCGCTTCAGGAATAGATTGGCACCGGTTCAAGTCTTCAACTGCTCAAGGAGACTGTCAAATTGTCGTCTTAATTTTAAAACAAATCCTGTAACTTGTCGTGTTCCAGATGCAACACAACCAGAGTACGTAAACGAACAGAATGACAACATTTTTTTGTGAACGCATGACGTCTGGTTATAGTGCAAAATATAAACAAGGCTGGTGTCAAAGTACAGAGATAAATCTTTGCATAAATGCGCACACTATACCAAGAACTTGTTGCTATTTTCTCAGAAGCAATAATAATAAATAATTATAATTTATGTGGATGTTTACGATATATAGTATGTTAGAAGCGAAAGTATGACTACAAAATCGTTGATATAAACTTTACGATATCACTGCGCAACAAACAATTTCCTCCCGGGAAATTTTAGCTAATAATGATTCTTTATGGCCCCCTGAACATTTCCACAAAGGCGTTTTTCTAGGTTAGCTCGAATAAGCGAGATATTTGCAAATTTATTTTTAATTCTATTCATAATTTTAGTCCATTCACATGGTGCTTTGGCCACGAAAAAATATAGAAGTTTTGTTTTTCTATCATCAATATGTTTTTTGGGGAGCTGAATCCGAATTCCAACTTTACTACTTCCCACGGATATGGCTTCACAACAAAAATCGCAAATAACTCAAAATTTTCTACTTTTCTGCAGTTTATTGCCAAAAAGTCATAAAACTATGCACTTTTCGACGTAGACCACTATATACAAAAGTAAAGTATACTAAATTTGCTATAAAGGGCACTCTCAAGTGTATTTTTTGGTTGAATGGTGTGGCCGCTCGAGCGCGCTGAAAGAAGGCCAAATTTTCCTACTTTATGTGATGTGCGTGTAATTACAAAAAAGCTTATATTCTGATAAAACTACATTAAATTCTCTACAAATTGCATAACTTAAATCAGTTATTTTGGCCAAACTGTGTAGCCGCTAAAGCGCGTTGAAATTTTATGTCACATTACGCGAAACGGCGATAACAAGAGCCTTTCACCAAAAATTCAGTAGAGACCTATATTATTACTATTTGCTTATTAACTATATATTTGCTCCTTTTAATAATTATTACTTAATGTATTATGTATTTTTTATTTTTTTATAAACATTCGGGCTCTTGACTTCGCGGCTTCGCTTAGATTAATATGACATAATACAGTAGAGCGTCGATAATCCGAACCTCGGTAAACCGAACGTTCGCTAATCCGAACGTTCACAAAAATAATAATAAAATAAATCACTGAGTAACCTAGGGAAAAGCCATATTTGTCGGTTCCTGTTTACAGAAAAATGTTGCTTTTGTTTTATATATATATATTATATATGTATATATATATATATATATATATATATATATATATATATATATATATATATATATATATATATATATATATATATATATATATATATATACAGGGTTTGGCAACTAAATGGAATATTGTCTGCACAGAGTAAATGATTAGTTTTATCAAAAATTATTAAACATAAAAGTTGTTTGACTATTTGTTCCCCATATTTTCATAAAATCTAATTATGTCTAAATAATAAAATAAAAGCATGGCGACTATGACGTCATTTTTTTTAAATGGCAACTTATGACGTGTGATACATCGTTGGATAGCTCTGTTTCTTACCTTTACAGCCGTATAATACATTCCTCCACATTCATAATAAATCAAATGTAAATTAATAAAAAACCCAAAAAGATCAATAATTTAATTTATTATTAGAAAAGAGAAAGGAAATACAGGTTGCTTACTTAAATTAAGTAAAGCGAACTTAAATTTAAATAATGAAACTAACGCAAAGGTTCGAACTGAGCAGCATTTACTTCTTGACAATAATAAAGTCTGTCAATAAAACCCTGTAGTGAGTTAGACAAGGCCTGTGCTGGAGCGCGTATTAACTCACGTCGGATTTGTTCCTTCAAGTTTTCTAAACTATCCGGTCTATCTTTATAAACCCTATTTTTTAAATCACCCCATAAATAAAAATCCAATGGGCTTAAGTCCGGTGATTGTGGGGCCACTCTATTGTCCCCCTTCTACCAATCCAACGATTTTGAAAATAATTATTCAAGAATTCACGGACTATTGCGGAATAATGAGGAGGTGCTCCATCCTGTTGAAACCAAACCGTGTTGATGTCTTCAATTCTTTGGATATCAGGACAAATGTTTTGTTGCAGCAAATCTAAATATTTCTGCCCAGTCAGCGTCCCGTCTATAAAATATGGACCAATAATGTGGGTATTTAAAATACCAACCTAGACATTAACTTTTTGGGGATGATGGGTATGCGCCTCCTGTATCCAATGTGGATTTTCTGCCGCCCAGTAACGACAATTGTGACGATTAACAGTGCCATTTAAGCAAAATGTTGCCTCGTCGGAAAATAGAATCTTCTTAACAAATTCATTGTTGTTACACAGCTCGGTCATCTGTTCACAAAACTGTAACCTTCTATAGTGGTCATCTTCGGATAGCTCGTGCACTAAATGAATTTTATATGGACGGTACTTTGCTTGTTTAAGAATTCTTCCAACAGATCGACGACTTATTCCAACATTTAAAGCTAGTTGATTGGTAGATGTTTGAGGGCAATCTTGGACAGACAACAAAACACCCAAGCTCTTTTCTTCGTTTGTTGCTGATTTGGTTCGAATTCTAGAATCGCCACGCACGCTTCCAGTAGCATTAAAGCATGCTAAAATTTTGCTGACGGTTGACTGAGTAATGGGATTTCTGTCGGGATGGACATCATTGAATAAATCGCAAACCTTTTGTTGCTTTCGTTTATGGTCTCCATAACCTACCATCATTAAAATTTCAATTTTTTCACGTTCCGTTAATCTAGCCATTTTATAAACTAACAACAAATTGTACTATTAACCACCACGTGTATACCATGAAAATTGACAGTTGACAGTTGATTTATTATGAGTATGGGGGAATGTGTTATACGGTTGTAAAGGTAAGAAATACAGCTATCCAACGATGTATCGCAAGTCATACGTCGCCATTAAAAAAAATGACGTCATAGTCGCCATACTTTCAGTTTACTCTTTAGACATAATTAGATTTTGTGAAAATTTGGGAAAAAAATAGTCAAACAACTTTAATGTTTAAAATTTTTTGATAAAACTAATAATTTACGCTGTGCAGGCAATATTCCATTTAGTTGCCCAACCCTATATATATATATTAGTACTCCGAATTACTTTCGGTCTCAATTGGTTAAATGAATGATAAATAAATAAATCATAAATAAGTCATAAATAAATAATAAATAAATCCTATGGCCCTTCGATATCACTTCGATATCCCTTTGATATCTCTTCGATATCTCTTCGATATCCTTCGATATATCTTCGATATCCCTTCCCACCTTCGGTCCCAATTAGTTCGGATTATCGACGCTCTACTGTATATCATCCCAATTTCGCGGCTACACGGTTTGGCCAAAATAAGTGATTAAGATGTGCAATTTGTAGGGAAATTAATGTAGTTTTAGCACAATCAGCCTTTTAAACTAACTTAAAAACTGGGTTTTACATAAAGTAGGAAAATTTTCCATTCTTTCAGCGCGCTCTAGCGGCCAAACCGTTCAACCAAAAATGCATTTCAGGAGTGCTGTCATAGCAAATTTAATGTACTTTATTTTTGTATGGAATGGTCTACCTCGAAAAGTGCATAGTTTTATCACTTTTTTGCAAAAATACTGGAAAACGGTCGAACATTTTTAGTTTTTTTGCGATTTTCGTTGGGAAGCCACATCCGTGGGAAGTAGCGAAGTTGAAATTCGGATTCAGCACTCAAATAAACATATAGAACGAGATAAAAAAAAATTCTATATTTTTTTCCTGGAACAGGCACCCTCGGAAACGACTTGACTGGACTATTTTGCCATAGTATACAGAGTGTTTTCTTATCCGCTTATTCGAGCTAACCTAGAAAAATGCCTTGGGGGATGTGTTGAGGGGGTCATATAGAATCATTATTAGCTAAAATTTCCCGGCAGGAAGACAGTTGATCAAAATTTGCAGCACAATGTATTCTAAGTGCTATTTTTGAACAAAAAGCAATTAAAATATCAGGAGAACTTATAACTTTGGGAGCACCGGTTTTCTGAATTATAAGTAAAAAAGTGCTCTTGATACATTATTTTGCGCTACTCACGAATTAGAACTCAGAACATGAACATCAAGGGTATCGAAAGAGTTGAAAGACAAAATAATCTGATAACCACAAGCCAACAATTTTGTTTCTACTAAGTATCTAAGAAGAACTAAATTACTGAAGTCTGACTCTGTGGCAAGAGTTGGACAAGGTTGAAATCGAAAAACTACTCAAAATCAAGACCGATTCCTTGTCCTTTCCTCTCTACGTCAGCGTACTGCCACAGCACGAGACCTCCTAAACGACCTAAGATGAGCACGTGGAATAGAAATTTCTGATCAAACTGTTAGAAACAGATTAAAAGATGCGAATTTGAAACCAAGAAGACCTGGTCGCGCACCACGCCTTACGCAGCAACACAAAGCAGCGCGAATGAGGTTTGCTCTGGATCACAGAGATTGGCAACTTCGTCACTGGACGCCTGTACTGTTTACAGACGAGTCCAGATTTCGTTTAACTCGTTGCGACGGTCGAGTACTTGTATATAGACGTCCTGGTGAACGTTACGTGACGCAGTCGCTACTATACAGGAAGTGGATAGATTTGGTCGTGGATCTGTGATGGTTTGGGCTGGAATCAGTATAGATAACAGAACTGATCTTGTTGTGGTTCCTGGTAGACTAAATGCCATGAATTACATCGAAAACACGTGTGGGATCAGGTTGACCGACGTGTTCGCAAGCGCCCTAATCCACCACTAAGCATACAGGAACTGACACAAGCCCTGATTGAAGAATGGGAAAGCATACTACAAGAATCTCTTCGCAGACTAGTGCGAAGCATGCCACGCAGGTGTGGGGAAGTGATTCGTGCTCGTGGAGGGCATACACTGTATTAAACCTCACCAATCCACAGAAAACCCGACTGTCATCGATACTATGACAGTCATTTCCATTATATTTTGCGTTATTAATTTACATTTCTTAAGTGTAACTTAGAACTAACTAAGAGTTGTAACATTGTTTCACAGCATGCAGGAAAATTGTTTGTTGTTGCACAGTGTAGTTACTAATTGTTGTTATGTTTGTCAGAATTATCTATCACACACTACACAATACAACTAAAAACCGCAAAACACAAAATACAATTTATCACTGAAAACAACAAATTATTTCTACTTACAACAAATTCCTTTAACCAACACTATAGGAAGAACACTGGTTACAACAAAATGGCTTTTGCCATACTGCATTTCTTTTAAGAACAAACTGATTCGACCTCCATGTGGACACCTTGAGGAGCGTCTTTTTTCGTAACTGTTGGTATCAACGCATCACCCATATTGTCCAGCGAGCGCACACAAAGCATTGTTTCCTTTGTTTGAGGTACTCTCTTTATGCAATGATAACAAACAACTGATAGCGACTCTGTTTATATTAGGTTTTTAAATAATGAGTTTAAGCATACCGCAAACCAAACACCTTGGAGTGACGCATGTTTGTTTACTGTTTACTGCTTAATGTTTTCTGTATTAACCTATTTAAAAAGTTGGTCATATTGGCCTGGTATTATTGTGTGTTTTATTATTGTCTACAACGGTGCACTGCTGACTCTATAATGGAATCTATAATCTAGGGTATTTTGCGGGTACCATGTTACCAGTACTGGTGGTACTGTATAGTAAACTGTCAACTTCGTAAAGTTGGGTTAAAATCATGACAAAATCTTTTTGTGGATAATTTTACTCTACTTTAGCCTACAAGTTTTAATAAATAATTAACAGAGCGCAACTATGATCACAATAGAGCTTGGGGCAACACTATTAACCCGCAACGGCTACTGCGATGAAAACTTACATGACAACCAGTGAATAAAGGATATAGATAGAAATATAGAAATAACAAATATTTGCCAAGTATGTGAATATTTGTCAAGAAAAAAAAATCTGCTCTATTCAATTCGTAGCGAGTCCACCTCTAAAATAAATTTATATATTCGACGTTCGGCTCTGCGGACGAGTTTTTTTACGCCATATACTTGGTAATTGCAATACCCAGTTGAAGTGGGTATAGCAAATGCAAAGGCGACAAATATTGGTGCATTTATTTATACTCGAAGAACATTTTAGTACGCTGTTTAATTTTTCCATTTTTTAATTTCGTTTTGTGTGTAGTAGGTCGTATACGAAGATTCACGATAGATTTGTAATTATTAATAGGATTTTTGATTTTTCTAAAGGGCGAAAACAGCATAAAATTGTAATTTTGTGAAACCGTCAGACAGACAGTTTTCCGGAAACCGTCAGACAGAAATTAAAAAAAAAATGTTGTTTTTACCTGTCCACATAAACGCAATGTTATTTCTTTCCAAGAAAAACGTACACCATATACAGAGTGTATCCTAAGTTGATGCTTTTCTATGAACAATATAGATGATACTCATTTATGAGCTTTCAAAATATAACCTTTTTGTTAAATAAAAAAGCTACACAAAATTGTCTCTACTATTAAAATATTTTTAATCGTTTTCGTTTCTCTTCAAGTAATAAACATCATAAAAATTTTATAGACAGCATGGCTGTAAAATAATTTATTTGGAAAATGATACTTTATTTGCTAGTATTTATATATTTGTCAATTTTCATGATGTTTATTTAATATTTGAAGAGAAAAGAAAGCGGTTAAAAATATTTTAATAGTAGAGACAATTTTGTGTAGCTTTTTTATTCAACAAAAGGTTATATTTTTAAAGCTCATTTGTTTAAATTTTTGTTTCAGAAGCTAATTGATCTGTATTTCAGACAATATTAGGACATATTTATACAACGAACATAGTAGTACAATTGGATTTAGTAGAACTTTAAACATGACGAAGAAACCATATCTAACATTTCTTTTATGGGCAATATCTTCCTAATTTAAATACAAAAATATATATTTTTTCTCATTAAAATAATAATTTATTTAAGCTAGTTCACATCAAATGACCAATTGTATTGTTTTACAGTCTGTTAAAATTAGATGCTGCGAATAAATAATACAGAAAGCTGATAAATTAAATAAAAAATCATTAAAATGAAACAAACAATTTCGTCAAGATTTGTTTTGTAAATTTCCACAAGAATGCCCTTGTTAGTACGCAGTTAATTCTGCACATATGTAATTAAAAATATGTCGGCATTATAAAATAAAACCTTGCTTGTTCGTAATCAAACTATCAGTTTGATTTGAAAAAGCTAACGTGCAAATAAGGCGAACTGATCAAAAAAATAGCTAGTGCCCATTCGGTACGCACATGTAGCAAGTCCTCAAAGAAGATTTTCACGTATTAGAAAATGCTATGTGGCGATGCATCAATGTCCGATGCATTTACTGTTGCAGTGCAACTCTGACGGTCCGAAACCACAAACGAATATTGTCCAAATTCGTTGGTATGCCATAGATTTTTTTGAGTTTTATAAAAATCAGCCGGTAATCAAGGATGGATGAAAAATATTCTGTGAACGAACTTATAAGGAAAAATAAATCACATTTGTTAATTGTAACACCGAAAACAGTGTTGCATTGTGAATGCAAAGTAGAAAAATAATATAATACCTGCTAAACATCCAGCAACTATTAAATTTTCCATTGAACAAAAAATGTTTCTAGTTTCTAATTTACAATTCAATGACTTAATTTGAAGGCCCAAAACTTACTAATTATACATTATAATTTCAGAAGTAGCCGTTGTGGGATTCCTAAGGTTCAATTTAAAATTTGTATAAGAGAACATTCAAGGTAAATAGAGGACATTAACACAACTAATCTGGTGACATACAGCAGTAATATACTCGTACACTGTCGGTATTGTCTGTGCATACAGAAACTGCTGCGATAGCAATTATTATTTTGTGTTTCAATGCCAAATGTAATAAATATAGACGTGCGACGACAATATGTGCGTGGTTTGTTGACAAAACGCGGAAATACAACGAGCCAAGCCAAGTATAGGTCAGCAGAATTGTATTTTGCATAACAGTATTGAAACAATAATAGAAATTTGCCAATGGTTCATGCTTACAGCGTGAACCATTGGCTACAACTTAGCAGGTCTGTTACCTCATACTATGATGACCTCACGATATGAAATCATGATATCTATTAAGCATTAATTTTATTGATGTCATCATGCATTGTACTCTAAACTAGTCACAAGAATAAAAAAATAATATTGGTTTGACTAACTTGATTAATAGTTTAGTAAACCAAGGTTTTAACCTTGGCATGCCATTTCTTGGGATAGTTATGAATTGGTTGACTTCCGGTGTTTCCGGAAATGACATCCGGAAACGCTGGTCTTTCCAATTTTTTTTCTCCTAAACCGCTTGCCCAAAAGAATTCAAATTTACACAGAGTATACCTCAAGGTCTTCTCTACAGATTGGCATTTGTATTTTCCTAATTTTCCTTGCAATAAAGGCTATAAACAAGATTTTCATGAAAGCGGATATCTCGGGAACGTATTTGACTATTATTGGAAAACCATCTTAGTGTGTTTATTCCTTCACTCTACATTGTAAATGCATTATTTTTCGTAATCATTTCCCCAATATTTCATAAAAATCATCGTTAAAAATTGAATCACAAAAAGTCCCGCCAAAACGATACTTTCTGTTGTGTGACGTCACACGATAGTAGATGTCAAATCGGCCCATATGGTCTCTCAGCATCGGCATCGTCGCCGTTTGGTGATTGTGTTGTATGATGTGTTGTTTTCCCAATTTCTACATAAAAATGGGTTATAAATGGTGTATAAATCCACAACGCAGAAATACGTCAATAAAAACTCCAGATAAACTATTTGTAGCTGTTCCGCAAAATTTGAAACTGCGAAGACAGTGGTTGGCTCGTAGAAATCCAAATGAAATAAATAGCGGCCAATACAAGTGTTTTTTGTTGTGAAGATTACTTCGACATAAGTAAAACTGACTAGAATAAGTTATCTATCGTATTTTCGATCCAGATATTATCTGATCTGACAGCATAAGGTTAGGGCTAACCTAACCTACAAAGTTATGCTTACATGGCACTTTAGTGCTATTAAATTCAAACGGGAGAAGCATAAGAGCGCGTTCGGATAATCGGGTAGGGTACGGTGAGAGTGACGCGCTGCATAATAGGCGGACTAACGTCATACGGCGTTTATCTGCATATAAGAGACAGCCGACCCAGGTTATCTGAGCATTGCTCTCCCCATACCCTACCCTGACAAACCGGACGCGCTCTAAGCGTACTAACTAATGACGTCCCTGGAGACTGAGCCAATTACACAGCGTTTTCAATCACGTGATAGGACGTGACTAAAATTCAATATTAATTTTGGTTTTTAATAGAAATAAAACATATTTTTTTTGAAAAGTATTAACAAATAGTTTTCTGTTATCTATTAGGATGACTATAATACAAGCCATATTTTTAATACAGTCTAATACCCTATTTCGCCACGTCGCGTCGTTCAAAGCAGTCGTCACTGGCTCGGGATTCGAGGCCGACTTACAGCATATATCACAGGCCAGTACTTAGAATTAAAACAAATATCGTACATATTTATTGATGTCAGCAGAATTGAAGTTGCAGATTAGAAATGGTGGACTCTTTGTTTAATGAAAGAATAGTTTGCAAGTGTACAGCGAAGAGCTATAAACATGTTTTTATTTTGTTTTTAACGCATTTTGAATCAACTGCAGCAATCAAATTTTATTATTATCAGGTAGCAGCAAACAAAAGAAATTATTTTTTCTCAAACCCCAATAATATGCATAACAGAGTTAGGATAAAATCAAGATTATATAAATACATAAAAGTTATTTATTCAATTTTTTTGGAAAACGGCAACAATAAAGTTTTTTTTTTTTTTAATTTTCAATATTTCCCCTATATCATAGCCTTCCTCAGGAAATCTACAAGGAACGTTTTAAACAAAGAATATAACAAATTTATAAATACTTACTAAATAAACTATAAACTACCAAAACATATACAACGTTTCTTAAAAACTTCTGACAAATGTCAAACAAAATACTTCATAACAACGTAAATTAAAATATCTCAATATCCATGAAAAAAATAAGTTAATAAGTATTTTTTAAGGGTCGAAATTTTTAATTAATTTATATTTTTTTCATGGGTATTGAGATATCATTTTAATTTACGTTGTTATGAAGTATTTTGTTTGACATTTGTCAGAAGTTTTTAAGAAAAGTTTTATGTGTTTTGGTAGTTTATAGTTTATTTAGTAAGTATTTATAAATGTGTTATATTCTTTGTTTAAAACGTTCCTTGTAGATTTCCTGAGGAAGCCTATGATATAGGCGAAATATTGAAAATTAAAAAAAAACTAATAACTTTATTGTTGCCGTTTTCCCAAAAAATTATAATAACACGGCAAATAGATATTTAATAATTGAGTAAATACATAAATATTCCATTGATAACTAATTTCTTGAACAAAGTTTATTGAGTAACTGCGTTGCGTGCGAACGTGTTTTGCAAGTCTTCAGCAAAAATGCTGAAGTATTATTCCAAGGAAGTAAAACAATTAATTATCAATGTCAGAAATTTCTTTCTCAATTAACTATATGAAGAAGCCATACAGCTAGTTACTCCAAAGGAAATTGCCAGAGAAATCAAGACAAACCTGAATCCAAAGAAGGCAGCTGGATATGATCTTATCACAGGAGAAGTTCTTAAGCAATTACCTAAGAAAGGTATTGTTACGCTGACGTACCTATAATAAATGCATCGTTCAGATTAAAATACGCCCCACATGTCTGGAAAGTAGCAGAAGCTATCATGATAACAAAACTAGGAAAACCACCGACCGAGGCCAAATCATATCGCCCAATATCACTGTTACCAATGACATCGAAACTCTTTGAAAAGTTGCTTCTAAAGAGAATGAAACCTATCATTGAGAGAAAAGAACTAATTCCTAATCACCAATTTGGTTTTAGAGAAAAGCATTCCACTATAGATCAAGTCCATAGAATAACAGATATCATAGAGAAAGCATTAGAAGAAAAGCTTATTTGCTCAACAATCTTTCTTGATGTGACACAAGCTCTCGATAAGGTTTGGCATGAAGGATTGATACACAAACTAAAGAGTATGCTACCTTTACAATACGTCGAGCTGCTAACATCCTATATATCTGATAGACTATTCAGAATAAAACAGATCGATGAATACTCGGAACTAAAAGAAGCTGGGGTACCCCAGGGTAGTGTATTGGGACTAATTCTCTATCTACTATATACAAGTGACCTTCCACAGATGGAAAATGTAACAGTCGCCACATTCGCAGATGACACGGCTCTAATGGCAGTGGGATCAACTATTGGTGAATCTACCAGGAATCTTCAACAAGCTAGTAACAAAATATACAAATGGACCAGAAAATGGAAGACCAAGCTCAACGAACTGAAATCTGTCCACATTAACTTCACAAACAGAAGAATCGAGGACATACCTCATGTCAAGAGGTATGTTCCATAGTTCCATATGCGAACACTGCAAAGTATTTGGGTACGACACTGGATACAAAACTAAGGTGGAAAGAATATGTTAAGAAGAAAAGAGTAGAGCTTGGCCTCAAATACAGAGAACTGTACTGGCTTCTGGGAAGAAACTCTCAGTTGTCAGTACAGAACAAACTACAAGTCTACAACCAAGTACTAAAACCGATTTGGTTATACGGCATCCAGCTTTGGGGCTGCGCAAAAAGCTCCAATATACAAGGAATCCAGATCTTCCAAAATAAAGTACTAAGGAATATGGTTAACGCTCCTTGGCACATACGGAATAGTGACCTGCACCGTGATCTTGGTGTCCCACAAGTCATCCAAGAGATAAAAAGATTCGCCACTAAGCATGAATCTCGCCTAAGCCATCACGTCAACGTAAAGGCCCTGCAGCTACTGGACAACCAGAATCTAGTGAGAAGACTAAAAAGAACTAAACCCTTCGAACTAGTGAGTCAGTGAAATGTGTAAAAAGCAGAGCACAGTGAGTGAAGTGTTAGTGCTTCTTGTTTGGGACAAAGTAAATATAGGGACATCAGTGGATAGCCTATTAAAGACAAGTACCTAGTTTTAAGAATTCAGATTTAAATTGATGGTTAATCTTTTAGATTAGTGTCAATATGTTAAGCATCTTATGCTTATTAATAAAAAAAAATTAACTATAGCACTGCTGTTATATCTGTCGAAAATCACCATCAAGAGAAGGTTCTATTAGATTTTATAGCAAAAAAAATCAGATGCAATGAAGTAAAATTATTGTGATTACTTTTAGCCCATTGCGTGTTTAATGCAATTGAATTAACCTGGGCTTACGTAAAAAAAAATCTGATGTGGCCAGGCACATAACTTTATCATACTATATATAAAATTAATAATTTAGCTGCATGAGATTCTATTTGATCGAAAAATAAATAAAATAAATAAAATAAAACTAGTAGAACTAGACAGATATTATGTCGATTAAGCTGCGTTCGGATATTGTACACCGTTGTAACCGGGTACACCGTTCAAATGACACTTACGTGTTATTAGGTGTAAAAAGTGACGGTGTACAATATCCGAACGCAGCTTATATTGGCAGTAGGTGTTGTCAAAATCATGTCAAAACATTAGCCTGACATTACCTACTGTCATTAGAATCATAATTTCTGATATATCCTGGCTACTAGTTTAAATGCAGTACGACGGATCTCGATGAAATAGAATTTGCTCATGCAACTATACTATTGATTGTACCAAAAAATGTCATAGTCATAAATTATTCAGAATTTCCTCATCTTTAATTTATTATTTAACTATTTCGAAGAAATTCCAGAAATGGCGGCTTATTTGCAAAATCTTTCAAAAATGCTAAGACTAAACCTCCACTTCCTTTGGACCCTTTTCAACAGAAAGCTTTTCAGCTCTAAGTTTGGTTATGAAACTTCTAAATACGATGTTTCGTCCCGATACCTTTAGTACTTTCTCCGGAATCGTCGTCACAAAAAAATGGTACACACACACACACGCACACACACACACACACAGACATTTTTTGTACCTTGGTCAAAAATGTTCAGGGGACCCAAAAAGACATATCCGCTAAAATCTCAAAAAATTTTTTTGGCACGATTACAATACTTTACATACTGCGTATGATAAAGTAATAAAGTTGCAAAAAGCCAAAATACATTTAAAATTAAAGGTATGTTAAATTTATGCAACGAAGCACTGTATCAGAAGAGATACGGCAAGATTGTGTTGCATAATATCATCAACAACTGATTTTTGGCAGAAATAATATTGCGAAGTAATAATAAATCACAAAACAGAATATGTGTACAATTCCACAGATAAAGAAAAATCACGTATGCTAGTTTCAAAAATAAAACCGAACGAGAAAATGACAAAACTATTGAATAAGGTCCTGAGAGTTGATCGTTTGAAATCGTCGCGCGAAGCCTTGCATCGCTTCCCGCCCGTAATCCCCTTTCCCCGAGGGGAACCATCCTGCGCACAGACCGATTACATTCATTTCACTCTTAAAAATTCCCAATGACGTAAATTTTATTGGCGTAAAAGAAATATGTTTTGACCCAAAGGAATAAATTAGAAAAATATATCTATTTCCTAAACACAAGTAATCTTTTCCATCTGTGTATAATAAATATAATAAACAGCTCTCCTGACATACATTTAGATGCCAAATATAGCTCTATTTTCGCGTTGTAGTGACGCTAGGGGTCATGACGTTAGATGTTGTTTGCTTTTGGCACTAATATCGAAAGATTGTCTCACAATAAATCAGACCAGCTACAATGAGACACGGTAGTCAGTAAGTCTAAAATAAATATATGTGGGTGTTTTTTTTTGCATGTCATGTAAATATGATAGTCGTAGATAACTTTTGATGCATGTATGTACATACAAACAATGTCTATAATTTTGAAATATAACTGTTACGATTGATAATAATAATATTTACTAAAGCTGAAACACGCGCCAACGTTTCAGAATTGATTCGAATCATTTGTCAATGGTGTAGCACTCAATTGTTGCCCAATATTTCGTCAATTAATTAAATAATGTAACTTTGTTGGTGTACGTTTCTTGTGAAAACATATGCCTTACTTGATATCAAATTCTGATTGAAATAAATGGGTTATTAGTGGAGATTTTTTTATAAAAACCATACTTATTCTAATCTTGACAAAACATCCTGTTTATTTCTGGATTATTATCAAAATACCACCTTTATAGATAATATGATAAAATGTGAACATACTTATTTATAACAGGAAATTGATTTAACCGCAGACAAAAATACAGACAATGCACGAGATACAATGTAACAATTCGAAATTAATTATTTGGTTTGCCACCTGATCATGTAATAATAGGAAATATACCAGCCTGTTAACAGTACAAGTATAGAATATTTTCCATTCTTCTGGAAAAGTTCTTAGGAATTGTTTTATTTCTGTAGTAACAGTCTCAGTAATTTTTCCGTTGATAAAAATCCTTAAATATCAAAACTGTTTTAAACATTTAACTTATGTTTCACAGAATGTTTTTACGTCTAGTGCTAGTGGTTTTCCCGAACCTACAGCGTACTGTCTTTCCAGGGAGAGTTGGCACATGCGTCATTTCAGTCTTCGAATCAATCTTTGAAACTAATTTTTTAATATTTCGCGGCGGGTATTATACAAAACGGTGTTAAAAAGTGACTTCAGAAAGTGAGCTTATGTTTCAACGCGTGTTTTTCGCAGGTTTATTATGGACAATATTCAATTTAGTGAGTATTTTAAACAACTAGGACATGCTTATTTTTATCAAATTCAAATACAGATTACACATCGCCAATATTGACCTTGTTGTATGGTCCAAAAAAGAATTTGGTTTGCGCCGAATTTTTAGAGACGATCCATTCTGGGATTTTAATATGCAAATTTGTTTGCAGTATCACAGAACAATTGTCCTGAAACTTACCTGAAATTCTATGTAAAGATTTTACTAAACCTGAAGGCAAGGGAGTAGTCGAGATAAACCTGAAAGAAGAAAAAAAACCTGCTCTATTAAATTCGTAGCGAGTCCACCTCTAAAATAAATTTATATATTCGACGTTCGGCTGTACGGACGAGTTTTTTTACGCCATATACTTGGTATTTGCAATTTGAAGTAGGTATAGCAAACGCAAAGGCGACAAATATTTGTGCATTTATTTGTACTCGATGAACATTTTAGTACGCTGTTTAATTTTGACATTTTTAATTTCGTTTTGTGTGTAGTAGGTCGTATACGAAGATTGACAATAGATTTGTAATTATTAGTAAGATTTTTGATTTTTCTAAAGGGCGAAAACCGCATAAAATTGTAATTTTATGAAACCGTCAGACAGACAGTATTCCGGAAACCGTCAGACAAATTTAAAAAAAATATTGTTGTTTTTACCTGTCCACATAAACGCAATGTTATTTCTTTCTAAGAAAAACGTACACCATATACAGAGTGTATCTTAAGTTGATGCTTTTCTATGAACAATATAGATGATACTCATTTGTGAGCTTCCAAAATATAACCTTTTTGTTAAATAAAAAAGCTACACAAAATTGTCTCTACTATTAAAATATTTTTAATCGTTTTCGTTTCTCTTCAAGTAATAAACATCATAAAAATTTTATAGACAGCATGTCTATAAAATAATTTATTTGGAAAATTATACTTTATTTGCTTGTATGTATTTATATATTTGTCGATTTTTATGATGTTTATTATTTGAAGAGAAACGAAAGTGGTTAAAAATATTTTAATAGTAGAGACAATTTTGTGTAGCTTGTTTATTCAACAAAAAGGTTATATTTTGAAAGCACATTTGTTTAAATTTTTGTTTGAGAAGCTAATTGATCTGTATCTCAGACAATATTAGGACACATTTATACAACGTACCTAGTAGTAGAATTGTATTTAGTAGAACTTTAAAGATGACGAAGAAACCATATGTAACATTTCTTTTATGGTTAATATCTTACTAATTTGAATAAAAAAAATATATATTTTTTCTCATTAAAATAATAATGTATTTAAACTATTTTACATCAAATGACCAATTGTATTGTTTTACAGTCTGTTAAAATTAGATGCTGCGAATTAATAATACAGAAAGTTGATGAATTAAACAAAAAATCATTAAGAGGAATCACTAGAGGTAGTAGCGTACTACAAAACAACACTACATAAAACCAAACATCCTGAGCTTAATTGTGTGTTAATAATCACGTGTAATACATTAAATTATAGATAAAGGTGTATTACACCGGGTACGAATGCCACTTTTTTTCATTTGCGTTGTTGTTTTGTTTTTTACCCTTGCTAAAGAAGCCAATAATTGGTAATTTTTGTTATTTTTTTTCCAAATCCGAACCAAACATCAAAAAAGCAATATTACAACATTTTGTATTGAGCCTTCATGAACTTGTGTAAAAAAAATGACAACAAAATATGAATGTTGTAATGATTTAACCGTTGGTTTTTTCAACATGTGAATGAGACGAGAATAAAGTATTTTATAGTCGTACGGTTCAGCCATCTGTTGGATAAACACCACATCATTTTCTTCGACCAATCAAATTCAAATGGTACAGTCTGAAGCAGCAGCATGAATACGTAGCCAGGGGAATCACAAATATTGAGCAATTTCGGCCTAACAAAAATATTGATCGCATGTTGACACGGGAGGTGTAGCGGCGCCGCGCCCGGCAAACGAAAGCCATACGAAAGATAAATTTTTCCCGTGCTGGTGCTACGTAGATAGCAACGACTCGCTTACAAATTAGCATGACAGCATGTTCTTGCGGAAGTGTATGTGATCAACATGAATTATTGAATTTCGACCAAAATAGGCTAGAAACCGAATACGAGAAATAATTTTTTGCCGTCCTGATGGACTCTACGCAGACAGCAAAGAGCGAGTTATAAATTAGGAGCGCATGTTCCCGGGAGGGTTTATAGTGCAGTCCCCGTACGACACACGGAACGAATCAACAACCGCAATACCTACTTACAATGTTACAACTACTAAATAATTAATAGGAGATAAATAAATTATTACTAAGGAAATACAAGTAATTTAATTTTTAATCAGTCATTTATTTTTCGTCATAGAATTTCAAATATATTGGTATTTAGATTTAGAAAATAATATTAATACCAAACACTTGTCGCTTGGCAATGCATTCAGGGCAATCGCAATCTATGTAGGATGGTTGGGTTTAGTTCGACAGACGTAGAACAGACGCTAGAAATATGGGCAAATTAAAAAATCAGCTGCCTTTATGTGGCCCGCGTTCTAAGAAAACTAATAACTTGCGAGAGTACCTGCGGTAAGTGTATATGTAGATATTATACGTGTAGTGCAATTCTTCGCTAATTAACTTCGCTAGTTAATTTTGGCAATACTCTCTTATAGGTGTGAGCGTGCCGGATTACCATATATGGCAAAAAACTTTTATAAAGGTGTAAAATATTTGAACATGTATCCGTATAATATATAATAAATGACTTATACAATATACATATACATAAAGCTGCCTGTTTTATCGAAATCGCTATTTTTTCTCATACCTACAATTGAAATTGAAGTACGTATACTACCAAGTCTATACATAGCAATAATAATTTTGAGTAAAATTTCAAAATGCAGTATCCAACTGTATCTAGAATTAAAATAGGAATATTATATTTACTAACACCTACTTGCGGCACCCGATAAAAATTTGAATTTTTATATGAGGTGTGTTTTACCTGAAAGTATCGATCTCTGTTAAGTACGAACGAGACATTCGAGATTATTGATTATTGATCATAGAAAACGTTAAATGGATTTAAATAAGTAGGTATCTGAGTACGAATGCTTTCACGGCCAGAGTCAGTTAAATTTAGATGATAAATAGTTACCGGTTTATGCCGTGAGTAAAAATTCATAATTACTGTCTTCGCGAACCATGTTGTTCGCTTCTTCGGAGCTAACTGATAATTAGTTACTAATTCTAATAATAAATGTAAAGCAATAAATGATTTATGTTAGAAAAGCTGTCTGTTTTACCAAAACTACAATTTTTTTCAACATACAAAAGGTAAAATGTTCAACCATAGTTAGTAGTAAAATAGGAATGTTATAATAAAGCAATTAATTAATTAGTATCGCTGTATTGTTTTGTGGAATTGTATTTGTATTTAAAATATACAAGAACAGCATTTCAGAACATGCGATAGTCACATACACAAAATTATTAGGAAACGGTTCGGCGCCAGTCGACACCGCACGGCCCCTTTGATCTTCGCCGCCAAAGAACGATACCGCGTTCCCCTCATCTAATCAGTGCGTTGCTTGCATTTTCTGCGGAGTGTACAGTGGGCGCGGCTTGTTCCCTCCTCTCGCGCCTCAGTTTCGTCGAACTTTTGAGGCCGGTGACTAATATTTACTCTTAAAATGAAACAAAAAGTTTCGTCAAGATTTGTTTTGTAAATTTCTACAAGAACGCCCTTGTTAATACGCAGTGAATTCTGCACTTATGTAATTAAAAATATGTCGGCATTATAAAATAAAACCTTGCTTGTTCGTAATCAAATTATCAGTTTGATTTAAAAAGCTAATGTGCAAATAAGGCAAACTAATCAAAAAAATACCTAGTGCCCTTTCGGTACGCACATGTAGCAAGTCCTAAAAGGAGATTTTCACGTATTAGAAAATGCTATGTGGCGATCCATCAATGTCCGATACATTTACTGTTGCAGTGCAACTCTGACGGTCCGAAATCACAAACGAATATTGTACAAATTTGTTGGTGACATAGATGACATAGATTTTTTTTGAGTTATATAAAAATCAGCCGGTAATCAAGGATGGATGAAAAATATTCGGTTAACGAAATTAAAAGGAAAAATAAATCACTCATGGCATCGTTTAGACAAATCAATAACAAATATTTTCGATTTGCGTGGCAAATATATTTGCCAAATATTTAACATGTGGAGAATATTGGATATTTGGCAAATATACGAATATGTAGTAAAGTAAAAACACGCGTTTGAAACATAACCTCACTTTCTAAAGTCACTTTTTAACACAACTTTGTATAATACCCACCGCGAAATGTTCAAAAATTAGCTCCAAAACGTATTCAATAACGTGCATACACCCAGAAAAGAATCCAAGCTGAAGCACTTTCGCAACTAAATCATTTATTTTCAGCTGATTTATTTTCTTAGGTACTAACAAGTAGAGATGACATGAAATTAGCACACACAAGTCATATATATGACGTAAATGCTAAAACTGGCCGAAGAAACTGTACTAATGTTTACTATTTTCTACAACGTGACTGATGATAAGGCTAAAAAAAACTGCCAAGGTTCCTGGTAAACATTTATAATTTATATTTAGCTTAAATGTGCATACTTGGTCAAAATAGGTGCATTATTTTGCAAACCGTCTCCACGTTTTTCTGTTTGCAAAACGTATGCAATGTGGTTTCTTATCTTGTATTGGATTAACCTCAAATTATGGCTGGCCTTTTGAATTGCTTAGCTTTCAAGTACATACGTCTCGATGGTTAAATTTTGATAAAATTATAATTAATTGTAGTTGAATAAATTTCACACATTTTGCTTTCGGAATACCTAGTCATCGTTTTAATCATTTAATTAGTCAGTTATTATTAATTCCAAATTAATTACCAAATTATTTATTACTTTGGTTGTGTATTTTATGAGCTTACTTTGTATGATAAGTGCCACGAGTCTTTTATTTTTTGTTTTACATCGAAAAATGTGTTCTTGAAATAAATTATGAGAAGTGTATTTTGCTGAATTCGCAAACAGTTTGCTAAGATTTCAAAATATTTTATTGATAAATTAAGTTATTTTGTTGCACGATATATACAGTATCATTGATTTTACGTATGCAATAAAAGAGGAAAAATCTTAATCTAAATTTAAGTCTGAAAACGATGTTTTTTAAAATTAGTCTGTAACCTTGAGAGATGTGTAAACAAAAACATAAAAATCGGTACAGTAGTCGTACAAACAAACTGTAAAAAAACTGTAACTCAAATAGATATTGGGAACATATCTGACTCCAAATCCGAATTATATAATATAATAATGAAACTGATACAATCTATAGCTTATGGTTCCCGTAGTAACATAATAAAACGTTTAGAATCATAGTTTATAGACAAATTTTTAAAAGTTACACCAGTATTGAGTAATTAATTATTGAAAATACAGAATTTGACGCCGCACGTTTTTAGAAAGGGTAGTAGCGACTTGACCTAGAGCCTGTGGCGAAACAGCTGACAGTTGAGCGATGGGAAGTCCCGTGCGTGCTTTAGTTTACGCTCTGCAGTTGTTTCTGTTTATGGGGTTTCTTGGTAGTTATTTTGTGGTTTTGTGTTTCAAAATGGACAATTTTAGTAGTGGTGAGTACGTGGACATGTTACTTGTTTATGGTGAATGCAGAAAAAATGCAGCGTCCGCTCAAAGACTTTATTCGCAACGATTTAGAAACCGGCGCGTCCCTAATAATAGAACTTTTGTTTCCGTGGTTCAACGGTTAAGGGATAGTCCTGCTCGGGTATTTTTGCCTAACCATGGAAGAAGAGGCCGTCCACGCGATCGTAATATGGTAAATACCAAAGAACAAATCTTGCACATGGTCCACGAAGATGATCGACGAAGCACTAGAACAATTGCTCGACAAGTTGGAGTTTCCCACGGGATAGTGCACAGAACACTACGTGAAAACTTACTTCGGGTATATCGGGAAACGCGTGTACAAGATTTGCTCCCACAGGATTATTTACAGAGGGTCGTCTTTTGTGAGTGGTTTCGTGGTCAATGTCAAACCAATGAAAACTTTCCTAATTTGGTACTTTCCACTGATGAAGCGACATTTACCCGAAACGGAATTTTTAACAGCCGGAACATGTGCCACTGGACCTATGAAAATCCGCGAATTATACGACGTACCAATTTTCTGATTTGCCATTAAAATCTGGGCCGGAATTATTGGCAATTGTTTAGTAGGGCCAGTGGAACTGCCGCCCCGTCTTAATAGTCAAGAATACTTGATTTTTTTACAAAACACACTACCAGGTTTGTTAGAAAATGTGCCGCTTGATGTTCGCCGTGAAATGTGGTTTCTGCACGACGGTGCTCCTGCACATAAGAGCCGCATTGTAGTGTAACATTTAAGTGAAACATTTGGTGAAAAGTGGATAGGGATTAATGGACCAAGACGGTGGCCAAGTCGTTCTCCAGACTTGAATCCTCTGGATTTTTATTTCTGGGGTTATTTAAAAGGATTAGTGTATAGGACGGATGTAAACAATGAAAATGAACTCCGTGAGCGAATTTTCAATTGTGCTGAAATTGTGCGCGATGACATTGAACGCCGGTTCTTTATGTGCGAATTGGAGGCGCCGGGCAGAAGCGTGTTTGGATGCAAACGGTGCGCACTTTGAGCAATTTCTTTAAAAAAATTTTTTAAAGTTTACTGTTAAATCATTGAATACATCGTTATTTATACGCATTTCGTGAGCTCCGCGTGCTACAGATAGGTGCGGGCTAGTTTTCGGCGGAGTACTACACATTATGAAAACATGTGGGTAGCGGCAACTGAATTTTCAACTGCAAGATTTTGAAAAATTTTATTAAGGTTTTTTGTTCCTCATATTGAGTTACATCACCCCTCCAAATTATTGCACGGAATTAATATACACCGTGTATATTTCATTGACAATCAACGCTATTAGCATTGAATATAGCGACCTTGAAACGGGGTTTCTAAAACTGTTGCCAAGAGAAGTTAGCGGCGAAACTTGATAACCTAATAAAATTAATAGCGCCATTAGTACCACCAAATTTTTCAAGTTTTCTAAAGAAGAAGAAGTCTATGAATTGAAATGTATACATTAGACATAACCTAAATAATTATAGTTCGATTTCCTGCACGGGCTGCTATTTCATTTATTTTTACTTTATCATACGCAGTATGTAAAGTATTGTAATCGTGCCAAAAAAAAATTGCGGAAATATGTCTTTTTGGGTCCCCCGAACATTTTTGATCAAGGTACAAAAAAATGTCTGTGTGTATGTGTGTGTATATGTGTGTGTGTGTACCCGTTTTTGTGGCGACGATTCCGGAGAAACTACTAAAGGTATCGGGACGAAACTTCATATTTAGAAGTTTCATAACCAAACTTAGAGCTGAAAAGCTTTCTGTTGAAAAGGGTCCAAAGGAACTGGTGTACTCATAGCATTTTTCGAAGATTTTGCAAATGAGCCTCTATTTGTATAATGTCGTCAAAATAGTTAAATAATAAATTAAAGGAGAGGATATTTTCTATAATTTATGTATATGACATTTTTTGGTAGAATTTATAGTTTAGCTGCATGAGCAAATTCTATTTCATCGAGATCGGTCGTACTGCTTTAAAACTAGTAGCCAGGATATGTCAGATTTCTTGATTCTAATCACAGTAGCTAGTGTCAAACGCTAATGTTTTGAAAATGCTACTGTCAATAGAGGCTGCGTTCTGATATTGAACACCGTTACACTTTTTACACCCAATAACACGTAAGTGTCATTTGGACGGTGTACCCGGTGTCAACGGAGTACAATATCCGAACGCAGCTTTAATCGAGATATCTGTCTAGATCTACTAGTTTTATTGTAATGCAGACATAGCCGGTCTCGATCAAATAGAATCTCATGCAGCTAAACTGTTAATTTTATATATAGTATGATAAAGTCATGTGCCTGGCCACATCAGATTTTTTATTGTTTATTTCTTAATACATTGAATACACGTATTATATGTACACATAATCAACGGGTTATATTTATGTTCTTTGTTCGTGATAACTAGTTTTAGTTTGTAAAAAAACTTTTATATTCACCTCTACTGTGAAGTACGCATCATTCATTTAGAAACCATACTAGAAACAAACAACACCGTTCTTACAAATAGGGGATACAGGTAGAGTAAATTCCGCTCTCTGATTATAACCAGAATTATTAGCTAAGAAAATATAGCGATCACTTTTACGCCAACTTGTATAAACAAAGTCCAGGACATCGAAATTTGCTCAAAATCACTCCTACGTCACTCTTCTTGGAAATATTTACCGATTGTATTGTGTGTACGTTTATGTGGAGTGAGGTAACAAATAAATGCACGTCAAGTGTGTTAATGGAGTTACATTAGACCACTATGCCGACTTGATATGCGTATAAACTATAAGATACAGAAAATAATTAATATATAACTCCATGCATGTAATCCTGATATACACCAATAGTTAATGAACTATTTGCTGATTCATATGATAACTTTAACGATGAATTGAATAGCAAACCGTGCAGGAAATCGTACTATAATTAGTTAGGTTATGAATCTGTGGGTTATGTTTACCGCGATATTTACATTTCATCTCGTACAGTGTTGCAGAGCGTTAGCAACAACTCTGTGATACATTTTCTGATAAATAAACGAATTTTGTTGACATTCTTGGACGGTTTATAGAAAGGAGTACAAACGGAGGTCTTGATTCTTTCGTATTCTTTCTTGGCACAATCTGAGGTTGTTGGATGTAACGGAATACTGGCAGTACAGTTGTGAAGTGAATTTAAAGGCATTCCTTTGCAGTGATGTTGCATTTGGCCTACATCCTGACTCACACGTGTTTATTTATAAGATACGAGAATCCATAAATTGACTTTATATGCTTTTTTTTAAATAGACATGTTTCCATCAGAATTTATCAGTCTTGGAACCAATATATTTAACTCCTTTATTTTGTTTAGTATCACAGCGTCCACAAAATAATAAATACCTTGGTACGACACTGAACACCAAGTTTTGGTGTAAAGCATACGTTAAAAATAAACGAGAAGAATGGGGTAAAATAACGCACAAACAAATCTATCTACAGGATTATTAGTAGGAAGTAGGTTTTGTCCATATATAATAAACTCCTACTTTACAAGCAGGTACTTAAACCTGTGTGGACCTATGGTATCCAACTGTGGGGTTTCACTAACCAAGTAATATCACCATCATTCAATGCTTCCAAAAGAAGGTGATAAGAAACATCGTGGGTACACCGTGGGTATAAGAAATAGAAGTCTCCACAGGTATCTTGAGATGGAATTAGTAACCAACGAAATTAGAAAGTTTGCAGATAATCATCCGAACAGACTTCTTCAGCACACGAATGTTGAGGGTATCTAACTCCTCGACAATAGTGACATTGTGCGAAGACTAAAAAGAAATAAATCTTCTGATTTGGTGAAATGATGTTACAAAAGCAGTAGTTAATAACGAATACTTTTTAAACTTAGTAATTTATGTGAGATTGATATAGTTGAATAGTCATCACACTAGGTGTTATACACAAATACCTATGAGGTGCTGTTAATTAATAAAGAAGATCTGATGTGGTCAGGCACATGACTTTATCATACTATTAAGCAGTGTTTCCCAACGCAAATGAACGCAAGCGTTGATGTTGTGACAGTACTGTCAATCATAGGCAGCGGACTGTATATACTACGTATAACTAGAAGGGACCCGCGCTTTATATTGGCTGGTGAGATTTGAGGCAGGTGCAAGCAAAAGAGACAGAGCGATGACGTGGGCTATGTGTCACTGTCTGACTACCGTAGGTAGATAGCGGAAGCCAGTAATGTTTCACTTTTTTATTTTATTCCAGCTGAACCCATTATCATAGAAAACTCAAAATGGTCTCATAGTAAACCTAAATCTTCTTTACCTGAAATTCGAAAAATTTCTTCCCAAATGTTTTTGACGCTTCCTTTTAACTGGGTGCGGAGACGCCTACATAAAAAAAAGGTTAAAAAACCCACAATAACCTGACGAGATATGCAACTTTTCAAAACGCCTATTTAGTTTTACCATAAACAAACAAAAGTTAATATAACCCTAAGTTTCTTTTTTTCTCGATTTTTTTTTAATGTAACGATAAGTTTTGTGAATTATCTTTACGATAATTAACAGATCTATCAATATCAGTACACAAAATATGGGATTGCCATTTAGAAAGTGTCGATGACGTCATAAGTCGAAGACAATTGAAAGTCGCAAATTAAATTTCATGTAAATATGTTAATTTTGAGAATTTAAAATCGACGTTTTGATGATTTATGTGAAACATTTATTTCTGCTAATATACCTTTCACAAAAATTAATAATCCCGTTTTTAAAAAAATTATCAAGAAGTATACTGGACGAGACTTACCCGATGAACCCACAATTAGAAAATATTACGTACAAGGGCATAATGACAAAACAATTTCTACAATAAAGTCAAAACTATCCCATAAATATATTTGGGTTTCTGCAGATGAAACTACGGATATGAAGGGTAGATGTGTGGTCAACGTCGTTGTCGGATTGTTGGACCCGCAAGACTTATATAAACCCTATTTAATATCTACTCAGTACCGTCAAAGCTGAAGAGATATGTAGAATAGTAAATGACGCCATAAAAAAAGGAGGAATCACAGACGCTACCAAAGTAGTACTGTTTGTTTCTGACGCTGCTGCGATTATGTTAAAAGTTGGAAAATTACATATACAACATTTTTCAAATATTCTTCATTTGACATGTTTTGCACACGCTATTCATAGAATTTGTGAATTTATTCGGGAAGAATTTCCAGACGTGAATACGCTAATAAGCACATACACAAAATTTTTATTGAAAGCTCCTTCCAGATTGTCTCTTTTCAAGGAAAAGTGACCTAATCTACCTTTGCCACCACAACCAGTTATTACGAGATGGGGTACATGGTTAGAAGCGGCAATTTTTTATGCAAGAAACTTTGATATCATCAAACCCTTCGTCTTAAATTTGCCTGATGAAGCAGTTAGTATTAAAGACTGCAAAAAAGTACTATCATTACAAGATTTGCATGAACAATTAAAATTTATTGATACAAATTTTGCGCAAGTACCTATTGCCAACCATAAAGTTTCTAGAACAACAAAATGTTGAACTTGCAAGCAGTTTTCAAAGGATTGAATCCCTGTACGAAAGGTTACGAAGCATTGAAGCACCAATCAGTAAAAAATTACAAAAAAAATTGATGCGGTAGTACATAGAAATTCGGATTTTAATATTTTAAAACAAATCTCTACGAATTCATTTACGGATGAAGGAATTTCTCAAAAATATTCCAATTTGGTGTTGGTTTATTCTTTTGCGCCTGTGACTAGCTGCGATGTAGAAAGATCATTTTCAAGGTTTAAAGACATTTTAACATCTAAGCGAAATAATTTTACTGAAGATAATTCTGAAAAATATGCAGTAATACAATCGTTCAATGCATATCCAAGAAATGAGTAAAATATTTCAGTGGGCACGTGTTGTATATAGTTACGACAAACATTTAATATTAAATTCACACGGTTTACTACCGACCGCCAGCCGCTTCGCGCCTGTGGATATCAATCCAATCGACCGCATAAGTCGTCATTGACACATGCGTGTCCGCTACGCACACTCATAGCTGGGCGACTTCTAGCACTGCGAGACATATATTTTTGTCCGGTCACTGATTATAATATACTAATGTATTTTTATAATATACCATGAATATTATAATAATAATGTTATCAAAAACAGCCAAGACGTCGTCGATCAGCTGTTGGACTCGCCTCAATTGTAAAATTTGATAATGTGCTGTAACTTCAGTCAGATGAGTTTGACGTTGGCTTGGATATAAATAATATTTGCGGATTCTAGCCAAGCAATTCTATTTAATTGCTTCTGAATCTTATGTTGTCTTGTAAATAAATTGTGAAAAAAATTGATTTCTTTTTGATATAAGCACATTGTCGACATTTTGGGATTTTTTTGTCACAGTAGAAAGCTTTTTTGTTATAACGCAGAAGCTGTTCAACCTCTTGAAGTTAATTCTTCGATAAGACAAGTGTTTCCTAATATTGCGTCAGGAAATGCAAATTTCGCAAGATTGCGTGTGTACCAGCGGTACCAAATTGGTTCAAGGTCGGGATTTCGGATATAACATGATGTGTAAGTGACCGCATTGGACCGTGGTACCCAAATGAGGCCATCGTTCCCCAAGACTAACTATACGTTCAGACCAGACAGGTGATTCATTCTTAACCTTAGGCGGCGTTCATATCTCAACATTTCTTCCTTTATTTCGTGAAGGTTAACACAGAGCGGCGACGCCTTCTATGGCACAGTTTATTTTCACACTAATCGTCATCATTTTTCTTTCTTATTGCTACGTAATGCTCTATTTTGTAATTAAAGAGAAATGTTACTTTCGAAGTGATTGAAGATTCGTAAGAAACGGTTGTTTTTTGCTGTTACGGAGTTTCTATTGATATTTTATTGTATTCTACGAATATTATCTGCCTATTTGATGTTTGTTCTTCGTATTAACAAATGAACATAATTACTGAACACCTCATCACTCACGGAAAGAAACTCTTAGGTGATTTCTTACTGTTTTACTGATTCTTTTACTTTTACTGATTAATTGTGGTAGTAATTGTGGTAATTGAAATATTTTATGGCATCACATAGGCAAATCATTTTGTTCTTTGAACCGGTATCTGAATTTTTGTAGAGATAACTACAACCTTTAACTGCAAGTAAAATTTTTCAATTTTAAATGCAGCAAAAGTTATCAAACATCAAAATATAAATTAACTAGTAGGTATCTGGTATTTTGTGTTCATGAGTATACTTTATTTATTACCAACACCAACATTTGTTCTAAAAAGTGGTTTTATTTATTTTTTATTGATAATTACAAAAAAATGAGACCACTGTCAATGACCACTGTTTTATGGCCATATTCGAAATCAGCATATCAAATTTAATAAAAAAAGTGTATTTAGGTTAAACTTACCGACAACAAATTCAAATTTGTAGACCAGTGTAATCAATAAAAAAATCAAAAACTAAAATTATTTATTTAACGCAACTAAATGGAGAGGTGTTAATATTCCATTCTTTACCACTAAACTAGAAAATATAACTGTAATATCTACAGGGTGTCCCACTTTTTTCCCGCAAAAAGTTTTTTTGATACAAAATGTCATTCTGAATAAAAAGTTTCATATGAACTTAGGGGTTTTTTCAACTTCTTAACAAGTTACAGCTGTTCAAAATGAAAATCGAGCATTTTTTAAATAATGACAACTGACAAAAATTGTTTTCAAAATAATTCTGAGTTGGCTTTCAAATCTTATATTAACGCCATTCCATAGAAATCAGACGAATAAAATGGTCAATTATATTATTTGGGTACTTGGTGAATTCGTTATTGGTTGATGTTAATCACCCGTTTTATGCTGGCGGTTCGTACAGCAAAAATAGCAAATAACTGGCAATAAGTTTAGTAGCAATTTATTTGTTATTTTTTTCTCATAAATAATACCTATTTAACAAACACTAACAAAACAAAAACAAAAACTGGATAAGTAATAAACAATACATTAACGAAGAAGAAAATAAAATACATCAAAAAAATTGTTCAAAATGACCTCCACCAATATCTATGCACTTTTGGCAACGAATTATTATCGATTCTTGCACACTACGTAGTGATTCCACATTTGTTTTAAGCATATCAAAAACGGCTTGAATTCTTTATAGTAATGCATGTCTTGTATTTATCGATGTTTCACTTCTGACTTAACGTAGCCCCAAATATGGAAGTCCAGAGAAGTAATATCAGGCGAACGCGGTGGCCATTGAACAGGCCCGGCGCGACCAATCCAACGCTGGTTGTAATGGTTATTTAACCAGTACCTCACCTGTCTTGCGTAATGAATTGGAGCGCCATCCACCTGAAACCATCCATTTTGTCGGTAATTAATTGGCACATCTTCCAAATAATCTATCAAACTATTCTCTAAGAATAACAGAAAACTATTTGCATCCACTCTGTCGGGAAGGATGTGAGGCCCAATCAGATGTGATCCCACCAGACCAGCCCAAACATTTACTTTAAATTCATGCTGATAAGATACTACTGTCGTTGTATGAGGGTTTTCGTGGGCCCATACGCAAAAATTACGGCGGTTTGTAATTCCACGACGAGTAAATGTTGCCTCATCTGTCCAGATAATTTTATTTCTTACTTTTTGTGGACTATCAACAAACCAACGACAAAAATCTAACCGGTTTCGTATATCTTGGGGCAGTAACTCTTGCACTTTTTTTGAACGGAATGCCTTTTGTCTATCGTTGCGTAAATTTCTCCATACAGTGGTTTTCGGCAATCTCGGATGGCGCGCTGCACGCCTTACACTTAAATTACGGGTTTCGTCAAAAGCATGCGAAACTCTTGCATTAACTCTTCTTACTCTTTGAGCTGCTTGGTTGTAATCTCCCACTGGTCTTCCCCTTATTCCATTTTTTCTAATCATTCTATGAATATTACTAAACACTGCAGCATCCGGAAGTCTTCTCGCTGGAAATCTTCTTTGGTATTCCCTCCGTGCCCTTCGACAATTTCCATTGCAGTATCCATAAATAAAATGAATATCGGCATATTCACTGTTAGTAAATTTTTTGGGCATAATATTGTTCGGATTTATAGTTATTTGTGAAAATTCAATAACAATCCTGTTATTAGAATTACTAGAATGACAGCAATGTGACGTATAAAATCAACCTGAAGTATTATTTTTAAAGCATTCTTGATAAATGCGTATCAAAGCCGCCTATAAAACAACTGAAAAAATGCTTGATTTTCATTTTGAACAGCTCTAACTTGTTAAAGAATTGAAAAAAACCCCTAAGTTCATATGAAACTTTTTATTCAGAATGACATTTTGTATCTAAAAAAAAATTTGCGGGAAAAAAAGTGGGACACCTGTATATAACATTTTATTGTAATCTTTGTTACATGTAATCTTATATAAACAGAAATATAACTGTTATATTTATACAACTTCTTATGCCCTCCTACGAATATACAGGGTGTCTCACGGAACTGGTACATTACAAGTTTCTCATGTTCTACTATTTCTGGAGACTTGAAATTTTGGAATTAGAATTTACTCGATCTGAGCTCTTCAGCTAAAATATTGTCAAGTTAACTGTCACGTCCGGTCACCGAAAGTCGGTATCAACTTTGTTATTTTAAATGGAATGATATAATTTTAATTTTATTTTTGGTTTCTACTTATCAAAATACATCATTTTTAATAAGGTTTCCCTATACCTAAATACCACCATTTTTGAGTTTCCTTGATTTTACTAATTTTTTTGTGCTTTTCGGGGTTACGTTTAAAATTAAATATCTCGGTTATCATTGAAACTAGAAGTAAATACTAGAAATATAATCATGATATCTTATACAGGCTGTTCAAAATTTACAACACAATAATTGAATTTTCAAACGTAAAAAACTCATTTTTTCAAATGGAACACCCTGTATTCCGATATGCCATTCTATAGGAAATCTTATTCCCTATCAATCAATATTAGGGTTCCCTATATCTATCTTTAATAATTTTCGAGATATTGTCACTTTTTCTTTAAATCCATTTTGAATATATACTCCCATTTAATAAATGGGGACGAAATTAGATACGAAATTTACAACGAAAATTTAAATAGTGATAGATATTTAGAAATTTTGCGTGGATGTGTGAACAATTTTTGCGAAACTCTTCCCCTCAATATTTTACGCGACTGCTTTTATCAAATGGACGGCGCACCGGCACATTCTTCGCATGTGGTATCCATTCAACTTAATCAGCTGTTTAACGATAGGTGGTTCGGAATTAGGAGACCCTGGCGGTGGCCACCAAGCTCACCAGATTTAACACCATTAGACTTTTATTTCTGGGGTCATGTGAAAAGTCTGGTCTATTCCACACCAGTTAATACTCGAGAAGAATTGACTAACAGAGTAATAGCCGCCATTAATGGACTTCAATGACAAGAAATCCGAAGAACGACGATGACAGAAGTACAACGAAGAGTTTTAAAATGTTTGGAGCAGAACGGGCAGCAGTTCGAACAAAATAATTAAGTTTTAATTTAAGTTAGATATCCCAAATATATTATTTTAGTTTTACCAAACGTTTTCATGCATTTTTCTGTTTTCCTGCTGTTCGAAAGTTGTTACATTCCTATAAATGAAGAATAAATCGTTTTGTATTTAGTTTGCATTCTTTAATACTGACAATATCTCATAAACTATTATACATCCTGTATAAGATATCATGAGAAAATCACCAGAAAATTAGTAAAATCAAAATAACTTAAAAATGGTGATGTTTAGGTATAGGGAGACACTCTCAAAAATGATGTATTTTGATACGTAGAAACCAAAAATAAAGTTAAAAATATATCATTCCTCTTAAAATAACAAAGTTGATACCGACTTCCGGTGACAACAACAAAATTACAAATTGGCAACATTTTTTAATAATAATAATGTTTATTTCTCACTAAAAACTGTGGGTATCCTACCGATAACTGTCTATCGCTTGTTGTTGAAATCGGGTCACGGTAAATAAAGAATAACTTCATGTCTCCTTTAAATAACAGAAACGTTGGACATAAAATCAAAAATAACATGGCTTTAAAATAGGTTTCCTTTGATACCTCACACAACCTTTTTTTCTGTGGGTTGTTTTCAAAAATTATACCAATATCAGGTACTTCCGTTTGAACCGGACGTTGATAACATGAATTCAGCAGAAAAAGTTCTATTTACTTTTAAATTTGGAATACAACTCGGTAGTGAAAACCGTAACTAGCTATCGTCTTTTGTTTTGGAATTATATATTTATGCTAATTCGGAGATATTAAAATAACCAATCATTCCTATTGTAGACCAAACTTAACTCAAGTAGACAATTTGTAAACATGTGCGTGCTTCATTGTTACTGTTATAGGTGAGATTATTGTCGTACTGGCACACATAATTGACCCGGTTGCTAAGAAACATTCAGTGTCATCAAAGTTACATATTCGATCGTCTATTGATTGAAATAATTCCACTACGTACACAACTTGATAACAACTTTAAATTGGCTAGGTTTAATTGACTATTATAGATGCCTAGTTCAAAAATAAATTTGGTAGTGTTTAATTCTAAAATTTAAAACGTATCTTTTATAGTTGCATGTTTTGATAATATTGCGTGGCAATTGTAAGTAGTTAAGTAGAAAAATATCAAGAACATTTCATGTGAAACGCAACAAAATTAAACGACATAATTTGCTGCTCAAACAAAATAGCGCAAATGTCTCAAACCAATAAACAAACTATTTAACGAAAACGAGAATTACCAAGGTTAACAAAGAAAAGTAGTAACCTGATTTTCACAAATTAGTACCTCTGTATTGGGGTTTCTAGTACAGTACTAGCAGAAAAAAACAAACAAACAAACATAACAATTCAACAATGGCTTTGTTAGTTGTACATATACCTGTTCTGTCATACGTTACTGACAAATCGGATATAACATACGACAAAAAATGTTGAATGAAACATTTTGTTCCATAACTAATAACAACTATTTTTTTTTCTAGTTTGTTTATGCAAACATGATACCGTTGTTTTTCGAGATTTTAAACAATAACTAAAGTATGATAATTGTTATTTTTTATCTTGACATGCGGTTAGATTTCACGGTTTGGGAATAACAAAAATAAATAAAAGCAATAACAAGAAAAACTTGTAACACAACAACAGTTACTTCGAAAACAATTTTTTACATTTATTAAAATTGGAATTTGTTCCCGTGAACTGTGTTATTGTAATTCTCATTCCCTGGATTTAAAAAATAAATTTTGCAACTGTTAACATAACACAAAACATAGGTACAGGGCGATACATAACTCAACGCGTTGATTACTTGAATATTTGACATTTTGTACCTTTTTTAGTATTTCTGTTTTTTCATCAATTACTAGGCAGTGGAATAGACCAGGAGTGGCCAATTTTTGTTTACTTAAGATCTACCTTTTATCTTTAAAATATGCCGCGATCGACACGTTGTCATAGGCGTAGGACTCCCGCGAACTATGGGTAGTAGATACGCAAAATATATGTTAAAAACTATTTTTTTTTATTTTTTATATCACCTATTAAGTTTTCGATATAAAGGCATAAAGTTCATTATAAAAATGCACAGTATGGCTGAAAATTTGATTTTAAGATTTCGCGACACTATTTTTGCCAGGAAAATTAACATGGAAGATTTTTAGACTTATATTCTAAAAATTTTAGACTTTTGTTAATCTATCAATAGATCGTGGGAGTTCATCTCGTACTGAAACAACTTGTTTATCTACCTACGTTGTTTATCTACGAGTAACATTAACATATTTCATTGGGTTTGAGCTGAAAGGATAGCCCTTTGCTAATATTTTTATCTTGTTGAGTTGAAAGGTTAGTCCTTTGCGAATATTTGTTTATCTTGTCGAGCTGAAGGTCAGCTCTTTACTCAAATGTCAATTTATTTTGTTTGGTTGAAAGGTTAGCCCTTTTCTAAAATTTATTTATTTTGTTGAGCTGAAAGGTTAGCTTTTTGCGAATATATATTTGTGTCAGCCCTTCACTGGCGTAGTAGGTAATTTATTTTGTTGAGCTGAAAGGTTAGCCCTTTGCTAAAATGGTTTTGAGCTGAACGCTTAGCCCTTTGCTAATATTTGTTTATCTTCTTGAGATGAATAGTTGTCCCTTTGATCATATTTGTTAATTTTTTGAGATGAAAGATGAGCCCTTTGCTAATATTTGTTCATCGTGTTGAGATGAAAAGTTCCCAATTTGATAATATTTGTTTATATTGTTGGAGATGAAAGGTCGGCCCTTTACTAATATTTGTTTATCTTGTTAAACTGAATGATTAGTGCTTTGCTTATTTGTTTATGTTAATGAGCTGAAAGGATGACCCCTTGCGAATATTTGTTTATTTTGTTGGGCTGAAAGGTTATAGCTTAACATGCTAATATATGCAGCTGAGCTGAAAGGTGGTTTGCTTTTTGCAATTATTTGCCTATGTTTTGAGTTTAAAATTTTAACGTTTTGAACGCAAAACGAAAAGAAATACATGTTGGCAACTTGATTATTGTTGAATGAGTAACACCTTTGAATTTCGGCAAATTATGAATTGTCGAATGGAAGTATGAATGAGTTAGTGAGACCAAGTTTATCATTGAAGACAATAGTTCTGGAGACTGGCTTAAAAAACTGCTATCGGTAAACGGACAGTTCTGTGAGATCGAAACTTGATTCTTGATTTGAAACTATCTTTCATCTTCCACATTCGCTAACAATAGGGTTATATCCTTAGGGAGAAAAACAAAGGTTGTTCACTGTTCAAGTAGTATATTGGGCAATTAGTTAACAACTGTCAATCAAATTAATTAAATTAGATCAGGTTAATTGTAATAAAAAAAAATATTCAATTCTTAATTTTTAAATATAACAACTTCATATTTCAATTTCTAGTTATACTCCTACAAATAACAGCGTATCCCATCAAAATATGCAAACTATTCATTGTCCTAGTACGCAAATATTCAAAACTGTGCTCCGCAACTCTGTTGCAACAAAAGAAAAATTGCACGACAAATTTTTCCGTTCACATTGGTATACCGTAGTTTTCTTTCATTTTTGCTAAATGCGTCGCAATTCCACATACGAATAGTTGCCATACGCATGGAAAAAGATAAGATAGCGATGGTACTTTGAAAACAAAAGACGCTCTTACGCAATGTAGAACGATTTACAACAACTTGTTAAGATTTAGACATAGATTCACTATATTGATAAATAAACTATATCGATAAATCGAAAAATTACCTTCAATGTCAGAGAGGAATGTATGTATCTACACGTCTATACGTATTGTAGGTATGTATATTGCTCGTCTGTTTGCTTTGTCCACGTGGCAAACTCGTCACTTATCAGCTGGGTTCCCCAAGGTTACGACATTGAAACCGTCGTGTACACTGTATACATAGATATATCGCAATTATTGCTAAAACGTGTTCTGTTAATTTTTTAGATTTTTCCATAGACGGGCTTGAAAGATGAAAGAAATGGAAAATCAGTAATTTTGACTCACACTATCAAGACTATTCCTTTGAATAGTCTAAAGCGATGAGTCTAAAGCCGGGGCTACACATTCGTATACTTGCCAAATATCAAATATTTGCCAAGTATATGAATATCTGTCAAGAAAAAACCTGCTCTATTCAATTCGTAGCGAGTCCACCTCTAAAATAAATTTATATATTCTACGTTCGGCTGTGTGGACGAGTATTTTTACGCCATATACTTGGTATTTGCAATACCCAGTTGAAGTGGGTATAGCAAATGCAAAGACGACATATATTGGTGCATTTATTTGTACTCGATGAACATTTTAGTACGCTGTTTAATTTTTCCATTTTTTAATTTCGTTTTGTGTGTAGTACGTCGTATACGAAGATTGACAATAGATTTGTATTTATTAGTAAGATTTTTGATTTTTCTAAAGGGCGAAAACCGCATAAAATTGTAATTTTGTGAAACCGTCAGACAGACAGTTTTCCGGAAACCGTCAGAGAGAAATTTAAAAAAAAATTGTTGTTTTTACCTGTCCACATAAACGCAATGTTATTTCTTTCCTAGAAAAACGTACACCATTATACTGAGTGTATCCTAAGTTGATGCTTTTCTATGAACAATATAGATGATACTCATTTGTGAGCTTTCAAAATATAATCCTTTTCTTAAATAAAAAAGCTACACAAAATTGTCTCTACTATTAAAACAATTTTAATCGTTTTCGTTTCTCTTCAAGTAATAAACATCATAAAAATTTTATAGACAGCATGTCTATAAAATAATTTATTTGGAAAATTATACTTTATTTGCTTGTATTTATATATTTGTCGATTTTTATGAAGTTTATCATTTGAAGAGAAACGAAAGCGGTTAAAAATATTCTAATAGTAGAGACAATTTTGTGTAGCTTTTTTATTCAACAAAAAGATTATATTTTGAAGGCTCGTTTGTTTAAATTTTTGTTTCAGAAGCTAATTGATCTGTATTTCAGACAATCTTAGGACATATTTATACAACGAACCTAGTAGTACAATTGGATTTAGTAGAACTTTAGAGATGACGAAGAAACCATATCTAACATTTCTTTTATGGGCAATATCTTCCTAATTTAAATAAAAAAAATAATATTTTTTCTCATGAAAATAATAATTTATTTAAACTAGTTCACATCAAATGACCAATTGTATAGTTTTACTGTCTGTTAAAATAAGATGCTGCGAATTAATAATACAGAAAGCTGATGAATTAAACAAAAAATCATTAAAATGAAACAAACAGTTCCGTCAAGATTTGTTTTGTAAATTTCCACAAGAATGCCCTTGTTAGTACGCAGTGAATTCTGCACTTAGGTAATTAAAAATATGTCGGCATTATAAAATAAAACCTTGCTTGTTCGGAATCAAATTATCAGTTTGATTTGACAAAGCTAATGTGCAAATAAGGCGAACTAATCAAAAAAATAGCTAGTGCCCATTCGGTACGCACATGTAGCAAGTCTTCAAAGAAGATTTTCATGTATTAGAAAATGCTATGTGGCGATGCATCAATGTCCGATGCATTTACTGTTGCAGTGCAACTCTGACGGTCCGAAATCACAAACGAATATTGTACAAATTTGTTGGTATGTCATAGATTTTTTTGAGTTTTATAAAAATCAGCCGGTAATCAAGGATGGATGAAAAATATTCGGTGAACGAACTTAAAAGGAAAAATAAATCACTCATGGCATCGTTTAGATCAATGAATAACAAACATTTTCGATTTGCGTGGCAAAATATTTGCCAAACATTTAACATGTGGCAAATATTTAATATTTGGCAAGTGTGCGAATATGTAGCCCCGGCTTAATATAGTGTGATACATTGTGTGATGTATCGACAACATTTAGTAGCAATAAATGAGTGATCGCTTGCATAAGTCATTACAATACTTAATAATACAATACAAATAAGTTTGGGAACCACTGATCTAGACCAATAACTTGAAAATGCCAACTCATAAGTATGTAAACTATGTACAGACAATTTTTATAGAGAATTAAAAATCACCTGACTAAATCACATCTATTAAAATAATTATTTTTAATGTTAGTATATTAAATTCTAATTTTTAAACAACTACTGTCTTAGTTTTTGTCTGAAAATTACGCTTTTTAATGACTGATAAATCTAAATATACCGTTTGAAATCAAGTAGGAAACAAACACTCATCATATTTAAACAAAAAAACGTGTTATCGTGTTCCTTTTTCGAACAAACATTTATTGTCTAACTCATTTTCTTAATAATAAAAATGTGCAATGCTACTGGGAATTGAGACAGCCGTGACGCATTTTGACCGTAATCACGTTTCCGTTTCTATTTTTGGGCATTTTTTTCCAGACGACTCATTTATCAAATAAATATTATCACATACATGGATCACTTCATTATCTGTTATTGTCTTAGGTTAGTATTTTTGTATCGACGAATACAAAGTTTACTAATGATTAAAATTAAAATCTCATCCTCAAAAGTTTTGTTTGTGGACTGATGACAAAGTGACTTGACGAGAAAACAAAATCACAAAATATTTAAATAATATATCCAATTATGTTAAGAATTAAAACACAAACAAAACGGCTTTTGTTTCATTCGAATATCTCTACCCGTTTCAGAGATATTCAAAGTTGAATTTTAGATCTAGCAATCCATGGCGAGGTTATTTTCGAAATATCTCGAAAACAAAGAAAGGTAGATATGCCATGTTGGGTATCAAATGAAAGGAAATTTCGAGTACTATTGTGCGAAAAAATAGTTGACTCATTTTACATGGCCTGTTTTGACAGAAAATACAAATACCTCTAAATTACTATATAATATTATTTACTTCTTTAAAGAAATGGTGGGAAGGAGCAGCTTATAATTCCATTTTGATACTCCTTATCATCAATTGTTTTTGCAATATTACCAATATCCGAAAACCATGGCCAAATACGCGTAGATAACGAACAATTGTCACACAAGTACACGGTTTTGCGTTTTTTTGCCGATAGGCATCTATAGTACGTGCAGGTACTTCAAATTTGACCGGCGCTCGCTAAAACAAAAGATACCGCGACGTTCTTTGTTCGCAATACGAAATTAAATGATTCTCATTGGCATTGCTCGAGCCGAAATAAAACATAATGACAGCCGACAATCGAAGGTCTTACCTAACGCTCGCACGCTATAAAAACACAAATTACTTAACGGGGAAAAAACAAAAGTTACAAAATATTAAAATAATATATCTAATTATGTTAAGAATTAAAACGCTAATACAACGGCTTTTGTTTCATTCAAATATCTCTACGCGTTTCGGAAATATTCAAAGTTGAATTTTAGATCTAGCAATCCATGACGATGTTGTTTACGAAATATCTCGAAAACGAAAAAGCGTAGATATGCCGTGTTGGGTATCAAATAAAAGGAAATTTTGAGTATTATTCAAAAATATCCCACACGACAACGTAGCATTAATATTTAAGTCAGTTTTTTAGATTTTTGTATCTGTAAAATTGTACAAGTAATTTCTGATTTCTATATGATCTCTCATGGCGATCGCACGATATAGAAACAAAAATTACTTAGAAGAAAAGAAGCGACCAAAATTTATTAGTTTTCTAAAATATTTAAATATTATATCTAATTATGTTAAGAATTAGAATTCAAATCAAACGGCTTTTGTTTCATGCAAATATCTCAACGCGTTTCGGAGATATTCAAAGTTGAATTTTAGATCTCAGCAAGCCATGACGAGGTTATTTTCGAAATATCTCGAAAACGGATAAAGGTAGATATGCCGTGTGGGGTATCAAATGAAAGGAAATTTCCAGTATTATTCAAAAATATCTCACACGACAACGTACCTTTAATATTTTAGTCCATTTCTTAGATTTTTGTATCTGTAAAATTGTACGAGTAATTTCTGATTTTTATATGAATTCTCATGGCGATCACAAGATATAGAAACAAAAATTTCTTAAGAAGAAAAGAAACGACCAAAATTTATTAGTTTTCTAAAATGTTTAAATATTATATCTAATTATGTTAAGAATTAGAACACAAATCAAACGGCTTTTGTTTCATTCAAATATCTCAACGCGTTTCGGAGATATTCAAAGTTGAATTCTAGATCTCAGCAAGCCATGACGAGGTTATTTTCGAAATATCTCGAAAACGGGAAAAGATAGATATGCCGTGTTGGGTATCAAATGTAAGGAAATTTCCAGTATTATTTAAAAATATCATACACGACAATGTATCTTCAATATTTCGATCAATTTCTTAGATTCTTGTATCTGTGTAGTGTACAAGTAATTTCTGATTTTTAGATAATCTCTCCTGACGATCACAGACTATAAAAACTTAAATTACTTAACGAGGAAAAAAACGAACAAAATTTATTATTTATCTAAAATTTATAAATAATATATCTGTATATGTTAAGAATTAGAACACAAATAAAACGTCTTTTGTTTCATTCAAATATCTCAACGCGTTTCGGAGATATTCAAAGTTGAATTTTAGATCTCAGCAAGCCATGACGAGGTTATTTTCGAAATATCTCGAAAACTGGAAAAGGTAGATATGCCGTGTAGGGTATCAAATAAAAGCAAATTTTACGTATTATTTAAAAATATTCTACACGAAAATGTATCCTCAATATTTTGTACAATTTCTTAGATTCTTGTATCTGTATAGTGTACAAGTAATTTCTTTATATAATCTCTCCTGATGATCACAGACTATAAAAACTTAAATTACTTAACGAGAAAAAAAACCAACAAAATTTATTATTTATCTAAAATTTATAAATAATATGTCTGTATATGTTAAGAATAAGAATCCAAATTAAACGGCTTTTGTTTCATTTAAATATCTCAACGCGTTTCGGAGATATTCAAAGTTGAATTCTAGATCTAAGCAATCCATGACGAGGTTGTTTTCGAAATATCTCGAAAACGAAAAAAGGTAGACATGCCGTGTTGGGTATCAAATGAAAGGAAATTTCCAGTATTATTCAAAAATATCTCACGCGAAAACATATCTCCGATATTTTTGCGACTTTCTCACGTTCGCGCGCGCATATGTGTAAAGGTCATTTCCGATTTTCGTATAATCTTTCCTGGCGAGCTTCGACAGATTCGGACAGCTAAATTTAACTTGGCGCGAGCCGTAATATGGTAGTAATTAGAAAGTTCACTGATGATATAACCTAACTTTCCATTTCATTCAGAAACCTATACACGCTCCGCAAACACTACGCAATATCGTTTTGTAGCAAATTATATGCTGAAATGAGCAACAGCATCTCTAGAAAAAAAATAGGAAACATAATGGTACATTGTGTTTGTGAAACAATTGCCTAGACGATACAAACAACCAGTGAAAGTTGTTGTATATTTTTGAGCAAGTGTAATTTGAACAACAATAGTATAATAGTATAATACGTTCCGAAAAGTCTTTAATCCTTTTATTATAGTAGTTAAAATATTTTGAAGGTTACTATTTCGTACAATAAATAGGCATAAATTTGTTTTTTTGTGGTTTAGTCGTACTATGTTGGCTTTTTATTAGTTTTTATTGGTTTATTTTTGGATTATTTTGTACAGAGCCATCTATACAACAATAGTTCAGTTACTTATTGGATTCACGCATACTAGCGCCATCTGTGTGGAGAAAAATAAATTAGCACTGAAATCCAAGACAGTAACCTGTAAACCGCTGTATGATAAAATAATTCGTAATTTGTTCCATTATTAGATGACTAATCTATCTATTTATACCTAATAATACATTTCCTCAAACAAAATTGATAAACCGCCAAAAATCTCTTTTGTGACGCACCAAAAATGACGAAATAAACACAAGTAGCCTCGCGTCAACTTTGAAATAATAAATTTGATTGACACCAATGCAGCAGACATTTCAAATTTCTCGCGTAACGCAACAACAGAAAATTCTTGTGCAATATGGGGAGACAGAGCGGCGGCGGTAAAAGCGGTGGCGGTAGAGGCCCACCCCCAAGGTCGGCCCCAATTCCCCAAAAAAGGCAATTTTCCAGGTATTTCACAATCAAATCACGTTATTTTAGCATCAGGAAAAAGCCAGACAACTCGTGACACCTATTAAAAAAAGTTGGAAGCTCGTGTTTATGTTATTTGGCAATATAATCAATGCACAGTGGTGGATTCTAACCTAATTTTTATATGACTAATTTAAAGAAATTAAATGTTATAGGTGTTGTGATATTACGAATAAGTTTAGTTATAAATATAATTAGTACGATCATAAATAAATAGTCTGATATTCTGCAATTAGAGACACAAATTCGTAAACTATGATTAATACCCCCCTGTATGGATTTTGACCCTTTGACGTACTAAGATTTCCCGCTACTATTCCAGACATACTTCCACGACCCATCTCTTTTTTCTCATTGCGTAATTCCGCTGACGTACTCCAAACTAATTCCGGAAATAGATCACATGTTCTAGAAAAGTGACAGTTGCTATAAGATTCACGAATATCCAGCTCCATTGCGTAATTGGTTATAAACCTTCATTAAGAGCGTTTTTACCTTACTATTTACCTTTAAAAGACAACAAACATGCCGAGACGCGGACGTGCTAGTAGCCCAACGCCCAGAGCGGCCCCCATGATGCGGAGTTCACCGCCACCGAGGTATTTAAGCGTGTAGAGTTTCTAACCTCAAAATTGCATGTCATTATTGCGTATTTAGTGGGATTTTGGTGTTTTTTCGTGGATTTTTTTTTGATTTTTTCGTTTGTTTTTAGTGTACCCGCTAGGGCCCCCATGCAGACCGCCCCAGCACCCATGCAGGCCCCAGTACAAGCGGCCCCAAAACAACCGGGATTGTTTGGACAAATGGCTGCGACAGCCGGTGGAGTTGCCGTTGGATCTGCCGTTGGACATACCATCGGACATGCGCTAACCGGTAAGTTAATTCCGAAGGATTTTGCGTTATAGAAAAGTTTGAACAGTTTTTGAGGTTATATAATACTTTATGCGGACAATCTTGTTGCTTGTGGTAAAAAGTGTTAAAAAATAAACAAAAAACTGATTCCTAATATAATACACATCTGTGTTTTATTATGACAGTCTTGAGAAATATAATAAAACGTAGAACTGACATCTATGTGTTTTTATTGAATACAATTTATAATCTATTAATGATTTATAAGTCGTAGATAAATTAGCGTATTTAACTAGCACATAATGGCTATATTTCATAAGTAAATTATAACCTCAATTATACGTTTGTCAAATATTAGTAGATGTTATCACAGATGGCCCAAACTTTGGACCCGTCTAAGGTACAAGATCTGACAGTTGTCTAAGCTGTACCTCCACTCCAAGTAGTTTCTCTTGCATTAAAAGTAAGGTAAATGCCCACGGCCGTCCTAAGATATTTGACGCCTGTGGGCTACTAAAATTAATGGCGCCCCTCTTCATAACAAAATACACGAGATAGCTAACGGATGCAGGGACCAACAAAGTTATTCAAAAGTGTCAGAACTAGAAAAAGCCAATTCATTATCATTATACTAAACAAAAACATAATATTTATACAAAATTCGAATAAAAGACGAAATGAAAAAAACCATCGTTTATAGTAAACAAAAACAAAAGTAACTTATATATTTGTTGTCCGTGCTTCTTCTTTTACAAATTGATATCACACGTATCTTAATTATTAAAATTATTAAAATAATTTAATTTGTTTTGCCCTAAAGAATTTGTAGTAACATTACTAAAAATGCGCAGTGCGTAGTGCTGTGGCCACGTTAGGAAATGTAGACGCAGTTTTTGAGTCAATTATTTATTACCCTTGAAAAATTACCAAAAGCTTTATGTTGAAACATTTGATTAGATTTGCCATCAAATATAAAATAACCTTACAAAAACATTACTCAGCAGTTCCTGTACTGCGGGAATTACTACAAATTCCCTTTATAAGGAATAAATTGGGAATAAATTGGCTTTTAAACCATTCTTCCATATAATAAATTGTCAGCCTAGTTTGTACGAAAATAGTCCAAATTTTCAAATTTTGCCAACATAGCTTTTGTGTTACATAATTCGATAAGCAAATTTCACATCGATTAATCGATTAAGTACATAATAATTTATAGTATATATAGTACGTCTTTACATCCCTAATAAGTAAAGCAGCTGGTCTCCGTCTGGTTCTATACAAATCTGAACCGCTTTTTCTCTACTGTAAATGTTATTGTTTTGGATTTAAGCCATTTAAATATTAGGACGACACTGTTCAACATTTTAGTGGAAGTTGTTATTTTCATATTTATGGTATGTAGACATTGAGCGCGTAAAGTATGAAAAGATGAGAAAATCTAAATGAGGGTTAGTTGTTGTACAAAATTCTCGAACACGTTGATTTTTAACTCTTGGGAACATGGATATTCCGAATAGAATATGAAAATGCGTTTTGGGTAAAATTAGTTGCACTGTGAACGAACACGGACTCTCCCGTAAGATTGTTGAAACAAGTTAGATAAAAATGTCAAAAACCTGAACCCAATGTTCTAGAAACCTCAAAAAGGTCTCATAGTAAACTTTGTACGTTTACCTGAAATCCTGAAAGTTTGTTCACAAATTATTTCAATCATTTACAACGATTCTAAGTAGTGTGCTGATGGTTCAATTCCTATTGCAAACATATGTACATATGTACCTAAAACTGCTCTTCGCTTTTCATTCACAACAAAATCCTTAATTTTATATAACTCTAATTAACATGTCTAAAAAAATACCACCTCATAACAAGCCAATATAAAATAAAAGCACAGTAAATTTGGAACACCAAAGTAAAAGATGCAGTTATCATTATTAACAATGAACAACAATGAAACCATGATCAAGTAGATCAGTATCTCATATATCTTTTCATGATCTCATTTACATGTTTACTAGATGTCTCATATATTTTGATAAGTAAAATATGGCAAACCTAGGCTGGCACATCATAGAAAACTTGCGGTAACCGAACCAAACCCGAATGTTTTTCATTGATACTCCATATACAGGGTTAGCCAAAATTACCGGAACACCTAAATAATTCTCCAACCGCAAGATATTTCCAAAAATTGTTCAAACAAATGTTTTTTGGCTTTAAACAAGCTATCTTTTAAATATATTTTCAATATACAGGGTGCTCATTTTATTATCGAAATTTGGAAACATTTCATTTTTTTAAATAGATGTTATTATATATTATTACAGTTTTTAATTCTAAGAATTTTTTATACGAATCATTTTTTTTATAAAATGCATTATTTTTTAATTAGAAGCTATTAACCAAAAATAGTCAACATTATCGGAACACCTAAATAATTCTCCAACCGCAAACAAATTCGAAAAAATTTTCGAATACAGATTTTTTGGGCTTAAACAACCCCTCGTTTAAATATAGTTTTGATATACAGTGTTCGTTTTATTATGGAAATTTGCAAACCATTCCATTTTCTTATAGAACAGCCTGCATACTTTTATTTTTTAATTCTAAGATTAATTCTAAGAACATTTTATAGAAATAAGTTTTTTTTTTTGAAAATCCATTACTTTGGAGTTATTAGCAATTAAGCAAAACTACTGAACTTCAAATTAACACATACATACTCAGTTATTTTAATGTGACAGTTTGTACATTTAATTTAATTATATTTAATTGTGTTGTTATTTTCTCATGATTTTTTTATTTTTTACCCGGTTTGGTTAAAATAATAGTTCGTGAGTATTGATAACGCTTATAACTAAAAAATTAAAATTTATAAAGAAATAAATTCCAACATAACATTCTAGAATTAATCTTAACATTAATTTTTTAAACTATACAGGCTGTTCTGTTAGAAAAAGGAAAGGTTTGCAAATTTCCATAATAAAATAAACAGCCTGTATATTAAAAATATATTTGAACGAGAGGTTGTTGCTTTTATTTGACACATTTTTAGTTTTTTTACAGTTGAAGAATTATTAAGGTGTTCCAGTAATTTTTACTATTTTTTGTTAATAGCTTATAAATAAAAAATAATGCTTTTGAGAAAAATATGATTCCTATAAAAAACTCTTAGAATTAATCTTAGAATTAAACAATTTAATAATATATAGTGTTCTATTTAAAAAAAAGGATAGGTTACCGAATTTCTATAATAAAATAAGCACTCTGTATATTGAAAATATATTTAGACGATAGCTTGTTTTAAGCCAATAAATTATTGTTTGAACAATTTTTTGATATTTTTTACGATTGCAGAATTATTTAGGTGTTTTGTAATTTTGACTAACCCTGTATAAGTAACTTGGCAAATAGGGTATTCCGGTGTTTTTGAAATTGTCATTTTTTACATAGTATGGGTGCTACTGTTTGCTACTTCACAAGTAAAATATGAAACATTGTTTTAAATTAAGAGAAATCGTTGTTTGAAGTTTGAATTACGATTGGTCTTTGTGACGTCACAAAGACCGCTCAAAGTGAGCGACTTGACAACGGTGCTATATCTAGGGTGCACGTAGTAAATTTTTGTCTTCTGTTGTGTCAACGTTTAGAATCGCTCGTTTGTTGACACCTGCTTTGGTTATTGAGGTTACATCAAACCCTTGTTCAAAATGTATAAACTCCAACGCCGACATTGTTCTGTGCCGGGCTGTAACAGCAGTAGAACAGTAACTCCTGATAAGATTTTCTTTACATTGCCGACTAGCGAGATGAGAGATGTTTGGCTTCAAGTTTCAATGATCAAATCATCTCTCAAAAAAAGTTACCTTTATTCGTTGTCAAACAACAGGGTCGCCAACCGTCAACTTGGCCGATCAGCTGTTCGAGAGCTGTCCGCTGTTGCCACCGCTAGTAGGGATCGGTAATCATCGTGTATTTCCGAGGGTGGTCGGTGAATTCAAACGAAATGCACTTTTAATTGCAATTATCTCATAGAAAAACTAAATAAAAAAGCTCATAGCTTAACTTTATGAATCCTCATAAATTGTACAATAGGTTAAACCGAATATCTGCTTAAATTTTGACATGACTGGAATACCCTATTCTAAGAGCAGACATACAATGTTCTATTTCATTTAGAAGAGGTTATTTGGTTGATTTTGTCATGAAAAGATTTATTATAAAATGAACTAATAGCAAAATAACTAATAATAACATAAAATATAACACCAATAAAAATTGCCGCCCCCAAAAGGTTGGCGCCCCAGGTAGGGTTGTTATAAAAAAACGTTTTTTTTAATTTCAAACAAAACAAGCATGTTTTTTAAATAAAATGATGGTTTTAAACACGAAACAATGTTTTTAAACAATTCATAAAAAAAACATGTTTTAAACATGAAAAAAACATGTTTTAAACATGAAAAAAACATGTTTTAAACATGAAAAAAACATGTTTTAAATCACCCAAAAGAAAACATGTTTTAAATAAGGAATAAAAATTGTTTGAAACATGTTTTAAATCACGCAATTGTTTTATTTGTAAACATTTTCATCGGCGTTTTTTTCAGACGTCAGTTCTCAGTGGAGTTAAATCTGTTGTGTGAATGACTTTTTGTTGTCAGTAATGCAATTTCGGCCAAAATCGAGTTTTTATTTTAGTTAGTGTTTTTGACAATTTTCGACTGTTTTCACAAATTCATAGCCACCAAGGTTAATACACACAAAAGTTATTTTGGCGTTGCGAAAAAAACTGTTTTAAACAAGTTGAAAATAAAATAGTTTACAACAAAATATTTGTTTTAAAACATGTTTAAAACAATATTTTTAAAAAAATTATTTAAAACAATGTTTTTAAAAAAATGATTTAAAACAAAATATTTGTTTTAAAACATGTTTAAAACAATGTTTTAAAACATAACAACCCTGGCCCCAGGGCTATAGATAGCCCATTTAGCCCTGTGGTTAGGGTGGCCCTGGCTATAACGATGAATTGAATAGCAAACTGTGCAGGAAATCGTAACTATAATTAATTAGGTTATGAATCTGTGAATTAATATTATTTTTTATAACTAACAACGAAATAAACATTATTATTACATATTACTATATAAAGTATTTTTATTACTTTATATATTTCTATTATTATTTTTATTACTTTATAAAGTAAAAATTGATTATAATATTAAAATTTACTTGTATTTTTAGGTGGATTCAGTGGTAGTGGTAATCAGCAAGCGGCGCAACAGGCCCCACCGGCACAGGAATATCGTCAAGACGGACACGAGCCGACAGGGCCATGTGCGTGGGAAATTAAGCAATTTTTAAACTGCGCGCAGACTCAGTCGGACCTAACGCTATGCCAAGGTTTCAACGAGGCCATTCAGCAGTGCAAGATCAAGAACGGCGTTCAATAAGGCGAGGGGGCCCCCTCCATCACCTATCCGAGCCCCCTTGGTCTGCGCGAAGCAGTGATTCCGTAGTGACTAGAAAACTGTGCATAGTAATGCCCGCTGCGACTATTAAATAAATAAATAAGTATCTCTATACACTACACATATATAAATAGATAGATAATGCTGAATAAATAATTACTACGATTGTTGTTGTACACAAATTTCTGAGTAAAACGCAATTTAATGTCTTAGCGGACCCTTGTTTGTTTTTTGTGACTTTTTCGTTTGTTTTATTAGTTTTTATTTTAGTTGATTTGTTTCGTTTGTCGGTGTTCCCGATTTTTTTTTACGAGATTTTGTTATGTCGTACGAAAGTTGTTGTAAATAAATACATGGTTTATTTATTAAGTAGGTTATAAGCTGTTATTTTTTACCTTGATGATCATTTTGATTTAAGACTAAACTGAGTTGCTAAGTTAAAATTAAAAAAAGAACGTACAGAAAAGTTAAAATTACTTTTTTAAAGAAAAATAATTGGAAATTCGAAGTAAACAAAGTGAGGTAGAAGTAGAACTTTAATTGTAACACAACACAACAAAAGATACTGTGAAAATCAGATATGATTTTACTTTTTGTCACAGAGACAAAATATCATTTAGATTTTAGAAACCAGAAGTCAACATCTACAAAGAAAAACAATTGAAATGATCTGTGCCTTTTGTACCGACTCCGGGTCCATGTTTAAATAATGTAGAAAAAGATATGCGAGATGGCCGTTGCCTCAATTGATAGTAAACGATTAACTAAACATATTATTAGGTCTTCCACAAAGTAAATATAATTTAATTACAAAACACACAGATCGGTGGTGAGTGATGATTAGCAAAATGATTATTGTGAGTCGCTTGCCGCGTCGCATATATAGTTTATGTATTTCCAATTTCCAACAACCAACTTCAATATGTTAATTATGATAGCTCGATCATCTACAAATAAAAAATTCCGACTTTGATGCATACTTATAGACGAATTAGAACTTTCCAAAGTGAAGCGTCAACGTGTGGTTTTCTTTATTCATTAAAATTACGAGAATTTGCTCCAATTCGTTCGGCCACAAAGAACAGCTGAACAATTCATTAAATATTGCAAAAAGTATTTTAATGATATTCCCTTGCAATTTTAAAAAGAAAAAATAGTTTCCTACAGCTTTTGTACCAGAAGAAACAACGTGATGGTATCACAGTCGTATTATCAACTCTCAATTTATTTTATTTGTCCCAATATCTGAAGTTTGTAAAAGATAATGCTTTACTAGTAAAACTTTGCAATTTTAGCTTTAATGTTTGATAACTTTAAACGTATAACCGAAATTGATTCTTTTTTTCGGCACATGAACAAATTTATCAAAAGTATCACCCTTGGTTATACAATATTATGGTATAATCAAGAGTATCACATCCCTTTGTATTTAACAAAATATGTAGAGATTTTAAATTGTTACTGATTCTGTCGAGTGTAGGTTACGGATTTTAAGATTATTGGTGGCTAAGTCGTAGTCTTCTTGCGATCAACTGAAAAACACCGATATTCGCAGATCTCGTCACCTACACTTGACAGGATTGAGCCAGATATATTTTGTATTATTAGCAAAGGTACAAACTTCACTCTAACGTAATTTTTAACGCATAAACTTAAGCATGTATAATATATGTATAATAGCCGATTAAAAATTATAACTGCATTTCCGATTTAAACTCTACCTTAAGTTGAATGTACGAAATCCATGTACGCAAGTCATACTCGTTGCAGCCAGAATTGTGACGTCATAACCACTAACAGAAGTAAGACTTGAGATTATTTTCATTTTATTTTGCACTTAATTTTGTATTCATTGAAATGAATTTTACTTTGTACTATACAGTGGTTTCTCATTACTTTTGTTATTATTGAAGATAGAACATCGGTTCAAGTGACAAACTAGTTCAGAATTCTGTGCTCTCTAATGAGAAAACAGTTGAAGTTCTATTGATTTCAGAGATATTTTGAAAATATAAAAAAGCGTCCTTTTTAAATATTGCCATAATTTTATGGTATGGTCAACAGACCTTTTTGATTTTATTTACAATTAGATTATGTCAGATTTAATTTTTTTTGCCATTAAATTCGCTGGAAACTAAACATAAAAACTAAGTAAACATAAACAAGAAAGCTGTTGCCACACAGCACGAGTTAACCATATTTGTATACACAATGCTAGTCTGTGCACAACGCTATCAGCTGACAGAAATAATAAATAAAGTCGACTACAGCGCTTTTGCGTGCAGCGGTGACCGAGAAAACTTGTGGCGGATACATATTCCGCCATGGGCGCATAAAGCGTTCCTCAATCCCCCACTCCGTACTGCGCACGGTGCCAATACAACTTCAATTTTACGTATAATAGAAAATAATGCAGCAGTTCTAGGAAAAGTTATAAATAAATATTTTGCACAAAATGTATTATGTTTCATATATTCAGACGAACTAATCACTAAGGTAGGCTGCACACTGAACGAGCAAGCAGCGTGCATTTTGCTTCCTAGAAACATTTTGCACGACGCATACCGCACACTGAGAGAGCACAACTAAGCACAACACTCAAACATGACGTTTGTTTAATGTCACATTTAATTTCTAAAAAAATATGCATTAAAAGATGGCAATGGGCCTATAACTTATAAATAAAATTGTGGTAAGCAAGATAATTTGTTAAAAAATAATTACTCAATGAAAATAAACTTATATATTATGTATTTTTAATGTTTCTGCATTATATACTAATTTATAATTTAATGAATAGGTGGCTTATTCACAATGTCATGCTAAAATTAGTAGCCATGTTTATGTGGTGTTTAATTAGAAAACGTAAGAGAAGATACTGGGTTCATCTGTATAATAGTAATTTTAATTCGCTCGTTGCTATAATCATACAAATTTGGATTATATAGAACGGGATTGTCCTCAACTTCAGCAATTAATTACACTAAAAACATCTGAATTCTTTCATTTTGAATGATTGACGGTTACATCATCCTGACATAATCTGTTGCTATATAGATCCATATTATAAAATATAGTTTATCATCTGCTAATAAATTATTGAAAATTTTAGATCAAAAGTTTAATGCATAAATACGCATCAAATAATATTTTAATGTTACTAATTTTTTACTGGCGAGGCTGTAGTTCTTTTATTAAAACAATCCTATTTTTGCACCTAATTCAATATTTATGATAATGGGCTAATTTAAAAAATCATTACAATAGTCACAAAAAACACAGAAATCAAGATTGCTTGTGTGCGACGCAGCAAAAAAATGGTTGACAGAAAACATGCATACATCACATCAAGCAGCGTGCATTTTGCACCTAGGAGCAAATGCTCGTTCAGTGTGTGGGTCTACAAATAAATACATGGGACCGTTTTTTGCACCTTGATGCTTTTACTTCCTGCTTGCTTGATGCCTAACAATTTGGTGTATGATGGAAAATTATGCAATAATTTTTGAGAAAGTTATCAGTTATAAAATTTTATTTACAGTCAACCAAAAAGTCAATTCCTTTCAGTCGGTGCTCCACATAATATCGTCATTTGGAGAGCCTTTTACCTATAATTTTATATATCAGAGAAATGATCAACAATTTTTGTAAAAGTTATGCACATTTTTCTATTACAAAAATACCTGTAATTTGCAGTTTGCAGTAGACAAATTATTGTGATTAAGAAATTGTTTGCAACAAAGAAACCCACCCAGAATTTAGGAGTAAATACAACAATTAATTACCTGTTTTTGACAAATGAAGGAAAGATATACAACCGTTTTAGTGAAAACAATAATAATTTTTCAACAGCGTTTCGTTGTAATATATATATATATCAAAACGTACATTGATAGTGGATAGAAACTATTGTGATTTAAGAAAATTATTTTAAAATATAATTTTACATATAAATAAAAATCTGGTGTGGCCAGGCACATGACTTTATCATACTATATATAAAATTAATAGTTTAGCTGCATGAGACTCTATTTGATCGAGATTGGCCATGTCTGCATTAAAATAAAACTACTTACTAGCTCGACATGTTTAATTGATAAGAGGCAAGGGTGGAGTCCCTTTATGCCTCGTCTGGATAAATTTAATTACGCAATCAATACCGCGTAATAGGATCGTATAGTTTGATTAATATTGTTGTATAATGAGAGACCGCGTAAATATCGGTAGACATTTCATTTTGCGAAAAAACGCAATTTTTAATTTACAAAACGATATAAGACGGACAGACATACTGGCACAGCTGGGCTGGTTTCTACGGGGTCTTCGAACTCGAACACGAGTTCGCATCGACCAGCCAGCTGCAGCAGAAAGACGACCAAAGAACAATACGACTACATAAATGACTAGATATAGGATATTTGAACAAGTACAAAAGTAAAACGGGACGGTACGGCAGCAATAGGGCTACAGGATGACTAGATGCATGACTTAACCTAGTATATTTGATAATAAATAGGACTTAACAACGGGAATGACTAGACTAGATGGCAATTTATAAGGTCTTGTACCGGAATTTCACCAGGGTTACGGTACCGGAGGCGGTAGAAGGGCCGTCTTGGGGCGGTTTCTGCGAGCTCTCATGGTTGCCCCGTAGTCGAGAGCCTGAGTTACTAAAGGATTTGCGTGAACCTCCGCGCGTTCGAGACGTTTCGTGGCGGACTTTGCAAGAAATTCGGAGATGGTCTCTATCCCGGTCTCCTCATGGACAAGAGTCATGTTCGTGCGCCAGGGAGCGTTGACGATGACTCGCAGGAACCTGTTCTGTTGCACCTGCAGCTTTTTAATGTGGGTTTTTGCTGCAATGCCCCAGACCAGGCTTCCATATGTCATCATGGGCCTGACGACCTGCGTGTACAGCAAGAGCTTGTTGGCCATGGACATCCTACTACCACGACGTATCATCGGGTAGAGCATGCCCACGGCTTGGGAGCCCTTTTTTGCCGCCTGACTCAACTGCGCTGCCCACGTCAGCCTCTTGTCGATGGTAACGCCCAGGTATTTGACCGACACCACCTGTTGGATGGGAACATCGTCCAGGTAGAGCCGCCTGGGGTTTAGTTTATAGCGATTTGTGAAGGCAATAGACTGGCTCTTTCCAGGATGTGGGCGGAGCTTCCACTTCCGGAAGAACCCGTCTGCTGCACATAGTGCTTGCTGCACGCGACGATAGGCCAGCTGTTCATCTGAACAGCTGGCCAGGAATGCCAAGTCGTCTGCGTAAGCGTAGAGAGACGCAGCTTCGGGTCTAGGGAAATCGGCCGTGTAAAGATTATACAGGGTGGGGGAGAGCACGGAGCCCTGTGGAACGCCGGCTCTGATAGCTCTAGCGGTGGAGGTGGCGTCCCCGACAGAGACCACGAAACTGCGATCTCTGAGGTAGCTTTCGACGAGTTCAACCAGAAATGGATTTATATTCAGCCTGTATAACTTGGCAACGAGCCCCTCGTGCCAGACTGTATCGAACGCCCTTTGGATATCAAGGAACGCCCCTACGGCAACGTCCTTGTGGTCCATGGCTTGGTGGATTGCCTCGACAAGACGGAGGAGTTGCAGTTCGGTTCCGTGGGAGCTACGGAAACCTTTACATATATTTATATTACATATAAATAAAAATCTGGTGTGGCCAGGCACATGACTTTATCATACTATATATAAAATTAATAGTTTAGCTGCATGAGACTCTATTTGATCGAGATTGGCCATGTCTGCATTAAAATAAAACTACTTAAATAGAACTTTTTTTTTGTGTCCTGTAATATAATAGCTACAGTATCGCTAACACAATAGTGGAAGCATTAGAAACAATTAGTAGTTAATAAATTCACCCGGTCTGACATTAACAACAAAATAGATAGGAGAAATTTTGTCTTTGGTCGGAAAATAATTACAAAATCTCGCAAAGTTTGTAATAATTTTTGTTTGGTGCTTCTGTGCCGACGCATAATCATCAAGAACTAATACAAATATAAAGAAAATCATCGTTATACGGACAATTATAGTCTTTATATTGAATTTGAAGTAATATAAACCTACGTGTTTTGCAAGGCGAAAGCAGATGGTAGGTACTGATTCCTCTGAAGCATTTCATATTAGTTATTGACTACCAGTTTTTGTTTTTAAGTAAAATACTGTGTGTCTCCAGATAGACTTTATTATACGTATAATTACCTACATTTGAATTTCTCGAGCCACGTTATTCTTCAAAAACAGTTCTGGGTGCTCTCAAAAGTCCATAGCCATAGTCAGCATTTTGATAGAACAAAAACGACGAAAAATTAATAATGGTTAAATTTGCTCAAGAATAAACTATCAATTGCTTTCAATTCATGGCGAATCTGAAGCGGCTTGTTCCTCATTAAAAATAATATAGATCTAACAGTTTGGAATGAGGATTTTACAGAATTTATTACGTAAAAAAATGCTTGCATGAAAAGTTTCTTTTTCATGTTTTTTATTAAATCAGCACAATTAGTCTTAAACATAAATAGATTTTCCCGATATTATTTTTTTATTCCTGATATACCTATAGTTAAAAGTTAACACTAGCAATAGTGTATTATCAAATGTTGTCATAATTTTTTGTATTAATAATGTTTAGTAACGATAAAAAAACAATAGATAAAACATAACTAATTCATATAAAATATTCACAATTGTGACAGTGTGCGAAGACTCAAAAGAACTAAACCTTTTGAGTTGGTGAACTGATGTTAAAAAAGCAGAGCACAGTGTTATGTGAGTGATAGGTGAACAAAGCAGAGCAACGTGCAGTGTGTGAAGTTGAAAGCGTCAGCATCCAAACTAAATTTAAGTTACACCAATGGGGAACACTTAATATCGAACACGTTTTATACGTAGCAATTTAGGTTAGATTAATATAGCTAGATAGTCATCAGACTAGGTGTTACACAATTACCTATGAGGTGATGTCAATTAATAAAATAAAAAAAATCTCATGTGGCCAGGCACATGACTTAATCATACTATATATAAAATTAATAGTTTAGCTGCATGAGATTCTATTTGATCGAGATCGGCTATGTCTGCATTAAAATAAAACTAGTAGAACTAGACAGATATGTCGATTAAAGCTGCGTTCGGATATTGTACTCCGTTGACACCGGTTACACCGTCCAAATGACAATTACGTGTTATTGGGTGTAAAAAGTGTAATACAATATCCGAACGCAGCTTATATTGACAGAAGTTATTGTCAAAACATTAGCGTTTGACACTACCTACAGTCATTGAATAAAAAAATCTGACAAATCCTGGCTACTAGTTTGAATGCAGTACGACCGATCTCGATGAAATAGAATATGCTCATGCAGCTAAACTATTGATTGCACCAAAAAATGTCATAGTCATAAATTATTCAGAATTTCCTCATCTTTAATTTATTATTTAACTATTTCGACGAAATTCCAGAAAAGGCGGCTTGTTCGCAAAATCTTTCAAAGATGCTAAGACGAAACCTCCAGTTCCTTTGGACCCTTTTCAACAGAAAGCTTTTCAGCTCTAAGTTTGGTTATGAAACGTCTAAATCTGAAGTTTTGTCCCGATACCTTTGGTAGTTTGTCCGGAATCGTCGCCACAAAAAACAGGTACACACACACACAGACATTTTTTGTACCTTGGTCAAAAATGTTCCTGGGACCCGAAAAGACATATTTCCGCTAAAAACTCTAAAAAATTATTTTGGCACGATTACAATACTTTACATACTACGTATGATAAAGTAAAAAATAATATAGCTGTAATTTTATTGTTTTATTCATAAAAAAATACAAAATAAAAACTCCAAAATCTTTATATTATTAACAATAAAGAAGATTTTAACCAAATTTATTGTAACAAAACAACTAAAATATATAGGTACATAATAACTTATTTCTAAACATTATAATTCAAAAAAAATTTCTTGAATCATCTTCCAAAAGTTATTTCTTGAGCCGCAGCCACTTTATTCTGGGGATTCCATGTATTTGGCTCTTTGCCGTAAATCTGCAAACAAAAACAAACAATAAACGCTAACTCATCAAAAAAGCAAAAAAATAAAACTGTACTGTCGAAACAAATTCTAAAATTTTCTGCTTCGATATAGTGGCCTCAGCCCTGGCGCCCCAACTATACATCAACTTCCTCGTAATATCATCCACAGCAGTCCTAATATACCTCTGCTTTACCATCGTAGAATTAATAAATTCCTTTACGTTACCAAATAAATCATGAATCCCGTCAAAATCAATATTCAAATTATCCAAAAATGTCACCAACGAAGCTAAAAATAAATAAAATTAAAAATTAATGAAAACTAACAACATAACTTAAAAAAACGTACCTTCTGTTACTACATCATTCGACATGAATAAATGCGCTAAAACTAACATAACCAACACTTTATTAGCATCATCTTTACGATCTTCTTCTATACCGTCAGGCTGCACAAACCTGCACAGAGCTACGTAATACTTAGTAGCACCATCTTCGAATGAAGTTAAACTAACTCCGTAAACCTAAACGTCAAAAAAATGGGTTGAAATACACACCAAAATTGAAACTAACAACACAAAATTCATACAAAATACCTTTTTTAAAATATTGGTAACTTGCTGCATTATAATATCGAACTGCCTAGCGTGTCCAGGCATACCATGTTTAACAATATCCGCCTTTTTAATAGGAAAATCATTCGACGACCTGCATAAAATGTATCGGACACATTTATTCACCTCGTCATCCAAATTAAGTTCAGGTTCGCTAGCATTTCCTTCTTCCTGAGTTAAATTATTCGATTTCTTTGGTCGTTTTCTGGTTGTCCCTTGAGAACGTGATCCTTGAGATCTACTCATTATGTTTGTTTACAAATACAAACTGATAGAATCAGATAAAATCATAGAAAACCACAGAAAACAGTTAATTTGTGAGGTTATGTCTCGAGAACTAGCGACATACACCGATTTGTCGCGAAAGATACCGTTTGAATTTTCTAGCCATCTGATTGGTTGGAACTCAGGCTCCGTTCGAAAATTTGGGTGAAAATTGGTTCGGATTGAGTAAAATCAACATCGGAATTAATTAACGAAACGCGTTTTATCAATTGGATATGGGGAAATTTCGCTATTGTTAAGCGCTACAGGTTATTTAAAGGCGAGTTTAAATAAAAGGGGTGTTTATCTGAATGCTTACAAGTATGATAAGTGAGTTGTTTGAATTTTGATGGAACCTAAGCTCAGTTTACATAAGGCGATTTCGCGTGGAACGGTTCGGTTGCGGTTCGACTACCGATTTGAACCAACCATTTTCACATGGCGATTGATGACGTAACGGTTGCAGTTGGTTCGATTCGGTCCGTCAAAATCTTGAACCTGCCTGGCAAGACGGTTTGAAATATCGGTTTGTTTGTTAGTCATTTTTAGGTTATAAGTTTGAAAATGCTGGTAAAATGGATACGTATGTCGTTGTCGGAATGCGCAGTAGACCACTGCGTATGTCATTACTGTCATATTTAACAGTAAGTGGGGCACCTAACCTATGAATCGAACCGGATCATTTTCCGTCGAGCGGTTACTGACGTTTTAAAAATGATGACGATTTAGAACCGCTCTGTCAACCACATCCAACCGCCAACCGCACAGCCAACCGGAACCAAATCGAACCGTTTAGCCACGCGAAATCGCCTATATTCTTCGGGGTTTATAAAAGTCATACGGCCAACGCCGGATAAGTAAACAACCCTGCTCAAAACTTTATTGTCAATTTATAAAGGAATTCCTTTATGATTTTTAACTTCATGCTAATTACTGCGATATACATACTACAAGGTTTCTATTGCGCTAAACCTTTTTTTTTTCAGATAACCTAAATAATTTTTTTTATTTTCTTAACGAGTTAAAATTTCTCGAACATAAGAACCGAAAAATCCCTAGATTATAGAAATTCTGTTTAAAATTCTACTAAAAACTGTTCTGAGCAGTCACGCGGGCCATGGGCAAAATGGGCATTTGCCCAGGGCCCCCAATAACATCTTTAACTAATTTATTACCGTCTCAAGAATAGTGAATTTTATATTCGCGCTCCTGCCGGTTGGGAAGCAAAATCGATCTTTTATAAACTATAAATTAATTAGGTAATTAATAAATTACCGTAGTAAGAATATGAAATTGAATTTTAGAGTAGTCTTGCCTATGGGGCCCCAAAGAGAGTGGAGGGAGTTTTAGCATTTAAACTCATGCTTTTTTGCAATAAAAGAAACTATATCTAATACTGTACGAGACCAATGAGAAACCCTTAACTAAGTTAGAAGAGAAAAGTTTTACTTGCTACAAATTTTTAAATTGTTAAGCTATTTATTAGTTATTTTGTAATTCTTAAGAATAATCTGTTATTATGTAGGTAATTACATTAAATGTTGTTGCGAAAAGGTCAATACCTTGCATATTATTTATGATTTTTCTAATTGTTCCGAAATGTGATATCAGCAGTGGCCGGACAAAAATGTATGTCTCGCAGTGCTAGAAGTCGCCCAGCTATGAGTGTGCGTAGCGGGCACGCATGAGTCAATGATGACTTATGCGGTCGATTGGATTGATATCCATAGGCGCGAAGCGGCTGGCGGTCGGCAGTAAACCGAGTGAATTTAATATTAAATGTTTATCGTAACTATATGCAACACGTGCCCACTGAAATATTTTACTCATTTCTTTGATATGCATTGAACGACTGTATTACTACCTACATATTTTTCAAAATTATCTTCAGTAAAATTATTTCGCTTAGATGTTAAAATGTCTTTAAACCTTGAAAATGATTTTTCTACATTGCAGCTAGTCACAGGCGCAAAAGAATAAACCAACACCAAATTGGAATATTTTTGAGAAATTCCTTCATCCGTAAATGAATTCGTAGAGCTATGTTTCAAAATATTAAAATCCGGATTTCTATGTACTACCGCATCAATTTTTTGTTGTAATTTTTTACTGATTGGTGCTTCAATGCTTTGTAACCTTTCGTACACGATCCTTTGAAAACTGCTTGCAAGTTCAAGTTCATTTTGTTGTTCTAGAAACTTTATGGTTGGTAATACTTGCGCAAAATTTGTATCAATAAATTTTAATTGTTCATGCAAATCTTGTAATGATAGTACTTTTTTGCGGTCTTTAATACTAACTGCTTTATCAGGCAAATTTAAGACGAAGGGTTTGATGATATCAAAGTTTCTTGCATAAAAAAATGCCGCTTCTAACCATGTACCCCCCCATCTCGTAATAACTGGTTGTGGTGGCAAAGGTAGATTAGGGCACTTTTCCTTGTAAAAAGACAATCTGGAAGGAGCTTTCAATAAAATTTTGTTGCATGTGCTTATTAGTGTATTCACGTCTGGAAATTCTTCCCGAATAAACTCACAAATTCTATGAATAGCGTGTGCAAAACATGTCAAATGAAGAATATTTGAAAAATGTTGTTTAAGTAATTTTCCAACTTTTAACATAATCGCAGCAGCGTCAGAAACAAACAGTAATACTTTGGTAGCGTCTGTGATTCCTACTTTTTTTATGGCGTCATTTACTATTGTACATATCTCTTCAGCTTTGACGGTACAGCGAAACTGAGTAGATATTAAATAGGGTTTATATAAGTCTTGCGGGTCCAACAATCCGACAACAACGTTGACCACTCATCTACCCTTCATATCCGTAGTTTCATCTGCAGAAACCCAAATATATTTATCGGATAGTTTTGACTTTATTTTAGAAATTGTTTTGTCATATTGCCCTTGTACGTAATATTTTCTAATTGTGGATTCATCGGGTAAGTCTCGTCCAGTATACTTCTTGATAAATCTTTTAAAAACGGGATTATTAATTTTTGTGAAAGGTATATTAGCAGAAATAAATGTTTCACATAAATCATCAAAAAAGTTTTTAGTTGACGTTCCTGATACATTTTCCATGTGTTTTTTTGTTTTTACATGAGCCCGAAGACATTGTTTATTACGAATAATTAAATTTCGTGAGCAGAAATTGCAAACCATTTCCCCTTTCTTAACGAACGTGAAAGTATTGCCAAATTCAGCTAGCAAACGATTCATTGCAGAATTTTCAAACTAAGTACAACTATAAAATAAAAAATAATTCAACTCTAAGTATAAAACAGAAGAACAAATTCGAAATGGAAAATAAAAACAGATATTCACACAAAATTTCAAGAAACAACACAATTGAAAGAAACTGCTCAAATTATCTATCGACGAAGCGGAAATTTAAACAAGGCAAGCGACTGTACTTGATCAACGCCAAAGCAGGTGTAGGTGTACTGGTATGTACACCATGAGCCGAAGCCAGACCGGCTAGCCGCTCGCGTCCCCACCAGCACGTGTCCCATGCACGACACTGGAAAATATACATTATTGTCCGGCCACTGGTTATATCAGTATTATTAGTATATATTATTTTTGTATAAAAAGTAATTCTTCAGTCTTCTTATTTCAACATTGTATATGGGGGGCCCCCAAATTCACATTTGCCCAGGGCCCCATGATGGCATAACATGCCGCTAGTTCTGAGGATACTTTATAAAGAAATTTTGCAATTTTATAATAAAATATCGTATTTATTTTTTAGAAAACACATTTATTTATCAAAAAAATACCTTTATTCTAGCACAGATCTATTAACAAATGGATAAATTTTAAAATCACCGATTTTCTTACCGTCTACGTAATTATACGACTCCAAACATTCGTGACAGAGAAAAGACCGATCATACGGCAATCTATCGCAGTCTAAACAAATCCATTTTGGGGCCACCGTCTGGCATATATTGCAATGCGGCGTTCGATATCTGCTAATATTTTTATTAAACGGATAATCGTTCCGACATAACGAGTCGTTTTTCTTGACTAATTTAGCATCGGAAAACACGAATATGTGCTCGCAATCGCCACGGTGTTGGTACAAGTACGGATAACCAAACCGTAGGGATATTTCGTCTATTCTAACCTATAAAAAAATTTGTTTCATGAAGCAAAAATGTTTTTTCTTTTTTTGATATTACAAAGTTTAGTTAGAACTTACGTTTTTCATGTCTTTTGTGACGAAATTGACAATGTTGTTGTCCTTGGCCCATTTTTTTATGGGTACGGAATAGTCAATTGCGTTTGGATGTCGCATGTCTATGAATAACTGGTCGTTTACGCAGATTAGACCTGACGGGAAGTCTTCCTAAAACAATTGAATTTCTAATTATGTCCTGTGTTAGTTCATTTCACACCTAATACACTGTTAAAAAAAATTAGGGGAACACTTTTTTCGAGACCTGTGACTTTTTAAATAATAGTTTTAGGCAAATCAAATTTGGTATACTTCAACAGCATATATTTAACTAAAGAAAATTACAAAAACAATGTTACAACTCTAGGGCCCGTATTCATAGTTGGTACTTGGGTGAAAAACTCACATAAATCTAGTTTTAAGTTGTGATCAAGGACTGCACGATTCAATAGTCGGTTATTAGGTGGCGCTTGAGTAATACTTGGCCGGTACGTCTCGCACGTGGTTACTTGCCTAAAAAACAATTTGGCGCGTATTAATAGTGGCCTATCAACGTACGTGAATTGCTACTTAAGTTTATCCGTATTAATAGTCCGAAAATCACTGATCAACACGCGGTCAAGTAAAGAATATGCGATACATGGCTGATGATGGTCCATAGGTGCCTTGATTCTGTATTAGCCGGATTTCTCCCACCAAAATTCATACATTTGTTGTTTGTCAGTGTCATGTCACTGTCATTAACAATATTAAATTAAATTTGCAAGAAATCTAACTTTTATAATAGATTTCTCAGAAAATGTTACACTTAATAAAAGTTGGTGGATCATCTGAAACTAATGCCGCAACCATCACATTTTATAATTTATACACCATATACAAGATACTTTACAAACTATGAATTTGTGTTAATTTATTTTATGTTAATAATTTAATTTCAATATTACCAAAAAATTCTATATGGTAATTTTCTTTTAGATACTAATCTAAAAAAACTACTAAGTTATATTAAAATTTGAAGTCATATATAATGAAAAATATATTTTTTCTGTGTTTTGTTAATTTTTACTATCACTCAATATTTTTTTTATTTATGAAGATAGACAAATAGATTTTCTATTCTCCAAATTTAATTCGTCCTGCTTTATAACACAAATTCAATTTCTGAACTACCCCGTATAAGATGCATAAATTGTAAAATTTGATGGTTTGAGTACCAATTTTAGAGATTGCACTAACGTTTTCAAAGAATATAATTTTCTGAGTACTTCATAATAAAAGCATTTTCCATTTGTTACAAACTTACACATATATACTCACAATGCTATCAAAAACTTATTTTTTATACAATTATTTCAATGATTTTATTTTCCTCTCAAACAGGGTGAAATTGCTTTTTCTTGATTCGTTGTTGTTCTCCATGGCAAAAAGTGGCAAAAACACACACGAAAAGACGTCAACAATAACCAATTGGCTATTTTCGATAGGCGGAAATTTTGAATACGTTCGGATATGCACCATCTGACGCACACTTCACTCTGCTCAAATCTCGTGCCGTCTGATACCAAGGTCTATAAAGAGAGAGGTTATCCAGTTTGCTATCTTTCCTATAGTACACTTTATATACCCCCCTCAGATCCCTATATGCTCTACTTTCGTGACGTCACTAGAGTCCCGGCACACTTCGCATCACGTCGCATACATCGCTTGTTTTCGTTTGTTCAAAGATACGTTTAATTATTGCCAGCTCAGCTCGTTATAGGTCTTTTAGTGAATTAGAAATGTTACTTTTGTTCGTGTTTAACCGTTATTCTGCGTTTATATTGTTATATTCAATAGTTGATAGTTTTACGTTATTGGTTGTTTTATTAGTGTAGTATTTTATGAAGTAATTAAGTTAGTAAAGGTAAGATATTAATTTATATTGGAAATTACATTATTCTAAATCATGTATCAATTTTAGATGCCTATGGTTTGCTCCGTACCGGGTTGCGGTATGAGGTATAACATTTCAACAGTGATTGGATTAACAATATCATATTTTACTTTTCCACGTGATCAAAGTTTAAAGCAGAACTCATCCACAATTGGGACATTACTCATACGAAGACCAGCAAGAGCACCCATACTCCCTTCGATACTGGATACGTCATTTATCTTTTGACGGCCTAAGAAATCCGTCGGAAGAATTTAAACGCTTGTTTAATAAAATGAATTAGCAAGTTCGAAAGACTTACGGGGGATGGGATTAATAATTCGTAAAGAATTAGCAGTAAATTAAGAAGAGAACTTTTAAAACAAGATCCAATTATTGATACCATAGTTTTGAAAGCTTTTGTCGAGCAAAGAATATATGTACGGATAATTTTTTTTAAATTTTACTTTTCAACAGCAAAAAAAATCTAAATATTTAACGAAGAGTAGGTGATATTAAAAATAAAATTACAACAAAGATGAGAAAATTTGTACAATAAAGCTTCTTACTGATTTTTTATTTTTTCTTTGTACGTATGTTCTAACCAAACATTGTAATCAGGACAAGCCAATGAGTGGTTTAATAAGCAAGTTGTACCAATACTACCAATACTGATTTAGTTATAGCTTTTCTATTTATTTATCTGTAGAGTCGGTAAACCAAACATTCGACTTCAATTCCTGATAATTTTAGTGTTTCAACCCCCAATTTGCATGGTTGCAAAAATATGTGGTTGCCGTTATACCACCTTCGACTCCGGCTCTTGATTTTGTTTGTAGGTTGACTCCACTCACTGAATTTCTGCTAAATTTTGATTCCAACTGCAGAGACCTGGTTTAGCACAACACATTTCTTTAATCGGACATACATTACATACTAATGTACTTATTCAGCATTATAAACAAATTATTGAAATAGCATGTTGTGATAATCACATTCATCATTTTTTTTTTCATCCTAATCATTTAAAAATGATCACAATAAAGATGCATTTATTTTTTCAATATAATTATGCACCTACTTAACCTAAATCATACAACGAAATGAGCATTCAAATTGGTGGCAGCGCACGACTCTAGTGACGTCACGATCTCCCTTTACCCCTCAAACTGAGAAATCTCGTACTTGGATAACCTTACTACTTTATAGACCTTGATCTGATACGAGATTTCATTGATTGGCCAAGTACTGTTTAGCCAAAGCGTTGATCTCCCATGACTATTAATACATGTGTGTCTTAATGGCTGGTTTACACGAGGACAGTAGGTAAGTGGTAACTAAATTTTTAGTTACTGCTTTTGTGGTAAGTGTCGTTCACACGCATCGGCAAGTGACAACTAAATTTTTAGTTATAGGTAATACCACGAGAGCTGCAAATGAGTCATCGATTTCAGCTGTTATTTTGGTGATACGTTACAGACCATTCCCGTGCGTTAGACAGAAACAGCGTGCCTTTTCATGCGTCTGTTCTTACCATTTTAAGCGATGACTCATTTGCAGCTTTCATGATTTTACCTATACTGCTTTTGTGGTAAGTGCCGTTCACACGCATTGGCGCTCAAGTAAGCGGACAAGATGGAGATGCAGCAGCAACCTGTAGAAATGGGTGAAATATAAAACGATATAATACGCGATGTCTTAACTATAATTGTGGAGGAAATATCTGAGCCAAACAGACCAAAACGACTTTAGGAGCGAAAATGAATTGCGAGAAGAAACAACTTTGGTGGAAGTGAAATTTTATTCAAAGAACTCGCCGCTGAAGATACATTCTAATATTTCAATGCTTTGCGAATGTCTGAAGGATCATTCAATTATTTACTAGGCAAAGTTCAACCCATGATACAAAAGGCAGATACTAACAACTTCCACAAACTTATAAACTTGACTAAACTGTGCGCGTTTATACGGTTCAAGTGACAAGTGCACACGCTAGGTGGGGGAAGCGCTGCGCGCGCAGCGCAGTTACTGGCACAAAAAATAGAATATTTTCTATTCCGCTTACTAAATTTCTACTTGTTCGGAAACTTGTCACTTACTACTTAAGGCACCGTTCACACGCGTTCACGTGACTTAAAATTTAGTTCAAATTTAGTTGACTGTCCTCGTGTAAACCAGGCATAAGTTGCACCAATCGATACTTAAGTAATCATCACGCAAGTAGATTTTTAAGTATTGATTTCAGTTGCACTATTAATACGATCCTAAGAGTTGTAGCATTGTTTTTGTAATTTTCTTTAGTTAAATATACGCCCTTAAAGCATACCAAATTTGATTTGCCTAGAACTATTATTTAAAAAGGTACAGGTTTCGAAAAAGTGTTCCCCTAATTATTTTGAACAGTGTATTAGGTGTCTAATCTACCTGTAAAGCCAGGGCTACACATTCGTATACTTGCCAAATATCAAAAATTTGCCACGTATACGATTATTTCTGAAAAGAAAAACCAGTTCTATTCAATTCGTATCGAGTCCACCTAAAAAATAGATTTATATATTCGACGGTCGGCTGTGCGGAAGGGTTTTTTTACGAAGAATACTTGGTATTTGCAATATCCAGTTGAAGTGGATATAGCAAGTACCTAGGCGACAAATATTGGTTTCATTTATTTGCACTTGATGAACATTTTAGTACGGTGTTTAATTTATCCAATTTTTAATTTCGTATTGTGTGAAGTAGGTCGTATACGAAGATTGACAATAGATTTGTAATTATTAGTAAAATTTTTGATTTTTATATAGGGCGAAAACCGCATAAAATTGTAATTTTGTGAAACCGTCAGACGGACAGTTTTCCGGAAACCGTCAGGCAGAAATTAAAAAAAAATATTGTTGTTTTTACCTGTCCACATAAACGCGATGTTATTTCTTTCCAAGAAAAACGTACACCATATACAGAGTGTATCCTAAGCTGATGCTTTTCTATGAACAATATGGATGATACTCATTTATGAGCTGTCAAAATATAACCTTTTTGTTAAATAAAAAAGCTACACAAAATTGTCTCTACTATTAAAATGTTTCTAATCGTTTTCATTTCTCTTCAAGTAATAAACATAAATTTTATAGACAGCAAGTCTATAAAATAATGTATTTGGAAAATTATACTTTATTTGATTGTATTTATATATTTGTCGATTTTTATGATGTTTATTATTTGAAGAGAAACGAAAGCGGTTAAAAATATTTTAATAGTAGAGAAAAATTTTGTGTAGCTTTTTTATTCAACAAAAATGTTATATTTTGAAAGTTCCTTTGTTTAAATTTTTGTTTCAGAAGCTAATTGATCTGTATTTCAAACAATATTAGGACATATTTATACAACGAAGCTAGTAGTACAATTGGATTTAGTAGAACTTTAAAGATGACGAAGAAACCACATCTAACATTTCTTTTATGGGCAATATCTTCCTAATTTAAATTCAAAAATATATATTTTTCTCATTAAAATAATAATTTATTTAAACTATTTCACATCAAACGACCAATTGTATTGTTTTACAGTCTGTTAAAATTAGATGCTGCGAATTAATAATACAGAAAGCTGATGAATTAAACAAAAAATCATTAAAATAAAACAAACAGTTTCGTCAAGATTTATTTTGTAAATTTCCACAAGAATGCCCTTGTTAGTGCGCAGTGAATTCTGCACTTATGTAATTAAAAATATTTCGGCATTATAAAATAAAACCTCGTTTGTTCGTAATCAAATTATCAGTTTGATTTGAAAAAACTAATGTGCAAATAAGGCGAACTAATCAAAAAATATCTAGTGCCCATTCGGTACGCACATGTAGCAAGTCCTCAAAAAAGATTTTCACGTATTAGAAAATGCTATGTGCCGATGCATCAATGTCCGATGCATTTACTGTTGCAGTGCAACTCTGTCGGTCCGAACTCACAAACGAATATTGTACAAAAGGTATGTCATAGACTTTTTTGAGTTTTATAAAAATCAACCGGTAATCAAGGGTGGATGAAAAATATTCGGTGAACGAACTTAAAAGGAAAAATAAATCACTCATGGCATCGTTTAGACCAATCAATAACAAAAATTTTCGATTTGCGTGGCAAATATATTTGCCAACTATTTAACATGTCGCAAATATTTGATATTTGGCAAGTATACGAATGTGTAGCACCGGCTTTATAATAAGAGCTTAAAAACATAACATCTACCTTATTGCTTTCGTATAGTGGTGCTTCAATATCATCGACAGCTACACCCAAACCCTTGTCATTAACGCAAGATATCTTGTCCCGCAGAACTGCCAAAGTCTGAGAACCGAGCACGACGATCTCTTGGCTATATTTCAACTCCCCAGGACGCAGTTTGCTAGCGTCTTTACCGTCGAGTGGCAAAGAAAACGGGTGATAAATTCTCACCGTAACCAAAATTTCATCTCCCGGAGAAAAGTCAACAATCGTACTGTGCACAATTTGCTAGAACGTACCACAATTAACATTAATTAATTATTAAATTTAAATCTAATATTCGGAAATTTAAAACTTAATAACACTAACCAACGGTACGTCGTCACAATCTTTTCTCCGTGCTTCTTTTGTCGAGCAGTTTAATTGCGCTTGTAACGTGCTTAAATTAAAATGTTCCTTCTTTTTAAAATCCCATTGGTACTTCACTTTATGCTTGTTAATCATCGACATATCGACAGGTTGAACTTCGTCAGCAACAGATAGCTTTTCGATGCTAAAAAATAACAAAATATAACCTGAAAATTTAAACGGTTAAGTTGTTCTAACCTGCATACTTCCGGTAAGCTGGAAAGTTGCGCTGGAGCTATGTTTGTGCCGTAGATATGTGTGAAAGTCTCTTCTAAAGTAGGGTTATGTTTTAACTGGGGGTCATCTTTGTCTTTAAACTTGTCAAAGTAGATTTTGAGGTTGTCGATTTGTTCTGAGCAAGAAAAATTATCTGGTGGATATAATTTTTCCATCTTGCTGTTGTACGATAACCTAACTAAATACTGTCAAATCAAACCTAACCTAAAAGTTTGAATTTGGCGCCACGAGCGCTACCTGGTGCGTCTAATCTGGGGGATTAATTTTCAACTTTTTTATGAGCAAAGTACAATGATAAAATTTCTTCTTTTATTGTGGTATTAACAGAGCGGATATTAGAAAAAATAATACAATAGCTACACGAGTAAATTCTAGGAAATATTGTTGTTATCGCAAATCTTGATGTTCTAAATCAATCGATGATTAATCATCACGGATAATAATTAATTAATTATTATAAGGCGTACTATAAAAGGGCTGCCTCAAATTGAATAGATTAACAGTGTTTCTCGAGTGCGCTGTTCACCTACAAGTGGTGTTCTCAACAGGTAAGCTTTTCATATTTTCTTATATTTATAACTAATTTTTCATTTAAAATTTTAAACCTATGCGAAAGCAAGAACAAAATAAGTCCAAACAATAAGAGACTACAAAAATTAAAAGTATAAAACTCAAAGTTTAAAAACGTAAAACCTCCTTAAAAAGTTCAGTAAATTTGTATGAGTTTTTATTCCATGGCGTACTTTTAACTTCGGAGTTTTGCTGTTTAAAAAAGCAAGGCTGTGCTAGAAAAACTACCATCAAAATTTTGGCAAAAACTTATTTAGAACTTCTTTTTCATAGGTTTAGATATTTCTCTAAAATTAAAAATACCAAGTTGGCATCTTGTGATGTCACAATATCTACATATAATTAGGAAAATGTTTGTGTGACATTGTCAAGTAGTACTTTGATTTTAACTCCCATTATTGTTATTAATGTCTTTGACTAGATTATTGGCTTATTTATATGCTTATTCTAGCTACTACACATGATGCAATAAATATAATAGTAGCTAGCCTACATTTCACATAAAAACTAGAATTAGTTATTAACTTTATTAGAATAGAAACTTTACACTAGGGTCATTCCGCGAATTTTTAATTTTAGATTACCAAAACCAAGGGATTGCTGTGTTGGTAACGACCGTCACGGTTATTTAAAAAGGTTTTTCATAAAATTTATCAGTTTGACGATCTATCTACGACAATTCTAAAAGATGAGTCATCTTTTTGTTATAATGTTGAATCATAATAATAATAAGAGCCCTTATTGCCTATGTATAGTCGTTAAACGGGCGTGACGGGTGTGACACGTTACTGCGGAATAACCCACCACTAGGAGTTAGCATTTTTGAGAAATCACAATAAAAATTTGTTTTCTCTATGTACTATCCGCGCCAAAAAAAAAAGTCGTACAGCTAAGTTTGACATCATGTAAGTCTGGCTTGTCAACTTGACAGTTGGTACATGTTTCATCCCTATGACTAATGTCAGAATGACAGCGTATAGGTTATAAAAGAACCATTTACAAAGCTACAAGGTGTACGACTTTTTTCTGGCGCGCATAGTACCTCAATAAAATGATGTTTTTAAACACGAAACAATGTTTTTAAACACTTCGCAAAAAACATGCTTTAAACATGACAAAAAAAACATGTTTTAAATCACCCAAAAAACATTTTGTAAATAAGGAATAAAAATTGTTTTAGACATGTTTTAAATCACGCAATTGTTTTATTTGTAAACATTTTCATCGGCGTTTTTTTCATACGTCAGTTCTCAGTGGAGTAAAATCTGTTGTGTGAATGACTTTTTGTTGTCACGCTAGAGGGCGCCATTAATGCAATGTCGGCTAAATCGATTTAGTTAGTGTTTATTTGACAATTTTCGACTATTTTCACCAATTCATAGCCACCAAGGTTAATACACAAAATAGCTATTTTGGCGTTGCGTTCGTGATAAAAATTGACGATCGGTATATTTTTGTGTTCAGAATGTCATCCTGATAGAATATATCACACAAAGAATATAGGGTGCCATTTAAAATTTCAATGATGACGTCATTTCCGGAAAAACCGGAAGTCATATTAACCTCAAGAGTATCCCAAATAATGGAATTTTTTTATCTATTAACACTTTCCCAGTTTTATAAAAAAAATAAACGGGAGTACCTATGGCGTGGGTCACCCGGTATGTTATAATGTTATTATAAATTTTTTTTTATTGTAGTTACATGCTATCACTGAATGTATTATTATTTATTATATTTTATAAAGAACTTTTTTTTTATTAATAAATACAATATTTAAATATTTTTTAACTTTTTTTAAATTTTTTAACTGATTAAACAAATTAAATATGTTGTCCAAATTTCGGTAGTTTAAAACACATGGTTTAAACATTTAAAACAAAATATTTGTTTTAAAACAAACTGTTTTAAACATGTTTAAAACAAAATATTTGTTTTAAAACATGTTTAAAACAATGTTTAAAAAAAAGTGTTTTATACATATAAAACTAACTGTTTTAAACATGTTTAAACAAAGATTTAAAACAAAATATTTATTTTAAAACATGTTTAAAACAATGTTTTAAAACATAACCCTGCTTTTTAACCGAAATAATTGTCGTAACTATTCTATTTTTCTTGGTCCATTTACGTCATTTTTTAATTTGGAAAAGCACCTAAAATAGGCAAAGTCAGTACAAGTCAGAATTTGGGAAAACTAAAATTAAAATGTTTAGCACCCTAAAAAAATGTCCAGACTATTCCATCAAATATAAACTTTTTCTTTTTATTTTTCAGAACACCATTCACTTCACCATTCACTACAAACAATTTTGGTTCCACTGAACACCAAATTTCCGTTATTTTCTCGCATGCACTCAGCATGTGAGCCTTGAGCTAGCCTATTTGCTTTTCAGCCGGGTGAAAACCCCAGTTGGGAAACGCTGAGAGTAATGTCACTGTTCTCCGCTATGCGGCGTGTCAGTCGACATTAGGTCACCCACCACCGCCGGGCTATGCTATTTTTTAACCTCACGAATGGACGAATGGAAACATGGAAACGCCACTTATAACCATTTTTACATAAAATTAAGTCGACTATGAGAACATGAATTGGATAGTGATGGAATGAACGATGAAATGCTGAAGATGAATCGATTTTGAAAGAAACCCAATACTTACAAACTAAATTTACTTAACCGCTTGAATTATTGTGATGTCTGTACGTTTTTTAAAGTTTAATCTATATCTAACAGAAGAACAAGAACAACAAGATCGACAAAAGTACTTAACGTCTGGTTAAGTACAATGAATAACGTGGAAGAATTTAAATCAACTAATAAGGAAAGAAAACACTCGATTTTAGAATTTTTTAATGGACCTACTTGAAGAATTAGAAATAACAAAGTTAAGAATATGGATGCTGTTTAAATTATTGTGAAACCACTCTAATAAAAATTGACACTTAGAATTGAACAAAAATAAATGGAACCAACGAGTAACGAAAGAAGAAGTTGAAGAGACCAAACTTTTAATCAACTATATTATAATGCGCCAGTTGTATTTTTTATGCAATTTACTTGATATGATTTTGATATTATATTAAGGGAAGGCGCTCCCTTGAGGCGTGTGCTGCCCAAACTACGGTAAGAAATGTTATTCTTTATTTTTTAATCTGTTCAAAAAAACCTCTTTCCATAATCTTGAACATATTATTAAATATATTTTCTTTGCAGGGCTATATTGCGCAATTCTTGCGCAACCTCACACGAACAACGAACTTCTTACTTGGTTCAAGGTCCAGTTCAAACAACAGATTCAGAACTACAGATTCATGCATCCAGTCTGTAGTACATATGAACAAAAAAAATAAAACATATTACTATAAAGGCATTAATTTGTATTAATTCAGTGTATCCTTATTTTATTATCAAATACCAAATATTCTACTAGACGTACCAAGTATTAAAAAACAAAAAAAAAACTACAGCTTTCTATGTAGTCTAGTATGTCCAAGAGAATTTTTAAAACGTAGAGTTTACTTTGTTTTTAGGTGGTAGAATGTTATGATTTCGCTTCATGTGCGATTACGAGCAAAGTAGTTGCAATACAAATTATTATCGTACACGCCTTGGTCCCAGATAAATTGGGTAATTAATTTTGAAAATAATAGCTCTTTGTATATTCTAGTATGTCCAGGAGAATTTTCAAAACGTAGTTTACTTTGTTTTCAGTGGTAGAATGTTATGATTTCGCTTCATGTATGATTACGAGCAAAGTAGTTGCGATACAAATTGAATCGGTCGGTTCGAAAACACTACAAGTCCAAAAAGTGAGTTCTGGGAAAATTAACAAAATTATTTTGTCGGTGGAATATCTTGAAAAGTATAGCAGTTAGCTATTTTGTGCCAACAGACAAAATATAAAGTAGTTCACAGAGAATTAAATGTATTACATATTTTATTTATATTTGCATTAAAAGAGCTATGATTAAAACAATCATCATGGACATGTACTGTTTTTGAACTCGACGGAAAAACAGTATAGGTACATTTTTAACAATATTTGTTAATTTAAAGCATTTAAATAATATTTTTTATTGTGATGTAGGTATGTATAGTGTTTTTGGGGTCAACAATAAATTCCTTATTCATTTCATATTATTATATTTTCCGAAACGCGTTAGTAATGCAGCAAAAACAAACATGTGCATACTTCGTACAAGGATATTAATTCCTTGTCGAAATTGAAATATAAAAAGACATCTCGTACTATGCCTCGAAAACAATTTCTTTCGACAACAAAAATGTATTTTTCTGTGGAGCATACTCATGTTTTCGTCAAATATTCGAGCAACATTCGGCGTAGTTATTTTACAGCCATAATAGAACACGTTTTTGTCTAGCCGGCCGGCCCGCTTCGAGAATTTGAAACGTGTTTTAAAGTGCACATGTACCTACGATGTTTCGAATCGAAATAACATTTTTATACTCTAGGAATTTTTAAGCGTTGACTTATTTATAAAATATAAATCTCAGTTTAATTTGCTTAGACAAATAATATACTGGGTATTAAAACAACTTAACATTTTTTTTTTATTTCTGCAACCAATTAAATTGAAAATTCTAATACTTCTAGTACTGTTGTTGAACTAAAATTCTTTGGTTTTTTTTAATATAACTTAACAAAACCGGATACCCAAAGAATTTTTAAATAAAGATTTGCTAAAAACTTATTTGTTGATTTATCAAATAAATCGGTCGGTTCGAAAACACTACAAGTCCAAAAAGTTCTGATAAAATGAACAAAATAATTCTGTTGGTGCAATATCTTGAAAAGTATAGCAGTTAGCTATTTTGTGCCAATAGACAAAATATAAAGTAGTTCACAGAGAATTAAATGTACTACATATTTTATTTATATTTGATTAAAAGCAGAGCTATGATTAAAATAATCATCATGGACATGTACTGTCTTTAAACTCGCCGGAAAAACAGCTTATATTTTTAACAATACATACTTGTTTATTTAAAGCATTTAAATAATATTTTTATTGTGATGTAGGTATATATATGATGTAGGATTTGCATTAAACGTATTTCCCGTAATATTTGAAGAGTGATAATTAAAAATGTCTTGTCAGATTTTTAAAATAAATTCATAATGGCGGATTATACACGATTAGTCAAAATTACCGGAACACCTTAGTAATTCTTTAACCGTAAAGAATTTCAAAGAAAAATTCATACAAAAGTTTTTTGGTTTTAAAGAAACTATATATTTTCAATATACGGATGTTCATTTTATTCTGAAAATTTGGTAAACTTTTCTTTTTCTAACAGAACACCCTGTATATTTAAAAAATTTAATTCTAAGCGTTTGTAAGAATCATTTTTTTATAAAATGCATCATCTTTGAGTTATGAGCAATTAACCGATAATTAACGGTAAAAAAAATAAAAAAAAAACAAGAAAAAATAACTAAACTATGAAATAGCATAATAAATTAAATATTCAAGCTGGCAACTTAAATAAATGTGTATGTATGTGGGAAAATATTCTTAATTTGAAGTCCAGGAATTTTGTTTAATTGCTAATAACTAAAAAATGACAGTATTGTATTAAAGCAAATGATTTCTATAAAAGAATTAAGCCTAGAATTAAAAAATGTATGTTACCAAATTTCCAGAATAAGCAATAGTTTGTTTAAACACAATTTTTTTTCTCAGTTGGAGAATTCTTTAGGTTTTCGGTAATTTCGTCTATTTTTTGATTAATTGATCATAACTCAAAAACCAGGCATTTTATAAAAAAATCATACAAAAGATTCTTGAATTAATCTTAGAATTAAAAAATGTAAAGTTATACAGGATGTTCTATTTGAAAAAGGGAAGGTTACGAGATATCCAGAATAAAATATATCCCCGTATAATAAAAATATATTTAAACGATAGATAGTTTAAAACAAAACAACTTTAACTTGAAAAATTTTTTGAAATTGTTTACAGTTAGAAAATTATTTAGGTGTTCCGGTAATTTTGACTAAGCCTATACATATATGGCGATATGATGGAGTATGATATAGAGTTTGATGATTATATACATAATAGTATTAAATTTCCTCTTCTACGGTGGTAGTCGGCCCGGACGTCACGTGGTAGTAAAATTCTAAATTTTCACCAGTTACATACTTGTGGATTTGTTTAATATTATTTATCTTTTTGATATTGATATTCATATTGATCACGGCGTACCTTAACAACGATTTGAATGCAAATTACGAAGTTGGCGAATGTTTACGACTGATATCAGTAGAAACTGAGTAGAAACGCGTTGCCTGAGCGAGCAAAAAGGCACTGTTTTAGACTTATTTATTTCGCCCAAGCATTCTCTTTAGGTCTATTCGATAGAATAAATCATAGTGAACATTTTGGCTATTTCAGTTCAAAATGGTCAATTTTGGACTCGCTGATTCAATTATTATCACACACGCCTTGGTCACAGATAAATTGGGTAACCAATTCTGAAAATTATAGCTCTCTGTATATTCTAGTATGTCCAGGAGAATTTTTAAAACGTAGTTTACTTTGTTTTCGGTGGTAGAATGTTATGATTTCGCTTCATGTGCGATTACGAGCCAAGTAGTTGCGATACAAAATATTATCATACACGCCTTGGTCACAGATACATTGGGTAATTAATTCTGAAAATTGTACCTCTCTAACTATTCTAGTATGTCCGGGAGAATTATGTAAACATAGAAAACAAGAATAAAACTATCTCGATATTTTTGTTGCTCCACCATCATGTTTAATGCACAATAATTTCGATAAGCACACGTACAAACAAAAAACTACTCCTATCGCGGGGGCTTGTCCCATTCCGCCCTGTCGGCTGAACTGTGAAACACGAAGATCAAATGTAAAAACAGACTAACGGACGAGACCACCCAAAAAACTGTTAGCCACTCTTTCAGCAAATTGCTGTCCACGAAATTAATTATGAGCAACGGACCGACGATGCCTGTCAAACAGCCCAAACCGTTGACGACCGCCATCACGGTACCAGCGAAATTATAAGTCAGATCCAGATGGTTGACCTTCAAACTGCAATAGTAAGGCCCCTTCATGAAATGGGCCAAGCAGTACAAAATCACAACCAGTGTTATATCGCATTTACAATAAGCCATGCCTATTGTGAGACCCAGAGGGAATACGACACCGATCATCGACGTAAATCTCCTATTCCAAACGACCTTCCCATGTTTCTTAATAGTGTAATCCACCAAAATTCCCGAAACAACGCTTGAGTCCCATATGAGGATATGGGGCAGCGAGGTAGCATACGACAATAGACTCATCTCCATATGCAGGACGTTATCAAAGTACTTCGGAATATTCGTCAAATTCATGAAAACTCATAGATTCCATATACGCCATGGTCACAGATAAATTGGGTAATTAATTCTGAAAACAGTAGATTATATTCACGGGTTCTGGCGCAGGGCGGTGGAGAAAACTCGGTGGAATAAATTATCGTAAGTCATTTTTAGCACACGTCGCGCCACCTGTTGGCCGCTAGTGCAATGAAGGTGGCGTGCCATCTGGCGGTCAGATAGCACATTAGGTTTGCGCGCGCTGTCTGTCGGTCATTTTGTGAATTATTTTAAAATGTGCGATTACGAGCTAAGTAGTTGCGATACAAATTATTATAATACACGCCTTAGTCACAGATAAATTGGGTAATTAATTCTGAACATTATAGCTCTCTATATATTCTAGTAGGTCCAGGAGAATTTTTAAAACGCAGAGTTACTTTGTTTTTAGGTGGTAGAATGTTATGATTTCGCTTCATGTGCGATTACGAGCAAAGTAGTTGCGATACAAATTTTTATCATACACGCCTTGGTTACAGATAAATTGTGTAATTAATTCTGAACATTATAGCTCTCTATATATTCTGGTAGGTCCAGGAGATTTTTTGAAACTACGAGTTTACTTTGTTTTTAGGTGGTAGAATGCTATGATTTCGCTTCATGTGCGATTACGAGCAAAGTAGTAGCGATACAAATTACTACCATACACGCCTTGGTCACAGATAATTTGGGTAATTAATTCTGAAAATTATAGCTCTCTAACTATTCTAGTATGTCCGGGAGAGTTATGTAAACATAGCAAAACAAGAATAAAACTATCTGACTTTTTTGTTGCTCCACCATCATGTTTAATGCACAATAATTTCGATAAGCACACGTACAAACAAAAAACTACTCCTATCGCGGGGGCTTGTCCCATTCCGCCCTGTCGGCTGAACAGTGAAACACGAAGATCAAATGTAAAAACAGACTAACGGACGAGACCACCCAAAAAACTGTTAGCCACTCTTTCAGCAAATTGCTGTCCACGAAATTAATTATGAGCAACGGACCGACGATGCCTGTCAAACAGCCCAAACCGTTGACGACCGCCATCACGGTACCAGCGAAATTATAAGTCAGATCCAGATGGTTGACCTTCAAACTGCAATAGTAAGGCCCCTTCATGAAATGGGCCAAGCAGTACAAAATCACAACCAGTGTTATATCGCATTTACAATAAGCCATGCCTATGCCTATTGTGAGACCCAGAGGGAATACGACACCGATCATCGAGGTAAATCTCCTATTCCAAACGACCTTCCCATGTTTCTTAATAGTGTAATCCACCAAAATTCCCGAAACAACGCTTGAGTCCCATATGAGGATATGGGGCAGCGAGGTAGCATACGACAATAGACTCATCTCCATATGCAGGACGTTATCAAAGTACTTCGGAATATTCGTCAAATTCATGAAAACTCATAGATTCCATATACGCCATGGTCACAGATAAATTGGGTAATTAATTCTGAAAACAGTAGATTATATTCACGGGTTCTGGCGCAGGGCGGTGGAGAAAACTCGGTGGAATAAATTATCGTAAGTCATTTTTAGCACACGTCGCGCCACCTGTCGGCCGCTAGTGCAATGAAGGTGGCGTGCCATCTGGCGGTCAGATAGCACATTAGGTTTGCGCGCGCTGTCTGTCGGTCATTTTGTGAATTATTTTAAAATGTGCGATTACGAGCTAAGTAGTTGCGATACAAATTATTATCATACACGCCTTGGTTACAGATAAATTGGGTAATTAATTCTGAAAACAGTAGATTATATTCACGGGTTCTGGCGCAGGGCGGTGGAGAAAACTCGGTGGAATAAATTATCGTAAGTCATTTTTAGCACACGTTGCGCCACCTGTCGGCCGCTAGTGCAATGAAGGTGGCGTGCCATCTGGCGGTCAGATAGCACATTAGGTTTGCGCGCGCTGTCTGTCGGTCATTTTGTGAATTATTTTAAAATGTGCGATTACGAGCTAAGTAGTTGCGATACAAATTATTATAATACACGCCTTAGGGTCGATCTTACAAGTGTACGTATAAGTAGTGGAATAGTTATTCCCAGTATAAATAGTGCTATTCCACCTCCCATTGGCTAAAATATTTATGTTGTCATAGTAATAACAACTTATATTGGTATTTATACCAATATTTAGTTATACCATGGTATAACGTGCTTTGTAAGATCGGCCCTTAGTCACAGATAAATTGGGTAATTAATTCTGAACATTATAGCTCTCTATATATTCTAGTAGGTCCAGGAGAGTTTTTAAAACGCAGAGTTACTTTGTTTTTAGGTGGTAGAATGTTATGATTTCGCTTCATGTGCGATTACGAGCAAAGTAGTTGCGATACAAATTTTTATCATACATGCCTTGGTTACAGATAAATTGTGTAATTAATTCTGAACATTATAGCTCTCTATATATTCTGGTAGGTCCAGGAGATTTTTTGAAACTACGAGTTTACTTTGTTTTTAGGTGGTAGAATGTTATGATTTCGCTTCATGTGCGATTACGAGCAAAGTAGTTGCGATACAAATTACTACCATACACGCCTTGGTCACAGATAATTTGGGTAATTAATTCTGAAAATTATAGCTCTCTAACTATTCTAGTATGTCCGGGAGAGTTATGTAAACATAGCAAAACAAGAATAAAACTATCTGACTTTTTTGTTGCTCCACCATCATGTTTAATGCACAATAATTTCGATAAGCACACGTACAAACAAAAAACTACTCCTATCGCGGGGGCTTGTCCCATTCCGCCCTGTCGGCTGAACAGTGAAACACGAAGATCAAATGTAAAAACAGACTAACGGACGAGACCACCCAAAAAACTGTTAGCCACTCTTTCAGCAAATTGCTGTCGACGAAATTGATTATGAGCAACGGACCGACGATGCCTGTCAAACAGCCTAAACCGTTGACGACCGCCATCACGGTACCAGCGAAATTATAAGTCAGATCCAGATGGTTGACCTTCAAACTGCAATAGTAGGGCCCCTTCATGAAATGGGCCAAGCAGTACAAAATCACAACCAGTGTTATATCGCATTTACAATAAGCCATGCCTATTGTGAGACCCAGAGGGAATACGACACCGATCATCGATGTAAATCTCCTATTCCAAACGACCTTCCCATGTTTCTTAATAGTGTAATCCACCAAAATTCCCGAAACAACGCTTGAGACCCATATGAGGATATGGGGCAGCGAGGTAGCATACGACAATAGACTCATCTCCATATGCAGGACGTTATCAAAGTACTTCGGAATATTCGTCAAATTCATGAAAACTCATAGATTCCATATACGCCATGGTCACAGATAAATTGGGTAATTAATTCTGAAAACAGTAGATTATATTCACGGGTTCTGGTGCAGGGCGGTGGAGAAAACTCGGTGGAATAAATTATCGTAAGTCATTTTTAGCACACGTCGCGCCACCTGTCGGCCGCTAGTGCAATGAAGGTGGCGTGCCATCTGGCGGTCAGATAGCACATTAGGTTTGCGCGCGCTGTCTGTCGGTCATTTTGTGAATTATTTTAAAATGTGCGATTACGAGCTAAGTAGTTGCGATACAAATTATTATAATACACGCCTTAGTCACAGATAAATTGGGTAATTAATTCTGAACATTATAGCTCTCTATATATTCTAGTAGGTCCAGGAGAATTTTTAAAACGCTGAGTTACTTTGTTTTTAGGTGGTAGAATGTTATGATTTCGCTTCATGTGCGATTACGAGCAAAGTAGTTGCGATACAAATTTTTATCATACACGCCTTGGTTACAGATAAATTGTGTAATTAATTCTGAACATTATAGCTCTCTATATATTCTGGTAGGTCCAGGAGATTTTTTGAAACTACGAGTTTACTTTGTTTTTAGGTGGTAGAATGCTATGATTTCGCTTCATGTGCGATTACGAGCAAAGTAGTTGCGATACAAATTACTACCATACACGCCTTGGTCACAGATAATTTGGGTAATTAATTCTGAAAATTATAGCTCTCTAACTATTCTAGTATGTCCAGGAGAGTTATGTAAACATAGCAAAACAAGAATAAAACTATCTGACTTTTTTGTTGCTCCACCATCATGTTTAATGCACAATAATTTCGATAAGCACACGTACAAACAAAAAACTACTCCTATCGCGGGGGCTTGTCCCATTCCGCCCTGTCGGCTGAACAGTGAAACACGAAGATCAAATGTAAAAACAGACTAACGGACGAGACCACCCAAAAAACTGTTAGCCACTCTTTCAGCAAATTGCTGTCGACGAAATTAATTATGAGCAACGGACCGACGATGCCTGTCAAACATCCCAAACCGTTGACGACCGCCATCACAGTACCGGCGAAATTATAAGTCAGATCCAGATGGTTGACCTTCAAACTGCAATAGTAGGGCCCCTTCATGAAATGGGCCAAGCAGTACAAAATCACGACCAGTGTTATATCGCATTTACAATAAGCCATGCCTATTGTGAACCCCAGAGGGAATACGACACCGATCATCGAGGTAAATCTCCTATTCCAAACGACCTTCCCATGTTTCTTAATAGTGTAATCCACCAAAATTCCCGAAACAACGCTTGAGACCCATATGAGGATATGGGGCAGCGAGGTAGCATACGACAATAGACTCATCTCCATATGCAGGACGTTATCAAAGTACTTCGGAATATTAGTCAAATTCATGAAAACTCATAGATTCCATATACGCATTGGTCACAGATAAATTGGGTAATTAATTCTGAAAACAGTAGATTATATTCACGGGTTCTGGCGCAGGGCGGTGGAGAAAACTCGGTGGAATAAATTACCGTAAGTCATTTTTAGCACACGTCGCGCCACCTGGCGGCCGCTAGTGCAATGAAGGTGGCGTGCCATCTGGCGGTCAGATAGCACATTAGGTTTGCGCGCGCTGTCTGTCGGTCATTTTGTGAATTATTTTAAAATGTGCGATTACGAGCTAAGTAGTTGCGATACAAATTATTATCATACACGCCTTGGTTACAGATAAATTGGGTAATTAATTCTGAAAACAGTAGATTATATTCACGGGTTCTGGCGCAGGGCGGTGGAGAAAACTCGGTGGAATAAATTACCGTAAGTCATTTTTAGCACACGTCGCGCCACCTGGCGGCCGCTAGTGCAATGAAGGTGGCGTGCCATCTGGCGGTCAGATAGCACATTAGGTTTGCGCGCGCTGTCTGTCGGTCATTTTGTGAATTATTTTAAAATGTGCGATTACGAGCTAAGTAGTTGCGATACAAATTATTATAATACACGCCTTAGGGTCGATCTTACAAGTGTACGTATAAGTAGTGGAATAGTTATTCCCAGTATAAATAGTGCTATTCCACCTCCCATTGGCTAAAATATTTATGTTGTCATAGTAATAACAACTTATATTGGTATTTATACCAATATTTAGTTATACCATGGTATAACGTGCTTTGTAAGATCGGCCCTTAGTCACAGATAAATTGGGTAATTAATTCTGAACATTATAGCTCTCTATATATTCTAGTAGGTCCAGGAGAGTTTTTAAAACGCAGAGTTACTTTGTTTTTAGGTGGTAGAATGTTATGATTTCGCTTCATGTGCGATTACGAGCAAAGTAGTTGCGATACAAATTTTTATCATACATGCCTTGGTTACAGATAAATTGTGTAATTAATTCTGAACATTATAGCTCTCTATATATTCTGGTAGGTCCAGGAGATTTTTTGAAATTACGAGTTTACTTTGTTTTTAGGTGGTAGAATGTTATGATTTCGCTTCATGTGCGATTACGAGCAAAGTAGTTGCGATACAAATTACTACCATACACGCCTTGGTCACAGATAATTTGGGTAATTAATTCTGAAAATTATAGCTCTCTAACTATTCTAGTATGTCCGGGAGAGTTATGTAAACATAGCAAAACAAGAATAAAACTATCTGACTTTTTTGTTGCTCCACCATCATGTTTAATGCACAATAATTTCGATAAGCACACGTACAAACAAAAAACTACTCCTATCGCGGGGGCTTGTCCCATTCCGCCCTGTCGGCTGAACAGTGAAACACGAAGATCAAATGTAAAAACAGACTAACGGACGAGACCACCCAAAAAACTGTTAGCCACTCTTTCAGCAAATTGCTGTCGACGAAATTGATTATGAGCAACGGACCGACGATGCCTGTCAAACAGCCCAAACCGTTGACGACCGCCATCACGGTACCAGCGAAATTATAAGTCAGATCCAGATGGTTGACCTTCAAACTGCAATAGTAGGGCCCCTTCATGAAATGGGCCAAGCAGTACAAAATCACAACCAGTGTTATATCGCATTTACAATAAGCCATGCCTATTGTGAGACCCAGAGGGAATACGACACCGATCATCGATGTAAATCTCCTATTCCAAACGACCTTCCCATGTTTCTTAATAGTGTAATCCACCAAAATTCCCGAAACAACGCTTGAGACCCATATGAGGATATGGGGCAGCGAGGTAGCATACGACAATAGACTCATCTCCATATGCAAGACGTTATCAAAATACTTCGGAATATTCGTCAAATTCATGAAAACCCACAGATCCGTTCCGCAACTACCGCAAATCAAAGCAATGATAGCCCTATCGAACAAAATTCCGCGCCAAGGTATCTTCAATTTTGTCGGTGTGATAATGTTAGTGTCCAGGTATTCTTTCTCTTCGGCAGAGATGTACGGATGGTGGTCTTTGTCGTTGTAGAGCATGGACTGAGCTCCGTAAACCCAGAGCACGCCGATGAAACCCCAAAAGTAGAAAGCCATCTGCCAGTTCTTTGTGGTTAGAATAAGCTGGCCTGAGATGAAGTTGCCGAATGCTATGCCCAGAGCTGAAGACGCCATTGTGAAGGCGCCGAGGAAGCCACGTTCGTGTGAGGGAATCCATCTGGTCATGAGCACGCTCAAAGCGGGGAATAGCACTGCCTGGAAGAAAAATGTAGGAAAGGTCAAAATTGTCGGATCGGAACGATCAAGGTGTCAAAAGTTGCGCAACCACGTCAATAAGGAACGAGTAAAATATTAAGTCGGTTGGACAAAACCTTCTGCCTCCTGAACTTGCTCAAAGGCTTGAATTAACAACCGCAGTTGCTAAAATTGCAAAAATTACATAGTCTACGACAGGGATGAGCAACGCGTGGCCCGCCGTACTTTTTCGTGCGGCCCTCCAAAGATTTTAAAATTTAAAAAAGTTTTACAGTGTTCCGCAACCTAGTTTTTGAAATGATGCCGACAGCAAAAACTAGAAATCTTCAAGTATTTTCACAAATCATAAAACTTTTGTGTGGGTACTTTGTTTTGTCCATTTTGTGACTTATTACCGTATCATAATAAACAACCCTAATAAAAAAGGTAAGCACCATTTTTAAATTTGAAAATTACTTAAACACTTGCTATACCTATTGTTATAGTTGCAAATATATAAATGAAAGAATATCCGTTTCCCCAATTCGAAGACAAACAATGTATGTGTGATTTTGCCTTGCTTGTCGATATAACTCAGCATTTGAATGACTTAAACATGGAATTTCTAGGAAAAAGCCAGTTTATTCACATGTTTGACAAAATTACAGCTTTTGAAAGCAAACTCAAAATTTGACACAAACATCTGTTGTCAAACAAAAAGTCTCATTTTTCACTCTTAAGAAAAGAAAATCCTTCTGAAACCCGAAAATATGCCCAGCGTTTACAAACATTATTAACCGATTTTGAATTACGATTTAAAATATTTAGATCAGAAAAAACTTTTTGAAAACGTTTGTGAAGAAACATTTTTTCTTCAAAGTGCACTGCAGAAGTGGAAACGGTAACGGATGAGTTACAAATGAAATTAATAGATTTACAAAACGACACGGATTTTAAAAAAAAATTAAAAATGTTTAAATACGTAATTTTTATCAAAATTACATCAATTTACACAAATTCCCACGATTAGCCGCACATGCAAAGCAAATAATGACACTTTTTGGAAGCACTTATGTTTGCAAACAATTATTTTTGGCATTGAAAATAATTAAAAGCTGCGTGCGAGTTACTGTTTCGTCTATATCTGCAAATATAGACCTATTGATAGCAAAGAAACAATGCCAAATTTCTCATTAAATAATTAATGTTTCTCCACATATATCTTTCGCCGTTTTTAGTAGTATTTCTATTAATGAGTGTTTTATTTATGTATTAGGTTTATTTTGTTAATAAATTGCTTACTTGCGAACCGAAAAAAAGTTTTTTAATTTGTAGCTGGCCCGCTGTAAAAAAAAGGTTGCTCATCCCTGGTCTACGATATAGCTCGCTTCTTTAGAGCTAACTGAATACTGAAGACCTACCAAAGAAATCTCCCTAAATTTACACCCCACTGCGCACATCTGGAGCTGCCGTTCCCATGTGCTTTTCCACCTGACCGCGTTAGGATCGATTTCCAGACCCTACTAACGTCAGTGCCGTCCTCGCGATTGGTGTTGCCAGGATGTTTGTAAATTTCGATAGATAAGCCTTCGATTATTACCTACCCTTGCCAACATCTTCACGTCACCGAAATTCATTGTGTCCCGACTCGTGGCAGTGTTGAGCAACAGCGGACTGTTGAATCTTGCCTACCCGGGTGTCTTTACTGTGCTGCTTGACTCGACATTTGATGCTTCGTCCTGTCTGTCATACATAGCATGTTCCACACTCACATGTTATCTTGTATACCCCTTCGTTCTCCAGGAGTGGTGTGATATCCGTTAGGCATGAGATCCTTTACCTTAGCTGGTGCTCTGTACCTTACCGTGATACCCGATTTCTTCAGTAATCTACCGATTCTTTCTGATACCCCACTTACGTATGGTAAGCAAGCGAACCCCTTTGACTCTTGCGGTTTCTCTGAGACTTGCGGTTTTCTTTGTGTGACACCCCGTATGTCAGACTTGGCGTATCCATTCTGACGTAGGGCCCATTCCAAGTGTTTCCGTTCGTCGTCCAAGGTGCTGGTGTCGCATACCTTCTCGGCTATGTTGAACAGAGTGTGAATAACATTTCTCTTCTGTTGGGGATGGTGGTGTGATTTGGCGTTCAAGTACCGAGTACCGATCGGTATGTGTGTTCTTACGGTAGACTGTATGTCCAAGCCTACCCGTTGACGTTCTGTATACCAGCACATCCAAGAACGGCAGCTGATTATCCTCTTCGATCTCCATCGTGAATTTTATGGAAGGACTAATATTGTTCAGGTAGTTAAGGAACTCTTAAGTTTATCTCTACCGTATGGCCAAACCACAAAGGTATGATCGACATATCAGACCCAATGCTTGGGTTTGTAAGGACTTGACCTAATGGCTTCTTCTTCGAACAATTCGATGAAGAAATTGGCGATTACCGGTGACAGAGGTGATCCCATGGCTGCACCCTCTACCTGCTCATACATCGCTCCCGCCCACTTAAAGTATGTGGTGGAGAGACAATGCGCGACAAGATCCGGTACATCGGTTGGTAGACCTAGGGGGACAAGTGTTGTCCGAAGGCCCTCGACTGCCTCCTTAACCGGAACACACGTAAAGAGTGATGTTACATCGAAACTTACGAGTATATCCTGAGGGCCAACGACAACTTCTCAGAATCTGAATAAAACGTTCAGAGTTCTTGACAAAAGATGTAGTTTGTCCTATAAACGGGTGGATGGTCTTCGACGAGTATTTTGCCAACGAATAGGTTGGGGAGCCTATTGCGCTGACGATTGGTCTCAAAGGTACGTTATCCTTGTGGATCTTCGGCAAACCGTAGATCCTAGGTGCCCTAGGGGCTTGTACAATGCTATTTATTTATTTCGCAACATGTTAAGATACATATTTAAGCCTACATGCTGCTTTATCTTAACTATGGCTTTTTAGGTAATTTGTTTAAGATCTCACTGTTTTCATATTTCATTTATCACCTCCTTAAGAGTATCTTAAGTACAAGCCTTAAAAAACTGACACGCCTTGCTCTAAAACAACAATAAAACCATCGTAATGCATCTGTTATCATCACCATCTTTAATAAACAACAATTTCGATAAAAGTACACGACCACGTTCAAACAAAAACTACCCTTATTTCGGCGGCATGTCCCATTCAGCTCTATCGGAGGTGCAATGAAACACGAAGATCATACTCATGAACAGACTTATCGAAGCGAACATCCAGAACATGTTCAGCCACTGCGAGAGCGTATTATCGGTGACAACTTCCATTATGACCAACGACCCGACGAGCCCACCCAAGCAGCCCAAGCCGTTGACGAGCGCCATCACGGTGCCGGCAAAATTACACGTCAGATCCAAATGGTTTATCCTCAAGCTGCAATAGTGTGGACCCTTCGTGAAATGCGCCAAGGAGTACATGATCACAACCAGCATAAAGTCGCATTTGCAATACGCCATGGCGATCGTCAAAGCCCATGGGAACAACGAACCAACGAGACAGGTAAACCTCCTATTCCAAACCACCGCTCTTTCGTGGTGTCTAGCACCCCCGTCGACCATGAGTCCGATAAAAATGCCGCAGAACCATATGAGTCCAAACGGAAGCGAGGTGGCAAACGACAAGTCGTTCTCGTCCATAAACATGACGTTTTCGAAGTACATCGGGATGTTCATCAGGCACATAAAAAACCATAGGTCGTGCGCGGCGGTGCCGCAAATCAGCGCTATAATGCCTCTGTCTGTTAAAATGGCTCGCCAGGGTATCTTAAATGTACTTGGTGTTACGGCATACGTTTCGAGATATTCTTTTTCGTCGTTGGATATGTACGGATGACTGTCCTTGTCGTTGTAGAGCATGGACGTGGCGCCGTAGACCCATAGCACGCCGAGGAAGCCGAAGAAGTAGAAACCCATCTGAAAGCTCTTTGTGGTTATGGCCAGCTGGCTGGTTATATAGTTGCCTACTGCTATGCCCAATGCTGACGAAGCCAATATGAAGGCGCCGTGGAAGCCACGTTCTCGTGCTGGGACCCATCTGGTCATGAGCACGCTTACGGCAGGGAATAGGACGCCCTGGAAGAGAAGGGTAGAACAGGTCAAAATGGTCGGATCGGAACGATCGAGGTGTCAAAAGTTGCGCAAGCGCGTCTTTAAGAAACCGGTGAAATTTTAAATCGGTCGGACAAATCCTTTTGCCTCCTAAGCTTGCTCAAAGATTTGATTTAACAACTGCAGTTGTTAAAAGGGCAATATGTAGGGTCTATGATTGTGGGACCACATTAGGCGAGATTGTATCTTGTTTTACTAGCTTATACCGAACTTATTGGTTTTGGTCCGCGTTTTGAAGTTTGTTTGTTGTTTGTTTCATTTTGGAAATCGCTAGACATAACGGAGTACACAACTGCCGTTACTTAATTTGTTATGAACAAAAAACATCACAAAATCGTCTCTTTTTTTGTTTTTCGCTTGTAAAAACTGAACCGATAGAGCAATCGTGATGCTCCATCGGTGAGCCCTGCACGGACTCAATCGGATTAATATTAACGGAGAAAATTTGGAAAAACCGGCAAAATCTGCGTTTTTTTTTTAAATTTATAACTTCGCTATTTTCAAAGTTGTAGCGCAGATTCTTCGCGAAAAAGTAGCGATTGATGAGTACTTTGAGTGTGTACACCCCATGTGTTGTCCGATGCGATTTGCACAATAGGGTATTTGACTATTATTTAAAAACCATCTTAGTGTGTTTATTCCTTCACTCTATATTGTACAATACAATACATTGTACAATTTTTCGTAATTATTTCCTCAATATTTCATAAAAATCAGCGTTAAAAATTGAATTACAAAAAGTCCCGCCAGAACGATACTTTCTGTTGTGTGACGTCACACGATAGTAGATGTCAAATCGGCCCATATGGTCTGTCAGCATCGGCATCGTCGCCGTTTGGTAATTGTGTCGTATGATGCGTTGTTTTCACAATTTCTACATAAAAATGGGTTATAAATGGTGTATAAATCCATAATGCAGAAATGCGTCAACAAAAACTCCGGATAAACTATTTGTAGCTGTCCCGCAAAATTTGAAACTGCGAAGAAAGTGGTTGGCTCGTATAAATCAGCTTAAGGTTAGGGCTAACCTAACCTACAAAGTTATGCCTACATGGCACTTTAGTGCTATTAAATTCAAACGGGAGAAGCATGAGAGCGCGCTCGGATAATCGGGTAGGGTACGGTGAGAGTGACGCGCTGCACAATAGGCGGACTAACGTCATACGGCATTTATAAGAGAGACAGCCGACCCAGGTTATCTGAGCATTGCTCTCCCCATACCCTACCCTGACAAACCGAACGCGCTCTAAGCGTACTAACGAATGACGTCACTGGAGACTGAGCCAATTACAGAGCGTTTTCAAACACGTGATAGGAAGTGAATAAAATTCAATTTTAATTTTGGGTTTTAATAGAAATAAAGCATATTTTTTTTGAAAGGTAATAACAAATAGTTTTCTTAAACCGTAATCTATTAGGATCACTATAATATAGGTCATATCACGAGAGATGCATCGAGAGTCATCGATTTCAGCTGTTATTTTGGTGACACGTACAGACCATTCCACTGCGTTGGACAGAAACAGCGTGCTTGTGCATGCGTCTGTTCTTAGGATTTTAAGCGATGACTCATTTGCAGCTCTCGTGATATTACCTATACAAGCCATATTTTTCATACAGTCAAATACCCTATTGCGATTTGAATTTGTTCATGCAATATCTTTCGGCGAGCCTGGATGCGTCGCAGGTGGTCCGATTTTACTTTTTTTAACGGATTTCGAAAGTATTGTGCTACAAAACGTCAATTCTGAGTTTGCGTTAACATGTTGCGAAATAGGCGAAAAATGTTTGCAAACATGTCCGAAAACGCGCAGCGAGATTGTATAGATACGCGCTTCCCCGCGTAGACCGCCTACGACCGCTTTCGAGCGCGCGGCCATTTTCGGTCATGTTCGCAAGCATTTTTCACCTATTTCGCAACATTTTAGCGCAAAATCAATATTGATGTTTTGTAGCACAATACTTCTACTTTCAAAATTCGTTTAAAAAATTACAATCGGACCACCTCCGACGCATCCAGGCTCGCCGAAAGATATTGCATAAATAAATTCAACTCGCAATCGTGCAAAAACTAATCATCGGACATTGCTTGGGTTGTGCACACTCAAAGTACTCATCAATCGCTACTTTCTCGCGAAAAGCCTGCACTTCAACTTGGAAAATGTCGTAGTTATGAATTTTTGAAAAAACGCGGATTTTTTCGCATCAAGATTGCTCCCATTGGTTCAGCTTTTACAAGCGAAAAACAAAAAAAGACGATTTTTAGTTTATACCAAATTAAGTAATGATATTTACGAGTCGAAAACACATCACAATACATCTACGGACTGTTCCACGTGACCGGCGACCGTCGGCTTCCTGATACTATTTTTGTCACGCGAAAATCTGTATTGCCTGGTCTATATCCATATCAACCTCGGCGCAATATACCGAAAAACACCGGTATTTTTGTTAGTCAACGAACAAACTTCAAAATGCTGAACACAAATAAAAATTCCAGGACAAGGTGCTAAAACAAGAGACAATCTCTCATGATGTGGTCATAGACTACACACAGACTACACAGTTTAGCATTTAACTGCAGTTGCTAATTGAAATCTTTGAGCATGTTTAGGAGGCAAAACGGTTTGTGCAACCGCCATAAACATTTAACCATCTCTTGTTGACGTGACTAAGCAACAACTTGTTGCGATCCAAACCGACAATTTTGACCGTTGCCTAGCGATTTCCAAAAAGAAATACACCAACGAACAAAACAACTAAAACAAGAGACAATCTCGCATATTGTGGTCCCACTATCATAGACTATACATTTTGCCATTTTTAACAACTGCAGTTGTTAATTCAAATCTTTGAGCAAGTTTATAGGATCAATAAAAACACAATTCGGTCATCTTCGTCCCTGAATAATTCGTGACGCAGTCACGACATCGATGGGGACATTTCGCACGTTATTTGTAATGCCCAACCAAATGTATATATATATACAAGAATCCAGCTGGGTTTGAATTTTTCCAAAGTGCAATGCTAATTTAACTGCGCTATACCAGTTTTAGCCAATACTAGGTTATGTTTAAGACTGTTTAGATATGTGGTATAATTCGCATACCTGACCCAAGCCAACTATGATCCGACAGACAACCAGGCCTGCATAATGGGGCATATATGCAGCAACTGGAGCAGTGACAAACGTAAAGAGGGTCGAAAACATCATGCCAATGATGTAGATCTTCTTAGCTCCAAATTTATCGCATATAATACCAGCTGGTACATGCATGGCCAGATAACCAAAATAGAAAGACATCAGTATAAGCTGCTGTTCATCTGATGTCCAATCTCTAGCATTATCCTACAAGAAAAAATGCAGCTCAGAAGCTGTACACACATAAAAACTTTTCGGAGAGGATTTACACAAAGTGCAGACGCTTAAAATTAAAATTAACACCATGCAGGGTGTTGAAATTACTGACAAAATCACAGAACATATATTGTATGTATAATAATGTATAAAAATGTTAAACTTACAGTGAAAATCAATTACACTGTTACAGTGAAAATATACTTTTCACGAGACATGGTGTAAGTTGTTGAGCTGGTAGAACTGAACATAATGGCATATACGAAATTTTCCAAATATCTCCAAAATCTCGATTTAAAAAAAAAATCTGATGTGACCAGGCACATGACTTTAGCATACTATACAGGGCCCTGCAACTCAGCTCCCGTCTTCTGTACCTCAGCTACTAATTAAGCGAAGAGTTTGACATTTTGCAGGCTTACCCTGCACTTCAAGGTACATTTCAAGAAATTATTCTTGATTATACAGGGTGTCCCAAATATGTGCAACGCTATGGTAATATATTTTTTTTAATTGCATGCTATATATTTGTTTACACATTTGGAAGCCTTTTATGGTTGCCTACACACCACCAAAATTTTATATAATCGGTTGAGTGACTGCAGCGCAAAAAAATAAAAACAAAAAAAAATTGATTTTGCATCGTTGGCTTTAAAAATCAATATAAACCACAAATTGCACCTCGTTAATAAAATTTTGCGACATGCTTATTAAGTTAGATCTAATAGTCTCGTTAACCAAGTGTCATTGATCCAAATTATACAGACTGACCAAAATCTAGTGTCAAACATGTCAAACTTCAAAGCGTGTTATTGTTCTTATTTTAAATTGGAACCCATACATTTTTTTAGGTGAAACAATGCAGAATTAAAAAATAAACATTGTTTCTAAATACAACCCCATCACAATTCCCAATATTTTTAAGGTTACATATTCGCCAAAAACTCATTTTTCACCGTTTCATTTTTCACGTAATTTTAGGTAATAAATATTGTACGTGGCGTAAACGACGGAGATGGAGTAAACATTTTTAAGTTTGTTGTATTTCTTGTTTTTTTTTTTTTATAAATCACGATAGTAACTCAGTACTGTTCCAATAAACGAGTGAAAATTATACTTTTGGTGCAATTTATTTTGAACCCAATATACCTGGAGATGTAATGAACGTAAACTCTTACTAATGAACGTAAAGTACTTACTAACATATTGTGATAGTCTGGCAGGTAACAACAAAAAGGAAAAGAAACAAAAACAGTGCCATAATTTTAGAATAACATTGTAAATATAAGTGCTAGTAATGTCTAATTAATGTGTATAAAGACTACCGATTTATTACAGTCGGCCTGTATACTTCTTCTCCTTAGAGCCTTTTCAGGCGAGGACGGCGACGGCACGGTTTTCGCCGTCCACTGCCGTTGTGAAGCTTACACACAGGCACGGATTGCAAACGGCGCGGCGACGGCTACAGCTGGCGCCATATATTATATATACACAGTCATATACAGTGTGCAGAGTTCAGCGGCGGTTTAGCACTATCTCATTCGCCATGGCGCGTACACGTATTATTGCGTTATTCCTAAGTTGATCAGACGTCCCGCGGAGTTTTCAAAATGTCCCGCTTTTTAGAAAATGTTTACTATACTTGTTGGAGCGGTTCTTATTTGATCTAAACATTCTTCTTTAAATTGTTTGCCGAAAGGCAGTAACAGAATATCTTTATAATTTTCATAATTAATTTAATCAGGATATAAAAATAAAAATTATTTTAAAATTTTTTCCGTTATCGTCTAAAAAATAGTGATTTTTGTACAAAGAAAAATATGAATATTAGGTAACTTACATATACCGCAATAGTTAACCTAATATAATATTGATTAATTTGTGAACAAGACCTTCAGTTAAATTACTACAAAAGCAACTGTAACTTATTCCACTGTTACAATAACTGTTACAATTAATCCCGAATATCCACGTGTCTGCCGACGATCCGGTTTCGCGATGTTTGTATTTCTTACAAAACGTGTCACTTCATTGACAACTTATATTACGTATATATGCTCAAGGCAAAAAATTGAATGGTAAATATATCCATAAATGTTCTAAAGTTCTGTGACCGCGGCGAAATTAATAAACAAAATAAATAGAAATAAAAGTAGAGGATGGATAAATAAATATAAGCAGTGGATGATATTCCGAACATGTCTACAATTAATATTTTGTTCCGCGTTCACGAAACTTTCAAGTCAAATACCTCGAAAACAAAGGCAAGCAAATGAAGTTATTTCGCATTTTATCAGATTTATATTATTATCTTTTATTACTTTATTATACTGAGTATGTGCCTACATTTTAGTAAGACCTCCTTTATTGTATGATCAATGCCACTAAGTATGATTGACCTACACATACACATACTACTGGATTTTCATAATAAACGTACGCACAAAGTCCCATTTTGATAATTGTATGTTCAATTTAAACCTCTATTTGAACAACATTATTGGAAATAGTGTTTAGAAATACTAGAGGGCATTAAATACGAAATTATAATCTCTTTCGTCGTTGCATGAACACACGGTATATGAAACGTCAAAGGCATTGCGCAGATTACAGATTTAGAGAACCCACGCCCATTGCCTGTGCAAAAAAACACGCGCCGTCCGAAAACCGCACGGCGCGTGTGGACGCTACCATTTAACTCAATGCACTACCGAGCGGACCGTCGCCGTGCGAAAACCGTGGCTTCGGTGGTGAGGCACGGCGACCAGACGGACGACGGCGACGGCGCGGTACGTGTGAAAGGCTCCATTTAATCTCATACACTTCGACCCGTCGACGGCGAAAACCGTGCCGTCGCCGTCCTCGTCTGAAAAGGCTCTTAGTGTGATGTGTCTAGCCGGTCAATAAAATTTGATAATTCTGTTAAATTTCAACCGATTCTAATAAACAAACGCGTATTAGACGCAAATTTAAATGGACTTTCAATAAAAAAATAGCAAAAAATACTACGGATTCAACCTGGTCATCAAATTGTGGTTAAAGTTGAAAAAATCTGAAAATAATTGCAAACTTCTGAACTTGAACGTCCATAACTTTTCGATTTGTTATTATTGGATCTGACCGAACAGTACATCTTTATAATGGTCTACGCTTCATCTTTCATTTGCATTTTTATATGAAGTGATTGGATCGGACAAATGCACCAGAGTTATTAATTATTCCATGTGGTGTAAATCTGTAAATTACAAATTCTGTCGTGCAAAAATTGTTTGTCGTTAAATAAAAAATACAAATACATAGCGGTGTTAAGACCCAGTTCTACCTCTGCTAAAACGCGTTTGCAAATAAAAGCGTTATTTATTGTTCAAAGTTTATGAAATTTTTTATGTAACTTCTTAGATAAATAACGAGTTGGGCTGGATGAAAAAAAAAATTTTTTAAAGATAAAAATCAATTTTACTTCTACATCTTTGGTTTTTTTCAAATATAAAACATTTAGCCCAACTCATGATACAAAAATAGATTTTTTATTTAAGTACAATTTTAATCTAAACATTATAATTGCGATAACAAAGCGTAATTGCCAGAAATGTATGTGTGCCTATATTACGGGCCCGGTGTAGACAGCAGACGTTAGGAGTTTTAAACACCGCCTATAACTACGCCACGCCTACTGCTATTTTTAGATTAGACTGTTCACAAGTTATGAGTGTTATGACCGTAGCGTATATTGAATCGGGAGAACAGAGTTCTCGCATTTCACATTTATACGCACGGTTTACAAATTTAACACACGATAAAAGTCATATACTGTATGATATTATACTTAGTGTAGTTATACCTGCTAGGTGTTAGGTACATTTGTTTAATAATGGGTAGAAGTCGTGGCAAAATACCTAAACATCCGCGTCTGTCCTTTAGACGAATTAGTAAAAGACGACTACGTACCACCTAAGTTAAAATATTGCATAGATAATCTAAAAGAACAATATTGTAATTATTTAATTACAAATGAGACAAAGAGACCAGAAGAGGACTCAAATGAACATTTTATTTAAAATGTCGGTTTTATGGACAGGAAGAGACAATTAGCAGTGACGAACTTGGGTCGGCTCTAATGCATATTAGTTCAGCGACTGTATTGGGCAGTATTACAGCGGGAATTGGATATAGCCAATGCCAGAATTTGTTTTCATTCATGAATCTTGCATTCATGGCGCCCAGAACGTTTATAAAATATAGCGAACTTGTAGGTGACAAAATATTTGGGATTTATATAAATGGTTTGGGGAACTTTGGACTATGTGCTATGATTTTACTTTATCATACGTAGTATGTAAAGTATTGTAATCGTGCCAAACAACATTTTTGAGGTTTTAGCGGAAATGTCTTTTTGGATCCCTTGAACATTTTTGACCCAGGTAAAAAAAAATTCTGTGTATGTGTGTGTGCCTTTTTTGTGGCGACGATTCCGGAGAAACTACTAAGGTATCGGGACGAAACTTCATATTTAGAAGTTTCATAACCAAACTTATAGCCGAAAAGCTTTCTGTTGAAAAGGATCCAAAGAAACTGGAGGTTTAGTCTTATAGCATTTTTGAAAGATTTTGCAAATAAGCCGCCATTTCTGGAAATTTGTCGAAATAGTTAAATAATAAATTAAAGTACAGGAAATTCTGAACAATTTATGACTATGGCATTTTTTGGTAAAATGAATAGCTTAGCTGCATGAGCAAATTCTATTTTATCCAGATCGCTGCATTGAAACTAGTTAGCCAGGATTTGTCAGATATTGTGATTATAATGACAGTAGGTAGTGTCAAACGCTGATGTTTTGACAATACCTACTGTCAATATAATCAAAATATCCGTCTAGTTCCAGTAGTTTTATTTTAATACAGACATGGCCGATCTCGATCAAATAGAATCTCATGCAGCTAAACTATTAATTTTATATATGGTATGATAAAGTAATGTGCCTGAACGCATCAGATTATTTTTTTTATTTTTGTCTTCGTGTGTCACTGCCGTGCGTTCGTTCGATATCCAGCATGTTTATAGATGTATCCTCATTGCTCGATTTTAATTAATTCCTTTCTAAATTGAAGTCCATAATTCACCGATGAGTTATCATGAGTTAGGTAATACATTTTTGTCAATTTACTATACAGTATGTATGTCATCCTGTTAAAAAGATTAAATATTATAACAGCAAGCGCGCTCTCTCTAACTTAAATCAATATATTTTCTTTTACCGCCTGGCGGCCGCCAGCCAGCTGTATGCAGTCCGGTATGCATATGCGACCGTGATGAGTGAGAACACTAATACATTGTAACTTGAGCGAAAGCGAAAGCACCGACGCGCGGCGACAAACTGGCTGAGTACTTCCCCTTCGAATGTACCCGCGTCGACTATGCTCCGCCTTTGCCTGCTTCCTCTAAACCCCCCAACTTCCCCTTATCGTAAAACTATGGCCTGGTTGACGTTGGTGGGGGCCAGGCAGACCACTCCCAGCAAAAAAAAACATCGCAACGAAATATTTCGTTTGGAAGTTGCGATGTTTTTAAAACGGAGCCTTAACTCGGTGTTAAATCCAACTCCGTATTTTTATGTGTGTTTACTCAAAACTTTTACTCAAAAAGCACAAAAACAAACCGCATCTCCTAAGGTTTCGTTCGGATTTGAGAAGTCGCACTCGTTCTTGTTGACACGTACTTCAGCTTTGACCATTCTGGTGATGGCTATGCTAAGACAGACGCGTTGTGCGTACGCGACAAGGACACCGGCAAGGCACATGAAAGAAATGACGAATCTTTGCTGACACGAACCTAAAAACAATATTCGTAGTCTCTGGTATCTCTTAATTCATTTTTTACCGTTAATACATACATTTGCACGCCATTTCGAAAATTTCGGTTATATCTCAAAGAAGTTGACGCATTCTTGGTGGAACTATCTTATGGCCTTGTGACGTTCCGTGACACATAACGTCAGCGCTCGTTGACGGACTTATAAGTGTCATGTTTTGATTAGAGCCTACACAGATTGAAAATTTTGTTTAAGCCGATATCTCAGGAACGAATGTTAGCATGACAACGTAGTTATCGTGAAAATAGTCCTTCATTATTGCGATACATATCCCTTGAATTTAATCGCATTCCGACTATTTGTTAATTTTTAAGACCGAAATAAACATGAACAATATTTTGCGCAGTTCGGCTTCCCTCGCTTGTGGGTTTTGGTGCGAGGCAGTCGAACGAGATGCGAAGTTTTGAGACGCGATCAGTGAATCCGTTTGAATCCGTGTTTGTAAAATATTGTTGGGTATAATTAATTGTACATCTAAATTCATTATTTATATTTAACCCGCACTACTATTAAAAATACAGAAATTAAATTGTTCTGATCGTATCGCACTAATAGTAAATAATCTCCACTGTCCCAGCTACGTTTCCATTTACCGTTATGATTGCCGTAGTGCGCGCTGCACTAAATTTATATCATTCATATCAAATAGCTTTAAAAATTACTTAAAAATTATTATGCAATTCATTTACTACAGTCGCATAAAATAAAATATGACGATTGATTACGTGCGTATCCCGATATCGTCCTAATATTCGTTACTGAGATATCCGCTTCCATGAAAATCTTGTACGCAACCTTTATTCCACAAAAACGCCAATCTATAGAAGAGGCTGTAAACGCAACCTGAACAAAATTGACCATTTTGTGGCAAGCGGTTTACGAGGAAAAAAATGGAAAGATGAACGTTAATTTAAAAGTGTACAAATTGGGGACCTTTTCTCATTTCTCTCGCGCTCATGTTTACACCGAGAGGCAAAAAATGTTGACAGTCATACAGCTTATGTAGAAATGATTCAGGAGTATGATACACTTTATTTCAATTTTTTCTGTTCAGTAGTTTTAGAGTTATCCGCCTTCAAACACAAGAGTCCATATTGTCGAAACGAGAGATGGCAGTTAGGGCGATTCTCTCGGTGTACGGGGTCACATATGCATTGACTCAACCAAATCTGGTGTTCCAATAGAGCAGTGGTTCTTAACCGGTGCTCCGCGGAACACTGCACTGGTGCTCCGCGAGCTTGTTGAAAGTGCTCCGCAAAATTATGCAAGCCGAAATTGTCGACTCATTTACCGTATGTGATTGAAATAATAATATTTGTATATTATTAACGTACAAATACTTAAACCAAACTAAGAATGACAATTTTCAAATAGTAATAAATATGAATAAAATAAATAAAGAATTCTGAACATAATACGACTAAAATAAAAATGATTATAGCTCTGCTACACATGTCACATAAAAAGTTCGGAAAATATGCAAACATTTTGAAATATATTTCCTAAAATAAACATAATAAATATGATGTTTTGATAATATATATTCTTGTCTAGGGTTGCCATATTTTATGGTAACACTGTCGGGACATTAGTGACCGGGAAAATACACGGTGTGATTTTACTTGTCTAACCTACCATTAATTTTATTATAAGAGAAAGAAGACAAATTTAAGGATCAATAATACACGCAATAATTCCTAATCAAAATCGCATCGAAAAAAACTTTTTTGTAACACAACATTCTTGTTCTTTCCTGGAATATTCTTTGAAAATTTCTTTAATACAATATAACGGTAGGGATAATTAGCTTTTAAATTCACAATAATGTTTTTAGAATTAATTTACCTACTTATGCAACCTTAGTTAATGTAAATAAAAACATTGGTCACAAAATTGTAAAAATAAAAAACAAACCATATAAAATAAGAATATACAGGGTGAGTCTTTCCGTAGAATTTTAGTATGAATGCCGATATTCTAAATTATGTCCAGTTTTTGAGAAAGTCAGTGCCAAAATGTACAAAAGGGATTTGGTTTTCCCAATAACTGGAGTCAATTCACAATTTATGTGTTCTGACCTGATCCAGTTTCTATGACAAAAAAATACCAGAACCGGTTGCAATTTGTTCGATATTTTATTATTAATATTGTATGCAAACTTATTAATATGAATACACATAAAAATACATTCAAATATTGTTTTTATTTTATTTTAAAAAAAAAATAAAAATAAGTTTGACAACCGCTAGTAACCCCTAAATATTATTTTAAATTGTGAAATAAATGCTGTAATTGTTATTGAGGTCATATAACATTTTAAAAAAGTCAAATTTAAAAAAGTCAGACGTCGATTAAAATTACGAAAAAATATAGTATACAAATAAAATAACCACCAAACGCATCGGGGGACTTTACACGACTTTATCGGGACGTCGGGCAACTAGGCCAATAACGGTGACAGTCCCGATATATCGGGACGGATGGCAACCCTATTCTTGTCCTCATCTACAATACCTACATATCATCCACATGAGTTATTAAGTATTATATTAGTATAAAGCTGTATCAAAAATGAGCTTATCAAAATTACTTGAGTAAGTGGTACATAACTGCTAATTTAAAGAATCCAGCCAAACTAGCTAAATATTTGACAAATTAGAAAGGTTTTGAAAGTTTTGTTATATTTAGATTTATATTACCGCGAACAACTATTATGCAGATGCTTGGAGGAACTATCACAATATACCAAATAGGTGGTGGCATTTATATTATAAATGCCACCACCTATTTGGTATATTGTGATATAAATTTTATAACACGTACAATTTTGTGACCCCAGAAAATCAAAACATACACACACACACACACACACACACACACACACACACACACACACACACACAATGTGGCAAATATGTGGATGCAGACAAAAAGAAAACTTCGGAAGCAATTCGGTACATCGAGAGCGCTTTTCCCTCAAACATATTTAAGAGTTCGTGTGTAGAAATAAATTCCAAAATTCCCGAATATATTCGGAATTTATACTCAAATATATCTTTTTCTTTTCTGTATCATATTAATGATTTTTGCCGCAAATAAATTTCATTCGAGTAAGTATTCGTTTTTTCAATTCGGTAAAAAGTTAGATAGAGCTGATGATAATATCAATAAACCTGTATCTTAAACGGCTACAATTTCTTAAGGAATTGAGAAAACTAATAAGTCCATATGAACCTTTTTACTCGGAATGACATTTAGTTTCTAGAAGAAATCGGTAAAAAGTTTTATATGGATTTTATTTTGTTATTTTTAATAATATTACTTAATTTATTTAGTTTTTACTGTTGTAATGGAGAGTAATTGTGTTAATTTTTCGTTTTCGCATTGTTTGATATGTATTTTATCTTCTATTTTTCTTTCTATTTCTATTTTTCTAAGTCCATATAAAACACTATACTCAGAACGACATTTGATTTCTAAAAATTAATTTTGCCGAAAAAAACTATTAGTATATTTATATTTTTTCTAATTAATGTTATTTTTTAAGTGTTATGTATCGTATTAATTTTTAATAAAAGTTATGTCTATGTTTTTGGTGCTCCGGGAATTTTTCTTATGATCAAAAGTGCTCCCTGACTTCAAAAAGTCTTAACCTTTGCAATAGAGGCAAAAAAATATTTCTTTGTGGATAAAAATGCATTTGTTTGAAATATTCGTTTGGTAGAAAGAACGTTTCTTTGTGTCAAACAACTTTAATTTTCAGTTAGAATTTACAATTTCTATATGAGAACGAACGAGATTTATCTAGTTCATGTAATTATGATTACGTTGAGTGAAAGAATTATATTTTTACTTTATCATACGCAGTATGTAAAGTATTGTAATCATGCCAAAAAAAATTTTTGAGATTTTAGCGGAAATATGTCTTTTTGGCTTCCCTGAACATTTTTGACCAAGGTTAAAAAAAATGTCTGTGTGTGTGTATGTGTGTGTGTATGTGTGTGTGTGTGTGTACCCGCTTTTTGTGGCGACGATTCCGGAGAAACTACTAAAGGTATCGGGACGAAACTTCATATTTAGAAGTTTCATAACCAAACTTAGAGCTGAAAAGCTTTCTGTTGAAAATGGTCCAAAGGAACTGCAGGTTTAGTCTTAGCATTTTTGAAACATTTTGTAAATAAGCCGCCATTTCTGGAATTTCGTCGAAATAGTTAAATAATAAATTAAAGAAGATGAAATTCTGAATAATTTATCACTATGACATTTTTTGGTACAATCAATAGTTTAGCTGCATGAGAAAATTCTATTTCATCGAGATCGGTCGTACTCCTTTAAAACTAGTAGCCAGGATATGTCAGATTATATGTCAGATATGATTCTAATGACAGTACGTAGTGTCAAACACAAATGTTTTGACAACCTACTGTCAATATATGCTGCGTTCGGATATAGTATACCGTACACTTTTTACACCCAATAACACGCAAGTGTCATTGGGACAGTGTACCCTGTGTCAGCGGAGTACAGCTTTATTCGACATATCTGTCTAATTCTACTAGTTTTATTTTAATGCAGACATAGCCGATCTCGATCAAATAGAATCTCATGCAGCTAAACTATTAATTTTATATATAGTATGATAAAGTCATGTGCCTGGCCACATCAGTTTTTTTTAAATTAACGAAACTGTTCGTTGAGTTACTATGCGATAATTGAAAGTTGCAATAACTTCTTTGACTAAAGAAATATTATTCCTTTGGCAGAAGTAAACCTATTTTTAAGCCAAAGTAAAAACATTTCTTTGAAAGAAATAAATCTCTTCTTGTATAGAAATATATTTGTTTGAATCAAATATAGATTTCTTTGATGTAAAACTTAGTTTGTTATATATTCATAATAAAATATAGATTCTCTACAAGTAACAACAAATAATAAGCAACATCACCATGGTTTGGTACATACCATTCATGTTCATAATAATGTTCAACGCCAATATTTTGACATAGTTCCATGGAACTATCATGTCACACAACTCGAATAGAAAACTCGAGGATTTATTGTCGGGGACACCAAGATATTCAAGAAGCAATTCCACTAATGCCGATTGGGAAGTATATTATTAAAATTTTAAACAAAATACACTAAGAATTAAGCTTATATCTTCTATATTTCAGACTGTGTATGATCAATCTCTTACATCAATAAGAGACCCGAGTCATTTCAATCTACTTTCGAGGAACAACATAGTTGATCTTGATATAAAAGATGAAGACCATGGTACAAGAAAGAAAAAAACTGGTGTTTTAATATTTGGTTAAGTTATATAAACTTTTTAGTGATTGCTTATATGAAACATCGGTATTTAAACAAGGAATTCTATACGTGGGCTGGTCAAACTTTGCTTTCAATACATCCGTATGAAGACATAACGCCGATAAGATGTTCAAAGACCTCTACTCCTAGTGTGGATTCGGTTGTTTCTAAAGCTTGGTTTAAACTGGAAAGGGACATTGGAAAACCGAACCAAGCTTTGGTTATATCTGGTGAGAGCGGTTCTGGAAAAACGTATTCAGCATGTCTGGCCATGAAAACCATAGCCAGCCTCCAGCAGAATGTCAATAACTCTGGAACAATATTGTGGCAGACTTGGTATTCAGTACCTCTTTTGACAGCATTTGGTATGTACGAAGTTTTTTATGGTCTCACATAAGAAAATGGTCGAGAAAATCTGAACCCAGTATCCTAGAATCTTCAAAAGGATAAAACAAAACGATAAAAAACATATTGCCATTTTACTGCAAAATGAGCTCATTGTGAAATTATTTTAATAATTAAAAATTTGTTTGAAAATAATTTTGAAGCGATATTGACCTACGTGTGCACCAGGGGTTCTCAACCGGTGGTACGCGTACAACTGGTGGTACGCGAAGGACTTCTAGGTGGTACGCAAAAGGTACCAAACTTAAAATCATATTTATTCAGATGGCATTGTTAAATTGTTTGACCCAAAATTATAGCGGTCAAATCAGATAATACCCATTACCGTACGCAGACGTATTTCAAATGCCACATTGTGTAAAAGGAAGTGTAGTTAAAAAGATAAATCAAAGTTAATATTTTGCGCTACAGTTAGATAAAATACTGACATAATTAATTTTTATCAAATATTAGTCTTTATCCGATTCGAGGTGGAAGAGAAAATGGCAGAGGAATAATTATTTTGTAAACCTCTGCTCGAAAGAACAACTGGTGAAATATTCAAATTTCTTAATAATTTTATGTTTAACAATTCCATTCCATGAGCGAAATGCACTGGTGTCTGCACTGATAGTGCTCGGGCTTTAAAAAAAAAAAAATGCAGTCAATATTATTAATGGTCGAACATTCAGCTCACGAATGCTTTTAATATTATGTCAAGAGATGGGTAGCAACAGAAGTCAGTCTTGTTACATTCCTATGATAGATGGCTCTCGAGACGTAAAGCTTTGAATCGTCTCTTCGAACTTAAATCAGAAGTTCAAGTTTTTCTTGAAAATGCTGATTTCGAATTCAAAAATTCTTTCTTTGACGAATTGTGGATGGCCCGGTTAGCATATTTAGCTGATATTTTTGGAAAGCTGTATGAATTAAATTTAGTTTTGCAGCGAGCAAAGGTTAATTTAGTTATCGTTGAAGATAAAATTACCAATAAATAAATCGAGTTAATTATTAAAGAAACGAATAAAAATAAATGTAGTTTATTGCCAGCATTCGAAGACCCCCTTGAAGAAAGATGGGAAACAATGATGAATTAGTCGGATATAAAAAAAAAATATTGATTGCACCTCTTTAAAAAACTAGAGTTATTTTCCCAAATCTACGACAATGAATGGATCAGAAATCTGAAAGGCAACCAAACTTCACAACCTGATAGAAAAAGAACATTTAAGAACATTTGATAGACATTGCCTCACACACAGCGCTGATAGAAGAATTTAAAATGATTATAATCACCGTTTTTTTGATCCAGAGGAAGAATTATTTTAAAGGAACTGGAAATTAAGATGCGCCAAGATATATGTGAAATGTATGTAGGTAAAACGAATATATAAATCTATTTTTGAGGTGGACTCGATACGAATTGAATATAAACTGGTTTTTTTCTTTTCACAAATAATCGTATACTTGGCAAATTTTTGATATTTGACAAGTATACGAATGTGTAACAACTGCGTTATAGAATTGGCCTGAATATCTCAAAACTAACGACTATTTACTAAGTCATATTTAGATATTCTGGTGCCATGAGTTCCTTCAAGACATAACATTGAGTTTTGGGACATTATTACTATAAACATTGTTGGTAACATCATATTTCAATGAGAAAACGCGTATAGTTTCTAAGAACTAAAACAACTTTATTGACCTGTTTTTAGGAAATGCCCCAAACCAGAACAACAATAACAGCTCAAGATTCGGAAAACTGCTCCAACTGCAGTGGAGCCAAGGTCAGATTGTTGGAGCCTTCATAAGGACCTTCCTCCTGGAAAAGTCTCGTGTCACAGGACCCAACACCCACGAAGGGAACTTCCACATTTTCAGACAGGTTTACCCAAAAACAATTTGCTATTTCTTCCTCACAAAAATACCTCTCCATGTTTAGATTTTGGACAGCGTTGATTCTGATACTCTGGCCAACCTATACCTGGACACAAACATAAGTTACAAAATAGCGCCACCGCCAGAAAACATCATCAGATCCACGTACACTGAAACCGTCAAAGCTCTGAAGATGTTAAACATTTCAGAACTGAGCGAGATTCAAATCGTTTTAGCTGTCATTTTAAACTTGGGTAATGTTAGTTTTGCGTTAAAAGAAGACCAATGTTACGTCACTAAAGACTCGCAAAGGTTCCTGGGAAATGCTGCAAAGTTACTAAAAGTTGAGTACGATGGCTTGCTACAACTATTGGTGACCAAGACTTTCATGGCAAAGTCACAAGGCAACAAAAGAGATACGATTTATACGTCAGCTTGTTCCAATAGAGAAGAATGCGTTGACAGACGCAACTGTTTGATGAGATTCTTATACAACAACCTCTTTTTATGGTTAATTGATAGCATCAACGAGCAAATATACATAAATGGAAACTTTAAACTCTTGGGTAACTGATTTGTGTATAATTTTCAAACCGACTTGAGAAATTGATGACTTCTTAGGGATTTTGGATATTTATGGCTTTGAAACTTTTGATAATAACACCTTTGAGCAGTTGTGCATCAACTACGCTAATGAAAGACTACAGCAATACTTTGTTAATGATTATTTAGTCAAACAGAAGGAAGATCTAGTGGCAGAAGGGTTACAACTGGAAGAGTTTGATACGACAGTGTATGCTGCAAGAATAGATTTATTAGATGGTCCAATATCGATTTTTGGGATTTTAAACGAGGTAAAATGATGGTTGTTTCACTATAGCAAATACACTGCTCAAAAAAAAATAGGGGAACACTTTTTTTCGATGTAATTCATGGCATTTAGTCTACCAGGAACCACAACAAGATCAGTTCTGTTGTCTATACTGATTACAGCCCAAACCATCACAGATCCACGACCAAATCTATCCACTTCCTGTGTAGCAGCGGCTGCGTAGCGTTCACAAGGACGCCACATTGAGGTATTTGACTCAAAAAGCTGGCCATAAATCAAATTTCTAAATTGATAAATTCCAAAAAGTAAATCATAGGTAAAGGACCGATGTATTAAAAGGCGGCAATATTTTTTCACCTGAGCCCTGCGCCACGTGTCCTTGTCAGCCAAAAATTAGAGTTTACTATGGCTAAACATAGATGCACATAACTCGACGCTCTTGAAAACGGTTGTAATTTTGTGTGTTAAGGAAAAATGTGACTTTTTTGTTATACCTTCCTTAGAGTCAGGTATAAACTTTCATTCGACACTGTTTTTATTAAAATTTACCCACAATTTTGTTTATTGCAGGGCCGAGAACATTCGCTATTATAAAAAAAGCAGTTTTATGCAGAATTTGAGTGTTTTAGTTTAGTGTTTAGCTTAATTAAGCTCTTGAAAGTGGTTCAAATTATAGTACATATATTTGACATTACAACTACTGCAAAATCTCCTGCGGATAGGTGCGGATGCGGTTTTTGTGATTTTATTTCTATCACGTTGTAAAGGAAAATCCAAAAATTGATGTACGGGCTTATATGTAATTTGATGCAATTCCTTGACACCATTATAGTGAGGTAATTTAGAACATATTTAACCATATTTAGCTATATACAAATGATTACGGTTATCAAGATATTGACACTTTTATGTTCAATGCATCTTGTATGTTGTAAATGCCGTTATGTACGTATATTTTTCCGTTTTGGATCATGTATAGCAAACAACCCCGGTGACCTAGACTCTTAAAAATCATCCGAAAAAAACCTTAAACTTTGTACTTGTATATGAATGTCTTGGAAATTTGTTGCTTGAAGCGAATCGGATTTATATTCAGGGCAAGAAAATACATCGAAAGCACCTACTCGCATACACAGTTCTCTGCATTAAAATGGATTATTGTTGAGGAGAGACAATATAGTAAGCTGGTGCGCGTACAACTGGTGGTACGCGAAGGACTTCTAGGTGGTACGCAAAAGGTACCAAACTTAAAATCATATTTATTCAGATGGCATTGTTAAATTGTTTGACCCAAAATTATAGCGGTCAAATCAGATAATACCCATTACCGTACGCAGACGTATTTCAAATGCCACATTGTGTAAAAGGAAGTGTAGTTAAAAAGATAAATCAAAGTTAATATTTTGCGCTACAGTTAGATGAAATACTGACATAATTAATTTTTATCAATTATTAGTCTTTATCCGATTCGAGGTGGAAGAGAAAATTGCAGAGGAATAATTATTTTGTAAACCTCTGCTCGAAAGAACAACTGGTGAAATATTCAAATTTCTTAATAATTTTATGTTTAACAATTCCATTCCATGAGCGAAATGCACTGGTGTCTGCACTGATAGTGCTCGGGCTTTAAAAAAAAAAAATGCAGTCAATATTATTAATGGTCGAACATTCAGCTCACGAATGCTTTTAATATTATGTCAAGAGATGGGTAGCAACAGAAGTCAGTCTTGTTACATTCCTATGATAGATGGCTCTCGAGACGTAAAGCTTTGAATCGTCTCTTCGAACTTAAATCAGAAGTTCAAGTTTTTCTTGAAAATGCTGATTTCGAATTCAAAAATTCTTTCTTTGACGAATTGTGGATGGCCCGGTTAGCATATTTAGCTGATATTTTTGGAAAGCTGTATGAATTAAATTTAGTTTTGCAGCGAGCAAAGGTTCACGTTGTAAAGGAAAATCCAAAAATTGATGTACGGGCTTATATGTAATTTGATGCAATTCCTTGACACCATTATAGTGAGGTAATTTAGAACATATTTAACCATATTTAGCTATATACAAATGATTACGGTTATCAAGATATTGACACTTTTATGTTCAATGCATCTTGTATGTTGTAAATGCCGTTATGTACGTATATTTTTCCGTTTTGGATCATGTATAGCAAACAACCCCGGTGACCTAGACTCTTAAAAATCATCCGAAAAAAACCTTAAACTTTGTACTTGTATATGAATGTCTTGGAAATTTGTTGCTTGAAGCGAATCGGATTTATATTCAGGGCAAGAAAATACATCGAAAGCACCTACTCGCATACACAGTTCTCTGCATTAAAATGGATTATTGTTGAGGAGAGACAATATAGTAAGCTGGTGAATAGAAACTGGTTAGGCGTTTTCGATAAATGTGTTTATACGGAATGCGAATCTGGGTTCAAAACATGCGTATTAGGGTCATACCACTAAAAAAACGACCGTTTCAGCTTGAAGGATGATCACATTTCGAAAGTTTTCATGGAAACAATAAGTATAAGTATTAGACAATTTTGAAATAATACTAAAAATAATAGTTTTTATAGTGATAAATATGGTTAAACAGGTTCTTAATTGCCTCTACTATCACGTCTTAAGTTACGCCCAGACCTGAGCGATTTTCGCATCGCGTAGCGTCAGCGAAAATCGCGCGAAACCAAATTACATTACAGCATATGGATGTGACCAAACCAGAGCGTCAAATTTCGCAGAATGCAGCGTTTATTTCGTTCAACCGCATGGCTTTTTTGTTAACGTTCCGAGGCCAAAACTAGTCCTGAGCGGGTATCGAAAAACGCGCGAATCGCGTGCGGAACATTTTTACTAGGCGGGATAGCAAATCGCAGCGGCAAATTTTCAGTTCGCAGCCTGCTCGATTTTCTAGCTTTCCGCGCGGCGTTTTAGTACAAAACTATTAGTCGCATAACGGTAAACACAAAATAACCAATTGAAATAGTAAAAATATCCAATATTGTTTGATATAGTGCACAAAAAATATAATATAACATATTATACAGTGTGTTCATTTCAAAAGTATCCACCCTTAAGAACTCTTGACCTGATGCGATTATTGATTTGAGTGCAAACACGTCGATTTAGATATCGGGGGGGAACTTCAAAAATGGTACCTAGAGAATTTTAGGGGTTTCATCCCTTCACCCTCCAGCCACCCCACTTTGAAATTTCAAATGGCACCCCCTACCTTGTGATACATCATTTGAAAGGGCACAAAATTCTCTAGTTAACCAAGATAAAAAAAAATTAAATCGATCGATTCGTTCTTGAGATAGACTACACAGAAGATGGAACGTATGAAATAAATTATTACTAGCAAAACATTGGCGGATTAGGTACACTGTTGATTTAAATTACAGTCATAAGAAATAAAAAAATAAAATAAATAGTAAAATAAAAAATAAGAAATTATTTTATGACATGTTCGAAATGGCCACCATTATTTGCTAGACAAAAATACATTCTGTTCTCGAGCTATTCGCCTGCAAGCTCCCCAGATTTAACACCTCTCGACTTCTTTCTCTGGGGTCACTTGAAAACTAAAACCAAAACTCCTTTCGCCAGTATCGAAGAGTTCAAACACAGAATTACGCAAAAATGTAGACAAGTCACCCGTGAAACATTCGTCAAAGTTCGCGAAGAGTTCGAAAACATAATGTTTTTTTTTTGTCTAGCAAATAATGGTGGCAATTTCGAACATGTCATAAAATAATTTCTTATTTCTTATTTTATTACTCATTTTTTTTCTTATGACTGTAATTTAATTCAACAGTGTCCAATCCGCAATGTTTCGCTAATAACAATTTATTTCCTACTTTCCATCTTCTGTGTAGTCTATCTTAAGAACCAATCTATCGATTTCATTTGCTTTATCATGGTTGAGTAGAGAATTTTGTGCCCTTTCAAATGATGTATCACAAGGTAGGGGTGCCATTTGAAATTTCGAAGTGGGGTGGCTGGGGGGCGAAGGGATGAAACCGAAAATTCTCTAGGTACCCGTTTTGAACTTCCCCCTCGATTTCTAAATCGACGTGTTTCCACTCTATGCAATAATCGCATCAGGTCAAGAGTTATCAAGGGTGGATACTATTAAAATGAACACGTAAAATAAAAAAAGCAATAATTTACAATTTTTCGTGGACCTACAGTTTTACATCCTCATCCAAAACTTGGTTGCTGCGTCGTAAGCGATTTTCTTTAATAAATGCTTTAAAAACTAAAATCTGTTCGAATTATCCACCTGTAGATTTTGCTGAAGATTTTACATCAAATTTGGAATCAGAATATCCCAGAAAATATGTTTCAAACGAATCCGACAGTTTTTAGATTTTCGATTGTATAAAATCCGCCACTTTGAATTTTGAAAATCTGATAACCGATTTGGAAATAAAGAGCCTCAGATATGACAGGAAATGAGTTTGGTTTTTAGATTGTGGGTCGCCATATTGAATCTTAAATGCACATGAGACTTGGGATCAGGGAGCTTGAAATATCATAACAAATAAGTTTAATGTATAGTTTTTCATGTAGGGTCGCCATATTTCATCCGCCATAGAGAATTCTGAAAATCTGACATTAGGTTAGGAATCACGAAGCTCTAAATTACACAGGATAAGTGACTTTGTGGGTTTTGTGGATCCAACATTTTTTATTTTTTTGTGCCGCTCTATTTATTCCACACCATTGTGAATTTTAAATAAAATTTTGCATATTTAGTATGAGCGAACCCAAAAACGCGTTGCTACCATAACTAATGAATATTTTACTTCAAGAAGATGAATTTAGCCAGATTTTTCGGTTTTCTGGCCCATACTGAACCCATAGTGAATTGTAATTATATAGTTTAATTAATAGTCTGCAAAAAAAACGCATTAAGAATAATTTATTTAAAAGTTATTCCAAGTAGTGCATTTATATAAAAAACAGTCCGTTTCTCATAATTATGTACGACAATATACTATATGTAAACAGAAATAAAACCAGACGGTCGAGCGGGACCTAACGGGGACGATAGCCTGTTTCATTCCAACACTTAAATGTTGGAGTGAAATAGGCAATCCGGCGAAACCGCTTTGGTCTGAACTCTATCGCGAATTCGCGTTTCGCAAGCGGTGCGACATATTCGCGGCGTCTATCGCGGCAGCGGATTCGCTCTGGTCTGGCCGTAGCTTTAAAAGGAATGCATCGAACGGAAAATAGCATGAATAGCGTATGTACCGTTTCAATACACAATATCGACTGGTGTAAACTTTCATTTTCTTCCTCTACCACTGGTCTTAAAAATAAAACCTTTTTCATGATTTTCTTACAACATAACAGACCCACAAATATTATCTCATATAAATCAGAAACGTCATGCATTGTTAAAATTTAAATCCGTCTATTATGCGTATTCAATCAGGACATGCCATATATATTTTTGTAAATTTCACACAGTAATATAAATAAAATCACAAAAAATATTGATGACAAATCTTGTAGCAGTAATTAATTTACAATAGGTGTACCGCAGTGAAGAACAATTTTTAATACAGTTTGCTTTTTTCTCTATTTTGTACTGTTTTATTGTGTTTATTAAGCTGTTAACCTTCAAGTACTTAGTATGAAGGTTAAAACGCTATACATAAATACAACAACACATCTAGAGCCCTTATAGGTGAAAAATAATTTTGGCTAGGTTTTCGCGTCAAATACCCCACTGTGGGACGTCTATATACATGTACTCGACCGTCGCAACGAGTTAAACGAAATCTAAGACTCGTCTGTAAACGGTACAGGCGTCCAGTGACGAAGTTGCTAATCTCTGTGATCCAGAGCAAACCTGCTTTGTGATGCTGCATAAGGCGTGGTGCGCGGACAGGTCTTCTTCGTTTCAAATTCACTTCTTTTAATCTGTTTCTAACAGTTTGATCGGAAATTTCTATTCCATGTGCTCGTCAGGTCGTTTAGGACAGCGTTTCCCAACCGCCGGTCCGCGGACCGGTGCCGGTCCGCAGAAATATTTTACCGGTCCGCGAAAAATTTCGCCCTTATCAAGGCGGCTCAACTATTTTTCTATACTTTATAACACTTGCTATAGCTTTCACTAGATGGCACTAATACCAGTCAACAGAAATGCGTGTAAAACATGCACAAAAAGTATATTCCAAATACATATCATCTTCTATTATTCTGAACTACATATTGTACGATCATTAGTTTCGTGGTAGCAACATTGCTCACCTATATATACAACATAATTTACAACGATTCGTGTATGCTCCACCCCAGTATTGTGTCAGATCTTTTGTCATTTATTTTATCGCGCTCGAGCGTATTGTTTTTGAATATTGTGCGTTATAGTGTTGTGTGGTATTTTGGAAAATAAATTTTCTTTCGTAAAGCTTAAAGCCGTACAAAATGGTACCTAAAAAAGTCAAACAGCAAAACCTTCTAACTATCTTTGGTAGAAGCAAGGACAATATTCAGGAGAAAAGTACTGATGGTATCGAAATTATACCAAGTACCAGTGCTTCAAGTGTAGAAGGACCACAGAAAAATAAATGGCTCGATACTTCTGAATATACAATACAAACAAAAAAGAGAAAAGGTAATTTTATAAGGCAATATGATAAGGAGTATCTAAAGTTCGGTTTATTGTACCCCTGGCAGCGAATTATCGCCACTGCCTTTGTGTGTATGTTCAGAAATTCTTTCAAATGAAGCTATGAAGCCTACAAAACTAGCTTGTCATTTGCATTCAAAGCAGAAACATTTTACTGATAAGCCACTGGACACTTTTGCAAGATTACACGATCAGATAAAAATTCAGAAAAGTCAATTGAAAATTATGATTACTATAGTAACAAGTCACTGCTTCAAGAGTATTATTTCGTAGCTCTTCGTATAGCTAAAACAAAAAAACCATTCACAGTCTTAGATGTCGTTCACGAAATTTTGAGTCCTCAAGTTGCTACAAAATTAGAGGCTGTACCACTATCGGATACCACAACTCAGAGAAGAATTAATGACATGGCCACCGACATTGACATACAAGTTTTAGTGTGTGTATAAGTGTCCACTTTTTTAGGTCGAAAAAAGTTTAAGCATGTACAGTGTAAAAATCAATTTTATTCAGAAGTTACATAATTTACACAAGTCTTTAAAATTACGTACTTAAAAAACATTAACAAAAAAACTGAAAATGGCGGCGTACCGGCATTTCTCCTCAAAACTCGTTTTAAAATCATCAAATACGCTGAGTCGGGTATCTCAGCCAATTCATAACCGATTGACTTGAAATTGAGACAATCTTCTCCGATACATATACCAGTCCAGCAATTTTTTTTATGAAGTTTTCAAAACTTCTTTTTGCTATTTGGTTATAAAATTGACGAATAAAGAGTGTTTAATTTGTGTTCAATAACATGCCGAACTGCAAAGAGAATACATAGAATCTGTCTATGTAGTAATTTTAAATCAATCAGGTGTGAATTGGTTGAGATATCCGACCGTTTTTGAAATGCAAATGATTAAATAAAGCAAATGTCTTACGTCAAACAGAATAGTATAGCAGAATATTTGATTTTTGAATAAAATTTGTACTACTAGGTATCATTTTTCTACCTCCAGAGGTGGTATTACCCCTTAATCGTCAGCCGGTCCGCGAAATATTTCCCCTACTTTTGCCGGTCCGCAGGCGTAAAAAGGTTGAAGAACGCTGGTTTAGGAGGTCTCGTGCTGTGGCAGTACGCTGACGTAGAGAGGAAAGGACAAGAAATGGGTCTTGACTTTGAGTAGTTTTTCGATTTCGACCTTGTCCAGCTCGTCTAACATATTGGCCAGTCTCCCGAAACCGATTCCATAAACGCTGAATAACAGAAGGGGAAACTCGAAGGTCCCTGGTAACGTCGAATAGAGTGGCCATGCTGAATAAGGGCGACAGCACGAGCAACTTGCACTTCACTAAGATGACCCATTTTAATTCTAATGACGTTTATAATCAACGAAAATTGACGACTGAATTCATTTGTCATCCTTAGTACGCTTTCATACGTGAATTCAAAGCATATGCCCTGGAAGCATACCAAATTTGATTTGCCTAAAACTATTATTTAAAAAGTTACAGGGTTCAAAAAAAGTGTTCTCCTATTTTTTAGTTTATTAGTTTATTTAGTTTATTACAACTTATTTTTAAGGAGTGCACCATGAAACGTTTCAACACTGATGTCTTCGTCAACATACGTTTAGCGGAGAATTTTAGCGAATCAAAATATTTTGAGAATCCTTGCAACAATTTCTCCACGACATTCGTCATCAAGCATTTTGCTGGTAATGTTGCGTACAGCACTAAAACAATGTTGTACAAGAATAGAGACAAGGTATATCACAAAATATTTACAGTTTTAAGTCTTTAATTAAGTGAATTATCAATTTCAGATACCAGATGAAATGATAAGCTTCCTAAAGGATTGCAAATTTCCTTTCTTGGAGTGTATACTACAAACCGAGAAATTGACTAATAAAACATTGTTAGGAAAGTTTAAGGTTGGTATTTGTTTTTTAAATAAGAAACAAACACTTTGTGTTTGAGGTTAAGTTTTTCTTTAATAGAAATCGTTGGATAATCTAATGGAAACTTTAAATGAGGCTGACGTGCATTACATAAAATGTTTGAAACCCAACAATTTTCAAGTCAGCGGTTTCGTGGATGAACCATACTTAACCCAACAGATGAAAGCCAATGGGGTTTTAGATATCCTCAAATTAGACTACCAGGGCTACCAAATCAAATACCCTTTCGAAGATTTCATAAAAACATTCACCTGCAATCTGTTCAATTGCCTACAATACGTAACACCACAAAAAAAAGACAAAAACCACAACAAAACTAATTCTTTCATTTATAGGTTATCAAAGATTCGATCCATATCGGAAAAAAGTTTATATACCTCAACGAAAACACGTTATATTATTTCGAAATGTTGAAATTCGTGCAAAGGTCAATTGCTGCCAGAAAAATACAAAGATGGTGGATAAGATACAAAACCAAGCGCAAAACGGCAGCTGTCAAAATCCAAAGATGTAATTTCAAGTCGAACTGTACCTATATTAACTCTATACTAACTCTATTAACTGAAAACCTTTATTCTATGTTTTAGTTTACAGGGAAATATTAATGAAGAGATCCCTAGAGTCCATAGATAATTTTATCGACCTGTCAAAAAAGAGCAGCGAGATTTTTGTTGGTCATCGTACTTCCAGTACCAACCTAACGGTAGATCAGTACGTCACCTCCTGTCAGAAAGCTGAAGAGTACCTTAATACTCAAAATTTAAACGCTAACTATGAGGGGGAGCCACTATCGTTATACTTGGAAAAAGTATACGATTCAATACAAACAAAGAAATTCAAGAGAGTTTTATTTTTTGGTCATCACATTATTAGTTATAACAGACTAGCTGAGGTATTACTATACTTATAAACTGTATTTTGTAGTTTTAAATTATTTGTATGCGTTTGCAGGTTCCCGTTAGGTTACACCTGTCAAAAACTTGCATACCCTATTCGAATTTATTACCAAAATCTGAATTAGCAAAAGGATTAACTGATATATTTTAATGTGTATGTCTAACTGTTAGTATTGTATGTTGTATTAGTCTTATTGTGCTTGGAATAAACTGAAATTTTGGGTGATTTATTTATTTTACGCTACCTAGAAGAATTTCGAAGAATTCTTCGAAAACATAGCGCGCGTCAATGAAGTTTGAATTGATTATCCAACATTTAATTCACAGTCGCGGTAGCTGTCAGTTAGTTTTAAGTATAACCTAACTTTTTCGTGTTTTTATCGATTTTCAACTGAAAAATAATGAATTTCAACAATTTATTATTTGCGAAACCGACGGGAAGGGCTAGGAGCATTCGCGGAAGAACAAATAACGGTAAGTGTAGTAAATTATTACACTATTTTTGGAAATATCAACTACTTACTATAGGGTTACTGTATAATTTATTTTACTGCGTGGTCTTACTAGTTTAACAAAGTCTAAAATTAACTAACCTATAAATGTGACAGATTTGGGTTTGGCCTGGGTTAAACCTGGTTGGGCCTTAATAAGTAGGGTAAATAATTAATTAAAAAGTATTAATTCGTGTTTAGTTCAAATAACGATATGGTAATATAAAATCAACTGGGGTTATGTTAGTTTTAAAACTTAAATGATGTCTTGGGGTCTTAGAAATAAGGTACAATACGTTTCATATTGGAAAAAAAATTTTAAATGCTTATTTTATGAACATACGGCCAAGCGTCTAGCCGAGCGTACATGCAAAAAGGTTAGCGTGAGAGGTTACAGCCTAGAGACGACCTATACGCTCTTAACTTATTTGGTGGAATTACATGCGTGGTGTGAAATATAACATAAAATATTATAAAACACAAAGATTTTGTGGAAATATCCTCGGTACGTTTGTTGAACTGACGCTAGCCGCACAATGTTACAGCTGTCTGATGTAACTTGTGTTGTTCTTGATTAGTTGGTAAAAAAATAGCAGAAATAATTAGTGACATTCTTGGAGTATATCGTGATCGAAAGGAAGCAGCAGATTTTCAAATAGAACTAACATGGCAAGCATTGAATCGTTTGGAACTAGAGTCGCCTCTGCCTGATAACATATCCACAGTCCACACCGGTAAAAAAGTAATGGCGGTTGAAGATTATTACAACGTTGGAGTGGATGACGTTTAATTATCATCTTTTGAACTTTGTTATTGTGTTTTCTGCCATTTTACAAGTTGTAGTGTGTAAAACGTGCAAATCAAATGCGAAATTGGCCGAAAGTGGCAACCGTGACTTAGGATTTCAAATCGTGGTTTGTGAGAATTTTGAACAAACTTTCATTCCAAGTTGCCGATTTGTTCAAAAATGATATGAAATGAATCGCGGAATTACCCTTGTCATGCGCATAAGAATAGGTGTAGATGTAAAGTTTTGCACATTCAAGGACATTCCGCGTCAGATTTTACGATAAAGTTGTTCGCACCATTTTTGTGGAAACAGAAGCATTGTCAACAAAGTATGCAGAAAGCAGCAGAAGAAGGGAGGACTAAAAGACAATTGAAAATAGTAAAAAAATAATGGCGTAACTGTCTCGGCCGATGGAACATAGAGAAAACATTGCTCTTCTTCTCTGTATGATTGGTGGCGCTTATCAGCTGGAGAAATGTTGTTGATATTCTCATAAAATCTAAACACTTACTGAAAAGCTTGCAAATTTTGGAATAAGAAAAGAAAATAAGAAAAGGAATGCATAGATCACGTGAAAAAACTAATGGCACTCGTCCCCGCCATTTGACAAAAACCAGTTAGGGTCTCGAAGAGAAAGGGAAGTTAACCCAGAAGCCTATAAATGAGCTTTCAATTTATGATGGACTCGTCATAATCATGATTCAATTGATAACATGAAGAAAATAAATCTGGGCGACGCTGTATCATAAATTCTAACCGATGAAATGCCACCTGGTGATTTCATTTTCATTTTCTCTTTCAAGTGGCAAAGTAATTGTGGATATTATAGCAAGTATAGCAAGTATGTGTTGTCAATGATGCATTATCCAGCCTTATGAAGATTATGAAGGTATTATGTATGAGCATCTAGCCAAACTGCAATAATATCTGCGCGAAGGCTGACGCACGGCGCATCATGTTTTCAGAGCCATCCCTGACTGATGCTGCAAAACAGGCCCGTCTGTCGTCAAAATCAAACAGAAAGAAACAAGCGGAGGAAAATGTTAATTTGAAAAGATAATTATATGGTCCAGGCTTCGCCGACTATAGTAAAATTTAACAATTCTATACATCAAAGTTACACAATATTTTAAACGGTGTTTTCTCAAAATCGCATTTTTCAAACTGGCCGGAACGATAATTTCAACTGATCTTCGTCAATTCACTTGAAATTTTATATGCGGCTTCAGAACAATGTTATCTAGAGAAGTACGTACGGACTTTACGATAAGTTCGAAACTTATTTTGTTATAAACAATTTTTAACCTAATTTTGTACCTAAAAGTGATATTTTGTGTTCAAACGTGCGCCATTTTGCTTTAAAGCGGAATTTTCTAATTGCCGTACGTACTTCCCGAGATAATCTTATATAGAATCAATTCTTTTTTTGTTTTTATGGCTAAGTGAAAAACTGCGTGCAAAATCTTTCCGGCCGTGCAACCCTGTCCACCGGAAGAGGTTTCCTTTGATGTCTTCTAACGTTGCTATTTTTTATTTATTTTTGTTTTTTTTATTGTGCATATTCCTCAAAATATGAACAATAAAGGGCTTTAAAGAGATTTTGTAATTCATTTACTATATTGTAAAAAATAGACCTACAAAATCGGCTATTTTTTCTTGCGCTAGAGTGACATTACCCCTTATTCACAGTCGCGGTAGCTGTCAGTTTTAAGTATAACCTAACTTCTTCGTGTTTTTACCGATTTTTAACTGAAAAATAATGAATTTCAACAATTTATTATTTGCGAAACCGACGGGAAGGGCTAGGAGCATTCGCGGAAGAACAAATAACGGTAAGTGTAGTAAATTATTACACTATTTTTGGAAGTACCAACTACTTACTATAGGGTTACTGTATAAGGTATTTTTAATGTTTTGCAATAACTAGTGTTCAAAAATAGGTTTCGGTTTGTGAATTGTTTATATTGTGGGACTCACAATTTATTACTGCGTGTCCTTACTAGTTTAACAAAATCTAAAATTACCTAACCTATAAATGTGACAGATTTGGGGTTGGCCTGGGTTAAACCTGGTTTGGCCTTAATAAGTAGCGTAAATAATTAATTAAAAAGTATTAATTCGTGTTTAGTGTAAATAACGATAAGTTAATATTAGGTCTATTGGGGTTGTTATTTTTAAACCTTGCATTTTGTGTTGAGCATTGGGTGCATTCAGCAGATCACTCCGGTTGGTAACTGTGAAGTAACAGGTTAGCGAAAATCTGCTATATGTCACTTTTGTTGACCGGTAGGTACCAACTTACGGTGGATCAGACGCCATTTTTGGTATCATATAATTTTTACGGTTAGCGGTAGCGGTGGATTGTATCAGTGCCAACCGGTGTTGCTTCGACAACTGTCATTTTAAATTTAAAATAATTAAAATGGAAGAAAGAGATTATTGTCATAACAATATTATATATACAGTATGGGAGAGTCGTGAAATCCACGAACGGATGCAGACAGGTAAATAAATGTCAATAAGTGAATTCATTTTAACCTCAGTATAGGTTATACTTATTAAATTTTGTAATAAATTTACATTAACTACTCTATTTTCCTCTTCCGCAATGAGAAAAATTATGTTTTCGTTCATTTTACTACGCGCACAACAAATACTTGAATTTTGTATAGCTTTCCGCTCTACTCGGCTCAAAAATACTGGTGCCAATAAGCATGCGCGTACCAATACCAACCTACCATATCGACGAAGTGCCTTTCAGCAGATACGAGACTGATCCGGATCGGTATCGTAAATCGGTGGGTATCGGTCCGGTACTGGTAGATTCTGCTGAATGCACCCATTGTTCCAAATGATAGCTCGCGCCAATGAAGTTAGAATTGATTATCCGGTAGCCAAAATTTAATTCGCAGTCGCGGTAGCTGTCAGTTAGTTTAAAGTATAACCTAACTTTTTCGTGTTTTTATCGATTTTTAACCGAAAAATAATGAATTTCAATAATTTATTATTTGCGAAACCGACCGGAAGGGCTAGGAGCATACGCGGAAGAACAAACAACGGTAAGTGTAGTAAATTATTACACAATGTTTTGAATTTTCAACCTACTTACTATAGGGTTACTGTAAAATATTGTATTTGTTGAAGAAACAATTCTCTTTTAATCAAACACAAACCAAACATGGCATTTGAACGTCAAACATTCCATTGTTTATATTGAAAAACAATTTTGGATTACTTGTACGACTAGTGGGTCGATTCTGTGTTTTCAACCGTAAGGTACAGATTTGTATGTTACGGATTTCTGTAACGGGCGACGATACAGAATTCCCGTAAAGTGGTATTCTGTGCACGCTCCTGTACGAAGGTGCGATACGGAAGACCCGCTACAGACACTTCTGATCGTAGCCTATGTGCCTAACTTAACTGCAAGTGATTCCTGGCCTGTCATTGGCTAATTTCGGCTTGTTTATGGAAAGCAACAGACAAGTGAGGTTATTCCATATACGTAGATACGTATTGAGTTATTCAGACAACGGTTATTTGAGAAAAATGGAGCCAAAAACAACGAAAAGAAAGCGGACCAAAAACACGACACCAAGACAGCTAGAAATTTACGTGGGGGAGTTACAAAGTAACTATTCATTTAGAAGCGGAACGATAAATCCGACACAGCCCGACAACTATATACAAACTACTTGGGAGAACTTAGTAATTAAGTTAAATGCTCAGGGTGATGGTCCCAGCCTCACCGTTGACGAGTGGAAAAAGGTAACCTTGTACTTTATATATTGAACTTATTTTTAATTACCAATATATCTTTTAGCGACTGAATGATTGGAAATATGCCTTGAAAGCCACATGTCGGAAAATAAAGGCACATCAGTTGGGTACCGGTGGAGGACCACCAGCCGATGAACAGTTTAACTCCCTTGAAGAGCGAGCCCTTGGGTTGTGGGGCAACGTGACGGTAGCGGGTGACCCAGACATCCCCGAAATATTCCACGGGTTGCCGGTGCCAGCTGAAGACGCTGCAGTTGTAGAAGATGCTGAAGGAGAGGCAGATGCTGCAGAAGTAATATACATTCAGCACGTGGCCCCAGAAGAGCCACCAAAAAAAAGGCCACGTAGCCGACCGCAGCCTCTGCCTCTACTGGCAGAGCATCTTCTACAAGCAACATCTACTTCCGGTCAACATGGGAAGGAGTTTAACGACATTTTAGAACGGCAATTAACAAGATACAATAATAATCTCGATAGAGCCCTGGAGTTTGAAATTCAAAAATTTGAATATCTAAACCCTGACTTTAAGTTTAAAAATTAAGTTTTTATTTTTTATATTTTATTATTTATATTTATATATTATAGTTTATTATTTATATTTAATTAATAAATACATTTTTTAATATATTCTTTTTTGTTTAATTTATTAATTAGTCAGACCACGGAGTCACAGGCTGAAAAGTTACGAAAAAGAAATACTCGAAGAATAAAACTAAAAATTTATTCAAGGTGTTTTATTATAATACAGAAAAAACTCACAGCAGGATTAATAACAAATCAATGAATAAAAAAAAGCAAGTTTGTTAACATATATTAAACTACATACGTTAATAGTTATTTATGTACCAAGGGCATTATGCGGATGTTTATGCCCGAGGGTGACCGATTAAAAAGCCCGAGGGCTTTTTAAGTCGCCTGAGGGTATAGACATCAAATAATGCCCGTGGTTCATACAAAATTTTATGTCCTACAATGGTTTTGATAAAAACAATACGGAGTTGAGTGACAGTATGGTGACAGTTACTCAAAGTCAGTTTACAGGTTCTGTACGCTTTACGGGCACCTTCTCGCCACCCGTAGAGCTCCGACCGCTTTTGTAACTTTTATGGGAAATCTGTTGCCTACGGATCCACACAGAATAGCACTTTTACCGTAGCGGTCATAACGCTTACAGGTTTGCCCTTACAGACACTACAGGAGTGCACAGAATCGACCCATAAATTTCAACATTATGAGGCTTTTTTCATCAAAAATCTCCATCGCACATGCATAGAAATAACAAATTAAGTACTCACAAATCGTTTTCCTACTTCTCAAAGGGGCTAACCACGTTCCTAAATGATTTTTAGGCCTTTTTCGTTGGACCCAAGGCTAGGCGGTAAACATAACCTAACCACACTTTTCTTACACTCTTAATAACCGCACTATATTTGCGTGACATGATGGATAAATTGTTTCAAACGGCTTCTCGCACACTACCGAACACTTATTAACACTAATATTAATTGTTCAACGTGTATTATGTACGTTTTTATTGCATGGGAATTTGGGCTGCCGCCGACAAAAGAAAACCCGGTAGACTAAAGATTCAATCGCGACTCGCGAGATGGCGCTTGAAGCGGTGAATCTCGTTTTGCTTTAGCAGGAAATATGCCTATTGTTTGATTTAAAAGTTTTATTTTTTTGGGAAACGGCAACAAATAAAGCGTGTTAAAGTTTTTTAGTTTCAGTTTTTTTTAATTTTCGGTATTTCGCCTTTATCAAAAGAAATCTACAATAAGTAATGTTTTATATAAAGAATCTAACATATTTATAAATACTAACTGAGTAAACTATAAACTACATGAACACATGAACCTTTTTAAACATTTGACTAATGTCAAACAAAATACTTCATAACAACGTAAAATAATATCCGTGAAAAATTAAACTAATCAAAAATTATGTATCTTATTCATTAATAGGCAGTGTTTCCAAAAAGTTTGTATTTCGTTGATTTTTATAAAACACCCAACATTTTTACATTATCAAAATCAAATTTATGGTTTTCCTAAAAAGCATGTTGAGCTAATGCACACCTTAATTTACTTGATTCTATGTCTGACTTATGTATCGAAATTCTAGTTTTTAAATAATTATCAGTCTGACCAACATACAATAAATTACAACAAGAACACGGAATAGTATAAACAACCCCAGAACTTAAAACCAAAGGCGTTTTATCTTTAACAAAAGAAAAACGACTATTCTATTCTATTTTTAGTGCCAAAACTGTGTTAATTTTTTGATTAATGAAATGATATGAGAACAAATTAATATATCTACCCGAATTTGTAAATTTTCTAAACCAATCTAAAGGCAAACTATTTTCATCTGTCCTAATAATATTTATATCTAAAAAAGAAACACTAAAATTATTATCTTTTTCAACAGTAAACTGAAGATTTTGATTAAAACTATTAAAACAATCTAATGTATTTTCAATTTCGTCCTCAGGCAACGCACAAATCATATCACCACGTATTTATGAATTAATAAAAATTTAAACGGTAGTTTGGGATAATATCATCTAGAAGTTTATCCATAGTAATTTTGGCCAAAATGGCAGAAATTGGAGAATCCATAGGAGATCCATCAATTTGTAAAAAATATATTCCATCAAAAGAAAAATAATCATTATTAAAAATTATTCATAGTAAAAAATCTGATGTGGCCAGGCACATGACTTTATCATACTATATATAAAATTTATAGTTTAGCTGCATGAGATTCTATTTGATCGAGATCGGCTATGTCTGCATTAAAATAAAACTAGTAGAACTAGACAGATATCTCGATTAAAGCTGCGTTCGGATATTGTACTCCGTTGACACCGGGTACACCGTCCAAATGACACTTACGTGTTAGTGGGTGTAAAAAGTGTAACGGTGTTCAATATCCGAACGCAGCCTATATTGACAGTAGTATTTTCAAAACATTAGCGTTTGAGCTACTGTCATTAGAATCAAAAAATCTGACATATCCTGGCTACTAGTTTTAAAGCAGTACGACCGATTAATTTATTATTTAACTATTTTGACAACATTACACAAATAGCGGCTCATTTACAAAATCTTCGAAAAATGCTAAGAGTAAACCACCAGTTCCTTTGGACCCTTTTCAACAGAAAGCTTTTCAGCTCTAAGTTTGGTTATAAAACTTCTAAATATGAAGTTTTGTCCCGATACCTTTAGTAGTTTCTCCGGAATCGTCGCCACAAAAACGGGTACACACACACATACACACAGACATTTTTTTGTACCTTGGTCAAAAATGTTCAGGGGACCCAAAAAGACATTTCCGCTAAAATCTCAAAAAATTCTTTTGGCATGTTACAATACTTTACATACTGCGTATGATAAAGTAAAAAGAAAGTTTCTACTACTAGTAAAGGATACTAGTTTTAGAAAAATTCCATAAAATGCGATGGCGGTATTTATATAAAACACTTTTGTCATTAAATTTGAGGAATATTTGGGTTATTTTAAATTGTCAGAAATCAAAAACAGCCAGCTGTTGGCTAATTGTTTTTTATTTTCATAAAACCCTAACCTGACTTTTTCAAAGATTTTGTATATAACTCCGTTTTTGGTTCAATCTGAAGTTGAAAAATTGGAATTTAATGTGGGATACATTAATTGAAATGGTCAAAAAATGCCAGACCGCTTCCGAAAAACAAGGGGGCGCGCAGAGTTTTCTTGCTCCAGGGCTGAATATGTAAGTACGTCACTGATTATAAATGATAGCGCGCGCCAATGAAGTTACAATTGATTATCAGGTAGCCAACATTTAATCCGCAGTCGCGATAGCTGTCAGTTAGTTTTAAGTATAACCTAACTTCTTCGTGTTTTTATCGATTTTTAACTGAAAAGTAATGAATTTCAATAATTTATTATTTGCGAAACCGACGGGAAAAGCTAGGAGCATACGCGGAAGAACAAATAACGGTAAGAGTAGCAAAGTTATTACTGCGCTTGCGTGCTAGTTTAAAAGAAAGCCTAAAATTACCTAACCTATAAATATACGCAGTGATGCCACCGGTAGCGGAATTCCGCTACCAGTAGCGGAATTTTTGTGAAGTAGCGGGGTAGCGGCGTTGGCTCTTTGGTAGCGGAATTTTTGGCAACCGTACATTTCATTACCGAATGAACGCGCCCCTCTCCCCTGGCCCTATATCCACGCATGATGTAACGCATGGACGCACCCCCCCCCCTCCCGCACCCGACGAGTTGTAAAACAGAGTATGCAACATAGTAGCAGTATGCACAATATTCAATACAGATTCCTATTTTTCCATTTTCCACTCTTCTCTTATCAGATGGCGCCAGCGATTCTCTTCAAATTCAAGTTATTAACAACTAAACAAACAATAAAATTAAAATACAATAACAGCATTTTTAATTTATCTTCCATTCCATAAACGGTGCAAAATATATTTGTATAAAGTCATAAATTGTCATAAAATGTTTAGGTAGATATAATTATGTATGAATTCAATATCGATGCAGTAAGTGGTTTTATTCGATAACAATATTATTGCTTGATGGCGTAATATTGTTGAAACATTAACCCACCCCTTGTTACTATTTATATGTTTATCTCAGGTTGGTGGGTGGATGGTGGCAACAGTGCCTTTGTATACATACATATATATAGTTTCGCTTGCATTGCCAATGTTGGTATTTTGAGGTGTTTACCATCAGGAAAACTGGAAACTTCTTTTGTATACATCGAAAACGCTATAAGTGAGTGCATAAAATTGTATAAATCGAGAACGCTATTAATGTTGTTGTAGTTAATAGGTTATTCTGTGTTTTTATTCGATATGTTATATGTTGATTAATAAATATAGGTACATATACATTATGTAGTAGTCTTCTTCCAGCTCTCCTTTGGCGACTCTATGATATTCGCCCCCCCCCCCCCCCCCCCCGACAACATCACCACACACACAAATACAAAATTTATAAAAATTTGTCTACACCAAATTTTATAATATAATATAACCCCCCCCCCCCCCCCGGTAACGCAAACGCCCAAGGTGGTAGCGGCCGGTAGCGGAATTTCTCGTTCAAGGTAGCGGCCCACTACGGTTTGCTGGTGGCATCACTGAATATACGATAAAATTGGGTTTGTGGTTGATTTTAAAACATGTAACATGAGATTGAGATAGTATAAAAGAGGAGAAGCTTAAAATGAGCTTAAAATTGGGATCAATTTATGTCAAATCATACCGTTCGATAGTCCCATAACGTCAAGTTGACAAGCCGATACATTATATAGGTTTAAGTGGTATCTAGTGCGCTATAAGCACAGCTATAAGTATTTTTTTTATAACTATTTAGCATGACAGTATGCGATGTAAGAAGCTGTCGCAGCAGAAAGGGTCCTGGCTGCAATATATCAGCGGGAATAACGTTTCATCGGTAAGTGACGTTAGATGTCAGTCAAATGACAATGAACAGGCCCGTATTCAATCAAATTGGACTTAATTCTTGGTTTATTTAATAATTAAATGTAGGTTTCCAAAGATTCCTGCCCAGTAGAAATTATGGATACAGTTTGTAGACCGATGTAACTGGAAGCCGACAAAGTCCAGTGTTGTTTGTTCGAAGCATTTTACGGATATATGTGTAGACGAAACATCACCAAATCGCATCAAATATATTTTCTAGTTTAGTAGAACATAGTTTCGATCAAGATGTGTTGGATAGTCACAGAATTTTATTAATTAAAAGTATTATAAATAGGTACCTACACGCATATTCGAATGTGTTACATCTGAAAAACAAAAATAAATAAAATTATAAATCCGCCTGCATTCAAACATCAAAATAATAAAATGGTCTTGTTTAATGGCCAGTACGTTACAAAATGTATAATACTTATTTTGTTCACATTCATATTAATATTTATGTTACACATACGTTTTATTTTACATTAAAAACAAATGTTGCCTGGCGTCATACACAGGCTGGATTATTTGTATAAATATACGCAGTATAGACATACTTATGTGTAACGATACTAATTAGATGCATGATTTCAGTTGTGAATGTCCAACGACCATTGAATAAAGTTTCACGTAAAAAATCAGTGGCCAATACTTCGTCAACTTCATCTTCAAGTTTGAGATGGGCTGACCGCTCCACTAGAAATTCCTCGACTTTACACAAAACGTCAGATTCCTCAAGGACGCATTCCACATCAGAATCTGACACAAGAATAATCTTGGGTACGCTAAAATCTATAATAGGGTATTTGACTGTATTAAAAATATGGCTTGTATTATAGTCATCCTAATAGAATACAGTTTAAGAAAACTATTTGCTATTACTTTAAAAAAAACAAGCGTTATTTCTATTAAAAACAAAAATTAAAATTGAATTTTATTCACGTCCTATCACGTGATTGAAAACGCACTGTAATAGGCTCAGTTTCCAGTGACGTCATTCGTTAGTACGCTTAGAGCGCGTTCGGTTTGTCAAGGTAGGGTATGGGGAGAGCAATGCTCAGATAACCTGGGTCGGCTGTCTCTCTCTTATATGCAGATAAACGCCGTATGACGTTAGTCCGCCTATTATGCAGCGCGTCACTCTCACTGTACAATGCCGGGTTATCCGAACGCGCTCTTATGCTGCTGCTGTTTGTAATAAATAGCACCAAAGTGCCATGTAAGCATAACTTTGTAGGTTAGGATAGCCCTAACCTTAAGCTGTCAGATCAGATAATACCTGGTTCGAAAATACGATAGATAACTTATTCTAGTCAGTTTTACTTATGTCGAAGTAATCTTCACAACAAAAAACACTTGTATTGGCCGCTATTCATTTCATTTGGATTTCTACGAGCCAACCACTTTCTTCGCAGTTTCAAATCTTGCGGAACAGCTACAAATAGTTTATCCGGAGTTTTTCTTGACGTATTTCTGCATTGTGGATTTATACACCATTTATAACCCATTTTTATGTAGAAATTGTGAAAACAACACATCATACAACACAATTACCAAACGGCGACGATGCCGATGCTGACAGACCATATGGGCCGATTTGACATCTACTATCGGGTGACGTCACACAACAGAAAGTATCGTTTTGGCGGGACTTTTTGTGATTCAATTTTTAACGCTGATTTTTAAGAAATATTGAGGAAATAATTACGAAAAATAATGCATTTACAATGTAGAGTGAAGGAATAAACACACTAAGATGGTTTTCCAATAATAGTCAAATACCCTATTTCGTGCTTTATTTTCGTTATTTTGTCATTATTTTTTCGATTACTTAGCTATATCTGAAGGGAGAGGCGAAGCAACATGCGAGATAGGCATTGCAGCTATTGACGTGTCAAAGCCTCACTTGATCCTATGTCAGATATCGGATTCTTCCAGTTACGTCAACACGTTGACCAAGATCAACATTTTGAACCCGGATGAGGTAAGTTTTTGAAGTTTGGAGATGTTTTGGTTGTTAATATTTGTGGGCAGATTTTGGTGCCACTGACGTTTGTCAACAATTCTGCTGCCAAAAGACTTCTGGAGAAGATCAAGGAACAGTTTAAAGACTGCACCATCACAGCAGTTGCTAGATCAACTTTTGACAGGATTTCTGGATACCAGTACATAAAACAACTCTGTGCACCGGAATGGAATTCAATTGTTATACCACTTCAGCACAAGTTAGTATATATACAGAAAAATAAATCTTTATATATTATTTAATACAATTTTTCAAAATTTTGCAGTTGCAAATGCAATTACCGCTACCCACATGTTTTCATAATGTGTAGTACTCCGTCGAAAACTAGCCCGCACCTATCTGTAGCACGCGGAGCTCACGAAATGCGTATAAATAACGATGTATTCAATGATTTAACAGTAAACTTACCAACAATTTTAAAGAAACTGCACAAAGTGCGCACCGTTTGCATCCAAACACGCTTCTGCCCAGCGCCTCCAATTCGCACATAAAGAGCGGCGTTCAATGTCATCGCGCACAATTTCAGCACAATTGAAAATTCGCTAACGGAGTTCATTTTCATTGTTTACTTCCGTCTTATACACTAATCCTTTTAAAGAACCCCAGAAATAAAAATCCAGAGGATTCAAGTCTGGAGAACGACTTGGCCACCGTCTTGGTCCATTAATCCCTATTCACGTCTCACCAAATGTTTCACGTAAATGTTGCACTACAATGCGGCTCTTATCTGCAGGAGCACCGTCGTGCATAAACCACATTTCACGCTGAACATCAAGCGGCACATTTTCTAACAAACCTAGTAGTGTGTTTTGTAAAAAATTCAAGTATTCTTCACCATTAAGACGGGGCGGCAGTTCCACTGGCCCTACTAAACAATTGCCAATAATTCCGGCCCAGATTTTAATGGCAAATCTGAAAATTGATACGTCGTATAATTCGCGGATTTTCATAGGTCCGGTGGCACATGATCCGGCTGTTAAAAATTCCGTTTCGGGTAAATGTCGCTTCATCAGTGGAAAGTACCAAATTAGGAAAGTTTTCATTCGTTTGACATTGACCACGAAACCATTCACAAAAGATGACCCTCTGTAAATAATCCTGTGGGAGCAAATCTTGTACACGCGTTTCCCGATATATCCGAAGTAAGTTTTCACGTAGTGTTCTGTGCACTATCCCGTGGGAAACTCCGACTTGTCGAGCAATTGTTCTAGTGCTTCGTCGATCATCTTCGTGGACCATGTGCAAGATTTGTTCTTCGGTATCTACCATATTACGATCGGATGGACGGCCTCTTCCTCCATGGTTAGACAAAAATACCCGAGCAGGACTATCCGTTAATTGTGCATTTGAATTGCACAGAATGACGTAAAGGGGGCTTAAGGTGGTTGGAGTTGAAACAACTAAAAACAAAACAAATCGCGGACGCCACGTCACACATGTAAACAAAACCAAGTCCGAACTTGCACATAATGCCTACACAACCATTTGAAATATTTATTGATGATATTTCCGATTTAAAGGACTTGAATTAACGGATGATGAATGTAGCGGAAGTTAGTCAGTCCGTTAATGGTTTTGAAAGTTAACTTAAAGTTAATTCGTTAACAAAAAATTTAACTTCGTTAATTAACGATTAACGGATTAACGCTTTTGTGCCCAGCTTTGTTTTGAGCATTTCCATTACAGTAACCGCATACCATATACTTTCTCTTTTAGGTATTATTCTTTAACTGCGGTGGCAGGTTTGATGAACTACACTGAGTCCATGCTTCACATAGTCTACGCTAACAACTCCCTAAAAGTTGAATACCAAGAATCTGAAGGATGCGCTATCATAGGTTAGTTTTAATCCTTCACGTTTTTCCCTAAGAAACCTGGTATTCCCATAACTCCTTCCTCCAAGTCCAGTAATTTTGCAGACGTTACAACAGCTGATAAACTTGAGCTGGTCGCTAGTGTCAACCCACTAGCCATCAACAACAGATACTCAAGCCTCTTTGGTATCCTCAACTTCTGCCAGACGAGAATAGGTGCTAGAACTTTAAGAGCAACCATCTTACAACCACCCTGTTCAGTCCCAGATATAGAAAGTCGATTGGAGTGCGTCACCACGCTGAGAAGGAACCCGTACTTGATGGCCAATCTTCAAACCACACTATCAAACTTGAAAAACATCGACCAATTGCTGACTTTAGTGACCGTATCAGCAGAGAGTAACGAGAACGGCTCGGCTAGGCAATTGAACTATGTCCTAACCTTAAAGTCAGTCTTGGATTTGATCCAATCCCTCAAGGAGATCCTGGTGGAGACACCGGAACCCTTCTTCCAAGAAATCATCCAAACTCTATCGCATAAGGACTTTGAGGTGATGAGACGATTGATAAAGATGATGATCCATCCTGATGCCAGGCCTGCTAAGGGCGAGCAAGGTATTCATCAGAGGTGTTTTGCCATCAAACCAGGGATCAATGGTCTGCTGGATATTGTCAGGAAGGCGTATACTGAACGCATCGATGACATGAGGGAGTATGTCAAGACCTTGGGGGAAAAGTACAATATGCTGTTGACTTTGGCCAATACCAATAAGAAGGGGTACCATATCGTTATGACCTTGAACAAGCAGACCAAGAGGAGTTTCAAGAAGTCCGAGCTACCTCCTGAGTTCATCCAGGTTGATCGTTTGCCTTCCAGCGTGACCATGAAGACTGACGAGATCTTGAACTTGACCGTCAGGATTGAGAATCTCCTCGTTGAGATTTTGAAGATGAGTAATATGTATGCCTCTTATTTCTACGTTATTAAAGTATTTTTGCAACTGGGTTATGATTTCCTGATTCCTGCTGCATATAAGCATTCTGTTAACCGCCACGGCACCACGTAAATTGACTCCGCCTACATCGTGCAGCGGTTGGACTGTAAGCGGGCTGCCTTAAGGGTCGGCAACCGATTAAGCACACAGAAATCAAGTAAAATCAATATGTACAAGGCGTTAGATACTAATCTCTATTTTATCTCCATTGTATCTATTTTATGCGGTTATTAGATACTTAAAAATCATCAATAAGTAGAGGTAATTAAAATGACATGTTCATTAACAATCTTGCCAATTCAGATATTAATTTAATTATCTCTAACCAACGCCTTGTACATATTGATTTTACTTGATTTCTGTGTGCTTAATCAGTTGCCGACCCTTAAGGCAGCCCGCTTACCGTCCAACCGCTGCACGATGTAGGCGGAGTCAATTTACGTGGCGCCGTGGCGGTTAACAGAATGCTCATATACATTCCTGCTTCAGCACTGTCCCAAAGTATAAAAAAAAACGTTTTCAGGCACTTTTTGATGCCCTCCCACAAAATAATTCTAGCTAACAGTGACAGAGTTCTCTATGTAGCATGAAATGGAAGCTTAAATCTAGAACTTCAGAAAATCACGAAACAAGAAGTTAAGGAATTACTTTGTAATTGTTGTCACAACATTTAGAACGTTATAGTCTTCTCGAAGGAAAGTTCTATCCCTTGACTGACAACACAACTTTCAATTTCAACTGATCATTATGATACAAAATAAATGGTTGTTGCCATTCCGTTTTGGGCGCCATGACCTTCACACTCTAAACTCCAAACATATGGTATGGTATGGTAGAGTTGGGTCATCTGGCATCTGTGCCTTTGGATGTACTTTAACCTAAAAGATCTTTTGTATTTCCCTCATACATAAGAGTCGTTCGATGTTGAGCCTTTTTTACGAAGTTAGTAATTGTTCAAGGAGTACGTTCTGTCAGCTCTGCTGGTTCAATGATGGCGGCTCCAAAGTGGTTTTGTCTTGTGCGCATTAGAGCGTCACATTCGCACAATACCTGTACCGCTCTCTCGGGGGATCCCCCGCAGAAGCTACAGTCTGCGTTGTTTGCCAGTCGAAGGTCTGTTTTTTGTAACTGTAGATACTGTCTGGTCTTGGAGGCTGAGAAGGTTATGGTAGCCTTAGCTTGTCTCATGCCAGGTGATGTTTTCCAGTAAGCTCGTTTAGCTTTTATCATCCCAGTTTTATACCATCTTCCTGATGTGGGTCTTTGCGATACCACAAGAGGGTTCAGGTCTGTAGAAGGGAGTCTTAGAGCCTTCCCTGGCTAGGATGTCGGCTTGTTCGGTGCCTTCGATCCCTGAATGTCCTGGAACCCACACCAGTAAAACCTGGACACTCTGGTACAAATAGCAGTGCTTCGGAACCCTACATTATTTCATGGTTTCTCATTTCATACTTCTAAAGTTTAATGTTCAAGCTTTCATTTCGGACTGCATAAAGAATTCCATGGAATTCTATAGTATAAGATTACTTTTTGGTAAAGCATCAAAGTGTGCCAAAAAAACGAAATTTTTTACACTTCGAAGCAGTGCTGCCACCACAATAGCAGATCTTTATGCTTCTCAACATGGAGAATCAAGAAAAATCGGTTTTTAACCCAGTTTATAAACTTTTTTGTCGCCTAGTGTTATTATTCTTCCTAATATTCTTCCTGTTGTAGCATGATCCATCAGTTGCTTTTGGAGCTGCGAGCATTCATGGGTTTATTCTTTAAACTCTGTGAGGATATAGCCAAACTGGATATGCTGCAATCCCTAGCTCAAGCCAGCAATAACCTGAATTATGTAAAGCCTGAGTTCAACGATTTTATGGAGTTAACTGACGCCAGGCATCCCTTGTTAGACTTCCTCTGCAGAGCTCCACCAACACCAAATTCAATTGTAAGTTGTTAAAGACTTTCTTCTTCCTTCGTCTGGATACCAAACCTTTTTCTTATAGCGTGTATCCAAGGACCATAATCTGCACATTATAACCGGTCCAAACAGTTCTGGGAAGTCAGTATTCATCAGGCAGCAACTCCTTCTGCAAGTCATGGCTCAGGTTGGCAGTTACGTACCAGCCACTAAAGCTGTCTTCAGAGTGTGCGACAGGATCTTGGCCAGGGTCCATTTTGACGATAACTTGGAGTGTGGTGCCTCCAGTTTTGTCCTCGAAGTGAAGGAAGTTCAATACTTTAGGACTGTCATCACTGAGAATACTCTGATCATCATTGATGAGCTCTGCAGGTCAACAGCTGTTGGTGAAGGTACGGCGTTGGCCATCGCGCTTTGTGAGGATCTCGCCAAGAGTAACGCTTACATCTTCATGGCCACGCATTATATCTTCGCTACCAAGATGGCCGACATCTACGCGAATATCAAGAAGTAAGTATAGATTGTAGACTTCCGTGGTTTGATACGATGCCATATTGATTTTAAACCAAGTGCTACGATGACATCTTCGTAGCACTGGTTGCAAATTTATTGAGCCCTGTATTTGAAGGCTCGTAACTCAGTAACGACTGAACAATGAAGACTTAGCAACATAGTCCAAAACGTCAACTGCACTGCTCAAAAAAATTAGGGGAACACTTTTTTCGAAACCTGCAACTTTTTAAATAATAGTTCTAGGCAAACCAAATTGGGTATTCTTTAAGGGCATACCAACTCAAGAAAATTAAAAAACAATGTTACAACTCTTAGTTACGTCAGCGTACTGCCACCGCACGAGACCGCCTAAACGACCTAAGACGAGCACATGGAATAGACATTTCTGATCAAACTGTTAGAAACAGATTAAAAGAAGCACATTTGAAACCAAGAAGACCTGTCCGCGCACCACGCCTTATGCAGCATCACAAAGCAGGTTTGCTCTGGATCACAGAGATTGGCAACTTCGTCACTGGACGCCTGTACTGTTTACAGACTAGTCCAGATTTCGTTTAACTCGTTGCGACGGTCGAGTACGTGTACGTCCTGGTGAACGCTACCCAGTCGCTACTATGCAGGAAGTGGATAGACTTGGTCGTGGATCTGTGATGGTTTGGGCTGGAATCAGTATAGACAACAGAACTGATCTGGTGGTTCCTGGTAGACTAAATGCCATGAATTACGTCGAAAACATCTTGGAGGACCATGTGGTGCCTGTTGCATATGGCGTCGGTCAAAATTTCATCATAATGCTGGACGATGCAAAGCCACATACCGCCGGCATCACCAGAAGCTTTTTACAAGAACGTGGGATTGAGGTCATGGAATGGCTGGCGTTAAGTCCTGACCTGAATCTTATTGCACACGTGTAAGATCAGCTTGACCGACGTATTCGCAAGCGCCCTAATCCACCACGAACCATACAGGAAGTGTTTCCCTAATTTTTTTGAGCAGTGTATTTCCAAAGTCATGCCTTTTCTTGAAGATGCTGTAACTATCTTAATCTCTTGTGACAGTTGGCAGATGGAGACCATAGAGTCTGGTGTTGGCGACGCCAGAAAATTGAAATTCACCTACGTTCTCCTGCCAGGTGTCACCACGACGAAGAGGTATGGCTTATTCGCTGCCGAAACGTCGTGGTGCTCTTCTATTGTCGGCGACGCAAAAGATATGTTTGGAAGAATCCAGGACGGTAGCTTGGTAAGTCATATTCGTATCCATAGAATCTCCAATCTTCATTTTTAAATATCTAGTCCACAGGTACTGTCCAGTTCCCACCAGCCGTGAAACTGAAGTACGACTTGGAAGCTGACCTGAAGATATTAAAACTCAAAGGCGAACTAACTTTGACGAATTTGAACGTAATACTACTTCAGTACACGGAGGACCTAAAGTCCTTGGGATACGACGCCCAGGTTCCTCAAACTCAAGAAGGCAGCAATGTCGGAGACCTGGCAGATATTAACTTGTCTCCCATTGAACATGAAGAGAATAGGTCCAAAGGTTCACCGCAGAACTCCATAATGTATCCAGAAGTCGTCTACTCGCAGGATAGCCAACTATCAGCCCAAGTATCCCTGATGTTCAACGACATGATCAAGCACGACAGGTCACCTGATCCAGAAGTAGCCAGTGCTGTACATGTGGAGGAAGAACAACATTTTCGAAGACCTGCGTCTCCAAACCCATCCGAAATCACTTTCTCTGGATTGCCACTGGAGAACGCTGGCAGCATCCATTGCAGCATTTTATCCACTCCTCGTAATGTTGACCTAACTGATCTTGCATCAGCTTTAGACGAGTTAGAAAGCTGTAGTCAATACTTCTCAACAGCAGAAGACTGGGAGGTACCAAAACCTAGAGATGTCGAGGATATAATTGAAGGTACCCCTCGAGGAAATGACGAATCTATCTTCCATACCCCCGAAGCAAATCACCAAAGTATTGACCAGAATAGGCCAGAAGAGTTTGAGGCTTCCAGTACTTCTGGTACCACACCACCGAAACATGAACCTATTCACCTAGAGATCCCAAGCAATTTCCCTCCTCCCCATGTTGAATCTTCTCCTCAGAATGCACCAGAAAATCTAGGCTCTTCCGATGTTGCATCTCAAGCAAACCAGTGCGGTGAAAAGCATGTCTTGGTGCACAGCGTCCATATCTTTGATAGGGATAATCGCCTTGTTGACATCCAGGTACACCAACCTCCAAAAACGAGCCCACCTCTCGAAGAGGTTGTGAGTCCTCGAACTAAGGAAGAAGAGCTCCATAGCGGAGAATTTACGATGTCTCTGAAGAAAACTGGTCGACCAACATTGAAAGCTAAAAGACGTAAGAGGGCTGCTTCAAAAGCTGGGCAATCATCGTCGTCTGGTTCGAGTGGTGGCAAGTTCAGACGCCCTTTGAAGAAAAGGACTCTTAACTTTAATCCGTCTGGTGATGGTCACCAGAGAAAAGATGAGAGGCGGTCCGAAAGTGGATCCGAAGTTTCCTTGGGCTTGTTTGGTCAAAATCTGGTGTCTGGAATTAAACCGCCTGGTGAAGCAAGAGAGGAAGAGATGAATCTATCTTTACTGGACAAGACGGGTCAAGCAGCTTCAGTGGAACATGTCGAAGAAAAAGAGGCACTTCCTATGGAAGGAGACAAACTTCCGATGAAGAAAACACTTGGTATAAGGAGGAAGAAATCTTTTGACCATGGTATCGATAACCCATCACCAATAAAGACGCTGCACCAAACATCTTCAGTGAAGTTAGGCAAAGGAGAGAGTATTTCTGGGACCATACCATCTGGTGAATCCAAAGAAAATATTAAGTCCCAAACTCCTCTAGGCTCTAAGCCACCAGAAGCCAAGCGACACTTCACGCAATTTTTGAGAAGACCTCACAGTGGCCAAAGAAAAGAAGGTGGGTTTCTGTATAGTGGGTCAAAATTGTTTGGCCAAAAACCGACACCAACCAATAAATTCGAGCAAACTTCTTCACTGGGAATAGACAAAAGAACTGAAGACGAACTTCATAAGGATGGAGTTAAGTTTTCATGGGAGAAGAATCTGTCTGGGACGCTACCATCTGGGCAACCGAAGGTGACTACTAGACCAAAGTCTGATCAAGTCTCCAGGACACCAGCACCTAAAGGACACGTTTTGAGATGCCCTGATGGTCGCAGTGGAAGAACAAAAGAAGACGAAGTCGAGTTTGAAGGTTTTGATCAAACCCTGACACCTGCGGAGGGCAATGAGCAAGTGGGAAGTGCTCAAATAGAAGAAGACGAAAATCAGAATGGAGGAGATGAAGGGATAAAATGCCCTTCAGTAGAAACGCCCAAAACCAAACAGGACCATTTGTCGCAATTATCCAGAAGATCCAGTGAGGATATCTTCGATGTTTCAAAAGCAAATACCACGTCTTCGCAAGTCAGGTTTTCGAGACAATCCACTATTGAACTATTTCAATTTAAACGATCATCTTCTGATGAAGCCAAAACCAGATCCCCAAAAAAAGACTCTTCACAAATATCGACCAACACCAGTGCTGACATTTTTGTCTCAGCTCGCACGGAGCAACCGTTTGAAGACAGTTTTAGAAAGTCTGTTGAATTATTCGAAGATGCTGAAACGCAACACAATCGTTCGAACATTTTCGAGACCTCCTATCCCTCGGATGTCTTCAAGTCTCAGGAAGCTGAGAAGACTCGCTCAACAAGCGCCAAAGACTCGACAGGAGATTTATTTATATCAGCTCCAGTGATACCAGCGAAAAGGCGACGTGGAAACTTCAAGACGCCTTTGAAGACCCAACCAGTTAAAGGAGCGCCAAAGGTAATGCTGAATGTCTTCCAACCTCCAAAGCGTCTGTCCAAGAAAGAAATCGTGGATGAGTACCAGAAGCAGATGCAGAAATGCCTGGATACTACCCAAGACGCTGAAACCATTGAGAAGAACTTGAAGAATTTGATGAATAGACCATCTGTGGATCAGCTTCGGCAGCAGACGTATCTGGCCAAGATCAGGAAGACGGAAGAAGGCATCGTGATAATGCCTGCTGCTAAACCGACGATCAAACAGAGAGAACGAAAGACTTTGAAGAAGAAAGTTAGTTCGGAGTTTGGGAAGAGCTTTTTGAGTGATAAAAACTCGGCCAAGTTTGAGGAATGTCTTCAGGACAAAAGCGATGATGGTTTCAAGTTTATCTTTGATCGTGGTGAAGTGGGGTTTGATCTGTCCAGGGCTCCAAGCGTACAACCTGCTTCTGCGTCGCAAAATACTCTTTTTGACAACTCTGGGTCCGATTCCAAAACACCCGATGGGTACTTCAAGAAGCACAAGGCCACAATAAATAGTATGCTGAATAAGTATTTGTAAGTTCAAATTTTGTTAAGAATTGAGTGTTGTTTTTGTTTTTTCCTGTACCAATTGATATTTGGTTGTTTTTTTTTGTTAATAAACTAGTTCTTGAATTCTGATTTCGTTTTACTAGACAATACATTACCGCATTTTAAACCTGTTCAATACCCAAGTATTGGCCAACATAGGCCAGAAGATTTTGATGCTTCTGATTCTTCGGGTACCTACCACACCACCAACACATGAACCTATTGACCAAAAGATCCAAAGCAATTTCCCATTTCCCCATAATGAATCTCCTCGTCTAAATCATAAAACTAAGCCAAATATATCTCATCCAAAACATCAAACTATTGACCAGAATACACCAGAAAATCTAGACTCTTCCGATGTAGCATCTCAAGCAAACCAGTGCTGTGAAAAGCATGTCTTGGTGCACAGTATCCCTGATGTTCAACGACATGATCAAGCACAACAGGTCACCTGATCCAGAAGTAGCCAGTGCTGTACATCCGGAGGAAGAACAACATTTTCGAAGACCTGCGTCTCCAAACCCATCCGAAATCACTTTCTCTGGATTGCCACTGGAGAATGCTATACATTGCAGCATTTTATCCACTCCTCGTAATGTTGACCTAAGTGATCTTGCAACAGCTTTAGACGAGTTAGAAACCTGTAGTCAATACTTCTCTACAGCAGAAGAAGACTGGGACGTACCAAAATCCTAAGATGTTGAGGATATAATTGAAGGTACCCCTCGAGGAAATGACGAATTTATCTTCCATACTCCCGAAGCAAATCACCAAAGTATTGACCAGAATAGGCCAGAAGAGTTTGAGGCTTCCAGTGCTTCTGGTACAACACCACCAAAACATGAACTGAACTTCTGAACTAACCGCAAAATTATTTTGCGACGGTGGCGCCACGGATTCCCCCGTGGGAAATAGCTGAACTAACCGCAAAATTATTTTGCTACGGTGGCGCCTGGGATTCCCCCGTGGGAAATAGCTGAACTAACCGCAAAATTATTTTGCGACGGTGGCGCCAGGGAACCCCCCGTGGGAAATAGCTGAACTAACCGCAAAATTATTTTGCGACGGTGGCGCCACGGATTCCCCCGTGGGAAATAGCTGAACTAACCGCAAAATTATTTTGCGACGGTGGCGCCAGGGATTCCCCCGTGGGTAATAGCTGAACTAACCGCAATATTATTTTGCGACGGTGGCGCCAAGGAATCCCCCGTGGGAAATAGTTGAACTAACCGCAAAATTATTTTACGACGGTGGCGCCAGGGAATCCCCCGTGGGAAATAGTTGAACTAACCGCAAAATTATTTTGCAACGGTGGCGCTAGGGAATCCCCCGTGGGAAATAGCTGAACTAACCGCAAAATTATTTTGCGGCGGTGGCGCCAGGGATTCCACCGTGGGAAATAGCTGAACTAACCGCAAAATTATTTTGCGACGGTGGCGCCAAGGATTCCCTCGTGGGAAATAGCTGAACTAACCGCAAAATTATTTTGCGACGGTGGCGCCACGGATTCCCCCGTGGGAAATAGCTGAACTAACCGCAAAATTATTTTGCGACGGTGGCGCCACGAGGAAACTTCTCACTGCACAACTCTGAAGTTAAAACTACACCATGGAATAAAAACTCATATAAATTTACTGAAGTTTTTAAGGGGGTTTTACGTTACTTTGTGACAGCTCATGTTGATTTGAAAAATAACTATTTTTAAGATATTGCCTTGTAGTATTTCTATTCTACAGGCAAATTATAAAGTTTCAGGTTATATTATGTTTCCTGTAAGAACGGAACCTGCTAAAAAAAGGAAGGAGCAATAAAAAGGTAAGAAGCAGTAACAACAATTTAAGGACAATTTACAATTTATTACCAACACAAGTGGAGAAAAGACTACAATACAAAAAAAATAGAACGAAATTATAAGAGTTCGACGTGTTCTTGTTCCATTTTAACAATAAAAAACACATATCTATATCTAATTTTTTTTTTAAGTTATTTTATTTTTTTTCACAATCGCGTCTCGGGCTACGCTGGCGACATCTCTTGCACCCAGCACACAACGCTCCCCCCTGACTATCTATCTAAATTCTTCATGGTAAAGCTCATTCGACTCACATCGCGTCAACAGCAAAAAAAAAATAATAAAACTTTATTATATAACAAAAAAAATAAACAACAAACGAATGAGCTATATATATCTATATATATATATATATATCTATCTTGCAATATATATCTAATACAACGAAGCGAAGACAATCGCCAGCTAGGCCCGATATCGGCACTCTTATTTTTTTAAACACTTTTATGTTCACTTACGCCTAGAACTAGGAAGATCACTAAAAACTACGTTTTTCATTTTTTTTTTGTTGCTTAAGTGTATAGTCTTATAATAACTAAGAGGCTATCGCACTAGAAACTAAAAAAAAGAAACAAACGAACGGAAAATCTACCTAACCTAACTTTTTCCTAACCCTACGTACCTTACGAGCTATGTTTCTTGTGACCGCACTTCCGGTCAACTATTTTACAATCCGCCATGTGTGACTGTTTGTTCATACATATATATTATCCACATAATAATATATTATACGTTTTTAAGTCGTCAAGTTCGAAATTACTACTTACTTACTTACTCGTGTGTTTGTTTTTATGTTGTGTAATGTATATAATAGGAATACGGTCTAAAAAATAGTTTTTATCCCACCTCGTAGCGTCCACGTAGAAAATAACGATGATTCCGAATGCCATCTGGTGGTCGTTTTCGAAATTATCCGTTCACCAGACTAGATTTAAACTTTTCGCGACGACCATTTCACCCGGAAAATTTTAAAAACGACCCTAATCATACATCAATACGCGACAAACACGTCAAACCATCGCCCAACAAACAAACATAACCTCAATAACTAATTTTATGCTTCGAAATTCTTCGGTAAACAATACCGTCATTGCATAGATTTATATAAATATAGGTTATCTCTAGATAAATAAAAAGAATGATAAAACAATATTTTTGATAAACTCTAATAAACATAACCAAAAAAAATAATCAATCAAATAAACTTTTGGGCGATGGTTTGAGGTTTTGTCGTTTTGCGGTTAGAAAAACGAAGACGTAGCAGAGTTTTTCTTGTGTGTCGCTAAAAAATTGAAACTACTGTCGAGCGCAACGTTTTCTGAACTTGTTGTCCCGAGCGTTGGTTTTGTTTCCGCGCAACGCAGTTTTTCATTTCTCATTTTATTTTCACTTGGTAAGAAAACATCAAGTTTAAAAAAATATATTAAAAATATTTTTTCAGTTAATCCCTGTTGGCGAGACTCCTGAAAAGGCACGATATAATAACTATATAACGTGGTTTTACAATTTACCTTTTTTCTTATTTTTTTTTTAATCTACTACAATATTTTCTCATCTTATATCTGCGTATTGTGTGTATGTATTTTTCGTTTGAAAGGTGTGGTGACGCCGCTAAAAAAATTCCCGACAAAAAATATTTTTTGATTTGCCATTTTTCTGTCAATTTCCGGTCACTCATACGTTAGTATATGTACAAAAAAAAAGAGTCGTCATTTTATTATCGGTCGAATGAATTTAACCCTAAACGCAAAGCAGGGTTGTTTTTTTTTTTTTCAAGTTGGAATGTAGCGTCAATAAATAATTTCAATTAAATAAACAATAAATAATTTTGGGGGGGGGGACGAGTATTTTATAAATTCCTTTTGTTTTTAGTGAATTACGATGTAACAAATAGGTTAGGTTCGTCTGTGACGGAACCGAAGCAAAAAAACATCTGATAGAATATATTAACGTAAATAATTTCTGTGCACTAAATAAATAATAATTAAAAAAAATAAATAAATTAATAAACGATTAGCTGTGTGTCTGTGTTCTTTTATTTAACGTTTTTTGCGCCTCCCTCTAAATAGGTTATTATCGTATTATGCACTCTTTTTACTGTGTAATAAGTGTCGCTATTTTACGTTTATGGCGTTTCTTCAGTCTTTTATTTTTTCGGGTTAAACAAACGAATATCTAAACAACGCCCTCTAACAGACAGCTAACGTAAACAAAGACGTAACTATGTACAAGAATTCATCTCTCTTTCTCTAGAGTAATCTATTACTGTAGTAGTTTAGTTTGTAGTAAATTACAAGAATTGTTTGTTCACTTTCTATTCTCCCGGAGTGAAAAAAATTAAAACGAAAACTATACAGGACGCCGCGGCTTTTAGACAGAACCGGGACACCCTGTATATCGTTTTGTATGCAGCTTGTTCGAACCTGTACATTCGGAAACGTACCGTGCGTGTTGATCTCTCGTATGGAAGTTTTCACGTATATCGCGTCGATTCTCTGTTGTTTTACGTGTTTGTTTGTTTGTTTTCTTTTATGTGTATACATCATCAAAAATAAAAAAGTCTCAAGTCGGCCCGCGGCCGGTAAGGAAGAGCGTTATTACACCTTATAACCTAGAAAACGCGACGCGCCCACTACCGAAGAAACAAAAAAACAAACGAACACGGGCGCGCGCGCGACCTCGCTCTATACATAACCTACAAAAAACTCGTTTCCTCTCGCGCAGAAGCTTAGGCAAAACTTCTTAGTTTAAAAATACGCCACCAAAATCTTCAGTCCTAACCTAAACTAAACTTACGCACTAAGTTCTCTCTTGCAACATTCCCTAACATTTCCCCAAGTCGCACTCACGTATTTTGGTCTGAAGCTTAAATTGTATAGACGGAGGGCGGTCCCAAAAAGAAATCATTACACGACAAGGAAAAAAAAACGAAAAGAAACGAAGAAACAAAACAAAAGAAATTAATAATAACTACTAATAACGGATTATGGAATGTCTCGGTGGATAATTCCCCTTCCTCCGTATACAGGGTGTTCTCTCTGTCTCGTAAAGGTGATGCTCGAAAAACGCGAAATAAGAAGACCGCGTCCGTTTACTTTGGCTGCTGTTGTTGGTACGCCGCTTGCGGGTAAGGGTCTTCGGGGCTTCCCGCGTTCGAGGTGTGCTCCGAGTCCTGCAGCGGCATCGAAATGAATTGGTGGGGGTAGTACGCGGCGGCCGCCGGGTGGTACGGCTGAGAGATGTACGACGCCGATCCAATCTGAACGGTTCCCATCTGAGACGTCAGCTACAAAGAAAATTACATAAAAAATTAATTGTTTACAAGACAATTTTGAGTTTTGCTCTAAGTTTTGCTCCGAATTTTGCTCTGAATTTTGCTCTAAGTTTTGCTCCGAGTTTTGCTCTAAGTATTGCTCTGAGTTTTGCTCTGAATTTTGTTCTAAGTTTTGCTCCGAGTTTCGCTCTAAGTATTGCTCCGAGTTTTGCTCTGTTTTAATCCGAGTTTTGCTCTAAGTTTTGCTCCGAATTTTGCTCTGTTTTGCTCTGTTTTGCTGCGAGTTTTGCTCTAATTTTTGCTGCGAGTTTTGTTGTTTTGCTCCGAGTTTTGCTCTGTTTCGCTCTAAGTTGTGTTCCAAGTTTAGCTCTAAGTATTGCTCCGAGTTTTGCTCTAAGTTTTGCTCCGAGTTTCGCTCTAAGTTTAGCTCCGAGTTTTGCTCCAAGTATTACCCTTGACCACGCAAAACTTGTTGTTAGAAGGTCTTACAGGCTGTAAGAAGTTATCAACCAAATCGTACTAGTACCTACAAGCAGTTTTGCTTCATCGAGACATGACACAAAACTTTTTGTAGTTTTGTACCAATTAATACTACACGAAATCCATTGGTAGAGTCAAAACATTTAGAACCAATAATGTTCGAAAGAAAGTAACAATGACTTAAAGTTTTGCACATCACTGAGCAAAACTTAGGTAAAAATTGTTGTTGGAAGTTTTTACAGCTTTTTAACAACCGCTTGACAGCTGATGTAAGATTTCCAGGTTAAATAAGAAGAGGTTATCAGCCGAATCGTGTGAGAACTGTGTTGAAGCTGTTTTGCTGCAACTACGTATTACATATATGAATCAAAACTTTTTGTAGTTTCGCTACTTTACTTTGTTCTTTGTATTAACAAACAAAGACAGAGAGAGCGAGCTTGTCAACAAACGAGCGATTTATATCCGTTATGAGTTATGTCTCAAATACGACGTTTAATCTACGACTCATAAATTTAATTTCATATAAAATGTTTTAAATGTGTTTGTATATGTTTGTGTGTGTACCCGTTTTTGTGGCGACGATTCCGGAGATTAAAGGTATCAGCACGAAATTTCATATTTAGAAGTTTCATGACCAAACTTAGAGCTGAAAAGGTTTTTGTTCAAAAAAACAGTCCAAAGGAACTGGACGTTTCCTCTAAGCATTTTTCAAGGATTTTGCAAATGAGCCGCCATTTCTGTAATTTCGTCGAAATAGTTAAATAATAAATTGAAGTAGAGAAATTTTTTTATAATTTATATCTATGTCAGTTTTTGGTAAAATTAATAGTTTAGCTGCATGAGCAAATTCTATTTGATCGAGATCGGTCGTGTAAATATAAAACTAGTTAGCAAGGATTTGACAGATATTTTGATTCTAATGACAGTAGTTAGTGTCAAACGCTGATCTTTTGACAATACCTACTGTCAATAGAATCAAAATATCCGTCAAATCCTGACAAACTAGTTTTATTTTAATGCAGACATGATCGATCTCGATCAAATGGAATCTCATGCAGATAAACTATTAATTTTATATATAGTATGATAAAGTCATGTGTCTGGCCATATCAGATTTTTATTATTATTTATTTTATTATATATTATATTATATTTATTTTTATTATTTTTTAATGGCAACACCTTATTTTTTATGATTCAGATAAATCTATTATGTATATTGACGACAACGGAAACATTTTATGGCATCACATCATCAGATAATTTTGTTCCTTGATACATTATCTTATCGGAATTTTTGTAGAGATGCGCAACGTCAAATGAAAAAAAAATGCAAAATTAAATGCGTTGGACCGTGCTGTAAATGTTACTTAATTGAGAGTATTAACTTATCTTTTGTTGATAGCTGTTATATCATGTCTTTTTTGTTAGCTAAATGAAGATTAATTATAAATAAATCGTATTTTTGTAAAAAAAAAAAAGTTATTTGATTGATATATTACATACTAACATTACCAACACCAAAATTTGTACTATATAATAAGGTTTTAGTATTTTTAAATTCAAAATTACGAAAAAATGAGTACTGTAACCTTTTTAAGTAACAATTATTCAAAGTTTACAATTAACAAATTGTAACACTATTTTCAGTAACTTTTTCTAAGGTTGGTCACACTGATATCAAATGCCATATGTCAAACGTAAATACACATAACCACAAACTGCATTTTTAGAATCGCTTGCAATCGCATAAACAGCGAAATATCTATATTCTATACATATTTAAACATGTCAGTAGCATGCTATAGTATTTGTCTGCCTAGCGGAATATGGTAGACACCGCTATTAAACGTTAGACGTTATAACAATTCTTTAGTAAGTTCTTGTTCTTCGAAGTAACTAATCAGTCACCACCAAACACTTCTATTCAACTTCTAAACAACTCATGCGCCAAATTGATGTCTTATAAACCTTACTCAAACCAATAATGTTCGAAAGTAAGTAGCAACGATTCAAAGTTTTGGACATGGGCGAGCAAAACTTAGGAGCAAAACCAATATTATAACATCATTTTTCTTTTTCGTGAAAACTTCAAAAACTCACCTGCGGTATGTAGTCCGGTGAGGCAGCCATCATAACCGAGATCCTGCCTGGCGCTTGTCCGTCATTCTTGTAGGGCCCCATGTGACCCGCAGCCGCCATGTTGTATCCTTCGTCCATCGACGCCAAGGGCGTCGGCATGACGAAGTTCGGCACCCATTGGGTGCTCGTCGACATTGGATAGTTCTGCATCTGCAAGAACTAACCGATTAACTTCAATGATCGTTCGTGCTAACCGAACAAAACTCAAAACTAAAACTAAATTAAACGTTAATTAGTTTAATAATTAAGGAATAATAATTTTAATAATGAGGAGAAGATGATTTTGAAATAGTTTGAAATAGTTTGGCATCAAAATAGTTTTCGAAATTGGGCGATAGATAGCTGAAGATGTGCTTCAAAAAGGGGTAGCCCCATTTTTTTTCAGCAATTGAATAGCGTACCATTTTAAAACTATTATGATTGATTAGATCGCAAAGAAATTGAAAACTATGACTAACACGGAAAGGGACACAATTGTATAAAATCAACAGTGTTCGTAGGTAGGTGTGGGACATTCAAGAATTGACAAAATAACATTTAAGAATAACATCTAAAACTCTGCAACGACAGAAGAAACAAAAATGAAATAAAGTGTGTTATACTCCTGAGTTATTTCTACATAACATGAGTGACTATCAAAATTTTCTGCCCATCGGTTTAGCCACGAGCGCGAGAGAAGTAAAAAAAGGTACCCAATTTCTGCGGTTTTAAAATAATTCTCGACTCTCCGATTTTTTTTCTCCTAAACCAAAAAAATTTTAATTTTTGTTCCGGTTACAGTTAGAAACTCTTATATAGATTGATGTTTTTATTTTCTTGATTTCTTATGTAATAAAGTCTGTAAGCGAGCTTTATATGGGCGCAGATATCTGAGAAACGAACGATAGCAGGACAACGCAGTTAGCACGTAAACAATCCTTATTTATTGTGATACTCATCCATTGATATATAATAACATAAAAGTTATTTGGGAATTTTTAAGAGTGAAAATAATGTGATCAATCCGGTGCGCAGGATGGTTCCCCTCGGGGAAAGGGGATTACACGCGGGAAACGATGCGAGGCATCGCGCGATTATTTCAAACGATCAACCCTCAGAACCGTATTCAATATTTTTGTCATTTTTTCGTTCGGTTTTATTTTTGAAAATAGCATAAGTGATTTTTTTTTATTTCTGGAAATGTATACATGTTCTGTTTTGTGATTTATTATTATTTCACAACATTATTTCTGCCAAAAATCAGTAGTTAATGTTTCAATTGCGACAAGTGTTTGTCCTAAACTTTGAACGAATTGTGCAGTTTCAGAAGAACCACCAACATTGGAACAACATTGCGGAAATTCTTTTCATAATCTGTACTGTTGTCGTTGCAGTCTCATAAGTCATCATCTTCACATGCTAGTTGATATTATAATTGTTTCTACAAATGAGTCAAAAATATGATTAATATCAATGTATTGGTTTTGATTTTCAAAACAAAATATGTTGCAAAATTGCAACACAATTTTGCTATATCTCTTTTGAGACAGAGCTTTGTTACATAAATTTAACATATCTTTAATTTCAAATATATTTTAGCTTTTTGCAGCTTTATATTGTACATATGCCCAGATTAATTCAATTGCAATGGGGTAACACAATAATACAGGTACAGGTAACCACAATAATTTTACTTCATTGCTTCCGATTTATATAATTCCGATAAAATCTAATAGAAGTACCTTCTCTTGATGGTGATTTTTTGACAGATACAAACAACAGCTGGGCTGTAGTTATTTGAGAAAGGAATTTCTGATATTGATAATAATTAATTGTTTTACTTCCTTGGAATAATACTTCAGCATTCTTGCTTAATACTTGCAAAACACGTACGCCCGCAACGCAGTCACTTAAGAAACTTTATTCAATGAATATTTATGTATTTATGTTATCTTGATTTTACCCAAAATCATATTATTGGGGCTTGAGAAAAAATATTTGGTTTTGTTATTTTATTTGTTTATGCTACCTGATAATATTTGATTGCTGCTGTTGATTCAAACGGCGTTAAAAACAAAAAAAAAAAACGTCCTTACAGCTATTCGTTGTAGACTTGCAATCTATTCTTTCATTAAACAAAGAGTCCACCATTTCTAACATTCAACTTCAATGCTGGTACATCAATAAATATGTACGATGATTGTTTTAATTCTAAGTACGGGCCTGTGATACATGCTTAAGTCGGCCTCGTATCCCGAGCCGGTGACGACTGCGTTGAACGACGTGACGTACTTGCGCGCTGTACCAAAATTATATCGCATATTTATGACGCTTTATAGAATTAATGAACATCTGAAATGTGTTTCTATTTCAATAGTCTCATTAAACAAAATGTTGCGTACCTGTTTTATTGTTTTCGTACCTGTCTCATTATCGTGCTAATACTCATTGCCGAGATATCCGCTACCATGAAAATCTTATTTATAGCCTTTATCGCAAATAAAATTAGTATAATACAAGAGCCAATCTGTAGACAAGATCTTGAGTTATACTCTGTGTAAATTTGAATTTTTTTGGGCAACTGGTTTAACAGAAACAAATTTGGAAAGACGAGCCTTTATTAAAAAGTGCTAGAATCGGGTACATTTTTACACTTCTCTAGAGCTTCTGTCCAAACCTATCTATGGGTAGAAAATTTTGATAGTCAATCATTTTATGTAGAAATGATTCAGGAGTATAACACAGTTTATTTAATTTTTTTTGTTCAGTCATTGCCGAGTTATGAACCTCCAAACACAGGGCTCAATGCTTTTGCCACCGATAGTAGTGGGTCAATCCATCTGAAGTGGTCCAGAGGTGGTCGCTTGACTATTTCAGAAAAAAATAATTTTTTTAATGAATTTGCCTATGTTTAGGGAGTACAAAACCATTTTTTTTTAAAATTATTTTACTCCGTTCAGAAATGGCGCCCAGTTTTGTGTCAGCGAATCCGACATTTTTGACATTGGTATGTGTTTGCGTTAAACGAAATATTTTTTTTGGGATGGTCCTAGAGAGTTGTAATAAAAACCACTCTATTAAGCAGATTTCAAGCTACCTGTGAAGTATATAATACGAGTAGTTTACGTTTATTTTCTATTTGAAAAAATATCCTAAAGTTTACTTACAATAGCTTATTAGGAACCGTTTCCATGATTTTTTTTGACATGAATGGGTACTTCTTTTGTCTATTCAATATTTTTTAGTTACAACCTTGTACCCAAAAGGCTTGTAATAAAAAAATTAGCTTTCTTACTCCTTCTCCCTATTGATAACAAGCTATGTCAAATATCTCTGATGGGACCAGGACAAAAAATCTGAAACTTTCATAATTAATTCACCTTTTTATAAGGTTTAATAATAAATAAAAACATTCTTGTGTATTGCACCACAAATTCTCTCCTCAACCAACAAAAGATAATAAGATGTTACATCACATCAACTTCAAAAACGTATGAAGATCACTTAGTGTTATAAGTCTCTTTTGTAAAAAAATGACATACTTATTATGAATAGTATGCTTTGTTTTGTATTTACTGAGAATGTTTAATTAAATTTGTTTTACCGTCATGTGATTTTTCTTAATTTTAAAGGGCTGTTATTCCAAACACAGTGCAAGACACAAGAATGTTTTTATTTATTATTAAACCGTATGAAAAGATGAATTAATTTTGAAAGTTTCAGATTTTTTGTCCTAGTCCCATCAGAGATATTTGACATTAAACATCGTAAAAATAAGAAATTTTGAAATTTCAATAGCTTGTCATCAATAGGGAGAAGGAGTAAGAAAGCTATTTTTTTATTATAAGCCCTTTGCATACAAGGTTATAACTAAAAAATATTGAATGGACAAATTAAGTACCCCTTCATGTCTAAAAAAAATCATGAAAACGCCAACGCCTCCTATCGTAAGTAAACTTTAAGATATTTTTTTAAACAGGAAATAAGCGTAAACTCTATGCATTATATACCTAACAGATAGCTTGGAATGTGCTTAATCGAGTGGTTTTTATTTCAACTATCTAAGACAATTTCAAACAAAGTTATTATGTTTAACGCAAACACATACCAATGTCAAAAATGTCGGATTCGCCGACACAAAACTGGTCGCCATTTCTGAACTAAATAAAATAATAATAAAAAAAACATGGCTTTGCAGTCCCAGAAGATAGGCAAATTCAATAAAAAAAAATTAATTTTTTCTAAAATGGTCAAGCGACCAACTTTTATCTTTTTCTGGACCATTTCAGATGGATTGACTCCAGTATGTTATCCAACAAAAAAAAACAAACATCCAACCGTCTGACCAAAAACATCATACAAAAAAACCCACCTGTCCGTATGCTCTATATCCGGCTAATGTCGGCACCATATGTTGCGCAGCAACACCGTTCTGCGCAAGCGCGCTCGGATCGTACGGCACAGTCGGCATGCAAGCGTCAGCGGCGTCTCTCCACTTATTTCCGTCGTTATTCTTATAGATGTTCTTCTTCTTGTTACCGCCATCGGCAAATTTGACTAGCAGCGGCTCCTTACCGCCTGGGATCTTCGCCCCGTTGAACAACTGAATGATCTGCTCGCATTTCTCCTTCGTTTCCATTCGGGCGAAACCGACTCCCTTCGAGGTTCCAGAGGAGTCCCTAAGAATACGCGTGGAGATGACCTGGCCATGTTGGCAGAGAAGTTTGTCCACGTCGCTTTCCTTGTAGCTCAGCGGAAGATTTGCTATGTACAAGTTGGTCGGGTCCTGTTCCTGCTGCTGTACGGTTAACACAAGAAAGGAGAGAAAAAAAATGATTGGAATTGAGTTTGAGACGAGTTTCGAATAGATTTGTAAAAAATTTCAACCGGAAAACACAAAACAATAAAAAATCGGCGTATGTTTGGGTACAAGGCGGCCAGAAAGAAAATATTGCTACATAACCTTAAACAGTGAGGTGTAATAGCGGAGATCCGACCTTGAAACGGGATTTTTAAAACTCTTACTGGTCTAATGTAACTCCATTAACACACTTGACACATGTTTTTATCCTCATTTTTGAGTCACCCTGTGTGTTAATCAAACCAACTGTTTGAATTTATCGATAAACAGCTTCCTAGTGAAATGAACTGATACATATTTTTAAAAATGTTTTTATTAAACACATAATTATAAACTGCAAAAACTGCTTAATACCGTGTATGCCGTCCCTAGTAACTTTAATACCTCTTCCAGACTCTCGCGAGACATAGCGAGAGACCGCGAATCGGAAGAGTGTGGATGCCACATTCGCTCAATCTGGATTTTTGACGAGGCTTGCGCAGTTTTTGTGTGTACCCGAAGGTATGATTTACGATAGGGGTCTGACTTCAAACACGTGCGGTGAAGGGGCTGTTCGAGCATCAATGCACCCGGAAAATAGGTAACGAATGGAATAATTATTTAGTATTGAAATAAAAAGATTAAAAAATATTGAACACAATAAATGTATATGCAAAATACAAATAGTTTACATTGATATAAAATTCAACATCCGATAGTATTTTTTTCTCTATTTGTGACGTCTCCATTACTATAATTTGTCAGGAAAAAAATCACATACGCAAAGATAAAATGGAAAATATACCAGATAATGATATTTATTTCTGTATTATTGAAGAAATGCAAATGCATATCAATAAATTAACCATCCGTATTATAAGATTACTAATGAAAATTAAAATTAATAGCAATATTAAATCAATAATTAATTAAAACTAAAGAATATATTATTTATCTCTTTCAAATAAATCTATCAGTTCCAAGTTATATTGTATCGGTTTGGTACAGTTCTTGATTACTTGGGCCAGCTGAGAACTACCTGGTAAGTAGGTATAATAATTTTACCCTCATTAATGGGGAATGTCGCACAGGTGTTTCTCGTACATTGGGGAAAAATATTTATTCACTGTCGACAGACATTCCACAATCATTCTTGTTTTATCTTTCTCGACAATCGCAAATTACGACTGCGATCTACATAGGGCAATTACTGAGTTATTGATTGATAATATCGTTGTTACCTACCAGTATACAGGGTTGGTCAAAATATCTGGAGCACCTAAATAATTGACCAACCGTAAACATTTTCAAAAAAATCAAACATAAGTTGTTTGATTTTAAACAAGCTATCGTCTAAATATATTTTTAATATACAGAGTGCTTATTTTATTATGGAAACTGGCAACTTTTCCGTTTTCTAATAGAACACATATAAATATTTACATTTTAATTAGAATTAATTCCATGAATTTTTTGTAAGAATCATTTTTTATATAATGCATAATTTTTTTAGTTATAAGCAATTAATCAAAACTCATAAACTTTTATTTTAACTAAACCGATAAAAAATAGCAGAACAATAAAATAGAAAAATAAAATTAAATGTTAATTAAATGTTCAAACAGCAAACTAAAATAAATGTGTGTATGTATGTGAGAAAAAAATTCAGTTTCCAAGTTCAGTAGTTTTAATTAATTACTCAACTAAAAATGATGCATTTTATAAAAAAATGGTTCCTACAAAAAATTCCTAGAAATCATCTTAGAATTAAAAAATTTAAAAATATACAGTATTGTTCTATTTGAAAAAGGAAATGTTACCAAATTTCGATAGCTAGTTTAAAACAAAAAAAAATGTTTTTTCTTTATTTTTTTACGGTTGGAGAATTATTTAGTTGTAATTTTAACTAACTCTGTATAGATATGCACTATAATACTTGATTTATAACGCAATACATTATACAAAATAATAATTATGCAATTATTTAATTTTGTTTTATGGAAAATCGTATTACTATGTCTTATATGAGTATATGGTATCTAATATAAATGATCAGAATAAGAAATCAATAGCAACTAGAAATTTTTCAAATATTTATTATATTTTATATTAAATTTTTATATATGTTATTCAATCAATTATTAATTAATAATAACCACAATTTTAATGAAAGTATGCACACACACGGCCTGCTGGTTTAAAAAATATAAGACATTAAAGTTAGGTCAAAAATCAAGTACGTCACTTTTTTGGAACTGGGTGTGTGATCAACATTACGTTCTTTCTTGGTCACCTTGTATGATATATTCGACACGTTGCTTTGGTGTTTTGCGATGAAATGTTTATTGTGATTAACCATTAAAAATCTCATATTTTACTATTTATTATTATTTTAACGTACAAAAAATTGGTTGACATTTGCAAGTTAGACTTCTGGGAACACGTCTACAAGGATTTCTTTATTGAAATTTCAGATTTGAGCATATACAAGGTGTAAGAATTAAGGCAAGCTTTTTTATCAAAATTTGTAGCGCTCTGTGCAGTATGCTTTATACAACCATATGCATCAATTGGAATAAAATATCACAAAAAGATATATGAAAGATATAGATAATCATAAAAAACATTAAAAACACCAAAGCACATATCACTGACAAGTAAAACAATATGTATGTAAATCCGGTAGATGCAGTTTTGTTAAAAGTTTTGTAGCCACCGCTCGTGAATTGTTAGGTTAGTATGTAGTAGAAATTGTGTAGCAATGTTACCAGTTAAATAGACAATACTTTATAATAATAATAATACATATAATATAATATATAAATATATGTGTATAATGTATATGCCTGTACAGCATGCGTCCAATATGCACTTGCCCCGTGTTTCTAACCTCAAAACGATCCAAACCGTTAGAGAGGGTTGTTATGCCGTATGCAACAGAAAAAAAGAAGGAAAACATAATCCTCGACAGTTACGTACAAAGTTACAAAAAGATATGTGTATTATGTATAATAATAATAATAATAAGGGTTATGATAATATATTGCGACAAAAGTCTATGAAGCTTGTCTCGTCTGCAAATTATCGTCTATATCTACGGTTATAATAGGCTAACAACTACTAGAATCCAGATACAAACACCTCCCCTCCCCCCTTGTCTTTTTGATTTTGCTGGGAAATGTATACAGGATGCCCCACGGTAGATACAAAGAACATCAATCACCTTAATAAATTGAAACACATGTTTCTGTCATATACACTGCTCAAAAAATTAGGAGAACACTTTTTTCGATACCTGTAACGTTTTAAATAATAGTTCTAGGCAATTAATTCCAAGTTACACTTAAAAATGTAAATTAATAACGCAAAACAAAATGGAAATGACTGTCATAGAATCGATGACAGTCAGGTTTTCTGTGTATGCCATCAGGACAAGGCTTCTTGGTTTCAAATTCGCTTCTTTTAATCTGTTTCTAACCAGTTTGATCAGAAATTTCTATTCCATGTGCTCGTCTTGGGTCGGTTAGGCGGTCTCGTGCTGTGGCAGTACGCTGACGTAGAGAGGCAAGGACAAGAAATAGGTCTTGATTGTGAGTAGTTTTTCAATTTCGACCTTGTTCAGCTCGTCTAACATATTGGCCAGTCTCCCGAAACCGATTCCATAAACGTTGAATAACAGACGGGGAAACTCGAAGGTCCCTGCTAACATGTCGAATAGAGTGGCCATGCTGAATAAGGGCGACAGCACGAGCAACTTGCACTTCATTAAGATGCCTCATTTTACTTCTAATGACGTGTCTAATCAACGAAAATTGATAACTGAATTCATTTGTCATCTTTAGTGGGCTTTCATACATGAATTCAAAGCATACTTGACACTTATTCCATTTTGTTTTGCGTTATTAATTTACATTGTTAAGTGTAACTTAGAACTAACTAGAGTTTTTGTAATTTTCTTTAGTTAAATATATACCCTTAACGCATATCAAATTTGATTTGCCTAGAACTATTATTTAAAAAGTTACAGGTTTTGAAACCAGTGTTCCCCTAATTTTTTTCAGCAGTGTAAATTGAAATATACGTTTCTGCCATATAAAAGTTGTAGAATCTACAACTTTTACATTGTAAATGATCATTCGCTCTACTAAAAATGATTAAATCTGTTTTGGTACATCATTGTGGAACACTCTGTATGCCAAAAAATCATTTCCGTCTGTAGAACGAAAGATTATCTACACTTTTCCTGCATACAAGAAACGCATGTTTCGATTTCTTAAAACAGTTATAACGTTTGCTATTTTGGTATACTTTTTAAACTCACTACATTTAAACGACTGCAAAATAACAGATTTTCGTTTAAAAATACCAAATTCACCGTTAAAACTGACATGAACGGATTTCAGACAATAATCGGGGGGATTTATTTTCAAGGATTTTTCGAGACGGGGGGGCAGGTGTCGGGTGCCGTTGTGGATTCGTATCTACTCTACAAACATTGGCGCGCTAAATTCAAATCTAACTCTTCGCAGACCTTTAGAAGAGAGGTTATGTTAGCGTTAATAGATATATAGTGGTAAGTATTACGGTAGTCAATACAAGCGGAAATGTAGTTCCGAGGCCCCCCGCAGAGAGAAGTTTGTTAATGTGTGAATCGAACGTCGGGGCCAGAGAGAATGCTCGAGAAATAATCGGGATGATGCTTTGCTAGATCTGAATTTAGGAGCATTTGATCGCCGAACGCAATTTGAGGTTATGTCTACGGTGCTACGTGTAACTGTCAAAGTATCGATCCGTTGAAATTTGACGGCTATTTTTATAGGTTAGATTACTTGCAGTCGATGACACTGATACCAATCGATAGCTTATGGTTTCCGTAGTAACATATTAAAACGTTTAGGGCCGATATATTCACCTATCGTGAAACTGTTCGTCATCTAAACGACAAGATAAATGGTAAAAATGTGTCTATTCACCTGTCGTTAACGTTACCGACCGGATAAATATGCTTAACGATCAAATTTATGTAGGGATCGAATGAACCTGCCGTAAACTAATGACGAACACTTTGATTGGTCACAGAGCATGTGCTGAATGTCAAACAAAAAGTCAAACTGACAAATATTTACGTACGTACGTGGTACTGTATTAATTGAAGTCATTATTTAGTTAATATGGCCGAATTTGCTGAATTCGTCTTTCATACCATTTTTTTTTTTACTTTTGCTCGTCTTTTTTAATTGATGCGGTTAGAAATGGGCGCGAATGAATTTTGGTTACGTTTTGTCAATGTCTATCAATGTCATTTACGGTGCTACATCTAGCGGCAATTAGTCCAAGTTATGATCCAAGTGTTGATTTAGTACACCTTTTTTAACGACATTTGATATTATACTGCCGAAAAACATTCGTTAGCGATGTTTATGTCCTCGTTGCCTGACGATAACTTACAGATCGGTGAAAAGACAGAATCATTTTTAACGCGAACGTTAGCGTAATCTGTTCGTTGGCTAACGACAACTTTGACGATAGGTGAATATATCGGCCCTTAGTGTCATAGTTAATACGTAATAGTAATTTTTATTTACGTGGTAATTTAATATTTGTAATAAATAATTGTCACAATTGTAATTAATTTCAACGGTAATTTATTAAAAAAATTAATTACCGTAATTTAACATCCCTAATTATAATTGATTATACTAAATTAACCGTACATTTTCTCGTATAGGTTCTAGACTCATTTTGACAGTAAATTTTGTCCGCTACAATGTGGTATTTTTAGTTTTGCGGTTAAGTGAGGGAGATTCGAGGAATGAATTTTTTCAACGCTCAATAACGTTCAATATCAACCTTCGACAGTCAATTCTAACCTAAAAAAATAGACGGATAGTGTTCTTTTTTCAAACTACGGTTATTCTATTCTAGTAACTACGGCTATTTATCGCTATAGTTCTAATTCTGATTGTTCGTTTTAAGTTTGTAGGGTACAAGTATATATTTTTTGTGTCAAATTGCGGTCAGCGATCTTCATAGTGAAGGTAAAAAGCTAGGTATTACTTGCATGCAAACGTACAGTGGGCGCTCTATAACGGGGGCTGTTACCCACTTTGGCCATCTGTGCTTGGACATTCTGGGCCGTCAGGGCTTTGACGGCTCCTTCCGCAGACGCTGGGTGCTCGAAATCTACAAACCCGTAACCTAAAAATAAGAAAACGGTTAATAAATTCATATAATGTGAGGTTATGTTATGAACTAACTGTTTATTTAGGATTTTGTTGAAACAATAATAATAAAAAAACTAACGCACTCTAGAACGTATCTCGTTCTAATTGTTTTGGAGGTTATGTTTATGTTCTTTTTTTGATTTTGTTAAGTTTCAAAATTACTTATTTTGTTGCAATTCTTTTGTGATAACTTTTCGACTTTACCGTTCAACAACTCAAGGAATAAGGAAATTATATATAAAATATAGGTTATGTACTCACCTTTGCATTTATTCGTATTTTTATCTAAGATGGCTTTCGTGGAGATTATTGTCCCAAATCTGAAAGTAAACAAACAAGTGAGTAAGATGGAAATATGTAAGAAGTACCAACTAAATTGAACATATTTTCTTTAACTCTTAGCTGCTTCTAAGTTACACATAAAAAAGTAAATAAATAACGCAAAACAAAATGGAAATGACTGTCATAGTATCGATGACAGTCGGGTTTTCTGTGGATCGGTGAGGTTTAATACAGTGTATGCCCTCCACGAGCACGAATCACTTCCTCACACCTGCGTGGCATGCTTCGCACTAGTCTGCAAAGAGATTCTTGGGATATGCTTTCCCATTCCTCAATCAGGGCTTGTGTCAGTTCCTGTATGGTTAGTGGTGGATTAGGGCGCTTGCGAACACGTCGGTCAAGCTGAGCCCACACGTGTTCAATTGGATTCAGGTCAGAATGACCGACGGCATATGCAGCAGGCACCACATGGTCCTCCAAGATGTTTTCGATGCAATTCATAATATTTAGTCTACCAGTAACCACAACAAGATCAGTTCTGTTGTCCATACAGACTCCAGCCCAAACCATCACAGATCCTCGACCAAATCTATCCACTTCCTGTATAGTAGCGACTGCGTCACGTAGCGTTCACCAGGACGTCTATACAGGGTGTATATTAAATGAGTGCAATAATTTCTAGGGGTTATAGATCTTCATAATAGGAGTAAAAAAATCAAATACGTTTTTGACACCAGTATTGAGTAATTAATTATTGAAAATGCAGAATTTGACGCCGCACGTTTTTAGAAAGGGTAGTAGCGACTTGACCTAGAGCCTGTGGCGAAACAGCTGACAGCTGAGCGAGGGGAAGTCCCGTGCGTGCTTTAGTTTACGCTCTGCAGTTGTTTCTGTTTATCGGGTTTCTTGGTAGATATTTTGTGGTTTTGTGTTTCAACATGGACAATTTTAGTAGTGGTGAATACGTGGACATGTTACTTGTTTATGGTGAATGCAGAGAAAATGCAGCGGCCGCTCAAAGACTTTATTCGCAACGATTTAGAAACCGGCGCGTCCCTAATAATAGAACTTTTGTTTCCGTGGTTCAACGGTTAAGGGATAGCCCTGCTCGGGTATTTTTGCCTAACCATGGAGGAAGAGGCCGTCCACGCGATCGTAATATGGTAAATACCGAAGAACAAATCTTGCGCATGGTCCACGAAGATGATCGACGAAGCACTAGAACAGTTGCTCGACAAGTCGGAGTTTCCCACGGGATAGTGCACAGAACACTACGTGAAAACTTACTTCGGGTATATCGGGAAACGCGTGTACAAGATTTGCTCCCACAGGATTATTTACAGAGGGTCATCTTTTGTGAGTGGTTTCGTGGTCAATGTCAAACCAATGAAAACTTTCCTAATTTGGTACTTTCCACTGATGAAGCGACATTTACCCGAAACGGAATTTTTAACAGCCGGAGCATGTGCGACTGGACATATGAAAATCCGCGAATTATACGACGTACCAATTTTCAGCACCGATTTGAAAGTAGGGCCGGAATTATTGGCAATTGTTTTGTAGGGCCAGTGGAACTGCCGCCCCGTCTTAATGGTGAAGAATACCTGATTTTTTCACAAAACACACTATACCAGGTTTGTTAGAAAATGTGCCGCTTGATGTTCGCCGTGAAATGTGGTTTATGCACGACGGTGCTCCTGCAGATAAGAGCCGCATTGTAGTGCAACATTTAAGTGAAACATTTGGTGAAAAGTGGATAGGGATTAATGGACCAAGACGGTAGCCAAGTCGTTCTCCAGACTTGAATCCTCTGGATATTTATTTCTGGGGTTATTTAAAAGGATTAGTGTATAAGACGGAAGTAAACAATGAAAATGAACTCCGTGAGCGAATTTTCAATTGTGCTGAAATTGTGCGCGATGACATTGAACGCCGCTCTTTATGTGCGAATTGGAGGCGCCGGGCAGAAGCGTGTTTGGATGCAAACGGTCCGCACTTTGAGCAGTTTCTTTAAAATTTTTGGTAAGTTTACTGTTAAATCATTGAATACATCGTTATTTATACGCATTTCGTGAGCTCCGCGTGCTACAGATAGGTGCGGGCTAGTTTTCGACGGAGTACTACACATTATGAAAACATGTGGGTAGCGGCAATTGAATTTTCGACTGCAAAATTTTGAAAAATTTTATTAAGATTCTTTGTTCCTCTTATTGTGTTACATCAACCCTCCAAATTATTGCACTGAATTAATATACACCCTGTCTACACGTACTCGACCGTCGCAACGAGTTAAACGAAATCTGGTAAGGCGTGGTGCGCGGACAGGTCTTCTTGGTTTCATATTCGCTTCTTTCATCTATTTCTAACAGTTTGATCAGAAATTTCCATTCCATGTGCTCGTCTTAGGTCGTTTAGGAGGTCTCGTTCTGTGGCAGCACGCTGACGTAGAGAGGAAATGACAAGAAATCGGTCTTGATTTTGAGTAGTTTTTCGATTTCGACCTTGTCGAGGTCTTCTAACATATTGGCCAGTCTCCCGAAACCGATTCCATAAACGCTGCATAACAGAAAGGGACACTCGAAGGTCACCAGGTACATTTTTAAGTGTAACTTAGAAGTAACTAAGAGTTGTAAGCCCTTAAAGCATACCAAATTTTATTACAAGGGAAAAACGTGGACCTGCTCGAACAAATAGAAATTGATAAACATAAAAACAGCAATAATTTAAATGAACTTTATTTACAATATAGACTATGTTACTTACTTAGAACACATGCCCTCCAAGTCCTTGTCCGTCGTGTTCGCGGACAGTCCTCTTATATACAGGTTGGTCTTCGACAGCGTCTCCGAACCGGTGCTACCAGCGTTCACAGGCATATTTGACGTGCTGATATTGGAAACGGTTCCCGATTGGCTGCCTGTATGGCTACTGCTACTGCTCGTGTTACTAGGAGAGGTAGCAGTTGGTACCCTTTGATTACTGCCGTACTGAAAAAGAAACACGAAAAAAAAACAAACATTACTTTCTAAAATTTCCATTTTTGAACAAACAAAATCATAATAAATCTAACCATTCTATCATCTTCATCGATTACAAACACTAGCATGTCGTCGATGAATTTAAAAGAGTAACTCATGTTGGAATAGTGGAGGGGGAAGTATATTGAACACTTGACGACTTAAGATTTTTTAAATAGACTAAAAAACACTTAAAAAATAGGTTATAACAGTGCAACCGTCTATAATAGACTGACCATTGACTTGATTAGCAATGCTTTGGTTATTTCCTAATCTACGGGTAATGACTGGCTATGGATTAGATTCATAACAAAGGTGTACACTTACAAAGCGCACCTAGCAAACATTCTTTATCGGGGTGTACGTTCAAAAGTCCAACTTTAGTGATTACTAATAGTAGTAGTCTACAGTTGTTAATACACTACTTAAAACGTGTATCCGTTGTTGTTTTGGAGGTTATATTTATAATTTTGATTATAATATGTGACCCGGTACGAGAGAAATGCCCTAACTGCTATCTCTCGTTTCGATAGTATTGACTCCTGTGTTTGACGGCTAATAACTCTAAAACTACTGAACAGAAAAAAATTTAAATAAAGTGGGTCATACTCCTCAATCATCTCTACATAAGTTGTGTGCACTGATAAAAATGAGTGCGAATTTACAAATGAAATTTACATTTTTTTCAGTAAACCTACCCTATTTGTCGGCAATTTTACCATAATTTTAAGCAAAAATACTAAATCATTGAAAATGCAGTTACATTCATTAATTGTACAAACTGTATGTAAATTTGCTAACAAGTTTGTAAATTTTATAATAAAAATTACTTCAACGGAATAAAATTACATATGTATATGTACATTAAAACTACTGTCTGATATGTAAATTTGCCTTCTGCTCGTGCAATTTTCCCTTCTAGATGGTAAAGTGCTACCGAGATAATTTTTATCGCGCTTGCGCAATAATGGGATATACAGTTCGAGTTCCGTTCGCCATCCGTTTGGTTGTGGTTACAGCAGATAAGTTAGAGTTTTATTGAGTGCGATTGTTATATACAACTAATTTAACACTGTTAGTGCCTCTGTGACTTATCCTTTATCGGTGTAGTGTGGAATATTTGTTCCATATGGTTCTATAGTATTATAAGATATAATATTGGTACATTCATCTCTTTGTATATTATGGAGGACTTTGCAAATATATACTACAAAGTGCAGGTAAAAGTTTGCAGTCTTGATATGTATAATTCCACTTTCACTAATTGGATGTTCTTTTTAGGATACAAGTGTTGATGATACTGACATTCTACAAATTCAAGGACTTGTGTGGTGTCCATAGGTAAGATTTCGTTTATTGTTCTTTCTCGTACATGCGGTCTTACAATCAAATTTATTACTAACATGTATAACACATATCATTTCAATCACCAATATAAAAAATACTTTTCTATAAACACTCATTAATAACTTTACACACACTCTGTTCCTCAAAGGAAAGCAGCTGCTGACATTGTTATACCCTGTATATGATATATGACTCATGTACTTCTTATTTTGATTTCAGGTGACACATTTTGGACTATATTATATGCTGTGGTTGGATTATCCACAGGTTCTCTTACTCTGGAGACAGTTTTTTAAAAATTATTCCAAGTCAGGGTTCAAAAACGAATAAGGAAACCAAATCCACTGAAAGGTGATCAAACTTATTATGAAAATAAATAAGTAAATGTTTGTATGCAGTCTAAGTAAGTGTGTGACGTAAGTTTATCATAGGTATTTCAACTTAATATTGTTGAATTAATATTTAATTTATATTTAAAAGATATACTTCTCTCTGTGAAGCAGATCGATTTATTTTATTATACGATATGTAGATAAGTATAGTCCATGGGTTTCTATGTTATTTCATTTACTTATGATTACATTTTTGTCCAAGAACTTCTATTTATTTAATGTTAAAAATATAAAATATTTATAAAAAATATGTAGATATATATATTATAAATATGTTTCACATGTTATTTATTGTTAAAATTATAATAAAACTTCATACTATTATTTTTTGTTCTTATTTATGATCTCCACATTAATAGGATTTTACTAGTGATTTTACAGTTGACAATACAGGCTTGTCCGAGCAGTCGCAAAACCAGTTTACAAACAGTTCTTTTGTGAGAAACCAGATAAAGTTTCATTGGTATTTATAATGGAGTTATCATAGCAACATATGCGGTCCATCACAAAAGTACTGATTGTTAACTAGTTTCGCAGTTGCTTAGACAATTCTAATATTAAAGTTGCAGAAAGTTTACTGTACAACAATTAATTGCAATTCCGTGTTTACGGTAAATTTACTGAACGTCAATAATTTTACTTACTAAAGTATATAATAAAACCGTACACATCGGAAACCACATTTCATATGAGAAGTAAATTTATTAGCTCAAAGTAAAATTACAAACCACATGGTTTGTAATTCCCTTCGATACACCGAGGTTAAAAATGACCGCCGATCCACACGGTAAAATTACCTTTTCAGTTTTATCAGGGATGACTATTGACTATCAAAATTGTTTGCCTCTCGGTGTAAACATGAGCGCGAGAGAAGTGAAAATATGTATGTACCAGATTTTCTAATTTCTAAATTAACGGTCGTCTTTCCGATTTTTTTCTCCTAAACCGCTTACCACAAAAATTTCAAATTTTGTTCAAGTTGCATTGAGAGTCTCGTCTATCGAAGCGTTTTTGTTTTCTTCAGTTTTTATATAATAACGTTACAAACAAGATTTTGATGGAAGCGGATATATACCAGTAACGAATGTTAACAGGACAACGCAGTTAGCATGCATATAATCCTGATTTACTGCGATACATATCCCTTGATTTAATAGCATTCCGATTAATTTTTAAGATCGAAATAAACATGAACAATATTTTGCACAGATCGGTCAGAGCGGTCAGTGAATCCGTCTGAGTCCGTTTTGGTGGACATGAAGAATATGGAGTTAGCAGATTTTCCGATTAGTAGTAAATACTAAATTAAGTTTGCTTGCTAAACTGAAAACATATTTAAAAAGTATGCCTGTTTTTTTTTTAATATAAATATTGAAACTATTATAAGAATTTTGTTATATTGTGTCCGTAAACGCTGTTTTCCTATAGTCAGTAATGCATCGTGCGATCCCCCACTACCGGCAGCGTCGCTGTCGATCCCTTCCCCCGCACCACACCAAAGACCGAAGAGCGCCGCGTGTATTGCGGTGATCATGAGATGCTTCAACACGATCTTTTGTAGGGAAAATGCAAGATAAACAATGATTCTGTAATAAACTTTAAACATATGATTTATTAGGTAGCCTATGATCGATACCTCATCATCCTAGCTCTTCTAATAACGGAATTGCTGACATTGAACAATATAGCTTTTTGTGGGTCAACCACTAATCCGATCATTTGACAAAAATGCACATTGAAAGCTAGCATTCAGCAGGTGATTTTACGTTTTAATTCGTTGAAATCTATGGATTATTACCGGAGTAATTAATTGCTAAAGTTAAACGAATGAAATTTACGGGGCAAAACAGCGCCAATTCTTCTTAATTTGGAAAAATCGAGTAAACGCCAACATACACAGCTTTCTTCAGAATTTTTAAAAAAATTTTCGCTCCTAGATTTGCGAGAAAATCAACATCAAAGAGCGGACATAATATATGGCCATGATAGTACATTATAGGTACTCACCTAATGAAGTAAGTTACGTTAATAGGTATTATATATACTTTTATGCACAAAATATTTTGTTTTTCTTACCGAATGGTTGGTAGAGGTGTAATTGTTCGTGCCTGTTGAATTCTGTAGGTAGTTGTTTCCCTGATGTGGATATCTATGCTGTTGGTAAAAAGGATGTGAGGCCCATGACTGAGCACGGTATGCCGAATGATGCGTAGCCATTTGGGGCTTTACACCGTTTGCGAACGGTGGTCTGAGGTCCGGGTTACCACCCTGCAAAAAAAAACGACAACATTAGATACGAATTAACTCGGTGTTAGCATTTGAACGAAAAATTGTTACTGATACTCATTTTACAAATAAAAAGTCAAACTCTACTTTAATTTAAGGCTCCCGTCTCAATTCAAATAACGAACTGTAAAAATTCACCAGATGTGATGACGTCACAGGAAGCAAATATAAGTTATTTGGCAACGTTGCTTCATTTTGAGCGTAGTTGTGTTCCGCCATTGCATTTGCAGCTCAGGTTGTCAGTCGCACTGTTATTGAGGTTAGATTACGTGAGATCGGTGCGATGTATAAGCAAAATTATAAGGTTCATTGTGCGACGGAGTGTGGTAACCAATATCTTATAATTATAAGAAAGATATTGCTATTTTATTGCAAAATAAGCTCATTTTAAAATTATTTCGATAAGTAGGAATAGTAGTTAAATATAAATAATGAGTTTAGATGTACAATTAATAATACCCAACAATATTTTACAAACACGGACTCAAACGGATTCACTGATCGCGTCAAAACTTCGCATCTCGTTTTGCAATTCTTGAAAAAAGTCTTGGAGATTGGGAACTGACCCCTTAATTTCTTAATCTCTCTTAAAAATTTTACTTTAAAGGAAAGAAATCTCTTCTCGTATAAAAATATATTTCAGTCCTTCAGTGACCTTAGCTGAACAAAACAATCTCTCATCGCTGTGCATACCATGGGACACATCATGCGAAAATTGGTACCGTTCGCCACCAGCACGAAGACACAAGCAGAAAGAGAAAGATGGAGATATGGCATGAAGACCTCCGCAAGGTGAAGACCGACCTATGTCATCGTGTCAAAGAGAAGGAGTACGCTGCTTGCTGCAGCATGGTGCAGGCCATCTGGTTTCGCGAATAGAAAGCTCCAACTTGCTCCTCCTACTTCTTCAAGAGTCTACGTTAGCCCCAGTCACACATACAAACAATTTATTTTCACTTCGAGCACGCCGTATAGCGGTACAGCAGATCCGGGATCACCGACATCGTCAAGCTTAATTGAGATCTATTACTTCTTGTCTGCAAAGGTTCCCCCCCATCTTGCATGTTGCGAAGGAAAAAAAAAACTGGTCACCGAGGAGAAAAAGAGAATGCTTTGACGAGGTCTAGAGGAGTTGAAGACTCTCCGTTTCTTCTGGGATATAGGTCAGGAGTGTTAAGATGATCTAAAAGATTGGTTTAGGTTAAGCCGGGGATATCTGCCACGCAAATCAAACATTTTTGTTATTGATTGGTCTAAACGATGCCATGAGTGATTTATTTTTCCTTTTAAGTTCGTTCACCGAATATTTTTCATCCATCCTTGATTACCGGCTGACTTTTATAAAACTCAAAAAAATCTATGACATACCAACAAATTTGTACAATATTCGTTTGTGATTTCGGACCGTCAGAGTTGCACTGCAACAGTAAATGCATCGGACATTCATGCATCGCCGCATTTTCTAATACATGAACATTTTCTTTGAGGACTTGCTACATGTGCGTACCGAATGGGCACTAGCTATTTTTTTGATTAGTTCGCCTTATTTGCACATTAGCTTTTTCAAATCAAACTGATAGTTTGATTACGAACATGCAAGGTTTTATTTTATAATGCCGACATATTTTTAATTACAAAAGTGCAGAATTCACTGCGTACTAACAAGGGCATTCTTGTGGAAATTTACAAAACAAATCTTGACGAAACTGTTTGTTTCATTTTAATGATTATTTGTTTAATTCATCAGCTTTCTGTATTATTAATTCGCAGCATCTAATTTTAACAGACTGTAAAACAATACAATTGGTCATTTGATATGAACTAGTTTAAATAAATTATTATTTTAATGAGAAAAAAATATATATTTTTGTATTTAAATTAGGAAGATATTGCCCATAAAAGAAATGTTAGATGTGGTTTCTTCGTCATCTTTAATCCCTATCCCTACTATATACTAAACGTGACTCACACTCAAAACAAGAGTTTTAGAAACATATTGAAACTTGCCAATGCAAAGGCTTTTGAAAGAAGCGAAAATCGGCGCCGCAGGCGCCGATTTTACGCCTAAAATTGGATTCTACGATGCTTAGACTTTCGATTTCGTCCAATTTCCGGCCAGTTCTCGTTATTTTTTACCTCGATTCGGATAAATTTATGGATTATCCTTTCGGACTGTACAGCGCGTCGTCATGCCAATCGATCGGTCGCCAGACGGCGACACATCATGTCGCTCTTGAGATTACGCTACGAAGCAATAGATGGCGCGACCGTAACCGCACCGAACGTACGATCATAATCATCCGGGCTTTTTGTCTCTCTCTCTTAACGCTTCGGCGATCTACCTAGGTCGACTAGCAGGCCTATTAGGCCTGCACATTCTCCTAGTCCCTACTATATACTAAAAGTCTAACACAGTCCGCGCAAGAAGTTTACGAAAATCGGCGAATCGGGGGAAGGGTCTGCTCCTCGAAGAAGCGAAAATCGGCGCCGCAGGCGCCGATTTTCCGCCTAAAATTTGATTCTACAGCGCTTAGGCCTTCGATTTCGTCCATTTTCGGCCCAGTTTTCGTTATTTTTTAACTCGATTCGGGTAAATTTATGGATTATGCTTTAGGAGTGTACAGGTCAGCGCGTCGCCATGGCAACCGATCGTGGTTGCCAGGCAACGGCCGCGTGCTTCGCGACGCGGTCACCAGACGGCGGCACATCATCATGTCGCTGTTGGCATCACGCTACGAAGCAATAGATGGCGCCCCGTAACCGCTTCGAACGTACGAGATAATCACGTCGCGTGTGTAGCAGCATCCGGGCTTTTTGTTTCCCTCTTAACGCTTCGGCGATCTACCTAGGTCGACCAGCAGGCCTATTAGGCCTGCACATTCTCCTAGTCCCTACTATATACTAAAAGTCTAACACACTCCGCGCAAGAAGTTTACGAAAATCGGCGAATCGGGGGAAGGGTCTGCTCCTCGGAGAAGCGAAAATCGGCGCCGCAGGCGCCGATTTTCCGCCTAAAATTTGATTCTACAGCGCTTAGGCCTTCGATTTCGTCCATTTTCGGCCCAGTTTTCGTTATTTTTTACCTCGATTCGGGTAAATTTATGGATTATGCTTTAGGAGTGTACAGGTCAGCGCGTCGCCATGGCAACCGATCGTGGTTGCTAGGCAACGGCCGCGCGCTTCGCGACGCGGTCACCAGACGGCGGCACATCATCATGTCGCTGTTGGCATTACGCTACGAAGCAATAGATGGCGCCCCGTAACCGCTTCGAACGTACGAGATAATCACGTCGCGCGTGTAGTAGCATCCGGGCTTTTTGTTTCCCTCTTACCGCTTCGGCGATCTACCTAGGTCGACCAGCAGGCCTATTAGGCCTGCACATTCTCCTAGTAAAGTTCTACTAAATCCAATTGTACTACTAGATTCGTTGTATAAATATGTCCTAATATTGTCAGAAATACACATCAATTAGCTTCTGCAACAAAAATTTAAACAAATGAGCTTTCAAAATATAACCTTTTTGTTGCATAAAAAAGCTACACAAAATTGTCTCTACTATTAAAATATTTTTAACCGCTTGCGTTTCTCTTCAAATAATAAACGTTATAATAATCGAAAAATATACAAATACAAGCAAATAAAGTATAATTTTCCAAATAAATTATTTTATAGGCATGCTGTCTATAAAATTTGTATGATGTTTATTACTTGAAGAGAAACGAAAACGATTAAAAATATTTTAATAGTAGAGACAAGTTTGTGTATCTTTTTTTATTTAACGAAAAGGTTATATTTTGAAAGCTCATAAATGAGTATCATCTACATTGTTCATAGAAAAGCATCAACTTAGGATACACTCTGAATATGGTGTACGTTTTTCTTGGAAAGAAATAACATTGCGTTTATATAGACAGGTAAAAACAACAATATATTTTTTTAATTTCTGTCTGACTGTTTCCGGAAAAGTATCTGTCTGGCGATTTTACAAAATTACAATTTTATGCGGTTTTCGCATAAAAAAAAATCAAAAATCTTAATAATAATTACAAAACTATTGTCAATCTTCGTATACGACCTACTACACACAAAACGAAATTAAAAAATTGATAAATTAAACAGCGTACTAAAATATTCATCGAGTAATACACGCACCAATACTTGTCGCCTTTGCATTTGCTATACCCACTTCAACTGGGTATTGCAAATACCAAGTATATGGCGTAAAAAAACTCATCCGCACAGCCGAACGTCGCATATATAAATTTATTTTTGAGGTGGACTCGATACGAGTACCTTATTTTTACCTTATTCACAGCAATATTAAAATTTAGAATTGCATTACATTTTCGTTAAATAGTAAATATCACCAAAAATAGTAACATTTAGTGTATGACATCCTAGATGTAAATTGGAGCGAAATGAAGGGTTATTACAGCCAAGACATATTATACAGGGTGTTCCATTTAAAAAACTCGAGAAAAAGCCATTTGAAAGACATCAAAGTTTACTTAAGTTCAGTGAACAGCCTGTATAGTGTTTCTAATATCTTTGGATACTATCATCTACCTACTGGCTTTGACCATGTCTCTGATAGTTTAAAGGCAAAATCGGCAAAACTGTCGTTTTTACATAGTTTTTAAAAAGATCCTGCAACGGGCATAATTTGGAAAAACAGTTGAATATCTCTCGAACTATTAACGCTGTGACTTAGCAACATACACGGTTGGATAAACAAATTTAGTAGTATTCATAATATAATAAAATATACAGGACGTTCAATTTAAAAAGACGTACATACTTTCCGTCACACTTATTTTTGTATAACTTTTTTTTTTCTTTCGCAAACAATTTATTAACTATCGACCGCCGGGATACTAATAACTCACCCTGTATACACCCAAAACCAAGAATCTGGTTTTAGTGGACGGTTTTAGAATTTGTCGTTGTGCCAAACCCCCACGAAGGGGTTGTTGGTACAACATACCCGAACCGCAAACAGCTGGGGAAATATGTTAACCGAGATCGTGAAGATGCTACAATATCAGAAAGCAAAAAAAAAGCGTCACGATTTCGCAAAAGTGGATCAAGTTCATCAAGAATCGGCACGCTCAAGAATTTCTTCGGCCTCGGCAAGAGCGGTAACAGACTGTTACCACCACTCCATGCTACTTCTTGCGCGCAGTGCGTTAGACATTCGTCGGCCTTGAGAAGGTCGATGACCACAAAGTAGGTGGCGCGGATGCCACCGGTGCTCGTCTGTTTGCCAAGAAGGAAGAAGACAGGAAGAGGAAGAAATGCCACAACACCTATACTTTTTCTCCTCGTCTCTTCGTCTTGTCTTTTCTTCTCGACTTCTCATCTTCTGTCTTCGTTGGGTTGTGGCCTCGTCCTAGCAAAGCGTATCGTGGTCTCAACATCGCGGAATTCTTGGCGTTTTCAAGTCGATGATGATGGTCGGTTGGTGTTGGCGATGACGTAAGCGGTCCATGAGGAGACAGTACATTTATTTTTGGGTATTTGTGGGTGCTATGGTTGTGATCGTTGATGGTAGAAAGAAAATATGGATGAGCATGATAGTAATGGAGCTTGTTCGTAAATTAGATTGACCAACTTTTTAAAACTCCAAATCGGGACGCTAACATAATGCCAATAACTGAAACATATTTTTATCTTAAGTATTGCAAGGTTTTTTGATTAGCGGGAGATAAGTGTACTTTACCCTATAAACAACTAAGAAAAAGCATGTCATAGGCCCCGATAGCATAGATATTTGTGCATTGTTCTGGATACCAAAATATGCCTGGTTTAAATCCAGCTTTTGGCTTTAATTATTATTAATTCTATTTAATTTAAAGTTTACGGCCTGTCCACGTTGAAATGTTCTTAAATTTTCGTTTCTCGATTTAGATTGTAATTATTTTTAGATTACAGAAAAATATCTTTAAAAATATGTGATGTCAATTACAAGGTCAGTTAAATTTAAATTTTGAAAGAAATTTTATGAACAGTAAAGTAATGAAGTTTTTCTACTTTGCATTCACAATGCACACATTGTAACACTGTTTTCAGTGTTACAATTAACACATTGTAATACCGAAAACAGTAACATTTTTGTCTGATTGGTACACAGTGATATCAAATGCCATATGTCAAATGTACAATACATAACCCAACATAACCACACACTGCATCTTCTGAATCGCTTGCAATCACATAAACTGCGAAATATGAATATTCTATATATATTTAAACATGGGTGTAGCCTGCTATAGTATGGCCAAAGGATTGGGGCTTTCTTAGTTTTGCTGTGTTCATCAAAATACGCCAGCATGACGTTTACGGTGATGTTTTACGACTCTAGTAAGTGATCGTTATCATTCTTTTCAACTAAACATCAAATCCCCTTTTCAGATATAATTCAAGGACCACATTTACTTTAATAAGGTATTATGCGAAGATCAAACCTACATCGTAGATATGAAGGATTTTAATTACTGCTGCGAGATTGTATATGCGCAATAAATGGTTTATCAGCATACACGTACGAACCTATAGTACATTTAAAAGGTCGAAGATTTCTAGTTTATGTGACGTATAAGTTTTTCGGTAATAGTTTGGACGCTTGGATGCTCGGTTCAATTCGTATTCGTTTTTGTCCGTCGCTTTCGACTTCGTCTTAGTCCTGGTTGTGTGCAACGTATTTGTATTACCTCCATCACATGAGTAATTTTCCTAAGTATAATTTATTCTAATAAACTACTTTGCCGAAATTAGAATTGGGTTTCAATTGTAAGTGCTTGTAAATATATAAGCCGCATCGGCTACGTAGCGGAATTAGATAGACACCGCTATTGAACGTTAAGCGTTATAACAATTCTTTAGTAAGTTCTTGTTCTTCGAAGTAACTAATCAGTCACCGCCAAACACTTCTATTCTGATTAATATACTTATGAAACCACTATTTTAAAGTTAATTTTTTAGGTTAAGTTTCATGTATTTATCACAGTAGGGTTAAAAGTGTTGCCCCAAGCTCCATTATGATCATCGTTGCGACCTCGCTGAATATTTATTCAAACTTGTAGGCTAAAGTAGAGTAAAATTATTCACAATTAGATTTTGTCATGATTTTATCTCATCGATCTCATCTTTAACGAAGTTGACAGTTACTACAGTGCTGCCACGTGGTACCCGCAAAATACCCTAGATTCAAATTTACCGCGATATAGTAACCACAATTTCTAAATTTATATAAAATTAATAACGCAAAGTAGAAAAAATAATATATTACACTCGTTTTATAAGACGTATTGGCGCCTTATAAAAGTTGTATAATAATATACTATTTCATTTGAGCCGAAATCTGATAATAATATTTTTCTTTATTACAAATAAATATCGATTATCAAAATCAGTTTGACTAAATGACAAACTTTTTAATATTGAAAGAAATTTTATGAACAATAAGGTGATGATGTTTTCCCTTGAACCGAAATTTAAAAATATATTATACAAATAAAAAATTATTACAAATAAGCATCGAATAATTTAAAATTAATTAAAATCAGTTTTATTAAATTGCAAACACAATACACGTTTAAAAATCGTTTGAATAAGGTAATTATTATTTTTGTGAAAGTGTTGGATTTCTATGACTATAAAATACCATTTATTCATTCACCCAATCAAGAGCTCAAAATAGTACGCTGTCCGTCAGCAATATTTAATATCGAATTTGTCAATCCTGACTAACTGAAATTTCTATACACTATCTGTTCTTTTACAGAATAAACAGTCGATCCTCTAAACACAAGGTGAATCCGTATCCCCTACATTCCCACAAAACACGTAAAAGTTCGGAGGGGTTTTCTTCGCTATTCGCAGAATCATAAAAGCACCAAATTCAAGATAAAAGGTATACAATCTTCCGTCTAGTGATAAATTTTTGAAATTTTTGATCGTTTTTCACAAAAAGTTACTGAATCTGACATAAAATTGCCTAACTTTGCGATTTTTTGTACGGAGAACACAACTTAAAATTGAAAAAAGTATCTCATAACGTCTCTCAGTTACAACTTTCCTGTATAAGTGTGTAAAATTTCGCGTAGAAATATCAATATCCCATATCAAAATTTCACTTCTTTGAGTACATTAGCGAGACATATTTTATCACATGGCATGGATACAACAATAACAATTAGTAATAACAAGTAATACCTTTATCTATAATATGAGGTATTACATAAGATCATTGATACAAAATTAAGCTCACTATGGATGCTTCTTCTGTAGGACGCACTAGCTCTAATGATTCCTCTTAACTAAATACGCTAATGTTTTCATAATTGGCTAGAAAATATCTCAATTGCCTACATTTCTCTTAGATACGGCTGGGTCATTTTGTTGAGAAAAGTATGGTACACTTTAATATGCTAACAAATTCATTACTTTGATGGCTGGTGTTTGGGAAATTCTGGACATTAAAATAACATTTTTAAAATTGGGCCAAAATTCGGGACTCTTCATCAGGCGGGACAGTGCTCATAATTCGGGACTGTCCCGCCCAAATCGGGACGGTTCGTCACCATATCGCAAATAGATGTCTTGACAGTCTTTAGATTATTTTACTGTCCTAAATTCCGACATATTTCTGATCTTGATAATTGAGTGTTATGCTAAAAGTTGACTTTTTTCTTATAAGGCAATTCGACTAGATTACAATTCATTGTACGTATTGTCCAAATTCCGACACGAGTAACAAAAATTCCTTAACCTGCCTGAATTTGGGGCATTAACCCTAAATGCATTGACATGAGAGGTTGACATGTGAACTCTGATATCAAAATAGTAGTGAAGTAATTATTATTTAGTCAATTTACAATGATTAATTTATTCAATTATTTATTCTTATGGCAATATGTATTAGTGTTACGGTGTTATGTGTACCACGGTTTCTACAGAAAACATCACAATTCTATCAAAGCACTCCTTGTTTTTGTTATCTGTAGTAAATGTAATATTTTTAATAAACGTCTCCTTTAATATGTCCCGAAATAAATAAATACAACTCATTATTTAGCTGGCTAAGGGATTAGAACACTACAACCAGCCCAAGGATCCATTAATATTCTTTAAATAATTTAGAACATTGCTTAAATAAATAATAAAAAATTTAAATAATTTTCGGCTCGTACTAAAGGGACCAATTCTTCGTTGATCATAAATTGTTCGTTTGTGTAATTCATAGTAGCAGTTTGCAATGACTGAAAGTTGCTGCATGAACAGAAGAATCATTACCACGTTTGTACATTTGTTGAATTTCGTCGTGACAACTAGATGTTCATTTATAAATTATTGTGCATGACTCATACATACATGTTAAACCAGATTCTTAGTAACATTGTAGCTATTGACGATAGACCTACCTAGTTGCCTAATTTTTGGAAAGATGGCTTACTGATCTTTCAACGTATTTCAAGATATACATTTAAAGTTCTAAGGTTATTTCACTACAGCCTGCATTTATTCCGGATAAATCATACTGGAATCTCAAATTAACAAGAACTATCGAACAGTGCGAATACACTGCTCAAAAAAATTAGGGAAACACTTTTTTTGAAACCTTTAACTTTTTAAATAATAGTTCTAAGCTGTTACATGTTACAAGTCTGAGTTACTTCTAAGTTACACATTAAAAATGTAAATTAATAACGCAAAACAAAATGAAAAAAAATCAAGTATGCTTTGAATTCACGTAAGAAAAATATGTTAGAAGAGCTGGACAAGGTCGAAATCGAAAAACTACTCCAAATCAAGACCGATTTCTTATCCTTTCCTCTCTACGTCAGCGTACTGCCACAACACGAGACCTCCTAAACGGCCTAAGACGAGCACATGGAATACAAATTTCTGATCAAACTGTTAGAAACAGAAGAAGCGAATTTGAAACTAGGAAGACCTGTCCGCGCACCACGCCTTACGCAGCATCAGAAACCAGCGCGAATAAGGTTTACTCTGGATCACAGAGATTGGCAACAGCGTCACTGAACGCCTGTACTGTTTACAGACGAGGCTAGATTTCGTTTAACTCGTTGCGACGGTCGAGAACGTGTATATAGACGTCCTGGTGAACGCTACACAGCCGCTACTATACAGAAAGTGGATGGATTTGGCCGTGGATCTGTGACGGTTTGGGCTGGAATTAGTATAGACAAGAGAACTGATTTGAGAACTGAACTGTGTGGGATCAGATTGACCGACGTATTCGCAAGCGCCCTAATCTACCACTAACCATACAGGAACTGAGATAAGCTGATTGAGTAATGGGACCCGACTGTCATCGATACTATGACAGTCATTTCCATTTTGTTTTACGTTATTAAATTACATTTTTAAGTGTAACTTAGAAGTAACTATGCATTGTAACATTGTTTTGTATTTTGTTTTAGTTAAATATCTGCCGTTGAAGTATACGAAATTTGATTTGCCTAGAACTATTTAAAAAGTTATAGGTTTCAAAAAACCTGTTCCCCTAATTTTTTTGAGCAGTGTAGAAGTTGATGTCATAATAATTATGATTATTACAGCATATACTTAAATAATTTGGTATTTTACCAGAATTGCGAAAAAAATAAGGTCAAGGACAAATATTTTAGTGACATTAGTGTCAATTTTTAAATGCCAAAATAAACAGTAACAAATTGAGGGGGGGGGGGGAACGTCTATTCAAAATTATGTATTTTGACAGAATTATTTCACTTTATTCGCTAAAAACTTCGATACAAATATTTGCGTGGTAACAAAAATTGTATTTATTATAAGATTGTTTTTTTATTTATACAATTTCAAACAACTTCTAATTTGAAAAACAAACCTTATGATAACCTTATCATATATAATTCTCATTTAATCGTTCAAATACAGTCGTTATCAATCTTATCAGACAGAAACCACTTAGGCCAAACAATAGTTGAAAATCGTAGATACCGAGCGACTTCCGCCTATAGACTCCTATCTTAATTTCAAGCAAATCATCATCACAGGAAATCCTGGACTCCAGAAAACCAGATAATCAATTTTCGAAGCAGATATAATAAATTAACAAACACCAATACATAACCCATATGAACCACAAAATATTTTTTTTTAAAAATATTCAAAACAAACAAAAACTCACCCCTCATTTTCAATTATCCAAAACTAACAAATCCACGAAATAAACAGAGAAAAGAAACACTTTTTAATAGCACTAAAACTATAAAACAGTCCACACTAAGTCCTGTAACCAATGGGGGAATTAGTATCCCTTAGTCTGGCAAGGGTGAAAAATAGATGGCCACGAAAAAAAAGAAACACAAAACTTCGTAACGCGCACGGCCTTCTGACGGAGAAGGCCACTAGATAACTGGATCCTGAATCTACAATGGGCACATGACGATGATACTCATTCTAGTGGCATGCGGTAGATTTTTTGGTGGGAGGTGACATTGCTAACGGTTCGCCACAGCTTGCTTGGATAGTCACTAGCATAGGCCTTCTACAGCCTGGGCTACACATTCGTATACTTGCCAAATATCGAATATTTGCCACATGTTAAATATTTGGCAAATATATTTGCCACGCAAAACGAAAATTCTTGTTATTGATTGGTCTAAACGATGCCATGAGTGATTTATTTTTCCTTTTAAGTTCGTTCACCGAATATTTTTCATCCATCCTTGATTACCGGCTGATTTTTATAAAACTCAAAAAAATCTATGACATACCAACAAATTTGTACAATATTCGTTTGTGATTTCGGACCGTCAGAGTTGCACTGCAACAGTAAATGCATCGGACATTCATGCATCGCCGCATTTTCTAATACATGAACATTTTCTTTGAGGACTTGCTACATGTGCGTACCGAATGGGCACTAGCTATTTTTTGATTAGTTCGCCTTATTTGCACATTACCTTTTTCAAATCAAACTGATAATTTGATTACGAACAAGCAAGGTTTTATTTTATAATGCCGACATATTTTAAATTACATAAGTGCAGAATTCACTGCGTACTAACAAGGGCATTCTTGTGGAAATTTACAAAACAAATCTTGACGAAACTGTTTGTTTCATTTTAATGATTTTTGTTTAATTCATCATCTTTCAGTATTATTAATTCGCAGCATCTAATTTTAACAGACTGTAAAACAATACAATTGGTCATTTGATGTAAACTAGTTTAAATAAATTATTATTTTAATGAGAAAAAATATATATGTTTGTATTTAAATTAGGAAGATATTGCCCATAAACGAAATGTTAGATATGGTTTCTTCGTCATCTTTAAAATTCTACTAAATCCAATTGTACTATTAGGTTCGTTGTATAAATAAGTCCTAATATTGTCTGAAATTCATATCAATTAGCTTCTGAAACAAAAATTTAGATAAATGTGCTTCCAAAATATAACCTTTTTGTTGAATAAAAAGCTACACAAAATTGTCTCTACTATTAAATTATTTTTAACCGCTTTCGTTTCTCTTCAAATAATAAACATCATAAAATCGACAAACATATAAATACAAGCAAATAAAGTATAATTTTCCAAATAAATTATTTTATAGACCTGCTGTCTATAAAATTTTTATGATGTTTATTACTTGAAGAGAAACGAAAACGATTAAAAATATTTAATAGTAGAGACAATTTTGTGTAGCTTTTTATTTAACAAAAAGGTTATATTTTGAAAGCTCATAAATGAGTATCACCTATATTGTTGACAGAAAAGCATCAACTTAGGATACACTCTGTATATGGTGTACGTTTTTCTTGGAAAGAAATAACATTGCGTTTATGTGGACAGGTAAAAACAGCAATATATATATATTTTTTTTTTAATTTCTGTCTGACGGTTTCCGGAAAACTGTCTATCTGACGGTTTCACAAAATTACAATTTTATGCGGTTCTCGCCCTTTAGATAAATCAAAAATCTTACTAATAATTACAAATCTATTGTCAATCTTCGTATACGACCTACTACACGCAAAACGAAATTAAAAAATTGAAAAATTAAACAGCGTACTAAAATGTTCATCGAGTACAAATAAATGCACCAATATTTGTCGCCTTTGCATTTGCTACACCCACTTCCACTGGGTATTGCAAATAACAAGTATATGGCGTAAAAAAACTCGTCCGCACAGCCGAACGTCCGAACAGCCGAATAGAGCAGGTTTTTTTTCTTGACAAATATTCATATACTTGGAAAATATTTGATATTTGGCAAGTATGCGAATGTGTAGCCCCGGCTGTACGTTTAGGTTTCTGTCTTGAGATTAGTAACAAAGTCAACAAATGAAATTGTCATATATTTATTGTATTTTCGGTTGAAAGCACCGTCGGTACTGGAATGATGGAAATCCACATTTTGCACTCCCTAGAGGAAGCCAACATTTCAAAAAAGTAAACGTGTGTTACAAAATTATTTAAATGAACAACTTTAAGGAATTACCCTTACATTTTACACGGTCAATATACTTTCAGCAAGATGATTGTTCAGCTCACCATTCAAACATTGTGACCGAATGGTTAAATTTACAATTTCCTAAAAAAAATAATTTTAACGAAGTGGCCCTATTTGATGGTCTGCACGTAATCCCTATCGGACAATTATGAATTTTTATTTTTGAGGACGATTGGAACAAATTGTTTACAGTGAACCATTACAAGACATTACAAGACGTGTTTGACATCTTGGCGAAACAATTAAGAACAATTTTAATTGTAATGTGTCATTGTGTGTAGACTGTGATAACACTGTGCAACAAAAAATTTCCTCCCGGGAAATTTTAGCTAATAATGATTCTTTATGACCCCCTGAACATTTCCACAAAGGCGTTTTTCTAGGTTATCGCGAATAAGCGAGATATTTGCAAATTTATATTTAATTTTATTAATAATTTCAGTCCATTCAGGTGTTTTGACCAGGAAAACATATAGAAGTTTTGTTTTTATATCATTCTATATGTTTTTTGGGGAGCTGAATCCGACTTTCAACTTTGCTACTTCCCACGGATATGGCTTCACAACGAAAATCGCAAATAACTCAAAATTTTCTACTTTTCTGCAGTTTATTGCCAAAAAGTGGTAAAACTATGCACTTTTCGACGTAGACCCTCAAGTGTATTTTTTGATTGAATGGTTTGGCCGCTCGAGCGCGCTGAAAGAAGGCCAAATTTTCCTACTTTATGTGATGTGCGTGTAATTTCAAAAAAGCTTAGATTCTGATAAAACTACATTAAATTCTCTACAAATTGCATAACTTAATCAGTTATTTTGGCCAAACTGTGTCGCCGCTAAAGCGCGTTGAAATTTTATGTCACATTATGCGAAACCGCGATAACAAGAGCCCTTCACCAAAAATTCACTAGAGACCTATATTATTACTATTTATTTATTAACTATTTATTTGCTCTTTTTAATAATTAATATTTAATGTATTATGTAATTTTTTATTTTTTTGTAAACATTCGGGCTCTTGACTTCGCGGGTTCGCTTAGATTAATATGACATAATACAGTAGAGCGTCGATAATCCGAACCTCGGTAATCCGAACGTTCGCTATAACACGAACGTTAAAAAAAAAATAATAATAAAATAAATCACTGAGTAACCCAGGCAAAAGCCATTTTTGTCGGTTCCTGTTTATAGAGAAATGTTGCTTTTGTTTTATTAGTAATCCGAATTACTTTCGGTCCCAATTAGTTAAATGAATAATAAATAAATCATAAATAAGTCATAAATAAATAACAAATAAATCCTTTAAATATCCCTTTGATATCCCTTCGATATCTCTTCGATATCCTTCGATTTTTACTTTTTGACATTCCTATAGTTTAAGAAGAGCGGGATCGAATGGTGTTGGTTTTATTAAGATTGATCTATCCAATACTCGTATAGTTTCTAGTATTTAGCTGAAATATTTGATAATCCGAACAATTTGATAATCCGAATCACCTTCGGTCCCAATTAGTTCGGATTATCGACGCTCTACTGTATATCAACCCAATTTAGCGGCTACACGGTTTGGCCAAAATAAGTGATTAAGATGTGCAATTTGTAGGGAAATTAATGTAGTTTTAGCACAGTCATCCTTTTTAACTAACTTAAAAACTGGGTTTTACATAAAGTAGGAAAATTGTCCCTTTTTTTAGCGCGCTCTAGCGGCCAAACCGTTCAACCAAAAATGCATTTCAGGAGCGCTCTTATAGGAAATTTAATGTACTTTATTTTTGTATGGAATGGTCTACCTCAAAAAGTGCATAGTTTTATCGCTTTTTCGCAAAAAAAAACTGGAAACGGTCAAAAATTTTTAGTTTTTTTGCGATTTTCGTTGGGAAGCCACATCGGTGGGAAGTAGCGAAGTTGAAATTCGGATTCAGCACCCCGATAAATAGAATGAGAGGGAAAAAAATTCTATATTTTTTTCCTGGAACAGCCACCCTCGGAAACGATTTGACTGGGCTATTTTGCCATAGTATACAGAGTGTTTTCTTATCCGCTTATTCGAGCTAACCTGGAAAAACGCATTGGGGGATGTGTTGAGGGGGTCATATAGAATCATTATTAGCTAAAGTTTCCCGGGAGGAAGAAAGTTGATCAAAATTTGTCGCACAGTGTTATTAAACCATTATTTTTAAGTTAACTTTTTAGGTTATGTTTCTATATCAATATCCTTTATTCACTGGTTGTCATATAAAAACATTTGTGGCCAAGCAAAAAGGCATAGACAAATGATGGTAACTTTCAAAGAAATCCTCCTACCTTTTTACTCTTACATTAAGAAAATATCAAGTTAATATGTATGAGAAATATTGTCATACCTGTAGAAAACGTGTGCTGTACGTTCAAGATATTTCTTTCAGTTCAACAGGTTTGCAAGCACTCTATTTCACACAAATATCATATAGCAAAGTCACGCAACGCGGCGCAATAACACCAGGAAAATGCCTTGTTCCAGTTCTGGCTTTAAGTCAATATCTATGTGTGTATATCTAGTCGGCTACGTCTAGACTAGACCACAAAATCGATTAGAAAAAGACAAATAGCAATCTGTCGAAAACCCATAAAAATGCTTCCTTTACTTCTATGTACATTTTAATCCATTATGGATTAAAATGTACATGGATTATCCATACAAAATGAACGCAATAGTTAGTTTTTTAGTTTTTGTAGTTTTATCAGATTTTCTTTAATGATGATGATGATGAACGTTGACCTTGGGTTTAAATTGGAAGCCCTGGCATTGAGGCGATGAACTCGTCTATTTACATATTGCCATGTCCATTCTATAGCAAAGAAATTGTATTTTGATTGAATCCTAATCACAAATATTTGGTGTGTTTGGTATTCAAGTGCACAAATACAATAGAACAAGTTCATTTTGGGCTAAATAATGTTAGGAAATTGGTTTGAGCAGCTGGTATTTGTTGATAGTAACGGTATTTTATGTAGTTTGTATTTGATTTTGTATTTAATGTTGTTTGAATACTCTATACAAATCCACGTATTCACTTTTTAACATTTTCAAATGGCTTTTTCTTCAGTTGTCTTTTCAAAGGAACATCATGTATATGATATGTGTTGGCTGTAGTAATCAACTATGTTACAAGTTTTTGTGATATTTGCAATTTAACGAATACCAACCTTAATAGTATTTGCTATCTACAGGGTGTCGCACGGAACTGGTACATTAGAAGTTTCTCTTATTCTACTTGTTAGGGGAACTTGAAATTTTGGAATTAGTATTTACTCGATATGTGCTCTTCAACTAAAATATTCCCAAGTAAAACTGTCACGTCCGGTCAATTCTCAAACGTAAAAAACTCTTTTTTTCAAAACACTCTGTGTACCTATACGATAGGAAATCGATAGGAAATCTTATTCCCTATCGATCAATATTAGGATTCCCTATATCTATCTATAACAGTTTTTGAGATATCGTCACTTTTTCTTCAAATCCATTTTGAATACTCCTATAAAATAAAGTATTTCATTATCGATAACCTTTCGCAACATCATTTTTATAAATTGGCATTTCTATGTGCAGTATTTAAATAATAAAATGTATTTGAATACAGATATTTACATACTTTTCATGTCATTTTTTGGCACATTTGCAGTGCTCGGGATTTATCGTGTACGCCCGATGGTGGTCGCTGCTAATGCACTTCTACCTTAATTTTTATAGATCTTTACATTTGACAGATATATTTGTTTGTATTGTTGTTAATCTATCGCTAATAATTGTGTATACAGTTGTACGTAGTTATTAGTTACGAAATGGAAAACGCTGACGGTTATTCAAATGGTGATATTTTGAATTTATTCTTCATTTATGGAGAATGTAACAAAATGTTGGAAGAGCGACGATGACAGAAGTACAGCGAAGTGTTTTAAAATGTTTGTAGCAGAACGGGCAGCATTTCGAACAAAATAATTAAGTTTCAATTTAAGTTAGATATCCCAAATATATTATTTTAGTTTTAACAAACCCCCTTTCAATATTTTTCTGTTTTCCTGCTGTTCCATAGATGTTACATTCTCTATAAATGAAGAATAAATCGTTTTGTATTTAGTTTGCATTCTTTTATACTGACAATATCTCAAAAACGATTAAAGATAGATATAGAGAGCCCAATAATATTGATTGATAAGGAATAAGATTTCCTATCGAATGGCGTATCGGTATACAGGGTGTTCCATCCAAAGAGTCTTTCGCGTTTGAAAATTCAATTATTGTGTTGTAAATTTTGAACTAACCATCGTCTTATTTGGTTATGTTTCTAGTTTTGGACCACCAATCATAAAACTTTAGTTTCAATAATAACCGCGATATTCAGTTTTAAGCGTAACCGCCAAAATCACCAAAAAATTAGTAAACTTAAAAACTCAAAAATGGTGATATTTAGGTATAGGGAAACATTATCAAAAATGATGTATTTTGATACGTAGAAACCAAAAATAAAATAAAAATTATATCATTCCATTTAAAATGGTTATTACGTAAACTCGTCAGTAATGTAGAATCAACTAAAGAAGCGAATGATAATTAATCCAGGTGAGGATAATTTTTTGGAAAAACAGCTCATACAGATGAATAATTTCAAGGGAAAATGGTTATTACTATTTGTCTTTTTCCAAAAATTATCCTCACCTGGATTAATTTATCATTCGCTTCTTTAGTTGAGTAGTATACAGGGTGTGTATAAATTGGCGGAAAAGCTACACGTGGCGGTGTTCTTCGCAAAATTCTGAGTAGACAATCTATAATCTAAAATGTTGTACCGTGCTTCTTGAGTCTTCACGAGGTCTCCAAAATCATGATATCCGATCTCTTGAATGGTGTTATTATTTGAAATCTATTGATGGAGAAGCTGCAGTTTAGAATGAAGAATAATATTGAAAATTTTTCTTTTCCTAAATGTTATCTTTCTGCTTAAAAAGTTTGTTTTTAATTTCGGTATTTCGTTAATTTTGTCATAAAAATACATTCGGCAACACTGTAGAACATGGGTAACTTAATTTTGGCATTTGTCACTTTTGACAGTTGTATAATCAAATTAAGTAATTTGACTTGTTTGTGCTAATTTCGTCAGTTCTACCGTTCTACCGTGATTATTCCTACAGTTCATTAGTTAATTAGTTTATTAGTTATTGTATTTTACGTTATCTTTTCGTTCGTTCAACATGGAATATACGTTTAATGAGTATGCCGATATGTATATGGTATAGGGTTATTTAGAAAATAAACTGCTTCCGGGTTATGCCGTGTGTCATGATTTGTTAATGCTGACGTTTCGCGAGCCATGTTGTTCGCTTCTTCAAAGCTAATTGAATACTGTATTCAATTCAGTATTCAATTAGCTTTCAAGAAGCGAGCAACATGGCTCGCGAAACGTCAGCATTAACAAATCTTGACACACGGCATAACCCGGAAGCAGTTTATTTTCTAAATGATTCTGGCCGTGAAAGCCTACGTACTTATAGGGTTATTGTTTACAGTGCATAGTAACACGAACACCTGTTGGATTCAGCGTTGCCAAATCTATGTTTCTTTCAAATGGCTCCTGAGGGCACAATAATGACGCTACAACATTTTAGTATAAAGATTGTTTACTCAGAATTTTACGAAGAACATCGCCACGTATAGCTTTTCCGCCAATTTATACACACCCTGTATACAGTTCACTGAAACGAAGTGAATGTATAACCTCTATTTCTTTGCGCGATCTCGATTAGAAAATGCAGAATTCAAGCGAAATGGCGCCGACCTTGCAAGTGGCGACATCAACTCGGCTCTACTTGCTCTAGGTCACGAGCGTCTTTATACAAAGATATATAAAGTAAACAGTAACTAAATACACTTTCCAACGCGAAAAATTACTAATCGCTTACGACAATTTCTGCTGCATTCCCGACTACATGCCTTATCACATGCTAAGTCACACTTGAATAATATCAATCCTATATGACTCATCTTGATTACAAATCATCGTGATGATGAATCACGTTTGCCTTTTATTTATTATTACTTCTTCTATATGTTTTGACCGCAGCCCAGACAGTCTCAAAACGTCTAAAGTATTTTAACAGGGGAATGAGGGTTCAAGGAACTTACGGTGCCAGGAAAATAAGGGAGGCGCGGTATAAATTATCCTGGGTTTCTTTCTCATGAAGAGCAAGAGGCAAGATGGAAAATCTCTGCTCTAATTTTAGAATCTCAAGGTTTTTTAACGCTAGTGTCTGCTGCAAACTCTGTTTGCAGCCGGAGATTCGAAAGACCGCGATTTTGATTATATTACCGGATGTTGGGTTGGCTGTCTGTTTGGATAATATAATAATCCTGTCTAGTCGATTGAGGTAGATATTATTTTGATTCAAATAAACATATTTGTAGTGTGAATACCTCATCCAACTATATATATTGTTAGATGGTGCTGTAAGCACTCTCCTCGCAGTTCGGCCTCATCTTGAGCATAAATAGTAGAAAGTCCAGGTGAAAGTCTACCGCTCAGTTGATGCCATGCGTCTGGCTAAAAACGCTAAAAAAAGGCCGTGTGATCGGCAGTATATGGAGCACAGTGCATGCATGTTCAAGTTCCGATTCCGAATCAGCGACACTTTGCTACCCTAATCTTGACTATCTGGAAAAACTCACTGGTCGAGGATGTGCGACATCCCAAAAGACGGTGACACGTGGAGATTTTGCTCTACTGTACCCTCCGAAAAGTTCTAATCAATAATAGGTCCACATTAATTCCTTCAACAAACTAATAATTTCCTTAATCAAAGAACCATTTATTGCTACCTTGAACATTCGTTATAATATACAAATTGTAAATTTTAACTGAAAACATAAATTGTTTAACACAAATAAACGACCTTTCTACCAAACAAATGTTTCAAACATGCATTTTTATCCGCATTTTATATATATTATTTCTTCCCCTCTATTGAAATACCAGATTTGTTTGAGTCAAATATTTCTATCTGTGAACACAATATATTGAATCAAATTCTTTATCACAGTTGCTAGAAAAGTAAACTGTTAAAGCTTAGGTTTTAACAACTTTCGGAGCAACTGATTCCAATTTGTCAATTCTGTAACAGCGGACTATTCACCCGTTCCTAAATTTCTACTTTTACGCGAATTGTCAACAAAGTTGCTATAATATTGAACTACGGCTTCATCCACATTCCGAAAAGCCACCCTAAGCGACAAATAAGCAATTTACTAGGCAGTACACCATGTTTTTTACATCATTTCAGGGAAGAATAACATTATTTTAGGTTAGAATTGTCATAGCTTACAAAGGAAACAAATTCATGCAAGACTTGAAGAAATATCTGAAATCGAGTCGGCTAGGAGATTTGACGTAACAATGCAAAAGATATCACCTAACTGCATTTGAAAACTGAAAATCCTGCCTAACAAAATTACAACAGAAGAAGAGTAAAACGTGTTGATTTTGTTATGATTTTGGTTAGCATGTCTTTCAAATGGTTCATCGATATCGATTTGGAGGTCATTGGCTATAACAGTGGCAACAGTACACAGAGAGAAAAAAGTGTTGAATCAAAGAATCGTAAATAAATTAACAATTCAAATGTGAAGAAAATAAATGCCAGAGAAATCAAGACAAACCTGAATCCAAAGAAGGCACCTGGGTATGATCTTATCACAGGAGAAGTTCTTAAGCAATTACCTAAGAAAGGTATTGTTATGCTGACGTACCTAATAAATGCATCGTTCAGATTAAAATACGTCCCACATGTCTGGAAAGTAGCAGAAATTATCATGATACCAAAACTAGGCAAACCACCAACCGAGGCCAAATCATATCGCCCAATATCACTGTTACCAATGATATCGAAGCTCTTTGAAAAGTTGCTTCTAAAGAGAATGAAACCTATCATTGAGCGAAAAGAACTAATTCCTAACCACCACATTGGTTTTAGAGAAAAGCATTCCACTATAGATCAAGTCCATAGAATAACAGATATCATAGAGAAAGCATTAGAAGAAAAGCTTATTTACTCAACAATCTTTCTTGATGTGACACAAGCTTTCGATAAGGTTTGGCGCGAAGGATTGATACACAAATTAAAGAGTATGCTACCTTGACAATACGTCGAGCTGCTAACATCCTATATTTCTGATAGACTATTCAGAATAAAACAGATAGATGAATACTCGGAACTAAAAGAAGTCAAAGCTGGGGTACCCCAGGGTAGTGTATTGGGACCAATTCTCTATCTACTATATACAAGTGACCTTCCACAGATGGAAAATGTAACAGTCGCCACATTCGCAGATGACACGGCTCTAATGGCAGTGGGATCAACTATTGGTGAATCTACCAGGAATCTTCAACAAGCTAGTAATAAAATATATAAATTGACCAAAAAATGGAAGACCAAGCTCAACGAACTGAAATCTGTCCACATTAACTTTACAAACAAAAGAATCGAAGACACACCTCATGTCAAGATTAACGATGCCATAGTTCCATATGCGAACACTGCAAAGTATTTGCGTATGACACTGGATACAAAACTAAGGTGGAAAGAACATGTTAAGAAGAAAAGAGTAGAGTTTGGCCTCAAATACAGAGAACTGTACTGGCTTCTGCGAAGAAACTCTCAGTTGTCAGTAGAGAACAAACTACAAGTTTACAACAAGTACTAAAACCGATTTGGTTATACGGCATCCAGCTTTGGGGCTGCGCAAAAAGCTCCAATATACAAGGAATCCAGATTTTCCAAAATAAAGTACTAAGGAATGACCTACACCGTGATCTTGGCGTCCCACAAGTCAACCAAGAGATAAAAAGATTCGCCACTAAGCATGAATCTCGCGTAAGCCATCACGTCAACGTAGAGGCCCTGCAGCTACTGGACAACCAGAATCTAGTGAGAAGATTAAAAAGAACTAAACCCTTCGAACTAGTGAATCAGTGAAATGTGTAAAAAGCAGAGCACAGTGAGTGAAGTGTTAGTGCTTCTTGTTTGGGACAAAGTAAATATAGGACATCAGTGGATAGCCTATTAGAGACAAGTACCTAGTTTGAAGACTTCAGATTTAAATTGATGGTTAATTTTTTAGATTAGTTTCAATATGTTAAGCATCTTATGCTTATTAATAAAAAAAAAATAATTTGTTTGACACATACTTCCTTAATATAAAACAATCTAAATATTTGCTTTAAGAAAACGATCGTTTTGATTTAAGAAAGTGGTCGTTCAAAATAGTGTGAAAGATGCCGATAGATGGAGCTTTAGTTTCTCGTCGTTAGAAGGGTCTCTCCTAGAGGGTATGTAATCGCATTCATGTCTATTTAGCATCAGTGATTGTGTTATTATACCGTCAATCTACCTGACGTAAAAATGTCCAACAGCTCTAATATTGATGGAAATAGATTAAGAAGGGACACCGGGTGTCTTTCTCTAGTTGGAAAATAACAATATTCTTCTTTGGATGCGTTAATTGCATTCCATGTAAAATATTATTGCTTTCAATAATATGTTCATATTTAAAATAAGTAGGTGAATGTTTAATCCAAAAATGTGAGCTGATTAATCTAACTACCCAATCTTTTGATTTAAAAGAACAAATTCTTAAGTCAAAGAAGTATAGTATTAATTTAAAATTGTACAATCTTAAAGTAAGACAACCGGTCAAAATAACGGTTTACTTCAATGAACGATATATTTTCTTGCGTATCGTATATGATAGTTGGAAAATAATTTCTTGCAGAGTGTTACATTGTTATAATTTGAAAAGATGTAAGTCTATACAAAATTTAATAAAAAAATTGCAAATATCACCATAAATATTCTAAATATCTTTAGCAATACAATGAAAAACTATTCGGGTTTAAAATAGGTTAGGTACCTATAAATTCTCTCTAAACATTCCATACATTCTGGTCACAATTAAGTGTCACTATTAATTAAGTTATTACCAATAACAATTTGAAAATCCTCAACCAAAAACTGATAAAAATCAAACCAACAATGGAAAATTTGTTTTACCGGAAAGACGTTATGGTTTATGATAGATAATCTTCTTCTACCGGCTTAAAAGCAAGGCTGATCTTTTTCCCGGCAGCCAGGACTGTGGAATGTGAAGAATGCCATCGTACGGTAAAGCTAGAAATCGAAGTGTGCTGCGATCGGACGACGATTCGCTCGTATTGGTCAACACAAACGTTCACGATGACCAAACCATAGCCACCTGTCGCACCTAGTCATAACAATGCGATTTTGTGTGACGTACGTCGACGTACAGTCGGGCAGACGCGTCCTTCAAAAGCCAGTGGCGTACGTAGACGATCAAAAATGTTTGCGAAGAGATGTTGAGGGATGTACAAAGAAAATAAAATTAAACCTTTTAGACCATGATCTAGGCAGACTTTGGATGCCAGCTATGATGCCAAACATTTGGATTACTAATAGATTCCTTTGTGTAATAAGGTGTACTGTAATAAAATTCGATGTAGAATGACACGAAACATGTAGAGACAATAAAATAAACAAATAATAAGGAAAACGCATTGAATTGTATTTGAATTACTGTCTAGAGATTGGTAACGAAATCTTAAACAATAGAAATTATCATTAATTTGTTGTATTTTTGGATGAAGGCACCTTTTCAACAAATGGCATTATTTTAACACTATTTTAATGAACAACTTGAAGAATAACCCTTTAATTTTATACGGTCAATGTACTATCGTGGCTATACATATATTATGTCCGCTCGTTTGACGTTGATTTTCTCGCAAATCTAGGAGCGAAAAAAATTGAAAAAATTCTGATGCTGTCCTTGATTAATATGCTACAACTGATAAAAATTAAAAAACTGTATATGTTGGCGTTTACCCGATTTTTCTAAATTAAGAAGAATTGGCGCTGCTTTTGCCCCGTAAATTTCATTCGTTTAACTTTAACAATTAATTACTCTGGAAATAATCCAAAGATTTCAACGAATTGAAAGGTAAAATCACCTGCGGAATGCTAGCTTCCAATGTGCATTTTTGTCAAATGATCGGATTTGTGGTTGACTCACAAAAAGCTATATTATGCAATGCCTGTAATTCCGTTATTAGAAGAGCCTACGATAGTGAAATATCGATCATAGGCTACCTAATAAATCATATGTTTAAAGTTTATCACAGAATCATTGTTTATCTTGCATTTTCCATACAAAAGATCGTGTTAAAGCATCTCATGATCACCGCAATTCACGCGGCGCTCTTTGGTCTTTGGTGTGGGGCGGGGGAAGGGATCAACAGCGCAAAGAAGAAAAGAACTGCAAAAATCGGGTACATATTTTCACATCTCTTGCGCTCATGTTTACACCGGGGACAAGAAAATTTGATAGTCATACAACTTATGTAGAAATGATTGAGGAGTATGACACTTTATTTCAATTTTTACTGTTCAGTAGTTTTAGAGTTATGAGCCGTCAAACACAAGAGTCAATACTATCGAAACGAGAGATGGCAGTCAGGGCATTTCTCTCGTACGGGTCACATATTATAATCAAAATTCTGCAAATATTAAGAATTTAATTCTGTTAGTTAAAATTACTACTTAGACAAGTTATCGTGCTTTATGTGTATTGATAATCAGCGGTCTGCGGTTGTCTCACTATCGACAACACCGCTAACAACTCCCTTCCCCGCACCACACCAAAGACCGAAGAGCGTCGGAATTCACGCGGCATAAAAAATGATTCTGTAATAAACTTTAAACATATGAATTATTGAGTAACCTACAGCCTATATTTCATTATTCTAGCTCTTCTAATAACGGAATTGCTGTCATTGTAATATAGCTTTTTGTTGGTCAAAAACTAATGCGATCATTTCTCAAAAATGCACATTGAAAGCTAGCATTCCGCATGTGATTTTACTATTTAATTCGTTGAAATCTAAGGATTATTTCCGGAGTAATTAATTGCTAAAGTTAAACAAATAAAATTTACGGGGCAAAAACAGCGCCAATTCTTCTTAATGTGGAAAAATCGGGTAAACGCCAACATATACAGCTTTCTAATTTTTATGAGTTTATTTTTTTTTATTTTTGATGGCGATTGGAACAAATTGTTTACTGTGAACTATTCCAAGACGATGCAGAACTGTTAAAACTATCAGAATCGCAAATCAATCTCCAAACGTAAATGTTCTCTTCGAACGTGTGAAGTCTGTGTTATCTTAGGGGTTTCTCCAGGTGCTTACGCGTATTTCCACACGTGCTAGACCGACTATTTTTAAATGCATTAGTGAGAAACTCATCCGTCAGCGTGCAATGCATTAAAGCTATGAACCGGAAATGGTAGGGTTTGAACGTAGGGGAAACTCTAGGGCAGTGACAACACGTGGCAAAGACATTAGAATTCAAATGACGAAGACGACCAAACAAGGCAATATGTTCTCCGAGGTAAGAGACAAAAACCAAGAAATGAGGGCCTTACAGTTTTACCAATAAAGATGGATGAGTACTAAGGTAAACGTCCCAAACTCCGACATATTTCTGTTCAGTTAAAAATAAAAAAAAATAATAAAAAATCTCTCTATTGGACATGTTAGCAGGGACCTTCGAGTTTCCCCTTTTGTTATTCAGCGTTTATTGAATCGGTTTCGGGAGACTGGCCAATATGTTAGAAGAGCTGGACAAGGTTGAAATCGAAAACCTACTCAAAATCAAGACCGATTTCTTGTCCTTTCCTCTCTACGTCAGCGTACTGCCACAGCACGAGAGCTCCTAAACGACCTAAGACGAGCACATGGAATAGAAATTTCTGATCAAACTGTTAGAAACAGTTTAAAAGAACCAATTTGAAACCAAGAAGACCTGTCCGCGCACCACGCCTTACGCAGCATCACCAAGCAGGTTTGCTCTGGATCACAGAGATTGGCAACTTCGTCACTGGACGCCTGTACTGTTTACAGACGATTCCAGATTTCGTTTAACTCCTTGCGACGGTCGAGTACGTGTATATAGATGTCCTTGTGAACGCTACGCAGACGCTACTATACAGGAAGTGGATAGATTTGGTCGTGGATCTGTGATTGTTTGGGCTGGAATCAATATAGACAACAGAACTGATCTTGTGGTGGTTCCTGGTAGACTAAATGCCATGAATTACATCGAAAACATCTTGGAGGACCATGTGGTACCTGCTGGATATGTGACCGGCTCCGAAGAAAGGGGTCTTACTGTTAAATTATCGATTTTGGGGTTTGGCAGATTCAGAATGCTGGAATCTTATACTTTAACATGCAATTTATCCGACGTCAATCGGACAAAATTTAGCGAAGTTAGATAGAAGATTCCACAAAAGTATATTTTCGCGGGAGGAATCAATATTAAAGGGTACTGTTTTCGTACATCGTTGTCACATGCTGTGATGTGTATTTTCATTTTCCTTATTTAAAATAAAATTCGCATGATAATTTATCTACTGCACAATTATCAATAAGAACTCGACTTAATAAAATATTTTCAAACAGACATGTGCGTTCGAGATATACAGTTGAAAACATTATACTCGAGAAAAAGCGTTCAAGTTTGCGAAACGCAGAAAAAACATTCGGTCCATAGCTGGAGAATTTCTTCGGCGTCGAATTGAATTTTAATTTGTTTTCTGAGACACCTAAATAACGTCGAATAACGTTATTAATGCTGCACAGAAAAATACATTCTTATGCCCACAAAAAATTGTTTTCGAGCACTACGCCATATTACCAACGAAATATTATCGTGGTAAGTTTTAGACTACATAGTATGTATGATTGGAATAAGCAATAATGAAAAAAAACAAACCAACACTTTATCTGAATAACAATCTATACGATAACATTAGTATCAACTACAGACGTCAACAAATTCCGAGATAAGGCAACAAACGCATCAAAAAAATAAACAAAAACGCACATACTTCCGGTCCGGTTGTGATTTTCAAACCCGGCAACGGAAGTTCAAATACACGCCGCTAGAGCGCCCCGAGACGAATGGGCGTAGTATTTTGACCTCAACGCGCAGCCGCATTTTCGACAGCAACACACGCAAAAAACCGAATGTAAATAACCGATAATATACGCGTCAAATTTCTAATCGGTAAATCGCTAATTTCGTACGAACTATTGGATATAAATAAGCGTTTCTTTATAGGTTATACCGGCTGTCAGTTGACACACGCACTGTATTACCGGCTTAGTCATGTAGGTGTATATTCCTCTTCAACGCTATAAGACGATTTGACGTTTGGAGGGGTGTTATGCAATACGCGTTAAATTTGGGGGTTAGAGTTAGATTTATTATGATTGAATGCAGGGGTCAACGCTCGCAACACATGTTATGCTTTAGTTTTAAGTCATAAAAGTACATACCGTGAGTTTATAGTTCAGTTTCCTATTCGTAGCAGTTGCTAATTCCATTCTCACGGCCATTTTGGGTGCTAAATATCACGAAAATCACACTTTCCTATGATACCGTACTACTATAATAGCGTAACTATTATCACAGATATCTTGATTATAGCTTAGAGCACGGGGTGTGACACCAGGTTTTGCCGGACACTTGAACTGCGACTCGCATGGTTTTCTCGTTTCGTACGCGTGTTGTGGCGTCGCGGCGGTTTGGAGACGCGGTGCCGACGACTATCGGGCGTTTTTCGCGGTGCGCGGTGTTTTGATTTGCGGTGTTTTTTGCGCTAGCCGTGCATCACCATCTTTGTCGGCGAGCGGCTAGAGGTGCGGTTCGCGCGACAGCCGTGTGGTGGCGCTGCCGGCGCGGCGGTCGCGATCGCGGCCGACGGCGAAACTACGCATGCGAGGGCGCGTTCCCACTGAACAAGTGCGAAATACTCGCTCGCCTTTTTTAAATGTATTTTAATTGATTTTTAGTGTAGTTATTTAGGAGATATTTAATGTAAATATAATTAATGTAATAATAAATAAAATAAGACACTTATTTAAGGTAAACTTCTCAAATTCAGACACTGTCGTAAATTCCGACATATTTCTGTTTAGATGGGTAAAATGAAAAATCTACTAATATTTACTTGAAAGCAGCAAGGCTATCGGTTTTTCGGAATTAGATCAAAAATGTTATAGATAAAAGTTAGTTTGAATTAATTTTATGCTCAAATATCAAACTTGAATGTTCTATTTCAAATTTTACATCTCGGACCAGTGAAAAGGCATTACATAAAGGTGAACAAAAAAATTAGAGACCACAATTATGATTGATCAGTTGACAGTAGTAACAGCGTATTCAAGCAATTTGTTGATAGAAGCTGGTTGAAAGTATGTTGACTTTAGAGCAAAGGGTTTATTTAGTTCTTTGTTACGGCATAGGTGAGGTACCGTACAGCCGTGCTATTGAAGTTTTTAACAGAAAATACCCTGAGGTGCACGTTTCTGTCACTTGTGTTCGTGAATTGGTTAAAAAATTTCATGCAACAGAAGACGTGAAAAACATCAAGCAAAAAAGCGAAATGGCGAAGATGACGCAGGAGCTATGTCAGCTATTGATTCCGTGAACACTTGCCCAAAAAAATCGTTGAGGCAAACATCTGGAGACTTGAACATCAGTAAAAGCCACCTGAAAGGATCTTTTCAACTCAAAAATGTCATCCTTATAAACCAGTACTGATACACACTTTAGTAGAAGGAGATGATGCTCGTCGATTAGAATTTTGCCTATTAATCTGAGAACGAATTATGGTCGATAGATTTTGCTACACAAAAATTATTTTCTCTGACGAAGCGACGTTTACCACAAATGGAGTTGTTAGTTCACAGAATTGCAGATAATGGTCTCAAGAAAATCCAAATTTCCGTATTACAACCAATTCTCAAAAATATAAAAAAAGTTAATGTTTGGTGTGGGATTTGTTAGAAGAAAATAATTGGACCATACTTTTTTGACGGTACTGTAAACCAAAACACGTATTTTGATATGTTGGAAAATTTTTTGCTACCTACTTTGGACGAAATCAACTTACAGCTCAGGTGTTCACTACACTATCAACACGACGGTTGTCCTGCTCATAGCGCATATCAAGTCAGGGATTGGTTGAACAGACATTTTCCAAATAAGTGGATTGGACGATTCGGCCCTATAGGATGGCCACTACGTTCACCTGACTTAACGCCGCTTGATTTTTTTCTGTGGGGTTATTTAAAACAGAAGGTGTATGCGACTAATTTTCATGATAATGTAGACATTCTAAAATTAAAAATTAGGGAAGCAGTAGACGAAATAAATGAAGAAACAATTGATTTGGTATATCGGGAGTTTAGAAGAAGATTGGTAAAATGTGTAGATGTAGAAGGGGAACATGTGGAGTAATGTTTTGTTAAATTACTTTGTTAAAAATAAATAAAATATAAAACTTAGAATACAACATTGGAATTTGATATCCGGGCATAAATTTAAATGTAAAACAACTTTTACCCATAACATTTTTGTTCTAATTCCGAAAAACCTAAACTATCGGTTTTTCGGCCAATTTAACATTTTCGTGTTTTCTAACCATCCTGTATGTTAAATCAAAATACGTCTAAATAATAATGAAAGCCCCCATTGCTTTTGTATAGTCGTTAAACGAGCGTGACGGGTGTGACACGTTACTGCAGAATAACCCACAACTAGGAGTTTGATATTTTTGAAAAATCACAATAAAAATTTATTTCCTCTGTGTACCTCAATCCGTGGATATATACTGTATTTTTATTTGTAAGGAACACATCCAGCTTTATTTTTAAAATTTCTATGGTAGTTTGTCATTTTTATTTGACTGTGCATTATTGACTGTGTGAATTTACGTCATTTTTAAATTTGGAAAAGTTTTTGTTGCTCTTAGCCCAGGCGCCACTTGTCTTTTCCCTACAGCAAAGTTCTTTTTCTGTTTTTGGATGTTTTTCAATTTTTATGTAGAATACTTGACTATAGGTGTGAACCAAGCTTAAACCAATGCATGTTGTTTGCTGAGATAATTCTTATCATACGATATAAAACACCGCCACGTCAAGTAAACAATTAATCGAAAATAATACCTTTGAAAAACAAATAAACAAAATTAACAGAAATAGAATAAGTAATAATAATAATTGCCAGATTGGAAACAACATCAGAATTAACGGAACTAAATTGTTTAGCTTTGTTATTGTTTCTTGTTATTAACTCGATTTCAAACTTATACTTCATTATTTGCTATATTCTTCTTCAATCTTATTATTTGGGACGTCTTTATCGTGATTCAAAACAGTTCCATTCAATGTATACAAGCGTAGAAGTCAAGGTCGTCAAAATGCAATGTTTGGAATCAGCAAATTGTGCGCACTAACTTGGCTATATACATGCATAACACAGCAATGTGTACTTGGTTAGGTTTGTTGTTATTGAGATAGGTCAGCGATAAGAGCGCTACGTATTTGAGATAACATCTTCAAAAGATTATAAAAGGATTGGTCGAAAGCATATCACTCTCATTTAAATTGAAAAAGATTTTTTTTTAGTAAACCTTTCGTAAACCGTATGATTTATAAACAATGTTTTCAACCAAATGTGGTTTCTAATTAAAATATCTATCCAATGATACCACACACGACCTAGGTCTTGGTTATAAATTCCACCTCAATGCAGTTATCACTACTTTCGTTATATTCTGAAAATCAATACTGTTAAATACCTCAGGCATTTTTATGTTATGTGTCGTAATATGGTCTAATAATAATAACCAAATTCTAATTTCGGTAAAGTAGTTTATTAGAATGAATTATACTTAGTAAACTGACACGCGATGGAGGTAAGACAAATAGTTGCACACAACTAGAACTAAGACGAAGTTGGAAGCGACGTACAAACAAAGAATACGGTATTGGCACGACCAGAATTCTGTCCAAAATGTTACCGAAAACATATACGTTACATAAACTAGGAAATCCTCAATACTATAAATGTACTATAGCTTGCTACGTGCATGCTGATATTCAATAAACTATTTATGCAGGTAAATGTGGTCCTTGTATTGTATCTGAAAGGTGGACTTGATGTTTAGTTAAAGAAAATGATGCACGATTACGAGAGTCGCAAAACATTACCGAAAACGTCATGCTGGCGTATTTTGATGAACAGAGCAAAACTAAGAAAGCCCCAACCCTTTGGCAATACTATAGCATGCACACGCATGTTTAAATATGTATAGAATATAGATTTTCACAGTTTATGCGATTGGAAGCGATTCCTAAAAGGCAGTTTGTGGTTATGTGTGGATACGTTTGACATTTGGGTATATCCCAAAAAACGTCAGCCGCAAGCGAAAAATTCAGACTGGTCCGAATTGTTTTTATTACTTAATAATTAAGCTTAAATGTGTATATGTTGTAAATATAAAAGCAGTTACAATTTTCGCTAATTTTGTAATAAATTATAGGCCTGTAATTTTTATATTTTTTATTGAACCTTTTGGCCAATAATATTAACTTTTATCTTTGTGTATTTAGCTGGTTAAAAGTAATATCATATTGTTGTTGTTATTTCGACTTTCTCTACTAACAACAACATTTTTCCTCTGAATGTAAAAAGGGCGAAGCGAGTTCGAATAACGGATTATTTTTAAATTTGATCTTACCTATAGCCTAATATCGCGTCCGTTACCAAAAACCATATTAATTGTTGTCATTAGTCGATAAACATTTGAAATTCAAGCAACATTCAGTTACAAAGCAAGCTTATTCATTTGTTTCAGAACGCACAAAAATTAACTCACGACAAATCGAATTAAAATTTTATTTATGTTTGCAATTTGTCGCGTCCGTAACCGTAACACTATGAGGCGGCCTTTTGACTTATTTCGTTGCAAAAATCATAACTTTTGAACTAAGGAAGATATTTAAACACATTAAATTTCATCTGAAAGTATAATATCTTAGCTTTAAAATACAGTAGAACATCAAAAATCCGAAACGTCAAAAATCCGAACGCGTTTTAAAAGAGTTAAATACATAATTATGTAATAGTTTGTGTAATAGATGTATATTTAATCGAATAAGCCTAAGTGTCATTTACTAGGTTATTTTCGAAAATCCGAACAATTTGATAATCCGAATCACCTTCGGTCCCAATTAGTTCGGATTATCGGCGCTCTACTGTAAATGGAAATACAGAGCGCTACAGCAAACAGGGTGCTTGTTGAGATAATTTTGAAGAATGCAAGCCATAAAATTTTCAGTAAATACCATAGTAAAATTACTGAAAGTTTGTTTATAAAGTTACTGATTTGAAATCGGACCTGTTTCAAGCTGTACGTTGGAACGGTTGTACCTTGAAACAGGTCCGATTTCAAATCAAGTATGCTTAAGGTGTGTTCTGATTAGTGGTAATGGCAGTGGTAGTAGATGCCATTATAGTATTTCTGATAGAAAGTGTTAGTGACTCAAATTTATGTACATGCAAACTAATGTGTCACTATCACGTCTGGTGAGAAATACTATAATTTCATCTGCTACCACTGCTACCATTACCTATCATTACCACCAATCAGAACGCACCTTTACGTTCTGATTGATCTCGTAGTAGCTCGATCGGTCGGTACTCGGTATAGTAGCGTGTAGTAATTCAATTTTACTATGTTATTATAACTGAATTAATTTTATGTTAAATTTCTGAAGTAAAGTTAGAGTTGAAATGAACATTATTGTATTTTATGCTTTGGGAAAAAACTGCCGCGTCCGTAATGTCGCGTCCAAACTCGTACTATACATCATAATAATATAATATTAATATAGCACTCTACTAGTACTTTGCACTAATTAAAATATGCATACGATTTTTCCGTTTCTTTCCTATTTTAAGCTTTGTTAATCGCGTACGAATGTCGCGTCCGTTACCCAGGATATACCCATACGGCATTTGATATCAATGTGGCCAATCTTAGAAAAAAGTTAGTAAAAACGGTGTTACAATTTGTTACTGATTGGTTTTAAGTCATTTGGTTTATTAATTGAAGATGTGAGACAAGAAATTGCAGAACAGATCCATTCGTGCCCTATTTAAACAATATTAAGGGAATTTTGATAGATTTATATGCGATAACGGTCCATAACAGATGGACCACTGTACAGGGGAAGAAATATAAAGATTATAGGATATCAGGAGACGAATCAGGCCCATGACCTTGTCGAAGATGGCGACGCACGCTCTGCGCGACGTAACTGACGGCCAACACCCCTCTCCCCTCCCCTTAAACTGCCCCCATCCCCCGCCAAACCAGCCTCGATAATCAATGAGGGTGGTGCGCTTCAAGCCGGATTCACACGTCAGCACAGTGCCGACAGTGTCTAGCCTGAAGCCAGACAGAGAAGAGGCCCAACCACTCCCACCTGATTCAACGCGAAATCGAAAAATCTTCAATTTGAAAAGCAGACGAAATGACATAGATAGAAAATTTTGTTTAATACAAAACAATAAGCGTTGACTCAGACAAAGAAATTATAGAAGGCGTATTTAGAATTCTTTTTTGTAGAAGCGATGAAAAGATTTGTTCTGTTTACTGTTCTTTGATCATTAGATTGTTGGCCTTGACACTTCAGTTTCAATGCAGTTGCTGAATTAACAGACCAAGGCATTTTTAATTTTGGACAACGAATCAAGAATACCAACAAGACTTACGTTCTGATGGTAAGAAAATGGTGGTAATGTTTTTACCGCAAACTAGAACAAGTATGTAGTAAGTAGACATGATGCTCATTTATGGAGAATGTGGCGCCTATACAGTAGCGGTAGTTTTGTTATTATTAAAGATAGAAAGTCGGTTAAATGGACAAAGTAGTGCATATTTATGTGCTTTTTCATAATCTGTTCAGAAAACAGTTGAATTCCAAACGGTTCCCAAGCTATTTTGAAAAAACAAAAAAATGTCAGTTTTTAATTATGGTCATAACTTATTTATTTGTGATCCAATCAAAAAAGCGTTTTGACATTATAAAGGCACTTTTTTGTCTACAATTTGATTGACAGTTTAAATTTTTTTTTCGCCAATTAATTCGTCAGAAACAAACGAAACTTTTGTTTTTCTTATGGGCGCCATATTGGTTTTATACATGTTTGGATTCATCATTTCTTTCTGAGTAATTTGGTATGCCACATGCCATGTTTTTTATACAATAAGATAATAGAATTGACTGAAAATTGTACACTTCGAGAATTGCTGAAAATCGCATGGTGCCATGGAAGACATTTTGTGTAACAATGTGATATCTACCCATCTGTACCCATCTGTTGAACAAAATTGATGAAAACCCAGAATTTTATAAAAAAAATATCAGTCCGATGAAACGTATATTCTAACTGCGGTATTCTTAACTAAAAGAAGACGGACTATTGGGTACTGGGCCCGCGAAAATCAGCACCTTTTTGTACCGCGCCATAATCAGGTGTGGTTTGGTTTTAATGTATGGTGCGGTATAGTGGTCAACCGATTATTCGCACCAATCTTTTATAACAAAAATTTAACTTCGCAGAGGTTTAGGCAATATTGCTCTCTGAGGACGTGGAAGAAAGAATAGACGATATACCGTTGGCCTTACGCTAAGGTATGTGGTTCCAACAAGACGGAGCACATGCACATAATGCCAGAATTGTGAGGAACTATTTAGATATAGGACATAAATGGAGAGTAAACGGAGGGAAAGAAAAGTCCGGGTAAGAAAAGTCCGGGTAGAAAAAGTCCGGGTAGAAAAAGTCCGGGTAGAAAAAGTCCGGGTAGAAAAAGTCCGGGTAGAAAAAGTCCGGGTATGAAAAGTCCGAGTAGGAAAAGTCCGGGTAGAAAAAGCTCGGGTAGGAAAAGTCCGGGTAAGAAAAGTCCGGGTAGGAGAAGTCCGGGTAGGAAAAGTCCGAGTAGGAAAAGTCCGGGTAAGAAAAGTCCGGGTAGGTAAAGTCCGGGTAAGAAAAGTCCGGACCACCAAGATTGCCGGATCTTACCCCTTGTGATTTTTATCTATGGAATGACTTAAAAAATAAGGTGTATCGTGTTTATAATTTTGGAAACGTTGGGGAGTTACGTGACACCGCCATCGCCGCTGTCAATTCGATTGACAGAAGAACCCTCGGTAAGGTCACCGTATTACGGAATGCTGTGAAAAATGCATCCACGAAAATGGCGCGATTTTGGAAAACATTATTTAGTTTGTTAAAATGTTCTTACTTTTTTATGTTGTGTAGTTAGTACAAATAAATACATTTAAAAATTTTATTGTAACTTGACTATGGGCACATAAATACTCCATCACTCAAATGTGCTTTTCATAGCACCATGCGATTTTCAGATATTAAAATAAAACTTAAATTTTGTCGGCTTATTGTGTTCTAAACAGTGATGTGAGCCGGGTAAATACCCGGCGGGTGGGAACTTATAAAATGGGTATTTACCCGGGTATTTACCCCTACTTAGGGTAAAAACCTAAATTTTGGGTATTTGTCTTTTTTAACCTTAAAATACCATTTAACAATTCAGAGATTATTTTTTGTGAGTATAACTTTTCATATGGACCTAATTGTTTTCTCAACGCCAAGTTACAGCCGCTTGAAATATTAACTAAATAAAGAAAAATAAACAATAAACTACATTTCAAATAATGCTAAAACTAAGACAGAGCACAATCAATACCCATAACAAAATTAAAAGTTAATGAATTTAAGTAAAAAATTTAAAATGTTAAAATTAAACTAAATAAACAAATGAACAAAAACAAAATACATATGAAACTTTTTAGATATTTTTTTCTCTGCAAGTAATTGTCATTCTGGGTATAAAGTTTCTTTCATACCGACTTATTGGGTTTATCAATTCCTAAAGAAGTTAAGTCATTTAATATACAGTTTTGCAATTATTTTACAATTATTTCAAACGGTTGTAATTTTTTAAGGAATAAAGATGCTCTTGTGGCGTTTACTATCTAGAAAAAAGGGATGCGGGGAACAAATGGGACACTCTGCAGATGTGTACTCTTGCTTACAAATAATGTAAAATATTTGAGTTAAATAAGAACAATCAGTACATTTAGTTGAATTCATAGCAAAATAAGAAATTGATTAGCAACGACAAAAGCTTCTAAGATGACATACTTAACATATAAGCATAAGTTTCTGCTAAATCTTCTTCGATAACAGAATCAGAAAATATGGAAGATTCTCACTAATGAATGGACGATGATGACAAGGAAATATCTGCTCTTGATATATCGTCAGGCGAGACTGATATTTTTATTCTTTGTTTTAAAAAGGTTTCTATTTTTATAAGCATAAGCTTTATTTTGTGATAAGAACCTTTTGATTTTGTGATAAAAGAAAAACCTTTATTTTGTAATTAAATATTTCCTTTTGCTGCTATTTTTAATAACAATATTATGTTTATAAATACCCCTATAAATACCCACTTTGGGTAAATACCCGGGGTATTTACCCTTGATAATAAATACCCGGGTATTTAACATCACTGGTTCTAAATATGGCATGTGGCATACCAAATTACTCGGAAAAAAAAATCCTGAATCCAAATATGTATAAAACCAATATGGCGTCCATAAGAAAAACAAAAGTTTCGTTTGTTTCTGACGAATCATTGGCGAAAAGAATTTTAAATTGACATTATCAAATTGTAGACAATAAAGTGCCTTTATAATGTCAAAATGGTTTTTTGATGGGACCACAAATAAAGAAGTTATGGCCATAATTAGAAAACTTAATTTTTTAATTTTTTTCTTCAAAATAGCTTGGAAACCATTTGGAATTCAACTGTTTTCTGAACAGATTATGAAAGAGCACATAAATATGCACTACTTTGTCCATTTAACGGACTTTCTATCTTTAATAATAACAAAAGTACCCTTACAATCCAACGTCCCGTGAGACACACTGTATATTATACTGCTCAAAAAATTAGGGGAACACTTTTTTTTAAACCTGTAACATTTTAAATAATAGTTCTAGATTAGAAACGTCATTAGAGGTAAAATGAGGCATCTTAGGGAAGTGCAAGTTGGTCGTGCTGTCGCCCCTATTCAGCATGGCCACTCTATTCGACAGGGACCTTTGAGTTTCCCCTGCTGGTATTCAGCGTTTATGGAATCGGTTTCGGGAGACTGGCCAATAAGTTAGAAGACCTGGACAAGGTCGAAATCGCAAAACTACTCAAAAACAAGACCGATTTCGTGTCATTTCCTCTCTACATCAGTGTACTGCCACAGCACGAGACCTCCTAAATCACCTAAGACGAGCACATAGAATGGAATTTTCTAATCAAATTGTTAGAAACAGATTAAAAGAGCTTGGCAACTTCGTCGTCACTGGACGCCTGTACTGTTTACAGACGAGTCCAGATTTCGTTTAACTTGTTGCGACGGTCAAGTACGTGTATACCGTATATAGAATAGACGTCCTGGTGAACGCTACACAGTCTCTACTATACAGGAAGTGGATAGATTTGGTCGTGGATCTGTGATGGTTTGGGCTGGAATCAGTATAGACAACAGAACTGATCTTCTTGTGATTCCTGGTAGACTAACTGCCATGAATTACATCGATTATTTTTTTACGTTTCTTAAAACCAATGAAATGCTTCTTTATTTGTCACAAGGGTAAGTTTCAACCAATTATGACATTATTATAGTGGGAATAAATCTCTTGTGATTATTCTCGGGAATAATCACTGTAGCTTTTATTTGCCTAGCAACTGTCAGATACTTGTCAAAATAATTACTTAATTGTGTCAACGCGAAATGGGTGAAAGTCATCGGTTTAGTACCTTTTCTAATGCAGAAATTACAAAAAAGATTTTAGAAACTACTTCGAAAAATACTCTAATAAGTAATCAGTCTATATGGAGACAATTTAAGACCTTCACCAAAGAAAGAAATTATATTCTGGATCAATCTACTACAACAGCTACTCTGGCATTGATTTTAAAAGATTGGGCTTATAACATGAAAAGAAAAGACGGAAATGATTATAAAGAAGCAGTAATAAAGACAATGTGGAATAAAATGGCAAAATTAGTTCAAGAACTTTACTTTAATAAGTATAGCAGGTCCTTTGATCCTTTCCATGATATAGAATTCAGAAATGCCCGGAATGCAAGAGATGCAAAAAGAAAAATTTTACAAAAACATCCTGAAAAGCACATCCTGTGGCACTTTCTAATACAGAATTGTTGCAAATTTTTAACTATTGGGACGAAGATACACCTTGTGGATTGCAAAGAAAGTTTCTTCACGTTGCATCGTATGAACTAGCTTGGAGGGGAGGAGAAGCTACGAAATGTTTAGTTCATTATTTTAAAAAAAGAAACCGACACAAAAAGATTAAATACTGGCGGCATTGAATACAATCCCATCTTTACAAAAACTGCACAGGGTGGAGCACAAAGGTGCGCTAATAGTAAATGGTTGATTCCAAACATAAATAACCCAGATATTTGCCCTGTTCGTCTTTTTGAAAAACTAATGAGTAAACGTGAAGAAAATATTAAAACCGAACGCTTGTTTCTTACTCCAAATCCGGCTTGGCAAACTCATGGTTTTTGGTATAAAAACGTTCCTGTGGGAATAAATTCCATTTCAAAATGGATGAAAGAATCCGCAGAATAAGTAGGTCTAGACACAGTTACTAAAAAAATAACTAACCATTCTGCCAGATCAAGTGCAGTAAGTAACCTTTCAAAAGCTGGTGTAGGAGAACAAGAACTAATCAAGGTCACTGGTCATAATTCTGCAAGTTCGATTAAACCATACTTACAATTGAACCAAGAACATCATTCAAATACATATAATAAATAATCTTAGAGAAAATACGCAGGAGGAAACACTTAATATAACAAGCAATTCCAAATCCTCAATAAATAATGAGTCTCGAAATATTTTTAATAATTTCGTTTTTCATTGTACTAATTTAAATTGTTAATTCTTTTAATATATTCACAATGTGTCAACGATATTTTCATATATTGTAAGTAATAATTAATTAAATTAAATTTTTCAATAATTTTATGATAGTTTTGTTGATCTTTTTTATTGTAAAAATTTGTGAATCAAAAAATAATCTAGTCAAATATAACTCGAGCGTTCCATAAATTAGAAAATAATTTGACAGATTTTGTTCAAACTTGTTGCCATTTGCTGGCAACAAGTTTTCAAACAATCTGTCAAATTATTTTCAATTTATTCTCACTCTCTTGTTATATTATTACTGAAAACATCTTGGAGGACCATGTGGTGCCTGCTGCATATGGCGTCGGTCAAAATTTCATCCTAATACAGGACCATGCAAAGCCACATACAGTGTATATTTAAGAATATGAATTCTTCTTAAATTTCTCCACTGTTTTTCTCAATTGGACACACATCTTTTAACCGGTGAATGGACCTGCTGAATCGCCCAGCTTGTGATGCAGGTCAGCGGCCCCGATAGTCGTCGATTGTTTGACGTGGTCTCGACACGGTGGCATACTATCTAATTTTCGCTCGTGCGGCATCCCAAATCGTACCAGAGGCCTCCACTATATCTATCTCCTCCAAAGCCAGACGAAGACACGATGAGAAGAGACGACCCCGTCTGGTATGTGTTGCTTTGCCCATTTCGACAGTCACGCAGAAGAGAAGGAGTTGTAGGTTTGGCAGCAGTGGTCAACGACCTCCAGAACGTCGCGTCCCCCCACCACCACCTCTAACTTTATCCACGATGGGCCGCCCAAAACACCCGCGCACAGACAACTTCTAGCAAAACGCCGACGGTTGCGAGATTTTGGCGTTTTATTCTTGTTTTTGCCACCGAAAATAAGTTTAAAATAGGAGGAGTGAAGGCAAGGTTGGGGATAAGGCTTTAAACATCGATTTTCTGGGGTTTGTTCAGATATAAGTGTGGACGGTGAGACATTTAGAAAGCTTCTTACATGGACACAAAAATAAATGTGACCTTAGGCATTGCATTTCACATTGGTCACATTGATATACACATAACCACAAATTGCCTTTTTAGAATCGCTTGCAATCGCATAAGCTGCGAAATATCTTGCATTTAGAGCCTATAGGAGATCTCGGTAACTACAAGAGATATCGAAAAATGAGTAGGGTTGTTGTGTCGTCTTTTTTTGAGAAAAACTCAATGGTGAAAACCAAAATTAGCTATCGTCTTTTGTTTTCGAGTTATAACACAAAACTCGATTTATAGCTATTCTGATACTTGTCGATATCTTTGTTGTTTGTTAAATCGGACGAATGATATTTGCACGTTCTTCAGGCACTTTTTCTATTAGAATTCAGTGGAATTGACAGATTTTAAATATCTCTAATAGTTTTGTAGATATAACATAAAGTTGTGTTTTTTTTAAATGGAAACCATAGGTGGCTATGTCTGAAATAAATAGAGCCTTTTTTCCCTTTTCAACGATATATTACATGCCGGTCCAAAATATTCCAAAAGTAATGTTTTATTGAATAACATGAAATTAGTATATATCAGAGAAATTATAATTATTGTCTTCAAGATTTCTCCGAGTAGGCGTATGTCACTAGTAGTTTGACACTACTAATCAGTGAAATTAGTAAAATTTCATTCTTTTATTTTAATTGAAAATCACGGAATGCCGTTTGAATAGTATGAAAAATGCGCAATAATCAAATGCTTTATTCAAAGTAATAACAATAACTGTGATATAACATCCGAAACAATTCAATCGTTATCCAGGTAGTGCACGACCGCACAAACTTGTTTTTGGGATTCAAAGACCATCCCATCAATTACGGGTTGATTAATATGCCAAAAGCCGAACATTGTGGTATGGATTGGTATGCTGAAGATTCAGTTTCGATTTCACGACTTGAAGCTGAGGGATTTGCAACTGCGGCTGCAACTATGTTGGTGGCAGCTTCTTCAGCATTTTCAATATGGTAATGTTTGCGTCTTGGCATACTAAATGACCCGTGATTGATGAGATTTTCTTTTAATCTCTCAAAAATAGATTTGTGAAGTTGTGTTCTTTCTGGATAACGATTGAAGTACGTTTTGGATGCAATTTCAGCATTGTTATTACTTTGAATAAAGCATTCGATCATTGCGTATTTTTCATGATTCATACGGCATTTCGTAACTTTTAATTGAAATAAATATTCAAAAGAATGCAAATTCAATACTTAAGTCACTAATTAGTAGTGTCAAACTACTAGTGACATACGCCTACTCAAAGAAATCTCAAAGACAATAATCATAATGCCTCTGATATATACTAATTTCATGTTATTCAATAAAACGTTACTTTTTGAATATTTTGGACCAGCATGTTATATATCGTTGAAAAGAGGAAAAAAGGCTCTATTTATTTCAGTCATAGCCAGCTATGGTTTCTATTTAAAAAAACACAACTTTATGTTATATCTACAAAACTGTTAGAGATATTTAAAATCTGTGAATTCCACTGAATTCTAATCGAAAAAGTGCCTGAAGAACGTGCAAATATCATTCGTCCGATTTAACAAACAACAAAGATATCGACAAATATCAAAATAGCTAAAAATCGAGTTTTGTGTTATAACTCGAAAACAAAAGACGATAGCTAATTTTGGGTTTCACCATTGAGTTTCTCTCAAAAAAAGACGACACCACAACCTTACTCATTTTTCGATATCTCTTATAGTTGCCGAGATCTCCTATAGTAACATCGAATTTGGCCCACCCTGTACAATTAATTATACCCAAAAATATTTAACAAACACGGATTCAAACGGATTCACTGATCGCGTCAAAACTTCGCATCTCGTTCGACTGCCTTGACACCAAAAACCACAAGCGAGGGAAGCCGAACTGCGCAAAATATTGTTCATGTTTATTTCGGTCATAAAAATTAACAAATAGTCGGAATGCTATTAAATTCAAGGGATATGTATCACAGTAAATAAGGATTATTTGCATGCTAACTGCGTTGTCCTGCTATCATTCGTTCCTGAGATGTCGGCTTCCATCAAAATCTTGTTCGCAACCTTTATTACATAAAAACTCAAGAAAACAAAAACGCCAATCAATAGAAGAGACTCTAACAAATCGGGTACTTTTTTTTCAAATCTTAAGTCATACAGATCGTAAAAAGTTGACCTATTAAAAAAACTATTTTCTATTCGATTTATTTACTATCTAACCTAACCCAAATGATGTCATTGCTAACATCAACTATAAAAACAAACGAAGAAAACGTCATCGATGTGATGACACCACTACAACGATAAGCGTATCATCATGTAACACAGAAACACCAAGAACATATTAAAATATTTAATAATACTTTCAGATATCGCTTACTACGCCAGATATATCAGGAGAACCGAGCCATCTGGAAAGTAATGAAATATTAAACAAAGCAATGAAACTGTGGTATATTATGTGAAACAAAGAAATTATTTCGTCTAAATTGCTAAATGATGTGTCACCTCGGTCTTTGTCAACCAAATTAAAACATTGTAATGACGAAATATATCAAACATTACGTTTTTCTGATTTGCGTACAAAATTGACACATTATAACACAGTTTTCGGTGCTACAATGTGTCAATTATGACAAAGAGTTTCTTAATTGCGACCCCGTTGATTATTTATAAAAACTAGTAGGTTTAAGTAGAGTAAAACTATTCACAATTAGATTTTATCATAACCTTACTAAGTTGACAGTTGACAGTTACTACAGTACTACCACAATTTACCCGCAAAAGTACTCTAGATTCGTCCTGTGTAAACATCCATAATTGTTAAGATTAATTTTAGGTTAAAGTTTAATGAATTAACTTAAAAAAAACTTGGAAATATCTTTAAAAACTGTTCCGAGTACAAAAATACAGCAATAAAATCACAGTTTTGACCTCAAAATGTCATTCTAATGACAGCTAGCAAACAATCTAAACAAAATGATCACTACTAAGTACAAACAAACAAAAAATATGTTGTTATCAAAACAACAAAATAAGCGATGACACTGCAAATATTGTGTTTACTATTACGTTAATTATTATAACATTAAATAAGCAGGATTTAGTTTATTTAGTACAGTTTTGGACAAAACTAACCTATTAGTAATTTGTACTATTGATGACGTTTTCCATAAAGTTGAAGTAATTTCTTAGAAACAAGAAAGTTGGCAGTGTGGCCAACGTGAAAAAACCGAAATGTCATTAGTCCTAATTTAAGCTTAATGTATTGATAAATAATGAGCGTAGTATATTTATCATTTATAACCCATTAGTGAAAAATAAAATTATAACGTCGGAGCGACTTATCATGCCGCAAATATTTATGGTGATAGCGATTCTTAGAATCACAATCGCACTACCAGTCGGGCGGAAAATTATCAAGAAAACCCTAGACAGAATAAGGAAAAATCGCACAATATCCACCACTAAAAATCTATAAATAGAGCGTATACGTGATTCAGAAAGAAACATGGATGTCAACGGGACGTCATCACAAAAAACCCCGAAAACAAAAGACGGGTCAACACTAAAGTATCCATAATATCCATCAACATTAACCATATTATCCAAAAATATCGCTAAACGTAGATACCGGTTGCCAAATGTCATTTTTCGCGATTTATACCGAAAATAACGCTTACCTGTTATTAAAAATCGACGTGTGGGTGCCCTAAACGTCCCTCGGGTTCATTTGTTCCAACTAGAAGGCACTTTGAGCCGCTAAAAGTCGGGAAATCGTAGAAAATCGGTGAAAATCCACGGATCGTCTACGCCCTCGGCACTGACAGATGTCAAAAAACTCGCTAGCGGTCGCCCCGATAACTACGGTCGGTCGTACGCGGCTCGTTTGTACTCTGTCGCACTTTGTAAATACGTATAAAAATTGTCACGACTATGTAGCAAAGCCGTCCGAAAAAACTATATTTTGTCACGGTTCCTACCGCTAAATACAACGCATGCAACTTGGAGGTGTACAGAGTAGGGAATGTGAACTGTATTGGTAATGTCACTTGCCGTGACGTCACGCACAGTAGAGCAGATCGGTTGGTTTCACACAAATTCACCAATATCTACGTAATTACTTTGTTGATATTGTTTATATCTTCCTATTTTTAACAATAGACTATGTAGTTGTAATTTTAATGTAAATTACTAGTAATAAAAAAGAAATAAGATGGAAATTTGTAATGTCCGCGACTAGTTTATTGGTTCGGTGCCGCTGTGCGGAATTCATGCGCCCTCTGCATCACAACCGGGAAACTACCACACAGCTGAGTGACAAATCAGGCTGTATTTTATCAATGGCTGCTGGAATTCCCAAGTTTAGAAAGACTATTTTTTCTAATTAACTCGGGTTTAATAAATTTATTTATTCTCTTTGTACTAAATACTAATATTCTTTAAATATCCTGTTTTTGTTATCAATTTTAATGTTGAGTAACTAAACAATATTATTTTTAAATATTGCATTGCGTTGAACGCATCGTAACGCCATCTAGTGACAACTTAAATAAGTTCTGATTGTTAAAAATAGTCTCAGATTTTTCGATCTTGCAAAAATTGGTGGAATATGAACACGTTCTGGATTTGAGTTATAAAAACAAAAAATCTGATGTGGCCAGGCACATGACTTTATCATACTACATATAAAATTGATAGTTTAGCTGCATGAGATTCCATTTGATGGAGATCGGTCGGTTCTGTATTAAAATAAAACTAGTTATCCAGGATTTGACAGATATTTTAATACTATTGACAGTAGGTATTGTCAAAACCTCACCGTTTGACACTACCTATTAGTTTTATATTAATGCAGACACGACCGATCTCAATCAAATAGAATTTGCTCTTGCAGCTAAACTATTAATTTTACCAAAAAAATGTCGTAGACATAAATTATTCAGAATTTGCTCTACTTTAATTTATTATTTAACTATTTTGACGAAATTACAGAAATGGCGGCTCCTTTGCAAAATCGTTAAAAAATGCCAAGAGTAAACATCCAGTTCTTTTGGATCCTTTCGAACCAAAAGCTTTTCAGCTCTAAGTTTGGTCATGAAACTTCTAAATATGAAATTTCGTCCATACCTTTAGTAGTTTCTCCGGAATCGTCGCCGCAAAAAAATTGGCCCAATTGAATAATATTTAGGTCTCCCGCAGGAGGCCTAAAGTTTATGATTTTCTTTAAAAATTCGAATATTTTCATACTTTTATAAGTAAAATTTTGAGTGTTTTTTCTTTTTCAAAGCCCACATGTCCGCACATAATAAAAAATTTAATGACAAATAAACTTTATCAACATTTAAGCACAGTTTTTTAAATTATACGTAAATGGTCATATTTCTAAAAATTTCTATCAAATCTAAATAAACTGCACGAGATCTAAATGTTGCATTAGAGTAACATATTTTTGTATACGGTAATTTCACAGCTTATTGTTAAACTTTTTGTATTTGAAAAAGAAAAATACTTAATCTTTTATTGAATAATAAATTATAATTCTTAAAGAAAATAATAAACTTTAGGCCTTCTGCGGGAGACCTAAATATGTTTCAATTGCGCCAATTTTATTTGTAGTATATGTAGGTCCATAGGGACAACTTTTTATAAACTTGAAATTTTGAATTTCGAAAAAAAAAACGTTTTTTCGATACACCCTAGATACACACAGACATTTTTTTGTACCTTGGTGAAAAATGTTCAGGGGACCCAATAGGACATATTTTCGCTAAAATCTACAAATTTTTTTTCGGCACGATTACAATACTTTATAAAACATTAGTTTTATTTGACTTTATGTGTATAAGAAGGTACAAATTAAAATAAACATATTTTTTTAATAAAAGTTTTATTATAACACATATAATAATACAAAATATATATACATCATTCATAGTATGTAGTGCTAAAAAGATGGTTTAACGTTGGTTTAACGGACGTTTTGTTGACCTTGTAGAAATATTATTATTAAATCTAATAATATATAAAGACGGATATGCAAGTTGTGAACTTGTTTTAATAAAAATGAACAAACGTCGAATCTCAGTAGCACTAGAACTATATACGTTACACTGTATCGAAAAGCAAAAAAGGAAAAGTTTTTAAAATTTACTATATATATAAATATGGCAGGATAGGGTTTAATTTTACTTTTAACGTCCATAGAGCTAAGAAATTACTCGTTAGTGAAGTAATATATTGACGTCTTTATAGAAGAAATAAGTTACTTTGCGACAAATTAATTAATAAACATTTTAAGTATAACAAAAAAATAAATTATCTACATTTAATATTTATAATATAATAATATATAATAATATATGATCTGAAATAAAAATTAAAAAAAAAAGAAAGAAAAGAAACGATATACAGCGAAATAAAGCAGAAATTAATTAACACAAAATATTTAACACAACTCTCAAATATTTATTATGATAATAAACTAAGTATCTACACAATATTAGAACAATCCTAAAAAGAAATAATATTGATGTTTTATTTTAGTTCCACTTCGTGTTTATATATTATATACTCGTTACATACACAGGTGTCCCTAAAGAAAGCATCGTTTTTATAAAACTTGTTGAACAGCACAGGTTTTTTTAATGGCACTTCTTTTGGACATTTAACAATAAAAAAATTAACAATTTTTTTCATTATAAGTGATTTTCATAGGGTTTCCTTTTTTACGGACACCTGTATCTCTCCTTACGTCTACGCGAAATTTGATACAAATTCTGAGTATTATTCTACCGTCAGGTTGCTGGACTCGCTTTTTCAGATTGAATTTCCGATTTCAAACAAACAAAAAAATTGATTTGGTTACGCAATCACAACTGTCTCAGTATATACACGAAAAAACGTGTTCTCTGTTCTAATTATTTACTTTTTTTTAAATGAGAAGTCACGTAAGGCCGTGTTTGGTGCAAGGCTATCGAAGAATCACATTTTTCGAAAGAAAAGGGGGCCCATCCCACGACATGGGGCTGCGCCCCCTTCCAGGACTCCCTTGAACTCGTCTAACCGTAGGAACGTTGGACTTTTCGGCGTTGCTTTAGTTCGACTTCGAGCATATGTCAGCGTAAGCCATTCTAACACTTTCACAAACAAATTTATATTGACTCTGAAAAAGAAAAAAAGATTTAAATTAACTTTAAATAAAAAATCATATATATTTTTGGAAAGCTGATCAAATTTCCTCTGAAATGAGTACCAACATCGCATACTTATCACAATAAATAACCAAGTAAATCAAGAAAGAAAATTTCCATAGCCTACTAGACCAAATAACAAAAACTCAAATATCTCGAGAACCGTCGCAAATATTTCAACGAAACAAAAGCCACCTTCTTTATTAGCAACAAATCTATACAAGAAAACATTTTTGATTTAAAAAACCCAAATTAAAAATCTAAATTTAGACTTACAGCATTTTGGATCATCATAGCTCGTTGTTGTCGCATCGTTCTTACGATCTCTAGTGGATAGACTGGCTGTTCAACCTCCATAAGACAGAGGGCTGTCTCCATTAAGACAAGCACTCCGGTACGTCCGATTCCTGCGCTGCAGTGCACAACTATCACAGAATCGGGGGAGCTGCGACGAATATCACGAACACGATTTGTGAAATCCAAGAATTGCAGTGGATGGTCTGGTACACCATGGTCAGGCCAGGCTACATACTGCATATGCCTAACTTGCCTTTGGGTCTTTGACTGTAAAAGAAAATAGGTAAAAATTTGTAAATTCTCTTTGTACAATAAAAAATTATAAACGAATTAACAATTTTTGAATAGAGGATAAAATTTCGTGTGAAATGAGTACCAACATCACATATTTATCTTAATAAACAACCGAGATAAACGAAAGAAAAGATTTCCAAAGCCTACTAGACCAATGAACGAAAACTCAAATATCTCTGGAACCGTAAAAATTTTTCAAATGAAACAAAGACTATCTTCTTAAACTTCTTAATGTTAACAAGATAACATCATCCTGAAATGCTAATAACTTCAAGCCTGTTTCAGGAATAAAAATTTATAAAGGATATAAGAATTTATGGAAAGCTGACAAAATTTGCTCTGGAAAGAGTACCAACATCGCATATTTATCTTAATAAATAACCGAGAAAATCCAAAAAGAAAATTTCCAAGGCCTACTAGACCAAAAACGAAAACTCAAATATCTCGAGAACCGTCGCAGATATTCAAACGAAACAAAAACCAACTTCCGAAACTTTCAATTCTTTACAAGAAATATAACTTCCAAAGACTTACCATATTATCGGTCAGAGTGAAGTCCCTGAACACAAAGCTGCCAGTTTCATCTTCTTGTTCATTCTCGCAGGTTACAGTCACTTTTTCCAAGCCGAGGGACTCCCCAGGTGACGGCCAGTACTTGTGGCACTTAGGTCGGCCACGTTCGACCAGCGTAGTCAGCATAACTATGAGATTGCACTCTTGTTCATGCACCATGAGCCAGAAATCGTCCGTTGTCGATTGAAGGGGGCCTTGAGTCGCAATATACCTATTCACAATCTCCGTTCCTGCTATCCGCATGTTCACGTAGTTTGCGTTGATATAGTCACCCTCTTTACCTTCATCTAGTATCACTCTAGTTGCGTCATCTAAATTAGAAAAAAATAAAAAAATTTAAATTTTTTGAAAACAGTTAAAAAGTAAGAAACGATTTTATGATAGTTGGAAAGCTTTTAAAATTTCCTCTGAAATAAGTACCAACATCATATATTTATCTTGGATACCAACCGAGCAATTTAAAAATAAACATTTCCAAGGCCGACTAGACCAAAAATTAAAATTTAAATATCTCGGGAACGCTTGGAGATATTCGAACGAAACCAATGCTACTTACAAGGTGATATATCCCTGTATCTATTCTTGGCGACATTGTTTGGTTTCTCGGCCTCATCGCATGTCATATCGGGATGTTTCCTGTACAGGATCTCGTACTGCGTCAGCAGAGAACCAGTCACGAGTGATTCGCACAACTCTCTCATGCTCTGCTTGAGGGGCGTCGTCAACGTTGATTGAGGAGGTGTATCACCCGCAACGTAGTACCGGTCGTAGTCATCGTTCATATACAGGACGTTCGGTTTTAAAGTCAGCACCAACTTGCCTTGAATGAAAAAATATATTGTTAGTTGCAAAGTCCTCAAAATTTCGTGTGAAATGAGTACCAACATCGCATATTTATCTTAAATAATAACGAAGAAAAGTAAAAATTAATATTTCCAAGGCCTACTAGATCAATAATAGAAATTCAAATATCTCAGGAACAAATAAAGATATTTAAATGAAATAAATATTGCAGTGATTAGTAAGTTAAAAAAATTTTAGCTCCACGTTTGAAACAGTATAAAATTAAGTATCTAAGTATCTCCAAGCTAGACAAAAATACCGGAACAAATCAACAATTTTTGAAAAATGGTTATAATTTCCTCAGGAAAGAGTACCAACATCGTATCTGATACGAACCGAGAAAACTCAAAAAGAAAATTTCCAAAGCCTACTTGACCGAAAACAAAAACTCGAATATCTTGAGAACCGTTGGAGATATTCGAACAAAACAAGAACTGCTGGAATCTACTTTTAATTCCCTACTAGAAACATCAGAAATTTATCTGTAATTTTAATGTAGAAAACTAAAAATATATATTTCCAAGGACTACTAGACCAATGAAGTAAATTCAAATATCTTAGGAACCGATAAATGTATTCAAATGAAATAAAAATTGTAGTGTATAGTAAGGTAAAAAATTATAGCTTTACGTTAACAACAGTAAAAATGATGTATCTCGTTGCTAATCAAAAATACCTAAACAAATCAACAATTTTTTAAAAATAGATACAATTTCCTCTGGAAAGAGTACCAACATCACATATCTACCCCTGATACCAACCGAGAAAAACCAAAAAGAAAATTTCCAAAGCCTACTAGACTAAAAACAAAAACTCGAATATCTTAAGAACCGTCGGAGATATTCGAACAAAACAAGAACTGCTGGAATCTACTTTTAATTCCCTACTAGAAACATCAGATATTATCTGTAATTTTAATGCAGAAAACTAAAAGTATATATTTCCAAGGACTACTAGACCAATGAAGTAAATTTAAATATCTTAGGACTCGATACATTTATTCAAATGAAATACATATTGTAGTGTATAGTAAGGCAAAAAATTATAGCTTTATGTTAACAACAGTAAAAATGATATATCTCGTTACTAATCAAAAATACCTAAACAAATCAACAATTTTTGATAAATAGATACAATTTCCTCTGGAAAGAGTACCAACATCGTATATCTACCCCCGATACTAACCGAGAAAAACCAAAAAGAAAATTTCCAAAGCCTACTAGACCGAAAACAAAAACTCGAATATCTTGAGAACCGTCAGAGATATTCGCACGAAACCAAAACTGTTGGAAACTACTTTTAATTCTCTACGAGAAACATAACCTACCAGCATCGGTGTTCCTAGCTTCGTGGATCAACTGAACTACAACGCTATGTAGTGCGTGTGAGACATCTTGTCCGTTGATCTGCAGTAATTGGTCACCTTCGTTGAGGCGTGGGTCACATCTGTCAGCCGGAGTATTGAACGCAACCCGGGATATCAAAATCGGGACATCCTTGGTTGCGCCCCCTTTAACGTTGAAACCGTATTTACCGTCTTCGTCAGGATAGAGGATCACATTTACAAGTCCTGCGTCATCTTCTGCCAGTTGTAAAGTCGGCGAATGATTTGCACTATATGGGGGGGTATCATAGAGCCCGTTGGGTGTTGGTGAAGGGGGCTCATCGTCAACGTAGCTGAGGACTTTTGCGGCAAAACCAGGCGTGAAAGCTGTTCCGTTTCTGTAAACAATGAAATGTTAGTATGCGTTGCATTTATCAGAGTTTTTTTTGGTTAATGTAGAAGGAAATAACATACAGTTTGAGCTTGGGTCTCGGTATACGATAAAGCCTGCTTGGGTGGAACAACAAGGTTGATTCTAACCCGTTCATGACAAGGTAAAACAGAAAAGTATGTATGCAAAGAAAGCAACAGGGAACTGATTGTGCTTATCTGGCACTATAATAATTATCTGGGATAAAATGAGATAAGAAGTCGTAAAACAGATTATGTGCATTATGACGGTATGATTTTTTTGAGTTGTTTACAACTCATCACAGTTTTTTTGTGCTGTTTAAATAACTAACAAACTTTTTTTATGAAGGCATTATCAATATCTGAAAAGAAGATAAAATTTCCTCTGAAATGAGTACCAACATCGCATATTTATCTTAAATACCAACCGAGAAAACCTAAAAAGAAACATTTTCAAGGCTCACTAGATCAAAAACCAAATCTATAAATATCTCGGGAACCGGTATAAGTATTTGAACGAAATAAACACTACTGTGAACAGTTTTTAATACTCGACACTTCTGAAATCAGAAATTGTTTTTTAATTCTCTAACTAAACGTATGTCAACAAGTTAACGATTTATAAAAAATCTATATCACTAGATCAAAAACCAATCCTTTAATATCTCGGGAACCGGCATAAGTATTTGAACGAAGTAAACACTACTGTCAACAATTTTTAATACTTGACACTTCTGACATCAAAAATTGTCTTTTAATTCTAACTAAAAGTACGTCAACAAATTAACGATTTAAGAAAAATCTATAAATGAGGTATCAATATTTGAAAAGTAGACAAAATTTCTTCTGAAATGAGTACCAACCAAAATATTTATCTTTAATACCAGCCGAGAAAATCTAAAAAGAAACATTTTCAAGGCTCACTAGACCACAGAACAAAACTTTAAATATCTTGGGAACCGGTATAAATATTTGAATAAAATAAAAAGTACTGTCAAGAGGTTTTATTATTTAACAGCTCTGACATCAAAAATTGTGTTTCAACTCTTCAAGTAAAAGTACATCAACAAATCTATGATTTATGAAAAGCGTATAAACAAGTTATCAATAGGTTAATAATATGGTGACATACAGGCGGGATGTAAATTTTAAATAAAAAAAATTAAAATTTAAATTTATTTAAAATTTACATCCCGCCTGTATGTCACCATATTATTAACCTATAAATATTAATTTGACAAGTTATGTCGTTAAACATTTTCATAAGTTATCAATGTTTGAAAACTAGATAAAATTTCCTCTGAAATGAGTACCAACATCACATATTTATCTTCTATACCAATTGCAAAAATCTAAACAACATTTTCAAGGCTCACTAGACCAAGAAACGACGTTAAATATCTCGAAAACCAGTAAAAGTACGTCAATGAATTAACAATTTATGAAAAGCTTATAAAATTTCCTCTGCAATGAGTACCAACAGCGCATACTTATCTTTGATACCAACCGAGAAAATCTAAAAAGAAACATTTCCAAGGCACACTAGACAAAAATCTTCAAACAGAAATATCTCGCAAACCGTTGGAGATATCCAAACAAAACAAAAACCACTGGTTACAGTTTTTAAAACTTAACAAACTTACCCTTCCGTTACCACTGAATCATCTTCCTCCCACGCCTTTCTTGGCTCCTTTGCTACTGACGATGTTATCTTATTGTTATCGTATAACCTTGGAGGCCTAGCTGGGGCCGGCAAAACTTTTCCTTTATCCTCTAGAATTGGTGGTGGGGCAGGATACTTGATCTGCAATAATTTTAGAATTTTAAATTTAAAAAATTTAAAAAATTGTTAATTTAGTGAAACTTACAAGAATTTTGCTGGGTGATCGCACAAACTTCCGTTCCAGTCTACCTCTCTGTTTGACATCTTCGACTGTTTGGAATTCTGTTCGTCCGGAATAAGTGAACTTTGAACCAAGGGAGAAGGGAAAACGTCTTCGAACTTTTGGGGAGTGCAACCGAAAGAATGTGTGGTGCTCCACGCAGGCTTTCCATAGCATTTTTGATGATCTGTAGGTTTCCATGTTGAAGCCAAGGACGGTATCATAATTTTCAGACTACAAAAAAAAAAAAAATTTAATTGTAAATAGAATATTTGAAATCTTGACAAAATTTCCTTTGGAAAGAGTACCAACATCGCATACTTATCTTTTATACCAACCGAGATATAACCTAATAAAAATTACCAAGGCCTACTAGACCAAAAACAAAAATTTAAATATCTCGAGTACTGTTCGAGATATTTGAGCGAAACAAAAACTGGACCCCCCAATTTTCAATCCTCTACAAGTTTCTTTTATAATATTTAATTTCCTTACCAATTCTCTCAATAGTTGTATAAAAAACTGCTTCCTCTTAAAAGAGATCTTCATGATTTTCGTCCATGAAAAGGTGTTTATCCGAATATTGTTTTGAAACACCACAAGCCCGTTTGAAGTCACTCCTAATTGTATGTCTTTTCCGCTGTTATCTTTAGCTTTATGCAATTCAACCCCATACATTTCAAGCCGTTTTGCATGGTCTAAAAAGTTGAATTCTGCATCAGCCGGAAGTTGTCCTCTGAAAAAATTTTAGGTTAACTTTTCTCTGTAATTTGAAGTATCAACAATTTTACTTACTTGTGTAGCTTATGCAACTCGGATATACGCTTTTCCATCTCTTCCGTTTGACCGGGTACAAGCTGCAGATTTGACAGGTAATTCGGACCATGTTCGTCTTGTTGATAATCGCCTAATTCAGCTGAAATCAAGATTTATAATTTTAATCAATTTGAATTTATAATATTTGGTAAGACAATAAAATTTGCTTCGAAATGAGTACCAACATCGCATATTTATCTTTAGGAATAACTGAATAATATCAAAATTTAATCAATCCAAAGCCTACTAGATTAAAAATTAAAATTAAGTATATCTTCGGAACCGGTCAAGATATTTAAACAAAATAAAATGTATTGTGAACAGTTTTTAATTTTTAAAAGGACTGTGAACTAAGATTTTTTATTTGATATATCTCCATAACGGTTACAAGTGAACAAAAGAAATAACAATTTTTGGGTAGTCGATTAAATTTGCTTCGAAATGAGTAGCAACATGGCATATTTATCTTCCGAAATAACCGAGTAATTTAAAATTTAAATTACTCCAAGGCCTACTAGATTAAGAATTAAAATGAAGAATATCTTTGGAACCGGTGAAGATATTTAAACAAAATAAAACGTATTGTGAACAGTTTCACAGTTTTTAATTTTTAAAAGTACTGTGAGCCAAGACTTTTTAATTTAATATATCTCTATAACGGTTACAAGTGAACAAAAGAAATAACAATTTTTGGGTAGTCGATTAAATTTGCTTCGAAATGAGTACCAACATCGCATATTTATCTTTAGGAATAACCGAATAATATCAAAATTTAATCAATCCAAGGCCTACTAGATTAAAAATTAATATTAAGTATATCTTTGGAACCGGTGAAGATATTTAAACAAAGTTAAACGTATTGTGAACAGTTTTTAATTTTAAAAGTACTGTGCGCTAAGATTTTTTAATTTGATATATCTCTATAACGGTTACAAGTGAACAAAAGAAACAATAATTTTTGGGTAGTCGATTAAATTTGCTTCGAAATGAGTAGCAACATCGCATATTTATCTTTAGAAATAACCAAGTAATATAAAATTTAAATCAATTCAAGGCCTACTAGATTAAAAATTAAAATTAAGAATATCTTTGCAACCGGTAAATGTATTTGAACGAAATAAAAAGTAGTGTGAACAGTTTTTAATTCTTCATAGGACTGTGAGTTAAGATTTTTAAAATTGCAATACCTTCGGAAAGGTTCAAAATATATAAACAGATTGACAACTTTTGAAAAGTCCATCAAATTTCCTTCGAAATGAGTACCAACATCGCATATTTATCTCTCATAACAACCGAGAAAAACAAAAATTAATATTTGCAAGGCCTACTAGATTAAAAACTAAAACACGAATATCTCAGGAACTGGTAGAGATATCGCGACGAAACAAAGACTAACACGTACAGTTTCAAATTACTTACATTGTACGATATAACTAGCTAATAATATCGCAGTACTCGACGGTAACTGCAAACGGGCCTCGAGAATATCCCGTCGAATCTGCAGGTAAAACTGATACCTAGTGTACTCCTCCTGTAACTTGCTAGGGTCCGACACGTAGAATTTCACGCGGAAATAGAGTTGCGTCTGACAGGTGCCTAATTGCTTCTTGACGGATTTGGACGGATCTAGCCAACGTACCGTCTCTGGTTTCCCGTTTGTTATCGAATGTTCGGAATATTGCAACCCGAAGTAGTCTTTTTCAATCAGTTCTAAGTGTTGGTAGACCTGATCGAGTAGCTGGGTGCCTTTTGCTCGTTTCGGAACGTTAAAAGTGCGTTCTGTGTCGTCTAGGAAAAGAACGGTGACGTTAAAACCGTCTTGTTTTCGTTGTCTAGCGGCTGCCAGTTCTAAAGCTTGTACATGGTACGTTCCGCTGGAGCCAGATAGTGCTCTTCTAGAAACACTCTCAATCATTTCATTTCACATACCTAAAATTACCAATTATGTTTTTTAAAAATCGTAAATTGTAACTGGTTTAATAGGTACGTACCTTGACAATATTAAAACTATGTCACATCATAGTATCCTAGTGTTATATCTAGTTAGCTGTGAGTAATGAGGAATACTAAAAATATGGTGTGGATACGGTCATGTTTTGTATAGATGAATTTGTTGCTAAAAGTCGGGTTTATCACATATGGTTTGTTTGCGGTTTGGCCGTGGTTTTTATGCTGCCTGTGTTTGGAATTACGACATTAGAGTATTGCTTGTGGTAGCATCAAGTGGCTTCGCCATCTTTAACTCTTTTTTTGTTGCCGAAGCGCGCGCTTGGCGGGATATTCAAATTTGATAACAACGGTTCGGTGTCAGACAATGCGCGCTTGTTGTTATCGCGGTGAATGATAACAATATTTACTTGATATCGTTATCGTACTTGTGGTTGATATCAGTTAATTGTAATATACTTATAGAGAAACGAAAATAAAAATCATGAGTGGGTACTTCGATGCCTTATCAATATAGAAGTGGTATAATAATAATCATACATTGTAATAATAAAAGCACTCAGTTGTTAAAAGGTAAATGGTACTGTATATATTCAGTAATTTTTTATTATTCCTCAACAGAATACGTTCGATTAATTATGTTATAATTTATAATTTAATTTGATGTAGTATTTAGGTGACATCTATGAACAAGGTTGTTCACTATTGTCCAAACTATTGTCAAAAGCTTCTCCAAATGGCTACTAGATGTCATTCTTTCGTGATATCCGCACGGGTCGATATACCGCGTAAAAACAAGTTCTTACAAGTTGAAAACAGTATTTTTTTGCGGGGCATTGACCGCATATGTTTTCGTCAAATATTCCAAAATGCGTCGGGTCGTAGATGTTATTTTACGGTCACAAAATAACAAGTTTTTTGTCCAAATCGTTGAAGCAATTCGACAACTTGAAACGTTGTTGGAAATCCCCATGCGATGTCTCGTATCATATTAAATGTTTTACTTATTTTTAAAGTGTATTTGATGTATTTTCAAAATGTTAATCTCACATTCCAATCTGTTAAGATTAATCCACCATTTCCACGTTTGACAGAAACAGAGACGGCGTGACATCTTGCATCTCTCTTTAATTAGATTGGGTGGAAAACAAAGCAAAAGTGCCATAAGAGATCATGTATTTCTGGCTTTCTAAATCAGCTTAAAATAAACCAATTGATACGATAGTGATTCAGCTTGGATTTTTTTCTGGGTGTGTGGACCTTATTGAATATGTTTTGAAGCTAATTTTGGAATATTTCACGGTGAGTATTATACAAAACGATGTTAAAAAGTGACTTCAGAAAGTGAGGTTACGCGTGTTTTTGCAGGTTTATTATGGAAAATATTCAATTCAGTGAGGATTTTAACCAACTAGGACATGCTTACTGTTATCAAATTACACATAGCGAATATTGACTTTGTTGTATGGTCCAAAAACGAACTTTTTCTGCATCGATTTTTTAGACGATCCATTCTGGGATTTTACATGTTTGCAGTATCACAAAACAATTGTCTTACCTGAAATTTTATGTAAAGAAGCCTGAAGGCAAGGAAGTAGTCGAGGTAGAATAAATCAATAAAACAATGATTGTAAATTAATAGATTTATTATTTAAAAAATCTGAAATGTATGTAGAATATGAGTAGAATAATGTGATAAGTACAATATTACACTTTATTTCCTGATTATATTTGACAGTTTTTGCACGAACGTCATGCAGGGCACTAGGGCTGTTCGAGCGCTCGCTTTTTTCGTACCGAACACAAGTCGGTCTGATTAACTGTCATTTCGTCATACTAAAATTTTGTTCTATCATACCACTGCTTGGATACAATCAATGCTTTAACGTTTATTCAAGCCAATATGCTTGATTACAAGTAATCGCTCGCTTTTGGTATTGAGACTTGAATTTTAACCGGACAAATGCGGGCCAACTCGAAAAACCGAGTGTTCGGTTTGGAAAGAAACCAGATTTACTTAGCTCGAAATTCGAGACTTGAAGTGTTAGATAACTCGAACAGCCCTACGTGGCACCCAATCGGGATGGTCATCATTTCGAGCACTCTTCGAGCTGGTTTACCTTAAAATGAGACATTATAAACAAATATTTCACATCTATATTTCATATAACTCTTACCTGCAATAAAATGCACACTGCAAATCCTCCAATTTTGTAGTTGGCCTTCAGAGAAATTTGGATCTCTCTTAATGGCCTATAGCTATCGTTCCCTTCTAAAAGGTGACAACAAACTGTTGGGATAATTTAGCTTGAGGACTTTTGGTAATAATATGAAAGGAAAATTCCTTATCTCGATGGCTTTTCGACCTGCAGTTAGCTACGCTACAAATTTTGCCCGTTTTAAAACTAACACTAAAGCAAAAACACGGTTTGACACATAACCTCATTTTCGAAGTCGCTTTTAAACATCGTTTTGAATAATATTCACTGTGAAATATTCCAAATGCAGCTTCAAAACTTATTCAATAAGGTTCACACACCCAGAAAAAAATCCAAGCTGAATCACTTTCGCACCAAATGGTTTATTTTAAGCTCATTTAGAAAGCCAGAAATACATGATCTCTTATGGTGCTTTTGCTTTGTTTTCCACCCAATCAAATTAAAGAGAGATGAAAGATGTCACGCCGTCTCTGTTTCTGTCAAACGTGGAAATAATGATAGAATAATATACTGGGCGTAATACAACCCTATTTATAAATAAAAAATTGTTTATTACTTACATTGTATGTTATTACATAAATTTGCATTAAAATATTTAACTCAATTATTTAGTCCTTTGGAAATTATACAATGCAGCGAGAGAAATAATTAATAGCCAACTGCTGTCAAGTAATCGTGCTCCAAAAGAAGTTGCCAGAGAAATCAAGACAAACCTGACTCCAAAGAAGGCACCTGGGTATGATCTTATCACAGGAGAAGTTCTTAAGCAATTACCTAAGAAAGGTATTGTTATGCTGACCTACCAAATAAATGCATCGTTCAGATTAAAATAAGTCCCACATGTCTGGAAAGTAGCAGAAGTTATCATGATACCAAAATTAGGCAAACCACCGACCGAGGCCAAATCATATCGCCCGATATCACTGTTACCAATGATATCGAAGCTCTTTGAAAAGTTGCTTCTAAAGAGAATGAAACCTATCATTGAGAGAAAAGAACTAATTCACCAATTACCAATTTGATTTTAGAGAAAAGCATTCCACTGTAGATCAAGTCCATAGAATAACAGATATCATAGAGAAAGCATTAGAAGAAAAGCTTATTTGCTCAACAATTTTTCTTGATGTGACACAACCTTTCGATAAGGTTTGGCACGAAGGATTGATACACAAACTAAAGAGTATGCTACCTTTACAATACGTCGAGCTGCTAACATCCTATATAACTGATAGACTATTCAGAATAAAACAGATCGATGAATACTCGGAACTAAAAGAAGTGAAAGCTAAGGTACCCCAGGGTAATGTATTGGGACCAATTCTCTATCTACTACATACAAGTGACCTTCCACAGATGGAAAATGTAACAGTCGCCACATTCGCAGATGACACGGCTCTTATGGCAGTGGGATCAACTATTGGTGAATCTACCAGGAATCTTCAACAAGCTAGTAATAAAATATATAAATGGATCAAAAAATGGAAGACCAAGCTCAACGAACTGAAATCTGTCCACATTAACTTTACAAACAAAAGAATCGAGGACATACCTCATGTCAAGATTAACGACGCCATAGTTCCATATGCGAACACTGCAAAGTATATGGGTATGACACTGGATACAAGACTAAGGTGGAAAGAACATGTTAAGAAGCAAAGAGTAGCGCTTGGCCTCAAATACAGAGAACTGTACTGGCTTCTGGGAAGAAACTCTCAGTTGTCAGTACAGAACAAACTACAAGTTTACAACCAAGTACTAAAATCGATTTGGTTATACGGCATCCAGCTTTGGGGCTGCGCAAAAAGCTCCAATATACAAGGAATCCAGATTTTCCAAAATAAAGTACTAAGGAATATGTTTAACGCTCCTTGGTACATACGGAATAGTGACCTGCACCGTGATCTTGGTGTCCCACAAGTCATCCAAGAGATAAAAAGATTCGCCACTAAGCATGAATCTCGCCTAAGCCATCACGTCAACGTAGAGGCCCTGCAGCTACTGGACAACCAGAATCTAGTGAGAAGACTAAAAAGAACTAAACCCTTCGAACTAGTGAATCAGTGAAATGTGTAAAAGGCAGAGCACAGTGAGTGTAGTGTTAGTGCTTCTTGTTTGGGACAAAGTAAATATAGGGACATCAGTGGATAGCCTATTAGAGACAAGTACCTAGTTTTAAGAATTCAGATTTAAATTCATGGTTAATCTTTTAGATTAGTTTCAATATGTTAAGCATCTTATGCCTATTAATAAAAAAAATTATTTAGTCCTTTGAAAATTGTACAATGCAACGGGAGAAATAATTAATAGCCAACTGCTGTCAAGTAATCGTGCTATTTTTAACGAGAAACCCCGCTCAAAAACTTGGCTAAGTAGTTTAAAGTAATTAAAATTTATGGTTTAATTACTGAGCAAGCGATCAACAACTTTTTCGGGTGAATAATTGAAACAGTAATTGACCGTTCTCTCACCAGGGGCGCACCGAAAAATGAACATTACAACATATCAAATTGCAAACTACAATTTTAAAGATATCATTCGCAAATAACACTACTTTTCGCAATAAATTATACATTTTAGACACATAAATGGATAGAAAACGTTTATTTCCAAGTAAATATTATATAATAAATTAAATCATGAATAAATACATATAATTTTATTTCATTCTCCCCCAAAAACTGACAAAAACTATAGTTCTGCAACCAAATTCACACTGGTTTATAGTTTTGCATGTAATTTCCTATTTTATTTTTTAAAAATATTACCCCGGAATTACTAATTGTTACGCCTATGGATTATTAATCAGCGTGAATCATCCCTATAAATGTCACTGTTGGGGTGTTTCTTTTCCTAATTGGCATTAAACGATTATCAAGTATGGACAAAAAAGGACCCAGAGACCAGCTTTTGAAAGAGCTAGGACACAAAAATGGTTTATTAAAGTACGCCCTTGCATCTTTGGAAGTGTTGGGCATAAGCCCAATTAGAAATCCAAAATTCACAGCATTGCGAAGAATTGTATACTCCATCACGATGTTTGGAACTTGGATACTGCTTATCATAAGCATCATTGTCGAAAAAGGGAATATTCGTAATTTGGCACCTGATGTTTATGCCCCAACGCAGCAGGTCTGTTATGTAACAACTTATGTAACTTATATATCAATCCTTTGTTTTGTTCAGTAACATAACATATGTTACTTAATAAATTCATACAAAAATTCAATAAATAATAATGTAGTAATAAAATAAGCATGGCCACTCTATTCGACATGTTAGCAGGGACCTTCGGGTTTCCCCTTCTGTTATTCAGCGTTTATGGAATCGGTTTCGGGAAACTGGCCAATATGTTAGAAGAGCTGGACAAGGTCGAAATCGAAAAACTAATCAAAATCAAGACCTATTTCTTGTCCTTTCCCCTCTACGTCAGCGTACTGCCACAGCACGAGGCCTCCTAAACGACCTAAGACGAGCACATGGAATAGAAATTTCTGATCAAACTGTTAGAAACAGATTAAAAGAAGCGAATTTGAAACCAAGAAGACCTGTCCGCGCACCAGGCAGCATCACAAAGCACCGCGAATGAGGTTTGCTCTGGATCACAGAGATTAGCAACTTCGCCACTACTGGACGCCTGTACTGTTTACAGACGAGTCCAGATTTCGTTTAACTCATTGCGACGATTGAGTACGTGTACTGTACACACAGAAAAGTGGTCTCTCGAACGAAGAGAGAATTACTCGGCTGAAGTAGTTGGTAGGTTCGTATATACGCGAGAGATTATTGACTTCAACCAAGAAATTTTATATCTTGGAATAATTACTAGATTTAAGAAAGTGGTTACTCTGGTGAAGTTAGTAAACAGTCTTCAATGAAGTGTATATTTGTATTCAGGGTAAATATTTTTAACTACTTAATGTAAGAATTTTAAAGATTTGACACAAATACGTTTTCTATTGCTAATTAACAAGATAGGTATGTTATATTTACTTACTCGTTCTAAACTGTTGCGTGCGTTACATCAAACTATTCCGTGTTGAAACGTTTATTGTACACTAATCACAAGGCACATCCCCTACGGGTACTTCGTTGTTGTTTCCGTACTAGGTTAGGCTCCTTTACGGCGCCAGCACCACGCACGGGCGCGCGAGCCTTGACAAAATCACGGTGCGCATATTTATTCCAGAGAAAGGGATTACTTGAAAGAAGTGAGAATCACTTCAGTTAAATAATTGGTGGGTTTTTATTCAGTAAACAATACTTACTTATATTAAATGTCTTATATTTTATTGGATCAAGTAACTACGCACTTGGATGGATTTACTATTACTTCGTTGGAGAAATTAACATTATTGGGACGAAAAATTCAATTACGTCTTTCAATACAATATTGGTTCTTATAAAGAAAGAATTTATTGTTGACAGCATTTATCTGAGAAATTATTTTACTTATATTGAGTATGTGGCATTTCTTGTATATGTTACGGCTAAAATGGATACTTCGCTAGTTTCAAAACTAACTAGCTATTTTGCAAACTAAATAAATTCGCTGTTATTTTGAAGGAATTCGCTCATTCTCGCAAAATAGTGGGTAACCAGCCGCCAGTTTACAACCTAGCTGGTTAGTATGCAAACTGTCTACAAAATCTTGTTAAAATGGGGATTTTATATAAGTTTACTAAAATAGCCGCTAGTTTCAATACCTACCAGGTAGTTTACTAAATTTATTAATTTTTTTATTAATGTAGAATCTGTGTTTAGGTAGGTTACGTTCATAGCAATATGATACATTTCAATTTATTTATAAAATTATGAAAAAAACTAACAAGGTTTATTTATTAGCGCAGTCTTTGGTTTGGTGGCATTTACTGTTACATGTTAGTCTAGAGCTTACTCATTTACATTTCTTGTTAATACACCTTTTGGTACTTTGACATCTAACGTAACCCTGAGTGTATCCCGAGACTGAAGTATACCCAACTGCAGCCCGAAGGGTAATTTCTGTATCCTTCACATCGTGCACAAACACAAACAACCTGCTAATTTCTACATAACCTCACACTTACAGTGGAAGTAAACTATTGTTACAGGCAGTTCATTCAGTTTATAAACTAGCCAGGAATCGTGCTATTTTGGGTGACTAAAACGATTAATGTTATCATATTAGCCAACATTATAAATGCTTATTATGCAAACTATCTAAAATACTTGGTTAATATTAAAACAATAGTATAAAATAACGACATTAACCAACGAATATATATAGTTTGCATACTAACAACTAGTTTGTAAACTAGCTGCTGTTTACCCGCTATTTTGCAACAAAGGGCAAAATCCTTCAAAATAACGGTGCTTTTAGTTCGTTTGCAAAATAGCTAGTTAGTTTTGAAACTAGCCAAGTATCCATTTTAGCCGTAACATATATACCTAACTTTCTACATCCAAGTAAATATGCATTTGAATCTAGTAAATAAATTCAAGAAAACATAATTAATTAATTGGAACGAGAAAACATAATTATGTTTTCTCGTTCCAACTAATCACTTTTCTGTGTGTATATAGACGTCCTGATGAACGCTACGCATCCGCTACTATACAGGAAGTGGATAGATTTGGTCGTGGATCTGTGATGGTTTGGGCTGGAATCAGTATAGACAACAGAACTGATCTTGTTGTGGTTCCTGGTAGACTAAATGCCATGAATTACATCGGAAACATCTTGGAGGACCATGTGATGCCTGCTGCATATGGCGTCGGTCAAAATTTCATCCTAATGCAGGACAATGCAAAGTCACATACCGCCGGCATCACCAGAACCTTTTTACAAGAGCGTGGAATTCAGGTCATGGAATGGCCGGCGTTAAGACCTCAATCCTAGTGAATTAGTGTGGGATCTCTTTGACTGACGTGTTCGCTAGCGCCCTAATCCACCACTAACCATACAGGAACTGATACAAGCCCTGATTGAGGAATGGGAAAGCATACCCCAAGAATTTCTTCGCAGACTAGTGCGAAGCATGCCACGCAGGTGTGAGGAAGTGATTCGTGCTCATGGACGGCATACACTGTATTAAACCTCACCAATCCACAGAAAACAGTGTTTTTGTGAGTGTTTTTTGAGCAGTGTATTTTTTTTTGTTTTAGACGTCATGCAAGTTCTTGTTTACCCTATTTCTTCGCAAGCAGATGTTGAACGTGCTGGAAAGGATGAATGTCTGTTGGCCTGATGACAAATTTGGCCCGGAATTGGAGGCTAATCTAAAGGAGAAAAAGGAACAGTTTAGGAAGATCTATTTTAACTACAGGATATTGATATGGGGAACTGTTGTCATATACGTGATCAAACCAGTTTTTTCGAAGTATCAAAGTCTCATGTTCAATTGGTATTACCCATATTCAGATGATGCAGAATATATGATACCGAATATTCTTCTGCAACAGTGGTATATCATAGTTTTGGGACATTCAGTTCTGTCCTTCGACGCCATGTTCTTTTCTTACTTGAGTCACTGCTTCATTCAATTGGAGGCCATCAAGTACGGATTCCAAAACTTAAATTTTGACGAAAGTGAGGATGTCATCTTTAAGAATTTCGTGGAGATTGTCAAGCATCACAATTTTATGTTGAGGTATTTACTACTTAGGTTACGAATACATATAAAAGTGAGATTTTGCATATACATTTTGTGAACCCAAGATCAAAGTACATTTTAGACAATCCTAGTAACTTTAAGAGTTTCTAATCTACGCGGCATACTGGAAATCAGGTCTCTTATCGTTTCCATTGGTATACGATCCCATTCTTCCACTAATGTATAGCCATTTCTGTGAGACTTTCTTGACGCCTCGCGCGAGAACTCACCCTTCTCCCTAATTCATCCCACAAATGTTCTATAGGGTTCAGATCGGGGTTTCTCGCAGGCCACTGTAATGTGGTGATACCCGTAGCTTCAAAGAAGTTTCGCACTATTGTTTCGGTGTGTGGTCGGGCATTATCCTGCATCAATATAAAATTATTGCCCACTAAGTCCTCATACTGCTGTAAAATGTCAATGTAGATTTGGACTGTCATCGACACCTCACTGGCAAAATATGAAGGGGGTTGTCTTTCCATTCATTTGTAACTGAATGGAAAAGTTATAATGGTAGGTCGGTTATGGTGTAGGGAGGGATTCCAAATTCTGATTAAACCTTTCACCAGTCCTTCTCCATTTTTCTTTCATCCGCCATGTTAAGGCAAAACCTTGACTCATCCGTAAACAAGACATTCGACCATTCAGGAATAGTCCATTCTCCATAATTTTCAATAAAATTTCTTCGAACAGCACGATATACAGGCAATAGTTTAGGAACTGAGTGTATTAACCTATACATTATTAAGATTTCAGTTTCACATGTTCCACAGTTCTGTATGTATATGCAAAATTTAACAATTGCCTTTGATGGTATTGTTAATATACAGTGTGTCCTCCGATGGACCTAACTATACCTATAATGGACGTAATTTTTAATTTCTCGGGAAAAAGTCATTCTTTATAAAGAGTTTTGGATGTCCTAAAAAGTCGAAAGCCATTGTTTATATTTAGATTTAACATACAGGATGGTTAGAAAACACAAAAGTGTTAAATTAGCCGAAGAGTAAACTATCGGTTTTTCGGAATTAGAACAAAAATGTTATAGGTAAAAGTTGTTTTATATTTAAATTTATGCCCAGATAACAAATTTCAATGTTGTATTCCAGTTTTATATTTTATTTATTTTTAACAAAGTAATTTAACAAAACATTACTCCCCATGTTCCCCTCCTACAGCTACACATTTTTCCAATCTTCTTCTAAACTCCCGATATACCACATCAATTGTTTCTTCATTTATTTCGTCCACTGCTTCCCTAATTTTTAATTTTAGAATGTCTGCATTATCACGAAAATTATTCGCTTACACCTTCTGTTTTAAAGAACCCCACAGAACAAAATCTAGCGGCGTTAAATCAGGTGAACGTGGTGGCCATCCTATAGGGCCGCATCGTCCAATCCACTTATTTGGAAACTGTCTGTTCAACCAATCCCTGACTTGATATGCGCTACGAGCAGGACAACCGTCGTGGTGATAGTGTAGTGAACACCTGAGCTGTAAGTTGATTTCGTCCAAAGAAGGTAGCAAAAAATTTTTCAACATACATTACAGTACCGTTAAAAAAGTATGGTCCCATTATTTTCTTGTAATAAAGCCCGCACCAAACATTTACTGAGACCAAAATCTGCAATTCTGTGAACTAACAATTCCAATTGTGGTAAACGTCGCTTCGTCAGAGAAAATAATTTTTCTGTGGAAAAATCTATCGACCATAATTCGTTCTCCCATTAATAGGCAAAATTCTAATCGACGAGCATCATCTCCTTCTACTAAAGTGTGTATCAGTACTGGTTTATAAGGTAGAAATTTTGATTTGAAAAGATGCTTTGCATCTTTTTGGCTTTTACTGATGTTCAAGTCTCGAGATCTTTGCCTCAACGATTTTTTTGGGCAAGTGTTCACGGAATCAATAGCTAACATAGCTCCAGCATCATCTTCGCCATTTCGCTCTTTTTTTTTCTTGATATTTTTCACGTCTCCTGTTGCATGAATTTTTTAACCAATTCACGAACACAATTGACAGAAACGTATACCTCAGGGTATTTTCTGTTAAAAACTTCAATAGCACGGCGGTACGATACCTCACCTATGCCGTAACAAAGAACTAAATAAACCCTTTGCTCTAAAGTCAACATACTTTCAATCAGCTTCTATCAAGAAATTGCTTGGATACGCTGTTACTACTGTCAACTGATCAATCATAATTGTGGTCTCTAATTTTATTGTTCACCTTTATGTAATGTCTTTTCACTGGTCCGAGATGTAAAATTTGTAATAGAACATTTAAGTTTGACATTTGAACATAAACTTAATTCAAACTAACTTTTACCTATAAAATTTTTGATCTGATTTCGAAAAACCGATAGTTTACTCTTCGGCCAATTTAACATTTTCGTATTTTATAACCAGCCTGTATGTTAAATCAAAATATTAACAATGGCTTTCGACTTTTTAGGACATCCAAAACTCTTTATAATGATTATATAATGATTATATATAATGATTTATATAATGACTTTTTCTCGAGAAATTAAAAATACACTGTATTTTTCCAAAAAAATTATTTTAGGATGATCAACGATATTAACAAAATCTATTCTGTGCAACTACTGAATCAGTTCTTTACTGTAATGTTGTGCATCTGTTGTGGGATATTTTTGTTAAACATGGATGGGTAAGTCTCCAAATTCTACCCAAAAATCTAAAGTCTAAATGCCCAACTTTGATTCCAGCTTTCCGCCAAGCACATCTCGACTTTTGACTTTTGTCCCTTACCTATGCTGTTACCATTTTCAACTTTACATGTATTGTGCTATAGGAGAAGAAATAGCTCAACAGGTGATCTCTTTTTCTTTTTTTTTGACACAAGAATTTTCTATTGAAGAAAGAAAACGGTTTGCTCAATCCTAGTACCGAAATAGTTTGTTTCTGACGTGGATACGAGAGCACAAAGTAGTTCTTTACCTCACTCACGCTGGTTCCCATAGAAACGCGTTTAGCTGAAACTTTTTTTCACGCGCCAGTCTCCATCACTGATAAAACTGAAAAGGTAATTTTACCGTGTGGATCGGCGGTCATTTTTCACCTCCGTGTATCGAAGGCAAAATACCATGTGGTTTGTAATTTTACTCTGAGCTAATAAATTTACTTCTCATATGAAATGAGGTTTTCGATGTGTACGGTTTTATATATACTTTTGTAAGTAAAATTACTGACGTTCAGTAAATTTACCGTAAACACGGAATTGCAATTAATTGTTGTACAGTAAACTTTCTGCAACTTTAATATTAGATTTGTCCAAGCAACTGCAAAACCAGTTAACAATCAGTACTTTTGTGATGGACCACATATGTTGCTATGATAACTCCATTATAAATACCAATGAAAAATTATCTGGTTTCTCACAAAAGACTGCTCGGACAAGCCTGTATTGTCAACTGTAAAATCACTAGTGAAATCCTATTAATGTGGAGATCATAAATAAGAACAAAAAATAATAGTAAGAAGTTTTATTATAATTTGAACAATAAATAACATGTGAAACATATTTATAATATATATAGTATCTACATATTTTTTTATAAATACTTCATATTTTTAAAAAACACATTAAATAAATAGAAGTTCTTGACAAAAATGTAATCATAAGTAAATGAAATAGAATAGGAACCCATGGACTATACTTATCTATATATCGTATAATAAAATAAATCGATCTGCTTCACAGAGAGAAATATATCTTTTAAATATAAATTAAATATTATTTCAACAATATTAAGTCGAAATACCTATGGTAAACTTACGTCACACACTTACTTATACTGCATACAAATATTTACTTATTTATTCTCATAATAAGTTTGATCACCTTTCAGTGGATTTGGTTTTATCCTTATTCCTTTTTGAACCCTGACTTGGAATAATTTTTAAAAAGCTAAACCGTCTCCGAGTAAGAGAACCTGGGGATAATCCAACCACAGCATATAATATAGTCGAAAATGAGTCACCTGAAATCAAAGTAAGAAGTACATGAGTCATATATCATATACAGGGTATAACAATGTCAGCAGCTGCTTTCCTTTGAGGTACAGAGTGTGTAAATTTATTAATGAGTGTTTATAGAAAACTGTTTTTTATATTGGTGATTGAAATGATATGTGTTATACATGTTAGTACTAAATTTGATTGTAAGAGCGCGTGTACGAGAAAGAACAATAAACGATATCTTACCTATGGACACCACACAAGTCCTTGAATTTGTAGAATGTCAGTATCATCAACACTTGTATCCTAAAGAGAACATCCAATTAGTGAAAGTGGAATTATACATATCAAGACTGCAAACTTTTACCTGCACTTTGTAGTATATATTTGCAAAGTCCTCCATAATATACAAAGAGATGAATGTACCAATATTATATCTTTTAATACTATAGAACCATATGGAGCAAATATTCCACACCACACCGATAAAGGATAAGTCACAGAGGCACTAACAGTGTTAAACTAGTTGTATATAACAATCGCACTCAATAAAACTCTAACTTAGCTGCTGTAAACACAACCAAACGGATGGCGAACGGAACTCGAACTGTATATCCCATTATTGCGCAAGCGCGATACAAATTATCTCGGTAGCACTTTACTATCTAGAAAGGAAAATTACACGAGCAGAAGGCAAATTTACATATCGGACAGTAGTTTTAATGTATAGATATGTAATTTTATTCCGTTGAAGTAATTGTTATTATGAAATTTACAAATGTTATTAGCAAATTTACATACAGTTTCTACAATTAATGAATGTAACTGCATTTTCAATGATATTTAGTATTTTTGCTTAAAATTATGGTAAAATTGCCGACAAATAGGGTAGGTCTACTGAAAAAAATGTAAAATTCATTTGCAAATTCGCACTCATTTTTATCAGTGCATGACAATCTTCTAAAATATTGTCTATAACCTTCATATTTACTGATATAAAACTATGGACAAACGCTAAACGTCAGTAACAAACAATTTGACACATGTATGTACTTTGTTTGTATTAACCGCATGACAACGTAATAAACTGTCACCTACGTTGACAGATATCAAAATTAACTAATTTTAATGACGTTATTTCTTAAACTTTAGTGGCAGGATTGAGCAAAACGTTTTGCAGCACTCGTGAGAAATGACTTCACTCACTTGTATGTCTGAAACATGTAACATGAAACACGTGGTTTCTTCATTTGTACTGTAATATACTATTTTAGGCTGCAAGTATTAGTAACGCCCTGTATGAGTCGCATTGGTATTTCAAGCATCACCCAAAGATGGGCAAGGGATTACAGATGGTCATCAATGTCACAAAACTTGCTAACAAGTTGACAGTTGGAGGTTTTTGGTACTTAAACTGCAAAACATTTATGATGGTATTATTTTTGTGTTTGTTATTGGGTATCTTAATAACGTGTTCTTTTAATTTTAGGTTATGAAAACATCGATGTCGTTCAATACATTCATGCAGACCGTGTACAACAAAAAATGAAACAATTCTTATCGAATCAAGTTTGTAGGTTAGGCTTTTTAGGAATTTAGAATTGTTGTTTCTGACACTCTGTATAGTTAAGCAAATATAGACTTTGGCATTTCCATGAGAGTGTTTATGTTTTCTTTTAATATAAGTACGTCACACCGTAACATAAATAATATTATATTGTACTAATTCGTTTTTAACAAGTTTGTTTTTAATTTCGTGTTTTCGTTAACTTTGTCATACCTACTACATTCGGAAATATTGGAGAACTATATTTTTTTTTTAAAATATTGGATTAATAAACAAGGTCAATCCATGAACAATTTTAATTTTGAGCCGTTCTAACCCAATAAACCACTGTTATCACATCCAACGGGCAAGAACATTCTAGACTAATTATTCATTAACTTCAAATGACAATATTACTTACAATTATCTGTTACATAAAAATAGAATAACCTCTAGAAAACGACAACCTGGCAGAGTTATTGGTCAAAATCGAACATTATTTGTTTTCAATATTTTTGCCTTTCCAAATGTGTGACTAAATAAACATATAATTTATATGTATGATCTTAAGAGTAAATGTTAGTCACCGGCCTCAAAAGTTCGACGAAACTGAGGAGCGAGAGGAGGGAACAAGCCGCGCCCACTGTGCACTCCGCAGAAAATGCAAGCAACGCACTGATTAGATGAGGGGAACTGCGGTATCGTTCCTTGGCGGGGAAGATCAAAGGGGCCGTGCGGTGTCGACTGGCGCCGAACCGTTTCCTAATAATTTTGTGTATGTGACTATCGCATGTTCTGAAATGCTTTTCTTGTATATTTTAAATACAAATACAATTCCACAAAACAATACAGTGATACAAATTAATTAATTGCTTTATTATAACATTCCTATTTTACTACTAACTATGGTTGAACATTTTACCTTTTGTATGTGGAAAAAAATTGTAGTTTTGGTAAAACAGACAGCTTTTCTTACATAAATCATTTATTGCTTTACATTTATTATTAGAATTAGTAACTAATTATCAGTTAGCTCCGAAGAAGCGAACAGCATGGTTCGCGAAGACAGTAATTATGAATTTTTACTCACTGCATAAACCGCTATTTATCATCTAAATTTAAATGACTCTGGCCGTGAAAGCATTCGTACTCAGATACTTATTTAAATCCATTTACCGTTTTCTTTGTGCATCAATAATCTCGAATGTCTCGTTCGTACTTAGCAGAGATCGATACTTTCAGATAAAACACACCTCATATAAAAATTCAAATTTTTATCGGCTGAAGCAAGTAGGTGTTAGTAAATATAATATTCCTATTTTAATTCTAGATTTGGTTTTATGTAGTGTTGTTTTGTAGTACGCTACTACCTCTAGTGATTCCTCTTAAGCCAGGGCTACATATTCGTATACTTGCCAAACATCAAATATTTGCCACATGTTCAACATTTGGCAAATATATTTGCCACGCAAATCGAAAATTTTTGTTATTGATTCGTCTAAACGATGCCATGAGTGATTTATTTTTCCTTTTAAGTTCGTTCACCGAATATTTTTCATCCATCCTTGATTACCGGCTGATTTTTATAAAACTAAAAAAAATCTATGACATACCAACTAATTTGTACAATATTCGTTTGTGATTTCGGACCGTCAGAGTTGCAGTGCAACAGTAAATGCATCGGACATTGATGCATCGCCACATAGCATTTTCTAATACGTGAAAATCTTCTTTGAGGACTTGCTACATGTGCGTACCGAATGGGCACTAGCTATTTTTTGATTAGTTCGCCTCATTTGCACATTAGCTTTTTCAAATCAAACTGATAATTTGATTACGAACAAGTGATGTTTTATTTTATAATGCCGACATATTTTTAATTACATAAGTGCAGAATTCACTGCGTACTAACAAGGGTATTCTTGTGGAAATTTACAAAACAAATCTTGACGAAACTGTTTGTTTCATTTTAATGATTTTTTGTTTAATTCGTCAGCTTTCTGTAATATTAATTCGCAGCATCTAATTTTAACAGACTGTAAAACAATACAATTGGTCATTTGATGTGAAATAGTTTAAATACATTATTATTTTAATGAGAAAAAATATATATTTTTTTATTTAAATTAGGAAGATATTGCCCATAAAAGAAATGTTAGATATGGTTTCTTCGTCATCTTTAAAGTTCTACTAAATCCAATTGTACTACAAGGTTCGTTGTATAAATGTATCCTAATATTGTCTGAAATACAGATCAATTAGTTTCTGAAAAAAAAATTTAAACAAATGAGCTTTCCAAATATAACCTTTTTGTTGAATAAAAAAGCTACACAAAATTGTCTCTACTATTAAAATATTTTTAACCGCTTTCGTTTCTCTTCAAATAATAAACATCATAAAAATCGACAAATATATAAATAACAGCAAATAAAGTATAGTTTTCCAAATAAATTATTTTATAGACATGCTGTCTATAAAATTTTTATGATGTTTGTTACTTGAAGAGAAATGAAAACGATTAAAAATATTTTAATAGTAGAGACAATTTTGTGTAGTTTTTTTTTGTTTAACGAAAAGGTTATATTTTGAAAGCTCATAAATGAGTATCATCTATATTGTTCATAGAAAAGCATCAACTTTGGATACACACTGTATATGGTGTACGTTTTTCTTGGAAAGAAATAACATTGCGTTTATGTGGACAGGTTAAAACAACAATATATTTTTTTAATTTCTGTCTGACGGTTTCCGGAAAACTGTCTGTCTGGCGGTTTCACAAATTTACAATTTTATGCGGTTTTCGCCCTTTAGAAATATCAAAAATTTTACTAATAATTACAAATCTATTGTCAATCTTCGTATACGACCTACTACACACAAAACGAAATTAAACAATGGAAACATTAAACAGCGTACTAAAATGTTCATCGAGTACAAATAAATGCACCAATATTTGTCGCCTTTGCATTTGCTATACCCACTTCAACTGGGTATTGCAAATACCAAGTATATGGCGTAAAAAAACTCGTCCGCACAGCCGAACGTCGAATATATAAATTTGTTTTAGAGGTGGACTCGCTACGAATTGAATAGAGCAGGTTTCTTTCTTGACAAATATTCATATACTTGGCAAATATTTGATATTTGAAGTTCTTCACAGTTTTCATATATAATTTGGTGTTTTTACATTCAACTTTCACCTCGAGTTATAAATTACCTTGTTAAACTGCACTAATAGTTTTCAACATTCTAAATGCACGAGCAAGCTTTTTCTTATTTAACAAACTTTAAAAGAAAATATGGAAATCATCTGTTATAGATTTTCTCAGAACGTAATTATTGTTCAGACTAAAAAAGAACTGAAAAGAACAAATAAGTTTATACCTGGAGAGAAATATCTGCAATGTTACAGAAAATAAATGTAATAAACTACTAAATAAGCAGTAAAAGCAGAATTAACTGTAACATTGCTGTTTATTGGATACCAGCTATATTTCTGTATTATTTTTACAGAATTCACATATTCCACATACAATTTCTTGTGACATTACAACAGTACCACAGTAATTTTACAGGGCTTTTTTAAATTTCACAGGAAAAGTACTTTAATTTCACAGTAGTAAGTAATTTTCAATCATTGAGCTGCATTTCTTTGCAGACGTGTATCTGGTTACATAAAAAACTGCTTTACACGTTATTCTCTTACTACTATATAATTAACCACGTTTTTGTGAATTGCATACACTTTTTAATGGTCATACAAAGTTATGATAATTATGTTGTTAAACGCATCCCGTCGAGTTGTAGAGGTGTCTGTCAATATGGTTAATGTCATTCTTATCTTCTGTTTTCATTAGCGGCTAGTCTGTGGCCAGAGTAACATTGGCTAGTATGTCCGTAACATATCAGTGCGTTGGTGCTAGTTTACATTGACTTAATATTGTATTAAAACGGTAAGTAAATACGATATTTATAATGCTTTCTTATAAATTTAATTTAGTAGGAATTTGGAAGTTTGAAAGTACCTAAATTACAATTTGTTTTTGCGTGTACACAGTTATTTATTTGATAAAAGCAGTTGTGAATAGCGGCATAGATTGGCCTTTCTTTTTGTTTGTCTTTTTGCGCGCGCTGGAATTAGGTTAGGTTTCTGTAATATTATCGCGTAGGCTTAGTTATTTGCTTATTTTGTGTTGTTATCGATTGTCAAAAGAGCTCAAATAAGTTACAATACAGGTTGGTAAAAAAGAAACCTAAATGTGTTACATTGACACTTGCTACACCTAAAAACATCAAGATTAGTATTTTGTTTGTTGATATTTGTTCTAAATTTAAGTGCATATCAGATCAAAACAATTATTATCATTTATGTGTGTCGTTATTTTTGAAGCATTTAAATATATTTTCTTATCAAGAATTGATTATAATCTTGTTTGTTTTTTACAAGTGCTTTGGATCAAACCATATTTCTTGACGTCAACAATATTCACTTCATTGGTTTACTCTACTTTATTTGCTTGTAGAGATTAATTTATTTGGAATATTTATTTAAGTCTAATAAATATATTTTGATACAAACAAAATTAACTTTCCTTTAAAGTAATATTTTTGTTTTGATTTAAAAAGACGGTTTCCGGGTTATGTTAAACAACATTTGCTAAATTACTTAATTAGAAAATAATATTCTCCATATTTAATGCTGCTGGAATATATCTTTGAATATGGGCTATGAATCTTGCACAGTTGGCCACATTGATTGTGTTAATATTATTCTGAACAATATTTTCTAACCGGCGCATTCTGTATTCAGTTTGGGAGATATTATGCCGATCTTCTCCTGCTAAAACATCTCTTAGGTTATCTGCCAAATCTGATTTTACACTAGCCTTTAATACAGACCATGCTTGCTCAATCGGATTTAACATGGGACTGTATGGACTGAGTCTTATTAATCTATGGTGAAAAAATTCCTCTTCTGCAAACACTTCTTCAATAGAAGAATGACAAGGTGCATTATCTATAACCATAACTACTGGTTCTTGGTATATATCTTGGGCGTTTCTCAAACATTGTTTCACAAATTCGTTTGCTACTGGTTTTTTAAATGAGCTCATATTGTATTAGACCAGAAATACCTATGCATCCAATAAGATGTATATTTGCGCCTCGGCTACCGGCTGCTACAAATGTACATCGACTTCCTTTCTTAGAACGTCCTTGCGTCCGCGAAATATACATATTAAAATTGTTTCGTCAAAATAAATTATTGGCAAATTCTCTGCTTGTAGACTAAATAATGTTCTTACATATTCTAACATTTTTGTTTTATTGTCTATACTGTTGGCTCTTTCTGGCTCTCGACGTACTTGTTTTATTGTATCCATCACTGATAAAACTGAAAAGGTAATTTTACCGTGTGGCACGGCGGTCATTTTTAACGTCCGTGTATTGAAGGGAATTACAAACCATGTGGTTTGTAATTTTACTTTGAGCTTAAATTTACTTCTCATATGAAATGAGGTTTCCGATGTGTATACGGTTTTATATATACTTTTGTAAGTAAAATCACTGACGTTCAGTAAATTTACCGTAAACACGGAATTGCAATTAATTGTTGTACAGTAAATTTTCTGCTAACTTTAATATTAGATTTCTCCAAGCAACTGAAAACCAGTTAACAATCAGTACTTTTGTGATGGACCACATATGTTGCTATGATAACTCCATTATAAATACCAATGAAACATTATCTGGTTTCTCACAAAAGAACTGTTTGTAAACTGGATTTGCGACTGCTCGGACAAGCCTGTATTGTCAACTGTAAAATCACTAGTAAAATACTATTAATGTGGATATCATAAATAAAAACAAAAAATAATAGTATGAAGTTTTATTATAATTTTAATCTACATATCTACATATTTTTAACATTAAATAAATAGAAGTTCTTGGCAAAAATGTAATCATAAGTAAATGAAATAAAATAGGAACCCATGGACTATACTTATCTACATATCGTATAATAAAATAAATCGATCTGCTTAACAGAGAGAAACATATCTTTTAAATATAAATTAAATATTATTTCAACAATATTAAGTTGAAATGCCTATGGTAAACTTACATCACCTTATTCGTTTTTGAACCCTGACTTGGAATAATTTTTAAAAAGCTAAACCGTCTCCAGAGGAAGATAACCTGGGGATAATCCAACCACAGCATATAATATAGTCCAAAATGTGTCACCTGAAATCAAAATAAGAAGTACATGAGTCATATATCATATACAGGGTATAACAATGTCAGCAGCTGCTTTCCTTTGAGGTACCGAGTGTGTGTAAAGTTATTAATGAGTGTTTATAGAAAAGTATTTTTTTATATTGGTGATTGAAATGATATGTGTTATACATGTTAGTAATAAATTTGATTGTAAGACCGCATGTACAAGAAAGAACAATAAGCGAAATCTTACCTATGGACACCACACAAGTCCTTGAATTTGTAGAATGTCAGTATCATCAACACTTGTATCCTAAAAAGAACATCCAATTAGTGAAAGTGAAATTGTACATATCAAGACTGCAAACTTTTACCTGCACTTTGTAGTATATATTTGCAAAGTCCTCCATAATATACAAAGAGATGAATGTACCAATATTATATCTTTTAATACTATAGAACCATATGGGGCAAATATTCCACACGACACCGATAAAGGATAAGTCACAGAGGCACTAACAGTGTTAGATTAGTTGTATATAACAATCGCACTCAATAAAACTCTAACTTAGCTCCTGTAAACACAACCAAACGGATGGCGAACGGAACTCGAACTGTATGTCCCATTATTGCGCAAGCGCGATAAAAATTATCTCGGTAGCACTTTACCATCTAGAAAGGAAAATTGCACGAGCAGAGGGCAAATTTACATATCAGACAGTAGTTTTAACGTATAGATTTGTAATTTTATTCCGTTGAAGTAATTGATATTATGAAATTTACAAATTTGTTAGCAAATTTACCTACAGTTTGTACAATTAATGAATGTAATTAATAATAAATGTAATAAATTATTTAATGTCAACTTGAATCAACTTAATCTCGTTTGTTATAATATACAAATTGTAAGTTTTAACTGAAAATTAAAGTTGTTTGACACAAATAAACGATAACGTTTATAAACATAAGTTTTTCTAATTATTGTGTACATCTATACAATAATATTACTGCGAAGTGAACTTATCTAACAAGTAGCCAAGGGTCATTGGCTAGCAGTAAACGGATATGTATATAACTGCCGTATTTTATTGATCGTCAAATAAAATTAGCATATTTTTTTTAACTTTTTCGGGTCAACGTCTGACCATATCAAATCTATATTGCAAATACATATTTATGTCCTTGTTTTTCAAATAAATTATTATTCGTGAAACAGTTATCATACTTAACAAAAACTGTTCTTGACTTTTCAATTAAGTCAAATATACATAATTACCGAATAGGAAAAATATAAATCTCAACATTTTGCTCTTTTTAACTTTCAATGTGTTCCACATTACTACATTAGTGATGAACATCATAATTTTTTTGTCCTTGTTCTTTTTTTTTTCGGTATTGTGCCAGTAGCTTTTGTGATCATCAGTCCTAATTTGTTCAGAATTTCTATTTGTATTGTTGGCAACCTTTTGATGGATTTCTACCTGTCGGATTGTTAAATTCGATTTGTATGGATAACCTTGAACTTTATAATAAATACATAATGAATTGTGAGCATTATCATGTGTACAATGTACATATTGAAGTATTTACTTATATTGTTAGATTAGTCACATTCGTAATAAATTGAGTGATGTTAAAAACAAGATTTTCGCGCCATAATAACCAAGGTCTTTCGCAACAAAAACCACATTAAGAAACGACATAACTATTAATTATTATAATAAATTGCAGTTGGATAAATTACTGTTAGACAACAAGTTAATAAATTGTCTGCATTATTGTCATCAGTAACCTACCGAAACAAGTATTAACTATTTTCTCTTACACCACTTACTACAAAAATTTCAGTTTTTGTTCAGGTTGCATCTAGAGTCTCTTCTATAGATTGGCGTTTTTGTTTTCTTCAGTTTTTATGTAATAAAGGTTGCGAACAAGATTTTGTTGGAAGCCGATATCTCGGGAACGAATGTTAGCAGGACAACGCAGTTATCATGCAAATAATCCTTATTTACTGTGATACATATCCCTTGAATTTAATAGCATTCCGACTATTTGTTAATTTTTAAGACCGAAGCAAACATGAACAATATTTTGCGCAGTTCGGCTTCCCTACACTGATGAAACTGAAAAGGTAATTTTACCGTGTGGATCGGCGGTCATTTTTAACCTCCGTGTATCGAAGGGAAAATACCATGTGGTTTGTAATTTTACTTTGAGCTAATAAATTTACTTCTCATATGAAATGAGGTTTCCGATGTGTACGGTTTTATATATACTTTAGTAAGTAAAATTATTGACGTTCAGTAAATTTACCGTAAACACGGAATTGCAATTAATTGTTGTACAGTAAACTTTCTGCAACTTTAATATTAGATTTCTCCAAGCAACTGAAAACCAGTTAACAATCAGTACTTTTGTGATGGACCACATATGTTGCTATGATAACTCCATTATAAATACCAATGAAACATTATCTGGTTTCTCACAAAAGAACTGTTTGTAAACTGGTTTTGCGACTGCTCGGACAAGCCTGTATTGTCAACTGTAAAAACACTAGTAAAATCCTATTAATGTGGAGATCATAAATAAGAACAAAAAATAATAGTATGAAGTTTTATTATAATTTTAACAATAAAGAACATGTGAAACATATTTATAATATATATATCTACATATTTTTTATAAATATTTTATATTTTTAACATTAAATAAATAGAAGTTCTTGACAAAAATGTAATCATAAGTAAATGAAATAACATGGAAACCCATGGACTATACTTATCTACATATCGTATAATAAAATAAATCGATCTGCTTCACAGAAAGAAGTATATCTTTTAAATATAAATTAAATATTATTTCAACAATATTAAGTTGAAATACCTATGGTAAACTTACGCCACACACTTACTTACACTGCATTTACTTATTTATTTTCATAATAAGTTTGATCACCTTTCAGTGGATTTGGTTTTATCCGCATTCGTTTTTGAACCCCGACTTGGAATAATTTTTAAAAAGCTAAACCGTCTCCAGAGTAAGAGAACCTGGGGATAATCCAACCACAGCATATAAGATAATCCAAAATGTATCACCTAAAATCAAAATAAGAAGTACATGAGTCATATATCATATACAGGGTATAACAATGTCAGCAGCTGCTTTCCTTTGAGGTACAGAGTGTGTGTAAAGTTATTAATGAGTGTTTATAGAAAAGTATTTTTTTTATATTGGTGATTGAAATGATATGTATTATACATGTTAGTAATAAATTTGATTGTAAGACCGCATGTACGAGAAAGAACAATAAACGAAATCTTACCTATGGACACCACACAAGTCCTTGAATTTGTAGAATGTCAGTATCATCAACACTTGTATCCTAAAAAGAACATCCTATTAGTGAAAGTGTAATTATACATATCAAGACTGCAAACTTTTACCTGCACTTTGTAGTATATATTTGCATAGTCCTCCATAATACACAAAGAGATGAATGTACCAATATTATAGCTTTTTATACTATAGAACCATATGGAGCAAATATTCCACACCACACCGATAAAGGATAAGTCACAGAGGCACTAACAGTGTTAAACTAGTTGTATATAATAATCGCGCTCAATAAAACTCTAACTTAGCTGCTGTAAACACAACCAAACGGATGGCGAACGGAACTCGAACTGTATATCCCATTATTGCGCAAGCGCGATACACATTATCTCGGTAGCACTTTACCATCTAGAAAGGAAGATTACACGAGCAGAAGGCAAATTTACATATCGGACAGTAGTTTTAATGTATAGATATGTAGTTTTAGTCCGTTGAAGTAATTGTTATTATGAAATTTACAAACTTGTTAGAAAATTTACATACAGTTTGTACAATTAATGAATGTAACTGCATTTTCATTGATATTTAGTATTTTTGCTTAAAATTATGGTAAAATTGCCGACAAATAGGGTAGGTTTACTGAAAAAAATGCAAATTTCATTTGTAAATTCGCACTAATTTTTATCAGTGATAGCTTGTGGGTTTTGGTGCGAGGCAGTCGAACGAGATGCGAAGTTTTGACACGATCAGTGAATCCCGTTGAATCGGTGTTTGTAAAATACTTTTGGGTTTAATTAATTGTACGTCTAAATTCATTATTTATGTTTAACTCGCACTACTATTCAAAATTACGAAATTAAATTGTTCTGATCGTATCGTGCTAATAGTAAATAATCTCCACTGTCCCAGCTACGTTTCCATTTACCTTTACGATTGACGTAGTGCGCGCTGCACGAAATTTATATCATCCATGTTAAATCATTTTAAAAATTCCTTAAAAATTATAATGCAATTCTTTTTCTACAGTCGCATTAAATAAAATATGACGATTGATTACGTGCTTTAGATATCCGCTTTCATGAAAATCTTGTACGCAACCTTTATTATACAAAAACTGAGGAAAACAAAAAAGCCAATCTATAGAAGAGGCTCTAAATGGAAGCGGAACAAAATGTGATATTTTTGTGGCAAGCGGTTTACGAGGAAAAAATGGAAAGACGAACGTTAATTTAAAAGTGTATAAGGGTCATTTTCTCGGAATTTTAGTGGATACCTGCATAAGGAATTCATTAAAAAAAATTATTTTCAGAGATATGAAGGCTTAAAGTTTGGATGATTTACGATTATTTGCCAAACCTTGCCATATTAAAAATTCAATATCTTTGATTCTAGTAATCGTATCAGAATCATTTTTTTATTTTTTTTTATTTTGAAATATTTGCTAGATAACTGCGTACAATTATTATGTTAATTTATGTAAGTAAAAAAATTAGGACAGTTGAATTCTTTAAATAATTATTTCATAGTCGCCCCCACAATGGATATAATCGAAAAAATATATATAATATCCGCCACACTTTTACCTACAAAACCCATATTTTTCTAGGATGGAGTTTCTTATAGTTCAAAAGATTAAATTTTATCTGACGTGAGTCAAGCACCATTTTCGCTTTTGCGTGTTTGCAAACAAAGCACTGAAACAAATACAATACACAAACTGATTCGCTGCTAGCGTCGCACACGATGGTTAGCTGCGCACACACGATTTGTACGTGAAAATCGAGAGGCGTTTGAACATTTAAAATATTAAATACTAAAATACTAAAATAATTAAGACTTTCTAATGATAGTTGATATAAGTATGGGAATAAAATTAAATACATGTTTTAAACTCTTTTGTGATTTTATATTTAATGGCAAATATAATGAGAATTCAAGTACAATTCGGAACCGATGTAAGAAAAAACATATAAATCGTGCATTTATAGAGCTTTTTAATGCATGATTTTCTATTCATTAAACGAACTCATAAATAAACGATCGACGAAAAATATATATTTCCGTCGATCGTTTATTTATGAGTATGTTTACTAAATAGAAAATCATTTATTAAAAAGCTCTATAAATGCACGATTTCTATTAATGCATGATTTGTTAAAGCCAATCAAACGATTTACATAAATGGTCATGGTCGTCAGAAGAATACGATCGACGAAAAAAATTTGTAACCAACTCGAATATTAAACGGCGATTAATGATCTGGATAATTAACGCACTCACTAATCGCTCGTGTATTAAACAATCTCGATCAATAATCGCTCTTTTTAATATACTTGTTGGTTAAATAACTATATACAAACCTCATTCAAATGGATATCTGTTCTATCTTTCTTGATTTTAGATAATTTAAACCGGCATGAGTTACAAATTCTTTGTTGAAGTGGCCAAGATATTATAGGTATATTTAATGCCAATAATTGGTATTTTAATACTCTTCTGAGAGCCTCATTCTTTTTATATTTGGATGTGGAGACAAATTGAATGGATTGAAAAATCTGTCGGTTCGAAATTTAGAACGTTTGATACGGTTAGAAGAATTCGGCATTTTTTAAAGGCGTTTAATAAATAAATATTTTTAGCACGTAATAAATAAGCACTACCACTCAATCCGTTCTTAAAAAACAAACTGCACTAGCACGTTGAACCAGCCTGCTGTCTGCGAGACGTTCAAGAAACGCGTACACGCCTGAAGTAGTCGCTTGCTGCGTTTTTTTATCGAGTTTCGACACGCCACGCGTGACTCACTTTAGATAAAGTTTAATATCTTTTGAACTATAAGAGACTCCATCCTAGGAAAAAATGGGTTTTGTAGGTAAAACTGTAGCGGATATTATGCATATTTTTTCGATTATATCCATTATGGGGGCGACTATGTAATAATTATTTAAAAAATTTAATTGTTTTTTTTTACATATATAAATTAAAATAATACGATTACTAGAACCAAAGATATTGAGTTTTGAATATGGCAAGGTTTGGAAAATTATTAAATCTAAAATGTGACGTCATAAAAGGTGTACGATTTGTAAAAGAACGACCCATAAGTCGGTGACCTTTTCTCATTTCTCTAGCGCTCGTGTTTACACCGAGAGGCAAAAAATGTTGACAGTCAAACACAAACTTATGTTTAATGCAGCTTTGTGGCTGGATATTTAAATAGTAAAATGGTACATGTTTTTGTATCCACAGCGATAACCCATATAGATTATTGTTTGTGTGTGTTCATGATTTGTAATTTAAACACCAGTATTGTGGAGGAAATCATACAATCACTACTATTTACGCCAACTATTCATTAGGAGGTATAGCTAGCTAGTTATAATACAATTAAAAAAGTTTTCCTTTTTAGCAATCATGTACATAAAGTTGGCCATTATATCTCTAATTGTAACAACAGTATTACGACAAACAACAGCTGAGGGAGGCATATTGTTCCCAAGACCATCTGAAACCAGAGAAACGCAATCTTTAGATGGAATTTGGGACTTTGCTGTAGCCCCAATATCTGACCCACTAGTAGGGTTCAGAAAGTTCTGGTACAAGAAGAAATTGCATCAGGTATGTACGATGTTACACTAGCAATTTTGCTGTTCAAACATTGGATTTTATGACTGATTCTTTCAGAGCGATGCTCAAGATGTTATACCAATGCCAGTGCCATCGAGTTACAACGACATAACCCAAAATGCAAATATAAGAGACCATGTTGGTATAGTCTGGTATGATCGGACGTTTTTTGTGCCAAAATCATGGCAGAATCAACGAGTTTGGTTGAGATTCTCTTCTGTGTCTTATGCTGCTCAAGTGGTGAGTGTTTTCTTTGGATTAAATTCTGTGAACTTCTGGCTTCCTGCTAGTGATGATACCCAATCATCAACAAAACTTCTATTCTTTGTGGTCTTGTCAGCGATGCAATTTTTATTTTGAGTGTAAATGTAAATAATAACTGTAAATATTTAAAATTTTAGTGGGTCAATGGTGATTTAGCTGTAAACCACGAGATAGGCCATCTTCCTTTCCAAACTGAAATAACAGCCGTTCTGGAATATGGTAGAGAAAATAGAGTTACAGTAGCTTGTGATAACACTCTACTATCTGACACTGTACCACAAGGAAGCGTTGTTGAAGTGGAAACGTAAGTCTAAATCAAAAGAATACTTTGTAGCTTTTATACTCAGTTCAAAAAAAAATTGACGCAATTGATTTTTGACCTAACTTTAATGTCTTATATTATTTGAACCAGCCGATTTTTATTTTTTGTTATTTGTTGGATGGCAATTCCGAAAGACGATTATTCATTGTGATTAGGAATTCATTAAAAAACATGGCAACAGTGTAAGTAGAGTAAGTGGTTTATTTATAATATCCAGTTTATCGACTGCGTCTGGGTTAGATTAAAAAAAAACCTAAAATTGTTGAGTACATCGGACAATGCCTTTTGTCTCCGAACCTTGCTCAAAGATTTTACTACATCATGATCGTTTTATTTAGTTTCGGAGGCAAAAGTTATTATATAATCCAATCAAGTTAAAATCTTAACAAATTTTATTAGAACAAAAAAGAATTCAGTGTCTAATTTTCTAATTTTACTATTAACAAAAATTCTTATTTTATAGTCTTGTTTTTACTCAAAAAGCGTTAGAGTTGGAAGTTTGTAACGAAAACACTTCACAGGCACAACACATCCATTTGCGTACTTGAGTTATCTTTACAGATGATTAAAGATTCTTCTTTTTGCAGTGTTTTGGAAATAAAATCTTGTTGTTTTAAATGCTCTTGTTTTAAAAATGCCATAATTACATGATCGTGAAGAATGAAAAGAGTTGGTTTGAAGTGGTGTGTCATACTTAAGAAACGTTAATTCCCGCTCCGAATCAATTATTGCCAAAACAAACATAAAAAAGTAAAGTTGATCTAAAATTTCCTGCTAAACAACAAGTGTGATACATCACAATTGAAACTGAAGAAAAGACCACCTAATATGTTCAAATCAAACATGGCCACCATAAGAAAAAACATAAGTTGGTTTCTCAACAATCTTTAAAAATAACCTGAGTACTCAATTATTTTTCTCATGCCTGTGCAATGTTTTTGTTGTTTTGACAAACTTCTAACTTATTGACCAAAATCAATGTCTACTCATCCGAATAGGTACATATTTCATTTCACATTAAATTTGCCAGATATCAGAAATGGTAACACAACGAAGTAACACAACATTGGATTGAAACGTTCTGTAATTGCGATATAGTATCTTCACAATATAAGCAAGTCGCATGTTAAAGAAATATTTGAATTGACTTAATGTTATTGGAAATACAAGCAAATACAAACTTGTACCGATTTTTTTGCCCACCGTGTAATTATAAACTTCTGTACGTAAATGGAAAAACGCAAGAAATGATGTTAGAAATATTTGTTGGAAGATACTACAGTTCTTCAGAATTCCCTAAACTCCTTAAGTTAAAAATGTGTAGGGCAATTTTAGAGATAAATCAATGAATAAAAAAACAAAATGCTCGTAAAAGATAGTGTCAGCACTTTCTATACCATTGCTTGATTAACACACAGGGTGTCAAAAATGAGAAAAGACATGGTTCCAGTTTTTTTACTACTGTCCAGGATACATTGAAAAAACTTCCTCCTCTTTAATTGTTTTTTAAAGACAAAGAAATTGCCCACCACCAAACAAAAAAAATAATAATCGTCCTACTGGTTTAAAAAATACTTTAGTACGATAAGTACAGTAAATGACCTTAGTACAAAATCGTTTGACAAAATTTATAAAAGCGTCAATATCTCCAAAACTAACGATTTTTTTGCTAAGGTGGCATTTAGATATTCTGGTCAGTTATGAGTTGGCCTATCAGTAGACCCTGTCTTTTTTAGGTTATAATTTGTCTGTTTCATTTTAGTGACACTGGTAAAGACTATATCCAGTCATACAGCTTCGACTTCTTCAACTATGCTGGCATCCATAGGCCTGTGACTTTATTCACTACTCCTATCGTATACATTAAGGACATAACAGTTGATACCAAGATCGATGGTACCACTGGTATTGTTGACTATAACGTCACTTTCTATCCAGAAGATCAAGCAGTCAGCTGTCACGTAGACCTAATAGATCGTGATGGTCTAACAGTTGCTACCAACACAGATACAGGAGTCCCAGAAGGAACATTAACCGTAAAATCTGCAAAGTTTTGGTGGCCATATTTGATGGACAAGAACCCAGGATACCTCTATACCCTGAAGGTTAATAGCTCTCATGTATTTTTTTGTGAAACATTTGTATTTAACGTCCCTAAGAATTGGTAGGTAATAAAATTCTAAATCTCCATTATTCTTCCAGGTTCAACTCATCTCTTCGACAGATGGCAGCTTAATAGATGTCTACAGACAGAAAATTGGCATTAGGGAACTATCATGGGACAATACGACATTCCTCATGAACAACCGACCTTTGTATCTCCACGGTTTTGGTAGACATGAAGATTCTGACATTCGTGGTAAAGGTTTGGACCTACCTACGACGCTAAGGGACTACAATCTGATCAAATGGGTTGGAGGTAATGCGTACAGGACCTCTCATTATCCATACGCTGAAGAGATTATGGATTTGGCAGACGAACAAGGAATCATGATCATAGATGAATGTCCAAGCGTCAATACTGAGTTAGACTTTTTGAGAGATTTTTGTGGTGTTTGTGGATTATATTTTGGGGTTTTAGGTTCTTCTCAAGTGCCCTGTTAGTGAAGCATAAGCAGTCCTTGACTGAGTTGATCAAAAGGGACAAGAATAGGCCTAGTGTGATTGCGTGGTCTATTGCCAATGAGCCAAGGTCACAAACATTAGCAGCAGGAGCTTATTTTGGGTAAGAGATGGATTTTGGAAAGCTTGCCTTGTGCCAAACAACCCCCACGAAGGGGTTGTTGGTACAACTAACCTAAACGGAAAATCCAACATGTTTCCCTAGCTGCTTACGATTTGGATCTACTGTAATCACCAGTGGCCGGACAAAAATGTATATTTTCCAGTGTTGTGCACGGGACACGTGCTGGGACGCGGCTAGCCGGTCTGGCTTCGGGTCATGGTGCACTACACCTGCTTAGGCGTTGATCGAGTACAGTCGCTTGCCTTGTTTAAATTTCCGCTTCGTCGATAAATAATTTGAGCAGTTTCTTTCAATTGTGTTGTTTCTTAAAATTTTGTGTGAATATCTGTTTTTATTTTCCATTTCGAATTTGTTCTTCTGTTTTATACTTAGAGTTGAATTATTTTTTTATTTTATAGTTGTACTTAGTTTGAAAATCCTGCAATGAATCGTTTGCTAGCTGAGTTTGGCAATACTTTCACGTTCGTTAAGAAAGGGGAAGTGGTTTGCAATTTCTGCTCACGAAATTTAATTATTCGTAGTAAACAATGTGTTCGGGCTCATGTAAAAACAAAAAACACATGGAAATAAATGTATCAAGAACGTCAACTAAAAACTTTTTTGATGATTTATGTGAAGCGTTTATTTCTGCTAATATACCTTTCACAAAAATTAATAATCCCGTTTTTAAAAAATATCAAGAAGTATACTGGACGAGACTTACCCGATGAATCCACAATTAGAAAATATTACGTACAAGGGCAATATGACAAGACAATTTCTAAAATAAAGTCAAAACTATCCGATAAATATATTTGGGTTTCTGCAGATGAAACTACGGATATGAAGGGTAGATGTGTGGCCAACGTCGTTGTCGGATTGTTGGACCCGCAAGACTTATATAAACCCTATTTAATATCTACTCAGTTTCGCTGTACCGTCAAAGCTGAAGAGATATGTACAATAATAAATGACGCCATAAAAAAAGTAGGAATCACAGACGCTACCAAAGTATTACTGTTTGTTTCTGACGCTGCTGCGATTATGTTAAAAGTTGGAAAATTACTTAAATAACATTTTTCAAATATTCTTCATTTGACATGTTTTGCACACGCTATTCATAGAATTTCTGAATTTATTCGGGAAAAATTTCCAGACGTGAATACGCTAATAAGCACATGCAAAAAAATTTTATTGAAAGCTCCTTCCAGATTGTCTCTTTACAAGGAAAAGTGCCCTAATCTACCTTTGCCGCCACAACCAGTTATTACGAGATGGGGTTAGAAGCGGCAATTTTTTATGCAAGAAACTTTGATATCATCAAACCCTTCGTCTTAAATTTGCCTGATGAAGCAGTTAGTATTAAAGACTGCAAAAAAGTACTATCATCACAAGATTTGCATGAACAATTGAAATTTATTGATACAAATTTTGCGCAAGTATTGCCAACCATAAAGTTTCTAGAACAACAAAATGTTGAACTTGCAAGCAGTTTTCAAAGGATTGAATCTCTGTACGAAAGGTTACGAAGCATTGAAGCACCAATCAGTAAAAAATACAAAAAAAAATTGATGCGGTCGTACATAGAAATCCGGATTTTAATATCTTAAAACAAATCTCTACGAACTCATTTACGGATGAAGGAATTTCTCAAAAATATTCCAATTTGGTGTTGGTTTATTCTTTTGCGCCTGTGACTAGCTTCGATGTAGAAAGATCATTTTGAATGTTTAAAGACATTTCAAAATCTAAGCGAAATAATTATACTGAAGATAGTTTAGAAAAATATGCAGTAATACAATCGTTCAATGCATATCCAAGAAATGAGTAAAATATTTCAGTGGGCACGTGTTGCTTATAGTTACGACAAACATTTAATATTAAATTCACTCGGTTTACTACCGACCGCCAGCCGCTTCGCGCCTATGGATATCAATCCGATCGACCGCATAAGTCGTCATTGACTCATGCGTGCCCGCTACGCACACTCATAGCTGGGCGACTTCTAGCACTGCGAGACATACATGTTTGTCCGGCCACTGGTAATCACAGATAAATTGTATTAATTGCCATAAAATTGGCTTTATTTGAAAGATAATTCTTTACCATTTCTATATTTGAATATGATTTCTGGCATATGGCCACCGCGGCTGGCTCGGATGAAGTCCAATCGTGAGATTGGACTTCATGATGAAATGGCAAACCAAACTAAAATAAATCACATGGTAGCTGACAAAATGGCGGTCAATGAAAACAGTGGTGCCAACTTAAAGTTCTATACCTCTAAAAAACAACCGTTACATCTTCGTCTTTACTTTTTCTTTTAGTGAAGTTGCTGAGCATGTTAGATCATTAGATCTGAGCAGACCAATCACCATCGCCATTGCAAGAGGTGTCTACGAAGACCAGTCAGCTCAACACTTGGATATAATAAGTTTCAACAGGTACAATGCTTGGTATTCGAACGCTGGTCAATTGAACATGATCACCAAAAATGTGGTTGACGAAGCGACTGCGTGGTTTGAAAAATTCAATAAGCCAATCCTCATGTCCGAGTATGGAGCTGATACCTTAGAAGGACTTCACATAGTAAGATATTCCTGGTCGATTTGTTAGGTTATGTTGAAGCAAGATGTACTTTTTAGTCTCCTGAGTTCATATGGTCCGAAGAGTATCAAGTGCACTTATTGTCCAAGCACTTTGAAGCTTTTGACCAGCTAAGGGCTAAAGGGTTTTTCGTTGGGGAGTTCATATGGAATTTTGCTGATTTTAAGACTGCCCAAAGTAAGTTTTATTTATCATAGACTCTTTATTGGTTTAAGACATGAACAAGAATAGTAATGATAAGTCGCTGTAATGTTTGTTCTAGCTTATACGAGAGTTGGTGGCAATAAAAAGGGAATTTTTACGAGGAATAGGCAGCCTAAAGCCAGTGCACACCATCTTAGGAAAAGGTACTTTAAACTTGCTAAAGAGTTATACAACACCACACTACCTGATGATCTATACTACTACACATCGACTGAAGTTAGGCATGATGAACTATAGTTTTATTTTAGTTATATATTTCATAATAAATTAATTATACAATTTGATTTGTGTTGTCTCTTGTATGTATAATCATTGTCTGGACACGACTTGAGTGCAGTGGCGGACTGGCCAGGTGGTGTCAGGTTGCCCGATGGCAAGTGGGCCCCCCTTAAGACAATATGTTGAAAATATTAATAATATATTTATTTATACTCAAACTTGCACGGGACCGCCTTAAGAATTTATTTTTATGTTTGGCAATAAATAAGAACCCAATAATAAAATTGCATGGTGAGTTTTAAGAAACCCACTTTGGGAAACAATAAAAATTCTCCACAAGGCCCTTGTTAAGAGAACTTGTTAAAATGTATTACTATTTGAACATGAAACTTTTTACTGGACGTTTATCTTTCATAAAAAACAAGTTTTTTTTAAAATTTGGTTGACCTGGTTCTGGCAAAAATATTATTCATCCGAAATTGAAATACCAATACGTCACAAAGTACAGAATTGTTATGGTATGACGTGGTAGTTTCTACCAAGAAAAATTAAAAATAAAAAAGTCAATGCTATGATGTACAAAATTAAAACTGAAAAAATCGGATAATTGATATACAGGAAAAAAATGTGGAATATTTGCTGAACATATGAAAGGGACCAAAATAAATCAAATAAATAAAATTTTACTTTGGTACAAAAATGAATCACTTATACAGAATGTTCTTTTATACATGCAATAAAAATAAAATTAAGTTTATTTATAGAATAAAATTTGTAAATTAAAAAAAAAACAAAAAATATAGAAACAATGTTGCGCATTTTTGCATTGATCAATGATATAAAAAGTAATACCTTTGTTTAAATGGAACACTAGGTATATTATTGCAATTTTTGATGAAGATTTTTAGCCTAATTGTTTTGACTTCAACTTATCTATTATCAATATATATATAACTATTATCAACTGTTTTTGAGATATTGTGAAAGGATTGTCACAAATGAGCAAGGTAACTAACAAGAATAAAGAAATAAAAGAACTCATTTTGGATAGTAAAAGAGTCGCATTTTTTACAGTTATTATTCATTTGCTAAAGAAATTAAATCCTAATATGACTTATCCCGAATAACTGGAGATTTGCTAAATGTCAAATAACAAGAATTTTAAATGGAACACCCCGTATATCTTGACATATTTCGAAGGATCGATAAATCAAGTTTCCTAAAATGTCTAAAAAGTCGGTAGGTCTATCGTCAATAGCTAAAAAGTTATTAAGCATCTAATTTAACATTTATACGCATACAAAAAATATTTCATAAATTAATATAACATATCTAGTTGCCACGACAAAATTCAGCAATCGCACAAATGTAATGAGTCTTCTGCAGCAACATTTAATCATTGCAAACTGCTACTATGAGTTACACAAACGAGCAATTTATGACCATCCAAGAATTAGTTTTATTAGTACCAGTCGAAAATTATTTAAAATTTTGTATTTATTCACGTAATGTTCTAAACTATTTAAAGAATTTTAATAGATCCTTTTGTTGGTTGTAGTGGTCTAACGCCTTAACCAGCTAAATCGCCAGTTTAATTCATTTATTTCGGGACATGTTAAGTAATAAGTTTATGGAGATGTTCCTACTGATAACAAAAACAAGGAGTGATTTGGTAGCAATGTGGTGTTCTTCAGAAATCCTAACATTTCTGTACTCTCATAAGAATAAATATTTAAATAAATGGATAATTGTAAACTGAATAAATAATAATTATTTCAGTACGATTGTCAAGAGTGCACATATCAACCGTGTCAGGTCAATGCGTTTCAGTCTTGCTTCACATTCTTGGTGGAAATATTACATTTTCCATGGTCCCCACAAAAATATTTTGACGCCTCCTTATTACTATTCTTCACGTTCGCTATAGTAGTTATAAATATTAATAGTAATAGTTATAAATAGTAATATTCCCATAAATTCTTTCCTCAATATGTCTACAGAGTAACAAATCAAACTCGATTAAATCAGGCAATCTAGTTTTTCAAAGCGTTGGACCACCATGAACAATTTAATGTCATTGATAAATACTACCTATTTAAAAAATTTTAGATTGATATATAAATTACTAATTCTTTAAAGAAAATAAATATCACAAATTATACCTTTGTATAAATCAAAATTGCAGAATGCTAAGCTGCTGCATGAAAAGAAGAATTATTCTAATTGAGAAATTGTTGAATTTCGTCGAACAATCTGGATGTTTAATATTAATTTATGAATATTGTGCATAAGTTACAAATGTCACATTAGATGCTTAATATCTTTTTAACTGTTGATGATAGACCACCGAGTTAGACATTTTAGGAAAGCTGATTTATCGATCTTATATATGTATTGTATTTATTCGTTCTATTTCTTATTTTTAACATTCTATTTCATAACATTTTTGTAAGTTTTTCTTTGTAACTCTTTCATTTTTTCCCCGCAATATTCTTCCGCATAGTAAATAAGATACCTACTGAGTAAAACGTTTCATATGGACTTATTATTTTTTCAATTTATGACAAAGTTATAACCGGTTGAGTTATTAACAAAACCGTATTCTAACCGGCGCCAACTTCTTAAGCAATTGAGAAAACCAATAAGTCCATATGATACTTTTTAGTAGGTACTTTAGTAGGTACTTTTTACTCAAAATGATATTTGTTTTATAGAAGAAAAAATTAATAGAAAGCTTGATATAAATTTATTGTTCATTTACTTATTCAATTTATGTTGATTTTGTTTTAAATATTTTTATTTAAATTTATTTACTTTCTATGGTTGTAATGTGTAGTGGGTGTGTTCAAACGGCTGAATTTTTCAAGGAATTGAGAAAACAAATAAGTCCTTATACAAAATTTATTCAGAATGACATTTGCTTTATAAAAATAATTTTCGGGTAAAAAGTGGGACACCTGTATATATATATACCGGCAGGATAAACAAAAAAAGGTGGGCCCCCCTTAGCTTCCTGGCAACCAATATTTTTGGACCCACTCCGCCACTGCTTGAGTGTCTCCAACTGTATGTGAAAGTCAAAACGGTTTCACAGGCGCTGTGAAGCTAAAATGGAGAATGGACTATTCCTGAATAGTCGAATGTCTTGTTTACGGATGAGTCAAGGTTTTGCCTTAACATGGTGGATGAAAGAAAAATGGAGAAGGACTGGTGAAAGGTTTAATCAGAATTTGAAATTCCTCCCTACACCATAACCGACCCACCATTATAACTTTTCCGTTCAGTTACAAATGAATGGAAAGACAACCCCCTTCATGTTTTGCCGGTGAGGGGTCGATGACAGCCCAAATCTACATTTTACAGCAGTATAAGGACTTAGTGGGCAATAATTTTATATTGATGCAGGATAATGCCCGACCACACACCAAAACAATGAAACTTCTTTGAAGCTACGGGTATCACCACATAACAGTGGCCTGCGAGAAACCCCGATCTGCACCCTATAGAACATTTGTGGGATGAATTAGGGAGATGGGTGAGTTCTCGCGAAAGGCGTTAAGAACGTCACACAGAATTGGCTATACATTAGTGGAAGAATGGGATTGTATACCAATGGAGACGATAAGAAACCTGATTTCCAGTATGCCTCGTAGTTTTATTAAAAAATAACTGGTATAAATAATGCTTAAAATTATAGCTTAAGTAAGTCTTCACTCAAACACATCATTCCTCGTTAGCCAATTTCCCATATCTCGTTGAATTCTTGTTAAGTTGTTTCATAATCCATCCATAATACTCTGACACCCTTGTATACACCTCGGGTATTTTAATTCTGCAGTCGTCAGCACCAAACGCCACAATACCAATCTGTGTGGTCGGTGGTGAAGACACCAGGGGGCCTCCACTATCACCATCACAACTACCATCGATTTGGTCAGCATTGAAGACACATATGTGACTGGGGTAGACATACGGGTAGTAATTTAGACATTCGTACCATGGTACAGTCCTCACGGTTACTTGCATCAGTTCTTCAGTGGATTCTTCGATAATTTCTTCACCAACATCAGTAAAACCCCAACCTATCACTATAGCAGTTGTACTGTCAGCAATATCGTTGATATAAGTTGGGTTAAGCTTTATCGGTACTATTTTATCCCCAAAATCGAAAGATCCAAAGATCTTCATCATTGCTATATCATTTAAAAGGCGGTCTTCGTTGTAGTTCTGATGTATGGTTAGTTCTTGTACTTTATACTTCAGACCATCCCTCCAGTACACATTACCAACTGATAATAGGTATTCATCAGCTGGTATTACTTCTTTTTCCTCTGTGTAACAACAATGTGCTGCTGTTAACGTCCAGTGCCTTGAAATAATGGTCCCTCCGCAGATATGAAGTTCTTCAACTATAATTGCGACCATAAACCGATGGCTGCCTATGTCTACCAAAGTACCATTGATTATACGAAGTCTTGGTTCATCTTTGATGATTCTATGGGATACAATATCGGTGTTGCTTGTTTTGATTACTTCTGGACCATGGATATGTCGTATCGTCATCAATACGATAACAAGTGGTGTTAAAAGCATTGTTATGGATTATAATTGTGTTTCGCGGCCATTTTGGTATACTAAGCATAAACGAGGAGTCCACACAATAAGGTGTGGAGGAGTTTGCGATTGTTATTGTGATCACACATGCATTAAATCTACTATCTTGTATTTTCCATACAAAACATCGTGCTGAAGCGCCTCGTGAATTCCGACGCTCTTCGGTCTTTGGTGTGGTGCGGGGAAGGGAGTCGTTAGCGGTGCTGTCGATAGTGAGAGAACCGCGGACAGCTGATTATTAGCAATACACAAAAAGAACGATAACTTGTCAAGGTAGTAATTTTAACTAACAGAATTAAATTCTTATATTTGCAGAATTTTGATTATAATATGTGACCCGATACCAGAGAAATGCACTAACTGCCGTCTCTCGTTTCGATAGTATTGACTCCTTTGTTTGACGGCTCATAACTCAAACTACTGAACAGAAAAAAAAAGAAAAAAATGATATAATGTGTGTCATACTCCTCAATCATTTCTACATAAGTTGTATGACTATCAACTTTTTTTGCCTTTCCGTGTAAACATGAGCGCGAGAGATGTGAAAATATGTACCCGATTTTTACATTTCCAAATTAACGGTCGTCTCGAGAAATTTGACATCCATCAATAGATACCAACCCCTGCCCAAAGCAGCTCAACATTAAAAATAAGTTGAATTTAATATAAAAAAATAAAAAAGAACGTTAGTTTTACTAGAATAAATTTACATATCACAGTCATTAACTTCATAAAAATTTAAAAAATCTGATGTGGCCAGGCACATGACTTTATCATACTATATATAAAATTAATGGTTTAGCTGCATGCGATTCCATTAACCATTAACACAAATATATTAATTAAAGAAAATACACATTATGAATTAACATAATTTCAAATGATATAAAACAAACGGTGCCTTGCGCCGTGGGCGCTTATCCGAAATTGTATTTACAAATTTGAAATCTTTACTATTTACCCGCCAGTGAGTGAATAGCTTGACGGGTATAGTTTTAAAAACAAACAACGATAAAACAATAAAAATGCTGCACTCAAATATTTAAAATAACGTAAAACGTTTTGATCTAAATATTAATAATAAAACATGGACACACACAGCACGCACACGCAGCTACCGCCACCGCCTTCGTCGTCTCCTTCGTTGATCGGGCTCAACGTCATCTTCATCGCTGACGTCCCGGTCAGCATCTATTTGCAGAGGTCCTGCATCCGCTTTGCCTTCGTGCTTGTCCCCAGGCTGGTCAGGTGGTTCCGGCGCAGAGCTATTGTCAAAACATCACCGTATGACACTGTCTGTCATTAGTTGTCACAGTTCTGTCATTAGAATTAAAATCCTGGCTACTTATTTTTAAGGCCCACACGACCGATCTCAATTTAAATCTGCTCCTGCAGCCAAACTATTAATTTTACCAAAAAATGTCATAGACATAAATGATACAAAATTTCCTCTTCTTTAATTTATTATTTAGATGTTTTGCCGAAATTACAGAAATGGCGGCTCATTTGCAAAATCCTTGAAAAATGCTTGGAGGAAACATTCAGTTCCTTTGGACCCTTTTGAGCCAAAAGCTTCTCAGCTCTAAGTTTGGTCATGAAACTTCTAAATATGAAGTTTCGTCGCGATACCTTTAGTAGTTTCTCCGGAATCGTCGCCACAAAAATCGGGTACACACACACACACATACACACACACACACACACACACACACACACACACACACACACACACACACACACACACACACACACACACACACACACACATTTTTTGTACCTTGGTCAAATAACTTTTGAAACAAATAATTCAATTAACTTTTGAGTATAGATATCAGCGCATTTTACATATTTCCAATAACTTTAATTTGTTAAAAATACAATAATCTAAGCAAGTGACTATACTGGCTAACAATGAACAAAATCGAACAAGTGAAAACTGTTTCTGGTGTGCTTTCGTAGAATCTGAACATGAAATCAGAGATTTTGAATTGTGTCTAGTTTTTATCACTGATTTACTACAACAACTTGTGTCAATTCCGAATTGCGGCCTTCAGATTCAGATTTTACGGAAAAATTATACCAGAAAGAGTTTTTATTTGTTTTTTTTTATTAGGTTAATAACTGTCGTATATCGTATATAAATGTTTTTTTTTTTAATATTATTAATCTAAACTTATTCTTGATTTTGAGGGCCTCATCGGAACACTTGTTAAATATATTGATTTTTTCAAATTTCACAGGAATAGAGTATGAGATTATCTTGCATTAAATATAAAAGTTCACAAATAAGAACCTCCCTATCAATTTTATCAAAAAGAGGACATTTTAGGGAAAATCTGGAAAATATACAGTGAGCGCGTAAAGTATGGGAACACAACAAAATCTCAAGAACGGTTTGCTATTTTAAAAAATCCTCGAACACGTCGATTTATAATTATCAAAATACACCTTATCATATTCAAATTAATTGTTTTTAACATATGACGTCATCGACATTTTTTAAAATGACAAATCTAAATTTTTTAATGGATTTGACAGATCTTTTAAGTGTCTTAGTGGTAGCATAATATTTTTATGGCCTTACATAAGAACATTTTCGAAGGAAAGGCAATTGAAGGTTATGAATTAAAAGTGACAAATTCTCCGGAACGGCTCGACCGAATTTAACGACATTTTGGAATTAGGTATTTTGCAACCATGTAAAGTCACTGGCGTTATTATCGTTGATGCAACGTTTACAGTTTCTGAGATATAAACTCAAACTTTTGAATTTGAAATAGAACAACCTGTATATTTTGACATTTTCTGTTAGTGTTTATTATATCAAAAGCATCTAGAAATTGACAAAATCATTTATTACTTAGGTCTAAAAATTAACAAGGAAAAAATTGATAACAAAACATTATTACATTTTCTACTGCAACTACTCTAGTTGGTTTATGAGGATTCTCAACCATCGACAATACCACATTGTTTTAAATTTGTACGTTTTATTTTTTTGTTGTTGTTATTTTTTGTTATCAATTTTTTATTTGTTCATTATTAGACATAATTAAAAAAGGTTTTTGTTAACTTCTAGATGTTTTTGATATAATTTTGTAACAAGCGTAGTAACAGTGAACAGGCAATGAAAGACTGTAACAGAAAATGTCAAAATATACAGGGTGTTCTATTTCAAATTCAAGACTTTGAGGTTATATCTCAGAAACTGTAAACGTTGCATCAACGATAATAATGCCAGTGACTTCACATGGTTGCAGAATATTTAATTCCAAAATTTCGTTAAATTCTTTCGAGCCATTCCGGAGATTTTGTCACTTTTATTTCATAAACTTCAATTGTCTTTTTCTCGAAAATTTTCTTATGTAGGGCCATAAAAATATTATTAAACAGACAATTAAAAGTTTTGTCAAATTCATTAAAAAAAATATAGGGTTGTCATTTAAAAAAAATGTCGATGACGTCATCTGTTAAAAACAATTGAAGGTAAAAAAAATAATTTGATATCATAAGGTGTATTTTGATAATTATAAATCGACGGTGTTCAAGAATTTTTTAAATCAGCAAACCGTTCTTGAGATTTTGTCATGTTTCCATACTTTACGCGCTCACTGTATATCTGCTAACCCTAATTCACATTACATGTTACACTTTACATATGTTAGTAGTGATATAACTATAGGCATTTCTGTACTTTTTGTGTTACTAAAGAAAAATTAAAATGGTGAGTAAAATGATGGTAAAATGGGAATTTTTGACAGGCGCGCTGAGTATTCTGAAATCAAAGGGTTGGCCACACTGGGTCAGTGAATCCGTCGGTTTTTGTGGACTTGAATAATATGGAGTTAGCAGATTTTCCGATTAGTGGTGAATACTAAATTAAGAATCCTTGATAAACTGAAAAATATTTAAAAAGTATGCCCGATTATTTTAATTAAAAATTGAAACTATTATAACAATTTCGTTATATTGTGGCCATAAACGCTGTTCTAGTCACTAATGCATCGTGCGATCCCCCACTACCGGCAGCGTCGCTGTCGATCCGTTCCCCCGCACCACACCAAAGACCGAAGAGCGCCGCGCGAATTGCGGCGATCATGAGATGCTTCAACACGATCTTTTGTAGGGAAAATGCAAGATAAACAATGATTCTGTAATAAACTTTAAACATATGATTTATTAGGTAGCCTATGATCGATACTTCGTCATCCTAGCTCTTCTAATAACGGAATTGCTGGCATTGCATAATATAGCTTCTTGTGGGTCAACCACTAACCCGATCATTTTACAAAAATTCACGTTGAAAGCTAACATTCCGCAGGTGATTTTACTTTTTATTTAGTTGAAATCTATAGATTATTTCCGGAGTAATTAATTGCTAAAGTTAAACGAATGAAATTTACAGGACAAAAACAGCACCAATTCTTCTTAATTTGGAAAAATCGGGTAAACGCCAAACAAAGAAAAAGTGTATGCTATGTGTCCAGAAAATGTTAATGACGTTAAAAACCGGATTACTGCGACAACAATTAAACTATAACCTATAAAACATACTTTATTATATAACAAATATTGATAACAAATCATTCTACTTCATCCCAGGTGTTGGGCAAGCATCAGGTACAGAGTGTCTCATCATCATGGAGATGACTGGCCATGGAAAGACCCTAAAATAAACGAAAGATAGTACGATATCTACGATACACTCAAAAACAGCTTTGAAGTGGTTGATAATCAACAGAAAAACAACTTGAAACTTTATCCGAATAATGAATTAATTATAAAATAAGCAAATCATTATTACGTTATTATAGCAAATCAAGTATTACATACCATTTTAGCCAGAAAACGTATCTGAAATGTCGTGGCAACATCACATATAAATCCTCCCTCAAAATACCAGTCACAACACTATTTGCCACGTCTTCAGATGATAGAGTGGGGGTATATTTAGCAACAACATCGTTAAACATTCCCGTGTTTTGGATGAAGAATGGACAGACAACAGTTGTTTTTATTCCTTTAACATCTACACCAGAAAATAAATTTGATTATTAGCACATTACTTGATTATCTGAGTACCGAAAAATATCGGAAAACATACCTAAAGCTTCTAGCTCAATTCTCAGGGCTTCATCGAAGCCAACTGCTGCAAATTTGGAAGCACAATAGTCTACAAGCTTGCTGCAACCCATGTGGCCAGCCATGGATGCAATGGTGACGATATGACCTTTTTGACTCTTGATCATGTTCGGCAAAAATGCTTTCGTGGTCTGAAAATTGGTTACTTAACATATTGCTGGTTATTTGTTATGGTAGCTTACCCAAAAATGGGAGATGGCGTTCACATCAAATGTTCTTTGGATCAGATGATCTGGGGTGTCCAAAAAGAAATAACCTGACACAACTCCAGCATTGTTGACCAAAATATCTACCTGAAATGAAACGGATCATGTAAGTACCAGAAAAGAAATGAAAAGTTGATTGTGTTGAGTGAAAGAATTATAATTTCGTAAATTAACGAAATTGTTCGTTGAGTTAAAATGCGATATTTTAGGGTTGCCATAAAAAGTTCTTTGGTTAAAGAAATTATTAGTTTGTTGAAGGAATTAATGTGGACCCATTATTGACGAGAACTTTTTGGAAAAAATTTGTAAATGCTTATTTGATGAACATACGGCCAAGCGTCTAGCCGAGCGCACATGCAAAAAGTTTAGCGTGAGAGGTTACGGTCTAGAGACCTATACGGTCTTATCTTATTTGGAGAAATTACATGCGTGGTGTGAAATATAACATAAAATATCATAAAAATCAAAGATTTTGTGGAAATATCCTCGGTACGTTCGTTGAACTGACGCTAGCCGCACAATGTTACAGCTGTCTGATGTATGTACCGTGTGCTGTTCTTGATTAGTTGGTAAAAAAATAGCAGAAATAATTAGTGACATTCTTGGAGTATATAGTGATCGGGAAGCAGCAGATTTTCAAATAGAACTAACATGGCAAGCATTGAATCGTTTGGAAATACAGTCGCTTCTGCCTGATAACGTATCCACAGTCCACACCGGTAAAAAAGTAATGTCGGTTGAAGATTATTACAACGTTGGAGTGGATGACGTTTAATTATCATCTTTTGAACTTTGTTGTTGTGTTTTCTGCTATTTCACAAGTTGTAGTGTGTAAAACGTGCAAATCAAATGCGAAATTGGCCGAAAGTGGCAACCGTGACTTAGGATTTCAAATCGTGGTTTCTTGTGAGAATTTTGAACAAACTTTCATTCCAAGTTGCCGATTCGTTCAAAAATGATATGAAATGAATAGCGGAATTATCCTTGTCATGCGCATAAGATTAGGTGTAGATGTAATTGAAAAGTTTTGCACATTCAAGGACATTCCTCGTCAGATTTTTCACTCATTTTACGATAAAGTTGTTCGCACCATTTTTGTGGAAACAGAAGCATTGTCAACAAAGTATGCAGAAAGCAGCAGAAGAAGGGAGGGCTAAAAGTCAATTGAAAATAGTAAAAAAAAATGGCGTAACTGTCTCGGACGATGGAACATAGAGAAAACATAGCTTTTCTTCTCTGTATGATTGGCGGCGCTTATCAGCTGGAGAAATGTTGTTGATATTCTCATAAAATCTAAATACTTACTGCAAGCTTGCAAATTTTGGAATAAGAAAAGAAAATAAGAAAAGGAATGCATAGATCACGTGAAAAAACTAATGGCAATCGTCCCCGCCATTTAACAAAACCAGTTAGGGCCTCGAAGAGAAAGGGAAGTTAACCCAGAAGCCTATAGATGAGCTTTCAATTTATGATGGACTCGTCACAATCATGATTCAATTGATAACATGAAGAAAATAAATCTGGGCGACACTGTATCATAAATTCTGACCGATGAAATGCCACCTGGTGATTTCATTTTCATTTTCTCTTTCAAGTGGCAAAGGAATTGTGGATATTGCAGCAAGTATAGCTATATGTGTTGTCAATGATGCATTATCCAGCCTTATGAAGATTATGAAGGTATTATGTATGAGCATCTAGCCAAACTGCAATAATATCTTCGCGAAGGCTGACGCACGGCGCATCATATTTTCAGAGCCATCCCTGACTGATGTTGCAAAACAGGCCCGCCTGTCGTCAAAATCAAACAGAAAGAAACAAGAGGAGGAAAATGTTAATTTGAAAAGATATTAATATGGTCCAGGCTTCGCCGACTATAGTAAAATATAACAATTCTATACATCAAAATTACACAATATTTTAAACGGTGTTTCCTCAAAATCGCATTTTTCAAACTGGCCGGAACGATAACTTCAACTGATCTTCGTCAATTCACTTGAAATTTTATATCCAGCTTCAGAACAATATTATCTAGAGAAGTACGTACGGATTTTACGATAAGTTCGAAACTTTTTTTGTTATAAACAATTTTTAACCTAATTTTGTACGTAAAAGTGATATTTTGTGTTCAAACGTGCGCCATTTTGTTTTAAAGCGGAATTTTCTAATATCCGTACGTACTTCCCGAGATAATCTTATATAGAATCAATTCTTTTTTTGTTATTTGGCCAAGTGAAAAACTGCGTGCAAAATCTTTCCGGCCGTGCAACCCTGTCCGCCGGATGAGGTTTCCTTTGATGTCCTCTAACGCTGCTATTTTTTATTTATATTTGTTTTTTTTTTATTGTGAATATTCCTCAGAATATGAACAATAAGGGGCTTTAAGGAGATTTTGTAATTCATTTACTATATTGTAAAAATAGACCTACAAAATCGGCTATTTTTTCTCGCGCTAGTGTGGCATTACCACTTGGCTTAAACGACACCACAAAAATATCAGTTTTTGTTCAGGTTGCATCTAGAGTCTCTTCTATACATTGGCGTTTTTGTTTTCTTCAGTTTTCACGTAATAAAGGTTGCGAACAAGATTTTGATGGAAGCCGATATCTCAGGAACGAATGTTAGCAGGACAACGCAGTTATCATGTAAATAATCCTTATTTACTGCAATACATATCACTTGAATTTAATAACAACCTGAACAAAAATTGAAACGAAAAGCAATGCCAAATATCACAAGAATATACTTACATCGCCAACATCTTTCCTGACATCATCAGCAACTTTGTAAACTTCCTCCCTTTTGGTGATATCAATTTTATAACTGTAGATCTTCCCACCATCAGCTTTGACCATTCTGACAGTTTCTTCCATTCCTAAACAACAAATTTAAACAATAACCCATACACAAAAATGCAAATCGATTCTTACCCTTTTCGTTCACATCCCAAATAACAATAGTAGCACCTAATTTAGATAATTTAGTAGCTAGGAGTCGACCAATACCACTACCTCCACCTGTGATCAAAACAACATCACCTTTGACTGCTTTTACAGCTTCATACGCAGCTGGTAGAACGAAATTGATCAGCGAACGAACAGAATGTAAAACAGCGAATAATAAGAAGCCAAGAATTTCAATTGTGGTCTGGCAGATTGCTTGTATGTCCGCCATTGTTAATCTTATAATGGCGCGGCTAAATTGACTGCCTTCCTCGAGGAGTTTGTCAAGGAATGAAATGGAGTTCTAGTGTAGTACGGTTTGTAATATATTATCTAATACTTTATACGTTAGGTTGCTTATCATCGTGTTATCATCAAGTTCAATATTAAATGTCAAATAAACAGCGATTATTTCATTCGATCGATACGTTTTTTTGTCTTTTTTGCGGCGTTTTGCGGTAATCACGGATTCTAATGACTAAGTTATACTGGTTACTCAATGCGTGTTGTTGTATGAGTAGGTTCTATTTGTGATGAAATTTTTGGCAAGCGATATAGGGATATGACGAATCTATATAGCGGCTCTTCTAATGACTTCGTAAGATACTCTTTGTGATTAATAATGTTTATCTTATTTTTTTGAAAAGTACAAAGAAAAAAGTCGCTTACTTAGTCTAAATTTATATTATAATATGTTTAGAGCAGGTAGTGTACATAGATAGCAGCAAGGTTATATGTTTTTAGTTAGTAATTGATGAGCAATTTTACTGTTTCACAAGAAAAAATACCCAAGCATTGTAGACACTTGCACTGAAAAAGTTTTAGGTAAATTGCCTTCGAAACAATGGGCAATTTTGTTGCCCGAGGAATGACAGTAATTTGTCCATCAACAAGTAATTTTCCCATCCATTGTAAAATTACATTGTGAATTTACTTCTTGCACTGTCGATATACAATAGATTTATTGAAAATTACTAGCGACATTTATAATGCGTTCATGGTTATTAGAATATGAATACTACTGTTCCCTTCAATTTATAGTAATTTTCCTTAGTATATATCCAATGGGAAAAGGTAATTATTAAATACAGTACTGTAAATTTACTATATGCTATAGTAAATTTACAGTACTATATATAAATAAACGATTTATTTATATTTATCAACACACATTATTCTACCAAATAGCGAACACATTCAATTATTATGCAGCATTTATGCTCAACTGGTTGTTGAGAATTTTCTAGTTTCCATTAAAAATGATTAAATACGAAATAACAAATATAGTCATAAATACTGCACCTCAGACAAATGTTGCGACCCCATTTTTACCAGATTTTTGCATCAAATGCTCGAATTCGTATTCAAACGAGTCTGTGCCTGCAATCTGTAGTTTGCACAAGATAACTCTGTCACGCGGAAGACATCACGCGACGCGGAAAGCCAACAAGCAAGGAACAGCGTTCTGTAATTATCGCATTTCATCAGGAACGATTGTCAGTTTGTAAAAATGCAAGAAATAAGTCAACGATAAGTGACACTCTTCACCAATATGAAAAAACATGGAATTTGGATGACGTGTTCGGCCGGGACTATCACGAATAATTTCCCAAGCGGATGAAGAACGATTAAAATTAATTTTTAAGCAAAACAGAAAATTGACCGCACCTAAAACCACCTCTGAAGTCAATCGCGATCGTGAAAGACCAATTTTCGTAAGCACAGGGAAACGACGTCTCCAAGCGGAAAATCTGCATGGACGCGTTGCCGTACGAAAACCATTGCTTAGTCGGGGAAATCGTCAGAAGCGACTTCAGTGGGCACGAAGACATCTATTAAAACTTAATTATGTTGTTCGAAATGCTGCCCGTTCTGCTCCAAACATTTGAAAACACTTCGCTGTACTACTGTCCTCGTCGCTCTTCGGATTTCTTGCCGCTGAAGTCCATTAATGGCGGCTACTACTCTGTTAGTCAATTCTTCTCGAGAATTAACTGGTGTGGAATAGACCTGACTTTTCACATGACCCCAGAAATAAAAGTCTAATGGTGTTAAATCTGGTGAGCTTGGTGGCCACCGCCAGGGTCTCCTATTTCCGAACCACCTACCGCCACCTAACATCTGATTAAGTTGAATGGATACCACATGCAAAGAATGTGCCGGTGCACCGTCCATTTGATAAAAGCAGTCGCGTAAAATATTGAGGAAAACAGTATATCAAAAATTGTTCACACATCCACGCAAAATTTCTAAATATCTAGCACTATTTAAATTTTCGTTGTAAATTTCGTATCTAATTTCGTCCCCATTATTAAATGGGAGTATTTAAAATGGATTTAAAGAAAAAGTAACAATTTCTCAAAAAATATTAAAGATAGATATAGGGAACCGTAATATTGATTAATAGGGAATAAAATTTCCTACCGAATGGCGTATAAGTATACAGGATGTTCCATTTGAAAAAAATTAGTTCTTTACATTTGAAAATTCAATTATTGTGTTGTAAATTTTGAACACCCTGTATAAGATATCATGATATCATAAACATCGTCGTATTTGGCTATGTTTCTAGTTTTGGACCATCAATCATCAAACTGCTAGTTTCAATATTAACCGAGATATTCAGTTTTAAACGTCACCGCTAAAATCATCAAAAGATTAGTAAAATCAAAAAAACTCAAAAATGGTGATATTTAGGTATAGGGAACCCTTATCAAAAAATGATGTATTTTGATACGTAAAAACCAAAAATAAAATTATATCATTCCATTTAAAATAACAAAGTTGATACCGACTTCCGGTGACCGGACGTGACAGTTTACTTGAGAATATTTTAGCCGAAGAGCTCAGATCGAGTAAATTTTAATTCCAAAATTTCATGTTTCCAGAAATAGTAGAATATGAGAAACTTCTAATGTACCAGTTCCGTGAGACACCCTGTATATAACACATTGTCCAGGAAAACTACTAAACTAAGTTATTAACAATTATGTTAGATCTATGTGTTTCCCTGTAGATCACTCTATCTAACACCTAAACCAGTGGCGGCTAGTGCAGTAGACATACGGGGGTTGGAAGTAGGGTTGCCAGAATTACCGGCAAAAATAGATGAGATCGTCAAAAATATATCAATTTCTTTCTGTGATGACTAATTCTTGTATTAGGTATTAAGCCATCTCTACTTCATCTGTATTTTAATATTTCTTGCCCCTAAATTTGTAAATAATACTGTTTAAAAGGGCAGTACACTGTATTATTATGAAAATATAAAATATTTTTAGTCAACGCAAATAGATAACGATTACAATTTTCTTAATTACTATTATACTGTAGTGATGTAAAAACAAGTGTAATTACAGTTGCATTAAAAGGAAAAAATTTACTTTTAGCATAACACACAATTATCAAGATCAGTCAAACTTGTAGGTTATATTGATGGAATAAGAAACGATTGTGGGTTGATTGATAAGTGTATTGATTCATTACTCCATGGTTCATTATAAATTGTTGGTTATTGTTCAATCCTATTTAATTTCTTGTTTATTTCATGATTATTAATTGAATTGCCATTTTAGAATGCCGATAGATTTACTGGCAAAATTTTTTAGGTTATGACTATTCCACTATAGGTATAGGTAAGTGTACGTACAAAACCATAAAAATAAAGAAGAAATACGCATAAACACCGGACAGTTTATTTTTTTGACATCATTTATTTATAAAAACTTAGAACTAATATCAACAATACAAAAAAAAAGAACTTCTTCACTGTGATGTGTAGTTATAATTTTCTCTCGTTTGATATGTTTCTCCTCGTAACTGTTTCACTGGTAACCATTTTAGCATTGACAGGTTCGATTTTTGAACTCACTGTTTCAACAGTCAATGGTTTTGTTGTTGCAGTTGATATTGTTGTTGACGGACTTGCATCAGGAACCAAGTTTCTCAGATACATCGAGACAATAGCCCAAGGGAATATCCTAAAAAAACATTAACAATACACAGATAGAAAATTTTGTTTAATTCAAATAAGTATGCGTTGACAAATCTGGTGTTTCAATAGAGGCAAAGAAATATTTAATGTGGACCTATTACCTATAGACAAGAACTTTTCGGAGGGTACAGTAGAGCAAAATCTCCACGTTAAACATATATTTATTTGAACCAAATGTGATTTCTTTGGCAGAAGTAAACCTATCTTTAACGCAAAGTAAAAATATGTCATTGAAGGAAATAAACAAAATTGTATGTTACCATTTCGTCCAAAAGATATATCTAAATATCGACGGTATAAAGACATATATATCCTCGCGTAAAATTCCTCTGACCACTCTATCAGCGACATTGTTCGGCTGTAATTTCTGCACAAATCTAGCTTTGACATCATTGAACATCCCCGTAGATTGTATGAAGTATGGACAGACAACCGTGGTCTTCACACCTTTTATACCTTCAATAACAAAAACAACAAAAACATTAAAATTTATCATAACTTATCATCACATCATGTTACCCGTTGCCTCAAGCTCAACTCTAAGAGCTTCGTCAAAGCCAACAGCTGCAAACTTCGAAGCACAGTAGTCTACAAGTTTCTTGGTTCCTGTGTGACCAGCCATAGATGCTATGGTCACTATGTGACCATGTTGGTTTTCGATCATTTTTGGCAAGAATGCTTTAGCTGTCTGGAAGAAGTTGATTGGGTTATTTCCAGAACAACAAAAAATGAAAATCCAAGAAGTTGAGGCTTACCCAAAAATGTGAAATCGCGTTTACTTCAAACGTTCTTTGGATCAGATGGTCTGGTGTGTCCAATAGTAAATATCCTGATACCACCCCAGCGTTGTTGATCAGTATAGTCACCTGGAACAGGAATGGTATATAGCAGGGGTGGCCAACAAGTCGATCGCGATCGACCGGTCGATCGCGAAGCCAATTTTGGTCGATCGCTCGCGATGTCTTGACCTAATGTGTGATGGTGGGTTTAGTCACCTTTACATAGTAGCAAATAAGTCTGATTATAACCCTATTAAAAAATCGTTGTTAATTAATATACAATATACTACTTGAACAGTGAAGAACCTTTGATTTTCTCCCTAAGTATATAACCCTATTTTAGCGAATGTAGAAGATGAAAGATAGTTTCGAATCAAGAATCAAGTTTCGATCAAACAGAACTGTCCGTTTACCGATAGCAGCTTTTTGCTGATCGCATTGTAACGAAAACCGTTAACAGTAAAATGTGAGTCTAGTTACTCATGTATTTACAAATAAGCGTGTTTATTATCTTCTATCACTGGCCCAATATCTGAATTAATCCAACAAATAAAATAATTTCTAACACGGGCAATCCTGACTATAGCTTTGCTCTCAAAGCCAGTCTCCAGAACTATTGTCCGCAATGATAAACTTGGTCTCAGTAACTCATTCAAACTTCCATTCGACAATTCATAATTTGCCGAAATTCAAAGGAGCTACTCATTCAACAATAATCAACTTGCCAACATGTATTTCCTTTCCTTTTGCGTTCAAAACGCTAAAATTTTTCACTCAAAACATAGTCAAATAACTGCAAAAAGCAAACCACCTTTCAGCTCAGCTACATATATTAGCATGTTAAGCTATAACTTTTCAGCCAAACAAAATAAACAAATATTCGCAAGGGGTCATCCTTTCAGCTCATGAACGTAAACAAATAAGCATAATCATTCAGTTTAACAAGATAAACAAATATTAGCAAAGGGCCGACCTTTCATCTCCAACAATATAAACAAATATTATCAAATTGGTAACTTTTCATCTCATCACGATAAACAAATATTAGCAAAGGGCTCATCTTTCATCTCAAAAATTAAACAAATATTATCAAAGGAACAACTATTCATCTCAAGAAGATAAACAAATATTAGCAAAGGGCTAACCTTTCAGCTCAAAACCATTCAGATATTAGCAAGTGGCTAACCTTTCAGCCCAACAAAATAAATTACCTACTACGTCAGTAAAGGGCTGACACAAATATGTATTCGCAAAAAGCTACCCTTTCAGCTCAACAAAATAAATAAATTTTAGAAAAGGGCTCACCTTTCAGCCAAGCAAAATAAATTAACATTTGAGTAAAGAGCTGACCTGCAACTCGACAAGATAAACAAATACTCGCAAAGGAACTAACCTATCAACTCAACAAGATAAAAATATTAGCATATCCTAGCCTAGGCTATCCTTTCAGCTCAAACCCGATCAAATATGTTATTACTCGTAGATAAACAACGTAGGTAGATAAACAAGTTGTTTCAGTACAAGATGAACTCCCACGATCTATTGATAGATTAACAAAAGTTTAAAAATCTTCCATGTTAATTTTCCTGGCAAAAAAGTGTCGCGAAATCTTAAAACCAAATTTTCAGTCATTCTGTCCATTTTTATAATGAACTCTGAAAATATGAAAAGTTGAATCAGGAAATTTATTTTCTTTGTGCCTTTATATCGAAAATTAATAGGTGATAAATAAAAATGGGTTTTAACATATACTTTGCGTATCTACTACCCATAGCTCGCGGGAGTGCTACTCCTATGACAACATGTCGATCGCGGCACATTTTAAAGATAAAAGATATTAAGTACACAAAAGAATCGCTTGGAATCGCATAAACCACGAAATATCTATATTCTATACATGTTTAAACATGCGTGTAGCATGCTATAGTATTGCCAAAGGGTTGGGGCTTTCTTAGTTTTGCTCTGTTCATCAAAATACGCCAACATGACGTTTTCGGTGATGTTTTGCGACTGGAAAGTGATAGGGCATCATTCTAGTCAACTAAACGTCAAATCCCCCTGTCAGATACAATACAAGGACCACATTTACCTGAATAAGGAGTTATGCGAAGATCAAACCTACATCGTAGATATGATCGGGTTCAAATACTGCCGCGGGATTGTATATGCGCAATAAATAGTTTATTGAATATCAGCATGCACGTAGCAAGCTATAGTACATCTGAAGTGTTGAGGATTTCTTAGTTTATGTAACGTATATGTGACCTGCTCGGAAGAAAGGGGTCTTACTGCTAAAATCAAGTTTTCGAGAAATACGCGTCTAGAGTACAGCGCTGCCCGGCGCTAAATAATAGTATGCAGACATGTGTTTGAAGACTCATAACTCTGAAACTACTTATCAAAAGCAAATAAAATAAAGTGTGATATATTAGTTAATCGTTTCTATATGTAGTGTGTCACTATCAAAATTTTCTACGGTTCGGTTTAAAGATGAGCGCGACAGAAGTGTAAAGAGGTACCCGATTTCTGCAGTTTTTACTGTTTTAGATTCACTCGCCTTTCCATTTTTTCTTCTTCTAAACCTCTTACTGCAAAAATGTCAGATCATGATCGAGTAAAATTTGGAATCTCGTCTATTGATTATGCATTTATGTTTTCTTATGTTCATATGTAATACTGGTTGTAAACAAGTTTGTAAAAATCGGGTACGATTTCTCACAAGTCTCATGTTGAAGTTTAAACCTAAGAGACAGTGTTGATAGTTATACATGTTATATAGAAATGTTTCAGGGGTATTACGCAGTTTATTTGTTTTTTTTTTTCGTTAAGTCATTTCAGAGTTATGAACATGTTTGAGGTGTGTTTGAGTATGTTTTAGGGCACAGTTCACGTTGCTAATCAAGTCAAGTGCTCTGACTGCACATGTTGCGCAACTGTTTATGCACTACAAAATTATGAGATTTCTGCAAACTGAAACCTTCAAAACTTCAAAATTTATTATTTAGTAGTATATTATCTATTATTTTTTTGAGAAAGGTATCTTAGTATTACGACTTGTCACTGTGTGGTGATTTCGCCATTTATATTTCTATGTTTCGTTACTGCAGTTGCATACTATAATATCGGTGGTATTAAACAGTGAAAAATGAAGAAACCCGAAAAAGGCAAGCAATTTCTGAAAAGTTTATGAAATTCACAATTTGTTGATTTCAATTTTAGCCATTTCAAAAATAAACGTTTTAAGAATGAGTTTGTATGATTCTTGAGCTACTGGAGAATCAATAAATATCAATAAAAAGTGTTTAAACATGTTTAAAAAGATATGTTGTATTTTGAATACTACGGTTGCTGATAATAGGTACAAATAAAGTGTATTTTGTGTCATATTAATTAGTATAAATCATTTTGAATTAACAACATAAATTATTATTGCTTATTCCAGTCATACATATGTAGTCTAAAACTTACCACGATAATATTTCGTTGGTAATATGGTATAGTGCTCGAAAACAATTTTTTTGTGGGCATAAGAATGTATTTTTCTGTACAGCATTTACAATGTTATTCGACGTTATTTAGGTGTCTCAAAAAACAAATTAAAATGAAATTCGATGCCGAACAAATTCTCCAGCTATGAACCGAATGTTGTTTCTGCGTTTCGTAAACTGGAACGCTTTTTCTCGAGTATAATGTTTTCAACTGTATATCTCGAACGCACATGTCTGTTTGAAAATATTTTATTAAGTCGATTTCTTATTGATATTGTGCAGTTGATAAATTATTCATGTGAATTTTATTTTAAATAAGGAAAATGAAAATAGACATCACACCATGTGACAACGATGTACGCAAACAGTACCCTTTAATATTGATTCCACCCGCAAAAATATAATTTTGTGGAATCTTCTATCTAACTTCGCCAAATTTTGTAAAACCGTATTCCTTTTTTGTACGTCGTTTCCAACTTCGTCTTAGTTCTAGTTGTGTGCAACTATTTGTGATACCTCCATCACATGTAATTTTACTAAGTATAATTTATTCTAATAAACTACTTCCCCGAAATTAGAATTTGGTTTCTATTATAAGTGCGTGTAAATGTATAAGCCTCAACGGCTACCTAGCAGAATTAGGTAGACACCGCTATTAAACGTTAAGCGTTATAACAATTGTTTAGTAAGTTCTTGTTCTTCAAAGTAACTAATTAGTCACCGCCAAACACTTCTATTCTGACTATTATAATTATTAGACCACTATTTTTAAGTTAACTTTTTAGGTTATGTGTGAGTAAAATTATCCACAATAAGATTTTGTCATAAATCATAAGTTCTTAAGGGCAATTCTATGATATTTTTGGACTTTTTAGACCACCGAAAACTCTTCATAAACATTATCTAGAAACACTTTATTTAGCTCTTACATACGTATAGTTATATCTTATATTTCTTTCTAATTAGCGACACCTATTGTTCTAAGGTAATTAACTACATCCGCCAAACACAAAAAAACCCTATCCACACTAATTGACAACTGCATACACACAACTTTCTATTCATCTATATTCACTTTCCACTCTTCACAACACAGAGACCTAACAAACCAAATACAACTGCATAACACACTGCAATAAAAGTGCATTCATTAGCGTTTAAAATTAAAAAAAAATCGAGATTCGAGATGGCCTAAAAATAATACCAATTTAAATCTATGCCAGGCGGTTCATTGCATCATAAACCGACTTTTACTTTCAACCACAGACAATTTGCCCGCATTATACTTTACGATATGGTCGGCTATACTTACATGGCCTACTTCTGCAGTTGTTCTATCAGCCACTCTGTATACGTCCTCTCTGTCAGTGAGATCGCACTTGTACCCATACGCCTTGCCGCCTTCAGATTGCACCAACTTGACAGTCTCTTTGACACCTGAAATAAAAAAATAACAAAATTTAGTTATCATCATCGTAAAGCTCTTGAAATTCCCTTTAAAATGAGTACAAACACGCCTGGGTTATCTCTTTTAGTTTCGGAGATATTCCAAGAAATAACCATTCCATGGCATACTAAGATGGATAATAGAAATTGATATATCTAGCGAACTAATAAAGTTATTATTACGGGATTTGTGACATTTTATAATAGTTTTTATACAGAATCGACTACTTACTACGATAATATTTTAAAATTAATTTTTTTTTGAAATTAGCACTGTTTTTAACATTTTTTTAGCGATTACGAAAAAAGTACTTGAAACGAGCTTTAAAACGAGCCCAAACAACCCTATACTAACTCTTTTAGTTTGGGAGATATGTCCAAAATTAACCATTCCATGGCATACTACAACGCGTAATAAAAATTATGATATCAACCAAACTAATAATGTTATCACTATGAGATAAACGGTACAATGCTTAATTTGACCTAGTGATAATTTTCGACAATTTACTCATGCAAAATATGTATTTATTTATTCTAGTTAAACATTACAATGATACTAATATCTACAACGCAATGTACTCAAAATTACTTATCATTTGAGCCCAAACACAACATATTTATCTCTTATAATTTTAGAGATATTCAAGAAAGAAGATATTTCATGGCTAACTAAGACAGAGGATTAAAAATTGAATAACTCGCAAACGGGTAAAGATATTTTGATGAAACAAATTATTTCAAATAGTTAACTTTACTTTAGGCTAATTTTAATCAATTTATGATAAACTGATGTATTATTTATCCTGGTTAAATATTACACCGATAGGAACATCAAAAATGTAAATTATATAAAATTACTTCTAATTTGAGCCCAAACACGGCATATTTATCTCTTATAATTTTAGAGATATTCAAGAAAAAAGATATTTCATGGCCAACTAAGACCGATAATTAAAAATTAAATAACTCGCAAACGGGGTAAAGATATTTTGATGAAACAACTTATTTCGATTAGTAAACGTTATTTTAAGCTATCTTTAATCAGATTATGATAAATTGATGTATCATTTATCCTGGTTAAACATTACAGCGATAATTACATCAAAAACGTAAATTATACAAAATTACTTCTAATTTGAGCCCAAACGCAGCATATTTACCTCTTATACTTTTAAAGATATTCAAGAAAGAAGATATTTCATGGCTAACTAACACCGAGAATTAAAAATTAAATAACTCGCAAACGGGGTAAAGATATTTTGATGAAACAACTTATTTCGATTAGTAAACGTTATTTTAAGCTATCTTTAATCAGATTATGATAAATTGATGTATCATTTATCCTGGTTAAACATTACAGCGATAATTACATCAAAAACGTAAATTATACAAAATTACTTCTAATTTGAGCCCAAACGCAGCATATTTACCTCTTATACTTTTAAAGATATTCAAGAAAGAAGATATTTCATGGCTAACTAACACCGAGAATTAAAAATTAAATAACTCGCAAACGGGTAAAGATATTTTGATGAAACAACTTATTTCGATTGGTAAACGTTATTTTAAGCTATCTTTAACCAGATTATGATAAATTGATGTATTATTTATCCTGGTTAAACATCACACAGATAATTACATAAAAAACGTAAATTATATAAAATTACTTCTAATTTGAGCCCAAACACGGCATATTTATCTCTTATAATTTTAGAGATATTCAAGAAAGAATATGTTTCATGGCTAACTAAGACCGAGAATTAAAAATTAAATAACTCGCAAACGGGTAAAGATATTTTGATGAAACAACTTAATTCGATTAGTAAACGTTATTTTAAACTTTCTTTAACCAGATTAAGATAAATTGATGTATTATTTATCCTGGTTAAACATCACACAGATAATTACATAAAAAACGTAAATTATATAAAATTACTTCTAATTTGAGCCCAAACACGGCATATTTATCTCTTATAATTTTAGAGATATTCAAAAAAGAATATGTTTCATGGCTAACTAAGACCGAGAATTAAAAATTAAATAACTCGCAAACGGGTAAAGATATTTTGATGAAACAACTTAATTCGATTAGTAAACGTTATTTTAAACTTTCTTTAACCAGATTAAGATAAATTGATGTATTGTTTATCCTGGTTAAACATTACAGCGATAATTACATAAAAAACGTAAATTATATAAAATTACTTCTAATTTGAGCCCAAACACGGCATATTTATCGCTCATAATTTTAGAGATATTCAAGAAAGAATATATTTCATGGCTAACTAAGACCGAGAATTTAAAATTTAATAACTCGCAAACAGGTAAAGGTATTGTGATGAAACTAATTAAATAAATTTTTTAAATAAAATATATAACTTTATTTTAGGTTAATTTTAATCAATTTATGGTAAACTGATGTATTATTTATCCTGGGTAAACATTACACCGATAGGTACATCAAAAACGTAAATTATATAAAATTACTTCTAATTTGAGCCCAAACACGACATACTTATCTCTTACCATTTTAAAGATATTCAAGAAAGAAGATATTTCATGGCTACCCAAGACCAAGAATTAAAAATTAAATATCTCGGAAACTGTTAAAGATATGTCAACGAAACAAGAACTATTTAAAATAGTATTTAATTTGCTTCCTCTTAATTGTTGTTAGATGCAATATTTATTCAGAATGCACTTTCAGACGAACGTATATTACATAAATCAATTATCTGCACATGCTCGAACATACACAAGACGGTGTTATATAACCGAAGATCTATTGCGTAAGGCTGAGTTTGTGAATTACTTCAATATCGCTGCTCGCAAGCTGTGTAAATTGCGAAATAACCTGTCTTATTGCTTCGAGCAGACGCAGTTTACAAGACACCACGTGACCTACTATTGAAGAAAAAACAACAGAATGCGGTTACGTAACGGCATAAAGCTGTAAAAATGCCTCTAAATCTTTCAAGGCCGGTCAACTCGGTTTTCATTGCCAAAGTTCGTTCAACTGAGAAAGTTACTTTCTTTATAGAATGCGTTGTCGCGACAATAAAAGCAAACGAGATTGATTGATCTCCATAGCAACGGGTAATGTTTTTCTCGTGGTAAGCGGGAAAAATTTTAAAGATGAAGATTGGAAAGCACTTGCTTAATATATAATTATTGAGAAATTAACAAATAAACTATCATTTATGTATTAGCAAAAGAAACATCTGGTATATAATTGGACGCGACAGCTATGGTGAGAGGTATAAATGAATATATTAAAAAGATTCATCTCGTGTTCAGGATTAAATCGCACTTTGTTTCATCAAAATATCTCTAACCGTTTGCGAGATATATCAATTTTAAGTCTTGCTCTTAGGCGGCCATGGAAATCTTTTATCTTGAATATCTCTAAAATTGCAAGAGATAAATATGCCGTGTTTGGGCTCAAATTAGAAGTAATTTTATATAATTTACGTTTTTGATGTACCTATTGGTGTAAAGTTTAACCTAAATAAATAATACATCAGTTTACCATAAATTGATTAAAATTAACCTAAAATAAAGTTAGCTATTTTAAATAATTGGTTTCATTAAAATACCTTTACTCGTGTGTGAGTTATTTAATTTTTAATTCTCGGTCTTAGGCGGCCATGGAATATCTTCTTTCTTGAATATCTCTAAAATTACAAGAGATAAATGTGCCGTGTTTGGGCTCAAATTAGAAGTAATTTTATATAATTTATGTTGTTGATGTACTTATCGGTGTAATGTTTAACCAGGATAAACAATTCATCAATTTATTTTAATCAGATTAAATATAGCTTAAAATAACGTTTACTAATTGGAATAAGTTGTTACATCAAAATATCTTTACCCGTTTGCGAGTTATTTAATTTTTAATTCTCGGTCTTAGTTAGCCATGAATTATCTTCTTTCTTAAATATCTTTAGAAGTATAAGAGATAAATATGCCATGTTTGAGCTTAAATTAGAAGTAATTTCATATAATTTACGTTTTTGATACTCCTATCGGTGTAACATTTAATCAGAATAAAAAATACTTAAATTTATTATAAACTGATTAAACTTGGTCTAAAATGAAGTAAACTATTTCAAATAATTTGTTTCATCAAAAGATCTTTACCCGTTTGCGAGTTATTTAATTTTTAATTCTCGGTCTTAGGCGGCCATGGAATATCTTCTTTCTTGAATATCTCTAAAATTACAAGAGATAATTATGCCTTCTTTGGGCTTAAATGAAAAGTAATTTTGAGTACTTTGCGTTGTCGATATTAGTATCATTGTAATGTTTAACTAGAATAAACAAATACATATTTTGTATGAGTAATTGTCTAAAATTATCACAAAGTTAAATTAAGCAATGTACCGTTTATCTCATAGTGATAAGATTATTAGTTTGCTAGATATCATAATTTTTATTATTTGTCGTAGTATGCCATGGAATGGTAAATTTTGGGCATATCTCCCAAACTAAAAGAGTTAATATAGGGTTGTTTGGGCTCGTTTTAAAGCTCGTTTTAAATCGTTTTTGGCAATCGCTAAAAAATGTTAGAAATAATGCTAATTTCATAAAAATAAATTTTAAGGTATTTTCGTAGTATTCTGTATAAAATGTCACAAATCCCGTAATAATAACTCTATTAGTTCGCCAGATATTTAAATTTCTATTATACATCATAGTATGCTATGGAATGGTTATTTCTTGGAATATCTCCGAAACTAAAAGAGATAACCCAGGCGTGTTTGTACTGATTTTAAAGGAAATTTCAATAGCTTTACGATGGTGATAACGATAATTTACGATTTAAATGTTCGTATCGGTATAATGTATCACCAGAATAAATAATACATCAGTTTATCATAAATTGATTAAAATTAACCTAAAATAAAGTTAGATACTTCAAATAATTTGTTTCATCGAAATACCTTTACCCGTTTGCGAGTTATTTCATTTCTAATTCTCGGTCGCAGTTAGCTATGAAAAATATACTTTCTTAAATATCTCTGAAGTTATAATAGATAAATATGCCGTGTTTGGGCTCAAATTAGAAGTAATTTTATATAATTTACGTTTTTGATGTTCGTGTCGGTGTAATATTTAACCAGAATAAATAATACATCAGTTTATCATAAATTGGTTAAAATTAACCTAAAATAAAGTTAGATACTTGAAATAATTTGTTTCATCAATATACCTTTACCCGTTCCCGAGTTATTTAATTTTTAATTCTTAATCTTGGGTAGCCATGAAATATCTTCTTTCTTGAATATCTCTAAAATTATAAGAGATAAATATGCCGTGTTTGGGCTCAAATTAGAAGTAATTTTATATAATTTACGATTTTGATGTTTTTATTATTGTAATATTTAATCAGAATAAATAATGGCATAAATACAACATTAAGGAGAAACTATTTAGGTTTTATGTGAAAATAATTGCAAAGCCATGATTACTTAAAGTTATATAAACTTAAAGTTTATTTATAGAGTAAAGTTTACCTTAGGTGTACAACCAGTTGCAAATTGGTGAGCAAACAAAACAATCAAAACATGTCAATGCCAACAATTTCAATCTAATGCTGCAGCTTGATAATTGTTATTGGATTCTACAAATTTTTATGTCGTGGATAGCAATCAAGTGAAATGGAAATGTACTTTGAACTTCACGAACATTAATAATCAAAAAAATCAAATGTACTGGTCATAAACACATTAGGTGAAAAACTGAGATCGTTCGGATTGCTATTAATCTGGAAAGCAATGAAAACAATTTTATGGTCCGGTCCATAAACAAAATAGCATCATTATTTATTCATTCACCTCATTTTTAGATCTTTGATAAAATCAACCCACCTTTATTTCGTTAATGGTTGGGATTTTTATTTATTTAAAAAAAGTATAATGACTTGATAGCCTTGAAGGTAGGTAATATGTTTTCGCAGAAGTTTTACAATCGTTTTTCGTTCGTGTCAGTCACGTGTCAGGTCAAGGCACCATGTAGTTCTTACTCGAAAAATAGGCCTACACAGCATACAGTCTGATATAGACTGTTTATTTGACACTTAAAAATGTACATTAATAACGCAAAAGAAAATGGAAATAACCGTCATAGTATCGATGACAGTCGGGTGTTCTGTGGATTGGTGAGGTTTAATACAGTGTATGCCCTCCACGAGCACGAATCACTTCCTCACACCTGCGTGGCATGATTCGCACTAGTCTGCGAAGAGATTCTTGGGGTACGTTTTCCCAATCCTCAATCATCCATATTTTATAGTTTTCAAAATGAACAGAATTGACCCTACATAACAACTCTTTGATCGCTCGCATATCAGAATCGTAAATTGTAAAAATGTTTGCTGAACCGGTTAAGAATGGTATCAGTTCAAAGTTGTCGATTTGTGCAAAGCGTATGTTTGGGTGTTTGACACCATTGCAATTGTAATGTTCTGTGGGCTTGTTGACAATAAATTATTTTTCTAAAATGAATAGTGTTCCTCAAGGCATGTAAATACGTTTTATAATTTATTCTTAGCAGTTAAATAATTTAACATGTTTTTTTGCAACTTTTATTACAACGTAGCAAAAATTTTATAAACTTAATGTTCGCCTACACTTTTAAAAAATTCCCCGCATATCCCCGGTTAGAATTATAGCTCATTGTAAAGATCAGACTTTGTACTTTTTGAATATGTAGACAGTTTCTCCTCATACTTACTCAAAATGAATTTCTGTTTATTTTTAGAATGTAATACATACAATTTACGTATGCGTCTAAGGGAAGGCTATTTAATTCTTTTCTTATGAAGCTAGACGAATCAACTTTGTTAAAGGATTTCTAGTTCTATGAGTTATTCTTGAGGTTGGATTGATTTTTTCTTGCCAAAAATTGCGTCATCCTTTAAATTTTTTAATGTGATTTAATAGGACGACTTGAAAAACTGCCGACAACTGAGCACAAAAATTAAATAATGTTTGAGTATTATAATTAATTGTAGCAATAAATAACAAAAAATGAGTTTTGCTAATCTTGGTGATAAAAATTGTTAAAATGTCGTTTTTGGATGCAGGCACGTGTGTCTGGTTATTGAAAGGGGCCGATTCCAAAGCAGAATGATTTTAGACGCAAAAAGGAGTTTTTTAAAACTCTGAAATTAGCCATAATGACAAATATTCAGTTAGTTATGAAGAAGCGAACAACATGGTTTGCAAAACGTCAGCAATTAATTATTTTGACGCATGGCATGACGCGGAATTAATTTATTTTCTTATATCGTCACATTAGTACCAAAAATTGTATCAACGGAACTTGAAAATAAAGAAGACAGTTCCTAATATGAAGTTGTAGAAAATGAAGTATAGATGAATATAGTGAAGCTGATGATGAAGATGACGAAGACCAAGACGAATGAACAAATACTATTCTCTTTTATAATTTTATAGTATTCAATAGGCACAATATCTTTTTATTAACAAAATTTTTAAAATTACTTATTTCATTCATATTTCAATTATTAAAGAAGAATACTAAGCAAAACCATATTTACATTTTAACCTTTAGTGCCTATAATAAATGCTCTGTTACATTATGTATGTTCACTATGATAGAAACTTAATTAAGTGCGTTTCCATTTCATAATACGGGAACAAACGGATTTAAACCTGGTTGGGACATACTTTTCAGGATTTGTCGTAGTTATTAGGTTATCCCATTAAAAGTAATTTTGGAACAAATGTCCGCTATTTTTCTACTCTTTTCTAATTTTGGGTTTGTAATCACCAACCCCGAATACTAAATTTCAACTAAATTCAAAATATAAAAACAAATGTCAGCCAATATATGATCCGCTATTTTGCTTTTTACTTTATCATACGCAGTATGTAAAGTATAGTAATCATGCCAAACAAATTTTTTTAGATTTTAGCGGAAATATGTCTTTTTGGGTCCCCTGAACATTTTTGACCAAAGTTTAAAAAAATGTCTGTGTGTGTATGTGTGTGCACCCGTCTTTTGTGGCGACGATTCCGGAGAAACTACTAAAGGTATCGGGACGAAACTTCATATTTAGAAGTTTCATAACCAAACTTAGAGCTGAAAAGCTTTCTGTTGAAGAGGGTCCAAAGGAACTGGAGGTTTAGTCTTAGCATTTTTGAAAGATTTTGCAAATAAGCCGCCATTTCTGAAATTTTGTCGAAATAGTTAAATAATAAATTAAAGACGAGGAAATTCTGAATAATTTATCACCATGACATTTTTTGGTACAATCAATAGTTTAGCTGCATGAGCAAATTCTATTTCTACGAGATCGGTCGTACTGCATGAAAACTAGTAGCCAGGATTTGTCAGATTTTCTTATTCTAATGACAGTAGGTAGTCTTGGTGTCAAACGCTAATGTTTTGACAATAACATCTATCAATATAAGCCATCTCATGCAGCTAAACAATTAATTTTATATATAGTATGATAAAGTCATGTGCCTGGCCACATCAGATTTTTTATTTTTTGTTCGACTTTATAATCATCTACCTCAAATGCCAACAAATATTGGAATTTCCACTGAATTGAATGGAGTTTTCGTACGAATGTCCGTACTTTGAATTCAGATTTATAATCAGCGATCCCAAATCACCGTCTAATAAGTCATTTAACAACTGATGTCCGCCATATTGGATCCGCCATTTTGATTTTTTGTTTATTTATTTCGGATTTATATAATCAGTTACTCCAAATCCCCTCAAATACTTCATTTCAACTAAATTGAAAATAGTTTTCGAACAAATAATAATAATAATAATAATAATAAATGCCCGCCATATTGGATCGGACATTTTGTTTTTTAAACTTACAATTTAGATTTATAATCAGCAACCCCAATGCCCCCTAATACCGAATTTCAGCTAAATTGAAAATAATTTAAGTATTGATGTCGGCCATATTGGATCGGCTATTTTGTTTTTTCAAATTTTGATTTCGGATTTGTAATCGGTGACCCTTCAAATCTTAGATTACCGAGTTTCACCTAAATAGAAAATGCTTTCTACTTTTGGCCAGGTTTTTGGGAATTTTTCATAGTGCGTCGCAACGAGTTAAACGAAATCTGGAGTCGTCTGTAAACAGTACAGGCGTCCAGTGATGGAGTTGCCAATCTCTGTGATCCACACACAGAAAAGTGATCGCTCGAACGAAGAGAGAATTACTTGGCTGAAGTAGTTGGTAGGTTCGTATATACGCGAGAGATTATTGCTTCAACCAAGAAATTTTATTTCTTGGAATAATTACTAGATTTAAGAAAGTGGTTACTCTGGTGAAGTAAGTAAACAGTCTTCAATGAAGTGTATATTTTTATTACCGGTAAATATTTTTAGCTACTTAATGTAAGAATTTTAAAGATATGGCACAAATACGTTTTCTATTGCTAATTAGCAAGATAGGTATGTTATATTTACTTACTCTTCTAAACTTCTAAACTGTTGCGTGCGTTACATCAAACTATTCCCTGTTGAAATGTTTATTGTACACTATAAATCACAATACACATCCCCAATAAATCACAAGGCTCATCCCCTACGGGTAGTTCGTGTTCTTTTGCGTACTAGGTTAGGCTCCTGGGCGCCAGCACCACGCGCGGGCGCGCGAGCCTTGACAAAATCACGGTGCGCATATTTATAGCAGAGAAAGGGATTACTTGAAAGAAGTGAGAATCACTTCAGTTAAATAATTGGTGGGTTTTTATTCAGTAAACAATACTTACTTATATTAAATGTCTTATATTTTCTTGAATCAAGTAACTACGCACTTGGATGGATTTACTATTACTTCGTTTGAGAAATTAACATTTTTGGGACGAAAAATTCAATTACTTCTTTCAATACAATATTAATTCTTATAAAGAAATAATTTATTTGTTGACAGCATTTATCTGAGAAATTATTTTACTTATATTGAGTATGTGGCATTTCTTGTATATACCTAACTTTCTACATCCAAGTAAATATGCATTTGAATCTAGTAAATAAATTCAAGAAATTATGTTTTCTCGTTCCTAATAATCACTTTTCTGTGTGCAGAGCAAACCTCATTCGCGCAGCTTTGTGATGCTGCGTAGAGCGTGGTGCGCGGACAGATCTTCTTGGTTTCAAATTCGCATCTTTGAGCATTTTTGATCCAAAAGAATAAATTTAAGAGAATATATTTCTTAAAAACTAGAAATCTTTTCTATCTGTGTATGGATTTGGAATTACTGGGTTATCTAATTGATAGACAAACTTACCTTCTTCGTTGACATCCCAGACGACAACAATTGCTTTCAAATTTGCTAGACGTTGGGCCAACAACCGTCCTAAACCATTTCCCCCTCCGGTGATAAGAATAACTTCACCATCAATACTTTTCTTTGGTTTGTAAGAATTTGGTATGCACATTTTGATCAAAGCATAAGCTATGTGTGCCAACGATATCAGCACAAAACCAATAATATCCACTATACTTCTGAGTGTACCATAATCACTTTCGGACACCATTTTTGGCCACTGTTCAACACATCAGTTTCAAGACTTTTTCGTTATCTGCAAGAGAAGATATGCGATAATTAGTAACGTTTTTAGTTGTTTGTAATGTTCGTAATATTTGTGGGGGTATTATGAAGTATTGTCACGTTTCCTTATTGGTTGTTTTGTGTTAATTATATAGCAAGAAGAAGACAATGTTAAACGTGATCGACACAGGTCTATTAAAGGACTGAAGTCCTTGGATCGATTAAAAACAAATAATTGCTGCCGATGTTCATTAGTCTATAGCTACCGTGTTGCTTCGTCGTTACTCAGTTGTTTGTTTGTGATTGACTACAATTTGCAATAATTGGTATGAGATAAAAAAAGTTTTACTACAGACAGCACTTCTTTTCTTGTGTTTATTCTGTTTTGCACGTATTGCTTTTTAATGTAGTTTATTTGCCTATAATGTGTTTTGCCAATAATGTATTGAAAAATTGGGCTTAAATAGCTTTTAAACTGTAAACGTAAATATGAGAATCTAATGAGCAGATTTGGCAGTAAATTACTTCCTAGAAATTCGACAGAGTAAAAATTTATTTAATTAGTTTTATTACAAATTAGTAATTGTTATTAAGAATCTACTTTAACATTTATAACTCATGCCTAGGGAAATGCCATTTTTGTAAGTACCCTTCGATATCCCTTCGACATGCCTATAGTTTAAGAAGAGCGGAATCGAATGGTGTTGGCTTTATTATTATTTTTTATTATTATTTAGCTGCAATATTTGATAATCCGAATCACCTTCGGTCCCAATTAATTCGGATTATCGACGCTCAACTGAAGAGTTGAAGTAAATAACGAACTAAGTGCCAAAAACATTATTCCGAGATATTTAGGAAATAGTGTGCACCAAGATAAATGTTTTATAGAAAGCATCCCTATTTTTGTGTGCATATTTAAGCAGATTGTACATCACATGTTGGTGTTGTTCTTTTGCCGAGGTCTTGTATCGCAAGAACAAATCTAAAGCAAATTCTAAAATTCGTAGATGGTGCTAAGTGCCATAATACTTATTTATATTTTAAGCTAAGTTGATATATTTTTATACTAGAAAGTAAAACTTAATAAAAATAAGTTGCTTGGCCAAGTATACTTCATACAGTGTCCGTTGTTCGAAAAAATACATGGGGACCTCGTTTACTGAAAGCCATGGAAAATTTGATAGTGCTGCTCAATTTTATAGTCATTAATTTTCTTTAAAAATGCGATTATTTGTTATTTTGGAAATGTACTGAAAAAGCCAGTGATATCCAGCCCACTTCAATGTAATAATAGTATATTATAATACAAGTTTTATAAGACAAAAATTGGCGCACGATGGAACGAGTGCGCCAATGCGTCTTATAAAACGAGTGTTATATACTATTTTTTTTACTTTGCGACATTAAAATTATATAAAGTTCGAAAATTGCGGTTGCCATCTGACAATCTAGAGTAGTTTCATATTCGACAGTTGTAGTTGTGGTAACATTCCCAAATATGATTGACGCGAGCCAATAGCGATTGAGATGTCAGCCGTATTTGACACTTGACGTCAATATCATCAATCTCGGAAAACTAAAAGTTACTAAAAGTTTGTGATCTAGTGTTTTCATAACGACACTGAAAGCGGTTTCGTTATGCGTTTATAACGAACGCAAAGTAGAAAAAAACAGTTTTTGGCACTTAGTTATTTAATTATTAACTCATTATTTACTTCAACTCTTCAACTGTAATTGATTTAACTAATTTTTGGCGATTGCACGTCAACCGATCATTTAGAACAGACGTTTCTAGTGTCAACCGACAATCATCAAACAATCGGTTGACATTAGAACTGGCATTTCTAATGTCGTCTGATGGTCATCTGACGGGTTGACGTAAAATCTCAAAAAAAAATAGTTCAATTAGCTATATAAAATTAACTGGTTATTTTATCGTATATGTTCCCGAATCTTTTTGATAGTAAATTTTGTTTGCTACACTGGTATTTTTATTTTTGCGATTAAGTGAGTGAGATTTGAGGAATGAAGGAATGTTTGACAGGCACAAATTTTCAATGGTTTTTCGTTAACTACAAAATTTCCTATTAACTATGATTCTAAACATATTAGTACGTTACTACTTTAACCATAAGCTATCGATTGTCAATTGTTTTTAACAGAAAACGCTATCGCCCTTTTTTTTAAATGACAACCCCTATATTTTTTAATGAATTTGACAGACGTTTTAATTGTCTTAGTGGTAGCATAATATTTTTATGGCCTTACATAAGAAAATTTTCGAGAAAGAGACAATTGAAGGTTATGAAATAAAAGTGACAAAATCTAGAATTTAACGAATTTTTTGAATTAAGGATTTTACAACCATGTGAAACACTTGTTAAATATATTCATTTTTTCAAATTTCACAGGAATAAAGTATGAGATTATCTTGCATAAAAATATCAAAGTTCACGAATAAAAACTCCCTATCAATTTTATCAAAAAGAGGACATTTTAAAGTATGGGAACACGACAAAATCTCAAGAACGGTTTGCTATTTTAAAAAATCCTCGAACACGTCGATTTATAATTATCAAAATACACCTTATCATATCAAATTAATTTTTTTACCTTCAATTGTTTTTAACAGATGACGTCATCGACATTTTTTTTTAAATGACAACTCTATATTTTTTAATGGATTTGACAGATCTTTTAATTGTCTTAGTGGGAGCATAATATTTTTATGGCCTTCCATCAGAACATTTTCGAGGGAAAGGCAATTGAAGGTTATGAATTAAAAGTGACATATTTTCCGGAACGGCTCGACCGAATTTAACGAAGTTTTGGAATTAAGTATTTTGCAACCATGTAAAGTCACTGGCGTTACTATCGTTGATGCAACGTTTACAGTTTCTGAGATAAAACCTCAACATTTTGTACTTGAAATAGAACACCCTGTATATTATGACTTTTTCTGTTACAGTCTTCATTATTATATGAAAAACATCTAGAAATTGACAAAAACCTTTATTACTTAGGACTAAAAATTAAAAAAGAGAAAATTGATAACAAAACATTATTACATTTTCTACCGCAACTACTCTAGTTGGTTAATGAGGATTCTCAACCATTGACAAGACCACATCGAATTTCTAGTTTTAAATTTGATCGGTTTATTTTTTTCTTGTTATTTTTTGTTATCAATTTTTTCTTTGTTAATTTTCAGACCTAAGTAATAAAGGTTTTTGTTAATTTCTAGATATTTTTGATATAATACTGTAACAAGCGTAGTAACATTGAATAGGCAATGGAAGACTGTAACAGAAAATGTCAAAATATACAGGGTGATCTATTTCAAATTCAAAAGTTTGAGGTTATATCTCAGAAACTGGAGAAATACTTAATTCCAAAAATTCGTTAAATTTGGTCGAGCCGTTCCGGAGATTTTGTCACTTTTATTTCATAACCTTCAATTGTCTTCTTCTCGAAAATTTTCTTATGTAAAGCCATAAAAATATTATGCTACCATTAAGACAATTAAAAGATCTGTCAAATTCATTAAAAAATATAGGGTTGTCATTTAAAAAATGTCTATGACGTCATCTGTTAAAAACAACCGCGCAAAATGGCTAACTTAGATTAAAATGTCAAATTTTGGACTTACACTCACCCATTCATTTAACAAATCTCCAGTTATTCGGGATAGTCATATTAGAATCGCAAATCAATAATAACTGTCGAAAAGTGCGATACTTTTACTACCGAAAAATGTTGCTTCTTTATCCTTGTTAGTTTCCTCAGAATGATTTTTTGTCTTTTTTGTCCATTAATTTAACAATACAGAAACAGTTGATCATAGTCTATGTAAGTTGATGTCAAAAAAAAATAGGAAAAAAATCTTAATCAAAAGATGCAATAATATACCTAGTGTTCCATTTAAAAACAAATAAATTTGTGTTGGTACCTTGTTGTGGGACACCCTGTAAGAATGAAAATATTTTCCGGTTGTAGAGCGAATGATTATCTACAACTTTTGTATATGGAAGAAACGTGTATTTCGATTTCGTAGAACATCCTGTATGTTGCAAAATTCGAGACCACTGTGTTACGTTTAAATGTTAGTGGACATTTTTTGATAAATTACAATCGGATGAGTAATTATAATAATAAATACTAATTATTACCAAACAAGGAAATTCATTTATCATTAATTCTTTACACATGTATTATTATATTTTGCCCGACATACTACTTAGTACCAGGATATAATTTTCTCGTCGAAACTGACACATGTTCAGAAATCTTGTTCTAACCCGAAAACAATTTTTTGCGAGTAGTGCAAAGTATTTTTGCGGAGCATTGACATTAGGCGTTGAGGTTATTTTACCGCTATACATTTATACAATAACAAGTTTTTCATCCAGCCAGCTGTACCGTTTCGGGAATTTGGAACTTGTTCGGTAATTCACATGTGTGATTCCCATTCCAATTTGATAATATTAATAGAATAATATAATTGACGTAATACAACCGACAATTTTTAACTTGATTTCTTGAATAAAAACATCATTTTTAACAGAATTTGGTTCGATGTTGAATAAGTTATTATAAAATAAAATAAATTCAAAAATACCCAGAGTACAAGGATAGAAAATTTTAGTTCTTTGAGTATTGGCTAGAACTTTTCGGAGGGTACAGTAGAGCAAAATCTCCACATGTCACCGCCTTTTGGGATGTCGCACATCCTCGACCAGTGGTTGGTTTTCCCGGACCTGCATATAGTCAAGGTTAGGGTAGCAAAGTGTACGCTGATTCGGAATCGGAACTTGAACCTGCATGCACTGTGCTCTATACTGCCGATCACACGACCTTTTTTTTGCAATTTCGCCAGACGCATGACATCAACTGAGCGGTAAGCTTTCACAAGTCTATTATTTATACTCAACATAAGACCGAACTGCGAGAAGAGAGTTTACAACGCCATCTAACAATGCAGTTGAATGAGGTATTCACACTAAAATAGTATATTATTATACAAGTTTTATAAGACGTCAAATTGGCGCACGAGTTGTTTTGGCAACGAGTGCGCCAATACGTCTTATAAAACGAGTGTTATATACTATTTTTTCTACTTTGCGTCATTAATTTTATATAAGTTTAGAAATTGTGGTTACTATATCGCGCTAAATTAGAATCTAGGGTATTTTGCGGGTACCACGTGGTTGCACTGTAGTAACTGTCAACTTCGTTAAGGATGATATCGACATAGATAAAATACATATATACTAATATAGATGGGCGCTCAAGGCAATCTTTGTGGCTTCTATTTTTAGTTCACCCCCATCCGATAGGAGGCGCTAATAGACTTCCCACTTCTAGCCTTTTCTCATATTATATTTTAATTAATTCATAAGATCAGGAAAACCGCGTGATGGAACTAATACAGAACAAAAATTACCACAGAAATTTGAAAGTTATATACATCACCCATATATAAGTGAAAAATATGCGTTTAAATGTCTGTGGTAAAAATTAGTAGTGTCACTAGACAGTTAATTGACAGAACTTAATGGTTGTTTATGGTTTACTAACGCCATGACTACGCAACACGCGACATCCACAGTGACGGTTTGAACGAGCCAATAGGTATCAAGCATGTGATTCGGCCGGTATAGCAGGGCGCTAGCCAGAGATAGCGCGTGGGGGTGAACTAAAATTTTGCTATCAACGCCTGCGTATGGGAAGTAAGCACCGCATGGATATCGATGAGATAAAATCATGACAAAATCTAATTGTGAATAATTTTACTCTACTTTAGCCTACAAGTTTGAATAAATATTCAGCGAGGTCGCAACGATGATCATAATGGAGCTTGGGGCAACACTTTTAACCCACTGTGATAAATACATGAAACTTAACCTAAAAAGTTAACAATTTTAAAATAGTGGTTTCACAAGTATAATAATCAGAATAGAAGTGTTTGGCGGTAACTGATGTTACTTCGAAGAACTTACTAAAGAATTGTTTTAACGCTTAACGTTTAATAGCGGTGTCTACCTAATTCCGCTACGTAGCCGTTGCGGCTTATATATTTACAAGCACTTATAATTGAAACCCAATTCTAATTTCGGCAAAGTAGTTTATTAGAATAAATTATACTTAGTAAAATTACATGTGATGGAGGTAATACAAATACGTTGCACACAACCAGAACTAAGACGAAGTCGAAAGCGACGGACAAAAACGAATATGAATTGAACCGAGCATCCAAGCGTCCAAAATATTACCGAAAACTTATATGTTATATAAACTAAGAAATCCTCTACACTTTAAATGTACTATAGCTTCGTACGTGTATGCTGATAAACCATTTATTGCGCATATACAATCTCGCAGCAGTAATTAAAATCGTTCGTATCTACGATGTAGGTTTGATCTTCGCATATTACTTTATTAAAGTAAATGTGCTCCTTGAATTATATCTGAAAAGGGGATTTGATGTTTAGTTGAAAAGAATGATAACGATCACTTACTAGAGTCGTAAAACATCACCGTAAACGTCATGCTGGCGTATTTTGATGAACACAGCAAAACTAAGAAAGCCCCAATCCTTTGGCCACACTATAGCAGGCTACACCCATGTTTAAATATGTATAGAATATTAATATTTCGCAGTTTATGTGATTGCAAGCGATTAAGAAGATGCAGTGTGTGGTTATGTTGGGTTATGTATTGTACGTTTGACATATGGCATTTGATATCACTGTGTACCAATCAGACAAAAATGTTACTGTTTTCGGTATTACAATGTGTTAATTGTAACACCGAAAACAGTGTTACAATGTGTGCATTGTGAATGCAAAGTAGAAAAATATATTGATTTGAATCAAAATATATTTCTTTGAAAAACAACACCTTTATTCTTGTATTCAATATAATTGTTTCACACAAATAAATATTCCAAAGTCCTAACAAACAAAAACTTTTGACGTATTCACGTCAAACAACTTGTTTGTGGAACATCTGGTTAATTGTTTAAAAACAATTAATTTGTTATTTGTCAATTTCAGTGAACGATTACAAAAAAGAACACACACACACACACACACACTCAAAGCTATAAATAACAAAACATCTAAAGATTGAAGTCCTTTCACTATATGGCAATATTTACTGACATTGAGATTTTTAACGCAGTAAGCGCATAAAGATTAACAATTTCAATTTATATTTTCACCATATTTTTGCGCAATATATACCTGACTGGTCGCTTGCTTAAAAATTCTACGTTCTTTGGCAACTTCGGAATTGACGCAACAACAAATAGCTTTATTTATAAGATACAGGTAGGCAAGAGAAAACTAATAATCAACTAGGTTAAGACATCAAATAAATTGCATCAAATAAGGAAATTTTTATTATTTTTTTCTGTGCGTAAGTTATTATTTTCTATAATTATTTTGTTTAGCTTGTACCACTAGCATTGTTATAAATAATCATTACGTTATGTGATATTCTGTTAAAGTTGTGTAACATGTGCAACTATTAGGTATGTTTTTGTATTATTAGCAAAGTTTTAACGAAATATATTGAATGAATTATAAGTGTTATGATTATCTTGCAACTCTTAGTTACTTCTAAGTTACACTTAAAAATGTAAATTAATAACGCAAAACAAAATGGAAATGACTGTCATAGTATCGATCACAGTCGGGTTTTCTGTGGATTGGTGAGGTTTAATACAGTGTATGTCCTCCACGAGCACGAATCACTTCCTCACACCTGCATGGCATGCTTCGCACTAGTCTGCGAAGAGATTCTTGGGGTATGCTTTCCCATTCCTCTATCAGGGCTTGTGTCAGTTCCTGTATGGTTAGTGGTGGATTAGGGCGCTTGCGAACACGTCGGTCAAGCTGATCCCACACGTGTTCAACAGGATTCAGGTCAGGATTTAACGCCGGCCAGACCATGACCTGAATTACACATTCTTGTAAAAAGTTTCTGGTGATGCCGGCGGTATGTGGCTTTGCATTGTCCTGCATTAGGATGAAATTTTGACCCGCGCCGTATGCAGCAGGCACCACATGCTCCTCCAAGATGCTTTCGCTGTAATTCATGGCATTTAGTCTATCAGGAACCACAACAAGATCAGTTCTGTTGTCTATACTGATTCCGCCCACAGACTATCACAGATCCAGGACAAAATCTATCCACTTCCTGTATAGTGGCGGCTGCGTAGCGTTCGCCTTGATGTCTATATACACGTACTCGACCGTGGCAACGAGTTAAGCCGGGGCTACACATTCGTATACTTGCCAAATATCAAAAGTTTGCCAAGTATACGATTATTTGTGAAAAGAACAAACCAGTTCTATTCAATTCGTATCGAGTCCACCTCAAAAATAGATTTATATATTCGATGGTCGGCTGTGCGGACGGGTTTTTTTACGACGAATTTTTGGTATTTGCAATATCCAGTTGAAGTGGATATAGCCTAGGCGACAAATATTGGTTTTATTTATTTGCACTCGATGATCATTTTAGTACGCTGTTTAATTTTTCCATTTTTTAATTTCGTTTTGTGTGTAGTAGGTCGTATACGAAGATTGACAATAGATTTGTAATTATTAGTAAGATTTTTGATTTTTCTGAAGGGCGAAAACCGCATAAAATTGTAATTTTGTGAAACCGTCGGACAGACAGTTTTCCGGAAACCATCAGACAGAAATTAAAAAAAATATTGTTGTTTTTACCTGGCCACATAAACGCAATGTTATTTCTTTCCAAGAAAAACGTACACTATATACAGAGTGTATCCTAAGTTGATGCTTTTCTATGAACGATATAGATGATACTCATTTATGAGCTTTCAAAATATAACCTTTTTGTTATATAAAAAAGATACACAAAATTGTCTCTACCATTAAAATATTTTTAATCGTTTTCGTTTCTCTTCAAGTAATAGACATAAAAAATTTATAGACAGCATGTCTATAAAATAATCTATTTGGAAAATTATACTTTATTTGCTTGTATTTATATATTTGTCAATTTTTATGATGTCTATTATTTGAAGAGAAACGAAAGCGGTTAAAAATATTTTAATAGCAGAGACAATTTTGTGTAGCTTTTTTATTCAACAAAAAGGTTATATTTTGAAAGCTCATTTGTTTAACTTTTTGTTTCAGAAGCTAATTGATCTGTATTTCAGACAATATTAGGACATATTTATACACCGAATCTGGTAGTACCATTAATATCTAACATTTTCTTATGGGCAATAGCTTCCTAATTTAAATAAAAAAATATATATTTTTTCTCATTAAAATAATAATTTATTTAAACTAGTTCACATCAAATGACTAATTATTTTACAGTCTGTTAAAATTAGCTGCTGCGAATTAATAATACAGAAAGCTAATGAATTAAACAAAAAATCATTAAAATGAAACAATCAGTTTCGTCCAGATTTGTTTTGTAAATTTCCACAAGAATGCCCTTGTTAGTACGCAGTGAATTCTGCACTTATGTAATTAAAAATATGTCGGCATTATAAAATAAAACCTTGCTTGGTCGTAATTAAATTATCAGATTGATTTGAAAAAGCTAATGTGCAAATAAGGCGAACTAATCAAAAAAATAGCTAGTGCCCATTCGGTACGCACATGTAGCAAGTCCTCAAAGAAGATTTTCACGTATTAGAAAAAGCTATGTGGCGATGCATCAATGTCCGATGCATTTACTGTTGCAGTGCAACTCTGACAGTCCGAAATCACAAACGAATATTGTACAAATTTGTTGGTATCTCATAGATTTTTTTAAGTTTTATAAAGATCAGCCGGTAATCAAGGATGGATGAAAAATATTCGGTGAACGAACTTAAAAGGAAGAATAAATCACTCATGGCATCGTTTAGACCAATCAATAACAAAAATTTTCGATACGTAGAGAGGAAAGGACAAGATCTTGATTTTGAGTAGTTTTTCGATTTCGACTATATTTCGACGATTTTTCGTATAAGAAACCTGACGTTAGAAACATAATATATTACTACATTCAGTTTTATTGTGATTTTAGTCTGTAGCAAGTCATGATTGTGAAAGTGCAAAGAAAAGCAGATAGGTGCCTTTTGTTTACGTGACTTGCCTATAAACAACGTAAACGTGATTTGGGTACAAACTTCGCATATTATGTCAATTTTCCGACGTCTAGATTTGTTGTTTCCTATTGTTGACAGTAGGTTGTGATTCTTAACACTAATTTATAACCAAAGCCAAGAGCGGTTTGATTGCTAAATGCAGTTTACAGACAACATTAAACTTTAAATGTCAAATGTTGAAAGGAAAGCCTAGCGCTTTATTGACCTTTATTTTACCCTTTTTTAGTGCCAACTATAAATAGAAAAATAGTTAATATGATATTAGATTTCCTAAGTTATAAGTTTAATTAGAAAGTTTATAACTTAGGTATACCTTATTTAGTTACATTGTAATGTTATTTATAAGAAATATTATTTATAGAAATTTTACAATTATTAAACAGAACATAAATAAGAATTACCTGACCTTGCTGTTTAGTCGTTGTCCATCTCCGCAACAATTGTAGGTAGTTAAACGGACAATTATTTAATAATTGTGACATAATTATTGTTTAATAGAATAATTACTCAATTCAATATGATGCGCATTTTTCTCCGTCAACTTTATTATGAATAGAATATTCTAGCTGTTCATTTTTAATTTGAACTTTTTTCTCGATAAATTGACGCAATAGACGATCTTGACATTGAAATTTGGTAAATTTTAGACGCAATTCCATAACACTCTGAGAGAATCAACATGACGTTTTGGTGGAGTAAGTTTGGGACACCCTGTAGAGTAGTTAGGCCAATTAACCAGGTTCTCAAGTAATCTATGGCAAAACCGGGATTGTCTGTGACCACGCACGAGAGAATCGCCCTAGCTGCCATCTCTCGTTTCGATAGTATTGACTCCTGTGTTTGAAGACCCATTACTCTAAAACTACTGAACAGAAAAAATTAAAATAAAGTATGTCATACTCCTAAATCATTTCTACATAAGTTGTATGACTGTTAAAATTCTTTGCCTCTCGGTGTAAACATGAGCGCGAGAGAAGTGAAAGAAAGTACCCGATTTTTGCAGTTTAAATTAACGCTCGTCTTTCCGATTTATTTTTTCTTAAACTACTTGCCACAAAAATTTCAGTTTTTGTTCAGGTTGCATCTAGAGTCTCTTCTCTAGATTTGCGTTTTTGTTTTCTTCAGTTTTTGTTGTAATAAAGGTTGCGAACGAGATTCTGATGGAAGCTGATATCTCAGTAACAAATGTTGGCAGGACAACGCAGTTAGATAATCCTTATTTACTGTGATACATATCCCTTGAACTTAATAGCATTTCGACTTTCTGTTAATTTTTAAGACCGAAATAAACATAAACAATATTTTGCGCAGTTCGGCTTCCCTCGCTTGTGGGTTTTGGTGCGAGGCAGTCGAACGAGATGCGTTTTGACGCGATCAGCAAATCCGTTTGAATCCGTGTTTGTAAAATATTGTTGGGTATAAATTGTACATCTAAATTCATTATTTAGATTTAAGTCGCTCTACTATTCAAAATTCCGAAATTAAATTGTTCTGATCGTATCGTACTAATAGTAAATAATCTTCCACTGTCACAGCTACGTTTCCATTTACCGTTACGATTGACGTAGTGCGCACTGCACGAAATTTATATCATTCATATTAAATCGCTTTAAAAATTACTTAGAAATTATTATGCAATTCGTTTTCTACAGTCGCATTAAACAAAATATGACTATTGATTAAAATGAAAATGAAAATCTTGTTCGCAACCTTTATTACACAAAAACTGAAGAAAACAAAAAAACGCCAATCTATAGAAGAGGCTCTACACACAGAAAAGTGATTATTTGGAACGAGAAAACATAATTTTTTGAATTTATTTGCTAGATTCAAATTCATATTTACTTGGATGTAGAAAGTTATGTATATACAAGAAATGCCACATACTCAATATAAGTAAAATAAATTCTCAGATAAATGCTGTCAACAAATAAATTCTTTCTTTATAAGAATCAATATTGTATTGAAAGACGTAATTGAATTTTTCGTCCCAAAAATGTTAATTTCTCCAACAAAGTAATAGTAAATCCATCCAAGTGCGTAGTTACTTGATCCAAGAAAATATAAGACATTTAATATAAGTAAGTATTGTTTACTGAATAAGAACACACCAATTATTTAACTGAAGTGATTCTCACTTCTTTCAAGTAATCCCTTTCTCTGGAATAAATATGCGCACTGTGATTTTGTCAAGGCTCGCGCGCCCGCGCGTGGTGCTGGCGCCGTAAAGGAGCCTAACCTAGTACGAAAACAACAACGAAGTACCCGTAGGGGATGTGCCTTGTGATTTATTGGGGATGTGTATTGTGATTTATAGTGTACAATAAACGTTTCAACACGGAATAGTTTGATGTAACTCACGCAACAGTTTAGAACGAGTAAGTTAAAAATATCCACCGGGAATAAAAATATACACTTCATTGAAGACTGTTTACTTACTTCACCAGAGTAACCACTTTCTTAAATCTAGTAATTATTGCAAGAAATAAAATTTCTTGGTTGAAGTCAATAATCTCTCGCGTATATACGAACCTACCAACTAGTTCAGCCAAGTAATTCTCTCTTCGTTCGAGAGATCACTTTTCTGTGTGCAGCTTATGTAGAAATGATTATGATAGAATGAATGAATTATGATAGAGGAGTATGATACACTTTATTTTAATTTTGTCTGTTTGGTAGTTTTAGACTGTGCCACTTATGTGCCTTAACACAGGAGTCAATCAGTCACCGCAAAACACTTCTATTCTGACTACATATTATAATAAATGTTTTAACGATAAAAATGTAAATGAACGACAATATTTGTATTTTAAGGATAAAACCATAAACTAGGTGAACCTCAAAGATCATAAATGACAGGAGTTTGACAAGCAGGCACAGCGCCGCTAGGCCAGTCGTCCAAAACTTCTTCCATACGCATACAATGTGATACCGTAAAAAGTGTGGTTATGTGTAGTTTGTTTTAAAGTTCGCAGAAGGACGTTGGGAATAATTGAAAATTATTCTGTGTATAATTGTTGATGAATCAGTCTTCAGGTAAGTCATAATTATAAATTACACTGTGTTACTGTGAAAATATACTTTTCACGAGACAAAAATCCAAAACCTCGACTTTTTTCAAAAAAATTGGTTTTGGGTACTTGCGTGTGTATAAAAATGCAGAACTCCGTCATTCGATTTCCAAAATAAAAAATGCAGTTGAAAGAAGGAACACAGACCATTATAAGGATATACTGTTCGGTCAGGTCCAATAAAAAGTCGAAAAGTTATAGACGTTCAACTTCAGAAGGTTCCCATTATTTTCAGATTTTCTGAACTTCAACAACAGTTTGATGACCTGTTCCAATCAATAATATTTTATTTATATTTTTTTATTAAAAGCCATTTAAATTAGCATTTAATACGAGTTTGTTTATTAGAATCGGTTGAAATTTGACTGAGTTATCGAAGTTTAATCACCGTCTTGACATTCACACTAGGCAGAAGGAATATACCTACGGCCCGACCGTAATAAATCCGTATTCTTGATTCACATTAACCAGACATTATTTTGTCTGTTTATTACCGTGTTTTATTGTTAGTAATATGTTATTAAGTTCTATTCGACTTGTACCCAAATATCGTACAATCATTAATCGACAATCAACCTATTATTACAATTATGTATACTATTAGGACGATGTAGGTCTTTAGTATCACCAAATTTCATGTAAAATAACAATCAAACTGATCCAAAACCAGTAACAAATCAGTTTTAGTGCATGCTTCAGTGCAAATATAAAAATTTTACTGTTGGTGCCATTTATTTTGAACCCAAATATACCTGGAAATATAATGAACGTAAACTCTAATGTACTTAGTAACATATTGTGCTATAGTCTGGCAGGTAACAACAATAAGGAAAAGAAAAAAAATAGTGTTATGATTTTAGAATAACATTGTAAATGTAAGTGCTAGTAATGTGTAATTAATGTCTATAAAGAGTATGGATTTATTACAGTCGGCCTGTATATTTCTTTTCTGTAGTGTGATGCGTCTAGGCCAGGGGTTCTCAACCGGTGGTACGCGTACCACTGGTACGCGAAGGACTTCTAGGTGGTACGCAAAAGGTACCAAACATAAAATCATATTTATTCAGATGATATTGTTAAATTGTTTGACCCAAAATTATAGCGGTCAAATTAGATAATACCCATTACCGTACGCAGACGTATTTCGCACATTGTGCAAAAGGAAGTGTAGTTAAAAAGATAAATCAGAGTTAATATTTTGCGGTTAGATGAAATACTGACATAATTAATTTTTATCAATTATTAGTCTTTATCCGATTCGAAGTGGAAGAGAAAATTGCAGAGGAATAATTATTTTGTAAACCTCTGCTCGAACAAACAACTTGAAATATTCAAATTTCTTAATAATTTTATGTTCAACAATTCCATTCCATGAGCGAAATGCACTGGTGTCTGCACTGATGGAGCTCGGGCTTTAACAAAAAAATAATTGCAGCCAATATTATTAAAAGCGAGCATTCAGTTCACGAAAGTTTTTAATATTATGTCAGGAGATGGGTAGCAACAGAAGTCACTCTTGTTACATTCCGATGATAGATGGCTCTCGAGAGGTAAAGTTTTGAATCGTCTCTTCGAACTTAAATCAGAAGTTCAAGTTTTTCTTGAAAACGCTAATTTCGAATTCAAAAATTCTTTCTTTGACGAATTGTAGGCCCGGTTAGCATATTTAGCTGATATTTTTGGAAAGCTGTATGAATTAAATTTAGTTTTGCAGGGATCAAAGGTTCATTTAATTATCGTTGAAGATAAAATTACCAACAAATAAATCGAGTTAATTATAAATATGCCAGTATTCGAAGGCTCCCTTGAAGAAAGATGGGAAACATCAATGATGAATTAGTCGGATATAAAAAAAAATATTGATTGCATGTCTTTAAAAAAACAATAGTTATTTTCCCAAATCTATGACTATGAAAGTTGGATCAGAAATCTAAAAGGTATGTAAATACCAAACTTCACAACCTAATAGAAAAATAACATTTGATAGACATTTCCTCACACACAGCGCTGATAGAAGAATTTAAAATTATTACAATCACCGCTTTTTTGATCCAGAGGAAGAATTATTTTAAAGAAACTGGAGATTAAGATATTAGACTTTTGATGCCTTTTTGCGCCACGATTTATGTGAAATTTATGTAGGTATGGGTTTTCATCAATATTATATTTAAACAACAAACATCAGCCAACATTAATGATTGAGCCAAATTTGAGCTTGAAACTAATTGACACAGATCACGACATTTAAAAAAAAATTGGTTTAGCAAAACAACCCCAAGGGTTATTTATTTTACTTTTGTATACCAAATGATTTTGTTAGGTAAATAATTTTAATTGTTATTGGTTTTGATGAGAATAAGTTTTTACCAAGTGAACTTTTGTTATAAACGTTATTATTTTATTACAAAATAAATAACTAGGATTATTTCTTTCCCGGTATTAAGATGCATTTTTGGATAAAGGGTGGTGGTACGAAGAAATTTGGATATTTTTTAGGTGGTACACGGAACCTAAAAGGTTGAGAACCCCTGGCCTAGGCGGTCAATAAAATTTGATAATTCTATTAAATTTCAACCGATTCTAATATACAAACGCGTATTAGACGCAAATTTAAATGGGCTTTCTATAAAAAAAATAGCAAAAAAATATTACGTATTCAAACAGGTCATCAAATCCACATAGTAATCAATATTTCCCTATTTTTCAATTGGCATTTTCCCAAAAGTTTTCTTTTGTAAGCAAAAATAAAATGTATAATAATTATATATGTACAATATATAATGTTAATTAACACCTCTACCAAAATCACCAAGAAAAACATCCACCACACAACAGATTTTAGTAACTTACTTGAATAAAGAATAAAGCTGCACAGCAAATCACAACAAACAATGCGTCAGAACTACTGGAAGTTTGCAAAACTCATCTCCTATATTCACAACAAAAAACTCAACAGGTCCAAACAGCTGATCGAACACTACTAAGGCCGAATTGGTGCAAACGGTGAGTACGACAGCTATGGGCAAACTGCTACTGGATTCGTTGATTGAACACCAAAAAACACGTCAAAACTGCCACCATGTCTATGCTGTACGAAGCGCGTATCTACGCCACTGTCTACTCCGACAGCATTGTGAAATTGCAACTGGAGATTGTAAAGGCAGGTACCTTGGTCGGTTTCAAAGCGGTTATGTCATCGGTATCTCACTATAGCACGGTTGGCATAGCACAGAATATACCACAGTCTACCGACTTGCCTTTTAAAAGCGTACTCCATTCGCAATTTGAGTTCCAGTGACCTACAAACTGGAACGCCGATGAATATACTTGGTTAATTTAATCCAACGGAGTTGTTGTGTGCAATAATACTGAAATGACCATAAAAGATGTCCCTCTAAAGTCTAAATTGTCATTAAATGAGTTAGAAACTCTATGTTAGTAATGCAGCAAAAACAAACACATACCAAGATATTTTCTTGTCGAAGCTGCTACATATAAAAACCTCGTTCTGAGCTAGTAGAAGTGAACATAATGGCATATACGAAATTTTTCAATCACCCGCAAAATCTCAATTTTTTTTTCAAAAAACTGTTTCCCATTATTTTCAAACTTTCTGAACTTTAACAACAGTTTGATGACCTGTTTCAATCCATAATATTTTATTTATGTTTTGTTATTGGAAGCCCATTTAAATTTGCGTTTAATACGAGTTTGTATATTAGAATCGGTTGAAATTTGACTGAGTTATCGAAGGTTAATCACCGTCTTGACATTCACACTAGGCAGAAGGGATATACCTACGACCCGACCGTAATAAATCCGTAGGTACTCTTTATTCACATTAACTAGACATTACTTTGTTTGTTTATTACCTTATTTTATTGCTTTTAGTCTATCTAATATGTTATTAAGTACTATTTAAGAAGTTCTTAAGCAATTACCTAAGAAAGGTATTGTTATGCTGACGTACCTAATAAATGCATCGTTCAGATTAAAATACGTCCCACATGTCTGGAAAGTAGCAGAAGTTATCATGATACCAAAACTAGGCAAACCACCGACCGAGGCCAAATCATATCGCCCAATATCACTGTTACCAATGATATCGAAACTCTTTGAAAAGTTGCTTCTAAAGAGAATGAAACCTATCATTGAGAGAAAAGAACTAACTCCTAATCACCAATTTGGTTTTAGAGAAAAGCATTCCACTATAGATCAAGTCCATAGAATAACAGATATCATAGAGAAAGCATTAGAAGAAAAGCTTATTTGCTCAACAATCTTTCTTGATGTGACACAAGCTTTCGATAAGGTTTGGCATGAAGGATTGATACACAAACTAAAGAGTATGCTACCTTTACAATACGTCGAGCTGCTAACATCCTATATATCTGATAGACTATTCAGAATAAAACAGATCGATGAATGCTCGGAACTAAAAGAAGTCAAAGCTGGGGTACCCCAGGGTCATGTATTGGGACCAAATCTCTATCTACTATATACAAGTGACCTTCCACAGATGGAAAATGTAACAGTCGCCACATTCGCAGATGACACGGCTCTAATGGTAGTGGGATCAACTATTGGTGAATCTACCAGGAATCTTCAACAAGCTAGTAACAAAATATACAAATGAACCAGAAAATGGAAGACCAAGCTCAACGAACTGAAATCTGTCCACATTAACTTCACAAACAAAAGAATCGAGGACATACTTCATGTCAAGATTAACGACGCCATAGTTCCATATGCGAACACTGCAAAGTATTTGGGTATGACACTGGATACAAAACTAAGGTGGAAAGAACATGTTAAGAAGAAAAGAGTAGAGCTTGGCCTCAAATACAGAGAACTGTACTGGCTTCTGGGAAGAAACTCTCAGTTGTCAGTACAGAACAAACTACAAGTCTACAACCAAGTACTAAAACCGATTTGGTTATACGGCATCCAGCTTTGGGGCTGCGCAAAAAGCTCCAATATACAAGGAATCCAGATCTTCCAAAATAAAGTACTAAGGAATATGGTTAACGCTCCTTGGTACATACGGAATAGTGACCTGCACCGTGACCTTGGTGTCCCACAAGTCATCCAAGAGATAAAAAGATTCGCCACTAAGCATGAATCTCGCCTAAGCCATCACGTCAACGTAGAGGCCCTGCAGCCACTGGACAACCAGAATCTAGTGAGAAGACTAAAAAGAACTAAACCCTTCGAACTAGTGAATCAGTGAAATGTGTAAAAAGCAGAGCACAGTGAGTGAAGTGTTAGTGCTTCTTGTTTGGGACAAAGTAAATATAGGGACATCAGTGGATAGCCTATTAGAGACAAGTACCTAGTTTTAAGAATTCAGATTTAAATTGATGGTTAATCTTTTAGATTAGCTTCAATATGTCAAGCATCTTATGGTTATTAAAAAAAAAAATTAAGTACTATTTGACTTGTACCCGTAAAATCATTAATCGACAATCACAAAATCATTAATCGACAATCACTAATTGCCCAATATACTACTTGAACAGTGAAGAACGTTTGACTATATAACCCTATTGTTAGCGAATGTGGAAGATGAAAGATAGTTTAGAATCAAGAATCAAGTTTCGATCTCACAGAACTGTCCGTTTACCGATAGCAGTTCTTAGCTTATCGAATTCTAACAAAAATCGTTAACAGTAAAAAGTGAGTCTCGTTCCTCATGCATTTACAAATAGGCGTGTTTATAATCTTCTATCACTAGCCCAATATCTGAGTTAATCCAACAAATAAAATAATTCCTAACACGGTCAATCCTGACTATAGCTTTGCTCTCAAAGCCAGTCTCCAGAACTATTGTCCTCAATGATAAACTAGGTCTCAGTAACTCATTCAAACTTCCATTCGACAATTCATAATTTGCCGAAATTCAAAGGTGTTACTCATTCAACAATAATCAAGTTGCCAACATGTATTTCTTTTCCTTTGGCGTTCAAAACGCTCAAATTTTTAACTCAAAACAAGGTCAAATAATTGCAAAAAGCAAACCACCCTTCAGCTCAGCTACATATATTAGCATGTTACGCTATAACCTTTCAGCCCAACAAAATAAACAAATATTTACAAGGGGTCATCCTTTCAGCTCATGAACATAAACAAATAAGCAAAGAACTAATCATTCAGTTAAACAAGATAAACAAATATTAGCAAAGGGCCGACCTTTCATCTCCAACAATATAAACAAATATTATCAAATTGGTAACTTTTCATCTCAACACGATAAACAAATATTAGCAAAGGGCTCATCTTTCATCTCAAAAATTAAACAAATATTATCAAAGGGCTAACTATTCATCTCAAGAAGATAAACAAATATTAGCAAAGGCCTAATCTTTCAGCTCAAAACCATTCAGATATTAGCAAAGGGTTAACCTTTCAGCTCAACAAAATAAATTACCTACCACGCCAGTAAAGGGCTGACACAAATATGTATTCGCAAAAAGCTGACCTTTCAGCTAAACAAACTAAATAAATTTTAGAAAACGGCTAACCTTTCAGCCAAACAAAATAAATTAACATTTGAGTAAAGAGCTGACCTTCAGCTCGACAAGATAAACAAATATTCGCAAAGGACTAACCTTTCAACTCAAAAAGATAAAAATATTAGCAAAGGGCTATCCTTCCAGCTCAAGCCTAAAGAAATATGGTAACATTACTCGTAGATAAACAACGTAGGTAGATAAACAAGTTGTTTCAGTACGAGATGAACTCGCACGATCTATTGATAGATTAACAAAAGTCTAAAATTTTTAGAAAATAAGTCTAAATAAAAATCTTCCGTGTTAATTTTCCTGGTAAAAAAAAGTGTCGCGGAGTCTTAAAATCGAATTTTCAGCCATACTGTGCATTTTTATAATGAACTTTGCAAATATGAAAAGTTGAGTCAGGAAATTTATTTTCTTTATGCCTTTATATCGAAAACTTATAATAGGTGATATAAAGAAATAAAAAAAAAATTGTTTTAACATATATTTTTCGTATCTACCACCCATAGGTCGCGGGTGTGCTACGCCTATGACAAAAGTAGACAAAAGTTGGCCACCACTGGTGTATACTATTAGGACGATGTAGGTCTTTAGTATCACCAAATTTCATATAAAATAACAATCAAACTGATCCTTAGGCAGTAAGAAATCAGATTAAAAAAGTTGGTTATATCCCAGGTTTAAAAAAAGCTGTAATTAGGGCAATTTTCGAAATAAATCAATGAATAAAATAACAAAATACTCGTAAAATAAGCTTCTTTCATATAGTGTCAGCACTGTCTATACCATTGCTTGATTAACACACAGGGTATCAAAAATGAGGAAAAAAACCATGGTTCCAGGTTCTCCACTACTATCCAGGATACATTGAAAAAACTACCTCATCTTTAATTGTTTTTTAAAGACAAAGGAATTGCCTACCATCAAATAAATAAAAATAAAAATCGTCCTTGCATTATAAGTTTAATCCAACCACTTTTACAATGATTAAAATTTTCTCAGAAATTGCATAAAAAATGTTAATTCTTAATAAAAACACTCGGTATATGCAGTGGAGAAGATGATTATAATTTCGTGTTTGATGACATCTAATACTTCTTATTCTTTTTTCAAATAACATTTTTCGATAGCTTTTAAAATAAAAGTAATTTACTATTAAGAGCTTTTCATAATTTTGGTAACACCCGGTATATGCAAGCAGATAATCACAAAAGATTAATTTATTTTGTTTCTTCATCTAAAATAATTGGCCACGTGCAAAAATGCGTACATAAAGATTACAAAGTACAAAAACTGCTGAATACCTTGACGTATACAAATTGTGATTCCTCGTGTATTAAATTGGACTCGAGCAATCTGTGAATTGCAACTTAGTAACAAAAGCAGAATAATTTGCAATTAACTTGGTACTATATAAAATAAGGTAGGTTTTTATTGCACGCAGCAATAAAAAAAGTTGCACATGACCATTTACCATACTATAAAGCAGTGTCAAACTGTGTCAAACGCTGGTGTTCTGAGAATATTCTCATTAATACTATTAATAATACTTTGCCACATATACTTATTTTCTACTTTGCATTCACAATGCACACATTGTAACACTGTTTTCGGTGTTACAATTAACAAATTGTAACACCGTTTTTAGTAACCTTTTTCTTAGATTGGGCACATTGATATCAAATGCCATATGTCAAACGTAAATACCTACACATAACCACTTCCTTTTTAAAATTGCTTGCAATCGCATAGACTGCCAAATATCTATATTCTATATATGTGACCGACTCGAAGAAAGGGGTCTTACGGCTAAAGTATCGATTTTGAGGTTTGACAGATTCGGAATGCTGGAATCTTATTCTTTAACAAGCAATTTATCCGACATCAATAGGACAAAATTTGACAAAGTAAGATAGAATATTCCACAAAACTATATTTTCGCGGAAGGAATCAATATTAAAGAGTACTGTTTGCGTACATCGTTGTCAGATGGTGTGATGTGTATTTACATTTTCCTTATTTAAAGTAAAATTTGCATGAATAATTTATCAAGTGCACAATATCAATAAGAAATCGATTTAATAAAATATTTTCAAACAGACATGTGCGTTCGAGATATACAGTTGAAAACATTATACTCGAGAAAAGGCGTTCAAGTTTGCGAAACGCAGAAAAAACATTCGGTTCATAGCTGGAGTATTTCTTCGGCATCGAATTTAATTGAATCGGTCGGTTCGAAAACACTACAAGTCCAAAAAGTGAGTTCTGGGAAAATTAACAAAATTATTTTGTCAGTGCAATATCTTGAAAAGTATAGCAGTTAGCTATTTTGTGCCAACAGACAAAATATAAAGTAGTTCACAGAGAATTAAATGTATTACATATTTTATTTATATTTCCATTAAAAGCAGAGCTATGATCAAAACAATCATCATGGACATGTACTGTTTTTGAACTCGACGGAAAAACAGCGTAAATTTTTAACAATATTTGTTTATTTAAAGCATTTAAATAATATTTTTATTGTGATGAAGGTATGTATAGTGTTTTTGGCGTCAACAATAAATTCCTTATTCAATTCATATTATTATATTTTCCGAAACGCGTTAGTAATGCAGCAAAAACAAACATATGCATACTTCGTACAAGGATATTATTTCCTTGTCGAAATTGAAATATAAAAAGATATCTCGTACTATGCCTCGAAAACAATTTTTTCGACAAGAAAAATGTATTTTTCTGTGGAGCATTGACGGTATGAGTATGTTTTCGTCAAATATTCGAGCAACATTCGGCGTAGTTATTTTACAGCCGTAATAGAACACGTTTTTGTCTAGCCGGCCGGTCCGCTTCGAGAATTTGAAATGTGTTTTGTAAGTGCACATGTACCTACGATGTTTCGAATCGAAATAACATTTTTATACTCTAGGAATTTTTAAGCGTTGACTTATTTATAAAATATAAATCTCAGTTTATTTTGCTTAGACGAATAATATACTGGGTATTAAAACAACTTAACATTTTTTTTTATTTCTGCAACAAATTAAATGGAAAATTCTAATACTTCTAATACTAATCATAAGTTTTAATACTGTTATTGGACTAAAATTCTTTACTTTTTTTTTAATTAACGATTATATTATCTATATATGTTATTAACTTAACAAAACCGGTTACCCAAACAAATTTTAAATGAAGATTTGCAAAGTAAAACTTAATTGTTGATTTATCAAATGAATCGGTCGGTTCAAAAACATTATAAGTCTAAAAAATGAGTGTTGTGAAAATTAACAAAATACTTTTGTCGGTACAATATCTTGAAAAGTATACCAGTTAGCTATTTTGTGCCAACAGACAAAATATAAAGTAGTTCACACAGAATTAAATGTATTACATATTTTATTTATATTTGCATTAAAGGCAGAACTATGATTAAAACAATCATCATGGACATGTACCTACTGCTTTTGAACTCGACGGAAAAACAGCTTATATTTTTAACAATACTTGTTTATTTAAAGCATTTAAATAATATTTTTATTGTTATGTAGGTATATAATATATGATGTAGGATTTGCATTAAACTTATTTCCCGTAATATTTGAAGATTGATAATTAAAAATGTCATGTCAGATTTTTAAAATAAATTCAAAATGGCGGATTATACACGATTAGTCAAAATTACCGGAACACCTTAGTAATTCTTTAACCGTAAAGAATTTCAAAGAAAAATTCAAACAAAAGTTTTTTGGTTTTAAAGAAACTATATATTTTCAATATACGGATTTTCATTTTATTCTGAAAATTTGGTAAACTTTTCTTTTTCTAATAGAACGCCCTGTATATTTAAAATAATTTAATTCTAAGCGTTTGTAAAAATAAATTTTTTATGAGTAATTAACCGATCATTAACGGATAAAAAAATAAAAAAATCAAGAAAAAATAACTAAACTATGAAATAGCACAATAAATTAAATATTCAAGCTGGCAAATTTAATAAATGTGTATGTATGTGGGAAAATATTCTTAATTTGAAGTCCAGGAATTTCGATTAATTGCTTATAACTAAAAAATGACAGTATTGTATTAAAAAAAATGATTTCTATAAAAGAATTAATCCTAGAATTAAAAAATGTATGTTACCAAATTTCCAGAATAAACAATAGTTTGTTTAAACACAAATTTTTTTCTCAGTTGGAGAAATATTTAGTTTTTCGGTAATTTCGTCTATTTTTGATTAATTGATCATAACTCAAAAATAAGGCATTTTATAAAAAAATCATACAAAAGTTTCTTGAATTAATCTTAGAGTTAAAAAATGTAAAGTGATACAGGCTGTTCTATTTGAAAAAGGGAAGGTTACGAGATATCCAGAATAAAATGACCATCCTGTATAATAAAAATATATTTAAACGATAGATAGTTTAAAACAAAACAACTTTTAGTTGAAATTTTTTTTGAAATTGTTTACAGTTGGAAAATTATTGAGGTGTTCCGGTAATTTTGACTAACCCTATAGAGTTTGATGATTATATACACAATAGTATTCAATTTCCTCTTCTACGGTGGTAGTCAGTCCGGAAGTCACGTGGTAGTAAAATTCTAAATTTTCACCACTTACATACTTGTGGACTTTTTTAATATTATTTATCTTTTTGATATTGATAGTCATATTGATTACTTTGGCGTACCTTAACAACGATTTGAATGCACATTATGAAGTTGGCGAATGTTTACGACTGATATCAGTAGAAACTGAGTAGAAACGCGTTGCATGAGCGAGCAAAAAAGCACTGTTCTGGACTTGTTTATTTCGCCCAAGCATTATCTTTAGGTCTATCCGATAGAATAAATCATAGCGAACATTTTGGCTATTTCAGGTCAAAATGGCCAAATGGCAAAATGTTTTCGAACTCGCCGATTCAATTATTAGACACTATTTATTTTACATCACCTAAAATATGTTCATAACTCTGAAATGACTTAACGAAGAAAAAAACTGCGTAATACTCCTGAAAATTTTCTATACAACATGTATTACTATCAAAACTATCTGCTCTTAGGTTTAACATTGAGCCTTAAATCAGACTTTATTTCATTTGCTTTTGAAAAGTAGTTTCAGAGTTATGAGCCTTCAAAGAACGGGTCACATATACTTTAACTTCTTAAGCGCTTTTTCAAAGTCACTTTAATGTCTCATTGATCTGTATTTAAAACAAAAGTTTATTGCAATTTTTATCAATAAAATAAGTTAATTATTGCATTTTTTTGAATTTCGTAAAGTAAACAAATATGTAATACACTTAATATAGAAGTAAAATTTGGTTAAAATTAAACAAATACATTTCAATAAGCATAGAATCAAGAGGCGTAAAAATTAGGCAATAAATAATGATACTCAACTGTAGTGCTTGTGTCGAATTGCTGGCAATATTGAGCAAATACGCTAAATATTACAAAACACGTACAGTAAAAATTATTATGTAACCTCTGACTGCAAAACGTGTAAATCTGTCTTACTTATTGGCTGCTTAGATCAATATAAACGACGACATTGAAAGCCATTTCAAAATCTCAATATAAAAGATAGTCTCAATGTTGATAACACAGTAATTTAATACGTCAATAATTAATTAACTAATTTGAATACGTATAATAAGTGATAATAAAAAATAATAAAGATAAATATGTATAACACAAACCTTTGATTTCTATGAGATTCAACAATAACTTCAACCACACAATTCCTGGTCACTAAACCAGACTGACTTCAGAGTAGCAAACCAATAACAGGTAACTCAACTAATAAATACATTATCGGGGTATTTCGTCGCCATAACAACGCAGGTATACACACACAATCCTTAAGTGGCGGGTCCAACAGCTGATCGACAGAGGCTTGGTTGTTTTTGATAAGTTTAGAGAAATCAGTCGAGAATTGGTCTTTGCGTGGGGATGTTGACGTTTTCGCTAAAGCTACTTTGGAACAAGATAGACTTTGCCGACGTGCGGTCAACATTATATGATCTAACGTCTTTAACGCTGTTTCAATTTATTTTTGCACACGTAAGCAGGCTGTCTAGTGATTTTACAACGCTTACCAACATAACATGGTAGCTCTAAAAATTACTGTGATAAATTGTTGACATAACCGTGACATAACCTATGTGGAGAGTGTGAGATATTTATCATATATTTATATGATAAATAACTTCAACATTTGTCTACGGTTTATGAAGTGATATATGCAAAAACCACGTACTATGAATACACGCACACGTACTGAATATGTGGAATATTTGAAAGTGTATTGAGATTATGCGCCCATATACATTTATACCTCCTAAAAAACAAACCCCGTACCAATAACTTTGGTCACAGATTACTTACTCTTGGTACGATAGATTATGCACTCATTTCTCAGCCGATAATACACTTATGCCTAGCTACTGAAAAACAAATACATATCGACCCATGCAACGAAGACTATCGTAACTAACAAACTAAATGTAGTTATTAGTCTCTGTTGCACGGGTCGATATTACATACGTATGTACATCCACAGCACAGGGATCTGATGACGTATAAGAAAAACAAAACAGTTAATAAGTTATTCTTTATTTACCAATTTGTAATTCATATATAATAATAATAATAATAATAATCCACGCCTTAACATCCCCCAACAGCTTTCGCTTTCGTGATTTATAAAAGACAAATAGACAACATAAGCTTTATTAATATTATATTATAATATCAAAATCACAAAAATGTTGATCCTCGCTATCATGAGACCACACGCATACTGGTCGTAATGCTTGTTCGGTTCTTCGGGGCTAATTGCAATACTATCTGCGGTTTGTTGTGTTAAACGTAATCCTCCATACACTTTGCACTTGAGAAGAAAAACATCTGGAGTCAGTGGTTGATAAGTCGACTATGTCCCATTATACATTTCTCATATAGTAATGTTATAGACGTCTTCCAGTAATATTACCAAAAAATTTGATAAGAAATCGGTAATCTTCAGCATACCTCGATAATTTTATTGTCAGTTCATGGAAATTATGAAAATTAGTAATCACATCTCTTGTCTAGAAATCCTCTTCGATCAACAAAATAGTACGTAAGGATTTTGATTCCTCGTAATGTGATTTGAATCCAATTACAAAACCCGTAATGATCTTCTGCATCATATCATACTTGGAGCTTGAATTCTCTGGTAGTAGAATGGATAAAACAGCACTGTTTATATGTATATTCTGCTAACTAACCTATCAATTGAAAAGGAAATTTTAAAAAACAATAGTATACTTCTTTAGGCACAAACCTGATTGATGTCTGATATAATAGTAGAATTTTTATGTAATCTCCTAATTTCGATTAGAATACTTCTTTGTGCAGTGTCCCCAAGTTTTCTACATTTTCAGATTATATCGGATTTGTAGGTTAGAACTCTCGAAATCTGTCCCAGTAAATATAAATGTGAATTTTAGCGAGTAACAGCCTTTTTTTGTGGTATATGGTAGATAGAGATAGACCCATTACTATTATCTTCGTCTAATGACGACTAGTTCTCGAGAACATCGTAGATGGACACACTGTTCAGACTCGAACATGGATGGAAAAATTGGGAAAATACGACGCCGATTCGTCAAAGGTGTGGCTTTATTTCTTTTCATTTATTCAATTTTTTTCAAATTGTACATTGACATAAAGTGGAACTACTGCGGCTCGTCGCAAAAATACATAATTGAATTGTTATTCCTGAAATCAGGATATCACCCGTCCTCCAATTATACGTATATCTTTGAGCAGCAATTGTTTAAAATTGGGCATGGGTATAATAAATATGGAGATGTGGCCCACTAGAATAGTTAATTCAGATTGTTGTAATCTTATAAGATGCTATCATTATTCAATAATTAACCCACAGGAGCATTGAACTGTTTGAATAATTGGACCAATAGGGGACCACCAGAGCTGAGCAGAACAGACCTGAAGTTAGGCTGAACCAGCCTCTTAAATAATGAAGTGAAATAATGTCTAAATAACCTATAATATAATATGACTACGTATATACAGATATAATTGATTGAATTCCAATTTGCCATTACGTAAGTTGCAATTATTTGTCAAAACTATGTGTGTCGCTTCCTGATGCTAATGCAGATATTATTCAACAATTTAATAACTTAATCGTACAAAAAATAAGTGCGAATTTGTGTTGCATATAATCTAAACTATTAAAACCACATCCTTTTGACAGATACGGGCAAGAACATTCTAGACTAATTATTCATTAACTTCAAATGACAATATTACTTACAATTATCTGTTACATAAAAACAAAAAAAACCTCTAAAAAGAACAACCCGGTAGAGTAATTGGTCAAAATCTAACTTTATTTGTTTTCAATAGTTTTGCCTTTCCAAATGTGTGACAATAAACCTATAATTTGAATCTGCTGCTCATAATAGTAGGTACTTTAGGAGAAGAACCGAGTTGTAGGTGGTGGATTTTAATATGATCTTACATTCCAGATAAGATTACTAACCTATCACCAGACAAGTCCTGAGCTTCTATGACGAAAATTATGTCGGTCCCATTCATAGAAAATCAATAAATATACAGAGTGATTTGCAATTCTAGGCGAAAATTTATGCGGAGAGGAAACTAAAGTAAAATTTAAAATTTCGTGGCTGCATTTAATAAACAAAAAATAATTAAATTAAATTGAAGTAAGTACTAATTTTGCAACGCAAAAAAATTAAAAGTTCTTCACATTTTTTATTTATAATTTTGTGTTTTTACATTTACTTTAGTGGTTGACAAGTCGACTATGTCCCATTATATAACATTTCTCACATAATAATATTATAGACGTCTTCCAGTAATATTACCAAGAAATTTGATAAAAACTCGGTAATCTTCAGCATACCTCGGTGATTTTATTGTCAGTTCATGGAAATTATGAAAATTAGTAATCACATCTCTTGTCTAGAAATCATCTTCGATCAACAAAATAGTACGTCAGGATTTTGATTCTCCGTAATGTAATTTGAATCCAATTACAAAACCCCGTAATGAGCTTCTGCATCATACCATACTGGAAGCTTGAATTCTCCGGTAGCAGAATGGATAAAACAGCACTGTTTATATGTATATTCTGCTAGCAAACCTAACAATTGCAATGGTGTTTTTAATAAAATAATAGTATACTTCATTAGGCACAAACCTGATTGATGTATGATACAATGGTAGAATTTTTATGTAATCTCCTAATTTCGATTGGAATACTGCTGTGTGCGTACAAATATCTTCTACCTTAAAAAATAACAAAATATTAATAACATAGTATTTTAAATGGCTCTAACTTCTTAAGGAATATTAGCTTGTTATGAATAGGTCCTTATGAAACTTTTTACTTGAGCGGTTTTACACGACCGAGGTTTCTAACGAAATTATTAACGAAAATTATCACGAAATTATTGGCGAAAATTATCACTATAGTTTTGGTGAGAATTATTGGCATATTTATGGCGAGAAGGAATTGCTTGACACCACTTGACACGCACCAATTAATTTCAATATAATTAGAATTAATTAGAATTAATTTCAATATAATTAGAATTATATTGAAATTAATTGGTGCGTGTCAAGTGGTGTCAAGCAATTCTTTCTCGCCATAAATATGCCAATAATTCTCACCAAAACTACACACAGAAAAGTGATTATTTGGAACGAGAAAACATAATTTCTTGAATTTATTTACTAGATTCAAATGCATATTTACTTGGATGTAGAAAGTTGGGTATATACAAGAAATGCCACATACTCAATATAAATAAAATAATTTCTCAGATAAATGCTGTCAACAAATAAATTCTTTCTTTATAAGAACCAATATTGTATAGAAAGGTAATTGAATTTTTCGTCCCAAAATGTTAATTTCTCCAACGAAGTAATAGTAAATCCATCCAAGTGCGTAGTTACTTGATCCAAGAAAATATAAGACATTTAATATAAGTAAGTATTGTTTACTGAATAAAAACCCACCAATTATTTAACTGAAGTGATTCTCACTTCTTTCAAGTAATCCCTTTCTCTGGAATAAATATGCGCACCGTGATTTTGTCAAGGCTCGCGCGCCCGCGCGTGGTGGTGGCGCCACGGAACCTAACCTAGTACGAAAACAACGAAGTACCCGTAGGGGATGTGCCTTGTGATTTATTGGAGATGTGTATTGTGATTTATAGTGTACAATAAACGTTTCAACGCGGAATAGTTTGATGTAACGCACGCAACAGTTTAGAACGAGTAAGTAAATATAACATACCTATCTTGTTAATTAGCAATAGAAAACGTATTTGTGCCAAATCTTTAAAATTCTTACATTAAGTAGCTAACACTATTTACCGGGAATAAAAATATACACTTCATTGAAGACTGTTTACTTACTTCACCAGAGTAACCACTTTCTTAAATCTAGTAATTATTCCAAGAAATAAAATTTCTTGGTTGAAGTCAATAATCTCTCGCGTATATACGAACCTACCAACTACTTCAGCCAAGTAATTCTCTCTTCGTTCGAGAGATCACTTTTTTGTGTGTATAGTGATTATTTTCGCTAATAATTTCGTTAGAAAAGTCGGTCGTGTAAAACGGCTCTTAGAATAAACGTTTCTTAATTTTTGTATTTTGTCCAATGATATTTCTTTTTAAATTTTTTAAGGAATTTATTTATTTAATTATTTGTAAAAGGTACTGTTTGTATTCTTCGTTTTCGCATTGTTTGATTTGTATTTTCTTTTTCGTTCCTTTGGTAATACTTGAAAGGGCTGTAACTTTTGAAGGAACAGAAAAGAACAAAAAAGTGTATACCTGGAGAGAAATATCTGCAATGTTACAGAAAATAAATGTAATAAACTACTAAATAAGCAGTAAAAGCAGAATTAACTGTAACATCGCTGGTTATTGGATACCAGTTATATTCCTCTATTGTTTTTACAGAATTCACATATTCCACATACATTTTTCTGTGAAATTACAACAGCACCACCGTAATTTTACAGGTCATTTCTTAAATTTTACAGGAAACGTACTATAATTTTACAGTAGTAAGTGAGTGTCAACAGTGGAACTGCGTTTCTTTACAGACTTGTATCTGCTTACTTGAAAAAACTCGGGATATGCACGTAATCAATATTTAATTTAATGCGACTGTAGAAACAGAATTGCATAATAATTTTTAAGTAATTTTTAAAGCGATTTAATATGAATGATATAAATTTCGTGCAGCGCGCACTACGTCAATCGTAACGGTAAACGGAAACGTAGCTGGGACAGTGGAAGATTATTTACTATTAGTACGATACTATCAGAACAATTTAATTTCGGAATTTTGGATAGTAGTACGAGTTAAATATAAATAATGAATTTAGATGTACAATTAATTATACACAATAATATTTTTCAAACACGGATTCAAACGGATTCACTGATCGCGTCAAAACTTCGCATCTCGTTCGACTGCCTCGCACCGAACTGCGCAAAATATTGTTCATGTTTATTTCGGTCTTAAAAATTAACAAATAGTCGGAATGCTATTAAATTCAAGGGATATGTATCGCAGTAAATAAGGATTATTTGCATGCTAACTGCGTTGTCCTGTTAACATTCGTCTCTGAGATATCGGCTTCCATCAAAATCTTATTCGCAACCTTTATTACATAAAAACTGAAGAAAACAAAAACGCCAATCTATAGAAGAGACTCTAGATGCAACCTGAAGAAAAACTGAAATTTTTGTGGTAAGTTGTTTAAGAGAAAATACATCGGAAAGACGAGCCGTTAATGTAAACTGCAAAAATCTGGTTATTCACTTCTCTCGCGCTCATGTTTACACCGAGAGGCAAGGAATTTTGACAGTCATACAACTTATGTAGAAATGATTCAGGAGTATGACACACTTTATTTCAATTTTTTCTGTTCAGTAGTTTTAGAGTTATGGACCTTCAAACACAGGAGTCAATACTATCGAAACGAGAGATGGCAGTTAGGGCGATTCTCTCGTGCGGGGTCACGCAAGTTGAGAAACGCTGATCTAGAACACTGTTCTCAAAACAAGAACCTGTCTCAACGTCTTGCAGATGTCGCAGATGGCGCTATATAAAAAAAAACACAGTACATCCAGTTCAACTCAATCCTTTAAAAAGCAAGTTATTTTGAAGAACACAGCGCAATAAAATTTAATTAGTGAACAAGACTAAATAAAAAACGAGTTTACTTTCAAGATACCATTGACGCAAGTATTGTAACATTTGCGTTTCTCCAGTGATTTTGACATGCGTATTTGGCAATAGACTCCATTATTTTTTAGGTATACTAGGCGGATGAAATATCGGTAATGTCAAGGTTGATGTAGCCAACGCACTCCAGCCCAGTTTCTGTCATGACCTCTAGCGGTTGTAGATTCAAATAAATATATATTTAGTGCAAATACCGCAACCAAATTGTCTCGTTAGATCGCGCTGTAAACTCTCTTCTTGCAGTTCGGCGTTATCTTGAGTATAAATAATAGACTGGTGAAAGCCTACCGCTCAGTTTATGTCATGCGTCTGGCTAAATTGCTAAAAAAAGGCCGTGTGATCGTCTGTATTGAGCACAGTGCATGGAGGTTCATGTTCCGATTCCGAATCAGCGTACACTTTGCTACCCTAACCTCGACTATATGTACTCTGCCGCTCATGGAAGTTCGGGCACATAGTAAACATATAGGAAATAATGATAAAAGCACTGATAACTTAGCAATAGGCACCACTATTTCTACCAAATAGCGAACACATTCTTAACGTTGATTTCCAGTAACATACGACATCATTAAATGTGCTGATTTAAAATAATTTTTATATTTAATTATTATGCAACATTTATGCTGTTTTGTAACTGGTTGTTGGGAATTTTCTAGTTTCCATTGAAAAGGATTAAATAGGAAATAACAAATACAGTCATAAATAGTGCATCTCAGACACATGTTGCGACCCCATTTTTACCACATGTTTGCATCAAATGCTCGAATTCGTATTCAAACGAGTCTGTGCCTGCAATCTGTAGTTTACACAAGATAACTCTGTCACGCGGAAGACATCATGCGACGCGGAAAGCCAACAAGCAAAGCACAGCGTTCTGTAATTATCGCTTTCCATCAGGGACGATTGTCAGTTCGTGAAAATGCAAGAAATAAGTCAACGATAAGTGACACTCTTCACCAATATGAAGAAACATGGAATTTGGATGGCGTGTTCGGCCGGGACTATCACGAATAATTTCCCAAGCGGATGAAGAAAGATTAAAATTAATTTTTAAGCCTAAAACCTAAAATCACCATTGAAGTCAATCGCGATCGTGAAAGATCAATTTTTGTAAGCACAGGGAAACGACGTCTCCAAGCCGAAAATCTGCATGGACGCGTTGCCGTAGGCTAACCATTGCTTGGTCGGGAAAATCGTCAGACACTACTGTTTCCAGTCTTCATTTGTCCAACTTCGATGTGTTCGTGCGAAGTCGTTTCTGACGATTTCCCCGACGAAGCAATGGTTTTCGTACGGCAACGCGTCCATGCAGATTTCCCGCTCGGAGACGTCGTTTCCCTGTGCTTACGAAAATTGGTCTTTCACGATCGCGATTGACTTCAGAGGTGATTTTAGGTGCGGTTTCTGTTTTGCTTAAAAATTAATTTTAATCGTTCTTCATCCGCTTGGGAAATTATTCGTGATAGTCCCGGCCGAACACGTCATCCAAATTCCATGTTTCTTCATATTGTTGTCACTTATCGTTGACTCACTTATGGCTGACTTATTTCTTGCATTTTCACGAACTGACAATCGTTCCTGATGAAAAGCGATTATTACAGAACGCTGTTCCTTGCTTGTTGGCTTTCCGCGTCGCATGATGTCTTCCGCGTGACAGAGTTATCTTGTGCAAACTACAGATTGCAGACACAGACTCATTCGAATACGAATTCGAGCATTTGATGCAAAAATCTGGTAAAAATGTGGTCTCAACATGTGTCTGAGATGCAGTATTTATGACTCTATTTGTTATTTCGTATTTAATCCTTTTTAATGGAAACTAGAAAATTCCCAACAACCAGTTACAAAACAGCATAAATGTTGCATAATAATTAAATGTAAAAATTATTTTAAATTAGCACATTTAATGATGGCGTTTGTTACTGGAAATCAACGTTAAGAATGTGTTCGCTATTTGGTAGAAATAGAGGTGCCTATTGCTACGTTATCAGTGCTTTTATCATTATTTCCTATATGTTTACTATGTGTCCGAACTTCCAGGAGCGGCAGTGTAGTAGGTCTGGGAAGACCAACCACTGGTCGAGGATGTGCGACATCCCAAAAGGCGGTGACACGTGGAGATTTTGCTCTACTGTACCCTCCGAAAAGTTCTTGTCAATAATAGGTCCACTTTAATTCCTTCAACAAACACCAGATTTGCTTGAGTCGATGCATATTTATTTGAAATAAACAAAATTTACTATCTGCGTATGAGTATTACTATTAGCAGTGAAAGTGCATTTATGTCGGTACGTGTGTCTAAAAACGAGTCAAAATAGACGCAAACTTAGCGAAATAATTGGCGAGAAATATACCTAAGACTTTACGTAACAAATCATTAATACTTTAATCTAATGAATTCCAAGAATGTACGAATTGGCTTAGGTTTACGACTTTTGAATAATAATTAATGTTCTTGTCGTATCCTGTTGACGTTAAAATATATTTTTGTAGATGAAACACAGTTTCAAAAAACCTTTGCAATATCCGTAATAAAAGGGCGCTAAAGGCTAGATTTTGCAATGCCAGTTTAAACCAGGGCTGGGGAGTCGACTCCGACTCCAGATAATTTTGGTTGTCCGACTCCGACTCCGGCAAAATTTTACTTGTTTCCAGCGAATTTAATAGCAAAAAAAAAATCTGACAATCTAATTGTAAATAAAATCAAAAAGGCCTGTTGGTCGGACCACAAAATTATGGCCATATTTAAAAAAAGACGCTTTTTTATATTTTCAAAATATCTCTGAAACCATTAGAACTTCAACTGTTTTCTCATTAGAGAGCACATAATTCTGAACTAGTTTGTCACTTGAACCGATGTTCTATCTTTAATAACAACAAAAGTATAGTACAACAAAACCACTGTATAGTACATAATAAAATGCATTTCAATGAATACAACATTAAGTGCAAAATAAGCTGAAAATAATCTCAACTCGTACTTCTGTTAGTGGTAATGACGTCACAATTCTGGCTGCAACGAGTATGAGTAGCATACGTGGATATTCCGACATTCAACTTAAGGTAGAGTTTAAATCGGAAATGCAGTTATAATTTTTTATCGGCTATTATACATATATTATGCATGTCTAAGTTTATGCATTAAAAATTACGTTAGAGTGAAGTTTGTACCTTTGCTAATAATAAAAGTATATCTGTCAATTCTGTCAAGTGTAGGTGACGAAATCTGCGAATATCGGTGTTTTTTATCCGTAACATACACTCGACATAATCAGTAACAATTTAAAACCTCTACATATTTTGTTAAATACAAAGGGATGTGATTATAACATAATATTGTATAATCAATGGTGATACTATTGATAAATTTGTTCATATGCAAAAAAAAAAGAATCAATTTCGGCTAAACGTTTAAAGTTATCAAACATTAAAGCTAAAATTGCCAAGTTTGACTAGTAAAGCATTATCGTTTATAAGCATTCAGATATTGGGACAAATAAAAATAAAAAAAAGTGTTGGGAGTCCATAATACGACTGTGATACCATCACGTTGTTTCTTCTGGTACAAAAGCTGTAGGAAACTATTTTTTCTTTTTAAAATTCGAGGGAATATTATTAAAATACCTTTTGCAATATTTAATGAATTGTTCAGCTGTTCTTTGTGGCCGAACGAATAGGAGCAAATTCTCGTAATTTTGATGAATAAGGAAAACCACACGTTGACGCTTCACTTTGGAAAATTCTAATTCGTCTATAAGTATGCATCGAAGTCCGATTTTTTTATTTGTAGATGATCTAGCTATCCTAATTAGTAGCTATCCTAACTATATATGCGACGCGGCAAGCGACTCACAATAATCATTTTGCTAATCGTCACTCACCACCGACCTGTGTGTTTTCTAGTTAAACTATATTTACTTTGTACAAGACCTAATACATAATATGTTTAGTTAATCGTTTACTATCTATTGAGGCAACGGCTATCTCGCATGTCTTTTTCTACATTATTTAAACATGGACCCGGAGTCGGTACATTTTTTCCGACTCCGACTCCTCTGAAATTTGTCTGAACTCCGACTCCACGACTCCGACTCCACAGCCCTCGTTTAAACCATAAATTGAGTTCAAATATATAAAATCGGCGCCTGGGCTAAAAGCAATAGAAACTTTTCCAAATTTAAATTGACGTAAATGGACCAGGAAAAATAGAATAGTTAGGGCAATTATGTCAGTTTAAAAGGCGATTGCACAGTCAAATAAAAACGACAAACTACCAGAGAAATTTTAAAAATTAAAGCTGGATGTGTTCCTTACAAATAAATATACAGTATATCTCCACGGATTGAGGTACACAGAGGAAACAAATTTTTATTGTGAATTTTCAAAAATGCCAAACTCCTAGTTGTGGGTTATTCCGCAGTAACGTGTCACACCCGTCACGCCCGTTTAACGACTATACAAAAGCAATGGGGACTTTTATTATTATTTTGATGCAACATTATAACAAAAAGACGACTCATATTTTAGAATTGTCGTAGATAAATGTTCAAACTGATAAGTTTTATGAAAAACCTTTTTAAATAGCCGTGACTAAATTAAAAATTCGCGCAATGACCCTAGTGTAAAGTTTCTATTCTAATAAAGTTAATAAATAATCTAGTTTTTATGTGAAATTTAGGCTATACAATAATAGGAGTTAAAATCAAAGTACTACCTGACAATGTCCCACAAATATTTTCCTAATTATATGTAGATATTGTGATTATTAGTATTTCAAGGAGAAAAGTATTTTTCTCCTTATATCTCACCGTCGAGTTTTCATGGTATTTTTAATTATAGAGAAATATAGTGGATCAAAGAACAACGTGATTTGATGACGTTATGCCATAGTATAGCGCCATCTTTGATAGGATAACCGTACTATGGGTTATTGCTAACTCAATAGACATCTGTTTTATCAACAATGCTGAAAGCTACGCAACGTATGCAACCATCTCTCTACATCAGGGCGAGTTCAGTTGCATAAGGAATACAAAATAAAGTGAAAACAACAAATTGAAACGTCAAGCCAAATTAAATCTAATTGAATATTAATATATTCTACGAACATTTGAGGTGAATCACGAGTAGAATAACAAACTTCATTAATTAAAACAAACAAAGATATACCTACAAAGATAATGTGATAGAATACATCGTTAAAAAATAGGTAATAGGCAAGTTTTAATTTAAAAAGTGACGTTTCTCTCACAGTAATATTTCAGGAGTTGATGTTAAATTTCTCTTTAATTTGCCGCAATAGATGTCAACAACCTTAAGAGCTATCCAAGCGAGAACCAAGACCTTAGCTTTCTGAAATAATGATGAAATAATTATTGTCGAACGAGACATAACAGTTGCTGGCACTGTAAGTTGTTGCAATTTGCAATGCGCTACCTTCATGACATATATTAAGGGAGATTCTTGTTTTTCAATATTATTCAATATTATTCTGTTCTTATTGAATTCAGTTGTCAATTTTCGTTGATTAGAAACGTCATTAGAAGTAAAATGAGGCATCTTAGTGAAGTGCAAGTTACTCGTGCTGTCGTCCTTATTCACCATGGCCACTCTATATTCGACATGTTAGCAGGGACCTTCGAGTTTCCCCTTCTGTTATTCAGCCTTTGTGGAATCGGGTTCGGAAGACTGGCCAATATGTTAGAAGAGCTGGACAAGGTAGAAATCGAAAAACTACTCAAAATCAAGACTGATTTCTTGTCCTTTCCTCTCTACGTCAGCGTACTGCCACAGCACGAGACCTCCTAAACGACCTAAGACGAGCACATGGAATAGAAATTTCTGATCAAACTGTTAGAAACAGATTAAAAGAAGCGAATTTGAAACCAAGAAGACCGCAGTCGCTGTTATACAGGAAGTGGATAGATTTGGTCGGGGAGCTGTGATGGTTTGGGCTGGAATCAGTATAGACCAGGGGTTCTCAACCCGTGGTACGCGTACCACTGGTTGTACGCGAAGGACTTCTAGGTGGTACGCAAGAGGTACCAAACTTAAAATAATATTTATTCAGATGATATTGTTAAATTGTTTGAGCCAAAATTATAGCGGTCAAATCAGATAATACCCATTACCGTACGCAGACGTATTTCAAATGGCACATTGTGTAAAAGGAAGTGTAGTTAAAAAGATAAATCAAAGTTAATATTTTGCGCTACAGTTAGATGAAATACTGACAATTAATTTTTATCAATTATTAGTCTTTATCCGATTCGAGGTGGAAGAGAAAATGGCAGAGGAATAATTATTTTGTAAACCTCTGCTCGAAAGAACAACTGGTGAAATATTCAAATTTCTTAATAATTTTATGTTTAACAATTCTATTCCATGACCGAAATGCACTAGTGTCTGCACTGATGGAGCTCGGGCTTACAAAAAAATTGCAGTCAACATTATTAAAAGTCGAGCATTTAGTTCACGAATGTTTTCAATATTATGTCAGGAGATAGAAGTCCGTATGATACGGTATGTCCGTATATTCATTTCTAGTTATATTTACTATTAAAGGTACATTTTCATCGAAGTGACTTCACTTCGAGGTGGAAGAGAAAATTGCAGAGGAATAATTATTTTGTAAACCTCTGCTCGAAAGAACAACTGGTGAAATATTCAAATTTCTTAATAATTTTATGTTAAGCAATTCCATTCCATAAGCGAAATGCACTGGTGTCTGCACTGATGGAGCTCGAGCTTTAACAAAAAAATAATTACAATCAATATTATTAAAAGTCGAGCAATCAGTTCACGAATGTTTTTAATATTATCTCAGGAGATGGGTAGCAACAGAAGTCACTCTTGTTACATTCCTATGATAGATGGCTCTCGAGAGGTAAAGTTTTGAATCGTCTCTTCGAACTTAAATCAGAAGTTCAAGTTTTTCTTGAAAACGCTAATTTCGAATTCAAAAATTCTTTCTTTGACGAATTGTGGATAGCCCGGTTAGCATATTTAGCTGATGTTTTTGGACAGCTGTATGAATTAAATTTAGTTTTGCAGGGATCAAAGGTTCATTTAATTATCGTTGAAGATAAAATTACCAATAAATAAATCGAGTTAATTATAAAAGAAGTTAATAAAAATAAATGTAGTTTATTGCCAGCATTCGAAGGCTCCCTTGCAGAACGATGGAAAACATCAATGATGAATTAGTCGGATATAAAAAAAAATATTGATTGCACCTCTTTAAAAAACAATAGCTATTTTCCCTAATCTATGACAATGAAAATTGGATCAGAAATCTAAAAGGTATGTAAATACCAAACTTCATAACCCAATAGAAAAAGAACATTGACGAACATTTGATAGACATTTCCTCACACACAGCGCTGATAGAGGAATTTAAAATTATTACAATCACCGTTGTTTGGATACAGAGGAAGAATTATTTTAAAGAACCTGGAGATTAAGATATTTGACTTTTAATGCCTTTTTGCGCCACGATTTAAGTGAAATTTATGTAGGTATGGGTTTTCATCAATATTATGTTTAAACAACAAACAGAAGCCAAAATTAATGATTGAGCCAAATTTGAGCTTGAAACTAATTGACACAGATTATGATATTTAAAAAAAAATTGGTTTAGCAAAACAACCCCAAGGGTTTTTTATTTCACTTTTGTATACCAAATGAAATTTTGTTAGGTACCTATATAATTTTTATTGTTATTGGCTTCGATGAGAATAAGTTTTTACCAAGTGAACTTTTGTTATAAACGTTATTATTTTAAGGAAAACTGGTTAATCGACGGTAAGATATATATAAGGAGAAAGGTATTTTTCGGGCAATTCCGTCATCGAAGATGAAGCAACCGTAATAAAACGTAACACGTGTCTACGGTTGCTTCTTCTTCGATGACGGAATTGCCAGAAAAATACCTTTCTCGTTATTATTTTATTACAAAATAAATAAGTAGGATTATTTCTTTCCCTGTATTAATATGCATTTTTGTATAAAGGCTGGTGGTACGAAGAAATTAGGATATTTTTTAGGTGGTACGAGGAACCTAAAAGGTTGCGAACCCCTGGTATAGACAACAGAACTGATCTTGTTGTGGTTCCTGGTAGACTAAATGCCATGAATTACATCGAAAACATTTTGGAGGACCATGTGGTGCCTGTTGCATATGGCGTCGGTCAAAATTTCATCCTAATGCAGGACAATGCAAAGCCACATACCGTTGGTATCACCAGAAGCTTTTTACAAGAACGTGGAATTCAGGTCGTGGAATGGCCGGCGTTAAGTCCTGACCTGAATCATATTGAACACGTGTGGGATCAGGTTGACCGACGTGTTCGCAAGCGCCCTAATCCACCAGTAACCATACAAGAACTGACACAAGCCCTGATTGAGGAATGGGAAAGCATACCCCAAGAATCTCTTCGCAGACTAGTGCGACGCATAAATTTTTCTATAAGAAGTTAATAGACAAACTTTCTAATACCACCATCAAACTATTTACCCGACAATTAAAAGCATCATCAAGATTTTAAGCTTTTGAGCACAAACCAATCAAAATCATAAATATTCAAAGAGTATGTCATCCTACAGAGATGGAAGTTAAGTACTGTCATCCTTGTGCAAACTGTCTACTACTTCTCTTAGCAATTTCGTTTAGAAATCGTAGCCTAACGGTTAACAAAATTACCTACCACATGAACGCAAGAAACAGCGTGTTTGTACCATTCATTTCTATGGGAATTTCTCTCTCTCTCTCTCTCTGGGGCAATGAAACTTTTTAACCTACACCTTGACTAATGGAACATGCTACGTGACACACATTTTCACTCGCGTGAAACACGTTTCATTTCTCCGCAAGTTCGATAAGAAATCTTGAATATCTTAACCTTCGACACTTTCATTGCCAAGAGTAGTTATTTGTGGACCATTTTGCGCATCTTGCGTGGGTCTTGTTATGGTAATGAGTGAAACTGACAGAAGGTGAATTAATCCTCAAAATTATAGCTCTCTAACTGTTCTAGTATGTCCAGGAGAATTTTTGAAACACCTCTAAAATAAATTCTTATATTCGACGTTCGGCTGTGCGGACGAGTTTTTTACGCCATATACTTGGTATTTGCAATACTAAGTTGAAGTGGGTATACCAAATGCAAAGGCGACAAATATCGGTGCATTTATTTGTACTCGATGAACATCTTAGTACGCTGTTTAATTTTTCCATTTTTTTTATTTCTTTTTGTGTGTAGTAGGTCGTATACGAAGTTTGACAATAGATTTGTAATTATTAGTAAGATTTTTGATTTTTCTAAAAAGCGAAAACCGCATAAAATTTTGTGAAACCGTCAGACAGACAGTTTTCCGGAAACCGTCAGACAGAAATTAAAACAAAATTATTGTTGTTTTTACCTGTCCACATAAACGCAATGTTATTTCTTTCCAAGAAAAACGTACACCATATACAGAGTGTATCCTAAGTTAATGCTTTTCTATGAACAATATAGATGATACTTATTTATGAGCTTTCAAAATATAACCTTTTTGTTAAATAAAAAAGCTACACAAAACTGTCTCTACTATTAAAATATTTTTAATCGTTTTCGTTTCTCTTCAAGTAATAAACATCATAAAAATTTTATAGACAGCATATCTATAATAGTATATTATTATACAAGTTTTATAAGACGTCAAATTGGCGCACGAGTTGTTTTGGGCACGACGAGCGTAGCGAGGAGTGCCCAAATGGAACGAGTGCGCCAATACGTCTTATAAAACCAGTGTAATATACTATTTTTTCTACTTTGCGTCATTAATTTTATATAAATTTAGAAATTGTGGTTACTATATCTCGCTAAATTAGAATCTAGGGTATTTTGCGGGTACCACGTGGCAGCACTGTAGTAACTGTCAACTTCGTTAAGGATGAGATCGATGAAATAAAATCATGACAAAATGTAATGTAAAGTGAATAATTTTACTCTACTTTAGCCTACAAGTTTGAATAAATATTAATGGAGCTTGGGGCAACACTTTTAACCCTACTGTGATAAATACATGAAACCTAACCTAAAAAGTTAACTTTAAAATAGTGGTTTCATAAGTATAATAATCACAATAGAAGTGTTTAGCGGTGACCCATTAGTTACTTCGAAGAACAAGAACTTACTAAAGAATTGTTATAACGCTTAACGTTTAATAGCGGTGTCTACCTAATTCCGCTACGTAGCTGTTGCGGCTTATATATTTACAAGCACTTATAATTGAAACCCAATTCTAATTTCGGCAAAGTAGTTTATTAGAATAAATTATACTTAGTAAAATTACATGTGATGGAGGTAATACAAATACGTTGCACACAACCAGAACTAAGACGAAGTCAAAAGCGACGGACAAAAACGTGAATATGAATTGAACCGAGCATCCAAGCGTCCAAAATATTACCGAAAACTTAATTGTTACATAAACTAAGAAATCCTCTACACTTTAAATGTACTATAGCTTCGTACGTGTATGCTGATAAACCATTTATTGCGCATATACAATCTCGCAGCAGTAATTAAAATCATTCGTATCTACGATGTAGGTTTGATCTTCGCATAATACCTTATTAAAGTAAACGTGGTCCTTGATTTATATCTGAAAAGGGGATTTGATGTTTAGTTGAAAAGAATGATAACGATCACTTACTAGAGTCGTAAAACATCACCGTAAACGTCATGCTGGCGTATTTTGATGAACACAGCAAAACTAAGAAAGCCCCAATCCTTTGGCCATACTATAGCAGGCTACACCCATGTTTAAATATGTATAGAATATTGATATTTCGCAGTTTATGTGATTACAAGCGATTAAGAAGATGCAGTGTGTGGTTATGTTGGGTTATGTATTGTACGTTGGACATATGGCATTTGATATCACTGTGTACCAATCAGACAAAAATGTTACTGTTTTTGGTATTACAATGTGTTAATTGTAACACCGAAAACAGTGTTACAATGTGTGCATTGTGAATGCAAAGTAGAAAAAATAATTTATTTGGAAAACTATACTTTATTTGCTTGCATTTATATATTTGTTGATATTTATGATGTTTATTATTTGAAGAGAAACAACGAGCGGTTAAAAATATTTTAATAGTAGAGACAATTTTGTGTAGCTTTTTTATTCAACAAAAAGGTTATATTTTGATAGCTCATTTGTTTAAATTTTTGTTTCAGAAGCTAATTGATTTGTTTTTCAGATAATATTAGGACATATTTATACAACGAACCTAGTAGTACAATTGGATTTAATAGAACTTTAAAGATGACGAAGAAACCATATCTAACATATTTTATGGACAATATCTTCCTAATTTCCTCATTAAAATAATAATTTATTTAAACTAGTTCACATCAAACGACCAATTGTATTGTTTTACAGTCTGTTAGCATTAGAAGCTGCGAATTAATAATACAGAAATCTGATGAATTAAACAAAAAATTGTTCAAATGAAACAAACAGTTTCGTCAAGATTTGTTTTGTAAATTTCCACTAGAATGCCCTTGTTAGTACGCAGTAAATTCTGCACTTATGTAATTAAAAATATGTCGGCATTATAAAATAAAACCTTGCTAGTTCGTAATCAAATTATCAGTTTGATTTGTAAAAGCTACTGTGCAAATAAGGCGAACTAATCAAAAAAATAGCTAGTGCCCATTCGGTACGCACATGTAGCAAGTCCTCAAAGAAGATTTTCACGTATTAGAAAATGCTATGTGGCGATGCATCAATGTCCGATGCATTTACTGTTGCAGTGCAACTCTGACGGTCCGAAATCACAAACGAATATTGTACAAATTTGTTGGTATGTCATAGATTTTTTGTGTTTTATAAAAATCAGCCGGTAATCAAGGATGGATGAAAAATATTCGGTGAACGAACTTAAAAAGAAAAATAAATCACTCATGGCATCCTTTTCAATACTCCTTTGCGGCCTTGTTAAAGATATCAATTTAAAAAAAAAATAAATCATTTTTCTTCTCAATTTACTTTTAATTTTATTCCGCCAAGAGAAAAGTAAAAATAATCTGAAAGGCAAATAATCTACAATAATTTAATATGTACTGGAATTATATTTGAAATTGTACTAAGTATCGTTTGATATCTACGCTGGCTGTCCGTTGAGTCAAAACGAAAATTTGAATGTGTAGGTACTCGCCCGGACGAAACCTCGTCTCATGCGCATCTATCACCCAATCACAAATTTCTGAAGAACATTTTCCAGAGTTATTTTGGATTTTGGACTCATCAATTAAAGAATATTCTGAAACGTTTTCCGATTTTGAAGAACATACATACTCTTGCAATGAAATTAGCATACGAACCACATCTAGTTGATATTTCAAAAGCACCAAGTGAATTACAATTGGAATTGTTTGAGGTGGGATGAGAAGATACTATTATAAAAAATAATTTTGATTCCAAAAAGGATCCCATAGAAACATGTTAAATCAATGTTACAATATTAAATCACAATTTTCAATTTCTTTCTCATGAAAAACAAACAGAAAAATCACATTAAATTGGGCATGAGGATGATTTAGTTATGATAAAACAGTCATAATCCGTTCGTTGATTATATTTATTTTATTATTTTTTGTAGAGCTCATATAGAGCTCATATCAAATAACTTGGGAATCTGAAACTTCCCCAGAATTAAAAATAATGAAGATACAGTATACAGACATAAATTAAAATTGGCTACTGCTCATATCTGCTCTATTTTGAAGTTATTTGATATGAACTTCCTATATGATAAAAAGGTTTCCGACCCCTGGTTTAGACCAATCAATAACAAAAATTTTCAATTTGCGTGGCAAATACATTTGCCAAATATTTAACATGTGGCAAATATTTGATATTTGGCAAGTATACGAATATGTAGCCCCGGCTTTATATAAAAAGAAAGTTGACGCCGTAAACTAAAAAATACAAATTTGCGCTGCCTGTAATTCTAACGGGGATTGGCGCAATCTTGCAAATGATCTTGGAGTTTCAAAAAGAACGGCGTATAGATGGGTTAAAATCAAGACGTTCCAGAGAAACAGCATGGAGGTAAACGCTGAGTTTGAATCACAGACGAACATCGTCGTTTTATTGAAAATGAAATTGAAAGAAATCCAAAGATAACTCTCCAGCAATTAAAAGAAAAGATTTTACAATCATATCAAATTAATGTCGCTAAAGAATGTATTCGTCAACACCTCGACGGTCTAAAGGTGCTCCCATACGCAGTGCCAATAGGGGCCATCATTGGCCATCGGAGTGCTTCGCGTAGCGGGACCCAACAGTGCCAATGCACATCGCCAATATGTCGACCTTGTCCGCTTTATTTCATTCTGTTTTAGCATTGTACGTACTACCGATGAAAAGTTTAGTTATCTATCTATGTTTTATCATATATACTGCATTATTTATGTTTGTACGTACTTTAAGGACAATGATGATTTATTATTTGCCCAAATGCCTCATTGCCCAAATGTAAAAACATGAAAACTTTTTTTAATATTTTGTAAATTTATTCACAATAATTATGGTTCTTATAAGCATTATATTAACCTTACAGTTACAATAAATTAACAAGCAATAAATTAATATTCTGAAGACAATATTGAAGTCGTTATAATGGGTGACCCACGGCATAGGTACGTTTGTTTATTTTTTTGTGTTTTTGACGCCGAAGGAATGAACGTTGTGTTAATAGACAGAAAATGCCAATTTATGGGATGGTCGTGAGGTTAGTATGACTTCCGGGTTTTCCAGAAATGACGTCATCATTAAAATTTTAAAAATGAATTCGCACACAATGGGGAGTCGTACAGTATTTAGGTTCTGGGATTGCGGTCAACCTTATTCGCTAGGGTGGGGTGGGAAAGGTGAGGGAGTGGGTTGGAGAGAAGCGGGATATGAATCTACACACGATGGGGAGTCATACGGTATAGGGGTCCAAGGACTGCGGTCAACCCTCTTCCCTACAATCTTGACTACAATCAAACAAAGTTGCATTTACATAATTAACAACAATTAACTATTTATTAATTAACAATTTATAGATTAGTTTTAAGCGGCAAATTTAAATAACCTGATGTATTTAATGTATTCAACAAAGTTTAAAAACTATACTGGATGCTTTTCCTTATTTTGATTATCAGAAAAATATCAAAAAGTATATCTGTTACTAAAAATATTGGGTTGATAATAAATATACCTACATAATATACATACACGGAGTTTTAATTATATAAATTTTAAAACTCCGTGTATGTATATTATGTTTTAATATTTATATAATTAAAACTCCGTGTATGTAAGGGTTCTCAATTTTTCTTTGTATCTTATTATAAATAATTTCAGTTTTATTATATAAATTATATTTTAAATCAAAATTATGAATTCATCGATTTGACTGAAATGAAATATTTATATAAAGAAACGACACAAATTAACAGGGTCCTGCATAAAAATATAGACCACTCAGTGTATCAGATCTGATCCCATCTTATTCCGCATTTGTTGCTTGAAACATAAAGAAAATAAAAAGGGAGATTTTTTTAATGTCACGTGGCAAATATACAAAACTAAATAATTTTGTTTCCTGTATTGCTGTATATTTGTATTCCTTAATGTATTTAATATTTTCGAAGGTACTGCATAAATAGTGACTGAAAAACATGTTTAATATTTAACAACCTTATTAAACAGTGTCCTCTTTCGAGGGTTCCTTTTTTTAATTCTAAGCAACAATGCACTGCTTAAAATAATGGGAGCTGCGGCAACAGCAATGATATCGTCTTCACTGTTCATTTTTAATTCTCTACGGGACGCTACGAGCCTTCTACGATACACAGAAATACCTTGCGCCCAATACCAACGTTGGCCAATGTTGGCGAAGTGAATGCGCACACTACGCGCAGCGCGTCACAACACCAACGTTGGCGAGACATTGGCACTGCGTGTAGGAGCTCCTTTATGTATACAATAAAACAAGTACGTCGAGAGCCAGAAAGAGCCAACAGTATAGACAATAAAACAAAGAGGTTAGAATATGTAAGAACATTACTTAATCTTCAAGCAGAGAATTTGCCAATAATATATCTTGACGAAACTAATTTTAATATGTTTATTTCTCGGACGCAAGAACGTTCTAAGAAAGGAAGTTGATGTTCATTTGTAGCAGCCGGTAGCCGAGGCGCAAATGTACATCTAATTGGATGCATAGGTATTTCTGGTCTAATACATTATGAGCTAAGATCATTTAAAAAACCAGAAGCAAACGAATTTGTGAAACAATGTTTGAGAAACGCTCAAAATATATACCAAGAACCAGTAGTTATGGTCATAGATAACGCACCTTGTCGTTCTTCTATTGAAGAAGTTTTTGCAGAAGAGGATTTTTTTCACCATAGATTAATAAGACTCAGTCCATACAGTCCCATGTTAAAGCCGATTGAGTAAGCATGGTCTGTATTAAAGGCTAGTGTAAAATCAGATTTGGCAGATAACCTAAGAGATGTTTTAGCAGGAGAAGATCGGCATAATATCTCCCAAACTGAATACAGAATGCGCCGGTTAGAAAATATTGTTCAGAATAATATTAACACAATCAATGTGGCCAACTGTGCAAGATTCATAGCCCATATTCAAAGATACATTCAATTAATTAATTAATTTAGCAAATGTTGTTTATTTAATATGTCCATGTTATTGTTTTAAAATATAGTATAAATAACATTATTTACTTAGTTCTATTTAATCCTGCTGATTTAAAATTATTGAAACGTAGAGTTTACGTTGTTATTAGGTGGTAGAATATTTTGCTTAAATTCAGATACTTTTGGACATATTTTCTCCCATTTTTCGCTCTGTCTACATAATAGACAACTTTTCCTGAAGAAATAATTACAGCAATACTTGCGTTCTTCACTCTTCCTCTGTAAGCATAAGTAATTTATTGTGTTTATATGAAAGCCATACCTCAAGAAAATGATGAATTTACATTTGCATTCTTAGAATTTGGTATTATTTTGTGGTTATTTATGGGTCACCCTGTATAATGCTTTTGCCTCCCACCAGTAGACATGTACTGAGATGCTATCCAGAGAGATTATTCTGTGGAGAAAGGCTTTTAGAGGCACCAGACACAACTTTCTTCACGATATAGTTATCTGTCAGGTACCTAATAGCTTTACTCCGTCAACAAGTGTCGTTGCGACTGGTTATTACTTATTACAGTGTGTACGTACAGTGTACCTGTTCAAAGCACTCCGCTACATGTTATCGTTCGTATTCCTCAAAAGTGTCGACCTGAACTCTATGAATTTCAAATTTGTGGACACAACGTTAGACATCAGTAAGTCAGATATATTTTATTTTTAAATTATAATCGAAGAATTTTTCCTAAAATATAACTTTTAACGCGAAATATTTTAATATAAATATGATATGTACTATAATCCTTAATAAAAAATAAAAGAAAAATTTTTATAGAAACAACAGTACATATTCTTAGAACTTTCAATATAATTTCTGGAAGAAATCAAAAATAAATCTGATACGTTGTTTTATGCACAGAATATTATCCTTATTTTAATATTTTATAAATAAATCAACGCTTAAAAATACCTGAAGTATAAAAATGTTATAACGATTCTGTGATTATAACGTATCAAGTTCTCGAACCGCTGCGGTCAGCTGAACAAAAAAAAATGTAGTTTTAAGGCTCTACGCCGCATGTTGCTAGAATATTTGAGCAAAACAAACTGAGACCGTCAATGCTCCACAGAAAAATATATTTTTCTAGTTATAAGAAATTGTTTTCGGGGTCAGTTCCTAAAAAATTTTAATTTTAAGCAATTTATACAGGAAATAACTTGTCGCATAGTACGTATAAACAATGACACATAAAATCTACTATCATAGATATACCTATAAGTCTAGCTTAATTTCTTGTTTGCCATGGTTTAGTTGATAAATATATGAAAAACACAAACCTGTGGTAGTAATTACTAATTTGCATATACGCAATATTATACCAATTACAAAATAACTACATACATTGAAAGTAGCTGTATTAGTGACATACATTTGAAGGATAACTTATCAATTACGCATAATCTACACCAGTGGTCCCCAAAATGGGCAACGTTTCTTTGCTAAAAGGGTATTTGACTGTATTAGAAATATGGCTTGTATTATAGTCATCCTAAAAGATTACAGTTTAAGAAAACTATTTGTTATTACTTTTCAAAAAAAATATGCTTTATTTCTATTAAAAACCAAAATCAAAATTGAATTTTATTCACGTCCTATCACGTGATTGAAAACGCTCTGTAATTGGCTCAGTCTCCAGTGACGTCATTCGTTAGTACGCTTAGAGCGCGTTCTGTTTGTCAGGGTATGGTATGGGGTGAGCAATGTTCAGATAACCTGGGTCGGCTGTCTCTCTCTTATATGCAGATAAACGCCGTATGACTTTAGTCCGCCTATTATGCTGCGCGTCACTCTCACCGTACAATACCGGGTTATCCGAACGCGCTCTTATGCTTCTCCCGTTTGAATTTAATAGCACTAAAGTGCCATGTAAGCATAACTTTGTAGGTTAGGATAGCCCTAACCTTAAGCAGTCAGATAAGATAATACCTGGTTCGAAAATACGATAGATAACCTATTCTAGTCAGTTTTACTTATGTCGAAGTAAACATCACAACAAAGAACACTTGTATTGGCCGCTATTTATTTCATTTGGATTTCTACGAGCCAATACAAATAGTTTTTCCGGAGTTTTTCTTGACGTATTTCTGCATTGTGGATTTATACACCATTGATAACCCATTTTTATATAGAAATTGTGAAAACAACACATCAAACAACACAATTACCAAACGGCGACGATGCCGATGCTGACAGACCATATGGGCCGATTTGACATCTACTATCGGGTGACGTCACACAACAGAAAGTATCGGTTTGGCGGGACTTTTTGTGATTCAATTTTTAACGCTGATTTTTATGAAATATTGAGGAAATAATTACGAAAAATAATGCATTTACAATGTAGAGTGGGGGAATAAACACACTAAGATGGTTTTCCAATAATAGTCAAATACCCTATTGTAAAATCCAGGAAACTACATACTATTTTTTGCCTGACATTATCAAGACTATTCCTTTGACCAAAAATACAGTACAACGACAGTTCTCTCTTCAACTCGATGAGTCTACGATGTCTGATTGTCTGATCTTTACTTTTAGTACACGTTCGGTTTATAAGGATGATCAAATTTGCCAAGAACTGTTATTTGCACAAAGAATGATTTCTGATACTAAAGGAGAATCAATATTTCATGTATTTGAACAGTTCTTTAAAGAATAATACAGTCATTTGACTCATATAATAGCAGTTGCTACAAACGGCGCTCCAGCGATGGTAGGGCGCTATCGTGGCTTTGTAGCATTTCTGAAAAAGTCAGTACCTAATATAGTGTGATACATTGTGTGATGTATCGACAACATTTAGTGGCAATAAAGGATCGATCGCTTGCATAAGTCATTACAATACGTAGTTACAGCAATTAATAATATCAGAAGCCATGCACTCAACACTAGATTGTTTAAACAAATTAGCAGAGAAAATGATGAAGATTTTACTCGTTTGCTACTTCATACTGAAGTACGGTGGCTATCAAAGGGTGCCTGTTTAAATTGATTTGACAAACTCTTTGATTAAGTAAGTACGTAGCTTCTTCAAAGCTAATAGAATATATTAGAGTATTCTATTAGCTTTGAAGAAGCGAGCAACATGGTTCGCGAAACGTCAGCATTAACAAATCTTGACACACGGCATAACCCGGAAGCAGTTTATTTTCTCATTGATTAATCTTTTGACGAAAAAGCGAAACCGCCTACAAATAACTGATAGAGGAGATCTAAGGATGTTGCTGACAAATATAGCGCCAAATGTCGACACACCAGGCACATCCTTCTCACTAGTATTATTTACAATATTAAAACATTAGTAATATTTATGTTCGTGTTATATTAATCATCTGCGAATTGTAGTAATTATAATTTAAAATGTTGAGTGCAAAGTGTTTTATTTCTTTCGTATGTATCAAAAGGATGAGCTAATTTCATGAAGGGGGGGGGGGGGCTAACACTAAATTTCCATGAAAAGGGTGAACAAAATAAGTTTGGGAAGTACTGATATAGACCTATGATTACCGGATACTTAAACTAAAACCAGAGTTATTCTAATCTTGACAAAATCATCCTGTTTATTTGAGGATTCTTATCAAAATATCACCCTTCAAGATAATGTGATAAATATGAACATATTTTTATAACAGGAAATTGATTTAGTCGTCGACAAAAATACAGACAATACCAAATACAATTTAACAATTTGAGATTAATGATTTGCTCGCACGTCATTTCATCTAATAATAATTGGAAATATTCTAGTTTATTAACAGTACAAGTAAATATGTACATTATAGAATGTTTTCCATTCTTCTGGAAAAGTTCTTAGTAGTTGTTTTATTTATGCAACAGATCGGTAATTTTTCCAGTGATAAAAATCCTTAAAATTCAAAACTGGATATGTTCAAACCCTAAAATTTATTTTTATTGGCTACTGGTACTGGTGAGTGGACTCATGTTTCTCATGAGTGGACTCATGTTTCATGTTTCTCATTATAGAGAAATTGCACTAGTCTGCGAAGAGATTCTTGGGGTATGCTTTCCCATTCCTCAATCAGGGCTTGTGTCAGTTCCTGTATGGTTAGTGGTAGATTAGGGCGCTTGCGAGCACGTCGGTCAAGCTGATCCCACACGTGTTCAATAGGATCCAGGTCAGGACTTAACCCCGGCCATTCCATGACCTGAGTTCCACGTTCTTGTAAAAAGTTTCTGGTGATACCGGCGGTATGTGGCTTTGCATTGTCCTGCATTCGGATCAAATTTTGACCGACGCGCCTAATTCTTTTGAGCAGTGTATTTGGATATGTTACAATATTATTTTAATGAACAACTCGAGGAATTATCCTTGAATTTTATACGGTCAATGTTTTTTCAGCAAGACGGTTGCCCAGCTCACCATTCAAACATGGTGGCCAAATACAAATACATACTTTTAACCATTTTTCTGTTCTTTCCAGTAATGTCGGTCACTGCTTGGATAAAGACGACAACATTGGCAATTGTTGCCGCTATAGTGGATATGGCAATAATGGGCTGGTTAACATTTTATTACATCACAGAGACCATTATTCTAACATTGACACCAGCCAGTTTGAGAAAAGAGAAGAATTTGAGAGGAAAGGTTGTCTTATTGACAGGTGGTGCTGGAGGTGTTGGCAAAGAATTGGCCCTGAGGTTAGCAAGGGCTAATGCGAAAGTGGTCATATGGGATATAAACGAAAAAGGTAAGTAAAACCTTTAAAAAAAGTATAATTATTGCTATATATAACTAGTGTACGACTTACAGCAATGCAAAATCTCAAAATTGCAGTAGAAAGTATATTATTATAACATATGATATATCAAAAAGTAGTGAAGGTCAATGTAAGAGGTGGAAAAACAACACAAAACGAGAAAAGCTTTCGCTTTCGATGAAAAGATTTACTTTCGCTGACTTGTTGCGCACTTTCTCCTTGTTATAGAACAATGTAAACATAAAACCGGTGGATACTAAAGAAATTAAAAGCGCTAATTACCAAATAAATATGTCGGATATACCGTTTAGGTTAGTTGTACCAACAACCCCTTCGTGGGGGTTGTTTGGCACAACGGCAGCTTGTCAATTTTTAATAATTGTTATAGTAATTCATCTTTTGCTATATGGGGGAAAAGTTGTCCATTAGGGTAGTTCATAAATGCATTGCAAAAATTTTTGAGATGATAGAAAGCAACGACCCCCCCCCCCCAAATCTTTTCCAAAACCAAAAAGAGTGGACACGTATTTTTTGTTGTTGAAATTCTGATTTTTAGCCGTGCTTGTCGAGGCCTTAAATTTACATGGGAAAATGCATGAGAAGAAAACATTTTTTGGTATTTTTAAAATAATTTTTCGGTGTTTGGGAAAACTTTAGATTACTTAAAGGACTTGTAGAGGACTCTCCAAGGAAGAATTTGACATATTATACATATGAATTTGACGCCCCCAACCCACCCTCACAGTGACCTGAAAACCAGGGCTGTGGAGTCGGTAAAAAATCTGTCGACTCCGACTCCAGATAATTTTGGTAGTCCGACTCCGACTCCAACTCCGACTCCAGCAAAATTTTATTTGTTTCCAGCGAATTTAATGGCAAAAAATTAAATCTGACATAATCTAATTGTAAATAAAATCAAAAAGGCCCGTTGATCGGACCACAAAATTATGGCCATATTTAAAAAAGACGCTTTTTTACATTTTCAAAATATCTCTGAAATCATTAGAACTTCAACTGTTTTCTCATTAGAGAGCAATAATTCTGAACTAGTTTGTCACTTGAACCGATGTTCTATCTTTAATAATAACAAAAGTATAGTACAACAAAACCACTGTATAGTACAAAATAAAATTTATTTCAATGAATACAACATTAAGTGCAAAATAAGCTGAAAATAATCTCAACTCTTACTTCTGTTAGTGGTAATGACGTCACAATTCTGCTGCAATGAGTATGACTTGCCTACATGGATATTCCGACATTCAACTTAAGGTAGAGTTTAAATCGGAAATGCAGTTATAATTTTTAATCGGCTATTATACATATATTATGCATGTATAAGTTTATCCATTAAAAATTACGTTAGAGTGAAGTTTGTACCTTTGCTAATAATAAAAATATATCTGGCTCAATTCTGTCAAGTGTAGGTGACGAAATCTGCGAATATCGGTGTTTTTAAGTTGATCGCAAGAAGACTACGACATAGCCACCAATAATCTTAAAAGCCGTAACCTACACTCGACAGAATCAGTAACAATTTAAAATCTCTACATATTTTGTTAAATACAAAGGGATGTGATTATACCATAATATTGTATAATCAAGGGTGATACTTTTGATAAATTTGTTCATGTGCCAAAAAAAGAATCAATTTCGGTTAAACGTTTAAAGTTATCAAACAATAAAGCTAAAATTGCAAAATTTTTCTAGTAAAGCATTATCTTTTACAAACATTCAGATATTGGGACAAATAAATAAAAAAATTTTGAGAGTTGATAATACGACTGTGATACCATCACGTTGTTTCTTCTAGTACAAAAGCTGTGGGAGACTGTTTTCTCTTTTTAAAATTGCAAGGGAATATCATTAAAATAATTTTTGCAATATTTAATGAATTGTTCAGCTGTTCTTTGTGGCCGAACAAATAGGAGCAAATTCTCGTAATTTTGATGAATAAGGAAAACCACACGTTGACGCTTCACTTTGGAAAGTTCTAATTCGTCTATAAGTATGCATCGAAGTCCGATTTTTTTATTTGTAGATGATCGAGCTATCATAATTAGCATATTGAAGTTGGTTGTAGGAAATTGGAAATACATCAACTATATATGCGACGCGGCAAGCGACTCACAATAATCATTTTGCTAATCATCACTCACCACCGACCTGTGTGTTTTGTAATTAAACTATATTTACTTTGTACAAGACCTAATAATATGTTTAGGTAATCGTTTACTATCTATTGAGGCAACGGCCATCTAGGCATGTTTTTTTCTACATTATTTAAACATGGACCCGGTGTCGGAGTAGGTACATTTTTTCCGACTCCGACTCCTCTGAAATTTGTCTGAACTCCGACTCCGACTCCATGACTCCAACTCCGACTCCACAGCCCTGCTGAATACTACCTTCAAATGAGAAAATTTACATTCTTCAGAAAATTTAACCTTCTAATCATTTCAGTATCTGTTTTCTCATAGAAATCATTACTATACGTCTAGTGGAATGTTTATAAACATTTGTCAGTTAACTTCCATTTGTTTAAACAAATTCTATTTGTTTAAATAATTCGTTTCTCTCCAAAATCAGAAATGTGTTTTCTGAGTTCGAAATGGCAAATTATTATCTTAGAGTGACATTATTCATTAAAAGATTTCTTGTTATTGTTTAAATAATCAATTATTATTCATTTTCAACTTTTTTCCAAATTATGGTAGAAAATTCAGTTTTTTTTTGTGAAATTAACTTATAAATTTCATGTTCGAGATATCGTATAGTATCTAATACACATTTTTTTAAACAAATTCCATTTGTTTAAACAGCTTTTTTTTGCAATTCACCTATAATTCATGTATTTTTTAGATCGGTCTGGTTATTCTTAAGTGACATCATTTATATTCTGGGCTGATTTCCATTGTTTAAATAATAAAATATTATTCGTTTTCATTATCATTTATACGAAAAAATTGAATTGATTTAAAATCCTTTTTTCGGAAAATTGGGGAGTTAAATTCCTTTTAAAAATATTAAATTGCCTAAAGTCAACCAATTTTATTAATCACATTTATTTCTCGCATTTCTTATTCTGATTTCCTGCCACTGTGTGTCGCAAGATAATGTTGCTTTGTTGCTGTCTGTAAACTGTTCCCTGTACTCTAATTTGATGAACTATTGAAAACGAATATTTTATTATTTAAACAATGGAAATCATCACAAAATATAAATAATATCATTTGAAAATAACAGTTGGCCAGACCGATTTAAAAAAATTAATTGTAGTTGAATCGAAAACAAATGTTTAAACATTTGTTTAAAAAAAAATGTGGGTTTATAGTAATGATTTCTATGAGAAAAAAGAGAATGAAATGATTAGAACGGTCAATTTTCTGAACCCCGAACAATTATTCGAAAAATAACAAAAAAAAAGTTTCTCCCATGTTAATTTTAAGCCTCGATAAACAGCATTAAAGAAAAAAATTCCAAAAAAAAATACGTGTCCATTTTTTTAAGATTTGGAAACGATTCAGAGGATCACTGGTTTCTAAATAAAAATATCCACCATAGTGTCCATAAGGAAATATATAGATTGTAAGGGCATAAGAGAATACATAGAGTGTAATAAACATAATAACAACATGCAAGGGGGGGGAAGTTTACCGTTTAGGTTTAAGTCTATAAGAAGACAAAGAACTGTTAATTTCTAAGGATGACATTACATCTCGAACAACTTTCTAATTCCAACATCTTTTCTCCGCTGCAATGATTACATATATACATAGAACGAACTGCAACGCTTTTACAACAGAAATAATTGTAAGTGAAGTCACAAAAGCGCATCAGGATGGAGATTGGTCTTATTAAATTTGCACAATAGTGCATCTGGTCATTATGTTCTTTCTTGTCTACTAACTTTCGATTTTCTACCATTTTTAGCACTCAATGAAGTGAAGGAAACAATTGAGAAAGAAGACCACAAGATTCACACTTATGTCGTTGACGTAACAGATAGGAAAAACGTCTATAAGAACGCAGATCTCGTGAAATCAGAAGTTGGCACTGTTGACGTGTTAATCAACAACGCCGGTGTCGTATGTGGTAATACGTTTTTGGATATCCCAGATTATATGATCGAGAAGACTTTCCAAGTTAATATCCTGTCACATTACTGGGTAAGATCAATATACTTTCTGAGAACCACACAGATAGAAAAGATTTCTGTGTTATACTGACTCGCCAAAGTATCAAAAACTGCAAAAAACTACCATTTTACTATATTCGGAAATGTCAAAGCGAACTGTGTTTGATCTAACCATCCGATTTTAACGATTCCGACGTTACTGGATAGGAAATTGGCCGAGGAAAACATTTCTGATGACGGCGTTGCTCTAAGATGCTCGGTTCGCGAGAAAATCGCGAAAATTCGCGAAAATCATAGTTTTACATTTTCTGAGCGAACCGTACGCTTTACGGGAAAACCTAGCTCACCATTGAATTCAGCACGTCCCAATGCATAAGCATGACTACACAAGAATGCTCTCGCTTCAAAAAAATTTAATTATTTTTTCAGTCTAAATTTAGCACATTCAGATAGAAAAAAAATGAACTTTGCAACCGTTGGCGATAGAGAGATTTACCCACCACCAAATAATTGCTCTCGACGAGTACATCAAGAATATGTAGACTTTTATATGCCTAAGAAGTACCATTTTGAAGTTATGTGGTCCAATTCGCTTATTTTAGAGTTATTTAAAAAAACGTAATTTGAGCACAACTCTGTAACCAGTAGAGATAGAGACCTGTTCTGTGTAAATTCGTAATCAGCGCACTCAATTTAGTAAGATAGCGAAGGTTTCATATCGACACGGGGCCTAGATTTCGAATTAGGTGCGCTACTTCAAATTTTAAATTATAGAAATACGATTTTTATCAAAATTTTGTCCAGTTGGCAAAAGCAAAACTACTTCCCATCCAATTAAGGTGTTGGTCCATGGTACAGTTTTTGGCGCTGATTACGCTGGAGTAATGGGATTTTTTGTATATCGAACGGTACGGAAGTTATGACTTGCCAAAGTATCAAAAACTGCAAAAAAACAGCCATTTCACTATATTTGGAAATCTCAAAGCGAACTGTGCTGGATCTAACCATCCGATTTTAACGATTCCGACGTTACTGGATAGGAAATTGGCCGAGGAAAACATTTCTGATAACCGCGTTGCTCTAAGAGGCTCGGTTCGCGAGAAAATCGTGAAAACCCGCGAAAATCATAGTTTTACATTTTCTGAGCGAACCGTACGCTTTACGGGAAAACCGAGCTCACCATTGAATTCAGCACGTCCCAATGCATAAACATGACTACACAAGAATGCTCTAGCTCTCAAAAAAATTTAATTATCTTTTCAGTCTAAATTTAGCACATTCAGATAGAAAAAAAAATTAACTTTGCAACCGTTGGCGATAGAGAGATTTACCCACCACCAAATGATTGCTCTCGACGAGTACATCAAGAATATGTAGACTTTTATATGCCTAAGAAGTACCATTTCGAAGTTATGTGGTCCAATTCGCTTATTTTGGTGTTATTTAAAAAAACGTAATTTGAGCACAACTCTGTAACCAGTAGAGATAGAGACCTGTTCTGTGTAAATTCGTAATCAGCTCGCTCATTTTAGCAAGATAGCGACGGTTTCATATTGACACGGGGCGTAGATTTCGAATTAGGTGCGCTACTTCAAATTTAAAATTATAGAAATACGATTTTTATCAAAATTTTGTCCAGTTGGCAAAAACAAAACTACTTCTCATACAATTCAGATTTTGGTCCATGGTACAGTTTTTGACGCTGATTACGCTGAAGTAATGAGATTTTTTGTATATCGAACGGTACGGAAATTATGACTTTCCAAAGTGTCAAAAACTCCAAAAAACTGCCATTTCACCATATTTGGAAATGTCAAAGCGAACTGTGATTGATCGCACCATCCGATTTTAACGATTCCGACGTTACTGGATAGGAAATTGGCCGAGGAAAACGTTTCTGATGACCGCGTTGCTCTAAGATGCTCGGTTCGCGAGAAAACCGCGAAAATCATAGTTTTACATTTTCTGAGCGAACCGTACGCTTTACGAGAAAACCGAGCTCACCATTGAATTCAGCACGTCCCAATGCATAAACATGACTATATAAGAATGGTCTAGCTCTCAAAAAATTTTAATTATTTTTTCAGTCTAAATTTAGCACATTCAGATAGAAAATAAATGAACTTTGCAAACTTAGGCGATAGAGAGATTTACCCACCACCAAATGATTGCTCTCGACGAGTACATCAAGAATATGTAGACTTTTATATGCCTAAGAAGTACCATTTTGAAGTTATGTGGTCCAATTCGCTTATTTTAGTGTTATTTGAAAAAACGAAATTTGAGCACAACTCTGTAACCAGTAGAGATAGAGACCTGTTCTGTGTAAATTCGTAATCAGCGCACTCATTTTAGTAAGATAGCGAAGGTTTCATATCGACACGGGGCCTAGATTTCGAATTAGGTGCGCTACTTCAAATTTAAACTTATAGAAATACGATTTTTATCAAAATTTTGTCCATTTGGCAAAAGCAAAACTACTTCATATCCAATTAAGATTTTGGTCCATGGTACAGTTGTTGACGCTGATTACGCTGGAGTAATGGGATTTTTTGTATATCGAACGGTACGGAAGTTATGACTTGCCAAAGTATCAAAAACTGCAAAAAACAGCCATTTCACTATATTTGGAAATGTCAAAGCAAACTGTGTTTGATCTAACCATCCGATTTTAACGATTCCGACGTTACTGGATAGGAAACCTAAATATAGCATTTTAATACTCTTGCTCCATACATTTCTTCGTGAAACGATTTTTCTATTGCTATACCGTGAAGGTTGTTTTGAATAACAGTATTTACAACCATATGGTTCTGAGCTAGCATTTCACAAGTGGCACTTAGTACTCTTTAGAATTGAGATTATTGGGTTATCCAAGGCAATTTAATCAAAACTATTTCGTTCTCAAATGCAATATTTCCATTCCAGACTGTGAAAGCCTTTTTGGGAGACATGCTCAAAAATGGAAAAGGACACATCGTCACAGTTAGCAGCTTGACAGGAATGTTAGGAACTTATAAATGCACTGACTACAGCGCAAGCAAACATGCAACTATAGGCTTCCACGAGAGCCTTTTGACAGAACTAAGAGTAAGTATGACCAGAAAATAGCACAAATCCAGAAAAAAATCATAAAAAAACACATTTCTCTACCTTGGTTTCATAATAAACACATTGTCACACCGTTTTCGGTGTTATAATAGACAGTTTTCATTATAAACCCAGTAACCATGGTTACGCCTAACATAACATAACCCCAATTTCAAAATTAATATATATCAATTTACTCGATTTCTTGTTATTTTTTCAGACACATGGCCACAGAGGTATCAACATGACTCTAGTATGTCCATATTTCATCAATACCGGAATGTTTGAGGGCTGTAAACCCAAAAATATGCCAATGTTAGAAGCTAAAGATGTCGCTAAACGAATTATCACAGCTATTAAACGCAGAGAAGTTTTTGTAACGATGCCGTTTTGGTCTAGATTCATGTTACCACTCAAAAAGTAAGTTTTATGCAGTTTTTTTGCTACGATTTATTGAATTTCTCGTTTATTTTCAGTTATATACCAGCAAAATTGAACTGGGCGATAGTTCATAGATTAATTAAAGGACCACAGTCTATGATGGGTATGAGAATGTTCCAAGAACAAGAAGTAGAAGCAGCATAACCTTAAATTGTTTGTTATGGTCAAACTAACCACTTAATTAATATTTTTGTACCTACTTATCGTGAAAAGTGGGATAGTCTAGTTGTTATTTATGTTTTATATAAATGTCTTTCGAAATTTTATTTCTAGTTTTTATTTAAGCCGTATCTGGTGTACAAATATCAAAAATAACGAAAGAAATCTCACATCAACCGGTGTTTTTGTTTCATCTTTTAGGTTATGTTTACGTTTACAAGGTTAAATACACAAATCTACGAGATAATCAATTCAAATATTATACAGAAAGTAACTTACCATCGTCCGATGAAATATGATCAATAAACACACACGAAATCACAAGTTTTTATCACCCAATATCACATAAATAATCACACAATATCACATAAACAAACCACTGCATTTTGTTAGTGTGGTAGGCCGCCGCGAGAAAATCGATAACAGAACATGAAACACAAGCACAACACCAAATTAGTACACTAAACTAATTGTGAAAGCATAGTTTTTATTTCACTGATCCACCGAATCATTATTGAAGTATAAAATTTGATTGAAACACGCCGGTATTACTTTTTTGACTACAGAACTGACAAATCGGGGTAGGCAACCAAATATGCTCCGGTGTATAGCAAGTATAACAACCAACTAATAACTAAAGCAATATTACAATAATTCATAAAAATATTCCAATCCGTCTGACAATTCCCAAACACTCATTCCAATTCCTAATTTATTAGCTAATTGTATTCTTTCGTTTATTGTATACAACGTCGGGAATATTATCCTATGATCTTCATTGTTTATTCTGAAAATAATAAGCGATTACTTGTTTGCTGCTGCATTTGGGGTTTTTAGTGTTTAGTTTTTACAAACCTTATATCAAAGTAGTTTTCTGCAGAAACGTCGTCGTATTTTAAATAATCGTCATATTTCTCTAGTAAATCTAAATATTCATCTTTCCTGATAATTCTCTTTGTTAATTTTGTGTAACTATATCCATATAAATTTAAACCAAGTAAAATTATACGTCTGTGTCGTTCTTCAGTACAAATATCTGTAATAAATTCTTCGATAACCCGAATTGGTACGCCTGTTGTTGGATTTGAACATTGCGCGGGAAATTCAAAAGGTGTCAAACTGAAACCACTAGCAAATTCAGCTAATTCCTCAAAGGTATTCTTGTTAAAATAACCTAAATTTGGAGAAATGATTAGGAGTGCTTCAAAATAATTCATCCGTAACCTAACACCTGTAAATTTTAAACTGTAATTATCGACTTTTCGGAGAAATATACCTAGAATTTTTACATAATTCTTGTGTTAGTAGAACAAGTATTTGATCAGGTATTTTTCTTGAAAATTCCGACCAAATATCCAGGACTAATCCGTGGAAATAAAAACTTTGAGAGAAGTGGACTAGCTCGTTTCCCAAACTTATCCATTCGTAATCAGATATAGCCAACATAAGAAAATCTTTAGCAGTCCAACCTTTAAAAGTCATTCTTGGAACAACTGAAAAATTGAAGATCGAAATCAGATTTTTTTCGATTTCTTTTTAATGATGAACAACTTTTTATATCTCTTCTTGTTTCCATCATATTTTCAATCCATTTTCTATCAAAATTTTCAACACCACTCACAGAATATGCCCTGTCACCAGTTCTTTTGATATTAAACCAAACCGGGCTGATATAAGTGAATTTTTTCGTGAAAATCGTCGCATCTTCATAACTTTCCTTGCTCTAAAATATAGAGAATATAATTATATATAATATTTAACAAATTACCTAACTGTAATCTAGAACTTACTTGTGACACAAAACCTATCACTTTATTTTCAATTCTGGACTCCACGTTTGAGTTAAATTTATCAAAATTATTCAAAATTTCTGAGGCGTGGGGAGTTTTCTTCAGTAGATTTTTGTCAAAAACTGTAGAACTGACGGTGTTTTGTTCCTGTACTGAATCTGCATTGAAAATTAAGAATATTTGAGTTAAAATTATTAATATTCGCATGTTTTTAGGAGTTTTACACTAGAGATCTGTGGATCAAATGATTAGATATTGTCATCTTAAAAATAATGCTGTTTATCTTATAAAGAAGATTTGTTAGAAATGATTTTATCAGACGATTTTTGCATATGATTGCTGTGCTGCCATCTATGAGAATGCGAGGGAATGTTAATGGAGGTTATAAAATACAGATTCCTGTATTTTATTAGGGTACGTTCTAAAATAAAAACTGAAATTCTGCTTTATTTATAAATAAATACAACAGATTACAATTATAAAACGAGTATTCCAGCGAATTAAGTCTAAATTCAACAATAAATCTGTTTAGTAACAAAGAAAAATCTATTGTTTACACCGTTACACTAGGGTGATTCAAAAATTAGCATAACTATCTTATCTCAGTCTTGTTTTCTTAATTCTTTCATCATACTTCAAAAAATTTAGAAGTCCCACGATGTTTTCTAAGATACTTTTCACCCTTTTCCACATATTTCTCCTTACTGACTGTACGTTAACCCCAAAATCGCCGAAAACCGATAAGAAAGAAAAGGCCGAAACATTGAGGTTAGGTCCGCAGGATTACAACGTATTCGACAAAAACTTAGTAGTGGAAGTACCAAGCGCTAAAGAAATCCTAACTAATTACAAAGCGTTCTCTTCAAAAACTCATGAGACTAGAATTGAAGGAAAAGTTCTAGGTTATGTTACACCTGTAAGTTTTGAATGCGAAAATTTTCGATTTTTTTACTGTAATTTTGTAGTGTTTTTAGTGGAATAATAATGGATACAACGCTGCGTTCTTATTTGCTAAGAAATTCACGCATATCAGCCCTGTTTGGCTCCAGACGAAGAAAATTATGAAAGAGAGTTACGATGTTACGGGATTACATGATGTGGACGCTACTTGGATGGCTGATGTTAAGAAGGCTGGGGAGAGCCGGAATCTAAAAAGTATAGTAAATATTATGTTGGAAATTAATAACTTTAGTTGTTTGCAAGGCAATTTTTGCTGTTTAAATTGCAAAAAGAATATTGGAAATTAAAATTATTACTTTCAAATTTAAATTACCACGTAATTAAAAATTGCAATTGGTAAATTATATTTTCTTAAGTTACCGGGTAATTCAAAATGATAATTTACCGATGACAGTAAGTTATGTAAAAAAAAATTTGGCTACAGCCTTATAAATCATTATATTGTCGATAACCACCAATCGCTCATGCTTTTCCTGATTTAATAGTAGTAATTCATTATTAAAATGAAAGCAGGGACTACAATAAAAATACTTTTTATACCAGCAATTTATAAAATGGACAGTCTACCAGCATAATTATAATATAAAATACTGTAATTTATTACCGACTCACAAAACGACAACGCCCGGTTTCACAAACAATGATCACATTTTATCCAGATCATCAGAACATTTCTTTAAATCATGAATTTGATAGTAGGTAGATCGCTTCTGATTTAAAATGTGCATTATTGGCTCCGCTGAATTAAGTAATTAAAAACCCGGAAATTACCATTAATTACGGTAATTTATTTAGTAATTTCCCCGATAAATTACGCTCTTACATCCCTAAGTACCTCCCAGGCAAAGCACAAACAACAGTGCACTTGTCGACTGCTTAGGAGTGGTGGGGTACATTCACGCAAGTACTGACGGAAGGTTTTTTAAATTAATTTATAAATTCCGGTAAATTAACAACTAATTCATCCTTGGTTATATTTTTTTTTCAGTGGTTCCGAGAATAATTTTTGAGGCATGGAGCGCTAAAGATTTTATGGAACTGGTAACTGATGAAAAAGAATGGATAGCTTTGTCCGAGCGACTTATAAACACCGCGAAGAAATATAAATTTGACGGTTATGTTTTGGAACTGTGGTCGCAGGTTGTCGGCCGTGTCCAGAATGAACTATTGGTTAATTTAGTTCAAGAAATAGGTTAGTTTTTGTGTATATTATAATTTCTAACATAAAAATATTAACATTTATTATCGATTTTTAGCTATTAGATTGAAAAAAGAAAATCTAGAAATAATTCTTGTCATTCCTCCGATGCGATCGAAAACTCCGCTGTTCGACCAAATATTATTTGACGATCTCTACGAATATGTCAGCGGATTTTCTCTTATGACGTACGATTTTTCTAGTGTCCACAGACCAGGTATGTTTTTGTTTCAATATGCACTTCAATATGCAATGTTTCAATATCCATATTGAATCTGCCACAAACAAACAGAGAGCTCTATGGAATCTGATAAATAGGGAAACAGGTAAATGCTTGAACAAGGAGGCAAAACCCAAAATACTCAGTGAAGACTTCAACAAGTACTATAGGTACAACAATTGCAGCAAAAAATCTCAAAAAATCTACCGCCAAAAGATATGACACCGGAAGAGGGTTTCAAACGGATACATATAAAGGAAAGTCTGCATATTTTTGGCCAACTACATGAAGGGAAGTTGAGCTGATCATAAAGAGATTGATTGCTATGGTCTAAATATGACACTTATCAAGGAAATAGCAGAGGAAATTTCAAAACCAATATCTGACATGATCAATGCCTGCTTCAAAGACAGAGTCTTGCCAGAAAGCCTGAAAATTGGAAGAGTCATACCAGTCTATAAGAAAGTAGATCCGAATGACCCAGGAAACTATCGACCAATATCCATACTGCCTTCCCTGTCAAAAATTTTTGAAGAGGGTATGGCGGTGAGAATAGTGGACTTTGTCGACAAACAAAAGTATTTCAGCATGAACCAGTTTGGTATTAGGAAGGGTTTGAGCATGGTGGATGCGCTGCGAATGGTGACAAATGAAATACAGGAAGTGATGGAACAACATGATCACAGTGAATGCCTTTTTATTGATCTTACAAAGGCTTTTGACTGCATTCCACACCAACTGTTTCTCGACAAAATGGAACACTATGGCTTCAGGGGAACGTGCCTTAGTCTTATAAGATCTTAACTGGAAAATAGACGCCAATATGTTGAACAGGAGGAGGATAGGAGCGGAGTGGATACCATAAGTAGAGGAGTTGCCCAGGTATCCATTCTGGGAGCCCTTTTCTTTATCCTGTTTATAAACGATTTACCGACTTATATGGAATCGTCTACCACATTGTACGCAGATGACACAACCATTATAAACAAAGGCAAAAATATGTTGGAGTTGGATGCATTAACACAGCAGAGCGTAAAAAGTGCAAACAACTGGTTTACAGCTAATGAGTTGAAGCTGAACCATGAAAAGACCATCAGGGTATGCTTTACTGCATCAAGGCGACTGGAACACGGGCTGAACTCAGCAGCTAAATTCCTGGGAGTATACCTGCACACCAGACTTACATGGTTACCGCTAGTCGAAGAACTGGAAAAGAGCCTCTCAAGAGCCATATATGCTGTTAGAAAAATCGAGAAGCTAATAAACTCAGTCGCCGCTCTGACAGCATACTACGGTATATTTCATTCGAGGATGGTATATGGTCTAACAATCTGGGGTGGTTCCCCACACAGTAAAAAAATATTTACGTTACAAAAGAGAGCTAATCGGGCAATTCAACATCTGCCTCTCGGATCTCATGCCAAAACGTTATTCATAAAACACAAAATAATGACACTTCCATCTGCCTACATTTTTTACCAATTGCTGTATGTCAAAGAAAACATATCGTCTCACAAAACACGACAAGATGCACAAATTCACAATCTACGTACAAGAGACAATCTCACCATTCCATACAACAGACTAAAAACAACAAATTCCCTAAGCTGTGGCCTCACTCTCTACAATAGACTGCCGGCACGATGTAAAGCTCTTAACTCCAGAGAATTTGAGAAAGCCCTCAGGAAGCGCAATTATTATTCCTGTATGGTTAGTGGTGGATTATTCGCAAGCGCCTTAATCCACCACTAACCATACAGGAACTGACACAAGCCATGATTGAGGAATGAGAAAGCATACCCCAAGAATCTCTTCGCAGACTAGTGCAAAGCATGCCACGCAGGTGTGAGGAAATGATTCGTGCTCGTGGAGGCCATACACTGTATTAAACCTCACCAATGCACAGAAACAGCGCCGCAGTGAGGGGGGGGGCGAAGGGGGCAACGGCCCCAGGCGCTTCAGCGTAGGGGCGCCATTACATATGGACAGGGGTGGCGCTTACTCCCAGGTTACATCCAAAATGACCATGATTATTGTTTGAGCTTTTATTTAATCGTATACTTATTAGGTTCCATTTACTTCTAGTATAGTTATAACAACTTTTGATAGCATCCAGAAACACAAACTGGAAAATGCTGGGAGCTGGAATATGGTACCAACTTCAGAAACTGCATTAGAAATATAGGTTATCATAGAATAGCTATTTTAAAACCAAATAATTTATATGTAAAACTTAATTTATTTAATACTAAAATACTTGGGTTCTCATACATTCATTTCAAAGACGTTGAATAATTAGAAAATTCAGACAAATGCTATTTGGTTTTATCTTATGATACATAACACTACTCTCTCTATGCTCTGTTATGCTATGTTAGTATATTAGTAAATAATAATACATAAGAACAATTTTGTATTTCGTCGTTGATCTTTATCACAGAAATTAAAATGTGAACGCTTTACTTTATCACACGTAGTATGACAAAGTATTGTAATCGCGAGATTTTAGCGGAAATATGTCCATTTGGCTTCCCTGAAAAATGTCTGTGTGTGTGTATGTGTGTATGGATGTGTGTACCTGTTTTTTTGTGGAGACGATTCTGGACAAACTCTAAAGATATCGGGACGAAATTTCACGTACTTCATATTTAGTTTTTCATATTTTTCAATGATTTTGCAAATAAGCCGCCATTTCTGTAATTTCGTCAAAATAGTTAAACAATAAATTAAAGTAGACGAAATTTGGAATAATTTATGTCTATAACATTTTTTGGTAAAATTAATAGTTTAACTGCATGAGCATTTTCTATTTCATCATGATCGCACATACTGCATTAAAACTAGTTAGCCAGGATTTGACATATATTTTGATTCTACAGTATTGTCAGCACATCAGCTTTTGACACTGCTGTATAGTATGGTAAAGTCATGTGCCTAGCCACATCAGATTTTTTCTATATTTGGCCATTGTTTCTCGCTAATGAGGTAAATTTTAAAATATTATCGTAGCCTTTTTATTGTTTATAAATTTGTTATTAAGACTTTTTATCGGATGTTCCATTAATACGATTATAGAATAATCAATTTGGTCCATGTTGTGCCTGTATTTTCGGGAACAATCTCTCGACAACTGAGTGAATTATGTACTCGCATCGTTCATTAATTTGCTATAAGAATTGTTGGGTCGTGTACATCGAGAATAGTAGAAGGGCGACAACATTAGTTAGCATTCACTCGTGTTATTGAGAGATAATGTTTAAAACCGATAATTCAGAGAAAATGGACAACATTGAAAAGTCTATATTCGTGTTTATTGAACGCTGACAAATGGTTTATTATACATTGGGTCTTACTCGATGAATACGTGCTAGAAATTCTTATAGAAAATTAACAACAATTACTCCTAGCATATTAATAAGTAATCAAATGGCTACAATATTGGTTGAAAATTAGACATCTAAAATTCTAGGAAAAGAGGTCAATGATTCTTAAGGCTCCCGTATCCCCCATTCAAAACGTTGAGTTGCCGCTCTTTTCTCCAGACCTTCCGACCAATATTTTACTAGATGTAGATGGCGACACAACTACCAAATCTGGAATTATCCCGTATATTTTAATTTGCGGCAAGAATCCACCCCACCACAAATATCGAACCGTATACAATTTCTCGTAACCATGACAACGGAATATACCAATTCAATAAGAGGTTATCTACTTCTCAATATAGGGTTATGTTCGTTATTGTAATTTGTAAGCAGTTTTTTCAAGAGCGATTTATTTATGAGTGTGTCTCTCTAAATGAATATTGATCGAGTATTTGTTTATTAGGGATTTATTGATAGGTACGTACACAATTTCACTGAAGGAAAGCTGGTTAATCGACGGTAAGATATAAAGGTGAGAGGCCTCTCTCCTACAATTTCACTGGTTTTCATATTTTCTAATTAAATATTGTTTAAGGTGCTCCATTTCCATATAGAACTTTACGATACCATCCAAGGACAGCAGCTCTGTATACTTTAGTCTGAATACACGATATGTCATTAGCGGCTGGTTTAGATCAGAGATGGTCTGTGTTAAATATCCTTAAGTATGATTAAACGGTAACTCAGATTGTGTTGTATTACATAACCTTTGCTCTCCGTAAAATGACTCGTCTAATCATACCTTTAACGCAGCAGCCCATTCCGAAATAACGCCATACAATGGAGATCGTATCATTCGTCGTTTTTTGTTGCTCGACACAACTGGAAGATTTCAATATTTTATTACGCAGTCTTGAGGGGCAATTTATGTTTTAAATGATTCTTACCGTAAAACCTTTTCATATAGAAAAGAGAATTCTTTGTGCAATTTAAATGTAATCAAATCTGCCACCTTGGGGTAGGACGGTATATCGACCCATGCAACGAAGACTATAGTAACTACATTTAGTTTGTTATGAGAGTCTTTGTTGCATGGGTCGATATGATTAATAATTATCTGCATAAATATAGAAATAAATAAAAAATTGTGTGTTGTTTACTATTTACGTCAAATTCAGCAGCAAAAAAGAATGTCAAAAATGAAATGGAGAAAAATACTAATAAAATACTGACTGATTTTTCTTTTAACGTATGATTATTTAGCTGTCGTATAGCCTGTACTTTACAATGACGGTATAACTATATAGTATCAGCTTTGCTCCGAAGAAAGGGAATTTTTGACTAAACTATCAACGAGGTTTTTGTTTTGAACACATTTTGATTGGAAACTATTTTACAGTTCATCTGTGATTTTTAAAAACCAGTAGACACTTAACTGAGTTTGAAGGTCGTTTATCTGAAGTTAGTTTGATTCGAAGTTAAAGATTTTTTTGTGACATTTTGCGCTGATTACAATAACAGATTTTAAGTTATTATTCCTACAGCTTATATTTAAAAAAAAAAACAACTTTAAACGACCTTCAAATGCAAATAGGACGACAGCTACGATTTATATTATTTAACACGAAGACAAAAAATCCAAAGTGGCATTCTTTATGTTACGTCTTGTTTTCAGTATTACCGATTTTTAGTGTACTTTAGGTCATATCTAAATAAATTATTTGTTGTATTTACATTTTCAATTTGAAACAGCGCCATCTATCCACAGACCGTTGAACTATTTTGCAATGCCAACAGACTAAAACTCTCCCAGAACGGTATTCTAGTTACGTTCACTAAAAGCTACACCCCATCGTTATAAGTAACATTTAATGTATTTTTATAATATATTACAGTACACAATAATCATACGCCAGTAAGACCAAAAAGCAATTCTATATTTGTAGTTTAGTTTTTTTTAACACTAAAATTTGCAAGTATAATTTGCATAAATATTGAAATTCTTTGTGGACGCAGTTGCGTAAGGACCTATTCAATCGAATAGTTGCTATAGTTTCACAATTTAAACAATAATTATTGTGTGGTGTATCGGCGCGTTTTCGACGTAGGATACGGGAGCCTTAAGGCTCCCGTACAAACAATTATTAACAAAAATTATTAATTACACAAACAATAGAAATGCGGCAAAATTACTTGAAATTCACTTAATATCAAAATATATAATAAATACGTTTTGTCCAGCATCTGACCGGGGGATCACGACCGTGGCAAAGACATGTGTAAAAATGTACCATAAAAGCGATTTTTCAGGGTGAATGCGATTTGAATATAACGAACAATATAATTAAAGCAGTTAATTTAGTCTTTTTTACATATTTATATACCTTTTTATTTTCATGCTTGTTATGACTCATTTTAGAATAGTAACCAATAAATAATAATATGGGCTCTCTAACACAAGACGAAAATGCTACAGAATAGTTAATAGCATAGCCATTACTACTATGGCATGCTTCAAAACTAAAAAAAAATGTTGCACCCCCCACTCCCTGGAACATTTTGTAACGGCGTCCCTGACGCCATGCCGATATTTCCTGAAAGAAAAAATCACCACCTATTTGCTCAAAGGGGCGCAAGTTAGATATTTGGCCCCAGGCGCAAGATTTCCTTACTGCGGCGCTGCACAGAAAACCCGACTGTCATCAATACTATGACAGTCATTTCATTTTTGTTTTCCGTTATTAATTTACTTTTTTAAGTGTAACTTATAAGTAACTAAGAGTTGTATCATTGTTTTTGTAATTTTCCTTAATTAAATATATGCTGTTGAAGTATACCAAATTTGATTTGCCTAGCACTATTATTTAAAAAATTACAGGTTCTGAAAAAAGTGTTCCCCTAATTTTTTTGAGCAGTGTATTTTACTTTTTAATTCAATTTTTTAATTATGTTTGTTTTTTATAGGACCCAACGCTCCAATACTATGGATTGAAGATTGCATCAAGTTGTTGGCCCCAAATAAAGACAAACGTGAGAAAATATTTACCGGGTTCAATTTTTACGGTTATGATTTTACGCCAGCTGGTGGCGGCGCTATAACCAGCAACGATTATGTGCGACTCTTGCAGAATTATAAAGGAAAATTGATGATGGATGAAAAATCACAAGAGCACTACTTTGAAGTTAGGTAATGTATAAAGTTTTGTTTTGTTATTTATTAGTTTGTTAAATTGTTTATTTTTTCTTTATTTTGCAGAGAATCGGATGGGAAACACGTTATTTTCTTTCCGACATTGTTTTCGATAAACGAAAGGGTAAAGTTGATAAATAAATTAGGAGTTGGTGTTTCAATTTGGGAACTCGGCCAAGGATTGGATTATTTCTTTGATTTGTTATAATATTTCGTTCAGTATTATCAATAAAAATATATAATTAAACAAACTAATTCAATTTTTTTAAAATATCTACTTTCGTGTACAACTTAGAGAGAAAATAATAATTTGCAAAGATGTTATAATTGATTAATATGCTACAACTTATAAAAATTAGAAAGCTGTATATGTTTGCGTTTACCCGATTTTCCTAAATTAAGAAGAATTGGCGCTGTTTTTGCCCCGTAAATTTCATTCTAACAAATTAAAAGAACCCAAATATTCCTCATATGACAAAAGTGTTTTATATAAATACCGCCATCGTATTTTATGGAATTTTTCTAAAACTAGTATCCTTTACTAGCGTAGAAACTTTCTTTTTTACTATGATTAGATTAATTTTTAACAATGATTATTTTTCTTTTGTTGGAGTATTTTTTTCACGAATGGATGGATCTCCGATGGGTTCTTCAATTACTCCCATTTTGGCCAAAATTATTATGGATAAACTTTTAGATGATACCTATTATCCCAAACTACCATTTAAATTTTTATTAATTCATAAATACGTGGATGATATTATTCGTGCGTTGCCTGAGGACCAAATTGAAAATACATTAGATTGTTTTAATAGTTTTAACCAAATCTTCAGTTTACTGTTGAAAACGAAAATAATTTTAGTGTTTCTTTTTTAGATATAAATATTTTTAGGATCAATGAAAATATTTTGCGTTTAGATTGGTTTAGAAAATTTACAAATTCGGGTAGATATATTAATCTTTTCTCAATTTATTCCATTAATCTAAAACTTAACACAGTTTTGGCACTAAAGAATAGAATAGAATAGTTGTTTTTCTTTTGTTAAGGATAAAACGCCTTTGGTTTTAAATTCTGGGGTCGTTTATTCTATTCCGTGTTCTTGTTGTAATTTATTGTATGTTCGTCAAACTGCTAATTATTTAAAAACTAGGATTTCGATACATAAGTCAGACATAGAAACGAGTAAATTAACGTGTGCATTAGCTCAACATGCTTTTCAGAAAAACCATAGATTTGTTTTTGATAATGTAAAAATTTTGGGTGTTTTATAAAAATCAACGAAATAGAAACTTTTTGGAAATGCTGTTTATTAATGAACAAAATACATAATCTTTGATTAATTTATTTTTTCACGGCTATTCTTTTCCGTTGTTATGAAGTATTTTCTTTGACATTTATCAAACGTTTAAAAAAGTTCATGTATTCATGTAGTTTATAGTTTACTTAGTTAGTATTTATAAATATGTTAGATTCTGTATATAAAACATTACTTATTGTAGATTTCCTTTGATAAAGGCGAAATATCGAAAATTAAAAAACTGAACCTAAAAAACTTTAATAAGTTTTATTTGTCGCCGTTTGCAAAAAAAATAAAACTATTAAATCAAACAATAGGCATATTTCCTGCTAAGGCAAAACGAGATTCACCGCTTCAAGCGCCATCTCGCGAGTCGCGATTGAATTTTTAGTCTCCCGGTTTTTCTTTTAACAGCGGCAGCCTATATTCCAATGCAAGAAAAACGTACATAATACACGTTGAACAATTAATATTAGTGTTAATAAGTGCTCGGTAGTGTGCGAGAAGCCGTTTGAAACAATTTATCCACCATGTCACGCAAATATAGTGCGGTTGTTAAGAGTGTAAGAAAAGTGTGGTTATGTTTACTACTCCCTAGCCTTGGGTCCAACGAAAAAGGCCTAAAGATCATTTAGGAACGTGGTTAGCCCCTTTGAGAAGTAGGAAAACGATTCGTGAGTACTTAATTTGTTATTTCTGTGCATGTGCGATGGAGATTTTCGATGAAGAAAGCCTCATAATGTTGAAATTTAGTCGTACAAGTAACCCAAAGTTGCTTGTCAATATAAACAATGGAATGTTTAACGTTCAAATGCCATGTTTGGGTATGTGTTTGATTAAAAGAGGATGTTTTCTTCAACAAATACAAAATTGTGCAAAACATGCAAAATGCAAAACATATGTCAACACCAAACCTCTGTATTTTGTATTAATTCTAACACCAGGAAACGGGCGCGGTGTTTTTACCCGTATTTGGTAACGTCTAGCACTATGGAATTAAAGAAAATTGCATTTAGATAATTTGTATCTTCGTTTATTCGTGTAGAACAAGAAAGGGCGAAAGGTGTACTCTCGCAATATATCTAAATGATTTTTTCTCTAAATTATAGAAGAATATTATGCATTTTTATAATAACCCAGTGTGTCTTACAACATTTGGCCGGAAGTGCTTAGCACTCCGCTTTGAAGGGGTAAAATGCATGAAATATGACAATTTCTTCATGAAACAGCTCGTAATTTTAAAATGAGGCCTCAAATGACCAATTGTTTTAACTATTTTAATGAATGATTATGTGTACAACATAACAAATACAAAATTGTTAATATAGAATTATTTGTTAGAGGGACACATGATCATTTGCGCAATTAGCTGAGATACATTTTAAAAAGTAGTTCCTCTGAATACACTGATAAAACTGAAAAGGTAATTTTACCGTGTGGATCGGCGGTCATTTTTAACCTCCGTATATCGAAGGGAAAATACCATGTGGTTTGTAATTTTACTTTGAGCTAATAAATTTACTACTCATATGAAATGAGGTTTCCGATGTGTACTGTTTTATATATATACTTTTGTAAATAAAATTACTAACGTTCAGTAAATTTACCATAAACACGGAATTGCAATTTAATTGTTGTACAGTAAACTTTCTGCAACTTTAATATTAGGTTTGCCCAAGCAACTGCAAAACCAGTTAACAATCAGTACTTTTGTGATGGACCACATATGTTGCTATGATAACTCCATTATAAATACCAATGAAACATTATCTGGTTTCTCACAAAAGAACTGTTTGTAAACTGGTTTTGCGATTGCTCGGACAAGCCTGTATTGTCAACTGTAAAATCACTAGTAAAATGCTATAAATGTGGAGATCATAAATAAGAACAAAAATTAATAGTATGAAGTTTTAATATAATTTTAACAATAAATAATATGTGAAACATTTATAATATATATATCTACATATTTTTTATAAATATTTCATATTTTTAACATTAAATAAATAGAAGTTCTTGACAAAAATGTAATCATAAGTAAATGAAATAAAATAGGAACCCATGGACTATATTTATCTATATATCGTATAATAAAATAAATCGATCTGCTTCACAGGGAGAAATATATCTTTTAAATATAAATCAAATATTATTTCAACAATATTAAGTTGAAATACCTATGGTAAACTTACGTCACACACTTACTTCGACTGCATACAAACATTTACTTATTTATTTTCATAATAAGTTTGATCACCTTTCAGTGGATTTGGTTTTATCCGCATTCGTTTTTGAACCCTGACTTGGAATAATTTTCAAAAAGCTAAACAGTCTCCAGAGTAAGAGAACCTGGGGATAATCCAACCACAGCATATAATATAGTCCAAAATGTGTCAGCTGAAATCGAAATAAGAAGTACATGAGTCATATATCATATACAGGGTATAACAATGTCAGCAGCTGCTTTCCTTTGAGGTAGAGAGTGTGTGTAAAGTTATTAATGAGTGTTTATAGAAAACTATTTTTTATATTAGTGATTGAAATGATATGAGTTATACATGTTAGTAATAAATTTGATTGTAAGACCGCATGTACGAGAAAGAACAATAAACGAAATCTTACCTATGTACACTATTGTACACCACACAAGTCCTTGAATTTGTAGAATGTCAGTATCATCAACACTTGTATCCTAAAAAGAACATCCAATTAGTGAAAGTGAAATTATACATATCAAGACTGCAAACTTTTACCTGCACTTTGTAGTAAATATTTGCAAAGTCCTCCATAATATACAAAGAGATGAATGTACCAATATTATATCTTTTAATACTATAGAACCATATGGAGCAAATATTCCACACCACACCGATAAAGGATAAGTCACAGAGGCACTAACAGTGTTAAATTAGTTGTATATAACAATCGCACTCAATAAAACTCCTAACTTATCCAAGGTCTATAAAGAGAGAGGTTATCCAGTTTGCTATCTTTCCTATAGTACACTTTATATACCCCCCTCAGATCCCTATATGCTCTACTTTCGTGACGTCACTAGAGTCCCGGCACACTTCGCATCACGTCGCATACATCGCTCGTTTAGTTTGTTCAAAGATACGTTTAATTATTGCCAGCTCAGCTTGTTATAGGTTTTTAGTGAATTAGAAAGGTTGCTTTTGTTCGTGTTTAATCGTTATTCTGCGTTTATATTGTTATATTCAATAGTTGATAGTTTTACGTTATTGGTTGTTTTATTAGTGTAGTATTTTATGAAGTAATTAAGTTAGTAAAGGTAAGATATTAATTTATATTGGAAATTACATTATTCTAAATCATGTATCAATTTTAGATGCCTATGGTTTGCTCCGTACCGGGTTGCGGTATGAGGTATAACATTTCAACAGTGATTGGATTAACAATATCATATTTTACTTTTCCACGTGATCAAAGTTTAAAGCAGAACTCATCCACAATTGGGACATTAGTCATACGAAGACCAGCAAGAGCACCCATACTCCCTTCCATCCTGGATACGTCATTTATCTTTTGACGGCCTAAGAAATCCGTCGGAAGAATTTAGACGCTTGTTAATAAAATGAATTAGCAAGTTCGAAAGACTTACGGGGGATGGGATTAATAATTCGAAAAGAATTAGCAGTAAATTAAGAAGAGAACTTTTAAAACAAGGTCCAATTATTGATACCATAGTTTTGAAAGCTTTTGTCGAGCAAAGAATATATGTACGGATAAATTTCTTTAAATTTTACTTTTCAACAGCAAAAAAATCTAAATATTTAACAAAGAGTAGCTGATATTAAAAATTGCTTTAAAAATAGCTGATAAAAAAATTACAACAAAGATGAGAAAATTTGTACAATAAAGCTTCTTACTGATTTTTTATTTTTTCTTTGTACGTATGTTCTAACCAAATATTGTAATCAGGACAAGCCAATGAGTGGTTTAATAAGCAAGTTGTACCAATACTGATTTAGTTATAGTTTTTCTATTTATTTATCTGTAGAGTCGGTAAACCAAACATTCGACTTCAATTCCTGATAATTTTAGTGTTTCAACCCCCAATTTGCATGGTTGCAAAAATATGTGGTTGCCGTTATACCACCTTCGACTCCGGCTCTTGATTTTGTTTGTAGGTTGACTCCACTCACTGAATTTCTGCTAAATTTTGATTCCAACTGCAGAGACCTGGTTTAGCACAACACATTTCTTTAATCGGACATACATTACATACTAATGTACTTATTCAGCATTATTAACAAATTATTGAAATAGCATGTTGTGATAATCACATTCATCATTTTTTTTTCATCCTAATCATTTAAAAATGATCACAATAAAGATGCATTTATTTTTTCAATATAATTATGCACCTACTTAACTTAAATCATACAACGAAATGAGCATTCAAATTGGTGGCAGCGCACGACTCTAGTGACGTCACGATCTCCCTTTACCCCTCAAACTGAGAAATCTCGTACTTTGATAACCTTACTACTTTATAGACCTTGTAACTTATCTGCTGTAAACACAACCAAACGGATGGCGAACGGAACTCGAACCGTATATCCCATTATTACGCAAGCGCGATAAAAATTATCTCGGTAGCACTTTACCATCTAGAAAGGAAAATTGCACGAGCAGAAGGCAAATTTACATATCAGACAGTAGTTTTAATGTATAGATATGTAATTTTATTCCGTTGAAGTAATTGTTATTATGAAATTTACAAACTTGTTAGCAAATTTACCTACAGTTTGTACAATTAATGAATGTAACTGCATTTTCAATGATATTTAGTATTTTTGCTTAAAATTATGGTAAAATTGCCGACAAATAGGGTAGGTTTACTGAAAAAAATGTAAATTTCATTTTTAAATTCGCACTCATTTTTATCAGTGTATGGATTATTTCCGGAGTAATTAATTGCTAAAATTAAACGAATGAAATGTACGGGGCATAAACAGCGCCAATTTTTCTTAATTTGGAAGAATCGGGTAAACGCGAACATATACAGCTTTCTAATTTTTATGCGTTGTAGCATATTAATCAAGGACAGCATCAGAATTTTTTTAAATTTTTTCCCCTCTAGATTTGCGAGAAAATCGACGTCAAAAGAGCGGAAATAATATATGGCCACGATAGTACTTATAAAATAAATAATACAAGTCTATTTCAATACTACGTTTATTTTTTCCATGTTTAACATCACTTTCATACATCTCATTATGTCAAAAAACAATCAAAAAGTAAGTTAAGGTTGAAACAAAACAGAAACATTTCTTACATATACATACTTACTCACTAAACAATTTTTTAATATCACACTGCTTTTTTTTTTATTTTTTTTTTGCTTACAATATTCTCAGTGTTCATTTTCTTTTTCGTTTATAAAAATATCTCGGGTTTTTTGTTCTTTTTTCTTCAAGGAGAAAACATCAATAAGCGGGTGAAACAACGGAACAACGGGTTTAAAACAAAACACGAACGACATACACACGTTTCGCAACACTTATACTTATTTCGCTAAAGTTTTTTTTTTCGGGTTTCAAGTATTATTTTTTTAATGTACTAATCGCGTTTTTCTTTTGTTTCAAAAGTTTTTCGCTGTACCAAAATGTTTAATGCAGTTTTCGAATGGCATCGAAGACAGACATTTTGTTTTTTATCTTTTTGAAAGATCTAACGTCATAACCTATAAAATCAGAGTTGATCTCAAAATTTGATGTTGTTTATAAGTCCGTTTTTTAAAAATTACTTTCTAATGACTAGATTAAACAAGTTTGGACCTTCACAATAATAATTAATAAATACATTCAATTTCGATCATTTTTTAAAAGATTTGACTAATAAAAAATATGGTCAAATCTAAAAGTTGCTAAGAAGAAAAATTGAGATCTTCACAAAGATTTTCAATTGGATTCTTTTTAGATAATCTAACACTACGATTTTTTATTAGTACGCCAAAACCGGTACGTTCTAAGTCACTTTTCGATCACAATTTCGACTCATCGCGTAAAAATATTTAATGAGATTGTATTACAGTTGTTTATTAAACAGATTTCTTACACAAAACTATGTTCTGTTATCAGTAATTTATACCGTTTCAATATGAAACTTTACTTGTCAAAATTTAGCGATTTGTCGGTAATGTACACTGCCGCTCATGGAAGTTCGGACACATAGTAAACATATAGTAAATAATGATAAAAGCACTGATAACGTAGGCACCTCTATTTCTACCAAATAGCAAACACATTCTTAACGTTGATTTCCAGTAACATACGACATCATTAAATATGCTAATTTAAAATAATGTTTATATTTCTCCATGGCTTCTCAAACAAATTGCGGAAGAAATCCTTGAACCCCTGTTCCATGTCGCAAATGCCTCCTTCAATTCTGGAACCTTTCCGGATGTCCTGAAGGATGCAATTATAAAACCTATTTTCAAGAAAGGTGATCCTTTATCTCCCAATAACTACCGTCCCATTAGTCTTCTATCCACCTTCTCCAAGCTCCTGGAGAAGATCCTCCTCAAACAACTCTACGCCTTCTTTGCGGAAAACAATTACTGGCCCCCCAGCCAGCACGGATTTGTCCCTGGACGCGACACAACCACTGGCATATTTGACATGACCCACACCATCTACACCAGACTGGACAATCGCAAACCCACGTTGGCAGTCTTTCTTGATCTCAGCAAGCCTTTGACACCGTCGACCATACACTGCTACTTCACAAGTTGGATCTTTTGGGGGTTCGTGGAAGCACCCTGACCTGGATTGCCTCCTTCTTGAGTGAACGACACCAGGTTGTTCGCCTACAGCATGAGTTTGGTGAGACTATTTCACGCAGACTTCCGATCACTATGGGTGTTCCTCAGGGAGCCACGCTTTCGAGTTTTCTGTTCAATTGTTACGTCTATGACCTCCCATCTACGGTACCTAATCACGCTACAGGCACTCTCCTTAGCTACGCTGATGACACTACCCTGCTTGTGCTTGGAGAAAACCTTGAGAATGTCGAGCAAACCTATGCCAGGACAATGGAGGACCTAAATGTCTGGTTTGAGTGCAGAATGATCCTCAATAACGATAAAACCAGCATACTTCTTTTTGACCCACTAGTTAACCGTGATACCCCATATATTTTCGGAGGACACAGCACATGCAGCACCGCAACCTTTCTTGGACTCCGCATAATGGACTCTCTAACCTGGTCAAATCACATCGAACACCTTCAGGCTAGGCTTTCCTCAGCTATATATGCCATCAGAGTTGCTGAGCAAAAACTGAACCAAAGAACCTTACAAGTGATATACTTTTCCTACTTCTACGCCATACTCCAGTACGGCATAATTTTCTGGGGAGGGTCTCCACACGTCCAGCGCCTCTTTGTACTCCAGAAAAGAGCCCTCAGGTTAATTTACAAGCTGAACTATACTCAGTCCTGTCGTGGCTTATTCAGAAAAGAAAATTTGCTCACCATCTTTGCCCTATACATATTCAAATGCCTTATCTTTGTTAGAAAGCACACTGAAAAATTCACCGATCATCTTCCACAGACCAGACCCTATAACATCCGTGATACCACAACCTACCAACTACCTCTGCATAGAACAACTAAATTCGCCAATGCAACGAGCTATTCATCTATGAAGTTTTACAACCACCTACCAACTTCCATCAGAGAGGTACAGGATTTCACCGCCTACAAACGTCTAGTTTACGACTACTTAGTGGACCTTGAACCGTACACCTTGGGAGACTACATAAAAGACTAATTAACCGTCCATATTTTCTTTGCATTTACCTGTGACCATTTTTAGGCACTTTGTATAATTTTAATTGTACTATGTTTTGTCCTGAAAATAAAGATTATTATTATTATTATTATTTAATTATTATGCAACATTTATGCTGTTCTGTAACTGGTTGTTAGGAATTTTCTAGTTTCCATTAAAAAGGATTAAATACGAAATAACAAATAGAGTCATAAATACTGCATCTCAGACACATGTTGCGACCCCATTTTTACCAGATTTTTGCATCAAATGCTCGAATTCGTATTCAAACGAGTCTGTGTCTGCAATCTGTAGTTTACACAAGATAACTCAGTCACGCGGAAGACATCATGCGACGCGGAAAGCCAACAAGCAAGGAACAGCGTTCTGTAATTATCGCTTTTCATCAGGAACGATTGTCAGTTCGTGAAAATGCAAGAATAAGTCAACGATAAGTGAGTCAACGATAAGTGACACTCCTCACCAATATGAAGAAACATGGAATTTGGATGACGTGTTCGGCCGGGACTATCACGAATAATTTCCCAAGCGGATGAAGAACGATTAAAATTAATTTTTAAGCAAAACAGAAAATTGACCGCACCTAAAATCACCTCTGAAGTCAATCGCGATCGTGAAAGGCAAATTTTCGTAAGCACAGGGAAACGACGTCTCCAAGCGGAAAATCTGCATGGACGCGTTGCCGTACGCTAACCATTGCTTGGTCGGGAAAATCGTCAGACACTACTGTTTCCAGTCTTCATTTGTCCAACTTCGATGTGTTCGTTCCCACTGAAGTCGTTTCTAACGATTTCCCCGACGAAGCAATGGTTTTCGTACGGCAACGTGTCCATGCAGATTTTCCGCTTGGAGACGTCGTTTCCCTGTGCTTACGAAAATTTGCCTTTCACGATCTCGATTGACTTCAGAGGTGATTTTAGGTGCGGTCGATTTTCTGTTTTGCTTAAAAATTAATTTTAATCGTTCTTCATCCGCTTGGGAAATTATTCGTTATAGTCCCGGCCGAACACGTCATCCAAATTCCATGTTTCTCCATATTGGTGAAGAGTGACACTTATCGTTGACTCACTTATAGTTGACTTATTTCTTGCATTTTCACGAACTGACAATCGTTCCTGATGAAAATCGATAATATTACAGAACGCTGTTCCTTGCTTGTTGGCTTTCCGCGTCGCATGATGTCTTCCGCGTGACAGAGTTATCTTGTGCAAACTACAGATTGCAGGCACAGACTCGTTTGAATACGATATCGAGCATTTGATGCAAAAATCTGGTAAAAATGGGGTCGCAACATGTGTGTGAGATGCAGTATTTATGATTTGTTATTTCGTATTTAATCCTTTTTAATGGAACCTAGAAAATTCCCAACAACCAGTTACAAAACAGCATAAATGTTGCATAATAGTTAAATATAAAAATTATTTTAAATTAGCACATTTAATGATGTCGTATGTTACTGGAAATCAACGTTAAGAATGTGTTCGCTATTTGGTAGAAATAGAGGTGCCTATTGCTACGTTATCAGTGCTTTTATCATTATTTCCTATATGTTTACTATGTGTCCGAACTTCCAGGAGCGGCAGTGTAGATCCTTATACAGGTGTGATCGAATAGTGGCTTCAAAACGACGGCTTAGCTGTCATCTCCTTAACAAATATTGCACATTCCGACCTCTTAACCTAAAAAATTCTAACTACCCTCTTACTAATTCTGTGCTACGACTGAGCACTGATTTCTTGTAGTCCAGACACAAACGCTTTTACCTAAATACAAAAAAAAAATAAAGGAGTTTTGAAACTTTGGGATTGTTTGACTTTGTTGGACAACAGATGGCGCCTAAAATCAGTTCTTTTTACAAATGCTTTGAACTGTCAACAGTTTTAAAACGCCTTTTTGTTTAGGTAAAACTATACCTAGTGTCTAGACTATTAGTTGAAATATTCGAAATCAAACAGCCTGTTTTTATGCTATGGATTCCGCTTCCAAAACCGTATGTACAAGATATTATACAGGGTGTCTCAACAGTGCGATCCCGGAAGATTGTGCCTCTGTTATTGAAGATATTTTAAAACTGATTTCACTCATATATACAGAACGCCGAGGCGCACATTTTAAAATTATTAGCGTGTGTACAGGATGTTCCATAAGGTAGTACCAACCCAAACTTATGTTTTCTTAAATGGAACAACCTATATTTCGGCACAATTTTGAATTCCTCGCAAAATTTTACGACAATGAAAAATAACACTACCTACCCTAAACTTTATACTTTTTGATTTATTGGCATTTTTATGGAAAAGCAGCAGTCTAAGAAAAATTGTGTATCTTAATACCTGTTTTTAATTTTATTGCACACACTAAGCTTATGATTAAGTAAGAAGCGTTCTATTAGCGTGATTACCTACCATATCTAAATTGTGTACAGGGTGGTCATAATCTGCAACAAAATATAGCAAATAGTTTTTTGTAAGAAAGTTAATTTTTATAAATGGAACACCATATAATTTTTTGAATTCTACGCATCGTTCTGCACAAATTGCAGAGATAACTAGCCTTCTTCATAAAAGAACAATTTTTCGATCAATAAGTGCTTCTACACCTACATTAACCATTAAACCAGCTAAGTATTTACCTAAATTACTGTTTTCTCGCATGATTTCATCTTTTTTTTAATAAATCAAAACATTTGATCACATCTGCAATTCAATATTATAATTTCAAATAAAATTTTACTTATACCCTGTAGGCTATGAAAAACTATGCTAAACAAGTTATTAAGGTATAAAGCTGATATAAAGTTGTTGTTAAAGAGCAGGTGTTGTTTTACTTATCTTAAAATAAAAGCAATTCATAACGCAACTCAACATCAGGCCCTGTACATTTATTTTTCCATAAAGATTAATGCTTAATATTGTTTTGCAAGAAATAGAAATTTATAACGGTAATTTTATGTAATTTTTTACGAAGTAGACAAGTTATTTCTGTAACGGTTTATTTTAGCACTAGTGTGTGCTAGTACTTTTTTTTGTGCAGAACGCATTTTTGTTGCATTCACCAAGAAACCACACCATGTCAATTAGTTCCTCCTGAGATAAGTTTGCCATATTTCCAAAAATTATACAAAGCTAACCTAACAATATCACCACCACTGACAGATACCTCAATAACTGGTTTAGCACAGTTTTTCATAGCCTACAGGTTATAAGTAAAATTTTAGTTGAAATTATAATATTAAATTGCAGATGTTTTTTTTTTTATTATTAATTAACATCACCTCATAGGTAATTGTGTATAACACCTAGTCTGATGACTATCTAGCTATATTAGTCTAACCTAAATTGCTACGTATAAAAAGTGTTCGATATTAAGTGTTCCCCATTGGTGTAACTTAAATTTACTTTGGATGCTGACGCTTTAAACTTCACACAGTGCACGTTGCTCTGCTTTGTTCACCTATCACTCACATAACACTGTGCTCTGTTTTTTTAACATCACTTCACCAACTCAAAAGGTTTACTTCTTTTGAGTCTTCGCACACTGTCACAATTGTCAAGAAGCTGGATCGCCTCAACATTCGTGTGCTGGAGAAGTCAGTTCTGATGATTCTCTGCAAACTTTCCAATTTCGTTGATTACTAATTCCATCTCAAGATCCCTGTGGAGATTTCTGTTTCTTATATACCAAGGTGGCACCCACGATGTTTCTTAGCACCTTATTTTGGAAGCGTTGAATGATGGCGATATTGCTTGGCTTAGTGCAGCCCCACAGTTGGATACCATAGGTCCACACAGGTTTAAGTATCTGCTTGTAAAGTAGGAGTTTATTATATGTCGACAAAGCCGACTTCCTACCAATAAGCCAGTAGATTCTCTTGTATCTTATGCCTAATTCTTCTCGTTTCTTTTTAACGTGTGCTTTCCAGCGAAGCTTGGTGTCCAGCGTCATACCGAGGTATTTTGCGGTGTTCGAGTAGGGTACGGTAGTGTTATTTATTTTCACTGGAACGTGTTGTATTCGCTTATTGGTAAAATTTATGTGAACGGATTTGGTTTCGTTCAATGCAATTAGCCATCGTTGCATCCAATCACTAATATTGTTGACGGCATTCTGCAGTTTTAGCGTTGCTCCTTCAACATTTGTATCTACTGCCATGATAGTAGTGTCATCAAAACTGGCAACAGATGTGATCAAATGTTTTGATTTATTAAAAAAAAAGATGAAATCATGCGAGAAAACAGTTATTTAGGTAAATACTTAGCTGAGTTAATGTAGGTGTAAAAGCACTTATTGATAGAAAAATCCTTCTTTTGTGAAGAAGACTATCTCCGCGATTGTTTATTTTAGCACTGGTGTGTGCTAGTACTTTTTTTTGTGCAGATTGATGCGTAGAATTAAAGAAAATAATTAGATACATGGTGTTTCATTGCTGTTTTTTTCCATAAAAATGCCAATAAATCAAAAAGTATAAAGTTTAGGGTAGGTAATGTTATTTTTCATTGTGGTTAAATTTAGCGAAGAATTCAAAATTGTGCCGAAATATAGGTTGTTCCATTTAAAAAAACATAAGTTTGGGTTGGTACTACCTAATGGAACACCCTGTATACACGCAAATAATTTTAAAATGTGCGTCTCGGCGTTCTGTATATATGAGTGAAATCAGTTTTAAAATATCTTCATTAACAGAGGCACAATCTTCCGAGATCGCACTGTTGAGACATCCTGTATACACTGTGGCCCAAAAAAAAAACGGTACAAATTAATATTTTTTTTTGGGACACAGTATATTTTTTTCATTGTTATACTAGATTCGAGTTATCAATTAATAATCTCAACGAATATATTTTGGTATGTGGTAAAATGAATCGAGAAATCAGAAAAGCAAGTTTGTTTATAACTTTCCAAACTAGAAAACGTAATATTGTAACAACAAACAACTAAACATTATAAACCATTATAACCAAACAGAGAACGACCAAATTTTAATTCTTTAAAACGATAAATCGCAACACGATTTCAAGATTTCATAACCTCACTTCACCACACAATAAAACTATCTTCTTTCTTTGTCTCTTACTCTAGAAATGCATACAAATCAAACTCTTTTTTCACCACGTGACGTGGCACATTAACGCGGCAATGAACACATTTTGTTTTACAACGACGAAATAGGTATTTATCCGTAGAAGATCAAAGTCACTTATTTCCCCTTAAATAACCTCTTCAACAACATGGAAGATGACATATCTGTCAAATATAAACTGTGCAGTTTCTCTAAGATATAACTATAACCGATTACAAACAACCTTCAACTCAAAAAAGTATCCCTGATGATGACAGATTAGTTTTTTTGGGTGATTGACGTTTTCTGCTTCGGGAATTGTCCGATAGATGGTGTTAGACTCTGATAGATGACGCTACAGTCCGATAGATGTCGTTTGACTCCGATGGATGACGCTAGAGTCTGCGTTAAACTTCACAGGGTACTGTCGGTGTGTCAGTTAAAGTTAACTTCACAATTTGTTCTTTTGGTCAAGCTGCTGTCGTGCCTGTAGTGCAAGGAACAACTGGGACAGTTTGACAGGTCATGGTCGCCATGTTGTTTGTGGTTAGACTGCCAATGCCGCAAGACTTGAGTTCTGTGAAGATTTCTGTGAAATAGTTTGGTTCTGCGTTTATTCTAAGCATGTTTGATGATAGTCTGTTGACTATGTCTAAACATCTATCCCAGAATTTTTCTTTGGAATCTTCTACGAGGAAGGGTTTCAAAGGGTATGAGATTTCGTTACCCATGTAGGAATAGCTGAGGTAAAGACACGTGAGGACGACTGCTTGCAGGTCTTGCTCGCATTCAATGTCTTCTTCGACCAGTTCTCTGACTAACATGTAGACGAAGACCACGTTAGCTGGATTGATGAAGGCCACGTCCTGAAAAAGACAAGAAAACTGTTGAAAATAATTTAGATTATTACGGTCTACTTAGATAAACAGTACAAAATAATAAACTAAAATAACAAAAAAAAATAACAAAAGTTACAAAATATTAAACGAAATATATCTAATTATGTTAAGAATTAAAACGCTAATATAACGGCTTTTGTTTTATTCAAATATCTCTACGCGTTTCGGAGATATTCAAAGTTGAATTTTAGATCTCAGCAAGCCATAACGATGTTGTTTTCGAAATATCTCGATAACGGGGAAAGGTAGATATGCCGTGTTGGGTATCAAATGAAAGGAAATTTCCAGTATTATTCAAAAATATCTCACACGACAACGTACCTTTATTATTTTAGTCAATTTCTTAGATTTTTGTATCTGTAAAATTGTACAAGTAACTTCTGATTTTTATATGATCTCTCATGGCGATCGCAAGATATAGAAACAAAAATTACTTAAGAAGAAAAGAAACGACCAAAATTTATTAGTTTTCTAAAATGTTTAAATATTATATCTAATTAAGTATGTTAAGAATTAGAATACAAATAAAACTGCTTTTGTTTCGGTCAAATATCTCAACGCGTTTCGGAGATATTCAAAGTTGAATTCTAGATCTCAGCAATCCATGACGATGTTGTTTTCGAAATATCTCGAAAACGAAAAAAGGTAGATATGCCGTGTTGGGTATCAAATGAAAGGAAATTTCCAGTATTATTCAAAAATATCTCACACGACAACGTACCTTTAATATTTTAGTCAATTTCTTAGATTTTTGTATCTGTAAAATTGTACAAGTAATTTCTGATTTTTATATGATCTCTCATGGCGATCGCAAGATATAGAAACAAAAATTAGTTAAGAAGAAAAGAAAGGACCAAAATTTATTAGTTTTCTAAAATGTTTAAATATTATATCTAATTATGTTAAGAATTAGAATACAAATAAAGCGGCTTTTGTTTCATTCAAATATCTCAACGCGTTTCGGAGATATTCAAAGTTGAATTCTAGATCTAAGCAATCCATGACGAGGTTGTTTACGAAATATCTCGAAAACGAAAAAAGGTAGATATGCCGTGTTGGGTATCAAATGAAAGGAAATTTCCAGTATTATTCAAAAATTTCTCACACGACAACGTACCTTTAATATTTTAGTCAATTTCTTAGATTTGTGTATCTGTTAAATTGTACAAGTCATTTCTGATTTTTATATGATCCCTCATGGCGATCGCAAGATATAGAAACAAAAATTACTTAAGAAGAAAAGAAACGACAAAAATTTATTAGTTTTTTAAAATGTTTTATATATTGTATCGAATTACGTTAAGAATTAGAATACAAATAAAACTGCTTTTGTTTCGGTCAAATATCTCAACGCGTTTCGGAGATATTCAAAGTTAAATTCTAGATCTAAGCAATCCATGACGAGGTTTATTTTCGAAATATCTCGGAAACGAAAAAAGGTAGATATGCCGTGTTGGGTATCAAATGAAAGGAAAGTTCCAGTAATATTCAAAAATCTCACACGACAACGTACCTTTAATATTTTAGTCAATTTCTTAGATTTTTGTATCTGTAAAATTGTAGAAGTAATTTCTGATTTTTTATATGATCTCTCATGGCGATCGCAAGACATAGAACCAAAAATTACTTAAGAAGAAAAGAAACGACCAAAATTTATTAGTTTTCTAAAATGTTTAAATATTACATCTAATTATGTTAAGAATTAGAATACAAATAAAACTGGTTTTGTTTCGGCCAAATATCTCAACGCGTTTCGGAGATATTCAAAGTTGAATTCTAGATCTAAGCAATCCATGACGAGGTTGGTTTCGAAATATCTCGAAAATGACAAAAGGTAGATATGCCGTGTTGGGTATCAAATGAAAGGAAATTTTAAGTATTATTTAAAGATATCCTATACGACAATGTATCTTCAATATTTTGATTAATTTTTTAGATTCTTGTATGTGCGTAGTGTACAAGTAATTTCTGATTCGTTTAGTTGTAAGGTCTAACTATATTGTTATGAAAGATTAATTTATTTTGTTATAAATATACAATAAAATGTCATATAAGTAAAGAAATTAATTCTTGTGCACCTGTACTGTTAACCTGTCTATATACAAAGGATGTTGTTATCATTAATATTCGTCAAAGTGACTTGAAAAGAAGACCTATATATAAGCTAATTATCTGAAAGCTGCGATGTAGGGCTCGCTGACGACACGTGCTACTTTTGTTTTCTAAAGAGATATCACACGTCTTATTGATTGGAAATGCCACGTGACTTATCAATTGTTGACGTTTTTTGACGTCATGTTGGAGACAGAAATAGATATGAACTTTAAGGTGGGTTGGAGACATTTAATATTTATGGTCGTTGGAGTGGTTCAATTGTTTTGCGTCGTTAATAATTTCAGCAAAGCGTCATGCATAAGTGATGATAAGTGATTTTGAAGTTTGCTCCTCAATTTCAACTTGTTCAAACTCAATATGGATAAAAGTCACTGTAAACACGTAATGGCCAGATACAATCATAGGAACCAATTTACAAGCACGTGTTGAATTATATACTACTTTGCTAAGTAAGTTCTTGTAATGTTTTTTTTTTTTTCAAGAGAAACCGTCATATTTTGTGTTTTCGTGCCGTTTTCGACACAGATAGAAAAGAATTGTTTTTAGCAAATATATTCTTTTGAATTTATTCTTTTGAGTTGTAAAAGAACGAAGGCGCCAAGATGTCGTAAATCAAGGGTATTTTTTCTACTTTGGTCATTAATTTTATATAAATTTAGAAATTGTGGTTACTATATGTGACCGGCTCCGAAGAAAGGGGTATTTTTGGAGTTTTGACAGATTCAGAATTCTTGAATCTTATACTTTAAAATGTCATTTATCCGAGATTAATCGGATGAAATTTGACGAAGTTATGGGGCGATGAACGGAACTACTTTTTCGCTTGCAGTTTACTCGCAAAACAAGTATGCTTTCCCGGCGATTACCAAGCTATTTGATATTAGAAAATCAAAAGTAATACAATTTTGATATTTTTTCATTAGTCGAAGGAGGTGTACCTCGATGTGTGTACGAAGCTGCACAAAAAAAATCAATATTTATGTATTTTTCCCTCACGAATTTGGCATATATTATTGTATTACTGAAATGCGATAAATTATGCTATTAAATATTAACTTCTTATACATTTGAATTGAAAGACCATAGCATTGCTGTGAAAATAATGCTGCAATGTAAAATAGTTTTGCTTATTGTAATAGTACAGAATTTTTTTTTTTTTTTATTAATAAGCAAAGGATGCTTAACATATTGAAACTAATCTAAAAGATTAACCATCAATTTAAATCTGAATTCTTAAAACTAGGTACTTGTCTCTAATAGGCTATCCACTGATGTCCCTATATTTACTTTGTCCCAAACAAGAAGCACTAACACTTCACTCACTGTGCTCTGCTTTTTACACATTTCACTGATTCACTAGTTCGAAGGGTTTAGTTCTTTTTAATCTTCTCACTAGATTCTGGTTGTCCAGTAGCTGCAGGGCCTCTACGTTGACGTGATGGCTTAGACGAGATTCATGCTTAGTGGCGAATCTTTTTATCTCTTGGATGACTTGTGGGACACCAAGATCACGGTGCAGGTCACTATTCCGTATGTACCAAGGAGCGTTAACCATATTCCTTAGTACTTTATTTTGGAAGATCTGGATTCCTTGTATATTGGAGCTTTTTGCGCAGCCCCAAAGCTGGATGCCGTATAACAAAATCGGTTTTAGTACTTGGTTGTAGACTTGTAGTTTGTTCTGTACTGACAACTGAGAGTTTCTTCCCAGAAGCCAGTACAGTTCTCTGTATTTGAGGCCAAGCTCTACTCTTTTCTTCTTAACATGTTCTTTCCACCTTAGTTTTGTATCCAGTGTCATACCCAAATACTTTGCAGTGTTCGCATATGGAACTATGGCGTCGTTAATCTTGACATGAGGTATGTCCTTGATTCTTTTGTTTGTGAAGTTAATGTGGACAGATTTCAGTTCGTTGAGCTTGGTCTTCCATTTTCTGGTCCATTTGTATATTTTGTTACAAGCTTGTTGAAGATTCCTGGTAGATTCACCAATAGTTGACCCCACTGCCATTAGAGCCGTGTCATCTGCGAATGTGGCGACTGTTACATTTTCCATCTGTGGAAGGTCGCTTGTATATAGTAGATAGAGAATTGGTCCCAATACACTACCCTGGGGTACCCCAGCTTTGACTTCTTTTAGTTCCGAGTATTCATCGATCTGTTTTATTCTGAATAGTCTATCAGATATATAGGATGTTAGCAGCTCGACGTATTGTAAAGGTATCAGTACAGAATGAAATTATTTTTTATACTATGCATAAATCTTGCATTTCTATTTTCTTTCGTTGATAGCGTCTTTTCTCGGGAAGTTCTTTCTGTGGCTTTTTTTATGAAATCGTCTGCCTTCTTAGGGTTTTTTTTTACTAAAGATTCTATATTTTAACGCATAACAATTCGAACATCGAAATCGGAAAGGTGAGTGCTAATTTCAAAGTATAACAACTGCAAAAACCGGGTCCCCTTTTCACTTCTTTCGCGCTCACGCTTACACCGAGAAAGAGAATATTTTGAAATTCATACACTTTACATAGAAATTACTAAGGAACATAACACACTTTATTTCATTTCTTTTTGATAAATAGTTTCAGAGTTGTGAGCCTTCAAACACTAGGCTGCACGCCGAGCAACGCTGTACTCTTGAAACGTGTCTACTTATCTCGAACACTTGATTTTTAGTACTAGTGTAGGAAAATTAGCTTTTTTAGAAGAAAAAATTTATAAAGTTTTGAAATTTTGGCTATGAACTCTCGGTACGAATCCAAATACAGATCCGAAGAGTTCCCACCTCTCCGGTGGGAGCTTCATCCCCTTTTGCTCAAAAAACTACCCCTAATCGTGATCTCGCGGTCTTTCTCGGCGTTTTGCTCGTAAACCGCAACTTTACGAAAAAATGTTACAGGACTTTTGATATGCTCTATTAAATTCTCTATAAAAATGTCCCTTACTATTTTTTGCGTATCTCCCACCCAACGCTCGTAAATGACCTTGGAATATAGTCATAGTTTTCAGCGTGAAGAGAAAAATGAGCCCAGCGCCGCTTTTTACGGTGATTATCTTTAAAAATGTTAGTCTAGACTAAATGCTAAGTGTTCGGCGGTGACTGATTAGTTACTTCGAAGAACAAGAACTTACTAAAGAATTGTTATAACGCTTAACGTTTAATAGCGGTGTCTACCTAATTCCGCTAGGTAGCCGTTGAGGCTTATACATTTACACGCACTTATAATTGAAACCAAATTCTAATTTCGGTGAAGTAGTTTATTAGAATAAATTATACTTAGTAAAATTACATGCGATGGAGGTAACACAAATAGTTGCACACAACTAGAACTAAAACGAAGTTGGAAGCGACGTACAAAAAAAATACGGTATTGGCGCGACCAGAATTCTGTCCAAAATGTTACCGAAAACATATACGTTACATAAACTAGGAAATCCTCAACACTTTAGTTGTACTATAGCTTGCTACGTGCATGCTGATATTCAATGAACTATTTATTGCGCATATACAATACCGCGGCAGTATTTGAACCCGATCATATCTACGATCAGTGGCGGACTGGCCAGGTGGTGCCAGGTTGCCCAATGGCAAGTGGCCCCCCCCTTAAGACAATATGTTGAAAATATTAATAATATATTTATTTATACTGAAACTTGCACGGGACCGCCTTAAGAATTTATTTTTATGTTTGGCAATAAATAAGAACCCAACAAGAAAATTGCATAGTGAGTTTTAAATTCTCCAAAAGGCCCTTGTTAAGAGAACTTGTTAAAATGTATTACTATTTGAACATGAAACTTTTTACTGGACGTTTATCTTTCATAAAAAACAATTTTTTTTAAATTTGATTGACCAGGTTCTGGCGAAAATATTATTCATCCGAAATTGAAATACCAATACGTCACAAAGTACAGAATTGTTATGGCATGACGTGGTAGTTTTTACCAAGAAAAATTAAAAATAAAAAAGTACCTATGATATGATGTACAAAATTAAAACTTAAATCGGATAATTGATATACAGGAAAACATGGTGGAATATTTGCTGAAAATAAGAAAGGGACAAAAATAGATCAAATAAATAAAATTTTACTTGGGTACAAAAATGAATCACGTATACAGAATGTTCTTTTATACATGCAATAAAAATAAAATTGAATTTATTTATAGAATAAAATATGTAAATTGAAAAAAAAAATGAGAATGCGCATTTTTGTGGTGATCAATGATATACAAAATAATATACTTTTTTCACTTTCGAAGATATCATAAAATTGATGTACAGGGTGTTATAAAAGTTATAGATAACTATTCGCCCTACCGCCAGAAAATATTTTCATGTTTACAGGCTGTCCCACAACAACGTACCAACAAACTTATGTTTGTTTAAATGGAACACTAGGTATATTATTGCAATTTTTGATGAAGATTTTTAGCCTAATTGTTTTGACTTCAACTTGTATTAGGCTATTATCAACTGTTTCTGAGATATTGTGAAAGGATTGTCAAAAATGAGCATATTCAAAAAAATATTCTAAGGTAACTAACAAGAATAAAGAAATAAAAGAACTCATTTTGGATAGTAAAAGTATCGCATTTTTTTACAGTTATTATTAATTTGCTAAATAAATTAAATTCTAATATGACTTATCCGGAAAAACGGAGATTTGCTAAATGCCAAATAACAAGAATTTTAAATGGAACACCCTGTATATCTTGACATACTTCCAAAGATCGCTAAATCAACTTTCATAAAATGTCTAAGTCGGTAGGTCTATCGTCAACAGCTGAAAAGTTATTAAGCATCTAATTTAACATTTATATGCATATAGAAAATATTTCATAAATTAATATAACATATCTAGATGTCACGACGTTTTCAGCAATCGCACAAATGTAATGATTCTTCTACAGCAACATTTAGTCATTGCAAACTGCTACTATGAGTTACACAAACGAGCACTTTATGATCATCCAAGAATTAGTTTTATTAGTACCAGGCGAAACTATTTAAAGAATTTTAAATGATCCTTGGGTTGGTTGTAGTGGTCTAACGCCTTAGCCAGTTAACTCGCCAGTTTAATTTATTTATTTCGGTACATGTTACGGAATAAGTTTATGGGGATGTTCCAGTTACTACTGATAATAACAACAAGTAGTGCTTTGGTAGCAATGTGGTGTTCTTCAGAAATCCTACAATTTCTGCACTCTCATAAGAATAAATAATTAAATAAATGGATAATTGTAAACTGAATAAATAATTATAATTTCAGTACGATTGTCAAGAGTGCATATATCAACCCTGTCAGCTCAATGCGTTTCAGTCTTGCTTCACATTCTCGGTGGAAATATTACATTTTCCATGGTTTTCACAAAAATATTTTGATGTTTCCTTATTACTATTCTTCATGTTCGCTATAGTAATATTCCCATAAATTTTTTTCCTCAATATGTCTACAGAGTAACAAATCAAACTCAAAATTGCAGAATGCTATTACTAAAAGCTGCTGCATGAAAAGAAGAATTATTCTAATTGAGATATTGTTGAATTTCGTCGAACAATCTGGATATTTAATATTAATTTATAAATATTGTGCATAAGTTACAAATGTCACATTAGATACTTAATAACTTTTTAGCTGTTGACGATAGACCACCGAGTTAGACATTTTAGGAAAGCTAATTTATCGATCTTATATATTGTATTTATTCCTATTTCTTATTTTTAACATTGCATTTCATAATATTTTTGTAAGTTTTTCTTTGTAACACTTTCATTTTTCAGAATAACATTTGCTTTCTAAAAATAATTTTCGGGGAAAAAAGTGGGACACCTGTATATATATATATATATATATATACCGGCAGCATAAACAAAAAAGAAAGTTGCCCCCCCCCCTTAGCTTCCTGGCAACTAAATATTTTTGGACCCAGTCCGCCACTGTCTACGATGTAGGTTTGATCTTCGCAAACCGCCTTATTCAGGTAAATGTGGTCCTTGTATTGTATCTAAAAGCTGGATTTGACGTTTAGTTGACGAGAACGATGCACGATCACTTACCAGAGTCGCAAAACATCACCAAAAACGTCATGCTGGCGTATTTTGATGAACAGAGCAAAACTAAGAAAGCCCCAATCCTTTGGCAATACTATAGCATGCTACACACTGTTACAATATGTGCATTGTGATTGCAAAGTAGAAATAAGTAACTATTCCAACCCAATTATCAAAGCTTCAAATTCAAAATAGTCTCGACCTCTTTGTACAAACTGAATCCAGTCCAATTACCTCACCAGACTGAAAGCAATCAGCCTGAAACCTGAAAACGTATAACCCCTATAGCTCGAAATGGTTCAGTCCAATAATATTACAAGCAGTAGTAGGGGGGCTGCATTGGCCCAGGGATATACCTAGGGTGAGTCACCCCCGGCCTATAGGACAAGAGCATGGCCTGCTATGAGGTCCACAGCACGAGTATCGATCAACACAAGGCGGCTGTGATGTCTGCTAGGGTCAGAAAAGAGCGAAGTGCGAAAAACGATCAAAGCCGAGTGACGTCGAATGTTCGAATGCTGCACGAACGTGGAAAATGAGGGTTATGTAAGGTGGTTGGTAAATATTTTCTTTCGAGGGTTGTCGGGCGATTACTTGCGGAGAAAATTGCTTGTTTGTGCAGGGTGGGATTAAACGTTTTCGTGGAGCCGTATTATGTGAGCTTAAATCTCAATTTAGCAATCGATTTAGCTCGCAAAATTGAAAATTGACAGTCCAGTGGTGGTATATGGAGTACTTATAGCATTTTTCTGCTAATTTGCTACACCAGGGTCATATTTCCATTCGATTTCCAAAATAAAAAATGCAATTGAAAGAGGAAACACAGACCATTATAAGGATGTATTGTTCGGTCACATCCAATAAAAATTCAAAAAGTTATGGACGTTCAAATTCAGAAGTTTACCATTATTTTCAGATTTTCTGAACTTTAACAACAGTTTGATGACCTGTTTCAGTCCATAATATTTTATTTCTATCTTTTATTGAAAGCCCATTTCAATTTGCGTTTAATACGAGTTTGTTTATTAGAATCGGTTGAAATTTGACTGAGTTATCGAACTTTAATCACCGTCTTGACATTCACACTACGCAGAAGGAATATACCTACGGCCCGACCGTAATAAATCCGTACTCTTAATTCACATTAACTAGACATTGTTTTGTTTGTTTATTACCTTGTTTTATTGTATTTTAGTCTATCTAATATGTTATTGTACCTTGACTTGTATGACTTGTACCCAGATATCGTAAAATTATAATCGTCAATCTTAACCTATTACAATGTGTATACTATTAGGACGATGTACACTGCCGCTCATGGAAGTTCGGACACATAGTAAACATATAGGAAATAATGATAAAAGCACTGATAACGTAGCAATAGGTACCCCTATTTCTACCAAATAACGAACACATTCTTAACGTTGATTTCCAGTAACATACGACATCATTAAATGTGCTAATTTAAAATAATTTTCATATTTAATTATTATTATGCAACATTTATGCTGTTTTGTAACTGGTTGTTGAGAATTTTCTAGTTTCCATTAAAAAGGATTAAATACAAAATAACAAATAGAGTCATAAATACTGCATCTCAGACACATGTGGCGACCCCATTTTTACCAGATTTTTGAATCAAATGCTCGAATTCGTATTCAAACGAGTCTGTGCCTGCATCTGTAGTTTGCACAAGATAACTCTGTCACGCGGAAGACATCATGCACCGCGGAAAGCCAACAAGCAAGGAACAGCGTTCTGTAATTATCGCTTTTCATCAGGAACGATTGTCAGTTCGTGAAAATGCAAGAAATAAGTCAACGATAAGTGCGTCAACGATAAGTGACACTCTTCACCAATATGAAGAAACATGGAATTTGGATGACGTGTTCGGCCGGGACTATCACGAATAATTTCTCAAGCGGATGAACAATGATTATAATTAATTTTTAAGCAAAACAGAAAATTGACCGCACCTAAAATCACCTCTGAAGTCAATCGCGATCGTGAAAGACCAATTTTCGTAATCACAGGGAAATGACGTCTCCAAGCGGAAAATCTGCATGGACGCGTTGCCGTACGAAAACCATTGCTTGGTCGGGAAAATCGTCAGACACTACTGTTTCCAGTCTTCATTTGTCCAACTTCGATGTGTTCGTTCCCACTGCAGTCGTTTTTGACGATTTCCCCGACGAAGCAATGGTTTTCGTACGGCAGCGCGTCCATGCAGATTTTCCGCTTGGAGACGTCGTTTCCCTGTGCTTACGAAAATTGGTCTTTCACGATCGCGATTGACTTCAGAGGTGATTTTAGGTGCGGTCAATTTTTTGTTTTGCTTAAAAATTAATTTTAATCGTTCTTCATCCGCTTGGGAAATTATTCGTGATAGTCCCGGCCGAACACGTCATCCAAATTCCATGTTTCTTCATATTGGTGAAGAGGGTCACTTATCGTCGACTCACTTATCGTTGACTTATTCTTGCATTTTCACGACCTGACAATCGTTCCTGATGGCGATAATTACAGAACGCTGTTCCTTGCTTGTTGGCTTTCCGCGTCGCATGATGTCTTCCGCGTGACAGAGTTATCTTGTGCAAACTACAGATTGCAGGCACAGACTAGTTTGAATACGAATTCGAGCATTTGATGCAAAAATCTGGTAAAAATGGGGTCGCACCATGTGTCTGACATGCAGTATTCATGACTCTATTAGTATTTAATCCTTTTTAATGGAAACTAGAAAATTCCCAACAACCAGTTACAAAACAGCATAAATGTTGCATAATAATAAAATATAAATATTATTTTAAATTAGCACATTTAATGATGTCGTATGTTACTGGAAATCAACGTTAAGAATGTGTTCGCTATTTGGTAGAAATAGAGGTGCTATTGCTACGTTATCAGTGCTTTTATCATTATTTCCTATATGTTTACTATGTGTCCGAACTTCCATGAGCGGCAGTGTAGGTTTTTAGTATAGGTAAAACTACGAGAGATGAAGGTGAGTCATCGCCTAAAAACGTAAGAACAGACGCATGAAAAAGCACTCTGTTTCTTTCTAACGCACGAGAATGGTCTGTAACGTACCAGCAAAATAACAGCTGGAATCGATGACTCACCTTCAGCTCTCGTAGTTTTACCTATATCACCAAATTTCATATAAAATAACATTCAAACTGATCCACTTAAACGCGAAACATATACAATACATCATATTGTATAAGCGACAGAGATCAAGTAAACATTTTTAAGTTTTTTGTATTTCTTGTTTTTTTTTTATTTGTCATAAATCACGATAGTAACTCAGTACTGTTCCAATAAACGAGTGAAAATTTTACTGTTGGTGCAATTTATTTTAACCCCAAATATACCTGAAAATGTAATGAACGTAAACTCTAATGTACTTAGAAACATATTGAGATAGTCTGGCAGGTAACAACAAAAGGGAAAAGAACAAAAACGGTGTCATAATTTTAGAATAACATTGTAAATATAAGTGCTAGTAATGTCTAATTAATGTGTCTAAAGACTACGGATTTATTACAGTCGGTCTGTATATTCTTCTTCTCTGTGTCTCTGTGTCTAGCCGGTCAATAAAATTTGAAAATTCTGTTAAACTTCAACCGATTCTAATAAACAAACGCGTATTAGACGCAAATTTAAATTTTTCGGACTTTCAATAAAAAAAAATAGCAAAAAAATATTACGGATTCAAACAGGTCATCAAATTGTTGTTAAAGTTGAAAAAAATCTGAAAATAATTGACCTTTTCGATGTGTTATTGGATCTGACCGACATCTTTATAATGGTCTATGATTCCTCTTTCATTTGCATTTTTTATTTTGGAAATCGAATAAAAACGTTTTTTTTTTTTAAATCGAGATTTTGGGGGTGTAAAGGTTAGGGTAGCAAAGTGTCCACTGATTCGGAATCGGAACTTGAACCTGCATGCACTGTGCTCTATACTGCCGATCACACGGCCTTTTTAGTAATTTAGCCAGACGCATGACATCAACTGAGCGGTAGGCTTTCACCAGTCTACTCAAGATAAGGCCGAACTGCGAGGAGAGAGTTTACAGCGCCATCTAACAATACAGTTGGATGAGGTATTCACACTAAAAATATATTTATTAAATAAAAATATTTAAAATATTTAAAATAAATATATTTACAAGAAATTTTTTCTATCTGTGTATATACACATTTAATGTTAAACTTATTAATTTGAAAAGTAATAAGTCGGGAAATGGAATTTTCTCGCACCTGCGTGACCGACTGGCATCAAACCATGGCATGAAACCAACACGCCAACGACATCTGGCGGGCAACAATGTCAAGGCAAAGCCGTAGTTCAAACGCGACTACTTATTTGGGAAACTATTTCATGTTCCAGTAAAGTGCTGGTGACTTTGTCGGAAAAATGGAAATATTGCATGTCCTATTGCAGTTGGTTATTATGTATTTGCATTATTGAAGTCGAAGATATTTAATGCTAAGAATTGGCGATGTAAATATCATTCTCATTACAAGTTAGAAAAATAATTCGCAATAAAAAGTATGCATTATTTTGCGTGTCAACTAAAATACCATAATATCCCCTTGAATTTCTATACAAATTACCTGTTTTCCCTGTACAATTTTTCGCTTATCTGCTAGCACGTTTGATATCGGCATCAACACGCAATGTTTTCAACCTTAGTAACATTGATAGATCGGGTTGAAATTATAACGAAAAAAAGTCGTTTTTTTATGGAAGTCCATAAATATTGGTCAATTTTACCAGAAAAAAAACTAGCTACAAAATTCGTTATATTTTACTATAAAAAAATCTGATGTGGCCAGGCACATGACTTTATCATACTACATATATATAAAATTAATAGTTTAGCTGCATGAAATTCTATTTGATCGAGATCGGCCATGTCTGCATTAAAATAAAACTTGTAGAACTAGACAAATATGTCGATTAAAGCTGCGTTCGGATATTGTACTCCGTTGACACCGGGTACACCGTCCAAATGACACCTACGTGTTATTGGGTGTAAAAAGTGTAATACAATATCTGAACGCAGCTTATATTGACAGAAGTTATTGTCAAAACATTAGCGTTTGACACTACCTACTGTCATTAGAATCAAAAAATCTGACAAATCCTGGCTACTAGTGTTAATGCAGTACGACCGATCTCGATGAAATAGAATTTGCTAATGCAGCTAAACTATTGATTGTACCAAAAAATTTCATAGTAATAAATTATTCAGAATTTCCTCTACTTTAATTTATTATTTAACTATTTCGACGAAATTCCAGAAATGGCGGCTTATTTTCAAAATCATTCAAAAATGTTAGGAGTAAACCTCCAGTTCCTTTGGACCCTTTTCAACAGAAAGCTTTTCAGCTCTAAGTTTGGTCATGAAACTTCTAAATATAAAGTTTCGTGCCGATACCTTTAGTAATTTCTCCGGAATCGTCGCCGCAAAAAACGTGTACACAGACATCCATCCATATACACACACAGACATTTTTTTGTACCTTGGTCAAAAATGTTCAGGGGACACAAAAAGACATATTTCCGCTAAAATTTCGAAATTTTTTTTGGCACGATTACGATACTTTACATACTACGTATGAGAAAGTAAAAATCTGATGTGGACAGACACATGACTTTATCATACTATACAGCTGTGTCAAACTGTGATGTTTTGACAATACTTTCAATCATGGGCGTATCCAGCTCAAATCAGAAGGGGGGAGAGTTGTCAAAATTTAACTTTTCTGTATGGGGGAAGGGAGGCCTTAAATTTACATGGGGAAATACATGGGAAGACGATGGTTTTGATATTTTTCAAATAATTGTTCGGGGTTTGGGAAAACTTAAGATTACTTAAGGACTTGTAGAGGACTTTCCAAGGAAGAATTTGACCTATTATACATATGGATTTGACGCCCCCCAACCCACCTCCATAGTGCCCTGAAAACTACCCCTAAATGAAAAAATGTACATTCTTCAGGTAATTGATCCTTCTATTCATTTCAATCTCTTTTTCAAGTCTAGTGGAATGTTGATAAACATTTGTCAGTTAATTTACATTTGTTTAAATAAATTCTATTTGTTTAAATAATTCGTTTTTCTCGAAAATCAGTCTGAATTCTGTTTACTAAATTCGAAATGGCAAATAATTATCCAACAATGACATTTTTCATTCAAAAATTTTTTAAACTATCAATTATTATTAATTTTCAACTTTTTTTCTAATTATGGTAGCCAAATCAGCTTTTTTTGTGAAATTAACTTATAAATTTAATGTGAAGTAAACGCTGTGGTACCCCAGGGTAGTGTTTTGGGACCAATTCTCTATCTACTATATACAAGTGACCTACCACAGCTGGAAAATATAACAGTCGCAAGACACGGCTCTAATGGCAGTGGAATCTACTAGGAATCTTCAACAAGCTAGTAATAAAATATATAAATGGACCAAAAATGAAAGACCAAGCTCAACGAACTGAAATCTGTCCACATTAACTTTACAAACAAAAGAATCGAGGACATACCTCATGTCAAGATTAACGACGCCATAGTTCCATATGCGAACACTGCAAAGTATTTGGGTATGACTCTGGATACAAAACTAAGGTGGAAAGAACACGTTAAGAAGAAAAGAGTAGAGCTTGGCGTCAAATACAGATAACTGCACTGGCTTCTGGGAAGAAACTCTCAGTTGTCAGTACAGAACAAACTACAAGTTTACAACAAAATACTAAAACCAATTTGGTTATACGTCAACCAACTTTGTGGTGTCACGCAAAAAAAAAGACAAATATCCAAGGAATCCAGACCTTTCAAAATAAAGTACTAAGGAATATGGTTAACGCTCCTTGGTACATACGGAACAGTGACCTGCACCGTGATCTTGGTGTCCCACAAGTCATCCAAGAAATAAAAAGATTCGCCACTAAGCATGAATATCGCCTAAGCCATCACGTCAACGTAGAGGCCCTGCAGCTACTGGACAACCAGAATCTAGTGAGAAAACTAAAAAGAACTAAACCCTTCGAACTAGTGAACCAGTGAAATGTGTAAAAAGCAGAGCACAATGAGTGAAGTGTTAGTGCTTCTTGTTTAGGACAAAGTAAATATAGGACATCAGTGGATAGCCTATTAGAGACAAGTACCTATTTTTAAGAATTCAGATTTAAATTGATGGTTAATCTTTTAGATTAGTTTCAATATGTTAAGCAAAACATTGTCTATATTGTCTATCATTAAAAGATTAGCAATTCATGCAATAATTATATTTGTTTATTAAACATAAAACTTTATCACCACCTTATCTATATATACTTTCTGGTGCACTTGAACGTCGGATTGCATTTTTATTTTGCTGATGGCTGCATACCAGGTTCAAACAATAGTTTAAATAATAAATATCACAGTACAACTACAAAGTTGTCCAAAATCTTTATAGTCAGCAAACAACCATAAACATGTAACCTTCAAACATCTAAAAATAAACGTTATTCCAACAATACTTTCCACTCAAATCCAACAGATTACAACTTAACCAACAAACCGCGTATATAACCACTGATATGAGTTATGACACATGACAAATAAACATAATCATCAACTAATAGTACAGTTTAGCTGAGTTTAGCTTACACTACAGTTAAGTCATGTTGTCTTACAAAATATACGCTGTAATACGAAGAATCGCAGACATTTTCGTCGTGCAAATTTTGAGGTTATACCACGGCGGCCATGTTGAACGAATACCACAACCAAAAAACAAACTATTACTAGACAGTGCTGTATGTTTAGCCAAGAAGATCAAAACGAAGAAGGTAACGTCATACGAAGTTGTGAAAGCGTTTATAGACAGGATCAACCAGGTAAATCCTTTGATAAATGCTGTAGTTGATGATAGGTTCGAAGAAGCATTAGCAGAAGCTAAAGAAATAGATAAGAAGCTTAAAAATAACGAATTTGGAGAAGATGTTTTAAAACGTATGCCATTCCTGGGTGTTCCGTTCACTACAAAGGACACAACTTCCTGTAAAGGCTTAAGCTGGACCTATGGGTTAGTCGCCAGAAAAGGTATGAAAGGATCTGAAGATGCTCCTTGTATTTCAGACTTGAAGAAGGCAGGTGCTGTCTTACTCGGTGTTACAAACGTACCAGAGTTGAATATGTGGATAGAAACGTACAATAAGGTTTACGGGACCACTAAAAATCCGTATGACATCAGGAGAAACGTTGGTGGTTCCTCTGGAGGTGAGGGAAGTGTTATAGCAGCTCTTGGGTCACCAATGGGGATAGGAACTGACATAGCAGGTTCTATAAGAATCCCATCGTTCTACTGTGGACTCTTTGGCCATAAACCCTCAAATGATATCATCAGCACCAAAGGGTTAACCCATAGGAAAGGCACAGAAGGTCCTACGATGGTAGTTGCAGGCCCCATGGTCAAACATTCAGAAGACCTATTACCATTTCTTAAGGTGTTATCCCACAACGCACCAGTTTTGAAACTTGACGATCCTGTCGATGTCAGAAAGGTTAAGATTTTCTATACCACGACTATTAACTCATGGTCGAACAGCCCTATTAGTCAAGAAGTTAAAACATCAGTTCTGAAATGTGTGAACCATTTTAAAGAAGTCTCCAACATGCCTCCCAAAGAAGTACAAGTAGATGACTTGAAACATGGCGTAGAACTTTGGAAATACATGTCCATCAAAGAGAAAGGTTCCGACTACCATATGCAACTATCCAACAACAGATACAAAGTTGATTTCTACTCAGAATTCTTCAAATACCTTACAGGGCGTTCTGATTTCACCCTATATACCCTCTACGTGCTGTTCGCAAGGATTAAACCAAGTTTAGACATACCATGGTGTGAGAAAACCTTAAATAAACTTAAGAAAGACCTTATGGAATACCTAGGTGATGATGGTGTGCTTATTTTACCACCTGAGTCAGAAGTAGCTAGTTATCATTATAGGTCTATACTACAACCATGTTTTCCAGCTATTTTCTTTGTAGTTAGTGCTTTAAAGTTCCCAGTGACTCAAGTACCTATGGGTTTAAACAGTGACGGGATACCATTGGGTGTTCAAGTGGTTACAACCCCAAACAATGATAGATTGTCTATTGCTGTTGCTAGGGAACTGGAGCAAGCTTTTGGAGGTTATGTTCAACCACTTTGATGTGTATTATTGACCAATTATGCTAAGAAATAAAGTTAAACTTCGTTTTTTAAGTTTGATGTTTTTTTAATGGTTTCAATTATGTTCTTTTGTTTTAGCTGTGTTGGGATCAACTTTACTATACGGCTGAGTAATAGGATTGCAGTGGTTGCGTTATCTTTAGATATAGAAAAAATCTGATGTGGCCAGGCACATGACTTTATCATAGTACCTATATATAAAATTAATAGTTTAGCTGCATGAGGATCTATTTGATCGAGATAGATCGTAGCAACATTAAAATAAAACTAGTTAGACAGGATTTGACAGATATTTTGATTCTATTGACAGTAGGTATTGTCAAAATATCAGCGTTTGACACTACCACTGTCATTAGAATGAAAATATCTGAATTGGCGTACCACTGGTGGTACGCAAAAGGTACCAAACTTAAAATCATATTTATTCAGATATTATTGTTAAATTGTTTGACCCAAAATTATAGCGGTCAAATCAGATAATACCAATTACCGTACGCAGACGTATTTCAAATGGCACATTGTGTAAAAGGAAGTGTAGTTAAAAAGATAAATCAAAGTTAATATTTTGCGCTACAGTTAGATGATATACTGACATAATTAATTTTTATCAATTATTAGTCTTTATCCGATTCGAGGTGGAGGAGAAATTTGCAGAGGAATAATTATTTTGTAAACCTCTGCTCGAAAGAACAACTGGTGAAATATTCAAATTTCTTAATAATTTTATGTTTAACAATTCCATTCCATGAGCGAAATGCACTCACTGGTGTCTGCACTGTTGGAGCTCGGGCTTTAACAAAAAAATAATTGCAGTCAATATTATTAAAAGTCGAGCATTCAGTTCACGAATGTTTTTAATATTATGTCAGGAGATGGGTAGCAACAGAAGTCACTCTTGTTACATTCCGATGATAGATGGCTCTCGAGAGGTAAAATTTTGAATCGTCTCTTCGAACTTAAATCAGAAGTTCAATTTTTTCTTGAAAACGCTAATTTCGAATTCAAAAATTTTTTCTTTGACGAATTGTGGATGCCCCCGGTTAGCATATTTAGCTGATATTTTTGGAAAGCTGTATGAATTAAATTTAGTTTTGCAGGGATCAAAGGTTCATTTAATGATCGTTGAAGATAAAATTACCAATAAATAAATTGAGTTAATTATAAAAGAAGTTAATAAAAATAAATGTAGTTAATTGCCAGCATTCGAAGGCTCCCTTGAAGAAAGATGGGAAACATCAAAGAGAATTAGTCGGATATAAAAAAATTATTGATTGCACCTCTTTAAAAAACAATAGTTATTTTCCCAATTATTTTCCCAATACCAAACTTCACAACCTAATAGAAAAAGAACATTTAAGAACATTTGATAGACATTTCCTCACACAGCGCTGATAGAAGAATTTAAAATTATTACAATCACTGCTTTTTGGATCCAGAGGAAGAATTATTTTGAAGAAACTAGAGATTAAGATATTAGACTTTTGATGCCTTTTTGCGCCACGATTTATGTGAAATTTATGTAGGTATGGGTTTTCATCAATATTATATTTAAACAACAAACATAAGCCAAAATTAATGATTGAGCCAAATTTGAGCTTGAAACTAAGTGGCACAGATCATGATATTTAAAAAAAAATTGGTTTTACAAAACAACCCAAAGGGTTTTTTTTATTTTACTTTTGTATACCAAATGAAATTTTGTTATGTATATAATTTTTATTGTTATTGGTTTCGCTGAGAATAAGTTTTTACCTAGTGAACTTTTGTTATAAACATTATTATTTTATTACAAAATAAATAAGTAGGATTATTTCTTTCCCTGTATTAATATGCATTTTTGTGTAAAGGGTGGTGGTACGAAGAAATTTGGATATTTTTTAGGTGGTACACGGAACCTAAAAGGTTGAGAACCTCTGGTATAGACAATAAAACAAAAAGGTTAGAATATGTTAGAAATATATGTTTATTTCGCGGACGCAAGGACGTTCTAAGAAAGGAAGTCGATGTACATTTGTAGCACCCGGTAGCCGAGGCGCAAATATACATCTTATTGGATGCATAGGTAATTCTGGTCTAATACATTATGAGCTAAGACGGGGATCATTTAAAAAACCAGAAGCAAACGAATTTGTGAAACAATGTTTGAGAAACGCCCAAGATATATACCAAGAACCAGTAGTTATGATTATAGATAATGCACCTTGTCATTCTTCTATTGAAGAAGTTTTTTGCAGAAGGGAATTTTTTCACCATAGATTAATAAGACTCAGTCCATACAGTCCCATGTTAAATCCGATTGAGCAAGCATGGTCTGTATTAAAGGCTAGTGTAAAATCAGATTTGGCAGATAACCTAAGAGATGTTTCAGCAGGAGAAGATCGGCATAATATCTCCCAAACTGAATACAGAATGCGCCGGTTAGAACATATTGTTCAGAATAATATTAACACAATCAATGTGACCAACTGTGCAAGATTCATAGCCCATATTCAAAGATATATTCCAGCAGCATTAAATATGGAGATTATCATTAATTAATTAATTTAGCAAATGTTGTTTATTTAATATGTCCATGTTATTGTTTTAAAATATAGAAGGCACCCGGTGTCCCTTCTTAGTCTCTTTCCATCAATATTAGAGCTGTTGGACATTTCTACGTCAGGTACATTGACGGTATAATAATAGCACAATCACTGATGCTGCATAGACATGTATGCGGTGATATACCCTCTAGGAGACCCCTCTTACGACGAGAAACTAAAGCGCCATCTATCGGCATCCTTCACACTATTTTCAAAACAACGACTCTCTTAAATCAAAACAATCGTTTTCTTAAAACAAATATTTGGATTGTTTTATGGGGTATGAACAAAAAAAACACTTACCTGCCATCCTTGTAACAACAAACTCCTGTCAACTGTCCTCAGCCACATGACGGCATCTCCCGCTTGAAAATCTCTTAGCCTGTAGCATTTCGTATGAAGATACACTCCAAGACATTTCAACAATTCAGATGTAGATGCTTGAATGACAGTTTTTCTCAATGGTACAACTTGGTTCTGATTGTGGTTCAAAAGCGTCTGCTTGTTCGCTATTTTGTCGCAGTTGACATGATGGTTGGTATTGTTGTTCGCGTTGTTGGCCCTAACAATGTCCAACGCTGAAGATCCTAAGGCTTTTGAAGACGAGTAATACAAACTCTGTTGTTTATTTTGTTGGATATTCTTGTTCTTGTCAACAACTGGGTTGATGTTGTCTAACGGTTGTCTGTAAACAGTAACGTTCTTGTTCTTGTTGTCAAGTTTCTTCTTGTTGTTGTTCGTTGTTGAGAACCTCTTCCAAGAAAGGGCGTTTATGAACAAGGAGTGCTTCTTCAGGTTCTTTTCCAACGCGTTTTTCTCTTGTATGATCCTCGCATTATCGTTATTATTTATGTTATTACAATTCGTCTGCAAATTATGATTCGACGTCGATTTCGTTATGGAATTACTCTTCTGATTCTCCCGATTCTTCACGTTATTCAACTGTTCGTACGAGAAATTATTAAGGGTGAAATCAGTCGAAGTTGTCGTATACACTGGCCTGCGCTCCCTTGGCGAAAAACTTAACACTGTACCCATGGTGTGGCAATTTTCCGAAATTTTCCTCTCAAAATAACTTTGTCATAACTGCACTGCACCGACACTGTTTTAGGGATGGACCCTGCAGGTCGATCGGGGGTTGAAACTGCCCCTCTAAGCGCCGGCGCTTGCCATTACCTAGCAACGTTGTGGTGTCACCAAAAATCAATATGCTGGTGGATTTTCTGTAAGGGTATTCTCACGGAAGGGTGGGGGTGGAAATAGGACGATCCGGCGGCGGCCTGGGCACGCTTTGCGACCACCCCCATAGGCCTGAAGGCCTGGACATGTTTGGGTGTTGATGCCACGTGATATTTATTTACCTATTGCTGTTATATGATGTAATACCTCTTCCAGACTCTCGCGAGACATAGCGAGAGACCGCGCATCGGGAGATTGTGGATGACACACTCGCCCAAATTCGCTAACATTCGAATGCCAGAGGTCTCTACGGATGCAGATAGTCGGATAAAAATCACGCGTTCGCCGAGCGACTCGCCTCAGTTGTGCGCTCTCGTATCGATCCATTCAAACTGGATTGTTGACGAGGCGCATAGCAGTTTTTGTGTGTACCCGAAGGTATTTACGACAGGGGTCTGATTTATGACATCAAACACGTGCGGTGAAGGGGCTCGTCGAGCATCAATGCAACCCGAAATGTAGGTAACGAATGGAATAAATTATTTAGTATTGAAATAAAAAGATTTCAAAATATTGAACACGATAAATTTACATGCAAAATACTAATAGTTTACATTGATAGTAAATTAAATATCCGATAGTATTTTTTTCTCTATTTGTGACGTCCCCATTACTATAATTTGTCATTTAAAATGGAAAAAATACCAGATAATGATATTTATTTCTGAATTATTGAAGAAATGCAAATGCATATCAATAAATTAACCATCCGTATTATAAGACTACTAATGAAAATTAATATTAATAGCAATATTAAATCAATAATTAATTAAAACTAAAGAATATATTATTTATCTCTTTCAAATAAATCTTATCAGTTCCAAACTATTCCAGTCTTATTTTTCTATGATGTCTGAATCTTATGTATCGTTTTGGTACAGTTCTTTGATGCAAATTACGACTGCGATCTACATTGGGCAATTACTAAAGGTGGTCTTACACGTAGCCACTTTTGTTGCGCGAGATTCTATTGCGACACTATGAAATGGCATGTTGTGTTCACACGTGAGATAAAATCAGTCAAAAGTTGCGAGGCTATTCACACAGTACACGCCACTTTTCATTGCTGCAACTTGTAAAAGTGGCACGTCGAATGTCAAGAATTGGCCAAGGAACGACTGCGCACCCTCGTACTTGTAGTGGTTGTGTTTATATTCTGCCTCATTAAGTTTTAAGCGGCGATAGTGAGACTGTGTTGTTGTTTATTCCATAAAAAATAAATTCAGATTCTGATGCCGATGAGAGGACTAGAGCAACTGCGTGTTATGAGCTAATGTTAATGAGCTATTCAAGGCCGTTTTTGTAGTAAAAGGCTCTTATTGAAATTTTAACTTTGCCGCGTATTATTGCATATTTTGTCGAACCTACAGGAGAAAGTCCCCAAGAATGATAGGACGATCTAAATGTAGAGAAATTTCATTTTAAGTTTAACCTAACATTCCCATCAATGTCAGTTTTTACAATCGTAAAAAAATTATTCGAACAAACAGTCCCGTCTTGGGTTGGGTTGGGAATTACTTTAACAAGTAGAAAGAAAATTTTGCTAAATGTGCATTATGCGGAAAATATAAAATCAGTTGTTTATTTACGAGGACTTTAGTTGGAATATTTATTGTAATATTTATTTACCTGTTTCTTTTAGAATGACATATTTATTCGAAATTCTTTTTAGAGAAGAAGGATTTATTTTAACTTGTTTCTGTTGTTAACATTGTATGTTGAAATAATAAATATTTATTTATGTTATTTTCTGTTTAGAGAATTAGTATTTATCGGTTAGCGTCCTTTATTTACAAAATTACAATTTACTAAGTTTTTTACTAAAGGGTGTTGAAGTTCGATAGTTATCGATAGTTTTAACAATAACTATCGGACACGCCAACTATCGATGTTTAACCAACACAACCGTATATACATCTACTAAATGTTGCGCCACTAAAGTGGAAGTGGACCAACACGTCGGTCCATTTCTGTGTGGCGCTAGTACCGTGTTTGTACCTGTTTACACGCAGCAACATTTTAGCTGTACGCAACTTTAAAAAATTGCGCGATGTACTGAAAGTGTCGCAATATTTATAGTTGCAGCGTTGTTCACACATTGCAATACAAGAATTGCGCCATTTTTTAACTTGCGCAATACGAAAAGTGGCGTCGTGTAAGAGCACCTTTAGTTATTGATTGATAATATCGTTGTTACATACCAGTATACAGGGTTGGTCAAAATATCCGGAGCACCTAAATAATTGACCAACCGTAAACATCTTCAAAAAGTCAAACATAAGTTGTTTGATTTTAAACAAGCTATCGTCTAAATATATTTTTTAATATACACAGTGCTTATTTTATTATGGAAACTGGCAAGCTTTCCTTTTTCTAATAGAACACATACATTTACATTTTATAATTAAGATTGATTCCATGAATGTTTTATAAGAATCATTTTTTATACAATGCATCATTTTTTAGTGCTAAGCAATTAATCAAAACTCATAAACTTTTGTTTTAACTAAACGGATAAAAAATAGCAGAACAACAAAATAGAAAAATAAAATTAAATGTTAATTAAATGTTCAAACAGCAAATTAAAATAAATGTGTGTATGTATGTGGGAAAAAATCACTTTCAAACTTCAGCAGTTTTAATTAATTGCTGATAACTAAAAATGATGCATTTTATGAAAAATGGTTCCTACAAAAAATTCTTAGAAATAATCTTAGAATTAAAAAATTTAAAAACATACAGTATTGTTCTATTTGAAAAAGGAAATGTTACCAAATTTCGATAGCTAGTTTAAAACAAACAAAAAATGTTTTTTTCTTTATTTTTTTACGGTTGGAGAATTATTTAGTTGTAATCTAATATAAATGATCAGAATAAGATATCAATAGCATTTAAGAAATTTTTCAAATATTTGTTATAGGGTGTGTATAAATTGGCGGAAAAGCTATACGTGGCGATGTTCTTCGTAAAATTCTGAGTAAACAATCTTTATACTAAAATGTTGTAGCGTCATTATTGTGCCCTCAGGAGCCATTTGAAAGAAACATAGATTTGGCAACGCTGAATCCAACAGGTGTTCGTGTTACTATGCACTGTAAACAAACAAGTCAAATTACTTAATTTGATTATACAACTGTCAAAAGTGCCAAATGCCAAAATTAAGTTAGCCATGTTCTACAGTGTTGCCGAATGTATTTTTATGACAAAATTAACGAAATACCGAAATTAAAAACAAACTTTTTAGGCAGAAAGATAACATTTAGGAAAAGAAAAATTTTCAATATTGTTCTTTATTCTAAACTGCAGCTTCTCCATCATTAGATTTCAAATAATAACACCATTCAAGAGATCGGATATCATGACTTTGGAGACCTCGTGAAGACTCAAGAAGCACGGTACAACATTTTAGATTATAGATTGTCTACTCAGAATTTTACGAAGAACATCGCCACGTATAGCTTTTCCGCCAATTTATACACACCCTGTATTTTATATTCAATTTTTATTTACGTTATTCAATTAATTAATAATAACCACGATTTCAATGAAAGTATGCACACACACTATACGCTGAGGCAGCGGCTACTTCAGCGACGTCCATTCTAAGTCACCTGCAGATGAACAGAGAATGCACGAGCCGAGCGCCGAGAATGTGGATGGCCTTCTTTGACCGATTTGTCTCACCCAGCCTCGCCGAACTTTTCGCCGATTTATTCGGGCTGAGTCAGGAGGTAGCATAATAAGTTAAAAAAACCTTTGGATTTATTGTTAGAGGGGTAGTTTTTCTTTTGTGAGAGGGCGGGGGGTGTTTAATATTGCGTGGGGACCCTTGGAGTTAATTTATTTTTTTTTGTTGGAGTTGTGTAAACCCATATTATACAGCTTGCTCCATTTAAAATTCCCAAAGGCCATTTGAGAACATCAAAATTTACTATATTCTATGAACTGCCTGTATAGTGTCTAATAAATAACTTTAGATACTTTGGCTGGCGAGATTTGAGGCAGGCGCAAGCAAAAGAGACAGAGCGATGACGTGGGCTATGTGTCACTGTCTGACTACCGTAGGTAGATAGCGGAAGGCAGTAGTGTTTCGCTTTTTTATTTTTTTCCAGCTGAACCCATTGTCCTAGAAACCTGCGAATGGTCTCATAGTAAACCTAAATCTTTGTATTTTTACCTGAAATTCCAAAAAAATTTGTACCCACATGTTTTTGACGCATTTACAGCGATTTTTGAAAAGGCCTATTCGCTTACCATAAACAAACAAAAGTTATCAATATAACCCTAAGTTTCAACTGTCTTTTTCTCGTTTTGTGAATTATATAGAAAAAATGTGGGGTTGCCATTTAGAAAGTGTCGATGACGTCATAAGTCGAAAACAATTTGAAATTCGGATATTTAATTTGATATGGAATGGATCTAATTAGTTATTATTCAACAATAAATTCCTTATTCATTTCATATTATTATATTTTCCAAAACGCGTTAGTAATGCAGCAAAAACAAACATGTGCATATTTCGTACAAGGATATTCTTTCCTTGTCGAAATTTAAATATAAAAATACATCTCGTACGATGCCTCGAAAACAATTTCTTTCGATATAAGAAAAATGTATTTTTCTGTGGAGCATTGACGGTATGAGTATGTTTTCGTCAAATATTCGAGCAACATTCGGCGTAGTTATTTTACAGCCGTAATAGAACTTGTTTTTGTCCAGCCGGCCGGTCCGCTTCGAGAATTTGAAATGTGTTTTGTGAGTGCACATGCACCTACGATGTTTCGAATCGAAATAACATTTTTATACTCTAGGAATTTTTAAGCGTTGACTTATTGATAAAATATCAATCTCAGTTTAATTTGCTTAGACGAATAATATACTGGGTATTCAAACAACTTAACATTTTTTCTTATTTCTGTAACGAATTAAATTGAAAATTCCTAATGCTTCTAATACTAATAACTTCTAATACTGTTGTTGGACTAAAACTCTTTGTTTTTTGTTTTTAATTAAGGATTATATTATCTACATAGACACCAGATCTAACGATGGTATTAACTTAACAAAATCGGTTACCCAAAGAATTTTTAAATGAAGATTTGCAAAGCAAAACTTATTTGTTGATTTATCAAATTGGTCGGTTTGAAAACAAAAAGTGAGTTCTGTATACATTACATTTTCGTTAAATTGCAAATATCACAAAAACTTGTTCTATGAAAGTTCTATAAACAACCTGTATAGTGTCTAATAACTTTGGATACTGTCCTCTACCGGCTTTGATTATTGTCTGACATAGTTTAAAGGCGGCAAAATCGGAGAAAATGATGTTTTCACATAGTTTTTTAAAAATCCATATACAAAATACTATGTCATCATATCATACTACATACCTATGTATGACAAAGTAAAAAGCTCATGTATGGAAATAGACTTCTTCATTTTATTCACCAATATATATATACAAACCATTAAAAAAATATACATAATATAACCTCAAACTTCTTTATACATCGATACACATTTACAACTTAGATTCTGTCAACCAGTTGAACGCCTGTGGCTTCCGGTCAGCTGATGGATTGATGATAACATTGATCATACTTGGACCATCTTCAACTTTAAGACTTTCTTTGATGGCGTTCACAAGATCTGGGACTGTGGCTACCAAATGTCCCCTCTTGTCAAACATGTTCATCATGGACTCGTACTTAGTCACAGTTGTCAACAGAGTTGGTGGAACACTAAAAAAATATAAATATCTCTATCATAAAACATTAATAATTAGTATGCCGATATATATGTGGTATACTGTTACTGTAATGGAAATGGTAACAAGAGCACCGTACTTACACTCTTGATGGTGGTCCCATTTCTCTGATCTCGGAGAACATCTCTTTGGGCACTCCATTATAGATACCAGAATTATTGACGATGATCAAAATCACAGGTAATTTATGTCTGAACATGGTTTCAATCTCCATACCAGAAAATCCAAAGGCGGAATCACCTTCAACGCAGATAACCCTCTTGGTCGGGGCGTAATCCCTACACCACATAGCAGCAGCGACGGCAAAACCAAGACCAACCTAAGAGAAGACGAATTAACACTTTTGGACACGTTGGGACACGTTTGGACACATTTGGATAGATTTGGACATGTTTGGACACATTTGGTCATATATGAACACATTTGGATACACTTGGACAAGTTTAGACACATTTGGACACTTTTGGACACATTTGGACACATTTTGACACATTCGGATAAATTTGGACATATTTTGGACACTTTTGGATACATTTTGACACGTTTGGACACATTGTGGTTACACATGTGGTTACATTTGGACATATTTGGAATTATTTGGACATTTTTGAACTTATTTGGACTTATTTTGACTTATTTGGAATTATTTAGACTTATTTGCACATAACTTATTATGACTTACTTGAACATATGTAGATTTATATGGACTTATATGGACTTATTTTGACTTATTTGGACTTATTTTGATTTATTTTGACTTATTTATGTATTTATTTTATTTATTTAGAAGTTTCGGACCGATAACGTGAAAATCCCATAAAAATCAGGTCCCAAATATACAATATAAAAACCAATACAATGTTCTCAAGAAAAAAGAATAAACACTCAGCAGAGAAACAAGAATCCATGTGCATTAGAAAATGAATACAATAAGAAAATAACAAGTGTAACGACTAATACATCAATAATCAGTGACTCAAAAATAATAACAATAACTTAACACTTAATTTTTTTTTAGTTTTTAAACGTTGGAGGCGAGACAAGGGAAGCAAAGTTCCCCTTATTGAACCCAATGGACATATTATGACCTATTTCGACATATTTGAACATATATGGACTTATTTTGACTTATTTGGACTTATGATAACTTTTTGGACTGATTTGTACTTATTTTGACTTATTTGGGCGTATTTGTACTTATTTAGACTTATTTTGACTTATTTGTACTTATTTAGACCTATTTTAACTAACTTGGACTGATTTATTTGGATGTATTTCTACTTTTTTGGAGTTATTTGGACTTATTTGCACTTATTATGACTTATTTTGACATATTTGAAATTATATGGATTTATTTGAACTGATTTGTACTTATTGAGACTTATTTGGACTTATTTAGACTTATTTGAACATAATTGGCCTTATTTGGACTTAGTTTGACTTATTTGGACGTATTTTGACTCTTTGGACTTATTTGGACGTATTTTGACTCTTTGGATATATTTAGATTTATTTGAGCATATTTGGACTTATTTTGACTTACTTGGACTTATTTGAACTAATTTGGACTTATTTGGATTTATTTTGGTTTATTTTGACTGTTTTGACTTATTTGGACGTATTTTGATTTATTTGGACGTATTTGGACTCCTTTGACATATTTTTTACTTATTTGGACTTATTTAGACTTATTGGAGCATATTTGGACTTATTTTGATTTACTTGGACTTATTTGGACCAATTTTGACTATTTTGACTTATTTAGATTTAGTAAGTATGTAGGTATTCACGGCCAGAATCATTTGGAAAATAAATAGCTTCCGGGTTATGCCGTGTGCCAAGATTCGTAAATGCTGACGTTTCGCGAACCATGTGCTCGCTTCTTCAGAGCTATAGTATTCAGTAAGTATAGTATTTAGTGTAGTATTCAGTATAGTACTCAGTATTCAGTTAGCTCTGAAGAAGCGAGCAACATGGTTCGAGAAACGTCAGCATTTGCGAATTTTGACACACGACAGCCCGGAAGCAATTTATTTTAGTTAGGCATTATTTGGACATATTTAGACTTATTTTGGCGTACTTGGCGTTATTTGGACTTATTTGGATTAATTTGGACTTATTTAGACTTAGTTCGGTTTATTTGGACTGATTTGTAATTATTTTGACTTATTTGAACATATTTGGACATATTTAGACTTATTTGGACATATTTGGATTAATTTGGACTTATTTAGACTGATTTGTAATTATTTTAACTTATTTGGACATACTTGGATATATTTAGACTTATTTGGACATATTTGGACTTATTTGGACTTCGTTGGTCATATTTAGAGTAATTTGGTCTTATTTTGACTTATTTGGACAAATTTCGACCTATTTGGACTTATTTTGACTTACCCCCATGGTACCGAAAGTACCAGCGTCCAAACGGTGCCTTGGTAGATTATTCAGCAGGATGGAGCGACCAATATCCATGGTGTTGGCACCTTCGCTGACGATGATGCTATTGTCTGGTATGGTGTTTTGTATGTGGTTGAAGACTGTGTAGTAGTTTAGAGGTGGCTCGGTGTTATCAATCATGGCCTAGAGGTTAAGAAGGTTAATATTTTGCGAGAAGAAAAAATGAGGATGAAGAATACCTGCACGGCTTGTCTGTTGCCTTCACATTTCTGATTGAGGAGTGTCCACCAATCACTCTTACCATCAAAAACGTATCTCCTCTTTTGCACTTCTTCAAGAAGCATCTGCACCGCTGGTTTTAAGTTAGCTTGGATGGCGACTTCGGATTTAACTGAGTTGTTCAGTTCTTCAGCGCAGATGTCTATCTGGATTACCTTGACGTTGGGGTCAAAGCGTGGTGCTCTTCCAAAATGCAAGATCCAGTTTAGCCTGGCTCCCAATAAAAGGACGACATCAGCTTGTTGTAAAGCTGTTGATCTAGCAGAGGCTACGCTGTTTTTATGGACATCAGGAACCACACCTTTACCCATTGGAGAAGGCAAAAATGGTAGATTCGTGAAATTGATGAAGGAGGTTGACTCAATAGCAGCATCAGCATATCCAGCACCTTTACCAACAATAACCAAAGGTCTTTTAGCTTGGCTTAAGACATCAACAGCCCTTTGGATCAAGCTAGGTTGTGGGTACACAATAGGTATATCACCAACGGTGTAATACATCTTGATGCTATCTTCTGGGACTTGTAACCCAAGCATGTTACCAGGGAAGTCCAAATATGCAGCACCTGGTCTGCCATACATAGTAGCTCGAATGGCTTTCTCGACATGCATTGGAATCAAACCAACACTTGGTGGTCTGGCTGAGTATTTGGCGTATGGTCGAGATAGTTCGACTTGGTTGCACTCTTGGAAACCGCCAATGCCTTCATGGTCTTGTGGTGCTGAGCCACCGATGACCAGGAGTGGCCAACAGTTGACCTGGGCGTTGGCCATACCTCCATAGGTGTGGAGAAGACCTGGGCCAGAAACCACTAAGCAAACTCCTGGTTTACCAGTGAGGTAGCCGATGGCTTGAGCTGCATAAGCAGCTGCTTGCTCGTTTCTCATGCCGACATAGTGGAGACCTTCTGCTTGGCAAGCCATGCCAAACTCGATGACGGGGAAGCCGACAATTCCGAAGACATATTCGATGCCCTGGAAGAAGAAAAACAAATCGAATTAGTAAGCCCATCAAAGTTTTCATATGTATTTTTCTTTGGTAGAAAAATTGTTGTTGTGTTTTATTGACAAGAACTTGTTTGGACATATTTGGACTTATTTTGACATTTGCACTGATTTTGACTTACTTTGACTTATTTGGACTTACCTATTTGAACTTATTTTGACTTATTTGGACCTATTTGCAGATATAATAATAATAATAATCCACTTATTTGATCTTATTTGAACTTCTTTGAACTTGTTTGGACTTATTTGACTTATTTGGACGTATTTGGAATTGCTTAGACATTTTTGGACATATCTGGGATTATCTTGACTTATTTGGACTTATTTTGACTTATTTGGACATATTTAAACTTCTTTGGAAATACTTGGACTTATTTGAACTTATTTGGGTTTATTTTGACTTAATTGGATTTATTTATTTATTTATTTACAAGTTCCGGACCGATAACCGGGAAAATCCAATAAAAATCAGGTCCCAAATATACAAAAAAAAACCAACAAAATGTTCCCAAGAAAAATAAAATAAAAATAAACACTCAGTAGAAAAACAAGAAACAATGCGCATTAGAAAAAGAATACGATAAGAAAATAATAATATTGACTTATTTGGACTTATTTCCACTTACTTACACATATTTAGCCTTATTTGGACTTATTCGGGCTAATTTGGACGTATTTAGACTTATTTGGACTTTATTTGACTTATTTGTACTTATTTGGCCCTATTTTTGTTTATTGTTGTTGTTTTGACATATTTAGTCGTATTTGGACTATATTTGGACTTATTTGAGCTTATATATATTTAGACTTATTTGGACTTAATTTGACTTATTTGGACATATTTGAACTTATTATGCCTTATTTCGACTGATTTGGAGTTATTTCGACTTATTTGGACATATTCGGGCTAATTTGGACTTATTTAGACTTATTTAGACTTATTATGAGTTATTTCGACTGATTTGGAGTCATTTTGACTTATTTGGACATTTTTGGACTTATTTTGGCCTTATTTTTGTTTATTGTTGTTGTTTTGGCATATTTAGTCTTATTTGGACTTATTTGGACATATTTGGACTTATTCGGGCTAATTTGGACTTATTGAGACTTATTTTGACTTAATTTGACTTATTTGGACATATTAGGACTTATTGTGACTTATTTCGACTGATTTGGAGTTATTTCGACTTATTTGGAGTTATTTTGACTTATTTGGACATATTTGGCCTTATTTGGACTTATTTTTGTTTATTGTTGTTGTTTTGACATATTTAGTGTTATTGGAACTTATTTTGACTTATTTGGAGATAATTGGTCTTATTTGGACTTCTTTGGGCTAATTTGGACTTATTTAGACTTAATTTAACTTATTTGGACTTATTTGGACTTAATTATGTTTATTGTTGTTGTTTTGTTTTTGTTTTTGAAATTGTTCGTTCAGTTAAAAGGAGATTTTAAGGTTGCTATAAATGGTTCTTTGACTAAAAAAAATATTAGTTTATTGATTATACTCAAGATAAGGCCAAACTGCGAAGAGAGTGTTTACAACGCCATCTAACAATACAGTTAGATGAGGTATTCACACAAAAAATATATTTATTTTAATCAAAATATGATTTCTTTGGAGGAAGTGAACCTATTTTTAAGCCAAAGCAAAAATATTTCTTTGAGGGAAATAAATCTCTTCTTGTATACAAAATATATTTGTTCGAATCAAAATTAGACTTCTTTGGTGTAAAGGAACGTCTTTTTAAATCAAAACAAAACTATTTCTTTAAAGGAAACTAATTATTGATCATATCTAATTATTTGACTTAAATAAATATTCCAAATAAATTAATTTTGATCCATAAAAATAAATTCAAAAGAATATATTTCTTAAAAACAAAGAAATTTCTTTCTCCTAAACCGCTTACCACAAAAATTTCAATTTTTTCTGCAGATCGCATTTAGAGTCTCTTCTATCGATAGGCGTTTTTGTTTTCGTCAGTTTTTATATAAGAACGTTGTAAACAAGATTTCCCGCGCACGACACCAAAGACCGAAGAGCGCCACGTGACTTGCGGCGATCATGAGAAGCTTCAACACGATCTTTTATAGGGAATAATATGCAAAATAAACAATGATTCTGTAACAAACTTTAACCATATGAGTTATTAGGTAGCCTATGATCGATACTTCATCATCCTAGCTCTTCTAATAACGGAATTGCTGGCATTGCATAATATAGCTTTTTGTGGGTCAACCACTAATCCGCTCATTTTACAAAAATGCACATTGATAGCTAGCATTCCGCAGGTGATTTTACTTTTTAATTCGTTGAAATCTATGGATCATTTTCGGAGTTATTAATTGCTAAAGTTAAACGAATGAAATTTACGGGGCAAAAACAGCGCCGATTCTTCTTAATTTGGAAAAATCGGGTAAACGCCAACATATACAACTTTCTAATTTTTATGAGTTGGAACATATTAATCAAGGACAGCATCAGATTTTTTTCAAACTTTTTCGAAAGAGCGGACATAATATATGGCCATGATAGTTAGCAACATTAAGCAACATTATACTTGAATATCATTATCTTATCAAAAAACAGTTTTTATCAGTTATTTATCACAAACAAAAAAAAACTTGAGAGTGTTAACCTAGCTGAGTGTTTATTACATATAAATTGCTTAATTTAATAACACCTGCTACATTTTAAAAGGTTATTTTAACATGAAAAGACGATTTCGTTGTTACAGGTAACTGTTTTACCATCGGTAGACTGTTTCGTGTAGTTCCACGGTTAAAAAATAGATGCCACTACCAGTATTTAATATAACGCTCAAGTACATTGATTAACATAACCTCTAAACGTCAGATATACGATGTTTTCGGGTATAATTTCGTTAGGAAACATAATTTTACAACAAAAATAACGTACCTGTTGTTTTAGCGATCTTGCTAACACTGTATTACCATCAATGTCACCCATGGCTGCACTTTTGACCTTAAATTATAAGTTTTTTTGAAGCGAACGGTTATGTTCGCTGGAGTTTGCTAAACTAAAATGTACAGCGATTGTATAGAGTTGTTTTCTTGCTATAATAGGACTTCAACTTTGCACTTGGGAGATAACATTAAAGCGCAATGTCATGCGATATTATGGATACTTGTCTTATCATTTTTATCAAACAAAATAGAGTAAATTTATTCGGTGTTTAGTTCTTTATTTGACTAACATTAAATAAGTATACAGTTCAACTCGTTTTATTTATTTAATTTATATATACACGTATTCTCTTTGTAATAACCTAAAACTAAATTACACTATAGTTAGGTTATGTATAATATTTTAGATCACAATGTAGGTTATGTATAATATAAATTAGGATAATACCTATACAAATACAGTACATATAAAATGCGACTGTGAATTGAGGTTTGTATGGCTATATATATATATATATATATATATATATATATATATATATATATATATATATATATATATATATATATATATATATATATATTATTTCTTAAACTTTGGTGTTGTCATCTTTAGATTCCGTCTCGTACGCCGGGTTGTCTAACCCTGTCGTTGTAACTTCAGGAATTTTTGGCGTTTCAGTTTGCCCTACGAAATTCCAAGGTTGCGTTTGTCCAGAACCAAAAATACAAAATACAATTCCAGCTCCTATGTAAACGGCCGCGCCAATCCAAAAAATCAGATGCCATTCATGTAAACCACTCTGAAATAAAAAAAAATAATACAGCGTCATTTTTATGTAGTATTTTAGTAGGTATTGGATAATTATTTTAAATATTGAATTAATAACCTCTAAGAAACAACAATCTGGCTTAAACAGTACTACGTCAATCGTAACGGTAAATGGAAACGTAGCTGGGACAGTGGAAGATTACACTGTGCGACAAATTTTGATCAACTTTCTTCCTCCCGGGAAATTTTAGCTAATAATGATTCTATATGACCCCCTCAACACATCCCCCAAGGCGTTTTTCTAGGTTAGCTCGAATAAGCGTATAAGAGAACACTCTGTATACTATGGCAAAATAGTCTCTCATTCTATATGTTTATTGGGGTGCTGAATCCAAATTTCAACTTCGCTACTTCCCACGGATGTGGCTTCCCAACGAAAATCGCAAAAAACCAAAAAATTTTCGACCGTTTTCCAGTTTTTTGCGAAAAAGTGATAAAACTATGCACTTTTCGAGGTAGACCATTCCATACAAAAATAAAGTACATTACATTTCCTATAAGAGCACTCCTGAAATGCATTTTTGGTTGAACGGTTCGGCCGCTAGAGCGCGCTGAAAGAAGGGAAAATTTTCCTATTTTATGTAATACCCAGTTTTTAAGTTAGTTAAAAAGGCTGATTGTGCTAAAACTACATTAATTTCCCTACAAATTGCACATATTAATCACTTATTTTGGCCAAACCGTGTAGCCGCGAATTTGGGTTGATATACAGTAGAGCGTCGATAATCCGAACTAATTGGGACCGAAGGTGATTCGGATTATCAAATTGTTCGGATTATCAAATATTGCAGCTTAATACTAGAAACTACGAGTATTGGATAGAAGTTCAATCTTAATATAACCAACACCATTCGATCCCGCTCTTCTTAAACTATAGGAATGTCAAAAAGTAAAAATCGAAGGATATCGAAGAGATATCGAAGGGATATCGAAGAGATATCGAAGGGATATCAAAGGGATATCTAAAGGATTTATTTATTATTTATTTATGACTTATTTATGATTTATTTATTATTTATTTATTATTCATTTAACTAATTGGGACCGAAGGTAATTCGGATTACTAATCTATATATAAAACAAAAGCAACATTCTTCTGTAAACAAGAACCGACAAAAATGGCCTTCCCTAGGTTACTCATTGATTTATTTTATTATTATTTTTTGAACGTTCGGATTAGCGAACGTTCGGATTACCGAGGTTCGGATTATCGACGCTCTACTGTATTATGTCATATTAATCTAAGCGAAGCCGCTAAGTCAACAGCCCGAATGTTTACAAAAAAAAATAAAAGTTACATAATACATTAAGTATTAATTATTAAAAAGAGCAAATATATAGTTAATAAATAAATAGTAATAATATTGGTCTCTACTGAATTTTTGGTGAAGGGCTGTGTGACATAAAATTTCAACGCACTTTAGCGACTACACAGTTTGGCCAAAATAACTGATTAAGTTATGCAATTTGTAGAGAATTTAATGTAGTTTTATCAGAATCTAAGCTTTTTTTGTAATTACACGCACATCACATAAAGTAGGAAAATTTGGCCTTCTTTCAGCGCGCTCGAGCGGCCAAACCATTCAACCAAAAGATACACTTGAGGGTGCCTTTTATAGCAAATTTAGTATACTTTATTTTTGTATATAGTGGTCTACGTCGAAAAGTGCATAGTTTTATGACTTTTTGGCAATAAACTGCAGAAAAGTAGAAAATTTTGAGTTATTTGCGATTTTCGTTGTGAAACCATATCCGCGGGAAGTAGTAAAGTTGAAATTCGGATTCAGCTCCCCAAAAAACATATTGATGATAGAAAAACAAAACTTCTATATTTTTCCTGGCCAAAACACCATGTGAATGGACTAAAATTATGAATAAAATAAAAAAATAAATTTGCAAATATCTCGCTTATTCGAGCTAACCTAGAAGAACGCCTTTGTGGAAATGTTCAAGGGGTCATAAAGAATAATTATTAGCTAAAATTTCCCGGGAGGAAGTTTTTGTTGCACACACACAGAAAAGTGATTATTTGGAACGAGAAAACATAATTTCTTGAATTTATTTAGTAAATTCAAATGGATATTTACTTGGATGTAGAAAGTTAGGTATATACAAGAAATGAGACATATTCAATCTAAGTAAAATAATTTCTCAGATAATTGCTGTCGACAAATAAATTCTTTCTTTATAAGAACCCATATTGTATTGAGAGAAGTAATTGAATTTTTCGTCCCAAAAAGGTTAATTTCTCCAACGAAGTAATACTAAATCCATCCAAGTGCGTAGTTACTTGATCCAAGAAAATATAAGACATTTAATATAAGTAAGTATTGTTTACTGAATAAAAACCCACCAATTATTTAACTGAAGTGATTCTCACTTCTTTCAAGTAATCCCTTTCTCTGGAATAAATATGCGCACCGTGATTTTGTCAAGGCTCGCGCGTCCGCGCGTGGTGCTGGCGCCGTAAAGGAGCCTAACCTAGTACGAAAACAACAACGAAGTACCCGTAGGGGATGTGCCTTGTGATTTATTGGGGATGTGTATTGTGATTTAGTGTACAATAAACGTTTCAACACGGAATAGTTTGATGTAACGCACGCAACAGTTTAGAACGAGTAAGTAAATATAACATACCTATCTTGTTAATTAGCAATAGAAAACGTATTTGTGCCAAATCTTTAAAATTCTTACGTTAAGTAGCTAAAAATATTTACCGGGAATAAAATATACACTTCATTGAAGACTGTTTACTTACTTCACCAGAGTAATCACTTTCTTAAATCTAGTAATTATTCCAAGAAATAAAATTTCTTGGTTGATGTCAACAATCTCTCGCGTATTACCTACCAACTACTTCAGCCAAGTAATTCTCTCTTCGTTCGAGAGATCACTTTTCTGCGTGCAGTGTTATTTACTATTAGTGCGATACGATCAGAACAATTTAATTTCGGAATATTGAATAGTAGTGCGAGTTAAATATAAATAATGAATTTTGATGTACAATTAATTATACCCAATATTTTACAAACACGGATTCAAACGGATTCACTGATCGCGTCAAAACTTCGCATCTCGTTCGACTGCCTCGCACCAAAACCCACAAGCGAGGGAAGCCGAACTCCGCAAAATAATGTTCATGTTTATTTCGGTCTTAAAAATTAACAAATAGACGGAATGCTATTAAATTCAAGGGATGTGTATCGCAGTAAATAAGGATTATTTGCATGCTAAGTGCGTTGTCCTGCTAACATTCGTTCCTGAGATATCGGCATTTTACTTACATTTTCTTTTGTGATATATCCCGTCAACATAGGCGTTATAAAACCGGTAGTCCCTCCAAAACAATTGACAATTCCGTACAGGGTTCCAGCGAAATTTGGAGCTAAATCTTGCGAATTTTGTAGGTTAGTTAGTGTTGAAGCTCCGTTCATGCCTAAAGCTAATGTTAGGAAAACAACTGCTAACGTGGGGTCACATCCTGATAATGTTTGTGATATCAGGAACAAACCAGGGATGACATGAGCTAAAATAAAGCAAAAAGAACTTGGAAAATAGTTTTGAAAATGTTAAGGAATAACTTACAGAATGTGACAAATGATTTCCTGATCCCTGTGACTGTTAACCACTGCTTCTTCCTGATGAAGTCTCCTATGAAACCAAACAGGAAGCCAAAAAGCATTCTGGCCAAGTATGGCAGCGAAGCCAAGATCCCAGAATGGCCTAAATTGAATCCAAGGACTTCGGACATGAATTTTGGACCGGCTGTCAACAAGAGGTACAGCCCCCATAAGTTTCCAAAGTGCAAAACGCAGTATGCCCAAAATGGTATCGACAGGAACATTTCTTTATACGGTGGTAACTTCTTTTCTTTGTTTATGGTGTCGCCCAAGGACACTGCTATGTGTTTCTTCTCATCTTCTGATATCCTTGGGTGTTCTTCTGGACTATCAGCCACTAGGAGGAACCATAACACGCACCAACTCAACACGAAGATGCCAGGTACGAAGAAACCCCAAGTCCAGCCCATGTTTTCGATGATTGCTCCCAGAACTGGCCAAGTGATTACAGTGCCTAAGGTGCCACCTAGTAGGGCACCTGTAAACTTGCCTTTTTCAATTGGTGGTGCCCATCTTGATATTAGGCAGTGCAGGGCTGGATATACAACACCCTGGACATAAAAGTAATTGTTTTACTTAACAAATTCATTTGTTGTTTTGGATTAACATAGCTTGCGAAGAACTGAGAGGACCTGCAACTCAGCTCCCGTCTTCTGTAGCTCAGCTACAAATTAAGCTAAGAGTGTGACACTTTGCAGGCTTACCCTGTACTTCAAGGTACATTTCAAGAAATTATTTTTGATTATACAGGTGTCCCAAAAATGTGCAACGCCATGGTAATATATATATTTTTTTTAATTGCATGTTATATGCTTATTTACACATTTGGAAGCCTTTTATGGTTGCCTACATACCACCAAAATTTTATTGAAATCGGTTGAGTGACTGCAGCGCAAAAAAATAAAAACAAAAAAAATGGATTTTGCATCGTTGGATTTAAAAATCAATAAAAACCACATCGTTAATAAAATTTTGGGACGTACTTTTTAAGTTAGATCTAGTAGCCTCGTTAACCAAATGTCATTGATCCAAATTATACAGGCTGGCCAAAATCTAGTATCATACTTGTCAAACTTCAAAGCGTGTTATTGTTCTTATTTTAAATTGGAACCCCATACACTTTTTTAGGTGAAACGATGCAAAATTAAAAAAATAAACATTGTTTCTAAATACAACCCCATCACAATTCCCAATTTTTTAAAAGTTATTCGCCAAAAACTCATTTTTCTCCGTTTCCAACGGCAATTTTAGGTTATTAATATCGTACGTGGCGTTGAAAAACAGTTTATTTCATAAAATATAGCAGAGAAGTATTTTAGATTTGAGTGTACTTAATCAAGTAGTTGTTCGAAATGTCTTCCGTGCTCTTCGAGGCACAAACGAAGACGAGCACTGAGAAAACTGAAAAGGTAATTTTACCGTGTGGCACGGCGGTCATTTTTAACCTCCGTGTATCGAAGGGAATTACAAACCATGTGGTTTGTAATTTTACTTTGAGCTTAAATTTACTTCTCATATGAAATGAGGTTTCCGATGTGTACGGTTTTATATATATAATTTATATATATAAATATATATAATATATATAATTTGGTTAACGAGGCTACTAGATCTAACTTAAAAAGTACGTCCCAAAATTTTATTAACGATGTGGTTTTTATTGATTTTTAAAGCCAACGATGCAAAATCAATTTTTTTTGTTTTTATTTTTTTGAAATGTACCTTGAAGTACAAGGTAAGCCTGCAAAATGTCAAACTCTTAGCTTAATTAGTAGCTGAGCTACAGAACACGGGAGCTGAGTTGCATGACCCTGTATAACATTAGAAAAAGAGGTCTTTTGTTATCTCTCGTTTCGATAATATTGACTCCTGTGTTTGAAGGCGCATAACTCTAAAACTACTGAACAGAAAAAAATGAATTGAAGTGTATCATACTCCTGTGGTCAGAAGAAAATATGAATTAATCGTTTTTCTGTCATTTGCAATTAAAATTGCGCTGATAAAACTTATGTACAAATTTTACTAACTTTAAACTTTTATTGGAAATAGCATCCCTTGCCATTAAATCAGTAAACAAGCATATTAAAAATCTTAAAGAATTCTTAAAGCATATGCAATATTCTGATCTGTGTAATGATGGATATTTAATATTTTGTACGTTTTAAAAAAATCGTTATTGTAATTTAAAAAAATATATGAATGTTTGCACTTTGTTTACGAAAAGCAGATTTATTTGCCCTGTCAAATTCTGTTTTTCAAAATTACAATACTATGTGGGTAACTTGATAAATTTGTTTAAATGTATCGACAAAATTATGAAGGCCAAACATTACAAGTGTTATTTAACACCAAAGTTTAGCAAAATAGGTGTTAGATTAGAACATTTGTTTTGGACCTTAAGATTAGTTTTATTAACCATAAGAATATAATAAGTTTTTCTTAGTCTTCTTACTATATCTATTAGTTGATAAATATGTATTTATTTACAATATTTATTTGGTAGAAAGCCCATGTGAAGAATTTATGTTCCATGAAAGAATATACCACTTGACTTCCCATGAGAACCGATAAGATTTTTTGTGGTACTAAACAATAATCACCAATAATGCAAATAAAGTCGAGTACTCAATAGTTAATAAATTAAATATATTTTGTTTTATCAAATATGCCTTGATCACAAGCACAAAAATCTGAAGAAATATGTGATAATGTTTCTTAAAAAAAACTGTACCCAACAAAACTAAAAGAAATGTTAATAAAAATTTTTGTGTTAGATATTTATCAAACTCCTATAATTTGTCGATTTTCGACTTTTGCGAGGACGCTAGTATTTTGTTTTAATCACTACCCCCTCCCCGCTATTGCCCCTCTTTTCTACTTTAAAATTCTGGTCACCTAAAGTATGATATACTTTATTTCAATTTTTTCTGTTCTGTCGTTTTGGAGTTATGGGAGTTATGGAACTTAAGATTTAAGACTTACCCCAAGAACTCCGGTTAGGAATCTGGCTGCTATCACTAAACCGTAATGCCAGCTTGCACTTAAAGGTATTAGAAGTGTACAAGCACCTGAAAGGATAGTGCTGATGCCAATGATTTTGACAGGTCCAAACATCTCTGCTAGAAGTCCTCCTGGTATAGAGGTGAGGATGTATCCCCAGAAATATGATCCCAGGACCAAGCCTTGAATTTGGCCATCCCAGTCGTATCTTACACCATACTGGAAGATGGAAGAAGACTTTTATATCACATGCCATATGACAACCCTCAAACTGCCTTTTTAGAATCGCTTGCAATCGCATAAACTGCATAAACTGCGAAATATCTATATTCTAAACATGTTTAAACATGCGCGTAGCATGCTATAGTATGACCAAAGAGTTGGGGCTTTCTTAGTTTTGGTCTGTTCATCAAAATACACCAGCATGACGTTTTCGGTGATCTTTTGCGACTCTGGTAAGTGATCGTGCATCATTCTCGTCAACTAAACATCAAATCACACTTTCAGATACAATACAAGGACCACATTTACTGCCACGTGATTGTATATGCGCAATAAATAGTTTATTGAATATCAGCATGCACGTAGCAAGCTATAGTACATCTAAAGTGTTGAGGATTTCTTAGTTTATGTAACTTATTTTTCCTTTTAAGTTCGTTCACCGAATATTTTTCGTTCAACCTTGATTACCGGCTGATTTTTATAAAACTCAAAAAAATCTGCGACATACCAACAAATTTGTACAATATTCGTTTGTGATTTCGGACCGTCAGAGTTGCACTGCAACAATAAATGCATCGGACATTGATGCATCGCCACATAGCATTTTCTAATACGTGAAAATCTTCTTTGAGGACTTGCTACATGTGCGTACCGAATGGGCACTAGCTATTTTTTTGATTAGTTCGCCTTATTTGCACATTAGCTTTTTCAGATCAAACTGATAATTTGATTACGAACAAGCAAGGTTTTATTTTATAATGCCGACATATTTTTAATTACATAAGTGCAGAAATCACTGCGTACTAACAAGGGTATTCTTGTGGAAATTCACAAAACAAATCTTGACGAAACTGTTTGTTTCATTTTAATGATTTTTTGTTTAATTCATCAGCTTTCTGTATTATTAATACGCAGCATCTAATTTTAACAGACTGTAAAACAATGCGATTGGTCATTTGATGTGAACTAGTTTAAATAAATTATTATTTTAATGAGAAAAAATATGTTTTTTTTAATTTAAATTACGAAGATATTGCCCATAAAAGAAATGTTAGATATGGTTTCTTCGTCATCTTTAAAGTTCTACTAAATCCAATTGTACTACTAGGTTCGTTGTATAAATATGTCCTAATATTGTCAGAAATACAGATCAATTAGCTTCTGAAAAAAAATTTAAACAAATGAGCTTTCAAAATATAACCTTTTTGTTGAATAAAAAAGCTACACAAAATTGTCTCTACTATTAAAATATTTTTAACCGCTTTCGTTTCTCTTCAAATAATAACCATCATAAAAATCGACAAATATATAAATACAAGCAAATAAAGTATAATTTTCCAAATAAATTATTTTATATACATGCTGTCTATAAAATTTGTATGATGTTTATTACTTGAAGAGAAACGAAAACGATTAAAAATATTTTAATAATAGAGACAATTTTGTGTAGGTTTTTTATTTAACAGAAAGGTTATATTTTGAAAGCTCATAAATGAGTATCATCTATATTGTTCATAGAAAGGCGTCAACTTAAGATACACTCTGTATATGGTGTACGTTTTTCTTGGAAAGAAATAACATTGCGTTTACACCTTGATACAATACACCTTGAAAAGATAGTTAATTTTGATGTCATAAGCTACTGTTGTCGTACCAACATGAAGGGAGGAGGATGCGCAATTTATAGTCACAAATGTCTGAAGATGAGATCTGAATATTTTAATGTTGAATGTGAAGACCAGCATTTAGAGTACTGTGGTGCTAGTTTTACTTGTGAGTTTGGGCGAGTAGTGTGTTTGTGTGTGTATCGATCACCGACTGGTGATTTAAAGATTTTTGTAAATGGAGTGACACGATTGTTGGATGTTCTGTGTAGTAGATTTAGGTACGTTGTAATTTGCGGAGACTTTAACGTCAATTTTAATAATGACTCTCGTGAGAGCAGTGATATTACATCACTGTTTGAGTCATACGGTTTGAGGAAGTGCATTACGGAGAGTACTAGAATGGGCAACTGCATTGATAATGTGTTTTGTAACGTTCAGGCTGGTTATGTGATGTCTTGGGTTGAGGATCCTGGTCTTTCGGATCATGCGTCATTGATTTGTGAATTCAATATGCCTAAGCGTGCATCTGTTGAGAAGAAATGCAGGCGTGTGTTCGGGAGGCAGGGTACGGACGCATTCGTTGTTGACTTATCTCGGGAGTCGTGGGCTGATGTGTATGAGGGCGAGGAAGACATTGATAAGAAATATGACTCATTTTATAATATTTTTAATTTTTACTTCCAAAAAAGTTTTCCGTTGGTGAAGGTGTGTCACCGTGAGCCGCAGGATCGAGAATGGTATAATGGTGTGATAAGAGGTATGTCAAAAGATCTTAAGAATATGTTTGGTGTGTGTAAAGTAATAGATGATCCCAATTGGTGGATAGAATATCGTAGAAAAAAAGGGCAATTAAAACAGGCTATAAGAGAGGCTAAACAACGGTATAATACAATTAGAGTGGTTCAGTCGGGCAATAAGTCAAAAACGGTGTGGAACATCATCAAAGGCGAAACGTCAGCGGTCTCCGGTGGTGGTTCCGTTCGACTCACTGATGCTGATGGGTCGAGTGTGGATGATCATCGGATGATCGCTGATAGATTTCATAACAAATTCTTTGGGAAGGGTATGCCTGGGGTAGGGTGTTGCGCGTCCATCATGCCTGAGTCTGCAGGTTTGGTTGCGTCAATTTTCCTTTATCCGGCAACGGTTGAAGAAGTTCGGGCTGTGTTGTCATCGATGCAGCCAAAGTTTTCGTGTGGTGCTGACGGTGTTCCTCCATATATTGTGAAGCTATCAGGTGAATACACAAGTCACGTATTGACGCATCTTGTAAATTGTATGCTGTCGCAGGGCGTTTTTCCTAATGGGCTGAAGCCAGCCATAATACTTCCAGTACACAAAAAGGGACCAAAGGATAGTGTAGATAATTACAGGCCAGTGTCAATTCTGTCCGCATTTTCTAAGTTATTTGAGAGAACACTGTATAACCGTTTGTACGAGTTTTTTGCGCGTCATTGTGTTATATCGCCAAGTCAATTCGGGTTTCTCCCAGGTTTGTCCTGCGAGGCGGCTTTGTTCCAGGCAAATTCTAAAATTTTAAATTATATAGACAGAAGACAGTGTGTGGCAGGCATATTTTTTGATCTGTCTGGGGCGTTTGATACTGTGTCCCATGAGCGGCTAATCTCCAAGATGCGTTTACTGGGAATCAGGGGAGTTGCATTGAGTCTATTGCAGTCTTACCTGGCAAACAGACAACAGACAGTTAGTGTGGGTGGGTCTGTGTGTACTGAATCTGCAGTGTTAAGGGTGGGAGTTCCGCAGGGATCTATTTTGGGACCCCTGTTATTTCTTATTTATGTTAATGATTTACAACAGTTCATGAACATTGGAGACGTGTTTCAATTCGCAGACGACACAAGTGTAATAATCTCTCATAGTTGCTTAGAGGGGCTTTCTCTCCTTGCGACTGAGGTTATAGACTTGATGACTCGTTGGTGCGAGGTAAACGGTATGTTATTGAACCATTCCAAAACATCCATACTTCAGTTTTCATTGGATGGTCCTGATAGATCTATACTGGTTAGAAAATCAGGAGTAACTGTGCCATTGTGTTTGTCTACCAAGTTTTTGGGAGTTTACGTTCAGAGTAATTTAAGGTGGGACACCCATATCAGCTTCACAACTAAGAAATTAAATCGTGCTTACTACTCAATGTTTAAACTGAGAGATATTGTACCGCTAGAAGCCACAAGAACCTATTATTTTTCCAGTGTGGAGTCCGTGTTGTCCTACGGAATTATTATGTGGGGTTCATCACCGGAGGTCGCTACTCTGTTTCGTCTCCAGAAGAGATTTTTGAGATGCATGCTGCATTTGGGTTACTTGGAGTCATGTAGAGATCATTTCAGGAAACAAAGAATCTTAACCCTCCCTTGCTTATACATATATCGCCTGTTGTGCTATTATATAAGCAATATGAGTAAATTCGCGACAAACGGTGATATATCGACATCTGTGCAGACTCGGGGGACTTCTCGGCTTGCGATTCCTCGCCACTCGTCGACGGCGTTTGAGGGAGGACCGAGATATATGGTGATTAAGTCATTTAATGCCCTGCCACTCAGCATATCGACTGCATCAAAAATCGGGTTTAAGAGAGAAGTTAAAAATTATCTAATTGCCCATTCTTTTTACTCTGTAGAAGAATTTTTATCTGCGACATATCTTCACCGTAGGTGTTGATTATTGTTTTTCATTTCTTTTCTTTTGTGTGTAATGCCTTGATGTATATATTGATGTATGTTTTTTTCGAGATGATGTGTATCTGTATATATGTGTATATATGTATTTATATACCATGTATGTAACATGTATTTTTGACAATTGTCCATGTCTTCCAAGATCAATCGGCAAATAAAGATTTATTATTATTATTATTTATTGGAATTCTCTGATACATCTCATTAAATACATTAAACCTAGATAATATAATTTAGATACAACATATAAATACTAAAATTACACTAATAGATTTTGACAAGTAATGAGGATCATCAGGGCAAATTGGTAGTACCGAGCTTCGCTGAAGCCTAGGGTACTCCCTTTGCGGGTATCACCACAGCTCAACCCAATTTTGAAAAACAACGCCATTTATGCTTTGCAACACAAGTTTGCAAAGCAAAGGAAAACTGTGGAAACCCCGTACAGCGTTGTGTACAGGTCAGTATTATTATTTATTGGAATTCTCTGATACATCTCATTAAATACATTAAACCTAGATAATATAATTTAGATACAACATATAAATACTAAAATTACAATAATAGATTTTGACAAGTAATGAGGATCATCAGGGCAAATTGGTAGTACCGAGCTTCGCTGAAGCCTAGGGTACTCCCTTTGCGGGTATCACCACAGCTCAACCCAATTTTGAAAAACAACGCCATTTATGCTTTGCAACACAAGTTTGCAAAGCAAAGGAAAACTGTGGAAACCCCGTACAGCGTTGTGTACAGGTCAGTAAAAACACATGCATATATTTATTAATAGACATATACAAAGGAAGGTAAAGATGAAAAGTAGTACGTAATTAGATAAGTATTATTATTATTATTATTATTATTATTATTATTATTATTATTATTATTATTATTATTATTATTGTTTATATGGACAGGTAAAAACAACAATTTTTTTTTAATTTCTGTCTGACGGTTTCCGGAAAAATGTCTGTCTGACGGTTTCACAAAATTACAATTTTATGCGGGTTTCGCCCTTTAGAAAAATCAAAAATCTTACTAATAATTACAAAACTATTGTCAATCTTCGTATACGACCTACTACACACAAAACGAAATTAAAAAATGGAAAATTTAAACAGCGTGCTAAAATGTTCATCGAGTACAAATAAATGCACCAATATTTGTCGCGTTTGCATTTGCTATACCCACTTCAACTGGGTATTGCAAATACCACGTATATGGCGTAAAAAAAGTCGTCCGCACAGCCGAATTTCGAATATATAAATTTATTTTAGAGGTGGACTCGCTACGAAGAGCAGGTTTTTTTTCTTGACAAATATTCATATACTTGGCAAATATTTCATATTTGGCAAGTATACTAATGTGTAGTTCTAGTGCAACTATTTGTGTTACCTCCATCGCATGTAATTTTAGCTTATTGTGACACTACATTGTAACTTCAATTTATTGGTTGAATGCTAGACAATTAAGAATAATATTCTCATAATAGCAATCTTGGTCGGGAGTGAGTCATGCGTTCAATTGTTTATCGGACAGAATCGAAGCACGTGTGAAAAATAACCATTCTAAAAAGTACCAACTGGCATAATAAAATCAGTAATTACAGATTTACATGGCTATTATATTGATTGGCTAAGTAACAAGATACAAAAAAAAACACAGCACGTAAATAAATTATTGTAGGTATTTAAGATTTGTAATCCAGCCAAAACCAATATTAAATTCAAACAACAAAGAAATAATCATTGTATAGGTTATAATTTGCTATATAAAGCACGATTTTGCGATTGTGCATGATTGATTTCAGTAATTACAAATGAAAATAACAGCGTTTTGCGTAGGTAGAATTGTATTACGCTATTATACCAACTGTTTTTGAAATATTGTGAAACAATAATGTAAAAAATTAAACTAGAGAAAAATTTCAAATAACTTAAGAATTTTACATGGAACACCTTGTATATCTCAAAAAACCTCCAAATTTCAATAAACGAGTTAGTGATAATAATTTCTGATTTAACCCATTTAGATTTCTGTTTTTTGGAGACATATTGAGGAAGGCATGTTTCGTTTGCCTCTCGCGTGGAACACCCTGTATAAAAAAACTTTTCTAGGTTACAGCCATCAATAGAAATTATTTACCGATAGCTAATAATTAATTCAAACAAATGAAGATCACGTAAAGGTTCAACTTTAGTGTCAACACGTGCGTCATTTCTTTGAATGGTAAGTTTCCAAATTTGATGTCATTGCAATTAACATGTAGATGTTATGTTTTCTTTCTTCGGTACCGCTGGTTGATGTGTTCATTTTTAGATACTTGATACTCGTATTGTCGTTTTGCTCGCAAATATATTTGCTATATAACAATAGCGTATTTGACTATTATTGGAAAACAATCTTAGTGTGTTTATTCCTTCACTCTACATTGTAAATGCATTATTTTTCGTAATTATTTCCTCAAAATTTCATAAAAATCAGCGTTAAAAATTGAATCACAAAAAGTCCCGCCAAAACGATACTTTCTGTTGTGTGACGTCACCCGTTAGTAGATGTAAAATCGGCCCATATGGTCTGTCAGCATCGGCATCGTCGCCGTTTGGTAATTGTGTTGTATGATTTTTCACAATTTCTACCTAAAAATGGGTTATAAATGGTGTATAAATCCACAATGCAGAAATACGTCAAGAAAAACTCCGGATAAACTGTTTGTAGCTGTTCCGCAAGATTTGAAACTGCGAAGAAAGTGGTTGGCTCGTAGAAATCCAAATGAAATAAATAGCGGCCAATACAAGTGTTTTTGTTGTGAAGATTACTTCGACATAAGTAAAACTGACTAGAATAAGTTATCTATCGTATTTTCGAACCAGGTATTATTTGATCTGACAGCTTAAGGTTAGGGCTATCCTAACCTACAAAGTTATGCTTACATGGCACATTAGTGCTATTAAATTCAAACGGGAGAAGCTAAGAGCGCGTTCGGATAATCGGGTAGGATACGGTGAGAGTGACGCGCTGCATAATAGGCGGACTAACGTCATACGGCGTTTATCTGCATATAAGAGAGAGACAGCCGACCCAGGTTATCTGAGCATTGCTCTCCCCATACCCTACCCTGACAAACCGAACGCGCTCTAAGCTTACTAACGAATGACGTCACTGGAGACTGAGCCAATTACAGAGCGTTTTCAATCACGTGATAGGACGTGAATAAAATTCAATTTTAATTTTGGTTTTTAATAGAAATAAAGCATATTTTTTTTGAAAAGTAATAACAAATAGTTTTCTTAAACTGTAATCTATTAGAATGACTGTAATGCAAGCCATATTTTTAATACAGTCAAATACCCTATTGCTTAAACACTTTTAACTTATAAGAATGACAGTTCTTTGTAACCAGTGAACTGTATATACTACGTATAACTGGAAGGGACCCGCGCTTTATATTGGCTGGCGTGATTTGAGGCAGGCGCAAGCAAAAGGGACAGAGCGATGACGTGGGCTATGTGTCCCTGTCTGACTACCGTAGGTAGATAGCGGAAGGCAGTAGTGTTTCGCTTTTTTATTATATTCCAGCTGAATCCATTGTCCTAGAAACCTCAAAATGGTCTCATAGTAAACCTAAATCTTTGTATTTTTACCTGAAATTCCAAAAATTTGTTCCCAAATGTTTTTGACGCATTTACAGCGATTCTTTAACAGGGGTGCGGACGGCTTCATAAAAAAGGTAAAAAAAAACGCAATAACCTGACGAGATATGCAGCTTTTGAAAACGCCTATTCGCTTACCATAAACCAACAAAAGCTATCAATATAACCCTAAGTTTGAACTGTCTTTTTCTCGATTTTTTTTAATGTAACGATAAGTTTTGTGAATTATCTTTACGACAATTTACAGATCTATCAATATCAGTACAAGAGATTTGGGATTGCCATTTAGAAAGTGTCGATGACGTCATAAGTCGAAAACAATTGAAAGTCGGAAATTAAATATGATGTAAATATGTATATTTTGATAATTAAAAATCGACGGGATTTTTCAAATAACAAACCGTTTCAGACATTGTGTCAAGTTTCCTTACTTTACGCGCTCAATGTATACATATTTCGAATAAATACAAATTGTAAAATATGAAAAATAATTTATAAGTATTAATATTATCGAATAAATATAATCAGCATCATGTGGACTACTTTTAATGTCAGAATGCATTTCCTTAATTCAGCAATACAAAGAGCATTTTGTTATTGGACTGCAGATGTTTCAAATTAAAGAATAACTACTAATATATAATTTGAGAGTACCATCGCGAGCATAAAAAACGGGGACAGCAAAGTAAAATTAGGCACTTATATTCTCAACAATTTTAGTTGTGTAACATTTACTTTGACAGTATTTGTTAACCTATGACGTCTAAACTATGACAGTATTTGTCAACCTACAAATTTGTTCCGGTTTCATCAATTTTATTCTTCGCGGTATTCTTGCCGACACTTAATGGGGTATTCCGGTGTTTTTGAAATTGTCATTTTTTACAAAGTATGGGTGCTACTGTTTGCTACTTCACAAGTAAAATATCAAACATTGTTTTAAATTAAGAGAAATCGTTGTTTGAAGTTTGAATTAGGATTGGTCTTTGTGACGTCACAAAGACCGCTCAAAGTGAGCGACTTGACAACGTTGCTATATCTAGGGTGCACGTAGTAAATTTTTGTCTTCTGTTGTGTCAACGTTTAGAATCGCTCGTTTGTTGACACCTGCTTTGGTTATTGAGGTTATATCAAACACGTGTTCAAAATGTATAAACTCCAACGCCGACATTGTTCTGTGCCGGGCTATAACAGCAGTAGAACAGTAACTTCTGATAAGATTTTCTTTACATTGCCGACTAGCGAGATGAGAGATGTTTGGCTTCAAGTTTCAATGATCAAATCATCTCTCAAAAAAGGTACCTTTATTCGTTGTCAAACAACAGGGTCGCCAACCGTCAACTTGGCCGATCAGCTGTTCGAGAGCTGTTCGCTGTTGCCACCGCTACTAGGGATCGGTAATCATCGTGTATTTCCGAGGGTGGTCGGTGAATTCAAACGAAATGCACTTTTAATTGCAATTATCTTATAGAAAAACCAAATCAAAAAGCTCATAGCTTAACTATATGAATCCTCATAAATTGTACAATAGGTTAAACTGAATATCTGCTTAAATTTTGACATGACCGGAAGACCCTATTGAGTAGCAATTTCTCGAATGCTGATTCCATCATGTAGTCGAGTTTAAATTATTGCCTTCTGAAATTCATTCAATTGCATCATTTTTATTTCTTACGTCAAAATTTACGATGACATTAATGTGACATGACAAGCGTACTGACATGGCATTACGAAGCCCAGTTTAATTAGTGCAAATTTGAGTGTCCCGTTTTTTATGCTCACGATAGTACGATAGTACCTAGTCTGTAAATTTTAATTACGCGGAATATATGAATAAAATATAACTTTTATTAAATCTGCGTTTATTATCTCATGTATTTAAGACTCTGCAAGAGTTAAGGGTTGATTAATTTGTTCCAATTAAATTGAAAAAGATATTACAAATAAAAAAGTTAAATTCAAACCGCATACGGTCATAGTACCGTATGAGATAGAAAGAGATGGCTAGCCCGCATCACTGCGGGTTGCATACCAAATGCATTTGCCTCACTTATTGACCATTACGGGTCCTTTCCAGTTATACGTAGTATATACAGTTATCAATGTTTTGACGTTATCAAGTGACATGCGTATCTACGGAGCTGAATAACAATACAAACAATTCGAAGTTGAGTGACAATACAGGCAATCAATTGTCAAACTTATAACCTTAATCGCCTATAATTAACATTGACGATTTAAAATTTATAATTTGAATAACAAATAAGTACGTAGGTACGTAAGTACAGTAAATCCAACATATTGTTTAATTGTTGACATCAATAACAAATAATAAACAAAAGACAAAAGTGACTTACATCTGGTGCTGCTGTCAATTTGTCTAAAGACTCAGTTTCATTTCCCATCATTTTCGTGTTTGAACATTCAGCTTCGTGATGTTCACTTTTTCTTGTCGGTTCTACCATGGCTATTAAATTGATGGACATGTTGACCCTCATGACGTAAGACATAAAACACGCTGTGAATATCATGATGGCTATGACAGCCCGTGTTGGTATAACGTCTACAAATAAAATAATAACATGATAAAGTTGATATTGGAAGACAAACAAAAAATAACAATGTAAAGACCATAAATGTGCATACCTTTACATATGGGAATCATCTTGATGTTTCTATGTCGTCCTATGTTGCTTTTTAGGTTATGATAATCAGCAAGTACCCATGACCTGTTTGAAATGTGTCTTGTCGAAACGAAATACCTGCAAAAATAGATAGAAACTTGATGATATTTACTTGTAGATTAGTGTGGCTACTGATACGTTTGTTAGAGTTGTAATTTCTTAAGTCTAGCATAATTTGGATAAGACTTGATACGCGCTGCTGTATTTTGATTGTGTTGTTGTTCAAACAAAGTAAAAACAGTAATTTTGCTAATAGAAGTGGTATAGTTCGAACTGCACAAAAATGTAGGTATGTTTCACCAGTTTAATTATTTAAAAAAAAAATGGACCTACATTTCTGTCACTGTGTTTTTTCAAGTAACCAGATACAAGTCTGTAAAGAAACGCAGTTCAATGATTGAAAACTACTTACTACTGTGAAATTAAAGTACTTTTGCTGTGAAATTTAAAAAATGCCCTGTAAAATTACGGTGGTACTGTTGTAATTTCACATAATTTCACAATAAGAAGAAACTTGCTCATATATAGTGTCCCCCGATGGACCTAACTATACCTATAATGGACGTAATTTTTAATTTCTCGAGAAAAAGTCATTCTTTATAAAAAGTTTTGGATGTCCTAAAAAGTCGAACCCCATTGTTAATATTTTGATTTAACATACAGGATGGTTAGAAAACACGAAAATGTTAAGTCGGTTTTTCGAAATTAGAACAAAAATGTTATAGGTAAAAGTTGTTTTATATTTAAATATAAAGTTTTATATTTTATTTATTTTTAACAAAGTTATTTAACAAAACATTACTCCACATGTTCCCCTCCTACAGCTACACATTTTTCCAATCTTCTTCTAAACTCCCGATGTACCAAATCAAGTGTTTCTTCATTTATTTCGTCTACTGCTTCCCTAATTTTTAATTTTAGAATGTCTACATTATCATGAAAATTATTCGCATACACCTTCTGTTTTAAATAACCTGACAGAAAAAAAATCAAGCGGTGTTAAATCAGGTGAACGTGGTGGCCATCCTATAGGGCCGAATCGTCTAATCCACTTATTTGGAAAATGTCTGTTCAACCAATCCCTGACTTGATATGCGCTATGAGCAGGACAACCGTCGTGTTGATAGTGTAGTGAACACCTGAGCTGTAAGTTGATTTCGTCCAAAGGCGATAGGCAGGAAAAAATTTTCCAACATATCAAAATAAGTGTTTTGGTTTACAGTACCGTCAAAAAAGTATGGTCCTATTATTTTCTTGTAATAAATCGCACACCAAACATTCACTTCTTTATATTTTTGATAATTGGTTGTAATGTGGAAATTTGGATTTTCTTGAGACCAATTTTGGAATTCTGTGAACTAACAACTCTATTTGTGGTAAACGTCGCTTCGTCAGAGAAAATAATTTTTCTGTAGAAAAATCTATCGACCATAATTCCTTCTCCCATTAATAGGCAAAATTCTAATCGACGCGCATCATCTCCTTCTACTAAAGTGTGTATCAGTACTGGTTTATAAGGATGAAATTTTTGATTTGAAATGATCCTTTGCAGGTGGCTTTTACTGATGTTCAAGTCTCGAGATCTTTGCCTCAACTATTTTTTGGGCAAGTGTTCACTGAATCAATGCTAACATAGCTCCTGCATCATCTTCGCCATTTCGCTTTTTTTCTTGATATTTTTCACGTCTCCTGTTGCTTGAAACTTTTTAACCAATTCACGAACACAATTGACAGAAACGTATACCTCAGGGTATTTTCTGTTAAAAACTTCAATAGCACGGCGGGACGATACATCACCTATGCCGTAACAAAACTAAATAAACCCTTTGCTCTAAACTCTAAAGTCAACATACTTTCAATCAGCTTCTATCAACAAATTGCTTGGATACGCTGTTACTACTGTCAACTGATCAATTATAATTGTGGTCTCTAAATTTTTTGTTCACCTTTATGTTATGTCTTTTCACTGGTCCGAGATGTAAAATTTGAAATTGAACATTCAAGTTTGATATTTTAGCATAAAATTAATTCAAACTAACTTTTACCTATAACATTTTTGATCTAATTCCGAAAAACCGATAGTTAACTCTTCGGCCAATTTAACATTTTCGTGTTTTCTAACCAACCTGTATGTTAAATCAAAATATTAACAATGGCTTTCGACTTTTTAGGACATCGGGGGACACACTGTATACACAATGTTGAAAACTGCACTAATACAAGGTAATTCACAACTCGAGGTGAAAATTAAATGTAGACAGTTGTCAAAATTAGTACTTACTTCAATTTAAGTTATTTATTTTTTGTTTAATTAAATGTAGTCACGAAATTTTATATTTCACTTTAGTTTCCTGTCCGCATAAGTTTTCGCCTAGAATTGCAAATCACACACTAGATATTTATTGATTTTCTATGAATGGGACCGACATAATTTTTGTCATAGAAGCTCAGAATTTGTCTTTGGCGATAGGTTAGTAATCTTGTCTGGAATGTAAGATCATATTGAAATCCACCACCTACAACTCAGTTCTCCTAAAGTACCATTATGAGCAGCAGATTCAAATTATAGGTTTATGTTGTCACTCATTTGGAAAGGTAAAAATATTGAAAGCAAATAATGTTAGATTTTGACCGATAACTCTGCTAGGTTGTTGTTTTCTAGCGGTTATTTTGTTTTTATGTAACCCGTTGAATGTGATGACGAAATTACAGTGGTTTATTGGGTTAGAAAGGCTCCAAATCAAAATTTTTCATGGATTGACCTGGCTGTTGATTTGTTTATTTGTCGATCAGGATATACTTCCTCGCAAACTTGACATACTTCTTGATATATGTTCTAATTCGATTTTAATATACCCAGGTTACTCAGGGCCACGTTGACCCTGTATTCGTGTGTGCGATGATCACAGGCGGCCAAATTTCAAGGGCGGCCGAACTGATCAACAAATTAATTATTTTAAACGAATAGAGAAAAATAAAAATACGGATAAGTATGAATGATGAATGAAGATACTCCATGTAATTTTCAGATTAATATTCCAAACGTAGTTATTTACCTTTTTAATAATAAACACTCTATAGACACTGTTTTTCGTGTAAGGTTTTAGTTATACTTAAGAGTGACTAGTTTCGCTTACGCATCATCAGACTCTCGTGTCGAAAAGATAAAATAAAACTGTAGGTATATACACTCACACATGTTAAAACAGACAAACACTATAAAATTGTTGTAAATATAAAATAATAATTTAGTAATAAATAGTTAAAATTTTATAAGGGACAATCACTAAGAACGTACTAACGAAAAAATGAAGACCTGATGACCTTTTTCCTTGAGCGGAAATATCTCAAGGAATTTGTTGCTCTATTCTTTGCCTTGAATAGTATTTCTTGTAAATAGTACCCATGTAAATTTCTTGGGTTTTCAAATAACAACTAACAAATAGCAACTCATGCTCCAATTGTTATTAGGACATGAACAAGTGATACTCACATTAAGATTTTTTAAGATGCTTCTTTGACGAGCATTTTGTTTTATTACTCATTGATTTATCTCAAGAATTGTCCTAATTACAGATTTTTTTTAAACCTTGCATACAACCAACTATTTGATTTATTTATCGATAAACAGCTTTCTAGTGAAATAAACTGACACACATTTTTAAAAAAGTTTTTATTAAACACGAAATTATTAACTGGGAAAACTGCTTAATACCGTGTATTGCCTTCTCTAGTAACTTTAAGAGTTTCTAATCTACTTTAAGAGTTTCTAAGCTACTCTTATCATTTCCATTGGTATACGATCCCATTCTTCCACTAACGTATAGCCATTTCTGTGAGACTTTCTTGACGCCTCTCGCGAGAACTCACCCTTCTCCCTAATTCATCCTCAAAATGTTCTATAGCAGTCACCTTTAAATAGTAGCAAATAAGCCTGACTATAACCCTATTAAAAAGACGGTTGTTAGCTAACTGCGCAATATACCACTTGAACATTGAAGAACCTTTGATTTTCTCCTAAGTATATAACCCCATTGTTCAGGAATGTGGAAGATGAAAGATACATAGTTTTGAATCAACAATCAAGTTTCGATCTCACAGAACTGCCCGTTTACCGATAGCAGTTTTTTGCTTATCGCATTGTAACAAAAACCGTTAATAGTAAAAAGTGAGCATAGTTACTCATGTATAAATAAGCGTGTTTATAATCTTCTATCACTGGCCCAATATCTGAATTAATCCAACAAATAAAATAATTCTTAACACGGCCAATCCTGACTATAGATTTGCTCTCAAAGCCAGTCTCCAGAACTATTGTCCACAATAATAAACTTGGTCTCAGTAACTTATTCAAACTTCCATTCGTCAATTCATAATTTGCCGAAATTCAAAGTTCTTACTCATTCAACAATAATCAAGTTGCCAACATCTATTTCTTTTCCTTTGTTGTTCAAAACGCTAATATTTTTAACACAAAACATACTCAAATAATTGCAACAAGCAAACCACCTTTCCGCTCAGCTACATATACTATCATGTTAAGCTATAACCTTTCAGCCCAACAAAATAAACAAATATTCGCAAGGGGTCATCCTTTCAGCTCATGACCATAAACAAATAAGCAAAGGACTAATCATTCAGTTTAACAAGATAAATAAATATTAGCAAAGGGCCGACCTTTCATCTCCAACAATATAAACAAATATCAAATTGGTAACTTTTCATCTCAACACGATAAACAAATATTAGCTAAGGGCTCATCTTACATCTCAAAAATTAAAAAAATAGTATCAAAGGGACAAGTATTCATCTCAAGAAGATAAACAAATATTAGCAAAGGGCTAACCATTCAGCTCAAAACCATTCAGATATTAGCAAAGGGCTAACCTTTCAGCTCAACAAAATAAATTACCTACCACGCCAGTAAACGGCTGACACAAATATGTATTCGCAAAAAGCTAACCTTTTAGCTCAACAAAATAAATAAATTTTAGAATAGGGCTAACCTTTCAGCCAAACAAAATAAATTAACATTTGAGTAAAGAGTTGATCTTCAGCTCGACAAGATAAACAAATATTCGCAAAGGACTAACCTTTCAACTCAACAAGATAAAAATATTAGCGAAGGGCTATCCTTTCAGCTCAAACCCAATCAAATATGTTAATATTACTCGTAGATAAACAACGTAGGTAGATAAACAAGTTGTTTCAGTACGAGATGAACTCCCACTATCTATTGATAGATTAACAAAAGTCTAAAATTTTTAGAAAATAAGTCTAAAAATCTTCCATGCTAATTTTCCTGGCAAAAACGGTGTCGCGACATCTTAAAATCAAATCTTCAATCATACTGTGCATTTTTAAAATGAACTCTGCAAATATGAAAAGTTGAGTCAGGAAATTTATTTTCTTAATGCCTTTATATCGAAAACTTGTTAGGATATGCAAAAAATAAAAAAAAAATAGTTTTTAACATATATTTTGTGTATCTAGTACCCATAGCTCGCGGGAGTGGTACGCTTAAAGATAAAAGGTAGATCTTAAGTAGCCAAAAGTTGGCCACCCCTGTTCTATAGGGTTCATATCGGGGCTTCTCGCAGGCCACTGTATTGTGGTGATGCCCGTAGCTTCAAAGAAGTTTCATTGTTTTGATGTGTGGTCGGGCATTATCCTGCATCAATATAAAATTATTGCCCACTAAGTCCTCATACTGCTGTAAAATGTCAATGTAGATTTGGGCTGTCATCGACTCCTCACCGGCAAAACATGAACGGGGTTGTCTTTCCATTCATTTGTAACTGAACGGAAAAGTTATAACGGTGGATCGGTTATGGCGCAGGGAGGGATCTCAAATTCTGATTAAACCTTTCACCAGTCCTTCTCCATTTTTCTTCCATCCACCATGTTAAGGCAAAACCTTGACTCATCCGTAAACAAGACATTCGACCATTCAGAAATAGTCCGTTCTCCATAATTTTCAACAAAATTTCTTCTAATAGCACGATGTACAGGCAATAATTTAGGAATTTTTGATACCAAATCAAAATTAAAAGTAATCTAAATCAAACCTCAAATTCAATTGTTTCACAACAATTAAGATTGTTCGTACAACACAAAAAATGCGATTTACATTTACAGTACAGTTTCGTGTGATCCACAAGTGAAAGTTTCGAGAAAACAATAGAACACTCAGTAGAAATCAGTAAGAACAAAGTTAAAATGTATATTTGTTTTAACATGACTCATTAAATTGTTAAAATGACTACTAAAGTACAAAGGTGTATAGTTGTAAAGTTATTTCTTAAAAATTTCACAACTAAAACATGACACCAAGAGAAAACTATTTAAAGAAATTGAAGTAAAACAAATGAAATCTACTTGCGTTCTCTCATAATCATAAAATTTGTTAACATGATTCACACTTAATAGCAAAGGTAACCTCTAAATTTTGCAAGCAGTAATAATCTATGAAAGAGTGTGTCAAAATAGTATGAGCTATCAGTAATACTGAAACAATGCACTTAATTATTGAGTTTCTACTTACTTTTTTATCGTATATACGATGGTGATAGTACTATAAATACCCGAATGTATAACTATCGCTATACATGATTATAAACTTTTTTATTGTGTACATTTTGTTAATTTTTTGCTTATTTTCGGTTTTAAATTTGCCAAGTTGGATAAAATAAGAAGTCTACAACATTGAACTTTATTTTAGGACATCCGGTTTGTTGATTTGACATTACACTTATCAACCCACAATCGTTTCTTATTCTACCAATGTTCTAACGGTCAGAATATAACCTAAAAGTTTGACTGATCTTGATAATTGAGTGTTATGCTAAAAGTTGATTTTTTCCTTATAAGGTAATTGCAATTCGACTTCTTGTTACATCGCTACAGGATAACAGTAATTAAGAAAATTCTAATAATATCTATTTAGGCTGACTAAAAATGCTTTATATTTTCATAATAATGCGATGTACTACTCTTTTAACCACTATTATTTACAAATTTAGGGGTGTCGGAATTAGGTACATGTAAATATAGCACGTCCTTAAATCAGACATGTGTGTCGGAATTGTGTACATGGTTAGAAGTAATACATACGGCTCTATTGCTGTCTTTACACAAGAAAATAACATAGTTTATATCGTTTGCTATATTACAATTAATTGTACGCATTTTGTACAAATACCGACACGAGTGTCGGAATTACGGACATCAATAATCCCTAATTATTACACTAGCAGCAGAGAGTAGCAATTTCGGCATTAATACACCACATTTGGAGATTATTCTGGCCTGAAACACCCAAATAAATTAAAAAAAAAAGTTCTTTAACATTATTATCTAAAGCTGGGCTACATATTCGTATACTTGCCAAATATCAAATATTCGTTATTGTTTGGTCTAAACGATGCCACACTGATAAAAATGAGTGCGAATTTACAAATGAAATTTACATTTTTTTCAGTAAACCTACCCTATTTGTCGGCAATTTTACCATAATTTTAAGCAAAAATACTAAATATCATTGAAAATGCAGTTACATTCATTAATTGTACAAACTGTAGGTAAATTTGCTAACAAATTTGTAAATTTCATAATAACAATTACTTCAACGGAATAAAATTACAAATCTATACATTAACTATACTGCTACCGAGATAATTTTTATCGCGCTTGCGCAATAATGGGATATACAGATCGAGTTCCGTTCGCCATCCGTTTGGTTGTGTTTTCAGGAGCTAAGTTAGAGTTTTATTGAGGGCGATTGTTATATACAACTAATCTAACACTGTTAGTGCCTCTGTGACTTATCCTTTATCGGGGTTGTGTGGAATATTTGGCCCATATGGTTCTATAGTATTAAAAGATATAATATTGGTACATTCATCTCTTTGTATATTATGGAGGACTTTGCAAATATATACTACAAAGTGCAGGTAAAAGTTTGCAGTCTTGATATGTATAATTTCACTTTCACTAATTGGATGTTCTTTTTAGGATACAAGTGTTGATGATACTGACATTCTACAAATTCAAGGACTTGCGTGGTGTCCATAGGTAAGATTTCGCTTATTGTTCTTTCTTGTACATGCGGTCTTACAATCAAATTTATTACTAACATGTATAACACATATCATTTCAATCACCAATATAAAAAAATACTTTTCTATAAACACTCATTAATAACTTTACACACACTCGGTACCTCAAAGGAAAGCAGCTGCTGACATTGTTATACCCTGTATATGATATATGACTCATGTACTTCTTATTTTGATTTCAGGTGACACATTTTGGACTATATTATATGCTGTGGTTGGATTATCCCCAGGTTATCTTACTCTGGAGACGGTTTAGCTTTTTAAAAATTATTCCAAGTCAGGGTTCAAAAACGAATAAGGTGACGTAAGTTTACCATAGGCATTTCAACTTAATATTGTTGAAATAATATTTAATTTATATTTAAAAGAGATGTTTCTCTCTGTTAAGCAGATCGATTTATTTTATTATACGATATGTAGATAAGTATAGTCCATGGGTTCCTATTTTATTTCATTTACTTATGATTACATTTTTGTCAAGAAAATATTTATATTTATAATAAATATTATAAATATGTTTCACATGTTATTTATTGTTAAAATTATAATAAAACTTCATACTATTATTTTCTGTTTTTATTTATGATCTCCACATTAATAGGATTTTACTAGTGATTTTACAGTTGACAATACTGGCTTGTCCGAGCAGTCGCAAAACCAGTTTACAAACAGTTCTTTTGTGAGAAACCAGATAATGTTTCATTGGTATTTATAATGGAGTTATCATAGCAACATAATATATGTGGTCCATCACAAAAGTACTGATTGTTAACTGGTTTTCAGTTGCTTGGAGAAATCTAATATTAAAGTTGCAGAAAATTTACTGTACAACAATTAATTGCAATTCCGTGTTTGCGGTAAATTTACTGAACGTCAGTAATTTTACTTACAAAAGTATATATAAAACCGTACACATCAGAAACCTCATTTCATATGAGAAGTAAATTTAAGCTCAAAGTAAAATTACAAACCACATGGTTTGTAATTCCCTTCGATACACGGAGGTTAAAAATGACCGCCGTGGCACACGGTAAAATTACCTTTTCAGTTTTATCAGTGCATGAGTGATTTATTTGTCCTTTTAAGTTCGTTCACCGAATATTTTTCATCCATCCTTGATTACCGGCTGATTTTTATAAAACTCAAAAAAATCTGTGACATACCAACAAATTAGTACAATATTCGTTTGTGATTTCGGACCGTCAGAGTTGCACTGCAACAGTACATGCATCGGACATTGATGCATCGCGACATAGCATTTTCTAATACGTGAAAATCTTCTTTGAAGACTTGCTACATGTGCGTACCGAATGGGCACTAGCTATTTTTTTGATTAGTTCGCCTTATTTGCACATTAGCTTTTTCAAATCAAACTGATAATTTGATTACGAACAAGCAAGGTTTTATTTTATAATGCCGACATATTTTTAATTACATAAGTGCAGAATTCACTGCGTACTAACAAGGGTATTCTTGTGGAAATTTACAAAACAAATCTTGACGAAACTGTTTGTTTCATTTTAATGATTTTTTGTTTAATTCGTCAGGTTTCTGTATTATTAATTCGCAGCATCTAATTTTAACAGACTGTAAAACAATACAATTGGTCATTTGATGTGAACTAGTTTAAAAAAATTATTATTTTATTGAGAAAAAAAATATATTTTTTTATTTAAATTAGGAATATTTTGCCCATAAAAGAAATGTTAGATGTGGTTTCTTCGTCATCTTTAAAGTTCTACTAAATCCAATTGTACTACTAGGTTCGTTGTATAAGTATGTCCTAATATTGTCTGAAATACAGATCAATTAGCTTCTGAAACAAAAATTTAAACAAATAAGCTTCCAAAATATAACCTTTTTGTTGAATGAGAAAGCTACCCAAAATTGTCTCTACTATTAAAATATTTTTAACCGCTTTCGTTTCTCTTCAAATAATAAACATCATAAAAATCGACAAATATAAAAAATACAAGCAAATAATTTTCCAAACAAATTATTTTATATACATGCTGTCTATAAAATTTTTATGTTGTTTATTACTTGAAGCGAAACGAAAACGATTAAAAATATTTCAATAGTAGAGACAATTTTGTGTAGCTCTTTTATTTAACAAAAAGGTTATATTTTGAATGTTCATAAAAGTATCATGTATATTGTTCATAGAAAAGCATCAACTTTGGATACACTCTGTATATGGTGTACGTTTTTCTTGGAAAGAAATAGCATTGCGTTTATGTGGACAGGCAAAAACAACAATATTTTTTTTTTAATTTCTGTCTGACGGTTTCCGGAATGCTGTCTGTCTGACGGTTTCACAAAATTACAATTTTATGCGGTTTTCGCCCTATAGACAAATCAAAACTCTTACAAATAATTACAAATCTATTGTCAATCTTCGTATACGACCTACTACACACAAAACGAAATTAAAAAATGGAAAAATTATACAGCGTACTAAAATGTTCATCGAGTACAAATAAATGCACCAATATTTGCCGCCTTTGCATTTGCCATATCCACTTCAACTGGGTATTGCAAATACCAAGTATATGGCGTAAGAAACTCGTCCGCACAGCCGAACGTCGAATATATAAATTTATTTTAGAGGTGGACTCGCTACGAATTGAATAGAGCAGGTTTTTTTTCTCTTGACAAATATTCATACACTTGGAAACACTGTCTGAATTAGGTTCACTGAGGTGTCGGATTTCGGATCAAAATATACGCTTAGTGTCGGAATTAGTGGCAATTGTTAAACTTATAAAATATAATATAAATTACACAACTATTATCAATTTTCTTTAAAAATTAATAGCCAGATATCTTTAGATGGAAATATTTGTTTAAAAGTAGTTGACATAGTGATTATCACCACATAAATTTAATATAAATACTACAGTTAGAAATGTATGAATTTGGAGCATTTACCTTATTTTTAGTAACCGACAACAGAATATTCTGGAATGACTAACTCTATTGCTGGTCAACAACTTTCATAATTTATAACTGCTAAGAAACTTGTTTTGTATCAGTAATGAGGAACCTATTATAGCATTTTCTTGGTCTATTTATTCTATTTATATTTAGAGCATAATTAAAAAAAATTAAAATAAAGTATTCCAAACAACATTCCTCTTGCTTTTTTTAGTCCAAATTAGAAATAATTAAAAGAAATTGACGTAAGACATAAACGTCAAAATTGTTTACGAGGCAATAGTAATCTGTATAATTTTAGTTTTAGAAAGTGGTGCAAACTATTTTGTCGCTGCTTTCTTAAAAAAATAAGTTCCCAGTAATTATTTCTAAGAATATTACATGACTTTAGAGTGTGTACTCCATACTGATACTAAACATAACCTTACCATGTACGTAAAGTATAATTGTTATGAATTAAATCGAACTCCATGAGTTTGAAGTTACAAATAATAATTGATCAGTGATCTTTCATGCATGTTTCTGTAAACTAGAATTAGAATTGTAAATTTTTAAATTAACGAAATTGGTTGAGTTAAAGTTGGTTGAGTAAAAACGCGATATTTTAAGATTGCGATAAATCGTTCTTTGATTAAAGAAATCATTAGTTTTTAAAGGAATTAATGTGGACCTATTATTGATCAAAAATTTGCCAAGTATACGATTATTTGTGAAAAGAAAATACCAGATCTATTCAATTCGTATCGAGTCCACCTCAAAAATAGATCTATATATTCGACGGTCGGCTGTGCGGACGGGTTTTTTTTTACGACGAATACTTGGTATTTGCAATATCCAGTTGAAGTGGATATAGCAAGTGCCTAGGCGACAAATATTGGTTTCATTTATTTGCACTCGATGAACATTTTAGTACGCTGTTTAATTTTTCCATTTTTTAATTTCGTTTTGTATGTAGTCGGTCGTATACGAAAATTGACAATAGATTTGTAATTATTAGTAAGATTTTTGATTTTTCTAAACGGCGAAAACCGCATAAAATTGTAATTTTGTGAAACCGTCAGACAGACAGTTTGCCGGAAACCGTCAGACAGAAATTAAAAAAAAAATATTGTTGTTTTTACCTGTCCACATAAACGCAATGTTATTTCTTTCCAAGAAAAACGTACACCGTATACAGAGTGTATCCTAAGTTGATGCTTTTCTATGAACAATATAGATGATACTCATTTATGAGCTTGCAAAATATAACCTTTTTGTTAAGCAAAAAAGCTACACAAAATTGTCTCAACTATTAAAATATTTTTAATCGTTTTCGTTTCTCTTCAAGTAATAAACATCATAAAAATTTTATAAACAGGATGTCTATAAAATAATTTATTTGAAAAATTATACTTTATTGTATTTAATGTAATTAATTGTATTACATTATTACATTAATTTTAATGTAATTATTGTATTTATATATTTGTCAATTTTTATGATGTTTATTATTTGAAGAGAAACGAAAGCGGTTAAAAATATTTTAATAGTAGAGACAATTTGTGTAGCTTTTTTATTCAACAAAAAGGTTATATTTTGAAAGCTCATTTGTTTAAATTTTTTTTCAGAAGCTAATTGATCTGTATATCAGACAATATTAGGACATATTTATACAACGAACCTAGTGGTACAATTGGATTTAGTAGAACTTTAAAGATGACGAACAAACCATATCTAACATTTTTTTTATGGGCAATATCTTCCTAATTTAAATAAAAATATATATAGTTTTTCTCATTAAAATAATAATTTATTTAAACTAGTTCACATAAAATGACCAATTGTATCGTTTTACAGTCTGTTAAAATTAGATGCTGCGAATTATTAATACAGAAAGCTGATGAATTAAACAAAAAAATCATTAAAATGAAACAAAAAGTTTCGTCAAGATTTGTTTTATAAATTTCCACAAGAATGTTAGTACGCAGTGAATTCTGCACTTATGTAATTAAAAATATGTCGGTATTATAAAATAAAACCTTGCTTGTTCGTAATCAAATTATCAGTTTGTTTTGAAAAAGCTAATGTGTATAAAGGCGAACTAATCAAAAAAATAGCTAGTGCCCATTCGGTACGGACATCTAGCAAGTCCACAAAGAAGATTTTCATGTATTAGAAAATGCTATGTGGCGGTGCATCAATGTCCGATGCATTTACTGTTGCAGTGCAACTCTGACGGTCCGAAATCACAAACGAATATTGTACAGATTTGTTGGTATGTCATAGATTTTTTGTGTTTTATAAAAATCAGCCGGTAATCAAGGATGGATGAAAAATATTCGGTGAACGAACTTAAAAGGAAAAATAAATTGGCATCGTTTAGTCCAAGCAATAACAAAAATTTTTGATTTGCGTCGCAACTATATTTGCCAAATATTTAACATGTGGCAAATATTTGATATTTGGTAAGTATACGAATATGTACTGTGCTCTATACTGCCGATCATACCGCCTTTTTAGCAATTTAGCCAGACGCATGACATCAACTGAGCGGTAGGCTTTCACCAGTCTATTATTTATACTCAAGATAAGGCCGAACTACGAGGAGAGAGTTTACAACGCCATCTAACAATACAGTTAGATGAGGTATTCACACTAAAAATATATTTATTTATAAATTAATAATAATACCTAAATGTCAAACGCCATTTTCGGCAGATATAGTAAAATTTTCGGCGAATATACCGATTTATTGTACCCTATCTAGGCAGAAATAAATCAAAATTTAATAACTCTTATCTGACCGTCATAAATATGCAATATAGTCGGTATAGTAACGCATTTTCAATGTCGGAAAAGTCAATTTTATTGTCGTATTACACCGTAAAGTACAGGAAATTCAAATTTTCGGCCAATTTTAAATTAATAGGACTTGAACAGGCAATTGTTTGTCACGGTAATTGCGATTGGATTGTTTAAAATTTACGACCTTGTCGCGGGTCTGGTCGGTATATTTACCAAATAAATAACAATAAAGCAATCAGTTGGCATTAAGTATTTTTGCGTGTGTTCTGAACCAGTGAACAAATTATATTTGCAGCATTTTATGTTTTGTAATTTTCGTTTAAGATTAGTTTGTTTTAAACCAAGACATGAACAAACAATAAATAGTTTAAAAAATAATAAAAAATAATATACCTACAGTTGATAACGATTTGAATTTAAAAAAAAAAAACGAAACTTTAATTATTAAATGCTTTAATTTGAAAAACTATATAGAATTAAATAAATATTATATAGAAAAATAAGTATTCAAATACAACTTACTTGGTCAAAATATTCCAAAATACTAAAACGACTATTTTAGATCCCACTTCTGACACGTTTGAACAAACGAAAGTCGTATGTCTTCTGCACAAAACACCTGACTGCTATCGACAGCAGTAATAATGTACTGGTGAAGAGTCACTACCTGGTTGCTGATAATATGTTCTCGATATGCCAGCCTATAGTAGAGGTAGAAATTATACCAGGTATACCACATTCTAGAGCTTGTTGATATTGCTAAAAAACACCTCTTAATCTGTATAGATTAAAAAATAATTTGTTTGTCTGCGTCAAACTGAATAATCATTTCTTTTGAGTATTTTACATTATTAGGACGATTTTTTTTTAATTTCACGTGATATTTTTCTTGTGAGCGAAAAAAATTCTGGCGCCTTTCGGAAAAAAATCAGTTGCCAATCCGCCGGTTTTGTGGCGCGATTAAAGTACTCACCTTGGTATAAATCGGCTGATAAATCGAAATGATCGGTACTTTTGTGACAAAAAAAAACAGAAAGAGGTATAATTACTTATTGAACCACTTCTATTTTTGGAAAAGTACACTTTCTAAATATAAGGATTATTACTTAATGAAAATTAAAAAAAATATTAATTAACTGTTTTAACCATTGCATAAAATTTGTGATGCCAACATTTACTTTGTAGAACAATAAATGAAGTCAAATTAGACTATCGTTGGAAATACTCGGACTTACTCTAACGCGGAGGAAAAAAATTATGGGGATATTAACTACGATGGCGAACATGAAGAATAAATTAAGATGGCGTTTCCAAATAATTTTTGTGGAAACAATGGAAAATGTAATATTTCCACCGAGAATTTGAGTTCGAGACATACGCATTGACTGGCATTGACCTAAGAGGGCTGACATGTGCACTCTTAACAATCGTACTGAAATAATTATTATTTATTCAGTTTACAATAATTATCCATTTATTTAATTATTTATTCTTATGAAAGTATTACTGACACTGTGACACAAATTCATAGTAGCAGTTTACAATGGCTGTAAGTTGTTGCATGAACAGAAGTATTACTACATTTGTGAGATTGTTGAATTTCGACCAACAAGATTGTCGACCAATTTGGATATTTAATATTAATTTATGAATTATTGTGTATAAGTCACAAATGTCAAATTATATGCTTAGTAACTTTTTAGCTGTTGTCGATCTTTCGAAGTAAGTCAAGATATACAGGGAGTTCCAATTAAAATTCTTAAACTATTTGACATTATTGAGCAAATATCAAGTTATTCGGGATAAGTAATACTAGAATCGCAGATAACTGTATAATAACTATCGAAAAGTGCGATACTTTTACTATCCAAAATTAGTTCCTTTGTTTTATCCTTGTTAGTTACCCCGGAAAGACTTTTTGAAGAATGATTGTTTTTGATTATAATTTCACAATATTTCAGAAACAGTTGATAAAAGCCTAATATAAGTTGATGTCAAAACAATTAGGATAAAAATCTTACTGAAAACTGCAATAATATACCAAGTGTTCCATTTAAGCAAACATAAGTTTGTGTTGCTACGTTGTTGTGGGATATTGTGTAAGCATCATAATACCAAACCGACCGGGACACCGGGACCGATGTCTTAAACCGGGACTGTCCCGGTCAAACCGGGACTGTCCCGGTCAAACCGGGACGTATGATAAGCCTAGTTATAGGAAGAGTTTAAAATTGACGTATGTATTATAGGTTTTTAAAAACTATGTATTTGTTTTATCAATATTATTTTGAGTTGGGTGGGGTAGACAGATATAATTTTACATTTCTGTGATGCTGATCAAAACATAATTACTGTACCTATACCAAAAATTTAAGAGATTCTTTGCTTTGCCCTATTTTTTCAGGTAGATAAATGTTTCGAATGTGTTTTTTTTGAAAAAAATTATAAAGTTAAGGTTTCTTTAGGCGGTAGGCCGGTTTTTTTTAATTGGCTAAGTATTTTTGTGATATATTATTCCCATAAAGGCAACTTTATATCAACTTTTTGATTAGTCATTTGATTTGGGAAAATAGCTCAATTCGACTACTCATCACCAACTTTTTAAATTTTAATTTAAAAAGAAAATTATTGGTACACCGTAGTGTATCTTTATTTAGCTTTTTACGTTCGAAATTAGAACACTACTCCTATTTTCAATTTCTTCAAATATACGTTTTTCTTAACAATTAATAAATAGATTTAGTAAGATTTAGTTAACTAGATTATTGCCTCTAATGAAGTAACTTATTTATTTGAATTATACAAAATGTCGCCCCAGTGTAAGATTGGTTTTGAGTTTCAAGAAAATGGTAAACATATGTTCTAAGTCACTGGCTTTGAATAATACAACAAAATATGCCAAGTTGAGAGGTACGGTCTAAAAAAGCAAAGCAGCTTCTTTGGTGAGTTTCCATTACAAACTGAAAAACAAAAAAATATCAACAATTGCTCTATAAAGTTAAAAAAGGCGACATTACTGCTGCAATTTTAATTGAGTTTTAATCTATGACAAGATATCAATACAAAAATCAATACATTGTTTGTTCATAGGTACATTATTACAACCGTAGATTTTTTCAACTTAATATGTCAACAAGATTGGTAGAAAAATTATGGTTACAAGACTGAGAAATTTATTTATATTTTTAATTTTAAATTTCACATAAAAACTAGAATTATTTTCTAACTTTATTATAATAGAAACTTTACCCTAGGGTCATTCCGCGAATTTTTAATTTTAGGTTACCAAAACCAAGAGATCGATATGTTGGTAACGACCGTCACGGCTATTTAAAAAGGTTTTTCATAAAACTTATCAGTTTGAACATCTATCTACAACAATTTTAAAAGATGAGTCGTCTTTTTGTTGTAATGTTGCATCAAAATAATAATAAAACCCCTATTGCTTAGGTATAGTCGTTAAACGGGCGTGACGGGTGTGACACGTTACTACGAAATAACCCACAACCAGGCATTTTTGAAAAATCACAATAAAAATTTATTTCCTCTGTGTACCTCAATCCGTGGAGATATACTGTATATTTATTTGTAAGGAACACATCCAGCTTTAACTTTTAAAATTTCTCTGGTAATTTATCATTTTTATTTGACTGTACACTCGCCGTTTCAACTGAAATAATTGCCCTAACTATTCTATTTTTCCTGGTCCATATACGTCATTTTTAAATTTGGAAAAGTTTCTATTGCTCTGAGCCCAGGCGCCACTTGTGTTTTTCCCAACAGAGAATTTTTATCCGCCGTTATGAAACACACGGTTTGTAGTGAACAGCGCTCATATACGTGGTGCAAATTTTTATCCGCGGCGATAAAAAATCCTTACTGGGCGCCTAGGCTTAGCAACTAAAACAGGCAAAGTCAGTACAAGTCTGAATTTGGGAAAATTCATATTGTTTAATCATCATCATTGATTTTTAATATAAATACATTACTCACTTATTTTTAAGATCTCTTGAACGGGGCCTTTTAATGCCGAAAAAGAACAAAATAATATAGAAATTTGACAATTTGTGCAAAACAACCCCCACGAAGGGGTTGTTGGTACAACTAACCTAAACGATAAATCCAACATACAGGATGTCCGGTAAAGTTGTTCCGAAAATTAGGGAGCTGATAGAGTTACTAACGTTACTGTTGACGTTACTGCCATCCAAAAAGTGTATATGCACTTTTGGCTTTTGACGCTTCATTAAAAAGTTATAGCTTTTTTATTTATTGTTTTAATATTCCCTTAAAAATATAACCGATTACAAACTCGGCGTTGTTTATTTAACAGAAACAAAAAAAAACACTTACAAATAACAAAAATAAATAAAAGAGGTTTGCAAATACTGCTCAAAATGTTGCCCTTCCAAGTGAATTCTCATTTCAGCACACACAGAAAAGTGATCTCTCGAACGAAGAGAGAATTACTTGGCTGAAGTAGTTGGTAGGTTCGTATATACGCGAGAGATTATTGACTTCAACCAAGAAATATTATTTCTTGGAATAATTACTAGATTCAAGAAAGTGGTTACTCTGGTGAAGTAAGTAAACAGTCTTCAATGAAGTGTATATTTTTATTCCCGGTAAATATTTTTAGCTACTTAATGTAAGAATTTTAAAGATTTGGCACAAATTCGTTTTCTATTGCTAATTAACAAGATAGGTATGTTATATTTGCTTACTCGTTCTAAACTGTTGCGTGCGTTACATCAAACTACTCCGTGTTGAAACGTTTATTGTACACTATAAATCACAATACACATCCCCAATAAACCACAAGGCACATCCCCTACGGGTACTCGATGTTTTCGTACTAGGTTAGGTTCCATGGTGCCAGCACCACGCGCGGGCGCGCGAACCTTGAAAAAATCACGGTGCGCATATTTATTCCAGAGAAAGGGATTACTTGAAAGAAGTGAGAATCACTTCAGTTAAATAATTGGTGGGTTTTTATTCAGTAAACAATACTTACTTATATTAAATGTCTTCTATTTTCTTGGATCAAGTAACTACGCACTTGGATGGATTTACAATTACTTCGTTGGAGAAATTAACATTTTTGGGACGAAAAATTCAATTACTTCTTTCAATACAATATTGGTTCTTATAAAGAAAGAATTTATTTGTTGACAGCATTTATCTGAGAAATTATTTTACTTATATTGAGTATGTGGCATTTCTTGTATATACCTAACTTTCTACATCCAAGTAAATATGCATTTGAATCTAGTAAATAAATTCAAGTAAATATGTTTTCTCGTTCCAAATAATCACTTTTCTGTGTGCACATTTCCCAAATCCTGCCGGGCTCTGAAAAATTTCAGGTGTTTCTCGAATGCGATTGCAGGCACCATTTATTCGCTGTAGCAGTGCATTTCTGTTACAGCGAATAAATGGTGCCAAAAGTGCATATTATACACTTTTTGGATGGCAGTGGCGTCCCCTATCAGTTCCCTAATTTTTGGAATACCTTTACCGGACACCCTGTATATTCCTACAACAACATCACTTTCAGTATACCTAAATTATACTACACCGCTCACGAAACAAAAATTAATTATACCTAATAGACTAACAAACAATTTAAAAGCAACTTTAGTGGCGGCATCTTGCGTCTTGTTCCGAGAAACAGTTTACAAGAGAAGGATGTTTACAAAAAACTGCTAAAATTAACAAGCCACAAAATTACAATTTATGAAATTAGCAACAATTATTTGTGAGACAGCAGTAAACAATATAAAGGTTGTAGGGTACTTTCAAAGCTATGCAAAAACGTTATTTGAAAAGAGTATTTCGAAATATTTCTGTTTATTAGTCAAATGTTAATTAAACAATCAACCTAAACCATAAACGTTTGAGGAATAGTATATTATTATACAAGTTTTAAAAGACGTCAAATTGCTGCATGAGTTGTTTAAATGAACGAATGCGCCAAGTTGTCTTGTAAATTGAGTGTAATATACTATATTTTCTACTTTGCGCCATTAATTTTATATAAACTTAGAAATTAATGTTACTATATTTATAATCTAGTGTATTTTTTCGGTACCATGTTGTAGTACTGGTAGTACTGTAGTAAACTGTCAACTTCGTAAAGTGGAGATAGGATCATTACAAAATCTTATTGTGGATAATTTTATTATTGCGCATATGCAATCCCCCGGCAGTATTTGAACCCGATCATATCTACGATGTAGGTTTGATCTTCGCATAACTGCTTATTCAGGTAAATGTGGTCCTTGTATTGTATCTGAAAGGGGATTTGATGTTTAGTTGACGAGAATGATGCACGATAACTTACCAGAGTCGCAGAACATCACCGGAAACGTCATGCTGGCGTATTTTGATGAACAGATCAAAACTAAGAAAGTCCCAATCCTTTGGCCATATTATAGCATGCTACACGCATGTTTAAATATGTATAAAATATAGATATTTCGCAGTTTATGCGATTGCAAGCGATTTTAAATAGGCAGTTTGCAGTTATGTGTATGACGTTTGCCATGTGGCATTTGATATCAATGTGACCAGTCTTAGAAAAAAGTTACTAAAAACGGTGTTACAATTTGTTAATTGTAATACCAAAAACAGTGTTACAATGTGTGCATTGTGATGCAAGGTAGAAAACTGTATTTTTCCAACAGGATAACGCGCTTATTCACCCAACAACACTAGTCAGAGGACTTGTAAAAAACATGTGTTAAAAATCCATTGGCCAGATGTTCTAAATAAAACGATAAGGACCCAAATGTTTTGTGCCTTGACCAATTATCACAATTTTGATTTATTGGTGTATTTATTTATGCAGCGTTATTGGTGAGTAAACGTATTCCTTTAAGAGTAAATGTTAGTCACCGGCCTCAAAAGTTCGACGAAACTGAGGCGCGAGAGGAGGGAACAAGCCGCGCCCACTGTACACTCCGCAGAAAATGCAAGCAACGAACTGATTAGATGAGGGGAACCGCGGTATCGTTCTTTGGCGGCGAAGATCAAAGGGGCCGTGCGGTGTCGACTGGCGTCGAACCGTTTCCTAATAATTTTGTGTATGTGATAATGTAATAATTTTCTTGTATATTTTAAATACAAATACAATTCCACAAAACAATACAGTGATACAAATTAATTAATTGCTTTATTATAACATTCCTATTTTACTACTAACTATGGTTGAACATTTTACCTTTTGTATGTTGAAGAAAATTGTAGTTTTGGTAAAACAGACAGCTTTTCTTACATAAATCATTTATTGCTTTACATTTATTATTAGAATTAGTAACTAATTATCAATTAGTTCCGAAGAAGCGAACAGCATGGTTCGCGAAGACAGTAATTATGAATTTTTACTCATGGCATAAACCGCTAACTATTTATCATCTAAATTTAAATGACTCTGGCCGTGAAAGCATTCGTACTCAGATACTTATTTAAATCCATTTAACGTTTTCTTTGTGCATCAATAATCTCGAATGTCTCGTTCGTACTTAGCAGAGATCGATACTTTCAGGTAAAACACACCTCATATAAAAATTCAAATTTTTATCGGCTGACGCAAGTAGGTGTTAGTAAATATAATATTCCTATTTTAATTCTAGATACAGTTGGATACTGCATTTTGAAATTTTACTCAAAATTATTATTGCTATGTATAGACTTGGTAGTACACGTACTTCAATTTCAATTATAGGTATGAGAAAAAATAGCGATTTCGATAAAACAGGCAGCTTTATGTATATGTATAAGTCATTTATTATATATTATATAGATACATGTTCAAATATTTTACACCTTTATAAAAGTTTTTTTGCCATATATGGTAATCCGGCACGCTTACGCCTATAAGAGAGTATTGCCCAAATTAACTAGCAAAGTTAATTAGCGAAGAATTACACTACACGTATAATATCTACATATACACTTACCGCAGGTACTCTCGCAAGTTATTAGAACGCGGGCCACATAAAGGCAGCTGATTTTTTAATTTGCCCATATTTCTAGCGTCTGTTCTACGTCTGTTGTACAACAAGTAGAACTAAAGCCAACCATCCTACATAGATTGCGATTGCCCTGAATGCATTGCCAAGCGACAAGTGTTTGGTATTAATATTATTTTCTAAATCTAAATACCAATATATTTGAAATTCTATGACGAAATTAAATGACTGATTAAAAATTAAATTACTTGTATTTCCTTAGTAATAATTTATTTAACTCCTATTAAATATTTAGTAGTTGTAACCTTGTAAGTAGGTATTGCGGTTGTTGATTATTCTTCGTTCCGTGTGTCGTACGGGGACTGCACTATAAACCCTCGCGGGAACATGCGCTCCTAATTTATAACTTGCTCTTTGCTGTCTGCGTAGAGTCCATCAGGACGGCAAAAAATTATTTCTCGTATTTGGTTTCTAGCCTATTTTGGTCGAAATTCAACAATTGCTGTAGATCACATACACTTCCGCAAGAACATGCTGTCCTAATTTATAAGCGAGTCGTTGATGCTATCTACGTAGCACCAGCACGGTAAAATTAATTTTTCGTATGGCATTCGTTTGCCGAGCGCGGCGCTTCTACACCTCCCGTGTCAACATGCGATCAATATTTTTGTTAGGCCGAAATTGCTCAATATTTGTGATTCCCCTGGCTACGTATTCATGCTGCTGCTTCAGACTGTACCATTTGAATTTGATTGGTCGAACAAAATGATGTGGTGTTTATCCAACAGATGGCTGCACCGTACGACTATAAAATATGTTATTCTCGTCTCATTCACATGTTCAAAAAACCAACGGTTAAATCATTACAACATTCATATTTTATTGTCATTTTTTTTTACACAAGTTCATGAAGGCTCAATACAAAATGTTGTAATATTGCTTTTTTGATGTTTGGTTCGGATTTGAAAAAAAAAATAACAATGATTACCAATTATTGGCTTCTTTAGCAAGGGTAAAAAACAAAACAACAACGCAAATGAAAAAAAGTTGCATTCGTACCCGGTGTAATACACGTTTATCTATAATTTAATGTATTACGCGTGATTATTAACACACAATTAAGCTCAGGATGTTTGGTTTTATGTAGTGTTGTTTTGTAGTACGCTACTACCTCTAGTGGTTCCTCTTAAACACGTTATAGTAGAGGTCATTTGCAATTTGTTTCACCCCAAATGCATGATCCAAATGTTAAAAATGTTAACAGTTTACGAGATATTTTAATTCTGGCGGTTTTTGAAGAAAACGCTACACCTATGAAGTCCTAAAATTGAATTTTTGTGTGTCAATGGTTGCTTTATGTCATAATAATTGTTGATAAATCAAAATTTCCTTAAAAAAAACACAAACTACAAATGAATAATGGGCAAAAACTAATTATTTTTTTCTTAACGAATTATTTCAGAGATTTAAGTGCAAGTTACGCATTGTTGCCATTATTGCGAAAAAAATATTATACATTTGATAGGCACTTGGTGGTAAAAACTACTCTGTTTTAATAGCTATCCATCAAGGTATAAATCTCAACAAAACACCTTCTAATTTCCGAGAAAGAGAAAATAATACTTGGACGTTGTAACAGAAAATGTCAAAATATACAGGGTGTTCTATTTAAAATTCAAAAGTTTGACGTTATATCTCAGAAACTGTAAACGTTGCATCAACGATAGTAACGCCAGTGACTTCACATGGTTGCAAACTACTTAATTCCAAAAATTCGTTAAATTCGGTCAAGCCGTTCCGGTGATTTTGTCACTTTTACTTCATAACCTTCAATTATCTCTTTCTCGAAATTTTTTTTATGTAAGGCCATAAAAATACTATGCTACCACTAAGACAATTAAAAGGTCAGTCAAATTCATTAAAAAAATATAGGGTTGTCATTTAACAAAAATATCGATGACGTCATCTGTTAAAAACAATTGAAGGTAAAAAAATTAATTTGAAATCATAAGGTGTATTTTGATAATTATAAATCAACGTGTTCGAGGATTTTTTTAAAATAGCAAACAGGTCTTGAGATTACCTAAAAACTGCTAACTTAAGAAAATTGAAGCACTATTTAGAAGGAGAGGATCTTGAATTTTATTACCGTATTACTTCTTGGGAAACATCAAATCATGATGAAGACTAATGACAAGTTTAATAATGTTTCTTTTTTTGTTAGTTTAGGCACGTTTCGCAGGTTATCACACAGAAAAGTAATCTCTCGAACGAAGAGAGAATTACTTGGATGAAGTAGTTGGTAGGTTCGTATATACGCAAGAGATTATTGACTTCAACCTAGACATTTTAGTTCTTGGAATAATTACTAGATTTCAGAAAGTTGTTACAGTCTTCAATGAAGTGTATATTTTATTCCCGGTAAATATTTTTAACTACTTAGCGTAAGAATTTTAAAGATTTGGCACAAATACGTTTTCTATTGCTAATTAACAAGATAAGTATGTTATATTTACTTACTCGTTCTAACTTATTGCGTGCCTTACGTCAAATTATTCCGTGTTGAAACGTTTATTGTACACTAATCACAAGGCACATCCCCTACGGGTACTTTGTTGTTGCTTTCGTACTAGGTTTCGCTCCTTTACGGCGCCAGCCCTACGCGCGGGCGCGCGAGCCTTGACAAAATCACGATGCGCGTATTTATTCCAGAGAAAGGGATTACTTGAAAGAAGTGAGAATCACTTCAGTTAAATAATTGGTGGGTTTTTATTCAGCAAACATTACTCACTTATATTAAATGTATTATATTTTCTTGGATCAAGTAACTACGCACTTGGATGGATTTACTATTACTTCGTTGGAGAAATTGACATTTTTGGGAGAGAAGATTCAATTACTTCTTCCTATACAATATTGGTTCTAATAAAGAAAGAATTTATTTGTCGACAGCATTTATCTGAGAAATGATTTTACTTGTATTGAGTATGTGGCATTTCTTGTATATACCTAACTTTCTACATCCAAGTAAATATGAATTTGAATCTAGTAAATAAATTCAAGAAATTATGTTTTCTCGTTCCAAAAATCACTTTTCTGTGTGTAGTGTTTTTGGTACTACGTACAGACGTATGGCGGAAACATGAAAAATGTCATCGAAAATTACATGCAGGCCTTAAGGCGTTGAATGGAATGTTAAATGGTGTTGTCTGGTTGTAAATAAATAATTTTTGTCGCGAAGGATCTAGATAACTACGCAAAAAACGTAATTAAATAGAAAATTAGCTATGCTTATTTTAAGAGAAAAAACTAGATTAACATAAGAAAGACATGACAGGCCACAAATGTCTGATAATAATAAAAAATCTCGTCAACAACTGCCATGGAAATTTACATACGGATTCTTGCTGTATGCTTTAGATCCTTTTTCTATAAGAAGCTATTTATAGGGAAAAAAAGACGGAAAATTCCGAGTGATATTAAACGCTTCTGAACCACATTCAAACATAACGGTAGGTTGTAACCGTTTTTGCAAATACCGGAGTGGAAAATTACACTAAAAGGCAAGCTAAAAATCATATGAATATTGACGACTTATACAGAATGATTGATTTTACGTGTCAGGTAGTTTAAAGTGCATACAAACTACTCAATACTTTGATGATATAATAATAAATTAGCTATTAATTTGAAAGTTATGTTCACTGTATTGTGGCGCCTTAACTATACATGATTATACATTATTGATTATTGATACGGTGAACACCTGTAACTTTTTAAATAATAGTTAAAATTACCAAAACAATCTTACAACTCTTTGTTACTTCTAAGTTACACTTAAAAATGTAAATTAATAACGCAAAACAAAATGGAAATGACTGTCATAGTATCGATGACAGCCGGGTTTTCTGTGGATTGGTGAGGTTTAATGCAGTGTATGCCCTCCACGAGCACGAATCACTTCCTCACACCTGCGTGGCATGCTTCGCACTAGTCTGCGAAGAGATTCTTGGGGTATGCTTTCCCATTCCTCAATCAGGGCTTGTGTCAGTTCCTGTATGGTTAGCGGTGGATTAGGGCGCTTGCGACCACGTCGGTCAAGCTGACCCCACACGTGTTCAATAGGATTTAGGTCAGGACTTAACGCCGGCCATTCCATGACCTGAATTCCACGTTCTTGTAAAAAGTTTCTGGTGGTGCCGGCGGTATGTGGCTTTGCATTGTCCTGCATTAGGATGAAATTTTGACCGACGCCATATGCAGCAGGCACCACATGGTCCTCCAAGATGTTTGCGATGTAATTCATGGCATTCAGTCTACCAGGAACTACAACAAGGGCTTAAAGCATACCAAATTTGGCCTAGAACTATTATTTAAAAAGTTACAGGTTATGGAAAAAGTGGTCCACTAATTTTTTTGAGCAGTGTATAGTGTAATTCTAATTGTAGAGAATTAAAAAAAAAAATTCTCCGTTACAAATCAATGTGTTCTATCGATTATAATCTAGGAGAACAAATGATTGCAACACTGCTAAACCGTACTCTATTAATTCCCAACACGTTTATTTCCAACATGGAGACGTGTTATAATAATACTTCGCAGAAGTAATGTCGTTTCATTATGTTATGACATAAAATGGTCAGTTGCTTTGATACACAAATACCTACCTTGGAGGACGCGATTGCATTTGTTTACGTGTTTTTTTGTTTCGTTTTCTGGTCTATTGAAGTCCAGACTGATGACATTCATTATGTAACTGACAAAACATTCCACACAAGTACTTGAAACACCGTATTGTCATGATCGTTCTTGTATGTCTCTAAATTAGTATTCGAATTACTTGAAATAATTTCAGCTTGCACAATAAAACCCAAGCAAGAATCATAAATAATGTATTGAAAAATATATAAAAAAATTACCTTATCACACATTTCATTATCGAGTACTACATAGACACCTTACTTCTAGACATAATGCTTAACAACCTATTAAACAACTTGAGTATATCCCCGATTTCGTTCGGGTTAGTCTTATCATGCGACACCACATCACCAACAGAAGACGAACCAACAACAGTTTCCTTTTTTCTTAAGGAATCACTACAAAAGACCTCAATCTGATCGTAATCAATATCGCCAATGTTGGACAATGTCCCCAAATTACTGGCCAATATTCTCAACAGCCCCGAAGACCCTACAGTACTGGTAGAAGACTCTGGTACAGCCTTCTCATCAAACTTTCCATCAGAGTTCCTTGGAGCAACGTAATTGATGATGTATTGAGGGCTTGGTATGACTTTCTCTGGCTTTAGACGCTTTTTAAATGACATCTTTCGATCTTTGCTTACGCGAGGTTGTAACCCAGAAGCTCCTGGTGTTTCATCCTCGGATTTCCTCTTGGTTCTCCTGGCGTCGGCCTTCACTTTCTCTTCTCTTCGTATCTCGTCCAGCAACTTCTTACCTTCAGCGGCTTTCCTTCTAAGCACCGCGTCATCAACCACCCTCCTCTTGGTGAGGTGCTTCATCTCCATCTCCATCCTATCCCGTTCCATTGCAATTCTCCTCAACTCAGCCTTCTTCTTCTCGTCGAACCTCGCAGGCCTCGGCTTTTTAATTTTCACTTCTACTTTGGGTATTTCATCAATGGCGGCCAGGTCTGAAAGCCTCGGGTACAGCGACTTCTTACGTCTTCGCTTTTTGCTCACTTTGTTTTGCTCGGCTTTCTCCACGACCAGCATGAGGGTCTCGCTTAACTGTTCCATGATCTCCTCTCTGATCATCTCCCTGGATGGGGCTTCAGCAATTTTATCCAAAGGTCTCATGCTCTCATAATCCAAGAAGTCCGTTACTTTTTCGTCTGGGATGTCTTCCAGTGGTTCATCTCTCCGCGCTTTCAGTTTCGCCCTGCGCGCTTCACGCTTCTTACGATACGCTACGTCTTTGTCCACTAGAACTTCAGTATACGCAACCTTCTTGGCGCTGATGGCGTGGGAGCTGTTGACAGCACCTATGGTACCGGAAAGAGACACCTCCAGTGGGGCTTCCTTCTTCTTTCGAATTGCGTGCTTCTTGTCATCAAATACCGAGGATACCGTATCCTTGCCCAGCCTCAGTTTCTTCAACTGGTGAAGGATCTTCTTCTTCCTTCGTTCCAATTGCTCTGGAGCCAAACCCTTCTTATTTTTGTGCAATCTTTTCTCCAACCGCTGGATCTGTTTTTCTCTATCATCCAAGACGTTTGGCCTATTCGTTATGGGGGTTGGTGATATTTGGACAGCGCACGATGTTTCATACCTAGAATGGGTGCTACCTTTCTCGAATATGCTGTTATCGAAGACATCTTCGTCGTATAGATTCCACGGTTCGTGTGTGTCTTTACTTTCCGAGCATTGGACGTCAGTATCTTTGAAGGAATTAGATTCGGCGTAGTAATACTTCAAACCGCCTGCTAATTGGTAGAAAATGTGCTTGTCTTCTTCCTCCTCTACGACATTGGTGGACGATACTGGCAGCGCGTTTACTGAAGACATCCGTATGCCGACCGTGGTTGATTGGGTGCTGCTCCTCTTGATGTTGCGCTTGATGTTGAACATTTGGACAATTGTTGGTTTGTTACCCCAAGGCATCTCAGATTTGATTAGTTTCTTATTTTCATCATCATCACTTTCTTCCTCCATGGAACCTCGTTGGACAATCATCGATGCTTTGTCGTCTTCTGAACTGCTGATAGTCTTCGGCATTTGGTCGTAGGAAGTCGCGCGGTCTTTGATTGGTTTCCGAGCTTCTGGTACAATTGACCAGGTGATCGCGCCAGATGCCTTTAGTTTCTTTCTCGGTGGGTTCTTCACTTCTTCTTCAACAGGGTCCACCAGATTATTAGAATCTTCTTCGTCGACGCGTGATAGCTCGTCTGATCTGAATTGGTACTTTGGTGGTTCGTGCTTAGAGCTGAAGTCTTCCAATACTGTGACAATCAAGTTGTGCTTCATCAGCAATTCTTGGAATTCTGAAGTTTGCGTGCAGGGTATGTCATCTTCGAGAATCCCTGCGCACGCTTCGACCATTTTTATTTCTCCTTCTGGTGCAATATCTTCAATGCATATGTCTTGCGATGGGCTTCTCTTTACATCATCAATTTCCGTTGAAGAATTCAGCATTCGTATGTAGCTATGCTCCAACATTTTCGGTAAGATTGCTTCTAGAAGCCTCTGTAATTCCTTCTGATTGATTCTAACTTCTTTCTTGCCTCTTCTAGGGTAGGCTTCAGCATCTTGGTGGTTACTTATTAAAGGAAGTGAACCTCTAGGTCTTCTGTAGTGGTTATACCTACTCTTATAGTGGTGGTAGACTTGAAAATCTCTCTTGAACACACGTTTGCTGTCTTCTGAGGTGATGTTGGTCGCTGAGGCACTCTTGCGTTCTCTCCTGTGGTGCTTCTTCTTTTTCTTCTTCCTCTTCCTTCTCCTCTCCTGGGAGTCTGTCAACGGCATCTTCTGTACTACTCCATAATTCCATATGTGACTCATCGTTGTGGATACTGTGCAAAAGTGGGCTTCCGACTCGTCTTGTTTGGGCTTGTTCCTAGCGCATACCTTATGAGCGGAACCCCCTTCGTTTGAACTTGTTTGTCCACAGCTTTCGTTGCACGTCTTGCATGGTGGCTTACGCTTCTTAGCTGGTCTTTTGAGTTTGTCAAAGATAGATGGTTTGTTAGATGGTTTAGCACCGTCGTCGCGATCGTGGTCTTCGCCATCTTTCGGTTTACGTCTGGCATCTTCACGCTTGTGGTCCTTATCAGCTTGCTTCCTCTCCCTTCTTAACTGCTTCCGTTCTTCCCTGATCTTCATCGCTTCCTCACTAGCGGCGATCCAGTCCTCTTCTTCTCTCGAGCAGAGGTACCTTTGTTTCTCTTCATCGCAGCACTGGATACCAGCATCCCTTATCTTCTGCCACGAGATGATCTTCTTCTTGGGTTTTGGGTCACCTCCAGCTTTCTTGGGTTCGTCGCCGGGCTTCTCTGGATCGTTTTCGGTTTCAGTTTTAACAGTTTGCGTCGATCTGCTCCCGCCAATCTTCTGTAAGGCTTCTCGAAGCTTAGAGGGCGCCGTAAGCACCAAACGATTCTTTAAATATGAGATTTTAAACTGATCCAGTTTGTCTTTGACGTCAGCCGCTTTGAGGACGAACTTAAAACCTCCACAATCGCAGTCGATCTCTTCATTCTCATCCAAGTCCACAAGGACTTCTTCTGGGGAGTCATCGAGCGACTTCTTCTTCGGCTGGATCTTCTCTCCGCTTGAGGATCGTTTCCTCTTCGGGCTTGGTTCCTCCGGGCCGCTGTCTTCAACGGTGGGTTTGTCGGCGGCTTTTGTGAAAGTACGTGGGACACTTCTAACATCTTGTTTGGGTTTTTGTACACCAGGATCAGATGCCCGACTCTCGACTTTTGGTTTTGTTGGACTCTCGACTATTGGCTTTGTTTCACTCTCGACTATTGGCTTTGTTTCACTCTCGACTTTTGGTTTTGTTTCCCGCTCGAATGTTGGTTTTGTTTCACGCTCGAATTTTGGTTTTGTTTCACTCTCGACTTTTGGTTTTGTTTCTTGTGTATATCTTGTCGGTTCAGACCGGGTTTGTTGAACGACTGGCCGTTGTTCCTCTTCTTCTTTCTCCTCGGGTTCTTCTTGCTTAGGTCGTGGTCGGATCGGTGGTAGTTCCCAGTCGTCCGAGTGGGTGCTAGCCTCGTAGGCAGGTTCGTCAGAATCGTCATCATCGTCAGGAGGTGGTGCTGATTGCTGCTTAATTGGCGGCCTAGCCTTCGTGGGCTGCCAATCGTCTGTCACCTCTGGTATCGGTTTTATTTCAGGTTTCACAACTGGTTTTGGTGGTGTTTCTTCTTCTTCTTCCTCTGGTTTCTCCTCTGATTTATGTTCTGATACCTCATCAGGCTCATGTTCTGACGCCACATCAGGAGGCACGTCTTCCTCAGGCGGTAACTCGAATTGTTGTAGATCTAACGATGGCAGCGGTTCCAACGAAGGTATCGGTGACCAAGTCTCCTCAGCTACTGACGGTTCCGACTCATCAGGCTTCCCAGACTCTTCCGTCACGCCGCTATCTGCGGTGCTGACCGACCCCCCCTCGATGCTGGCGAGGGACGTGCTATCGTCACCCTTGACGCCCTTCTTCTTCTTCTTTTTCTTCTTCTTCTTCTTGACCTTCTGTTCTTCTTCCTCCACGTTGCCGCTGCCCAAAGAGATCCTCATGAAGTCGCTCAGGTCTTCGGAGCCATCCGCTTTCGCGCTCTGCTCGTGGAACTGGTCCTCAGTTATCTCCGCGACCATTCTTATCTCCTCAGGCGTCGCGCAGACGTCGTACTTGTCGTTGGCCAAGGATCTGGCGATCTTCTCGAATTTGGGCGTGTCCAGATGGAGTTCCTCCGCGTTATCATCGTTCACGTAACCTAGCTCTAGGAGGCAGGCTTCTGTGTCGGGTAGGTTCATCCTGAGCTGAAACATGAGCCTGCGGTGTAAGGATTCTGGCATGTCGTCCCTTAGCGTATTCGGTTGTAACCCTGAAAAAAATAAAGTAAATCTGCAAACTAGTAAATACCTTCTATGTACTGCTCTGAACAATAAACTAAAAGTCTCAAAAAGTGTGTCTGCGTCGTGCTTTTTGGGGTTTTGTACCCTAAACTACCCACACTTGTCTGAAATCGATCGTAACCCCTTCAAACTTGGCATTTAGGTGTTTTGAATGACGCTTAATCTATATATGGTATTTTGGATCAGCCATTTTGAATTTTGCAATGTTTATGCCAGAATTAGAAGGAGAAAGCTTCACTTAAAAGCACCCACTATGAAAGGGACGATCACTAACTTTTCAACACAGGTCAAATACTTGGGGGTTACCCTGGATCACAAACTTAGCTGGAAAGCCCACATTGACAAGACTAGAGCCGCCAGAGCGACATGGTCATGTAACAAACTGTTCGGTAAAAGTTGGGGCCTTGCCCGAGGATGATGTACTAACTCTACTCCTCTACTCCCTATCCAAAGCCATGGGCCTTTCTCCAACCATCTTCCAGGAGGAAGTTCACGCAATTGACTTATGTGCCTAGGAATGTTCCCATAGGAAGTTACAAAGGGCAAACATCTACATATGCTCAGACGGTCAGGCGACATTAGAAGCGCTGCAATCAAAAGCCCACAAATCGAAAACTGTCTGGGACTGCAAACTTTCCCTGGAAAAACTTGCCAAAGAGAACAAGGTTTCACTGATGTGGGTTCCAGGACATTCAGGGATCGAAGACTATGAACAACCCGACATCCTAGCCAGAGAAGGCTCTGAGACTCCCTTCTACGGCCCTGGACCCTGTTGCGGAATCACAAAGAGCCACATCAGGAAGATGGTACAAAACTGGGAAGATAAAGCTAACCGAGCTAACTGGGAAACATCACCTGACATGAGACAAGCTAAGGCTACCGTAACCTTCTCCGTCTCCAAGGCCAGACAGTATCTCCAGTTACAAAAACCAGACCTTCGACTGATTACAGGTCTCCTTGCAGGATATTGTTCACTGAGATACCATCTCACAAAGATTGGACGGGCAAACAACGCAGACTGTAGATTCTGCGGGGGGTAATGTGACGCTCTATTGCACACAAGACAAAACCACTTGGGAGCCACCGTCATGGAACCAGCAGAGCTGACACAACTTACTCCTTGAACAATTACTGATTTCGTGAAAAGGCTCAACATCGAAGGAATGTATGAGGGAAATACAAAATATCTTTTAGGTCAATATCGAAAGGCACAGATGCCATACAACCCAACTCTACTATACCATACCATGCCAGAACTAGATTCAGCGTAATTCAAAACGCCTAAATGCCCCAAAAAAAGCATGACGCAGACATAGGACGTTTTTGGACTTTTAGTATGTTGTACAGGGCACCAAATAGGAGGTGATATATATACACCAATTTGCAGAATTACTTTATTTTTTCATGGTTTTGGTTGAATTTAGTGAAAAATTACTGGGCAATTACCACTGAGCTATCAGGTTTGATTCGAACTCCGACATTCGTCAGCATTGGAGGTATCCCCATCGGCTTTAACCTTCTCTTCCAGTCGAGCATTGGTATCAGAGCTACGTCCTTGTATTGCGGATGCAGCTTTCTTACGCCAGACTTCAGATACATCCTTCTCTTGTAGCCTAAGAAGAGTCTATCTGCATAGACCGTGGTGTGTGCGTACTTCGCGCATGGATCAGTAACTCCTCTGTTGACGACCTGATCGTGGATAGTGGAGAAGTAGATTTGGACATCGGATTTGAACAGCAAACCGCTGTTGTGTTTAGCTTCATCGCCAACCCTGTTCGAGTACATCTCAATGAGGTCAGTGAGCGACACCTGGCCTGCCGTTTCGTCGGGATTCTTCACGAAACCTTTGAGGGTCTTCTTCTTCAGGTCTTGGAAGAGGAGAATAACCTTCGAGACGATGGTCCTCACGGCCGGGAACGACTCTATCAAGTAGACTTCAATTTAGTGTCATTAAATCCTTACTACATATTGACGGTAGCTGATACGTACTTACTTTGGTATCTGCTTCGTCCAAACCCATCTCTGACACGGTGTCCTGGTTCCAATCCACGGAGCTCTCAGCGGCGACTCTGATGGTTGACGACGAGGTTATTAAGTTATCGGTTTCTGTAGATTCTGTACACTCCTCAATAATGGTCGGCGAGTAAATCCTCGCTGGTCTACAGTCTTCCTCCTGTTCGCAATGTTCCATGGAAGATCCGGAGACGTTAACGCACATTAGGTATTTCCTAATGAAAGAGTACACTGAGGAATTGGTAGACGGCTTATGGAATACCTCACTAGACTTATCCCCATGCTTGGAACCAGCCTTGGTCTTCCGAAACCGCCCAAACCTCGCTGTCGAGGTACTCGCACCGGAAGACGACGAATCCGTCACCATCTGATTCTCTTGAACAATAAAAGCTTCACTATCAGTCACATCGTGGACGTTCTTATTATAGAACAGAGGAACCACGGTCATCAACGAGTCCCTTAGACTCTTTATCTCTCTCTGGTCTTTGGTCTTCCGTTTGTCCTCCTTGTACTTCTTCAAATTCTTCTTCATCATCTTATCCTGCTCGTTGATCTCTTCAGTGAACTTCTCCAGGAGGAGCAATCTCTCCCAATACGGCCAATCTTTCTCTATATGCTTGAAAACCTGATCGCTGCTCGGCTTCGCGTTTGTCACCGATGGTGTATACGCTGGTAAGCTCTTCGGACTACACCTTGATGTGCTCGAGATGTTCCGACCAAGAAAACTGGACGATTTCGTTGGTACGTCCGATTTGTTGGTTATGTTCGGCGTGGTCATCGTACGCCCTCTGTCTATCAGGGCGGTTTTGGTTATATTCACAGGACTGGAGTTCCTCGAGTCGTCTTTGAACCTTTGCGCGAACTTCCTAAAGGTTTGGTTTCGTTTGGGTCTCTCCTCGCTTGAGGTTAGCGACGCCTTGGAGTTGCTTTGGTTGGATTCCTCCGTTTTGTTTGAGGATCTTCTAAAGAGGCTTCTCCTGACTGGTTTTGGTTTTTCTTGTTTGTCGTTAATCGGATCCTCCACCTTTGGATCATCTTTCGTCCGTTTGGTATCTTTCGATATCGGTGTTCGTTTCTCATCGGTAGAAGTGATAGTTTTCGCTGATGGTGGGTTCCCTTCTTTTCTCTTCAGTGGGAACCCCACAGGTTTCTTTGTCTTAATCAAGTTTATATCTTCCGCATTTGCTTTCTCTTGATGCTCTTTAGCCTTCTTCTGGCTTTCGTCAATAGAAATCTTCCTTTTGACATCCACCGTACTCATCTTCCTCAACTCCTTTGATTCCTTTATGGCATCCCTTACTTCCTTCATAACGTCCTTGCCTTTGCTAGAGTATTTCCAGGCTTCTTCCTTGGAACTCGTCGATACGCTTCTCCTTTCGTCTTTTACTTTCTGGCCTCTCGATTTCTTTTCCTCTTTTGCTTCAGTTCCTTTCGGCTTCCTCTCTTCTGTTACATCATGGCTTCTTGGCTTCCTTTCTTCTTTTCCTTCATAGCATCTTGGCTTCTTTTCCTCTTTTACACCCTCCTTATTTTTAGCATCGATTACCATTGAACTCAATTTCCTCAACTTGATTTTAGGGTTATCATCCTCAATCGTCGATGGTTCCTCTTTATCGATGACAGTTCTGGTTGGTCTAACCCTTGCTTTGCTAGCCTTATTGGTCACTAGATTCTTACTGGGTGTCGCAGAAATAATGGAAGACCTCAACTGGAGGTATGTCTTCTCTTGCACAATCTTTTTCAATCTTTCCTCTTCCTTTGCCTTCAAGCTCTCAATGTATTTATACCTATCCGTATAGCTATTTGACGCTTGGAGATTAGGCTTAGTTCTCGTTGGTTTCAGGTCATGGGCAACGCTCGGTATGGCTTTTAACTTCGTCCTCTTCAGTTCTTCATCGAGGCGCACGTTAACCAAATGGTTGACCACGCTTTTGGAGATGTCGACCTTTTGTTTGGAGTCTTGCGATTGCAGGTGTTGTGATTGCGTCCTAGGCGTGGATGTCGAACTCCTCGAGGTTTGGACATTCCTGGCGTCTTTAGATTGGTATTGCTTTATTGATTTTTGGCATTCTTCGATGATGGTTTTCGAAGGATTGTCACTCTTGCTTCGCTTCTGGCGTATGGAGTCGTACCTACTGGTTGTTCTACCAATGGTGGCCCTTCTAGAGGTGGTCGGGTGGTCGACTATCGTCGTATCAGGTTCTTCACATATTGGTTTCTTATCATCTGGTTTGAGTTGAATCTTTTTGATAGGTCTAGTATCTTCAAACTTCGCTTCAGAGGTGCTCATATTAGCTTCCGACTGTTTTTTTCTTCTCTTCTTCTCCTCTGCTTTCCTCCGTTCTAAATTACTGAACGTACCATACATGACATCATACGTCAAGAAGCTTGGATACCTATGCGAGCCATCTTTCTGCATGAGCATGCTGCTATCGCTTTCTAACGCACTAACAGTTTGTGTTGTGTCAGCCGTCGTGCTGGAAACATTCGAGGTTTCATCGCTCTTGTTGCCATGCAAAGGTATCGTCTTCATCTTTCCGAAAAACTGGAAATTCTTCTTCAGATTCGATTTGTTCTTCTGGAGGAAGTTGTACCATTCCACGAAGAGGGGGTACATATCTTCTGACATACAGAGTGTCCCGCTGGTGCTGATGTAGCACTGCCTGCGACTGTCTGTGCTGTTTTCTGTGTAAGAGGACGTTCTGGATTCGTATTTGGGTAGAACCAACTCGTCGGTGCTGTCTGATGACTTGTAGTGACTGCTGAAGAGCAGCATGGTGTCGGTTCTATCGACCGGGTTCGGTGTGGTTGCTTCGATGGACATGTTGCTCTCTTTGATGGAATACTCGGATTGGACATCGGCTGAAGTGTTATCACCATCGTGGTCGTATACTTTGACAGGACACACAACATACTTCTGACTTGTTGGGACGAAATATACAGTAGACGTTAGTAGATGATGCAACCTTGTTTTTGTAGTTTTCTTGCTTTTCGTGTGACATCTTTTTCTTGGTTTTCTTGCTTCTGCCCATGAACTCTGAAAGCATAAAGAGATGATGTCATCACAACAAAAGTTGAAATAAGGAAGTAAGAAACATACAAGTTAGTTTTTCGTTATAGTTAAGTCATAATAACTATGTACTTACTTCTTGTGTTGAAGAACGTTCTTGGTAGTTTCTGAACCCGACTATAAGCTTCCTCGGGGTTCTGTGGTGCTTGCATTTCGCCCTTGTCTTCGCTAAGCTATAACTTATAGGAAATCCGTACATCATACATCATTTGTTGAAGATGTAATCCATAATGCGAGTATTTCTCGACTTTAGTGCTTGTCTTACAGCATAATTTTGATATTTTGGACGCCGAAATTTGTATTTGCGATTGACTTTGAATTTGGCAAACTATGGAATGTCAAAATTGCTTGGCAACTGAATTTTCTGCAGCATCTACGTCGGCCATTGAGATGATATAAGTTAGCCGACGTTTGCGAGTATTGAAATGTCAATTCTATTTGTCGAAACGCAATACGGTTACACTGTGACAGATTTGGTTGCCTATCTCAAAGGCATAGTTTTGTCGGTAAAACTGAAACGACTTATAGTCGAAATCACGAGTGCTGCAAATTACTCATCGCTTATAAGTGTATGAACCAAGATTTTTGCGTATCGCTCAGCTTGATTGTTGTGCATAGGCAACCGAACATAGATCACTGTAAATACGTTGCCTACCGAGGCGGATATTATAGAAATTAAATTAATATTGCTATTATCTTTACTAATTAAATAACCTTTAAATAACCATCACCATAGATCTTTTATTAAGCGGCTTACCTTTCAACGAAAACATTTTTGCTAACATGCGGTCACGTTCAATATTTACGTTCAGTATTAGAGGTTAGAAACGTTAGAAATGTCATTCTAAGAAAAGACGTACTTTTTCGCTGGGCGCATTTAATTTGTACAGCAGATGTATCATAATCATTCTATTGCGTTCTAACACACGGCAATGTATAGGAATGAAATGTAGCGTATGAGGAAAATAACGGCAGAAATCGATGAGTAATTTGCAGCACTGGTGAATTCGACTATACCTACATAAACACATTTTGACAGCTGTGTTAGGATGGTGTTAGATTATGTAATTGTGTTACTACGCACTGTAAACAATCTTCCAAAACTTTTACTTATGGTAAGTCATATTAGATAATACAATGAACAGAATTCGCTAAAACGAACGAAAGAGTCGCCCCCTCGTTGTAAAAGAGTGAGTAACTCTAAACGGGATACGGTGTGGCCAGTATTGGTAAACTAGTGCATTTGTAAACCTATATCAATATCCCGAAAAACTAAATGTTTGGGCTGGTATTCTAGGCAATCATTTAGTTGGTCCATTCTTTATCGATGGATCTCTTAACGCCCTAAACTACCTTACTTTGCTGCAAGAGCAAGTACTTCCCGACATTTATAACATTCCCGGAGTAGATCAGGATGATGTTTGGTTTCAGCAAGACGGCTGTCCTGCTCATAACGCGGCCAGGGTGCAAGAGTTTTTAACAACCGCATTTCCTCACCGTCTTATTAGAGGGACAGCCGACATTCGTTGACCCCCAAGATCACCTGATCTGTCTCCGAACGATTTTTTCTTGTGGGGTTATCTAAAAAATACCATTATGTTGATGAAGTCAATAGGGCACATAATTTACAGGAGTTGAGGGCAAAAATTACAGAAGCTGCCAACACTGTAACAGCCGAAACGCTCTCTGGCGTGAGGGAGAACTTCTACAAACGGTTCAGTTACTGTCTTGCAGCGCAAGGCGAAATCTTGAGCCCGAGATAAAATATTGTTTTTTTAATTGTTTATTCGTAGTAGAATATTAGTTAATTTATATTTTTTTTTAGAATAGCGTATTAAACGCATATCAAGTCAGCATACTGGTCTAATGTAACTCCATTAACACACTGGCCGTGCATTTATTTGTTATTTCCAAGAAGAGTGACGTTGGAGTGACGTCGGAGTGATTTTGAACAATCTCGAAGTCCTCGACTTTGTTTATACAAGTTGGCGTAAAAGTCATCACCCTATTTTCTTAGCTAATAATTCTGGTTATAGTCAGAGAGCGGAATTTAATGTACCTACATCCTCCATTTGTAAGAACAGTATTGTTTGTTTTTAGTATGGTTTCTAAATGAATGACCTACTTCACAGTAGGGGTGAATATAAAAGTTTTTTTACAAACACCTACAAACCAAAACTAGTTATCACGAACAAAGAACATAGATATAAACCGTTGATTATGTATACATATAACATATAGCGGATCTCCGCTATTGTTCAATTATGCAACTGTCAAAAGTGACAAATGCCAAACTTATACTTATGTAACGGTTATGTTCTACGTTGCAATCTGATTTGTTCCTCACCACAAGAGCATATAGATGGCGTTTGATACAAAACGGAAAAATCTAGTCCTCTCAGTTTTTTTTCTCTGACAGATCGCCATCAATCAAATCTCTGAGTCACATTGGAACTTCTAAATTAACAATGGTTTAACTGTCAAGCTCCTTCAATCTTATAGAAACCATTATGGAGAGACGAAATTATAAAGATATTTAATAAGAATTAGCCCCGAACTACTCTTAACAATGCGCAAGGATGAAGATACCAAATTTGAGCGTCAGTTCTCAAACTCAAACTTCACTATGAACGAGAACCCGAAATCATTATTCTCCAAGAAGCCGAAGAGGTCGAAAACACCGAAACGCCTCGCATCAACCAACCCATTCGATGATGAGGCATCTTTCAACCACGTAAGATACCCATCATTTATAGTCCCAGTGGGGACACACCAAAAAGACACGATGGAAGAGAGAAATAAAGACAAAAACAAGAAGAAACAAAGTATAAGTAAACAAATGCAAATTATGGTTAAACCCACATTCTCCGAGCATGAACTGAAGAAATTTGACGAAGAAATCGATGATACGATCATAGAGATCATGAAATATCAAAACATCATGGAGGATCCGACACGTTTAGACTACAACGAATCAGAAGAACTCATACGATGTCAAAGTCTGATGACAGCGACCACGGAGCCTCTACTACCAACAATAGAACCCATAAACATAACCCCCATAAAGAAAAAACCACAGAAGCTATCGTATTCTGTCAACTACAAATGGATATCGAAGCAAGCAAGCATCTGCAAGACACCAAACAAAGAAAGAACGAAGATGTTCGTTTCGGGTAGTCAATTCTCCATCCACACCATCATGAAGTCGCTTCTATCACGCGCTGTGACTTCAAAAGCGAAGGACCCCAAAAAGATGCATTGCATCTACGATGTCGATAGCTTGAGCTCGGAGACAATCCTCCAAGATGGGCTCAAAGAACGCGGTATCAAGTCAGGGAAAACCACGAAGAGTTTCATCGATAAATCCATCATGGTGGGAACCCCAAACTGTACAAGCGATTGCAATCGTAGCATCATGGTTGGACCATCGGTCTTAATAGAAGGAAATAAAGCAGATCAAAGCACGAACACAGAAGACCCTAATGCATCCAAAAAAATCCAAACGATGAACCACAATTCCTCCACAAATAACTCCTCAGTCTACAACTCACACTCCAGGATGTTCACGATCTTCCGTATGGCGAAAGAGTCGCCGAAGCGAGACCATAGAGTGTCGCCAAAGCGAGACCATCAAGTAAGTACGTATTCCTCAGCAAGCAAAGCATCCAGTTCCTTATGTTTCCCACTCTTCCAGAAAAGCCCGACCTACACCAGTACGAGGAAAAACCAGAGCACGATGACCAACATGAAGAGAATGGTGGCCAAGATCACGAGGCGATCGAAAAAGTCACATCACCAACCGAAAAACTCAACAGATTAAAGACAATTGCCAATAAACCTTACTACTATGCCCATATCCATCACCACATGGGCGATGGGGATGCTCGCATCTTCAAGAATGTAGAAGTAATAGCGTATCCTTTGATGAAGCACACCTTTAAGCCGATCCCAGGTTTCTGTGGCATGGAAGATAAGATCTCCAGTGATAGCGATGACCAATCGACCATGGAGAAGAGGCAAAATGAAGGAAGGGGGTCCCCAAAAAAGACATACGCGGATAGGAAGATGTCCTGTGTTCCAAAACCACAAGTGAAGGATGTGAAGCCAAAAAGGGAGGCGTACAGACCAAAGCGTTTTCCAGTGAAGAAGGTGATCGAGAAACCTCACCAGAACCAAACTAAGACATGCCCAGCTCGGATCAAGCAGGCTTCTCCAGTCCCAGAAACGAAATTCCTAAAGATCCAAGACGACGTCATTGATTTAATCAAGAAATTGCCGATGAAACCTCCTAGGCCACCTAGAAAACCCACACCGCCAGCTTCATCTTCGTCGAAATCTCAGCAAAATCGAAGGCCACAGGAGAGGAACCCTTGGAGAAACACTACCAGTCCAAACAAGCTTCCACTGGTTAAGGTGAAATCGTACGCTGACAGAGAGAATCAGCCCATCATAGCAGGCTTTGAGAAGGATATGAAATCCTCAAAGGAATTACTCCATACGCCTGAGGAAGCAGGATGTAAGGCAAGAAACACCAGTCGTACGCCTTCTCCGAAAAGAAGACCCACATCATCAAAAAGTGTAAATTCGGATGCGATTCATGCAACGCAATCGATGAGTCCTATAGAGGAGAGCAAGCTTCTGGGAAAAATTTGCTCAGCAAGGGACAATCTCAGCAAGTACACAGTCCAATCCATGGATCTTCTAAAACCAATGATAGAAGGAGGGAAGCTACCGAGCATCGAAGGCCTATTGGATGATTACCTCATGAAGAGTGGAGAACTGCAAACGAGCAACCAAAATCTGATGTCAGTGCTGATGCAGCAACTCTGCTTGAACTATGAGTTGAACAGGCATCTGGATGCCACCATAAAACGTATAAATGATGGTACGAATGCCAACGATTATAAACTGGAGCGTCCGGACTTGCAGAATTTGATGAGAGACGCTGAACTGATCAGTAAACCTGGAAGAAAGGACGAAAAGGCCATAGAAGAGATCAGCAGTGAGGATACGAAGAAGTCGGTAGAAAAAAGGATGAAGAAATCGGTAAGTATTAGATGTTTTAATGCCATAATCTTCTTCGTAATGCTCGTTATAGTTGAAACACCAAAAGCAGAAGGCTGAAATCCTGGAGTTCTGCCAGGTCTTAAGGCAACTCAGGAGGGAAGATGAGCAGCAAGAATCGAATGAAGTGAAAGTGAGGATGGAGGTCGAGACGGTGCCGTCTCCTCAGCAGTCTTCAAAGTTGACCACAGAAGACATGGAGGAAAAGATTTTAGAAAGGTTGGAGCCGAAACCAGAGGTAACGTTTCGAGGCAACGACCTTTTAAAAACCTTTTAATAAGTTGCTTCTCGCCACATTTCAGAATTCTCGTGAAGAGATCATGACTAAGCATCTAAAACTAATGGCTAGGAAGTTAAAAGAAAGCGGGATCATCCACATCGATTCCTTAGAAGATGAACTCGATGGGTTGGTGGAGAAATATTACCAGGCTAAATCTGAAAATAGTCTCGAGTCCAGCACATTAAAGAACGTTTCTTCATGCTTCAGCGACGTGCAGGTGAAGGAAGAGGTTCAGAATAAGTTGGAGGGACGCAAACCGTTGAACGTACAGAGGATCTTGCACGAAATGACCGCCATGGTCAAGAAAAACTTGAAAGAGGCCATCGAGAGTAAAGCTCCAGAGGCTTCCGTACAAGAACTACTGGACATAGAAGCGATTCTTGCCCACCATGAAAAGAACATGAAGGACTTACACGTTGGGCGAAAAGTCCATGACAACCTACCAGTTGTTTGCCAACCATTACTTCAGCTTCAGACGGAGAAGAAGCCCACTCAAGCAAATTCCACCATACCAGTCATCCACATAAATAAAGATGCCAAGAAGACACCACAAAAACCCAAAGACCCAATCGGTGTCCTTCATCTTTTACACACGCAATCCTTCACATCTACCAGTACCATCAACAGTATGGTCAATCAGTTGTCTGAAATATTCGTAGATATAACAGATGACAAACCATTACAAAAGAAGAATTCTATTCACTGCAGCAAAAGCGACAATATGAATGCTGGTATGAAAGCCTCTACTCATAGCCAATCGACACTAAGAGCTGTTAGCTCCTTAACATCTAAAATAACTCACCCTCCTCAAAATTTTGACACGAAAAAGGAAGAAAACACAAGCAATGATGCCCCATCTTTAGAAAATACTGAGAAAGCCATTGCGTCTTTAAAAGTTTCAATCGAACCATGCTCTAGTCATCACGAAAAGAAAGTTATGGAGATTGCAGCCAAAGAAGATGTTCCATTGCCTAAAGCTGAAACCAAGAGAAGCCTGCGTAGGAAGTCGAAATATAAGGGAGAAACAAAGGTAGCTGAGGATGTTATGCCCTTGACTAAGACTGGTACCAAGAGGACCTTTCGTGACACGAGAGATAAAGAATCGAAGATAATTCCCGTTGAATTGCCACCAAAAAGGAGTAATACAAAGACGAACTTGCATGATGTCTTAATGAAGATGGACCATGAAGAAGCCAAGCTAGTCCAAGATGAAACATCATTGAAAAAGACTGACACAAGGAGGAAGTTGCATGATATCTTAACAGAGATGGACAAGGAAGAAACAGATGTAGTCCAAGGTGAAACACCATCGAAAAAGGGCGACACAAAGAGGAATCTGCAGGAAATCTTATTAACAAAGATGGACAAGGAAGAACCAGAGGTAGTCCAAAATAAAACACCATCGAAAAAGAGTGACACAAAGAAGAATTTGAAGGAAATCGTATTGCCAAAGACGGACCAAAAGGAACCCGTGGTAGTCCAAGGTGAAACACCATCGATAAGTAGTGACACAAAGTGGAATTTGCAGGAAATCTTATTAACAAAGATGGACAAGGAAAAAACAGAGGTAGTCCAAGGTAAAACACCATCGAAAAAGACTGATACAGAGAGGAAGTTGGATGATATCTTAGCAAAGCTGGACAAGGAGGAAACAGATGTAGCCCAAGGTGAAGCACCATCGAAAAGGAGTGACACAAGGAGGAATTTGCAGGAAATCTTATTAACTGATACAAAGAGGAAGTTGGATGATATCTTAACAAAGATGGACAAGGAGGAAACAGATGTAGCCCAAGGTGAAGCACCATCGAAAAGGAGTGACACAAGGAGGAATTTGCAGGAAATCTTATTAACTGATACAAAGAGGAAGTTGGATGATATCTTAACAAAGATGGACAAGGAAGAAACAGAGATAGTCCAAGATAAAACACCATCGAAAAAGACTGATACAAAGACGAATTTGAAGGAAATCTTATTGCCAAAGACGGACCAAAACGAATCCGAGGTAGTCCAAGGTGAAACACCATCGAGAAGTAGTGACACAAAGATGAATTTGCAGGAAATCTTATTAACAAAGATGGACGAGAAAAAAACTGAGGTAGTCCAAGATGAAACACCATTGAAACGGACTGATACAAAGAACAACTTGCATGATGTCTTACCTGAGGATGGCTTCCCTTTGAAGAAGACAACCACAGTAAATAATTTGCGTGAAGTGGTAGCCGTTAAGGAGAAAGAAGACAACAAAGAAGAAGCAAAGTTACCAGTGGAGAAAGCCATACTAAAAGAAGGAGAAGCTCCACTAGTGAGCATCCTAACTCCTCCCGTGAGGAAGAAGACTATTAAAAAGAAGAAAATGCATGAAGCGTCCACTATGATGGACGAAACCGACATACAAGGCCTAATTGTAGCCAAAGCCGAGATGGAACCTCACTACGCGAAGATTTTAATAGAGGTAATCAATGCTATGGACGTAAAGGAAGATAGCAGTAACCAAGAAGCCCTTCTGTCAATAGAAGATATCGTTTCTGATCAAAAGCCAAAGAAGTTAGCCGTCAAGCATACTAAAGAGACAACTGAAGACTTATTGCCTTCTACCAGAAATAGTGAAACCAGAATTTTTGCACCAAGCTTAATGCTTGATGAAGAAGGTACTCAGAAGGTACAACATGGATGCACACAAGATGATTATGCTTCCCTTGCACCAACTGGCGGGTATGCTGATAAATGGTTGAAGAGGACAGGAAGAAACAGAAAGCTGGGGTATGCGTCACCATCAAAACGACCCGAAGACGGTGACATCATGGCTACAAAGTTAAAGAACTTAATAGATCTGGAAACCGATAAAAGATATAACCGGACTGTGAAAGATGGTGAAGGAAACCATGCCGATGGCGTGGATGATTTGAAACTTAAACAGCGGAAGGTCTCGACACCGACACAAGTACAATCGGGTGATAACTTGGTGATGAACCAAAAGAAACTGTCACGCAGTATGATCGTCCAAAAGACGAGAATTACCAAAGATGCCGGGACTGTCATGGATGGTGCTAAAGGAGTCATCCAGAGGAAGCATTTGGAGATCAGTACCTCCAAACAGAATAGGTACTTGGTGCCTGAGGTGATTGTCGAATTGGCAACCATTCCCCAAAAGACAGTTGCCAAAGGGAATACCACCATAGGCGGCATAGGCAAGACAAAAGTGAATACCAAAAGAAACACGAATGGAAACAACAAAGGGAACACTAAAGGTAATACCAAAGGAGTCACCATTCGAGAAATCCATGAAGGATGTTCCATAGAAGAAGTGGCATCAGAACCAGTGCCCAGCAGACCTGTCATCAGCAGACCAGTGCTGCAGAATCCTAAGTCAAACGACGTCCTCATCGGTGCTAAAATGAAGACGATACAAGACTTCTTTGGTATCGCCCCATTGCACCAAATTGAAGCAAGCCTCCAAACTGAACCAAATCTAATTCACCAAGTGAAGACAAATGATGATTTGCCTATACCATTAGAAGACTTAAAGAAGCCCGAGGACGTCTTGATGGAAGAATTCAAGGCAAGGACCATAAAATCTGTTATTGAGTCAATAATCCACGAAATGACTACTAGAGACGCCCCACCCGCTAGGCAACCAACCATCGCAAAGCTTAACTCCGTAGATAAGGACACGAATACTAAGATGTTTGCAACTGTATTGCCAAAACCAGAAAACCTACAAATTGAAACAAGACTCAACGGTGTCGATTTTAATCTTCCAACAGACTGCCAGGCGGTGGGAGGTGCTAAATTCAACGTCTTCTACAACTTCCCTCAAGAAGAAGCGGTTGGGAAGTGGCCAAATAGGATCAGCTATAAGCTAGTTGAAGACAGGCTCAATGATGAGGATAGCTACCTAACAGAATCTTTAACTTTTGTGAAGCGAACGAAAATAGATGGACGATCTCGTATGTACTTTGAAGGACGCCAGAAAGAAGCTGAAGAACTCAGGGCTAAACAACGCTTCGATAGGATCAGACCGAGGAGGAATGAGTTCAACGGTAAGACAAAAGAGGAAATATTACAGGAGGGCATTGATAGATACAAGACGTTGTATGGTGTTGGTCATAAACCCTTGAGCGCGGACCAGAGGCGTCAAAAGGTGAAGACCAAGCTTGAAGATGGCAACAGGAGAGTCCACAGTGATTATGCGGGGTCCAGTAGCCAACGAACAGAGAGGAGGAAGATGACCAAAGAGGAAATACTGAGGAGAGACGAACTCCTGATGAATAGACACCAAGGCAAGGCTAGAACGAGATTGCCTAGGCCGATACTCAAACGACAAGACTGCGGGGTTAAAATCAGGAAGACGAAACAGTTGTTACACCATACTGCTCCTCCTAAACTTGAACCCCATGCAGCCCAAAGCAAAGATATCAAGGTGTGCTTCAGGAAAGATCAAGGAACTAATGTGCATAATAAACAACCCCACGTAAAGCCAGTCTACACCAAACAACTTCCCACCAGACAACTCCCCACCAGACAACTCCCCACCAGACAACTCCCCACCAGGCAACTCCCCACCAGACAACTCCCTACCAGACAACTCCCTACCAGACAACTCCCCACCAGACAACTCCCCACCAGACAACTCCCCACCAGACAACTCCCCACCAGACAACTCCCCACCAGACAACTCCCAACCAGACAACTCCCCACCAAACAATATCCCATCAAACAACTCCCCATGAAGCAACCCCCCATCAAACAACTCCCTATGAAGCAATTCAAACCAAGGAAGAACGATGGTATACCCATTGAAAAGATCCACCGAAGCAGAGATGCAGACAACGTCCAACTAATAGAAGAAATCCATGCTGGTAAGTCGATCATAGAAGAAGCTGATGACTCTGACTCTGACTCGGAAATCAGTGCTGATAACGGTTGGACTGAGATGGTGAAAATTGGTGCTAATAAGAAGATAAAGATATACAGGGTGAAAGATGACGGTACCACTTGTATTTTAGAGAATTTGTTCGATACGGCACTCGGACGTGAAGACCATAGACATAAGAAGAGATTAGTTGAGAGGAAGTACTTGATGGATGGCAAGCAATCGAGTAAGAAGCCGTTTTGGTACCAGTTGGATGGTTATCCTCTGTCGTGTGATCCTGGGTATCCTTTTAGTTACCCGGAGAAGAAGAAGGAGGATAGTAGGAAGAAGACGATGCATCAGATCCACCACGGTTTCAATTCTGATGCGATACGTCAGCATTCGCTTCAGCAGGCTTCGAATTCGTGCGCTGTTGCTGAAGCGAAGATTACCAAGACTGATGGCCGAATTTGGACTAGAATTAAAGACACTCCGCAGGGTAGACTTATAGTCAATAGCATCCATAAGATAAAAGTTCCATATCTTAGATTTTGGCGCAGCGATAATATGTGACGAAGATATGTACTATTGTACCAATAAAATAATGTTGCACCACATGTTTAGTTAATGTTTAGTTATCTTTTGTTGGTTTACGTATAGATTATTTAGTGCTCGTATTTCAACTTGTTTTCTTACTGAACAGCTGACCCAAAAAAAACTAATTTGCATCAAAAATAATAGCGGGTTCGACCTTGAAACCGGGTTTCTAAAACTCCTTCGTCATCTGGAGTAAGGTAACAAATAAATGCACGTCAAGTGTGTTAATGGAGTTACATTAGACTACCATGCCGACTTGATGTGCGTATAAGCTATAAGATACAGAAAATAATTAATATACCGTACGTTTCCCCGAACGCTAGGCACAGCAATTACGGAAGAACGGCAACATCGCTCTCCCCACCCGGCGTATTTGTCAGCGGCTAAGCGGTTCCCCGGTGCGCGCTTCAAGTGCTAGTAGTTTGTTGTTTGCAGGACTGTGTGCGCTCGCTTTTGCGCTTCTTTTAAAAATTCACACACATGGTGCATACATAATTTCTAAATTCTCTTTTATTGTTAGAAAATAATATGCAAAAATAAAACCGCTATTGTCAAACAAATATATAAATTAACTAATATTCTACTACGAATAAACAATTAAATAAACGTCATTTTATCTCGGGCGCAGATTCCGCCTTGCGCTGCAAGACAGTATCCGAGCCGTTTGTAGAAGTTGTCCCTCACGCCAGAGAGCGTTTCGGCTGTTACAGTGTTGGCAGCTTCTGTAATTTTTGCTCTCAACTCCTGTAAATTATGTGCCCTATTGACTTCATCAACATAAATGGTATTTTTAAGATAACCCCACAAGAAAAAATCGTTTGGAGACAGATCGGGTGATCTTGGGGGCCAACGAATGTCGCCTGTACCACTAATAAGACGGTGAGGAAATGCGGTTGTTAAAAACTCTCGCACCCTGGCCGCGTTATGAACAGGACAGCCGTCTTGCTGAAACCAACCGTCATCCTAATCTACTCCGGGAAGGTTATAAATGGCGGGAAGTACTTGCTCTTGCAGCAAAGTAAGGTACTTCTGGGCGTTAAGATCCATCGATAAAGAATGGACCAACTAAATGATTGCCTAGAAAACCAGCCCAAACATTTAGTTTTTCGGGATATTGAGTACGGTAAGCATAATTTCGGTGCTGATTTTGTTAGGCCCAATATCGAAGAATAGAAGGATTATGTTTACCATGTAACGGAAAAGTCGATTCATCAGTAAAAATAATATTTTGTATAAATTGTTCATCTGCGTTCGCCTTTTCCCTTACAGTTTCACAAAACTCCATTCTACGAATACTGTCCTCTGCGAAGGTTTCCTGAGTCTTTGAATACTTATAACTCCGGAAATCACCCTTCTTCACAGCCTTAGGAACGGTTTTGTTACCTATACCCAATTCCTCGGCAATCCCTCGAGTGGATTTCTTATCGTCCAGTACTACAGAACCACAGATTAGTACATCCCGTCGTTCTTTTGCCTCAATTTATTGTGGACTTATCTCCCTTGGATGACAAGTACTGCAGCTCTTTAGACAACGATCTTTTTCAAATTGATGCACAATATTGAAAATGGTTTGTCTGCACGGGATAGGTCTGCCTTCAAAAGTGATTGCAAACAAATCCACGCACTGTTGCGCCGAATTGCCACCGTAATACCACTTGATGATCTGAAGCTGTTCTAGCGGAGGGTACATCGCGATTGCAAAGATATGAATGTTATGAAGCGTTGTTAGATCTGCGATAGTTCTGCCGTTGCGTGCATGTGCTCCGAAACGCAAAACCAGACTGACCTGACCAGACCTGCTCTCCCACCAGTCGGCAGTCCCACTATAATTGGCTGCCCCACTCAACCGACATTGGCAGTGTTGTCGCGTGATACGCTAGTTTCTATAGACCTATGCCTAATTTTTGCGGACACAATCTGTATACACCAATAGTTAATGAACTATTTGCTGATTCGTATAATAACGTTAACGATGAATTGAATAGCAAACCGTGTACGAAATCGTACTATAATTAATTAGATTATGAGTCTGTGGGTTATGTTTACCACGATATTTACATTTTATGTCATTGACTTCTTCTTCAAAACAGGGAATTTGGTGGCGCTTATGGCGCTTTTAATTTTATTAGGTTACCAAGTTTCGCTGCTAGCTTCTCTTGGTAACAGTTTTAGAAACCTCGTTTCAAGGTCGGTTCTCCTCTATGGAATATCTCGTCTACAGAATATTGGCGTGTGACATAACCTATGTAAATCTATAAGCTAAAACGCGGTAGGTCATGGCAGACATTTACTTATCCGCCATTTTGACAGCTACCCTATTGTAGAAATCAAATCCAAACCGTAGTGTCTAATCTAATCTCATGAACAAATTTACGATGTGTTAGCGCCCAGTAAAGGTCAAAATATTAACACACCAATTCTTGGACCTGCCAACAGAAAATATTCCAGTTCATTATGGGCAAAGTTATCGACTCATTTCGATTGGTAAAGACTGGACATCATGATGAGTGAAACCGGCCATTTAAATTTCAAGAAACGACGCCGAAAATTCGACATTCGACCAGACAAGACCAACTTCGGAAAGGCTTTTAAAAAATTATTATGCGGGTGCTCAAAATCCACAAGTGTTAACGAGGATTCTAAAAATATCAAACGATTCGACGACGACGACATCAAATATGATGACTCCAAAGCATCCCCACTATTCCAAAACATCACCAGGCAGTTCTTCGAGCAAGAATTAGCAAAGTGCTTCAACAAAACAAGCTTAAAAGTATTCAACAATCCAAAAGTTGACAACAAGAAGTCGCTATTGGCCATATCATCAAACGACACTTTGGAAACGCAATGCCTAAGCGCTGCCACGTTCTTCAGCACGAGTTTCTTCCAAGTTTCAACACCTCTTCAATACCAGACATACCCTATATCCGTTAATTACTATAACCATAACCCAGCGAACACTACAGACCGAGGATGCCAGTATGAACCTGACGACAGCAATGATAAAACCACCTCGACTAAGCATGCAGTTGCTGATCGCAGCACACAGATCGACACACCACGTCTACCTCCGCTTTTGATCCAGAAGATCATCAAATGTTTAGATCTGATGTCATCTAGTGAACCACTAGACCAAACTCTACAAACTTCTCCTGTTATGACTTGCAACAAAGAGACTAACACTGGAGGGAATCTGAAATCGACCACTGTGTTGTTTGCCAACCATGGCAACATGGTTGAGAGTTCTGACGAACAAGCGTCTGGCATGAGGTTTAATTTTGAAGCCAAGACTAAGAAGAAGAAGTGCTTAAGGTACACGTCGCCTGTAAACGAAGCTAAAAAGCATTGCTGCACGAGCACTAGTGATACTTGTATGTATACTGAAGTTCAGGCTAAGTTCCAGGAGTGGTTGCAGTTCATGCAGAAAACCAAGAAGGTTACCCACCAAGGGGTACAAAGACCGGAGTATCATCAAGCTAATTCGACACAAACTCGAATCGTTCCAACTGATTTGGAACGGAAAGAAGCTATTTCTAGGGTAGCTGAATTCCTGACGTGTGAGAATCCTTTATTGACAGAAGACATACAAAAGTCTTTTAATAAATTAGCTGCTTATAGAGAGGGAAGGCGTAAGGTTGATCTCCAGAACCAGAAGTACCCTAGTTTTATAGTGACCGAGAAATGTAAGCTATGCGAAGGCAAAAGGAAGAAGATACCGAAAATCATCATCGAGAAGAAGAAGAAAAAGACTAAAGAAGATGTTGATCCATTATCCGAAAAGTTCATTGCGAGTCTTTCAGATAACGGTCTCCAAAAGGTGGACGAGGACATTGCTGAAATCACATCAGAAATAAAGCAATACCTAAAAGCGATGGTTGATGATATCTCGGATATAAACCTCCATGGTGACCAGAAATACGATTGTTTAGAATCTGGGAGCTCGAAAGACGACAGCTTAAACTCCCTACTAACCACTGATCTAGAGCTACAGCCTTTTGATGAAGAATTCTTTACGATGTTCAACGCGCATTCCCCAACAACAATAGCACCACTGCTGCATGAGTTCAACTTCGTACCAACGGAAAGCAATGAAACAACCATAGAGAAACCAGTTGCCCAAAAGAAGAGCAAGAAAAGTCTGTTTTCGAAGAAGAAGCCTCTGGTTGAAGATTCATCAGGAACCAAGTCATCAGTTACCACGCAATCGGCGATTTGCATTGAACCAGAACCGGCAGATTGGTTGGACGACGTCCTTATGACTTATGACAAGGAAGTTAATGCCAGTAAGTTCAACGATTTCGTGAATTTGGTATCTGATGAAGGTAACATGGCTGGTACTTCTTCTTATAACGCTGAAGACCTCGCACATCAAGGTACCATGGCTGGTAGATCGATATTTTTGATCAATGATAAAGCCACAAACACAGGAGATGAATTCAACATATCCAAAGGCATCCAGGCATGCAAAGGAACCTCAAATAAGAAGTTGTATGTGTTTAAAGAAAGGAAGTCGATATACGATATTGGTATTCAAACTCTACCAGCTTATGGTGAAGATTTCGGTACGATGAAGATCTATCCAAGTGATGAGAAGATCATGTATGCCAGAGAACGAAAAGTAAGTACGTATCATCGTTTTTATTGAATATCCAGCTATTCAACTATGCATCCCTAAACACAGTCATCAATTTCAGACGAATCTCGACCCCAAAAAAGCAAGAAAGTAATCGGGTACATCAAAAAGGCGAAGACCTTGGTCAGAGGGATCTTGCACAAAGGAAGATACTGCGACAGCTTCACCAATACAGATTTTGCTGAGGAAGAAGAAGAAGAAACGGAACAAATAGTCATCGATGACGAAGAATCTACAGACAGCATGCCACAAAGGGACGTCCGCGTTAAATTTTCCAACTTTATCCTCGAATGCGAACCTGATGGCTCCCGTACCCAAGTCAGCTTGCCCAATAAACCAGCAACCAGCACCGTCGTCAGCCGGTACAAGTCTACAGGTGCTGAAACCACGGTTCTATCAATATTTTCAGCAGTCTACAACCAGAAGCAAGCGTTATTCTCAAAGAAGAACAACAAGGCAACGCAGAACCTCTTCGGGTTTTGCAAGTTCGGAGGTGGAGATGGCTTAGATATCTTTAACTTGCCCACAAACCTTTTCACGTATCCAGTCATCACCAATAAGATCACCATGAATCCTTCAAAGAGTTCGGATTTCGACCCAGCGCCAAAGAAGAAGCGAAGGAGGAAACTTAGAAGGTACAGGAAACCGCCGAGGATCAAGAACCCTACCGGTGGTAAGGGAACTTCCTCTGATGAGGCTACCAAAGGAAAAAAGAAGAAGCACAAGAAGTTTAGGAAGAAGCGTAAGAAAACTCAAATAGAGAGCAAGTTTAGTGATTTGCTTGAGAATCCTGACCAAGAACAACTAGCTAGGGAGTTGGCAAGCCTGCGTGAACGTGAAGGCCAACAAAGCAGTGCCGAAATCATTACTCAGGAGACCAACACTACGAATGACAAAGAAGACACCAAAGAGGAGTTTTTGGTTATGGTCAGCACTCCATCTTCGACCAAAACAGAAGAAGAAACGCCTGGTGAAGAAGTAAAACAACGTCCATCTGGTTTTAAACTTCTCCCAAAAATGTTCAGAAGACGGAAGAATAAGGAAAAGAAGGGCAAGCTTCTAAAGAATTCAGGGCATGTCGTCGAAATGACCCCTGATGACAATACCACAAAAGAGAACGAAGTCCAGAAGAAAGATGATGATAAAACTGAAGACAGTACTGAAGCGGACAAGAAGCAAGAAGACCAGATGAGAAAAGACAAGAAAAAAGAAAACAAGATGAAGAAAAACAAGATGAAAAAAGACAAGAAGAAAGAAGACAAGATGAACAGAGACCAGAAGAAAAAAGACAAGAAGAAAGAAGGCAAGATACGAAAAGACGAGAAGATGCCTCATGTGGACAAACCCGACCATGTCTCCAAAGAAGTCACACCAGAATCACCATCAGATGTCCACAAATTGATCATAACCCTGATGAAGAAACCAGAGAACCACTTCAACCTAGGGGATTCCACTACAACGTCCAGTCTACATAAACTGTCAAGTACACAACCATCACAAGAAAACACAACAGAAGTGCTTGAAGAAACAAGCGAATCAAATGCCGGAAGCAAGGAAGCTCTTGAAAAGAAAGGGAAGAAAGCACCGAAGAAGACTTGGTGGAATTTATGGAAGAAAACAATCGAAATCACCGCGACGAAGAAGTCTTTTGAGAAGGAATCTTTAGAAGAAACGACATGGTTGAAAATCCCAATCGGTGGCTTAGAGTTAACCGGCACGGAAACTGAAGAGCCAGACGGAAAAGAATCGGAAGATATAGAAGACACTGAAGAAGGAGTTACTGATGAACGATCAAAAGAAGAAGACGAAAGAGAGGAATCAAAAGAAGAAAGCGAACCTGATCAACCTCCAGCAGTTCTAACACCAGAACCTGAAGACGAGCGTGTCCATACGCGATATTTGATAGAACCACTTCATGCTAGATCATTTCCTCCAATGAGAGGCATATTACCCATCGTTCCAGAGCTGACAGCAGTAGACAACCGGAAAATCTACAACATCCACACATTTGTAGGCCAAACCACGACATCAAACTGGCCGAGCAATCCCTTCACTAGAAAGAATTCCTTCATCCTGGTTCATGAGGGTGGGCCATCTTTCGAGAGCGCTCAGCTCTCTATTGACCAGAGGTTGATAGGCTCGTCCTCAGAGTCTTCAGATGATTATCTCTTCAGGACCGAAGGCGACGGAGAAACTTGGTCAAGAATGAAGAAGGCGCTGCTCAAATCTGGAATCAGGCAGCATATATCTGAAGATAGTAATATCAAGCTATACCCTACGTACGAGTGGAGGAAGTTTCAGACGCCCAGTCAGCTCCAACTTCCGGCTGGTGTCTTGAGCGTTGAGCATTCTTCCGAAACAGATTCTGTGGGAAAGTTCAGCTTCGAAGAGCAGATAGACGAAGAAGAGGAACCGGGATCAAAATCGAAGTTTTGGATGGCACCATTTGACGAAGAGGTGGAAGAATTTGATGAGGAAGGACAGCCAATTCATAAGGAGCAGTTGTCATATGATAAACTGATGGGAGAGAGATCACCGATGAGTCAGCTATCTGAAGTTAGGATCGACTACCACGAAACCGGCCACCTAGCCACTTTTGACCTGCAAAATATTCTGGACCATCTAGCTGAAGACCACTACGACATCACGAACGCGCCTGCTGTCCCTCCTAAAGAGGAGGAATTTATTAAACAGGTCGAAGCCGCTTCAGAGTTCTCGATACTACCCAAAACTGAAGAGCAACGAGTAAACCCTTTCGAATCGTCTTTGGCCAATGTCGGCAAGCCTATTGAGGAAATCGACCAAGACCTAGACGATTACCTGAAGACCATCGGCTTCTACCAACCGAAAGCCATTGGCGTTTATCAACCAGAACCAAAAGCTTATCCACTAGCACAGAGACACATAGCCACTAGTGATGACCGACCACAACTCACCAAACCTGAGACATCAGAAGCATTTATCCAACCAGATTTTACCATATTTCTGATCGAAGACCATCGAAAACTGAAGGAGGGACTTGGTAAGATACAGGATGTAGACCTCGCGAAAAGTGCTTCGGTCAAAGTAAACACCGGACAAGCCCAGTTGTTCATCAAGAGATCAGACCCTTTCGCGCACATGAAAAACTTGAGAGTCACCTATCTGGGAAATAGTTTCCTCGTAACAATTCCCGAAGAGATGCTCTCGCCAACCTTGGAGTGGTGCATGACACATAAGAAAGTTAAAGAAGGTGTCCAAGCCTTACTTAATAAGAACGCCATAGAAGTCCAAGGAAAACTGCTGGCCAACCTGGCTAAAGGAAAGAAGAGCGTTTACAGCGGTGCTGATGACGAGGACACCCTCTATACCCTTCAAGCTCTCGTAGCGCTAGCCAAATTAAACCCAAGAGATGCGAAGAAGCTGTCGATCTTCTTCGCTGGGATCTGCCCAAACACCAAAAGCGACTTCATGGAGGTCATCTCCAGAATGAAGTCAGAAGACGCCAAGAGTGTCTTCAGCGCGTTTGGCGCCATGCCCCACGAAGACATCAGGAACACGCTGGTGGAATTATTCAACATTCAAGATAAACATGCCCAAACTGCGTATCTGCTCAAAATAGCAAAGGAAATCCTAAAGAGGGACGTTGCTTGCGAATGCAAGATACCAATACTCATCCCACTCAAAAAGCAGAAAGGTGTTATGGCTAAAGTTGATAATCAGAGTAAGAACGTTGGAACTGATGGAGCACCAATGGTGAAGAAGAAAGACGCTGCGACTGATATGAAAATATTAAAGAAAGAGGAGGTATACCCAGAACCAGAGCTTATAGTTAAGATAGAAAGGCCAGATGTAAGAAATAGGCAACCTGATGTGAAATCTACAGAAGGCAAGCCTGTAACAAGATTAGAAAGGCCGGATATAAGAGACAGGCAACCTGGTGTTGAGAAATCTACAGAATTCAAACCTATAGCCAAGATAGAAAGGCCGGTGGTAAGAAATAATCAGTCTCCTGAGACATCCAAAGAAGGGGGGCTTATATCCAGAGTAGGATGGCCCGATGTGAAAAGCTGCTTATTTCCTGGTAGAAGATCAACTGAAGACGACCCTCTACCCAAACCGGAAAGGTCGGATGTAAGTACTAGGCAGACTGCTCAGAGACCCACAGAAGATAAATCCACAATGGAGATGCCAGTTATGAGAAGAAGGCCAACAGGCTACACATCTACAGAAGAGGACCCATGGGGACAGCCAACACCTTGCAGACCGAAGGAAGATCCACAATACAAGAGAGAAGATGCACAAGACAAGAGAGAAGATCCACAATACAAGAGAGAAGATCCACAGGACAAGAGAGAAGATTCACAATACAAGAGAGAAGATCCACAAAACAAGAATGACGATCCTCAAAGAGACGGAAGCAAAGCTCGCCGAGTAGAGTGGATACTAAAAGTCTTGACTCCATCCGAAGAAGGAATAGCGCGTAATCAGTACACCCAATCGTCAGTTCCACCGAGTCCGCACCATTCTCGAACGCCTTCAAGGTCTTCCACGCCGGTAACTTTAGATTTTAAGAGTGGTGAAGTACAAACTGATGAAACAGCATCATGGCCAACAGAGGCGGCAATAGCACGAGTCAGAAACCGACTCATTCCTAGCTTTTACAAGAGGGACCTCAGTCAGGGGAGGAAGGAAAAGGAATTCTGGTCGAAAATAAAAGAGAAACGCATCCCCGAGAAGCTGGGCCTAATCAAGAAGAAGGACAGTTGCGATAAGTGTTGCCAAATTAAAGAAACGAAACCAGTGGATAGGAACATATATTCCCTCCTTGGAAAACGGAGGAGCTTGCGCAGAAAGGATAGAAGAAAGTTGGCTGAGGATATAGCTATGGGCTTGTCGGAGGACGCTGAAAACGAACCGCAACAGACAAGCTCGACACAGTCCACACAATCCACAACATGGAATGCCCTCAAGCAGTCTAAGACCACGCAATACGTGCATTGTATTTCTCCATATCCCATAAACAAAGGACATTCGTTGTATTTCATAGACAATCTAGGCAGCTCGAGTCCATCTTCCAGCGTCGGTAATGCAGAGATTCTCACATCATCCGTCACTGTCACTTCCGAAACATCATACGCGTCCCTATCCGATGACCTCCTCAACATGATCAAGAAAGGCAACATCATGCTGGACAAGGAAGAACTGGCCGGCGTTCTATCGAGAAAATACCGCATGCCATCGCCGATACGAGAAATGAGTCTCTTCCCAACTATGGCTAAAGTGGACGGAGCGTGTAGTTCGAAGCAACCCAACAAAAAAGGTATGCAGATAAAGGTAATCCTCCTGGCCCACTTCTCAGCCCAATTTAGACCATTGATTAATATCTTTCTTTTCCAAGCTACATGGAGATACCTTCATGTCCTATCCGCGAGGCAGAAGTAACTCCTTTGCGGTTAGCCGAAGCCTATTGGACGACCTCCTACTGGAAACCGAAGAAGAACTGGGACAGAACCAGAAGAAAGTCGTTGAGATACCTCAGGCGATATTAACTCTAGTCCCTTTGAAGACAGCCTCGAAAAGCCACAGCGCCATAAGCGATGGAAGCAAGGTGCCTATAAGTCAATCATTCCTGTCTTCAAAGTCAAAGTCTGCGGTCTGCATCGGTGTGGCGAACGAAAGAAAATCCCCGTTTCGCAACATGTTCAAAGCGGCAACTGACATGTTAGATCGCGTGAACCGGTTTCATCAACCCATGCTCGATCCGTTGGTCAAATCTAATATTTTCGCGAAGAGGAAGCGCATATCTCGTACGCCATCCACCGAATCTGTGGATTCAAAGACTTCTAGATCTTCCAGGTTTTCACGATTGTCACATTTTTCAAGGACTTCTTGGTCTTCAAGCACCAGAACGGATCTCAGCACGAAAACCGTCGAGAGTTCTGAATACTCTAGTGGGATATGCGAGAATCATTGCCAGACGGAAGGCCTGTGCTATTGTAGGGTTTCGCGAAGCCGAAATAAGAGCAAGCACAGCAGGCCTGTGGAGACCGGTGGAAAGTCGAGGAGGGATTTTGCGAACCACTACCAAGCTGAGATCAAGCCTTACACTTGCTGCGCACACTCGAAAAAGGTGACATGGCATCAGACCAAGGAGCAACCAGGAAAACCCCTTTTGATTTGCAGTAACAATGAGTTGAGCTCGGTGACGTCCATAGAGAAAGTGAAGAACCAACTGTACCAAGGGAAGAGGGTGCCCTGTCCGTCCAGGGGGTCAGAATATGAGGAAGCGAACTCAAAATTATCCGTTTGTAGAATTAAATTTAGGAGGAAGAAGAAATCAAAACCGAGCGAGGGAGCTACACCAAAGGATCACCACGGCTTCTTCTCGAAATTCTTCTCGAAGAGGAAGAAGGAAGACGACCACCACGACGACCCCGAGCCGATAGCCAAGCCGGAATTGCACGACGAACCTGAGAAGCTTAAGATATGCTCGTCGTGCAGAAGTAAACTTAAATCTAATCAAGGTAGTTCACCGACGACCAGTAACGACTCAATTCTGAAGATGGCAAAGGCCGATATACAACAGGAGAAGACTCTTAAGCAGGAAACGACACCGAAGCGGAAGAGCTGGAGTATCCTCGGGAGGAAGAAGGCTGACCCAGCCAAGAGCCAACAGCCGAAAGCTAGAAGCCTGTTTATGGTCCGGAGGCATGACAGGAGCAGAGACGAGGAACCGAAACCGGAATTGGCTATTGTGAAAGATTCAATGTGTAGGTGTCCACCGCATCCAAACGCTACTGAAGAGCAAAAGCAGAAGAGGTGCTTCATCAAACGAATTCCCAGTTCCATTCATAGAAAAGCGAAGAGAATTGAAGAAGCCCCAAAGGTGGACGACCCGGCGAAGGATAATAAAACCAAACATCATTTCGGGGACGTGTTTAGGCACCACCCTATCGAACCTTGCGGATGCGAACCCGGACATCCCGAGTATCCAATAGTCAAGAAGAAGAGTTGTTGTTCGAAGATAAGTTGTGCGTCACCGAAGACAACACCATTCACCAGCGAGGAGAGCACCACGAGCGTTAAAGACTGCACGCCAGGTTGTAGGGGGTTCCTGGAGAGGGTTGTCCCACCAACGCCCAAGTCCTCCAGGTGTAGCTTGAGGAAGAGCGCGAAAAGTTCAAAGACTAGTGTTAAAACTGCTGACGAAGCATCGAGGAAGCATTCGCTGAATAGCATCTTGAAGAAACAACACGAGAAGCACGATCAGAAGAAAAAGAAGAAACAAGCGGCGCCCAAGAAGACGTCTCATCACCACCTTTTCAAGCATCACAAGAAGGTCGAGTTGACACCATCGGAAGAAATGTTACCACAACCGACGAAGAAAAAGAAGATGTGTTCAAGTTGTGGGAAGAAGAAACGAGATAAGGCCTCTAAAAATAGCAGTAGGGACAGTTTGTGTACATGCGAGCTCGTTAGGCTGGAGAAGCGACGGCAGAAGAAGAAGAAGAAGTGTTCTTCTTGTGGTAAGCCTAAGAAGAGCGGTGGGTTTGGGAGTACCGATAGCGTCTGCATGTGCGATTGTGATACACCCACTCGCAAGAAGAAGACCAAGAAACCCAAGAAGCAGAATAAGAAGAAATGTTCGACGTGTGGGAAGAAGAAGAAGCACGGGAAGCTCAGTAGCAAATCGAGTTTGTGCAAGTGCGATTTTGAGGTACCAAACTCCGGTAAACAGAAGGGTTGCTCAACTTGCGGGAAGAATAAGAAGTCATGCGCCAGCACGAGCAAGGAGAGCTTATGCCATTGCGATTCGTTACCCCGGAAGGTCAAACCACCACCAGCGAAGGCTCAACCCCACAAGACGAGTCACCAGAGAAGTTGTTCAACCTGTGGCAAAAAGAAACCGACCACTCCCATGGAGTCCAGCACTGATTTTTGCAAGTGTGGATCACAGACCAGCATACGGTCTTCAACATCTGACCATAAGAGGCATATCAGCATGAGGCACACCCCTAGAGGAGCTAGGTCCAGACCTAGTAGTGGTTCAGAACTCAGCGGGCATGGTGTGGAGGAACGGTTGTTATGCGAGTGCACCTATAGCAAATTCGATGTCAGGCGTACAGAAGTGCCCATCGTGGATATATATTCTAAACGTGAAGCACCACCATCTAAGGAGGAAGTTTTCCAGACGTTGATTTCTATGTTAATGAAGAGGCCAAGGCACAAGAGGTACGAGAGTACCAAACGTCGGAAGATTAAGGAGTATCTTTCGAAGGTTTCGAGTACTGAGTTGGAAGATATAGTGGTGGAGATGGTTGAGCAGTTGCCCATGGAGGTGAGGGAGCTTATAGCTAGGATGCATAAGGCACAACAGTCCTTCCTGGCTAGGAGGAAAGGAAATATCAAGTATAACGCTTCGAATTCGTATTTCAAGAAGTTCAACCCAACCAAGACTTTTAACCAACCAAACCGGACACGTAATCCTCAGTCTGACACTTCTCCTACCTCCTCGATGGAGTTACCTTCTTCAAAATACTGGAAGTACGATTTCTATCCGAATAAAGATAACTACAGTATCGATATAGATAAAGTTGAGGTGTTCTGTAAGGCCAGATCGTCAAACTGTATGGAGAATGCTAGTTTTACCACGAATTATGGTGTCTCCGTGTCGCTGGGTGGGGATGAGGCTGAAGAGGCGATGGAAATCATCAAGCTGTTGTCGAAGTTGTCGCCTAGGAATTTGTGCCAGTTCTTTGCAAAGCAGTATAACTGATCTTTCAGCTGAAAAAATGTATTGACTAATGAATCGTGTGTCGCGTGATAAAACGGAAAATTTTGTTTAACTAATCTTGTCTGTAAGAGTTTGAATAAAGCTGATCTGATGTTGTTTCGGTGGTTTGTTTTTATTTGTGGTGTTGTTTAATGGGGAGAGGTAAAGATGGGAACTGTAATGCTTTGAGGCGGTTTGATGTAACGTTGGTTGCATACAGAAAACCTCTACGTTCAATAAACTTCTCATTCAATAGTGTACAATAATTGAATTGAATACAACTAGGATTCTAAACATTTTAATATGTTATTACTTGCTTGAATCATAAGCTATGGATTGGTATCAATTTCATCATTTGAATTTCCGAATCAAAATCTAGAATGACTGACTATGTAGTGGTGTTTAATGAGGTAAAGGTAAATATGGAAACTGTAATGCTATGAAGCGGTTTGGTGTAACGTTGGTTGCATACGTTGCAGACTGTTATTTTATGTATATTATAGTGAGCGCGTAAAGTATGAAATGTATTTTTGAGAAAATCAATTGCAACCAGGGCTGTGGAGTCGGAGTTCAGATAAATTTCAGAGGAGTCGGAGTCGGAAAAAATGTACCGACTACGAGTCTAGGTTTAATTATTACTACTATTCAAACGAAAGTGAAGACGATTAACAAAAGTAATCCTGCAAAAACTTGAACAAGATTTTAAATGAAATTGAGAAGTAGGTCCGTAGTTCAATGTAATAATAATCATTTATCCAGATTACCTGTTGCAGCCATAATTATGATTATTTGCAGCTGTGAAAATAATTCAAAATTATGAAAGGGCGTCCTTGCAGGAGAATTTGGTTGGAGCTATTCTGTTCCTCACAACAATTTTATAAACATATTTTGCATTTAATTCTTTTTTATTAGAATGACTTTTATTTTGTATTATACACTATCTTGTGGGTGATTTTGTTATTATGAGAGGTAGAAAGTCGGTTAAATGGACAAAGTAGTGCCGATTAGTATGTTCTCTGGAGAAAACAGTTAAATACATAATTATGTCAGAGATATTTTGAATAAACAAATTACAGAAAGAAATTACATTTTATAATTATGTGGTCATAACTTTTTTATTTATGGTCCGATCAATAGGTGTTTTTGATATCATACAGGCCGTTTTTTATTTACAATTAGATTGTCAGTTTAAACATGTTTTCCAACACATTCGCTGGGCACTAATAAAACTACAGATTTGCTTCTGGTTTCAGCATTTGTTTGTGAGTAATGTAATTAATATGCACAAGCCATATGTTTAATACAATCAGATACTACAATACTGGAATAGAAATTTAATTTGTTATATTTGTTTCTTTTTCTCCTGGTAGTGCTTTTGTTTTCATAGCAAATTGAATGTTGCTCGGTTGCATCTAAAAAAAAGACAATAGCATATTTTCTACCTAAAAATAAGACAAAACCATAACAGAGAAAAGTGGCATATACAAACTGATTGGTTCGGACTGTACAGAATAACATGCAACTTTTACATAATATGAAAAAATCAACAAAGCTTGACTTATGTATATGAAATATTTGAAATCAAAAAGCATATTAATCAAGGTGCCAATATAACCAATAAGATTAAAGAATTTGACATTGTATATTTACACGAGACATTTTTGAAATAATTTGATCTCACGTGATGCTATTTACGCATGCACAACATCTCTCATACGTAATTATCATATTGTAATTATAACCTCAAAAGCCTTGTAACTTTTTGACATCATGTTGTGTTCGTTGTTTTTAACGTTTTTGAAATACTTTTCACAGTTTCCTTTTTTTTTCAGGTAGCCTGATGATGATGACGTAAATGTCGAAATCGTAAGTTTTATTTTCTCTCTAAAGCGTTTTCTTTTATGAATTTATAGCCTTCAGGAAAAGATGGAAAACTTCATTAATTTAGCAAATATTTTGGGCCCCTCAACATAATTCTTCTCAAGGCCCTGCAAAACCACGCGACTACAACAGCAGAAAGAAAATTGGTTTATTTATGTTACCCTTTACAAAAAAAAAACACTTTAGAAGCAAGAATCTTTAAAAAATATATGGCCATAATATCACACAGCATGGTGCACTCAATCATTTCACAAAACGATATTGCTTATTTTGTCGGGTCTCGGCGTTGTCTAGTATTCATAACAAACTCCACCAATATAAATAAACATACGGCAAGACGCGTAAGCTGTACTATAATGTAAATATTTTGAAGAGAACCATGGAACATGTACTATAATAACACCTCCTTATAGGCTTGATTTTCTGTACTCTTTTTTATGCCACTTTATTCTTATAACCAGACGGTTATAAGAATAAGATGTAGGATCAACGCAAAACAAAATGGAAATGACTCTCATAGTATCGATGACAGTCGAGTTTTCTGTGGATTGGTGATGTTTAATACAGTGTGGCTTTGCATTGTCCTGCATTAGGATGAAATTTTGACCGACGCCATATGCAGCAGGCACCACATGGTCCTCCAAGATGTTTTCGATGTAATTCATGGCATTTAGTCTACCAGGGTGCACAACAAGATCAGTTCTATTGTCTATACTGATTCCAGCCCAAACCATCACAGATCCACGACCAAATCTATCCACTTCCTGTATAGTAGCGACTGCGTTACGTAGCGTCCACCAGGACGTCTACACTGATAAAACTGAAAAGGTAATTTTACCGTGTGGATCGGCGGTCATTTTTAACCTCCGTGTATCGAAGGGAAAATACCATGTGGTTTGTAATTTTACTTTGAGCTAATAAATTTATTTCTCATATGAAATCAGGTTTTCGATGTGTACGGTTTTATATATACTTTTGTAAGTAAAATTACTGACGTTCAGTAAATTTACCGTAAACACGAAATTGCGATTAATTGTTGTACAGTAAACTTTCTGCAACTTTAACTTTGACCACATATGTTGCTATGATAACTCCATTATAAATACCAATGAAACATTATCTGGTTTCTCACAAAAAAACTGTTTGTAAACTGGTTTTGCGACTGCTCGGACAAGCCTGTATTGTCAACTGTAAAATCACTAGTAAAATCCTATTAATGTGGAGATCATAAATAAGAACAAAAAATAATAGTATTTATGAAGTTTTATTATAATTTTAACAATAAATAACACGTGAAACATATTTATAATTTATATATCTACATATTTTTTATATATATTTCATATTTTTAACATTAAATAAATAGAAGTTCTTGACAAAAATGTAATCATAAGTAAATGAAATAAAATAGGAACCCATGGAGTATACTTATCTACATATCGTATAATAAAATAAATTGATCTGCTTCACAGAGAGAATTATATCTTTTAATATAAATTAAATATTATTTCAACAATATTAAGTTGAAATACCTGTGGTAAACTTACGTCAGACACTTACTTAGACTGCATACAAACATTTACTTATTTATTTTCATAATAAGTTTGATCACCTTTCAGTGGATTTGGTTTTATCCTTATTCGTTTTTGAACCGTGACTTAAAATAATTTTTAAAAAGCTAAACCGTCTCCAGAGTAAGAGAACCTGGGGATAATCCAACCACAGCATATAATATAGTCCAAAATGTGTCACCTGAAATCAAAATAAGAAGTACATGAGTCATATATCATATACAGGGTATAACAATGTCAGCAGCTGCCTTCCTTTGAGGTACAGAGTGTGTGTAAAGTTATTAATGAGTGTTTATAGAAAAGTATTTTTTATATTGGTGATTGAAATGATATGTGTTATACATGTTAGTAATAAATTTGATTGTAAAACCGCATGTACGAGAAAGAACAATAAGCGAAATCTTACCTATGGACACCACACAAGTCCTTGAATTTGTAGAATGTCAGTATCATCAACACTTGTATCCTAAAAAGAACATCCAATTAGTGAAAGTGGAATTATACATATCAAGACTGCAAACTTTTACTTGCACTTTGCAGTATATATTTGCAAAGTCCTCCATAATATACAAAGAGATGAATGTATCAATATTATATCTTTTAATACTATAGAACCATATAGAGCAAATATTCCACACCACACCGATAAAGGATAAGTCACAGAGGCACTAACAGTGTTAAATTAGTTGTATATAACAATCGCACTCAATAAAACTCTAACTTAGCTCCTGTAAACACAACCAAACGGATGGCGAACGGAACTCGAACTGTATATCCCATTATTGCGCAAGCGCGATAAAAATTATCTCGGTAGCACTTTACCATCTAGAAAGGAAAATTGCACGAGCAGAAGGCAAATTTACATATCAGACAGTAGTTTTAATGTATAGATATGTAATTTTATTCCGTTGAAGTAATTGTTATTATGAAATTTACAAACTTGATAGCAAATTTACATACAGTTTGTACAATTAATGAACTGCATTTTCAATATTATTTAGTATTTTTGCTTAAAATTATGGCAAAATTGCCGACAAATAGGGTAGGTTTACTGAAAAAAATCAAATTTAATTTGCAAATTCGCACTCATTGTTATCAGTGTATATAAACGTACTCGACCGTCGCAACGAGTTAAACGAAATCTGGACTCGTCTGTAAACAGTACAGGCGTCCAGTGACGAAGTTGCCAATCTCTGTGATCCAGAGCAAACCTCATTCGCGCTGTTTTGTGATGCTGCGTAAGGCGTGGTGCGCAGACAGGTCTTCCTGGTTTCAAATTCGCTTCTTTTAATCTGTTTCTAACAGTTTGATCAGAAATTTCTATTCCATGTGCTCGTCTTAGGTCGTTTAGGAGGTGTCGTGCTGTGGCAGTACGCTGACGTATAGAGGAAAGGACAAGAAATCGGTCTTGATTTTGAGTTTAAACATTGATTTAAACAAGTCATGCGCCAATTTGACGTCTTATAAAACGTCTATAATAATTTCTTCGACTTCGATTCCATTTCTTCGACGCACATGCCAACTCTCACTAAAAAACAGTATCAGCATAGAATTTAGTGAACTCTGTTATGTTTATAAAACAGTACGGACGTTGTAGCTTAAATGTATTTGTATTTCAAGGGTAACGCCGCTTGCAATTGTTCGAGTTCGTACACGTTCTATTATTGTAGAAATGGTTATTTATTTAGCGTACTTTTATCATTAATAACCACAACGTGGTCAGTTAAAACATATGTCAACGGTTTGAAACAATAATAAATACACAATATGCACTGTTATGTGATCACCTGTACAGCTGTACGTGCTTTGTATACAAAATGTGACGATATTCGAAATTTTACAGTCGTGCAAATTTCAGTTTAAATTTGATTAAACAAAAAACTACAAAGAAAACTCAAGACATTTTTTGTAGATAATAGGGTATTTGACTATTATTGGAAAACCATCTTAGTGTGTTTATTCCTTCACTCTACATTGTAAATGCATTATTTTTCGTAATTATTTCGTCAATATTTCATAAAAATCAGCGTTAAAAATTGAATCACAAAAAGTCCCGCCAAAACGATACTTTCTGTTGTGTGACGTCACCCGATAGTAGATGTCAAATCGGCCCATATGGTCTGTCAGCATCGGCATCGTCGCCGTTTGGTAATTGTGTTGTATGATGTGTTGTTTTCACAATTTCTACATAAAAATAAGTTATAAATGGTATATAAATCCACAATGCAGAAATACGTCAAGAAAAACTCCGGATAAACTATTTGTAGATGTTCCGCAAGATTTGAAACTGCGAAGAAAGTGGTTGGCTCGTAGAAATCCAAATGAAATAAATAGCGGCCAATACAAGTGTTTTTTGTTGTGAAGATTACTTCGACATAAGTAAAACTGACTAGAATAAGTTATCTATCGTATTTTCGAACCAGGTATTATCTGATCTAGCTTAAGGTTAGGGCTATCCTAACCTACAAAGTTATGCTTACATGGCACTTTAGTGCTATTAAATTCAAGCGGGAGAAGCATAAGAGCGCGTTCGGATAAGCCGGTATTGTACGGTGAGAGTGACGCGCTGCATAATAGGCGGACTAACGTCATACGGCGTTTATCTGCATATAAGAGAGAGACAGCCGACCCAGGTTATCTGAGCATTGCTCTCCCCATACCCTACCCTGACAAACCGAACGCGCTCTAAGCGTACTAACGAATGACGTCACTGGATACTGAGCCAATTACAGAACGTTTTCAATCACGTGATAGGACGTGAATAAAATTCAATTTTAATTTTGGTTCTTAATAGAAATAAAGCATATTTTTTTTTGAAAAGTATTAACAAATAGTTTTCTTAAACGGTAATCTGTTAGGATGACTATAATACAAGCCATATTTTTAATACAGTCAAATACCCTATTGAAAAAATTAGGCGCGTGCTATTTTTTCAGTTGCCAATCCACCGGTTTTGTGGCACGATTAAAATACTCACCGTGGTATCAATCTGCTCTAAAATATAATCTGAAATTAAATAATTTGCATGTAGAATTTAAATACTACAAGGTAATATCATAAAAATGTTTTTTTTTAATCAACATGAGATGTCACAAAATAACGTAAAACCCCATTAAAAATTTCAGTAAATTTGTACGAGTTTTTATTCTATGGCGTAGTTTTAACTTCGGAGTTTTACTGTTTAAAAAAGCAAGGCTGTGCTAGAAAAACTACTATCAAAATTTTGGCAAAAAATGTTATTTAGAACTTCTTTTTCATAGATTTTGATATTTCTCTAAAAATACCAAGTTGGCATCTTGTGATGTCACAATATCTACATATAATTAGGTAAATGTTTGTGTGACATTGTTAGGTAGTACTTTGATTTTAACTCCCACTATTGTTATTAATGACACAATTAAGTTATTAATGCAATCAATATAATAGCAACTTGCCTAAATTTCACATAAAAACTATACCTTTTCAAGCTCAATTTGAGACGAATCAACTTCAATTTTAGATTTAACAAATTCAATTTGAGACATTGAGATTTCAATTGGGATTTATCAATTTCAATTTGGTACAAAACAAAATTAAATTGAGACTAAACACATTCAATTTGGGATATTTGGTTTCAAATTGGGATCTAACAATTCCAATTTATAATTAAACAAAATTCATTTGGGATTTAACAAATTCAATTTGGCTGTAAACAAAATGAACTTTAAGTTCACTTGCGTTTCATAGAGCAATGCATTGAAGAAAATTCAAAAATAACATTAAAAGGAATAAAGGAAAGAAAATTGCTAAATTTCGAAGTAATTGTATCTACTGAATGCATTCGTTTGCATTTGGACGGTTTATTATATACATTGAAAAAGATAAGATATGAGCCAGAAAAGGCGAATTCTAATCAAAATCAAGGCAAAAGACGAACATATATTCAGGAATTCTTAAATTATCAAGCGCAAAATGTTCCAATTTTATTATATGAACGAAACAAATTCTAATTTATGTTGCTCAAGAACACAAGGGCGTTCAAAGTTCATTTGTTTGGGCTGGAAGTCGAGGTTCCAACATACATATAATTGGATGCATTGGAACTATGGGATTAACATTATGACATTATGAGGTTCGTTCAGGAGTCCAGACGCAAATGAATTTGTTCGTCGAACACTTCGACTTGCAATGCAGTTGTTTGTATTAATCAAATATAACATTGGTAATCGATAATGCACCATGCCATACATCCATTGAAGAAGTGTTTGGTGAACAAGAGTTTGCAGAAAATGAACTATTAAGATTAGGACCTTACATCCCGATGTTAAATCCTATCGAAAATAGTTGGTGAATGTACAGTCATGGAAATAAGTAAGATCGTATCGCTATCGCAGGATTTGAAAATAGTATGTCGGTTATATATTCGTGTACTGTTCTACCTCGACCCGGCCGTTTCGAAAAAAGTTGTCCGTCACGAGGTGGTTTTTCGATGGATGTAATGTAACGGGATTTAGTTTATTTTTAGCGTGTCCGACCTTTTCCTTAATGTGATATCTTCAATGCAATGTAATAAATGAAATATGATCACTACAGTTAAGTTTACGAGTAGGTAATGCATTTAATGAAATATAGAATTACATTTATAATAATATTAATAAACATGAAATTTGATAATATGATACGAAAAGCTCATTTTAAGATATTGCTTAATATCATGACACATTATATAAATTTATGTTAACTAATAATACACATATTAATTACGCAAGTAAATGCATTTGCCCAGCAGTAGGATGACGGGCTTAAGTAAGTAAGTAAGTAAGTAAATGCGCAAATCAACTTGATGCCAAGGATTATCACTAAATATAGACTATTTCAGAATTGTAATATTAAAATATATTCACTAAATGTAAATAAATTCTCTAAATTTAATTTAAATTTACATTTAGGACGAGCATGTATTTTGTATGAAGGACAATGGAAATTTTATATCTGTATTTACTTTACAGCAGTTAATGTTCAATTATCTTTCATGACATCTAATACATGCTTGACAACCAAAATAATTTAAATTATAGCAATATATACAGGCTGTCCCACGTTCCTTCAGCAAAACAATCTTTTTCAGAAAGTAAATTACTTTTTCAATTCATTAAAAAGTTACAGCCGTTTGAATTATTAACAATATCTTATTTTAAACGGCTCCAACTTCAGAAGGAACAGAGAAAACCAATAAGACCATATGAAACATATTACTTTCTACTTTCTAGAAAAAAGAACAAAACATTTTGGTATTTTCTTTTGTTCATTTGTTAAGACAAATTATTAAAATTTTACTTATAATTAATAATTTTTTATTGTTGTAATATGTATTTATTGTGTTTCATTTTTGGTTTTGCATTGTTTGATAACTAATTAATTTTTATTTTTCTCTTTTTGTTAATATTTCAAAGAGCTCTACAGAAGTTTTATTGTAATATAGCTCCAGTTCAATAAGCACACATTTTTCATTTACTATATATTAGCTGGAACATTATTGGAAATTTTATTTCTAAATTTGTATTCTAAATAAATTAAGAGGCGTGCAGTAACAACGATAATAAGTTAAAAATAACATTTTGACTTAAGAATTGTGTACTGTAAGGTTAGCTAAAATGCATATACATTAAAAATGAAGGTCTTTTTAATTTCCAAACAATATAAACAATAACTGAAAATGTTTAACGACATACTTTTGTCAAAGTAATATTAGTTAATATGGTAATATACAGGCGGGATGAAAATTTTAAATATATCAAAAATTACAGCCACAGCCTGGATTTGAACCAAGGCCCTTTGCGTCGCTAGCACAATGTCAATAGCTCAGATGGTAGAGCATTGTGCTAGCGACGCAAAGGTCCCTGGTTCAAATCGTCAAGTTGTTGGTTTCTCTTACGTATAGCGTTTATTGCATATGATTGTAAGTAATTAACATGCAATAAAATCTATACGTAAGAGAAACCAACAACTTTTCTTTCTGAAGCGTCTCCTTTTGGGAATTTATATACCCGTTACCAACACAATTTATACTCATCCCAGGTCAAATTTGATGAAATAATTTTTATGTTGTATAAATGTTCTTTTAGATGGTCGTATATTTTGGTTTATTTTTTTTAATAATAATTATAACATATTTACATTCCATCAAAATTCGTCGAAAATTTAGAGCCTGCTTCCGAAAATTTTTGTAAATTAGTAATATACATAATTGTCATTATTTTCAGTTGTCAGATATTTGAAACATATTGCTGTAAAGTAAATACAAAATAATAATATAAAAAAATAGTAATGATATATTCATGCTATACAAAATAGATACGCCTTTCTGTTTATTAAGTTAAACACTGCAAAATATCGTTGAAGCTAAATATATCGAAAACACCAGTAAATCACAATTAACAAGTTACCATAAAGACAAATTTAAAGCAATTCAATTTTAATTTATTTCTATTTTGTGAATAAATGTTAATACATATGTCAATTCTGAAATAACCTGAAAAGTAAAAATATTGACAACAACAAATTGATTTTTGTATTTATTAACACAAAAAAAGCTATTAGATGCAATAAGGTTGTAAGTATAATTTGTTGTGTTGTATGCAATATCTTGAAATGAGATTTTCATTTCATGTAATCCAAAACTTTTATGTTTATTAATATAAAATTAACGTCATATTTAATAAAAACACAATTACATTACAATGTATGAATTACATTAATTAATTACACATTAAACTAATAAATAGAAACATATAAATCATTATAAACCAATTCAAAGCATTCGAACAAGGTTTCGCAAATAATAAATTTCCGATATACGATTTGAAGCGTAAACGGACAATTTTTTGCACTTAGCGGCCGAGCGGTCGACCAGAATAACAAAAAACTTGTACTTGGATGTATCATCGACACACTGCTAAAATATTTATAGAACTTACTTAATTCCAAGAGTGTACATGAATGTGTAATTTATAAAAATCTAAAGGTTCTATGATGTATTAAAGTTATGTCCTTTATTACAAACTTTAAATTCTAAAAGTTTAAGTTGATTTTGTTTACAGCCAAATTGAATTTGTTAAATCCCAAATGAAATTTGTTTAATTATAAATTGAAATTGTTAGATCCCAATTTGAAACCAAATATCTCAAATTGAATTTGTTTAGTCTCAATTTAATTTTGTTTTGTACCAAATTGAAATTGATAAATCCCAATTGAAATCTCAATGTTTCAAATTGAATTTGTTAAATCTAAAATTGAAATTGATTCGTCTCAAATTAAGCTTGAAAAGGTATAGAATTATTTATTAACTTTATTAGAATAGAAACTTTACACTAGGGTCATTCCGCGAATTTTTAATTTTAGGTTACCAAAACCAAGAGATCGCTGTGCTGGTAACGACCGTCACGGCTATTTAAAAAGGTTTTTCATAAAACATCAGTTTGAACATCTATCTACGACAATTCTCAAAGATGAGTCGTCTTTTTGTTATAATGTTGCATCAAAATAATAATAAAAGCCCCCAGTGCTTATGTATAGTCGTTAAACGGGCGTGACGGGTGTGACACGTTACTGCGGAATAACCCACAACTAGGAGTTTGGCATTTATGAAAAATCGCGATAAAAATATGTTTCCTCTGTGCACCTCACTCCGTGGAGATATAGCTTTCATTTTTAAAATTTCTCTGGTAGTTTATCATTTTTATTTGATTGTGTAATAGCCTTTTCAACTGAAATAATTGCCCTAACTATTCCATTTTTCCTGGTCCATTTACGTCATTCAGTTTCTTTAAAAAAAAAAACAATTAAAGAATCAGCTGACACATACATAGTTGTCTGTAGTATTTACATTCACAACAGTGTCAGGTAAGCTGAGTGATTGATAATCTTCCAGGTAGAAATAACCCTTACAGAGATAGCACAAGCTACTTATGGTTTAAAATGCACAAGTTCTAAAGAATTGTCAACTCAAGCGGAGGAAATTTTAATATTTCTAACTGTGGTGACGTATTCCTCGAAAAAAAGACACAGGAGTTTAGTTGGATTATTGATTATTGCAGTTCGGTTTGACAAACACGCACACACATACATTCACAAGGTGGATTCCCCCTCCACAAATACACCTGTATCAGTGTAGTAGAACGTTGGAACTGCTGCACAACATGGTCACCAATTCGACTGCAAAACAGTTGCAAGACAGTCGCTAGCAGTCTCGACGCGAGGCACATTTAATGTATAGCCCGAGTCCCATCTATAAAAACTTTAATTTATTTAGTATTCAACCGGGTTGAACGGACAATTAAATGATTAGTAAACTAACAGACAATATAGAGTGTGCGTTGTTGTGATATGTGTTAGTTTTGTGTGATTATTGAGTCAAGAAAAATAACACAAGTTATAAATTGGATACACGATCAGCTGTTCGGTTCTTCTTGTAAGTAGACGTTTAAAATTTGTTTTTTGTCTAATCGAGGTTTTTAATTTTCGGGGTCAGTAGATCACTCAGAACACACCTTTTCTTTCGGTTCAGGTGACAGTTTGTTAGGATTCCGATAATATTTTAAGTGTATTTCAAATGAACCAGTTTCAGGTCTAGGTGAACAACAATTATAACAGATTGAAAGTTGTTTTGTACCGACGTTATGTCACTTCATAGCACTCAAAATTATTTCACTTGACACACGGTTTTAAGTTTGAAATCGTTTGCACTGGATTACCGGTAAAATAAATATGAATAACATGAAAAAAGAGAGGTAAAGAGATGCCTAAAGATTAACATAACCTCCAAAACAATGCATTAGTTTTATTATTATGTATATTCATTAGATTCAATTAAAAATTGTTCAAAATGTTTCAACAACTTCATACTTAATATACAATACGATAGTTACCCACCCTGTATACAACCGAATATAAACAAAACTAAACCTATCTGTCTCCCTGGTATCTAAAATTATCCCAAACTATAAACTTTGCTTCCTGTCTATAGTATGTATACTGTATGTCTTACAAAAGTGTCACATGTCGCTAACTATAGACTATTAAAAATAATTACGCCCGGTATATATAGCATACATGCGATGTAATATTTTTAACCCGCTAATTTGTTAAGGAATGCATACTTTCTAAATGTCGAAACGCTCAGCCAGTTATTTGTATAATTGAGGCAAATATAAATGCGCGAAAATTGCTATGAGAATAATTTTGATCTATTTCCTATTGCAAAATTGATAAGCAACTCTAATATACAAAATCGGCATTAAAAAACCCCGTCCAAGAGATCTTAAAAATAAGTGAGAAATGTATTTATATTAAAAATCAATGATTATATTGGTAATAATTCATTATTATTATAATGATATTGATTATATGAGATTGATATTTGATTATATTTGCTAATCAAGTCAAGTGCTCTGACTGCACATGTTCCGCGGCTGTGTATGCACTACAAAATTATAAGATTTCTGCAAACTGAAACCTTCAAAACATCAAACTTTATAATTTAGTAATATATTATCTATTATTTTTTTGAGAAAGGTATCTTAGTATTACGACTTGTCCCTGTGTGGTGATTTCGCCATTTATATTTCTATGTTTCGTTACTGCAGTTGCATACTATAATATCGGTGGTATTAAACAGTGAAAAGTGAAGAAACCCGAAAAGGCTGGCCATTTCTGAAATGTTTATAAATGTTCACAATTTGTTGATTTTAGTTTTAGCCATTTCAAAAATAAACATTGTAAAAATGAGTTTGTATGATTCTTGAGCTACTAGAGAATCAATAAATATCAATAAAAAGTGTTTAAAAATGTTTAAAAAGCTATGTTGTATTTTGAATACTACGGTTGTCAATAATAGTTACAAATAGGTTTCAAGTTTATTTGTTTTTCATGATCATATTAATTAGTATACATCATTTTGAATTAAAAACATAAATTATTATTGCTTATTCCAGTCATACATATCTAGTTTAAAACTTACCACGATAATATTTCGTTGGTAATATGGCGTAGTGCTGGAAAACAATTTTTTGTGGGCATAAGAATGTATTTTGCTGTGCAGCATTTACAACGTTATTCAACGTCGTTTAGGTGTCTCAGAAAAAAAATTTAAATTAAATTCAATGCCGAAGAAATTCTCCAGCCATGAACCGAATGTCTTTTCTGCGTTTCGCAAACTTGAACGTTTTTTCTCGAGTATAATGTTTTCAACTGTATATCTCGAACGCACATGTCTGTTTGAAAATATTTCATTAAGAGGCTGGTTCAGCCTAACTTCAGGTCTGTTCTGCTCAGCTCTGGTGGTCCCCTATTGGTCCAATTATTCAAACAGTTCAATGCTCCTGTGGGTTAATTATTGAATAATGATAGCATCTTATAAGATTACAACAATCTGAATTAACTATTCTAGTGCGCCACATCTCCATATTTATTATACCTATGCCCAATTTTAAACAATTGCTGCTTAAAGATAGACGTATAATTGGAGGACGAGTGATATCCTGATTTCAGGAATAACATTTCAATTATGTATTTTTGCGATGCGCCGCAGTAGTTCCACTTTATGTCAATGTACAATTTGAAAAAAATTCAATAAATGAAAAGAAATAAAGCCACACCTTTGAAGAATCAGCGTCGTATTTTCCCAATTTTTCCATCCATGTTCGTGTCTGAGCAGTGTGTCCATCTAGGATGTTCTCGAGAACTAGTCGTCATTAGACGAAGATAATAGTAATGGGTCTATCTCTATCTACCATATACCACAAAAAAGGCTGTTACTCGCTAAAATTCATATTTATATTTACTGGAACAGATTTCGAGAGTTCTAACCTACAAATCCGATATAATCTGAAAATGTAGAAAACTTGGGGACACTGCACAAAGAAGTATTCTAATCGAAATTAGGAGATTACATAAAAATTCTACTATTATATCAGACATCAATCAGGTTTGTGCCTAAAGAAGTATACTATTGTTTTTTAAAATTTCCTTTTCAATTGTTAGGTTAGTTAGCAGAATATACATATAAACAGTGCTGTTTTATCCATTCTACTACCAGAGAATTCAAGCTCCAAGTATGGTATGATGCAGAAGATCATTACGGGTTTTGTAATTGGATTCAAATCACATTACGAGGAATCAAGATCCTTACGTACTATTTTGTTGATCGAAGAGGATTTCTAGACAAGAGATGTGATTACTAATTTTCATAATTTCCATGAACTGACAATAAAATTATCTAGGTATGCTGAAGATTACCGATTTTTTATCAAATTTTTTGGTAATATTACTGGAAGACGTGTATAACATTATTATATGAGAAATGTATAATGGGACATAGTCGACTTGTCAACCGCCGACTCCAGATGTTTTTCTTCTCAAGTGCAAAGTGTATGGAGGATTACGTTTAACACAACAAACCGCAGATAGTATTGTAATTAGCCCCGAAGAACCGAACAAGCATTACGACTCGTATGCGTGTGGTCTCATGATAGCGAGGATCAACATTTTTGTGATTTTGATATTATAATATAATATTAATAAAGCTTATGTTGTCTATTTGTCTTTTATAAATAATATATGAATTACAAATTGGTAAATAAAGAATAACTTATTAACTGTTTTGTTTTTCTTATACGTCATCAGATCCCTGTGCTGTGGATGTACATACGTATGTAATATCGACCCATGCAACAAAGACTATAATAACTACATTTAGTTTGTTAGTTACGATAGTCTTTGTTGCATGGGTCGATATGTATGTTTTTCAGTAGCTAGGCATAAGTGTATTATCGGCTGAGAAATGAGTGCATAATCTATCGTACCAAGAGTAAGTAATCTGTGACCAAAGTTATTGGTACGGGGTTTGTTTTTTAGGAGGTATAAATGTATATGGGCGCATAATCTCAATACACTTTCAAATATTCCACATATTCATAGTACGTGTGCGTGTATTCATAGTACGTGTGTTTTTGCATATATCACTTCATAAACCGTAGACAAATGTTGAAGTTATTTATCATATAAATATATGATAAATATCTCACATACTCCACATAGGTTATGTCAACAATTTATCACAGTAATTTTTAGATCTACCATGTTATGTTGGTCAGCGTTGTAAAATCACTAGACAGCCTGCTTACGTGTGCAAAAATAAATTGAAACAGCGTTAAAGACGTTAGATCATATAATGTTGACCGCACGTCGGCAAAGTCTATCTTGTTCCAAAGTAGCTTTAGCAAAAACGTCGACATCCCCACGCAAAGACCAATTCTCGACTGATTTTTCTAAATTTATCAAAAATAGCCAAGCCTCCGTCGATCAGCTGTTGGACAACGCTCTTAAGTCGATTTCTTATTGATATTGTGCAGTTGATAAGTTATTCATTCGAATTTTATTTTAAATAACGAAAATGAAAATACACATACACCATGTGACAACGATGTCCGCAAACAGTACCCTTTAATATTGATTCCTCCCGCGAAAATATAGTTTTGTGGAATCCTCTATCAAACTTCACCAAATTTTGTCCGATTGATGTCGGATAAATTGCATGTTAAAGAATAAGTTTCCAGCATTCCGAATCGGTCAAAACCCCAAAATCTATAATTTAGTTGTCAAACGCTGATGTTTTGACAATACCTTCTGTCAATAGAAACAAAATATCTGGCAAATCCTGGCTAACTAGTTTTATTTTAATGCAGACACGACCGATCTCGATCAAATAGAATCTCACGCAGCATATCAGATTTTTTTTTATAAATACTCCAAAATCTTTGTGTTCTTCTATGAACATCACGAAATGCATAGTGTGGTCACAGCTTGACAGAACACAATGTGTTTGTTTTTGCCATTGTTCGTTGTTATTCAACTTTTAGTGACGATACCAGACAAAATAAACGATAATAACAGTCTAATGATTGCCTAATGGGCACTAGACAATCAATATTACCGCGACGGTTGTCTGCTCTTTATCAACACTACTTAAATGTCGAGAAATACCCAATAACTGTTGTATACTTAACCTAATATGTTCCAATCAACCAGACAGATAAATATTAATGGAGTATACCTCAATATCTAAGTTTGGGGATTTACTGTATTAGTTTATATAAGATATAAGGTTTTTCAATCGAAAACATTCCAGAACTGTCTTCAAGAGAAGTAATGTTGTTCTGGTGATATAATAATAGTCAGTAATCATCAAATAAGTGATTGTAGGTACTTACATCATTTTTTTCCAATCTCATGAGGTACATGTCTGTAAAATGACAACAAACTGTACGTTAGACAGAGAGATAATGATCAGGATATCCGGTATCCTGTACAGAGTGATGTGTTCATTTACATAGAGGTAAAAAGCGTTGGTGTTTGATAATGAACTAGCCAAAAAATATAAGCTGTTTGTTGATAAAAGCTGATTGCAAGTATGTTTACTTTAGAGCAAGGGGTTTATTTAGTTCTTTGTTACGGCATAGGTGAGGTATCGTACCGCCGTGCTATTGAAGTTTTTAACAGAAAATACCCTGAGGTTTCTGTCAACTGTGTTCGTGAATTGGTTAAAAAAATTTATGCAACAGGAGACGTGAAAAATATCAAGAAAAAAAGCGAAATGGCGAAGATGATGCAGGAGCTATGTCAGCTATTGATTCCGTGAACACATGCCCAAAAAAATCGTTGAGGCAAAGATCTCGAGACTTGAACATCAGTAAAAGCCACCTGCAAAGGATCTTTTCAAATCAAAAATGTCATCCTTATAAACCACTACTGATACACACTTTAGTAGAAGGAGATGATGCTCGTCGATTAGAATTTTGCCTATTAATGGGAGAACGAATTATGGGCGATAGTTTTTTCTACAGAAAAATTATTTTCTCTGACGAAGCGACGTTTACCACAAGTGGAGTTGTTAGTTCACAGAATTGCAGATATTGGTCTCAAGTAAATCCAAATTTCCGTATTACAACCAATTCAAAAATATAAAAAAGTGCATGTTTGGTGTGGCATTTATTACAAGAAAATAATTGGACCATACTTTTTTGACGGTACTGTAAACCAAAACAATTATTTTGATATGTTGGAAAATTTTTTGCTACATACTTTGGACGAAATCAACTTACAGCTCAGGTGTTCACTATACTATCAACACGACGGTTGTCCTGCTCATAGCGCATATCAAGTCAGGGATTGGTTGAACAGACATTTTCTAAATAAGTGGATTGGACGATTCCGCCCTATTTGATGGCCACCACGTTCACCTGATTTAACGCCGCTTGATTTTTTCTGTGGGGTTATTTAAAACAGAAGGTGTATGCGAACAATTTTCATGATAACGTAGACATTCTAAAATTAAAAATTAGGGAAGCAGTAGACGAAATAAATGAAGAAACAATTGATTTGGTATATCGGGTGTTTAGAAGATTGGAAAAATATGTAGCTGTAAGAGGGGAACATGGGGAGTAATGTTTTGTTAAATTACTTTGTTAAAAATAAGTAAAATATAAAACTAGAATACAACATTGAAATTTGATATATGGGCATAAATTTAAATATAAAACAACTTTTACCTATAACATTTTTGTTCTAATTCCGAAAACCCGATAGCTTACTCTTCGGCCAATTAAACATTTCGTGTTTTCTAACCAACCTGTATGTTAAATCAAATGATTAACAATGGCGTTCGACTTTTTAAGACATCCAAAACTCTTTATAAAGAATGACTTTTTCTCGAGAAATTAAAAATTACGTCCATTATAGGTATAGTTAGGGCCATCGGGGGACACACTGATGCAGCTAAACTCTAACTCTCTTGCAGCTAAACTATTAATTTTATATATAGTATGATAAAGTCACGTGCCTGGCAACATCAGATTTTTTCTTTGTAATGTCCTTTAGGGAATACAGGACCTTTAACAAAAGCCTTGTACTAAAGACACATTATGACATTTTTTTCCGCAAAATGGTAATGACCCGTGTTATTTTATATATAGGTACAATAAACTCGGCCGACTATAAAGTGCACTGCACACAGAACAAAACAAGAAACGTGAAATGTGGTCCTGTTTACCTTAAGTTTTTATTATCTTCACATGCGTCATATCAAATGTCACAGAAGGTCTTCTTTAAGTGATACTTAAGAGTACACTTCCTTCTGCCAATTTGGGCATTTACGTCATTTTTTAGCTGGCCGATAGAACATTGAGGTTATGTCTACACTGTGGTTCTATTCAATCTATTCGCGTAAAAATTCTTGACACGTTATGATGGTGTTCTTCCCCTTGGCATGCACTGCATGTGAGTCATAATGAAAGTAAATCTGGTGACTTTTTTAGATCCGGCTCTAACAACGAAAGCTTGTAAGTTATGGAGCTGTAACATAGCTCGATAAACAGTCATTAGGAAGTTAATTTGGATGACAGTGAAAGTTGTTTCTATTGTATTCTTGGGTGTAGACGACAAGAAACCCTAGTATTAGAACAGTTACGTGCATTTAGAGTAACTTGCATCCTGTTTCACACAAACTCTAAACATGTAACAAATCTACAAAAATAACTTTCTTAGTTTTGATCTGTTAATCAAAATACGCCAGCATGACGTTTTCGGCGATGTTTTCCGACTCAGGTAAATGACCGTGCGTTATTCTCGTCAACTAAACATCAAATCCCCCTTTCAGATACAATACAAGGACCACATTTACCTGAATAAGGAGTTATGCGAAGATCAAACCTACTTCGTAGATATGATCGGGTTCAAATACTGCCGCGGGATTGTATATGCGCGATAAATAGTTTATTGAATATTAGCATGCACGTAGCAAGCTATAGTACATCTAAAGTGTTGGGGATTTCCTAGTTTATGTAACGTATATGTTTTCGGTAACATTTTGGACGGAATTCTGGTCGTGCCAATACCGTATTCTTTTTTGTAATTCGCTTCCAACTTCGTCTTAGTTCTAGTTGTGTGCAACTATTTGTATTACCTCCATCGCATGTAATTTTACTAAGTATTATTTATTCTCATAAACTACTACACCGAAACTGGAATTTGGTTTCAATAATAAGTGCGTGTACATGTATAAGCCTCAACGGCTACCTAGCGGAATAAGGTAGACAATTCTTTAGTAACTTCTTGTTCTTTGAAATAAAAAATCAGTCACCGCCAAACACTTCTATGCTGACTATTATAATTATTAGACCACTATTTTTAAGTTAACTTTTTAGGTTATGTTTCTATATCTAGATCTAGGTATATCCTTTATTCTCTGGTTACCATGTACACACAGAAAAGTTATCTCTCGAACGAAGAGAGAATTACTTGGCTGAAGTAGTTGGTAGGTTCGTATATACGCGAGAGATTATTGACTTCAACCAAGAAATTTTATTTCTTGGAATAATTACTAGATTTAAGAAAGTGGTTACTCTGGTGAAGTAAGTAAACAGTCTTCAATGAAGTGTATATTTTTATTCCCGGTAAATATTTTTAGCTACTTAATGTAAGAAGTTTAAAGATTAGGCACAAATACGTTTTCTATTGCTAATTCACAAGATAGGTATGTTATATTTACTTACTCGTTCTAAACTGTTGCGTGCGTTACATCAAACTATTCCGTGTTGAAACGTTTATTGTACACTATAAATCACAATACACATCCCCAATAAATCACAAGGCACATCTCCTACGGTTACTTCGTTGTTGTTTTGCGTACTAGGTTAGGTTCCGTGGCGCCACCACCACGCGCGGGCGCGCGAGCCTTGACAAAATCACGGTGCGCATATTTATTCCAGAGAAAGCAATTACTTGAAAGAAGTGAGAATCACTTCAGTTAAATAATTGGTGGATTTTTATTCAGTAAACAATACTTACTTATATTAAATGTCTTATATTTTCTTGGATCAAGTAACTACGCACTTGGATGGATTTAATATTACTTCGTTGGAGAAATTAACATTTTTGGGACGAAAAATTCAATTACTTCTTGCAATACAATATTGGTTCTTATAAAGAAAGAATTAATTTGTTGACAGCATTTATCTGAGAAATTATTTTACTTATATTGAGTATGTGGCATTTCTTGTATATACCTAAATTTCTACATCCAAGTAAATATGCATTTGAATCTAGTAAATAAATTCAAGAAATTATGTTTTCTCGTTCCAAATAATCACTTTTCTGTGTGTAAGTTTTTATCACAGTAGCCGTTGCGGGTTGATAGTGTTGCCCCAAGCTCTATTGTGGTCACAATAAGATTTTGTCATGATTTTATTCCAACGTTACGAAGTTGACAGTTTACAAAAGTACCAACAGTACTATAACCGGTACCCGCAAAATACCCTAGATTCTAAATATAGTAAACACAATTTCTAAATTTATATAAAATTAATGACGCAAAGTAAAACATAAATACCAAATAAGTCCATAGGAAACATTCTACTCAGTTACACTAACAACAGTTATTATCTCAAAAGAACAAAAACACGTGTTTTGAGAAAAAAGTCTGCTTTCTGTATAAAGCCTATTGGATAGGCATCAGCAATTTGATTGACCATAACCAAAGCCATGAAACAGGGCTTAATATAATAATTTACTGCTTATTTATGGACAATTACAAGATTGCGTAATATTGCCATTTCGCAACAAGATTTATAGCAAATACTGATTTAATATACAGTGTTTGAAATTCCACATTTATGGTATTGTTTCGTTTTCTTTCAATACCTATAAAGTTGACATACCTATTATAGCAATATAAGTTGTATAACTTGTGACTAATATAGGAAAGAAGCATTTGTTTGTTAACACTATTAATGTAAAACAAGCAATGAATAGCACATAACCAAAATGTCAAAAGTGCATACACTGAAAAATTGATTGCCCAGCAACAATCAGTGTAATTTTACATCTCAATTGTATTTTTACATTGTCATTGTATATTTACACTGTGATTTTACAAGAATTGAAATATTACACCGATTTTAATGTAATTTTAAGTGATATATGGGGCAATGCGTAATAATTTTACATCTATTTCTGTGAAATTCAATGAAATATGCAGAATTTTTGATTTGTATAATTTTATTCTGATCTTGAGTAGATATTAACATTATCTCATATAATACAAAAAAAAAACAGTAACATCATGCACACAGTCAAACGTTACAATAATACGGTCAAACAAAATGGTATAGATAAAATTACTTGTAAGAAAATAAATATGTAGACGTACATACAAGTATAAAATAGTTTGAGGGACATAAAAATACATTAAAACTGCAGAGAAGCCATTAATAAATACTTAGCGTACACAAATACTTAAACATAGAAAACATACGGATAAATATATAAATGCACTTCGGTGAACCATGAACACACATACTCGTTCACTCTTTTTCTGACAAACACACTTGGTGCAAGATGTTCCGCATCTGTATCTGTAAGAACAATGAAACATATTAGACAGACACAAAAAGGTTAACCTAAAAAGAAGATTGCACATTATCTTTCTGTTGGTATAAAACCCTTCAATATTAAAGCAAATTTTCACAAGGAAACGTAGAAGACTGTACTTACAGCTTTCATCTAGGTATGGCGTTAACGTTAAGACATCAATTTCTAATGGCTAATTGTCGTCGTTGGTGATCTTCAAAGGCAATACAATTGTTCTGCAGTGTGACATGGTATTTTAACCTACACCTACATGGTATCTAGATAAGTTTTAGTTCACTATATCATCGTTACTTACCGGAGACAGAAATACAACGCGCCCAACTACATATGGCACTCGATGGTATGCGTGCCGGCGTTCGTTTGCAAAACAGCTGATCAAACGTAGCGCATGCGTCTGGGCGTTACAATATCAACAAACCCGCTATTATAATAGTAAAATCACAACATACGTTGTAATTTTACGAATTTAAGGTATATTTCCATTGTATTTTTACTAAAGGATCATTGTAATTGAAATAAAGCAGCAATATCGCTGTAATAGTACACAGACTTGTAAAAATAGTTGGAATTACGTGCAATTTTTATACTTACCACATTTCTATTGTATTTTTCACAATGATTTATGTGTAATTTTACAGCCATTTTTCTCAGTGTACACAGATTTTTGTTTTTAAGAAATAGATTCTTTTGAATTTATTATTTTGGATTTTTGTCATTGAATGTGCTAGTTTATTCGCTTGTAGCGATTAATTTATTTGGAATGTTTATTGAAGTCAAATAAATATATTTAGATACAAACAAAAATAGTTTCCTTTAAAGTAAAATTTTTGTTTTGATTTAAAGACGTTTCTTTACACCAAAGAAATCTAATTCTTATTCAAACAAATATATTTGTATACAAGAAGAGATTTATTTCCTTCAAAGAAATATTTTTGATTTGGCTTAAAAATATGTTTACTTCTGCCAAAGAAATCACATTGTGATTCAAATAAATATATTTTTAGAGTGAATACCTCATCCAACTGTATTGTTAGCTGGCGTTGTAAACACTCTCCTCGCAGTTCGGCCTTATTTTGAGGATAAATAATAGACTGGTTAAAGCCTACCGCTCAGTTTATGTCATGCGTCTGGCTAAATTGTCAAAAAAGGCCGTGTGATCGGCAGTATAGAGCACAGTGCATGTAGGTTCAAGTTCCGATTCCGAATCAGCGTACACTTTGCTATCCTAACCTTGACAATATGTAGGTCTTGGAAAACCAAAACTGTTGTGTGGGAAAACCACTGGTCGAGGATGCGCGACATCCCAAACAGCGGTGACACGTGGAGATTTTGCTGTACTGTACACTACGAAAACTTCTACACTGATAAAAGTAAAAAGGTAATTTTACCGTGTGGCACGGCGGTCATTTTTAACCTCCGTGTATCGAAGGGAATTACAAACCATGTGGTTTGTAATTTTACTTTGAGCTTAAATTTACTTCTCATATGACATGAGGTTTCCGATGTGTACGGTTTTATATATACTTTTGTAAGTAAAATTACTGACGTTCAGTAAATTTACCGTAAACACGGAATTGCAATTAATTGTTGTACAGTAAATTTTCTGCAACTTTAATATTAGATTTCTCCAAGCAACTGAAAACCAGTTAGCAATCAGTACTTTTGTGATGGACCACATATGTTGCTATGATAACTCCATTATAAATACCAATGAAACATTATCTGGTTTCTCACAAAAGAACTGTTTGTAAACTGGTTTTGCGACTGCTCGGACAAGCCTGTATTGTCAACTGTAAAATCACTAGTAAAATCCTATTAATGTGGAGATCATAAATAAAAACAAAAAATAATAGTATGAAGTTTTATTATAATTTTAACAATAAATAACATGTGAAACATATTTATAATATATATATATATATATATATATCTACATTTTTTTAACATTAAATAAATAGAAGTTCTTGACAAAAATGTAATCATAAGTAAATGAAATAAAACAGGAACCCATGGACTATACTTATCTACATATCGTATAACAAAATAAATCTGCTTAACAGAGAGAAACATATCTTTTAAATATAAATTAAATATTATTTCAACAATATTAAGTTGAAATGCCTATGGTAAACTTACGTCACCTTATTCGACTTGAAATAACTTTTAAAAAGTTAAACCGTCTCCAGAGTAAGATAACCTGGGGATAATCCAACCACAGCATATAATATAGTCCAAAATGTGTCACCTGAAATCAAAATAAGAAGTACATGAGTCATATATCATATACAGGGTATAACAATGTCAGCAGCTGCTTTCCTTTGAGGTACCGAGTGTGTGTAAAGTTATTAATGAGTGTTTATAGAAAAGTATTTTTTTATATTGGTGATTGAAATGATATGTGTTATACATGTTAGTAATAAATTTGATTGTAAGACCGCATGTACAAGAAAGAACAATAAGCGAAATCTTACCTATGGACACCACACAAGTCCTTGAATTTGTAGAATGTCAGTATCATCAACACTTGCATCCTAAAAAGAACATCCAATTAGTGAAAGTGAAATTATACATATCAAGACTGCAAACTTTTACCTGCACTTTGTAGTATATATTTGCAAAGTCCGCCATAATATACAAAGAGATGAATGTACCAATATTATATCTATTAATACTATAGAACCATATGGGGCAAATATTCCACACGACACCGATAAAGGATAAGTCACAGAGGCACTAACAGTGTTAGATTAGTTGTATATAACAATCGCACTCAATAAAACTCTAACTTAGCTCCTGTAAACACAACCAAACGGATGGCGAACGGAACTCGAACTGTATATCCCATTATTGCGCAAGCGCGATAAAAATTATCTCGGTAGCACTTTACCATCTAGAAAGGAAAATTGCACGAGCAGAAGGCAAATTTGCATATCAGACAGTAGTTTTAATGTATAGATATGTAATTTTATTCCGTTGAAGTATTTGTTATTATGAAATTTACAAACTTGTTAGCAAATTTACATACAGTTTGTACAATTAATGAATATAACTGCATTTTCAATGATATTTAGTATTTTTGGTTAAAATTATGGTAAAATTGCCGACAAATAGGGTAGGTTTACTGAAAAACATGTAAATCAAAGAACCATTTATTGTAACGTTAAAATATCGCATTTTAACGCAACGAAGAATCATAATTATTTGTAAAAATTGTAAATTTTAACTAAAAATTAGTGTTGTTTGACACGAATAAACGTTCTTTCTACCAAACAAATATTTCAAACAACCGCATTCATTTTTTTAATTGCATTGCATAGGAAAAGACCTTGATATTTGATATTCTACAATACTAGTTGGTATTTGGTATTTCCGGATTGTTTTGTTGTATGTTTTTGCTCCGATAGCGTTCGTCTCTTTTTTTATTTCGTGTGGCTTCCAATTTGCCAAAGGCTGCTGTTACGTCTTCGACCTATTATGTAACTAGTTACGACTTCCTTTCCAGAGGTTGCTAGAGACTCCAAGAAACCATTTGATGAATCTCACAGCCCATACAAGTCTTTATTTTTACTGTCACATCTGTCACGTCTCAGTGAGCACGGCGTGAACTGGGGCGTACTACAATTCCTGGAAGGGAATATAAATAAGAGTCGTCCCATTCACCTCGCTTCGCGTACAATCATATTCACCTATCGTGCTGATTTTAACTGCAAAACGACTCTCTTTAATGACTCGCTTGAAATTGGTGTTTTTTGTAGAATTAATTTTGCAATAAAATTTCAAATTTTATTGATTTCTTCAAAACTTTTCTGTTCAATAATTCTACCAGTACTTAAAAAAATCTGATGTGGCCAGGCACATGACTGATGAAAAAAATGTTTTATACAAGAGTTGTTTGACTGATTAGTTACTATAACGTAAGATTATTTTCATTTATACAGGGTGTTGCATTTAGGCGTGACTGAAAGTAAGTAATTTTTTTTAAATGGAATGCCCTGTATATCATGCCATATTATGAATACTAAGGAGGTTGTCTTTCCAACTGTGTAAGATGTACAGTCATGGAAATAAGTAAGTACGTATCGCTATCGCAGGATTTGAAAATAGTATGTCGGTTATATATTCGTGTACTGTTCTACCTCGACCGGGCCGGTTCGCAAAAAGTTGTCCGTCACGAGGTGGTTTTTCGATGTATGTAATGTAACGGGATTTAGTTTATTTTTAGCGTGTCCGACCTTTTCCTTAATGTGATATCTTCAATGCAATGTAATAAATGAAATATGATCACTACAGTTAAGTTTGCGAGTAGGTAATGCATTTAATTAAATATAGAATTACTTTTATAATAATATTAATAAACATGAAATTTGATAATATGATACGAAAAGCTCATTTTATGATATTGCGTAATATCATGACACATTATATAAATTTATGTTAACTAATACACATATTAATTACGCAAGTAAATGCCTTTGCCCAGCAGTAGGATGACGGGCTTAAGTAAGTAAGTAAGTAAATGCGCAAATCAACTTGATGCCAAGGATTATCACTAAATATAGACTATTTCAGAATTGTAATATTAAAATATATTCACTAAATGTAAATAAATTCTCTAAATTTAATTTAAATTTACATTTAGGACGAGCATGTATTTTGTATGAAGGACAATGGAAATTTTATATCTGTATTTACTTTACAGCAGTTAATGTTCAGTTATCTTTCATGACATCTAATACATGCTTGACAACCAAAATAATTTAAATTATAGCAATATATACAGGCTGCCCCACGTTTCTTCCGCAAAACAATTCTTTTCAGAAAGTAAATTACCTTTTCAATCCATTAAAAAGTTACAGCCGTTTGAATTATTAACAATATCTTATTTTAAACGGCTCCAACTTCAGAAGGAACAGAGAAAACCAATAAGACCATATGAAACATATTACTTTCTACTTTCTAGAAAAAAAAACAAAACATTTTGGTATTTTCTTTTGTTCATTTGTTAAGACAAATTATTAAAATTTTACTTATAATTAATAATTTTTTATTGTTGTATAATGTATTTATTGTGTTTCATTTTAGGTTTTGCATTGTTTGATAACTAATTAATTTTTTATTTTTCTTTTTTTGTTAATATTTCAAAGAGCTCTACAGAAGTTTTATTGTAATATAGTTCCAGTTCAATAAGCACACATTTTTTATTTACTATATATTAGCTGGAACATTATTGGAAATTTTATTTCTAGTTTTCTAAATAAATTAAGAGGCGTGCATTAACAACCATAATAAGTTAAAAATAACATTTTGACTTATGAATTGTGTACTGTAAGGTTAGCTAAAATGCATATACATTAAAAATGAAGGTCTTTTTAATTTCCAAACAATATAACCTATAACTGAAAATGTTTAACGACATACTTTGTCAAAGTAATATTATAAGTTAATAATATGGTAACATACAGGCGAGATGTAAATTTTAATTATATCAAAAATTACAGCCACAACCTGGATTTGAACCAAGGCCCTTTGCGTCTCTAGCACAATGTCAATAGCTCAGATGGGAGAGCATTGTGCTAGCGACGCAAAGGTCCCTGGTTCAAATCGTCAAGTTATTGGTTTCTCTTACGTATAGCTTTTATTGCATATGATTGTGAATAATTAATATGAAATAAAAGCTATACGTAAGAGAAACCAACAACTTTTCTTTCTGAAGCGCCTCCTTTTGGGAAATTATATACCCGTTACCAACACAATTTATACTCATCCCAGGTCAAATTTGATGAAATAATTTGTATGTTGTATAAATGTTCTTTTAGATAGGCGTATATTTTGGTTTATTTTTTTTTAATAATAATTATAACATATTTACATTCCATCAAAATTCGTCGAAAATTTAGAGCTTGCTTCCAAACATTTTTGTAAATTAGTGATATACATAATTGTCATTATTTTTAGTTGTCAGATATTTGAAACATATTGCTGTAAAGTAAATACAAAATAATAATATAAAAAAAATAGTAATGATACATTCATGCTATACAAAATAAATACTCGTTTCTGTTTATTAAGTTAAACACTGCAAAATATCGTTGAAGCTAAATATCTCGAAAACACCAGTAAATCACAATTAACAAATTATCATAAAGACAAATTTAAAGCAATTTAATTTTAATTTATTTCTATTTTGTGAATAAATGTTAATACATATGTCAGTTCTGAAATAACCTGAAAAGTAAAAATATTGACAACAACAAATTGATTTTTGTATTTATTAACACAAAAAAAGCTATTAGATGCAATAAGGTTGTAAGTATAATTTGTTGTGTTATATGCAATATCTTGAAATGACATTTTCATTTCATGTAATCGAAAACTTTTATGTTTATTAATATAAAATTAACGTCATATTTAATAAAAATACAATTACATTGCAATGTAGGAATTACATTAATTAATTATACATTAAGCTAATAAATAGAAACATATAAATCATTATAAACCAATTCAAAGCATTCGAACAAGGTTTCGCAAATAATAAATTTCCGATATACGAGTTGAAGCGTAAACGGACAATTTTTTGCACTTAGCGGCCGAGCGGTCGACCAGAATAACAAAAAACTTGTACTTGGATGTATCATCGACGCACTGCTAAAATATTTATAGAACTTACTTAATTCCAAGAGTGTACTTGTGTAAAGTAAATAGTTTCTGAGATATTCAATTATTTGTCAAAAAATTGGCAATTGCAGGCCTTCCTTAAAAACTACGTTAATACTACATTTTTGCACATATTGTTCTAAAAATTTTGTCACATCATAACTAAACCCATAGCTAGAAGCTGATGTCATGAAAGATTTGATGCGCTATACAGGGTGATCGTAGCATGCACTAGTTTTTGAACATTTTTAAATCGCTCTTTCTTGAGATTTTTAAATGGAACACCCCGTATATTATTTGCTAATTGAAATGTCCCTTAAGTACTTTGTAATTTATATTCACTATATCGTATATCAATTTTTAATAGTTTTTGTGATATTTGCAATTTAAAGAGTAGTATGCTATTTAGTATCTTAATATTGCTTTGTATACAGTGTGCTGGGTAGCATGATGTAAAATATTTAAAACTTTATAGAAGAAGCCATTTAGAACCTGTTTAACTTGTTTTATGCATAGAAAAAGTATTACCGTTATCAAGGTATTACACAATTTTATAAGTATGTTTTGCAATTTTTGCATACGTATAGCGAGCGAACCTTAAGACCAAGTAACTTCAGTTGGGCTCCGAACTAAACCAAAAACAGTGTAGTTTTAGGGGGACTATCGTGAAAAGTTGTTCACGTTTGTGGAAATTGTGCGGAGACGTTTCATTGTAATAGTATGTACGCTAATACACAATATCAGACAGAAACGCTAAAACCTGTCTTGATGAGCTACCTTTGAGAACAGATTTGTATTCAGTACAAAAAACAACCTACAATATCTACTTACTATTGTTAATTGGTTTAAAATAGGTTATTTTTCTGGAGAGGCAGTTCAAACGTGGTATAATATGAATGATAGTATGAGTAATATTGATAATCCGAATGGAAAGTGGGTTATTTGGAAGTGTTTTTAATAGATTTTTTGCTATGAATAAAAATCTGAATCTAAAAATGCCTATCAGTTTACTTTTGTTGCATATTTGGGTTTTGAGTGCGAGCACATAAATCACATCAAAGGAAATCTGATTTTCAACACTTAGAAGTCAACAAATTTTCACGATGGATAACCTAAAAGTACAGGGTTTAGGGTTTACTTCCGCAGTAATTAGAAATTTTTAAATCGCGTCTTCGGTTGCCTTACGCTAAACGGCAAAATACACAAAATTTCATATAAAATTATTAATATATTGATAACGGTAATACTTTATAGTATCAAGCTGGTTAAATCGTTTCTAAATTATCTCTTCTATCGCCACTTGAAGACTTTACGTCAAACTACCAAATCCCTTATTCACAGCAATATTAAAATTTCCAATTGCATAACATTTTCTTTCAATTGCAAATAACACGAAAATAGTAACATTTGGTGTATGACATACTAGATGTAAATTGGGGAGAAATAAAGGGTTATTACAGCCAACACATATTATACAGGGTGTTCCATTTAAAAAACTCGAGAAAAAGCCATTTGAAAATCATCAAAATTTACTAAGTTCAATGAACACCCTGTATAGTGTATCTGATATCTTTGGATACTATCATCTACCTACTGGCTTTGACTAATGTCTCAGATAATTTAAGGGTAAAATCGGCAAAAATGTCGTTTTTACATAGATTTTAAAAAGATCCTGCAACTGGCATATTTTGGAAAAACAATTGAATATCTCTGGAACTATTACCGCTGTGACTTAGAAACATACACGGTTGGATAAACAAATTTAGTAGTGTTTATAATATAATAAAATATACATAGCGTTCCATTTACGAAAATGTACATACTTTCCGTCACACCTAAATGCAACACCCTGTATAAATGAAAATAATTTTACGTTATAGAAAATGGCGGGTCAAACAACTTTTGTATAAAATATTTTTTTCTTTCTCAAACGATTTATTAACTATCGACCGCCGGGATACTAATAACTCACCTTGTATATACAGTGTGTCTCCCGATTGACCTAACTATACCTATAATAACGTAATTTTTAATTTCTCGACAAAAAGTCATTCTTTATAAGGAGTTTTGGAAGTCGAAAGCCATTGTTAATATTTTGATTTAACATACAGGATGGTTAGAAAACACGAAAATGGCCGAAGAGTAAACTATCGGTTTTCGGAATTAGATCAAAAATGTTATAGGTAAAAGTTAGTTTGAATTAATTTTATGCTCAAATATCAAACTTGAATGTTCTATTTCAAATTTTACATCTCGGACCAGTGAAAAGACATTACATAAAGGTGAATAAAAAATTTAGAGACCAAAACATAATTATAATTAACAAAACATAAATGCGAAACAAATGGACTCCCTTCAGGCTAGCCAATGGCATCCTGGTCTTCCAGGGAGCCACAATTGATACTACAAACAGAAAAGTGATCTCTCGAAGGAAGAGAGAATTACTTGGCTGAAGTAGTTGGTAGGTTCGTATATACGCGAGAGATTATTGACTTCAACCAAGAAATTTTATTTCTTGGAATAATTACTAGATTTAAGAAAGTGGTTACTCTGGTGAAGTAAGTAAACAGTCTTCAATGAAGTGTATATTTTTATTCCCGGTAAATATTTTTAGCTACTTAATATAAGAATTTTAAAGATTTGGCACAAATACGTTTTCTATTGCTAATTAGCAAGATAGGTATGTTATATTTACTTACTCGTTCTAAACTGTTGCGTGCGTTACATCAAACTATTCCGTGTTGAAACTATTATTGTACACCATAAATCACAATACACATCCCCAATAAATCACTAGGCACATCCCCTACGTGTACTTCTTTGTTGTTTTGCGTACTAGGTTAGGCAGGCTCCTTTACGGCGCCAATACACGCGTGGGCGCGCGAGCCTTGACAAAATCACAGTGCGCATATTTATTCCCGAGAAAGGATTACTTGAAAGAAGTGAGGATCACTTCAGTTAAATAATTGGTGGGTTTTTATTCAGTAAACAATACTTACTTATATTAAATGTCTTCTATTTTCTTGGATCAAGTAACTACGCACTTGGATGGATTTACTATTACTTCGTTTGAGAAAACATTTTTGGGACGAAAAATTCAATTATTTCTTTCAATACAATATTGGTTCTTATAAAGAAAGAATTTATTTGTTGACAGCATTTATCTGAGAAATTATTTTACTTATATAGATTATGTGGCATTTCTTGTATATACCTAACTTTCTACATCCAAGTAAATATGCATTTGAATCTAGTAAATAAATTCAAGAAATTATGTTTTCTCGTTCCAAATAATCACTTTTCTGTGTGTATTATTGTGAGTAATTTGATATGTACAAGCCATATGTTTCATACAATCAGATACAATACTAGAACATAAATTTAATTTATTGAATTTGTTTCTTTTTTCCTGGTAGTGCTTTTGTTTTCATAGCAAATTTAATGTTGCTCGGTTGTATTACTCTGCGTAAAATTTATGATTATTTACATAATATGTAAGATTTTTATTGCACATAATTATTTCAACATATTTTTGTATGCAATTTTTCTGGAGTCGGAGTCGGTCCACGAAAAATATCTGGAGTCGGAGTCGAGAATTTTTTTACCGACTCCTCAGCCCTGGTCAAAACACCAGCGTTTTTTCATCCACTAATCTCTACAATTGTGATTAGTCTCCTGCTTACTCTACGCTGTTATTTTTTGCTTGTGTACAGTTGGTAGGGTCGTCCACATCCTTCTAAAAATACACTCACATCTCAAACGAGAGGCTCAGGTTTACATCGGTGTTCAACGACTTGTTAAGAGCATGCTGGGTTCTCTAGTGACTTCCTGGCGCCATCTACCTTCTTGCAATTAACAGAGCGAGTCAGTAACCACGAAGAACACTTAATTAATCTATTAGATAAGACGTTGAGCTCAGCAAAAGACCAGGCCAAAGATGCGAGTGTTAATTTTATTTATTTGCGTTGATGAGATTTAAACCGATGCAACTTTGTAGCGTGTGGCTGCAAACTAGTATACAGTTATTGTTTGTTTATGTGTTTATGTGTATATGTTGTATGTGTGTACTGTGTATACGTATCTACTATATGTATGTATTAAACCGTGAGTTGTCCTTGTGTCGCAATCATGGCGTTTAACACTGCAAGTAAAATGCCAAAGAGTTATTTTAGCCAAGGTTGTAATAGCGTATTGGTTTCAGTACTGTGTAGGTACAAATGTTACAATCTCATTCAATTTGTTGTTCTTGCAATCTAGAGGTTTTATTATGTACTTTGCGTGATTAATTTTATAAAAACTTAAAAATTGTTGGCACTATATTTAGAATCTGTAGTAATCTGTCATTCTTCGTAAAGTTGGGATAAAATCATGTCAAAAATCTTATTTTGGATAATTTTGCTCTACTTAGCCCTACAAGTTCTAATAAATAATTAATGGGGCGCAATAATATTAAAAATAGTGGTCTAATAATTATAATAGTCAGAATAGAAGTGTTTGGCGGGGACTGATTAGTTATTTCAAAGAACAAGAACTTACTAAAGAGCCGTTGAGGCTTAATACATTTACACGCACTTATAATTGAAACAAAATTATAATTTCGGCGAAGTAGTTTATTAGAATAAATTATACTTAGTAAAATTACATGCGGTGGAGGTAATACAAATGGTTGCACACAACTAGAACTAAGACGAAGTTGGAAGCGACGTACAAAATAGAATACGGTATTGACACGACCAGAAATCTGTCAAAAATGTTACCGAAAACATATACGTTACATAAACTATAAAATCCTCAACACTTTAGATGTACTATAGCTTGCTACGTGCATGCGGATATTCAATAAACTATTTATTGCAAATATACAATCCCGCGGCAGTATTTGAACCCGATCATATCTACGAAGTAGGTTTGATCTTCGCATAACTCCTTATTCAGGTAAATGTGGTCCTTGTATTGTATCTGAAAGGGGGATATGATGTTTAGTTGACGAGAATGATGCACGATCATTTAACAGAGTCGCAAAACATCACCGTAAACGTCATGTTGGCGTATTTTGATGAACAGATCAAAACTAAGAACACACCAACCCTTTCACAATACTATAGCATGAAGTTGGTTGAAATTGTGAATTGTTATTGAACAAATTAGAAAACATCACAATGCCTTGAACATATTTTAATTTAAGTCTGACTTCAAACAAGTGTTACTACACACAGAAAAGTGATCTCTCGAACGAAGAGAGAATTACTTGGCTGAAGTAGTTGGTAGGTTCGTATATACGCGAGAGATTATTGACTTCAACCAAGAAATTTTATTTCTTGGAATAATTACTAGATTTAAGAAAGTGGTTACTCTGGTGAAGTAAGTAAACAGTCTTCAACGAAGTGTATATTTTTACTCCCGGCAAATATTTTTAGCTACGTAATGTAAGAATTTTAAAGATTTGGCACAAATACGTTTTCTATTGCTAATTAACAAGATAGGTATGTTATATTTACTTACTCGTTCTAAACTGATGCGTGCGTTACATCAAACTATTCCGTGTTGAAACGTTTATTGTACACTATAAGTCACAATACACATCCTCAATAAATCACAAGGCACATCCCCTACGGGTACTTTGCTGTTGTTTTCGTATTAGCCTCCTTTACGGCGCCAGCACAACACGCGGGCGCGCGAGCCTTGACAAAATCACGGTGCGCATATTTATTCCAGAGAAAGGGATTACTTGAAAGAAGTGAGAATCACTTCGGTTAAATAATTGGAGGGTTTTTATTCAGTAAACAATACTTACTTATATTAAATGTCTTATATTTTCTTGGATCAAGTAACTACGCACTTGGATGGATTTACTATTACTTCGTTGGAGAAATTAACATTTTTGGGACGAAAAATTCAATTACTTCTTTCAATACAATATTGGTTCTTATAAAGAAAGAATTTATTTGTTGACAGCATTTATCTGAGAAATTATTTTACTTATATTGAGTATGTGGCATTTCTTGTATATACCTAATTTTCTACATCCAAGTAAATATGCATTTGAATCTAGTAAATAAATTCAAGAAATTATGTTTTCTCGTTCCAAATAATCACTTTTCTGTGTGTAAGCAATCAACACGGACATAGGCAGACTGCATTTGTTTACTATTGCTAGTGCGGTTGCACATTTGTTTTTACTGTAATGAATAATCGCATACATTGTACACTACTCAAAAATAAATATTGATTTTACATTAGCAATATTTATTACAATAAACTTTCACAACAGCCAACCACGCTTGCATTTTCCCATACCTTTTCGTTTTTGCCAGTTCTCGCCAATTTTTACAGCGACGGTCCTATCAGCAATAATATAACCATATCTAAGAATTCAACCAAATTATAATGCATTATCTACACGCATTTAGTCACATTTATTATTAGATTATACGTTTGGTAATTTACACTTTCTACACTATTCTGCACCCCAGTAAAAATAATTATTATTTTCAAACTAAGCCACTAATTAAACATCTCAGCTATAATATATTACATTATGATTCATCAAAGAGCAAATCCCCCCCCCCCCCAAAAATAAAATAAAACGCCAAATCCGGTTAATTTCGTAATATTAACCAGTAAAAATTATCCTCAATCTTTAAAGAAAGTGATGCATCATATAATTTGTTTTTATTATAGAAAGCAGACAATCTGGAATGCTCATTTTTCGCAATAACAAATCACATTAGCCTTGGTACAGGTCGTACGTGTCTTCGTCACAAGGCAGACTTGATTCGCAGGTCATGTCGAATATTGACCCATTATATGAGAAATTATATTTTGATTCAAATAAAAATGTTTTTAGTGTGAATACCTCATCCAACTGTATTGTTAGATGGCGCTGTAAACTCTCTCCTCGCACTTCGGCCTTATCTTGAGTATAAATAATACACTGGTGAAAGCCTACCGCTCACTTGATGTCATGCGTCTGGCAAAATTGCTAAAAAGGTCGTGTGATCGGTAGTATAAAGCACAGTGCATGCAGGTTCAAGTTCCGATTCCGAAACAGCGTACACTTTGCTACCCTAACCTTGACTATATGTAGATCTGGGAAAACCAACCACTGGTCGAGGATGTGCGACATCCCAAAAGGCGGTGACACCTGGAGATTTTGCTCTACTGTACCCTCCGAAAAGTTTTTGTTAATAATAAGTCCACATTAATTCCTTCAACAAACTAATAATTTCTTTAGTCAAAGAACCGTCTATTGCAACCTTAAAATATCGCGTTTTAACACAACGAACAATTTCGTTAATTTAAACAATTATAATTGTTTAGCATAGATATTTTCTAGAAAAATTGTCTCACATGAGAATGTTTGGAAATTGATTCAACACAAATTTAATCCTATGGTCTAAAGTAGCATATTTGGTACAAATTCTAAACCTTTCCAGAAACCTAACCTAACAGTTTTACGAGATAAAATTAGTATGTTTATTTTCAATAATTTTATTAGCAGTTGATTGAAATGATTAATAACCCTAATACACTCATTTGTTTAGTTTGTTAAATCACCTGTTGTAAATTTGAGACTACTGTTTGTATAAGGTAGCATACTATAAACAAATTAATATCAGGTGTGCCGCTCTACGAAGTTTTAAGTTGTTTTCGTTTTTTATTAGCGCGAAAAATGATGATTAAGCTCTTACAAATGGTATACACAATTTATTAAATGAAACACGTTTCATTGTATACCACGCATGTATCTTAAGAGATACCTGTACCACCGTTTTTAGTAACTTTTTCTAAGATTGGTCACATTGATATCAAATGCCATAATATGCAGGGTGTATATTAATTCAGTGCTATAATTTGGAGGGGTGATGTAACTCAATATGAGGAACAAAAAAATCTTAATAAAATTTTTCAAAATTTTGCAGTTGAAAATTCAGTTGCCGCTACCCACATGTTTTCATAATGTGTAGTACTCCGTCGAAAACTAGCCCGCACCTATCTGTAGTACGCGGAGCTCACGAAATGCGAATAAACAACGATGTATTCAATGGTTTAACAGTAAACTTACCAAAAATTTTAAAGAAACTGCTCAAAGTGCGCACCGTTTGCATCCAAACACGCTTCTGCCCGGCGCCTCCAATTCGCACATAAAGAGCTGCGTTCAATGTCATCGCGCGCAATTTCAGCACAATTAAAAATTCGCTCACGGAGTTCATTTTCATTGTTTACTTCCGTCTTATACACTAATCCTTTTAAATAACCCCAGAAATAAAAATTCAGAGGATTCAAGTCTGGAGAACGACTTGGCCACCGTCTTGGTCCATTAATCCCTATCCACTTTTCACCAAATGTTTCACTTAAATGTTGCACTACAATGCGGCTCTTATGTGCAGGAGCACCGTCGTGCATAAACCACATTTCACGGCGAACATCAAGCGGCATATTTTCTAACAAACCTCGTAGTGTGTTTTGTAAAAAATTCAAGTATTCTTAACCATTAAGACGGGGCGGCAGTTCCACTGGCCCCACTAAACAATTGCCAATAATTCCGGCCCAGATATTAATGGCAAATCGGTGCTGAAATTTAGTACGTCGTATAATTCGCGGATTTTCATAGGTCCAGTGGCACATGTTCCGGCTGTTAAAAATTCCGTTTCGGGTAAATGTCGCTTCATCAGTGGAAAGTACCATATTAGGAAAGTTTTCATTGGTTTGACATTGACCACGAAACCACTCACAAGAGATGACCCTCTGTAAATAATCCTGTGGGAGCAAATCTTGTACACGCGTTTCCCGATATACCCGAAGTAAGTTTTCACGTAGTGTTCTGTGCACTATCCCGTGGGAAACTCCGACTTGTCGAGCAATTGTTCTAGTGCTTCGTCGATCATCTTCGTAGACCATCTGCAAGATTTGTTCTTCGGTATTTACCATATTACGATTATTGGACGGCCTCTTCGTCCATGGTTACGCAAAAATACCCGAGCAGGACTATCCCTTAACCGTTGAACCACGGAAACAAAAGTTCTATTATTAGGGACGCGCCGGTTTCTAAATCGTTGCGAATAAAGTCTCAGAGCGGCCGCTGCATTTTTTCTGCATTCACCATAAACAAGTAACATGTCCACATACTCACCACTACTAAAATTGTCCATTTTGAAACACAAAACCACAAAATAACTACCAAGAAACCCGATAAACAGAAACAACTGCAGAGCGTAAACTAAAGCACGCACGGGACTTCCCCTCGCTCAGCTGTCAGCTGTTTCGCCACAGGCTCTAGGTCAAGTCGCTACTACCCTTTCTAAAAACGTGCGGCGTCAAATTCTGCATTTTCAATAACTAATTACTCAATACTGGTGTCACTTAGAGAAAAAGCGTATTTGAATTTTTTACTCCAGTTATGAAGATCTATAACCCCTAGAAATTATTGCACCTATTTAATATACACCCTCTATGTCAAGCATACATACACATAACCACAAACTGCCTTTTTAGAATCGCTTGCAATCGCATAACCTGCGAAATATCTCTATTCTATACATATTTAAACATGCGTGTAGCATGCTGTTTCGCGACTCTGGTAAGTGATCGTGCATCATTCTCCTCAACTAAACATCAAATCCCCCTTTCAGATACAATACAAGGACCACATTTACCTGAATAAGGAGTTATGCGAAGATCAAACGTAGATATGATCGGGTTCAAATACTGCCGCGGGATTGTATATGTGCAATAAATAGTTTATTGAATATCAGCGTACACGTAGCAAGATATAGTATATCTAAAGTGTTGAGGATTTCTTAGTTTATGTAACGTATATGTTTTCGGTAACATTTTGGACAGAATTCTGGTCGTGCCAATACCGTATAGCGGAATTAGGTAAACACCGCTATTAAACGTTAAGCGTTATAATAATTCTTTAGTAAGTTCTTGTTCTTCGAAGTAACTAATCAGTCACCGCCAAACACTTCTATTCTGACTATTATACTTATTAGACCACTATTTTTAAGTTAACTTTTTAGGTTATGTTTCTATATCTATATTACTCCTACTAAGGGTAAATACTTAAATTTTGGGTATTTATTCTTTTTATTCTTAAAACACAATTTAACAACATTTCAGAGATATTTATACAGGATGTAACACTTTTTTCCCGCAAGAATTATTTTTAGATAGTAAATGTCAGTCTGAGTATAACTTTTCATATGAACCTATTTGTTTTCTCAATACCAAGTTACAGCCGCTTCAAATATTAACTAAATGAAGAAAAATAAACAATAAACTACATATCAAACAATGCTAAAACTAAGAAAGAGCACAATCAATACCCATAACAAAATAAAAAGTAAATAAATTTAAGTAAAAAATTCAAAATGTTAAAAATAAACTAAATAACAAATGAACGAAAACAAAATACATATAAAACTTTCTAGACATTTGTTTCTCTACAAGTAATTGTCATTCTGAGTATAAAGTTTCTTTCATGCCGACTTATTGGGTTTATCAATTCCTAAAGAAGTTAAGTCGTTTAATATACAGTATTGCAATTATTTTACAATTATTTCAAACGGTTGGAATTGTTTAAGGAATAAATAAAACAAATAGGTCCATATGAAACTTTTTACTCAGTGTGGTATTTACTACCTGGAAAAAGTTATGCGAAAAAAAATGGGACACTCTGTAGATGTGTACTCTTGATTACAAATAATGTAAAATATTTGATTTATATACGAACATTCATTTACATTTAGTTGGATTCATAATAAAATAAGAAATTGATTAACAACGACAAAAGCCGCTATGTCAACAATAGTTAACATAAAATCATAAGTTTCTGCTAAATCTTCTTCGATAACGGTATCAGAAAATATGGAAGAGTCACACGATTGAATGGAGGATGATGACAAGGAAATGTCTGCTCTTGATATATCGTCAGATGAGACTGATATTTTTATTCTTTGTTTTAAAAATGTTTTTATTTTTATAAGAATAACCTTTATTTTGTGATAAGACAATTGATTTTGTGATAAAAGAAAAACCTTTTTTGAGTAATTAAATATTTCCTTTTACTGCTATTTTTAATAACAATATTCTGTTTATAAATGCCCCTATAAATACCCACTTTGGGTAAATACCCGGGTATTTAACATTACTGCGTGAGACAAAACGTAAATCTGATGATATTTCGTATCATTTTGGATAAAATAAACCATGGTCAAGTCTGACTTGACCAGCCAAGACTCCATCAATGAAAAATACCATACCAAATAAAAAAAGACAACTTCCGTAAACGATATAGACAAGGTTACAAACGATATACCGTATCTTTCGTTAGCAGCTACCACAGTGAGAAAAAAAACACACACAACAACTCGTTTGAAAAGATTACCGTTTACTGTTAGTTGACAGCTTATGGATGACAGCCGGACGCTCATTTAAGGAACAATTGAAAGTTGATTTCGTTCTCATCTAGTAGGCACAGTCACGGTCTTTAGATTCGTATAAATAACGGACTGCCAACTCTAAATATCGTACGGCAAATCCGAATAAACTATTTCAACTATTTTGAGGTTACGGTTCGTTGACAGGAGGAACAAGAGACCGAATGAGACAACAAAAAGCAACAAAAAACCCAAACATTTGGAATTCCTGGTTTGTTATTTCCGTTGATGGCTTTTGTTTGTTGAAGTTGTGAGTTGAACGGAACACAGCGGCTCACTCTGTATAGTTCAATGTCACGCATTGGCCTATTGGAAAGAACTCGAATTGTTTTACGCACTTTTGGTGTCACATGCTCATACGTGACCTTTGTGTCTAGACTTACCATGACCTCCAATGTAGGATAATGTTTGTGGTGTCACTAAAAATACATACTCATACATGTTGGATGGTGTAAAACTGCTAAATTGTTTGTAATGCACTTGAATATCGTCTGGTCTTTAAGAGGCTGGTTCAACCTAACTTCAGGTCTGTTCTGGTTAGCTCTGGTGGTCCCCTATTGGTCCAATTATTCAAACTGTTCAATGCTCCTGTGGGTTAATTATTGAATAATGATGGCATCTTATAAGATGACAACAATCTGAATTAACTATTCTAGTGCGCCAGAGTTCCATATTTATTATACCCATGCCCAATTTTAAACAATTGCAGCTCAAAGATAGACGTAAAATTGGAGGACGGGTAATATCCTGATTTCAGGAGTAACATTTCAATTATGTATTTTTGCGATTTGCCGCGGTAGTTCCACTTTACGTCAATGTACAATTTGAAAAAAATCCAATAAATGTACAGAAATAAAGCCACACCTTTGAACAATCGGCTTCGTTTTTTCCCAATTTTTCCATCCATGTTCGAGTCTGAACAGTGTGTCCATCTACGATGTTCTCGAGAACTAGTCGTCATTAGACGAAGATAGTAGTAATGGGTCTATCTCTATCTACCACATACCACAAAAAAAGTCTGGAACTCGCTAAAATCCACATTTATATTTTACTGGACAGATTTCGAGAGCTCTAACATACAAATCTACATAAAAATTCTACCATTGTTTCAGACATCAATCAGGTTTGTGCCTAAAGAAGTATACTATTATTTTATTAAAAACACCATGTCAATTGTTAGGTTAGCCAGCAGAATATACATATAAACAGTGCTGTTTTATCCATTCGACTACCAGAGAATTCAAGCTCCAAGTATGGTATGATGCAGAAGCTCATTACGGGTTTTGTAATTGGATTCAAATTACATTACGGAGAATCAAAATCCTGACGTACTATTTATTGATCGAAGAGGATTTCTAGACAAGAGATGTGATTACTAATTTTCATAATTTCCTTGAACTGACAATAAAATCACCGAGGTATGGTGAAGATTACCGATTTTTTTATCAAATTTCTTGGTAATATTACTGGAAGACGTCTATATTATTATATGAGAAATGTTATATAATGGGACATAGTCGACTTGTCAACTACTGACTCCAGATGTTTTTCTTCTCAAGTGCAAAGTGTATGGAGAATTTATGTTTAAGACAACAAACCGCAGATTCTATTGAAATTACCCCCGAAGAACCGAACAAGCATTACGAACCATATGCGTGACTGATGATAGCGAGCATCGTCATTTTTGTGATTTTATGTTGACATTATAATATAGTTTTAATAAAGCTATATAATATGTTGTCTAATTGTCTTTTAATATGTGAATTACAAATGGGTAAATAAAGAATAACTTATTAAGTGTTTTGTTTTTCTTATACGTTATCAAATCCCTGTGCTGTTGGTGTACATACGTCTGTGTAATATGTATACTTGTGTGTTTTTCATTAGCTAGGTATATGGCATAAGTGTATTATCAGCTGAGAAATGAGTGCATAATCTATCATACCAGGAGAAAGTAATCTCTGACCAAAGGTATTGGTACGGGTTTTGCGATAGATCACACGTATTTCTTCACACACACACAATGTTACGTTCATATTTTAGGTATAAATGGGCACATAACCTTACTCTTTCAAATATTTCACATATTCATAGTACGTGTGTTTTTGCAGATATCACTGCATAAACCGTAGACAAATGTTGAAGTTATATAAATATAATGATAAATATCTCAAATTCTCAACATAGGTTATGTCGTTATGTCAACAATTTATCACAGTAATTTTTAGAGTTACCATGTTATGTTGGTAAGCGTTGTAAAGAATCACTAGACAGCCTGATTACGTGTGCAAAAATAAATTGAAACAGCGTTAAAGACGTTAGACCGTATAATGTTGACCGCACGTCGGCAAAGTCTATCTTGTTCAAAAGTAGCTTTAGCGAAAACGTCGACATCCCCACGCAAAGACCAATTCTCGACTGTTTTTCCAAACTCATCAAAAACAGCCGAGGTGCTGTCGATCAGCTGTTGGACTTCCCTCTTAAACACTTGTATAGGTGAAATCTGCAATCTCAGATTTTGAGGAACAAAACAGATCAGATCAGATCAAAACAGAGCGTGTTGTAAACAGTTTTAAAGGTAACGATGATGTTTGGAATGCTTTTCTGGCATTTTGACCTGTGTGCTTCCTAAGAAAAGAACGACGCAGTCATTGGAGATCGGTATTTCTGGAATTATTTGGCAAGCTAGCCTATTAAGTTGGCACTTGTTAACTAATAGGCATTGGCATCACAGAAAAAATATCTGCACCAACAATTCATTGACTATGGTCTGCTTTTTACACATTTCACTGGAGTCCTTCACAAATAAACAGATTTTTCGAAATGGCTTCTGTATTAACACCACACTTCTTTTCTAATAACAGTAATAACATTACGTTTCGTTCAAGAAGTTCCAAAATGATCCCTTCTAAGAAGAACATTACAAATTAAAAAAATCTGATGTGGCCAGGCACATGACTTTATCATACTATATATATAAAATTATTAGTTTTGCTGCATGAGAAACCATTAACACAAATATATTAATTAAAGAAAATGCACATTATGAATTATTAATATAATATCAAATGATATAAAGCAAACGGTGCCTTGCGCCCTGGGCGCTTATCCGAAATTGTATTTACAAATTTGAAATCTTTACAATTTACCCGCCAGTGAGTGCACAGCTTGGCGGGTACATTTTTAAAAACAAACGACGATAAAACGATAAAAATGCTTTACACACATATTTAAAAGAACGTTAAACGCTTTGATCTAAAAATTATTGAATAAAGCACGAACACACACAGCACGCACACGCAGCTACCGCCTTCGCCGTCTCCTTCGTTGATCGGGCTCAACGTCATCTTCATCGCTGACGTCCCGCTCAGCATCTAGTTGCAGATGTCCTGCATCCGCATCGCCTTCGTGCTCGTCCCCAGGCTGGTCAGGTGGTTCCGGCGCTGCAACCTCTTGCGGATATTTCGATACTATTGACAGTAGGTATTTTCAAAACATCCCGTTTGACACTAGCTACTGACATTTGAATCAAAATCCTGGCTACCTAGTTTTAACGCCGCACGACCGATCTCAATTTGAATCTGCTCCTGCACCCAAACTCTTCATTTTACCAAAAAATGTCATAGACATAAATTTTCGTCTGCTTTAATTTATTATTTAACTGTTTTGACGAAATTACAGAAATGGCGGCTCATTTGCAAAATCCTTGAAAAATGCTTGGAGGAAAGTTCATCCAGTTCCTTTGGACCCTTTTGAGCCAAAAGCTTTTCAGCTCTAAGTTTGGTCATGAAACTTCTAAATATGAAGTTTCGTCCCGATACCTTTAGTAGTTTCTCCGGAATCATCGCCACAAAAATCGGGTACACACACACACACACACACACACACACACACACACACATTTCCGCTAAAAACTCAAAATTTTTTTTCGGCATGATTACAATACTTTATAATACCGCGTATGATAAAGTAAAAATCTGATGTGGCCAGGCACATTACTTTATCATACTATACAGGGTCCTGCAACTCAGCTCCCGTCTTCTGTAGCTCAGTTACTAATTAAGCTAAAAGTTTGACATTTTGCAGCCTTATCCTGTACTTCAAGGTACATTTCAAGAAATTATTTTTGATTATACAGGCTGTCCCAAAATTGTGCAACGCCATGGTAATATATTTTTTTATTTGCTTGCTATATATTTTTTTACAGGTTGCCTACATACCACCAAAATTTTATTGAAATCGGTTGAGTGACTGCAGCGAAAAAAAAAATAAAAACCAGAAAGAGTTGCTTTTGCATCGTTGGCATTAAAAATCAATAAAAACCAGAAATTGCACCTCGTTAATAAAATTTTGCGACGTGCTTATTAAGTTAGATCTAGTAGTCTCGTTAACCAAGTGTTATTGATCCAAATTATACAGGGTGACCAAAATCTAGTGTCAAAAATGTCAACCTGCGTGTTATTGTTCGAGTTTTTATTGAGGTATTTCTGCATTATCGATTTATACACCATTTATAACCCATTTTTATGTAGAAGTTGTGAAAACAACACATGATACAATACAATTACCAAACGGCGACGATGCCGATGCTGACAGACCATATGGGCCGATTTGACATCTACTATCGTGTGACGTCACACAACAGAAAGTATCGTTTTGCCGGGACTTTTTGTGATTCAATTTTTAACGCTGATTTTTATGAAATATTGAGGAAATAATTACGAAAAATAATGCATTTACAATGTAGAGTGAAGGAATAAACACACTAAGACGGTTTTCCAATAATAGTCAAATACCCTATTGGCCTGAATGTTATGGCTAACACGCAGTTCTGTTCTGACAATAAATTATGGATTTGTAAATACGTTGTTATTCTCGAACTTTTTTAAAGTCAATATCTTTATTTGCAAAAGGCGAAGTTCAGTTTGGCGCTTTTCAACATCAACTGTTCCACTCAACCTTTGAAAACTAAGTAAACTAAAAAAACTAATGGAATATTTATTCTGTAGAAATTAAACTAATGCATTCGAGTTGTGTAAACCAGCAAGAAACAAACAAGAAACAAAAAGAAAATTCTCAAAATGATTATACATATATAAATAATGATAGTCAAATTTAATTCATATACTAAAATACACACATAATTCTATACATATATAAAAAAAACACGCGCGTGCACCATCACTTTCAAGAAATCAGCACACAGAGCGAACATACAATGATTATAATCACTTGAGTTATTGTTCCCATATTTACGCATCATTTAAGTTATACATCGTTAAAGGATAGTATAATTTAACACCGATGACATTATGGAAATGTGATATACCTACCCATCATGAATATGCGATATAAAGGAGATTCCCTGTAGCATGAGTCATATGTATAACATGATATCCGAATATTTTTTATACCTCTCATGCAGTATCTCTGCAGTATCAAGTTCATTGTGCCTCTTAAACAGACACCAGGAGTGTCAACATCTTTTTATTTACCTGTAAAAACTATAGTCCTACATAGCAAGGTGTCTACTCAAATATTTACGTGTTTGGGAAATTTATAAATTATAAACAATTATGTACCTATCATAAAAAGGAGTTTAATTATTTCTAATTTGGACTAAAAACAAAACAAGAGGAATGTTGTTTGGAATACTTTTTTTAGGAATTTTTTAAATATCCTCAAAATATAAATAGAATAAATTTACCAAGAAAATGCTAAAATAGGTACCTCAATTACTGATACAAAACAAGTTTCTCAGGAATTATAACTTATACGAAATAATATAGAAATTAGACAAGGTTGCGTTGTGCCAAACAACTCCCACGAAGGGGCTGTTGCTATAACTAATCTCAATGGTAAATCCAACATATTTGCTTGGTAATAAAAGGGAAGTATGTAAGTGAATTAGACAGGTGTGGCAACCGCAAATGAATTTGGGGTTGTTTTATTTCCCCCATGTGCCGTAGTTCCAGGGTAAACAAGGGGAGAAGATTAAGTGTGTAAATTTAATTTGGTAAATGCTAGGGGGAAAAGTTTATTGAATTCACCGCACAAGAGAATAAATAAAGATTGATCTTATTACTCTGAAAGGTAGCTGGCATGGTTGTTACTATACAGTGTGTCTCACGGGAGGATGGACAAAGTAGTGGATATTTATGTGATCTTTCATAATCTGTTCAGAAAACAGTTGAATTCCAAACGGTGCCCAAGCTATTTTGAAAAACAAAAAAATGTCATTTTTTTATTATGGTCATAACTTCGTTAGTTGTGATCCAATCAAAAAAAGCGTTTTGATATTATAAAGGCATGTTTTTGTCTCTAATTTGACTATGTCAGTTCAAAATTTTTTTCGCCAAAGAATTCGTCAGAAACATACGAAACTTTTGTTTTTCTTATGGACGCCATATTGGTTTTATACATGTTTGGATTCATCATTTCTTTCGGAGTAATGTGGTATGCCACATGCCATGTTTTAAAACAATAAGATAATAGAATTGACTAAAAATTGTACACTTCGAGAATTGCTGAAAATCGTTTGGAAGACATTTTGTGGAACAATGTGATATCTACCCATCTGTACCCATCTGTTGAACAAAATAGGTGATCCCCAGAATTTCATTAAAATAAAAATTATGGTTCGATGAAACATATTTTCTAACTGCGGTATTTTTAACTGAAAGAAGACGCACTACTGGGTACTGGGCCCGCGAAAATCAGCACTTTTTTGTATCGCGGCATAATCAGGTGTGGTTTGGTTGTAATGTATGGTGCGGTATAGTGGTCAACCGATTAATCAGACCAATTTTTTATAACAAAAATTTAACTTCGGAGAGGTATCGGCAATATTGCTCTCTGAGGACGTGGAAGAAAGAATAGACGATATACCGTTGGCCTTACGCTAAGGTATGTGGTTCCAACAAGACGGAGCACCTGCACATAATGCCCGAATGGTGAGGAACTATTTAGATATAAGACATAAACGGAGAGTAATTGCTACTTATTCAGAAGTATCATAACCACCAAGAGTGCCGGATCTTACCCCTTGTGATTTTTATCTATGCAGTGACTTAACAAATAAGGTGTATGGTGTTTATAATTTTGGAAACGTTAGGGAGTTACGTGACACCGTCATCGCCGCTTTCAATTCGATTGACAGAAGAACTCTCGGTAAGGTCACCGTATTACGGAATGCTGTGAAAAATGCCTCCACGAAAATGGCGAGATTTTTGCAAACATTATTTAGTTTGTTAAAATGTTGTTACCTACTTTTTTATGTTGTGTAGTTAGTACAAATTCAATTCAATTCAATACTTTATTGGCGATATCATGTACAAAACATTTTCGCAAGTCACAAGCAGTAAGATAATAGCACAACAAGCAACAACAATAATAACAACAGTGATGGCGCAATAGAAGTTACAATACAAGTTATATTAACCAAGCTAAAGTCCTATAATTTTACAGAGCGGTCACACGACATTTTAAAACAAAAAAACATGATACAAAAATGGTGAATCATCACAGATCCGCAAAGTCATGGGTAAGGTATTCCTCCAAACTGTAGAATGGTTTGGTGGCTAGGTAATCTGTGAGCACTTTCTTATATTTGTTATAGGGTAGTGGCAGTCACATGCTGCGGTAATGAATTATAAAACCTAATACCGTGGTAGTTTATTCCATCCCTCGCTCTCCCCGTTCTCTTATAGGCGGCATCCAGTATCCCACCATGCCGAGTGTCATGGTGGTGGTAATCCTCACGCTTTTTGTACAATGAGATGTTCTGCCTTACATGCAATAAACAGCTAAGAATGAATATGTTTGGGAATGTCATTATTTTAAGACCATGAAATGTGCTTCTGCAACATTCCATGTATCTCAAACCCGCGATCACCCTGACGCACCTCCTCTGTGCGCCAAACACGAGAGATGCATGCGTCGAATGGCCCCAACACAGGATAGCATACCGGAGGAGAGGATAGAAGTAGCCGTAATAAACCGTCATCAACGCGTCAAATGACACCAAGTTCTTCAAACTCCTTATTGAATAAATAATTTTGTTCAATTTTCTTGTAGTTTGATTACTATGCTCCTCCCATGTCAACTTGGGGTCAATATAGACACCGAGGTACCTCACCGGCTCCAAGTGCACCTCAACCTTGCGCAATGATAGACTTAGCGACTGTGTCTTTGATGTGTTTAGACACAGGCGATTTGACGAAAACCAGTCAATAATTCTCTCATCCGACCGCACAACTCGTTCCCGCAGATCGAGCAACGTTTCCGATTTATTAATCAGAAATGTATCATCGGCAAATAGAACGATACCCGTGTCATCCGATATTGCTCCCGACAAATCATTTATAAATATGAGAAATAACACAGGACCCAAAACAGAACCCTGCGGGACTCCGTGACTTAGTGGCAATCGGTCCGAAGATCGCTGACCATAATCCACATACTGCCATCTGTCACTCAAATACGACGCCAATAGATCGACGTTATCTGTCCCAACCCCCAGAGCATGCAACTTCTCTATCAACAGCCCGTGCGAGACGCAGTCGAACGCTTTTGACAAGTCGTAGAAAGCAGCTTGGGCGTATAATCTACTCTCAAAACAGAACTGAACTTCCGAGACCAGGGAACTAATTGCGTTTGTCGTCGATCTATTTTTTCTAAATCCAAACTGGGACTCATTGAGAAGGTTGTTGTTTTCAAGGTACTCGCTGATCTGATTTTTTAAAATAGTTTCAAAAATTTTTCCGAATGCTGGCGTTAATGAAATTGGCCTGTAATTTGATACGTCATTGCAATTCCCTCTTTTATATATAGGTACTACTCTGCTGATTTTTAAACATTCAGGAAAGACGTGCGCATTAATACAAAGGTTAATCAATTTTGTGAAAGGTACTAGGATTACATCTTTTATACATTTGATAATTCTATAGTTTATGCCATAGGCGTCTATGGTAGAGCTTGTTTTGAGTTTGGATATGACGTCTCTAAGCTCGTTAAAAGTAATTTCCCGGAAATTAAAATAAATAAATGACAAATAACAAATAAATACATTCCAAATTTTTACTGTAACTTGACTATGGGCACATAAATACTGCATCACTCAAATGTGGCTTTCATGGCACCATGCGATTTTCAGATATTAAAAAAAAACTCAGAAATTACTAAGAAAAAAATTCTGAACCCAAACATGTATAAAACCAATATGGTCTCCATAAGAAAAACAAAAGTATCGTTTGTTTCTGACGAATTCAAAAAAAAATTAAACTGACATGATCAAATTGTAAACAGAAAAGTGCTTATATTGTTTTAAACGCTTTTTTGATGGGATCACAAATGAAGAAGTTATGAGCATAATTTAAAAATTTAATTTTTTTTTCAAAATAGCTTGGAAACCGTCTGGAATTCAACTGTTTTCTGAACAGATTATGAAAGAGCACATAAATATGCAAAGTAGAGTATTCAACTAAGTAAGTATTGTAGGCGTCAAAGAAATGCGTGTTGACCCAATAGAATAAATTCGAAAGAATATATTTCTTAAAAACAAAAATTATTCTATCTGTGTACATGATAACCAAGTACCTACCAAAGTGAGCCTTACGTACATATACACTACAGAGTTGTGTAATTGTGTTAATGACCTCACAGTTTGTATCCGCACATAGTAAACATAGAGGGACTCTATTCAACAAAGTCTCTGACGCGTGTAGCCAGCTCGTATACATGGCTACAGCAATGTCATCAAAGCAAGTTTGTGAACGAGCCCGGCTTTGCTCTTTAATCATGACGAAGACACTCAAACGTTCTCATAGAACACTCAACTGTTCCTAATGCAACACTATCTGTGCAATATCAGATTGCATCAATTCGCCTGCATCGTTCTGATTTTATATGGGTGTACATTTGGTATACGATGCTGTTTAGTCATGCTGATACAATGTCGAAAGCAGATGTTGTGTGTCTCTTTGATGTGATTCAAAATAAAGAAGGTTTGTTGTGATTGATGATGATTCTGTGGGAAAAAATTTCATATACACGTGTTGGTCAGCGTATTTGCGAAGACGGTTGTGTTGTATGTCTGACAGAAGAAAACATTTTATTTTGTGTTATTTCTGCACTTCGAGGCATTTTATTTAGAAATTTCAAACTATACCTACACTGATAAAACTGAAAAGGTAATTTTACCGTGTGGCACGGCGGTCATTTTTAACCTCCGTGTATCGAAGGGAATTACAAACCATGTGGTTTGTAATTTTACTTTGAGCTTAAATTTACTTCTCATATGAAATGAGGTTTCCGATGTGTACGGTTTTATATATACTTTTGTAAGTAAAATTACTGACGTTCAGTAAATTTACCGTAAACACGGAACTGCAATTAATTGTTGTACAGTAAATTTTCTGCTAACTTTAATATTAGATTTCTCCAAGCAACTGAAAACCAGTTAACAATCAGTACTTTTGTGATGGACCACATATGTTGCTATGATAACTCCATTATAAATACCAATGAAACATTATATGGTTTCTCACAAAAGAACTATTTGTAAACTGGTTTTGCGACTGCTCGGACAAGCCTGTATTGTCAACTGTAAAATCACTAGTGAAATCCTATTAATGTGGAGATCATAAATAAAAACAAAAAATAATAGTATGAAGTTTTATTATAATTTTAACAATAAATAACATGTGAAACATATTTATAATATATATATATATCTACATATTTTTAACATTAAATAAATAGAAGATCTTGACAAAAATGTAATCATAAGTAAATGAAATAAAATAGGAACCCATGGACTATACTTATCTACATATCGTATAATAAAATACATCGATCTGCTTAACAGAGAGAAACATATCTTTTAAATATAAATTAAATATTATTTCAACAATATTAAGTTGAAATGCCTGTGGTAAACTTACGTCACCTTATTCGTTTTTTAACCCTGAATTGGAATAATTTTTAAAAAGCTAAACCGTCTCCAGAGTAAGATAACCTGGGGATAATCCAACCACAGCATATAATATAGTCCAAAATGTGTCACCTGAAATCAAAATAAGAAGTACATGAGTCATATATCATATACAGGTATAACAATGTCAGCAGCTGTTTTCCTTTGAGATACCGAGTGTGTGTAAAGTTATTAATGAGTGTTTAAAGAAAAGTATTTTTTTATATTGGTGATTGAAATGATGTGTTATACATGTTAGTAATAAATTTGATTGTAAGACCGCATGTACAAGAAAGAACAATAAGCGAAATCTTACCTATGGACACCACACAAGTCCTTGAATTTGTAGAATGTCAGTATCATCAACACTTGTATCCTAAAAAGCACATCCAATTAGTGAAAGTGAAATTATACATATCAAGACTGCAAACTTTTACCTGCACTTTGTAGTATATATTTGCAAAGTCCTCCATAATATACAAAGAGATGAATGTACCAATATTATATCTTTTAATACTATAGAACCATATGGGGCAAATATTCCACACGACACCGATAAAGGATAAGTCACAGAGGCACTAACAGTGTTAGATTAGTTGTATATAACAATCGCACTCAATAAAACTCTAACTTAGCTCCTGTAAACACAACCAAACGGATGGCGAACGGAACTCGAACTGTATATCCCGTTATTGCGCAAGCGCGATAAAAATTATCTCGGTAGCACTTTACCATCTAGAAAGGAAAATTGTACGAGCTGAAGGCAAATTTACATATCAGACAGTAGTTTTAATGTATAGATTTGTAATTTTATTCCGTTGAAGTAATTGTTATTATGAAATTTACAAATTTGTTAGCAAATTTACCTACAGTTTGTACAATTAATGAATGTAACTGCATTTTCAATGATATTTAGTATTTTTGCTTAAAATTATGGTAAAATTGCCGACAAATAGGGTAGGTTTACTGAAAGAAATGTAAATTTCATTTGTAAATTCGCACTCATTTTTATCAGTGTATATACTATATCAGTTTAGTGTATATTTTTCAGTGTAAAGCACAGTGCATGCAGGTTCAAGTTCCGATTCCGAATCAGCGTACATTTTGCTACCCTAACCTTGATTATATGTAAGTCTGGGAAAACCAACCACTGGTCGAGGATGTGCGACATCCCAAAAGGCGGTGACACGTGGACCTTTAGCTCTACTGTACCCTCTGAAAAGTTCTTGTCAATAAAATAGGTCCACATTAATTCGTTCAACAAATTAATAATTTCTTTAGTCAAAGAACCATTTATTGCAACCTTACATTATCGCTGATTAACTCAACGAACGTTAATTTCGTTAATTTAAAATATTATAATTCTTTCACACAACACAATCATAATTAATTGAACTAAATAAATCTCGTTCGTTATATACAAATAGTAAATTTTAACTGAAAATTACGTTCTTTGAGACAAGTAGACGTTCTTTCTACCAAACAAATGCAATTTTACCCTCAAAAAAATATTTTTTGTGCAAAAAGAACAAAAAGGTTAGGGACTTCTGCTATTTGTATATTTGGATACAAACAAAAATTACTTTCCTTTAAAGTAATATTTTTGTTTTGATTTAAAAAGACGTTTCTTGAAACGAAATCTAAGTTTGATTCAAACAAAGTTTATATATTATTTGGTCCTTTCTTTTCTTCATACCTGACAAGCTGCCGTTGTGCCAAACAACCCCCACGAAGGGGTTGTTGGTACAACTTATCTAAATCGTAAACAACTGGGGAAATATCAATGCTTTCATAAAAATACAGAATCTATAGCGACCTTTCGACGTATGAAAGTCGTCCACTTTTTGGTTACGAAATCCACCTGGGCGTTGCAGACGCATACCAACCTTTCAAAGGTTACCTCGAGCAATGCGCTTATGAGCTACTGGTTTCAGAAGACCCGGATACAACTCTTTAATACTGTTTAGGCGCCTCTAAGCCCACGCAATGGACTGGCACGTGCTATAAGATTACGAATGACACGAAGAAATTCCCTCATGGGCAATCCCAAGAAACCGGATCTACTTTTTTCTTTGTAGTTCCGTCTCACTTATACAGATACTCGGGTTTTTCAAGTCTAAAATGTCCCAATAACGTTCATTTATAATGCATTTTGTAGTTAATCTATGTTAACTTAAAAAAAAAGTTTTAGCCCAGTAATTCTAGATTTTTGATATAAGGTTAAACGCCCCAAATTCAGGCAGGTTAAGGAACTTTTGTTACATTTGTAACTGTAGAATTTATATTTATGTGGTGATAATGACTATGTCAACTTTTTTTAAACAAATATTTGCTTCTAAAGATATCTGGCTATTCAATTGTAAAGAAAATTGATAAATGTTATGTAATTTATATATTTTATAAGTTTAACAATTGCCCACAATTCCGACACTACACACAGAAAAGAGATCTCTCGAACGAAGAGAGAATTACTTGGATGAAGTAGTTGGTAGGTTCGTATATACGCGAGAGATTATTGACTTCAACCAAGACATTTTATTTCTTGGATTAATTACTAGATTAAAGACAGTTGTTACTCTGGTAAAGGAAGTAAACACTCTTCAATGAAGTGTATATTTTTATTCCTGGTAAATATTTTTAGCTACTTAATGTACGAATTTTAAAGATTGGGCACAAATGCGTTTTCTATTGCTAATTAACAAGATAGGTATGTTATATTTACTTACTCGTTCTGTCGCGTGCCTTACATCAAATTATTCCGTGTTGAAACGTTTATTGCACACTAATCACAAGGCACATCCCCTACGGGTACTTCGTTGTTGTTTTCGTATTAGGTTTATCTCCTTTACGGCACCAGCCCTACGCGCGGGCGCGCGAGCCTTGACAAAATCACGATGCGCATATTTATTTATTTTTGTATTTCAGACAAAGGGATTAGTTGAAAGAACTGAGAATCACTTCAGTTAAATAATTGGTGGGTTTCTATTCAGTAAACGATACTTACTTATATTAAATGTCTTATATTTTCTTGGATCAGTAACTACGCACTTGGATGGATTTACTATTCCATCGTTGGAGAAATTGACAGGTTTGGGACGAAAAATTCAATTACTTCTTTCAATACAATATTGGTTCTTATAAAGAAAGAATTTATTTGTCGACAGGATTTATCTGAGAAATTATTTTACTTATATTGAGTATATGGCATTTCTTGTATACAGGGTCCTGCAACTCAGCTCCCGCCTTCTGCAGCTCAGTTGCTAATTAAGCTAAGAATTTGACATTTTGCAGGCTTACACCATGGTAACATAATTTTTTAAATTGCATGCTATATATTTTTTTACACATTTGGAAGCCTGTTATGGTTGCCTACATACCACCAAAATTTTATTGAAATCGGTTGAGTGACTGCAGCGAAAAAAAAATAAAAACAAAGAAAAATTATTTTTGCATCGTTGGCTTTAAAAATCAATAAAAACCACAAATTGCACCTCGTTAATAAAATTTTGCGACGTGCTTATTAAGTTAGATCTAGTAGTCTCGTTAACCAAGTGTCATTGATCCAAATTATACAGGATGACCAAAATCTAGTGTCAAACTTGGCAAACCTTAAAAGCGTGTTATTGTTCTTATTTTAAATTGGAACCCATACATTTTTTTAGGTGAAACGATGCAGAATAAAAAAATAAACATTGTTTATAGGTAGGTCTTCAGTATTCAATTAGCTTTGAAGAAGCGAGCAACATGGCTTGCGAAACGTCAGCATTAACAAATCTTGAGACACGGCATAACCCGGAAGCAGTTTATTTTCTAAATGATTCTGGCCGTGAAAGCCTACGTACTTAATTGTTTATAAATATAACCCCATCACAATTCCCAATATTTTAAAAGTTATTGGCCAAAAACTCATTTGTCAGCGTTTCCAACGGCAATTTTAGGTAATAAATATCGTACGTGGCGTTGAAAAACAATTTATTTCATAAAATATAACGCAGAGAGGTATTTTAGATTTGAGTGTACTTAATTAAGTAGTTGTTCAATTGACAAATTTACTGCAAAATTTGATTTGAACATGATGGAGCTCCAGCGCATTACTCGTTACATGTCAGGGACCGACCAGCTCAACGAAATCTTCCCAAATCGGTGGATAGGAAGAGGAGGACCAGTTGCGTGGCCTCCTCGATCACCGGACTTAACGAAACTGGATTTCTTCCTGTGGGGCTACGTTAAGGTCATCGTTTATGCTGAACCTCCAACAACACCAGAAAACATGCAAGAAAGATGCATTTCTAACTATTACGCCCGACCTATTAAGAGCAGTAGCGAGGTCATTTGATACTCGTCTTCGTTTGTGCCTCGAAGAGCACGGAAGACATTTCGAACAACTACTTAATTAAGTACAATCAAATCTAAAATACTTCTCTGTATTATATTTTATGAAATAAATTGTTTTTCAACGCCACGTACGATATTTATTACCTAAAATTGCCGTTGGAAACGTTGAAAAATGAGTTTTTGGCGAATAACTTTTAAAACATTTGGAATTGTGATGGGGTTGTATTTAGAAACAATGTTTATTTTTTTAATTCTGCATCGCTTCACCTAAAAAAATGTATGGGTTCCAATTTAAAATAAGAACAATAGCACGCTTTGAAGTTTGCCAAGTTTGACACTAGATTTTGGTCATCCTGTATAAGTTGGATCAATGACACCTTGGTTCACGAGACTACTAGATCTAACTTAATAAGCAGGTCGCAAAATTTTATTAACGAAGTGCAATTTGTGGTGTTTATTGATTTTTAAAGCCAACGAAGCAAAATCAATTGTTTTTTGTTTTTATTTTTTTGCGCTGCAGTCATTCAACCGTTTTCAGTAAAATTTTGGTGGTATGTAGGCAACCATAACAGGCTTCCAAATGTGTAAAAAAATATATAGCATGCAATTTAAAAAAATATATTACCATGGCGTTGCTGATTTTTGGGACACGCTGTATAATCAAAAATAATTTCTTGAAATGTACCTTGAAGTACAGGGTAAGCCTGCAAAATGTCAAACTCTTAGCTTAATTAGTAATTGAGCTACAGAAGACGGGAGCTGAGTTGCAGGACCCTGTATACCTAACTTTCTACATCCAAGTAAATATGAATTTGAATCTAGTAAATAAATCCAAGAAATTATGTTTTCTCGTTCCAAATAATCACTTTTCTGTGTGTATCGATCGGCATCAGTTTCATCGACTGCATTTGAATTTCCGAATCAAAATCTAGAATGACTGGGAATTTTTCAAATGACCAAAATTAAAACATGTGACAAGTCGTGATATCTTTTTCTTCGTCTGTAATTTGTATGCTGGTTTCGTTCTCTAAGGGCGGTCGCTCATATAGCTGGTGTGGCGGAAGTGTGATAGTGACGTGGCAGTGATATGGTTCATTGGCCAATGTAAACAAATGCATGAACGCCCACCAAGGTGATGCGGCAGTGCTATGTAACTGTCGTGGTACTGGATCGGATTCCACTCGTCTCTCAATGCTTAATCTCGAGTGGTAAGCGCGCCAAGCGCCTCTCGCCCGTCGCCGCTCCTGTCAATAACTGCAGGCTCAGCTTCGTGTGCTCTTTCGGATTGTTTACTATTTTTGTTTTTTTTATGTTTATTGTGTTATGTAACAATCGTTTTGTAATGAGCAACATATAAATGCAAGAAATAATGTATGTGATAAACGACAGAAATATTTTCATAGGTGAGTAAATATTAAAATCATAACCTATACCTATCTGATGACCTGTATTTTTCAGATTCCATTCAAGCCACCCGAATATATTAAATATATAGAATAATAAGAAGCAAACATTGGAACTCTCTAAATATAGCAAATTGTGTTGTGCGTTCTCGTGCTAGACAACGACTATGACAATTATACTACGTTCAATAGGTTGGCTATTGAACATAGCTGCACCTGCATCCAGTGTTTTTTTAATTTCTACCACATATACAACAAAAACGCAAAAGACATCCCAAGACTCATTTTGGTCTCTAAATCTTGATCTCAGGCTCTTGCGTTGATATGTCCAAGCCTGCCGTAAGTAATTATTTTCTTAACCTATATTATTTCAAGGTTAGATTTCACGAAGCAATGACAACATTGTTTTATTTTCAGATAATTCAATCCTACAAACCTCATCAATAAAATTTGAAACGGACCCTGTAGAGACAGAGACTGTCCGAACTAAAGGGAAAAATATAACGCTCCAATAAAAAGTTTGCCGCAGAAGATATCAACGTTAAAGTGATTAATCGTTAAGTTGAAGAAGCAATTGTGTGCCACATATTAGAATATTTTTTACTGTTTCTTCTAAAATGCACAATTAACAAGATTAAGTTAAATGGGTTCTAGCAGAAACCACTACAGTAATTTATTAAAAACTCCTAGAAAAGCGTATATAAAAGTTTAAACATTTTTCTCAAAGGAAAACCTACTGTGCAGTCAAATAAGAATTTACATACTTATTTTTCATTAAAGATAGTATATTTTTGTTAAAATTAATAATTTTTGTAATTATTTATATTTGTACCGGTAAATTTACCAATATCAGATTATTCTCAAAAGAAAAAACAATAATTGAATATATGTATTACATTAGTAATTGTTTTTTTTTATAACGATCCTATCTCCATACATTTTCAACAATTAAGACTTATTGACTACTACAATAACTGTCAAACAAATATTTTCTTTCTATACCTAACTAGTAAATTAACTAAAAAACCTAAAGTTAAATGGCATAACATATTATTTATGTACAGTTCGATCGACATAATATGTAATGAATGTTCATATTTAGGAAATTGGTGATAATTCATACCAGTATCGGAATTAGCGCCATCTAGCGAACGTACCGCGCACTCATAATATTACAGTTTACATACATATTTGACTCTGACTAACCGATTAGTAAGTATTGGCGAACTGTACGATTTTTTATTTCGCAGTGTGATATAGGAATAATGTGGGAACGTAATGCAAGATTTAATTTTATGTTTGTTCTTCATATGTGTGAAATTAGTATGAGCGGCATGCGAAACAATTCCATCTAGCGGACTATTACGATATTACAGAATGAGACACGGACGCAGTGAAACAGCAAGCGTTGCGTGCCGGCGCGCCACCTAAGTGGGCGTTGAACCACGCACTCGTCATTTCACAATCTAGCCACACTTATACCTCCCCAATATCACTTGCCACTGCCACAACCACGCTTCCGCCATACCACCTATATGGGCGACCTGCCTAAGACCTCTCACTCGAAAACTGGGTCGTATGGCTCTAGCAACACTTTGTATGTCTTATATAACATCGTATATTGGTAACACATGCCGTGTTGCTTATTAAGAACAATCAATATCAAGCCAATTCTGCTTCCTCATGACTCTGTTCATTTTTATTTACGCTCAATTGAAATCGTTTTTTGACTATGATAAGAATGCGGTCTTGTGATTCATAATAATTTTAATGAGTTCAAATCAGAAGTGTCAAAATAAGATTATATATAAAGAACAAAACATGTTTATCAAAATACAGTTAACAACAATAAGTTTTGTAAAACCCCGTACATATAGCAACAATTAGTAATAATAACAGTTATAAAAAGCTAAGATAATATGTCAGGATTACCGTTTAGGTTAGTTGTACTAACAACCCCTTCGTGAGGGTTGTTTGGCACAACGCAGGCTTGTCAAATTTCTATACTATTTCGTTCTTATTTTTCCAGCACATTTTCTTTTGTTATTATCATTTTCAGACGTATTAAACAACAGAATCGCAATAGTTTATGTCCTTCTGTCCTGTCTTTCTTTATCAGTGGCCAGTTTCCTCTATTCAACTTGTAGATATCTTGTGTAAATGATAAACAAAATAACACACAGTGAGAACATCTCTCAATTTAGGTCAGTCATTCGCTATACTCGATACCAATCACAAGTGTTAAACGCTACAGAAAATACTGTTTTTAGTGCACGTGTTCGACAAAAACAAACAAATAGTGTACCACTAAACGTGAATTATCACACCTATAGAATACCTGTGCTAGAGGTATTCAAGAAAATAATATGAACAGCAAAACTCATGGGTGAGTTTTTTCTCTTTTTGTATTTCGCCAATGTCTATTGATACCTACATACAATAGGGTATTTGACTATATTATTATTGGAAAACCATCCTAGTGTGTTTATTACTTCACTCTACATTGTAAAAGCATTATTTTTCGTAATTGTTTCCTCAATATTTCATAAAAATCAGCGTTAAAAATTGAAACACAAAAAGTCCCGCCAAAACGATACTTTCTAGTGTGTGACGTCACCCGATAGTAGATGTCAAATCGGCCCATATGGTCTGTCAGCATCGGCATCGTCGCCGTTTAGTAATTGTGTTGTATGATGTGTTGTTTTCACAATTTCTACATAAAAATGGGTTATAAATGGTGTATAAATCCACAATGCTGAAATACGTCAAGATAATAAACTATTTGTAGTTGTTCCGCAAGATTTGAAACTGCGAAGAAAGTGGTTGGCTCGTAGAAATCCAAATGAAATAAATAGCGGCTAATACAAGTGTTTTTTGTTGTGAAGATTACTTCGACATAAGTAAAACTGACTAGAATAAGTTATCTATCGTATTTTCGAACCAGGTATTATCTGATCTGACAGCTTAAGGTTAGGGCTATGCTAACCTACAAAGTTATGCTTACATGGCACTTTAGTGCTATTAAATTCAAACGGGAGAGGCATAAAAGCGCGTTCGGATAATCGGGTAGGGTACGGTGAGAGTGACGTGCTGCATAATAGGCGGACTAACGTCATACGGCGTTTATCTGCATATAAGAGAGAGACAGCCGACCCAGGTTATCTGAGCATTGCTCTCCCCATACCCTACACTGACAAACCGAACGCGCTCTAAGCGTACTAACGAATGACGTCACTGGAGACTGAGCCAATTACAGAGCGTTTTCAATCACGTGATAGGACGTGAATAAATGACAATTTTAATTTTGTTTTTTAATAGAAATAAAGCATTTTTTTGAAAAGTAATAACAAATAGTTTTCTTAAACTGTAATCTATTAGGATGACTATAATACAAGCCATATTTTTAATACAGTCAAGTACCCTATTCTGCTTGGAGACTAAACAACTGATCACCCTGTATAGTCTCAATAATAGGATATTCACCTTGTTCAACGCGAAGTCCCTGAAATCATATGTGTACAATACGTTGTACAATACGTTTCGCATTTGAGTATGTTTATAATATAGTAAGGTTATGTAAACAATTTTGGATTATTTACCTCGCTAAATCTGTCATTACTGTTAAGGATTCGACGCGTTTTTGTTGTGTATTTATTAGTATTTATTAATAATTATACACAACCGTTTTTTTTTATTTGTACTGTAACGTTAACAGCGCTTTATACAATATTAATTTTCTTTCTAAACTCACGTGTTTAGTATAACCTTCAATCCTAGAATGAACAGTTACTTTTTCTATTATTATATTATAAATTATGCACAATCTAAACAACCTACACAATTATTATTACTAAAGACCTTTTAGCATAATAGAAAAAATTAACATTGTAATGTATTTTTTCTCACAAATTATGTGAAACTTATTGTACCAACCAATAGAATAATATACATGAGGAGTTTATTTGCAAGAGTCTCTAATCCCCAAAATTTCTAAAATTCGTTTTTTTGCAAAATTACATAATTACTTAATGAGGAATCGATTGCTTTTCTCAGAATTTTTAGAAACAACCTATTTATTACCTAAAGTTTGATGCTAAAGTGTAAGTTATTTGCAAAACTCTCTGTTTGCTTTGAACATTCATCTGCAAAACTGGCTGTCTACAGCTCAACCAATAGCTTGGTGCTATAGTGTCACAGAGCAAACAGGTGTTTTTTTTTTGTTTCACGCAGGAAAATAAATACGTTTCAGTCTAAACATCAATGTTCTAGTGCGTTGTGATTTTTAACGACAGTTTTGTAGTTGCGATTTGTTAGCATGGATGAGATAAATACTCAATGTGAAATTTTACCCTGTCCGAAAGGAAAAGGACGCAAGAAAGAGCGACAACCAGAAAACTACTGTAAGAATGTTAAAAAAAGGCTCAGGTATGTTTTAAAAAGTAGAAAATTTTAGGATATCCCAAATTAATGAAAGTAGGAATTACTTTTGTATCTATAGGATACAAAAGTAATTCCTACACCGTCACAAGAATTAACTTCTTCGTCGAAGGCTGCGGTGGTCAAAATAAAAACACTGCAATGATGACAATGTTAGCGTACTGGGTTCTTAATGAATCACCACCAAACATTAAAAAAATTGAGATCACATTTCCAACCGTAGGACATTCCTGTATGCCTCGTGATCGAGTTTTTGGGTTATAGAGAGAGAAATTAAAAAAAAAGCTCCTGTTATTGTACAATCCAGCCACTATGATGACATCATAAGTAGACACGCCACAGTCAGAAGAATTGGCATTGACTGGAAGGTAGATGAATGGAAGAATGAAGCAAGAAAAAATGTAAAGCTTTTTTCAAATTTAGCCAGGCAAAACGTTTTATTTTTTACAAAAAAGAGGATACTGTTTTAATACAGGGCGAGATTAATTACGCCAGTAACGTTGGAACAGCTAAATGAATTTGTAAAAAAATTGTTCAATTTCATCCATTCAACCATGCGAGATACTATTAGGCAAAGAGCTTAAAGGCGACAAAAAATCCATTATTGGTTTGCTGGTTAATCATTATGGTGGCAATTGGCGACAATTACCAGAACTCGCCTTCTACAAAAACATACTGCATGAACAGGATCAAGACTTGCGTTAAAACGAAGATAAGAGGTCTTTTAAGTATTTTAAGTTTTTTTTATTTGAAAATATTTTTTTGAAAAATAATTACAGATTACCTACTGTATAATGATCTTTCAATAAAAATTCAACAACTTTCTTTAATGATTTATTTTTATTATTTGCAAAACTCTCTCTTTGCACTAAAATCTTATTTTGTTCTCAAAATCTGTGATACTTTCAGGTTTAGAATCATTCAATTTATTATAAGTGCCTGGTAAACTACAGCAATCAGAATAAAATAATACGAAAAAATAATTTTCATGTTCGCTAAAACGTTTTATGTTGCTCCTGAAAAGTAAACCAAGTAGCAAAGAGGAAGTTTTGCAAATAACGGCCTCACATACAAACTATACACTATACAGATGTAATAGTATTTTTTATATATATATATATATATATATATATATATATATATAAATTTGAAATAAATTTTATCCATTATATATATATATATATATATATATATAGTTTTGCTCTGTTCATCAAAATACGCCTGCATGACATTTTCGGTGATATTTTGCGACTCTGGTAACTTATCGTGCATCATTCTCCTCAACTAAACATCAAATCCCCCTTTCATATAAAATACAAAGACCACATTTACCTGAATAAGGAATTATGCGAAGATCAAACCTACATCGTAGATATGATCGGGTTCAAATACTGCCGCGGGATTGTATATGCGCAATAAATAGTTTATCGAATATCAGCATGCACGTAGCAAGCTATAGTACATCTAAAGTGTTGAGGATTTCCTAGTTTATGTAAATCATATGTCTCCGGTAACATTTTGAACACAATTTTGATCGTCCCAATACTGTATTCTTTTCTGTACGTCGCTTCCAACTTCGTCTTAGTTCTAGTTGTGTGCAACACCCAAAATGATGACCAGTTTCAAACTGCAGTAACTTTTGAACGTATTGCTCGATTTGAGTGAGTTTTTTTTTTATTTGAAAGGTCCACTTTTTGCCAATATTTCTGTATATGTGCTACCCATTTTGCGCTCTTCCATTTCAGCAATGGTGAATAACGTTAATGCTTGTTTTATTCCTACAGTTTGAAGCTTGCTGTTGGGGTGCACCGACAAAAGAATTTAACTTTAAACAAAAGGAGCTTGTAGTCTCGTCTGTTCTGATCATTTATGTTTTTTGTTCAAGTTTCTATTGTTGTTAACGTCAAAGTTACAAGATCTTAAAGATAACGCTGCTTCTTCGGCAGCGCCATCAGAAATTAAAGAAAGCCATGGATAAAGTAGGCTAAAGTAGAGTAAAATTATCCACAATAAGATTTTGTCATGATTTTATCCCAACTTTACGAAGTTGACAGTTTACTACAGTACCAAGAGTACTACAACCGGTACCCGCAAAATACCCTAGATTCTAAATATAGTAACTACAATTTCTAAATTTATATAAAATAAATAACGCAAAGTAGAAAAAATAGTATATTACACTCGATTTATAAGACATCTTGGTGCATTCATTCATTTAGGGCACTCGTCGCTGGCGCTCCTCGTGCGCCAATTTGACGTCTTATAAAACTTATAATAATATACTATTCGGAATCAATTCTGCTGAGTGATTCTTGTGTATTCAATTAACAATTATTTATCTGTAATGGCCCCAGATTAAAATTAATTAACAGCAACATTAATAACATCAATCTTGTTATTTAGATAGCTCTAATGAACGAGGTCGAGAGATATGCAAACTACGCGCTAATATTTCATATTTTTCGTGTTGAAAAACTATTAAAAATTACGCCAGACTTCACTATTTATCTATGCAAACAGAACAGATATGATTTGACACAAGTATGCGTCGTAACAGACTTTGAACAAAGAAACAATTGGTGGCGGTAAATAATATGTAACTCTGTTTTTAATATACATCACATGCTGAATTATTTGAACTTTGATAACGCATGATATACATGGTAATACAAACAAAAATTGCTTTCCTTTATAGTAATATTGTTGTTTTTATTGAAAAATACGGTTTTTTTGATTTAAATAAATATATTTTTAGTGGGAATACTTTATCCAACTGTAGTGTTAGATGGCGCTGTAAACTCTCTCCTCGCAGTTCGGCCTTATCTTGAGTATGAAAACAAAAGTGTTCGGACGCGACAAAAAATGGAAGTTTGTTTTTAACGCGAGTAGAAATATTCCAAATTCAGCGATGTTTGGAGAAAAAATCTTTTTGTTCTATGTGCAAATGACCACCAAAGAATGTCTTTTGTCGGTACCCTTATGCAATGTGGAAAATATCTTTCAGCTTTTTTTTATGATGTCTAGTACGAGTTCGGACGCGACGTTACGGACGCGACAGTTTTTTCCCAAAGCATAAAATACAATAATGTTCATTTCAACTCTAACTTTATTTCAGAAATTTAACATAAAATTAATTCAGTTATAATAACATAGTAAAATTGAATTGCTACACGCTACTATACCGAGTACCGACCGATCGAGCTACTACGAAATCAATCAGAACGTAAAGGTGCGTTCTGATTGGTGGTAATGATAGGTAATGGCAGTGGTGGCAGACGAAATTTTAGTATTTCTCACCAGCCGTAATAGTGACACATATTAGTTTGTATGTACACAAATTTGAGTCACTAACACTTGCTATCAGAAATACTATAATGGCATCTACTACCACTGACATTACCACTAATCAGAACACACCTTAAGACCCAGCTCTACCTCTCTTAAGACGCGTTTGCAAATAAAAGCATTATTTATTGTTCAAAGTTTATGAAATTTTTTATGTAACTTCTTAGATAAATAACGAGTTGAGCTGGATGAAAAAAAAAATTTTTTAACGATAAAAATCAATTTTACTTCTACATCTTTGGTTTTTTTCAAATATAAAACATTTAGCCCAACTCATGATACAAAAATAGATTTTTTATTTAAGTACAATTTTAATCTAAACATTATAATTGCGATAACAAAGCGTAATTGCCAGAAATGTATGTAATTTGCCTATATTATGGGCCCGGTGTAGACAGCAGACGTCAGGAGTTTTAAACACCGCCTATAACTACGCCACGCCTACTGCTATTTTTAGATTAGACTGTTCACAATTCACAAGTTGACCGTAGCGTATATTGAATCGGGAGAACCGAGTTCTCGCATTTCACATTTATACCCACAGTTTACAAATTTAACACACGATAAAAGTCATATACTGTATGATATTATACTTAGTGTAGTTATACCTGCTAGGCGTTAGGTACATTTGTTTAATAATGGGTAGAAGTCGTGGCAAGATACCTAAACATCCGCATCTGTCCTCTAGACGAATTAGTAAAAGACGACTACGTACCACCTAAGTTAAAATATATGTATAGATAATCTAAAAGAACAATATTATAATTATTTAATTACAAATGAGACAAAGAGACCAGAACAGGACTCAAATGAACATTTTATTTAAAATGTCGGTTTTGTGGACAGGAAGAGACAATTAGCAGTGACGAACTTGGGTCGGCTCTAATGGATATTAGTTCAGCGACTGTATTGGGCAGTATTACAGCGGGAATTGGATATAGCCAATGCCAGAATTTGTTTTCATTCATGAATCTTGCATTCATAGACCCCAAAACGTTTATATAATATAGCGAACTTGTAGGTGACAAAATATTTGGAATCTATATAAATGGTTTGGGGAACTTTGGACTATGTACTATGATTTTACTTTATCATACGTAGTATGTAAAGTATTGTAATCGTGCCAAACAAAATTTTTGAGGTTTTAGCGGAAATGTCTTTTTGGATCCCTTGAACATTTTTGACCCAGGTAAAAAAAAAATTCTGTGTATGTGTGTGTGTTTTTTTTTTGTGGCGACGATTCCGGAGAAACTACTAAGGTGTCGGGACGAAACTTCATATTTAGAAGTTTCATAACCAAACTTAGAGCTGAAAAGCTTTCTGTTGAAAAGGATCCAAAGGAACTGGAGGTTTAGTATTATAGCATTTTTGAAAGATTTTGCAAATAAGCCGCCATTTCTGGAAATTTGTCGAAATAGTTAAATAATAAATTAAAGTGCCTACAGGAAATTCTGAACAATTTATGACTATGGCATTTTTTGGTAAAATGAATAGTTTAGCTGCATGAGCAAATTCTATTTTATCGAGATCGCTGCATTAAAACTAGTTAGCCAGGATTTGTCAGATATTGTGATTCTAATGACAGTAGGTAGCGTCAAACGCTGATGTTTTGACAATACCTACTGTCAATATAATCAAAATATCCGTCTAGTTCCAGTAGTTTTATTTTAAAGCAGACATTGCCGATCTCGATCAAATAGAATCTCATGCAGCTAAACTATTAATTTTATATATGGTATGATAAAGTAATGTGCCTGAACGCATCAGATTATTTTTGTCTTCGTGTGTCACTGCCGTGCGTTCGTTCGATATCCAGCATGTTTATAGATGTATTGGGTCTAAATTGAAGTCCATAATTCACCGATGAGTTATCATGAGTTAATACATTTTTGTCAATTTACTATACTGTATGTATGTCACCCTGTTAAAAAGATTAAATATTATAATAGCAAGTGCGCTCTCTCTAAATTAAATCAATATATTTTCTTTTACCGGCTGGCGGCCGCCAGCCAGCTGTATGCAGTCCGGGATGCATATATGCGACCGTGATGAGTGAGAACACTAATACATTGTAACTTGAGCGAAAGCGAAAGCGCTGACGCGCGGCGACAAACTGGCTGAGTACTTCCCCTTCGAATGTACTCGCGTCGACTATGCTCCGCCTTTGCCTGCTTCCTCTAAACCCCCCAACTTCCCCTTATCATAAAACTGCGGCCTGGTTGACGTTGGTGGGGGCCAGGCAGACCACTCCCAGCAAAAAAAAACATCGCAACGAAATATTTCGTTTGGAAGTTGCGATGTTTTTAAAACGGAGCCTTAAGCATACTTGATTTGAAATCGGACCTGTTTGAAGGTACAACCGTTCCAACGTACAGCTTGAAACAGGTCCGATTTCAAATCAGTAACTTTATAAACAAACTTTCAGTAATTTTACTATGGTATTTACTGAAAATTTTATGGTTTGCATTTTTCAAAAATATCTCAACAAGCACCCTGTTTGCTGTAGCACTCTGTATTCCATTTACAGTAGAGCGCCGATAATCCAAACTAATTGGGACCGAAGGTGGTTCGGAGTATCAAATTGTTCGGATTTTCGAAAATAACCTAGAAAATGACACTTAATAAAGTCTAAAAATGTCTAAAAACATGCACTTTAGTCGATTAAATATACATCTATTACACAAACTATTACATAATTATGTATTTAAACTCTTTTAAAACGCGTTCGGATTTTTGACGTTTCGGATTTTTAACGGTCGGATTTTTGATGTTCTACTGTATTTTAAAGCTAAGATACTTTCAGATGCAATTTAATTTCTTTTTTCTCCTTTTCTTAAATTCTTCAACGAAATACGTCAAAAGGCCGCCTCATAGTGTTACGGTTACGGACGCGACAAATTGCAAAGATAAATAAAATTTTAATTTCGATTTGTCGTGAGTAATTTTTTTTTACTTTCTGAAACAAATGAAGCTTGTTTTGTAACTGAATGTTGCTTGAATTTCAAATGTTTATCGACTAATGACAACAATTAATATGGTTTTTGATAACGGACGCGACATTAGGATATAGGTAAGATCATATTTAAAAATAATCCGTTATTCGAACTCGCTTCGCCCTTTTTACATTCTGAGGAAAAATGTTGTTGTTAGTAGAGAAAGTCGAAATAATAGCAACAATATGATATTACTTTTAACAAGCTAAATACACAAAGATAAGAGTTAATATTATTAGCCAAAAGGTTCAATAAAAAAATATAAAAAATACAGGCCTATAATTTATTACAAAATTAGCGAAAATTGAAAGTGCTTTTATATTTACAACATATACACATTTAAGCTTAATTATTAAGTAATAAACACAGTTCGGACCAGTCTCAACGAACAATTTCGGTAATGTAAAAAATTATAATTCTTTTACTCAACACAATCATAATTATTTCAACTAAATAAATGTCAAGTAAATGGTGATATCCTTGTATGTCCGTACAAATATTTATATCTAGTTAAATAAATGTCGTTCGTTATAATATACAAATTGTAAATTTTAACTGAAACTTAAAGTTGTTTGAAACAAATAAACTTTCTTTCTACCCAACAAATATACGTAGACTTCTGAACAATATTTTCAGTGTAAATGTAGTGACGTTTACTTTGATTTATACCCAATCTCGAAAGTTTTCCAAACGAGAAAATTATAACAAAACGTTGATGTAGTGCGTACATAGCAGATCATAATTAACCCAAGTTATAAATTAATTAATAAAATGTTTAGGTTGGTTTAACTACTCCAACACCTCGGAGTAATTAGCCAATAATTAATTACAATATGCGAAGCCTAAACAATAATCTGTTATATGTTATAAACCGGATCTACCATAATTTACAAGTACATACATACCTAGTAAAAAAAAGGAAGAGTACAATTTTTATGTGTTTTTTTCTTTTTTAATCTAAGAAAACAAATCATAAAAGTTGAACATTCCAGAACTTACGCGGATTTTCCTATCAACAGTTACACTGAAGTGACATAATAATTAATCAAATGCAATCAGGAATTCTAGCGGTATTTCTAAATAAATAAACAAATTAAGTCGAGTTCGAATCAGACTTCCTATATAAGCTATATCCAGCGTTCCTTCTGACTTGACGTAACGACAATAACCGCTCAATCGCGAAAATACCTCAACGATCTTTCAACGTGCAAAAAATTTCTCTTTTCAAGTTTTACTTTTTAAGAGAAATCGCCGATTGTCAACCGTTTCCGTATTTACCTCTCGTATTAGCGATGTTCCTGTTTCGTTAACGGACCTATGCAACAAACGCCGTTTGAATTCCGATGAAAATAACCCATTTTCTTTGAATATTTTAACACGAAATCAGAGCCACTATCTTCTAGATATAATCAACTGGTGCGTTTCGAAATTTGCTTTGAAACGAGCCCAAACACGCCTGTGCTATCTCTTGTCGTTTAGGAGATATGCAGAAAATTTCTTTAGTCATGGCCTACTACGTATTTTTATTAAACTAGCGATATCTCGCGAACTATTGGTGATATCGTAATGCGGAAAAAAGATTTTTATTTAGTTTTTTATCCTTAATCATAATATCGAAACAGAAATTTATAATATGCAATAAATTTTATGGAAAAATTCTTTCAAATTAATAACCATCATATTCAAAATCCTCATAAAATTTGCTTTTATATGAGTACCAACACGGCCATATTATCTTGGATAGTTTTCGAGAAATGCAAAAAGCAAAATTGTCATGACCTACTAGGTTAAATACTTTGAAATTGAATATCTCCTCAACGGATTAAGTTGTCGAAATGAAATAAAAACTGTTCTGATTGGAATTTAATCCTTGTTTCATATGAGACAAAAAAATTGAAAACTTAATAAAAAATTTATACACAAAATCAAACAGCAATGTGACACAATCCTCTTAAAATCCCCTTTAAAACGAGTACAAACACAATATGGTTACTATTTTTAATTACTGAGATAACATAAAAGTAACATGAGCAAGGCCTACTGAGACGCGGTGATAAAAAATGTTATATCTCCGGAACGGATTGAGATATCGCGATGGGACAAAAACTGTTATGATTAGAAGTTAACAATAATAATAATAGTTTGACTTGTTATTCGTAAAATTTATTATTATGTCGCAATTTAGAAAATATTTGCGTGTCGTTGGGCTAGAAAAGCAAACAAACTGGTTGCTTTATTTAGTCTTCCTTAAAATTCCGTCTAGGCCAGATAACAGTTTAAAAACGACGTAATTATAATTTTTCAAACAAAAGCAAATATCTCAGTTCGGGATGGAGATTTGGCGATTTACCCAAAAATATTAGAATCCTTTTAAAATTCCCTTTAAATTGAGTACAAACACGATATGGTTATTGTTTTTAATTACTGAGATAAGCTAAAATTAACCTAAGCAACGCCTACTGAGACGCTGTGGAAAAAATGTATATCTTCGGAACGGATTGAGATATCGCGATGGAATAAAAGCTGTTCGATACAGAATTTAATTTTTCTTCGACTTGTAATGGAAAATTGTCATTTGTCGTCATTTCCAAAATATTTTCGTGTCGTTTGGTTAGGAAAGCAAACAAACTAGTTGCTTTATTTAGTCCTCTTTAAAATTCCTTCTATGCCAGACAACAGTTTAAAAACGACGTATTTGTAATTTATGAAACAAAAGCAAATATCTCGGTGTGGGATGGAGATACGGCGATTTACCCATATTTAGTAGAATCCTTTTAAAATTTCCTTTAAAATGAGTACAAACACGATAGGGTTATTATTTATAATTACTGAGATAAGCTAAAATTGATCTAAGCAAGGCCTACTGGGATGCAGGGGAAAACATTGAATATCTCCGGAACGGATTGAGATATCGCGATGGAATAAAAACTGTTCAATTCAGAATTTAAGCTATGTTCAACTTCTTATAGAAAATTTATGGTTATGTCGTCATTTCAAAAATATGTTCGTGTCGTTTGGTTAGGAAACCAAACTGGTTGTTTTATTTAGTCCTCTTTAAAATTTCGTCTAGGCCAGACAACAGTTTAAAAACGATGTAATTGTAATTTATCAAACAAAAGCAATTATCGCGGTGTGGGATGGAGATACGGCGATTTACCCAAAAATATTAGAATCCTTTTAAAATTCCCTTTAAAATGAGTACAAACACGATATAGTTATTATTTTTAATCACTGAGATAAGCTAAAATTAACCTAAGCAACGCCTACTGAGACGCGGTGGAAAAAATTGTATATCTCCGGAACGGATTGAGATATCGCGATGAAATAAAAACTGCTCGATTCAGAATTTAATTCTCGATCGATTCAGACATGTTTGGATTGGATTCTCAAAAATTTTTTGTTTCATTGACTGAATCGATAGATACGCAATATTTATACGTACCACGCTGTCTGGTTTCACGATTCCCCGGATAATTTACAACGCCTGGCGCTCTGCCAGATTCATAATTTCGATTGTTATTTTTAATTACGGATTTATATTTTGCAGGAGACCATCGGTGGGGTACAGTTTGTTGCCACTAATCGTGCAGAACAGTTCATCGTAAGTGATCCAAAATGAGAATACTTCACATCATAAGCTTGGTGCTGTGTCTATCATCGATACAGGGCTATCCCACAAGACCTTTGGATGATATAGCCAGGAATTTAACATGGGATGAGGCCTGGGATGGAGATGAGATGACCAGGAAGAAAGTCGTGCCCAAATCTGTGTTTATTGCGCCTGATTTTGGCTCGCCAAAGTGCCCAAGTGGGCATGAAAGAGATTCCATGGGGAATTGTATAAAGCTGCATAGTTTGGATGCTGATAGTCAGCTGAATTTCTTGTTTGAGAAGATTCTGGCTGGATTGCCACCTAGTGACGTGGATACTCCAGATCCAGTGAGATTGAACGTTCCAATAGACCACACGGAATCTATTGACGATAAAGTAAATCTGGCTTTGGTTTTCACTAAAGATCAGAACGAAGACGATATTGCTGTTGTCGTGTCTCCTACGAATGGTAGTTTTAGCCCGGATAAGCTGAGTCTTCATAAGGATGTCGAACAACCAGGTGAGAAATTATTGAGTATAGATAAAACAATTATTTCACCCCATCTGTTTATTTTTTAAGTGTCAAATTAGTGACCAACATATTCAAAATCCTCGCAAAATTTCCTTTTATTTGAGTACCAACACGACCATATTACCTTGAATAGTTTTCGAGAAATACAATAAGAAAAATTGTCATGGCCTACTAAGTTAAAAAGTTTTAAATTGAATATCTTGTCAACGGACTAAGATATCGAAATGAAACAAAAACTGTTCTGTTTAGAATTAAATCCTTGATCAATTTGTGACGAATCTTTGTATTTTTTTAATTTAACTGAATTGTTTATTTGGGCCTTAAAATTTACTTTAAAACAAACTCTTAAGATTCTCTGCAAACCGAGTACAAACACGATATAGTTATAATTTATATTTACTGAGATAAGCTAAAAGTAACCTAACTGAGGCGCAGGGATAAAACTTGAATAGAAAAATTGTTTCAAATTAATAGCCAACATATTCAAAAACCTCGCAAAATTTCCTTTTATTTGAGTACCAACACGACCATATTACCTTGAATAGTTTTCGAGAAATACAAAAAAGAAAATTGTCTTGGCCTACTAAGTTAAAAAGTTTGAAATTGAATATCTCTGCAACGGATTAAGGTATCGAAATGAAACAAAAACTGTTCTGTTTAGAATTAAAGTTTAAACCCTTGTTCAATTTGTGGCGACATTTTGTATTTTTTTTAGTTTAACTGGATTGTTTATTTAACCCTTAAAATTTACCTTAACGCGAACTCTTAAGATTCCCTTCAAACCGATTACAAACACCATATAGTTATAATTTATAATTACTGAGATAAGCAAAAAGTAACCTAAGCAAGGCATACTGAGGCGCAGGAATAAAACTTGATAAGAAAAATTGTTTCAAATTAATAGCCAACATATTCAAAAACCTCGCAAAATTTCCTCTTATTTGAGTACAAACACGACCATATTACCTTGAATAGTTTTCGAGAAATACAAAAATGAAAATTGTCATGGCCTACTAAGTTAAAAAGTTTGAAATTGAATATCTCGTCAACGGAATAAGGTATCGAAATGAAACAAAAACTGTTCTGATTAGAATTAAAGCTTTGTTTAATACCTGACGAAGTTTTTATGCAAATTTGTTTTTTATGTGATTATTAACAAATAAAAATTTTTCGTGTTGTTGGGTGAGAAAAACAAACAAACTGAATGGTTTATTCAGGCCTCCTTAAAATTTAAAACGAGTATAAACACAACACGATTATAATTTATGTAAAAAATCACAATCTCGAGTTTGGACGCAAACACAGCAATATGACAAGTATTATTGTAATCCTCTTAAGATTCCTTTTAAAACGAGCACCAACACGATATAGTTATTCATTATACTTATGGAGAAAAGCTGAAATAAACTGATGCAAGGCCTACCTAGATGCGGGGTTTCAAAATTGTATATCTCCGGAATGGATTGAGATATCGCAACGAAACAAAAATTGTTATGATTAGAATTTAATCCTTGTTAAATTTGTTGATTTACTGCGATATAGTTTCCCAAAAAGCGTGCCACATCTTTTCGATAATTTTTTTTGTTTTCGTAAAGGATTTACTCAAAATGTCAAAAACCTTGTTAATAATATATTGTTATAATATAATATAGAAACTCGACAAGCTTGCGTTGTGCCAAACAACGAATAGGCGAACTATATTATATATTATCTAGATCGTCTATTACATATATACATATGTATATTCTCTATCTCACTGTCCATCCTATATCACTCTTTAGCTTAAAAGCCTTTAGTTTCGGTAAAATAATTAAAATAAGGTACGAAATTCGTTTACAGACCCCGGGGAAGTCAACACAACCACGGAGGAGGCCACCATCACAACCACAACCATCACAACAACCCAGGAGGAGGACATACAACCCAGCACACCACCTATCACCACATCGTTCACAACAGACCAAATAACGGACACCACTCAGTTCCAAACAACCACAATCTACCCAACAACAACCACCGATACTTCTACAACAATAGAAACAACCAGCCAAGCGGTTACGGACACCACGTATACCATAACCTCAAATTCTGGCGATGATATGTCGACGACGACCGAAATTTTCGATGAAGATGTTGATTTTGGCCAAATTGTTGAGCCGCAGGCTATTTTCTTTAGAATGCCTACGATGGAAACAGTTGAAGACGCAATGGAAACAACAGTAGAAACAACAACGATGTCAAACCGAGATTACAGTACAAATTATGTTAGTTCTAATATTGTTTTTCCTGATGCTGAGCATGTGAGACAGAGTAGTAACTTTGTTAGTTTTGTTGATGACGAAGATGCTAAAAAACGACCTCAGAGGCACGACAATTCCCCGGAGTTGTTTTATTTTAGTCATAGGAATCGTGATAAGAACTTCTGGAGGTTTTTAGACCGCAGGGACACAAGTGTTGCCACAACGGAGGAGAAATCGTCGCAATTGTTCAAACAACTCCAGCAGTTATCGCATATTTTGAACAAACGGAAAAGTAGATGATCTACGTTCAATAATCTACGTTAAAACTAAAAAAATATTCTAAAAGCTCGTGTATATGTATATATTATACTTTATTATTATTGCAAATGTTATAATTTGTGTCTAAGTATCGGGGGAACCCCCCAAAAAACAAAAAACCTTGTATTTATTTAGTATTACCAAAATATTGTACAGTCGTACGAGTAATTTATTTTATTTATTAGACCTAACATCACCGAGAGCTACTGAAGCAGTATTTTGAGCATTTTTATGTGTGCCAGGATATTTAAGGAAACCCTAAGGAAAAATAACGCATCACAAAGAAACAAACAAAAAAACTTGTATATATATTTTGTAAGTAAACTACGTGTAAGATATATGTGTATTTAATTTGAGAATGCATACGCAAGAATTGCGTACGTTACGAGGAGATTTTGTAGAGATAATACGTGACTGTATTTATTGTATTTACTATATTGTATCGAACTATATAAAATATATAACTGGTGTTGTAAAGGATTCAATCGTGTAACCGTGCCAGTATATGAATAAAAGAGAATTTAAAATGAAGATGACTCGTATTATTTTAATAATAAGGTTTACGTTAATGGGGTTAGGCACAGATGTATGGCAGAAAATCATACTGCTCCAACGACTTCATAGATTTTGATATTTCTCTAAAATTAAAAATACCAAGTTAGCATCTTGTGATGTCACAATATCTACATATAATTAGGAAAATGTTTGTGTGACATTGTCAGGTAGTACTTTGATTTTAACTCCCATTACTGTTATTAAAGTCTTTGACAAGATTATTGGCTTATTTATATGCTTATTCTAGCTACTACACATGATGCAATCAATATAATAGTAGCTAGCCTAAATTTCACATAAAAACTAGAATTATTTATTAACTTTATTAGAATAGAAACTTTACACTAGGGTCATTCCGCGAATTTTTAATTTTAGGTTACCAAAACCAAGAGATCGCTGTGCTGGCAACGACCGTCACGGCTATTTAAAAAGGTTTTTCATAAAACTTATCAGTTTGAACATCTATCTACAACAATTCTAAAAGATGAGTCGTCTTTTTGTTGAAATGTTGCATCAAAATAATAATAAAAGCCCTCAGTGCTTTTGTATAGTCGCTAAACGGGCGTCACGGGTGTGACACGTTACTGCGGTATAACCCACAACTAAGCATTTTTGAAGAATCACAATAAAAATTTTGTTTCCTCTGTGTACCTCAATCCGTGGAGATATATATTTATTTGTAAGAAACACATTAATTTTTAAAATTAATATGAAATATGCTAATAAAACATTACGTAATGTTAAGTTTTCGCTTGTTTTCGGAAAACTTCTGCAGGACAGATTCTTTGAATTGCTCTTGGTCTTCATTTGCAATGTTGCGATAAACGCTGAGCATGCTACCGAAACATATATTCTTGGAGGACATGTATCAAATGTATCAAAATGTACATATAAGTGTACAAGAACAGTAATACTAATATATCATAATTTCCAAGATATTTGCGAACAGCGAATTAATGCAAGAACCGCCATAGCGCCATCTATTGCTTAAAAGACAAACTATAGGTAAACGGGTTGACATTTGCCAAACGAGACCAAACTCGAAACTCAACAAAATTAGACTAATCTAAAGTAATATTTAGCTATATGCACTTAAACTGCAATAATTACGTGATTACAGTGTTACGGATACAGTGATAACACTGTAATCACGTAATCCTATAACTGAAATACTCTTTAGGACCAGGAATCCTAATCACCCAATCATACAACGATATAACACTGGTTTCCAAATAATAATTAATACTTAGTAAAATAGTTTCTTGTATCCATTGCAAAAAAAAACACTGCTTTATTATCGCGTTCAATAACTACACATCACACAGGCTTCAGTAATATACAAAGTAGATGTATAGTGGTTGCCAAACCGACAAGTAAATTGAAGATATAATTTTCGACTCCTTTATTACATATAACATTATATTATTATATAAGGTTATTTGTAATAAAGCAATCTAAAATTTTTACTTCAACTTACTTATCGGTTGCGTCAACAATTCCTCTATTAATTCCCAATAAATCAACTTAACAATAAATACCTCACCCTGTACTGAGATTTGGAGGTAGGTACTGGTATTTGAGTTGCATACTCGACGGTAATTTATTAAATTACATTTTCTTATAAAATAATCACAACTGGCTTTTACAGTACATGTTATGTGTCTTTGTAAATTTATTATGTACCTAATACAATTTTGAGCATTTTTATTTTGAACGCCAGGGGGGGGGCAGGTGCCCCCCCTGCCCCCCCCTGGCTACGCCCTTGGTCATAAAAGCACTGATAACGTAGCAATAGGCACCTCTATTTCTACTAAATAGCGAACACATTCTTAACGTTGATTTCCAGTAACATACGACACCGTTAAATGTGCTAATTTAAAATAATTTTTATATTTAATTATTATGCAACATTTATGCTGTTTTGTAATTGGTTGTTGGGAATTTTCTAGTTTCCATTAAAAAGGATTAAATACGAAATAACAAATAGAGTCATAAATACTGCATCTCAGACACATGTTGCGACCCCATTTTTACCAGATTTTTGCATCAAATGCTCGAATTCGTATTCAAACGAGTCTGTGCCTGCAATCTGTAGTTTGCACAAGATAACTCTGTCACGCGGAAGACATCATGCGACGCGGATAGCCAACAAGCAAGGAACAGCGTTCTGTAATTATCGCTTTTCATCAGGAACGATTGTCAGTTCGTGAAAATGCAAGAAATAAGTCAACGATAAGTGAGTCAACGATAAGTGACACTCTTCACCAATATGAAGAAACATGGAATTTAGATGACGTGTTCGGCCGGGACTATCACGAATAATTTCCCTAGCGGATGAAGAACGATTAAAATTAATTTTTAAGCAAAACAGTAAATTGACCGCACCTAAAATCACCTCTGAAGTCAATCGATTGTGAAAGGTCAATTTTCGTAAGCACAGGGAAACGTCTCTAAGCGGAAAATCTGCATGGACGCGTTGCTGTACGAAAACCATTGCTTCGTCGGGGAAATCGTCAGAAACGACTTCAGTGGGCACGAACACATCGAAGTTGGACAAATGAAGACTAGAAACAGTAGTGTCTGACGATTTTCCCGACCAAGCAATGGTTAGCGTACGGCAACGAGTCCATGCAGATTTTTCGCTTGGAGACGTCGTTTCCCTGTGCATACGAAAATTGGTCTTTCACGATCGCGATTGACCTCAGAGGTGATTTTAGGTGCGGTCAATTTTCTGTTTTGCTTAAAAATTAGTTTTAATCGTTCTTCATCCGCTTGGGAAATTATTCGTGATAGCCCCGGCCGAACACGTCATCCAAATTCCATGTTTCTTCATATTGGTGAAGAGTGTCACTTATCGTTGACTTATTTCTTACATTTTCACGAACTGACAATCGTTCCTGATGAAAAGCGATTACTACAGAACGCTGTTCCTTGCTTGTTGGCTTTCCGCGTCGCATGATGTCTTCCGCGTGACAGAGTTATCTTGTGCAAACTACAGATTGCAGGCACAGACTCGTTTGAATACGAATTCGAGCATTTGATGCAAAAATCTGGTAAAAATGGGGTCGCAACATGTGTCTGAGATGCAGTATTTATGACTCTATTTGTTATTTTGTATTTAATCCTTTTTAATGGAAACTAGAAAATTCCCAACAACCAGTTACAAAACAGCATAAATGTTGCATAATAATTAAATATAAAAATTATTTTAAATTAGCACATTTAATGATGTCGTATGTTACTGGAAATCAACGTTAAGAATGTGTTCGCTATTTGGTAGAAATAGAGGAGCCTATTGCTACGTTATCAGTGCTTTTATCATTATTTCCTATATGTTTACTAGGTGTCCGAACTTCCATGAGCGGCAGTGTACATACGTGGTGCAAATTTTTATAAATCATTATTGTTTAATCATCATCACTGATTTTTGAGATAAATATATACATTTCTCACTTATGTTTAAGATCTCTTGGTCTGGGGCTTTTAATGCCGATTTTGTATATTTGAACTCAGTTTGCCTATCAAATGTATAATAATTTTTTTTCGCAATAATGGCATGAACCCCCACGAAGGGGTTGTTGGTACAGTTGTACCTAAACGGTAAAACCAACATATTTCCCAAGCAGTGTACGATTTGGGTAAGTTGTACCAACAACCCCTTCGTGGGGGTTGTTTAGCCACCAAAACAGCATGTTGGTTCTTTCATATAACAAGATTTAACTATTTCTTTTTAAAAAATAATGATCAAACCCTAGGAAAACGAACAAGATTTTAATATTACTGCAAAACGTAGAACCGTATAGGGTGTATAAAGTATTGATTTTCCAACGCCCCGGGTAATATAAGGGTGGGGGAGCACCCCCAAACATCGATCCTCATTCAGTCGTTTGCTGTCAACAGACAGTCGCCAGTACAGATTTTTAGTGCACTTTTCAGGTATTCTACGGCAGGTTTGACAATAAATAACCTGAAGAAAAGATGACACAACTTGATGACTCTATACTTATGCCCCCACCAACGAAAGTGGTGGTCGAAAAACTCAAATATGTCGTTCCTCCGAACTTTCGATTGCCAAAAAACAGGTACCATAATAACAGACGCTGCGCAATAATTTGCTGTCTCATATGGTCGGTATGTTATTTTTTTATTAATATTTCTGTTACTTTATCCTTATTCCTTGGGTGGTTTTAGAATTATATTTAAAGAGAAAACGAATTATTATTACTGATTTTTTTAGAGATATCTCAGTTAATAAAGTACCTACTTATACCCTATTCACGATTAGAACATAGTAGTGGGGGTGCAAACTGAGCCCGATTTACACTGGAGCAATATGCTGTCAATAGCGGCAAATTGACAGGTTATGTCGCGACAATGGTGTAAAATGTTTGCAAATTAATTTCGGATGATAGTTAAAAGATGTTTGATAAACGGCAATTAATTTCACTATTAATGTAGTTGTGCGTGCGAGTACCTGCGTAGATTTTCTGATATATGTACCTCATGGAATTAAGTAAGTTCTATAAATATTTTAGCAGTGTGTCGATGATACATCCAAGTACAAGTTTTTTGTTATTCTGGTCGAGCGCTCGGCCGCTAAGTGCAAAAAATTGTCCGTTTACGCTTCAACTCATATATCGGAAATTTATTATTTGCGAAACCTTGTTCGAATGCTTTGAATTGGTTTATAATGATTTATATGTTTCTATTTATTAGCTTAATGTGTAATTAATTAATGTAATTCCTACATTGCAATGTAACTGTGTTTTTATTAAATATGACGTTAATTTTATATTAATAAACATAAAAGTTTTCGATTACATGAAATGAAAATCTCATTTCAAGATATTGCATACAACACAACAAATTATACTTACAACCTTATTGCATCTAATAGCTCTTTGTGTGTTAATTAATACAAAAATCAATTTGTTGTTGTCAATATTTTAACTTTTCAGGTTATTTCAGAACTGACATATGTATTGACATTTATTCACAAAATAGAAATAAATTAAAATTAAATTGCTTTAAATTTGTCTTTATGGTAATTTGTTAATTGTGATTTACTGGTGTTTTCGAGATATTTAGCTTCAACGATATTTTGCAGTGTTTAACTTAATAAACAGAAAGGAGTATGTATTTTGTATAGCATGAATGTATCATTACTATTTTTTTATATTATTATTTTGTATTTACTTTACAGCAATATGTTTCAAATATCTGACAACTGAAAATAATGACAATTATGTATATCACTAATTTACAAAAATTTTTGGAAGCAAGCTCTAAATTTTCGACGAATTTTGATCGAATGTAAATATGTTATAATTATTATTTAAAAAAAAAATAAACCAAAATATACGACCATCTAAAAGAACATTTATACAACATAAAAATTATTTCATCAAATTTGACCTGGGATGAGTATAAATTGTGTTGGTAACGGGTATATAATTTCCCAAAAGGAGACGCTTCAGAAAGAAAAGTTGTTGGTTTCTCTTATGTATAGCTTTTATTGCATATTAATTACTCACAATCACATGCAATAAAAGCTATACGTAAGAGAAACCAACAACTTGACGATTTGAACCAGGGACCTTTGCGTCGCTAGCACAATGCTCTCCCATCTGAGGTATTGACATTGTGCTAGCGACGCAAAGGGCCTTGGTTCAAATCCAGGTTGTGGCTGTAATTTTTGATATATTTAAAATTTACAGCCTGCATGTTACCATATTATTAACTTATAATATTACTTTGACAAAGTACGTCGTTAAACATTTTCAGTTATAGTTTATATTGTTTGGAAATTAAAAAGACCTTCATTTTTAATGTAAATGCATTTTAGCTAACCTTACAGTACACAATTCATAAGTCAAAATGTTATTTTTAACATATTATCGTTGTTAATGCACGCCTCTTAAATAATTTAGAAAACAAATTTAGAAATAAAATTTCCAATAATGTTCCAGCTAATATATAGTAAATGAAAAATGTGTGCTTATTGAACTGGAAGTATATTACAATAAAACTTCTGTGGAGCTCTTTGAAATATTAACAAAAAAAGAAAAATAAAAAATTAATTATTTATCAAACAATGCAAAACCAAAAATGAAACACAATAAATACATATTACAACAATAAAAACTTATTAATTATAAGTAAAATTTTAATAATTTGTCTTAACAAATGAACAAAAGAAAATACCAAAATGTTTTGTTTTTTTTTTTCTAGAAAGTAGAAAGTAATATGTTTCATATGGTCTTATTGGTTTTCTCTGTTCCTTCTGAAGTTGGAGCCGTTTAAAATAAGATATTGTTAATAATTCAAACGGCTGTAACTTTTAAATGAATTGAAAAAGTAATTTACTTTCTGAAAAAAATAGTTTTGCGGAAACGTGGGACAGCCTGTATATATTGCTATAATTTAAATTATTTTGGTTGTCAAGCATGTATTAGATGTCATGAAAGATAATTGAACATTAACTGCTGTAAAGTAAATACAGATATAAAATTTCCATTGTCCTTCATACAAAATACATGCTCGTCCTAAATGTAAATTTAAATTAAATTTAGAGAATTTATTTACATTTAGTGAATATATTTTAATATTACAATTCTGAAATAGTCTATATTTAGTGATAATCCTTGGCATCAAGTTGATTTGCGCATTTACTTACTTACTTACTTAAGCCCGTCATCCTACTGCTGGGCAAAGGCGTTTACTTGCGTAATTAATATGTGTATTAGCTAACATAAATTTATATAATGTGTCATGATATTACGCAATATCTTAAAATGAGCTTTTCGTATCATATTATCAAATTTCATGTTTATTAATATTATTATAAAAGTAATTCTATATTTAATTAAATGCATTACCTACTCGTAAACTTAACTGTAGTGATCATATTTCATTTATTACATTGCAATGAAGATATCACATTAAGGAAAAGGTCGGACACGCTAAAAATAAACTAAATCCCGTTACATTACATCCATCGAAAAACCACCTCGTGACGGACAACTTTTTGCGAACCGGCCGGGTCGAGGTAGAACAGTACACGAATATATAACCGACATACTATTTTCAAATCCTGCGATAGCGATACGAACTTACTTATTCCATGACTGTACATCAACGGTAGTTACGAGATATTTGCAGTTTTCTACTTAAAAAATATATGTACAAAAAAATTTAAACAATACATATAACATACATATAGAGACCAAAGTTTTTTCCCTATTATTACTGCAATAATATGATCTAGCGGGTTTCTAGCGATTTTTAAAGGCATTTCTGACGGGGCACTAGTTAAAACTGTTGGCAACACTGTTTAGAATTAGAAACCCCACTCCGCTATTCTCCGCTATTCTCCCGTGACCTCATATAGTATTAAGCTTGTGCTTCTGCCTTTGACTTTACTACCACAGTTTTCTACATTAATTTAAAAACAATGGAAAACAACTTTGCTAAAGCGGATAGTGATAATCTACGGAAGGTTAACGCTTTGATGATGGGATTATTTTTCAAAATGAATCTTTATTTTTACGCTCCGGAACTAAGTAACCTGTGAAAAGAGCAATGTAAGCATAACTTTGTAGGTTAGGTTAGTCCTAACCTCAAACTGTCAGATTATACCTGGACCTAAAACACGATATCATTTGAAATATGTACATAATTATTCTGCAAATTTCAGGTAATAAGGTTGTGACATAAAATTACATTTGAAATTGTTCAATAATAGTCGAATACCCTATTGTCAGAGCAGGACTACGTATTGGCTATATATTCGTCTTGAGAAAATATTTCAATACCAATCTCAAGACAGAAATCCAAACTTTTGCATCATAGCTTGCATACAGAGTCTGCCTAAATCGTGGTCTAAATAGTTAATTATATTATGTTATACTACGTATAGAAAAATCAATAATAAAAATTTTCTTCCTCTTTATAATTCGCTGTGGGGACATCTTACACTTTTGAAGCAACTATTTCTAGTCGATATCTTAATTTGCAAATTTCAATTTCAGATCATCAGCATGGTAGCCGTATTTTATACGATAATGGCACTACGAAAAACGATATTCGTTACAGGCCGTTTGAGCGACGACTATAAAGAAATGCTTCCTGATGATGATGAGGATAAAATATACAGGAAAGAGATAGAAGGACATAGAAATGTAGCTGAACGATATTCAGTCGCGATGATATTTTGCAATAATATGATGAATGAACTATGTAAGATTTTTTCTTGACTGTTATATAGGAATTTTGACCAAATAGGCATCTAATAATGTAGAGGGGGGGTCCAAATTTATTGTTTCACCATCGCTGATTCGGTTATTATTGGAACTACAATTAAAAAACTAGCCCTCTTTTTGATAACAAGCTATAGAAAAAAAGATCTCAATGATCAAAAACAATGCATAAATAAATTCCATTTGTTTATACAATTTTTTTGCAATTCTAACATTAATTTTTTTAGATCGGTCTGGTCAACTGTTATTTATATTTTTATATATTTATTTTTTTTATTTATATTTTGGGATAATTTCCATTGTTTAAATAATAAAATATTATTCAAATGGATAATGGTGATATACAGGTGGTATGTAAACTTTAAAATAAATTAAAAATTACAGCCACAACCTGGATTTGAACCAGGGACCTGGGACCTGGTTCAAACAATTATTAAGTAAAATATTATTCGTTTTCAATATCATTTATTCGAAAAAATTGAATTTATTTAAAATCCTTTTTTCGGGAAATTGGGGAGTTACATTTCTTTTAAAAATATTAAATTTTCAACCATAATTAGAAAAAAGTTGAAAATGAATAATAATTTATTGTTTAAACAATAGGAGGAATTTTTTTAATGAATCAGACGGATTTTCGTGAAAAACGAATTATTTAAACACCTAAAAATTTGTTTAAACAAATGGAAATTAACTGACAAATGTTTATAGGCATCCCACCAGACTTATAATAATGACTTTTATGAGAAAAAAAGAGAATGAAATAATTAGAAGGGTCAATTTTCTGAAGAATCTACATTTTTTCATATAAGGGTAGTTTTCAGGGCACTGTGGGGGTGGGTTGGGGCATCAAATCCATTTGTATGATAGGTCAAATTCTTCCTTGGAAAGTCCTCTACAAGTCCTATAACTTTAGTCTTAAGTTTTCCCAAACCCCGAACAATTATTCGAAAAATACCAAAAATTGTCGTTTTCCCATGCATTTTCTTATGTAAATTTGAGGCCTCGACAGGCACCATTAAGAATCAAAATTTCGAAAAAAAAAAATACGTGGCCACTTTTTTTGCATTTGGAAACGATTTGCGGGGATCGTTGCTTTCTAAATAAAAATAGCCAATTTGAACCACCCTAGCGTACACGATAACTGCTGTAATTTTGAAGTAATTGATCTGAAATTTGGTATACAAGCTTATCTCTTAAAAGGTAAGAACAAGTTCGTGAATAAGCAAAATCGGTTCACTTGTTTTTTTTTCTTTTTTGCGGATATTTTACAGTGGGGGGTATTTTAACTTTAGCACGGCTGAAGATAATCTTCTTACTAGTATTTTTTTTCAGCTAGTATCATAGCAATGGCTATGTACGCGTTGCTAGGGCTGATCAACGTCTTATCTCCAGTACTACACATATACGGCGTGGTCAGAAGAGACCCGATCTGGACGGTACCTTTTGTATTTACAAGCGGGGTAACGTTCGTTATGTATGCCACTTCAGTCCTTGTACTACTCTACGCCGGAGATGTTATTCACGTATTTGGATTCCATGGTATGTATATACAGGCTGTCCAGTAAACCGACAATATTGTCAGCAGTGGCCGGACAAAAATGTATGTCTCGCAGTGCTAGAAGTCGCCCAGCTATGAGTGTGCGTAGCGGGCACGCATGAGTCAATGACGACTTATGCGGTCGATTGGATTGGTAGGCGCGAAGCGGCTGGCGGTCGGTAGTAAACCGAGTGAATTTAATATTAAATGTTTGTCGTAACTATATGCAACACGTGCCCACTGAAATATTTTACTCATTTCTTGGATATGCATTGAACGATTGTATTACTGCATGTTTTTCTAAATTATCTTCAGTATAATTATTTCGATTAGATGTTAAAATGTCTTTAAACCTTGAAAATGATCTTTCTACATCGCAGCTAGTCACAGGCGCAAAAGAATAAACCAACACCAAATTGGAATATTTTTGAGAAATTCCTTCATCCGTAAATGAATTCGTAGAGATTTGTTTTAAAATATTAAAATCTGGATTTCTATGTACTACCGCATCAATTTTTTTTTGTAATTTTTTACTGCTTGGTGCTTCAATGCTTCGTAACCTTTCGTACAGAGATTCAATCCTTTGAAAACTGCTTGCAAGTTCAACATTTTGTTGTTCTAGAAACTTTATGGTTGGCAATACTTGCGCAAAATTTGTATCAATAAATTTTAATTGTTCATGCAAATCTTGTAATGATAGTAATTTTTTGCAGTCTTTAATACTGACTGCTTCATCAGGCAAATTTAAGACGAAGGGTTTGATGATATCAAAGTTTCTTGCATACAAAATTGCCGCTTCTAACCATGTACCCCGTCTCGTAATAACTGGTTGTGGTGGCAAAGGTAGATTAGGGCACTTTTCCTTGTAAAGAGACAATCTGGAAGGAGCTTTCAATAAAATTTTTTTGCATGTGCTTATTAGCGTATTCACATCTGGAAATTCTTCCCGAATAAATTCACAAATTCTATGAATAGCGTGTGCAAAACATGTCAAATGAAGAATATTTGAAAAATGTTGTTTAAGTAATTTTCCAACTTTTAACATAATCGCAGCAGCGTCAGAAACAAACAGTAATACTTTGGTAGCGTCTGTGATTCCTACTTTTTTTATGGCGTCATTTACTATTGTACATATCTCTTCAGCTTTGACGGTACAGCGAAACTGAGTAGATATTAAATAGGGTTTATATAAGTCTTGCGGGTCCAACAATCCGACAACGACGTTGACCACACATCTACCCTTCATATCCGTAGTTTCATCTGCAGAAACCCAAATATATTTATCGGATAGTTTTGACTTTATTTTAGAAATTGTTTTGTCATATTGCCCTTGTACGTAATATTTTCTAATTGTGGATTCATCGAGTAAGTCTCGTCCAGTATACTTCTTGATAAATTTTTTAAAAACGGGATTATTAATTTTTGTGAAAGGTATATTAGCAGAAATAAATGTTTCACATAAATCAACAAAAAAGTTTTTAGTTGACGTTCCTGATACATTTTCCATGTGTTTTTTTTTGTTTTTACATGAGCCCGTAGATATTGTTTACTACGAATAATTAAATTTAGTGAGCAGAAATTGCAAACCACTTCCCCTTTCTTAACGAACGTGAAAGTATTGCCAAACTCAGCTAGCAAACGATTCATTGCAGGATTTTCAAACTAAGTACAACTATAAAATAAAAAAATAATTCAATTCTAAGTATAAAACGGAAGAACAAATTCGAAATGAAAAATAAAAACAGATATTCACACAACATTTCAAGGAACAACACAATTGAAAGAAACTGCTCAAATTATCTATCGACGAAGCGGATATTTAAACAAGGCAAGCGACTGTACTCGATCAACGCCAAAGCAAGTGTAGTGGTATGTACACCATGAGCCGAAGCCAGACCGGCTAGCCGCTCGCGTCCCCACCAGCCCCATGCACGACACTGGAAAATATACATTTTTGTCCGGCCACTGATTATCAGCGATGCTAGGCTACATCATTTCATTCATTTTGTTCAATATATATATATTTTTAGAGTGATTACCTCATCTAACTCTATTGTTAGATAGCGCTGTATACTTTCTCCTAGCAGTACAGCCTTATCTTGAGTATAAATAATAGACTGGTGAAAGCCTACCGCTCAGTTGATGTCATGCGTCTGGCTGAATTGCTAAAAAATGTGACCGGTAGTATGGAGCACAGTGCATGTTGGTTCAAGTTCCGATTCCGAATCAGCGTACACTTTGCTACCCTAACCTTGACTATATGTACGCGTGTGAAAGCCAATAATCACTGCACATTGGGGTATTTGACCCAAAAAGGTGGCCATAAATCAAATTTCTAAATTTTTAATTCCAATAAGTAAACCAGTTTCTGGGATAGGTAAAGGACCGATGTATTAAAAGGCGGCAATATTTTTTCACCCGAGCACTGCGCCACGTGTCCTTGTCAACCAAAAGTTGTTTACTACGGCTAAACATAGATGCACATAAGTTGACGCTCTTGAAAACGGTTGTAATTTTGTGTGTTAAGGAATAATGTGACTTTTTTGTTATACCTTCTTTAGAACGAAGTATAAACTTTCATTCGACATTGTTTTTATTAAAATTTACCCACAATTTTGTTTATTGCAGGGCCGAGAACATTCACTATTATAAAACAACAGTTTTATGCAGAATTTGAGTGTTTTAGTTTAGTGTTTAGCTTAATTAAGCTCTTGAAAGTGGTTCAAATTATAGTACATATATTTGACATTACAACTACTCCAAAATCTGCTGCGGATAGGTGTGGATGCGGTTTTTGTGATTTTATTTCTATCACGTTGTAAAGGAAAATCCAAAAATTGATGTACGGGCTCATATGTAATTTGATGCAATTCCTTGAAACCGTGATAGTAGAGGTAATTTAGAACATATTTAACCATAGCTATATACATATGATTACGGTTATCAAGATATTGACAATTTTATGTTCAGTGCATCTTCTATGTTGTAAATGCCGTTTTGTACGTATATTTTTCCGTTTTGGATCATGTATAGCAAACAACCCCGATGACCTAGACTCTTAAAAATCATCCGAGAAAAACCTTAAACTTTGTACTTGTATGTGAATTTCTTGGAAATTTGTTGCTTGAAGCGAATCAGATTTATATTCAGGGCAAGAAAATACATCGAAAGCACCTACTCGCATACACAGTTCTCTGCATTAAAATGGATTATTGTTGAGGAGAGACAATAGTAAGCTTGTGAATAGAAACTGGTTAGGTGTTTTCGATAAATATGTTTATACGGAATGCGAATCTGGGTTCAAAACATGCGTATTAGGGTCATATCACTGAAAGGCGACTGTTTCAGCTTGAAGGATGACCACATTTCGAAAGTTTTCATGGAAACAATAACTATAAGTATTAGACAATTTTGAAATAATACTAAAAATAATAGTTTTTATAGTGATAAATATGGTTAAATAGGTTCTTAACTGCCTTTACTATGACGTCTTAAAAGGAATGCGTCGAATGGAAAATAGCATGAATAGCGTATGTACCGTTTCAATACACAATATCGACTGGTGTAAACTTTCATTTTCTTCTTCTACCACTGGTCTTAAAAATAAAACTTTTTTCATGATTTACTAACAACATAACAGACCCAAAAATATTATCTCATATAACTGAGAAACGACATGTATTGTTCAATTTTAAATCCGCCTATTATGCATATTTAATCAGGACATGCCATATATATTTTTGTAAATTTCACAGAGTAATAGAAATAAAATCACAAGAAATATTGATGACAAATCTTGTGGCAGTAATTAATTTACAATAGGTGTACTGCAGTGAAGAACAATTTTAAATACAGGTTTTCCCTATTTTGTACTGTCTTATTGTGTTTATAAAGTTGTTAACCTTCAAATAGTTAGTATGAAGGTTAAAATGCTATACATAAATGAAACAACACATCTAGAGCCCTTATAGGTCCAAAAATGGCGAAAAAATAATTTTGGCCAGGTTTTCAGGTCAAATACCCCACTGTGCACTGGTCGAGGATGTGCGACATCCCAAAAGGCGGTGACGAACAATCTCGTTAATTTAAAAAATTATAATTCTTTCACTCAACACAATCAGAATTATTTGAATTATTTATTACAAGAAGGTTATCAACAGATAACCAGATTCGGTATTGAATACCGAATTGAAATTTATCGCTATTTTTTTTTTAGCTGCAGCGGTGCTCATAGGTGTGGTTATGCTCCTACTAATGTTTCATCCGATATATCAAAGCGCGTTCCTTATAGAAGAAGTTAATATACTGAAAAACGCAAGAAGTATGTACGTGAAGCGGCCACGTGTCAAATCAAAAGGCGGTTTGATCCACACCGTTTCAGCGAAGACGCAGACTGCAACTCCGAAAAAAACAAAACCAGCCACTGAGAAAAAGCCCAACGTAACTACTCCAATAAAAATAGAACTAATATCTTAAGATGTCGATTGAAGTCCTAGTCCAGTCATTCCAGATTTTGATAGCTTATCGTTCAAATAGTAACGTATTAAAATGTTTACAATCACAGTTAATAGGACATTTTTTTCATTAACGAAAAACCATTGAAAAATTGTGCCTGTCAGAAATTAATCCTTTATTGATGGAATCTCACTTACTTCATTAAATGAGTGAGATTCGAGGAATGAAGAATTAAAATCTGACAGGCACAATTTTGCAATGGTCTTTAATTAATAACATATTTTCCTATGAACTATGACACTAAACAATTTAATATGTTACTACTGAAACCATAAGTTATCGATTGGTATCAGTTTCATCAACTGCAATTAATCTTCCGAATACAACGTATATCAAAAATATATACTTTATCACGTTCAAATTGGCCCTAAGTAATCAAAATCAAATTAGCACTAATCAAAATCAAAATGACAATTAACAAATTCCAGTTGACAATTAACAAATTCAAGTTGTCATTAAATATTTTAAATTAGCAGTATCATACGATTAAATAGAACTTAGTAAATAATGATGTTTATACTATATTTTAAAACAATAACATGGACATATTAAATAAACAACATTTGCTAAATTAATTAATTAGAAAATAATATTCTCCATATTTAATGCTGCTGGAATATATCTTTGAATATGGGCTATGAATCTTGCACAGTTTGCCACATTGATTGTGTTAATATTATTGTGAACAATATTTTCTAACCGGCGCATTCTGTATACTGTTTGGGAGATATTATGCCGATCTTCTCCTGCTAAAACATCTCTTAGGTTAACTGCTAAATCTGATTTTACACTAGCCTTTAATACAGACCATGCTTGTTCAATCGGATTTAACATGGGACTGTATGGACTGAGTCTTGTTAATCTATGGTGAAAAAAATCCTCATCTGCAAAAACTTCTTCAATAGAAGAATGACAAGGTGCATTATCTATAACCATAACTACTGGTCCATGGTATATATTTTGGGCATTTCTCAAACATTGTTTCACAAATTCGTTTGTGAAAGTAGTACACGTAGTTACATGTTTCGCCCTAACGAGGGCATCTTCAGACTACACTGGAACATTTAAATAAATAATAGAGATGAAACACACACAATAAAAAGTACTTACAGTCAAATCAGACATAAAAAAACTCATCAAAGACAAAAGTAAAAATTTCTAGGTTTGTTTTTCTAGGTTAAAAACTATTCTAGAGCACGTTTTTTCCTTATGAAATCTGACGCGAATTTTTACTTTTGTCTTTGATGAGTTTTTTGATGTTTGATTTGACTGTAAGTACTTTTTATTGTGTGTGTTTCGTCTCTATTATTTATTTAAATGTTCCAGTGTAGTCTGAAGATGCCCTCGTTAGGGCGAAACATGTAACTACGTAAAATAAATAATCTTGAACAGGAAGAACCATATCCTTTTATTATTTGAATACACCTGTTTTTTCTGCGTTTGCTTAGTTATAGAATTATAAACAGCGCAAATTTGTATTTTTGAGCCGTAAGGCGTCAACTTTTTTTTATATGTCATTATGATAACGTGGAAGGGTTTTTTTTAAGATGTTAATTTGAATTGACAATTAAATTATTTAATGTCAACTAGAATTTATAATTTGTCAACTTGATTTTGATTTGTGCAATTTTATTTGGAGCAGTGCAAATGTGAACTTGAAAACGTGTAGAATGACTATGCGATAAATCAAATTGTTTGTAATTCCCTTGTTACCTGAGCAAACCGACAATTTTGATCAAATAACGTATACCTAGTCTATTTCAATGACCGAAATATGATTGGAAATTTTCATACGAACATTTCTCAATCGATAAATTAGGAAGTAAGTTGTGACAATGTGATTCCCGTTGGACAAAACGAAGCGTCCTAACGCCGCAACTGCGCGCCGCTGTTGATCAAAGTTATTTCGCATACTAGTCATCTGTCGCATACAATTGCTATCTGTCGATCTTTTGTATAACACAAATTACTACACACCCACATTAAGATCGGCAATCGACAAGATCCATCTTGAAGATAAACGTTTATTAGATTTATAGATGATTATTTTGAACTGTGCGGTTAGTCTAAAACGCAAAGTTAGACCATACGTTATTTGACAAAAAATCAATACACAAGACACGTTGTTGAAGTCTTTCGTAAATATTGTCGTGTTTCCTCAGGGAACATGCTGTATAAAAAAAAATAATACATGCCGTTTTAAAAAGAACATCTCTCTTGAATCCAGGGCTGTCGAGTCGGAGTCGTGAAGTCAGGGTCGGAGTTCAAAGAAAGGTCATCCGGGTCGGAGTCGGAGTCGTAGTCGAAAGAAACGTTCTGACTCAAAGTCTGAGTTTATACCGGGTGATTCAATTTCGAGGCTCACCATGGGGATCTCGCTTATTAGTGGAGATAGAGGCTATGTTTAAATTTGGCAAAGCTTCGTATTTTTGTGCTGATCAATTATCTGAAAAGAAATTTTAGCTATCATTTTTCATTTTAAAGATATCCGCAATAAACTGTATTGTTAAGATATCGTTTTTAATTTTTTATTCAAAACCAAACGTAGCTAGACATTTGAAACAAAAACATTCTACAGCGACTTTTTAACAAGGAATGCAGTGTTATTTTTTAATTTGACATAACATCAAAGATGGCGGCGTAACCATGGCCAACTTTTGTTTTTCTTATGGGCGCCATGTTGAATTTTTCGCATTTTTCGATAGTCATGTTTTTCTCATTTCTGCAATGTATAACATGTTGGCATTATTTTTTAAAACAATGTTTTAATAATAAAAGACTTTCTTCTTTTTCTCGTTGTTTGTCGTGCTTATCAGGTACCCAAACTGGTGCTTGGTTACAGACCGCCCGGGATGAACTTTATACAACAAAAAGCTTATTTTTTAAGTAAATCTTCAAATTGGTCGCCATTTTCTTGAAGGCATAAAATCTAGCCAGCTTTTCAACATGTTGTTATGCTCTTCTAACTGTTCTTCACGGAATAGCATTGAGCGAATATCGTGATAAATTTCGTCGTTCACAGTTCCCCATAGAAAATAGTCCAGAGGACTTAAATCAGGGGATCTAGCAGGACATTCCACCACTCCACCATTACCAATGCAGCGATTTGGAAATAGTTGATTCAAATAATTTCGTACAACTGCAAAGTTTGACTTCTGCGGGGTTTGTACGGTTTCAATTTCTTTGTTCGTAATGCTCTCGAAACACGTGTTTGCGGCAATTCCAAATTAGAGGCTACTTCCCGCGTAGAAATCCGAGAATTGTCATTTATCTAAAAATCGGTACTTGAAGCATTGCAAATTATGGTAATTTAACGTTTACCATTTCCAAAATATCTCTTTGATCGTTTAAGACATTTCCATGAGGATTATAAGAATTGCGGGGTTTACTAAACGATCCATGGTCCGCTAAATTTCTGTCCAATGTTAGGAATTTTGTACGATTGGGCATTTCTATGAGAACAATAATACACCCTTATCATATCACACTTTTCGTTATTAGTAAACGGCATTTTACATCCACAATCGACCACAATTAAGGTTTATTTGGTTAAATGGCAAACCCAACGCTGAGCGCGCCGCTTGATCCAAGTGCATTTTGTTGACGTTGCTTGGCAACGAGTCTGGCGGTCTGTAACCAAGCTCCAGTTAGGTGCCTGAAGGTTTTGTGATTATTACACCATTATTTTAAAAAATAATACTAACATGTTATACATTGCAGACGTCGTGAGAAAAGACACGACTTTCGGAAAATGCCAAAATTCAACATGGCGTCTGTAAGAAAAACAAAAGTTGGCCATGGTTACGCCGCCATCTTTGATGTTATTTCAAATTAAAAAGTGGCACTACATTCCTTGTTAAAAAGTAGCTGTAGAAAGTTTTTGTTTCAAATGTAACATTTGGTTTTGAATAAAAAATTAAAAACGATATTTTAACATTTCAGTTTTTTGCGGATACCTTCAAAATGAAAAATGATAACTTAAATTTCTTTTCGGATAATTGACCAACACAAAAATACGAAACTTTGCCAAATTTAAACATAGGCTCTATCTCCACTAATAAGCGAGATCCCCATGGTGAGCCTCGAAATTTAATCACCCGGTATATTGTAGAAGAAAAAAACATGCGAGATGGACGTTGCCTCAGTGAACAATAAACAAATAAAACTAAATATTCTATTAGTCTTTTCCAAAGTACCTACCTACATATTTCAGTGTTTGCCTATATAGGGTATTCCTAATTTAGAATTACAATTCGTACTTGTGGTATTTTCTGTAGTCGGAGTCGAACTACGGAAAATATCTGGAGTCGGAGTCGAGAATTTTTTGACCGACTCCTCAGCCCTGTTTGAATCTAGCTAGAATTTACATATCCAATAGGGTAATCAGCTGTGTCGACAAACAGCACAAAAAAAATATGTGAATTCTAAAACTTCCGTTATAGTTCTTCCGATCATGTTTGATTATTTTACATTGCTCAAATCATAGAGGGCTGATCTTCTGGTGTTTAAATTTGGACCGAGACATACGTAAATCCAACATACTTTCTAGGTGTTTACGATTTGGGTAAGTTGTCAGGTGTAAAGGAAAAATAAGGGCATAATAATATAGAAATTTGACAAGCTTGCGTTGTGCGAAACAACCCCCACCAAGGGGCTGTTGGAGCAACTAATCTAAACGGTAAAAAAACAACGGACCAGTGAGGTGGCCACCACGATCACCAGATCTTACACCTGTGGATTCTTTCTTTGGGGAACGTATGTCCCGCTCTAATTTGACGTCTTTTGTAAATAAACCATTTTTAATGAAAAAGTTAAAGTGTAGTTTGCTAATTCTAACTGACAGATCGTCCACCATTTTACCAACGTTTAATCAAAATGAGTACTCAAAACAGTACTCAAAATTAACTAAAAAGAACGTAACTGTTGTGATTTACATATAATTGCTTAAGCACTTTAAACTACATATTAAGTATATTATTTTAATTGTTTTTGTAAAACTTAAAATTGTATGTATGTGTTTTATGAATTACGATAATAGTAAACAAACAAAAAAACAATAGATGTACGACATAAAATAAATTCTAGAAATAAAAAATGTTTTTTATTGCAGAACTATTACTAACGATAAGCTCCAACTATTAAAATTCCTAAACTGTCGATGTTTTTAAAAATGTGCGAACTATTTTACATTTTAACCTATATATTTAGAGTCTGTTGATGTGAATTTCACTCAATGTGTTGTGTTAGTCAATAGATGTGTTGATGATGTTGTATATCTGTATTTTCAATAAATGCATTAAAGATTTTGTCTTATTTTTCAAAGTGTGCCGTAATAAAAGGGCGCTAAAGGCTAGAGTTTTCAATGCCAGTTTAAACCATAAACTGAGTTCAAATATACAAAATCGGCATTAAAAACCCCAGTACAAGAGATCTTAAAAATAAGTGAGAAATGTATTTATATTAAAGGATTATAGTAAGGATTTTTTTATCGCCACAGATAAAAATTTGCACTATGTATATGGGCGCAGTTTTTTACAAACCCTGCGTTTCATAACAGTGGATAAAAATTCGCTGTAGGGAAAAAGACAAGTGGGGCCTGGGCTAATAGCAATAGAGACTTTTCTAAATTAAAAAACGATGAAAATGGACCACGAAAAATAAAATAATTCAGATGATGTCTTGGGATCTTAGAAATAAGGTACAATAGGTTTCATATGAAAAAAAAATTTTTAAATGCCTATTTGATGAACATACGGCCAAGTGTCTAGCCGAGCGTACATGCAAAAAGTTTAGCGTGATAGTTTACAGCCTAGAGACCTATACGCTCTTATCTTATTGGGAGGAATTACATCCGTGATGTGAAAATAACATGAAATACTATAAAACACAAAGATTTTGTGGAAATATCCACGTTACGTTCGTTGAACTGACGCTTACCACACAATGTTACAGCTGTCTGATGTAACGTGTGTTGTTCTTGATTAGTTGGTAAAAAATAGCAGAAATAATTATTGACATTCCCGGAGTATATCGTGATCGAAAGGAGTCGAAAGGAAGCAGCAGATTTTCAAATAGAACTAATATGACAAGCAGTGAATCGCTTGGAACTAAAGTCGCCTCTGCCTGATAACGTATCCACAGTCCACACCTGCAAAAAAGTAATGTCGGTTGAAGATTATTACAACGTTGAAGCGGATGACGTTTAATTATCATCTTTTGAATTTTGTTGTGTTTTCTGCTATTTCACAAGTTGTAGTGTGTAAAACGTGCAAATCAAATGCGAAATTGGCCGAAAGTGGCAACCGTGACTTAGGATTTCAAATCGTGGTTTCTTGTGAGAATTTTGAACAAACTTTCATTCCGATTTGCCCATTTGTTCAAAAAGAATAGGTGTAGATGGAATTGAAAAGTTTTGCGCATTCAGGGACCTTCCTCGTCAGATTTTACAATTTTTTACGGTAAAGTTGTTCGCACAATTTTTGTCGCAACAGAAGCAGTTTGCAAACAAAGTATACAGAAAGCAGCAGAAGATGAGAGGGCTAAAAGTCAACTGAAGATAGTAAAAAAAAAGATGACGTAACTGTCTCGTAACGCTGGAACATGGAGAAAACATAGCTTTTCTTCTCTGTGTGATTGGTGGCGCTTATCAGCTGGAGAAATGTTGTTGATATTCTCATAAAATCTAAATACTGCAAAGCTTGCAAATTTTGGAATAAAAAAAGTAAATAAGAAAAGGAATGCATAGATCACGTGCAAAAACTAATGGTACTCCTCCCCGCCATTTGACAAAAACCAGTTAGGGCCTCGAAGAAAAGGGTTAACTTCCCCAGAAGCCTATAAATGAGCTTTCAATTTATGATGGACTAGCCATTCGTCGTAATAATGATTCAATTGATAAAATGAAGAAAATAAAGCTGGGCGACACTGTATCATAAATTCTGACCGATGAAATGCCGCAGCACGAGAATTGTCCACCTGGTGATTTCCTTTTCATTTTCACTTTCAAGTGGCAAAGTAATTGTGGATATTGCAGCAAGTATAGCTATATGTGTTGTCAATGATGCATTATCCAGCCTTATGAAGATTATCGAGGTATATGTATGAGCATCGGGCCAAACTGCAATAATTTCTGCGCGAAGGCTGACGCACGGCGCATCATGTTTTCAGAGCCATCGCTGACTGATACTGCAAAACAGGCCCGTCTGTCGTCAAAATCAAACAGAAAGAAACAAGAGGAGGAAAATGATAATTTGAAAAGATAATTATATGGTCCAGGCTTCGCCGACTATAGTAAAATATAACAATTCTATACATCAAAGTTACACAATACTTTAAACGGTGTTTTCTTAAAACCGCATTTTTCAAACTGGCCGGAACGATAACTTCAACCGATCTCCGTCAATTCACTTCAAATTTTATATGCAGCTTCAGAACAACATTATCTAGAGAAGTACGTACGGATTTTACGATAAGTTCGAAACTTTTTTTGTTATAAACAATTTTTAACCGAATTTTGTACCTAAAACTGATAATTTGTGTTCAAACGTTCGCCACTTTGTTTTAAAGCGGAATTTTCTAATTTCCGTACGTACTTACCGAGATAATCTTATAAAGAATCAATTCTTCTTTTGTTTTTATGGCTAAGTGAAAAGCTGCGAGCAAAATCTTTCCGGCCGTGCAACCCTGTCCGCCGGAAGAGGTTTCCTTTGATGTCCTCTAACGCTGCTATTTTTTTATTTATTTTTGTTTTTTTTTATTGTGAATATTCCTCAAAATATGAACAACAAGGGGCTTTTTTAAGAGATTTTGTAATTCCTTTTCACTATATTGTAAAAAATATACCTACAAAATCGGCTATTTTTTCTCGCGCTAGAGTGGCATTACCCCTTAAGGCAATAATTTCAGTTGAGAAGGCAGAGAAATTTTAAAAATTAAATCTGAATGTGGTCCTCGCAAATAAATATACAGTCTCCACGGATTGAGGTACACAGAGGAAACAAATTTTTATTGCGATTTTTCTAAAATTCCGAACTCCTAGGCTAGCTACTATTATATTGATTGCATCATGAGTAGTAGCTAGAATAAGTATATAAATAGGCCACTAATCTTGTCAAAAACATTAATAACAATAATGTTAGTTAAAATCAAAGTACTACCTGACAACACGCAAACATTTTCCTAATTATATGTAGATATTGTGACATCACAAGACGCCAACTTGGTATTTTTAATTTTAGAAAAATATCAAAATCTATGAAGAAGTTCTAAATAACTTTTTTGCCAACATTTTGGTGGTAATTTTTCTAGCACAGCCTTGCTTTTTTAAACAGCAAAACTCCGAAGTTAAAACTACGCCATGGAATAAAAATTTACTGAAGTTTTTAAGGGAGTTTTACGTTATTTTGTGTCCACTCATGTTGATTTAAGAAAACTATTTTTATGATACTGTCTTGTAGTATTTCAATTCTACATGCAAATTATACCATTTCAGATTATATTTTAAAGCTGATTGATACCAAGGTGAGTATTTTAATCATAGGTACAACTTACTTATCAACTACTTATTTTCCAGACTGTACATCACTCAAATTAACTTTAAATGGATCATAGGCATCCAATTTAACTATCTTGACGCTGTCTTCCCATAATCTCCTAGCATATTCCATATTTCTAGCATCCCTTGACGGTGTCTTAACCTTACAACCAGCGTAATACAGTCCACTTTCATCTGCGGCTTTTTCGTCTACAGCGCAATAAATTGTAGTTTGAGCTCCTTGCTTCGGCGACTTCAAAACCAATCTCGCTGGTGCTTGCGAACAGAATACCAAACCAGTAAAATATGAATCATCCAGATGTCGACCTGCTTCTGTTGCTACAACACCAGGATGTAGAGAGTACACGTGAACACCCTGTATGTTAGCGTCTTCCAACCTTCTGGCTAGTTCTTTGGTGAATAGAACCACAGCCAACTTGCTCTCGATATATGCTGACCATGTGTTGTAAGGCCTTTTCTCCCAGTTTAAGTCATCAAAGTTGAGATGGCCTCCTGAAAAATTGACAGAACAACATATATTATGTACATTAGGGTGGTTCAAAAATGCATGGCAAAAATTTTTGTGATAGAAAGCAACAATCCCCCCAAATCGTTTCCAAATCCAAAAAAAGTGGACACGTATTTATTTTTTCTTCGAAATTTTGATTTTTAATGGTGCCTACCGATGCATCAAATTTACATAAGAAAATGCATGGGAAAAAGAAATTTTTTGGTATTTTTCGAATAATTCTTCGGGGTTTGGGACAACTTAAGATTAAAGTTATAGGACTTGTAGAGGACTTTTCAATGAAGATTTTGAGCTATTATACATATGGCTTTGACGCCCCCAACCCACCCCCACAGTGCGAGTTTCCAAAATACTTGTTTGGGGGCCCCCTGTTGTTGGGGGCCCTGGGCAAATGCCCATTTTGCCCATGGTATAACGCACCACTGGCTAGGGGAATATATTGGATTTACCGTTTAGATCAGTTGTACCAAAAACCCCTTCGTGGGGGTTGTTTGGCACAACGGAAGCCTGTCAAATTTCCATATTATTTGTTCGTACTTACTTGAATGCACTCGCGAAGCAACATTTACAATGCGAGATGGTCTACTCTTGATAATTTTCGGTAGCAAAAGTAGGGTTAGCAAGAAGTGGCCCAAGTGGTTAGTCCCGAATTGTATTTCGAAGCCGTCATCAGTTCTTGCGAATGGGCAAGCAAAAATTCCTGCGTTATTGACCAGGAGATTGATTTGAACATCTCTGGTCATCAATTTTTCGGCAAAATTCCTTATGGATTGCATATTTCCCAAGTTTAGCTCCACAACTTCCAATTTTCCAACGTTCAGCTTGCCCAGGCAACTTCTTTTGATGTCCTCCATAGCCTCGTTTGCCTTTTGGACGTTCCTACAAGCCATGATAACATGGCAACCTAAAATACAAGGAATTAGTAACTACGTATCACATAGCGTCAAATTCAAAGTTATGTATGTATGTATGACAAAAGACATTAACAGAAATCAGCTTATGATTCAAATACAGTGGCATTTTTTGACCATTTATTTTAATGTATCTTACATTAAATTCCAATTTTTCAATTTCAGATTGAACCAAAAACGGAGTTTATATATACAAAATCCTTGAAAAACTCAGTATAGGGTTTTATGACAATAAAAAACAATTAGTCAACAGCTAGCTGTTTTCGCTGGCTGTTTAGATTTCGTGAGGAAGCGTTTGACAAAAGCGAAATATCGAAAATTAAATAACAAACTAAAAAGCTTTAATAAGTTTTATTTGTTGCAGTTTCCCAAAAAGAAAATAAAACTATTAAATCAAACAATATGCATATTCCCTGCTAAAGCAAAACGAGATTCACCGCTTCAAGCGCTACCTCGCGGCTCGCGGTTGAATTTCTAGTTTCCCGGTCCCCCTTTTGACAGCGCCACCCCAAAATTTTAACGTAAAAACACGCAAGAAAAACGTACATAATACACGTTGAACAATTAATAGTAGTGTTAATAGGTGTTCGGTAGTGTACGAGAAGCCGTTTGAAACAATTTATGCATCATGTCACGCAAATATAGTGCGGTTATTAAGAGTGTTAGAAAAGTGTGGTTATGTTTACAGCTATCTAGCCTTGGGTCCAACGAAAAAGGCCTAAAGATCATTTAGGAACGTGGTTAGCCCCTTTGAGAAGTAGGAAAACGATTGGTGAGTACTTAATTTGTTATTTCTGTGCATATGCGATGGATATTTTCGATGAAGAAAGCCTCATAATGTTGAAATTTAGTCGAACAAGTAGACCAAAGTTGTTTTTCAATATAAACAACGGAATGTTTGACGTTCAAATGCAATGTTTGGTCTGTGTTTGATTAAAAGAGAATGTCAACAAATACAAAATTTTGCAAAACTTGCAAAATGCAAAACATATGTCAACACCAAACCTCTGTATTTTGTATTAATTCTAAAACCAGGAAACGAGCGCGCTGTTTTTGCCCATATTTGGTAACGTCTAGCACTATGGAATTAAAGAAATTGCTTTTAGATAATTTGTTTCTTGGTTTATTCGTGTAAAACAAGAAAGGGCGAAAGGTGTTTAATTTGGGTACTATTAATTAACATTAGGTGTCCGTACTCTCACACTATATCAAACTGTTCTTTTCTCTAAATTATAGAAGAATATTATGCATTTTCATAATAACCCGGTGTGTCTAACATCATTAGGCCGGAAGTGTTTAGCACACCGCTTTGAAGGGGTAAAATGCTTGAAATATGATAATTTCTTCATAAAACGGCACGTAATTTTAAAATGTGGTCTCAAATGACCATATGTTTTAACCATTTTAATGAATGATTATGTGAACAACATAACAAATACTTTAGAAAATGGTTAATATATAATTACTAACCATTGCTTGGTCGGGAAAATCGCCAGACACTACTGCTTCCAGGCTTCATTTGTCCAACTTCGATGTGTTCGTGCCCACTGAAGTCGTTTCTGACGATTTCCCCGACGAAGCAATGGTTTTCGTACGGCAACGCGTCCATGCAGATTTTCCGCTTGGGGACGTCGTTTCCCTGTGCTTACGAAAATTGGTCTTTCACGATCGCGATTGACTTCAGAGGTGATTTTAGGCGCGGTCAATTTTCTGTTTTGCTTAAAAATTAATTTTAATCGTTCTTCATCCGCTTGGAAAATTATTCGTGATAGTCCCGGCCGAACACGTCATCCAAATTCCATGTTTCTTCATATTGGTGAAGAGTGTCACATCCTTGACTCACTTATCGTTGACTTATTTCTTGCATTTTCACGAACTGACAATCGTTCCTGATGAAAAGCGATAATTACAGAACGCTGTTCCTTGCTTGTTGGCTTTCCGCGTCGCATGATGTCTTCCGCGTGACAGAGTTATCTTGTGCAAACTACAGATTGCAGGCACAGACTCGTTTGAATACGAATTCGAGCATTTGATGCAAAAATCAGGTAAAAATAGGGACACGCAGACACATGTAAACAAAACCAAGTCCGAACTTGCACATAATACCTATAGCAATGTTCAATGTTTACCTGCTTATGATATTTTCGATTTAACGGACTTGAATTAACTGATGATGAATGTAGCGGAAGTTAATGAGTCCGTTAATGGTTTTTAAAGTTAACTTAAAAGTTAATTCGTTAACGAAAAATTTAACTTCGTTAATTAACGATTAACGGATTAACGCTTTTGTGCCCAGCTTTGCATTTTGTAATAAAATGAGTTAACTCGTGGTACAAAAGTACCATATGTATTAGTTTAATACATATTATTATATAGTAATTAAATCATTTAATAAATTATTTCCAAATAACTAGCTACTTGATTTTCACTATATTCTTTCGATATGGATTTTTTTCACCCTGGTATCATCTGCCGAGTTATGGTTCCTCAACCAACTTGTTACATAGCGAATTGCATTTTCCAAGTTTCCAATGGGCGACCAATTAAGTTTAAAGTTAGCAAATTTGATACGTTCTGCACTGTTAATCTGGATCGTTTATCTGTGATTATGATATTCATCTATGAAAATACCCGTTCTGCTTCACCACTACTAACAGCAATCGTATTAATCATATTTTTCGGCCTTTGAATGTTTTCTGGAATTTTACTAATTTCCTGACGACCATTGCTTATTATATTTTCTAAATAATTACGGAAATCATTCTTATCGATATCAAAATTAAAAACTTTTTGAAATTCATCAAAATTCTTTTCGGCCCCTAACCACGGAACCACAATATCTTCAATTTTCCGAGTGCTCGGCTCTAACAAATTGGCTAGGTCATAAATTTTGCTGTCATCAATTTTTTTTCTTGTGGTTATTTGATCCTACTTGAGAGAAACCACTCAACCTTAATTTCAAATATTTTATGATGCTGTCAATAAGAGAATCTCTGGGAAGATTTCCAGAAATTCTGTTTTCGACGAAAGTAATATTTTTGAATACTTCCGAGTTTATAACTTCATCCACTTTTTTTTCGTAAATACAGCTACGATCTATGAGCATTTGAAAAGCATTAATTGTTCTTCTGATCAGTTGGTCTCCTCTGCAAATATTTATATTTCTAGCTTGAAGGGCATTGGATAGTAAAGAGCACTCCTGAAGAATGTCAATCATTAAAGCTAACTCCGCTAGGAAATATTTGTGATGTAATCGTTTTGCCATTCCAGAAACCTTTTGGTTAGAGTTAGAAGAAAAGAACTTATACGAATATGATAGATATTTGAAAGAAACATTTTAAAATCGAAAGAGTTGTAGAAAATCACCGATAATCATAAAAAAAGAAAGTAATTTTTTTCTGATTAACAGGGGGCTCCCACGAACCATAGCATTCACACCAAAGGGTTCGCGCGAACCCCTGCGAACCCCCAGGAAAGCATCCCTGACTGCAGCCGTAGCTAACAGGATCGTTTGGGCCATTTACTGACAAAATTGGCGGTTAGTCAATATTTTATAATTCAAACTTATTCAGTTTATGGTACTTCTTACGGTATTATTATTTAATTCGTTGACTTAGAATTTAAACAACAAACTATTTATTGACTTACCTCTCAAATAAAAGTCTTTCGCTGTTTCTTTGCCAATGCCAGTATTGCAACCAGTGATCACAGCAACTTTACCATCTAAGCGCGCTTTGGAAGTACAAGATGCGCGAAAAATGCCCATGTTTATCACAGAACTACTTAATCAATTATAGTGAGTACTATGCAGAGTTAAGTTGTTTACATTTATTGGCATTCAACCAGCACACAACAACTACCTATCCATACATAACCTGTTTCAGAAATGTGACTTACTAATGAGTGTTAAATGTGAAAATAACCTTGATTAAGTAGGATTATATGGAATGAGGTTATGGTACATCAATTATTTTTATTCGATATTGGCCCAGTTTACTTTCAACGGTATGTTTTTTATTATTTATCTTATCTTATCAAACTGAACTTATAAAGTACCTATCTAAAAAGCAGCTAGGGAAATATACTGGATTGAGTGGATTCGCTGTTTAGGTTAGTTATACCAACAACCCCTTCGTGGGGGTTGTTAGTACCAGGGCTGTGGAGTCGGTAAAAAATCTGTCGACTCCGACTCCAGATAATTTTGGTAGTCCGACTCCGACTCCGCCAAAATTTTATTTGTTTCCAGCGAATTTAATGGCAAAAAAATTATATCTGACATAATCTAATTGTAAATAAAATCAAAAAGGCCTGTTGATCGGACCACAAAATTATATCCATGTTTAAAAAGGACGCTTTTTTATATTTTCAAAATATCTCTGAAATCATTAGAACTTCAACTGTTTTCTCATTAGAGAGCACATAATTCTGAACTAGTTTGTCACTTGAACCGATGTTCTATCTTTAATAATAACAAAAGTATAGCACAACAAAACCACTGTATAGTACAAAATAAAATTCAGTTCAATGAATACAACATTAAGTGCAAAATAAGCTGAAATAATCTCAACTCTTACTTCTGTTAGTGGTAATGACTTCACAATTCTGGCTGCAATGAGTATGACTTGCATACGTGGATATTCCGACATTCAACTTAAGGTAGAGTTTAAATCGGAAATGCAGTTATAATTTTTAATCGGCTATTATACATATATTATGCATGTTTAAGTTTATGCATTAAAAATTACGTTAGAGTGAAGTTTGTACCTTTGCTAAGATAAAAATATATCTGGCTCAATTCTGGCAAGTGTAGGTGACGAAGTCTGCGAATATCGGTGGTTTTTAGTTGATCGCAAGAAGACTACGACATAGCCACCAATAATCTTAAAAGCCGTAACCTACACTCGACAGAATCAGTAACAATTTAAAATCTCTACATATTTTCTTAAATACAAAGGGATGTGATTATACCATAATAATGTATAATCAAGGGTGATACTTTTGATAAATTTGTTCATGTGCCAAAAAAAAGAATCAATTTCGGTTAAACGTTTAAAGTTATCAAACATTAAAGCTAAAATTGCAAAGTTTTCCTAGTAAAGCATTATCTTTTACAAACATTCAGATATTGGGACAAATAAAAATAAAAAAAATGTTGATAGTTGATAATACGACTGTGATACCATCACGTTGTTTCTTCTGGTACAAAAGCTGTAGGAAACTGTTTTTTCTTTTTAAAATTGCTAGAGAATATCCTTAAAATACTTTTTGTAATATTTAATGAATTGTTCAGCTGTTCTTTGTGGCCGAACCAATAGGAGCAAATTTTCGTAATTTTGACGAATAAAGAAACGTTGACGCTTTACTTTGGAAAGTTCTAATTCGTCTATAAGTATGCATAGAAGTCAGATTTTTTTTATTTGTAGATGATCTAGCTATCATAATTAGCATATCGAAGTTGGTTATTGGAAATGGGAAATACATAAACTATATATGCGACGCGGCAAGCGACTCACAATAATCATTTTGCTAATCATCACTCACCACCGACCTGTGTGTTTTGTAGTTAAACTATATCTACTTTGTAAAAGACCTAATAATGTTTAGTTAATCGTTTACTATCTATTGAGGCAACGGCCATCTCGCATGTGTTTTTCTACATTATTTAAACATGGACTCCGACTCCTTTTTACTCCGACTCGTTTTTACTCCGACTCCTTTTTACTCCGACTCCTCTGAAATTTGTCTGAACTCCGACTCCACGACTCCGACTCCACAGCCCTGGTTAGTACAACTTACTTATCCACTACTAAATAAATAGACTGTACATCACTCAAACTAAACTTTAAATGGATCATAGACATCTAATTTTACAAGCTTGACGCTGTCCTCCCATAATCTCCTAGCATATTCCATATTTCCAGCATCCCTTGATGGTGTCTTAACCTTACAACCAGCGTAATACAGTCCAGTTTCATCCGCTACTTTTTCGTCAACAGCGCAATAAATTGTAGTTTGGGCTCCTTGCTTCGGCGACTTCAAAATCAATTTCCCTGGTACTTGACAGCAGAATACCAATCCAGGAAAATAGGAATCATCCAGATGTCGAGATGCTTCTGTTGCTATAACACCCGGATGTAGCGAGTACACGTGAACACCCTGTATGTTAGCGTCTTCCAACCTCTTGGCTAGCTCTTTGGTAAACAGTATGTTAGCCAGCTTGCTCTCGCCGTATGCTGCCATTGTGTTGTAAGTCCTCTTCTCCCAATTTAAGTCATCGAAATGTAGATGATCCCCTGAAAATAGGACAGAACTTGCAAAATTCGCATCATAGTTCAGTCATTCTAGATTTTGGTTCGGAAATTCAAATGCAGTCAATAAAACTAATATCATTTGGTAGCTAATGGCTCAAGTAGTATATATTAAAATGTTTAGAATCATAAAATTAAAATGTTTAGAATCATAAATTTTTTAATTAACGAAAAACCATTGAAAAATGTTCCTGTCAGACATACCACACTGTGGCAGAAAAAATTACCATCAAAATGATTCGGGAACCTATACGAGAAAATGAACGGTTAATTTTAGATAATAGGGTATTTGACTATTATTGGAAAACCATCTTAGTGTGTTTATTCGTTCACTCTACATTGTAAATGCATTATTTTTCGTAATTATTTCCTCAATATTTCATAAAAATCAACGTTAAAAATTGAATCACAAAAAGTCCCGCCAAAACGATACTTTCTGTTGTGTGACGTCACCCGATAGTAGATGTCAAATCGGCCCATATGGTCTGTCAGCATCGGCATCGTCGCCGTTTGGTAATTGTGTTGTATGATGTGTTGTTTTCTACATAAAAATGCGTTATAAATGGTGTATAAATCCACAATGCAAAAATACGTCAAGAAAAACTCCGGATAAACTATTTGTAGCTGTTCCGCAAGATTTGAAACTGCGAAGAAAGTGGTTGGCTCGTAGAAATCCAAATGAAATAAATAGCGGCCAATACAAGTGTTTTTTGTTGTGAAGATTACTTCGACATAAGTAAAACGGACTAGAATCAGTTATCTATCGTATTTTCGAACCAGGTATTATCTGATCTGACAGCTTAAGGTTAGGGCTAACCTAACCTACAAAGGTTACTAGCGCCTACGGTGTCCGCTAGTAAGTAGTCCCGGACATTCACGAACTCAGGCGACATTGAGCGACTGTAATTTAAATGTAATCGGCAACCGTCTGGGTGAGTACGGAGCACTGAGTACCTGTCAAATTTGCCAGTGTTTAGAGTTTGTGCATAGACATTTGTGTTTTGTTAAAAATATTTAGAAAAACACATGTAAGTTACTAATTTGTATAGCAATTAATTAATTGATGGAACGCAAAATCATTTCAATTTAGTCAGCAATAAACTTGAAATTTGTTTGAAACTCCAATTTAACGTTCTGTTTACGTATTCATGTAGTGAATACGCAACGTTTTTTTAAAATATTTCCAGGAAATAAAGACAAGCTTAGGGAATAAACTAGTAAGTACATCAGCACAATACATAATAATAGTCAAAATATAGGACTACCATTATAAATTATACTAATAAATTTATTAAAAAATAAAATGAAATATAAAAAATATTTATTTTTTAAATTGAATTTATGGCAAGAAGTTGCAGGACACATATATTTTTCTAATTCAAAAACATATATTTTAGCTTATGATATGGCTGAAAATACAACGTGTACCATATGTAACGAGACTTATAGCAGTGTATGCAATCTGAGAAAACATGCCCGACGATTTCACCCTGACCAAATGAATGTGTTGATACCTGGACCACATAACAAGTCTAGAAGTTTTAAATTTTCTTGTGAATACGGTAAAAATTTTAATCAGAAACAAAATTTAGTCTTTCACCAAAGAATGCATACCACCTTCAATTCTCTTTTTCTCGAAAATTTTCTTATGTAAGGCCATAAAAATATTATGCTACCATTAAGACAATTAAAAGATCTGTCAAATTCATTAAAAAAGATATAGGGTTGTCATTTAAAAAATTTCGATGACGTCATCTGTTAAAAACAATTGAAGGTAAAAAAAAATAATTTGATATCACAAGGTGTATTTTGATAATTATAAATCGACGTGTTCGAGGGTTTTTCAAAATAGCAAACCGTTCTTGAGATTTTGTCATGTTTCCATACTTTACGCGCTCACTGTATATAAATAAAATTATGTTTGAATACCTTTTTCGTTATTAAATGTATAGTTAATTTTGTTTTCAATAAATGGATTATATAACAATTAGTAGATGTTTTAATCGATACAATATTCATGTGGGTAAGTAGGAACGATTGCGGTGCACTTAATACATTTTAGAACTATAGAGTATAGAATCATAGTTGTGAGTAATAGTATATTTTCACGCCGTGTGCACTTCAAATGATACTTAATATGTTAAAATGCTAAATAACTTCTATTTGGATCAATAGTCTTGGAGATATTTAACTTGAAAGTTTTATGAGCGCGAGTAAATTAATAAGCAAAGAACGTGGAATAATATTCATATTATTATTAATGCCAAAAATTATTATTTGTATCACATGTTCGGAATATCATCCATTGTTAATATTTATTTATCCATCATCTGCTTTATCTCTTTGTTTATTAATTTAGCCACTGTCACAAAACTTTAGAACATCTCGAAAACTATAGCCGAACAAAAAAATGAGGTATCGAATTATAAATCACCCTAAATCACATATAAACATAAGGTGTCAATCAAGTGGCACGTTTTTGTAAGAATTGCAATTATCGTGCAGCTGGCTTGTCGGCTTCGCACCGTATTTCAACATTGTCTGTAATTTTTGCATAGCTTCCACCATAAAGGTACTCTTGAGATAATTCTCATAGTTGCATTTTAGGTTTCTCCTATTAGTGTCCGACTTTCTGCGTTACACGGCATAAGCGCGGACACGTTTATTTTATTAGAACAGGAACAAAAGAACTGTTGTTAGAAAATAAGATACTATATTATTTAATTAGAGACTTTACAACGTACGCTATAGTTTGTTTACATCGGTGTCACGCCATTTTCAGTCGAATCAAATATAGGGAGAACCAGTCTGTAATACTATCGCATTCGCTCGAAAGTCGACATCGGTTGGTTTCTATCGTATACACTAATTCTATGTACCTATACCGAGAGCTTTCTAACGTAGAGTCCCGATTGAACCCGACGGCCCACCGCCTGCGCTCGTGAACGTCCGGGACTACTTACTAGCGGACACCGTAGGCGCTAGTACAAAGGTTAGGTTAGAGCGCGTTCGGGTAATCGGATAGGGTACGGTGAGAGTGACGCGCTGCATAATAGACGAACTAACGTCATACGGCGTCCTGATTTTGAGTAGTTTTTCGATTTCGACCTTGTCCAGTTCTTCTAACGTAATAGCCAGTCTTCCGAAACCGATTCAATAAACGCTGAATAACAGAAGGGGAAACTCGAAGGTCCCTGCTAACATGTTGAATAGAATTGCCATGCTGAATAAGGGCGACATCACGAACAACTTGCACTTCACTAAGATGCCTCATTTTACTTCTAATGACATTTCTAATCAACGAAAATTGACAAATGAATTCATTTGTCATATTTAGTAGGCTTTCATACGTGAATTCAAAGCATAGGTACTTGACATTTTTTATTTTGTTTTGCGTTATTAATTTACATTTTTAACTTGATTTGCCTAGAACAATTATTTAAAAAATAACAGGTTTCGAAAAAAGTGTGCCCCTATTTTTTTTTAGAAGTGTACTATTATTGCTACTAGCAACTGTATGCTCGACCCGCCATGATGGATTTTATCTACCAGCAATCAGACTTACCTGTATGGAGCCTAGAAGAGACAGTGACAATACGAGACGGTCTGCTCTTGATAATTTTCGGTAGCAAAAGTAGGGTTAGCAAGAAATGGCCCAAGTGGTTAGTCCCGAATTGCATTTCGAAGCCGTCATCAGTTCTTGCGAATGGGCAAGCAAAAATTCCGGCGTTGTTGACCAGGAGATTGATCTGCACATCTCTGGTCATCAATTTTTCCGCACAATCCCTTATGGATTGCATATTACCCAAGTTCAACTCCACCACTTCCAATTTTCCAACGTCCAGCTTGCCCAGGCAACTTCTTTTGATATCCTCCATGGCCTCGTTTGCCTTTTGGACATTCCTACATGCCATGATGACATGGCAACCTATTTAAAAAGAAACGAGGAATTAGTATTTAACACATCGAGTCAAATTGAAAATTATGTATGCCAGAAGAAGTCAACATTGTAGGATCATGAAATACTATGTTTTTTTCATGAACAATTCAATACAAATGCGAAGAAAGTAACAATTTGTTATGTGGTACAGTAATACTGATGTATTATTAAACACTATAAATAACAAATTGCAAGTAATAGTTACTGACATTACAGACTAACAACACTAATACATATTTACCATGGGACACCGGACGTAGTATCATTTAAAATGTGATTCATCATGGAAGTGTTATTTACAACGTATATGTAACTGGTTAGCATTGAATTCCAATTATATTACAGATTTCCTTGCCTTGAAATTAAGAAAATATGAAGTAAACACATAAACACAATATTTATGTGAAACTTTTTGTATTTGTCACTAAATACAATTAAAGATACGGGCTAAAATTAACACTAAAATTACCAAACAATAAACAATATGTTGGTTTTAGCTGTCCTGTCCGCATAAATTTTCGTCTATAATTGCAACACACTCTGTATATTTATTGATTTTTTTTGATGAGGACCTACATAATTTTCGTCATAGAAGCTCAGAACTTCTCCTAAAGTACCTACTATTATGAGCAGCAGATTCAAATAATAGGTTTATTTTGTCACACATTTGGAAAGGCAAAAATATTGAAAACAAATTATGTTAGAGTTTGACCAATAACTCTGCCAGATTGTTGTTTCCTAGAGGTTATTTAGTTTTTATGTAACAGATAATTGTAAGTAATATTGTCAATTGAAGTTAATGAATAGTCTCGAATGTTGCCCGTTGGATGTAATATCGAAATAACTGTGATTTATTGGGTTAGAAGGGCTCCAAATCAAAATTATTCATGGATTGATCTTGTTTATTAATCCAATATTTCAAATAATAATCCCATGCTAAAATAATACATAAAAATAACACTGAATAATGTTCCCATGAACCGGCGACCGTCACCGCTATTTGTTACTATTTTCGCGGAACCCATGACGACATCACACGGAACCCCAGGGTTCCGCAGAACCCCGGTTGAGAAACGCTGGTCTACAGGGTAAAATTTTGTATGTTTTTTGTAGATTTTCCAATAAAATAGCTAATGTAAAAATAAAATAAATTGGACGTTTGTAACCGGCACGAGAAATCTAATTGTGTCAGTACTTGAGTTATCTTTAAAGATTATGGAGAAACCATTACCAACTTTCGGCTTTGTTAAAGACAGCATGTTTGATTATAAAATTTTATGTGATCTTTTCGTCAAATTAAATTATTATACAGGGTCCTGCAGCTCAGCTCCCGTCTTCTGTAGCTCAGTTACTAATTAAGCTAAGAGTTTGACATTTTGCAAGCTTACCCTGTACTTCAAGGTACATTTCAAGAAATTATTTTTGATTATACAGGGTGTCCCAAAAATGTGCAACGCCAACGTGATATATTTTTTTAAATTGCATGCTATATATTTTTTTACACATTTGGAAGCCTGTTATGGTTGCCTACATACCACCAAAATTTTATTGAAATCGGTTGAGTGACTGCAGCGCAAAAAAATAAAAACAAAAGAAAATTGATTTTGCATCGTTGGCCTTAAACTTAGACTTGAGAATTTGAACAACAAACTATTTATTGACTTACCTCTCAAATATAAGTCTTTGGCTGTTTCTTTGCCAATGCCAGTATTGCAACCAGTGACGACAGCAACTTTTCCATCTAAGCGTGCTTTGGATGTACAAGTTGCGGAGCAAATTCCCATCGTTACCACAGCACAACTGAATTATGGTCAGTAATGTAGTGTGTGTTAGTAGTGTGTTTACATTTATTGGCATTCAACCGGTAAACAACAACTACCTATATACATAACTTGTTTAACAAATTTAATGAGTCTTAAGGCTGAAAATAACCTTGGTTAAGTAGGATTTTATTGAACAAGGTTATGGAACACGAATTATTTTAAATCGATATTGGGCCAGAATACTTAAATTGCTATGTTTTTTTTAACTTGACAAAATGAAACAATAAAATATTATCTGTACAATACTTCTTATCTAGAGACTGTTATGGACGGAGATAGCAATCAAACGCATTCTATCTTCAGACTATCACTATATTTATTATTTTCCAGATATACAATATTACTGTAGGTACTTTGTTTATCGTTGTGTGGTCAGACCGAGACTAAATACCCTGACCAACAATTCGGGGTTCGTTGTCGTGTTCTTATTTTTGTACATGTCGCGCATGCTCTTGCAAACATATGAACAACATACACTGACCGGCATAAAATACGCAACACCTAAAATGAGGACCAGTTTCAAACTGCAGTAACTTTTGAACGTATTGCTCGATCCGAATGAGGTTTTTTTTATTTGAAAGGTTCACTTTTTGCCAATATTTCTGTATGTGTGCTACCTATTTTTGCGCTCTTACATTTCAGCAATGTTGAATAACGTTAATGCTTGTTTTCTTCCTACAGTTTGAAGCTTGCTGTGGGGTGCACCGACAAAAGAATTTAACTTTAAACGAAAGGAGCTTGTAGTCTCGTCTGTTCTGATCATTTATGTTTTTTGTTCAAGTTTCTATTGTTGTTAACGCCAAAGTTACAAGCTCTAAAAGATAACGCTGCTTCTTCGGGAGCGCCATCAGAAATTAAAGAAAGCCATGGATAACGACAAAATTTAATTAAACTGTGAAAGTAATGATCAACATGTTAATAACGAGTATTGCCTCCCCTCGCTTGAATTGTATTCCTCATCCTTCTAGGCATACTTCGAATTAGGTTTTGAATCTCATTTTGGGGAATCTGGTTCCACTCTTCTTCTAGCGCTATTCGGAGATCATCTAGCGTTTGTATCGCTGCACCACGGGCTCTAACTCGTCTCCCTAGCATATCCTAGCAACAAGGCTCCGTTTTAAAAACATCGCAACTTCGAAACGAAATATTTCGTTGCGATGTTTTTTTTTGCTGGGAGTGGTCTGCCTGGCCCCCACCAACGTCAACCAGGCCGCAGTTTTATGATAAGGGGAAGTTGGGGGGTTTAGAGGAAGCAGGCAAAGGCGGAGCATAGTCGACGCGAGTACATTCGAAGGGGAAGTACTCAGCCAGTTTGTCGCCGCGCGTCGGCGCTTTCGCTTTCGCTCAAGTTACAATGTATTAGTGTTCTCACTCATCACGGTCGCATATATGCATCCCGGACTGCATACAGCTGGCTGGCGGCCGCCAGGCGGTAAAAGAAAATATATTGATTTCATTTAGAGAGAGCGCGCTTGCTATTATAATATTTAATCTTTTTAACAGGGTGACATACATACAGTATAGTAAATTGACAAAAATGTATTAACTCATGATAACTCATCGGTGAATTATAGACTTCAATTTAGAAAGGAATTAATTAAAATCGAGCAATCCAGCATCTATAAACATGCTGGATATCGAACGAACGCACGGCAGTGACACACGAAGACAAAAATAAAAAAAAATGATGTGATGCGTTCAGGCACATTACTTTATCATATCATATATAAAATTAATAGTTTAGCTGCATGAGATTCTATTTGATCGAGATCGGCCATGTCTGCTTTAAAATAAAACTACTGGAACTAGACGGATATTTTGATTATATTGACAGTAGGTATTGTCAAAACATCAGCATTTGACGCTACCTACTGTCAGAATCACAATATCTGACAAATCCTGGCTAACTAGTTTTAATGCAGCGATCTTGATAAAATAGAATTTGCTCATGCAGCTAAATTATTCATTTTACCAAAAAATGCCATAGTCATAAACTGTTCAGAATTTCCTGTAGGCACTTTAATTTATTATTTAACTATTTCGACAAATTTCCAGAAATGGCGGCTTATTTGCAAAATCTTTCAAAAATGCTATAAGACTAAACCTCCAGTTCCTTTGGATCCTTTTCAACAGAAAGCTTTTCAGCTCTAAGTTTGGTTATGAAACTTCTAAATATGAAGTTTCGTCCCGATACCTTAGTCGTTTCTCCGGAATCGTCGCCACAAAAGAAAACACACACATACACAGAATTTTTTTTACCTAGGTCAAAAATGTTCAAGGGATCCAAAAAGACATTTCCGCTAAAATCTCAAAAATTTTGTTTGGCACGATTACAATACTTTACATACTACGTATGATAAAGTAAAATCATAGTACATAGTCCAAAGTTCCCAAACCATTTATATAAATTCCAAATATTTTGTCACCTACAAGTTCGCTATATTTTATAAACGTTTTGGGCGCCATGAATGCAAGATTCATGAATGAAAACAAATTCTGGCATCGGCTATAGGTATCCAATTCCAGCTGTAATACTGCCCAATACAGTCGCTGAACTAATATCCATTGGAGCCGACCCAAGTTAGTCACTGCTAATTGTACTCTTCCTGTCCACAAAACCGACATTTTAAATAAAACGTTCATTTGAGTCCTGTTCTGGTCTCTTTGTCTCATTTGTAATTAAATAATTATAATATTGTTCTTTTAGATTATCTATACATATATTTTAACTTAGGTGGTACGTAGTCGTCTTTTACTAATTCGTCTAGAGGACAGATGCGGATGTTTAGGTATTTTGCCACGACTTCTACCCATTATTAAACAAATGTACCTAACACCTAGCAGGTATAACTACACTAAGTATAATATCATACAGTATATGACTTTTATCGTGTGTTAAATTTGTAAACCGTGCGTATAAATGTGAAATGCGAGAACTCGGTTCTTCCGATTCAATATACGCTACGGTCATAACTTGTGACCAACTAATCTAAAAATAGCAGTAGGCGTGGCGTAGTTATAGGCGGTGTTTAAAACTCCTAACGTCTGCTGTCTACACCGGGCCCGTAATATAGGCAAATTACATACATTTCTGCAATTACGCTTTGTTATCGCAATTATAATGTTTAGATTAAAATTGTACTTAAATAAAAAATCTATTTTTGTAAAAAATTTCATAAACTTTGAACAATAAATAACGCTTTTATTTGCAAACTCGTTTTAGGAGAGGTAGAACTGGGTCTTAAAGGCATTTTAATTGTCTAGCAACAGTCAATGACGTTAACGACACTAAACGTCACTAAATGTTTTTGTTGATTACCATGGCTAGCTTTAATTTCTGATGGCGCTGCCGAAGAAGCAGCGTTATCTTTAAGATCTTGTAACTTTGACGTTAACAACAATAGAAACTTGAACAAAAAACATAAATGATCAGAACAGACGAGACTACAAGCTCCTTTTGTTTAAAGTTAAATTCTTTTGTCGGTGCACCCCACAGCAAGCTTCAAACTGTAGGAAGAAAACAAGCATTAACGTTATTCACCATTGCTGAAATGGAAGAGCGCAAAAATGGGTAGCAAAAACGCATTCAAATCGAGCAATACGTTCAAAAGTTACTGCAGTTTGAAACTGGTCATCATTTTAGGTGTTGCGTTTCTTATGCCGCTCAGTGTAGTTCAGAATTGCCCAAAAACCTTAAATCCAAAATTTCATGAAAATGAAAAAATATTGAAATTATCTTTGAAAATAATCCGTAAATCTGAACTGTCAAAGTGCTTTGTCGTATTTAATTAAGATAAAATGTTGCAAATAATATTTGCGGACTATTTTTAAAGAAAATTTCAATATTTACATAGAGTTATATATGTATAAACACAATTTTGCGTCCCCTGTACTCGTGCGCCTGGGGTAGGTTGCTCCCACTGCTCCCCGTAGCTACGCCCCTGCTCAAACTTTTTCACAGTTTAGTTACTAATTGAAATGGATTATAATCGTACAGCTTTACATATTTAACACTCTCCTCCCACAATCTTCTAGCATATTCTTCATTTCTAGCATTCCTAGATGGCGTCTTGACCTTACATTCTGCATAATACAGTCCAGTTTCATTCGCAGCGTTTTCGTCAACAGCACAATATATGGTCGTTTGTGCACCCTGATAAGGCGACTTCAAAATCAGTTTACCCATATCCCTCCACAAGAATGTGAACCCAAAAAAGAAACTATCATCCAGATGTCTAGCCAAATCTGTTGCAATTACTCCAGGATGTAAAGCATACACGTTAACACCCTGTATATTAGCATCTTCCAATCTCCTAGCCAGTTCCTTAGTGAAGAGAACATTGCATAATTTACTATGCTGGTAGGCTTCTCTTGTTTTGTAACGCCTTTTCTCCCAGTTTAAGTCGTCCATATCGATGGAGCCATCTGAAGCAAGGAAATGAATTGAAATGACTTGAAAACTTTTTAACAAATTATAGGTAAAAGGTGTTGCGTTGTGTACAACTTACCCAAATTGTAAACATTTAGGAAAATATGTTGGATTTACCATTTAGGTTAGTTGTACCCACAACTCCTTCGTGGGGGTTGTTTGGCACAACGCAACCTTGTCAAATTTCTATATCATTTTAACATTACAAACATATTTAAAACTCACATTCATGTGCCACTGATGATACATTCACTATACGAGCTGGTCTGCTCTTGATAATTTTTGGTAGCAGAAGTAGGGTTAGCAGGAAGTGGCCCAAATGGTTCGTCCCGAATTGTATTTCGAAGCCATCATCGGTCCTCGCAAAAGGACACGTCATAATTCCAGCGTTGTTGATCAAAAGATTGATCTGAATGTCTCTGTCCATCAACTTTTGGGCACACTCCCTTATGGACTTGGTATTGCACAAGTTCAACTCCATGACTTCAATGGTACCAATACGCATTCTATCCTTGCAAGATTCCTTGATGTCCTCCATGGCTTCGTTGGCCTTGGCAACAGTCCTACAGGCCATGATGACATGGCAACCTATGAAAATTTTGGGTTGAACAACTGGATATCTTTTCGATGGATTTTGATTTGGACTAATTTTAGTTTTAACCAAAATAACATTATTATTAAATATAGACTTACCTCTCAGATAAAAGTCTTTTGCTGTCTCCTTGCCAATGCCAGTATTGCAACCAGTGATTACAGCAACTTTGCCATCTAAACGTGCTTTGGACTTGCAGTAAGAATCAAAGATACCCATGCTTCCAACTGTACACCTTGACGATGAAGTACTAGGCGATTAATGAAATAAATGTAAAATTGCACTTGGACGTATAAATAATTGTACCACCTTGCCTAATAAAACCGTAATTAAGTAATTATTTTTTTTTCTATATGAACGTCATTTTTTAATTGTATGTTTTTAGAGCATTCTTTTCTAATTATAAGTAAGTACATAATTCATTTGTGAATAATTCAACATTAGTCACTTAAAGCATAACAACCAAACGTAAAAAGGTAATAATGGTGCGACGGAAATCTACGATTATTTGTACTACCTACTGTACTACTGTATTAGATTTCTTTTTCAATAAAAATGCATTTGTTTGAAATATTTGTTTGGTAGAAAAAACGTTTCTTTGTGTCAAACAACTTTAATTTTCAGTGTTCAAGAACTCAAGAATTATAATTTTTTAAATTAACGAAATTCTTTGTTGAGTTAAAAGGCGATATTTTAAGGTTGCAATAAATGGTTATTTGACTAAATAAATTATTAGTTTGTTGGAAGAATTGATGTGGACCTATTATTGACAAGAACTTTTCGATTGGTTTTTAATTAATAACATATGACACTAAACATTTTAATATGTTACTACTGAAACCATAAGCTATCTATTGGTATCATTTTCATCGACTGCAATTGAATCGGTCGGTTCGAAAACACTACAACTCCAAAAAGTGAGTTCTGGGAAAATTAACAAAATTATTTTGTCAGTGCAATATCTTGAAAAGTATAGCAGTTAGCTATTTTGTGCCAACAGACAAAATATAAAGTAGTTCACAGAGAATTAAATGTATTACATATTTTATTTATATTTGCATTAAAAGCAGAGCTATGATCATGATAAATCATGATTATAATGATAAATAAATGATAAATAATGATTTTATTGTGATATAGGTATGTATAGTGCTTTTTGGCGTCAACAATAAATTCCTTATTCAATTCATATTATTATATTTTCCGAAACGCGTTAGTCATGCAGCAAAAACAAACATGTGCATACTTCGTACAAGGATATTATTTCCTTGTCGAAATTGAAATGTAAAAAGATATCTCGTACTATGCCTCGAAAACAATTTTTTCGACAAGAAAAATGTATTTTTCTGTGGAGCATTGACGGTATGAGTATGTTTTCGTCAAATATTCGAGCAACATTCGGCGTAGTTATTTTACAACCATAATAGAACACGTTTTTGTCCAGCCGACCGGTCCGCTTCGAGAATTTGAAATGTGTTTTGTAAGTGCACATGCACCTGCGATGTTTCGAATCGAAATAACATTTTTATACTCTAGGAATTTTTAAGCGTTGACTTATTTATAAAATATCAATCTCTGTTTAATTTGCTTAGACGAATAATTTACTGGGTATAAAAACAACTTAACATTTTTTTTATTTCTGCAACGAATTAAATTGAAAATTCTAATACTTCTAGTACTGTTTGTGGACTAAAATTCTTTGTTTTTTTTTTTTTAATTAAGGATTACATTATCTAAATAGACACCAGATCTAACGATGCTACTAACTAAACAAAACCGGATACCCAAAGAATTTTTAAATGAAGATTTGCAAACAAAAACTTATTTGTTGATTTATCAAATGAATCGGTCGGTTCGAAAACACTACCAGTCTAAAAAATGAGTTCTGAGAAAATTAACAAAATAATTTTGTTGGTGCAATATCTTGAAAAGTATAGCAGTTAGCTATTTAGTGCTAATAGACAAAATATAAAGTAGTTCACAGAGAATTAAATGTACTAGGTTAGGTACATATTTTATTTATATTTGATTAAAAGCAGAGCTATGATTTAAACAATCATCATGGACATGTACTGTCTTTGAACTTGACGGAAAAACAGCTTACATTTTTAACAATACTTGTTTATTACAACATTTAAATAATATTTTTATTGTGATGTAGGTATATATGATGTAGGATTTGCATTAAACTTACTTCCCGTAATATTTGAAGATTGATAACTAAAAATGTCGTTAGATTTTCAAAATAAATTCAAAATGCGGATTATAAATGATTAGTCAAAATTACCGGAACACCTTAGTAATTCTTTAACCGTAAAGAATTTCAAAGAAAGATTCAAACAAAAGTTTTTTGGTTTTAAACAAGCTATATATTTTCAATATACGGATGTTCATTTTAATCTGAAAATTTGGTAAACTTTTCTTTTTCTAATAGAACGCCCTGTATATTTAAAAAAATGTAATGCTAAGCGTTTGTAAGAATCATTTTTTTATAAAATGCATCATCTTTGAGTTATGAGCAATTAACCGATCATTAACGGATAAAAAAATAAAAGAATCAAGAAAAAATAACTAAACTATGAAATAGCATAATGAATTAAATATTCAAGCTGGCAAATTAAATAAATGTGTATGTATGTGGGAAAATATTCTTAATAAGTCCAGGAAGTTTGATTAATTGCTTATAACTAAAAAATGACAGTATTGTATTTAAGAAAAAATGATTTCTATAAAAGAATTAATCCTAGAATTAAAAAATGTATGTTACCAAATTTCCAGAATAAACAATAGTTTGTTAAAACACAAATTTCTTTCTCAGTTGGGGAATTATTTAGGTTTTCGGTAATTTCGTCCATTTTTGATTAATTGATCATAACTCAAAAATAACGCATTTTATAAAAAAAAACATACAAAAGATTCTTGAATTAATCTTAGAATAAAAAAATGTAAAGTTATACAAGATGTTCTATTTAGAAAAGGGAAGATTACGAGATATCCAGAATAAAATGATCATATAAAAAATATATTTAAACGATAGATAGTTTAAAACAAAACAACTTTAAATTGTAAAATTTTTTGAAATTGTTTACAGTTGGAAAATTATTTAGGTGTTCCGGTAATTTTGACTAACCCTATACATATATGGCGATATGATAGAGTATGATATAGAGTTTGATGATTATATAATAGTATTAAATTTCCTCTTCTACGGTGGTAGTCGGTCCGGAAGTCACGTGGTAGTAAAATTCTAAATTTTCACCAGTTACATACTTGTGGACTTTTTTAATATTATTTATCTTTCTGATATTGGATATTCATATTGATTACTTCGGCGTACCTCAACAACGATTTGAATGCAAATTTCGAAGTTGGCGAATGTTTACGACTGACATCAGTAGAAACTGAGTAGAAACGCGTTGCATGAACGAGCAAAAAAGCACTGTTCTGGACTTGTTTATTTCGCTCAAGTATCCTCTTTAGGTCTATTCGATAGAATAAATCATAGTGAACATTTTGTCTATTTCAGTTCAAAATGGCCAATTTTGGACTTGTACTGTTTTCGAACTCGCCGATTCCATTAATCTTCCGAATACAAAGTAAATCAAAAATCTAGAATGGCTAGACTATGAACGGTAAATCCAACATATTTCCCTAAGTGTTTATGATTTGGATATGATGACAAGGCAGCATGTAAATTAGAATATCTTGGTATGTATTTATGATGACTAGAGTGCGGAATTATAAGCATTTATTTTTGGAACATTAGCTCTTAAAATAAGCACGAAAAATGAGAAAAAAATCACTCAAAAAAGCGTTATATGAATACGTATACCTTGTATTATTTATGTATACATATATGTATTTATTACCACATACACATCATACAAAACATTGGTATAACTGAAGAAATTGATACTTAACAATAGAAATAAACTATACACAATAAGTAAACGCTTGATATTTTATTTAAAAAAAAAATGTATTCGCTTATTATACGCAGGTAGAGATAAATTGAGCACCTCAGAGGTATACTATGTTAAGTACTTAAGATTTCAATGTAACTTAACACTGTTTGCTTCTGAGGGACTTAATTGAACTAAAGCATGTGGTTTTCCACCTAGTTGCGTGCGTGCATATGTGCTTGCATTTTTCAGCGCAGATTTAACCACGTGACACATTCTTCTTAGTCCAAATTGTCTCTATATATTTAAACGTAGTTGAACAAATTGAACAAAAAAAGAATTATGTTAATATGTATTACTGAAACAATGTATTAATGTAATATGGCCAAGACGTGAATATTAAGCTTAAATATTTTCATTTTAATATTTTGAAATAAAGCGACAAAATATAGGTAACAAAAATGACCTAAAATCAAAACAATCACTACCAAGAGACGAATTGTAAAATAAATGATTGTAACTTACTGTTTTCATGCACATTCTGCAGAATATTTTATTGTTTTGAATAATTAATTCGGGATTTTTTTTATCTATGTGGCAGACAGCCATTTATCCTTAATAGCATTTCAAATACACTAAAAAGTCGAAAAACTGTTGTGTTGTGCGCACGGTTATAGCTGGTATATTGTGAAGGGACGCCTACAGACTCACCCTGTATACCAAGAGCCTATGGACTCACCCAGTATAGTAAACCGAGGACGAACACGGGAGACGCCGAAGCGACAGCCGTAACTGCTGATCAAGCTGTTTGGTGCGGGGACCGGGGGGGAACCGCCAACGGTCACCGCATCGGACGCGAACATTATTACATTACGATTAGGACTATCAATTAAGACGTGGGTACCAAGTCACGTATTATAGATACACTGTCGATATACGAATAAAACCATTTAAGACGATGTAGTTGTTGTCTGTGCTACGCCACCCCACATACCATCCCCGCCCGTACAATTATCTGAGGTCTCGCAGGAACATCACAATTGGTGGAGGCACGCCGCGTATTCCGAGTAAAAAGGTCTATGGTGAAGACAAGGAGTCAAGTAAGAGAAGCAGAAGAACCGAAGAATACAGCGAAAAACATGAGCGACACAAGTGATACGGAAGACGAAAAAATCCCGATGGTGAGGCCAACGAAATTTGCGGGCGGAGCAAAAGAAAATGTAGAGCAGTTTTTGAAGATTTATTCAAGAGCGGCAAAGGCAAATAAATGGACAGAAAATACAAAGGCACTCCAATTACCATGCTATCTGGAGGGAGCAGCCCTGAATTGGTACGAGACAAATGAAGACAATCAAGGTATGGACGACTACGTCCAGGTGTCCCAAAAGCTGAAGGACGCGTTTAAGAATCCAATCATCAATTCCCAGCTGCAGTACGAACTTTCAACGAGGACCCAAGGACAGACGGAGGAGGTGTGGAATTATTTTCATGCCGTTCTCAACTTGTGTCACCAGGTCAAACCTGACATGGCGGAAGCGGAGAAAGTAAGGTACATTTTAAGAGGACTCAAACCAAACATCATTGAGAGGGTTAACATGCTAAAAAACGATACCGTGGAGGAGCTCAGAAGAAACCTACGACAAGGTGAGGCCACGTCATACCTGTTAGCGGAACGAAGAGGAGGCAGTTCGGAGGACCAGTCAGCAGGACATAGTGGTGCCCAACCGAGGAATAAGAGGAGGAACACCGAACAGGAGGAAATGGAGGAGCTGAGACGAAGAATCGAGGACCTCCAATGGCAACTCCAGCAAAAAGGTAGGTCTCAACCTATAAATAATTCAAATAGACAGAGGAACAATTTACCGAGTAGGACACCTGATGGTCGCGTAATTTGCTATCATTGTCGTAAACCAGGACATTATGCTCGGGACTGTTGGTCAAAAAACGGTCCACAGTAAAAACGTTTCAGAAAAATAGGGTTAGGCAGAGAAAGCATTGTTATTTTTGTAAAAGTAGTACTCATAAGAAAATAAATTGTAGAGTTAGAAAAAGAATACTGAAAAATTTGGGACCAAATAGTTGTGCAACAGTTACGTCGATAGAATTAGTCAAAATAAAAGGAAAAGTGAACGATAGAGAAGTAAATTTTTTGATAGATACAGGAGCAGGTATTAGTTTAATTCATTCTAAGTTCATAACAAATAAAAATTCGATTGTTCCATCAAATTATATGCAAATAAAATCTGCTTCTGGTCATTGCTTATGGATTTTAGGTAAAGTTAATGTTAATTTCACTGTAGATTCTTTAGAATTTTCGCATACGTTTTTAGTTATAAAAAATTTTGAACTCGAAGCAATTCTTGGAAATGATTTCAACAGTCGTTATGGCGTCAATATTAATTTCTTAACACGTAGTCTTCAGCTACTTGTTAACGGTGAAACTGCAATTCTGCATTTTGACACAAAGGAAAATACGTGTGTGGAAAGTGTTGCAGACACAACAATTTCAAGTCGTGTCACACCACGAGAACGTATCATGCTACAACCTATGACGACACAAAAAATAGAGGTACAGTATTCTGCGAAATTGCCAGCGCACTGTTATTTTGAACCCAATACGAATTTATTTAAATGCAATGCCATTAAGATCAACGAACGTTTTTACTTGACACCAATTCCCTATATTTATGTAACGAATATGAGCGATAGAACAATTATAGTAGAGATTTTTGCCAAATTAGGAACCATGATAGAGATTTGTGATAAACCATACTTACAGTTAGATAAAATAGGCCTTTCTGCCCACCTTTCGGTTGGCAACGATCAGGATAACTGTGTATCAAAATCATTATCAATAAAAGAGTTCGAGTCGGATCTAAATGTAAATCCTAGGTTAGATAGAGAGCAGCAAAATCAATTGCAAACTTTATTACGAAATTATAAAGACATTTTTGCGCGTAGTAATTATGAGTTAGGTAGAACAAACGTTTGTGAACAAACAATAGAAACGGGAGACGCGAAACCAGTTCACCAACCACCATACAGGGTGGCGCATAAAGAAAGACAAATAGTTCGGGACCAAGTACGTGAAATGTTGGATGCAGGTATAATTAGACACTCTTATAGCCCATTCTGTAGTCCGGTAGTATTAGTAAAAAAGAAGACAGGCGAGTGGAGATTTTGTGTGGATTATAGAAAATTAAATAAAATTATTAAATTAGATGCATATCCGTTACCAGTAATTGACGACATTTTGTTTTATTTAGAAGGGGCGCATTTCTTTTCAACCCTAGATTTATTTTCAGGATATTGGCAAATTAATATTGCTGGAAAACATAGACATAAGACGGCTTTTGTGACATCAGACGGACTATTTGAATTTAATGTCTTACCATTTGGCTTGGCCTCAAGTCCGGCTTGTTTTCAGAGGTGTATGGACGAAGTCCTAGCGGGATTAAAGTGGATATCGTGCTTAGTTTATTTGGACGACGTAGTAGTTAAAGCTGATAATTTTGAGACACATTGTAAAAATTTAGAGGAAGTTTTTAATAGATTAAGGCAGGCAAGTTTAAAATTAAAACCATCAAAGTGTACGTTTGGATACCAAGAAATAAAAATATTAGGTTATGTGGCTTCGTGTAAGGGACTGTCACCAGACCCTGACAAGATAGTAGCAGTATCAAACTTCCCTACACCAAAAAGCGTAAAAGATATACAATCATTTTTAGGACTAGCTAATTACTACAGAAAATTCATTAAAGATTTTGCCAACATCGCGCGACCATTGACTCAATTGACTCGAAAAAATATTAAATTTTGTTGGAACGAAACAGAGCAAGAAGCCTTTGACAACCTAAAAGAACGCTTAATTAATTATCCCGTGTTACGTCATTTTAAACTGGACTTACCTACAGAATTGCATACTGATGCGAGTGGATATGGTTTGGGGGCTGTTTTATTGCAGACCGATGGTACGGAAACGTATCCGATCGCATACGCCTCTAAACGATTATCTGACGCGGAAATGAAATACAATACAACAGAAAAAGAATGTCTTTCACTGGTTTGGGCAATGGCCCATTATAGAAATTACCTTTGGGGTAGAAAATTTCGGGTAGTGACTGACCACCACGCGCTGTGCTGGCTCCATAAACAACAAAATATGACATCGAGGTTAGGACGTTGGGTTATTAAGTTACAGGATTTTGACTATGACATTGTGCATAAGAGTGGTAAACATCATACTGACGCGGATAGTTTATCACGTAATCCTATTCTGGATCCGAGTGACTCAGATACTCATGAAATTTCTGTGTTAAGTATGATTCCGATGGACATTGCGGATTTACAGAGACAAGATCCCAACCTGTTAGAATTATTAGAAGCCATACAAACTCCTGATTCCGCTGATAATAGAACTTGCAAAAAATCACGTAGCTATTTAATTGAGAATAACATTTTATACAAAAAGAATTTTACACCGTCCGGACAAAATAAACTATTGGTAATACCAGAAAATTTGAAATCAGAAATCTTATTTGGAGCTCACGATGACCCATTAAGCGGAGGTCACTTAGGTCTTGCAAAAACGATGGGAAAAATTAAAGTTAGGTATTTCTGGGAAAATATGAATAACGAAATTGAAACTTATGTAAAGACATGTCTTTCTTGTCAGCAAAGAAAACATCCGCATCAAGGCCCTTCAGGTCTAATGCAGCCGTTAAAAGTAGGAAAACCGTTCGACCGAATTGGTATAGATCTTCTAGGTCCTTTCCCAAAATCGGAAAGTGGAAATACATTCATTATAGCCGCTCTAGATTACGCGACAAAGTGGGCCGAAACAAAAGCGATTCCAACAGGCACCGCTAAGTGTGTGAGTGATTTTTTGGTAGAAAATATAATTTGTCGTCATGGATGTCCGATTGAACTCCTAAGCGATCGAGGTAAATGTTTTATGGCTAACTTGGTTACTGAACTTACTAGAAGTTTAGGTACGCGCTCAACATTCACTACCGCGTATCATCCACAGACCAACGGTTTAACAGAACATTTTAATGGTACATTAGCAACTATGCTTGCCATGTATACGAGAACTGATCAGAAAAATTGGGATTCCTATGTACCCTTAGTTACGTTCGCATACAATACATCTAAACAAGCCACTACTAAAGAGTCACCCTTCATGCTTATGTACGGTCGAGAAGCTAAGTTACCATTCGATGCTGCTTTAGGTATTGATGTGTGTAAGGATGAAACTGTAAGAGAATTTTTAGAAAGAATAGAAAATGTTAGGACTACCGCATTAGTAAGAATAAATAATGAACAAGTTATACAAAAGGGACGATACGATCAGGGCCGTAAGTCAGTCGATTATGAGGAAAACGAAGAAGTACTCATTTTTACACCGTTTCGTAAAGTAGGCAAATCAGAGAAATTATTAACGAGATGGCATGGGCCTTATAAAGTCAATAGAAAAATTAATGAGGTGAATTACGAAATAAAAATGAAAAAAGCCAACAAAAATGTTTTAGATACAGTGCACGTAAGTCGCATGAAGAAATACCACGCTCGCGCTTTGTAAGTAGGTTATAGAAACAAATCATGCTGAATAAGGTAAATTGAACGATAGGCACACATAAAGGAAAATATTTTGAATTAAGTATTTAATAATTGATAACCAAAACTTTTGTTTATTACCGAGAGTAAGTGACGTAGAGATTAGCAATGTAGATTGTTTTACAAAGTTAGCTTTGGGTGCATCCGTTTCAGACCTGGTAGCTTCCTGTATAATGTCCTGTTATCAAAATAATAAAACACTGGTCCAACAAGTGGCTCCCGAAAAATTTGTTATAGTTCAAGCAAGAGGTAATCTGACACTCGAATGTGCCAATTACCCTGGCCGAGTAATCGACACGCAAGAGTTTGGATTACACGGAGCGTTACAACTCCAAGTTCCCTGTTCCTGTTCTTTAAAGCAATTGTCAGTTACGTTGATTCATAAAGTGTTTCCATGTGATTTTGCAGGCAGCAAAGCATTTCAAATCTACCACATTCTACCAGCTTTATGGTCGAAATTACAAACACTGTATGTCCCGCCGATTAATCATTTAAACCAGCTGTCCTATAGGAACGCATCAGAATGCTTAAACCTAAAATGGAACGTCAGCGTTCCGCACTTTAATTTCATTCCTAAGTTTAATGAGCAACCTGATTCAAATGAGGAGCAATCATATTCGTTTATACATCATTACAGTCAACATTCAATCAAGCTTTTTCAGTGTATCAATATTCTTACGACAAGTTGTGTTTTAATTATATTATTTCGAAACCCAGCACTGATTGGACTAGGTGTCGTACATGCAGTAAGAGCAATCAGTGTGTCCGATTCGATCAATTGTTTCAGTAATGTCATCATTATAGGTTTGGCGAGTGTTTTTGTCTTTTGGTTAGTATACCAATGTATTAAGAAAAGTCGAGTAAAGAAAGAAATAGAAATAAAGTTAGAATCCGTGGAAGCTCAGTCTTCACAAGATGAGATACCGACCATAGAGGTCAAAGAGCGAAAGTGTAAAGTTACGCGTAACGCAGCAAAGAATTAAGATAGAAAGATAACTTAGAATTCCCTATTTTGTAGGAAAGAATTATTGCAGAAAAAAAGAGAGAGTATAAGTGTTATAACTGAAGTATTAGTATTGTATAAATTCGTCTGCAGACATGTGTAAGTTTTGTGAATGATAAAGAAATTGTTAGAGGAGGAGCGCTCAAATAATTTTAGAAACCATGGTTTAATAGTTTAATATTTTAATGTTGTATGTTTAAGGTTTAATGTCAAATGTTTTAGAATTTTACGAAAGTTTAGATTGCATTTTTTACTATAAGAATGACCTTTTGTTTCCAGCACTAGATGCTGAGGGTCGCAAGTTTTTTAAATATAAGTACATACGTAAATACGTATCATGAGTATAAGTTGGGTTAGGGATAGAAATTCAGTTTTGTTAATTCTAGATGTAAGGTTAATGTGTAAAGAAAGGATACTGGTTTTGTTTTGAATTTGCAGGATGCACGAACGGATGCCGCTGAGGGACCTCTGGTGTTGCTGATCCTCTACATCGGGGTCCGATGTTTTTAACAAGGGGGAGTGTGAAGGGACGCCTACAGACTCACCCTGTATACCAAGAGCCTATGGACTCACCCAGTATAGTAAACCGAGGACGAACACGGGAGACGCCGAAGCGACAGCCGTAACTGCTGATCAAGCTGTTTGGTGCGGGGACCGGGGGGGAACCGCCAACGGTCACCGCATCGGACGCGAACATTATTACATTACGATTACGACTACCAATTAAGACGTGGGTACCAAGTCACGTATTATAGATACACTGTCGATATACGAATAAAACCATTTAAGACGATGTAGTTGTTGTCTGCGCTACGCCACCCCACATACCATCCCCGCCCGTACAATTATCTGAGGTCTCGCAGGAACATCACAATATGAAGCTGAAGGCCGTACATTAATTACATATACACATATCTACGATTCATTATTGTGTGACTCATTGTTCGGAAGTACATATGACAAAATTTGACAAGAACGCTGAGTATTAGAAGTTAGTTTGAAATTTTAGTTGAAGTTCAAGCACTTTTGTTCTTAGGAAATAGGTTTGATAATTTTATTGATTACAACATATTTTGGTGTGCTGCGAAAGAGATTCTCACGGTGTCGCATAATACCGCTAGCCTATACGTTGACCTTGACATTTGTTATATGTAGATACTAAGTGGATGTTCAGGTAATATTTTGGTGAACAATAAAACAAACAACATCTTTTATCAAGAAAACTTGCGTTTATGATAATGAAGCCGCCCAAGGTCTTTTTCGTTCAAAGTAATTAATACACCGGATGTTGTCAAATGTTATGTTTCGGCAACATACCGAGGTTTAAAGTTTTTTTTTGTCAGACTGCAGAAAAATATGGAATAAATAAGCAAATAGCGTCTAGCACTACGCAATTAAAAAGAATACATTTAGACAATCTGTTATTTTGTATATTTGTGTAGAACAAGAAAAGCCGAAAGGTGTTTAATTAGGGTACATACTATTAATTAACACTAGGTGTCCTTCACACCACCTCACATTATATCTAAGTGATTTTTTTCTAAATAGGGTGTTTGACTATGTATTGGTATTTTACAATTTTTTGCAAAGTTCTGACACTGGTTTATAATTTGGAATATTTTTTACTGTTATCCAATTTTTCGGCGGTTATCATTATATCGTTCAAAGAAATAAAATAAAAAAATAGAAAAGTTAAAATAAAATCATGAAACATAGGTTTAACAATAGTTTTTCGATGTTGATGGTGGTAATAACACTGCAAACTTTTACATGAAACTAAACTAGGTATCTGATACATAAATTCAAATATTTAGATGAATGGAAAAGCAAAATACTGAGGATAGATCAGGCGTTGTCACACAATATTTGAGATAAAACTCAATTTTTGTTCTCGAACCCATTTTCATTAAGTATTTGAGTTCTAAACGATTTTGTTCGTGACAGCTTACTCACTTATTAAATATATAAAGAAGAGGAAAATATTGATCGCACATTATCTCTGTCCACACAAAGGAATAATCATGAAAGACCTAAATTTGGTAAAATCAATAAAAAAAGCACTAAGCGCTGCAAATAAATGAAAACGTCTTGATATTTAATAGGGTATTCCGGTCATGTCAAAATTTAAGCAGATATTCGGTTTAACCTATTGTACAATTTATGAGGATTCATAAAGTTAAGCTATGAGCTTTTTGATTTAGTTTTTCTATGTGATAATTGCAATTAAAAGTGCATTTCGTTTGAATTCACCGACCACCCTCGGAAATACTCGATGATTACCGATCCCTAGTAGCGGTGGCAACAGCGGACAGCTCTCGAACAGCTGATCGGCCAAGTTGAGGGTTGGCGACCCTGTTGTTTGACAATGAATAAAGGTAACTTTTTTTAGAGATGATTTGATCATTGAAACTTGAAGCCAAACATCTCTCATCTCGCTAGTCGGCAATGTAAAGAATCTTATCAGGAGTTACTGTTCTACTGCTGTTACAGCCCGGCACAGAACAATGTCGGCGTTGGAGTTTATACATTTTGAACAAGTGTTTGATATAACCTCAATAACCAAAACAGGTGTCAACAAACGAGCGATTCTAAACGTTGACACAACAGAAAACAAATATTTACTACGTCCACCCTAGATATAGCAACGTTGTCAAGTCGCTCACTTTGAGCAGTCTTTGTGACGTCACAAAGACCAATCCTAATTCAAACTTCAAACAACGATTTCTCTTAATTTAAAACAATGTTTGATATTTTACTTGTGAAGTAGCAAACAGTAGCACCCATACTTTGTAAAAAATGACAATTTCAAAAACACCGGAATACCCCATTCAGCATACTGTACTTTCAACCTAAGTTGGCATGTGCGTCATCTAATCACCGACAATAATAGTGAGGAAGGTAACTCTTACGTTTTTTGTCTATAATAAGGCCATTTCCGAAATATGGGTCTCATAATTCATGATAATTGCAGAATATATAATTAAAGGTAATTTCCTTATCAATGTTTAAAAGTTATTGATCAGTTTTTATATTTTATCATGTATATACAGGAGTTCCTAAATATCGTGTAAATACGAAAAGGGGTAAGTAATTCTTTGGCTTATTTAATGATTCATATAAACATAGGCCCGCAAACGCTTCGTTGCCGATCTACAGGGTGTTGAAATTTCAAGATTGTTTTAGTTGTTTCTTTATAGCTCTTGTATCCTAGTTTTAATTTTTAACAGTTGGTGGCGAATAAAATGTCAAAATAAATACAAAAAAAGGGTTATCTAAATCAAGCCAAGGCATACCAGACCAGTTATTTAAAAAATTTTAATTTCATCTAGCGAAACACAGAAAAGCTTTTATTTTTTTTCTCGATAACGGTGGTAAATACGAAAAAACTACAAAAGATTAAAATGCTTTAGAACAAAACAAAAAAGGCATTTTGTATTTTAGAATCCACCAGCGGCGTACCGAAAAAATAGTTCATGGGAAGAAAAGGCATGACCCCTGAAAAAATATCTCCCTGTAGATTCTTAAAACCATTTGGTATGCCCAAAGATGTGAGTCCTACAGCGTAACCCATATTCCAAATTAGAGCTAAATATCTCAAAAACTACAAGAGCTATAAAGAAAAAACTAAAAAGATCTTGAAATTTCAACACCCTGTAGATCGGCAACGAAGCGTTTGCGCCCCTTTTCGTATTTACATGATATTTAGGAACCCCCTGTATAGCAGAATAGTTGATAACAGTGATAAAACAAATCGTGATTTGTAAAATTATATCTAAACATGGGTATTACGTCATTTCTTGTAATGTCCCACGAATTTAACTTTTGAATCTGGCGATTTTGAGAACAATAATAAACAAGAACATTTAAACTATCGTCGACTTTATTCATACTTTAAAAGGATCATAGCCTTCCAAATTAACATATTTAACACTCTCCGCCCACAATCTGCTAGCATATTCCACATTTCTAGCATCTTTCGATGGCTTCTTGACCTTGCAGTCCGAATAATACAATCCAGTCTCAGTTGCAGCGTTTTCGTCAACTGAACAATGAATGGTGGTTTGAGCTCCTTGCTTCGGTGACTTAAGAACCATTTTGCCAGAACAGTTAAAGCAGCATGTCATCCCAGGACAGAAAGCATCATCCAGATGTCTACCCAAATCTGTTGCTATTACACCAGGATGTAACGCATACACGTTAACACCCTGTATATTGGCTTCTTCCAATCTTTTAACTAGTTCCTTAGTGAAGAGAACATTGCACAGTTTGCTCTGGTTGTAGGCTTCTCTTGTATTGTAACGTCTTGTTTCCCAGTTCAAGTCGTCCATTTTGATTTTACCCACTGGAAGAAATAATATAATTTAATGGTCAATACAACGCGTGTAACAATTGGGGGGAAAAGCAACACGTGGTGATGTTCTGAGTTGCCAATCTTTATATTAAAATGTTGCAGCGTTATTCTTGGGTCCTCAGGAGCCATTTGAAAGAAACGTACATTTGGCAACATTGAATTCAACAGGTGTTCGTGTTACTAAGCACAGTAAACAATCTTCCAAAACGGTTACTTATCGGTTAGGTGTACTTATTACACTGTTCAACAAAAATTTTCTCCCGGGAAATTTTAGCTAATAATGATTCTTTATGACCCCCTGAACGTTTCCACTAAGGCTTTTCCACTAAGGCTTTTTCTAGGTTAGCTCGAATAAGCGACATATTTGCAAATTTATTTTTAATTTTATTAGGCTAAAAACCTACAATAATAACTTCTACTCACTTGTATGTGCCAATGAAGATACATTCACTATACGAGCTGGTGTGCTCTTGATAATTTTTGGTAGCAGAAGTAGGGTTAGCAGGAAGTGGCCCAAATGGTTCGTCCCGAATTGTATTTCGAATCCATCATCGGTCCTCGCAAAAGGACACGTCATAATTCCAGCGTTGTTGATCAAAAGATTGATCTGGATGTCTCTGTCCATCAACTTTTGGGCACACTCCCTTATGGACTTGGTATTGCACAAGTTCAACTCTATGACTTCAATGGCACCAATACCCATTTTATCCTTGCAAGATTTCTTGATGTCCTCCATGGCTTCCTTGGCCTTGGCAACAGTCCTGCAGGCCATGATGACATGGCAACCTATGAAAATTTTAGGTTGAATAACTGGATATCTTTTCGATGGATTTTGATTTGGACTAATTTTAGTTTTAAGCAAAATAACATTATCATTAAATATAGACTTACCTCTCAGATAAAAGTCTTTTGCTGTCTCCTTGCCAATGCCAGTATTACAACCTGTGATGACAGCAACTTTGCCGTCCAAGCGTGCTTTGGACTTGCAGTAAGTATCAAAGATACCCATGCTTATACAACAGTATAGACTATAGACCAACAATGAGCTATTGCCAGTATTAGTTCTATAAATATGACAAGTAGAGTAGATTGAATAATTGAACTTTGCGCTTGAGCACTACGTTAGTAGGAGGTCAGTTTATTTCCCTATAATGAGACCAATTTGTGAAGAAGAAGCTTCATATTTTATGAAAACATAGGCAATTATTTTGTGAGCGATCTAATGCTACTATTAAAGCATTTTTTCATGAATAAAATGCAGAATACAAGAAGATAATGCGTGGTGTTTTGTAACAATACGTACCTGCTTTTTACGTCACTTTTTGAGATAAGTTTATCTTGATTTGTTACGATCTATTCAAGGTATAAATATTAATTTTGTAATGCGTCATTACAAGAAAAGATATCGGAATATGGTACCAATATTAGAAGCTGTATTTGCTGTATACTAAACAAGAGTTACATTTCGAATGTTCTTTATTTCCTCTACACACAGCTAGTACAGTTTAGTACATAAACAGGTTTTCCGTATCGGAATGTTTTCCAAAATATAAACACATGTCAATAGGCAACTCAATATACACCATTATCCCCCCTCTAAAATTACACCACATCAAAATTAAATGCATCAATAAATCGTACAGAACAATATTATCTATTAAATAAACCAAATGCACAATATAAAGATATTCTATACTCCAAACATATTAATAACAATAATAGATACTCAATAAGTGTGATAATAATAACAAACTATAAATTTCACCATAAAAAAATAAAAATAAATTTATTATTCCTAAATTCATTCTAAACTAAACAATTATACCTATAAATAATTATACATTTCGAGCATACTTAATACTATTTCAAATCAATCTTATTGCGCGGTCGTAAGTTATAAGGAAGAATTGTTTCTGCCTCTTCTGAAATTACTTCAGTAGTACTATTACTAACCGGGGGGAAGTTAGCCATAAAAGTTATCCATAAAATTTTTTTTCATCCGATTTTAATGAATGACACATTTTTGGAAAGCCCTTAACGTACTGAGTCTACAGTAGTTATTGCAGATGGCGCAATTCATAACTACTACCTAAAAAATTAAAAAGAAAGCCATTTTTTGTTTAAATTGGCACATTTTTACAATCGCATATCTCCGTTAATGCTTTACCAATTACGACACCTCTTACAGCAATCAAAAGTACAAATGTAGACCATACTTCCATAGTTATTGCAGCCCAACTTTCCACTAATTAGTGGTCTAAAAAAATTCCTGAACTTTGACTATTTTTATCCAGGGATGCGAATATGGAAGCATACACCGTTCCAGTAGAACAGTGAGCATAACCCCTTTTTATCATCCGATTGTAACAAACTATACACCAAACGAAAGAGGACGCTTGTCTGTACTTATGCAAGTTATTGCAGTCCAAGTTTCCGCTAATTAGTGGTCTAAACAAATTCATGAACTTTGACTATTTTTATCCACGGATGCGAGTATGGAAGCATACACCGTTCCAGTAGAACAGTGAGCATAAACCCTTTTTATCAGCCGATTATAACAAACTATACACCAAACGAAAGAGGAAGCTTGTCTGCACTTATGCAAGTTATTGCAGTCCAAGTTTCCGTTAATTAGTGGTCTACAAAAATTCATGAATTTTGAATATTTTTACTTTCGAGTATAGAAAAATACATCGTTTCAGAAAAACCCTATGCATAACTTGTTTTTATCATCTGATTGTAACAAACAATACACCAAACGAAAGAGGAAGCTTGTCTCCACTTATGATAGTTATTGCAGTCCAAGTTTCCGCTAATTAGTGACCTAAAAAAATTCCTGAACATTGACTATTTTTGTCCAGGGATGCGAGTATGGAAGCATACACCGTTCCAGTAGAACAGTGAGCATAACTCCTTTTTATCATCCGATTGTAACAAACTATACACCAAACGAAAGAGGACGCTTGTCTGCACTTATGCAAGTTATTGCAGTCCAAGTTTCCGCTAATTAGTGGTCTAAAAAAATTCATGAGCTTTGACTATTTTTATCCACGGATGGGAGTATGGAAGCATACACCGTTCCAGTAGAACAGTGAGCATAACCCCTTTTTATCATCCGATTGTAACAAACTATACACCAACCGAAAGAGGAAGCTTGTCTCCACTTATGCTAGTTATTGCAGTCCAAGTTTCCGCTAATTAGTGGTGTAAAAACATCGCAAACTTTCAAAATGTACCAATTTAAGCAAATAATGACATTCTTTTTATTTTTTTAGGTAGTAATTAAGATTTGATTCCTCTGCAATAACTACAGTATACTCAGCACGTCGCGAACTTTCCAAAAACGTATCATTTATTATAAACGGTTGTAAAAAAATTATGGATAACTTTTTGCCTAACGTTGGGCTTTCGCCTTTCAGTTCCGATGTGGAAATGGCGCCACAACATACCGACAAAGGCTTGACTGCGACTTTTGCCGCCTGCAAAAACCAGCGGTCCCTTTGTCGGCTTTGAGCACTTGAACTCTTGCGGTACGGTGTTGTGTTTACACGATGCCGATCTGTCACTTACGGTTAACTTTTATGTGATCATCACCGTTTAATTAATTTATTTAATTAATTTTGTTGCAATTTTTCGAGTCATATTTTTGTGAATATATTTAATTTTATTTCAGATTAAGTTACAATTTTCTAGTTTCGATTTGCTTTTTAAGTCAGTCCGTCTGATCGTAAAAATGTTCAAAGTCGTTATATTTTTAATGCAATAATTAGCGTATTCTCGGAATTCAATAACTATCGTATATGGACAAAAATAGTCAAAGTTCAGGAATCTTTTTAGATCACTAATTAGCAGAAACATGGACTGCAATAACTATCATAAGTGGAGACAAGCTTCCTCTTTCGTTTGGTGTATTGTTTGTTACAATCAGATGATAAAAACAAGTTATGCATAGGGCTTTTCTGAAACGATGTATTTTCTATACTCGAAAGTAAAAATATTCAAAGTTCATGAATTTTTTTAGACCACTAATTAGCGGAAACTTGGACTGCAATAACTTGCATAAGTGCAGACAAGCTTCCTCTTTCGTTTGGTGTATAGTTTGTTACAATCGGATGATAAAAAGGGGTTATGCTCACTGTTCTACTCGAACGGTGTATGCTTCCATACTCGCCTCCCTGGATAAAAATAGTCAAAGTTCAGGATTTTTTTTAAACCACTAATTAGTGGAAAGTTGGGCTGCAATAACTATGGAAGTATGGTCTACATTTGTACTTTTGATTGCTGTAAGAGATGTCGTAATTGGTAAAGCATTAACGGAGATATGCGATTGTAAAAATGTGCCAATTTAAACAAAAAATGACTTTCTTTTTAATTTTTTAGGTAGTAGTTATGAATTGCGCTCTCTGCAATAACTACTGTAGACTCAGTACGTTAAGGGCTTTCCAAAAATGTGGCATTCATTAAAATCGGATGAAAAAAAGTTTTATGGATAACTTTTATGGCTAACTTCCCCCCGGTCTACTACTAGTAATATCTTGCACTTCACTATCTCGTTTATTACTTTCTAATCTCTGTACATCCTCACTTGATTCTGGGAATAGTTGTAAAGACTGGCGGGGTTTTGAATTTGTCGGAAGAATTTGATTTGAATGTCTGCGCCACTCTTTACCCTTTTCCACATTAATATCAAACATAGTTTTTCCGCATTCTCTCACGACAACTCCGGGTGTCCAGTTCTGATTAGAACCTGTAACATCTTTTACGAAAACATTATCGCCAACTTTAATCGGTTTTTTATCATGACAATGATTCTTGATTTGGTTCTCGATGCTTTTATTTATAATTTTATTCTCATTAGGTCTGAGTAAGTCGAATCGTGATCGTAATTCCCTGTTAAACATTAGTTTTGCAGGTGATTGCTCGGTGGTGCAATGAGCCGCAATACGATAATTAAATAAATACCTTAATAATTCGTCTTCGATGTCTTTTCCTTCTGAGTTTGCCTTTTTAATAGCTAATTTAATTAATTTTACGGAGTTCTCTGCCAAGCCATTGCTTGCATGGTAAGGTGCCGTGGTCACATGTCTAATGCCGTTCTTTTTAAGAAATGACGGAAACCTCAAAACCAGTAAACGGGGGACCATTGTCACTAACAATTGTGTTTGGAATTCCAAAACGAGCAAATATTTCACGTAATGCCTTGATTGTTTTAATGGCATTCGTTTCTTTCATTTTTACAATCTCAATCCACTTGATATAGGAATCAACCACTACCAGATATTTTAAGTTAAAAATTGGCCCTAATAAATCTATATGTATACTAAGGTCTATAAAGTAGTAAGGTTATCCAAGTACGAGATTTCTCAGTTTGAGGGGTAAAGGGAGATCGTGACGTCACTAGAGTCGTGGGCTGCCACCAATTTGAATGCTCATTTCGTTGTATGATTTAGGTTAAGTGGGTGCATAATTATATTGAAAAAATAAATGCATCTTTTATGTGATCATTTTTAAATAATTAGGATGAAAAAAAAATGATGAATGTGATTATCACAACATGCTATTTCAATAATTTGTTAATAATGCTGAATAAGTACATTAGTATGTAAATGTAATGTATGTCCGATTAAAGAAATGTGTTGTGCTAAACCAGGTCTCTGCAGTTGGAATCAAAATTTAGCAGAAATTCAGTGAGTGGAGTCAACCTACAAACAAAATCAAGAGCCGGAGTCGAAGGTGGTATAACGGCAACCACATATTTTTGCAACCATGCAAATTTGGGGTTGAAACACTAAAATTATCAGGAATTGAAGTCGAATGTTTGGTTTACCGACTACAGATAAATAAATAGAAAAACTATAACTAAATCAGTATTGGTAGTATTGGTACAACTTGCTTATTAAACCACTCATTGGCTTGTCCTGATTACAATATTTGGTTAGAACATACGTACAAAGAAAAAATAAAAAATCAGTAAGAAGCTTTATTGTACAAATTTTCTCATCTTTGTTGTAATTTTATTTTTAATATCAGCTACTCTTCGTTAAATATTTAGATTTTTTTGCTGTTGAAAAGTAAAATTTAAAAAAATTTATCCGTACATATATTCTTTGCTCGACAAAAGCTTTCAAAACTATGGTATCAATAATTGGATCTTGTTTTAAAAGTTCTCTTCTTAATTTACTGCTAATTCTTTTCGAATTATTAATCCCATCCCCCGTAAGTCTTTCGAACTTGCTAATTCATTTTATTAAACAAGCGTTTAAATTCTTCCGACGGATTTCTTAGGCCGTCAAAAGATAAATGACGTATCCAGGATGGAAGGGAGTATGGGTGCTCTTGCTGGTCTTCGTATGAGTAATGTCCAAATTGTGGATGAGTTCTGCTTTAAACTTTGATCATGTGGAAAAGTAAAATATGATATTGTTAATCCAATCACTGTTGAAATGTTATACCTCATACCGCAACCCGGTACGGAGCAAACCATAGGCATCTAAAATTGATACATGATTTAGAATAATGTAATTTCCAATATAAATTAATATCTTACCTTTACTAACTTAATTACTTCATAAAATACTACACTAATAAAACAACCAATAACGTAAAACTATCAACTATTGAATATAACAATATAAACGCAGAATAACGATTAAACACGAACAAAAGCAAAGCAACCTTTCTAATTCACTAAAAAACCTATAACGAGCTGATCTGGCAATAATTAAACGTATCTTTGAACAAACTAAACGAGCGATGTATGCGACGTGATGCGAAGTGTGCCGGGACTCTAGTGACGTCACGAAAGTAGAGCATATAGGGATCTGAGGGGGGTATATAAAGTGTACTATAGGAAAGATAGCAAACTGGATAACCCTCTCTTTATAGACCTTGTATGTATACGGCTCCAAGGCGAATCCGCTTTGGGCCAAGCTGTCGTATGACTAGTCGGGTTAGGACGAAATTTACCACAAATTGAACAGTCTAGTGAAATTTTTTCAATTTCGGCATCTAATGATGGCCACCAAAAATACGATCTTGCTATTGATTTTGATTTAGTAACGCCCATGTGGCTTGAATGTAACTCTTTTAACACGGAACAACGAAATTTCTTAGGTATTATAATTCTATAACCCCACATTAAACATCCGTGCGTTATATGTAATTCATCTTTTCGGGCATAAAAACCTTTGTTAACTTCTTTTTATCCTCGTCGACATTTGCTGTATACTAAACAAGAGTTACATTTCGAATGTTCTTTATTTCCTCTACACACAGCTAGTACAGTTTCGTACATAAACAGGTTTTCCGTATCGGAATGTTTTCCAAAATATAAACACATGTCAATAGGCAACTCAATATACACCTGTATTGAAAAAATGTACTATCATAGTATAGAATAATCCACTGAAAATCAAATAATTTCGATTTGAAACTTTGTTATTTAATGACGTTATTGAGTATTAAAGATTCTAGTGACCTAATATTGGCATCAAGTTAGTTTTTATCTCAAAATCCGTTAGAACTTCTCTGATTTAGATAAGATTAGAATTAATTTGTTCCAGAGGAAATTTCTTTTTCACAAATTCTATATACCGTGTCCGGCAGAAAGTTGAACACATTTAAGACCCAGTTCTACCTCTCCTAAAACGCGTTTGCAAATAAAAGCGTTATTTATTGTTCAAAGTTTATGAAACTTTTATGTAACTTCTTAGACAAATAACGAGTTGGGCTGGATGAAAAAAAAAATTTTTTAAAGATAAAAATCAATTTTACTTCTACATCTTTGTTTTTTTTTTCAAATATAAAACATTTAGCCCAACTCATGATACAAAAATAGATTTTTAATTTAAGTACAATTTTAATCTAAACATTATAATTGCGATAACAAAGCGTAATTGCCAGAAATGTATGTAATTTGCCTATATTACGGGCCCGGTGTAGACAGCAGACGTTAGGAGTTTTAAACACCGCCTATAACTACGCCACGCCTACTGCTATTTTTAGATTAGACTGTTCACAAGTTATGAGTGTTATGACCGTAGCGCCGTAGCGTATATTGAATCGGGAGAACAGAGTTCTCGCATTTCACATTTATACGCACGGTTTACACATTTAACACACGATAAAAGTCATATACTGTATGATATTATTCTTAGTGTAGTTATACCTGCTAGGTGTTAGGTACATTTGTTTAATAATGGGTAGAAGTCGTGGCAAAATACCTAAACATCCGCGTCTGTCCTTTAGACGAATTAGTAAAAGACGACTACGTACCACCTAAGTTAAAATATTGCATAGATAATCTAAAAGAACAATATTGTAATTATTTAATTACAAATGAGACAAAGAGACCAGAACAGGACTCAAATGAACATTTTATTTAAAATGTCGGTTTTATGGACAGGACGAGACAATTAGCAGTGACGAACTTGGGTCGGCTCTAATGAATATTAGTTCAGCGACTGTATTGGGCAGTATTACAGCGGGAATTGGATATAGCCAATGCCAGAATTTGTTTTCATTCATGAATCTTGCATTCATGGCGCCCAGAACGTTTATAAAATATAGCGAACTTGTAGGTGACAAAATATTTGTGATTTATATAAATGGTTTGGGGAACTTTGGACTATGTGCTATGATTTTACTTTATCATACGTAGTATGTAAAGTATTGTAATCGTGCCAAACAAAATTTTTGAGGTTTTAGCGGAAATGTCTTTTTGGATCCCTTGAACATTTTTGACCCAGGTAAAAAAAAAATTCTGTGTATGTGTGTGTGCCTTTTTTGTGGCGACGGTTCCGGAGAAACTACTAAGGTATCGGGACGAGACTTCATATTTAGAAGTTTCATAACCAAACTTAGAGCCGAAAAGCTTTCTGTTGAAAAGGATCCAAAGAAACTGGAGGTTTAGTCTTATAGCATTTTTGAAAGATTTTGCAAATAAGCCGCCATTTCTGGAAATTTGTCGAAATAGTTAAATAATAAATTAAAGTACAGGAAATTCTGAACAATTTATGACTATGGCATTTTTTGGTAAAATGAATAGTTTAGCTGCATGAGCAAATTCTATTTTATCGAGATCGCTGCATTAAAACTAGTTAGCCAGGATTTGTCAGATATTGTGATTCTAATGACAGTAGGTAGTGTCAAACGCTGATGTTTTGACAATACCTACTGTCAATATAATCAAAATATCCGTCTAGTTCCAGTAGTTTTATTTTAATACAGACATGGCCGATCTCGATCAAATAGAATCTCATGCAGCTAAACTATTAATTTTATATATGGTATGGTAAAGTAATGTGCCTGAACGCATCAGATTAATTTTTTTTATTTTTGTCTTCGTGTGTCACTGCCGTGCGTTCGTTCGATATCCAGCATGTTTATAGATGTATTGGGTCCTCATTCCTCGATTTTAATTAATTTCTTTCTAAATTGAAGTCCATAATTCACCGATGAGTTATCATGAGTTAGGTAATACATTTTTGTCAATTTACTATACAGTATGTATGTCACCCTGTTAAAAAGATTAAATATTATAATAGCAAGCGCGCTCTCTCTAACTTAAATCAATATATTTTCTTTTACCGCCTGGCGGCCGCCAGCCAGCTGTATGCAGTCCGGTATGCATATGCGACCGTGATGAGTGAGAACACTAATACATTGCGTGCGTTCTGCCACTTTAGGCGCTAACCGCTTGAACTCAGCGGACGGCGGCAATTGGGCAGCAACAACATGAACGCGACGGCCATTGGTTGCTGAGTTCAAGCGCTTAAGCGGCTTAAAGTGGCAGAACGCACCCATTGTAACTTGAGCGAGGCAGACCAGACAGACCACTCCCAGCAAAAAAAAAACATCGCAACGAAATATTTCGTTTGGAAGTTGCGATGTTTTTAAAACGGAGCCTTAATGCTAGCTCCAGACTCAGCCCGAATAAATCGGCGAAAAGTTCGGCGAGGCTGGGTGAGACATAGCGGTCATGCGTTCTCTGTTCATCTGCTGGTGACTTAGAATGGACGTCGCTGAAGTAACCGCTGCCTCAGCGTATAGTGTGTGTGCATACTTTCATTGAAATTGTGGTTATTATTAATTAATAATTACATAATTGAATAACGTAAATAAAAATTTAATATAAAATATAATAAATATTTGAAAAATTTCTTTAATGCTATAGATTTCTTATTCTGATCATTTATATTAGATACCATATACTAATATAAGAGAGAGTAATACGATTTTCCATAAAGCAAAATTAAATAATTGCATAATTATTATTTTGTATAATGTATAGCGTTATAAATCAAATATTATAGTGCATATCTATACAGAGTTAGTTAAAATTACATCTAAATGATAAATGATAAAAAAAAATCTCCAACCGTAAAAAAAAATAAAGAAAAAACTTTTTTGTTTGTTTTAAACTAGCCCTCGAAATTTGGTAACATTTCGTTTTTCAAATAGAACAATACTGTATATTTTTAAATTTTTTAATTCTAAGATTATTTCTAAGAATTTGTTGTAGGAACCATTTTTTATAAAATGCATTATTTTTAGTTATCAGCAATTAATTAAAACTCCTGAACTTTGAAACTGATTTTTTTCCCACATACATACACACATTTATTTTAATTTGCTGTTTGACCATTTAACATTTAATTTTATTTTTCTATTTTATTGTTCTGCTATTTTGTATCCGTTTAGTTAAAATAAAAGTTTATTAGTTTTGATTAATTGCTTATAACTAAAAAAGGATGCATTGTATAAAAAATGATTCTTACAAAGAATTCATGGAATTAATCTTAATTATAAAATGTAAATATGTGTTCTATTAGAAAACGGAAAGGTTGCCGGTTTTCATAATAAAATAAGCACTCTGTATATTAAAAATATATTTAGACGATAGCTTGTTTAAAATCAAACAACTTATGTTTGATTTTTTTGAAAATGTTTATGGTTGGTCAATTATTTAGGTGCTTCGGATATTTTGGTCAACCCTGTATACTGGCATGTAACAACGATATTATCAATCAATAACTTAGTAATTGCCCAATGTTGATCGCAGTTGTAATTTGCGATTGTCGAGAAAGATAAAACAAGAATGACTGTTGAATGTCTGTCAACAGTGAATAAATATTTTTCACCAATGTACGAGAAACACCTGTGCGACATTCCTCATTAATGAGGGTAAAATTATACCTACTTACCAGGTAGTTCTCAGCTGGCCCAAGTAATCAGGGAACTGTACCAAAACGATACAATAAATTCAAACATCATAGAAAAATAAGACTGGAATAACGTAGAACTCATAAGATTTATTTGAAAGAGATAAATAATATATTCTTTAGTTCTAATTAATTATTGATTTAATATTGCTATTAATTTTCATTAGTAATCTTATAATACGAATGGTTAATTTATTGATATGCATTTGCACTTCTTCAATAATACAGAAATAAATATCATTATCTGGTATATTTTCCATTTTAACTTTGCGTATGTGGTTTTTTTCCTGGCAAATTATAGTAATGGGGACGTCACAAATAGAGAAACAAATACTATCGGATATTCAATTTTATATCAATGTAAACTATTTGTATTTTGCATATAAATTTTGTTGTGTTCAATATTATTTAATAATAAAAAAATCAGGGTTTTCTCTTGTCGTAATATTCAGTGTTTATTGCTGACATTCTTTCCGTTTGGATTGCTTTTGTTCAATAAATCATCAACAGACAAGTGAGCTAATCATAAAATACGTATTTGTCATTTACAAACAACATAAAAATACTATTTGAGTTATTCTTTACAAATTAGATCAATAATTCTTCCTTCAGATGCTAGGATCGCCAGAAAAATAAGTGAACGTCCTCCAGAGAATAAGCCACGTAAATTTTCTAACAAAAAAAAAACTGTAATAATCCACTACATCCACTTCATTTACACTTTGAACGGATCATAATGTTCCAAGCCAACATATTTAACACTCTCCACCCACAATCTTCTAGCATATTCCTCATTTCTAGCATTCCTTGATGGTTGCTTAACCTCACATTCTACATAATACAATCCAGTCTCATTTGTAGCATTTTCGTCAACTGCACAATAAATGGTCGTTTGAGCTCCTTGCTTCGGCGACTTCATAAATAATTTGCCAGGATATTTCCAGCAGAATGACAAGCCAGGACACAAAGAATCATCCAGATGTCTGGCCAAATCTGTTGCTATCACTCCAGGATGTAACGCATATACGTTAACACCCTGTATATTGGCTTCTTCCAATCTTTTGGCTAGTTCCTTGGTGAAGAGGACATTGCATAGTTTGCTCTGGTTGTAGGCTTCTGTTGTGCTGTAACGCCTTTTCTCCCAGTTCAAGTCGTTCATGTCGATAGAACTCACTGGAAGAAATAGAAATAGAAAATTAAAGAAGAAATAAGTTTTTAAGCAAAGGAATAAATTAATTAGCCGAAAATATCATAAATATATTGTAACAAATGTTGTTTGGCGGATATACACATTGATTTTTATTCATGTTTGGTACTTAGATTGGCCATTTAAAACAAATAATCAACTGCTCAAAATACATCCTGATTGATACACTGGTAATACAATCTACAATAATAATTTCTACTTACTTGTATGTGCCAATGAAGAAACATTCACTATACGAGCTGGTCTGCTCTTGATAATTTTTGGTAGCAAAAGTAGGGTTAGCAGGAAGTGGCCCAAATGGTTCGTCCCGAATTGCATTTCGAAGCCATCATCGGTCCTCGCAAAAGGACACGCCATAATTCCAGCGTTGTTGATTAAAAGATTGATCTCAATGTCTCTTTCCATCAACTTTTGGGCACACTCTCTTATGGACTTGGTATTGCACAAGTTCAACTCTATGACTTCAATGGCACCAATGCCCATTCTATCTTTGCAAGATTTCTTGATTTCCTCCATGGCTTCGTTGGCCTTGGGAATAGTCCTGCAGGCCATGATGACATGGCAACCTATAAACATTCCAATTAGTAAATCGTTTGTAATTAATAAAGTTATCTCAACAAGATTGTAAGCGTACGCTACATCAAGTGCTTAATTATGACTCAATTGATGGTATGAGTCAGAATACAATTCATGCGTTGATTGTAATTGTAATTATGTACCGTGATATCAAAATTCTTGGTCAAGGCTTGCCATGGAATGTAAAACGGTTGTCTAGCTTAAATCATGCTTTTGAAATAATTTTGTCATTGTCAAGCTACACTGACTTACAAATGTGTTACCTACTTATATCAGCTATAAAATAACAATGAACTACAAGTTATACAAGTTATACTAATAACGTTTTTATTATCAAGAAAAACTAAATTATATTAATTGTTGGAAATGTCCCCCGTTTTGTTCAATGCACAAGTTTACGCGCCTACTCATGCTGTGAAAAGCGTTTTGCAGCATTTCTGGCGTTATTGCTGAAGAATTCTTTGTTGCAGTTCTTGCAAATTATTGCCCCGGAGTTGCAAAAATCGTATTTTTTAAGTAAGGAAAAACAAAATAGTCCATAATTGTCAGACAAGGTGATCTCGGACGAAACTCAACTCCTAAACTTATCAGCCGGTCATCAAAAAACTCGCGGAGATAAACAAGATTTTGTCGTGTAGTATGTGCTGTTGCAGTCTTTCTGGAAATAACCGTACTGAAGTTCATCATCGTGTGACTGTTGCACAAATTCAGCCAAAAAGTTGTTTCTGTACCTTTCTGCGTTGACGGTGAAATCGAAAAAAAATGGCCCAATTCTTCTCCTGCGAGAAACTGCCATTCAAACACCAATTTTCTGAGCATATAGTGGCGTTTCAATAAAAACATGCGGATTATCAGTGTTTCACATTCGCATATTCTGGGTACTGATTGTACCTATCCCGAAAGGTGGAACCACGCTTCGTCAGAAAAAAAAGTTAAGTTCAGCAGATCCTCATTCATTAAATTATTGACAAACCAATGGCAGTACGTAACGCGTCTGGGGTGGTCTGCGGGCAGAAGAGCTTCATATAATTGCATCTTAAGCCGTGGCTACACATTCGTATACTTGTCACCTCTAAAATATATGTATATATTCGACGTTCGGCTGTGCGGACGAGTTTTTTTACGCCATATACTTGGTATTTGCAGTGGGTATAGCAAAATCAAAGGCGACAAATATTGGTGCATTTATTTGTACTCGATGAACATTTTAGTACGCTGTTTAATTTTTCGATTTTTTAATTTCGTGTAGTAGGTCGTATACGAAGATTGAGAATAGATTTGTAATTAGTAAGATTTTTGATTTCTCTAAAGGGCGAAAACCGCATAAAATTGTAATTTTGTGAAACCGTCAGACACAGTTTTCCGTTTTGTTGTTTTTACCTGTCCACATAAACGCAATGTTATTTCTTTCCAAGAAAAACGTACACCATATACAGAGTGTATCCTAAGTTGATGCTTTTTTATGAACAATATAGATGATAATCATTTATGAGCTTTCAAAATATAACCTTTTTGTTAAAACAAAAAGCTACACAAAATTGTCTCTACTATTAAAATATTTTTAATCGTTTTCGTTTCTCTTCAAGTAATAAATATCAAATTTTATAGATAGCATGTCTATAAAATAATTTATTTGGAAAACTATACTTTATTTGCTTGTACATATTTATATATTTGTCGATTTTTATGATGTTTATTATTTGAAGAAAAACGAAAACGGTTTAAAATATTTTAATAGCAGAGACAATTTTGTGTATTTTTTTTATTCACCAAAAAGATTATATTTTGATAGCTCATTTGTTTAAATTTTTGTTTCAGAACGTAATTGATCTGTATTTCAGACAATATTAGGACATTTATACAACGAGCCTAGTAGTATTATTGGATTTGGTAGAACTTTAAAGATAACGAAGAAACCATATCTAACATTTCTTTTATGGGCAATATCTTCGTAATTTAAATAAAAAAAATATATTTTTTTCTCATTAAAATAATAATTTATTTAAACTAGTTCACATCAAATGACCAATTGTATTGCTTTACAGTCCGTTAAAATTAGATGTTGCGAATTAACAATACAGAAAGCTGATGAATTAAACAAAAAATCATTAAAATGAAACAAACAGTTTCGTCAAGATTTGTTTTGTAAATTTCCACAAGAATGCCCTTGTTAGTACGCAGTGAATTCTGCACTTAGGTAATTAAAAATATGTCGGCATTATAAAATAAAACCTTGCTTGTTCGAAATCAAATTATCAGTTTGATTTGAAAAAGCTGTGCAAATAAGGCGAACTAATCAAAAAAATAGCTAGTGCCTATTCGGTACGCACATGTAGCAAGTCCTCAAAGAAGATTTTCACGTATTCGAAAATGCTATGTGGCGATGCATCAATGTCCGATGAATTTACTGTTGCAGTGCAACTCTGACGGTCCGAAATCACAAACGAATATTGTACAAATTTGTCATAGATTTTTTTGAGTTTTATAAAAATCAGCCGGTAATCAAGGATGAATGAAAAATATTCGGTTAACAAACTTAAAAGGAAAAATACATCACTCATGGCATCGTTTAGACCAATCAATAACAAAAATTTTCGATTTGCGTGGCAAATATATTTGCCAAATATTTAACATGTGGCAAATATTTTATATTTGGCAAGTATACGAATATGTAGCCCGGCTTTATATGGTTGCATGTTCAAGTCCTTCTTTACAATTGTAATTGTTTGGCATGTTCCATACGAAAGTCCAATTTCTTGAGAGAGACGTTTTAGAGGTTTTGTAGGCTCTTGTTCCATACGTTGACGAACGTCATTAACAACTTCTGTACGAACTACGGTCTACCAGCACCTTTTTTTTTTATGAGTCACAGAACCAGTTTCGCGAAACACTTCAACACAATTTGTTAGGCATGCATAAAAATTGTCCGGTAATATTGTTACGACCGGGAAGTGCTCTCGAAAATTGTCCAAACACAAACGTTGATTGTATTCCCAAGATATATTAACTAGCACACCCGTTCGAAAATAGGCTACAATCATGTATATTTTGTGCTGTGTGGTTAGAGCCATAATTCCAAAACTGCGTAGGATTAGAAAACTTTAGCACAATGACTTGACAGATTTTGACCCTAAAAATATGATCATTATAAAATCCATGACCACCACCTTGACCAAGGTAATTTTTGATATCACAGTATTTACGGAACAGAAAGTTTGACGAACAAGTCAAATTCATACATGTTTTGTTCATACATAACCTAAAAGTGGAAATTTGATGTTTTCTGAATGTGTCATGAGCGGTGAGCCTCTAGGCCAATAGAAACAGGGGCAGACATAACCTCAATATTCTCTTCGAACAAACGTACATTTATGGACCAAACAAACCCTTCGTTACCGTTCGAAATTACTAGTATTAAGTAAAATTATAATGGCTTAATTTAGCAATCGAATTCATTGGTAATTTTATACTATTAAGATAAAAACGCATCTATCAACGGTCTTTATGTATTGACCTTAAATCTTGAAAGTCATCCACTACATAAAAGCGGTTAAATATAGTAAGAACGCAGTGGACAATACATAATGATATGATATTACATCGCTTTGAATATGTGACCTTAGCAGCCACGTAGTATAAAGAAAAATGCTTATGGAATTTTTTGCAACTGTCCAAGTATACAGTTTAAAAACTGTTAGTCGAGTAGACTAGATTTTTGATATATGTGACCCCGCATGAGAGAATCGCCCTAGCTGCCATCCCTCGTTTCGATAATATTGACTCCTGTGTTTGATTTATACGACTGTCAACATTTTTTTCCTCTCAGTGTAAACATGAGCGAGAGAGAAATGAGAAAAGGTCCCCGATTTTTGCACTTTTAAATTAGCGTTCGTCTTTCCAATTTTTTTCCTCGTAAACCGCTTGCCACAAAAATTTCAATTTTTGTTCAGGTTGCATTTAGAGTCTCTTCTATAGATTGGCGTTTTTGTTTTCCTCAGTTTTTGTGTAATAAAGGTAGCTTACAAGATTTTCATGGAAACGGATTACGCCAATCGTAACGGTAAATAGAAACAGCTGGGGCAGTTGGAATTATTTACGTTTAGTACGATACGATCAGAACAATTTAATTTCGGAATTTTGAATAGTAGTGCGAGTTAATTATAGATAATGAATTTAGATGTACAATTAATTATACCCAACAATATTTTACAAACACGGATTCAAACGGATTCACTGATCGCGTCAAAACTTCGCATCTCGTTCGACTGCCTCGCACCAAAACCCACAAGCGAGGGAAGCCGAACTGCGCAAAATGTTCATGTTTATTTCGGTCTTAAAAATTAATAAATAGTGGAAATGCTATTAAATTCAAGGGATATGTATTACAGTAAATAAGGATTATTTGCATGATAACAGCGTTGTCCTGCTAACGTTCGTTCCTGCGATATCGGCTTCGATCAAAATCTTGTTCGCAACCTTTATTACATAAAAACTGAAGAAAACAAAAACGCCAATCTATAGAAGAGACTCTAAATGTAACCTGAACAAAAACTGAAATTTTTGCGGTAAGTGGTTTAAGAGAAAATAGATCGGAAAGACGAGCGTTAATTTAAACTGCAAAAATAGAGTACAGTTTTTCACTTCTCTCGCGCTCATGTTTACACCGAGAGGCAAAGAATTTTGACAGTCATACATCTTATGTAGAAATGATTCAGGAGTATGATACACTTTACTTCAATTTTTTCTGTTCAGTAGTTTTAGAGGTATGGGCCTTCAAACACATGAGTCAATACTATTGAAATTTTTGAATAGTTTTTCGTTAATTAAAAAATTCTTATTAGTACTATGATTCTATACATTTTAAAATGTTACTACTGGAACCTTAAGCTATTTACTGGACAACTATATCTACAACCGAAACAGCTTTACTCAGAAAACCATTATATATATATTTTGCTTCCCATATTATAAATACCATGATAAGCAACGTTGGTTTTAAAAGCAAGCATAACAGTGTCCTTCTATAAGAGGATGTTCACCGATTATGAACTATTATTATTATTAACAATTTTTCATATGTATCGCAGTTTGCAGAAAACTGGTTGTAGTTCAAACCATATTGACTGAAGTGCTCAAAGTTTGTTCACTAATCATTTTGAAGCATTTTTAACGTTTCTTTAATATCCCAGTGAAATTAGACATGTAAAGCTATTCAGAAAATTCAAATCCAGCTGGATTTTTGAATACACCTTTTTGGTTGGGTATTACAAAGAATGTGCAAAAAGTCCCCATCGATATCGTGTCTTCGTCACGTTCGACAAACCGATAGAATAGGTGAATTATTATTGATAGTGTTTGAAGGCCCTTAAGTCTAAAACTACTGAACAGAGAAAAATTAAATAAAGCATGTCTTACTTCTGAATCGCGAAAGAAGTCAAAAAAAGTACCCGATTTTTGCAGTTTTAAATTAACGCTCGTCTTTCCGATTTATTTTGTCATAAACCACTTAGTACAAAAATTTCAGTTTTTGTTCAGGTTGCAATTAGAGTCTCTTCTATAGATTCGCGTTTTTGTTTTCTTTTGTTCTCAGGAACGAATGTTACCAGGACAACGCAGTTATCATGCAAATAATCCTTATTTACTGCAACACATATCCCTTGAATTTAATAGCATTCCGATTATTTGTTAATTTTTTAGACCGAAATAAACATGAACAATATTTTGCGCAGTTCTGCTTCCCTCGCTTGTGGGTTTTGGTGCGAGGCAGTCGAACGAGATGCGAAGTTTTGACGCGAGCAGTGAATCCGTTTGAATCCGTGTTTGTAAAATATTGTTGGATATAATTAATTGTACATCTAAATTCATTATTTATATTTAACACGCACTACTCTTCAAAATTCCGAAATTAAATTGTTCTGATGGTATCGTACTAATAGTAAATAATCTCCACTGTGCCAGCTACGTTTTCATTTACCGTTACGATTGACGTAGTGCGCGCTACACGAAAGTTATATCATTCATATTAAATCGCTTTAAAAAATATAATGCAATTCTTTTATTACATTAAAACTGAAGAAAACAAAAAGGCCAATCTATAGAAGAAGCTCTTAATGCAAAATGAATAACATTGAAATTTAAAAGTGTAAAAATCGGGGACCTTTTCTCATTTCTCTCGGGTTCGTGTTTACACCGAGAGGCAAAAGATGTTGACAGTCATACAACTTATGTAGAAATGATTCAGGAGTATGACACACTTTATGTCAACTTTTTCTGTTCAGTAGTTTTAGAGTTATGCGCCTTCAAATACAGGAATCAATATTGTCGAAACGAGAGATGGCAGTTAGGGCGATTCTCTCGTACGGGGTCACAGATATTCCGATGAATTTCTTTTTCACATTGATGGCATTGAGCATTGATGGCATAGTACAAGGCCCTTTGGTCACACAGGACTGTTGAACATAGAGGAAAATTTGATGGAATCAATAAAACATACAATAAATGACCCAAATAAGTGGAAAAGTAATTTGGTTGTTCGATAAAGTCTATTATTAGATTAAACTGTATCTATAATAGGCAACAAAAATATAAAAGAAAAAACATTACTAAAATGAAAAATCTAATATGATTCGGAAATTCAAATGCAGTCGATGAAGCTCATACCAATCGATAGCTTATGCTTCAAGTATTAACATATTAAAATGCTTAGAATCATAGTTAATAGGAAATTTTTGAATTAACGAAAAACCATTGAAAAATTGTACCTGTCAGACATTAATCCTTCATTCCTCGAATCTAAATCACTTAAGACCCAGTTCTACCTGTGCTAAAACGCGTTTTCTATTAACGGCGTTATTTATGGTTCAAAATTGATGAAATTCTCAGTGTCAATTCTTAGATAAACAAGGAGTTTGGCTAGGCCAAAAATAATTTTTTGGTAAGATAAAAATGAATTTTACTTCTACATCTTTCTCTTTTTTCAAATATAATACCCCTAGCCAAAGTCTCACTACAATAATAGATTTTTTATCTAGGTATAATTTCAGCCCAAACATTATAACTTTTCCGCTAACCGAAAAATGCGACAATTGTCAGATATGTAAACAATGGCCATATTTCGGCTGTTACGTATGGCCAGCTCATCGCAGACAGCGGACCCCGACAGAAAAGCATCGAATTGAAACATTTTGTTTCGTAGTTGCGATGTTTTTACAACGGAGCCTTAAGTGAGTGAGATTTGAGGAATGAAGGATTAAAATCTGACAGGCACAAGTTATCATTATTTCGTTCAAAGAAATTAAAAAAACGCACTAACTTTTAAATAAAATCATCTATCATGCATTATTAAATAAAGACTTACCTCTCAGATAAAAGTCTTTCACTGTCTCTTTACCAATGCCAGTATTGCAACCAGTGATGACACCAACTTTTCCGTCCAAGCGCGCTTTGGACGTGCAGTAAGTATCAAAGATACCCATGCCTTCAGGAGTATGGATCAGCAATGAGCTGAATGAGCTACTAGAGGCATTAATCCAATAAATAGAACAGGCAGTATAGTGTACATAATACTTCAACTTTGCGCTTGAGCACTGCAGTAGGAGCAAAGCCAGTATTTTTTCCTCTTTAATGAGACTAATTTCTGAAATTGGGGGTTTAATTATTCATGAAATCTGTGGTAAATTTCGTATGAATGTTTGAACGTTATTATCGAAGCATTTTATCATACATAACAAGCCGAATAGTGGAAGATAATCGTGATTTGTAAAATGTATATTTATATCTACGTGTTACGTCAGTTTTGAGATAAGATGATGTTGATTGAATTGATCTGAAATATGCAAAGTAATATTAATTTCTTATTATGAAACTTTTATGATGTAAACAAAACAGTGAATCAGTTCTATTTCGGAGTTTAATAAAAAAAAACGGTTATAACGTGGCAGTCTGTTTAATTGTTGCTAGTCTTATGATTTTATAAAGACTAATTTAATCAGAATGACTGCAGACTTACTTAAAAATCTTATTCAATGAATTTCTGTTTCTTTCTAATTATTCAGTGATGCATTCAGAATACTTTTCATAATACTTTCCACAAGTTCAACTTTAATGACTTTTCGAAAAACTCTGCCGATGTATCGATAATATGGTTAGTGGTGGATTAGGGCGCTTGCGAACACGTCGGTCAAGCTGACCCCACACGTGTTCAATAAGATTCAAGTCGGGACTTAACGCCGGCCATTCCACGACCTGAATTCCACGTTCTTGTAAAAAGTTTCTGGTGATGCCGGCGGTATGTGGCTTTGCATTGTCCTGCATTAGGATGAAATTTTGACCGACGCCATATGCAGACGGCACCACATGGTCCTCCAAGATGTTTTCGATGTAATTCATGGCATTTAGTTTACCAGGAACCACCACAAGATCAGTTCTGTTGTCTATACTGATTCCACCCCAAACCATCGTTGATCCACGACCAAATCTATCCACTTCCTGTATAGTAGCGACTGCGTCACGTAGCGTTCACCAGGACGTCTATATACACGTACTCGACCGTCGCAACGAGTTAAACGAAATCTGGACTCGTCTGTAAACAGTACAAGCGTCCAGAGACGAAGTTGCCAATCTCTGTGGTCCAGAGCAAACCTGCTTTGTGATGCTGCGTAAGGCGTGGTGCGCGGACAGGTCTTCTTGGTTTCAAATTCGCTTCTTTTAATCTGTTTCTAACAGTTTGACCAGAAATTTCTCATCCATGTGCTCGTCTTAGGTCGTTTAGGAGGTCTTGTGCTGTGGCAGTACGCTGACGTAGAGAGGAAAGGACAAGAAATCGGTCTTGATTTTGAATAGTTTTTCGATTTTGACCTTGTCCAGCTCTTCTAACATATTGGCCAGTCTCCCGAAACCGATTCCATACATGCGTGGTGTGAAATGTAACATACAATATTATAAAACACGAAGATTTTGTGGAAATATCCTCGGTACGTTCGTTGAACTGACGCTAGCCGCACAATGTTACATCTGTCTGATGTAACGTGTATTGTTCATGATTAGTTGGTAAAAAATAGTAGAAATAATTAGTGACATTTTTGGAGTATATCATGATCGAAAGGAGTCGAAAGGAAGCAGCAGATTTTCAAATAGAACTAATATGACAAGCATTGAATCGTTTGGAACTAGAGTCGCCTCTGCCTGATAACGTATCCACAGTCCACACCGGTAAAAAAGTAATGTCGGTTGAAGATTACAACGGTGAAGTAGATGACGTCTAATTATCATCTTTTGAACTTTGTTGTTGTGTTTTCTGCTATTTCACAAATTGTAATGTGTAAAACGTGCAAATCAAATGCGAAATTGGCCGAAAGTGGCAACCGTGACTTAGGATTTTAAATCGTGGTCTCTTGTGAGAATTTTGAACAAACTTTCATTCCGCGTTGCCGATATGTTTAAAAAGGATGTGAAATGAATAGCGGAATTATCCTTGTCATGCGCATAAGAAGAGGTGTAGATGTAATTGAAAAGTTTTGCGCATTCAAGGACCTTCCTCGTCAGATTTTTCACTCATTTTACGATAAAGTTGTTCGCACCATTTTTGTCGCAACAGAAGCAGTTTGCAAACAAAGTATACAGAAAGCAGCAGAAGATGAGAGGGCTAAAAGTCAACTGAAAATAGAAACAAAAGGATGACGTAACTGTGTCGTAACGATGGAACATGGAGAAAACATAGCTTTTCTTCTCTGTATGATCGGTGGCGCTTATCAACTGGAGAAATGTTGTTGATATTGTCATAAAATCTAAATACTGCAAAGCTTGCAAATTTTGGAATAAGAAAAGTAAATAAGAAAAGGAATGCGTAGATTACGTGCAAAAACTAATGGCACTCGTCCCCGCCATTTGACAAAAGCCAGTTAGGGCCTCGAAGAAAAGGGGAAGTTAACCCAGAAGCCTATAATGAACTTTCAATTTATGATGGACTAGCCATTCGTCGTAATCATGATTCAATTGATAAAATGAAGAAAATAAAGCTGGGCGACACTGTATCATAAATTCTGACTGATGAAATGCCGCAGCACGAGAATTATCCATCTGGTGATTTCATTTTCACTTTCAAGTGGCAAAGTAATTGTGGATATTGCAGCAAGTATAGCCATTTGTGTTGTCAATGATGCATTATCCAGCCTTATGAAGATTATGGAGGTATTATGTATGAGCATCGGGCCAAACTGCAATAATTTCTGCGGAAAGGCTGACGCACGGCGCATCATGTTTTCAGAGCCATCGCTGACTGATACTGCAAAACAGGCCCGTCTGTCGTCAAAATCAAACAGAAAGAAACAAGAGGAGGAAAATGATAATTTGAAAAGATAATTATATGGTCCAGGCATCGCCGACTATAGTAAAATATAACAATTCTATACATCAAAGTTACACAATACTTTAAACGGTGTTTTCTTAAAACCGCATTTTTCAAACTGGCCGGAACGATAACTTCAACCGATCTCCGTCAATTCACTTCAAATTTTATATGCAGCTTCAGAACAACATTATCTAGAGAAGTACGTACGGATTTTACGATAAGTTCGAAACTTTTTTTGTTATAAACATTTTTTAACCGAATTTTGTACCTAAAAGTGATAATTTGTGTTCAAATGTGCGCCATTTTGTTTTAAAGCGGAATTTTCTAATTTCCGTACGTACTTGCCGAGATAATCTTATATAGAATCAATTCTTTTTTTATTTTTATGGCTAAGTGAAAAACTGCGTGCAAAATCTTTCCGGCCGTCCTTTGATGTCCTCTAACGCTGCTATTTTTTATTTATTGTGAATATTCTTCAAAATATGAACAATAAGGGGCTTTAAAGAGATTTTGTAATTCATTTACTATATTGTAAAAAATATACCTACAAAATCGGCTATTTTTTCCCGCGCTAGAGTGGCATTAAAGCATACCAAATTTGATTTGCCTAGAACTATTATTTAAAAAGTTACAGGTTTTAAAGAAAGTGTTCCCATAATTTTTTTGAGCAGTGTATTTTAGTTAAATAGATCGTATTCAACAACATAAGTCAAATTTTCAATCCCTCATTTAATTTGGTTCTGTACACAGTATGTCCACGGAAAAGGTTTTGAATAGGAAAAACTTCTTTATTTTTAATTTTATCGAAAAAAGTTACTCTTGATAAAGAATTTGCTAGTTCTTAGAGTAAGATTGGGATAGAAAGATTTAACACATTTTATACGCGGTGTATAGAAAATTGAAAAAACTTTAAATGGTACAAGAGTAAAGTGCATTTAATTTGAGAAGATATGGAAATAAGTTACTAGGAAAAGTTGTTAAAAGGTAAAAGGTAGTCTCTAATACCAGTTTTCGAAAAAATCTGCCTACTTTTATTTATTTGTAATCATTAAATTTATTTTTTTTCCTATTCAACACCTTTTCCGTGGACATACTGTATACAATGGCAGCTCATCGTAAAAGACCCTGTATACCGACTTTACAGTACTCTAGAGGCAAAAAGAAACAATACTTCTTAAATGGTATGATTTTTATTTAACACAGATAATACATTTTTATTGTACATGACATACATAATGTATTTATTATACAATTTATATAATTTGCAAGGAGAGCATTCGCAACATATTTGCAAAAACCAAAAAACAAAAATACCTAGTGATATATGCTGTGGGTACAGGCTATCGTAACATACATACAGGGTGATCAAAACTTAGGAACATATCACTATATAAAATTACTAACTAAACAAAAGAAAGATACAAAAAAACGTAAAAATCACGCTAAAAACTAGTTAAAATCGAACACCCAGTACATTTTCTCCTCAGTGCTTTTCTTGCTCCATATATTCATAGTATAAACGGGTAATCTTCAAAAACCCTACAAAAATTGTAATACAATTTTCGCGTTTTACAAAAAAAAATAAAATATATTAAAACTATTGTTTCAGTAAACTACGATCTCTCGTCAGTCATTTCAAGATATTGGGCACTAATTTCTCTCGTGCATTCCCCTTTTACGTTGAAAATAAACTTATAATAGTATCCATCTGCACAAATCACTAAAAAAAAACAAAAGAAATTTTTTTACAAAATTAGAAATTTGTTTTTTAAATTCTATAAAAAAAATCTTACCTATGACTGAATTTGTGTCTGAACCAAACGCGCATATACTGGGTGGTCCGTTAGGTACTGTAAACTTGCAAAACGACCAATTCGACGAGAAATACTTGGGCAGAAATGTCGCATTCGCAAGTGACGACTGTCTGTTTAATTTTGGATCATCTAATGCAAAAATGTGTATCGTCCCGTGGTCTGACGAGACGCATATGCATGTTGACGAGTGGTTGAAGTTTATACAGTATATAGATGCCTGTAATTAAAAAAGAATGTTATTATTGTCATCAACATAATAGAAGAAACAATAGCAAATCAAAGAAACAAGTTCTGTCTATGTGAGGTTATGTTAAATCATGCCATTAGAATATCACTTGCTAGCCGCTGAGCTAGCTAATAGTTTATTCTATATTAAAAGTTTTTGCCAAATACACTGCTAAAAAAAATTAGGAATGAAAGTTCTACACAAATCAAATTTGGTATATTTCAACGGGATATACACTGCGTGTTAGAGAAAACGGGCCACCCAAAAACAAATTTCTCAATAAATTTCAAAATTCTTCAATTTCTGCTTATAACGTTTTCTATTGGTACAACTCGGGCGCACCAGTGCACTATGTATACTATATATACATATATAAAATTAATAGTAAATGAGATTCTATTTGATCGAGATCGGTCATATCTACATTAAAATAAAACTAGTTAGCCAGGATTTGACAGATATTTTGATACCATTGACAGTAGGTATTGTCAAAACATCAGCGTTTGACACTACCTACTGTCATTATAATGAAAATATCTGTCAAATCCTGGCTACTAGTTTTATATTAATGCAGACACGACCGATCTCGATCAAATAGAATTCGCTCATACAGCTAAACTATTATTTTACAAAAGAAATATCAGACATAAATTATACAAAAATTCCTCTACTTGAATATATTATTTAATTATTTTGACGAAATTACAGAAATGGTGGCTCATTTGCAAAATCGTTGAAAAATGCTAAGAGGAAATGCTCAGTTCCTTTGGACCCTTTTGAACAAAAATAATAAATAGTCGTATAGCATGAGGGATTTTTTTCTTGACAAAGATAATGAACGTATAAGAAAAAATTTAACCAAAAATACATAGACAAAAATCCTGTACTCGTGTTCAGCGAGCATGCAATAAAAATTTCCAATATCAAATAACTAATATACAATTCTAGAAAGTCGTTAATTCGTTGGAATTTATTCCATAAATTGTCGAGGGATGATATTTAATACCTAAATTGGTATGGAGAACAGGCCACAAACAAAAATATACGTAATTTGTTAGACAAGGAAACAATTTTGGAAACGCGCTTTCACTCCAAAACAGAGAGAAAAGTGGTGGTACTCGCAATTACAGATGCGTGGTGGGGCGGCATTCCTGCCCGAGCGCGGACCCGATGTGAAAAACCGCTTTCAAAACGAAAATACGAACCAAAATATTGCGGCTGTGGCTTAGTTAGTGTTAATCTCAATCAACAGACCGATAATTTGTTTATAAATGATCTAAATCAAACGCGAAATATCGGTGAAAGTAGGAACAATGTGACTGATTAGTGATATTGTGTCGGACTTTCAAGTGCATTTCTGCGATTTTCTGGAAACTATCATGCGGGACTGCGTAGCTGTACGGAAGTAGGTTTGTTTTGGTTATGTTTATAACTTTGTCGCATACGTACTTATGTGGGGTTATGTTTCTTAATTAGGCGTGGACAGAATTATTGTGGAATGGAAATCAAGATAGGCATCAACGATGGATAGAAAAGATCAGATTTATTTGTTTTAATTATTTTTAAGACTGCGATTGGGGTTAATTAAAGAACACAAGCATTTCGGAATATTTATAAAGAACAACGACTAGTATAAAACTCAAAATGACCAACCTACCGGCGGTGGTAGCATAAATAATACTTGTGTAGAATAGGAGCATATTCCATTTTGTAAATAAAATTGATGTAATATAATATACATATTTATTTATGGACATATTTCCGCTAAAATCTCAAAAATGTTTGTCGACACGATTACAATACTTTACATACTACGTATGATAAAGTAAAAACGTATTGATCGGACCACAAATTGAAAAGTTATGTAAAAACACAAATAAACAGACCACAAATAAAATTGTTATTTATAAATTGTAATTTCTTTGTTAATTCAAAATATCAGTATTAAACTGTTTTCTCATTAGAAAACATACAAATCGTCACGACTTTATCCATTTAACCGAATTTCTATCTCTAATAATAACAAAAGCACACATAAGACACAGTGTATAACACGAAGTAAAATTCATTCTAATAAAACCAAGTACAATACACGTTTATAAAATTTTTGTGAGGGACAGAATAGCTCTAACTAATTCTCCTGCAAAGATGCTTGTTCTTAATTATTTTGAAAGCTGAAAATAATCATAATTATGGCACAGGTATAACTTCTGAATAAATGATACTACATTGAACTACGGGTCTACTTCTCAATGTCATTTTATCTCAATGTCATCTTTTGTTCAAATTTTTTTTTCAAATTTCTGACTGATTACTTTTGTTAATCGTTTTCACTTTCGTTTGGAAAGTGTGTTTTGTAATTTGATTAGTTACATATGTATGTAGGTAGGTACTTTGTAAAACACCTAATAGAATATTTGGTTTTATTTGTTTACTGTTTACCTTGTCCAGCTCTTCTAACATATTGGCCAGTCTCCTGAAACCGATTCCATAAATGCTGAATAACAGAAGGGGAAACTCGAAGGTCACTTCACTAAGATGCCTCATTTTACTTCTAATCAATGAAAATTGACAACTGAATTCATTTGTAGGCTTTAGTAGGCTTTCATACGTGAATTCAAAGCATACTTGACATTTTTTTTATTTTGTTTTGCGTTATTAATTTACATTTTTTAGTGTAACTTAGAAGTAACTAAGAGTACCAACATTGTTTTTGTAATTTTCTTTAGTTAAATATATGCCGTTGAAGTATACCAAATTTAATTTGCCTAGAACTATTATTTAAAAAGTTACAAGTTTCGAAAAAAGTGCTTTTTTAATGATTCTTCATGATTTGAATTAATTAATTTCGTCCATTAAAACTGCTTCTATCAATAAATTTAAATGATGTTTGGAGGATATTTTTGCTGCAAGGAGTTCAGTCTTAAAAAACTTTTTATTTAGATTTGTCTGCATTGTATATTGTGATATTTTTTAATTCTTAGATTAATTCCAAGAATTTTTTGTAGTAATTTTTTTATAAAATGACTCATTTTTGAGTTATCAGCAGTAAATCAAAATTAGTCAAAATTGCCGCAGCACCAAAATAATTCCCAAGATTAACAATTAAAAAAAAATTAAACAAAAGTTTTTGGTTTAAAACAAGGTATCGTTTAAATATATCTTTAATATACAGGATGTTCATTTTAAATTTTGTTTTTCACTTTCGATTTCAAACAACACAAAATATAACAATTCAAACCTTTTATCAAACCCAAAATCATACCTGATTGGCTCCACGACGCAGTTCTGCCAACTTATGCCCGTCGAAAGTGTCGAAAACTCTAATCAAGGTACCTTTTTCGCTAGCTGTGGCCAACCTAGTGCCTTGTAGGTTCAAAGCAATGCAACTTATATTTGCCTCATGCGCTAAAATGTCCAACGCTGGTCTCTCCGTATTTGCCAGGTCTACCAACTGCACGTGGCCAGTTTTACGACTTGGAAACGCAAGCAAAGAATTGTTACTATTTGGACAGAGAACGCATAAACCCTTCGGATTTGGGCATGTCTCAAACACGTGAATCTGCTGAGGTTTGTGCGTAAAAGTATAGACTTTGATCATGGTTTCTGAAAATAAAAAAAAAAATTATCGGAATATATATATATATATATATATATATATATATATATATATATATATATATATATCTATATATATATATCTATATATAATAACAATATTTTGGAGACTGTGGCGAACTTAATAATAAAATTATAAACCCCTAACCACAACAAGTATTTTAGAACCTAAATACGTATTTCAGCAACTAAGTTGCCATCTTCAGTAGAAACTAAAAAGAAACGAGATTAGCACTTCATAGTATCTTTACTGGATATTGTCCAAGCAAATCACTAGTGGAAGTGACGTCCATGTTAAAAATTAGCCTATATATACCCATTGTTCGTCACACCTCAGTGAATTTTGATCACTGAAGCGTAAAAAACATATTTTAATTAAAGCAGGTCAAACAATGGCGAACTAGGTATAGGACCCCTGTCTGAATTTATTAATTTATCTCTATTCAAGTGAATAAAGATACTTTCCAAGCTGTTTAGTTCCCTATTATTTGACACCCACTGCCCAAACTAGTCCGTCAAATAAATAGTACGCTGTCCAGTTGTCCTAATCTTATCACCCGCCAAACTAGATTTAAACTCAAAGTTTCCAATCCTACTGTACCTAGATTATATGTTCTTCCCAAAATTCACAAACCTGGTAAATCAGTGAGACCTATTGTATCAGGTATTAACTCACCTACTTACCAGTTAGCGAAATGGTTATCGAATGAGTTCAACAATTTACCTGTTCCTCAACCAAGCTTCTCTGTTAATAACTCATTGGACTTTATCAATAAGGTCAACAATGTAAAATTAGAGGATGGCGAATTGTTGATTTCATTTGATGTTGCTTCACTGTTTCCTAGTGTGCCTATTCCGGAAACTTTGGAGTTTCTTAGGGAATTATTGAGCAATAACAACTTTGACCCGTCAGAAATAGATGAATATGTAAGATTGACTGCCCTTTGTATGTCTCAAAATTGTTTTCAAATAAACGGAAAGTTTTTTGAACAACTTGAGGGAACTGCAATGGGTAACTGTCTTTCACCTTTTATTGCCAACTTGTTTATGAGCAGATTTGAAACCAATGTAAAGTCTATTGCACCATATTTCCCTAAGACTTGGGTTAGGTATGTCGACGATATTTTTGCCATTTTTGACACCAAAAAGTGCAGTATTCAAGATTTTCTTTTCGTTTTGAATTCTAAATTCAACACCATTAACTTTACTGTAGAACAAGAAGTTAACGGCCAACTTCCATTTTTAGATACTCTGGTAGTCAGGAATAGCAAAAATATAATAGAAATTGACGTGTATCGGAAAGATACTAACACAATCAGGTTTATCCCTAATGATTCGCAGCATCCTTTTCAACAAAAATTGTCTTTTATTAGTTGTTTAGTAAATAGGTTATTGAAATTTCCATTGTCCGCAGATAGATATCAGCAAGAATTATTGTTTATTAAGAATGCTGTCTTACATAATGGGTACCCTGAGAAAATAGTTGATAGAATGATTAAGAAGCAGAATCAAAAAATGTATGTAAATCAAATATCTACTTTAAATACTTTGTCTGTAGAAAAGAAGAAATATGTTAAAATACCGTTCGATTGTGCATATACGAGGGGTTTGAGAAGTATTTTTACATCACAAAATCTCTGTATAGCATATTCGACTCATAATAGCATAAAAAACCTTCTTGGAAACCCAATGGATAAGGATACTTGATAAATCTGGTATATATTGTATCAAATGTCATGACTGTGAAAAGGAATACGTTGGCCAGACTCGAAGAACAATTTGAACTAGGTTCAAAGAACATGTAGCTCATTTTAAATATAATCGTTTTGAAAAATCGAGTGTGGCTCAACATATTTTAGACACAGGTCATAAAGTAGTTGTAGATGACTTAAAACTTGTAAAAGCTGTGTCAAATAATAGGGAACTAAACAGCTTGGAAAGTATCTTTATTCACTTGAATAGAGATAAATTAATAAATTCAGACAGGGGTCCTATACCTAGTTCGCCATTGTTTGACCTGCTTTAATTAAAACATGTTTTTTACGCTTCAGTGATCAAAATTCACTGAGGTGTGACGAACAATGGGTATATATAGGCTAATTTTTAACATGGACGTCACTTCCACTAGTGATTTGCTTGGACAATATCCAGTAAAGATACTATGAAGTGCTAATCTCTTTTCTTTTTAGTTTCTACTGAAGATGGCAACTTAGTTGCTGAAATACGTATTTAGGTTCTAAAATACTTGTTGTGGTTAGGGGTTTATAATTTTATTATATCTATATATATATATATAAATATACAGAAATCTACAATATTGAACTATAGCGGGGATGTTAAATTACGGTAATTAATTTTTTTTCGTAAATTATCGTTGAAATTAAAATTGTTAATTTCAAATATTAAATTACCATGTAAATAAAAATTAAAAATTGTAAATTATTAATCATTAATCGCTCTTTTTAATATACTTGTTGGTTAAATAACTATTACTGCATAGGTACTCGATATTATTTGCATTATTGGTGATTAATTGTTTTGCTATACGCATTTAAAATAAATAAATATTTGATAGTTTGGTACAAGAAAAAGTGTACTTCGTTATCGTTTCTGATTGGAATTGAAGTTGTAAATACTAACTGTTTCCTTGAACATAGATTTTTCAAATATATGCCTTTTGCACGAAATAAATAGACTTTCATCAACCAATAAATAATATTAAGAAGACTAAGAAAGATTACTTACATTCTTATGGTTAATAAAAGAAATCTTACGGTGAAAGAAGATACCAAACAAATGTTCTGTATGACCCTGTACAATACAACAAAATATTCCAAATTTAGGAGTACGTTTTTGCTAGAAACTTACCAGCCTATATTAAAGGAACGCCTATTTTGTTAAACTTTGATGTTAAGTAGCTTTCGTAATCTCTGACGACTTTCATAATTTTTTATTCATATTTTACATCCGATTACACCGCGTAAACTACAAGGATAGTTTTGATCTGATCGATATTCTCAACATTTTGTTTTTGGTTCATTCCCATATCTGCATATTTTTAGAAGATCCATAATTTAAAGTAAACCGTTGCAATTTCAATTGCTGTTCAACCTTGCAGCGAAGGTTACTTGATTAAAAGTGTTTTTACTATTGTTTTCAGTACTAACAACGAATTAATTTAAAGATAATGACCAGAAATTTACAGATAAACAGAGGGATAAAAAACTAAATTATCCTAAGCGAAACTCAACGTGTATGTGATACTTTAATAATGTGCGATGAAATAACAGCACTTGTTGAAATAACAGCAAGTCGACATGGAATCTAAATGATACGTTTCAAAGTTCGGTTTTGATCCTTGCAGCATATTCAGCCTACCAGATTTTTGCCAGTTTTTCTCGACCAAAAACAATGCAACATTTTATGTACTTACAAATGTGTATCTCCTACAAAAATTCAGATATTTGGATGAATTACAAAATATGATAAGATGTTGAGAATTGATATTGTTTTTGTAACTGAGCACTTGAGAACATGGGAGAGAACTACTTCGTTAGTTACCCCACAGGATGTCTCAAACTTAGTCGAAAAACACCATTTTTTTTTAATAAGCTGGAACATTATTTTCTTTATCTTTCAAAAGTAAGTAAGTTTACTTTACATGTTCTGAAAAAATAGTGGAAATTTGTCAAAGAATACAAAAGTCATTGATTCCAGCAAGGTTGGTTATCTATATCAATTCAATTTTGTCAAAAAAATACAAACATCCATAAATTCCTTATGCAATAAACAATTAATATTATTCATCAACGTACAAATATATCAAATTACACCATTAGACAGAATGGGTAATTCATAATTTTTTGTAAAAAATACTAATTTGGAAAACCGGTGGTATTTTTTTAAGTAATTCTGTAAAAATTCAGTAAAATAATATTTCCTAAAAAACGGGACTATTTTAAAACTCCGCGGGACAAAATGTGAAAAGTCGGGACTGTCCCGCCAAAAGCAGGACGTCAGGTCACCTTAGCCGTGAAAGTCTACGTACTAACATATAGATAATTATTAATAGTTAAGATAATTACCTAAGACGACTACAATACGATCTCTTCGTAATCTTATAGCCAAGACGGGATCCTTAAAATCAAGTTTTATCGGCGTTGTCTTATTCAAATCGTCCCATATAACAACTTTATTCGGGGAATGCAGCGGTTTATCACCTCCTCCAACAAGTGCGAGATAATTACACTTAAACAACATTTCGATATAACTTAAGCCCCCTTCGGCAAAATCCTGCCTTTGTTTTTCTTTCAAAGGGTCACAATTGTACACCCTGTACCCTGTTTTAGTAGCACACGCAAAACAACCTGCAAAAAATCGAAAATAAACACTTATCAATCACTTTTGTATCGCCTTGTATATCAGATAATTGATCATAACATATTTTTACCTTGGTCTTGGTTAAACCCAGCGTACAATAACCCATTCCCGTACGAATGTTGAGCGTCTAGATTCATTTTGATGGTTGGAGACGGTTTCAGGACATAACAAGAGGATTTTTTGAAATATTAGTGGTCCAAATCACAATAACAAAACGTCGACATAACCTGCAATAGTGTGTTGACAGTTGGCAACCAACATAGCGGTTTAAAAACCGGTACGTAGAATGCGGAATGTCAGATAAAAGGTCTAATCGAAAAATGACCTAACAATACTTGTCTTTGATAGTGTAATCTTTCGGGGTTCGAAGGAACAACAGATCACGAGAAGTATTCTTGTTGTGTTATGTTATCGCTTATAAATGTTTATTTTTAAATTCGATTGTCGTGTTTCATGTGACATACATACTTCGTAAAGTCAATATTTTTGTTATTTGTAATAACGGCGACATCTGTGGTGAGCTGGTTGAAGCTTTGTGAAAATAGGTTATGTGTCGATATTGTAGGTTGTATTCTTACCTCTTGAATGACCTGGTTATATTTTGATCTGATTTTGATGGTTGATAACTTTTGAACTACTGCGCCGATTTTTATGATTTGTTCGACAGTACAGCATGAGGATTTTGTATTTACCTTTGCAATATATGTGCTATCAGAAAACTCTCAATTAAGTAACATTTACAGTAATTTCCAACTATGTACATTTAAATTGCAAAACTTCATTTATATGTAGCGGTATATCTCTACAAAAATTTAGGTACTTGATCAAAGATGATGTGACACTATAAAATGTTTCTGTAGCCATTAATGCAGTTAAAAGATCTACCAGTAAAACAATAATGGGTTGCGATTAGAAAAACTGTCGATGACAGTCATAACAATTTACGGGTCAAAATTTATTTTTGCATGAAATATATTACATTATTTCTTTATAATATAAGTTCACGAACAACATTTTATCATATATAAGCGCATCATCTTTATATTTTGTTAATTTTCCGTTCGTTTTGTGTCTTTAATTATGTCCGAAATTGATAAAGTTTATTTATTTTAAAATGTATATTTGAGCACACGTTTTGTTATTTATTATATTTACAATAGTCTCTATACAATGCGAATGACAATTGTCAATATCTGTAAACAAACTCAAGAGACTAATAAAGAATTATTATTATGTTTACAATTTTTAGATAACATTACATCGAAACATTTTATCTACATAAATGCATCATATTTTTACAGTTTAAAGACAACATTTGATTAACAATTATTTATCTACAAGATGATATTTTTCCGATAATAAAAACACGGGGGTGTCGGATGTTTGATTTTGATAAAATTAAAAGATAATAAATAATAGCTTAATCTTAAAGTGGCACTTAAAATATTTTAAGAGGAGTATTATTTCTATGACGTAAGGTTAAATAAAATTAGTTTTTTCCTGTTACTTATTACAAAGCAACATTAGATTAATAGACCAGGCAATAGAGATTTTGGCGTGGAAAAAATACTAGCGGGAAGCCGACGATCCCAGGTCACGTGGAACAGTCCGTAGATGTATTGTTATGTGTTTCCTACTGGCAAATATCATTTCTTAATTTGTTATAAACAAAAACCTCAAAAAAACGTGTTTTTTTTCGTTTTTCGCTTGTAAAAACTGAACCGATGGAGCAATCTTGATGCTTTCAACAGGCGAATTGTAGAGAATGAAATGACGAAAAAAACGAACCATGCACGGACTCGATTAAATTAATATTAACGGAGGAAATTCGGAAAAACCGGAAAAATCTGCGTTTTTTTCAAAAATTCTTAACTCCATCGTTTTCAAAGTTGTAGCGGAGGTTTTTCGCGTGAAAGAAGCTATTGATGGGTACTTTGAGTGTTGACAACCCAGGCGTTTTCCAATGATTAGTTTTTGCACAATTGCGATTTGAATATTTGTATGCAATATGATTCGACGAGCCTGGATGCGTCGGAGGTGGTCCGATTTTAATCTTTTTTACGTATTTCGAAAGTAGAAGTATTGTGCTACAAAACGTCTATTCTAATTTTGCGTTAAAATGTTGCAAAATAGGTGAAAAATGCTTGCAAACATGACCGAAAACTGCCGCGCGCTCCAAACCGATCGAGCAGTGGGGGTAGGCGGTCGACGCGGGGGAGCGCGTGTCTATATACAAGCGCGGCGCACGTATTACTATATATACGTTTACCCTGTAATCGCACACTTCCCCCATCACTCGACCACTCTAGCGGGCGCGGGCGTTTTCGCTCATGTTCTCAGTAGTTTATTATATACCCACTTAAACGGGTCTTATCGAAAAATCAGAATAGACGTTTTGTTGCTGTTCACGTCTAGGTTCCAAATCCGTTTTTTAAATTGGAATCGAACGACCCCAAACGCATCCAGCTCTCCGCAGAAATATTGCCAAAAGAAAATTCAAATGAGGATTGTGCGAAAACTATTAATCCGACCGAATCCAGGTTTTGCACACTTAAAGTACATGTGAATAGCTACCACTGTGCAAGCTGTTAATAAATATAACAAAATAATAAAAATGGCGGAGTTGTAAATTTAAAAAAAGAAAATAAATTTCCGGTTTTTTCAGCTTTTCTCCGGTTCTAATTATCTGATCGGATAGTTTGACCTGTCATTCTCTTCATAATTTAATTCTCTACAGTTCATCCCGTTGGGCCATTAAGATTGCTTCAATAGTTTTTCTTTTACAATAAAAAAAGTAAAAAAAACGCATTCTTTTTGTTGATAATTGTTTCGAGTAGGAAACATACTGGGAATATACTACGGACTGTCCTGCATAGGATGGCACAGGCGGCTTCCTGCTAGTCTTTATGTCAAAAAAGCAATTAATTGTAGCTCTATTGCTTGGTCTGTAATAGGATAATTCCAGGTTCCTATGACCAAAACAACACCATAAGAGTCTTTAAATATCAAAACCTCGTCCATCAAATTAGATTCGCCCATGGCGTCATTTGATCTAAGATGAACATCGAAAACATTTCTTCCTGTAACTAGATGAAAAGTCTTGGACGATTGTACCAGGAAACAAAATAAAACCACGATATATAAAGATATAACAAATTTATTGATTTATCATACAAAAGTAACAAGTAACAATCAAACAACACCCAAGTCAAAACAATCAACCACGTGAACTTTTCCTATCGGTAACAAACCTAAAGAAAAACGACGAGATTATACCAAGTCCAAAGATAAACAGGTACGGGATATACTTCAACTTCAACTCAAACTGCGTGTTGACCAAAGCCTTGCTGAGCATGTTCAACTTGGCCTCACTATACGGCGGATACCTCCCACTCATGATCCTTTCACCAATCGGGCTCAAATTCTTCACCAAGATACTCTTCTTATGCACAAAAGTATCAAAGGTATATTTACCATGGTACTGCCCCATACCACTCGGCCCAACACCACCGAACGGCAACGTGGACACACCCAGATGCATCAAGGTATCATTAACACAAACACCCCCAGAAGAAGTATTCCTCAAGATGTTATCGATGGTTGGACGATCCTTCGAGAAGATGTACAAAGCCAAAGGCTTCTCGCGTTCTTTGATAAACTTGATCGCGTCTCTGGAATCGTTCGCAACGACCACCGGAAGGATCGGTCCGAAGATTTCTTCCTGCATGATTGGGTCAGTTGGTTTGACGTCAACTAGGATCGTTGGCTCGATATATTTCTCTTTGGCGTCGCTTTTACCACCAACAGCGACTCTTCCGTTGTTTTCTAACAATTTCGAGACTCTTTTGAAGTGGTTATCGCTGACTATCCTGCAGAGATCAGGAGACGACTGTGGGTCATCACCGTACCACTCCTTCAAGACCTCTCTAGCTTGGTTAACGAATTTTTCTTGGGTTGTTTTCGAGCAGAGGATGTAGTCTGGTGCTATGCAGGTCTGTCCAGCGTTCACGCATTTCCCCCAGAGGATCCTCCTGGTGGCGACACCTATATCAGCGCTGTCGTCAATATAAACAGGACTCTTCCCTCCCAGCTCCAAAGTAACCGGTGTTAGGTGCTTATTAGCAGCTGCGTGTACGATCTTACCAACTGTGGTGTTACCAGTGAAGAAGATGTAGTCAAACCTCTCCTTTAACAGGTCTGTTGTTTCTGGGATTCCCCCGCAGACCACCTGGTAACACTCCGGATCCAGATACTTCGGTAGCACTTTTTGGATAAACTCAGCCGACGCTGGTGATATCTCCGATGGTTTAATCACAACGCAGTTGCCAGCTGCTATGGCACCGGTGACTGGTAGGAACATTAGGTTTATGGGATAATTCCAGGCTCCTATGACCAAGACGACACCGTAGGGGTCCTTGTAGATCATGGCTTCGTCCATTAGGTTAGCGACTGGTTTTGATGGTTTTTCCGGGGCAGCCCATTCGCGGAGGTTCTTCAGCTGTTCTTTGACGTCCAACTTCAACAGTGCTATCTCTGTTAGGGTGCTCTCGGTCTTGCTCTTGTGCAAGTCTTTCATGAGAGCGTCCAGCATGGCCTGTTCGTTTTCGTCGTACATCCTCATCAGGCTTTTGAGTTGCCTCTCTCGAAATTCCAGCGAAAGGGTTCGACCAGAGTCGAAGGCGGCTCTGGCTGTGTTGACGACTTGAGCTGGCGTTTTGACCATGATTGCTGATGGGGTGACTGCAAAGAAATAGGAATGGTTTTTAGGTTGGCCAAATCGTAAACAATTGTAGGGGAATATGTTAGATTTATAGTTTTGGTTAGTTGTACCAATAACCCCTTCGTGGGGGTTGTTTAGTAGGCTAGTCAAATTTAGTTTGTTCGTGATTATTACCTTAATTATTGTCTTCAATATCATAAAATTGTATTTACTCGCCAACTAAACGCAATGCAAAAGATCACATGTCTTAAATTTTAAATCTACATAAAACACGAAACAACCGCTTACAATGAGAAAATGGGGGGAAAACTTACAGTCAATAAGTGTACGTAGTGTACGTAGTGTACAAACTCAACAATCAAAAACCACAGCTCACACTAATAATACATTAAAATTAGAATTTCTTAGGATATATATATATCAATATAAATGACACATGCGCGACCTATTAAATAAAAAAAAAATGGAAGGTCTAAATACAAGCATATAAACTAAATTTGAATGTATACAGGTCGTATCTAGATTGTAGACTACAGGTCGGTCAGAAAGTTAAATACGAAAAGAGTGGTTTGAAGGAAAAGTTAGTCTGATCGTTCATTAACGTAGCGTTGGATGTCTTTTTATATTTTTTATTTCGTACAGTTCCAAAAGGTCCATTTTAAAGCCGGTATTACACCTACAAATTAATTTGGTGTTTTCGTAAATAATTTTATGTCCAGTCTCTTGTGTTTATATACATTAGATGAGGAACAATTTTTATGCTGTGAAAGTCTTTTTGAACACAACAAAAAATTTAAAAAAATTATTAGGTATATGTATTCCATATGTCGATTGCAACTTTTTGCTATTATGCTATTAGAAACACCTGTAGATATTGAATAATATTGAATAAAAAATTAATTAACAGTAATACAGTTACTAATTGCGATGATGACAGCAATTTTTCACTGATTGGATATATTAATTATACAATTTTCAAAATTGCATGTAATATAACTCATTTTATTGCTAAAATTACCGATCATACTGAATTGCCTAGTTCATTATAGTACATTACTTGGCAAGCATATAACTAAGGATAGAAATCGTGAGCATGAAAATGTAAACATGCGAGCGATTTATACCCGTTGTGTGCGAGTCGAATACGACGGTTTATCTACGACTCATAAATTCCATTTTATATCAAATATTTTAAATGTATTTGTCAATGACCGCGAAGCGAACTGTCACATAACTGTCATCCACGTAGGTTTTTGACAGACTTTGACACTAGCGTTGGTTAATGTTTACAGTTCGTTCAAATAATAAAGTCATTATTTGAACGAACTGTTATTATTATACAACGCTCGTGTCATTATAATCATTGGCGTGTATCATGATGGGAATTGTATATTGTATGTGAGTCGTAGATAAAATGTTTTGCCTACGACCGTATGTATAAATGTCCCTTACGTCACGGACTGCTTCACTCGTATATTGCTTATAACAAACATGTGCTTTTGGTTGTACTTTTGTGTTTTTAACGCACGACAATGTCATCACAACGCAAAAATAGATACATATTTTCCTATTTGATTATAATTTCCCTCTTCTCACAACTGTAGGGTATTTGACTGTATTAAAAATATGGCTTGTATTATAGTCATCCTAATAGATTACAGTTTAAGAAAACTATTTGTTATTACTTTTCAAAAAAAATATGCTTTATTTCTATTAAAAACCAAAACTAAAATTGAATTTTAATCACATCCTATCACGTGATTGAAAACGCTCTGTGATTGACTTAGTCTCCAGTGACGTCATTCGTTAGTACGCTTAGAGCGCGTTCGGTTTGTCAGGGTAGGGTATGGGGAGAGCAATGTTCAGATAACTTGGGTCGGCTGTCTCTCTCTTATATGCAGATAAACGCCGTATGACGTTAGTCCGCCTATTATGCAGCGCGTCACTCTCATCGTACAATACCGGGTTATCCGAACGCGCTCTCATGCTTCTCCGGTTTGAATTTAATAGCACTAAAGTGCCATGTAAGCATAACTTTGTAGGTAAGGATAGCCCTAACCTTAAGCTGTCAGATCAGATAATACCTGGCTCTAAAATACGATAGATGACTTATTCTAGTCAGTTGTACTTACGTCGAAGTAATCTTCACAACAAAAAACACTTGTATTGGCCGCTATTTATTTCATTTGGATTTCTACGAGCCAACCACTTTCTTCGCAGTTTCAAATCTTGCGGAACAGTTAGAAATAGTTTATCCGGAGTTTTTCTTGACGTATTTCCGCATTGTGGATTTATACACCATTTATAACCCATTTTTATGTAGAAATTGTGAAAACAACACATCAAACAACACAATTACCAAACGGCGACGATGCCGATGCTGACAGACCATATGGGCCGATTTGACATCTACTATCGGGTGACGTCACACAACAGAAAGTATTGTTTTGAGGAAAAAATAATGAGGAAATAATTACGAAAAATAATGCATTTACGATGTAGAGTTAACGAATAAACACACTAAGATGGTTTTCCAATAATAGTCAAATACCCTACTGTTAAATATACTAACCTAACCTAATACATCAATTTCTGTCGTAATATTTCTCCTTTATTTAGAGTAAGTTATTGGATCTGTAATTGTCGGTCGTAGGTAAAATTGTGTACAATACTCGAGCTGTAGCGCATATTACGTGCTCGTGAAAAAAAAAACAAAACTCGCCGCTATGCTAACTACAGCTCTTGTAATGTAATATACTATTATAGTGAATAGTTTAAGTAACTCTGCATACAAATTTATATATGTACTTTTCTTAAAATTAGCTTTTTCTGTCACCAGAATTTCGAAAAAATAAATAAAATAAATTGCAGCATGACTGTGTTGGTTTTTTTTAGCAAAACCGGCATTTTCTCAAGGATGGACTCTAACCAGATTTATCAACAAACTAATTATACATGTTTTTGCAGATATCATGTTGGCTGACGTGTAAACACATAATGATTCAGTAGTAATCTACTGTTCGAGTGCCTTCGTGATAAGTATTTTGACCTGAATAGTTGTTTTCGAGCAGAGGATGTAGTCTGGTGCTATGCAGGTCTGTCCAGCGTTCACGCATTTCCCCCAGAGGATCCTCCTGGTGGCGACACCTATATCAGCGCTGTCGTCAATATAAACAGGACTCTTCCCTCCCAGCTCCAAAGTAACCGGTGTTAGGTGCTTATTAGCAGCTGCGTGTACGATCTTACCAACTGTGGTGTTACCAGTGAAGAAGATATAGTCAAACCTCTCCTTTAACAGGTCTGTTGTTTCTGGGATTCCCCCGCAGACCACCTGGTAACACTCCGGATCCAGATACTTCGGTAACACTTTTTGGATGAATTCAGCTGACGCTGGCGATATCTCCGATGGTTTAATCACAACGCAGTTTCACTGCGTTGGTTTTTTTTAGCAAAACCGGCATTTTCTCAAGGATGGACTCTAACCAGATTTATCAACAAACTAATTATACATGTTTTTGCAGATATCATGTTGGCTGACGTGTAAACACATAATGATTCAGTAGTAATCTACTGTTCGAGTGCCTTCGTGATAAGTATTTTGACCTGAATAGGTCACTTGATTAAACGCATTGTAGTTTTAGCCAGTCATTTTGTTCATTAAAAAAAAAAAGCATGTGACAAAAACATCCTTATTTTGACGGATAAATTGTATAGACCAAACTAAATTCAACTTTAATAATTGTATATATACTTATAGATAATTAGACAATACAACTTCAAAACTAGATAGTTATCAACAGAATAAGTTTAAAAATAAACCACTCTGTATGTACCTACGTACAATGTACTAATGTTGTTATCTGTTTATCTATTGCACTTATCATGAGAGAAATAATTACCTATCTAAATATACAATAACAGGAAAACAACGAATACATACCTGTTTTGGTACAAACTTTAGGTACTTCTATTGGTGCAATTTGAAATGGTTTGTCAACAACAACAATCTGGCTCAGTTTCTGGTAGAAACTGACGTTGAGCCTCAAACTCCTGCAAAGAAATTAATACAGTTTTTTGAGGAGTTGTGTGTATTATGGTCAATAAGTTGACATTACACTGCTATAGCACAACTAACGTCGTTATATCTTCAACTAAAATTAGATTAAATGGAGTATGCGCAAAAGTACATACACGTACATATGTGAGCAAACACAATGATATTCAATATTTGTAAATCACGGAAACAAAGCACAAGAAAATATTAGCGTTTTACTACAAATATGTTTGATGTAAGTATTGTTCTGAATCCTACCTCAAGTTATTTAATTAAATTAAATGATTTATTTTGAGATTTGCATGATTTATTTTGTTCCACTGAACTATAGTTTCGTCAAAGTCTCTCCAATTTTAGGTTAAATAACAAAAATCACTCGTCATTGAAACATATAAGATCAATTCAAACCTTATCACAAAACTAACCTACCAAAACACATAAACAGAAACTAATTTATTGAACAATCGATAAAGGAATTTGGTATTACATTCACAAGTAATTTGTGTCGTAATTTATAATGAAACTACAAATTTCATGGCATCACAACAGCAAATAATTTAAAAAATTAAAGTTGGATGTGTTCCTTACAAATAAATATACAGTATATCTCTACGGATTGAGGTACACAGAGGAAACAAATTTTTATTGTGATTCTTCAAAAATGCCAAACTCCTAGTTGTGGGTTATTCCGCAGTAACGTGTCACACCCGTCACGCCCGTTTAACGACTATACATAAGCAAAGGGGACTTTTATTATTATTTTCGTGCAACATTATAACAAAGAGACGACTCATGTGTTAGAATTGTTGTAGATAGATGTTCAAACTGATAAGTTTTATGAAAAACCTTTTTAAATAGCCGTGACGGTCGTTACCAGCACAGCGATCTCTTGGTTTTGGTAACCTAAAATTAAAAATTCGCGGAGTGACCCTAGTGTAAAGTTTCTATTCTAATAAAGTTAATAAATAATTGTAGTTTTTATGTGAAATTTAGGTTAGCTACTATTATATTGATTGCATCGTGTGTAATAGCTAGAATAAGCATATAAATAAGCCAATAATCTTGTCAAAGACATTAATAACAATAATGGGAGTTAAAATCAAAGTGCTACCTGACAATGTCATACAAACATTTTCCTAATTATATGTAGATATTGTGAGATCACAAGATGCCAACTTCGTATTTTTAATTTTAGAAAAATATCAAAATCTATGAAATTAGAAGTTCTAAATACCTTTTATCCCAAAAATTTATATATTGGGGTGAATCATGATACAAAGTGATGAGAATAGATGAATATTTGTAATTTTGGTTCTCCCTGTATAATACCTAACCATTTTTATGGCTATATTCGAAATAAGCACGTCCAAAGTCAAGGTCTATAAAGAGAGAGGTTATCCAGCTTGCTATGTTTCCTATAGTCCACTTTATATACCCCCCTCAGATCCCTATATGCTCTATATTCGTGACGTCACTAGAGTCCAGGCCACTTAGCAGTTCGCATCACGTCGCTTGCATCGCCCGTTAAGTTTGTTCAAAGACGTTTAATTATTGCCAGCTCAGCTCGTTATAGGTTTTTTAGTGAATTAGAAAGGTTGCTTTTGTTCGTGTTTAATCGTTATTCTGCGTTTATATTGTTATATTCAATAGTTGATAGTTTTACGTTATTGGTTGTTTTATTAGTGTAGTATTTTATGTAATTAAGTTAGTAAAGGTAAGATATTAATTTATATTGGAAATTACATTATTCTAAATCATGTATCAATTTTAGATGCCTATGGTTTGCTCCGTACCGGGTTGCGGTATGGGGTATAACATTTCAACATTGGATTAACAATATAATATTTTACTTTTCCACGTGATCAAAGTTTAAAGCAGAACTCATCCACAATTGGGACATTACTCATACGAAGACCAGCAAGAGCACCCATACTCCCTTCCATCCTGGATACGTCATTTATCTTTTGACGGCCTAAGAAATCCGTCGGAAGAATTTAAACGCTTGTTTAATAAAATGAATTAGCAAGTTCGAAAGACTTACGGGGGATGGGATTAATAATTCGAAAAGAATTAGCAGTAAATTAAGAAGAGAACTTTTAAAACAGGATCCAATTATTGATACCATAGTTTTGAAAGCTTTTGTCGAGCAAAGAATATATGTACGGATAAATTTTTTTAAATTTTACTTTTCAACAGCAAAAAAATCTAAATATTTAACGAAGAGTAGCCGATATTAAAAATAAAATTACAACAAAGATGAGAAAATTTGTACAATAAAGCTTCTTACTGAATTTTTATTTTTTCTTTGTACGTATGTTCTAACCAAATGTTGTAATCGGGACAAGCCAATGAGCGGTTTAATAAGCAAGTTGTACCAATACTACCAATACTGATTTAGTTATAGTTTTTCTATTTATTTATCTGTAGAGTCTGTAAACCAAACATTCGACTTCAATTCCTGATAATTTTAGTGTTTCAACCCCCAATTTGCATGGTTGCAAAAATTTGTGGTTGCCGTTATACCACCTTCGACTCCGGCTCTTGACTTTGTTTGTAGGTTGACTCCACTCACTGAATTTCTGCTAAATTTTGATTCCAACTGCAGAGACCTGGTTTAGCACAACACATTTCTTTAATCGGACATACATTACATACTAATGTACTTATTCAGCATTATTAACAAATTATTGAAATAGCATGTTGTGATAATCACATTCATCATTTTTTTTCCATCCTAATCATTTAAAAATGATCACAATAAAGATGCATTTATTTTTTCAATATAATTATGCACCTACTTAACCTAAATCATACAACGAAATAAGCATTCAAATTGGTGGCAGCGCCCGACTCTAGTGACGTCACGATCTCCCTTTACCCCTCAAACTGAGAAATCTCGTTTCTGGATAACCTTACTACTTTATAGACCTTGGTCCAAAGTAACCAAAAAATGTATATTTATAGGTTAAAGTTTGAAAATAACGTTTGTAAAATTTTAGGTTTGAAGTAATCTACTTTACCGATATGGAATTTCGTACATTTTGACTCAAATTTGACAGAACTAAAATACCCAAATCCAAAATATCTTATTATACTAATCTGTTTCAATGCATATTATACGCATTCATAATTAATACTTATTGCCTGAGAAAAGTTAGGTTATGAGCAATATACGTCTGTCAATAATAAGTTAATCAATAGTAATTATAAATAATAACTAAATTATGATTTACCTTAGCAACCTTGACGGTAATACCACAACGCTGAACACCATTTTTTTTAGTTTTCAATAATTACACGTTTCTTAGCTCAATTATTCAGAAACGCATTATAGAAAAAAAAATTTAGGTACTTAAGTGCTTGTTGTAGAATCACCTAGGCAACCAATTTATCTCAATTTTATCTCGTCTACCTAGGCACTAGATATAAATAAAATAGACACATACATACCTGATTTTTGGATCAATTTATTTTAATTTCTATTGATGTAAAGAAATAAGTGCTGGTTTTTGTTATTGTATAAATAGTGCATTCAAGGCAAAATAAAGAAAAAAACACCGTTTATATTCATTCACTATCGTAACAGTGTTTAGCGAACAGTTAAGTCAGATATTGTCGATGTTTGTGTTAAATATTCAATGAAAAAGGTAGGTATGGATGTTATATTAAAAAACAAGAAGGCGGTTAACGGTATCTTTATTATTATAACAATAAAACAAAAAGAAATGGAATGTATATCTTGTAAATAGAATGTATATCCTGTATGTTAATATATATAATAACGTTATAAGTTACGTATATCCATCACCTATACGTATAAATAAATTTACGACTAATTAGACTTATAATAATGAGTATTAGCGAAATATTTAGCGCCCACAGCGAAAAATACAAACGCGGACATGCATAACAGACGTTTCAACGGTACAAAATTCCGTTTCTTCAATAATTCCGTCAAAACAGCTAGTTTAAAATTAGAATACGGCGGATACCTTGCCGATACCAAAGTCTCCACTAACGGATTAAAATTTTTCTGTAAGCACGCCTTTTTATGCGTAAAAGTCTCAAAACTGTACTTCCCGTGATATTGCCCCATGCCGCTGAAACCGACCCCCCCAAACGGTAGACTATGCGTCATAAAATGCATCAAAGTATCGTTAATAACAACGCCACCAGCGGAAACATCGTTCATAAAATTATCGATGATTTTCTGGTTTTTCGAGAATATATAGAGCGCTAACGGGTGTTCACGGGATCTTATAAAACGAATAGCTTCCTCGTGCGTTGCTACAGAAACAATCGGTAGAATCGGCCCGAAGATCTCTTCTAGCATAATAGGGTCATCGTATTTTACGTCTGTTACGATCGTAGGTTCGATAAAACGTTCGGAACGGTCAGTTTTACCCCCAACAACCACTTTACAAGATTTTAGTAATAATTCAAGGCGATCGAATTGTCTTTCATTTATTATCCTGCAATAATCCGGAGAATTTTTTGGGTTCTCCCCGTAAAATTCTTTTAAAACCCGTTTTGCAATCGTCACGAACTTCGCTTCAACATCCTTCGTACATAAAATATAATCGGGGGCGATACAAGTCTGTCCGGCGTTTACGCACTTCCCCCATAGAATTCTCCGCACCGTAACCTCAAAATTAACGGTGTTATCGATATAAACCGGAGATTTTCCGCCTAATTCCAACGTAACAGGGGTTAGGTACTTATTTGCGGATGCGTGGATAATTTTGCCTACGGTTGTCGAACCGGTGTAGAAAATATAATCGAAACGCTCGGTTAATAATTCGGTCGTTTCGGAAACCCCCCCGCAAACTACTTTGTAGCAATCGGGGTCTAAATACGTCAGAATTAAGCGTTCGATAACCTTAGCTGTCTCCGCGGCAACTTCGGAAGGTTTGACGATAACGCAGTTACCCGCAGCGATGGCCCCCGCCATGGGGGCTGCTAGGAGTTGTAAAGGGTAGTTCCAAGCCCCGATAATCAGGACAACGCCGTAGGGTTCTTTGTAAACGTACACTCCGTCGAACATGTTCGCGATGTCTTTCGCAGGTGTTTCCGGTTTTGTCCATTCGTCGATGTTAAATAACAAATTGCGGACTTCGTTTGTTAGAATGTGTATCTCGCCTAGTAAGGATTCCATCTTGCATTTGTTTAGGTCAGTTTTCAAAGCCAGCAAGATTTCTTCCGTGTTTTCTTCGTACATCCGCAAAAGATTCTTTAATTGCTTCACACGAAATGAAATTGGTTTTGTTTTGTTAGAATCAAAGGCCCTACGGGCCCCTTCAACTACGTCGTGGTAGGCCATGATTACTACCAAGTTTCTACAGTCTACAATCTACAAATTTAACAAAACACTATCGTCAATCAATTGTTTTATGTAGTTTTCATGGCTTACTTGTTCCAGAAAATCCGGTATCGTGTAGTAACTACGTTCAAATGAACTTGTTTTGCCAGATAATTTAATTTTTTCTGTGATTTTTTCCGTATCTCACTTTTATCTCCCCTACTCGAACGGTTTGAACTTTTATTAGATTATTCCATTGAATGGGCTCAATGTATATTTTATTTATTTAAAACGGTTGCTACGCGCATTCTTACTGACGCCATAGTCATAAAGGATGCAGTGGCCCGTAACCGTGTGTCATTTGTTTTGATTATGGGTCAAGACTTCGAGACATGCGATTAAAATCGTTTGGAATGTATTTATGAACAAATTAGGTGAATTAAAAGTTAATTATTATTGCGCAATGTTGGATAATATCCACCCAGGCAAGATCGTAAAGATAAGATAAAGTATTGATTTTTAGTTTTTGTTGTTTGTTTTGGTAAGCCGGTTTACACGATGCGTCAAAAGTTTTGGTACATAACCTATAAGAAAAAAAACACTGTTATCAAAGTTGTAGTTTGTAAAATTTTCAATAAAATAGTTGCCATGTTTTGTGTATATGAGTAATCGTTTTAAAGATAAGTAGGTTGTCAAAAATGAACGTTTCACAAAGCTACAGTATTGTAGAGTAGAGTTGAGTATATTTGGTTGCATATGTAGTGTACGACTATTTTTTACGCAAAAGGTCGCTTTTTTTGGTTTTAAATACACTGAGCGGCATAAAAAACGCAACACCTAAAATGATGACCAGTTTCAAACTGCAGTAACTTTTGAACGTATTGCTCGATTTAAATGAGGTTTTTTTTTTATTTGAAAGGTCCACTGTTTGCCAATATTTCTGTATGTGTGCTGTAGGTGTGAATAACGTTAATGCTTGTTTTCTTCCTACAGTTTGAAGCTTGCTGTGGGGTGCACCGACAAAAGAATTTAACTTTAAACAAAAGGAGCTTGTAGTCTCGACTGTTCTGATCATTTATGTTTTTTGTTCAAGTTTCTATTGTTGTTAACGTCAAAGTTACAAGATCTTAAAGATAACGCTGCTTCTTCGGCAGCGTCATCATTTTAGGTGTAGCTTTTTTTATGCCGCTCAGTGTAGATTCATGTGATATGTTTTGGAAATAAATATTTCTGAAGAAGTTTCTGATATATGTAATCGCGAAAAAACTCAATATTCCCCTTTTTCATCACCTATAAATAATAAAAGAATACATACTAAGTTCAATATCATTTTTTATTTATACCATCGATAAAATAAGTTATTTTACATCGTTATATATATATTATACAATATATCCTTACAAAAATATATTACAACTCTAACGTATATTATATACAAATATAATAAGATAATAATTATATATTACTATATTAAAAAAACAAACAATTATTGCAATTTATCACATTCGTTTTTCATTATTCACAAAATAAATCAGAGAAAAAAATGGAATGTACAGGATTATTATACTAATATTTTATACAACAAATATAAACATGTATATCAAAAAATAGTAACATAGTAAAAGCCAGTGAACTGTATATACTACGTAACTCTGGAAGGGACCCGCGCTTTATATTGGCTGGCGAAATTTGAGGCAAGCGCAAGCAAAAGAGACAGAGCGATGACGTGGGCTATGTGTCACTGTCTGACTACTGTGGGTATATAGCGGAAGGCACTAGTGTTTCTCTTTTTTATTTTATTCCAGCTGAACCCATTGTTTCCCAAATGTTTTTGATCTATTTACAGTGATTCTTTAACTGGGGTGCGGACAGCTTCATAACAAAAAGGTAAAAAAACGCAATAACCTGACGAGATATGCAGCTTTTGAAAATGCCTATTCGCTTACCATAAAAGTTATCAATATAACCCTAAGTTTCAACTGTCTTTTTCTCGATTTTTTTAATGTAACGATAAGTTTTGTGAATTATCTTTACGACAATTAACAGATCTATCAATATCAATACAAAAAATATGGGATTGCCATTTAGAAAGTGTGGATGACGTCATAAGTCGAAAACAATTGAAAGTAGGAAATTAAATTTGATGTAAATATGTATATTTTGATAATTAAAAATCGATGAAATTTTTCAAATAACAAACCGTTTCAGACATTTTGTCATGTTTCCTTACTTTACGCGCACAATGTATACACATATTTCGAATAAAAACAAATTTTAAAATGTAAAAAATGATTCATAAGTATTAATATTATCGAATAAATATAATCAGCATCATGTGGACTACTTTTAATGTCAGAATGCGTTTCCTTAATTCATTAATACAAAGAGCATTTAGTTATTGGACTGCAAATGTCTCAAATTAAGGAATAACTAATATAATTTGAGAGTACCATCGCGAGCATAAAAATCGGGGACAGCAAAGTGAAATTAGGCACTTATATTCTCAACAATTTTAGTTGTGTAACATTTACTTTGACAGTATTTGTTAACCTATGACGTCTAAACTCTGACAGTATTTGTCAACCTACAAATTTGTTCCGGTTTCATCAATTTTATACTTCGTGGTATTCTTGCCGACACTTAATTCAGTAGCAATTTCTCGAATGCTGATTCCATCATGTAGTCGAGTTTAAATTATTGCTTTCTGAAATTCATTCAATAGGGTATTCCGGTGTTTTTAAAATTGTCATTTTTTACAAAGTATGGGTGCTACTGTTTGCTACTTCACAAGTAAAATATCAAACATTGTTTTAAATTAAGAGAAATCGTTGTTTGAAGTTTGAATTAGGATTGGTCTTTGTGACGTCACAAAGACCGCTCAAAGTGAGCGACTTGACAACGTTGCTATATCTAGGGTGCACGTAGTAAATTTTTGTCTTCTGTTGTGTCAACGTTTAGAATCACTCGTTTGTTGACACCTGCTTTGGTTATTGAGGTTATATCAAACACTTGTTCAAAATGTATAAACTCCAACGCCGACATTGTTCTGTGCCGGGCTGTAACAGCAGTAGAACAGTAACTCCTGATAAGATTTTCTTTACATTGCCGACTAGCGAGATGAGAGATGTTTGGCTTCAAGTTTCAATAATCAAATCATCTCACAAAAAAGTTACCTTTATTCGTTGTCAAACAACAGGGTCGCCAACCGTCAACTTGCTGTCCGCTGTTGCCACCGCTACTAAGGATCGGTAATCATCGTGTATTTCCGAGGGTGGTCGGTGAATTCAAACGAAATGCACTTTTAGTTGCAATTATCTCATAGAAAAACTAAATCAAAAAGCTCATAGCTTAACTTTATGAATCCTCATAAATTGTACAATAGGTTAAACCGAATATCTGCTTAAATTTTGACATGACCGGAATACCCTATTGCGTCATTTTTATTTCTTACGTCAAAATTCACGATGACATTAATGTGACATGACAAGCGTACTGACATGGCATTACGAAGCCCAGTTTAATTAGTGCAAATTTGTTCCAATTAAATTGAAAAAGATATTACAAATCAAAACGTTAAATTCAAACCGCATACGGTCATAGTACCTCACTTATTTGCAGCACTTATATGTAGTATATACAGTTTACTGTAAAAAGCACTTTACAAAACGTCATGGTTATTAAAATTCTAATCCAGAGAGGGCACTGTGAGTATAACCTACAAAATCTGACATCGAAATGTCAAAAATAAACAAGTAACCAAAACAGGTTAGGAAGATCTTCCATTTTTTGTATGTCCGTTCATAGGTAGAAAAGTTTCTGCAGTTGGTGCTACTTCCTTCCATATGTTTACCAACTAAATAAAAAAAAAATACGGTTATACATGAAGTTATTTCTAAAATTATTAAAAACAAAAAAAATTACCTCAGTATGCGATCGTATTCTCAACGATATTAAACTGTTTAATATCGACGACAACGTCTCCAAGTAAGCGTGAACCAACTGTGTTTCCATATGGACGCAGTACAAGCTAAAATCTGATCGTAATTCCATATTTGATATAACGCTTTCCTGTGCCAGCATTCTAGATTCCAATTGCTCAACGCTCTCAGCCTATAAAATATTGATAAAAGATAGCAAATTTAATTTTTAAGTAAGGTAAACATCCCAAATTCAAACAATGTCCTAAATTCCGACAAATTTCTGTTCAGTTGGTTAAAATAAGAAATCTACAATATTGAACTATATTTTAGGACGTCCGGTTTGTTGATTTGACATTACACTTATCAACCAACAATCGGTTCTGATTCTACCAATGTTCTAACGGTCAGAATATAACCTAGAAGTTTGACTGATCTTGATAATAGGGTATTTGACTATTATTGGAAAACCATCTTAGTGTGTTTATTCCTTCACTCTACATTGTAAATGCATTATTTTTCGTAATTATTTCCTCAATATTTCATAAAAATCACCGTTAAAAATTGAATCACAAAAAGTCCCGCCAAAACGATACTTTCTGTTGTGTGACGTCACCCGATAGTAGATGTCAAATCGGCCCATATGGTCTGTCAGCATCGGCATCGTCGCCGTTTGGTAATTGTGTTGTATGATGTGTTGTTTTCACAATTTCTACATAAAAATGGGTTACAAATGGTGTATAAATCCACAATGCAGAAATACGTTAAGAAAAACTCCGGATAAACTATTTGTACCTGTTCCGCAAGATTTGAAACTGCGAAGAAAGTGGTTGGCTCGTAGAAATCCAAATGAAATAAATAGCGGCCAATACAAATGTTTTTTGTTGCGAAGATTACTTCGACAGTAAAAGTGACTAGAATAAGTTGTCTATCGTATTTTCGAACCAGGTGTTATCTGATCTGACAGCTTAAGGTTAGGGCTATCCTAACCTACAAAGTTATGCTTACATGGCACTTTAGTGCTATTAAATTCAAACGGGAGAAGCATAAGAGCGCGTTCGGATAACCCGGTATTGTACGGTGAGAGTGACGCGCTGCATAATAGGCGGACTAACGTCATACGGCGTTTATCTGCATATAAGAGGGAGACAGCCGACCCAGGTTATCTGAGCATTGCTCTCCCCATACCCTACCCTGACAAACCGAACGCGCTATAAGCGTATTAACGAATGACGTCACTGGAGACTGAGCCAATTACAGAGCGTTTTCAATGACGTGATAGGACGTGAATAAAATTCAATTTTAATTTTGGTTTTTAATAGAAATAAAGCATATTTTTTTTGAAAGGTGTAAAAGAATTGTGTAATATTAAAATACCTAAAATACTTACATCGGCACCCTTGATAACACCCTGTATTTTCCTCTTCTTAAGTGACAACATCTTCGCCAACGCAGTCTGATGGTCGTTCACCAAACCCTTTTCTAACCTCTCGCATAAATCCCGATGCCCCGTCAACACATCCAATAACAAATCTAACCTCTCACAAACTGTAATTTTCTCGATATTAGCGTGTTGCTCAGCCTTGCCGGATAACGTAATCAAATCACTTTAAACAAATAAAAAAAGAACCACAGAATTACAAGAAATACCAAAAAAGAAAATTTGAGGTTATGTACTTTGAAATTCCTGCAAAACCTTTCTGCATCGTCGCCCAATTTGTACTGGAGATTTGTCCGATGTTAATGGAGCCTAACGATTTTAGCTGAACTGATAACGTATCCGCGTCTCGGGCGTAGGATTGGCCCCGTTCTACGTTTGCGTCTGTCAGATGTTTCATCTTTGAAATTATGTTCACCAAGGAACGCACTTGTTCTCGGTTTGTAGCAAATTCGGAACAGTCCTTCGGTAGGAGCTCCTAAAACGAGAAAAAAAAATATTTTGAGGTTATAATTTTAATTTTTAGGTTAGAATTCTAATTTTTGGGTTTGGTTTGATATTTTTACTTATTTAATAAGTTTGTGTTGGTGCGTTGTTGTGAAAGGTCTTTTTTTAGTTATAATGTTAGTTTCTAGGTTAGAATTCTAATTTTTAGGTTAGGTTCGATATTTTTACATATTTCTCTATTACAAGCATAACAGATACTATAAATATCATAAATTTCGATAAAACTGCAATAAAATCGTTTTATAACCTCAAATACCTTTGCGTTTGCTGCAAATTCCGATGTCATGAATTCATCGGGGGCCCTCCGGAATATATCACGGATCCGGTATTGCACGTCTGGTTTCTGATCGGTTAAAAAGAATAAAAGGAGACCGTCATCGCATATTACAGGGTGTCTACAAATTAACGTCAACCAACGATGTAAGGCCCTCCTGCGGGACTCTAAGAAATGCGCGTCGGATACAATCTTTTTCGGGGGTAAACGAGGAATAATCCTGAAAAAAAAACATCAAAATTGTTAAAAAAAAAATTCTAACCTCAAAAAATTATAAACATAACCTAGAATTGTACGTACCTATAGGGAAAGCGACACAATAACAAGTCGTGTAATGCAACGAAATCATTGTATCTTCGTGTGACTTGGGAATTTCTACGGTTTGAGGTTACGATGTACTCGGAATGCTTCAAGAAAATTCCTTTTTTCTCCGGGACTAACTCGACGTTTATGGTATCTAGTAAGGTTATATCGGGGTACGATAAACCTAAATCCGCTGGGTTGCTCCTCAAACGGAATTTTATGTTTTTAATTGAGGTTACGTCAGAAATTTGCGGGACGGGATAGACTAAAATCGATTGTTTTTTTTAAGATTAACGTTTGTTTTTTGTAACTAACCTGTTCCATCGAAAGACTCAAATAGATTTTCACTCGGTTCTTTTCCTTGTTGTGCCCAAGCAAGCAGAGCTAAGGTTTTATAAAATTGCGTTCGAGTTATCCTATTTTCCGGAGAAATAATATCCCAAATACTTTTTAACGTCAAAGGATCTAATTTCGTGAGTTGTAGCAATTTTTGGTATATTTCCTTGTGAATTGGTTCACCATTTTCCGAGCAGATATCAAAAAATTCACGATACTGCGTTGGGATTGAGCCTAAAATTTGAGGTTAGGTTCCTCTGCTTAAGTTTATTGTTTTCATGTCAAACCTGCGCTTAAATTAGTTGTCATGGTGATGTAGCTCAAGAATCTTGTTTGCTAGTTTCAAGTCCCATGTAGAGTCGATCTCAATGCTGTATTGTTCTGGAATTTCTATTAAAACGCAACTAAAAATTGGAGAGGATAAAATTATAAGCGATAACTCGCGATATGGGCGATATCACTGGTGGGAGTCGACATATGATAATTTACAAAACCGGATGAAAACTGTTATTTAATAATTACGTGCCAGTGTTGGAAAGAATGATAGCATTAACCTTCAGAGTTCCCAGTAAACATCATTAGTATCAAATGTCGTCATTTTGAGATGAGATATACCGTTTTTACCGTTTGTTTGTCGCAGTTAGTCTCACGTACATAATAGCAGACAACTTTCACTTGGTATTTTTTGAAGACAATAATAAAGTTGCTGTAAATCTTTTATCTAGGTATCTAGTACCAATTTATTGGTTGTTAACGATTTGGGTAAGTTGTATGAACAACCCCTTCATGGGGGTTGTTTGGCACAGCTTGTTAGGTATGAAAGAAAAATAAGGACAAAATAATATAGCAAAACAATAGCGGAGATCCGACCTTGAAACCAAGTTTCTAAAACTTTTACTAAGAGAAGTTAGCGGCGAAACTTGGTAACCTAATAAAATTAAAAGCGCCAGAAGCACCGCCAAATGCCCTGTTTTTAAAGAAGAAGAAGTGGATGAGATGAAATGTAAATATGGCTGAATTTAATCTACCTGCATCCTCTATTTGTAAGAGCGGTGTTGTTTGTTTCTAGTATGGTTTCTCAATTAATGATGCGTACTTCAAAGTAGAGGTGAATATAAAAGTTTTTTTCAAACATAGCTACAAACAAAAACTAGTTATCTTGAACAAGGAACAAAAATATAAACCCTTGATTCATGGGCGCCGTTACATATGGGTAGGGGGGGGGGGGGCGCTTACCCCCCCCCCCTGGATTTCGAACCCAACTACCGCTACGCGAAAAATGAAAAAGACAGGAGTGGGCGAGAAATTTGTCACAATTGAAGACCGATAAATAGATCTGATCGATAATCGGTTATTATCATATCGGATGGATCTTTTGATCATAGATCAGGTGGATCTCGCATATCAAACCGAATTGAAAGCTATTTATTTTATTTATTTAACAGACAGGTCCGTCGCCGCCCGGCCTGTATGTAAAATATTTTCGCGGCTAGGCTTGAAAGTTATTAACTAAACGCCTAGCGGGCAATTAGCATCTTTCGTGTCCCTACAAAAATGCAAAAATGACATTTTTGTATAGTGAAGGATGAAAAAAAAATTACTAGATAAATGATGACTATTTCGATTATTATCGGCTATTGTCACCAATGTCAGTTTTATTAGATATTGCGATATTGCCCTCTCGTAACAGTCGCGAAAGAGCCACAAGATGACAAGATACGATATCTAAATTTTGCGCTGCAGTCCAAAATAAGTATTGTTGTATGCACTTTTATTTGATCGTACTTATTAGTTTCCATATCTTCACAATTTTTGGCACTACTGAGCAGTTTATCTTAATTACACTGGGTGTTAAACTAATAAGCGTAGAATATATAGATAAGGTATAATAGTCGCCAGATAGACGCCGTTTAGGAACTGCAGAGAGCCGGAATATTGTACCAACTTTAGAAATTGGTTTAGTAAAGTAGGTTGTATAAAGTATCATAGAATAACTATTTTAAAATCAAATAATTTAAAAAGATTTATAGATAACCCATTATTGGCCAAAATTGGTACTAAAATTACAAAACGGAGTTTCAAAGTTAAATAATAAAAAATTTCAGACAAAAGTTATTTGGTATTAAAAGGGCCATCCATGACAATAGACTCTCTATGCTGTTTGTAATATTGGTACGATGTTATGACTCTCTCCAGCGTTGACACAATACATTTCCATACATGAGTTCGTTCAAAAGTTAGTAGTTGACCTAACATTGTCGCCTTAAAAGTGTTCAAGTATAATAGTAAAATAAAAAAAATATTATTTCATCGTCGATTATCCTTAGCACAGAATTTTCAAATTAATCCACTTTTCTTTACATCTAGTCATTATTTCTCGTTAACGAGGTAAATTTGAAAATAATATTGTTGCCTTTTTATTGTTTATCAAATTGTTATTAAGATATTGTATCAGATTCTCGATGACCACGAGCTAGAAATTATTATAGGAAATTAACAACAATTTTCTCCTAACGTATTAAAAGGTAATAAAAAGGCTACAATATTGGTTGAAAAATATACAAAATCTTAAATTCTAGAATAAGAGTTCAATGATTCAGAAACAAAATATATTTACAAACAATTATTAATTAATAGTATATTATTTGACGAGCACATAACTAAGGATATAAATCGCGAGCATGGAGCGATTTATATCAGTTGTGTGCGAGTCGAAAACAACGTTTTATCTACGACTCATAAATTCCATTTTATATCAAATCTTTTAAATGTATTTGTCAATGGTGGCGAGGCGAAATGTCAAATAAGTGTCATCCACGTAGGTTTAGACTGACTTTGACAGTACTTTCGTATAATGATGACAGTTCCATCTAATAATGATGTCATTATTTGAACGAACTGTCATTATTATACAACGCTAGTGTCATTATAATCATTGGCGCGTATCATGATGGGGATTATATAGTCATAGATACGTATGCAATGAACTTATTATATGTGAGTCGTTGATAAAAATATTAATCCCACATTAATAAACGCTAGAAAGACTTGAAATTCAACGAATATCAATATATAATAAGTAAGTGTTGTCGAGCATACAGGGATCACGATTATGGATGGCTATTAACACGCAAAAATGTGAACAAAAACATTTCACTACCTTAAAGCGATAGAGATTTTTCAGAGTGTATGCAAAATAACACAAAACTAAAATGCTGCAAAACAGTTAATGGCATAGTCCTTAATATTACGTAACCAGTTAATACTAAAAAAAAATTTAGCCCCCCCCACCCCTGGAACATTTTCAAACGGCGCCCATGCCTTGATTATGTATACTACATATAATACATATTCAAAGTATAAATTAAAGAAATAAACAATAAGAAAACTAACCACCGTTTTAACAATATATAAATAAATTGGTTTGAGCCCATTGTGCAAAGTAAATGGATATTGTAGAAAAATAGCTTCTTATATCTTTGCAATTGTTTATTAATTTACTATGTGGACATGTTTCGACAGTTTTAAACTGTCATCTTCAGCACATAATAGTCAAATCCGAAGCACAAACGGAACAAGCCGAATTTCCGAATTTGAAATTTGATTTTGAGATAATTGCTTGCTGTTTTAACTTTTGACTAGTCCGTTTTACCGATAACATTGTCTGGAATGACATTTTAACCTGTAACATTTTTGCCTCCAATTGCTACAAGTCTTTGCGGTGGCTTTCCCGATGCTTGTTCCGTTTGTGCTTCGGATTTGACTATTATGTGCTGAAGATGACAGTTTAAAACTGTCGAAACATGTCCACATAGTAAATTAATAAACAATTGCAAAGATATAAGAAGCTATTTTTCCACAATATATAAATAAATAACACTGCTCTCACATATGGACGATTGCAGGTAGATTAAAAGATTAAATTCCGCTGATTATAACCAAAATTATTAGCTAAGAAAATAGGGCAATGACCTAACGAATTTTAAAAAAAATAGTTGAAATAGCAGGGAATTTTGTGGTACTTATGGTGCTTTTAATTTTATAGGTTACCAAGTTTCGGCGCTAACTTCTCTCGGTAAGAGAGAAGTTAGCAATGAAAGCAATGAAAGGATTAAATGTCATTTTCGTTTTAACGCAAGTCTTGATCCTCTTCATACAGTATATTTTTGTAGAAGGCGAGTTCTGGTAATTGTCGCCAATTGCCACCATAATGATTAACCAGCAAACCAATAATAGATTTTTTGTCGCCTTTAAGCTCTTTGCCTAGTAGTATCTCGCATGGTTGAATGGATGAAATTGAACAATTTTTTTTACAAATTCCTTTAGCCGTTCCGACGTTACTGGCGTAATTAATCTCGCCCTGTATTAAAACAGTATCCTCTTTTTTTGTAAAAAATGAAACGTTTTGCCTGGCTAAATTTGAAATGCCAGGCCCCAGGAAGCTTTACATTTTTCCTTGCTTCATTCTTCCAGTCATCTACCTTCCAGTCAATGCCAATTCTTCTGACTGTGGCGTGTCTACTTATGATGTCATCATAGTGGCTGGATTGTACAATAACAGGAGTTTTTTTTTTTTAATTTCTCTCTCTATAACCCAAAAACTCGATCCGGAGGGATAAAGGAATGTCCTACGATTGGAAATGTGATCTCCATTTTTTTTATGTTTGGTGGTGATTCATTAAGAAGCCAACATTGCCATTAATGCAGTGTTTTTATTTTGACCACCGCAGCCGTCGGCGAAGAAGTTAATTCTTGTGACGGAAGTAGGAATTCCTTTTGTATCCTATAGATACAAAAGTAATTCCTACTTTCATTAATTTGGTATGTCCTAAAATTTTCTACTTTTTAAAACATACCTGGGCCTTCTTTTAACATTCCTAGAGTAGTTTTCTGGTTGTCGCTCTTTCTTGCGTGCTTTTCCTTTCGGACAGGGTAAAATTTCACATTGAGTATTTATCTCATTCATGCTAACAAATCGCAACAACAAAACTGCCGTTAAAAATCACAACGCACTAGAACATTGATGTTTAGACTGAAACGAATTTATTTTCCAGCGTGAAACAAAAAAAAACACCTGTTTGCTCTGTGAACACTACAGCACCAAGCTATTGGTTGAGCTGTAGACAGCCAGTTTTGCAGATGAACGTTCAAAGCAAACAGAGAGTTTTGCAAATAACTTACACTTTAGCATCAAAGTTTAGGTAATAAATAGGTTGTATCTAAAAATTCTAACAAAAGCAATCGATTCCTCATTAAATAATTATGTAAGTTTGCAAAAAAACGAATCTTTTGAAATTTTGGCGTTACCTCTGACTTTGGAAGTATCCAGTTAGTAACAAACTTCTTGTGGCGAAATAAAACATTCCATTTTCGGTATATTGCCCAGAAATATCTTGACGTCTTGGTCTGTTTTTATGGTCAAAATTCATCGGGAAAACACCAGATTTATTTTGTTTCCAATGTAGTTTAACATTCCTTAAAATAATTTAAACCGTGTTTAACCTTTTCGAATAAAAATATAAGTTAATTTTGTACTTATTGACCGAAAAAGCGCACTCTTCTTTTGAGTTGACAGCACGTAGAGCGTATTTTAAAAATCTTGGTTTTAAAAATGGAGATGTGCATTGCACAAGAGCTAAAATATCGATTTCTTTATGATGTTTCAAGAAATATTGCACTGCTGATATTGAAGTTGATTTATCCTGAAAATTTTGACCGGAATTAACATGGACATTAACGTTGGCTAAAATACACAATGATATATCATCACAAACTAAACGAAATGAATTGTTATACAAACCATTTATAGCAACATTTGCTATTTGTTTATTATCAGTTGAAACCCATATTGTGTCAAAACATCTCGAAGCTTTAATTGCAAAAATCGACCTTTCTAATAAACTAACATTTCCAACTAAAGCCAAATTTTTCAACGGAATACTTTTTGACCCACCCCTAGCCAAAATAAGTGCTGAAATATGGCGATTTTGAACAAACGGATTCCTAAAATAGTTAACACATTATTCGTAATTCATATTTAAACGATATTCTTACCAAATTGGCACAGAACAACTGAGTATATTATTTATAATAAGCAAAAACACAAAACACAACACGAACATAGTATTTTGTTCGTTGGAAATAAATAAAAAGGCGGATAGTGACTTCAAATTTATTTAATAAGCAATTATCCAATAGACGGTTTAAAGGCATGTTTGAGTTCACCATACGTGATATCCGCCCTGGGCGGCACATATGTTACAGCCATTTGAATTATTAACAATATCTTATTTTAAACGGCTCCAACTTCAGAAGGAACAGAGAAAACCAATAAGACCATATGAAACAAATTACTTTCTACTTTCTAGAAAAAGAAACAAAACATTTTGGTATTTTCTTTTGTTCATTTGTTACGACAAATTATTAAAATTTTACTTATAATTAATAATTTTTTATTATTGTAATATGTATTTATTGTGTTTCATTTTTGGTTTTGCATTGTTTGATAACTAATTAATTTTTTATTTTTCTTTTTTTGTTAATATTTCAAAGAGCTCTACAGAAGTTTTATTGTAATATAGTTCCAGTTCAATAAGCACACATTTTTCATTTACTATATATTAGCTGGAACATAATTGGAAATTTTATTTCTAAATTTGTTTTCTAAATAAATTAAGAGGCGTGCATTAACAAGGATAATAAGTTAAAAATAACATTTTGACTTATGAATTGTGTACTGTAAGGTTAGCTAAAATGCATATTCATTAAAAATGAAGGTCTTTTTAATTTCCAAACAATATAAACTATAACTGAAAATGTTTAACGACATACTTTGTCAAAGTAATATTATAAGTTAATAATATGGTAACATACAGGCGTAATGTAAATTTTAAATATATCAAAAATTACAGCCACAACCTGGATTTGAACCAAGGCCCTTTGCGTCGCTAGCACAATGTCAATAGCTCAGATGGGAAAGAATTGTGCTAGCGACGCAAAGGTCCCTGGTTCAAACTGTCAAATTGTTGGTTTCTGTTACGTATAGCTTTTATTGCATATGATTGTGAGTAATTAATATGCAATAAAAGCTATACGTAAGAGAAACCAACAACTTTTCTTTCTGAAGCGTCTCCTTTTGGGAAATTATATACCCGTTACCAACACAATTTATACTCATCCCAGGTCAAATTTGATGAAATAATTTTTATGTTGTATAAATGTTCTTTTAGATGGTCGTATATTTTGGTTTATTTTTTTTTTAATAATAATTATAACATATTTACATTCCATCAAAATCCGTCGAAAATTTAGAGCTTGCTTCCAAAAATGTTTGTAAATTAGTGATATACATAGGTAATTGTCATTATTTTCAGTTGTCAGATATTTGAAACATATTGCTGTAAAGTAAATACAAAATAATAATATAAAAGAATAGTAAATGATACATTCATGCTATACAAAATACATAGGTACTCCTTTCTGTTTATTAAGTTAAACACTGCAAAATATCGTTGAAGCTAAATATCCCGAAAACACCAGTAAATCACAATTAACTAATTACCGTAAAGACAAATTTAAAGCAATTTAATTATAATTTATTTCTATTTTGTGAATAAATGTTAATACATATGTCAGTTGTCAAATAACCTGAAAAGTCAAAATATTGACAACAACAAATTGATTTTTGTATTTATTAACACAAAAAAAGCTATTAGATGCAATAAGGTTGTAAGTATAATTTGTTGTGTTGCATGCAATATCTTGAAATGAGATTTTTATTTCATGTACCTAATCGAAAACTTTTATGTTTATTAATATAAAATTAACGTCATATTTAATAAAAACACAATTACATTGCAATGTAGGAATTACATTAATTAATTACACATTAAGCTAATAAATAGAAACATATAAATCATTATAAACCAATTCAAAGCATTCGAACAAGGTTTCGCAAATAATAAATTTCCGATATACGAGTTGAAGCGTAAACGGACAATTTTTTGCACTTAGCGGCCGAGCGGTCGACCAGAATAACAGAAAACTTGTACTTGGATGTATCATCGACACACTGCTAAAATATTTATAGAACTTACTTAATTCCAAGACTGTACCAGGTCCGTGAGACATCCTGTATGCATATTTGATAACATAACACACAAACGATTTATTAGAATTCGAAATTATATATTATAAACAATGGTTAATTCAAACACGACGCATGGAATCAGTATTATTAAAACTATAACTCCAATAATACATACATTAATTCAAAATAATACCCAATACCCAACAGGTACCTGGCTTCACCTTTTAACGAAGCTTCGCACCAATAATATGCATCCCTACTATGCTGTGTCAATGTACAGTTGTAGTCCAAGCGTGTTTTTGTTTTCGTCCGTGGTAAACGGTTTGTAGACCCCGTGACGTACTAAAATGTTAGCGTCTTCCAATTTTAACGCGTATCTCTATGTTTGCTATCAAAACTATCGGTGTATTGCTTTAAAAAACGTGATAAATGTGTGAAATTCGGTACTAATAGTGTTCCCGTTGACTTTTTGTTCGGTTTTCGTCGATTTTGAAGAGACAAATTGCCGGTATAAGGTAAGATGCTTATTCTATTGCGTATACGCTGTTGATCTTGTTGGAATGCAAGCGTTTTAGGCTTGATTTTGTATGATCTATTGATGTATTATTATTCTATTATTGCAACAAGAATATAACGATCGGTGTGTGGAAGAACACTCAACAAAACTGATGTATATATTGATGAAGGCGTATTTAAGAATTAACTATCGCAGTTTTTTAAATATTTAAAATATTAAAAACATAACACGCGTTTCAAATCATTTACTAATCTGCTGTTATTTTAGTAAGAATTCGTAGTTTATTTTAAATATACAGTGGTTGTTATTTTGTTACAGGTTGACCACTAGTTGTACGCTATGGTCAGATGACCGTTTAATGTTGGAAGCAGCCAAAGATGGTCAATCAAGAAGACCAATTGAAGAAGAGCGGGACATAGGGAAGGAGGAACTAGACGTAAGGAAGACTTCAACACAACACAGAGGAAGCTTCTAGGAATGACAAGATGACAGGAAGACATCCAAAGGTAGGTTCAAGGAGATGGCTACCATCGATGGAGGCGATGGAGACGGTATAAGGTAGGATTTTAAAAGTCCTATATCAGCGGTAACAAATCTGATGTGGCCAGGCACATAACTGTATCATACAACCTATACAGGGTGTCTCACGGAACTGGTACATTAGAAGTTTCTCATATTCTACTATTTCGGGAAACTTGAAATTTTGGAATTAGAATTCACTCGATCTGTGCTCTTCAGCTAAAATACTCCCAAGTTAACTGTCACGTCCGGTCACCGGAACAATGTAAAACCACTTTCCATAATAGGGTATTTGACTGTATTAAAAATATGGCATGTATTATAGTCATCCTAATAGATTACAGTTTAAGAAAACTATTTGTTATTACTTTTCAAAAAAAAAATGCTTAATTTCTATGAAAAACCAAAATTAAAATTGAATTTTATTCACGTCCTATCACGTGATTGAAAACGCTCTGTAATTGGGTCAGTCTCCAGTGATGTCATTCGTTAGTCCGCCTTAGAGCGCGTTCGGTTTGTCAGGGTATGGTATGGGGAGAGCAATGCTCAGATAACTTGGGTCGGCTGTTTCTCTCTTATATGCAGATAAACGCCGTATGACGTTAGTCCGCCTATTATGCAGCGCGTCACTCTCACCGTAAAATATCGGGTTATCCGAACGCGCTTTTATGCTTCTCCCGTTTGAATTTAATAGCACGAAAGCGTCATGTAAGCATAACTTTGTAGGTTAGGATAGCCCTAACCTTCAGCTGTCAGATCAGATAATACCTTTCGAAAATACGAAAGATAACTTATTGTTATGTCGAAGTAATCTTCACAACAGAAAACACTTGTATTGGCGGCTATTTATTTCATTTGGATTTCTACGAGCCAACCACTTTCTTCGCAGTTTCAAATCTTGCGGAACAGCTACAAATAGTTTATCCGGAGTTTTTCTTGACGTATCTCTGCATTGTGGATTTATACACCATTTATAACCCATTTTTATGTAGAAATTGTGAAAATAACACATCATACAACACAATTACCAAACGGCGACGATGCCGATGCTGACAGACCATATGGGCCGATTTGACATCTTGACATCACATCATCTTGACATCTTGACATCACTAACCGGTGACGTCACACAACAGAAAGTATCGTTTTGGCGGGACTTTTTGTGATTCAATTTTTAACGCTGATTTTTATGAAATATTGAGGAAATAATTACAAAAAATAATGCATTTACAATGTAGAGTGAAGGAATAAACACATTAAGATGATCAGATAGTAGGTAAGATAGTCAAATACCCTATTATAAGTATCAATACAAATCGATGTGTAACATACATAAAAATATGTATTTGTATTTACATGGCAGAAGTATTAATACAGATAAATATGTAACCTACAAATCAGTTTACATGTCAGAAGTATTATTACATATAAATGTGTTTCATACATAAATATATGTAAACCAGTTTCCATAATTGCGTGTATTAAAATACATGCAATATTATGTAACGTAAGAATATATTTTTACATAAATGACACCATTGTATTTTTACACAATGAATTTGGTGTATTCGCTATTAGTATTTATTTGCATACTAATAGCAACTGCACCCAATCCATTGTGTAAATACGTAGGTATCATCAATTAATTAATTATTTAATTAATTAATTACTGCAAAAATATGTTTGTATTATAACTTTAAAAATACCACTTACAATGTACCAACTTACCTAATTTTATTATTCTTTTCAATCAACATGTACCGTCACTTCCAATAATACAGACGACACTATTAAACAACATTAACTTTAGAAAATCTGTATTGTTTAAAATAAAAATCCATTCTAACGTAAATATGATATACTTACAATAATTTTAATTATACAGAGTGAGTTAGCAAACCTGTACCCCCCTCTTTCTGAGGAAATAGAAGTGAGACAACTGATCTCAAATTTTGGAATCTTGTTTTTTTTATCAAAATTCTCCAATCCAATAATATTCTAGTCACTGATTACAAGGACTGATTACACTGATTCAGGTTTGCGTCATTTTTAATTTCTGAAAAAGGGGGTTATACTCAAGTTAAGACAGTTAACGAAAAACACGACAAAGCAAAATAGATTTAAAACTTACTTACTTATATGAAACTAAAATCAACATACAAAAAATTATTTATGGAAGAAAGAATTTGCTTTCGCGACATTGTTTAGTTTAAAAACTAAGAAGAAATAAATAATCTGAAGATATTGACTCATTTTGTAAAAACCACTAATTTTAGGCTATACCTACTTATTTAAACAACATCGTGCAGCCTACGAACAAGTCTTAACATACGAGCCTTGGAGACGCTTTTCTTGGTAGGTAATTTTTGATCCGGCATCAGGTGGATCTTTCCATAATATTGCTGTACAAACTCCATCGTGTAGCATTTTTTTTGTTTTTGATCTTGCAAATATGCTACAAAATATAGTGAAAAAGCAACCCCAAACGCAAAAGTGGAGCTATCTATCGTACGTGCTGTCATTGATCGGTTTACTCTCCAACAGCACCTTAAAAATCTAAAAAAATAAAAATATATGTATGTATATACATTATACATATATAGAGTGTTATTATTATTACCTGATTTTACAACGCGGGGTATTACCGGCAGATTCTGCGTATCTTCAGAAGTTCTATTCCTCATCCTGCAACAAAGTGGCATCAGGATCATCAATGCCATCAGATGTAATTTTATTTTACAACTGACCAACGACATCGACCTTAAGACAGCTTGTTAATCTATGTTAATGCATCGTAGTGCGATGATAATATACCTACTTACCTTATTAACCTTAACAATATAGGAACACCACACCAACTACCGTGAATTTCGAAGGGTGAAAGCGAACTAATGCTGAGCGACTAGTGCTTGGGCGAGAACGCGGCAGAATGGCGCCAATGGGCAAATATGCACTTTCCGAACGCAAAATATACACTTTGTGTAAAACAATACACACTTTATTTAAAATAATACATCAAAAATGTATTAGATTTACATTAAACATTTATTATTTTACTCTTTGAGTTTATTAATTCACGTTTTATGTAATTTTGTGTTACTCTATGTGTATTTTTACAATACTGTTGTGTATTACACTTAAAACATGTACTTGATATTCATTATATATGTGTTATTCCACTTATTAAGTATATTATTTAACGTATCGTGTAATTTTGCATCACAATATGTATTTTCTACAATAAAGTTGTGTGGGTATACATTTTATTGTCGAAAACTACTGAACGCAGAAATAAAATGTAATTTTAGCAACAACATATGTATATTAGTAGTTCTTATTCGTGTAAATTAACAAAACAAATGGAAAATATGTTATTTTACCTGCGGAGATGTATATATATCTGCAGATAAAGTATACTTAAATTTTAAACATTCAAAAAAACTATGCATTTAAGGATTAATTTGTGTTGATGTCCAGTAATGTTAATAACCACCATCACCAATTTTGATTGACAGAAAGGGCGGCAAATTAGTGACCGCGCCCCAGGCGGCAAAAGCTCTAGGTACGCCACTGCCTAGATATGGCAGTTATATTAAATCATCGAGCTTATATGACTAGAGGGAGCGTGACGGGCTTTGTTTGTGGCCAAAGATAATAAGGTCGAAAGTCGTATATTTTCTCGTTCCCAATGTAACGCACCAATGAGCGGCCAGATTAAACTGGCGGCTATATGTCAAATTTGAATTAGGTAGTCGCGTATGGCGTGAAAGGTAACCTCACAAAATAAAAATCCTTTTCTGTTTTTGAATGTACATACATTTGTAGTACCTGTTATAATTGTGATATTTGTTAAAAAGCAATTAAACCATCCAAGAGCAATTAATTCGCTATTCCAGTTCTCTGCAAAAATCTTTTTGAGTGACGTTTGTTCAACTTTTATATAGGTTTGGACAAAATGTATTCTCGCGTGTAAGATTTTATTTGTTTCTGTATAGCTTGACCAGCGAGTAGTTGCATCGAGAGCGTTGCGCAGTACTCACGTCACGTACTCATTATATTTACGCCTGCGCACCGCTGTCGAGTCAAGTCTAAGTTGGTTGTACTATACATGTTTATTTTCTTTAATAGGAATATGGGTAATAAACTACAAGCAAAATACAACTTATAATAGGAAAATATTTTATTTGAACATAATTTAACTACTGGTTTTTAAACAAAATGGTCTTGGTGTAAGAACTTCAAACTCTTTTTCTGATTCTAGTAAAATGGTTTTACACAAATAATGCTCCATTAATGTTGATAAATTGCACACTTTTGTCTTAATCGCATGTTGTAACGAGACAATTGGCAAATTCGAGCAATTTTCTTGCTTATGGTAGTTCTTGCTAATGCTAAAACTGCCCGTGCTTGAGGAGACGAAGATAAGTCTGAAGTATGTACGTCACCCATATATCGAGGATTGTACCTACAATAAAATAACGTTAAAATATACCTAAAACAAAGTTACATATTACATAAATTTTCTCCTTTTTCTTGGCAGTGCTGAAGGATGTTCCGTTGGTGTTGCGCTGTGTGGCACTTTCAAAGCTCGTAGCCGTGGCAGTGATTGTTGACTCTGTGTGTCCACTAGTGTCTGCTACAACTGCATCGCTCATACTATCTGTGTCCGTATTTTCATTTGGTAGATCACTCGTAACAAAAATACTTGGCACCGCACTACGGGAGAGTTATGGTCTTCCGTCTTTTCCCAGTTTATAATCGCTATTAGAAAAGTGTCTTGAACACAACACAGTTGTTTTAAAACCCCGACTTTTTATAGGTATAGCTTCAATCCGAGCTTGTTTTGAGTCTTGAACTGTTGGAAATCTACGAGAAGGAATATGTTATAATTTAATATTACTGTATTGCGGTAATAAAGGTCATACCTGTGACACGTTATATTTTTTGATGCTGCCTTTTTACAAAAGCAGCAGTTTCGCCCCATTGTTACCTCTTAACCATCCAAGGTACCATCTACATGCAGTCATGCATCTACATAGGTAAACAAACTCATAACCTCGATGTAAACATATGTTCAAAATAATGGCGGTATCTAGCATCTGTGCGCATGCGCGAACAATGTGCACGAGAATCGACACGAAATTCGACCTTATTGACAAGGTATGTTGAGCCAAAACAAGCCAATGCATTGGGATAGGCCGTACTCCGTCTAGTTATAGATGGTCTAACCTAACCTAAACGTTAAATCTACATTCCCCCTAGTTGTTTTGTTATGGATCGATCAAACAACACATTTGCCATAGTAACGCGCGTAGTAACTCATTTTTTGACAGCGTTTATAAGTCAAAGTTTAACGCAGTCAGATTTCTTGTCGCTTTTTGGCAAGTAGCTTCAAAAGCACTGCGCGTATAAAGAAAAATACCATAAGAATTGCTGAAAATTAGGTAAATATGGAGTGGCCAAGCGCTAACGTACCCCATGGGGGTATGTTACACCCTGCTAAGGTCACTAGCTATAGTCCAGATACCCAGAAGTACCTTAAATGTAAGTATATAATTTTTTTCCAACACATTTTATAAATTAACGATTGTGTTTCTTGTATAGTGTTAATGGATGAGAGTCATATGAACAATAGATTGAGAGATAAAGTGAATTATACCTTGAGAAGTGGCGAACCATTACCAAAATTTAAATCAAATAGTCCGTCTTTTTATAGAAGAATAGTTCCACAACCTCCAATTCTTATACAACAGGGTGGTTATGGGAAAAGATCTAGAGAAACAATTATGAAGTCGGGTGCTTACGAACCTGAACCATTTGTTCCCGATTTTTCAAAAGAAGACCGAGAAAAAGCGAAGGCGAGACTGCAGGATATCATGAGCCAAGGAAAGGGCAATGTTAAAATTCCGAAATTTAAGCCGAAACGTAAACCGGAAACGCCGAAGATGACCAATAAATTTGACCAGAGTGAGTATACCTATTTATTAAAAATATTATGTAAAAAAAATACACTCAGTTCAAAAAAAAAGTGACGCAATAGGGTATTTGGCTGTATTCAAAATGTGGCTTGTATTATAGTCATTCTAATAGATCACAGTTTAAGAAAACTATTTGTTATTACTTTTCAAAAAAAAATATGCTTTATCTCGTCCTATCACGAGATTGAAAACGCTCTGTAATTGGCTCAGTCTCCAGTGACGTCATTCGTTAGTACGCTTACAATACCGGGTTATCCGAATGCGCTCTTATGCTTCTCCTGTTTGAATTTAATAGCACTAAAGTGCCATGTCAGCATAACTTTGTAGGTTAGGATAGCCCTTACCTTAAGCTGTCAGATCAGATAATGCCTGGTTCGAAAATACGATAGATTATTTTTTGACGTTTCTTAAAACCAATGAAATGCTTCTTTATTTGTCACAAGGGTAAGTTTCAACCAATTATGTCATTATTATAGTATCTCTTGTGATTATTCTCGGGAATAATCACTGTAGCTTTTATTTGCCTAGCAACTGTCAGATACTTGTCAAAATAATTACTTAATTGTGTCAACACGAAATGGGTGAAAGTCATCGGTTTAGTACCTTTTCTAATGCAGAAATTACAAAAAAGATTTTAGAAACTACTTCGAAAAATACTCTAATAAGTAATCAGTCTATATGGAGACAATTTAAGACCTTCACCAAAGAAAGAAATTATATTCTGGATCAATCTACTACAACAGCTACTCTGGCATTGATTTTAAAAGATTGGGCTTATAACATGAAAAGAAAAGACGGAAATGATTATAAAGAAGCAGTAATAAAGACAATGTGGAATAAAACGGCAAAATTAGTTCAAGAACTTTACTTTAATAAGTATAACAGGTCCTTTGATCCATTCCATGATATAGAATTCAGAAATGCTCGGAATGCAAGAGATGCAAAAAGAAAAATTTTACAAAAACATCCTGAAAAGCACAAACAAAGTTCTGTGGCACTTTCTAATACAGAATTGTTGCAAATTTTTAACTATTGGGACGAAGATACACCTTGTGGATTGCAAAGAAAGTTTTTTCACGTTGCATCGTATGAACTAGCTTGGAGGGGAGGAGAAGCTACGAAATGTTTAGTTCATTATTTTAAAAAAGAAACCGACATAAAAAGATTAAATACTGGTCGCATTGAATACAATCCCATCTTTACAAAAACTGCACAGGGTGGAGCACAAAGGTGCGCTAATAGTAAATGGTTGACTCCAAACATAAATAACTCAGATATTTGCCCTGTTCGTCTTTTTGAAAAACTAATGAGTAAACGTGAAGAAAATATTAAAACCGAACGCTTGTTTCTTACTCCAAATTCGGCTTGGCAAACTCATGGTTTTTGGTATAAAAACGTTCCTGTGGGAATAAATTCCATTTCAAAATGGATGAAAGAATCCGCAGAAAAAGTAGGTCTAGACACAGTTACTAAAAAAATAACTAACCATTCTGCCAGATCAAGTGCAGTAAGTAACCTTTCAAAAGCTGGTGTAGGAGAACAAGAACTAATCTGTCAAATTATTTTCAATTTATTCTCACTCTCTTGTTATATTATTACTGATAACTTATTCTAGTCAGTTTTACTTATGTCGAAGTAATCTTCACAACAAAAAACACTTGTATTGGCCGCTATTGATTCCATTTGGATTTCTACGAGCCCAACCACTTTCTTCGCAGTTTCAAATCTTGCGGAACAGCTACAAATAGTTTATCCGGAGTTTTTCTTGACGTATTTCTGCATTGTGGATTTATACACCATTTATAACCCATTTTTATGTAGAAATTGTGAAAACAACACATCATACAACACAATTACCAAACGGCGACGATGCCGATGCTGACAGACCATATGGGCCGATTTGACATCTACTATAGGGTGACGTCACACAACAGAAAGTATCGTTTTGGCGGGACTTTTTGTGATTCAATTTTTAACGCTGATTTTTATGAAATATTGAGGAAATAATTACGAAAAATAATGCATGTACAATGTAGAGTGAAGGAATAAACACACTAAGATGGTTTTCCAATAATAGTCAAATACCCTAATGCAATTTTTAATTACATGGTAAATATTTCACTAGAAAACTGTTTATCGATAAATTCAAAACATATTGATATTTATTTAATACACAATATTTATTATTATAATGCACAAATTATTAAATCTAATGCACAAAGTATTTATTTTAATGCACATAGCTATTTCATTAATGCACACTTAAATCGCACCCATTTTTTTTGTTACATGATATTGATTGAGACCTTTTGAAATTTTATTTAAAACATAAAAATAAAGTTGTGTATCACCCTGTAGATAACTAAAATAATGGAAAAGCCAACACAAGTTGGTTGTTTTCATTTCATTCCTTAACTATTTTTGTGTCTGCATTTTTGCATTTAGGCGCATTTTCTTTAACGCATTTTTGGCGTTAAACATACTTTTTTTTTGTCGATAATTGATTGAATTCTAACTAACATCCTCGTATTTCAATTGTTTATTAATTTGTTATTAAAAATTTGTCTAGCAGGCTCGATAAACGACAGTATTTTTCACACATTTTTGTCCTTTTTGCAGTTATGGAAGAAATACAAGAACGGCAAGATTGGTTAGACGAAATGGAGAAATTGGGGGAAGCCCACAAGTATAGAGATATCATCAACATGCAAATTGATGCGAAACTGCGAGAGTTAGAACTGATGAAGGTTGTTCAAACGCAAAACACCGACAGAGGCGACGGTGACAAAAAAAAGAAAAAATAAACGTCTTTCTTCGTGTATACATGTTTTCTTTTGTATTTATTTTTATATATTGTACCAATCTTTTATATAAAATAAAAAATCTTTTGTTTTTTTTGTTGATATTTTATTACTAGCTATCTTTTAATCCTTTAAAACATCGTCCTACTAAATATAATTCAGCCGAATCACTCCTACAAGCCTTCGGTTTAACAATTCTAACATTCTCGTAAAATTTTGCGATATCGTTCTGCAAATTTTTCATCGCACTGCATTGCCAGAGTTTAACAACTAATGACGCATCAACCTTTGAATTTTGTACGGCAAATCGTAGAACGCTATAACATAAATTTATTATATTCTCATCGTCCATTTCTTTAATTCCCGAAGCACTAGGGGCCATATCGGACAAAACAACGTCAGGTTTCCGCAGATCTAATATCGTTTTGATCCTATCTTGAGTTTCCGCTTTCGTAAAATCTGAATTCCCGAGTATCGTAGCACCCTAAAATTCACAATTTTATTTTCCGTTTTTAGTCGTTTTTCTTAAATCTACCTCGACGGGATGAAACTGTTGTTTATCGATACCAATAACGACTCCTTTCGCATCATCGGTTATCACTTTATTCACCGCAACTTGCGTCCAAGAGCCTGGGGCAGCGCCACAGTCAATTACGATATACCCCGGTTTTAAAATATCGAATTTTTCGCTTATTTCTAGAAGTTTAAACGCACTACGGCATCTGAAACATAACTTTGGTCATTCGGAAACTTAAAATGGCTATGAAGCTTGAGTTTTCTTACCGATAATTAAGCATTTTCGCTTTGTCCACGTAAGGGTCATTTAACTGCCTTGATAACCATTGTTGGGAGCTTAATTTTTTCCCTTTTAAGTTCGCAGGCACTATTTTTAATCGTGGTATTGAGGTAGAGAAAAATTTGTAGGTTTGCAGGAGCATTTTTGTTCTATTTAGGTTATGTACCCCAGAAAAGTTAGGTTATGTTTCAAACTAGAAGATAAAATTTGCTTCAAATCGGGTGGATTCTGATTCATATCCTAAAATTGTTTTATTAAACACAGAAATAGACAAATTCTCCCTTTTCTTTATAAAATTACTTATGTTATTTGGATATTCACGCTTTGACACTTGAAAAAAGTTAGGTTATGTTCCAAACTAGAAGATAAAATTTGTTTTATTTCAGTTGAAATTTGATTCCTACCGTGAAATTGCTTAATAAATCACTGAAATAGCCACATATTTCCTTTTTTTAATCACAATTCTCATTATTTTCATGATACCCACTTAGGTTGGCACTCCTACATAACCAAACTTTCCTAGAAACCTAACCCCAAAAAATGCAATAAAACCCACACAAAACTGATCTAACCGAATAATTTATTTATTAATATACAAAGTAAACTTACAGATTAAAAAATTAAATAGTACAAATACAGCAATAGCTATAACCTAACATTCGGATCGTTCGTCGTCTTAAAAATGGCCCTCGTTGCACGTATCGTCGTTCAAATAAGACGTAGCTATCCGTTCGAGGTCGTCCAGGCTCAATCTGTGCACGTAAACGCAAAAATCTTTCATGAATTCGTCTATAATTTTCCTAGTTTGTTCTTCGCTGTAGTAATTCCGTAGGAAACGCGCTAAAACTACGTTCAGGCTCTCCGGCTTCTTTATAACTAGATGTAACTTCGTCCCGTCCTTGATTTTAGGGTAAAAACCTATCGTGTTGTCATCTAGAAGAGTTTTTCCGAGCAAGACTAACGTTTGTTGGGCTATTGGTACTTTTAGGTCGGCTTCTATTTGCTTTTTTACGTCTAATATCTTCGTGTCTTCGTGAACGTCTATTATACAGCCATCGCCGCGAATCACTTTGATGAAAATCTTCATTTTTTGATTGTTTTACAAGCGCTTTGAGGTGTTTTTTAAGGGTTTTGTTGATAACAACGTATAAACAACGCGCTATCTGTCAAATTTGAGCATACACGTCATTCGATAGGGATTTTGTTGAGCGCGTTCAGCCGATTGATGTGCTGTGGGTTTTCGTAGCGCTGATAGCGGCGTTCGCACAGAGTGGAATTTTTAGCTTCAGATAAAAATGCGTTTTCTTTTAAATGAACTAAAAATAGTTGTTGGATGACGCTAAATGTAGTGAAGGAAATCAAAATTGTTTTCAATCGAATTTATAATTATTGAAATAAATTCACAATAAGCTCTATTTTTCGTTTAGATGACGACTCAAAGTTAGTTAAAAAGAAATAAATCGCTGTGATATCGTGTTGTGATTGGTCGATTGAGTACATACAGTTGGAGACACTCAAGCCGCGTTCAGACTGACAACTTCTTAAGGGGTAACGCCACTCTAGATTTTTGAAATATCAAAAAGAAATTTTTGCTAGTATATGTGTTGTCAATGGTGCATTATCCAGCCTTATGAAGATTATGGAGGTATTATGGATGAGCATTTAGCATGAGCATTAAGTACGTACGGATGTTACGATAAGTTCGAAACTTTTTTTGTTATAAACAATTTTTAACCTAATTTTGTACCTTAAAGTGATATTTTGTGTTCAAACGTCCGCCATTTTGTTTTAAAGCGGAATTTTCTAATTTCCGTACGTACTTCCCGAGATAATCTTATATAGAATCAATTCTTTTTTTGTTTTTATGGCTAAGTGAAAAACTGCGTGCAAAATCTTTCCGGCCGTGCAACCCTGTCCGCCGGAAGAGGTTTCCTTTGATGTCCTCTAACGCTGCTATTTTTTATTTATTTTTGTTTTTTTTTTATTGAGAATATTCCTCAAACTATGCACAATAAAGGGCTTTAAAGAGATTTTGTAATTCATTTACTATATTGTAAAAAATATACCTACAAAATCGACTATTTTTTCTCGCGCTAGAGTGGCATTACCCCTTAAGGCGCGTTCAGACTGACAACTTCTTAAGGGTAATTTCGTAATTATAAAATAAAATAGAACACAATCATTTGTAAAGCGTATATTTTTGCATCAATAATAATTACAATATGTACTTAACATCACGCTACTTTTGTTTATACATTTTACATAGAGCTTCGCATTTGATGAGCAATATTTTCTCTTTATTTATTTATTTTTTCTCTTATGACATTATTAGTATTTTACAACAACATACAGGTTGTAAGAAACAAATATTTGCACAATACTTTTTGACAATCTTCTTATACCTATCAAGTCATACAATCATCCATTTTGTTTTTTTTTAAACGATATTCAAAATTGTTTCAATTATTTGTGTCTTTATGCACAACCTGCACATAAATATATATAATTTACATATAGAAGGCGTATCTCTTTGACGTTTGTGTACGATAACATTTGTTTTGTCGATATATTATTAAGTTTTATTAGATATGAAGTCTTAAGACCGGAACATTGTCGGTAAAACAGTGATTTCTCATACTTGAATAATAAATTAATGTGATGATAAAACAATTTAGAAGACTTATTGTGAAATACATTTTTATGTGAAATTAGTTGCACATATTCGGGCAAAACCCATGTTTTTCGTGGGAAATACAGTAGACTCGTGGGCTATGGGAACTATCCCATATACCTGGACCACATCTCATACAAAGTCCTGATAAAGTACAAGGAATCTCTCTTAGTTGTCTAAACTGATGCAATAGGCCTCGGGCTTTCCTTGCTATAAGCTGTCCATCCATATACATAGCTGAAAAAAAAAACAATTCGTAAAAAAATGAAACGATAGTCATATTTTATTAATTCTAAAAACGAAACACATCGATTGACAGTTTTCTACTGCTTCCGGTTTTTCCGGAAATGGCGCCATCTTTTACATTTTAAACTGCAGGCTATACATTACTTGCGATATTGTCAATTGGGATAATATTCTAAAAACGAAACACCGATTGGCAGTTTTTTAATGCTTCCGGTTTTTCCGGAAATGACGCCGTTTTTTACATTTCAAACTGCAGGCTATACTTTGTTTGCGATATTTTCAATCGGGATAATATTCTAAAAACGAAACACATCGATTGACAATATTTTTATTGCTTCCGGTTTTTCCGGAAATGGCGCCATCTTTTACATTTTAAACTGCACGCTATACTTTACTTGCGATATTTTCAATCCGGATAATATTCTAAACACGAAACACATTGATTGCCAGTTTTTTACTGCTTCCGGTTTTTCCGGAAATGACACCGTCTTTTACATTTTACACTGCACGCTATACTTTGTTTGCGATATTTTCAATCCGGATAATATTTTAAACACCAAACACATCGATTGCCAGTTTTTTACTGCTTCCGGTTTTTCCGGAAATGACGTAGTCTTTTACATTTTACACTGCACGCTATACTTTGTTTGCGATATTTCCAATGAGGATAATATTCTAAACACGAAAAACATCGATTGGCAGTTTTTTACTGCTTCCGGTTTTTCCGGAAATGACGCCATCTTTTACATTTTAAACTGCACGCTATACTTTACTTGCGATATTTTCAATCCGGATAATATTCTAATCACGAAACACATCGATGGCCAGTTTTTTACTGCTTCCGGTTTTTCCGGAAATGACGCCATCTTTTACATTTTAAACTGCACGCTATACTTTGTTTGCGATATTTTCAATCCGGATAATATTCTAAACACGAAACACATCGATTGCCAGTTTTTTACTGCTTCCGGTTTTTCCGGAAATGACACTATATTTTACGTTTTAAAATGCACTCTATACTTTGCTTGCGATATTTTCTATCCGGGTAATATTCTAAACACGAACAACATCGATTGACAGTTTTTTACTGCTTCCGGTTTTTCCGGAAATGACGTCATCTTTTACATTTTAAACTGCACGCTATACGTTGTTTGCAATATTTCCAAGCAGGATAATATTCTAAACAAGAAAAACATCGATTGCCAGTTTTTTACTGCTTCCGGTTCTTCCGGAAATGACACCGTCTTTTACATTTTACACTGCACGCTATACTTTGTTTGCGATATTTCCAATGAGGATAATTCTAAACACGAAAAACATCGATTGGCAGTTTTTTACTGCTTCCGGTTTTTCCGGAAATGACACCGTCTTTTACATTTTACACTGCACGCTATATACTTTGTTTGCGATATTTCCAATGAGGATAATATTCTAAACACGAAAAACATCGATTGGCAGTTTTTTACTGCTTCCGGTTTTTCCGGAAATGACGCCATATTTTACCATTTTAAACTGCACGCTATACTTTACTTGCGATATTTTCAATCCGGATAATATTCTAAACACGAAACATCGATTGCCAGTTTTTTACTGCTTCCGGTTTTTCCGGAAATGACACCGTCTCTTACATTTTACACTGCACGCTATATACTTTGTTTGTGATATTTTCAATGAGATTATATTCTAAAAACGAAACACATCGATTGACAGTTTTTTACCGCTTCCGGTTTTTCCGGAAATGACAGCATCTTTTACATTTTAAACTGCAGGCTATACTTTGCTTGCGATATTTTCAATCAGGATAATATTCTAAAAACGAAACACATCGATTTTCAGTTTTTTTACTGCTTCCGGTTTTTCCGGAAATTACGCCGTCATTTACGTTTTTCACTGCACGCTATACTTTTCTTGCGATAGCTTCAATCCGGATAATATTCTAAAAACGAAACACATCGATTGCCAGTTTTTTACTGCTTCCGGTTTTTCCGGAAATGACGCCATCTTTTACATTTTAAACTTCACGCTGTACTTTGCTTGCGATATTTTCAATCCGGATAATATTCTAAACACGAAACACATCGATTGCCAGTTTTTTACTGCTTCCGGTTTTTCCGGAAATGACACCGTCTTTTACATTTTACACTGCACGCTATACTTTGTTTGCGATATTTCCAATGAGGATAATATTCTAAACACGAAAAACATCGATTGGCAGTTTTTTACTGCTTCCGGTTTTTCCGGAAATGACGCCATCTTTTACATTTTAAACTTCACGCTGTACTTTGCTTGCGATATCTTCAATCCGGATAATATTCTAAACACGAAACACATCGATGGCCAGTTTTTTACTGCTTCCGGTTTTTCCGGAAATGACGTAGTCTTTTACATTTTACACTGCACGCTATACTTTGTTTGCGATATTTCCAATCGGGATAATATTCTTTTCAATCATGATATTTTCTAAAAACGAAACACATCGATTGACTGTTTTTTTTACTGCTTCCGGTTTTTCCGGAAATGACACCATCTTTAACGTTTTAAACTGCAGGCTATACTTCGCTTGCGATATTTTCAATCGTGATAATATTCTAAACACGAAACCCATCGATTGACAGTTTTTTTTACCGCTTCCGGTTTTTCCGGAAATTGCGCCAATATTTTAGCGTTATCAGCGTTACCTACCTAAAGAACTGAAGTGTAGCAGCATCTCATCAGCTTTCAGATCTTGCGCGATGACGTCATCGGCATACACGCAAATGATGGCCAGGCACAAGAACAAATGAAAATAATCGGTGAGATAGTTGGCCCAGCATGCTTCCCACATCCTCAAGGCAACAGCTTCGGTAAACTCACGTTTAAAACAACTGAAAATGAAATTTAGGTTAGAATTTTCGTATTTGCGGTGATTTTCTATCCAAATCTGACATTTTTCAAATTATTCAGAACATTCTAAGGTGGGATAGGTAAGAAGGGATTTTGGTACACTCACAGTAGTATCCATCTATGGCAAAATAAGAGTTCTGCAGCGTCTCTATGCTTCTGAAGATGGTCGTGAAATTTGGGCACCATAATCCTAACTAATTCCCGAAGAAACTTCAAAGATCTGTCCATATCTCTGTCGGTTGGCGTGGCCACGAATACAGCTCTCTGCATGAGGCCAACAAAGCACCAAAAGGCAGCCACTTCGTCTCTCAGTTCGCACAAAACTGGTGCCAGAAGATCACTCATACCTTGGGTGTACCTAAAAATGTGCGAGCATCATCAAAAGAAGCTGCAAAACCTGTAAAAAGTCCAACAAAATCTTACCCAAGCCCTGGATTATATACAGCGTAGTTCAGAAGAATGTTCTTCATGATATCCAAGTTTGGATTGTCATCACCAGCAAAGAAGGGGTTTGCCCTGTCCGTTCTGACTACATCTTTCTCGACCACGCTCTGTACTTTCCTGCGGAACTGTGACAGCTGGTTGCCATTCAGATCTAACCTCCTTCGTGTGATTTCGTCGTATTCCTATGTATGTTAAGATAAAAATTAAGAGGAATCATTAGAGGTAGTAGCGTACTACAAAACAACACTACATAAAACCAAACATCCTGAGCTCAATTGTGTGTTAATAATCACGTGTAATACATTAAATTATAGATAAAAGTGTATTACACCGGGCACGAATGCCACTTTTTTTCATTTGCGTTGTTGTTTTGTTTTCTACCCTTGCTAAAGAAGCCAATAATTGGTCATTTTTGTTATTTTTTTTTCCAAATCCGAACCAAACATCAAAAAAGCAATATTACAACATTTTGTATTGAGCCTTCATGAACTTGTGTAAAAAAAATGACAACAAAATATGAATGTTGTAATGATTTAACCGTTGATTTTTTGAACATGTGAATGAGACGAGAATAACATATTTTATCGTCGTACGGTGCAGCCATCTGTTGGATAAACACCACATCATTTTCTTCGACCAATCAAATTCAAATGGTACAGTCTGAAGCAGCAGCATGAATACGTAGCCAGGGGAATCACAAATATTGAGCAATTTCGGCCTAACAAAAATATTGATCGCATGTTGACACGGGAGGTGTAGCGGCGCCGCGCCCGGCAAACGAAAGCCATACGAAAAATAAATTTTACCGTGCTGGTGCTACGTAGATAGCAACGACTCGCTTATAAATTAGGACAGCATGTTCTTGCGGAAGTGTATGTGATCAACATGAATTGTTGAATTTCGACCAAAATAGGCTAGAAACCGAATACGAGAAATAATTTTTTGCCGTCCTGATGAACTCTACGCAGACAGCAAAGAGCGAGTTATAAATTAGGAGCGCATGTTCCCGCGAGGGTTTATAGTGCCGTACGACACACGGAACGAAGAATAATCAACAACCGCAATACCTACTTACAATGTTACAACTACTAAATAATTATTAGGAGTTAAATAAAATATTACTAAGGAAATACAAGTAATTTAATTTTTAATCAGTCATTTATTTTTCGTCATAGAATTTCAAATATATTGGTATTTAGATTTAGAAAATTATATTAATACCAAACACTTGTCGCTTGGCAATGCATTCAGGGCAATCGCAATCTATGTAGGATGGTTGGCTTTAGTTCTACTTGTTGTACAACAGACGTAGAACAGACGCTAGAAATATGGGCAAATTAAAAAATCAGCTGCCTTTATGTGGCCCGCGATCTAAGAAAACTTCATAACTTGCGAGAGTACCTGCGGTAAGTGTATATGTAGATATTATACGTGTAGTGTAATTCTTCGCTAATTAACTTCGCTAGTTAATTTGGGCAATACTCTCTTATAGGTGTAAGCGTGCCGGATTACCATATATGGCAAAAAACTTTTATAAAGGTGTAAAATATTTGAACATGTATCTATATAATATATAATAAATGACTTATACATATACATAAAGCTGCCTGTTTTATCGAAATCGCTATTGTTTCTCATACCTACAATTCAAATTGAAGTACGTATACTAAGTCTATACATAGCAATAATAATTTTGAGTAAAATTTCAAAATGCAGTATCCAACTGTATCTAGAATTAAAATAGGAATATTATATTTACTAACACCTACTTGCGTCACCCGATAAAAATTTGAATTTTTATATGAGGTGTGTTTTACCTGAAAGTATCGATCTCTGCTAAGTACGAACGAGACATTCGAGATTATTGATGCATAAAGAAAACGTTAAATGGATTTAAATAAGTATCTGAGTACGAATGCTTTCACGGCCAGAGTCATTTAAATTTAGATGATAAATAGTTACCGGTTTTTGCCGTGAGTAAAAATTCATAATTACTGTCTTCGCGAACCATGCTGTTCGCTTCTTCGGAGCTAACTGATAATTAGTTACTAATTCTAATAATAAATGTAAAGCAATAAATGATTTATGTAAGAAAAGCTGTCTGTTTTACCAAAACTACAATTTTTTTCAACATACAAAAGGTAAAATGTTCAACCATAGTTAGTAGTAAAATAGGAATGTTATAATAAAGCAATTAATTAATTTGTATCACTGTATTGTTTTCTGGAATTGTATTTGTATTTAAAATATACATGAAAAGCATTTCAGAACATGCGATAGTCACATACACAAAATTATTAGGAAACGGTTCGGCGCCAGTCGACACCGCACGGCCCCTTTGATCTTCGCCGCCAAAGAACGATACCGCCGTTCCCCTCATCTAATCAGTGCGTTGCTTGCGCTTTCTGCGGAGTGTACAGTGGGCGCGGCTTGTTCCCTCCTCTCGCGCCTCAGTTTCGTCGAACTTTTGAGGCCGGTGACTAACATTTACTCTTAACAATTTTACGTTTTTTTTCTTATCTAACCCAGACGCAGTCGATAAACTAGATTTAGAAATGGTGGAGAACAAATTCCTTTCTTATCTCTCTAAACAAACCTCAGTTTTATGTTTGATATTACAAATCATAAATGATATTATAAATAAACCACTTACTCTACTTACACTGTAAACCTCACCAATCCACAGAAAACCCTATTGTCATCGATACTATGACCGTCATTTCCATTTTGTTTTGCGTTATTAAGTTGCATTTTTAAGTTTAACTTAAAAGTAACAGTGTATATGTAAGAGATGTTTTGATACTGAACAAAATAATTTTTTGAGGCAACATTTGTGGTAGTACCAGGTCATCAAATAAAACATACCTGTCTCCTAATCTCAACGATTTGGTCTCTCTCTTCATACGTGCTGTTGTATGGGTAACAGTGAAGCAGAAAGGGCCAAACTTCCCTCCTTAGGCTTCTGTCCATACCAGCAAAGAACACCGATTTTCGAAGCAATAAATCGTCTTCAAGCTGGCCGTTTTCGTTCAGCAAACACCTGAAGATCTCTTCGGTAAGTTTCGGCACTTGACCTTCTTCAGGGTGCAGTTCCAGGTCTGAAACTTCAGGTCTACAGACCATGAAGTGTCTATATGGAAGATTGTCTTCACAACCTGTAATTTTTGTCTCCGATAATCGATAATAATCGTTTAGGTTAGTTGTACACTCTTGGTATTAAGTAAGTTCTATAAATATTTTAGCAGTGTGTCGATGATACATCCAAGTACAAGTTTTTTGTTATTCTGGTCGACCGCTCGGCCGCTAAGTGCAAAAAATTGTCCGTTTACGCTTCAACTCGTATATCGGAAATTTATTATTTGCGAAACCTTGTTCGAATGCTTTGAATTGGTTTATAATGATTTATATGTTTCTATTTATTAGCTTAATGTGTAATTAATTAATGTAATTCCTACATTGCAATGTAATTGTGTTTTTATTAAATATGACGTTAATTTTATATTAATAAACATAAAAGTTTTCGATTACATGAAATGAAAATCTCATTTCAAGATATTGCATACAACACAACAAATTATACTTACAACCTTATTGCATCTAATAGCTTTTTTTGTGTTAATAAATACAAAAATCAATTTGTTGGTCAATATTTTTACTTTTCAGGTTATTTCAGAACTGACATATGTATTAATATTTATTCACAAAATAGAAATAAATTAAAATTAAATTTAATTTAATTAAATTAAATTGCTTTAAATTTGTCTTTATGGTAATTTGTTAATTGTGATTTAGTGGTGTTTTCGAGATATTTAGCTTCAACGATATTTTGCAGTGTTTAACTTAATAAACAGAAAGAAGTATGTATTTTGTATAGCATGAATGTATCATTACTATTTTTTTATATTATTATTATGTATTTACTTTACAGCAATATGTTTCAAATATCTGACAACTGAAAATAATGACAATTATGTATATCACTAACTTGCAAAATTTTTGGAAGCAAGCTCTAATATTTCGTCGAATTTTGATGAAATGTAAATATATTATAATTATTATTTAAAAAAAATAAACCAAAATTTACGACCATCTAAAAGAACATTTATACAACATAAAAATTATTTCATCAAATTTGACCTGGGATGAGTATAAATTGTGTTGGTAACGGGTATATAATTTCCCAAAAGGAGACGCTTCAGAAAAAAAAGTTGTTGGTTTCTCTTACGTATAGCTTTTACTGCATATTAATTACTCACAATCATATGCAATAAAAGTTATACGAAGAGAAACCAACAACTTGACGATTTGAACCAGGGACCTTTGCGTCGCTAGCATAATGCTCTCCCATCTGAGCTATTGACATTGTGCTAGCGACGCAATAGGCCTTGGTTCAAATCCAGGTTGTGGCTGTAATTTTTGAAATATTTAAAATTTACATCCCGCCTGTATGTTACCATATTATTAACTTATAATATTACTTTGACAAAGTATGTCGTTAAACATTTTCAGCTATAGTTTATATTGTTTGGAAATTAAAAAGACCTTCATTTTTAATGTATATGCATTTTAGCTAACCTTACAGTACACAATTCATAAGACAAAATGTTATTTTTAACTTATTATCGTTGTTAATGCACGCCTCTTAATTTATTTAGAACACAAATTTAGAAATAAAATTTCCAATAATGTTCCAGCTAATATATAGTAAATGAAAAATGTGTGCTTATTGAACTGGAACTATATTACAATAAAACTTCTGTAGAGCTCTTTGAAATATTAACAAAAAAAGAAAAATAAAAAATTAATTAGTTATCAAACAATGCAAAACCAAAAATGAAACACTATAAATACATATTACAAAAATAAAAAATTATTAATTATAAGTAAAATTTTAATAATTTGTCTTAACAAATGAACAAAAGAAAATACCAAAATGTTTTGTTTTTTTTTTCTAGAAAGTAGAAAGTAATATATTTCATATGGTTTTATTGGTTTTCTTTGTTCCTTCTGAAGTTGGAGCCGTTTAAAATAAGATATTGTTAATAATTCAAACGGCTGTAACTTTAATGAATTGAAAAAGAACATTTATACAACATAAAAATTATTTCATCAAATTTGACCTGGGATGAGTATAAATTGTGTTGGTAACGGGTATATAATTTCCCAAAAGGAGACGCTTCAGAAAGAAAAGTTGTTGGTTTCTCTTACGTATAGCTTTTATTGCATATTAATTACTCACAATCATATGCAATAAAAGTTATACGAAGAGAAACCAACAACTTGACGATTTGAACCAGGGACCTTTGCGTCGCTAGCACAATGCTCTCCCATCTGAGCTATTGACATTGTGCTAGCGACGCAATAGGCCTTGGTTCAAATCCAGGTTGTGGCTGTAATTTTTGATATATTTAAAATTTACAGGCCGCCTGTATGTTACCATATTATTAACTTATAATATTACTTTGACAAAGTATGTCGTTAAACATTTTCAGCTATAGTTTGTTTATATTGTTTGGAAATTAAAAAGACCTTCATTTTTAATGTATATGCATTTTGGCTAACCTTACAGTACACAACTCATAAGACAAAATGTTATTTTTAACTTATTATCGTTGTTAATGCACGCCTCTTAATTTATTTAGAACACAAATTTAGAAATAAAATTTCCAATAATGTTCCAGCTAATATATAGTAAATGAAAAATGTGTGCTTATTGAACTGGAACTATATTACAATAAAACTTCTGTAGAGCTCTTTGAAATATTAACAAAAAAAGAAAAATAAAAAATTAATTAGTTATCAAACAATGCAAAACCAAAAATGAAACACAATAAATACATATTACAAAAATAAAAAATTATTAATTATAAGTAAAATTTTAATAATTTGTCTTAACAAATGAACAAAAGAAAATACCAAAATGTTTTGTTTTTTTTTAGAAAGTAGAAAGTAATATGTTTCATATGGTCTTATTGGTTTTCTTTGTTCCTTCTGAAGTTGGAGCCGTTTAAAATAAGATATTGTTAATAATTCAAACGGCTGTAACTTTAATGAATTGAAAAAGTAATTTACTTTCTGAAAAAAATTGTTTTGCGGAAGAAACGTGGGACAGCCTGTATATATTGCTATAATTTAAATTATTTTGGTTCTCAAGCATGTATTAGATGGCATGAAAGATAATTGAACATTAACTGCAGTAAAGTAAATACAGATATAAAATTTCCATTGTCCTTCATACAAAATACATGCTCGTCCTAAATGTAAATTTAAATTAAATTTAGAGAATTTATTTACATTTAGTGAATATATTTTAATATTACAATCCTGAAATAGTCTATATTTAGTGATAATCCTTGGCATCAAGTTGATTTGCGCATTTACTTACTTACTTACTTACTTAAGTCCGTCATCCTACTGCTGGGCAAATGCATTTACTTGCGTAATTAATATGTGTATTAGTTAACATAAATTTATATAATGTGTCATGATATTACGCAATATCTTAAAATGAGCTTTTCGTATAATATTATCAAATTTCATGTTTATTAATATTATTATAAAAGTAATTCTATATTTAATTAAATGCATTACCTACTCGTAAACTTAACTGTAGTGATCATATTTCATTTATTACATTGCAATGAAGATATCACATTAAGGAAAAGGTCGGACACGCTAAAAATAAACTAAATCCCGTTACATTACATCCATCGAAAAACCACCTCGTGACGGACAACTTTTTGCGAAACGGCCGGGTCGAGGTAGAACAGTACACGAATATATAACCGACATACTATTTTCAAATCCTGCGATAGCGATACGAACTTACTTATTTCCATGACTGTACCAACAACCCCTTCGTGGGGGTTGTTTGGCACAACCCAAGCTTGCCAAATTTTGATCTTTTTTGTATCATTTTTATCTTACCTTTTGCATATTTGATGCTGTGCAACAACGAATGCCACTGATGCAAGACTTGCGCAAGATGGTCCAAACCGCCGTGATGGAAATGCAAGATTTTGTACTGGGATTCCCTGGACGCCACTACCAACTGTCCGCAGGTGCAGTTGGCATCACTGAAGAACAACCGCAGCGACCTCATCTGGCTCAAATCGACACTAAACCTCCGACATTTGTGCGGTTGTTTAGTCGGCAATATCGGGGAACAATTCGCGCTGTCAGGAAAAGCTAGGTTATGTTTCTGCGCCAGGAACTCGGGCGTTGACATCCAGTTGAATTGACTGTCAGTTGACGTCATGGATTCCGACCTTGAGAAATCGAATCTGTCGCCATCTGTCAACGATTTGACGGAATCAGGTGTTGTGGTTATTTCAATCTCTGGGTTACTGATTTCAACATTGATGTTTATGAATTGTTTTGTTTCGTTTTCTTCTGAACTTGAGACAGAGTTGTTGTCTTTAGATTCGTCAAAATTCAAGAAAGGGTTTGTGCATTTTAGTTCAATACTAGCGGGGCGTTCTATGTAGTTAAAAATGATTGAATCGTTTGAGGTTATGCTGTCTAAACTGTTCTGTTTCTCGTAACCGTTTCTTATCGGGGAATTTTGTAGTGTCGTCGGGCACTTCCGGAGTGTTGTGTTAGGAATCCAGGTTAGGTATAAAGTAGGTCTTTTAGCATCGTTATATTGATCAATAAACGTTTTCGTCGTTATTGTCAAATAACCAGGATGATGAAGAATATCAGTGTCTTGACGTATCATAGCTGGTGGATGAACACAGACATTATTCTTGCAGAATAACACCTCATTGTCTTGGTATTGCAACAATTTTTCATTGTCATTTTCCGAACCCAGTATCAGGGTTGAAGCACGTTTGATAATGTCAGATAGAGGCATCTTGTTTATTGTGGACACCCTGTAATATAATAAAAGAAAGTATATTAGTTATTTGTGTACCATTATAGGCCAAGCAATAGAACTAGAAATGATTGCGTTTTTGACATAAAGACTAGCAGGAAGCCACCTGTGCCATCCTGTGCAGGACAGTCCGTAGTATATTCCCACTATGTTTCCTATTCGAAAATGCCATTTTTTAATTTTTCATAAACAATTATCAACAAAAAATCGCGTTTTTTACTTTTTTATTGTAAAAGGAAAACTATTGAAGCAATCGTAATGGTGCAACGGGATGATCTGTAGGGAATTAAATTACGAAGAGAATGACAGGTCAAACGATCCGATCGGATAATTAGAACCGGAGAAAAGCGGAAAAAACTGGAACATTTTTTTTTTTTTTAATTTACAACTCCGCAATTTTTTAATATTAACAGCTGAAACTTTGCACAGTGCTAGCAATTCACATGTACTTTAAGTGTGCAAAACCTGGATTCGGTCGGATTAATAGTTTTCGCACAATCCTCATTTGAATTTTTTTTTGCAATATTTTTGCGGAGAGCTGGCTGCGTTTGAGGTCCCCGATTGCAATTAAAAAAAAAACAGATTTTGAAACTAGACGTAAACAGCAACAAAACGTCTATTCTGATTTTTTGATAAAACCCGTTTAAGTGGGTAATAAACTACTGAGAACATGAGCGAAAACGCCCGCGCCCGCTAGAGTGGTCGAGTGATGGGGGAAGTGTGCGATTAGAAGGGTAACGTATATATAGTAATGCGCGCGCAGCGCGGCTTGTATTACTATAGATACGCGCTTCCCCGGGTCGACCGCCTACCCCCACTACTCGACCGGTTTGGAGCGCGCGGCAGTTTTCGGTCATGTTCGCAAGCATTTTTCACCTATTTCGCAACATTTTAACGCAAAATCAGATTAGACGTTTTGTAGCACAATACTTCTACTTTCGAAATACGTAAAAAAAATTAAAATTGGACCACCTCCGGCGCATCCAGGCTCGTCGAATCATATTGCATACAAATATTCAAATCGCAATTGTGCAAGAAGTAATCATCGGACAACGCCTGGGTTGTCCACGCTCAAAGTACCCATCAATCGCTACTGTCACGCGAAAAGCCTACGCTACAACTTTGAAAATGGCGGAGTTAGGAATTTTTGAAAAAGCGCCGGATTTTTCCGGTTTTTCCGAATTTCCTCCGTTAACATTAATTCAATCGAGTCCCTGCAGGGTTCATTTTTTTCGTCTTTTCATTCTCTACAATTCGTCTGTTGAAAACATCAAGATTGCTCCATCGGTTCAGTTTTTACAAGCGAAAAACGAAAAAAAAACCAATTTTTTTAGGTTTTTTGTTTATAACAAATTAAGAAATGATATTTGCGAGTAGGAAACACATCACAATACATCTACGGACTGTTCCACGTGACCTGGGATTGTCGGCTTCCTGCTAGTATTTTTGTCACGCAAAAATCTCTATTGCCTGGTCTATTTTATAATAAAACTGATACCAACTGTTACAGTATGACGAAATATTAATATCAAATAAACATTGCTCTTAACAACTCCACAATTGATAACAAATGCAATCACAATCAATGTGAGTCACGATAATATTATAAAAAGGACGAAAACAAAGTTTTTTGTTTTAATTAAAAAGCTATATATAACAAAACTACTGCATACGTTTTTTGAATAATTCATGAAGGACTTGTGAACCCTAATAACCTATATCATACATACTACACATACAGAATATAAAGTGGATAGATATTGGACAGCCAAAATCTTAATTTAAATATATTCCAGCCCATATAACCAATAAATTAAACAGATTCTTGTTCGAAAAGAAACCAAATTAATCAAAATATACCTACCTACGTGACAGTCTCTCAATTGATTGAATCACCAATAAATAATGTTTTATCAATTATAATATACCTATACTCACTTAATACATGTCAAAGAATTGTCACTTGGATACGCGTAAGATCTTCCTATAACATCACGAATACTCTTCTTCTTATAAAACTACACAATCTCCGAAAGAAATCACTTTAAAATTTCAAACGTATCCCATTTTTAATGTCAGATATTCCAAGGGATTTAATTCCGACCATATTTTCGTTGAGCTATGCTGAACTAAGCGATATTGATCGGGAACGCTCACTAACGCCCTCTATGGGCGACGCTTTTACCGCAGAAAACTAGAAACTAAACCTTTGTGGTTTGCTTTGTGTTGTATTTTATCAATTGGTATTCAGGGCAACATAAAATTCTTATCATATGTGGTGATAAGCAAATTGATTAAGCGCGGTTGACATATTAGCGTTTTTTTTCTGACAGCTAGTGGTGTGTGTCGGTAATGTAGGAAACGGTATTAAAAATGGTTTTGTAATAGCGGATTTCCGACCTTGAAACGGGGTTTCTAAAACTCTTACTAAGAGAAGTTAGCGGCGAAACTTGGTAACCTAATCAGACATGATTAGAAATGATTCTCTATGACCCCCTGAACATTTCCACAAAGGCGTTTTTCTAGGTTAGCTCGAATAAACGAGATATTTGCAAATTTATTTTTAATTTTATGCATAATTTTAGTCCATTCACATGGTGTTTTGGCCAGGAAAAAATATAGAAGTTTTGTTTTTCTATCATTCCATATGTTTTTTGGGGAGCTGAATCCGAATTTCAACTTTGCTACTTCCCACGGATATGGCTTCACAACGAAAATCGCAAATAACTCAAAATTTTCTACTTTTCTGCAGTTTATTGCCACAATATCATAAAACCATGCACTTTTCGACGTAGACCACTATATACAAAAATAAAGTATACTAAATATGCTATAATAGGAACCCTCAAGTGTATTTTTTGGTTGAATGGTTTGGCCGCTCGAGCGCGCTGAATGAAGGCCAAATTTTCCTACTTTATGTGATGTGCGTGTAATTACAAAAAAGCTTAGATTCTGATAAAACTATATTAAATTCTCTACAAATTGCATAACTTAATCAGTTATTTTGGCCAAACTGTGTAGCCGCAAAAGCGCTTTGAAATTTTATGTCTCATTACGCGAAACCGCGATAACAAGAGCTCTTCACCAAAAATTCAGTAGAGACCGATATTATTACTATTTATTTATGAACTATATATTTGCTCTTTTTAATAATTAATACTTAATGTATTATGTAATTTTTTATTTTTTTTTATAAACATTCGGGCTCTTGACTTTGCGGCTTCGCTTAGATTAATATGACATAATACAGTAGAGCGTCGATAATCCGAACCTCGGTAATCCGAGCGTTCGCTAATCCGAACGTTCCAAAAAATAATAATAAAATAAATCACTAAGTAACCTAGGGAAAAGCCATTTTTGTCGGTTCCTGTTTACAGAAAAATGTTGCTTTTGTTTTATATATATATAATGGGTGTTAATTCTTTGCAAAAACCTGCATATATTGATATGAAACTTTGAAATAGTTAATACAAGATGGCGGTAATTTTTTAAGTTAAAAAATTACCGCCATCTTGTATTAACTATTTCAAAGTTTTATATATATATATATATATATATATATATATATATATTGTAAAAGATTAATGGGTAAACAGTCTGAAGTATATTTTATTTATTTTTTCTTTGCTAATATTTCGGAAAAATTTTCATCCTTCATCAGAGCTCTAAAAGATTAATAATGTTAAAACATTAACAATATAAAAACGAAATACAATACAAACCGGAAATATCACTATAAACTATATAACATTATGAAACATTGAAAAAACTCTTGTCAAACAAATTTGTTATGGAGATGAAAATTGGGAAAAAAGCCAACCTTATTTTATATATGAAAACATCAAAAATCTAACCTAAAAACTAATATAAATGACATGAAGTGTAACAATTCGAAAGGAACAAGAACATCTAAAATTTTCAAAGTTGGTTTAACTGGGTGGGATGAATGTTTTTGTAATTTAGTAAGTATGTATAAATGGAACTTAAATTTTTGATGTCAGTTTTAGAATTCATTGGCGAAACACAATCATTAATATGAAACATTTCGAGAAAACTCCTTCGAAAAAAGTATCACTGTCCAATACAACCAAATTTTGATAGTCCATATTATGTCCAAGACGGTTAACATGTGAAGCCAATGCACAAGCTTCAGGCTTCAATCTTGAATCGCTTTTGTGTTGTGTAATACGTTTCTTGAGTTGTTGAGAAGTCTGTCCGATGTATTCTTGATGACAATTTATACATTTAATTTTGTAAATAACATCTGAACGCAAATCCAATGGAAGATCATCCTTTATTTTTGAGAAAAAACTTCCTAAATTCTTCATTGTACGTCGTGAAAAAATCAAATTTTGATCTTTAAAAATATTAATCAGGTTCGGAGTAAGACCAGCAATATAAGGTAATACTTTCAATTTTGTCTTCATGTTACGATTTCGTGCAGATAGTGTGCGTCTGTGCATATCACTGTCCAAATTTGATGTACGTGCACGACTACTGTAAAGTAGTTTACTAATCAGAACACGAGGATATGAATTTTCTTCTAATATAGTTCCAAATGTCTTGAGGTTTTTGCTGATCAACGAAGGATGGACAATTTTGGTTATTCTATTTTTCTGGCCCAATATAAAGTTCTTTTCCATTTGTAACGGATGATTCGAAAAGTAATTTATGTATCGGCCGGAACTTGTTGGTTTTTGATACCAATCTAAAATAATAGCGTTATCTTGTTGTCTAATTACTTTTGTATCCAAAAAAGACACATTCCGATCTATTTCATTTTCAACAGTAAATTTTAATCTTGAGTGATAGGAATTGAAAATATTCAAAATTTCATCTACTTTGTTTTCTGGTACCGCACAAATTAGGTCGTCCACATACTTCTTGATAAAAGGAAGCTCGAAAGATAATTTAGGTATTTGAGTATCCAATAACGTGTCCATTACTATGTGCATACTATGTGAGCAAGTATAGTATGTCATTTATATTAGTTTTTAGGTTAGATTTTTGATGTTTTCATATATAAAATAAGGTTGGCTTTTTTCCCAATTTTCATCTCCATAACAAATTTGTTTGACAAGAGTTTTTTCAATGTTTCATAATGTTATATAGTTTATAGTGATATTTCCGGTTTGTATTGTATTTCGTTTTTATATTGTTAATGTTTTAACATTATTAATCTTTTAGAGCTCTGATGAAGGATGAAAATTTGTCCGAAATATTAGCAAAGAAAAAATAAATAAAATATACTTCAGACTGTTTACCCATTAATCTTTTACAATATTAATAAAGTACAGTCATTACAATTTCTACATATATATATATATATATATATATATATATATATATATATAGGAAAGCTGGTTAATTTCTTTTATATATATATATATATATATTAGTAATCCGATTACTCGGACCCAATTAGTTAAATGAATAATAAATAAATCATAAATAGGTCATAAATAAATAATAAATAAATCCTTTAGATATCCCTTTGATATCCCTTCGATATCCCTTTGATATCCCTTCGATATCTCTTCGATATCCTTCGATTTTTACTTTTTGACATTCCTATAGTTTAAGAAGCGTGGGATCGAATAGTGTTGGTTTTATTAAGATCGAACTTCTATCCAATACTCGTAGTTTCTAGTATTTAGCTGCAATATTTGATAATCCCAACAATTTGATAATCCGAATCACCTTCGGTCCCAATTAGTTCGGATTATCGACGCTCTACTGTATATCAACCCAATTTCGCGGCTACACGGTTTGGCCAAAATAAGTGATTAAGATGTGCAATTTGTAGGGAAATTAATGTAGTTTTCGCACAATCAGCCTTTTTAACTAACTTAAAAACTGGGTTTTACATAAAGTAGGAAAATTTTCCCTTCTTTCAGCGCGCTCTAGCGGCCAAACCGTTCAACCAAAAATGCATTTCAGGAGTGCTCTTATAGGAAATTTAATGTACTTTATTTTTGTATGGAATGGTCTACCTCGAAAAATTCATAGTTTTATCTATTTTTCGAGGCTTAAAGGTAGGAAAATATGACAGATTTATCGTTTTTAGGTTAAACGCAATGGTAAACTTGTCAAAATTCCAAATTATTTGTTCATTTTTCCTTATAGATACGAAATGTCAACGTACTGTCAAAATTTTGTGTGATATCGATCGCGTGTTATGTCACATTGTGTTAAGTTTTAAATCCTTTAAACAAGTGTCCTTTTATGTTTGATTTGCTCGCAACATGAAACATGACTTATTTTTCTTATGAAGACCAAAGTTTCGAAGAATACGAAGAATATTATGTTGATTATTATGGGAGTGAAGGACAGGTGAACTACCAAGAGCCAGTGTACCAATATTACTATCCTAGAAAATCAAACTACAGACCGCCTCCTGTTGTCAAATACGAGAATACAACATCATCAAAATACGACTTGTCTCAAGGTGATTATTATGTGAACTATCGAAATCCAAATGCTCAGAATGAACCTGTTGTTCGATACCAATACGAGCCACATGAAGTTGAAGACGAATACATACTTGAGGGTCAGGAGGGCTCAACCCAGAAGGTGTTAAAGCCACTTGAAGAAGATGATGGAAATACCACCACCATGGACGAAACTACAAGCAGTAGTACACCTATCATTCCAAAATTTCTGTATAATAAAACAATGTCTTCAAAAAACTCAATTCCTGCCAAGAAGAGAAGACCAATCAAGAAAGTCAACTCAAAACGTGTCACCACGAAGAGTTTTGGCGAGAACAAGTTAGGCAAGGTGGAAGAAGTCGAAGGTAAGAACCTTTATTGTAGAAAATTGTAAAACAGAGGCTACCCAATAATTCATATTTTTTAAGTTTAAAAAGTTTTTTAAAGTTTATTACATGATCATTGTTTATCTTGCATTTTCCATACAAAAGATCGTGCTGAAGCTCCGCGTGAATTCCGACGCTCTTCGGTCTGTGGTGTGGTGCGGGGAAGGGAGTCGTTAACGATGCTGTCGATAGTGAGATAACCACGGACAGCTGATTACCAATACACAAAAAGAACGATAACTTGTCAAGGTAGTAATTTTAACTAAGTGCAATAGTTTGGAGGGGTGATCTAACTCAACACGAGGAACAAAAAAATCTTAATAAAATTTTTCAAAATTTTGCAGTTTTAAAATTCAATTGCCGCTACCCACATGTTTTCATAATGTGTAGTACCTACTCCGTCGAAAACTAGTCCGCACCTATCTGTAGCACGCGGAGCTCACGAAATGCGTATAAATAACGATGTATTCAATGATATAACAGTAAACTTACCAACAAATTTTAAAGAAACTGCTCAAAGTGCGCACCGTTTGCATCCAAACACGCTTCTGCCCGGCGCCTCCAATTCGCACATAAAGAGCGGCGTTCAATTTCATCGCGCAGAATTTCAGCACAATTGAAAATTCGCTCACCGAGTTCATTTTCATTGTTTACTTCCGTCTTATACACTAATCCTTTTAAATAACCACAGAAATAAAAATCCAGAGGATTCAAGTCTGGAGAACGACTTGGCCACCGTGTAGGTCCATTAATCCCTATCCACTTTTCACCAAATGTTTCACTTAAATGTTGCACTACAATGCGGCTCTTATGTGCAGGAGCACCGTCGTGCATAAACCACATTTCACGGCGAACATCAAGCGGCACATTTTATAACAAACCTGGTAGTGTGTTTTGTACAAAATTCAAGTATTCTTCACCATTAAGACGGGGCGGCAGTTCCACTGGCCCTACTAAACAATTGCCAATAATTCCGGCCCAGATATTAATGGCAAATCGGTGCTGAAAATTGGTACGTCGTATAATTCGCGGATTTTCATAGGTCCAGTGGCACATGTTCCGGCTGTTAAAAATTTCGTTTCGGGTAAATGTCGCTTCATCAGTGGAAAGTACCAAATTAGGAAAGTTTTCATTGGTTTGACATCGACCACGAAACCACTCACAAAAGATGACCCCCTGTAAATAATCCTGTGGGAGCAAATCTTGTACACGCGTTTCCCGATATACCCGAAGTAAGTTTTCACGTAGTGTTCTGTGCACTATCCCGTGGGAAACTCCGACTTGTCGAGCAATAGGGTATTCCGGTCATGTCAAAATTTAAGCAGATATTCGGTTTAACCTATTGTACAATTTATGAGGATTCATAAAGTTAAGCTATGAGCTTTTTGATTTAGTTTTTCTATGAGATAATTGCAATTAAAAGTGCATTTCGTTTGAATTCACCGACCACCCTCGGAAATACACGATGATTACCGATCCCTAGTAGCGGTGGCAACAGCGGACAGCTCTCGAACAGCTGATCGGCCAAGTTGACGGTTGGCGACCCTGTTGTTTGACAACGAATAAAGGTAACTTTTTTGAGAGATGATTTGATCATTGAACTTTGAAGCCAAACATCTCTCATCTCGCTAGTCGGCAATGTAAAGAAAATCTTATCAGGAGTTACTGTTCTACTGCTGTTACAGCCCGGCACAGAACAATGTCGGCGTTGGAGTTTATACATTTTGAACAAGTTTTTGATGTAACCTCAATAACCAAAGCAGGTGTCAACAAACGAGCGATTCTAAACGTTGACACAACAGAAGACAAAAATTTACTACGTGCTCCCTAGATATAGCAACGTTGTCAAGTCGCTCACTTTGAGCGGTCTTTGTGACGTCACAAAGACCAATCCTAATTCAAACTTCAAACAACGATTTCTCTTAATTTAAAACAATGTTTGATATTTTACTTGTGAAGTAGCAAACAGTAGCACCCATACTTTGTAAAAAATGACAATTTCAAAAACACCGGAATACCCCATTGTCCTAGTGCTTCGTCGATCATCTTCGTGGACCATGTGCAAGATTTGTTCTTCGGTATTTACCATATTACGATCGTGTGGACGGCCTCTTCCTCCATGGTTAGGCAAAAATACCCGAGCAGGACTATCCCTTAACCGTTGAGATACGGAAACAAAAGTTCGGGACGCGCCGGTTTCTAAATCGTTGCGAATATAGTCTTTGAGCGGCCGCTGCATTTTTTCTGCATTCACCATAAACAAGTAACATGTCCACGTACTCATCACTACTAAAATTGTCCATTTTGAAACAGAAAACCACAAAATAACTACCAAGAAACCCGATAAACAGAAACAACTGCATAGCGGAAACTAAAGCATACACGGGACTTCCCCTCGCTCAGTTGTCAGCTGTTTCGCCACAGGGACTAGGTCAAGTCGCTACTACCCTTTCTAAAAACGTGCGGCGTCAAATTCTGCTAGTTACTAATGCATCGTGCGATCCCCCACTACCGGCAGCGTCGCAGTCGATCCCTTCTTTCGCACCACACCAAAGACCGAAGAGCTCCGCGTGAAGTGCGGCGATCATAAGATGCTTCAACACGATTTTGTAAGGAAAATACAAGGTAAACAATGATTCTGTAATAAACTTTAAACATATGATTTATTAGGTAGCCGATGATGGATACTTCATCATCCTAGCTAGCTCTTCTAATAACGGAATTGCTGGCATTTGCATAATATAGTTTTTTGTGGGTCAACCACTAATCCTATCATTTTACAAAAATGCACATTGAAAGCTAACATTCCGTAGGTGATTTTACTTTTTAATTCGTTGAAATCTATGGATTAGTTCCGGAGTAATTAATTGCTAATTTGGGCACAAAAATACGTTTAGAACAACTTTACAGCAACAAGCATGTTCGACCAGGCAATAGAGACTTTTTCGTGACAAAAATAGTATCAGCAAGCCACCGGTCCCAGGTCACGTGGAACAGTCCGTAGATGTATTGTGATGTGTTTTCGACTAGCAAATATCATTACTTAAATTGTTATAAACAAAAAACCTAAAAAAATCGTGGTTCTTTTCGTTGTTCGCTTGTAAAAGCTGAACCGATGGAGCAATCTTGATACTGTCATACTGATACTGTACGATAAAAATGAACCCTACACCGACCAGATCGGATTAATATTAACGGAGGAAATTCGGAAGAACCGGAGAATCTGCGTTTTTGTCAAAAATTCATAACTCCGCCATTTTCAAAGTTGTAACGCAGGCTTTTCGCGAGAAAGTAGCGATTGATGGGTACTTTAAGTGTGCACAACCCAGGCGTTGTCCGATGATTAGTTTTTGCACAATTGCGATTTGAATTATTTTTATGCAATATGGTTCGGCGACCCTGGATGCTTCGGAGGTGGTCCGATTTTAATTTTTGTACGTATTTCGAAAGTAGAAAGAAGTATTGTGCTACAAAACGTCTATTCTGATTTTGCGTTAAAATGTTGCGAAATAGGCGAAAAATGCTTGCAAACTTGACCGAAATAAGCGGCGCGCTCCAAACCGGTCGAGTAGTGGGGGTAGGCGGCCGACGCGGGGAAGCGCGTATCTATAGTAATTCCAACGCGCTGCGCGCTTCCCCGAGTCGGCCGCCTACCCCACTACTTGACAGCGTTTGAGCGCGCGGCAGATTTCGGTCAAGTTTGCAAGCATTTTTCGCCTATTTCGCAACATTTTAACGCAAAATCAGAATAGACGTTTTGTAGCACAATACTTCTATTTTTGAAATACGTTAAAAAAATTAAAATCGGACCACCTCCGACGCATCCAGACTCGCCGAACCATATTACATAAAAAGAATTCAAATCGCAATTGTGCAAAAACTAATCATCGGACAACGCCTGGGTCGTGCAGACTTAAAGTACCCATCAATCGCTACTTTCTCGCGAAAATTCTGCGTTACAACTTTGAAAATGGCGGAGTTATGAATTTTTGAAAAAAAATGCAGATTTCTCCGGTTCTTCCGAATTTCCTCCGTTAATATTAATCCGATCGGGTCCGTGTAGGGTTCACTTTTTGCTCCATCGGTTCAGCTTTTACAAGCGAACAACGAAAGAAAGCACGATTTTTTTAGGTTCTTTGTTTATAACAAATTAAGTAATGATATTTGGTAGTCGAAAACACTTCACAATACATCTACGGACTGTTCCACGTGACCTGGGACCGGCGGCTTGCTGATACTATTTTTGTCACGAAAAAGTCTCTATTGCCTGGTCTATGTTTTTTCATTTCAGAAACGTCGATGGCCAACAAGAGAAGTGTTGTTGCTGAGGAAACGGCCCAGATAGAAACATTGTCAGAGGAGACACCTGTCAAGTTAGTCCACACATCGGACCACGAAAGGTCCGCGTCAAAATTGCAAGTACCATCAAGCACACAATCAACCACAAAGAAAGAAGTAACCGAAAAAAATATCGACATGTCCAATCCAGAACGAAACGTGCCTGGGTCTGTCAACAGCAAGTACTATTCCCTCGGCAATGTTAACCTCAAATCGAACGAGGAACATCTTAAATCCGATGACGTCATCGCGTGGAAGGGCAAATCAATGCCCGACACGTCAGTCGGATCGAGCAGCATGTGTTTGGACACGACAAACGAGTTCAAACCGTCCACCATGTCAACGGATTGTACCTGCATCACGATAGATAGCGAAGAATACAGAGAATTCGTCAAGCAGATCAACAAAATACCACAGATGCAGATTGCTAGGCAGAGTAGTTCCGATGATGATGTTCTAAGGAGTGATTCGTCACCACCCATACAGATTGGAGCGTTGTTGAAGACAGTTTACGACGCCAACAATAATAATTACAATAATAATAATTGTCCAAAACATGAAGATTGTTTTAGAGATTTGACCTTGGATGGAAGGACTGATTTCAAGAGTGAACCTATGCCTGGTGGTAGGGACTGTTTTCGGTCTAGGAAATGTGCCTACAAGAAGAGGCAGACCTATGTGAATCCCCTGGCTGAAGTTCCGCTTCATACACCGTTAAAGGTACTGTAGATAAGATCAATCAGAAAAGATGATTCGTATATGTTGCTACTCCATCACTATCAAGCTGGTCCCACACGTGTTCAATAAGATTCAGGTCTGGACTTGCGCCGGCCATTCCATGACCTGAATTCCACGTTCTCGTAAAAAGTTTCTGGCGATGCCGGCGGTGGCTTTGCATTGTCCTGCATTAGGATGAAATTTTGACTGACGCCATATGCAGCAGGCACCACATGGTCCTCCAAGATGTTTTCGATGTAATTCATGGCGTTTAGTCTAGCAGGAACCACAACAAGATCAGTTCTGTTGTCTATACTGATTCCAGCCCAAACCATCACAGATCCACGACAAAATCTATCCACATCCTGTATAGTAGCGACTGCGTTACGTAGCGTTCACCAGGACGTCTATATACACTAGGGTGACCAACTTTTTCAATTGCTAAATAGGGACGCTTGGGGATGGAAGTTGGGTTGGGTTGGGTTGGGTTGGGTTGGGTTGGTGGAAAACATTGAACAAAACGTACTGAACTATAAACAAACTATACCATTGGCTAATTTTACAACAGCAAATATTTATTATGATCTATAATATATACGTTTTCACCTTCAATAAAAGAGAAGAAGCATAAGAAATAATAATGTAAATAAAACAAACATTCTTTAACTTTTACAAGTTAAAACAAAAAAAGGTACATATCACAACAAAAATAAAGCACAATTCTCCAATTTTTACATATTGTACCACAAGAACCTAACTTAAAACAACATTTTTATTATGATAGTATTTTTAACTAAAAATAATTATTAAATAAAGAAAAACATAAGCTGTATGCAAATATTGAAACATACCTATATCAGAATAAATATAAAACAAAACAAAATAAACATTTTTTAACTTTTAAAAATTGCACTGTTACTTGACGCTATTCTTAACTAACATCCTTAATATTTCAACACTAAAAACTATACTTCTCAACTGACTGGATTTCTTTTAAAACATCTAGTTTTGTCAATAAGAAGTCATAAAATTCATCGCACGTCAACTGGAAGTTGTATTTGCAAGTCAAAATTCCCCGCAATGTTTCGAATTTTAGTTGACTCTTTTGAAATTGACTCTACTTGAAATTACCAGCCTCTTCTATATGTACTGTCCAGGATTCTAAATAATGTATACAGCAGTGGCGTAGCGTAGTAGGGGGGGGGGGGGCGGCCCGCCCCGGGCGGCACTTTTAGAGGGCGGCAAATTTTCATCTAAAAAAAATTTGAACCATTTCATTTCATATTTTTGTCGCACCTACGATTCGGGCGATTGAAATGAGCATGGAATTTTTCATTACTAATAGCGTTTTCTTTTGGTAAAACTAGTGCACCCTAGAACTGCACTGGCAATGCACGTTAATTATATATATTATAATTCAATCTGGAGAAACCATTGCTAACTTTTGGCTTTCATATGGGCGCCATGTTTGGTTTTAACATTTTATCTTGTCTTTTCTTCAGTTTCAATTGTGTATCACACTTGTTGTTTAGCTGGAAATTGTAGATAAATGTTAGTATTTTATGTTTGCTTTTGCAAAGATTGATTCGTAGCTAGAACTAACGTTTCTTGAGTATGACACATAAGCTTAAAGCAACCCTTTCAATTCTTTGCGTTCATGTATTTAATTTAAAAAACAGCCTATCATTTGCGGTACAATACGTGAATCAGAAGCAAGAGTCATCATTAAAAAATGTTAAAATCATGCATGGCGTCCATAAAAAGGGAAAAGTTGGCTATTTTTGCTCCATCTTCTTTAAAGATAACTCAAGTACCTACGCAAATGGATGTGTCGTGCCTGAAATGGTGCACATTCATGCCTAAAGTAACATAACATTGGATTGAGATGTCATATTATTGTGAATATGGTGTATAAGCTTTTCGAGTCTTAAGTTGAGAGAAATAGTTGAATTGACTAAATCTTATTGGAACTACGAGTAACTGAATATTTGTACCGTTTTTTTTTTTGCCTAAACCACTGCAAGTCTACAGAAGTCAGTTAAGGGACAATAAAAGGCCTATCAGTGTGCGATAAGACTATAAAATATGATTTTTTTTCATAAAGAATTAGAAAATTAGAATTAATGAATTTTTTATATTATAATAAAATTTCGTAAAAATTTAAATTTTTTGGATTATAACAACTTTTGCCTCACAAACTAAACAAAACGATCAAAATGTAATAAAATCCTTGAGCAAGGTTCTGAGACAAAAGGCTTTGTCCGATGGAATTACAATTTTTTCCGTTTGTAATGCCAATCACTACATTTTTCCAAATTTACGAAGTTTTAATTCTAATCTTTTACTTAATTAAAATCACCTTCAGTGGTGAAATTTCATATTTGTAAAATGGTTAACAAATGTAACAATTCAGTTTTTCTCACCACAAAAAAAGTAGCTATGTATACATACCTACGTGTATTGATTGTTAAATTATTGAACTTTATTGACAAATTGTATTGTCAACTTGAATTATTAAAATTTATTGTGAAATCGAAGCTGGAAGATCAGGGTTGTTATAAAAACGTTTTCTTATATTTTAAACAAAACAAACATGTTTTGTTTTTAGAAAATGTTTTTTTGAACGAAACAATGTTTTTAAACACTTTACAAAAAAAAACATGTTTTAAACATGAAATAAAACATGTTTTAAATCACAAAAAAACATGTTTTAAACAGAATAAAACTTGTTAAATATGTTCTAAATCACGCAATTATTTTATTTGTAGCCATTTTAATGGGCGTCTTTTAATTCCTTATTTTACTTGCTACCACTGATATTGTATTACTATATTTTTATGAAGAACGACAAAAATGTTCAAATTTCGGTAGTTTACAAAATGTTTAAAACACACCATTTAAAACAATAGTTTAAAACATGGTTAAAACACTCTTTTAAAACAAACCATTTTAAAAAGAGTTTAAAAACCCTGTGGAAGATGGTCTGCCCAATATTATAATTATGCTCCGAATATTTCTTACAATTGCCATAAGCAATGCCAAATGTGAGAAGAAATTTTGAAAATTGAAATTAATCAAAAATTATGTAAGATCATCATTTGTAAACCGAACATTACACAATATAATAGTGCTTTGGAATTACTGTATATTTTTAGTATTTTAGATTGAAATATCTACCTAAATAAGGGGGCGGCGAAAGCTTCCTCCGCCCCGGGCGGCTGACACCCACGCTACGCCACTGGTATACAGTATTTATCAAACTTTTCGACGTGATTTCGTGATTTTATATATTAATTGATCGGATACTGTTAATTTGATATTGTATTTGATATTGTATAGCCGCCATGGCGATTAGTTGTGCTTTGTGCGGTAAAAATATATCTAGACAGGAAGAATACATTTGCTGTAAAAATGGTTGTAGTCAAAACTATCACATAGCCTGTGCAAGTGTAACTCCTGAAGAATTCACTGCCATGAGACAGGAAAACTCAATCAAATCCTGGCAATGCTTCAAGTGTGCTACAAACCTAACCTCCACTGAGGAAGTAAACAATGCCGTAAGTCCTTCAAATCTTGATAAAATCATATCGGATAAGATTGATTTCGCTATTAAGACCATTAGTACCACTCTGATTGCTAGCTTTCAGACAGAGTTTAATAAATTAGCAAGGGATAATCTACTACTAAGGGAAGAGCTAGTAGAATTACAGCAACTACTAAAGCTACAGAAACCTGTCGAATTGATACGGTCATGTTCAACAGATGGCGACACACAGTCGAATAACCTACCATCTGGCCTGCCAGCAAAAGACCTGCTTGTCGTATCAAAAAGTTCCATTATTAAAAAAACCAACACATTTGCGGATATTGTTACAAAAACCTCTAGCAAGGTCGATAAACTTATGCCTAACAACGTTACTGCACCTCCGATAGAGGAAAATATTGAAGACTTCAAACTTGTAACGCACAGAAGGAAAAAAAGGCGTTCCATTCAAGGGCAAGCTACCACTAGTTTGCCGATAGGAGGTAGAGAAAGATTAGGTCATATTCATGTTTGTGGTTTGGATACTGGCACATCCGAGGAGGGCCTAACTAATTACTTATGTTCTTTAAAGATCGAAAATGTTGCTTGTGGAAAACTGATTGCACGTAGACCTGAAGAATATTCCTCGTTTAAGGTGACATGCAAATTAAGCAGCCTTAAAAAACTAGAGAACCCTGAAATATGGCCTGTCGGTGTTCGTCTAAATCGTTTTTTATTCCATCTGGAAAAAATCAACGAAAGGAAAAAGACCGGAGAATCGACTCCAACTCCCAAAATGGCACCGTTACCTCAGAAAAACCAAATAAATTAAATAAATTGTCTGTCTGTCACCTTAACGCGAGATCACTAAATTCGTCATTCGACCATTTTTCGAATTTGGTTTTGTCTGCCCACTTTGACATCATAACAGTGTCAGAAACATGGTTGCGCCCTGATTTTCCATCTCTCTGGTACAGCTTCCTGGATATAATCTTGAGCGCTGCGATCGAGCTTCCAGGGGAGGCGGCACTTGTGTTTATGTAAGGTCGCAGCTCAAGTACAAGCGTGTCGGTATGGATCACTTGGAGATAAATCAACTTGAGCAACTCTGGATTGTGGTTCGTACTAATAAATTGCGGACTGGCATCTGCACTATCTACAGAGCACCCTCTGTACCCCTGCATGCTCTCGGTGATCTCGAATTGTCGCTTGCTGAGATGTCCCTGGAGTGTGATGAGATTATGCTTGCCGGAGATGTTAATATCGATTTCTTGTCAGACACCAATGAGCGCCTGTACCTCCAACGGTTGCTGGAAGCATTTAGTCTTATTCAAATCATCACTGAGCCGACCCGTATCACTGAGTCGTCAGCGACATTAATTGACATTATATGTGTGAATAAGCTAACTTCAGTAATTGATAGTGGTACCATGGACGCAAATAATGTATCGGATCATAAGCTAGTGTGTTGCAATTTGGACCATAGCATTCCTGGCAGGAATCCGGGAGTTAGTGTGCGCCGTGATTTTAGCAACTTCAGTATGACTGATTTTGCGTTTCATGCCACTCGCACGTTTTGGTCTGGAGTTTACGATGTTGATAATATAGATGATAAGTTAACCACATTTAATGAAGCAATCACATCTCTTTTTGATCTGCATGCGCCTGTAACCTCAGTGAAACAAAAACGTAGACAAAAACCTTACATAACGGATGTTATAAAGGAAATCATCAAAGTTAAAAACAAATCGTACAAGAAATATAAGCTATCTCGCTCCCTAACTGATCGTAAGTGCTACACAGAATGGAACAACTATTTATCCACCGCTATTAAAGCAGAGAAAAGGTCTTATATTTTATGGAAAACAGAACAACTGCAGCGTAATCCAAGAAAATTATGGAACTTCTTTGCGTCTGAAAATATACATAATCGCGCCATAAAAAATATCTCCCCGAATCTCAGTGATGTAGATGCTATGAACGACTATTTCGGTAAGGCGACGGCGCCTGTCGATATTGATAATAATTATCTTACTTTCTACAATAATAACTATCGACCTGGAATTACACAATCCATGACATTTACCTCTGTGACTGACCAAGACGTTGAAAAAATCTTGTTTAAAATAAAAAGCAACGCACGGGGTATTGATGAAATAGATTTAAAAATGCTGCGTATTTGTTATCCCTACTGCAAGGGTGCTCTGGTGCATCTAATTAACCACAGCCTGGAAACAGGAGAGTTTCCTTCACTTTGGAAGAAATCCATAATAGTACCCTTAGCTAAGACGAGCAACGCTAGTGATCTCACTCAACTGCGACCAATCAGCATACTGGCGACAGCATCAAAAATTCTCGAAAAAATTGTCAACAACCAACTAAGACAACATATAGATAATTATCATCTGTTTCCATCGATTCAGTCAGGGTTTCGGCCGGGTTCCAGTACTTCGACTGCTTTGCTCAAGATCACGAACGATCTAACAACTGCTATGGATCACGGAGACGTATCTTTCTTGCTTCTGCTTGATTTCAGCAAGGCATTTGACTGCCTCAACCATGACCTTCTTCTCGCTAAGTTAAAGTATTTTCGTCTGAGTGAGGTGGTGATGAAGTGGTTCCGAGAGTACCTTTGTAATCGTCGCCAGTGCGTGAGGTTTAATAACGAGTTTTCGGGTGAAGTGCGCCTAACGGGGGGTGTTCCTCAGGGTAGCATTCTCGGGCCTACACTATTTAATTTGTACACTTTCGATCTACCATACCATGTAACAGCGGACGTTTCTTTGCACTTGTATGCGGACGATACACAATTATATACCTCGTTTGCACCTAAACTCGTTAATGAGAGTATCTCTCTATTGAACATCAATTTAAGTAATATACATGCTTGGTCATTATCTAATGGCTTGAAAATTAATCCCACGAAAACAGAGTGTATTTGTGTTGGAACACGACAAAAATGTGAAGTAGCTATAAGACATAAATCGTCGCCCATCATTGTCAATGGTGTCGAGATTGAATTAAAATCTAGAGTTAAGAGTCTGGGTGTAATTTTGGATTCGGGCTTGCTGTTTGAAGATCATGTTCGACACGTAGTTTCGGTCTGTTATGCAAAGTTCTCGTCGCTCTATAAATTCAAGTCAGAGTTAACCTCCTCCGTTAAATGGCGTCTTATGTCCTCGTTAGTCTTAAGTTATGTGGATTATTGTAACCCAGTTTTCTACCCTCATTTGACATCATATAACAGACATAGGCTCCAGGTACTTCAAAATAACTGCATGAGATATGCCTTTGGCATCTCTAGGCGGGAGCATATTACGGAATATTACAATAGTAATAAAATTTTAAAAATGGATAGCCGTTTTAGCCTTCTGTTTGGCTCTGTGCTGTTTCGAATAATATATACACATTTGCCGTTTTATTTATTTGTTTTGTTGAGGAGAAGATGCACGCAGACAAACCGTGATTTGCGGTTTCTTAATATGTTTTCAATACCGATTTTTAGAACGTCTAAGTTTACATGTTGTTTTAGCTATTTGGCGGTCAAATCTTTGAACCAATTTCTATGTGATTTTGACAACGCAAATTGTGCTTACAAGCTAAAAAGGGCGCTGAAGGTTAGATTGATAGCCAAACAGTCAGTAAGGCCATAATTCTGTTTTTTTTTTTTCTTTAATATTTCGGTGTTGTTGCAAACCGGCTTTGCCGACACATCGCCGTTTAGGTAAGGCTCACTTATGTTAGAATTTCTGTATTTTCTTTTGTATTTTATCGAGTTTTGATGTTGTTATATTGTGCCTTATCTAATAAAGCTTATTATTATTATTATTATTATTATTATTATTATTAATTTGTTAACTTGTGTTTGGATGGTCAATGGTGTAAAGTTTTGTTCCATGCGATATTTAAGATTTTCAATTGTTTCTGTAATTACATCATACGTTTCTGTTATTGTCGCTTTGTTTCTTTCAATTACTAAAATTGTTTTGTGAAAAACTGCAGCTTCGATATGTATAAAATGTAGCCACGTTTCGCACAGGGCGTTATTGACAGTCATTTAAAATCACTGCACAGTTATCAATTTCTTTCAAGAAATGCTCTTTCAACGGAGAGAACAAATGCCAAAAAAGACTCGTCCAATTGCAGGAAGCAAGGAAAGCCATCTAGTTCAAGACTCTGACGGTCCGAAATCACAAGCGAATATAGTACAAATTTGTTGGTATGTCATAGATGTTTTTGAGTTTTATAAAAATCAGCCGGTAATCAAGGATGGATGAAAAATATTCGGTGAACGAACTTAAACGAAAAAATAAATCACTCATGGCACTGTTTAGACCAATTAATATGTGTCGAATATTTGATATTTGGCAAGTATACGAATATGTAGCCCCGGCTTAACATGAATGATTTTCAGGTTCTTTTTGGGTTTACATCATTTGGACTACAAAAACAGCACTGCAAGAGACTCGATGACTCATCACCACACAGGCAGAGGTCAATTTTTGTAAAGATCTTTCGATCTGTCATTACTGCCATCGGATGTTTGCAGAGCATCGCCTATAGATACGCCCTTAGGTACATATTATTTATATAACTGTACGTGTTATTTTTATTCTAATACCTGTTATTATTTTTACCCATCAATAAAAATCTGTATGTCCCAAATTGCTTTCTTTATTTTGTTTGGTGTTCTTCAAAAAGATTTGAAAATGACCAAGGTTTTTATCAAACATTTTTTTTTAAACTCCTTCTAAAAAAATATCTAAAATCTAAAAAAAATAAATACCTACTGTCACTTAAAGTTTGTAAAGTGTGTAACCGTTCGTACTTACATACAGTAGGGTTATTGGGGTGTTTTAAATAATTTAAGTGCCCTTTTGTGTCCTATAGGGCCACGCCGTACACTGTGGGATGGCTTGAAAATTAGCCTACGCGTTTTCACCCCCATTGAAAACAAAAGGGAAAATAAAAGAAGAATCGCGGGGAGTGGAAAACGCTTTCGTAGACACACGTACAGGCCCGGACTAAGTACATTTAATAAAGTCATTTTTCGAACTATTTATTTTAATTGTAAATTTGTCTACACCTTTTAACATACTAAAACTAAGCATTTCTAGTTAACTTTTTCACTTTTTCTTTGATAAAACCCCAAACAAAAAAATGCGTCTTTGCCTTTGTCGACCAGAAATTAGGCACGGAATTAGTTAGTATTTGACTGTATTAAAAATATGGCTTGTATTATAGTCATCCTAATAGATTACAGTTTATTAAAACTATTTGTTATTACTTTTCAAAAAAATATGCTTTATTTCTACTAAAAACCAAAATTAAAATTGAATTTTATTCGCGTCCTATCACGTGATTGAAAACGTTTTGTAATTGGCTCAGTCTCCAGTGACGTCATTCGTTAGTACGCTTAGAGCGCGTTCGGTTTGTCAGGGTAGGGTATGGGGAGAGCAATGCTCAGATAACCTGCGGTGGGACTCTGTGCATTGTCGCTATCAACATATCGCTTTCTACTATCGCAACCGATCATCTCCGGCGACAGTCACCATAATTGGTACTCCGTGACAGCATCGCCAAGCCTTCGGGTGCCTTCGGAAATATTTAGTAATTTTTGGGTTATTGGTGCAAATGTTTGGTGATTTTAAGATTTCAAGGTTGCATATACTGGACGTTTTGTATTGACAGTGACAGGAGGTGGTTTTTTTTCGTGTTGACGGTTAGTTTACCGAAGCTTATTTTTTTGCTATTTTTGTTCTAGAATCCACCTATGTATAACTAACCAAATAATTTTGTTAAGCCCTGTTTATATGAATATACAAGAACGATTGGCAAATTAATTTCGAACATTTGTCCAGACAAAAACCTAATGACACTGATTAACCCTTATTATATGAATGTCAGTGTCAATGTATTAAGAATGCAAAAGCCATGCCCGTGTTTTCTATCTTTCTCCAACCCAAAGCGATATATGTCTCTCTCTTTGGCGACACTTCCTTAACTGTCGCGTCTAGGCGATAGTTGGGTAGTAGAAGGGGTAACCAAGACGATAGTAGAAATATGCACATAGTGCCACCAAGGTAGAAAGCGATATATCGCATGAAAGCGACAGTGCACAGAGTCCCACCAGTTCGAAAATACGATAGATAACTTATTCTAGTCAGTTTTACTTATGTCGAAGTAACCTTCACAACAAAAAAAAACACTTGTATTGGCCGCTATTTATTTCATTTGGATTTCTACGAGCCAACCACTTTCTTCGCAGTTTCAAATCTTGCGGGACAGCTACAAATAGTTTATCCGGAGTTTTTCTTGACGTATTTCTGCATTGTGGATTTATACACCATTTATAACCCATTTTTATGTAGAAATTGTGAGAACAACACATCATACAACACAATTACCAAACGGCGACGGTGCCGATGATGACAGACCATATGGGCCGATTTGACATCCACTATCGGGTGACGTCACACAACAGAAAGTATCGTTTTGGCGGGACTTTTTGTGATACAATTTTTAACGCTGATTTTTATGAAATATTGAGGAAGTAATTACGAAAAATTATGCATGTACAATGTAGAGTGAAAGAATAAACACACTAAGATGGTTTTCCAATAATAGTCAAGTACCTTATTCCACTGAACTGAAGTGAAGAATAACACCGAACAATTATGCACATCGTTTAAATGTTTGTTCACATGCGACATAACCTATATTCCATATATTCCATAACCTATATTAGTCCGGTGTAAAACAGTTTGCGGTCCAGCCAATCACGGGCGAGGTCATACCAGTGAAGAAGTTGGTATTATACCACCTGATACTACCAACTGCACTATCCACGGTGACCTTGAAACTAATTTGACCACTTTTTACCGTTAATCTTAATTGCTTATTACCAAATCTTTCGCATTCACGTAATGAAACAAAAACGAACATAGATCACAACAGACAGAGCCTATCTAAACAAATACAGTAAAATACAGAACCAATTTGTAGTGACAGTTTGCACGACGACATGGCGCCAAGTGTCAAAAGCACGATTACAGTACATAATGGGGTATTCCGGTGTTTTTGAAATTGTCATTTTTTACAAAGTATGGGTGCTACTGTTTGCTACTTCACAAGTAAAATATCAAACATTGTTTTAAATTAAGAGAAATCGTTGTTTGAAGATTGAATTACGATTGGTCTTTGTGACGTCACAAAGACCGCTCAAAGTGAGCGACTTGACAACGTTGCTATATCTAGGGTGCACGTAGTAAATTTTTGTCTTCTGTTGTGCCAACGTTTAGAATCGCTCGTTTGTTGACACCTGCTTTGGTTATTGAGGTTATATCAAACACTTGTTCAAAATGTATAAACTCCAACGCCGACATTGTTCTGTGCCGGGCTGTAACAGCAGTAGAACAGTAACTCCTGATAAGATTTTCTTTACATTGCCGACTAGCGAGATGAGAGATGTTTGGCTTCAAGTTTCAATGATCAAATCATGTCTCAAAAAAGTTACCTTTATTCGTTGTCAAACAACAGGGTCGCCAACCGTCAACTTGGCCGATCAGCTGTTCGAGAGTTGTCCGCTGTTGCCACCGCTACTAGGGATCGGTAATCATCGTGTATTTCCGAGGGTGGTCGGTGAATTCAAACGAAATGCACTTTTAATTGCAATTATCTCATAGAAAAACTAAATCAAAAAGCTCATAGCTTAACTTTATGGATCCTCATAAATTGTACAATAGGTTAAACCGAATATCTGCTTAAATTTTGACATGACCGGAATACCCTATTCCGCTGTCTGAGTATAACCAAAATTATTAGCTAAGAAAGTAGGACGATGAGCCGAGTTTAAAAAAAAATAGATGAAATAGCAGCCCGTGCAGGAAATCGTACTATAATTAAATAAAAAAGAACAGGCATCGGATCTCCGCTATTTACATGTTCAATTTGGCCTCCCTGGGGCCTTTTCACCTGGGCTAAGTACGGTCCTGCGCGCCCAACTGACTGCGGTCGGGCATCTTTGCACTTGGCGTTCGCCAGTGTACCGCCAGGTAGCGCCACGGTCGCCGACAGTTCAGTTTCTCATGGCGACACAACTGTAACATATAACCTACGAGTGCCTAACAAATTTTATAATTTTTTAATAAGTTCGTCGCCCAAATACCGCGTTTTCGTTGTTTAGTGTTCCTACCGGTTTCGTAAGTTCGTTTTTAATGTTCGGTTCGATACGGCAGTTATGTTTTGAGTGTACGAAATTATGTTAAAAGTGTTTATGTTTGATACCGAACGAAAATAGTACTATTGGATATATTCATTCACTATTATTAAAAGGATTTTCGTAGAGACGTCGGACAAAGGTGAGTGGTGTTTTTTTGGTGAGAATTGGGATTTTCTAGGTTAGGTTATCGGGATTTTTGTTGTTTTGTTTAACGGGGTGGTTATTTTTAATGCGTTTAGCGTGTCTTAAGTCGTGAATATCGGATTTTTAGGTTAGGTTGAGCAGGCGGTTCTAAAAATGTTGCGTTTTTTGTGTGTGTTTTTTTGGTATTTCAAGTTGCATGTTTGAAAATCGTAAACATGAAATGCAAGCACAATAGGAAGCAATCACATGCAAATTTTAGCGATATGCTAATGTTATGTCTTCTTGCAACGAACTGAGGTTAGATTTTATAACCTTATTGTTGCAATTGTGCCGTAAATTTAAAACTTGAACCTTTTTTTAATGCCAATCACGAACTAACAACCGAAAATATATTTCCCTAACCTTTAAATAATGACAACTGTTATTTGAATGACTACTCTAGTGACAAAAGCAAGTATATTGAGTGTAGAGCCTTATTTTTTTTTCGGTGTGTTATGTTATTATTGTTTTTCTTGACGATTTCAAACCTCAGGTATGAATTTCTGTGCTTTTTGAAATTCTGCCCCGACGTATTCGAATTCCTTTTATTGTTGTGTTATAAAAATGCGGCAGCTGTTTGTCTGTGTCGGCCTTTTGAGCCTTTAGTCTCCCATGTAGGTATAAGCGAGCACTCTTCGGCCTTTTTTTCCTTGTTCTCAGAAAAGCCGACCCATCGGGTCGGTCGGGGTTTATTACAGGCGCGGACCAGTGACTGTCAAACGGTTTTTAAAAGGATTTGTGTTAAATCAGTCGAATCCAGAACTTTTTTTCAAATCGTTCATTAATATTTTTATAATTTGAAAACAATGTTGTGAGGTCGCTACCGGTTTTCCAAATTAGTATTTTTAAAAAAAAATTATGGATTACTCATTTTGTCTAATGGTGGAATTTGGTATATTTGTACGTTTATGAATAATATTAATTGTTATGGCATAAGGAATTTATGGATGTTTGTATTTTTTTCACAAAATTGAATTGATATAGATAACCAACCTTGCTGGAATCAATGACTTTTGTATTCTTTGACCAATTTCCACTTTTTTTCAGAACATGTAAAGTAAACGTACCTACTTTTGAAAGATAAAGAAAATAATGTTCCAGCTTATTAAAAAAAAATGGTGTTTTTCGACTAAGTTTAAGACATCCTGTGAAGTAACTAACGAAGTAGTTCTCTCGCATGTTCTCAAGTGCTCAGTTACAAAAACCATATCAATTCTCAACATCTTATTTTGTAATTCATCCCAATATCAGAATTTTTGTAGGAGATACACATTTGTAAGTAAAATATTGTATTGTTTTTGGACCAGACACACTGGCAAATCTGGCAGGCTGAGAATGCTGCAAGGATCAAAACCACACTTTGAAACGTATCATTTAGATTCCTGTTATTTCAACAAGTGCTGTTATTTCATCACACATTACTAAAGTATCACATACACGTTGAATTTCGCTTACTATAATTTAGTATTTTATCCATCTGTTTATCTGTGTGTTTCTGGTCATTCTCTTTAAATTAATTCGTTGTTGGTACTAAAAACAATAGTAAAAACACTTTTAATCAAGTAACATTCGCTGCAAGGTTGAACAGCAATTTAAATTGCAACGGTTTACGGTTTTCTTTAAATTAAAATTTGAATAAAAAATTATGAAGGTCGTCAAAGATTACAAAAGCTACTTAACATCAAAGTTTAACAAAATAGGCGTTCCTTCCTGTTTGGTATCTTCTTTGAACATACAGGAAGGTTAGAAAACACGAAAATGTTAAATTGGCCGAAGAGTAACCTATCGGTTTTTCGAAATTAGAATAAAAATGTTGTAGGTAAAAGTTGTTTTATATTTAAACTTATGCCCAGATATCACATTTCAATGTTGTATTCTAGACACATTTTTCCAATCTTCTTCTAAACTCCCGGTATACCAAATCAATTGTTTCTTCATTTATTTCGTCAACTGCTTCCCGAATTTTTAATTTTAGAATGTCTACATTATCATGAAAATTATTCGCATACACCTTCTGTTTTAAATAACACCACAGAAAAAAAAATCAAGCGACATTAAATCAGGTGAACGTGGTGGCCATTCTATAGGGCCGAATCGTCCAATCCACTTATTTGGAAAATGTCTGTTCAACCAATCCCTGACTTGATATGCGCTATGAGCTGGACAACCGTCGTGTTGACAGTGTAGTGAACACCTGAGCTGTAAGTTGATTTCGTCCAAAGTAGGTAGTAAAAATTTTTCCAACATGTCAAAATAAGTGTTTTGGTTTACAGTACCGTCAAAAAAGTATGGTCCAATTATTTTCTTGTAATAAATCCCACACCAAACATTGAATTTTTTATATTTTTGAGAATTGGTTGTAATACGGAAATTTGGATTTTCTTGAGACCAATAATAATTCGTTCTCCCATTAATAGGCAAAATTCTAATCGACGAGCATCATCTCCTTCTACTAAAGTGTGTATCAGTACTGGTTTATAAGGATGACATTTTTAATTTGAAAAGATCCTTTGCAGGTGACTTTTACTGATGTTCAAGTCTCGAGATCTTCGCCTCAACGATTTTTTGGGCAAGTGTTCACGGAATCAATAGCTAACATAGCTCCTGCATCATCTTCGCCATTTCTCTTTTTTTCTTGATATTTTCCACGTCTTCTGTTGCATGAAATTTTTTAACCAATTCTCGAACACAATTGACAGAATTGTATACCTCAGGGTATTTTCTGTTAAAAACTTCAATAGCACGGCGGTACGATACCTCACCTATGCCGTAACAAAGAACTAAATAAACCCTTTGCTCTAAAGTCAACATACTTTCAATCAGCTTCTATCAACAAATGTCGATACGCTGTTACTACTGTCAACTGATCAATCATAATAATTGTGGTCTCTAAATTTTTTGTTCACCTTTATGTAATGTCCTTTCACTGGTCCGAGATGTAAAATTTGAAATAGAACATTCAAGTTTGATATTTGAGCATAAAATTAATTCAAACTAACTTTTACCTATAACATTTTTGATCTCATTCCGAAAAACCGATAGTTTACTCTTTGGCCAATTTAACATTTTCGTGTTTTCTAACCAGCCTGTATGTTAAATCAAAATATTAACAATGGCTTTCGACTTTTTAGCACATCCAAAACTCTTTATAAAGAATGACTTTTTCTCGAGAAATTAAAAATTACGTCCATTATAGGTATAGTTAGGTCTGTGTAGGTACACGATAACTGCCGTAATTTTGAAGCAATTGATCGGAAATTTGGTATACAAGCTTCTCTTAAAAAGTAAGGACAAGTTCGTGAATGGGCAAAATCGGTTCACTTGTTTTTTTTTTTAATATTTTGCGGTGGGGGTATTTTAACTTCAGCACGGCTGAAGATAATTTTCTTACTAGTTTTAGATTATTTCGGCATCTTAAAAGGGCGGTTTTATTTGTAGATCGTCAGATTGTGTCACTGATTTATTTGCTACTATTGACGGGTGATAAGCACAATTGCATCCAATAATGATAAATCACTATTTTTCGGTATTTAAACCTATAAATTTTGAGTAGCTATACACTAGTTATGTTGTCAGTATTTGTAGTGATCCTGAAAAGGTGCTACCGTTTCTTTTTGGTGAGTTCAAATATTGTTAATTTTGTATTTGTCTTTATATTTATTATTTTCTATTGTATTTTTCACCAGAACTATGAAATATACCTATTTTTCTGTAATTCTTGGACCGAATAAAACTGCTTTAGATTTAATATAAGGCCTTGCTCGAAGTTATGTATAAAACAGTTCAAATATTAAATTCTTTTACTGTTTGGGACAGGCATTTCCAATATCTTGTTGGTCAAGAATTTTTCATACAATTTGAGGTACGTGCATGAGATATTCCTCAGTCTTAGTTTTCATTTTTGCCTTTCCAAATGTGTAACAAAATAATCCTATAATTTGAATCTGCTGCTCATAATGGTACTTTAGGAGAAGAACCGAGTTGTAGGTGGTGGATTTCAATATGATCTTACATACCAGATAAGATTACTAACCTATCACCAGACAAGTTCTGAGCTTCTATGACAAAAATTATGTCGGTCCCATTCATAGAAAATCAATAAATATACAGTGTGTGATTTGCAATTCTAGGCGAAAACTTTTGCGGACAGGAAATTAAAGTGAAATTCAAAATTTCGTGATTGCATTTAATTAAACAAAAAATAATTAAATTAAATTGAAGTAAGTACTAATTTTGACAACGCAAGGACTTATCTATTTTTCAATAGCTTCAAAAATTAACAAAATATTAACAAAACAGTATTTTAAATGGCTCTAACTTCTTAAGGAATATTAGCTTGTACTGTGCAACAAAAAATTTCCTCCCGGGAAATTTTAGCTAATAATGATTCTTTATGACCCCTGAACATTTCCACAAAGTCGTTTTTCTAATGTTATTCATAATTTTAGTCCATGGTGTTTTGGCCACGAAAAACTATAGAAGTTTTGTTTTTCTATCATTCTATATATTTTTTGGGGAGCTGAATCTGAATTTCAACTTTGCTACTTCCCACGGATATGGCTTCACAACGAAAATCGCAAATAACTCAAAATTTTGTACTTTTCTGCAGTTTATTGCCAAAAAGTCATAAAACTATGCACTTTTTGACGTAGACCAGTATATACAAAAATAAAGTATACTAAATTTGCTATAAAAAGCACCCTCAAGTGTATTTCTTGGTTGAATGGTTTGGCCGCTCGAGCGCGCTGAAAGAAGGCCAAATTTTCCTACTTTATGTGATGTGCGTGCAATTACAAAAAAGCTTAGATTCTGATAAAACTACATTAAATTCTCTACAAATTGCATAACTTAATCAGTTATTTTGGCCAAACTGTGTAGCCGCTAAAGCGCGTTGAATTTTTACGTCACATTACGCGAAACTGCGCTAACAAGAGCCCTTCACCAAAAATTCAGTAGAGACCTATATTATTACTATTTATTTATTAACTATATATTTGCTCTTTTTAATAATTAATACTTAAGAGGAATCACTAGAGGTAGTAGCGTACTACAAAACAACACTACATAAAACCAAACATCCTGAGCTTAATTGTGTGTTAATAATCACGTGTAATACATTAAATTATAGATAAAGGTGTATTACACCGGGTACGAATGCCACTTTTTTTCATTTGCGTTGTTGTTTTGTTTTTTACCCTTGCTAAAGAAGCCAATAATTGGTAATTTTTGTTATTTTTTTTCCAAATCCAAACCAAACATCAAAAAAGCAATATTACACATTTTGTATTGAGCCCTCATAAACTTGTGTAAAAAAAATGACAACAAAATATGAATGTTGTAATGATTTAACCGTTGGGTTTTTTAACATGCGAATGAGACGAGAATAACGTATTTTATAACGACTCGCTTACAAATTAGCATGACAGCATGTTCTTGCGGAAGTGTATGTGATCAACATGAATTGTTGAATTTCGACCAAAATAGGCTAGAAACCGACTACGAGAAATAATTTTTTGCCGTCCTGATGGACTCTACGCAGACAGCAAAGAGCGAGTTATAAATTAGGAGCGCATGTTCCCGCGAGGGTTTATAGTGCAGTCCCCGTACGACACACGGAACGAAGAATAATCAACAACCGCAATACCTACTTACAATGTTACAACTACTAAATAATTAATAGGAGTTAAATAAATTATTACTAAGGAAATACAAGTAATTTAATTTTTAATCAGTCATTTATTTTTCGTCATAGAATTTCAAATATATTGGTATTTAGATTTAGAAAATAATATTAATACCAAACACTTGTCGCTTGGCAATGCATTCAGGGCAATCGCAATCTATGCAGGATGGTTGGCTTTAGTTCTACTTGTTGTACAACAGACGTAGAACAGACGCTAGAAATATGGGCGAATTAAAAAATCAGCTGCCTTTATGTGGCCCGCGTTTTAAGAAAACTAATAACTTGCGAGAGTACCTGCGGTAAGTGTATATGTAGATATTATACGTGTAGTGTATTTCTTCGCTAATTAACTTCGCTAGTTAATTTGGGCAATACTCTCTTATAGGTGTAAGCGTGCCGGATTACCATATATGGCAAAAAATGTTTTATAAAGGTGTAAAATATTTGAACATGTATCTATATAATATATAATAAATGAGTTATACATATACATAAAGCTGCCTGTTTTATCGAAATTGCTATTTTTTCTCATACCTACAATTGAAATTGAAGTTCGTATACTACCAAGTCTATACATAGCAATAATAATTTTGAGTAAAATTTCAAAATGCAGTATCCAACTGTATCTAGAATTAAAATAGGAATATTATATTTACTAACACCTACTTGCGTCACCCGATAAAAATTTGAATTTTTATATGAGGTGTGTTTTACCTGAAAGTATCGATCTCTGCTAAGTACGAACGAGACATTCGAGATTATTGATGCACATAGAAAACGTTAAATGGATTTAAATAAGTATCTGAGTACGAATGCTTTCACGGCCAGAGTCATTTAAATTTAGATGATAAATAGTTACCGGTTTATGCCGTGAGTAAAAATTCATAGTTACTGTCTTCTCGAACCATGCTGTTCGCTTCTTCGGAGCTAACTGATAATTAGTTACTAATTCTAATAATAAATGTAAAGCAATAAATGATTTATGTAAGAAAAGCTGTCTGTTTTACCAAAACTACAATTTTTTTCAACATACAAAAGGTAAAATGTTCAACCATAGTTAGTAGTAAAATAGGAATGTTATAATAAAGCAACTAATTAATTTGTATCACTGTATTGTTTTGTGGAATTGTATTTGTATTTAAAATATACAAGAACAGCATTTCAGAACATGCGATAGTCACATACACAAAGTTATTAGGAAACGGTTCGGCGCCAGTCGACACCGCACGGCCCCTTTGATCTTCGCCGCCAAAGCACGATACCGCGTTTCCCTCATCTAATCAGTGCGTTGCTTGCATTTTCTGCGGAGTGTACAGTGGGTGCGGAGTGTACAGTGGGCGCGGCTTGTTCCCTCCTCTCGCGCCTCAGTTTCGTCGAACTTTTGAGGCCGGTGACTAACGTTTACTCTTAAGATGTGCAATTTGTAGGGAAATTAATGTAGTTTTAGCACAATCAGCCTTTTTAACTAACTTAAAAACTGGGTCTTACATAAAGTAGGAAAATTTTCCCTTCTTTCAGCGCGCTCTAGCGGCCAAACCGTTCAACCAAAAATGCATTTGAGGAGTGCTCTTATAGGAAATCTAATGTACTTTATTTTTGTACGGAATGGTCTACCTCGAAAAGTGCATAGTTTTATCACTTTTTCGCAAAAAACTGGAAAACGGTCGAAAATTTTTAGTTTTTTTGCGATTTTCGTTGGGAAGCCACATCCGTGGGAATTAGCGAAGTTGAAATTCGGATTCAGCACCCCAATAAACATATAGAATGAGAGAAAAAGAATTCCATATTTTTTTCCTGGAACAGACACTCTCGGAAACGATTTGACTGGACTATTTTGCTATAGTATACAGAGTGTTTTCTTATCAGCTTATTCGAGCTAACCTAGAAAAACGCCTTGGAGATGTGTTGAGGGGGTCATATAGAATCATTATTAGCTAAAATTTCCTGGGAGGAAGAAAGTTGATCAAAATTTGTCGCAAGATAAATAGACGTCGCAAGCTTATTGGTTTCCAGTCTAGCACGTATTTGTTTCCTTTGTCAAATGTCACAATTCTAACCTAAAATTATTTTTCGCTCAATCTTCAAATGAAGTCGCATATGTATTTCATAATACGTGTATTATTTCAGCATTTAGAAGTAGAAATTGTATAGTTTTGTCAATACAATGCTGTGAGATTGTTACATAATTGATGAACCCAGGAGAAAGCACTTGGAAAAGTGACAAGAAACGCAGCTTAGGGTGTTGAAAGGGCATGAGTTTGAGGACACCTCATACGTTTTACCCTCATGAATATTTGAGCCCTTTAGAGACCGGAGCTATACCAGATTCGTAAATAATTTATTTGAGGAAATGGGCGCACCGGATTGTTTTAGACAATAGCATTTTTTTTCTTCGAGACTGGAGGCGTAACTCTCCAAAAGACAAATGAAAAAAAAAAAAATAAAACGACTATGGAAATATGTTGAATTTACCGTTTAATGTTATTTGAAAAAGTATTTAGAAGTGTTTATAGTTCATTAAATACAAAATTATAATATCTTTCTCCGTTGCATATACCGGGTTAAGACAATAACTTCTGTCAATATAAGCTGAGTTCGCATATTGCATTACACTTTTTACACCAAATAACACGTAAGTGTCATTTGGACGGTGTACCCGGTGTCAACGGAGTACAATATCCGAACGCAGCTTTAATCGACATATCTGTCTAGTTCTAGTAGTTTTATTTTAATGCAGACATGGCCGATCTCGATCAAATAGAGTCTCATGCAGCTAAACTATTAATTTTGTATATAGTATGATAAAGTCATGTGCCTGGCCACATCAGATTTTTTTTCTTTCATACCTGACAAGGTGCCCTTGTGTCAAACAACCCCCACGAAGGGGTTGTTGGTACCACTAACCGCTTTCTAATTCTAAGAATAGCAGACGTAGTACATACTAAACACCAAGTGCATTATCAAGGGTGATAGCCACTATTAGATAACGTTTTTCTCTATGGGAACCATTCACACAAATACAATCCTTATCTTGACGTGCAATTGCTACTGCTTATCTACAACCTCTGGTAGCAAAAAAAAAAAAACGTTGACGTTATCTAAACAACTACAAAGCAGACCGAAACCTTTTGAAGGAAATCTACCGCCACAAACTCGAAGAAAAACACATTAGATTGGCGTTAAACTAGTCAATAAAACCAAAAACATTCCTGAAAAGTTGGTTCCATAACCTAGTTGACCTTATCCCGTCTTTTGTAGTTCCAGTTTTTGCCATCAGGGGCACATAAGTCGAAAACCTCAGTTTGTAGCATTCTACAAGTAACCAGTTTTGATGCTTAAATAGCATAGCATCATCAGTCTTATATTTTATTTGTTTTTAACAAAGTAATTTAACAAAACATTACTCCACATGTTCCCCTCCTACAGCTACACATTTTTCCAATCTTCTTCTAAACTCCCGATATACCAAATCAATTGTTTCTTCATTTATTTCGTCTACTGCTTCCCTAATTTTTAATTTTAGAATGTCTACATTATCATGAAAATTATTCGCATACACCTTCTGTTTTAAATAACCCCACAGAAAAAATCACGCGGTGTTAAATCAGGTGAACGTGGTGGCCATCCTATAGGGCCGAATCGTCCAATCCACTTATTTGGAAAATGTCTGTTCAACCAATCCCTGACTTGATACGCGCTATGAGCAGGACAACCGTCGTGTTGATAGTGTAGTGAACACCTGAGCTGTAAGTTGATTTCGTCCAAAGTAGGTAGCAAAAAATTTTCCAACATATCAAAATAAGTGTTTTGGTTTACAGTACCGTCAAAAAAATATGGTCTAATTATTTTCTTGTAATAAATCCCACACCAAACATTCACTTTTTTATATTTTTGAGAATTGGTTGTAATACGGAAATTTTACCAATAATACCAATATCTGCAATTCTGTGACCTAACAACTCCATTTGTGGTAAACGTCGCTTCGTCTGAGAAAATAATTTTTCTGTAGAAAAATCTATCGACCATAATTCGTTCTCTCATTAATAGGCAAAATTCTAATCGACGAGCATCATCTCCCTCTACTAAAGTGTGTATTAGTACTGGTTTATAAGGATGAATCTTTGATTTGAAAAGATCTTTTGCAGGTGGCTTTTACTGATGTTCAAGTCTCGAGATCTTTGCCTCAACGATTTTTTTGGGCAAGTGTTCACGGAATCAATAGCTATCCGGTTGCATGAAATTTTTTAACCATTTCACGAACACAATTGACAGAATCGTATACCTCAGGGTATTTTCTGTTAAAAATTCAACAGCACGGCGGTACGATACCTCACCTATGCCGTAACAAAGAACTAAATAAACCCTTTGCTCTAAAGTCAACATACTTTCAATCAGCTTCTATCAACAAATTGCTTGGATACGCTGTTACTACTGTCAACTGATTAATCATAATTGTGATCTTTAAATTTTTTGTTCACCTTTATGTAATGTCTTTTCACTGGTCCGAGATGTAAAATTTGAAATAGATCATTCAAGTTTGATATTTGAGCATAAAATTAATTCAAACTAACTTTTACCTATAACATTTTTGATCTAATTCCGAAAAACCGATAGTTTACTCTTCGGCCAATTTGACATTTTCGTGTTTTCTAACCATCCTGTATGTTAAATCAAAATATTAACAATGGCTTTCGACTTTTTAGGACATCCAAAACTCTTTATAAAGAACGACTTTTTCTCGCGAAATTAAAAATTACGTCCATTATAGGTATAGTTAGGTCAATCGGGGGACACACTGTATATCGCAGAGAGCGTTCATAAAAACCGCAATATTATAAATAAATAAATAAAAGCCAAGCGTCGGCACTTTATAAAGAGATTGCTATCTGCGGTATGTGACTGATGACAAGGCGCGTTTTTACAGCGAACCAGCGCATAACAGTTAGCAGAGAAGGTCGATTCAAGTCGGTTTGCGAATGTGCGAAATAAACACCCATTCATGATGTTTTTCTGAAACTTGTAGGTATTTATGTTTCGTCATTTCACAATTTTATTCATCTCTGCTCGTTATTTTTTATAAAGCGGCGAAAAATCACACAAAGCAATGTTAAGCAATTATGTACATTCAATATTAGCTATAGGGTCGGAGTTAAGCACACAAGTGAGCGCATAAAATAAAACATCTCACATCCTGAAGATATGAAATTTTTCAAAGAGCGCTCATCAGTGACAAAGATGGTGACTAATGTTTATTATATAGAGCCTAAGTCAATATGGCGGTCTCTTTGATGTGGCGCATTAACTATTCAAACAAGATTCGAACTTGAAGATCATACGCATCGCCTATAGCAGGGCTGGCCAACAAGTCGATCGCGAAGCCAATTTTGGTCGATCGCTCGCGATGTCTTGACTTAATGTGCGGTGGTGGGTTTAGTCACCTTTACATAGTAGCAAATAAGCCTGACTATAACCCTATTAAAAAAACAGTTGTTAACTAATTGCCCAATATACTACTTTAACAGTGAAGAACCTTCGATTTTCTCCCTAAGTATACAGGGTCCTGCAGCTCAGCTCCCGTCTTCTGTAGCTCAGTTACTAATTAAGCTAAGAGTTTGACATTTTGCAAGCTTACCCTGTACTTCAAGGTACATTTCAAGAAATTATTTTTGATTATACAGGTTGTCCCAAAAATGTGCAACGCCAACGTGATATATTTTTTTAAATTGCATGCTATATATTTTTTTACACATTTGAAAGCCTGTTATGGTTGCCTACATACCACCAAAATTTTATTGAAATCGGTTGAGTGACTGCAGCGCAAAAATTAAAAACAAAAGAAAATTGATTTTGCATCGTTGGCTTTAAAAATCAATAAAACCCACAAATTGTACCTCGTTAATAAAATTTTGCGACGTCCTTATTAAGTTAGATCTAGTAGTCTCGTTAACCAAGTGTCATTGATCCAAATTATACAGGATGACCAAAATCTAGTGTCAAACTTGTCAAACTCCGAAGCGTGTTATTATTCTTATTTTAAATTGGAATCCATACATTTTTTTAGGTGAAACGATGCAGAATTAAAAAATAAACATTGTTTCTAAATACAACCCCGTCACAATTCCCAATATTTTAAAAGTTATTCGCCAAAAACTAATTTTTCAACGTTTCCAACGGCAATTGTAGGTAATAAATATCGTACGTGGCGTTGAAAAACAATTTATTTCATCAAATATAACACAGAGAAGTATTTTAGATTTGAGTGTACTTAATTAAGTAGTTGTTCGAAATGTCTTCCGTGCTCTTCGAGGCACAAACGAAGACGAGTATGAAATGACCTCGCCACTGCTCTTAATAGGTCGGGCGTAATAGTTACAAATGCATCTTTCTTGCATGTTTTCTGGTGTTGTTGGAGGTTCAGCATAAACGATGTCCTTAACGTAGCCCCACAGGAAGAAATCCAGCTTCGTTAACTCCGGTGATCGAGGAGGCCACGCAACTTTCCTCCTCTTCCAATCCACCGATTTGGGAAGATTTCGTTGAGCTGGTGCCTGACATGTAACGAGTAATGTGCTGGAGCTCATTTCCGCAGCCACATTTCCACCCTTACCGCTATAGGTAAATTTTTAAGTAAATTTGGCAATTGAACAACTACTTAATTAAGTACACTCAAATCTAAAATATTTCTCTGCGTTATATTTTATGAAATAAATTGTTTTTCAACGCCACGTACGATATTTATGACCTACAATTGCCGTTGGAAACGTTGAAAAATGAGTTTTTGGCGAATAACTTTTAAAATATTGGGAATTGTGATGGGGTTGTATTTAGAAACAATGTTTATTTTTTAATTCTGCGTCGTTTCACTTAAAAAAATGTATGAGTTCCAATTTAAAATAAGAAGAATAACACGCATTGAAGTTTGACAAGTTTGACACTAGATTTTGGTCATCCTGTATAATTTGGATCAATGACACTTGGTTAACGAGACTACTAGATCTAACTTAATAAGGACGTCGCAAAATTTTATTCACGAGGTGCAACTTGTGGTTTTTATTGATTTTTACGGCCAACGATGCAAAATCAATTTTTTTTTGTTTTTATTTTTTTTGCGCTGCAGTCACTCAACCGATTTCAATAAAATTTTGGTGGTATGTATTCAACCATAACAGGCTTCCAAATGTGTTCAAAAATATATAGCATGCAATTTAAAAAAATATATCACGTTGGCGTTGCACATTTTTGGGACAACCTGTATAATCAAAAATAATTTCTTGAAATGTACCTTGAAGTACAGGGTAAGCTTGCAAAATGTCAAACTCTTAGCTTAATTAATAACTGAGCTACAGAAGACGGGAGCTGAGCTGCAGGACCTGTATAACACCATTACCAAATGTGGAAGATGAAAGATAGTTTCGAATCAAGAATCAACTTTCGATCTCACAGAACTGCCCGTTTACCGATAGCAGTTGTTTGCTTATCGCATTGTAACAAAAATCGTTAACAGTAAAAGGTGAGTCTAGTTACTCATGTATTTACAAATAAGCGTGTTTATAATCTTCTATCACTGGCCCAATACCTGAATTAATCCAACAAATAAAATAATTCCTAACACGGCCAATCCTGACTATAGCTTTGGTCTCAAAGCCAGTCTCCAGAACTATTGTCCTCAATGATAAACTTGGTCTCGTGAACTCATTCAAACTTCCATTCGACAATTCATAATTTTCCGGAAATTCAAAGGTGTTACTCATTCAACAATAATCAAGTTGCCAACATGTATTTCTTTTCCTTTTGCGTTCAAAACCCTAAATTTTTTAACTTAAAACATAGTTAAATAATTGCAAAAAGCAAACCACCTTTCAGCTCAGCTACGGATACTAGCATGTTAAGCTATAACCTTTCAGCCCAACAAAATAAACAAATATTCGCAAGAGCTGATCCTTTCAGCTAATGAACATAAACAACTAACCAAAGGACTAATCATTCAGTTTGACAAGATAAACAAATATTAGCAAAGGGCCGACCTTTCATCTCCAACAATATAAACAAATATTATCAAATTGGTAACATTTCATCTCAAGAAGATAAACAAATATTAGCAAAGGGCTAACCTTTCAGCTAAAAATCATTCAGATATTAGCAAAGGGCTAACCTTTCAGGTCAACAAAATAAATTACCAACCACGCCAGTAAAGGGCTGACACAAATATGTATTCGCAAAAAGCTAACATTTCAGCTCGACAAAATAAACGAATTTTAGAAAATTGCTAACCTTTCAGCCAAACAAAATAAATTAACATTTGAGTAAAGAGCTGACCTTCAGCTCGACAAGATAAACAAATATTCGCAAAGGACTAACCTTGCAACTCAACAAGATAAAAATATTAGCAAAGGGCTATACTTTCAGCTCAAACCCAATCAAATATGTTAATATTACTCGTAGATAAACAACGTAGGTAGATAAACAAGTTGTTTCAGTACGAGATGAACTCCCACGATCTATTGATAGATTAACAAAAGTCTAAAATTTTTAGAAAATAAGTCTAAAAATCTTCCATGTTAATTTTACTGGCAAAAAAAGTGTCGCAAAATCTTAAAATCAAATTTTCAGCCATACTGTGCATTTTTATAATGAACTCTGCGAATATGAAAAGTTGAGTCAGGAAATTTATTTTCTTTATCCCTTTATATCGAAAACTTAATAGGTGATATGAAACATAAAAAAAATAGTTTTTAACATATATATTGCGTATCTACTACCCATAGCTCGCGGTAGTGCTACGCCTATGACAACAGGTCGATCGCGGCACATTTTAAAGATAAAATGTCGATTTTAAGTAGACAAAAGTTGGCCACCCCTGGTCTATAGTCTAGAAGTGTACAGGGTGGATTTAAATATCATTTACGATTTGGGTAAGTTGTACGAACAACCCCTTCGTGGGGGTTGTTTGGTACAACGGCAGCTTGTCAGGTATGAAGGAAAAACAACAAAAACATGCATTTTGTAGAAGAATAAATGAAGTCAAATTAGACTATCGTTGGAAATAATCTAACGCGGAGGAAGAAATTTATGGGGATATTAACTACGATGGCGAACATGAAGATTAAAATAAGATGGCGTTTCCAAAATATGTTTGTGGAAACAATGGAAAATGTGATATTTCAACCGAGAATTTGAAATTCGAGACTTATACGCATTGACCTGAGAGGGCTGACATGTGCACTCTTGACAATCGTACTGAAATAATTATTATTTATTCAGTTTACAGTTATCCATTTATTTAATTATTTATTCTTATGAAAGTATTACTGACACTGTGACATAAATTCATAGTAGCAGTTTACAATGGCTGTAAGTTGTTGCATGAACAGAAGTATTACGACATATGTGAGATTGTTGAATTTCGACCAACAAGATTGTCGACCAATCTGCATATTTAATATTAATTTATGAATTTTTGTGTATTATTATTGTTAAGTCACAAATGACAAATTATATGCTTAATAACTTTTTAGCTGTTGTCGATCTTTTGTAGTCAAGATATGTGTTCCAATTAAAATTCCTAAACTATTTGACATTATTTAGCAAATGTCAAGTTGTTCAGGATAAGTCATATTAGAATCGCAAATCAATAATAACTGTCAAAAAGTGCGATACTTTTACTATCCAAAGTTAGTTCCTTTGTTTTATCCTTGTTAGTTTCCCCGGAAAGATTTTTTAAAGAATGCTTGTTTTTGATTTTAATTTCACAATACATATGTCAGAAACAGTTGACAAAAGCCTAATATAATTTGATGTCAAAACAATTAGGATAAAAATCTTACTGAAAACTGCAATAATATACCTAGTGTTCTATTTGAGCAAACATAAGTTTGTGTTGGTACGTTGTTGTGGGATATTGTGTAAGCATCAACATATTTTCTTGCTGTAGAACGTATGACTGTCAGCAACTTGTATGTATGGAAAAAACATAAATTTGATTTCTTAAGCCCATTAATATACTTTGTTTATGGAGTGGGACACCCTGTACATAATATTCTAAAATCAATACCAAAGGACTATACAACCTCCATCATACAACTTTAATTCGACTAATGGTAGAAAATTATGCAGTAATTTTAGGAAAAGTTATAAATATTTTGCTAAACCAGAACACCGAAATGTATATGACTAACAGAACTAATAACCTACAATTTTGTGTATGATAGAAAGTTATTCAAATTTTTTTTTTTTAATATAAACACAACGCGCTCTACATAATATTGTCATATGGATGTTTTTCATCTACAAGTTCGTTTAGCAGAGAAATGATAACCAATTTTTATAAAAGTTATAAACATTTTTCTGTAACAGAGATACATTCGTTCTACAAATTCTAAATTGTGGAATTGCGTTGAAATATTGTTACAATCATTAATCGATTAGTCACTATTTAACACTTTGTTGCTGATAACTTTCAAAGCATGAGGGCAGTTTTCTTGACAGAGAAAATTTGATTTGCGCTCTTTGTACATTTCTAAAATATTTCAACTTACCGACAACTAAGATAGAAATCTGTGATAGTATGTTAAGAATTTTAACCGGGACTTAATACCAAACCGGCTGGGACACCGGGACCGATGTTTCAAACCGGGACTGTCCCGGTCAAACCGGGACGTATAGTAAGCCAACTAATAGTAAAACAGATATCATTATGAGGAAGTACTTTTATTATGAATGATATTATAGTTCACACTATCGGAAAGCGATGTCTTGTTGTTTTGGTATATCTTTTGCGGTTCGTCGGTTGGCACCTTGCGTGACCTCGCGGGCACTTCACTGAACATCTGTCTGAAGTCGGCGCGGCTCCTTTGAACAGCTCCGGGGTCCAGGACGTAAAAATTATAAACGCCTTTGATGAGCCCGCGACATTCAAGCCTACGCTATCTCTCTCATACTCTCTGTCTTGCATGGCCACCAGACAGCGCTCGCGGTGGACCGGCTTTGTCATTTTTTATCCGTTGTTCTTTTCTTCAACGTCTGCAAGCTGCCTGCCAAAGCGTATGGCCACTCCTCAATTTGTTTGAATCGAAACTTCGAACTGTGTTAAGACACTGCTAAAAAAAATTAGGCGAATACTTCTTTCGAAACCTATAACTTTTTAAATAATAGTTCTAGGGAAATCAAATTTGGTATGCTTTAAGGGCATATATTTAACTAAAGAAAGTTACAAAAACAATGTTACAACTCTTAGTTACTTCTGAGTTACACTTCAAAATGTAAATTAATAACGTAAAACAATTTTTTTTATTAGTACGCATGATGCTTAACATATTGAAACTAATCTAAAAGATTAACCATCAATTTAAATCTGAATTCTTAAAACTAGGTACTTCTCTCTAATAGGCTATCCACTGATGTCCCTATATTTACTTTGTCCCAAACAAGAAGCACTAACACTTCACTCACTGTGCTCTGCTTTTTACACATTTCACTGATTCACTAGTTCGAAGGGTTTAGTTCTTTTTAGTCTTCGCACTAGATTCTGGTTGTCCAGTAGCTGCAGGGCCTCTACGTTGACGTGATGGCTTAGGCGAGATTCGTGCTTAGTGGCGAATCTTTTTATCTCTTGGATGAATTGTGGGGCACCAAGATCACGGTGCAGGTCACTATTCCGTATGTACCAAGGAGCGTTAACCATTTCCTTTATTTTGGAAAATCTGGATTCCTTGTATAGTGGAGCTTTTTGCGCAGCTTCAAAGCTGGATGCCGTATAACCAAATCGGTTTTAGTACTTGGTTGTAAACTTGTAGTTTGTTCTGTACTGACAACTGAGAGTTTCTTCCCAGAGGCCAGTACAGTTCTCTGTATTTGAGGCCAAGCTCTACTCTCTTCTTCTTAACATGTTCTTTCCACCTTAGTTTTTATCCAGTGTCATACCCAAATACTTTGCAGTGTTCGCATATGGAACTATGGCGTCGTTAATCTTGACATGAGGTATGTCCTCGATTCTTTTGTTTGTGAAGTTAATGTGGACAGATTTCAGTTCGTTGAGCTCGGTCTTCCAGTTTTTGGTCCATTTATATATTTTGTTACTAGCTTGTTGAAGATTCCTGGTAGATTCACCAATAGTTGATCCCACTGCCATTAGAGCCGTGTCATCTGCGAATGTGGCGACTGTTACATTTTCCATCTGTGGAAGGTCACTTGTATATAGTAGATAGAGAATTGGTCCCAATACACTACCCTGGGGTACCCCAGCTTTGACTTCTTTTAGTTCCGAGTATTCATCGATCAGTTTTATTCTGAATAGTCTATCAGATATATAGGATGTTAGCAGCTCGACGTATTGTAAAGGTAGCATACTCTTTAGTTTGTGTATCAATTCTTCATGCCAAACCTTATCGAAAGCTTGTGACACATCAAGAAAGATTGTTGAGCAAATAAGCTTTTCTTCTAATGCTTTCTCTATGATATCTGTTATTCTATGGACTTGATCTATAGTGGAATGCTTTTCTCTAAAACCAAATTAGTTCTTTTCTCTCAATAATGGGTTTCATTCTCTTTAGAAGCAACTTTCCAAAGAGCTTCGATATCATTGGTAACAGTGATATTGGGCGATATGATTTGGCCTCGGTCGGTGGTTTGCCTAGTTTTGGTATCATGATAACTTCCGCTACTTTCCAGACATGTGGGACGTATTTTAATCTGAACGATGCATTTATTAGGTACGTCAGCATAACAATACCTTTCTTAGGTAATTTCTTAAGCACTTCTCCTGTGATAAAATCATATCCAGGTGCCTTCTTTGGATTCAGGTTTGTCTTGATTTTGTAAAACAAAATAGAAAAAATATCAAGTTTCCCCTTCTGTTGTTCAGCGTTTATGGAATCGCTTTCGGGAGACTGGCCAATATGTTAGAAGAGCTGGACAAGGTCGAAATCGAAAAACTACTTAAAAACAAGACTAATTTCTTGTCCTTTCCTCTCTACGTCAGCGTACTGCCACAGCACGAGACCTCCTAAACGACCTAAGACGAGCACATGGAATAGAAATTTCTGATCAAACAATTAGAAACAGATTAAAAGAATTGAACTTGAAACCAAGAAGACCTCTCCGCGTACCACGCCTTACCTAGCATAACAAAGCGGCGCGAATGAGGTTTGTCACTGGACACCTGTACTGTTTACAGACGAGTCCCCACTTTTGAATTTTAAGTAAATTTTAATGCAAATCGTTTGGGAATCGTTAGGGAGGGTTTGGGAGTACACTTTTTTCGTTTGGGAGTACATGGTTTTTGAGAAGCGTGAGCTGTTATGGCCTTTATATTGTTTATCGGTGCGAATTGAATAAGTATTGTGAATTTCATCATTAATCTCCTATTAATTTTTAAGTTGTGATTTTTTAACTGTCTTTAGTGCAATTTTAGCCACATTTTCATTATTTAAAAATCCTACATGCCTTGCGGACTATTATTTTTTCAGTTCTGATCGAAACAATGGTTCAGCACAAAACTTTCGGACCAAGCAACATAGTGCAGTCAGGAAATAGCGGCCGTTATCAGCGGTTGGCAGAACAGCCAATGCGTGGCGCCGTCATTACTGACGTAGGCAACGGTTCCAGCGCCGTCGATCGCTGTGTTTACATCTAATTTTAGACCTTACACGTGTTATCTGATGCGACAGTCCGGCCATACCAATTCGATGAATGAAAACCGAACGGATTCTTACTACGAACCGCCATACAGTACGATGTTTGAATCGAAAATGTTCAATGCTGACAACAAAAAACAGTTATGCAGTGAAAGATCGATAAATCTGCGTTTACGTCACAGACGATGGGATATTTATGTTTACGATGTTTTGGATCAGTTGTACCAACAACCCCTTCGTGGGGGTTGTTTGGCACAACGGTAAATCTAATATACACTTGCAAAAAAAACTTTTTTCGAAACCTGTAACTTTTTTAATAATAGTTTTTAAATGTTACAACTCTTAGTTACTTCTAAGTTACACTTAACTAGTAAGCCATGCTGAAGCTAAAATACACCCACCGTGAAATATTAAAAAAAAAGTTAACCGATTTTGCCTATTCACGAACTTGTCCTTACTTTTTAAGAGATAAGCTTGTATACCAAATTTCAGATCAATTGCTTCAAGGATTAGGGCGCTTGGGAACAGGTCGGTCAAGCCGATCCCACACGTGTTCAATAGGATTCAGGTCAGGACGCCGGCCATTCCATGACCAGAATTCCACGTTCTTGTAAAAAGTTTCTGGTGATGCCGGCGGTATGTGGCTTTGCATTGTCCTGCATTAGGATGAAATTTTGAACGACGCCATATGCAGCAGGCACCACATGGTCCTCCAAGATGTTTTCGATGTAATGCATGGCGTTTAGTCTACCAGGAACCACAACAAGATCAGTTCTGTCCCTATCCCTACTATATACTAAAAGTCTAACACAGTCCGCGCAAGAAGTTTACGAAAATCGGCGAATCGGGGGAAAGGTCTGCTTCTCGGAGAAGCGAAAATCGGCGCCGCAGGCGCCGATTTTCCGCCTACAATTGGATTGTACAGCGCTTAGGCTTTCGATTTCGTCCAATTTCCGGCCAGTTCTCGTTATTTTTTACCTCGATTCGGCTAAATTTATGGATTATAGTTTAGAGTGTACAGGTCAGCGCGTCGCCATGGCAACCTATCGAGGTTGCTAGGCAACGGGCGCGCGCTTCGCGACGCGGTCACCAGACGGCGGCACATCATCATGCCGCTGTTGGGATTACGCTACGAAGCAATAGATGGCGCCCCGTAACCGCTTCGAACGGTTTTTTTTTCGGGCTTTTTGTTTACCTCTTAACGCTTCGGCGATCTACCTAGGTCGACCAGCAGGCCTATTAGGCCTGCACATTCTCCTAGTTGACTATACTGATTCCAGCCGAAACCATCACAGATCCACGACCAAATCTATCCACTTCCTGTATAGTAGCGACTGCGTCACGTAGCATTCACCAGGACATCTACATATATACACACCGCTGTCAAGTTAGCACCCCCCCACTTTTGAATTTTGGGTAAATTTTTATGCAAATCGTTTGGGAATCGTTAGGGAGGGTTTGGGAGTACACTTTTTTCGTTTGGGAGTACATGGTTTTTGAGAAAATGAAAATTGTTTTTTTGTACCGTCAAGTTGGCTCCTCAACTTTCACATATTGTGTTTTTTTTTATTGGAATGGTTTGGAAATCGTTACGGAGGATTAGGGAGTCTAGTTTCGATGTTTGGGAGTAATTAGTTTAACTGCAAAACAATATAAATGTTTAGTACATAACCTCACTGTGTAGTTTACCGGCGGAAAGTTACTCTAACGGCTTTGTTTTGCTATACATTTTCTTCACAGACTGTTAGAATATGGTTAGGGAGGATTAAAAATGCCACTTTTTATATCACAGAGTTCATTATTTGGTTACATCTAACACTGCGATCGACGGCGCTAGAACCGTTGCCTACGTCAGTAATGACGGCGCCACGCATTGGCAGTTCTGCCAACCGCTGATAACGGCCGCTATTTCCTGACTGCACTATGTTGCCTGGTCCGAAAGTTTTGTGCTGAATCGTATTACCAGGAATACGATTGTTTCGATCAGAACTGAAAAAATAATAGTCCGCTAGGCGTGTAGGATTTTTTAAATAATGGGAATGTGGCTAAAATTGCAGTAAAGACAGTTAAAAAATCACAATTCAAAAATTAATAGGAGATTAATGATGACACTTACAAAACTTATTGAATATGCATCAAAAAACAATATAAAGGCCATAACAGCTCACGCCAAGCACTCACAAGGCGGCTAGGATTTTTTAAATTATAGGACTGTGGCTAAAATTGCACGAAAAACAGTTAAAAAATCACAACTCAAAAAATAATAAGAGATTAATGATTAAATTCACAATACTTATTCAATATGCATCAATAAACGATATAAAGACCATAACAGCTCACGCCAAACACTCACAAGGCAGGTAGAATTTTTTTAAATTATGGGACTGTGGCTAAAATTGCACTAGAAACAGTTAAAAAATCACAACTCAAAAAATAATAAGAGATTAATGATGAAATTCACAATACTTATTTAATATGCATCAATAAACAATATAAAGGCCATAGCAGCTCACGCCAAACACTCACAAGGCAGGTAACATTTTTTTAAATTATGGGACTGTGGCTAAAATTGCACTAAAACAGTTAAAGAATCACAACTCAAAAAATAATAAGAGATTAATGATGAAATTCACAATACTTATTCAATATGCATCAATAAACAATTAAAGGCCATAACAGCTAACGCCAAACACTCACAAGGCAGGTAGATTTTTTTTTAAATTATGACACTGGCTAAAATTGCACGAAAAACAGTTAAAAAATCACAACTCAAAAAATATTAGGAGATTAATCATGGAATTCACAATACGTATTCAATATGCATCAATAAACAATATAAAGGCCATAACAGCTCACGCCAAACACGCACAAGGCAGTTAGAATTTTTTAAATTATGGGACTGTGGCTAAAATTGCACTAAAAACAGTTAAAAAATCACAACTTAAAAAATAATAGGGGCTTAATAATAAAATTCACAATACTTATTCATTATGTATCAATAAACAATATAAACGCATAACACCTCACGCCAAACACTCACAAGGCAGGTAGATTCTTTTTAAATTGTAGGACTGTGGCTAAAATTGCACTAAAAACAGTTCAAAAATCACAACTTAAAAAATAATAGAGGCTTAATAATGAAATTCACAATGCTTATTCAATATGCATCAATAAATAATATAAAGGCCATAACAGCTCACACCAAACACTCACAAGGCAGGTAGATTTTTTTTTTAATTATGGCACTGTGGCTAAAATTGCACGAAAAACAGTTAAAAAATCACAACTCAAAAAATAATAGGAGATTAATGATGGAATTCACAATACGTATTCAATATGCATCAATAAACAATATAAAGGCCATAACAGCTCACGCCAAACACTCACAAGGCAGTTAGAATTTTTTTAATTATGGGACTGTGGCTTAAATTGCACTAAAAACAGTTAAAAAATTACAACTCGAAAAGTAATAGGAGATTATTGATGAAATTCACAATACTTATTCAATATACACCAATAAACAATATAAAGGGCATAACAGCTCACGCCAAACACTGACAGGCAGGTAAAATTTTTTTAATTTATGGGACAGTGGCTAAAATTGCACTACAAACAGTTAGAAAATCACAACTCAAAAAACAATAAGAGATTAATGATGAAATTCACAATGCTTATTCAATATGCATCAATAAATAATATAAAGGCCATAACAGCTCACACCAAACACTCACAAGGCAGGTAGATTTTTTTTTAATTATGGCACTGTGGCTAAAATTGCACGAAAAACAGTTAAAAAATCACAACTTAAAAAATAATAGGGGCTTAATAATAAAATTCACAATACTTATTCATTATGTATCAATAAACAATATAAACGCATAACACCTCACGCCAAACACTCACAAGGCAGGTAGATTCTTTTTAAATTGTAGGACTGTGGCTAAAATTGCACTAAAAACAGTTCAAAAATCACAACTTAAAAAATAATAGAGGCTTAATAATGAAATTCACAATGCTTATTCAATATGCATCAATAAATAATATAAAGGCCATAACAGCTCACACCAAACACTCACAAGGCAGGTAGATTTTTTTTTAATTATGGCACTGTGGCTAAAATTGCACGAAAAACAGTTAAAAAATCACAACTCAAAAAATAATAGGAGATTAATGATGGAATTCACAATACGTATTCAATATGCATCAATAAACAATATAAAGGCCATAACAGCTCACGCCAAACACGCACAAGGCAGTTAGAATTTTTTAAATTATGGGACTGTGGCTAAAATTGCACTAAAAACAGTTAAAAAATCACAACTTAAAAAATAATAGGGGCTTAATAATAAAATTCACAATACTTATTCATTATGTATCAATAAACAATATAAACGCATAACACCTCACGCCAAACACTCACAAGGCAGGTAGATTCTTTTTAAATTGTAGGACTGTGGCTAAAATTGCACTAAAAACAGTTCAAAAATCACAACTTAAAAAATAATAGAGGCTTAATAATGAAATTCACAATGCTTATTCAATATGCATCAATAAATAATATAAAGGCCATAACAGCTCACACCAAACACTCACAAGGCAGGTAGATTTTTTTTTTAATTATGGCACTGTGGCTAAAATTGCACGAAAAACAGTTAAAAAATCACAACTCAAAAAATAATAGGAGATTAATGATGGAATTCACAATACGTATTCAATATGCATCAATAAACAATATAAAGGCCATAACAGCTCACGCCAAACACTCACAAGGCAGTTAGAATTTTTTTAATTATGGGACTGTGGCTTAAATTGCACTAAAAACAGTTAAAAAATTACAACTCGAAAAGTAATAGGAGATTATTGATGAAATTCACAATACTTATTCAATATACACCAATAAACAATATAAAGGGCATAACAGCTCACGCCAAACACTGACAGGCAGGTAAAATTTTTTTAATTTATGGGACAGTGGCTAAAATTGCACTACAAACAGTTAGAAAATCACAACTCAAAAAACAATAAGAGATTAATGATGAAATTCACAATGCTTATTCAATATGCATCAATAAATAATATAAAGGCCATAACAGCTCACACCAAACACTCACAAGGCAGGTAGATTTTTTTTTAATTATGGCACTGTGGCTAAAATTGCACGAAAAACAGTTAAAAAATCACAACTTAAAAAATAATAGGGGCTTAATAATAAAATTCACAATACTTATTCATTATGTATCAATAAACAATATAAACGCATAACACCTCACGCCAAACACTCACAAGGCAGGTAGATTCTTTTTAAATTGTAGGACTGTGGCTAAAATTGCACTAAAAACAGTTCAAAAATCACAACTTAAAAAATAATAGAGGCTTAATAATGAAATTCACAATGCTTATTCAATATGCATCAATAAATAATATAAAGGCCATAACAGCTCACACCAAACACTCACAAGGCAGGTAGATTTTTTTTTAATTATGGCACTGTGGCTAAAATTGCACGAAAAACAGTTAAAAAATCACAACTCAAAAAATAATAGGAGATTAATGATGGAATTCACAATACGTATTCAATATGCATCAATAAACAATATAAAGGCCATAACAGCTCACGCCAAACACTCACAAGGCAGTTAGAATTTTTTTAATTATGGGACTGTGGCTTAAATTGCACTAAAAACAGTTAAAAAATTACAACTCGAAAAGTAATAGGAGATTATTGATGAAATTCACAATACTTATTCAATATGCATCAATAAACAATATAAAGGCCATAACAGCTCACGCCAAACACTCACAAGGCAGTTAGAATTTTTTTAATTATGGGACTGTGGCTTAAATTGCACTAAAAACAGTTAAAAAATTACAACTCGAAAAGTAATAGGAGATTATTGATGAAATTCACAATACTTATTCAATATGCATCAATAAACAATATAAAGGCCATAACAGCTCACGCCAAACACTCACAAGGCAGTTAGAATTTTTTTAATTATGGGACTGTGGCTTAAATTGCACTAAAAACAGTTAAAAAATTACAACTCGAAAAGTAATAGGAGATTATTGATGAAATTCACAATACTTATTCAATATGCATCAATAAACAATATAAAGGCCATAACAGCTCACGCCAAACACTCACAAGGCAGTTAGAATTTTTTTAATTATGGGACTGTGGCTTAAATTGCACTAAAAACAGTTAAAAAATTACAACTCGAAAAGTAATAGGAGATTATTGATGAAATTCACAATACTTATTCAATATGCATCAATAAACAATATAAAGGCCATAACAGCTCACGCCAAACACTCACAAGGCAGTTAGAATTTTTTTAATTATGGGACTGTGGCTTAAATTGCACTAAAAACAGTTAAAAAATTACAACTCGAAAAGTAATAGGAGATTATTGATGAAATTCACAATACTTATTCAATATGCATCAATAAACAATATAAAGGCCATAACAGCTCACGCCAAACACTCACAAGGCAGTTAGAATTTTTTTAATTATGGGACTGTGGCTTAAATTGCACTAAAAACAGTTAAAAAATTACAACTCGAAAAGTAATAGGAGATTATTGATGAAATTCACAATACTTATTCAATATGCATCAATAAACAATATAAAGGCCATAACAGCTCACGCCAAACACTCACAAGGCAGTTAGAATTTTTTTAATTATGGGACTGTGGCTTAAATTGCACTAAAAACAGTTAAAAAATTACAACTCGAAAAGTAATAGGAGATTATTGATGAAATTCACAATACTTATTCAATATGCATCAATAAACAATATAAAGGCCATAACAGCTCACGCCAAACACTCACAAGGCAGTTAGAATTTTTTTAATTATGGGACTGTGGCTTAAATTGCACTAAAAACAGTTAAAAAATTACAACTCGAAAAGTAATAGGAGATTATTGATGAAATTCACAATACTTATTCAATATACACCAATAAACAATATAAAGGCCATAACAGCTCACGCCAAACACTCACAAGGCAGTTAGAATTTTTTTAATTATGGGACTGTGGCTTAAATTGCACTAAAAACAGTTAAAAAATTACAACTCGAAAAGTAATAGGAGATTATTGATGAAATTCACAATACTTATTCAATATACACCAATAAACAATATAAAGGCCATAACAGCTCACGCCAAACACTCACAAGGCAGTTAGAATTTTTTTAATTATGGGACTGTGGCTTAAATTGCACTAAAAACAGTTAAAAAATTACAACTCGAAAAGTAATAGGAGATTATTGATGAAATTCACAATACTTATTCAATATGCATCAATAAACAATATAAAGGCCATAACAGCTCACGCCAAACACTCACAAGGCAGTTAGAATTTTTTTAATTATGGGACTGTGGCTTAAATTGCACTAAAAACAGTTAAAAAATTACAACTCGAAAAGTAATAGGAGATTATTGATGAAATTCACAATACTTATTCAATATACACCAATAAACAATATAAAGGCCATAACAGCTCACGCCAAACACTCACAAGGCAGTTAGAATTTTTTTAATTATGGGACTGTGGCTTAAATTGCACTAAAAACAGTTAAAAAATTACAACTCGAAAAGTAATAGGAGATTATTGATGAAATTCACAATACTTATTCAATATGCATCAATAAACAATATAAAGGCCATAACAGCTCACGCCAAACACTCACAAGGCAGTTAGAATTTTTTTAATTATGGGACTGTGGCTTAAATTGCACTAAAAACAGTTAAAAAATTACAACTCGAAAAGTAATAGGAGATTATTGATGAAATTCACAATACTTATTCAATATGCATCAATAAACAATATAAAGGCCATAACAGCTCACGCCAAACACTCACAAGGCAGTTAGAATTTTTTTAATTATGGGACTGTGGCTTAAATTGCACTAAAAACAGTTAAAAAATTACAACTCGAAAAGTAATAGGAGATTATTGATGAAATTCACAATACTTATTCAATATGCATCAATAAACAATATAAAGGCCATAACAGCTCACGCCAAACACTCACAAGGCAGTTAGAATTTTTTTAATTATGGGACTGTGGCTTAAATTGCACTAAAAACAGTTAAAAAATTACAACTCGAAAAGTAATAGGAGATTATTGATGAAATTCACAATACTTATTCAATATACACCAATAAACAATATAAAGGCCATAACAGCTCACGCCAAACACTCACAAGGCAGTTAGAATTTTTTTAATTATGGGACTGTGGCTTAAATTGCACTAAAAACAGTTAAAAAATTACAACTCGAAAAGTAATAGGAGATTATTGATGAAATTCACAATACTTATTCAATATGCATCAATAAACAATATAAAGGCCATAACAGCTCACGCCAAACACTCACAAGGCAGTTAGAATTTTTTTAATTATGGGACTGTGGCTTAAATTGCACTAAAAACAGTTAAAAAATTACAACTCGAAAAGTAATAGGAGATTATTGATGAAATTCACAATACTTATTCAATATACACCAATAAACAATATAAAGGCCATAACAGCTCACGCCAAACACTCACAAGGCAGTTAGAATTTTTTTAATTATGGGACTGTGGCTTAAATTGCACTAAAAACAGTTAAAAAATTACAACTCGAAAAGTAATAGGAGATTATTGATGAAATTCACAATACTTATTCAATATGCATCAATAAACAATATAAAGGCCATAACAGCTCACGCCAAACACTCACAAGGCAGTTAGAATTTTTTTAATTATGGGACTGTGGCTTAAATTGCACTAAAAACAGTTAAAAAATTACAACTCGAAAAGTAATAGGAGATTATTGATGAAATTCACAATACTTATTCAATATACACCAATAAACAATATAAAGGCCATAACAGCTCACGCCAAACACTCACAAGGCAGTTAGAATTTTTTTAATTATGGGACTGTGGCTTAAATTGCACTAAAAACAGTTAAAAAATTACAACTCGAAAAGTAATAGGAGATTATTGATGAAATTCACAATACTTATTCAATATGCATCAATAAACAATATAAAGGCCATAACAGCTCACGCCAAACACTCACAAGGCAGTTAGAATTTTTTTAATTATGGGACTGTGGCTTAAATTGCACTAAAAACAGTTAAAAAATTACAACTCGAAAAGTAATAGGAGATTATTGATGAAATTCACAATACTTATTCAATATACACCAATAAACAATATAAAGGCCATAACAGCTCACGCCAAACACTCACAAGGCAGTTAGAATTTTTTTAATTATGGGACTGTGGCTTAAATTGCACTAAAAACAGTTAAAAAATTACAACTCGAAAAGTAATAGGAGATTATTGATGAAATTCACAATACTTATTCAATATGCATCAATAAACAATATAAAGGCCATAACAGCTCACGCCAAACACTCACAAGGCAGTTAGAATTTTTTTAATTATGGGACTGTGGCTTAAATTGCACTAAAAACAGTTAAAAAATTACAACTCGAAAAGTAATAGGAGATTATTGATGAAATTCACAATACTTATTCAATATGCATCAATAAACAATATAAAGGCCATAACAGCTCACGCCAAACACTCACAAGGCAGTTAGAATTTTTTTAATTATGGGACTGTGGCTTAAATTGCACTAAAAACAGTTAAAAAATTACAACTCGAAAAGTAATAGGAGATTATTGATGAAATTCACAATACTTATTCAATATGCATCAATAAACAATATAAAGGCCATAACAGCTCACGCCAAACACTCACAAGGCAGTTAGAATTTTTTTAATTATGGGACTGTGGCTTAAATTGCACTAAAAACAGTTAAAAAATTACAACTCGAAAAGTAATAGGAGATTATTGATGAAATTCACAATACTTATTCAATATACACCAATAAACAATATAAAGGCCATAACAGCTCACGCCAAACACTCACAAGGCAGTTAGAATTTTTTTAATTATGGGACTGTGGCTTAAATTGCACTAAAAACAGTTAAAAAATTACAACTCGAAAAGTAATAGGAGATTATTGATGAAATTCACAATACTTATTCAATATGCATCAATAAACAATATAAAGGCCATAACAGCTCACGCCAAACACTCACAAGGCAGTTAGAATTTTTTTAATTATGGGACTGTGGCTTAAATTGCACTAAAAACAGTTAAAAAATTACAACTCGAAAAGTAATAGGAGATTATTGATGAAATTCACAATACTTATTCAATATACACCAATAAACAATATAAAGGCCATAACAGCTCACGCCAAACACTCACAAGGCAGTTAGAATTTTTTTAATTATGGGACTGTGGCTTAAATTGCACTAAAAACAGTTAAAAAATTACAACTCGAAAAGTAATAGGAGATTATTGATGAAATTCACAATACTTATTCAATATGCATCAATAAACAATATAAAGGCCATAACAGCTCACGCCAAACACTCACAAGGCAGTTAGAATTTTTTTAATTATGGGACTGTGGCTTAAATTGCACTAAAAACAGTTAAAAAATTACAACTCGAAAAGTAATAGGAGATTATTGATGAAATTCACAATACTTATTCAATATGCATCAATAAACAATATAAAGGCCATAACAGCTCACGCCAAACACTCACAAGGCAGTTAGAATTTTTTTAATTATGGGACTGTGGCTTAAATTGCACTAAAAACAGTTAAAAAATTACAACTCGAAAAGTAATAGGAGATTATTGATGAAATTCACAATACTTATTCAATATACACCAATAAACAATATAAAGGCCATAACAGCTCACGCCAAACACTCACAAGGCAGTTAGAATTTTTTTAATTATGGGACTGTGGCTTAAATTGCACTAAAAACAGTTAAAAAATTACAACTCGAAAAGTAATAGGAGATTATTGATGAAATTCACAATACTTATTCAATATGCATCAATAAACAATATAAAGGCCATAACAGCTCACGCCAAACACTCACAAGGCAGTTAGAATTTTTTTAATTATGGGACTGTGGCTTAAATTGCACTAAAAACAGTTAAAAAATTACAACTCGAAAAGTAATAGGAGATTATTGATGAAATTCACAATACTTATTCAATATACACCAATAAACAATATAAAGGCCATAACAGCTCACGCCAAACACTCACAAGGCAGTTAGAATTTTTTTAATTATGGGACTGTGGCTTAAATTGCACTAAAAACAGTTAAAAAATTACAACTCGAAAAGTAATAGGAGATTATTGATGAAATTCACAATACTTATTCAATATGCATCAATAAACAATATAAAGGCCATAACAGCTCACGCCAAACACTCACAAGGCAGTTAGAATTTTTTTAATTATGGGACTGTGGCTTAAATTGCACTAAAAACAGTTAAAAAATTACAACTCGAAAAGTAATAGGAGATTATTGATGAAATTCACAATACTTATTCAATATACACCAATAAACAATATAAAGGCCATAACAGCTCACGCCAAACACTCACAAGGCAGTTAGAATTTTTTTAATTATGGGACTGTGGCTTAAATTGCACTAAAAACAGTTAAAAAATTACAACTCGAAAAGTAATAGGAGATTATTGATGAAATTCACAATACTTATTCAATATGCATCAATAAACAATATAAAGGCCATAACAGCTCACGCCAAACACTCACAAGGCAGTTAGAATTTTTTTAATTATGGGACTGTGGCTTAAATTGCACTAAAAACAGTTAAAAAATTACAACTCGAAAAGTAATAGGAGATTATTGATGAAATTCACAATACTTATTCAATATACACCAATAAACAATATAAAGGCCATAACAGCTCACGCCAAACACTCACAAGGCAGTTAGAATTTTTTTAATTATGGGACTGTGGCTTAAATTGCACTAAAAACAGTTAAAAAATTACAACTCGAAAAGTAATAGGAGATTATTGATGAAATTCACAATACTTATTCAATATGCATCAATAAACAATATAAAGGCCATAACAGCTCACGCCAAACACTCACAAGGCAGTTAGAATTTTTTTAATTATGGGACTGTGGCTTAAATTGCACTAAAAACAGTTAAAAAATTACAACTCGAAAAGTAATAGGAGATTATTGATGAAATTCACAATACTTATTCAATATACACCAATAAACAATATAAAGGCCATAACAGCTCACGCCAAACACTCACAAGGCAGTTAGAATTTTTTTAATTATGGGACTGTGGCTTAAATTGCACTAAAAACAGTTAAAAAATTACAACTCGAAAAGTAATAGGAGATTATTGATGAAATTCACAATACTTATTCAATATGCATCAATAAACAATATAAAGGCCATAACAGCTCACGCCAAACACTCACAAGGCAGTTAGAATTTTTTTAATTATGGGACTGTGGCTTAAATTGCACTAAAAACAGTTAAAAAATTACAACTCGAAAAGTAATAGGAGATTATTGATGAAATTCACAATACTTATTCAATATACACCAATAAACAATATAAAGGCCATAACAGCTCACGCCAAACACTCACAAGGCAGTTAGAATTTTTTTAATTATGGGACTGTGGCTTAAATTGCACTAAAAACAGTTAAAAAATTACAACTCGAAAAGTAATAGGAGATTATTGATGAAATTCACAATACTTATTCAATATGCATCAATAAACAATATAAAGGCCATAACAGCTCACGCCAAACACTCACAAGGCAGTTAGAATTTTTTTAATTATGGGACTGTGGCTTAAATTGCACTAAAAACAGTTAAAAAATTACAACTCGAAAAGTAATAGGAGATTATTGATGAAATTCACAATACTTATTCAATATGCATCAATAAACAATATAAAGGCCATAACAGCTCACGCCAAACACTCACAAGGCAGTTAGAATTTTTTTAATTATGGGACTGTGGCTTAAATTGCACTAAAAACAGTTAAAAAATTACAACTCGAAAAGTAATAGGAGATTATTGATGAAATTCACAATACTTATTCAATATGCATCAATAAACAATATAAAGGCCATAACAGCTCACGCCAAACACTCACAAGGCAGTTAGAATTTTTTTAATTATGGGACTGTGGCTTAAATTGCACTAAAAACAGTTAAAAAATTACAACTCGAAAAGTAATAGGAGATTATTGATGAAATTCACAATACTTATTCAATATACACCAATAAACAATATAAAGGCCATAACAGCTCACGCCAAACACTCACAAGGCAGTTAGAATTTTTTTAATTATGGGACTGTGGCTTAAATTGCACTAAAAACAGTTAAAAAATTACAACTCGAAAAGTAATAGGAGATTATTGATGAAATTCACAATACTTATTCAATATGCATCAATAAACAATATAAAGGCCATAACAGCTCACGCCAAACACTCACAAGGCAGTTAGAATTTTTTTAATTATGGGACTGTGGCTTAAATTGCACTAAAAACAGTTAAAAAATTACAACTCGAAAAGTAATAGGAGATTATTGATGAAATTCACAATACTTATTCAATATACACCAATAAACAATATAAAGGCCATAACAGCTCACGCCAAACACTCACAAGGCAGTTAGAATTTTTTTAATTATGGGACTGTGGCTTAAATTGCACTAAAAACAGTTAAAAAATTACAACTCGAAAAGTAATAGGAGATTATTGATGAAATTCACAATACTTATTCAATATGCATCAATAAACAATATAAAGGCCATAACAGCTCACGCCAAACACTCACAAGGCAGTTAGAATTTTTTTAATTATGGGACTGTGGCTTAAATTGCACTAAAAACAGTTAAAAAATTACAACTCGAAAAGTAATAGGAGATTATTGATGAAATTCACAATACTTATTCAATATGCATCAATAAACAATATAAAGGCCATAACAGCTCACGCCAAACACTCACAAGGCAGTTAGAATTTTTTTAATTATGGGACTGTGGCTTAAATTGCACTAAAAACAGTTAAAAAATTACAACTCGAAAAGTAATAGGAGATTATTGATGAAATTCACAATACTTATTCAATATACACCAATAAACAATATAAAGGCCATAACAGCTCACGCCAAACACTCACAAGGCAGTTAGAATTTTTTTAATTATGGGACTGTGGCTTAAATTGCACTAAAAACAGTTAAAAAATTACAACTCGAAAAGTAATAGGAGATTATTGATGAAATTCACAATACTTATTCAATATGCATCAATAAACAATATAAAGGCCATAACAGCTCACGCCAAACACTCACAAGGCAGTTAGAATTTTTTTAATTATGGGACTGTGGCTTAAATTGCACTAAAAACAGTTAAAAAATTACAACTCGAAAAGTAATAGGAGATTATTGATGAAATTCACAATACTTATTCAATATACACCAATAAACAATATAAAGGCCATAACAGCTCACGCCAAACACTCACAAGGCAGTTAGAATTTTTTTAATTATGGGACTGTGGCTTAAATTGCACTAAAAACAGTTAAAAAATTACAACTCGAAAAGTAATAGGAGATTATTGATGAAATTCACAATACTTATTCAATATGCATCAATAAACAATATAAAGGCCATAACAGCTCACGCCAAACACTCACAAGGCAGTTAGAATTTTTTTAATTATGGGACTGTGGCTTAAATTGCACTAAAAACAGTTAAAAAATTACAACTCGAAAAGTAATAGGATATTATTGATGAAATTCACAATACTTATTCAATATACACCAATAAACAATATAAAGGCCATAACAGCTCACGCCAAACACTCACAAGGCAGTTAGAATTTTTTTAATTATGGGACTGTGGCTTAAATTGCACTAAAAACAGTTAAAAAATTACAACTCGAAAAGTAATAGGAGATTATTGATGAAATTCACAATACTTATTCAATATGCATCAATAAACAATATAAAGGCCATAACAGCTCACGCCAAACACTCACAAGGCAGTTAGAATTTTTTTAATTATGGGACTGTGGCTTAAATTGCACTAAAAACAGTTAAAAAATTACAACTCGAAAAGTAATAGGAGATTATTGATGAAATTCACAATACTTATTCAATATGCATCAATAAACAATATAAAGGCCATAACAGCTCACGCCAAACACTCACAAGGCAGTTAGAATTTTTTTAATTATGGGACTGTGGCTTAAATTGCACTAAAAACAGTTAAAAAATTACAACTCGAAAAGTAATAGGAGATTATTGATGAAATTCACAATACTTATTCAATATACACCAATAAACAATATAAAGGCCATAACAGCTCACGCCAAACACTCACAAGGCAGTTAGAATTTTTTTAATTATGGGACTGTGGCTTAAATTGCACTAAAAACAGTTAAAAAATTACAACTCGAAAAGTAATAGGAGATTATTGATGAAATTCACAATACTTATTCAATATGCATCAATAAACAATATAAAGGCCATAACAGCTCACGCCAAACACTCACAAGGCAGTTAGAATTTTTTTAATTATGGGACTGTGGCTTAAATTGCACTAAAAACAGTTAAAAAATTACAACTCGAAAAGTAATAGGAGATTATTGATGAAATTCACAATACTTATTCAATATGCATCAATAAACAATATAAAGGCCATAACAGCTCACGCCAAACACTCACAAGGCAGTTAGAATTTTTTTAATTATGGGACTGTGGCTTAAATTGCACTAAAAACAGTTAAAAAATTACAACTCGAAAAGTAATAGGAGATTATTGATGAAATTCACAATACTTATTCAATATACACCAATAAACAATATAAAGGCCATAACAGCTCACGCCAAACACTCACAAGGCAGTTAGAATTTTTTTAATTATGGGACTGTGGCTTAAATTGCACTAAAAACAGTTAAAAAATTACAACTCGAAAAGTAATAGGAGATTATTGATGAAATTCACAATACTTATTCAATATGCATCAATAAACAATATAAAGGCCATAACAGCTCACGCCAAACACTCACAAGGCAGTTAGAATTTTTTTAATTATGGGACTGTGGCTTAAATTGCACTAAAAACAGTTAAAAAATTACAACTCGAAAAGTAATAGGAGATTATTGATGAAATTCACAATACTTATTCAATATACACCAATAAACAATATAAAGGCCATAACAGCTCACGCCAAACACTCACAAGGCAGTTAGAATTTTTTTAATTATGGGACTGTGGCTTAAATTGCACTAAAAACAGTTAAAAAATTACAACTCGAAAAGTAATAGGAGATTATTGATGAAATTCACAATACTTATTCAATATGCACCAATAAACAATAAAAATGCCATAACAGCTCACGCCAAACACTCACAAGGCAGTTAGAATTTTTTTAATTATGAGACCGTGGCTAAAATTGCACTAAAAACAGTTAAAAAATTACAACTCGAAAAGTAATAGGAGATTATTGATGAAATTCACAATACTTATTCAATATGCACCGATAAACAATATAAAGGCCATAGCAGCTTACGCCAAACACTCACAAGGCAGGTAGAATTTTTTTAAATTATGGGACTGTGGCTAAAATTGCACGAAAAACAGTTAAAAAATCACAACTCAAAACATATTAGGAGATTAATCATGGAATTCACAATACGTATTCAATATGCATCAATAAACAATATAAAGGCCATAACAGCTCACGCCAAACACTCACAAGGCAGCTAGGATTTTTTAAATTATGGAAATATGGCTAAAATTGCACTAAAGACAGTTAAAAAATCACAACTAAAAAAATAATAAGAGATTAATGATGAAATTCACAATACTTATTCAATATGCATCAATAAACAATATAAAGGCCATCACAGCTAACGCCAAACACTCACAAGGCAGGTAGAATTTTTTTTAATTATGGGACTGGCTAAAATTGCACGAAAAACAGTTAAAAAATCACAACTCAAAAAATAATAAGAGATTAATGATGAAATTCACAATACTTATTCAATATGCACCAATAAACAATATAAAGGCCATAACAGCTCACGCCAAACACTCACAAGGCAGGTAGAATTTTTTTAAATTATGGGACTGGCTAAAATTGCACGAAAAACAGTTAAAAAATCACAACTCAAAAAATAATAAGAGATTAATGATGAAATTCACAATACTTATTCAATATGCACCAATAAACAATATAAAAGCCATAACAGCTCACGCCAATCACTCACAAGGCAGCTAGGATTTTTTAAATTATGGGAATATGGCTAAAATTGCACTAAAGACAGTTAAAAAATCACAACTTAATAATTAATTGGAGATTAATGATGAAATTCACAATACTTATTCAATATGCATCAATCAACAATATAAAGGCTATACCAATTCAAACTGAACCCTAACAAAACAGGTAGGATTTTTTAAACTACAAGAATCACCTAGGTTGACCTGTCTGTCTTTACGATATCACCCAAAGACCTGAAAGCTTTTCTTTTGCAAATTAACTGTCTTGGACAAAAATCACGAAACCACTGTCTGAATGTACCTTGAGGCATTCTAATTCCTACTGGAATTGACAGGTAGATTTCAAATGCAGACACCGAAGCAATTTAGATTCGTTCGAAGCATTGAGTTTGGTTTGGAAAATCAGTAATTGAGTTCACAACTGTCACTTTTGAGGGATGGAAAGGAGCCAGGGGGGGGGGGGGGGTTGAAGAGGGATGCCACAAGGCATGAGAAAATAAAAGCCTCCTTATTTCCTGTAGGTACCGTTTACCATTCTTTATTATCTATAGTAGGTTGTGCATACAGAACTACGTATATGGAATCCCTAACACAGGTATATAAATAAGGGTTTGTTTAGGATTTTATCCAGCTCGTATTAGACGCTGAAGGTCGTTTAACGAATAGCTTAACTCCATCGTCCTTTTTCTTGGTTCTTGCCTCTTTGATGGAACTATGAGTGCGTATGATGATAGGTCTTCTAGATCGGGTGGTTCTATCTGAAAAAGTTTAAAAAGGTGAGTTCTGTGATAATTAACAAAATAATTTTGTTGGTGCAATATCTTGAAAAGTATAGCAGTTAGCTATTTTGTGCCAACAAATAAAATATAAAGTAGTTCACAGAGAATTAAAAGTATTACGTATTTTATTTATATTTGCATTTAAACCAAATATTGGACTCTATAGAAAAACAGCGTACATTTTTAACAATACTTGTTTATTTAAAGCATTTAAATAATATTCTTATTATGATGTATAGTGTTTTTGGGGTTCTGATTCCAAACCCGTTGTCATATTTTTAAAATTTAAATTGGCGGGTTCAATATACCGACTAAAAAATTTAGAAAGATGTCGGGTGCTTATGTAACTTATTTGCTGTGATATTTGAAGATCCTAGACTCCAAATACAATGTCCAATTTTCAAAATTCAAAATGGCGGAATTAATGAGGCGACCGAAAATGTAAAAATCTTGGATCTGCGCGAAACTTATTTCCCGTAATATTCGAAGATTGATAATTAAAAATGTTACGTCAGATTTTCAAAATAAATTCAAAATGGCGGATTATACATGGTTAGTCAAAATTACCTGAACGCCTTAGTATTTCTTCAACCGTAAAGAATTTCAAAGAAAAATTCAAACAAAAGTCTTTTGGTTTCAAACAAGCTATCGTCTAAATATACTTTCAATATACAGGAAGTTCATTTTCTTCTGGAAATTTGGTAATCTTTTCTTTTTCTAATAGAACACCCTGTATATTTAAAAAAAAATATTCTTAGATTAATTCTGGGAGTTTTTTGTAGGAATTATGTTTTTATAAAATTCATCATCTTTGACTTATGAGCAATTAATCGATCATTAACGGATAAAAGTAATAAAATAATAAAAATAATCAAGAAAAAATTACTAAACTATGAAATAGAATTAAAAATATTCAAGCTGCTAAAACTAAAAAAATGATGGGATTGTATTAAAAAATGTTTTCTCAAAAAATTATTTCTACAAAAAAATGTATCCAAGAATTAAAAATATATAGATATACAAGGTGTGCTATCAGAAAAGGGAAAAGTTACCAAATTTTCAGTATAAACGATAGTTTGTTTAAAACCAGAAAAATTTTTGTTTGATAAATTTTTTGATTATTTAGTCGGAGAATTATTTAGGTATTTCGGTAATTTTGTCTATTTTTAATTAATTGCTTGTAACTTAAAAATGACGCAAATGATGCATACAAAAAATTCATACAAAATATTCTTAGAATTAATCTTAGAATAAAAATGTAAAATTATGCACTTTTTTAATATTATCTATCTTTTTGATATTGATATTCATATTGATTACTTCGGCGTACCTCAACAACGATTTGAATGCAAATTACGAAGTTGGCAATTGTTTACGACTGATATATTGGAAACTGAGTAGAAACGCGTTGCATGAGGGAGCAAAAAAAGCACTGTTGTGGACTTGTTTATTTCGCCCAAGCATCCTCTTTAGGTCTATTCGATAGAATAAATCATAGTGAACATTTTGGCTATTTCAGTTCAAAATGGCCAATTTTGGACTTGTACCTACTGTTTTCGAACTCGCCGATTCAATTGAAATTCGGATATTTAATTTGATATGGAATGGATCTATTTAGTTATTATTCAACAATAAATTCCGTATTCATTTCATATTATTATATTTTCCGAGACGCGTTAGTAATGCAGCAAAAACAAACATGTGCATATTTCGTACAAGGATATTATTTCCTTGTCGAAATTGAAATATAAAAAGACGTCTCGTACTACGCCTCGAAAACAATTTTTTTCGACAAGAAAAATGTATTTTTCTGTGGAGCATGGACGGTATGAGTATGTTTTCGTCAAATATTCGAGCAACATTCGGCGTAGTTATTTTACAGCCGTAATAGAACACGTTTTTGTCCAGCCGGCCGGTCCGCTTCGAGAATTTGAAATGTGTTTTGAAAGTGCACATGCACCTACGATGTTTCGAATCGAAATAACATTTTTATACTCTAGGAATCTTTAAGCGTTGACTTATTTATAAAATATTAATCTCACAGTTTAATTTGCTTAGACGAATAATATACTGGGTGATAACCCAACATAACATTTCTGCAACAAATTAAATGGAAAATTCTAATACTTCTAATACTAATCATAAGTTCTAATACTGTTGTTGGACTAAAATTCTTTACTTTTTTTTAAAATTAAGGATTATATTATCTAAGACACCCGATCTAACGATGTTATTAACTTAACAAAACTGTTTACCCAAAGAATTTTTAAATGAAGATTTGCAATGTAAAACTTATTTGTTGATTTATCAAATGAATCGGTCGGTTCGAAAACACTACAAGTGCAGAAAGTGAGTTCTGAGAAAATTAGCAAAATAGTTTTGTTGGTGCAATATCTTGAAAAGTATAGCAGTTAGCTATTTTGTGCCAACAGACAAAATATAACACAGAGAATTAAATGTATTTCGAATTTTATTTATATTTGCGTTAAAAGCAGAGCTATGATTAAAACAATCATCATGAACTTGTACTGTTTTTGAACTCAATGGAAAAACAGCGTACAATTTTAACAATATTTGTTTATTTAAATCATTTAAATAACATTTTTATTATGAAGTATAGTGTTTTTGGCGTTCTGATTCCAAACCCATTGTCATATTTTTTAAATTCAAAATGGCGGATTCAGTAAGCAGTTAGCAGTATGGCGACTAGAAAATTTAGAAAGACGTCTGGTGCTTATGAAACTTATTTGCTGTGATATTTGAAGATCCTAGACCCCAAATCCAGTGTCCAATTTTAAAAATTCAAAATTGCGGAATTAATATGGCGACCGAAAATGTAAAAATCTTGGATTTGCGTGAAACTTATTTCCCGTAATATTTGAAGATTGATAATTAAAAATGTCACGTCAGATTTTCAAAATAAATTCAAAATGGCGAATTATACATGGTTAGTCAAAGTTACTGGAACACCTTAGTAATTCTTCAACCGTAAAGAATTTCAAAGAAAATTCAAACGAAGGTATTTTGGCTTCAACCAAGCTATCGTCTAAATATCTAAATGTCTTTTTCTAGTAGAACATCCTGTATATTTAACATTTTTTTAATTCTTAGATTAATTCTAGGATTTTTTTTTTGGAAACATTTGATTATAAAATGCATCATCTTTGCGTTATGAGCAATTAATCGATCATTAACGAATATAAAATAAAAATAATCAAGAATAACTAAACTATGAAATAGAATTAAAAATATTCAAGCTGCCGAATTAAAAGAAATGTGTTTGTATTTTTGGAAAATATTCTTAATTTGAAGTCCAGGACTTTTGATTAATTGCTTATAACAAGAAAAAATGATGGTATTGTATTAAAACAATGATTTCTACAAAAAAAAAATGAATCCAAGAATTAAAAAATTTATAAATATACATTTTAGTTGGAGAATTATTTAGGTATTTCGGTATTTTCGTCTATTTTTGATTAATTGCTTGTAACTCAAAAATGATGCATTTCTATTTCAGTTCAAAATATTAATTAAATATTAATTATAAATTACATTGAATCTTATAATTAAAGATAATACTTACCAATCCGTCAAATGCTATGAATGCCGGCAAACCATTACTTGAAAATAAGAGAAGAACTAACATGAGTTGAACCAGCATCTTTTCTGGCGTTCTGTTGCAGATAACACACTAGAAACCACTAAATTTTCGCTCTGTTCGCAGTTGCTTTAAATAGTTCCTGGATTTGTAGTAATTTCCATTTTCCCGACACTTCTATTTGAGCTTTTATCTGTGAGCTTTTCAAGGAAATTGCTAGCACGGCACACTTGTTTGTTCATTGGAACAATTTATTTCTCGTCATCTGTACCAACACCCTTGAATAAATAAGCTAAAACTAGATTTGTTTTCAAGTCCAAACATTTACAGAATAAACTCATGAACCACTTTTTAGATAGTTCGCCTAATTGGTAGGTATAATTTTGATCGGGCAAAACTAGCATAAGTGCAGGCAACCCTAAGCTATCGATTGGTGTATAAATTGTCAACATCTGATGACCGGAAAAGACTTATGGCAACATTAGCAATTAATTACTCCGGAAATAATCAATAGATTTCAACGAATTAAAAAGTAAAATCGCCAGCGGAATGCTAGTTTTCAATGTGCGTTTTTGTAAAATGATCGGATTAGTGGTTGACCCACAAAAAGCTATTTTAAGCAATGCCAGCAATTCCGTTATTAGTAAAGCTAGAATAATGAACTATAGACTGTAGGCTACCCAATAATTCATATGTTTAAAGTTTATTATATAATCATTGTTTACCTTCATATTTTTCATACGAAAGATCGTGCTGAAGCGCCGCGTGAATTCCGACGCTCTTCGGTCTTTGGTGTGGTGCGAGGAAGGGAGTCGTTAGCGGTGCTCTCGGCAGTGAAAGAACCGCGGACAGCTGATTATCAATACACAAAAAGAACGATAACTTGTCAAGGTAGTAATTTTAACCAACAGAATTAAATTCTTAATGTTTGCAGAATTTTGGTTATAATATATGACCCGACACGAGAGAAATGCCCTAACTGCCATCTCTCGGTTCGATAATATTGACTCCTGTGTTTGACGGGTCATAACTCTAAAATCGCTGAACAGAAAAAATTTAAATAAAAGTGTGTCATACTCATCAATCATTTCTACATAGGTTGTATGACAATTAAATTTTTTTGATAAACTGAAAAAAATATATTATATTGTGTCCGTACCAGGGCTGTGGAGTCGGAGTTCAGACAAATTTCAGAGGAGGCGGAGTCGGAGTCGGAAAAAATGTACCGATTCCGAGTCCATGCTTAAATAATGTAGAAAAAGACATGCGAGATCATGGCCGTTGCCTCAATAGATAGTAAACGATTAACTAAACATATTATTAGGTCTTTTACAAAGTAAATATATTTTAACTACAAAACACACAGGTCGGTGGTGAGTGATGATTAGCAAAATGATGATTGTGAGTCGCTTGCCGCGTCGCATATATACTTTATGTATTTCCAATTTCCAACAACCAACTTCAATATGCTAATTATGATTGCTCGATCATCCACAAATAAAAAAAAATCGGACTTCGATGCATACTTATAGACGAATTAGAACTTTCCAAAGTGAAGCGTCAACGTGTGGTTTTCCTTATTCATCAAAATTAGGAGAATTTGCTCCTATTCGTTCGGCCACAAAGAACAGCTGAACAATACATTAAATATTGCAAAAAGTATTTTAGTGATATTCCCTTGCAAATTTAAAAAGTAAAAATAATTTCCTACAGCTTTTGTACCAGAAGAAACAACGTGATGGTATCACAGTCGTATTATCAACTTTCGACATTTTTTTTATTTTTATTTGTCCCAATATCTGAATGTTTGTAAAAGATAATGCTTTATTAGTAAAACTTTGCAATTTTAGCTTTAATGTTTGATAACTTTAAACGTTTAACCGAAATTGATTCTTTTTTTCGGCACATGAACAAATTTATCAAAAGTATCACCCTTGATTATACAATATTGTGGTATAATCAAGGATATCACATCTCTTTGTATTTAACAAAATATGTAGAGATTTTAAATTGTTACTGATTCTGTCGCGTGTAGGTTACCGATTTTAAGATTATTGGTGGCTATGTCGTAGTCTTCTTGCGATCAACTAAAAAACACCGATATTCGCAGATTTCGCCACCTACACTTGACAGAATTGAGCCAGATATAATTTTTATTATTAGCAAAAGTACAAACTTCACTGTACCGTAATTTTTAATGCATAAACTTAAACATGCAAAATATATGTATAATAGCCGATTAAAAATTATAACTGCATTTCCGATTTAAACTCTACCTTAAGTTGAATGTAGGAATATCCATGTATGCAAGTCATACTCGTTGCAACCAGAATTGTGACGTCATTGCCACTAACAGAAGTAAGAGTTGAGATTATTTCATTTTATTTTGCACTTAATTATGTATTCATTGAAATCAATTTTACTTTGTACTATACAGTGGTTTGTCATTACTTTTGTTATTATTAAAGATAGAACATGGGTTCAAGTGACAAACTAGTTCAGAATTATGTGCTGTCTAATAAGAAAACAGTTGAACTTCTAATGATTTCAGAGATATTTTGAAAATATAAAAAAGCGTCCTTTTTAAATATGGCCATAATTTTGTGGTCCGATCAACAGGCCTTTTTGATTTTATTAACAATTAGATTATGTCAGATTTATTTTTTTCTGCTATTAAATTCGCTGGAAACAAATAAAATTTTGCCGGAGTCGGAGTTGGAGTCGGAGTCGGACTACCAAAATTATCTGGAGTCGGAGTCGACAGATTTTTTACCGACTCCACAGCCCTGGTCCGTACACGCTGTTCTAGTCACTAATGCAAAGATAAACAATGATTCTGTAATAAATTTTAAACATGAATTATTAGGTAGCCTATGATCGATACTTCAACATCCTAGCTCTTCTAATAACGGAATTGCTGGCATTGCATAATATAGCTTTTTGTGGGTCAACCACTAATCCGATCATTTTACAAAAATGCACATTGAAAGCTAACATTCCGCAGGTGATTTTACTTTTTAATTAGCTGAAATCTATGCATTATTTCCGGAGTAATTAATTGCTAAAGTTAAACGAATGAAATTTACGGGACAAACACAGCGCCAATTCTTCTAAATTTGGAAAAATCAGGTAAACGCCAACATATACAGTTTTCTAATTTTTATGAGTTGTAGCATATTAATCAAAGACAGCATCAGAATTTTTTCAAATTCCCCCCCCCCCGGTTTCCGAGAAAATCGACGTCAAAAGAGCGGTGTATAAATTAATGTCGCAATAATTAAAACACTACCTATTATCGAAATAAATGTTTATTATGGCAAAACTCCTTGTTTAGGTTATGTGTGCCGTCATATTACATGTACGGTTTGACATTCAAGCCGCTCTTGCTGTTCCGACATGTCAAACTATACGAAATATGACACTCGCGTCTAAGTATATCTCCATCTTTTTCCTGATCGTGGAATGAAATCTATGGTTCTCTTTTTAATTCGATTTTACATATCGTATTTCTCAGTTGAGACTTCTAGGGCCCAGTCTTGATTTTTTTTGTGTCCGTCAGATAGTAGTTAGTTTGAATATTGATAATGCTACAACTTTTCCGTTATCCATACATGATCAAATCTTTTATTTGCAGGATACTATAAACCATTTCGTCATATACCGCCATGTTTTTGTGGCTTCTATTACCTCGTCGACTACCTTGTCCAGCTGGCCAATAACCTGCTGGATATATCTGAAATATAGTTTAAAATAAAATTTGAGAACGTGTTTTTGGAATATTCTCTTTTCTTCAAATTTTACCATAACGTTTGGAATATTTGCTTTGTATATCCTTCGCAATGGATAACCAATACTCTGATTGGTAATAAGGAAAATAACCACTAAAATAATTACTCTAAAATGAACACCCAATAGCACCATTTTGTTTTGCCGACTGGTTTTCTGTGGTTTGTTAGTCAGAAATAAAATAACAATGGGTACTCGAACAACACTGATAAGAATTTTGACACCCACTATGGTTGACAAATAGGCAATTAGTCCAGTCATTCTAGATTTGATAATCCATAGCTTATGTTTCCCGAACTCTCAGTTACTTCTAAATTGCACTTAAAAATATAAATTAATAACGCAAAACGAAATGGAAATGACTGTCGTGGTATCGATGACAGTCGGGTTTTCTGTGGATTGGTGAGGTTTAATACAGTGTATGCCCTCCACGAGCACGAATCACTTCCTCACACCTGCGTGGCATGCTTCGCACTAGTCTGCGAAGAGATTCTTGGGATATGCTTTCCCATTCCTCAATCAGGGCTTGTGTCAGTTCCTGTATGGTTAGTGGTGGATTAGGGCGCTTCCGAACACGTCGGTCAAGCTGATCCCACACGTGTTCAATAGGATTCAGGTCAGGACTCAACGCCGGCCATTCCATGACCTGAATTCCACGTTCTTGTAAAAAGTTTCTGGTGATACCGGCGGTATGTGGCTTTGCATTGTCCTGCATTAGGATGAAATTTTGACCGACGCCATTGCAGGAGACACCACATGGTCCTCCAAGATGTTTTCGATGTAATTCATGGCATCTAGTCTACCAGGAACCGCAACAAGATCAGTTCTGTTGTCTATACAGATTCGAGCCCAAACCATCACTGATCCACGACCAAATCTATGCACTTCCTATATACAGTGTGTATCAGCCAAATGGAATAAATTCGATAATAAATAAATGGGGGCGTGTTTGAAAAAACGCTCGGACACGTCGATTTGTATTTGTAGTTGCGCACTTTTTTCAGTAAAAACTTTTTATACAGGTGTCTCGTGTAACAGTGGCCAATACTAACTTTCTTATTTTAAATGGAACACCCTGTATATTATTCAATTTTTGGATTCCTCTGTAAATTCTAGACATATTTTATGTACAATGTCCTATACCTATCTTCAACTGTTCCAGATTTATTTCCAATAATATTAATAATATTATTATTATATAATAATATTAATATTAATAAAAAAGTAAAATTATTTGATTAAAGAAATTCGGTAGAAAAAAAAACTAATAAATAATACTGTTTATTTCTTGATAACATAAAACACACAAAAAAGTGAATGCTAATGTAGGAAATGTTCAAAATGCTCGCCGCGAACTTCTTGGCAACATCCTAGCCTTAAATAAAAATTTCTTCGGACGTTAATCAACATCTCAGGCGTAACCGATCTAATCGCAAGCGTTATTTGTCTTCTTAAGTCAGCTAAGTCGAGGGGTTTAGTTTTGTATACCATACTTTTGACATATCCCCATAAGAAGTAATCTAATGGCGTCAGATCAGGGGATCGTGCTGGCCATTCAATCGATCCTCGCCTGCCTATCCACCGATTGGTAAACATTCGGTTGAGGTACTGCCGGACATTGATTCGGTAATGGGGCGATGCTCCATCTTGCTGAAACCATATCATATTCGCTGGAACTTGTGGGTTTGCTGGATCAGGATATAAGTTTGTCAAAGTAGGCAAGACATTATTTTGGAGTAGTGCTAAATAATTATTGCCATCCAAATTGCCATCAATAAAAAAGGGACCTACGATATTATCTCCAACAATTCCTGCCCAAACATTAACCTTTTGAGGGTATTGCGTATGTTCTTCTCTCATCCAGTGTGGATTTTCCCTAGACCAATAGCGGAAATTTTGACGATTAGCATGACCGTGAAGCGTAAAGGTGCACTCATCAGAAAACAAAACATGCTCTAATTGGATGACATTGTTATCTAACATTGCCATCATTTCTTCGCAAAAATACGTTCTCCTATCAAAGTCATTTTCCATGAGCTCGTGAGTTGGTATCATTTTATAGGGTTGCATTTTATTTTCTTTTAATGTTCTAAAAATCGTTGAATGACTAACATCGAACGTTGTGGCTGCTTGTCGAGTAGAAGTATGTGGGTTTTCCTCAAACTCAAGCATAATATCCAATTTGGTATCGTTACTTGTTGCATTGCCAGCTGATTTTATTATCTGCCTTACATGTCCAAGCTCGCGAAACTGCTTCTCTATTGTACTAATTGTCCCTTGGGATATAGGCGGCAAATTTGGAAATTTTTCTTGAAATAACCTAGCAACTTCCATTTGTGTCCGTGTATTATCTCCATAACCAATCATTTGTAGAATGGTTATTTTGTGCATTTCTGTTAAATGAACCATTTTTATGATGTACAGTTAATGAAATTCAAAAGACTATAACCATAACTATAACACTGCACAGCTCCTGTCATGCAGTTAGACAACACTTTATTAAGGCTAGGGCAGCTTGGTTTTTATTTCATCAGTACATGAAAAGAACACTGAAATGGTTTTTGCCAGTAGTTTTTGCTTACTTTATCGTTATCAATACCTAAATGTTAAATAAGTATTGAGTGTGTTGTATCGAATTTCTGTAATCAACTAACTTTATTTTTTAATGTTAATTTTTGAAATAAATCTGAAAACACTTAATTTTTCCGAAACAATTGAAGATAGGTATAGGACATTGTACATAAAATATGTCTAGAATTTACTGAGGAATCAAAAAATTGAATAATATACAGGGTGTTCCATTTAAAATAAGATCAGAAATTCATCAGTTTGATCAGAAATTTCTATTCCATGTGCTCGTCTTAGGTCGTTTAGGAGGTCTCATGCTGTGGCAGTACGCTGACGTAGAGAGGAAAGGACAAGAAATCGGTCTTGATTTTGCGTAGTTTTTCGATTTCGACCGTGTCCAGCTCTTCTAACATATTGGCCAGTCTCCCGAAACCGATTTCTTAAACGGTGAATAACAGAAGGGGAAACTGACATTATAAAGGCACTTTTTTGTCTACAATTTGATTATGTCAGTTTAAAATTTTTTTCGCCAATGAGTTCGTCAGAAACAAACGAGACTTTTGTTTTTCTTATGGACGCCATATTGGTTTTATACATGTTTGGATTCAGAATTTTTTTTCTGAGTAGTTTGGCCACATGCCATATTTAGAACACAATAAGCCGACAAAATTGAAGTTTTATTTTAATATCTGAAAATCGCATGATGCCATGAAAAACACATTTGAGTGATACAGTATTTAAGTGCCCATAGGCAAGTTACAGTAAAATTTTGGAATGTGTTTATTTGTACTAACTACACAACATAAAATAGTAACATTTTAACAAACTAAATAATGTTTTCAAAAATCTCGCCATTTTCGTGGAGGCATTTTTCACAGCATTCCGTAATACGGTGACATTGCCGAGGGTTCTTCTGTCAATCGAATTGAAAGCGGCGATGACGGTGTCACGTAACTCCCCAACGTTTCCAAAATTATAAACACCATACACCTTATTGTTTAAGTCACTCCATAGATAAAAATCACAAGGGGTAAGATCCGGCAATCTTGGTGGTCACAATATTTCTGAATAGGTAGCAATTACTCTCCGTTTATGTCTTATATCTAAATAGTTCTTCACAATTCGGGCATTATGTGCAGGTGCTCCGTCTTGTTGGAACAACATACCTTAGCGTAAGGCCAACGGTATATCGTCCATTCTTTCTTCCACGTCCTCAAAAAACAATATTGCCGATACCTCTCCTAAGTTAAATTTTTTTTATAAAAAATTGGTCCGATTAATCGGTTGGCTACTATACCGCACCATACATTAAAACCAAACCACACATGATTATGGCGCGGTTCAAAAAGGTGCTGATTTTCGCGGGCCTAGTGCCCAGTAGTGCGTCGTCTTCTTTGAGTTAAAAATACTGCAGTTAGAAAATATGTTTCATCGGACCATAATATTTTTTTAATAAAATTCTGGGTTTTCACCAATTTTGTTCAACAGATGGGTACAGATGGGTAGATATCACATTGTTTTACAAAATGTCTTCCATGGCACCGTGCGATTTTCAGCAATTCTCGGAGTGTACAATGGTCAGTCAATTCTATTATATTATTGTATTAAAAACATGGCATGTGGCATACCAAATTACTCAGAAAGAAAGGATGAATCCAAACATGTATAAAACCAACATGGCGTCCATAAGAAGAACAAAAGTTTCGTTTCTTTCTGACGAATTTATTGGCGAAAAAAATTTTAAACTGACATAATCAGATTGTAGACAAAAGAGTGCCTTTATAATGACAAAACGCTTTTTTGATTGGATCACAAATAAAGAAGTTATTACCATAATTAAAAAATGACATTTCTTGTTTTTTTCTAAATGGCATGGGAACCGTTTGGAATTCAACTGTTTTCTGAACAGATTATGAAAGAGCAAATAAATATGCACTACTTTGTCCATTTAACCGACTTTCTATCTCTAATAATAATAAAAGTACTCATACAATCCAACGTCCCGTGAGACACACTGTATATAAAAATGCCACTGTTTTTTTTACAGTTTATTTTAAATAATTACAAACAAAATACATAATAAATAACCTATAGGTACACAAATTATAAAAAAAACATGACTAACCAGCTTTTATCATATCTTTTAGTTCTTTGATGGTGTATGTTAATTCTTTAGTCACTCTTTGTTGCATTATTGGTGAATCTATCGGTTGAAAGACCTGAAGTAAGTTAAAAAAACAAAAGGGAAAATTAGAAACATTAAATAAGGTTGTTTAATTAAAATGTTACCTCAACTTCTGCGTCGTCCAGTATACTGATTGGGCAGCATATATTCTTGTTGGTGACGAATAATAAAACCACTAAAATAAAAATTCTAACACCTAATATTTTCATTTTTCGTTGTAATCTATTAGGGACTTCTTGTACATATGAAACTAAAACTTTTAATCTGCTGACACGACTAGTTTTCTTGTTCTATTTATTAGTTATAGATACAACTGATAATAAGTGTAACTCCCACTACATACTATTCACGTATTCTTGTGAATGGATTTAGAAATACTCCATTCATTAAATACACATTCGTGAAATCACACCTTTTGTTTATTTGCTTATTGTTTCATTCAAAAGTTACTATTTGTATGGATTACATTGTTTGTCTTTTTGTTTTGTTCAATTAATTTATAACAATCTTCTTTTTTCCAGGAAACACCTTCAATAACAACTGAAAACGAACATAGGCTTCAAACGTAAGTATCCAAATCAAAAATTTAAAAGAAGTTATTTGTAAAATTGTTTAGAACTCGTTCAGTGTGGACACGGCTTGAATTCTTCGTTCAGGCGAGTTTTTTCGATGCCAGGGGTTTCAAAATTGTCTGCATGAAAGTTGAAGGTGCCTAGCCATATAATTATCAGGTGTCTAGATGTGTATGCATGCTTATTATGTAACGTCTTTCGTCTCGCTTGTTCTAGCTGCCCCAAGGGTCGACCTTAGGACCTATTTTTTTACTCCAAGACGACTCAATTTAGGGTGCACCGACCCAAATACGAAGGGTACAGATTTAAAATTTTGTTGTGCAGGGAAAAAGGGATTCAAATATCGGACGTCTTGTAACATTTTGTATCGCCATGTTTTACCACAAAAATTTCAGTTTTTGTTCAAGTTGCATTTAGACTCTCTTCTATAGATTGGCGTTTTGGTTTTCTTCAGTTTTTATGTAATAAAGGTTGCGGACAAGATTTTGATAGAAGCCGATATCTCAGGAACGAATGTTAGCAGGACAACGCAGTTATCATGCAAATAATCCTTATTTACTGCGATACATATCCCTTGAATTTAATAGCATTCCGACTATTTGTTATTTTTAAGATCGAAATGAACATGAACAATATTTTGCGCAGTTCGGCTTCCCTCGCTTGTGGGTTTTGGTGCGAGGCAGTCGAACGAGATGCGAAGTTTTGACGCGATCAGTGAATTCGTTTGAAACCGTGTTTGTAAAATATTGTTGGGTATAATTAATTGTACATCTAAATTCATTATTTATATTTAACTCGCACTACTATTCAAAATTCCGAAATTAAATTGTTCTGATCGTATCGTACTAATAGTAAATAATCGTCGTCCACTGTCCCAGCTACGTTTCCATTTACCGTTACAATTGACGTAGTGCGCGCTGCACGAAATTTATATCATTCATATCAAATCGCTTTAAAAATTACTTCAAAATTATTATGCAATTCTGTTTCTACAGTCGCATTAAATAAAATATGACGATTGATTACTTGCATATCCCGATATAATAATAATAATAATAATAATACCTTTATTAACCACTCTCGTTTATCGTGCTAATATTCGTTACTGAAATATCCGCTTCCATGAAAATCTTGTACGCAACCTTTATTACACAAAAACCGAAGAATACAAAAGCGCCAATCTATAGAAGGGGCTCTAAATACAACCTGAACAAAAATTTTGTGGCAAACGGTTTACGAGGAAAAATTGGAAAGACGAACGTTAATATAAAAGTGCAAACATCGGGGACCTTTTCTCATTTCTCTCGCGCTCATGTTTACACCGAGAGGCAAACAATGTTGACAGTCATACAGCTTATGTAGAAATTATTCAGGAGTATGATACACTTTATTTCAATTTTTTCTGTTCAGTAGTTTTAGAGGTATGCGCCTTCAAACACAGGAGTCAATATTGTCGAAACGAGAGATGGCAGTTAGAGCGATTCCCTCGTACGGGGTCACAGAAACTATTTTTTCTACTTTGCGTCATTAAGTTTATATGAATTTAGAAATTGTGATTACTACACTGATAAAACTGAAATAGTATATTATTATACAAGTTTTATAAGACGTCAAATTGGGGCACGAGTTGTTTTGGGCACGGCGAGCGTAGTGTTTAGAAGTTTAGAAATTGTGGTTACTATATCGCGCTAAATTAGAATCTATGTCATTTTGCGGGTACCACGTGGCAGCACTGTAGTAACTGTCAACTTCGTTAAGGATATCGATGAGATAAAATCATGACAAAATCAAATTGTGAATAATTTTACTCTACTTTAGCCTACAAGTTTGAATAAATATTCAGCGAGGTCGCAACGATGATCATAATGGAGCTTGGGGCAACACTTTTAACCCTACTGTGATAAATACATGAAACTTAACCTAAAAAGTTAACAATTTTAAAATTGTGGTTTCATAAGTATAATAATCAGAATAGAAGTGTTTGGCGGTGACTGATTAGTTACTTCGAAGAACAAGAACTTACTAAAGAATTGTTATAACGCTTAACGTTTAATAGCGGTGTCTACCTAATTCCGCTACGTAGCCGTTGCGGCTTATATATTTACAAGCACTTATAATTGAAACCCAATTCTAATTTCGGCAAAGTAGTTTATTAGAATAAATTATACAAAGTAAAATTACATGTGATGGAGGTAATACAACTAAGACGAAGTCGAAAGCGACGGACAAAAACGAATATGAAATGAACCGAGCATCCAAGCGTCCAAAATCTTACCGAAAACTTATACGTTACATATACTAAGAAATCCTCTACACTTTAAATGTACTATAGCTTCGTACGTGTATGCTGATAAACCATTTATTGCGCATATACAATCTCGCAGCAGTAATTAAAATCGTTCGTATCTACGATGTAGGTTTGATCTTCGCATAATACCTTATTAAAGTAAATGTGGTCCTTGAATTATATCTGAAAAGCGGATTTGATGTTTAGTTGAAAAGAATGATAACGATCACTTACTAGAGTCGTAAAACATCACCGTAAACGTCATGCTGGCGTATTTTGATGAACACAGCAAAACTAAGAAAGCCCCAATCCTTTGGCCATACTATAGCAGGCTACACCCATGTTTAAATATGTATAGAATATTGATATTTCGCAGTTTATGTGATTGCAAGCGATTAAGAAGATGCAGTGTGTGGTTATGTTGGGTTATGTATTGTACATTTGACATATGGCATTTGATAGCACTGTGTACCAGACAAAAATGTTACTGTTTTCGGTATTACAATGTGTTAATTGTAACACTGAAAACAGTGTTACAATGTGTGCATTGTGAATGCAAAGTAGAAAAAAGTAATTTTACCGTGTGGATCGGCGGTCATTTTTAACCTCCGTGTATCGAAGGGAAAATACCATGTTTTACTTTGAGCTAATAAATTTACTTCTCATACGAAATGAGGTTTCCGATGTGTACGGTTTTATATATACTTTTGTAAGTAAAATTACTGACGTTCAGTAAATTTACCGTAAGCACGGAATTGCAATTGATTGTTGTACAGTAAACTTTCTGCAACTCTAATATTAGATTTGTCCAAGCAACTGCAAAACCAGTTAACAATCAGTACTTTTGTGATGGACCACATATGTTGCTATGATAACTCAATTATAAATACCAATGAAACATTATGTGGTTTCTCACAAAAGAACTGTTTGTAAACTGGGTTTGCGACTGCTCGGACAAGCCTGTATTGTCAACTGTCAAATCACTAGTAAAATCCTATTAATGTGGAGATCATAAATAAGAACTAAAAATAATAGTTTGAAGTTTTATTATAATTTTAACAATAAATGACATGTGAAACATATTTATAATATATATATATCTCCATATTTTTTTATAAATATTTCATATTTTTAACATTAAATAAATAGAAGTTGTTGACAAAAATGTAATCATAAGTAAATGAAATAAAATAGGAACCCATGGACTATACTTATCTACATATCGTATAATAAAATAAATCGATCTGCTTCACAGAGAGAAATATATCTTTTAAATATAAATTAAATATTATTTCAACAATATTAAGTTGAAATACCTATGGAAAACTTACGTCACACACTTACTTAGACTGCATACAAACATTTACTTATTTATTTTCATAAGTTTGATCACCTTTCAGTGGATTTGGTGTTATCCTTATTCGTTTTTGAACCCTGACTTGGAAAAATTTTTAAAAAGCTAAACCGTCTCCAGCGAAAGAGAACCTGAGGATAAGCCAACCGCAGCATATAATATAGTTCAAAATGTGTCACCTGAAATCAAAATAAGAAGTACATGAGTCATATATCATATACAGGGTATAACAATGTCAGCAGCTGCTTTCCTGTGAGGTACAGAGTGTGTGTAAAGCTCTTAATGACTGTTTATAGAAAAGTATTTTTTATATTGGTGATTGAAATGATACGTGTTATACATGTTATAGTAATAAATTTGATTGTAAGACCGCATGTACGAGAAAGAACAATAAACGAAATCTTATCTATGGACACCACACAAGTCCTTGAATTTGTAGAATGTCAGTATCATCAACACTTGTATCCTAAAAAGAACATCCAATTAGTGAAAGTGGAGTTATACATATCAAGACTGCAAACTTTTACCTGCACTTTGTAATATATATTTGCAAAGTCCTACACAATATACAAAGAGATGAATGGACCAATATTATATCTTTTACTATAGAACCATGTGGAGCAAATATTCCACACCACACCGATAAAGGATGTCACAGAGGCACTAACAGTGTTAAATTAGTTGTATATAACAATCGCATTCAATCAAACTCTAACTTATCTGCTGTAAACACAACCAAACGGATGGCGAACGGAACTCGAACTGTATATCCCATTATTGCGCAAGCGCGATAAAAATTATCTCGGCAGCACTTTACTATCTAGAAAAGAAAATTGCACGAGCAGAAGGCAAATTTACATATCAGACAGTAGTTTTAATGTATAGATATGTAATTTTATTCCGTTGAAGTAAGTGTTATTATGAAATTTACAAACTTGTTAGCAAATTTACATACAGTTTGTACAATTAATGAATGTAACTGCATTTTCAATGATATTTAGTATTTTTGCTGAAAATTATGGTAAAATTGCCGACAAATAGGGTAGGTCTACTGAAAAAAATGTAAATTTCATTTGTAAGTTTGCACTCATTTTTATAAGTGTACAGCTTGCTACGTGCGTGCTGATATTCAATAAACTATTTATTGCGCATATACAAGGGGGATTTGATGTTTAATTGACGAGAATGATGCACGATCACTACCAGAGTCGCAAAACATCACCGAAAACGTCATGCTGGCGTATCCTGATGAACAGAGCAAAACTAAGAAAGCCCCAAGCCTTTGGTCATAGTATAGCATGCTACACGCATGTTTAAATAAATATAGGACATCAGTGGATAATCATCAGAGAAGAATTAGAAGAAATCCGTTCCAATACTACCAGTACCAATGGTTGTTGGTTGATGGCCACTGGTTTCCTGAGATTGCTCGTAGTGACTGAGGGTCATAGACCGCGCGTCGGCACAGTTGAGAGCAAAGAAGAAGAAGAAGAGAGGCGAAGAGAAGAAGAACTCTTAACTGACCAGGCATGGCATAGCATCTTGCGGGCTGGACGGCTTCAAAGAGTTGCCGACCGACTTGATGTCTCCGCTTCATGTTAAATGCCTTCATGGCAGCGCAGCGGTCTCGATCTTTCTTCTTCTGCCGTATACGGTCAGATGGACGGCAAGGCTGGATACCACCGACTTCAAACAATTTCTACCTCTCTCAAACCTCTCTCTCTCGCTCACTCAAACCTTCTCTCTTTGAATATCTCCATCTGCGTCTTTCGTCTTTCTCTGTACGTAAGGAGCAAGCGGTGCCTATGGAGGTTGATGGTGGTCGCTGGTACGGCAATCTTCCGACAAAAACAACCGAGCATCAGTCACGGTCTCAGAGATACGGTGTAATTTACCATTCTCCACGAATCGGCGATTTCAATATCTCGGCGTGGAATGTTTCGAAACGCGAACTTGCCAGCGCAGAAACGACTTTTTCTCGAAAAGAAATATACTGCAAAATCTATTCAAAATCAAGACCGATTTATTGTCCTTTCCTCTCTAGGTCAGCGTACTGCCACAGCACGAGACCTCCTAAACGACCTAAGACGAGCACGTGGAATAGACATTTCTGATCAAACTGTTAGAAACAGATTAAAAGAAGCGAATTTGCCTTATGCATATGGCGTCGGTCAAAATTTCATCCTAATGCAGGACAATGTAAAGCACATACCGCCGCCACAGTGGGGCAAAAATGACCTGTCGGGGACAAAATTCTGTAACTTTGTCATTTTTAGATGAATTCCTATAAAATTTTGTGTGCATAACAAGAAAGAACTAAGGTTTAATCTGAGTAGAAAAAAAAACATTAAAATGGCAATAATTTATTTATTATAAAATAACAAACAAGAATCCTTTAAGTTGCAAGCTTGGTTTTGTGTCAATTATTATAAAACTGTATATTTAAGGTGTTTTTGTGTCACTAATTATAAATCCGATGTCAGATTTTAAAAATTCGAAATGGTGGATGAAATATGGCAAACTCAAAATCCAAAATGTAAACAATTATTGTAAATCTACGCGTGACGTTAAATCAAAACAAGAATGTTATTAATTCTACGATTATATTACCATTATTATATTAACATTGATTAAGAGTAAATGTTAGTCACCGGCCTCAAAAGTTCGACGAAACTGAGGCGCGAGAGGAGGGAACAAGCCGCGCCCACTGTACACTCCGCAGAAAATGCAAGCAACGCACTAATTAGATGAGGGGAACGGCGCGGTATCGTTCTTTGGCGGCGAAGATCAAAGGGGCCGTGCGGTGTCGACTGGTGCCGAACCGTTTCCTAATAATTTTGTGTGTGTGACTATCGCATGTTCTGAAATGCTTTTCTTGTATATTTTAAATACAAATACAATTCCACAAAACAATACAGTGACACAAATTAATTAATTGCTTTATTATAACATTCCTATTTTACTACTAACTATGGTTGAACATTTTACCATTTGTATGTTGAAAAAAATTGTAGTTTTGGTAAAACAGACAGCTTTTCTTACATAAATCATTTATTGCTTTACATTTATTATTAGAATTAGTAACTAATTATCAGTTAGCTCCGAAGAAGCGAACAGCACGGTTCGCGAAGACAGTAATTATGAATTTTTACTCACGGCATAAACCGGTAACTATTTATCATCTAAATTTAAATGACTCTGGCCGTGAAAGCATTCGTACTCAGATACTTATTTAAATCCATTTAACGTTTTCTTTGTGCATCAATAATCTGGAATGTCTCGTTCGTACTTAGCAGAGATCGATACTTTCAGGTAAAACACACCTCATATAATAATTCAAATTTTTATCGGGTGACGCAAGTAGGTGTTAGTAAATATAATATTCCTATTTTAATTCTAGATACAGTTGGATACTGCATTTTGAAATTTTACACAAAATTATTATTGCTATGTATAGACTTGGTAGTATACGTACTTAAATTTCAATTGTAGGTATGAGAAAAAATAGCGATTTCGATAAAACAGGCAGCTTTATGTATATGTATGTCATTTATTATATATTATATAGATACATGTTCAAATATTTTACACCTTTATAAAAGTTTTTTGCCATATATGGTAATCCGGCACGCTTACACCTAGAGAGTATTGCCCAAATTAACTAGCGAAGTTAATTAGCGAAGAATTACACTACACGTATAATATCTACATATACACTTACCGCAGGTACTCTCGCAAGTTATTAGTTTTCTTAGAACGCGGGCCACATAAAGGCAGCTGATTTTTTAATTTGCCCATATTTCTAGCGTCTGTTCTACGTCTGTTGTACAACAAGTCGAACTAAAGCTAACCATCCTACATAGATTGCGATTGCCCTGAATGCATTGCCAAGCGACAAGTGTTTGGTATTAATATTATTTTCAAAATCTAAATACCAATATATTTGAAATTCTATGACGAAAAATAAATGACTGATTAAAAATTAAATTACTTGTATTTCCTTAGTAATAATTTATTTAACTCCTATTAATTATTTAGTAGTTGTAACATTGTAAGTAGGTATTGCGGTTGTTGATTATTCTTCGTTCCGTGTGTCGTACGGGGACTGCACTATAAACCCTCGCGGGAACATGCGCTTCTAATTTATAACTCGCTCTTTGCTGTCTGCGTAGAGTCCATCAGGACGGCAAAAAAATTATTTCTCGTATTCGGTTTCTAGCCTATTTTGGTCGAAATTCAACAATTCATGTTGATCACATACACTTCCGCAGGAACATGCTGTCCTAATTTATAAGCGAGTCGTTGCTATCTACGTAGCACCAGCACGGTAAAATTTATTTTTCGTATGGCTTTCGGTTACCGGGCGCGGCGCCGCTACACCTCCCGTGTCAACATGCGATCAATATTTTTGTTAGGCCGAAATTGCTCAATATTTGTGATTCCCCTGGCTACGTATTCATGCTGCTGCTTCAGACTGTACCATTTGAATTTGATTGGTCAAAGAAAATGATGCAAAATGAAAAAATAACAAAAATTACCAATTATTGGCTTCTTTAGCAAGGGTAAAAAACAAAACAACAACAACGCGAATGAAAAAAAGTGGCATTCGTACCCGGTGTAATACACCTTTATCTATAATTTAATGTATTACACGTGATTATTAACACACAATGAAGCTCAGGATGTTTGGTTTTATGTAGTGTTGTTTTGTAGTACGCTACTACCTCTGGTGATTCCTCTTAAGGCTTAGATTTTTTTTACTATTTTTCCGGTTATCCATCGAAGATTTTAAGTGCATTAGAAAAAGAATAATTTGTGTGGCTCCGGCATCATCAGAAACTTTTTACAAGAACGTGGAATTCAGGTCATGGAATGGCCGGCGTTAAGGCCTGACCTGAATCCTATTGAACACGTGTGGGATCAGCTTGACCGACGTGTTCGCAAGCTCCCTAATCCACCACTAACGATACAGGAACTGACACAAGCCCTGATTGAGGAATGAGAAAGCATACCCCAAGAATCTCTTCGCAGACTAGTGTGAGCATGCCACACAGGTGTGAGGAAGTGATTCGTGCTCGTGGAGGGCATACCCTGTATTAAACCTCACCAATTCACAGAAAACCCGACTGTCATCGATACTATGACAGTCATTTCCATTTTCTTTTGCGTTATTAATTTACATTTTTAAGTTTGACTAAGAAGTAACTAAGAGTTGTAACATTGTTTTTGTAATTTTCTTTAGTTAAATATACGTCGTTGAAGTACATATACCAAATTTGATTCGCCTAGAACTATTATTTAAAAAGTTACAGGTTTGGAAAAATGTGTTCCCAAAATCGCTCTAACTGCTATCTATCGTTTCGACAGTATTGACTTCAGTGTTTGAAGGCCCATAACTCTAAAACTACTGAACAAAGGAAAAAGAAATAAAGTATGTCATACTCCTGAATAATTTCTACATAAGTTGTATAACTGTCAAAATTGTTTTCCTCTTGGTGTAAACATGAGCGCGAGAGAAGTGAAAAACAGTACCCAATTTTTGCAGTTTTAAATTAACGCTGGTCTTTCCGATTTATTTTCTCTTAAACTACTTACTACAAAAAATTCACTTTTTGTTCAGGTTGCATTTAGAGCCTTTTCTATAGATTGGCGTTTTTTGTTTTCTTCAGTTTTTATGTAATAAAGGTTGCGAACAAGATTTTGATGCAAGCCGATATCTCAGGAACAAATGTTAGCAGGACAACGCAGTTATCATGCAAATAATCCTTATTTACTGCGATACGTATCTCTTGAATTTAATAGCATTCCGACTATTTGTTAATTTTTAAGACCGAAATAAACATGAACAATATTTTGCGCAGTTCGGCTTCCCTCGCTTGTGGGTTTTGGTGCGAGGCAGTCGAACGAGATGCGAAGTTTTTACGCGATCAGTGAATCCGTTTGAAACCGTGTTTGTAAAATATTGTTGGGTATAATTAATTGTACATCTAAATTCATTATTTATATTTAACTCGCACTACTATTCAAAATTCCGAAATTAAATTGTTCTGATCGTATCGTACTAATAGTAAATAATCGCCACTGTCCCAGCTACGTTTCCATTTACCGTTACGATTGACCTAGTGCGCACTGCACGAATATTATAATATCATTCATATTAAATCGCTTTAAAAATTACTTAAAAATTATTATGCAATTCCTTTTCTAGTCGCATTAAAGAAAATATGACGATTGTTTACAAAAAAATTAAACCCTGTACTTTTAGGTTACTTTTAGGTTTAACTACCATGAAAATTTGTTATGGTCGCTAGTCAAAAAGAAACAGTTTAATTAGTTGTATTCATTAATGAAAACTGATAGCAAATATTCAAGGAATCCTAACCCCCTGGGTTGTCGTGGCGACATCTACCGTATTGACAGGTTGAACTCCCGCGCGCTGTTGTCACAATCCGCTAGATGGCGACACACACCAAACCACATTTTCACCATCATAAACAATTTTAAATAATAAAACACTACTTCACAGTTGTTTAATGTTGTTTCAAACAAAAAAAATTAACGAATTTTACTTATATTAACAGCAAAATTGACTGGATATAAGTTTAAAAAAATAAATACCCGTAATCACATCACGTGTAGTTGTCAAAAGTAAACACGAACACTAGCGCCACTATTTTCGTAATTTAAAAGGTTTAAAGGTAGTTGGAGAATACCGTTACTTTTGCTAGACAGGGTGATCAGTTACGACACCGTGTTATACTAACTGTGTGTTGCTGACAATCAACAGAATATTGAAAAAACGGACCATATCATAGAATTAAACAATAGGAGATATTATAAGAATGATTTAAACATAAAGTAAGTTATTTTTTAAAGAAAACTAAACCCCTAAACTTATAAACTTGATTATTTCTAGCATAGGTGATACGATACTCATTTGTAGGTGTAAAATGACTAGAGGTTTACGAGAGATCACGGAAATATAATAATAAATCTATCGTAACCGAATGGAATACAATGGGACCTTCTGAGAGGCAAACGGGGGTTGTTCTAACCCTCCGCTAGCAAGTCGATTGATCGATATGACTCTGAGAGCAAATCTTGCGCAGCGTTTCATCCATTCTCTATTCGACTGTCGTACGTTCAACTGGTCTGTACAAAATCATTTTGACAGCCCGTCATAATCGATAATACCTGAATTATTAATAATACAACCCTAACGGAAGGTTTTGTATATTGTTCCGATAGAGGCATCCTTCACAATGGGTACGTTCGAACTTTATTATATCGATATTAAGAAAACCTGCTGTTTAGTTCGGTTAATTTGGCATTAATACCACCCGTATTAGTTCTTTTTGTGTTCGGTTATGATTTGTTTTGACAGCTGTGAGGCAGGTATATGATTTTTCGAGTGGTTGCATATCGTATTACTTTTAATAATCTTTTGTTGTGTTTTTTTACCTGGTTTTTTTAGTGTGTTATTCGGGGAAAATATTTAGTTGGGGTTGTGTTCTTTTGTGCACGATGGGTTTGTACGGAGTCTGCGCTACAGTTTTGGGGTGGAATTATTGATCGGTACAGTTATTCGGAAATTTTTTTCGTTCGGTTTATTGTTTAAGTTACGTATTGAATGTTTGGGTTTTTTTTGGGAATGATTCTAAAGAATATAAGTTAATTTATTTTTGTTGCTTTGATCCTATTTTATTTATATCTATTTAGGATTACGTAACGTTATTTTTTTAACTTTACTCGTAAATTATATATTAAAATTGCGATTGTTGATCACATAATTGAGCTAATGAACTCAAATAGGTGTCATTTTTAAGCAGTTTCCATGGTATTTCTTTAGATGTACAGCACAAAAGGGATTGTGGGATTTTTGTTCTTTTTACTTAAAAATTGTTGTATGCAATTTGAATATTTCAAATTACAGCTTGAAAAATGTTCTATAAAAAGATTTTATTCGTTTTTTCTAATCCTATAACTACCCGTTTCAAATATACAGAGTGTCTTAAAAATATCTCTTAAATTAATAGAACTTGTTTTCTCATTATAGAGCATATAATTCTGAACTAGTTTGTCACTAGAACCGATGTTCTATCTTTAATAATAACAAAAGTAATGACAAACCACTGTATAGTACAAAGTAAAATTCATTTCAATGAATACAAAATTAAGTGCAAAATAAAATGAAAATAATCTCAAGTCTTACTTCTGTTAGTGGTAATGACGCCACAATTCTGGCTGCAACGAGTATGACTTGCATACATGGATATTCCTACATTCAACTTAAGGTAGAGTTTAAATCGGAAATGCAGTTATAATTTTTAATCGGCTATTATACATATATTATGCATGTTTAAGTTTATGCATTAAAAATTACGTTAGAGTGAAGTTTGTACTTTTGCTAATAATAAAAATTATATCTGGCTCAATTCTGTCAAGTGTAGGTGACGAAATCTGCGAATATCGGTGTTTTTTAGTTGATCGCAAGAAGACTACGACATAGCCGCCAATAATCTTAAAATCCGTAACCTACACTCGACAGAATCAGTAGCAATTTAAAATCTCTACATATTTTGTTAAATACAAAGGGATGTGATACCCTTGATTATACCATAATATTGTATAATCAAGGGTGATACTTTTGATAAAATTGTTCATGTGCCGAAAAAAAGATTCAATTTCGGTTATACGTTTAATGTTATCAAACATTAAAGCTAAAATTGTTTCAAAGTTTTACTAGTAAAGCATTATCTTCTACAAACATTCAGATATTGGGACAAATAAAAATAAAAAAAAATTTGAGAGTTGATAATACGACTGTGATACCATCACGTTGTTTCTTCTGGTACAAAAGCTGTAGGAAACTATTTTTTCTTTTTAAAATTGCAAGGGAATATCATTAAAATACTTTTTGCAAAATTTAATGAATTGTTCAGCTGTTCTTTGTGGCCGAACGAATAGGAGCAAATTCTCGTAATTTTAATGAATAAAGAAAACCACATGTTGACGCTTCACTTTGGAAAGTTCTAATTCGTGTATAAGTATGCATGGAAGTCCGATTTTTTTTATTTGTAGATGATCGAGCTATCATAATTAGCATGTTGAAGTTGGTTGTAGGAAATTGGAAATACATAAACTATATATGCGACGCGGCAAGCGACTTACAATAATCATTTTGCTAATCATTAGTCACCACCGACCTGTGTGTTTTGTAGTTAAACTATATCTACGTTGTAAAATACCTAATAATGTTTAGTTAATCGTTTACTGTCTATTGATGCAACGGCCATCTCGCATGTCTTTTTGTACATTATTTAAACATGGACCCGGAGTCGGAGTCGGTACATTTTTTCCGATTCCGACTCCTCTGAAATTTGTCTGAACTCTGACTCCACAGCCCTGGTTTCAACAGGCATTGAAAAATCTATCCTTTAGCGTCCAAATTTCATAGATAATAAGAATAATATATATGGTTTACAAACACTTTTGATAATTTCTATTTAACATACACTTTAATAATAATTTTTATTTTATTTTTTTCAATATTTTTAATTTTTTTTTGCAGAGCACGTCCCGAAATGAATCTTAAGTCGTCGGAGGGGCACCAGAGGCAAGAACGACCGAGCGACACGAGAGACAACGACGGGGTTCCATACAGCGAACCACGCCTTTAATATGACCGACAGGGATTACCAGCATCATCATCAGCAACAACATCAGCAGCAGCAGCATCACCCGCACCCCGCTTACCACTATGGAGGGGGCAGCTTCGACAGGAACCTCCCGAGGCCCCCCGTCCCCGGCATGGACCGCGACAGCTGCGTCTCCGAATGCTGGCCAACCGAACGCCACCACAAGACGAGACCCACCTCTCCACCATCAAGAAAATCCAGCAACGGTACACACCTCAAATTTCTAAAAAAAACTTTTTGATTTTAGTTTTTTAAACACCTTGTATATATATATATATATATATTTTATTCTGCTTATTCTTCTTTATATATATATATATATATATATATATATATACCTACATATTAAAAAAAATTATTCTCCTAATTATAGGCAACCAAATATACACTAAAACAACAACGGTCCGAAGGAACTCCCTTGAGAAACACCAGATATAATCACAAATTTTGCATTAAAATCAATAAAAAAACTCATTTCTATTACAATTGAGCCATAATTTAGGTATTGTGTAAAAGTTTTTCTAATTTTTTGTTTTGTTTTTATTTTCTTTTAGCGGGTTCCTGTTTTGTGTTTGATGAGAGTTTGGAGAGGCCGGTGACCCGGAATGACGTGCCACCCTCTGGCAATTGTTTGCGATGGGCGAAGTCCCTGCAAGAGTTGCTTGAAGACCCGGATGGTGTTGCTGAATTCCGGAAATATCTGGAAGCGGAGGGGAGACACCATGCGGACGCCCTAGACTTCTGGTTCGCGTGTAAGGGTCTGCGGACTGTCCGGGAACCTGAACGGGTCCACCAGATTATTAAAGTTATATATAGGTGAGCATGAAATAGAAAACTTTAAAAAAACTATTTTTACGATTACTCTTTTTGATTAATTTTTCTCTATGACATTAAGATGGTTCTCAATATTAATTTTGGCAAATATTATAAAGAACATATTGTAGTTTAACATTATAAGAGAAAATTTTGAATAACTCTTCTTAGTTTTCAGATTTTTCATATTTGCTAACATACTTTGCTAATTTCATAGTTACTTTTTTTTGATTAATTTTTCTCTATGACTTTAAGATGGTCCTCAATATTAATTTTGGCAAATATTATAAAGGACATATTGCAGTTTAACATTATAACAGAAAATCTGGAATAACTCTTCTTAGTATTCAGATTTTTTACATAGGCTAACGCACTTTGCTAATTTTATAGTTACTTTTTTTTTTGATTAATTTTTCTCTATGACTTTAAGATGGTTCTCAATATTAATTTTGGCAAATATTATAAAGGACATATTGCAGTTTAACATTATAACAGAAAATCTGGAATAACTCTTCTTAGTATTCAGATTTTTTACATAAGCTAACGCACTTTGCTAATTTCATAGTTACTTTTTTTTTGATTAATTTTTCTCTGTGACTTTAAGATGGTTCTCAATATTAATTTTGGCAAATATTATAAAGGACATATTGCAGTTTAACATTATAACAGAAAATCTGGAATAACTCTTCTTAGTATTCAGATTTTTTACATAGGCTAACGCACTTTGCTAATTACATAGTTACTTTTTTTGACTAATTTTTCTCTATGACTTTAAGATGGTTCTCAATATTAATTTTGGCAAATATTATAAAGAACGTATTGTAGTTTAACAATGTGGCAGAAAATCTGGAATAACTCTTCTTAGTTTTCAGATTTTTCAGTTTTGCTAACACACTTTGCTAATTTCATAGTTACTTTTTGATTAATTTTTCTCTATTACTTTAAGATGGTTCTCAATATTAATTTTGGCAAATATTATAAAGAACATATTGTAGTTTAACAATGTGGCAGAAAATCTGGAATAACTTCTTAGTTTTTCACAGTTTAGATTTTTCACATATGCTAACACACTTTCATTTCATAGTTACTTTTTTTTATTAATTTTTCTCTATGAATTTAAGGTGGTTCTCAATATTAATTTTGGTGAATATTATAAAGGACATATTGCAGTTTAACATTATAACAGAAAATCTGGAATAACTCTTCTTAGTATTCAGATTTTTTACATAGGCTAACGCACTTTGCTAATTTCATAGTTACTTTTTTTTTGATTAATTTTTCTCTATGGCATTAAGATGGTTCTCAATATTAATTTTGGTGAATATTATAAAGGACATATTGTAGTTTAACAATGTGGCAGAAAATCTGGAATAACTTCTTAATTTTCAGATTTTTCACGTATGCTAACACACTTTGCTAATTTCATAGTTACTTTTTGATTAATTTTTCTCTATGACATTAAGATGGTTCTCGATATTAATTTTGGCAAATATTATAAAGAACATATTGTAGTTTAACAATGTGGCAGAAAATCTGGAATAACTCTTCTCATTTTTCAGATTTTTCATATTTATTAACATACCTACAAATATTATTCTTTTTAGGAAATATTTTGTCAAGTGCCTGCTTCCGATACCTGACGAACTCAGACGGGAAGTCAGCCGAAGGGTCAAGATGTGCAGCTCTTCAGATCTCGGACCTACGCCATTCGATGACGCGCAAAGTCAAGTCGAAAACCTGATCAACAACACGACGTATCCAAATTTTCTGAAGAGCGACACTTACCTACAATTAGTACAGGTATTTTTATCTAAAACAAACTAAATTTACCAAAGAAAAAATTAAAAAAATTTCTTGAAACTTGTCTCGAGTTATGAACCAGCCTGTATATGAATTTTTTCTTTTATAGCTTTATCATAATCCGAATGGTGGAACATGTAGTGACGCCACGAGTGAATCTAGTTCTTCCAGCAGTTCGGCAAGCCAGCGTGACATAGCGAACATGCAAGGGGGCCCCGACCCACTGCCTATAATCTACGAGGACTCCGAGTTCTGCGCCCCCCTTTCGGGCCCCATGGGGCACACTCCTGGTACGCTAACGATTTTTCTCTTGTTATATTTTTGTTTTTATTTGGATAGAAAGATGTATCGATGATTCTATCAAAAATGTTAAATAGTAATGTTTTCTGGTATTTATTTTTAAATGTGTTGTGATGGAGGTTTGTGGGATTGTTTGTAGAATGTTGTGTGAAAGTTTCAAGACGATATTGTAAAAATTGGCTGAGTTATGGTGACTTGTAAAATCCTACTCGACTGCGCCATGTGTGTTTAGCGTTAAACGCGTATTTTTTTGTGGAGAATGAAGGTGTAATTTTTATTTTATGTCTTGGTTTTGGATATGTGAATGTTTTAGTAATATTGTCAGAAAGTTTAAGGTAAAAATTATTAAAATTGACCGAGTTATAGGCAGTTTCTGTAAGATGTTTCTTTTTAAATTTTTTTATATAACTACCGAAGAGATTTATTATTTTTTTAAATCATCATTGTAATATAATTTACCTGTTAAACTTCTATAGATTAATAATGTGAGAGGAATTCTGGAATAACTTGCCAGATTCCAGATTTTTCATATTTGCTATCAGACTGCTATTTTTACGATAACTTTTTTTGATTCATTTTTCTCTGTGACTACGATGGTTATCAATATTAATTTTGGTTAATACTATAAAGAATATATTGTAGTTTAACAATGTGAAAGAAAATCTGGAATAAGTCTTCTCAATTTTAAGATTTTTAATATTTGCTAACGTACTTCGCTATATTTACAGTTATCTTTTTTGATTAATTTTTCTCTATGACTTTATGATGGTTCACAGTATTAATTTTTGCAAATATTGTAAAGGACATATTGTAGTTTAACAATTTGACAGAAAATCTGGAATAAGTCTTCTCAATTTTAAGATTTTTAATATTTGCTAATGTACTTAGCTATATTTACAGTTATCTTTTTGATTAATTTTTCTCTATGACTTTATGATGGTTCACAGTATTAATTTTTGCAAATATTGTAAAGGACATATTGTAGTTTAACAATTTGACAGAAAATCTGAAATAAGACTTCTCAATTTTAAGATTTTTAATATTTGCTAATGTACTTCGTTATATTTACAGTTATCTTTTTTGGTTAATTTTTCTCTATGACTTTATGGAGGTTCACAGTATTAATTTTTGCAAATATTATAAAGGACATATTGTAGTTTAACAATTTGACAGAAAATCTGGAATAAGTCTTCTCAGTTTTAAGATTTTTAATATTTGCTAACGTACTTCACTATATTTACAGTTATCTTTTTTGATTAATTTTTCTCTATGACTTTATGGTGGTTCACAGTATTATGTTTTGCAAATATTATAAAGGACATATTGTAGTTTAACAATTGACAGAAAATCTGGAATTACTCCTCTCAGTTTTTAGATTTTTAATATTTGCTAACGTACTTCGCTATATTTACAGTTATCCTTTTTGATTAATTTTTCTCTATGACTTTATGGTGGTTCACAGTATTAATTTCTGCAAATATTGTAAAGGACATATTGTAGTTTAACAATGTGACAGAAAATCTGGAATAACTGATCTCAGTTTTAAGATTTTTAATATTTGCTAACGTACTTAGTTATATTTACAGTTATCTTTTTTGATTAATTTTTCTCTATGACTTTATGGTGGTTCACAGTATTAATTTTTGCAAATATTATAAAGGACATATTGTAGTTTAACAATGTGACAGAAAATCTGGAATAAGTCTTCTCAGTTTTGAGATTTTTAATATTTGCTAACGTACTTCGCTATATTTACAGTTATCATTTTTTATTAATTTTTCTCTATGACTTTATGGTGGTTTACAGTATTAATTTTTGCAAATATTATAATGGACATATTGTAGTTTAACAATGTGACAGAAAATCTGGTATAAGTCTTCTCAGTTTTTAGGTTTTTAATATTTGGTAACGTACTTCGCTATATTTACAGTTATCTTTTTTGATTAATTTTTCTCTATGACTTTATGGTGGTTCACAGTATTAATTTTTGCAAATATTATAAAGGACATATTGTAGTTTAACAATGTGACAGAAAATCTGGAATTACTCCTCTCAGTTTTTAGATTTTTAATATTTGCTAACGTATTTCGCTATATTTACAGTTATCCTTTTTGATTAATTTTTCTCTATGACTTTATGGTGGTTCACAGTATTAATTTTTGCAAATATTATAAAGGACATATTGTAGTTTAACAATGTGACAGAAAATCTGGAATTACTCCTCTCAGTTTTTAGATTTTTAATATTTGCTAACGTATTTCGCTATATTTACAGTTATCCTTTTTGATTAATTTTTCTCTATGACTTTATGGTGGTTCACAGTATTAATTTTTGCAAATATTATAAAGGACATATTGTAGTTTAACAATGTGACAGAAAATCTGGAATTACTCCTCTCAGTTTTTAGATTTTTAATATTTGCTAACGTATTTCGCTATATTTACAGTTATCCTTTTTGATTAATTTTTCTCTATGACTTTATGGTGGTTCACAGTATTAATTTTTGCAAATATTATAAAGGACATATTGTAGTTTAACAATGTGACAGAAAATCTGGAATAACTCTTCTCAGTTTTCAGAGTTTTCATATTTGTTAACATGCTATTTTTAATGTTTTGTTTTTGATTTTTTATTTTTCTCTACGACTTCATTTATATAATTTGGAACTGTCTTATTTCTAGGTACGGGCTACCACAGCGCTGGATACTTAACCCCGAACTGCGGCAGTTCCGTCCGTCTAACAAAAGACATGCTACTCGTAACGCAGAAGCACAGAGCCGATGTTAGGCCAAAACCAGAAGCTTACGTCGAGTAAGTCTTTCCAGCTTTACTCAACGCTTCACTCGTTTTATTTTATTTTTTTAGTTTTTAGTTTTATTTCCGATCCCCTAGCTTATAGCAATGTTTTCGTTGGTAGATAATTTGATTTTCTGTAATTTTTTGCGCGCGTTTTTTGCGTTTAGTTCTTTCTATCGTGGCATGCTACCGCAGCACTTGAGCTACAATTCGTACAACCCAGTCTCGAGGCAGGACAGCGAACGACAATCTCTGAGCAGCCATTCCGACGCAAGGACCGAATCCGATAACATGTCGTTGGTCGATAGTTCTGCGTAAGTATTTTGAGGTTATCATCCGAGGAATTGGTTATTTATTTTTCGGTTTAATAGGGTATTTGACTGTATTAAAAATATGGCTTGTATTATAGTCATCCTAATAGATTACAGTTTAAGAAAACTATTTGGTATTACGTTTCAAAAAATATATGCTTTATTTCTATTAAAACGAAAATTAAAATTGAAATTTATTCACGTCCTATCACGTGGTTGAAAACGCTGAGTAATTGGCTCAGTCTCCAGTGACGTCATTTGTTAGTGTTATCCGAACGCGCTCTTATACTTCTCCCGTTTGAATTTAATAGCACTAAAGTGCCATGTAAGCATAACTTTGTAGGTTAGGATAGCCCTAACTTTAAGCTGTCAGATCAGATAATACCTGGTTCGAAAATACGATAGATAACTTTTTTTAGTCAGTTTTACTTATGTCGAATTAATCTTCACAACAAAAAACCCTTGTCAATTGTTTGTGGTTACCAGAGCACTTGCAAATCAAAAAAGGTGATTCTCTTAGGACGGTTAGTGTAGCTCTGAGGTTTTTCCAATAATAAACTAGATGTTGTTGTTCATATAGTTGTTTATTTATCGAAAACGGCCGAATTTTCGACTTGAGTCCAAGTCATCTTCAAAGGCATCGAAATTAAACATACAACCTCCGTAATAGGTAGGGCGGATGTCGGCAATAGTGACTTTTGCTGCCGTGTCACTATTGCCGACATCCGCCCTACCTATTACGGAGGTTGTATGTTTAATTTCGATGCCTTTGAAGATGACTTGGACTCAAGTCGAAAATTCGGCCGTTTTCGATAAATAAACAACTATATGAACAACAACATCTAGTTTATTATTGGAAAAACCTCAGAGCTACACTAACCGTCCTAAGAGAATCACCTTTTTTAAAACCCTTGTATTGGACGCGTTTTATTTCATTTGGATTTCTACGAGCCAACCACTTTCTTCGCAGTTTCAAATCTTGCGGAACAGCTACAAATAGTTTATCCGGAGTTTTTCTTGACGTATTTCTGCATTGTGGATTTATACACCATTTATAACCCATTTTTATGTAGAAATTGTTAAAACAACACATCATACAACACAATTACCAAACGGCGATGATGCCGATGCTGACAGACCATATGGGCCGATTTGACATCTACTATCGGGTGACGTCACACAACAGAAAGTATCGTTTTGGCGGGACTTTTTGTGATTCAATTTTTAATGCTGATTTTTATGAAATATTGCCGACATAACTACGAAAAATAATGCATTTTGCAATGTAGAGTGAAGGAATAAACACACTAAGATGGTTTTCCAATAATAGTCAAATACCCTATTATGGGAGTAAATTGGTTAATTTTTTTGGTCAATTGGTACAAAAAACTAATCTAAAATAATATTTCTATTAATACTAATACGTTCGGAATTAAAAATTATTGCGTTGATTTTTTCTCGTATCGACTAACAACGTAGGTTAGCTAAATTTTGAGGTTGGAATAACGAAATATCGACTATAACGGAAGGTAAGATGTAGTTTTCGCTAACAATTTGTAGTTTGTGATGCATGATTACTTTTGCATGGTATTATAGTATTTTTTAATATTTTCTTTACTTATTTTACTTATTTACGATGTAATTAAAATACACTTCCTTCGGCTAGTTTTTGCATTTACGTCATTTTATCTTTACCTTAAGACTATAGAGCAGCGTTTCTCAACCTTTTTACTCTTGCGGAACCCATTAAATAGGGTTGGAACCTGGCGGAACCCCAACAAAAAAAAATATACAATGTCCTTTCCAAGGCATTTCGAGTATTTTTTGTGTACATAAAAACATGTAACGTATTTCAAGTAACCAGTAACAAGTCTGTAAAGAAACGCAGTTCGATGATTGAATATTACTTACTACTGTGAAATTAAAGTATTTTTTCTGTAAAATTTAAAATATGCCCTGTCAAATTACGGTGATACTGCACTGATAAAACTGAAAAGGTAATTTTACCGTGTGCATCGGCGGTCATTTCTAACTTCCGTGTATCGAAGGAATTACAAACCATGTGGTTTGTAATTTTACTTTGAGCTTAAATTTACTTCTTATATGAAATGAGGTTTCCGATGTGTACGGTTTTATATATACTTTTGTAAGTAAAATTACTGACGTTCAGTAAATTTACCGTAAACACGGAATTGCAATTAATTGTTGTACAGTAAACTTTCTGCAACTTTAATATTAGATTTGTCCAAGCAACTGCAAAACCAGTTAACAATCAGTACTTTTGTGATGGACCACATATGTTGCTATGATAACTCCATTATAAATACCAATGAGACATTATCTGGTTTCTCACAAAAGAACTGTTTGTAAACTGGTTTTGCGACTGCTCGGACAAGCCTGTATTGTCAACTGTAAAATCACTAGTAAAATCCTATTAATGTGGAGATCATAAATAAGAACAAAAACTAATAGTATGCAGTTTTATTATAATTTTAACAATAAATAACATGTGAAACATATTTATAATATATATATCTACATACATTTATAAATATTTGATATTTTTAACATTAAATAAATAGAAGTTCTTGACAAAAATGTAATCATAAGTAAACGAAATAAAATAGGAACCCATGGACTATACTTATCTACATATCGTATAATAAAATAAATCGATCTGCTTCACAGAGAGAAATATATCTATTAAATATAAATTAAATATTATTTCAACAATATTAAGTTGAAATACCTATGGTAAACTTACGTCACCCACTTACTTAGACTACATACAAACATTTACTCATTTATTTTCATAATAAGTTTGATCACCTTTCAGTGGATTTGGTTTTATCCTTATTCGTTTTTGAACCCTGACTTGGAATAATTTTTAAAAAGCTAAACCGTCTCCAACCTGAGGTAATCCAACCACAGCATATAATTTAGTCCAAAATATGTCACCTGAAATCAAAATAAGAAGTACCTGAGTCATATATCATATACAGGGTATAACAATGTCAGCAGCTGCTTTCCTTTGAGTTACAGAGTGTGTGTAAAGTTATTAATGAGTGTTTATAGAAGAGTATTTTTTATATTGGTGGTTGAAATGATATGTGTTATACATGTTAGTAATAAATTTGATTGTAAGACCGCATGTGCGAGAAAGAACAATAAACGAAATCTTACCTATGGACACCACACAAGTCCTTGAATTTGTAGAATGTCAGTATCATCAACACTTGTATCCTAAAAAGAACATCCAATTAGTGAAAGTGGAATTATACTTATCAAGACTGCCAACTTTTACCTGCACTCTGTAGTAGATATTGCAAAGTCCTCCATAATACACAAAGAGATGAATGTACCAATATTATATCTTTTAATACTATAGAACCATATGGAGCAAATATTCCACACCACACCGATAAAGGATGAGTCACAGAGGCACTAACAGTGTTAAATTAGTTGTATATAACAATCGCACTCAATAAAACTCTAACTTAGCTGCTGTAAACACAACCAAACGGATGGCGAACGAAACTCGAACTGTATATCCCATTATTGCGCAAGCGCGATAAAAATTATCTCGGTAGCACTTTATCATCTAGAAAGGAAAATTGCACGAGCAGAAGGCAAATTTACATATCAGACAGTAGTTTTAATGTATAGATATGAAATTTTATTCCGTTGAAGTAATTGTTATTATGAAATTTACAAACTTGTTAGCAAATTTACATACAGTTTGTACAATTAATGAATGTAACTGCATTTTCGATGATATTTAGTATTTTTGCTTAAAATTATGGTAAAATTGCCAACAAATAGGGTAGGTTTACTGAAAAAAATTTAAATTTCATTTGTAAATTCGCACTCAATTTTATCAGTGTGTGCTAATTTCACAGGAATATATTTGTGGAATATGTAAATTTTGTAAAAACAATAGAGAATTTAAAAAGTTTTTAAAAAATTTAGATGGTAGTCAATAACAACGATGTTACAGTTAATTCTTCTTTTACAGTTTTTTTGGTAGATTATTACATTCATTTTCTGTAACATTGCAGATATTTCTCTCTAGGTATAAACTTATTTGTTCTTTTTAGTTCCTTCAAGTATTACCAAACGAAGGAAGAAGAAAATACAAATAAAACAATGCGAAAACGAAGAATACAGAAAGTACCTTTTACAAATAATTAAATAAATAAATTCAGAATAAATTAAAAAAACACCCATGTAGAAGATATTTATACACACTAATTGTATCTGTAACTGATGATCTCTGTATTATCTCTTAAAGTTTGTTAAATAAGAAAAAGCTTGCTCATACATACACAATGTTGAGGTAAAGGTAATTTATAACTCGAGGTGAAAATTAAATGCAAAAATATACCAAATTATAAAAAAAAATATGTGAAGCACTTTTAAATTTGTTTCATTGTCAAAATTAGTAAGTACTTACTTCAATTTAATTTAATTATTTTTTGTTTAATTAAATACAGTCACGAAATTTGAAATTACACTTTAGTTTCCTGTTCGCATAAGTTTTCGTCTATAATTGCAACTCACTCTGTATATTTATTGCGTTTCTATGATGAGGACCGACATAATTTTCGTCATAGAAGCTCAGAACTTGTCTGGTGATGGGTTAGTTATCTTATCTGGAATGTAAGATCATATTGAAATCCTCCACCTACAACTCTGTTCTTCTCCTAAAGTACCTACCATTATGAGCAGCAGATTTTAGAATTATAGGTTTATTTTGTCACACATTTGGAAAGGCAAAAATATTGAAAAAACAGATAATGTTAGAGTTTGACCAATAACTCTGCTAGATTGTTGTTTCCTAGAGTTTATTTTGTTTTTATGTAACAGATAATTATAAGTAATATTGTCAATTGAAGTTAATGAATAGTCTAGAATGTTGCCCGTTGGATGTAATATCGAAATAACAGTGGTTTATTGGGTTAGAAGGGCTCCAAATCAAAATTATTCATGGATTGATCTTGTTTATTAATCCAATATTTCAAATAATAATCCCATGCTAAAATAATACATAAAAATAACACTGAATAACACGGAACCCCAGGGTTTTGCGGAACCCCGGTTGAGAAACGCTGCTATAAAGCCTTAAAAAACGATTATACAGGGTTAGGCAAAATTACTGGAACACCTAAATAATTCTCCAACTGTAAGAAATTTCTAAAAATTGTTGAAGCAAAAGTTTTTTGGTTTTAAACAAGCTATCGTCTAAATACATTTTCAATATACAGGGTGCACGGTTGGAGAATTATTTAGGTGTTCCGGTAATGTTCGCCTTGGACCTACTAAAAGTAGAGAAATAAAAAATCAATAAATAATGTGAAGATAGTCATTACTCTTAAAAGACTGTATTAACACCAAAAAAAGTTCAGCAGAAGTAATTATTTTTTTGTTTCACGACAGTTAAAATATCTTGAAAACTGTTAACTTTTGGCTGTATTGAAAATTAGTTCTACTATCACTGGTCTAAAGGAAAATGTCAAAAGAAATCACGGAATAAAATAGTAATAATAATTAATATATTATATTTATAATGTCTCGCAGTGACGGCAAATGTTTGTCGCGGTCGACGCAGAGGAAGGCTATGGCTTTGGAGGCTCGACAGGCGAGGGAGTTGGCAGCACTGAATAAGGAGACGCACCTACATCAGGCGGTTATACCAAGAACGCAGCGGCTGGATACGAGGCAGTGCCAGCCGCAGATTCCGAGTCATTTTGCTGCTATCCTCATAGAGAAATTGAAGAACGTCAAGAAGGATAGGGAATCCGATGAGCTACTGGAACGAAAACTGAGAGAGGTAAGACCGAGTAAAGAATGAATGGTTTCTATAAACAATTAAATTAAATGTCATGCGTTAGGCTTTCCTTAATCTTATAACAGTTATAATAATAATGTTAATTTGAGAACGCGATACTTTCTTGAATGCATTAGCTTTATTATATTATAGAATTTATTAATTATACTCTATTTACCCACTGACTTGGAGTGCATTTCATGAACGCATCCCAATTTGTCGATATCACCCATATAATAAATTTTCTTACTTTGCGTTCGTTATAAACTCATAACAAAACCGCTTTCGGTGTCGTTATGAAAATACTACATGAAAAACTAGTAACTTTTATTTTTCAAGATTGATGATATTGACGTCAAGTGTCAAATAAGGCTGACATCTCAATCGCTATTGGCTCACCTCAATCATATTTGTGAACTTTTGCCACAATTGCCAACTGTTGAATATAAAACTACTCTAGATTGTGAAATGACACTGACTACCGTAGGTAGATAGCGGAAGGCAGTAGTGTTTCGCTTTTTTATTTTATTCCAGCTGAACCCATTGTCCTAGAAACCTCAAAATGGTCTCATAGTAAACCTAAATTATTATTATTATTATTATGGATTTCAGTAGTAGGCGGGTTCAGAATCCGATGAGACAACTCAGTCTTTTTGAGGAGTGTCACACTTTCGCAGTACCATCACACCGCCAGTGGCGGATTGGCCAGGTGGTGCCAGGTTGCCCGATGGCAAGTGGGCCCCCCTCTTAAGTGAGCCCCCTTAAGACAATATGTTGAAAATATTAATAATATATTTATTTATACTGAAACTTGCACGGGCCCGCCTTAAGAATTTATTTTTATGTTTGGCAATAAATAAGAACCCAATAATAAAATTGCATGGTGAGTTTTAAGAAACCCACTTTGGGAAACAAGAAAAATTCTCCACAAGGCCCTTGTTAAGAGAACTTGTTAAAATGTATTACTATTTGAACTTGAAACTTTTTACTGGACGTTTACCTTTCATAAAAAAAAGTTTTTTTTTAAAATTTGGTTGACCAGGTTCTGGCAAAAATATTATTCATCCGAAATTGAAATACCAATACGTCACAAAGTACAGACTTGTTATGGTATGACGTGGTAGTTTCTACCAAGAAAAATTAAAAATAAAAAAGTCAATGCTATGATGTACAAAATTAAAACTTGAAAAATCGGATAATCGATATACAGGAAAACAATGTGGAATATTTGCTGAACATATGAAAAGGACCAAAATAAATCAAATAAATAAAATTTTACTTTAGTACAAAAATGAATCACTTATACAGAATGTTCTTTTATACATGCAATAAAAATAAAATTAAGTTTATTTATAGAATAAAATTTGTAAATTAAAAAAAAATACAAAAAAAATAGAAACAATGTCGCACATTTTTCTATTGATCAATGATATAAAAAGTAATACACCTTTTTCACTTTCGACGATATCATAAAATTGATGTACAGGGTGCTATAAAAGTTATAGATAATCAGTAATCACCAACAAACTTATGTTTGTTTAAATGGAACACTAGGTATATTATTGCAATTTTTGAAAAAGATTTTTAGCCTAATTGTTTTGACTTCAACTTGTATTAGGCTATTATCACCTGTTTCTGAGATATTGTGAAAGGATTGTCAAAAATGAGCATTTTCAAAAAATTATTCTAAGGTAACTAACAAGAATAAAGAAATAAAAGAACTCATTTTGGATAGTAAAAGAGTCGCATTTTTTACAGTTATTATTCATTTGCTAAATAAATTAAATCCTAATATGACTTATCCCGAATAACTGGAGATTTGCTAAATGTCAAATAACAAGAATTTTAAATGGAACACCCTGTATACCTTGACATATTTTGAAAGATCGATAAATCAACTTTCCTAAAATGTCTAAGTCGGTAGGTCTATCGTCAACACCTAAAAAGTTATTAAGCATCTAATTTAACATTTATACGCATACAAAAAATATTTCATAAATTAATATAACATATCTAGTTGCCACGACAAAATTCAGTAATCGCACAAATGTAATGAGTCTTCTACAGCAACATTTAATCATTGCAAACTGCTACTATGAGTTACACAAACGAGCAATTTATGATAATCCAAGAATTAGTTTTATTAGTACCAGTCGAAAATTATTTAAATTTTTTATTTATTCACGTAATGTTCTAAACTATTTAAAGAATTTTAATAGATCCTTGGGTTGGTTGTAGTGGTCTAACGCCTTAGCCAGCTAAATCGCCAGTTTAATTCATTTTATTCGGGACATGTTAAGTAATAAGTTTATGGGGATGTTCCATTTCCTACTGATAACAAAAACAAGGAGTGACTTGGTAGCAATGTGGTGTTCTTCAGAAATCCTAACATTTCTGTACTCTCATAACAATAAATAATTAAATAAATGGATAATTGTAAACTGAATAAATAATAATTATTTCAGTACGATTGTCAAGAGTGCACATATCAACCATGTCAGGTCAATGCGTTTTAGTCTTGCTTCACATTCTTGGTGGAAATATTACATTTTCTATGGTTTCCACAAAAATATTTTGCCGCCTCCTTATTACTATTCTTCATGTTCGCTATAGTAGTTGTAATATTCCCATAAATTTTTTCTTCAATATGTCTACAGAGTAACAAATCAAACTCGATTAAATCAGGAGATCTAGTTTTTCAAAGCGTTGGACCACCATGAACAATTTAATGTCATTGATAAATATTACCTATTTAAAAAATTTTAGATTGATATATAAATTACTAATTCTTTGAAGAAAAGAAATATCACAAATTATACGTTGGTATAAATCAAAATTGCAGAATGCTAAGCTGCTGCATGAAAAGAAGAATTATTCTAATAGCGAAATTGTTGAATTTCGTCGAACAATCTGGATATTTAATATTAATTTATGAATATTGTGCATAAGTTACAAATGTCACATTAGATGCTTAATAACGTTTTAACTGTTGATAGACCACCGAGTTAGACATTTTAGGAAAGCTGATTTATCGATCTTATATATGGTATTTATTCGTTCTATTTCTTATTTTTAACATTCTATTTTATAATATTTTTGTAAGTTTTTCTTTGTAACTCTTTCATTTTTCATTTTTTCCCCGCAATATTCTTCCGCATAGTGAATGAGATACTGAGTAAAACGCTTCATATGGACTTATTATTTTTTCAATTTATGACAACGTTATAACCAGGGCTGTGGAGTCGGAGTCGGTCCACGAAAAATATCTGGAGTCGGAGTCGAGAATTTTTTTACCGACTCCGCAGCCCTGGTTATAACCGTTTGAGTTATTAACAAAACCATATTATTTTAACCGGCGCCAACTTCTTAAGCAATTGAGAAAACCAATAAGTCCATATGATACTTTTTACTCAAAATAATATTTGTTTTATAGAAGAAAAAATTAATAGAAAGCTTGATATAAATTTTTTGCTCATTTACTTATTCAATTTATGTTGATTTTGTTTTAAATATTTTTATTTAAATTTATTTACTTTCTATGGTTGTAATGTGTAGTGGGTGTGTTCAAACGGCTGAATTTTTCAAGGAATTGAGAAAACAAATAAGTCCTTATAACAAATTTATTCAGAATGGCATTTGCTTTGTAAAAATAATTTTCGGGGAAAAAGTGGGACACCTGTATATATATATATACCGGCAGCATAAACAAAAAAGGTGGGCCCCCCCTTAGCTTCCTGGCAACCAATATTTTTTGACCCAGTCATTCACGACGTCATTCACGAAACAACAAAGCTGGCCGTGAGCGCTCACGTCAACGGCAGCAGTCTTGAACATAACCTCTACAATGACACTTGCATGAACGCCCAAACTTACGTCACAACAAATTTGATGTTCGAACAGAGTGTAAACAAGAAGATTAATCGCGAAAACGCGTCAAACCTGTCAAATTTCGTGTGTCGATGTGGTAGATTGCAGATTCGAAAGAAATTTGCACACACGCGCGATGGATTTTGAGAAAGATAGTTCCCTGAGTTGTGCGCCCTCTTGCCCGCGGCGTATCGAGGAATTGGCACTACCTAACCTCCATTTGGTAGTAGCGGTACTGAAGGATCACTTTAGAACACTCGGAAAAGACCGCGTGTTACGGTTGGAGGCCCTTAGGGAGCAAATAGTGAACTTGAGCAGTGCAAAATTAGCGAAGTTTTTAGACCGTATGACAAAAGATGGATTGGTGGACGGTATTCTCGAAATTATTAATAGGAAATACGTAAATTTGAAGGCGCAGACGTCCCTAAGTAGTTTTCTGTCATTAGACTCGTCAAAATCGGAAAATACTGAAGAAACACGCGAGATTATCAACGTACCCGGAGATAAGGTTATTATCTCAAATAAGAAAAGGAACCAGAAGAATGATTTTGAATTTTATAGCTATAGGGTGATGAGCGCTTCTGATGTTGTTGAAAATCTGAACGATGTGAATTCTCTGAAGGAATTTACAACCGTTCGCAACGATAAAAATCGATTGTGTCGCAGGAAAATCGAACTGATCGGACGCGTCGAAAGTTCGACGGTTTTAATCGAAATTCACGTCTCCGAAAGCAACAAAGGCATTTTTGTTGAATTTGGCTTGGACGATGTCAACTACACAGCTCTCTCGTTCCATTTTCACGAAATTAAGTACATCCCTTTGTCTATTGTATAAAATTTATTGTGCCACGTATGTAGTGTAGTGATTCGTCCAATAAAATTAATTTTGTGAGTGTCTTTCAATATGTTTTCTAACCGTACAATATCGTTGACCCTTTGTTCAATCTTAAGGGGTAATGCCACTCTAGATTTTTTGAAAAATCAAAAAAAAAATTTTTTTTGCTTAAATGATGTCTTGGGATCTTAGAAATAAGGTACAATACGTTTCATATTGGAAAAAAATGTTTGAATGCTTATTTGATGAACATACGGCCAAGCGTCTAGCCGAGCGTACATGCAAAAAATTTAGCGTGAGAGGTTACGGCCTGGAGACCTATACGCTCTTATCTTATTTGGAGGAATTACATGCGTGGTGTGAAATATAACATAAAATATTATAAAACAAAAAGATTTTGTGGAAATATCCTCGGTACGTTCGTTGAACTGGCGCTAGCCGCACAATGTTACAGCTGTCTGATGTAACGTGTGTTGTTCTTGATTAGGTAAAAAATAGCAGAAATAATTAGTGACATTCTTGGAGTATATCGTGATCGAAAGGAGTCGAAAGGAACCAGCCTATTTTCAAATAGAAGTAATATGCCAAGCATTGAATCGTTTGGAACTAGAGTCGCCTCTGCCTGATAACGTATCCACAGTCCACACCGGTAGAAAAGTAATGTCGGTTGAAGATTATTACAACGTTGAAGTGGATGACGTTTAATTATCATCTTTTGAACTTTGTTGTTGTATTTTCTGCTATTTCACAAGTTGTAGTGTGTAAAACGTGCAAATCAAATGCGAAATTGGCCGAAAGTGGCAACCGTGACTTAGGATTTCAAATCGTGGTTTCTTCTGAAAATTTTGAACAAACTTTCATTCCGTGTTGCCGATTTGTTCAAAAATGATATGAAATGAATAGCGGAATTATCCTTGTCATGCGCATAAGAATAGGTGTAGATGTAATTGAAAAGTTTTGCGCATTCAAGGACCTTCCTCGTCAGATTTTTCACTCATTTTACGATAAAGTTGTTCGCACCATTTTTGTCGCAACAGAAGCATTGTCAACAAAGTATGCAGAAAGCAGCAAAAGAAGGGAGGGCTAAAAGTCAATTGAAAATAGTAAAAAAAAAGAATGGCGAAACTGTCTCGGACGATGGAACATAGAGAAAATTTTCTTCTCTGTATGATTGGTGGCGCTTATCAGCTGGAGAAATGTTGTTGACATTCTCATAAAATCTAAATATACTGCAAAGCTTGCAAATTTTGGAATAAGAAAAGGAATGCATAGATCACGTGAAAGAACTAATGGCACTCGTCCCCGCCATTTGACAAAAAATAGTTAGGGCCTCGAAGAAAAGGGGAAGTTAACCCAGAAGCCTATAAATGAGCTTTCAATTTATGATGGACTAGCCATTCGTCATAATCATGATTCAATTGATAAAATGAAGAAAATACGTCTGGGCGATACTGTATCATAAATTCTGACCGATGAAATGCCACCTGGTGATTTGATTTTCATTTTCACTTTCAAGTGGCAAAGTAATTGTGGATATTGCAGCAAGTGTTGTCAATGATGCATTATCCAGCCTTATGAAATGTATGGAGGTATTATGGAAGTGCATCTAGCCAAACTGCAATAATATCTGCGCGAAGGCTGACGCACGGCGCATCATGTTTTCAGAGTCATCCCTGACTGATGCTGCAAAACAGGCCCGTCTGTCGTCAAAATCAAACAGAAAGAAACCAGAGGAGGAAAATATTAATTTGAAAAGATGATCATATGGTTCAGGCTTCGCCGACTATAGTAAAATATAACAATTCTATACATCAAAGTTACACAATATTTTAAACGGTGCTTTCTCAAAACCGCATTTTTCAAACTGGCCGGAAAGATAACTTCAACTGATCTTCGTCAATTCACTTCAAATTTTATATGCTACTTCAGAACAATATTATCTAGAGAAGTACGTACGGATTTTACGATAAGTTCGAAACTTTTTTTGTTATAAACAATTTTTAACCTAATTTTGTACGTAAAAGTGGTATTTGGTGTTCCAACGTCCGCCATTTTGTTTTAAAGCGGAATTTTCTAATTTCCGTACGTACTTCCCGAGATAATCTTATATAGAATCAAATCTTTTTTTGTTTTTATGGCTAAGTGAAAAACTGCGTGCAAAATCTTTCCGGCCGTGCAACCCTGTCCGCCGGAAGAAACCTCTTTGATGTCCTCTAACGCTGCTATTTTTTATTTATTTTTGTTTTTTTTTTATTGTGAATATTCTTCAAAATATGAACAATAAGGGGCTTTAAAGAAATTTTGTAATTCATTTACTATATTGTAAAAAATATACCTACAAAATCGGCTATTTTTTGTCGCGCTAGAGTGGCATTACCCCTTAATAAAACTGACACCATTCGATTCCCCGCTTCTATGCTAGCTCCAGACTCAGCCCGAATAAATCGGCGAAAAGTTCGGCGAGGCTGGGGATACATAACGGTCAAAGAAAGCCATACACATTCTCGGCGTTCGGCTCGTGCATTCTTTGTTCATCTGCTGGTGACTTAGAATGGACGTCGCTGAAGTAGCCGCTGCCTCAGCATATAGTATCTGCATTAGGGTGGTTCAAATTGGCTATTTTTATTTAGAAAGCAACGATCCCCCAAATCATTTCCAAATCCAAAAAAAGTGGACACGTATTTTTTTTCGAAATTTTGATTCTTAGTGGTGCCTGTCGAGGCCTCAAATTTACATAAGAAAATGCATGGGAAAAAGACAATTTTTGGTATTTTTCGAATAATTCTTCGGGGTTTGAGAAAACTTAAGCCTAAAGTTATAGGGCTTGTAGAGGACTTTCCAAGGAAGAATTTGACCTATCATACATACGGATTTGATGCCCCCAACCCACCCCCACAGTGCCTTGAAAACTACCCTTAAATGAAAAAAATCTTAAAATCGTAGTCTTCAGAAAATTGACCCTTCTAATTATTTCATTCTCTTTTTTTCTCATTCAAACAGTGTTAGTTTCATTGCGATATCTCTCAGGGTACTCGAGTAATTAAAGTCCGATCCGAAATATGTAAATTAGCATCCGTAATTAATTAATAACTGATTAGGTGACCCGGAATATCTCAAAAAATCGGAATATTCACTATTTTGAACTGAATAAAACAAATAACACAACTAAATCATTCTGAAAGATACTTTTATTAAGACTCACAAAAACTGGACACGGGACACAGACACAAAATACAAAACAAAAATTAACTTAAGATTGAGCACACGTTGTTGACCATGAAAGTATCAAATAGGTCGCGCCTGGTTCGGTTGTATCTTTGGATTCGAGGTATCGAACAGCCTTCTTGATAGTCGTTTTCTTTCGTTTCGAATAACAAATCGTCGCACATCAACTTAAAGATGTTGACGATACTCAGTATGCAGAGATAGACTCCGTTGAAGCAGCCATTCAACGCCGAGATGTTGAGCAAAATCCACAAGCATCTCTTGAAAGCTTCGTACAATCCAACGATGACATTGCTGGCCTTTTGAAAATCGACAATCGGAGACAAATATACATGCCTGTGGGATAAAAAAAAATAGTAAGATGAAAAACTTCACTTCGGAAAATTTTCAACCCAGTATATGTCGTAGGCAAATGGTAATTTCTGGCAAAAAGGTTTTGCCATGGCAAAGAGATATTGAGTCTTCATTTATGCCTAGGCAAATGTATTTTGCCAAAGCCGCTGTTAAGCAAATAGCATTTTCTTTAGAAATCGATCGGTTACGTTTCGCTACGCTAAAATACATTCCGTACGGATAGAGAAGCCCATAGCATCATCAATTAATGGGGGTCTCTCTTCCTTCCTCTCAGGCGGTTATCCTCATTTATACAGGATGTATATTAAATGAGTGCAATAATTTCAAGGGGTTATAGATCTTCACAATTGGAGTAAAAAATACGTTTTTTCTCTAAATGACACCAGTATTGAGTAATTAATTATTGAAAATGCAGAATTTGTCGCCGCACGTTTTTAGAAAGGGTAGTAGCGACTTGACATAGTGCCTGTGGCGAAACAGCTGACGGCTGAGCGAGGCGAAGTCCCGTGCGTGCTTTAGTTTACGCTCTGCAGTTGTTTCTGTTTATCGGGTTTCTTGATAGTTATTTTGTGGTTTTGTGTTTCAAAATGGAAAATTTTAGTAGTGGTAAGTAGCAGCCGCTCAAAGACTTTATTCTTAACGATTTAGAAACCGGCGCGTCCCTAATAATAAACCTTTTGTTTCCGTGGTTCAACGGTTAAGGGATAGTCCTGCTCGGGTATTTTTGCATAACCATGGAGGAAGAGGCCGTCCACGCGATCGTAATATGGTAAATACCGAAGAACAAATCTTGCACATGGTCCACGAAGATGCTCGACGAAGCACTAGAACAATTGCTCCACAAGACGGAGTTTCCCACGGGATAGTGCACAGAACACTACGTGAAAACTTACTTCGGATATATCGGGAAACGCGTGTACAAGATTTGCTCCCACAGGATTATTTACAGAGGGTCATCTTTTGTGAGTGGTTTCGTGGTCAATGTCAAACCGATGAAAACTTTCCTAATTTGGTACTTTCCACTGATGAAGCGACATTTACCCGAAACGGAATTTTTAACAGCCGGAACATGTGTCACTGGACCTATAAAAATCCGCGAATTATACGACGAACCAATTTTCAGCACCGAATTGCCATTAATATCTGGGCTGGAATTATTGGCAATTGTTTAGTCGGGCCAGTGGAACTGGCCCGTCTTAATGGTGAAGAATATACTTGAATTTAAAAAAAAGAAACACTACCAGGTTTGTTAGAAAATGTGCCGCTTGATGTTCGCCGTGAAATGTGGTTTATGCACGACGGTGCTTCTGCACATAAGAGCCGCATTGTAATGTAACAATTAAGTGAAACATTTGGTGAAAAGTGGATAGGGATTAATGGACCAAGACGGTGGCCAAGTCGTTCTCCAGACTTGAATCCTCTGGATTTGTATTTCTGGGGCTATTTAAAAGGATTAAGACGGAAGTAAACAATGAAAATGAACTCCGTGAGCGAATTGCGCTAAAATTGTGCGCGATGACATTGAACTCCGCTCTTTATGTGCGAATGGGAGGCGCCGGGCAGAAGCGTGTTTGGATGCAAACGGTGCGCACTTTGAGCAGTTTCTTTAAAATTTTTGGCAAATTTACTGTTTAAATCATTGAATACATCGTTATTTATACGCATTTCGTGAGCTCCGCGTGCTACAGATAGGTGCGGGCTAATTTTCAAAATTTTTCAAAAGTTCTACACATTATGAAAACATGTGGGTAGCGGCAATTGAATTTTCAGCTGCAAAATTTAAAAAAATTTGATTAAGATTTGTTGTTCCTCATATTGAGTTACATCTAACCTCCAAATTTTTGCACTGAATTAATATACACCCTGTATAACAAAACCTCTTTGATGACAAGCATTGCTATACACATGGCACTAATAATTTTTTATTCTTCTGTGGCGATTTGATTCATACGGAGAAAAATGATGACGTAAGCGACTGGTTGTAGTGAACAGAGTGTAACCATAATCGCAAGTGACCGTCAAATGTGCGCGTTTAGACGTACTGAAGACGGCAGCGCGCATAGTCATCGTTGTAGTCAAATGTTATATTTTCAAATTATGTGAGGTTATGTAACTGTTGACAGCGTTATAGACTATCTCAGTTCCTTATCACAACAATAGGTACTTGGCTCGGCTGTGTGTTTGGAACATCACAGTTACCTCCGCAGCATATCGGTGAACCATTATGAAGAGAAGCAAAACGTTTGAACACACCAAATGTTCACTGAGTTGTACATTTGTTCCGCATGGTTTTCCGTACGCAAAATAGTTAGGTGATATCATCATCGGCATCTATGCGTCAAATCGCCCAGTCGATAAGAATTCAGTAATTTACTGTTTTTTTCGGTCTAGTATACCTTTTTGTCTTGTAAATTGGAAACTAAACATTCCTAACCTAAAAGGTCTTCGATTCGTTCAAGTGAATAAAATCCGTATGAAACCGTATCTCTGCACTCATGAGTGTTGGCGCTTGTCACAACAAGTCAGGCATAACTTTATTAGAACTATGATGATTAGAATACTATATTACTCAGAAGTAATCAACGACTAAATAATAATTATGACGTATTTGAGAACAAACATTCTGGGATTGCACATAACCTCACATAATTTTAAAACAAGCGCGATTGAAAACAAAATGCTATTTGCTTAACAACGGTCTTGGCAAATACATTTGCCTAGGCAAATAGCTTTAAAAAGATAAATAAAGGTTTCATATCTATTTGCCTAGGCAACCAGATGCCTAAAATAACCATTTGCCTACGACATATCATTGGTTGGGAACTACAAATAATGTGTAGCAAGTTGTCTACAAAAATGTCTGTACATGGTTTCAGTACGAGTGAGCGTTTTCAAGTTATAGGCCTAGAAAAGTTATTGTAAACATGATCGACCATCATATTTTATAACAAGAAAAACAATAGCATGCAGTTAAAACTGACCATTTCCGAGATGTGTTCTTCACAAGGTTAAGAATACTTTTTTCTACTTTGCATTCACAATGCACACATTGTAACACTGTTTTCGGTGTTACAATTAACACATTGTAACACCGAAAACAGTAACATTTTTGTCTAAGATTGCCAGGATTGGTACACATTGATATCAAATGCCAAATGTCAAACGTACAATACATAACCACACACTGCCTCTTTTTAATCGCTTGCAATCGCATAAACTGCGAAATATCAATATTCTTTACATATTTAAACATGCGTGTAGCCTGCTATAGTATGGCCAAAGGTTGTGGCTTTCTTAGTTTTGCTGTGTTCATCAAAATACGCCAGCATAACGTTTTCGGTGATGTTTTACGACTCTGGTAAGTGATCGTTATCATTCTTTTCAACTAAACATCAAATCCCCTTTTCAGATATAATTCAAGGACCACATTTACTTTAATAAGGTATTATGCGAAGATCAAACCTACATCGTAGATATGAATGATTTTAATTACTGCTACGAGATTGTATATGCGCAACCAATGGTTTATCAGCATACACGTATGAAGCTATAGTACATTTAAAGTGTAGAGGATTTCTTAGTTTATGTAACGTATAAGTTTTCGGTAACATTTTCGACCGAATTCTGTTCGGCTCAATTCGTATTCATTTTTGTCCGTCGCTTTCGACTTCGTCTTAGTTCTGGTTGTGTGCAACATATTTGTAATACCTCCATCACATGTAATTTTACTAAGTATAATTTATTCTAATAAACTACTTTGCCGAAATTAAAATTGGGTTTCAATTATAAGTGCTTGTAAATATATAAGCCGCAACGGCTACGTAGCGGAATTAGGTAGACACCGCTATTAAACATTAGGCGTTAAAACAATTCTTTAGTAAGTTCTTGTTCTTCGAAGTAACTAATCAGTCACCGCCAAACACTTCTATTCTGATTATTATACTTATGAAACCAGTATTAAAGTTGTTGACTTTTTAGGTTAAGTTTCATGTATTTATCACAGTAGGCTTAAAAGTGTTGCCCCAAGCTCCATTATGATAATCGTTGCGACCTCGCTGAATATTTATTCAAACTTGTAGGCTAAAGTAGAGTAAAATTATTCACAATTAGATTTTGTCTTGATGTTATCTCATCGATCTCATCTTTAACGAAATTGACAGTTACTACAGTGCTGCCACGTGGTACCCGCAAAATACCCTAGATTCTAATTTAGCGCGATATAGTAACCACAATTTCCAAATTTATGTAAAATTAATGACGCAAAGTAGAAAAAATAGTATATTACACTCGGTTTATAAGACATATTGGCGCACTCGTTCCATTTGGCGCGTTCGGTTTGTCAGGGTAGGGTATGGGGAGAGCAATGCTCAGATAACCTGGGTCGGCTGTCTCTCTCTTATGCTTATGCTTCTTCCGTTTGAATTTAATAGCACGAAAGTGCCATGTAAGCATAACTTTGTAGGTTAGGATAGCCCTAACCTTAAGCTGTCAGATCAGATAATACCTGGTTCGAAAATACGATAGATAACTTATTCTAGTCAGTTTTAATTATGTCGAAGTAATCTTCATAACAAAAAACACTTGTATTGGCCGCTATTTATTTCATTTGGATTTCTACGAGCCAACCACTTTCTTCGCAGTTTCAAATCTTGCGGAACGGCTACAAATAGTTTATCCGGAGTTTTTTCTTGACGTATTTCTGCATTGTGGATTTATACGCCATTTATAACCCATTTTTATGTAGAAATTGTGAAAACGAAACATCATACAATACAATTACCAAACAATAGAAACTTGAACAAAAAACATAAGTGATCAGAACAGACGAGACTACAAGCTCCTTTTGTTTAAAGTTAAATTCTTTTGTCGGTGCACCCCACAGCAAGCTTCAAACTGTAGGAAGAAAACAAGCATTAACGTTATTCACCATTGCTGAAATGGAAGAGCGCAAAAATGGGTAGCACACATACAGAAATATTGGCAAAAAGTGGACCTTTCAAATAAAGAAAAAGATCATTCAAATCGAGCAATACGTTCAAAAGTTACTGCAGTTTGAAACTGGTCATCATTGTAGGTGTTGCGTTTTTTATGCCGCTCAGTGTAGTCGGAATGCTATTAAATTCAAAGGATATGCATCGAAACGAGAGATGGCAGGTAGGGCGATTCTTTCGTACGGGGTCACATATATTGTTAAAAAAGTCTGACCTGTGTATTGTTTCGTTATTAGTGGTGCAGTCTATGGACAGATCGCTCATCTCAGTCGATAGTTTGATAGCAATGGTAACAGACTTCTCGACATCTTCAGAACAGCTTTTGATCTCGGCTTCGCAGGTATAGGATGTCTCATTGTCATTGATAATAGACATTTTAACGTTTGACCCTTCGTTTTGTAAAGGGTCTTGAGGTATATCGAGTAAAGGTTCAGCACTTCCAGGTTTTGGAATGTCATCAGGAGGTAAGGCCCTTGGGTTGTTGTTCTGGGAGAAGATAGAAGCCTTGAACGTCTCCAAGAGATGCCCAGCTATGAGTTGAGAGGTAGTCAACTGTTCTGAACTATCTCTTGGCTTCTTTGTCTTCAGTTTCAAAGGTTTATTCTCTGCTGCATAGCCAATCTTCAGTTCGCGATTACTCTGTGTGCCTTTAACCTTTATCCTACCCCTTCTCTCCTTGAAGCCGAGGATGACCAGATAAGCCTCACTCGGACTTTTAAAAGATAACCTGGTCGCCCTCTTGTTGTCTTCATCCTTCTCCACGTTAAACTTGTCTCCTCGATGACCATCGATGATTTTATGTAAAGTTCCACGTTCCGTCTCCCTGAAATGTTCCAGACTTTCCTCGAAATGCTTCTCGGCGTTGTGACAGGTTTTGATTTTCTCTAGAAGCCTCTTCAGGTTTAAGATGTGTTTCTCTGTCAACGTTTTGAAGTGCTCTCGCAAAACTCCGATGACCAGATGGACGTTTGGTAGGGCTAACTGTTCGATCCTCGCTGGGCAAACGTGTTTGGCCGGGAGGGGTTGGTTGGGATCATTGGCGTCCGCCGCGGGGGGTTGATTTTCATTCATGGCGGAAAATATTCGGGATTTTGATGATTCTTGGGTGCTAACGTTAAATTTGACGGTATAAGACGGATTTATTATTGAAAAATTGTCATGGTTACTCGATCTAGTCCTAGTCTGTTTGGCATGTAAGTTCTTGTGGTATGTCAAATTTCCAGCTGACCTTGTTGACCCTATTGATTCAAAATTAAGCATACTCCATGCTGTGTTTTCGACCGTAAGTACACACCTATAATGTTTGACGCAGTGCGGCTTGGGAGATTACAGTTCTACGGTTTAACCCTTACAGACGTTATAGGAATCGACCCATAAATTGTGGATGAAGCAGGGTTATCTCTGTATGTATTTACAGTCTTTCCTAACATGGGCGCCGCGCCGTTACAAAATGTTCCAGGGGGGGACAAAATTTTTTTAGTGGTAAAGAGTCGCGTAGTGTGAAAGACTATACCATTATTAGTTTTGCAGTGTTTTCGTCTTGTCTTGTTTTCATTCTCACGTCTTCAATAGGGTATTCCGGTGTTTTTGAAATTGTCATTTTTTACAAACTATGGGTGCTACTGTTTGCTACTTCACAAGTAAAATATCAAACATTGTTTTAAATTAAGAGAAATCGTCGTTTGAAATTTGTATTAGGATTGGTCTTTGTGACGTCACAAAGACCGCTCAAAGTGAGCGACTTGACAACGTTGCTATATCTAGGGTGCACGTGGCAAATTTTTGTCTTCTGTTGTGTCAACGTTTAGAATCGCTCGTTTGTTGACACCTGCTTTGGTTATTGAGGTTATATCACACTTGTTCAAAATGTATAAACTCCAACGCCGACATTGTTCTGTTCTGTGCCGGGCTTTAACAGCAGTAGAACAGTAACTCCTGATTAGATTTTCTTTACATTGCCGACTAGCGAGATGAGAGATGTTTGGCTTCAAGTTTCAATGATCAAATCATCTCTCAAAAAAGTTACCTTTATTCGTCAAACAACAGGGTCGCCAACCGTCAACTTGGCCGATCAGCTGTTCGAGAGCTGTCCGCTGTTGCCACCGCTACTAGGGATCGGTAATCATCGTGTATTTCCGAGGGTGGTCGGTGAATTCAAACGAAATGCACTTTTAATTGCAATTATCTCATAGAAAAACTAAATCAAAAAGCTCATAGCTTAACTTTATGAATCCTCATAAATTGTACAATAGGTTAAACCGAATATTTGCTTAAATTTTGACATGACCGGAATACCCTATTGAAGTAAATAATGAACTAAGTGCCAAAAATTGAAAAATTGGTTTTATTACATTAAAGTGGGATATCACTGGCTTTAATGTAAATAACGGGCTATGTAAAAATATGTCGTGAAATGCCTAACAAACTTGACCGCCCGATCTCGCATGAGTTAACTTTCGGCGTATTTTCGTAAATAGCGGGCTAAGTGCCTTTAGTCAGTGCCAGTAGTTGCTTATAATTAAAATATTATGCATTTTAGAAAAAAATGATTCCTACAAAAAACTCTTAGAAAAATAAATATACAGGATGTTCTATTAGAAAAAGAAAAGGTTTGCAAACTTCGATAATAAAATGAATAATATATTAAACAAGAGCTTGTTGAAACCCAAAAAACTTTTATTTGAAGCATTTTTTGAAACTATTTACGGTTGGGGAATTATTTAGGTGTTCTGGTAATTTTGACAAAATTTTGATATATCGGGTGGTCTTTTTAACTTGATACTCCTAAATATCTCGAGAAATATGAATGGTACGACAAAAGGGTCTTAAATAAACTTGTAGGACTCAAAGGGGGAAATAAGATGACGATATCAGTTTTATTGCAGATGGCGCTGCAGTCGGTGAAAATGAGACTAACTTCATTTTTTTAAATGGGAATACCCAAATTTTTTATCAAATTATGATTTTACGCTAAATAAGAAGAATCTTTTGTCTGAAACGTTTTTTCGTACGATGCATTTTTTTTTGTGCGTAAACAAACGCATGACGGGGCACCGCGCGAGATACCAAAACGTGTCCCCGTTATGCACATACCTTCCTACGTTGTACCATAAGTGTCTACTCAGTCGTCGCTTTGACTGCCAGACGGCGAGCGCATCCCATGCAGTGGCAGCGGTCGTAACTACCGCAGACGCCACAAACTTCCATCGTCAACAACTTTTGATAGATGCATCGTACGAAAAAAATGTTCAGACAAAAGATTGTTCTTATTTAGCGTAAAATCATAATTTTATAAAAAAGTTGTATTCTCATTTAAAAGGAGGAAGTTAACCTCATTTTCACTGATTGCAGCGCCATATGCAATGTAACTGATATCGCCATCTCATTTCCCCCTTTGCGTCTTACAAGTTAATTTAAGACACTTTTGTCGTACCATGTATATTTCTCGAGATATTGAGGAGTGTCAAGTTAAAAAGGCCACCCGGTATACATTTTGTATACTTTTAACTCAAAAATGATTCCTTTAAACTATTCTTAGAATTAATCTTAGAATTAAAAAAATTAAAAATATACAGGGTTTATTTGAAAAAAAGGAAAAGTTACCAAATTTCCATAATACAATATATTTAAACGATAGCTTGTATAGAGCAAAAAAGTTTTGTTTTTAAAAATTTTTTACTTCTGGCGATTTATTTGCTTGTTCTGGTAATTCTATTATTACAAAAAAGTTCGTTATTTCTGTTTTTTTTTTATTTTAGAATTACATTTTATTTTGATTTTTAATAAAAAGAAAATGTACGATATTGTTGGTATCAATACTGTGTGATACCTTGAGTAGTTTGTGAAAAAAAAATATCAGTTTGTTTTTGTTTTTTCTAAAATAATAATTCAAAATAAAAGGTAACCGTTGAGTGGATTTTGATTCACTCTTTCAGTACATTTGCAAAATAACAAATAAACGCATTTTTACAGAAAATTAATGACTATAAAATTGAGCAGATCTATCAAATTTTGCATGGCTTTCAGTAAACGAGGTCCCCATGTCTTTTTTCGAACAACGGACACTCTGTATGAACTATACTTGGTCAAGCAACTTATTTTTATTAAGTTTTATTTTCTAGTATAAAAAATATCAACTTAGCTTAAAATATGTATAAATAAATATTATGGCACTTAGCACCTTCTACGAATTTTTGAATTTATTTTAGATTTGTTTTTGCGATACAAGACCTCGGCAAAAAACAACACCACCATGTGACGTCCAATCTGTTTAAATATGCACAAAAAAATAGGGATGGCTTTCTATAAAACATTTATCTTGCTGCACACTATTTTCTAAATATCTCGGAATAATGTTTTTGGCACTTAGTTCGTTATTTACTTCAACTCTTCAGTTGTTGTTGTGAGTAAATTAGTAGAAGCAAGTAGTGTGCCTGTTGTGGTTTGTAGTGAAATAAAGCTGCGTTTTCATTCGTTGTACTGTAAGAACTTCAATAAGAAATAACAAAGGCGATCACAGCGCTGACTCATTCCGCCGTGGGCATCCAAATCATTTCTCAGTCCCCCACGCCGTACTGTGCCAATAGAGAACATACAAAAACTCAATTTCCCCAACAAATTCCACATTATATCACCTATAAACCCATCTTTTTTTCAGAGCGACTCCACAAGCTCACTCCACCTAGCCAACGCCATCCGCGATAAACTCCAGGTGGAAGACGACAACGACCAGGATATCCTCGATCAGCACGTGTCTCGGGTCTTCTCGGATTTGACTCCGACTACGATGAGCCCTAGGTCCAGGTCGCCCACGCGTTGTGGTGGAGGGGGCACCAGGTGGCCTGCGGGGTACCTCAGACCGCCCAGGAGGAAAGACAAAGACGGCTTCTCGACGTTTAGTAGCGATTCTGGTAACGTACGTGATTACCATGAGCACCACTCGGACGCTTCCATGTCCACGTCTACGACGGCGACGCATAAGATGGTCAAGTCGAAGAGTATGCCCGAGTACGCCGATGAGAGGCTGGTTAGGGGAAGTGCTGGAAGGAGGTATGTTTTTTACAAAAGAAATATTGCAATAAATGAACTTCACTTAGGGGAACACTTTTTTCGAAGCCTGTAAATTTTTAAATAATAGTTCTAGGCAAATCAAATTTTGTATACTTCAACGGTAACTAAAGAAAATTACAAAATAGTTATTTAACCAACAAGTATATTAAAAAAAGCGATTAATGATCGAGACTGTTATTTATTAACGCTCTCGCTGCGCTCGAGCGTTAATTGTCGAGATCATTAATCACCGTTTAATATTCGAGTTGGTTACAAAATTTTTTCGTCGATCGTATTCTTCTAGCGTCGCCTACATAGATTTTTCTTCGCCAATGTCTTTTTAGGTTATATGACAATTTTTGTAATTCGACACTGACAGTTCTAGAGGCGGTATGTTTTGATTGGAAGGTTTCATTTCACATATGTTTGGTTGGCCAATCAAACGACGTCTTTACGTCGTGTGATTGGCTATAACAAATTATGCATTAATAGAAATCGTGCATTAATAGAGTTGTTTAATAAACGATTTCCTATTCACTAAACTGACTCATAAATAAACGATCGACGGAAAACAATGTTACAACTCTTAAGTTACTTCTGAGTTAAACTTAAAAATGTAAATTAATAACGCACAACAAAATGGAAAACACTGTCATAGTATCGATGACAGTCGGGTTTTCTGTGGATTGGTGAGGTTTAATACAGTGTATGCCCTCCGCGAGCACGGATCACTTCCTCACACCTAGCGCTGTGTCAGTTCCTGTACGGTTAGTGGTGGATTAGGGCGCTTGCTAACACGTCGGTCAAACTGATCCCACACGTGTTGAATAGGAGTCATTTCAGGACGCCGGCCATCCCATGACCTGAATTCCACGTTCTTGTAAAAAGTTTCTGGTGATGCCGGCGGTATGTGGCTTTGCGTTGTCCTGCATAAAGATGAAATTTTGACCGACGCCATTATGCAGCAGGCACCACATGGTCCTCCAAGATGTTTTCGATGTAATTCATGGCATTCAGTCTACCAGGGACCACAACAAGATTAGTTCTGTTGTCTATATTCCAGCTCAAACCATCACAGAGCCACGACCAAATCTATCCACTTCTTGTATAGTAGAGGCTGCGTAGCGTTCACCAGGACGTCTATATACACAAGGGTGTATCGAAAAAACATTTTTTTCGAAATCCAAATTTTCAAGTTGATAAAAGGTTGTCCCTATAGACTAGGGATGGGCATTCTCGGTCATTTCAGTGAGCCGGTTCAGTCGAACCGGCTCACTAAAATGACCCGTTCAAACGGACCCGTTCAAAATAAACGACTTTCATATGGACCGACCGAGCGACCGAACCGTTCAAAATGAACGTATTTCATATCATATAGGTTATAGACGGATCTAGTGAACGAACCGTTCAAAAAGAACGATACACACGACGCGCGCATTGCTGGTATCTTCGTTCACCCATCGCAGCGGCCCTATGTGGCAGGGGGGTCATTTTTACGAATATACCGACGCGCGACGGCCCAACTCCTGCGAATATTGTTTTTCTTTGTCAGAACTGGAATTTTCTGATTTAACTTAGTTTTTGTTGTAATTTATGCTGATAGAAATTAACTCCATTCAGTAACAAAAACAAAATAGATCCTATAAAAATGCTACTAAGGCTAATAACTCAATGGTATTTGCATATATATATATATATATAAAAAATTTAAATTAATTAAATCTAATTTTGATGTTTAGCGATTTTCGAAAGCTGATTTTACGGAATTTATACAATATTTTTCAATAAGTTCTGTATGGTTAACTAAACAAATCGTTCAATTTTACCGCAAAAATCTCATATCTTTCATTCTGCTTTTTATGCTTTTTATATTTTTCCTTATATATTCTCAAACTTTCATTTTCTTTAATAAATTATATTTATTAAAATTAATTGTTATCATTAACATTCATTATCGATTCAATATAATATCCCAAAAATATTTAAAACAAATACAGTGCAGATATACGGATCTCAACAATTTTAAAACGCAAAGAAAATGTTCGGGAAGATTCATAATATGTTGACGAATCTTTATGCATCAATCAAACCAGAAATAAACAAACGAAAATATTTTAATGTGTATAATGTATATACCATATTATGTACTTTACGCGGCACTGGAAACAAATGAACACGTGCATCAAAGACGCCGCCGCGCCGCGCCGCGCCGGTCGTCGCAAAAAGCTGGACTGTGTCTGCCTTGAGCCGTCTATGCCTTGAGCAGAAATGAGCCGAGAGCGTAAACGCCGTAAGCGAACGAACTACTGAACCGGATCTCCTACTGAACGGGTCAGTTTGCCAGGGTTGAACCGGATCGAACGGTTCAGACATTTGACCCGTTCATTTTGAACGGTTCGTTCGCGAACGACCCATCCCTACTATAGACCCACATATCCAACAAAAAAAAGTGACCCAATTGAGAAATATTTTGGTCTCCTGCAGGAGGATTAAAGCTTATAATTGTCTTTAAACATTTTTTTAATGACAGGTTAAGTGATTTTCTTTAACAAATAGAAATAGTTGAACATTAAGGTGTGAAATTAACGTATACAAAAATATATTACTCTAATGCAACATTTAGATCGCCTGCAGTTTATTTAGATTCGATAGAACTTTTAGAAAAATGACTATATTCGTATAATAGGGTATTCCGGTGTTTTTGAAATTGTCATTTTTTACAAAGTATGGGTGCTACTGTTTGCTACTTCACAAGTAAAATATCAAACATTGTTTTAAATTAAGAGAAATCGTTGTTTGAAGTTTGAATTAGGATTGGTCTTTGTGACGTCACAAAGACCGCTCAAAGTGAGCGACTTGACAACGTTGCTATATCTAGGGTGCACGCAGTAAATTTTTGTCTTCTGTTGTGTCAACGTTTAGAATCGCTCGTTTGTTGACACATGCTTTGGTTATTGAGGTTATATCAAACACTTGTTCAAAATGTATAAACTCCAACGCCGACATTGTTCTGTGCCGGGCTGTAACAGCAGTAGAACAGTAACTCCTGATAAAATTTTCTTTACATTGCCGACTAGCGAGATGAAGGATGTTTGGCTTCAAGTTTCAATGATCAAATCATCTCTCAAAAAAGTTACCTTTATTCGTTGTCAAACAACAGGGTCGCCAACCGTCAACTTGACCGATCAGCTGTTCGAGAGCTGTCCGCTGTTGCCACCGCTACTAGGGATCGGTAATCATCGTGTATTTCCGAGGGTGGTCGGTGAATTCAAACGAAATGCACTTTTAATTGCAATTATCTCATAGAAAAACTAAATAAAAAAGCTCATAGCTTAACTTTATGAATCCTCATAAATTGTACAATAGGTTAAACCGAATATCTGCTTAAATTTTGACATGACCGGAATACCCTATTTAATAAGTATGGTTAAATGTTGATAATAGTTTAGTTGTCATTAAATATTTTACTATGTGCGTACACGTGTGCGTTGAAAAAGAAAAATCGTTTAATGTTTCATTGAAAAAAAAACAATATGAAGAAAATCGAATTTTTAGAGAAAATTATAAACTTTAACCCTCCTGCGGGAGACCTAAATATTTTTCATTTGGGCCATTTTTACTACCTACTATATACAGTGATCTAAAATGACTGAGGACAGGTTGAATTTCCCGCCAATTTGAATAATTGTGATGTTGGCAATGGTTGCAAATGACAGCTGTTATTTTGGTTCAGTGGCGTAGGTGTTCCTCCTTGTAAAAGGATTCATTCTCTGGTTATAATTAGGTAAATTAAATTGAAACTATTATGTGAATTAATTGAAAGATATATAGTCTCAATTCAAATTAATTCCCGTGAGGGTTAAATAAATAATAAAATGACATCCCAATAACAAATTAATTGAGAAAAAAACATGAAATATCGTTGCAGAGGAACGTAACCCTTACTGACGAGTTCACTATGGTAACTGACAGTGATCATAACCTGTATCATGCACGCATTCCATCTTAGTAACACTAAATAAGTTCAAAACTGTGGCGGGAAATTCAACCTGTCCTGAGTCATTTTAGATCACCCGTTACACGTACTCGACCGTCGCAACGAGTCAAACGAAATCTGAACTGGTCTGTAAACAGTACAGGCGTCCAGTGGCGAAGTTGCCAATCTCTGTGATCAGAAATTTCTATTCCATGTGCTCGTCTTAGGTCGTTTAGGAGGTCTCGTGCTGTGGCAGTACGCTGACGTAGAGAGGAAAGGACAAGAAATCGGTCTTGATTTTGAGTAGTTTTTCGATTTCGACCTTGTCCAGCTCTTCTAACATATTGGCCAGTCTCCCGAAACCGATTCCATAAACGCTGAATAACAGAAGGGGAAACTCGAAGGTCCCTGCTAACATGACGAATAGAGTGGCCATGCTGAATAAGGGCGACAGCACGACTTCACTAAGATGCCTGCCTCATTTTACTTCTAATGACGTTTATAATCAACGAAAATTGACAACTGAATTCATTTGTCAACTTTACGTGAATTCAAAGCATACTTGACATTTTTTTTTCATTTTGTTTTGCGTTATTAATTTACATTTTTAAGTGTAACTTAGAAGTACCTAACTAAGAGCTGTAACATTGTTTTTGTAATTTTCTTTAGTTAAATATATGCCCATAAAGTAGAGATGCCGCGAATAGTTGTTATAGCGAATAGTCGAATACCGATTAATCGCGTATCCCTATGGCGAATAGTCGATAACTCGCCATTATTATTCGACATAAACAATCGTATATAAAAAAAAATTTATTTGTTATCAAATAATATCACGCTTGTAGTAGTCTTGAACTTACCAATCATTTATTTGTTACAGTAATCTAATTTGTTTAAGGTTATGAGAAAAGAAAACAATGAAATTAAAGAAATCAGTCTCATATTATACTGATTTTACATTTTTAAATGCTGGCAACCCTTTTCCTGTACCTATTTTACGGGACCTTGTTTTGTATAACCCAGCGTTTAATAGAGACTAAGTAAGCTTGCTAAACGATATTTAATCACTAATCACACCAGCAAGCTCTGTTTATTCAGAAAGACTATTTTCGGAGGCAGGTTTGATTTATGAATATGAATATGAAAAACGCAACCGAGTTGATTCCAATCGTGCAGAAAGACTAGTTTTTTTTTCACCACAATCTGCTGCTCTTGGACTTTAAATATTAATTAAAAATACTAACTAATTAACTTCAACATGACTGATTTTTGGCTTTTTATTTTTTTAACTTTTTATATTAATGATAATATTTAATACGTTTTTTAAGAAAAATTAAAGTTTGATTATTTTTAAGTCTATAGTTTTTTTGTTCATTAAAAGTTTAATAACTATTCGCCGAATGTCGAATAATACTAGCTATTATTCGGTATTCGACGAATAACAAAAAAATGTCGAGTAATGCCGAATACCGAATAATGGCGAGTATTCGCGGCATCTCTACCATAAAGCATCCCAAAAAACATTTTGTTTTTTGCGATAAGAGAGAAAGTTAGGTTATGTTTGTTTTTTGTAGTCTGTTTTACCAGAAACAGAACTTCTCATTTTTTTATCATTCTAACCTCAATTTTCAATTCCCCACAGATCATCATCGAGAAAAACCTTACTCACCGACCTCACCGACAGTGGCGTATCGGTGGTCTCGGACACGCCACCGTCATCACATAACCTCGCAGCACCCGGCAAAGAAACGCGAGTCCTCGCGTGGCTCATGGACTCCGACACCGGTCCTCCTCATCGCACCTCGTCCTCAAATTACTCACACAGCGAGATGTCCTCATCCCACAACAGCAAACATCGCGGCTCGAGCAGCAATAACGGCGGCAATAGAGCGACCAGCGTCACTTCGCCGGGTTCAAAGAGTCACCGGAAAGGAGGTTATGGCGGCTCAAGGAGCAGTTCCTTGGAGAGAGGGAACGCGGGGAGCGGATTGCCCGGCCCCGCGCAACCGTTTGTCGCCGATCCCAAAATGCCACCGTTGCCGATTCCGAACACCGCCGTGCAACTGGAAGAGGCCCGTAGGAGGCTGATGGAGGAAGATTTGAGGTCCAAGTCAAGGCAGAGGTATGCGGAATTGTGTAAAGAATGTTGTGTGAAAGTTTCAGGGACATCGCTTGAGAATTGGCCGAGTTATAGCGGTTTTTGTGTTAGGCCGTTCCGACTGCGCCATGTTTGTTGAGCGGGAATCGCGATTTACCGGAGAACGGTTGGAGAATTTTGATTTTTTCTTTTGGGGTCGGATAGATAAACGTTTCAAGAATGTTGTCTGAAAGTTTGAGTGAGAAATTATTCATATTAAACGAGCTATAGCCAATAAAGGTAGAAGTGTGCGGGATTGTTTGGAGAACGTTGTGTGAAAGTTTCAGGGAGATCGGATGAGAATTGGCCGAGTAAAGCGGTTTTTGTAAAAATCCGTTCCGACTGCGCCATGTTTGTTGATCGGGAATTGCGCTTTACCGGAGAACGATTGGAGTTTTGATTTTTTTCTTTTGGGTTCCGATAGATAGACGTTTCAAGAATGTTGTCTGAAAGTTTGAGTGAGAAATGATTCATGTTAAACGAGCTATAGCCAATAAAGGTAGAAGTGGGCAGGATTGTTTGGAGAACGTTGTGTGAAAGTTTCATGGAGATCGGGTGAGAATTGGCCGAGTTATAGCGGTTTCTGTGCGAGGCCGTTCCGACTGCGCCATGTTTCTTAAATGGGAATCGCGATTTACCGGAGAACGGTTGTAAAATTTTGATTTTTTCTTTTGGGTTCGGATAGATAGACGTTTCAAGAATGTTGTCCGAAAGTTTGAGTGAGAAATTTTTAATATTCCGGTAGAAGTGTGCGCTATTGTTTGGAGAACGTTGTGTGAAAATTTCAGGGAGATCGGATGAGAATTGGCCGAGTTAAAGCGGTTTTTGTAAAAATCCGTTCCGACTGCGCCATGTTTGTTGATCGGGAATTGCGATTTACCGGAGAACGATTGGAGTTTTGATTTTTTTTTCTTTTGGGTTCCGATAGATAGACATTTCAAGAATGTTGTCTGAAAGTTTGAGTGAGAAATTATTCATATTAAGCGAGCTATAGCCAATAATGGTAGAAGTGTGCGGGATTGTTTTGAGAACGTTGTGTCAAAGTTTCATGGAGATCGGGTGAGAATTGCCCGAGTTATAGCGGTTTTTGTGTGAGGCCGTTCCGACTGCGCCATGTTTCTTGAATGGGAATCGCGATTTACCGGAGAACGCTTGTAAAATTTTGATTTTTTCTTTTGGGTTCGGACAGATGGACGTTTCAAGAATGTTGTCCGAAAGTTTGAGTGAGAAATTATTAATATTCCGGTAGAAGTGTGCGGTATTGTTTGGAGAACGTTGTGTGAAAATTTCAGGCAGATCGGATGAGAATTGGCCGAGTTATAGTGGTTTTTGTAAAAATCCGTTCCAACTGCGCCATGTTTGTTGATCGGGAATTGCGATTTACCGGAGAAGGCTTGTAAAATTTAGATTTTTTTCTTTTGGGTTTGGATAGATAGTCAGTTCACGAATTTCGTCTGAAAGTTCAATTAGGAAAATATTAAAATTAAACGAGTTATAGCCAATAAAGGGAGTTATAGCCAATAAAAGCTATATGTATGCGAGATGTTTGGAAAATCTTGTGTGAAAGTTTCAGGGGGATCGGGTTAAAATTGGCCGAGTTATAGAGATTTTTGTGGGAATCCGTTCCGACTGCGCCATGTTTGTTGAGCGGGAATTGCGTTTTGCTGGAGAACGGTTGGAAAATTTTGATTTTTTCTTTCGGACTCCATTAGATAGACGTTTCAAGAATATTGTCCTAAAGTTCGAGTGAGAAATTATTAATATTAAACAAGTTATAGCCAATAAATATTTTTTTAATTCTTAATAAATGTTTTTTTGTTCTAGAAACTCTAGCAAATTCTTACCTGACACTTCTCAAAGTATGCAATCAACGCTTAGGAAGTCGATGAGAGCCTCAAAGTCGTCAACTTACGAAGAACTTACGACTGTTGTGTATTCGTTCTACGATGAAAAGGTCCCCTATCGGACGAAAATCCCTGGAAAGCAGATCACTTTACGACAGTTTAAGGAATTCCTACCAAAAAAAGGAAACTATAGGTAAGCACGCCGACATTTTTTCAGGTTAAATTGCTAGAAAAACTCCTATTGCAACTTTATTACGGTTTATTTAGAGACAATAACAAAAAGAAACAAATATTTTTGTACTCTAACCTTACTTTTTCATACTAACTGTCAACTGCTTCTTCTCACTAACTTTCTAACCTAACTTTTTGACACTGTCAACATGAAGAGCCTGGCTTCTTCAATTTTCTAACCTAACTTTTTGATATTCACTGTGAACATGATGTTTCTTCTTACTAACTTTCTAACGTTACTATTCCTAAGTTTCTAACCTAATTTTTTTGTAGGTATTTCTTCAAGACGGAATGCGAAGAACTTGATAATCAGGTGATACAGGAGGAGATCAGCAACGACATGGAAGTGCTGCCAACTTACGAGGGCAAAATTATGGCCCAGGTTAAACCACTTGACTGAACGTCTTTTCGACTTATTAATTATTAATTTTTTTTTTTGGTACGAAGTACACGTTAGAAATTTAGGTTTTTATTTATTTTACTACTACTTATTATTATTACTACTACTATTTCCCCCCCGGAACTTCGTATTATCATTTTATTACGAATAGGCAATTTGTTATCCCGTATTTTGTGTTTCCGGAATTTTTTAGAGGTTATGATTTGAAAAGGAAAGAAGTAAAAAACAAAGAAAACTAACCTTGTGATGATACAAGCTTTATACGATTAATAAAAAGTTTTAGTTTGGTTTATTTAAATTTTTATAAAGCTCTTCGGAATAGAAATTATATAGTAATAATTAAACAATACTGTTATGTATAGTTTAATATATTATGTATCACTATTTTAGTTACAGTAGCTGAAATATTTTGGAATCTGCAGATATTCTGGAATTTTTGAGGTTACGTTTGGAATTTCTGAAATCGTCACGAGGTAAGTTTTGTAGAGGTTATGTTACAAAAGCAATTGCTATCAGGACCGTCCAGCCATAATAAATGACACAAACTACGGGAATTTTCTTAATTTGTCTCCGAATGTATATAAATAAATAAATAAATAAAAATATTTAAAAAGGCCTATCATATAATTTACAAATTTGTAATAACGAACTTACGGTGAGTCATAAATGTCTTAAAGATTACGGACAAGTGCTAAATTTAAATATTGTTCGTTTTTAGGTTATAAACTGTCAAAAAAGCGAGGTTAGACTTTTGAGACTCGCCGTAAAAACTGTAATTTCTTCCAAGTTGTTAACTGAAAATAAAAAACTCGGGTTGTCTCGTATAATGTACAGTATTTCACTGTAAATACGTATTTATTTAATCTTAGTATTGTTTTTTTTGTCGAGTTTCGTTTCTTTTCGATACGAACAAAAACTTGCTTGTTTGTCGTTTTACAACGACCGACCATCTTAATTGTATAGAAAGGTATGAGATAATTTCTAGGTTATGTGTTCTTTGATATGTAGGTGCGATTAAGTGCCTTGACGTGACGAAAATAATTACTTAGCGCAGGTCTTAGACGAGAGCAGATTAGAGGAAATTCAATTTGTAATAGAAAGCTGCTATTTTTTTAATAATTATAATGTGAACATGACGATGATAACTTTTGTTTGTACAAAATACCTCATTTTTCTTTATATATGGTCATTTTTATATAACATAGGTCGGATAGTTGCTGTCCGACCAGAAATTCAATAAAGAAATTTCAACATTTAATCGTTTGTTTTTATTTTGTGTTATACTTAACTAAAAAATTACAAAAACAGTGTTACAACTCTTATGTTGTAACACTTAAAAATGTAAATTAATAACGCAAAACAAAATGGAAATAACTGTCATAGTATCGCTGACAGTCTGGTTTTCTGTAGTCTTCTGCCAAAATTGTTTTATTTACCAATTCGAAATTATTGAAACGGAAAATTGTAGGGAATTCCCTCGAAGACGGTGACTAATCGCAAATTTGTGAAAATTTCCGAAGGGGGATTTAGAGTGGCCATGCTGAATAAGGGTTAAAAATTTCACCAGCAATAAACTAGTTTAAACAATTTCATCAGTACTTTTTATTGGTAAAAGAATAAATGAATAAAATACAAACATAAAGCCATACAGAAAATCGTCTACGATCACAAAACTGGTACTGAAACTTTGGGCCTCTAAATTCAATCTTCTGCTTCGCGACTTTGGAACGCTGCTACTATATAGTACATCAGAGGGATTTTGAGTGTCCGCTCATCATCCATCACGTTCAATTTTGCTGCCAGATGCTCCCTTGGTAACCGTTCGCTATGTTGACCAGATTCAGCGACGAGAACTTGCTCGGAATAGACGTAACCGTTCCAAACCAAATACTCTCTGATCAGCTCGTTTATCAGCCTGGTCTCCTCGGGCAGCTGCGGCAGATTGGCGTCATTCGAACTCTTATTCAATATTGACATAACAGCTGATCGCAGTTCGGCCTTGAATCTCCCCAGCCTACCATCGCGTTTTAATGATTCCCTCACAGCTACAGACATGAAAAAGAAAACAAACATGAATTATATCAGCTTCAAGAAGAAGAAGTCATTAGGTCAAGTCCCTACAAACCCAAGCATTGGGTTAGATACGTAGATGATACCTTTGTGGTTTCACCACACGGTTGAGAAAAACTTAAGTTCCTCAACCACCTGAACAATGTTAGTCCTTCCATCAAATTCACGATGGAAATAAAAGTGGATCATCAGCTGTCATTCTTGGATGTGCTGGTATACAGAACGTCAACTGATTGGACATACACTCTACCGTAAGAAGACACATACCCATCGGTACTCGCATGCCAAATCACACAACCATCCCCAACAGAAGAGAAGTGTCATTAACTCTGTTGAACAGAGCCGAGAAGGTATCCGACTCCAGCACCTTTGACGACGAACGGAAACACTTGGAGTGGGCCCTACGTCAGATGGACTAAGTCTGACATACGGGGTGTCACACAAAGAAAACCGCAAGTCTCAGAGGAACCGCAAGAGTCAAAGGGGTTCGCTTGCTTACCATACGCAAGTGGGGTACCAGAAAGAGTCGGTAAATTACTGAAGAAATCGGGTATCACGGTAAGGTACAGAGCACCAGCTAAGGTAAAGGATCTTTTGCCTAACCAACTTTACTATGCAGGGTGAGTCATAGCATTGCAGTGGTTGGTATTACCGTTATCTTTACAGATAGAAAAAAATGTTTTGTATCAAAGTTGTTTAGTCCATCAATTTCTACAACCCAATATTTTTTTCATTTATTTTTCATTTACTATCGGTTGCAAAAGTATTGAGCCCTGTGTTTGTAGGCTTGTATCTCCGCAAAGACTGAACAAAAAAAATCGAAATAAAGTGTGTTATACTCCTGAATTGTTTCTACATAACTAAAGTGACTATCAAAATGTTCTGCCCCTAGGTTTGGACAGAAGCGCGAGAGAAGTGTAAAAATGTACCCTATTTTAGCAGTTTTTAATAAACGCTGGTCTTTCCATATTTTTTCTCCTAAACCGCTTGCGCAAAATCAAAATCAAATTTACACAGACTATAACTCAAGATGTTGTCTACAGACTGGTATTTGTATTTCCCTAATTTTCGTTGTAATAAAGGCTATAAACAAGATTCTCATGAAAGTGGATATCTCTGCAACGAATTTTACTTAGAATTAAAACAAACATTGTACATATTTACTGATTGTAAGCAGAATTCAAGTCGCAGGTTAGAAATTGTGGACTCTTTGTTTAATGAAATGATACTTTGCAAGTGTACAGCGAAGAGCTGTAAACATGTCTTTTTTTGTTTTTAACGCATTTTGAATCAACAGCAGCAATCAAATTTAATATTATCAGGTGGCAGCAAAGAAATTAAATAACAAAAGCAATTATTTTTCTCAAACCCCAATAATATGCATAACAGGTAATAAATAAATACATAAATATTCCATTCATAACTAATTTCTTGAATAAAGTAACTGCGTTGCGTGCGTACGTTTTTTGCAAGTCTTCAGCAAAACAAGTATTATTCCAAGGAAGTAAAAGAATTAATTATCATGTCAGAAATTTCTTTCTCATTTAACTATAGCACAGCTGTTGTATCTGTCAAAAATCACCATCAAGAGAAGGTACTTCTATTAGATTTTATAGCAAAAGAAATCAGATGCAATGAAGTAAAATGATTATGGTTACCTGTCGCCCATTGCGAGTTTAATGCAATTGAATCGATCTGGGCTTACGTAAAAATCAAAGTTGCAAAAGCAACAATAGATTTAAAATTAAAGATATGTTAAATTTATGCAATGAAGCACTGTATCAAAAGAGATATGGCAATATTGTGTTGCATAATATCAACAACAGATTTTCGGCAGAAATAAAATTGCGAATAAATCACAAAACAGAATATGTATACAATTCCACAAATGAAGAAAAAAATCACGTATGCTAGTTTAAAAAATAAGACCGAACGAGAAAATGACGAAAATATTGAATACGTTCCTGACAGTTGATCCTTTGAAATCGTCGCGCTAAGCCTATGCAAGGCTTAGGCGATGCACGCTTCCCGCCCGTAATCCCCTTTCCCCGAGGGGAACCATCCTGCGCACAGAATCGATTACAGTCATTTCACTTTTAAAAATTGCCAAATAACTTTAATGTTATTATACATCAACGGATGAGTATCACAGTAAATAAGGATTGTTTACGTGCTAACTGCGTTGTCCTGCTATTGTTCGTTTCCGAGATATCCGCGCCCATAAAAAGCTCGCTTCCAGACTTTATTACCAGTGGCCGGACAAAAATGTATATTTTCCAGTGTCGTGCATGGGATACGACTGTACATACCACTACACCTGCTTTGGCGTTGATCGAGTACAGTCGCTTGCCTTGTTTAAATTTCCGCTTCGTCGATAGATAATTTGAGCAGTCTCTTTCAATTGTGTTGTTTCTTGAAATTTTGTGTGAATATCTGTTTTTATTTTTCATTTCGAATTTGTTCTTCTGTTTTATACTTAGAGTTGAATTATTTTTTTATTTTATAGTTGTACTTAGTTTGAAAATCCTGCAATGAATCGTTTGCTAGCTGTTTGGCAATACTTTCACGTTCGTTAAGAAAAGGGAAGTGGTTTGCAATTTCTACTCACGAAATTTAATTATTCGTAGCAAATAATGTCTTCGGGCTCATGTAAAACAAAAAAAAACACATGGAAAATGTATCAGGAACGTCAACTAAAAACGGTTTTTGATGACTTATGTGAAACATTTATTTCTGCTAATATACCTTTCACAAAAATTAATAATCCCGTTTTTAAAAAATTTATCAAGAAGTATACTGGACGAGACACCCGATGAATCCACAATTAGAAAATATTACGTACAAGGGCAATATGACAAAACAATTTCTAAAATAAAGTCAAAACTATCCGATAAATATATTTGGGTTTCTGCAGATGAAACTATGGATATGAAGGGTAGATGTGTGGTCAACGTCGTTGTCGGATTGTTGGACCCGCAAGACTTATATAAACCCTATTTAATATCTACTCAGTTTCGCTGTACCGTCAAAGCTGAAGAGATATGTGCAATAGTAAATGACGCCATAAAAAAAGTAGGAATCACAGACGCTTCCAAAGTATTACTGTTTGTTTCTGACGCTGCTGCAATTATGTTAAAAGTTGGAAAATTACTTAAACATTTTTCAAATATTCTTCATTTGACATGTTTTGCACACGCTAAGCACATGCAAAAAAAATTTTTATTGAAAGCTCCTTCCAGATTGTCTCTTTACAAGGACAACTGCCCTAATCTACATTTGCCACCACAACCAGTTATTACGAGATGGGGTACATGGTTAGAAGCGGCAATTTTTTATGCAAGAAACTTTGATATCATCAAACCCTTCGTCTTAAATTTGCCTGATGAAGCAGTTAGTATTAGACTGCAAAAAAGTACTATCATTACAAGATTTGCATGAACAATTAAAATTTATTGATACAAATTTTGCGCAAGTATTACCAACCATAAAGTTTCTAGAACAACAAAATGTTGAACTTGCAAGCAGTTTTCAAAGGATTGAATCTCTGTACGAAAGGTTACGAAGCATTGAAGCACCAATCAGTAAAAAATTACAAAAAAAATTGATGCGGTAGTACATAGAAATCCGGATTTTAATATAAAACAAATCTCTACGAATTCATTTACGGATGAAAGAATTTCTCAAAAATACTCCAATTTGGTGTTGGTTTATTCTTTTGCGGCTGTGACTAGCTGCGATGTAGAAAGATCATTTTCAAGGTTTAAAGACATTTTAACATCTAAGCGAAATAATTTTACAGAAGATATAAGAAGATATAATGCAGTAATACAATCGTTCAATGCATATCCAAGAAATGAGTAAAATATTTCAGTGGGCACGTGTTGCATATAGCTTCGACAAACATTTAATATTAAATTCACTCGGTTTACTACCGACCGCCAGGCGCTTCGCGCCTATGGATATCAATCCAATCGACCGCATAAGTCGTCGTCATTGACTCATGCGTGCCCGCTACGCACTCTCATAGTTGGGCCTTCTAGCACTGCGAGACATACATTTTTGCCCGGCCACTGTTTATTATATACAAAATCAAGAAAATAAAAATAAGTCAAGCATTATTTTAAAACCGCAAAAATCATGTGCTGAAAAATTTGATAGTCACTCCTGTTATGTAGAAAAGATTCACTTTTTACCACGGTTAAATACAAGATCCTGTATAAATGGAAATTGTTTGTTATTGTAGAAAATGATTGGCCAAACAACTTTTGTATAAGGAATTTTTATCTTTCTCTTAAGACAACGGAATTATCGCCCTATGCGACATTAATGACTCACCCTGTATAATCTTCCGGACGACCGATGTTGCCGTTTCCTTCATTCTCCTCATTCCTGATTCGAAATTGTCATATCTCCATTATTCTGAACATTCTAAGGAGAGTTAAGTGAGGACTGCCACTTCACAGACACCTGTATTGTTTATTCGTTAAGGTTTAGTTGTAAGATCCAACAATATTGTTATGAAAGAATGCCCAGTAAGCGTTATAATCAAACCATAATCGATTTGGTGTTACCCATCTTTCCAAATTCAACAACTTTCCTTTTATAATGGCCAATATTTTTCCTCAAATTCATTCCAACAGATGCAGTTTTGTTTGCCATAATAAATAAGGGTTTATAGCAAAAATCCCTAAAGCGAGTGTCCGAAAGTAATGACAGGTTAGGAATATGTATTCCTGTATGTAATGCTCACAAAGCGCTGTAACGAAAGCTGTAATTAATTGAAAATGACGACTTACCATCTACAAGGTCTTTTTCTGCTCCTTCACTGGTCATGATTGTCTTCTTGTCATGTCGACACTGACGAGAATACGTACGAACAAATTTTTGTGCCTATAGTCGCGTTACTATGGAAACGAAGTAGCGTAGGTATTTTGTTGACGGTGACCAGTGAACAGCTGACCTATCGTCCATCATGCGTCCATCTAGTAATTTTATTCCCTTATGAACTGTGTTGCTAATTCGTGACAGGTGTTACAACATACGTAATGCCATGCATGGATGATTAGATAGACACATGTTTCGTCCTATATAGTTCACAGCTTTCTAGTGAAATAAACTGATACACATTTCTAAGAATGTTTTTATTTAACACAAAATTAAAACTGGGAAAACTGCTTAACACCGTATATTGCCTTCCCTAGTAACTTAAGAGTTTCTAATCTACGCGACATACTGGATATCAGGTTTCTTATCGTTTCTATTGGCATACGATCTCATTCTTCCACTAATGTATAGCCATTTCTGTGAGACTTTCTTGACGCCTCTCGCGAGAACTCACCCTTCTCCCTAATTCATCCTATAAATGTTTATATCGGGGCTTATTACAAGCCACTGTAATGACCCGTAGCTTCAAAGAAGTTTTGCAGTATTGTTTTGATGTGTGGTCAGGCATTATCCTGCAACAATATAAAATTATTGCCCACTAAGTCCTCATACTGCTGTAAAATGTCAATGTAGATTTGGGCTGTCATTGACCCCTCACCGGCAAAACATGAAGGGGGTTGTCTTTCCAACATTTGTAACTGAACGGAAAAGTTATAATGGTGGGTCGGTTATGGTGTAGGGAGGAATTCCAAATTCTGATTAAACTTTTCACCAGTCCTTCTCGATTTTTCTTTCATCCGCCATGTTTAGGCAAAACCTTGACTCATCCGTAAACAAGACATTCGACCATTCAGGAATAGTCCATTCTTCATAATTTTCAACAAAATGTCTTCTAACAGCACGATGTACAGGCAATAATTTAGGAATTTTTGTAGGTCTCCTAGCTTTTAAATTAACATCTTTTAGACGTCTACAGAATCATTTTTATAGCAAATTTTGTCCGCTACAATGTGGTATTTTTAGTTTTGCGATTAAATGGGTGAAATTCGAGGAATGAAGGACTAAAGTTTGACAGGCAGAATTTTTCGATGGTTTTTAATTAATAACATATTTACCTATTAACTCTGATTCTAAACATTTTTATATGTCACTACTGGAACCATAAGCTATCGATTGGTGTCAGTTTCATCGACTGCATTTAATTTTCTTATTACAAAGTATATCTTTTACCTAAAGTGAACTGAATCACAAATTATTACAAAGCCTTATTTTTAAACCATTATATTATCTTTAACCGTAACTATATACTTGTGCGTAGTTTTTAGACATTTTTGTGCTTTTTACAATAAATAAACTTTTTAAAAAACAAACACTCTGCTTAGACTTTGTAATTCTATATATACGCTTCCCCTCTAATCGCACACTTCCCCCATCACTCGACCACTCTAGCGGGCGTGGGCGTTTTCGCTCATGTTTTCAGTAGTTTATTACCCACTTAAACGGGTCTTATCGAAAAATCAGAATAACGTTTTGTTGCTGTTTACGTCTAGTTTCCAAATCCGTTTTTTAAAAATATTGCCAAAAAAAAATTCAAATGAGGATTGTGCGAAAACTATTAATCCGACCGAATCCAGGTTTTGCAGGCGCACAAAAATGGCGGAGTTATGAATTAAAAAAAAAGCAAAATTTTCCGATTTTTCCAGTTTTTCTCCGGTTCTAATTATCCGATCGGGTCGTTTGACATGTCATTCTCTTCGTAATTTAATTCTCTACAGTTCGTCCCATTGCACAATTAAGATTGCTTCAATAGTTTTCCTTTTACAACAAAAAAAAGTAAAAAAACGCGTTTTTTTGTTGATAATTGTTTATAAAGAAAAATAAAAAATGGCATTTTCGAGTAGGAAACATAGTGGGAATATATGTACTACGGACTGTCCTGCTAGTCTTTATGTCAAAAAAACAATCATTTGTAGCTCTATTGCTTGGCCTACTTAGATCATTTTGATGACCCATACAAATTTTATTTCGTACAAATTTCGTCGATATTTTTCTACCACGTCGTAGTAATTAAAACAATATCAGCATTTCTACCAACAAATAATACTACAATACAAATCTTAAAGCACCACAAAATAAACCAAAAATTAATACATTCAGTCTACCTACAAAAAACAAACAAAACAAACAAAAACAACGAGTATCACAGCTTAACTTAAAAAGAGATAATTATGTGCATTGGCAATTAGGGAATAACCACTTGGCCGGTATCGCTATGGATTTTATAGTATAGCAATGCATGCGAACAACATCATACTGAAAATATGCGAAACAATTTTTTTTATCGCTAACAGTAGGCGATAGTTCTATGCCATTGTTGTTCTAACGACCTGCGGAATATCGTTGGTTGTACCATCAGGCAAAAAGTTCGCGATCGCAGTGGTCCGAAAAAAACCGGTATATACATATACCTACATACCTAAATCTCAAGAAGGGACTCATCTCGACAACATTTGGCAACACGTTCAGCAAGATACACATGAAAGGTGAAGATGTTTTGTGATTTTAGCAATAGTGCTTGTGTGTTTTGTGAAGTATTGTTTTCGCATGTGCTTAATTTAAGTTAGGAATTTTTTGTAGGTATGTACGTAATCTATTAAGTGTGGTTTCTACTATTAATTATTGACGTCGATCGTCGTTTTTTTGAAAAAGGCATTAAAAAAATCCAATGATAACTCTCTACATATTCGTATACTATATTTGCCACGCAAATCGAAAATGTTTGTTATTGATTGGTCTAAACGATGCCATGAGTGATTTGTTTTTCCTTTTAAGTTCGTTCACCGAATATTTTTCATCCATCCTTGATTACCGGCTGATTCTATAAAACTCAAAAAATCTACGACATACCAACAAATTTGTACAATATTCGTTTGTGATTTCGGACCGTCAGAGTTGCACTGCAACAGTAAATGCATCGGACATTGATGCATCGCCACATAGCATTTTCTAATACGTGAAAATCTTCTTTGAGGACTTGCTACATGTGCGTACCGAATGGACACTAGCTATTTTTTTGATTAGTTCGCCTTATTTGCACATTAGCTTTTTCAAATCAAACTGATAATTTGATTCCGAACAAGCAAGGTTTTATTTTATAATTCCGACATATTTTTAATTACATAAGTGCAGAATTCACTGCGTACTAACAAGGGCATTCTTAGGGAAATTTACAAAACAAATCTTGACGAAACTGTTTGTTTCTTTTTAATGATTTTTTGTTTAATTCATCAGCTTTCTGTATTATTAAATCGCAGCATCTAATTTTAACAGACTGTAAAACAATACAATTGCTCATTTGAAGTGAACTACTTAGTTTAAATAATTTATTAATTTAATGAGAAAAAATACATATTTTTCTTTTTAAATTAGGAATATATTGCCCATAAAAGAAATGTTAGATGTGGTTTCTTCGTCATCTTTAAAGTTCTACTAAAGCCGATTGTACTACTAGGTTCGTTGTATAAATATGTCCTAATATTGATACAGATCAATTAGATTCTAAAAGAAAAATTTAAACAAATGAGCTTTCAAAATATAACCGTTTTGTTGAATAAAAAAGCTACACAAATTTGTCTGTACTATTAAAATATTTTTAACCGCTTTCGTTTCTCTTCAAATAATAAACATCATAAAAATCGACAAATATACAGGGTCCTGCAACTCAGCTCCCGCCTTCTGTAGCTCAGTTACTAATTAAGCTAAGAGTTTGACATTTTGCAGGCTTACCCTGTACTTCAAGGTACATTTCAAGAAATTATTTTTGATTATACAGCGTGTCCCAAAAAAGTGCAACGCCATGGTAATCTATTTTTTTAAATTGCATGCAATTGCCTTTTATGGTTGCCTACATGCCACCAAAATTTTATTGAAATCGGTTGAGTGACAGCAGCGAAAAAAAATAAAAACAAAAAAAAATTGATTTTGCATCGTTGGCTTTAAAAATCAATAAAAACCGCAAATTGCACCTTGTTAATAAAATTTTTCGACGTGCTTATTAAGTTAGATCTAGTAGTCTCGTTAACCAAATGTCATTGATCCAAATTATACAGGATGACCAAAATCTAGTGTCAAACTTGGCAAACTTCAAAGCGTGTTATTGTTCTTATTTTAAATTGGAACCCATACATTTTTTTAGGTGAAACGATGCAGAATAAAAAAATAAACATTGTTTCTAAATACAACCCCATCACAATTCCCAATATTTTAAAAGTTATTCGTCAAAAACTCATTTTTCAACGTTTCCAACGGCAATTGTAGGTAATAAATATCGTACGTGGCGTTGAAAAACAATTTATTTCATAAAATATAACGCAGAGAAATATTTTAGATTTGAGTGTACTTAATAAAGTAGTTGTTCAATTGCCAAATTTACTTAAAAATTTACCTATAGCGGTAAGGGTGGAAATGTGGCTGCAACATGATGGAGCACCAGCACATTACTCGTTACATGTCAGGCACCAGCTCAACGAAATCTTCCCAAATCGGTGGATTGGAAGAGGAGGACCAGTTGCGTGGCCTCCTCGATCACCGGACTTAACGAAACTGGATTTCTTCCTGTGGGGCTACGTTAAGGACATCGTTTATGCCGAACCTCCAACAACACCAAAGAAACATGCAAGAAAGATGCATTTCTAACTATTACGCCCGACCGATTAAGAGCAGTGGCGAGGTCATTTCATACTCGTCTTCGTTTGTGCCTCGAAGAGCACGGAAGACATTTCGAACAACTACTTAATTAAGTACACTCAAATCTAAAATACTTCTCTGTTATATTTTATGAAATAAATTGTTTTTCAACGCCACGTACGATATTTATTACCTAAAATTGCCGTTGGAAACGTTGAAAAATGAGTTTTTGGCGAATAACTTTTAAAATATTGGGAATTGTGATGGGATTGTATTTAGAAACAATGTTTATTTTTTAATTCTGCATCGTTCCACCTAAAAAAAAGTATAGGTTCCAATTTAAAATAAGAACAATAACACGCTTTGAAGTTTGACAAGTTTGACACTAGATTTTGGTCATCCTGTATAATTTGGATCAATGACACTTGGTTAACGAGACTACTAGATCTAACTTAATAAGGACGTCGCAAAATTTTATTACCGAGGTGCAATTTGTGGTTTTTATTGATTTTTAAAGCCAACGATGCAAAATCAATTTTTGTTTGTTTTTATTTTTTTGCGCTGCAGTCACTCAACCGATTTCAATAAAATTCTGGTGGTATGTAGGCAACCATAACAGGCTTCCAAATGTGTAAAAAAATATATAGCATGCAACTTAAAAAAATATATCACGTTGGCTAAGCACATTTTTAAGACACCCTGTATAATCAAAACTAATTTCTTGAAATGTACCTTGAAGTACAGGGTAAGCTTGCAAAATGTCAAACTCTTAGCTTAATTAGTAACTGAGCTACAGAAGACAGGAGCTGACCTGCAGGACCCTGTATAAATGCAACGAAAGTATAATTTTCCAAATAAATTATTTTATAGACATGCTGTCTATAAAATTTTTATGATGTTTATTACTTAAAGAGAAACGAAAACGATTAAAAATATTTTAATAGTAGAGGCAATTTAGTGTAGCTTTTTTATTTAACAAAAATGTTATATTTTGAAAGCTCATAAATGAGTATCATCTGTATTGTTCATAGAAAAGCATCAACTTAGGATACACTTTGTATATGGTGTACCTTTTTCTTGGAAAGAAATAACATTGCGTTTATGTGAACAGGTAAAAACAACAATTTTTTTTTAATGTCTGTCTGGTGGTTTCCGGAAAACTGTCTGTCTGACGGTTTCACAAAATTACAATTTTATGCGGTTTTCGCCCTTTAGAAAAATCAAAAATCTTACTAATAATTACAACTCTATTGTTATTCTTCGTAAATGACCTACTACACACAAAACGAAATTAAAAATGGAAAAATTAAACAGCGTACTAAAATGTTCATCGAGTACAAATAAATGCACCAATATTTGTCGCCTTTGCATTTCCTATACCCACTTCAACTGGGCGTAAAGAAAACTCGTCCGCACAGCCGAACGTCGATATATAAATTTATTTTAGAGGTGGACTCGCTACGAATTGAATAGAGCAGGTTTTTTTCTTGACAAATATTCATATACTTGGCAAATATTTGATATTTGGCAAGTATACGAATGTGTAGCCCCGGCTTTATGTAGGTACATATACAATAAAACAAGTACGTCGTGCGCCAGAAAGAGCCAATAGTATAGAGAATAAAACAAAAAGGTTAGAATATGTAAGAATATTACTTAATCTTCCAGCAGAGAATTTGCCAATAATTTATCTTGAGGAAACTATATATATATATATTTATATTTATTTCGCGGACGCAAGGACGTTCTAAGAAATGAAGTCGATGTACATTTGTAGCAGCCGGTAGCCGAGGCGCAAATATACATCTTATTGGATGCATAGGTATTTCTGGTCTAATACATTGTGCGCTAAGATCATTTAAAAAACCAGAAGCAAACGAATTTGTGAAACAATGTTTGAGAAACGCCCAAAATATATACCAAGAAATTATGGTTATAGATAATGCACCTTGTCATTCTTCTATTGAAGAAGTTTTTGCAGAATAGGAATTTTTCATCATAGATTAATAAGACTCAAACCATACAGTCCCATGTTAAATCCGATTGAGCAAGCATGGTCTGTATTAAAGGCTAGTGTAAAATCAGATTTGGCAGATAACCTAAGAGATGTTTTAGCAGGAGAAGATCGGCATAATATCTCCCAAACTGAATACAGAATGCGCCGGTTAGAAAATATTGCTCAGAATAATATTAACACAATCAATGTGGCCAACTGTGCAAGATTCATAGCCCATATTCAAAGATATATTCCAGTAGCATTAAATAATGGAGAATATTATTTTCTAATTAACTAATTTAGCAAATGTTGTTTATTTGATATGTCCATGTTATTGTTTTGAAATATAGTATAAATAACATTATTTACTTAGTTCTATTTAATCATATGATACTGCTAATTTAAAATTATTTAATCACAACTTGAATTTGTTAATTGTCATTTTGATGTTGTTAACTGTCATTTTGATATTGATTAGTGCCAACTTGAAAAGGTATAGCTTATATTATTTACTTGTATAACAGTATGCCTATTGTACGTATATTATAAAACGATAATAATATGGAAAATTCCTAATCATACATTGTAAAATTCTTAAGATACATGCTTGAATCGAAGTTAACAACAACGTGATTAATAGACACCGATATAGAAATGTAAAAGGTAATAAAATTCACAAAAATGCAGCTAACCAGGTAATATCGAAGAACATGTTGATTATATTATCTATCATTTTTTTACTATCACTTTGTGGGCAACACATGCTTAAATTTAAAAGTTCTAAAACTAAATATACTTTGTTAATATAAAACGACCTAAATATTTGCTTTAAGAAAACGATTGTTTTGATTTAAGAAAGTGGTTGATTTGAAAATAGTCTGAAGGATACCGATAGATGGCGCTTTAGTTTCTTGTCGTAAGAGGGGTCCCTAGAGGGTATATAACCGCATACATGTCTATGCAGCATCAGTGATTGTGCTATTTTACCGTCAATGTATAGTCATGGAAATAAGTAAGTTCGTATCGCTATCGCAGGATTTGAAAATAGTATGTCGGTTATATATTCGTGTAATGTTCTACCTCGACCCGGCCGCTTCGCAAAAAGTTGTCCGTCACGAGGTGGTTTTTCGATGGATGTAATCTAACGGGATTTAGTTTACTTTTAGCGTGTCCGACCTTTTCCTTAATGTGATATCTTCATTGCAATGTAATAAATGAAATATGATCACTACAGTTAAGTTTACGGGTAGGTAATGCATTTAATTAAATATAGAATTTCTTTTATAATAATATTAATAAACATGAAATTTGACAATATGATACGAAAAGCTCATTTTAAGATATTGCGTAATATCATGACACATTATATAAATTTATGTTAACTAATACACATATTAATTACGCAAGTAAATGCCTTTGCCCAGCAGTAGGATAACGGGCTTAAGTTAGTAAGTAAGTAAATGCGCAAATCAACTTGATGCCAAGGATTATCACTAAATATAGACTATTTCAGAATTGTAATATTAAAATATATTCAGTAAATGTAAATAAATTCTCTAAATTTAATTTAAATTTACATCTAGGACGAGCATGTATTTTGTATGAAGGACAATGGAAATTTTATACCTGTATTTACTTTACAGAAGTTAATGTTCAATTATCTTTCATGACATCTAATACATGCTTGACAACCAAAATAATTTAAATTATAGCAATATATACAGGCTGTCCCACGTTTCTTCCGCAAAACAATTTTTTTCAGAAAGTAAATTACTTTTTCAATTCATTAAAAAGTTACAGCCGTTTAAATTATTAACAATATCTTATTTTAAACGGCTCTAACATCAGAAGGAACAGAGAAAACCAATAAGACCATATGAAACATACTACTTTCTACTTTCTAGAAAAAAAAACAAAACATTTTGGTATTTTCTTTTGTTCATTTGGTAAGACAAATTATTAAAATTTAACTTATAATTAATAATTTTGTATTGTTGTAATATGTATTTATTGTGTTTCATTTTTGGTTTTGCATCATTTGATAACTAATTAATGTTTTATGTTTCTTTTTTTGTTAATATTTCAAAGATCTCTACAGAAGTTTTATTGTAATATAATATAAATAATAATAATAATAATAAAGGTCTTTTTTATTTTCTATATAGTTCTAGTTCAATAGGCACACATTTTTCATTTACTATATATTAGCTGGAACATTATTGGAAATTTTATTTCTAAATTTGTTTTCTAAATAAATTAAGAGGCGTGCATTAACAACAATAATAAGTTAAGAATAACAGTTTGACTTATGAATTGTGTACTGTAAGGTTAGCTAAAATGCATATACGTTAAAAATGAAGGTCTTTTTAATTTCCAAACAATATAAACTATAACTGAAAATGTTTAACGACATACTTTGTCAAAGTAATATTATAAGTTAATAATATGGTAACATACAGGCGGGATGTAAATTTTAAATATATCAAAAATTACAGCCACAACCTGGATTTGAACCAAGGCCCTTTGCGTCGCTAGCACAATGTCAATAGCTCACATAGGAGAGCATTGTGCTAGCGACGTAAAGGTGCCTGGTTCAAATCGTCAAGTTGTTGGTTTCTCTTACGTATAGCTTTTATTGCATATGATTGTGAGTAATTAATATGCAATAAAAGCTATACGTAAGAGAAACCAACAACTTTTCTTTCTGAAGCGTCCCCTTTTGGGAAATTATATACCCGTTACCAACACAATTTATACTCATCCCAGGTCAAATTTGATGAAATAATTTTTATGTTGTATAAGTGTTCTTTTAGATGGTCGTATATTTTGGTTTATTTTTATTTTAATAATAATTATAACATATTTACATTCCATCAAAATTTGTCGAAACTTTAGACCTTGCTTCCAAAAATTTTTGTAAATTAGTGATATACATAATTGTCATTATTTTCAGTTGTCAGATATTTGAAACATATTGCTGTAAAGTAAATACAAAATAATAATATAAAATAATAGTAATGATACATTCATGCTATACAAAATACATACTCCTTTCTGTTTATTAAGTTAAACACTGCAAAATATCGTTGAAGCTAAATATCTCGGAAACACCAGTAAATCACAATTAACAAATTACCATAAAGACAAATTTAAAGCAATTTAATTTATTTCTATTTTGTGAATTAATTTTAATACATACGTCAGTTCTGAAATAACCTGAAAAGTAAAAATATTGACAACAACAAATTGATTTTTGTATTTATTAACACAAAAAAGCTATTAGATGCAATAAGGTTGTAAGTATAATTTGTTGTGTTGTATGCAATATCTTGAAATGACATTTTCATTTCATGTAATCGAAAACTTTTATGTTTATTAATATAAAATTAACGTCATATTTAAGAAAAACACAATTACATTGCAATGTAGGAATTACATTAATTAATTACAGATTAAGCTAATAAACAGAAACATATAAATCATTATAAACCAATTCAAATCATTTGAAGAAGGTTTCGCAAATAATAAATTTCCGATATACGAGTTGAAGCGTAAACGGACAATTTTTTGCACTTAGCGGCCGAGCGGTCGACCAGAATAACAAAAACTTGTACTTGGATGTATCATCGACACACTGCCAAAATATTTATAGTACTTACTTAATTCCAAGAGTGTACCTGACGTAGAAATGTCCAACAGCTCTAATATTGATGGAAAGAGACTAAGAAGGGACACCGGGTGCCTTGTCTAGTTTGGAAAATAACAATATTCTTCTTTGGATGCGTTAATTGCTTCCATGTAAAATATTATTGCTTTCATAAGAACATGTTCATATTTAAAAGAAGTAGGTAAATAAATATTTTGCTGACAAAGAAATTTGTTCCTCTGTGTATAGAACCTCAAGGCTATAGACGACAAATTAAACCTAATCTAACATGATTACATAACAAAATTAGTTTGTATAGCTTTTTAAGACAACCATCTGAATTCAAGTGATTATTTATTATATAACTTAAGGAATACCTACATTGCTATTACTAATAATACAATACTTACACCTTATATTAAACGCTACTCACAGCTCAGTCATTCTGTGATAAAAATGTCGACGTATTAGATGATTATATTCTTACTGATCATTGTTTACAGTTCATAGTTAGCGAAGAAATGCATACGAAACCTTTGGATTTGCTTAAAAGAGGATTTCCGGTCTTTTTTTGGCTTGGAAGCTACAATGTGGAAAAGGCACTTGCTGACTTCATTGCTGGCATCACTGTTGGACTCACACTTATTCCGCAAGCTATGGCATACGCAGCTTTGGCAGGACTGGAACCACAGGTAAGAATTTAAGCCCCAAAAATGTGTTTAATGTTCATTTAGGTGGCATTTTGTAATTTGAAAATACTTTCAATCTACTTTCTGGTTGCAGAAGTATTGAGCGCTATGTTTGAAGGCTCGTAACTTCTGCAAACATAGAGACACTGATTTGTTTTGCCATAGAATCTACCAGAAGTACCTTCTCATGATGGTAAACTATAGACAGCTTCAATAGCTGTGCTTTAGTCAATAAATTGGGGCTATTTCTTTAAATTTTCTTCGTTTATACTGTAATATACTATTGTTTTTGTTTTACAGTATGGTTTATATTCATCACTATGTGGTGGTGTCATCTATGCAATCTTTGGTACTGTACCAGAATTGAATATAGCACCAACTGCATTGCTATCTTTGATGACACTCTCATATACCAGTCATGTTGAATATGGCAATGTTCCTGCTACAATTTTGCTGTGTTTTTTTGCTGGACTCATAGAACTATGCTGTGGCTTGCTTCATTTAGGTATGTATAATTCAGTTGTCAATTTTCGTTGATTAGAAACGTCAAATGAAGTAAAATGAGGCATCTTAGTGAAGTGCAAGTTGCTCGTGCTGTCGCCCTTATTCAGCATGGCCACTCTATTCTACATGTTAGCAGGGACCTTCGAGTTTCTCCTTCTGTTATTCAGCGTTTATGGAGTCGGTCTCGGGAGACTGACCAATATGTTAGAAGACCTGGACAAGGTCGAAATCGAAAAACTACTCAAAATCTAGACCGATTTCTTGTCCTTTCCTCTCTACGTCAGCGTACTGCCACAGCACGAGACCTCCTAAACGACCTAAGACGAGCACATGGAATAGAAATTTGTGATCAAACTGTTAAAAACTTATTAAAAGAAGCGAATTTGAAACCAAGAAGACCTGTCCGCGCACTTATGCAGCATCACAAAGCAGGTTTGCTCTGGATCACAGAGATTGGCAATTTCGTCACTGGACGCCTGTACTGTTTACAGACGAGTCCTGTTTCGTTTAACTCGTTGCGTCGGTCGAGTACGTGTATATAGACGTCCTGGTGAACGCTACGTGACGCAGTCGCTACTATACAGGAAGTGGATAGATTTGGTCGTAGATCTGTGATGGTTTGGGCTGGAATCAGTATAGACAACAGAACTGATCTTGTTGTGGTTCCTGGTAGACTAAATGCCATGAATTACGTCGAAAACATCTTGGAGGACCATGTGGTGCCTGCTGCATATGGCGTCGGTCAAAATTTCATCCTAATACAGTGTAACTTAGTTAATTTTTTTGAGCAGTGTATTATACGTATTTTGTATACAGGGTGTATATTAAATGAGTGCAATAATTTCTAGGGGTTATAGATCTTCATAATTGGAGTAAAAAATTCAAACACGTTTTTTTCTCAAAGTGACACCAGTATTGAGTAATTAATTATTGAAAATGCAGAATTTGACGCCGCACGTTTTTAGAAAGGGTAGCAGCGACTTGACCTAGAGCCTGTGGCGAAACAGCTGAGCAAGGGGAAGTCCCGTGTGTGCTTTACTTTACGCTCTGCAGTTGTTTCTGTTTATCGGGTTTCTTGGTAGTTATTTTGTGGTTTTGTGTTTCAAAATGGACAATTTTAATAGTGGTGAGTACGTGGACATGTTATTTGTTTATGGTGAATGCAAAAAAAATGCAGCGGCCGCTCAAAGACTATATTCGCAACGATTTAGAAACCGGCGCGTCCCTAATAATCGAACTTTTGTTTCCGTGATTCAACGGTTAAGGAATAGTCCTGTAATAAGTCAGATTACGATTTAAGTTGGTATTTAACAGACGCTCGGAGTGGCGCTGCAGTCGCGCCAGGTTTACTGCGCAAACATCTGGGGTTTTGGCGCCAAGGTGTCTGGGAAGATGTAAAGAGACAAGCAAGCAGCCTCTTTGGCATCGGGCTTTGAAGGTAGACGGTCGTGCGTCAAAACGCGCGCCCAAGCGTAGGGCCCCAATGGGGGCCAAGTTATAGAAACTGTGCTGTCTCGTGTTTCTTGTGCTCAACCGAAATAATAAGGTATTTATTCGTTGTCTGTACTTGCTGATTTGTCCATCTCTGCCAAATTAAGAATATATCATGTTTAGGGTTAGCATATTCAAATTCCGTGTAAGCAGTTCTGCATTGTTGTATATATTTTTGTTAATAGATTTTATTGTGGTTTTCTTCGGCATATTCATTTTAGAATAATATAAACCTGTCCCTTTTATAGTAAAGTATTTAGCCTTGCATATAGTGGTTAATAATTAGTGAGTTCAAACGTCTCTGACAAAGTCTCAGAGAAAGAACTCTTTGATGCTTCCGTAAGAGAGAGATAATTAATTCACGCTACCGTAAGATTAGTTTGTTTAAATCAGTTAGTAGCTGTGATTGAAAATGGCGGACCAAGCGTCGCTTGAGGCGAGTTACCCCCCTTCAGTTTAGAGTTGATTAAAGTATAATAGTAAATATTGAGAAGGGTGTCCGCCCCATCACAGTCCTGCTCGGGTATTTTTGCCTAACCATGGAGGAAGAGGCCGTCCACGCGATCGTAATATGGTAAATACCGAAGAACAAATCTTGCACATGGTCCACGAAGATGATCGACGAAGCACTAGAACAATTGCTCGACAAGTTGGAGTTTCCCACGGGATAGTGCACAGAACACTTCGTGAAAACTTACTTCGGGTATATCGGGAAACGCGTGTACAAGATTTGCTCCCACAGGACTATTTACAGAGGGTCATCTTTTGTGAGTGGTTTCGTGGTCAATGTCAAACCAATGAAAACTTTCCTAATTTGGTACTTTCCACTGATGAAGCGACATTTACCCGAAACGGAATTTATAACAGCCGGAACATGTGCCACTGGGCCTAAGAAAATCCGCGAATTATACGACGTACCAATTTTCAGTACCGATTTGCCATTAATATCTGGTCCGGAATTATTGGTAATTGTTTAGTAGGGCCAGTGGAACTGCCGCCCCGTCTTAATGGTGAAGAATACTTGCATTTTTTACAAAACACACTACCAGGTTTGTTAGAAAATGTGCCGCTTAATGTTCGCCGTGAAATGTGGTTTATGCACGACGGTGCTCCTGCACATGAGAGCCGCATTGTAGTGCAACATTTAAGTGAAACATTTGGTGAAAAGTGGATAGGGATTAATGGACCAAGACGGTGGCCAAGTCGTTCTCCAGACTTGAATCCTCTGGATTTCTATGTCTGGGGTTATTTAAAAGGATTAGTGTATAAGACGGAAGTAAACAATGAAAATGAATCCGTGAGCGAATTTTCAATTGTGCTGAAATTGTGCGCGATGACATTCAACGCCGCTCTTTATGTGCGAATTGGAGGCGCCGGGCAGAAGCGTGTTTGGATGCAAACGGTGTGCACTTTGAGCAGTTTCTTTAAAATTTTTGGTAAGTTTACTGTTAAATCATTGAATACATCGTTATTTATACGCATTTCGTGAGCTCCGCGTGCTACAGATAGGTGCGGGCTAGTTTTCGACGGAGTACTACACATTATGAAAACATGTGGGTAGCGGCAATTGTATTTTCAACTGCAAAATTTTGAAAAATTTTATTAAGATTTTTTGTTCCTCATATTGAGTTACATCACCCCTCCAAATTATTGCACTGAATTAATATACAATCTTGTATAGTCTTGTATAAGAACTACATAAAAGACAGCTTCTTATTGTGTTTGTAGGTTTTCTTGTCGATTTTGTCTCAGCTCCAGTTGTGGCTGGCTTAACATCAGCTGGTGCCATCCTGATAGCTTCTGCGCAAGTAAAAAACTTACTTGGTCTTCACTATACAGCAGAGAAATTCATTGACATCTGGAGGAATGTTGCTCTTCACATCCATGATACCAAAATAAGTGATGCTGTACTTAGTGTTTGTTGCTGTTTAATTCTCCTCAGTTTAAGGGTAAATACCTACAAGTTGTGTGTCATCTATGGTGCTAGCGAACAAACTGATTCTCCAGATGACTTATATATGGATATTGTTACAGAAATTGAAGGACCTAGGCTCACCACCGGTTTGCGGTACCAAAGAGAAACGAAATGAACATCTCAGGTTTCTCAAAGTGCTCATATGGTTTACCTCAGTTGGAAGAAATGCTTTTATTGTTATTGGTTCAGCAGTTCTGGCTTATTTATGGACTGAAGACGGAAAAGAGATATTTTCCCTATCAGGTAGGTTTGTATCTTTATTTCCCCAGCTGTTTACGTGTTTTGGACAAGTTGTACCAACAACCCCTTCGTGGGGGGTGGTTTGGCACAACAGCAGCTTGTCATGTATGAATGCAAAATAAGGACAAAATAGTATAGAAATTTGACAAGCTTCCGTTGTGTCAAACAACCCCCACGAAGCGGTTGTTGGTACAACTAACCTAAACGATAAATCCATCATTTTATGTTTGTTTTTTAGGAAGAGTACCATCTGGGTTGCCGAACATTTCCATACCACCCTTCCAAATCACAGTGGACAACCAAACTTATACTTTTGTCGACATGGCGAAAGAACTAGGTTCTGGAATCATCGTACTGCCTTTCATTGCAATTTTAGCTAATGTTGCTGTAGCTAAAAGCTTTGGTAAGACGTACATTCATAAGAAGAAGTTAGAAATAACTAACATTCATGGTCAATATCTTGCCAACATGTCTATACTTATCTTGAACATACCTCTATTGATGCACAGTGTGCAACAAAAACTTTCATCCCGGGAAATTTTGGCTGATAATGATTCTTTATGACCCCCTGAACATTTTCACAAAGGCGTCTTTCTAGGTTAGCTCGAGTAAGCGAGATATTTGCAAATTTATTTTTAATTTAATCATAATTTTAGTCCATTCACATGGTGCCAGGAAAAAATATAGAAGTTTTGTTTTTCTATCATTCTATATGTTTTTTGGGGAACCGAGTCCGAATTTCAACTTCACTACTTCCCACGGCCGTTCACTAAAAATTCAGTAGAGACCATGGGGCGCCGTTACATATGGGCAGGGGGGGGCGCTTGCCCCCCCCCCCTGGATTTCGAACCCAACTACGCGAAAAATGAAAAAGACAGGAGTGGGCGAGAAATTTGTCACAATTGAAGACCGATAAATAGATCTGATCGATAAATCGGTTATTATCATATCAGATGGATCTTTTGATCATAGATCAGGTGGATCTCGCATATCAAACCGAATTGAAAGCTGTGTATTTATTTAACAGACAGGCAAGTCGCCGCCCGGCCTGCATGTAAAATATTTTCGCAGCTAGGCTTGAAAGTTATTAACTAAACGCCTAGCGGGCAATTAGCATCTTTCGTGTCCCTACAAAGATGCAAAAATGACATTTTCGCATAGTGAAGGATGAAAATAAAATTACTAGATAAATGATGACTATTTCGATTATTATCGGCTATTGTCACCAATGTCAGTTTTATTAGATATTGCGATATTGCCCTCTCGTAACAGTCGCGAAAGAGCCAAAAGATGACAAGATACGGTATCTAAATTTTGCGCTGCAGCCCAAAATAAGTATTGTTGTATGCACTTTTATTTGATCGTACTTATTAGTTTCCATTACTTCACAATTTTTGGCACTGCTGAGCAGTTTATCTTAATTACACTGGGTGTTAAATTAATAAGCGTAGAATATATAGATAAGGTATATTAGTCAACTTTTGGTAGTAGACAAAATTTTGATAACGAACTCATGTCTAGATAGACGCCGTTTAGGAACTGCAGAGCGCCGGAATATTGTACCAACTTCAGAAATTGCTTTAGGAAAGTAGGTTGTATAAAGTAACTATTTTAAAATCAAATAATTTAAAAAGATTTATAGATAATCCATTATTGGCCAAAATTGGTACTAAAATTACAAAACTTCGGTTAATGAAAAGGGAGTTTCAAAGTTAAATAATAAAAAATTTCAGACAAAAGTTATTTGGTATTAAAAGGGCCATCCATGACAAAAGATTCTCTATGCTGTTTGTACTATTGGTACCATTTTATGACTCTCTCCAGCGTTGACACAATACATTTCCGTACATGAGTTCGTTAAAAAGTTAGTAGTTGACCTAACATTGTCGCCTTAAAAGTGTTCAAGTATAATAGTAAAATAAAAAAATATTATTTCGTCGTCGATTATCCTTAACACAGAATTTTCAAATTAATCCACTTTTCTCTACATTTAGTCATTATTTCTCGTTAACGAGGTAAATTTGAAAATCATATTGATGCCTTTTTATTGTTTATCAAATTGTTATTAAGATCAGATTCTCGATGACCACGAGCTAGAAATTATTATAGGAAATTAACAACAATTTTCTCCTAACGTATTAAAAGGTAATAAAAAGGCTACAATATTGGTTGAAAATTATACAAAATCTTAAATTCTAGAATAAGAGTTTAATGATTCAGAAACAAAATATATTTACAAACAATTATTAATTAATAGTATATTATTTGACGAGCACATAACTAAGGATATAAATCGCGGGCACGAAGTTTATACGCGAGCCGTAGGCGAGCGTATAAACATGCGAGCGATTTATATCAGTTGTGTGCGAGTCGAACACAACGTTTTATCTACGACTCATAAATTCCATTTTATATCAAATCTTTTAAATGTATTTGTCAATGGTGGCGAGGCGAAATGTCAAATAAATGTCATCCACGTAGGTTTAGACTGACTTTGACAGTACGTTCGTATAATGATGACAGTTCCTTCAAATAATGAAGTCATTATTTGAACGAACTGTCATTATTATACAACGCTAGTGTCATTATAATCATTGGCGCGTATCATGATGGGGATTATATAGTCATAGAGATACGTATGCAATGAACTTATTATATGCGAGTCGTTGATAAAAATATTAATCCCACATTAATAAACGCTAGAAAGACTTGAAATTCAACGAATATCAATATATAATAAGTAAGTGTTGTCGAGCATACAGGGATCACGACCATGGATGGCTATTAACACACAAAAATGTGAACAAAAACATTTCACTACCTCAAAGCGATAGAGATTTTTCAGAGTGTATGCAAAATAACACAAAACGAAAATGCTGCAAAACAGTTAATGGCATAGTCCTTAATATTACGTCACCATTTAATACTAAAAAAAAGATTAGCCCCCCCCCCTGGAACATTTTCAAACGGCGCCCATGGTAGAGACCTATATTATTACTATAATAATATACTATAATAATAGTAATAAAGCCTCTTAATGTGTTATGTTATTTTTTATTCTCTTCGACTTCGCGGCTTCGCTTAGATTAATATGACATAATATGTATATCAACCCAATTTCGCGGCTACACGGTTTGGCCAAAATAAGTGATTAAGATGTGCAATTTGTAGGGAAATTAATGTAGTTTTAGCACAATCAGCCTTTTTGACTAACTTAAAAACTGGTTTTTACAAAAAGTAGGAAAATTCTCCCTTCTTTCAGCGCGCTCTAGCGGCCAAACCGTTCAACCAAAAATGCATTTCAGGAGTGCTCTTATAGGACATTTAATGTACTTTATTTTGTATGTAATGGTCTACCTCGAAAAGTGCATAGTTTTATCACTGTTTCGCAAAAAACTGGAAAACGGTCAAACATTTTTAGTTTTTTTGCGATTTTCGTTGGGAAGCCACATCCGTGGGAAGTAGCGAAGTTGAAATTCGGATTCAGCACCCCAATCAACATATAGAAAGAGAGAAAAAAATTCTATATTTTTTTCCTGGAACAGGCACCCTCGGAAACGATTTGACTGGACTATTTTGCCATAGTATACAGAGTGTTTTCTTATCCGCTTATTCGAGCTAACCTAGAAAAACGCCTTAGGGGATGTGTTAAGGGAGTCATATAGAATCATTACTAGCTAGAATTTCCCGGGAGCACAGTGTTATCTTAACAAATATTGATTTTTAGCTAAAGGTAAAGTCTTGAACGCCAGTCAAGAGATGACAGCTGTTGGTATTTGCAACTTGGTTGGCTCATTCTTCAGTTCAATGCCTGTAAACGCGTCATTTTCAAGAGCTGCTGTCAACAATGCCAGTGGCGTACGGACACCATTTGGTGGGATATACACAGGTGCAACTTATCTGGAATTGCAACATAGAATTGTTGCTTAATGTTTATGAAAAATTGCAGGTATCATGGTATTGTTATCTCTGACATTCCTGACACCATATTTTACGTACATTCCGAAGGCCACGCTAGCATCTGTCATTGTGTGCGCAGTTATTTTCATGGTTGAGGTCACCATATCGAAGACCATATGGAAATTGCATAGTAAGTAGACTTAAGGTGCGTTTACACTATAGACAGATAGAAAAGAATTCTTGTTTTTAAGAATTATGTTCTTTTGAATTTATTGTTTTGCATCAAAACCTATTACTTTGACGCCAACAATATTTACTTCATTGAATACTCGGTTTCGGGAGACTGGCCAATATGATAGAAGAGCTGGACAAGGTCGAAATCGAAAAACTACTCAAAATCAAAACCGATTTCTTGTCCTTTCCTCTCTACGTCAGCGTACTGCCACAGCACGAGACCTCCTAAACGACCTAAGACGAGCAGATGGAATAAAAATTTCTGATCAAAGTGTTAGAAACAGATTAAAAGAAGCGATTATGCAGCATCACAAAGCAGGTTTGCTCTGGATCACAGACATTAACAACATCGTCACTGAACGACTGTACCGTTTACAGACGAGTCTAGATTTCGTTTAATAATTTTGTCCAAATCGTTTCCAAATCCAAAAGAAGTGGACACGTATTTATTTTTTTTCAAAATTTTGATTTTTAATGGTGCCTATCTATGCATCAAACTTACATAAGAAAATGCATGGGAAAAAGACATTTTTTGGTATTTTTCGAATAATTCTTCGGGGTTTGGAAAAACTTAAGATTAAAGTTATAGGACTTGTAGAGGAGTTTCCAATGAAGAATTTAAGCTATTATACATATGGCTTTGACGCCCCCAACCCACCCCCACAGTGCCCTGAAAACTACCCTTAAATGAAAAAATTTAGATTCTTCGGAAAATTGACCCTTCTAATTATTTCATTCTCTTTTTTCTCATAGAAGTCATTATTATAAGTCTAGTGGGATGCCTATAAACATTTGTCAGTTAATTTCCATTTGTTTAAACAAATCTTTAGGTGTTTAAATAATTCGTTTTTCTCAAAAATCCGTCTGAATTCTGTTTTCTGAGTTCGAAATGGCAGTTTATTATCTTAGAGTGATATTATTCATTAAAAAAAATCCTCCTATTGTTTAAACAAAAAATTATTATTCATTTTCAACTGTTTCCTAATTATGGTAGAAAATTTAATATTTTTAAAAGAAATGTAACTCCCCAATTTCCCGAAAAAAGGATTTTAAATAAATTCAATTTTTTCGAATAAATGATATAGAAAACGAATTATATTTGACTTAATAATGATTTGAACCAGGTCCCAGGTCCTTGGTTCAAATCCAGGTTGTGGCTGTAATTTTTAATTTATTTTAAAATTTACATACCACCCGTATATCACCATTCTGCATTTGTATAATATTTTATTATTTAAACAATGGAAATTATCCCAAAATATAAATGATGTCACTTGACAATAACAGTTGACCAGACCGATCTAAAAAGATGAATGTTAGGAGAATCGCAAATAAATTGTTTAAACAAATGGAACTTGTTTAAACAAATATGGGTTTATTAAACTAATAACATAGGCAAGATACCTCGAACATGAAATTTATAAGTTAATTTCACAAAAAAACCTGACTTCTACCATAATTAGAACAACAGTTGAAAATTAATAATCATTGATAGTTTAAACGATAGGAAGAATTTGTTTATTGAATAATGTCACTCTAAGATAATAAACTGCCATTTCGAACTCAGAAAACAGATGTCCGACGGAGTTTCGAGAAAAGCGAATTATTTAAAGAAATGGAATTTGTTTAAACAAATGGAAATTACCTGACAAATGTTTATAAACATTCAACTAGAGTTATAGTAATGATTTCTATGAGAAAAAAGAGAATGAAGTGATTAGAACGGTAAATTTTCTGAAGAATGTACATTTTTGATTTAAGCGTAGTTTTCAAGGCACTGTGGGGTGGGTTGGGGGCGTCAAAGTCATTTGTATAATACCTCAAATTCTTCATTGAAAAGTCCTCTACAAGAACCATAACTTTAATCTTAAGTTTTCCCAAACCCCGAAGAATTATTCGAAAAATACCAAAAAATGTCTTTTTCCCATGCAATTTCTTACGTAAATTTGATGCATCGATAGGCACCATTAAAAATCAAAATTTCGAAGAAAAAATAAATACGTGTACACTTTCTTTGGACCACCCTAGTGTATATAAATGTCCTGGTGAACGCTACGTGACGCAGTCGCTACACAGAAAGTGGATAGATTTGGTCGTGGATCTGTGATGGTTTGGGCTGGAATCAGTATAGACAACAGAACTGATCTTGTTGTGGTTCCTGGTAGACTAAATGCCATGAATTACATCGAAAATATCTCGGAGGACCATGTGGTGCCTGCTGCATATGGTGTCGGTTAAAATTTCATCCGAATGCAAGACAATGCAAAGCCACAAATATAATTCCTTCACTCAACAGAATAATAATTATTATTATTAGTGTAAACGTACCTTTTCAGCGAATATTTGAAAACCCTCATAAAAAAAACAATATTTTTATCTTTTAGAAATTGATGCAGTTCCTATGATTATAACATTCTGTGCATGCTTATTTCTGGGTATAGAAATAGGTATTCTTATAGGAGTGTTTGTTGACTTACTTCTGCTACTATTTTATATAGCACGGCCAAGAATTGATGTACAAAGGGTTATTGTAAGTTTTTCCAGTATTCATAATATGCAAACAATGTTTTCGTTTTGTAATTTTTAAGATTGAAGGCAACGAATATTTGAAAATTACACCAACATCTTCATTGTATTACCCATCAGCTGAATTTATAAGGGAAAGGGTGTTGAAGAATCAACCTTTGATAGAAGCTGGAAAAGCTGGAAAAGCTGTCATCATAGACTGCTCTAGGATAGCCAAAACTGATTACACTGCTGCCAAGGTGAGACCACAGTAGAAAACTAGGATTGTATGTGTTTAATTTTAAATTTGCTTGCAGTGTTTGGGCTCTTTAGCTGAAGATTTACAAAAAGCTGGAAAGACCATAGCTTTTTTGAAGCTGGAACCTCAATTGTCGAAATTATTGACAAGGACCTGCAGGAACTGTATTTTTGCCTTCACAGATGATGCTTTATCAGAAATGTTAAGAGGTAAGATTGTATACAGGCTGTCCCAAAACTCAACGTCATGACCTTAGTAATAAGTCAAACATAGTGGTTACACGTTACATAAACTAAGAAATCCTCAACACTTTAGATGTACTATAGCTTGCTACGTGTATGCTGATATTCAGTAAACTATTTATTGCGCATATACACTGTCGCTCATGGAAGTTCGAACACATAGTAGACATATAGGAAATAATAATAAATGTTCTGATAACGTAGCAATAGGCACCTCTATTTCTACCAAATAGCTAACACATTCTTAACGTTGATTTCCAGTAACATACGACATCATTAAATGTGCTAATTTTAAATAATTTTTATATTTAATTATTATGCAACTGCTTTTGTAACAGGTTGTTGGGAATTTTCTAGTTTCCATTAAAAAGGATTAAATACGAAATAACAAATAGAGTCATAAATACTGCATCTCAGACACATGTTGCGACCCCATATTTACCAGATTTTTGCATCAAATGCTCGAATTCGTATTCAAACGAGTCTGTGCCTGCAATCTGTAGTTTGCACAAGATAACTCTGTCACGCGGAAGACATCATGCGACGCGGAAAGCCAACAAGCAAGGAACAGCGTTCTGTAATTATCGCTTTTCATCAGGAACGATTGTCAGTTCGTGAAAATGCAAGCAATAAGTCAACGATAAGTGAGTCAACGATAAGTGACACCAATATGAAGAAACATGGAATTTGGATGACGTGTTCGGCCGGGACTATCACGAATAATTTCCCAAGCGGATGAAGAACGATTAAAATTAATTTTTAAGCGAAACAGAAAATTGACCGCACCTAAAATCACCTCTGAAGTCAATCGCGATCGTGAAAGACCGATTTTCGTAAGCACAGGGAAACGACGTCTCCAAGCGGAGAATCTGCATGGACGCGTTGCCGTACGAAAACCATTGCTTCGTCGGGAAAAACGTCAGAAACGACTTCAGTGGGCACGAACACATCGAAGTTGGACAAATGAAGACTGGAAACAGTAGTGTCTGACGATTTTCCCGACCAAACAATGGTTAGCGTACGGCAACGCGTCCATGCAGATTTTCCAGATTTGGTCTTTCACGATAGCGATTGACTTCACAGGTGATTTTAGGCGCGGCCAATTTTCTGTTTTGCTTAAAAATGAGTTTTAATCGTTCTTCATCCGCTTGGGAAATTATTCGTGATAGTCCCGGCCGAACACGTCATCCAAATTCCATGTTTCTTCATATTGGTGAACAGTGTCACTTATCATTGACTCAATTATCGTTGACTTATTTCTTGCGTTTTCACAAACTGACAATCCTTCCTGAAGAAAAGCGATAATTACAGAACGCTGTTCCTTACTTGTTGGCTTTCCGCGTCGCATGATGTCTTCCGCGTGACAGAGTTATCTTGTGCAAACTACAGATTGCAGGCACAGACTCGTTTGAATACGAATTCGAGCATTTGATGCACAAATCTGGTAAAAATGGGGCCGCAACATGTGTCTGAGATGCAGTATTTATGACTCTATTTGTTATTTCGTATTTAATCCTTTTTAATGGAAACTAGAAAATTCCCAACAACCAGTTACAAAACAGCATAAATGTTGCATAATAATTAAATATAAAAATTATTTTAAATTAGTACATTTAATGATGTCGTATGTTACTGGAAATCAACGTTAACAATGTGTCCGCTATTTGGTAGAAATAGAGGTGCCTATTGCTACGTTATCACTTAGCGTTTTTACCAAGGTCATATTTATATGTATAATCTATATTGATTTGACTTGAAATTAATAATTTGAATTTATTTTTGTAGAAAGAAGAAACTCGGATATTATTAACAGCTACAAGAGTATACAGCTAACAAACGGAAACGTACCAACGATATTTGAGACTGTCGACACAAAGTTATAACGCAACAAACAATTATTATTTAAATTATAGACCTAAATTAATTTAATAAATTATAATTAAGCTTAAACCCGAAAAGGTATACATATTTATTTATCTTAAACCGTTAAAACTTACAGTACTTACGTAGAGAATTCAAAATTATGACATACCTTTTCGGGTCGCCCTGTATATGAATATTTATGTATACAAATTGCAGCTGTTATGTTTACAATAGGCTAACAATAATAAAATCTAGTGAAACCAATTCTGTGCCTTCGCCTTGGTTAATAAATGTAATCTCAATCAATTAAATCAGATATTAAGCTGTATAAAGTCTACACAGTGATGTGGCCAATCAGCGCTCAGAACTTGTGTGCGCGATCGATAAAACTGCTAGTGTAAGCTCCAGTTGGGAACGAAGTAGGCTAAATATAACAGCCGCACAACAAAACATGGACCTGAACGTTTATGCTGCAGAAAAACTAAGATAACCTATAAATATTCGAAGTTGTAAGTAGTTTTCTGGTTATTATTAATATTATTATGAATTATGACACGTGAATTACGCAAGTATTAAGTATGTTATCGGTAAATATACAAGGAAACACGTTGGCAAGCAAGTATTGCATATCCGTTTTATTTACAGACGATACAGTGCTTATTTTAAGGTTAGTTTGTCTCATTTCATTCCGTTGAAGAAATTCCATATGTCCAGAATTTAGAAAAACAAAATTAAACGGTTTAGACCAAGATTAATAGATTAATAACAGACTAGATATAATAGTACCTAGCCTAAATTTCCCATAAAAACTACAATTATTTATTAACTTTATTAGAGTAGAAGTTACACTAGGGTCATTCCGCGAATTTTTAATTTTAGGTTAGCTAAACCAAGAGATCGCTGTGCTGGTAACGACCGTCACGGCTAATTTAAAAGGGTTTTCATAAAACTTATCAGTTTGAACATCTATCTACAACAATTCTAAAAGATGAGTCGTCTTTTTCTTATATTCTTGCATCAAAATAATAATAAAAGCCCCCATTGCTTTTGTATAGTCGTTAAACGGGCGTGACGGGTGTGACACGTTACTGCGGAATAACCCACAACTAGGAGTTTGGCATTTTTGAAAAAACACTATAAAAATTTGTTTTCTCGGTGTACCTCAACCCGTGGAGATATACTGTATATTTATTTGTAAGAAACATCCAGTTTGAACATTTAAAATTTCACTGGTAGTTTTCCTCGTCATTTTCCTAACCTAATTTATTTGTCAATATTTTCGTACTTTTGAATTTTTAATGTAGGTATCAGTTTCAAATAAACAAATATTTTTTGTTGTGACCAAATCGTCAAAAATAATGTGTTTATTTGAATTAAAACATGTAAAAAACTGAATTCTTTCTTATAAACAAAATTCTATGTACGTTAATAAAATATTTGTTTAGCGCCAATATATTTTTTTTAGAAATGTGTTCTTTAATTCAACGCTGTTTTTTCTCGCTGTGCACGTAGGTATATATATATATATATATATATATATATATATATATATATATATATATATATATATATATATATATATGCTACGGTTAAAGTGATAAATGTGGTTTGTATTAATAATTACCGGCTATTATTAATAATAACCGCATCATTTGGTCAATGTGATTAGAAATACTTAAATAATCACATGGACCGGCTATTATTAATAATTTCCTAACGGTCACGGTAAAAGTGAAAAAACGTTACTTTTTACAAAAAATCTTTTGTATACAGTCTTCAAAGAAGTTAGCTAAGTTATTTTGATTACTATGTAAGCTATTATATTTATTTACTCGACGCAAATCATCAGTACGGCTAGCCCAATGACCAAAATTACGAATAATACAAAACATTGATAATACAGAATGTTTTCGTTTGTCTCCCTTGTACTTTAGAAACTACTGGATATAATTGGTAATGATATTTGGTATACACCCAAGGACGGCTCAATGACGTAAACATAAAAAGAACATTTTATACAGTATTAAAAAAAGTTAACTTTTTATTATCAATATCACCCATTTTATATTTAATGCATGTGGGTAGTTTTTTTGTAAATGTACAATTACAATTTATTAAGTAAATTCTCAAATCCCAATTATCTTGAGATTTTGCGCATTTAATAATAATTTTTTCAATATTGTATTTTCATGCAAATACATGCAAGAATAGGCGAGACTAGTTTACATAGATGTTTTTACATAAATTGCACCGCACAAATGATACAAACATTTTTGTATGGTTCTGTTCCTAACACGGTATTTTTACATTTGGTGTTTGACAGTACTATTTTATAAATAAAAGATTAAACATTGTAACAACTTGCCCCAATCTTCCCTACATTAGGTTGTCCATTACCTATACCTACCGTAAGCATATCTAATGTCTGACGGATATAATCTATTTTATAAGGCGGTTATTATAAAAGTGTTTATCACCAACAAAAAAAAAGGACTTTTAAATACATTATTTATTTAGATATATGAAAAAATATAACAATAACAAGAACACCATAATTCTCAAGTCCAGGAATCAGTTTAAAAATAAAATATATTCTTAATAAATAAAATTAACAGTAGGTAACTCAAATAAAATCTGTATCACATTTGTGCACTTACAAATCAAAACTAAACATAGTAAATAATAAAATAAAAATAAAATACAGGTACAGTTCACATTTGTGAACAAAACAAAAGAGGATGACGTCCTATTGTTACATACTTTATCTTGCTTCATTTTTACAATAAATGGTGTAATTGTTGTACTACAAAAAAAAAATAAAGGTCTAGAAGGACTTTTGTATTCAAAATTAAATATAAAACATTTTTGAAAGTTTTGTATTAAAAAGATAATAAATAATAAGTTATAAATAAAAATAATTTTTCTTGCCACAAATTGCAAAATACAGAAGCACTATGTACGTATGCACTGGCAGAATAATATAAACCGAGTTTCCAATTTATTACTTACTTAGCTTTTAAGAATTGCGCAAATAAGCTTGGCCCAAAGAGTTACACACTCGTGCATGCAATTAGTATGGATTGGCATCTTTTAGTCTCGTTTTGATAATCTTCCTTATTTTAGTCATGAGTAGTAACTAAATAAGTTAGTCAGGAATAACGTCACTAAAGGCCCAACACTGAAAACCCAATGAATAGATTCGTTGTGTGGCGATTATGTAGATACAGAATCCCAAATCTGAGGCTCTATTATATTGTAGCATCACCTTAATGCAATATCGAATTGAAATATATCACATTGACCACAGCATGCTGGAAATTATTAATAATAGCCGGTTCATGTGATAAATTCTTCACTTTAACCTCGCCACTTGGCTATTATTAATAATAACCGGTAATTATTAATAATAACCTATTTATCACTATGACCGTAACATATATATGTACACAATTAATTCTTAGGAAAAGCAACCTTCGAGAAAAGTTAGGTAATATATTTTCGATATGTGCAAGAAAAACTAGATTAACCCAGATTGTGATATCAAAGTAATGAGTAATGTAATGACCTAAGCCTAAAATTTTCGTAGACGCAATATTGCACTCTCATGTTTCTGCCTTAGGTATAAAGCAATAGGAACCTCCACTTGATAGTCAATTCGTAGATATCAAAATATGTACTACGTCATTTACATTGCATAAAAAGTGACCTAATATCTACGGCACGTGCTTCATTTTGAAAGTATACTGGTTTGAACATTGCTTTTCTTGAAAAAAAATTAAAGCTCATTCAACCTTCTGATACTGTGTTGCCACAATTGTATCTTTATTGCACAAGAAATGATAGAAAATTAATAAACAAAAACTGTTGCCAAACAAATCATATTTTGATTCAAATAAATATATTTTTAGTGTGAATACCTCATCCAACTGTATTGTTAGACGGCGCTGTAAACTCTCTCCTTACAGTTCGGCCTTATCTTGAGTATAAATAATAGACTGGTGAAAACCTACCGCTCAGTTTATGTCATGCGTCTGGCTAAATTGCTAAAAAAAAGGCCGTGTGATCGGCAGTATAGAGCACAGTGCATTCAGGTTCAAGTTCCGATTCCAAATCAGCGTACACTTTGCTACCCTAACCATGCCTATATGTAGGTCTGGGAAAACCAACCTCTGGTCGAGGATGTGCGACATCCCAAAAGGCGGTGACGTGTGGAGATTTTGCTCTATTGTACCCTCCGAAGAACCAATTATTGCAACCTTAAGAGGAATCACTAGAGGTAGTAGCGTACTACAAAGCAACACTACATAAAACCAAACATCCTGAGCTTAATTGTGTGTTAATAATCACGTGTAATACATTAAATTATAGATAAAGGTGTATTACACCGGGCACGAATGCCACTTTTTTTCATTTGCGTTCTTTTTTTGTTTTTTACCCTTGCTAAAGAAGCCAATAATTGGTAATTTTTGTTATTTTTTTGTTCCAAATCCGAACCAAACATCAAAAAAGCAATATTACAACATTTTGTATTGAGCCTTCATGAACTTGTGTAAAAAAAATGACAACAAAATATGCATGTTGTAATGATTTAACCGTTGCTTTTTTAAACATGTGAATGAGACGAGAATAACATATTTTATCGTCGTACGGTGCAGCCATCTGGTGGATAAACACCACATCATTTTCTTCGACCAATCAAATTCAAATGGTACAGTCTGAAGCAGCAGCATGAATACGTAGCCAGGGGAATCACAAATATTGAGCAATTTCGACCTAACAAAAATATTGATCGCATGTTGACACGGGAGGTGTAGCGGCGCCGCGCCCGGCAAACGAAAGCAATACGAAAAATAAATTTTACCGTGCTGGTGCTACGTAGATATATAGCAACGACTCGCTTATAAATTAGGACAGCATGTTCTTGCGGAAGTGTATGTGATCAACATGAATTGTTGAATTTCGACCAAAATAGTCTAGAAACCGAATACGAGAAATAATTTTTTGCCGTCCTGATGGACTCTACGCAGACAGCAAAGACCGAGTTATAAATTAGGAGCGCATGTTCCCGCGAGGGTTTATAGTGCAGTCCCCGTACGACACACGGAACGAAGAATAATCAACAACCGCAATACCTACTTACAATGTTACAACTACTAAATAATTAATAGGAGTTAAATAAATTATTACTAAGTAAATACAAGTAATTTAATTTTTAATCAGTCATTTATTTTTCGTCATAGAATTTCAAATATATTGGTATTTAGATTTAGAAAATAATATTAATACCAAACACTTGTCGCTTGGCAATGCATTCAGGGCAATCGCAATCTATGTAGGATGGTTGGCTTTAGTTCGACTTGTTGTACAACAGACGTAGAACAGACGCTAGAAATATGGGCAAATTAAAAAATCAGCTGCCTTTATGTGGCCCGCGTTCTAAGAAAATTAATAACTTGCGAGAGTACCTGCGGTAAGTGTATATGTAGATATTATACGTGTAGTGTAATTCTTCGCTAATTTACTTCGCTAGTTAATTTGGGCAATACTCTCTTATAGGTGTAAGCGTGCCGGATTACCATATATGGCAAAAAACTTTTATAAAGGTGTAAAATATTTGATATAATATATAATAAATGACTTATACATATACATAAAGCTGCCTGTTTTATCGAAATCGCTATTTTTGCTCATACCTACAATTGAAATTGAAGTACGTATACTACCAAGTCTATACATAGCAATAATAATTTTGAGGAAAATTTCAAAATGCAGTATCCAACTGTATCTAGAATTAAAATAGGAATATTATATTTACTAACACCTACTTGCGTCACCCGATAAAAATTTGAATTTTTATATGAGGTGTGTTTTACCTGAAAGTATCGATCTCTGCTAAGTACGAACGAGACATTCGAGATTATTGATGCACAAAGAAAACGTTAAATGGATTTAAATAAATATCTGAGTACGAATGCTTTCACGGCCAGAGTCATTTAAATTTAGGTGATAAATAGTTACCGGTTTATGCCGTGAGTAAAAATTCATAATTACAGTCTTCGCGAACCATGCTGTTCGCTTCTTCGGAGCTAACTGATAATTAGTTACTAATTCTAATAATAAATGTAAAGCAATAAATGATTTATGTAAGAAAAGCTGTCTGTTTTACTAAAACTACAATTCTTTTCAACATACAAAAGGTAAAATGTTCAACCATAGTTAGTAGTAAAATAGGAATGTTATAATAAAGTTATAATAAAAATTAATTTGTATCACTGTATTGTTTTGTGGAATTCTATTTATATTTAAAATATACAAGACAAGCATTTCAGAACATGCGATAGTCACATACACAAAATTATTAGGAAACGGTTCGGCACCAGTCGACACCGCACGGCCCCTTTGATCTTCGCCGCAAAAGAACGATACCTCCGTTCCCCTCATCTAATCAGTGCGTTGCTTGCATTTTCTGCGGAGTGTACAGTGGGCGCGGCTTGTTTCCTCCTCTCGCGCCTCATTTTCGTCGAACTTTTGAGGCCGGTGACTAACATTTACTCTTAAAATAACGCATTTTAACTCAACGAACAATGTGTGATGTTTAGTTTAGACAATGATGATTAGAGTATCGCCGAAATGTATGCCGTCATTCAAGAAACAACAAAGGACACCATCAAACCAATTAGAAACAATTTGCGCATATTGTTTTATTAAATTAGATAAGTCATGTGATTACTTAACAGTTAAGGTTAATTATTCCAGTGTGCATGAAGTGACATAAGCGTCATAATTTACAACACGTGAATTTAATTTTACACCAAAACTTCTACAGGGTTCTACAGAGCTTCTACAGAACATCTACAGGTGTTCCAATAAGAAAAAACGATATACTTAAACCATGAACTGAGTTCAAATATCGGCATTATCAGCAAAATATCAAGCATTTGGTATCATTGTGTCGGAAAAAAAGTTGCTGACTTTGATCATTAGGTCAATATTTTTTTCGATTTCCTTGCTTCTAACAACATTTGTACGCTACGAATTTCAACAAAATATCAAGTATTTGGTATCATTGTAATCGGAAAGATGTTTTCTATCGAATAATCATGGTGTGGTACCCGTGAAAAAAATGACTCACTGGCCAAAAACCAATTAAAGCACGCTAGAGGGCGCCAGTAATGCAATGTCGGCCAAAATCGATTTAGTTAGTGTTTATTTGTCAATTTTCGACTATTTTCACCAATTCATAGCCACCTAGATGAATACACAAAAAAGTTATTTTTTGCGTTGCCTTGGTGATAAAAATTGACGATCGATATGTTTTTGCGTTCAGAATGTTATCCTGATTGAAAATATCACACAAAGAATATAGGGTGCCATTTAAAATTTCAATGATGACGTCATTTCCGGAAAACCCGGAAGTCATATTAACCTCAAGAGTATCAAAAGAATGGCATTTTTTGTCTATTAACACTTTCCCAAATTTCATTCGTCCAGCTTTATAAACAAAAAATATAAACGGGAGTACCTATGGCGTGAGTCACCCAGTATAATTATTCTTTTATAATTTCAACTAAAATTTAGTATTAAAATCTTTTCGACATAACGTCAACCTATAGGTTACCTAGATAAATTTTGAGCTTGGTCCTTTTTAGTGATAACGTAATCTCTCTCATAGAGCTAGACGCTAGACTCTAGAGGAATGTATAGCAGTGGTCCAAGAATTTCCCTTGGTTGTCAACCTCACGAGTCCGGAATTCCGAAGCATAGACTTTTAAGAGACCACCGATATGTTTAGGTTTAGTCCGACTTTGGTTCTTGTACCGCGTACAGTACAGTCTCAAAGCTATTCAACGAAAGAACTTACGTACCAGTTTTTTTTTTAAACGCGAACGTTCACTTGGTTTAGTATTTTTTGTGTCTAGTGTCTGATGGAGCTGTAATAAATAAATAGAAAGTTACCAGAAGATCCCAAAAGAAGAGCAGTGTGTACAGTGTCAAGGTCGGTAATTTCTAATTTTAAAATATGTGCTGAAATAAGCAAAATTGTTAACTTTGTTTATTGTTACTTTCAATAGGAAATTTTCTAAACGTAACGTAATATTTTCGTAATAAATTTTGAATGTATACAGCTAATGTATTATGTCCATTATTACCGATATATATTATTAATTTTATTATACGTCTTATGTTATATTTTGTGGTTTATCTGAAACCGTCTAGACTGAAAACAAGACTGAAAACAAGTAAACACAATGATACGACTTTTATAATGTGGTGTCAAGTGCATTCAGATTATAATGCATATCAATCAATATACGTTCAATAGTTACAATAATATTAACAGGAAATTTGCAACTGCGATACATCGTACGATACATATCCCTTGAATTTAATAGTATTCCGACTATTTGTTAATTTTTAAGACCGAAATAAACATGATATTTTGCGCAGGTCGGCTTCCCTCGCTTGTGGGTTTTGGTGCGAGGCAGTCGAACGAGATGCGAAGTTTTGACGGGATCAGTGAATCCGTTTGAATCTGTGTTTGTAAAATATTGTTGGGTATAATTAATTGTACATCTAAATTCATTATTTATATTTAACTCGCACTACTATTCAAAATTCCGCAATTAAATTGTTGTGATCCTATCGTACTACTAGTAAATAATTTCCACTGTCCCAGCTACGTTTCCATTTACCGTTACGATTGACGTAGTGCGCGCCGCACGAAATTTATATCTTTCATATCAAATCGCTTTAAAAATTACTTAAAAATTATTATGCAATTCTTTTTCTACAGTCGCATTAAATAAAATATGACGATTGATTTGGGAAACAACGATCCCCCCAAATCGTTTCCAAATCCAAAAAAGTGGAGACGTATTTTTTTCGAAATTTTGATTCTTAATGGTGCCTGTCCAGGCCTCAAATTTACATAAGAAAATGCATGGGAAAAAGACAATTTTTGGTATTTTTCGAATAATTATTCGGCGTTTGGGAAAACTTAAGACTAAAGTTATAGGACTTGTAGAGGACTTTCCAAGGAAGAACTTGACCTATCATACATATGGATTTGATGCCCCCAACCCACCCCACAGTGCCCTGAAAACTACCCTTAAATGAAAAAATGTAGATTCTTCAGAAAATTTACCCTTCTAATTATTTCATTCTCTTTTTTTCTCATAGAAGTCATTATTATAAGTCTAGTGGGATGCCTATAAACATTTGTCAGTTAGTTTCCATTTGTTTAAACAAATTTTTAGGTGTTTAAATAATTCATTTTTCTCGAAAATCCGTCTGAATTCTGTTTTCTGAGTTCGAAATGGCAGTTTATTATCTTAGAGTGACATTATTCATTTAAAAAAATCCTCCTATTGTTTACACAATAAATTATTATTCATTTTCAACTGTTTTCTAATTATGGTAGAAAATTTAATATTTTTAAAAGAAATGTAACTCCCCAATTTCCCGAAAAAATGATTTTAAATAAATTCAATTTTTTCGAATTGATAACGAATAATATTTTACTTAATAATGATTTGAACCAGGTCCCAGGTCCCTGGTTCAAATCCAGGTTGTGGCTGTAATTTTTAATTTATTTTAAAATGTACATACCACCCGTATATCACCATTATGCATTTGAATAATATTTTTTTATTTAAACAATGGAAATTATCCCAAAATATAAATGATGTCACTTGACAATAACAGTTGGCCAGACCGATCTAAAAAAATGAATGTTAGGAGAATTGCAAAAAAAAAATTTTAAACAAATGGAATCTGTTTAAACAAATACGGGTTTATTAGCTAATAACATAGGCAAGATACCTCAAACATGAAATTTATAAGTTAGTTTCACAAAAAACCTGACTTCTACCATAATTAGAACAACTGAAAATTAATAATCATTGATAGTTTAAACAATAGGAAGAATTTGTTTAATGAATAATGTCGCTCTAAGATAATAAACTGCCATTTCGAACTCAGAAAACAGATGTCCGACGGAGTTTCGAGAAAAGCGAATTATTTAAACAAATGGAATTTGTTTAAACAAATGGAAATTACCTGACAAATGTTTATAAACATTCAACTAGACTTATAGTAATGATTTCTATGAGAAAAAAATAATGAAGTGATTAGAACGGTAAATTTTCTGAAGAATGTACATTTTTCATGTAAGCGTAGTTTTCAGGGCACTGTGGGGGTGGGTTGGGGGCGTCAATGCCATATGTATAATAGCTCAAATCCTTCATTGGAAAGTCCTCTACAAGTCCTATAACTTTAATCTTAAGTTTTCCCAAACCCCGAAGAATTATTCAAAAAATACCAAAAAGTGTCTTCCCATGCATTTTCTTATGTAAATTTGATGCATCGATAGGCACCATTAAAAATCAAAATTTCGAAGAAAATAAATACGTGTCCACTTTTTTTGGATTTTTTTTGGAAACGATTTGGGGGATCGTTGCTTTCTATCATCACAAAAATTGTTGCAATGCATTTTTGAACCACCCTAGTGCACATCCCCATAGCGGGCTAATATTTGTTACTGAGATATCCGCTTCCATGAAAATCTTGTACGCAACCTTTATTACACAAAAATCGAAGAAAATAAAAACGCCAATCTTTAGAAGATGCTCTAAAGGCAACCTGAACAAAAATTGAAAGTTTTGTGGCAAGCGGTTTACGAGGGAAAAAAATGGAACTACGAACGTTAATGTAAAAGTGTAAAAATCGGGGACCTTTTCTCATTTCTCTCGCGTTCATGTGTTATGTGTTATGTAGAAATGATTCAAGAGTATATACACTTTATTTAATTGTTTTTCCGTTCAGTAATTTTAGAGTTATGCGCCTTCAAACACAGGAGTCAATATTGTCGAAACGAGAGATGGCAGTTAGGGCGAATCTCTCGTACGGGGTCACATATGTAGGTCTATATCAACTTTCTATATTATTTCGTCCTTATTTTTCGTTCATACCTGACAAGCTGCCGTTGTGCCAAACAACCCCCATGAAGGGGTTGTTGGTGCAACTAACCTAAAAACACATTTTCTTTTTGGGATAAGATTTGTTGATTTCTAAATCACAAAATAAACCAACCATTACGCCATCATAAATTTACTAACATCTTTTTTAGAGTAAACTGTTTTTGTTTACGGTATGTGGAGGTCATTGGCGTATAAATAAACAATCATTTCTTGCACGGTGTACGAAATACTATAATTTATTATTATTAGAGATAGAGCACTAATACTAGTATAGATCGTTACGGTCTATAAGCACGAAACACTCATTTTTTTTTGTATGGAACATGTGGAAATGGTTGTAACTTGTTACATTATTTGCATAAAGTAGGTACCTGCTAGTTTGTTTATTTTAAATACTCTAAGAAAATCCCATAATAATTTGTTTAATCTGTTCAAATTATTACATATTGAACCTAATCTACAACTACATACTGATGTTTCATATATACAGGGTGTCTCACGGAACTGGTACATTAGCTGTTTCTCATGTTCTACTATTTCTGGAAACTTGAATTTTAGGAACGAGAATTTACTCGATCTGAGCTCTTCAGCTAAAATATCCTCAAGTTGACTGTCACGTCCGGTCACCGGAAGTCGGTATCAACTTTGTTATTTTAAATGGAATGATATAATTGTTATTTTATTTTTGGTTTCTACGTATCAAAATACATCATTTTTGATAATGTTCCCCTATACCTAAATATCACCATTTTTGAGTGTTTACTAATATTTTGGTGATTTTCGCGGTTATTTTAAAATTGTATATCTCGGTTATTATTGAAACTAGAAGTTTCATGATTGGTGATCCAAAACTAGAAACATAACCAAATAAGACGATGTTTAGTTCATCTTATACAGGATGTTCAAAATTTACAACACAGTAATTGAATTTTCAAACGTAAAAAAACATTTTCTTTCAAATGGAACACCCTGTATATCGATTTTCTTCCCTATCAATTAATATTAGGGTTCCCTATATCTATCTTTAATAGTTTTTGAGATTATGTCAATATAAAAGAATGCAGACTAAATACAAAACGATTTAGTCTTCATTTATAGAAATGTAACAACTTTGGAACAGCAGGAAAACAGAAAAATATTGAAAAGGTTTGTTAAAACTAAAACAATATATTTGGGATACCTAACTTAAACTAAAACTTAATTATATTGTTCGAAATGCTGCCCGTCCTGCTCCATTTTAAAACTCTTCGCTGTACTTTTGTCATCGTCGGTCTGCGGATTTCTTGTCGCTGAAGTCCATTAATGGCGGCTACTAATCTGTTAGTCAATTCTTCTGGAAACCTGACTTTACACATGACCCCAGAAATAAAAGTCTAATGGTGTTAAATCTGGTGAGCTTGGTGGCTACCGCCAGGGTCCCCTATTTCCGAACCACCTATCGTCAAACATCTGATTAAGTTTAATGGATACCACATGCGAACAATGTGCCGTTGCACCGTCCACTTGATAAAAGCAGTTGCGTAAAATATTGAGGGGAAGAGTTTCGCAATAATTGTTCACACAGTAAAATTTCTAAATATCTATCACTATTTAAATGATCGTTGTAAATACCGTATCTAATTTCGTCCCCCATTATTAAACGAGAGTATTCAAAATGGATTTAAAGAAAAAGTGACAATATCTCAAAAACTATTAAAGATAGATATTCCATTTGGAAAAAATGAGTTTTTACGTTTGAAACTTCTAATTATTGTGTTGTACATTCTGAACACCCTGTATAAGATATCATGATGACCTAAACATCCTCTTATTTGGTTATGTTCTAGTTTTGGACCACCAATCATGAAACTTATAGTTTCAATAATAACCGAGATATTCAATTTTAAAAATAACCGCGAAAATCACCAAAAAATTATTATAATCAAAAAAACCGAAAAATGGTGATATTTAGGTGTAGGGAAACCTTATTAAAAGTGATGTATTTTCATACGTAGAAACCAAAAATAAAATGAAAATTATATCATTCCATTTAAAATAACAAAGTTGATACCGACTTCCGGTGACCGAACGTGACAGTTAACTTGAGAATATTTTAGCTGAAGAGCTCAGATCGAGTAAATTCTAATTCCCGAATTTCAAGTTTCCAGAAATAGTAGAACATGAGAAACTTCTAATGTACCAGTTCCGTGAGACACCCTGTATAAACGATTTCTTGTGTTTAAGAAATATATTCTTTTGACTTTCTTCTTTTGGATCATATTTCTTTAACGCCAACAATATTTACTTCATTATTACTTTTGTTCAGTATATCTTTTTTAATATGACCTAAAAAGACCAAAGAAATCATATTTTGATTCAAATACCTAAGTATATTTTTAGTGTGATGAGATATTCACCTGTATTTTACACCTGTATTCAACTGTATTGTTAGATGGCGCTGTAAACACTCTTCTCGCAGTTCGGCCATATCTTCAGTATAAATAATAGACTGGTGAAAGCCTACCGTTCAGTTGATGTCATGCGTCTGGCTAAATTGTTAAAAAGGAACAATTTCCGAATCAGCGTACACTTTGCTACCCTAATCTTGACTAAATGTAGGTCTGGGAAGACCAACCACTGGTCGAGGATGTGCGACATCCGAAAAGGCGGTGACACGTGGAGATTTTGCTCTACTGTACCCTCCGAAAAGTTATTGTCAATAATGATAGGTCCACATTAATTCCTTCAACAAACTAATAATTTCTTTAGTCAAAGAACCATTTATTGCAACCTTAAAATATCGCCTTTTAACTCATCGAACAATTTCGTTAATTTAGAAAATGATAATTCTTTCACTCATAATTATTTGAACCCCTAATGTTTATTTTTAGGCTCTGCCCAGTGACAATGGCCAAACAAAACAGCAGGATTCTACATTTCATACAACAGAGGTTTCCAATTCTGCTATGGGCACCAAAATACGATACAAACAAACTGACCAGTGACTTTATCGCTGGCATAACTGTTGCTTTGACTGTGATGCCACAAAGTTTAGCCTACGCAACATTAGCTGGTTTGGAACCACAATATGGGCTATATTCAGCATTTATTGGATGTTTCGTCTACGCAATATTTGGGGGATGCAAAGAAATAACAATTGGACCAACAGCACTGATGGCTTTGATGACATATCAACAAATATCAGGACGAAACACAGACTATGCGATACTCCTTTGTTTTTTATGTGGAATGGTTCAACTATTGATGGCTGTGCTAAATTTGGGTAAGTTTTAGGTTATGTTACTACTTGCATATTGCCAACTCTTTGAAGTTATCGATAAACAGCTTTTTAGTGAAATAAACTGATACACAATGTTTATAAATTATACTAATATTCTTCTATAATTTAGAGGGCTCAATATTGAGAACCCAATATTTTTACATTATCAAAATCAAATCTATGGTTTTCCTGAAAAGCATGTTGATCTAATGCACACCTTAATGTAGGTACTTGTTTCTATGTCTGACTTATGTAGGTACCGAAATTCTAGTTTTTAAATAATTACTAGTCTGACCAACATACAATAAATTACAACAAGAACACGCAATAGAATAAACAACCCCAGAATTTAATACCAAAGGTTTTAGTGCCAAAACTGTGTTAATTTTTTGATTAATAGAATTATATGAGAAAAAATTAATATATCTACCCGAATTTGTAAATTTTCTAATCCAATCTAAAAGCAAAATATTTTCATCTGTCCTAATAACATTTATATCTAGGCTTACCATACATCCCGGTTTGACCGGGACAGTCCCGGTTTGAGACATCGGTCCCGGTGTCCCGGCCGGTTTAGTATTATGTCCCGGTTAAAATTCGTAACATACCATCACAGATTTCTATCTTAGTTGTCAGCAAGTTGAAATATTTTAGAAATGTACAAAGAGCGCAAATCAAATTTTCTCTGTCAAAAAAACTGCCCTCATGCTTTTGATGCTGCCTTTTATGAGAAAGATACACATTATCATGATTTGAAGGTTATCAGCAACAAAGTGTTAAATAGTGACTAATCGATTAATGATTGTAACAATATTTCAACGCAATTCCACAATTTCGAATTTATAGAACGAATGTATCTCTATTACAGAAAAATGTTTATAATTATAACTTTTACAAAAATTGTTTATCATTATTTCTCTGCTAAACGAAATTGTAGATGAGAAACATCCATATGACAATATTATGGAAAACACCGACTGGAGGAAATTTATATTTTAGTTGGCTACGTAAATAAAATGTTTATATTTTTTTAAAAAATGTTTGCATAACTTTCTGTCATACACAAAATTGTAGGTTATTAGTTCGGTTAGTCATACAGTGTGTCCACGAAAGTCCGCACCATATGGAAAAAAATTTTATTGTGTATTTCTCCGAAAATTTTATTCTTTATAAAAGTTGGCGGCTCATATGAAACCAAAACTGCAACCATCAAATATGTAAATTTCCGTGCCATATACCGAGAGATTCAGAATATATGAATTTGTGATAAGAGTAAACCACCTTTATTTTCATTATTATCGATAAACTTTATTTAGAAATGTTGTTTAGAAGTAAAAATTATATTCAAATATGAAATCAGAGCCACCTACCTTGAAAAAAAATATTTTCAGTTTTTTCCTTAACTATTACTCTTGTGACAAATATTAGTAAATGCCAATAGTACTAAAAGGTTCTTTTTAATCTATTTTTAGGAAATTTGAATACATTTTTTGTATTTTTTGTTATTTTGGTATGATAACTAATGTTTATTTAGAACTAGCACACAATTACTCATTTTCTTGGTGCGAAGTTGATATTTCACCCTGCAGATATTAATATATCATACAATAACTAAATCAGCATCGTGTCTTAGCTTTTATTCAGTTAATATTAATGACTGTGGATAGGTTTATAATAGTAGCTATCCATCTACAGCGAGCGATTCTCAAGTGGTGAGACGCGCGGTACTACCACTTATGAAATTTTATTTCGCTGATAATATTTTAATAAAAATAACTAAAGCATCAAACATCTATTGTTTCTTGAATTAATTATGACTGATTTACCCGTTATTATGTTAATAACTATTATGAATATGTTGATAATGCTAATTTATTATCTATGAACTTATTTTATTTCTACTACTTAAAATGTTGTATAGTTTCCTCTATATGATTTATATCTCTAAATGGTCGGTGTTTGTATACGTTATTTTTTACGTAAACCCATAAAAACCTATTTAACGGGGTAAAGTCGGGGGATCTAGGTGGCCAGGATCTTGATTCCTAATTTCTGCCTATCCAGCGATGGCCAAATTTATGATTTAAAAAGTTCTAGACGGAGTTTATATTGTGTATATGGGTGCACCATCAAGCAGGAACCAAATTAAAGCCCGTTGAATTAACGGCAAAAAAGGTGACAACTCTCTGTTCAGGAACTGAAGATATAATTCCCCATTTAAATTTTGACGAAAAAAAGGCCCAAATATTTGATTATTCAAAATACCGCACATTAGTCTTAAAATGGTACTGATCTCGGCATTCTACTGTAAAGTTCGGGTTTTCATGTGGCCACCACCGGCAATTTTCTGAAGAAACAGTCCCATTTGACGTAAATGTTGCCGCATCTGTCTAAAGAATATTAAAAAAAAACTATGTTCTCTTTCATTTTCACCTCAAACCAGATGGTATAGTCATACCTGATGTCGAAGTCTCTTTCTTTTAGTGTACTTATAAATTTTGGTTTACAAGGGTGATACTTGTTTAGTTTTATTATTTTATGTACTATTGATTTACTGCATTGGCTGTGTGAAGAGAAGTCGTTTTATGCTCGATTACTTCTTGCAACACTGGCAAACTTGTTTCCTCATTTTGGCAACATATTTTTGTGGGGTTTCTTGAAGCTATTTTCAACAGACCCAGTCTGTTTGAATTTTCTCATTATCCTGGAAATGGTTGAATGGGCAATTTGGTTGTGTGGATGTCTTGAAAATAGCAGCAACATCTCGGTGCGGTCTATTTTTTCCATGTATTAAAAGAATTTCAACTTTTTGTTGGAGTGTAAGCAGAGTTTTAAAAGTTACAGCACATAAACTAACGTAAACCGCAGTGAGTACGATTAAATGGATAATGTCTGGATAATGCTTTTGTTTTTCATATCCACCTGCGATAACTGGTGTATGCTTCCTTTAAAATTTAAACAATGTTGCATAAAGAAAATAAACTGTTTGTTTCATATTCTTTCTTTTTTGTATCATTGGGTTGCCTATACAAAAACCTATACTTAGGTGGTTATTGGTGCGTTTTGTGCTGCTGTACATAAGACGATACATTCTTGCATAAAATAATTGATTCAAGACACAATTGATTGAGGTTTCAGTTATGTTTATTAAGATATTATCAGTGAAAATAAAATTTCATAAGTGGTAGTACCGCGAGTACCACCACTTGAGAATCGATCGGTATAGATGGATAACTACTATTATAAACCTATCCACAGTCAATAATATTAACTGAATAAAAGGTAAGTCACGCTCCTGAATTAGTTATTGTATAATATATTAATATCTACAGGGTGAAATATCAACTTCGCACCAAGAAAATAAGTAATTTTGCGTTAGTTCTATATAAACATTAGTTATCATACCAAAATAACAAAAAATATAAAAAATTTATTCAAATTTCCAAAAAATAGATTAAAAAGAACCTTTTAGTATCAGTGGTATTTACTAATATTTGTCACAAAAGTAACAATTAAGAAAAAACTGAAAATATTTCTTTTCAAGGTAGGTGGCTCTGACTTCATATTTCAATATAATTTTTACTTCTAAACAACATTTCCAAATAAAGTTTATCGATAATAATGAAAATACAGGTACTTTACTCTTATCACAAATTCATATATTCTGAATCGCTTGGTATATGGCACCGAAATTTACATATTTGACGGTTGCAGTTTTGGTTTCATACGAGCCGCCAACTTTTATAAAGAATAAAATTTTCTGAGAAATACACAATAAAAAACTTTTCCATATGGTGCGGACTTTCGTGGACACACTGTATATGAATGCTCCGAGGCGAACTACTGAGGTGTCTTCATTTGGGCATGGAATATACATTTCGTGTTCTGGTTTAGCAAAATATTTATAACTTTTCCAAAAATGACTGCATAATTTTCTACCATTAGTCGATTTAAAGTTGTATAATGGAGGTTGTATAGTCCTTTGGTATTGATTTTCGAATATTATGTACAGGTGTCCCACGCTATAAACAAAGTATATTAATGGGCTTAAGAAATCAAATTTACCCTTTTCTATACATAGAAGTTACAGACAGTCATGCGCTCTACAGCAAGAAAATATGTTGATGCTCACACAATATCTCACAACAACGTACCAACACAAACTTATGTTTGCTTAAATGGAACACTAGGTATATTATTGCAGTTTTCAGTAAGATTTTTATTCTAATTGTGTTGATATCAACTTATATTAGGCTTTTGTCAACTGTTTCTGAGATATTTGGAAATTAAACAATCAAAAACAAGCATTCTTCAAAAAATCTTTCCGGGGTAACTAACAAGGATAAAACAAAGGAACTAATTTTGGATAGTAAAAGTATCGCACTTTTTGACAGTTATTATTGATTTGCGATTCTAATATGACTTATCCCGAACAACTTGACATTTGCTAAATAATGTCAAATAGTTTAAGAATTTTAATTGCAACACCCTATATATCTTGATTTACTTCGAAAGATCGACAACAGCTAAAAAGTTATTAAGCATATAATTTGTCATTTGTGACTTAACAATAATAATACACAATAATTCATAAATTATATTAAATATCAAGATTGGTCGACAATCTTGTTGGTCGAAATTCAACAATCTCACAAATGTAGTAATATTGTTCATGCGACAACCATTGTAAGCTGCTACTTTGAATTTATGTCACAGTGTCAGTAATACTTTCATAAGAATAAATAATTAAATAAATGGATAATTGTAAACTGAATAAATAATAATTATTTCAGTACGATTGTCAAGAGTTCACATGTCAGCCCTCTCAGGTCAATGAAGTCTCGAACTTCTCGGTGGAAATATTACATTTTCCATTGTTTCCACAAAAATATTTTGGAAACGCCTTATTTTATTCTTCATGTTCGCCATCGTAGTTAATATCCCCATAAATTTCTTCCTCCGCGTTAGAGTAAGTCCGAGTATTTCCAACGATAGTCTAATTTGACTTCATTTATTGTTCTACAAAATAAATGTTGGCATCTCAAATTTTATGCAATGGTTAAAATATATAATATGTTTTTAAATTTCATAGTAGAAAAGAAAGTTTCTACACTAGTAAATGATACAGTTTTAGAAAAATTCCATAAAATACGATCGCGGTATTTATTTTTTTATCTGGCGTTCTTATTTAGACTTTGCTATAATATTCTTTATTTATTTCCAGGTGTTCTCGTTGACTTCATATCAATCCCAGTGACAGTTGGCTTCACATCAGCGACATCTGTGATCATAGGAACTTCACAACTCAAAGGCCTGCTTGGTTTAAAATTCACAGCATCTGGCTTCATAGACACCATAAGCAAAGTATCTCAGAACATCAACGACACAAGAATAACCGATCTCTCCTTAGGCATAGCGTGCATAGTAATTCTTCTATTGCTAAGAGTAAGTCAGCAAAGCATGCTAAAACTCATTCTATACAAGTATTGTAGTCTGATCTTTACAGAAAATGAAAGATGTGAAGTTAGTCCCGACTGATAGGAAGCCTTCGAAGTTGCAGTTTCACCTATCAAAAGTGTTATGGTTGGTGTCAACGTCAAGAAATGCTCTGGTCGTCATTTTTTGTTCTATAGCTGCGTATGTGTATGAAAGTGAAGGATCTGGTTCGCCATTTTTGTTGACAGGAACTGTCAAACCTGGTTTACCAGAGATCAGGCTGCCACCTTTTGAGACAAACTTGAACAACAGAACTGTTGGTTTCAGTGAGATGATCAGCGACTTAGGTGCTTCAGTAATTTTGGTACCAATCATCTCAGTTCTGGGCAATGTTGCGATTGCAAAAGCCTTTGGTAAGTATTAGAAAAAAAAATATTTGTTCGGCTTACACTTACGCCCGGTTGTACCAACTCTGATGACCGTCCAATCACGTTGATCATTGGTCAGCGGAGCATTTTTCGTTGTACCAACCTTGATCAGAGGTTGATTGGTCCGTAACCACGCTGCAAGTTGACCGCCGTATATTGGCCGGTGATCGTTTGATCAAGACTGGCGCGCAGACGCATGGCAGGCGCTTGAGTGACGCTAACCTATAATTGTTTGTGTTTACATCTAGTATTGACATCAGCGAACAAATCTCTGGGATTAATTTTGGTAAGTACTAGAAAAATAAGTGTATGTAGTATTTATAATATCAGTTTCGTATACATTTATCATTATCTACAGTTCTTATTTTTTGTTTGCATTTTTTGGGCTCCATATTTTCAATTAATTTGCTTGTAGATCCAGTACGAAGGGACTTTCTTGGGGCCGTGACCGATAATAAAGATTAACTGGTGGACATGGTGCAGCATCCACGACCGCGGCCAGTTTTGAGAGACTGGCCCAATCACTTTTAACAGTGGAACGATGTCGAGTTTTGGAGGAGGTTCAGATTATCTAAAAATCCAGGTGGTGAAGTGGCTGAAAATTACAGAAACCTGAAAAGGTTATTTTCTTTGAATGTCCAGGTGATCCGTAGCACGCTAAATCTTTGAAACATAATTTGCCGATAGCCAGTTAGCTGATAGACAGCTATCGTGACCAGATGCAAATATTTTCTGAAATTCCCAAGTGAAAGCAGAGCTTGAAAATGGAGATTTTTAAAACTATTATAGTGGATATGGTGTTAAACCCTATCCCATGACGGAAATCCATTAACAGGACACCAACGATTCCTTAATTCGAACGAGACACGTGGTAGCCGGTTTCTTTTGGTGTCTCGCCCATTTTATCCTTGGCGATTTAATTGTATGTCCATAAAATGGATGGAATTGTGATTGTCACAGCTGTCCTACACACCATCGCCTGAAACATGCACGATCAGCAACCAGAAGTGGACGATGATATCACAATTTTAATTTTGCCACTTATTATCGATGATCATGTTAACATTGATAACCAGAGCGACGTTGCAATTAGAAATATGTTAATTGAAGAATATTTAAAGATTTTTTGATAACTAATGATGTATAGTTTTGGTTAAATAAATAATTTACTATAAACTTTTATTTACACCCTTATTTCTACATTTTCCGTAAAGATTAATTAAGTAGGCTTAGTTTATCACTTTGAAAATGGGTAGGGTAAGTATTCATTTCAGTTTAGAACTAAAATTCTATTTAAATTGACATAAATAGGCACCAATTGATTTCAAGTTGAGAATATCAATGATAAACAAATTTCCAATGTAAAAAATAATAAACAAAATGTTTATAAATAAATATCTGTTATAGTAGAAAGTAACTTAATATCTGCTATAATAAATATTGTATTATAATATCCACAATGGCCTATTTTAAAGTTTCAACAGTTCAGCGTGATATTTATATGTTTACTACCACTTTATTTGCTGTGTTAGTTTGGTTGCGGACTTTTCACGTAGTTTCTATTAAATGTACTGGCTTCTGGTAGACGAGTACTGCCAACCGCGCCAAATCATCTGATCGGCTAACCGGCACCCGACCGGGCTTTGTACAACGCATCGCGTCTTGATCATCGGTCACCTTTGATCAACCGGTCTGCTGATCAGACGGTTTGCGAGTGGTGGTACAACCGGGCGTTAGAGTATCTTCTATAGATTGGCGTTTTTATTTTCTTGATTTTGTATGTAATAAAGTCTGTAAGCGAGCTTTTTATGGGAGCGGATATCTCAGAAATGAAGAATAGCAGGACAACGCAGTTAGCACGTAAACGATCCTTATTTATTGTGATACTCATCCATTGATGTATAATAACCAGTGGCCGGACAAAAATGTATGTCTCGCAGTGCTAGAAGTCACCCAGCTATGAGTGTGCGTCGCGGGCACGCATGAGTCAATGACGACTTATGCGGTCGATTGGATTGATATCCATAGGCGCGAAGCAGCTGGCGGTCGGTAGGTAACCGAGTGAATTTAATATTAAATGTTTGTCGAAGCTATATGCAACACGTGCCCACTGAAATATTTTACTCATTTCTTGGATATGCATTGAACGATTGTGTTACTCCATATTTTTCTAAATTACGTTCAGTAAAATTATTTCGCTTAGATGTTAAAATGTCTTTAAACCTTGAAAATGATCTTTCTACATCGCAGCTAGTCACAGGCGCAAAAGAATAAACCAATACCAAATTGGAATATTTTTGAGAAATTCCTCCATCCGTAAATGAATTCATAGAGATGTGTTTTAAAATATTAAAATCCGGATTTCTATGTACTACCGCATCAATTTTTTTTGTAATTTTTTACTGATTGGTGCTTCAATGCTTCGTAACCTTTCGTACAGGGATTCAATACTTTGAAAACTGCTTGCAAGTTCAACATTTTGTTGTTCTAGACACTTTATGGTTGGCAATACTTGCGCAAAATTTGAATGAATACATTTTAATTGTTCATGCAAATCTTGTAATGATAGTACTTTTTTGCAGTCTTTAATACTAACTGCTTCATCAGGCAAAGTTAAGACGAAGGGTTTGATGATATCAAAGCTCCTTGCATAAAAAATTGCCGCTTCTAACCATGTACCCCATCTCGTAATAACTGGTTGTGGTGGCAAAGGTAGATTAGGGCTTTTCCTTGTAAAGAGACAATCTGGAAGGAGCTTTCAATAAAATTTTTTTGCATGTGCTTATGACCGTATTCACGTCTGGAAATTCTTCCCGAATAAATTCACAAATTCTATGAATAGCGTGTGCAAAACATCAAATGAAGAATATTTGAAAATTGTTGTTTAAGTGATTTTCCAACTTTTAACATAATCACAGCAGCGTCAGAAACAAACAGTAATACTTTGGTAGCGTCTGTGATTCCTACTTTTTTTATGGCGTCATTTACTATTGTACATATCTCTTCAGCTTTGACGGTACAGCGAAACTGAGTAGATATTAAATAGGGTTTATATGCGGGTCCAACAATCCGACAACGACGTTGACCACACATCTACCCTTCATATCCGTAGTTTTATCCGCAGAAACCCAAATATATTTATCGGATAGTTTTGACTTTATTGTAGAAATTGTTTTGTTATATTGCCCTTGTATGTAATATTTTCTAATTGTGGATTCATTGGGTAAGTCTCGTCCAGAATACTTCTTGATAATTTTTTTAAAAACGGGATTATTAATTTTTGTGAAAGGTATATTAGCAGAAATAAATGTTTCACATAAATCATCAAAAAAGTTTTTAGTTGACGTTCCTGATACATTTTCCATGTGTCTTTTTGTTTTTACATGAGCCCGAAGACATTGTTTATTACGAATAATTAAATTTCTTAACGAACGTGAAAGTATTGCCAAACTCAGCTAGCAAACGATTCATTGCAGGATTTTCAAACTAAGTACAACTATAAAATAAAAAAAAATAGTTCAACTCTAAATATAAAACAGAAGAACAAATTCGAAATGGAAAATAAAAACAGATATTCACACAAAATTTCAAGAAACAACACAATTGAAAGAAACTGCTCAAATTATCTATCGACGAAGCGGAAATTTAAACAAGGCAAGCGACTGTACTCGATCGACGCCAAAGCAGGTGTACTGGTATGTACACCACATGAGTCGAAGCCAGACCGGCTAGCCGGACGCGACCACCAGCCACCAGCACCTGTCCCATGCACGACACTGGAAAATATACATTTTTGTCCGGCCACTGATAATAACATTAAAGTTATTTGGGAATTTTTAAGAGTGAAATGAATGTAATCGATTCTGTGCGCAGGATGGTTCCCCTCGGGGAAAGGGGATTACGGGCGGGAAGCGATGCAAGGCTTCGTGCAACGATCAACTCTCAGGACCGTATTCAATATTTTTGTCACTTTCTCGTTCGGTTTTATTGTTTAAACTAGCATACGTGATTTTTTCTTTATTTATGGAATTACATACTTTTTCTGTTTTGTGATTTATTATTATTTCGCAATATAATTTCTGCCGAAAATCAGTTGTTGATAATAATATGCAACACAATCTTGCCATATCTCTTGTGATACAGTGCTTCGTTGCATAAATTTAACATATCTTTAATTTTAAATGTATTGTGGCTTTTGCAACTTTATTTTGTACATAAGCCCAGATTAACTCAATTGCATTAAACTCGCAATGGGCTACAAGTAACCACAATAATTTTACTTCATTGCATCTGATCTTTTTGCTATAAAATCTAATAGAAGTACCTTCTCTTGATGGTGATTTTTGACAGATACAACTGCTGTGCTATAGTTAATTGAGAAAGAAATTTTAGACATTGATAATTAATTATTTTACTTCCTTGGAATAATACTTCAGCATTTTTGCTGAAGACTTGCAAAACACGTACGCACACAACGCAGTTACTCAAGAAGCTTTATTCAAGAAATTAGTAATGAATGGAATTTTAGATATTTATATTATCTTGATTTTACCCAAACTCAACCTGTTATGCATATTATTGGGGTCTGAGAAAAAAATAATTTGCTTTGTTATTTTATTTGTTTGCTGCTACCTGATAATATTAAATTTGATTGCTGCTGTTGTTTCAAAATGGGTTAAAATAAAAAAAGACATGTTTACAGCCCATCGCTGTACACTTGCAAACTATTCTTTCATTAAACAAAGAGTCCACCATTTCTAACCTGCAACTTCAATTCTGCTTACATCAATAAATATGTACGATGTTTGTTTTAATTCTAAGTACGGGCCTGTGGTGCAGGCTGTAAGCCGACCTCGAATACTGAGCTGTTGACGACGACGCACAGTGGGGTATTTGACGCGAAAACCTGGCAGAAATTATTTTTTCACCTATAAGGGCTCTAGATGTGTTGTTTTATTTATGTATATCATTTTAACCTTCATACTAAGTATTTGAAGGTTAACAACTTAATAAACACAATAAAACAGTACAAAATAGGGAAAAAAGCAAACTGTATTAAAAATTGTCCTTCACTGTAGTACACCCATTGTAAATTAATTACTGCTACAAGATTTGTCATCAATATTTTTTGTGATTTTATTTATGTTACTGTGTGAAATTTACAAAAATATATATGGCATGTCCTGATTAAATACGTATAATAGACGGATTTAAAATTGAACAATACATGTCGTTTCTGAGTTATATGAGATAATATTTCTGGGTCTGTTATGTTGTAAGAAAATCATGAAAAAAGTTTTATTTTTAAGACCAGTGGTAGAGGAAGAAAATGAAAGTTTACACCAGTCGATATTGTGTATTGAAACGATACATACGCTATTCATGCTATTTTCCGTTCGATGCATTCCTTTTAAGACGTGATAGTAGAGGCAGTTAATAACCTATTTAACCATATTTCACTATAGAAACTATTATTTTTAGTATTATTTCAAAATTGTCTAATACTTATAGTTATTGTTTCCATGAAAACTTTCGAAATGTGATCATCCTTCAAGCTGAAACGGTCGCTTTTTTAGTGGTATAACCCTAATACGCATGTTTTGAACCCAGATTTGCATTCCGTATAAACACATTTATCGAAAACGCCTAACCAGTTTCTATTCACAAGCTTACTATTGTCTCTCCTCAACAATAATCCATTTTAATGCAGAGAACTGTGTATGCGAGTAGGTGCTTTCGATGTATGTTCTTGCCCTGAATATAAATCCGATTCGCTTCAAGCAACAAATTTTCAAGAAATTCACATACAAGTACAAAGTTTAAGGTTTTTGTTCGGATGATTTTTAAGAGCCTAGGTCATCGGGGTTGTTTGTTATACATGACCCAAAACGGAAAAATATACGTACATATCGGCATTTACAACATACAAGATGCATTGAACATAAAATTGTCAATATCTTGATAACCGTAATCATTTGTTTATAGCTAAATATGGTTAAATATGTTCTAAATTACCTCTACTATCACGGTTTCAAGGAATTGCATCAAATTACATATAAGCCCGTACATCAATTTTTTTATTTTCCTCTACAACGTGATAGAAATAAAATCACAAAAACCGCATCCACACCTATCCGCAGCAGATTTTGCAGTAGTTGTAATGTCAAATATGTGTACTATAATTTGAACCACTTTCAAGAGCTTAATTAAGCTACACACTAAACTAAAACACTCAAATTGTGCATAAACTGTTTTTTTATAATAGCGAATGTTCTCGGCCCTGCAATAAACAAAATTGTGGGTAAATTTTAATAAAAACAATGTCGAATGAAAGTTTATACTTGGTTCTAAAGAAGGTTTAACAAAAAAGGCACATGTTTCCGTAACACAAAATTACAACCGTTTGCAAGAGCGTCAACTTATGTGCATCTATGTTTAGCCATAGTAAACTCTAACTTTTGGCTGACAAGGACACGTGGCGCAGGGCTCAGGTGAAAAAATATTGCCGCCTTTTAATACATCGGTCCTTTACCTATCCCAGAAACTGGTTTATTTTTTGGAATTTAACAATTTAGAAATTTGCGCAGTATCCCAAAATTATATTGCATATTTAGATCGCTTTATAAAATTAATGAACATCCGAAACGTGTTTCTATTTCAATAGCCTCATTAAACAAAATTTTGCGATTGTTTTCGTACCTGTCTCGTTATCGTGCTAATACACGTTGCCGAGATATCCGCTTCCATAAAAATCTTGTTTATAGCCTTTATTGCAAAGAAAATTAGTAAAATACAAAAGCCAATCTGTAGACAAGATCTTGAGTTATACCCTGCGTAAATTTGAATTTTCTCGGGCAAGCGGTTTAGCGGAAAAAAATTTGGAAAGACGAACGTTTATTAAAAAGTGCTAAATTCGGGTACATTTTTACACTTCTCTCTATATAGCTCAGTGTATAGCTCATATAAAGCAGCTACTTTATGAACATGATATTTATTTCCAGCTAGCGGACAAGCTATAGACGCCACACAAGAATTGCTAACGTTATCCTTATGCAATGTTTTTGGATCCTTCTTTTCGTCAATGCCTATAACTGGATCATTTTCAAGATCAGCTGTCAACCACGCTAGTGGTGTCCAAACACCACTAGGTGGCGTATTTACAGGTATAACCCTTATATTCCAACATTTCTTGTTTTTTTTTGTGATCAGAAAATAGCCAATACTGATGATATCTTCTTTTAAGGTATCATGGTGCTTTTGGCCTTGAGTTTTCTGACACCATACTTCGCCTATATACCGAAGACAGCACTAGCAGCTGTCATCATTTGCGCTGTTATCTTCATGATTGAATACGAAGTCGTGAAACCAATGTGGAGGTCCAATAGGAAAGACTTAATACCGACGTTTGCAACTTTTGTGCTCTGTTTGGCAGTTGGAGTTGAAATTGGTATTCTTATTGGAGTTACCATCAACTTGATGTTCCTTTTGTACCCATCAGCAAGGCCGAAATTCACAGTTGACATCCATAGGGTAAGTTAAGATTAATATTTTGCAATTTTGATGATATTTTGATTGAAATATCAACAAGTGAACCGATTTTGCACATTCACGAACTTGTCCGTACTTTTTAAGGTTCCCGTATCCCCCATTCAAAACGTTGACTTGCCGCTCCTTTCTCCAGAGCTTCCAAACAAAAGTTTTACTAGATGTAGGTGGCGACACAACTACCAAATCTCTAATTATCCCGTATATTTTTATTTGCGGCAAGAATCCACCCCACCACAAATATCTAACCGTATACAATTTCTCGTACCCATGACAACCACGGAAAATACCAACAAGAGGTTATAATATACTTCTCAATGTAGGGTTATGTTCATTATTGTAAGCAGTTCTTTTCGAGAGCGATTTATTTATGAGTGTGTCTCTCAGAACGAATATGGATTGATTATTTGTTTATTAGGGATTTATTGATAGGTACCTACACAATTTCACTGGTTTTCATATTTTCTAATTAAATATTGTTTAAGGTGCTCCATTTCCATATAGAACTTTACGTTACCATCCAAGGACAGCAGCTCTGTATACTTTAGTCTGAATACACGATATGTCATTAACGGCTGGTTTAGAGTTAGATCAGAGATGGTCTGAGTTAAATATCCTTAAGTACGATTAGACGGTAACTCAAATTGTGTTGTATTACATAACGTAGTTACCTTTGCTCTCCGTAAAATGACTCGTCTAATCATACCTTTAACGCAGCAGCCCATTCCGAAATAACGCCATACAATGGAGATCGTGTCATTAGTCGTTTTTTGGTTGCTCGACGCAACTGGAATATTTCAATATGTATTTTATTACGCAATCTTGAGGGTGAATTTATGTTTTTAATGATGCTACCGTAAAACCTTTAAGATAATTGTTTGTGCAATTTAAATGTAATAAAATCTGACACCTTGAGTTAGGAAGGTATATGATTAATAATTATCTATATAAATATAGAAATAAATAAAAATTGTGTGTTGTTTACTGTTTACGTAAAATTCAGCAGCAAAAAAAGAATGACAAAAATGAAAAAAAGGGAAAAATACTAATAAAATGCTGACTGATTTTTGTTTTAACGTATGATTATTTAGCTGTCGTATAGCCTGTACTTTACAATGACGGTATAACTATATAGTATCAGCATTGCTCCGAAGAAAGGGGCTTTGTGACTAAATTATCAACGAGCTTTTTGTTTTGAACACATTTTGATCGGAAACTATTTTACATTTCATCTGTGATTTTGACCCGTAGATACTTAACTGCATTTGAAGGTCGTTTATCTGAATTTAGTTTGATTCGAAGTTAAAGATTTTTTGTGACCTTTCGTTACAATAACAGATTTTTAAGTTATTATTCGTACGGCTTATATTTAAAAAACACAACTTTAAACGACCTTCAAATGCAAATAGGACGACAGCTACGATTTAAATTATTTAACACGAACACAAAAAATCCAAAGTGGCATTCTTTATGTTACGTCTTGTTTTCAGTAGTACCCATTTTTAGTGTACTTTAGGTCATATCTAGATAAAATATTTATGTTGTATTTACATTTCCAATTTGAAACAGCGCCGTCTATCCACAGACCGTTGAACTATTTTGCAATGCTAACAGACTAAAACTCTCCCAGAATGTTATTCTAGTTACATTCGCTAAGACGTAACTCCCATCGTTATACGTAACATTTAATGTACTTTTATAACATATTACAGTACACAATAATCATACGCCAGTAAGACCAAAAAGCATTTCTATATTTGTAGTTTAGTTTTTTCTTTTACACTAAAATTTGCATAAATATTGAAATTCTTTGTGGACGCAGTTGCGTAAGGACCTATTCAATCGAATAGTTGCTATAGTTTCACAATTTACACAATAATTATTGTGTGGTGTATCGGCGCGTTTTCGACGTAGGAGACGGGAGCCTTAAGAGATAAGCTTGTATACAAAATTTCAGATCAATTGCTTCAAAATGCAGTTTTCAATTCTGATCAAATCCATATATATATATATATATACAATATAAGTCTATATCTGCCACGCTTCCTTTAGGGTGTTACAAATGTTCAATAAAACTCAATATACCCTCACCGCATTAAATGTGAGGGGTATAAATATCAAAATTCGACGATGCCGTTGTGCCAAACAACCCCCATTAAGGGGTTGTTGGTACAACTAACCTAAATGATAAGTCCAACACTTGTGAATAAGTTTTTACTAAATTTTATAATTTTTTCAGACCAGCGACGGCCACGAGTACATTCTGGTTACACCTGGGTACAGTCTATACTTTCCGTCAATAGACTTCATCAAATCCAGTATAGCAAAAGCTGCCAGTAACCAGCCACACCTCCCAGTTGTTCTAGATTGCAAATTAATTCAAAGTAAGCTGTAAAAACTTTAAAAACTTTTTGCTTGAGAAACTAATCCCCATTTTTTTGTTCCATTTTCGTGTTTGTAGATATAGACTTCACTGCCGCCAAGGGAATATCTGGATTAATAGATGAGTTTACCTACAGGAAGCAGAGGATATATTTTTTGAACCCAAGTCCTGAGTTTGTAGCCGTTTTCAAGGGTGCGGTACAAGAAGATTTTCAATATGTTTCTTCAAACGAAGAATTGTACCATTTACTAGAAGGTATTATATGATAACCCAGTCATCTTTTCTTTATTTCTAGGTTATTTTTTTTTCTCGTAGATAATCGACTTTCGGAAAATGATGGTTTGTTGCTAACGTCAAACTGTGGAGCGTTTGCAGTCGAAATGAAAGAAGTTCATGCCGATAACAATGATACTCTATCGCACAGAAGAATCTAATGTTTTTATAACTGTACCAGTATTGTTATTTTTGTTATACCTATGTTTTTAAACTCGGATTACATTATACTCGGTTTAGAAACTTTCACAAGTGTCAAAACTAGATTAAAAAATTAAACTGAACTACTGACCAGTTGTTTCCAAGCGCGTCACTTGTTGTCTTCTGTCAAATAAAACTGTTCTGTCAAATTATAGCCAACATAAATGCCGTAAACGATGCGTCGCGTATGCTGTATTTATAGGTTATGTTTTCTTGGTTGACGGTTGGTACGCCTTAAATTAGCTAGTCAAATGTGACACCAGCAAAAATGACGTTTCTAGTTTCTAACCTTGAAATTTGTTGATATTATCTGAATTATGGAAAAATTCTTTCTTGGAAATGTGTCTGGACGTATAATGTAATTCTAGTTTTAGGTACCTACCTATTTAATAATATAGAGACAACAAACCGAATTTTTTGTACCTACTTTATAGAATAAATAAACGAATTTTTAGTAACTTAAGTACTTTATTATATGCATACATATAAACATTATCGTATAAATATACCGTTTTTATCATTTATTTGTTTAGAGATCACTAATTTTACACAACTTTATACTTTTTTAGTACCTACAGACATAAACAGTATATCAATTAACTTTGTTCTATTAAAAGTCGTTTCTTTTTCTTTTAATTAATTATCAGTATATTAAGTAATATTGCACATAAATTAATCTTCATACATTAAAATAATATAATAATAATAATAAGTAATAATACATACTTTGATAAAACAATATTCATTATTTACAATTAATAAAATAATAAATTTATAAAGTCGTTGTATTGAAACCTAAAAAAATTATAAACATACTCTATATATTGAAGACATAACCTCACTTTATCAAAAAAAACTCAGTACAAACCAGAAGGCATATCAGTAAGCTTACCAGAAGAATTCTTACTACCAATGGAAGCAAAATATTCGGTCTTCTTAGTCTTATTATTAACAATCTGTCCAGAGTACAACCCAGCGTTTGGTCTTTTGGCCAAAAAACTAGAAGTCGAACTTCGTTTCTCTTGTATTCTAGGAAAATAATAATGTGTATCCCCAGGTGTGTATTGGAACTTATTGGGTGGTAAAAACATCTTATTCCTCTCCAAATTCTGCTGGCTCAAGCATTTGGACAACTTAACATGTGAGGAGTTTATTATGGTCGTCGTAACATTACCAGTATCACTCCTGTTGGCCCTCATAGGTACTTTCTCGTTTTCAGTGACGACAATATCAACCATGGCATCTAAACCGTCATCAATTCTATCCAAACTCTTGGATTTACCTTTGGGTGAATAAATATGACTATTAGAACGATCCAGGTGCCTTTTGGTTTCAATTTGGTGAACTGGTTGTGGTTTTACTTCAGTCATATTCTGATATCTAAAGCTTTCTGATCTTTTGATCATCACTGGTTCATTTTGCCTTTTCTTGGGGACTGGTTTATCATCAACCACCTTAATCTGGGCATTTCTATTATATTTTGGGATACACTTAGACGCGCTTAGTAACGAATCAGAACCTTCCTCACTTGAAAACGCTGCTTCGTTCTCAAAGAAGATTTCCTTTGGGCAATCGTAGTCTTCAGTTGGTATGTACAGATGAACCATGCTTCTAGCCTTCCTAGGTGGTTGTGGGTGGAGGTTCGTTGGTATTATCTCGGATTCATAATCCAAATGGGTGTCATCCAATAAATTATTCCTTGGATGTAGTTTTGACTTCACTTGAGCTTCCTCCATCTTGATTCTTTCTTTGTCCAACAACTTCTGCTTCCGTTGCTCACGGTCTTGCGTCTCCGCGTTGTTGATGATGTTGTTCAACTCCTCCATCACCTCTTCAATGGTAGTTTCTTCCTCTTCGTCTTCAATAGCCTTCTTAGGTGCCTTTTTAGACATTGGCAATGTTTCGTCTTGCATCGTGTACATCTCGTAGATGGAAGGGTCCTTTTGGAGGTCTTCTGGTGTCAAGCTGCGTTCAGACGAAGAGATGCCTTCATCGTGAGCTGGGGATGAACGATCTGAAACAAATGAAGATCGTGATCGTGTGAACATACGTCCCAATATGACGTACACTGCCGCTCATGGAAGTTCGGACACAACTGCTTGTTGGTCATGTTGCGACCCCATTTTTATCAGATTTTTGCATCAAATGCTCGAATTCGTATTCAAACGAGTCTGTGCCTGCAATCTGTAGTTTGCACAGGATAACTCTGTCACGCGGAAGACATCATGCAACACGAAAAGCCAACAAGCAAGGAACAGCGTTCTGTAATTACCGCCTTTCATCAGGAACGATTGTCAGTTCGTGAAAATGCAAGAAATAAGTCAACGATAAGCGAGTCAACGATAAGTGACACTCTTCACCAATATATGAAGAAACATGGAATTTGGATGACGTGTTCGGCCGGGACTATCACGAATAATTTCCCAAGCGGATGAAGAACGATTAAAATTAATTTTTAAGCAAAACGGAAAATTGACCGCACCTAAAATCACCTCTGAAGTCAATCGCGATCGTGAAAGACCAATTTTCGTAAGCACAGGGAAACGACGTCTCCAAGCGGAAAATCTGCATGGACGCGTTGCCGTACGCTAACCATTGCTTGGTCGGGAAAATCGTCAGACACTACTGTTTACAGTCTTCATTTGTCCAACTTCGATGCGTTCGTGCCCACTGAAGTCGTTTCTGACGATTTCCCCGACGAAGCAATGGTTTGCGTACGGCAACGCGTCCATGCAGATTTTCCGCTTGGAGACGTCGTTTCCCTGTGCTTACGAAAATTGGTCTTTCACGATCGCGATTGACTTCAGAGGTGATTTTAGGTGCGGTTAATTTTCTGTTTTGCTTAAAAAATAATTTTAATCGTTCTTCATCCGCTTGGGAAATTATTCGTGATAGTCCCGGCCGAACACGTCATCCAAATTCCATGTTTCTTCATATTGGTGAAGAGTGTCACTTATCGTTAACTCACTTATCGTTGACTTATTTCTTGCATTTTCACGAACTGACAATCGTTCCTGATGAAAAGCGATAATTACAGAACGCTGTTCCTTGCCTGTTGGCTTTCCGCGTCGCATGATGTCTTCCGCGTGACAGAGTTATATTGTGCAAACTACAGATTGCAGGCACAGACTCGTTTGAATACGAATTCGAGCATTTGATGCAAACATCTGGTAAAAATGGGGTCGCAACATGTGTCTGAGATGCAGTATTTATGCCTCTATTTGTTATTTCGTATTTAATCTTTTTTAATGGAAACTAGAAAATTCCCAACAACCAGTTACAAAACAGCATAAATGTTGCATAATAGAATGATACATGCATGATAGAAAAAGAAAAATACCAAAATAATAACCCAAAGCAATAAGTAAATGTTTTGGAATATTGTTTGTGATTCTAAACTTTGCACAAACCTCTTTTCTGGTGCGAACTCCGTGATGACTTGCTGTTCTTCACCGACTTCAAACTTGTGACTTCACCTTGAAGTTCGCTGCATCTCTCTTTGAGGCACTGCTCCAAAGAAATCAGTATACCTTTCTCCTCTTGTAGAATCTGTATCTTCCTCTCCAGTAATGTCGTTTTGTCTCTCAAATTATCATTATCTCGTTCTAAATTTTGAAGCCTGGTCATGATGTCTTCGATGTCGATGTAGTTCTTCTCCCATTGTTCCAGCTCTTTGTAGATTCTCTCAGATGATTGGGAATTCGCGGTGACGTTCTAAAAATTGCCCAAATGAGTTATGGCCAAAGGAACTCAGAGGAAAGCAATGAAAACTCAAAAGAAGATATACCTTTTTGATGGAATCTATGTCCAAACCAGCTTGGGCAAGTTCAGCTTGCACGAAGAGCCTTTTTTGGGACGTCCCACACTGGTCCATAAAAGAATTCAGGAAGTTTAAACCAGTGGCCAATAGTTCTCCTTGGCCACCAGCTGAAGACAGCATGCCAACCAGAAACCTGAACCTAACTGGTTCTCCAAACCTTAGCCTCAATGTTGATAAAGCCTCTGACACTGCTGTATGTCCAATATCAGCCAATGAGCATATTTTGGTAAGAAGCTAAAAGGAAGATGATGGAAGTTATTAAAGGCATGCAATTATTGACAATATAAGGAAGTCTAAAACTTACCTGGAGGGCAATTATCCTTGATTTGGTGACATTGCTCATGATGCACACTGATAGGGTGAATAATCCAGCTGATGACGTGGTTATTTTTCGGATAGCTTCGCCATATCTGCTTGCGCAATACATCAAGCACTGTAGGCAGCTTAATTCGTCCAGGAGGGCTCTTCTTTGTATTGAAGGTGGTATTCTTCCTGTCGTTCCTGTTGTGCCATTGCTTCCGTTATTGGCCTGACTCAGTTGGATAATTCTGAGTACATCAAGGAGTAACGTGGCTCCATCTAGTGGATCAGCTACGAATTCTTGAACAAAACTGTGAAAAAGAAAAAGAAGTATTAAATTTTTTTACTTATTCAAGTGAATTAAAGACAAATATTGGCTTAATATTGTTTAAAATTGGTAAACAAAATTTGAAAATGAATACTAGCAGGAAGTAATACATAGGGATGTTCATAAAAGCGAATGATGTGGGCTAGCCATCTCTTTCTATCTCATACGGTACTATGGCCGTATGCGGTTTGAATTTAACTTTCTTATTTGTAATATCTTTTTTAATGTAATTGGAACAAATTAATCAACTCTTAGCTCTAGCAGAGTCTTAAATACGTGAGATAGTAATCGCAGATTTAATAAAAGTTATATTTTATTCATATATTCCACCTAATTAAAATTTACAGACTAGGTACTATTGCGAGCATAAAAAACGGGGACACTCAAATTTGCACTAATTAAACTGGGCTTCGTAATGCCTTGTCAGTACGCTTGTCATGTCACATTAATGTCATCTTGAATTTTGACGTAAGAAATAAAAATGTCGCGATTGAATGACTTTCAGAGGGCAATAATAGGGTATTCCGGTCATGTAAAATTTAAGCAGATATTCGGTTTAACCTATTGTACAATTTATGAGGATTCATATAGTTAAGCTATGAGCTTTTTGATTTAGTTTTTCTATAAGATAATTGCAATTAAAAGTGCATTTCGTTTGAATTCACCGACCACCCTCGGAAATACACGATGATTACCGATGCCTAGTAGCGGTGGCAACAGCGGACAGCTCTTGAACAGCTGATCGGCCAAGTTGACGGTTGGCGACCCTGTTGTTTGACAACGAATAAAGGTAACTTTTTTGAGAGATGATTTGATCATTGAAACTTGAAGCCAAACATCTCTCATCTCGGTAGTCGGCAATGTAAAGAAAATCTTATCAGGAGTTACTGTTCTACTGCTGTTACAGCCCGGCACACAACAATGTCGGCGTTGGAGTTTATACATTTTGAACAAGTGTTTGATATAACCTCAATAACCAAAGCAGGTGTCAACAAACGAGCGATTCTAAACGTTGACACAACAAAAGACAAAAATTTACTACGTGCACCCTAGATATAGCAACGTTGTCAAGTCTCTCACTTTGAGCGGTCTTTGTGACGTCACAAAGACCAATCCTAATTCAAACTTCAAACAACGATTTCTCTTAATTTAAAACAATGTTTGATATTTTACTTGTGAAGTAGCAAACAGTAGCACCCATACTTTGTAAAAAATGACAATTTCAAAAACACCGGAATACCCTATTTGAAATCCCTCCCTACATCATAACCGACCACTGACCACACTATACCATAAAACTATATCGTAGATATCGATTTTCTTTGAAGATTAGCAAACTTATAATCACAATTTATAATCTTTCCAACTCCAATAAATAGAGCAGCTGGTATTGACAGATGGTGTTAAGAGAAAACCAAATTATAAGAAATTATTGGTCAATTGGTTGCTTTCGTAATAAAAACAATCAACAAAAAACCAAAGCATCAAAAAACGACACCCGGAACGAAAAAATCTAGCAACACCGTCACCAAAAAAAAAAACATGACAGTCTTTACCGAATCGCCAATTTTTTTGATTGACATTCTACATTGTCCGTCCGAGCGTCTCTGCTGTTTTTACAGATCTTTGTGTTTCTATACCAGTCATATTTTTGTGTTTGTCTCCTCTCATATTCCAACCAAGAAATGGGTGACTGCGACTGCGCCCCGAGCTCCGGAAGCGATGGCCCAGCCCAAGGGGTGCCCACAGGATGCACCCCTTGCATGATACCCACGATACCAGTAGGAACCCCTGTCACGCAGGTCAACCCATGTCCACCCCTCCCCATGGCGAGTTGCAATCCATGCTGCAACGTCCAGGTCCCAGTCGTGGGCATGCTGGACCCACCACAGATCATCGTGAGGAAGAGATGTAGGTACATCCAACCAGACCGTCCAAAATCGTTCAGACCAAACAGGGTCTATCAACCACCCACCTCGAAGATGGAGGATAACACCATCTACAGGAAGTCGTATTTACCAGTAGATGGTGAGATGCCAGCACCTGTATACCCATCAAACAATATATGTTTGGGGGAAGGAAAGATATCTGACAACACAGTCCATAGGATGTCGTATAAAGGCCATCTGAACACTCGTCCTCCATGTGCGATTTTACCATGCGAGCATAACCTGTTAGGAGAAGGCCCAATGCAAGACATCACCACCCAGAAGCACGATTACGTCCCTAAACCTTACTCCAAAGCTGGTTCCATCGCACCAACACCTAACATCTTCAGTTCTGATTGTCCTCTGAGTGACCAAACCACAAATCGACTATCATACATGCCTATAGATGTCAAGAGCGTCCACGTGGACCCTGTCAGACCTACAAACGCCATTATACCAGCTACAGGTAAATTCGCTCAATGCACAATCCACAAGATGTCATATCTCCCATGGGAAGCCCAGGAAAAGATGGATATGCCCTGGGCGAAGAAGCCTGGGTTTGCTCCACCAACCACAAGGATGGAAGGCTGTACTGTGCAAAAGATGAGCTATGGTCCGCCTGGTACCTATATTGAGTGTAATGATGACTGTCCAGATTGTGTTGAGTGCCCACAACTTGACTGCCATACTCATCAGTTCAATTCGCATCAACCCGAGAACTGCTGCGCGCCTTGCTGTTGCCCGAAAGCTGCGTGTTGATGGGACGCGATGGGTGATGGGCCAAACTTCGTGATTTATCGCTTTTTTTTTGGCTATGTGTTGTTACGTGCGATCGTCAACAAAATTCTGCTAAATTGCTATTGCTACTGATGCGTGAGGGTAGTGACGGACAAAGTTATTGTATACGTTTTATATTATATTGTAATTGCGATTAATATACAAATTGTTTTGTCTGGTTTTGTGTTTTAGTTTGGTTTTGTTTTTCAGAAGTTTTAGATGTCTTAGTAAGGACATAATGGTTTATAAGTCTGGGTTTGAGTACCCCGACTGTCAGAATACCATTTTTACAACAATAAATTCGCAATGTAAAGATGTAATGTAATAATAAATTATTGCATTGGTTTGAATACTAGTTGTTGCCAAAGTTAGAAGAGCTATTCTTAAGAGGAGAGTCCGACAGCTGATCGACAGCGCACAGTGGTGCAAAAATGGCCTTTCGGGGAAAAAATTCTGAAAAACTTTGCTATTTTAGATGAATTCTTATAAAATTTGATTCTCTAAATTAGATAAATCAGATGTTTAATAACTTTTTTCTACTTTGCATTCACAATGCACACATTGTTACACTGATTTCGGTGTTACAATTAACAAATTGTAACACCGTTTTTAGTAACTTTATTCTAAGATTGGTCACATTGATATCAAATGCCATATGTCAAACGTAACCACACATAACCACAAACTGCCTTAGAATCGCTTGAACTAGCATAAACTGCAAAATATCTATATTCTACACATATTTAAACATGCGAGTAGCACGCTTTAGTATTTCCAAAGGGTTGGGGCTTTCTTAGTTTTGATCTGTTTATCAAAATACGCCAGCATGACGTTTTCGGTGATGTTTTGCGACTCTGGTAAGTTATCGTGCATCATTCTCGTCAACTAAACATCAAATCCCCCTTTGAGATACAAAACAAGGACTACATTTACCTGAATAAGGAGGTATGCGAAGATCATACCTACATCGTAGATATGATCGGGTTCAAATACTGCCGCGGGATTGTATATGCGCAATAAATAGTGTATTGAATATCAGCATGCACGTAACAAGCTATAGTACATCTAAACTGTTGAGGATTTCCCAGTTTATGTATCGTGGGGTTTCGGTATCGTTTTAAGGCGGGGCTTCACCAAACTGGGCTAGCCCGGCGGCACATGCCGCCGGCTTTTGCCGAAAAACAAAATATGCAAAAGTTTCCTTCGAAGCCGCCGGCATGAGCCGCCGGCATGAGCCGCCGGCCTATTTTTGCTAGCGGCCTTTTGTCGGTAAAGATCAAAGGAATTTCTGCGGGCTACGCTGGCAGGCGCTTATGAGCATGCGCTACCAAGTTAGTTTGACACATGTGATTCAGGAGAACGATGAATTTGAGGTTATACTTCTGACATTATTAATGGACAACCAAGCTATGGATGCGAAAATGAAGATCAGTGGCCACAAAAGCAAGTTTTGTTATTAATAGAACTATTTTCAACAGAAGAAACCTTGTAGAACCCCAGAAACAAGTATAAAAATAAAAATCTGATGTGGCCAGGCACATAACTTTATCATACTATAAATCAGTGTCAACTGGTGCAAACACTGTCAATCGCTGATGTTTTAACAATACTGTCAATAGAACCAAAATATCTGTCAAATCCTGGCTAACTAGTTTTAATGCAGACACGACCGATCTCGATTTAAATCTGCTCATGCTGCTTTAATTCCTCTACTTTAATTTATTATTTTACTATTTTGACGACATTATAGAAACGGCGGTCCATTTGCAAAATCATTGAAAAATGCTAAGAGTAAATAAACATCTAGTTTCTTTGGACCCTTTTGAACAAAAATTTCTTTCAGCTCTTAGCTTGGTCGTGAAACTTCTAAATATGAAGTTTTGGCCCGATACCTTTAGTAGTTTCTCCTGAATCGTCGCCACAAAAAGCGGGTTCATACATACAAACAGATACACATACACAAGCACACACCCAGCACAGAGGTTCTTTTGTACCTTGGTCAAAAAATGTTCAGGGGACCCAAAGGGACATATTTCCGCTAAAATCTCAAAATTTTCTTCTATAGGATTACAATACTTAAAGTAAAAATAAAAGACTCAAATTTACTAATATGCAAAACATTGGGGGTTGAAAAAGTCGAAAGGAAAGTTAACTAGTAAGAAAATTATCTTAAGCAGTTAACCCCGTAAAATATTTTTGGTGAGAAATTTGGATCAAAAATGAAATAGACTTAACCGATTTTGCCCAGTCACAAACTTCCTTACTCGAAGTCCTTACTTTTTAAAAGAAAATCTTGTATACTAAATTTCAGATCAACTGCTCGAAAATTACGGCAGCTATGGTGTGAATTTGAAAAAAAAAGCAGACGGACATAGTTAAACCGCTTCAGTTTTCAATGCTGATAAAAATATTTATATAATATATTTTATATAATATTATTTTATCTATATCTACCACGCCCCCTTAAGGGTGTTTGCCACAAATATTGTGGCAAACTGAATATATCCTACTTCAGTAAATATGGGGTCATTTTACGAGTCATTTTTTCCGAGAAAAGATGAAAATGGATGTAAAAAGTCAGAAGAAAAAAGTCAAGACACAAAATAAATCAGTTCTAGTTTAGCTTTTTAGTGTCGGTAATGACATTTAGGGCCATATACCATAACGGAGCGAAGAACCATCTGACAACCCGGGCAAGCCAGCTGCCCAGTAACCCAGTTTGGTGTAGTCGAATTTAGATCCCCGGCAAAGCCGCAGAAGGCTGCAACAAGCCGCCGACTTTTATGCCGACGGCAATGCCGCAATTGCCGCCGGGTTACTGGGGAGCTGGCTTGCCCGGGTTGTCAGTTGGTTCTTCGCTCCGTTATGGTATATGGCCCTAAATAACATTACCGACACTAAAAAGCTAAAACTAAACTGATTTATATTTTCGGTGTCTTGACTTTTTGTTCTGACTTTTTACATCAATTTTCATCTTTTCTCGGTAAAAATGACTCGTAAAATTACCCCATATTTACTGTAGTAGGATCTATTCAGTTTGCCACAATATTTGTGGCAAACACCCTTAAGGGGGCGTGGCAGATATATATAAAATAATATATAAATATATTATATAAATATTTTTATCAGCATTGAAAACTGAAGCGGTTTAACTATGTCCGTCTGTCGGTCTACCTGCATGCCGTAATTTTTAAGTAATTGATCTGAAAGTTGGTATACAAGCTTATCTCTTAAAAGGTAAGAACAAATTCGGGAGTGGTCAAAATCGGTTAACTGCTTCTTTTTTTTCAAATTCACACGATAGCTGCCGTAATTTTAGAGCAGTTGATCTGAAATTTAGTATACAAGATTTTCTTTTAAAAAGTAAGGACTTCGAGTAAGGAAGTTTGTGATTGGGCAAAATCGGTTAACTCTATTTCTTTTTTTATACAAATTTCACAACAAAAATATTTTACGGGGTTAACTGCTTAATTTTCTTACTAGTTGACTTTCCTTTCGACTTTTTCAACCACCAATGTTTTGCATATTTGTAAATTCGAGTCTTTTATTTTTATTTTAAGTATTGTAATCATATAGAAAAAAAGTTTTGAGATTTTAGCGGAAATATGTCCCTTTGAGTCCCCTGAATATTTTTGACCAAGCTACAAAAGAACCTCTGTGTGTTGTGTGTATGTGCTTGTGTATGTGTATCTGTATGTATGTACCCGCTTTTCGTGGCGACTATTCAGGAGAAACTACTGAAGGTATCGGGCCGAAACTTCATATTTAGAAGTTTCACGACCAAGCTGAAAGAAATTTTTGTTCAAAAGGATCCAAAGGAACTAGATGTTTATTTACTCTTAGCATGTTTCAATGATTTTGCAAATGAACCGCCATTTCTGTAATGTCGTCAAAATAGTTAAATAATAAATTAAAGTGGAGGAATTAAAGCAGCATGAGCAGATTTAAATCGAGATCGCTCGTGTCTGCATTAAAACTAGTTAGCCAGGATTTGACAGATATTTTGGTTCTATTGACAGTATTGTTAAAACATCAGCGATTGACAGTGTTTGACACCAGTTGACACTGCTTTATAGTATGATAAAGTTATGTGCCTGGCCACATCTGATTTTTATTTTTATACTTGTTTCTGGGGTTCAACAAGTTTTCTTCTGTTCGAAATAGTTCTATTAATAACAAAACTTGCTTTTGTGGCCACTGATCTTCATTTTCGCATCCATAGCTTGGTTGTCCATTAATAATGTCAGAAGTATAACCTCAAATTCACCGTTCTCCTGAATAACATGTGTCAAACTAACTTGGTAGCGCATGCTCATAAGCGCCTGCCAGCGTAGCCCGCAGAAATTCCTTTGATCTTTACCGACAAAAGGCCGCTAGCAAAAATAGGCCGGCGGCTCATGCCGGCGGCTTCGAAGGAAACTTTTGCATATTTTGTTTTTCGGCAAAAGCCGGCGGCATGTGCCGCCGGGCTAGCCCAGTTTGGTGAAGCCCCGCCTTTAGACAGAACTCTGGTCATGCCAATACCGTATTCTTTTTTGTACACCGCTTCCAACTTCGTCTTAGTTCTAGTTGTGTGCAACTATTTGTGTTATCTCCATCACATGTAATTTTACTAAGTATAATGTATTGTAATAAACTACTTCACTGAAATTAGAATTTGGTTTCAATTGTAAGTGCATGTAAATGTATATAAGCCTCAACGGCTATCTATCGGAACTGGGCAGACTTCGCTATTAAACGTTAAGCGTTATAACAATTCTTTAGTAAGTTCTTGTTCTTCGAAGTAACTAATCAGTTACTGCCAAACACTTATTCTGACTATTATAATTATTAGACACTATTTTTAAGTTAACTTTTTAGGTTATGTTTCTATATCTATATCTTTTACACGGTTGTCATATAAGTTTTTACCACAGTAGCCGTTGCGGGTTAATAGTGTTGCCCCAAGCTCAGGGCCACCCTAACCACAGGACTAAATGGGCTATAGCCCTGGGGCGCCAACCTTTTGGGGGCGTCAATTTTTATTGGCAAAATCAACCAAACAACCTCTTCTAAATGAAAAAGAAAATTGTATGTCTGCTCTTAGAATTTCTTAAGTTACTTATATATGGAGTATCAATGTAAAACATTCGGGTTTGGTTTGGTTAGCGCAAGTTTTCTATGTTGTGCCAACCTAGGTTTGCCATATGTTACTTATCAAAATATATGAGACATCTAGTAAACGTATGAGATCATGAAAAAATATATGAGATACTGATCTACTTGATCATGGTTTCATTGTTGTTCATTGGTAATAATGATAACTGCATCTTTTACTTTGGTGTTCCAAATTTACTGTGCTTTTATTTCATATGGGCTTGTTATGAGGTGTTATTTTTTTAGAAATGTTAATTACAGTTCATTAAAGTTAGTGCTCAATTATGAACTGTTCTTACTTATTGATGTTTTTGTTAATTTTTAAGAAATATTCAGTGAGCGCGCAAAGTAGGAAGCACGACCAAATCTCGGAAACTGTTTCTTAACCACAAAAATTCTTGAACACGTCGATTGTAAATTATACACACATTTGTAACAAATTCAATTTCCCGTTTTGTACTTATGACGTCATCGACAAATGGCAAACTCCATATTTTTCTTGTTGATTATGATAGATCTGTTAATTGTCTTCATGGTAGCATACAAATTGTATGACCTAACATCAGAAAATTTACGAGAAAATGTTTAAAAATTAAGGATTTTGTTTGTGAATGAAAAGCGAATAGAAGTTTTAGGTAGATATGTTTGCAATAGGAATTGAACCATCAGCACACTACTTAGAATCGTTGTAAATGATTGAAATATATTGTGAACAAACTTTCAGGATTTCAGGTAAACGTACAAAGTTTAAGGTTTACTATGAGACCCTTTTGAGGTTTCTAGAACATTGGGTTCAGGTTTTGGTCATTTTTATCTCACTTGTTTCAACAATTTTACTGGCGAGTCCGTGTTCGTACACAGTGCAACTAATTTTACCCAAAACGCATTTTCATATTCTATTCGGAATATCCATGTTCCCGAGTTAAAAATCAACGTGTTCGAGAATTTTGTACAATAACTAACCCTCATTTAGATTTTCTCATATTTTCATACTTTACTCGCTCAATGTCTACATACCATAAATATGAAACTAACAACTTCCATTAAAATGTTGAACAGTGTCGTCCTAATATTTAAATGGCTTATATCCAAAACAATAACATTTACAATAGAGAAAAAGCGGTTCAGATTTGTATAGAACCAGACAGAGACCAGCTGCTCTACTTATTAGGGATGTAAAGACGTACTATATATACTATAAATTATTATGATACTTATTGCATCCTTTAATCGATGTGAAATTTGCTTATCGAATTATGTAACACAAAAGCTATGTTGGCAAAATTTGAGTATTTGGACTATTTTCGTACAAACTAGCCTGACAATTTATTATATGGAAGAATGGTTTAAAACCCAATTTATTTCTTATAAAGGGATTTTGTAGGAATTCCCGCAGTACAGGAACTGCTGATTTATGTTTTTCTAAGATTATTTTATATTTGATGGCAAATCTAATCAAATGTTTCAACATAAAGCTTTTGGTAAGTTTTCAAGGATAATAAATAATTGACTCTAAAATTGCGTCTACATTTCCTAACGTGGGCCACAGCACTACGCACTGTGCATTTTTAGTAATGCTACTAAAAATTCTTTAGGGCATAGCAATTTAAATCATTTGAGTAGTTTATTTATATAGAGTAACCTATTTAATAACTTAAATACGTGTCAATTTGTAAAAGAAAAAGCACGGACAACAAATATATAAGTTACTTTTGTTTCTGTTTACTATAAACGTTAGTTTTTTCATTTCCTATTTTTCTTCGAATTTTGTATAAATATTACGTTTTTGTTTAGTATAATGATAAGGAATTGGCTTTTCCTAGTTCTGACACTTTAACTTTGTTGAATAACTTTGTCGGTCACCCTGCATCCGTTAGCTATCTCGTGTATTTTCTTATCAAGAGGGGCGAATTAATTTTAGTAGCCCACGGGCGTCGAATATCTTAGGACGGCCCTGATGACAGGAGCTTTGTATAATAATGATAGTTCGTTTTAATAATGAAGTCGTTATTCAAACGAACGGTCATTATTATACGAACGTACTGTCAAAGTCTGTCAAGACCTACGTGGATTATTCAAACATTATTATGATTTGAGACACAAGTAGAATCTCGCTAGCAAATGTAAAGCGCGTGCGCGTGCGCGCGTCCCTTCAGGCTTCAGTTAGGTTAGTTGTTTGCCGTTTGTGATACGTTATGTATGTGTCCCGGCGTGTCCCGGTCTTCTCCGCGTCTTGTTCGCGAATTTAACCGTTCAACCGCCGGTTGGGTGCGTTTGTGTTGTGAACTAATGTGCAAGGAACAATCCCGACGCAATATTTTGGACGGATGGCTCGCGGTAAGTCAATCATCTTCAGTTTCAACATTGCATTCATTCGCATTCGTAGTTCGTACACCAAACGTCAGTCAGTCGAGTACCCAGCGCGGTCGGTATTGCAGATTCGTGCTTGAGCGATATCGACTTAGTATGACAGATGTGAGGTTATGATGCGTATAATAATATACTATTAGCTGTTGACGACAGACCAACCGACTTAGACATTTTAGCATAATTGATTTATCGATCTTTCGAAGTATGTGAAGATATACAGGGTGCAAAGAAGTACACCTATTTACCGTGCATACTTTTTGTTGTCTAAAGATTTATTCTTTTCGCATGTCAACAGTGACGCGTTATCCAATGGGCAAAATGGGCATTTGCCCAGGCCCCCAACAACAGGGAGCCCCCAAACAAGTATTTTGGAAACTAGTTTCTGTAATGGACAACCACACCATGCGAATCATCATTACGGTTGCAAGCACATCTTAGCGAGGCCCCAACTAATTTTTAAAAAATTCACTGCCGTGGCAAGAATATTGAATTTTATTTTTGCGCTCCTGCCAAAACAAATCTTTTATAAACTATAAATTAATTAATTAATGAATTAACGTACTAAGAATATCGAATTTTAACTTTAACGTAGTCCTAGAGGCAGTTATAGCAGTTAAACTCATTTTTATGCTATAAAAGAAACATCTAATTTTGACAAACCGTTGACAAAGTTGAAGAAGAGAAAATACTATATCAATACAATGATGATTTTCGTCGATACTTTTTCTTTTGTGATGAAAATCTTTTCTGCAAAAATGAATTCTCCAAAAAAGTCTGTAAAATAAAAACTCGATCTTCAGAATGCTTATCTTTAAAAATCTCTATCGTTACACAGTGTGTATAAAAAATAATGTAACTAGTCAATATTTTTCTTTCTAAAAAGTTGACAAGGAAAACATTCTGATAAAAGTTTTAGGAAATTGTTTAAGCTACAAATTTCAATAGCTTATAAATGCTACATATTATAAATGCTTATAAATCATAGATATTCAAAATTATTTTGTGTTTATAGCTTAAATTATTTTCAAAAACATTTAATTTTTTGTCTTGTAATCTTCTTAGAGGTCGAGGTATTGACATGGTAGAAATCGTTTTAATATTTTGTAAGTGCATTCTTTTAACATTTAATCATTTTGTATCATTTAAATTTTAAACGACTGACGTCAAGGACTTTTGGACAGAAAAAATATACAGGGACCTATATTAAAAAAAAATTAATTTGGTCTGCTTCTTACAAATGCATAACCCTGTATATTCAAAAGTCATTCAAGCCTGTAGGTTAAGTCATTTCCTAAAATTTTTATTTGGTTTCATTCGTCTAAACTTTCAGGATCAGATATTGACACGTTACGTTTCTTCTTGTTAACTTTTTGATTATATGGAATCGGAATATTATGCGTTAACTAAGAATAAAGATTATGAAGCCGACAATGTTAGCAAAAGAAAGAGGAAATTACAGTTTATTAAAAAAAAACATCTCCAAAAGATTATGAAAACTGCATCACAAATTTACTAAGTACATATCCAGAGGAGTTAGATAGTGACGATGGCGTATTTAAGGATGAACTATCGCAGTGTTTGCAATATGCAAAATATTAAAAAAATCTTTTCAAGCAGGAATATACAGGGTGTCTCACGGAACTGGTACATTAGAAGTTTCTCATGTTCTACTATTTCTGGAAACGTGAAATCTTGGAATTAGAATTTACTCGATCTGAGCTCTTCGCCTAAAATATTCTCAAGTTAACTGTCACGTCCGGTCACCGGAAGTCGGTATCAACTTTGTTATTTTAAATGGAATGATATAATTTTAATTTTATTTTTGGTTTCTTCGTATCAAAATACATCATTTTTAGTAAGGGTTCCCTATACCTAAATATCACCATTTTTGAGTTTTTTTGATTTTACTAATTTTTTTGTTATTTTCGCGGTGACGTTTAAAACTGAATATCTCGGTTATTATTGAAACTAGAAGTTTGATGATTGGTGGTCCAAAACTAGAAACATAGCCAAATACGACGATGTTTAGTGCATCGTGATATCTTATACAGGGTGTTCAAAATTTACAACACAATAATTGAATTTTCAATCGTAAAAAACTCATTTTTTCCAAATGGAACACCCTGTATATCGATACGCCATTCGATGGGAAATTTTATTCCCTATCAATCAATATTGCGGTTCCCTATATCTATCTTTAGTAGTTTTTGAGATATTGTTACTTTTTCTTTAAATCCATTTTAAATACTCCCATTTAATAGTGGGGACGAAATTAGATACTCAATTTACAACGAAAATTTAAATAGTGATAGATATTTAGAAATTTTGCGTGGATGTGTGAAGAATTTTTGCGATACTCTTTCCCTCAATATTTTACGCGACTGCTTTTATCAAATGGACGGTGCACCGGCACATTCTTCACATGTGGTATCCATTCAACTTAATCAGATGTTAGGTGACTGTAAGTGGTTCGGAAATAGGAGACCCTGGCGGTGGCCACCAAGCTCACCAGATTTAACACCATTAGACTTTTATTTCTGGGGTCATGTGAAAAGTCAGGTCTATTCCACACCAGTTAATACTCGAGAAGAATTGACTAACAGAGTAGTAGCCGCCAGTAATGGACTTCAGCGACAAGAAATCCGAAGAGCGACGATGACAGTAGTACAGCGAAGTGTTTTAAAATGTTTGGAGCAGAACGGGCAGAACGGCATTTCGAACAACATAATTAACTTTTAATTTAAGTTAGATATCCCAAATCTATTATTTTAGTTTTAAGAAACCTTTTCAATATTTTTCTGTTTTCCTGCTGTTCCAAAGTTGTTACATTACTATAAATAAAGAATAAATCGTTTTGTATTTAGTTTGCATTCTTTTATACTGACAATATCTCACATGATTCATAGGGAATTAGATTTCCTATCGAATGGCGTTTCGGTATACAGGGTGTTCCATTTGAAAAAAATGAGTTTTTTACGTTTAAAAATTCAATTATTGTGTTGTAAATTTTGAACACCTTGTATAAGATATCATGATGAAATAAACATCGTCTTATTTGGTTATGCTTCTAGTTTTGGACCACTAATCATGAAACTTCTAGTTTCAATAATAACCGAGATATTGAATTTTAAACGTAACCGGGAAAATCACCAAAAAATAGTAAAATCAAAAAAACTCAAAATGGTGGTATTTAGGTATAGGGAAACATTATCAAAAATGATGTGTTTTGATACGTAGAAACCAAAAATAAAATAAAAATTATATCATTCCATTTAAAATAACAAAGTTGATACCGACTTCCGGTGACCGGACGTGACAGTTAACTTGAGAATATTTTAGCTGAAGAGCTCAGAGCGAGTAAATTCTAGTTCCAAAATTTCAAGTTTCCAGAAATAGTAGAACATGAAAAACTTCTAATGTACCAGTTCCGTGAGACACCCTGTATATTATAAAGATTCTCTAATGTGAAAAATTATTTATTTTTATTTGTTAAGAATCGCCATTTATTAATTGAGATAATATATTTTATTTGTTACGAATTTTGATTTTAAATTATGAAGCTATTTATTTGTTATTTTGTATTTCTTAAGAATATTCATTTTTTGCTTTAAATAAAGCTGGAATGATAGGTACATATTATATTATATTAAATGTTATTGCAAAAAAGTCAAATAACTTACTTATTATTTATGATTTTATTTAGTATTGCTACATATTATTTTTGTATAAAAAGTAATTCTTAATTCTCCACGGTCAAGTTTTTAAATACAATATTTCTTCTATACAACTGTTCACTATGACACCCTTTTCTCGTAAGTAAACTGTGTTTTTAGCGTTTTGCCATAGTAAGCGTCATCCATGAAAATATGCCAAAGCTTGATAAATGACGACTACAGTGTTGTAAACATTCTATAGCCATTTTGTAGTATTGGTCGATTTCCACATTAAAAGATACAATCAAATACGAATACCGAAAATCGTTTTTTTTATTTTATTCAGATTCCTTTTAAGTTTGTATTTCCAAGGGACAAATTAGTTGTAAAGGGGACATGTCCCGGTAAACCGGGACGTATGGCAACCCTAATTTTGAGGCAAACTTCTTTACCTAAATTCAATGATGTTTATACAATATAAAACTAGAAAATATGTAATAAAATACAGCGCAAAACAAAACAAAAACAAAAGCAACATACAACATCCAAATTACCTGGCATATGAAAGTTTCAGGTCTGACTTCAGCTTGCACAGAAGTTCTGAAACTGTTCCGAACTGCCTCAAGGTCATTTCATTCTCAGACAGCATTGGATTCCTGTAGTCCCTAAATGAGTGGCTTTTCGTCCTGGTTATATCTGCATCTGTAGTGTTGGTATTAGCGTACAACCCAGGACCGTTAGGTGGGGGTTTTCTACCCCATTTTTTCAAGGACAACGCGTAATCCTCCGGATTGTATATAGGAGCACGTTGCTTTTCCTGAAAAAAAAACAAAAAAAAAGATTGTTATTTCCGTTTTTTTTTTTTGTATACATAAGCAATACAATAAAAGATACGTTTTATTTTTAAATTGCGCTAGATATAAATTATTCATGATGTTGTGTGTTAAAGAGTCCACCAAATGACTGTTTATAACAGCTCATAATTACTGCGCAACGTTCAGTTTAACGCTATTCAATTGTTTGGAGCGTAGGGCTATTGTCTTGAATTCTCAGACATTACTCATTCAAGACCTATGAACGGTTTTAATGTATTTTTAATTGTCCTTTTGTAGACGGTAAAGGGGATATTTTTAGAGCTGTTATTTGCGTAATTATTTTTGAAGTTGGTCATTTTCTTACTCTTAAATACTGACAATCCTTACTGCTGAAGATGCGCCCCAAATTCGGACACTGTCCTAAATTCCGACATATTTTTGTTTAGTTGGATTAAAATAAGAAATCTACAATATTGAACTATATTCTAGGACTTCCGGTTTGTTGATTTGACATTACCCTTATCAACCCACAATCGTTTCTTATTCTACCAATGTTCTAACGGTCAGAATATAATATATAGAAGTTTGACTGATCTTGATAATTGAGTGTTATGCTAAAAGTTGATTGTTTCCTTATAAGGTAACTGCAATTCGACTACTTTATACATCGCTAAAGGATAACAGTATATAATACAGTCTACTACCCTTTTAGCCACTATTTTAGAGGTTAGCAACTTATATGGCACTAGTTTTTTCAATGTATCGTTGATAGTACTTGAAAAAACGGAACTATGTTTGTTTCCTTATTTTTTTATTCATGATTTATCTCTAAAATTGTCCTAATTACAGCTTTTTTTGAAACCAACTCTTTGCATTTATCGATAAACAGCTTTCTAGTGAAATAAACTGATACACATTTTTAAAAATGTTTTTATTAAACACAAAATTATAAACTGGGAAAACTGCTAAATACCGTGTATTGCCTTCCCTAGTAACTTTAAGAGTTTCTAATCTACGCGGCATACTGAAAATCAGGTTTCTTATCGTTTCTATTGGTATACGATCCCATTCTTCCACTAATGTATAGCCATTTCTGTGAGACTTTCTTGAGGCCTTTCGCGAGAACTCACCCTTCTCCCTAATTCATCCCACAAATGTTCTATAGCAGCGGTGGCCAACTTTTGTCTACTTAAGATCTACCTTTTATCTTTAAAATATGCCGCGATCGACATGTCGTCACAGGCGCAGCACTCCCGCGAGCTATGGGTAGTAGAAACGCATCTTGACTCAACTTTTATATTTGCAGAGTTCATTATAAAAATGCACAGTATGGCTGAAAAATTGATTTTTAGATTTCGCGACACTTTTTTTTGACAGGAAAATTAACATTGAAGATTTTTAGACTTATTTTCTAAAAATTTTAGACTTGTTAATCTATCAATAGATCGTGGGAGTTCATCTCGTACTGAAACAACTTGTTTATCTACCTACGTTGTTTATCTACGAGCAATATTAACATATTTGATTGGGTTTGAGCTGAAAGGATAGCCGTTTGCTAATATTTTTATCTTGTTGAGTTGAAAGGTTAGTCCTTTGCGAATATTTGTTTATCTTGCCGAGCTGAAGGTCAGTTCTTTACTCAAATGTTAATTTATTTTGTTTGGCTGAAAGGTTAGCCTTTTTCTAAAATTGATTTATTTTGGTTAGCTGAAAGGTTAGCTTTTTGCGAATACATATTTGTGTCAGTCCTTTACTGGCGTGGTAGATAATTTATTTTGTTGAGCTGAAAGATAACCCTTTGCTAATATCTGAATGGTTTTGAGCTGAAAGGTTAGCCCTTTGCTAATATTTGTTTATCTTCTTGAGATGAATAGTTGTCCCTCTGATAATATTTGTTTAATTTTTTAAATGAAAGATGAACCCTTTGCTATTTGTTTATCGTGTTGAGATGAAAAGTTACCAATTTGATAATATTTGTTTATATGGTTGGAAATGAAAAATCGGCTTTTTGGTAATATTTGTTTATCTTGTTAAACTGAATGATTAGTCCTTTGCTTATTTGTTTATGTTCATGAGCTGAAAGGATGACCCCTTGCGAATATTTGTTTATTTTGTTCGGCTGAAAGGTTATAGCTTAACGTGTTAATATATGTAGCTGAGCTGAAAGGTGGTTTGCTTTTTGCAATTATTTGACTATGTTTTGAGTTAACATTTTAGCGTTTTGAACGCAAAAGGAAAAGAAATACATGTTGGCAACTTGATTATTGTTGAATGAGTAACAGCTTTAAATTTCGGCAAACTATGAATTGGAGAATGGAAGTTTGAATGAGTTACTGAGAGAGTTTATCATTGAGGACAATAGTTCTGGAGACCGGCTTTGAGAGCAAAGCTATAGTCATGATTGGCCGTGTTAGGAATTATTTTATTTGTTGGATTAATTCAGATATTGGGCAAGTGATAGAAGATTATAAACACGCTTATTTGTAATTACATGAGTAACTAGAGTCACTTTTTACTGTTAACGGTTTTTTTTTACAATGCGATAAGCAAAAAACTGCTTAGGGTAAACGGCCAGTTCTGTGAGATCGAAACTTGATTCTTGATTCGAAACTATCTTTCATCTTCTACATTCGCTAACAATAGGGTTATATACTTAGGGAGAAAATCAAAGGTTCTTCACTGTTCAAGTAGTATATTGGGCAATTAGTTAACAACCTTCTTTTTTTAATAGGGTTATAGTAAGGCTTATTTGCTACTATGTAAAGGTGACCAAACCGATCGACCAAAATTGGCTTCGCGATCGACTTCTCGCAGGCCACTGTACTGGGGTGATACCCGTAGCTTCAAAGAAGTTTAGCACTATTGTTTCGGTGTGTGGTCGGTAGTGTCCGACCGAACATTCGGCTTCGACTTCGGCTACCTTTAGCCAAAAATTGAACCTTCGGCAAAACATCGGCTTCGGCCAACATTAGGCCGAAGGTTTAGCCGAAGCCCAAGGTTCGCGCTTAGTACCTGCGTAGCAAAAATTGTGAGAAGAAAGTGATATATTTGATAGTTTGTTTACTTTGGTGCTTTGCGAAAATGTGGATGAGTTTTTGTGTGTAATATAGTTAGATAAAGAACTGCTAAGGCAGCAGTTGAAGCATTAGAAGGAATTAGAAGTAAATAAATTCAACAGGCCTGACGTTAGCAACAAAATACATGTAAGACATATTGTTGTGACCTCAAAAGTTATAAAATCTTTGTAATTTTTTTTCTACGTACAATTAAATCATTTTTCAAGATCGGCCTGGTTCCTAAAACTTGCAAAAGTTAGTATAAATTTTTTGTTTGGTGATATTTTGTCTACGCATAATCATCAAGAACAAATAAAAATTAACACATTAATTGAATACAAATTTAAGAAAAGCATTAGACGGAAAATTGTACATTTTTTATATTAAATTTAAAGGAATATTTTCTGTTTTGTTGTTATGAATCAATAGTGGAGAAAAGATTAAAGGTGCTCTTACACGTAGCCACTTTTGTTGCGCGAGATTCTATTGCGACACTATGAAATGGCATGTTGTGTTCACACGTGAGATAAAATCAGTCAAAAGTTGCGCTACTTTCGACTAGCGCCAGCGCCAAGTGGCAGCCACACATTTTTAAGTTGCGAGGCTATTCACACAGTACACGCCACTTTTCATTGCTGCAACTTGTAAAAGTGGCACGTCGGATGTCAAGAATTGCTCACGGAACGACTGCGCTCCCTCGTACTTGTAGTGGTTGTGTTTATATTCTGCCTCATTAAGTTTAAAGCGATAGTGATACTGTGTTGTTGTTTATTCCATAAAAAATGGATTCAGATTCTGATGCCGATGAGATGACTAGAGCAGCTGCGTGTTATGAGCTAATGTTCATGAGCTATTCAAGGCCGCTTTTGTAGGAAAAGGCTCAACTATAGCCTATCGCAGAACTTGAGGATAAAGTGAAGTAGACTTGTGGATTTTTCTACTTTAACAGCCCTACAGTACTTATTGAAATTTTAACGTTGCCGCGTATTATTGCATATTTTGTCGAACCTACAGGAAAAAGTCCCCAAGAATGATTGGAGGATCTAAATGTAGAGAATTTTCATTTTAAGTTTAACCTAATATTTCCATCAATGTCAATTTTTACGATCGTAAAAAAATTATTCGAACAAAAGTCTCGTCTTGAGTTGGGTTGGGAATTACTTTAACAAGTAGAATGAAAATTTTGCTAAATGTGCATTATGCGGAAAATATAAAATCAGTTGATTATTTACGAGGACTTTAGTTGGAATATTTATTGTAATATTTATTTATCTTTTTTTTAGAATGACATTAATTCGAAATTCTTTTCAGAGAAGAAGGATTTATTTTAACTGGTTTCTGTTGTTCATATTGTATGTTGAAATAATAAATATTTATTTATGTTTAGAGAATTAGTATTTATCGGTTAGCATCCTTTACTTACAAAATATCAATTTGATAAGATTTTTTACTTTGTTGAAGTTCGATAGTTATCGATAGTATCGATAGTTTTAACGATACTATCAATAACTATCGGACACGCCAACTATCGATGTTTAGCCAACACTACCGTATATACATCTACTAAATGTTGCGCCACTAAAGTGGAAGTACCGCGGTAAGGTGCTCTTACACGACGCCACTTTTCGTATTGCGCAAGTTAAAAAATGGCGCAATTCTTATATTGCAATGTGTGAACAACGCTGCAACTATAAATATTGCGACACTTTCAGTACAGGGCGCAATTTTTTTAAGTTACGTACAGCTACAATGTTGCTGCGTGTAAACAGGTACAAACACGGTACTAGCGCCACACAGAAATGGACCGACGTGTTGGTCCACTTCCACTTTAGTGGCGCAACATTTAGTAGATGTATATACGGTAGTGTTGGTTAAACATCGATAGTTGGCGTGTCCGATAGTTATCGTTAAAACTATCGATAACTATCGAACTTCAACAAAGTAAAAACTTATTAAATTGATATTTTCTAAATAAAGGATGCTAACCGATAAATACTAATTCTCTAAACAGAAAAGAACATAAATAAATATTTATTATTTCAACATACAATGTTAACAACAGAAACAAGTTAAAATAAATCCTTCTTCTCTAAAAAGAATTTCGAATAAATATGTCATTCTAAAAAAAACAGATAGATAAATATTACAATAAATATTCCAACTAAAATCCTCGTAAATAAACAACTGATTTTATATTTTCCGCATAATGCTCATTTAGCAAAATTTTCTTTCTAGTTGTTAAAATAATTCCCAACCCAACCCAAGACGAGATTTTTTGCTCGAATAACTTTTTACGATCGTAAAAAAAGACATTGATGGGAATGTTAGGTTAAACTTAAAATGAAATTTCTCTACATTTGGATCCTCCTATCATTCTTGGGGACTTTCTCCTGTAGGTTTGACAAAATATGCAATAATACGCGGCAAAGTTTAAATTTCAATAAGAGCCTTTACCTACAAAAGCGGCCTTGAATAGCTCATTAACATTAGCTCATAACACGCAGTTGCTCTAGTCCTCTCATCGGCATCAGAATCTGAATCCATTTTTTATGGAATAAACAACAACACAGTATCACTATCGCCGCTTAAAACTTAATTAGGCAGAATATAAACACAACCACTAGAAGTACGAGGGTGCGCAGTCGTTCCTTGACCAATTCTTGACATTCGACGTGCCACTTTTACAAGTTGCAGCAATGAAAAGTGGCGTGTACTGTGTGAATAGCATCGCAACTTTGAAATGTGTGGCTGCCACTTGGCGCTGGCGCTAGTCGAAAGTGGCGCAACTTTTGACTGATTTTATCTCACGTGTGAACACAACATGCCATTTCATAGTGTCGCAACAGAATCTCGCGCAACAAAAGTGGCTACGTGTAAGAGCACCTGTAGTGGAAGTGGACCAACACGTCGGTCCATTTCTGTGTGGCGCTAGTACCGTGTTTGTACCTGTTTACACGCAGCAACATTTTAGCTGTACGCAACTATAAAAAATTGCGCCCTATACTGAAAGTGTCGCAATATTTATAGTTGCAGCGTTGTTCACACATTGCAATATAAGAACTGCGCAATTTTTTAACTTGCGCAATACGAAAAGTGGCGTCGTGTAAGAGCTTAAGTGTTTTGCAACGACAGATGGAAGGTACTGATTCCTCTGAAGCATTTTAATATTGATTATTGATATCAGTTTTTTGTTTTTAAATCGATTACTGTGCGTCTCCAGATAGACTTTATCTCGAGACAACGTTATTCTTAAAAAATAGTTCTAGGTACTCTCAAAAATCCATTGCGGTAGTCAGCAATTTGATAGAACAAAAACGACGAAAAATTAGAAATGATTAAACTTGCTCAAGAATAAACTATCAATTGTTTTACAGTTCAATAAAAAAATGTCTGAAATCTCAGATATTGGTCCAGTTCATGGCGAATCTGAACCGGCACGTGCGTAATTAAAAATAATAGAGATCTGAAATTTTGGAATCAGGATTTTAAATATGAGAATAGATGTGTATTACGTAAAAAATAACCCTAAATTAGTTTTCTTGTATGGTAGGTTTATGTTTGTCATGTTTTTTTTTTTAAAATCAGCAGGATAAGTATCAAAGATAAATAGTAAAGAATAAGAATTTTCTGATATTATTTTTAACTGAAGTCCAGGCTAAGTTATTATTGGGAAACGATAAAATAAAAACATAAGAACAACCGCTAAAATAATAGTTTATAGATAATGTATATCATGGTGATATACAGGGGGGTGTATATCACCATTTACTATATATTAATTATTTCATCATTACGGTAAGTACGTATGATACGGTATATCCGTATATTCATATCTAGTTATAATTCATATAAAATATTCAAATTTTATATATGAGCACCAGACTAAATTTAAAACAATTTTTGTTTATGACGTTTCACATTTAATTGTGAAAAACTGATTGGTTACTCTTGAGCAAATTTAACAGTTTCCTGTTTTTCGTTAAATCAATATTGTAACAATAATGGCGATGTTTTAGGACATCCATTACAGACATAGTACGGTCCATATGGGGATACACTGTAGGTATAGATAAATTTGTACATACTAATATAGTATGAAAAAGTTATAATGGTGGGTCGGTTATGGTGTAGGGAGGGATTTCAAATTCTGATTAAACCTTTCATCAGTCCTTCTCCATTTTTCTTTCATCCACCATGTTAAGGCAAAACCTTGACTCATCCGTAAACAAGACATTCGACCATTCAGGAATAGCCCATTCTTCATAATTTTAACCTGTTTGATGTTGGAGCGTTCACGTGCTTTATGAGTTAAGTTATGTTAGTATAGACATGACGAATGTAGAAATTAACGCCATTATCTGCATAAATTGGTTTCCATAAATTGGTTTTTTCGAAAAAGTAGGTAAATTGCGAGACAAAACAAGGCCAAAAACCTTGGCAATGAACAGAATGTGGTAGAAAGTTGTTTTGGTTCAAGATCCGTGCCATATGTTTGACGTATTTTGCAAGATGAGTTCTACTTCCTATATGTATAAATTCCACATTCTACATTAAACAATATTGCTTCTCAATGCATTTTCTCATTATACCTAATTTTATTATAATGGTTGTAATACTTTTGTTGGTGTCCGCATTTTTTTTGTTCTATAGTTATATTGCATATAATCAGGAGAAAGTGTATAGAGGTGCTCCATATTCTAGTTATTGTTATTTATTTAATAAAAAATCTGATGTGGCCAGGCACATGACTTCATCATACTATATATAAAATTAATAGTTTAGCTGCATGAGAAAAACCAACCTACCTTTTGCTATACGTGTATAAAATTTACCTAACATGAAGCAACATTTTATATGTCGACTGACCGGCTTTAATGGTAAAAAAAGTTAGCTAAACTTTGATATTCAATAACTTTTGCAGACTTAAACCGATTTTCATTATTTTTTCGAGACATGTAAAGAAATTTATCAGATTTATCATATTAATATACATTTGATAATTAAAGAAAATAATATGTTCCAGCTGATTATTTATTCTGGGAGATCAAAAATAGTGTTTTTGGTTTGAAACATCATAATCAGCTTTCCTAAAATGTCTAAATCGGTGGTCTATCATCAACAGTTAAAAAGTTATTAAGCATCTAATGTGACATTTGTAACTTATGCACAATATTCATAAATTAATATTAAATATCCAGATTGTTCGACGAAATTCAACAATTTCTCAATTAGAATAATTCTTCTTTTCATGCAGCAGCTTAGCACTCTGCAATTTTGATTTATACAAACGTATAATTTGTGATATTTATTTTCTTCAAAGAATTAGTAATTTATATTTCAATGTAAAATTTTTTAAATAATATTTATCAATGACATTAAATTGTTCATGGTGGTCCAACGCTTTGAAAAACTAGATCGCCTGATTTAATCGAGTTTGATTTGTTACTCTGTAGACATATTGAGGAAAAACTAATGGGAATATTACAACTACTATAGCGAACATGAAGAATAGTAATAAGGAGGCGGCAAAATATTTTTGTGGAAACCATGGAAAATGTAATATTTCCACCAAGAATGTGAAGCAAGACTAAAACGCATTGACCTGACACGGTTGATATGCGCACTCTTGACAATCGTACTGAAATAATTATTATTTATTCAGTTTACAATTATCCATTTATTTAATTATTTATTCTTATGAGAGTACAGAAATGTTAGGATTTCTGAAGAACACCACATTGCTACCAAATCACTCCTTGTTTTTGTTATCAGTAGGAACTGGAACATCCCCATAAACTTATTACTTAACATGTCCCGAAATAAATGAATTAAACTGGCGATTTAGCTGGCTAAGGCGTTAGAATTCTTTAAATAGTTTAGAACATTACGTGAATAAATAAAAATTTTAAATAATTTTCGTCTGATACTAATAAAACTAATTCTTGGATGATCATAAATTGCTCGTTTGTGTAACTCATAGTAGCAGTTTGCAATGATTAAATGTTGCTGCAGAAGACTCATTACATTTGTGCGATTGCTGAATTTTGTCGTGGCAACTAGATATGTTATATTAATTTATGAAATATTTTTTGTATGCGTATAAATTTTAAATTAGATGCTTAATAACTTTTTAGCTGTTGACGATAGACCTACCGACTTAGACATTTTAGGAAAGTTGATTTATCGATCTTTCGAAATATGTCAAGATATACAAGGGTGTACCATTTAACATTCTTGTTATTTGACATTTAGCAAATCTCCAGTTATTCCGGATAAGTTATATTAGGATTTGATTTATTTAGCAAATGAATAATAACGCGACTCTTTTACTATCCAAAATGAGTTCTTTTATTTCTTTATTCTTGTTAGTTACCTTAGAATAATTTTTTGAAAATGCTCATTTTTGACAATCCTTTCACAATATCTCAGAAACAGTTGATAATAGCCTAATACAAGTTGAAGTCAAAACAATTAGGCTAAAAATCTTCATCAAAAATTGCAATAATATACCTAGTGTTCCATTTAAACAAACAAGTTTGTTGGTAATTATCTATAACTTTTATAGCACCCTGTACATCAATTTTATGATATCGTCGAAAGTGAAAAAGGTGTATTACTTTTTATATCATTGATCAACACAAAAATGCGCAACATTGTTTCTATTTTTTTGTATTTTTTTTAATTTACATATTTTATTCTATAAATTAACTTAATTTTATTTTTATTGCTTACAAAACCATATCAATTCTCAACATCTTGTTTTCTAGTTCATCTCAATATCTGAATTTTTGTAGAATTTACACAGTTTGAAGCAAGATTTCACTCATAATCAAGTAACATTTGCTGCAAGGTTTAACAGCAATTTTAAATTGCTACGTTTTATTTGAAATTGTTTATCTTCTACAAAAGTCAGATATTGGAATAAACTAAAAACAAAATCTTGAGAATATGGATGTCTTTTTAATAACGTACTTTAAAATTTGATCATGCTCCGCAGTTATTTCACAGCGTGTATCAAAAGTAGATCAAAAACAACATTATGGTCTGTTTTTCAAAAATTGCAAAAGTATGTGCTTATCTCTAAGAAATTTAATGAAGTTTTTTAAAATGCATTAAAAAATAATGAAAACTAGTCAATATTTCAAAAGTTTAGCAAAATAAGGGTTCCTTTAATTGTGCCGGTCAGTGTATTTTTTTCTGAAAACTGTACCTTTAAACTTGGCATATCTTGTTGTGCTGTACAGAGTCGTTAGATTAGAACATATGTTTGTTATTTTTTTACCTTAAGATTTATTTATTATATAATTCATCTTTCTTAGTCCTTCTTACTATATTTATTAGTTGATAAAAATGTTTTTAAAAAATATAAAAATTTATTTAGGATATTTATTTCTTGCAAAGGGCATATATTTGAAGAATTTATGTTAAAGGGAAGAGTTAATATATACAATTTTAATCCCTATAATAAACGATAATGAAATAAACTTTGTCTTGTATCAAACAATATTTATTTATTTAAAATAAATATGGCAAAACAATTCCTTATTCATACCAGACAAAATATAGACTTACCTTTGCAATATTTTCTTCGCCCCATGTAAAACTGTTTATCCTGTTTCCTTCTTCAGAATTTGGAGACATTGTAGTCTCAGATCCAAATAAGTCACTGAAATAAAAAAGAAAATATGTTAATATCATGATATGATCAGGATGCTTTTAATTTCAAACAAGTTTAGTAACATTTTTCAAGATGCGTATCAAGGAAAGAAAGTGTTTAATTTTTATAAACAACTGACGGCGTACTTCCGGTTTGAAATGGAAAATGCGTTTAAGAGAGTACGGCACACGATCAGGCGCTTGTAATTGTCGCATTCTATGACTTAAAAAGATCATAAATATTCCATTTTCCAGCGTGTTATCTCAACTTTCTCTTGAATGCACAGTCAAGCTTCTGTTCTACATTGTTTAAGTATATTATGGGGTTTTAATTACAATTAGAACAAAGTAAGTTTACGCAATGTTTTGTTAATAAATAATAATATCAATCAATTGTGTTATGCCGCAAAAATAACTCAACAATCTTTCCTGGATGTATATGTAATATGCAAATGTTTTCTGTAGCAAGTTACCTAATGTTCTGGAAACAATATTGTTCCGCTTTTATAATCAAATTTAACAATCAAACGCCAAGAGAAAGAGAGTTTCTTCTGCCTATTTTGCATATTATATTACTTGTTTTACACGTTCTCTTTGACAGGTCCAAACAATAAAAAACTCCTTAGTCGACTATCTCGAGATTCATGCTTAGTGGTAAATCTTTTTTATCCCTTAGTACTTTATTTTGGAAAGTCTGGATTCCTTGTATATTGGAGTTTTTCGCACAACCCCAAAGCTGGATGCCGTATGACCAAATCGGTTTTAGTACTTGGTTGTAAACTTGTAGTTTGTTCTGTACTGACAACTGAGAGTTTCTTCCCAGAAGCCAGTACAGTTCTCTGTATTTGAGGCCAAGCTCTACTACTTTTCTTCTTAACGTGTTCTTTCCATCTTAGTTTTGTATCCAGTCATACCCAAATACTTTGCAGTGTTCGCATATATGGAGCTATGGCGTCGTTAATCTTGACATGAGGTATGTCCTCGATTCTTTTGTTTGCAAAGTTAATGTGGACAGATTTCAGTTCGTTGAGCTTGGTCTTCCATTTTTTGGTCCATTTATATACTTTATTACTAGCTTGTTGAAGATTTCTAGTAGATTCTCCAATAGTTGATCCCACTGCCATTAGAGCCGTGTCATCTGCGAATGTGGTGAGTGTTACATTTTCCAACTGTGGTAGGTCACTTGTATACAGTGCTTCCCAAAGGTAACGGATAAATTCTATAAAATCTTAAATAAAAATATTTGAGAAAAATGCTCCGACACGTCGATTTTTACTTTTAACTTACTATCTTGATATACACTTTTCAGCCCCCACCCCTTCACCCCTAAGGGGTGGTAACCACAACTTTAAAAATTCAAATAGCAAAGTACCCCTTGCGATACCTCAATTGATAGACTTTTTTAATCTGAATACAAAGAAATAAAAATTATCGAAATCGGTTGATAAATAACGACGATATTTATCAAAATTTATTTATACACGAAATTGAGGAATAACAAAATTTAATTAACTAATCCTTAATTAATTGTCAAAGTGCTGCGCGTTAACGACGAGACAATGCCCTAATCTATCCCCAAACGCTTGTTGAACATTTTCTAACATTTTATTTCGAGTTTTCGAACATTCCTGGAGTCATTAAGTGAATTACTGCAGGAATTCTTACCTCTAACGCCTCAATATTTACAGGTCTATTAAAATAAACTTTACTTTTTAAATAGCCCCAAAGAAAATAATCTAGTGGGGTTAAATCTGGCGATCTTGCTGGCCATTCAATAAGACTTCATCTACCAATCCATTAGGAAATTTGAAAATATTTGGATTAGGAAATACTTGATCGAGGTATTCTCGAACTTGTCGCGCATAATGTGGAGGCGCACCGTCTTGCTGTAACCAAATTCTGTCCTTGTGTCTATCAGGATCTTCTGCGTTGGGAAACAACACCGCTAAAGTAGGTAGTAGTTCATTTCGTAGAAAGTTCAGATAACGTTCACCATTCAGTGTTCCGTCGAAAAATTTGGTCCAATAATTCTAGAACCCACCACACCAGCCCACACATTAAGGTTTTGAGGATATTGTGTGTTCGCTTCCACCATCCAATGCGGATTTTGACGAGCTCAGTAACGGCAATTTTGTTTATTGGCGGTGCCATTCAGACAAAATGTTGCCTCAACAGAAAAAAACGATGTTTCTAATTAAGCAAGGATTTTCATTAGAGAGTTCCATCATTGTCTCACAAAACTGCACTCGTCGATCAAAGTCATCATCGGACAATTTTTGTACCAAGTGCACTTCATACGGGTAAAATTTGTGTTTTCGAAATAATCTGGACACTGTGCTTTTTGACGCACTATCTTGTGAAGCGACCTCCGCAAGGGTTGAATGATTTTCTTGCACCATTAAAATAGCATCCAATTGTCGGTTTTCAATTAAGGCCAATGGACGTCCTGCCTTAGGCTTATCCCGTACATGACCGAGATCGCGAAATTTGTTTTCGATTCGACTTACTGTAGATTCCGATATTGGCGGACGGTCCGGGTGCGTTTCATTGAACAAAACACGAATTTCGTCATGCGTCCGGCTTCTATCTCCAAACCCAATCATTAAAACTTCGATTCTTTCGGTTTCTGTAAATCTCATTTTGCTACTATTTCTTCAATGACGAAAAATCTGAATTGTGTTTGACATAAGTAAAAACAAGTTGCAATTGTTTGAACGATATTGCTATGCCCGCTTCAACAGCGCTTACTCGAATATTGACGTTCTTCTTTGAATACATTTTGGTAAATATCGCGGTTATTTATCAACTGATTTTGATAATCTTTTTTTCGTTGTATTCAGAATAAAAAAGTCTATCAATTGAGGTATCGCAAGGGGTAGTTTGCTCTTTGAATTTTTAAAGTTGGGGTTGCCACCCCTTAGGGGCGAAGGGGTGGGGGGCTGAAAAGTGTATGTCAGGATCGTAATTTAAAAACAAAAATCGACGTGCCAGAGCATTTTTCTGAAATATTTTTATTTAAGGTTTTATTGAATTTATCCGTTACTTTTGGGAAGCACTGTATGGTAGATAGAGAATTGGTCCCAATACACTACCCTGTGGTACCCCAGCTTTTACTTCTTTTAGTTCCGAGTATTCATCGATCTGTTTTATTCTGAATAGTCTATCAGGTATATAGGATGTTAGCAGCTCGACGTATTGTAAAGGTAGCATACTCTTTAGTTTGTGTATCAATCCTTCGTGCCAAACCTTATCGAAAGCTTGTGTCACATCAAGAAAGATTGTTGAGCAAAAAAGATTTTCTTCTAATGCTTTCTCTATGGTATCTGTTATTCTATGGACTTGATCTATAGTGGAATGCTTTTTCTCTAAAACCAAATTGGTGATTAGGAATTAGTACCTTTCTCTCAATGATAGGTTTAGGTTAGTTGTACCAACAACCCTTTCGTGGGGGTTGTGTTGCACAACGCAAGCTTGTCAAATTTGATGACGTATGATGACGTATATGCCAAAACTGGCTGAAGGAAGTGTAGTCACGCCGAATTCCACAAATTCCTACACGAAGCAAAAAGACAAAAAAAAGATGCAATTTCACACCAATTTCTTGTAAATGCCTGTAATTACCTAAATGATGAAGCAATAATTTTGTTGCCATATACGGGCAAAAAATAGTGGAATTACGCTTATTAAGTAACGAATTACAACCGAATTTTTATAGAAGAGGCCTCCCACATAGATAATCTGAAGATACAGCTAATCTTGTATAATTTCGAATTGCAGAAACACGTTTTAAAGCGGTTTTGAGGGACATCATCCGATGCTAGGGTATTAAGAGAAGTAAAAATAGTTAATTTGCTATTTCCTGTAGGAAAATTCACGTCCAAACGATTAAAATACTACGCTATGAAGTTATAAATTTATGATTTCTTCCAAACAGAGTCGTTAAGTAGGCTGTTTATATCGTACGTGTGAATATCGCTGTGCGATGCCTATTTGTGGTTATTGGTACATATGTAATTAGAAATTGATTATATAACTTTAATCGACAATTAATCATGAAATAAACGATGAACGTGCCCAGTAACATAAAAATTTCTCCACCCACCCACAAAGTAAAATAAAAGAATAAAAAAAAAAGAACGTATTGGTAGCAAATAAATATTTTTTTACATGTAATCGTTTATAAACCGATTTATAAAATACGAATTGTTCCATATTATCTCTAATAAGTCTGTAAAATGTCTTTTTTTTTGTAAATTAGGATAAGGCAATTTTAGGTGCTCTTGTCCGACTACAGACCACTTTTTATTCTTTATTAAGAGTAAATGTTAGTCACCGGCCTCAAAAGTTCGACGAAACTGAGGCGCGAGAGGAGGGAACAAGCCGCGCCCACTGTACACTCCGCAGAAAATGCAAGCAACGCACTGATTAGATGAGGGGAACAGCGGTATCGTTCTTTGGCGGTGAAGATCAAAGGGGCCGTGCGGTGTCGACTGGCGCCGAACCATTTCCTAATAACTTTGTGTATGTGACTATCGCATGTTCTGAAATGCTTTTCTTGTATATTTTAAATACAAATACAATTCCACAAAACAATACAGTGATACAAACTAATTAATTGCTTTATTATAAACCGCGGTTTATTATAACATTCCTATTTTACTACTAACTATGGTTGAACATTTTACCTTTTGTATGTTGAAAAAAATTGTAGTTTTGGTAAAACAGACAGCTTTTCTTACATAAATCATTTACTACTTTACATTTATTATTAGAATTAGTTAACTAATTATCAGTTAGCTCCGAAGAAGCGAACAGCATGGTTCGCGAAGACAGTAATTATGAATTTTTACTCACGGCATAAACCGGTAACTATTATCATCTAAATTTAAATGACTCTGGCCGTGAAAGCATTCGTACTCAGATACTTATTTAAATCCATTTAACGTTTTCTTTGTGCATCAATAATCTCGAATGTCTCGTTCGTACTTAGCAGAGATCGATACTTTCAGGTAAAACACACCTCATATAAAAATTCAAATTTTTATCGGGTGACGCATGTAGGTGTTAGTAAATATAATATTCCTATTTTAATTCTAGATACAGTTGGATACTGCATTTTGAAATTTTACTCAAAATTATTATTGCTATGTATAGACTTGGTAGTATACGTACTTCAATATCAATTGTAGGTATGAGAAAAAGTAGCGATTTCGATAAAACAGGCAGCTTTATGTATATGTATAAGTCATTTATTATATATTATATAGATACATGTTCAAATATTTTACACCTTTATAAAAGTTTTTTGCCATATATGGTAATCCGGCACGCTTACACCTATAAGAGAGTATTGCCCAAATTAACTAGCGAAGTTAATTAGCGAAGAATTACACTACACGTATAATATCTACATATACACTTACCGCAGGTACTCTCGCAAATTATTAGTTTTCTTAGAACGCGGGCCACATAAAGGCAGCTGATTTTTTAATTTGCCCATATTTTTAGCGTCTGTTCTACGTCTGTTGTACAAGTCGAACTAAAGCCAACCATCCTACATAGATTGCGATTGCCCTGAATGCATTGCCAAGCGACAAGTGTTTGGTATTAATATTATTTTCTAAATCTAAATACCAATATATTTGAAATTCTATGACGAAAAATAAATGACTAATTAAAAATTAAATTACTTGTATTTCCTTAGTAATAATTTACTTAACTCCTATTAATTATTTAGTAGTTGTAACATTGTAAGTAGGTATTGCGGTTGTTGATTATTCTTCGTTCCGTGTGTCGTACGGGGACTGCACTATAGACCCTCGCGGGAACATGCGTTCCTAATTTATAACTCGCTCTTTGCTGTCTGCGTAGAGTCCATCAGGACGGCAAAAAAATCGGTTTCTAGCTTATTTTGGTCGAAATTCAACAATTCATGTTGATCACATACACTTCCGCAAGAACATGCTGTCCTAATTTATAAGCGAGTCGTTGCTATCTACGTAGCACCAGCACGGTAAAATTTATTTTTCGTATGGCTTTCGTTTGCCGGGCGCGGCGCCGCTACACCTCCCGTGTCAACATGCGATCAATATTTTTGTTAGGCCGAAATTGCTCAATATTTGTGATTCCCCTGGCTACGTATTCATGCTGCTGCTTCAGACTGTACCATTTGAATTTGATTGGTCGAAGAAAATGATGTGGTGTTTATCCAACAGATGGCTGCACCGTACGACTATAAAATATGTTATTCTCGTCTCATTCACATGTTCAAAAAAACCAACGGTTAAATCATTACAACATTCATATTTTGTTGTCATTTTTTTTACACAAGTTCATGAAGGCTCAATACAAAATGTTGTAATATTGCTTTTTTGATGTTTGGTTCGGATTTGGAAAAAAAAATAACAAAAATTACCAATTATTGGCTTCTTTAGCGAGGGTAAAAAACAAAACAAGAACGCAAATGAAAAAAAGTGACATTCGTACCCGGTGTAATACACCTTTATCTATAATTTAATGTATTACACGTGATTATTAACACACAATTAAGCTCAGGATGTTTGGTTTTATGTAGTGTTGTTTTGTAGTACGCTACTACCTCTAGTGATTCCTCTTAACGAAAAATTTAACTTCGTTAACTAACGATTAACGGATTACCGCTTTTGTGCCTAGCTTTGGTAATTCGCTACTGAGTATTATTGTTTATGTTCGTGTTATATTAACAAAATAAGTTTGGCAACCACTGATCTAGAACGACGCGTCGGGCAGAAATCAATGGACGTAGATTCGGCTGAGTTATGCAAGAGAACCGTTGAAATAAGAAGTAAAAGTCCCGCTATTCTCTCACTATTACGACCGCCAGCGAATTTGGCCTTGACAGTGAGCGTATAGCATAGTATGGTTGACCATGCCATCTCGCACGCCGCTGGTTACACCGCCAATGGCTCTGTTCGCTGTTGGAGTCGTTGGCCACAGCCTTTCAACACATCGTCCGCAGGTGGGGTCATGTTCTATACATACGTACGTGCTGTATAGTAGGTCCTCTCGCTTACCAGATGACATGCAACGAACGGTACCTTCACTGGCTGGTAAAACGTCGCGAAACTCTCGGGTTTACCACGTTTTTCTCTGCCACTAATTTGGTCATAAGCATCGAACCATTCTATGGAATCTAGCACGCGATATTAGCACAATAGGGTATTTGACTGTATTAAAAATATGGCTTGTATTATAGTCATCCTAATAGATTACACTGATTACAGTTTAAGACAACTATTTGTTATTACTTTTCAAAAAAAATATGCTTTATTTCTATTAAAAACCAAAATTAAAATTGAATTTTATTCACGTCATATCACGTGATTGAAAACGCTCTGTAATTGGCTCAGTCTCCGGTGACGTCATTCGTTAGTACGCCTAGAGCGCGTTCGGTTTGTCAGGGTAGGGTATGGGGAGAGCAATGCTCAGATAACCTGGGTCGGCTGTCTCTCTCTTATATGCAGATAAACGCCGTATGACGTTAGTCCGCCTATTATGCGGCGCGTCACTCTCACCGTCCAATACCGGGTTATCCGAACGCGCTCTTATGCTTCTCCTGTTTGAATTTAATAGCACTAAAGTGCCATGTAAGCATAACTTTGTAGGTTAGGATAGCCCTAACCTTAAGCTGTCAGATCAGATAATACCTGGTTCGAAAATACGATAGATAACTTATTCTAGTCAGTTTTACTTATGTCGAGGTAATCTTCACAACAAAAATCACTTGTATTGGCCGCTATTTATTTCATTTGGATTTCTACGAGCCAACTACTTTCTTCGCAGTTTCAAATCTTGCCGGGACAGCTACAAATAGTTTATCCGAAGTTTTCCTGGACGTATTTCTGCATTGTGGATTTATACACCATTTATAACCCATTTTTATGTAGAAATTGTGAAAACAACACATCATACAACACAATTACCTAACGGCGACGATGCCGATGCTGACAGACCATATGGGCCGATTTGACATCTACTATCGGGTGACGTCACACAACAGAAAGTATCGTTTTGGCGAGACTTTTCGTGATTCAATTTTGAACGCTGATTTTTATGAAATATTGAGGAAATAATTACGAAAAATAATGCATTTACAATGTAGAGTGAGGGAATAAACACACTAAGATGGTTTTCCAATGATAGTCAAATACCCTATTATGACATATCTATTAGGAGACGGTTTAATACCTATGAAATTGAATCGGCGTGTTCGAAAACAGTACAAGTCCAAAATTGGCTATTTTGAACTGAAATAGTCCAGAACAGTGTTTTTTTGCTCCCTCATGCAACGCGTTTCTACTCAGTTTCTACTGTTATGTCAGTCGTAAACATTCGCCAACTTCGTAATTTGCATTCAAATCGTTGTTGAGGTACGCCGAAGTAATCAATGTGACTATCAATATCAAAAAGATAGATAATATTAAAAAAGTCCTCAAGTATGTAACTGGTGAAAATTTTGAATTTTACTACCACGTGACTTCCGGACCGACTACCACCGTATAAGAGGAAATTTAATACTATTATGTATATATATATATATATATAATCATCAAACTCTGTATCATACTCTATCATATCGCCATATACAGGATTAGTCAACATTACCGGAACACCTAAATAATTTTCCAACTGTAAACAATTTCAAAACATTTTTCAAGTAAAAGTTGTTTTGCTTTAAACAATCTATCGTTTAAATATATTTTTGATATACAGGATGTTCATTTTATTCTGGATATCTGGTAACCTTTCCTTTTTCGAATAGAACATACTGTATAATTTTATATTTTTTAATTCTAAGATTAATTCTAAGAATCTTTTGTATGATTTTTTTAAATAAAATGCGTTATTGTTGAGTTATTACAAACTATTGTTTATTCTGGAAATTTGGTAACTGATATGATAGCAACCCTGTATAGTTATACATTTTTTTTAATTCTAGGATTCTTTTGTAGAAATCCTTTTTTTTTGTACAATACTATCATTTTTTAGTGATAGGTAAGCAATTAATCAAATCTCTCGGAGGTAAGCATATTTTCCCACATACATACACATTTCTTTTAATTTGGTAGCTTGAATATTTCATTTAATTCTATTTCATAGTTATTTCTTGTTGAATTTTTTTTATTTTTTATCCGTTAATGATCGATTAATTGCTCATTACTAAAAAATAATGTATTTTATAAAAAAAAATGATTCTTACAAAAATTCGTAGAATTAATCTTAGAATTAAAAAATGTAAAATATACAGGCTGTTCTACTAGGAAAAGAAGAGTTTACCAAATTTCCAGAATTTATTTTGAAAATCTGACATGACATTTTTAATTATCAATCTTCAGATATTACGGGAAATAAGTTTCATGCAAATCCAAAATTTTTTACATTTTCGGTCGCCATACTGATTCCGCCATTTTGAATTTTGAAAATTGCACATTGGATTTGGAGTCTAGGATCTTCAAATATGGCAGCAAATAAAATACATAAGCACCCGACATCTTTCTAAATTTTCTACTCGCGATATTAAATCCGTCATTTTGAATTTAAAAAATATGACAACTGGTTTGGAATCAGAACGCCAAAAACACTATACATCATAATAAATATATTATTTAATTGCTTTAAATAAACAAATATTGTTAAAAATGTACGCTGTTTTTCCGTCGAGTTCAAAAACAGTACATGTCCATGATGATTGTTATAATCATAGCTCTGCTTTTAATGCAAATATAAATAAAATATGTAATACATTTAATTCTCTGTGAACTACTTTATATTTTGTCTGTTGGCATAACATAGCTAACTGCTATGCTTTTCGAGATATTGCACAGACAAAATTATTTTGTTAATTTTCTCAGAACTCACTTTCTGGACTTGTAGTGTTTTCGAACCCACTGATTCATTTGATAAATCAACAAATAAGTTTTACTTTGCAAATCTTCATTTAAAAATTCTTTGGGTAACCGGTTTTGTTAAGTTAATAACATCGTTAGATCTGGTGTCTATTTAGATAATATAATCATTATTAAAAAAAAAACAATTAATTTTAATGCAACAACAGTATTAGATGTTATTATTAGTATTTGAATTATCGTTTTCAATTTAATTCCTTGCAGAAATAAAAAAAAAATGTTAAGTTGTTTTAATACCCAGTACCTATATTATTCGTCCAAGCAAATTAAACTGTGAGGTTAATATTTTATAAATAAGTCAACGCTTAAAAATTCCTGGAGTATAAAAATGTTATTTCGATTCGAAACATCGTAGGTACATGTGCACTTACAAAACACATTTCAAATTCTCGAAGCGGACCGGCCGGCTGGACAAAAACGTGTTCTATTATGGCTGTAAAATAACTACGCCGAATGTTGCTCGAATATTTGAGGAAAACATACCCATACCGTCAATGCTCCACAGAAAAATACATTTTTCTTGTCGAAAAAATTGTTTTCGAGGCATAGTACGAGATATCTTTTTATATTTCAATTTCGACAAGGAAATAATATCCTGGTACGAAGTATGCACATGTTTGTTTTTGCTGCATTACTAACGCGTCTCGTAAAATATAATCATATGCAATGAATAAGGAATTTATTGTTGAATAATAACTAATTAGATCCATTCCATATCAATTTAAATATCCGAATTTCAATTGAATCGGCGAGTTCGAAAACAGTAGGTACAAATCCAAAATTAGCTATTTTGAACTGAAATAGCCAAAATGTTCACTATGATTTATTCTATCGGATAGACCTAAAGAGGAGATGCTTGGGCGAAATAAACAAGTCCAGAACACTGCTTTTTTACTCCCTCATGCAACGCGTTTCTACTGAGGTTCTACTGATATATCAGTCGTAAACATTCGCCAAGTTCGTAATTTGCATTCAAATCGTTGTTGAGGTACGTCTAAGTAATCAATATGAATATCAATATCAAAATAGCTAACTGCTATCCTTTTCAAGATATTTCACCGACAAAATTATTTTGTTAATTTTCTCAAAAGTCAGTTTTTGGATTTTTTCGAAATTCATTTACATATTTGTTAAATTTTCGAAGTAACGTTTAGGTTAGTTGTACCAACAACCCTCATGAAGGGGTTGTTGGTACAACTTACCCAAATCGCAAACAGCTAAGGTAAAATTTTTTGTTCGAAACGTTTTAACACAAGCTCATTTGACTTGTAATGACTTTGAATGTAGCTCCACCTACTTCCTGTTTGCTAAGATCAAGATACAGCGAAAAAGACCATACAAAAAAGTTCCCGGTATCATAAAAAAAACGGCCATAAAGCAAATTAAATGCCGGCTCATCTCAACATCTGAAAATTATCTGCTAAAACCTTCGAGTCTATTATTTTGGTGTTACATCAGGTCACCTTGTACAGGAAATACGCCTCCAGGATAGCATATCGTGAGAAAACTAGAGTGGCCAGACCAGGTTTGATATTATCGATTCCTCCGATGATAGATCACTTTCAATGGACAAATTCCAATAAGTAACATGAAAAATAAAAAAAACAAGATATAGATGATATATTATGTAGCAAGCGGACGGTGTAATAATTAATATGCACGCTTGTAGCTCTGCCTATGTAATTAAATTAATTATACTGAGAAATAGTATTGCGTAATATCGTATAGACGCGTTATGGATTCTGATGCTACTGCTGTAGTGCCGCAAGGTAGTGTATTAGGGACAATACTCCACCAAAAAACATCAGCTGATCACCACTTTTTATTTATATTTATAGATTCTCCAGTAGCTCAAGAATCCTACAAACTCATTTTTGCAATGTTTATTTTAGAAATGGTCAAAACTAAAATCAACTAATTGAGAACATTTACAAACTACTAAAAAGCGCCTGACCTTTTCGGGTTTCTTCACTTTTCACTGTTGAATACCATCGATATTATATTATGCAACTGCACTAAGGAAACATAAAAAAAAATATAAAGAAATACGTCCACAAAAACATATTTTTTGCTGTCATAAATACGTCTTACTAGTAAATTATCAATTTTGAAGTTTTGAAGAAAAATCGAAAAGGCGAGTGTTAATTTAAAACAGTACCGTATTCTTTTTTGTACTTCGCTTCCAACTTCGTCTTAGTTCTAGTTGTGTGCAACGATGTGTGTTACCTCCATCGCATGTAATTTTACTAAGTATAAGTTATTCTAATAAACTTCTTCACCGAAATTTGGTTTCAATTATAAATGCGTGTAAATGTATAAGCCTCAACGGCTACTTAGCGGAATTAGGTAGACACCGCTATTAAACGTTAAGCGTTATAACAATTCTTTAGTGAGTTCTCGTTCTTCGAAGTAACTAATCAGTCACCGCCAAACACTTCTATTCTGACTATTATAATTATTAGACACTATTTTTAAGTTAACTTTTTAGGTTATGTTTCTATATCTATATCCCTTATTAACTGGTTGTCATGTAAGTTATCACAGTAACCGTTTTACTATGCATCAATAAAGAGTATAAAGGCCATAGTAACACGTGAAACTCCCTCAGAGGCGAATGCTGATTTTTTAAATTTATTGAAACAGTCATATTTTCACTATAAATCGTAAAAAAATCATAACTCTAAAAATAACCAAAGAATTTTTATGAAACTTGCCACGATTGTTTATTATGCATCAATAAACAGTATAAAGGCCATAGTAACACGTGAAAGTCCCTCAAAGGGGAATGCTGATTTTTGTAATTTATTGAAACAGTCATATTTTCACTATAAATCGTAAAAAATCATAACTCTAAAAATAACCGAAGAATTTTTATGAAACTTGCTACGATTATTTATTATGCATCAATAAACAGTATAAAGGCCATAGTAACACGTGAAAGTCCCTCAAAGGGGAATGCTGATTTTTTAAATTTATTGAAACAGTCATATTTTCACTATAAATCGTAAAAAGAGCACAACTCTAAAAATAACCGAAGAATTTTTATGAAACTTACTACGATTGTTTATTATGCATCAATAAACAGCATAAAGGCCATAGTAACACGTGAAAGTCCCTCAAAGGGGAATGCTGCTTTTTGAATTTATTGAAACAGTCATATTTTCACTATAAATCGTAAAAAATCATAACTCTAAAAATAACCGAAGACTTTTTATGAAACTTGCTACGATTGTTTATTATGCATCAATAAACAGTATAAAGGCCATAGTAACACGTGAAACTCCCTCAAAGGGGAATGCTGATTTTTGTAATTTATTGAAACAGTCATATTTTCACTATAAATCGTAAAAAAATCATAACTCTAAAAATAACCGAAGAATTTTTATGAAACTTGCTACGATTGTTTATTATGCACCAATAAACAGTATAAAGACCATAGTAACGCGCAAAACTCCCTCAAAGGGGAATGCTGCTTTTTTAATTTATTGAAACAGTCATATTTTCACTATAAATCGTAAAAAAATCATAACTCTAAAAATAACCGAAGAATTTTTATGAAACTTGCTACGATTGTTTATTATGCACCAATAAACAGTATAAAGGCCATAGTAACGCGCAAAACTCCCTCAAAGGGGAATGCTGCTTTTTTAATTTATTGAAACAGTCATATTTTCACTATAAATCGTAAAAAATCATAACTCCAAAAATAACCGAAGAATTTTTATGAAACTTGCTACGATTGTTTATTATGCATCAATAAACAGTATAACGGCCATAGTAACACGTGAAACTCCCTCAAAGGGGAGTGCTGATTTTTTAAATTTATTGAAACAGTCATATTTTCACTATAAATCGTAAAAAGATCATTACTCAAAAAATAATCGAAGAATTTTTATGAAACTTGCTACGATTGTTTATTATGCATCAATAAACAGTATAAAGGCCATAGTAACACGTGAAACTCCCTCAAAGGGGAATGCTGATTTTTGTAATTTATTGAAACAGTCATATTTTCACTATAAATCGTAAAAAAATCATAACTCTAAAAATAACCGAAGAATTTTTATGAAACTTGCTACGATTGTTTATTATGCACCAATAAACAGTATAAAGGCCATAGTAACGCGCAAAACTCCCTCAAAGGGGAATGCTGCTTTTTTAATTTATTGAAACAGTCATATTTTCACTATAAATCGTAAAAAATCATAACTCTAAAAATAACCGAATAATTTTTATGAAACTTGCTACGATTGTTTATTATGCACCAATAAACAGTATAAAGGCCATAGTAACGCGCAAAACTCCCTCAAAGGGGAATGCTGCTTTTTTAATTTATTGAAACAGTCATATTTTCACTATAAATCGTAAAAAAATCATAACTCTAAAAATAACCGAAGAATTTTTATGAAACTTGCTACGATTGTTTATTATGCACCAATAAACAGTATAAAGGCCATAGTAACACGTGAAACTCCCTCAAAGGGGAGTGCTGATTTTTTAAATTTATTGAAACAGTCATATTTTCACTATAAATCGTAAAAAGATCATTACTCAAAAAATAATCGAAGAAATTTTATGAAACTTGCTACGATTGTTTATTATGCATCAATAAACAGTATAAAGGCCATAGTAACACGTGAAACTCCCTCAAAGGGGAATGCTGATTTTTGTAATTTATTGAAACAGTCATATTTTCACTATAAATCGTAAAAAAATCATAACTCTAAAAATAACCGAAGAATTTTTATGAAACTTGCTACGATTGTTTATTATGCACCAATAAACAGTATAAAGGCCATAGTAACACGCAAAACTCCCTCAAAGGGGAATGCTGATTTTTTTTAATTTAATGAAACTGTCATATTTTCACTATAAATCCTAAAAAAATCATAATTCTAAAAATAACCGAAGAATTTTTATGAAGCTTGCTACGATTGTTTATTATGCATCAATAAACAGTATAAAGGCCATAGTAACACGGGAAACTCCCTCAAAGGGTATTGCTGATTTTTTTAAATTTATTGAAACAGTAACCACAAATTTAGATATAGTACCTAACCACAATTTCTAAATTTATGTAAAATTAATGTGGCAAAGTAGAACAAATTGTATATTACACTCGTTTTATAAGACATCTTGGTGCATTTGTTCATGTCTTCTCAATTATTACAACAACAATGATCGAAAAACAAACATTATTACCAGAATACCCATTTCCCATAACTCTGAACTCATAGCCAATCATCTGGCAAAGTAGAACAGCAATCAAAGAACAATAAACCACCTTACGCTATCTATTGTACTGGTAAGAAACACTGGGTGACAGATGACGCAAAATCTGTAGATTAGTTGCGATTATCACAGCGTGTATTATGACCTGGTTTCTGGGACATAATGGCACTAAGAGAGACGATAGAGACGTTTAAAAATTCGCGTCTGATCTTGGGAAACAATAACCAAGCAAGTCTTTCTTGCGTATGGTCGATTTATGTTGTTAAGAAGTCGAAGTCTTACTATATCACTCGTGTCTGGTACAGTTAGGCTTACTGCGTGGTGGCAAGCAAACAAGAGACTCGAACATTCCGTTGCAGTTGGTGAAAAAATCATAAATGGAACATCGGGTCAACATTTCGAGCCTTTGCATCGTTTGCGGGTCTTGTGTGCAAGTAAGATAGGTATTCGCGTTCGTAATGGTAAATATTCGTTCTTTGAATAATTTAAAACGCGCAGGTTGGTGCATGAGAGGAAATTACTTAAGGAAATTACGGAATAATTGCTGAAATTGCGGATAATCTTAGAGATTATTCTCCTAATGAAGAATTGTAATTAGTGGCAAAACGGTTCTTCTTCATTACAGTTTTAACCATCGAAATTAAGTGAATCTTAAGATGCTATCTTACCGAAATTCTAGACTCCTCAAAACAATTAGGGGAACACTTTTTTCGAAACCTGTAAACTCTTAGTTCCTTCTAAGTTACACTGAAAAATGTAAATTACCTAATCACGCAAAACAAAATGGATATGGCTGTCATAGTATCGAATCGATGACAGTCGGGTTTTCTGTGGACTGGTGAGGTTTAAGAGGCTGGTTCAGCCTAACTTCAGGTCTGTTCTGCTCAGCTCTGGGGGTCCCCTATTGGTCCAATTATTCAAACAGTTCAATGCTCCTGTGGGTTAATTATTGAATAATGATAGCATCTTATAAGATTACAACAATCTGAATTAACTATTCTAGTGGGCCACATCTCCATATTTATTATACCCATGCCAAATTTTAAACAATTGCTGCTCAAAGATAGACGTATAATTGGAGGACGGGTGATATCCTGATTTCAGGAATAACAATTCAATTATGTATTTTTGCGACGCGCCGCAGTAGTTCCACTTTATGTCAATTTACAATTTGAAAAAAATTCAATAAATGAAAAGAAATAAAGCCACACCTTTGACGAATCGGCGTCGTATTTTCCCAATTTTTCCATCCATGTTCGAGTCTGAACAGTGTGTCCATCTACGATGTTCTCGAGAACTAGTCGTCATTAGACGAAGATAATAGTAATGGGTCTATCTCTATCTACCATATACCACAAAAAAAGGCTGTTACTCGCTAAAATTCACATTTATATTTACTGGGACAGATTTCGAGAGTTCTAACCTACAAATCCGATATAATCTGAAAATGTAGAAAACTTGGGGACACTGCACAAAGAAGTATTCTAATCGAAATTAGGAGATTACATAAAAATTCTACTATTATATCAGACATCAATCAGGTTTGTGCCTAAAGAAGTATACTATTGTTTTTTAAAATTTCCTTTTCAATTGATAGGTTAGTTAGCAGAATATACATATAAACAGTGCTGTTTTATCCATTCTACTACCAGAGAATTCAAGCTCCAAGTATGGTATGATGCAGAAGATCATTACGGGTTTTGTAATTGGATTCAAATCACATTACGAGGAATCAAAATCCTTACGTACTATTTTGTTGATCGAAGAGGATTTCTAGACAAGAGATGTGATTACTAATTTTCATAATTTCCATGAACTGACAATAAAATTATCGAGGTATGCTGAAGATTACCGATTTTTTATCAAATTTTTTGGTAATATTACTGGAAGACGTCTATAACATTACTATATGAGAAATGTATAATGGGACATAGTCGACTTGTCAACCACTGACTCCAGATGTTTATCTTCTCAAGTGCAAAGTGTATGGAGGATTACGTTTAACACAACAAACCGCAGATAGTATTGCAATTAGTTCCGAAGAACCGAACAAGCATTACGACCCGTATGCGTGTGGTCTCATGATAGCGAGGATCAACATTTTTGTGATTTTGATATTATAATATAATATTAATAAAGCTTATGTTGTCTATTTGTCTTTTATAAATCATATATGAATTACAAATTGGTAAATAAAGAATAACTTATTAACTGTTTTGTTTTTCTTATACGTCATCAGATCCCTATGCTGTGGATGTACATACGTATGTAATATCGACCCGTGCAACAAAGACTATAATAACTACATTTAGTTTGTTAGTTACGATAGTCTACGTTGCATGGGTCGATATGTATTTGTTTTTCAGTAGCTAGGCATAAGTGGATTATCGGCTGACAAATGAGTGCATAATCTATCGTACCAAGAGTAAGTAATCTGTGACCAAAGTTATTGGTACGGGGTTTGTTTTTTAGGAGGTATAAATGTATATGGGCGCATAATCTCAATACACTTTCAAATATTCCACATATTCAGTACGTGTGCGTGTATTCATAGTACGTGTTTTTGCATATATCACTTCATAAACCGTAGACAAATGTTGAAGTTATTTATCATATAAATATATGATAAATATCTCACATACTCCACATAGGTTATGTCACGGTTATGTCAACAATTTATCACAGTAATTTTTAGATCTACCATGTTATGTTGGTAACCGTTGTAAAATCACTAGACAGCCTGCTTACGTGTGCAAAAATAAATTGAAACAGCGTTAAAGACGTTAGATCATATAATGTTGACCGCACGTCGGCAAAGTCTATCTTGTTCCAAAGTAGCTTTAGCGAAAACGTCGACATCCCCACGCAAAGACCAATTCTCGACTGATTTTTCTAAACTTATCAAAAACAGCCAAGCCTCTGTCGATCAGCTGTTGGACAGGCCACTTAATACGGGGGGTCTGTGTGCAAAACGCGACATGTCACAAAACCGTAAAAATTGAGTTACGCATTTCTTTGCATTTGTCTATACTTTTTGCACCTTCCTAACATAATTTTGAGTGCAAAACCCGACAGAATGATATAGAATTCATCATTTGAAAACCATAGTGATATGCAAAGTGCGACATGTCCTTGATCATTCTGTTGCAAACTGCGACATGTCCATGTTAACAAAATTAATACAGAAAAAAATATTTTGAAGTGGTAATATTGCCGATGTGTGTTCACAAATTAAAGAAACGGATTTGGAAACACATGGCGTTGATAAACCCACAAAATTATTTAAAATATTAAAGTTTGTGTGAGTGTTCTTATAATAATGATCAGTAAAGTATGGCATAATTCTTATTATATCACCAAACTCAGTTTCAGACCTTCAATTGTTTTCAACTTATGGCATCATCGGCACATTTTTTAACTGACTGCTCTTAATTTACTCTTAATGACTTAGATATATTATTTTAGTAACATCAAAATTATATCACATTAAGAGGAATCACTAGAGGTAGTAGCGTACTACAAAACAACACTACATAAAACCAAACATCCTGAGCTTAATTGTGTGTTAATAATCACGTGTAATACATTAAATTATAGATAAAGGTGTATTACACCGGGTACGAATGCCACTTTTTTCATTTGCGTTGTTGTTTTGTTTTTTACCCTTACTAAAGAAGCCAATAATTGGTATATTTTGTTATTTTTTTTCCATATCCGAACCAAACATCAAAAAAGCAATATTACAACATTTTGTATTGAGCCTTCATGAACTTGTGTAAAAAAATGACAACAAAATATGAATGTTGTAATGATTTAACCGTTGGTTTTTTGAACATGTGAATGATACGAGAATAACATATTTTATCGTCGTACGGTGCAGCCATCTGTTGGATAAACACCACATCATTTTCTTTGACCATTCAAATTCAAATGGTACAGTCTGAAGCAGCAGCATGAATACGTAGCCAGGGGAATTACAAATATTGAGCAATTTCGGCCTAACAAAAATATTGATCGCATGTTGACACGGGAGGTGTAGCGGCGCCGCACCCGGCAAACGAAAGCCATACGAAAAATAAATTTTACCGTGCTGGTGCTACGTAGATAGCAACGACTCGCTTATAAAGGACAGCATGTTCTTGCGGCAGTGTATGTGATCAACATGAATTGTTGAATTTCGACCAAAATAGGCTAGAAACCGAATACGAGAAATAATTTTTTGCCATCCTGATGGACTCTACGCAGACAGCAAAGAGCGAGTTATAAATTAGGAGCGCATGTTCCCGCGAGGGTTTATAGTGCAGTCCCCGTACGACACACGGAACGAAGAATAATCAACAACCGCAATACCTACTTACAATGTTACAACTACTAAGTAATTAATAGGAGTTAAATAAATTATTACTAAGGAAATACAAGTAATTTAATTTTTAATCAGTCATTTATTTTTCGTCATAGAATTTCAAATATATTGGTCTTGTCGCTTGGCAATGCATTCAGGGCAATCGCAATCTATGTAGGATGGTTGGCTTTAGTTCCACTTGTTGTACAACAGACGTAGAACAGACGCTACAAATATGGGCAAATTAAAAAATCAGCTGCCTTTATGTGGTCCGCGTTCTAAGAAAACTAATAACTTGCGAGAGTACCTGCGGTAAGTGTATATGTAGATATTATACGTGTAGTGTATTTCTTCGCTAATTAACTTCGCTAGTTAATTTGAGCAATACTCTCTTATAGGCGTAAGCGTGCCGGATTACCATATATGGCAAAAAACTTTTATAAAGGTGTAAAATATTTGAACATGTATCTATATAATAAATGACTTATACATATACATAAAGGTGCCTGTTTTATCGAAATCGCTATTTTTTCTCATATCTACAATTGAAATTGAAGTACGTATACTACCAAGTCTATACATAGCAATAATAATTTTGAATAAAATTTCAAAATGCAGTATCCAACTGTATCTAGAATTAAAATAGGAATATTATATTTACTAACACCTACTTGCGTCAGCCGATAAAAATTTGAATTTTTATATGAGGTGTGTTTTACCTGAAAGTATCGATCTCTGCTAAGTGCGAACGAGACATTCAAGATTATTGATGCACAAAGAAAACGTTAAATGGATTTAAATAAGTATCTGAGTGCGAATGCTTTCACGGCCAGAGTCATTTAAATTTAGATGATAAATAGTTACCGGTTTATGCAGTGAGTAAAAATTCATAATTACTGTCTTCGCGAACCATGCTGTTCGCTTCTTCGGAGCTAACTGATAATTAGTTACTAATTCTAATAATAATAATAATAATAAATGTAAAGCAATAAATGATTTATGTAAGAAAAGCTGTCTGTTTTACCAAAACTACAATTTTTTTCAACATACAAAAGGTAAAATGTTCAACCATAGTTAGTAGTAAAATAGGAATGTTATAATGAAGCAATTAATTAATTTGTATCACTGTATTTTTTTGTGGAATTGTACTTGTATTTAAAATATACAAGAAAAGCATTTCAGAACATGCGATAGTCACATACACAAAATTATTAGGAAACGGTTCGGCGCCAGTCGACACCGCACGGCCCCTTTGATCTTCGCCGCCAAGGAACGATACCGCGTTCCCCTCATCTAATCAGTGCGTTGCTTGCATTTTCTGCAGCGTGTACAGTGGGCGCGGCTTGTTCCCTCCTCTCGCGCCTCAGTTTCGTCGAACTTTTGAGGCCGGTGACTAACATTTACTCTTAAGTTCGACAATTTTGTAAACTCAAGTTCAAACTGAGACATATCCAATATATCCCTTAATATTTCTTAAATACCGGGTGATTCAATTTCGAGGCTCACCATGGGGATCTCGCTTATTAGTGGAGATAGAGGCTATGTTTACATTTGGCAAAGTTTCGCATTTTTGTGCTGATCAATTATCTGAAAAGAAATTTCACCTATCATTTTTCATTTTAAAGATATCCGCAAAAAAACTGAAATGTTAAGATATCGTTTTTAATTTTTTGAAACAAAAACATTCTACAGCGACTTTTTAACAAGGAATGCAGTGTTATTTTTTAATTTGGAATAACATCAAAGATGGCGGCGTAACCATGGCCAACTTTTGTTTTTCTTATGGGCGCCATGTTGAACTTTGGCATTTTCCGATAGTCGTGTCTTTTCTCATTTCCGCAATGTATAACATGTTAGCATTATTTTCTAAAATCAGAATGAACACTCTGTATAGTAAGTAAATATATTATTTCGTTCTTAAATATCTTTGACATACTCTTATAACACGGCAGTCGTAGCTACAGGTATCTTACTTGTTACTTGTAGATTTGTTACAAGTGCATATTATGATAATAGTCAACTTTTGTAATGCCGCTCTATTGATAAAACGCTTTCTCTTAATCACAGAAATCTGATGAAATAATAAACAATAGATTTTGCGGTGTCTCTCGTGTTATAAATAGATATCAGTATTTCTTTTTTGTCCACGTAAAGAAAATCAAATGCATTAAATACAATTGTTAGATAGTCAGGTAGTTTCCAGATGCATTTGATGCAAGAAAGTTTAGTTTATTAATTTCCTGTTATCAATACTAGAAACTAACTCTTTAATTTAATTTGTTGATTATATGCATTATAGCAGAAAAGAAAGTATATAATTTATATCAATTTTATTGTTTAGTAATGTAAGTAGTGAAAACAATAATAGGTTTGTTAAATGGTGTATAAACGGATACATATACAGAGTGAGTTATTAGTATCCCAACGGTCGATAGTTTTATACAAGAGTTGTTTGACTTATTAGTTTCTATAACGTAAAATTATTTTCACTTATACAGGGTGTTGCATTTAGGAGTGACGGAAAGTCAGTACATTTTTTTAAATGCAACGCCCTGTATATCATACCATATTATGAACACTAAGGAAATTGTCTTTCCAACTGTGTAAGATGTACCTGTGTACAGTAAATAGTTTCTGAGATATTCAATTGTTTGTCAAAAAATTGGCAATTGCAGGCCTTTCTTAAAAACTACGTTAATACTACATTTTTGCAGATATTGTCCTAAAAATTTTGTCACTTAATAACTAAACCCATAGCTAGATGGTGATGAGAAGAAAAATTAAATGCGCTATACAGGGTGATCGTAGCATGCACTAGTTTTTAAACATTTTTAAATGGCTTCTTCTTGAGATTTTTAAAAGGAGCACCATGTATATTATTTGGTAATTGAAATGTCCCTTAAGTTCTTTGTAATTTATATTCATATAAATATAATATATCTATATAGTATAAAGTATATCTATTTTTACTAGTTTTTGTGATAATTGAAATTTAAAGAGTAGTATGCTATTTAGTATCTTAAACTTGCTCTGTATACTGTGTGTTGGGTAGCATGATGTAAAATATTTAAAGGGTTATAGAAGAAACCATTTAGAACCTATTTAACTAGATTTATTCATATAAAAAGTATTACGGTTATCAAGGTATTACACAGTTTTATAAGTATGTTTTGCAATTTTTACAAACGTACAGCGAGCGAACCTGAAGACCTAGTAACTTCAGTTGGGCTCCGAAGTAAACCAGAAACAGTGTAATTTTAGGGGGACTATAGTGAAAAATTGTTGACTTGTGTGAAAAGTGTGCGGATACGTTTCATTGTATTAGTATGTGGGCTCATACACAAAACCAAACAGAGACGCTAAAACCTGTCTTGATGAGCTACGTTTGAGAATGGATTTGTATTGAGTACAAAGAACAACCAACAATATCTACTTACTATTGTTAATTGGTTTAAAATAGGTTATTTTTCTGGAGAGATCATTCAAAATTGGGATAATATGAATGATGTATGAGTAATATTGATAATGTGAATGGAAAGTGGGTTTCATATATTTTTTTTTGTTATGAATGACATCTGAATTTAAAGGTGGCTATCAGTTTGTTTTTATTGCATATTGGTTTTTGTGTGTGGGCACATAAATCATATCAAAGAATATGTGATCTTCAACACTCAGAAGTCAACAAATTTTCACGATAGTTGAACTAAAAGTACAGGGTTTAGGGTTTACCTTAGCAGTAATTTGAAATTTTTAAATCGCGTGTTCGGTTGACATAGGATAGACGCAAAATATACCTACTTACAAAATTTCATATAAAATTATATAGTGTATCTAATATGTTTGGATACTATCATCTACCTACTTGCTTTCACTATTGTCTCACATAGTTGAAAGGCAAAATCGGCAAAAATGTCGTTTTTACATAGTTTTTTTAAAAGATCCTCTAACGGGCACTTTTTTGAAAAACAGATGAGTATCTCTGAAACTATTAACGCTGTGACTTGGCAACATAAACTGTTGGATAAACAAATTTAGTAGTATTCATAATATAATAAAATATACAGGCCGTTCCATTTAAAAACTACTTTCCGTCACACCTGAATGCAACACCCTGTATAATTTACGTGTTTTGACGATACTGTTATCATGGCAGTAGATATTTATGTTGAAGGAGTAACACTAAATTTGCAGGATGCTGACACCAAGCTTTTTTTGCAAAGTACATGTTAAAAAGAAAACGGAAATGGAATTGATTAAAATAAGATTTAAAAAATTACTGGCTAATTGGTAAGAAGTCTTTTTAAAATACAATTTGAAAATAGGCATATAAGATCAAATAATGTAACGTTATCTCACAAAGGGATAAAATTAGAATGGACTTAACTCGTATAAAGTTTATAGCCAAAGTTGCATGACATCGCTTTACAGTTACCGCATGTTGTGGTATGAGGCATTGTGACACTAAGGTTAATTTACACATTGATGTATGGAGAATTCCTCACTGTGTGTGCATTTTGTTGCGTCGGAGAAGCAATAATTATTTATTAACATAGTACCGCTAACATTCCATCATTTATAAAGACGCAATGGGCATTTTAACGTACACATAAATAGCACTGGGTATTATTAGTTTATTACCCAATTATGTTTGAAATGATTCAAGATTTTAATGTATGAATTTGTCCTATTATTTCCGCTTGTTAATTATTATTAAAAATGGCACCAATGAGGCATAAAGTAAAAAAAAAACACAACACGTTTCTGGAGTGAAACAAAGCATCTGGATGTTCTTTTGTTTCAAATTTGTAACCGCAAAACATCCTTATGAGCAGCTGGGCGTTTCGGTAGAACAACCACGAAGTTGCCAGGTATATTTTCGTGGAATTATTAATTACTCCTTGGTGGTTTTTGTTCTCCGTTTGTCCAATTACCATTAAACCATCGCTAGCTAGTTCTTTTATTCGCCAGGATATTGACCTTAAAGCATCACAGTTGCTAAGCATAAGCATTACCAATTTGATATTTTATTATTATTATTGTGTTATCAGGGATGTAAACGCGTAATTTACCGCGTAAATTACCGAAAATTTTAATTATAGTTGTTAATTTACCGGAATTTATAAATTAATTTCAAAAACCTTCCATCAGTACTTGCGTGAATGTACCCCACCACTCCTAAGCAGTCGACAGGTGCACTGTTGTTTGTGCTTTGCATGGGAGGTACTTAGGGATGTAAGAGTACTGTGATAAATACATGAAACTTAACCTAAAAAGTTAACAACTTTAAAATAGTGGTTTCATAAGTATAATAATCAGAATAGAAGTGTTTGGCGGTGACTGATTAGTTACTTCGAAGAACAAGAACTTACTAAAGAATTGTTATAACGCTTAACGTTTAATAGCTGTGTCTGCCTAATTCCGCTACGTAGCCGTTGCGGCTTATATATTTACAAGCACTTATAATTGAAACCCAATTCTAATTTCGGCAAAGTAGTTTATTAGAATAAATTATACTTAGTAAAATTACATGTGATGGAGGTAATACAAATATGTTGCACACAACCAGAACTAAGACGAAGTCGAAAGCGACGGACAAAAACGAATACGAATTGAACCGAGCATCCAAGCGTCCAAAATATTACCGAAAACTTATACGTTACATAAACTAAGAAATCCTCTACACTTTAAATGTACTATAGCTTCGTACGTGTATCCTGATAAACCATTTATTGCGCATATACAATCTCGCAGCAGTAATTAAAATCGTTCGTGTCTACGATGTAGGTTTGATCTTCGCATAATACCTTATTAAAGTAAATGTGGTCCTTGAATTATATCTGAAAAGGGGATTTGATGTTTAGTTGAAAAGAATGATAACGATCACTTACTAGAGTCGTAAAACATCACCGTAAACGTCATGCTGGCGTATTTTGATGAACACAGCAAAACTAAGAAAGCCCCAATCCTTTGGCCATACCATAGCAGGGCTACACCCATGTTTAAATATGTATAGAATATTGATATTTCGCAGTTTATGTGATTGCAAGCGATTAAGAAGATGCAGTGTGTGGTTATGTTGGGTTATGTATTGCACGTTTGACATATGGCATTTGATATCACTGTGTACCAATCAGACAAAAATGTTACTGTTTTCGGTATTACAATGTGTTAATTGTAATACCGAAAACAGTGTTACAATGTGTGCATTGTGAATGCAAATTAGAAAAAAGTATTTTTATTGATGTCCCTGCTTTCATTTTAATAATGAATTACTACTATTAAATCAGGAAAAGCATCAGCGATTGGTGGTTATCTACAATATAATGACTGATAAGGCTGTACTCAAATCGGTAAATTATCATTTTGAATTACCCGGTAATTTAAGAAAATATAACTCACCAATTGCAATTTTTAATTACGTGATAATTTAAATTTAAAAGTAATAATTTTAACTTCAGCGGCAATCTACTGAAAAAATTAATTACGGAAATTTAACATCCGTCAGATTGCTAGTTATCTACAAAATAATGACGCCACACAGTGGTCGATTTTGCATTTTTTAGCCGGACAAAATTATTTTTTTTCTAATGGACTTAAAATCTTCGATAGATAACCGCAAAAATAGTAAAAAAAGATGTAAGCCTTAAGAGGGTTGTTCTTGCGAGGGTTGAAAAATGAATTTGGATGTTGAAATTTGGAAACCTTGTGAATATGATATTATTATACTTAGAAATACAGAATAAAAAAAAAATATCTAAGTACCAATGGTACCAATAGTACCACTAAGTACCTACCAATCTGATATTCCTGCAAATGCGCAAAAAAAGGGAAAAAATCTGAGTACTTGTGGGATGGTTTTGAAAGGGGGTTGAATAATAAATTTGCTTTGAAAATTTTGAAATTTTGTGCATGTGTTATAATTATTCTTACAAATACGCGAAAAAAAGAAAAAAAATCTAAGTACTTGTGGGGTGGTTTTGGAAGGGGGTTGATTAATAAATTTGGTTTGAAAATTGTGAAACTTGCAGGAACGATATTTATTTTTTACGGGCCGAATTGTGGCGGTTTGCATATGGAAGACTTTACCATAACAATAACTATTTGTTTTAGCTTGCGGCTGCAACACCGCGTTGTAGTCTATTTTGAACTTTAACCCAAAATAATATGTGGCTTGAAAATGTATAGGTACATTAAATAAACCCACACACACTACAGTCGGCCGAATTCTGGCAACAGCACTCACTTTCAGAACGTTAAATTAAATCATGGGTCATGTGTGGTATCATTGCAAAGATATTTTCAAACGAAACAACTTCTGCTGGAAACACTTCTTTCCAAATCATGCGGTTTACGAAATAAACCATATGATCTCGGGCTATCCTTTGTTGGACAGGTGACTGTCCTAAGGTGACTTGTTGGCTTTAAGGTTTTGTCATCAGACGCGCTAAATCTTTAGCTATCGATATACTATCACGTCTCTTCACTACGAACAAAATAAAACATGAATACGTGGATTGTTCTTCTGATCACAGCTTATACAGACAACATAACATGTTATCTTTTGTGAAGCGTACGGTTTAGAAAATTTGTGTTCAAATAAAAGTTGTTTCTATTTAAAATATCTATGCAATGATACCACACACGACCTAGTTCTCGTTTGACGTTCCAAATCCAAATGCAGTTATGACTACTTCCGGTATGTTGGGGATATTATAATTGATGCCATAAAATACGTCAGGTAGGCTTATGTTATGCCATTTTCTTTCTGAAGCTCTATGACGTCATATAGCAAAGAAAAAAACAAGTTCTCCAGATGACAAGGGGCTCTCTTCAACAACAAAAGAAAAGTTTCCGGCAAAAAGTGGCACCTAACTTCAACAAATCCTAAAACTATAACATCGAAGCTCAGCAATAGAGCACTTAATCCAGTCGTACTCCGTCGTACTTTTGTTACAACCTTATGGTGAAAGTTAATTTTATTAAGCGAGAAAAACACTCAAATTATTACATCAGTACAGCTTCCATAAAGTAGTACGCACCACCACACGTCTCCTCCATGGTCGTTATTCAAAATAATTGACAAAAATTAACGTATACATGCGCTCACACTGACATAGATGAATTTGCGAATGGTTATGCACTTTTGCCAGTGAGCGTAAAGTTCAGTTTGTAATGGTGCCACACCCGCGCATTTGAAATTTTGACGACAAACTTGTTGAGAGACTGATCTTTGACTATTTCTTTTAATATTTAGTGCAATTTGAATTACTAAAGCGCAACTTCATTTTTCATTTTTGTCCAGCTAGCGAAGCAGTAGTTTAAGCCAACGTAATGTACCATTTTTAATTTTTATTTACGTGGTAATTTAAATTTGACATTAATAGTTTTAATTTCAACGGTAATTTACGAAAACTAAAATAACTTCCGTAATTTACCATCCCTGGCTTGCCTCGAAGCTCGCCAGCTAATGTAAAGTGCGTGCGCATGCGCGCATCCCTTCAGTTAGGTTAGTGTTTTACTGCTTGTGATACGTGATGCGTGTGTCCCGGTCTTCTCCGCGTGTTGTTTGAGAATATAACCGTTCAACCGCCGGTTGGGTGCGTTTGTGTTGTAAACTAAAGTGCAAGGAACAATCCAGACGCAATATTTTGGACGGATGGCTCGCGGTAAGTCAATCATCTTCAGTTTTAACATTGCATTCATTCGCATTCCTAGTTCGTACAGCTAACGTCAGTCAGTCGAGCACCCAGCGCGGTCGGTATTGCAGATCCGTGCTTGAGCGATATCGGCTTAGCTTGACAGATGTGAGGTTATGATGCGTATAACTTGGTTGTTTTTGTTAAACGTTTAGAATTGTTGACGCGATTGTAACATTGGGAATACTTATGGAATGAAAATGCGTTCATTAAATTGTGTAAGTACTGAATCTATCCAAATCTACCGTTAAAACGCTTGAAGATGCAACAAATGTCAGGTTTAAAGTTAACAATCTTAAGCAAGTAAACAGTGGTCATGAAGATTGTAGATTTCTAATGAATCTGTGGTTTTCTCATTCGCGCCGAACTGTGTCACAGTCCGCACGGTGTCTTAAGTATACTTTCTCACAACAATAAAGTAAATTTAAATGCAGACGCGGTCAGTTTGTTTTGTAATGTTCCTTGGCATGGAACAAATGGATTGTAAGGTTTCTATCGCGTTGAGACTGGACTACCTATTCGACATGATACGGAGGCTGTAAAAGTGTATTGTATGCCATCTGCGTTGTGAAAATTCAACTTTGCTCGATGCTTTACAATAATAAATTGATGATGCTAAAAACCGGAATTTTTCATAAAATCATTCTGAGATAACTAACAAGGATAAAGAAACAAGTGAACTCGTTTTGTTTAGTAAAAATATCATAAGTTGGCATCTTGTGATGTCACAATATCTACATATAATTAGGAGAATGTTTGTGTGACATTGTCAGGTAGTACTTTGATTTTAACTGCCATTATTGTTATTAATATCTTTGACAAGATTACTGGCTTATCTATATGCTTATTCTAACTACTACACCTGATGCAATCAATATAATAGTAGCTAGCCTAAATTTCATATAAAAACTAGAATTGTTTATTAACTTTATTAGAATAGAAACTTTACACTAGGGTCATACCGGGAATTTTTAATTTTGGGTTGCCAAAACCAAGAGAACCATCTCTGTGCTGGTAACGACCGTCACGGTTATTTAAAAAGGTGTTTCATAAAACTTATCAGTTTGAACATCTATCTACAACAATTGAAGAGTTGAAGTAAATAACGAACTAAGTGCCAAAAACATTATTCCGCGATATTTAGAAAATAGTGTGCAGCAAGATAAATGTTTTATAGAAAGCCATCCCTATTTTTTTTGCATATTTAAACAGATTGTACATGTTGGTGTTGTTTTTTGCCGAGGTCTTGTATCGCAAGAACAAATTTAAAGCAAATTCGAAAATTCGTAGATGGTGCTAAGTGCCATAATATTTATTTCTACATATTTGAAGCTAAGTTGATATTTTTTTATACTAGAAAGTAAAACTTAATAAAAATAAGTTGCTTGACCAAGTATACTTCATACAAGGTGTCCGTTGTTCGAAAAAATACATTGGGACCTCGTTTACTGAAAACCATGCAAAATTTGATAGTTCTGCTCAATTTTATAGTCATTAATTTTCTTTAAAAATGCGCTTATTTGTTATTTTGCAAATGTACTGAAAAACTGTTGCTTTTTGTGCAATCTTTCTAATCTAAAGATGTTTATATAAAGTTTACGTTGAAAATGACTTATTTTAGTAACTTCCTTCAGAAAAAGTAAGGACCTGAAATCAAAATCCACTCAACGTTTTCCTTTTACTTTGAATTATTATTTAAGAAAAAAATAAAAACAAGCTGTGATATTTTTTTTGTGACAATCTACTCAACAGTATTGATACCAACAATATCGTGCATTTTCTTTCTATTATTTTATTAATTTTATTAATCAAAATAAAATGTAATTCTAAAATAAAAACACAGAAATAACATGAACTCTTTTGTAATAATAAAATTACCAGAACACGCATATAAATCGCCAGCCGTAAAAAAATTCAAAAAAAATTTCAAACAAAGCTTTTTTAGCTTTACACAAGCTATCGTTTAAGTATTATGAAAATTTGGTAACTTTAACTTTTTTTGAAATAGACCCTGTATATTTTTACATTTTTGAATTCTAAGATTAATTCTAAGAATTGTTTATAGTAATCATTTTTTTTTATAAAATGCATCATTTTTGAGTTAAAAGTATACAACATTTACATATCAAAATTTGTCAAAATTACCGGAACACCTAAATAATTCTCCAACCGTAAATAGTTTCAAAAAATGCTCAAATAAAAGTTTTTTGGGTTTAAACAAGTTCTTGTTTAATATATTAATAATTTTATTATGGAAATTTGCAAACCTTTTCTTTTTCTAATAGAACATCCTGTATATTTCTTTATTTTTTAATTTTAAGAGTTTTTTGTAGGAATCATTTTTTTTATAAAATGCATAATTTTTTAATAGGGTTTTCCGGTCATGTCAAAATTTAAGCAGATATTCGGTTTAACCTATTATACAATTTATGAGGATTCATAAAGTTAAGCTATGAGCTTATTGATTTAGTTTTTCTATGAGATAATTGCAATTAAAAGTGCATTCCGTTTTAATTCACCGACCACCCTCGGAAATACACGATGATTACCAATCCCTAGTAGCGGTGGCAACAGCGGACAGCTCTCGAACAACTGATCGGCCAAGTTGACGGTTGGCGACCCTGTTGTTTGACAACGAATAAAGGTGACTTTTTGAGAGATGATTTAATCATTGAAACTTGAAGCCAAACATCTCTCATCTCGCTAGTCGGCAATGTAAAGAAAATCCTATCAGGAGTTACTGTCCTACTGCTGTTACAGCCCGGCACAGAACTATGTCGGCGTTGGAGTTTATACATTTTGAACAAGTGTTTGATATAACCTCAATAACCAAAGCAGGTGTCAACAAACGAGCGATTCTAAACGTTGACACAACAGGAGACAAAAATTTACTACGTGCACCCTAGATATAGCAACGTTGTCAAGTCGCTCACTTTGAGCGGTCTTTGTGACGTCACAAAGACCAATCCTAATTCAAACTTCAAACAACGATTTCTCTTAATTTAAAACAATATTTGATATTTTACTTGTGAAGTAGCAAACAGTAGCACCCATAGTTTGTAAAAAATTACAATTTCAAAAACACCGGAATACCCTATTATAAGCAACTACTGGCACTGACTAAAGGCACTTAGCGCGCTATTTACGAAAATACGCCGAAAGTTAACTCATGCTAGATCGAGCGGTCAAGTTTGTTAGGCATTTCACGACATATTCTAACGTAGCCAGTTATTTACATTAAAGCCAGTGATATCTAGCCCACTTTGATGTAATAAAACCAATTTTTAAATTTTTGGCACTTATTTACTTCAACTCTTCAATTCAAAAGATAAGTCGTGTTTTTATTATAAAGTTGCATCAAAATAATAATAAAAGCCCCCATTGCATATCTATGTATGGTCGTTAATCGGGCGTGACGGGTGTCACACGTTACTGCGCAATAACCCACAACTAGTTGTTTGGCATTTTTGAGAAATCAAAATAAAAATTTGTTTCCTCTGTGTACCTCAATCCGTGGAGATATACTGTATATTTGTTTGTAAGGAACACATCCAGCTTTAATCTTTAAAATTTCTCTGGTAGTTTGTCATTTTTATTTGACTCATTTACGTCATTTACGTCATTTTTAAATTTGGAAAAGTTTCTATTGCTTTTAGCCCAGGCGCCACTTGTCTTTTTCCCTACATCGAATTTTTATCCGTCGTTATGAAACACACGGTTTGTAAAGAACGCGCCTAAGCCAATTAATTGTAACATGCAGTTTTAAATGTCTTTTTAGCACAAACGCTAATTTACTTAGAAACAAATGAATAATATCTTTGGACAGGAACAACCTAAACTTTTCTTTTTCATCAAGCCTAAATGTAACATCCTGTGTAAAAAATATAACGAAACAAATTCGAAAGTGCATCACCAAAAAATAACAAATGCAACGTGCAGGTGCATTTTGTTTTTTCGTATGTGGGAAAATAACGAAAGAAAGTGGAGTTTCTTTCTTCTCATGAAGACATCAGTGAAGGCTGTCAACCATATGTCATATGCATGATGTTCGAAACGTGATTTTAACATGTCAGATAAACCAAGATAAACTTTCAGTTTCCCTACAAAATGCTTAAAAAGGCAAAGAAAGCAATGTGTGGTAATTATGTAATAATAATAATTTACGAGTTCAGGAACTTCTTCAATTTAAACGTATATATACAGGGTGTCCGGTAAAGGTGTTCCGAAAATTAGGGAGCTGATAGAGGACGTCATTGCCATCCAAAAAGTGTATATGCACTTTTGACTTTGGGCGCTTAAGTTATAGCTTTTTTATTTTTCAGTTTTCTATTCCCTTAAAAATATAACTGATTACAAAATCGACGTTGTTTATTTAACAGAAACAAAAAACACTTACAAATAACAAAAATAAATAAAAGAGTTTTGCAAATACTGCTCCAATTGTTGCCCTTCCATGTGAATGCTCATTTCAGCGCATTTCCCAAATCCTGCCAGACTCTTTGAAAAATTCCAGGTGTTTCTCGAATGCGATTGCTGGCACCATTTATTCGCTGTAACAGAAATGCACTGCTACAGTGAATAAATGGTGCCTGCAAACGCATTCGAGAAAACCTGAAATTTTTCAAAGAGTCCGGCAGGATTTGGGAAATGCGCTGAAATGAGAATTCACTTGGAAGGGCAACATTTTGTGCAGTATTTGTAAAACTCTTTGATTTATTTTTGTTATCTGAAAGTGTTTTTTTTTCAAATTATTTAAAATAAATAAACAACGCCGACTTTATAATAGGTTATATTTTTAAGGGAATATAAAACTGAAAAACAAAAAAGCTATAACCTTTTAATGAAGCGTCGAAAGCCAAAAGTGTTATACACTTTTTGGATGGCAGTGACGTCCTCTATCAGCTCCCTAATTTTCGGAACACCTTTACCGGACACCCCGTATACAGTGTGTCCCCCGATGGACATAACTATACCTATAATGGACGTAATTTTTAATTTTTTGAGAAAAAGTCATTCTTTATAAAGAGTTTTGGATGTCCTAAAAAGTCGAAAGCCATTGTTAATGTTTTTAACATACAGAATGGTTAGAAAATTATTAGAACAAAAATGTTATAGGTAAACGTTGTTTTATATTTAAATTTATGCCCCGATATCAAAATTCAATGTTGTATTCTAAGTTTTATATTTTATTTAGTTTTAACAAAGTAATTTAACAAAACATTACTCCACATGTTCCCCTCTTACAGCTACACATTTTTCCAATCTTCTTCTAAACTCCCGATATACCAAATCAATTGTTTCTTTATTTATTTCGCCTACCGCTTCCCTAATTTTTAATTTTAGAATGTCTACATTATCATGAAAATTATTCGCATACACCTTCTGTTTTAAATAACCCCACAGAAAAAAAGCGTTAAATCAGGTGAACGTGGTGGCCATCCTATAGGGCCGAATCGTCCAATCCACTTATTTGGAAAATGTCTGTTCAACCAATCCCTCACTTGATATGCGCTATGAGCAGGACAACCGTCGTGTTGATAGTGTAGTGAACACCTGAGCTGTAAATTGATTTCGTCCAAAGTAGGTAGCAAAAAAATTTCCAACATATCAAAATAAGTGTTTTGCTTTACAGTACCGTCAAAACAGTATGGTCCAATTATTTTCTTGTAATAAATCCCACACCAAATATTCACTTTTTTATATTTTTGAGAATTGGTTGTAATACGGAAATTTGAACTTTCTTGAGACCAATATCTGCAATTCTGTGAACTAACAACTCCATTTGTGGTAAACGTCGCTTCGTCAGGGAAAATAATTTTTCTGTAGAAAAATCTATCGACCGTAATTCGTTCGCCCATTAATAGGCAAAATTCTAATCGACGAGCATCATCTCCTTCTACTAAAGTGTGTATCAGTACTGGTTTATAAGGATGAAATCTTTGATTTGAAAAGATCCTTTGCAGGTGGCTTTTACTGATGTTCAAGTCTCAAGATCTTTGCCGCAACGATTTTTTTGGGCAAGTGTTCACGGAATCAATAGCTAACATAGTTCTTGCATCATCTTCGCCATTTTGCTTTTTTGTCTTGATATTTTTCACGTCTCCTGTTGCATGAAATTTTTTAACCAATTCACGAACACAATTGACAGAAACGTATACCTCAGGGTATTTTCTGTTAAAATCTTCAATAGCACGGCGGTACGATACCTCACCTATGCCGTAACAAAGAACTAAATAAACCCTTTGCTCTAAAGTCAACATACTTTCAATCAGCTTCTATCAACAAATTGCTTCGATACGTACTGTGAACTTTTATGTAATGTCCTTTCACTGGCCCGAGATGTAAAATTTGAAATAGAACATTCAAGTTTGATGTTTGAGCATAAAATTAATTCAAACTAACTTTTACCTATAACATTTTTGATCTAATTCCGAAAAACCGATACTTTACTCTTCGGCTAATTTAACATTTTCGTATTTTCTAACCATCCTGTATGTTAAATCAAAATATTAACAATGGCTTTCGACTTTTTAGGACATCCAAAACTCTTTATAAAGAATGCCATTTTCTCGAGAAATTAAAAATTACGTCCATTATAGGTATAGTTAGATCCATCGGTGGCCACACTGTATATAAATTATTTAAAGTGCATCATATAAAGGCGCTAAACATTTCAAGTTTAGTACAGTAATTGGTGAGGAAATTATTTAATGAATATTTATAAGGAGTACAGGTATAACGTTAACGATAACAAATGCCTGCAGGTGAGTTATTCTAATTAAAACCGGGCGTAATTATTTTAAATAATTAAGCGACTCCATCATGTGCAAACGAGAAAACAGCGGAAGATCGTAACCAAGAAAGAGTATAGCCAACAATTTTAACAACCACGTCCAAAAACAAGGAAGAACAAAATGCGACTTTCGTTTTGCATTTTAAATACATAATCCTACCGTAATTTTTATTGCTCTCTGGAGCTGCTCATTGTGTTTGTTAATGTCTGCTCTTTTTATCGCACATGTATGTTATCACATGTATGTTATCGCACATCTGCTATTGTGTTGTTTTTTTGTTCCTTAAGGTGACTATCAGTTTTGGCTTGACGTGTTTTTTCTTTAACAATATGTTTGCCAACGTTTTTCAACAATATTTTTGCCAACAATTTTTATATGTGACCCGCTCGGAAGAAAGGGGTCTTACTGCAAAAATCAAGTTTTCGAGAAATACGCATCTAGAGTACTGCGCTGCCCGTCGCTAAATAATAGTATGGAGACATGTGTTTGAAGACTCATAACTCTGAAACTACTTATCAAAAGCAAATAAAATAAAGAGTGATATATTAGTTAATCCTTTCTATATGTAGTGTATCACTATCCTCCATGATCACTATCAAAATTTTCTACGGTTTGCTTTAAAGATGAGCGCGACAGAAGTGTAAAGAGGTACCCGATTTCTGCAGTTTTAACTCTTTTAAATTAACACTCGCCTTTCCGATTTTTTTTTTCTTCTAAACCTCTTGTTGCAAAAATGTCAGATCATGATCGAGTAAAATTTGGAATCTTGTCTATTGATTAGCATTTATGTTTTCTTATGTTCATATGTAATACTGCTTGTAACCAAGTTTGTAAAAATTGGGTACGATTTTTCACAAGTCTCACGTTGAAGTTTAAACCTAAGAGCAGACAGTTTTGATAATTATACATGTTATATAGAAATGTTTCAGGAGTATTATGCAGTTTATTTGATTTTTTTCCGTTAAGTCATTTCAGAGTTATGAACATCTTTGAGGTGTGTTTGAGTATGTTTTAGGGCACAATTCACGTTGCTAATCAAGTCAAGTGCTCTGACTGCACATGTTCCGCGGCTGTTTATGCACTACAAAATTATAAGATTTCTGCAAACTGAACCTTCAAAATTTATAATTTAGTAGTATATTATCTATTATTTTTTTGAGAAAGCTATCTTAGTATTACGACTTGTCACCAGGGCCGTCCTAAGATATTCGACGCCCGTGGGCTACTAAAATTAATTCGCCTCTCTTCATAAGAAAATACACGAGATAGCTAACGGATGCAGGGTGACCGACAAAGTTATTCAAAAGTGTCAGAACTAGAAAAAGCCAATTCCTTATCATTATACTAAACAAAAACATAATATTTATACAAAATTCGAAAAGAAAATAGGAAAAGAAAAAACTAACGTTTATAGTAAACAGAAACAAAAGTAACTTATATATTTGTTGTCCGTGCTTTTTCTTTTACAAATTGACACGTATTTAAGTTATTAAATAGGTCACTCTATATAAATAAACTACTCAAATGATTTAATTTGCTATGCCCTAAAGAATTTGTAGTAGCATTACTAAAAATGCACAGTGCGTAGTGCTGTGGCCCACGTTAGGAAATGTAGACGCAATTTTAGAGTCAATTATTTATTATCCTTGAAAAATTACCAAAAGCTTTATGGTGAAACATTTGATTAGATTTGCCATCAAATATAAAATAATCTTAGAAAAACATAAATCAGCAGTTCCTGTACTGCGGGAATTCCTACAACATCCCTTTATAAGGAATAAATTGGGTTTTAAACCATTCTTGCATATAATAAATTGTCAGCCTAGTTTGTACGAAAATAGTCCAAATACTCAAATTTTGCCAACATAGCTTTTGTGTTACATAATTCGATAAGCAAATTTCACATCGATTAAAGGATGCAATGAGTATCATAATAATTTATAGTATATATAGTACGTCTTTACATCCCTAATAAGTAAAGCAGCTGGTCTCCGTCTGGTACTATACAAATCTGAACCGCTTTATCTCTACTGTAAATGTTATTGTTTTGGATTTAAGCCATTTAAATATTAGGACGACACTGTTCAACATTTTAATGGAAGTTGTTAGTTTCATATTTATGGTATGTAGACATTGAGCGCGTAAAGTATGAAAATATGAGAAAATCTAAATGAGGGTTAGTTATTGTACAAAATTCTCGAACACGTTGATTTTTAACTCTTGGGAACATGGATATTCCGAATAGAATATGAAAATGCGTTTTGGGTAAAATTAGTTGCACTGTGTACGAACACGGACTCGCCAGTAAGATTGTTGAAACAAGTGAGATAAAAACGTCAAAAACCTGAACCTAATGTTCTAGAAACCTCAAAAGGGTCACATAGTAAACCTTAAACTTTGTACGTTTACCTGAAATCCTGAAAGTTTGTTCACAATATATTTCAATCTAAGTAGTGTGTTGATGATTCAATTCCTATTGCAAACATATCTACCTAAAGCTGCTATTCGCTTTTCATTCACAAACAAAATCCTTAATTTTGAAACTTTTTGTCGTAAATTTTCTGATGTAAGGTCATACAATTTGTATGCTACCATGAAGACAATTAACAGATCTATCATAATCAACAAGAAAAATATGGAGTTTGCCATTTGTCGATGACGTCATAAGTACAAAACGGGAAATTGAATTTGTTACAAATATGTGTATAATTTACAACCGACGTGTCCAAGATTTTTTTTAGTTAACAAACAGTTTCCAAGATTTGGTCATGCTTGCTACAATGCGTGCTCCATGAATATTTCTTAAAAAATAACAAAAAAATCCATAAGTAAGAACAGTTCATAATTGAGTAATAACTTTAATTAACTGTAATTAACATTTCTAAAACAAGCTCATAACAAGCCTATATAAAATAAAGGCACAGTAAATTTGGAACACCAAAGTAAAAGATGCAGTTATCATTATTAACAATGAACAACAATGAAACCATGATCAAGTAGATCAGTATCTCATATATTTTTTCATGATCTCATACATGTTTACTAGATGTCTCATATATTTCGATAAGTAAAATATGGCTAACCTAGGCTGGCACATCATAGAAAACTTGCGCTAACCGAACCAAACCCAAACCCGTTTTTCATTCATGCTCCATATATAAGTAACTTGGGAAATTCTAAGAGCAGACAATACAATTTTCTATTTCATTTAGAAGAGGTTATTTGGTTGATTTTGTCATGAACAGATTTATAATAAGATCAACTAATATCAAAATAACTAATAATAACATAAAATATAACACCAATAAAAATTGCCGCCCCCAAAAGGTTGGCGCCCCAGGGCTATAGCCCATTTAGCCCTGTGGTTAGGGTGGCCCCACTGTGTGGTGATTTCGCCATTTATATTTCTATGTTTCCTTACTGCAGTTGCATACTATAATATCGGTGGTATTAAACAGTGTAAAGTGAAAAAGGCAAAAAGTTGAGAAAAGTTTATGAATGTTCACAATTTGTTGATTTTAGTTTTAGCCATTTCACGAACATTGTAAAAATGAGCTTGTATGATTCTTGAGCTACTGGAGAATCAATAAATATCAATAAGAAGTGTTTAAAAATGTTTAAAAAGATATGTTGTATTTTGAATACTACAGTTGCTGATAATAATAGTTACAAATAGGTTTAAAGTGTATTTGTTTTTCAAGATCATATTAGTTAGTGTACATCATTTTGAATTAAAAACATAAATTATTAATGCTTATTCCAGTCATACATATGTAGTCTAAAACTTACCACGATAATATTTCGTTGGTAATATGGCGTAGTGCTCGAAAACAATTTTTTGTGGGCATAAGAATGTATTTTTCCGTGCAGCATTTGCAACGTTATTCGACGTTATTTAGGTGTCTCAGAAAAAAATTAAAATTAAATTCGATGCCGAATAAATTCTCCAGCTATGAACCGAATGTTTTTCATGTGTTTCGCAAACTTGAACGCTTTTTCTCGAGTATAATGTTTTCAACTGTAGAACGCACATGTCTGTTTGAAAATATTTTATTAAGTCGATTTCTTATTGATATTGTGCGGTTGATAAATTATTCATGCGTCTTTTACTTTAAATAAGGAAAATTAAAATACACCATGTGACAACGATGTACGCAAACAGTACTCTTTAAGAGCGTTGTCCAACAGCTGATCGACAGAGGCTTGGCTGTTTTTGATAAGTTTAGAAAAATCAGTCGAGAATTGGTCTTTGCGTGGGGATGTCGATGTTTTCGCTAAAGCTACTTTGGACCAAGATAGACTTTGCCGACGTGCGGTCAACATTATATGATCTAACGTCTTTAACGCTGTTTCAATTTATTTTTGCACACGTAAGCACGCTGTCTAGTGATTTTACAACGGTTACCAACATAACATGGTAGCTCTAAAAATTACTGTGATAAATTGTTGACATAACCGTGACATAACCTATGTGGAGAATGTGAGATATTTATCATATAATTTATATGATAACTAACTTCAACATTTGTCTACGGTTTATGAAGTGATATATGCAAAAACACACGTACTATGAATATGTGGAATATTTGAAAGTGTATTGAGATTATGTGCCATTATATATTTATACTTCCCAAAAAACAAACCCCGTACCACTTTGGTCACAGATTACTTACTCTTGGTACGATGGATTGTGCACTCATTTCTCAGCCGATAATACATTTATGCCTAGCTACTGAAAAACAAGTACATATCGACCCATGCAACGAAGACTATCGTAACTAACAAACTAAATGTAGTTACTATAGTCTTCATTGCATGGGTCGATATTACATACGTATGTACATCAACAGCACAGGGATCTGATGACGTATAAGAAAAACAAAACACTTAATAAGTTATTCTTTATTTACGAATTTGTAATTCATATATTATTTATAAAAGACAATTAGACAACATAAGCTTTATAATATTATATAGCTTTATTAATATTATATTACAATATCAAAATCACAAAAATGTTGATCCTCGTTATCATCAGACCACACACATACGGGTCGTAATGCTTGTTCGGTTCTTCAGGGCTAATTGCAATACTATCTGCGGTTTGTTGTCTTAAACGTAATTCTCCATACACTTTGCACTTGAGAACAAAAACATCTGGAGTCAGTGGTTGACAAGTCGACTATGTCCCATTATACATTTCTCATATAATAATGTTATAGACGTCTTCCAGTAATATTACCAAAAAATTTGATAAAAAATCGGTAATCTTCAGCATACCTCGATAATTTTATTGTCAGTTCATGGAAATTATGAAAATTAGTAATCGCATCTCTTGTCTAGAAATCCTCTTCGATCAACAAAATATTACGTAAGGATTTTGATTCCTCGTAATGTGATTTGAATCCAATTACAAAACCCGTAATGAGCTTCTGCATCATACCATACTTGGAGCTTGAATCCTCTGGTAGTAGAATGGATAAAACAGCACTGTTTATATGTATATTCTGCTAACGAACCTAACAATTGAAAAGGAAATTTTAAAAAACAATAGTATACTTCTTTAGGCACAAACCTGATTGATGTCTGATATAATAGTAGAATTTTTATGTAATCTCCTAATTTCGATTAGGATACTTCTTTGTGCAGTGTTGCCAAATTTTCCACATTTTCAGATTATATCTGATTTGTAGGTTAGAACTCTCGAAATCTGTCCCAGTAAATATAAATCTGAATTTTAGCAAGTAACAGCCTTTTTTTGTGGTAGGTATATGGTAGATAGAGATATACCCATTACTATTATCTTCGTCTAATGACGACTAGTTCTCGAGAACATCGTAGATGGACACACTGTTCAGACTCGAACATGGATGGAAAAATTGGGAAAATACGACGCCGATTCTTCAAAGGTGTGGCTTTATTTCTTTTCATTTATTGAATTTTTTTCAAATTGTACATTGACATAAAGTGGAACTACTGCGGCGCGTCGCAAAAATACATAATTGAATTGTTATTCCTGAAATCAGGATATCACCCGTCCTCCAATTATACGTCTATCTTTGAGCAGCAATTGTTTAAAATTGGGCATGGGTATAATAAATATGGAGATGTGGCCCACTAGAATAGTTAATTCAGATTGTTGTAATCTTATAAGATGCTATCATTATTCAATAATTAACCCACAGGAGCATTGAACTGTTTGAATAATTGGACCAATAGGGGACCACCAGAGCTGAGCAGAACAGACCTGAAGTTAGGCTGAACCAGCCTCTTAAGAGGCTGGTTCAGCCTAACTTCAGGTCAGTTCTGGTGGTCCCCTATTGGTCTAATTATTCAAACTGTTCAATGCTCCTGTGGGTATGATGATAGCATCTTATAAGATTACAACAATCTGAATTAACTATTCTAGTGCGCCAAAGTTCCATATTTATTATACCCATGCCCAATTTTAAACAATTGCTGCTCAAAGATAGACGTATAATTGGAGGACGGGTGATATCCTGATTTCAGGAATAGCATTTCAATTATGTATTTTTGCGATGCGCCGCAGTAGTTCCACTTTCTGTCAATGTACAATTTGAAAAAATCCAATAAATGAAAAGAAATAAAGCCACACCTTTGAAGAATCGGCGTCGTATTTTCCCAATTTTTCCATCCATGTTCGAGTCTGAACAGTGTGTCCATCTACGATGTTCTCGAGAACTAGTCGTCATTAGACGAAGATAATAGTAATGGGTCTATCTCTATCTACCATATACCACAAAAAAAGGCTGTTACTCGCTAAAATTCTCATTTATATTTACTGGGACAGATTTCGAGAGTTCTAACCTACAAATCCGATATAATCTGAAAATGTAGAAAACTTGGGGACACTGCACAAAGAAGTATTCTAATCGAAATTAGGAGATTACATAAAAATTCTACTATTATATCAGACATCAATCAGGTTTGTGCCTAAAGAAGTATACTATTGTTTTTTAAAATTTCCTTTTCAATTGTTAGGTTAGTTAGCAGAATATACATATAAACAGTGCTGTTTTATCCATTCTACTACCAGAGAATTCATGCTCCAAGTATGGTATGATGCAGATAGCTCATTACGGGTTTTGTAATTGGATTCAAATCACATTACGAGGAATCAAAATCCTTACGTACTATTTTGTTGATCGAAGAGGATTTCTAGACAAGAGATGTGATTACTAATTTTCATAATTTCCATGAACTGACAATAAAATTATCGAGGTATGCTGAAGATTACCGATTTTTTATCAAATTTTTTGGTAATATTACTGGAAGACGTCTATAACATTATTATATGAGAAATGTATAATGGGACATAGTCGACTTGTCAACCACTGACTCCAGATGTTTTTCTTCTCAAGTGCAAAGTGTATGGAGAATTACGTTTAACACAACAAACCGCAGATAGTATTGCAATTAGCCCCGAAGAACCGAACAAGCATTACGACCCGTATGCGTGTGGTCTGATGATAGCGAGGATCAACATTTTTGTGATTTTGATATTATAATATAATTTTAATAAAGCTATATAATATTATAAAGCTTATGTTGTCTAATTGTCTTTTATAAATAATATATAAATTACAAATTGGTAAATCAAGAATAACTTATTAACTGTTTTATTTTTCTTATACGTCATCAGATCCCTGTGCTGTGGATGTACATACGTATGTAATATCGACCCATGCAACAAATACTATAGTAACTACATTTAGTTTGTTAGTTACGATAGTCTTTGTTGCATGGGTCGATATGTATTTGTTTTTCAGTAGCTAGGCATAAGTGTATTATCGGCTGAGATATGAGTGCATTATCTATCGTACCAAGAGTAAGTAATCTGTGACCAAAGTTATTGGTACGGGGTTTGTTTTTTAGGAGGTATAAATGTATATGGGCGCATAATCTCAATACACTTTCAAATATTCCACATATTCATAGTACGTGTGTTTTTGCATATATCACTTCATAAACCGTAGACAAATGTTGAAGTTATTTATCATATAAATATATGATAAATATCTCACATTCTCCACATAGGTTATGTCACAGTTATGTCAACAATTTATCACAGTAATTTTTAGAGCTACCATGTTATGTTGGTAACCATTGTAAAATCATTAGACAGCCTGCTTACGTGTGCAAAAATAAATTGAAACAGCGTTAAAGACGTTAGATCATATAATGTTGACCGCACGTCGGCAAAGTCTATCTTGTTCCAAAGTAGCTTTAGCGAAAACGTCGACATCCCCACGCAAAGACCAATTCTCGACTGATTTTTCTAAACTTATCAAAAACAGCCAAGCCTCTGTCGATCAGCTGTTGGACAACGCTCTTAAAGAAGAAGATTCCAGCATTCCGAATCCGATTCGAGCATTCCGAAAAATTAGTTGAATCAATTATAATAATTGAATAATCGAATACAACGTATATAAAAAATCTAAAATGACTGCACTATAAGAAACCTCTTTTTCCTGTTTGCAACTCGATCCTGAAAATTACTGTATATACCATACTGTGTTCTTCTTTAATTAACAATAACAGTCCATAATAACAGATAAAATCGCTTAGGATAAGAGCAATATTTCTTTCCTACGATACATCATCGTCAATGGTTGTAAGCAACTTTACGTGTTCATCTCGCAAGCTTTGCAACTAAACGGAAATAACCAGTCATTGTTAGTGTGAAGCAGGAAGTAGTGCAAAGAAGCAAAGAAGCAAGAAGCACTGCCGTAGTAGGCCTTCAAGTTCATGGTTCTGCACGCCGTAGATGGTATCTTCATTACATCTTCTGCCAGTCAAGTTTGAACAGAGAAATCGCTAGCTTTAATGCGATTATAAAACCGTTACAATCATAGTACGTACAGAATGATTAGACGTAGTTTTTTTTCAATCAATTTTGTAGGTGGCTTATAGGTTCTAAAGATTTGATCGATTTTTTATCATTTCACCATCGAATTAAATCGACCATCACAAATTGCGAGACCAAGTTAATTTGCATCTTTCCTCACGATATTGGTGCTCTACTTTTTCTTTGTTAGACGGATTAGTGAATGCTGTTTATTACACTAAAAATGAAAATATATTTGTATACAACAAGAGATTTATTTCCCTCAAAAAAATCATATTTTAATAATAATAATAATAATATTTATTGTGGAAAACATACATTACAATATGCTTACACTAGTCAACACAAGAAAGAATTACAGAAAGGAATTAACTAATTTCTAGATTGGAATTTAAATATTCATTAAAATTAAATGGCGCTAGAGAAATTAGACTTTTGCGGATAAATACTTTAAATTTAAATGCAGGATACAGACGCACCGAATGGGGTAGATAGTTAAAAAGAGTTATGGCATAATAATTGATACTGTTCTCTGTAGGCGACAAAAGGGCTGGTACAAATTTAAAATGTTTCGCGTATTGTAATCATGGACAGTGTCAACCGTTGCATACTGTGACGGATTTTGTTTAATATATAGCAGGCAATGGAATATGTAGAGTGCCGGAAGCGTCAGAATATTCAAGCTTTTGAACAGTGGCTTGGTATTGTCTCGATAGTGTACACCAGCCAGGATTCTTATAACCCTCCGCTGGACAGCAAAAAGTCGATCCGCTGATGGGGCATGTCCCCATAAAAGAATTCCATACAATAGAACAGACTGAAGCAGACTGTAATATACCCTCATTAGCACAGATCTTGATACCTTTCCTACCATGTTACGGAACAGATAGGCCAGAGATGATAACTTGTTAGCTGTGTAATCACAATGATCAAAAAAAGTCATCTGTGGATCAAAAACAATGCCTAAAAGTTTTGCATTACTACAGTTTTCAAAATGATTTAATGGCCTTGTCGTAAAAATCATATGTTGGGTCTTATTTTCATTCAATTGTAACATGTTTGCATCGAACCATTTGGTCAGTTCCTCTTTCACTCTTTCAGTTTATAACAGTACGTCATCAATGTGCCTGCCAACATTTGTAGATGTAGTATCATCCACAAATAATATTAAGGTAGAGTCTGGAACTGATATGTTAAGGTCATTAATGAATATAAGAAAAAATAAAGGACCCAACGTCGATCCCTGTAAGACTCCTTGAGAGACTCCTGGTGTCAGATTTTTCGGAATTGGTCTCCACTGACATATATCTATCAGCCAAGTACGAGCGAAAGAAGTTCAATGAGTTCTTGCCAATGTTGTAGTGCTGAAGTTTTTTCACTAGTAGATCATGGGATACACGATCAAACGCTTTAGTTAAATCACAAAATAACGAACTAACATAGCAGCCGTCGTTAATTGAATCATTTACAACAGAAGTGAACTTGAGTAGTGCCGTAATAGTTGACCTGTTGCTTCTAACCCCAACTTCTTTTCCACTAATAATTTATTTGAATCAAAATAGAGTTGAAGGCGGCGTTTAATGGCAATGTCAAATATCTTCCCAAATGTTGGTATAATGGATATAGGCCTGTAATTAGATGCATCATTCCGGTCACCCTTTTTAAAGATCGGTACAACACGAGATATTTTGAACACGCTTGGATATGTGTTTTCATCAATTGCGGTATTGAACAACTTTGTCAACGGCCATATAATAATATCTTTGATGGCCTTTACTATTTTACTATTTATTCCGTAGTAATCGACGCTACAACTATTATTCAAACTATTCACAATATCTCTCATCTCGTTATAAGTTATGTGATCAATGATAAATTCGGAATTTGGTACTCGAATTTGGTTTTTCAAAAAGTGAATAGATTCAGTGTATGAATTATTGACAGCTTTGGGATTCGAAGTTTCAGAGAAATAATCGACAAATGTTTGAGCAGAAATGTTATGTGATGCATCTCTCCCAATTCCACGTTCCGTGTTAACAATATTCCACATTGCCTTGTTTTTATTGTTATGCCCCGTAATGTAGGTGTTATTGGCGTTTTTTTTCAGCGTACAGATATACTGCCTATAGGTAGATTTAAGGGAGTTAATTTGTTGTTTTAATTGTATGTTTGGATATCTTTTGTGATATTGGGTCCAGAACAATATTCTCTCTCTCATGCTAGCCAGAGTCGGAAATATTTTGATTCAATAATAAAGATTGGAGGACAACGCAGTTAGCATGCAAATAATCCCCATTTACTGCGATACATACCTATCCCTTGAATTTAATAGCATTCCGACTAATTGTTAATTTTTAAGACCGAAATAAACATGGACAATATTTTGCACAGTTCGGCTTCCCTTGCTTGTAGGTTTTGGTGCGAGGCAATCGAACGAGATGCGAAGTTTTTACGCGATCAGTGAATCTGTTTGAATCCGTGTTTGTAAAATATTGGTGGGTATAATTAATTGTACATCTAAATTCATTATTTATATTTAACTCGCACTACTATTCAAAATTCCGAAATTAAATTGTTCTGATCGTATCGTACTAATAGTAAATAATCTCCACTGTCCCAGCTACGTTTCCATTCACCGTTACGATTAACGTAGTACGCGCTGCACGAAACTTATATCATTCATGTTAAATCGCTTTAAAAATTACTTAAAAATTATAATGCAATTCTTTTTCTACAGTCGCACTAAATAAAATATGACGATTGATTACGTGCATATCCCGATATCGTGCTAATATTCGTTACTGAGATATCCGCTTCCATGAAAATCTTGTAAGTAACTGTCAACTTCGTTAAGGATGAGATCGATGAGATAAAATCATGACAAAATCTAATTGTGAATAATTTTACTCTACTTTAGCCTACAAATTTGAATAAATATTCAGCGAGGTCGCAACGATGATCATAATGGAGCTTGGCAACACTTTTAACCCTACTGTGATAAATACATGAAACTTAACCTAAAAAGTTAACAACTTTAAAATAGTGGTTTCATAAGTATAATAATCAGAATAGAAGTGTTTGGCGGTGACTGATTAGTTACTTCGAAGAACAAGAACTTACTAAAGAATTGTTATAACGCTTAACGTTTATTAGCAGTGTCTACCTAATTCCGCTACGTAGCCGTTGCGGCTTATATATTTACAAGCACTTATAATTGAAACCCAATTCTAATTTCGGCAAAGTAGTTTATTAGAATAAATTATACTTCGTAAAATTACATGTGATGGAGGTAATACAAATACGTTGCACACAACCAGAACTAAGACGAAGTCGAAAGCGACGGACAAAAACGAATACGAATTGAACCGAGCATCCAAGCGTCCAAAATATTACCGAAAACTTATACGTTACATAAACTAAGAAATCCTCTACACTTTAAATGTACTATAGCTTCGTACGTGTATGCTGATTAACCATTTATTGCGCATATACAATCTCGCAACAGTAATTAAAATCGTTCGTATCTACGATGTAGGTTTGATCTTCGCATAATACCTTATTAAAGTAAATGTGGTCCTTGAATTATATCTGAAAAGGGGATTTGATGTTTAGTTGAAAAGAATGATAACGATCACTTACCAGAGTCGTAAAACATTACCGAAAACGTCATGCTGGCGTATTTTGATGAATACAGCAAAACTAAGAAAGCCTCAATCCTTTGGCCATACTATAGCAGGCTACAACCATGTTTAAATGTGTATAGAATATTGATATTTCGCAGTTTATGCGATTGCAAGCGATTAAGAAGATGCAGTGTGTGGTTATGTTGGGTTATGTATTGTACGTTTGACATATGGCATTTGATATCAATGTGTACCAATCTTAGACAAAAATGTTACTGTTTTCGGTATTACAATGTGTTAATTGTAATACCGAAAACAGTGTTACAATGTGTGCATTGTGAATGCAAAGTAGAAAAACATATTTAAACTGAAATTCTAATTGTAAATCAAAAACGGTCTATAAGTTATCAAAAAGGCCTATTGATCGGACCACAAATAAAAAAGTTATGACCACATAATTATAAAATGTAATTTCTTTCTGTAATTTGTTTATTCAAAAGACCTCTGACATTATTAAGTATTTAACTGTTTTCTCCAGAGAACATACAAATCGGCACTAATTTGTCAATTTAAACGACTTTCTATCTCTAATAATAACAAGATCACCCAGAAGACATGGTGTATAATATAAAATAAAATTCATTCTAATAAAAACAGAATTAAATGCAAGATACCGTATTTTTTGTTGTGAGAAACATAATAGCTCCAACCAAATTCTCTTGCAAGGATGCCCTTACATATTTTTAATTCTTTTAATGGCTGAAAATAGTAATAATTGTGGCTGCAAGAGGTACTCTGGATAAATGATTATTACAACATTGAACTACGGCCCTACTTCTCAATTTCGTTTAAAGTCTTTTGTTCAAATTTCCTTTTTAAAATTTCTGCCGATTAATTTTGTTTATCGTCTTCACTTTCGTTTGAAAAGTGTGTTTTTTAATTTGACTATTTACATATGTATGTAGGTAGTTACTTTGTCAAAGACCTAACTGATAGAATGTTTAGTTTTATTTGTTTACTGTCTACTAAGGCAACGTCCATCTAGTATGTTTTTCTTTTTCTATAATAATTTATCCTGGACTCGGAGTCGGTACATTTTTTCCGACTCCGACTCCTCTGAAATTTCTCTGAACTCCGACTCCACAGCCCTGGTTGAAACGCTAGCTTTCTTTGAGTCAATACATATTTATTTAAATTAAACCAAATATTTTATCTGTATTATTGTTTATTCGTTAAGGTTAAGGTTTAGTTGTAAGGTCCAACAATATTGTTATGAAAGATTAATTCATTGTGTTATAAATTCATAATAAAGTATCATATAATTCAAGTCCTTGTAAAATAACTTACAAAATTCCTGTATGTTTCAGCTTTACAGTAAAATGGCCTAAAATAAACTTGAATCCTTATGGTTCTCGGCTCGCAAACTATTGAGGAAGTAACATCTGTCATATAGCTACTCGAAAATTCAATTAGTGACAGAATATTTCTCAATGTAAACTGAATAATAAATAACAAGATTAGCATAAAAAACCAGAAGATGTCTATTCATAAAATTCTTGAGTATAGTTTTTAAATAATTTCAATGTTAAGTACCGGCTTTGTTTAATACCAATCTCAAGAGCTTCTTAGGAAGCAGTTTTATTCAAATTATATAAATTAATCTTCATTTATTTAAAGTATACTCACCACTATACTCTATTTTATCTCAGGTCAACATTAGCATATATTATAAATTCCTCTATAATGCAAATAAAGTTGAATTCTTTTAAACTGTTTACGCATTTAGTCGGTTTTCTTGACCCTGATTTGCTAATACCTATAATTGATTGCTTATCACATAGTCCGTTAAAATTACAAATGATAATATATCGATCAATACGTAGAGTTTTCTAACTGTAAATGAAAAATATCGACCGCTATTCTACTGGAATATCTTTGGTACAGATAGTTGTTATTATTGCATATTGCCCGATATATTAGATCCATTTACCTAGTTTTTGACACGGAAACTGCAATACGTCTTAAAAGTACCGTAATATCTCGCAGAATAAGGTCGTCTAACATAAACGGTTATGCAAAAGCATATTTTTACCTATATAACCTAAGAATGTGACATTCATAACATAATTTGTTTGTTTCAAGTCACATACTTGTAGTAACATTATTTCTTTAATATAAAACAACCTGAATATTCGCTTTAAGAAGATGATTGGTTTAATTTAGGAAAGTCGATGTTTTGGATATAGTGTGAAGGATGCCGATGGAGCTTTAGTTTCTCGTCGTAAGAGGGTATATAACCGCATACATGTGTAGTCTATGCCGCATCAGTGATTGTGCTATTATACCGTGAAGAAATGTCCAACAGCTCTAATATTGATGGAAAGAGACTAAGAAGGGACACCGGGTGCCTTCTCTAGTTGGAAAATAACAATATTCTTCTTTGGATGCGTTAATTGCATTCCATGTAAAATATTATTGTTTTCATAATAACATGTACATATTTAAAAGACGTAGGTGAATGTTTAAGCCAAGAATGTGAGCTGATTAATCTACCCAACCTTTTGATTTGAAAGAACAATTTCTTAAGTCAAATAAATATAATATCCATTTAATATTCTACAATCCTAAAGTAAGACAACCGGTCAAAACAACGGCTTTCTTCAATGAACGATATATATTTTAGCGTATATATAAAACAACGTTGTTTTAGATTAACAAAGGCTGCTTTGAATTGAGCCAACGTTGTTTGCAAGCTGTTTATTATTTAAGTCGAATCAAAATTAGGAAAATTGTAACCTGTCTGTTGATTGGTAGTAATTTCAATAATTTTTATGTATCATTGGCAGTCCAGCATAAAATTATTTGGTGGTTCTTTGCTTGGTAATGTATATTTTGTGGAATGTTTTGTGCTAAACTAGGTCAGGAATTTCAACAAAATTAAGACGATGACCAGTCAGTTTTTGATTCAATTTAGCCACCTTTGGTTGTAAGATGATGAACACAAAATTAGATAATACGTAATCTAATTGAATCTTTTTTCTTTGTTTCTTTTTGATATTATACTCCAGTATCTACAATAAAAAAACGTCCATGTGACACTATTATTCACTTATTACCTACTTATATTACTTATTACTAGAGTACGGAATTATAAACATTTATTTTTGGAAAATAAGCGCTTAAAATAAGCACGAAAAATGAGAAAAAAACACAGATAAGCGTTATAAGAATACGTATACCTTGCAACCGCGGAGAAGTTAGCCATAAAAGATATCCATAACTTTTTTTTATCGAATTTTTTAATGAAACATATACCAAACGATAGAGCTGTTCAAGTAGTATACGCCATAGTTTTGCACCGAAAATTTATCAAACGGTTTTGCCTAAAATTTGATTTAATTAAGAGAGCGTTATCTAATAGAGCGCCCGACGCTTATTTAAACAATTGCAAATTACTCCGTCCACCGACATCACAGAGAATCGACGCCAGCCAATTCGTAAAGCACATGAAATTCTGCATCCGACGACGGTATTAATAGGCTACTACCCTTAAGACATCCTACCCTAATGCGTCTGTAAAATGAGAAATTGCTGCGCAATTCGCCAGGTGAATGCTATAAATATTTATAACTTCTACAAATATTATTGCATAACTTTCTTTCATATATCAAATTGTAGGTATTGAGAAGGGCTAGCCACCCTCGATAGCTCGGAGTTTTGCACCGTTGCTAACAACCCCTAAATGGCGATAGTATATAACCACCCATATAGTAAAAATTCGCCGGCAGCCAGAGATGATTGTTTATAACTTCTATAAATATTATTGCATAACTTTCTTTCATACATCAAATTGTAGGTATTTAGAAGGGCTAGCCACCCTCGACCGCTCGGAGTTTTGCACCGTTGCTAACAACCCCTAAATGGCGATAGTAGGTAACCACCCATATAGTAAAAATTCGCCGGCAGTCAGAGATAATTGTTTATAACTTCTACAAATATTATTGCATAACTTTCTTTCATATATCAAATTGTAGGTATTTAGAAGGGATAGCCACCCTCGACCGCTCGGAGTTTTGCACCGTTGCTAACAACCCCTAAATGGCGATAGTATGTAACCACCCATATAGTAAAAATTCGCCGGCAGTCAGAGATAATTGTTTATAACTTCTACAAATATTATTGCATAACTTTCTTTCATATATCAAATTGTAGGTATTTAGAAGGGCTAGCCACCCTCGACCGCTCGGAGTTTTGCACCGTTGCTAACAACCCCTAAATGGCGATAGCAGTAAAGACACTTATTTTTTTAAATTATCCGATTTTTGTAAAATGTTCTCCATTATAGTCGTTCTCTATCGTTTAGGATCAAATATTTCTATATTACTGTTCTTTACTACGAACTCTGAATAGTAACTTATAAATACCTACAATTAAAACCATCTTTCTGCAGTGGATAGTCTATTGTTTTTGTAGTGTATTTTGCAAATGGGTGTGGTTTGGAAAGTGGTTTTAAAAATTTCTCATATACCTCCAAATATGAGGCAGCTGATTTTTCACTTTTTGACATTGGGTCCATATGTCCATATAAACAAACACGTGAGTGTTGAGATTCGCATACGCAATTGACCTGTGCCGAATATCTTCGTGGAAGATTGGGAACAGAAATATACTTGAAGGTACTATTTTGTTACGGTTAATCAGTGATAATGGGGCGGGATTTGCTGCTAATTGACATATTTGGAAAAGTTATAAACAATTATCTCTGGCTGCCGGCGAATTTTTACTACATGGGTGGTTATATACTATCGCCATTTAGGGGTTGTTAGCAATGGTGCAAAACTCCAAACGCTCGAGGGTGGCCAGCCCTTCTACATACCTACAATTTGATATATGAAAGAAAGTTATGCAATAATATTTGTAGAAGTTATAAACAATTATCTCTGACTGCCGGCGAATTTTTACTATATGGATGGTTACATACTATCGCCATTTAGGGGTTGTTAGCAACGGTGCAAAACTCCGAGCGGTCGAGGATCGCTAGCCCTTCTAAATACTTACAATTTGATATATGAAACAAAGTTATGCAATAATATTTGTAGAAGTTATAAATATTTATAGCATTCACCTGGCGAATTCCGCAGCAATTTCTCATTTTACAGACGCATTAGGGTAGGATGCGTTAAGGGTAGTAGCCTATTAATACCGTCGTCGGATGCAGAATTTCATGTGCTTTACGAATTGGCTGGCGTCGATTCTCTGTGATGTCGGTGGACGGAGTAATTTGCAATTGTTTAAATAAGCGTCGGGCGCTTTATTAGATAACGCTCTCTTAATTAAATCAAATTTTAAGCAAAACCGTTTGATAAATTTTCGGTGCAAAACTATGGCGTATACTACTTGAACAGCTCTATCGTTTGGTATATGTTTCATTAAAAAAATCGATAAAAAAAAGTTATGGATATCTTTTATGGCTAACTTCTCCGCGGTTACCTTGTATTGTTTTTGTATATATGTATTTATTAGCACATACACGTCATACAAAACACTGGTATACACAATAAGTAAATATATATTTTATTTAAAAATAAAATAAATGTATTCCCTTATTATACGCAGGTAGAGATACATTGAGCACCTCAGAGGTATACTGTGTTAAGTACATAGGATTTCAATGTAACTTAACACTGTTTGCTTCTGAGGGACTTAATTGAACTAAGAAGCATGTGGTTTTCCACCTTGTTGCGCGCGTGCATATGTGCTTGCATTTTTCTGCGCAGATTTAACCACGTGACACATTCTTCTTAGTCCAAATTGTCTCTATATTGAAACGTAGTTGAACAAATTAAACAAAAAAAAGAATTAAGTAAATATGTATTACTGAAACAATCTATTAATAATGTATGGCTAAGAAGTGAATGTTAAACTTAAATATTTTCATTTTAATACTGTAAAATAAATCGTCAAAATATAACAAAATAGGCCTAAAATCAAAACAATCACTACCAAGAGACAAATCGTAAAATAAATAATTGTAGTTTACTGTTTTCATGCACATTCTGCAGAATATTTTATTGTTTTGAATAATTAATTCGGGATTTTTTTATCTATGTGGCAGACAGCCATTTATCCTTAAGAGGCTGGTTCAACCTAACTTCAGGTCTGTTCTGCTCAGCTCTGGTGGTCCCCTATTGGTCCAATTATTCAAACAGTTCAATGCTCCTGTGGGTTAATTATTGAATAATGATAGCATCTTATAAGATTACAACAATCTGAATTAACTATTCTAGTGCGCCACATCTCCATATTTATTATACCCATGCCCAATTTTAAACAATTGTTGCTCAAATATAGACGTATAATTGGATAATTCAATTATGTATTTTTGCGATGCGCCGCAGTAGTTCCACTTTATGTCAATGTACAATTTGAAAAAATCCAATAAGTGAAAAGAAATAAAGCCACACCTTTGAAGAATCGGCGTCGTATTTTCCCAATTTTTCCATCCATGTTCGAGTCTGAACAGTGTGTCCATCTACGATGTTCTCGAGAACTAGTCGTCATTAGACGAAGATAATAGTAATGGGTCTATCTCTATCTACCATATTCCACAAAAAAAGGCTGTTACTCGCTAAAATTCACATTTATATTTACTGGGACAGATTTCGAGAGTTCTAACCTACAATAATCTGAAAATGTAGAAAACTTGGGGACACTGCACAAAGAAGTATTCTAATCGAAATTAGGAGATTACATAAAAATTCTACTATTATATCAGACATCAATCAGGTTTGTGCCTAAAGAAGTATACTATTGTTTTTTAAAATTTCCTTTTCAATTGTTAGGTTAGTTAGCAGAATATACATATAAACAGTGCTGTTTTATCCATTCTACTACCAGAGAATTCAAGCTTCAAGTATGGTATGATGCAGATAGCTCATTACGGGTTTTGTAATTGGATTCAAATCACATTATGAGGAATCAATCCTTACGTACTATTTTGTTGATCGAAGAGGATTTCTAGACAAGAGATGTGATTACTAATTTTCATAATTTCCATGAACTGACAATAAAATTATCGAGGTATGCTGAAGATTACCGATTTTTTATCAAATTTTTTGGTAATATTACTGGAAGACGTCTATAACATTATTATATGAGAAATGTATAATGGGACATAGTCGACTTGTCAACCACTGACTCCAGATGTTTTTCTTCTCAAGTGCAAAGTGTATGGAGAATTACGTTTAACACAACAAACCGCAGATAGTATTGCAATTAGCCCCGAAGAACCGAACAAGCATTACAACCCGTATGCGTGTGGTCTCATGATAGCGAGGATCAACATTTTTGTGATTTTGATATTATAATATAATATTAATAAAGCTATATAATATTATAAAGCTTATGTTGTCTAATTGTCTTTTATAAATTATATATGAATTACAAATTGGTAAATAAAGAATAACTTATTAACTGTTTTGTTTTTCTTATACGTCATCAGATCCCTGTGCTGTGGGCGTACATACGTATGTAATATCGGCCCATGCAACAAAGACTATAGTAACTACATTTAGTTTGTTAGTTACGATAGTCTTCGTTGCATGGGTCGATATGTATTTGTTTTTCAGTAGCTAGGCATAAGTGTATTATCGGCTGAGAAATGAGTGCATAATCTATCGTACCAAGAGTTAGTAATCTGTGACCAAAGTTATTGGTACGGGGTTTGTTTTTTAGGAGGTATAAATGTATATGGGCGCATAATCTCAATACACTTTCAAATATTCCACATATTCATAGTACGTGTGCGTGTATTCATAGTACGTGGTTTTTGCATATATCACTTCATAAACCGTAGACAAATGTTGAAGTTAGTTATCATATAAATATATGATAAATATCTCACATTCTCCACATAGGTTATGTCACGGTTATGTCAACAATTTATCACAGTAATTTTTAGAGCTACCATGTTATGTTGGTAACCGTTGTAAAATCACTAGACAGCCTGCTTACGTGTGCAAAAATAAATTGAAACAGCGTTAAAGACGTTAGATCATATAATGTTGACCGCACGTCGGCAAAGTCTATCTTGTTCCAAAGTAGCTTTAGCGAAAACGTCGACATCCCCACGCAAAGACCAATTCTCAACTGATTTTTCTAAACATCAAAAACAGCCAAGCCTCGGTCGATCAGCTGTTGGACAACAATCTTAATAGCATTTCAAATAGACTGAAAAGTCAAAAAACTGTTGAGTTGTGCGCACGGTTATAGCTGGTATATCACAATGCAGTAGAGGCGTTTTTGTGTGATTTTTGCGATTTTTGAGACGCAAATGCGCAGACTTGCGACCTAAGCACCCTAAAAAATCCGTAAAATAAGCAGGAATATGGCAAAATAAGCGCTTATTTGCAAAATCCGGGAGAAAAAGCAAAATGAGCAAAATAAAAATAGAGCCAAATGCTTTATTTTTTCTGAATTCGTGGAGATCTTTAAGCTTTTTAAACTGCCTACATTAAAACTGTATTACACACTTATTCACATGGACGTTTATTTATATAAGACGTGACGTCATATGAAACTTTCAAGCCCGGATCTGTGTTCAGCGCAAACAAATCTACAGAAAACGCCTATTCGCTTTTCATTCCCAAACAAAAGTTATCAATAAAAACCTATCAAAAGTCGCAAAACCCATGTTACACCCTTCTATGTAGGGCTATAATCTACTTGTCTATAAAGTAATATATAATGAATAATATTATCTTTTTAATGATAATTTGGATATGAGTTTGCGATTATTGAATGTGCAATGTTTTGTATTTTGTTACAGATGGACTCAGGGAAGGTCAAAATTTGTAAAGCAAGGACGTCAACCCAGGGTCAGATATATGAAGACATTATAAGGTAGGATTTAAATGATTATATATTCGCGGTTTTGTCGTTTTTTTCTTTTACTTTAAAGACAGTTTCTTGAGTTCTCTTGATCACACACACACAGAGAAATGGTTGTCCACTGTTAACAAAATGACATTTTTAAGTTAAATTGTTTGTTTTCAGACAACACATATTTAAGTAATAAGAATATTTCTTTCATATAAAACAACCTAAATATTTGCTTCAAGAAAACGATGGTTTTGATTTAAGAAGGTCGTTCTTTTGAAAATAGTGTGAATGATGCCGATAGATGGCGCTTTAGTTTCTCGTCGTAAGAGGGGTCTCCTAGAAGGTATATAATCGCATACATGTCTATGCAGCATCAGTGATTGTGCTATTATACCGTCAATGTACCTGACGTAGAAATCTCCAACATATTTAGCCTTCTATAGTTGGAAAATAGTAATAGTCTTCTTTGGATGCGTTAATTACATTCCATGTAAAATATTATTGCATCATAATAACATGTCTATATTTAAAAGAAGTTAGTGAATGCTTTACATTGAGTGAAAAGGGAAAACAGCAATTTTTTCACCCGATTTCCTAAATACATGCATAATTGTCGACGCAAAAATTATGAGATGAAACCGACAATGACCCATTTCGATGATTTCCTTAACTTTCTTATCGATTTTGCATTTAAATACCATCATCACCTTCCGACTATCAATTCATTTGATTCTTCAATCTGTGTCAAATGTTTTCACTTTTCCTCTTATTTTACAACTTGTTATTATTCCACATTCCGTTTCCTGCTGTCATATCCCGATGACCATGATAATTGGCACCTACACTTTCAAGATGCAATTTGCTTCAAACCGGTGAATGAAAAAAACTAGATCTACCTGTCTCAATTAACACCGAGATAGAAAATATTGTTTAATTCAAATAAACGTGCATTGACTTGGATTAAAATGCATTTGTTTGGTAGAAAGAACGTTTATTTGTGTCAAACAACTTTAATTTTCAGTTAATATTTACAATTTGTATATTTATAACGAACGAGATTAATTTAGTTCAAAAAATTATGATTGTGTTGAGTGAAAGAATTATAATTATTTAAATTAACGAAATTGTTAGTTGAGCTATAATGCGCTATTTTAAGGTTGCATAATTATTTGTTCTATTATAGAAATTGTAAATTTTAACTGAAAACTAAAGGATAATTTGAAAATATCTTTGTAATTTTTTATTTATTTTGGTGTAAGATATTTAAAACTAGTTTCATATTGAAGTACATATTGAAAGTTAGCTAAGGTAGTAAACAATAAATTATTGATATATTTATAAAGAATTATTCCTTATTATTATATTTTGCGAGACGCGTTTGGAAAATGTATTTTTCTGTAGAGCATTGGCGAGCATTGACGGAGGCTTGGCTATTTTTGATAAGTTTAGAAAAATCAGTCAAGAATTGGTCTTTGCGTGGGGATGTCGACGTTTTCGCTAAAGCTACTTTGGAACAAGATAGACTTTGCCGACGTGCGGTCAACATTATATGATCTAACGTCTTTAACGCTGTTTCAATTTATTTTTGCACACGTAAGCAGGCTCTCTAGTGATTTTACAACGCTGACCAACATAACATGGTAGATCTAAAAATTACTGTGATAAATTGTTGACATAACCGTGACATAACCTATATGGAGTATGTGAGATATTTATCATATATTTATATGATAAATAACTTCAACATTTGTCTACGGTTTATGAAGTGATATATGCAAAAACACACGTACTATGAATACACGCACACGTACTATGAATATGTGGAATATTTGAAAGTGTATTGAGATTATGCGCCCATATACATTTATACCTCCTAAAAAACAAACCCCGTACCAATAACTTTGGTCACAGATTACTTACTCTTGGTACGATAGATTATGCACTCATTTCTCAGCCGATAATACACTTATGCCTAGCTACTGAAAAACAAATACATATCGACCCATGCAACGAAGACTATCGTAACTAACAAACTAAATGTAGTTATTATAGTCTTTGTTGCATGGGTCGATATTACATGCGTATGTACATCCACAGCACAGGGATCTGCTGACGTATAAGAAAAACAAAACAGTTAATAAGTTATTCTGTATTTACCAATTTGTAATTCATATATTATTTATAAAAGGCAAATAGACAACATAAGCTTTATAATATTATATAGCTTTATTAATATTATATTATAATATCAAAATCACAAAAATGTTGATCCTCGCTATCATGAGACCACACGCATACGGGTCGTAATGCTTGTTCGGTTCTTCGGGGCTAATTGCACTACTATCTGCGGTTTGTTGTGTTAAACGAAATTCTCCATACACTTTGCACTTGAGAAGAAAAACATCTGGAGTCAGTGGTTGACAAGTCGACTATGTCCCATTATACATTTCTCATATAATAATGTTATAGACGTCTTCCAGTAATATTACCAAAAAATTTTATAAGAAATCGGTAATCTTCAGCATACCTCGATAATTTTATTGTCAGTTCATGGAAATTATGAAAATTAGTAATCACATCTCTTGTCTAGAAATCCTCTTCGATCAACAAAATAGTACGTAAGGATTTTGATTCCTCGTAATGTGATTTGAATCCAATTACAAAACCCGTAATGAGCTATCTGCATAATACCATACTTGGTGCTTGAATTCTCTGGTAGTAGAGATTCTCTGCGTCAATTAGTTTCAAGCTCAAATTTGGCTCAATCATTATGTTTGTTGTTTAAATATAATATTGATGAAAACCCATACCTACATAAATTTCACATAAATCGTGGCGCAAAAAAACATTAAAAGTCTAATATCTTAATCTCCAGTTTCTTTAAAATAATTCTTCCTCTGGATCCAAATAACGGTGATTGTAATAATTTTAAATTCTTCTATCAGCGCTGTGTGTGAGGAAATGTCGTATCAAATGTTCTTAAATGTTCTTGTTCTATTAGGTTGTGAAGTTTGGTATTTACATACCTTTTGGATTTCTGATCCAATTTTCATTGTCATAGATTTGGGAAAATAACTATTGTTTTTTAAAGAGGTGCAATCAATATTTTTTTATATCCGACTAATTCATCATTGATGTTTCCCATCTTTCTTCAAGGGAGCCTTCGAATGCTGGCAATAAACTACATTTATTTTTATTAACTTCTTTTATAATTAACTCGATTTATTTATTGGTAATTTTATCTTCAGCGATAATTAAATGAACCTTTAATCCCTGCAAAACTAAATTTAATTCATACAGCTTTCCAAAAATATCAGCTAAATATGCTCACCGGGCCATCCACAATTCGTCAAAGAAAGAATTTTTGAATTCGAAATTAGTGTTTTCAAGAAAAACTTGAACTTCTAATTTAAGTTCGAAAAGACGATTCAAAATTTTACCTCTCGAGAGCCAACTATCATCGGAATGTAACAAGAGTGACTTCTGTTGCTACCCATCTCTTGACATAATATTAAAAACATTCGTGAATTGAATGCTCGAATTTTAATAATATTGACTGCAATTATTTTTTGTTAAAGCCCGAGCTCCATCAGTGCAGACTCCAGTGCATTTCGCTCATGGAATGGAATTTTTAAACATAAAATTATTAAGAAATTTTAATATTTCACCAATTGTTCTTTCGAGCAGAGGTTTACATAATAATTATTCCTCTGCAATTTTCTCTTCCACCTCGAATCGGATAAAGACTAATAATTGATAAAAATTAATTGTCAGTATGTCATCTAACTGTAGCGCAAAATATTAACTTTGATTTATCTTTTTAACTATACTTCCTTTTACACAATGTGCCATTTGAAATACGTCTGCGTACGGTATTGGGTATGTATTATCTGATTTGACCGCTATAATTTTGGGTCAAACAATTTAATAATATCATCTGAATAAATATGATTTTAAGTTTGGTACCCTTTGCGTACCACCAGTGGTACGCCTACCACCGGTTGAGAACCCCTGCACCAGTCTATTATTTATACTCAAGATTAGACCGAACTGCGAGGAGAGAGTTTACAGCGCTAGAATATATTTCTTAAAAACAAGAAATCTTTCTTATCTGTAAACACAAATATCTACTATAAAATTGCGTAACATCCTATTTAAGTCGTCCTTAAGATGTATCTTAAACTTAGGCAATAACTATTATATTGCAGGATATGCGATAAATCCGCAATGTTATTCTTTTGTTTGGACTTTAGAGGCGAGATATCACGTCTCATGTGCTTTGTAGGTCAAGTACGATTTTTATTTACCTATTTTTATATTAATAATTTTAGTGCTGATACCATAAAAGCAAGTCGATGAAGAGTTTAAACTTAAGTGCTTCTTTATACAGTCAGGTATATACGAAGTGTTATCACTAGAATTCCATTTGCTTGTGACACTTTTGAAGCCGCATATCAGCTGGTAGCTTAACAGTGTACGAACTCACTTCAGGTAGATACATGAAATTTACATTTACTCGGTGGTTATCATTTTCGCTTCGGTATGCATCATTCATCATGGCATATCGTTTTAGAATGTTCTACATACGTGTAGAGAAGCAAGTAGTTTTGTGTTATACTCCTGGATCATTTCTACATAAGTTGTATGACCGTCAAAATTCTTTGCCTCTCGGTGTAAACATGAGCGCGAGAGAAGTGAAAAATAGTACCCGATTTTTGCAGTTAAATTAACAACTAATTCCGATTTATTTTCTCTTAAACCACTTACTACAAAAATTTCAGTTTTTGTTGAGATTGCATCTAGAGTCTCTTCTATAGATTGGCGTTTTTGTTTTCTTCAGTTTTTATGTAATAAAGGTTGCGAACAAGATTTTGATGGAAGCCGATATCTCAGGAACGAATGTTAGCAGGACAACGCAGTTAGCATGCAAATAATCCTTATTTACTGCGATACATATCCCTTGAATTTAATAGCATTCCGACTATTTGTTAATTTTTAAGACCGAAATAAACATGAACAATATTTTGCGCAGTTCGGTTTCCCTCGCGTGTGGGTTTTGGTGCGAGGCAGTCGAACGAGATGCAAAGTTTTGACGCGATCAGTGAATCCGTTTGAATCCGATTGGGGTATTCCGGTCATGTCAAAATTTAAGCAGATATTCGGTTTAACCTATTGTACAATTTATGAGGATTCATAAAGTTAAGCTATGAGCTTTTTTATTTAGTTTTTCTAAGAGATAATTGCAATTAAAAGTGCATTTCGTTTGAATTCACCGACCACCCTCGGAAATACACGATGATTACCGATCCCTAGTAGCGGTGGCAACAGCGGACAGATCTCGAACAGCTGATCGGCCAAGTTGACGGTTGGCGACCCTGTTGTTTGACAACGAATAAAGGTAACTTTTTTGAGAGATGATTTGATCATTGAAACTTGAAGCCAAACATCTCTCATCTCGCTAGTCGGCAATGTAAAGAAAATCTTATCAGGAGTTACTGTTCTACTGCTGTTACAGCCCGGCACAGAACAATGTCGGCCTTGGAGTTTATACATTTTGAACAAGTGTTTGATATAACCTCAATAACCAAAGCAGGTGTCAACAAACGAGCGATTCTAAACGTTGACACAACAGAAGACAAAAATTTACTACGTGCATCCTAGATATAGCAACGTTGTCAAGTCGCTCACTTTGAGCGGTCTTTGTGACGTCACAAAGACCAATCCTAATTCAAACTTCAAACGACGATTTCTCTTAATTTAAAACAATGTTTGATATTTTACTTGTGAAGTAGCAAACAGTAGCACCCATACTTTGTAAAAAATGACAATTTCAAAAACACCGGAATACCCTATTGTACATCAAAATTCATTATTTGAAGAGTTGAAGTATGAACTAAGTAGCAAAAATTGAAAAATTGGTTTTATTACATTAAAGTGGCTTTAATGTAAATAACGGGCTTCGTAAAAATATGTCGTGAAATGCCTAACAAACTTGACCGCTCGATCTCGCATGAGTTAACTTTCGGCGTATTTTCGTAAATAGCGCGCTAAGTGCCTTTAGTCAGTGCCAGTAGTTGCTTATAATTAAAATATTATGCATTTTATAAAAGAAGTGATTCCTACAAAAAACACTTAGAATTAAAATAAAATAAAATACAGGATGTTCTATTAGAAAAAGAAAAGGTTTGCAAACTTCCATAATAAAATGAATAATATATTAAACAAGAGCTTGTTTAAACCCAAAAGACTTTTATTTGAAGCATTTTTTGAAACTATTTACGGTTGGGGAATTATTTAGGTGTTCCAGTAATTTTGACAAATTTTAATATACCGGGTGGTCTTTTTAACTTGAGAATCCTAAATATCTCGAGAAATATGCAGGGTACGACAAAAGTGTCTTAAATTAAAAAGACCTCCCGGTATAAATTTTGTATACATTTAACTCAAAAATGATGGATTTTATAAAAAAAAAATGATTCCTATGAACTATTCTTAGAATAATTTAAAATTTAAAATATACAGGGTCTGTTTGAAAGACAGGAAAAGTTACCAAATTTCCATAATACAATATAAACGATAGCTTGTTTAAAGCCAAAAAAAGTTTTGTTTGAATATTTTTTTTTTAATTTTTTACGGCTTGCGATTTATTTGCGTGTTTTGGTAATTTTATTATTACAAAAAAATTCATGTTATTTCTGTTTTTCATTTTAGAATTACACTTTATTTTGATTTTTAATAAACAGTAAATGTACGATATTTTAGTATCAATACTGTGTGATGAGTGGTTTGTGAAAAAAATATTAATGCTTGTTTTTGTTTTTTTCTAAAATAATAATTTAAATTAAATGGAAAACGTTGAGTTGACTTTGATTTCTGGTCCTTACTTTTTCTAGCATTTTTACAGAAAATTAATGACTATAAAATTGAGCAGGACTATCAAATTTTGCATGGCTTTCAGTAAACGAGGTCCCCATGTATTTTTTCGAACAACGGACACTCTGTATGAAGTATACTTGGTCAAGCAACTTATTTTTATTAAGTTTTACTTTCTAGTATAAAAAAATATCAACTCAGCTTAAAATATGTATAAATAAATATTATGGCACTTAGCACCTTCTACGAATTTTTGAATTTGCTTTAGATGTGCTCTTGCGATACAAGACCTCGGCAAAAAACAACACCAACATGTGATGAACAATCTGTTTAAATATGCACAAAAGATTAGGGACGGCTTTCTATAAAACATTTATCTTGCCGCACACTATTTTCTAAATATCTCGGAATAATGTTTTTGGCACTTAGTTCGTTATTTACTTCAACTCGTCATTTATATGTGTGCCTGGATATGAAAAGGGACCAGTTGACCGAAATTGAGTTATGAGTGTTTTTAGATAGAATAAGTTATGGCAAAGGTACTCCAACATTTTAAGCCGATTACCATAAAGAGAAATTAAAAAAAAACAATATTTAAGTTGCTGGTGCAAAAATTAAACTTTTGCGCTATGACACTTCAAACTTTTGCAAAGTTTAAATGTTAATAACTTCCCGCATATTTGGAAGTTACGCTGACTCCAACATTTTTGGAACAATTTCGATATTAGTTTCAAGATTTTTAGTAGAATTTATTATTTCATTATTCCGTTTGGGTCTTATAGGTTTTTTAATCTATAGCGCCATTGGCCTGGGCCTACAATATGTATAGTGTAAGCTAGGTATCTTCATCTCTCGAGTCTTAAGAAGACTTAAGCATTCTCGTAAGGGGTTTATGGGGTCCTCTGATTCTAAATCTTTATTTTTAGATTTTTAGAATTCAAAATGGCGGATCTAATATGGCGACCAAAGATGTAATTAAGTGTCGAAGTTATACAAAAATTAAATTATGAAGGTTACGGATTCCAAATCTGTTGTCAGATGTATAAAATTCAAAATGGCGGATCCAATATGGCGACTAAACATGTAATTAACTGTCGGATTCAGAAGAAAACAAATATCTGATGTTAGATGTTTATAATTTAAAATGGCACCGAGTGCAATCAGGCAACCATAATAAATTAACGTGAATTTGCAACTTTTTTCATCCTATTTCCTGTTACATAATTTTGCAGCTGTCTGATTTCAACACTTATGTCAGTTAAAAATCCAAATTTGCGAGTTCAAATAAATCAGATAGTATCAAATTATTTTAAACGTTTAATGATAAGAAATAAACATAACTAGGGACACAAAACATGGAAACACAATCATAATAAATTTATATAAAAAGTGCATTTCCTAAAAACTACACAAATCTTCACAAATTCTTTTACTTATTTTATTTTTTTCGAGCATTGTCGCCGGAAATCTGTCCACATACAAAATATCAACTCGATTGGACATATTTTCCAAATTCAAATTTTTTTCAAAATGTTAGAAAATTTCCCAATTTTTTTTATTGCTTCATGTCATTGTTACCGGAAATCCGACCACAGGCAAAATTTCAACTCAATTGGCTAATTTTCCACATTTTGAACTTCCTTTCAAATTTTGGACAAGTTTCCATTTTTTTTTTTATTGATTCTTGTATTGTCACTGGAAATCTGTCCACAAGCAAATTTTTAACTTGGTTGGACACTGGGAAGTAGAAATAATATCGATTACAAGACTTGTACAAATTCAAAATTTTTTTCAAAATTTTAGAAAATTTTCCAAATTCTTTTATTGCTTCATGTCATTGTCACCGGAAATTCGTCCACAGGCAAAATTTCAACTCATTTGGTCAAATTTTCCACATTTTGAAATTTTTTTCAAATTTTGGAAAAGTTTCCATATTTTTGAAAAAATTATTGCTTCTTGTATTGTCATCGGAAATCTGTCCACATGCAAAATTTTAATTTGATTGGACACTGGGAAGTAGAAATAATATCGATTACAAGATTTGCACATAACAAACAGACAAACAAACAAACAAAAAGTGGAGTTAATATAAGCGTAGTAATTGTCCCGGAATATTATATAACTTTCTAATTATATTTTATACAAACAAGTTTATAAACTGCTATCATACGGACATTTGTTTCTGCCACTGTATGCCACTGTATAACACCGTAATGCGCTAGAACGTAGCGTGATATCGACAACTGGTCCCTTTTTCGTTCGCAATAAAAACGCATTTTTTCATGCTTTTCCAACCGCAGACGGGTTTCAGACGAACACATCTGATAAAAAACACAATAAGGAGAGTAATTAGCTAATAACACAAAAATGTGTATTTTGAACCAGTTTAACTTTATTTGCGATTATCTGCGTAACTAGAAACGGTCAACTGGTCCCTTTTCACATCCACGCACACATATTTAACTTGCACTACTATTCAAAATTCTGAAATTAAATTGTTCTGATCGTATCGTTCTAAGAGTAAATAATCTTCCACTGTCCCAGCTACGTTTCCATTTACCGTTACGATTGACGATGATCCATATTAAATCGCTTTAAATATTACTTAAAAAATATTATGCAATTCTGTTTCTACAGTCGCATTAAATAAAATATGACGATTGATTACGTGCATATCCCGATATCGTGCTAATATTCGTTACTGAGATATCCGATTCCATGAAAATCTTCTTCGCAACCTTTATTACACAAAAACTGAAAAAAAGAAAGACAAACGTTAATTTAAAGGTGCAAAAATCGGTGACCTTTTCTCATTTCTCTCGTGGTCATGTTTACACCGAGAGGCAAAAAATGTTGACAGTCATACAACTTATGTAGAAATGATTCAGGAGTATGATACACTTTGTTTCAATTTTTTCTGTTCGGTAGTTTTAGAGTTATGCGCCTTCGAGCACAGGAGTAAATATTATCGAAACGAGAGATGGCAGCTAGGGCGATTCTCTCGTGCGGGGTCACATATTCTTTCAACTTTAATACTCATTTAATTGCGGCAAAGAAGCGTATAAAACTGGCGTGTATTCCTTTGAAACAGAACAATAACTTGATGGCAAAATCGCGTGTTTCTAAGTACAATGTCAACGCTAAATGTACCGCAGTTTTCTTTATATCGTTGTGATGTATTGTTTTTGAAAAATTATCGCCTACTTTCCCGCTATTCGAGGACAAAATAAGAAGTATAAGTAAGACAAGTAAGAAAGAAAGTTGAGATTAGCGCAAAGTGCTGTATCCGCGATAATTAAGAACTAATTGTTCGATATAGGTAAACGATCAGAGAGGAAAGTGATGATAACTTAAAAACGCATTATCTTGACCTGGATTGTTTTAAATTTTATGTTTTAACACATAAAACCTTAATAGGTATGAATGTGAACAGGTAACTCAAAAAAAAATCTGATGTGGCCAGGCACATGACTTTATCATACTATATATAAAATTAATAGTTTAGCTGCATGAGATTCTATTTGATCGAGATCGGCTATGACTGCATTAAAATAAAACTAGTAGAACTAGTCAGATATGTCGATTAAAGCTGCGTTCGGATATTGTACTCCGTTGACACCGGGTACACCGTCCAAATGACACTTACGTGTTATTGGGTGTAAGAAGTGTAACGGTGTACAATATCCGAACGCAGCTTATATTGACAGTAGGTATTTTCAAAACATTAGCGTTTGACACTACCTACTGTCTTTAGAATAAAAAAATCTGACATATCCTGGCTACTAGTTTTAAAGCAGTACGACCGATCTCGATGAAATAGAATTTGCTCATGCAGCTAAACTATTGATTGTACCATAGTCATAAATTATTCAGAATGTCTACTACTTTAATAAAAAAAAATTAAAAATACGTATTGTTTCGTGTTTAGCCTTTTAATAAATAATACAACTATTCTGGTTCATAGTACTTTTAATAATGATGTCTCTCGAACGCATACATATACAGGATAGGTAGAGCTGGTACCAGTTTGGTTTTTTATCAGACATACTAAGTATGTAAATAGAGTTGCCTAACTGTACAAGAATAAAATACATAATACCACACTATGTTACACGTATGATAAAGTAAAAACAAAGCCCAGGTTTGTTTATAAACAAAACTGCAAAACTGGTCAAGACAATCTAAAATCATTTCTTCTGTCTTCAATTAACACCTCTTTCAATCGCCAGAACGTCTATAATTTCAATGATCCGATCTATCAAAGAATGCAATGTACGATAATTTTTCTTGAAACGAGGTCTGTAATTAAATACTTATGAACTAATTATGACATAGTACCAAGCGTTACTTTTGCCTGATATAATTATAACTAGAGTGCGGAGTTATAAGCGTTTATTTTTGGAAAATAAGCGCTTAAAATAAGCACGAAAAATGAGAAAAAAACACACACAAAACGGTATAAGAATACGTATACCTTGTATTATTTTTGTATATTATGTATTTATTAGTACACACACACACATTATACAAAACATAGGTATAACTGAGGAAATTGATACTTAACAATAGAAATAAACTATTCACAATAAGTAAACGCTTTATATTTTATTTAAAAAAAATCTGATGTGGCCAGGCACATGACTTTATCATACTATATATAAAATTAATAGTTTAGCTGTATGAGAGTCTATTTGATCGAGATCGGCCATGTCTGCATTAAAATAAAATTAGTAGAACTAGACAGATATGTCGATTAAAGCTGCGTTCGGATATTGTACTCCGTTGACACCGGGTACACCGTCCAAATGACACTTACGTGTTATTGGGTGTAAAAAGTGTAATACAATATCCGAACGCAGCTTATATTGACAGAAGTTATTGTCAAAACATTAACGTTTGACTACCTACTGTCATTAGAATCAAAAAATCTGACAAATCCTGGCTACTAGTTTGAATGCAGTACGACCGATCTCGATGAAATAGAATTTGCTCATGCAGCTAAACTATTGATTGTACTAAAAAATGTCATAGTCATAAATTATTCAGAATTTCCTCTTCTTTAATTTATTATTTAACGATTTCGACGAAATTCCAGAAATGCCGGCTTATTTACAAAATCTTTCAAAAATGGTAAGACTAAACCTCCAGTTCCTTTGGACCCTTTTTAATAGAAAGCTTTTCAGCTCTAAGTTTGGCCATGAACCTTCTAAATATGAAGTTTCGTCCCGATACCTTTAGTAGTTTCTCCGGAATCGTCGCTACAAAAAACGGGTACACACACACACACAGACATTTTTTTGTACCTTGGTCAAAAATGTTCAGGGGACCCAAAAAGACATATTTCCGCTAAAATCTCAAAATTTTTTTTTGGCACGATTACATTACTTTACATACTACGTATGATAAAGTAAAAATCAAAAGAATATTTAAAAATTGAATTTATAAATAAAAAAAAAATATAAATATAAAATATAATAATACGTTCAGTCAGCATGTAACTACAATATACACACACTTTTATAATAACATACCGGGTGATCCACGCCATAGGTACTCCCGTTTACATATTTTTTATAAAACTGTACGAATGAAATTTGGGAAAGTGTTAATGGACAAAAAAAATCCATTATTTGGGATACTTTTGAGGTTAATATGACTACCGGTTTTTCCGGAAAAGACGTCATCATTGAAATTTTAAATGGCACCCTATATTCTTTGTGTGATATATTCTATCAGGATGACATTCTGAACACAAAAATATATCGATCGTCAATTTTTATCACGAACGCAACGCCAAAATAACTTTTTGTGTATTAACCTTGGTGGCTATGAATTGGCGAAATTGTTTAAAAACATTGTTTCGTGTTCAAAAACATCATTTTATAAGGAAAAAACATGTTTGCTTTGCTCAAAACAAAAAAAAAACATGTTTGTTTTGTTCAAAATAAAAACAAAAAGAGGTTTTTGTAGTTCAAACTGTAGAAAGTTTAGGTATCTTCTACAGTTGAATTATTTTTAAAAAGAATGCAGGGTGGAAAAATAGTTGTTTTCCCTTTTCAGTCAACGCAAAAGTGCCTATTTCTATTTCAACTCTCTTATTCCAATTTCAATGACATAATGATTAATTATAAATTAACCATACGATTTCTAGCACTATTTATAAACTATAAACAGTTTTCTATTCTTATGTTGCTTTATTTCTGTGAAACTAGGAAATATAACATCCGTGAAGCTAGTCAAAACCACAAACAAGTTACAAACAAGACAACACAAGTTAGCATGAAAAGCATACATTTGCATCAATGGTAGGTATCTGGAACATGCTGTCCTGTTTTCACAAAACAAAACAAAACGAAGAAAATAAAATAATAAGGAAAAATAAGATTTTTGCATAAAAATGCAGTAGAGAAACCACTGCGTGCTGTTGTACCAACAACAGATAAATTAATACTCTCAATTAAGCTACATTTACAGAAAGGTCCAACTGCAATTAATTTGTATAAATCAAAACATCTCTTCAACTTCTAGATATGTGTGTCCCATCCTGTATGCAAATATTAGAAATAATTCTTCAATTTGCTAAACACAACTTAAAGCAATGCCAGAGAATTTATTCTAATTCTAGAAATCTGCAAGTCAAAATCGTCATTTCGATTAGACTAGCAATGTTTTGCTTCATTCCCAGGCATATTTGTATCAATTATTCTTAGAATTTTAAAACTTTTTAATCAGTAAGTAGGTACTGATGGTAATAAAAGATTTGGTAAACCAACTCTCAAATCGTCCAAATCAGTAGCAATAACTTCAAAAGAAAAAAAGATCTCTTACCAGTTTGAATGATAAAATCTACGATGACCAATAAATACCAGATTCCAGACAACAATAACACAATAAATAACACTACAGTCAAAATAGTCCGTTCAACTTATTAATTATTATCAAAAGTTCGCACACAATGGTTACAAAAACTCTTTAGCGCGGGTAATTGGTCTTACTATATCTTTGGCGAGACAAGACATCGCAAGAAGCGCACTCAGTAACATCGAGGAACAGACTGGCTTATTGAGTTGGACACCAGAAGGAAGACGGACCGCTATAACAGAAAACAGAAGCTGCCTCGAGTCCGGCACCATTCGGTGACCAAGTGGGGGACTCTTGGTCTTTTTAAAGCTATGGTCGCTTCGTGATGAGATTGTTTGTGGTTTTGCTGGGATCTTCAAGCAAAACACGTGGACGAAACTCCTAATGTAAACCAATTGTGTCATAATTTATGACTGGTATTGCTACCCTAATTTTTAGTTTATAGTTTCTGTATTGTTGTTAAATTGATAACCAAATAGTCTAGTCATTCTAGCTTTTTGATATACGAAGAGTTGAAGTACATAACGAACTAAGTGCCAAAAACATTATTCCGAGATATTTAGAAAATAGTGTGCAGCAAGATAAATGTTTTATAGAAAGCCATTCCTATTTTTTTGTGCACATTTCAACAGATTGTACATCACATGTTGGTGTTGTTTTTTGCCGACGTCTTGTATCGCAAGAACAAATCTAAAGCAAATTCAAAAATTCGTAGAAGGTGCTAAGTGCCATAATATTTATTTATACATATTTTAAGCTAAGTTGATATTTTTTTTATACTAGAAAGTAAAACTTAATAATAATAAGTTGCTTGACCATGTATACTTCATACAGAGTGTTCGCTGTTCGAAAAAATACATGGGGACCTCGTTTACTGAAAGCCATGCAAAATTTGATAGTTCTGCTCAATTTTATAGTCATTAATTTTCTTTAAAAATGCGTTTATTTGTTATTTTGCAAATGTACTGAAAAGCTGTTGCTTTTTGTGCAATCTTTCTAATCTAAAGATTTTTATATAAAGTTTACATTGAAAATGACTTATCTAGTAACTTCCTTCAGAAAAAGTAAGGATCAGAAATCAAAATCCATTCAACGTTTTCCTTTTATTTTGAATTATTGTTTTAGAAAAAAAAACAAGTTTTAATATTTTTTTTTCACAAACTACTCAAGGTATCACACAGTATTGATACTAACAATACCGTACATTTTCTAAAATAAAATTACCAGAACACGCAAATAAATCGCCAGCCGTAAAAAATGTAAAAAAAAAACTGATGTGGCCAGGCACATGACTTTATCATACTATATATAAAGTTAATAGTTTAGCTGCATGAGACTCTATCTGATCGAGATCGACCATGTCTGCATTAAAATAAAACTACTAAAACTAGACAGATATGTCGATTAAAGCTGCGTTTGGATATTGTACTCCGTTGACACCGGGTACACCGTCGAAATGACACTTTACGTGTTATTGGGTGTAAAAAGTGTAATACAATATGCGAACGCAGCTTATATTGACAGAAGTTATTGTCAAAGCATTAGCGTTTGACACCAAGACTACCTACTGTCATTAGAATGAAAAGTCTGACAAATCATGGCTACTAGTTTTCATGCAGTACGACCGATCTCGTAGAAATAGAATTTACTCATGCAGCTAAACTATTGATTGTACCAAAAAATGTCATAGTGATAAATTATTCAGAATTTATCTTTAATTTATTATTTAACTATTTCGACAAAATTCCAGAAATGGCGGCTTATTTGCAAAATCTTTCAAAAATGCTAAGACTAAACCTCCAGTTCCTTTCGACCCTCTTTAACAGAAAGCTTTTCAGCTCTAAGTTTGGTTATGAAACTTCTAAATATGAAGTTTCGTCCCGATATCTTTAGTAGTTTCTCCGAAATCGTCGCCACAAAAAACGGGTACACATACACACACATACACACACAGACATTTTTTTGTACCTTGGTCAAAAATGTTCAGGGGACCCAAAAAGCCATATTTCCGCTAAAATCTCAAAATTTTTTTTTGGCACGATTACAATATTTTACATACTGCGTATGATAAAGTAAAAATTCAAATAAAACTTTTTTGCCTGTAAACAAGCTATCGTTTAAATATATTGTATCGAGAGGAAACTTCGTATTTAGAAGTTTCATAACCAAACTTAGAGCGGAAAAGCTTTCTATTGAAGAGGGTCCTAAGGAACTGGAGGTTTAGTCTTAGCATTTTGAAAGATTTTGCAAGTAAGCCGCCATTTCTGGAATTTCGTCGAAATAGTTAAATAATAAATTAAAGATGAGGAAATTCTGAATAACTTATCACTATGACATTTTTTGGTACAATCAATAGTTTAGCTGCATGAGCAAATTTTATTTCTACGAGATCGGTCGTACTGCATGAAAACTAGTAGCCAGGATTTGTCAGATTTTTTGATTTTAATGACAGTAATACAAACTTGGTGTCAAACGCTAATATTTTGACAATAACTTCTGTCAATATAAGCTGCGTTTGCATATTGCATTACACTTTTTACACCCAATAACACGTAAGTGTCATTTGGACGGTGTACCCGGTGTCAACGGAGTACAATATCCGAACGCAGCTTTAATCGACATATCTGTCTAGTTCTAGTAGTTTTATTTTAATGCAGACATGTCCGATCTCGATCAACTAGAGTCTCATGCAGCTAAGCTGTTAATTTTATATATAGTATGATAAAGTCATATACCAAAAAATGTCAGACATAAATTATACAACATTTCCTCTACTTTAATTCATTATTTAACTATTTTGACAAAATTACGGAAATGGCGACTCATTTGCAAAATCCTTGAAAAAATGCTTGGAGTAGACATCCTGTTAATTTGGACATTTTTGAACAAAAACCTTTTCAGCTCTAAGGTTAGTCATGAAACTGAAACATTTTTTACCATACTATCGTATAAATATATTTTTCTACTTTGCATTCACAATGCACACATTGTAACACTGTTTTCGGTGTTACAATTAACACATTGTAACACCGAAAACAGTAACATTTTTGTCTAAGATTGCCAGGATTGGTACACATTGATATCAAATGCCAAATGTCAAACGTACAATACATAACCACACACTGCCACTTTTTAATCGCTTGCAATCGCATAAACTGCGAAATATCAATATTCTATACATATTTAAACATGCGTGTAGCCTGCTATAGTATGGCCAAAGGTTGTGGTTTTCTTAGTTTTGCTGTGTTTATCAAAATACGCCAGCATAACGTTTTCGGTGATGTTTTACGACTCTAGTAAGTGATCGTTATCATTCTTTTCAACTAAACATCAAATCCCCTTTTCAGATATAACTCAAGGACCACATTTACTTTAATAAGGTATTATGCGAAGATCAAACCTACATCGTAGATATGAATAATTTTAATTACTGCTACGAGATTGTACATGCGCAATCAATGGTTTATCAGCATACACTTATGAAGCTATAGTACATTTAAAGTGTAGAGGATTTCTTAGGTTATGTAACGTATAAGTTTTCGGTAATATTTTGGACCGAATTCTGTTCGGCTCAATTCGTATTAATTTTTGTCCGTCGCTTTCGACTTCGTCTTAGTTCTGGTTGTGTGCAACATATTTGTATTACCTCCATCACATGTAATTTTACTAAGTATAATTTATTCTAATAAACTACTTTGCCGAAATTAAAATTGGGTTTCAATTATAAGTGCTTGTAAATATATAAGCCGCAACGGCTACGTAGCGGAATTAGGTAGACACCGCTATTAAACGTTAGGCGTTAAAACAATTCTTTAGTAAGTTCTTGTTCCTCGAAGTAACTAATCAGTCACCGCCAAACACTTCTATTCTGATTATTATACTTATGAAACCATTATTAAAGTTGTTGACTTTTTAGGTTAAGTTTCATATATTTATCACAGTAGGGTTAAAAGTGTTGCCCCAAGCTCCATTATGATCATCGTTGCGACCTCGCTGATTATTTATTCAGACTTGTAGGCTAAAGTAGAGTAAAATTATTCACAATTAGATTTTGTCATGATTTTATCTCATCGATATCATCCTTAACGAAGTTGACAGTTGCTACAGTGCTGCCACGTGGTACCCGCAAAATACCCTAGATTCTAATTTAGCGCGATATAGTAACCACAATTTCTAAACTTATATAAAATTAATGACGCAAAGTAGAAAAAATAGTATATTACACTCGTTTTATAAGACGTATTGGTGCACTCGTGCGCCAATTTGACGTCTTATAAAACTTGTATAATAATATACTATTTCAATATACAGGGTAGGGTGTTCATTTTATTCTGGAAATTTGCTACCCTTTCCATTTCACATATCATATACCTAGAATAGAACATTCTATATGTTTTTTTACATTTTATAATTCTAATATTAATTATTAATTTTATAAAAAAGATGATTTCTACACGAAATATATTAAAAGTATATTTAAACGATAACTTGTTTAAACCTGAAAGCTTTTGTTCCATCATTTTTTTTTAATTTTTTCAGGATTGGATAATTATTTAGGGTTTTCCGTAATTTTGATTAATTGCTTATAACTCAAAAATGATGCATTTTATGAATGGTTCCCACAAAAGATTCTTAGAATTAATCTTAGATTTAAAAGATAAAAAATATACAGGGTGTTCTATTTGAAATGGGAAAGGTTAGGTACCAAGTTTCCAGAATAAAATAAACAACTGTATGTTAAAAATATATTCAAATAATCGTTTATTTAACCAAAAAAAAACTTATTTGACATTTTTTTTGATATTGTTTACGGTTTGAGAATTATTTAGGTGTTCCGGTAATTTTGACTAACCCTGTATACGAGCGAGTGTACTGGTAGGTAGGTACTTGCAGTTTTCACTTTACTGGAATACCTACTTGCCTACTTTTCGTACCAACTGCAAAAAAAAACAATTTTCACTTTTAATTGCAACATTTGTGCATGCAATAATTTATACCTACCTACTTATAAGTATAGCGGATACAACTTTTATACTTTTGTTTCTGTTCTAAGAACCTAAAAACTATCACACATTTTGCTACACATTTATTTATGCAATGGTGTATCACTTTTACCTACAATAACCGACAAAATACCATACGTTGTTTAAAATAACAAAAAAAATACTATTTAAGTAAAATCTATTTAAATAGAATTAAGTATGAGGTAGATACATACCTACAAAGAAAAATAAATAAAATTAACACTCTGAAATCACACTATTTGTCGGAGTTTATATGGTAACCTAACAGTCATTAAAAGTTCACAAATTCTTTAGGATGAACACAAAAAGTGTGTCTATATAACGGTATTGAATCCCGACAAATGTATTCACAAACACATTTTAGCGGCGGATGACAGATTGCAAACGTAGACCGTGTTAAGAATAGATACATTCTTTTGCTATTAGAGGCATTGCTCGAGGCTATTCCAACATTTAAAAAAGAATTACAATAACAGTTGGTAAATATGACATTTTTTGCCTTGGTTTAAAAATACTTTTTTCTACTTTGCATTCACAATGCACACATTGTAACACTGTTTTCGGTGTTACAATTAACACATTGTAATACCGAAAACAGTAACATTTTTGTCTAAGATTGGTACACATTGATATGAAATGCCATATGTCAAATGTACAATACATAACCCGACATCACCACACACTGCATTTTCTTAATCGCTTGCAATCGCATAAACTGCGAAATATCAATATTCTATACATATTTAAACATGGGTGTAGCCTGCTATAGTATGGCCAAAGGATTGGGGCTTTCTTAGTTTTGCTGTGTTCATCAAAATATGCCAGCATGACGTTTACGGTGATGTTTTACGACTCTAGTAAGTGATCGTTATCATTCTTTTCAACTAAACATCAAATCCCCTTTTCAGATATAATTCAAGGACCACCTTTACTTTTATAAGGTATTATGCGAAGATCAAACCTACATCGTAGATATGAACGATTTGAATTACTGCTGCGAGATTGTATATGCGCAATAAATGGTTTATCAGCATACACGTACGAAGCTATAGTACATTTAAAGCGTAGAGGATTTCTAAGTTTATGTAACGTATAAGTTTTCGGTAATATTTTGGACGCTTGGATGCTCGGTTCAATTCGTGTTCGTTTTTGTCCGTCGCTTTCGACTTCGTCTTAGTTCTGGTTGTGTGCAACATATTTGTATTACCTCCATCACATGTAATTTTACTAAGTGTAATTTATTCTAATAAACTACTTTGCCGAAATTAGAATTGGGTTTCAATTATAAGTGCTTATAAGTTTATGTAACGTATAAGTTTTCGGTAATATTTTGGACGCTTGGATGCTCGGTTCAATTCGTGTTCGTTTTTGTCCGTCGCTTTCGACTTCGTCTTAGTTCTGGTTGTGTGCAACGTATTTGTATTACCTCCATCACATGTAATTTTACTAAGTATAATTTATTCTAATAAACTACTTTGCCGAAATTAGAATTGGGTTTCAATTATAAGTGCTTGTAAATATATAAGCCGCAACGGCTACGTAGCGGAATTAGGTAGACACCGCTATCAAACGTTAAGCGTTATAACAATTATTTAGTAAGTTCTTGTTCTTCGAAGTAACTAATCAGTCACCGCCAAACACTTCTATTCTGATTAATATACTTATGAAACCAGTATTTTAAAGTTAACTTTTTAGGTTAAGTTTCATGTATTTATCACAGTAGGGTTAAAAGTGTTGCCCCAAGCTCCATTATGATCATCGTTGCGACCTCGCTGAATATTTATTCAAACTTGTAGGGTAAAGTAGAGTAAAATTATTCACAATTAGATTTTGTCATGATTTTATCTCATCGATCTCATCTTTAACGAAGTTGACAGTTACTACAGTGCTGCCACGTGGTACCCGCAACATACCCTAGATTCTAATTTACCGCGATATAGTAAACACAATTTCTAAATTTATATAAAATTAATAACGCAAAGTAGAAAAAATAGTATATTACACTCGTTTTATAAGACGTATTGGCGCACTCGTTCCAGTTTTTTCCAACAACTCGTGCGCCAATTTGACGTCTTATAAAACTTGTATAATAATATACTATTGTATACCTAATTCCCTCAAAGAAAACTAATTTTGATTCTAATAAATGTATAGTTACTGTGAAAACATCATCCAACTGTATTGTTATGGCGCTGTAAGCGTCTAATCACAGATCGGCCCGATCCTTATATAATACACAATCCTTATACAGGGTTTCTCACGGAACTGACACATTAGAAGTTTCTCGTATTCTACTATTTCGGGAAACTTGAAATTTTGGAATTAGAATTTACTCGATCTGTGCTCTTCAGCTAAAATATTCCCAAGTTAACTGTCACGTCCGGTCACCGGAAGTCGGTATCAACTTTGTTATTTTAAATGGAATGATATAAGATTCATGATTGGTGGTCCAAAACTAGAAACATAACCAAATAAGACGATGTTTAGTTCAGCATGATTTCTTATACAGGGTGTTCAAAATTTACAACAATAATTGAATTTTCAAATGACAAAAACTCACTTTTTCATTTTTTTTTCAAGTGGAACACCCTGTATACCGATACGCTATTCGATAGGAAATCTTATTCCCTATCAAGCAATATTAGGATTCCCTATATCTATCTTTAATAGTTCATGATATTGTCACTTTTTCTTTAAATCCATTTTGAATACTCCTGGGTTCAGGGCTGTCCTAAGATATTCGACGCTTGTGGGCTACTAAAATTAATACACGAGATAGCTAACGGATGCAGGGTGACCGACAAAGTTATTCAAAAGTGTCAGAACTAGAAAAAGCCAATTCATTATGATTATACTAAACAAAAACATAATATTTATACAAAATTCGAAAAGAAATAGGAAATGAAAAAACTAACGTTTATAGTAAACAGAAATAAAAGTAACTTATATATTTGTTGTCCGTGCTTTTTCTTTTACAAATTGACACGTATTTAAGTTATTAAATAGGTCACTCTATATAAATAAACTACTCAAATGATTTAATTTGCTATGCCCTAAAGAATTTGTAGTAGCATTACTAAAAATGCACAGTGCGTAGTGCTGTGGCCCATATTAGGAAATGTAGACGCAATTTTAGTCAATTATTTATTATCCTTGAAAAATTACCAAAAGCTTTATGGTGAAACATTTGATTAGATTTGCCATCAAATATAAAATAATCTTAGAAAAACATAAATCAGCAGTTCCTGTACAACGGGAATTCCTACAAATTCCCTTTATAAGGAATAAATTGGGTTTTAAACCATTCTTCCATATAATAAATTGTCAGCCTAGTTTGTACGAAAATAGTTCAAATATTCAAATTTTGCCAACATAGCTTTTGTGTTACATAATTCGATAAGCAAATTTCACATCGATTAAAGGATGCAATAAGTAGCATAATAATTTATAGTATATATAGTACGTCTTTACATCCCTAATAAGTGGAGCAGCTGGTCTCCGTCTGGTTCTATACAAATCTGAACCGCTTTTTCTCTACTGTAAATGTTATTGTTTTGGATATAAGCCATTTAAATATTAAGACGACACTGTTCAACATTTTAATGGAAGTTGTTAGTTTCATATTTATGGTATGTAGACATTGAGCGCGTAAAGTATGAAAATATGAGAAAATCTAAATGAGTGTTAGTTATTGTACAAAATTCTCGAACACGTTGATTTTTAACTCTTGGGAACATGGATATTCCGAATAGAATATGAAAATGCGTTTTGGGTAAAATTAGTTGCACTGTGTACGAACACGGACTCGCCAGTAAGATTGTTGAAACAAGTGAGATAAAAATGTCCAAAACCTGAACCCAATGTTCTAGAAACCTCAAAAGGGTCTCATAGTAAACCTTAAACTTTGTACGTTTACCTGAAATCCTGAAAGTTTGTTCACAATATATTTCAATCTAAGTAGTGTGTTGATGATTCAATTCCTATTGCAAACATATCTACCTAAAGCTGCTATTCGCTTTTCATTCACAAACAAAATCCTTAATTTTGAGACTTTTTGTCGTAAATTTTCTGATGTGAGGTCATACAATTTGTATGCTACCATGAAGACAATTAACAGATCTATCATAATCAACAAGAAAAATATGGAGTTTGCCATTTGTCGATGACGTCATAAGTACAAAACGGGAAATTGAATTTGTTGCAAATATGTGTATAATTTACAACCGACGTGTCCAAGAATTCTTTTAGTTAACAAACAGTATTCAAATAATAACATGTATTTGAATACAGATATTTTCATACTTTTCATGTCATTTTTGGCACATTTGCAGTGCTCGGGATTTATCGTGTACGCCCGATGGTGGTCGCTGCTAATGCACTTCTACCTTAATTTTTATAGATCTTTACATTTGACAATTGTTTGTTTGTATTGTTGTTTATCTATCGCTAATAATTGTGTAGGTATACAGTTGTACGTGGTTATTAGTTATTAGTATCGTTATTAGTAGCATTTCGAACAAAATAATTAAGTTTTAATTTAAGTTAGATATCCCAAATATACTATTTTAGTTTCAACAAACCTTTTCAATATTTTTCTGTTTTTCTGCTGTTCCAAAGTTGTTACATGCTCTATAAATGAATCGTTTTGTATTTAGTGTGCTTTCTTTTATACTGACAGTATCTCAAAAACGATTAAAGATAGATATAGGGAACCCTAATATTGATTGATAGGGAATAAGATTTTCTATCGAATGGCGTATCGGTATACATGGTGCTCCATTTGAAAAAAAAAAGAGTTTTTTATGTTTGAAAATTTTATTATTGTGTGGTAAATTTTGAATACCCTGTATAAGATATCATGATATCTGTATAATATCAACAACTTCGTTAATTTAAAGAATTACCTATAATTCTTTCACTCAACACAATATTTTTTTTTGAACTAAATAAATCTTGTTCGTTATAATACACAAATTGTAAATTTTAACTTAAAATTAAAATTGTTTGACACAAATAAACGTTCTTTCTACCTAACAAATATTTCAAAACAAATGCATTTTTATCCGCAAATAAATATTTCTTTGCCTCTATTGAAACACCAGATTTGTTTGAGTCGATGCATATTTATTTGAATTAAACAAAATTTTCTGTCTGCATAGAGAAAACGCTAGGATTTATTACAAAAGCATATGCAACACATTTTGCACGCTAGAATTATAAATATACAATGGGTGACGCCTTAAGAATATGCAACCCAACTACTAGCCGTTTCAATCAAAGAGAAAGCTGATATTTCCGCAGTCTTCGTACAGATGGAAGCACTGTATTGGAACAACTCTGGCGTATGCAACTAGATTTGCCGCTTGGTATCATGTGTTGCCTACATAAGCAATCAATAACCAAGCGTTTTAAAACAACATCGCCAGCTTTGTTGGTTGTATACATATTACGTTATTATTATTATTACTATCATATTGGAAGTCTCTGATACATCTCATTAAATATATTAAACATAGATATTATAATTTAGATACAACATGTAAATACAAAAGTTACACTAATAGATTTTGAACAGTAATGAAGAGCATCAGGGCAAATTGGTAGTAAAAATTTGTTTAATTATATTAATTGTTTAATTGTATTATTTATGTTTAACATAATTTATTATTATATTATTTACAGCAGGAAAAAGTAACTAAAAGAGATTCTTATAATAATGTCACGATTTCAGATTTATTTTGCTATATTTACTATAAAACTGAAAGACATTACTAATTATACAATAACTACGCTTAATGTCCTTGAATTTTGGGGAAGGTCACATTAGCGCTGAAGATGTTGTCAGTCTGGACGCGCCTTTAGCGTCCCCAACTATATGTACTCAACCGACTAACCACATTACGATATCTCGACGAGCCGCGAACCAATGTGACCGTATGCAACGAATATCTATCGGGGATTGGGCGGTTCGAATTTTGTGCCGCTGCTGTGATTGTCGCATCTCCTCCGTATGGTTGAGACACGCCCACTATGCAGGCTATGATTCGCTCTCGCGTGTAGGCGTGTTAGGTGAGGTACCCCTCTTACGGATTACAGCGTTTTATTGGTTGCTACAAGTTAAATAAACAATATTGGGAAGTTCCGGAAGTTCATAGCAAAATTTCTCGATATCCAACACCTGATCTCACTAATTTAGATTGTGACTATGTGCCTACAGTACAGAAGTTCTTAAATTATGTCTCATTGATTTATTTGATGTAGACGAGATAGACAAAGTAATATTTTAAAATTAAAAAAAAAAAAAATAGAAATGGTAAGTTTGGATTTGTGTTGAAGAATGTTGCTTTTTAACAGAAACTTGACAAAGCAGATTCAGTTTTCGTTTGAAGTTTATCAAATCTTAGAATACCTATCTATCATAGAAAATTAACCAAAGGTTATTGGTTAAAGATAATATTTTTGGGTTTTACGTAATAAACATGTTAAACATATTTTTGACCAATGAATGCAACAGAATCATAAACAATCGTTTTCTTTATTTTTATGAAAATGTAGCTAAACCTATTGGGATTCCAAATTTGTTTTTACCGACAAAAACTGGAATTAAAAATTTGACATATGTTGGATACCATCTTAACTAAAATATTTTCAGGTTTTGGTTACTTCCGGTTACACCGGAAATGGTGTAAACTTTCATATTTCAAATGGAAGAACATCCTGTATTTTATAGCATGTTACATACCCTATACCTATCTAACATTTGTCATTTTTGAGATATTCAAATTTTTCAATACGACATGACAGCTACAAGGTTGCTTTAAATTATTTATTAATTATCCGTTGGAAAAAAGTTGTCTGGCAAAATTGTTGTGAAGATAACATATTATCGACACAACGGTAGTTTTTTTCGAAAATTTATACCGGGTGTTCAAATTATAAGATCAAAGTTGAGCTCGAAAAAAGTAGTGAAAGTTGATTTTTTCAAATGGCAACCATATCATATGAATGTATTTTTGACTTTTATGGAAAATCTATATCAAATGACTTAAAAACCTTGTTCGATGAATGTCTGTTTCGGTATTTTTAATTATTAAGAACATTTTACACAATGTTAATCTAAAGTTTTCCATAGAATTTCAAAATTCATTCATGTCATAAAGAAGCCATTTGAAAAAAAATTACTTTTGCTACTTTTCTCGAGCGCAACTTTGATATTACAATTTGAACACCTTGTATAACTTTTCGAAACACTCAGCAGCCGATGTGTCGAAAAGATGTATAATCTTCACAAAAATTTTGCTAAACAATTATTTTTCCAATGGCCACAATAAAAAAATTATAAATAATTGAAAGTCATCTTGCAGCTGTTATTTTTCATTTGAAAAAATTGAATATCTCAAAAATGCCACATGTTACACAGGGAGAAAAAACAGTGTTGAATCAAAGAATCCATTTCTTAAAAAAAAAAAGGTACTTACACAAATATTTATCACGACAAATTTGTGTATTTGGAGTGCTGGATGTTATTTCATATAATTATTTCTAAATGTAATCTTTCGTTGTTGAAATATTAACCAAGAATTTCATAAATAGGTACGAAATTTGATGTAAGTACCTACTATGTAGTATAATTGTATATTTCTTTGTTTTATTCATTACATTACACAATGCGTGGCAAGGTTGCTAGATGTAGGCCAGAGTTGAATAGATAGATATACATTTCACACGGATTCTTATTAAGTATAAAGAGTCAAGAGCGCTGGGATACCAGTACGTCAAATTTCCACATATTTACCGAATGTTCCGTTACAATTGTACAGGTACTTATAGGTAAATAGGTAGGTACTTCTGCCAAAGAAATCATATATGTTAATTCAAATAATAGTATATTATTATACAAGTTTTATAAGACGTCAAATTGGCGCACGAGTTGTTTTGGGCACGACGAGCGTAGTGAGGAGTGCCCAAATGGAACGAGTGCACCAATACGTCTTATAAAACGAGTGTAATATACTATTTTTTCTACTTTGCGTCATTAATTTTATATAAGTTTAGAAATTGTGGTTACTATATCGCGCTAAATTAGAATCTAGGGTATTTTGCGGGTACCACGTGGTAGCACTGTAGTAACTGTCAACTTCGTTAAGGATGATATCGATGAGATAAAATCATGACAAAATCTAATTGTGAATAATTTTACTCTACTTAAGCCTACAAGTTTGAATAAATATTCAGCGAGGTCGCAACGATGATCATAATGGAGCTTGGGGCAACACTTTTAACCCTACTGTGATAAATACATGAAACTTAAAATACATGAAACCTAAAAAGTTAACAATTTTAAAATAGTGGTTTCATAAGTATAATAATCAGAATAGAAGTGTTTGGCGGTGACTGATTAGTTACTTCGAAGAACAAGAACATACTAAAGAATTGTTATAACGCTTAACGTTTAATAGCGGTGTCTACCTAATTCCGCTACGTAGCCGTTGCGGCTTATATATTTACAAGCACTTATAATTGAAACCCAATTCTAATTTCGGCAAAGTAGTTTATTAGAATAAATTATACTTAGTAAAATTACATGTGATGGAGGTAATACAAATACGTTGCACACAACCAGAACTAAGACGAAGTCGAAAGCGACGGACAAAAACGAATATGAATTGAACCGAGCATCCAAGCGTCCAAAATATTACCGAAAACTTATACGTTACATAAACTAAGAAATCCTCTACGCTTTAAATGTACTATAGCTTCGTACGTGTATGCTGATAAACCATTTATTGCGCATATACAATCTCGCAGCAGTAATTAAAATCGTTCGTATCTACGATGTAGGTTTGATCTTCGCATAATACCTTATTAAAGTAAATGTGGTCCTTGAATTATATCTGCAAAGGGGATTTGATGTTTAGTTGAAAAGAATGATAACGATCACTTACTAGAGTCGTAAAACATCACCGTAAACGTCATGCTGGCGTATTTTGATGAACACAGCAAAACTAAGAAAGCCCCAATCCTTTGGCCATACTATAGCAGGCTACACCCATGTTTAAATATGTATAGAATATTGATATTTCGCAGTTTATGTGATTGCAAGCGATTAAGAAGATGCAGTGTGTGGTTATGTTGGGTTATGTATTGTACGTTTGACATATGGCATTTGATATCACTGTGTACCAATCAGACAAAAATGTTACTGTTTTCGGTATTACAATGTGTTAATTGTAACACCGAAAATAGTGTTGCAATGTGTGCATTGTGAATGCATAGTAGAAAAATATATTTTTAGTGTGAATACCTCATTCAACTGTACTGTTACATGGCGCTGTAAACTCTCTCGTCGCAGTTCGGCCTTACCTTGAGTATAAATAATAGACTGGTGAAAGCCTACCGCTCAGTTGATGTCATGCGTCTGGCTAAATAGCTAAAAAAAAAAGGCCGTGTGATCGGCAGTATAGAGCACACTGCATGCAGGTTCAAGTTCCGATTCCGAATCAGTGTACACTTTGCTACCCTAACTTTGACTATATGTAGGTCTGGGAAAGCCAACCACTGGTCGAGAATGTGCGACATCCCAAAAAGAGGTGACACGTGGAAATTTTGCTCTACTGTATCCTCCGAAAAGTTCGTGTCAATAATAGGTCCACATTAATTCTTTCAACAAAAAGATCACCTTGTATATTTCACTTACTCAAATGGTTGCTCGTCTCATGTAAATATTAATTTATGTGTGGAACTATTATAGCATACCAGTAGAAGTAGTTCAGTAGTAAGTATACGTACGTATCTTAAAATATGTGCCAATTACTTGGAAGAGTATATTACAGTTATCTTTAAGTGAACATGGGCGTTTGCAAATTCTCATTTCCTTACAGCCGCGTTGCATCAATGGAAAATTACCTTATCTTTAAGAGAATAAGACCATTGACGATTAGTTATACGATTTAACACTTTACCGGTTTTGGATAATTGATTTTATCTATGCGATATACACGTAACAAAGTTGGAATTTATTTTCGCTTAATTATACTTATAGGTACTTAGTTATTCGTGCCGAGAAACTGTAGATAGGCATATAACGGTATGGTTTTAATTTTTTTGGTAAATATCGTTAATGTTTTAATTTGATTTTATTTGTCGTGCCTCTAGGTATATTTGTTCACATAAACAGAATTATTGCGTACGATAGGTATTGCTAATAAGACAATTAGTGTGCTTAAAAAATTATGCAATTACATAATTGTTAATCAACTGCAGGATATTAAATTTTTGTTCGGAAGAGAAATCGTATCCTGCAGTTAGGTACACACGCAGGATCTTTGTTAGAAATTGTGTTCGGGCAATTTAGTAAATTTTATAAAAAATATGATACTGCTCAATTGCTATAGGTATTCAAGGGCAATTTTAACTAGAATTACATATAAATAACTACAGGGTCTTTCACGATTGAAAATTTGTGGACTTATATTGTCGGATACGATCCTTTTAACTAAAATATTTTGAGTTTATTGTTACTTCCGGTTTCACCGGAAGTTTGTCACTTCCGGTTTGCAGGAAGTTTGTTACTTCCGGTTTTACCGGAAGTTTGTTACTTCCGGTTTTACAGGAAGTTTGTTACTTCCGGTTTTACCGGAAGTGGTGTCAACTTTCCTATTTCGAAAGGAATATACATAGATAGAAATTTTTGTTTAACTCCTATCAATATTTGTTTGACTAGAGGCAAAAATATATTTATTTGCTACCTACGAAGAATTTTTATTTGAGTCAAAACAATATTATTTTACCCCAAACAAATGGTATTTAACACCAATAAACATTCTTTGTAGCAAATAAATGTAGGTATTTTTGCCTCTATTCAAACACTCATTTATTTCAGTTGAACAAAAATGTCTTTCTGTGTAACGCATATTTTTTTTTCTGTCCAATGTATCATTTTTCCGCGAATCTTTTTGAGATATGCAGTAAAAGCAAATCTGCGTTTGTATTACAGTACCTACACATGAACAAAAAACAAACGTACAGATTTATTTATTTTTATCTACCTATATTCATAAATTGTTAATCTTAAAACGCAATCAGAATAACAGTAATATGTTAAAAGTTTTAACAGGAACTTTTCAAATTTTTGTTTGTGTTTTAAAAAATCAATACCTAAAAAATCTAACAAAAGAATTAGGTTTTCATGAATTACAACATTTGTTTACTATCTTCTTGAACCTATAAATTTGTCGGATTAACAATAAGTAAATAATTAAATTGTGTTCCCTTGATGGCGAATCTCTTTCTGAAATCTGAATATAAATTAAACTGGTAAGAAAATTATCTTCAGCTGAAGTTAAAATACCCCCACCGTAAAACATTAGACAAAAAAAAACAAGTGAACCGATTTTGCCCATTCACGAACTTGTCTTTACTTTTGAGATAGAGATAAGCTTGTATACCAAATTTCAAATCAATGACTTCAAAATTACGACAGTTATCGTGTACACAGACGGACATCTAAATCGGTTCAGTTTTCAATTCATCCATATTATATCAAATCCATATACCTATATACCTAAGTCTATATCTGCCACGCCTCCTTAAGGGTGTTACAAATGTTGAATCAAACTCAATATACCCTCACGACATTAAATGTGGGGGGGGGGGGGGGGTATAAAAATCGGACTTCGATGCATACTAAGACGAATTAGAACTTTCCAAAGTGAAGCGACAACGTGTGGTTTTCCTTATTCATCAAAATTAAGAGTATTTGCTCGTATTCGTTCGGCCACAAACAACAGCTGAACAATTCATTAAATATTGCAGTTGAAACAGTTGAATTTCTAATGATTTCAGAGATATTTTGAAAAAATAAAAAAGCCATATTTTTAAATATGGTCATAACTTTGTGGTCCGGTTGACAGGTCTTTTTGATTTTATTTACAATTAGTTTAAGTCAGTTTAATTTTTTTCGCCAACAAATTCGCTGGAAACAAATAAAATTTTGCCGGAGTCGAAGTTGGAGTCGGACTCGGAGCCGGACTACGAAAATTATCTGGAGTCGGAGTCGGAGTTGAAAGTTTTTTTACCGACTCCACAGCTCTGTGACAAACCCAAACAAACTTATTTCATTTAATGCAATGTCAAAATTCAAAAATGTCGGATTCGCTAACACAAAACTGGCCGCTATTTCTGAACCGAGTAAAGTAAACAAAAATGGAATTGCACTCCCAGAACATAATTAAATTTCATTAAAAAAATATGGTTATCTACGTAATATGAATACCTATATACTAATAAACAAATATTAAAAACTAGAATATCTATCCAACATTCTCATTGCTTTAAATAAGCCAACAAATAGGCCAGTTCTTATATTTAAAAATGTGTCGACTTTATAAAATAAACTGATAAATATTAGAGTTGACAAGGTCTACCTAGGTATATACAGTGCTTCCCAAAAGTAAAGGATAAATTCAATAAAACCTTAAATAAAAATATTTTTAGAAAAATGCTCTGACACGTCGATTTTTATTTTTAAATTACTATCCTGACATACACTTTTCAGCCCCCCACCCCTTCGCCCCTAAGGGGTGGCAACCCCAACTTTAAAAATTCAAATAGCAAAGTACCCCTTGCGATACCTCAATTGATAGATTTTCTTATTCTGAATACAACGAAAAAAAGATTATCAAAATCAGTTGATAAATAACCGCGATATTTACCAAAATGTATTCAAAGAAGAACGTCAATATTCGAGTAAGCGCTGTTGAAGCGGGCATAGCAATATCGTTCAAACAATTGCAACTTGTTTTTACTTATGTCAAACACAATTCAGATTTTTCGTCATTGAAGAAATAGTAGCAAAATGAGATTTACAGAAACCGAAAGAATCGAAGTTTTAATGATTGGGTTTGGAGATAGAAGCCGGACGCATGACGAAGTTCGCGTTTTGTTCAATGAAACGCACCCGGACCGTCCGCCAATATCGGAATCTACAGTAAGTCGAATCGAAAACAAATTTCGCGATCTCGGTCATGTACGGGATAAGCCTAAGGCAGGACGTCCATTGGCCTTAATTGAAAACCGACAATTGGATGCTATTTTAATGGTGCAAGAAAATCATTCAACCCTTGCGGAGGTCGCTTCACAAGTTAGTGCGTCAAAAAGCACAGTGTCCAGATTATTTCGAAAACACAAATCTCACCCGTATGAACTGCACTTGGTACAAAAATTGTCCGATGATGACTTTGATCGACGAGTGCAGTTTTGTGAGACAATGATGGAACTCTCTAATGAAAATCCTTGCTTAATTAGAAACATCGTTTTTTTCTGTTGAGGCAACATTTTGTCTGAATGACAAAATTGCCGTTACTGGGCTCGTCAAAATCCGCATTGGATGGTGGAAGGGAACACACAATATCCTCAAAACCTTAATGTGTGGGCTGGTGTGGTGGGTTCTAGAATTATTGGACTAAATTTTTCGCCGGAACACTGAATGGTGAACGTTATCTGAACTTTCTACGAAATGAACTACTACCTACTTTAGCGGTGTTGTTTCCCAACGCAGAAGATCCTGATAGACACAAGGACAGAATTTGGTTACAGCAAGACGGTGCGCCTCCACATTATGCGCGACAAGTTCGAGAATACCTCGATCAAGTATTTCCTAATCCAAATATTTTCAAATTTCCTAATGGATTGGTAGGTGAAGGCTTATTGAATGGCCAGCAAGATCGCCAGATTTAACCCCACTAGATTATTTTCTTTGGGGCTATTTAAAAAGTAAAGTTTATTTTAATAGACCTGTAAATATTGAGGTGTTAAAGGAAAGAATTCCTGCAGTAATTCACTTAATGACTCCAGGAATGTTCGAAAACTCGAAATAAAATGTTAGAAAATGTTCAACAAGCGTTTGGGGATAGATTAGGGCATTGTCTCGTCGTTAACGCGCAGCACTTTGACAATTAATTAAGGATTAGTTAATTAAATTTTGTTATTCCTTAATTTCGTGTATAAATAAATTTTGATAAATATCGCCGTTATTTATCAACCGATTTCGATAATTTTTTTTCTTTGTATTCAGATTAAAAAAGTCTATCAATTGAGGTATCGCAAGGGGTACTTTGCTATTTGAATTTTTAAAGTTGTGGTTACCACCCCTTAGGGGTGAAGGGGTGGGGGGCTGAAAAGTGTATATCAGGATAGTAAGTTAAAAGTAAAAATCGACGTGTCGGAGCATTTTTCTCAAATATTTTTATTTAAGATTTTATAGAATTTATCCGTTACCTTTGGGAAGCACTGTATAGTCCAGTATACACAGGACGCTACATCAACTGTAAACTACTCTTCTTCGCAACTTATAGGTATATGTTATTTACTGAATGAACTACCAGAACGCAGTATATCCTAACGTTACATCCCCCATATATGTACCGAAGGAGCTAGCAGCACTTACCTTGATAAGATGCTTCCAGTGACTTCATTTCTATGACACTGAGAGCAGCTACAGAAGGAATACTGCGACTCCAAGTCACTACATAGGTCATTCGTGTTTTCTGTCCTCGCACCACGCGATTTGCTCCATTTTTCTGTCACAATTATAGCCCAAGTTCGATGCAATAAGAAAAACACCTTATTGGTCCTTTCCTTCGAAGAGGAACAACTCTTTTCTGAGATGTGAGATCGATCGCTAAGATTGTTACCCATTTTGATGGTACGTAAGTTTGGCTAAACTTTAGGCATTTTGGATGATGATTTATGTCGTTTTTGGTTGTCTGAAAATGAAAAATAAGTTGTATATTTGTTAGGTTTACTAAATTTTAGGCTAAATAGCCTAAAAGAGCCTAAAAGATTTTGCTGAAGTATGGTCGATTTACCGTTTAGGTTAGTTGTACCAACAACCCCTTCGTGGGGGTTGTTTGGCACAACGGCAGCTTGTAAAAATTGATATATTATTTTGTCCCAAGTTTTTTTCATTACTAACAAGCTGGCGTTGTGCCAAACAATCCCCTTGGTTATATTTACAGATATAATAATATTATAACATCCGATTGGTACTTAGATTTTTTTTAACATTTTATGTGTATTTGCAGCTATAATTTTATCATATGTACGTGGTTCAGAATTTTAACCCACGTTATTTTTCAACACCATTGTTATTTAGATTTAGATTTTGTTCACTATTTTTCCGTCTATCTAACGACTATTTTAAGTTCATTTAAACAAGTACAATGACCATTATAATGTACATTAACGACGACAAGTAATACACCTACATCTATTATTTGATAATTTTGATATGTATAACATGAGTAGAACCTGAGTCACTGACAATCATAGCTGCGCATCAACCTTGCAACGGGTTGGTATCGCGTTTTATGTGCGAATGTGTCTTGAATTCTTCGCTCGACCTTTTTAAGTAAAAACTTGCAACGAAATAAATATAATGTTATACGACGTTGAAACGCTGGAAAACCAGAAAAAGGTGTTTTTATTCTGAACTTGAGGCGTAGAATATTGGTATAGGTATTTCGAAATATTTATTCGTTACCTTTTTTTTGTGTTTCAAATGCGTTTTAAATCCTTGTGCTTTTTAGAGTTTCTCAGCAATATGGTATGTAAAAAAAATTCCTGCATTAAAGCCAGCGGAAATAAATATATTTTTATTATCGATTGGAAAAGTATTGAGGCGTGTATGTGAAGTTCCATAATTCGAAAATGTGTTGAAGAAAAATACTTGTAACTTCTAAAAAATGCAATTATTTACTTAATAAAGATTTAGATTTATACTTATTAAAATGTACATACTTTAATAAGAATACAGAATTCAGCTATAGATAAAATAGTACATAATCATTCACTCTACAGTCAGAAAATATTTTCATGCTTACAGGGTGTTCCACACAACGTAGGTACATATTTTTCAAAAAATCATTCTGACGTAACTAACAAGGATAAAGAAACAAAATAAATCATTTACGATGGTATGACATCCCAAATAACTGGAACTGGATCTGTATATCTTGACATACTACGAAAGATCGATAATTGATAAAAGATCGATTGTACAGGGTCGTTAGATTACAGCAGGGGTTCTCAACCTTTTAGGTTCCGTGTACCACCTAAAAAATATCGAAATTTCTCCGTACCACCACCCTTTATACAAAAATGCATATAAATACAGGGAAGGAAATAATCCTACTTATTTATTTTGTAATAAAATAATAACGTTTGTAACAAAAGTTCACTTGGTAAAAACTTATGCTCATCGAAACCAATAACAATAAAAATTATATACCTAACAAAATTTCATTCAACCCTTGGGGTTGTTTTGCTAAACAGTTTTTTTTTAAATATCATGATCTGTGTCAATTAGTTTCAAGCTCAAATTTGGCTCAATCATTAATTTTGGCTTATGTTTGCTGTTTAAATATAATATTGATGAAAACCCATACCTACATAAATTTCACAAATCGTGGCGCAAGAAGGCATTAAAAGTCTAATATCCTAATCTCCAGTTTCTTTAAAATAATTCTTCCTCTGGACCCAAAAAACGGTGATTGTAATAATTTTAAATTCTTCTATCAGCGCTGTGTGTGAGGAAATGTCTATCAAATGTTCTTAAATGTTCTTTTTTTATTAGGTTGTGAAGTTTGGCATTTACATACATTTTAGATTTCTGATCCAATTTTCATTGTCATAGATTTGGGAAAATAACTATTGTTTTTTAAAATATCAATATGTTTTCTTATATCCGACTAATTTATCATTGATGTTTCCCATCTTTCTTCAAGGGAGCCTTCGAATGCTGGCAATAAACTACATTTATTTTTATTAACTTCTTTTATAATTCACTCGATTTATTTATTGGTAATTTTATCTTCAACGATAATTAAATGAACCTTTGATCCCTGCAAAACTAAATTTAATTCATACAGCTTTCCAAAAATATCAGCTAAATATGGTAACCGGGCCATCCACAATTCGTCAAAGAAAGAATTTTTGAATTCGAAATTAGCGTTTTCAAGAAAAACTTGAACTTCTGATTTAAGTTCGAAGAGACGATTCAAAACTTTACCTCTCGAGAGCCATCTATCATCGGAATGTAACAAGAGTGACTTCTGTTGCTACCCATCTCATGACATAATATTAAAAACATTCGTGAACTGATTGCTCGACTTTTAATAATATTGACTGCAATTATTACTTTATCATACGCAGTATGTAAAGTATTGTAATCATGCCAAAAAAATTTTTTGAGATTTTAGCGGAAATATGTCTTTTTGGGTCCCCTGAACATTTTTGACCAAGGTACAAAAAAATGTCTGTGTGTGTGTGTGTATGTGTGTGTGTGTGTGTATGTGTGTGTGTGTGTACCCGTTTTTGTGGAGACGATTCCGGAGAAACTGCTAATGGTATCGGGACGAAACTTCATATTTAGAAGTTTTATAACCAAACTTAGAGCTGAAAAGCTTTCTGTTGAAAAGGGTCCAAAGGAACTGGTGGTTTACTCATAGCATTTTTCGAAGATTTTGCAAATGAGCCGCTATTTGTGTAATGTCGTCAAAATAGTTAAATAATAAATTAAAGGGGAGGAAATTTTCCATAATTTATGTATATGACATTTTTTGGTAGAATTTATAGTTTAGCCGCATGAGCAAATTCTATTTCATCGAGATCGGGCGTACTGCTTTAAAACTAGTAGCCAGGATATGTCAGATTAATTTGATTCTAATGACAGTAGCTAGTGTCAAACGCTAATGTTTTGAAAATGCTACAGTCAATATAGGCTGCATTCGGATATTGAACACCGTTACACTTTTTACACCCAATAACACGTAAGTGTCATTTGGACGGTGTACCCGCTGTCAACGGAGTACAATATCCGAACGCAGCTTTAATCGAGATATTTGTCTAGTTCTACTAGTTTTATTTTAATGCAGACATAGCCGATCTCGATCAAATAGAATCTCATGCAGCTAAACTATTAATTTTATATATAGTATGATAAAGTCATGTGCCTGGCCACATCAGATTTTTTTTTTGTTAAAGCCCGAGCTCAATCAGTGCAGACACCAGTGCATTTCGCTCATGGAATGGAAGTGTTAAACATAAAATTATTAAGAAATTTGAATATTTCACGTTGTTCTTTCGAGCAGAGGTTTACAAAATAATTATTCCTCTGCAATTTTCTCTTCCACCTCGAAGAGAAGTCACTTCGAGGAAAACGTACCTGTAATAGTAAATATAACTACAAATGAATATACGGACAAGCCGTATCATACGGACTTCTATCTCCTGACATAATATTGAAAACATTCGTGAACTGAATGCTCGACTTTTAATAATATTAACTGCATTTTTTTTTGTTAAAGCCCGAGCTCATCAGTGCAGACACCAGTGCATTTCGCTCATGGAATGGAATTGTTAAACATAAAATTATTAAGAAATTTGAATATTTCCCCAGTTGTTCTTTCGAGCAGAGGTTTACAAAATAATTATTCCTCTGCAATTTTCTCTTCCACGTCGAATCGGATAAAGACTAATAATTGATAAAAATTATGTCAGTATTTCATCTAACTGTAGCACAAAATATTAATTTTGATTTATCTTTTTAACTACACTTCCTTTTACACAATGTGCCATTTGAAATACGTCTGCGTACGGTAATTGGTATTATCTGATTTGACCGCTATAATGTTGGGTCAAACAATTTAACAATATCATCTGAATAAATATGATTTTAAGTTTGGTACCTTTTGCGTACCACCTAGAAGTCCTTCGCGTACTACCAGTGGTACGCGTACCACCAGTTGAGAACCCCTGGATTAGAACATTTGTTTATTATCTTCTTGGACGTTAAGATTTGTTTTATTAACCGTAAGAATGTGGTAGATTTTTCTTGGTCTTCTTAATATATTTATCAATTAATAAATATGTATACAATATTTATGTATATATTTGAAGATTTTATGTTGAAGGAATTTAAGAAAGAAACGATACCGTAATAAACTTTTTCTTGTACCAAACAATATTTATTTATTTTAAATAAATATAATAAAAAACCAATCACTAATAATGTAAATAATGTTGAGTATTCAATCAATATATTTTGCTTAAATAAATATATTTTGATCGCAGGTACAAAAATTTAAAAGAATATGTTTACAATTTTCCTAAGAGAAACGATTCTGTGTACAAAGTCAAACTAAAAAACCATATTAATAATAATTTTTGGGTTCATTATTTATCAAAATCCTAAAATATACCGACTTTCGCTCATAATGTTTGGTACAACGCAAGTTTGTCAAATTTCTATATTATTTTGTCCTTATTTTGTTAGATTGTCACAATAGTGTATTCAGAAAAAAGTATAATTGTCATCAACTTTCAATACAGCTTATTAAATAAACTATTTATATAATGGGTTTAAGTATATTGAGAAAGTGCTCTAGCACTATCTTTTTGTACCTCATTGTACATGTACAAGCCCGCAGTAAAATAGAAATGCTTTTACTGACTGAAAAAAAAAGAAAACTGCAGGCATATCAGAGCATGGTTTTGTTATTCACAGACATACTGGTTGAGACAAGTTATCGCGAAGAATACCAACTACCATTTGCTGTTCCTGTAAGGAATTTAAATATATCGTAGAATAGATAAAATAAATCACTCTAAGTAGATTGTTAAGTAGCACGTATACAGGTGTCCCAGAACATGCGGTTCCCATCACAAAAGAAAATCATCTCAATTTTCAATGCATAATATTGTACGTTTGTTCATATCTTGCACATTTGCTGCATTTCTGAGCATTTGAGAAGTTATGTTTTGGATGCAATTTTTGATGATTGCAACATCTAAACTCGGATTGCCCAAATATTCGGATAAGAATGTTTGCAATATTTCCAAATATCCTTGGTAGTTTAAGTTTCGCTAAAAAATACAGGGCTGACAATAAGATCGTCCAATATTCCGCATCAGACATTAACTTTGAACAATTTCTGGTTTCGACATTCAATTTTAAAATTTGTATGTTTTTGCACCCACCATATACAATTTTGCGAACTAACCGTACGAAATGAAGGTTGCCTCGTCAGAATAGAGATTGTTTTTTTTTGTTGAGAAATGTGCATCTTCTGCGTTGCGTTCAAACCAAAAAGAAAAATCCAACCGTGTATCTATAGGTTTCTTGGAGTGTACCTATTAACAAAATAGTGTTTGTATGCTTTAAATATGTTTCTTTAAAGATTCTCTTAACCAAACACTTTTGATATTTCTTGCCTGTGACATAGAGACATTCTTGGTGCTTCCATGATGGACAAAAAACATTCAGGAAATTATTCTTCATTTGTTTTACTCCTTCTGCGTGATACTTTTTTTTTCCATGGACCTGGTTTGCTTAAACCTTTTAACGACTTTAGCTACTCTTGAATAATTTAAGGGGTAATGCCACTCTAGCGCGAGAAAAAATAGCCGATTTTGTAGGCATATTTTTACAATATAGTAAATGAATTACAAAATCTCTTTAAAGCCTTTTATGGTTCATATTTTGAGGAATATTCACAATAAATAAAAATAAATAAAAAATAGCAGCGTTAGAGCACACCAAAGGAAGCCTCTTCCGGCGGATAGGGTTGTACGGCCGGAAAGATTTTGCACACAGTTTTTCACTTGGCCATAGTTAAAAATTGTTTAGAACAAAGAAAGTTTCGAACTTATCGTAAAATCCGTACGTACTTCTCTAGATAATATTGTTCTGAAGCTGCATATAAAATTTCAAGTGAATTGACGAAGATCAGTTGAAGTTATCGTTCCGGCCAGTTTGAAAAATGCGGTTTTGAGAAAACACCGTTTAAAATATTGTGTAACTTTGATGTATAGAATTGTTATATTTTACTATAGTCGGCGAAGCCTGGACCATACAATTATCTTTTCAAATTAACATTTTCCTCCTCTTGTTTCTTTCTGTTTGATTTTGACGACAGACGGGCCTGTTTTGCAGCATCAGTCAGGGATGGCTCTGAAAACATGATGCGCCGTGCGTCAGCCTTCGCGCAGATATTATTGCAGTTTGGCTAGATACTCATACATAATACCTCCATAATCTTCATAAGGCTGGATAATGCATCATTGACAACACATATAGCTATACTTGCTGCAATATTCACAATTACTTTGCCACTTGAAAGTGAAAATAAAAATGAAATCACCGAGTGGCATTTCATCGGTCAGAATTTATGATACAGTGTCGCCCAGATTTATTTTCTTCATTTTATCAATTGAATCATGATTATGACGAATGGCTAGTCCATCATAAATTGAAAGCTCACTTATAGGCTTCTGGGATATTGTCCAAGCAAATCACTAGTGGAAGTGAAATCACTTCCACTAGTGATTTGCTTGGACAATATCCAGTAAAGATACTATGAAGTGCTAATCTCTTTTCTTTTTAGTTTCTACTGAAGATGGCAACTTAGTTGCTGAAATACGTATTTAGGTTCTAAAATACTTGTTGTGGTTAGGGGTTTATAATTTTATTATTAAGTTCGCCACAGTCTCCAAAATATTGTTATTTTATTTCACCTAAATTTTATTATCAAAAAATCCACCATTAATATTGAACAATATAAATCGATTTCGACTATTATGAATTTATTATGTACACCTATTTAAAACCAATAAACGTTGTAAGAAGGTGATTAATAATGTGTGGTCATTTTCCTTTTAGCGATTGCAGTTGCCAATTTTTTATCCAAAATTAATGCAATCATTGTTATATTTTTTAAAATTTAGTTAGCTAGCGATGAAAAAATAAATTCCTGTTTGTTATAGTATTATAGTATATTTTTATTTTTGTTTCTTGAGTTATGTTTAAATGAATGAACTCTGTTGTTCCTTTTGGCATTGTTTTATATTTTTAGTTAACAAAAAAATTGATAAAAATGTTAGCTTGCGATAAAAGAATCTTCTAATGTTTTTAAACACCTTTTTCAATAGTTATTTATGTACCAACGGCATTAGACGGATGTTTATGCACCGAGGGTGACAGTCTCGGGCCTATCGGCCCTCGCGCTTTTTAAATCGCCCGAGGGTATAAACATCAAGTAATGCCCGAGGTACATACAAAATTTTACGTCCTACAATGGTTTTGTTTCTCCGTTTGAATATTATTAATAAAACTTTGAAATAGTTAATACAAGATGGCGGTAATTTTTTAAGTTAAAAAACTACAGCCACGCCTGGGATTCGAACCCAGATATACGGATTGCCGGTCCGATAATCAATATATCTGGGTTCGAATCCCAGGCGTGGCTGTAGTTTTTTAACTTAAAAAATTACCGCCATCTTGTATTAACTATTTCAAAGTTTCATATCAATATATGCAGGTTTCTGCAAAGAATTAACATCCATTATTATTAATAAATATTTTGACGTTATCAAGTAACATGCTACAGAGTTGCATAACAATACAAACAATTCGGAGTTGAGTGACAATACAGACAATTAATTGTCAAATTTATAACCTTAATCGCCAACAATTGACTTTGACGAGTGACAATACAGACAATTAATTGTCAAACTTATAACCTTAATCGCCACTAATTGACATTGACGATTTAAAATTTACAATTTAAATGACAAATATTTGATATACTTGAAATTTTTGCAAAGTTGATCTAAAAAATGGTTCTCATTTGTGTCCAAGTTAATTTACAGATTAGATAGCCATTTATAAGAAATGAATAACAAAAATGTGAATCTTTACAGATGTGTTGTTTGTATTTGTATTTAGTTGGGAGTGTACAGATTTATATGGTTTAATCTGAATTCAATGAACGTAGAAAATAGTTGAGATGCCTTCTATACTTTCTCTTATCGACTGCTATAAGGCTCGACCATTTCAAATTATATAAAATTGAAGCAAAGCTTTACTATCTCTGTAGATAATATGTGGAATAGTTTACTTTTATACAATTATTGTCTATAAACGTTTCCAACATCTGTTTATTTATAGTTTATCTTTCACTCATTTAACACAAGTGTAAAACTTATAGATTTTATCACCATCTATAGCTAGTACTATGATAAAACATCATCTTCATAAGTACATATATAACAACAACAATAATCTAACACCCAATTCACCAGCTAATCAAAAATTCTTACCTCTAAAAAAAGAAAACAACATAAAGAAGGTGCTTTTACATACCTAATTGTTCCAACAGGTCCATTCGAACAAAAAAAAATCCATCACATCCCGAAAATATCACAAAACTAACACAAATCGTTAATTTTAACAACCATCACAGTTCAACAGACCACAACAAACAACCGATCTCCACCTGAGGATCGACCGGAGCACCTTGCATACCACGCGATGGTTTACGATGTTTTACCAGCGTGGTCTCATTCACACTGCGATTGCAGTGGCTAGCAGACATTCACCAGACATGGGAGTACCACTGTAGAGTTCACCAGATCAACTGTAAAGCGTTTTTATGTCGAACTCACCGAGTAAACTTTTAACCCAATGCGTGAAGATAGCACTTAACAGTGTTATAGGTCTTGCTATCTCTTAGGTGACTTTAGATGCGTTGTTGCGTTGACCTGTTGGTGGTGAAGAGACAAATTGGTTTTGAAGAATGGTGGGTGTTGAGTAAGGTGCCAAATATGACATATACAGGGTGTCCCTCGATGGACCTAACTATACCTATAACGTAATTTTTAATTTTCTTTTTTTATATTTCTTGTTTTTGTTTTATATTTAAATTTATGCCCAGATATCAAATTTCAATGTTGTACTCTGTTTTATATTTTATTTATTTTTAACAAAGTAATTTAACAAAACATTACTCCACATGTAAACTCCCGATATACCAAATCAATTGTTTCTTCATTTATTTCGTGTACTGCTTCCCTAATTTTTAATTTTAGAATGTCTACATTATCATGAAAATTATTCGCATACACCTTCTGTTTTAAATAACCCCACAGAAAAAAAAATTAAGCGGCGTTAAATCAGGTGAACGTGGTGGACATCCTATAGGGCCGGATCGTCCAATCGACTTATTTGGAAAATGTCTGTTCAACCAATCCCTGACTTGATATGCGCTATGAGCAGGACAACCGTCGTATTGATAGTGTAGTAAACACCTGAGCTGTAAGTTGATTTCGTCCAAAGTAGATAAAAAGTTTTCCAACATATCAAACTAAGCGTTTTGGTTTACAGTACCGTCAAAAAAGTATGGTCCAATCATTTTCTTGTAATAAATCCCACACCAAACATTCACTTTTTTATATTTTTGAGAATTGGTTATAATACGTAAATTTGGATTTTCTTGAGACGAATATCTGCAATTCTGTGACCTAACAACTCCATTTGTGGTAAACGTCGCTTCGTCAGAGAAAATAATTTTTCTGTAGAAAAATCTATCGACCATAATTCGTTCTCCCATTAATAGGCAAATTTCTAATCGACGAGCCTCATCTCCTTCTACTAAAGTGTGTATTAGTACTGGTTTATAAAGATGAAATCTTTAATTTGAAAAGATTCTTTGCAAGTGGCTTTTACTGATGTTCAAGTCTCGAGATCTTTGCCTCAACGACTTTTTTGGGCAAGTGTTCAGGGAATCAGTAGCTAACATAGCTCCTGCATCATCTTCGCTATTTCGCTTTTTTTCTTGATATTTTTCACGTCTCCCGTTACATGAAATATTTTAACCAATTCACGAATACAATTGACAGAATCGTATACCTCAGGGTATTTTCTGTTAAAAACTTCAATAGCACGGCGGTACGATACCTCACCTATGCCGTAACAAAGAACTAAATAAACCCTTTGCTCTTAAGTCAACATACTTTCAATCAGCTTCTATCAACAAATTTCTTGGATACGCTGTTACTACTGTCAACTGATCATTGATCAATCATAATTGTGGTCTCTAAATTGTTTGTTCACCTTTATGTAATGTCTTTTCACTGGTCCGAGATGTAAAATTTTAAATAGAACATTCAAGTTTGATATTTGAGCATAAAATTAATTCAAACTAGCTTTTACCTATAACATTTTTGATCTAATTCCGAAAAACCGATAGTTTACTCTTTGGCCAATTTAACATTTTCGTGTTTTTTAACCTTTCTGTATCTTAAATCAAAATATTAACAATGGCTTTCGATTTTTTAGGACATCCAAAACTCTTGATAAAGAATGACTTTTTCTCGAGAAATTAAAAATTACGTCCATTATAGGTATAGTTAGGTCCATCGGGGGACACACTGTATACAGTGAGCGCGTAAAGTATGGAAACATGACAAAATTTCTGAAACGGTGTGTTATTTGAAAGCATTATCGAACACGTCGATTTTTAATTATCAAAATATTTACATCAAATTTCATTTCCAACCTCTAATTGTTTTTGAAAAAGCTGTTTTCACAAAAGTTGTTTTCCCTAAACCTATCAAGCTATTTTACAATTTTCAATTGTCTTTTCCTCGAATTTTTCCTATGTAAGGTCATAACATATTTCCGATACCATTTAGACAATTAAATGATCCACGACCAAATCTATCCAGTTCCTGTATAGTAGCGACTGCGTCACGTAGCGTTCACCAGGACGTCTATATACCCGTACTCGACCGTCGCAACGAGTTTGATCAGAAATTTCTATTCCATGTGCTCGTCTTAGGTCGTTTAGGAGGTCTCGTGCTGTGGCAGTACGCTGACGTAGAGAGGAATGGACAAGAAATCGGTCTCGATTTTGAGTAGTTTTTCTTTTTCGACTTTGTCCAGCTCTTCTAACATATTGCCCAGTTTCCCGAAACCGATTCCATAAACGCTGAAGAAGAAGGGGAAACTCGAAGGTCCCTGCTAACATGTCGAATAGAGTGGCCATGCTGAATAAGGGCGACAGCACGAGCAACTTGCACTTCACTAACAGCCTCATTTTACTTCTAATGAGGTTACAGGTTTCGAAAAAAGTGTTCCCATAATTGTTTTGAGCAGTGTATTATGTAGGGTCAGCACTGCCTTATAAATTGACATAAATAGATCGACCATTCAATCTTTTTAAAATTATTCCGCGTTCTATGAACAAACAAATGTCAACCGAATAACAAAGTTCCAACCACACATTGTACAAATCTAGTTCTAATTGGTCTGATAAATGCCAAACTTACGAAAGGTTATGTGGCCCATTTTGAGCGCAAAGTTGGCAATTGCAAATGCAAAAGTAGGCTGCGTATTGAAAGGAGTCTGTGATATTAACCGTTAAGTTGGTGCACTTTTTTCTTGATGCGTGTAACACGTTTGAAGCGCTAATTATGTAAAGTTCCGCCTTTCAATAAACTACCTAACTAATATAGGTAATGCTTATATGCACTCTGTAGGCTGAATTTATTATAGAAACTTGAGATTTGCAAAAAAAGGAATATCTCGTTATAGAGGCATAAATGTACGATAATATGGATAGGTGAGTGTTTTTGTTATATGTAAAACGGATTCAAGAATTATCGATGAAGAAATAATTATTTTTTCTTATTGGTACTTAGTACTTTCCATAATAGTCATATTTGGCATTTTTGAAACGTAGAGTTTACGTTGTTTTTAGGTGGTAGAATGTTATGATTTTGCTTCATGTGCGATTACGAGTAAAAGTACTTACGATAAAAATTCTTATCATACACGCCTGTGTCACAGATAAATTGGGTAATTAATTCTGAAACTTACAGTTCTCTGTACTAGTTTGTTCAGTAGGATGTTTGAAACGTAGAGTTTACGTTGTTTTTAGGTGGTAGAATGTTATGATTTCGCTTCATGTGCGATTACGAGCAAAGTAGTTGCGATAAAAATTATTATCATACACGCCTTGGTCACAGATAAATTGGGTAATTAATTCTGAAAATTACACTTCTCTATCTATACTAGTTTGTTCAGGGGAATTTTTGAAACGTAGAGTTTACGTTGTTTTTAGGTGGTAGAATGTTATGATTTTGCTTCATGTGCGATTACGAGCAAAGTAGTTACGATAAAAATTATTATTATACACGCCTGTGTCACAGATAAATTGTGTAATTAATTCTGAAAATTACAGTTTCCTATCTATTCTAGTTTGTTCAGGGGAATTTTTAAAACGTAGAGTTTACGTTGTTAGTAGGTGGTAGAATGTTATGATTTTGCTTCATGTGCGATTACGAGCAAGTAGTTGCGATAAAAATTATTATCATACACGCCTGTGTCACAGATAAATTGTGTAATTAATTCTGAAAATTACAGTTCTCTACCTATACTAGTTTGTTCAGGGGAACTTTTGAAGCATAGAGTTTACGTTGTTTCTAAGTGGTAGAATGTTATGATTTTGCTTCATGTGCGATTACGAGCAAAGTAGTTGCGATAAAAATTATTATCATACACGCCTTGGTCACAGATAAATTGGGTAATTAATTCTGAAAATTACACTTCTCTATCTATACTAGTTTGTTCAGGGGAATTTTTGAAACGTAGAGTTTACGTTGTTTTTAGGTGGTAGAATGTTATGATTTCGCTTCATGTGCGATTACGAGCAAAGTAGTTGCGATAAAAATTATTATCATACACGCCTTGGTCACAGATAAATTGGGTAATTAATTCTGAAAATTACACTTCTCTATCTATACTAGTTTGTTCAGGGGAATTTTTGAAACGTAGAGTTTACGTTGTTTTTAGGTGGTAGAATGTTATGATTTTGCTTCATGTGCGATTGCGAGCAAAGTAGTTACGATAAAAATTATTATTATACACGCCTGTGTCACAGATAAATTGTGTAATTAATTCTGAAAATTACAGTTTCCTATCTATTCTAGTTTGTTCAGGGGAATTTTTGAAACGTAGAGTTTACGTTGTTAGTAGGTGGTAGAATGTTATGATTTTGCTTCATGTGCGATTACGAGCAAGTAGTTGCGATAAAAATTATTATCATACACGCCTGTGTCACAGATAAATTGTGTAATTAATTCTGAAAATTACAGTTCTCTACCTATACTAGTTTGTTCAGGGGAACTTTTGAAGCATAGAGTTTACGTTGTTTCTAAGTGGTAGAATGTTATGATTTTGCTTCATGTGCGATTACGAGCAAAGTAGTTGCGATAAAAATTATTATCATGCACGCCTGTGTCACAGATAAATTGTGGAATTAATTCTGAAAATTACAGTTCCCTATCTATACTAGTTTGTTCAGGGGAATTTTTGAAGCGTAGAGTTTACGTTGTTTTTAGGTGGTAGAATGTTATGATTTTGCTTCATGTGCGATTACGAGCAAAGTAGTTGCCATAAAAATTATTATCATACACGCCAGTGTCACAGATAAATTGGGTAATTAATTCTGAAACTTACAGTTCCCTATCTATTCTAGTTTGTTCAGGGGAATTTTTAAAACGTAGAGTTTACGTTGTTAGTAGGTAGTAGAATGTTATGATTTTGCTTCATGTGCGATTACGAGCAAAGTAGTTGCCATAAAAATTATTATCATACACGCCTGTGTCACAGATAAATTGTGTAATTAATTCTGAAAATTACAGCTCCCTATCTATACTAGTTTGTTCAGGGGAATTTTTGAAACGTAGAGTTTACGTTGTTTTTAGGTGGTAGAATGTTATGATTTTGCTTCATGTGCGATTACGAGCAAAGTAGTTGCGATAAAAATTATCATACACGCCTGTGTCAGATAAATTGTGTAATTAATTCTGAAAATTACAGCTCCCTATCTATACTAGTTTGTTCAGGGGAATTTTTTAAACGTAGCGTTTACGTTGTTTTAAGGTGGTAGAATGTTATGATTTTGCTTCATGTGCGATTACGAGCAAAGTAGTTGCGATAAAAATTATTATCATACACGCCTGTGTCACAGATAAATTGTGTAATTAATTCTGAAAATTACAGCTCCCTATATTTTCTAGTTTGTTCAAGGGAATTTTTGAATCGTAGAGTTTACGTTGTTTTTAGGTGGTAGAATGTTATGATTTTGCTTCATGTGCGATTACGAGCAAAGTAGTTGCGATAAAAATTATTATCATACACGCCAGTGTCACAGATAAATTGGGTAATTAATTCTGAAACTTACAGTTCTCTATCTATACTAGTTTGTTCAGTAGGATGTTTGAAACGTAGAGTTTACGTTGTTTTTAGGTGGTAGAATGTTATGATTTTGCTTCATGTGCGATTACGAGCAAAGTAGTTGCGATAAAAATTATTATCATACACGCCTGTGTCACAGATAAATTGTGTAATTAATTCTGCAAATTACAGCTCCCTATCTATTCTAGTTTGTTCAGGGGAATTTTTGAAACGTAGAGTTTACGTTGTTTTAAGGTGGTAGAATGTTATGATTTTGCTTCATGTGCGATTACGAGCAAAGTAGTTGCCATAAAAATTATTATCATACACGCCTGTGTCACAGATAAATTGTGTAATTAATTCTGAAAATTACAGCTCCCTATCTATTCTAGTTTGTTCAGGGGAATTTTTGAAACGTAGAGTTTACGTTGTTTTAAGGTGGTAGAATGTTATGATTTTGCTTCATGTGCGATTACGAGCAAAGTAGTTGCCATAAAAATTATTATCATACACGCCTGTGTCACAGATAAATTGTGTAATTAATTCTGCAAATTACAGCTCCCTATCTATTCTAGTTTGTTCAGGGGAATTTTTGAAACGTAGAGTTTACGTTGTTTTAAGGTGGTAGAATGTTATGATTTTGCTTCATGTGCGATTACGAGCAAAGTAGTTGCCATAAAAATTATTATCATACACGCCTGTGTCACAGATAAATTGTGTAATTAATTCTGCAAATTACAGCTCCCTATCTATTCTAGTTTGTTCAGGGGAATTTTTGAAACGTAGAGTTTACGTTGTTTTAAGGTGGTAGAATGTTATGATTTTGCTTCATGTGCGATTACGAGCAAAGTAGTTGCCATAAAAATTATTATCATACACGCCTGTGTCACAGATAAATTGTGTAATTAATTCTGAAAATTACAGCTCCCTATCTATACTAGTTTGTTCAGGGGAATTTTTTAAACGTAGCGTTTACGTTGTTTTAAGGTGGTAGAATGTTATGATTTTGCTTCATGTGCGATTACGAGCAAAGTAGTTGCGATAAAAATTATTATCATACACGCCTGTGTCACAGATAAATTGTGTAATTAATTCTGAAAATTACAGCTCCCTATATTTTCTAGTTTGTTCAAGGGAATTTTTGAATCGTAGAGTTTACGTTGTTTTTAGGTGGTAGAATGTTATGATTTTGCTTCATGTGCGATTACGAGCAAAGTAGTTGCGATAAAAATTATTATCATACACGCCAGTGTCACAGATAAATTGGGTAATTAATTCTGAAACTTACAGTTCTCTATCTATACTAGTTTGTTCAGTAGGATGTTTGAAACGTAGAGTTTACGTTGTTTTTAGGTGGTAGAATGTTATGATTTTGCTTCATGTGCGATTACGAGCAAAGTAGTTGCGATAAAAATTATTATCATACACGCCTGTGTCACAGATAAATTGTGTAATTAATTCTGCAAATTACAGCTCCCTATCTATTCTAGTTTGTTCAGGGGAATTTTTGAAACGTAGAGTTTACGTTGTTTTAAGGTGGTAGAATGTTATGATTTCGCTTCATGTGCGATTACGAGCAAAGTAGTTGTGATAAAAATTATTATCATACCCACCTGTGTCACAGATAGATTGTGTAATTAATTCTGAAAATTACAGCTCCCTATCTATTCTAGTTTGTTCAGGGGAATTTTTGAAACGCAGAGTTTAAGTTGTTTTTAGGTGGTAGAATGTTATGATTTTGCTTCATGTGCGATTACGAGCAAAGTAGTTGCCATAAAAATTATTATCATACACGCCTGTGTCACAGATAAATTGTGTAATTAATTCTGAAAATTACAGCTCCCTATCTATACTAGTTTGTTCAGGGGAATTTTTGAAACGTAGAGTTTACGTTGTTTTTAGGTGGTAGAATGTTATGATTTTGCTTCATGTGCGATTACGAGCAAAGTAGTTGCGATAAAAATTATCATACACGCCTGTGTCAGATAAATTGTGTAATTAATTCTGAAAATTACAGCTCCCTATCTATACTAGTTTGTTCAGGGGAATTTTTGAAACGTAGCGTTTACGTTGTTTTAAGGTGGTAGAATGTTATGATTTTGCTTCATGTGCGATTACGAGCAAAGTAGTTGCGATAAAAATTATTATCATACACGCCTGTGTCACAGATAAATTGTGTAATTAATTCTGAAAATTACAGCTCCCTATATTTTCTAGTTTGTTCAAGGGAATTTTTGAATCGTAGAGTTTACGTTGTTTTTAGGTGGTAGAATGTTATGATTTTGCTTCATGTGCGATTACGAGCAAAGTAGTTGCGATAAAAATTATTATCATACACGCCAGTGTCACAGATAAATTGGGTAATTAATTCTGAAACTTACAGTTCTCTATCTACACTAGTTTGTTCAGTAGGATGTTTGAAACGTAGAGTTTACGTTGTTTTTAGGTGGTAGAATGTTATGATTTTGCTTCATGTGCGATTACGAGCAAAGTAGTTGCGATAAAAATTATTATCATACACGCCTGTGTCACAGATAAATTGTGTAATTAATTCTGCAAATTACAGCTCCCTATCTATTCTAGTTTGTTCAGGGGAATTTTTGAAACGTAGAGTTTACGTTGTTTTAAGGTGGTAGAATGTTATGATTTTGCTTCATGTGCGATTACGAGCAAAGTAGTTGCCATAAAAATTATTATCATACACGCCTGTGTCACAGATAAATTGTGTAATTAATTCTGAAAATTACAGCTCCCTATCTATTCTAGTTTGTTCAGGGGAATTTTTGAAACGTAGAGTTTACGTTGTTTTAAGGTGGTAGAATGTTATGATTTTGCTTCATGTGCGATTACGAGCAAAGTAGTTGCCATAAAAATTATTATCATACACGCCTGTGTCACAGATAAATTGTGTAATTAATTCTGCAAATTCCAGCTCCCTATCTATTCTAGTTTGTTCAGGGGAATTTTTGAAACGTAGAGTTTACGTTGTTTTAAGGTGGTAGAATGTTATGATTTTGCTTCATGTGCGATTACGAGCAAAGTAGTTGCCATAAAAATTATTATCATACACGCCTGTGTCACAGATAAATTGTGTAATTAATTCTGCAAATTACAGCTCCCTATCTATTCTAGTTTGTTCAGGGGAATTTTTGAAACGTAGAGTTTACGTTGTTTTAAGGTGGTAGAATGTTATGATTTTGCTTCATGTGCGATTACGAGCAAAGTAGTTGCCATAAAAATTATTATCATACACGCCTGTGTCACAGATAAATTGTGTAATTAATTCTGAAAATTACAGCTCCCTATCTATACTAGTTTGTTCAGGGGAATTTTTGAAACGTAGAGTTTACGTTGTTTTTAGGTGGTAGAATGTTATGATTTTGCTTCATGTGCGATTACGAGCAAAGTAGTTGCCATAAAAATTATCATACACGCCTGTGTCAGATAAATTGTGTAATTAATTCTGAAAATTACAGCTCCCTATCTATACTAGTTTGTTCAGGGGAATTTTTGAAACGTAGCGTTTACGTTGTTTTAAGGTGGTAGAATGTTATGATTTTGCTTCATGTGCGATTACGAGCAAAGTAGTTGCGATAAAAATTATTATCATACACGCCTGTGTCACAGATAAATTGTGTAATTAATTCTGAAAATTACAGCTCCCTATATTTTCTAGTTTGTTCAAGGGAATTTTTGAATCGTAGAGTTTACGTTGTTTTTAGGTGGTAGAATGTTATGATTTTGCTTCATGTGCGATTACGAGCAAAGTAGTTGCGATAAAAATTATTATCATACACGCCAGTGTCACAGATAAATTGGGTAATTAATTCTGAAACTTACAGTTCTCTATCTATACTAGTTTGTTCAGTAGGATGTTTGAAACGTAGAGTTTACGTTGTTTTTAGGTGGTAGAATGTTATGATTTTGCTTCATGTGCGATTACGAGCAAAGTAGTTGCGATAAAAATTATTATCATACACGCCTGTGTCACAGATAAATTGTGTAATTAATTCTGCAAATTACAGCTCCCTATCTATTCTAGTTTGTTCAGGGGAATTTTTGAAACGTAGAGTTTACGTTGTTTTAAGGTGGTAGAATGTTATGATTTCGCTTCATGTGCGATTACGAGCAAAGTAGTTGTGATAAAAATTATTATCATACCCACCTGTGTCACAGATAGATTGTGTAATTAATTCTGAAAATTACAGCTCCCTATCTATTCTAGTTTGTTCAGGGGAATTTTTGAAACGCAGAGTTTAAGTTGTTTTTAGGTGGTAGAATGTTATGATTTTGCTTCATGTGCGATTACGAGTAAAGTACTTACGATAAAAATTATTATCATACACGCCTGTGTCACAGATAAATTGTGTAATTAATTCTGAAAATTACAGCTTCCTATATATTCTAGTTTGTTCAAGGGAATTTTTGAATCGTAGTTTACGTTGTTTTTAGGTGGTAGAATGTTATGATTTCGCTTCATGTGCGATTACGAGCAAAGTAGTTGCGATAAAAATTATTATCATACACGCCTTGGTCACAGATAAATTGGGTAATTAATTCTGAAAATTACAGCTCCCTATCTATTCTAGTTTGTTCAGGGGAAGTTTTGAAACGTAGAGTTTACGTTGTTTTTAGGTCGTAGAATGTTATGATTTTGCTTCATGTGCGATTATCAGCAAAGTAGTATAAAAATTATTATGGTCACAGATAAATTGGGTAACTAATTCTGAAAATTACAGCTCTCTATCTATTCTAATTGTTCGCCATTAATTCCGGAACATTCAGTATACAATGCTATAGAAATTTGTTCGGAACTAACGACATTCTTCAAGCATATCTTTTAGAAAAGCATGAAGAGCCATTTCTGAGTGTAACGGCCTCATTGATTTACCACAATCGACCCATTGCATGCAATCAAGCGGAATAATTATCAACTACAATCAATTATACATGCGTTTATTATCGTGTTACGTAATCTTTACTTTTCCCTCACATAATTCCTCATCTAACAGTAAAAAAAAAGAACGCTCGACATTTTCTCTTTACAAGTTAAACTGAGGCTATAATTTCAATAGCTTGAACGATGGATAGACAAACTTTCATTTTCTAGATAGCACGGTTTGAAGCGACTTTATAAAGTCTTCTGTGAGTTCGTAATGTAAAATATACCATATATGTACTGTTTTATTACAATCTGGAGACTTCTTTTGTTCAAATATCTTTTCCCATTAAAATTATATGACTGGGCAAAAGTGCACAAGCATTAGGTACATTATTTACACTCATATATTTAAATTTTTAGTATTATCGATATCATATCACTATCTAAAATTATCTAATACAAGTACGATTACAACATACACATGTACCTAAAGGTCAATGTTGAATTTGTTCAATATCTGACTTAGATGTTTCATTATCAGAGCACAGTTGCTTATGTGCACTTTTGCTGATATGTAGCAATCATTGTGAAAATTATTTCGAGAACTTGTGCGTTTTAGAAGAATTAAGACGCGGTTTATTTGAGTGTTTAGTGCTAAAAAAATGGCACCTAGACAAGATGATAGCAAACCAAGTTCAAGTTTGGGATTCCAATATCCCAGTTTAAGAGATCATCCGCTTCATACACCTGACATATGGCTTGAGGGCAAACGCATTGACGATGACACTGATGGCTTATGGAGAATCCATGATAACCTATACGACTTCAGTGACTTCATTAAACTTCACCCAGGAGGGTCAGATTGGTTGATATTATCTAAGGTAAGTATATTTTTTGTTTACATGTTTTTAAAATTGAGGATTTTTTCATCATTCTTTTTTTAGGGTACTGATATCACTGAAGCATTTGAAAGTCATCATCTGACTGGCAAACCTGAGAAGTTACTAGGAAAATATTTGGTGAAAAAGGCTAAGAAGCCCAGAGCATCACCTTTCACGTTTAAAGAAGATGGGTTTTACAAGACTTTGAAGAGGAATATCGTAGCAGAATTGCCCAAAATTCCCGAGTCTCATGCAAACCGCTCCAAAATGATCGCAGATGGTCTTCTTCTTGGTCTACTAGCTTCTTCGTTACTTGCAATAACACACCATAGCTACTTTTTCGGTGTCATTGCTGCAACTTGCTTGACTTTCGTTGCCATAGCTGCGCATAACTTTTTCCACCAGAAAGACAACTTCAGGATGTACTACTTTGATCTCACGTTGATGTCGTCAAGGTTTGTGTAAATTTTGACTAAGTTTAGTATTTTTTCTGTTTCAAAAAGATGTTTCTTTACACCAAAGAAATCGAATTTTGATTCAAACAAATATATTGGTATACAAGAAGATTTATTTCCTTCAAAGAAATATTTTTAAATAACAATCAGGTCTTTTTGATTTCTTATTTATTCCAATATGTGATTCCGTTTTCTTTTTTTGTAAACAGTTTTAAGTAAACGTTTGCAATTTTAAAATCAAATTTTAAAGTAATTTTCTTGTTTATTGTTTTCTAAATCTGTTTCTTTTTTTAGAGGCTGGAGAGTTAGTCATGTCTTGAGTCATCATCTATACACCAATACCGTATACGACTTGGAAATATCCACCATGGAACCTATGCTCCAATTTTTACCCCACAAAAAACGCTTTGTCTTCAGATACGTATCTTGGCTGTACTCCCCAATTTTTTATTCCTCGATATACATAGGATACTACATCAGATTGTACGTATACGTTTTCAATCGTAAACTTAGTTAACTTTTTAAATGCGCTAAACTCTATATACCGGGTGATTTAATTTCGAGGCTCACCATGGGTATCTCGCTTATAAGTGGAGATGGAGCCCATGTTTAAATTTGGCAAAATTTCGTATTTTTGTGTCGGTCAATTATTTGAAAAGAAATTTAAGCTATCATTTTTCATTTTGAAGATATCCGCAAAAATCTGAAATGTTAAGGTATCATTTTTAATTTTTTATTCAAAACCAAATGTAGCTATACATTTGAAACAAAAACATTCTACAGCTACTTTTAACAAGGGATGCTGTCATTTTTTAATTTCAAATAACATCAAAGATGGCGGTGTAACCATGGCCAACTTTTGTTTTTCTTATGGGCGCCATGTTGAATTGAGGTACCTAACTGGAGCTTGGTTACAGACCGCCGGACTGGTTGCCAAGCAACGCCAACAAAATGCGCTTGATCAAGCGGCGCGTTCAGCGTTGGGTTTGCCATTTAACCAAATAAACCTTAATTGTGGTTGATTGTGGATGTAAGATGCCGTTTACCAATAACGAAAAGCGTGATATGATAAGGGTTTATTATTGCTCTGATAGAAATGGCCAATCGTACAATATTCCGAACATTGGACAGAAATTTAGCGGACCATGGATCGTTTAGTAAACCCCGCAATTCTTATAATCCTCATGGAAATGTTGAAAACGATCAAAGAGATATTTTGGTAATGGTAAACGTTAGATTACCATAATTTGCAATGCTTCATCTACTGGTTTTTAGATAAATGACGATCCTCGGATTTCTACGCGAGAAGTAGCCTCTAATTTGGAATTGCCGCAAACACGTGTTTGGAGAGCATTACGAACAAAGAAATTGAAACCGTACAAACCCCACACAAGTCGAACTTTGCAGTTGTACGAAATTATTTGAATCAACAATTTCCAAATCGCTGGATTGGTAATGGTGGAGTGGTGGAATGTCCTGCTAGATCCCCTGATTTAAGTCCTCTGGACTATTTTCTATGGGGAACTGTGAACGACGAAATTTATCACGATACTCGCAGAAATATCGAGGATCTGCGGGATCGAATAACAAATGCGGTCAATGCTATTCCGGGGAGAACAGTTAGAAGAGCATAACAACATGCAGACTCGGTGTTATGCCTTCAAGAAAATGGCGAACAATTTGAACATTTACTTAAAAATAAGCTTTTTGTTGTAGAAATTTGCTTCTTTTACAATCTGAATATTTTTAATCCAAAGGTCAGTCCGGCGCCTGCGGTCTGTAACCAAGCACCAGTTGGGTACCTGATAAGCCTAACAAACCATTGTTTTAAAAAATAATGCCAACAAAATTCATCATGGCGCCCATAAGAAAAACAAAAGTTGGCCATGGTTACGCCGACATCTTTAATGTTATTTCAAATTAAAAAATAACATTGTATTCCTTGGTAAAAATGTTTTTGTTTCAAATGTGTAGCTACGTTTGGTTTTGAATAAAAAATTAAAAACGATATCTTAACATTTAAGTTTTTTGCGGATATCTTTAAAATGAAAAATGATAACTAAAATTTCTTTTCAGATAATTGATGAGCACAAAAATACGAAACTTTGCCAAATTTAAAAATAGGCTCTATCTCCACTAATAAGCAAGATCCCCGTGGTGGGCCTCGAAATTGAATCACCCGGTATATATATGAAGAGTAATACATCTCCAGAGCTTTACAAATTAACTTTTTAGGGTTCTGCAAGCTATCAGAAATGGACAACCCTTAAGGAAAGAGAACTACTTACCACTGATATTCTTCGCATATTTATTCCTGATGGGTAACCAACCATTTTTGGCAACAGCAAAGATGTTCTTCTTCATACAATTCTTTAGTAGTTTGCTATTTGGTATCATTGGCATTAATGGTGCCCATCACCATCCAGATATATTCCATGATGGCGATGCTGCAAGGTAAACATAATTTGTACTTTTTCTCAAAAAGATGCAACAATACATTTAACTCACAATTAATGAAAAAAATACCATTTTTGCAGACCAAAATCAGAGTTAGACTGGGGTATACATCAGCTGGATACAGTCATGGACAGGACAGAAATAACGGGGTCGCCTTTTTGGATTTTGGTGACGTTTGGTGAGCACGGTCTCCATCATTTGTTCCCAACTTTAGACCATGGAAAATTGCCGTATCTCTACCCAATTTTTGACAAGACCTGCGGGGAATTTGGAGTTAATCTTAGGAAAACAACCAGTTTCGGTTTAGCGTATGGACAATTCAAACAACTGTCTAAAATTGAACCGAACAAATATCCACCAAAAGCTTGTAAACTTAAAAAATAAAATGATTTGAAGATCATGCAGTTTTAAAAATTATTATCATACACGTCTTGGTCACAGATAAATTTGGTAATTAATTCTGAAAATTACAGCCCTCTATCTATTCTAGTTTGTCCTCGATGATTTTTGAGACGTAGTGTTTACGTTGGTTTTAGGTGCTAGATGTTATGATTTTACTTCATGTGCGATTACGAGCAAAGTAGTTGCGATAAAAATTATTATCATACACACACACACAGAAAAGTGATCTCTCGAACGAAGAGAGAACTACTTGGCTGAAGTAGTTGGTAGGTTCGTATATACACGAGAGATTATTGACTTCAACCAAGAAATTTTATTTCTTGGAATAATTACTAGATTTAAGAAAGTGGTTACCCTGCTGAAGTAAGTAAACAGTCTTCAATGAAGTGTATATTTTATGAAGATTTGGCACAAATACGTGTTCTATTGCTAATTAACAAGATAGGTATGTTATATTTACTTACTCGTTCTAAACTGTTGCGTGCGTTACATCAAACTATTCCGTGTTGAAACGTTTATTATACACTATAAATCACAATACACATCCCCAATGAATCACAAGGCACATCCCCTACAGGTACTTCGTTGTTGTTTTCGTACTGGGTTAGGCTCCTTTACGGCGCCAGCACCACGCGCGGGCGCGCGAGCCTGGATAAAATCACGGTGCGCATATTTATTGCAGAGAAAGGGATTACTTGAAAGAAGTGAGAATCACTTCAGTTCAATAATTGGTGGGTTTCTATTCAGTAAACAATACTTACTTATATTAAATGTCTTATATTTTCTTGGATCAAGTAACTACGCACTTGGATGGATTTACTATTACTTCGTTTGAGAAATTAACATTTTTGGGACGAAAATTTCAATTACTTCTTTAAATACAATATTGGTTCTTATAAAGAAAGAATTTATTTGTTGACAGCATTTACCTGAGAAATTATTTTACTTATATTGAGTATGTGGCATTTTTTGTATATACCTAACTTTCTACATCTAAGTAAATATGCATTTGAATCTAATAAATAAATTCAAGAAATTATGTTTCCCGTTCCAAATAATCATTTTTCTGTGTGTGACCATTACCCTATTAAAAAAAAACGGTTGTTAACTAATTGCCCAATATACTACTTAAAAAGTGAAGAACCTTCGATTTTCTCCCTAAGTATATAACCCTATTGTTAGCGAATGTGGAAGATGAAAGATAGTTTCAAATCAATAATCAAGTTTCGATCTCACAGAACTGTCCGTTTACCGATAGCAGTTTTTTGCTTATCGCATTGTAACAAAAACCGCAACAGTAAAAAGTGAGTCTAGTTACTCATGTATTTACAAATAGGCGTGTTTATAATCTTCTATCACTGGCCCAATATCTGAATTAATCCAACAAATAAAATAATTCCTAACACGGCCAATCCTGACTATAGCTTTGCTCTCAAAGCCAGTCTCCAGAACTATTGTCCTCAATGATGAACTTGGTCTCAGTAACTCATTCCAACTTCCATTCGACAATTCATAATTTGCCGAAATTCAAAGGTGTTACTCATTCAACAATAATCAAGTTGCCAACATGTATTTTTTTCATTTTGCGTTCAAAACGCTAAAATTTTTAACTCAAAACAGTCAAATAATTGCAAAAAGCACACCACCTTTCAGCTCAGCCACATGATCATGTTAAGCTATAACTTTTCAGCCCAACAAAATAAACAAATATTCGCAATGGTCATCCTTTCAGCTCATGAACATAAACAAATAAGCAAAGAACTGATCATTCAGTTTAACAAGATAAACAATATTAGCAAAGGGCCGACCATTCATCTCCAACAATATAAACAAATATTATCAAATTAACTTTTCATCTCAACACAATAAACAACTATTATCAAAGGGACAACTATTCATCTCAAGAAGATAAACAAATATTCGCAAAGGACTAACCTTTCAACTCAACAAGATGAAAATATTAGCGAAGGGATATCCTTTCAGCTCAAACCCAATCAAATATGTTAATATTACTCGTAGATAAACAACGTACGTAGATAAACAAGTTGTTTGAGTACGTGATGAACTCCCACGATCTATTGATAGATTACTAAAGTCTAAAATTTTTAGAAAATAAGTCTAAAAATCTTCCATGTTAATTTTCCTGGCAAGAAAAGTGTCGCGAAATCTTAAAATAAAATTTTCAGCCATACTATGCATTTTTATATTGAACTCTGGAAATATGACCTGCACCTTCTTAGATAGATTATCTATAGAAGTACAGATTTGATAAACAATTACGATTCTTATAGACAAACGAAGAATTTTTTAAGTCAATAGTTCTTACAGCTATGCAAAAATATCCTATTGCTGACGTAGGGGATTTCTTTTCGCGTACTGTGTATACCACAACCTGTACTAATGAGTATGCAACCCAAATTACTTCTAGACGCATTAAAAAGCAATTATTAAACATGCTTTATGACCACTTAGATTTGTTTTTATTTCATTGAATTCCAAGGGGGAAATTACTGTTACTTAGAATTTCAATCAAGTTTAGTCGAGGTAAGTTTAATTTGATGTTTGCCAGTCATTATTATGTTTCTACCTATATTATAGTCATTTCGCCAAATTATTCCTCATGTAAAGCAATGATTAAAACAAGTTTAGTGAATTCAAGGTTCCGTAACAATGCAAAATTTCCTTATATTGAATTCGCCAGTTGTAAGTACCAGGCTTATGTGATTGAGTGTCAACCAAAAGTGCTGTGATTTATATGAATGTTTTTGTTTATTGGTTTCTATAATTGAGAGGAACGCCGCCCAATAACAGTAAGATTTTTTAATTTTTTATTAAATACAAAGAAACGCTGTCTAACGAGAAAAAAAACATGAAGTAATCTTAATTCTTTTGGCAAGGAGTTGATATTTTATCATGAGTTCAGTACAGTTGCTAACACTGAAATAGTTGTGTTTGCTACTGTATCAATAGTAACAACGTTTGATCCTTTGTTATTATTTTATTGCAGAACAATTTCATTTTTGTTTAACGAAAAATGGATATTATAAACTACATTCTTAAGAATTTCATCTACAGACTGGAAAAACCAGTTTCCACAGTTGGTTTTAAGGCTTATCCAACACTAAGAGATTCAGCGTTACATTCGCCTGAAGATTGGCTTGAAGGAAAGAGAAATGATGACAATGCTGAAGGCTATTGGAGAATTAATGATAAATTATACGATTTTACGAATTTTATTGACAAGCATCCTGGTGGAAAAGACTGGATAAGACTAACACAAGTAACAAACAGTTTTTGAAACTATAAATTATGTCTTTGTTTAATATTTTGTTGTATATTATAGGGCACTGATATCACTGAAGCATTTGAAGCACATCACATATCTACAGCACCAGAAAAGGAGTTGCCAGAATATTTTATAAGCAAGACTAAAACTCCAAGAAATTCACCCTTTATTTTTGAGGAGGATGGGTTCTATAAAACTCTGAAGACACGTGTTCGAAAAGAACTACCAAAGATATCAGTTCGTTCTCAAGTTATGTCAAAACTTATCGCTGATTGTCTTCTGTTAACGTTTTTAGCAACTGCGTATCTTTCTATTTTCAACCAAAGCTATATCATTGGTGCTATATCAGGAACACTTTTGACACTGTTATGTATCGCCAGCCATAACTTTTTCCACCAGAAAGATAATCTAAGAATGTACTATTTTGACTTGACAATGATGTCGTCAAGGTGGGTTCTTTCACAATATTTAGGTATTAAGAAATCCATTTCAAGTCACTCCTACTCATAAATAACATGAATTTTTGCTAATTTGACAAGATTTTCATAATTTTTTCAGGGGGTTTCGAATAACTCATGCCCTCAGCCATCACATCTATACAAATACAACTTATGACATGGAGATTACAGCTTTAGAACCCTTCCTGCAGTACATGCCCATCAAAAAGAACTTATTTGTCCGTTTTGCAACATGGGGCTATTCACCAATAGTGTACGCTTTGCTGTACTTTGGATACTACATCAGGATGTAAGTTGATCATGAATTGAGCTGAAAGAACAGTGTCCAAAAGTGATCAAATCATTTATTTTAGTTTAACTCAATGTGCCATTTCCAAACAGTTACCAAGATTTGAGAACATCTTAATTTGGTTGGTAATGTTAGTCCTGTACATCACCACTGGTCAAAGCATACTGACCACAACGAAATTCTATATATTTATCCAAGTCTTCAGCAGTCTAACGTTTGGTCTGATAGGCTTAAACGCTGGGCATCATCATCCAGAAGTGTTCCATGATGGTGACGAAATTCAGTAGGAACAAGCATTATTCTTCAGAATATTTGCTGATTAATGTTTCTTTTATTTATGTCATAGAGATTCTGGTAAAATTGACTGGGGCATATACCAGGTGACAACTGCTATGGACAGACTTGAAACTCGAGGCTCCCACTTTTGGGGCATTGTATCCTTTGGTGACCATGTCCTACATCATCTGTTCCCAGCTTTAGACCATGGAGTTTTGCTCCACTTATATCCCATTGTAGAAGAAGTTTGTTTGGAATATGGTGTACAGTTAAAGAAGGCACCAGCTTTGGAGGTATTGTTTGGGCAATTTATGCAATTAGCCAAAGTACCAAAGAAGGGCTGAAGACTGTTATAGAGATTACGTAAAACTATTTATTGTAATAAAAAATGGTAAGGTTATGATAACTACACTTAGAAAAATAAATACTTCACTCAAAACAATGTGTTTCAATCCAAGTAAATGATTACTTTGCTATAGCAGCATATTTTCTCAAGTTGAGAATAATTCCTATGTTAAACTTGTAAAATTTACATGCGTGAAGCATGCTATAGTATTGCCAAAGGGTTGGGGCTTTCTTAGTTTTGCTCTGTTCATCAAAATACGCCAGCATGACGTTTTCGGTGATGTTTTACGACTCTGATCGTGCATCATTTTCGTCAACTAAACATCAAATCCCTCTTTCGGATACAATACAAGGACCACATTTTGATTGGGTTCAAATACTGCCGCGGGATTGTAGATGCGCAATAAATAGTTTATTGAATATCAGCATGCCCCGATAGCATAGATATTTGTGCATTTTTCTGGATACCAAAAGATGCCTGGTTTAAATCCAGGTTTGGCTTTAATTATTATTATCAATTCTATTTAATTTAAAGTTTACGTCCTGCCCATGTCTCATCATTTGCTCTTTATATTTTTTAAGAAGTTTGCTAACCAATGATACTGACATAGATAATGATTAGAAATGTACCTGGAAAATATTTTTTCTTCCAACAGTTTCACCTCCACCGCCAGAATATTATCAATTTTCAAGACTTTGTAACTTTAAATCATTATTTGTACTTATTAGGCCCGCTCCTACCAACTCCCTGTTATCATCCGGTTTAGATGCCAAGGGAATACGACCTGCCAAGGGGATATCACGATTATGGTTACTACCATGGAGATGTTAATTTATTTGTAGTTACTAGCAATAAACAATTATGCTTAATATGAACAACTTATTAATAAGCAGACTAAATTGATGGATAAATTAAACGATGAAGTGGAGGCGAGATTTGCAGCACAAGCTGAAATCCATAAAGGAGTTATTACTGATAGAGTATTATTACATAGAATATACAAAGTTAGCTGCTCTGGAATTAGCTATCAAAGATGAATTTGATAATGTAAAAAATATCAATACTTAAATGTGAGTTATTTTTTTTAGTTTACAGCCATCGTATTGCAATAATAATTCTGAAAAATATACAACCATTCCTTGTCATCTGCTATCATTGCCATCTCTTTCATCGATAATTTTATCACAAGTCATGTGAAGATATTAAGATATATTGTGTGTTACCTGGACACTGAATTCTAATGTAAGTACAACCTTTGGAAAATGAGTTATTACCAGTTGATTTTTTTCTCATATCATCCCCTTCTGGTATTTTGCAATACCGTGGGCACAAGTTACCAATTGCAAAGATTACTATTTTAGTTGTAGTAATAATCTTTATTCCAACATTTAGCTCTATACATTAGGTTTATTATTACATAAGTTATATTATATTTCATTTATTGTTAGGAAAACTGGAAACGATTTTCTAAGGAGGGGTGTTATTTCGGATTTTTCGTACAGTCGGACATTAGGAGGGCTATGAAGGGGGTTGTTTGGATGTCTAATTCTTGTGATGGATCATCTAAAAGCTATTCTTTCAGCTATCATAAGTGATTCTATGGTTGATCTGCGCCGATTACTCCATAGTTTTGCTCCATATTCGATCATAGATCTGCAATGGTTTAATATATGTGGGTTGCTGTCTTCACACTGATTACGTGGTTTTTGTATGTTAGAGTTATGAAGTGCGATGCTCTCTTCTTCATGTTTACTTTCGTTGTATTGACGTGTTCCTTGAATTTTGAATTTTTGAGTCAAATACTATTTACTATTTTAATTATAAGTGATACTGACTATTGGCAGATGCCGAAAAAATCGGCAAAAATCATATTTGAATTGCTGTAAGTATCTTGCAATGGAGACATATTTAACTATACAAGTTTACCTCTGACTCAAAGGTTTTATTAGTTGGTCAATTTTAGCTAGAAAATAGTTAAAGAATTCCTATGATAAACGAAATCTTTTAACAAATTCAAAATCAAAATGCCTTCCTGCATGATTAATTCTAGGTCTAAGATCTTTTCACAACGTATGGGAAAAAGAATTTTTATTTCTTCCATAACCATTTCTTTATCACATGTTGAAAAATAATACACAATTTTTTAAAAATAATACTGTTTTTTATCAAAAATTAACAAAAATCACTTTGAATGACCAATACAGTATTATCACTTTCTGTACAACTGACAGCCATCTGACAGCAAAATTGACACTGACAGCAAATTACCAGCAGGTTTTGTACTTAACAGCAACTTTTTCCTGCGGTGCCTGTTATCCTCACAACTGCCAAGGGAATAGCCTTAGCGACAGGATAACTGTGTTGGTAGGAGCGAATTTTAGAGATGCCAGGTGGTTAAAATTGCCAAGGAGATAGATGCCAGTAGGTCGTAATATCGGGCCTTAGACGCAATAAATATGTTTATTGTATTTCACTGTCTTCGCCGCTAGAAAACTACACCAAAGCACGTGATTTGTTTCCAACTGATTTCCAATAACGGAGTTTCTTTTCTGAAATGTTCTTACATTTTCGTTTCTTGACTATTTATCCATATTGTGATTATTTTTAGATTATGAAAAATATCTCTAAAATATGTGATGTTAATTACAAGGTCATTTAAATTTAAATTTTGAAAAACATTTTATGAACAATAAAGTAATGATGTTTTCATTTGAGGCGAAATCTGATAGTAATATTTTTCTTTATTACTAATTTAAATATCGTTTAAAATTTAAAATTAATCAATATCACTTTGACTAAATTACAAACACAATACAATTTATTATTATTTTTGTGAAAGTGTTGTATTTCTATGACTATAAAATACCATTCATTCACCCAATCAGGAGCTCAAAGTAGTACGTTGTCCGTCAGCAATATTTAATATAGAATTTGTCAATCCTGACTGACTGAAATTTCTATACACCAGATCTGTTCTTTTACAGAATAAACAGTCGATTCTCTAAACACATGGTGAATCCGTATCCCTTACATTCTACTCACAAAACACGTAAAAGTTCGGAGGGGTTTTCTTCGCTATTAGTTCACAGAATCATAAAAGCTATACACCAAATTAAAGATACAAGGTTTACAATTTTCCGTCTAGTGATAGCTTTTTGAAATTTTTGATCGTTTTCGACAAAAAGTTACTGAATCTGTCATAAAATTGCCTGACTGCGATGACTTGTATGGAGAACACAACTTAAAATTGAAAAAAGTATCACATAATATCTCTCAGTTAGACCTTCCTGTATAAGTGTACACAATTTCGCGTAGAAATATCAATATCCCATATATCAAAATTTCACTTCTTTGAGTACATGAGTCAGACATATTTTATCACATGGCATGGATACAACAATAACAATTAATACATATACATTACTACAACAAGTAATACACTTTTATCTATAATTTGAGGTTGTTGAGTATTGTGCGATATTTGTGGCTGGGTCTTTAATAAAACTGCTTACGCTTACGTTTAATACGTATATTCTTCAAAACTTCTTTGGATCGTTACATATATGATTTTAGGGATCGACTGTGCCCTCGTGGTGCTGAAATACGACTGATATCGAGGTACGTACGTATCCGGGCAAGTGCAGTCGACCGGTCGCGCATATAAAAATACCTAACGCCCAAATGTACTAACATTAGTACAAAACCAACCGACGACAACAACAAACGGACTAAACAGAGGTATTGCATAAGATCATTGCTACAAAATTAAGCTCACTATGGATGCTTCTTGTATAGGGCGCACTAGCTCTAATGATTCCTCTTAACTAAATACGCCAATGTTTTCAAAATTGGCTAGAAAATATCTCAATTACCTACATTTCTCTTAGATACGGCTGGGTCATTTTGTTGAGAAAAGTTAATAAATAAAAACTTTAATATGCTAACAACATCATTACTTTGATGGCTGGTGTCTGGGAAATTCTGGACATTGGAATAACATTTTTAAAAATCGGGACAAAATTGGGGGACGCTTCATCAGGCGGGACAAGTGCTCAGAATTCGGGACTGTCCCTCCCAAATCGGGACGATTGGTCACCCTACGCTACAAGCAATTCGTTTTTTAAAGAAATACTTGAATTCACTAAATATTATTGGAAATACGAGTGATAAAAATTTGTACCGGTTTTTTTTTTGGCCCACAGTGTATATCGAGAGGCACAGATGCCAAACGACCCAACTCTACCATACCATACCATACCATACCATACCATACCATAGATCGGAAACGTTTTCCTTCTAGTTCCATGATACTTCCACGACTAGCTGATGTTTTTGTTTGATCTGACGCTTCAAATATTGAATTTCAAATAAATCAATAATATTTATTTAAATAATAAGTACAAAATAGTCTAAATCTCGACACATGTTTGGACAACATTGCTTCGTATAATTTCTTCACACTATAATCACACTATAATCTCTTGCTCTCCTAATTCATCATCTGATGGAAGAGAAACAGAAGCTGGGTCAACTATGTTCATATCAATGGCAGGAAGGCCGCTTTCTTCGCGCCTTTTCAACTCTAAGAATGCTTCTCTTTGTGCCCAGTCATGTAAGCTGAAGTCTGGTGCGTAGCTAAGCCAAAAAATACCACCGACAAAGGTCACAGAAATGGAAGCGAAGAAAACGGAATGCATACTTCTTCTATCGTCCTTGAGTGACTTCCTTTCAAATCCATAGCTGATCCAGTTCTTGCTAAGATCAGGCACCACTGATGTGGTGTTGCTCGCTTCACTGGATTGGTCTACTGGTGGACATTTTGAAGCCTTGGCTGAACCTGAGCATTTTCTCAAAGATGCAAGAGATTTCCGGATGGAACTTTTAAGTATCTTGACAGATGTCATCGCTGGTGATGCTCCGTGTTGTATTATCCGGGAAACCATTTTGTTTTGAGCCTGTGGTGATGTGATGCCACACAGATAGAAACGATTTCTTGTTGCTAAGCAATAGTATCATGTCATAGTATCGATGACACTTGACCCAAAAGGCTGGCCATAAATGAAATTTCTAAATTGTTAAATTCCAAAAAGTAAACCAATTTCTGGGATAGGTAAAGAGTCCTGCGCCACGTGTCCTTGTCAGCCAAAAGTTAGATTTTACTATGGCTAAACATAGATGCACATAACTCGACGCTCTTGAAAACGGTTGTAATTTTGTGTGTTAAGGAAAAATGTGACTTTTTTGTTATACCTTCTTTAGAACCAAGTATAAACTTTCATTCGACATTGTTTTTATTAAAATTTACCCACAATTTTGTTTATTGCAGGGCCGAGAACATTCGCTATCATAAAAAAACAGTTTTATGAAGAATGTGAGTGTTTTAGTTTAGTGTTTAGCGTAATTAAGCTCTTGAAAGTAGTTCAAATTATAGTACACATATTTGACATTACAACTAATGCAAAATCTGCTGCGGATAGGTGCGGATGCGGTTTTTGTGATTTTATTTCATCACGTTGTAAAGGAAAATCCAAAAATTGATGTACGGGCTTATATGTAATTTGATGCAATTCCTTGAAACCGTGATAGTAGAGGTAATTTAGAACATATTTAGCCATATTTAGCTACATACAAATGATTACGGTTATCAAGATATTGACAATTTTATGTTCAATGCATCTTGTATGTTGTAAATGCCGTTATGTACGTATATTTTTCCGTTTTGGATCATGTATAGCTAACAACCCTGACGACCTAGACTCTTAAAAATCATCCGAAAAAACCTTAAGAGGCTGGTTCAGCCTAACTTCAGGACTGTTCTGGTGGGCCCCTATTGGTCCAATTATTCAAACTGTTTAGTGCTCGTGTGGGTTTATTATTGAATAATGATAGCATCTTATGAGATTACAACAATCTAAATTAACTCTTCTTGGTAGGACTTGCTTGATATTTATTATACCCATGCCCAATTTTAAACAATTCCTGCTCAAATTAGACGTATAATTGGATGTCGTGATTTCAGGAATAACAATTCAATTATGTTTTTGTGTCAAGTCTTTACGTCAATTATATATTTGTGAAAATTCCAATAAATAAAAAGAAATAAAGCCTTTGGAAAATCGGCGTCGTATTTTCCCAATTTTTCAATCCATTTTCGAGGCTGGACAGTGTGGCCATCTACGATGTTGTCGAGAACTAGACGTCATTAGACGAAGATAGTAATGGGTCTATCTCTATCTACCATATACCACAAAAAAAGACTGTAACTCGCTAAAATTCACATCTATATTTACTGCACGATTTACTGGGACAGATTTCGAGAGTTCTAACCAACAAATCAGAGATAATCTGAAAATGTAGAAAACTTGGGAACACTGCACAAAGAAGTATTCTAATCGAAATTAGGAGATTACATAAAAATTCTACTATTATATCAGACATCAATCAGGTTTGTGCCTAAAGAAGTATACTATTATTTTATTAAAATTTCCATGTCAATTGCTAGGTTAATTAGCAGAATATACATATAAACAGTGCTGTTTTATCAATTCTACTACCAGAGAATTCAAGCTCCAAGTATGGTATGATGCAGAAGATCATTACGGGTTTTGTAATTGGATTCAAATCACATTACGAGGAATCAAAATCCTTACGTACTATTTTGTTGATCGAAGAGGATTTCTAGACAAGAGATGTGATTACTAATTTTCATAAGTTCCATGAACTGACTATAAAATTATCGAGGTATGCTGAAGATTACCGATTTTTTATCAAATTTTTTGGTAATATTACTGGAAGACGTCTATAACATTATTATATGAGGAATGTATAATGGGACATAGTCGACTTGTCAACCACCGACTCCAGATGTTTTTCTTCTCAAGTGCAAAATGTATGGAGAATTACGTTTAAGACAACAAACCGCAGATAGTATTGCAATTAGCCCCGAAGAACCGAACAAGCATTATGACCCGTATGCGTGTGGTCTGATGATAGCGAGGATCAACATTTTTGTGATTTTGATATTATAATATAATATTAATAAAGCTATATAATATTATAAAGCTTATGTTGTCTAATTGTTTTTTATAAATAATATATGAATTACAAATTGGTAAATAAAGAATAATTTATTAAGTGTTTTGTTTTTCTTATACGTCATCAGATCCCTGTGCTGTTGATGTACATACGTATGTAATATCGACCCATGCAACAAAGACTATATTAACTACATTTAGTTTGTTAGTTACGATAGTCTTCGTTGCATGGGTCGATATGTATATTTGTCTTCTTCAGTAGCTAGGCATATGTGTATTATCGGCTGAGAAATGAGTGCATAATTTATCGTACCAAGAGTAAGTAATCTGTGACCAAAGTTATTGGTACGGGGTTTGTTTTTAGGACGTATAAATGTATATGGGCACATAATCTCAATTCACTTTCAAATATTCCACATATTCATAGTACGTGTGCGTGTATTCATAGTACGTGTGTTTTTGCTGATATCACTTCATAAACCGTAGACAAATGTTGAAGTTATTTATCATATAAATATATGATAAATATCTCACATTCTCCACATAGGTTATGTCACGGTTATGTCAACAATTTATCACAGTAATTTTTAAAGTTACCATGTTATGTTGGTAAGTGTTGTAAAATCACTAGACAGCCTGCTTACGTGTGCAAAAATAAATTGAAACAGCGTTAAAGACGTTAGATCATATATAATGTTGACCGCACGTCGGCGAAGTCTATCTTGTTCCAAAGTAGCTTTAGCGAAAACGTCGACATCCCCACGCAAAGACCAATTCTCGACTTATTTTTCTAAACTTATCAAAAACAGCCAAGCCTCTGTCGATCAGCTGTTGGACCCGACTTTTAAACTTTGTACTTGTATGTGAATTTCTTGGAAATTTGTTGCTTGAAGCGAATCGGATTTATACTCATGGCAAGAAAATGCATCGAAAGCACCTACTCGCTTACACAGTTCTCTGCATTAAAAAGCATTATTGTCGAGGAGAGACAATAGTAAGCTTGTGAATAGAAACTGGTTAGGCGTTTTCGATAAATGTGTTTATGCGGAATGCGAATCTGGGTTCAAAACATGCGTATTAGGGTCATACCACTAAAAAAACGGCCATTTCAGCTTGAAGGATGATCAGATTTCGAAAGTTTTTATGGAAACAATAAGTATAAGTATTAGACAATTTTGAAATAATACTAAAAACAAGAGTTTTTATAGTGATAAATATGGTTAAATAGGTTCTTAACTGCATCTACTATCACGTCTTAAAAGGAATGCATTGAACGGAAAATAGCATGAATAGCGTATGTGCCGTTTCAATACACAATATCGACTGGTGTAAACTTTCATTTTCTTCATCTACTACTGGTCTTACAAATAAAACTTTTTTCATGATTTTCTTACAACATAACAGACCCAAAAATATCATCTCATATAACTCAGAAACGACATGTATTGTTCAATTTTAAAACCGTCTATTATGCGTATTTAATCAGGACATGCCATACATATTTTTGTAAATTTCACACAGTAATAGAAATAAAATCACAAAAAATATTGATGACAAATCTTGTAGCAGTAATTAATTTACAATAAGTGTACTGCAGTGAAGAACAATTTTTAATACAGTTTGCTTTTTTCCCTATTTTGTACTGTTTTATTGTGTTTATTAAGTCGTTAACATTAAAATACTTAGTTTGAAGGTTAAAATGCTATACATAAATAAACCAACACATCTAGAGCCCTTATAGGTGAAAAAATAATTTTGGCCAGGTTTTCGCGTCAGTGGGGTACTGTGCGTCGCAACGAGTTAAACGAAATCTGGACTCTGCGTAAGGCGTGGTGCGCGGACAGGTCTTCTTGGTTTCAAATTCGCTTCTTTAATCTGTTTCTAACATTGTTTTTATAATTTTCTTTAGTTAAATATATATAGTATATATAGTAGGCCCTTAAAGCATACCAAATTTGATATGGTTAGAACTATTATTTCAAAAGTTTCGAAAAAAATGTTCCTCTAATTTATTTGAGCAGTGTAATTCTTTGCCTCTATGGAAACACCAGAAAAAAAAAACGAAAAACAATTTGTCACAATAAATTTATTTATAATCTAATATATTTACAAGGTACACCTAACAATATATTAAAGTCCATCTTATCTTAACCTAATTTATCCATGTTCGACGTATAAAAAGTGAAAAAAAGGCAGAAATAGAGAGATAAAGAAAGAAAGACAGACAGACAGATAGAAAGAAACTAAGAAGAAACGCTCTTCTCCCCTGTTTAAGGTGCAAGAAGTAGATTGAGTATACATGGCAGTGTATTCTTACAGCTTTGTGTACAAAAAAATATGAAAAAAAAATAAATAATTTACACTTTAACACAACCAACATCAAATTGGAAATTATCTCTTAGCAGCTGGAGGAGCTTCGGTATGTTGACTGCAGCTTTCAACATTTTCAGGCCAATCGCAAACATTTTGATCAGGGTTGAAAACCAGCTTGAGAGGACATGGCATGTGATGTTTTCTGTCTCCCTCACACATCCAGTACCTTGTGCAGTCATTCTTATCGGGATGGTAGCTTATATGACCTTCCTGTTCATCACAGGTGATCTCATTTGCTGAAAAATTAAACAAACAACATTCAGTTTTCATCAGTTTTGGAGAAAATGAGTCAAGATTTCTACATAACATAAGTGACTATCAAAATTTTCTGCCCCTAGGTGTAAAAATGTACCCTATTTTAGCAGTTTTTAATAAACGCTTGTCTTTCCAATTTTTTTTCTCTTAAACAGCTTGCCCTAAAAAATTCAAATTTACACAGAGTATAACTCAAGGTCTTGTCTACAAATTGGCATTTGTATTTTCCTAATTTTCACCCTACATTGTAAATGCATTATTTTTCGTAATTATTTCCTCAATATTTCATAAAAATCAGCGTTAAAAATCGAATCACAAAAAGTCCCGCCAAAACGATACTTTCTGTTGTGTGACGTCACCCGATAGTAGATGTCAAATCGGCCCATATGGTCTGTCAGCATCGGCATCGTCGCCGTTTGGTAATTGTGTTGTATGATGTGTTGTTTTCACAATTTCTACATAAAAATGGAATATAAATGGTGTATAAATCCACAATGCAGAAATACGTCAAGAAAAACTCCGGATAAACTATTTGTAGCTGTTCCGCAAGATTTGAAACTGCGAAGAAAGTGGTTGGCTCGTAGAAATCCAAATGAAATAAATAGCGGCCAATACAAGTATTTTTTGTTGTGAAGATTACTTCGACATAAGTAAAACTGACTAGAATAAGTTATCTATCGTATTTTCGAACCAGGTATTATCTGATCTGACAGCTTAAGGTTAGGGCTATCCTAACCTACAAAGTTATGCTTACATGGCACTTTCGTGCTATTAAATTCAAACGGGAGAAGCATAAGAGCGCGTTCGGATAACCCGGTTTGTACGGTGAGAGTGACGCGCTGCATAATAGGCGGACTAACGTCATACGGCGTTTATCTGCATATAACAGAGAGACAGCCCACCCAGGTTATCTGAGCATTGCTCTCCCCATACCCTACCCTGACAAACCGAACGCGCTATAAGCGTACTAACGAATGACGTCCCTGGAGACTGAGCCAATTACAGAGCGTTTTCAATCACGTGATAGGACCTGAATAAAATTGAATTTTAATTTTGGTTTTTAATAGAAATAAAGCATTTTTTTTTGAAAAGTAATAAGAAATAGTTTTCTTAAACTGTAATCTATTAGGATGACTATAATACAAGCCATATTTTTAATACAGTCAAATATCCTATTGAATTTGCAGGTTAGAAATGGTGGAGTTTTTGTTTAATGAAAGAATAGTTTGCAAGTGTACAGCGAAGAGCTGTAAACATGTTTTTTTTTTGTTTTTAACGCATTTTGAATCAACAGCAGCAATCAAATTTAATATTATCAGGTAGCAGCAAACAAATAAAATAACAAAAGAAATTATTTTTTCTCAAACTCCAATAATATGCACAACAGGTTGAGTGTGGGTAAAATCAAGATTATATAAAAACTCATTAAATCCATTAATAAACCTCAACTAATGGACCACTATGAATTTTACCACATTGAAAAAACCAAGAGAGAAAAAGGTAACAAACTCCTGAATGAGATTACAACAATGCACGGCTTTCAATTATACCGAATTCATATCAATAATGTTTGACTGGCGCCTACCTCCTACAAATATCAATTCCATTGATAACTAATTTCTTGTGTAACTGCGTTGCGTGCGTACGTGTTTTGCAAGTCTTCAGCAAAAATGCTGAAGTATTATTCCAAGGAAGTAATACATTAATGATCAATGTCAGAAATTTCTTTCTCAATTAACTATAGCACAGCTGTTGCATCTGTCAAAAATCACTATCAAGAGAATGTACTTCTATTAGATTTGATAGAAAAAAAAAATCAGATGCAATGAAGTAAAGTTATTGTGGTTATCTGCACAATACATTTAAAATTAAAGATATGTTAAATTTATGCAACGAAGCACGGCATCAAAAGAGATATGGCAAGATTGTGTTGCATAATATTGTAATAGGTTGATATTGGCGGCAAACGGAAATGGCCATATTCTCAAACAGTGGTTTGCAGGAAGCATTGCGGTCGACACGAGGGGTTCGACCAAAGGTTTAAGCGAACGACGCGTCCTTCTTATTTTAGCCATCATGGGTTAAAGACGTGTTTTCTTAAGAGCAGGGGCTCTATAAGATAACTGTGGTGTCTCGTGTTTCTTGTGCTCAACCGAAATAATAAGGTATTTATTCGTTGTCTGTACTTGCTGATTTGTCCATCTCTGCCAAATTAAGAATATCAATATTGTTTAGAGGTAACTAATTTTCATGTAAGCAGCTCTGCATTGTTATATATATTTTTGTTAATACATTTTATTGTGGTTTTCTTCGGCATATTCATTTTAGAATAATATAAACCTGTTCCTTTTATAGTAAAGTATTTAGCCTTGCATATAGTGATTGATAATTCGTGAGTTCAAACGTCTCTGACAAAGTCTCAGAGAAAGAACTCACGATTTGAAGCCTCCGTAAGAGAGAGACAATTAATTCACGCTACCGTAATATTAATTAAGATTGCGTTGTTTAAGTCAGCTAGGGTCGAACAGCCGTTATATTGAAAATGGCGGTGGTCAACATGGGGTTTTTAAGGTTAGGTAGTTGAGCAAAGCCCTAACAGGGCCCCCTTCAGTTTAGAGTTGATTAAAGTATAATAATAAATATTGAGAAGGGTGTCCGCCCCATCACAATATCATCAACGACTGATTTTCGGCAGAAATAATATTGCGATGTAATAATAAATCACAGAACAGAATATGTATACAATTACAAAAATAAAGAAAAAAAATCACGTATGGTAATTTAAAAAATAAAACCGAACGAGAAAATGACAAAAATATTGAATACGGTCCTGAGAGTTGATCGTTTGAAATCGTCGCGCGAAGGCTTGCATCGCTTCCCGCCCGTAATCCCCTTTCCCCGAGGGGAACCATCCTGCGCACAGAATCGATTACATTCATTTCACTCTTAAAAATTGCCAAATAACTTTAATGTTATTATACAACAATGGATGAGTATCACAATAAATAAGGATTGTTTACGTGCTAACTGCGTTGGCCTGCTATTGTTTGCTTCTGAGATATCCGCACTAGGGTGGTTCAAAAATGCATTGCAAAAATTTTTGTGATGATAGAAAGCAACGATCCCCCAAATCGTTTCCAAATCAAAAAAAAAAGTGGACACGTATTTATTTTTTTCTCGAAATTTTGATTTTTAATGGTACCTATCGATGCATCAAATTTACATAAGAAAATGCATGGGAAAAAGACATTTTTTGGCATTTTTCGAATAATTCTTCGGGGTTTGGGAAAACTTAAGATTAAAGTTATAGGACTTGTAGAGGACTTTCCAAAGAAGAATTTGAGCTATTATACATATGGCTTTGACGCCCCCAACCCACCCCCACAGTGCCCTGAAAACTACGCTTAAATGAAAAATGTACATTCTTCAGAAAATTTACCGTTCTAATCACTTCATTTTCTTTTTTCTCATAGAAATCATTACTATAAGTCTAGTTGAATGTTTATAAACATTTGTCAGGTAATCTCCATTTGTTTAAACAAATTCCATTTGTTTAAATAATTCGCTTTTCTCGAAACTCCGTCGGACATCTGTTTTCTGAGTTCGAAATGGCAGTTTATTATCTTAGAGTCATATTATTCATTAAACAAATTCTTCCTATTGGTTAAACTATCAATGATTATTAATTTTCAACTGTTGTTCTAATTATGGTAGAACTCAGGTTTTTTGTGAAATTAACTTATAAATTTCATGTTCGTGGTATCTTGCCTATGTTATTAGCTAATAAACCCATATTTGTTTAAACAAATTCCATTTGTTTAAACATTTTTTTTTTGCAATTCTAGCATTCATTTTTTTAGATCGGTCTGGTCAACTGTTATTGTCAAGTGACATCATTTATATTTTGGGATAATTTCCATTGTTTAAATAATAAAATATTATTCAAATGCATAATGGTGATATACAGGTGGTATGTAAATTTTAAAATAAATTAAAAATTACAGCCACAACCTGGATTTGAACCAGGGACATGGGACATGGTTCAAATTATTATTAAGTAAAATATTATTCGTTTTCAATATCATTTATTCGAAAAAATTGAATTTATTTAAAATCCTTTTTTCGGGAAGTTACATTTCTTTTAAAAATTTTAAATTTTCTACCATAATTAGAAAAAAGTTGAAAATGAATAATAATTTATTGTTTAAATAATAGGAGATTTTTTTTAAATGAATAATGTCACTCTAAGATAATAAACTGCCATTTCGAACTCAGAAAACAGAATTCAGACGGATTTTCGAGAAAAATGAATTATTAAAACACCTACAAATTTGTTAAAATAAATGGAAATTAACTGACAAGTGTTTATAGGCATCCCACTAGACTTATAATAATGAGAAAAAATGAGAAAAATGAGAAAAAAAGAGAATAAAATAATTAGAAGGGTCAATTTTCTGAAGAATCTACACTTTTTCATTTAAGGGTAGTTTTCAGGGCACTGTGGGGGTTGGTTGGGGGCATCAAATCCATATGTATGATAGGTCAAATTCTTCCTTGGAACAGACTTTATTACATACAAAATCAAGAAAATAAAAACGCCAATCTATCCTCTAAGTGCAGGCTGACCAAAAATTAAAATTTTTTGACAATCATGCTATGTAGAAATGATTCAGAGTATAACACACTTTATTTCAATTTTTTTTGTTCAGTCGTTGCAGAGTTACACACCTCCAAACATAGGGCTCAATACTTTTCCAACCGATAGTAGTCTGAATTTTTTTTTAGAGAAACAAAGGAAAAACAACAACAAAAACATACGATCTTTCGTGGTGTACTGTCCAATAGGCGCTGAGCTCTCATACGGTCCATTATACTCCAATCTAACCTTGTACCCATCCAGCTCTTGCTTCATGGCATTGATCAGGGGATATTTACCCCCTCCACAACTTCCCCTGAAGTCGTCCATGTCCAACGACCAAATCATAATCCCACCAAAGCCTTCTTCCTTCAACCAGGCAATCTTGGTCTTCAAACTCCTCTCATCATCAAAACCAACCCATTGGTTCTCCTTGTAAGCAAAAGGAACCTGTTGCTCATTATCCCAGACTAAGATAGGCTTATCATCGTCATTCAAGAAGTCGCAAACCTCATAGTAACTCATGAAACCAGCCTCGTTCGTGAATTGCCCAGGGGTACCACCACCAGAAGCTGGGGCACCAATATCAAAGTTGGAGATGTTCACCAACTCGAAACTCCGACCATAAGTTGGCATACCAATCATCAGTTTCTCCTTGGGTGCTCCTTGTTTGACCCATTCCCTGGCTGAGTAGTCAACAGTTAGTTTCTTCTGGTAGCTAGTGGCACCTTCCAGAGGGAATAGTGGAGAATTGTGCCCGACGGTCCTCTCCCATTGTCCGTGGAAGTCGTAGGTCATCACGTTGATGAAGTCTAGATACTTTGAGATCTCTGGAACGTCATACCCAGCTGCTATGGCTTCAAAAGACGCTGGGACTGCAGCTGTGAGCAACAAACGAGGTTGCCCACTGGTCTTGGCTTCTCCCTCAAAAGCAGTCCTCAACTCCCTTAACAAATTCACATAAGCCTCTCTGTCATCAGCTCCTCTTGGGTACTCCCAATCCACATCCAAACCATTAAACTTGTAATCCCTCAAGAACTCGATGGCATCATAAACGAATTGGTTCATTCGAAAGACATTACTCGTTAATTCTTTAAACGGTGTTGAACCAAAGGCCCAACCTCCAATGGCCAAGAGGACCTTGAGGTCTGGATTCTTTTCTCTTAAGGCAATAACGCGTTCGTACATATCCTCATCTTTGTCATCAGCTTCTGCAAGCTTGTGGTCCTTAAGTGTGGCAAATGCATAGATGACGTGTGTGCATAGTTTAGCGTCTATGTCTTCTGGGGCGAATCTACCAGCGCTTGGGCGTTTCTGGGACCACTTGGTCATGTAGCAGAGCATCTGTGGTTTCCTCACTGGAAGGAAGGGAATGAGAAAAAGGTGTTAGGAAGCCTGTTGATGTAAAATGGAGGAAACGTACCGTTTTTGGGTAGTCTCAAGCTGGTCTTCTTCTTGCTTGGTTTGCGAACCCTCTGGACTGTTTTGACCTTGACAGGAGCTGGTTTTTCCTCTTGTTCTTCCTCCTCTTCTTCTTCTTCTGTTTCGTTGGGACCAGCGATGGCTGCCCAGTCCATGTCTTTGGCGTCTTTGCCTCTGGAGATGCCGCGGAGTTCCTCTCTATAGAACAAGATATTTCATTTGTTAGTCGGCCTAAATGGCGTAAAAACATGTCTAGGAAAAAATTACCGGACACCTAAATAATTTTCCAATTAAACAATTTCAAAAAATGTTTCAAGTAAAAGTTGTTTTGTTTTACACAATCTATCGTTTAAATATATTTTTATTATACAGGGTGTTCATTTTATTCTGGCTATCTCGTAACCTTCCCTTTTTCAAATAGAACATCTTGTATTACTTTACATTTTTTTTTAATTCTAAGATTAATTCTAAGAATCTTATGTATAATTTTTTTATAGAATGCCTTATTTTTGAGTTATGATCAATTAATCAAAATAGACGAAATTACCTAAATAATTCTCCAACTGAGAAAAAAATTTGTGTTTAAACAAACTATTGTTTATTCTGGAAATTTGGTAACATACATTTTTTTAATTCTAAGATTAATTCTTTTATAGACATCATTTTTTTTAAATGCAATACTGTCATTTTTTAGTTATAAGCAATTAATCAAAATTCCTGGACCTCAAATTAAGAATATTTTCCCACATACATACACATTTATTTAATTTGCCAGCTTGAATATTTAATTTATTATGCTATTTCATAGTTTAGTTATTTTTTCTTGATTTTTTTTTATTTTTTTATCCGTTAATGATCGTTTAATCATAACTCAAAGATGATACATTTTATAAATTAATGATTCTTACAAACTCTTAGAATTAAATTTTTTTAAATGTACAGGGCGTTCTATTAGAAAAAGAAAAGTTTACCAAATTTTCAGAATAAAATGAACATCCGTATGTTGAAAATATATAGCTTGTTTAAAACCAAAAAACTTTTGTTTGAATTTTTCTTTGAAAATCTTTACGGTTAAAGAATTACTAAGGTGTTCCGGCAATGTATAATCATGTATAATCCGCCATTTTGAACTTATCTGACAAAATCTGAAAATCTGACATGACAATTTTAATTATCAATCTTCAAATATTACGGGAAATAAGTTTCATGCAAATCCTACATCACAATAAAAATATTATTTAAATGCTTTAAATAAACAAGTATTGTTAAAAATATAAGCTGTTTTTCCGTCGAGTTCAAAGACAGTACATGTCCATGATAATTGTTTTAATCATAGCTCTGCTTTTAATCAAATATAAATAGAATATGTAGTACATTTAATTCCCTGTGAACTACTTTATATTTTGTCTATTGGCACAAAATAGCTAACTGCTATACTTTTCAAGATATTGCACCAACAAAATTATTTTGTTAATTTTCTCAGAACTCACTTTTTGAACTTGTAGTGTTTTCGAACCGACCGGATTCATTTGATAAATCAACAAATAAATTTTTGTTTGCAAATCTTCATTTAAAAATTCTTTGGGTATCCGGTTTTGTTAAGTTAATAGCATCGTTAGATCTGGTGTCTACTTAGATAATATAATCCTTAATTAAAAAAAAAAAAAACAAAGAATTTTAGTCCAACAACAGTACTGGAAGTATTAGAATTTTCAATTTAATACGTTGCAAAAATAAAAAAAAATGTTAAGTTGTTTTGATACCCAGTATATTATTCGTCTAAGCAAATTAAACTGTGAGATTAATATTTTATAAATAAGTCAACGCTTAAAAATTCCTAGAGTATAAAAATGTTATTTCGATTCGAAACATCGTAGGTACATGTGCACTTACAAAACACATTTCAAATTCTCGAAGCGGACCGGCCGGCTGGACAAAAACGTGTTCTATTACGGCTGTAAAATAACTACGCCGAATGTTCCTCGAATATTTGACGCAAACATACTCATACCGTCAATGCTCCACAGAAAAATAAATTTTTCTTGTCGAAAGAAATTGTTTTCGAGGCATAGTACGAGATGTCTTTTTATATTTCAATTTCGACAAGGAAATAATATCCTCGTACGAAGTATACACATGTTTGTTTTGCTGCATTACTAACGCGTTTCGGAAAATATAATAATATAAAATGAATAAGGAATTTAGTCGAATTTTATATGATTATCAAATATGTAGGTGTATTTTTATGCGTTTTATTTTCTAATTTCGGTATTTCCCGTCATTTTTGGGGGTTATCTTTATAACACGAGAAATTTTTTTTTACAGGTTATAATTTCGAAGATTCCAGCATGATTTTAAAGGAATTCGGAGGGCTACAGCACACAAAGTAAGTATTTAGTATCTTGTCTACTAGCATCCCGTCAATATTACAGTCACAACATGAAAATAAAACCTAAAATCCCAAACATAACCTATAAAAATATCTATTAGTAATCTCAAACAAAACAACTGCATGAATCAAGTGACAACCGCGAGCGATAGTTCGGCGTTTTGCCGATAGGTGCTTCCGTGTTGTCATACTACAGCTTTTCTTGTACAGCGTCGTGTTTTTGCCTTTTTTTCGGTAAAAAAAAAACAGAAATTGTACGGGAAACTATTCGAAAATGTTGCGCTAGGGTTTCTTATAAATTTCCCATAGTTATTTCGAACGGATAGGTAGTTATTTTGCCGAGATGCGGCAGTGCGAAGGTACACTATACAGGGTTAGTTATTAATATCCCGGCGGGCGATAGTTAATAAATCGTTTGAGAAAGAACAAAATATTTTATACAAAAGTTGTTTGACTCGCCATTTTCTATAACTTAAAATTATTGTCATATAGGTGCGACGGAAAGTATGTACATTTTTTTAAATGGAACGTCCTGTATATTTTATTACATTATGAGTACTACTAAATTTGTTTATCCAACCGTGCATGTTGCTAAGTCACAACGTTAATAGTTCGAGAGATATTCAACTGTTTTTCCAAAATATGCCCGTTACAGGATCTTTTTAAAAACTATGTAAAAACGACAATTTGGCTGATTTAGCCTTTATACTATCTGAGACAATAGTCGAAGCCAGTAGGTAGATGATATTATCCAAAGATATTAGATACACTATACAGGATGTTCATTGAACTTAGTAAATTTTGATGTTCTTCAAATGGCTTTTTCTCTAGTTTTTTAAATGGAACACCCTGTATAATATGCGTTGGCTGTAATAGCCCTTTATTTCGCTCCAAGTTCCATCTAGTACGTCATACACGAAATGTTACTATTTTTTGTGATATTTGCAATTTATCGAAAATGTAATGCAATTGTAAATTTTAATATTGCTGTGAATAAGGTATTTGGTAGTTTGATGTAAAGTCTTCAAGTGGCGATAGAAGAGATAATTTAGAAACGATTTAACCAGCTTGATCCTTATACAAAGTATTACCGTTATCAACATATTAATAATTTTATATGTAATTTTGTCAGTATATTTTGCTGTGTAGCGTATGGCAACCGAACACGCGATATAAAAGTTTCAAATTACTGCTAAAGTAAAACCTAAACCCTGTACTTTTAACTATCGTGAAAATTTGTTGACTTGAGTGTTGAAAATCAAATTTTCTTTGATGTGGTTTATGTACAGTCATGGAAATAAGTAAGTTCGTATCGCTATCGCAGGATTTGAAAATAGTATGTCGGTTACTGTGTTCCTGTGTTACTGTGTTCGTGTACTGTTCTACCTCGACCCGGCCGGTTCGCAAAAAGTTGTCCGTCACGAGGTGGTTTTTCGATGGATGTAATGTAACGGGATTTAGTTTACTTTTAGCGTGTCCGACCTTTTCCTTAATGTGATATCTTCAATGCAATGTAATAAATGAAATATGATCACTACAGTTAAGTTTACGAGTAGGTAATGCATTTAATTAAATATAGAATTACTTTTATAATAATATAAATAAACATGAAATTTGATAATATGATACGAAAAGCTCATTTTAAGATATTGCGTAATATCATGACACATTATATAAATTTATGTTAACTAATACACATATTAATTACGCAAGTAAATGCCTACTTTCTAGAAAAAAAACACAAAACATTTTGGTATTTTCTTTTGTTCATTTGTTAAGACAAATTATTAAAATTTTACTTATAATTAATAATTTTTTATTGTTGTAATATATATTTATTGTGTTTCATTTTTGGTTTTGCATTGTTTGATAACTAATTAATTTTTCTTTTTTTGTTAATATTTCAAAGAGCTCTGCAGAAGTTTTATTGTAATATAGTTCCAGTTCAATAGGCACACATTTTCCATTTACCATATATATTAGCTGGAACATTATTGGAAATTTTATTTCTAAGTTTGTTTTCTAAATAAATTAAGAGGCGTGCATTAACAACGATAATAAGTTAAAAATAATATTTTGACTTATGAATTGTGTACTGTAAGGTTAGCTAAAATGCATATACATTTAAAATGAAGGTCTTTTTAATTTCCAAACAATACAAACTATAACTGAAAATGTTTAACGACATACTTTGTCAAAGTAATATTATAAGTTAATAATATGGTAACGTACAGGCGGGATGTAAATTTTAAATATATCAAAAATTACAGCCACAACCTGGATTTGAACCAAGGCCCTTTGCGTCGCTAGCACAATGTCAATAGCTCAGATGGGAGAGCATTGTGCTAGCGACGCAAAGGTCCCTGGTTCAAATCGTCAAGTTGTTGGTTTCTCTTACGTATAGCTTTTATTGCATATGATTGTGCGTAATTAATATGCAATAAAAGCTATACGTAAGAGAAACCAACAACTTTTCTTTCTGAAGCGTCTCCTTCTGGGAAATTATATACCCGTTACCAACACAATTTATACTCATCCCAGGTCAAATTTGATGAAATAATTTTTATGTTGTATAAATGTTCTTTTAGATGGTCGTATATTTTGGTTTATTTTTTTTTTAAAATAATAATTATAACATATTTACATTCCATCACAATTCGTCGAAAATTTAGAGCTGGCTTCCAAAAATTTTTGTAAATTAGTGATATACATAATTGTCATTATTTTCAGTTGTCAGATAATTGAAACATATTGCTGTAAAGTAAATACAAAATAATAATATAAAAAAATAGTAATGATACATTCATGCTATACAAAATACATACTCCTTTCTGTTTATTAAGTTAAACACTGCAAAATATCGTTGAAGCTAAATATCTCGAAAACGCCAGTAAGTCACAATTAACAAATTACCATAAAGACAAATTTAAAGCAATTTAATTTTAATTAATTTCTATTTTGTGAATAAATATCAATACATATGTCAGTTCTAAAATAACCTGAAAAGTAAAAATATTGACAACAACAAATTGATTTTTGTATTTATTAACACAAAAAAAAGCTATTAGATGCAATAAGGTTGTAAGTATAATTTGTTGTGTTGTATGCAATATCTTGAAATGAGATTTTCATTTCATGTAATCGAAAACTTTTATATTTATTAATATAAAATTAACGTCATATTTAATAAAAACACAGTTACATTGCAATGTAGGAATTACATTAATTAATTACACATTAAGCTAATAAATAGAAACATATAAATCATTATAAACCAATTCAAAGCATTCGAACAAGGTTTCGCAAATAATAAATTTCCGATATACGAGTTGAAGCGTAAGCGGACAATTGTTTGCAGTTAGCGGCCGAGCGGTCGACCAGAATAACAAAAAACTTGTACTTGGATGTATCATCGACACACTGCTAAAATATTTATAGAACTTACTTAATTCCAAGAGTGTACTCACACACAAAAACCAAATATGCAACAAAAACAAACTGATAGGCATCTTTAGATTCAGATTTTCAACGTAGCAAAAAAATCTATTAAAAACACTTCCAAATAACCCATTTTCCATTCACATCATCAATATTACCCATACTATCATTCATATTATCCGAATTTTGAATAGTCTATCCAGAAAAATAACCTATTTTAAACCAATTAACAATAGTAAGTAGATATTGTTAGTTATTTTTTGTACTGAATACAAATCCGTTCTCAAACGTAGCTCATCACGACAGGTTTTAGCGTTCTGTTTGTTTTTGTGTATGAGCACACATAGTATTACAATGAAACGTCTCCGCACAATTTTCACACAAGTGAACTATTTTTCACGATAGTCGTCCTGGTCCTTCTGGTTTACTTCGGACCCCAACTGAAGTTACTAGGTCTTCAGGTTCGCTCGCTGTACGTTTGTAAAAATTGCAAAACATACTTATAAAGCTGTGTAATACCTTGATAACCGTAATACTTTTTATATGAATAAATCTAGTTAAATAGGTTCTAAATGACTTATTCTATAACCCTTTCAATATTTTACATCATGCTACCCAGAACACTGTATACAGAGCAATATTAAGGTACTAAATAGCATTTTTCTCTTTAAATTGCAAATATCACAAAACTAGTAAAAATAGATATACGATATAGTGAATATAAATTACAAAGAACTTAAGGGACATTTCAATTAGCAAATAATATACAGGCTGTTCCATTTAAAAATGTCAAGAAGAAGCCATTTAAAAATGTTTAAAAAGTAGTGCATTCTACGATCACCCTGTGTAGCGGATCTAATTTTTCACGACATCAGCATCTAGCTATGGGTTTAGTTATTATGTGACAAAATTTGTAAGACAATATTTGCAAAAATGAGTGTTAACATAGTTTTTAAGAAAGGCCTGCAATTGCCTCAGAAACTATTTACTTTACACAGGTACAACTTACACAGTTGGAAAGACAACTTCCTTAGTACTCATAATATGGTATTATATACAGGGGCGTTCCATTAAAAAAAAAATGTACTGACTTTACGTAACGCCTGCATAAATAACACCCTGTATAAATGAAAATAATTTTACGTTATAGAAACTAATAACTCACATTGTATGTGGGTCATTCTTTTACAAATCGTACACCTTTTATGACGTCACATTTTAGATTAGGCTTAAACTTTTTTTATACATTTTATGCACTAAACAAGGATATATCTGTATCACGATTTAGTCGAAAAAAAAATTATTTTCAGAGATATGAAAGTTTTAAGTTTGGATTATTTACGATAATTTGCCAAACCTTGCCATATTCAAAATTCAATATCTTTGGTTCTAGTAATCGTATGGGACCCATTTTTGTTTTATTTTAAAGGTTGAAATATTTGCTAGATAACTGCGTATAATCATTATTTTAATTTATATATGTAAAAAAATTAAAAACAATTGAATTTTTTTAATAATTATTACATAGTCGCCCCCACAATGGATATAATCGCAAAAATATAGGTACATAATATCCGCTACACTTTTACCTACAAAACCCATTTTTTCCTAGGATGGAGTCTCTCATAGTTCAAAAGATATTAAATTTTTTCTAAAGTGACCCACGCGCGGCGTGTCGAAACTCGATAAAAAAACGCAGCAAGCGACTACTTCAGGCGTGTACGCGACGTTCTTGAACGTCTCGCAGACAGCAGGCTGGTCCAACATGCTAGTGCAGTTTGTTTTTTTAGGAACGGAGTGAGTGGAAGTGCTTATTTATTACGTGATAAAAATATTTATTTATTAAACGCCTTTAAAAACTGCCGAACCGTATCAAACGTTCTAAATTTCGAACCGACAGATGTTTCAATCCATTCAATTTGTCTCCACATCCAAATATAAAAAGAATGAGGCTCTCAGAAAAGTAATAAAATACCAATTATTGGCATTAAATATACCTATAACATCTTGGTCACTTCAACAAAGAATTTGTAACTCATGCCGGTTTAAATTATCTAAAATCAAGAAAGATAAAACAGTTTGTATATAGTTATTTAACCAACAAGTATATTAAAAAGAGCGATTATTGATCGAGACTAACGCACGAGCGATTAGCGAGTGCGTTAATTGTCCAGATCATTAATCGCCGTTTAATATTCGAGTTGGTTACAAATTTTTTTCGTCAATAGTATTCTTCTGGCGGCGTCTACATAGATTTTATTCGTCGATGTCGTTTGAGAATATATGACCATTTATGTAAGTCGTTTGATTGGCTATAACAAATCATGCATTAAAAGAAATCGTGCATTTGTAGAGCTTTTTAATAATTGATTTTCTATTTAGTAAATATACTCATAAATAAACGATCAACGGAAATATATTATATTTTTCGTCGATCGTTTATTTATGAGTTTGTTTAGTGAATAGAAAATCCTGTATTTAAAAAGCTCTATCAATGCACGATTTATATGTTTTTTTTCTTACATCGGTTTGTACTTGAATCCTCATTATATTTGCCAATGAAAATAAAATAACAAAAAGAGCTTAAAACATGCATTTAGTTTTATTCTCATACTCATATCAACTATCATTAGAAAATTTTAATTATTTTAGTATTTTAGTATTTATTATTTTAAATGTTCAAACGCCTCTCGTGTGCGACGCTAGCAGCGAATCAGTTTGTGGATTGTATTTTTATTATTTTCAGTGCTTTGCTTGCAAACACACGCAAAAATGGTGCTTGACTCACGTCAGATAAAATTTAATATCTTTTGAACTATAAGAGACTCCATCCTAGAAAAAAATGGATTTTGTAGATAAAAGTGTGGCGGATATTATATATATTTTTTCGATTATATCCATTGTGGGGGCGACTATGAAATAATTATTTAAAGAATTCAATTGTATTTAATTTTTTTTACATACTTACATAAATTAAAAAAATAATTGTACGCAGTTATTTAGCAAATATTTCAACCATTAAAATGAAAGAAAAATGCGTCCGATACGATTACTAGAACCAAAGATATTGAATTTTTAATATGGCAAGGTTTGGCAAATAATCGTAAATCATCCAAACTTTAAGCCTTCATTCTCTGAAAATAAATTTTTTTAAATGTTTTCCCGATACAGGTATCGACTAAAATTCCGAGAAAATACCATAAAAAAAGTTTGGTGTAATTTGAAAAAGTGAAATTTTTTTAACGAAATCCGTACCACTTGTAAAAGAACGACCCATGTTGGTTTATTAATTTCCATGATAAAAATTCACAAAATTAATTTATGCCAACAATTGAGATATTTGGCCCAAGTGTGCGTTGTGTGGGCAGTTTTCTCGAAACCATGTTTTCAAAAACGGTTAGCAGTACTACAGAACTCGAGTAATATTTATCCGATTGAGTTGAAATTTTGGCTATACCTTCTTAGATAGATTGTCTATAGAAATACACATGATTTTTGAGTTTGATATTCCGGTCAGCTTAGTCATAGTTAACGTCAAAATTATAGTTTGTCTTTTTGCCTACCTCATGGCACCTATCAGTGGATACTTGACGTTACCACCACACATGGTTCCAGTAAAGTCATCTTGGTCCAAACTCCACACCATGGCACCTCCAAAACCACCTTCCTTAATCCATTTCATCTTATAACGAATAGCCTTCTCGTCATCAAAACCAACCCACTGGTCACCTTGGACAGCGTATGGTACCTTCATCTCGTCATCCCAGTAGTACGTAGCACCGTTCTGCAGCATCTCACAAACCTTGAAAAACAAAAACACGTTTTGACCACTTCAAAACCAGCTTTGCCCAAAAACCACATACCTCATAATAAGCCAAGGACCCACTTTCCTTAGTATAAGTACCCTCCTTACCACCACCAGTAGCCGGTGAGTTGACACCGTATTTCTTGCTATTGCTCAACGTAAAGCTTCTTCCATAAGTTGGCATACCAATGATCAATTTCTCCTTAGGTGCTCCCAGCTTGACCCAAAGATTCGTAGCATGGTCAACGCTCAACTGCTTTCTCCATTCACTGTCTGTGCTGTGAGCGTATAATGGGGCGTTGTGGCCAGTTTCCCTCTCCCATTTTCCATGGAAATCATAAGCCATTAAGTTGATAAAGTCTAGATACGAAGACACTGCTGGAACATCGTAACCACCCTTGATATTATCAGGACCTACTGGAACAGCAGCTGTTAGCAGGAGACGTGGCTTCTTCAGTTCTTGAGCTTCAGCCTCAAAAGCTTCCCTGAGCTCCTTCAGGAGCAACACGTAGTTCTTCTTATCGTCTTGACCTTTAGGGTACTCCCAATCTATGTCTAAACCATCAAAACCTTTGGATCTTAGGTATGGTATAGCACTGTAGATGAAGGTCTGTCTTGCGTATCTACTCGAGCTCATGTCTTTAAACTTCTGGGTACCAAATGACCAACCACCTAAAGGAAAGGAAACTCAGTTTCAGATATTCAAATTAAAACCTAGGTCGTGTGTGGTATCATTGGATAGATATATTAAAATAAAACATCTCTTGGTGGAAAGGAATCTTTAGTCAAGATTTACGAAATAGACCATATGATATCAGATTATGGAGAAATTAATTTTTTTACAGTTGATTGTCAAAAAGTGACTAAAAGTTGATTCGCACTATACGGAACGTCACGTAACGTCAGAGGACGACAACGTCTCGTCAAAATATTGTTAAATGCATTTTGTATGGTATAGGGGTTTTTGTGAAAATCCGTTCCGACTGCGCCATGTTTGTTGAGCGGCAATCGCGATTAACTGGAAAACGCTTGTAGAATTTTGATTTTTAAGTTTGGATTTGGGTAGATAGACGTTTAAAGGATATTGTCTGAAAGTTTCAGTGAGAAATTATTAAAATTAAAAGAGTTATAGCCAGTGGCCGGACAAAAATGTGTGTCTCGCAGTGCTAGAAGTCGCCTAGCTATGAGTGTGCGTAGCGGGCACGCATCAGTCAATGACGACTTATGCGGTCGATTGGATTGATATCCATAGCCGCGAAGCGTCTGGCGGTCGGTAGTAAACCGAGTGAATTTAATATTAAATGTTTGTCGTAACTATGCAACACGTACCCACTGAAATATTTTACTCATTTCTTGGATATGCATTGAACGATTGTATTACTGCATATTTTACAAAATTATTTTCAGTAAAATTATTTCGCTTAGATGTTAAAATGTCTTTAAACCTTGAAAATGATCTTTCTACATCGCAGCTAGTCACAGGCGCAAAAGAATAAACCAACACCAAATTGGAATATTTTTGAGAAATTCCTTCATCCGTAATGCTTCGTAACCTTTCGTACAGGGATTCAATCCTTTGAAAACTGCTTGCAAGTTCAACATTTTGTTGTTCTAGAAACTTTATGGTTGGCAATACTTGCGCAAAATTTGTATCAATAAATTTTAATTGTTCATGCAAATCTTGTAATGCTAGTACTTTTTTGCAGTCTTTAATACTAACTGCTTCATCAGGCAAATTTAAGACGAAGGGTTTGATGATTTCAAAGTTTCTTGCATAAAAAATTGCCGCTTCTAATCATGTACCCCATCTCGTAATAACTGGTTGTGGTGGCAAAGGTAGATTAGGGCACTTTTCCTTGTAAAGAGACAATCTGGAAGGAGCTTTCAATAGAATTTTTTGCATGTGCTTATTAGTGTATTGACGTCTGGAAATTCTTCCCGAATAAATTCACAAATTCTATGAATAGCGTGTGCAAAACATGTCAAATGAAGAATATTTGAAAAATGTTGTTTAAGTAATTTTCCAACTGGCGTCATTTACTATTGTACATATCTCTTCAGCTTTGACGGTACAACGAAATTGAGTAGATATTAAATAGGGTTTATATAAGTCTTGCGGGCCCAACAATCCGACAACGACGTTGACCACATATCTACCCTTCATATCCGTAGGTTCATCTGCAGAAACCCAAATATATTTATCGGATACGTAATATTTTCTAATTGTGGATTCATCGGGTAAGTCTCGTCCAGTATACTTCTTGATAATTTTTTTAAAAACGGGATTATTAATCTTTGTGAAAGGTATATTAAGAGAAATAAATCTTTCACATAAATCATCAAAAAAGTTTTTAGTTGACGTTCCTGATACATTTTCCATGTATTTTTTTTTGTTTTTGCATGAGCCCGAAGACATTGTTTATTACGAATAATTAAATTCCGTGAGCAGAAATTGCAAACCACTTCCCCTTTGTTAACGAACGTGAAAGTATTGCCAAACTCAGCTAGCAAACAATTCATTGCAGGATTTTCAAACTAAGTACAACTATAGAAAAAATAATTCAACTCTAAGTATAAAACAGAACAACATATTCGAAATGGAAAATGAAAACAGATATTCACACAAAATTTCAAGAAACAACACAATTGAAAGAAACTGCTCAAATTATCTATCGACGAAGCGGAAATTTAAACAAGGCAAGCGACTGTACTCGATCAACGCCAAAGCAGGTATGTAGTGGTATGTACACTACATGAGCCGAAGCCAGACCGGCTAGCCGCTCGCGGCCCCACCAGCACGTGTCCTATGCACGACACTGGAAAATATACATTTTTGTCCGGCCACTTATAGAGAATTTTTGTGAAAATCCGTTCCGACTGCGCCATGTTTGTTAAGCAGAAATCGCGATTTACTCGAGAACCCTTGTAAAATTTTTATTTTTAAGTTTGGATTTGGGTAGATAGACGTTTAAAGGATAGTGTCAGAAAGCTTCAGTGAGAAATTATTAAAATTAAAAAAGTTATAGCCAATAAAGGCGGAGGTATCCGAGGGAGTTTGGAGAACGTTCTGTGAAAATTTTAGGAAAATCGGCTAAATTGGCCGAGGTATAGAGGTTTTTGTGAAAATCCGTTCCGACTGCGCCATGTTTGTTGAGCGGGAATCGCGATTTACTGGAAAACGCTTGTACAATTTTGATTTTTAAGTTTGGATTTGGGTAGATAAACGTTTAAAGGATATTGTCTGAAAGCTTCAGTGAGAAATTATTAAAATTAAAAGAGTTATAGCCAATAAAGGCGGAGGTATTCGAGATAGTTTGGAGAACGTTCTGTGAAAGTTTCAGGGAGATCGGCTTAAGATTGGCCGAGTTATAGGGATTTTTGTGAAAATCCGGCTGCGCCATGTTTGTTGAGACTTTTATACTCACCAACAGCCAGCAAGGTCTTCAGCTTAGGATTAGCTTTCTTGATGTTAAGAAGCCTGTCGTACAAACCAATCTTTCCATCTTTGGTATCATCATTGCTTTCGTATGATGATAATTTTCCTTTTTTGAGCCATCCGAACGCGAAGATGACATGGGTGCAAAGATCTGGGATGATGTCTTCTGGTGTGAACTTGCTGGTCTTTGGTCTGTATTGTGACCAGTTTGTATAGTAGCACACAACTTTGTAGCCATCTTTGTCCTTTTTGGTGGTTTTTGAAGAAGAAATAGCGTTGTCTGAGGTGTTCTTACTTGGCCTTTTTCTCGTTCTAAAGACGCTGACGCTTGCTGCTACTGATTGGTCTTTTGACTTTGAGGCAGCTGCTATAGGTCTTCTGCCTGATCTTCGTCTACCTCTGGTAACTGTAACAAAATGAAGAATTTTTAGGTAGAGGTTCTCATGCACAGACAGAAAATTTTGTTTAATTCAAATAATTATGAATTTTTTTAAATTATCTGTATTGTTAGTTGAGTTAAAATGCGATATTTTAAGGTTGCGATATATATTTTTTATTTATATTTTTCCACCACTGTTAAATACAACACCCTGTATCTAAAGTAGTAGATTCAGGTGAAAGAATATATCTAATAAACAAATATTAATAAATTAAATTGATAGCATAAAATAGATACATGTAAAATTAACAGTGAATGTGTTAATTGACAACAAGTGTGTTTGAAATGTAAATAGTTTTCTCTTTCAAATGTTGGTGACTTTTCATGCTATTAAGGAATAATAAGCGTGCTGGTGAAAGTTACTTGTGTGTTGTTTTTTCTGGCTCCTATAGAAGTATAAACATTCCTACTAGCTTTTACATTTGTATGTGTAAAAGTGTTAAGTAAACACAAAGAAACCTAGCAAAAGAATTATGAAGCTAACCGCATAGGTTATCTAATAAATTTGTTCATTACTTAATAAAGAATTAGCACTTCAGTTTAGAAAAGTTTTTTTACCAATATTTGACATTTCTTTTTAATTAAAATGGATATTTACATAATGAAATTTAAAATGTTAAAAGTACAACAAAATTAGGATTATATACAGGGTAAGTAACGACAGTCTCTAACGAAATTCTAATGTAAGTACTAACCTTAACCTAACTTAAACTAACTCTGTATACAGGGTGTTTGAAAGTATAATTTGCCATTTTTTTTTTAAATTACTTCTAAAGTAAACCCTAAACACTGCACTTTTAGATTAAACATCGCGAAAATTTGATTTCTGAAACTGTTGAACAAACAATGTTTTTTTCTGATAGGCTTTTTTAATTGCGTCTTTTTATTCATAGCAAAAAAAAACTATCGAAAACTTTGAATTAATTAACAATGACAGTGTCATTGTTAAAGAATTAAATTAGTATCCATATATATATATATATATATCTATTCATTATTAATTTGCATATTTTTAACTTTTGTGAACACAGCACATCGAAGGGTACTGATCAGCTGATTGAATGTTTTGTACTGAATGCGCATGACCATCAACAGTTAACCACTGTTGTTAACCGCATGATTCTTAACAAGTGGTTAGTTTTTCCAATATAGAATTCAAAACTTATTAGAGTCTTTAACAAAGTGGTTAACGAATACAAATGTACTGAATACAAATCTTCTAACATTTTGTAATAATTTGGGAACCGCACTGAGAGAAGAAAACAATTGTTTAGATTTAATAAAGTCGTTGTTTTCAAAATAGTGTGAAGGATGCCGATAGATGGAGCTTTAGTTTCTCGTCGTAAGAGGGGTCTCCTAGAGCAGCGTTGCTCAAACTTTTTAACATGGCGACCCAAGTAATTTGTTTGTACTGAAGACGCGACCCAATTATTATAAAAGTAGGTATTATTAGAGATGTTAAATTACCGCGGTGATTTACGGAGCGCATGTTAATCTTATCGGTGATATAACACCGTAATTTACCGATTACATATTACCCATATATTACCCCATAAGTTTAATATAGACTCCGGAAATTGCCACGATAATTTAACATCTCTGGGTATCACACTTCGAAATTTTCGGCATTAAATGTGTCGCTTGTTAAATAATAAATGATCGGTATTTTTTTAAAAAAACTTATATATTATAATTAATCTTTAGCAAAAAAATAATAACATATTCCCTGCGTAACTTATATCTAGTGGACTACGCAATTTGTGTTATATGTGTGCGTGGATGTGAAAAGGGACCAGTTGTCCGTTTCTAGTTACGCAGATAATCGCAAATAAAGTTAAACTTGTGCAAAATACACATTTTTGTTTTATTGGCTAATTACTCTCATTATTGTGTTTTTTATCAGATGTGTTCGTCTGAAACGCGTCTGCGGTTGGAAAAGCATGAAAAAATGCGTTTTTATTGCGAACGAAAAAGGGACCAGTTGTCGATATCACGCTACGCTCTAGCGCATTACGGTGTTGCCGCATACAGTGGCAGAAACAAATATCCGTATTATAGCAGTTTATAAACTTGTTTGTATAAAATATAATTACAAAGTTATATAATATTCCGGGACAATTACTACGCTTATATTAACTTCAGTTTTTTTTTTTGTTTGCTTGTTTGTCTATTTGATTGTTTGTCTGTTTGCTATGTACAAATCTTGTAATCGATATTATTTTTACTTCTCAGTGTCCAATCAAGTTAAAATTTTGCATGTGGACAGATTTCCGGTGACAATACAAGAAGCAATAAGAAAAATATGGAAGCATTTCCAAAATTGGAAAAAAATTTCAAAATTTGGAAAATATGTCCAATCGAGTTAAAATTTTGTATGTGGACAGATTGCCGGCGACAATGCTCGAAATAAATAAAATGACTAAAAAAAGGGAAAATTTGAAGAAAATTTTAAAAAATTGTAATTTTGTTTATAAAGCGTAGGTTTTAAAAAATGCACTTTTTATATAAATTTATTATGATTGTATTTCCATGTTTGTGTCCCTAGTTATGTTTATTTCTTATCATTAAACGTTTAAAATAATTTGATACTATCTGATTTATTTGAACTCCCAATTTGGATTTTTAACTGACATAAGTGTTGAAATCAGACAGCTGCATAATTATGTAACAGGAAATAGGATGACAAAAGTTGCAAATTCACGGTAATTTATTATGGTTGCCAGATTACACTCGGTGCCATTTTGAATTATAAACATCTAACATCAGATATTTGTTTTCTTCTGAATCCGACAGTTAATTACATGTTTAGTCGCCATATTGGATCCGCCATTTTGAATTTTATACATATGACAACAGATTAGGAATCCGCAACGTTCATATATCACATAATTTAATTTTGTATAAATCCGACACTTAATTACATGTTTGGTCGCCATATTAGATCCGCCATTTTGAATTCTAAAAATCTAAAAATAAATAAGATTTGGAATCAGAGGACCCCATAAACTCCTTACGAGAATGCTTAAGTCTTCTTAAGACTCGAGAGATGAAGATACCTAGCTTACACTATACATATTGTAGGCCCAGGCCAATGACGCTATAGATTAAAAAACCTATAAAACCCAAACGGAATAATGAAATAATAAATTCTACTAAAAATCTTGAAACTAATATCAAAATTGTTCCAAAAATGTTTGAGTCAGCGTAACTTCCAAATATGCGGGAAGTTATTAACTTTTAAACTTTGCAAAAGTTTGAAGCGTTATAGCGCAAAAGTTTAATTTTTGCACCTGCAACATAAATATTTTTTTTTCAATTTTTTTTTATGGTAATCGGCTTAAAATGTTGGAGTACCTTTGCCATAACTTATTCTATCTAAAAACACTCATAACTCAATTTCGGTCAACTGGTCCCTTTTCATATCCAGGCACACATATCATCGTCGAAAATACACTTTCTGCCGATACGTTGTCGCAAACGGAAGCAATAATTTAATCGATTTTTCGGACAAAATTCTGAACATTTAACATGAGTTTAGCTTTCTTTAAATCTTATTTACAATCCTCTGTCTGTTGATCAGCCGTTGTTCTTCCTCTAAAGTTAAATTATTTGAAGTATCGTCTTTGAAGCGGCTTATTATCTACATATTTCCCAAACAAATATCTTTGGGTGGAAAAAATTTATAAGCTGTTCTTTAATAAGTAGCCTTTATATCACCTCTTTGCATAATGTAAGTTTCTTGTTTAGTTATTATTTTGTCCTCCACTATCTGTGTAAATGATGGAAACACATCAAAGTTATTTTCGTGTTTGACATTCTTCGCCCTGAATTCCAGTTTTTACAGGCTTCTATTTTATTAATTTTGTTATTCAAAATAAATGGTTTTTCTGTTAACCCTGCAGAGATCGTCGTTCATAAGCGAAAATATATTGGCTAAGTACGCCACCTTAGCGAGCAGCAAATGAGTTTCAAAATATTCAGTGATGACTTCTGTTCTCTTAAAAATAATTCAATTTACACTCGAAGTTCGAACAATCGTGTCAAAACTTGTCTTCTTAAAAGCCATCTGATATGTGAATAACAATAGCCCCTATTCATGGGCTGAAGCAATTTTGTCAAACATTCTACGGGTTTTTATACCAGTCTTTCAGATATAGTTCACTATTTGTACCTTATTGTTAATGAGCTACTAAGCCCTTGTTCGTCATTTCCGCAGCCCCATCAGAATACATGCTTTTTTTTGTTGCAAAATAAGAATTGATACTTCTAAATATTTCTTCGGATGTTGTTCTGGCTTCCAATTTTAAACAACATAATTCCACATGTACTTGTTTGGCTGTATATTCAATATATCTGACGTACACTAATAATATTGCGTCATTTGAAACGTTTGTTGATTCATCCAGTAATTTTAGATTTCTGTGTATTTTCTACTAATTGCAATTTAATATCATAAGACTAGTCTTCCATTCAGCGACTAACCGTATCATTTGACATGGGTATAGCACTAATTTTTATTTAAAATTCCTTGCCAGACAATTCTCTGCAGATATCTTTCATGCAAGGCTTTAACAATGTTTCTCCAAATATGAACACGTCAATATTTGATTCAAATTAGATTTACTTGTTTTTCTTTTATAGCGTTTTATTCAAAATAAATCCTTGGGTTTACTTTTTATTGATTGTGATTTGATTCTAAATGTCTCATTAGTTTATTAGTAGTTGTGATTAGTAGCTTCATTAAAGTGTTGACCAACACATTTCCACAGATTACACACTGTGGTAAATCTATTCCATGTTCTCTGTTAAATGTAAATCCGCATGTAATATTTTTTTTCTGGATAGCTATAAGTCAAATTTGATATAGGACTCTTCTATCAGTTTTTTGCTACTGGTTTGCTTGTACTGGGACCTGTGACTTTCACATTATTGGGCTAGTGAATATCATGAGACGTTTCTTTTTTTCGTGCACGTGTTGTTATATTAATCATTGAGTTTACGCTAATCGCTAATGTTTACAAATAATTTTGCGACCCATAAAAATTTCGGCGCGACCCTATTTCGGGTCGCGACCCAACGTTTGAGAATCGCTGTCCTAGAGGGTATGTGTATTGTGCTATTATACCGTCAATGTACCTGACGTAGAAATGTCCAAGAAAAATGCCTTCTCTAGTTGGAAAATAACAATATTCTTTTTTGGATGCGTTAAATGCATTCCATGTAAAATATTATTGCAAATACTATACTTACATTGTGCTTCAGATATTTGCACTAGGATCAATATGACTAAACATAAGACTGCTATGTGTCGAACACGAAACCATTTCGACGGAATCTGCAATAAGACAGAAAAAAAATTAGAAGCATATTACATAACCTACATTTAATAGCTTTAAACTAAACGAAATTAAAAAAAAAAACACACACACACACACACACACACACACACACACATACAAGAGATATATTTGCACAAGTTGGCCTTGATTTTGTCAATTAGTACACTGTTCATTGAACCGCCTATATAATAACTTAAATAGTAAAAAAAAATAACGTGCGAAAAATTGAAAGTGTATTAAGTCTATAAGAAATGTTTTACAGTATATTCATTATACACGAGAGATCTTGACCTTTAAAAAATGCATGATTATGTAAATTGGAACCATCGCATCCGAATAAATTATGTAATAGCTTCGGTGTTAACAACATCTATTTATTAATAAACATGCACTGAGTCATTAGGTGTTTTCACTCGACAAATTGGTCGCACTGTTACTGTCAAATTCTCATTCTAAATTATAACGAACGAGCTTTATTTAGTTCAAATAACTATGATTGTGTTGAGTGACAGAAGTGTAATTTTTTAAATTAACGAAATTGTTAGTTTGAGTTAAAAGACGATATTTTAAAGTTGGTAATAAATGGTTCTTTGATTAAAGAAATTATTAGTTTGTTGAAGGAATTAATGTGGACCTATTACTGACAAGAACTTTTCGGAGGGTACAGTAGAGCAAAATCTCCACGTGTCACCGCCTTTTGGGATGTCGCACATCCTCGTTTTCCCAGACCTACATATAATCAAAATTAGGGTAGCAAAGTGTAGGCTGATTCGTAATCGGTACTTGAACCTGCATGCACTGTGCTCTATACTGCCGATCACACGGCCTTTTTTTGGCAATTTAGCCAGACGCACGACAGCAACTGAGCGGTAGGCTTTCACCAGTCTATTATTTATGCTCAAGATAAGACCAAACTGCGAGAAGAGATTTACAGCGCCATCTAACAATACAGTTGGACTTAAATAAATCTTCCAAATAAATTAAGTTCTACAAGCAATTGAACTAGAGTATTCAATGAAGTAAACTTTGTTGGCGTCAAAGAAATATATTTTGATCCAAAAGAATAAATTACATTACCACATTTCTTGAAAACAAGACATCTTTTCTGTCTGTGTATTGGAGATCTCCTGTCATTAATATTATACGCCGATATAGAAGAGTTTGCCGTCATATGTATATTAAGTGCCAACTACTGAATATTTTTGAGACACCTGCTAACCTTGAGTTGATTTTTAAATTGATGTTCATTAATAGGGTATTCCGGTCATGTCAAAATTTAAGCAGATATTCGGTTTAACCTATTGTACAATTTATGAGGATTCATAAAGTTAAGCTATGAGCTTTTTGATTTCGTTTTTCTATGAGATAATTGCAATTAAAAGTGCATTTCGTTTGAATTCACCGACCACCCTCGGAAATACACGATGATTACCGATCCTTAGTAGCGGTGGCAACAGCGGACAGCTCTCGTACAGCTGATCGGCCAAGTTGACGGTTGGCGACCCTGTTGTTTGACAACGAATAAAGGTAACTTTTTTGAGAGATGATTTGATCATTGAAACTTGAAGCCAAACATCTCTCATGTCGCTAGTCGGCAATGTAAAGAAAATCTTATCAGGAATTACTGTTCTACTGCTGTTACAGCCCGGCACAGAACAATGTCGGCGTTGGAATTTATACATTTTGAACAAGTGTTTGATATAACCTCAATAACCAAAGCAGGTGTCAACAAACGAGCGATTCTAAACGTTGACACAACAGAAGACAAAAATTTACTACGTGCACCCTAGATATAGCAACGTTGTCAAGTCGCTCACTTTGAGCGATCTTTGTGACGTCACAAAGACCAATCCTAATTCAAACTTCAAACAACGATTTCTCTTAGTTTAAAACAATGTTTGATATTTTACTTGTGAAGTAGCAAACAGTAGCACCTATACTTTGTAAAAAATGACAATTTCAAAAACACCGGAATACCCTATTGTCTTAAATTTTGTAATGATGCAGTTTTGTCACACCAAAGAAATAGAATAGAAAATAAATTTATAAAATAAAAAAAGAGAGACTTATTTCAATCATTATCTTAGAGTGGGACTGCAAGTGTTACAACAAATACTAAAATACACGAACTCAGCCACTTATCCTTGGATACGTGTGATGTATTGCAGAGGAAATGGACATTTTTTTCATATCGAGGACACAGTAATCTGTACACGCATCTCGTCTCTCATATGATAACCTTACTTTTAAGATTTGCATACGAAATCGGTGGTTATGTAGTCATGCATCTTGGATAGTGCAATTTGCACATGTGAGATGACAGAAGATAAGAAGATCACGTCAACTACTACACAGATAGAAAAGATTTCTTGCTTTTAAGAAATATATTCCTATGAATCTGTTCTTTTGGACCAAAACATATTTCTTTGACGCCAACAATATTTACTTCATTGAATACTCTACTTTATTTGCTTGTAGAGATTAATTTATTTGAAATATTTATTTAAGTCAAATATTTAAATATATTTGTAAACAAACAAAAATTATTTTTCTTTTAACTGATATGTTTGTTTTCATTTAAAAAGACGTTTCTTTACACCAAAGAAATCTAATTTTGATTCAAACAAATATAATTGAATACAAGAGATTTATTTCCTACAAAGAAAAATATTGGCTTTGGCTTAAAAAATTACTGTTTGCGTACATCGTTGTCACATGGTGTGATGTGTATTTTCATTTTCCTTATTTAAAAATCGACTTAATAAATTATTTTCAGAAAAAACATACGGTTCATAAATGGCTAAAACTAAAATCAACAAATTGTGAACATTCATAAACTTTTCAGAAATGGCCTGCCTTTTTCGGGTTTCTTCACTTTTCGCTGTTTAATACCACCGATATTATAGTATGCAACCAATAACGAAACATAGAAATATAAATGGCGAAATCACCACACAGTGACAAGTCGTATTACTAAGATACCTTTCTCAAAAAAATAATAGATAATATAGGTACTACTAGATTATAAATTATGAAGGTTTCTGTTTGCAGAAATCTTATAATTTTGTAATGCATAAACAGCAACGGAACATGTGCAGTCAGAGCACTTGACTTGATTAGCAACGTGCATTGTGTCCTAAAATATACTCAAACACCCCTCATAGATGTTCATAACACTGAAATGACTTAACGGAAAAAAATCAAATAAACTGCGTAATAATCCTGAAACATTTCTGTATAACATGTATAACTATCAAAACTGTCTGCTCTTAGGTTTAAACTTCAACATGAGACTTGTGAAAAATCGTACCCGATTTTTACAAACTTGTTTACAACCAGTATTACATAAGAACATAAGAAAACATAAATGGTAATCAATAGACAAGATTCCAAATTTTACGCGATTATGATCTGACATTTTTGCAGTAAGAGGTTTAGAAGTAAAAAAAATCGGAAAGGTGAGTGTTAATTTAAAATAGTTAAAACTGCAGAAATCGCGTACCTCTTTACACTTCTGTCGCGCTTATCTTTAAACCGAACCTTAGAAAATTTTGAAAAACCTTATTTTTCCTTCATACCTGACAAGCTGCCGTTGTGCCAAACAACCCCCACGAAGGGGTTGTTGGTACAACTAATCTAGACAGTAAATCCAACATATTTACTTCTTGATAAGTTCTATTTCGATCTTCATACCCAATCATCATGAAAACTTCATCACACAATTTTTAACGGTTTGTCTATATTAGATAACTTTTACCATAGCATTCCATGCTATTATTTATTAATCATGTTTGATAATTGCGTAATTTGTTAGAGTTGTAGACTGGTTGGAATAAAGAGATAGTCAAGTAGTCGGCCTTGTCATTAGCAAAACGATCCAAATAGCAGATAGTATGCGGAATGAACCATAATTATATCTAAGACAGCTTTGGCTAGCTGTACAGTGCACTGCACAGTCACCGTCATTTCTCATAGTTCATAGCAATTATCTTTCTAACGATTATACGGTGTTACATATTGTTTAAACTGTAAAAATTACGACTATTACGTTATTTATAGTTTCCCAATTAGTACGGTTGGTATAGACTAAATTGAATTTTGTGTAAAATGGATTTGATTCACTAAATAACAACCTTAATAGACTGTTTCCTTGGTCTATACTCTATAGGCGGTTGTGAGAGGTATTTTTAAAGTAGAGAAACCAGAATTTAATTTCTTCTTTATTTATTATTATTATTATTGCTTATATTATTATTAATGTCTAGTTCTTCTCAAATTCAAATCGTTTTTCTCAAATAATGATCTAACTATTTTCTGCTATTTTTGATTTTTTATTTGTATATTATCTTCTGGCCATCGGATCGTTGCATTTATTTTATTGTATCGGCCGCAAGCGAGGTCACATATGTTAGCCAAGTTGTTCGTACGTACGTTCACTTTCACATTTCCAGAACAAAGCAATAAACTGTACGATATTGTCCAACTAAAGTTAATAACGTTTGTAACAAATCTAGAAATAACAAGTATGTTACCCGTCTATGCCTGTCTAACGCTGGAATCTTATTCTTTAAGGGGTAATGCCAGTCTAGCGCGACAAAAAATAGCCGATTTTGTAGGTATATTTTTTACGATATAGTAAATGAATTACAAAATCTCTTTAAAGCCTCTTATGTTCATATTTTGAGGAATATTCACAATAAAAAAAACAAAAATAAAAAAAAATAGCAGCGTTAGAGGACATCAAAGGAAACCTCTTCCGGCGGACAGGGTTGCACGGCCGGAAAGACTTTGCACGCAGTTTTTCACTTAGCCATAAAAACAAAAAGAGAATTGATTCTATATAAGATTAACTCGGGAAGTACGTACGGAATTTAGGAAATTCCGCTTTAAAACAAAATGGCGGACGTTTTAACACAAAATACCACTTTTAGGTAAAAAATTAGGTTAAAAATTGTTTATAACAAAATAAGTTTCGAACTTATCGTAAAATCCGTACGTACTTCTCTAGATAACATTGTTCTGAAGCTGCATATAAAATTTCAAGTGAATTGACGAAGATCAGTTGATGTTATCTTTCCGGCCAGTTTGAAACATGAGGTTTTGAGAAAACACCGTTTACAATATTGTGTAACTTTGATGTATAGAATTGTTATATTTTACTATAGTCGGCGAAGCCTGGACCATATAATTATCTTTTCAAATTAACATTTTCCTCCTTGTTTCTTTCTGTTTGATTTTGACGACAGACGGGCCTGTTTTACAGCATCAGTCAGGGATGACTCTGAAAACATGATGCGCCGTGCGTCAGCCTTCGCGCAGATATTATTGCAGTTTGGCTAGATGCACATCCATAATACCTCCATACACTTCATAAGGCTGGTTAACGCATCATTGACAACACATATAGCTATACTTTATCCACAATTACTTTGCCACTTGAAAGTGAAAATGAAAATGAAATCACCAGGTGGCATTTCATCGGTCAGAATTTATGATACAGTGTCGCCCAGACGTATTTTCTTCATTTTATCAATTGAATCATGATTATGACGAATGGCTAGTCCATCATAAATTGAAAGCTCATTTATAGGCTTCTGGGTTAACTTCCCATTTTCTTCGAGGCGCTAACTAATTTTTGTCAAATGGCGGGGACGAGTGCCATTAGTTTTTCACGTGATCTATGCATTCCTTTTCTTATTTCCTTTTCTTAACCAAAATTTGCAAGCTTTGCAGTAAGTATTTAGATTTTATGAGAATGTCAACAACATTTCTCCAGCTGATAAGCGCCACCAAACATACAGAGAAGAAAAAATATGTTTTCTCTATGTTCCATCGTCCGAGACAGTTACGCCATTAATTTTTTTTACTATTTTCAATTGACTTTTAGCCCTCCCTTCTTCTGCTGCTTTCTGCATACTTTGTTGACAATGCTTCTATTTCCACAAAAATGGTGCGAACAACTTTATCGTAAAATGAGTGAAAAATCTGACGAGGAAGGTCCTTGAATCCGCAAAACTTTTCAATTACATCTACACCTATTCTTATGCGCATGACAAGGATAATTCCGCTATTCATTTCATATCCTTTTTGAACAAATCGGCAACTCGGAATGAAAGTTTGTTCAAAATTCTCACAAGAAACCACAATTTGAAATCCTAAGTCACGGTTGCCACTTTCGGCCAATTTCGCATTTTATTTGCACGTTTTACACAGTACAACTTGTGAAATAGGAGAAAACGCAACAACAAAGTTCAAAAGATGATAATTAAACATCATCCACTTCAACGTTGTAATAATCTTCAACCGACATTACTTTTTTACCGGTGTGGTCTGTGGATACGTTATCAGGCAGAGGCGACTCTAGTTCCAAACGATTCAATGCTTGTCATATTAGTTCTATTTGAAAATATGCTGCTTCCTTTCGACTCCTTTCGATCACGATATACTCCAAGAATGTCACTAATTATTTCTGCTATTTTTTTACCAACTAATCAAGAACAACACACGTTACATCAGACAGCTGTAACATTGTGCGGCTAGCGCCAGTTCAACGAACGTACCGAGGATGTTTCCACAAAATCTTTCTGTTTTGTAATATTTTATGTGTTATTTCACACCACGCATGTAATTCCTCCAAATAAGATAAGAGCGTATCGGTCTCTAGGCCGTAACCTCTCATGCTAAACTTTTTGCATGTACGCTCGGCTAGACGCTTGGCCGTATGTTCATCAAATAAGCATTTAAACATTTTTTTCCAATATGAAACGTATTGTACCTTATTTCTAAGATCTCAAGACATCATTTAAGCAAAAAAAAATTTTTGATTTTTCAAAAATCTAGAGTGGCATTATCCCTTAAAGGGTACTGTTTGCGTATACATCGTTGTCGCATCGTTTGATGTGTATTTTCGTTTTCGTTATTTATAATAAAACACGCATGAACAATTTATCATCTGCACAATATAGAGAAGAAATCGACAAATATTTCCAAACCTCAGGCATGTGTGTTTTCACATATTATAATTTATATTGAATTATACTCCCGAAACAGTTCTATATAACATGTATAATTGCCAAAATTATCTAGTCTTAGGTTTTTACTTGAACGCCATTTTTTTTTGTGGCGACGATTCTGGAGTAACTACTAAACGTATCGGGGCGAAACTTCATATTTAGAAGTTTCATGACCAAACTTAGAGCTGAAAAGCTTTTTGTTCAGAAGGGTCCACAGGAACTGGATGTTTACTCAAATCATTTTCAAAGGATTTCGCAAATGAGCCGCCATTTCTGTAATTTCGTCAAAATAGTTAAATAATAAATTAAAGTAGAGGAAATTTTGTATAATTTATGTCTATGACATTTTTTGGTAAAACTCATAGTTTAGTTGTATGAGCCAATTGTATTTGATTGAGATCGGTCGTGTCTGCATTAATATAAAACTAGTCTGATGTTTTGACAGTACCTACTGTCAATAGAATCAAAATATCTGTCAAATCTTGACTAACTAGTTTTATTTTAATGCTGACACGACCGATCTCGATGAAATAGTATCTCATGCAGCGAAACTATTAATTTTACATATAGTATGATAAAGTCATGTGCCTGGCCACATCAGATTTTTTTTCTTTCAAATGTAATTTGACAATCACTTCTGATCTCGTGCATTCTGAACAGGAACTGCTACAATTACCTTGATATTTCGCATACATGGGCAAAGGAAAGATTACTTGACCGCGTTGGTGGACACCAAAGATCAACCTTCAATTTTTTCGAGGTCTTTTTTTCGCTTCTGTATTGAACGACCTGCCAAACATATATAGATATTCGATATTATCTCAACAGGAGTTCCAAGAACCAAATCAACGTTCACATCCGCCTTTTTATACTTGAAATAGGTCAACTAACTAAGTATTCTAATTATAAAGCATATTCCTGCTTTCATATGAGTCAGTTTTCCATCTAGTATCGCTTTAAAAATTTCTATATTACATATAATCAACTGAAATGACATATTTTTGCATATTTTATTCACTTTTGGATGTCAATTTAGCCAAATTGCGATTGTGGGTCGATAGTACGTGAAACAGTTGAACAAGTTTCGAGTGCACCACTCAACAATTGTTTCTGTCAGTAATTGTCTCCTCCATTGGAGTTTAGTTTGCGAATACAGCGTAACAATCGATAACAACGTTGTCACGAAATTTGAGTCTGTTCTAGTTTATTATTTGCGATGAAATTCCTAATTGAGCAACACAGACTACAACATTCACAATTCAGACAATTATCTTGCCAATTTTTACGATTTAGGTAAAGCCGGGGCTACACATTCGTATACTAGCCAAATATCAAAAATTTGCCAAGTATACAATTATTTGTGAAAAGAAAAAACCATTTCTATTCAATTCGTATCGAGTCCACCTCAAAATTAGATTTATATATTCGACGGTCGGCTGTGCGGACGGGTTTTTTTACGACGAATACTTGGTATTTGCAATATCCAGTTGAAGTGGATATAGCAAGTGCCTAGGCGACAAATATTGGTTTCATTTATTTGTACTCGATGAACATTTTAGTACGCTGTTTAATTTTTCCATTTTTTAATTTCGTTTTGTGTGTAGTTGGTCATATACGTAGATTGACAATAGATTTGTAATTATTAGTAAGATTTTTGATTTTTCTAAAGGGCGAAGACCGCATAAAATTGAAATTTTGTGAAACCGTCAGACAGACAGTTTTCCGGAAACCGTCAGACAGAAATTAAAAAAAAAATATTGTTGTTTTTACCATTAACCATTAACACAAATATATTAATTTAAGAATATATACATTATGAATGAACATAATTTCTAATATAAAACATACGGTGCCTTGCGCCGTGGGCGCTTATCCGAAGGTATATTTACAAACTGAAATCTGAAACGATTTACCCGCCAGTGAGTGAACAGCTTGGCGGGTAAATTTTTAATAGCAAACGACGACAAAACGATAAAAATGCTTTACAAAAATATTTAAAAGGATGTAAAACGTTTTGATCTAAAAATTATTGATTAAAACACGAACACGCTCAGCACGTTGTTTTTACCTGTCCACATAAACGTAATGTTATTCCTTTCCAAGAAAAACGTACACCATATACAGAGTGTATCCTAAGTTGATGCTTTTCTATGAACAATATAGATGATACTCATTTATGAGCTTTCAAAATATATCCGTTTTGTTAAATAAAAAATGTTCAGGGGACCCAAAAAGACATATTTCCGCTAAAATCTCAAAATTTTTTTTTGGCACGGTTACAATACTTTACATACTGCGTATGATAAAGTAAAAAGCTACACAAAATTCTCTACTATTAAAATATTTTTAATCGTTTTCGTTTCTAATAATTTAATAATTTATTTTAACTAGTTCACATCAAATGACCAATTGTATTGTTTTACAGTCTGTTAAAATTAGATGCTGCGAATTAATAATACAGAAACATAGCTTCAAAGACGTTTCGCACTATTGTTTTGGTGTGTGGTCGGGCATTATCCTGCATTATCCTGCCCATTAAGGCTCCGTTTTGAAAACATCGCAACTTCCAAACGAAATATTTCGTTGCGATGTTTTTTTTTGCTGGGAGTGGTCTGCCTGGCCCCCACCAACGTCAACCAGGCCACAGTTTTATGATAAGGGGAAGTTGGGGGGTTTAGAGGAAGCAGGCAAAGGCGGAGCATAGTCGACGCGAGTACATTCGAACGGGAAGTACTCAGGCAGTTTGTCGCTGCGCGTCGGCGCTTTCGCTTTCGCTCAAGTTACAATGTATTAGTGTTCTCACTCATCACGGTCGCATATGCATCCCGGACTGCATACAGCTGGCTGGCGGCCGCCAGGCGGTAAAAGAAAATATATTGATTTAATTTAGAGAGAGCGCGCTTGCTATTATAATATTAAATCTTTTTAACAGGGTGACATACATACAGTATAGTAAATTAACAAAAATGTATTAACTCATGATAACTCATCGGTGAATTATGGACTTCAATTTAGAAAGGAATTAATTAAAATCGAGCAATGAGGACCCAATACATCTATAAACATGCTGGATATCGAACGAACGCACGGCAGTGACACACGAAACCAAAAATAAAAAAAAAATAATCTGATGCGTTCAGGCACATTACTTTATCATCCCATATATAAAATTAATAGTTTAGCTGCATGAGATTCTATTTGATCGAGATCGGCCATGTCTGCTTTAAAATAAAACTATTGGAACTAGACGGATAATTTGATTATATTGACAGTAGGTATTGTCAAAACATTAGCGTTTGACACTACCTACTGTCATTAGAATCACAATATCTGACAAATCCTGGCTAACTAGTTTTAATGCAGCGATCTCGATAAGATAGAATTTGCTCATGCAGCTAAACTATTCATTTTACCAAAAAATGCCATAGTCATAAATTGTTCAGAATTTCCTGTACTTTAATTTATTATTTAACTATTTCGACAAATTTCCAGAAATGGCGGCTTATTTGCAAAATCTTTCAAAAATGCTATAAGACTAAACCTCCAGTTCCTTTGGATCCTTTTCAACAGAAAGCTTTTCAGCTCTAAGTTTGGTTATGAAACTTCTAAATATGAAGTTTCGTCCCGATACCTTAGTAGTTTCTCCGGAATCGTCGCCACAAAAAAAACACACACATACACAGAATTTTTTTTTACCTGGGTCAAAAATGTTCAAGGGATCCAAAAAGACATTTCCGCTAAAACCTCAAAAATTTTGTTTGGCACGATTACAATACTTTACATACTACGTATGATAAAGTAAAATCATAGTACATAGTGCAAAGTTCTCCAAACCATTTATATAAATTCCAAATATTTTGTCACCTACAAGTTCGCTATATTTTATAAACGTTTTGGGCGCCATGAATGCAAGATTCATGAATGAACACAAATTCTGGCATTGGCTATATCCAATTCCCGCTGTAATACTGCCCAATACAGTCGCTGAACTAATATCCATTAGAGCCGACCCAAGTTCGTCACTGCTAATTGTCTCTTCCTGTCCACAAAACCGACATTTTAAATAAAATGTTCATTTGAGTCCTGTTCTGGTCTCTTTGTCTCATTTGTAATTAAATAATTATAATATTGTTCTTTTAGATTATCTATACATATATTTTATCTTAGGTGGTACGTAGTCGTCTTTTACTAATTCGTCTAGAGGACAGATGCGGATGTTTAGGTATTTTGCCACGACTTCTACCCATTATTAAACAAATGTACCTAACACCTAGCAGGTATAACTACACTAAGTATAATATCATACAGTATATGACTTTTATCGTGTGTTAAATTTGTAATCCGTGCGTATAAATGTGAAATGCGAGAACTCGGTTCCCCCGATTCAATATACGCTACGGTCATAACTTGTGAACAGTCTAATCTAAAAATAGCAGTAGGCGTGGCGTAGTTATAGGCGGTGTTTAAAACTCCTAACGTCTGCTGTCTTCACCGGGCCCGTAATATAGGCAAATTACATACATTTCTGGCAATTACGCTTTGTTATCGCAATTATAATGTTTAGATTAAAATTGTACTTAAATTAAAAAACTATTTTTGTATCATGAGTTGGGCTAAATGTTTTATATTTGAAAAAAACCAAAGATGTAGAAGTAAAATTGATTTTTATCTTTAAAAAATTTTTTTTTTTCATTCAGCCCAACTCGTTATTTATCTAAGAAGTTACATAAAAAATTTCATAAACTTTGAACAATAAATAACGCTTTTATTTGCAAACGCGTTTTAGGAGAGGTAGAACTGGGTCTTAAGTCCTCATACTGTTGTAAAATGTCAATGTAGATTTGAGCTGTATCGACCCTTCACCGGCAAAACATGAAGGGGGTTGTCTTTCCATTCATTTGTAACTGAACGGAAAAGTTATAATGGTGGGTCGGTTATGGTGTAGGGGGGATTTCAAATTCTGATTAAACCTTTCACCAGTCCTTCTCCGTTTTTCTTTCATCCACCATGTGAAGGCAAAACTTTGACTCATCCGTAAACAAGACATTTGACCATTCAGGTCCATAATTTTCAACAAAATTTCTACTAACAGCAGGATGTACAGGCAACAATGTAGCTGGTTTAAATAACATACGACATGAAAATTAGGTCAAAAATCAAGTCCGTTATTATTTTTGGAACGAGTGTATTTCAGATAGAAAATTGACAAGATTGTTTGATTTTTTACCTGTAAACAATTGCCTATTGAAATCTGTATAAAAGTGGTCATTGTATTACGCTTAAAACCAATTAAACACTGAATTTATTATCTTGGTAACTTAAAATATAAGTATGATTTGAATTAGATATCTAGATCCAACTATCTATATATTTACAGTCCGTATTCATTGTTCAAAATTGTTCATCAGTGTTTTACCGTCAATTCAGATCACACCTATTATAGTAGAACTATGAATAAGGTAAGTACTTTTCAAGATGATAAAAATTAGCTGCGTTCAGTTGATTTGTATTTACATAAATTTATTTAAATTAGACTACTATATTGGTTAATTTTAGTGGTGTATTTCGGTAAACAACATGCCCACGCATATGATAAATGAAGCGAAAAATGCAATCGAAAAATCATTTGATAATTGTTTAGATGGAAGAGTAATGTTTATTGAGCAGTACTTAAATGACAAGTTTCCACCAAGAGGATGGAGGTGTGAGGAAGGTAACGGGCAAGTCGTTGCTAGATATTATCTACACATTGGATATTATCGTTTGGGTTGGCATAACTTTGTAATATATTCACAGGGCACTTGATATTATAATTTATACTATACGAATGTTTATACATCAACAAAAATGTGTATTTAAAACAATGAATTTTATTATTATTATTATAGTATTATATTTATTTTATAATTAGTGTATTAAAATTGTCTGAGTTTCTAAACTTTTAACTGTTTTAAATTAAGTGGCGGGTCCAACAGCTGATCGACAGAGGCTTGGCTGTTTTTGATAAGTTTAGAGAAATCAGTCGAGAATTGGTCTTTGCGTGGGGATGTCGACGTTTTCGCTAAAGCTACTTTGGAACAAGATAGACTTTGCCGACGTGCGGTCAACATTATATGATCTAACGTCTTTAACGCTGTTTCAATTTATTTTTGCACACGTAAGCAGGCTGTCTAGTGATTTTACAACGTTACCAACATAACATGGTAGCTCTAAAAATTACTGTGATAAATTGTTGACATAACCGTGACATAACCTATGTGGAGTATGTGAGATATTTATCATATATTTATATGATAAATAACTTCAACATTTGTCTACGGTTTATGAAGTGATATATGCAAAAACACACGTACTATAAATACACGCACACGTACTATGAATATGTGGAATATTTGAAAGTGTATTGAGATTATGCGCCCATATACATTTATACCTTCTAAGAAACAAACCCCGTACCAATAACTTTGGTCACAGATTACTTACTCTTAGTACGATAGATTATGCACTCATTTCTCAGCCGATAATACACTTATGCCTAGCTACTGAAAAACAAATACATATCGACCCATGCAACAAAGACTATCGTAACTAACAAACTAAATGTAGTTACTATAGTCTTTGTTGCATGGGGTCGATATTACATACGTATGTACATCCACAGCACAGGGATCTGATGACGTATAAGAAAAACAAAACAGTTAATAAGTTATTCTTTATTTACCAATTTGTAATTCATATATTATTTATAAAAGACAATTAGACAACATAAGCGTTATAATATTATATAGCTTTATTAATATTATATTATAATATCAAAATCACAAAAATGTTGATCCTCGCTATCATGAGACCACACGCATACGGGTCGTAATGCTTGTTCGGTTCTTCGGGGCTAATTGCAATACTATCTGCGGTTTGTTGTGTTAAACGTAATTCTCCATACACTTTGCACTTGAGAAGAAAAACATCTGGAGTCAGTGGTTGACAAGTCGACTATGTCCCATTATACATTTCTCATATAATAATGTTATAGACGTCTTCGAGTAATATTACCAAAAAATTTGATAAAAAATCGGTAATCTTCAGCATACCTTGATAATTTTATTGTCAGGTCATGGAAATTATGAAAATTAGTAATCACATCTCTTGTCTAGAAATCCTCTTCGATCAACAAAATAGTACGTAAGGATTTTGATTCCTCGTAATGTGATTTGAATCCAATTACAAAACCCGTAATGAGCTATCTGCATCATACCATACTTGGAGCTTAAATTCTCTGGTAGTAGAATGCATAAAACAGCACTGTTTATATGTGTATTCTGCTAACTAACCTAACAATTGAGAAGGAAACTTTAAAAAACAATAGTATACTTCTTTAGGCACAAACCTGATTGAAGCTGATCTAATAGTAGAATTCTTATGTAATCTCCTAATTTCGATTAGAATACTCCTTTGTGCAGTGTCCCCAAGTTTTCTACATTTTCAGATTATATCGGATTTGTAGGTTAGAACTCTCGGAATCTGTCCCAGTAAATATAAATGTGAATTTTAGCGAGTAACAGCCTTTTTTTGTGGTATATGGTAGATAAAGATAGACCCATTACTATTATCTTCGTCTAATGACGACTAGTTCTCGAGAACATCGTAGATGGACACACTGTTCAGACTCGAACATGGATGGAAAAATTAGGAAAAATACGACGCCGATTCTTCAAAGCTGTGGCTTTATTTCTTTTCATTTATTAGATTTTTCTTCAAATTGTACATTGTCATAAAGTGGAACTACTGCGGCGCATCGCAAAAATACATAATTGAAATGTTATTCCTGAAATCAGGATATCACCCGTCCTCCAATTATACGTCTATCTTTGAGCTGCAATTGTTTTAAATTGGGCATGGGTATAATAAATATGGAGATGTGACGCACTAGAATAGTTAATTCAGATTGTTGTAATCTCATAAGATGCTATCATTATTCAATAATTAACCCACAGGAGCATTGAACTGTTTGAATAATTGGACCAATAGGGGACCACCACAGCTAAGGAGAACAGACCTGAAGTTAGGCTGAACCAGCCTCTTAAATCAGACATGTGTGTCGGAATTGTGTACATGGTTAGAAGTAATACATATGGCTCTATTGCTGTCTTTACGCAAGAAAATAAAATATATATTTATATAATAAAATATTTCATCGTTTGCGATATTACAATTAATTGTACGCATTTTATTCAAATTCCGACACGAGTGTCGGAATTACGGACATCAATACCTAATATAATTCCTAATTACAATAGCAGCAGAGAGTAGCGATTAACTGCGTGCAGCATTTACAACGTTATTCGACCTTATTTATTCCACATATTTCGATAAAATTCGTTGTCGAAGATATTCTCCAGCTATGAAACGAATGTTTTGCTGCGTTTCACAAACTTGAACGCTTTTTCTCGAGTATAATGTTTTCAACTGTATAATATATGGAACGAACATGTTTGATGATTGGAAATATTTTATTATGTCCATTTTTTATCTATATTGTGCAGTTGATAAATTTATTTATGCGTATTTTATTTTAAATAACGAAAACGAAAATACACAAACTATTCCATAATCATTTTTAAGTAATTGTGTTGTAGCACAATATTTATAGGTTAATTATCATACATTCTTGTACATTCTATTAAAAAGTGACTCTTTCATGCAACAGTAACCCAAAAAAGCATTCCAGATTTACGCAGCCATAATAGTATTTCCTTTGTTTTTCTTAACGAGGACATCGAAGAAGCATACTTCCTCGCATTAAAACAGCTACTAGAAATCCATCATTTTTTCTCTTAGCAATTGCCAAACCATAACACAATACGTACAATATCATAATATACCAAGTCTTTTGTGATAAATTTGAAATCCATCTTTCAATAACCCTACTATAATTCGCAGCATCTAATTTTAACAGACTGTAAAACAATACAATTGGTCATTTGATGTGAACTAGTTAAAATAAATTATTACTTTAATGAATATATATATATATATATATATATATATATATATATATATATATATATATATATATATATATATATATATATATATATATATATATATATATATATATATATACAGGGTGAGTCACTAGAGTCGCGGTGGTAGATATAGCAATTATCTTTAGAGATGGAAAAAAATATTTAATACAAAAGTTGTTTGGCATATCATTTTCTACAACGTAAAATTATTTTCATTTATACTGGGTGTTGCATTTAGGCGTAGCAGAAAATAAATTAACTTTTTTAAATGGAATGCCCTGTATATTATAACATGTTATGATTGCGAAGAAAATTGCCTAACTAATTGTATCAGGTGATATTGACGTAAAGCTAATAGTTTCTGCAATATTCAATTTTTTATTAAAAAAATGGCCGTTGCAGGCCTTTTCCGAAAACTACGTAATAGCTTCATTTTTGCAGATATTTTCTTACAACTTTGTCAGAAAATAACCAATACTAATAGGGAGGTGATAGTGCCCAAAGAAATTTGATGCGCTATACAGGCTGTTCCTAGCACCTAATCAATTTTGATATTTTTCAAATGGCTTTTTCTTGAGTTTTTTAAATGGAACGCCCTGTAAATTATTTGCTGGTTGCATTTCCCATTAAGTTGCCTTTAATTTATATTAAGTGTGGCATATACATATTTGTACCCGTTCTCGTGATATTTGGAATTTAAAGAAAATGTGTAATAAAGTATACCAATACAGTGCTTTAATATTACACCCTGTATAATTGAGTTAGTTTTTTTCATGTATTTTGTTATAATATAAATAAATTATAAATGTTGGTAAAGTTAAAAATGCTATTTTTTATAAAGATACATTTAAATAGCAGAGTTACGCTAATATTTGAAGTTACTAAAGAGGAACTGATAAATATTATTTACATCTATGGAGAAGCCGGCAAAAACGCTCTACTGGCCTCAAGAATTTACGCTCAGCGATATCCCGAAAGACGGCATCCCGATGCAAGAACAATTAATAGAGTTCGGGAACGTTTTGAATCAACAGGTACTATTACTTACAAAAAAAGAAAAAGAACAAAAGCGGCGACACATGAAGAGAATGAATTTCTGGTAGTTGCTAGTGTGGTAGAAAATCCATACTCAAGCACTAGACAAATAAGAAATCAAGGAATAACCCAATCATGTGTCCATAATAATACGGCGACACAAGTATCATCCATATCATGTGCAACATGTACAGGAATTGAGCGAAAACGATTTAGAAAAGAGATTAAATTTTTGTAATTGGGCAGCTGCTAAAATTCAACAAGCAAATTTTTTTGACTTTGTTCTTTTTACTGATGAAGCTACGTTTCATAAAAATGCGTATGTTAACCAACATAACTTCCATTTTTATGCAACAGAAAATCGTCGCGTTATCAGGCCTTTGGACCATCAACATAGATGGTCACTCAATGTATGGGGTGGAATAGTAGGTACCAATTTGCTAGGGCCTTACTTTTTTGAGGGTTCCGTAAATGGTCAAAGGTACTTACATTTTCTTAACAACCATCTACATGAATATTTAGATGATTTGCCGCTTAATATTCGCCAAAACTTAATTTTCCATCACGACGGAGCCCCACCCCACTTTAGTCTGAACGTAAGACAATTTTTGAACAACCAATACCCCAACAAATGGATTGGAAGAGGAGGCCCTACGTTATGGCCGCCAAGATCTCCTGATCTAAATAAGTTGGATTTTTTTTGTGGGGTCATGTTAAGGAATTAGTATGCCAGACACCACCTACCACACAAGACGATATGAAGATTAGAATAAGAAATGTTTTTGCTGACATCAGAGAAAATAAGAGAGAGATGTTAAGAAATACTTCGAGATCTTTTACCCATCGGATTAATGCTTGTAGAAGACAAAATGGAGGGCATTTTGAACACCTACCAAATCAATAACTACTTGTTGTTTAATCTTTAATTGTTATAGTTTTTTACTAGTTTTATGTTAATGCTTATCAAGATTAAAAAATAGTTTAATAAATGTTATTAGTTGTGGTTTCTCTTAATTATTTGTTTTTATTTAATTTTTAGTTGTCTCAAATTAAATTAATTTTTCATATTGAGTAACTAAATGGTAATTCCATGTACTTTTCAATTTATTTTGAGCAATTCTGTCAGTTTTTTAATTCAACAAAAGTATTTTTTTCCTTTCTATGTTCTCTTTACAAAAAAAAATCATTAAAAAAGAACCATGTTATGCAGGGTGTAATATTAAAGCACTGTATTGGCATACTTTATTACACATTTTCTTTAAATTCCAAATATCACGAAAACGGGTACAAATATGTATATGCCACACTTAATATAAATGAATGGCAACTTAATGGGAAATGCAACCAGCAAATAATATACAGGGCGTTCCATTTAAAAAACTCAAGAAAAGGCCATTTGAAAAATATCAAAATTGATTAGGTGCTAGGAACACCCTGTATAGCGCATCAAATTTCTTTGGGCACTATCACCTCCCTATTAGTATTGGTTATTTTCTGACAAAGTTGTAAGAAAATATCTGCAAAAATGACGCTATTACGTAGTTTTCGGAAAAGGCCTGCAACGGCCATTTTTTTAATAAAAAATTGAATATTGCAGAAACTATTAGCTTTACGTCAATATCACCTGATACAATTAGTAAGACAATTTTCTTCGCAATCATAATATGTTATAATATATAGGGCATTCCATTTAAAAAAGTTAATTTATTTTCTGCTACGCCTAAATGCAACACCCAGTATAAATGAAAATAATTTTACGTTGTAAAAAATGATATGCCAAACAACTTTTGTATTAAATATTTTTTTCCATCTCTAAAGATAATTGCTATATCTACCACCGCGACTCTTGTGACTCACCCTGTATATATAATGGATGTTAATTCTTTGCAGAAACCTGCATATATTGATATGAAACTTTGAAATAGTTAATACAAGATGGCGGTAATTTTTTTAAGTTAAAAAGCTACAGCCACGCCTGGGATTCGAACCCAGATATACGGATTGCCGGTCCGACGTTTTACCAAGGTCACATAGGTCATAGGTCACGTTAGTCTAATTGGTAAAACGTCGGACCGGCAATCCGTATATCTGGGTTCGAATCCCAGGCGTGGCTGTAGTTTTTTAACTTAAAAAATTACCGCCATCTTGTATTAACTATTTCAAAGTTTTATATATATATATATATATTCTCATTAAAATAATAATTTATTAGGGTAGCAAAGTGTGCGCTGATTCGGAATCGGAACTTGAATCTGCATGCACTGTGCTCTATACTGCCGATCACACGGCCTTTTTTAACAATTTAGCCAGACGCATGACATCAACTGAGCGGTAGGCTTTCACCAGCCTATTATTTATACTCAAGATAAGGCCGAACTGTGAGCAGAGAGTTTATAGCGCCATCTAAAAGTACAGTTGGATGAGGTATTCACACTAAAAATATATTTATTTGAGTCGAAATATGATTTCTTTGGCAGAAGTAAATATTACAAATAAATTAATCTCTAAAAGCAAATAAACTAGAGTTCTCCTTAAATTGAGGACACCTGTTCGGTAGAATGAGCCAAAAATACGCCAACTGCCCACAGTTTTAAATTCCCTTTCGCTTTCATGTAAAGTTGCTACTTGCTAGCAGGTACAACAGTGCAAAAAACTGAGTGGGCTGTTACATGATCCGTTACAGCACTTGCGCTTTTATTTTATTGGCAATTTGCGGTTTTGTTTGCAAACAATCCGCAGTAGGGGTATTGAAATATGGATTTCGAATTTATCACAAAAGACTAGGTATATTATGATATTGCACGTATTGTGTTATGGTTTGACAATTACTAAGAGAAAAAAAAATGGTTTCTAATAGCTGTTTTAATTCGAGGAAGTATGCTTCTTCACTGGCCTCGTTGAAAAAAAAAACAAAGGAAATACTATTATGGTTGCGTAAATCTGGTATGTTATTTCGGGTTACTGTTGCGTGAAACAGTCACTTTTTAATAGAATGTACAAGAATTTATGTTAATTTACTTATAATATTGTACCACAAAACAAATTACTTAAGAATGATTATGGATAATCATGTGTATTTTCGTGTTCCTTATTTAAAATAAAATACGCATGAATAATTTATCAACTGCACAATATAGATAAGAAATCGACATAATAAAATATTTCCAATCATCAGACATCTGTGTTTCCAGATATACAGTTGAAAACATTATACTCGAGAAAAGGCGTTCAAGTTTGCGAAACGCAGAAAAAACATTCGTTTCACAGCTGGAGAATTTCTTCGGGAACGAGTTTTATCGAAATATGTGAGATAAATAAGGTCGAATAACGTTGTAAATGCTGCACAGAAAAATAAATTCTTATGCCCAACAAAAAATTGTTTTCGAGCACTACCGTATTGCGAACAGGATATTATCGTGGTAAGTTTTAGACTACATAACTATGTGATCCCGCACGAGAGAATCGCCCTAACTACCATCTCTCGTTTCGATAACATTGACTCCTGTGTTTGAAGGCGCATTACTCTAAAACTACTGAACAGAAAAAATTAAAATAAAGTGTATCATACTCCTGAATCATTTCTACATAAGTTGTATGACTGTCAAAATTGTATTCCTCTCGGTGTAAACATGAGCGCAAGAGAAGTGACAAAAGATACCCGATTTTTGCAGTTTTAAATTAACTGTTAATTACAAGGTCATTTAAATTTTGAAAGAAATTTTATGACCAATAGAGTAATGATGTTTTCATTTGACCCGATATTTGATAATAATATTTTTCTTTATTACAAATAAATATCGATTAAAATTTAAAATCAATAAAAATCAGTTTGATAAATTACAAACACAATACACGTTTAAAAACCGTTTAAATAAGTTGTTTATTATTTATGTGAATATGATGCATTTCTATGACTATAAAATGCAATTCATTCACCCAATCAGCAGCTAAAAGTAGTACGTTGTCCGTCAGCAACATTTAATATAGAATTTGTCAATCATGACTGCCTGAAATTTCTATACACCAGATCTTCTTTTACAGAATAAACAGTCGTAGTGTAGGGTATCCCCTACATGCTACTCACAAAACACGTAAAAGTTCGGAGGGGTTTTCTTCGCTATTAGTTTACAGAATCATAAAAGCTATACACCAAAGATAAAAGGTATACAATTTTCCGTCTAGTGACAGATTTTTGAAATTTGTTATCGTTTTTGACAAAAAGTTACTTAAAATTGAAAAAAGTATCACATAATATCTCTCAGTTACACCTTTCTGTATATCAAAATTTCACTTCTTTGAGTACATGAGTCAGACATATTTTATCACATGGCATCGATACAGCAATAGCAATTAATGCATTTACACTACTACAAGTAATACACCTTTATCTATAATTTGAGGTATTACATAAGATCATTGATACAAAATTAAGCTAATTATGGATGCTTCTGCTATAGGACGCACTAGTACTTATGATTCCTCTTAACTAAATAGGCTAATGTTTTCAAAATTGCCTAGAAAATATCTCAATTACCTACATTTCTCTTAGATACGGCTGGATGGCATTAAAATAAATGAAATATAATAATAATAATAATAATAATAATAATAAAATTTATTATTTTAAATACTTACACATTTTTGTTGATGTATAAAAATTCGTATAGTAAAAATAAAATTCGTATATAATTAAAATATTTATTTGTGGGCATATATTACAAAGTAATACCAAGCCACACGATACCATTTTCTAATGTATAGAAAATGGGTACCCATGGATCTGATCTGCACTTGACGTTCTAGACAAGTCCATTTTCTTGGTGGAAGCTTGTCATTTAAGTACAGCTGAACAAAATTTGTTCTTCCAGATGAACTCCAAGAATTATCAAATGATTTTTCGATGGCATTTTTCGCTTCATTTACCATAGACATGGTCATGTTGGTTTGCAAAATATCCCACTAAAATTAACCAATATAGTAGTCCAATTTTAGTAAATTTATGTAAATATAAATATACTGAATGCAGCTAATTTTATTATCTTGAAAAGTACTTACTGTGGTCATAGTTCTACTATAATAGGTGTGGTCTGAATTGTCAGTAAAACACTGATGAGCAATAACGAATAAGTTACATTATTCAATTATATCAATACCGACTATATATTATAGATAGTGGGATTAGGATATCTAATCCAAATCATACTTATTTTTTTAGTTATCAATAATAGTTGGATAATAAATTCAGTTTTGAATTAGTTTTAAGCATAATACAATAACCATTTTTATACAGGTTTCAATATGCAATTGTTAACAGATAAAAAATCAATCAATCATGTCAATTTTCTTATTTAAAATTTACTCAGTTAAAAAAAAAGTGACGTACTTGATTTTTGACATAATTTTAATGTTGTATATAATTTAAACCAGCCGATTTTTATTTTTTGTTTTGGGGTTTGCCTTAACTTGGTGGATGAAAGAAAAATAGTGCGGAGGACTGGTGAAAGGTTTAATCAGAATTTGAAATCCCTCCCTACACAATAAACGACCCACCATTATAACTTTTCCGTTCAGTTACAAATGAATGGAAGGACAACCCCCTTCATGTTTTGCCGGTGAGGGGTCGATGACAGCCCAAATCTACATTGACATTTTACAGCAATATGAGGACTTGTGGGCAATAATTTTATATTTTTATCGTACCGTAAATTTGGGTGACTTTGGCCGCCCTGGGTGACTTTGGCCACTATTCGAAAATTTATGTATAATATTTAGATCTTTGTGAATATTTCAAACATTGCGAGTATTTTTGGTTATTTATATTTTAGATACTATATTGAATACAAAGGTGGTTAATGTAAGTTAGATGATAATTTATTTTTTTTGTGGCAGTATTCAGAAGATAGCTTTGAAAATTGACCAATTTTGTTACTATGAACAACTTTGTTTGTGTTGAGTAATCTATCAGCATCTATGATTTGCCGCCGATAACATTAGTCCTGTGGTTTGTTAGGAATAACTTTTAGCAATACCCGCGTAGTTAAAGTGCTCGGTGTAGTCAATCGAGGAAAGTAAAGTCGGGCATTCTCAGTGGAAATGACCATCAAATGATGACATTTCTGTGGTATGACAAAGATGACATTTTACAAGCAATAAAAACACCTGTCCCGTCCAAACGAGGTTTCTTCATTATACCAGAAGTACAAAATTATGTCTAGCTATACCGGGTGATTCAATTTCGAGGCTTATTAGATCTCGCTTATTAGTGGAGATAGAGGCTATGTTTAAATTTGGCAAAGTTTCGTATTTTTGTGCTGAACAATTATCTGAAAAGAAATTTTAGCTACCATTTTTCATTTTAAAGATATCCGCAAAAAACTGAAATGTTAAGATATTGTTTTTAATTTTTTATTCAAAACCAAACGTAGCTAGACATTTGAAACAAAAACATTCTACAGCGACTTTTTAACTAGGAATGCAGTGTTATTTATTAATTTGAAATAACATCAAAGATGGCGGCGTAATCATGGCCAACTTTTGTTTTTCTTATGAGCGCCGTATTGAATTTTGGCATTTTCCGATAGTCGTGTTTTTTCTCATTTCCGCAATGTATAACATGATAGCATTATTTTTTAAAATAGTCATAAAATAGTTTTGTCATGATCTTATTGCTGATTTTAACATATTTTGTTCTTGAACACTTTTAAAACATATTTGGTGGCCAAACTCGAGCATACACTAGCTTATCGTTTCATTGGCATGATAAACAGTAGTATGGCCAAAGTGACCCAATAATGAATTCTGACTTTGGCCACCCATATATATATATATATATATATATATATATATATATATATATATATATACATAAAAGAAGTATATCCTGACGTTGGAAATATTAGTGTTTTGAGATTTTTGAAGTACTATCAAAGACCCAAAAAATAGCACAAGTATGAGTAATTATATCTAATCTGTTAAAAGTTACCAGACTTCAAATTTCAAAAGTGGACTAAAGTCACCCAAGTTTACGATACACCAAAACATACAGTGGCCTGCCAGAAGCCCTGATATGAACCCTATAGAGCAGGGGTTCTCAACCTTTTTGGTTCCCTGTACCACCTAAAAAATATCCAAATTTCTTCGTACCGCCACCCTTTATACAAAAATGCATATTAATACAGAGAAGGAAATAATCCTACTTATTTATTTCGTATTAAAATAATAACGTTTATAACAAAAGTTCACTTGGTAAAAACTTATTCTCATCGAAACCATTAACAATAAAAATTATATACCTAACAAAATTTCATTTGGTATGCAAAAGTAAAATAAAAAGCCCTTGGGGTTGTTTTGCTAAACCAATTTTTTTTAAATGTCATGATCTGTGTCAATTAGTATCAAGCTCAAATTTGGCTCAATCATTAATTTTGGTTTATGTTTGTTGTTTAAATATAATATTGATGAAAACCCATACCTACATAAATTTCACATACATCGTGGCGCAAAAAGGCATTAAAAGTCTAATAGCTTAATCTCCAGTTTCTTTAAAATAATTCTTCCTCTGGATCCAAAAAACGGTGATTGTAATAATTTTAAATTCTTCTATCAGCGCTGTGTGTGAGGAAATTTCTATCAAATGTTCTTAAATGTTCTTTTTCTATTAGGTTGTGAAGTTTGGTATTTACATACCTTTTAGATTTCTGATCCATTTTTCATTGTCATAGTTTTGGGAAAATAACTATTGTTTTTTAAAGAGGTGCAACCAAATTTTTTTTTATATCCGACTTATTCATCATTGGTGTTTCCCATCTTTCTTCAAGGGAGCCTTCGAATGCTGGCAATAAACTACATTTATTTTTATTAACTTCTTTTATAACTAAGTCGATTTATTTATTGGTAATTTTATCTTCAACGATAATTAAATTAACCTTTGATCCCTGCAAAACTAAATTTAATTTATACAGCTTTCCAAAAAATAGCTAAATATGCTAACCGGGGCATCCACAATTCGTCAAAGAAATAATTATTGAACTCGAAATTAGCGTTTTCAAGAAATACTTGAACCTCTGATTTAAGTTCGAAGAGACGATTCAAAACTTTACCTCTCGAGAGCTATCTATCATCGGAATGTAACAAGAGTGACTTCTGTTGCTAACCATCTCCTGACATAATATTGAAAACATTCGTGAACTGAATGCTCGACTTTTAATAATATTGACTGCAATTATTTTTTTGTTAAAGCCCGAGCTCCATCAGTGCAGACACCAGTGACATTTCGCTCATGGAATGGAATTGTTAAACATAAAATTATTAAGAAATTTGAATACCTATTTCACCAGTTGCTCTTTCGAGCAGAGGTTTACAAAATAATTATTCCTCTGCAATTTTCTCTTCCACCTCGAATCGGATAAAGACTAATAATTGATAAAAATTAATTATGTTAGTATTTCATCTAACTGTAGCGCAAAATATTAACTTTTTTATCTTTTTAACTACACTTCCTTTTGCACAATGTGCCTTTTGAAATACGTCTGCGTACGGTAATGGGTATTATCTGATTTGACCGCTATAATTTTGGGTCAAACAATTTTACAATAACATCTGAATAAATATGATTTTAAGTTTGGTACCTTTTGCGTACCACCAGTGGTACGCGTACCACCGGTTGAGAACCCCTGCTATAGAGCATAAAACATTTTTGCGATGAATTAGGGAGAAGGGTGAGTTCTCGCGAGAGGCGTCAAGAAACTCTCACAGAAATAATTATACATTAGTGGAAGAATATGATCGCATACCAATAGAAACGATAAAAAACCTGATTTTCAGTATGCCGCGTAGATTAGAAACTCTTAAAGTTACTAGAGAAGGCAATACACGGTATTAAGTAGTTTTCGCAGTGAATAATTTTGTGTTTAATAAAAGCATTCTTCAAAATGTGTATCAGCTTATTTTACTAGAAAGCCAGTTGAAATAGCCTAATCTATTTGTTATAATACACTAATTATAAAATAAATATAATACTATAATAATAATAATAAAATTTATTGTTTTAAATACACATTTTTGTTGATGTATAAACATTCGTATAGTATAAATTAAAATATCTATCTGTCGGCATATATTACAAAGTAATACCAAGCCACACGATACCATTTTCTAATGTATAGAAAATGTGTACCAACGACTTGCACTTCACCTTCCACACAAATCCATTTTCTTGGTGGCAACTTGTCATTTAAGTACAGCTGAATAAAATTTGTTCTTCCAGATGAACTCCAAGAATTATCAAATGATTTTTCGATGGCATTTTTCGCTTCATCCACCATAGACATGGTCATGTTGGTTTTCAAAATATCCCACTAAAATTAACCAATATAGTAGTCCAATTTAAGTAAATTTATGTAAATACAAATATACTGAATGCAGCTAATTTTTATCATCTTGAAAAGTACTTACTGTGGTCATAGTTCTACTATAATAGGTGTGATCTGAATTGACGGTAAAACACTGATGAACAATTTTGAACAATTAATACGGACTGTAAATATATATGGTTGGATCTAGATATCTAATTCAAATCATACTTATATTTTATGTTATCAAGATAATAAATTAATTACAGTGTAGGAATTTTTTTGCCCGTTGATTACAACGTAATGATGATATAAGTTTTTTTGGGTTACCAGGGCTTAAAACAGATGTTGTTTGTTTGACCTTTTTAATTAATCCAATATTTCGCTAAAATTTTTAGCTTCTTCAGGGACTACATAAAACAAAATTACAAATATGTTAACATTGCTACATTACAAAAGGAACCGAGCAAACGTACCAATCAATAGTCCTAAAACATAGACACACTTAAGAGGAATCACTAGAGGTACTACAAAACAACACTACATAAAACCAAACATCCTGAGCTTAATTGTGTGTTAATAATCACGTGTAATACATTAAATTATAGATAAAGGTGTATTACACCGGGTACGAATGCCACTTTTTTTCATTTGCGTTGTTGTTTTGTTTTTTACCCTTGCTAAAGAAGCTAATAATTGGTAATTTTTATTATTTTTTTTTCCATATCCGAACCAAACATCAAAAAAGCAATATTACAACATTTTGTATTGAGCCTTCATGAACTTGTGTAAAAAAAATGACAACAAAATATGAATGTTGTAATGATTTAACCGTTGGTTTTTTGAACATGTGAATGAGACGAGAATAACATATTTTATAGTCGTACGGTGCAGCCATCTGTCGGATAAACACCACATCATTTTCTTCGACCAATCAAATTCAAATGGTACAGTCTGAAGCAGCAGCATGAATACGTAGCCAGGGGAATCACAAATACTTAGCAATTTCGGCCTAACAAAAATATTGATCGCATGTTGACACGGGAGGTGTAGCGGCGCCGCGCCCGGCAAACGAAAGCCATACGAAAAATAAATTTTACCGTGCTGGTGCTACGTAGATAGCAACGACTCGCTTATAAATTAGGACAGCATGTTCTTGCGGAAGTGTATGTGATCAACATGAATTGTTGAATTTCGACCAAAATAGGCTAGAAACCGAATACGAGAAATAATTTTTTGCCGTCCTGATTGACTCTACGCAGACAGCAAAGAGCGAGTTATAAATTAGGAGCGCATGTTCCCGCGAGGGTTTATAGTGCAGTCCCCGTACGACACACGGAACGAAGAATAATCAACAACCGCAATACCTACTTACAATGTTACAACTACTTAATAATTAATAGGAGTTAAATAAATTATTACAAAGGAAATACAAGTAATTTAATTTTTAATCAGTCATTTATTTTTCGTCATAGAATTTCAAATATATTGGTATTTAGATTTAGAAAATAATATTAATACCAAACACTTGTCGCTTGGCAATGCATTCAGGGCAATCGCAATCTATGTAGGATGGTTGGCTTTAGTTCTACTTGTTGTACAACAGACGTAGAACAGACGCTAGAAATATGGGCAAATTAAAAAATCAGCTGCCTTTATGTGGCCCGCGTTCTAAGAAAACTAATAACTTGCGAGAGTACCTGCGGTAAGTGTATATGTAGATATTATGCGTGTAGTGTAATTCTTCGCTAATTAACTTCGCTAGTTAATTTGGGCAATACTCTCTTATAGGCGTAAGCGTGCCGGATTACCATATATGGCAAAAAACTTTTATAAAGGTGTAAAATATTTGAACATATATCTATATAATATATAATAAATGACTTATACATATACATAAAGCTGCCTGTTTTATCGAAATCGCTATTTTTTCTCATACCTACAATTGAAATTGAAGTACGTATACTACCAAGTCTATACATAGCAATAATAATTTTGAGTAAAATTTCAAAATGCAGTATCCAACTGTATCTAGAATTAAAATAGGAATATTATATTTACTAACACCTACTTGCGTCAGCCGATAAAAATTTGAATTTTTATATGAGGTGTGTTTTACCTGAAAGTATCGATCTCTGCTAAGTACGAACGAGACATTCGAGATTATTGATGCACAAAGAAAACGTTAAATGGATTTAAATAAGTATCTGAGTACGAATGCTTTCACAGCCAGAGTCATTTAAATTTAGATGATAAATAGTTACCGGTTTATGCCGTGAGTAAAAATTCATAATTACTGTCTTCGCGAACCATGCTGTTCGCTTCTTCGGAGCTAACTGATAATTAGTTACTAATTCTAATAATAAATGTAAAGCAATAAATGATTTATGTAAGAAAAGCTGTCTGTTTTACCAAAACTACAATTTTTTTCAACATACAAAAGGTAAAATGTTCAACCATAGTTAGTAGTAAAATAGGAATGTTATAATAAAGCAATTAATTAATTTGTATCACTGTATTGTTTTGTGGAATTGTATTTGTATTTAAAATATCCAAGAAACGCATTTCAGAACATGCGATAGTCACATACACAAACTTATTAGGAAACGGTTCGGCGCCAGTCGACACCGCACGGCCCCTTTGATCTTCGCCGCCAAAGAACGATACCACCGTTCCCCTCATCTAATCATTGCGTTGCTTGCATTTTCTGCGGAGAGTACAGTGGGCGCGGCTTGTTCCCTCCTCTCGCGCCTCAGTTTCGTCGAACTTTTGAGGCCGGTGACTAACATTTACTCTTAACGTAGACCACGGCATTTTGTATACACGAGGTGCCAGTGCATACGAATGATAGAAACTGGCGGGAACTATTCTTAGAATTAATCTTAGAATTAAAAAAAATTACCAAATTTCCATAATACATATCTACAATATATTGCTTAATATATTGTAACTTGTTTAAAGCCAAAAAAGGTTTTGTTTGAATTTTTTTTAAATTTTTTACGGCTGGCCGTGTTCTGGTAATTTTAGTATTACAAAAAAGTTCATGTTATTTCTGTTTTTTATTTTAGAATGTTCTGATTTTTAATAAAAGGAAAATGTACGATATTGTAGGATCAATACTGTGTTGATACCTTGAGTAGCTTATGAAAAAAAAATATTAAAGTTTGTTTTTTCTAAAATGATAATTCAAAATAAAAGGAAAACGTTGAGTGGATTTTGATTTCTGGTCCTTACTTTTTCTGAAGGAAGTTACTAAAATAAGTCATTTTCAATGTAAACTTTATATAAACACCTTTAGATTAGAAAAATTGCACAAAAAAATTAATGACTATAAAACTGAGCAGAACTACAAATTTTGCATGGCTTTCAGTCAACGAGGTCCCCATGTATTTTTTCGAACAACGGACACTGTATGAAGTATACTTGGTCAAGCAACTTATTTTTATTAAGTTTTACTTTCTAGTATAAAAAATATCAACTTAGCTTAAAATATGTATAAATAAATATTATGGCACTTTGCACCTTCTACGAATTTTTGAATTTGCTTTAGATTTGTTCTTGCTATACAAGACCTCGGAAGTAAAACAACACCAACATGTGATGAACAATCTGTTTAAATATGCACAAAAGATTAGGGACGGCTTTCTATAAAACATTTATCTTGCTGCACACTATTTTCTAAATATCTCGGGATAATGTTTTTGGCACTTAGTTCGTTATTTACTTCAACTCTTCATATGTTAAAATTTACTGTTTTACAAGTCATAGCCTAATATCAATTTGTTATAATTAATTATTATGTACGGACAGGCCAATTCACTGCTGCGACCTTTCGAAAACCAGACAAAGCAGTTTAGTCGACAATTAAAGTTGTATTGGGCGTGGTTTCCGAGCATGTAGCTCACTCATGATACCTAGGTGCGTTCGAGTGTTGTACTCAAGCCTTAAGTGTGTTAAGTTGATCGATATATATGTTGTGTGTGTGGAACAGGAAACTCGTATACAAGAGTAAGAGAACCAATGCGAGGTCAACTCAGATACTTGGATATAGATAATCTTAAACAGGAATAATGGGAAGAACTAAGTAACCACTTAGGTACTGTTGAGTGTAACAAGACTATCTTACTTTTATCTAAATCTGTGGTAATTAACTTAAATTTTGGTAATGCCATATGTCAAACGCAACTACATATAACTACAAACTACCTTTTTAGAATCACTTGCAATCGCATAAACTGCGAAACATTTATATTCTATACATATTTAATCATGCGTATAGCATGCTATAGTATAGCCAAAGCCCCAACGCTTTGCTCTGTTTTTCAAAATACGCCAGCAGGACGTTTTCGGTGATGTCTGCGACTCTGAAGTAAGTGATTGTGCATCATGCTCGTCCACTAAACATCAATGATGCTTTTCAATGATGAAAAGCACACACGCAGTGGAAATGGTTCCAGGTCTTTCGGTCCAAATAACAGCAACTTGCTTTGCGTAGACAGGGTACCATAACAAAGTGACAAACAATTATTTATTTAAGAAAAAACTTGACCCAAAAGGTATTGGGCGTACCAAGGGAGTACCGGAGAGACCAAGGGGCCGCAGTCGATAATAATTATTGTTGACAGTAAAGGGATATATGTTTATGTTGCAGTTTAAAGTGCCTACCTGTACTTTAGATGTGGCTATGACGCAAGGTTACTAAAAATATATAGGTCTGTCCGGTGACTTATAGCATACGTCACTCAATTTACCACATGAAGTTAACTGATATGAAAGTTAATGTTTACGTGAGCGTATAAAAAATACTAATAATTTTAGTTCAATGTTTCCTGAATGATTTATTGGAGATGGGTCATAAAGCCCTCTAAGCTGCAAGCCTTCTAATACCTATGGATTCATATAAATTTGAATAGGCATATCAAGTGATATATTCTCGCATTAATTTCGTAACCTCCTATTGGTCTAAAGTTGCCAGACAACCTGTAAATTTTGGTATCTTTCGGTATGACGTTAAATTTTTGTAAATATTAATTTAGTTCATGTGGTCACGGCAACCAAATACATTTTTTGTCAGTGAGGTGCAGGCAATAAATCTTAAACAATTAAATGGGTTAAATCATTTCGAGATTAGATAATATTAATTTTAGGTATTAGTTTTGGATATTATATACCTATTCTATTATTACTAGAACATCATAAAGATGTCTATCAATTTCATTTGGTAACTAAATTCAAAATTATGCATTGAATCCAACTTTGTTCTAAAATTCAAATATGAATATTGTGTTGTAAATAATACTATTTAGTTATAAAATAATTAATTAGGGTTCTTCAATGATTACTTTAAATGTTGATACTTATTCTTGAGTTTTTGGTTTATAGTAGACATAAATAAATTTTAAATTAAATATTTTCACATTATTTTATTATGTGCTCTTGCTTGACGAGGGTACTCTAACATACTTTCCTGGTATACAAATTTAATATTTTACGATTTATTTTTATTTAAAAAGTGAGCATCTGGCTGTATAGTTTTTGTCCAATATCAAAACAAAAACCAGAACTATAAAGTATCAAAAATGTTATGCTAATGCAACGTTTAGGTCTTCCGCACTTGGCATAAAATTGAGTAATTTGAACAAATTTAGCTTATTTTGTAGTTCATTTAAGTCAAGGTTCACGGTATGGGGAAAAATAAATCTAACATTTTTCTTTCAAGTGACAAACATCTTTCATATGAACTGAAAGAAAAAAAAATGACAAATCTTTTAATCATTTTTTCAATAATGTTATCTATATACGGTATACTGTAGTTGCTTGGCCAACCACATGCTATTATATAAAAAAGCTGTGCACTGTTGCCAGATTGGGGGATTTTCTCTCACATTTGGGCGGTTTCCCTCCAAAAGTAGTATCTTTACCTTAGGGATAAAAGAAAGTTTTGAGGGTAAACTAAAGATTGTAGTTGTTAGGCCGACACATGGGACATAGGACTATCACAATTTATTTTGACGGCAAACTCGCCAAATAGTGAGAAATTGGTACCTCATGGCTGGTTATGTACCCAATTTTCAACATTTATTAAGCCTAATTTTATTGGCGGTGGCAACTGTGTTTTTTTGAGACATCCTTCTACATATGCTGTCAATTGATTCCTGCGATCCACCGAATTAACTGATCTACCTAAATAGGCGGTCTACAGGTCCACTAGTTCTTTGAAGTAACTTATCAGTTACCGCAAAACACTTCTATTCTGACTATTATAATTATTAGACCACTATTTTTGAGGTAACTTTTTAGGTTATGTTTCTATATCTATAACCTTTATTCACTGGTTGTCAAAATAATGAGAAACGATGAAAAAGTATTGCAATAATTAGTTTATTTTAATTTCTGGGCAGCACAAAATATCCGACCTACTTTCTTGACACTAGTAGGACTAAACGAACATAAAATCTGTTTATAATACCAAAATAATTACTTTACACAAACCATCTGTTATCTGGTGACTGTCTACATATTTATTATCACTTTTACATTTGAGTGCTACTTTTTAAAATAACGTGTTCGGGAAAATTTCCTATCATCATCATCACCACAGCAATTTCGTTAATGTTCAATGAATTACTAGATTTTGTGTTAGTAGAGTTGAAATTGCCGTGTTGAACGACCAAGTAGACTGGAACTGGAAAGAAGGCTGCAATTATCGTACCGTACAATCACCGAGTGCCAAGAATACCTAACATCAAACTGCACGTAAGTGCAGGCTAAGAAATGCGCTAAAATACCGTTATTCTTATGTTCGTACGTTCAATCAAAGCTTTCGAATTGTTCAGCTTGACTTATGCCATTTAAATATGTGGTATATGTACAGTGCAAGCCAAAAGCAAAAGGTACAAATTTGTACAAAATGTTAAGAGGAATCACTAGAGGTAGTAGCATACTACAACACAACACTACATAAAACCAAACATCCTGAGCTTAATTGTGTGTTAATAATCACGAGTAATACATTAAATTATAGATAAAGGTGTATTACACCGGGTACGAATGCCACTTTTTTTCATTTGCGTTGTTGTTTTGTTTTTTACCCTTGCTAAAGAAGCCAATAATTGGTAATTTTTGTTATTTTTTTTTTCCAAATCCGAACCAAACATCAAAAAAGCAATATTACAACATTTTGTATTGAGCCTTCATGAACTTGTGTAAAAAAAAGACAACAAAATATGAATGTTGTAATGATTTAACCGTTGGTTTTTTAAACATGTGAATGAGACGAGAATAACATATTTTATAGTCGTACGGCGCAGCCATCTGTTGGATAAACACCACATCATTTTCTTCGACCAATCAAATTCAAATGGTACAGTCTGAAGCAGCAGCATGAATACGTAGCCAGGGGAATCACAAATATTGAGCAATTTCGGCCTAACAAAAATGTTGATCGCATGTTGACACGGGAGGTGTAGCGGCGCCGCGCCCGGCAAACGAAAGCCATACGAAAAATAAATTTTACCGTGCTGGTGCTACGTAGATAGCAACGACTCGCTTATAAATTAGATGCTGTCCTATGCTGTTCTTGCGGAAGTGTATGTGATCAACATGAATTGTTGAATTTCGACCAAAAAAGGCTAGAAACCCAATACGAGAAATAATTTTTTGCCGTCCTGATGGACTCTACGCAGACAGCAAAGAGCGAGTTATAAATTAGGAGCGCATGTTCCCGCGAGGGTTTATAGTACAGTCCCCGTACGACACACGGAACGAAGAATAATCAACAACCGCAATACCTACTTACAATGTTACAACTACCAAATAATTAATAGGAGTTAAATAAATTATTACGAAGAAAATACAAGTAATTTAATTTTTAATCAGTCATTTATTTTTCGTCATAGAATTTCAAATATATTGGTATTTAGATTTAGAAAATAATATTAATACCAAACACTTGTCGCTTGGCAATGCATTCAGGGCAATCGCAATCTATGTAGGATGGTTGGCTTTAGTTCTACTTGTTGTACAACAGACGTAGAACAGACGCTAGAAATATGGGCAAATTAAAAATCAGCTGCCTTTATGTGGCCCGCGTTCTAAGAAAACTAATAACTTGCGAGAGTACCTGCGGTAAGTGTATACATATGTAGATATTATACGTGTAGTGTAATTCTTCGCTAATTAACTTCGCTAGTTAATTTGGGCAATACTCTCTTATAGGCGTAAGCGTGCCGGATTACCATATATGGCAAAAAACTTTTACAAAGGTGTAAAATATTTGACCATGTATCTATATAATATATAATAAATGACTTATACATATACATAAAGCTGCCTGTTTTATCGAAATCGCTATTTTTTCTCATACCTACAATTGAAATTGAAGTACGTATACTACCAAGTCTATACATAGCAATAATAATTTTGAGTAAAATTTCAAAATGCAGTATCCAACTGTATCTAGAATTAAAATAGGAATATTATATTTACTAACACCTACTTGCGTCAGCCGATAAAAATTTAATTTTAATTTTTAATCAGTCATTTATTTTTCGTCATAGAATTTCAAAAATATTGGTATTTAGATTTAGAAAATAATATTAATACCAAACACTTGTCGCTTGACAATGCATTCAGGGCAATCGCAATCTATGTGGGATGGTTGGCTTTAGTTCTACTTGTTGTACAACAGACGTAGAACAGACGCTAGAAATATGGGCAAATTAAAAAATCAGCTGCCTTTATGTGGCCGGCGTTCTAAGAAAACTAATAACTTGCGAGAGTACCTGCGAATAGTGTATATGTAGATATTATACGTGTAGTGTAATTCTTCGCTAATTAACTTCGCTAGTTAATTTTGGCAATAGTCTCTTAACATGTATCTATATAATATATAATAAATGACATACATATACATAAAGCTGCCTGTTTTATCGAAATCGCTATTTTTTCTCATACCTACAATTGAAATTGAAGTACGTATACTACCAAGTCTATACATAGCAATAATAATTTTGAGTAAAATTTCAAAATGCAGTATCCAACCGTATCTAGAATTAAAATAGGAATATTATATTTACTAACACCTACCTGCATCAGCCGATAAAAATTTGAATTTTTATATGAGGTGTGTTTTACCTGAAAGTATCGATCTCTGCTAAGTACGAACGAGACATTCGAGATTATTGATGCACAAAGAAAACGTTAAATGGATTTAAATAAGTATATGAGTACGAATGGTTTCACGGCCAGAGTCATTTAAATTTAGGTGATAAATAGTTAGCGGTTTATGCCGTGAGTAAAAATTCATAATTACTGTCTTCGCGAACCATGCTGTTCGCTTCTTCGGAGCTAACTGATAATTAGTTACTAATTCTAATAATAAATGTAAAGCAATAAATGATTTATGTAAGAAAAGCTGTCTGTTTTACCAAAACTACAATTTTTTTCAACATACAAAAGGTAAAATGTTCAACCATAGCTAGTAGTAAAATAGGAATGTTATAATAAAGCAATTAATTAATTTGTATCACTGTATTGTTTTGTGGAATTGTATTTGTATTTAGAATATACAAGAAAAGCATTTCAGAACATGCGATAGTCACATACACAAAATTATTAGGAAACGGTTCGGCGCCAGTCGACACCGCACGGCCCCTTTGATCTTCGCCGCCAAAGAACGATACCGCTGTTCCCCTCATCTAATCAGTGCGTTGCTTGCATTTTCTGCGGAGTGTACAGTGGGCGCGGCTTGTTCCCTCCTCTCGCGCCTCAGTTTCGTCGAACTTTTGAGGCCAGTGACTAACATTTACTCTTAACAGAGCAGAACAAGCTTATCGTGTGCGTTTTCGAAACCGGAGGTATTGTTTGTTTGGAGTGTTATCACTGAAAAAGTATAGACTAAGTATTTCGCCACGTGTAGTTTTTCCGCCAATTTATACACACCCTGTATAGAAATTATGCTAATCAATGTTAAAGAATTTTACAGTTCATCAACCATCTTTAAGGTTATCTTCAATACACTTGCACAAATTAAATAGAATTTTAACAGTTTAGAAATGGAGACTGTGTTTTGGTATCACTTTCCAATATCTCCTAACCCTATTTTTATTGGTGCATTACCATTACTAGAACTCAAGAGAAAGTGTTGGAAATTGTTACTCACGTTGTTGAATACCTGAATCTTGCTGTTACTCTACGTAGTTACCTATTGTATAAAATTTATCTATTGTATAAAATGGGGGCACATTGAAGTTAAAATACATCAAAATGCTTGCAATAAATAACTACAGAAACACTTTACTTAGGCACTTATCTCAAATTATCACGTATAATTTATTATAATTCACTTGAAAGAAATGACATGGAGAAAATGTGACTGACGTTGAATGCAGTAAAACTTGTTTGATCATAAAAATAAATTAGTTATGTGGTTTGAATAAATTGAAATAAATCTGGTAAGGTAACATTTTGTTGGATTTTGTCATTCTAGGCACTTGAAGGAAAGTGTGTGCCTTGAATATTGATGATTTTCTGGCTTACTGGCATATAACGTTGGGATAAAAACATGACAAAATCTTATTGTGTATAAGTTTATTCTACTTTACCCTACAAGTTACTAAATAATTAACGGGGCGCAAATATGATCACAATAGAGCTTGGGGCAACACTATTAACCCGCAACGGCTACTGTGATAAAAACTTACATGACAACCAGTGAATAAAGGATAGAGATACAGAAACATAACCTAAAAACACAAAAATAGTGGTCTAATAATTATAATAGTCAGAATAGGAGTGTTTGGCGGTGACTGATTAGTTACTTCGAAGAACAAGAACTTAATAAAGAATTGTTATAACGTTAACGTTTAATAGCGGTGTCTACCTAATTCCGCGAGATAGCCATTGAGGCTTATACATTTACACGCACTTAAAAATTGAAACTAAATTCTAATTTCGGTGAAGTAGTTTATTAGAATAGTTTATACTTAGTAAAATTACATGCGAAACTAGGAAATCCTTAACACTTTAGATGTACTATAGCTTGCTACGTGCATGCTGATGTTCAATAAACTATTTATTGCGTATATACAATCCCGCGACAGTATTTAAACCCGATCATATCTACGATGTAGGTTTGATCTTCGCATAACTCCCTATTCAGGTAAATGTGCTCCTTGTATTGTATCTGAAAGGAGAATTTGATGTTTAGTTGGCGAGAATGATGCACGGTCATATACCAGAGTCGCAAAACATCACCGAAAACGTCATGCTGGGGTATTTTGATGAACAGAGCAAAACTAGGAAAGCTCAAATCCTTAAGCCATACTACAGCGTAGTACACGCATGTTTAAATATTTATAGGATACAGATATTTGGCAGTTTATGCGATTGCAAGCGATTCAAAATAGGCAGTTTGTGGTTATGTGTTATTACGTTAGACATATGGCATTTGATATCAATGCAAAGTTGAAAAAGAAATATTTAACACTACATGTTTTTGTTGTGTTGCCAATATTGTAGTCGGTTGTCATGGTTATTTGTTTAGCGGCAAATTATTTAACAAAACAACTGTCACTTTCGCTTGCTGTCGGCATGAGCAAGACTGTTTCCAAGGTAACGGGACCTTGAATAATATAATCTAAGTTGGCCGACGTAAATGCTTTTAAATCTCACATTCTTTTGGATGAATTATACTGAATATTTTAGGTTATGTGTACCCATATTAGCTGCATGATTCTATAATTTGTTCGGTTGCCATGGTTACGAAATCAACCCATGTCGTCACAACACCACTTTTGAATATTACCGTTCATGTCGTTCATTATGTTTTAAAACGGAGTTTTTGACTTTTTTAATTTTAACGTCATGTTAAATTTTCTTTTTATAATTTAATTGATTGCCCGGATTTTCGGTTTAACGGTTTAATTCTATTAGGATTTATTTACGGCATGGTTCTAGTGTTGTAACCGAATTATTGTTGGGCAATAATAAACTTTTTAGTCGCTTGCTGTTATGGTGCTCAATTTATCAAATTACAACACTAAAACTATCCATTCTAGAACTAACCGAAAACTAGAACTAACATTGTTTTCTTTATTCAAACACACAATACTGAAAATCAAACCAAACATATGTTTTCGTTTATAATCCATTGAAGTCACAAACTGTGTACAATGTACTATCGTGGCCATATATTATGTCCCCTCTTTTGACGTCGGTTCTCTCGCGAACCTAGGGGCGAAAAAATTTTAAAAAATTCTGATTCTGTCCTTGATTCATACTCTACTACTCATAAAAATTAGAAAGCTGTATATGTTGGCGTTTTCCCTATTTTTCCAAATTAAGAAGAATTGGCGCTGTTTTTGGCACGTAAATTTCATTCGTTTAACTTTAGCAATTAATTACTGTTAGCTTTCAATATGCATTTTTGTAAAATGATTGGGTGAGTGGTTGACCCACAGAAAGCTATATTATGCAATATAGACTATAGGCTACCCAATAATTCATAGGTTTAAAGTTTATTACATAATCATTGTTTATCTTGCATTTTCCATACAAAAGATCGTGCTGAAACGCCGCGTGAATTCCGACGCTCTACGGTCTTGGTGTGATGCGGAGAAGGGAGTCGTTAGCAGTGCTGTCAACAGTGAGAGAACGGCGGACAGCTGATTACCAATACACATAAAGAACGATAACTTGTCAAGGTAGTAATTTTAACTAACAGAATTAAATTCTTAATTTTTAAATTCAGAATTTTGATTATAATATGTGACCCCGCTACGAGAGAAATGCCCTAACTGCCATCTCTCGTTTCGATAGTATTGACTCCTGTGTTTGACGTCTCATAACTCTAAAACTACTGACAAGAAAAAATTGAAATAAAGTGTGTCATACTCTTCAATCATTTCTAAATATGTTGTATGACTATCAAAATTTTTTGCCTCTCGGTGTAAATATGAGCGCGAGAGAAGTGAGAAAATGTACCCTATTTTTGCATTTGTAAATTAACTGTCGTCTTTCCGATTTTTTTTCTCCTAAACCGCTTACCACAAAAATTTCGAAGTTTGTTCAGGTTGCACTCAGAGTCTCTTCTATCGATTGGCGTTTTTGTTTTCTTCAGTTTTTATACAATAAGGTTGTAAACAAGATTTTGATGGAAGCGGATAGATCAGTAAGGAATGTTAACAGCACAACGCAGTTAGCATGCATATAATCCTTATTTACTGCGTCACATATCGCTTAAATTTAATATCATTCCGACCATTTGTTAATTTTTAAAACCGAAATATGTAAACATGAACAATGTTATGCGCGTTACCCCGCCTAAGTCCGTTTTTGTGTTTATTTATTAGTAATATTTAAATACAGGCAAAAGCAATATAACATAAATACAACACTTGATATATTACATATATAACAAATGGCAGCTCTGAGCGTATAAAACTGATAGGTCGTTATATTGTGTCTGTAAACACTGTTCTCCGAGTAACTATTGCACCGTGCGATGCCCCACTACCGGCAGCGTCGCTGTCGATCCCTTCCCCCGCGTCACCCCGAAGACCGAAGAGCGCCGCGTCAATTGCGGCGATCATGAGATGCTTCAACACGATCTTTTGTAGGGAAAATGCAAGATAAACAATGATTCTGTAACAAACTTTAAATATATGATTTATTAGGTAGCCTATGATCAACACTTCATCATCCTAGCTCTTCTAATAACGGAATTGCTGGCATTGCATTTGTGGGTTAACCACTACTCCGATTATTTTACAAAAATGCACATTAAAAGCTACCACTCCGCAGGTGATTTTACTTTTTAGTTCGTTGAAATCTATGGATTATTTCCGGAGTAATTAATTGCTAAAGTTAAACGAATGAAATTTATGGGACAAAAACGCCAATTCTTCTTAATTTGGAAAAATCGGGCAAACGCCGACATATACAGCTTTCTAATTTTTATGCGTTGTAGTATATTAATCAAGGATAGCACCAGAATTTTTTCAAATTTTTTCGCCTCTAGATTGGCGAGAAAATCGACATCAAACGATGGGACATAATATATGGCCACGATAGTACATATACTATCAAAAATAACACGATATAAGCTTTAGAACGCTCCCAATTCAAACTGGTTAATATCGGCCCATTTTACGGTATTTGCTCGTGCTGATCTGATTTAACTGAACAATTGCAATCGATAATTCATCATATATGGTAATAATAGGGCTTACATTGCTCTCGATGCATATTACATGGGATTGCGGGCACTCAAACAATACCATCCGATCCATTGCTGATCTATATGCAGAATTATCTATCGCACGCTGTCAAATTAACAATGCATGCATTTAACATGAGATATACAGTGTGTTCCAGATGACACCACCGAATTTAATTATTATTCTTTATTTTTCCTTCATACCTAACAAGCTGCCGTTGTGCCAAACAACCCCCACGAAGGGGTTGTTGGTACAACTAACCTAAACCATAAATGTAAATATAATTTAGTTGAATGAGAAAAGGAAAAAAGTAAATGTAGCAATGGATCTCCGGTATTTTAGTACCAAATAAATTATTTCTTTTAGTAGGTCCTTTTATCTGCGAACTGTGATTGTTGCATGAATAAAAGCTGAGCTTTATTGGTCCTTAACGAACATCAACGTCGCCTGTGAAAATTTACGAGGAAGCACTTATCCTTGTACGACTTGGTCCTATAACTTTATAGCTTTTGCAACTGTTCAATACTTCACACAGTTCTTTTATTTTTTTCACCAAGTACATATATCTACATTTTTGCTAAAGCCTTTATTAAGTCCTCTTTATTATAAATATATGTATGTATAAAGGACAGTATAAATAAATCAATTGATGAACTTTTATATTGTTCTACAGACAATTGACAACCGATAAAGTATTCTGTCACAATACGAATTAAGAAAGGATATGATTATTTTATAGGCATGTTAAGTACTCAGTTATTTAATTGTTCCTTTTTCGGTTAAAGTTTGTCGACCTTCGGTATAACACGTCTTGTTATACCTGGGTATACAATCCATCGTTAGGAAATTTTGCAACTTTGTCTGGTTACGATACCACTATGTAAATGATATAATGTCTTACAGCAAGAGATTTTGCAACAGTATTATTGCTCTATGGTTCATTATATCGTGATTTAGTTACTATGTATACAGGGTGAGTTATTTATTAGTATCCCGGCGAACGATAGTTCCTACACACAGAAAAGTGATTATTTGGAACGAGAAAACATAATTTCTTGAATTTATTTACTAGATTCAAATGCATATTTACTTGGATGTAGAAAGTTAGGTATATACAAGAAATGCCACATACTCAATATAAGTAAAATAATTTCTCAGATAAATGCTGTCAACAAATAAATTCTTTCTTTATAAGAACCAATATTGTATTGAAAGAAGTAATTGAATTTTTCGTTCCAAAAATGTTAATTTCTCCAACGAAGTAATAGTAAATCCATCCAAGTGCGTAGTCACTTGATCCAAGTAAATATAAGACATTTAATATAAGTAAGTATTGTTTACTGAATAAACACCCACCAATTATTTAACTGAAGTGATTCTCAGTTCTTTCAAGTAATCCCTTTCTCTGGAATAAATATGCGCACCGTGATTTTGTCAAGGCACGCGCGCCCGCGTGTGGTGCTGGCAGTGCTGGCGCCACGGATCCTAACCTAGTACGAAAACAACGAAGTCGTAGGGGATGTGCCTTGTGATTTATTGGGGATGTGTATTGTGATTTATAGTGTACAATAAACGTTTCAACACGGAATAGTTTGATGTAACGCACGCAACAGTATAGAACGAGTAAGTAAATATAACATACCTATCTTGTTAATTAGCAATAGAAAACGTATTTGTGCCAAATCTTTAAAATTCTTTCATTAAGTAGCTAAAAATATTTACCGGGAACAAAAATATACACTTCATTGAAGACTGTTTACTTACTTCACCAGAGTAACCACTTTCTTAAATCTAGTAATTATTCCAAGAAATAAAATTTCTTGGTTGAAGTCAATAATCTCTCGCGTATATACGAACCTACCAACTACTTCAGCCAAGTAATTCTCCCTTCGTTCGAGAGATCACTTTTCTGTGTGTATGTTTAAATTTGGCAAAGTTTCGTATTTTTCTGCTGATCAATTATATGATAAGAAATTTTAGCTATCATTTTTCATTTTAAAGATATACGCCAAAAGCTAAAATTTTAAGATATTGTTTTTAATTTTTGATTCAAAACCAACCGTAGCTAGACATTTGAAACAAAAACATTCTACAGCGACTTTTTAACAAGGAATGCAGTGTTGAAGGAATGTTTTTGATTAAAATGTCTAGCTACGTTTGGTTTTGAATAAAAAATTAAAAACGATATCTTAACATTTCAGTGTTTTGCGGATATCTTCAAAATGAAAAATGATAGCTAAAATTTCTTTTCGGATAATTGATTAGCACAAAAATCCGAAGCTTTGCCAAATTTAAACATATGCTCTATCTCCACTAATAAGCGAGATCTCCATGGTGAGCTTCGAAATTGAATCACCCGGTATAGTCTTAAACGAGAAGGTTCAAAGTTTTATTTGTTCCTACATAAATAACGTTACTGTTTTGTGTTCAAAAGTAGCCAAAAACGCGTTTCTTTTGCACCTTCGTTTTTCCAGAAAACTAGAGCCAATTCACCATTTCTGGCTTCAGATTCGGATTCCTGGGAAAAAATCCTATCCGAATCAGTTGTCATTTGTCCGGCATTTTTTTTGGTTGGCCAGTGTTATTTATACTCAAGATAAGGCCGAACTGTGAGGAGAGTGTTTACAGCGCCATCTAACAATACAGTTGCATGAGGTATTCACACTAAAAATATATTTAATTGAATCAAAATACGCAAAGCAAAAATATTTTTTTGGGGGAAATAAATCTCTTCTTGTATACAAATAAAATTATTTGTTGATAATTTTCATGTTCTCGTTCGAACATAGTTGGGCCAGGCGAAATTTGCGATTAAGAAAGTGCAAATCTACTATAAGTAGGCCATGGAAATCAGAAACGAGTGCTCAAAACCACGATTTTCAAGTCGCCAGAATAAATATTCACAAGAGTTATTTATTCTAGAGCACGCTACAACAATTCTAGGACAGAGAACTGCATTAATTCTCAAAGAAATACGGTGAACCATTTAGGCGGCTTAACAAAAAAATGTTACTTTCTAAATTTTGTTAAGTAACTATATATTATACTGAATGGGAAAATGAGTTATGTGGTATAGTATTTAATTTATAGTAGAGCTGTATAGAAAGTTAAAAATTGGTTATATAAATTTGTAACCTAATTTATTATATCTTTTTTTAATTTAATAACTTTATTTACAAAAAAATAAATAGGTACATACCATATTTTTCGATAATTCCTTTATTTCTTAAAAATCCAAACTCACGAATTTGCAGTTCTCTTTTTCAAACACACAAAAAATATTCCGATAATACGAAAAAATAACAACTCACAACACTGTTCGAGCTAGCTTAGCACACTTCTTTCAACTGGTGTGCGATTTGGCCACAAGAAGTAAGCTGGAAGGCCCCCACTTCAAAATTTATTTTATAACTAAATATCGCACCTCTCACTCCAACGCAAGAACTCAAGAGTCCTCCACTTCTCTCTCCATATGAATCCCCATAAAACACAATTCGAAAGTTGTCACAAATACCTCCGTCTCACTTCACAACACTTCTATCTTTGTTGGCAAACTCGAGGCCTATATGCATGTCCACATATGTCTTTGCGGAACATACAAGAAGTGTATATCTTGCGTTTTCTATTAGGTACCACAGCTAACTGCAAGTCGTTGTTGAATGAAAGACAAAACAGAAGGTAAAACAGTTCTTAAACTGTGTGGCTGCACTCAGAGTATATAGGAACCGTTACTCAAGAACTGCGATTTAATTTATATGCTATCCGTGTCCAGAATGTGTGCCTAGCCAGTGAAAATGGCTTCAATCGTTTTTGTTTAATTGTTAACAGCATAATACACTCAGTTCCAAGAAAAGTGACGCACCTGATTTTTGATTTTTGAAGTTTAATATCTTATATTTTTTAAAACAGTAGGACGATTTGAATGTTTTTTTTTTACAGATTGGTAGGCAATTCCTTTGTCTTTAAAATAATTAAAGAGGAGGAAGGTGTTTCAATGTATCCTGGATGGTAGTGGGGAAACCATGTTTTTTTCCTCATTTTTGACACCCTGTGGGTTTAATCAAGCCAGGGTATAGAAAGTGCTGACACTCTATATGAAAGACGCTTCTTTTACGAGCATTTTGTTTTTTTATTCATTGATTTATCTCTAAAATTGTCCTAATTACAGCTTTTTTTAAACCTTGCATATAACCAACTCTTTGAATTTATCGATAAACAGCCTTCTACACACAGAAAAGTAAATACTTCACTCAAAGCAATATGCTTTCATCCAAGTAAATGATTAGTTTGCTATAGCCGCAAGTAGATATTTTCTCAAGTTAAGAATAAAGAGATATTGTTGAATTGAAATGATCATATGCTTGTACATCTGAGAAAATATTTTCTTGCAATGAGTATAGATATTATTCATTCAAGAAAACTATTCTCACGTTGAGAATAATGGAATTTTCTTAAAGTGAATATATATGCTTGACAATGAGAAAATATTTTCTTGAAATGAGTATAGATATTATTAGTTCAAGAACATGATCATAATGTATTGAATAGAAATTACTGTTTTAGTTTTTTTTTTAAAAGGTAGGGAATTGTGTGAAATAAATAGACAATAACTTAGCGAATGTTATTTGTTTTATTGTATGAAATTTCTTTGCTTAATTACATATATACTTACCTATTTATAAATTATCACTACCTACAATATCTAAGGCATGAAAAAAAAACACCATATTCTATTAGACATCAAACTGTTTCCATTATATTACACAAGTAAGTTTTCTGTGACATGTATGTTGATTTGGTGACCACTATATGGCAAGGCAAAATTTACGTACCGTGTGCGTCACAAGTCACAACTACGAACTGCGTCGCAAATACGTTGAACATAAGTACTGTAGGCTATTCACGCAAAATTAAAACTATACCGTAAACTTGGGTGACTTTAGTCCACTTTTGAAATTTGAAGTCTGGTAACTTTTAACAGATTAGACATAATTACTCATACTTGTGCTATTTTTTGGGTCTTTGATAGTACTTCAAAAATATCAAAACACTAATATTTCCAACGTCAGGATATACCTCTTTTATGTATATATATGGGTGGCCAAAGTCAGAATTCATTATTGGGTCACTTTGGCCATACTACTGTTTATCATTCCAATGAAACGATAAGCTAGTGTATGCTCGAGTTTGGCCACCAAATATGTTTTAAAAGTGTTCAAGAACAAAATATGTTAAAATCAGCAATAAGATCATGACAAAACTATTTTATGACTATTTTAAAAAATAATGCTAACATGTTATACATTGCGGAAATGAGAAAAAACACGACTATCGGAAAATGCCAAAATTCAATATGGCGCCCATAAGAAAAACAAAAGTTGGCCATGATTACGCCGCCATCTTTGATGTTATTTCAAATTAAAAAATAACACTGCATTCCTTGTTAAAAAGTCGCTGTAGAATGTTTTTGTTTCAAATGTCTAGCAACGTTTGGTTTTGAATAAAAAATTAAAAACGATATCTTATCATTTCAGTTTTTTGCGGATATCTTTAAAATGAAAAATGATAGCTAAAATTTCTTTTCAGATAATTGTTCAGCACAAAAATACGAAACTTTGCCAAATTTAAACATAGCCTCTATCTCCACTAATAAGCGAGATCTAATAAGCCTCGAAATTGAATCACCCTGTATAGCTAGACATAATTTTGTACTTCTGGTATAATGAAGAAACCTCCTTTGGACGGGACAGGTGTTTTTATTGCTTGTAAAATGTCATCTTTGTCATACCACAGAAATGTCATCATTTGATGGCCATTTCCACTGAGAATGCCCGACTTTACTTTCCTCGATTGACTACACCGAGCACTTTAACTACGCGGGTATTGCAGAAAGATATTCCTAACAAACCACAGGACTAATGTTATTGGTGGCAAATCATAGATGCTGATAGATTACTCAACACAAACAAAGTTGTTCATAGTAACAAAATTGGTCAATTTTCAAAGCTATCTTCTGAACACTGCCACAAAAAAAATAAATTATCATCTAACTTACATTAAGCACCTTTGTATTCAATATAGTATCTAAAATATAAATAACCAAAAATACTCGCAATGTTTGAAATATTAACAAAGATCTAAACAATATAAATAAATTTTCGAATAGTGGCCAAAGTCACCCAGGGCGGCCAAAGTCACCCAAGTTTACGGTATACTTTCATAATATTATAGATCGCGTAGTTATTGCGTACAGTACCTACAAAATTAGTAAAGATATACTTACATATTGAACTCTTCCCGGTCAATACTCGGTAGTCAGCGAACACGACGCCATAGCAGACCCCAACTAACTGAAGGCAAAGGCCGATGCAAAAAATCTTAAATCTCGGCAACGTTCGTGCACGTTTGAGGGTAAATGCGCAAGCGCGTTGCAAGCAATAGCTTTCTTGATTCAAGATATTGATCAACTTCTTGAATTGAGTATTTAAACTGCTTGGTTTGAAAATTATATACTTAACCGAAACTAATAACTCTGAGATTGGGATATTCTTGAATTGTGAGAACAAGGAATTCTTAAATGAAAGAAATTGTTTCCAATCAAGTAAATATTAACTTTCATCTAAAGCAATAACCGCAAGTAAATAATTTTCTCACGTTTTGAAAATATACTTCGCTGTGTGCAGTCTCCAGAACTATTGTCCTCAATGATAAACTTGGTATCAGTACCTCATTAAAACTTCCATTCGACAATTCATAATAATAGTGAGTCTAGCTACTCATATATTTACAAATAAGCGTGTTTATAATCTTCTATAACTGGCCCAATATCAGAATTAATCCAACAAATAAAATAATTCTTAACACGGCCAATCCTGACTAAAGCTTTGCTCTCGAAGCCAGTCTCCAGAACTATTGTCCTCAATGATAAACTTGGTCTCAGTAACTCATTCAAACTTCCATTCGACAATTCATAATTTGCCAAAATTCAAAGGTGTTACTCATTCAACAATAATCAAGTTGCCACACACATCTAAAATTTTTAACTCCAAACGTAGTCAAATAATTGCAAAAAGCAAACCACTTTTCAGCTCAACTACATAATATTAGCATGTTAAGCTATAACCTTTCAGCTCAACAAAATAAACAAATATTAGCAAAGGGCTATCCTTTCAGTTCAAACCCAATCAAATAAATAACGGAGGTATATAAACAAGTTGTTTCAGTACGAGATGAACTCCCACGATCTATTGATAGATTAACAAAAGTCTAAAATTCCTGGCAAAAAAAAGAGTCGCGAAATCTTAAAATAAAATTTTCATACTGTGCAACTCTGCAAATATGAAAAGTTGAGTCAGGAAATTTATTTTCTTTATGCATTTATATCGAAAACTTAATAGGTTATGTAATAAATAAAAAATAGTTTTTAACATATATTATATAAAAGATTAAGGATTTGCTTAAGTTACAAATTAGAAATACATCGAACCGATATTTTAAATATTTTTGCTTTGGCTTAAAAATAGGCCAAAGAAATCACATTTTGATTCAAGTAAATATATTTTTACTGCACACAGCGAAGTATATTCCCAAAACGTGAGAAAATTATTTACTTGCGGTTATTGCTTTAGATGAAAGTTAATATTTACTTGGTTTGAAACAATTTCTTTCATTTAGGAATTCCTTGTTCTCACAATTCAAGAATATCCCAATCTCAGAGTTATTAGTTTCGGTTAAGTATATAATTTTCAAACCAAGTAGTTTAAATTCTCAATTCAAGAAGTTGATCAATATCTTGAATCAAGTAAGCCATTGCTTGCAACGCGCTTGCGCATTTACACAAACGTGCACGAACGTTGCCGAGATTTAAGATTTTTCGCATCGGCCTTTGCCTTCAGTTAGTTGGGGTCTGCTATAGCGTCATGTTCGCTGACTACCGAGTATTGTCCGGGAAGAGTTCAATATGTAAGTATATCTTTACTAATTCTGTAAGTACTGTACGCAATAACTACGCGGTCTATAATATTATGAAAATATATAGTTTTAATTTTGCGTGAATAGCCTACAGTACTTATGTTCAACGTATTTGCGACGCAGTTCGTAGTTGTGACTTGTGACGCACACGGTACGTAAATTTTGCCTAGCCATATAGTGGTCACCAAATCATAACATACATGTCACAGAAAACTTACTTGTGTAATATAATAGAAACAATTTGATGTCTAATAGAATATGGTGTTTTTTTCCATGCCTTAGATATTGTAGGTAGTGATAATTTATAAATAGGTAAGTATATATGTAATTAAGCAAAGAAATTTCAAATAATAAAACAAACATCATTCGCTAAGTTATTGTCTACTTATTTCACACAATTCCCTACCTTTTAAAAAAAAAAACTAAAACAGTAATTTCTATTCAATACATTATGATCATGTTCTTGAACTAATAATATCTATACTCATTTCAAGAAAATATTTTCTCATTGTCAAGCATATATATTCACTTTAAGAAAATTCCATTATTCTCAACGTGAGAATAGTTTTCTTGAATGAATAATATCTATACTCATTGCAAGAAAATATTTTCTCAGATATACAAGCATATGATCTTTCAATTCAACAATATCTCTTCATTCTTAACTTGAGAAAATATCTACTTGCGGCTATAACAAACTAATCATTTACTTGGATGAAAGCATATTGCTTTGAGTGAAGTATTTACTTTTCTGTGTGTGTGAATACCTCATCCAACTGTATTGTTAGATGGTGCTGCAAACTCTCTCCACGCTCCTCGCAGTATAGAGCACAGTGCATGCAGGATCAAGTTCCGATTCCGAATCAGCGTACAATTTGCTACCCTAATCTTGACTATACGTAGGTCTGGGAAAACCAACCACTGGTCGAGGATGTGCGACATCCCCGGTGACACGTGGAGATTTTGTTCTATTGTACCCTCCGAAAAGTTCTAGTCAATAATAGGTCTATACATTAATTCCTTCAACAAACTAATAATTTCTTTAGTCAAAGAACCATTTATTGCAACCTTAAAATATCGCCTTATCTATACAATCTTTGTATAGTCCGTCCTTAGACTAAATTCACCAGTCGTGTTTTTCTTCGGTAAACTGTCGATTGTCTATTGTTTTATGCAGTAAGCAGGTAATGTGGTCATTGTCTTAGATATTGAACATTTCAGTTATTTTAGTATCAGATATTTATCTATAATTCTTTCTTCAATAGTATTGTTAGTATATCTTTCCATTATTGCAACATTAAAGTATGTACGTAATTCTTAGATTAATAAATTATATTTTCGAGACGCTTGGCCAGTTTTATCGTTGGAATGCAAAAACTTCTCGCTTACATCTTTTTCTGAAAAGATTGTTTAAACAGTTAGAATAGATAGGAATTGTGTATTCAAGGTTAACAATGTTTATTTTTCCCACTTAGCACTGTGTGTAATTTTCTAAATCCATCTTGTATTTGTATTATTATTGTAATTATAGTAAAAATTTCTTGGAGAAAAATGTCAGTTGTACCAACTTCTAGACGCATGCTTGTCGAATTTCTATTTTATTTTGTACCAATTTTTCCTTCATACCCAACAACCTGCCAGACTGTTTGTTATTTTTTTTATAAATCATCCAAAATCCTTGTGTTTTTACGAAAAGAAAAACACTAGTAAAAAACATTTAAAAAATAAATCACCTTGGAACCACCTACTTGTGGAATCTAGACATCCTTGGATCACTTAGCAAATAAAAAATACGAGAAACAGCGTAAAGAATCCGGAAATTTCAACAGCATTGCCTAAGATTTACTCGCCACAAAAAAAAATCACCGAGCAAAAAATAAACAGACCGAATAACGAATTATTAAGAAAAAACCTTGCTTTTGTTTCCTCGATTGTGGGCGTGGTTTGTTCCGGTGAAAGGTGGCCTAGGTGGCGCTGGAATCGGTAATTAGCATCCGATTATGTTCTGAGGTTAACTGGTCACCGGAACAACGACTCCGGGCTGTCTCGTTTTTTTTTTATTTGTAGCAAACTGATGAAAGAGAAATTTGTGTTGATGTGCTCTCATTCAGGATTTTGCATAGCGTAAAAGATGGTCAATACTATCGGAGAATTATGGTCAGTCCAACCGAAAGCTAGCGGGCATAAGGTATAGTAGAAAGTATTCCGGAAAAAAGTGTTTGTAGTAAATGGTCCGGTTGTTATGCCATTGTTATGCAACATGAACTGGTTTGTGGGCTATTTATTCGTTCAAGAAATTAGCAGCTTGTAAGGCAATATTGATCTATACTGCACACCAGGGCCGTCCTAAGATATTCGACGCCCGAGGGCTACTAAAATTAATGCGCCCCTCTTCATAAGAAAATACACGAGATAGCTAACGGATGCGGGGTGACCGACAAAGTTATTCAAAAGTGTCAGAACTAGAAAAAGCCAATTCATTATCATTATACTAAACAAAAACATAATATTTATACAAAATTCGAAAAAAAGAGACGAAATGAAAAAACCAACGTTTATAGTAAACAAAAACAAAAGTAACTTATATATTTGTTGTCCGTGCTTTTTCTTTTACAAATTGATATCACACGTATTTAAGTTATTAAATAGGTCACTCTATATAAATAAACTACTCAAATAATTTAATTTGCTTTGCCTTAAAGAATTTGTAGTAGCATTACTAAAAATGCGCAGTGTGTAGTGCTGTGGCCACGTTAGGAAGTGTAGACGCAATTTTTGAGTCAATTATTTATTATCCTTGAAAAATTACCAAAAGCTTAATGTTGAAACATTTGATTAGATTTGTCATCAAATATAAAATAATCGGAATTCCTACAAATTCCCTTTATAATGAATAAATTGGGAATAAATTGGCTTTTAAACCATTCTTCCATATAATAAATTGTCAGCCTACTTTGTACGATAATAGTCCAAATACTCAAATTTTGCTAACAGGTTTTGTGTTACATAATTCGATAAGCAAATTTCACATCGATTAAAGGATGCAATAAGTATAATAATTTATAGTATATATAGGTAGTACGTCTTTACATCACTAATAAGTAAAGCAGCTGGTCTCCGTTTGGTTCTGTACAAATCTGAACCGCTTTTTCTCTACTAACTACTGTAAATGTTATTGTTTGGATTTAAGCCGTTTAAATATTAGGACGACACTGTTCAACATTTTAGTGGAAGTTGTTATTTTCATATTTATGGTATGTAGACATTGAGCGCGTAAAGTATGAAAATATGAAAAAATCTAAATGAAGGTTAGTTATTGTACAAAATTCTCGAACACGATGATTTTTAGCTCTTGGAGATGGATATTCCGAATAGAATAGGAAAATGCGCTTTCGGTAAAATTAGTTGCACTGTGTACGAACACGGACTCTCCCGTAAGATTGTTGAAACCAGTGAGATAAAAATGTCAAAAACCTGAACCCAATGTTCTTGAAACCTCAAAAGGGTTTCATAGTACACCTTAAACTTTGTACGTTTACCTGAAATCCTGAAAGTTTGTTCACAATATATTTCAATCATTTACAACGATTCTAAGTAGTGTGCTGATGGTTCAATTCCTATTGCAAACATATCTACCTAAAACTGCTATTCGCTTTTCATTTACAAACAAAATCCTTAATTTTTAAACTTTTCCTCGTAAATTTTCTGATGTAAGGTCATACAATTTGTATGCTACCATGAAGACAATTAACAGATCTATCATAATCAACAAGAAAAATATGGAGTTTCCCATTTGTCGATGACGTCATAAGTACAAAACGGGAAATTGAATCTCTTACAAATATGTGTATAATTTACAATCGACGTGTTCAAGAATTTTTGTAGTTAACAAACGTTCCCGAGGTTTGGCAATGCTTCCTACTTTGCGCACTCACTAAATATTTCTAAAAAAATAACAAAAAAATCAATAAGTAAGAACAGTTCATAATTGAGCAATAACTTTAATTAACTGTGATTAGCATTTCTAAAAAAATAACACCTCATAACAAGCCCATATAAAATAAAAGAACAGTAAATTTGGAACACCAAAGTAAAAGACGCAGTAGTCATTATTAACAATGAACAACAATGAAACCATGATCAAGTAACTCAGTATCTCATATATTTTTTCATGATCTCAGACATGTTTACTAGATGTCTCATATATTTTGATAAGTAAAATATGGCAAACCTAGGCTGGCAGATCATAGAAAACTTGAAAAATTCTAAGAGCAGACATACAATTTTCTATTTCATTTAGAAGAAGTTATTTGGTTGATTTTGTCATGAAAAGATTTATACTAAAATCAACTAATATCAAAATAACTAATAATAACATAAAATATAACACCAATAAAAATTGCCGCCCCCAAAAGGTTTGCGCCCCAGGGCTATAGCCCATTTAGTCCTGTGGTTAGGGTGGTCCTGCTGCACACAGAAAAGTGATTATTTGGAACGAGAAAACGTAATTTCTTGAATTTATTTACTAGATTCAAATGCATATTTACTTGGATGTAGAAAGTTAGGTATATACAAGAAATGCCACATACATAATATAAGTAAAATAATTTCTCAGATAAATGCAGTTAACAAATAAATTCTTTCTTTATAAGAACCAATATTATATTGAAAGAAGTAATTGAAATTTTCGTCCCAAGAATGTTAATTTCTCCAACGAAGTAATAGTAAATCCATCCAAGTGCGTAGTTCCTTGATCCAAGAAAATATATGACATTTAATATAAGTAAGTATTGTCTACTGAATAAAAACCCACAAATTATTTAACTGAAGTGATTCTCACTTCTTTCAAGTAATCCCTTTCTCTGGAATAAATATGCGCACCGTGATTTTGTCAAGGCTCGCGCGCCCGCGCGTGGTGCTGGCACGTGCTGGCGCCACGGAACCTAACCTAGTACGAAAACAACGAAGTACCCGTAGGGGATGTGCCTTGTGATTTATTGGGGATGTGTATTGTGATTTATAGTGTACAATAAACGTTTCAACACGGAATAGTTTGATGTAACGCGCGCAACAGTTTAGAACGAGTAAGTAAATATAACATACCTATCTTGTTAATTAGCAATAGAAAACGTATTTGTGCCAAATCTTTAAAATTCTTACATTAAGTAGCTAAAAATATTTACCGGGAATAAAAATATACACTTCATTGAAGACTGTTTACTTACTTCACCAGAGTAACCACTTTCTTAAATCTAGTAATTATTCCAAGAAATAAAATTTCTTGGTTGAAGTCAATAATCTCTCGCGTATATACGAACCTACCAACTACTTCAGCCAAGTAATTCTCTCTTCGTTCGAGAGATCACTTTTCTGTGTGTATTAAAGCCTACTAAAGATGACAAATGAATACAATTGGCAATTTTCGTTGATTAGAAGCGTCATTAGTAGTAAAATAAGGTATCTTAGTGAAGTGCAAGTTGCTCGTGCTGTCGCCCTTATTCAGCATGGCCACTCGATTCGAGTTTCCTCTTCTGTTCAAGGAAATAAATCTCTTAGGTGTTAAAAAAACCTCCTTACAGAGGTCAGTTATAACATGAATAAGCCATTCTTTTGCAGGCAAGTTTGGCACTCAAGGACAACACTTATCATTAAAAACAAACACACTAAAATATAAAAGACTCACAGTTTGCAGTTTCGTTTTGTTTTGGAGGCTACCTGCACCTTCGTTTGCACAAATAATTCTTTAACATAGGTAGGTACAATGGTACGATTATATCGTAAAATAATATTGTTCACATACGAATATATAAAGTGTGGTATACAGCAGTGAAAGCTAGTGAAAGTATTAGCAAGGCAAGTAGTGCTCATTGACTGCTACACCTGTATATGTGACGAGGTTGTTGCCCTGCAAAAAGACCTACTCTACAACCTTAGGCTGTGAGCCGTATGGCCAAAATTTGCCTCCTTCAAGCCAGTTATGTAAACTGGAACTAGACTACGTAAGGTCTTCTGTAACCTGCTATATACTAAACCAAGAGACGTAACAGCTTATTGGTACACTGATAAAAATGAGTGCTAATTTACAAATGAAATTTACATTTTTTTCAGTAAACCTACCCTGTTTGTCGGCAATTTTACCATAATTTTAAGCAAAAATACTAAATATCATTGAAAATGCAGTTACATTCATTAATTGTACAAACTGTATGTAAATTTGCTAACAAGTTTGTAAATTTCATAATAACAATTACTTCAACGGAATAAAATTACTTATCTATACATTAAAACTACTGTCTGATATGTAAATTTGCCTTCTGTTCGTGCAATTTTCCTTTCTAGATGGTAAAGTGCTACCGAGATAATTTTTTATCGCGTTTGCGCAATAATGGGATATACAATTCGAGTTCCGTTCGCCATCCGTTTGGTTGTGTTTACAGCAGTTAAGTTAGAGTTTTATTGAATGCGATTCTTATATACAACTAATTTAACACTGTTAGTGCCTCTGTGACTTATCCTTTATCGCTGTGGTGTGGAATATTTGCTCCATATGCTTCTATAGTATTAAAAGATATAATATTGGTTCATTCATCTCTTTGTATGTTATGGAGGACTTGTATGTATATGTATAATTCCAGTTTCACTAATTGGATGTTCTTTTTAGGATGCAAGTGTTGATGATATTGACATTCTACAAATTCAAGGACTTGTGTGGTGTCCATAGGTAAGATTTCGTTTATTGTTCTTTCTCGTACATGCGGTCTTACAATCAAATTTATTACTAACATGTATAACACATATCATTTCAATCACCAATATAAAAAATACTTCTCCATATACACTCATTAATAACTTTACACACACTCTGTACCTCAAAGGAAAGCAGCTGCTGACATTGTTATACCCTGTATATGATATATGACTCCTGTACTTCTTATTTTGATTTCAAGTGACACATTTTGGACTATATTATATGCTGTGGTTGGATTATCCCCAGGTTCTCTTACTCTGGAGACGGTTTAGCGTTTTAAAAATTATTCCAAGTCAGGCTTCAAAACGAATAAGGATAAAACCAAATCCACTGAAAGGTGATCATACTTATTATGAAAATAAATAAGTAAATGTTTGTATGCAGTCTAAGTAAGTGTGTGACGTAAGTGTACCATAGGTATTTCAACTTAATATTGTTGAAATAATATTTAATTTATATTTAAGCAGAATGATTTATTTTAAAGCAGATCGATTTATTTTATTATACGATATGTAGATAAGTATAGTCCATGGGTTCCTATTTTATTTCATTTAATTATGATTACATTTTTGTCAAGAACTTCTATTTATTTAATGTTAAAAATATGAAATATTTATAAAAAATATGTAGATATATATATATATTATAAATATGTTTCACATGTTATTTATTGTTAAAATTATAATAAAACTTTATACTATTATTGTTTGTTCTTAGTTATGATCTCCACATCAATAGGATTTTACTAGTGATTTTACAGTTGACAATACAGGCTTGTCCGAGCAGTCGCAAAACCAGTTTACAAACAGTTCTTTTATGAGAAACCAGATAATGTTTCATTGGTATTTATAATGGAGTTATCATAGCAACATATGTGGTCCATCACAAAAGTACTGATTGTTAACTGTTTTTGCAGTTGCTTGGACAAATCTAATATTAAAGTTGCAGAAAGTTTACTGTACAACAATTAATTGCAATTGCGTGTTTACGGTAAATTTACTGAACGTCAGTAATTTTACTTACAAAAGTATATATAAAACCGTACCTACATCGGAAACCTCATTTCATATGAGAAGTAAATTTATTAGCTCAAAGTAAAATTACAAACCACATGGTATTTTTGCGTCTGGCTAAATTGCTAAAAAGGCCGTGTGATCGGCAGTATAGAGCACAGTGCATGCGGGTTCAAGTTCCGATTCCGAATCAGCGTACACTTTGGTACCCTAATCTTGACTATATGTAGGTCGGGGAAGACCAACCACTGGTCGAGGATGTGCGACATCCCAAAAGGCGGTGACACGTGGAGATTTTGCTCTACTGAACCCTCCATATTTATTTGAATTTATATAATGGAATTACACACTAACCCGCCTGAATGTCTACCTGCCCTTCTACCTTTCCTTCAAGCTGTCTTTTTACCCTCCATTTTATCTTGACGTTCTATTGACGCATCGAATATCGAGTACCGTGGGTTTATTCTTTAGAACTTTTTAAACAAATAATCTAAATTTCAAGGGCATACATAATTCGTAGTAATTATGGTTTGGCTCGTCTGCAATTAGTAATTTAGGAGTCAGTACGTCATGGGTTTTCCAAAAATGTAACTATTATTTGTTAAAATCGGTTGAAAAAAAATTTATGGGAAGCTTCACTAAATATCACCATATATAATCATAAGTTTTCCGTATATTTTTTTCAACCTATTTTAATAAGTGATACGTTTCTGGAAAGCCTACGACGTACTGAGTCCTAAATTAGTTAATTGCAGACGCTCAAATAATAATTACTAACTAAAAAGATAAGAACAAATACTTTGCTTAAAAATTTAAAGAAAACGTGATTTTATAACTATAATTTTCAAATATTACACCTACATCATGGAAATTCGGGCCCGGATCGACATGAAACCTTCGCTATACAAATATGTGACCCCGCCACGAGAGAAGCGCCCTAACTGCCATCTCTCGTTTCGATAATATTGACTGCTGTGTTTGAAGGCGCATAACTCTAAAGGAGCTCCTACACGCAGTGCCAACGTCTCGCCAACGTTGGTGATGTGACGCGCTGCGCGTAGTGCGCGCATTCACTTCGCCAACATTGGCCAACGTTGGTATTGGGCGCAAGGTATTTCTGTGTATCGTAGAAGGCTCGTAGCGTCCCGTAGAGAATTAAAAATGAACAGTGAAGACGATATCATTGCTGTTGCCGCAGCTCCCATTATTTTAAGCAGTGCATTGTTGCTTAGAATTAAAAAAAGGAACCCTCGAGAGGACACTGTTTAATAAGGTTGTTAAATATTAAACATATTTTTCAGTCATTATTTATACAGTACGTTCGAAAATATTAAATACATTAAGGAATACAAATATACAGCAATACAGGAAACAAAATTATTTAGTTTTTTATATTTGCCACGTGACATTAAAAAAATCTCCCTTTTTATTTTCATTATGTTTCAAGCAACAAATGCGGAATACGATGGGATAAGATCTGATACACTGAGTGGTCTATATTTTTATGGAGGACCCTGTTAATTTGTGTCGTTTCTTTATATAAACCTTTCATTTCAGTCAAATCGATGAATTCATAATTTTGATTTAAAATATAATTTATATAATAAAACTGAAATTACTTATAATAAGATACAAAGAAAAATTGAGAACCCTTACATACACGGAGTTTTAATTATAGATATTAAAACTCCGTGTATGTATATTATGTAGGTATATTTATTATCAACCCAATATTTTTAGTAACAAATATACTTTTTGATATTTTTCTGATAATCAAAATAAGGAAAAGCATCCAGTATAGTTTTTAAACTTTGTTGAATACATTAAATACATCAGATTATTTAAATTTGCCGCTTAAAACTAATCTATAAATTGTTAATTAATAAATAGTTAATTGTTGTTAATTATATAAATGCAACTTTGTTTGATTGTAGGGAAGAGGGTTGACTGCAGTCCTTGGACCCCTATACCGTATGACTCCCCATCGTGTGTAGATTCATATCCCGCTTCCCTCCAAGCCCCTCCCTCACCTTTCCCACCCCACCCTAGCGAATAAGGTTGACCGCAATCCCAGAACCTAAATACCGTATGCCTCCCCATTGTGTGCGAATTCATTTTTAAAATTTTAATGATGACGTCATTTCTGGAAAACCCGGAAGACATACTAACCTCAAGACCATCTCATATATTGGCATTTTCTGTCTATTAACACAACGTTCATTCCTTCGGCGTCAAAACACAAAAAATAAACAAACGTACCTATGCCGTGGGTCACCCATTATAACGACTTCAATATTGTCTTCAGAATATTATTTTATTGCTTGTTAATTTATTGTAACTGTAAGATTAATATAATGCTTATAACAACCATAATTATTGTGAATAAATTTACGAAGTATTAAAAAAAGTTTCATGTTTTTACATTTGCGCAATCAGGCATTTGGGCAAATAATAAATCATCATGGTCCTTAAAGTACGTACAAACATAAATAATGCAGTATATATGATAAAACATAGATAGATAACTAAACTTTTCATCGGTAGTACGTACAATGCTAAAACAGAATGAAATAAAGCGGACAAGGTCGACATATTGGCGATGTGCATTGGCACAGTTGGGTCGCGCTACGCGAAGCACTCCGATGGCCAATAATGGCCCCTATTGGCACTGCGTGTAGGAGCACCTTAAAACTACCAAACAGAAAAAATGGAAGTGTATCATACTCCTGAATCATTTCTACATAAGTTGTATGACTGTCAACATTTCTGCCTCTCGTTGTAAACATGAGCGCGAGAGAAATGAGAAAACGTCCGCGATTTTTGTACTTTTAAATTAACGTTCGTCGTTCCAATTTTTTATTTCGAACTTAAAAATTAACAAATAGTCGGAATGCTATTAAATTCAAGGGATATGTATCGCAGTAAATAAGGATTATTTGCATGCTAACTCCGTTGTCCTGCTAACATTCGTTCCTGAGATATCGGCTTCCATCAAAATCTTGTTCGCAACATTTATTACATAAAAACTGAAGAAAACAAATAGGCCAATCTATAGAAGATACTCTAAATGCAACCTGAACAAAAACTGAAATTTGTGTGGTACTTACCACACAAATTTCATAAACCACTTGGTTTAAGAGAAACAAAATCGGAAAGACGAGCGTTAATTTAGAACTGCAAAAATCGGGTACTTTTCTTACCCTGATCTTTCTTACCCGGACTTTTCCTACCCGGACTTTTCTTACCCGGACTTTTCCTACCCGGACTTTTCTTCCCCGGACTTTTCTTACCCGGATTTTTCTTACCCGGATTTTTCTTACCCGGACTATTCTTACCCGGACTTTTCTTACCCGGTTTTTTTCCCGGTCTTCCTACCCGGACTTTTCTTACCCGGACTTTTCTTACACGGCTTTTCTTACCCGGACTTTCCCTACCCGGACTATCCTTACCCGGACTTTTCTTGCCCGGACTTTTCTTACCCGGACTATTCTTATCTATATGTCATCGCACAGTTTTTTATGTATTACGAAACTGCCAACCAGGAGTCCTTCATCACGTAAATTTGTGTTAAAGCAATTTTTTTGCTTTATATGGGTAGAGAGCTTATTGTGAGCTTTTGTCCCTCGCGTTTATACAGCAGGATGTTCTAAACTTTTCGTATTATAGCAAAACTCTGTCACTTGGTGGAAGCAAAACCAGCATTCTCTCGCCGAGTAGGGCTTCAAACAATCGGACGATGTCGAAGAAACGAATCACGAAGACACCCAAGGAGAAGAGGAAGTCAAACAAAGTTGAGAGCATTCAGTCCAAACGGTACAACCGCACCAGTTATAGAATCAACCCAAGATGTAAGTAGTCAATAATTTTTCTTATAGATTTATGTTATCTTATATGTTTTGTGTATTTCAGTTAACACCAAAGAGGCCGCTGAGATCAGAAGTAGAAAAGGAAAAGCGTCTGAGCCGACCAAACAGCGGACAGTATTCAAGGCCCTCGAGTACTTCACTGCCCTTGCCAGTGAATAGTTCGGGCAACAGTAGCAATAGAGATTCCTTAGGTGCGTTTTTCTTAAAATCTTCTTTTTTTTTCGGTGAATAACGATTATTGAATTGTAGGGACGACAGATTCAAGTATCAGCGAAGAAGACTTAATTCCACCACCGTTGCCGGCAAAGTTTAAGGAGACGGAGTTCTCCAGCTTAACGTTGCTGCCCCCTCCCGAGAATTACAGCTTCCTGCATTCGAATCGTAACTCGATGAGATACTCGAGTAAGACTTCGATCAAATCTACGGGAATGGAGCCGATAGCCAATGGAACCACCCCCAACGCCTCCTCCAAAACCGCCCAAAAGAAGAAGCAGTGACACACGTCAGCTTTCAGCTTTGCCGCATATTATTAGGCGATATTTATCTATATTATATATGTATACGTGTCGTTACCGAGAGTGCCATTTTGCTATATTGAATTTATTTATATCGTAAGACTTACATAGTGTTTAGGAATTTTTTAACCAAAGACAATTATTGAATAAACGTTTTTAGTAAACCAATGTTCCTGTATTCTACCATTCTTGACTTATTTTCCGCGAGAAATGGTGCAAGTCTGCCTCTAGTTAGCTCGGGAGCGGTGGCGCCATCTCTCGATGAATAGCCGAAGTATGACGAAAAATCGGATGGTTTGCGACCTGGCTAAGTGCTTCAAAATTTAGGCGGTGTGTCAGGGGCGCCATCTATTGGCCAATAGTCAAAGCTCTGCTATTTATCCGACTGGTTCGCAACTCGGCTAACTGCTTCAAATTTCCGAAACAGCAATTCAACTAGTTTCGTTAAAGAATTGTGTGGTTTGTGTCTGAAAATTGATAATTCTTGTGGAAGGTCGAGGTAAATTTTAAGGTAAGTAGTCGAATAAATTCTGGGAAATTTTTGTCGGAAAATCGACACTTGGCGGCGGCGCCGGGGGATTTTACCCGGCTCCGCCACCAAAATTGTCGACCGCTATGATGGGAATTTCCGGCTCCTCCGCCAAAACCAAACAGGTTTTCCGGCGCCGCCGCCAAAATTTCTTGGACAAAATTTTGTCGAAAAATCGACAATTTTGGCGGAGGAGCCGGGTAAAAATCCCCGGCGCCGCCACCAAAATTGTCGACCGCGATGATGGGAATTTCCGGCTCCTCCGCCAAAATCAAACTGGTTTTCCGGCGCCGCCGCCAAAATTTCTTGGACAAAATGTTGACGAAAAATTGACAATTTTGGCGGAGGAGCCGGGTAAAAATCCCGGCGCCTCCAACAAAATTGTCGATATTTCGACACCAAAATTTTAGTTCAGGGGATTCCCGCCAGGGAGCGCTACCGTCGAAAAATTTTCACTTAGCCGAGACGCAAACCAAATCTACTTTTCACTTCTCCATTTTAAAAATTGTCGAATTTGACAAAGCAATCTTTCTTAAAAAATTTTTATGTATCTTTTTACCGGATGATGGCAAGTATTGGAGAAATATCATTTTAGTATAAACCATATATTTGAGACCAAGATAAAATAAAATTTGCTGATGAGTTTAACTGGTTTATTTTAAATAATAATTTTACATTACATTACAGTGCTTAAATGTATAAAAACTAACAATCATTAACAATGTCAATTTAAAAAATAACAATTACAGAAACAGGAATAATATCACTTAACCAGCAACCCAGTAAAATTTACAAGTTTGCGCATGTTGTCATTCCATGTCTGTGTGTGTGTGTGTGTGTGTGCTGCGTGTGTGGGTGTCTGCGTGGGTGTCTGCGTGTTGTGTGTGTGTGTGTGTGTGTGTGTGTGTGTGTGTGTGTGTGTGTGTGTGTGTGTGTGTGTGTGTGTGTGTGTGTGTGTGTGTGTGTCTGCATATGTGTGTATGCGTGTGTGTGTCTGCATATGTGTGTATGCGTGTGTGTGTATACCTGTGTGTGCGTGTGTCTGTGTGTGTGTCTGCGTATGTGCGTATGCGTGTGCGTATGTGTGTATGCGTGTGTGTCTGCATGTGTGTGTCTGCGTGTGTGGGTGTCTGTGTGTGTGTGTGTGTGTGTGTCTGCATATGTGTGTATGCGTGTGTGTGTGTGTATGCCTGTGTGTGCGTGTGTCTGTGTGTGTGTCTGCGTATGTGTGTATGCGTGTGCGTATGTGTGTATGCGTGTGCGTGTGTGTCTGCATGTGTCTGTGTCTGCGTGTGTGGGCGTCTGTGTGTTTGTGTGTGTGTGTCTGCATATGTGTGTATGCGTGTGTGTGTATGCCTGTGTGTGCGTGTGTCTGCGTATGTGTGTATGCGTGTGCGTGTGTGTATGCGTGCGGATGTGAGTGTATGCCTTGTGTGTGTGTGTGTGCGTCGTGTGTGTCGTGTGTGTGTGTGTGTGTGTGTGTGTGTGTGTGTGTGTGTGTGTGTGTGTGTGTCTGCGTATGTGTGTATGCGTGTGCGTATGTGTGTATGCGTGTGCGTGTGTGTCTGCGTGTGTGGGTGTCTGTGTGTTTGTATGTGTGTGTCTGCATATGTGTGTATGCGTGTGTGTGTATGCCTGTGTGTGCGTGTGTCTGTGTGTGTGTTTGCGTATGTGTGTATGCATGTGCGTATGTGTGTATGCGTGTGCGTATGTGTGTATGCGTGTGCGTGTGTGTCTGCATGTGTGTGTGTGTCTGCGTGTGTGGGCGTCTGTGTGTTTGTGTGTGTGTCTGCATATGTGTGTATGCGTGTGTGTGTATGCCTGTGTGTGCGTGTGTCTGTGTGTGTGTCTGCGTATGTGTGTATGCGTGTGCGTGTGTGTATGCGTGCGCATGTGAGTGTATGCCTTGTGTGTGTGTGTGCGTCGTGTGTGCGTCGTGTGTGTCGTGTGTGTGTGTGTGTATGCGTGTGCGTATGTGTGTATGCGTGTGCGTGTGTATCTGCATGTGTGTGTGTCTGCGTGTGTGGGTGTCTGTGTGTTTGTGTGTGTGTCTGCATATGTGTGTATTCGTGTGTGTGTATGCCTGTGTGTGCGTGTGTCTGTGTGTGTGTCTGCGTATGTGTGTATGCGTGTGCGCATGTGTGTATGCGTGTGCGTGTGTGTCTGCATGTGTATGTGTCTGCGTATGTGTGTATGCGTGTGCGTGTGTGTCTGCATGTGTGTGTGTCTGCGTGTGTGGGTGTCTGTGTGTTTGTGTGTGTGTGTCTGCATATGTGTGTATGCCTGTGTGTGCGTGTGTCTGTGTGTGTGTCTGCGTATGTGTGTATGCGTGTGCGTATGTGTGTATGCGTGTGCGTGTGTGTCTGCGTGTGTGGGTGTCTGTGTGTTTGTGTGTGTGTGTGTCTGCATATGTGTGTATGCCTGTGTGTGCGTGTGTCTGTGTGTGTGTGTGTGTGTGTGTGTGTCTGCGTATGTGTGTATGCGTGTGCGTATGTGTGTATGCGTGTGCGTATGTGTGTATGCGTGTGTGTATGTGTGCGCGTGTGTCTGTGACTGTGTCTGTTAGGCCTGGGCAAAAACATCGAGTGATCGATCAGATCGATCGTTCGTTCTTCTTATTTGGAAGATCGATCACATCGAAAAGATTGATCAGATTGATCTGATGGATCTTTTGATGATACGTATGTACTAGGCCGGACACGTATCATACGTATATGGAAGAACTAAAAGATCAATCTCAAATTGTGATCGAAGAACGATCACAAAGTTCCAAGATCGCCCACCCCTAGTGTCTGTGTTTCTGTGTGAGTGTGTGTCTGTGTCTCTCTCTGTGTGTGTATGTGTGTGTGTCTGTGTTTCTCTGTGTGTGTGTGTGTGTGTGTGTATGTGTGTGTGTCTGTCTCTCTGGCTGTCTGCCTGTGTAAACAAAATTATGGTACGATCAATTTACTTCGAAAAAATTAACATATAATTACAGAAACAGGAATACTGAAAGGAATGGACAAGATATACGTACACAACTAATAATTACAATTCTATAAAACAGTAAAATTACGAATATTAAGTAAACATTTCCTAAAACTGTCAAATAAACTTAAAATTTACGTTAACACGTTTATACAAATCACAGATTGCCTATGAAACAAGTGAGGCACCGTCCATATATCATAAACATTACCAAAAATCATTCTGGACGTGTGTTGCATAAAAAAAACAATAACAACACGAACACAGCCCTCCAAAATGAAGATCGTCCTGATAAACACAATTCATACAACCTGGTAGCATCAATACTGACAAGCAAACGGCTAAAAGCAAGTTTCCTACAGTTCGATTAACCTAACTTCGACTTCTGACTCTCCCGACGAGGTTCAGAATTGACCACCATGTCGATGTCTTTTGCTCCTCTCTCCAAACTATGTCGAATTCCGTACAAGAAGTATATCAAAAATCCTAAACAGTAGAAAATATAAACTTACGATCTTTATCCAACTATAGTAGTTTAAGGATAGCTTACCGACTAAAAGCCATGCTGCAAACCTAATCCAAGTCTCATACCCCAGCTTCAGCATCAAGGCGATATTTACTGTGATACTAAGACAAGGCATCAAAGGCACCCAAGGACACTACATTTAAAAAAATTATATTATTATTATTATAAATTAAGGAAGAAATGAGTACTTACCTTGAAGGCAATGTCAGGATCTTGGACAGGTTGTCGAGCGATGACTGCGAAAACCATCAGCAGTACCAAACAAAGAATGATGAAGCCTGTAAGAGCTAATGGTTCATCTGGATGGATATAGTCCGTTGCAAATAAAGCAAACGCGCCGACACCAATGGATACAATACCTAAACGGTTTAAACAAAAAGAAAATTTAAAAACAGGATTGTTAATTAAAAATTAAAGCCTTACTGTAAATAAGGAGGAACAAGTTTGATATCACAGAAGTTGCGGCTGTTGGCACCTTATTGTTATTTAAATTAAACAATAATCTGAGACGGTCCATCGTGACTTCCACTAAACCTCCGCTACTTTCGGTATACTCTAATTCGGGGTAGTGTCCTTTGTCGTCTTGGCGGTACCGCAAAACTAAGACGCAAACTGCGACAATTGTGTAAGCTAGAAGTGTTCCAATTGACATCATTTCGATGAGTTGGTCGACGTCGAATAAAATAGCCATAAAACCTATAACAAAAGTTCAAAATAATACATTTGTGGTGTTCGGTTAGTTTTATTTCTTACCGGCTAAAACTCCTGAGACTATTGTGGCCAAACTGGTCAAACTGGTCAAACTGGTCAGGAGGGCAAAAATGGCACCTACTGTGACGATCCATTTAATGGTGATCCAGTCCACTTTATCGAAAACGTAAGGGAATGGAGCTTTTGCATCCTATGAACAGAAACAGTTGCAAAATTAATGACATTCTTTGCAATATTGTTCAGAGCAATTAATTTTAAAATATTATATGGTAACACAGCAATCTTGGTTAACGTTTTTAACAACACAAGGCAATAGATAGTGAGCAAAGATAATGTTTGCAAAATATGCATTCAATTATTAATAATAAAGTACGTAGTAAAAAAATTATCACATACCTGGTCATAGTATGGCCACATCATCGTCAAGACAGTGGAGATTCCGAAATACACCAGGAAACTGATGGTCAGCGACATGACAATGGCAAGGGGGATGTTCCTCTTCGGATTTTTGGCTTCGTTAGCGGTTGTGGCCACCGTACGCCCACAAAGGCGTAGAAGCATTTGGCAGCTCCAGCAATAATGAAAAAAAAAATAAGCCTACCGGGTAAACAATCGTAACAAGTTTCATAAAAATTCTTCGGTTATTTTTAGTTATGTATTTTTTACGATATATAGTGAAAATATGACTGTTTCAATAAATTACAAAAATCATCATTCCCCTTTGAGGGAGTTTCACGTGTTACTATGGCCGTTATACTGTTTATTGATGCATAACAAACAATCGTAGCAAGTTTCATAAAAATTCTTCGGTTATTTTTAGAGTTATGATTTTTTTACGATTTATAGTGAAAATATGACTGTTTCAATAAATTTTAAAAATCATCATTCCCTTTGAGGGGGTTTCACGTATTAGTATGGCCTTTATATTGTTTATTGGTGCATAATAAACAATCGTAGCAAGTTTCATAAAAATTTTTCGGTTATTTTTAGAGTTATGATTTTTTTACGATTTAGTGAAAATATGACTGTTTCAATAAATTTAAAAAAATCATCATTCCCTTTGAGGAAGTTTTACGTGTTACTATGGCCGTTATACTGTTGATTGATACATAATAAACAATCGTAGCAAGTTTCATAAAAATTCTTCGGTTATTTTTAGAGTTATGATTTTCTTACGATTTATAGTGAAAATATGACTGTTTCAATAAATTTGAAAAATCATCATTCCTTTTGAGGGAGTTTCACGTGTTATGGCCTTTATACTGTTTATTGGTGCATAATAAACAATCGTAGCAAGTTTCATAGAAATTCTTCGGTTATTTTTACAGTTATGATTTTTTAACGATTTATAGTGAAAATATGACTGTTTCAATAAATTACAAAAATCATCATTCCCTTTGAGGGAGTTTCACGTATTACTATGGCGTTTATATTGTTTATTGGTGCATATTAAACAATCGTAGCAAGTTTCATAAAAATTCTTCGGTTATTTTTAGAGTTATGATTTTTTTACGATTTATAGTGAAAATATGACTGTTTTAATAAATTTAAAAAAATCAACATTTCCCTTTGAGGGAGTTTCACGTGTTACTATGGCCTTTATACTGTTTATTGATGCATAATAAACAATCGCAGCAAGTTTCATAAAAATTCTTCGGTTATTTTTGGAGTTATGATTTTTTTACGATTTATAGTGAAAATATGATGGTTTCAATAAATTTAAAAAAAAATCAGCGTTTCCCTTTGTGGGAGTTTCACGTGTTACTACGGCCTTTATACTGTTTATTGATGCATAATAAACAATCGTAGCAAGTTTCATAAAAATTCTTCGGTTATTTTTTGAGTTATGATTTTTTTACGATTTATAGTGAAAATATGACTTTCAATAAATTTTAAAAAAATCAGCATTTCCCTTTGAGGGAGTTTCACGTGTTGCTATGGCCTTTATACTGTTTATTAATGAATAATAAACAATCGTAGCAAGTTTCATAAAAATTCTTCGGTTATTTTTAGAGTTATGATTTTTTTACGATTTATAGTGAAAATATGACTGTTTCAATAAATTAAAAAAATCATCATTCCCCTTTGAGGGAGTTTCACGTTTTACTATGGCCTTTATACTGTTTATGGATGCATAATAAACAATCGTAGCAAGTTTCATAAGAATTCTTCGGTTATTTTTAGAGTTATGATTTTTTTACGATTTATAGTGAAAATATGACTGTTTCAATAAATTTAAAAAAATCATCCTTCCCTTTGAGGGAGTTACACGTATTACTATGGCCTTTATACTGTTGATGGATGCATAATAAACAATCGTAGCAAGTTTCATAAGAATTCTTCGGTTATTTTTAGAGTTATGATTTTTTTACGATTTATAGTGAAAATATGACTGTTTCAATAAATTTAAAAAAATCAGCATTTCCCTTTGAGGGAGTTTCACGTGTTACTATGGCCTTTATACTGTTTATGGATGCATAATAAACAATCGTAGCAAGTTTCATAAGAATTCTTCGGTTATTTTTAGAGTTATGATTTTTTTACGATTTATAGTGAAAATATGACTGTTTCAATAAATTTAAAAAATCATCCTTCCCTTTGAGGGAGTTACACGTATTACTATGGCCTTTATACTGTTGATGGATGCATAATAAACAATCGTAGCAAGTTTCATAAGAATTCTTCGGTTATTTTTAGAGTTATGATTTTTTTACGATTTATAGTGAAAATATGACTGTTTCAATAAATTTAAAAAAATCAGCATTTCCCTTTGAGGGAGTTTCACGTGTTACTATGGCCTTTATACTGTTTATGGATGCATAATAAACAATCGTAGCAAGTTTCATAAGAATTCTTCGGTTATTTTTAGAGTTATGATTTTTTTACGATTTATAGTGAAAATATGACTGTTTCAATAAATTTAAAAAAATCATCCTTCCCTTTGAGGGAGTTACACGTATTACTATGGCCTTTATACTGTTGATGGATGCATAATAAACAATCGTAGCAAGTTTCATAAGAATTCTTCGGTTATTTTTAGAGTTATGATTTTTTTACGATTTATAGTGAAAATATGACTGTTTCAATAAATTTAAAAAAATCAGCATTTCCCTTTGAGGGAGTTTCACGTGTTACTATGGCCTTTATACTGTTTATGGATGCATAATAAACAATCGTAGCAAGTTTCATAAGAATTCTTCGGTTATTTTTAGAGTTATGATTTTTTTACGATTTATAGTGAAAATATGACTGTTTCAATAAATTTAAAAAAATCATCCTTCCCTTTGAGGGAGTTACACGTATTACTATGGCCTTTATACTGTTGATGGATGCATAATAAACAATCGTAGCAAGTTTCATAAGAATTCTTCGGTTATTTTTAGAGTTATGATTTTTTTACGATTTATAGTGAAAATATGACTGTTTCAATAAATTTAAAAAAATCAGCATTTCCCTTTGAGGGAGTTTCACGTGTTACTATGGCCTTTATACTGTTTATGGATGCATAATAAACAATCGTAGCAAGTTTCATAAGAATTCTTCGGTTATTTTTAGACTTATGATTTTTTTACGATTTATAGTGAAAATATGACTGTTTCAATAAATTTAAAAAAATCAGCATTTCCCTTTGAGGGAGTTTCACGTGTTACTATGGCCTTTATACTGTTTATGGATGCATAATAAACAATCGTAGCAAGTTTCATAAGAATTCTTCGGTTATTTTTAGAGTTATGATTTTTTTACGATTTATAGTGAAAATATGACTGTTTCAATAAATTTAAAAAAATCATCCTTCCCTTTGAGGGAGTTACACGTATTACTATGGCCTTTATACTGTTGATGGATGCATAATAAACAATCGTAGCAAGTTTCATAAGAATTCTTCGGTTATTTTTAGAGTTATGATTTTTTTACGATTTATAGTGAAAATATGACTGTTTCAATAAATTTAAAAAAATCAGCATTTCCCTTTGAGGGAGTTTCACGTGTTACTATGGCCTTTATACTGTTTATGGATGCATAATAAACAATCGTAGCAAGTTTCATAAGAATTCTTCGGTTATTTTTAGAGTTATGATTTTTTCACGATTTATAGTGAAAATATGACTGTTTCAATAAATTTAAAAAAATCATCCTTCCCTTTGAGGGAGTTACACGTATTACTATGGCCTTTATACTGTTGATGGATGCATAATAAACAATCGTAGCAAGTTTCATAAGAATTCTTCGGTTATTTTTAGAGTTATGATTTTTTTACGATTTATAGTGAAAATATGACTGTTTCAATAAATTTAAAAAAATCAGCATTTCCCTTTGAGGGAGTTTCACGTGTTACTATGGCCTTTATACTGTTTATGGATGCATAATAAACAATCGTAGCAAGTTTCATAAGAATTCTTCGGTTATTTTTAGAGTTATGATTTTTTTACGATTTATAGTGAAAATATGACTGTTTCAATAAATTTAAAAAAATCATCCTTGCCTTTGAGGGAGTTACACGTATTACTATGGCCTTTATACTGTTGATGGATGCATAATAAACAATCGTAGCAAGTTTCATAAGAATTCTTCGGTTATTTTTAGAGTTATGATTTTTTTACGATTTATAGTGAAAATATGACTGTTTCAATAAATTTAAAAAAATCAGCATTTCCCTTTGAGGGAGTTTCACGTGTTACTATGGCCTTTATACTGTTTATAAATGCATAATAAACAATCGTAGCAAGTTTCATAAGAATTCTTCGGTTATTTTTAGAGTTATGATTTTTTTACGATTTATAGTGAAAATATGACTGTTTCAATAAATTTAAAAAAATCAGCATTTCCCTTTGAGGGAGTTTCACGTGTTACTATGGCCTTTATACTGTTTATGGATGCATAATAAACAATCGTAGCAAGTTTCATAAGAATTCTTCGGTTTTTTTTAGAGTTATGATTTTTTTACGATTTATAGTGAAAATATGACTGTTTCAATAAATTTAAAAAATCAGCCTTTCCCTTTGAGGGAGTTTCACGTGTTACTATGGCCTTTATACTGTTTATGGATGCATAATAAACAATCGTAGCAAGTTTCATAAGAATTCTTCGGTTATTTTTAGAGTTATGATTTTTTTACGATTTATAGTGAAAATATGACTTTCAATAAATTTAAAAAATCATCATTCCCTTTGAGGGAGTTTCACGTGTTATGGCCTTTATACTGTTTATTGATGCATAATAAACAATCGCAGCAAGTTTCATAAAAATTCTTCGGTTATTTTTAGAGTTTTGTTTTTTTACGATTTATAGTGAAATATAACTGTTCAATAAATTTAAAAAAATCAGCATTTCCCTTTGAGGGAGTTTCACGTATCCACAATAAGATTTTGTCATGATGACCCTTTGGCCATACTAAAGCATGCTACACGCATGTTTAAATATGTATAGAATATAGATATTTCGCAGTTTAACATGGCACTTGATATCAATGTGACCAATCTTAAGAAAACGCATACGCAAACATATATTTCTGTATATCTCATTTAATATCGCTGTTATATGTATAGACAAGCACAGAAACTAATCATTTCGTTCCCTATCTCCAAAAATTACTCGACGGCTCCTTCCAAGTCAGTTTCTCCTCCACCCATGGGTTCCCCTATGGCTCCAGCTTCACGACGTCTTCTCTCTTCTTCCTCTTCTTCTTCCTCCTCTTCTTCTTCTTCATCCATTTCCTCCCCGCTCAACTCCTCTTCTCCCATTTCTTCTGACTTAAGCAGAGACATATCAGAGCCAGCCTCTTGCTGAAAACGTTCAGTATCAGCTCTCTCGAAGACCTCGACTTCATAGTAAATATTGCTGGCTAATTTAGCAGCCCAATCAGCAATGCTTATGAGAAAAACAGAAGTCTTGTCGGTGCAATCGCGTTTTGGAGTGGTTATGCAATGGAGCTCTGCTAATTTCTCTAAGATGTTATCGGAGAGGTCTCTAAACATAGGAGAAACAATGGCTGGTGGTTGATGTTCAAAAGCGTACTTCAGGGCTTTTCGAAGACGCTTCCTAAAGAGTGTATAAGCTTCTTTTCTGGCCAACATCTTTTCCCTGCGCATCTGCCTTTCCATGGCTTTTTTGCTACGATGTCTTTGGATGTGCTTACGTAGCTTCGCGAAATACTCTTCAGTTTCTTCTGGTGACATCGAAAACTCCTCCTGGACACGCTCTTTGAACCTCTGCATCCTCTCCTCGTCAAAGAACTCATGGTATTCTCGCCAATTGGCCAGAAGCATCCATTTTTTTGGTTTTGCAAGTTCGTCGATTCTCACGCTGACGCACTGGGGCTTGTACGGTTTCCTGGGCGGTTGGTTTCCCGCAGCTTGGCCACCCTTTATAGGGGCGGGCTTTTCCTGTTCCATCTCAACTTCGTCGCCATCTTCCGCCATTTTGACTCCTTTTGACTTCTACACTTGAATTTAAAGGTTTTTTGGGACGACGTAAATTTTGACCAAGCGATTGTCAGTCAACTTCAAAAACAAAATATGGTGGGTTGGGGAGAGGTGACGTCCGGTTTTTGAGGATGCGTCAGCATCTGTCAGATGTCATTTTAGACAACTGTCACCAGATGAAGCGTCTTTTTATAGGTAAATTTCCCTTTGAGCAATTTGTCAATTCGCACCGATACTATAGAAAATAGGATATTATTATTAGGCTTACCCTACGTCCCGGGACCGGGACCGGACAGTCCCGGTTTGAGACATCGGTCCCAGTGTCCCGGCTGGTTTGGTATTATGTCCCGGTTAAAATTCTTAACATACTATCACAGATTTCTATCTTAGTTGTCAGCAAGTTGAAATATTCTAGAAATGTGCAAAGAGTGCAAATCAAATTTTCTCTGTCAAGAAAACTGCCCTCATGCTTTTATTTTATGAGAAAGATACACATTGATTTGAAGGTTATCAGCAGCAAAGTGTTAAATAGTGACTAATCGATTACCGATTGTAACAATATTTCAACGCCAATTCCACAATTTTGAATTTATAGACCGAATGTATCATCTGTTACAGAAAAATGTTTATAACTTTTACAAAAATTGTTGATCATTTCTCTGCTAAACGAAATTGTAGATGAAAAACATCCATATGACAATATTATGTAGAGCACCGACTGGAGGAAATTTATATTTTAGTTGGCTACTTAAATAATATATTTTTTTTTATATTTTTTAAAAAAATGTTTTAGTAACTTTCTATCATACACAAAATAGGGTATTCCGGTCATGTCAAAATTTAACCAGATATTCGGTTTAACCTATTGTACAATTTATGAGGATTCATAAAGTTAAGCTATGAGCTTTTTTATATAGTTTTTCTATGAGATAATTGCAATTAAAAGTGCATTTCGTTTGAATTCACCGACCACCCTCGGAAATACACGATGTTTACCGATCCCTAGTAGCGGTGGCAACAGCGGACAGCTCTCGAACAGCTGATCGGCCAAGTTAACGGTTGGCGACCCTGTTGTTTGACAACGAATAAAGGTAACTTTTTTGAGAGATGATTTGATCATTGAAACTTGAAGCCAAACATCTCTCATCTCGCTAGTCGGCAATGTAAAGAAAATCTTATCAGGAGTAATACTGTTCTACTGCTGTTACAGCCCGGCACAGAACAATGTCGGCGTTGGAGTTTATACATTTTGAACAAGTGTTTGATATAACCTCAATAACCAAAGCAGGTGTCAACAAACGAGCGATTCTAAACGTTGACACAACAGAAGACAAAAATTTACTACGTGCACCCTAGATATAGCAACGTTGTCAAGTCGCTCACTTTGAGCGGTCTTTGTGACGTCACAAAGACCAATCCTAATTCAAACTTCAAACAACGATTTCTCTTAACTTAAAACAATGTTTGATATTTTACTTGTGAAGTAGCAAACAGTAGCACCCATACTTTTTAAAAAATGACAATTTCAAAAACACCGGAATACCCTAGGCGAACTACTGAGGTGTCTTCATTTGAACATGGAATATACATTTCGGTGTTCTGGTTTAGCAAAATCTTAATAAATTCTCCAAAAATGACTGCATAATTTTCTACCATTAGTCAAATTAAAGTTGTATAATGGAGGTTGTATAGTCCTTTGGTATTGATTTTAGAATATTATGTACAGGTTGTCCCACGCTATAAACAAAGTATATTAATAGGCTTATGAAATCAAATTTATGTTTTTTCCATACATACAAGTTGCAGACAGTCATACGCTCTACAGCAAGAAAATATGTTGAAGCTTACACAATATCTCACAACAACGTACCAACACAAACTTATGTTTGCTTAAATGGAACACTAGGTATATTATTGCAGTTTTCAGTAAGATTTTTATCCTAATTGTTTTGACATCAACTTATATTAGGATTTTGTCAACTGTTTCTGAGATATTGTGAAATTAAAATCAAAAACAAGCATTCTTCAAAAAATATTTCCTGGGTAACTAACAAAGATAAAACAAAGGAACTAATTTTGGATAGTAAAAGTATCGCACTTTTTGACAGTTATTATTGATTTGCGATAACATGACTTATCCCGAACAACTTGACACTTGCTACATAATGTCAAATAGTTTAAGAATTTTAATTGGAACACCCTATATATCTTGACTTACTTCGAAAGATCGACAACAGCTAATAAGTTATTAAGAATATAATTTGTCATTTGTGACTTAACAATAATAATACACAATAATTCATAAATTAATATTAAATATCCAGATTGGTCGATAATCTTGTTGGTCGAAATTCAACAATCTCACAAATGTAGTAATACTTCTGTTCATGCAACAACTTACAGCCATTGTAAACTGCTACTATCAATTTATGTCACAGTGTCAGTAATACTTTCAAAAGAATAAATAATTAAATAAATGGATAATTGTGAACTGAATAAATAATAATTATTTCAGTACGATTGTCAAGAGTGCACACTGCATATGTCAGCCCTCTCAGGTCAATGCATATAAGTCTCGAACTTCAATTTCTCGGTGGAAATGTTACAGTTTCCATTGTTTCCACAAAAATATTTTGGAAACGCCATCTTATTTTAATCTTCATGTTCGCCATCGTAGTTAATATCCCCATAAATTTCTTCCTCCGCGTTAGAGTAAGTCCGAGTATTTCCAACGATAGTCTAATTTGACTTCATTTATTGTTCTACAAAATAAATGTTGGCATCTCAAATTTTATACATTGGTTAAAACAGATAGTACTTATTTTAATTTTTATTAAATAATAATCCTTATATTTAGAAAAGTACACTATCCATCCAAACATAGGAGTTGTTGAATAAGTAATTATACCTTTTTCTGCTTTTTTTTTGTCACAAAAGTACCGATCATTTCGATTTATTCTACGTTTTATTTGGTAAGTATTCGTTTAATTGAATACTAATTATTTTATATATATTTTCAAACGTCATTCCTGTCCCGGTTTGCAATTTCACAATTATGGTAAGCCTAATTATTATACGCATGATTAAGATTGCTTCAATAGTATCCCTTCGATATCCTTATATTTTCATTCCTATAGTTTAAGAAGAGCGGGATCGAATGGTGTTGGTTTAATTAAGATTGAACTTCTATCCAATACTCATATTTTCTATTATTTAGCTGCAATATTTGATAATCCGAACAATTTGATAATCCGAATCACCTTCGGTCCCAATTAGTTCGGATTATCGACGCTCTACTGTATATTGAACTTGTTTTTAAGATATCTTGGCGCATTCCTTCATTTAGGGCACTCGTTGCTGGCGCTCCTCGTGCCCCAAACAACTCATGCGTCAATTTGACATCTTATCAAACTTGTATAATAAATATACTATTCTGCATATGCGATTTATAAAATTTACAGTTAGATATTAATATTTATGTGTTTTATCGCATTGCATAACCACTGCTAACCACTTAAACCTTGCAGTTTAGTACTCCAGCGTCACTCTAACGGATATTTTGCAATTGTTTCAAGGAGTGTCCTTCAATAAACAACCATTATATAACTCTACATTTAACAGCAGCTTGAGCTCGTATTTTTGATAAATTGACGACAAATAATGCCATAAATATGCAAATGTTTGGTATTAATAGATGATCTTTTTCGAAGTGTTTGTTTTATATAATCGAAGGCCAATACATCTCGTCGTTTGGCGGTTTATATTCTACGAATTATGCTCGCCCTTGAAGTTTAGATCATTTATTTTAAAAAGTTCTAAATAATCAATACATGGGACATACGGTGAGACAATAGAGCGTTAAAAAGTAGACAGGTGGGTGAAACTAGAAAGGCAGGTTGAAAGAAAGATAGAAGGGCTGGTAGAAGGGCAGGTAGACGCTCAGGCGGGTTAAGGTGTAACTCCTGAAATGAGTTATGGTTGCCCAAAATCAGCTTTTCAGTTTATTTGGTTGGTAGACACTGGTACACTGGTACACTGGTACACATGGTACACTCAAATCTAAAATAGTTCTCTGCGTTATATTTTATGAAATAAATTGTTTTTCAACGCCACGTACGATATTTATTACCTACAATTGCCGTTGGAAACGTTGAAAAATGAGTTTTTAGCGAATACCTGTTAAAATATTGGGAATTGTGACGGGGTTGTATTTAGAAACAATGTTTATTTTTTAATTCTGCATCGTTTTACCTAAAAAAATGTATGGGTTCCAATTTAAAATAAGAACAATAACACGCTTTGAAGTTTGACAAGTTTGACACTAGATTTTGGTCATCCTGTATAATTTGGATCAATGACACTTGGTTAACGAGACTACTAGATCTAATTTAATAAGGACGTCGCAAAATTTTATTAACGAGGTGCAATTTGTGGTTTTTATTGTTTTTTAAGGCCAACGATACAAAATCAATTTTGTTTTGTTTTTATTTTTTTTGCGCTGCAGTCACTCAACCGATTTCAATAAAATTTTTGTGGTATGTAGGCAACCATAACAGGCTTCCAAATGTGTAATAGTATATTACATTACAAGAGCAGTAACTAGCATATTACGTACGAGTGGAAATTTAACATACGAGCCGCGAAGCGGCGAGTTTTGTTATTTTCCACGAGTATGTAATATGCGTTACAGCTCGAGTATTGTACATAATTTTACCTACGACCGACAATTTCAATAAATTGTATCAAAAATGACAAACACATACAGGTAAGAATATTTGACGGTTAACCAATCAATGTATTCGCGCGACATCTATTGCAACTACGGAGAACTTTGTCTGAAGTGTCGATCGAAAATTTCAGTACAAATTCAACATAAATTATCACGTGCAAGTAATAATATGTTACAGCTCGAGTATTGCACTTACTTACGACCGAAAATTTCAATAAATATAAATTGTATCAAAAATTACAAATAAATAATCAAAATATTCGCGCGACATCTGTCATTATGACATTAGGTCGTGCGTTAAAAACACAAACGCACAGCCAAAGGCACACGTATGTTATAAGCGATATACGAGCTAAGTAGTCCGTGACGTAAGGGACATTTACACATACGGTCGTAGGTAAAAAAATATATAGCATGCAATTTAAAAAAATATATCACGTTGGCGTTGCACATTTTTGGGACACTTGTATAATCAAAAATAATTTCTTGAAATGTACCTTGAAGTACAGGGTAAGCTTGCAAAATGTCAAACTCTTAGCTTAATTAGTAACTGAGCTACAGAAGACGGGAGCCGAGCTGCAGGACCCTGTATATAATTTGAGAGTACCATCGCGAGCATAAAGAATCTGATGTGGCCAGGCACATGACTTTATCATACTATATATAAAATTAATAGTTTAGCTGCATGAGATTCTATTTGATCGAGATCGGCCATGTCTGCATTAAAATAAAACTAGTAGAACTAGACAGATATCTCGATTAAAGCTGCGTTCGGATATGGTACTCCGTTGACACCGGGTACACCGTCCAAATGACACTTACGTGTTAGTGGGTGTAAAAAGTGTAGCGGTGTTCAATATCCGAAAGCAGCCTATATTGACAGTAGTATTTTCAAAACATTAGCGTGCATTAGCGTTTGACACTAGCTACTGTCATTAGAATCAAAAAATCTGACATATCCTGGCTACTAGTTTTAAAGCAGTACGACCGATCTCGATGAAATAGAATTTGCTTATGCAGCTAAACTATAAATTCTACCAAAAAATGTCATATACATAAATTATAGAAAATTTCCTCTCCTTTAATTTATTATTTAACTATTTTGACGACATTACACAAATAGCGGCTCATTTACAAAATCTTCGAAAAATGCTAAGAGTAAACCACCAGTTCCTTTGGACCCTTTTCAACAGAAAGCTTTTCAGCTCTAAGTTTGGTTATGAAACTTCTAAATATGAAGTTTCGTCCCCATACCTTTAGTAGTTTCTCCGGAATCGTCGCCACAAAAACGGGTACACACACACACACACACACACACACACACACACACACACATACACACATACATACACACACACACAGACATTTTTTTGTACCGTGGTCAGAAATGTTCTGGGGACCCAAAAAGACATATTTCCGCTAAAATCTCAAAAAATTCTTTTGGCATGATTACAATACTTTACATACTGCGTATGATAAAGTAAAAACGGGGACAACAAAGTGAAATGAGGCACTTATGTTCTCAACAATTTTAGTTGTGTAACATTTACTTTGACAGTTAACCTATGACGTCTAAACTCTGACAGTATTTGTCAACCTACAAATTTGTTCCGTTTTCATCAATTTTATTCTCCGCGGTATTCTTGCTGACACTTAATTCAGTAGCAATTTCTCGAATGCTGATTCCACCATGTAGTCGAGTTTATTCTATTGCCTTCTGAAATTCATTCAATTGCGTTATTTTTATTTCTTACGTCAAAATTCACGATGACATTAATGTGACATGACAAGCGTACTGACATGGCATTACGAAGCTCAGTTTAATTAGTGCAAATTTGAGCGTCCCCGTTTTTTATGCTCGCGAAAGTACCTAGTCTGTAAATTTTAATTAGGCGGAATATATGAATAAAATATAACTTTTATTAAATCTGCGATTATTATCTCATGTATTGAAGACTCTGCAAGAGTTAAGGGTTGATTAATTTGTTCCAATTAAATTTAAAAAGATATTACAAATAAAAAAGTTAAATTCAAACCGCGTACGGTCATAGTACCGTATGAGATGAAAGAGATAGCTTGCCCACTTCACTGCGGGTTGCATACCAAATGCATTTGCCTCACTTATTGACCATTACGGGTCCTTTCCAGTTATACGTAGTATATACAGTTCACTGGTTTGACCACACTGTATACCAAACTCATCAATAATGCAAGGCCCACATTTTTTACCTCTCTGTTCAACTGTATGGCCAGTGTATTGATAATATTGATTACTGGTATTACCAGCTGAATTATAGAACAAAGAAACACAACTACCGGTCACTTCAATTCAATACAATTCCAGTCAGTTGTCCAGAAACCTTTGGTCACAGTAGAATACCTACTTTCAACTGCGATAACTTCAACACAGTCGAATATAAGAAATTTGAAAACGCCAAGGTGGTTACGATCATAATATATCAATTTGTGTATTACATAAGTGTCGACAAGAAACTGTTCATCTGTCAGTTGCCTAACACATCCGAGCCGCGAGATGGCGTAAGTGGACAATGCACTTTAGAATGCAATCCGCAATGGAATACCAAATAGAACACGAACGAATGCAATATCAATTTTATTGTTTTGTGCTGTCTTCTCTTTGAAATTTTAGCACGACTTGAAACAGCTTTTGTCTGCTTGTGTTTGTTGAAAATTAGGTTAGACGATCTCCTATTTCCTAATTGGTGTTTTGCCATTATACAGGGTGTCTCAATAGTGCGATCTCGGATGATTGTGCCTCTGTTAATGAAGATATTTTAAAACTGATTTCACTCATATATACAGAACGCCAAGGCGCACATTTCAAAATTACTAGCGTGCATACAGGGTGTTCCAAAAGGTAGTAACAACCCAAACGTATGTTGTTAAATGTAACAACCTATATTTCGGCACAATTTTGAATTCCTCGCAAAATTTTACGACATTACCTACCCTAAACTTTATACTTTTTGATTCATTGGCATTTTTATGGAAAGACAGCCGTCTAAGAAAAATTGTATATCTCAATACCTGTTTTTAATTTTATTGCGCACGTATAGATTATGATTAAGTAAAAAAACGTTCCATTAGCGTGATTACCTATCATATCCAAATTGTGTACAGGGTGGTCATAATCTGCAAGAAAGTATAGCAAATAGTTTTTCGTAAGAAAGTATCTAATTATTTTTTTGAATTCTACGCATCAGTCTACACAAAAATGTACTAGCACACACCAGTGCTAAAATAATTTATTGCAGAGATAACTAGTCTTCTTTATAAAAAAATCGATTTTTCTATCAGTAAGTGCTTCTACACCGTCATTAACCATTAAACCAGCTAAGTATTTACTTAAATTACTGTTTTCTCGCATGATTTCATCTTTTTCTTAATAAATCAAAACATTTGATCACATCTGCAATTTAATATTATAATTTGAAATAAAATTTTACTTATACCCCGTAGGCTCTGAAAAACTGTGCTAAATAAGTTATTAAGGTATCTGTCAGTGGTGATGATATTATTAGTTTAGATATGCATAATTTTTGGAAATATGGCAAACTTTTCACAGGAGGAACTAATTGACATGGTGTGGGTTCTTGACGAATGCAACAAAAGTGCGTTCTGCACAAAAAAAAAGTACTACCACACACTAGTGCTAAAATAAACCGTTACAGAAATAACTTATCTACTTCGTAAAAATGTACATAAAATTGCCGTTATAAATTTCTATTTCTTGCAAAACAATTTTAAGTATTAATCTTTACGGAATAATAAATGTACAATGCTCGATGTTGAGTTGTGTTATGAATTGCTTTTATTTTAAGATAGGTAAGTAAAACAACACCGGCTCTTTAACAACAACTTACTTTATATCAGCTTTATACCTTAATAACTTGTTTGGCACAGTTTTTCATAGCCTACAGGGTATACCTATGTAAAATTTAATTTCAAATTATAATATTGACTTGCAGATGTGAGCAAATGTTTTAATTTATTTAAAAAAAGATGAAATCATGCGAGAAAACAGTAATTTAGGTAAATACTTAGCTGGTTTAGGTGTAGAAGCACTTACTGATAGAAAAATCGATTTTTTTTTATGAAGAAGGCTAGTTATCGCTGCAATTGTTTATTTTAGCACTGGTGTGTGCTAGTCCTTTTTGTGTAGAATGATGCGTAGAATTACAAAAAATTAATTAGATACAAGGTGCTCCAATTAAAAAAATTAACTTTCTTACGAAAAATTATTTGCTATATTTTGTTGCAGATTATGACAACCCTGTACGCAATTAGGTAGGTAATCACGCTAGTAGAACGCTTCTTACTTAATTCTTACTTAATTGAGCAGAAAAATTGGTATTTGGATACACAATTTAAAACTTAAATATAATATCACAGCCAGAATCCGAAATCTTCGTCATTGCATGATTAATGGCACATTTGATGCCTTCTAATATTTTGAAATAATATTTTTACATAAGATGAAGGTACTTTACTCTTATGTTATTTACATCTTGTTAGCAACACGCGGAATATGCAACAGAGAAGGTGATTATAATTACGTATTTAAAGACCCCTAATATTTCCAAATATTTTTTTTCAAAAACATTTTTGCATGGCTTTGAACATAAAGGTATTTTATTCTTCAGTGTTTTTCATACTTTTGGTAACATCCGGTACATGCAAGCATTTTGCATTTTAAGTCAAAGACAATCCAGACCCTTTTATGAAGAATATAATTGATGATTGAAATTGATAATAAATATGTTAATTACTAATAAAACACCCGGTATATGCAATGAAGAAGATGATTATGATTTCCTATTTGATCACCTCTAATATTTCTAAATACTTTTTTCAAATAACATTTTTGGATAGCTTTTAACACAAAGGTACTTTACTCTTAAGAGTTTTTCATAGCTTTTGTAACACCAGGTATATGCACAATGCACCTACATTCTAAAATTTGCATTTTAAGTTGAAGACAATTCAAAAGCTTTAAAAAATATTTTTAAAGGTTAATGATAAAAATAAAAAAATCTGATGTGGTCAGGCACATGACTTTATCATACTATATATAAAATTAATAGTTTAGCTTCATGAGATTCTATTTGATCGAGATCGGCCATGTCGGCATTAAAATGAAATTAGTAGAACTAGACCATGGAGGAAGATGGAGTCGGCATACGCTATACACTTAGCAGCGAGAAAATGACCCCGGGGGGCGGGGCTAACGTGACACTAAACAAGCCTGACAATTGGCCGCCTGCCAGGTCCGGAATAAGTCTGAAATTGGCCAGAAATTTCAAGAAATTTTTCCTGTAATATATTGTAATGTGTCGAGTAGGTACATTATAAAAACACGCTGTATGAACACTTTTAAGAATTTATTTAGTCATTTTTTTTTAAAACACGTAATAAACATATTTCAAAAAATGTTTGTGCGTGCGGCCAGTACAATCCTGTACATTGTTGACATATATAGTCACTTACTGATCAAATGTTACCCCGGACGAAATCTGGTTTATAGCTGATTTTCTGCTGTTGCAGCTGCGAACAGCGCAATTAGACGTTATTTTTTTATGTATATGTTCATACAAATTCACTACAATATCTTTAAACAAACTGAAATAAGCGAATTACATAAAATAATAACATGTCAATGTTGCGAATGTCACTTTGACATTAAACAAGTTCCGTAGTGGGGGAAGTGGTCCCATATCCGAGCGCTTATGCCGACTCCTCCTTCCTCCATGAACTAGACAGATATGTCGACTAAAGATGCGTTCGGATATTGTACTCCGTTGACACCGGGTACACCCAAGAATGATAGAATACAAGATTACGCATTGCGCAGGTTGTCATTCAATTTTGAGCGAGTTTGACAATCAGCTGATTGCTGTGACGTCACACTAGACCAAATATTTATAACACCTTGACTACATATGCATCATAACAAAATACAAAATTACTTTGCGAACACCTTGACACATAACCAAATACATTTCCACTTTAAAAAAACAATTAAAAATATCGAAAATGAAATGTGTGGTAGCGGGTTGCTCAAAGAGAATTGAAAACAAAGCATCAAAATGCAGTTTTTTTTCATTTCCGTCCGATGCGGACGTTTTAAAAAAATTCTGTTTCTGCCGGCGAAGAAATAATTTCAATTACAAGACCAGGGTCATTTGCATGGAACATTTTACAAGTGCGGCCAAATGGTAAATTAGATCGCAAGTAAAGATTAATAATCATTTTATCCGCACTTGGCCTATAAATCATCATCCTGTTGACGACGACATTATTACAATTTAGTTCCCCAATTGCTTTCACCGATTTTTTGTCATATAACCTAACTAAACACTGTTTAATATTTCACATCAATGTTGACATCTCCGTCATATGTTCGTTGACAAAATATATACCACTTTGACACTTAGTTTTGACAGCAATTCTGGTGTGACGTAGATGCGCAGAACGAAACGATTTTGGTACGCCGATGGGCGTAATCTCTGTTTCGATCATTCTTGGGGTACACCGTCCAAATGACACTTCCGTGTTATTGGGTGTAAAAAGTGTAATACACTATCCGAACGCAGCTTATATTGACAGAAGTTATTGTCAAAACATTAGCGGTTGACACTAACTATTGTCATTAGAATAAAAAAATATCAAAAATCAGAATCAAAATATCTGACATATTCTGGCTACTAGTTTTAATGCAGTACGACCGATCTCGATGAAATAGAATTTGCTCATGCAGCTAAACTATTGATTGTACCAAAAAATGTCATAGTCATAAATTATTCAGAATTTGCTCTTCTTTAATTTATTATTTAACTATTTCGACGAAATTCCAGAAATGTCGGCTTATTTGTAAAATCTTTCAAAAATGCTAAGACTAAACCTCCAGTTCCTCTGGACCGTTTTCAACAGAAAGCTTTTCAGCTCTAAGTTTGGTTATGAAGCTTCTAAATATGAAGTTTCGTCCCGACACCTTTAGTAGTTTCTCGGGAATCGTCGCCACACAAACGGGTACACACACACATGCACAGACATACACACACACCTACATACACAGACATTTTTTGTACCTTGGTCAAAAATGTTCAGGGGACCCAAAACGACATATTTCCGCTAAAATCTCAAAAATTTTTTTGGCACGATTACAATACTTCACATACTGCGTATGATAAAGTAAAAATATATATTATCAACAAATTTGTAACGTACTGATATCGTTTCAATCGTGTATACAACTCATGTGGGCTGTATTTACATCGACCAATCTATGAACAGCAGCTTTTTTGTTGCCCGCCGACCCATCAAAAACCTTTGTCAGCAGGTCAAGCCCATTAGTGACCTAACTTTGAGGATTACATGTCAAAAGTACACAGTTTGCTGGTTTCTTTGAGATCTTTTTGAAGTTTCTGGGACATTGGGTTTAGCCGCTATAAATTTTTACCTCAATTTTCTCGAAAACCTGACGTGATAGAAATAATTCAATGTCGTTTTCGTGATCAACAGGTCGAGTTTAGTCATAGTTCATTTGATCAATGTTTAGAACCAACTTCTCTCAAATTGTCACGCAGTGTAATAGGTCCACATTAATTCCTTCAACAAACTAATAATTTCTTTAGTCAACAAAAAAACATTTATTGCAACCTTAAAATATCGCCTTTTAACTGAACGAACAATTTCGTTAATTTAAAGAATTATAATTCTTTTGCTCTACACAATCATAATTATTTGAACTAAATAAATCTCGTTCGTTCTATTATACAAATTATAAATTTTAACTGAAAATTATCGGAAAATTTGAAAATTTCTTTTTAATTTTTTACTTATTTTGGTGTAAGATATTTAAAACTAGTTTCATGTTGAAGTACTGAAGGTTAGCCAATTATCTAAGGTAGTAAACAATAAATTATTGTTACAATTATTATAAAGAATTATTTCTTATTATGTTTTGCGAATCGCGTTTGTAATGCAGCAAAAATTAAATACGTGCGTACCACATAGCAAGATATTATTTTCACGACGAAATTGAAACATAAAAATAAATCTCGTATTAACCCGATAACAATTTCTTTCGACTTTTCCAGTCGAATGCATTTTTCTGTGGAGCATTGAAGGTCCTAGTTTGTTTTGCTCAAATATACCAGCATCATGCGACGTAGAGGTATAAAATAACAAGTTTTTTGTCCATCAGGTCCGTAGCTGTTCGAGAATTTGAAACGTGTTTTGGAAATTCACATTTTATGCGTTGTTTGAATAGGTGTACAATTTTTATACTTTAGCTATTTCCAAACGTTGACTTATGTATTTATAAAATATCAATCTTGCAGTGTAATTTGCTAAAAGACTAATAACATTATATACTTTAGTGTTGTTTATACTTAAATTGTTTGATTGTCTTTTATTTAACATTTGGAAATTTAACATATGTAAATAACTACAATACAACGATATAAATAAATATATCTTTATTGAACCAACAGCCATCAGATACAACTAAATTAAAAATAAAACAACAACTAAAAAGTTGTTATGCAATATGCACATAGATAGAAAATTTTGTTTAAGTCAAATAAATATGCATTGACACGAACAAATCTGGTGTTTCAATAGAGGCAAAGACATATTTCTCTGCGGATAAAAATGCACTTGTTTGAAATATTTGTGTCAAACAACTTTAATTCTCAGTTAAAATTAAAATTTGTATATTAAAACGAACGAGATTTATTTAGTTCAAATAATTATGATTGTGTTGAGTGAAAGAATTATATTTTTTTAAATTAACGTTGTCCGTTGAGTTTATATATAGGGTATTCACGAAACTGGTACATTAGAAGTTTCTCATGTTCTACTATTTCTGGAAACTTGAAATTTTGGAACTACAATTTACTCGATCTGTGCTCTTCAGCTAAAATATTCTCAAGTTAACTGTCACGTCCGGTCACCGGAAGTCGGTATCAACTTTGTTATTTGAAATGGAATGATATAAATTTATTTTATTTTTGGTTCCTACGTATCAAAATAAATCATTTTTGATAATGTTTCCCTATACGGCTATACCTAAATATCACCATTTTTGAGTTTTTTTTTAATTTTAGTAATTTTTTGATGATTTTCGCGGTTACGTCTAAAATTGCATATCTCGGTTATTTCTGAAACTAGAATCTTCATAAATGGTGGTCCAAAACTAGAAACCTAACCAAATAAGACAATGTTTAGTTCATGATGATATCTTATACAGGGTGTTTAAAATTTAAAACACAATAATTAGATTTTCAAACGTAATAAATCCATATTTTTCAAATGGAACAGCCTGTATACCGATACGCCATTTAATAGGAAATCTTATTCCCTATCAATCGATATAAGGGTTCCCTATATCTATCTTTAGTAGTTTTTGAGATATTGTCAGTATAAAAGAATGCAAACTAAATACAACACGATTTATTCTTCATTTATAGGAATTGAACAACTTTGGAACAGAAGGAAAACAGAAAAATATTGAGAAGGTTTGTTAAAACTAAAATAATATATTTCGAATGTCTAACTTAAATTAAAACTTAATTATGTTGTTCGAAATGCTGCCCGTTCTGCTCCAAACATTTTAAAACTCTTCGCTGTACTTGTGTCATCGTCGTTCTTCGGATTTCTTGTCCATTAATGGCGGCTACTACTAAGTTAGTCAATTCTTCTCGAGTATTAACTGGTGTGGAATAGACCTGACTTTTCACATGACCCCAGAAATAAAAGTCTAATGGTGTTAAATCTGGTGAGCTTGGTGGCCACTGCCAGGGTCCCCTATTTCCGAACCACCTATCGTCAAACATCTGATTAAGTTGAATGGATACCATATGCAAAGAACATGCCGGTGCACCGTCCATTTGATAAAAGCAGAGTGGCGGAAAATATTGAGGGAAAGAGTTTTGCAAAAATTATTCACATATCCACGCAAAATTTCTAAATATTTTTCACTATTTCAATTTTCGTTGTAAATTTCGTATCTAATTTCGTCCCCCATTATTAAATGGGAGCATTCTAAATGGATTTAGAGAAAAGGTGACAATATCTCAAAAACTATCCAAGACAGGGAACCCTAATATTGATTGATAGGGAATAAGATTTCCTATTAAATGGCGTATCGGTATACAGGGTGTTCCATTTGAAAAAAATGACTTTCTTACGTTTGAAAATCTAATTATTGTGTTCTAAATTTGGAACCACCTGTATAAGATATCATGATGAACTAAACATCGTCTCATTTGGTTATGTTTCTAGTTTTGGACCACCAATCATTAAACTTCTAATTTCAATAATAACTGAGATATTCAATTTTAAACGTAACAGCGAAAATTACCAAAAAAATAGTAAAATCAAAAAAACTCCCAAATGGTGATATTTAGGTATAGGGAAACCTTATTAAAAATTATGTATTTTGTTACGTAGAAACCAAAAATAAAATTAAAATTATATCACTCCATTTAAAATAACAAAGTTGATACCGACTTCCGGTGACCGGACGTGACAGTTAACTTGAGAATATTTTAGCTGAAGAGCTGAGATCTACTAAATTCTAATTTCAAAATTTCAAGTTTCCAGAAATAGTAGAAAATGAGAAACTTATAATGTACCAGTTCCCTGAGACACCCTGTATATATATATATATATATATATAAAGCAAAAATATTTCTTTGAAGGAAATAAATCTTTTCTTGTATACAAATATATTATTTGAATCATAATTAGATTTCTTTGTGTGTGGTTTACGTTTGTCTGTTGTTAAATCTGGACAAGCAATTCGGTACCTATATGCAACTAAACAAGCATGAGATTGGTACATTGGTTGCAGCTCAATTGATTTTTCAAGACTCCGTTTACCATACATTTGTGTTTATTTGAATCCTAGCAGATAAAACTGCATTATTAAATGTAGAAAGTCACAGTTTTAGCCATATAACTTATTTATATATGTATCCCACTAACAGGATTATGAAAATATACGAGTTTTTGTATGGCTTCCGGAAAAAAATATAGCGTTCTATCTATTATCTATTTCGCATTTACTAGTTTTATAAATTATACATTGCACACAAATTAGGGTTTTTCTATTAATCACCTATTTATCTCATATATAATTCACTATTAAACACACAAGCAAACAAACGTTATATTCACACATACACGTTTTATAGAAATGGGAAATATGAAACTTGTATTAGTATTTATCATTCTGTTATCTACACACAGATTATATTTTATCTGTTATCTATGTATTTGGCTAATCTGTAACGCAATGTATTATGACTATTGTACAATGCAAAATGTTTTCTTCTTTTTTTTAAATCTAAAACACTTTCCGCTTGCATATACACATGTAGGTGTTCTCTCACTAATTTCAATGCTTGCATTTTAGTGTACAAATGACAACGGAAGGCGTCAGACCTACACACAACCAAGTGTCCCCAATTAGCAACAATCAACTACCAAGCCGAGCGTGAGGTCTTTTTGTTATTAGGTAGGCGAAATTTACATATCTCACTAATCTAGACAGCACCTTCCTGTTCTATTTTCACGTAAACAAACTGAAAAATTTAACATATTTCCCTACACACAGAAAAGTGATCTCTCGAACGAAGAGAGAATTACTTGGCTGAAGTTTGTTGGTAGGTTCGTATATACGCGCGAGATTATTGACTTCAACCAAGAAATTTTATTTCTTGGAATAATTACTAGATTTAAGAAAGTGGTTACTCTGGTGAAGTAAGTAAACAGTCTTCAATAAAGTGTATATTTTTATTCCCGGTAAATATTTTTAGCTACTTAATGTAAGAATTTTAAAGATTTGGCGCAACTACGTTTTCTATTGCTAATTAACAAGATAAGTATGTTATATTTACTTACTCGTTCTAAACTGTTGCGTGCGTTACATCAAACTATTCCGTGTTGAAACGTTTATTGTACACTATAAATCACAATACACATCCCCAATAAATCACAAGGCACATCCCCTACCGACTTCGTTGTTTTCGTACTAGGTTAGGATCCGTGGCGCCAGCACCACGCGCGGGCGCGCGAGCCTTGACAAAATCACGGTGCGCATATTTATTCCAGAGAAAGGGATTACTTGAAAGAAGTGAGAATCACTTCAGTTAAATAATTGGTGGTTTTTTATTCAGTAAACAATACTTACTTATATTAAATGTCTTATATTTTCTTGGATCAAGTAACTACGCACTTGGATGGACTTACTATTACTTCGTTGGAGAAATTAACATTTTGGGACGAAAAATTCAATTACTTCTTTCAATACAATATTGGTTCTTATAAAGAAAGAATTTATTTGTTGACAGCATTTATCTGAGAAATTATTTTACATATATTGAGTATGTGGCATTTCTTGTATATACCTAACTTTCTACATCCAAGTAAATATGCATTTGAATCTAGTAAATAAATTCAAGAAATTATGTTTTCTCGTTCCATATAATCACTTTTCTGTGTGTACCACAGCACGAGATCTCCTAAACGACCTAAGACGAGCACATGGAATAGAAATTTCTGGTCAAACTGCCGGAACTATTATTTAAAAAGTTACAGGTTTCGAACCCTAATTTTTTTGGGCAGTGTAGGAAATCTAACATATTTCAATTCAATCCAATGCAGTAAATTTTAACTTAAACTTCGGTATATTTTCACTTAATTCTGACCTCTAACTTTTGGCAACTGAATCAGTTGTTATATATATAATTTACGCTGTTCACTATTAGTACAGTATATTCACTTCAGTGTGGCTACTTGTGTTGACTTTTCTCTGTAAACTTTGTTGTTGCACAGTGTGTGTAGTAAGTGTGTACATTTTGATATCAGCTTTTCGGAATTCCTGTTTAGAAAAGTGAGATTTATATTAACATCAACAGATTTATTTTGAACTGGAACGTTTGAAGTTTTGTTTGAGCGTTCGCTTGGTTTGGATTAATCACATGAATACACACACACACATATAGGTAAGCTGATTGGTTAAAAAGCTGTTGAGTTAAAAATTGTTTGTTATATTTAGGTGAATTCTTGGCAATGCTCATTCTGAATTGATATAAAGTATGTAATCCCAAATATACAGTGTGTCCCGCGATGGACCTAACTATACCTATAATGGACGTAATTTTGAATTTCTCGAGAAAAAGTCATTCTTTATAGAGAGTTTTGGATGTCCTAAAAAGTCGAAAGCCATTGTTAATATTTTGATTTAACATACAGGAGATTAGAAAACACGAAAATGTTAAATTGGCCGAAGAGTAAACTATCGGTTAAACTATCGGTTTTTCGGTATGAGATCAAAAATGTTATAGGTAAAAGTTAGTTTGAATGAGTTTTATGCTCAAATATCAAACTTGAATGTTCTATTTCAAATTTTACATCTCGGACCAGTGAAAAGACATTACATAAAGGTGAACAAAAAATTTAGAGACCACAATTATGATTGATCAGTTGACAGTAGTAACAGCGTATCCCAGCCATTTGTTGATAGAAGCTGATAGAAAGTATGTTGACTTTAGAGCAAAGGGTTTATTTAGTTCTTTGTTACGGCATAGGTGAGGTATCGTACCGCCGTGCTATTGAAGTACAGAAAATACCCTGAGGTATACGTTTCTGTCAATTGTGTACGTGAATTGGTTAAAAAATTTCATGCAACAGGGGATGAAAAATATCGCGAAAAAAAAGCGAAATGGCGAAGATGATGCAGGAGCTATGTTAGCTATTGATTCCGTGAACACTTGCCCAAAAAAGTCGTTGAGGCAAAGATCTCGAGACTTAAACAGTGAAAGCCACCTGCAAAGAATCTTTTCAAATCAAAGATTTCATCCTTATAAACCAGTACTCATACACACTTTAGAAGATGCTCGTCGCTTAGAATTTTGCCTATTAATGAATTATGGTCGATAGATTTTTCTACAGAAAAATTATTTTCTCTGACACACCGACGTTTACCACAAATGGAGTTGTTAGTTCACAGAATTGCAGATATTGGTCTCAAGAAAATCCAAATTTCCGTATTACAACCAATTCCCAAAAATATATAAAAGTGAATGTTTGGTTTGGGATTTATTACAAGAAAGTAATTGGACCATACTTTTTTGACGGTATTGTAAACCAAAACACTTATTTTGATATGTTGGAAAATTTAATGCTAGCTACTTTGGACGAAATAAACTTACAGCTCAGGTGTTTACTACACTATCAACACGACGGTTGTCCTGCTCATAGTGCATATCAAGTCAGGGATTGGTTGAACAGACATTTTTCAAATAAGTGGATTGGACGATTCGGCCCTATAGGACGGCCACCACGTTCACCTGCTTTAACGCCGATTGATTTTTTTCTGTGCACTGTTAAAAACCTATGGAAATTTACATAGATTTTACGTTTTATATGATGGTAAATTTTCATGAAATAGCTGTAAATATTTCATATTTTGTTTGTAAATATCAATGAAATGATGTAAAAATACACAAAAAACTCCTAAAAATACATTTCCGCAGGTAAAATAACATATTTTCCATTTGTTTTGTTAATTTACACGAATAAGAACTACTAATATACATATTTTGTTGCTAAAATTACATTTTATTTCTGCGTTCAGTAGTTTTCGACAATAAAATGTATATACACACAACTTTATTGTAGAAAATACATATTGTGATGCAAAATTACACGATACGTTAAATAATATACTTAATAAGTGGAATAACACATATATAATGAATATCAAGTACATGTGTAATACACAACAGCATTGTAAAAACACACATAGAGTAACACAAAATTACACAAAACGTGAATTAATAAACTCAAAGAGTAAAATAATAAATGTAAACCTAATACATTTTTGATGTATTATTTTAAATAAAGTGTGTATTGTTTTACACAAAGTGTGTATTTTGCGTTCGGAAAGTGCATATTTGCCCATTCGCGCCATTCTGCCGCGTTCTCGCCCAAGCACTAGTCGCTCAGCATTAGTTCGCTTTCACCCTTCGAAATTCACGGTAGTTGGTGTGGTGTTCCTATATTGTTAAGGTTAATAAGGTAAGTAGGTATATTATCATCGCACTACGATTCATTAACATAGATTAACAAGCTGTCTTAAGGTCGATGTCGTTGGTCAGTGTAAAATAAAATTACATCTGATGGTATTGATGATCCTGATGCCACTTTGTTGCAGGATGAGGAATAGAACTTCTGAAGATACGCAGAATCTGCCGGTAATACTCCGCGTTGTAAAATCAGGTAATAATAATAACACTCTATATATGTATAATGTATATACACATATTTTTATTTTTTTAGGTTTTTAAGGTGCTGTTGGAGAGTAAACCGATCAATGACAGCACGTACGATAGATAGCTCCACTTTTGCGTTTGGGGTTGCTTTTTCATTATATTTTATAGCATATTTGCAAGATCAAAAACAAAAAAAAATGCTACACGATGGAGTTTGTACAGCAATATTATGGAAAGATCCACCTGATGGCGGATCAAAAATTACCTACCAAGAAAAGCGTCTCCAAGGCTCGTATGTTAAGACTTGTTCGTAGGCTGCACGATGTTGTTTAAATAAGTAGGTATAGCCTAAAATTAGTGGTTTTTACAAAATGAGTCAATATCTTCAGATTATTTATTTCTTCTTAGTTTTCAAACTAAACAATGTCGCGAAAGCAAATTCTTTCTTCCATAAATAATTTTTTGTATGTTGATTTTAGTTTCATATAAGTAAGTTAGTTTTAAATCTATTTTGCTTTGTCGTGTTTTTCGTTAACTGTCTTAACTTGAGTATTATAACCCCCCATTTTTTTCAGAAATTAAAAATGACGCAAACCTGCATCAGTGTAATCAGTCCTTGTAATAAGTGACTAGAATATTATTGTATTGGAGAATTTTGATGAAAAAAACCAAGATTCCAAAATTTGAGATCAGTTGTCTCACTTCTATTTCCTCAGAAAGAGGGGGGTACAGGTTTGCTAACTCACTCTGTATAATTAAAATTATTGTAAGTATATCATATTTACGTTAGAATGTATTTTTATTTTATACAATACAGATTTTCTAAAGTTAATGTTGTTTAATAGTGTCCTCTGTATTATTGGAAGTGACGGTACATGTTGATTTAAAAGAATAATAAAAATAGGTAAGTGGGTATATTTTAAGTGCTATTTTTAAAGTTATAATACAAACATATATTTTTGCAGTAATTAATTAATTAAATAATTAATTAATTGACGATACCTACGTATTTACACAATGGATTGGGTGCAGTTGCTATTAGTATGCAAATAAATACTAATAGCGAATACACCAAATCATTGTGTAAATACACTGGTGTCATTTATGTAAAAATATATTCTTACGTTACATAATATTGCATGTATCTTAATACACGCAATTATGGAAACTGGTTTACATATATTTATGTATGAAACACATTTATATGTAATAATACTTCTGACATGTAAACTGATTTACACATAGGTACATATGTAGGTTACATCTGTATTAATACTTCTGCCGTGTAAATACAAATACATTATTTTATAAAGAATTTCTTTATAAAGAATGACTTTTTCTCGAGAAATTAAAAATTACGTCCATTATAAAAACAATATATGTATGTGTATACGCGAAGAGATTTATTCTCTCTAAAGTTCTGTGAACAAAAAGGACAAAAACCATCAAAATTTGACAAGCTACCGGTGTGCCAAACAACCCCCACGAAAGGGTTGTTGGTACAACTAACCCAAACCCCAAATCCAACATATTTCAATTCAATCCCATCTATTTTCAATTCCAATTCACCCCGTTCCAATTTTTTCCTTTCACGTCACCTCTATTGCCCTTTCCCACAAACAAAACAACATCGATTCATCAAACCCAAACATAGAACTGAAGTAGCGCGCTTTGTTCCAGGCCTCTACACGTCTCCGAAACGCCAGCGCCGCGCGCTCCACCTGCCGGCGAACGCCCTCACCAAACATCGACGCCTGCGTGATCTCTAAAGCCTGCAACCGCACCCGATGGACGCTAGTACTATAGCGACCATGGACAAGGACGCTTTGAAAAAACAAATCGAAAACATGAAGTACCAAGCTTCGATGGAACGTTGGCCTCTCTCCAAAAGTATTGCTGCGTGAGTACGCCCCTTTTTTATTATTATTATTATCTATTATTAAGTCTCTAGTGAGGATTGGTGTTTAATTGTGGTGAAAAGTGTTGAGAAATTGTTGTGAATTGGGTTTTATTTGTGATATCTTTGGAATCTTAGAAGTGCCGATGAGTAATGGTGAAATATTTGTGTGGTTCAACCCTTATTTTTGGTGGGTTTTTAAACCTTGTTGTATTTGTGCTACAAGCGATGTATTGAGAATTTTGTATAGTTGATTATTTAGTTGTTTGCTAGTCGGTTTTTCTGTTGAAATTTGATGGAACTGTTCTGTAGCTTTGGTTTGAAATGTGGGTAGTTTTTTTTGTCGAACGCAGCTTTCTTTATATTGCGTGTTGGTCGTTTTTGTTCGTGATTGACCCCCTAGTGTTTGATTGGTGTAATTATTTCGCTTGAGGCCTTAGTATTTATTCACGTGAGCTAAAAAGAAACAGGAATTGAAAGATAAATATACTTTAGTGATTTTTTACTTTATCATACACAGTATGAATAAATTTTGTATAACTTATGTCTATGACATTCTATAGTAAAATTAATAGTTTAACTACATGATCAAATTCTATTTGATCGAAATCGGTCGTGTCTGCATTAATATAAAACTAGTTAGCCAGGATTTGACAGATATTTTCATTCTAATAACAGTATTGTCGAAACATCAGAGTTTGACACCATTTGATATAGTTTGACACCATTTGACACTGAGATATAGTATGATAAACTCCTGTGCCTGGCCAGACCAGATTTTTACTTTATCATACGCAGTATGTAAAGTATTGTAATCATGGCAAAAATTTTTTTTGAGATTTTTGCGGAAATATGTCTTTTTGGGTCCCCTGAACATTTTTGACCAAGGTACAAAAAAAATGTCTGTGTGTGTGTGTGTGTATGTGTGTGTGTACCCGTTTTTTGTGGCGACGATTCCGGAGAAACTGCTAAAGGTATCGGGACGAAACTTCATATTTAGAAGTTTCATAACCAAACTTAGAGCTGAAAAGCTTTCTGTTGAAAAGGGTCCAAAGGAACTGGTGGTTTACTCTTAGCATTTTTTGAAGATTTTGTAAATAAGCCGCTATTTGTGTAATGTCGTCAAAATAGTTAAATAATAAATTAAAGGAGAGGAAATTTTCTATAATTTATGTATATGACATTTTTTGGTAGAATATATAGTTTAGCTGCATGAGCAAATTCTATTTCATCGAGATCGGTCGTACTGCTTTAAAACTAGTAGCCAGGATATGTCAGATTTTTTGATTCTAATGACAGTAGCTAGTGTCAAACGCTAATGTTTTGAAAATACTACTGTCAATATAGGCTGCGTTCGGATATTGAACACCGTTACAGTTTTTACACCCACTAACACGTAAGTGTCATTTGGACGGTGTACTCGGTGTCAACGGAGTACAACATCCGAACGCAGCTTTAATCGAGATATCTGTCTAGTTCTACTAGTTTTATTTTAATGCAGACATAGCTATTCCATGTTCTCTGTTAAATGTAAATCCGAATGTAATATTTTTTCTGGATAACTATAAGTAAAATTGATATAGGACTCTTCTATTATTTTTTGCTACTGGTTTGCTTGTACTGGGACCTGTGACTTTCACATTATTGGGCTAGTGAATATCATGAGACATTTCTTTTTTTCGTGCACGTGTTGTTATATCTATCATTGTGTTTACGCTAATCGCTAATGTTTATAAATAATTTTGCGACTCATAAAAACTACGGCGCGACCCAATTTTGGGTCGCGACCCAACTTTTGAGAATCGCTGGTATAGAGCACAGTGCATGCAGGTTGAAGTTTCGATTCCGAATCAGCGTAAACTTTGCTACCCTAACCTTGACTATATCTAGGTCTGGGAAGACCAACTTCTGGTCGAGGATGTGCGACATCCCACAAGGCGGTGACATGTGGAGATCTTGCTCTACTGTACCCTCCGAAAAGTTCTTGTCAATAATAGGTCCATATTAATTCCTTCAACAAACTGTACAAACGGAGAATAACGGAGAATGAGGAAATTAGTTGAAAATCGTTGAAAATTTCATGCTTAAATTTCAAGTTTGATGCGCTTGAAAACTGGAAAATGCGATTAATAACCCGCGTGAAGTAGGTGCACAGAATCGATGGGTTTAATTAATCTAGTTGGGGCATTTTGTGGCTGTGATGTTGGTATATATAGGTAATTAAATGCACCGCGGCCGCGTTTTCATATATCAAATGCAGGGAGGTCTACCGACTAATTAATGTGTTTATCAATAAGCGCGGCCTATGGCAACAATTTCGTGATTACGAAATTTTTTGTTATGTTGCACTGGTTGTTTTCCAAAAAAAATCTGATGTGGCCAGGCACATGACTTTATCATACTATTTATAAAATTAATAGTTGTCTGCATTAAAATAAAACTAGTAGATCTAGACAGATATTTCGATTAAAGCTGCGTTCGGATATTGTACTCCGTTGACACCGGGTACACCGTCCAAATGACACTTACGTGTTATTGGGTGTAAAAAGTGTAATACAATATCCGAACGCAGCTTATACTGACAGTAGGTAATGTCAAACCATTAGCGTTTGACACTACCTACTGTCATTAGAATCAAAATATCTGACATATTCTGGCTACTAGTTTTAATGCAGTACGACCGATCTCGATGAAATAGAATTTGCTCATGCAGCTAAACTATTGAAGGTACCAATAAGTTTCATAGTCGTAAATTATTCAGAATTTCCTCTACTTTAATTTATTATTTAACTATTTCGACGAAATTCCAGAAATGGCGGTATTTGCAAAATCTTTCAAAACTGCTAAGACTAAACCTCCAGCTACTTTGGACCCTTTTCAACAGAAAGCTTTTCAGCTCTAAGTTTGGTCATGAAACTTCTAAATATGAAGTTTCGTCCCGATACCTTTAGTAGTTTCTCAGGAACACAAAAAACTCAAAAAAAAACGGGTACACACACACACAGACATACACAGACACACACACAGACATTTTTTTGTACCTTGGTTAAAATTGTTTAGGGGACCCAAAAGGACATATTTCCGGCAAAATTTCAAATTTTTTTTCGGCACGATTGCAATGCTTTATCATACTATGTATGATAAAGTAAAAATAGCAAGACCTTGAAATTTATTGAATATACGCTGATTTTTAAGAAACTTTTTTTAGATGTGTGATATGCTATGCTATGACATATCACGGGGTAATTGGGTTATATTTTTTCGATGGCAATGTTAATCAACAGAAATATTTGAATATTACAAAATGATTCAACGATTCCAACGGTTGGTGCGTTAAAAAACAAAGTTGCTTTAGTGATCTAAAATTTAAAATTTGACTATCTAATATTTAAAATATACCGTGTTAATTTTTCTGAAAACCGGTCATACTAATGTCAGTCATACCAACCTCAAGAAAATTCCATGAAATGTCATTTTTCGCAATGAAAAGTTACGTAAGGATAATACCTAAAAAGGCTGTAAGTAAGATTTTTAAATTTTAATTAGTTTATTTTATCGCATCTTCCAAACTTTATCCTACATACATATATTAAAAATGACTCGATTGGATACAATTTGGCTATTAATTTTATTACGAGGATAGTTTTTAGAGAAACTAGATTAAACGTCGTCTATTTTGCGTGAAAGAAAAATTGTTTCGTTCAAACAATAGAAACTTTTCCAAATTTAAAAATGACGTAAATTCACTAGGAAAAAATAGAATAAATTATTTCAGTTCAAAAGGCGATTGCAATACTTTACATACTGCGTATGATAAAGTAAAAAGCATTATTCTGATGGGGCTGCGGAAATGACGAACAAGGGCTTAGTAGCGCATTAACAATAAGGTACAAATAGTGAACTATATTAGAAAGACTGGTAAAAAAACCCGTACAATGTTTGACAAAATAGGTTCAGCTCATAAACAGCTTGTTCTTATTGACATATCAGATGGCTTATAAGAAGACAAGATTTGACACGATTGTTCGAACTTCGAATGTAAATTGAATTATTTTTAAGAGACCAGAAGTCATCACTGAGTATTTTGAAACTCATTTGCTGCTCGCTAAGGGGCGTACTTAGCCAATATATTTTCGCTTATGAACGACGATCTCTGCAGGGTTAACAGACAAACCTTTTATTTTGAGTAATAAAATTAGTAAAATAGAAGCCTGTAAAACTGGATTTCAGGGCGAACCAGCTCAAACACGAAAATTACTTTGATGTGTTTCCATCATTTACACAGATAGTGGAGGACAAAATAATAACTAAACAAGAAACTTACATTATGCAAAGAGGTGATGAAAGGCTCCACATTAAAGAATAACTTATAAATTTTTTCCACCCAAAGATATTTGTTTGGGAAATATGTAGATAATAATTATTTGCTAAAGATTATAATATATAAAATTTAAAAAAAATAACGATCGTTTATTATTTAACAAGCGACACTTTTATTGCCGAAAATTTCGAAGTATGATACCCAGAGATATTAAATTACTGCGGCAATTTACGGAGTCCATATTAAACATATTGGGTAATATATGTAATACATACAGTAAAAATATATTTATTTGAATCAAAATATCATGTCTTTTGCGGAAGTAAACGTATTTTTAAACAAAGCGAAAATATTTAGTTGCCAGAAAGATTCAGAAGGTTAAATACCTCACAAAACATGATATATGAGTATATACCTACTGCCAGTACAGATAAGAAGTTATTTTTGTTATGCAAATGTTTGGCATACACTTGACAATCTACCTATGTATGCGGAGTAAGTATATTATATTGTTAATTTTGGATTATAGAGTGCCTATTTTGTAGTAAAATTATACATTTTTCTATTTTTTGTATTATAATATATATATATATATATAAAATATATATTTTAAATTTTATATATATATATATATATATATATATATATATATATATATATATATATATATATATAAAGTGAATTAAATGCTATATAAAAGTTGAGAGTTGAACTGAGCTAAAAACAATAAGTTATAGTTGATAAGGTACAGGAAATACACTTACTGATAAAATTGATACTACTAATTGTGGTTGAGAACAAAATAAAAATTAATAAGGTTGCTATCTAGATAACCTAATATTCTTCTAGACATTTGGTATATATATATATATATATATATATATATATATATATATATATATGCCTTCAATGTTTTTCTTCGGTTTTCGAAGTATTATCTGCAAAAACAAAGCCAACAAAAATTACTTTCCTTTAAAGTAATATTTTTGCTTTGATTTAAAAATACGTTCCTTTACACCAAAGAAATCTAATTTTGATTCAACCAAATGTTTTTAGTGTGAATACCTCATCCAACTATATTGTTAGACGGCGCTGTAACCTCTCTCCTTGCAGTTCGGCCTTATCTTGAGCATAAATAATAGACTGGTGAAAGCCTACCGCTCAACATACGTAAAAACAACTCTAACATCTGTTAAAATAGAATTTTAATTGTTTCAGTTAATTGTCTTATTTAGCAATTATTCTCTAGATAATAAATGATGTAATAAATACTGAATAGACATATAATTAACGTGTGCATTTGCTCATATCTCAATTTTCTTTGTTATTCTGACTACGTAACTAACTACACTGCTAAAAAAAAATAGGGGACCACTATTTTCGAAACCTGTAACTTTTTAAATAATAGTTCTACACACAGAAAAGTGATCTCTCGAACGAAGAGAGAATTACTTGGCTGAAGTAGTTGGTAGGTTCGTATATACGCGAGAGATTATTGACTTCAACCAAGAAATTTTATTTCTTGGAATAGTTACTAGATTTAAGAAAGTGGTTACTCTGGTGAAGTAAGTAAGCCGTCTTCAATGAAGTGTATATTTTTATTCCCGGTAAATATTTTTAGCTACTTAAAGTAATAATTTTAAAGATTTGGCACAAATACGTTTACTATTGCTAATTAACAAGATAGGTATGTTATATTTACTCACTCGTTCTAAACTGTTGCGTGCGTTACATCAAACTATTCCGTGTTGAAACTTTATTGTACACTATAAATCACAATACATATCCCCAATAAATCACAAGGCACATCCCCTACGGGTACTTCGTTGTTGTTTTCGTATAGGTTAGGCTCCTTTACGGCGCCAGCACCACGCGTGGGCGCGCGAACCTTGACAAAATCACGGTGCGCATATTTATTCCTGAGAAAGGGATTACTTGAAAGAAGTGAGAATCACTTCAGTTAAATAATTGGTAGGTTTTTATTCAGCAAACAATACTTACTTATATTAAATGTCTTATATTTTCTTGGATCAAGTAACTACGCACTTGGATGGATTTACTATTACTTCGTTGGAGAAATTAACATTTTTCGGACGAAAAATTCAATTACTTATTTCAATACAATATTGGTTGTTATAAAGAAAGAATTAATTTGTTGAAAGCATTTATCTGAGAAATTATTTTACTTATATTGAGGATGTGGTATTTCTTGTATATACCTAACTTTCTACATCCAAGTAAATATGCATTTGAATCTAATAAATAAATTCAAGAAATTATATTTTCTCGTTCCAAATAATCACTTTTCTGTGTGTAGGCAAATCAAATTTGGTATACTTCAATGGCATATATTTAACTAAAGAAAATTACAAAAACAATGTTACAACTCTTACTTACTTAGCAGTCACACTTAAAAATATAAATTAATAGCGCAAAACAAAATGGAAAAAATGTCAAGTATGCTTTGAATTCACATATGAAAGCCTACTAAAGATGACAAATAAATTCAGTTGTCAATTTTCTGGATCACAGAGATTGGCAACTTCGTCACTGGACGCCTGTACTGTTTACAGGTGAGTCCAGATTTCGTTTAACTCGTTGCGACGGTCGAGTACGTGAACGCTACGCAGCCGCTACTATACAGGAAGTTGATAGATTTGGTCGTGGATCTGTGATGGTTTGGGCTGGAATCAGTATAGACAACAGAACTGATCTTGTTGTGGTTTCTGGTAGACTAGATGCCATGAATTACAAAGACCATTCACAAAAATACCGACTGTCAGTCATTTCCATTTTGTTTTGTTTTATTGATTTACATTTTTAAGTGTAACTTAGTTATAGAATATTGAAATAATTATGGAAAATTTTAAATTAAATGATCTAAACTCGGTTAGGTGTTAATCCCATTTTTCCGGTACGATTTTTTGAGTGTTTTGTTTATTTGAAAAATGCGTACAGGCCTGGATATCAAACGGTGTTGCGTCATGTCGCCTATGTTGGATCTTGTAATACCGGATCGATATTCCAAAAATAATTCCTCCTCGAGTCGGGATTACAACTCCAACGCAACGGCAGAAATATCAGGGATCGTTTATTCTATTTTTCTCTTTTCACTCGGAAATATGAAAACGAAATACGTGCCCCTTTATATACAAATCCATTTCAGCAATTTTATTACGCGTTTTCTTTATGATCCAAGGTACAAACATACTTAGAAAAACTAATATTGTAACTAATATTGTAACTAATATATTAGAAATGCACCAAAGTGCTTCCATTTTATAGAACAATAACATTAAAACCGACATACGTGTACCCAACATTTCTTTTTCGCATGACCGTAATAAAGAAGTCCGTTTTGAATTATCTGCCCTCGGGCATTCATCCCCTGAATGGGTCGGCGAACACTCGTAATTTCCGAGCAGGGTACAACCCTTATTCCGCTATTCTGTGTTCCACCGCACGTTTCTGTTATTTACGGCAATTGCACCTTCCATTCAGATGGACCCATTTGCAATGTAAGCCGCATTTGAAATGCTTTCCCGGCTCCGTACGCCAGAGGGCAGGAAATGTATTATTACCCACCTACGTAAATAAAAATTTTTATTTCAAATTTAAATTTGAAATACAGCATAATAAAGAGGATTAAAATCTGAATCGAATGGCGTTTGTTTCACTCTCGTATCTCCAACGGTTCCCGAGATATTTAATTTTAAATCTCTCGTCGCAGTAGGCTGTGGTCGATTATCTTTTTCCATATCTCGGTTATTAGAAGAGATAACCATATCGTGTTTGTGCTCATATAAAAGGGAATTTTATATAGATTATGTTAAAAGAAAAACATTAGTCGGTTATACCGGGTGTTTCTTGAAAAAACCCGATAAACCTATATGAAAACTAACTTTTTCTGTATTATAACTTTTCTATTACTCTAGAAGCGAATTTTCCGTATCGCTTCTGTCCCTCGTGCATATCATTCTTCCCTTATGTTAAGTGCTCACAGGGGTTAACAAAATCGATGTTCGTTACTACACAGCGGAGGGTTGGGATTTCGGCGCGAGGGTGGATTGGAAACTCTTCACGTAAACCCTTGTTTACTTCTCTACGGTTACAGCCCGGTCGTGACATGTTAGAATGTTTCAAACGCACAAACCGAAAACAATTTTGAAATCTGAATGCGGATAGTAAAACTACTTAAAATTCCCTTTTCAACGAGTACAAACTCGACGTAGTTAGCTTTTGTTTTAACCGAGATACGCGAAATGAAATACAAGCACGGCCAACTTAGACCTAGGATTAAAAATGCAATATCTCGCGAACCGATGAAGATAGAACGGTGAAACAAAAACTATTCTATTCAGTTTTTAGGAGACTTTATCATGCGATATATCATAATTTGTATTGCGGATTCTGAAATAATATCCGTAAATTCTAAGTTCAGATCTTAAAACTAGGTAAAATTCCCTTTTCGGGGAGTACAAACTCGATATAGTTATCTTTTGTTATAACCGAGATACGCAAAATAAAACACAAGCATGGCCAACTGAGATTAAGCATTCAAAATTGAATATCTCGGGAACCGATGACGATAGACGGGTGAAATAAAAACTGTTCGATTCAGTTTTTAGGAAGCTTCTTCGTGCGACATTTTATAATGTTTATTGCAAATATTTCTAAATAATATCCGTAAATTCTGAGTTCAGATATGAAAACTACTTAAAATTCCCTTTTCTAGGAGTACAAACTTGACATAGTTATCTTTTGTTTTAACCGAAATACGCAAAATGAAACACAAGCATAGCCAACTTAGATTAAGGATTTAAAATTGAATATCTCGCCAACTGATAAAGATAGACGGATGAAATAAAAACTGTTTGATTCAGTTTTTAAGAGGCTTCTTCATGCGACATTTTATAATGTTTACTGCGAATTTCTAAATAATATCCGTAAATTCTGAGTTCAGATAAGAAAACTACTTAAGATTCCCTTTTCTAGGAGTACAAACTCGACATAGTTATCTTTTGTTATAACCGAGATACGCAAAATGAAACACAAGCATAGCCAACTTAGATTAAGGATTTAAAATTGAATATCTCGCGAACCGATAAAGATAGACGGGTGAACTAAAAACTGTTTGATTCAGTTTTTAGGAGGCTTCATCATCCGATATGTAATTATTTTTATTGTGAATTCCGAAATAATGTAAGTAAATTCTAACTTTAGATCTCAAAACTACTTAAAATTCCCTTTTCGGGGAGTATAAACTCGACATAGTTATCTTTTGTTTTAACCGAGATATGCAAAATGAAACACAAGCATAGCCAACTTCGATTAAGGATTAAAAGTTGAATATCTCGGGAACCAATGAAGATAGACGGGTGAAATAAAAACTGTTTGATTCAGTTTTTAGGTGACTTCATCATGCGATATGTAATTATTTTATTGTGAATTTTCAAATAATATTCGCAAAATCAAACACAAGCATGGCCAACTTAGACCTAGGATTAAAAATGCAATATCTCGCGAACCGATAAAGATAGACGGATGAAACAAACACTATTTTATTCAGTTTTTCCAAGGCTTCATCATGCGATATGTCTCTATTGTAATTGGAAATTCCGACATAATACTCATCAATTCTAAGTTTAGATCTGAAAACTAGGTAAAATTCCCTTTTCGGGGAGTACAAACTCGACATGGTTATCTTTTGTTTTAACCGAGATACGCAAAATTAAACACAAGCATGGCCAACTTGGATTAGGGATTAAAAATTGAATATCTCGCGAACCGATAGAGATAGACGGGTGGAACAAAAACTATTCTATTCGGTTTTTGACCGACTTTCTGCGCGTACAAAATTAATAATTTACGGGTACGGTGGAATATTGCACATGGTCTGAAATGCCTCGCCTTGAGGTATTCCCTTTGAAGCGTGCTTCTAACGCTCGAGATTGTTTAGAGAGCCGTCTTGGGTTTATCTAGAATGCCATGCCTGCGGCCGAAGGTTCATTATGTAAACATAAACGTTTAGAGTGCTGGAATACCAACCAAGGGATATTTAATACAAGATTGTCGTCCAGGTAACTTAATGATATGGAAATGATTATCCTGTCAATGCCTTGAGCGATGTCAAAGTTGTTTTATTAAGAAATACCAGACCAGAGATTTGGAGATGGTGGTGAGATATTTTAAACCGATTTTAACGCGAAAGTTTTTTATGGTTCAGAAAAACCATCAGAGGAGTTATGTCGACTTGGGGAGGATTCCTTTTCATCTTATTGAAATTCCTGATAAGGATAGTCCAACGTTTATAGACATGATACTTTATAATTATCATAAGGCAAGATTGATTATCGAACAACAGCTAGTAGCTGGTCTCCAACCCAAATGGATGGAAAAGATTCCACAGAAAGTTAGACAGGAAAAGGCTAAGGCTATCATGAGTGCACTGGAAGAACCTGATTCAGTTTTGGAGATCAATTTTCCTGTTCGAATGGAATCAGGTGAATACGAAATCCTTAATGGTTATGCCTGCCAACACAAGAACTACATCTTACCTGTACACGTGGCAATAAGGTATGGCATGGATGTCAAAATAAGCAAGATTGTAGCTTTGGCCAAACTCATGACTTACAAATGTGGTTTTGCTGAGATACCATTTGGAGGTGGTTGTGCTGGCCTTGTAATAGACAGAGATAAATACAATATACAAGACTTAAGAAAGATCACAAGGCAATTCGCTGCTGAACTAGTCATCAGAGGCTTCGTTGGTCCTAATATTGGGATCGTATCTCCAGATAAGGGTGTACAAGCACGTGAGATGAATTGGATCTTAGGTATGTACAAAAGGACTTATGGTTACAGCGATGTCTACGCTGGAACACTGGTAACTGGTCGAAAAACTGTTGAGTCCTTCAACTCAGTAGCTGGTGGCTTTATGGCCTGCCTTCGATACTTCATAGGCAACACGACACTCATGGAAAAACTTAACGTCACCCCTAAGTTCGAAGATAAATCCTACATCATCCAAGGTTGTGGCCTGTTAGGCCAACACATCATGTACAGCTTGCAAAACACCAAAGCTAAACTCATTGGTGTCCAAACCACAAAATGCAGCATCTTCAAACCAGAAGGCATCAATATCCAAGATCTCTTGGATTACCGACTCAAAAATGGTCATATCATAGACTTTCCTGGAGCTCCCAAATACACTGGTGAAAACGTCCTGTGGGAACAATGCGATTTTATCATCCTAGCTGCGACTCAGTTGCTTGTCAATACCACCATTGCCAAGAGGATGAACACGAAGATCGTAGCTGAATTGGCTAATGGGCCGATCACACCAGGTGCTGATCGCGTCTTCTTAAGGAAGAACGTTTTGGTCATACCTGATATCGTGGCCAATGCTGGTGGGATTACCGTGTCTTATATAGAATGGTTGCAAAAGATGCAGCCTGTCAACAACATAATCTTGCGGTATAGGAGGAAGACTGATTTTGAGGCTCTGATGTCGGTTGAGGATTCTTTGAGAAGGCAGAACATCAGAGTGAAGATTAATCCGCACCCTGATGTTGTTGAGCGTGCGAAAGGCATCAAAACTGGCGAGATGGAATATACTGGTTTGATGGGTCTTATGGAGGAGAATTGTAGGAAAGTTTATCGCATTTCGGAGCAGTATCAGCTCGGGTTTGACATGAGGACCGCTGCGCATATCGGCGCGATTTTTAAAATATTTAACGAATTGTCGAATAGGTTATAATAAGCAGTAATTATTATTTTAGAATCGCCTTGATTTTATTTATTGTATACATTCGCATTGTATTTTTTGAGCGTAGGATTTATTTTACAAATAAAGTTGATTATTTTTTTATATATATCGTCTCGTAACGCTAAAGCCGGAAACAATTTTCAAATTTTGATTGCGGATATTAAAACTACTTAAAATTCCTTTCTCTGGGAGTACAAACTCGACATGGTTATCTTTTGTTATAACCGAGATACGTAAAATTAAACACAACCATGGCCAACTTCGATTAAGGATTACAAATTGAATATCTCGCGAACTGATAAAGATAGACGGGTGAAACAAAAACTGTTTTATTCAGTTTTCAAGCGGCTTCATCATGCGATACTTTATTCTTTTTTTTGCGGATTCCGAAATAATATCCGTAAATTCTAAGTTTAGATATTAAAACTACTTAAAATTCCCTTTTCGGGAAGTACAAACTCGACATGGTTATCTTTTGTCATAACAGAGATACGCAAAATGAAACACAAGCATAGCCAACTTAGATTAAGGATTAAAAATTGAATATCTCGCGAACCGATAAAGATAGACGGGTGAAACAAGAACTATTTTATTCAGTTTTTAAGTGGCTTCATCACGCGATACTTCATTATTTTTATTGCGAATTTCGAAATAATATCCGTAAATTCTAAGGTCATATATTCATAGAAATTTATGCAAGAATTTTTGCAAAAGTTATAGACATATTGCTGCAAGAACTGAATGAAATACGTTTCCTATACAAACGGACATTATCGCGATTTAGGGCTTTATGTCGAGGGGGCAAAACTCTGAGGGTCTGACGACTACTAGAACTTTTAATTACCTACAATTTGAGGTATGATAGAAATTTATACAAGAATTTTTGCAAAAGTTATAGACATATTGCTGCAAGCACTGAATGAAATACGTTTCCTATTCGAACGGACATTATCGCGATTTAGGGTTTTATGTCGAGGGGGCAAAACTCTGAGGGTCTAACGACTACTAGAACTTTTAATTACCTACAATTTGAGGTATGATAGAAATTTATGCAAGAATTTTTGCAAAAGTTATAGACATTTTACTGCAGGAACTGAATGAAATACGTTTCTTATTCGAACGGACATTATCGCGATTTAGGGCTTTATGTCGAGGGGGCAAAACTCTGAGGGTCTGGCGGCTACTAGAACTTTCAATTACCTACAATTTGAGGTATGATAGAAATTTATGCAAGAATTTTTGCAAAAGTTATAGACAGTTTACTGCAGGAACTGAATGAAATACGTTTCTTATTCGAACGGACATTATCGCGATTTAGGGCTTTATGTCGAGGGGGCAAAACTCTGAGGGTCTGACGGCTACTAGAACTTTCAATTACCTACAATTTGAGGTATGATAGAAATATATGCAAGAATTTTTGCAAAAGTTATAGACATTTTGCTGCAGGAACTGAATGAAATACGTTTCCTATACGAACGGACATTATCGCGATTTAGGGCTTCATGTCGAGGGGGCAAAACTCTGAGGGTCTGGCGGCTACTAGAACTTTCAATTACCTACAATTTGAGGTATGATAGAAATTTATGCAAGAATTTTTGCAAAAGTTATAGACAGTTTACTGCAGGAACTGAATGAAATACGTTTCTTATTCGAACGGACATTATCGCGATTTAGGGCTTTATGTCGAGGGGGCAAAACTCTGAGGGTCTGACGGCTACTAGAGCTTTTAATTACCTACAATTTGAGGTATGATAGAAATTTATGCAAGAATTTTTGCAAAAGTTATAGACAGTCTACTGCAGGAACTGAATGAAATACGTTTCTTATTCGAACGGACATTATCTCGATTTAGGGCTTCATGTCGAGGGGGCAAAACTTTGAGGGTCTGACGATTACTAGAACTTTTAATTACCTACCATTTGAGGTATGATAGAAATTTATGCAAGAATGTTTGCAAAAGTTATAGACATTTTACTGCAGGAACTGAATGAAATACGTTTCCTATTCGAACGGACATTATCGCGATTTAGGGCTTTATGTCGAGGGGGCAAAACTCTGAGGGTCTGACGACTACTAGAACTTTTAATTACCTACAATTTGAGGTATGATAGAAATTTATGCAAGAATTTTTGCAAAAGTTATAGATATATTGCTGCAAGAACTGAATGAAATACGTTTCTTATTCGATCGGACATTATCGCGATTTAGGGCTTTATGTCGAGGGGGCAAAACTCTGAGGGTCTGACGACTACTAGAACTTTTAATTATCTACAATTTGAGGTATGATAGAAATTTACGCAAGAATTTTTACAAAAGTTGTAGACATATTGCTGCAAGAACTGAATGAAATACGTTTCCTATTCGAACGGACATTATCGCGATTTAGGGCTTTATGTCGAGGGGGCAAAACTCTGAGGGTCTGACGATTACTAGAACTTTTAATTACCTACCATTTGAGGTATGATAGAAATTTATGCAAGAATTTTTGCAAATGTTATAGACATTTTGCTGCAGGAACTGAATGAAATACGTTTCCTATTCGAACGGACATTATCGCGATTTAGGGCTTTATGTCGAGGGGGCAAAACTCTGAGGGTCCGACGACTACTAGAACTTTTAATTACCTACAATTTGAGGTATTATAGAAATTTATGCAAGAATTTCTGCAAAAGTTATAGACATTTTACTGCAGGAACTGAATGAAATACGTTTCTTATTCGAACGGACATTATCGCGATTTAGGGCTTCATGTCGAGGGGGCAAAACTCTGAGGGTCTGACGATTACTAGAACTTTTAATTACCTACCATTTGAGGTATGATAGAAATTTATGCAAGAATTTTTGCAAAAGTTATAGACATATTGCTGCAAGAACTGAATGAAATACGTTTCCTATTCGAACGGACATTATCGCGATTGAGGGCTTTATGTCGTGGGGGCAAAAGTCTGAGGGTCTGGCGACTACTAGAACTTTTAATTACCTACAATTTGAGGTATGATAGAAATTTATGCAAGAATTTTTGCAATATATGATATGATATTAAAACTACTTAAAATTCTCTTTTCTGGGAGCACAAACTCGACATAGTTATCTTTTGTTATAACCGAGATACGTAAAATTAAACACAAGCATGGCCAACTTAGATTAAGGATTAAAAATTGAATATCTCGTGAACCGACAAAGATAGACGGGTGAAATAAATACTATTTTGTTCAGTTTTCCGGTGGCTTCATCATGCGTCGTTTTGTCATTTTTTATTGCGAATTCCGAAATAATATCCGTAAATTCTAAGGTCAGATAATAAAACTACTTAAAATTCTCTTTTCTGGGAGTACAAACTCGACATAGTTATCTTTTGTTATAACCGAGATACGCAAAATTAAACACAAGCATGGCCAACTAGATTAAGGATTAAGAATTGAATATCTCCTGAACCGATTGTGATAGACGGGTGAAACAAAAACAGTTTTATTGAGTTTTTCTGTGAGAATTCATTAATACCATTTCTTTTTTGTTGCAGGATGAGGGAATATGTGGAAGAAAACGAGAAGAACGACCCTCTTATCCACGCCCCGGATAAGAAAAACAATCCTTGGGCTGAGAAAGGAAAATGCATCATAATGTAGTTCCTTGCAATATATTCCATTCCATCGTACATACGCTTAGGTTTTGTTTCATCTCTATCAGGAGTTTCCTAGGTTTTCGTTAACAATCTTCCAAGGACTAAAATCTGCAAGACGCGTTATCACTTTCTTGAGCGAGAAAGCAACAGACATGAGAAAAAACAACATTTTCGACGTACTTAACTTAAACTTAACTCTAGTTATTACCTATAGGAATTTTTACTTAGATGCTAAGAACATAATTTGACATTCTAACTTATTATAAATAAATAACCGAGAAAAAATGCGCGCCGAGCTGAGAAAAACAACCGAAACGCGCAGATTGTTGAATAAAATAATAAAGAGATAAAGTGAAAAACCAGACAAAACATTGTTATGTAGTTTTCAAGTCATCAATAATTAAATGAAGAAGTATGTTAGTTTTTTCGGGCTTTTGATATAATAAACCGAAATTTGGTTGACAAAAGATAGCTAGTCCTTATTCTTAACCGTAAGAAATATATTTATACATAATATTGTTTTTATTTATTTCCAAAGTTTGTGTGTTCTACTGAAAATGCTGCGCAAGAAACAGCGAATAAATACATCGCAAATCGACGATCTATACTTTAAATTATCTATTAATTTACATAAACAAGTTTGACCGGAAATTATCAAGGAAAAAAATGAGCAACTTCCGTTTACCATCAAAAAAATAAATCCGCTCAATCTTGTTTCATTTTCTGACAGTATAAAAAATAAAAAATCCAAAAACTGTGCTTGGATACTAAAAACCGATTAAAACGATTAAATCAGTGCTAACTTAGGACGAACTTAGTACTAACTTAGTACTAAGTTAGCACCAAATAACATAAAACGAAGTTATAATAAATGATTCGACTTAAAAAGAGAGATAGATGGCTGTCAGTTTTAAAAACCACCGAATTTGACTTTTGAAAAAATAAAAAACGGCGACAAACAAATAAAAATTTGATTGTAATTATCGAAAAAATAGCTTCTGCTTCTATTAAATATGTGTATCGTATCCTTATGTCTTCCCATATATTTAAACATAGTAGGGATAGAGTAAATAAATAAATAAATATCTAACCAAACAAACATCCAAAAAACATCGAATAGAAGTATTCTAAAACTACTACTATTATTGTATTAATAACTTTTGTTTTAGTTCGATTTATAGTATTGATATTATGTATCAATACAAAGTAAATAGTAACACCAGAAAAACACCTATAATACTTAATAAACAAAACATAAAATAAAAGCTTCTTTAGAAATAAAAAAGGCGAATTATTATAGATAATAATACTAAATATTCACGTTCTTCTAAATAGATTTTAGATTCTTACTAATCTATTACACTAATCTTAATCTTAAGATATTTCAGACCGTTACTTAGCCTTAGCATTAGTCTTAAAACTTATATTTACGTATAATGCGAGAATCAACATCTTTATAAAACATAACAATATTATCTACGAAAAGAAGAACTAAAAACAAAGATTGTGACGAAAAAATAAACCTTATAAGCGATTATTTATTCAGCTGTTTCTTGCCCTTGACTTTTTACCCTAAATATTGTGTGGATGCTGTTTTTCCTTGTAATTTAATTATTTAAAATAAATATTATTATTATTAAATATTTCGTTTTCTTTTTTCGATTCTATACAGGTAAGTATAATATATATAATTTATGTTTTAAATATGATACAGCTGGTTTACGTAAAACGTCAATATTGTCTTATTGAATAAATTGTTTAAGTCAAAACACTAAGCAGTAAGCAACACAAGTATCATTTGTGTATTGTTGGTTGTCTGTATTAAAATTAAATGAAACAGTTTGTTGGAAAAATTTTGCTCACAAATTTAAATGGAACACATTAGAATTTGTCAAAAAATTAATATTAAAAATTAAGTATAAATAAAATTACACTTAAAAATGGAAAAATTGTCAAGTATCCTTTGAATTCACGTATAACAAAGCCTACTACAGATGACAAATGATTTCAGTTGTAACTTTTCGTTGATTAGAAACATCGAAATCGAAAAACTACTACGTCAGCGTTTTCAGGGCTGTGGAGCCGGAGTCGTGGAGTCGGAGTCGGTGTTGAGACAAATGTCTGTTTTCTCTAATGAGAAAACAGTTTAATACTGATATTTTGAATCAACAAAGAAATTACATTTCATAAATAACTTTTTTATTTCTGGTCTGTTTATTTGTGTTTTTACATAACTTTTCTATTTGTGGTCCGATCAATACGTTTTTACTTTATCATACGTAGTATGTAAAGTATTGTAATCGTGCCGACAAAAATTTTTGAGATTTTAGCGGAAATATGTCCATAAATAAATATGTATATTATATTACATCAATTTTATTTACAAAATGGAATATGCTCCTATTTTACACAAGTATTATTTATGCTATCGCCGGTAGGTTGGTCATTTTGAATTTTATACTACTCGTTATTCTTTATAAATACTCCAAAATGCTTGTGTTCTTTAATTAACCCCATTCGCAGTCTTAAAAATAACTAAAACAAATAAATCTGACCTTTTCTATCCATCGTTGATGCCTATCTTGATTTCCATTGCACAATAATTCTGTCCACGCCTAATTAAAGAAACATAACCCCACATAAGTACGTATGCGACAAAGTCATAAACATAACCAAAACAAACCTACTTCCGTACAGCTACGCAGTCCCGCATGATAGTTTCCAGAAAATCGCAGGAATGCACTTGAAAGTCCGACACAATATCACTAATCAGTCACATTGTTGCTACTTTAACCGATATTTCGCGTTTGATTTAAATCATTTATAAACAAATTATCGGTGTAATCGGTGTTATATTTACTTACTCGTTCTAAACTCTTGCGTGCGTTACATCAAACTAGTCCGTGTTGAAACGTTAATTGTACACTATAAATCACAATACACATCCCCAATAAATCACAAGGCACATCCCCTACGGGTAGTTCGTTATTGTTTTGCGTACTAGGTTAGGCCCCAGCGTGGCGCCAGCACCACGCGCTGGCGCGCGAGCCTTGACAAAATCACGGTGCGCATATTTATTCCAGAGAAAGGGATTACTTGAAAGAAGTGAGAATCATTTCAGTTAAATAATTGGTGGGTATTTATTCAGTAAACAATACTTACTTATATTAAATGTCTTATATTTTCTTGGATCAAGTAACTACGCACTTGGATGGATTTACTATTACTTCGTTTGAGAAATCAACATTTTTGGGACGAAAAATTCAATTACTTCTTTCAATACAATATTGGTTCTTATAAAGAAAGAATTTATTTGTTGACAGCATTTATCTGAGAAATTATTTTACTTATATTGAGTATGTGGCATTTCTTGTATATACCTAACTTTCTACATCCAAGTAAATATGCATTTGAATCTGGTAAATAAATTCAAAAAATTATGTTTTCCGTTCCAAATAATCACTTTTCTGTGTGCACTGGAAATGCATTATGCATTATACTAAATTACAATAATAGAATTGCATACAAAATAACACTTTTATTTTTGCTCCTCTACATATCAAGAGTCAAAACGAAAGTGTGTCTTGTCCAGTAATTTTCACAACAGATGAAGAGAAACCCACATTTACTCTAGTGTGCGTTTCACAACTTTCTTCCATCTTCTATTAGTGTGTGAATTCGGGACCACTTAAAAAACAATTTTGTCATTGTAAAATGTACACTACATACCTACATACTACATACTTTTTAAGATTGGTCGTGTTTATAGCAAATGCCATATGTCAAATGTAAATACACATAACTGTTTGTGGTTATAGTATTGCCAAAGGGTTGGGGCTTTCTTAGGTTTGCTCTGTTCATCAAAATACGCCAGCATGACGTTTTCGGTGATGTTTTGCGACTCTGGTAAGTGATCGTGCATCATTCTCGTCAACTAAACATCAAATCCCCCTTTCAGATACAATACAAGGACCACATTTACCTGAATAAGGAGTTATTCGAAGATCAAACCTACATCGTAGATATGATCGGGTTCAAATACTGCCGAGGAATTATATATGCGTAATAAATAGTTTATTGAATATCAGCATGCACATAGCGAGCTATAGTACATCTAAAGTGTTGAAGATTTCCTAGTTTATGTAACGTAAATGTTTTCGGTAACATTTTGGACAGAATTCTGGTCGTGCCAATACTGTATTCTTTTTTTGTACGTCCCTTCCAACTTCGTCTTAGTTCTAATTTTGTGCAACTATATATATATATATTTTACCTCCATCGCATGTAATTTCACTAAGTATAATTTATTCTAATAAACTACTTCACCGAAATTAGAATTTTGTTTCAATTATAAGTGCGTGTAAATGTATAAGCTTCAACGGCTACCTAGCGGAATTGGGTAGACACCGCTATTAAGGCTCCGTTTTAAAAACATCGCAACTTCCAAACGAAATATTTCGTTGCGATGTTTTTTTTTGCTGGGAGTGGTCTGCCTGGCCCCCACCAACGTCAACCAGGCCACAGTTTTATGATAAGGGGAAGTTGGGGGGTTTAGAGGAAGCAGGCAAAGGCGGAGCATAGTCGACGCGAGTACATTCGAAGGGGAAGTACTCAGCCAGTTTGTCGCCGCGCGTCGGTGCTTTCGCTTTCGCTCAAGTTACAATGTATTAGTGTTCTCACTCATCACGGTCGCATATGCATACCGGACTGCATACAGCTGGCTGGCGGTAAAAGAAAATATATTGATTTAAGTTAGAGAGAGCGCGCTTGCTATTATAATATTTAATCTTTTTAACAGGGTGACATACATACTGTATAGTAAATTGACAAAAATGTATTACCTAACTCATGATAACTCATCGGTGAATTATGGACTTCAATTTAGAAAGGAATTAATTAAAATCGAGCAATGAGGACCCAATACATCTATAAACATGCTGGATATCGAACGAACGCACGGCAGTGACACACGAAGACAAAAATAAAAAATAATAATCGATGCGTTCAGGCACATTACTTTATCATACCATATATAAAATTAATAGTTTAGCTGCATGAGATTCTATTTGATCGAGATCGGCCATGTCTGTATTAAAATAAAACTACTGGAACTAGACGGATATTTTGATTATATTGACAGTAGGTATTGTCAAAACATCAGCGTTTGACACTACCTACTGTCATTAGAATCACAATATCTGACAAATCCTGGCTAATTAGTTTTAATGCAGCGATCTCGATAAAATAGAATTTGCTCATGCAGCTAAACTATTCATTTTACCAAAAAATGCCATAGTCATAAATTGTTCAGAATTTCCTGTACTTTAATTTATTATTTAACTATTTCGACAAATTTCCAGAAATGGCGGCTTATTTGCAAAATCTTTCAAAAATGCTATAAGACTAAACCTCCAGTTTCTTTGGATCCTTTTCAACAGAAAGCTTTTCGGCTCTAAGTTTGGTTATGAAACTTTTAAATATGAAGTTTCGTCCCGATACCTTAGTAGTTTCTCCGGAATCGTCGCCACAAAAAAGGCACACACACATACACAGAATTCTATTTTTACCTGGGTCAAAAATGTTCAAGGGATCCAAAAAGACATTTCCGCTAAAACCTCAAAAATTTTGTTTGGCACGATTGCAATACTTTACATACTACGTATGATAAAGTAAAATCACAGCACATAGTCCAAAGTTCCCCAAACCATTTATATAAATCCCAAATATTTTGTCACCTACAAGTTCGCTATATTTTATAAACGTTCTGGGCGCCATGAATGCAAGATTCATGAATGAAAACAAATTCTGGCATTGGCTATATCCAATTCCCGCTGTAATACTGCCCAATACAGTCGCTGAACTAATATTCATTAGAGCCGACCCAAGTTCGTCGCTGCTAATTGTCTCTTCCTGTCCATAAAACCGACATTTTAAATAAAATGTTCATTTGAGTCCTGTTCTGGTCTCTTTGTCTCATTTGTAATTAAATAATTACAATATTGTTCTTTTAGATTATCTATGGAATATTTTAACTTAGGTGGTACGTAGTCGTCTTTTACTAATTCGTCTAAAGGACAGACGCGGATGTTTAGGTATTTTGCCACGACTTCTACCCATTATTAAACAAATATACCTAACGCCTAGCAGGTATAACTACACTAAGTATAATATCATACAGTATATGACTTTTATCGTGTGTTAAATTTGTAAACCGTGCGTATAAATGTGAAATGCGAGAACTCTGTTCTCCCGATTCAATATACGCTACGGTAATAACACTCATAACTTGTGAACAGTCTAATCTAAAAATAGCAGTAGGCGTGGCGTAGTTATAGGCGGTGTTTAAAACTCCTAACGTCTGCTGTCTACACCGGGCCCGTAATATAGGCAAATTACATACATTTCTGGCAATTACGCTTTGTTATCGCAATTATAATGTTTAGATTAAAATTGTACTTAAATAAAAAATCTATTTTTGTATCATGAGTTAGGCTAAATGTTTTATATTTGAAAAAAACCAAAGATGTAGAAGTAAAATTGATTTTTATCTTTAAAAATTTTTTTTTTTCATCCAGCCCAACTCGTTATTTATCTAAGAAGTTACATAAAAAATTTCATAAACTTTGAACAATAAATAACGCTTTTATTTGCAAACGCGTTTTAGGAGAGGTAGAACTGGGTCTTAAGCGTTAAACATTATAACAATTCTTTAGTAAGTCATGATTTTATCCCAACTTTACGAAGTTGACAGTTTACCGCGATCAACTCATGCGCCAATTTGACGTCTTATAAAACTTGTATAATAATATACTATTAAGGTTGCTATGGAGTGATGTTATTTCTGTGTTGGTCGACAATCGAAAATCGATGAAAAACGACCAACAATATAATCAGTTTTTGTCTGTCCTTTGTTTTAGCGGAGATAATGAGCGTCGACATGCTGTCAACGTTAATTAAGGACTCTTTGGGAGCGTAGTAGGCGTTGAAGATGAGCTCTCAGGTTTTAAGCTTAACGATTATTAACAGCAAAATCTAATTACGTTGGAACATCAATAACACTTCATTCCGCCAGTGTGGGCATTCATAATTCACTGCCTTCGTTGGCATAAAAAGAGTCATGATTTATGGTATACAGATAAAAAAATTTGTTTAATTCAAACAAATATGCATAGATTCAAACAAGTCTGATTCTTTATGACCCCCTGAACATTTCCACAAAGACGTTTTTCTAGGTTAGCTCGAATAAGCGAGATATTTGCAAATTTATTCTCAATTTTATTCATAATTTTAGTCCATTCACATGGTGTTTTGGCCAGGAAAAAATATAGAAGTTTTGTTTTTCTATCCTTCTATATGTTTTTGGGGAGCTGAATCCGACTATCAACTTTGCTACTTCCCACGGATATGGCTTCACAACGAAAATCGCAAATAACTCAAAATGTTCTACTTTTCTGCAGTTTATTGCCAAAAACTCATAAAACTATGCACTTTTCGACGTAGACCACTATATACAAAAATTAAGTATACTAAATTTGCTATAAAAGGCACCCTCAAGTGTATTTTTTGGTTGTATGATTTGGCCGCTCGAGCGCGCTGAAAGAAGGCCAAATTTTCATACTTTATGTGATGTGCGTGTAATTACAAAAAAGCTTAGATTCTGATAAAACTACATTAAATTCTCTACAAATGGCATAACTTTTTTTTAATAATTAATACTTAATGTATTATGTAATTTTTAATTTTTTTATAAACATTCGCGCTCTTGACTTCGCGGCTTCGCTTAGATTAATATAACATAATACAGTAGAGCGTCGGTAATCCGAACCTCGGTAATCCGAACGTTCGCTAATCCGAACGTTCAAAAAAAATAATAAAATAAATCACTGAGTAACCTAGGGAAAAGCCATTTTTGTCGGTTCCTGTTTACAGAAAAATGTTGCTTTTGTTTTATATATATTTTATTTATATATTTCCTCGACACCAGGGTTATCAGACATCAACATAATAAAATAATTCTTGATTGGTATCAAAAACCCACCAGTTCTGGACGATACATTAATTTTCATTCTTACCATCCAATGAATATCAAGAAGAACTTTATTGTAGCTCAAAAGCAAAGAATTACAAAAATTGTTCATCCTTCCCTTGTAAACAAAAACCTGCACAAATTTGGAAATATTTTACAAGAAAATTCTTATCCAAAACCTCTTATTAGGTAGCTACTTTTTAGTAGTCGGACACCAACAAATAACGAAGTAACAAGAAGAACTGGTTCAAGTAAATTTAACGTATTACCTTACATAGCAGGACTCACTCCCAATCTTATTAAAATATTCAGGGATCAAAATTTATTGTTTGGTCGTAGAACACTGAAGAGATTAGGATCATTATTCTCAAAAGTAAAGGATCCATTACCGCTAGATTTTCGTTCTGATGTCATCTACAAAATTCCATGTAGTCTTTGCCCTAAATAATATATTGGACAGACTTCTCAACACATAAAAAGAAGAATTGCACAACACAAAAGTGATACCAGAATTAGGCCTAACGCTTGTGCTTTGGCTTCCCATGTTAACTCTCTCGGACATAATATGGATTTTCAAAATATAGAAGTGCTAGACAGTGACACTAATTTTTCAAGCGCTCTTTTTTAGTAATGTATTATATAAATGATAACCGTTGTACGATGAACAAAAAAACTGACATTAGCAATCTAAGCTCAATTTATAGTTATCTTTTAAAATTCAAAGACATCCATCCAACAAATTTAAACCAATTGTGACACGGTACATGCCATTCATGTCATTTCATTCTTATTTAGGTTAGTTTCTAGTGTCTAGTATCATACATATATATATTTTTTAACGTAGGCCTTTCATTGTTTATAAACTTTTTCAAACTTTGTTTCATGACATCTTTCATGATTTTTACACTTACATTCTAATTTTCTCCGGTTTGTATTAGTTATAGGTAGTTATTTATAATTTTAATATATTGTTAAACAATTTTAGAACCCTGAAGAAGGACACAATTTAGTCCGAAATATTGGTACATGGAATAAAAAATATAAAAAAGAAAAAACGTTTTTTGACTGAATTCCCACTAAGGTTTATGGTATATATATATATATATATATATACAGGGTTGGGCAACTAAATGGAATATTGCCTGCACAGCGTAAATTATTAGTTTTATCAAAAAATTTTAAACATAAAAGTTGTTTGACTATTTTTTCCCCAATTTTCACAAAATCTAATTATGTCTAAAGAGTAAACTGAAGGTATGGCGACTATGACGTCATTTTTTTTAAATGGCGACGTATGACTTGTGATACATCGTTGGATAGCTCTATTTCTTACCTTTACAACCGTATAAGACATTCTCCCATACCCATAACTCAACTGTCAACTGTCAATTCTCATGGTATACACGTGGTGGTTAATAGTACAATTTGTTGTTAGTTTATAAAATGGCTAGATTAACGGAACGTGAAAAATTAAAATTTTAATGATGGTAGGTTATGGAGACCATAAACGAAAGCAACAAGAGGTTTGCGATTTATTCAATGATGTCCATCCCGACAGAAATCCCATTACTCAGTCAACCGTCAGCAAAATTTTAGCATGCTTTAATGCTACTGGAAGCGCTAGAATGCTACTAGAATTCGAACCAAATCAGCAACAAACGAAGAAAAGAGCTTGGATGTTTTGTTGTCTGTCCAAGATTGCCCTCAAACATCTACCAATCAACTAGCTTTAAATGTTGGAATAAGTCGTCGATCTGTTGGAAGAATTCTTAAACAAGCAAAGTACCGTCCATATAAAATTCATTTAGTGCACGAGCTATCCGAAGATGACCACGATAGAAAGTTACAGTTTTGTGAACAGATGACCGAGCTGTGTAACAACAATGAATTTGTTAAGAAGATTCTATTTTCCGACTAGGCAACATTTTGCTTAAATGGCACTGTTAATCGTCACAATTGTTCGTTACTGGGCGGCAGAAAATCCACATTGGATACAGGAGGCGCATACCCAGCATCCCCAAAAAGTTAATGTCTGGGTTGGTATTTTAAATACCCACATTATTGGTCCATATTTTATAGACGGGACGCTAACTGGGCAGAAATATTTAGACTTCAACACGGTTTGGTTTCAACAGGATGGAGCACCTCCTCATTATTCCGGAATAGTCCGTGAATTTTTGAATAATTATTTTCAAAATCGTTGGATTGGTAGAAGGGGGACAATAGAGTGGCCCCACGTTCACCGGACTTAAGCCCATTGGATTTTTATTTATGGGGTGATTTAAAAAATAGGGTTTATAATGATAGACCGGATAGTTTAGAAAACTTGAAGGAACAAATCCGACGTGAGTTAATACGCACTCCAGCACAGGCCTTGTCTAACTCACTACAGGGTTTTATTGACAGACTTTATTATTGTCAAGAAGTAAATGGTGCTCAGTTCGAACCTTTGCGTTAGTTTCATTATTTAAATTTAAGTTCGCTTTACTTAATTTAAGTAAGCAACCTGTATTTCCTTTCTCTTTTCTAATAATAAATTAAATTATTGATCATTTTGCGTTTTTTATTAATTTACATTTGATTTATTATGAATGTGGAGGAATGTATTATACGGCTGTAAAGGTAAGAAATAGAGGTATTTTTAAGCCAAGTATTTAATAAAAAAAACCTATTTAATACCAGTCAATTTTTCGATTTAATGAGTACGTTTGTGTAACAGTCAGTTGCTCGTTTTAGAAATTTTGCTCATCACTGATATATAGGTTAATAAATATATAGAGAATTACCTAACATGTGTATATACGACAAAATATATGACATGATCCACGTGTATCGTAATCACAGTAATTTGGTCAGTAAATTTTCGAAAACAAAGCTAGTAGTGTTTGCGTGTTGCCGGCTTCGTTCAGGTCACTTACTGGAAAGAAAAAGCATGTAAAAACCTTATAGATTTACCGCTGTATTCACACAAATTCCACACCAGTATGTTACGTCCTATATTCAATATTACACAATGGAACTGTACAGTTCCGGTGTTCAGGTTCCTGCATGCTAACGTTCTACATATTACGTAATAATAGTGATAATACGCAAGATATTTTTGTATTATTTATAGTATATTATTTGACGAGCATATAACTAAGGATATAAATCGCGAGCATGAAGTTTATACGAGAGCCGTAGGCGAGCTTGTAAACATGTGACAGATTTATATCAGTTGTGTACGAGTCGAATACGACGTTTTATCTACGACTCACAAATTTCATTATATATCAAATATTTTAAATGTATTTGTCAATGATGGCGAGGCGAACTGTCACATATCGTCATCCACGTAGGTTTTGACAGACTTTGACACTAACGTTTTATAATGACGACAGTTCGTTCAAACAATAAAGTCATCTTTGAACGAACTGTCATTATTATACAACGCGGTCCGTTCGAAAACACTACAAGTCCAAAAAGTGAGTTCTGGGAAAATTAACAAAATTATTTTGTCGGTGCAATATCTTGAAAAGTAGAGCAGTTAGCTATTTTGTGCCAACAGACAAAATATAAAGTAGTTCTCAGAGGATTAAATGTGTTACATGTTTTATTTATATTTGCATTAAAAGCAGATGTATGATTAAAACAATCATCATGGACATGTACTGTTTTTTAACTCGACGGAAAAACAGCGTACATTTTTAACAATATATGTTTATTTAAAGCATTTAATAACATTTTTATTGTGATGTAAGTATGTGTAGTGTTTTTAGCGTCAACAATAAATTCCTTATTCATTTCATATTATTATATTTTCCGAAACGCGTTAGTAATGCAGCAAAAACAAACATGTGCATACTTCGTACAAGGATATTATTTCCTTGTCGAAATTGAAATAAAAAGGCATCACGTACTATGCCTCGAAAACAATTTCTTTCGACAACAAAAATGTATTTTTCTGTGGAGCATTGACGCTATGAGTATGTTTTCGTTAAATATTCGAGCAACATTCGGCGTAGTTATTTTACAGCCGTAATAGAACACGTTTTTGTCCAGCCGGCCGGTCCGCTTCGAGAATTTGAAATGTGTTTTGTAAGTGCACATGTACCTACGATGTTTCGAATCGAAATAACATTTTTATACTCTAGGAATTTTTAAGCGCTGACTTATTTATGAAATATAAATCTCAGTTTAATTTGCTCAGACAAATAATATACTGGGTATTAAAACAATTATTTCTGCAACGAATTAAATTGAAAACTCTAATACTTCTAGTACTGTTGTTGGACTAAAATTCTTTGTTTTTTTTTTCTTTAAATTAAGGATTATATTACTTAAATAGACACCAGATCTAACGATGCTATTAACTTAACAAAACCGGATACCCAAAGAATTTTTAAATGAAGATTTGCAAACAAAAACTTATTTGTTGATTTATCAAATGAATCGGTCGGTTCGAAAACACTACAAGTCCAAAAAGTGAGTTCTGAGAAAATTAACAAAATAATTTTGTTGGTGCAATATCTTGAAAAGTATAGCAGTTAGCTATTTTGTGCCAATAGACAAAACATAAAGTAGTTCACAGGGAATTAAATGTACTACATATTTTATTTATATTTGATTAAAAGCAGAGCTATGATTAAAACAATCATCATGGACATGTACTGTCTGTGAACTCGACGGAAAAATAGCTTATATTTTTAACAATACTTGTTTATTTGAAGCATTTAAATAATATTTTTATTGTGATGTAGGTATACCTGATGTAGGATTTGCATTAAACTTATTTCCCGTAATATTTGAAGATTGATAATTAAAAATGTCATGTCAGATTTTTAAAATAAATTCAAAATGGCGGATTATACATGATTAATCAAAATTACCGGAACACCTTAGTAATTCTTTAACCTTAAAGAATTTCAAAGAAAAATTCAAACAAAAGTTTTTTGTTTTAAACAAGCTATATATTTTCAATATACGGATGTTCATATTATTCTGAAAATTTGGTAAACTTTTCTTTTTCTAATAGAACACCCTATATATTTAAAAAAATTTAATTCTAAGCGTTTGTAAGAATCATTTTTTTATAAAATGCATCATCTTTGAGTTATGAGTAATTAACCGATCATTAACGGATAAAAAAATAAAAAAAATCAAGAAAAAATAACTAAACTATGAAATAGCATAATAAATTAAATATTCAAGCTGGCAAATTAAATAAATGTGTATGTATGTGGGAAAATATTCTTAATTTGAAGTCCAGGAATTTTGATTAATTGCTTATAACTAAAAAATGACAGTATTGTATTTAAAAAAAAATATTTCTATAAAAGAATTAATCCTAGAATTAAAAAATGTATTTTGCCAAATTTCCAGAATAGACAATAGTTTGTTTAAACACAAATTTTTAGGTTTTCGGTCATTTCGTCTATTTTTGATTAATTGATCATCTCAAAAATAAGGATTTTATAAAAAAAATCATACAAAAGATTCTTGAATTCATCTTAGAATTAAAAAATGTAAAGTTATACAGCATGTTCTATTTGAAAAGGGAAGGTTACGAGATATTCAGAATAAAATGAACACCTGGTAAAATAAAAATATATTTAAACGATAGATAGTTTAAAACAAAACAACTTTTACTTGAAAAATTTTTTGAAATTGTTTACAGTTGGAAAATTACAAAGTTGGCGAATGTTTACGACTGATACCAGTAGAATCTGAGTAGAAACGCGTTGCATGAGCGATCAAAAAAGCACTGTTATGGACTTGTTTATTTCGCCCAAGCATTCTCTTTAGGTCTATTCGATAGAATAAATCATAGTGAACATTTTGGCTATTTCAGTTCAAAATGGCCAATTTTGGACTTGTACTGTTTTCGAACTCGCCGATTCAATTAATCTTCCGAATACAAAATATATCAAAAATATAGAATGACTGGACTAGAATTCAACATAAGTAACTTAATATCGTCCTTATAAAACGAAATTTTAATTTATGAATTATTGTGCTAAGTTACAAATGTAAAATTAGATTCTTAATAACATTGTAGCTGTTAACTGACCTACAGAGTTAGACATTTTAGGAAAGCTGGTTTACTGATCTTTCAACGTATTTCAACATATACAGGATGTTCCGTTTAAAATTCTAAAATTCTTGCAAATATAGCAAAGGAGAGAACAAGAAAATGTATTAACGTACACTTTTTCATTAATTTTTTTTTAAATTACGTGGGTTAGAAACCCTCCTTTATTTATAGGTAATTTAAAATTACGTGGGTTTAGAAACCCTCCTTTATTCATATGTAAGCACGTTCCATGTACCAACCCTTCATCTTCCCTATTTAAATACCTCCTATTGTGGTCTTCTTAGAGCTGTTGGTAAAGTAAGAAGCATCCTGCTTCGTGCGAAAGGTAAGTAGACCATGAGGTCACAGCACTAGGTCACTGTGATCTCCCACTACTCGCTAATAGTACTACTGGCTTATCGAAGAAATGAAGGTGTTTATTCCAGTTGCCAAGCAACTATGCGTGGTCACGAGTGCCAAGAGTTCTCACGGTTTACTACACAGATGGCTTAAAAATAGGTTTACGTCCGCCAAAGAAACCATATTTTGATCCAAATAAATATATTTTTAGTATGAATACCTCATCCAACTGTATTGTTAGATGGAGCTGTAAATACTCTCCTCGCAGTTCGGCCTTATCTTGCGTATAAATAATAGACTGGTGAAAGCCTACCGCTCAGTTGAGCGTCTGGCTAAATTGTTAAAAAAAGGCCGTGTGATCGGCAGTATAGAGTAGGGATGTTCGATACGATACGATATTTCTAAGTACCGGTACTTTACATTCCGATACCCGATATTTTGTACCGGTTCTATAGCATCCAATACGGTACGATACGATACGTTTTTGGACGATATTGTATCGCGATATTTGTTGTTGCCAACAACTAGCGTACTCTAGCGGCAAACCAATATAAGTTTATTTTACAAGTGACACTGATTACAACGAAGGAATTTGTATTTGTGTTCTTTTACAGTGTCAGTAAACGATCAGGGAAATTCCGACTAAAATTTAACCTAACTTTGGTGTGCAAATCTTTGAGTGCGAAAGTCATTAAATCCGTTAGCCATAGTGCTTTTTACAAGCGAAATACATACAAACATGCCACGTTCGTCGAGTAGGATATGGAAAGTGTTTATTAAAACAAGTTGGGTGGAAAATGCGAACTTTGTAACACTGACGTTAAAATTGCGGAATTTACGACAAACATGAAAAAAAAACACATTCTGCGGGGGCATCCAACATACAGATTAGAAACAAAGAAAACACTGATGGTTCTGTGGGTGGTACCATGGTGAAATAAATAGTTCCGTATGTGATAATATAGCAGCGTTTAATATTTTGTTCGGAAAAATACATTCATAATGCATTTATATATTTTGTACAAAATCATAATTAAAAAGCCCATTAATTTCTGGAAAACACTGGTGGTGCCATGGTGAATCAAGTAGTTCCTATATCATGGGTGGTACGATACTTTACATATTCCTATACTTTTAAGGCGAGAGTTGTCCAGTGTTATTTTGACAATTGTTAAATTTTTGCGGTTTTTTGATGTACTTGTCATCTATCAATTGGCATGTATTATGAACATTCTATTGATAATAAATGCACATGCCAACTCTGGCTGAAAATACAGTATAATGAATGATCTCATTTTTCAGCATTGTGAAACATTTGTAATCCTTTCCTACAATAACAAAAAAATAATAGAATTAGATGATAGATATCGGATAATCGGTGCTGCACTTGCATTCCGACCATATAAACTATTTTGTTACGTTTTATGTAGGAGGCAAAAAAAGCAGACAATAGGACCAATGCAATAGTATATAATACATATGATAGCAAAAGATAATCTACCTTAAGCACTACAGAGAAAGAAAGTTTCAAATATTTAATAAAAACCGCATCATATTTATTCTACTGTACATTATTTTTTTCATATAATTACAATAAAAGAACTCTTTGGCCTTTGCAGATTGTTTATTTCTCTAAGTAACTTATACGGCTTTGGATTACTTGACGTAAGTTATAGTTTTTCTATTGTGTATGTAATGTTTTTAAATTTTATAATTTATGACCTTGAGTGATGTAATTATATTTGTAGATTTTAAGCTGATGATGATCTTTGATCGAAACCGGTATCGAAATAAACAATCTGCAAAGGCCAAAGAGGTTTTTTATTGTAATTATATGAAACTACACCTTTGAATATGGACTACTTCAAGTACATTATTTTATTTCAATGCGTGTAGGTATCTGCCGCTACGCAAAATATTTTTTTTTATTCGGAATTACGACTTAAAAAATGTACCGGTACCGATGTACCGGTACTTTGTGCTCCGGTATGGTACAGAACCGGTACATTTGATACGATACAATACGATACGCGATACCGGTACAGCAAGGTGTATCGGAACTTCCCTAGTATAGAGCACATGCAGGTTCAAGTTCCGATTCCTAATCAGCGTACACTTTGCTACCCTAACCTTGACTATATGTAGGTCTGGGAACACCAACCACTGGTCGAGGATGTGCGACATCCCAAAAGGCGGTGACACGTGGAGATTTTGCTCTACTGTACTCTCCGAAAAGTTCTAGTCAATAAAATAGGTTCACATAAAAATATCGCATTTTACTCAACCATCGTTAATTTAAAAAATTATATTTCTAACTGAAAACATAAGTTTTTTGACAGAAATAAACGTTCTCTCTACCAAATAAATATTTCAAGAAAATGCGATAGGTTGGCTTTAATTTTGTTGAAAAGAAATTCTGATGTAATAGAGTGTCTTGTAAGGGTTGATTATGTTTTTTAAGCTTGAAAAAGAGTACTAAAAACTCAATTTATACTGAATTTTCCCCAAGGGGTATCAATTTTAATGAATTTTTAGTTGGTAGGCTTTATATATAGGGCTAAATTGCCCTCAATTCTTGCATACACACAACCGGGGTCAGATTTTAATTAAAGCAGACCTTTTCTCTAAAGCCAGTTGACACATAAATGGCAAACTCCGGTAGTTATTCTGACCTTTCTGTCCCTTGAGATTGTGCAATGTACAGGCCGGGCATAATTTTGATTTACCTACTATAGAGTTTACGCTTTAGTTATATCACTTTCTATAGAAATTATCAAAAATTTATTCAAAGGATGTCCTTATACTTGCCAATTATCAAATATTTGCCACATGTTAAATATTTGGCAAATATATTTGCCACGCAAATCGAAAATTTTTGTTATTGATTGGTCTAAACGATGCCATGAGTGATTTATTTTTCCTTTTAAGTTCGTTCACCGAATATTTTTCATCCATCCTTGATTACCAGCTGATTTTTATAAAACTAAAAAAAAATCTATGACATACCAACAAATTTGTACAATATTCGTTTGTGATTTCGGACCGTCAGACTTGCACTGCAACAGTAAATGCATCGGACATTGATGCATCGCCACATGGCATTTTCTAATACGTGAAAATCTTCTTTGAGGACTTGCTACATGTGCGTACCGAATGGGCACTAGCTATTTTTTTGATTAGTTCGCCTTATTTGCACATCGGCTGTTTCAAATCAAACAGATAATTTGATTACGAACAAGCAAGGTTTTATTTTATAATGCCGACATATTTTTAATTACATAAGTGCAGAATTCACTGCTTACTAACAAGGGCATTCTTGTGGAAATTTACAAAACAAATCTTGACGAAACTGTTTGTTTCATTTTATTGATTTTTTGTTTAATTCATCAGCTTTCTGTATTATTAATCCGCAGCATCTAATTTTAACAGACTGTAAAACAATACAAGCAGTCATTTGATGTGAACTAGTTTAAATAAATTATGATTTTAATGAGAAACAATATATATTTTTTTATTTAAATTAGGAAGATATAGCCCATAAAAAATTGTTAGATATGGTTTCTTCGTCATCTTTAAAGTTCTACTAAATCCAATTGTACTACTAGGTTATGTTGTATAAATATGTCCTAATATTGTCTGAAATACAGATCATTTAGCTTCTGAAACAAAAATTTAAACAAATGAGCTTTCAAAATATAACCTTTTTGTTGAATAACAAGCTACACAAAAATGTCTCTACTATTAAAATATTTTTAACCGCTTTCGTTTCTCTTCAAATAATAAACATTATAAAAATCAACAAATATATAATTAAATACAAGCAAATAAAGTATAATTTTCCAAATAAATTATTTTATTAAATTTTAGTCAAAAATTTCTAATGAACATACACCGAAAACGCTATCGTAACCGAGCTACAAGCATTTGAAGTTTTAAATAAGCCCACTAATGTAGGTATTAAGTTCGGCTGTTCCTTGGCCAGCAAGGTCATCAGACTTTAATCCCTTAGATTACCTTTTATGGGGAAGACAGAACAGTTTAGTTTATGCAGAAAATATTGAAAGCAGAGAACAACTAGTAGCTAGAATAATGGATGCCGCAGAAACTATTCGTGCTGATCCTGAGACTGTTAGTAGAGCTACCACTTCAATTCTAAGAAGAGCTAGGCTATGTATACAGCAACTGGGTGGACATTTTGAGCAACTACTTAAATAAATCTGTTTCTTTTTCATTGGTCTTTAAATTAGTAGGGAATTCCTACTAACTAATTCCTACTACCCAAGCTATGGCAGTCACGTCGTGGGACAGCCTGTATAGTATGATAAAGTCATGTGCCTGGCCACATCAGATTATTTGGTAAAATTAATAGTTTAGCAGCATGGGCAAATTCCATTTGATCGAAATCGGTCGTGTCTGCATTAATATAAAACTAGTTAGCCAGGATTTGACAGATATTTTCATTCTAATGACAGTAGGTAGTGTCAAACGGTGATGTTACGCAGTTACGACCTCGACCAAATAGATTCTCATGCAGATAAACTATTAATTTTATATATATAGTATGATAAAGTCATGTGCCTGGCCACATCAGACCTTTTATGTTTGTATTTTGTATGGTGTTGTGGGGCCCGAACGTTACGGACTTGTCCTGGGCCCGACAATTTCTCTGAGCAACCGTGATGCTGCAAGAGTCCCACTTGAAATGGACTCAACTCGGTATTGTTGGATACATTATGAAAAATTATAAATTAATGAATAAAATATTTACCTTAACATTCGGCCAGCATGCATACGTAGGGTTTGTCGAATAATATGTCCACAGTGCATAACGAAGCAGAATATGTCCACATATTTTTAAGGCAGTCTAACCAAAGCATGACGGATAATGAAAATACCAGTGACAATGCGAGATGATCAAAATTCGAAATTTACCCGAAAACTTTAAACGGTTTCACGTTTCACAATTGTTTAAACACTTCGCAAATGCCGACACTTATTAAGCACGATATGAAATACTCAATTATATACGAACACTGATGTACTGTACAACCCTGATCTATCCGCGTCAAATTCATCGCCTCAGGTTTGTAAGTAACTGCGTATGAGACGTACGCGCAAACACAAAAATGGTATAGGTGCAGGTAGACCACTTTTTGCTGCTTCGCCGGTATGTTTGGGATACAAAGCTATATGTTCAAAATATTTGAATCGGTCGGTTCAAAAACACTACAAGTCCAAAAAGTGAGCTCTGGGAAAATTAACAAAATTATTTTGTCAGTGCCATATCTTGAAAAGTATAGCAGTTAGCTGTTTTGTGCCAACAGACAAAATATAAAGTAGTTCACAGAGAATTAAATGTATTATATATTTTATTTATATTTGCATTAAAAGCAGGGCTATGATTAAAACAATCATCATGGACAAGTACTGCTTTTGAACTCGACGGAAAAACAGCGTACATTTTTAACAATATTTGTTTATTTAAAGCATTTAAATAATATTTTGAAATAATATAGTGTTGTTCCGAGACGCGTTAGTAACGCAGCAAAAACAAACATGTGCATTTCGGACAAGGATATTATTTCCTTGTCGAAATTGAAATATAAAAAGACATCTCGTACTATGCCTCGAAAATAATTTCTTTCGACAACAAAAATGTATTTTTCTGTGGAGCATTGACGGTATGAATATGTTTTCGTCAAATATTCGAGCAACATTCGGCGTAGTTATTTTACAGCCATAATAGAACACGTTTTTGTCCAGCCAGCCGGTCCGCTTCGAGAATTTGAAACCTCTTTTGTAAGTGCACATGTACCTACGATGTTTCGAATCGAAATAACATTTTTATACTCTAGGAATTTTTAAGCGTTGACTTATTTATAAAATATAAATCTCAGTTTAATTTGCTTAGACGAATAATATACTGGGTATTAAAACAACTTAACATTTTTTTTATTTCTGCAACGAATTAAATTGAAAATTCTAATACTTCTAGTACTGTTGCTGGACTAAAATTGTTTGGTTTTTTTTTTTTTTAAATTAAGTATTATATTATCTAAATCGACACCAGATCTAACGATGCTATTAACTTAACAAAACCGGATACCCAAAGAATTTTTAAATGAAGATTTGCAAAGAAAACCTTATTTGTTGAGTTATCAAATGATTCGGTCGATTCGAAAACACTACAAGTCCAAAAAGTGAGTTCTGAGAAAATTAACAAAATAATTTTGTTGGTGCAATATCTTGAAAAGTATAGCAGTTAGCTATTTTGTGCCAATAGACAAAAAATATAAAGTAGTTCACAGAGAATTAAATGTACTACACATTTTATTTATATTTGATTAAAAGCAGAGCTATGATTAAAACAATCATCATGGACATGTATTGTCTTTGAACTCGACGGAAAAACAGCTTATATTTTTAACAATACTTGTTTATTTAAAGCATTTAAATAATATTTTTATTGTGATGTAGGCATATATGATGTAGGATTTGCATTGTACTTATTTCCCGTAATATTTGAAGATTGCTAATTAAAAATGTCATGTCAGATTTTTAAAATAAATTCAAAATGGTTGATTATACATGATTAGTCAAAATTACCGGAACACCTTAGTAATTCTTTAACCGTAAAGAATTTCAAAGAAAAATTCAAACAAAAGTCTTTTTGGTTTTCAACAAGCTATATATTTTCAATATACGGATGTTCATTTTATTCTGAAAATTTGGTAAACTTTTCTTTTTCTAATAGAACAACATGTATATTTAAAAAAATTTAACTGTTTGTAAGAATAATTTTTTTATAAAATGCATCATCTTTGAGTTATGAGCAATTAACCGATCATTAATTAACGGATAAAAAAATAAAAAAATCAAGAAAAAATAACTAAACATGAAATAGCATAATAAATTTAATATTCAAGCTGGCAAATTAAATAAATGTGTATGTATGTGGGAAAATATTCTTAATTTGAAGTCCAGGAATTTTGATTAATTGCTTTAAAAGATGACAGTAAAGTATTTAAAAAAAAAATGATTTCTATAAAAGAATTAATCCTAGAATTAAAAAATGTATGTTCCAAATTTCCAGAATAAACAATAGTTTGTTTAAACACAAATTTTTTTCTCAGTTGGAGAATTATTTAAGTTTCGGTAATTTCGTCTATTTTTGATTAATTGATCATAACTCAAAAATAAAGCATTTTATAAAAAAATCATATAAAAGATACTTGAATTAATCTTAGAATTAAAAAATGTAAAGTTATACAGAATGTTCTATTTGAAAAAGGGAAGGTTGCGAGATATCCAGAATAAAATGAACACCCTGTATAATAAAAATATGTTTAAACGATAGTTTAAAACAAAACAACTTTTACCTGAAAAATTTTTTGAAATTGTTTACAGTTGGAAAATTATTTAGGTGTTTTGACTAACCCTATACATATATGGCGATATGATATAGAGTTTGATGATTATAATATATTAATAGTATTAAATTTCCTCTTCTACGGTGGTAGTCGGTCCGGAAGTCACGTGGTAGTAAAATTCTAAATTTTCACCAGTTACATACTTGTGGACTTTTTCTAATATTATTTATCTTTTTGATATTAATATTTATATTGATTATTTTGGCGTACCTTAACAACGATTTGAATGCAAATTGCGAAGTTGGCGAATGTTTACGACTGATATCAGTAGAATCTGAGTAGAAACGCGTTGCATGAGCGATCAAAAAAGCACTGTTCTGGACTTGTTTATTTCGCCCAAGCATTCTCTTTAGGTCTATTCGATAGAAAAAATAATAGTGAACATTTTGGCTATTTCAGTTAAAAGTGGACAATTTTGGATATGTACTCTTTTCGAACTCGTCGATTCATTTGGAAACGTCCGATTTATGTACTGAATATCGTTTGACTTTAAAATATTATAATGATAGTTCAGATAGTATCAAATTATATTAGATTTTTTGCATATAACAAAAGGTAAAGACAAAAGTTATCGTATGGGGTAATTAATGCATTTGTAACCGTCTCTCCTGTAACTGCGCTCTTCTGTAAGAGTAATATCAAATGAATTCAGCTGTCAATTTTCGTTGATTAGAAACGTCATTAGAAGTAAAATAAGGCATCTTAGTGAAGTGCAAGTTGCTCGTGCTGTCGCCCTTATTCAGCATGGCCACTCTATTCGACATGTTAGCAGGGACCTTCGAGTTTCCCCTTCTGTTATTCAGCGTTTATAGAATCGGTTTCGGGGGACTGGCCAATATGTTAGAAGAGCTGGACAAGGTCGAAATCCAAAAACTATTCAAAATCAAGACCGATTTCTTGTCCTTTCCTCTCTACGTCAGCGTACTGCCACAGCACGAGACCTCCTAAACGACCTAAGACGAGCACATGGAATAGAAATTTCTGATCAAACTGTGAGAAACAGAGTAAAAGAAGCGAATTTGAAACCAAGAAGACATGTCCGCGCACCACGCCTTATGCAGCACCACAAAGCAGGTTTGCTCTGGATCACAGAGATCGGCAACTTCGTCACTGAACGCCTGTGCTGTTTACAGAGTCCAGATTTCGTTTAACTCGTTGCGACGGTCGAGTGCGTAGTGAACGCTACGCAGCCGCTACTATACAGGAAGTGGATGGATTTGATTGTGGATCTTGTTGTGATTCCTGGTAGACTAAATGTCATAAATTACATCGAAAACATCTTGGCGGACCATGTGGTGCCTGCCGCAGATGAAGAGTTGAATTCAAAAATTGGTTTTATTACCTTAAAGTGGGCTGGATAACACTGGCTTTAATGTAAATAACGGGCTACGTAAAAATATGTCGTGAAATGCTTTCGGCGTATTTTCGTAAAGAGCGCGCTAAGTGCCAGTAGTTGCTTATAATTAAAAAACTATGCATTTTATAAAAATAATGATTCCTACAAAAAAACTCCTAGAAATTAAAAAATATATATACAGGATGTTCCATTAGAAAAAGAAAAGATTTGCCAATTTCCATAATAAAATGAATAATATATTAAATAAGAACTTGTTTAAACACGAAAAACTTTTATTTGAAGCATTTTTTGAAACTATTTACGGTTGAGGAATTATTTCGGTGTTCCGGTAATTTTGACAAATTTTGATATATAAATTTTGTATATTTTTAACTCAAAAATAATGCATTTTATTTAAAAAAAAATTATTCCTATAAACAATTCTTAGAATTATTCTTAGAATAAAAAAGTGTAAAAATATACAGGGTCTATTTGAAAAAAAGGAAAAGTTACCAAATTTCCATAATACAATATATTTAAACGCTAGCTTGTTTAAGGCCAAAAAAAGTTTTGTTTGAAATTTTTTTTGAATTTCTTTCCAGCTGGCGATTTTCTGGTAATTTTATTATTACAAAAAAAATCATGTTATTTCTGTTTTTTATTTTAGAATTACACTTTATTTTGATTTTAATAAAAAAAAAAAATGTACGATATTGTTGGTATGAATACTGTGTGATACCTAGAGTAGTTGGTGAAAAAAAATATCAAAACTTGATTTGTTTTTTTTTAAATAATAATTCAAAATAAAAGGAAAACGTTGAGTGGGTTTTGATTTATCTTACTTTTTCTGAAGGAAGTTACAAAAATAAGTCATTTTCAATGTAAACTTTATATAAACATTGCACAAAAAACAACAGTTTTTCAGTACATTTGCCAAATAACAAATAAACACATTTTTAAATAAAATTAATGACTATAAATTTGAGCAGAACTATCAAATTTTGCATGGCTTTCAGTAAACGAGGTCCCCATGCATTTTTTCGAACAACGGACACTCTGTATGAAGTATACTTGGTCAAGCAACTTATTTTTATTAAGTTTTACTTTCTAGTATAAAAAAATATTAACTTAGCTTAAAATATGCATAAATAAATATTATGGCACTTAGCACCTTCTACGAATTTTTGAATTTGCTTTAGATTTGTTCTTGCGATACAATACCTCGACAGAAAACAACACCACCATGTGATGTACAATCTGTTTAAATATGCACAAAAAATTAGGGATGGCTTTCTATAAAACATTTATCTTGCTGCACACTATTTTCTAAATATCTCGGAATAATGTTTTGGCACTAGTTCGTTATTTACCATCGAGCTTATATGACTAGACGGAGCGTGACGGGCTTTGTTTGTGGCCAAAGATAATAAGGTCGAAAGTCGTATATTTTCTCGTTCCCAATGTAACGCATCAATGAGCGGTCAGATTAAACTGGCGGCTATATGTCAAATTTGAATTTGGTAGTCGCGTATGGCGTGAAAGGTAACCTCACAAAATAAAAATCCTTTTCTGTTTTTGAATGTACATACATTTGTAGTACCTGTTATAATTGTGACATTTGTTAAAAAAGCAATTAAACCATCCAAGAGCAATTAATTCGCTATGCCAGTTCTCTGCAAAAATCCTTTTGAGTGACGTTTGTTCAACTTTTATATAGTAGCAACAGAATCCATTTTTTTATAGGTTTGGACAAAATGTATTCTCGCGTGTAAGATTTTATTTGTTTCTGTATAGCTTTACCAGCGAGTAGTTGCATCGAGAGCGTTGCGCAGTACTCACGTCACGTACTCATTATATTTACGCTCTGCGCACCACTGTCGAGTCAAGTTCAAGTTGGTTGTACTATACATGATTTGTTTATTTTCTTTAATAGGAATATGGGTAATAAACTACAAGCAAAATACAACTTATAATAGGAAAATATTTTATTTTAACATAATTTAACTACTGGTTTTTAAACAAAATGGTCTTGGTGTAAGAACTTCGAACTCTTTTTTCTGATTCTAATAACATGGTTTTACACAAATAATGCTCCATTAATGTTGATAAATTGCACACTTTTTGTCTTAATCGAGACAATTGGCGAATTCGAGCAATTTTCTTGCTTATGGTAGTTCTTGCTAATGCTAAAACTGCCCGTGCTTGAGGAGACGAAGATAAGTCTGAAGTATGTACGTCACCCATATATCGAGGATTGTACCTACAATAAAATAACGTTAAAATATACCTAAAACAAAGTTACATATTACATAAATTTTCTCCTTTTTCTTGGCAGTGCTGAAGGATGTTCCGTTGGTGTTGCGCTGTGTGGCACTTTCAAAGCTCGTAGCCGTGGCAGTGACTGTTGACTCTGTGTGTCCACTAGTGTCTGCTACAACTGCATCGCTCATGCTATCTGTGTCCGTATTTTCATTTGGTAGATCACTCGTAACAAAAATACTTGGCACCGCACTACGTGAGAGTTATGGTCTTCCGTCTTTTCCCAGTTTATAATCGCTATTAGAAAAGTGTCTTGAACACGACACAGTTGTTTTAAAACCCCGACTTTTTATAGGTATAGCTTCAATCCGAGCTTGTTTTGAGTCTTGAACTGTTGGAGATCTACGAGAAGGTATATGTTATAATTTAATATTACTGTATTGCGGTAATAAAGGTCATACCTGTGACACGTTATATTTTTTGATGCTGCCTTTTTACAAAAGCAGCAGTTTCGCCCCATTGTTACCTCTTAACCATCCAAGGTACCATCTACATGCAGTCATGCATCTACATAGGTAAACAAACTCATAACCTCGATGTAAACATATGTTCAAAATAATGGCGGTATCTAGCATCTGTGCGCATGCGCGAACAATGTGCACGAGAATCTACACGAAATTCGACCTTATTGACAAGGTATGTTGGACCAAAACAAGCCAATGCATTGGGATAGGCCGTACTCCGTCTAGTTATAGATGGTCTAAGTTATTTACTTCAACTCTTCATATGGCGTCGGTTAAAATTTCATCCTAATGCAGGACAATGCAAAGCCATATACCGCCGGCATCACCAGAAACTTTTTACAAGAACAATAAATAAAATAAGGTATTTATGCTATCAAAACAATCTAGTTAATACATTCTGGATATTTCATTTATTGAAAAGCCTTCGGTACAAATAATACTTAAATCCCATGGACTCATTTCCATAACAAGATTTACGAGTAAAACCTTTGGAAATTTGAATTTCCGCATCAGTTTTATACACAGATTTATAGAGGCCATAAATTTCGTGAAAGCTGGACGTATACATATACCGGAAACTTGTTATAACTTGCGAAATTAACTTATTTATGTATATCGATCGCATTTAAAAATTTTAAATTAAACCACTATTTTAAAGGCCATTTTCAACGCTAATAATTCAAATTTCAGGTTTCAACAGCTATGAAATATGTTGGATTTACTGCTTAGGTTAGTTGTACCAACAACCCCTTCGTGGGGGTTGTTTGGCACAACGGCAGCTTGTCAAATTGACATCTCATTATTTTACTGCAAATTCAACACGTTTAAACCAGGGCTGTGGAGTCGGTAAAAAAACTTTCGACTCCGACTCCGACTCCAGATAATTTTGGTAGTCCGACTCCGACTCCAACTCCGACTCTGGCAAAATTTTATTTGTTTCCAGCGAATTTAATGAAAAAAAAATTAAATCCGACATAATCTAATTGTAAATAAAATCAAAAAGGCCTGCTGATCGGACCACAAAATTATCCCATATTTAAAAAGGACGCTTTTTTATTTTTTCAAAATATCTCTGAAATCATTCAACTTAAGGTAGAGTTTAAATTGGAAATGCAGTTATAATTTTTAATCGGCTATTATACATATGTTATGCATGTTTAAGTTTATGCATTAAAAATTACGTTAGAGTGAAGTTTGTACCTTTGCTAATAATAAAAAATATATCTGGCTCAATTCTGTCAAGTGTAGGTGACGAAATCTGCGAATATCGGTGTTTTTTAGTTGATCGCAAGAAGACTACGACCTAGCCATCAATAATCTTAAAATCTGTAACCCACACTCGACAAAATCAGTAACAATTTAAAATCTCTACATATTTTGTTAAATACAAAGGGATGTGATACCCTTGATTATACTATAATATTGTATAATCAAGGGTGATAGTTTTGATACATTTGTTCATGTGCCGAAAAAAAATAATCAATTTTGGTTAAACGTTTAAAGTTATCAAACATTAAAGCTAAAATTGCAAAGTATTACTAGTAAAGCATTATCTTTTACAAACATTCTGATATAGGGACAAATAAAAATAAAAAAAAATGTTGAGAGTTGATAATACGACTGTGATACCAACACGGTGTTTCTTCTGGTACAAAAGCTGTAGGAAACTATTTTTTCTTTTTAAAATTCCAAGGGAATATCATTAAAATACTTGCAATATTTAATGAATTGTTCAGCTGCTCTTTGTGGCCGAACGAATAGGAGCAAACTTGCGTAATTTTGATGAAAAAGGAAAACCACACGTTGACGCTTCACTTTGGAAAGTTCTAATTCGGCTATAAGTATGCATCGAAGCAGGGCTGTGGAGTCGGAGTCGGAGTCGTAAAAAATTACCGACTCCGACTCCGAGTCCAGGTTTAATCACTGTAGAAAAAACATGCGAGATGGACGTTGCCTCAGTAAACAAATAAAACCAAATATTCTATTAGGTCTTTTACAAAGTACCTACCTACATACATATGTAAATAATCAAATTACAAAACACACTTTCCAAACGAAAGTGAAAACGATTAACAAACGTAATCTGTCAGAAATTTGAAAAAAAAATTTGAACAAAAGAGTTAAAATTACATTGAGAAGTAGACCCGTAGTTCAATGTAGTATCATTTATTCAGAAGTTATACCTGTAGCCATAATTATGATTATTTTCAGCTTCTAAAATAATTAAGAACAAGCATCTTTGCAGGAGAATTAGTTGGAGCTATTCTGTCCCTCACAAAAATTTTATAAACGTATATTGTACTTAGTTTTGTTTTTATTAGAATGAATTTTATTTCGTTATACACTGTGTCTTATGTGTGCTTTTGTTATTATTAGAGATAGAAATTCGGTTAAATGGACAAAGTCGTGACGATTTGTAAGTTCTCTAATGAGAAAACGGTTTAATACTGATATTTTGAATCAACAAAGAATTACATTTCATAAATAACTTTTTTATTTCTGGTCTGTTTATTTGTGTTTTTACATAACTTTTCTATTTGTGGTCCGATCAATACGTTTTTACTTTATCATACGTAGTATGTAAAGTATTATAATCGTGCCAACAAAAATTTTTGAGATTTTAGCGGAAATATGTCCATAAATAAATATGTTATTATATTACATCAATTTTATTTACAAAATGGAATATGCTCCTATTTTACAGAAGTATTATTTATGCTATCACAGGTAGGTTGGTCATTTTGAGTTTTATACTACTCGTTATTCTTTATAAATACTCCAAAATGCTTGTGTTCTTTAATTAACCCCATTCGCAGTCTTAAAAATAACTAAAACAAATAAATCTGACCTTTTCTATCCATCGTTGATGCCTATCTTGATTTCCATTGCACAATAATTCTGTCCACGCCTAATTAAGAAACATAACCCCACATAATTACGTATGCGACAAAGTCATAAACATAACCAAAACAAACCTAATTCCGTACAGCCACGCAGTCCCGCATGTTAGTTTCCAGAAAATCGCAGAAATGCACTTGAAAGTCCGACACAATATCACTAATCAGTCAAATTGTTCCTACTTTCACCGATATTTCGAGTTTGATTTCGATCATTGATGAACAAATTATCGGTCTGTTGGTTGAGATTAAGCCACAGCCGCAATATTTTGGTTCGTATTTTCGTTTTGAAACCGCTTTTTTCACATCGTGTCCGCGCTCGGTCAGGAATGCCGCCCCACCACGCATCTGTAATTGCGAGTACCACCACTTTTCTCTCTGTCTGTTTTGGAGTGAAAGCGCGTTTCCAAAATACGCGTTGTTTCCTTGTCTAACAAATTACGTATATTTTGGTTTGTGGACTGTTCTCCATACCAATTTAGGTTTTAAATATCATCCATCGACAATTTATTGAATCAATTCCAACAAATATTAACGACTTTCAATAGTGTATTAGTTATTTGATATTGGAAATTTTTATTGCATGCTCGCTGAACACGAGTACAGGATTTTTGTCTATGTAATTGTGGTTCTATTTTTTCTTATACGTTCATTATCTTTGTCAAGAAAAAAATCCCTCATGCTATACGACTATTTATTATTTTTGTTCAAAAGGGTCCAAAGGAACCGAGGATTTCCTCTTAGCATTTTTCACCGATTTTGCAAATGAGCCACCATTTCTGTAATTTCGTCAAAATAATTAAATAATATTTGTATGATCGAGCTATCATAATTAGCATATTAAAGTTGGTTGTTGGAAATTGGAAATACATAAACTATATACGCGACGCGGCAAGCGACCCACAATAATCATTTTGATAATCATCACTAACCACCGACCTGTGTGTTTTGTAGTTAAATTATATTTACTTTGTAGAAGACCTAATAATATGTTTAGTTAATCGTTTACTATCTATCGAGGCAACGGCCATCTCGCATGTTTTTTTCTACGTTATTTAAACATGGACCCGGAGTCGGAGTCGGTACATTTTTTCCGACTCCGACTCCTCAGCCCTGGTTTAAACTCTATAAAAATTATATTGACAACACCATAGGTGCTTGTGCACCTTTTAGAGCAACAAACAATGGAAACATCGCGATTTTTTCAACCTTTCACTACAGAATTCCCTCCTTTACACAAGTCGCAGGAGAAAGTGTATGGTTTGAAGAAGGTAACCGAACAAGTTGGCCTAGTCACTGCAGTCATTCAGTTAGTATGTCGTGAGGTCCACCAGTTCCTGGTCGCCGTAACAATTCTAGTTCTTGTATCAGTGAGTGTCCTCCACAACACAGAAGATCCAGCACCATCAAAAAGAAAACAGTGAAACTAGACCAGGACAATTTAGACTAAAAGACGATATGGTATTTTCAATGTATTAAAACAGCAAGAATTACAACAAAAAAAACAGGTTGGTCTCCATTTTTATTTTAGAATCAAACTAGAAATGTTACGAGATATATAGAAAATTCTTTTGTAATCATTGCTTTTTATTTGTTGCTAAGAGACAACTGTTTCTACTAATTAGCAAAGTGATCAATAGAAATTCTTCAGTTCTAGTCTTGAGGCGATTTTTAACATCTGGACAATTTAGTCCAAGGACTGTCTTTCTTGTTTTTAAAGAATAAGCATAGTTTGTTATAAAATCTTTATTTTTCAGATAATTCAAGCACATCCCTTTTCAACACCAACCTCAAAACACCCCACAAAAATATGCCGGACAATTGCAAATCGTGTACATTACGAGACGCAAACAACAACACGTACCCGACCACAATGGCGCAAGGAATTTCAGATAGAAACGACCCTAAAGGAGGAAAATACAGAAGCGTACAAGTGACTGCAAAAGTGTTATATGGTTCAGTACACGCGATCACAAGACTCAAACAGGAGGAAAAGGCGGCTAGGGAGAACAAAAGAATATGACAGGTGGGTGGCACACACGCCGAATTCGCCCCTTCCAGTAGGTTGATTCCAGCGCCCTCTACAACGGGCGTCGATAAGCCTTTGTATCGCCGCTTTATGCAAACAAACGCGACCGACGCCGGAACCTATTGTCACCCCTCTGATATTTCGCGCACTGAGCGCTCAAGCATCATTCGATTGTTTTAGTTATCGATTTTGTTTAATTTCGGGAATCTAAGAAGTTTTAGTGTCGGATCAGATGGAGGAAAGAAAATGCTTTAATTTGGTTTTTGTTTCGTTTAAATCGGATCATCCGTTACCGAGATAATCGATTTTTTTTGTTTTGGACGTAGGAGGCCGTGTCGGTTTTCATCTTGGGTTTCCCCTTGGTTTTCTCGGAAAGTATTGAAGATAGATATACCGAGTTTGGGCTCTTTCCAAATGAAATTTTAAATCGAATTTTATGATCTATTCAATTTTTATTTCCCGCACTTTTATCGTATCTCTCCTTGAGAATAAGCTAAACATTATGCAGTACCAAAAAATAGAAAAGAAAATGCTTTGATTTGGTTTTTGTTTCATTAAAATCGGACCACCCGTTACCGAGATAATCGATTTTTTAGTTTTGGACGTAGTAGGCCGTGACGATTTTCATTTTGGGTTTCCCCTTGGTTTTCTCGGAAAGTATTAAAGATAGATATACCGAGTTTGGGCTCTTTCCAAAGGAAATTTTAAATCGAATTTTATGATCTATTCAATTTTTATTTCCCGCACTTTTATCGTATCTCTCCTTGAGAATAAGCTAAACATCAAAAAAGAGAAAAGAAAATGCTTTGATTTAGTTTTTATTTCATTAAAATCGGCCCATCCGTTACCGAGATAATCGATTTTTTAGTGTTGGACGTAGTAGGCCGTGACTATTTTAATTATTGGTTTCCCCTTGGTTTCCTGGAAAGTATTAAAGATAGATATATCGAGTTTGACTCTTTCCAAAGGATATTTTAAATCGAATTTATTGATCTATATAATTTTTATTTCCCACAATTTTATCGAGTTTTTCCTTCAGGATAAGCTAAACATTATGCAATATCAAAATAGAGAAAAGAAAATGCTTTGATTTTGTTTTTGTTTCATTAAAATCGGACCACCCGTTACCGAGATAATCGATATTTTAGTTTTGGACGTAGTAGGCCGTGACGATTTTCATTTTGGGTTTGCCGTTGGTTTTCTCGGAAAGTATTAAAGATAGATATACCGAGTTTCGGCTCTTTCCAAAGGAAATTTTAAAGCGAATTTAATGATCTATATACTTTTTATTTCCCACAATTTTATCGAGTCTGCCCTTAAGAATAAGCTAAACATTATGCAGTATCAAAAAAGGGAAAATAAATGCTTTGATTTGGTTTTTGTTTCATTAAAATCGGACCATCCGTTACCGAGATAATCGATATTTTAGTTTTGAACGTAGTAGGCCGTGACGATTTTCATTTTGAGTTTCAACGTGGTTTTCTCGGATAGATATACCGAGTTTGGGCTCTTTCCAAAGGAAATTTTAAATCGAATTTAATGATCTTATAATTTTTATTTTCCACAATTTTACCGAGTCTTTCCTTGAGAATAAGCTAAATATTATGCAGTATCAAAAAAGAGAAAAGAAAATGCTTTTATTTGGTTTTTATTTCATTAAAATCGGACCACCCGTTACCGAGATAATCAACTTTTTTTTTGTTTTTGACGTAGTAGGCCGTGACGGTTTTCATTTTAGGTTTCCCCTTGGTTTTCTCGGAAAGTATTAAAGATAGATATACCGAGTTTAGGCTATTTCTAAAGGAAATTTTAAATCGAATTTAATGGTGTATATAATTTTTACTTTCCACAATCTTTTCGAGTCTTTCCTTGAGGATAAGCTAAACATTATGCATTTGATAAAAAAAGAGAAAATAAAATGCTTTCATTTGGTTTTTGTTTCATTAAAATCGGGCCATCCGTAACCGAGATAATCGATTTTTTAGTTTTGGACGTAGGAGGCCGTGGCGGTTTTCTTTTTGGGTTTCAACTCGGTTTTCTCGGAAAGTATTAAAGATAGATATACCGAGTTTGGGCTCTTTCCAAGGAAAATTTTAAATCGAATTTAATGGTGTATATAATTTTTATTTTCCACGATTATATCGAATCTTTCCTTCGAGATGAGCTATACGTTACGCAGTATCAAAATAGACGAAAGAAAACGATTTTATTTGGTTTTTATTTCATTAAAATCGGACCACCCGTTACCGAGATATTCGTATTTTTAGTTTCAGATCTAGTAGGCCATGACGATTTTCTAATTGGTTTATCTCGGAAAGTATTAAAGATAGACATTTCGAGTTTGGGCTCATTCCAACCGGAATTTAAGGTAAATTCCAATTGGAATACCGGACACTTTCCGAAATGATTTACCGCAAAGAAAATTAACAAAAATCAATTTAAATTATTTTATACTATAAGAATTGAATTCCTCACACAATAGTTTTTGTTTCGTTTAAAAATCTCTACGCGTTCCGGAGATATTCCAGTTTTAACGTTTAATCTAAGTTGGCCATGGAAAGTGTTATTTTCTACATAGCTCCGAAACTATTACAGATAGACCTATCGTATTTGGGCTCATTTCAAAGCATTTCGCGTAAGCTTTTCACTGATTATAATAAGAAAACGATATAATGACTTTTTTAATTACTCAAATTATTAATTCCTTGCGTTTCGTATCGATTATAATATATTTATAGAAAGTTATCACGATGGAACGGCTATTAATTTACAAATTCCAATTAAAAGTTAGTGGAGAGAAACAGTTTTCCACTGTATATAATTAATGTTCGTTCGATCTCTCCAGTTCGGTTGGAATTTGAACAAAAGAGCTGCGAATAATTCTGAATTTCAATTCGCGCCGCACGTAAATCAATGACAAGTGCCGAGCGCAATATTTCAGTAACGATTCGACAATACGAGCTTGATTGGTTTTTAAAATAGTGATTGACGGTTTTAAAAAAATCAAATTCTGCCAATGAATAATCAATATTTCTATCAATTTTTTAATATTCCAATTCAATTCAATTTTTTAACGATTCAATGCACTCTAGGTGACAAAACCGCAACCTAAAAGATTTCACTTGTCGTTTCAAAGTAGGCCATGATGGTGCATGCTGTTTAGTTAGCATGGTCGAGCGCACCTATCTTTAAGCGATTGAAATTTAACCCATTTGCAGTAGTTTCACATCTATCAAGGTCAATTCCGATCGTCAACAGTTCGACGAGAGAAGAAGAAAGTTGCAAGCCAGGTCCGGACCACGTACGGTGAAAGCAAAATAAATTAATCCGGGTTTACGACCAAGAACTGTAACTATCGCAAAAAGTCACTTTCGAAAAAGTCGAAAAATTGGGTTATTTTTAGAATGTCTTGACGGTAATGGTGAATAGGTTCAATTTGCTCTGAAACGAGCCCAAACACGACAGGTTTATCTTCAACCGTTTTCGAGATATACCAAAAAGTTTTGATTTGCATGGCCAACTAGATTAGGGTTTAAATATTAAATATCTCGAGAACGGGTAGAGATATCGAGATGCAACCAAAAGGACCCTCTTCAGGTTTTAATTTTAAGTTTAGTTATCGATGTAAATTTTAATACTTTTAAAACAAAATTTTTTATAATGGAGATACATAGTTAGGTCGAGCAGATTTAGCAAGGATTTAAAATCCTCTTTAATTTGAGCCCAAACACGATGGGACTAACTTTATTCGTTCCCGAGTAAAGCATAAAATTACACGGTCATAGCCTACTTAGATTTGAAATTAAAACCGTGATATCTCGGGAACGGTTGGAGATATCGGGGTGGGATAAAAAGCATTTCGAAGTGTTTTCAAATCAGATTCTTATCCGATTGAGAAATTTTTCAAATTTTAAAAAATATTTTGGCGGCTGTTAATTACTAAAAATAGCGCTCGAGTGGTGTTGAACTCTAAATAAGCGGTCAGTCCCCCGAGTCCACATTATAAAAACCGGTTAGATTTTTTTTCCTGTATTGCTTTATTCGAGGTAAAATTGGTTTTCCCAAGGATATATGGGGAGAACGTGTGTTATAAGGGTTGTGTATTGTTGCGAGGATGTAATCACGTACGACTATAAGCGACATCTTGCGGGAAAATGCTACACTTATTGGATTCTATACGATAGAAAAGTTGCGCAAAAACTCTGTAGCCTGCGGCAATAACAGAGGTAATTTTATCTTAACTGTTCATCTGGAGTTCCACACACATACTAAGAAGGAATATTTTAGTTTATACACAACACTTGTTTGTTGCGCTCTTGTGAGTATAAAGCTTGATATAAAATAAGTTGTGTTGAAGTTCGAACTTAACAGACGAGAGATACTATAAAATGGGGTAAGTATGTAATAAAAGCTGGCTTTGTTCTAAAGTTTCAGACGAAAATGTAATTTTCTCCACCGCTAACAAACTTTCTGGAAGCTTTAAAACCCTTGAAAAAGTCTCGGTCTACAAACAGAGCTTAACTTCGTCTCAAGTTCCGTTTACTTTTTGTAAAATACCCCCGAAACAAGATTCAGGAAAACTTTTCCGTATAAGAAAATAACATCGCAAATATTAAGTTGTCCGCAAAAGAAATTTAAAAATTATTTTTAACAATTTGCTACGTTTACCGGATGATCGATGTCGAGATTTAAAAACTGCGTACGCTAGTTTTTGTTCCACCCGAATATCTCTATCCGTTCCCGAGATATCGACGTTTTAATTATCAGTCGCAGTTGGCTATGACTGAATTCTTTATTGCGTATCTGGAAAACTATTAGAGATAAATATATCGTGTTTGTACTCGTTTCAAAGGAAATTTTAATCTCTTTTCAATTTTCTAGAGATTGTTTTAAATAAAAAAATTATTAGGAAATTCCTCGAAAAAAAAATTTTAACATAATTTCTTTCTTTTCTTACTTACAGATGTAACATAAATCGGACGTTTCTGGTACTGCTGGTCAGTATCATCGGACAAACATTACAGACACCACTGGACGTAACGAGTACTGACCAGACGAAAACAAACGAACAATTGACGATTACTCAGACAAAGACAAATGAAGACACGACCGGAAATGACAACGTAATTATAGACGAATCTGACATCGAAAGGGCAGCGACGACGGATGACTCATACAGGAAACAATCGACGACTACCGAAGGGAATTACCCAAGCGAGAATTTCAGGGAGAATCGCGATCCCGCTGACGTCGTTCGACAGGACGAGATTGATGGCGCTGTTAGGCGCGGCCTGCACCTCATGCACGAATTGAGCTCCATCAAGGAACCATTACTCTACAAAATGGGTTCGTAGCAATTTTCTACGTTTTAGCCGGTGATCGATGTCGAGAGTTAAAACCTGCTTACGCTAGTTTTTGTTTCACGCGAATATCTCTATCCGTTCCCGAGATATCGACGTTTTAATTATCGGTCTCAGTTGGCCGTGACTGAATTCTTTATTGCGTATCTCGGAAAGTACTAGAGATAAATATGCCGTGTTTGTACTCGTTCGAAAGGAAATTTTATCTTCTTTTTCATTTTATAGACATTGTTTTTAAAAAAAATCTTTTAGCACAAGGATTTGTTTAATTATTGTTTATTGAAAATAGTCGAAAAATACATTAAAATCCTTGTTACTTCAGATTATTATCTCTATTCGTTCCCGAGATATCGACGTTTTAAATATCGGTCTCAGTTGGCCGTGACTGAATTCTTTATTGCGTATCTCGGAAAGTACTAGAGATAAATATGTCGTGTTTGTACTCGTTGGAAAGGAAATTTTATCTTCTTTTTGATTTTATGGAGATTGTTGTTTAAAAAAATCTTTTACTACGAGGATCTGTTTAATTATTGTTTATTGAAAATAGTCAAAAAATACATTAAAATATTTTTTATTTCAGTTCATTATCTCTATTCGTTCCCGAGATATCGACGTCTTGATTATCGGCCTCAGTTGGCCATGACTGGATTCTTTATTGCGTATCTCGGAAAGTAGTAGAGATAAATATGCCGTGTTGGTACTCGTTGGAAAGGAAATTTTATCTTCTTTTTGATTTCATGGAGATTGTTTTTTAAAAAAATCTTTTAGTACAAGGATTTGTTTCATTATTGTTTATTGAAAATAGTCGAAAAATACATTAAAATCCCTTTTATTTCAGGTTATTATCTATTCGTTCCCGAGATATCGACGTTTTAATTATCGGTCTCGGTTGGCCATGACTGAATTCTTTATTGCGTATCTCGGACAGTACTAGAGATAAATATGCCGAGTTTGTACTCGTTGGAAAGGAAATTTTATTCTCTTTTCAATTTTATGGACATTGTTTAAAAAAAATCTTTTAGTACGAGGATTTATGTTTAATTAATGTTTATTTAAAATAGTCGAAAAATACATTAAAATCCTTTTTATTTCAGGTTATTATCTCTATTCGTTCCCGAGATATCGACGTTTTAATTATCGGTCTCAGTTGGCCATGACTGAATTCTTTATTGCGTATCTCGGAAAGTACTAGAGATAAATATGCCGTGTTTGTACTCATTGGAAAGGAAATTTTGTTCTCTTTTCAATTCTCTGGAGATTGTTTAAGAAATATCTTTTAGTACGAGGATATATTTTTAATTATTGTCTATTGAAAATAGTTAAAAAATACATTAAAATATTTTTTATTTCAGTTCATTATCTCTATTCGTTCCCGAGATATCGACGTCTTGATTATCGGCCTCAGTTGGCCATGACTGAATTCTTTATTGCGTATCTCGGACAGTACTAGAGATAAATATGCCGAGTTTGTACTCGTTGGAAAGGAAATTTTATTCTCTTTTCAATTTTATGGACATTGTTTAAAAAAAATCTTTTAGTACGAGGATTTATGTTTAATTAATGTTTATTTAAAATAGTCGAAAAATACATTAAAATCCTTTTTATTTCAGGTTATTATCTCTATTCGTTCCCGAGATATCGACGTTTTAATTATCGGTCTCAGTTGGCCATGACTGAATTCTTTATTGCGTATCTCGGAAAGTACTAGAGATAAATATGCCGTGTTTGTACTCGTTGGAATGGACATTTTATCGTCTTTTCAATTTTATGGAGATTGTTTTTAAAAAATCTTTTTCTACGACGATTTATATTTAATTTTTGTTTATTGAAAATAGTCGAAAAATACATTAAAATCCTTTTTATTTCAGGTTATTATCTCTATTAGTTACCGAGATATAGACGTTTTAATTATCAAACGCAGTTGGCCGTGATAGAGATATTTCTTGTGTATCTCGAAAAGTATCGTAGATAGATATGCCGTGTTTATACTCAAATGAAAGGGAAATTTATGTATTTTTCAGATTTCTTAGTTTCAAATATAGGTGACACTTTCCTCTCAGTCTAGGCTAATAAATTAAAATAATTATGCAAATTTATTCATCTAGCGATTGCTAAATAATAAATTATTGAATATCTACCAAAAATAATAACCATAAGTAGCGAGGATGTTGATATTTCCTATTTTGTTCGCAGCGTCCTAGTAGGCTATGGAAAAATATTTTTTTTAATATATCTCGGGAACCATTAGAGATAAGTAGGCCGTGTTGGGGCTCATTCCAGAGGAAATTTTAAATACTTTTCAATGGTCATATCTAAAAACTTCGAGAATCAACTTTATCGCAATATCTCGACCCCGATACTTAATTTATTCAAAAAACGTATCGTGCTACATTTCCACTGTTGTGTTACCGAACAATTATATCAACAGAGAATGTACCTACCGTGAAAACAAACCGAATATTTCAACATAAATCGATTATAGTAAGTGCATTATTTCGACATGCTGGATTATCGAATTATCATCGCTATTGGCTAATTGGGGAATTAATTAATAATTCAACGCATGTTTTATAACAATGAGGTTAATGTGCAATCCGGGTTATTGTTTGTACGTGAATTTCTATGCATAAATTAGGTTAAAATGTGTAAAAGTTAAACCTTTTTTTTTAGGGTTGTATTTAGATCCCAACGAAGCTGCCGGTAAAGTAGCTTCCTTTACTGAACCGAACGTCAAGGCGAGCTTACAAGCAAAATATGGATATGCGACTGTACAAGCTAGTTTGCAATTGGCCCAAAGGTATAAATATATGTTATTAATATTTATTTAGAATGTAGAATAGTTCTGATTGTTTGCTATTCAAGCATAACGCTCAAAAATTGTATAAAAAAGCGTATAATAACATCAAATTAGTCATAGACTATCTTATAGTTCATTTCTGACATTTTGATAATTAGTATGAATAGCCTTTCGTTTTGGAATCTTTACAAGATTGAAACATAATAAATTGTTGTTTTTTCTCTATAATTTAATCCAGAACACCGCGAATCTTATCGGATGAATTGTAATATTATACAAAAACTTTCGTTTCGCATTATAGTATTAAATTTAGATTTATATCGTACTGCTTCACGGAAATTCTACTTTTTCCTGCGTCTAATTCGTCTAGGATATTGACGATTGGCCGGCGTTTCTCGGAAAATATATATGCCATAATTGGCATGAGAAAAGAAAGTTATAGTAGTGTAGATAATTTAACTTCGCTACCGCGGCAAAGGAAGAATCAGTGGGGACGACAGTTTGCGCTCCATTTCCTCCTGCCTATATAACAATTGATAGTCGCGTCAAAGCTTAGTCGTCACTGAATCTCCATACCATCTCATTCAATTCTCACTTTTAGTGACTTATCCACTTTTGACAGTTCTTTCCATGGTAAGATGAACACAATTTAAAAACTATTACGAACAGTTTTTGTTTCACTCCGATATCTCCAACCGTTCCCGAGATATTTAACTTTTTATTCCGGGTCCTAGTTGGCCATGCCCGTATCTCTTTTGGGATATCTCGAGAACTATTAGGAATTTACCTATCGTGTTTATACTCAAATTAAAGCGAATTTAATTGGCTATTGAATGGAATTTATAAAATATTTATATAAACGAATTTGTTAATTTTAAATATTTTTCCAGGTGTCGCCTAAAGACAATTTAAAAACTATCACGAACAGTTTTTGTTTCACTCCGATATCTCTCACCGTTCCCGAGATATTTGACTTTTTTATTCCGGGTCTTAGTTGGCCATGCCAGTATCTCTTTTTGGGATATCTCAAGAACTATTAGGAATTTACCTATCGTGTTTGTACTCAAATTAAAGCTAATTTAATTGGCTATTGAATGGAGTTTATAAATTATTTATATAAACGAATTTGTTAATTTTAAATATTTTTCCAGTTGTCGCCTAAAGACAATTTAAAAACTAATACGAACAGTTTTTGTTTCACCACGATATCTCCAACCGTTCCCGAGATATTTAGCTTTTTATTCCGGGTCTTAGTTGGCCATGCCCGTTTCTCTTTTGGGATATCTCGAGAACTATTAGGAATTTACCTATCGTGTTTGTACTCAAATTAAAGCTAATTTAATTGGCTATTGAATGGAATTTATAAATTATTTATATAAACGAATTTGTTAATTTTAAATATTTTTCCAGGTGTCGCCTAAAGACAATTTAAAAACTATTACGAACAGTTTTTGTTTCACTCCGATATCTCTAACCGGTCCTGAGATATTTAACTTTTTTATTCCGGGTCTTAGTTGGCCATGCCAGTATCTCTTTTTGGGATATCTCGAGAACTATTAGGAATTTACCCATCGTGTTTGTACTCAAATTAAAGCTAATTTAACTGGCTATTGAATGGAATTTATAAATTGTTAATTTGTTAATTTTAAATATTTTCCAGGTGTCGCCTAAAGACAATTTAAAAACTATTCTGAACAGTTTTTGTTTCATGTCGATATCTCTAACCGTTCCCGAGATATTTAACTTTTTTATTCCTGGTCCTAGTTGGCTATGCCAATATCTCTTTTTGGGATATCTCGAGAACCATTAAGAATTTACCTATCGTGTTTGTACTCAAATTAAAGCAAATTTAATTGGCTATCCATCAATTGATTAATTTTCAAGACAAGCGAAATATATTTTTTAAAAAAATATTTTAATAAATATAAACCCGTAAGTCGATTACAAATTTAATATACTGTAAATCCCAGTTTACAAAACTAAATTATCTCTATTACATCCAGAGATTACCTAATATTAATTTCGCATCGCAGTGTGGCTTGGAAACAAACTTTTTGGCATATCTCCTAAACGGCTAAAGATAACCCCATCGAGTTTGGTATCATTTCAAAGCAACTTTTAACCCTCTATCCAAATACATAATCCATTATCTTGTAGGATATTTCCAAGGAGCGGAAGGCAACGAGGTGGCTTTCCAGAAGACATCCCCGGTGGTATATTAAGTGAGCAATGTCCTCTGAGAGGTGTCCCGAGATGTCCGCCAGCATCCAAGAGGTATCGCACCGCAGATGGCACGTGCAACAATTTAGAAAGGCCGTGGAGAGGAGCGGCTTTATCACCTCTGCAGCGATTTCTTCCGCCGATGTACGAAGATGGTAAGTGCCGAAGAGAAAGCTCACTCGAAGAAGAAAAATCGGTCGCGTCCGCTTTTGCATTCGCATTATGGGTAGCGAAAGTTAAATTGTTTATCGGCGGTTTCCCTTCGATTTTTAACGATCGCCAGTTTTTGTTTCATTCGAATATCTCGAACGGTTACCGAGATATTCGATTTTAATAGTCGGTCTCAGTAGGCCGTGGAAGTATCTTTTTTTGGTGTATCTCGGAAACTATTAGAGATTTATATGGCGTGTTTGGACTCAAATTAAAGCTAATTTGATTTGCTATTCAGTGGAATTGAGCAAATATTTATGCAAGCAAATTATGGTATTTTAAATATTTTTTTCGTTGGTAGTTTAACATAATTTAAAAACCATTACGAATAGTTTTTGTTTCACGTTAATATCTCTAACCGTTTCCAAGATATTTAATTTTGAAATCTGCATCGTAGTTAGTCATGACAATATCTCTTTTTGTGTATCTCGAAAACAATTAAAGATCTATATGGCGTGTTTGTACTCAAATTAAAGATAATTTGATTTTCTATTCAATGGAATTGAGTAAATATTTATGCACGCACAATTTTGTATTTTAATTATTTTTTTTCATTGGTAGTTTAACATAATTTAAAAACCATTACGAATAGTTTTTGTTTCATTTTAATATCTCTAACCGTTCCCGAGATATTTAATTTTGAAATTTGCATCGTAGTTAGCCATGACAATATCTCTTTTTGTGTATCTCGGAAACTATTAAAGATTTATATGGTGTGTTTGTACTCAAATTAAAGCTAATTTGATTTCCTATCCAATGGAATTGAGAAATCGCGTTTTGAAATTTCAGGCGTTCAAAGCCCTAAGAAGTCGGTTTTTGGAGATGAGCTTCCATCAGCTAGAAGGATCAGCATTATGGTACACGGAGACAGGAATAGAGCCATGCCCTCAATAACTTTAATGTTCATGCAATGGGGTCAATTTTTAGATCACGATATTATCTCCACGGCCACCTCGAGAGCTTTCAATAGCTCGATACCAAGATGTTGCCTTCCGGGCGGATCCGGATTTCTCCCACCCGAATTTACGGTAATTATTTTTTTGGTATTTAGAAGTTTTTTTTTTGTATTTAGAAGTAATTAAAAACTGAATCGAACAGTTTTTGTTTCAAACGAATATCTCTAACGGTTACCGAGATATTTAACTTTTAAGTTTCCGGTCGTAGTTAGCCATGACTTTATAATTTTGTGCGTATCTCGGAAACTATTAAAGATTGATATGGCATGTTTGTACTCAAATTGTAGGTAATTTTAATTGGAAGCTAACTATGCGGTTATTTTTAGCATCCTGAATGTATGGGGATCCCAGTTCCTTTTGATGATTGGTTTCTGGGACGGTTTGGAGTTAGATGTATGGAATTCGTGAGGAGTGCGCCAGCCACACGTATAAACTGCGATTTGGGTTGGAGGGAGCAAATAAATCAAGCTACATCCTTCATAGATGCTTCTAATATTTATGGGAGTGACGCCCAGAAAGCTGAGAGTTTGAGGAGTTTTCGGAGTGGGCAGTTGCAATATGGGAGGAAGAGGTTCAGGGCACCTTTGAACCCTCCAGACCCACCCGGTGGTGAGATTTGCAGGAGTGGTGCCATCAGTACTTCTTGCTTCTTGGGAGGCGATGGTAGATTCGGTGAGCAACCAGCTTTGACCGCCATGCATACCATGTGGTTGAGATTCCATAATAAGATAGCCAGAGGTCTTCATGAGGTCAATAACCATTGGAGTGATGAGAAGGTATACCAGGAAGCTAGGAAGATAGTTGGGGCTTTGGTCCAACATGTTACCTATAGGGAGTTTCTTCCTATAGTTTTAGGTGGGTAAACATCAATGTGTGTCCAAATACCAGAAACAGTCTAAAAATATTTCAGGTCCTGATGTCATTGACTTGTTTGATCTTAAACTCCTCCGCAAAGGGTTTTTCGATGGTTATGACCCAAGGGTGAACCCATCCACAGAAAATTCCTTCTCAACAGCTGCGTTTCGATTTGGGCATAGTCTGGTCCAAAACTCATTTATCAGAACCACGGTAAACCATAGGAAACTCCTCAATAGTAATAAATTAAAACCATAATAACTTACTGTTCAAGTCATAACCGATCATTTTTCTAGATGTGTCCATGCATGAGGAGCAAGGAAACCCTGAGAACATCTGGTCACCAGGGTCTTTAGATCGTTTGGTTTTAGGGTTGCTAAACCAGCAGTCTCAACAGAGGGATGAATTCATAAGCAGGGAGTTGACCAATCATCTCTTCCAGAGTGATGGTGAACCATTCGGGATGGACTTAGCTGCTATAAACATCCAAAGAGGTAGAGACCATGGTATACCGTCTTACACATCTTGGAGAACACCATGTGGGTTAAGCCCTATTAAGACCTGGGTTGATCTCTTAAAGGTTATGTCTGCTGGAAGCGTTGAGACCTTCAAAAGGCTATACGCTGATGTCGATGACATCGATTTGTATTCTGGAGGTTTAGCTGAACGACCTGTACGTGGTGGTATGGTCGGTCCAGTCTTTGCTTGCATCATAGCCCAACAGTTTTTAAACTACAGAAAGGGTGATAGATTCTGGTATGAGAATGGAGGCTTCAAATCTTCGTTCACTTCAAGCCAACTCCGTCAAATCAGGAAGGTGAACTTCGCTGAAGTTATCTGTCATAGCTTGAATGAAATTGATACAGTGCAACCTTTTGTGTTTCTCATGAGCGACCAGCATAAAAATAGCAGGGTACCTTGCAGTGAGATCCTTGGTTTTGATTTGGCACCATGGAAGGAGATTGACTTTAATGCTGTTGATTTTGAGGAATTCAGAAACCCAGAATTTAAGACCGTTGATGATGATGTGTTGAACAGACCAGAGTTCCAGCCTATTGTTGAAGAGATACACGTGGATGAAGATGGTGTGGTGATTGATGATAAGCTCGAGGAGTTCGAGATACCAAAAGTTTTGCATAAACGGCAATCTAAATCTACGAATAATACCCAGAGGCAGATTGGTGAGTACATCTTGGAGACTCTGGATGATTTCTATTATGATTCTGAAGAGGAAGAGTACCCACAGAAGAAGAAAAAGAGGAAGCAAACGACTGTAAGGCCTTATAACCAAAGAAGAACAACGCGTAGACCAATCTTGATCAGCCTTCCTAGCAGAAGCCCAGCCACACAAACGTATGAAGACTCCCATTGGCAACAGTTGGTCCCCATAACAGAACAGCCACAAAACACCAATGATAGGAATGACCTAAACCCAGAAAGGGACATCCTCGTTCTTCATGACCATATCCTCACCAAAGAAAAGGTGGACCCAGCTCCAAACTACGAAGTTAACATCAATATAAAGTATGTTTTACCAACCACGACCAAGAAGCCTTATTTGACGAATTTCCAAGATGAGAAACCGTTTGTTTATGTGAATCTTAACCCCCAGAAAACCAAGGCAACAAGCTACCCAATTTACGTGAACAGACCTGACCCACACGTGACTGGCTACCAAATTAAGAAGACGACGACCAAGAAATACCAAGACGTTCCCATATACGTTTCCCCTTCCTATACCATAAGACCTAACTATTTGACGCCTAACTACGTGACACCTAACTATATGACGACAAAGACTTACGACGAAGAAGTTGTTGACGTTGACTATGACCCTGTGTTTGAAGACCAGACGACCAGACGACCTTACAGACCTGGGTTTGCTATCAACAGACCTACTTTTAGACCAATTAAAAAGACTACGACTTTCCCTGGTTACCTATACCTAAACGAAGACAATTACGCGACTAACACAAACAACAAACCTATTTTTATTAACAAAGACCCTATTGACGACGCGTATTCACACCTTTTCCAAAACAAACCCACTTTTAGACCGAACGTGGACAAGTACGACAACTTTGAGACTCTATACGTAAAAGGACAGACTTACCAACAATTACAAAGACCGACTGTACAGAAGATTGACGACAAACTTGACTTTAAGAGTAGCTTGTTGCCGCATAAGCTGAAAAGCAAGGATAAAACCATGGTGAAGATCTCCTTCGTGAAATCTGGCGGTTCTGGGATTGAGGGTAAAGAATCTGAAGACCTGGAGGGTGTTTTCGATGACGTGGCTTTACCGGAGTTAGACGGTGTTAAGGTTGTTCAAATTGATGTCCTGCCAAATGATTCAAAGTAAGTTTTTATGGTTATTTACTCGAATACCCGATTACTTACTCGAATACTCGATTACTTGATCGAATAGTCGATTACTTACTCGGATACTCGATTACTTACTCGAATACTCGATTACTTATTCGAATACTCGGTTACTTACTTGAGTATTCAATTACTTACTAGAATACTCGATTACTTACTCGAATAGTCGATTACTTACTCGAATACTCGATTATTAATCGAATACTTGATTGCTTACTCGAATACTCGATTACTTACTCGAATACTCGATTACTTACTCGAATAGTCGATTACTTACTCGAATAGTCGATTACTTACTCGAATACTTGATTACTTACTCGAATACTCGATTACTTACTCGAATAGTCGATTACTTACTCGATTACTTACTCGAATACTCGATTATTAGTCGAATACTTGGTTACTTACTCGAATACTCGTTTACTTACTCGAATAGTCGATTACTTACTCGAATACTCGACTATTAGTCGACTACTTGATTACTTACTCGAATACTCGATTACTTACTCGAATACTCGATTACTTGTTCGAATACTCGATTACTTAATCGAATACTCGATTACTGACTCGGATACTCGATTAGTTACTCGAATACTCGATTACTTACTCGATTACTTACTCGAATGCTCGATTATTAGTCGAATACTTGATTACTTACTCAAATACTCGATTATTAGTCGAATACTTGATTACTTACTCGAATACTCGATTACTTACTCGAATAGTCGATTACTTACTCGAATACTCGATTACTTACTCGAATACTCGATTACTTACTCGAATACTGAATTACTTACTCGGGTACCCGATTACTTAATATATTTTTTGTTCCTCAGATATAACTCTAATAAAACAAAGGAAAATGATGATGATGCAGTAATGCCAACTTTGCTAGACCTGAATGTGACCATGGATTGTTCTCCAGAATTGCCAAAACAAATTCCTGTAAGGATTGCCAACAAAACGACTATAATTTAACGATTTTTGACGTTTTGACTAACGACTATTGTGACTAAGACTTTGTGACTAAGACTTTGTGACTAAGACTACCGTGACTAAACACCAGACAGACTGACCACGTGACAGAATAGTTTAAATTCGTTTTTATTTATTATATTATTTACTGTAGTATTTATCGAATTATCCAGCTAAAATGCTGCCATGGTGATATGTTATGTTTATATAATTTATTTTTTGTATTGTACATTTTTAATTTATGCGTTTGTATATAGGATTCTAAATAAAATAAAATATATATTATAATTTTTAAGTATCTTTTTCCTATGTCTACCAACTCAATTAAAAACTCTGTAATGAAAAAAGAAAGGACCAAGCTTAAAAGTCGTCGTCGCTATTGTCTTGGACTTGTTGGGTGGTTTTGCGACCAGATGGCGCTCTTCTTTCGATGTTTGACAGCTCCAAACCTAACGAATCGTCATCGGAATGTTGCAATTCTGGTTCGTCTTTGTCCAAAAAGATGTCAGTGTCTGATTCTGAACTCAAATCAAGAGATGATCCACTTAAAGAGGCATTTGGTTCTATACCTCCGAAAATGTTGGTGTGGGGGCGCTCGGATCGCATGCGTCCTATATTTTGGAAAAGAAAGAAGAAGCACTTTAATAAAATCTTAATAATGTAATGACATTAATTCCTTCAACAAACTAATGATTTCTTTAGTGCAAAGAACCATTTAATACAACCTTAAAATATCGCACAAAAAATAATTTAAACAAAGTGTGTTATACTCGTTAATTATTTCTACATAACATGAGTGACTATCAAAATTTTTTGCCCCTAGGTTTGGACATAAGCGCGAGCGAAGGGTAAAAATGTCCCTTATTTTAGCAGTTTATTAAAAACGCTGGTCTTTCCAATTTGATTTCTCCTTGACCGCTTGCCCAAAAAAAAAATCAAATTTACACATAGTATAACTCAAGATCTTGTCTACAGATTGGCATTTGTATTTTCTTAATTTTCCTTGCAATAAAGGCTATAAACAAGATTTTCATGAAAACGGATATCTCGGCAACGAGTATTAGCACGACAACGCGATAGGAACGGAAACAATCGCAAAATTTTGTTTAATGAGACTATTGAAATAGAAACACATTTCAGATGTTCATTAATTTTATAAAGCGATATAAATGTGCGATAGAATTTTGGTATACCGCGCAAGCAATGAAGTAAAATAATTGTGGTTATTTGTAGCCCATTGCGAGTTTAATGCAATTGAATTAATCCGGCCTTACGTAAAAAATAGTTGCAAAACGCCACTATAGTGCAGGCAAATTAACTGATTATAAGCAGGGTTCGGAAATATTCATTTATGAACGTTCGCGTACGTACATTTATGATTTTACACGTGAACGTGAACGTTTCAATATTCTCTGATGCGTTCTCGTTCGCGAACGAGAAGCATAAAACAAGTCCAGATCGTTCGCGTTCGCGTATGTTAGGTAGCAAAAATGTCTGCTGTTGTTCGTACGCGTGTGTATTGGTGAGTCACACAGCGTGCGTTCTTATATGTAGCTATCAGTTACATCGATACGTTCGCGAACGGTCACTGCTGTCGTTTGCGTTCATATGTGAATGTAAGTGCTGCGTCAACCATTCGCGGAAAGTTGGTGTGGTTCTATTCTATCTTCCATGCGTTTCCGATTTTTAAAAAAAGTTGCGGGAGATTATCAGAAATTGTTCAGAACTCCCCAAGGATCAAATCCACAACCACTATTTTTTCACAGCCCCCCACCCTCCCCTGCAGTACCATAAAAATCAGGCAAAATTTTCCCCAACAGTTTTACAAAGTTACGTCATTTCATTATTTTTTTTTTGCAGAAATTACTATTATTGGATTATTGACATGTTTTTTTGTCATTTATAAACTAAATTAAACTTGTTTAAACAATTACGTTTTGTTTAAACAAAAATATACGATGTTACAAACATATTTTTCCATTTTTTGCAAAAATTATTAAATTCTTGTTTTTTGTCACTTATTAACTAATTAGCAATTGTTTAAACAATGGCCATTTGTTTAAACAAAAATATTTGATGTTACGCACATATTTTTCTAATTGTGCAGAAATTATTAGATTATTGGCTTTTTTGTTATTTATTAACTAATTTGCAGTTGTTCAAACAAATACCATTTGTTTACAAAAATATACAATGTTACGGACATATATTTCTTTTGAGAAATTATTATTAGATTGTTGGCATTGTTAGTCATTAATTAACTAATTTGCAATAGTCAAAATAATCATAATTAGTGTTGCAACCACATTATTGGTTTGACCGATAGCGTAAAACCTCCAAAATTAGAGACCAGAAATCCTACAAAAATTTTTGCCAAGAAATACGTACTAACATTGTATATTATTGTTTATACAAATTTATTTGTTCAAACAATTGCACATTAAGTAACAAATTACAAAGACCATGCCAACAATGTAACAATAATAATTTCTACAAAAAGAAAAACAAAAACATTGTAAATTTTTGTTTAAACAAATTGTAATTGTTTAAAGTATTGCGAATTCGTTAATAAATGACAAAAACTCAATAATATAATAATAGTTTCTGCAATAAATATAAGAAATATATCCGTAATAATGTATATATTTGTTTAATCAAATAGTATTTGTTTAAACAAATAGTATTTGTTTAAATAAATAGTATTTGTTTAAACAATTACAAATTTGTTAATAAATGTTAAAAAAATGCCAATAATCTAGTAATAATTTATGCAACTGTAGCAAATTGTCCATTACAATGTATACATTTGTTTAAATAAATGGTATTTGTTTAAAGAATTGTAAATTAGTTAATAAATGACAAAAAAGCCAATAACCTGATAATTTGTACACAATTAGAAAAATATGTGCGTAACATCAAATATTTTTGTTTGAAACAATTGCTAATTAGTTAATAAATGACTAAAGAAAATAATAATTTAATAATTTTTGCAAAAAATGGAAAAATATGTTCGTAACATCGTATATTATTGTTTAAACAAATGGTAATGGTTTAAACAATTTTAAATTAACTAGAAATGAATATACGGACATACCGTATCATACGGACATACTACCGTAATGATGAAATATTCAATGTATCTAAGATGGTGATATCCAGGCGGGATACAGTTTTTTAAATAAATCAAATATTACAGCCACAACCTGAATTCGAACCAGGGACCTTTGCATTTGTAGCACAATGCTCTCCCATCTGAGCCTCAGTAGCTCAGATGGGAGAGCACTGTAAACGCAACCAATTGCAAAGAAGTTAATTAATTAATGACAAAGAAGAATAATCTAATCATAACTTCTCCAAAAAAAGAAAACTTGTCCGTAATATTGTATATTTTTGTAAGCAAGTGTCAAATTGTCAATGACAAAAAAATGCCAATAACCTAATAATAATTTCCTTTAAAAAATATGTCCGCAACATTGTATATATTTGTTTAAACAAATGGTATTTGTTAAACAATTGCTAATTAGTTAATAAATGACAAAAAAAGCCAATAATTTAATACTTTCTGCAAAAAATGGAAAAATATATTTGTAACATAGCATATTTTTGTTTAAACAAATGGTATCTGTTTAAACAATTTTAAATTAGTTAATAAATGACAAAAAACATGTCAATAAGTCAAGAATAGTAATTTCTTCAAAAAAATAATAAATCACGTAACTTTGTAAAATTGTAAATTTGGGGAAAATTTTGCCTCATTTTTAGGGTACGGCAGGGGAGAGTGGGGGCTGGGAAATAAATAGTGGTTGTGGATGTGATCCTTGGGGAGTTCTGAACAATTTCTGATAATCTCCCGCAAGTTTCTTTCTAAATCCGAAACGCATAGAAGATAGAATAGAACCACACCAAATTTCCGCGAATGTTTAACGCAGCACTTACATTCACCTATGAACGCGAACGACAGCAGTGAACGTTCGCGAACGTATCGATACAACTTATAGGTACATATATGAACGCACGCTGTGTGATTCACCAATACACACACGTACGAACAACAGCGGAAATTTTGTCTACCTAACACACGCGAACGCGAACGGTCTGGACTTGTTTTATGCTTCTCGTTCGCGAACGAGAACTCATCAGAGAATATTGAAACGTTCACGTTCTCGTTCGCGTACGAACGGGAGTGAATGTTTCCGAACCCTGATTATAAGCCAAAACCGGTATTAATTGTAGACAGGAGTTTTATCATTGGAAATGGTAAAGGGGCTCATAGTGAACGTAAAAAAAGTAAATGCAGGTCATGGGGTGGCATAGTGTTTATTTGGGAGGGTTGAAAGCGGGTGCAAAGTATATTAATGCGTTTTCCGGCGAAACTTGACGTTTTATCCAAAAATGTCCTACACTAAGTTGTAGTTCATAAAAAAATCTACCACATTCATATGGGTCACTTTTTACTATGACCTCAAAATTTCCGAGAAAAATGCGAATGCCAATGCCAAAACGAATTTTCTGTTATTTATTTTTCGCTGTGGCCACAATAATTCAATCTTAATCAAACTTTGTGAAAGAGTGCCTTTTTATACCTTAAATTAGCATAAATTTTTTAATTACACAAAAAACAAGAAGTTTTTGAGATATTTAGTTTTTTCCGTCAAAATCAGACTTTTTTTAAAATGAAATTCTGTGGTGAAAAATCATCGTACAGAGTTCTTCTTGGACTTATTTTTGTTGTTTTTACATGTACTTATTGACACAATAATAAAAATAATAGTCCCTATTTAACAACATGCTCAAAAATTGAAAAAACTCAAAAACGACTTTTGCAATAGTGAATTTTTCAGTAATTGTTCATTATTTGTTTAAATTTTTAAGAAAATTGCAATACTGGTTACGACATTCAATTGTACGGAAAAAAATACAAAGGAAACTGTCTCTCATTTCTACACTAATGCTATAACCATTAAATTAGAATAATAAATCTTCAGACAAGTAACCAAATAGTCAGTTTTGGTCTTAGAATCAATAAGTATCCAATACAAAAGTTGTAGGTAAAGAAAAAATATACAACTTTTGTAGAGGTTACTATATAACATAACCTCAAAACTTCCGAGAAAAATTCGAAAGATTCATTTTTTTAGAATTTATAATTTTAATTTAGTTTTGACGAAACTTCTGAAAGTAAATTATTTATGTCTTAAAAAATCACAAACAGTTTATGAAAAAATCTACTAAAGTAGATTTAGTACTAAAGTAGACTACTGTATTGATGTGATAACATCAATACAGTAGAAACAGTACTCTAATAATTGATAATAATAAATTACAAAAGTTAATATTGTAACACGCCCCTAACACCAGTGCGCTCCGCAATAGCGCTTTCGAGGTCGCCACCATGGCGCCATGACCAGCGAGGGCGTAGGAGCCCCCTTCCACTACGTGTCGACACACTACCTGGACCGAGCAGCATAAAGGACGGTACGCAACCCTGGCAAATGAGTTCGCTCACCGGTCTGGAGGAAACTATTAACTTGGCGCACCTCGTAGAGCCTTGGTGACAACGTGGAATCCAGACGGTGAGATAGGCATCGTCAGTATACGACACGTTGCACCTACCGCGACTTGCATTTTCGAATATCTCTTTCCGAACAATCTCATTTTTTATTTGATTTTTATAGATTGGCATAGTTATTTAACTGTGTTAATCTTTGCCTTATTCGCAATTTTTCTCGGAAGTTTTGAGGTTATGTTATATAGTAACCTCTACAAAATTTGTAGATGTTTTCTTGACCTACAACTTTTGTATTGGATACATTTTGATTCAAAGACAAAAACTGTTATTTTGCTTACTTATCTGAAGATTTCTTGTCCTAATTTAATGGTTATAGCATTACTGTAGAAATGAGAGCCAGTTTCCTTTGTATTTTTTTCCGTACAATTTAATATCGTAATCAGTATTGCAATTTTCTTAAAAATTTAAGCAAATAATGAACAATTACTGTAAAATTCAGTGTTGCAAAAGTCGTTTTTGAGTTTTTTAAATTTTTGACCATGTTGTTAAATAGGAACTATTGTTTTTATTATTGTATCAATAAGTACATGTAAAAACAACAACAATGAGTCCCAGAAGAACTCTGTACGATGATTTTTCACCACAGAATTTTTCTTTTTAAAAAGTCTGATTTTGACGGATAAACTAAATATCTCAAAAACTTCTTGTTTTTTGTGTAATAAAAGAATGTATGCTTATTTAAGGTATAAAAAAACACGCTTTCACAAAATTTGATTAAAATTGAATTATTGTTGCGACAACTAAAAATTAAAAACAGATAATTCGTTTTGGCATTGGCATTCGCATTTTTCTCGGAAATTTAGAGGTCATACTAAAAACTGACCCATATGAATGTTGTAGATTATTTTATGACCTACAACTTAGTGTAGGACGTTTTTGGATAAAACATCACGTTTCGCCGGAAAGCGCAATAATATACTTTGCACCCGCTTTCAACCCCCTGAAATAAACATTATACCACCCGACAACCTGCATTTATTTTTTCTACGTTCACTATGAGCCCCTTTACCATTTCCAATGATAAAAGTCCTGTCTACAATTAATACCCACTCTCAACTTAATTTGCCTGCACTACTATACATTTAAAATTAAAGATATGTTAAATTTCTGCAACGAAGTATTGTATCAAAAGAAATATGGCAAGATTGTGATGCATAATATCATCAACAACTGATTTTCGGCTGAAATAATATTGCAAAGTAATAATAAATCACAAAACAGAATATGTATACCGGGTGATTCAATTTCGAGGCTCACCATGGGGATGTCGCTTATTAGTGGAGATAGAGCCTATGTTTAAATTTGGCAAAGTTTCGTATTTTTGTGTTGGTCAATTATCCGAAAAGAAATTTAAGCTATCATTTTTCATTTTGAAGATATCCGCAAAAACTGAAATGTTAAGGTATCGTTTTTAATTTTTTATTCAAAACCAAATGTAGCTAGGCATTTGAAACAAAAATATTCTACAGCTACTTTTTAACAAGGAATGCAGTGTCATTTTTTAATTTGAAAAAACATCAATTATGGCTTTTTCCGATAGTCGTGTATTTTCACATTTCCGCAATGTATAACATGTTAGCATTATTTTTTTAAATAATGGTGTAATAATCAATAAACCTTCAGGTACCTAACTGGAGCTTGGTTACAGACCACCGGACTTGATGCCAAGCAAATTCAACAAAATGCACTTGGATCAAGCGGCGCGCTCAGCGTTGGGTTTGCCATTTAACCAAATAAACCTTAATTGTGGTCGATTGTGGATGTAAACTGCCGTTTACCAATAACGAAAGCGTGATATGATAAGGGTTTATTATTGTTCTCATAGAAATGCCCCATCGTACAATATTCCTAACATTGGACAGAAATTTAGCGGACCATGGATCGTTTAGTAAACCCCGCAATTCTTATAATCCTCATGGAAAACGATCAAAGAGATATTTTGGAAATGGTAAACGTTAGATTACCATAATTAGCAATGCTTCAATTACTGTTTTTTTAGATAAATGACGATCCTCGGATTTCTACGCGGGAAGTAGCCTCTAATTTGGAATTGCCGCAAACACGTGTTTGGAGAGCATTACGAACAAAAAAATTGAAACCGTACAAACCCTACACAAGTCAAACTTTGCAATTGCACGAAATTATTTGAATCAACAATTTCCAAATCGCTGGATTGGTAATGGTGGAGTGGTGGAATGTCCTGCTAGATCCCCTGATTTAAGTCCTCTGGACTATTTTCTATGGGGAACTGTGAACGACGAAATTTATCACGATACTCGCAGAAATATCGAGGATCTGCGGGATCGAATAACAAATGCGGTCAATGCTATTCCGGGAAGAATAGTTAGAAGAGCATAACATATCGAAAAGGCGCTCGGTTTTATGCCTTCAAGAAATTGGCGACCAATTTGAACATTTACTTAACAAATAAGCCTTTTGCTGTAACTTGCTTATTTTACCATTTGAATGTTTTTAATCCCAAGGTCAGTCCGGCGCCGGCGGTCTGTAACCAAGCACCAGTTTTTTTATTATAACCATTGTTTTAAAAAACAATGCCAACATGTTATACATTGCGGAAATGAGAAAAAACACGACTATCGGAAAATGCCAAAATTCAACATGGCGCCCATAAGAAAAACAAAAGTTGGCCTTGGTTACGCCGCCAACTTTGATGTTATTTCAAATTAAAAAATAAAACCGCATTCCTTGTTAAAAAGTCGCTGTAGAGTGTTTTTGTTTCAAATGTCTAGCTACGTTTGGCTTCGATATCTTTAAAATTGAAAATGATAGCTAAAATTTCTAAATTTTCTCTATCTCCACTAATAAGCGAGATCCCCATGGTGAGCCTCGAAATTGAATCACCCGGTATAAATCCACAACTGAAGAAAAAAAGCACGTATGCTAGTTAAAAAAAAAACCAAACAAGAAAATGAAAATTTGAAGACGGTGCGAAGCCTTGCATCGCTTCCCGGCCGTAATCCCCTTTCCCCGAGGGGAACCATCCTGCGCACGGAATCGATTACATTCATTTCACTCTTAAAAATTGCCAAATAACTTAAATGTCATTATCAGTGGCCGGACAAAAATGTATGTCTCGCAGTGCTAGAAGTCGCCCAGCTATGAGTGTGCGTAGCGGGCACGCATGAGTCAATGACGACTTATGCGGTCGATTGGATTGATATCCATAGACGCGAAGCGCCTGGCGGTCGGTAGTAAACCGAGTGAATTTAATATTAAATGTTTGTCGTAACTTGTATTTTTTTACTGGTTGGTGCTTCAATGCTTCGTAACTTTTCGTACAGAGATTCAATCCTTTGAAAACTGCTTGCAAGTTCAACATTTTGTTGTTCTAGAAACTTTATGGTTGGCAATACTTGCGTAAAATTTGTATCAATAAATTTTAATTGTTCATGCAAATCTTGTAATGATAGTACTTTTTTGCAGTCTTTAATACTAACTGCTTCATCAGGCAAATTTAAGACGAAGGGTTTGAAGATATCAAAGTTTCTTGCATAAAAAATTGCCGCTTCTAACCATGTACCCCATCTCGTAATAACTGGTTGTGGTGGCAAAGGTAGATTAGGGCACTTTTCCTTGTAAAGAGACAATCTGGAAGGAGCTTTCAATAATATTTTTTGCATGTGCTTATTAGCGTATACACGTCTGGAAATTCTTCCCGAATAAATTCCCAAATTCTATGAATAGCGTGTGCAAAACATGTCAAATGAAGAATATTTGAAAAATGTTGTTTAAGTAATTTTCCAACTTTTAACATAATCGCAGCAGCGTCAGAAACAACCAGTAATACTTTGGTAGCGTCTCCTACTTTTTTTATGGCGTCATTTACTATTGTACATATCTCTTCAGCTTTGACGGTACAGCGAAACTGAGTGGATATTAAATAGGGTTTATATAAGCCCTGCGGGTCCAACAATCCGACAACGACGTTGACCACACATCTACCGTTCATATCCGTAGTTTCATCTGCAGAAACCCAAATATATTTATCGGATAGTTTTGACTTTATTGTAGAAATTGTTTTGTCATATTGCCCTTGTACGTAATATTTTCTAATTGTGGATTCATCGGGTAAGTCTCGTCCAGTATACTTCTTCAAAAAATTTTTAAAAAACGGGATTATTAATTTTTGCAAAAGGTATATTAGCAGAAATAAATGTTTAACATAAATCATCAAAAAAGTTTTTAGTTGACCTTCCTGATACATTTTCCATGTGTTTTTTTGTTTTTACATGAGCCCGAAGACATTGTTTACTACGAATAATTAAATTTCGTGAACAGAAATTGCAAACCACTTCCCCTTTCTTAAGGAACGTGAAAGTACTGCCAAACTCAGCTAGCAAACGATTCATTGCAGGATTTTCAAACTAAGTACAACTATAAAATAAAAAAATAATTCAACTCTAACTATAAAACATAAGAACAAATTCGAAATGGAAAATAAAAACAGATATTCACACAAAATTTCAAGAAACAACACAATTAAAAGAAACTGCTCAAATTATCTATCGACGAAGCGGAAATTTAAACAAGGCAAGCGACTGTACTCGACCAACGCCAAAGCAGGTGTAGTGGTATGTACACCATGAGCCGAAGCCAGACCGGCTAGCCGCGTCCCCACCAGCACGTGTCCCATGCACGACACTGGAAAATATACATTTTTGTCCGGCCACTGGTTATTATAAATCAACGGATGAGTATCACAAAAAATAAGGATTGTTTACGTGTTAACTGCGTTGTCCTACTATTTTCCGTTTCTCGGGTACCTTTTTCTACTTGTCTCGCGCTTCTGTCCAAAACTAGGGGTAGAAAAAAATTTCAAAAAATTTCTTTTATGTTGAAATAATTCAAAAGTATAACACACTTATAAAACACAGGGCTCAATACTTTTGCAACCGATTAGTAGTCTCCAGTATACCTCCAGTCCTTGCACGTGGTCTCTCCTGTCTCGACGTCAACTGTTCGTCCTTCCTCACTGGCTGGCTATCGTCCAGGCTTATTTTCTCCAACTCCTCAGGGTCTCCAGTCTCCAGTGGCACCGTCGTCACGATTCTCCTGTTCGCCACCAGCTGCTGCCTTTCGACATGTGCCCTTTCGGCTTCCGCAGCCGCCTTCTCCAATTGATTTAAGCACCTCAACTGCACGGAATATTGCACAAACAATCGCTCGAGTTCGACCTCAAGAGTGTTAAACTCCTCGAGAAAAGCAGGCCTGAAATGTAGGGATTAATTATGAAATTAAGGATGCAGTATTGGAAATATGGTCCGGTGGGTTGAGGTGTGGGGATCTCCACGGCCAGGAGGTCGAATTTCGTCGTTTAACCATGAAAATTTGTTACTAGTCACCTCACAACTGGAGTCTTACCTTACTTTCTTCAGGGTCTGGAGCCTCTTTTCGTATCTATCGATTTCGACCTTCCTGCGTTCGATTTTAGAGTCCAAAGTTTGCTCGGTGGCCGAGACGTTGTCTATGAGTTGCTTGGTGTCGGAGATTTCGCCCTTAATGGCTTCAATGGCGGTCTTGATGTCGCTTTCGACTTCAGACACCTCGTACTGTTTGCCGGCGCTCGAGTTTCTGGCGTTCTATATGAAAATTTTGGATAAAAGAAGATTGTCCTTATTTTGTCCTTATTTTTCCTTTATATCTGACCAGCTGCCGTTGTGCCAAACAACCCCCACGAAGGGGTTGTTGGTACAACTTACCCAAATCTTAAACAGCTGAGGAAATTTACCAAAATAAACGAATAATTTATACTTACTCTCAGGTCTGCCCCTTCTTTTCCCAACAGGTCAAACAGACTCGCACCAGCTGTTGTTATCTCACTAGCCAATTGCCTAGATTGTTTCAAATCATGCAACTAAAAACATTAATTGAATAATCGATTGTATTGACTCCTGTGGTTGAAGACCCATAACTCTAAAATTAAAATTCTTTGTCTCTCAGTGTAAACAAAATATTGTTGGGTATAATTAACTGTACATTCATTATTTATACAGTGTCTCACGGGACGTTGGATTGTATGGCTACTTTTGTTATTATTAGAGATAGAAAGTCGGTTAAATGGACAAAGTAGTGCATATTTATGTGATCTTTTATAATCTGTTCAGAAAACAGTTGAATTCCAAACGGTACCAAAGCTATTTAAAAAAACCAAAAAATGACATTTTTTAATTATGGTCATAACTTCTTTATTTGTGATCTAATCAAAAAAGCGTTTTGACATTATAAAGGCACTTTTTGTCTCCAATTTATTATGTCAGTTTAAAATTTCTTTCGCCAATGTATTCGTCAGAAACAAACGAAACTTTTGTTTTTCTTATGGACGTCATATTGGTTTTATACATGTTTGGATTCATCATTTCATTCTGAGTAATTTGATATGCCACATGCCATGTTTTAAACACAATAAGATAACAGAATTGACTAAAAATTGTACACTTCGAGAATTGCTGAAAATCGCATGGTGCCATGGAAGACATTTTGTGAAACAATGTGATATCTACCTATTTGTTCCCATCTGTTGAACAAAATTGGTGAAAACCTAGAATTTTATATAAAAAAATTATGTTTCGATGAAACATACTTTCTAACTGCGGTATTTTTAACTGAAAGAAGACGCACTACTGGGTACTGGGCCCGCGAAAATCAGCACCTTTTTGTACCGCGCCATAATCAGGTGCGGTTTGGCTTTAATGTATGGTGCGGTATAGTGGCCAACCGATGAATCGGACCAATTTATTATAACAATAAATTAACTTCGGAGATGTATCGGCAATATTGCTCCCTGAGGACGTGGAAAAAAATGGACGATAAACTGTTGGCCTTGCGCTAAGGTATGTGGTTCCAACAAGACGGAGCACCTGCACATAATGCCGGAATTGTGAGGAACTATTTAGATATAAGACATAAACGGAGAGGAATTGCTACCTATTCAGAAGTATCGCGTCCACCAAGATTGCCGGATCTTACCCCTTGTGATTTTTATCTATGGAGTGACCTTAAAAATAAGGTGTATGGTGTTTATAATTTTGGAAACGTTGGGGAGTTACATGACACCGTCATCGCCGCTTTCAATTCGATTGACAGAAGAACCCTTGGTAAGGTCACCGTATCACGGAATGCTGTGAAAAATGTCTCCACGAAAATGGCGAGATTTTTGAAAACGTTATTTAGTTTGTTAAAATGTTGCTACTTTTTTGTGTTATGTAGTTAGTACAAATAAATACATTCCAAAATTTTACTGTAACTTGACTACTGTATCATCTGAAATCAAAAATCTGAATCCAAAGATGTATAAAATCAATATGGCGTCTAAACTGACATTTGAAGACTCGAAGCGATTTGCGGCTTGCGGTACCTCGACACACGTCAACAGCTTTTGAGGGTGGGCCGGAATATATGATTGTAAAAACTTTTAATGCCCTACCGCGCATTGTATTGGCTGCACAAACCATAGGATTATTTAAAAAAGAGTTAAAGAAATACCTGATTACCCATTCTTTCTATACAATTGGGGAATATCTTGGTGGTCCATCCGGTGAATTTATTTTTTTTTTGTTTATATTTTTTTCGTGTGGCTGCTTGCGTTTTTGAGCTGTCTGACGGTTTTAATATGTACATTGAGTAATTTAGGAGGGATTGCACTTCTTATTCTTAGTGTTTGGTAGTGCAATGGTTTGTTTGTATTGTACTTTTCTAAATTGTAATTATGACAATTGTCTATATCTTATGTGATCATACGACAAATAAAGAATATTAATATTATTATATTATAATCAAATTGTAGACAAAAAAGTGCCTTTATAATGTCAGAACGCTTTTTTGATGGAATCACAAATAAAGTAGTTATGAGCATAATTAAAATAATACATTTTTTTGGTTTTTTCAAAACAGCTTGTTTTCTGAACAGATTATGAAAAAGCACATAAATATGCACTGTAATAGTTGGTCGGTTGGGTATAATCTGGTTAAAAAGTAACCATACTTTTTAGTTTTAAGAACTTTAAGTACCACAACCTCAACCATTTTAAAATTCATCATTCTAAACACGCTCAGCACGTAAGTTCTTGCAATAGGTCCAATGCAGCATTTTATCAGACAAAGCTCATCACACTTACCATGATAATCTTAATCACTTTTTGAACTCAATAAAACGCTAGTCAAAATCTCTATCATTAAATTGTAGCTGGTTTGCTCACTTTAAAAACTAAAAGAAACTTACTCAACAGTAAAACTCAAATCTCAATAAAAGAATAACAAATATTTATTTACAATTAAAACAAAAGAATTAAAACAATGAGATGAAACTCTAAATCTACCGAATATTTTGAGGAGTTGTCAGATTATACCAAACACATAAAACAAAAATTAAACACAAAGTAAGGAAGTAATGATCGGCTTACCATTTACAAAAGTACACACTAAAAAACTACATTTTAATATTAAGCAAGCTGGATGCTTGCGACTGGTTTGTTTTAAATCTCAAAAACCACTCTGAATCTCTTCTGGATGTCAAAGAATTTACGCCTCCCCTATTTATTCAAACTTCCCTCTCCTTGACTTCATATTAGAAGAAAAAAGGACCACACGTCAAGTTAAACAAAATGTGTAGATAGCAAGCCAGCCGTACGAAAACCATAAATATCTCGCTCAGCAGTATATTATGCAGTTTATGACAAAAGTCACAAATCTATTACCAAAGAAAGCCCTCAAATGCATGGGAATAAACTCCATTAAAAAGTTTCACACGGACCAACGCGTTTCACATTATCGCGTAGAATAATTTATGTCATACACAAAAAAAGCAAAGCCGGCTATAATCGGCCGTCGAATTATACGCGATAAGAATTCTTGAATGTCTCTCACAGACCAACGCACAGTAACGTTGATCGCACAAACAAAGATAATGCCAATTATCACAGCACTATTTCGCCCATTTAACCGACTTTCTATCTTTAATAATAACAAAAGTACCCATACAATCCAACGTCCCGTGAGACACACTATATTTAACTCGCACTACTATTCAAAATTTCGAAATTAAATTGTTCTGATCGTATCGTACTAATAGTAAATAATCTTCCACTATCCCAGCTACGTTTCCATCTACCGTTACGAGTGACGTAGTGCGCGCTGCACGAAATTTATATCATTCATATTAAATCGCTTTAAAAGTTACTTAATAATTATAATGCAATTCTGTTTCTACAGTCGCATTAAATAAAATATGACGATTGATTGTGTGCATATCCCGATATCGTGGTAATATTCGTTACTGAGATATCCACTTCCATGAAAATCTTGTTCGCAAGCTTTATTACACAAAAAACTGAAGAAAACAAAAACGCTAATTTATAGAAGAGGCTCTAAATGCAACCTGAACAGCGGTTTACGAGGTTGCAGCGGTTTTCTCGCGCTCATGTTTACACCGAGAGGCAAGAAATGTTGACAGTCACACAACTTATGTAGAAATGATACAGGAGTATGACATACTTTATTTCATTTTTTTCTGTTCGGTAGTTTTAGAGTTATGCGCCTTCAAACACAGTAAATTTAAACACACCACGGTCAAATGGATAAGAGTCCACAAAGTATTTTATGGCGTACTACAGACCTTGTCGGTAATGTCGAAGTCCTTTAAATTTACATCGTCAATATCGTCGTCGTTTTGATGTTCAGAATCGTTCACTTTTAAGGCATCGTATAACAAACTGGCCACTTTCAGCAGTTCTTTTACTGCATAACCATCAGCCTGGTACAGCCTTTTAGTGTTAAATTTTATGTTAGCTTTCATGGCCTAGAATCGAAATAAACTAATAATAATAATAATGAAAAAATTGCCAAATAAGTGACAAAACCGAAAAAAAAAACTGATGACACTGAACAGGAAAATATATTTAATTCCCACGTACCATAAATTGGGCTGCATTTCTTATCAATGCAACTCTTTGATCTTCTGTTGAGAATTCTGTTGATATGTCAGCATCTGGGTCAAATCTTTTCGCTAACCAGATCAGTAGTTCAGCAACAAGCGGAAAGTTTGGCTTTCGAAAACTCTCCATAGACACCAGTGATGGGTATCCTAAAGCCCTTAGCATCTCTGTAAAGTCTACGAACAAAGGGGAACTCTAGTTACTTCTAAGTTGCACTTAAAAATGTAAATTAATAACGCAAAATGGAAATGACTGTCATATCGTTGACAGTCGGGTTTTCTGTGAATTGGTGAGGTTTAATACAGTGTATGCCCTCCACGAGCACGAATCACTTCCTCACACCTGCGTGACATGCTTCGCACTAGTCTGCGAAGAGATTCTTGGGGTATGCTTTCCCGTTCCTCAATCAGGGCTTGTGTCAGTTCCTGTATGGCTAGTGGTGGATTAGGGAGCTTGCGAACACGTCGGTCAAGCCGATCCCACACGTATTCAATAGGATTCAGGTCAGGACTTAACGCCGGCCTTTTCATGACCAGAATTCCACGTTCTTGTAAAAAGTTTCTGGTCATGCCGGCGGATTATGGCTTTGCATTGTCCTGCATTAGGATGAAATTTTGGCGAAGTAAGATAGAAGATTCCACAAAACTATATTTTCGCGGGAGGACTCAATATTAAAGGGTACTGTTGCGTACATCGTTGTCACATGGTGTAATGTGTATTTCCATTTTCCTTATTTTAAGTAAAATTAGCATGAATAATTTATCAACTGCGCAATATCAATAAGAAATCTACTTAATAAAATATTTTCAAACAGACATGTGCGTTCGTGATATACAGTTGAAAACATTATACTCGAGAAGAAGCGTTCAAGTTTGCGAAACGCAGAAAAAACATTCGGTTCATAGCTGGAGAGACACCTAAATAATGTCGAATAACGTTGTAAAATGCTGCACGGAAAAATACATTCTTATGCCCACAAAAAATTGTTTTCGAGCACTACGCCATATTACCAACGAAATATTATCGTGGTAAGTTTTAGACTACATATGTATGACTGGAATAAGCAATAATAATTTATGGTTTTAATTCAAAATGATGTGTACTAATTAATATGATCTTGAAAAACAAATAAACCTATTTGTAACTACATATCAGGACCCTTAGTATTCAAAATATCTTTTTAAACACTTTTAAACACTTTTTATTGATATTTATTGATTCTCCAGTAAGTAGCTCAAGAATCATACAAACTCATTTTTACAATGTTTATTTTTGAAATGGCTAAAACTAAAATCAACAAATTATGAATGTCATAAACTATTCAGAAATTGCCTGGCTTTTTCGGGTTTCTTCACTTTTCACTGTTTAATACCACCGATATTATAATATGCGACTGCAGTAACGATTGTTCTGATCGTATCGTACTAGTAGTAAATAATTGTAAATAATCTTCCACTATATCAGCTACATTTTCATTTACCGTTACGATAGACGCATTAAACAGTCGCATTAAATAAAATATGACGATTGATTACGTGCGTATCCCGATATCGTGCTAATATTCGTTACTGAGATATCGGCTTCCATGAAAATTTTGTTCGCAACCTTTATTACACAAAATCTGAAGAAAACAAAAACGCCAATCTATAGAAGAGGCTCTCATGCACGGTCACATATGGCATTTCATATCAATGTGACCAATCTTAGAAAAAAGTTACTAAAAACAGTAGTACAATGTGTGCAGTGTGAATGCAAAGTAGAAAAAATGTATTTTTCTACTTTGCATTCACAATGCACACATTGTAACACTGTTTTCGGTGTTACAATTAACACATTGTAATACCGAAAACAGTAACATTTTTGTCTAAGATTGGTACACAGTGATATCAAATGCCATATGTCAAACTACAATACATAACCCAACATAACCACACACTGCAACTTCTTAATCGCTTGCAATCGCATAAACTGCGAAATATCAATATTCTATACATATTTAAACATGGGTGTAGCCTGTTATAGTATGACCAAAGGATTGGGGCTTTCTTAGTTTTGCTGTGTTCATCAAAATACGCCAGCATGACGTTTTCGGTGATGTTTTACGACTCTGGTAAGTGATCGTTATCATTCTTTTCAACTAAACATCAAATCCCCTTTTCAGATATAATTCAAGGACCACATTTACTTTAATAAGGTATTATGCGAAGATCAAACCTACATCGCAGATATGAACGATTTTAATTACTGCTGCGAGATTGTATATGCGCAATAAATGGTTTATCAGCATACACGTACGAAGCTATAGTTCATTTAAAGTGTACAGGATTTCTTAGTTTATGTAACGTATAAGTTTTCGGTAATATTTTGGACGCTTGGATGCTCGGTTCAATTCGTATTCGTTTTTGTCCGTCGCTTTCGACTTCGTCTTAGTTTTGGTTGTGTGCAACGTATTTGTATTACCTCCATCACATGTAATTTTACTAAGTATAATTTATTCTAATAAACTACTTTGCCGAAATTAGAATTGGGTTTCAATTATAAGTGCTTGTAAATATATAAGCCGCAACGGCTACGTAGCGGAATTAGGTAGACACCGCTATTAAACGTTAAGCGTTATAACAATTCTTTAGTAAGTTCTTGTTCTTCGAAGTAACTAATCAGTCACCGCCAAACACTTCTATTCTGATTATTATACGTATGAAACCACTATTTTAAAGTTGTTAACTTTTTAGGTTAAGTTTCATGTATTTATCACAGTAGGGTTAAAAGTGTTGCCCCAAGCTCCATTATGATCATCGTTGCGACCTCGCTGAATATTTATTCAAACTTATAGGTTAAAGTAGAGTAAAATTATTCACAATTAGATTTTGTCATGATTTTATCTCATCGATCTCATCCTTAACGAAGTTGACAGTTACTACAGTGCTGCCACGTCGTACCCGCAAAATACCCTAGATTCTAATTTAGCGCGATATAGTAACCACAATTTCTAAATTTATATAAAATTAGTGACGCAAAGTAGAAAAAATAGTATATTACACTCGTTTTATAAGACGTATTGGCGCACTCGTTCCATTTAGGCACTCCTCGCTACACTCGTCGTGCCCAAAACAACTCGTGCGCCAATTTGACGTCTTATAAAACTTGCATAATAATAATATACTATTATAAGTTTGCGAGCCCAAGGTGAGATATTCTTGTATCCGGATATGTTTACTATTTTTAGTATTTTCTGTAGAGATAAAACAATATTCACTTAAAACTCACTTTATTCATGACGAAGCAACATTAGAACTAAAATTTCAAACATACTAAATCCTCTGCATGACCATGTGATCGTAGATGATGGCAGTTTCGTACAATACAGTCTGAACCCTCAACCTCACGCTGTTATTCCCTGGATTTTGCAAGGGATCAACGCAGATCACCTTCCTATCGTACCTGTTCTGAAACAACAACCCCCTTCTCGGGTGGACAACCGCCTTAAAATTCATCGAATCGTTACAATGACTTTTGTCGGTCCTCCAATGAAAATAACCCAAATCAGATCTCTTGAGCACCAACAATCTTGTCCCATTGAAAAACCCAGTTAAATCGCTATTGGCCAATCTATCCCCAAAATCGATATAACCAGAAACTTCGAAGCCGGTCTTGGTGATATTCCTCAAAAAGATTATGGTGGCCATAATGCCCAATCGGTTTGCACGTTCCCTTAACGCAAGTTCCTTGTGCAGGAGGTCCGGACATAGGGCGTGTTGGCTGACCATAATGTAAGCCAAGAACGTCGGATATAGGTAGTCCAGTACCAGTTTTAACCTGGTTTCGAATTGCTCCCTGGTCAGCGTTTCGCCATTGTTTCTGTAGCCTAATTCTGCTATCGTTCGTGATACGGCAACACTCTGCAGATAGCAGTGATCTTCTGTGGTTAGGAGCGAGTCTAGGTAATCTTCGTAACAGGAGAATTGTGCCAGACGCTTGTCGGCTTCGACCTGTGGTGTAGCTTGCAGCGGTGTCGTCGTCATTTTGATGATTCACTTGCGAATTTTATGAAGAATTTTGTGGAATTTTGAAAAGAGCTCATCAGATTTGGATAGGTTTTCGGTTTCTATATGGTTTTATCATTACCCCCCAAGCACCAGTACAGTTTTGACGTAGGTATAGACAAGTGTAGACAAGTAACATATCATATCATGTCACTGTTGATGTCACTGTTGTGTTACTCTTGAAGTATGCAACGAATGACGAAACGAAACTGTCAAAATGGTTCTAAACGATAAATATTTCCATAGCTCTGTATGATTTGGGTAAGTTGTACCAACACCCCTTCGTGGGCGTTGTTTGGCACAACGGCAGCTTGTCGGGTATGAAGGAAAATTACGAAGTGCAAGTTGTTCGTGCTGGCGCCCTTACTCAGCATGGCCACTCCGTTCGACATGTTAGCAGGGACCTTCGAGTTTTCCCTTCTGTTATTCGGGAGACTAGCCAATATGTTAGATGAGATAGACAAGGTCGAACTCGAAAAACTACTCAAAATCAAGACCGATTTCTTGTCTTTTCCTCTCTACGTCAACGTACTGCCACAGCACGAGACGTCCTAAGCGACCTAAAGCGGTGGCTACATATTCGTATACTTGCCAAATATCAAATATTTGCCACTTGTTAAATATTTGGCAAATATATTTGCCATGCAAATCGAAATTTTTTGTTATTGGTTGGTTTAAACGATGCCATGAGTGATTTATTTTTCCTAAGTTCGTTCACCGAATATTTTTCATCCATCCTTGATTACCGGCTGAGTTTTATAAAACTCAAAAAAATCTATGACATACCAACAAATTTTTACAATATTCGTTTGTGATTTCGGACCGTCAACGTTGCACTGCAACAGTAAATGCATCGGACATTGATGCATCGCCACATAGCATTTTCTAATACGCGAAAATCTTCTTTGAGGACTTGCTATATGCGCGTACCGAATGGGCACTAGCTATTTTTTTGATTAGTTCGCCCTATTTGCACATTAGCTTTTTCAAATCAAACTGATAATTTGATTACGAACAAGCAAGGTTTTATTTTATAATGCCGACATATTTTTAATTACATAAGTGCAGAATTCACTGCGTACTAACAAGGGCATTATTGTGGAAATTTACAAAACAAATCTTGACGAAACTGTTTATTTCATTTTAATAATTTTTTGTTTAATTCATCAGCTTTCTGTATTATTAATTCGCAGCATCTAATTTTAACAGACTGTAAAACAATACAATTGGTCATTTGATGTAAACTAGTTTAAATAAATTATTATTTTAATGAGAAAAGATATATATTTTTTTATTTAAATTAGGAAGATATTGCCCATAAAAGAAATGTTAGATATGGTTTCTTCGTCATCTTTAAAGTTCTACTAAATCGAATTGTACTACTATAGGTTCGTTGTATAAATATGTCCTAATATTGTCTGAAATGCAGATCAATTAGCTTCTGAAACGACAAATGAGCTTTCAAAATATAACCTTTTTGTTGAATAAAAAAGCTACACAAAATTGTCTCTACTATTAAAATATTTTAACCGCTTTCGTTTCTCTTCAAATAATAAACATCGTAAAAATCGAAAAATATATAAATACAAGCAAATAAAATATAATTTTCCAAAAAAATAAAAAATATGTCTATAACATTTTTATGATGAGTATTATTTGAAGAGAAACGAAAACGATTAAAAATATTTTAATAGTAGAGACAATTTTGTGTAGCTTTTTATTTAACAAAAAGGTTATATTTTGAAAGCTCATAAATGAGTATCTTCTATATTGTTCATAGAAAAGCATCAACTTAGGATACACTCTGTATATGGTGTACGTTTTTCTTGGAAGGAAATAACATTGCGTTTATGTGGTCAGGTAAGAACGCAACAATATTTTTTTTTATTTCTTTCTGACGGTTTCCGGAAAACTGTCTGTCTGACGGTTTTACAAAATTACAATTTTCTGCGGTTTTCGCCCTTTAGAAAAATAATCTTTATAATAATTACAAATCTATTGTCAATCTTCGTATACGACCTACTACACACAAAACGAAATTAAAAAATGGAAAAATTAAACAGCGTACTAAAATGTTCATCGAGTACAAATAAATGCACCAATAATTGTCGCCTTTGCATTTGCTATACCCACTTCAACTGGGTATTGCAGATACCAAGTATATGGCGTAAAAAAACTCGTCCGCACAGCCGAACTTCGAATATATAAATTTATTTTAGAGGTGGACTCGCTACGAATTGAATAGAGCAGGTTTTTTTTCTTGACAAATATTCATATATGTAGGTAATTAGCAAACATTTGATATTTGGCACGTATACGAATGTGTAGCACCGGCTTAAGACGAGCACATAGAATAAAAATGTCTAATCAAAAGAATGGAAACAGATTAAAAGAAGCGAATTTGAAACCAAGAAGACCTGTCCGCGCACCACGCCTTTCGCAGCATCACAAATGTGGTTTGCTCTGGATCACAGCGATTGGCAACTTCGTCACTGGACGCCTGCACTGTTTACAGACGAGTGAAAATTTCGTTAAACTCGTTGCGACGGTCGAGTGCGTGTATACAGACGTCCTGGTGAACGCTACGCAGCCGCTACTATACGGGAAGTGGATAGATTCGCTCGTGGATCTGTGATGGTTTCGGCTGGAATCAGTATAGACAACAGAACTGATCTTGTTGTGGTTCCTGGTAGACTAAATGCCATGAATTACATCGAAAACATCTCGGAGGCCCATGTGCTGCATAGCAAGCATTATTTTTAGATAGTAAATGTCATTCAGAGTATAACTTTGTATGTGGACCTATTTGTTTTCTCAACGCCAAGTTACAGCCGCTTGAAATATTAACTAAATAAAGAAAAATAAACAATAAACTACATATCAAACAATGCTAAAACTAAGGAAGAGCTTAATCAATAGCCATAACAAAATTAAAAGTAAATAAATTTAAGTGAAAAATGCAAAATGTTAAACAAATGAACGAAAACAAAATACATATGAACCTTTTTAGACATTTGTTTCTCTACAAGTAATTGTCATTCTGAGTATAAAGTGTCTTTCATGCCGACTTATTGGGTGTATCAATTCCAAAAGAAGTTAAGTCATTTAATATACACTTTTACAATTATTTTACAATTAGTTCAAACAGTTGTAATTTTGTAAGGAATAAAGAAAACAAATAAGTGCATATGAAACTTTTTACTCAGTGTGGTATGTACTATCTTGAAAAAAGTTATGCGGGAAAAAATGGGACACTCTGTAGATGTGTACTCTTGATTACAAATAATGTAAAATATATGAGTTATATAAGAACATTCAGTACCTATATTTAGTTGGATTCATAGCAAAATAGGAAAATGATTAACAACGACATAAGCCGCTATGTCAATTATACTTAACATATAATCATAAGTTTCTGCTAAATCTTCTTCGATAACAGAATCAGAAAATATGGGAGATTCACACGATTCAATGGACGATGATGACAAGGAAATGCCTGCTCTTGATCTATCATCAGATGAGACTGATATTTTTATTCTTTGTTTTAAAAATGTTTTTATTTTTATAAGAATAACCTTTATTTTGTGATAAGAGAAAAGCCTTTATAGTGCAGGCAAATTAACTGATTATAAGCCAAAACCGGTATTAATTGTAGACAGGAGTTTTATCATTGGAAATGGTAAAGGGGCTCATAGTGAACGCAAAAAAAGTAAATGCAGGTCATGGGGTGGTATAGTGTTTATTTGGGAGGGTGGAAAGCGGGTGCAAAGTATATTATTGCGTTTTCCGGCGAAACTTGACGTTTTATCCAAAAACGTCCTATACTAAGTTGTAGATTATAAAAAAATCTACAACATTCATATGGGTCACTTTTTACTATGACCTCAAAATTTTCGAGAAAAATGCGAATGCCAATGCCAAAACGAATTTTCTGTTTTTTATTTTTCGTTGTGGCAACAATAATTCAATTTTAATCAAACTTTGTGAAAGCGTGCCTTTTTATACCTTAAATTAGCATACATTTTTTAATTACACAAAAAACAAGAAGTTTTTGAGATATTTATTTTTTTCCGTCAAAATCAGACTTTTTTTAAAAAGAAATTCTGTGGTGAAAAATCATCGTAGAGAGTTCTTCTGGGACTTATTTTTGTTGTTTTTACATGTACTTATTGACACAATAATAAAAATAATAGTCCCTATTTAAAAACATGCTTAAAAATGGAAAAAACTCTAAAACGACTTTTGCAATAGTGAATTTTTTAGTAATTGTTCATTATCTGTTTAATCTTTTAAGAAAATTGCAATACTGGTTACTACATTCAATTGTACGGAAAAAAATACAATAGAAACTGTCTCTCATTTCTACACTAATGCTATAACCATTAAACTAGAATAATGAATCTTCAGATAAGTAAGCAAAATAGTCAGTTTTTGTCGTAGAATCAATAAGTATCCAATACAAAAGTTGTAGGTCAAGAAAAAATATACAACTTTTGTGGAGGTTACTATATAACATAACCTCAAAACTATCGACAAAGATGCGAAAGATTAATTTTTTTTTTAATTTATAATTTTAATTTTGTTTTGACGAAACTTCTGAAAGTAAATTATTTATGTCTTAAAAAATCACAAACTGTTTATGAAAAAATCTACTAAGTAGTTAAAAATGTGACAACATCAATACAGTAGAAACAGTACTTTAATAATTGATAATAATAAATTACAAAAGTTAATATTGTATCACGCCCCTAATACCAGTGCGCTCCGCAATAGCGCTTTCGAGGTCGCCACCATGGCATCATGACCAGCGAGGGCGTAGGAGCCCCCTTCCGCTAAGTTTCGACATACGACCTAGACCGAGCAGCATAAAAGACGGTACGCAACCCTGGCACATGAATTCGCTCACCGGCCTGGAGGAAACTATTAACTTGGCGCACCTCGTAGGGCCTTGGTGACAACGTGGAATCCAGACGGAGAGACAGGCATCGTCAGTATACGACACGCTGCACCTACCGCGACTTGCATTTTCGAATATCTCGTTCCGAACGACCTCACCCCGTCAATATATATTTACAGATTTACAAATAAGAAATGAAAAATATTTATGTTTCATTTTTTATTTAATTTTTATAGATTGGCATAGTTATTTAACTATGCCAATCTTTGCCTTATTCGCAATTTTTCTCGGAAGTTTTGAGGTTATGTTATATAGTAACCTCTACAAAATTTGTAGATTTTTTCTTGACCTACAACTTTTGTATTGGATACTTTTTGATTCAAAGCCAAAAACTGTTATTTTGCTTACTTATCTGAAGATTTCTTATTCTAATTTAATGGTTATAGCATTAGTGTAGAAATGAGAGCCAGTTTCTTTTGTATTTTCTTCCGTACAATTTAATGTCGTAACCAGTATTGCAATTTTCTTAAAAATTTAAGCAAATAATGAACAATTACTTTAAAATTCAGTGTTGCAAAAGTCGTTTTTGAGTTTTTTCAATTTTTGAGCATGTTGTTAAATAGGAACTATTGTTTTTATTATTGTATCAATAAGCACATGCAAAAGCAACAAAAATGTGTCCCAGAAGAACTCTGTACGATGATTTTTCACCACAGAATTTGTTTTTAAAGAAAGTCTGATTTTGACGGAGAAAACTAAATATCTCAAAAACTTCTTGTTTTTTTTTGTAATGAAAAAATGTATACTTATTTAAGGTATAAAAAGGCACGCTTTCACAAAATTTGATTAAAATTGAATTATTGTTGCGACAACAAAAAATTAAAAACAAAAAATTCGTTTTGGCATTGTCATTCGCATTTTTCTCGAAAATTTTGAGGTCATAGTAAAAAGTGACCCATATGAATGTTGTAGATTTTTTATGATCTACAACTTAGTATAGGACGTTTTTGGATAAAACAGCAAGTTTCGCCGGAAAGCGCAATAATATACTTTGCACCCGCTTTCAACCCCCCGAAATAAACATTATACCACCCCACGACCTGCATTTATTTTTTCTACGTTCACTATGAGCCCCTTTACCATTTCCAATGATAAAACTCCTGTCTACAATTAATACCCACTCTCAACTTAATTTGCCTGCACTATTATTTAGTAATTAAATATTGCCTTTTACTGCTATTTTTAATAACAATATTAAATTTATAAATACCCCTATATAAATAACCCCTATAAATACCCACTTTGGGTAAATACACGGGTATTTACCCTTGATAATAAATACCCTGGTATTTAACATCATTGGAAGTAACTAATCAGTCACCGCCAAACACTTCTATTCTGACTATTATAATTATTAGGCACTATTTTTAAGTTAACTTTTTAGGTTATGTTTCTATATCTATATCCTTTATAGGCGAAAAAAAACGGAAAGTCTGGATTGATTTTAAAATGCAAAAATCGGGTACCTTTTTTTACTTCTCTCACACTCGTGGCTAAACCGATGGGCAGAAAAATTTGATAGCCACTCCTGTTATGTAGAAATGATTCAGGAGTATATAACGCACTTTATTTCAATTTTTTCTGTTCAGTCGTTTCAGAGTTACTAGCCTTCAAACACTGAGCTTAATACTCTTGCAATCGATAGTGGTGTTTTTATTCCAATTTCTACTTATTATAAAACCAGACCAAACAATACTCACTTTAAACTCGCTTTATTCATGACAAATCAACACTAGAACTAAAATTTCAAACATACTACATCCTCTGCATGACCAAGTGATCATACAAGATGGCAGTTTCGTACAAGACAGTTTGAACCCTCAATCGCACGGTGTTATTCCCAGGATTCTGCAAGGGATCAACGCAGATCACCTTCCTATCGTACCTGTTCTGAAACAACAACCCTCGTCTCGGATGAACAACAACCTTAAAATTCATCGAATCATTACAATGACTTTTGTCAGTCCTCCATTGATAGAAACCCATGTCCGAAGGCTTGGGCAACATCAATCTGGTCCCGTTGAAAAACGCAGTCAAATCGGTGTTGGCCAATCTATCCCCAAAATCGATATAACCAGAAACTTCAAAGCCAGTCTTGGTGAAGATCCTCAAAAAGATGATGGTGGCCATAATGCCCAAACGGTTTGATCGTTCCCTTATCTGAAGCTCCTTGTGCAAGAGGTCTGGACATAGGGCGTTGTCGCTGACCATAACAAAAGCAAAGAACGTTGGATATAGGTATTCCAGTACCATTTTTAACCTGGTTTCGAATTGCTCCCTGGTCAGTGTTTCGCCGTTGTTTCTGTAGCCTAATTCTGCTATCGTTCGTGATACGGCAACACTCTGCAGATAGCAGTGGTCTTCTGTGGTAAGGAGTGAGTCTAGGTAGTCTTCGTAACAGGAGAATTGTGCCAGACGCTTGTCGGCTTCGACCTGTGGTGTAGCTTGCAGTGGTGTCGTCATTTTGATGATTCACTTGCGAATTTTGTGAAGAATTTTGTGGAATTTCGAAAAGAGTTCATCAGATTTGGATAGGTTTTCGTTTTCTATGTGGTTTTATCATTGCCCCCAATTACTACAGTTTTGACGTGTGTAGGTATAGACATTGGTATAGACAAGTAACGTATCTTTAGCATAAGCCATCTATGATTAATATCAGTTAATACTCGAGCATTTCATACGAGATGTCGCTGTTGTGTTGCTCCTTAAAGTAGGCAACCATAGGCAACGAGTGACAAAACCAGACAAAACGAAACTGTCAACATGCGTTACATTCGTTAATATGAATATAATATCTGAAGGCAGAAATTCTGAATTGAGTCTAATTTCTGAGAAAATTAGTGATAAAGAACTGCAAAAAACAAAAATCCATTTTGCTCTTGCAACACCCCCTCCCTCATGCGGTCAGCCCTCTTCGGTGGGGAACCTGAACCGACAGACAGATATAGAAACCACGTTAGAGCTTTATTGATTTATTTGGACTACGATGATAATTTTTACTTTATCATACGCAGTATGTAAAGTATTGTAATCGTGCCAAAAAAAAATTTTGAGATTTTAGCGGAAATATGTCTTTTTGGGTCCCCTGAACATTTTTGACCAAGGTACAAAAAAATGTCTGTGTGTGTGTATGTGTGTGTGTACCCGTTTTTGTGGCGACGATTCCGGAGAAACTACTAAAGGTATCGGGACGAAACTAACTGTCATTTGGACGGTGTACCCGGTGTCAACGGAGTACAATATCCGAACGCAGCTTTAATCGAGATATCTGTCTAGTTCTACTAGTTTTATTTTAACGCAGACATAGCCGATCTCAATCAAATAGAATCTCATGCAGCTAAACTATTAATTTTCTATATAGTATGATAAAGTCATGTGCCTGGCCACATCAGATTTTTTTAAATATATTTTGAAAAAACTATGCTTATAGATAATTAAAAAATCTGATGTGGCCAGGCACATGACTCTATCATTTCTATCTGTGATCAAAACACAAACAGTGTCGAAACGTAAGATTCAATAAGTTTTAATGTGTTTTACCTTGTGACGTTTAGTTATAAGTTTTAAGGTGATAAATGTGACCAAGCCTACAGTGCCCAAAAAAAATACACAATTTTAAAATAAAGTTCTGTTTTTTAAATAATTTACAAGGCTAATTTATAGTTACACAAAATATATAAATTAATAGTTTAGCTGCATGAGATTCCATTTGATCGAGATCGGTCGGGTCTGCATTAAGATAAAACTAGTTAGTCAGGATTTGACAGATATTTTGATTCTATTGACAGTAGGTATTGTCATTAGAATTAAAATATCTGTTAAAAATCTTGGCTAACTTGTTTTATATTAATGCAGACACGACCGATCTCGATCAAATAGAATTTGCTTATGCAGTTAAACTATTAATTTTACCAAAAAATGTCATAGACATAAATTATACAATATTTCGTCTACTTTAATTTATTATAAATCTATTTTGACGAAATTACAGAAATGATGGCTCATTTGCAAAATCATTGAAAAATGCTTAGAGGAAACATATAGTTCCTTTGGAAAATCTCATTTATTTTTGGCACGATTACAATACTTTATCATACTATGAAAACGTCATACGTATGATAAAGTAAAAATTTATTGGGTTTGACTACAATAAATTTACATACCACAGCAATTAACTTAATCAATTAACCTTTGAGTCTTGATAAAAAGCTGAGCCGAACCTATTATGCGGTGTATAGACTGAGAGATGTTTTGGATCGAGCATCAGTCCGAACATTCTATCATGCTAGCGTGAGTCAGTTTTGAGCTACGGTATAATATTATGGGGATCATCACCTCACATGATTACGCTATTTAGGCTTCAAAAACGCTTTATAAGATGCATTCTTCATTCTTCATTACATGATGGTTCGCACATACAATGCACTTCCCAATCATATTTTATCGTCCACGTCATTAAATGTTTTTAAGTCTCGATTAAAAGAATTTTTAATGACCAAATCATTTTATTTAGTTGACGAATTCTTGACTTACACATCACGCCGCTGATGACTATTTCTGTGGGTATTTTATTTTATTTAATTTGAAAGAAGTAGCCTAGGTGATTTTTTAATCACATATATATGTTTGATCGATTGTGAGTTTACTTGGAGCATGTATTTTTTTTTTATTTAGTTTGCTGGTTTGTGTATTGAAATATTGTTGTACATACATGCTATTATATTTAGATGCAAGTGACTATGAATGAAGGAGACAATTGTCAATATCTGTATTGGATCATACGACAAATAAACTATTAATATTATTATTATTGATATATATTTCATATATTTTGCCTTGTTTTAATTTTTTAATACTTAGGTCGTTGTCCTATAAAATAAGGTAAAATTTATTTATTCTTATTCTACTAATAAAACAGTGAAACTTTTTTTGCAGATGTTGATACGAGATATATTTTTATACAAAATATAAGTTTAAAAAAATGCAAATATCAACATATCAGCAGCAACTTTATTTATTTTTAAAACGTAAAAATTATTAACGTAATTAACGTAACTATTAACATTAATATACAATACTTTTTTATGTAATTTTAATTTTGTAATAATTTGTTCAACAGGAAACGAAATATTATTACAAATTAAGCATTTGTATTTAAGAAATCAAGTCAAATATTGACGGATCAGTTGTATCACACCTAGTATATTATCCTATTAATCTGAGCAATCTGCACTGTGAGATTATCATTTACAAAATACATAAATCAAATAAATATTCTTAAAAGTACCGAAAATATAAACATTAAAATATCGATTCGTAACATCGTACATCTGGATTTGCAAACACGTTGCAAGGTCTCGAACGCATAGGCTGGCTCGTCAAAAAACTTGTAGATTCATGGCCGCAAAATACCTTCTACGCAAAAATTGGGCAGACTATTTGAGGTGAACACATATTAATGCCGCATGAATGCACGGGAGAAAAATACATTTTTATGCTTGCAAGAAATAGTCTTCGGGCTATCGCATTCTTAATACGTTTTAGTTTTGACATGAAAATAATATCTTTGTAATATCTTGGAAAGTAGTATGTAGATAGATTGCATTAATGAAGTTCTCCATTTTTTAGTTTACCGTACTTTAATTGTAGGTGTAAAATAAAACAAATTTGTTCTATAACCGTACGCTAGGCTGGTGCCATGCTGTCTGTCTGCAGACAGCATGGCACCAGCCTAGCGTACGGTTATGGTGACACGTGAACACATTTGTGGGAAATATTCAATGTTATATCCCGACCGGATTCATACTCATATGTGCTGATTTATCCTTTTTGACGTTTACACTCCTGAAGATGGCTAAACAAGCCGAAAGCGCTCGAGTTTAATATATTACGGAACATCTAGTTTACAATAGAACAAATTTGTTTTATTTTACACCTACAATTAATGTAGATAGATGTTTGTTTTCGCTACATTACTAACGCATCTTGCAAAATATGTACACTAAATAATAATACATGCCAGGACTAATGACGCATGAATTTATTATTTGATAATAATTCTTTTGATCATTTCCAGCTGGTTTGTTATAAAAAATAATACAAACAATGCCAAGTTGAAAAATCTGATGTGGCCAGGCACATGACTCTATCATACTATATAAAAAATTAATAGTTTACTGCATGAGATTATATTTGATCGAGATCGGCCATGTCTGCATTAAAATAAAACTAGTAGAACTAGACAGATATGTCAATTAAAGCTGCGTTCGGATATTGTGCTCCGTTGACCCCCGGGTAAACAGTTTAAATATTTTTGACACAAATAAAACTTCTGCTTTTCCTATGTATGCAGCATTTGTTTGTGAGTAATTTGCTATGCACAAGCCATATGTTTAATACAATCACAAAACTCGAATAGAAATTTAATTTATTAAATTTGTTTCCGCTTTTCTCCTGGCAGTATCTTTGTTTTCATATCAAATTTAATATTGCTCGGTTGTATTATTCTATGTCAAATTTGTGATTATTTACATGTAAGATTTTTATTACACAGGATTATTTGAAAATATTTTTATATGCAATTTTTCTGAAGTCGGAGTCGGACCACGAAAAATATATGGAGTCGGTGTCGAGAATTTTTTTACCCACTCCGCAGCCCTGGCGTAAACAAACCCTATGCGGATGACGGGGCAAGGCGCGAGATACCAAAACGTGTCCCCGTTATGCACATACCTTCCTACGTTGTACCATGAGTGTCTACTCAGTCGTCGCTTTGACTGTCAGACGGCGAGCGCATCCCATGCAGTGGCAGCGGTCGTAACTATCGCCGACGCCACAAACTTCTATCGTCAATAACTTTTGATAGATGCATCGTACGAAAAAAATGTTCAGACAAAAGATTGTTCTTATTTAGCGTAAAATCATAATTTTATAAAAAAAGTTGGGTGGGTATTCCCATTTAAAAAATGAAGTTAACCTCATTATCACCGAGCGGTGCAGCGCCATCTGCATTGAAACTGATATCGCCATCTCATTTCCCCTTTTGCGTCCTACAAGTTTATTTAAGACCTTCTTGTCGTACCATGCATATTTCGCGAGATATTTAGGAGTCTCAAGTTAAAACGACCATATTCTAATCAATTTGTTTTCGATTCATCCCAAAATAGCCCATTTGGGATGAATCGAAAACAAATTGATTAGAATATAAAATCATAGCGACAGGTTACGCAACCTGCACAACGTGACACGAGACGTCAGAAGCAGTCGAGACATACAGCAAGCGAGTGGAATGATAAAACGTCACAGAAATCCAAAATCCACAAATATCGCATGACTTCTTTCATCAACCCCAATCATTATTCACCAAAAATTCGCAAGTAAACAACGAAATGGTAACTCCAATACAGGCAACTCCACAGATAGAGGCTGACAAGCGACTGGCACAATTCACAACATACGAAGAATATTTAGACTCCCTACTATCAAAAGCTGACCACTGCTACTTGCAAAGTGTGACCATATCACGCACCATAGCGGAATTGGGTTACAGAAATTCTGGGGAAACGCTAACCAGGCGACAATTTGAGAAAAGAGTTGCTGCTGTGATAGAATATCTATACCCAAAATTCAGGCCGCATGTTATGGCAAGTCATGAAGCGGCGTGTCCAGACCTGTTCCATAAGGAACTCGAGATCAGGGAGAGGTCGAACCGTTTGGGCATTATGGCCACAATAATCTTCTTAAGGCATTACACTAAAAACGGTTTCGAAGTTTCTGGTTATATCGATTTTGGCGAAAGACTGATGAACACCAATTTGAGGCCGGTTTTTGAAGGCAAAGTGTTGCTCACGCCGAAACCTGGAGACCTGGGTTTTTTTCATTGGAGGACCGACAAGAGTCGCTATAACGATTCGGTGAACTTCAAGGCGGTCATACACCCGCGAAGGGGGTTACTTTTTCAAAATAGGTACGACAGAAAGGTTATATGTGTTGATCCGCAACAGCACCCGGGGAATAACAGCGTCAGCGTGCGTGTTTGCACACGTTTATACCAAACCGCGACTATCTATGATCACTTAGTTATGCAGAGGATGTAAACAGCTGAAATTTATAAAAAAAAAAATAAACGCCTAAAGCTCTACATACGTTAGTTATAACTTTTTAAATAATAGTTCTAGACCAATCAAATTTGGTATACTTGAACGGCATACATTTAACTAGAGAAAATTACAAAAACAATGTTAAAACGCTTAGTTACTTCTGAGTTACACTTAAAAATGTAAACTAATAACGCAAAACAAAATGGAAAAAGTGTGTTGGAAACTGATTAAAAGAGGCGAATTTGAAACCAAGAAGACCTATCCGCGCACCACGCCTTACGCAGCATCAGAAATGTAGTTTGTTCTGGATCACATATCGTATATGATATAAGACCAACAATAAAAATATTTTTTAAAGAAATAAAAATCGCATTTTTGTAAAAAAAAATTGTAAAGAAAATGTGTTATTTTACAAACCTAAAATGTTCTTTTTCTGATTTTGGCTTCAATAAATGTTTTGCTGATACCATAGTAGAGGAGTTTTGGAGCATCCTTTTCAAGTTTTGCAAGCGCGTTGAGGTTTTCCTCCGAAAGTGTACCGCAAATCATTTTTACCAGCTTAAAATAGAAAATGAACCCTCGGCATTGCTGACTGGTCGTGTTAGAAATAATCTTAAAATTATTTCGACATTAGGAGAGGTGGATTAAATTTTATTATCTAAAATAAAATTCTACTTTTCTGCAGCATCCTGTTCTTATCCTCTGCGATTTTTAATAAAAATAAAACTGTTCAATTTATATTTTTTGTTCGTCGACAATGACTTTGTCAGAAGTCTGTAAAATTTGGGCAGCTGCGATAAAATGTGTTTTGTTATTTCTATAAATATGTGAAACAATAACTTAGTAAAATTATTTAATTAAAACTATAAACAGTGGCTTTATAAGCTAGTGTACGTCAACTAAAAAGTTTGGCAGTTCAAAAAGCTACAAATTTCTTTTTTTTTTGTCATTTTCGGCTATTTTTTAAACTAATGTTAAAATGTGTTGTGGATTCTGCAGTTTATGTGACAGTTTTCCTTATTTTTTATCCTTAGCATTAGCATTCGTGCCATCTTAAAAATAATTTAGATAAGGAAAAATTAACGTAAATCTTAACTAGTAAGAAATTTATCTGTAGCCGTGCTGAAGTTAAAATACCCCCCACCGTAAAATATTAAAAAGAAAACAAGTAATCCGATTTTGCCCATTCACGAATTTGTCCTTACTTTTTACGAGATAAGCTTGTATACCAAATTTCAGATCAGTTACTTCAAAATTATGGCAGTTATCATGTGAACAGACGGACAGATTGACAGACAGACGGACATAACTAAATCGATGAAAAAATACCAGAGTTAAATCCGGGCAAACGCATTTTTTTTCGTTATTAATTTTGTACATACATGAATATTCTTGAATGTTTGTCTACAAATGTATGAAAAGCCACCAGTTCCCAAAAATGGGTTTTACATTATTTTATCTTATTTACGCAAGTTTCGAGAATTTCGTTGGCTTGATTATCATGTGAATTCCTTAAAACATATAAAAGCCTGCTGTTTGTCACATTAGAAAACAAAGCGTTTGGTATATTGCGGTGCGGTTTTGAGAATACTCGACATTGTTCGAACATTTTTGTGTCCCGCAAAGAAAAAAAACCAGATCATTACGATAGTTTTTCTTTAGATTTTAACCAAAAATCTCAAAAATGGTATTTTTAATTTTTAGACCTACCTAATAAAGGTTTTTGTTAATTTCTAGATGTGTTTGATATAATAATGAAGACTGTAACAGAAAATGTCAAAATATACAGGGTGTTCTATATCAAATTCAAAAGTTTGAGGTTATATCTCAGAAACTGTAAACGTTGCATCAACGATAATAACGTCAGACTTGACATTGTTGCAAAATACTTCATTCCAAAATGTCGTTAAATTCGGTCGAGCCGTTCCGCAGATTTTGTCACTTCTATTTCATAACCTTCAATTGTCTTTTTCTCGAAAATTTTCTCTAAAAGATTTGTCAAATTCATTAAAAAAATATAGGGTTGTCATTTAAAAATAATGTCTATGACGTCATCTGTTAAAAACAACCGCGCTCCATGCAATGAGTGGAAAAACAGAGTATGTCCTGGACTTATTCTGTTCTTCCAGTCATTGCCTGAAGTACGGCACTTCTACAGCAGTACTGGTAACATATATTATTTTCTCTTTCATATTTTCGAAAAGATCGAGAAATTTTATACAACATGGCTATCATAGTTTAAAATGTCAAATTTTGGTCTTATTCCGTTCTTCCCATACACCGATTTAACTGAAATTTTGAACTCCGGACCGCATAATTTTAACACGCGCACGGGTATTTCATATTCATAAAGGAGTAAACCTAAAATTTCCGAAAGATATATTTTCAACTCCGTTGCAATTAATAATAGTTACAAAAAAAGTAAATGTACCTATAGGGATTTTTCAAAAATTCTCCTCGCGTCTAATTTAACTACATGCGCACATGGTGTAGCACCAAATATACAAATAAATTCCTATAACATCTACTTACTTCGTATATCCCTGTAAGACATATTTCTTGCTGCAAAAGCACAACCAACAAAACTCGTGATATTCTTTACCAGAACAAGAAGACAGGTACTTATTTGTATTGGTGTTACCATGGTAACTGTGACGGCGACGAATTTCAAATAAGTGACTACCGCCATCTACTAGCATCGCCGGTTATTAACTATACAAGCAACAACCGCTCACTAGAGGGAGCTGCTATTGATTGCATTGTACAACGCTTGTAGTAATGTCACGAAAATACAATAATCTTAATATTTAATGCAACATTTACGGCAGAACTACGCTGCAGAAATATAACGGTCCTTAAAATAAATGAATGCAAATTACTACCTTATTTGGAATTCGACATATTTGGGTAACCTTGCACAAAAAAACTAGCCTGAGGCTAAATTTCGCTAATAATTCGCACATTCCTTCTATGTCCTAAAGATACATAACCTAGTTACATAAATCAACGTACCTACTAATATTCCAAATATTAATTTACAAATCGTAGGGATTTCGCCAAAAAAAATCCGCTTTTTTAAATTACACCAAACTATTTTTATTGCATTTTCGATACCTGTAACGGGAATTCATTAAAAAAAATTCACTATATTTGGAAATGTCAAAGCGAACTGTGTTTGATCTAACCATGCGATTTTAACGATTCCGACGTTACTGGATAGGAAATTGGCCGAGGAAAACATGTCTGATAACCGCGTTGCTCTAAGATGCTCGGTTCGCGAGAAAATCGCGAAAAAACCGCGAAAATCATTGTCTTACATTTTCTGAGCGAACCGTACGCTTTACGGGAAAACCGAGCTCACCATTGAATTCAGCACGTCCCAATGCGTACACATGACTACATAAGAATGCTCTAGCTCTCAAAAAAATTTAATTATTTTTTCAGTCTAAATTTAGCACATTCAGATAGAAAAAAAATGAACTTTGCACCCGTTCGCGATAGAGAGATTTACCCACCACCAAATGATTGCTCTCGACGAGTACTTCAAGAATATCTAGACTTTTATATGCCTAAGAAGTACCATTTTGAAGTTATGTGGTCCAATTCGAATATTTTAATGTTATTTAAAAAAACGTAATTTGAGCACAACTCTGTAACCAGTAGAGATAGAGCCCTGTTCTGTGTAAATTCTAGGAAATTGGCCGAGGAAAACATTTCTGTTTTTTATGCTTGCGATAGTACCTAGTCTGTAAATTTTAATTAGGCTGAATATATGAATAAAATATAACTTTTATTAAATCTGCGATTATTATCTCATGTATTTGAGACTCTGCAAGGGTTAAGGGTTGATTAATTTGTTCCAATTAAATTGAAAAAGATATTACAAATAAAAAAGTTAAATTCAAACCGCATACGGTCATAGTACCGTATGAGATAGAAAGAGATAGCTCGCCCACTTCACTGCGGGTTGCATACCAAATGCATTTGCCTCACTTATTGTACATTACGGGTCATTTCCAGTTGTACGTAGTATATACAGTTAACTGGTTTCACCACACACACAAAAAATGAAGCGGAAATGACACAAGAGAAATTGTATTGTTGATTGCTATCAATGGTTTAAGGATTGTCAACAAATAAATCAATGGCAATTGATGACAGTCTAAAAACATTGTTTTACTACTCTGTTAGAAAACACGAATAAGTAAATATACGTAACAGAAAAATTAGTTTTAATTTCAATATCAATAAGTGAATTAATTTTTGATACTTTGAAATGGTTCTTATATAAGTTTTCCGGAGAGCCGGAGTCGGTGACACGTGATGTCATGCAGTTCCCGATGAAATTGTTGCTCAAACTTTCAATTCAATCCATTCATCAATACCAGACAGACTGTCTGATCGAGTGGTGGTAACTGTAGGTACTTACGTGAAAAGTTGTACTCACTTTTATGGCAAGACGTAAAAACACCGAATTGTCGTCAAAATTGTAAGTAGATTATCAAATATTTATTAAGGCTCCCGTATCCTACGTCGAAAACGCGCCGATACACCACACAATAATTATTGTTTAAATTGTGAAACTATAGCAACTATTCGATTGAATAGGTCCTTACGCAACTGCGTCCACAAAGAATTTCAATATTTATGCAAATTATACTTGCTAATTTTAGTGTTAAAAAAAACTAAACTACAAATATAGAATTGCTTTTTGGTCTTACTGGCGTATGATTATTGTGTACTGTAATATATTATAAAAATACATTAAATGTTACTTATAACGATGGGGTGTAGCTTTTAGTGAACGTAACTAGAATACCGTTCTGGGAGAGTTTTAGTCTGTTGGCATTGCAAAATAGTTCAACGGTCTGTGGATAGATGGCGCTGTTTCAAATTGAAAATGTAAATACAACATAAATAATTTATTTAGATATGACCTAAAGTACACTAAAAATCGGTAATAATGAAAACAAGACGTAACATAAAGAATGCCACTTTGGATTTTTTGTCTTCGTGTTAAATAATATAAATCGTAGCTGTCGTCCTATTTGCATTTGAAGGTCGTTTAAAGTTGTTTTTTTTTAATATAAGCTGTAGGAATAATAACTTAAAATCTGTTATTGTAATCAGCGCAAAATGTCACAAAAAAATCTTTAACTTCGAATCAAACTAACTTCAGATAAACGACCTTCAAACTCAGTTAAGTGTCTACGGGTTTTTAAAAATCACAGATGAACTGTAAAATAGTTTCCAATCAAAATGTGTTCAAAACAAAAACCTCGTTGATAGTTTAGTCACAAATTCCCTTTCTTCGGAGCAAAGCTGATACTATATAGTTATACCGTCATTGTAAAGTACAGGCTATACGACAGCTAAATAATCATACGTTAAAACAAAAATCAGTCAGTATTTTATTAGTATTTTTCTCCACTTCATTTTTGACATTCTTTTTTGCTGCTGAATTTGACGTAAATAGTAAACAACACACAATTTTTTATTTATTTCTATATTTATGTAGATAATTATTAATCATATCGACCCATGCAACAAAGACTATCGTAACAAACTAAATGTAATTACTATAGTCTTCGTTGCATGAGTCGATATACCTGCCACCTTAAGGTGGCAGATTTTATTACATTTAAGTTGCACAAAGAATTCTCTTTTCTATATGAAAAGGTTTTACGGTAAGAATCATTTAAAACATAAATTGCCCCTCAAGACTGCGTAATAAAATATTGAAATCTTCCAGTTGTGTCGAACAACAAAAAACGACGAATGATACGATCTCCATTGTATGGCGTTATTTCGGAATGGGCTGCTGCGTTGAAGGTATGATTAGACGAGTCATTTTACGGAGAGCAAAGGTTATGTAATACAACACAATTTGAGTTACCGTCTAATCGTACTTAAGGATATTTAACACAGACCATCTCTTATCTAAACCAGCCGCTAATGACATATCGTGTATTCAGACTAAAGTATACAGAGCTGCTGTCCTTGGATGGTATCGTAAAGTTCTATATGGAAATGGAGCACCTTAAACAATATTTAATTAGAAAATATGAAAACCAGTGAAATTGTGTACGTACCTATCAATAAATCCCTAATAAACAAATAATCGATCAATATTCATTTAGAAAGACACACTGATAAATAAATCGCTCTTGAAAAACTGCTTACAAATTACAATAACGAACATAACCCTATATTGAGAAGTAGATAACCTCTTATTGAATTGGTATATTCCGTGGTTGTCATGGTTACGAGAAATTGTATACGGTTCGATATTTGTGGTGGGGTGGATTCTTGCCGCAAATTAAAATATACGGGATAATTCCAGATTTGGTAGTTGTGTCGCCATCTACATCTAGTAAAATGTTGGTCGGAAGCTCTGGAGAAAAGAGCGGCAACTCAACGTTTTGAATGGGGGATACGGGAGCCTTAAGAATTAGTTGGTACAAATTGTGGTAAAATTGTTACGTTAAAAGGTGTATTAAAATTAGTAAGTATAATGACATTTATTTCGTTTTGATAAAAAAATTAACAGTAGAGCATCGTATACAGGGTGTTCTTGTGTTATCTTTAAAGATGGATCATTATCAAATAAACACTAACTAAATCTATTTTGACATGTCTAAGTTTTTAAACCACGAACGCATTTACACAATAAGACAAATAAATGTTCCATTCATATCAACACAATTAATATATTCAATGGATTAAAACATAATTTAAATATGTAGTGCAATAATTATATAAGTAGCCCTTCTTAAAAATATAGCTTGCACTTTTCCCATTTCGATTTATTAATATTCATTAATCAACACATAAAATAGAACAATTTTTAAGCTTAACCACCTTTCATTTCTTTGAACTAACAAAAATACGTACTTAATTGTATAATATATTGCTGGAAGCAATTCAAATACGTAATATATCATTAAAACATAATTGCTAACTAGGTTTATCTGAAACATTTGTCAATCTCAAAAACAATCGAATGTACAATTGTTTCCAGCAGCCAACTGAGTTAAATACAAGCAATCGGAAGTTTCGTGTAACACACGTGTAAAAAATTACTCAGTTACGTTGATTTATGTTTTTAAGTGATCATTCTTTGTTTTTTAGATGGTAGTTGTTAATGAAATGCTTTACTGATGTATAGGAATTCTATCGATAATTTATTGTGAAAAATGACAAAATACAAGATAAAATCTGATGGTGATGCAGTCAACAATACTCAGGTGATCTTAACTTCATTCATTGATGGAAATACCTCAGATAAGAACAAAACCAATAAAAGTAAGTAGATTTGTATTTTAATTGAAATATTTCGAGATAAAAAACAAAATAAATTAGCTATACTGAATGATCCTATCAAATAACCCATACATATAGAAAAAATTTCTTGTTTTTAAGAAATATATTCTTTTGTATTTATTCTTTGGGTTCAAAAAACATTTTTTGCCTCTCGGTGTAAACACGAGCGCGAGAGAAATGAGAAAAGATTGTAACGGTAAATGGAAACGTAGCTGGGACAGTGGAAGATTATTGACTATTAGTACGATACGATCAGAACAAATTAATTTCGGAATTTTTAATAGTATTGCGAGTTAAATATAATTAATGAATTTAGATGTACAATTAATTGTACTCAACAATATTTTACAAACACGGATTCAAACGGATTCACTGATCGCGTCAAAACATCGCATCTCGTTCGACTGCCTCGCACCAAAACCCACAAGCGAGGGAAGCCGAACTGCGCAAAAATATCGTTCATGTTTATTTCGGTCTTAAAAATTAACAAATAGTCGGAATGCTATTAAATTCAAGGGATGTGTATCGCAGTAAATAAGGATTATTTGCATGATAACTGAGTTGTCCTGGTGATATTCGTTCCTGAGATATCGGCTTCCATCAAAATCTTGTTCGCAACCTTCATTACATCAAAACTAAAGAAAACAAAAACGCAAATCTATAGAAGAGACTCTAGATGCAACCTGAACAAAAACTGAAACTTTTGTGGTAAGTGGATTAAGGGGTAATGCCACTCTAGATTTTTGAAAAATAAAAAAAAAATGTTTGCCTAAATGATGTCTTGAGATCTTAGAAATAAGGTACAATACGTTTCATATTGGAAAAAAATTTTAAATGCTTATTTGATTGACATACGGCCAAGCGTCTAGCCGAGCGTACATGCAAAAAGTTTAGCGTGGGAGTTTACAGCCTAGAGACCTATACGCTCTTATGTTATTTGGAGGAATCACATGCGTGGTGTGAAATATAACATAAAATATTATAAAACACAAAAATTTTGTGGAAATATCCTCGGTACGTTCGTTGAACTGACGCTAGCCGCAGAATGTTACAGATGTCTGATGTAACGTGTGTTGTTCTTGATTAGTTGGTAACAAAATAGCAGAAATAATTAGTGACATTCTCGGAGTATATCGTGATCGAAAGGAGTCGAAAGGAAGCAGCAGATTTTCAAATAGAACTAATATGACAAGCATTGAATCGTTTGGAACTAGAGTCGCCTCTGGCTGATAACGTATCCACAGTCCACACCGGTAAAAAAGTAATGTCGGTTGAAGATTATTACAACGTTGAAGTGGATGACGTTTAACTATCATCTTTTGAACTTTGTTGTTGTGTTTGCTGCTATTTCACAAGTTGTAGTGGGTAAAACGTGCAAATCAAATGCGAAATTGGCCGAAAGTGGCAACCGGGACTTAGGATTTCAAATCATGGTTTCTTATGAGAATTTTGAACAAACATTCATTCCGAGTTGCCGATGTGTTCAAAAAGGATATGAAATGAATAGCGGAATTATCCTTGTCATGCGCATAAGAATAGGTGTAGATGTAATTGAAAAGTTTTGCGCATTCAAGGACCTTCCTCGTCTTTTTCAGTCATTTTACGATAAAGTTGTTCGCACCATTTTTGTGGAAACAGAAGCATTGTCAACAAAGTATGCAGAAAGCAGCAGAAGAAGGGAGGGCTAAAAGTCAATTGAAAATAGGAAAAAAATAATGGCGTAACTGTCTCGGACGATGGAACATAGAGAAAATACAGCTTTTCTTCTCTGTATGATTGGTGGCGCTTATCAGCGGGAGAAATGTTGTTGATATTCCCATAAAATCTAAATACTTACTGCAAAGCTTGCAAATTTTGGAATAAGAAAAGGGAATGAGAAAAGGAATGCATAGATCACGTGAAAAAACTAATGGCACTCGTCCCCGCCATTTGACAAAAACCAGTTAGGGCCTCGAAGAAAAACGGAAGTTAACCCAGAAGCCTATAAATAAGCTTTCAATTTATGATGGACTAGCCATTCGTCATAATCATGATTCAATTGATAAAATGAAGAAAATAAATCTGGGCGACACTGTATCATAAATTCTGACCGATACAACGCCACCTAGTGATTTCATTTTCATTTTCACTTTCAAGTGGCAAAGTAATTGTAGATATTGCAGCAAGTATAGCTATATGTGTTGTCAATGATGCATTATCCAGCCTTATGAAGTGTATGGAGGTATTATGTATGAGCATCTAGCCAAACTGCAATAATATCTGCGCGAAGGCTGACGAACGGCGCATCATGTTTTCAGAGCCATCCTTGACTGATGTAGCAAAACAGGCCCGTCTGTCGTCAAAATCAAACAGAAAGAAACAAGAGGAGGAAAATGTTAATTTGAAAAGATAATTATATGGTCCAGGCTTCGCCGACTATAGTAAAATATAACAATTCTATACATCAAAGTTACACAATATTTTAAATGGTGTTTTCTCAAAACCGCATTTTTCAAACTGGCCGGAATGATTACTTCAACTGATCTTCGTGAAGTCACTTGAATTTTATATGCAGCTTCAGAACAATATTATCTAGAGAGGTACGTACGGATTTTACGATTAGTTCGAAACTTTTTTTGTTATAAAAAATTTTTAACCTAATTTTGTACCTAAATGTTGTGTTCAAACGTGCGCCATTTTGTTTTAAAGCGGAATTTTCTAATTTCCGTACGTACTTCCCGAGATAATGTTATATAGAATCAATATTTTTTTTGTTTCTATGGCTAAGTGAAAAACTGTGTGCAATATCTTTCCGGCCGTGCAACCCTATCCGCCCGAAGAGGTTTCCTTTGATGTGCTCTAACGCTGCCATTTTTTATTTATTTTTATTTATTGTGAATATTCCTCAAAATATGAACAATAAAAGGCTTGAAAGAGATTTTGTAATTCATTTACTATATTGTAAAAAATATACCTACAAAATCAGCTATTTTTTCTCGCGCAAGAGTGGCATTACCCCTTAAACTGCAAAAATCGGGTACTTTTTTTCACTACTCTCGCGCTCATGTTTACACCGAGTAGCAAAGAATTTTTACAGAAACACAACTTATGTAGAAATGATTCAGGAGTATGACATACTTTATTTAATTTTTTCAATATTTCAAGCAAATGCATTTTGATCCGCAAAAAAATATATTTTATTTCATATTTTTTAGGCATCTTACCAATTCTTAGCAACAATAACAATAACAACCAAGATAAACAAGAAAACAACGACAAACCCATCAAACCAACTGTCAAACGATGGATCGTCGAAAAAACACGCAAGAGTTGTACGAAAAAACTATTAAAAAAACGACTTCCCATCTTAAAATGGTTACCAGATTACAACATTAATTTTGCCATTTCTGACTTGGTGGCAGGAGTGACAGTTGGTTTGACAGTTATCCCTCAAGGCATCGCATATTCGAACGTAGCAGGACTGCCACCACAAATCGGACTATACTCGTCTTTCATGGCCTGTTTTGTTTATACAATCTTTGGCAGTAGCAAAAATTCAGCAATTGGACCAACAGCTATCGCAGCTTTGATGACAAGAGAGAACAACCACGGTTTGGGTGTAGATGGCGCTGTGCTATTATGTTTTTTATCGGGATGTGTGGAACTTCTTATGGGACTGTTGCAATTAGGTAAGTTGGAATTGTCCCCTTAAATAAAAATCATCAGTTTTTATGTAATAAATAATGGCCGGACAAACATGTATATTTTCCAGTGTCGTGCATGGGACACGTGCTGGTGGGGACGCGAGCGGCTAGCCGGTCTGGCTTCGGCTCATGTGGTGTACATAACATCCCAACCTGCTTTGGCGTTGACCGAGTACAGTCGCTTGCCTTGTTTAAATTTCCGCTTCGTCGATAGATAATTTGAGCAGTTTCTTTCAATTGTGTTGTTTCTTGAAATTTTGTGTGAATATCTGTTTTTATTTTCCATTTCGAATTTGTTCTTCTGTTTTATATTTAGAGTTGAATTATTTTTTTATTTTATAGTTGTACTTAGTTTGAAAATCCTGCAATGAATCGTTTGCTAGCTGAGTTTGGCAATACTTTCACGTTCGTTAAGAAAGGGGAAGTGGTTTGCAATTTCTGCTCACGAAATTTAATTATTCGTAGTAAACAATGTCTTCGGGCTCATGTAAAAACAAAAAGGCACATGAAAAATGTATCAGGAACGTCAACTAAAAACTTTTTTGATGATTTATGTGAAACATTTATTTCTGCTAATATACCTTTCACAAAAATTAATAATCCCGTTTTTAAAAATTTACCAAGTAGTATACTGGACGAGATTACGTACAATATTACGTACAAGGGCAATATGACAAAACAATTTCTACAATAAAGTTAAAACTATCCGATAAATATATTTGGGTTTCTGCAGATGAAACTACGGATATGAAGGGTAGATGTGTGGTCAACGTCGTTGTCGGATTGTTGGACCCGCAAGACTTATATAAACCCTATTTAATATCTACTCAGTTTCGCTGTACCGTCAAAGCTGGAGAGATATGTACAATAGTAAATGACGCCATAAAAAAGTAGGAATCACAGACGCTACCAAAGTATTACTGTTTGTTTCTGACGCTGCTGCGATTATGTTAAAAGTTGGAAAATTACTTAAACAACATTTTTCAAATATTCTTCATTTGACATGTTTTGCACACGCTAGCTATTCATAGAATTTGTGAATTTATTCGGGAAGAATTTCCAGACGTGAATACGCTAATAAGAACATGCAAAAAATTTTTGTTGAGAGCTCCTTCCAGATTGTCTCTTCACATGGAAAAGTGCCCTAATCTACCTTTGCCACCACAACCAGTTATTACGAGATGGGGTACATGGTTAGAAGCGGCAATTTTTTATGCAAGAAATTTTGATATCATCAAACCCTTCGTCTTAAATTTGCCTCATGAAGCAGTTAGTATTAAAGATTGCAAAAAAGTACTATCATTACAAGATTTGCATGAACAATTAAAATTTATTGATACAAATTTTGCGCAAGTATTGCCAACCATAAAGTTTCTAGAACAACAAAATGTTGAACTTGCAAGCAGTTTTCAAAGGATTGAATCCCTGTACGAAAGGTTACGAAGCATTGAAGCACCAATCAGTAAAAAATTACAAAAGAAATTGATGCGGTAGTACATAGAAATCCGGATTTTCTTCTAGCACTGCGAGACATACGTTTTTGTCCGGCCACTGGTAATAAAGGTTGCGAACAAGATTTTGACGGAAGCCAATATGTCAGGAACGAATGTCAGCAGGACAACGCAGTTAGCAAGCAAATAATCCTTATTTACTGCGATACATATCCCTTGAATATAATAGCATTCCGACTATTAGTTAATTTTTAGGACCGAAATAAACATGAACAATGTTTTGCGCAGTTCGGCTTCCCTCGCTTGTGGGTTTTGGTGCGAGGCAGTCGAACGAGATGCGAAGTTTTTACGGGATCAGTGAATCCGTTTGAACCCGTGTTTGTAGAATATTGTCGGGTATAATTAATTGTCCATCTAAATTCATTATTTATATTTAACTCGCACTACTATTCAAAAAATCCGAAATTAAATTGTTCTGGTCGTCTCGTACTAATAGTAAATAATCTTCCACTGTCCCAGCTACGTTTCCATTTACCGTTACGATTGACGTAGTGCGCGCTGTACGAAATTTATATCATTCGTATTAAATCGCTTTAAAAATTACTTAAAAATTATTATGCAATTCTGTTTCTACAGTAGCATTAAATAAAATATGACGATTGATTACGTGCATATCCCGATATCGTGCTAATATTCGTTACTGAGATATCCGCTTCGATGAAAATCTTGTTCGCAACCGTTACTACACAAAAACTGAAAAAAACAAATACGCCAATCTATAGAACAGGCTTCTAAATGCAACCTCAACAAAAATTCTTCTCCTATACCGTAATATACTATTTTCTTTTCCTTGTAACTCAAAATTTAAGCAATTAACTGGACTGAACTGAAATGGTTTTTAGGGTTTTTGATCGATTTCATATCTGGGCCAGTCTCAATGGGTTTCACATCAGCTGCTGCGATAATCATAGCCACAACACAAATGAAACACATTCTAGGTTTAAATTTCGATGGTGGAAAGTTCTTTCAGACTTGGGGTTTGATTTTTCAGCATATATCGGAAGCTAAACTTTGGGATGCCATATTAGGAATGACAAGCATGGTTATCATTTTATTTCTTAGGGTTTGTATCATCTTAAGTCAAAATTGGCCGATCTTATAATATACTATTGACGTTTCTTTGTTTTAGAAATTGAAAGACTTCAATGGAAATGATGACAATAAAGATGGAAAACTGTTAGGTAAAATGGTGTGGTTCCTGTGTACATCAAGAAACATAATTGTGGTGGTTTGTAGTGGTATGATGGGGTATGTTTTTGAAAAGCAAGGGATGCAACCATTCACATTGACAGGTTAGTCCCAATTCTCTTTGTTTTTCGAGCAGTAATTTTGATAACTTATGAAGGTACTATGCGAGCAAAAAAAGTCGTACAGCTAATTTTTACATCATGTAAATCTGGCTTGTCAACTTGACAGTTGGTGCATGTTTCATACTTATGATGTCCGGCGGGAGGCGCATTTTTCAATGCCAGTTTAAACCATAAACTGAGTTCAAATATACAAAATCGGCATTAAAACCCCTAGTCCAAGAGATCTTAAAAATAAGTGAGAAATGTATTTATATTAAAAATCAATGATGATGATTAAACAATAAAGATTTTCCCAAATTCAGACTTGTACTGACTTTGGCTGTTTTAGTTGCTAAGCCTAGGCGCCCAGTAGGGATTTTTTATAGCCGCGGATAAAAATTTGCACCACGTATGTGGCCGCAGTTCTTCACAAACCGTGTGTTTCATAACGGCGGATAAAAATTCGCTGTAGGGAAAAAGACAAGTGGCGCCTGGGCTAAGAGCAATAGAAAATTTTCCAAATTTAAAAATGACGTAAATGGACCAGGAAAAATAGAATAGTTAGGGCTAGGGATGTTCGATACGATACGATATTTCTAAGTACCGGTACTTTACATTCCGATACCCGATATTTTGTACCGGTACTATAGCATCCAATACGGTACGATACGATACGTTTTTGGACGATATTGTATCGCGATATTTGTTGTTGCCAACAACTAGCGTACTCTAGCGGCAAACCAATATAAGTTTATTTTACAAGTGACACTGATTACAACGAAGGAATTTGTATTTGTGTTCTTTTACAGTGTCAGTAAATGATCAGGGAAATTCCGACTAAAATTCAACCTAACTTTGGTGTGCAAATCTTTGAGTTCGAAAGTCATTAAATCCGTTAGCCATAGTGCTTTTTACAAGCGAAATACATACAAACATGCCACGTTCGTCGAGTAGGATAAGGAAAGTGTTTATTAAAACAAGTTGGGTGGAAAATGCGAACTTTGTAACACTGACGTTAAAATTGCGGAATTTACGACAAACATGAAAAAAAACACATTCAGCGGGGGCATCCAACATACAGATTAGAAACAAAGAAAACACTGATGGTTCTGTGGGTGGTACCATGGTGAAACAAATAGATCCGTATGTGATAATATAGCAGCGTTTAATATTTTCTTCGGAAAAATACATTCATAATGCATTTATATATTTTGTACAAAATCATAATTAAAAAGCCCATTAATTTCTGGAAAACACTGGTGGTGCCATGGTGAATCAAGTAGTTCCTATATCATGGGTGGTACGATACTTTACATATTCCTATACTTTTAAGGCGAGAGTTGTCCAGTGTTATTTTGACAATTGTTAAATTTTTGCGGTTTCTTGACGTACTTGACATCTGTCATTTGGCATGTATTATGAACATTCTATTGATAATAAATGCACATGCCAACTCTGGCTGAAAATACAGTATAATGAATGATCTCATTTTTCAGCATTGTGAAACATTTGTAATCCTTTTCTACAATAACAAAAAAATAATAGAATTAGATGATAGATATCGGATAATCGGTGCTGCACTTGCATTGCGACCATATAAACTATTTTGTTACGTTTTATGTAGGAGGCAAAAAAAGCAGCCAATAGGACCAATGCAATAGTATATAATACATATGATAGCAAAAGATAATCTACCTTAAGCACTACAGAGAAAGAAAGTTTCAAATATTTAATAAAAACCGCATCATATTTATTCTACTGTACATTATTTTTTTCATATAATTACAATAAAAAACTCTTTGGCCTTTGCAGATTGTTTATTTCTCTAAGTAACTTATACGGCTTTGGATTACTTGACGTAAGTTATAGTTGATCTATTGTGTATGTAATGTTTTTAAATTTTATAATTTATGAGCTTGAGTGATGTAATTATAATTGTAGATTTTAAGCTGATGATGATCTTTGATCGAAACCGGTATCGAAATAAACAATCTGCAAAGGCCAAAGAGGTTTTTTTATTGTAATTATATGAAACTACACCTTTGAATATGGGCTATACTTCAAGTACATTATTTTATTTCAATGTGTGTAGGTATCTGCCGCTACGCAAAGTATTTTTTTTATTCGGAATTACGACTTAAAAAATGTACCGGTACCGATGTACCGGTACTTTGTCCTCCGGTATGGTACAGAACCGGTACATTTGACACGATACAATACGATACGCGATACCGGTACAGCAAGGTGTATCGGAACATCCCTAGTTAGGGCAATTGTTTCAGTTGAAAACGCGATTGCACAGTCAAATAAAAATGACAAACTACCAGAGAAATTTTAAAACTTAAAGCTGTATGTGTTCCTTACAAATAAATATACAGTATATCTCCACGGATTGAGGTACACAGAGGAAACAAATTTTTATTGTGATTGTTTAAAAATGCCAAACTCCTAGTTGTGGGTTATTCCGCAGTAACATGTCACACCCGTCACGCCCGTTTAACGACTATACATAAGCACTGGGGGCTTTCATTATTATTTTGATGGAACATTATAACAAAAAGACGACTCATCTTTTAGAATTGTTGGAGATAGATGTTCAAACTGATAAGTTTTATGAAAAACCTTTTTAAATAGCCGTGACGGTCGTTACCAGCACAGCGATCTCTTGGTTTTGGTAACCTAAAATTAAAAATTCGCAGAATGACCCTAGTGTAAAGTTTCTATTCTAATAAAGTTAATAAATAATTCTAGTTTTTATGTAAAATTTAGGCTAGCTACTATTATATTGATTGTATCATATGTACTAGCTAGAATAAGCATATAAATAAGCCAATAATCTTGTCAAAGACATTAATAACAATAATGGGAGTGCTGGAAATCAAAGTACTACCTGACAATGTCACACAAACATTTTCCTAATTATATGTAGATATTGTGACATCACAAGATGCCAACGTGGTATTTTTATGTACGACTTATTTTGACGCACATATTACGTATTCTACATCTAAATCTTCGTCTTGCTTCAGGTCATGTTAAACCAGGTTTACCAACACTATCTCCACCACCATTCACAACAACAATCAACAACAACACCATAACCTTCACAGAAATGTCAACAACACTAGGCTCAGCAATTCTAGTGGTACCACTGCTCTCAATTCTGGAGAACATTGCCCTAGCTAAAGTTTTCTGTATTACTACCTAGTACAAACCACCAAACCGACTTTACAAAATCAATTTTTCAGCTCAAGGAAAAACTATAGACGCCACACAAGAGATGATAGCTCTTGGTTTGTGCAATATCGCATCTTCCTTTGTATCTTCTATGCCAGTGAGTGGCGCTTTGTCAAGAGGAGCTGTCAACAATGCCAGTGGTGTCAAAACGACATTTGGGGGAGTTTATACAGGTGTTATAGTGTTGGTATCACTGTATATGTTCACACCATACTTTAGGTTTATACCTAAAGCATCTTTAGCTGCTGTTATCATTGCTGCTGTTGTATTTATGGTTGAGCTGCATGTCATAAAACCGATGTGGAGAACTAAAAGTAAGTTGTATTCAGGTTTTACTTCTTGAATAGTACATGTGACCGCGCACGAGAGAATCGCCCTAACTGCCATCTCTCGTTACGATAATATTGACTCCTGTGTTTGAAGGCGTATAACTCTAAAACTACTGAACAGAAAAAAATTAAATAAAGTGTATCATACTCCTGAGTCATTTCCACATAAGTTGTAGGACTGTCTACATTTTTTGCCTCTCGGTGTAAACATGAGCACGACAAACACGAGAGAAGGTTCCCGATTTTTACACTTTTAAATTAACGTTCGTCTTTCCATTTTCTTTCTCGTAAACCGCTTGCCACAAAATTTTCAATTTTTGTTCAGGTTGCATTTAGAGCAGTGTTTCCCAACGTGGGGCCCACGCCCCACAGGGGGGCAATTTGATTGTTCAGGGGGGCAATTCGAAAATGGCACTAGGATTCGTCCAGATATTTAATATAAAAGGAGCGATGGCATCGCTTTTTGAGGAAGCAGAAATAATATATCCAAATTCAACCAAATGTGCAAGCAAACCATTGCTACCATTTCGCTCTTCATATTTAGATGAATGTGGACTTATTGCCATAAATGAATTGCTGAAAAAAAAACAGAAATCGGTTGTATATAACACAACGGGAAAACTTGAGACTGAAGTTAACTAAATTGGAACCTAACATAAAATCTCTTTGCAGCAAGCATCAAACACAAACTTCTTACTATGAAACAAAAAAAAATAAAAATAATAAAAGAAAAAAATAATTACTAATAATTAAAATAATATAGAAAAACTTTCATTAAAATTAATTCGTTCTTATATTTCAATTCTCCATTATACAGGCTGTCCAACTTTCTTCCCCGCAAAACTTCTTTCCAGTTAGCAACAGTCAAACTGAGCAAAAAGTTTTATATGAACTAATTAGTTTTTCAATTCATTAAAAAGTTTGTTGTTTAAAATAATAACGTATTTTAAATGGGTCCAACTTTTTAAGGAATTTTTAAAAAACGAATGAGTTCATATAAAACATTTTACTCAGAATGAATTTTTATTCATTATTATACACTGTATCAATCCAATATTATGTTACTTTATGTATGATAATGCAACATTTCTGATGATAATTCATTCAAATTTCTGATAATGTCTGGTCAATTTAATGTCAAATGGAACGTTTAGCAAAATTAGTAGGTAATGACATTTATTTTCCTTTCGTCGAAAACAACAATAGAGATTTTGTCGCATCATATACAAATATTTTTTTTAGTATACCGGGTAAAATTTTTAAACACCGTCTTTTACTGCATTTTACTCAAAAAAGCAGTGGAGTTGGACGTTTGCAACGACAACATTGAACAGGCAGGACAAATCTAACTGCATTCTTGAGATGATAAATCTTTAAAGATGATAAAGATACTATAGCAATTTTTTTCTTTTCTGTTTTGTTTCACAGATAGTACATACTACACTGGTTAGGCTATAGATTTTTATTGCAAATTTTTAAGTTTTCTTTTTTTTGACTAAAATCGGTATATTTTATCGAATTAAAATTATAACGTTTTGTATTTTAGGCGATAAAATGTTAAAATCAAACATGCCGCCTATACCAAGACCAAATTTGGCAATTGTTTCTCCACAATCTTTAAAAATACCTCAAGTACACAATTAGTCGAAAACGCGCCGATACACCACACAATAATTATTGTTTAAATTGTGAAACTATAGCAACTATTCGATTGAATAGGTCCTTACGCAACTGCGTCCACAAAGAATTTCAATATTTATGCAAATTATACTTGCAAATTTTAGTATTAAAAAAACTAAACTACAAATATAGAATTGCTTTTTGGTCTTACTGGCGTATGATTATTGTGTACTGTAATATATTATAAAAATACATTAAATGTTACTTATAACGATGGGGTGTAGCTTTCAGTGAACGTAACTAGAATACCGTTCTGGGAGAGTTTTAGTCTGTTGGCATTGCAAAATAGTTCAACGGTCTGTGGATAGATGGTGCTGTTTCAAATTGAAAATGTAAAAACAACATAAATAATTTATTTAGATATGACCTAAAGTACACTAAAAATCGGTAATACTGAAAACAAGACGTAACATAAAGAATGCCACTTTGGATTTTTTGTCTTCGTGTTAAATAATATAAATCGTAGCTGTCGTCCTATTTGCATTTGAAGGTCGTTTAAAGTTGTTTTTTTTTTTAATATAAGCTGTAGGAATAATAACTTAAAACTCTGTTATTGTAATCAGCGCAAAATGTCACAAAAAATCTTTAACTTCGAATCAAACTAAATTCAGATAAACGACCTTCAAACTCAGTTAAGTGTCTACGGGTTTTTAAAAATCACAGATGAACTGTAAAATAGTTTCCAATCAAAATGTGTTCAAAACAAAAACCTCGTTGATAGTTTAGTCACAAATCCCCTTTCTTTGGAGCAAAGCTGATACTATATAGTTATACCGTCATTGTAAAGTACAGGCTGTACGACAGCTAAACAATCATACGTTAAAACAAAAATCAGTTAGCATTTTATTAGTATTTTTCTCCATTTCATTTTTGACATTCTTTTTTGCTGCTGAATTTCGTAAATAGTAAACAACACACAATTTTTATTTGTTTCTATATTTATGTAGATAATTATTAATCATATCGACCCATGCAACAAAGACTATCGTAACAAACTAAATGTAGTTACTATAGTCTTCATTGCATGGGTCGATATACCTTCCTACCTCAAGGTGGCAGATTTTATTACATTTAAATTGCACAAAGAATTCTCTTTTCTATATGAAACATCAACATTTAAAACATAAATTGCCCCTCAAGACTGCGTAATAAAATATTGAAATCTTCCAGTTGTGTCGAGCAACAAAAAACAACAAATGATACAATCTCCATTGTATGGCGTTATTTGGAATGGGATGCTGCGTTAAAAGTATGATTAGACGAGTCATTTTACAGAGAGCAAAGGTTATGTAATACAACACAATTTGAGTTACCGTCTAATCGTACTTAAGGATATTTAACACAGACCATCTCTAATCTAAATTTAAATCAGCCGCTAATGACATATCGTGTATTCAGACTAAAGTATACAGAGCTGCTGTCCTTGGAAGGTGTCGTAAAGTTCTATATGGAAATGGAGCACCTTAAACAATATTTAATTAGAAAATATGAAAACCAGTAAAATTGTGTACGTACCTATCAATAAATCCCTAATAAACAAATAATCGATCAATATTCATTTAGAGAGACACTCATAAATAAATCGCTCTTGAAAAAACTGCGTACAATAACGAACATAACCCTATATTGAGAACAATTGAGAGGTAGATAACCTCTTATTGGATTGGTATATTCCGTGGTTGTCATGGTTACGAGAAATTGTATACGGTTCGATATTTGTGGTGGGGTGGATTCTTGCAGCAAATTAAAATATACGGGATAATTCCAGATTTGGTAGTTGTGTCGCCATCTACATCTAGTAAAATGTTGGTCGGAAGCTCTGAAGAAAAGAGCGGCAACTCAACGTTTTGCATGGGGGATACGGGAGCCTTATAATAGCAATTCGTTTTTGACGAAATATTTGAATTGACTAAATATCATGAGTAGGTGTAATTAAATTTGTTTTCGTTTTTTTGCCCAAAGTGTATAATATATTGTCTATTAAATGTTATGAAAACTTACTTCCTCACCAATTTCCTAAAATTTCCTCAAATATTTCTTCCCAAAGCCAATCGTTTAAGTTTCTTCAGTGAACAGCACTATTTTTTAATATTAAAAATTATGTATGTGATACATGGAGGGGGGGGGGGCATGAGATTTTAGAAAGGCTTAGGTGGGGCATGGCACAAAAAAGGTTGGGAAACACTGATTTAGAGCCTCTCTATAGATTGGCGTTTTTTGTTTTCTTCAATTTTTTTGTAATAAAGGTTGCGTACAAGATTTTCATGGAAGCGGATATCTCAGTAACGAATATTAGCACGATATCGGGATATGCACGTAATCAATCGTCATATTTTATTTAATGCGACTGTAGAAAAAGAATTGCATTATAATTTTTAAGGAATTTTTAAAGCGATTTTTATGAATGATATAAATTTCGTTCAGCGCGCACTAGCTCAATCGTAACGGTAAATGGAAACGTAGCTGGGACAGTGGAGATTATTTACTATTAGTTCGATACGATCAGAACAATTTAATTTTGGAATTTTGAATAGTAGTGCGAGTTAAATATAAATAATGAATTTAAATGTACAATTAATTATACCCAACAATTTTTACAAACACGGATTCAAACGGATTCACTGATCGCGTCAAAACTTCGCATCTCGTTCGACTGCCTCGCACCAAAACCCACAAGCCGAGCGAAGCCGAACTGCGCAAAATATTGTTCATGTTTATTTCGGTCTTAAAAATTAACAAATAGTCGGAATGCTATTAAGTTCAAGGGATATGTATCGCAGTAAATAAAGGATTATTTGCATGATAACTGCGTTATACTGCTAATATTTATTACATAAAAACATTCGTTCCTGATATATCGGCTTCTATCAAAATCTTGTTCGCAATCTTTATTACCTCAACTATTAAAATCATACCTTTCTAACATACTTCCGTATAAAGCAAGATAATGCGTACTCAACTCTCAAAAGTATTAAAGCTGGAGTACCACAAGGTAGTGTACTTGACCCAATTCTTTACCTGCTTTACACACATGATCTTCCGCAACCAGATGGTGTTACCGTTGCCACTTTTGCTGATGACACTGCTATCATGGCAGTAGATACAAATGTTGAAGGAGCAACGCTAAAACTGCAGAATGCTGTCAACAATATTAGTGATTGGATGCAACGATGGCTAATTGCATTGAACGAAACCAAATCCGTTCACATAAATTTTACCAATAAGCGAATACAACACGTTCCAGTGAAAATAAATAACACCACCGTACCCTACTCGAACACCGCAAAATACCTCGGTATGACGCTGGACACCAAGCTTCGCTGGAAAGCACACGTTAAAAAGAAACGAGAAGAATTGGGCACAAGATACAAGAAAATATACTGGCTTATTGGTAGGAAGTCGGCTTTGTCGACATATAATAAACTCCTACTTTACAAGCAGATACTTAAACCTGTGTGGACCTATGGTATCCAACTGTGGGGCTGCACTAAGCCAAGCAATATCGCCATCATTCAACGCTTCCAAAATAAGGTGCTAAGAAACATCGTGGGTGCCACCTTGGTATATAAGAAACAGAAATCTCCACAGGGATCTGAAGATGGAATTAGTAACCATCGAAATTGGAAAGTTTGCAGAGAATCATCAGAACAGACTTCTCCAGAATGTTGAGGCAATCCAGCTTCTTGACAATTGTGACCGTGTGCGAAGACTCAAAAGAACTAAACCTTTTGAGTTGGTGAAGTGATGTTAAAAAAGCAGAGCACAGTGTTATGTGAGTGATAGGTGAACAAAGCAGAGCAACGTGCAGTGTGTGAAGTTTAAAGCGTCAGCTTCCAAACTAAATTTAAGTTACACCAATGGGGAACACTTAACATCGAACACTTTTTATACGTAGCAATTTAGGTAATCTAACCTAAATTGCTACGTATAAAAAGTGTTCGATATATAGCTAAATGTTAAAACTAAACTAAACCAATTTTTTTTTACTTTTAACTATTATCAAAATATTCTTTCAGAATCTGACTTGATACCAGCGTTAGCAACATTTGTCTCTTGCCTATTTCTAAGACTTGAACTTGGTATTATTGTTGGGATAGCAATCAACGTGATATTTCTGCTATATGGTTCAGCAAGGCCATATGTAACAGTCGAAAAAATGATTGTACGTAAGATAATATTTTTTTGAGATAGTTTTTGTTGTGTCTATTAACAATATTTCAACATTTTTCAGAGCAGTTCCGGTTATGAATATGTTTCGATAACACCAGATAGAAGTTTGACGTTTCCATCTGTCGAATACGTCCGATCTGTCATTTGGAAAGCGGCATTGAAAGAAAATCTGACAACCATACCGGTTGTCATAGACGCCAAGCATATACAAGTTGCTGATTTTACAACAGCGAATGTAATATTTGTTTATAATATATTTCCTATGGAAAACGTGTCAATTTTATACCGTATGTTCTATTCGTCATTCTCAGGGATGTAAAAGCGTAATTTATCGGGTAAATTACTAAATAAATTACCATAATTAATGGTAATTTCCGGATTTTTAATTACTTAATTCAGCGGAGCCAATAATGCACATTTTAAATCAGAAGCGAATTGCAATTTTTAATTACGTGGTAATTTAAATTTGGAAGTAATAATTTTAATTTCAGCGGTAATTTACTGTAAAAATTAATCACCGTACTTTTAACATCCCTGCATAGAACACATGGTATACAAAAGTTTGACGGTTTTCACAGAAAATATCTACAGTATGTCCCCGGATACAGTTACAAAGAGGAAAACAAATTATTACTGATTTTTCAATTTGTTTTAATCGTTAAAAAAATAAAATCTATAACTGAATCGGTCGGTTCAAAAACACTACAAGTCCAAAAAGTGAGTTCTGAGAAAATTAACAAAATAATTTTGTTGGTGCAATATCTTCAAAAGTATAGCAGTTAATAGACCAATAGACCAAATATAAAGTAGTTCACAAAGAATTAAATGTACTATATATTTTATGATTAACCAACTTTCCTATATATTTTATTTATATTTGATTAAAAGCAGAGCTATGATTAAAACAATCATCACGGACATGTACTGTCTTTGAACTCGACGGAAAAACAGCTTATATTTTTAACAATACTTGTTTATTTAAAGCATTTCAATAATATATTTATTGTGATGTAGGTATATATGATGTAGGATTTGCATGAAACTTATTTCCCGTAATATTTGAAGATTGATAATTAAAAATGTCATGTCAGACTTTTAAAATAAATTCAAAATGGCGGAATATACATGATTAGTCAAAATTACCGGAACATCTTAGTGATTCTTTAACCGTAAAGAATTTCAAAGAAATATTCAAACAAAAGTTTTTTGGTTTTAAACAAGCTATATATTTTCAATAAACGGATGTTCATTTTATTCTGAAAATTTGGTAAACTTTCTTTTTCTAATATGTAGAAAACCCTGTATATTTAAAAAAATTTAATTCTAAGCGTTTGTAAGAATCATTTTTGTATAAAATACATCATCGTTGAGTTATGAGCAATTAACCAATCATTAACGGATAAAAAAATAAAAGAAATCAAGAAAAAATAACTAAACTATGAAATAGCATAATAAATTAAATATTCAAGCTAGCAAATTAAATAAATGTGTACGTATGTGGGAAAATATTCTTAATTTGAAGTCCAGGAATTTTGATTAATTACTTATAACTAAAACATGACAGTATTGTATTTAAAAACAAATGATTGCTATAAAAGAATTAATCCTAGAATTAAAAAATGTATGTTACCAAATTTTCAGAATAAACAATAGTTTGTTTAAACACAAATTTTTTTCTCAGTTGGAGAATTATTTAGGTTTTCGGTAATTTCGTCTATTTTTGATTAATTGATCATAACTCAAAAATAAGGCATTTTATAAAAAATCATACAAAAGATTCTGGAACTAATCTTAGAATTAAAAAATGTAAAGTTATACAGGATGTTCTATTTGATAAAGGGAAGGTTACGAGATATCCAGAATAAAATAAACAGCCTGTATAATAAAAATATATTTAAACGATAGATAGTTTAAAACAAAACAACTTTTACTTGAAATATTTTTTGAAATTGTTTACAGTTGGAAAATTATTTAGGTGTTCTGGTAATTTTAACTAACCCTATACATATATGGCGATATGATAGAGTATGATATAGAGTTTGATGATTATATACATAATAGTATTAAATTTGCTCTTCTACGGTGGTAGTTGGTCCGGAAGTCACGTGGTAGTAAAATTCTAAATTTTCACCAGTTACATACTTGTGGACTTTTTTAATATTATTTATCTTTTTGATATTGATATTCATATTGATTACTTCGGCGTACCTTAACAACGATTTGAATGCAAGTTACGAAGTTGGCGAATGTTTACGACTGATATCAGTAGAAACTGAGTAGAAACGCGTTGCGTGAGCGAGCAAAAAAATCACTGTTCTGGACTTGTTTATTTCGCCCAAGCATTCTCTTTAGGTCTATTCGATAGAATAAATCATAGCGAACATTTTGGCTATTTCAGTTCATAATGGCCAATTTTTGACTTGTACCTTACTTGTACAATTGTAACTCGAACGGGTATATATTGTATAGGGTTTTCCAAATAAAGCTAATTTGTGATTGTTTTTTAGGTGATTAAATCCCTAATCGAGGATTTTACTAAACGTGGCCAACCGTTAGTATTTTTCAATTTGAAGTCGACAATAGTCACAATATTTCAAGGAGTTGAACCTTCCGAGTTTATTTATTGCAGAACGTCTGCAGAATTAAACGAATTACTGAAGCAGTTGCAAAATAAACAATTAAAATTATCGGAAGCTTGCGAAATTATAATGAATACAACTAAAATTTAGATAATAAACTCCTGATTAGTTCGTAAGCATAGTTTTGTATAAAGTTTTGTACATAATATAGATTTTACGACAAATAAATAAATAAATAAAAAACACCTTAGTTTGTATGTTTTTTATTCACATCTAACGTGGATAAACACAATAAATGATCGTAAAACGAACAACTAGCAATCAAGAATTTACTATTTTCTTCAAACTCAGCGACTTTATTCTCATCTAAATGACACCAATCGATACCGTAAACCAAATTTTCGTGTTCTTTGTAACTAGCGATAATATCAACTCTAGTATTTTCAACTTTTAAGACATGAGCCCCTCCAAGCATGCACCCCGCTAATAAATAATTACAATCGAAGGGATCCCATTTTAGCCGCCACAAAGTTCCGGGAAGATGCAGCTCGACAAGCGGGAATTTCAACTTTCGTGAATCCCATAACCTCAAACACGTATCGTAACTCCCCGTGGCAATCAAATGCTCACGTTTTGCGTTCGAATGTATAGACGTCACCCCAGCTTGGTGCACTTTGTTCTTTATTATAGGGTTTTCGTCAATTCTAGTGTCGTATTTAAGAAACAAACAATCGTCTCCACCTAGCAAAAAAATTATCGGAAGTCAAAACAAAATTAAATAAAATTGTATTAACCCTACCGGATAAAAACGTATTTGTATCCCAATAATCATAAGCCGCAATCCAAGCCTCAAATTTATGTCCGGAATACTGCGTAATCTTACGTAGTTTGTCGTTTTCTAAAACTAATCGATGTATGCAACCGTTAGAGTCGCTACAAACAATTTCCGGAGTATTTGACTCATATTTTCCCGTTGACCAATCCAACGATAGTATCAAAGCCTCACGGTCTTCCGTAGCTGAGATTTTACTAACAAATTCTAACCCCGCTTTTTGTAGTTCCACATCGTAATTAAGCTTATAAATCTCTACAGAACGCTCAGCGTTTGCTACCCCGAGAATAGAGGCTCCGTTTATTCGATTATGGCACCATTTCTGGTCTAGAACACCCGCTGTTTCAATCGTTTGAAGTAATTTCAGTCCGTCTTGCTTTGTAACGGAAAATAATAGAATTCTACCTGCTCTACTTGCGTTTTTGTTTTCTGTAACAAATGAATTAGATAACAAATGATGGGTCAATAACAAATGAAGGGTCTTCGATGCTTTTGTTTATGTAGGTACCTTTTGTTTCTTCGATTAATTCATAATTTGCGCACACGAATATGTTTTGATGGGGTGTATGGGGGCACCATTCAACAGAATCTGCGTGCCTAATAGTGTCGTACTTATGGAGAGTCTTCATTTTACTAATAAATGCCGGGAATAAATTTAAAATGTTGAGAAAACCATGATAAAAACATGCAGTCACAACAACTTTGGGATCTGATTAGGTTAGGAATCAGATTGATCAGAAATTCAGCGAAAATCGGTAATAATTTACGTGTTCTACGATTAAAACGCCGTCTCACCTAAAATAAAAAGAATACAAAAGCCAAAATCAATAATTCCAAGCGATCAACCAGTCCACTTTTTAAAATTCCGCGGAATCCGCGTCGCGACATCTATCCACAGTTCTTTGAACTAATCCACCGCAGGAATTTGAACCAATATTTGAATTATTATTTATTTCGCTTATTATAAGTTTCTATTAGTTTGTATTGGTAATTTTAACCTAACATTGTCGTAACTTCCATAAATAATGCTAATTTTGAATCAATTTTGGTATAAATTGAAATTGACTTGAAAGATTATTTTCTATTAAACGATGCTTCTATACGACGCGAATTCTATCGAGTGATATTCAAACAAATCACAGCAATGGAGGGAGTTGTTTGACAAACAACAATTTTGGCACGTTGGTTCGTTTAAACAAATTCGCACCTTCTAATTTCCAAAATATCCAAAACAGCGGTAAACTAACCTAAAAAAATCCCGATTTGTCAACCATAGTATGACCAAAGCATCCTAGATTCACCAGGTGGGTTAGAAAACACAATTTTAGGTTAAAAAATGTAAACAATCCGAATGTATTTCTTCCAGGATATACAAGAATAAACGAAATAGCAATGGAAATGGAAGAAAATAAGGAGTTTTTACCGGAACAAGACGATCTGCAAGCTGTTGAAGGTGGTGTTGACCCTAGTAAGGCCCCCGAAGAGGGTTTACCGATGGAATTCGACGACAGTCAAGAACCAGCAGCGGAACAGAACGATGAAAATCAAGCCGAAACATCAATGGATATCGATAAATCCCTCGACAACGAGGAGAAACTACCTACCGAAAAAAAAAGTGAGGTTACGCCGGAGGAAACAAACGAATCCGAGCCGGAAAGCAACGTAATGGAGCCGGAATCGGAACCGGAAATCAAAAAAGAGATCGACGAGGAACCGCCGGTGGTCCGCAGCGAGGGATTTGCCCACATCGAGATGAACAACGAGAATATCGCGGAAACGAACGACGTAAAACCGGCGATACACCCGAAACAAGAAATGATGGAGAACGCGTTATCCGCGTTGGCGTCGGCCGCGATGGACCATATGAAGGAATCGGAGTCGGGCCCCACGGTGGGGCCCCCGGAGCCCTCAAAGTGGGGCCCCGCGGTGGGGCCCCCCGAGCCCCCGAAGGACCCCAAGGAGATCTGGCACACCGTCGGGTTTATAAAATCAACCAGCTTCAACGTCCAAAATTATTTTTACATGGACGAGCCGAAGTTGGATTTCACCGACGATAAAGAACCGGATATTATGAACTTTACGAAGATCCCGCTCGAGCCTGGGACTGCGTATAAGTTCCGGGTTGCCGCTGTTAATTCCGTTGGTCGTAGCGATTGGAGTGACGTTTCTGCGTTTAAAACTTGCGTGCCTGGATTTCCGAGTGCCCCCTCGGCGATTAAGATTGCTAAGTCGGCTGATGGGGCTCATATTTCGTGGGAGCCCCCCAAGGGGCAGATTACGGAGTATTCGGTTTATCTTGCGGTGAAAAATGCGAAGGAGAATTTGGCTACGGCTTCGATGGCTTTCGTACGTGTCTACGCGGGGCCTAGTAATTCTTGCGTGGTGCCCCATTCGTCGTTGGCCACGGCTCATGTCGATACAACGACAAAATCGGCTATTATCTTCCGAATTGCCGCGAGAAATGAAAAGGGGTACGGGCCTGCGACACAGGTTAGGTGGTTGCAAGAATCTATGAATAAACCGGTTAAAAGACCTACGGAGGACGCACAGGCAAATTTGAAGAAAACCAAGACAGACTAGGTTTTAAGTTCGACTAATTTTAATTATATTATTTTATAAATATTATTATTATTAGTGATTTGAAAGAGTTTTATTTATGAGATAAGTGGTCCTTGTAGTATTGTCAAACTTCTTTGTTTCTTGTTGTATCTTTCTGTCAAAGAATAAGTGTCCGAGTTCTTGAAAGGTTGGATTTGTTTTTAGCGGAAATTGTAAAAAAGGAAAGTTTTATATCTCGAGATGTTTCGTTAGGATATTTACCGTTTTTTAATGTAAGTAATGCAGTGTCTTGTACTTTTTAGATAGTTTTGAATAAATGATAGTACACTTCTAACTAAATTAGATTTTTTTTATGTATGGAATCCTCTAATAATGTTGTGGTATCAATATGAAAATTAAAAAAATCTGATGTGGTTGCCAGCACATACGACTTTATCATACTATATATAAAATTAATAGTTTAACTGCATGAGATTCTATTTGATCGAGATCGGTCGTAGCTGCAATAAAATAAAACTAGTTAGCCAGGATTTGACAGATCTTTTGATACTATTGACAGTAGGTATTGTCAAACAATCAGCGTTTGACACTACCTACTGTCATTAGAATGAAAATATCTGTCAAATCCTGGCTAACTAGTTTTAAACTAATGCAAACACGACAGGTCTCGATCAAATAGAATTTGCTCACGCAGCTAAACTATTAATTTTACCAAAAAATGTCCTAGATAAATTATAGAAAATTTCCTCTAGTTTAATTTATTATTTAACTATTTGACGAAATTACAGAAATAGCGGCTCATTTGCAAAATCCTTGAAAAAGGCTTTTCAGCTCTAAGTTTGGTCATGAAACTTCTAAATATGAAGTTTCGTCCCGATACCTTTAGTAGTTTCTCCGAAATCGTCGCCACAAAAACGGGTACACATACACAGACATTTTTTTTGTACCTTGGTCAAAAATGTTCAGGGTACCCAATAGGACAGATTTCGCTAAAATCTCCAAATTTTTTGTTTGGCAGGATTACAATACTTTATAATACTATGTATGATAAAGTAATAAAAAAAAAACTACTAAAAAGTCTACATAATGGTTAATACTAAAACCATTTACAGATTAGGGACGATGGTAGTTATTATTATTATTATAACTATTAATTATACAATGTCCTCATATCGAGTTACAAAGATGACAAGTTTTTGGAAACAGATTCTATATTAACCATAAGGAAGCAGATAAAGAAACTGAATAAAGATAACGTCAACATTTTAAAACAGGAAACGTGTGGTGCGCTATAACATATCACTCGGTAATTAGGCCATATGTCTTCGTTGAAAATCAAGTTACAAAATTATTTTAATGAAATACTTGAGGAATTGCTTGTAAATTTTATACAGTCAACGTACATACGCACTTAGTTCTGATCTGACAATAATAGATTTTTATTTTTGGGGACGATCTAAACAAATTGTTAACAGTGAACCATTACAAGACGATTCAGAAATATAAAAATTAAGAATCATTAATACGATAGAATCTCCACCACAAGCGGAAATTCGAAATTCTTATAAAGAATTTAGAACTCATCTTCAAATGCGATTAGTTTAAATAGTTGATTTGATCACTTACAAACAGTGGCGTGTTATACCATGGGCATTTGCCTAAGCCCCCAAACAAGTATTTTGGAAACTCGTTTCTGTGATAGACAACCACACCATGCCAATCCTCATTACCGTTGCAAGCACATCTCAGCGAGGCCCCAACTAATTTTTAACAAATTCACTACCGTGGCTAGGATAATGAATTTTTTTTGCGCTCCTGCCATGCCAGTTGGGGACCAAATCTTAATCTTTTATAAACTATAAATTAATTAATTAATAAATTAACGTAGTAAGAATATCGAATTTGAACTTTAGCATAGTCCTAAAGGCAGTTTTAGCAGACCCTAGACAATTTTGAAGAAGAGAAAATACTGTATGAATACAGTTTGTATAAAAGGTAATGTAACTAGTCAATATATTTCTTTCTAAAAAGTTGACAAGGAAAAGATTCCAATAAAAGTGTTAGGAAATTGCTTAAGCTACAAATGTTAAATACTTAGGTCGAGGTATTGACGTGGTAGAAATCGTTTTAAAATTTTGTAATTGCTTTCTTGTAACATGTAATCATTTTGTATCATTTAAACGACTGACCTCAGGGACTTTTGAACAGGAAAAATATGCAGGGTGCTATATTTAAATAAAATGAATTTGTCTGATTCTTACAAATGCATAATCCTGTATATTCAAAAGTCATTCAATTTTGTAGCTTGAGTCATTTTCTAAATTTTTTATTTGGTTTCTTTCCTCTAAACTTTCAGGACCAGATATTGACACGTTACGTTTCTTCTTGTTACCGTAAACTTGGGTGACTTTGGCCGCCCTGGGTGACTTTGGCCACTATTCGAAAATTTATTTATATTGTTTAGATCTTTGTTAATATTTCAAACATTGCGAGTATTTTTTGTTATTTATATTTTAGATACTATATTGAATACAAAGGTGGTTAATGTAAGTTAGATGATAATTTATTTTTTTTGTGGCAGTGTTCAGAAGATGGCTTTGAAAATTCACCAATTTTGTTACTATGAACAACTTTGATTGTGTTGAGTAATCTATCAGCATCTATGATTTGCCGCCGATAACATTAGTCGTGTGGTTTGTTAGGAATAACTTTTAGCAATACCGCGTAGTTAAAGTGCTCGGCGTAGTCAATCGAGGAAAGTAAAGTCGGGCATTCTCAGTGGAAATGACCATCAAATGATGACATTTCTGTGGTATGACAAAGATGACATTTTACAAGCAATAAAAACACCTGTCCCGTCCAAACGAGGTTTCTTCATTATACCAGAAGTACAAAATTATGTCTAGCTATACCGGGTGATTCAATTTCGAGACTTATTAGATCTCGCTTATTAGTGGAGATAGAGGCTATGTTTAAATTTGGCAAAGTTTCGTATTTTTGTGCTGAACAATTATCTGAAAAGAAATTTTAGCTATCATTTTTCATTTTAAAGATATCCGCAAAAAACTGAAATGTTAAGATATTGTTTTTAATTTTTTATTCAAAACCAAACGTAGCTAGACATTTGAAACAAAAACATTCTACAGCGACTTTTTAACAAGGAATGCAGTGTTATTTTTTAATTTGAAATAACATCAAAGATGGCGGCGTAATCATGGCCAACTTTTGTTTTTCTTATGAGCGCCATATTGAATTTTGGCATTTTCCGATAGTCGTGTTTTTTCTCATTTCCGCAATGTATTACATGTTAGCATTATTTTTTAAAATAGTCATAAAATAGTTTTGTCATGATCTTATTGCTGATTTTAACATATTTTGTTCTTGAACACTTTTAAAACATATTTGGTGGCCAAACTCGAGCATACACTAGCTTATCGTTTCATTGGCATGATAAACAGTAGTATGGCCAAAGTGACCCAATAATGAATTCTGACTTTGGCCACCCATATATATATTCATAAAAGAAGTATATCCTGACGTTGGAAATATTAGTGTTTTGAGATTTTTGAAGTACTATCAAAGACCCAAAAAATAGCACAAGTATGAGTAATTATATCTAACCTGTTAAAAGTTACCAGACTTCAAATTTCAAAAGTAGACTAAAGTCACCCAAGTTTACGGTAACTTTTTGATGATATGGAATCGGAATCTTATGCGTTAACTAAGAATAAAGATTATGAAACTGACAATGTTAGCAAAAGAAAGAGTAAATTACAGTTTATTAAAAGAAACATCTCCAAAAGACTATGAAAACTGCATTACAAATTTAATAAGTACATATCCAGAGGACAATGGTGTATTTAAGGATGAACTATCGCAGTGTTTGCAATATGCAAAATATTAAAAAAGCTGTTCAAGCAGGAATATATCTAGATTCCCTAATGTGAGAAATTATTTATTTTTATTTGTTAAGAATACCCATTTATTAATTAAGATAATATATTTTATTCGTTACAAATTTTGATTTTTAAATTATTAAGGTATTTATTTGCTATTTTGTAGTTCTTAAAAATATTCATTTGTTGCTGTAAATAACGATGTAGGCACTTATATTAAATATCGTTGCAAAAAGTAAAATCCCTTACTTATTATTTATGACTTTATTTAGTATTAGTACATATTATTTTTGAATAAAAAATCATATAACAATATTTAACTCAATTATTTAGTCGTATTTTAATATGATATACAGGGTGAGTTATTTGTATCCCGGCAATCGATAGTTACCAAATCATTTGAGAAAGAAAAAAATGTTTTATACAAAAGTTGTTTGACTCATTAGTTTCTATGACGTAAAATTATTTTCAGTTGCACAGGATGTTGCATTTAGGTGTGACGGAAAGTATGTAATATTTTTTAAATGGAACGCCCGGTATATCATACGATATTATGAATACTAAGGAAGTTGTCTTTCCAACTGTCTAAGTTGTACCTGTGTAAAGCAAATAGTTTCTGAGATATACAAATTGTTTGTCAAAATATCGGCAATTGCAGGCCTTTTTTTAAAACTACGTAAATACGACACTTTTTAAGATATTGTCCTAAACATTTTGTCACATAATAACTAAAGCCATAGCTAGATGCTGATGTCATGAAAAGATAGATGCCCTATACAGGTGATCGTAGCACGCAGTAGTTTTTAAACGGCTTTTTCTTGAGATTTTTAAATGGAACATTATTTGCTAATTGAAATGTTCCTAAAGTTCTTTTTAATTTATATTCACAATATCGTATATCTATTTTTAATAATTTTTGTGATATTTGAAATTTAAAGAGTAGTATGCTAATTACTCTTTTAATATTGCTCCTGTATACAGTGTGTTGGGTAGCATGATGTAAAATATTTAAAAGGTTATAGAAGAAGCCATTTAGAACCTATTTAACTAGATTTGTTCATATAAAAAGTATTACGGTTATCAAGGTATTACACAATTTTATAAGTATGTTTTGCAATTTTTACAAACGTACAGCGAGCGAACCTGAAAACCTAGTAACTTCAGTTGGGCTCCGAAGTAAACCAGAAACAGTTTAATTTTAGGGGGACTATAGTGAAAAATTGTTCGCTTGTGTGAAAATTGTGCGAAGACGTTTCATTGTACTAGTATGTGCGCTCATACACAAAAACAAACAGAAACGCTAAAACCTGTCTTGATAAGCTACGTTTGAGAACTGATTTGTATTCAGTACAAAAAACAACCAACAGACAATTCAAAATTTTGATAATATGAATGACAGTATGAGTAATATTGATAACGTGAATGGAAAGTGGGTTATTTGGAACTGCTTTTAATAGATTTTTTTTTGCTATGAACAAAAATCTGAATCTAAAGATGCCTATCAGCTTGTTTTTGTTGCATATTTGGTTTTTGTGTGTGAGCACATAAATCACATCAAAGAACAACACTTAGAAGTCAATAAATTTTCACGATAGTTACCCTAAGAGTACAGGGTTTAGGGTTTACTTTAGCAGTAATTTGAAATTTTTAAATCGCGTGTTCGGTTGCCACACGATAGACAGCAAAATATACTTACAAAATTTCATATAAAATTTTTAATGTTGATAACGGTATACCTTTGTATAAGGATAAATCTGGTTAAATCATTTCTAAATTACCTCTTTTATCACCACTTAAAGACTACATTAAACTACCAAATACCTTATTCACAGCAATATTAAAATTTACAATTGCATTATATTTTCGTTAAATTGCAAATATCACAAAAAATAGTAACATTTGGTGTATGACATACTAGATGTAAATTATATTAACACATGTAAACACATATTATACAGAGTGTTCCATTTAAAAAACTCCAGAAAAAGCTATTTGAAAAATATCAAAATTTATTAAGTTTAATGAACATCCTGGCTTTGACTATCATCTCACATAGTTTAAAGGCAAAATCGGCAAAAATGTCATTTTTACATAGTTTTTAATAAAATCCTGCAAGATATTTTTGAAAAACAGTTGAATATCTCTTGAACTATTAACGCTGTGACTTAGCAACATACACGGTTGAATAAACAAATTTAGTAGTGTTCATAATACCGGGTCATTATAAATGATTGTAGTAGAAGTAGGCCATGATATCAAATGTAAAGATTTCTGGTTGCCGCTCTATATGAATTGAATACCACTGTTTTACAAGTAAAAGTTAATCGGCTTAGATAACCTGTTTCGAGTTTGACAATTGTTTGAGTATAGCGGCAAAAATGTATTAACATGGGCATGGCCTACTTCGACTACAATCATTACTACAATCATTCATGACCCTGTATAATAAAATACAGGTACAGACGTTCCATTTAAAAAAAATGTATATACTTTCCGTTACACCTAAATGCAACACTCTGTATAAATGAAAATAATTTTACGTTATAGAAAATGGCAAGTCAACGATTTATTAACTATCGATACTAATAACTCACCGTGTATAAAAAAGTAAACAGGAAGAGACTAAAATAGCGGAACAAAACTATAACTCCTAACCAAAAAACGAATAAATAAATTCACTCTTCAACGTCAATCTTCATCTTGCGAAACATTTTGTTTACTGCATTAGCGCTTTTAATGCAGCAATAACCTAACTTTTTGCACTTTTCGCACAGATCTTGTCGATGCGCTTTACGTGGGTCAGATTTGTCTGCACCCCTCGGTTTATCCAAGGGCCTCTGCAAAGTAAAAAAAAACGAATTTTAGCCAAATTAGGATAGAAAACTTCCATTTTTCACTTGCCTGTTGATGTGGATAAACGTTGATCATACAGGTTTTACATTCTTGACCCATATTGGCCCACGAATATGCAGACGACCACGTTTTCTTACATTCTGAACACTTGTACTGTCCAAAACCCCGTCTCTTGCCTTGGTATGGCGTCAATTTTGGCGTTTCCTCCTGTTTTTCCTATAAAAATAGAACGTTATATCAAGTAAATTAATTTTTGAAATAATCTAAACTCCGTAAGAAGTTTTGGAATACGTTTTTTAAGCTGCACAGCGGCATTGTTTATAGAAAAATGAGGCCAATACATTCAAGAGAGGTCATGCCAATTCTGCATAACAAAAAAAAAGCATTTACTTACCTTTAAAGAAATAAAAAGCAACTTACCTCTTTCGAAATGTCTTTGGAATTTGCTTTTGTGTCCTCGGACTTAGCTTTAGTTTCTTTTTTCTTTGCTCTTCGTCCCATTTTACGTTTATCTACTATGTTTAACGTAAATATATTCACTTCACTTGCTCCACCAGTTATTTGTTACAAGTGCAAGCAACTGGAAAGGTTACTGTATTGTTTTACTCACTTTACTGGTTCAAAAGAACGAGACGGAACAACATGTGACGTACAAGATTTTCAGAACCTGTACTTCCCCGGTTTTGTCTGCAGTGTTGCACGGTTTATAATAAACTGAGACGAAAATATAATACCAACATGATATGGGAAATAACAAACAATTGATTGCGCTGATTAGATTATACAGTCAAACAATCAAAGTACATACTGCATGTTATATGCAATGTTATTCATATAGAGGTTGATTATTTTACGGTAGTACACATGGAGTTAATTGCGAATACCATATGGAATTCAGGGATTATTTCTAACGTACAGCTGGACACAAATTGTGCAGTGGGAATCTCAAATTTCTGCAGTAAACAAATGAATCGGTCGGTTCGAAAACACTACAAGTCCAAAAAGTGACTTAATAATAATGAATTAAATGTATTACTTATTTTATTTATATTTGCATTAAAAGCAGGGCTATGATTAAAACAATCATCATGGACATGTACTGTTTTTGAACTCCACGGAAAAACAGCGTACATTTATAACAATATTTGTTTATTTAAAGCATTTAAATAATATTTTTATTGTGATGTAGGTATGTATAGTGTTTTTGGCGTCAACAATAAATTCCTTATTCATTTCATATTATTATATTTTCCGAAACGCGTTAGTAATGCTGCAAAAACAAACATGTGCATACTTCGTAAAAGGATATTAATTCCTTGTCGAAATTGAAATATAGAAAGACAAGAAAAATTTATTTTTCTGTGGAGCATTGATGGTATGAGTATGTTTTCGTCAAATATTCGAGCAACATTCGGCGTAGTTATTTTACAGCCATAATAGCACACGTTTTTGTCCAGCCGGCCGGTCCGCTTCGAGAATTTGAAACGTGTTTTCTTAGTGCACATGTACCTACGATGTTTCGAATCGAAATAACATTTTTATACTCTAGGAATTTTTAAGCGTTGACTTATTTATAAAATATAAATCTCAGTTTAATTTGCTTAGACGAATAATATACTGGGTAGTAAAACAACTTAACATTTTTTTTATTTCTGTAACGAATTAAATTGAAAATTCTAAAACTTCTAGTACTGTTGTTGGACTAAAATTCTTTGTTTTTTTTTTAATTAAGGATTATATTATCTAAATAGACACCAGATCTAACGATGCTAACTTAACAAAACCGGATACCCAAAGAATTTTTAAATGAATATTTACAAACAAAAACTTATTTGTTAATTTAGCAAACGAATCGGTCGGTTCGAAAACACTACAAATCCAAAATGTGAGTTCTGAGAAAATTAAAAAAATAATTTTGTTGATGCAATATCTTGAAAAGTATAGCAGTTAGCTATTTTGTGCCAATAGACAAAATATAAAGTAGTTCACAGAGAAATGTAGGTAGGTAATACCTATTTTATTTATATTTGATTAAAAGCAGAGCTATGATTAAAACAATCATCATGGACATGTACTGTCTTTGAACTCGACGGAAAAACATCTTATATTTTTAACAATACTTGTTTATTTAAAACATTTAAATAATATTTTTATTGTGATGTAGGTGTATATATGATGTAGGATTTGCATGAAACTTATTTCCCGTAATATTTGAAGATTGATCATTAAAAATGTCATGTCAGATTTTTAAAATAAATTCAAAATGGCGGATTATACATTATTAGTCAAAATTACCGGAACACCTTAGTGATTCTTTAACGGTAAAGAATTTCAAAGAAAAATTCAAACAAAAGTTTTTTTGTTTTAAACAAGCTATATAATTTCAATATACGGATGTTCATTTTATTCTGAAAATTTGGTAAACTTTTCTTTTTCTAATAGAACATACTGTATATGTAAAAAAAATTAATTCTAAGCGTTTGTAAGAATCATTTTTTTATAAAATACATCATCTTTGAGCTATGAGCAATTAACCGATCATTAACGGAGAAAAAAATAAAAAAATCAAGAAACAATAACTAAACTATGAAATAGCATAATAAATTAAATATTCAAGCTGGCAAATTAAATAAATGTGTATGTATGTGGGAAAATATTCTTAATTTGAAATCCAGGAATTTTGATTAATTGCTTACAACTAAAAAATGACAGTATTGTATTTAAAAAAAATCTGATGTGGCCAGGCACATGACTTTATCATACTATATATAAAATTAATAGTTTAGCTGCATGAGATTCTATTTGATCGAGATCGGCTATGTCTGCATAAAAATAAAACTAGTAGAACTAGACAAATATCTCGATTAAAGCTGCGTTCGGATATTGTACTCCATTGACAGCGGGTACACCGTCCAAATGACACTTACCTGTTATTGGGTGTAAAAAGTGTAACGGTGTTCAATATCCGAACGCAGCCTATATTGACAGTAGCATTTTCAAGACATTAGCGTTTGACACTAGCTACTGTCATTAGAATCAAAATAATCTGACATATCCTGGCTACTAGTTTTAAAGCAGTACGCCCGATCTCGATGAAATAGAATTTGCTCATGCGGCTAAACTATAAACTCTACCAAAAAATTTCATATACATAAATTATGGAAAATTTCCTCTCCTTTAATTTATTATTTAACTATTTTGACGACATTACATAAATAGCGGCTCATTTGCAAAATCTTCGAAAAATGCTATGAGTAAACCACCAGTTCCTTTGGACCCTTTTCAACAGAAAACTTTTCAGCTCTAAGTTTGGTTATAAAACTTCTAAATATGAAGTTTCGTCCCGATACCATTAGTAGTTTCTCCGGAATCGTCTCCACAAAAACGGGTACACACACATACACACACACACACACACACACACACAGACATTTTTTTGTACCTTGGTCAAAAATGTTCAGGGGACCCAAAAAGACATATTTCCGCTAAAATCTCAAAAATTTTTTTTGGCATGATTACAATACTTTACATACTGCGTATGATAAAGTAAAAATGATTTTTATAAAAGAAATAAACCTAGAATTAAAAAATGTATGTTACCAAATTTCCAGAATAAACAATAGTTTGTTTAAACACAACTTTTTTTCTCAGTTGGAAAATTATTTAGGTTTTCGGTAATTCCGTCTATTTTTGATTAATTGATCATAAATCATGAATAAGGCATTTTATAAAAAATCATACAAAAGATTCTTGAATTAATCTTAGAATTAAAAAATGTAAAGTTATACAGGATGTTCTATTTGAAAAGGGGAAGGTTACGAAATATCCTGAATAAAATGAATACCTTGTATAATAAAAATATATTTAAACGATAGATAGTTTAAAAAACAACAACTATGACTTGAAAATTTTTTTGAAATTGTTTACAGTTGAAAAATTATTTAGGTGTTCCGGTAATTTTGACTAACTGTATACAAATATGACGATATGATAGAGTATGATATAGAGTTTGATGATTATATACATAATAGTATTAAATTTCCTCTTCTACGGTGGTAGTCGGTCCGGAAGTCACGTGGTAGTAAAATTCTAAATTTTAACCAGTTACATACTTGTGGACTTTTTTAATATCATTTATCTTTTTGATATTGATATTCATATTGATTACTTCGGCGTACCTTAATAACGATTTGAATGCAAATTACGAAGTTGGCGAATGTTTACGACTGATATCAGTAGAAACTGAGTAGAAACGCGTTGCATGAGCGAGCAAAAAAGCACTGCTCTGGACTTGTTTATTTCGCCCAAGCATTCTCTTTAGGTCTATTCGATAGAATAAATCATAGCGAACATTTTGGCTATTTCAGTTCAAAATGACCAATTTTGAACTTGGATTATTATTCAGCACAAAATAATCATTTAAGCATTTATGTCAGACTATTGAGCATAAAATATTACTCATCCACTTGAAACTTGATCAGAGAAAATATTTCAAACAAAACTATCTCTATTGTTTATGTAGCGTCATAGTTATCAATAGTAACTTTATCTTTTAACACAACAACATGAACACAAAGGTTTCATATACAATCACCATAAATGTGCAATTTATTATCTCCAAATCAGTACACAATAATGTTATTTAGTAGGAACTTTTTTATGTGAAATAAGTCGATTACAAAAATTTAAACGTTTATGAGGTGTTTCAATAAAAAAAATCGATATTCTTAGAAACGTTGTTCGAATATTAAGAACTCCCTGTATACAAACTAATGGTCCTAATTGATAGAATAATTCTATCCATTAAAATAGAATTTAATAATAATAAATCTCTTCAAATAAATTGCTAGTAGTTCAGAAATAATTTGCTGATCTTGGTAAAAGATGCTGTTTTTTAGACAAAATGTAAAAATCTGATTTGGCCCGGCACGTGACTTTATCATACTACATATATATAAAATTAATAGTCGGTCGTATCTGTATTAAAATAAACTTAGTTAGATGACAGATGTATCGATTCTATTTACAGTAGGTATTGTCACAACATCAGCGTTTGACACTTCCTAATGTCATTAGAATGAAAATATCTATCAAATCAAGAATGAAATAATTTTTATTTTATTTTTGGTTTCTACGTATCAAAATACATCATTTTTGATAAGGTTTCCCTATACCCAATTATCACCATTTTTGAGTTTTTTTGATTTTACTACTTTTTTGGCAATTTTCGCGGTTACATTTAAAACTGAATATCTCGGTTATTATTAAAACTAGAAGTTTCATGATTGTTGGCCCAAAACTAGAAACATAACCAAATAAGACTATGTTTAGTTCATCATGATATCTTATACAGGGTGTTCAAAATTTACCACACAATAATTGACTTTTCAAACGTAAAAACTCACTTTTTTCAAATGGAACACCTGTATACCGACACGCCATTCGATAGGAAATCTTATTCCCTATCAATCAATATTAGGGTTCCCCATATCTATCTTTAATCGTTTTTGAGATATTGTTAGTATAAAAGAATGCAAACTAAATGCAAAACGATTTATTCTTCATTTATAGAGAATGTAACAACTTTGGAACAGCAGGAAAACAGAAAAATATTGAAAAGGTTTGTTAAAATTAAAATAATATCTTTGGGATATCTAACTTAAATTAAAACTTAATTATTTTGTTCGAAATGCTGCCCGTTCTGCTCCAAGCATTTTAAAACTCTTCGCTGTACTTCTGTCATCGTCGCTCTTCCAAAATTTTGTTACATTCTCCATGAATGAAGAATAAATTCAAAATATCACTCTTTGAATAACCGTCAGCGTTTTCCATATCATAACTAATAACCACGTACAACTAACAGTCTACACAATTATTAGCGATAGATGAACAACAATACAAACAAACATATCTGTCAAATCTAAAGACCTATAAAAATTAAGGTAGAAGTGCATTAGCAGCGACCACCATCGGGCGTACACGATAAATCCCGAGCACTGCAAATGTGCCAAAAATGACATGAAAAGTATGAAAATATCTGTATTCAAATACATTTTATGATTTAAATACTGCTGATAGAAATGCCAATTTATAAAAATGATGTTGTGAAAGGTTATCGATAATGAAATACTTCATCTGCCAAAATATGAAGACCTCCTTCAAAATGGATTTGAAGAAAAGGTGACAAAAATTATTAAAGATAGATATAGGAAATCCTAATATTTATTGATTGATAGGGAATGATTTCCTATCGAATGGCGTATCGGTATACAGGATGTTCCATTTGAAAAAAATGAGTTTTTTGCGTTTTAAAATTCAATTATGTGTTGTAAATTATGAACACCCTGTACAAGATATCATGACGAACTAAATATCGTCTTATTTGGTTATGTACCTAGTTTTGGACCACCAATCATAAATCTTCCAGTTTCAATAATAGCCAAAATATTGAATTTTAAACGTAACCGTGAAAGTCATCAAAATATAGTAAAATAAAAAAAAAATCAAAAATGGTGATATTTAGGTAAAGGGAAACCTTATCAAAAATGATGTATTTTGTTACGTAGAAACCAAAAATAAAATGAAAATTATATCATTCAATTTAAAATAACAAAGTTGATATCGACTTCCGGTGACCGGACGTGACAGTTAACTATGGGAATATTTTAGCTGAAGAGCACAAATCGAGTAAATTCTAATTCCAAAATTTCAAGCTTCCCGAAATAGTAGAATATGAGAAACTTCTAATGTACCAGTTCCGTGAGACACCCGGTATAGGTAGTATGATAAAGTTATGTGCCTGGCCACATCAGATTAGGTTACCGCAGATATAGAATCTTTAAAATCCTACCTTATAGCGTCTTCATCGCCTCCATCGATGGTAGACATCTCCTTGAACCTACCTTTGGATGTCTTCCTGTCTTCTTGTCATTCCTAGAAGCTTCCTTTGGGTTGAAGTCTTCCCTACGTCTAGTTCCTCCTTCCCTATGTCCCGCTCTTCAATTGACCTTCTTGCTTGACCATCTTTGGCTGCTTCCAACATTAAACGGTCATCTGACCATCGCGTACAACTAGTGGTCAACCTGTAACAAAATAACAACCACTGTATATTTAAAATAAACTACGAATTCAAACTAAAATAACAGCAGATTTGTAAATGATTTGAAACGCGTGTTATGTTGTTAATATTTTAAATATTTCAAAAACTGCGATAGTTCATTCTTAAATACGCCATCATCAATATATACGTCAGTTTTGTTGAGTGTTCTTCCACACACCGATCGATATATTCTTGTTGCAATAATAGAATAATAATACATCAATACATCATACAAAATCAAGCCTAAAACGCCTGCATTCCAACAAGATCAACAGCGTATACGCAATAGAATAACATCTTACCTTATACCGGCAATTTGTCTCTTCAAAATCGACGAAAACCGAACAAAGAGTCAACGGGAACAGCATTAGTACCGAATGTCACACTTTTATCACGTTTTTTAAAGCAATACACCGGTAGTTTTGATAGCAAACACAGAGAGACGCGTTAAAATTGGAAGACGCTAACATTTTATTACGTCACGGGGTCTACAAACGGTTTAGCACGGACGAAAACAAAATCACGCATGGACTGGTAATGTACATTGGCACAGCATAGTAGGGAGGTCATATTATTAGTGCGATGCTTGGATAAAAGGTGAAGCCAGGTACCTGTTGGGTATTGGGTATTATTTTGAATTAATGTACATATGTATTATTGGAGTTATAGTTTTACTAATGCTGATTCTATGCGTCGTGTTTGAATCAACCATTGTTTATAATATATAATTTCGAATTTTAATGAATCGTTTGTGTGTTATGTTATCAAATATGTATACAGTGTGTCTCACGGACCTGGTACATTAGAAGTTTCTCATGTTCTACCATTTCTGGAAACTTCAAATTTTGGAATTAGAACTTACTCGATCTGAGCTCTGCAGCTAAAATATTCTCAAGTTAACTGTCACGTCCGGTCACCGGAAGTCGGTCTCAACGGTGTTATTTTAAATGGAGTGATATAATTTTAATTTTATATTTGGTTTCTATCTACCAAAATACATCCTTTTTAATAAGGGTTCCCTATACCCAAATATCACCATTTTTGAGTTTTTTTGATTTTACTAATTTTTGGTGATTTTCGGGGTTGCGTTTAAAATTGAATACCTCGGTTTTTATTGAAACTAGAAGTTTCAGGATTGGAGGTCCAAAACTAGAAACATAATCATCGTGATATCTTATCGTGTTCAAAATTTACAACACAATAATTGAATTTTCAAACGTAAAAACCTCATTTTTTTCAAATGGAACACCCTGTATACCGATACGCCATTCGATATGAAAATCTTATTCCCTATCAATCAATATTAGGGTTCCCTATATCTATCTTTAATAGTTTTTGAGATATTGTCACTTTTTCTTTAAATCCATTTTGAATACTCCCATTTAATAACGAAGTTAGATACGAAATTTACAACGAAAATTTAAGTAGTGATAGATATTTAGAAATTTTGCGTGGATGTGTGAACAATTTTTGGGAAACTGTTCCCCTCAATATTTTACGCGACTGCTTTTATCAAATGGACGGTGCACCGGCACATTCTTCGCATGTGGTAATCAACTTAATCAGATGTTTGACGATAGGTGGTTCGGAAATAAGGGACCCTGGCGGTGGCCACAAAGCTCACCAGATTTAACACCATTCGACATTTATTTCTGTGGTCATGTGAAAAGTCAGGTCTATTCCACACCAGTTAATACTCGAGAAGAATTGACTAACAGAGTAGTAGCCGCCATTAATGAACTTCAGCGACAAGAAATCCGAAGAACGACGATGACAGAAGTACAGCGAAGAGTTTTAAAATGTTTGGAGCAGAACGGGCAGCATTTCGAACAACATAATTAAGTTTTAATTTAAGTTAGATATCCCAAATATATTATTTTGTTTTAACAAACGTTTTCAATATTTTTCTGTTTTCCTGCTGTTCCAAAGTTGTTACATACAATGAAGAATAAATCGTTTTGTATTTAGTTTGCATTCTTTTATACTGACAATATCTCAAAAACTATTAAAAATAGATATAGGGAACCCAAATATTGATTGATAGGGAATAAGATTTCCTATCGAATGGCGTATCGGTACACAGGGTGTTCCATTTGAAAAAAATGAGCGTTTTACGTTTGAAAATTCGTCTCTAAACATCGTCTTATTTGGTTATGTTTCTAGTTTTGGACCACCAATCATGACACTAGTTTCAATAATAACCGAGATATTCAATTTTAAACGTAACCGCGAAAATCACCAAAAAAATAGTAAAATCAAAATAACTCAAAAATGGTGATATTTAGGTATAGGGAATCATTATCAAAAATGATGTATTTTGATACGTAGAAACCAAAAATAAAATAAAAATTATATCCTACCATTTAAAATAACAAAGTTGATACCGACTTCCGGTGACCGGACGTGACAGTTAACTTGAGAATATTTTAGCTGAAGAGCTCAGATCGAGTAAATTCTAGTTAAAAAATTTCAAGTTTCCAGAAATAGTAGAACATGAGAAACTTCTAATGTACCAGTTCCGTGAGACACGCTGTATATTATTTGTGTATAAAAAAGTAATTCTTCTTAATTCAACATTGTATATGGGGGCCCCCAAATTCAAAATTGCCTAGGGCCCCGTGATGGCATAGCGCGCCGCTGCATATGACGCATTAATTGGATAAACTTGACTAAAAAATACTGTAATCATTCGAAATCTACCCAAAACGGCCTTTTAGTCGTCTTTAATTTCATAATTTGACAGATTTCGTCACACAAAACCAGAGTAGTTATCTGAAAGGACAACAATCAAAATAATCCGTTGGTATTTTTTTGAAGTTCAATCATTTTTTGACCTAATTCACCCAGTTTATCTATCGGAGAAAACAATATAGAACTACTTCCGGCACAATCGTCTCGGTGCCTCTTGGTTACAAAACACACTAATTACGCCGGTGTAATTAGATTATTTCTAATATAAACGATTCGTAAGTTATGACTTTCCAAAATGGTCAAACATTAGCCCATATTCAAAGCGAAAACCATGTAAAAACACTTACGTTGTCTATAGTATCTCCCGCCAGGATCAACTACGTTCTCATACTATCCATTCCAATAGCACAAAACTCACCAAACCCCAAAATCCTACACAAATCCCGTAAAATCAAACTAAAGTTTCAAATAGCACCACACAAGCCGAGTTACCGAGAAACGTCAGACGCTGTGTGACGTAGCACGTACCCAGTGCCCGATCGTCCGCCGATAGCAGCGCCTCTATATGACTTGCCGCGCACTACAAGTCCCGAACTCAGCACGAAAATCAAAGATATTTTACTTATATCGCAAGGAGACGCCGGTGTTTGACGATAAACACCATCCGCGGGATTAGTTTGACAGGTTTACACAACTCGCGGGTAAAATAACGACGAATTAACACGACGATGGGCAAAATAAGACGGAGTTTCGAAGCTGCTACAAACGCGACGCCATTGTAGCTCGGCCGACTGACGTTTGAGCGGAGCATGCGCATTGCGCGGAACAAGGGCTACGTTCGCTAAACCCGCTGGGTGCCAGTTGCCCGCTATTTTGCTAGCGATTTGAAATTTAATTGTGGAAAGATGTATTATGTTTGATGAAACGAATTTATAAATTAGCGTTGATATGTTGTTTATTCGTTGAGGTTATGTGTTGCGACGTTAAAATATTGATTATTATGTTGAATGTTTGTTATGTGTTGTGTGTTATGTTTGTTATGGTTTATTTATGGATTTGACGAGTTTAGTATGAAAACGAAGACAGAAAGTAGAAAGTAGATATATTTTAATCAAAGTTGGTTCGTGGTTTTATATTTGTAATTGTAATTGTTTGCAAAGGCGTCGCCACAAAAACAAAGTAAACAAAAACAACGAAAAGTTTAATATAATATTTAATAGCAATTGTCTTTTACAGATGAATAATACATATGCAGAAATTATTATAATTATTATACACTGTGTTACAGTGAAAATATACTTTTCACGAGACATAGTGTAAGTCGTTGAGTTCGATTTTTTTCAAAAAAACTGCTTTTGGCTACTTGCATGTGTATACAAATGCAGAACTCCGTCATTTTCCATTCGATTTCCAAAATGAAAAATGCAATTGAAAGAGGGAACACAACCCATTATGAGGATGTACTGTTCGGTCAGATCCTATAAAATGTCGAAAAGTTATGGACGTTCAAATTCAGAAGATACCCATTATTTTCAGATTTTCTGAACTTTAACATCAGTTTGATGACTGTTTCAATCCATAATATTTTATTTCTATTTTTTTATTGAAAGCCAGTTTAAAGTTGCGTTTAATACGAGTTTGTTTATTAGAATCGGTTGAAATCTGACTGAGTTATCAAAGTTTAATCACCGTCTTGACATTCACACTAGGCAGAAGGAATATACCTACGGCCCGACTGTAATAAATCCGTACTCTTGATTCACATTAACTAGACATTATTTTGTTTGTTTATTACCTTATTTTATTGTATTTTAGTCTATCTAATATGTTATTAAGTACTATTCGACTTGTACCCAAATATCGTAAAATCATTAATCGACAATCTTAACCTATTACAATTGTGTATACTATTAGGATGATGTAGGTCTTTAGTTTTACCAAATTTCATATAAAATAACAATCAAACTGATCCATAAGCAGTAAGATATCAGCTTTAGTGCATGCTTCAGTGCAAATATAAAAAGAGTAAAATGTGTGACAATCGCAATAAGTTTTGTTACGTCTGCGGATTGTTTGTGGACAAACAGCATCGGCTACAATTAGTAAAAAATAAATCAATGGTTGAGGCATACAACATATTTTTTGACCGTGTATACACCGTAAGTCACTGGTATGAACTAGAATACATGTGTGTAGTTTGTTCGTCAAAATTGAAATTAGGAAAATCAAAAAAATTTGATAACTCAAGAACTGGAAGTGCGTTTTCTACTCCGATGATATGGCATCATCAAACTTATCATAAGGTGGAGGATTGCTATTTTTGAGCATCGGACAGTCTTGGCCAACTCAGTGACGAACAAGGTGAACGATTTCATCTGGAAATGGAAGCTATTGAAAAACGTTTTCAAGGAAAAAACACCATAAACATGATCGCAGACTACTGCTGGTCACTTAAACGCGAAACAGATGATGCTTTGTATAAACGACGGAGATCGGGTAAACATTTTTAAGTTTTGTTGTATTTCTTGTTTCTCTTTTATTTTTCATAAATCACGATACGTACTGTTCCAATAAACGAGTGAAAATTTTACTGTTGGTGCAATTTATTTTGACCCAAATACACCTGGAAATGTAATGAACGTAAACTCTAATGTACTTAGTAACATATTGTGATAGTCTGGCAGGTAAGAACAAAAAGGAAAAGAAACAAAACAGTGTCATAATTTTAGAATAACATTGTAAATATAAGTGCTAGTAATGTCTAATTAATGTTGATAAAGACTACGGATTTATTACAGTCGGCCTGTATATTTCTTCTCCATAGTGTGATGTGTCTAGCCGGTCAATAGAATTTGATAATTCTGTTAAATTTCAACCGATTCTAATAAACAAACGCGTATCAGACGCAAATTTAAATAGGCTTTCAATAAAAAAATAGCAAACAAATATTACGGATTCAAACAGGTCACCAAATTGTTGTTAAAGTTGACAAAATCTGAAAATAATTGGAAACTTCTGAACTTGAACGTCCATAACTTTGTTATTGGATTTGAAGGAACAGTACATCTTTATAATGGTCTACGCTTCCTCTTTCATTTGCATTTATTTTGGAAACCGAATAGAAAATGGCGGAATTACGAATTTTTATACACGTGCAAGTACCTAAACACGGTTTTTTTGAAAAAATCGAGATTTAGGGGGTATTATTGATGATACATATGTATATGAAACAGTATCAACTCAATCTTCAAACAATCTTCATAATTTGGAACACTTCGTGTCCTGATTATACCCCATTACCAGTAAGCAGTGCTTTTGCAGCTATAACCTAACTTCTTGCACTTTTCGCAAAGATCTTGTTGATGAGCCTTAAGTTTGTCAGATTTTTCTAAACCTGATGGTTTATCCAAAGGCCTCTGCAAAGTAAAACAAAAAAAAACGAATTAAATTTGCCGAATTTGCAGCGAAATCATCGTTTTTGACTTGCCTGCTTATGTGGATAAACATTGATGAGGCATCGGTTACACTGTTGTCCCATATTAGCCCATGAATAGGCAGACATCCACGTTTTGTTACATCTTGGACACCTGTATTCTCCAAAACGGCGATCGTTGCCTTGGTATGATGTTAACCCATTAATCCATGGTCTGTCTTGATTTTCCTTTGGTTTCGCCTATTAAAACAAAATTTGGTAAAATATTTTTGTTATGGAAGTTAAAAAAATCTGATGTGGCCAGGCACATGACTTTATCATACTATATATAAAATTGACAGTTTAGCTGCATGAGATTCTATTTGATCGAGATCGGCTATGTCTGCATTAAAATAAAAATAGTAGAACTAGACAGATATCTCGATTAAAGCTGCGTTCAGATATTGTACTCCGTTGACACCGGGTACACCGTCCAAATGACACCTACGTGTTATTGGGTGTAAAAAGTGTAACGGGGTTCAATATCCGAACGCAGCCTATATTGACAGTAGTATTTTCAAAACATTAGCGTTTGACACTAGCGACTGTCATTAGAATCAAAAAATCTGACATATCCTGGCTACTAGTTTTAAAGCAGTACGACCGATCTCGATGAAATAGAATTTGCTCATGCAGCTAAACTATAAATTCTACCAAAAAATGCCATATACATAAATTATAGAAAATTTCCTCTCCTTTAATTTATTATTTAACTATTTTGACGACATTACACAAATAGCGGCTCATTTGCAAAATCTTCGAAAAATGGTATGAGTAAACCACCAGTTCCTTTGGACCCTTTTCAACAGAAAGCTTTTCAGCTCTAAGTTTGGTTATGAAACTTCTAAATATGAAGTTTCGTCCCGACACCTTTAGTAGTTTCTCCGGAATCGTCGCCACAAAAACGGGTACACACACACACACACACACACACACACACACACACACACACACACACACACACACACACACACACACACACACACACACACACACACATACACACACACACACACACACACACACACACACACACACACACACACAGACATTTTTTGTACCTTGGTCAAAAATGTTCAGGGGACCCAAAAAGACATATTTCCGCTAAAATCTCAAAAAAATTTTTTGGCATCATTACAATACTTTACATACTGCGTATGATAAAGTAAAAAGATGTTATCCGTTATTTCCCATTCACGAACTTGTCCATGTTTTGTCAAATAACATCTAACATCTAACTTAACTCATTCTTGAGAACATTAACAAAGAAAAACTGAGTCCGACTCTGTCCAACTCAAGAAAATCGCTAACAATGGTCTCCCTCCTCTACCAGATAGTAAACACATTCTTAACGTTGATTTCCAGTAACATACGACATCATTAAATGTGCTAATTTAAAATAATTTTTATATTTAATTAGTATGCAACATTTATGCTGTTTTGTAACTGGTTGTTGGGAATTGTCTAGTTTCCATTAAAAAGGATTAAATACGAAATAACAAATAGAGTCATAAATACTGCATCTCAGCCACATGTTGCGACCCCATTTTAACCAGATTTTTGCTTCAAATTCTCGAATTTGTATTCAAACGAGTCTGTGGCTGCAATCTGTAGTTTGCACAAGACAACTCTGTCACGCGGAAGACATCATGCGATGCGGAAAGCCAACAAGCAAGGAATAGCGTTCTGTAATTATCGCTTTTCATCAGGAACGATTGCCAGTTCGTGAAAATGCAAGAAATAAGTCAACGATAACTGAGTTAACGATAAGTGACACTCTTCACCAATATGAAGAAATTTTTGGATGACGTGTTCGGCCGGGACCATCGCGAATAATTTCCCAAGCGGATGAAGAACGATTAAAATTAATTTTTAAGCAAAACAGAAAATTGACCGCACCTAAACTCATATCTGAAGTCAACCGCGATCGTGAAAGACCAATTTTCGTAAGCACAGGGAAACGACGTCTCCAAGCGGAAAATCTTCCGTACGAAAACCATTGCTTCGTCGGGGAAATCGTCAGAATCGACTTCAGTGGGCACGAACACATCGAGGTTGAACAAATAATGACTGGAAACAGTAGTGTCTGACGATTTTCCCGACCAAGCAATGGTTAGCGTACGGCAACGCGTCTATGCAGATTTTCCACTTGGAGACGTCGTTTCCCTGTGCTTACGAAAATTGGTCTTTCACGATCGCGATTGACTTCAGAGGTGATTTTAGGTGCGGTCAATTTTCTGTTTTGCTTAAAAATTAATCGTTCTTCATTCGCTTGGGTAATTCGTGATAGTCCCGGGCGAACACGTCATTCAAATTTCATGTTTCTTCATATTGGTGAAGAGTGTCACTTATCGTTGACTCACTTATCGTTGACTTATTTCTTGCATTTTCACGAACTGACTATCGTTCCTGATGAAAAGCGATAATTACAGACCGCTGTTCCTTGCTTGTTGGCTTTCCGCGTCGCATGATGTCTTCCGCGTGACAGAGTTATCTTGGGCAAACTACAGATTGCAGGCACATACTCGTTTGAATACGAATTCGAGCATTTGATCCAAAAATCTGGTAAAAATGGGGTCGCAACGTGTGTCTGAGATGCAGTATTTATGACTCTATTTGTTATTTCGTATTTAATCATTTTTAATGGAAACTAGAAAATTCCCAACAACCAGTTACAAAACAGCATAAATGTTGCATACTAATTAAATATAAAAATTATTTTAAATTAGCACATTTAATGATGTCGTATGTTACTGGAAATCAACGTTAAGAATGTGTTCGCTATTTGGTAGAAATAGAGGTGCCTATTGCTACGTTATCAGTGATTTTATCACTATTTCCTATATGCTTACTATGTGTCCGAACTTCCATGAGCGGCAGTGTACATTCGGTTCGTGCCAGTAGTCAGCTGTTTGTTGCTTTATCATCAATACCAATATTTTGGATTGTGGATTTTTAATCTGGGTGTGTTTGTGTAGTGATTTGTGTAGCACCAAGGACAGATGGATGGCAATATATCATACCATGTATGATATAAAGTAAAAACGCATTTAAATAAAGTAAAAAAAAATAATTTGTAACTTACCTCAAAACTTCGATATGGTGGAATGTCTTTGCAATTGCCCTTTTTGCTACTAGGGTTGACCCTAGTTTCTTGATAGTTTCTTACTCGATGGCGATCTTGAGCCTTTGATGAACCACCTCCCATTTTACGGTTAACTATAATTACGTTAAAAAAATGTCAAAATTAAAAGTCAGGTAATACACACAGAGAAATTGTTGTCTAATGTTAAGAAAATAACATTCTTACCGATGATAGTAAGTTATGTAAAAAGGAAAATGGGTACAGCCTTATAAGTCATTATATTGTAGATAACCACCAATCGCTGAATAGGGTATTCCGGTCATGTCAAAATTTAAGCTGATATTCGGTTTAACCTATTGTACAATTTATGAGGATTCATATAGTTAAGCTATGAGCTTTTTGATTTAGTTTTTCTATAAGATAATTGCAATTAAAAGTGCATTTCGTTTGAATTCACCGATCACCCTCGGAAATACACGATGATTACCGATCCCTAGTAGCGGTGGCAACAGCGGACAGCTCTCGAACAGCTGATCGGCCAAGTTGACGGTTGGTGACCCTGTTGTTTGACAACGAATAAAGGTACCTTTTTTGAGAGATGATTTGATCGTTGAAACTTGAAGCCAAACATCTCGCTAGTCGGCAATGTAAAGAAATTCTTATCAGAAGTTACTGTTCTACTGCTGTTATAGCCCGGCACAGAACAATGTCGGCGTTGGAGTTTATACATTTTGAACAAGTGTTTGATATAACCCCAATAACCAAAGCAGGTGTCAACAAACGAGCGATTCTAAACGTTGACACAACAGAAGACAAAAATTTACTATGTGCACCCTAGACATAGCAACGTTGTCAAGTCGCTCACTTTGAGCGGTCTTTGTGACGTCACAAAGACCAATCCTAATTCAAACTTCAAACAACGATTTCTCTTAATTTAAAACAATGTTTGATATTTTATTTGTGAAGTAGCAAACAGTAGCACCCATACTTTGTAAAAAATGACAATTTCAAAAACACGGGAATACCCCATTCATTATTAAAATGAAAGCAGGAACTACAATAAAAATACTTTTTATTCCAGCGATTTATAAAATGGACAGTCTAACAGCATAATTATAGTATAAAATACTGTAATTTAATACCGACTCACAAAACGACAACGCCCGGTTTCACAAACAATGATCACATTTTATCCGGATCACCAGAACATTTCTTTAAATCATAAATTTGATAGTAGGTAGATGGCTTCTGAATTAAAATATGCATTATTGGCTCCGCTGAATTAAGTAATTAAAAATAATCCGGAAATTACAATTAATTACGGTAATTTATTTAGAAATTTACCCGATAAATTACGCTCTTACATTCCTAAGTACCTCCCAGGCAAAGCACAAACAACAGTGCACTTGTCGACTGCTTAGGAGTGGTGGGGTACATTCACGCAAGTACTGATGGAAGGTTTTTGAAATTAATTTATAAATTCCGGTAAATTAACAATAATTACGGTAATTAATTTGGTAATTTACGCGGTAAATTACGCTTTTACTTCCCTGAGTGGAATATTAGTAGAATAGGCTACCAGTTTTAGTGGGTAACCATCTGCAGGAGTTGGCAACACTGGATACTCAACCCTGCCAGTTTCTATTCGCGCGTAAATGACATTGACCTAGATCGCGTTTGTTATCAGCTGTTTCTTGTTCTTTGGAACATCTTCTCAAAATGCAGTAATAGTTTTGTTAATATATTGTGCCAAACAGTGTGTGTTGTGAGTGCAAGTGTACGTGAATGCTTCAAATGGCAGGTTTTTGTGGCCGTATGTTAATAACTGATCGGTGCTACGATTCTAACCTATACGTGTTTGCCGCGGATCCTGCAAAATCACTTTGTCATCAAAGTTTTCTAGAAACACCTACTATTGTTTGGGTAAGTAATTACAATCTACAATAAATTAGTGAAACACATTCGCGCCAATGTATGATCCTTGATCAACACATTTATATGCGGCATGCGCAATCGGCTATTGACCAGGACAGGCCTTAGACGATATCTTTAATACAATTTTGTTAGTACCTAAAACTATTAAATCGAGCACACGTTATTTGACCAAAATTGTTTCTTTGGCCCCGTATATAAAGCACCCGTTGTTTTGAATTAACTAAGCTAAATGACTACAAAGCAGTTCCTCTGTCATTTACAATAAAAATTGCGCTATTTTAACAATTTTAACCGTTTTTATTATTTTAAAAGTTGTATTGGAAACTGACCCTGCCATTTAGACGCAAAGCAAGAATAGGTATACAGAAACTTAATAGAGAATAAGAATAGAGAATACAGAATCATGGCAATACACCAAATTACAAGTAAAGAATATACAATATTCTATTCTGTGTAATGGTGGATATTTAATATTTTTGTACGTATTTGAAAAATCGTAAATGTAATCTGTAAAAAGAATTTATGGATTTTTGCATTGTTTTACGAAAATCACAGGACGAAATTAAATTGATTTAGAAAACTAACCTACCTTTTGGTATACGTGTATAAAATTTCGCTAACACGTAACACCATTTGATATGTCGACTGATCGGCTTAAATGGTAAAAAAAGGTAGCGAAACTTTGATATTCAATAACTTTTGTAGACTTTAACCGATTTCATTATTTTTTCGAGACTTGTAAAGAAATTCATGAGATTTATCATATTATTATACATTTGATATAATTAAAGAATTAAAGAAAATAAGATGTCACAGCTGATTATTTATTCTGGGAGATCAAAAATAGTGTTTTTGGTCTTAGTTTGAGACATCCTGTGGGATAATTAAGGAACTTTTTCTCTCGCAGGTTGGCAACTAGGTACTCTCTTACAAAGCCATATCAATTCTCAACATCTTGTTTTCTAATTCATCTCAATATCTGAATTTTTGTAGAATATACACAGTTTGAAGCAAGATTTTGTACCTATTTCACTCATAATCAAGTAACATTTGCTGCAAGGTTTAACAGCAAATTTAAATTGAAAAGATTTATTTGAAATTTGAAATTGTTTATCTTCTACAAAATTCAGATATTGGAATGAACTAAAAACAAAATCTTGAGAATATGGATGTCTTTTTAACAAAGTACTTTCAAATTTGCTCATGCTCCGCAGTTATTTCACAGCGTGTATCGAAAGTAAATCAAAAACATCATTATGGTGCGTTTTTTCAAAAATTACAAAAGTATGTGCTTATCTCTAAGAAATTCAATGAATTTCTTTAAAACGCATTAAAAAATAATGAAAACCGGTCAATGTTACGTAATATCTCGAAAATTTTCTTATGTACTTAAAGCTTATTATTTAAAATATTTCCGGTACCATTTAGACAATTAAATGATGTACCAAAATCAGTGAGAAAAAAATGGGAGTGCAAAATTTGATAAACAATATCATTGTTCGGGAGCTAAGATCACGAAATCGTGACCGTTTTGCGATAAATGCGATTGCGAAGATCCGCGAACGTGCACGTGAAGGATGAGTTAGGGGTGGATTACAGGCTCAAATCCAATTTCCGGGCGCCATAGGTATAGGGTTGTCAGGTTTTCGAAAATAAAAAGCGGGACTAACATTTAACATTAAACTTTATCAGTAATCATACACCTTTAAAATACACACTTCCATACTAAGCATCTGCATGACTAAGCAAAAATCCTATAATCACATTACGTAAACCATAGCGCCATCTATAGTAAAATGGTGTAAACCGAAGCTACGCCATAAACCTATATATGCTCATTGAACGAAACTTGACTGGATCGGCGTAAAAACTGTAAATCAATCTTTGAGGAACAGAAAATCGGGATTTTGGCGTCCCGCCTAAGAGCTAAGCGGGACGCGGGACAAAGTAATATAAAATCGGCCATCGGGACGTCCCGCCAGAATAGGCACGCCTGACAGCCCTACATAGGTATTGAAATCCAACATTTTTTCCTCTTCTTTTTTCTAATTTAAATGTAGTGTTTAGGAACTCGGTAAAAATCTCGAATTTTCTGCTCTTACTCATCTTAGTAAGGATTTCGCCGATGAAAAGGCACGAAAAGTTAGTTTCTGACATTTATAAAAGTTTTTTCAGTTGACATAATCGCTGATTTATTTTTTCTTTGTACTTTTTAACTCTATTTTAACGTCATGCAAAAGAGCATTATTTTTGATCAGGTCGATAATGTTATTTACTGAATTCATTGTTGAAACCCTTGGAAAGTCAAAAAACAACGGGAAATAAACACACGCAAGTCACTTCACACCAAGGTCTATAAAGTAGTAAGGTTATCCAAGTACGAGATTTCTCAGTTTGAGGGGTAAAGGGAGATCGTGACGTCACTAGAGTCGTGCGCTGCCACCAATTTGAATGCTCATTTCGTTGTATGATTTAGGTTAAGTAGGTGCATAATTATATTGAAAAAATAAATGCATCTTTATTGTGATCATTTTTAAATGATTAGGATGAAAAAAAAAATGATGAATGTGATTATCACAACATGCTATTTCAATAATTTGTTAATAATGCTGAATAAGAACATTAGTATGTAATGTATGTCCGATTAAAGAAATGTGTTGTGCTAAACCAGGTCTCTGCAGTTGGAATCAAAATTTAGCAGAAATTCAGTGAGTGGAGTCAACCTACAAACAAAATCAAGAGCCGGAGTCGAAGGTGGTATAACGGCAACCACATATTTTTGCAACCATGCAAATTGGGGGTTGAAACACTAAAATTATCAGGAATTGAAGTCGAATGTTTGGTTTACCGACTCTACAGTTAATAAATAGAAAAACTATAACTAAATCAGTATTGGTACAACTTGCTTATTAAACCACTCATTGGCTTGTCCTGATTACAATGTTTGGTTAGAACATACGTACAAAGAAAAAATAAAAAATCAGTAAGAAGCTTTATTGTACAAATTTTCTCATCTTTGTTGTAATTTTATTTTTAATATCAGCTACTCTTCGTTAAATATTTAGATTTTTTTTGCTGTTGAAAAGTGAAATTTAAAAAAATTTATCCGTACAAATATTCTTTGCTCGACAAAAGCTTTCAAAACTATGGTATCAATAATTGGATCTTGTTTTAAAAGTTCTCTTCTTAATTTACTGCTAATTCTTTACGAATTATTAATCCCATCCCCCGTAAGTCTTTCGAACTTGCTAATTCATTTTATTAAACAAGCGTTTAAATTCTTCCGACGGATTTCTTAGGCCGTCAAAAGATAAATGACGTATCCAGGATCGAAGGGAGTATGGGTGCTCTTGCTGGCCTTCGTATGAGTAATGTCCCAATTGTGGATGAGTTCTGCTTTAAACTTTGATCACGTGGAAAAGTAAAATATGATATTGTTAATCCAATCACTGTTGAAATGTTATACCTCATACCGCAACCCGGTACGGAGCAAACCATAAGCATCTAAAATTGATACATGATTTAGAATAATGTAATTTCCAATATGAATTAATATCTTACCTTTACTAACTTAATTACTTCATAAAATACTACACTAATAAAACAACCAATAACGTAAAACTATCAACTATTGAATATAACAATATAAACGCAGAATAACGATTAAACACGAACAAAAGTAACCTTTCTAATTCACTAAAAAACCTATAACGAGCTGAGCTGGCAATAATTAAACGTATCTTTGAACAAACTAAACGAGCGATGTATGCGACGTGATGCGAAGTGTGCCGGGACTCTAGTGACGTCACGAAAGTAGAGCATATAGGGATCTGAGGGGGGTATATAAAGTGTACTATAGGAAAGATAGCAAACTGGATAACCTCTCTCTTTATAGGCCTTGACTTCACACTGCTAAGCCGTAAGCGGGGCAAACTAGAGAATGTCCAGCTGGCAGGCTAAAATCGATATCAGCTGGCAGGCTAAAATCGATATCTATCCCCACCACCCAGCCGCCGTCTGTGTCGACTCCGCTATAGGCGATGCGGGGCAATGGCGAGATGCCCCGGCTCGCAACTTTCGAAGTTGACGCTGGCTCTGACGAGGTATTAGCTATTGTTACTTCTAAAAACATACGTTTGCTTACTTAAAAACATAGAAAACTTACTATATATAGAATACGAAATCTTATTAAAGTCGTACTTGCTACGTAGCAACTTGCTACGTAACAACTGCGTTAAAGAATTGGCCTGATATCTCCAAACAAAGGGGTTAATTATCCATCAATGTGACTGAAAACAATCTTTTTACTAATGTATTTCAGTGGACAAAGAAAAGTTATAGTCATAAATTATTCAGAATTTCCTCTACTTTAATTTATTATTTAACTATTTCGACGAAATTCCAGAAATGGCGGCTTATTTGCAAACTCTTTCAAAAATGCTAAGACTAAACTCCAGTTCCTTTGCAGCCTTTTCAACAGAAAGCTTTTCAGCTCTAAGTTTGGTTATGAAACTTCTAAATATGAAGTTTCGCCCCGATAACTTTAGTAGTTTCGTCGGAATCGTCCCCACAAAAACGGGTACACACACACACAGACATTTTTTGTACCTTGGTCAAAAATCTTCTGGGGACACAAAAAGACATATTTCCGCTAAAATTTCAAAATTACAATACTTTACATAACACAAGTTTAACAAAATAAGCGTTCCTTTAATTGTGCCGGTCAGTGTATTTTTTTCTCAAAAGTGGCCTTTAAACTTTGCATATTTTGTTGTGTTGTACGGGTCGTTAGATTAGAACATATGTTTGTTATTTTTTTACCTTAAGATTTATTTATTATATAATACATCTTTCTTTGTCTTCTTACTATATTTACTAGTTGATAAAAATTTTTTAAAAAATATAAAAATTTATTTAGAATATTTATTTCGTGCAAAGGGCATATATTTGAAGAATTTATGTTAAAGGTAAGAGTTAATATATACAACTTTAATCCCTATAATAAACGATAATGAAATGAACTTTGTCAACTATCAAACAATATTTATTTATTTAAAATAAATATGGCAAAACAATTAATCACTTATAATGCAAATAATGTTGAATATTCCATGAAGTATGTGTTGTTCAAACAAATATGTTTTGATCACAAGAACAACAATTTAAAGGAGTATGTTGCCTAAAATACAAAAATCTGTGTAACCAACCAAACTAAAGAAAAACATACTTGCTAATAATAATTTTTGTGTTTATAAAAATCCTAGAATTTGTCTATTTTCGAGTACGATCTTTTGAAAAGACGGTTGGTTTTAATTACTACCGCCCACCCCGCCCCGCTACTGTCCCGCTTTTCTACAATAAGAATCTGGTCACTTTGGGGGGATTTTTCGATTTTTGTCACTGTGGTATGGCTAACACTACAAAATGTTATGTCAACATAAACACAAGAACATGAAACAGCTTTACTGAAACATCACTCATCAGTGTCATCATTAAGAAAATTCTTTTGTTGTCTATAATCCACACATGTATTGTGTAATGTTACGGTCATAGTGATAAATAGGTTATTATTAATAATTACCGGTTATTATTAATAATAGCCAAGTGGCGAGGTTAAAGTGAAGAATTTATCACATGAACCGGCTATTATTAATAATTTCCAGCATGCTGTGGTCAATGTGATATATTTCAATTCGATATTGCATTAAGGTGATGCTACAATATAATAGAGCCTCAGATTTGGAATTCTGTTAGTATCTACATAATCGCCACATAACGAATCTATTCACTGGGTTTTCAGTGTTGGGCCTTTAGTGACGTTAGTCCTGACTAACTTATTTAGTTACTACTGATGACTAAAATAAGGAAGATTATCAAAACGAGACTAAAAGATGCCAATCCATACTAATTGCATGCATGAGTGTGTAACTCTTTGGGTCATGCTTATTTGCGCAATTCTTAAACGCTAAGTAAGTAATAAATTAGAAACTCGGTTTGTATTGTTCTGCCAGTGCATACGTACATAGTGCTTCTGTATTTTGCAATTCGTGGCAAGAAAAATTATTTTTATTTATAACTTATTACTTATTATCTCTTTAAAAATACAAAACTTAAAAAAAATGTTTTATATTTAATTTTGAATACAAAAGTCCTTCTAGACCTTTATTTTTTTTTGTGGTGTACAACAATTACACCATTTATATTGTAAAAATAAAGCAAGATAAAGTTTGTAACAATAGGACGTCATCCTCTTTTGTTTTGTTCAAAAATGTGAACTGTACAGGGTGGGCCAAATTCGATGTTACTATAGGAGATCTTGGTAACTACAAGAGATATCGAAAAATGAGTAAGGTTGGTGTGTCGTATTTTTTTGAGAGAAACTCAATGGTGAAAACCAAAATTAGCTATCGTCTTTTGTTTTCGAGTTATAACAGAAAACTCGATTTTTAGCTATTTTGATACTTGTCGATATCTTAGTTGTTTGTTAAATCAGACGAATGATATTTGCACGTTCTTCAGGCACTTTTTCGATTAGAATTCAGTGGAATTCACAGATTTTAAATATCTCTAATAGTTTTGTAGATATAACATAAAGTTGTGTTTTTTAAATGGAAACCATAGCTGGCTATAACTGAAATAAATAGAGCCTTTTTTTCCCTTTTCAACGATATATAACATACCGGTCCAAAATATTCCAAAAGTAATGTTTTATTGAATAACATGAAATTAGTATATATCAGAGAAATTATAATTATTGTCTTCAAGATTTCTCCGAGTAGGCGTATGTCACTAGTAGTTTGACACTACTAATCAGTGAAATTAGTAAAATTTCATTCTTTTATTTTAATTAAAAATTACGGAATGCCGTTTGAATAGTAGGAAAAATGCGCAATAATCGAATGCTTTATTCAAAGTAATAACAATAATTGTGATATAACATCCGAAACATAATTCAATCGTTATCCAGGTAGTGCACGACCGCACAAACTTGTTTTTGGGATTAAAAGACCATCCCATCAATTTCGGGTTGATTAATATGCCAAAAGCCGAACATTGTGGTATGGATTGGTATGCTGAAGATTCAGTTTCAATTTCACGACTTGTAGTTGAGGGATTTGCAACTGCGGCTGCAACTATGTTGGTGGCAGCTTCTTCAGCATTTTCAATATGGTAATGTTTGGGTCTTGGCATACTAAATGACCCGTGATTGATGAGATTTTCTTTTAATGTCTCAAAAATAGATTTGTGAGGTTGTGTTCTTTCTGGATAACGATTGAAGTATGTTTTGGATGCAATTTCAGCATTGTTATTACTTTGAATAAAGCATTCGATCATTGCGTATTTTTCATATGATTCATACGGCATTTAGTAACTTTTAATTGAAATAAATATTCAAAAGAATGCAAATTCAATACTTAAGTCACTAATTAGTAGTGTCAAACTACTAGTGACATACGCCTACTCAAAGAAATCTCGAAGACAATAATCATAATGCCTCTGATATATACTAATTTCATGTTATTCAATAAAACGTTACTTTTTGAATATTTTGGACCAGCATGTTATATATCGTTGAAAAGAGGAAAAAAGGCTCTATTTATTTCAGTCATAGCCAGCTATGGCTTCTATTTAAAAAACACAACTTTATGTTATATCTACAAAACTGTTGGAGATATTTAAAATCTGTGAATTCCACTGAATTCTAATCGAAAATGTGCCTCAAGAACGTGCAAATATCATTCGTCCGATTTAACAAACAACAAAGATATCGACAAGTATCAAAATAGCTAAAAATCGAGTTTTGTGTAATAACTCGAAAACAAAAGACGATACCTGAGTTTGATTTTCACCATTGAGTTTCTCTCAAAAAAAGACGACACAACAACCTTACTCATTTTTCGATATCTCTTATAGTTGCCGAGATCTCCTATAGTAACATCGAATTTGGCCCACCCTGTACCTGTATTTTATTTTTATTTTATTATTTACTATGAATATTGTTTATTTTTGATTTGTAAGTGCACAAATGGGATACAGATTTTATTTGAGTTACCTACTGTTAATTTTATTTATTAGGAACGTATTTTTTTTAAACTGATTCCTGGACTTGAGAATTATTGTGTTTTTGTTATTGTTATATTTTTTCATATATCTAAATAAATAATGTATTTAAAAGTTTTTTTTTTGTTGGTGATAAACACTTTTATAATAACCGCCTTATAAAACAGATTATATCCGTCAGATATTAGGTATATATGCTTAGGGTAGATATAGGTAATGGACAACCTAATATAGGGAAGATTGGGGCAAGTTGTTACAATGTTTAATATTGTATTTATAAAATAGTAGTTTATTGTCAAACACCAAAAGTAAAAATACCGTGTTAGGAACAGAACCATACAAAAATGTTTGCATCATTTGTGCGGTGCAATTTATGTAAAAACATCTGTGTAAACTAGTCTCGCCTATTCTTCCATGCATTTGCATGAAAATACAATATTGAAAAAATTATTATTAAATGCGCAAAATTTCATAATTTTGGGATTTGAGAATTTACTTAATAAATTTTAATTGTACATTTACAAAAAACTACCCACATGCATTAAAAATGGGTGCTATCGATAATAAAACGGTTAACTTTTTTGAACACTCTGTATAAAATGTTCTTTTTACGTTTTCGTCATTGAGCCGTCTTTGGGTGTATACCAAATATCATTACCAATTATATCCAGTAGTTTCTAAAGTACAAGGGAGACAAAAGAATACATTCTGTATTATCAATGTTTTGTATTATTCGTAATTTTGGTCATTGGGCTAGCCGTACTGATGATTTGCGTCGAGTAAATAAATATAATAGCTTACATAGTAATCAAAATAACAGCTAACTTCTTTGAAGACTGTATACAAAAGATCTTTTGTAAAAAGTAACGTTTTTATCACTTTTACCGTGCCCGTTAGGAAATTATTAATAATAGCCGCTCCATGTGATTATTTAAGTGTTTCTAATCACATTGACCAAATGATGCGGTTATTATTAATAATAGCCGGTAATTATTAATACAAACCACATTTATCACTTTAACCGTAACATATACATATATCAGCATATAATCTTGCAGTGTCCACATGTAAATTTTGATTACTCTAGTGATTCTTGACTTTAGAGCAATCAACTGCTCAAACACGTAAGTATTCTTGTTTGGATTATTTTATAATGAAAACAAAAATAATGAAACTTACTTACGTGTTCTTCTTTTTTTTTGACAGCTAAGTTATACGTACGCACACATCACTTGTTCTTATACACAAATGCAAGCTACTGGAAAATACCAAAGGTCAGCAAGTGTTGGTAATCGTAGATATCAAGTGGAGAGGGTACTATCGTAAAGACAAAACAATATACGTCGCATAAGAATTTCAGAACGTGTGCTTCCCCGGTTTTGTCTATAGTTAAATACTTCTAAGTTACACTTAAAAATGTAAGTTAAGTGGCCTGTCCAACAGCTGATCGACAGAGGCTTGGCTGTTTTTGATAAGTTTAGAAAAATCAGTCGAGAATTGGTCTTTGCGTGGGGATGTCGACGTTTTCGCTAAAGCTACTTTGGAACAAGATAGACTTTGCCGACGTGCGGTCAACATTATATGATCTAACGTCTTTAACGCTGTTTCAATTTATTTTTGCACACGTAAGCAGGCTGTCTAGTGATTTTACAACGGTTACCAACATAACATGATAGATCTAAAAATTACTGTGATAAATTGTTGACATAACCGTGACATAACCTATGTGGAGTATGTGAGATATTTATCATATATTTATATGATAAATAACTTCAACATTTGTCTACGGTTTATGAAGTGATATATGCAAAAACACACGTACTATGAATACACGCACACGTACTATGAATATGTGGAATATTTGAAAGTGTATTGAGATTATGCGCCCATATACATTTATACCTCCTAAAAAACAAACCCCGTACCAATAACTTTGGTCACAGATTAGTTACTCTTGGTACGATAGATTATGCACTCATTTCTCAGCCGATAATACACTTATGCCTAGCTACTGAAAAACAAATACATATCGACCCATGCAACGTAGACTATCGTAACTAACAAACTAAATGTAGTTATTATAGTCTTTGTTGCACGGGTCGATATTACATACGTATGTACATCCACAGCACAGGGATCTGATGACGTATAAGAAAAACAAAACAGTTAATAAGTTATTCTTTATTTACCAATTTGTAATTCATATATGATTTATAAAAGACAAATAGACAACATAAGCTTTATTAATATTATATTATAATATCAAAATCACAAAAATGTTGATCCTCGCTATCATGAGACCACACACATACGGGTCGTAATGCTTGTTCGGTTCTTCGGGGCTAATTGCAATACTATCTGCGGTTTGTTGTGTTAAACGTAATCCTCCATACACTTTGCACTTGAGAAGAAAAACATCTGGAGTCAGTGGTTGACAAGTCGACTATGTCCCATTATACATTTCTCATATAGTAATGTTATAGACGTCTTCCAGTAATATTACCAAAAAATTTGATAAAAAATCGGTAATCTTCAGCATACCTCGATAATTTTATTGTCAGTTCATGGAAATTATGAAAATTAGTAATCACATCTCTTGTCTAGAAATCCTCTTCGATCAACAAAATAGTACGTAAGGATTTTGATTCCTCGTAATGTGATTTGAATCCAATTACAAAACCCGTAATGATCTTCTGCATCATACCATACTTGGAGCTTGAATTCTCTGGTAGTAGAATGGATAAAACAGCACTGTTTATATGTATATTCTGCTAACTAACCTATCAATTGAAAAGGAAATTTTAAAAAACAATAGTATACTTCTTTAGGCACAAACCTGATTGATGTCTGATATAATAGTAGAATTTTTATGTAATCTCCTAATTTCGATTAGAATACTTCTTTGTGCAGTGTCCCCAAGTTTTCTACATTTTCAGATTATATCGGATTTGTAGGTTAGAACTCTCGAAATCTGTCCCAGTAAATATAAATGTGAATTTTAGCGAGTAACAGCCTTTTTTTGTGGTATATGGTAGATAGAGATAGACCCATTACTATTATCTTCGTCTAATGACGACTAGTTCTCGAGAACATCGTAGATGGACACACTGTTCAGACTCGAACATGGATGGAAAAATTGGGAAAATACGACGCCGATTCGTCAAAGGTGTGGCTTTATTTCTTTTCATTTATTGAATTTTTTTCAAATTGTACATTGACATAAAGTGGAACTACTGCGGCGCGTCGCAAAAATACATAATTGAATTGTTATTCCTGAAATCAGGATATCACCCGTCCTCCAATTATACGTCTATCTTTGAGCAGCAATTGCTTAAGATTGGGCATGGGTATAATAAATATGGAGATTTGGCGCACTAGAATAGTTAATTCAGATTGTTGTAATCTTATAAGATGCTATTATCATTATTCAATAATTAACCCACAGGAGCATTGAACTGTTTGAATAATTGGACCAATAGGGGACCACCAGAGCTGAGCAGAACAGACCTGAAGTTAGGCTGAACCAGCCTCTTAATAACGCAAAACAAAATGGAAATGACTGTCATAGTATCGATGGCAGTCGGGTTTTCTGTGGATTGGTGAGGTTTAATACAATGTATGCCCTCCACGAGCACGAATCACTTCCTCACACCTGCATGGCATGCTTCGCACTAGTCTGCGAAGAGATTCTTGGGGGATGCTTTCCAATTCCTCAATCAGGGTTTGTGTCAGTTCCTGTATGGTTAGTGGTGGATTAGACCGCTTGCGAACACGTCGGTCAAGCTGATCCCACACGTGTTCAATAGGATTCAGGTCAGGACTTAACTGCGTCCATTCCAAGACCTGAATTCCACGTTCTTGTAAAAAGTTTCTGGTGATGCCGGCGGTACGTGGCTTTGCATTGTCTTGCATTAAGGCGGGGCTTCACCAAACTGGGCTAGCCCGGCGGCAATTGCGGCATTGCCGTCGGCATAAAATTCGGCGGCTTGTTCCAGCCTTCTGCGGCTTTGCCGCGGATCTAAATTCGACTTATACACCAAACTGGGTTACTGGGGAGCTGGCTTGCCCGGGTTGTCAGATGGTTCTTCGCTCCGTTGTGGTATATGGCCCTAAATGTCATTACCGACACTAAAAAGCTAAAAGAAAACTGATTTATTTTGTGTCTTGACTTTTTTCTTCTGACTTTTTACATCCATTTTCATCTTTTCTCGGTAAAAATGACTCGTAAAATGACCCCATATTTACTGAAGTAGGATATATTCAGTTTGCCACAATATTTGTGGCAAACACCCTTAAGGGGGCGTGGCAGATATAGATAAAATAATATATAAATATATTATATAAATATTTTTATCAGCATTGAAAAGTGAAGCGGTTTAACTATGCTACTTGCCGTAATTTTTAAGTAATTGATCTGAAAGTTGGTATACAAGCTTATCTCCTAAAAGGTAAGAACAAATTCGGGAATGGTCAAAATCGGCTAACTGCTTTTCTTTTCAAATTCACACGATAGCTGCCGTAATTTTAGAGCAGTTGATCTGAAATTTAGTATACAAGATTTTCTTTTAAAAAGTAAGGACTTCGAGTAAGGAAGTTGTGACTGGGCAAAATCGGTTAACTCTATTTCATTTTTTATCCAAATTTCACACCAAAAATATTTTACCCCCAATGTTTTGCATATTAGTGCATTTGAGTCTTTTATTTTTACTTTATTTTTACTTTAAGTATTGTAATCCTATAGAAAAAAAAATTTAAAATGATTTTAGCGGAAATATGTCCCTTTGGGTCCCCTGAACATTTTTGACCAAGGTACAAAAAAACCTCTGAGCTGTGTGTGTGCTTGTTTATGTGTATCTGTTTGTATGTATGAACTCGCTTTTTGTGGCGACGATTCAGGAGAAACTACTAAAGGTTTCGGGCCGAAATTTCATATTTAGAAGTTTCACGACCAAGCTAAGAGCTGAAAGAAATTTTTGTTCAAAAGGGTCCAAAGAAACTAGATGTTTATTTACTGTTAGCATTTTTCAATTATTTTGCAAATGAACCGCCATTTCTGTAATGTTGTCAAAATAGTAAAATAATAAATTAAAGTAGAGGAATCAAAGCAGCATGAGCAGATTTAAATCGAGATCGGTCGTGTCTGCATTAAAACTAGTTAGCCAGGATTTGACAGATATTTTGGTTCTATTGACAGTATTGTTAAAACATCAGCGATTGACAGTGTTTGCACCAGTTGACACTGATTTATAGTATGATAAAGTTATGTGCCTAGCCACATCAGATTTTTATTTTTATACTTGTTTCTGGGGTTCTACAAGTTTTCTTCTGTTCAAAATAGTTCTATTAATAACAAAACTTGCTTTTGTGGCCACTGATCTTCATTTTCGCATCCATAGCTTGGTTGTCCATTAATAATGTCAGAAGTATAACCTCAAATTCACCGTTCTCCTGAATCACATGTGTCAAACTAACTTGGTAGCGCATGCTCATAAGCGCCTGCCAGCGTAGCCCGCAGAAATTCCTTTGATCTTTACCGACAAAAGGCCGCTAGCAAAAATAGGCCGGCGGCTCATGCCGGCGGCTTCGAAGGAAACTTTTGCATATTTTGCTTTTCGGCAAAAGCCGGCGGCTTGCGCCGGCGGCATGTGCCGCCGGGCTAGTCCAGTTTGGTGAAGCCCCGCCTTTAGGATGAAATTTTGACCGACGCACAGTGGAGTATTTGACCCAAAAACCTGGCCAAAATCATTTTGTCACCTATAAGGGCTCTAGATGTGTTGTTTTATTTATGTATAGCATTTTAACTTTTATACTAAGTATTTGAAGCTTAACAACTTAATAAACACAATAAAACAGTACAAAATAGGGAAAAAAGCAAAGTGTATTAAAAATTGTTCTTCACTGCAGTACACCTATTGTAATAATTACTAATACAAGATTTGTCATTAATATTTTTTGTGATTTTATTTCTATTACTGTGGGAAATTTACAAAAATATATATGACATGTCCTGATTAAATACGCATAATAGACGGATTTAAAATTGAACAATACATGTCGTTTCTGAGTTATATGAGATAATATTTTTGGGTCTGTTATGTTGTAAGAAAATAATGAAAAAAGTTTGATTTTTAAGACCAGTGGTAGAGGAAGAAAATGAAAGTTTACAGCAGGCGATATTGTGTATTGAAACGGTACATACGCTATTCATGCTATTTTCCGTTCGATGCATTCCTTTAAGGCTCCCGTATCCGACGTCGAAAACGCGCCGATACACCACACAATAATTATTGTTTAAATTGTGAAACTATAGCAACTATTCGATTGAATAGGTCCTTACGCAACTGCGTCCACAAAGAATTTCAATATTTATGCAAATTATACTTGCAAATTTTAGTGTTAAAAAAAACTAAACTACAAATATAGAATTGCTTTTTGGTCTTACTGGCGTATGATTATTGTGTACTGTAATATATTATAAAAATACATTAAATGTTACTTATAACGATGGGGTGTAGCTTTTAGTGAACGTAACTAGAATACCGTTCTGGGAGAGTTTTAGTCTGTTGGCATTGCAAAATAGTTCAACGGTCTGTGGATAGATGGCGCTGTTTAAAATTGAAAATGTAAATACAACATAAATAATTTATTTAGATATGACCTAAAGTACACTAAAAATCGGTAATACTGAAAACAAGACGTAACATAAAGAATGCCACTTTGGATTTTTTGTCTTCGTGTTAAATAATATAAATCGTAGCTGTCGTCCTATTTGCATTTGAAGGTCGTTTAAAGTTGTTTTTTTTTTTTAAATATAAGCTGTAGGAATAATAACTTAAAATCTGTTATTGTAATCAGCGCAAAATGTCACAAAAAATCTTTAACTTCGAATCAAACTAACTTCAGATAAACGACCTTCAAACTCAGTTAAGTGTCTACGGGTTTTTAAAAATCACAGATGAACTGTAAAATAGTTTCCAATCAAAATGTGTTCAAAACAAAAACCTCGTTGATAGTTTAGTCACAAATTCCCTTTCTTCGGAGCAAAGCTGATACTATATAGTTATACCGTCATTGTAAAGTACAGGCTATACGACAGCTAAATAATCATACGTTAAAATAAAAATCAGTCAGTATTTTATTAGTATTTTTCTCCATTTCATTTTTGACATTCTTTTTTGCTGCTGAATTTGACGTAAATAGTAAACAACACACAATTTTTATTTATTTCTATATTTATGTAGATAATTATTAATCATATCGACCCATGCAACAAAGCCTATCGTAACAAACTAAATGTAGTTACTATAGTCTTCGTTGCATGGGTCGATATACCTTCCTACCTCAAGGTGGCAGATTTTATTACATTTAAAGTGCACAAAGAATTCTCTTTTCTATATGAAAAGGTTTTACGGTAAGAATAATTTAAAACATAAATTGCCCCTCAAGACTGCGTAATAAAATATTGAAATCTTCCAGTTGTGTCGAGCAGCAAAAAACGACGAATGATACGATCTCCATTGTATGGCGTTATTTCGGAATGGGCTGCTGCGTTAAAGGTATGATTAGACGAGTCATTTTACGGAGAGCAAAGGTTATGTAATACAACACAATTTGAGTTACCGTCTAATCGTACTTAAGGATATTTAACACAGACCATCTCTGATCTAAACCAGCCGCTAATGACATATCGTGTATTCAGACTAAAGTATACAGAGCTGCTGTCCTTGGATGGTATCGTAAAGTTCTATATGGAAATGGAGCACCTTAAACAATATTTAATTAGAAAATATGAAAACCAGTGAAATTGTGTACGTACCTATCAATAAATCCCTAATAAACAAATAATCGATCAATATTCATTTAGAGAGACACACTCATAAATAAATCGCTCTTGAAAAAACTGCTTACAAATTACAATAACGAACATAACCCTATATTGAGAAGTAGATAACCTCTTATTGGATTGGTATATTCCGTGGTTGTCATGGTTACGAGAAATTGTATACGGTTCGATATTTGTGGTGGGGTGGATTCTTGCCGCAAATTAAAATATACGGGATAATTCCAGATTTGGTAGTTGTGTCGCCATCTACATCTAGTAAAATATTGGTCGGAAGCTCTGGAGAAAAGAGCGGCAACTCAACGTTTTGAATGGGGGATACGGGATAAGGGAGCCTTAAGACGTGATAGTAGAGGCAATTAAGACCCTATTTAACCATATTTGTCAATATAAAAACTATTATTTTTTAGTATTATTTCAAAATTGTCTATCTAATACTTACACTTATTGTTTCCATGAAAACTTTCGAAATGTGATCATCCTTCAAGCTGAAACGGTCGTTTTTTTTAGTGGTATGACCCCAATACGCCTGTTTTGAGCCCAGATTCGCATTCCGTATAAACACATTTATCGAAAACGCCTAACCAGTTTCTATTCATAAGCTTACTATTGTCTCTCCTCAACAATAATCCATTTTAATGCAGAGAACTGTGTATGCGAGTAGGTGCTTTCGATGTATTTTCTTGCCCTGAATATGAATCCGATTCGCTTCAAGCAACAAATTTCCAAGAAATTCACATACAAGTACAAAGTTTAAGGTTTTTTTTTTCGGATGATTTTTAAGAGTCTAGGTCATCGGGGTTGTTTGCTATACATGATCCAAAACGGAAAAATATACGGACATAACGGCATTTACAACATACAAGATGCATTGAACATAAAATTGTCAATATCTTGATAACCGTAATCATTTGTATATAGCTAGATATGGTTAAATATGTTCTAAATTACCTCTACTATCACGGTTTCAAGGAATTGCATCAAATTACATATAAGCCCGTACATCAATTTTTGGATTTTCCTTTACAACGTGATGAAATAAAATCACAAAAACCGCATCCGCACCTATCCGCAGCAGATTTTGCAGTAGTTGTAATGTCAAATATGTGTACTATAATTTGAACCACTTTCAAGAGCTTAATTAAGCTAAACACTAAATTAAAACACTAAAATTCTGCATAAAACTGTTTTTTTTTTATAATAGCGAATGTCCTCGGCCCTGCAATAAACAGAATTGTGGGTAAATTTTAATAAAAACAATGTCGAATGAAGGTTTATGCTTGGTTCTAAAGAATGTATAACAAAAAAGTCACATTTTTCCTTAACACACAAAATTACAACCGTTTTCAAGAGCGTCGAGTTATGTGCATCTATGTTTAGCCATAGTGAAATCTAACTTTTGGTTGACAAGGACACGTGGCGCAGGGCTCAGGTGAAAAAATAGTGCCGCCTTTTAATACATCGGTCCTTTACCAATCCCAGAAACTGGTTTACTTTTTGGAATTTAACAATTTAGAAATTTGATTTATGACCAGCTTTCTGGGTCAAATACTCCAATTTGCGACGCCTCAGGCACCACATGGTCCTCCAAGATGTTTTCGATGTAATTCATGGCATTTAGTCTATTAGGAACCACAACAAGATCAGCTCTGTTGTCTATACTGATTCCAGCCCAAACCATCACAGATCCACGACCAAATCTATCCACTTCCTGTATAGTAGCGACTCCGTCACGTAGCGTTCATCAGGACGTCTATATACAAGTACTCGACCGTAGCAACGAGTTAAACGAAATCTGGACTCTGAATCTGGTCTTGTGACGAAGTTGCCAATCTCTGTGATCCAGAGCAAATCTCAATCGCGCTGCTTTGTGATGCTTTTTTTTTGCCTAGAACTATTATTTAAAAAGTTACAGATTTACGTAAAAATAAAATGATAGGTACGATTGGAATTATTATTATTATTATTGATTATATATGAAAAAGACCAAACTCAACAGCAAAAAGAGACACTAAAATAGCAGAACAAAGAAGAAACTTAAGGAAAATCAAGATAAATAAACTTCATCTTCAAAGAATCTTCATCTTTTGGAACATTTTGTTTACAGATTGCACCCAATTATCACTGTCTTTGCATCTATAACCCAACTTTTTGCACTTTTCGCAAAGATTTTGCAGATGCGGTTTCAACTCGTCAGGGTTGTTAGGTTTCTTCAAGGGCCTCTACAAAGTAAAAAAAAAAACAAATCAAAGTTGCCGAAACAGCAGACAAAACGTCGTTTTCCACTTTCCTGCTTATGTGGATAAATATTGATCATACATCTTTTACATTCCTGACCCATGTTTGCCCATGAATACGCAGACTTCCATGTTTTCAAGCATTTTGTACACTTGTATTCTCCAAAACGACGGTCTTTGCCTTGGTAGTTTGTCAAACCAATTGTTTTCGCTGGTTTTCCTTTGCCTTTTGGCTTTGCCTATTAATACTGAACGTTAATCTTTCGAGAAAATCAATAGGGTATTTGACTGTATTAAAAATATGGCATTTGTTATTACTTTTCAAAAAAAATATGCTTTATTTCTATGAAAAACCAAAATTAAAATTGAATTTTATTCACGTTCTATCACGTGATTGAAAACGCTCTGTAATTGGCTCAGTCTCCAGTGACGTAATTCGTTAGTACGCTTAGAGCGCGTTCGGTTTGTCAGGGTAGGGTATGGGGAGAGCAATGCTCAGATAACTTGTGTCGGCTGTCTCTCTCTTATATGCAGATAAACGTCGTATGACGTTAGTCCGCCTATTATTCAGCGCGTCACTCTCACCGTACAATACCGGGTTATCCGAACGCGCTCTTATGCTTCTCCCATTTGGATTTAATAGCACGAAAGCTCCATGTAAGCATAACTTTGTAGGTTAGGATAGCCCTAACCTTAAGCTGTGAGATCAGATAATACCTGGTTCGAAAATACGATAGATAACTTATTCTAGTCAGTTTTACTTATGTCGGAGTAATGAGCCAACCACTTTCTTCGCAGTTTCAAATCTTGCGGAACAGCTACAAATAATTTATCCGGAGTTTTTCTTGACGTATCTCTGCATTGTGGATTTATACACCATTTATAACCCATTTTTATAGAGAAATTGTGAACACAACACATCATACAACACAATTACCAAACGGCAACGATGCCGATGCTGACAGACCATATGGGCCGATTTGACATCTACTATCGGGTGACGTCACACTACAGAAAGTATCGTTTTGGCGCGACTTTTTGTGATTCAATTTTTAACGCTGATTTTTATGAAATATTAAGGAAATAATTACGAAAAATAATGCATTTACAATGTTGAGTGAAGGAATAAACACACTAAGATGGTTTTCAAAAAATAGTCAAATACCCTATTTTCGTGACAGTCTCGACTAATGTCTTCCAAGAAATACGGTATAAAACCTGCTGTTAATTTGCTGTCACTGTCAGTTTGCTGTCAGTTGTACAGTACGTAAGTATACTATATTTTTTATTCCAAGTGATCTTTGTGTTAATTATGGTAATAATACCATGATAAAGAACAGTATTATTTCAAAAACTTTAAGTATGATATGTTGAAAAGAGTATGACATGGATAAAGAAATAGTGAACAACGAGGAATACAGAGAATTGTCAAAATTCGGTTTACAAATGTTACAAATGCAATATTTAATATTTTGTTTTTGTCCATCAGTTACCAAAGCAGAATCGACCACCTTCCAAGGGTGTTGAAAAACGAGGCCATATCGATTCTCCATAGCAAAAAAAAAAAACACTTTTCTTTATATAAAAAAATAATAAGCTGATTACCTTTTTCTTTCTTTTGCTCCCAGGCACGTCCTTTTCCATTTTATATTTAACTACTTATGTGCGTATATCACGTATTATGTTTCCCTTTGACAATTAAATGACATATGTATGTCCACGTCACTTGATTTGCGAGTTATTTTTTATGTCAAATATCAGTCGGTCTCGCGGTGTAAACATCTCGCGAGAGAAGTGAAAAAAGGTTGCGAACAAGATTTTGTTAGAAGCCGATATCTCAGGAACGAATGTAAGCAGGACAACGCAGTTATCATGCAAATAATGCTTATTTAAAAAATCTGATGTGGCCGGGCACATGACTTTATCATACTATCCATAAAATTAATAGTTTAGCTGCATGAGATTCTATTTGATCGAGATCGGCCATGTCTGCATTAAAATAAAACTACTAGAACTAGACAGATATGTGGATTAAAGCTGCGTTCGGATATTGTACTCCGTTGACACCGGGTACACCGTCCAAACGACACTTACGTGTTATTGGGTGTAAAAAGTGTAATACAATATCCAAACGCAGCTTATATTGACAGAAGTTATTGTCAAAACATTGGCGTTTGACACCATCGAGCTTATATGACTAGAGGGAGCGTGACGGGCTTTGTTTGTGGCCAAAGATAATACGGTCGAAAGCGTATATTTTCTCGTTCCCAATGTAACGCACCAATGAGCGGTCAAATTAAACTGGCGGCTATATGTCAAATTTGAATTAGGTAGTCGCGTATGGCGTGAAAGGTAACCTCACAAAATAAAAATCCTTTTCTGTTTTTGAATGTAGGTATATACATTTGTAGTACCTGTTATAATTGTGACATTTGTTAAAAAAGCAATTAAACCATCCAAGAGCAATTAATTCGCTATTCCAGTTCTCTGCAAAAATCTTTTTGAGTGACGTTTGTTCAACTTTTATATAGTAACAACAGAATCCATTTTTTTATAGGTTTGGACAAAATGTATTCTCGCGTGTAAGATTTTATTTGTTTCTGTATTGCTTGACTAGCGAGTAGTTGCATCGAGAGCGTTGCGCAGTACTCACGTCACGTACTCATTATATTTACGCTCTGCGCACCGCTGTCGAGTCAAGTTTAAGTTGGTTGTACTATACATGATTTGTTTATTTTCTTTAATAGGAATATGGGTAATAAACTACAAGCAAAATACAACTTATAATAGGAAAATATTTTATTTGAACATAATTTAACTACTGGTTTTTAAACAAAATGGTCTTGGTGTAAGAACTTGGAACTCTTTTTTCTGATTCTAATAACATGGTTTTACACAAATAATGCTCCATTAATGTTGATAAATTGCACACTTTTTGTCTTAATCGCATGTTGTAACGAGACAATTGGCGAATTCGAGCAATTTTCTTGCTTATGGTAGTTCTTGCTAATGCTAAAACTGCCCGTGCTGAGGAGACGAAGATAAGTCTGAAGTATGTACGTCACCCATATATCGAGGATTGTACCTACAATAAAATAACGTTAAAATATACCTAAAACAAAGTTACATATTACATAAATTTTCTCCTTTTTCTTGGCAGTGCTGAAGGATGTTCCGTTGGTGTTGCGCTGTGTGGCACTTTCAAAGCTCGTAGCCGTTGCAGTGATTGTTGACTCTGTGTGTCCACTAGTGTCTGCTACAACTGCATCGCTCATACTATCTGTGTCCGTATTTTCATTTGGTAAATCACTCGTAACAAAAATACATGGCACCGCACTACGGGAGAGTTATGGTCTTCCGTCCTTTCCCAGTTTATAATCGCTCTTAGAAAAGTGTCTTGAACACAACACAGTTGTTTTAAAACCCCGACTTTTTATAGGTATAGCTTCAATCCGAGCTTGTTTTGAGTCTTGAACTGTTGGAAATCTACGAGAAGGTATATGTTATAATTTAATATTACTGTATTGCGGTAATAAAGGTCATACCTGTGACACGTTATATTTTTTGATGCTGCCTTTTTACAAAAGCAGCAGTTTCGCCCCATTGTTACCTCTTAACCATCCAAGGTACCATCTACATGCAGTCATGCATCTACATAGGTAAACAAACTCATAACCTCGATGTAAACATATGTTCAAAATAATGGCGGTATCTAGCATCTGTGCGCATGCGCGAACAATGTGCACGAGAATTTACACGAAATTCGACCTTATTGACAAGGTATGTTGGGTCAAAACAAGCCAATGCATTGGGATAGGCCGTACTCCGTCTAGTTATAGATGGTCTAAGTTTGACACCATGACTACCTACTGCCATTAGAATAAAAAAATCTGACATATCCTGGCTACTATTTTTAATGCAGTACGACCGATCTCGATGAAATAGAACTTGCTCATGCAGCTACACTATTGATTGTACCAAAAAATGTCATAGTCATAAATTATTCAGAATTTCCTCTTCTTTAATTTATTATTTAACTATTTCGACAAAATTCCAGAAATGGCGGCTTATTTGCAAAATCTTTCAAAAATGCTAAGACTAAACCTCCAGTTCCTTTGGACCCTTTTCAACAGAAAGCTTTTCAGCTCTAAGTTTGGTCATGAAACTTCTAAATATGAAGTTTCGTCCCAATACCTTTAGTAGTTTCTCCTGAATCGTCGCCACAAAAAACGGGTACACACACACACACACACACACACACACACACACACACACACACACACACACACACACACACACACACACACACACACACACACACACACACACACACACACACACACACACACACACACACACACACACACACACACACACACACACACACACACACACACACACACACACACACACACACACACACACACACACACACACCTTGGTCCTTGTACCTTGGTCAAAAATGTTCAGGGGACCCGAAAAGACATATTTCCGCTAAAATCTCAAGATTTTTTTTCGGCACGATTACAATACTTTACATACTGCGTATGATAAAGTAAAAAGCGATTCGATATGAATGATATAAATTTCGTGCAGGCGCACTACGTCAATCGTAACGGTAAATGGAAACGTAGCTGGGACAGTGGAAGATTACACTGTGCGACAAATTTTGATCAACTATCTTCCTCTCCCTAATTTTGTTGAGTAGTGTTTTTTCGGAGTTAATTTATATACATTGCAGGTAGTTGAAAGCACCTAGTTGATATCCAAAACGCTGAAAATTTTCACGGTAAAAATATGAATAAGTTAAAACAAGGAAAACACCAACCAAATTTTAAATAATCGATATGTATTTAGTAATAATAAAACCTTTAATGGTCGATGATAATAATATGTATAATAATAAGTACAATACAATCTTTCTCGATTATGCGGCAACGAAAATAAACAGGAAGTAAAAATAATACAAGAATATCTATATATAACAACAGCGGTAAAAGTTCTTAAAAAATAAAACAAACAAAAATAAAAAATTATAACGCAAAAATAAGTATATAAAACTCGATCTCGACAAAAGTCAACAAGTTCGGAACATCTTTTACGATTAACATTATAGCTCCCTTCTGCAGTAAAAACCAAGTTCTTTGCACTTCTGGCATAAATGCTGAGGATGCACTTTTGATTGGTCCGAAACGTCTAACCCGTCAGGTTTGTCCAAAGGCCTCTGAAACGTAAAAAAATAATTCAAATTAATAAACTTTTTATTGGAAAATGTTTCTTCTAACTACCTGTCTATGCGGGTAAACATTGATCCTACATTTTATACATTCTTGACCCATATTGGCCCAAGAATTACCGGACATCCACTTTCTCTTGCATTTTGGACACTTGTATTCGCCAAAACATCGTTTCCTGCCTTGGTATGGTGTCTTCCCTTCTCCTTTTGGTCGAGCCTACAGAGAGAGGAAAAATTTCTTTGTCAGTAAGAAGTGTTATTTGTTAAATGTACATGACTGTTGAATATCTTATGAAACCAATAACATTTTACATGGAATGGAATTAACGCATCCTAAACGATGCTATGAGTGATTTATTTTTCCTTTTGAGTTCGTTCACCGAATATTTTTTCACCATCCTTGGTTACCGGCTGATTTTTATAAAACTCAAAAAATCTATGTCACACCAATAATTTTGTACAATATTCGTTTGTGATTTCGGACCGTCAGAGTTGCACTGCAACAGTAAATGCAACAGTAAATGCATCGGACATTGATGCATTGCCACATTTTCTAATACGTGAAAATCTTCTTTGAGGACTTCCTACATGTGCGTACCGAATCGGCACTAGCTATTTTTTGATTAGTTCGCATTATTAGCACATTAGCTTTTTCAAATCAACCTGATAATTTGATTACGAGCGAGCAAGGTTTTATTTTATAATACCGACATATTTTTAATTACATAAGTGCAGAATGCACTGCGTACTAACAAGGGTGGAAATTTACAAAACAAATCTTGACGAAACTGTTTGTTTCATTTTAATGTTTCTTTTGTTTAATTCATCAGCTTTCTGTATTATCAATTCGCAGCATCTAATTTTAACAGACTGTACAATACAATTGGTCATTTGATGTGAACTAGTTTAAATAAATTATTATTTTAATGAGAAAAAAATTATATATTTTTTTATTTAAATTAGGAAGATATTGCCCATAAACGAAATGTTAGATATGGTTTCTTCGTCATCTTTAAAGTTCTACTAATTCCAATTGTACTACTAGGTTCGTTGTATAAATATGTCCAAGATTGTCTGAAATACAGATCAAGTAGCTTCTGAAACAAAAACTTAAACAAATGAGCTTTCAAAATATAACCTTTTTGTTGAATAAGAAAACTACACAAAATTGTCTCTAGTATTAAAATATTTTTAATAGCTTTCGTTTGTCTTCAAATAATAAACATCATAAAAATCGACAAATATATAAATACAAGCAAATAAAGTATAATTTTCCAAATAAATTATTTAATAGTCATGTTGTCCATAAACTATTTATGATGTTTATTACTTGAAGAGAAACGAAAACGGTTAAACATATTTTAACAGTAGAGACAATTTTGTATAGCTTTTTTATTTAACAAAAAAGTTATATTTTGAAAGCTCATAAATGAGTATCATATATATTGTTCATAGAAAAGCATCAACTTAGGATACACTCTGCATATGGTGTACGTTTTGCTTGGAAAGAAATAACATTGCGTTTATGTGGACAGGTAAAAACAACAATATTTTTTTAATTTCTGTCTGACGGTTTCCGGAAAACTGTCTGTCTGACGGTTTCACAAAATTACAATTTTATGCGGTTTTCACCCTTTAGAAAAACCAAAAATATTACTAATAATTACAAATCTATTGTCAATATTCGTATACGACCTACTACACACAAAACGAAATTAAAAAAGGGAAAAATTAAACAGCGTACTAAAATGTTCATCGAGTACAAATAAATGGACTAATATTTCTCGCCTTTGGATTTGCTATACCAACTTCAACTGGGTATTGCAAATACCAAGTATATGGCGTAAAAGCAAACTCGTCTGCACAGCCGAACGTCGAATATATAAACTTATTTTAGAGGTGAACGCGCTAGGAATTGAATAGAGCAGGTTTTTTTTTCTTGACAAATATTCATACTTGGCAAATAGTTGATATTTGGCAAGTATACGAATGTGAAACCCCGGCTTTAGATTCAACACTGCTTTTTCTTTCTGTGCATAAAAAAGGGTAATTATTACTTCAAGAATAGTGAATAGAGATTAAATAATGACTAATAGTGACTAAACTCAAAACTGAGAATAGCAATACAACCTAATTTCCGACAATTTCTTCCAGTTGCGATGGTGGTGTAATGGTCAGCATAGTTGCCTTCCAAGCAGTTGATCCGGGTTCGATTCCCGGCCATCGCACTCTTTTTTTATTTTTTTTTTATAAAAAAAAACTTTAAACTGCCGTTAAATGTCATGTTAAATTCATTTTAAGGCTAATGTTATAATAACTTAAGAAATCTGTCCTTGAAAACATTTTCTATATGTGACTAGCTAGGAAGAAAGATGTCTTACTGCTAAAATCAAGTTTTCGAGAAATGAGCGTTTAGATACTTAGCAAAAGCAAATAAAATAAAGTGTGATATTTCAGTTAATCGTTTCTATATGTAGTGTGTAACTATCAAAATTTTCTACGGTTCGGTTTAAAGATGAGCGCGACAGAAGTGTAAAAGAGGTAACCAATTTCTGCACTTTTAACTGTTTTAAATTAACACTCGCCTTTCCTATTTTTTTTTCTAAACCTCTTACTGCAAATATGTCAGATCATGATCGAGTAAAATTTGGAATCTTGTCTATTGGTTAACATTTATATTTTCTTATGTTTATATGTAATACTGGTTGTAAACAAGTTTGTAAAAATCGGGTACGATTTTTCACAAGTCTCACGTTGAAGTATAAACCTAAAAGCAGACAGTTTTGATAGTTTTACATGTTATATAGAAATGTTTCAGGAGTATTACGCAGTTTATTTGATTTTTTCCGTTAAGTCATTTCAGAGTAATGAACATCTTTGAGATGTGTTTGAGTAAGTTTTAGGGCACAATTCACGTTGCTAATCAAGTCGAGTGCTCTGACTGCACATGTTCCGCGGCTGTTTATGTACTACAAAATAATTGTAAGATTTCTGCAAACTCAAACCTTCAAAATTTATTTAGAAAATAAACTGCTTCCGGGTTATGCCGTGTGTCAAGATTTGTTAATGCTGACGTTGCTGACGCGAACCATGTTGCTCGCTTCTTCAAAGCTAATTGAATACTGAAGACCTACCAAGAAAGGCTCCCTTGTATACCTGAATTTACACCTCACTGCGCACATCTGGAGCTACCGCTCCATGTGGTTTTCCACCTGACCGCGTTAGGATCGATTTCCAGACTCTACTAATGTCAGTACCGTCCTCGCGATTGATGTTGTCAGGATGTTTGTAAATTTCGATGGCTTCTCTAATAAGTCTTCGATGATAATTACCCACCCTTGCCAACATCTTCGCGTCATCGAAATCCATTGTGTGTCCCGACTCGTGGCAGTGTTGAGCAACAGCGGACTGTTGAATCTTGCCTAGCCGGGTGTCCCTACTGTGCTCCTTGATTCGACATTCGATGCTTCGTCCTGTCTGTCCTACATAGCATGTTCCGCACTCATATGTTATCTTGTATACCCCTTCGTTCTCCAGGAGTGGTGTGATATCCTTTGGGTTAGGCAGAAGATCCTTTACCTTAGCTGGTGCTCTGTACCTTACCGTGATACCCGATTTCTTCAGTACTCTACCGATTCTCTCTGATACCTCACTTACGTATGGTAAGCAAGCGAACCCCTTTGACTCTTGCGGTTCCTCTGAGACTTGCGGTATTCTTTGTGTAACACCCCGTATGTCAGACTTGGTGTATCCATTCTGACGTAGGGCCCACTCCAAGTGTTTTCGTTCGTCGTCCAAGGTGCTAGAGTCGCATACCTTCTCGGCTCTGTTGAACAAAGTGTTAATAACAATTCTCTTCTGTTGGGGGTGGTGGTGTGATTTGGCGTTCAAGTACCGATCGGTGTGTGTCTTCTTACGGTAGACTGTATGTCCAAGTCTACCCGTTGACGTTCTGTCCACCAGCACATCCAAGAAAGGCAGCTGATTATCCTCTTCTATTTCCATCGTGAATTTGATGGAAGGACTAACATTGTTCAGGTGGTTAAGGAACTCAGTAAGTCTATCTCTACCGTGTGGCCAAACCACAAAGGTATCGTCGACATATCTGACCCAGTGCTTGGGTTTGAAAGGACTTGACCTAATGGCTTTTTCTTCAAACAATTCCATGAAGAAATTGGCGATTACCGGTGACAAAGGTGATCCCATGGCTGCACCCTCTACCTGGTCATACATCGCTCCCGCCCACTTGAAATATGTGGTGGAGAGACAATACTCTACAAGATCCGGTACATCGGTTGGTTGGACAAGTCTGATATACGGGGTGTCACACAAAGAAAACCGCAAGTCTCAGAGAAACCGCAAGAGTCAAAGGGGTTCGCTTGCTTACCATACCTAAGTGGGGTATCAGAGAGAATCGGTAGAGTACTGAAGAAATCTAGTATCACGGTAAGGTACAGAGCACCAGCTAAGGTAAAGGATCTTTTGCCTAACCCAAAGGATATCACACCACTCCTGAAGAACGAAGGGGTATACAAGATAACATGTGAGTGCGGAACATGCTATGTAGGACAGACAGGACGAAGCATCGATTGTCGAATCAAGGAGCACAGTAGGGACACCCGGCTAGGCAAGATAAAACAGTCCGCTGTTGCTCAACACTGCCACGAGTCGGGACACACAATGGATTTCGATGACGCGAAGATGTTGGCAAGGGTGGGTAATTATCATCGAAGGCTTATTAGAGAAGCCATCGAAATTTACAAACATCCTGACAACATCAATCGCGAGGACGGTACTGACATTAGTAGGGTCTGGAAATCGATCCTAACGCGGTCAGGTGGAAAAACACATGGAGCGGTAGCGCCAGATGTGCGCAGTGAGGTGTAAATTCAGGTATATAAGGGAGACTTTGTTGGTAGGTCTTCAGTATTCAATTAGCTTTGAAGAAGCGAGCAACATGGCTCGCGAAACGTCAGCATTAACAAATCTTGACACACGGCATAACCCGGAAGCAGTTTATTTTCTAAATGATTCTGGCCGTGAAAGCCTACGTACTTACTCAAAAGAATATTATTCTTAAAAACAAGAAATCTTTTCTATCTGAGATAGATATGTTACCTAGTTAAAATTCATTTTATTTTAATTATTTAACAAACCTGTGGACAATCCTTAATATAATGTCCTTTTTGGAAGCACAAATGGCACATGTACGTCGGTGGGGGCCGTTTCGTTGATCTACGTTCAGCTAAACTTAGATCAGCTAGTTGCTCGCTTATCTCACAGATGTCGCTGTTCCCGTAATTGTTGTAGATCGAATACCCATATTGTGTAGTCTGAAATGGGCTCCACACTGGACTTGGTGATAATAACTTTGGCTAAAAATAAAAAAACGGAAAAAATAGGGTTAAAATTAACGAAAAATGACAAAAATTTGATCTAAAGTACTAACCTGAACTTGGTATGTTTCCAGACCTTGATCTAGGGTTAAGTATTGGTACCAATTCGGTGACTGTGTATATGACGATTGATATAGAGAATTATTTGTGTTTCCATTGAAGTCGGGTTGTCTTTTTACAAGTGTTAAACTGGCTGGTTGGGATATCATAGTAGCTGTTGGCGCCATACCAATAAAGTCAAATCATGGATTATTTTTCGCTAAAATAGATAAAAAACAAGAAATTAGAATGAATTACTTAATAATTAATTAATAATTAGAATTATCGAATCAAATATGAAACAAAAGTGTTGAAATAAGTAGTGCAGAATACTGCAAACCTAAAGTTTGACAAGGCGTAAGTTTAGAAAAGATACTTTATTTATATTGCATATTTAATAGTTTTGGCACCTTTCCAAATTTGAGTCTATATAGAAGGTTGTATCACACACTACGTTTCTGTTAGTCAAATGGATCTTATAAAATAAATTAGATAAAAAGAAAAATTATTTATACAGGGTCCTGCAGCTCAGCTCCCGTCTTCTGTAGCTCAGTTATTAATTAAGCTAAGAGTTTGACATTTTGCAAGCTTACCCTGTACTTCAAGGTACATTTCAAGAAATTATTTTTGATTATACAGGGTGTCCCAAAAATGTGCAACGCCAACGTGATTTATTTTTTAAATTGCATGCTCTATATTTTTTTACACATTTGGAAGCCTATTATGGTTGCCTACATACCACCAAAATTTTATTGAAATCGGTTGAGCGACTGCAGCGCAAAAAAATAAAAACAAAAAAAAAATTGATTGTCCATCATTGGCCTTAAAAATCAAGAAAAGCCACAAATTGCACCTCGTTAATAAAATTTTGCGACGTCCTTATTAAATTAGATCTAGTAGTCTCGTTAACCAAGTGTCATTGATCCAAATTATACAGGATGACCAAAATCTAGTGTCAAACTTGTCAAACTTCAAAGCGTGTTATTGTTCTTATTTTAAATTGGAACCCATACATTTTTTTAGGTGAAACGATGCAGAATTAAAAAATAAACATTGTTTCTAAGTACAACCCCATCACAATTCCCAATATTTTAAAAGTTATTCGCCAAAAACTAATTTTTCAACGTTTCCAACGGCAATTGTAGGTAATAAATATCGTACGTGGCGTGAAAAACAATTTATTTCATAAAATATAACGCAGAGAAATATTTTAGATTTGAGTGTTCTCAAAAAAATTTATGGGTTCTAATTTAAAATAAGAACAATAACACGCTTTGAAGTTTGACAAGTTTGACACTAGATTTTGGCCATCCTGTATAATTTGGATCAATGACACTTGCTTAACGGGACTACTAGATGTAACTTAATAAGGACGTCGCAAAATTTTATTAATTTTTGGTTTTTATTGATTTTTAAAGACAACGATGCAAAATCAATTTTCTTTTGTTTTCATTTTTTTGTGCTGCAGTCACTCAACCGATTTCAATAAAATTTTGGTGGTATGTAGGCAACTATAACAGGCTTCCAAATGTGTAAAAAAATATATAGCATGCAATTTAAAAAAATATATCACGTTGGCGTTGCACATTTTTGGGACAGCCTGTATAATCAAAAATTATTTCTTGAAATGTACCTTGAAGTACAGGGTGAGCTTGCAAAATGTCAAACTCTTAGCTTAATTAGTAACTGAGCTACAGAAGACGGGAGCTGAGCTGCAGGACCCTGTATAACTCAACGAATTTATAAACAAAATAAATTAATCTTTCATTACAATATTGATGGACCTTACAACTAAACTTTAACCTAAACGAATTTGTTGGGGCGTTTTTTTTGTATACAGGGTCATTCACAAGGAGCTGCCATTAGAAGTATATGGAGAACCAAATGAAATGAAGTCCAAATGAAATCAGACTCTTGGATACAATTCTTTTAACTAAAATGTCTTGATTTTTTGTTACTTCCGGTTTCACCGGAAATCGGTCTCAACTATCATATTTCAAATGGAACACCCTGTATTTTATAACATTTTTTAAATCTCCTTAAAATTCAAGGTGAATTGTATGGACATAACCTATTGAATTTCTGTTTATTTATTATTGTCCAGTTGTTTTCCAACGAATGTATTCTATTGGATCAAAACATATTTCTTTGACGCCAACAATATTTACTTTATTGAATACTATACTTCAGGGGTTCTCAACCTTTTAGATTCCGTGTACCACCTAAAAAATATCCAAATTTCTTCGTACCACCACCCTTTATACAAAAATGCATATTAATACAGGGAAAGAAATAATCCTACTTATTTATTTTGTAATAAAATAATAACGTTTATAACAAAAGTTCAGTTAGTAAAAACTTATTCTCATCGAAACCAATAACAATAAAAATTATATACCTAACAAAATTTCATTTGGTATACAAAAGTAAAATAAAGAAAACCCTTGGGGTTGTTTTGCTAAACCAATTTTTTTTTAAATATCATGATCTGTGTCAATTAGTTTCAAGCTCAAATTTGGCTCAATCATTAATTTTGGCTTAAGTTGTTTAAATATAATATTGACGAAAAACCAAACCTATATAAATTTCACATAAATCGTGGCGCAAAAAGGCATTAAAAGTCTAATATCTTAATCTCCAGTTTCTTTAAAATAATTCTTCCTCTGGATCCAAAAAACGGTGATTGTAATAATTTTAAATTCTTCTATCAGCGCTGTGTGTGAATGTCTATCAAATGTTCTTAAATGTTCTTTTTCTATTAGGTTGTGAAGTTTGGTATTTACATACCTTTTAGATTTCTGATTCAATTTTCATTGTCATAGATTTGGGAAAATAACTATTGTTTTTTAAAGAGGTGCAATCAATATTTTTTTTATATCCGACTAATTCATCATTGATGTTTCCCATCTTTCTTCAAGGGAGCCTTCGAATGCTGGCAATAAACTATATTTGTTTTTATTAACTTCTTTTATAATTAACTCGATTTATTTATTGGTAATTTTATCTTCAACGATAGTTAAATGAACCTTTGATCCTTGCAAAACTAAATTTAATTCATACAGCTTTCCAAAAATATCAGCTAAATATGCTAACCGGGCCATCCACAATTCGTCAAAGAAAGAATTTTTGAATTCGAAATTAGCGTTTTCAAGAAAAACTTGAACTTCTGATTTAAGTTCGAAGAGACGATTCAAAACTTTACCTCTCGAGAGCCATCTACCATCGGAATGTACCAAGAGTGACTTCTGTTGCTACCCGTCTCTTGACATAATATTAAAAACATTCGTGAACTGAGTGCTCGACTTTTAATAATATTGACTGCATTTTTTTTTTGTTAAAGCCCGAGCTCCATCAGTGCAGACACCTGTGCATTTCGCTCATGGAATGGAATTGTTAATCATAAAATTATTAAGAAATTTGAATATTTCACCAGTTGTTCTTTCGAGCAGAGGTTTACAAAATAATTATTCCTCTGCAATTTTCTCTTCCACCTCGAAGAGAAGTCACTTCGAGGAAATCGTACCTTTAATAGTAAATATAACTAGAAATGAATATACGGACATACCGTATCATACGGACTTCTATCCCCTGACATAATATTGAAAACATTCGTGAACTGTATGCTCGACTTTTAATGATATTGACTGCAATTATTTTTTTGTTAAAGCCCGAGCTCCATCAGTGCAGACACCTGTGCATTTCGCTCATGGAATGGAATTGTTAATCATAAAATTATTAAGAAATTTGAATATTTCACCAGTTGTTCTTTCGAGCAGAGGTTTACAAAATAATTATTCCTCTGCAATTTTCTCTTCCACCTCGAATCGGATAAAGACTAATAATTGATAAAAATTAATTATGTCAGTATTTCATCTAACTGTAGCGCAAAATATTAACTTTGATTTATCTTTTTAACTACACTTCCTTTTACACAATGTGCCATTTGAAATATGTCTGCGTACGGTAATGGGTATTATCTGATTTGACCGCTATAATTTTGGGTCAAACAATTTAACAATATCATCTGAATAAATATGATTTTAAGTTTGGTACCTTTTGCGTACCACCTAGAAGTCCTTACGTACCAGCAGTGGTACGCGTACCACCGGTTGAGAACCCCTGCTCTAGTTTATTTGCTTGTAGATGTTAATTTATTTGGATACCAACAAAAATTTCTTTCCTTTAAAGTAATATTTTTGTTTTAGCTTAAAAATAGGTTTACTTCCGCCAAAGAAATCACATTTTGATTCAAATAAATACGTTTTTAGTGGGAATACCTCATCGAACTGTATTGTTAGATGGCGCTGTAAACTCTCTCCTCGCAGTTCGGCCTTATCTTGAGTATAAATAATAGACTGGTGAAAGTCTACCGCTCAGTTGATGTCATGCGTCTGGCTAAATTGCTAAAAATGACCGTGTGATCGGCAGTATAGACAACAGTGCATGCAGGTTCAAGTTCCGATTCCGAATCAGAATACACTTTGCTACCCTAACCTTGACTATATGTAGGTCTGGGAAAACCACCCAAGCAGCACACTATGTGCCAGCACATTCCAGGCATATGCCTTTTAGATGCCTAAGGTACATGTACAGATGGCATGTACCAGGCATATGCCTTTTAGATGCCTAAGGTACATGTACACATGACATGTACCAGGCATATGCCGGGCACATGCCGCAAGTAATGTTCCTAAATGGTTTCTAACTCATATACCTAGCACGTACCAGAGGAACGATTACACTTCTGATACATTCCCATCATGTGACAGTTATACCCCAAATCACGTAGTCAATCTAACTGCAATATCAAATAAGTAAAGCCAATTTTAACATTTACTGTCATCTTTTGCCAGGCAAACGCCATCCTTAAGAGGCTAGTTCAGCCTAACTTCAGGTCTGTTCAGCTTAGCTCTGGTGGTCCCCTATTGGTCCAATTATTCAAACAGTTCAATGCTCCTGTGGGTTAATTATTGAATAATGATATCATATTATAAGATTACAACAATCTGAATTAACTATTCTAGTGCGCCACATCTCCATATTTATTATACCCATGCCCAATTTTAAACAATTGCTGCTCAAAGATAGACGTATAATTGGAGGACGGGTGATATCCTGATTTCAGGAATAACATTTCAATTATGTATTTTTGCGATGCGCCGCAGTAGTTCCACTTTATGTCAATGTACAATTTGAAAAAAATGCAATAAATGAAAAGAAATAAACCCACACCTTTGACGAATCGGCGTCGTATTTTCCCAATTTTTCCATTCATGTTCCAGTCTGAACAGTGTGTCCATCTACGGTGTTCTCGAGAACTAGTCGTCATTAGACGAAGATAATAGTAATGGGTCTATCTCTATCTACCATATACCTGCATATACCAGTGATATACCACAAAAAAAGGCTGTAACTCGCTAAAATTCACACATTTATATTTACTGGGACAGATTTCGAGAGTTCTAACCTACAAATCCGATATAATCTGAAAATGTAGAAAACTTGGGGACACTGCACAAAGAAGTATTCTAATCGAAATTAGGAGATTACATAAAAATTCTACTATTATATCAGACATCAATCAGGTTTGTGCCTAAAGAAGTATACTATTGTTTTTTTAAATTTCCTTTTCAATTGTTAGGTTAGTTAGCAGAATATACATATAAACAGTGCTGTTTTATCCATTCTACTACCAGGGAATTCAAGCTCCAAGTATGGTATGATGCAGATAGCTCATTACGGGGTTTGTAATTGGATTCAAATCACATTACGAGTAATCAAAATCCTTACGTACTATTTTGTTGATCGAAGAAGATTTCTAGACAAGAGATGTGGTTACTAATTTTCATAATTTCCATGAACTGACAATAAAATTATCGAGGTATGCTGAAGATTACCGATTTTTTATCAAATTTTTTGGTAATATTACTGGAAGACGACTATAACATTATTATATGAGAAATGTATAATGGGACATAGTCGACTTGTCAACCACTGACTCCAGATGTTTTTCTTCTCAAGTGCAAAGTGTATGGAGAATTACGTTTAACACAACAAACCGCAGATAGTATTGCAATTAGCCCCGAAGAACCGAACAAGCATTACGACCTGTATGCGTGTGGTCTCATGATAGCGAGGATCAACATTTTTGTGATTTTGATATTATAATATAATATTAATAAAGCTATATAATATTATAAAGCTTATGTTGTCTAATTGTCTTTTAGAAATAATATATGAATTACAAATTGGTAAATAAAGAATAACTTATTAACTGTTTTGTTTTTCTTATACGTCATCAGATCCCTGTGCTGTGGATGTACATATGTATGTAATATCGACCCATGCAACAAAGACTATAGTAACTACATTTAGTTTGTTAGTTACGATAGTCATCGTTGCATGGGTCGATATGTATTTGTTTTTCAGTAGCTAGGCATAAATGTATTATCGGCTGAGAAATGAGTGCATTATCTATCGTACCAAGAGTTAGTAATCTGTGACCAAAGTTATTGGTACGGGGTTTGTTTTTTAGGAGGTATAAATGTATATGGGCGCATAATCTCAATACGCTTTCAAATATTCCACATATTCATAGTACGTGTGCGTGTATTCATAGTACGTGTGTTTTTGCATATATCACTTCATAAACCGTAGACAAATGGTGAAGTTATTTATCATATAAATATATGATAAATATCTCACATACTCCACATAGGTTATGTCACGGTCATGTCAACAATTTATCACAGTAATTTTTAGAGCACCATGTTATGTTGGTAACGTTGTAAAATCACTAGACAGCCTGCTTACGTGTGCAAAAATAAATTGAAACAGCGTTAAAGACGTTAGATCATATAATGTTGACCGCACGTCGGCAAAGTCTATCTTGTTCCAAAGTAGCTTTAGCGAAAACGTCGACATCCCCACGCAAAGACCAATTCTCGACTGATTTCTCTAAACTTATCAAAAATAGCCAAGCCTCTGTCGATCAGCTGTTGGACCCGCCACTTAAGGGTGCTTAGTGCTTACCCGCCGAAAATGTTTGTTAAGTTATCGGCATGTTGTCAGTTGCCTATTCTACCCGGTATTCCATGTTCTAAGCCTAACCCCAAAAACTTGTGCAATGAATACCATGCGAATACCCAACTATTTAAGAATAATCAATCAAACATGGACCTAACGTCCTAAACTCGTTTGAAACAACGCGACTACCTCCTACCTACGCATGTGCCGCATAAACTGCCGGACGCCGATCAGTGCCGCGTGTTGGTACTGCCGGTGTTGTTGTCCACGAGACGTCGGTGAAAGTAGACGTAGTGAGTTGGTCAACGCAATTATTAATGTTTGAGTTAATGCTTTAACTATATATGTGTATACATTCATCCTATATAAGAGCAAGTGCTCAGCACATATTCCTGGAATGTGCCCTATATACTGGTGGAATGTACACTGCATATGCTGGGAACGTGCTACGTACGTTCCTAGCATGTGCCAGGTACATACCATTGGCATATCAAACTCTGGGTACATGCCTGGCATGTGCCTGGTATATACCAAGGCACGTGCAGGGTATGTGCTAGGCACCTGTATGTGCTGGACATTGGCACGTTCCAGGCACATGCCTGAAACGTAACTGTTACATGTCAGGCACATTCCTATGTAATTTTGGCATGTACCTGGCATCTGCCTGGCATGTGATTGTGCTGCTTGGGAAACCAATGGTCGAGGATGTGCGACATCCCAAAAGGCGGTGACACGTGGCGATTTTACTCTACTGTACCCTCCGAAAAGTTCTTGTCAATAATAGGTCGACATTAATTCCTTCAACAAACTAATAATTTCTTTAATCAAAGAATCATTTATTGCAAAACTTAACATCTCGCATTTTAACCCAACGAACAATTTCGTTAATTTAAAAAATTATAATTCTTTCGGTCAATGCAATCATAATTATTTGAACTACATAAATCTCGCTCATTTCTGTGATATTCTAAACAAATTCTATCCACTTCTTGCTGTGTTGCACGTACAAACACTTATGTATGTAATTAAAAAAGCACACAATTTGGCGATGTGCCTGTACGTTACGTTTTTACGTGATGTTGAATTTATACGACAACAGGTGCTGCCATCTAGTGCCAAGTGTATACGACATCAGCAGGATACTATTGAAAACTAGTTACAATCAAATATATACCACAGTATTTAGTTATTTTCTTGTATGTACATTGTACTTATATGATAGAAAAAAATATGTATTTATAGTCGAAAGCCATACATTTTAAACTCTAATAGTATATTATTATACAAGTTTTATAAGACGACAAATTGTTTTGGGCACGACGAGCGAGCGAGGAGCCAATACGTCTTATAAAACGAGTGTAATATACTATTTTTTCTACTTTGCGTCATTAATTTTATATAAATTTAGTAATTGTGGTTACTATATCGCGCTAAATTAGAATCTAGGGTATTTTGCGGGTACCACCTGGCAGCACTGTAGTAACTGTCAACTTCGTTAAGGATGAGCATGGGATGAGCTCGATGAGATAAAATCATGGCAAAATCTAATTGTGAATAGTTTTACTCTACTTTAGCCTACAAGTTTGAATAAATATTCAGCGAGGTCGCAACGATGGTCATAATGGAGCTTGGGGCAACACATTTAACCCTACTGTGATAAATACTTACATGAAACTTAACCTAAAAAGTTAACTTAAAATAGTGGTTTCATAAGTATAATAATCAGAATAGAAGTGTTTGGCGGTGACTGATTAGTTACTTCGAAGAACAAGAACTTACTAAATAATTGTTATAACGCTTAACGTTTAATAGCGGTGTCTACCTAATTCCGCTACGTAGCCATTGCGGCTTATATATTTACAAGCACTTATAATTGAAACCCAATTCTAATTTCGGCAAAGTAGTTTATTAGAATAAATTATACTTAGTAACATTACATGTGATTGTGGTAATACAAATACGTTGCACACAACCAGAACTAAGACGAAGTCGAACGCGACGGACAAAAACGAATACGAATTGAACCGAGCATCCAAGCGTCCAAAATATTACCGAAAACTTATACGTTACGTAAACTAAGAAATCCTCTACACTTTAAATGTACTATAGCTTCGTACGTGTATGCTGATAAACCATTTATTGCGCATATACAATCTCGCAGCAGTAATTAAAATCGTTCGTATCTACGATGTAGGTTTGATCTTCGCATAATACCTTATTAAAGTAAATGTGGTCCTTGAATTATATCTGAAAAGGGGATTTGATGTTTAGTTGAAAAGAATGATAACGATCACTTACTAGAGTCGTAAAACATCACCGTAAACGTCATGCTGGCGTATTTTGATGAACACAGCAAAACTAAGAAAGCCCCAATCCTTTGGCCATACTATAGCAGGCTAACCCATGTTTAAATATGTATAGAATATTGATATTTCGCAGTTTATGTGATTGCAAGCGATTAAGAAGATGCAGTGTGTGGTTATGTTGGGTTATGTATTGTACGTTTGACATATGGCATTTGATATCACTGTGTACCAATCAGACAAAAATGTTACTGTTTTCGGTATTACAATGTGTTAATTGTAACACCGAAAACAGTGTTACAATGTGTGCATTGTGAATGCAAAGTAGAAAAAAGTGTTTATTTCCCTTGTTTAGTTTACTAGTGCGTAACATAAACGATAAATTATTATTAAACTAAACTGGTTTGACGTTTTTGTTTGGTTATGTTATGTTATAAGCATGCCGCGTACAGTTTTGTTATTAGAACGAATGAAGGCGTCCATTGATATGTATGTGTAGCTTTAATTTTGATTATTCTGCACTCTGCGCGCTCGTGAATAAACAAAAGAAATCGAACGCGTGATACATACACCATAGCTGCGTAAAAAGACGATTTTTCTAGATCAAGTAACCCACTATGACGGATTTATTTCATACACTGCTCAGAAAAATTACGAGAACACATTTTTCGAAACCTGTAACTTTTTAAATAATAGTTCTAGACAAATCAAATTTGGTATACTGTAACAGCATATATTTAACTAAAGAAAATTGCAAGAGCAATGTTACAACTCTTAGTTGCTTCTAAGTTACACTTAAAAATGTAAATTAATAACGCAAAACAAAATGGAAATGACTGTCATAGTATCGATGACAGTCGGGTTTTCTGTAGATTGGTGAGGTTTAATACAGGGTATGCCCTCCACGCAGGGCCGTCCTTAGATATTCGACGCCCGTGGGCTACTAAAATTAATGCGCCCCTCTTCATAAGAAAATACACGAGATAAGTAGCGGATGCGGGGTGACCGGCAAAATTATTCAAAAGTGTCAGAACTAGAAAAAACCAATTCATCATCATTATACTAAACAAAAACATAATATTTATACAAAATCCGAAAAAAAAGACGAAATGAAAAAACCAACGTTTATAGTAAACAAAAACAAAAGTAACTTATATATTTGTTGTCCGTGCTTTTTCTTTTACAAATTGATATTACACGTATTTAAGTTATTAAATAGGTCACTCTATATAAATAAACTACTCAAATAATTTAATTTGCTCTGCCCTAAAGAATTTGTAGTAGCATTACTAAAAATGCGCAGTGCGTAGTGCTGTGGCCACGTTAGGAAATGTAGACGCAATTTTTGAGTCAATTATTTATTATCTTTGAAAAATTACCAAAAGCTTTATGTTGAAACATTTGATTAGATTTGTCATCAAATATAAAATAATCTTAGAAAAACATAAATCAGCAGTTCCTGTACTGCGGGAATTTCTACAAATTCCCTTTATAACGAATAAATTGGGAATAAATTGGCTTTTAAACCATTGTTCCATATAATAAATTGTCAGCCTAGTTTGTAGGAAAATAGTCCAAATACTCAAATTTTGCCAACATAGCTTTTGTGTTACATAATTCGATAAGCAAATTTCACATCGGTTAAAGGATGCAATAACTATCATAATAATTTATAGTATATATAGTACGTCTTTACATCCCTAATAAGTAAAGCAGCTAGTCTCCGTCTGGTTCTATACAAATCTGAACCGCTTTTTCTCTACTGTGAATGTTATTGTTTTGGATTTAAGCCATTTAAATATTAGGACGACACTGTTCAACATTTTAGTGGAAGTTATTATTTTCATATTTATGGTATGTAGACATTGAGCGCGTAAAGTATGAAAATATGAGAAAATCTAAATGAGGGTTAGTTATTGTACAAAATTCTCCAACACGTTGATTTTTAACTCTTGGGAACATGGATATTCCGAATAGAATATGAAAATGCGTCTTGGGTAAAATTAGTTGCACTGTGTACGAACACGGACTCTCCCGTAAGATTGTTGAAACAAAAGAGAAAAAATGTCAAAAACCTGAACCCAATGTTCTAGAAACCTGAAAAGGATCTCATAGTAAACCTTAAACTTTGTACGTTTACCTGATATCCTGAAAGCTTGTTTACAATATATTTCAATCATTTACAACTATTCTAAATAGTGTGCTGATGGTTCAATTCCTATTGCAAACATATCTACCTAAAACTGCTATTCACTTTTCATTCACAAACAAAATCCTTAATTTTTAAACTTTTTCTCGTAAATTTTCTGATGTAGGGTCATACAATTTGTATGCTACCATGAAGACAATTAACAGATCTATCATAATCAACAAGAAAAATATGGAGTTTGCCATTTGTCGATGACGTCATAAGTACAAACCTGGAAATTGAATTTGTTAAAAATATGTGTATAATTTACAATCGACGTATTCAAGAATTTTTGTAGTTAACAAACAGTTTGGAGATTTGGTCATGCTTCCTACTTTGCGCGCTCACTGAATATTTCTTAAAAAATCAGAACAGTTCATAATTGAGTAATAACTGTAATTAACTGTAATTAACATTTCTAAAAAAATAACACCTCATAACAAACCCATATAAAATAAAAGCATAGTAAATTTGGAACACCAAAGTAAAAGATGCAGTTATCATTATTAACAATGAACAACAATGAAGCCATGATCAAGTAGATCAGTACCTCATATATTTTTTCATGATCTCATACATGTTTACTAAATATGTCATATATTTTGATAAGTAAAATATGGCAAACCTAGGCTGGCACATCATAGAAAACTTGCGCTAACCGAACCAAACCCGAACGTTTTTCATTGATACTCCATATATAAGTAACTTGGGAAATTCTAAGAGCAGACATACAATTTTCTATTTCATTTAGAAGAGGTTATTTGGTTGATTTTGTCATGAAAGGATTTATAATAAAATCAACTAATAACAAAATAACTAATAATAACATAAAATAGAACACCAATAAAAATTGCCGCCCCCAAAAGGTTGGCGCCCCAGGGCTATAGCCCATTTAGTCCTGTGGTTAGGGTGGCCCTGCAGGAACCACAACAAGATCAGTTCTGTTGTCTATACTGATTCCAGCCCAAACCATCACAGATCCACGACCAAATCTATCCATTTCCTGTATAGTAGCGAGTGCGTCACATAGCGTTCACCAGGACGTCTATGTACACGTACTCGACCGTCGCAACGAGTTAAACGAAATCTGGACTCGTCTGTAAACAGTACAGGCGTCGAAGTTGCCAATCTCTGCGATCCAGAGCAAGCCTCATTTGTGATGCTGCGTAAGGCCTGGTGCTCGGACAGGTCTTCTTGGTTACAAATTCGCTTCTTTTAATCTGTTTCTAACAGTTTGATCAGAAATTTCTATTCCATGTGCTCGTCTTAGGTCGTTTAGGTCTCGTGCTGTCCGAGTACTCTAATGTAGAGAGGAAAGGACAAGAAATCGGTCTTGATCTTGAGTAGTTCTTCGGTTTCGACCTTATCCAGCTCTTCTAACATATTGGCCAGTCTCCCGAAACCGATTTCATAAACGCTGAATAACAGAAGGGGAAACTTGAAGGTCCCTGCTAACATTTCGAATAGAGTGGCCATGCTGAATAAGGGCGACAGCACGAGCAACTTGCACTTCACTCAGATGCCGCATTTAACTTCTGATGACGTTTCTAATCAACGAAAATTAACAACTGAATTGATTTGTCATCTTTAGTAGGCGTTCATACGTGAATTCAAGGCATACTTGACAATTTTTCCATTTTGTTTTGCGTTATTAATTTACATTATCGTATTGAGAATATCGAAAGAACATATTCGATTTTTCATATTTTCTCTTAGATATTAGAATCTTAAAGCGTGAGGAAGTGTATTTTTACAGTAGCTCTGACCTGAATTTGGCACCGAAACGTTTACTATAACCTATTAATATATTTAGAGTAACGTGTTTAGAATTAAATGGTGTTTCGAGTTTTTGTATTAAAAGATAAATATTTCGAATAGTGTACTAAGTTTTATTAAAATATCTTTATGCCAGTGCGTCATAGACGCAGAAAATAATCATAGGCAATGTCCTAGAGCATACAATAATTATCTACAAAATTGTTGTATTACATTTTTCCCCAAGTCAATAATTTTAGAGATAAGCTAAAGTGCATGGTTTAAAAAGGCATACATGCTCAAATAGCATATCTACTGTAGCCAGAAAAGGTTTTTTGTTAAATTATATCACGTCAAGTTATTGCATTTTTTGTTGTTTCTTTTCACCCCATAAGGGCTCTAGATGTATTCTTTTATTTATGTATAGCATTTTAACTTTCATACTAAGTATTTATAAGGTTAATAACTTAATAAACACAATAAAACAGTACGAAATAGGGAAAAAACCAAACTGAACAAAATCTGTCAAATTATTTTCTAATTTATGGAACTCTCGAGTTATATTTGACTAGATTATTTTTTGATTCACAAATTTTTACAATAAAAAAGATCAATAAAACTATCATAAAATTATTGAAAAATTTAATTTAATTAATTATTACTTACAATATATGAAAATGTCGTTGACACATTGTGAATATATTAAAAGAATTAACAATTTAAATTAGTACAATGAAAAACGCAATTATTAAAAATATTTCGAGACTCATTATTTATTGAGGATTTGGAATTGCTTGTTATATTAAGTGTTTCCTCCTGCGTATTTTCTCTAAGATTATTTATTATATTTGAATGATGTTCTTGGTTCAATTGTAAGTAGGGTTTAATCGAACTTGCAGAATTATGACCAGTGACCTTGATTAGTTCTTGTTCTCCTACACCAGCTTTTGAAAGGTTACTTACTGCACTTGATCTGACAGAATGGTTAGTTATTTTTTTAGTAACTGTGTCTAGACCTACTTTTTCTGCGGATTCTTTCATCCATTTTGAAATGGAATTTATTCCCACAGGAACGTTTTTATACCAAAAACCATGAGTTTGCCAAGCCGGATTTGGAGTAAGAAACAAGCGTTCGGTTTTAATATTTTCTTCACGTTTACTCATTAGTTTTTCAAAAAGACGAACAGGGCAAATATCTGGGTTATTTATGTTTGGAGTCAACCATTTACCATTAGCGCACCTTTGTGCTCCACCCTGTGCAGTTTTTGTAAAGATGGGATTGTATTCAATGCGGCCAGTATTTAATCTTTTTATGTCGGTTTCTTTTTTAAAATAATGAACTAAACATTTCGTAGCTTCTCCTCCCCTCCAAGCTAGTTCATACGATGCAACGTGATAAAACTTTCTTTGCAATCCACAAGGTGTATCTTCGTCCCAATAGTTAAAAATTTGCAACAATTCTGTATAAGAAAGTGCCACAGAACTTTGTTTGTGCTTTTCAGGATGTTTTTGTAAACTTTTTCTTTTTGCATCTCTTGCATTCCGAGCATTTCTGAATTCTATATCATGGAAAGGATCAAAGGACCTGTTATACTCATTAAAGTAAAGTTCTGCCGTTTTATTCCACATTGTCTTTATTACTGCTTCTTTATAATCATTTCCGTCTTTTCTTTTCATGTTATAAGTCCAATCTTTTAAAATCAATGCCAGAGTCGCTGTTGTAGTAGATTTATCCAGAATATAATTTCTTTCTTTGGTGAAGGTCTTAAATTGTCTCCATATAGACTGATTACTTATTAGAGTATTTTTCGAAGTAGTTTCTAAAATCTTTTTTGTAATTTCTGCATTAGAAAAGGTACTAAACCGATGACTTTCACCCATTTCGCGTTGACACAATTAAGTAATTATTTTGACAAGTATCTGACAGTTGCTAGGCAAATAAAAGCTACAGTGATTATTCCCGAGAATAATCACAAGAGATTTATTCCCACTATAATAATGACATAATTGGTTGAAACTTACCCTTGTGACAAATAAAGAAGCATTTCATTGGTTTTAAGAAACGTCAAAAGATAATCACTATAAAAACTATTATTTTTAGTATTATTTCAAAATTGTCTAATACTTATACTTATTGTTTCCATGAAAACTTTCGAAATGTGATCATCCTTCAAGCTGAAACGGTCGGTTTTTTATTGGTATGACCCTAGTGCGCATGTTTTGAACCCAGATTCGCATTCCGTATAAACACATTTATCGAAAACGCCTAACCAGTTTCTATTCACAAACTTACTATTGTCTCTCCTCCACAGTAATCCATCTTTATGCAGAGAACTCTGTTTGCGAGTAGGTGCTTTCGATGTATTTTCTTGCCCTGAATATAAATCCGATTCGCTTCAAGCAACAAATTTCCAAGAAATTCACATATAAGTACCTACAACGTTTAAGGTTTTTTCGGATGATTTTTAAGATTCTAGGTCATCGGGGTTGTTTGCTATACATGAACCACAACGGAAAAATATACGTACATAACGGCATTTAGAACATACAAGATGCATTGAACATAAAATTGTCAATATCTTGATAACCGTAATCATTTGTATATTTATGGTTAAATATGTTCTAACTTACCTCTAGTATCACGGTTTCAAGGAATTGCATCAAATTACATATAAGCCCGTACATCAATTTTTGGATTTTCCTTTACAACGTGATAGAAATAAAATCACAAAAACCGCATCCGCACCTATCCGCAGCAGATTTTGCAGTAGTTGTAATGTCAAATATGTGTACTATAATTTGAACCACTTTCAAGAGCTTAATTAAGCTAAACACTAAACTAAAACACTCAAATTCTGCATAAAACTGTTTTTTATAATAGCGACTGTAATAATAGCCATAGTAAAATCTAACTTTTGGCTGACAAGGACACGTGGCGTAGGGCTCAGGTGAAAAAAATTGCCGCCTTTTAATACATCGGTCCTTTACCTATCCCAGAAACTGGTTTACTTTTTGGAATTTAACAATTTAGAAATTTGATTTATGGCCCGCTTTTTGGGTCAAATACCCCAATGTGCGCCCCTTCAAAAATCGCAGTAAATGCTTCAAAAATATTTGTAAACAAATTTTTGGATTTCAGGTATAATTGTGTAAAGATTAAAGTTTACAATGAAACCATTTTGAGGTCAACGCAATTTCATATTCCATTTACAAGCTCCATGTTCCCTAAAGTTATTAATATTTTACAATTTTTAATTATCGTTTTCTCGAAAATTATTTTATGTAAGGCCATAAAATATTTTCGATGTCGTTTAGAGTGTTTAGACAATATATTATAAGATCTACTAGAATCAATAAGAAAAAAAAACGGTTTGCCATTTAAAAAATAAGTGTCGATGACGTCATAACTCAGTCGTTCAATAACGTTCAAAAATTGATTTTTTCACAAAGAAGTGTGTTTTAAAAGTAATAACTCGACATGTTCGAGGAGTTTTTTAAAATAATAAACCGACACAGATTTTTTAGTTCTACAGCTTTTGCTTTAAGAATTTGTCTAAAAATCACAAGAACTTTTCACAGGGTACAGTAGAGCAAAATCTCCACGTGTCACCGCCTTTTGGGATGTCGCACATCCTCGACCAGTGGTTGGTCTTCCCAGACCTACATATAGTCAAGATTAGGGTAGCAAAGTGTACGCTGATTCGGAATTGAAACTTGAACCTGCATGCACTGTGCTCTATACTGCCGATCACACGACCTTTTTAGCAATTTAGCCAGACGCATGACATCAACTGAGCGGTAGGCTTTCACCAGGCGATTATTTATACTCAAGATAAGAATAAATTCAAAAATATTTTTTTTATCATACACCGAACAACATGTTGATGACAATATATTTGTGAATTGTCTTAAAAACAACACAAGTTTTGCACATGTAGGCATTTCAGTCAATCTTATTTGGTAAACAAATAATACACCATTTGCCCCAATCATGTTATTTGCACTTGTCGATTATAAGACCCACAAATTGAACTAACGTTTTCGAAAATTGTCTCTACACGAATAATAAATCAACCTTACCTATTTCTCCCAAAAAATATTCAACGCTAGACGCTAACAGATACGATAACAATTAACCAAATCGAACACGAACACACACATGGACACTAATTTCTTGATTTTAACACTGAAACTTTTCTAAAAATACAACAGACAATACGGGCACAACTTCTTATTTCACAGCACGAACAACAGAGTTAAAAAATCAAACGCTCGGACTTGATGACACAATAAAAACTGAAGCTCATCTTTTCATTTGATGATCCTATGGTATTTTTTATGACTATAAGTTATAATTTAGAGCAACACGCATTGCCCTATGTTGGGACATGTGCTAAACCATTTTATATTAATTGATATAAAGCGATTTGCCGCATAGGTCTGAACAACTCAACTGCATGGAAATAGTCGTCACAGCAAGCGAGATGGTCACAGGAAAAGTTTCAGATTGTGGTGGGGGAACAGGCTAAAATACTAAAAATAATTCTGGTGTGTTCGGGCTCGGTAAAGTTATGTATACAGTTTACGCTACTATAGTAAACTACAGACGAGAATTAGGACAAGATACAGAGATTGGAATATTTAGCCATCTTTTTTAACTGATGGCAAAGATTTCATTAAACATATCTTTAGATTTATTCTTTTGGATTAAAACAAATTGTAACAAGTGAATTCAGTTGTCAATTTTCGTTTATTAGAAACATTAGAAGTAAAATGAGGCAGATATCAAATATTTGCCAAGTGTATGAATATTTGTCAAGAAAAAGAACCTTATATATTCGACGTTCGGCTGTGCGGACGAGTTTTTTTACGCCATATACTTGGTATTTGCAATACCCAGTTGGAGTAGGTATAGCAAATGTAAAGGCGACAAATATTGGTGCATTTATTTGTACTCGATGAACATTTTAGTACGCTGTTTAATTTTTCCATTTTTTAATTTCGTTTTGTGTGTAGTAGGTCGTATACGAAGATTGACAATAGATTTGTAATTATTAGTAAGTTTTTGATTTTTCTAAAGGGCGAAAACCGCATAAAATTGTAATTTTGTGAAACCGCCAGACAGACAGTTTTCCGGAAACCGTCAGACAGAAATTAAAAAAAAAATACTGTTGTTTTTACCTGTCCACATAAACGCAATGTTATTTCTTTCCAAGAAAAACGTACACCATATACAGAGTGTATCCTAAGTTGATGCTTTTCTATGAACAATATAGATGATACTCATTTATGAGCTTTCAATATATAACCTTTTTGTTAAATAAAAAAGCTACACAAAATTGTCTCTACTATTAAAATATTTTTAGTCATTTTCGTTTCTCTTCAAGTAATAAACATCATAAAAATTTTATAGACAGCATGTCTATAAAATAATTTATTTTGAAAATTATACTTTATTTGCTTGTATTTATATATTTCTCGATTTTTATGATGTTTATTATTTGAAGAGAAACGATAGCGGTTAAAAATATTTTAATAGTTGAGACAATTTTATGTAGCTTTTTATTCAACAAAAAGGTTATATTTTGAAAGCTCATTTGTTTCAATTTTTGTTTCAGGAGCTAATTGATCTGTTTTTCAGACAATATTAGGATATATTTATACAACGAACCTAGTAGTACAATTGGATTTAGTAGAACTTTAAAGATGATGAAGAAACCATATCTAACATGTCTTTTATGGGCAATATCTTCCTAATTTAAATAAAAAGATATATTTTTTTTCTCATTCAAATAATAATTTATTTAAACTAGTTCACATCAAATAACCAATTGTATTGTTTTACAGTCTGTTAAAATTCGATGCTGCGAATTAATAATACAGAAAGCTGATGAATTAAACAAAAAATCATTAAAATGAAACAAAAAGTTTTGTCAAGATTTGTTTTGTAAATTTCCACAAGAATGCCCTTGTTAGTACGCAGTGAATTCTGCACTTATGTAATTAAAAATATGTCGGCATTATAAAATAAAACCTTGCTTGTTCGTAATCAAATTATCAGTTTGATTTGAAAAAGCTAATGTGCAAATAAGGCGAACTAATCAAAACAATAGCTAGTGCCCATTCGGTACGCACATGCAGCAAGTCCTGAAAGAAGCATTTCACGTATTAGAAAGTGCTATGTGGCGATGCATCAATGTCCGATGCATTTACTGTTGCAGTGCAACTCTGACGGTCCGAAATCACAAACAAATATTGTACAAATTTGTTGGTATGTCATAGATTTTTTTGAGTTTTATAAAAATCAGCTTGTAATCAAGGATGGATGAAAAATATTCGGTGAACGAACTTAAAAGGAAAAATAAATCACTCATGGCATCGTTTAGACCAACCAATAACAAACATTTTAGATTTGCGTGGCAAATATATTTGCCAAATATTTAACATGTGGCAACTTTTTGATATTTGGCAAGTATACGAACATGTAGCCCCGGCTTAACACGAGCACATGGAATACAAATTTCAAGATCTTGGTGTGGTCCCTGGTAGACTAAATGCCATGAATTACATAGAAAACATATTGGAGGACCATGTGGTGCTCCCAAGATATTTTCTGGTGCATATGGCGTCGGTCAAAATGGCCGGTGTTAAGTCATGTCCTGAATCCTATTGAACACGTGTGGGATCAGCTTGACCGACGTGTTCGCAAGCGCCCTAATCCACCACTAACCATACAGGAACTGACACAAGCCCTGATTGAGGAATGGGAAAGCATACCCCAAGAATCTCTTCGCAGACTAGTGCGAAGCATGCCACGCAGGTGTGAGGAAGTGATTCGTGCTCGTGGAGGGCATACACTGTATTAAACCTTACCAATCCACAGAAAACCCGACTGTCATCGATACTATGACAGTCATTTCTATTTTGTTTTGCGTTATTAATTTACATTTTTTAGTGTAACTTAGAAGTAACTAAGTGTTGTAACATTGTTTTTGTAATTTTCTTTAGTTAAATACATGCCGTTGGAGTATACCAAATTTGATTTGCCTAGAACTATTATTTAAAAAGTTTCAAGTTTAAAAAAGAAGTGTTCCCATATTTGTTTTCTACTGTACCCTCCGAAAAGTTCTTGTCAATAATAGGTCCTCATTAATTCATTCAACAAACTAATAATTTCTTTAATTAAAGAACTATTTATTAAAAACAATTGACAATTAGCCTAATACAGGTCTATATTACCAAGGTTTATACAAAAATACAGCTGGGTTTGAACTTTTTCGAAGTAATAATTTGACAGGGCTATGTTAGGTTATGTTGTCAAACGTGCCAGAATACTATGTCAAAGCGTTAAGATAAGTCAAACGTGCTAGCAAATTAAAAGAAAATTACCGTTTTACCAGTTTTTACAAGTGTTTAACAACAAGAAGGTATCGGAGGCTTTTAAAATACCGGATGATACAAGGTAAGCAATTTATATTGATTCTTTGCAGTCACCGATTCAATGAAAAAGCAGATGACTTTCATCAATACGATGACTTTCATCAATATGTTTTTTGTTAATTTAATACAAATAATTAAAATACTTACCAGTTATTAGCAGTCTACAGGTGTGTTAATAAAATCCATCTGTTATATGAAGGAGTTAGACTTGGTCACTCATAATAACAGTCCAATGAGCACATAAGAACACTCAGCAGAAAATGCTATAATCTTCCGTTTATATACTGAGAACATGATGACGCAATTCATACCTTATCTAAAAAAATTAAGGTGGTTGAAGCTCGAATTGCTCTACCATCAGTTTTGAAACGTACTTAACCATTAACATGTTTAGAAATAAAATATTTGCAATGTTTGTATTAACTGTAGCATGGTATAGCATTTCGAAAATAATAATAACACAATCAGAGAACTTTTGCAGGTGTTACATGATTGTAAAGTGATATTTGTTTAAATTATGAAAATGTGTAATAAATTACAGATATAATTTTATTAGATAACACAATAATTCCAATTCCAAGGGTATTCCGGTCATGTCAAAATTTAGGCAAATATTCGGTTTAACCTATTGTGCAGTTTATGAGGATTCAAAAAGTTAAGCTATGAGCTTTTCTATTTAGTTTTTCTATGAGATAATTACAATTAAAAGTGCATTTCGTTTGAATTCACCGACCACCCTCGGAAATACACGATGATTACCGATCCCTAGTAGCGGTGGCAACAGCGGACAGCTCTCGAACAGCTGATCGGCCAAGTTGACGGTTGGCGACCGTGTTGTTTGACAACGAATAAAGGTAACTTTTTTGAGAGATGATTTGATCATTGAAACTTGAAGCCAAACATCTCTCATCTCGCTAGTCGGCAATGATAAAGAAAATCTTATCAGGAGTTACTGTTCTACTGCTGTTACAGCCCGGCACAGAACAATGTCGGCGTTGGAGTTTATACATTTTGAACAAGTGTTTGATATAACCTCAATAAACAAAGCAGGTGTCAACAAGCGAGCGATTCTAAACGTTGACACAACAGAAGACAAAAATTTACTACGTGCACCCTAGATATAGCAACGTTGTCAAGTCGCTCACTTTGAGCGGTCTTTGTGACGTCACAAAGACCAATCCTAATTCAAACTTCAAGCAACAATTTCTCTTAATTTAAAACAATGTTTGATATTTTACTTGTGAAGTAGCAAACAGTAGCACCCATACTTTGTAAAAAATGACAATTTCAAAAACACCGGAATACCCTCTGGCTCAGAACCATATGTGACCGCGTACGAGAGAATCGCCCAAACGCCATCTCTCGTTTCGACAATATTGTCTTTCCGATTTATTTTCTCTAAAACAACTTATCACAAAAATTTCAGTTTTTGTTCAGGTCGCGTCTAGAGTCTCTTCTATAGATTGTCGTTTTTATTTTCTTCAGTTTTTATTTAATATAGGTTGCGAACAAGATTTTGATGGAAGCCAATATCTCAGGAACGAATGTTAACAGGACAACGCAGTTAGCATGCGAATAATCCTTATTTACTGCGATACATATCCCTTGATTTGAATAGCATTCCGACTACACTGAGCGGCATAAAAAACGCAACACCTAAAATGATGACCAGTTTCAAACTGCAGTAACTTTTGAACGTATTGCTCGATTTGAATGATTTTTTTTTATTTGAAAGGTCCACTTTTTGCCAATATTTCTGTATGTGTGGTACACATTTTTGCGCTCTTCCATTTCAGCAATGGTGAATAACGTTAATGCTTGTTTTCTTCCTACAGTTTGAAGCTTGCTGTGGGGTGCACCGACAAAAGAATTTAACTTTAAACAAAAGGAGCTTGTAGTCTCGTCTGTTCTGATCACTTATGTTTTTTGTTCAAGTTTCTATTGTTGTTAACGCCAAAGTTACAAGCTCTAAAAGATAACGCTGCTTCTTCGGCAGCGCCATCAGAAATTAAAGAAAGCCATGGATAACGACAAAATTTAATTAAATTGTGAAAGTAATGATCAACATGTTAATAACTAGTATTGCCTCCCCTCGTTTGAATTGTATTCCTCATCCTTCTAGGCATACTTCGAATTAGGTTTTCAATCTCATTTTGGGGAATCTGGTTCGACTCTTCTTCTAGCGCTATTCGGAGATCATCTAGCGTTTGTATCGCGGCACCACGGGCTCTAACTCGTCTCCCTAGCATATCCCACATGTGTTCTATGGGGTTTAAATCAGGGCTACGTGCAGGCCAGTCCATTCTGCTGATATCCAAATCATCCCGGTATTGGGACACTACGCGGGCTGTATGGGTGCGTGCATTATCGTGTATGAACAAGAAGTTGTCACCAATAAATGGCCCAAAGGGAACCACGTGTTCCGCCAAAATTTCTTCAACATGCCGAGCCGAGTTTAGGTTTCCGTTGATAAAGCAAAGTTCCGTACGTGCTTCGAAGCAGATTCCTCCCCAAACCATTACAGATCCTCCCTGGTACTGTACTCTTTCAGAGAAGTTGCACTGAGAATTACGCTCTCCTGCTCTTCTCCAAACTCTCTCTCTCGACCATCTGGAGAGTACAAGCCGAACCTCGACTCATCTGAGAAGAGTACGTTTTGCCACTCTGCATTGGTCCACTGAACATGATCTCGTGCAAATTGTAATCGAGCAACACGATGTTCTCGTAGCAACTGTGGTCCAGTTGCTGGTCTCTGTGCTCTCAACCCCGCTTCTTCAAATCGCCTTCTTACTGCGCGTTCACTCACGTTCACCCGACGCACTTGCTCCAGACGATTTCTTGTCTCAACTGCTGTGGTATGTCGATTTCGTAACACGGTCATTACGATGTATCGATCATCACGGGCTTGAGTGATGCGTCTTCTTCCTGACCCAGGTCGTCTGTTGAAGGTGCCAGTCTGGCGAAATCTTTGAATGGCGCGACAAACCGTACTCGTTATCGCGCCAAGAACACGAGCAGCATAACGAATGCTGCGTCCATCTTCCACCAAAGCTACTGCCTGAGCAACTTCTGCAAAGCTTAAAGGCATTTTAATTGTCTAGCAACAGCCAATGACGTTAACGACACTAAACGTCACTAAATGTTGTTGTTGATTACCATGGCTAGCTTTAATTTCTGATGGCGCTGCCGAGGAAGCAGCGTTATCTTTAAGATCTTGTAACTTTGATGTTAACAACAATAGAAACTTGAACAAAAAACAGAAATGATCAGAACAGACGAGACTACAAGCTGCTTTTGTTTAAAGGTAAATTCTTTTGTCGGTGCACGCCACAGCAAGCTTCAAACTGTAGGAAGAAAACAAGCATTAACGTTATTCACCATTGCTGAAATGGAAGAGCGCAAAAATGGGTAGCACACATACGGAAATATTGGCAAAAAGTGGACCTTTCAAATAAAAAAAACCTCATTCAAATCGTTAGAAAAGTTACTGCAGTTTGAAACTGGTCATCATTTTAGGTGTTGCGTTTTTTTATGCCGCTCAGTGTAGATTGGAAACCAGCGATTCTCTCGGGGTCACATATGGCATTTGACGGTTAAGAGCGTTGTCCAACAGCTGATCGACGGAGGCTTGGCTATTTTTGATAAGTTTAGAAAAGTCAGTCGAGAATTGGTCTTTGCGTGGGGATGTCGACGTTTTCGCTAAAGCTACTTTGGAACAAGATAGACTTTGCCGACGTGCGGTCAACATTATATGATCTAACGTCTTTAACGCTGTTTCAATTTATTTTTGCACACGTAAGCAGGCTGTCTAGTGATTTTACAACGCTGACCAACATAACTTGGTAGATCTAAAAATTACTGTGATAAATTGTTGACATAACCGTGACATAACCTATATGGAGTATGTGAGATATTTATCATATATTTATATGATAAATAACTTCAACATTTGTCTACGGTTTATGAAGTGATATATGCAAAACACACGTACTATGAATACACGCACACGTACTATGAATATGTGGAATATTTGAAAGTGTATTGAGATTATGCGCCCATATACATTTATACCTCCTAAAAAACAAACCCCGTACCAATAACTGGTTACAGATTACTTACTCTTGGTACGATAGATCATTTCTCATCCGATAATACACTTATGCCTAGCTACTGAAAAACAAATATATATCGACCCATGCAACGAAGACTATCGTAACTAACATACTAAATGTAGTTATTATAGTCTTTGTTGCATGGGTCGATATTACATACGTATGTACATCCACAGCACAGGGATCTGATGACGTATAAGAAAAACAAAACAGTTAATAAGTTATTCTTTATTTACCAATTTGTAATTCATATATTATTTATAAAAGACAAATAGACAACATAAGCTTTATTAATATTATATTATAATATCAAAATCACAAAAATGTTGATCCTCGCTATCATGAGACCACGCGCATACGAGTCGTAATGCTTGTTCGGTTCTTCGGGGCTAATTGCAATACTATCTGCGGTTTGTTGTGTTAAACGTAATCCTCCATACACTTTGCACTTGAGAAGAAAAACATCTGGAGTCGGTGGTTGACAAGTCGACTATGTCTCATTATACATTTCTCATATAATAATGTTATACACGTCTTCCAGTAATATTACCAAAAAATTTGATAAAAAACCGGTAATCTTCAGCATACCTAGATAATTTTATTGTCAGTTCATGGAAATTATGAAAATTAGTAATCACATTTCTTGTCTAGAAATCCTCTTCGATCAACAAAATAGTACGTAAGGATTTTGATTCCTCGTAATGTGATTTGAATCCAATTACAAAACCCGTAATGATCTTCTGCATCATACCATACTTGGAGCTTGAATTCTCTGGTAGTAGAATGGATAAAACAGCACTGTTTATATGTATATTCTGCTAACTAACCTAACAATTGAAAAGGAAATTTTAAAAAACAATAGTATACTTCTTTAGGCACAAACCGGATTGATGTCTGATATAATAGTAGAATTTTTATGTAATCTCCTAATTTCGATTAGAATACTTCTTTGTGCAGTGTCCCCAAGTTTTCTACATTTTCAGATTATATCGGATTTGTAGGTTAGAGCTCTCGAAATCTGTCCCAGTAAATATAAATGTGAATTTTAGCGAGTAACAGCCTTTTTTTTGTGGTATATGGTAGATAGAGATAGACCCATTACTATTATCTTCGTCTAATGACGACTAGTTCTCGAGAACATCCTAGATGGACACACTGTTCAGACTCCAACATGGATGGAAAAATTGGGAAAATACGACGCCGATTCTTCAAAGGTGTGGCTTTATTTCTTTTCATTTATTGGATTTTTTCAAATTGTACATTGACATAAAGTGGAACTACTGCGGCGCATCGCAAAAATACATAATTGAAATGTTATTCCTGAAATCAGGATATCACTCGTCCTCCAATTATACGTCTATCTTTGAGCAGCAATTGTTTAAAATTGGGCATGGGTATAATAAATATGGAGATGTGGCGCACTAGAATAGTTAATTCAGATTGTTGTAATCTTATAAGATGCTATCATTATTCAATAATTAACCCACAGGAGCATTGAACTGTTTGAATAATTGGACCAATAGGGGACCACCAGAGCTGAGCAGAACAGACCTGAAGTTAGGCTGAACCAGCCTCTTAAGTTTAGTTGAAAGGCCCCCGCAATATTCTTATTTCGCCAGCTGTACCTAAATTCACAAATTTCTATCAGTTATAAAATCGAATTCAGTAGAAGAAAGTATAGAATTTTGCAGGTAACTCGCTATGGTTATACCTGTGGCTATTGCGTTTGGAATGTTTGGGTCGCTATCTAAACTGTCTTCTGTTGTGAACGGTTTTCCTCGTTCTGGGGAAAGGTTTGTTGTGTTTGAAAGCGGTAGAAAATTCAGTTGCTTTATGAAGCTTTCCAGTTGATATGCGCGCTCGAGACAGTTTTGTGTCATAAATTCCGAATTCCAGTGCAAAACTTCTTGACAATTGTAGGTTAAGCTGCTTAAAGTTCAAGTTCTACAATAGACCTATATATGGTAAGCCGAACTTGCTTAATTTATATTTAAATTAAACAAACAATTATTGTTTTGGTTTGTTTATACATAATTTTTTTATGGTACGTTTGTGTATTTCTTTTTATTTTTTTACTATTCCTTGACAAACTGCAACACATATATTCCCAAAAAGATGAACCAATCCTCCTGTTATTTTATTTCCTTAAAAAACAGCCTATTGAAGCTTTGAAAACCAAAATAAATCGAATACAACTAACAATTCTATCTGCTATTTATGTTTCGCAACTTTCAGCTTGAGAAAAACAAGGATATGTGATGTATATATGTACTTCCGTATTCAATTTAAGCGAGGAGGGTGTAGGGGTACCGTTGGGGTTTCAAACCACCCCAGTACGACAGTAAATATCGAAAGCATGGCTTGAAAAATCGACCGCACAATGGGGAACGTCTCTGTCTTTAGCAAGCTTGTTATTTATGTGAACTAAGGAATATGTCATTGAGAACCATCACGACATCTATATAAATTCAGGAAAAATTATAAACCCCCCTTTTGCTTAATGATATGCGGTCTCTTGTGTATTATATACGATGTTTGAAGTAAAATTGTGTACTGTCGAACTACATTTCCACAGAAAAATATTTATAACTTTTGCAAAAATTCTTGTATAAATTGCTATCATACCTCAAATTGTGGGTAATTAAAAGTTCTAGTAGCCGTCAGACCCTCAGAGTTTTGCCCCATCGACAAGAACCCTAAATAGCGATAATGTCCGTTCGAATAGCAAACTTATTCATTCAGTTGCTGCAGCAAAACGTCTATAACTTTTGCAAAAATTCTTGCATAAATTTCTATCATACCTCAAATTTTAGGTAATTAATAGTTCTAGTAGCCGTCAGACCCTCAGAGTTTTGCCCCCTCGACATAAAGCCCTAAATCGCGATAATGTCCGTTCGAATAGGAAACGTATTTCATTCAGTTGCTGCAGAAAAATGTCTATAACTTTTCCAAAAATTATTGCATAAATTTCTATCATACCGCACATTGTAGGTAATTAAAAGTTCTAGTAGCCGTCAGACCCTCAGAGTTTTGCCCCATCGACAAGAACCCCTAAATAGCGATAATGTCCGTTCGAATAGCAAACTTATTCATTCAGTTGCTGCAGCAAAATGTCTATAACTTTTGCAAAAATTCTTGCATAAATTTCTATCATACCTCAAACTTTAGGTAATTAATAGTTCTAGTAGCCGTCAGACCCTCAGAGTTTTGCCCCCTCGACAAGAACCCTCAAATCGCGATAATGTCCGTTCGAATAGCCAACGTGTTTCATTCAGTTGCTGCAGCAAAATGTCTATAACTTTTGCAAAAATTCTCGCATAAATTTCTATCATACCTCAAATTGTAGGTAATTAAAAGTTGTAGTAGCCTTCAGACCCTCAGAGTTTTGCCCCATCGACAAAAACCCCTAAATCGGGATAATGTCCGTTCGAATAGCAAACGTATTTCATTCAGTTGCTGCAGCAAAATATCTATAACTTATGCAAAAAATCTTGCATAAATTTCTATCATACCTCAAATAGTAGGTAATTAAAAGTTCTAGTAGTCATCAGACCCTCAGAGTTTTGCCCCCTCGACATGAAGCCCTAAATCGCGATAATGTTCGTCCGAATAGGAAACGTATTTCATTCAGTTCCTGCAGCAAAATGTCTATAACTTTTGCACAAATTCTTGCATAAATTCCTATCATATCTCTAATTGTAGGTAATTAAAAGTTCTAGTAGCCGTCAGACCCTCAGCGTTTTACCCCATCGACATAAAGCCCTAAATCGCAATAATGTCCGTTCGAATAGGAAACGTATTTCATTCAGTTCCTGCAGCAAAATGTCTATAACTTTTGCAAAAATTCTTGCATAAATTTCTATCATACCTCAAATTATAGGTAATTAAAAGTTCTAGTAGCCGTCAGACACTCAGAGTTTTGCCCCCTCGACATAAAGCCCTGAATCGCGATAATGTCCGTTTGAATAGGAAACGTATTTCATACAGTTCTTGCAGCAAAATGTCTATAACTTTTGCAAAAATTCTTGCATAAATTTCTATCATACCTCAAATTATAGGTAATTAAAAGTTCTAGTACCCGTCAGACCCTCAGAGTTTTGCCCCCTCGATATAAAGGCCTAAATCGCGATAATGTCCGTTCGAATAGGAAACGTATTTCATTCAGTTCCTGCAGCAGAAGTCTATAACTTTTGCAAAAATTCTTGCATAAATTTCTATCATACCTCAAATAGTAGGTAATTAAAAGTTCTAGTAGTCGTCAGACCCTCAGAGTTTTGCCCCCTTGACATGAAGCCCTAAATCGCGATAATGTCCGTTCGAATAGGAAACGTATTTCATTCAGTTCCTGCAGCAATATGTCTATAACTTTTGCAAACATTCTTGCATAAATTTCTATCATACCTCAAATTGTAAGTAATTAAAAGTTCTAGTAGCCGTCAGACCCTCAGAGTTTTGCCCCCTCGACATAAAGGCCTAAATCGCGATAATGTCCGTTCGAATAGGAAACGTATTTCATTCAGTTGCTGCAGCAAAATGTCTATAACTTTTGCAAAAATTCTTGCATAAATTTCTATCATACCTCAAATTATAAGTAATTAAAAGTTCTAGTAGCCGTCAGACGCTCAGAGTTTTGCCCCATGGACAAGAACCCCTAAATCGCGATAATGTCCGTTCGAATAGCAAACGTATTTCATTCAGTTTCTGCAGCAAAATGTCTATAACTTTTGCGAAAATTCTTGCATAAATTTTTATCATACCTCAAATTGTAGGTAATTAAATGTTCTAGTAGCCGTCAGACTCTCATAGTTTTGCCCCCTCGACATAAAGCCCTAAATCGCGATTATGTCCGTTCGAATAGGAAACGTATTTCATTCAGTTGCTGCAGCAAAATGTCTATAACTTTTGCAAAAATTCTTGCATAAATTTCTATCATACCTCAAATTGTAAGTAATTAAAAGTTCTAGTAGCCATCAGATCCTCAGAGTTTTGCCCCCTCGACATAAAGCCCTAAATCGCGATAATGTCCGTTCGAATAGGAAACGTATTTCATTCAGTTGCCGCAGCAAAATGTCTATAACTTTTGCAAAAATTCTTGCATAAATTTCTATCATACCTCAAATTATAGGTAATTAAAAGTTCTAGTAGCCGTCAGACCCTCAGAGTTTTGCCCCCTCGACATAAAGCCCTAAATCGCGATAATGTCCGTTCGAATAGGAAACGTATTTCATTCAGTTCCTGCAGCAAAATGTCTATAACTTTTGCAAAAATTCTTGCATAAATTTCTATCATACCTCAAATTGTAGGTATTTAAAAGTTCTAGTAGCCGTCAGACCCTCAGAGTTTTGCCCCCTCGACATAAAGGCCTAAATCGCGATAATGTCCGTTCGAATAGGAAACGTATTTCATTCAGTTGCCGCAGCAAAATGTCTATAACTTTTGCAAAAATTCTTGCATAAATTTCTATCATACCTCAAATTATAAGTAATTAAAAGTTCTAGTAACCATCAGACCCTCAGAGTTTTGCCCCCTCCAAATAAAGGCCTAAATCGCGATAATGTCCGTTCGAATAGGAAACGTATTTCATTCAGTTCCTGCAGCAAAATGTCTATAACTTTTGCAAAAATTCTTGCATAAATTTCTATCATACCTCAAATTATAGGTAATTAAAAGTTCTAGTAGCCGTCAGACACTCAGAGTTTTGCCCCCTCGACATAAAGCCCTGAATCGCGATAATGTCCGTTTGAATAGGAAACGTATTTCATACAGTTCTTGCAGCAAAATGTCTATAACTTTTGCAAAAATTCTTGCATAAATTTCTATCATACCTCAAATTGTAGGTAATTAAAAGTTCTAGTAGCCGTCAGACCCTCAGAGTTTTGCCCCCTCGACAAGAACCCCTAAATCGAGATAATGTCCGTTCGAATAGCAAACGTATTTCATTCAGTTTCTGCAACAAAATGTCTGTAACTTTTGCAAAAATTCTTGCATAAATTTCTATCATACCTCAAATTGTAGGTAATTAAAAGTTCTAGTAGCCGTCAGACCCTCAGAGTTTTTCCCCATCGACAAGAACCCCTAAATCGCGATAATGTCCGTTCGAATAGCCAATGTGTTTCATTCAGTGGCTGCATCAAAATGTCTATAACTTTTGCAAAAATTCTTGCATAAATTTCTATCATACCTCAAATTGTAGGTAATTAAAAGTTCTAGTAGCCGTCAGACCCTCAGAGTTTTGCCCCTTCGACAAGAAGCCCTAAATCGCGATAATGTCCGTTCGAATAGCAAACGTATTTCATTCAGTTGCTGCAGCAAAATGTCTGTAACTTTTGCAAAAATTCTTGCATAAATTTCTATCATACATCAAATTGTAGGTAATTAAAAGTTCTAGTAGTCTTCAGACTTTCAGAGTTTTGCCCCATCGACAAGAACCCCTAAATCGCGATAATGTCCGATCGAATAGCAAACGTATTTCATTCAGTTGCTACAGAAAAATGTTTATAACTTTTGCAAGAATTATTGCATAAATTTCTATTATATCTCAAATTGTAGGTAATTAAAAGTTCTAGTAGCCGTCAGACTTTCAGAGTTTTGCCTCATCGACAAGAACCCCTAAATCGCGATAATGTCCGTTCGAATAGCAAACGTATTTCAATCAGTAGCTACAGAAAAATGTCTGTTACTTTTGAAAAAATGGTTGTATAATATTCGTCTCAAACGAATTGTGAGAGGAACGACCTCAATATGAAGCACGATAATTTTAATCGGACATAAAATCGAAAATACAATCCGCAACATTAATATCATTTATAGACACGCGTATCCCATCTTTAGGTATTGTCTGGGCTTACACGCATTGATTTCCAATATATTTTTAAGTATCCACAGTTTGCATTGGCACAACTTACAACAAGGAGCAATAAGGCAGTTGGATAATAAAGTTCATAGTTCACTGTAGCTAATACTAACAGGTACAAATCTGCCATTAAGCTGGAAATACGTAAGAAATGACGTCATGTACTATATGCGTGAGTGGTAATTATTTAAGGCTGCCGTCTCAATTCAAATAGCGAACTGTAGCGAACTTCTCTCCAAAGCTTCGAAATAAAAAATCACCAGATGTAGATGGCGCTATCCTAAACATGTCTGTTTACTTTCGTATTTATTATATTCGACGTATTGGCTAACCGAAAGAAATAAATGTATTGCCTTCTATTTGTACAATTATTCAAACTGGACTGTGTTTGAATTTTCTAGTCGATGATATTGTACTTTCACAGTAGTCGCTATTGTAAACATGATTTCCAACTCACTACAAACACGCACTACAATACTCCAGAGTGCAGGTCTAGAGAAGTTCAGAAGAACATTAACTTGTGCTCTTATAAGGCGTTTTCTCGCGAGCAACGGTTAGTTCAAGTTACCTGAAGTAAGATGTAGTATGTCATTCTCGCGACAAACTTGTGACGTCACAGTTACCTTGAGTAAGCTGGTTGGGGTTACTGAAGCTTACCTGACTGCTGATACGAGTATGCTACGTCAAGCCCATCGATATTTGAAATTGGTTATCTTTACGATGAGAGTACGGTGACAGTTGTTGATCAGTTTAGTCATAGTTTAGTTTTGTGTTGAAATGTACCCTTATAGTGAGGTAGAAATACTAGATGATATCAATAGAACAAACACTTTTAGGAACGGAAGAGGAAGCAGTTGCTCAAATCCATTTGAGGTCATCCAAAGGAATACCATCTCAGAATGCAAATGCTATTCATCATCTTCTCGAATTATGGCTTTTCATAGCAGAATGACCTCTGGTATACGGCTATGGGTGCGTCTTGCTATACTATACAGAAAAGAACGATAAGAACAATTCAGCAGGCCGACCAAACAACACACTGCATTACTTTAATGAGGGCGTACATTTACCAACAACTTCTACAAGCTAGAGACGAGCTCTCAGCTCAGACACAAAAAATTGCGGCCACCCAGCGGATTCTCATGAACGCAGAAGTTATTACAATACCGTACCATAAAACCAAAACAACTCCAACCAAGGACATATCATCAGCTCCTTCATAAGCTTCCAAAGAACAGGCTACAAACACCCCTAGGGACCTTCAAAAGAAATTTAAAGCATATGCTGGCTAGGGAGAGCTTCAATGGGATTGAAGAATTTGAAACCTACGTGAAAAATAACCATCAGTAACAGAATGCTATATTTTGCTTACGTTTTTTTGCAATATATTTAAGATTTATTATGTGATACTTAATGTGTCCAGTTTGGTACAAAGTCGAAAATTTTATTAAAATTAATATAATTCCACAAATCAAAGGAAAAGACGTTTTTATTTATACATTATTACAAATTGCTGGTTGCTTAAGTGCAACATTTTCTTATACACGCAAAAATAACCACCCTCCTCATCTGCAGCTGACAATTACTATAAAGTATGAAAATTTAGGTTACGTTAGTAACCTACACCTTAGACCATCTATAACTAGACGGAGTACGGCCTATCCCAATGCATTGGCTTGTTTTGGCCCAACATACCTTGTCAATAAGGTCGAATTTCGTGTAGATTCTCGTGCACATTGTTCGCGCATGGGCACAGATGCTAGATACCGCCATTATTTTGAACATATGTTTACATTGAGGTTATGAGTTTTACCTATGTAGATGCATGACTGCATGTAGATGGTACCTTGGATGGTTAAGAGGTAACAATGGGGCGAAACTGCTGCTTTTGTAAAAAGGCAGCATCAAAAAATATAACGTGTTACAGGTATGACCTTTATTACCGCAATACAGTAATATTAAATTATAACATATACCGTCTCGTAGATTTCCAACAGTTCAAGACTCAAGACAAGCTCGGATTGAAGCTATACCTATAAAAAGTCGGGGTTTTAAAACAACTGTGTTGTGTTCAAGACACTTTTCTAATAGCGATTATAAACTGGGAAAAGACGGAAGACCATAACTCTCCCGTAGTGCGGTGCAAAGTATTTTTGTTACGAGTGATCTACCAAATGAAAATACGGACACAGATAGTATGAGCGATGCAGTTGTAGCAGACACTAGTGGACACACAGAGTCAACAATCACTGCCACGGCTACGAGTTTTGAAAGTGCCACACAGCGCAACACCAACGGAACATCCTTCAGCACTGCCAAGAAAAAGGAGAAAATTTATGTAATATGTAACTTTGTTTTAGGTATATTTTAACGTTATTTTATTGTAGGTACAATCCTCGATATATGGGTGACGTACATACTTCAGACTTGTCTTCGTCTCCTCAAGCACGGGCAGTTTTAGCATTAGCAAGAACTACCATAAGCAAGAAAATTGCTCGAATTCGCCAATTGTCTCGTTACAACATGCGATTAAGACAAAAAGTGTGCAATTTATCAACATTAATGGAGCATTATTTGTGTAAAACCATGTTATTAGAATCAGAAAAAAGAGTTCCAAGTTCTTACACCAAGACCATTTTGTTTAAAAACCAGTAGTTAAATTATGTTCAAATAAAATATTTTCCTATTATAAGTTGTATTTTGCTTGTAGTTTATTACCCATATTCCTATTAAAGAAAATAAACAAATCATGTATAGTACAACCAAGTTAAACTTGACTCGACAGCGGTGCGCAGAGCGTAAATATAATGAGTACGTGACGTGAGTACTGCGCAACGCTCTCGATGCAACTACTCGCTGGTCAAGCTATACAGAAAGAAATAAAATCTTACACGCGAGAATACATTTTGTCCAAACCTATAAAAAAATGGATTCTGTTGTTACTATATAAAAGTTGAACAAACGTCACTCAAAAAGATTTTTGCAGAGAACTGGAATAGCGAATTAATTGCTCTTGGATGGTTTAATTGCTTTTTTAACAAATGTCACAATTATAACAGGTACTACAAATGTATGTACATTCAAAAACAGAAAAGGATTTTTATTTTGTGAGGTTACCTTTCACGCCATACGCGACTACCTAATTCAAATTTGACATATAGCCGCCAGTTTAATCTGACCGCTCATTGGTGCGTTACATTGGGAACGAGAAAATATACGACTTTCGACCTTATTATCTTTGGCCACAAACAAAGCCTGTCACGCTCCCTCTAGTCATATAAGCTCGATGACCTACACCATCCATACATTTGTCACTTGACATAAGTAACTTGACAGAACTAACTATTACCGAAAGTAAGCAAATGATTACGTCATCCACTGACTACAGGTAACCGTATCAACATACTTCAACATACCGAGTATGTTCGCGAGAATACGCCTATAGTTAACATTAAATTATATTTTATAATGTATTACAGCAGACAATAATCAGACGCAACTACCATCGGAAAGCATTTCTATATTTGTAGTCCACATCAAGATTTGCGTAAATAATTTTCGTAAATATTGAAATTCCTTTCTTGCTCTGCTTTTTTGCTCGCTCATGCAACGCGTTTCTACTCAGTTTCTACTGATGTCAGTCGTAAACATTCGCCAACTTCGAAATTTGCATTCAAATCGTTGTTAAGGTACGCCGAAGTAATCAATATGAATATCAATATCAAAAAGATAAATAATTATTAAAAAAGTCCATGAGTATGTAACTGGTGAAAATTTAGAATTTTACTACCACGTGACTTCCGGACCGGCTACCACCGTAGAGGAAATTTAATACTATTATGTATATAATCATCAAACTCTATATATTACTCTATCATATCGCAATATATGTATAGGGTTAGTCAAAAATACCGGAACACCTAAATAATTTTCCAACTGTAAACAATTTCAAAAAATTTTTCAAGTAAAAGTTGTTTTGTTTTAAACAATCTATCGTTTAAATATATTTTTATTATACAGGGTGTTCATTTTATTCTGGATATCTCGTAACCTTCCCTTTTTCAAATAGAACATCCTGTATAGCTTTACATTTTTTAATTCTAAGATTAATTCTAAGAATCTTTTGTATGATTTTTTTATAAAATTCCTTATTTTTGAGTTGTGATCAATTAATCAAAAATAGGCGAAATTACCGAAAACCTAAATAATTCTCCAACTGAGAAAAAAAAAGTGTTTAAACAAACTATTGTTTATTATGGAAATTAGGTAACATACATTTTTAATTCTAGGATTAATTCTTTTATAGAAATCATTTTTTTAAATACAATACTATCATGTTTTTAGTTATAAGCAATTAATAAAAATTCCTGTACTTCAAATTATGAATGTGCTATTTCATAGTTTAGTTATTTTTTCTTGATTTTTTTATTTTTTTATCCGTTAATGATCGGTTAATTGCTCATAACTCAAAGATGATGCATTTTATAAAAATATGATTCTTACAAACTCTTAGAATATTTTTTTTTAAATATACAGGGTGTGTTCTGTTAGAAAAAGAAAAGTTTACCAAATTTTCAGAATAAAATGAACATCCGTATATTGAAAATATATAGCTTGTTTAAAACCAAAAAAACTTTTGTTTGAATTTTTCTTTGAAACTCTTTACGGTTAAAGAATTACTAAGGTGTTCCGGTAATTTTGACTAATCATGTATAATCCGCCATTTAGAATTTATTTTAAAAATCTTACATGACATTTTTAATTATCAATCTTCAAATATTACGGGAAATAAGTTTCATGCAAATCCTACATCATATATACCTACATCACAATAAAAATATTATTTAAATGCTTTAAATAAACAAGTATTGTTAAAAATGTTAGTTGTTTTTCTGTCGAGTTCAAAGACAGTACATGTCCATGATGATTGTTTTTATCATAGCTCTGCTTTTAATCAAATATAAATAAAATATGTAGTACATTTAATTCTCTGTGAACTACTTTATATTTTGTCTATTGGCACAAAATAGCTATACTTTTCAAGATATTGCACCAACAAAATTATTTTGTTAATTTTCTCAGAACTCACTTTTAGGACTCACTTTTTCATTTAAAAATTCTTTGGGTATCCGGTTTTGTTAAGTTAATAGCATCGTTAGATCTGGTGTCTATTTAGATAATATAATCCTTAATAAAAAAAAAAACAAAGAATTTTAGTCCAACAACAGTACTAGAAGTATTAGAATTTTCAATTTAATTCGTTGCAGAAATAAAAAAAAATGTAAAGTTGTTTTAATACCCAGTATATTATTCGTCTAAGCAAATTAAACTGAGATTGATATTTTATAGATAAGTCAACGCTTAAAAATTCCTAGAGTATAAAAATTTTACTTCGATTCGAAACATCGTAGGTACATGTGCACTCACAAAACACATTTCAAATTCTCGAAGCGGACCGGCCGGCTGGATAAAAACGTGTTCTATTATGGCTGTAAAATAACTACGCTGAATGTTGCTCGAATATTTGACGAAAACATACTCATACCGTCAATGCTCCACAGAAAAATACATTTTTCTTGTCGAAAGAAATTGTTTTCGAGGCATAGTACGAGATGTCTTTTTATATTTCAATTTCGACAAGGAAATAATATCCGTGTACGAAGTATGCACATGTTTGTTTTTGCTGCATTACTAACGCGTTTCGGAAAATATAATAATATGAAATGAATAAGGAATTTATTGTTGACGCCAAAAACAGTATACATATCTACATGACAATAAAAATATTATTTTAATGCTTTAAATAAACAAGTATTGTTAAAAATGTAACCTGTTTTTCTGTCGAGTTCAAAGACAGTACATGTCCATGATGATTGTTTTTATCATAGCTCTGCTTTTAATCAAATATAAATAAAATATGTAATACATTTAATTCTCTGTGAACTCTTTTATATTTTGTCTGTTGGCACAAAATAGCTAACTGCTATACTTTTCAAGATATTGCATAGTTGTTTGACACAAATAAACGTTCTTTCGACCAAACAAATATTTCAAACAAGTGCATTTTTATCCGCAAAGAGATATTTCTTTGCCTCTATTGAAACACCAGATTCTATGTTCTAGTCAAGTTTAGTTATTCTGGACTATGTATGGATTTTACCACGTTCAGTCCAGTTTTCAAAGGGTTGAATGACCTGGGAAAGCTGACCACCAGCATAAGGGCTTTGCCCGGAAAACTCAAACACGCACATGGGCCACATTACTGCCCGCTTATAAGAGAAAAGCTATGATAATGGGCGGTGATATCGTGCCTGTGCTTGAATATTTTATGACTGATAAACCATAGGACCTTATGCAGTATCGATTGTCATGAAAATGATAAACGTTGTTTTAGTATAAGTGAAATTGTTGTCGTGAGAGCTTTGCTCAAAATGGCAGTTTTATACGTTTTATAAGATATGACATCTAGAAAGGAGTCATTCAGCTAGTATGCTGTCGCGTAAAAAGTGAACAGAAGTTTGCTGGATAACTACACTGAGCGGCATAAAAAACGCAACACCTAAAATGATGACCAGTTTCAAACTGCAGTAACCTTTGAACGTATTGCTCGATTTGAATGAGGTTTTTTTTATTTGAAAGGTCCACTTTTTGCCAATATTTCTGTATGTGTGCTACCCATTTTTGCGCTCTTCAATTTCAGCAATGGTGAATAACGTTAATGCTTGTTTTCTTCCTACAGTTTGAAGCTTGCTGTGGGGTGCACCGACAAAAGAATTTAACTTTAAACAAAAGGAGCTTGTAGTCTCGTCTGTTCTGATCATTTATGTTTTTTGTTCAAGTTTCTATTGTTGTTAACGTCAAAGTTACAAGATCTTAAAGATAACGCTGTTTCTTCGGCAGCGCCATCAGAAATTAAAGAAAGCCATGGATAACGACAAAATTTAATTAAACTGCGAAAGTAATGATCAACATGTTAATAACGAGTATTGCCTCCCGTCCCTTGAATTGTATTCCTCATCCCTCTAGGCATACTTCGAATTAGGTTTTGAATCTCATTTTGGGAAATCTGGTTCCACTCTTCTTCTAGCGCTATTCGGAGATCATCTAGCGTTTGTATCGCGGCACCACGGGCTCTAACTCGTCTCCCTAGCATATCCTAGCAACTTCTGCAAGGCTTAAAGGCATTTTAATTGTCTAGCAACAGTCAATGACGTTAACGACACTAAACGTCTTTTAGAGCTTGTAACTTTGGCGTTAACAACAATAGAAACTTGAACAAAAAACATAAGTGATCAGAACAGACGAGACTACAAGCTCCTTTTGTTTGAAGTTAAATTCTTTTGTCGGTGCACCCCAGAGCAAGCTTCAAACTGTAGGAAGAAAACAAGCATTAACGTTATTCACCATTGCTGAAATGGAAGAGCGCAAAAATGGGCAGCACACATACAGAAATATTGGCAAAAAGTGGACCTTCCAAATAAAAAAAAACTCATTCAAATCGAGCAAGACGTTCAAAAGTTACTGCAGTTTGAAACTGGTCATCATATTAGGTGTTGCGTTTTTTATGCCGCTCAGTGTATATTGTTGTAGCCTACAATTAGCCTTACATTTTACAACTTGTAGGCCAAAGAAATATTATATTGTAAGAAAACTGAGTAAACTGCACATAACGAAACGTTGTCTCAATTCTAAGCCAGTTCACCGGTTGTCTTACTTTAAGATTGTACAATTTTAAATGGATACCTACTAAAACTTATTTGACATAGGAATTTGTTCTTTTAAATCAAAAGGTTGGGTAGTTAGATTAATCAGCTCACATTCGTGGATTAAGCATTTAGTTTCTTCTTTTAAATATGAACATGTTTTATTATGAAAACAATAATATTTTACATGGAATGCAATTAACGCATCCAAAGAAGAATGTTGCTATTTTCCAACTAGAGAAGGCAGCCGGTGTCCCTTTTTTAGTCTCTTTCCATCAATATTAGAGCTGTTGGACATTTCTACTGTTTCTGTAATAGCACAATCGCTGATGCTGAATTGACATGTATGCGGTTATATACCCTCTAGGAGACCCCTCGTACGACGAGAAACTAAAGCTCCATCTATCGGCATCCTTCACACTATTTTCAAAACAACGACTTTCTTAAGTCAAAACAATCGTTGTCTTAAAGCAAATATTTAGGTTGTTTTATATTAATGAAATATTGTTATTAAGCCTGGGCTACATATTCGTATACTTGCCAAATATCAAATTTTTTATTGATTGGTCTTAACGATGCCATGAGTGATTTATTTTTCTCTTAAGTTCGTTCACCGAATATTTTTCATCCATCCTTGATTATCGGCTGATTTTTATAAAACTCAAAAAAATCTATGACACCAACAAATTTGTACAATATTCGTTTGTGATTTCGGACCGTCAGAGTTGCACTGCAACAGTAAATGCATCGGACATTGATACATCGCCACATAGCATTTTCTAATACGTGAAAATCTTCTTTGAGGACTTGCTACATGTGCGTACCGAATGGGCACTAGCTATTTTTTTGATTAGTTCGCCTTATTTGCACATTAGCTTTTTCAAATCAAACTGATAATTTGATTACGAACAAGCAAGGTTTTATTTTATAATGCCGACATATTTTTAATTACGTAAGTGCAGAATTCACTGCGTACTAACAAGGGCATTCTTGTGGAAATTTACAAAACAAATCTTGACGAAGCTGTTTGTTTCATTTTAATGATTTTTTGTTTAATTCGTCAGCTTGTATTATTAATTCGCAGCATCTAATTTTAACAGACTGTAAAACAATACAATTGGTCATTTGATGTAAATTAGTTTAAATAAATTATTATTTTAATGACAAGAAATATATATTTTTTTATTTAAATTAGGAAGATATTGCCCATAAAAGAAATGTTTGATATGGTTTCTTCGTCATCTTCAAAGTTCTACTAAATCCAATTATACTACTAGGTTCGTTGTATAAATATGTCCTAATATTGTCTGAAATACAGATCAATTAGCTTCTGAAACAAAAATTTAAACAAATGAGCTTTCAAAATATAACCTTTTTGTTGAATAAAAAAGCTACACAAAATTGTCTCTACCATTAAAATATATTTAACCGCCTTCGTTTCTCTTCAAATAATAAACATCATAAAAATCGACAAATATATAAATACAAGCAAATAAAGTATAATTTTCCAAATAAATTATTTTATAGGCATGCTGCCTATAAAATTTTTATGATGTTTATTACTTGAAGAGAAACGAAAACGATTAAAAGTATTTTAATATTAAAGACAATTTTGTGTAGTTTTTTTATTTAACAAAAAGGTTATATCTTGAAAGCTCATAAATGAGAATCATCTATATTGTTCATAGAAAAGCATCAACTTAGGATACACTCTGTGTATGGTGTACGTTTTTCTTGGAAAGAAATAAGATTGCGTTTATGTGGACAGGTAAAAACAACAATATTTTATTTTTAATTTCTGTCTGACGGTTTCCGGAAAACTGTCTGTCTGACGGTTTCACAAAATTACAAGTTTATGCGGTTTTCGCCCTTTAGAAAAATCAAAAATCTTACTAATAATTACAAATCTATTGTCAATCTTCGTATACGATCTACTACACACAAAACGAAATTAAGAAATGGAAAAATTAAACAGCGTACTAATGTTCATTGAGTACAAATAAATGCGTCAATATTTCGCCTTTGCATCTGCTATACCCACTTCAACTGGGTATTGCAAATACCAAGTATATGGCGTAAAAAACTCGTCCGCACAGCCGAACGTCGAATATATAAATTTATTTTAGAGGTGGACTCGCTACGAATATTTGATATTTGGCAAGTATCTTTACAAGTATCTGTTGTCTTAGGACAAAAAAATTATGTTAATACCATTATGTTATTTATTAAAATTTCAAATGAGACTGACCATGAAATGTTATGGCTAGTTTAACTAATAAAAAATATGATAACGATGGCGGCCAAAGACTACTGGTGGGAAATAAATACAATTGTTTTGAAAGTGATACCACGTGTGTGTTGGTATCACTGTATAACTGCAACTGAATCTCTGTTTACACAGCTGCGCTTCTAGTTTGCAAAACGGGCGACGTAACAGCAGATTTTTTTCGACTTTGTATTTGTTTTGTTCTTCTGCTATGTTATTGTTGGGCGTCCACAATGTCGGTGAAAATCGATGGTAATTTTCTTTGTCGCAAATTGCGATGCTAAAAATAATCGCTGGATGCCTAAAAATAGACCGAGACTTGTGCCTATTGCTTATACCGAAGGCTGACTGACGAATTTCTAGTTTCGCGGAAAACTCACTTTTCATGGCTTTCGCGAACTTTTCCAGAACGGCAAGTTCGTGCGACTCGTGTACTGTGACCACGAAAAGACTGTCAATTTCGCTAATATTAGATTTGCCCATAATGCCAACAAAAGATCGCATCATAACTTTTGTATTGTTTATTCGATTTTTATTAAATTATTAAGGCTGAGAGTCTGAGATACTAAAGACTTTTTAGGTTTTCTGTGATTTCTTAGTCGAGATGCGTATTAAAACAAACACTAAGAATGTATATTTTATTAAAATACTTCATATTTAATAACAATAATTCGACAATCATCATCGTCAACCGTATTATAGTATATTATAATACAACGGTTCAACAGAGCCGAGAAGGTATGCAACTCTAGCACCTTGGACGACGAACGGAAACACTTGGAGTGGGTCTGGAAATCGATCCTAACGCAGTCAGATGGAAAACACATGGAAGCGGTAGCTCCAGATATGTGCAGTGACGTGTAAATTTAGGTATATAAGGGAGATTTCTTTGGTAGGTCTTCAGTATTCAGTTAGGTCTGAAGAAGCGAGCAACATGGTTTCCAGAAGCAATTTATTTTCTAAACGATTCTGGCCGTGAAAGCCTACGCACTTACATACAGTGCTTCCCAAAGGTAACGGATAAATTCTATAAAATCTTAAATAAAAATATTTGAGAAAAATGCTCCGACACGTCGATTTTTACTTTTAACTTACTATCCTGATATACAATTTTCAGCCCCCCACCCCTTCACCCCTAAGGGGTGGTAACCACAACTTTAAAAATTCAAATAGCAAAGTACCCCTTGCGATACCTCAATTGATAGACTTTCTTAATCTGAATACAAAGAAAAAAAAATTATCGATATCGGTTGATAAATAACGGCGATATTTATTAAAATTTATTTATACACGAAATTGAGGAATAACAAAATTTAATTAACTAATCCTTAATTAATTGTGAAAGTGCTGCGCGTTAACGACGAGACAATGCCCTAATCTATCCCCAAACGCTTGTTGAACATTTTCTAACATTTTATTTTGAGTTTTCGAACATTCCTGGAGTCATTACTGCAGGAATTCTTTCCGTTAACGCCTCAATATTTACAGGTCTATTAAAATAAACTTTACTTTTTAAATAGCCCCAAAGAAAATAATATAGTGGGGTTAAATCTGGCGATCTTGCTGGCCATTCAATAAGCCTTCATCTACCAATCCATTAGGAAATTTGAAAATATTTGGATTAGGAGATACTTGATCGAGGTATTCTCGAATTTGTCGCGCATAATGTGGAGGCGCACCGTCTTGCTGTAACCAAATTCTGTCCTTGTGTCTATCAGGATCTTCTGCGTTGGGAAACAACACCGCTAAAGTAGGTAGTAGTTCATTTCGTAGAAAGTTCAGATAACCCATTCAGTGTTCCGTCGAAAAATTTGGTCCAATAATTCTAGAACCCACCACACCAGCCCACGCATTAAGGTTTTGAGGATATTGTGTGTTCGCTTCCACCATCCAATGCGGATTTTGACGAGCCCAGTAACGGCAATTATGTTTATTGGCGGTGCCATTCAGACAAAATGTTGCCTCAACAGAAAAAAAAACGATGTTTCTAATTAAGCAAGGATTTTCATTAGAGAGTTCCATCATTGTCTCACAAAACTGCACTCGTCGATCAAAGTCATCATCGGACAATTTTTGTACCAAGCGCACTTCATACGGGTGAAATTTGTGTTTTCGAAATAATCTGGACACTGTGCTTTTTGACGCACTAACTTGTGAAGCGACCTCCGCAAGGGTTGAATGATTTTCTTGCACCATTAAAATAGCATCCAATTGTCGGTTTTCAATTAAGGCCAATGGACGTCCTGCCTTAGGCTTATCCCGTACATGACCGAGATCGCGAAATTTGTTTTCGATTCGACTTACTGTAGATTCCGATATTGGCGGACGGTCCGGGTGCGTTTCATTGAACAAAACGCGAACTTCGTCATGCGCCCGGCTTCTATCTCCAAACCCAATCATTAAAACTTCGATTCGTTCGGTTTCTGTAAATCTCATTTTGCTACTATTTCTTCAATGACGAAAAATCTGAATTGTGTTTGACATAAGTAAAAACAAGTTGCAATTGTTTGAACGATATTGCTATGCCCGCTTCAACAGCGCTTACTCGAATATTGACGTTCTTCTTTGAATACATTTTGGTAAATATCGCGGTTATTTATCAACTGATTTTGATAATCTTTTTTTTTGTTGTATTCAGAATAAAAAAATCTATCAATTGAGGTATCGCAAGGGGTACTTTGCTATTTGAATTTTTAAAGTTGGGTTTGCCACCCCTTTGGGGGGCGAAGGGGTGGGGGGATAGTAATATGTCAGGATAGTAATTTAAAAATAAAAATCGACGTGTCAGAGCATTTTTCTGAAATATTTTTATTTAAGGTTTTATTGAATTTATCATACAACAGCATGAATGGTCCGCAGTTATTTGGGTTGCATACTCACTGGTAGATCGGCACTCAACATAACCTATATTGTTTTATAAAAAGTTAACGATTAACGGTTAACGTTAACTTCCGTTACATTTGTAACAAATTAACGGAATATCTGTTTCTGATTAACTTTGCCCAGCCACCATCGTTCAACTCTTCCAAAATAAGGTGCTAAGAAACGTTGTATGTGCACCTTGGTTTTTTTAGTAACGAACCAACAAACATTGATAATGCACGTGCCAACTCTCGCTGAATAGACTGGTATCTAATTGCGTTTCAACTGTTGAAACTGAAATTGAATCGTTTGTTATATTAATGCGGTTTGTAGAACTAAATGGCGTAGAAATTTTTCGTGCACGTTTTGTTTAGCTTAGAGCTTACAAATGGGTATTGCGTGACATTTTATTCTGTAGATCAACTCGTGCGGTGGAAAACTCGGACGATGAGCTTACGCCAATTATCGACCGACGTTATGAAGCAAACTTGACATTTAGCTAGACGTAATTTATATGTAATGGCACTGCAATTAAATCGAACAATAGGGTATTTGACTATTATTGGAAAACCATCTTAGTGTGTTTATTCCTTCACTCTACATTGTAAATGCATTATTTTTTGTAATTATTTCCTCAATATTTCATAAAAAACAGCGTTAAAAATTGAATCACAAAAAGTCCCGCCGAAACGATACTTTCTGTTGTGTGACGTCACACGATAGTAAATGTCAAATCGGCCCATATGGTCTGTCAGCATCGGCATCGTCGCCGTTTGGTAATTGTGTTGTATGATAAGTTGTTTTCACAATTTTTACATAAAAATGGGTTATAAATGGTGTATAAATCCACAATGCAAAAATACGTCAAGAAAAACTCCGGATAAACTATTTGTAGCTGTTCCGCAAGATTTGAAACTGCGAAGAAACTGGTTGGCTCGTAGAAATCCAAACGAAATAAATAGCAGCCAATACAAGTGTTTTTTGTTGTGAAGATTACTTCGGCATAAGTAAAACTGAGCCCTTTGCTAATGTTTGTTTATCGTGTTGAGATGAAAAGTTACCAATTTGATAATATTTGTTTATCTTGTTAAACTGAATGATTAGTCCTTTGCTTATTGGTTTATGTTCATGAACTGAAAGGATGACCCCTTGCGAATATTTGTTTATTTTGTTGGGCTGAAAGGTTATAGCTTAACATGCTAATATATGTAGCTGACCTGAAAGGTGGTTTGCTTTTTGCAATTATTTGACTATGTTTTGAGTTAAATATTTTAGCGTTTTGAACGCAAAACGAAAAGAAATACATGTTGGCAACTTGATTATTGTTGAATGAGTAACACCTTTGAGTTTCGGCAAATTATCGAATGGAAGTTTGAATGAGTTACTGAGACCAAGTTTATCATTGTGGACAATAGTTCTGGAGACTGGCTTTGAGAGCAAAGCTATAGTCAGGATTGGCCGTGTTAGGAAATATTTTATTTGTTGGATTCATTCAGATATTGGGCCAGTGATAGAAGATTATAAACACGCTTATTTGTAAATACATGAGTAACAAGACTCATTTTTTACTGTTAACGGTTTTTGTTACAATACGATATTCAAAAAACTGCTTAGGGTAAACGGACAGTTCTGTGAGATCGAAACTTGATTCTTGATTCGAAACTATCTTTCATCTTCCACATTCGCTAACAATAGGGTTATATACTTAGGGAGAAAATCAAAGGTTCTTCACTATTCAAGTAGTATATCGGGCAATAAGTTAACAACCGTTTTTTTTTTAATAGGGTTATAGTCAGGCTTATTTGCTACTTGTGTCAATCGATTGATTGTTTAAATAATAGAAAGGTATTTTTTAATGAATAATGTCACTCGAAGATATTAATTTGCCATTTCGAACTCAGAAAACAGAATTCAGGCGGATTTTCGAGAAAAACGATTTATTTAAACAAATAGAATTTGTTTAAACAAATGGTCACCCTAATGGGCAACCTTTCCCCCATACATCAATTTAAATTTAGAAAACTCCCCCCCTTGCGATTTGAGCTGGATACGCCCATGGGTAGATGGCTAAAAATTTATAAAACTGTCTAAAATTTAATATCTTTTCTGAACATACTCATTAACAAATTCTCTCTTTTACATCATTTTTAGATGCCCTCCCATAGGGCAGTCAGCACCATCGGATGACACATGGTCAAAAGGCAAGATAATGGACCGATACGAACAGCTATCAATGGTAGGGGAGGGGTCCTATGGCCTAGTGATGAAATGCAGACACAAGGAGACTGACCAAATCGTCGCGATCAAAAAATTCTTGGAGACTGAAGAGGACGCAGCAGTTAGACGCATGGCTTTACGAGAAATCAGAATGCTCAAGGTATGAGAAAGCAAACGGTGAAAAGAAAAAAAAACAGTAAAACAGTTAACGTTAGTCCAAGATACACAGTGTTTTCTTTTTTTTTGCAGAAATTAAGACACGAAAACCTGGTGACGATGATTGAGGTTTTTAGGCATCGGAAGAGGTTCTATTTGGTGTTTGAATATCTCGAAGGAACAGTTCTGGATGAGTTGGAAAAAATGCCTGGTGGCCTTGGGGATGAAAGGTCGAGGGAAAGGATTTATCAAGTTGCAAGAGCCATACATTTTTGCCATTCGAATCATGTAAGTATAGGAAACGGTTTTTTGAAACCTGTAACTTTTTAAATAATAGTTCTAGGCAAATAAAATTTGGTACACTTCAAAGGCATATATTTAACTAAAGAAAAACTCTTAGTTCCCCTAATTTTTTTTTAGCAGTGAAAATAAATGGTGCAGATGACCGCGGAGAAGTTAGCCATAAAAGATAGCCATAACTTTTTTTTTTCGAATTTTGTTATGAAACATATATCAAATGATAGGGGTGTTCAAGTACTATACGCCAGAGTTTTGCTCCGAAAATTCATTAAACGGTGTTGTCGGAAATTTGATTTATTTCGTTACGCGTCACCTTATAACAGCTCTTGTCATCTCAATAAAGAACTGCCCATAACTTTTTGCAACAGCCCCATAGAGAAACAAGGGATACAAATTCGGAAAGCGCATAAAATTTTGCATCCAATTATGGTATTGGGAAGGTGCTACCCCTAATATCACCTACCCCAATACACCTATAATAGAAGAAATTGGCGCGCCGGTCGACTAAGAAGTGGTATTAATGAACATAACTCACGGTAAAATTATTGCATAACTTTCCTAAGTACGTCAAATTATAGGCAATTAAATGTACTATTTACCTTTGAAAGCTCGGAGTTTTGCTCGACGGCGAACAACCCTTGGATAACGATCATGTCCGTACGCAACCGTCCCCGCCGGCAATCATATGTCGGGTGGTTGTGGCAGGAAAATGTTTATACCTTTTGTAAATATTGTTGCATAACTTTCTATCATATATCAAATTGTAGGTAATTAAAAGGGGTTCTCACCCTTCGCCGCGCCGAGTTTTGCTCGATGGCGAACAACTCTTAAATGGCGATAATGTCCGTACGGAACCAGTACGACGGGCTTTTATAAATCAAGTGGCTGCTGCAGAAAATCATTGATAACTTTTGCAAATATTGTTGCATAACGTTCTATCATAAATCAAACTGTAGGTAATTAAAAGTGCTTCTCATGCTTCCCCACTCGGAGTTTTACTCCATGGCAATCAACCCTTAAATGACGATAATGCACCGAGTTTGAAATTGCTGTATTAAAGGCAACTGGCAACTCCTTATCGCTAGCTATCGTTTGCTTTTATTGGACCTTTACTTAACTCCGACCTATAATCTGATATATGATAGAAAATTATGCAATATTATTTGCAAAAATTATAAACATTTTTCTGCAAGAAGTGACTTGCATGTGATTGCCTCTCATACTGCCTCCGTTCGGACAATATCGCCGTTACAGGGTTGTTTGCCGTGGAGTAAAACTCCAAGCGGGGAAGAATGAGAAGCACTTTTAATTACCTACAAGTTGATATATGATAGAAAGCTATGCAACAATATTTGCAAAAGTTATAAACATTTTCCTGTAACAACCATCCGACGTATGTTTGCCGGCGCGGACGGTTTCGCACGGACATAATCGCCATTTAAGTGTTGTTCGCCGTCGAGCAAAACTCCGAGCGGCGAAGGGTGAGAAGCCCTTTTAATTACCTACAATTTGATATATGATAGAAAGTTATGCAACAATATTTGCAAAAGTTATAAACATTTTTCTGCAAAAACAGGAATATGTTTGCCGGCGGGGACGATTGCGTACGGACATTATCGTCATTTAAGGGTTGTTTGCCGTCGAGCAAAACTCCGAGCGGCGAAGGGTGAGAAGCCCTTTTAATTGCCTACAATTTGATATACGATAGAAAGTTATGCAACAATATTTGTAAAAGTTATAAACATTTTACTGCCGCAAGCACCCGCGTATGATTGCCGACGTGGACGGTCGCGTACGGTCATTATCATCATTTAAGGGTTGTTCACCGTCGAGCAAAACTCCGAGCGGCGAAGAGTGAGAAGCCGTTTTAATTACCTACAATTTGATATATGATAGAAAGTTATGCAACAATATTTGCAAAAGTTATAAACATTTTTCTGCAGAAGCCACTTTATATGTGATTGCCCGTCGTATTGGTTTCGTACAGACATTAACGTCATTTAAGGGTTGTTGGCCGTCGAGCAAAACTCCGAGCGGCGAAGGGTGAGAAGCCCTTTTAATTACCTACAATTTGATATATGATAGAAAGTTATGCAACAATATTTGCTAAAGTTATAAATATTTTTCTGCCACAACCACCCGACATATGATTGCCGGCGGGGACGGTCGCGTACCGACATTATCGTCATTTAAGGGTTGTTCGCCGTCGAGCAAAACTCCGAGCTTTCAAAGGTAAATAGTACATTTAATTGCCTATAATTTGACGTACTTAGGAAAGTTATGCAATAATTTTACCGTGAGTTATGTTCATTAATACCACTTCTTAGTCGACCGGCGCGCAATTTCTTGTATTATAGGTGTATTGGGGTAGGTGATATTAGGGGTAGCACCTTCCCAATACCATTATTGGATGCAAAATTTTATGCGCTTTCCGAATTTGCATCCCTTGTTTCTCTATGGGGTTGTTGCAAAAAGTTATGGGCAGTTCTTTATTGAGATGACAAGAGCTCTTATAAGGTGACGCGTAACGAAATAAATCAAATTTCCGACAACACCGTTTAATGAATTTTCGGAGCAAAACTCTGGCGTATAGTACTTGAACACCCCTATCATTTGATATATGTTTCATAACAAAATTAAAAAAAGAAAAGTTATGGCTATCTTTTATAGCTAACTTCTCCGCGGTGTGCAGATGTCACTTTTTCATTTGCATTGTTGTTCATTTTTTGAAATCAGTAATAAAGAAGCCAATAATTAGTGGAATTTTTGCTTTATTATAGCAAATTAGGGCTAAAAATTAAAAAAAAAGGGGCAACTGTATCATTCCGTCATAAAGAATCATTATTAGCCCAAATTTCCCGGGAGGAAATTTTTTGTTACACAGTGTATAACCAAAATTATTAGCTAAGAAAATAAGACGATGACCTAACGTGTTTTAAAAAATAGATGATCTTTTTTAAAAACAGGGAATTTGATGGTGCTTATGGTAATTGTAATTTTATTAGGTTGCCAAGTTTCGTCACTAACTTATCTTGGTAAGAGTTTCAAAAACTCGTTTCAAGGTTTCAAGTTAAATAATCAAACTGATCCTCCTAATTTATGTGCGATATTTGGTTGAATACTAACTATGTATATAACATTGTCGCCGTATTGTTTTCATTAATAAATAAATAAATACTTAAAATATAATAATTAACATAGCTAAATATAGAAACACAACAAAGAAGCAAATAACAATATACGTTTTAATGCAGTGTCTACGCATTATTAGTAGCGTTATTATCGGCATTTTGACCGCAAAGCACCGGCCTGCCTGTACCGGCCGGTAAGAACGCACCCTAGACGAAATAATTGTTATTTTAATTAAAATTTAACAAACCATACATTTTAGCGCAAAATTTCATAAGCAAATATTGATCCCAGCGTCGAGACGCACATTTTGTTTTTTGTTTCGTCAAAATCGGACGACGTACGCGGAAGTTAACAAACGCACCCTAGACTATAATAATTGTTATTTTAATTAATATTTAACAAACCATACATTTTAGCGCAAAATTTCATAAGCAAATATTGATCCCAGCGTCGAGACGCACATTTTATTTTTTGTTTCGTCAAAATCGGACGACGTAGGCGGAAGTTAACAAACTCACGAATACGTGACGTCAGCGGTGGGAGAACTGACTCGTGACGTAACCGGCGGTCGTCGCCCCGCCCCGTAAAGTGCCCGGCGGATTCTATGTAGGCTACGCCCACTCGACCAATCTTGCCGTGCCCTTGACATTCCACGTCTCACCCACGTCTATTTATAGAACGGTTAGATAGGTTTGGTATAGGCAACCTATTATACGTATATGCGTTATTAAATATTATTATTTTTACTTATTTATTTTATTGTGAGGTACAATTATGAGCGATACCACTCCGAATCTAACCTACCGCGGAAAATTAGAAACTAAATATGCTTAATTCGTCGCGTCAACGAACATAACCTAAGAAACTCAACGCGTCAAAGCGGTTAACCTAACTTTTTAGTCTACGTGAGCATACGTGAGTATACGCAACTGTACGCAACGTTTCAAAACCGATTTAAGAATATTTCTACATAATTCAACCACCGATAAATATGTTCGTGGTCATAGAAACAACGCTAGGCGATATAACAGTGGATTTATTCACGAAAACCCGACCTCGGGCGAGCTTAAACTTCCTAAAACTATGCAAAATCAAATATTACAACTACAACTTGTTCCATACGATATCCCGCGGGTTTATAGCCCAAACAGGCGATCCCACGGGGACCAGAAACGGGGGAGAATCAGTTTTCGGTGTACTAGAAGGCCCGTTGCAAAGATATTTCGAAGCAGAGAAAGCACCTAGGATAAAACACACGACTATGGGGTTAATTTCCTTTGTGGGAAGCGAGGAGCAGATGATCGGAAGCCAGTTTTTTCTGACGCTAGGCGATGACTTATCGTATCTAGACGAGCAGCACTGCGTTTTCGGGGAAGTTACGGAAGGTATGGACGTTTTAGATCTGTTAAACGAGGTTATATGCGATGGAGACAATTGCCCGTACCAGGACGTTCGAATTACGCATACCGTAGTGCTAGATGATCCATTTCCCGATACGAAAGGGTTAATTTGTCGGTCGCGAAGCCCTTCGCCAAGTGCGGAAAGGCTCCATTGAAATACTACAGGGCAATATATAAACTTGTATGAGTTTTTATTCCATGGCGCAGTTTTATGTGCGTTTTTGTGATTTTTTTTTCTTTATTTGTGGAATTGTACACATATTCTGTTTTGTGATTTATTATTATTTAACAATATTATTTTTGGTAAAAATCAGTAGTTGATCATGATGACGTTGTGGGTTCGGGTGCCAAACCAAACGGTCCGGTATTCTCTGCAAATGTTTGAATTGCGCCAAGTATTTGTCCTAAACTTTGAACGATTTGTTCAGTTCCAGAAGAGCCACCAACATTGGCACTACCGCCGGCAATTTCTCTATCGTCTAAAATCATACAAAAATTAATAAGAACTATGTAAGACATTAATTAGAAGCTGACCATCGCACTCCTCATTATCTGTACTGCTGTCGTTGTAGTCTAATGATGCGTCGTCATCATCGTCATCTTCACGCAAGTTTATTATAATAGGTTCTATATTTGTATCAACGATATGATCTTTTCCAATATATATTGTTTCGAGTTTCTTACAATGTGCAACACAATTTTGCCATATCTCTTTTGAAACTGTGTTAATTGCTTCATTGCATAAATTTAACACATCTTTAATTTTAAATGTATTGTTGCTTTTTGCAACTTTATTTTTTACGTATGCCCAGATTAATTCAATTGCATTAAACTCGCAATGGGCTACAGGTAAAGTACGTTAAAAACAATAACAAAACATGTTCACATCTCTTCGCTGCAATCTATTCTTTCATTAAAACGCTTCAGATCCCAAAACTTTTAGTTTTCAACTTCAACGTTCCTCAAATTAACAAATACGATGTTTGTTTTGATCTTTTAATCCTAAGTACGGACCATGAGCCCCTATGCGCCAATACGACGCCGCTCTCGAATCACAACCCCGCCGATGACGTGACGTGTTGCGCGATGTACCAAAATTAAATCGCAAATTCATATCGCTTTATAAAATTAGTGAACATCTGAAGTGTGTGTTTCTAGTTCAATGGTCTCATTAAACAAAATTTTGCAATTGTTTTCGTACCTATCGCGTTGTCGTGCTAATACTCGTTACAGAGATATCCGCTTCCTTAAAAATGTTGTTTATAGCCTTTATTACAAGGAAATTTACAAAAACAAAAAAATTAATCTGTAGACAAGATCTTGAGTTATACTCTTTGTAAATTTGGATTTTTTTGGGTAAGCGGTTTAGCAGAAAAAAATTTGGAAAGACGAGCGTGTATTAGAAAGTGCTAAAATGGGGTACATTTTTACACTTCTCTCGTTAAACGGGCGTGACGGGTGTGACACGTTACTGCGGAATAACCCACAACTAATTTTTGTTTGTATCCAAATATATTTATTTGACTTTTAGATTAGGGTAGCGAATTTAGGCCAGACAGATAAATAGTCAAATTATGTCAAAACATTGCCTAACTTATTCAGAAACATGCTGACTTCTTATAGCATCTTGAGTCCTTAAAAAACTCCATCCCAATTGTCTATAAGCCCCACTAACCCCTCTTTTTATCTTCCAGATCATCCACAGGGATGTCAAACCAGAAAACGTCCTGGTTTCTTCCATGGGAGTCGTAAAACTATGCGACTTCGGCTTCGCAAGACTAGTCTCAGTCAACGGCGAACCATGCACCGAATACGTGGCCACCAGATGGTACCGAGCCCCCGAATTACTAGTCGGCGAACAACAATACGGAGCACCAGTCGACATCTGGGCCATTGGCTGCCTATTCGCAGAAATGATGACAGGCGATCCTTTATTCCCAGGAGAAAGCGACATCGACCAGCTCTATCTAATCGTAAAATTAATCGGAAAACCATGCTCGAGGCATCAGCTGATAATGTCGAAAAGCACGCATTTGAGAAGCATGATCAAATCAGCCGCAAACGAATCCAATGGGTTATACAAGGCGTTCTCAAACTGGTCACTGTTGACGTTAGATTTTTTGGTGTCTTGTATGAAAATGGACCCGCAATGCAGGCCTAGTTCGGAAGAGTTATTAAGGCATAATTATTTTACCCATGATCGTTTCCCGCAGAAGTTTTTGCCTGCTTTGCGGGAAAAGGTGTTGATGGAGTTTAACGCTAATCCTCTCTTGAGGAAATACAAAGCTGATGTTTTGTTGTCCACTGATAGACGAGAAGAGATAAGGCAACGACGTTCCTTACAAGTAGAACCACCGAAATGGAAGCTGTCGTTGACGGAAGGTAGCATAAAACGCAAGTTTAGTTGCGACGCGGTCACTAGCGACACCTACAGCGAAAAATCGAGTAGTATCTCGTTGAAAAGTGGTCAAAAGTCAACATCGCAAAAATCCCAAAACTCCCAAACGTGCTTCATCAAAACAAAACAATCGTTAACCCCCAAAAACTCACAGACCATCTTCGATAACAAACAATCCGACCTGCAACTCCTCGAAAAGTCCATAGTTAACCTAGCGAAGATGGCCAATCAAAAGTCGGACACCATAACCCCGAAAAAGGAAGATAAGACGTCGTCTCCGCTGGAGCCGAGTTCGCCCAACTTTACGTCGTTCCATAGCAGCTTGACTGATTATTCGAAGTCGCCGAATCAGCAGATTTTGCATCCGAGTATTAATAATATCAGTTTTTGTAAGGAGCCGCAGAAGAAGTCGCCTAATTTTCTGCAGTGTATTCATGGGTCGTCGATAAGGCAGACGTTCAGTCAGGTGCCGTTGATGAATCCCCCGAAGGCTCAGATCTTGAAGAAGCTGGATAGGAACGCTTTGTTGGATTCGATGTTTATGAACGTTGAGCCTAGTAATAATGGGACTTTAAATAGGAGGAGCCATGCGAAGAAGAATGATGGGTTTACCTTACCGAATTTACCTGGAGGTGAGTGTTGAAGAAATACAGAAGTTTTCCAATAAGAGCCGGTGCTTATTGTTTTGCGCATTGTTCGAAATACTTTTTATTTTCCTAATTATTTTGGGCAGTGTATTTGCAGGTCAAATCTTTGCAATTTTGTCGTTATTGGAAGACTTTTGACTTGAAATATATGATTATTAATGGTAATTCTTGTGACTTGTTGCAGCTAGTCCGAACAAAACGAAAAAGAAGCCCGACCATAGTCCAGAAACGCACACGATAAGTCCGGTAAATATTTTCAAAGATAATCGCCTGGTGTGAATATGTTGTATGAAGAACGTTACCGCAATATCGTGTGTCTTGAGTAGTGGAATATTTGTCATTTTTCAGCATACTCCATGCAATTTCTACATTATATGACAGTCAAACTTCAATAAGTCAAACTTTGATAACTTGAATTTTTGATAACTCGAATCAAATTAGTTGGCGTTAGCGTCAAGAGTGACAATTATGTGTAATTTTTACTTGATAACTCGACCTTTACTCAAATTTATATATATATATATATCTTGATAACTCAACACAACAACACAAGATTTATAGACAAAGTTTCTTTTATTCTTTTGTGTTAATATCGATGTATAAAATTAACAATTTCAAAATTATTGTGATGATCTCGGTGACCTTGCAGATTACTTTGTGCGCGCTTTTGTGCAAACATTAATGTGTAACGGTAACCATGATTACACGTGTGCAGGTCGTCTGATACAAAAAAGTGAAACCCAGTTTCAAAATATTTTCATTTTTAACAAAATGGCAGTCGTATACCTAATAAAGGTCCGTTTTCGCCGCTCTTTTCGCGATATAGAACGCTGTAAAAATGATGTGTGCTGAACATAAAAAACAAAGAATCATCTCCATATATGAAATACATTTTCCAAAAACGTGGTTACCACTTGGAAAAACACGACTTTTGGGAAATCGCAACCGAAATTACAAGAACTTTGGTAAATACCGCAACGAATAGATGACAAAAGGTATAGACACCAGTGGTGGGAGATCCATGACTTGGTCGAGTCATATGCAATATGTATATAAGTACGCATGTCGCACGGTCGGAGGGATTTCTTCCTCCTGTATCACAACACTGGTCGACGCACACACAAATCACCGGCTATAACACCAGAACTAGGGTGAATTATGCAAAACCCTCTTACAGGAACAATTCTGAGACCTTTTAGATTAGAATAAACCAAAAAAATCTGATGTGGCCAGGCACATGACTTTGTCATACTACACTGAGCGGCATAAAAAAGGCAACACCTAAAATGATGACCAGTTTCAAACTGCAGTAACTTTTGAACGTATTGCTCGATTTGAATGAGTTTTTTTTTATTTGAAAGGTCCACGTTTTGCCAATATTTCTGTATGTGTGCTACCCATTTTTGCGCTCTTCCATTTCAGCAATGGTGAATAACGTTAATGCTTCTTTTCTTCCTACAGTTTGAAGCTTGCTGTGGGGTGCACCGACAAAAGAATTTAACTTTAAACAAAAGGAGCTTGTAGTCTTGTCTGTTGTGATCACTTATGTTTTTTGTTCAAGTTTCTATTGTTGTTAACGCCAAAGTTACAAGCTCTAAAAGATAACGCTGCTTCTTCGGCAGCGCCATCAGAAATTAAAGAAAGCCATGGATAACGACAAAATTTAATTAAACTGTGAAAGTAATGATCAACATGTTAATAACGAGTATTGCCTCCCCTCGCTTTAATTGTATTCCTCATCCTTCTAGGCATACTTCGAATTAGGTTTTGAATCTCATTTTGGGGAATCTGGTTCCACTCTTCTTCTAGCGCTATTCGGAGATCATCTAGCGTTTGTATCGCGGCACCACGGGCTCTAACTCGTCTCCCTAGCATATCCCACATGTGTTCTATGGGGTTTAAATCAGGGCTACGTGCAGGCCATTCAGTCAATGACGTTAACGACACTAAACGTCACTAAATGTTTTTGTTGATTACCATGGCTAGCTTTAATTTCTGCTGGCGCTGCCGAAGAAGCAGCGTTATCTTTAAAATCTTGTAACTTTGACGTTAATAACAATAGAAACTTGAACAAAAAACATAAATGATCAGAACAGACGAGACTACAAGCTCCTTTTGTTTAAAGTTAAATTCTTTTGTCGGTGCACCCCACAGCAAGCTTCAAACTGTAGGAAGAAAACAAGCATTAACGTTATTCACCATTGCTGAAATGGAAGAGCGCAAAAATGGGTAGCAGACATACAGAAATATTGGCAAAAAGTGGACCTTTCAAATAAAAGAAACCTCATTCAAATCGAGCAATACGTTCAAAAGTTACTGCAGTTTGAAACTGGTCATCATTTTAGGTGTTGCGTTTTTTTATGCCGCTCAGTGTATATATAAAATTAATTAGTTTAATATAAAATTAATAGTTTAGCTGCATGAGATTCTATTCGATCGAGATCGGCCATGTCTGCCTTAAAATAAAATTAGTAGAACTAGACAGATATGTCGATTAAAGCTGCGTTCGGATATTGTACTCCGTTGACACCGAGTACACCGTCCAAATGACACTTACGTGTTATTGGGTGTAAACAGTGATTGATTATAAATCAGATTAAAGAAGATGTCGCTGTCGGCTGAATGCTTCGGTGATACCCGACAGCGGGGTGGAGGTGGGATCTTCAATCCCTTCCGCTCTTTAAAAAAAAAAAAAAAAAAAAAAAAAAAAAAAAAAAAAAAGGGTGTAAACAGTGTAATAGAATATCCGAACGCAGCTTATATTGACAGAAGTTATTGTCAAAATATTAGCATTTGACACTACCTACTGTCATTAGAATCAAAAAATCTGACAAATACTGGCTACTAGTTTTAATGCAGTACGACCGATTTCGATGAAATAGAATTTGCTCATGCAGCTAAACTATTGATTGTACCAAAAAATGTCATAGTCATATATTATTCAGAATTTCCTCTTCTTTAATTTATTATTTAACTATTTCGACGAAATTCCAGAAATGGCGGCTTATTTGCAAAATCTTACAAAAATGCTAAGACTAAACCTCCAGTTCCTTTGAACCCTTTCCAACAGAAAGGTCTTCAGCTCTAAGTTTGATTATGAAACTTCTAAATATGAAGTTTCGTCCCGATACCTTTAGTAGTTTCTCCGGAATCGTCGCCACAAAAACGGATACACACACACAGACATTTTTTTGTACCTTGATCAAAAATGTTCAGGGGACCCAAAAAGACATATTTCCGCTAAAATCTAAAAATTTTATTTTGGCACGATTACAATACTTTACATACTGCGTATGATAAAGTAAAAAGAAAAATTAATTTTTTAAAACCAACAAAGCGAAAGAACCATTTGAAAATTGTGCCTGTCAGACATTAATCCTTCATTCCTCAAATCTCACTCACTTAATCGTAAAACTAAAAATACCACATTGTAGCGGACAAAATTTACTATCAAAAAGATTCCAGAACCTATATGAGAAAATGAAGGGTTAAATTAGTATAATCAATTGATTCAACTATTTTTTGACATAAGAACAGACATTTCTAATGTTAACCGGCAATCATCAAACAATCGTTTGACATTAGAACGGCCATTTCTAATGTCATCTGACCGGTTGACATAAAATTGCAAAAAATACTTCAATAAATGATTCATAGATTTATATAGATTTCTCGTATAGGTTCCCGAACCCTTTTGATGGTAAATTTTGTCTGCTGTTCTTGTTTGCTGAAAAATGACACCTGAGATTCATAAGTAATATTGCTGTGATGGTTTTCAATGTTTGCCATGGTGTAGAGAAATTAGAAGTAGTTTTAGATGACATCATATGATCGTAATAAATAATGTACGATGATATTTCAGAGGGTACGTTCGTCGCATTCACAGCTATCATCAAAATTCATCAGTAGTTTTCCATCCATGTAGCTAAAATTGACAACATCATCCACCAATAGAAAGTTGTTTAAGTGATTTAATTCTTTTTCTATACCAAAGACTTGTTGTTAACTTTTAGGTTAATCAAAAAGCAGTTTGTATGTAAATATTGTACAACTTTTGTAATTATTGTACATATAATTAGTTCTAACTATAAAACAAAACTATCTGTAAATATTATAATATAAACAATGTACATTTATATAAATATAGGTACGAGTAGCTTATGTATTTAACATAGATTTTAGCTGTAGACTTCCTTTTAGAAGATTTGCTCAAAATACTCTGCTTTTTTTTGGTATTCATAACGTATTTTTTTATTTTTTCCATTTTAGGATTTTAGATACAAAAAGGCTAAAAGAAAGTACACCAATGTGGATTTAGTCATGAGTTTTGATGGGAAAATGACTTGACTTTTTATTCTGTATTATTTATTTATAAGGTGTTGTTGCTATTCTATTCAATAAACGCTTAATTCTTGTTTTTTTTGGGAACGTATGTATATTGTGTAATTATTTTTGTAAATAAATGTACCGATGAAAAATATTTCATGTTTTCTATTCAACTTTATCCATGAGTTGCTATGTTTTTCGAATTTTCTCGTCTAATATTTTGCAGTGGTAACTAAGGGACAGATGCTGTAGCTCCTGATTGTGAATGAGAATGAGGTTATACCAACGATGATCTATAATAATATGAAGAGTTGTGACGCAAAATAACGTAGATATATATTAGAAATGGTATCGTCTGAATTCATTGCTGATTGGTATGACGTAGTTGCTAATGCGAGAATCAGACGCTCTTAGCCATGGCATCACAGATTCATCAATAAATAGTAACGGACTGTAGATTAGATGTGGATTGGTGTCCTATACGCGAGATCGGAGCACGATGGAGACGAAGCCAGCAAGAAGATTTACCATAAGTAAGTTATATAACAAAAGCATTATATTATGTACAGTCATGGAAATAAGTAAGTTCGTATCGCTATCGCAGGATTTGAATATAGTATGTCGGTTATATATTCGTGTACTGTTCTACCTCGACCCGGCCGCTTCACAAAAAGTTGTCCGTCACGAGGTGGTTTTTCGATGGATGTAATGTAACGGGATTAGTTTATTTTTAGCGTGTCTGACCTTTTCCTTAATGTGATATCTTCATTGCAATGTAATAAATGAAATATGATCACTACAGTTCAGTTTACGAGTAGGTAATGCATTTAATTAAATATAGAATTACTTGTATAATAATATTAATAAACATGAAATTTGATAATATGATACGAAAAGCTCATTTTAAGATATTGCGTAATATCATGACACATTATATAAATTTATGTTAACTAATACACATATTAATTATGCAAGTAAATGCCTTTGCCCAGCAGTAGGATGACGGGCTTAAGTAAGTAAGTAAGTAAAGGCGCAAATCAACTTGATGCCAAGAATTATCACTAAATATAGACTATTTCAGAATTGTAATATTAAAATATATTCACATGTAAATAAATTTTGTAAATTTAATTTAAATTTACATTTAGGACGAGCATGTATTTTGTATGAAGGGCAATGGAAATTTTATATCTGTATTTACTTTACAGCAGTTAATGTTCAATTATCTTTCATGACATCTAATACATGCTTGACAACCAAAATAATTTAAATTATAGCAATGTATACAGGCTGTCTTACGTTTCTTCCGCAAAACAATTTTTTTCAGAAAGTAAATTACTTTTTCAATTCATTAAAAAGTTACAGCCGTTTGAATTATTAACAATATCTTATTTTAAACGGCTCCAACTCAGAAGGAACAGAGAAAACCAATAAGACCATATGAAACATATTACTTTCTACTTTCTAGAAAAAAAAACAAAACATTTTTGTATTTTCTTTTTTGTTCATTTGTTAAGACAAATTATTAAAATTTTACATATAATTAATAATTTTTTATTGTAATATCTATTTATTGTGCTTCATTTTTTGTTTTGCATTGTTTGATAACTAATTAATTTTTAATTTTTCTTTTTTTGTTAATATTTCAAAGAGCTCTACAGAAGTTTTATTGTAATATAATTCCAGTTCAATAAGCACACATTTTTCATTTACTATATATTAGCTGGAACATTATTGGAAATTTTATTTCTAAATTTGTTTTCTAAATAAATTAAGAGGCGTGCATTAACAACGATAATAAGTTAAAAATAATATTTTGACTTATGAATTATGTACTGTAAGGTTAGCTAAATGCATATACGTTAAAAATGAAGGTCTTTTTAATTTCCAAACAATATAAACTATAACTGAAAATGTTTAACGACATACTTTGTCAAAGTAATATTACAAGTTAATAATATGGTAACATACAGGCGGGATGTAAATTTTAAATATATCAAAAATTACAGCCACAACCTGGGTTTGAACCAAGGCCCTTTGCGTCGCTAGCACAATGTCAATAGCTCAGATGGGAGAGCATTGTACTAGCGACGCAAAGGTCCCTGGTTCAAATCGTCGTAGCTTTTATTGCATATGATTGTGAGTAATTAATATGCAATAAAATATACGTAAGAGAAACCAACAACTTTTCTTTCTGAAACGTCTCCTTTTGGGAAATTATATACCCGTTACCAACACAATTTATACTCATCCCAGGTCAAATTTGATGAAATAATTTTTATGTTGTATAAATGTTCTTTTAGATGGTCGTATATTTTGGTTTATTTTATTTTTTTAATAATAATTGTAACATATTTACATTCTATCAAAATGCGTCGAAAATTTAGAGCTTGCTTCCAAAAATTTTTGTAAATTAGTGATATACATAGTTGTCATTATTTTCAGTTGTCAGATATTTGAAACATATTGCTGTAAAGTAAATACAAAATAATAATATAAAAAAATAGTAATGATACATTCATGCTATACAAAATACATACTCCTTTCTGTTTATTAAGGTAAACACTGCAAAAGATCGTTGAAGCTAAATATCTCGAAAACACCAGTAAATCACAATTAACAAATTACCATAAAGGCAAATTTAAAGCAATTTAATTTTAATTTATTTCTATTTTGTGAATAAATGTTAATACATATGTCAGTTCTGAAATAACCTGAAAAGTAAAAATATTGACAACAACAAATTGATTTTTGTATTTATTAACACACAAAAAGCTATTAGATGCAATAAGGTTGTAAGTATAATTTGTTGTGTTGTATGCAATATCTTGAAATGAGATTTTCATTTCATGTAATCGAAAACTTTTATGTTTATTAATATAAAATTAACGTCATATTTAATAAAAACACAATTACATTGCAATGTAGGAATTACATTAATTAATTACACATTAAGCTAATAAATCATTATAAACCAATTCAAAGCATTCGAACAAGGTTTCGCAAATAATAAATTTCCGATATACGAGTTGAAGCGTAAACGGACAATTTTTTGCACTTAGCGGCCGAGTGGTCGACCAGAATAACAAAAAACTTGTACTTGGATGTATCATCGAAACACTGCTAAAATATTTATAGAACTTACTTAATTCCATGAGTGTACAGTAGAACGTCGAAAAGCCTAAAGCGTTTTAAATGAGTTTAAATACATAACTACTACATAATTATGTAATATTTCTTTTAATATATGTATATTTAAAGAAATTTAAGTGCATTTTTTATGCCTAAGGGTAATTTTCTAGGTTATTTTCGAAAATCCGTGCTTTGATCATCCGAACCACCTTCGTTCCCAATTAGTTCGGATTGTCGATGCTCTACGGTATATGTTATCGATACTACAATCTGTTGGATGTAACACGTGGAAATATGCTGGCTGGTTTATCTAAGATATCTAATTTTTCCAAATTCTTTCCTATTTGGTTTTCCAAATGTGAGATTTATTTTATATTTTTTTAAATATTTAACGCAATAACCGGCAGATTTTCAATCATGTGACTCCAGCGTTTTTACAACATTGTATCAAGTTACTGGAAATAACAAGTAAGATTGCTTAACAAGACACAAGCACAGTCAGACAAGACAGACAACAGTTTCTGTCCGTTTGTTAATAAAACGGCAATAAGAAGATGTGTAGTATTGATTCGTTATTAGACATTATGCATTTATTTAAAAGCGGGAGGAAAGTTTCGAAATCGGGAGCCACCTGCCTAAATTGTGATGTCTAGCAACCCTAGCAGTACCCCCCCAAGAAGCGGAGATACAGTATGGAAATATTTTCGTGTTTTCTGTAATTTTTTCTGTTTTATATAGGTAACTCTGTCTCATTCTGGAACCAGCTTAATTGGGGTGCTGCAACAGTGAAAGTGCAGTGTTACATCAGGACTCTTCCGGGATCACAACTCTTCTCTGCTGGATTTGGAACAAACCCAGGATTTCTTGGAGTTCAGGTTACTTGTTTTTTTGACATCTGAAGTTGAGACGGAATGTATCCGGAAATCGTAACAGGTCTACTTTGTCATTGGTAAGTTTATCATGCTCTCTCAGCCTTACTTGTAACGCTTAAACTTGGATACTTTTAAATAATGCTTTGTAATATTTAATTCTAAACTATAGTTTTTCTTTTTTGTGCAGGTTTATCAAGAAGATAATCTGATATCAAGGATTATTTTGAGCGCGTGACCTGCTGCTGTGATTCGCTGTCTTATTAACAAATATTAACGATTACTTATTCCCTTTTATTGTGTAGCGCACCCTCCCTCTGCCTTCCCCTTCAAACCACTCTCCCTCCTTTCCCCATCAAACCACCCTCTCTCCTCCTTCCCCTTCAAACCACCCTCACCCCCGGCGATATGAATTGCTTTATTATTTGAGTATGATGATGTTTGTATTGTTTCTCCCATTACGATTTAAATAAAATGATATTTTTCTAATACTTGCCTTTTTTTAATAAAAGATATTCTTCCAATATACTTTTTCATCCGATGAAGAGCTACACAAAATTTTAGGTAAGGTAAGTGAAATCTCAGTTACAGTTCAGTTTTGGCGGATGAGTAACCGAACTCATCTGCCAAAACTGAACGGTGGTTTCCCGATGAGTCATCAAAATTTTCCAAGAAACTAATTTGTCGGAATATCGACAATTTTGGTGGCGGCGGCGGGTAGAAATCTCCGGCTCCTCCACCAAAAATTGCTATAGCTATTGGTGGATTTTCCGGCTCCTCCGCCAAAATTGAACGTATTTTCCGGCTCCACCACCAAAATTTTTCGGCAATAAGTTATTTTGAAAAAATTGGTGGCGGCGCCGGGAAACACGTTCAATTTTGGCGGAGGAGCCGGAAAATCCACCAATAGCTATAGCAATTTTTGGTGGAGGAGCCGGAGATTTTTACCCGGCGACGCCACCAAAATTGTCGATATTCCGACAAATTTAGTTTCTTAGAAAATATTGATGACTCATCGGGAATCCCCGTTCAGTTTTGGCGGATGAGTTCGGTTACTCATCTGCCAAAACTGAACTGTAACTGTAAGTGAGATTTCAGCCGGAGATTTTACCTGGCGCGACCACCAAAAAATTTGCGATTTTCTGACAATTTCTTCGAAGATTGAAGATTAAATAAAAAAGCTGAATAGGGTTTACAAATTAAGTTTATTATTAAAAAAATAATCAAACTTACTTCGTTGAATTTATAAAAAATACAATAATATAAAATATCTGAACCTCAGGCAGAGCAGGAAAACACTAACAAGTATCAAGTATGTAAAGAAACATCAGCATGCGCAGGAGTTAAAAGTAAATCTTAAAAATTATGACTAATACGAAAAGAAAAAAACAGTCGAATACAGTAAAAATTACATTTTTTATACCGGGTGATATAACGCCATATCACGCCATAGGGACTCCCGTTTATTTTTTTGTTTATTAAGCTGGACGTATGAAACTTGGGAAAGTGTTAATAGACAAAAAAATGCCATTCTTTGGGATACTCTTGAGGTTAATATGACTTCCGGTTTTTCCGGAAATGACGTCATAATTGAAATTTTAAATGGCACCCTATATTCTTTATGTGATATTTTCAATCAGGATGACATTCTGAACACAAAAACATATCGATCGTCAATTTTTATCACCAAGGCAACACAAAAGTAACTTTTTTGTGTAATAATCTAGGTGGCTATGAATTGGTGAAAATAGTGAAAATACTTGATATTTTGTTGAAATTCTTAGCGTACAAATGTTGTTAGATGCAAGGAAATCGAAAACAAGTCAAAGTCACTCAATGGACTACTTGAAGGAAGTATCCTTAAACCTCGGTTTCACACTACGATTAGCAGCAAAATATCAAGCCTTTGGTATCATTGTGTCGGAAAAATGTTCTTCCTCGAACAATGAGGGTACTTCTTTCGAATAGTCCATTGAGTGACTGACTTCTACGCTGACTTTGATCATAAGGTCAATATTTTTTTCGATTTCCTTGCTTCTAACAACATTTGTACGCTAAGAATTTCAACAAAATATCAAGTATTTGGTATCATTGTAATTGGAAAGATGGGGGGTATTGTTATGCTGACGTACCTACTAAATGCATCGTTCAGATTAAAATACGTCCCACATGTCTGGAAAGTAGCAGAAGTTATCATGATACCAAAACTAGGCAAACCACCGACCGAGGCCAAATCATATCGCCCAATATCACTGTTGCCAATGATATCGAAGCTCTTTGAAAAGTTGCTTCTAAAGAGAATGAAACCTATCATTGAGAGAAAAGAACTAATTCCTAATCACCAATTTGGTTTTAGAGAAAAGCATTCCACTATAGATCAAGTCCATAGAATAACAGATATCATAGAGAAAGCATTAGAAGAAAAGCTTATTTGCTCAACAATCTTTCTTGATGCGACACAAGCTTTCGATAAGGTTTGGCACGAAGGATTGATACACAAACTAAAGAGTATGCTACCTTTACAATACGTCGAGCTGCTAAAATCTTATATATCTGAATACTATTCAGAATAAAACAGAGCGATGAATACTCGGAACTAAAAGAAGTCAAAGCTGGGGTACCCCAGGGTAGTGTATTGGGACCAATTCTCTATCTACTGTATACAAGTGACGTTCCACAGATGGAAAATGTAACAGTCGCCACATTCGCAGATAACACGGCTCTAATGGCAGTGGGATCAACTATTGGTGAATCTACCAGGAATCTTCAACAAGCTAGTAATAAAATATATAAATGGACCAAAAAATGACAGACCAAGCTCAACGAACTGAAATCGGTCCACATTAACTACAAACAAAAGAATCGAGGACATACCTCATGTCAAGATTAACGACGCCATAGTTCCATATGCGAACACTGCAAAGTATTTGGGTATGACACTGGATACAAAACTAAGGTGGAAAGAACATGTTAAGAAGAAAAGAGTAGAGCTTGGCCTCAAATACAGAGAACTGTACTGGCTTCTGGGAAGAAACTCTCAGTTGTCTGTACAGAACAAACTACAAGTTTACAACCAAGTACTAAAACCGATTTGGTTATACGTCAACCAACTTTGTGGTGTCACGCCAAAAAAAGCAAATATACAACGAATCCATATTTTCCAAAATAAATTACTAAGGAATATGGTTAACGCTCCTTGATACATACGGAATAGTGACCTGCACCGTGATCTTGGTGTCCCACAAGTCATCCAAGAGATAAAAAGATTCGCCACTAAGCATGAATCTCGCCTAAGCCATCACGTCAACGTAGAGGCCCTGCAGCTACTGGACAACCAGAATCTAGTGAGAAGACTAAAAAGAACTAAACCCTTTGTTGTGTTAGCAAACTGTTAATAGTTTAGAGTGGCACCACTGCACCGAACCATACCGATCGATACTGTGGTAGCGACTTGACAGTTGGTAGTTCGTAAACTTGTATCGCGTAACCTAAATGTTCGTAGAAGAGTGTACAGTTTATTTCTATGTACTAAATATAAGTTTTCGACCAGTCTATCGTTTTTATACACCCAACCTACAACAGGTTATGGGCCCAGTCGCGTAAAAAGCAGTTAGTTTAGTCGCGTGTGTAAAGATAGTGGAGAAAACAATAGTCGAACTGTAGAGGTTAGGAGAGCGGGAAAAGCGGTCAAAAATGGAGGCAACGCAAGTTAAGAAATTAAATAACAAGAATTGGGCGGTATGGCGTTTCCACACAACAGTAGCCCTCAAAGCCAAAGGACTGTACGAGCTGGTGACGGGAGACGACGAGGCACCAAAGGCAGACGCAGCTTTACAAGCGGAATGGCTCAAAAAGGATGCAAAGGCGCAAGAAGTGATAGTGAATCGCCTGGAGGACGAACCAATGACTCACGTAATGCTATGCAACAGCTCTAAAGATATGTGGGACAAGTTAGAGCAAGTATTTGATCGAATGTCGGAGGTTGGAGTACATATATTGAATGAACAATTCTATAACCTCAAATTTGATACAGATGTGTGCACTTTTGTGACAAAAATAACGAGTATTATTGCAAAATTGAAACAAAATAATCAAGAGATACCAGACAAAATGGTAATCACTAAAATACTGTTGAGTCTGCCCGATAAGTATAAACATTTTCGTTCTGCATGGGACAACGTAGCGGCAAAGGACCAAACGCTTGACAAATTAACAACAAGGCTACTCGTAGAAGAAGAACGTCTAGGAAAATTAGATAAAGAGGATAAGGAACAAGAGGTGGCACTTACAAGTAAAGTGTTTAATGGAAAATGTTATCGCTGCGGAGAAAGAGGACACATTAAGTCCCAGTGTAAGAAGAGCATACAGTGCACATATTGTAAAAAGAAGGGGCACATTGCAGATAATTGTTTCCGACAGAAACAGAATAAGAAAAACTATGCAAATAAGAGCAAGAACTCTACCGAAACAAGTGAAGTGTCGTTGATAGCTATTCCAGAGTACATCGAAACTAAAATCAATACGGACTGGTGTTTGGATAGTGGGGCGTCGCAACATATGTGTAATGACAGAAACTTTTTTCAAGATTATACAAGACTCGAGAACCAGCGCAAAGTCACGATTGGAGATGGTACTACCATGATAGCAGAAGGGGTAGGAAAAATACAAGTTGAAGCGTACAATGGTAAAGAGTTTATCAAAGCCACATTAAATGAAGTTCTTCACGTGCCAAAATTGAAAATAAATTTGTTTTCACAAGGCTGTGCTCTAGACAGAGGACTAAATGCAACGTGTGATTCAAAGCAGGCAATATTTGTCAATAAGGACAATAAGGTATGTGCAATGGCAAAAAGAGTTGGTAAGCTGTATAAAATGTTGTTTAAAGTTGATTTAAATAGTATGAATACTAACGAGAAATGTTTTCTTGCAAAAACTGAAAGAAATTTACTATGGTGGCACAAAGCACTAGCTCATCAAAACTGTAGGCAAGTAAAACATTTTCTCGAAAGGATTAATGTATCAACAAATGAAAGTGATGTGTTTTGTGAAGCATGCATACAGGGAAAACATCACAGAGAGCCATTTACAGCCAGCCAAACCAAAACGATGAACACAGGAGAAATCATACACGTTGACCTATGTGGACCAATGGAGGAGCCCTCTCTAAAGGATTCAAGGTATATGTTACTTCTTCGAGATGACTACTCGAGTTACAATACATTGTATTTTTTGAAAAATAAATTTGAAGTTGTGGAAAAGTTGGAAGAATATGTAGCAAATTTTAAAATCCAAGCAGGATATCCAATAAAAATTTTGAGAAGTGACAATGGAACAGAATTCACAAATAAATCAGTAAAAAGGCTACTTTTAAAGCACGGGATAGTCCATCAAACCACGGTTCCATATTCTCCACAGCAAAACGGTCGAGCAGAGAGAACCTTCCGCACAATAGTTGAAGCTACAAGAACAATGCTGGCTGAAAATGAACTTGAGAAGAAATTTTGGGCTGAAGCGGCAAACACGGCAGCATACTTACTAAATAGAACTGGACCAAGCCAAATTGAAGGTAAAACACCTTTCGAAATTATGTTTAATAAAACATTTGATGCAAGCATGATAAGGGGATCATTCGGATCCGAAGTATGGGCTTACATTGTCAATGAAAAGCGACAAAAATTAGACAAGAAAAGTAAAAAGGGTCTGTTTGTTGGTTACGGGCAAAATACAAAAGGTTATAGAGTATACTTTCCAGAAGAAAATCAGGTCAAGGTAGTAAGAGAAATAATTTTCACACCAGGAAAGAAAAACGACCTTGTAGCGAACGAGATAATAAATACTGGAAAAGAAGTAACCATTCTAGAGCAAAACTATGAGGATGATGATAATGAACAAACCAGACAACCAATATATGATCAAGAACTTAACACAGAGGAGGAGCCTGGAGAAGATCTGGAACCAGAAAGGACAACACGAATCAGGAAGCCACCCAAATATCTGGACAATTATGTTAGCTACTTTTGCGTCGATGAAGATGAACCAACAACATATGACGAAGCCATTGAAGGGGAGCACGCGCAACAGTGGAAAAAGGCCATGGAAGAAGAGATGTCGGCCTTGATTAGCAGCAAGACTTGGGACGTCGTAACCAAACCAGAAAAGTGCGAAATAATAGAAAGTAAGTGGTTGTTTAAAATCAAACGTGGGCAGGACGGTCAAGTGCAAAAATTTAAGTGCCGGTTAGTGGCCAGAGGCTTTATGCAACGTAGTGTTCACAGTGAAGTTTATTCACCAGTCGTAGGTTTAAACACAGTGCGTAGTTTGTTAGCAATAAGTAGCAATAATTCTTGGCTGGTATACCAGATGGATGTTTGTAATGCATTTTTACATGGTGATATTAGAGAAATTGTGTATATGAAATTGCCTGAAAATTGTAAACTAGATCCTAACAAAATTTGTAAACTAAATAAGGCAATTTATGGTTTAAAACAATCTCCATTGTGCTGGTATGAAAAGTTTGATATGTTCATGGTTAACCTTAAGTTTGTTAAAAGTAAATGTGATAATTGTGTCTATTTTAAGATAAGTGATAGAAATGTGTTGTATGTTGCTTTGTACGTAGATGACATTTTGATCACAGGGTCTTGTACTAGTGAAATTAAACTGTTAAAGGAAGCTTTGACAAACAACTTTAAAATGAAAGACTTAGGAATATTAAATTATTATTTAGGTATTCAAATAGTGCAAGACCTACCAAATAAGACTGTTACCCTTTCACAAAAGACCTATCTAGAGTCTGTTCTAAGAAAGTTTCAAATGCAAGACTGTAAGCCGGTTGCAACTCCAATGGATTGCAATTTCGATCACTTAATATTAGTTAGAAATAAATCAGAGAGTTCTGAACTGGAAACACGCTGTAGACAAATTATAGGTTGCATAATGTATGCAATGTTGGGCACTAGGCCGGACTTGTCAGCCAGTATTAGCATTTTGTCAAGGTACCAATGTTGTGCCAGTGGAGAGCTCTTTGCAGCTTTAAAACGTCTACTTAGATATATAAAGGGTACGTTAGAATTAAAATTAGTATATAGAGTTAGTTTTCCTGAAAATGTTATCATGGGATACGCAGACTCTGATTGGGGAGGTGATGCAACTGACAGGAAGTCCACAAGTGGATATTGTTTATTTATAAATAAGAATCTTGTGATATGGGTATCAAGGAAACAAAGTACTGTCAGTGTCTCATCGACCGAAGCAGAGTACATTGCTTTATACCACTGTTTGAGTGATGCATGTTGGCTCAGAAACCTGCTCATAGAATTGCACTGTATTGGCATAAAAGATAAGATCCTAATTTATGAAGATAACCAATCTGCAATTAAGTTAACCAATCCTCATCAAAAGACTAAACGTATCAAACATCTAGATATTAAATACCACTTTGTCAAAGAAAAAGTAAAAGAAGGTATACTAAATGTTGAGTATGTACCTTCTAGTCAGCAATTGGCTGATATACTTACTAAACCTTTAAACAAACATGTGTTAGACAACATTAAATTTAAGTTGCTAGTATAAGAATTTTGTTTATTAATCAGTTTGAGGGGGGGTGTTGTGTTAGCAAACTGTTAATAGTTTAGAGTGGCACCACTGCACCGAACCATACCGATCGATACTGTGGTAGCGACTTGACAGTTGGTAGTTCGTAAACTTGTATCGCGTAACCTAAATGTTCGTAGAAGAGTGTACAGTTTATTTCTATGTACTAAATATAAGTTTTCGACCAGTCTATCGTTTTTATACACCCAACCTACAACACCCTTCGAACTAGTGAATCAGTGAAATGTGTAAAAAGCAGAGCACAGTGTGTTAAGTGTTAGTGCTCCTTGTTTGGGACAAAGTAAATATAGGGACATCAGTGGATAGCCTATTAGAGACAAGTACCTAGTTTTAAGAATTCAGAGTTAAATTGATGGTTAATCTTTTAGATTAGTTACAATATGTTAAGCATCCTATACTTATTAATAAAAAATAAAAAAAAATGGCCAGCTGGCCAAAAACCAATTAAATCACGCTAGAGGGCGCCAGTAATGCAATGTCGGCCAAAGTCGATTTAGTTAGTGTTTATTTGATAATTTTCGACTAATTTCACTAATTCATTGACGATCGATATGTTTTTGTGTTCAGAATGTCATCGTGATTAAAAATATCACACAAAGAATATAGGGTGCCATTTAAAATTTCAATGATGTCATCATTTCCGGAAAAACCGGAAGTCATATTAACCTCAAGAGTATCCCAAAGGATGGCATTTGGTGTCTATTAACACTGTCCCAAATTTCATTTGTCCAGCTTTATAAACAAAAAAATAAACGGGAGTACCTATGCCGTGAGTCACCGGGTATATGTATAAAATAGTTGATCACGTCTATACGATTAAAATACAAAAAAAACACGAATGTCGACATATTAATTCGAGATTATAAGTAATAATAATAATATTAACATAATATATAAGATCACAGAAAAAACTCAGTTGGCCAGCAATTCCGTCAAGAAGTCTTCGGCTTTCTTAGGACACGGACTTTTCAGTTTCTCCCCACCTGTCAGAGGGTACTGAAAATGATGCGATATTAAATCACCTAAAAAAATAAAGAAGTACGTATTTAGAAAATGCAAACAGTTTTTTTTTTTCGGTTTCCGTTACTTGTCATAGTGATTTGAACAATAAGAGTCTTGCACTATGTAAGTCACAAAATTAAAAATTAATATACTCTATGACTATCGGTTGCAAAAGTATTGAGCCCTGTGTTTGGAGGTTCGTAACACTGCAACGACTGAACAAAAAAAAATGAAATAAAGTGTTATACTCCTGAATCATTTCTACATAACATGATTGACTATCAAAATTTTCTGCTACTAGGTTTGGACAGAAGCGTGAGAGAAGTGTAAAAATGTACCCGATTTTGGCACTTTTTAATATACGCTCGTCTTTCCAATTCTTTTTCTGCTAAACCGCTTGCCCAAAAAAAGTCAAATTTACGCAGAGTATACCTCAAGATGTTGTCTATAGATTGGCTTTTCTATTTTACTAATTTTCTTTGCAATAAAGGCTATAAACAAGATTTTAGTGGAAGCGGATATCTCGGCAACGAGTATTAGCACGATAACGAGACAGGTACGAAAACAATCGCAAAATTTTGTTTAATGAGACTATTGAAATAGAAACACATTTCAGATGTTCATTAATTTTATAAAGGGACAAATATTCGATATAATTTTGGTACAGCGCGCAAGTACGTCACGTCGTTCAACGCAGTCAGTGGCTCAGGATTTGAGGTCGACTACAGCATGTATCACAGGCCCATCTTTAGAAATAAAAAAACATCGTACATATTTATTATTGTAACCACCTTTGAAGTTGAAGGTTAGAAATGGTGGACTCTTTGTTTAATGAAAGAATAGGTTGCAAATGTACAACGAAGAACTGTAAGCATATTTTTTTGTGTTTAACGCCTTTTGAATCAACAGCAGCAATCAAATATTATCAGGTAGCATAAACAAATAAAATAACAAAACCAAATATTTCTCCACAGACCCAACAATATGATTTTGGGTAAAATCAAGATAACATAAATACATAAATATTTATTCAATAAAGTTTCTTGAGTAACTGCGTAGCGTGCGTACGTGTTTTGCAAGTATTGAGCAAGAATACCGAAGTATTATTCCAAGGAAGTAAAACAATTGATTATCAATGTCAGAAATGTCTTTCTCAAATAACTAGAGCACAGCTGTTGTATCTGCCAAAAAATCACCATCAAGAGAAGGTACTTCTATTAGATTTTATCGGAATTTTATAAATCGAAAACAATGAAGTAAAATTATTTTCGTTGCCTGTAGCCCATTGCAAGGTAAGTTAAATTTATGTAAGAAAGCACTGTCTGAAAAGAAGAGATATGGCAAAATTGTGTAGCAATTTTGCAACACAATTTTTGGTTTTGAAAATCAAAATCAATACATTGATATCGATCATATTTTTGACTCAATTGTAGAAGCAATTATAATCAACTCTAATTGATAGAAAAATCGATTTTTTTTATGAAGAAGATTAGTTATATCTGCAATTGTTTATTTTAGCACTGGTGTGTGCTAGTACTTTTTTGTGCAGAGCGATGCGTAGAATTCAAAAAATAATTAGATACATGGTGTTCCATTTAAAAAAATTAACTTTCTTAGGAAAAACAGTTAGCTATATTTTGTTGCAGATTATGACCACCCTGTACACAATTTGGATATGGTAGGTAATCACGCTAATAGGACGCGTCTTACTTAATCATAATCTAAGCGTGCGCAATAAAATTAAAAACTGGTATTGAGATATGCAATTTTTCTTAGACTGCTGTTTTTTCATAAAAATGCCAATAAATCAAAAAGTATCAAGTTTAGGGTAGGTAATGTTATTTTTCATTTTAGTAAAATTTTGTGAGGAATTCAAAATTGTGCCAAAATATAGGTTGTTCCATTTAAAAAAACATAAGTTTGGGTTGGTACTACCTTATGGAACATCCTGTATACACGCTAATAATTTTAAAATGTACGCCTCGGCGTTCTGTATAGATGAGTGAAATCAGTTTTAAAATATCTTGATTAACAGAGGCACAATCTTCCGAGATCGCACTGTTGACACACCCTGTATAGAAGAGATTCTATCTGCAACCTGAAGAAAAATTTAAATTGTTTTGGTAAGTGGTTTAGGAGAAAAAAAATCGGAAAGTCAAGAAGTATTTTAAAACCGCAAAAATCGGGAACCGTTTTTTACTTCTCTTGCGCTCGTGCCTAAACCGATGGGCAGAAAATTTTGATAGTCACTGCTGTTATGTAGAAATGATTCAGGAGTATAACGCACTTTATTTAAATTTTTTTTGTTCACCCATTTCAGAGTTACTAACCCTACAAACACAGGGCTCACTACTATTGCAACCGATAAACGTATACCAGATGCGTCCGGTTCTTTTTATTTTAAGAAAAAAATTGGTTCATACACAATGGGGTATTCCGGTTTTTGAAATTGTCATTTTTACAAAGTATGGGTGCTACTGTTTGCTACTTCACAAGTCAAATATCAAACATTGTTTTAAATTAAGAGAAATCGTTGTTTGAAGTTTGAATTAGGATTGGTCTTTGTGACGTCACAAAGACCGCTCAAAGTGAGCGACTTGACAACGTTGCTATATCTAGGGTGCACGTAGTAAATTTTTGTCATCTGTTGTGTCAACGTTTAGAATCGCTCGTTTGTTGACACCTGCTTGGGTTATTGAGGTTATATCAAACACTCGTTCAAAATGTATAAACTCCAACGCCGACATTGTTCTGTGCCGGGCTGTAACAGCAGTAGAACAGTAACTTCTGATAAGAGTTTCTTTACATTGCCACCTAGCAAGATGAGAGATGTTTGGCTTCAAGTTTCAATGATCAAATCATCTCTCAAAAAAGTTACCTTTATTCGTTGTCAAACAACAGGGTCGCCAACCGTCAACTTGGCCGATCAGCTTTTCGAGAGCTGTCCGCTGTTGGCACCGCTACTAGGGATCGGTAATCATCGTGTATTTCCGAGGGTGGTCGGTGAATTCAAACGAAATGCACTTTTAATTGCAATTATCTTATAGAAAAACTAAATCAAAAAGCTCATAGTTTAACTATATGAATCCTCATAAATTGTACAATAGGTTAAACCGAATATCTGCTTAAATTTTGACATGACCGGAATACCCTATTAATAATATTAAAATCGGTTTCGTCTCTTTAAATAAGACTTTGTAGACGAAGCCAACGTTTCAAAAAACGGTTACATTTACAATATCTTCAAAAATGGATTGGACGAAATGGTAATATATATATTTTACGACTGATCTTACCTAAACTTTTGTGTTCGATTTGGTTTGGTCCCAAAAAGCAATAATTCTCTGCTGCGTTGACCAAATAATGCTTGCATTTTTCTTTGGCTCTATACGATATTGCGTAACCCCATATTTTCTCTGATAACCTAACCAAAAAGCTGCCATCTTCTTGATCTAACAGCAACGATTCAGCTTCTCTTCTAGTAATCAATCCTGCAAAAATATCTCATCATAAAATGATTATAATACGTTAGATAAATAATTAATAATAGATTATTTATCTATTGATTTGTTACTTTACCATGAAACCAAGATGCTGGTTTATTATTGCTGTCTAAACCGGCGTTCCTAGAGATTTCTTTTGTTTTGTACCAGTCCACAACGGCCTGCCTACCTGGGGGAACCCCAGGCACTGTAGTGCAATAGTTGGTATCTACTATTTCCAATCTGGTAGAACTGAGCCTGTGTTCTTCTCTGGCTCTTCGTGCGATTTCCCTGATCTGTTGCTCGGCTTGTTTTGCTTTCCGTTCTGAAATAATTAAATAAATATTTATTTATTTCCATTATTAACATATTATGTTGTTGTAGGAACGAAGAAATATTGTATTGTAAGTATACTGAGTAAACTGCACACAACTAAACGTTGTCTCAATTCAAAGCAAACCTTCGTTAATCCAAAACAACGGTTGCTTTATAAATACGATAGAGTATACATCGTTCATTGAAGAAAACCGTTGTTTTGACCGGTTGCCTTACGTTAAGATTGTACAATTTTAAATGGATGCTTTACTTATTTGACTTAAGGATATGTTCTTTTAAATCAAAAGATTGTGTAGTTAACTTAAATCAATCTTTAATTAATTATTTAGTTACTTCTTTTAAATATGAACATGTTATTGTGAAAGCAATAATATGTTACATGGAATGCAATTAACACATCCAAAGAACAATATTGTTATTTTCCAACTAGAGCAGACACCCGGTGTCCATTCTTCGTCTCTTTCCATCAATATTAGAGCTGTTGGAGATTTCTACGTCAGGTACATTGACGGTATAATAGTACAATCACTGATGCTGCATAGACATGTATGCGGTTATATACCCTCTAGGAGACCTCTCTTACGACGAGAAACTAAAGCGCCATCTATCGGCATCCTTCAAACTATTTTCAAAACAACGACGTTCTTAAAGCAAATATTTAGGACGTTTTATATTAAAGAAAATTGTTATAACAAGTCTGTGTGTCTTAAAAAAACAAATTATGTTACGAATGTTATTTTCATTAGGTTACAAAAATAGGTTAGAGCAGGGGTTCTCAACCTTTTAGGTTCCGTGTACCACCTAAATATCCAAATTTTTTCGTACCACCACGCTTTATACAAAAATGCATATTAATACAGGGAAAGACATAATCCTACTTATTTATTTTGTAATAAAATAATAACGTTTATAACAAAAGTTCACTTGGTAAAAACTTATTCTCATCGAAACCAAGAACAATAAAAATTATATACCTAACAAAATTTCATTTGTTATACAAAAGTAAAATAAGAAAACCCTTGGGGTTGTTTTGCTAAAGTAATTTTTTTTAAATATCATGATCTGTCTCAATTAGTTTCAAGCTCAAATTTGGCTCAATCATTAATTTTGGCTTATGTTTGTTGTTTAAATATAATATTAATAAAAACCCATACCTACATAAATTTCACATAAATCGTGGTGCAAAAAGGCATTAAAAGTCTAATATCGTAATCTCCAGTTTCTTTAAAATAATTCTTCCTCTGGATCCAAAAAACAGTGATTGTAATAATTTTAAATTCTTTTATCAGCGGTGTGTGTAAGGAAATATCTATCAAATGTTCTTAAATGTTCTTTTTCTATTACGTTGTGAAGTTTGGTATTTACATACCTTTTAGATTTCTGATCCAATTTCATATTGTCATAGATTTGGGAAACTATTGTTTTTTAAAGAGGTGCAATCAATATTTTTTTTTATCCGACTAATTCATCATTGGTGTTTCCCATCTTTCTTCAAGGGAGCCTTCGAATGCTGGCAATAAACTACATTTATTTTTATTAACTTATTTTATAATTAACTCAATTTATTTATTGGTAATTTTATCTTCAACGATAATTAAATGAACCTTTGATCCCTCCAAAACTAAATTTAATTCATACAGCTTTCCAAAAATATCAGCTAAATATGTTAACCGGGCCATCCACAATAGGGTATTCCGGTCATGTCAAAATTTAAGCAGTTATTCGGTTTAACCTATTGTACAATTTATGAGGATTCATAAAGTTAAGCTATGAGCTTTTTTATTTAGTTCTTCTATGAGATAATTGCAATTAAAAGTGCATTTCGTTTGAATTCACCGACCACCCTCGGAAATACACGATGATTACCAATCCGTAGTAGCGGTGGCAACAGCGGACAGCTCTCGAACAGCTGATCGGCCAAGTTGACGGTTGGCGACCCTGTTGTTCGACAACGAATAAAGGTAACTTTTTTGAGAGATGATTTGATCATTGAAACTTGAAGCCAAACATCTCTCATCTCGCTAGTCGGCAATGTAAAGAAAATCTTATCAGGAGTTTTACTGTTCTACTGCTGTTACAGCCCGGCACAGAACAATGTCGGCGTTGGAGTTTATACATTTTGAACAAGTGTTTGATATAACCTCAATAACCAAAGCAGGTGTCAACAAACGAGCGATTCTAAACGTTGACACAACAGGAGACAAAAATTTACTACGTGCACCCTAGATATAGCAACGTTGTCAAGTCGCTCACTTTGAGCGGTCTTTGTGACGTCACAAAGACCCTATCCTAATTCAAACTTCAAACAACGATTTCTCTTAATTTAAAACAATGTTTGATATTTTATTTGTGAAGTAGCAAACAGTAGCACCCATACTTTGTAAAAAATGACAATTTCAAAAACACCGGAATACCCCATTTTGGGTCAAACAATTTAACAATATCATCTGAATAAATATGATTTTAAGTTTGGTACCTTTTGCGTACCACCTAGAAGTCCTTCGCGTACCACCAGTGGTACGCGTACCACCGGTTGAGAACCCTTGGGTTAGAGTATTCTAATCTACTAATAAAGGAGACACCTGTCAAACTTATAGTATAATTTATTAGTATATATAGCGAAGATAGTATACATACATACAATGCTTGAAATGCTTGGGCTTAGTCACAAGTAATATACAGAAACTTCCAAAAAATCAACATTTTTTATTCTTCGTCAAAGTTGATACTCTAAGAGCAAAATGGTAACAATCAAACTTTAAATATTTGGAGGTCACTGTATAGAAGGTTAAAGATTAGTTAACAAGATGGTGTATATTAGTTAAGCTTCTTAATATTTTTTGAGATCTTTATTATTTATTATTAGTATTACTATATCTTACATCAATAATGTTAGTTTGTTATTACAGGTTCGGAGACGAGGGGGCCACGTCTTTAAAATACCTTGTTCGATCCACAAATGTTCTTGTTTCTTCGCAGCTTCTTCCGCTTCTTTAACAGCTTCTAACTTTTTCTTCTGGATAGTATTAAAAATCTCACTAGTCCTCTCCTTAGTAACTTCAGTCATCTTTTTCTCCCACAAGGCGATCCTCTGAGCAACCTTATTCTTATTTATCGACAACTCATTCAACGCTTCCCGCCTATCCAAAATATTAATCTTATTCTTATTCTGGTAATGACACAAACTATAGTTGTTAATATTCTTCATCGGTTTATTCATTTTATCCCTAATCTCGTCCACCGAACAATAAATATCCATATCGTCTTCAATTTTTTCACTAATCTCCAACTCTTCAATCTTCGGAGTCAACTCAATCAATTCTAACTCTATTTTGGCCTCAACTTCTCTCCTAAGGACATCAGCTTCTTTCTCAGCTATCTTCCTAGCCTTTTCTCTAGCTTCTTCACGTAGAATTTCCTCTATGGACCTGTCATTTTCGTGTTCACCCATAACCCATACCCACGGTTCCCCATCACCTCCTTTGAGGAACGATACAGCTTTGTGGATGCTTTTATTGTTGTGCTTTTTGGAGTTTCTGGTCTGTTCTTTGTCCCTGTTGACCTTTTCGTCCCATAATTTCCAACGTCTCACTTGTTCTTCACGCATTTTGCAGAATAACGTTTGTTTTTGTTGGTCGTCCAGTTCTGCCAAGATTTCTGGATCTACGTACAGGTCCCTCAAAATTTGTTGGAGCATCTTCAAGCTAAAACAAAAAAACGAATATGTCAATTATAAAAATCTTCGATGATGTGTCAACAAAAGTGTCAACCACTGTCAGATTTTAAAAATATTACAATGAAATTAATGCTCACTAAAGAAATTATTAGTTTGTTGAAGGAATTAATGTGGACCTATTGTTGACTAGAACTTCAGTTCTTAGAACTTCAGATAATTTCAGTTTTTGTTCAGGGTGCATTTAGAGTCTCTTCTATAGCTTGGCCTTTTTGTTTTCTTCAGTTTTTATGTAATAAAGTTTGCGAGCAAGATTTTGACCGAAATAAACATGAACAATATTTTTTTTTGCTTAAATGATGTCTTGAGATCTTAGTAATAAGGTACAATACGTTTCATATTAGAAAAAAAAATTTAAATGGGTATGTGATGAACATACGACCAAGCGTCTAGCCGAGCGTACGTGCAAAAAGTTTAGCTCCTATCTTATTTGGAGGAATTACATGCGTGGTGTGAAATATAACATAAAATACTATAAAACACAAAGATTTTGTGGAAATATCGTCGGTACGTTCGTTGAACTGACGCTAGCCGCACAATGTTACTGCTGTCTGATGTAACGTGTGTTGTTCTTGATTAGTTGGTAAAAAAATAGCAGAAATAATTGGTGACATTCTTGGAGTATATCGTGATCGAAAGGAGTCGAAAGGGAGCAGCAGATTTTCAAATAGAACTAATATGACAAGCATTGAATCGTTTGAAACTAGAGTCGCCTCTGCCTGATAACGTATCCACAGTCCACACCGGTAAAAAAGTAATGTCGGTTGAAGATTATTACAACGTTGAAGTGGATGACGTTTAATTATCATCTTTTGAACTTTGTTGTGTTTTCTGCTATTTCACAAGTTGTAGTGTGTAAAACGTGCAATTCAAATGCGAACTTGGCCGAAAGTGGCAACCGTGACTTAGGATTTCAAATCGTGGTTTCTTGTGAGAATTTTGAACAAACTTTCATTCCGAGTTGCCGATTTGTTGAAAAAAGATATGAAATGAATAGCGGAATTATCCTTGTCATGCGCATAAGAATAGGTGTAGATGTAATTGAAAAGTTTTGCGTCTTCCTCGTCAGATTTTTCACTCATTTTACGATAAAGTTGTTCGCACCATTTTTGTGGAAACAGAACCATTGTGAACAAAGTATGCTGATAGCAGCAGAAGAAGGGAGGGCTAAAAGTCAATTGAAAATAGTAAAAAAAGAATGGAGTAACTGTCTCGGACGATGGAACATAGAGAAAACATAGCTTTTCTTCTCTGTATGATTGGTGGCGCTTATCAGCTAGAGAAATGTTGTTAATATTCTCATAAAATCTAAATACTTACTTCAAAGCTTGCAAATTTTGGAATAAGAAAAGGAAATAAATAAGAAAAGGAATGCATAGATCACGTGAAAAAACTATTGGCACTCGTCCCCGCCATTTGACAAAAACCAGTTAGGGCCTCGAAGAAAAAAAAGGAATTTAACCCAGAAGCCTATAAATGAGCTTTCAATTTATGATGGACTCGTCATAATCATGATTCAATTGATAACATGAAGAAAATAAATCTGGGCGACACTGTATCATAAATTCTGACCGATGAAATGCCACTTGGTGATTTCATTTTCATTTTCACTTTCAAGTGGCAAAGTAATTGTGGATATTGCAGCAAGTATAGCTATATGTGTTGTCAATGATGCATTATCCAGCCTTATAGATTATAGAGGTATTATGTATGAGCATCTAGCCAAACTGCAATAATATCTGCGCGAAGGCTGACGCACGGCGCATCATGTTTTCAGAGCCATCCCTGACTGATGCTGCCAAACAGGCCCGTCTGTCGTCAAAATCAAACAGAAAGAAACAAGAGGAGGAAAATGTTAATTTGAAAAGATAATTATATGGTCCAGGCTTCGCCGACTATAGTAAAATATAACAATTCTATACATCAAAGTTACACAATATTTTAAACGGTGTTTTCTCAAAACCGCATTTTTCAAACTGGCCGGAACGATAACTTCAACTGATCTTCGTCAATTCACTTGAAATTTTATATGCAGCTTCAGAACAATATTATCTAGAGAAGTACGTACGGATTTTCCGATAAGTTCGAAACTTTTTTTGTTATAAACAATTATTAACCTAATGTTGTACCTAAAAGTGATATTTTGTGTTCAAACGCGCGCCATTTTGTTCTAAAGCGGAATTTTCTAATTTCCGTACGTACTTCCCGAGATAATCTTATATAGAATCAATATTTTTTTTGTTTCTAGGTCTAAGTGAAAAACTGTGTGCAAAATCTTTCCGGCCGTACAACCCTATCCGCCGGAAGAGGTTTCTTTTGATGTGCTCTAACGCTGCTATTTTTTATTTATTTTTATTTTTATTTATTGTGAATATTCCTCAAAATATGAACAATAAAAGGCTTTAAAGAAATTTTGTAATTCATTTACTATATTGTAAAAATATACCTACAAAATCGGCTATTTTTTTCTCGCGCTAGAGTGGCATTACCCCTTAAGGCTACTTTGATATTAAAGATAAAATTGTATTTTACACGTGTTTGTTATGTAAAACGTACCAAGGTTGTTCAAACATTGCAAAAAGCTGCTTTAGACAAAGGATTGTTTAGATATATAGGACTTTAATCTTATGATTCTAACCTCTTACAAAGGATTTTTATTGTTCACGTTGTACCTACTTGATCACTTTGAAACTTGTAAAGCGTATGGAATTAAAAACACGCACGTAGTTGATATTATTAACAATTTATCGTTTTGCATGCTCATGTGAATAATATTCAATGAGGCGCATAATCAAATTGTTGAATATCTCAGAATGCATTAGTGTTAAATGCAGATAAGATAATTATGTGTACACTTGCGTACCTATGTTCGCTATTTTAAACAATTAAAGGTCTTTATTTTTGATAAAAAATATAAATTAAAACTAATAGGTGTCTAGTAATTAATTACCTACTAATTTGTTTGTAAAAATAATTGTTTAAGAATAAGAGATTTAGCTTTATTTGTCTATTATTTTATTTACTATTCTAACACGGTTTTTAGTAACTTTTTTCTAAGATTGGTCACATTGATATCAAATGCCAAATGCAATCGCAAAACTGCGAAATATCGATATTCTATACATATTTAAGGCTCCCGTATCCTACGTCGAAAACGCGCCGATACACCACACAATACTTATTGTTTAAATTGTGAAACTATAGCAACTATTCGATTGAATAGGTCCTTACGCAACTGCGTCCACAAAGAATTTCAATATTTATGCAAATTATACTTGCTAATTTTAGTGTTAAAAAAAACTAAACTACAAATATAGAATTGCTTTTTGGTCTTACTGGCGTATGATTATTGTGTACTGTAATATATTATAAAAATACATTAAATGTTACTTATAACGATGGGGTGTAGCTTTTAGTGAACGTAACTAGAATACCGTTCTGGGAGAGTTTTAGTCTGTTGGCATTGCAAAATAGTTCAACGGTCTGTGGATAGATGGCGCTGTTTCAAATTGAAAATGTAACTACAACATAAATAATTTATTTAGATATGACCTAAAGTACACTAAAAATCGGTAATACTGAAAACAAGACGTAACATAAAGAATGCCACTTTGGATTTTTTGTCTTCGTGTTAAATAATATAAATCGTAGCTGTCGTCCTATTTGCATTTGAAGGTCGTTTACAGTTGTTTTTTTTTTTTTAAATAAGCTGTAGGAATAATAACTTAAAATCTGTTATTGTAATCAGCGCAAAATGTCACAAAAAAATCTTTAACTTCGAATCAAACTCACTTCAGATAAACGACCTTCAAACTCAGTTAAGTGTCTACGGGTTTTTAAAAATCACAGATGAACTGTAAAATAGTTTCCAATCAAAATGTGTTCAAAACAAAAACCTCGTTGATAGTTTAGTCACAAATCCCCTTTCTTCGGAGCAAAGCTGATACTATATAGTTATACCGTCATTGTAAAGTACAGGCTATAAGACAGCTAAATAATCATACGTTAAAACAAAAATCAGTCAGCATTTTATTAGTATTTTTCTCCATTTCATTTTTGACATTCTTTTTTGCTGGTGAATTGAAGTAAATAGTAAACAACACACAATTTTTATTTATTTCTATATTTATGTAGATAATTATTAATCATATCGACCCATGCAAGAAAGACTATCGTAACAAACTAAATGTAGTTACTATAGTCTTCGTTGCATGGGTCGATATACCTTCCTACCTCAAGGTGGCAGAATTTATTACATTTAAATTGCACAAAGAATTCTCTTTTCTATATGAAAAGGTTTTACGGTAATAATCATTTAAAACATAAATTGCCCCTCAAGACTGCGTAATAAAATATTGAAATCTTCCAGTTGTGTCGAGCAACAAAAAACGACGAATGATGATCTCCATTGTATGGCGTTATTTCGGAATGGGCTGCTGCGTTAAAGGTATGATTAGACGAGTCATTTTACGGAGAGCAAAGGTAACTACGTTATGTAATACAACACAATTTGAGTTACCGTCTAATCGTACTTAAGGATATTTAACACAGACCATCTCTGATCTAAATTTAAATCAGCCGCTAATGACATATCGTGTATTCAGACTAAAGTATACAGAGCTGCTGTCCTTGGATGGTATCGTAAAGTTCTATATGGAAATGGAGCACCTTCAACAATATTTAATTAGAAAATATGAAAACCAGTGAAATTGTGTACGTACCTATCAATAAATCCCTAATAAACAAATTATCGATCAATATTCATTTTGAGAGACACACTCATAAATAAATCGCTCTCGAGAAAACTGCTTACAATAACGAACATAACCCTATATTGAGAAGTAGATAACCTCTTATTGGATTGGTATTTTCCGTGGTTGTCATGGTTACGAGAAATTATATACGGTTAGATATTTGTGGTGGGGTGGATTCTTGCCGCAAATTAAAATATACGGGATAATTCCAGATTTGGTAGTTGTGTCGCCATCTACATCTAGTAAAATGTTGGTCGGAAGCTCTGGAGAAAAGAGCGGCAACTCAACGTTTTGAATGGGGGATACGGGAGCCTTAAATAAAATTAATGACGCAAAGTAGAAAAAATAGTATATTACACCCGATTTATAAGACGCATTTGCATTTGTTTTTTTAAACAACTCATGCGCCTATTTGACGTCGTATAAAACTTGTATAATATTATACTATTTGTTGATTTGTGTTAATGAATCACGATGGCAACCAACACATTGGGGAGGGTCTATTACAGTGACTCACTGTATTTATTTCGCCCACACTTCGTTAGCACGGGTTTATATTAGTGTGTCTAGACCAAAACTGAGAAGCTATAAATACAATTCTTAACTCACAAGGGAGACTTTTGTTGCCTTATATATACTTCAGTCTTTAAAATTACACGAAAATTCTGGTAGAATTGAGGCAATAAATGCCAGGCAACATATAAGTCTAAAAATATAAATAAAAAATCAAGATTTCTTGATGTTTATTGTATTATTATACCACTTGTATAATAAGAAAATATTAAATTATATATTAGGTATGTGAGATATTTCTTAGACCTACTTTAAAATGCACGATTCTTAATAATTCTCTGCAAAGAATGTAAAACAATGTCACTGCGATTTCGTAACCCGTTTCCGCTGTGTTGGTATTAAACAATTAGCAAGTTTTTTGTCGTGTGTTCCTTGTACCGAAATTTCTATTGTCAAGCAACGACAACATAAAATTATCCTGTACCGCTTATTTTCGTAACAAACAAACAGAACAAAAAAAATGTCATGTCTACAATAATAATACACTTATAATTCTTATAAAGCAGCCATTTCGTTTACCTTGTTCAGTTATTTGTACCAATAGGTCAGTAGAGCTCAAATATCAATTGTTCTCGTTCATAACATTCAACATATTGTTCAATTTTTCGGCTTAAGTATACTGACTTTTATATACGTAGCCGTAGTATTATTATTATAATCATAGTGTGTTTCAATATGACCTGTTTGTATGTGATATACGAAGTTGTTACATTCTTTGTGAGAGATATGCTTAACAGTGAAAGGTTCAACCTTCTTGAGCAAACCTTGAGTTGGCGGTTAGGTATATATGTGAGGTACTTGGACCCGCTTTGCATTGTCTTTAAAAGCAGTAACCTTACTTCCTGTTCATTTTTTTTTGTGTATATTGATGGCAAATTGATATATGTTCGATTTGGGGACACTGAACTGAAATCCACATTTATGACATTCACGTTCTTTAGAAAAAGAAGAATATTGTTATTTTCCAACTAGAGAAGGCGCCCGGTGTCCCTTCTTAGTCTCTTTCCATCAATATTAGAGCTGTTGGGCATTTCTACGTCAAGTAGAAAGTTGTTTTATATAAAGACCCATTCGTATACTTGCCAAATATCAAATATTTGCCAAGTATTAGAATATTTGTTAAGAAAAAACAACCTGCTTGCTCTATTCAATTCGTAGCGAGTCCACCTCTAAAATAAATTTATATATTCGACGTTCGGCTGTGCGGACGAGTTTTTTTACGCCATATACTTGGTATTCGCAGTACCCAGTTGAAGCGGGTATAGCAAATGCAAAGGCGACAAATATTGGTGCATTTATTTCTACTCGATGAACATTTTAGTACGCTGTTTAATTTTTACATTTTTTTAATTTCGTTTTGTGTGTAGTAGGTCGTATACGAAGATTGACAATAGATTTGTAATTATTAGTAAGATTTATGATTTTTCTAAAGGGCGCAAACCGCATAAAATTGTAATTTTGTTAAACCGTCAGACAGATAGTTTTCCGGAAACCGTCAGACAGAAATTTAAAAAAAAAATGTTGTTTTTCCCTGTCCACATAAACGCGATGTTATTTCTTTCCAAGAAAAACGTACACCATATACAGAGTGTATCCTAAGTTGATGCTTTTCTATGAACAATATAGATGATACTCATTTATGAGCTTTCAAAATATAACCTTTTTGTTAAATAAAAAAGCTACACAAAATTGTCTCTACTATGAAAATATTTTTAATCGTTTTCGTTTCTTTTCAAGTAATAAACATCATACAAATTTTATTAGCATGTCTATAAAATAATTTATTTGGAAAATTATACTTTATTTGCTTGTATTTATATATTTGTTTATGATGTTTATTATTTGAAGAGACACGAAAGCGGTTAAAAATATTTTAATAGTATAGACACTTTTGTGTAGCTTTTTTATTCAACAAAAAGGTTATATTTTGAAAGCTCATTTGTTTAAATTTTTGTTTCAGAAGCTAATTGATCTGTATTTCAGACAATATTAGGACATATTTATACAACGAACCTACTAGTACAATTGTATTTAGTAGAACTTTAAAGATGACGAAGAAACCATATCTAACATTTCTTTTATGGGCAATAAAAAATATATATTTTTTCTCATTAAAATAATAATTTATTTTAACTAGTTCACATCAAATGACCAATTGTATTGTTTTACAGTCTGTTAAAATTAGATGCTGCGAATTAATAATACAGAAAGCTGATGAATTAAGCAAAAAGTCATTAAATTGAAACAAACAGATTTGTTTTGTAAATTGCCACAAAAATGCTCTTGTTAGTACGCAGTGAATTCTGCACTTATGTAATTCAAAATATATCGGCATTATAAAATAAAACCTTGCTTGTTCGTAATCAAATTATGTTTGATTTGAAAAAGATAATGTGCAAATAAGGCGAACTAATCAAAAAATAGCTAGTGTCCATTCGGTACGCACATGTAGCAAGTCCTCAAAGATTTTCACGTATTAGAAAATGCTATGTGGCGATGCATCAATGTCCGATGCATTTACTGTTGCAGTGCAACTCTGACGGTCCGAAATCACAAACGAATATTGTACAAATTTGTTGGTATGTCATAGTTTTTTTGAGTTTTATAAAAATCAGCCGGTAATCAAGGATGGATGAAAAATATTCGGTGAACGAACTTAAAAGGAAAAATAAATCACTCATGGCATCGTTTAGACCAATCAATAACAAAAATTTTCGATTTGCGTGGCAAATATATTAAATTGCTTAAACTTTATTCGATTGTCTGACAGTTAAGTAAAACAGGGCAACTCGAAAATAATCTAATAAAATTGCAGACAATATCGGTGTCATGGTTATGCATATGGAATCATTTCTTTTTTCATGTCTTCGTTTGAATGGAATAGCGTAACAAGTGATCATTGTAGCGTGAAGTTGACAACACTGCAATTGCAAAGCGTGCGCATCAACTTCGTGACAGTTGTTCAGATGAAAGTTTTCCCGTTTTACCAGTGATTATGTGAAAAGTTTGTAACAAAGCATATCACGTATACCTATATGTGCATAAACCTGCATAACTGTCGTTGTGTATCATACAGTGCAGATTTGTTTATTGTAGAAACACATTCTTAACGTTGATTTACAGTAACATACGACATCATTAAAAGTGCTAATTTAAAATAATTTTTATATTTAATTATTATGCAACATGTATGCTGTTTTGTAACTGGTTGTTGGGAATTTTCTAGTTTCCATTAAAGAGGGCTAAATACGAAATAACAGATAGAGTCAGACTGCATCTCAGACACATGTTGCGACCCCATTTCTACCAGATTTTTGCATCAAATGCTCGAATTCGCATTCAAACGAGTCTGTGCCTGCAATCTGTAGTTTACACAAGATAACTCTGTCACGCGGAAGACATCATGCGACGCGGAAAGCCAACAAGCAAGGAACAGCGTTCTGTAATTATCGCTTTTCATCAGGAACGATTGTCAGTTCGTGAAAATACAAGAAATAAGTCAACGATAAGTGAGTCAACGATAAGTTACACTCTTCACCAATATGAGGAAACATGGAATTTGGATGACGTGTTCGGCAGGGACTATCACGAATAATTTCCCAAGCGGATGAAGAACGATTAAAATTAATTTTTAAGCAAAACAGAAAATTGACCGCACCTAAAATCACCTCTGAAGTCAATCGCGATTGTGAAAGACCAATTTTCGTAAGCACAGGGACACGACGTCTCCAAGCGGAAAATCTGCATGGACGCGTTGCTGTACGAAAACCATTGCTTCGTCGGGAAAATCGTTAGAAACGACTTCAGTGGGCACGAACACATCGAAGTTGGACAAATGAAGACTGGAAACAGTAGTGTCTGACGATTTTCCCGACCAATCAATGGTTAGCGTACGGCAACGCGTCCAGATTTTCCGCTTGGAGACGTCCTTTCCCTGTGTTTACGAAAATTGGTCTTTCACGATCGCGATTGACTTCAGAGGTGATTTTAGGTGCGGTCAATTTTCTGTTTTGCTTAAAAATTAATTTTAATCATTCTTCATCCGCTTGGGAAATTATTCGTGATAGTCCCGGCCGAACACGTCATCCAAATTCCATGTTTCTTCATATTAGTAAAGAGTGTCACTTATCGTTGACTCACTTATCGTTGACTTATTTATTGCATTTTCACGAACTGACAATCGTTCCTGATAAAAAGCGATAATTACAGAACGCTGTTCCTTGCTTGTTGGCTTTCCGCGTCGCATGTTGTCTTCCGCGTGACAGAGTTATCTTGTGCAAACTACAGATTGCAGGCACAGACTCATTTGAATACGAATTCGAGCATTTGATGCAAAAATCTGGTAAAAATGGGGTCGCAACATGTGTCTGAGATGCTGTATTTATGACTCTATTTGTTATTTCGTATTTAATCCTTTTTAATGGAAACTAAATAAAAATTATTTTAAATTAGCACATTTCATGATGTCGTATGTTACTGGAAATCAACGTTAAGAATGTGTTCGCTATTTGGTAGAAATAGAGGTGGCTATTGCTACGTTATCAGTGCTTTTATCATTATTTCCTATATGTTTACTATATGTCCGAACTTCCATGAGCGGCAGTGTACATATAGTCAAGGTTAGGGTAGCAAAGTGTACGCTGATTCGTAATCGGAACACTGTGCTCTATACTGCCGATCACACGGCATTTGTTAGTAATTGAGCCAGACGCATGACATCAACTGAGCGGTAGGCTTTCACCGGGTCGATTATTTATACTCAAGATAAGGCCGAACTGCGAGGAGAGAGTTTACAGCGCAAATTAAATACATAATCACCTAATATCCTTTGGGTTTTATTTTAATAAATTAAACTGCTCCCAAAAGGTAGGCTATAGTAAAGCTTAATATTCTTATCAATGCTGCCTTCATCTCAAAAATCTTTGAAGAAAAAAAATCACGCAATAAATTTAAGTCAGTAATTGAAAAGCAACTGCTTTGTTTGAAAAAGCGAAACTAACTCCAGGCTAACTTGGTATTTTCGCATATTCGATTGACAGTCTGCGAACTATTAAATAACTCTAGTGTCTAAAAGTAGGTCGATGAAATAAAACAAACCGTCAGATAAAGTAAAATGAACGTAGTAATAGTAACATAAATAGTTTTAACTTTCTCGTATTGCTATAAAATGTACATTCAACACAGTGGCCTAAAGCTAAAAAAAAAACATACGATTAAATATATCTACTATAACCTACCGTATGAATATATAATTATATGTATATTATATAATATATCCGAATATATCCAAGGTGTATCAAACACAAACAAAACAAACTCAAGCCGTCTTAAAAATCACGTTAACACAATATAACTTTGTTCGAAGTAACTAACTGATGGTGAATTTTGAATAATACGCTTTTATACGTGTTTTGTTTACATGAAAGACGTCACTAAAGTATTAATTCGGTTTGTCAGTTAATGAACAGTGAGTCACGCGTGTATGTGATTGTGAAATTATAACTATACTAAATAATATCAGCGCTAAATCGAAAAAACGTTAACAATGTGATTCACATTGGCTTAAAGCGTTATATGTATACCTGATAAAAAAAAACAATCGTAAATAGTTACATAAAATACAACCAATACATTTGTACGTAAATCAAAAATTTTAAAAATTCATTTGCGACCGATTACACTGTGCAACAAAAAATTTCCTCCCGGGAAATTTTAGCTAATAATAAGTCTTTATGACCCCTGAACATTTCCACAAAGGCGTTTTTCTAGGTTAGCTCGAAAAATATAGAAGTTTTGGTTTTCTATCATTCTATATGTTTCTTTGGGGAGTTGAATCCGAATTTCAACTTTCTTACTTCCCACGGATATGACTTCACAACGAAAATCGCAAATAACTCAAAATTTTCTACTTTTCTGCAGTTTATTGCCAAAAAGTCATAAAACTATGCACTTTTCGACGTAGACCACTTTATACAAAAATAAAGTATACTAAATTTGCTATAAAAGGAACCCTCAAGTGTATTTTTTGGTGGAATGGTTTGGCCGCTCGAGCGCGCTGAAAGAAGGCCAAATTTTCCTACTTTATGTGCGTGTAATTACAAAAAATCTGATGTGGCCAGGCACATGACTTTATCATACTATATATAAAATTAATAGTTTAGCTGCATGAGATTCTATTTGATCGAGGTCGGCTATGTCTGCATTAAAATAAAACTAGTAGAACTAGACAAATATCTCGATTAAAGCTGCGTTCGGATATTGTACTCCGTTGACAGCCGGTACACCGTCCAAATGACACTTACGTGTTATTGGGTGTAAAAAGTGTAACGGTGTTCAATATCCGAACGCAGCCTGTATTGACAGTAGCATTTTCAAGACATTAGCGTTTGACACTAGCTACTGTCATTAGAATCAAAATAATCTGACATATCCTGGCTACTAGTTTTAAAGCAGTACGCCCGATTTCGATGAAATAGAATTTGCTCATGCGGCTAAACTATAAATTCTACCAAAAAATGTCATATACATAAATTATGGAAAATTTCCTCTCCTTTAATTTATTATTTAACTATTTTGACGGCTCATTTGCAAAATCTTCGAAAAATGCTATGAGTAAACCACCAATTCCTATGGACCTTTTTCAACAGAAAGCTTTTCAGCTCTAAGTTTGGTTATAAAACTTCTAAATATGAAGTTTCGTCCCGATACCATTAGTAGTTTCTCCGGAATCGTCTCCACAAAAACGGGTACACACACACACACATACACACACACACACACACAGACATTTTTTTGTACCTTGGTCAAAAATGTTCAGGGGACCCAAAAAGACATATTTCCGCTAAAATCCCAAAAAAATTTTTTGGCATGATTACAATACTTTACATACTGCGTATGATAAAGTAAAAAGCTTAGATTCTGATAAAACTACGTTAAATTCTCTACAAATTGCATAACTTAATCAGTTATTTTGGCCAAACTGTGTAGCCGCTAAAGCGCGTTGAAATTTTATGTCACATTACGCGAAACCGCGATAACAAGAGCCCTTCACCTAAAATTCAGTAGAGACCTATATTATTACTATTTATTTATTAGCTATATGTTTGCTCTTTTTAATAATTAATACTTAATGTATTATGTAATTTTTTATTTTTTTTATAAACATTCGGGCTCTTGACTTCGCGGCTTCGCTTAGATTAATATGACATAATACAGTAGAGCGTCGATAATCCGAACCTCGGTAATCCGAACGTTCGCTAATCCGAACGTTCAAAAAAATAATAATAAAATAAATCACTGAGTAACCTCGGGAAAAGCCATTTTTGTCGGTTCCTGTTTACATAAAAATGTTACTTTTGTTTTATATACAGTGCTTCCCAAAAGTAACGCATAAATTCAATAAAACCTTAAATAAAAATATTTCAGAAAAATGCTCTGACACGTCGATTTTTATTTTTGAATTACTATCCTGACATACACTTTTCAGCCCCCCACCCCTTCGCCCCTAAGGGGTGGCAACCCCAACTTTAAAAATTCAAATAGCAAAGTACCCCTTGCGATACCTCAATTGATAGATTTTTTTATTCTGAATACAACGAAAAAAAGATTATCAAAATCAGTTGATAACTAACCGCGATATTTACCAAAATGTATTCAAAGAAGAACGTCAATATTCGAGTAAGCGCTGTTGAAGCGGGCATAGCAATATCGTTCAAACAATTGCAACTTGTTGTTACTTATGTCAAACACAATTCAGATTTTTCGTCATTGAAGAAATAGTAGCAAAATGAGATTTACAGAAACCGAAAGAATCGAAGTTTTAATGATTGGGTTTGGAGATAGAAGCCGGACGCATGAAGAAGTTCGTGTTTTGTTCAATGAAACGCACAAGGACCGTCCGCCAATATCGGAATCTACAGTAAGTCGAATCGAAAACAAATTTCGCGATCTCGGTCATGACGTCCATTGGCCTTAATTGAAAACCAACAATTGGACGCTATTTTAATGGTGCAAAAAAATCATTCAACCCTTGCGGAGGTCGCTTCACAAGTTAGTGCGTCAAAAAGTACAGTGACCAGATTATTTCGAAAACACAAATTTCACCCGTATGAAGTGCACTTGGTACAAAAATTGTCCGATGATGACTTTGATCGACGAGTGCAGTTTTGTGAGACAATGATGAAACTCTCTAATGAAAATCCTTGCTTAGAAACATCGTTTTTTTCTGATGAGGCAACATTTTGTCTGAATGGCACCGCCAATAAACAAAATTGCCGTTACTGGGCTCGTCAAAATCCGCATTGGAGGATGGAAGCGAACACACACAATATCCTCAAAACCTTAATGTGTGGGCTGGTATGGTGGGTTCTAGAATTATTGGACCATATTTTTCGACGGAACACTGAATGGTGAACGTTATCTGAACTTACTACGAAACGAACTACTACCTACTTTAGCGGTATTGTTTCCCAACGCAGAAGATCCTGATAGACACAAGGACAGAATTTGGTTACAGCAAGACGGTGCGCCTCCACATTATGCGCGACAAGTTCGAGAATACCTCGATCAAGTATTTCCTAATCCAAATATTTTCAAATTTCCTAATGGATTGGTAGATGAAGGCATATTGAATGGCCAGCAAGATTGCCAGATTTAACTCCACTAGATTATTTTCTTTGGGGCTATTTAAAAAGTGAAGTTTATTTTAATAGACCTGTAAATATTGAGGCGTTAAAGGAAAGAATTCCTGCAGTAATGCACTTAATGACTCCAGGAATGTTCGAAAACTCAAAATAAAATGTTAGAAAATGTTCAACAACCGTTTGGGGATAGATTAGGGCATTGTCTCGTCGTTAACGCGCAACACTTTGAACAATTAATTAAGGATTAGTTAATTAAATTTTGTTATTCCTCAATTTCGTGTATAAATAAATTTTGATATATATCGCCGTTATTTATCAACCGATTTCGATAATTTTTTTCCTTTGTATTCAGATTAAAAAAGTCTATCAATTGAGGTATCGCAAGGGGTACTTTGCTATTTGAATTTTTAAAGTTGTGGTTACCACCCCTTAGGGGTGAAGGGGTGGGGGGCTGAAAAGTGTATGTTAGGATAGTAATTTAAAAGTAAAAATCGACGTGTCGGAGCATTTTTCTCAAATATTTTTATTTAAGATTTTATAGAATTTATCCGTTACCTTTGGGAAGCACTGTATATATATATATTAGTAATCCGAATTACTTTCGGTCCCAATTAGTTAAATAAATAATAAAAAAGTCATAAATAAGTCATAAATAAATACTAAATAAATCTTACAGATATCCCTTCGATATCTCTTCGATATGCCTTCGATTTTTACTTTTTGAAATTCCTATAGTTTAAGAAGAGCGGGATCGAATGGTGTTGGTTTTATTAAGATTGAACTTCTATCCAATACTCGTAGTTTCTAGTTTTATTTCCAGTATTTCACCTTCGGCCCAATTAGTTCGAATTATCGACACTCTACTGTATATCAACCAAATTTCGCGGCTACACGGTTTGTCCAGATAAGTGATTGAGATGTGCAATTTGTAGGAAAATTAAATGTCTGTCCCACACATTACACATTTAAATTATCAGTAATAATATAACAAGAGAGTGAGAATAAATTGAAAATAATTTGACATTGTTTGAAAACTTGTTGCCAGGCAATAGTCACGAGAGTCCACAGTGGCTATTGCCAAATGACAACAAGTTTGAACAAAATCTGTCAAATTATTTTCTAATTTATGGAACTCTCGAGTTATATTTGACTAGATTATTTTTTGATTCACAAATTTTTACAATAAAAAAGATCAATAAAACTATCATAAAATTATTGAAAAATTTAATTTAATTAATTATTACTTCGAATATATGAAAATATCGTTGACACATTGTAAATATATTAAAAGAATTAACAATTTAAATTAGTACAATGAAAAACGCAATTATTAAAAATATTTCGAGACTCATTATTTATTGAGGATTTGGAATTGCTTGTTATATTAAGTGTTTCCTCCTGCGTATTTTCTCTAAGATTATTTATTATATTTGAATGATGTTCTTGGTTCAATTGTAAGTATGGTTTAATCGAACTTGCAGAATTATGACCAGTGACCTTGATTAGTTCCTGTTCTCCTACACCAGCTTTTGAAAGGTTACTTACTGCACTTGATCTGGCAGAATGGTTAGTTATTTTTTTAGTAACTGTGTCTAGACCTACTTTTTCTGCGGATTCTTTCATCCATTTTGAAATGGAATTTATTCCCACAGGAACGTTTTTATACCAAAAACCATGAGTTTGCCAAGCCGGATTTAGAGTAAGAAACAAGCGTTCGGTTTTAATATTTTCTTCACGTTTACTCATTAGTTTTTCAAAAAGACGAACAGGGCAAATATCTGGGTTATTTATGTTTGGAGTCAACCATTTACTATTAGCGCACCTTTGTGCTCCACCCTGTGCAGTTTTTGTAAAGATGGGATTGTATTCAATGCGGCCAGTATTTAATCTTTTTATGTCGGTTTCTTTTTTAAAATAATGAACTAAACATTTCGTAGCTTCTCCTCCCCTCCAAGCTAGTTCATAGGATGCAACGTGAAAAAACTTTCTTTGCAATCCACAAGGTGTATCTTCGTCCCAATAGTTAAAAATTTGCGACAATTCTGTTTAGAAAGTGCCACAGAACTTTGTTTGTGCTTTTCAGGATGTTTTTGTAAAATTTTTCTTTTTGCATCTCTTGCATTCCGAGCATTTCTGAATTCTATATCATGGAAAGGACCAAAGGACCTGTTATACTTATTAAAGTAAAGTTCTTGAACTAATTTTGCCGTTTTATTCCACATTGTCTTTATTACTGCTTCTTTATAATCATTTCCGTCTTTTCTTTTCATGTTACAAGCCCAATCTTTTAAAATCAATGCCAGAGTAGCTGTTGTAGTAGATTGATCCAGAATATAATTTCTTTCTTTGGTGAAGGTCTTAAATTGTCTCCATATAGACTAATTACTTATTAGAGTATTTTCCGAAGTAGTTTCTAAAATCTTTTTTGTAATTTCTGCATTAGAAAAGGTACTAAACCGATGACTTTCACCCATTTCGCGTTGACACAATTAAGTAATTATTTTGACAAGTATCTGACAGTTGCTAGGCAAATAAAAGCTATAATGATTATTCCCGAGAATAATCACAAGAGATTTATTCCCACTATAATAATGACATAATTGGTTGAAACTTACCCTTGTGACGAATAAAGAAGCATTTCATTGGTTTTAAGAAACGTCAAAAAATAATCATTATTATATCTTCTTTTAATTTTTTATTGCAGCTCAATGTTTATATTTTTCATTTATTTAAGGAATTTTCATACAAAGTACAAAGTTCATACAAAAAATCATTGGACAGAATTTGAACGCCATCCTTTGGCACAATTTATTCATTTCATGGTTCAAAATCGAACAGCAGTTTTATAGAATGCATGCAAAAAAGTAGATCAAGTGTACTGTTATGCCATCCACAGAGGACCTGTATACTGTATATACGCCATATGTCTCTATCTAACTACATAACTGTTCATTAAGCGCACATAGTGGACAAGAATACAGTTCATCTTATGTATTGAATAACGTGTACTGTTATTGGAAAGCAATCATACTACACAGGGATCAATAGACCATTATATGGGATACGTTTATGTTTATCTGATGGCCTATTGAAGTAAAAACCTATTTTCGAAGACCAGAGATTGGAGGCCAAACGCCGTTAAAAGATATTGTTAAAAACAGTGTCGTACTAAGCAGATAAATCAAAGTAGTAATCCTTAAATTACACAGGCTTTTGATAAAATATTAAATCTTTGATTTAAATAATTATTAGTTTGTCGAAGGATTTAATGTAAAAATTTCAGTTTTTGTTCAGGTTGCATCTAGAGTCTCGTCTATAGATTGGCGTTTTTGATGTCTTCAGTGTTTACGTAATAAAGGTTGCGAACAAGATTTTGATGGAAGCCGATATCTCAGGAACGAATGTTAGCAGGACAACGCAGTTATCAAGCAAATAATCCTTATTTACTGCGATACATATCCCTTGAATTTATTAGCATTCCGATTTGTTAATTTTTAAGACCGAAATAAACATGAACAATATTTTGCGCAGTTCGGCTTCCCTCGCTTGTGGGTTTTGGTGCGAGGCAGTCGAACGAGATGCGAAGTTTTGACGCGATCGGTGAATCCGTTTGAATCCGTGTTTGTAAAATATAGTTGGGTATAATTACTTGTACATCTAAATTCATTATTTGTATTTAACTCGCACTACTATAAAAATTTATTTCATTCATATCAAATCGCTTTAAAGATTACTTAAAAATTATTATGCAATTCTCTTTCTACAGTCGCATTAAATAAAATATGACGATTGAATTCGTGCATATCCCGATATCTTGCTAATATTCGTTACTGAGATATTCGCTTCCAAGAAAATCTTTTACGCAACCTTTATTACACAAAAACTGAAGAAAACAAAAACGCCAATCTATAGAAGAGGCTCTAAACGCAACCTGAACGAAAATTGAAAATTTTGTGGCAAGCGGTTTACGAGGGAAAAAATGGAAAGACGAACGTTAATTTAACAGTGTAAAAATCACCTATGTGAAGTTAGCCCCCAGCCCCCTCTTATGGGAATTTACGTGTATAGAAAAGCTCTAATTACTCGAGTACCCTTAGAGATACCGCAACCTAACTAACACTGTTCGAACGACTGTTCTTCGGCCAATCTAAAAGTGGAAAAGTCCGATCCGAAATATGTAAATTGGTGGCCGAATTTATTAATAACTGATTAGATGACACGGAATATTTGCAAAAATCGGGATATTCCATGGGCTGTATCTCGTTAAGCCTTTGTTCAATCTTAGTAAAACCAACACCATTCGATTCCCCACTTCTTAAACTATAGTATTGTCAAAAAGTCCGATCACAAATAGTAGAGTTTGAGCTAGAATGCGTGGGCAAAGGTCGGCGTGTTATTGCAGTCCAGGTTTCCGCTAATTAGTGGTCTGAAAAAATTCCTGAACTTTGACTATTTTTATCCAGGGATGCGAGTATGGAAGCATACACCGTTTCAGCAGAACAATATGCATAACCCCTTTTTATCATCCGATTATAACAACAAATACATAAAGGGAAAAAAGCAGCTTGTCTCTACTTATGGGAGTTATTGCAGGTCAGGTTTCCGATAAAAAGTGGCATTTACATACTTTTTAGAAACTTTTTAGATATCTGATCCAATTTTCATTGTGATAGATTTGAGAAAATAACTATTGTTTTTTAAAGGGGTGCAATCAATATTTTTTTTATATCCGACTAATTCATCATTGATGTTTCCCATCTTTCTTCAAGGGAGCCTTCGAATGCTGGCAATAAACTACATATATTTTTATTAACTTCTTTTATAATTAACTCGATTTATTTATTGGTAATTTTATCTTCAACGATAATTAAATGAACCTTTGATCCCTGCAAAACTAAATTTAATTCAAACAGCTTTCCAAAAATATCAGCTAAATATGCTAACCGGGCCATCCACAATTCGTCAAAGAAAGAATTTTTGAATTCGAAATTAGCGTTTTCAAGAAAAACTTGAACTTCTGGTTTAAGTTCGAAGAGACGATTCAAAACTTTACCTCTCGAGAGCCATCTATCATCGGAATGTAACAAGAGTGACTTCTGTTGCTACCAATCTTCTGACATAATATTAAAAACATTGGTGAACTGAGTGCTCGACTTTTAATAATATTGACTGCAATTTTTTTTTTGTTAAAGTCCGAGCTCCATCAGTGCAGACACCAGTGCATTTCGCTCATGGAAAGGAATTGTTAAACATAAAATTATTAAGAAATTTGAATATTTCACCAGTTGTTCTTTCGAGCAGAGGTTAACAAAATAATTATTCCTCTGCAATGTTCTCTTCCACCGCGAATCGGATAAAGACTAATAATTGATGAAAATTAATTATGTCAGTATTTCAGCTAACTGTAGCGCAAAATATTAACTTTGATTTATCTTTTTAACTACACTTCCTTTTACACAATATGCCATTTGAAATACGTCTGCGTACGGTAATGGGTATTATCTGATTTGACCGCTATAATTTTGGGTCAAACAATTTAACAATATCATCTGAATAAATATGATTTTAAGTTTGGTACCTTTTGCATACCACCTAGAAGTCCTTCGCGTATCACCGGTTGAGAACCCCTGAAGTAGAGTATTCAATTAAGTAAATATTGTTGGCGACATAACTGAATAACTGCAGAAGAATATATTTCTTAAAAACTAGTAATCTTTTCTATCTGTGTATATGATTGTATATGATTGTAATAGGTGAAAAAATGTTTACTCGGTGTGTTGCCAGATGATAATAATAATGATAAATAATCAATTATCCACACGCGCGGGTGGGATCATCTAGAAAAGACCGACAATTTCACACCTAATGTTTATTTCATTTTACACGCTACTATGGGTCCAATTACTCACGAACGAGACGCACTTGGGAAAAAAGTAAAAGTTAATTTTACTCACTTAACTGATTAGTACCCACATTAAGCGCTGGCTCTTCTTTTTTTTCTTTTCAAAACAAAGGAAGACAAGTCTGTCTTCCTTCAGTCGACGACTATATATAGGAAGTCCGTTTCATATCACTTCCGTCTACTCGGTATTCGGAATGACCTCATAGAACGAGGCGATTACCCGACATTCAACTATTTATGGGAAATGCCACTACTTTGACGTTAGCCAGCTAAATAAAGAGAATCTAGTTCAAGCTGAATAACCTTGAATTATAGACAAATCACTAGACAAACTGAATATTTTTATCGTTGACAGTGCTGGAAATAAAATAGCATAACAGCGCTTTAAGCCAAAAGTGAAAAAATCGTAAAATCGAAAAATCTGATGTGGCCAGGCACATGACTTTATCATACTATATATAAAATTAATAGTTTAGCTGCATGAGATTCTATTTGATCGAGATCGGCTATGTCTGCATTAAAATAAAACTAGTAGAACTAGACAGATATGTCGATTAAAGCTGCGTTCGGATATTGTACTCCGTTGACACCGGGTACACCGTCCAAATGACACTTCGTGTTATTGGGTGTAAAAAGTGTAACGGTGTGCAATATCCGAACGCAGCTTATATTGTGTCAAAACATTAGCGTTTGACACTAACTACTGTCATTAGAATCAAAATTTCTGACATATCATGGCTACTAGCTTTAATGCAGTACGACCGATCTCGACGAAATAGAATTTGCTCATGCAGCTAAACTATTAATTGTACCAAAAAATGTCATAGTCATAAATTATTCGGAATTTCCTCTTCTTTAATTTATTATTTAACTATTTCGACAAATTTCCAGAAATGGCGACTTACTTGCAAAATCTTTGAAAAATGCTATGACTAAACCTCCAGTTCCTTTGGACCCTTTTCAACAGAAAGCTTTTCAGCTCTAAGTTTGGTCATGAAACTTCTAAATATGAAGTTTCGTCCCGATATCTTTAGTAGTTTCTCCGGAATCGTCGCCACAAAAAACGGGTACACACACACACACACACACACACACACACACCCACATCCAAACACACACACACACACAGACATTTTTTTGTAGCTTGGTCAAAAATGTTCAGGGCACCCAAAAAGACATATTTCCGCTAAAATCTCAAAAAAAATTTTTGGCACGATTACAATACTTTACATACTACGTATGATAAAGTAAAAACAAAAGTAAGTTCTATTAACAGAGATGATTTTTATACCCCTCACATTTAATGTGGTGAGGGTATATTGACTTTGATTCAACATTTGTAACACCCTTAAGGAGGCGTGGCAGATATAGACTTATATACCGAGTGACCAACGGCATAGGTACTCCCGTTTATTTTTACTTTATCATACGCAGTATGTAAAGTATTGTAATCGTGCCAAAAAAAATTTTTGAGATTTTAGCGGAAATATGTCTTTTTGGGTCCCCTGAACATTTTTGACCAAGGTACAAAAAAATGTCTGTGTGTGTGTGTGTGTATGTGTGGATGTGTGTACCCGTTTTTGTGGCGACGATTCCGGAGAAACTACTAAAGGTATCGAGACGAAACTTCATATTTAGAAGTTTCATAACCAAACTTAGAGCTGAAAAGCTTTCTGTTGAAAATGGTCCAAGGGAACTGCAGGTTTAGTCTTAGCATTTTTGAAACATTTTGTAAATAAGCCGCCATTTCTGGAATTTCGTCGAAATAGATAAATAATAAATTAAAGAAGATGAAATTCTGAATAATTTATCACGATGACATTTTTTGGTACAATCAATAGTTTAGCTGCATGAGCAAATTCTATTTCATCGAGATCGGTCGTACTCCTTTAAAACTAGTAGCCAGGATATGTCAGATTATATGTCAGATATGATTCTAATGACTGTACGTAGTGTCAAACGCAAATGTTTTGACAACTTAGTGTCAATATAAGCTGCGTTCGGATATAGTATACCGTACACTTTTTACACCCAATAACACGTAAGTGTCATTTGGACAGTACCTGTGTCAGCGGAGTACAATATCCGTACGCAGCTTTAATCGAGATATCTGTCTAGTTCTACTAGTTTTATTTTAATGCAGACACAGCCGATCTCGATCAAATAGAATCTCATGCAGCTAAACTATTAATTCTATATATAGTATGATAAAGTCATGTGCCTGGCCACATCAGATTTTTTATGTTTATAAAGCTGGACGAATGAAATTTGGGAAAGTGTTAATAGACAAAAAATGCCATTCTTTGGGATACTCTTGAGGTTGACTTCCGGTTTTTCCGGAAATGACGTCATCATTGAAATTTTAAATGTCACCCTATATTCTTTGTGTGAGATTTTCAATCAGGATGACATTCCGAACACAAAAACATATCGATCGTCAATTTTTATCACCAAGGCAACGCAAAAATAACTTTTTTGTGTTATAATCTAGGTGGCTATGAATTGGTGAAAATGGTCGACATTGCACCACTAAATCGACTTTGGCCGACATTGCATTAGTGGCGCCCTCTAGCGTGGTTTAATTGGTTTTTGGCCAGTGAGTCATTTTTTTCACGGGTACCCAATGGCCACACCCTGATTATTCGATAGAAAATATCTTTCCGATTACAATGATACCAAATACTTGATATTTTGTTGAAATTCGTAGCGTTCAAATATTGTTAGAAGCAAGGAAATCGAAAAAAAATATTGACCTAATGATCAAAGTCAGCGTAGAAGTCAGTCACTCAATGGACTACTGGAAGGAAGTACCCTGATTGTTCGTGGAAAAACACTTTTCCGACACAATGATACCAAAGACTTGATATTTTGCTGATTATCGTAGCGTGAAACTGACCATTTTTATGTAGAAATTGTGAAAACAACACATCATACAACACAATTACCAAACAGCGACGATGCCGATGCTGACAGACCATATGGGCCGATTTGACATCTACTATCGGGTGACGTCACACAACAGAAAGTATAGTTTTGGTGGGACTTTTTGTGATTCAATTTTTAACGCTTTGTTTAAAGAAATATTGAGGAAATAATTACGAATAATGTAAAAAGTGAAATACATGCGTTCGAAGTAAATCATTGCAGGCATCTAACTAATATATCTAATAAAATTATTATTTATATGTTAGTTCGATTTAATTCTGAAGAAATGCAATCGTAATGACCTAGATATTGTTATTGTTGATCATTGCCAATCGTTGCGAGGCAACTAGAAGAAAATTAGTAGTGGAATAATTAGAAAATTAGTAGTGGGTAATAATTATAGCTTATATTGTGCTGGTATAGTTTTCGATATGAGTTTTCATATCTCAGATGAATACATGATTGCGCTTTCACTTCCACAATTTAACAATAGAAATATTAATTTGTCAGAAGGCAATTGAATGAATGAGAACCATATTGAAACGGAAACAATAAAAAAATAAGCCCGCATTATATTATACCAACGTATAACTAGCACAATATGAGAACCACTACTAATATGGATGATTTACTGTATGTTTTCTGTTTTTTCTTATTTATGATTGTATTCTTTTATCTTTTGATAACAACACAATTTAAGGTTTTTTTTTCAAAAAACCTAACCTAAAAATAAATCTATCGAAGACAATTTACTGTCAATCAACGTGTTACACCCACTTTACACCTACTGTGCTGAGGAATACCATTTATTTTGATTGACAGATATCACACTACAAAATCATAAAAGCAACAATGAGGGACACCTGTATATAAAAACTATAAAGAAAATCCTCATGACGAAAGCGTACGTTTTCTATAAAGAAAACATGCCAGGTTTTGCGAATCGCTAAACGTACGCAATGGTTTTCTAAGAATGCTGAGCTGAGCTGAACAGGTCATACTTTCCCATCAAGGTTTTTGCCACGCTCATCTCGTTTAGACAAAGCCTTATCTTATAGGTTATGGCACGACCGCGTTTGCCATTTCTATTCGCTCGAAGCTTCTGCGCGATTTTCGAGACTCTCGAGAAATTGGATCTTTAATTCTCACGACAATTAGAAAATTATGGGCGCAGCAGCATTCTCATATTAAAGGAGCCGGTCGTAAGGTTATAATGTTGGTAGCAGGAAACTGTTTGATGATGTTTATTGATGGCTGATTTCCTCGTGTTTATTACTGGAATATATTAATATTTAATTTGATTTAATACGTGAGGTGAAATTGTTATTGTTATTAGTATGCGTTCTTATGTACATAATGAATAGTTGAATATTAAATATTGATTTGTAATAACTTTTACGTTTAGGTTAGTTGTACCCAGGGCTGTGGAGTCGGTAAAAAAACAGTCGACTCCGACTCCAGATAATTTTGGTAGTCCGACTCCGACTCCGTCAAAATTTTATTTGCTTCTAGCGAATTTAATGGCAAAAAAAAATAAATCTGACATAATCTAATTGTAAATAAAATCAAAAAGGCCTGTTGATCGAACCACAAAATTATGGCCATATTTAAAAAGGACGCTTTTTTATATTTTCATAATATCTCTGAAATCATTAGTATTTCAACCATTTTCTCATTAGAGAGCACATAATTCTGAACTAGTTTGTCACTGGAACCGATGTTCTATCTTTAATAATAACAAAAGTATAGTACAACAAAACCACTGTATAGTACAAAATAAAATTAATTTCAATGAATACAAAATTAAGTGCAAAATAAGCTGAAAATAATCTCAACTCTTACTTCTGTTAGTGGTAATGACGTCACAATTCTGGCTGCAACGAGTATGACTTGCATACATGGATATTCCGACATTTAACTTAAGGTAGAGTTTAAATCGGAAATGCAGTTATAATTTTTAATCGGCTATTATACATATATTATGCATGTTTAAGTTTATGCATTAAAAATTACGTTAGAGTGAAAATTGTACTTTTGCTAATAATAACAATATATCTGGCTCAATTCTGTCAAGTGTAGGTGACGAAATCTGCGAATATCGGTGTTTTTTAGCTGATCGCAAGAAGACTACGACATAGCCACCAATAATCTTAAAATCCGTAACCTACACTCGACGGGATCAGTAACAATTTAAAATCTCTACATATTTTGTTAAATACAAAGGGATGTGATACCCTTGATTATACCATAATATTGTATAATCAAGGGTGATACTTTTGATAAATTTGTTCATGTGCCAAAAAAAAGAATCAATTTCGGTTAAACGTTTAAAGTTATCAAACATTAAAGCTAAAATTGCAAAGTTTTACTAGTAAAGCATCATCTTTTACAAACATTCTGATATTGGGACAAATAAAAATAAAATGTTGAGTTGATAATACGACTGTGATACCATCACGTTGTTTCTTCTGGTACAAAACCTGTAGGAAACTATTTTTTCTTTTTAAATTGCAAGGGAATATCATTAAAATACTTTTTGCAATATTTAATGAATTGTTCAGCTGTTCTTTGTGGCCGAACGAATAGGAGCAAATTCTCGTAATTTTGATGAATAAGGAGAACCACACGTTGACGCTTCACTTTGGACAGTTCTAATTCGTCTATAAGTATGCATCGAAGTCCGATTTTTTATTTGTAGATGATCTAGCTATCATAATTAGCATATTGAAGTTGGTTGTTGGAAATTGGAAATACATTAACTATGTATGCGACGCGGCAAGCGACTCACAATAATCATTTTGCTAATCATCACTCACCACCGACCTGTGTGTTTTGTAGTTAAATTATGTTTACTTTGTAAAAGACCTAATATGTAATATGTTTAGTGAATCGTTTACTATCTATTGAGGCAACGGCCATCTCGCATGTCTTTTTCTACATTATTTAAACATGGACCCGGAGTCGGAGTCGGTACATTTTTCCGACTCCGACTCCTCTGAAATTTGTCTGAACTCCGACTCCGACTCCACGACTCCGACTCCAGAGCCCTGGTTCACACTATTCTCAAACAACGACTTACTTAAATCAAAACAATCGTTTTCTTAAAGCAAATATTTAGAATGTTTTATTTTAAAGAAATATTGTTACGACAAGTATGTGTCGACAAACAAATTATGTTAAGCATGTCATTTTCGTATTGTTAATTTATTAGTTTCACATAAACGAACATTTTTTTGTTGTTACCAATTCATCAAAACAATATGTTTATTGAAGGTAAAAAAGCTAATTAATGTTATTGTTTATATATTAACAGTGTGTAATATAAAAGTTACAAACATATGTACAATTTGCACAATCATGTTATTTATTCTACGAAAGCAAGTAATTAATTAAGAGAGGTACAGTGAATCTAAAAAAACGCCAAAGAAAAACGAAATTAAATAAAAATTAATCAATGACTACCTCTATTAACATCACAATTAGAAGAAATCGAGATTCGCTTATACACGTTTTTTTTTCGTTCATCCGGTAATTATTATGTGGTACAACATCAGCGCGCATTTTGTTTTTTATTTCGTTAATTTGTACGACTAGAAAGGCGTGCGATCTTCTTTACCGGCACAATTACGGAAGCGCACTGTTTAATTGTCTACTAGAGAAATCTAATTAAATCCAAGAGCAATGAAATTGACCGATTTCATCTAACCAATTTTTAAAAGGTGAAAAACATGCGGCAATAATAATATCTACTCACAAGAAAACATAGACGGCGTATCAACATGACAAAAGAAGATCTTGTTATGGGCCTAAATTTGTATATATTATTTTCGGCTGTCAAACATACATATGTAATAATAGGGTATTCTGGTCATGTCAAAATTTAAGCAGATATTCGGTTTAACCTATTGTACAATTTATGAGGATTCATAAAGTTAAGCTATGAGCTTTTTGATTTAGTTTTTCTATGAGATAATTGCAATTAAAAGTGCATTTCGTTTGAATTCACCGACCACCCTCGGAAATACACGATGATTACCGATCCCTAGTAGCGGTGGCAACAGCGGACAGCTCTCGAACAGCTGATCGGCCAAGTTGACGGCGACCCTGTTGTTTGACAACGAATAAAGGTAACTTTTTTGAGAGATGATTTGATCATTGAAACTTGAAGCCAAACATCTCTCATCTCGCTAGTCGGCAATGTAAAGAAAATCTTATCAGGAGTTACTGTTCTACTACTGTTACAGCCCGGCACAAAACAATGTCGGCGTTGGAGTTTATACATTTTGAACAAGTGTTTGATATAACCTCAATAACCAAAGCAGGTGTCAACAAACGAGCGATTCTAAACGTTGACACAACAGAAGACAAAAATTTACTACGGGCACCCTAGATATAGCAACGTTGTCAAGTCGCTCACTTTGAGCGGTCTTTGTGACGTCACAAAGACCAATCCTAATTCAAACTTCCAACAACGATTTCTCTTAATTTAAAACAATGTTAGATATTTTACTTGTGAAGTAGCAAACAGTAGCAACCATACTTTGTAAAAAATGACAATTTCAAAAACACCGGAATACCCTATTAGATTGACCTTCTGTCTAAGATTGGTTACAAAATTGATGTCGTGGTGTGAAGGTTATGTTGACAATTTACACCTTTTCCACTTGATCTTTCAATTCACCTTTTATTGTTTCTTTTTTTTATGAATATTCGTTCAGCCAACATAACCTACAAATAGCGACCTCAGAACCATAAGGTGCTAAGTGACATCTTCAGTTTTTATGTAATAAAGGTTGCGAACAAGATTTTGATGGAAGCCGATATCTCAGGAACGAATGTTAGCAGGACAACGCAGTTGTCATGCAAATAATCCTTATTTACTGCGATACACCCTTGAATTTAATAGCATTCCGACTATTTGTTAATTTTTAAGACCGAAATAAATATGAACAATATTTTGCGCAATTCGGCTTCCTTCGCTTGTGAGTTTTGGTGGGAGGCAGTCGAACGAGATGCGAAGTTTTGACGCGATCAGTGAATCCGTTTGAATCCGTGTTTGTAAAATATCGTTGGGTATAATTAATTGTACATTTAAATTTATTATTTATATTTAACTCGCACTACTATTCAAAATTCCGAAATTAAATTGTTCTAATCGTATCGTACTAATAGTAAATAATCTTCCGCCGTCCCAGCTACGTTTCCATTTACCGTTACGATTGACGTAGTGCGAGCTACACGAAATTTATATCGTTTATATTAAATCGCTTTAAAAATTACTTAAAAATTATTATGGAATTCTGTTTATACAGTCGCATTAAATAAAATATGACGATTGATAACGTGCATATCCCGATATCGTGCTAATATTCGTTACTGAGATATCCGCTTCCATGAAAATCTTGTACGCAACCTTTATTACACAAAAACTGAAGATAACAAAAACGCCAATCTATAGAAGAGGCTCTAAACGCAACCGGAACAAAAATTGACAACTTTGTAGCAAGCGTTAGAAAATGTATTTGTATTGTTCAGATCTTTGTTAATATTTCAAACACCGAGAGTATTTTTGGTTATTAATATTTTAGATACTATATTGAATACAAAGGTGCTTAATGTAAGTTAGATGATAATTTATTTTTTGTGACGGTCTTCAAACCGTCACTGAACACTTTTAAAACATATTTGGTGGCCAAACTCGAGCATACAGTAGCTTATCCTTTCATTAGCATGATAAACAGTAGTATGGCCAAAGTGACCCAATAATGAATTCTGACTTTGGCCACCCATATATATACATAAAAGAAGTATATCCTGACGTTGGAAATATTAGTGTTTTGAGATTTTGTAAGCACTATCAAAGACCCAAAAAATAGCAAAAGTATAAGTAATTATATCTATTCTGTTAAAAGTTACCAGACTTCTAATTTTAAAAGTGGACTAAAGTCACCCAAGTTTACGGTACTCTACTTTATTTGCTTGTAGAGACTAATTTATTTGGAATATTTACTTAAGTCACAAAAATATATTTACCACATTAATTCCTTCAACAAACTAATAATTTCTTTAGTCAAAGAACCATTTATTGCAACCTTAAAATATCACATAAATTAAAATGTGTTATCCGTTAATTCCCTGCTAGAGAAAGTGACTTTATTTCATTTGTTCTTCCGTTGTTGACGCAATTAATTTAATTCACGAATTTTGTTCACACCTAATGCAAAACTAACGGTCAAACCAATGAAAGTAAAAGCGGATTATACAATACACAGAAACACAAGCAAACTACGTGCTATCTTGACACCGAATTATATATATATATATATATATATATATAAATACCATTAATTTGCATACAAATAACATTGCGAATTTCTTTACTATTAATAGAATTCTTAGTGGGCAGTTAAAAATTCCTCTTTAGTTCGTTTTCCATTCAGATGCTTCACGATGAATGTCACATCCTTTTATCTCCACCTTACCATCGCAAAACCTTGATTTCTTGCTTGAATACAAATTTAAAAGGTCAAGTATGCCATCCTCTACAAACAATGAAAGGTAACTGACACATTATTCCATAGGTTTTTTCGTGTTAGTTTTAAAATAAACTATAATAATTAACATTTTTCTACTTTGTAATACTATTTTCGGTGTTACAATTAACAAATTATAACACCGTTTTTAGTAAGTTTTTTCTAAGATTGGTCACATTTACATATATCAAATGCCTTATGTCAAACGTACTACACATAACCACAAACTGCCTTTCTAGAATCGCTTGCAATCGCATAAACTGCAAAATATCTATATTCTAAACGTATTTAAACATGCGTGTAGCATACTATAGTATGGCCAAAGGATTGGGACTTTCTTAGTTTTGCTCTGTTCTTCAAAATTCGCCAGCATGACGTTTTTGGTGATGTTTTGCGACTCTGGTAAGTGATTGTGCATCATTCTCGTCAATTAAACATCAAATCCCCCTTTCAGATACTATACAAGGACCACATTTACCTGTTCTTGTTCTTCGAAGTAACTAATCAGTCACCGCCAAACACTTCTATTCTGACTATTATAATATTATTAGACACTATTTTTAAGTTAACTTTTTAGGTTATGTTTCTATATCTGTATAGTTTATTCACTGGTTGTCATGTAAGTTTTTATCACAGTAGTCGTAGCGGGTTAATAGTGTTGCCCCAAGCTCTATTGTGATCATTGTTGCACCCCAATTTGACGTCTTATAAAATTTGTATAATATTATGCTGTTCCATAATATAGTTTACTGTAGTGTTGAGTAATAATAAATTTTGAGAATCACTGGCGTATGCAAACAAAATCTACGCATATACGAGAAAAGCTGACATTTCGAATAATTGGAATTCTCCGCCTTGATGATGTGTTAAAACTTGTGTACACAACGAACGTTTGTGCCGACGGTTGGTAAACGTGTTATGGGCGTGTTGTGCAGAATGAACAGAATTCATTTATGACACTGACTTTGCTGTTACGCAATATTCGAAGAGCTCCGAGCCATTAGAAAACCCTTCACTTCGATATTGCACGAAATACATAAAACGTATTACATAACACATTACAGTGAGCAACATAAAAGATAATGGCAACATATACTACTATGAATTATATCAGGAACCCGTAACACAAAAAAATAAATAAATCTGTTGTTCAATTTCTTCCCTTTATCCCGTTATCAATTTCGCCACTAGGTGTCGCAGTTTGACAGCACGTAATTTAACCTCAAACAACATAACCATATTATCTTTTTTTGTTCATAACTGCGTGATAAACGAAAATATTGAGAGTGAAAACATTCACGTGCGAAAATAAGAAGTAAAACGCACTCGTGAACACAATGGTCAATTAAAGCAATTGCTCACGGTGATGTCACTTGCGGGCAATTCGCTGTTGAATTTGCACTTCAAATTAACAGGCGAATGCAAAATTATGAATGAGGCTATATGACTGTAAGGCTAAAATTGCGCCGTACAGCACAGTGAACACACCTTTGTCAATATTGTTGTTTCGAATTACAACATTGTGCAGAGATAATTACAGAAAATTAACATAATCTTAAGAAAAAAAAGGAAAATAGTATTTTCTTATACAAGTTTTATAAGACGTCAAATTGGCGAATGAGTTGTTAGATATAGAAACATAACCTAAAAAGTTAACTGATTAGTTACTTCGAAGAACAAGAACTTATTAAAGAATTGTTATAACGCTTAAGGCTCCGTTCTAAAAACATCGCAACTTCCAAACGAAATATTTCGTTGCGATGTTTTTTTTTTGCTGGGAGTGGTCTGCCTGGCCCCCACCAACGTCAACCAGGCCGCAGTTTTATGATAAGGGGAAGTTGGGGGGTTTAGAGGAAGCAGGCAAAGGCGGAGCATAGTCGACGCGAGTACATTCGAAGGGGAAGTACTCAGCCAGTTTGTCGCCGCGCGTCAACGCTTTCGCTTTCGCTCAAGTTACAATGTATTAGTGTTCTCACTCATCACGGTCGCATATATGCATCCCGGACTGCGTACAGCTGGCTGGCGGCCGCCAGGCGGTAAAAGAAATTATATTGATTTAATTTAGAGAGAGCGCGCTTGCTATTATAATATTTAATCTTTTTAACAGGGTGACATACATACAGTATAGTAAATTGACAAAAATGTATTAACTCATGATAACTCATCGGTGAATTATGGACTTCAATTTAGAAAGGAATTAATTAAAATCGAGCAATGAGGACCCAATACATCTATAAACATGCTGGATATCGAACGAACGCACGGCAGTGACACACGAAGACAAAAATAATCTGATGTGTTCAGGCACATTACTTTATCATACCATATATAAAATTAATAGTTTAGCTGCATGAGATTCTATTTGATCGAGATCGGCCATGTCTGTATTAAAATAAAACTACTGGAAGTAGACGGATATTTTGATTATATTGACAGTAGGTATTGTCAAAACATCAGCGTTTGACGCTACCTATTGTCATTAGAATCACAATATCTGACAAATCCTGGCTAACTAGTTTTAATGCAGCGATCTCGATAAAATAGAATTTGCTCATGCAGCTAAACTATTCATTTTACCAAAAAATGCCATAGTCATAAATTGTTCAGAATTTCCTGTAGGCACTTTAATTTATTATTTAACTATTTCGACAAATTTCCAGAAATGGCGGCTTATTTGCAGAATCTTTCAAAAATGCTATAAGACTAAACCTCCAGTTCCTTTGGATCCTTTTCAACAGCAAGCTTTTCAGCTCTAAGTTTGGTTATGAAACTTCTAAATATGAACTTTCGTCCCGATACCTTAGTAGTTTCTCCGGAATCGTCGCCACAAACAAAACACACACACATACACAGAATTTTTGTTTTACCTGGGTCAAAAATGTTCAAGGGATCCAAAAAGACATTTCCGCTAAAACCTCAAAAATTTTGTTTGGCACGATTACAATACTTTACATACTACGTATGATAAAGTAAAATCATGGTACATAGTCCAAAGTTCCCCAAACCATTTATATAAATTCCAAATATTTTGTCACCTACAAGTTCGCTATATTTTATAAACGTTTTGGGCGCCATGAATGCAAGATTCATGAATGAAAACAAATTCTGGCATTGGCTATAGGTATCCAATTCCCGCTGTAATACTGCCCAATACAGTCGCTGAACTAATATCCATTAGAGCCGACCCAAGTTAGTCACTGCTAATTGTCTCTTCCTGTCCACAAAACCGACATTTTAAATAAAACGTTCATTTGAGTCCTGTTGTGGTCTCTTTGTCTCATTTGTAATTAAATAATTATAATATTGTTCTTTTAGATTATCTATACATATATTTTAACTTAGGTGGTACGTAGTCGTCTTTTACTAATTCGTCTAGAGGACAGATGCGGATGTTTAGATATTTTGCCACGACTTCTACCCATTATTAAACAAATATACCTAACGCCTAGCAGGTATAACTACACTAAGTATAATATCATACAGTATATGACTTTTATCGTGTGTTAAATTTGTAAACCGTGGGTATAAATGTGAAATGCGAGAACTCGGTTCTCCCGATTCAATATACGCTACGGTCAACTTGTGAACAGTCTAATCTAAAAATAGCAGTAGGCGTGGCGTAGTTATAGGCGGTGTTTAAAACTCCTAACGTCTGCTGTCTACACCGGGCCCGTAATATAGGCAAATTACATACATTTCTGGCAATTACGCTTTGTTATCGCAATTATAATGTTTAGATTAAAATTGTACTTAAATAAAAAATCTATTTTTGTATCATGAGTTGGGCTAAATGTTTTATATTTGAAAAACACCAAAGATGTAGAAGTAAAATTGATTTTTATCGTTAAAAAAATTTTTTTTTCATCCAGCCCAACTCGTTATTTATCTAAGAAGTTACATAAAAAATTTCATAAACTTTGAATAATAAATAACGCTTTTATTTGCAAACGCGTTTTAGGAGAGGTAGAGCTGGGTCTTAACGTTTAACACCGGTGTCTACCTAATTCCGCTAGGTAGCCGTTGAGGCTTATACATTTACACACACTTATAATTGAAACCAAAGTCTAATTTCGGTGAAGTAGTTTATTAGAATTAATTTCTCTTAGTAAAATTACATGCGATTGAGGTAACACAAATAGTTGCACACAACTAGAACTAAGACGAACTTGGAAGCGACGTACAAAAAAAGAATAAGGTATTGGCATGACCAGAATTCCATGCAAAATGTTACCGAAAACATACGTTACATAAACTAGGAAATCCTCAATACTTTAGATGTACTATAGCTTCGTACGTGTATGCTGATAAACTATTTATTGCGCATATACAATCCCGCGGCAGTATTTGAACCCGATCATATCTACGATGTAGGTTTGATCTCATAACTCCGTATTCGGGTAAATGTGGTCCTTGTATTGTATCTGAAAGGGGGGTTTGATGTTTAATTGTATTAATTGTATTTTGATGAACAGAGCAAAACTAAGAAAGCCCCAACCCTTTGGCTATGTTTAAATATGTATAGAATATAGATATTTCGCAGTTTATGCGATTGGAAGCGATTCTAAAAAGACAGGTTGTGGTTATGTGTATTTACAAAAAAGGGTGTTACAATTTATTAATTGTCACACCGAAAACAGTGTTACAGTGTGCATTGTGAATGCAAAGTAGAAAAATTAAAACATTGTAACTTTGTAAAACGAAATATTTTATACACCACCACAGTCAGTGTGGCATTTTAAAATCGTATATCCTTTAGCGACATTGTGGCGCCTTTATTTCTTTCTTTCTTATTCCAATGCCATGCAAGGCATCAGACATACGCATACAAACACATATGCGTAGCGTCATAATGTATTCAATGCACACGTCGAATACACAATGAAAAATAATCTCAACTTTACTATGTATGTGCCGTCTCTCTTTTGTTTCCCATACGATTCCGTACCCAATGGTGGACACATGTTATACTAGTTTGTTCCTTTGAGACAAAAGAACGCCGCATTTCATGTAGATATAAGCGTATGTATGTAATTTCTGACTCTTCTTTGTCTTTTTTTCTAACATTGAAAATAAAGATATGAATAATGTATGCGTCAGTTTCTTTCATCTATTATTATGATTACTAGTTTTAATAAAAAATAAAGTTGTTAAGAAAGTTTTTATTAGAGCTACTGTTTCTGGCTTTCAATAAACGGACTGACACTTGTCGACTTCGATCTTTTAAAAGGCACAAAACAAGTGCTATACTATAACTATAGAATAATATTCTGATCTCACTTTACATAAATTAGTAGTCACTACGTCATTCTCTAACTATCTGTCTATCTTTCATTGTTGTTGTTTGAATCAATACAAGCTTGCATGTCGATAAAATATTCAAATATTCCTCAGGCTTATTGGTTATGTAATCCAACTATTATCATTTTATTTTATAAGATTGGTCACATTGATATCAAATGCCATATGTTAAATGTAATCGCATAAACGGCGAAATATTTATATTCTATACAGATTTAAACATGCGTGTAACATGCTACAGTATTGCCAATCAGTTGGGGCTTTCTTAGTTTTGCTCTGTTCATCAAAATACTCCAGCATGACGTTTTCGGTGATGTTTTGCGACTCTGGTAAGTGATCGTGCATCATTCTCGTCAACTAAACATCAAATCCCACTTTCAGATACAAAACAAGGACCACATTTACCTGAATAAGGAGTTATGCGAAGATCAAACCTACATCAGACATTTATTGAATATCAGCATGCACGTAGCAAGCTATAGTCCATCTAAAGTATTGAGGATTTCCTAGTTTATGTAACGTATATGTTTTCGGTAACATTTTGGACAGAATTCTGGTCGTGCCAATACCTTATTCTTTTTATCTGCGTCGCTTCCAACTTCGTCTTAGTTCTACACTGATAAAAATGAGTGCGAATTTACAAATAAAATTTACATTTTTTTCAGCAAAACCTACCCAATTTGTCGGCAATTTTACCATAATTTTAAGCAAAAATACTAAATATCATTGAAAATGCAGTTACATTCATTAATTGTACAAACTGTACGTAAATTTGCTAACAAGTTTGTAAATTTCATAATAACAATTACTTCAACGGAATAAAATTACATATCTATACATTAAAACTACTGTCTGATATGTAAATTTGCCTTCTGCTCGTGCAATTTTCCTTTCTAGTTGGTAAAGTGCTACCGAGATAATTTTTATCGCGCTTGCGCAATAATGGGATATACAGTTCGAGTTCCGTTCGCCATCCGTTTGGTTGTGTTTACAGGAGCTAAGTTAGAGTTTTATTGAGTGCGATTGTTATATACAACTAATCTAACACTGTTAGTGCCTCTGTGACTTATCCTTTATCGGTGTGGTGTGGAATATTTGCTCCGTATAGTTTTATAGTATTAAAAGATATAATGGTACATTCATCTCTTTGTATATTATGGAGGACTTTGCAAATATATACTACAAAGTGCAGTCTTGATATGTATAATTCCACTTTCACTAATTGGATGTTCTTTTAGGATACAAGTGTTTATGATACTGACATTCTACAAATTCAAGGACTTGTGTGGTGTCCATAGGTAAGATTTCGTTTATTGTTCTTTCTCGTACATGCGGTCTTACTATCAAATTTATTACTAACATATATAACACATATCATTTCAATCACCAATATAAAAAATACTTTTCTCTAAACACTCATTAATAACTTTACACACACTCTGTACCTCAAGGGAAAGAAGCTGCTGACATTTTTATACCCTGTATATGATATATGACTCATGTACTTCTTATTTTGATTTCAGGTGACATATTTTGGACTATATTATATGCTGTGGTTGGATTATCCCCAGGTTCTCTTACTCTGGAGACGGTTTAGCTTTTTAAAAATTATTCCAAGTCAGGGTTAAAAAACGAATAAGGATCAAACCAAATCCACTGAAAGGTGATCAAACTTATTATGAAAATAATTAAGTAAATGTTTGTATGCAGTCTAAGCAAGTGTGTGACGTAAGTTTACCATAGGTATTTCAACTTAATATTGTTGAAATAATATTTAATTTATATTTAAAAGATATACTTCTCTCTGTGAAGCAGATCGATTTATTTTATTATACGATATGTAGATAAGTATAGTCCATGGGTTCCTATTTTATTTCATTTACTTATGATTACATTTTTGTCAAGAACTTCTATTTATTTAATGTTAAAAATATGAAATATTTATAAAAAATATGTAGATATATATATTATAAATGTTTCACATGTTATTTATTGTTAAAATTATAATAAAACTTCATACTATTATTTTTTATTCTTATTTATGATCTCCACATTAATAGGATTTTACTAGTGATTTTACAGTTGACAATACAGGCTTGTCCGAGCAGTCGCAAAATCAGTTTACAAACAGTTCCTTTGTGAGAAACCAGATAATGTTTCTTTGGTATTTATAATGGAGTTATCATAGCAACATATGCGGTCCATCACAAAAGTACTGATTGTTAACTGGTTTTGCAGTTGCTTGGACAAATCTAATATTAAAGTTGCAGAAAGTTTACGTACAACAATTAATTGCAATTCCGTGTTTACGGTAAATTTACTGAACGTCAGTAATTTTACTTACAAAAGTATATATAAAACCGTACACATCGGAAACCTCATTTCATATGAGAAGTAAATTTATTAGCTCAAAGTAAAATTACAAACCATATGGTATTTTCCCTTCGATACAAGGAGGTTAAAAATGACCGCCGATCCACACGGTAAAATTACCTTTTCAGTTTTATCAGTGTAGAATAAAATTATCCACAATAAGATTTTGTCATGCGCCAATTTGACGTCTTATAAAACTTGTATAATAATATACCAATGCACAAAAACGCAATTAATAAATAATCTAACAATAATGCATCTGGGTAGCACTAAAAAAATAATAACAAAAGATTACTCCCGTTATTGCACGTAACTGTTAATAAACAAAAGAATCACAGCAGCAAATTGGCAAAAATAATTGAACTACTGTTCATTCATTGTTTCACTACCAATATAAATAACGGTTAATTATATTATAGGTAGCTATATATGTATGAGATTTTCGCGAACAATGTTGTTTTTGTTGTTGACGAACAGTAGAGATAACTGTTCTTCGAAATTAACGTACAAACAGATGTAAATGCGCGTAAAGCCTAAAGTAAAGCGTAGGTAATTATGATATTAGTATGTGCTTTATGTAATATTTATTGAATGATTAGATAGTAACGAAGTTACATGAATATTCTTTTTTATTACGAAAACAGAAAATTCATTCAGATTTTTAACGCTGGTATTATTTGTTTAAGTAATTCAAAGAGCTATCGTAACACGTAATTATTGGTTTACAATAAACAATTTAAATAGGCAGTTTATAGTTACAAGATCAAAAGACTGTTCTAGTTTACAAATTCTTAATCTAAAATCCGATCTATATTTCAAAATCACCAATGCATAATATCGTAGCTGCAAATGTGAAACAATGTTCAAGAATGTTATTTTGAAATACACAAGAGTTTCGAAATAATGAAATTGCTATATTGCGATTTTCAATCAACTAAAACCAATAATGAATCGGCGAGTTCGAAAACAGTACAAGTCCAAAATTGGCCATTTTGAACTGAAATAGTTCAAAAACTGAAATGTTCACTATGATTTATTCTATCGAGTAGACCTAAAGAGAATGCTTGGGCGAAATAAACAAGTCCAGAACAGTGCTTTTTTGCTCGCTCATGCAACGCGTAATTTGCATTCAAATCGTTGTTAAGGTACGCCGAAGTAATCAATATGAATATCAATATCAAAATGATAAATAATATTAAAAAAGTCCACAAGTATGTAACTGGTGAAAATTTTGAATTTTACCACCACGTGACTTCCGACTACCACCGTAGAAGAGGAAATTTAATACTGACATGTATATAATCGTCAAACTCTATTACTCTATCATATCGCCATATATGTATAGGGTTAGTCAAAATTACCGGAACACCTAAATAATTTTCCAACTGTAAACAATTTCAAAAAAATTTTCAAGTAAAAGTTGTTTTGTTTTAAACTATCTATCGTTTAAATATATTTTTATTATACAGGGTGTTCATTTTATTCGGGATATCTCGTAACCTTCCCTTTTTCAAATAGAACATCCTGTATAACTTTACATTTTTTAATTCTAAGATTAATTGTAAGAATCTTTTGTATGATTTTTTTATAAAATGCCTTATTTTTGAGTTATGATCAATTAATCAAAAATAGACGAAATTACCGAAAACCTAAATAATTCTCCAACTGAGAAAAAAATTTGTGTTTAAACAAACTATTGTTTATTCTGGAAATTTGGTAACATACATTTTTTAATTCTAGGATTAATTATTTTATAGAAATCATTTTTTTTTAATACAATACTGTCATTTTTTAGTTATAAACAATTAATCAAAATTCCTGGACTTCAAATTAAGAATATTTTCCCACATACATACACATTTATTTAATTTGCCAGCTTGAATATTTAATTTATTATGCTATTTCATAGTTTAGGTATTTTTTCTTGATTTTTTTGTTTTCTTATCCGTTAATGATCGGTTAATTGTTCATAACTCAAAGATGATGCATTTTATAAAAGAATGATGCTTACAAACTCTTAGAATTAATTTTTTTAAATATACAGGATGTTCTATTAGAAAAAGAAAAGTTTACCTAATTTTCAGAATAAAATGAACATCCGTATATTGAAAATATATAGCTTGTTTAAAACCAAAAAACTTTTGTTTGAATTTTTCTTTGAAATTCTTTACGGTTAAAGAATTACTAAGGTGTTCCGGTAATTTTGACTAATCATGTATAATCCGCCATTTTGAATTTATTTTAAAAATCTGACATGACATTTTTAATTATCAATCTTCAAATATTACGGGAAATAAGTTTAATGCAAATCCTACATCATATATACCTACATCACAATGAAAATATTATTTAAATGCTTTAAATAAACAAGTATTGTTAAAAACATAAGCTGTTTTTCCGTCGAGTTCAAAGACAGTACATGTCCATGATGATTGTTTTAATCATAGCTCTGCTTTTAATCAAACATAAATAAAATATGTAGTACATTTAATTCTCTGTGAACTACTTTATATTTTGTCTATTGGCACAAAATAGCTAACTGCTATACTTTTCAAGATATTGCACCAACAAATTTATTTTGTTAATTTTCTCAGAACTCATTTTTTGGACTTGTAGTGTTTTCGAACCGACCGATTCATTTGATAAATCAACAAATAAGATTTTGTTTGCAAATCTTCATTTAAAAATTCTTTTGGTATCCGGTTTTGTTAAGTTAATAGCATCGTTAGATCTGGTGTCTATTTAGATAATATAATCATTAATTTAAAAAAAAAAAAAACGAGGAAGTCCAACAACAGTACTTGAAGTATTAGAATTTTCAATTTAATTCGTTGCAGAAATAAAAAAAAATGTTAAGTTGTTTTAATACCCAGTATATTATTCGTCTAAGCAAATTAAACTAAGATTTATATTTTATAAATAAGTCAACGCATAAAATTCCTAGAGTATAAAAATGTTATTTCGATTCGAAACATCGCATTTGTTACCGGCTGGACAAAACGTGTTCTATTATGGCTGTAAAATAACTACGCCGAATGTTGCTCGAATATTTGACGAAAACATACTCATACCGTCAATGCTCCACAGAAATATACATTTTTGTTGTCGATGTTTGTCTTTGCTGCATTACTAACGCGTTTCGGAAAATATAATAATATGAAATGAATAAGGAATTTATTGTTGACGCCAAAAACACTATACATACCTACATCACAATAAAAATATTATTTAAATGCTTTAAATAAACAAATATTGTTAAAAATGTACGCTGTTTTTCCGTTGAGTTCAAAAACAGTACAGCTCCATGATGATTGTTTTAATCATAGTTCTGCTTTTAATGCAAATATAAATAAAATATGTAATACATTTAATTGTCAGTGAACTACTTTATATTTTGTCTGTTGGCACAAAATAGCTAACTGCTATACTTTTCAAGATATAGCACTGACAAAATAATTTTGTTAATTTTCCCAGAACTCACTTTTTGGATTTGTAGTGTTTTCGAACCGACCGATTTATTATAGGTATGGTTAGATCGATCGGGCGACACTGTATAGACATTTGATAAACTTGCGTTGTCAACAACACGAAATCAGCTCAAAAAATCAACCAAAAATGCACGTAAATTGCAACGGTAACCCAGATGTTCGTATCTCCCGGACAGGTACCGTTATATCCCGCGAGAGGGCATGCCGTACCCGAACCTAACCAAACATTCCGCGATTCAAAAATGCCAAACAAGTACCAACCTTTTTCTCCAGCCGTATTATAATCCAACGATAAAACGTAGCCGTGGAACGCCTAACAAATAATCTCCAAGCAGCGAAGGAACACAAGAACGAAACTGTCTACCAAAAGAAAAAAACTGTCACAAACTAAAATCGTTCTAACCTAAACACGCGCGGTTCGGTACGCATCCGCAAGCGGCGCTGCTATGCCACACGTTTGACTGCCACAAAGCGACTGGCTTGTTTGGGAGCCTACTTTATTTTTCCAGTCGCATTCTCCAAGCGCGCAGCCTACTATTCGCTGTGTACCTCGTAAGTCAGACTCCCACTTTTGCGCGAGTTGTCCGAGACTTGAATGGTGTAGCTGTATGGTAAAAGACTGAAGAAAACGGGCATAACTGTTTGTACAAGTGGCCGTAATAACTAAAATTGGGTGCCCAATGCATCTGTGGAACACATGGTCGAAAAGAATGCGATGTTGTCTGTTTATTATCCAATGCAGTTCTTGTTTTTATTGAATACACTAACTTACGTATTATTTATTGTCGTATTTTATCCACTGATTTAACAAAAAATAGTGAGTGTACGAGAATTTGATGCAAAATAACTCAGAAACGAAGCAAATTTGAAGATTTATTACACTTTTTTTACGTAGAAGCAATGGAATTCTTAAACGTAAATATTTGTTTAATTATAAACAAGATATGACTTTAGTGGATTATGACTTCCTGTGCACTGGAAACTAAATACATTCGTATACTTGCTAAATATCAAATATTTGCCAAGTATATGAGTACATTTGTCAAGAAAAAAAAGCCTGCTCTATTCAATTCGTAGCGAGTCCACCTCTAAAATAATTTTATATATTCGACGTTCAGCTGTGCGGACGAGTTTTTTTACGCCATCTACTTGGTATTTGCAACAGCCAGTTGAAGTGGGCTAGCAAATGCAAACGCGACAAATATTGGTGCATTTATTTGTTCTCGATGAACATTTTAGTACGCTGTTTAATTTTTCCATTTTTTAATTTCGTTTTGTGTCTAGTAGGTCGTATACGAAGATTGACAATAGATTTGTAATTATTAGTACGATTTTTGATTTTTCTAAACGGCAAAAACCGCATAAAATTGTAATTTTGTGAAACCGTCAGACAGACAGTTTTCCGGAAACCATTCAGACAGAAATTAAAAAAAAAATTGTTGTTTTTACCTGTCCACATAAACGCAATGTTATTTCTTTCCAAGAAAAACGTACACCATATACAGAGTGTATCCTAAGTTGATGCTTTTCTATAAACAATATAGATGATACTCATTTATGAGCTTTCAAAATATAACTTTTTTGTTAAATAACACAGCTACACAAAATTGTCTACTATTAAAATATTTTTAATCGTTTTCGTTTCTCTTCAAGTAATAAACATAAAAATGTTATAGACAGCATGTCTATAAAATAATTTATTTGGAAAAGTATACTTTATTTGCTAGTATTTATATACAGTGTGTCCCACTTAAGAGTGTAACACCTTCATATCTTTTTTATTTTTAGTTAAATTTTAATAATTTTTTTCTTCAAATATAGAACCCATATTGTTCTATTTACTGCCAAAAAACCAATTGCCCCCTCTAAATGCAAAGCACCTTGTGATGCTAAAATAAATGGCAAAAATCAAGAAATTACGTTAGGGATTTTTTTATCGAAAAATTTTACTAGTAATAATTGTTCAGAATTGCCCAAAAACCTTAAATGCAAAATTTGACGAAAATTAAAAAATATTGAAATTTTCTTCAAAAATAATTCTAAGTCCGTAAATATTATTTGTATAGGCAGCTGCGCTTAAAAAAAATGTGCTGTGGACATTTTGTTTGAAATAAAACATGAACTGTCAAAGTGCTTTGTTGTATTGTGTCGTATTTAATTATTGTCTGAATAATAATGCTACACTTGCCGAAAAAGTGGAAATAATAAGATTAGTCGGTGATAACGCGCGATCAGCAAGGGAAGCAGCTGAAGAGTTTAATAATCGCCATCAGGGTCGTCCTGGAATAGATCACGTAAGAGTTTGGCGAATTAATACTGAATTGAATAGAACGGGCACGGTAATCAACATAAATAAGAAACGATTGAGAGTACATGTTGGTGAAGACCAAATACTTGACTTTGTAAGACGTAATAGAAGGATGGGCTTAAGAAGAATGTCAGCAATTTTAAACGTATCAAAAAGTAAAATTTGGCGATGCATGCGTCGGAATGAACTACATCCCTTCAAACCAATATTCTTACAAACATTAGAAGAAGGAGACAAAGAAATGCGACTGGAATATTGCCTTTGGTGCCAGGGAGAGTTCTTGAATAATCGTAATTTTTTTAAAAACATTTTATATTCCGATCAGGCCACATTCACTACTAATGGCACAGTTAGCCATCAAAACACGCGGCATTGGTCTGTTGACAATCCACATTGGGTTACTTATAAATTGTCGACGCCAGTATTCAGAAAAAGTTAACGTGTGGTGCGGTATCCTTAACGAGCGACTAATTGGACCATATTTCTTTGAGGGAAATTTGAATGCGGAGCGTTTTCTGCAATTTGTGCAAAATGAATTTACAGACGAAATCGAAAATATTCCACTTATTAGGTATAATAACATAATATTTCAACTTGATGGAGCTCCAATTCACAATGCAATGATTACGCAAAATTGGTTAAACGACAATTTTCACCGGAGATGGATTGGAAGAAATAGTCCATTAATTAATTGGCCTCCGAGATCACCCGACCTCACGCCCCTAGATTATTTTTTGTGGGGAGCTCTAAAGAACGAAGTCTATAAGACTCAGCCAAGAAACAGAGAAGATCTGCAAACCCGCATTCGACAAGCTTGCGCTGAGATTACGCCATTAACTCTCCGGAAAGTAGTTAAACATAATGAAAGGCGCATCAATGCATACATTGAAGCTGATGGAGGTCTAATAGAACAAAAAAATATCTAATTTGTACTTTGTATTTATTATGCTGTAAATTTTCTGCGAAATTAAAGAGAACAAAAATGAATCGAATTTTTATTAATAATTTTATTTATTACATTTCTATTGAATAATAAAGGCTATTATGCAAAGAGTAACCTACAAACATGGCAACATCTTATCTTAATTAAATACGACAAACCTAGTTCAGGTTTTATTTCAAACAAAATTTCCACAGCACACTTTTTTTAAGCGCAGCTGCCTATGCAAATAATATTTACGGACTTAGAATTATTTTTGAAGAAAATTTCAATATTTTTTAATTTTCATGAAATTTTGCATTTATGGTTTTTGGGCAATTCTGAACAATTATCACTAGTAAAACTTTTCGATAAAGAATTCCCTAAACTGATTTCTTGATTTTTGCCATTTATTTTGCCATCACAAGGTGCTTTGCATTTAAAGAAGACAATTGGTTTTTTGGCAGTAAATAGAGCAATATGTGTTCTATACTTAAAAGAAAAAATTATTAAAATTTAACTAAAAATAAAAAAGATATAAAGGTGTTACACTCTTAAGTGGGGCACACAGTATTTGTCGATTGTTATGATATTTATTATTTGAAGAGAAACGAAAGGGGTTAAAAATATTTTAATAGTAGAGCCAATTTTGTGTAGCTTTTATATTCAACAAAAAGGTTATATACAGGATGATCCTAAATATCAAAAAAAAGTTCATGGGGAGAAAAGGGGGCATGACCCCTGAAAAAATATCGCCCTTAGATTCTTAAAACCATTTCGTATGCCCAATGATGTAAGTCCTACAGCGTAACCCATATTCCAAATTAGAGCTAAATATCTCAAAAACTACAAGAGCTATAAAGAAAAAACTAAAAAAATCTTGAAATTTCAACACCTTATAGATCGGCAACGAAGCGTTTGCGGACCTATGTTTATATGAATTTTTAGTCATTAAATAAGCCAAAGAATTACCCCTTTTCGTATTTACATGATATTTAGGAACACCCTGTATAGAAGCAATGGAATTTTTAAACGTAAATATTTGTTTACTATAAACAAGATATGACTTAGTGGATTATGACTTCCTGTGCACTGGGAAAACGTATAACAACAGATTATAAGACTATTACACTAACAGAAAGAAGATTTGTGTTTGTAGAACGCAATAAATGCAGACGGTGCAACGTAATTGAAATTTAATATTCTGTTATTAAAAGAAAATTAGAACTAGAATGAAGTGAACTAAGATATACTTTGATGAGAATATTTTTTATATAGAAAATTTCCAGCAAAAAAAAGACCGTATGAATAATGGATGTGATAAAAACTCGTCAACTGGCGGAAATTGGAAATTCTTATAAACAATTTAGAACTCGTCATCAAATGTGTGACGCATTAAGAGGTGAATTGTTTCAATATGTTATTGGTTCACTTACAAATAAATAATTATTTATTACCTGCAAAGTGTGTTATTTATCTACATAAATTGACATTTAAAATATTTAACTCATGTATTTAGTTATATTTTAATTTGTTTTGTCCATATCAATTCGATATGGAAATTTGAAAAACAATGTGTGTTACGGGCCATAGATTTTTTCAAAATTAGGCTAGCAATAGAGCTACATTGATTACTTTTTTGACATAAAGACTAGCAGGAAACCGCCTGTGCCATCCTGGTCAGGACAGTCCGTTGTATATTCCCACTATCTTTCCTACTCGAAAATGCCATTTTTTATTTTTTTATAAACAATCATCAACAAAAAATCGCGTTTTTTTTATTTTTTTTTATTGTAAAAAGAAAACTATTGAAGCAATCTTAATGGTGCAACGGGATGAACTGCAGAGAATTAAATTACGAAGAGAATGACAGGTCAAACGATCCGATCGGATAATTAGAACCGGAGAAAAGCTGAAAAAATCGGACAATTTTGCTTTTTTTTTTAATTCAAAACTTCGCCTAATATTAACAGCTGAAACTTTGCACAGTGGTAACTATTCACATGTACTTTAAGAGGAATCACTAGAGGTAGTAGCGTACTACAAAACAACACTACATAAAACCAAACATCCTGAGCTTAATTGTGTGTTAATAATCACGTGTACTACATTAAATTATAGATAAAGGTGTATTACACCGGGTACGAATGCCACTTTTTTTCATTTGCATTGTTGTTTTGCTTTTTACACTTGCTAAAGAAGCCAATAATTGGTAATTTTTGTTATTTTTTTTCCAAATCCGAACCAAACATCAAAAAAGCAATATTACAACATTTTGTATTGAGCCTTCATGAACTTGTGTAAAAAAAATGACAACAAAATATGAATGTTGTAATGATTTAACCGTTGGTTTTTTGAACATGTGAATGAGACGAGGATAACATATTTTATAGTCGTACGGTGCAGCCATCTGTTGGATAAACACCACATCATTTTCTTCGACTAATCAAATTCAAATGGCACAGTCTGAAGCAGCAGCGTAGCCAGGGGAATCACAAATATTGATCAATTTCGGCCTAACAAAAATATTGATCGCATGTTGACACGGGAGGTGTAGCGGCGCCGCGCCCGGCAAACGAAAGCCATACGAAAAATAAATTTTACCGTGCTGGTGCTACGTAGATAGCAACGACTCGCTTATAAATTAGGAGAGCATGTTCTTGCGGAAGTGTATGTGATCAACATGAATTGTTGAATTCGGACCAAAATAGGCTAGAAACCGAATACGAGAAATAATTTTTTGCCGTCCTGATGGACTCTACGTAGACAGCAAAGAGCGAGTTATAAATTAGGAGCGCATGTTCCCGCGAGATACGCGAAATACAAGTAATTTAATTTTTAATCAGTCATTTATTTTTCGTCATAGAATTTCAAATATATTGGTATTTAGATTTAGAAAATAATATTAATACCAAACACTTGTCGCTTGGCAATGCATTCAGGGCAATGGCAATCTATGTAGGATGGTTGGCTTTAGTTCTACTTGTTGTACAACAGACGTAGAACAGACGCTAGAAATATGGGCAAATTAAAAAATCAGCTGCCTTTATGTGGCCCGCGTTCTAAGAAAACTAATAACTTGCGAGAGTACCTGCGGTAAGTGTATATGTAGATATTATACGTGTAGTGTAATTCTACGCTAATTAACTTCGCTAGTTTATTTGGGCAATACTCTCTTATAGGCGTAAGCGTGCCGGATTACCATATATGGCAAAACACTTTTATAAAGGTCTAAAATATTTGAACATGTATATACTATATAATATATAATAAATGACTTATACATATACATAAAGCTGCCTGTTTTATCGAAATCGCTATTTTTTCTCATACCTACAATTGAAATTGAAGTACGTATACTACCAAGTCTATACATAGCAATAATAATTTTTAGTAAAATTTCAAAATGCAGTATCCAACTGTATCTAGAATTAAAATAGGAATATTATATTTACCAACACCTACTTGCGTCACCCGATAAAAATTTGAATTTTTATATGAGGTGTGTTTTACCTGAAAGTATCGATCTCTGCTAAGTACGAACGAGACATTCGAGATTATTGATGCACATAGAAAACGTTAAATGGATTTAAATAAGTATCTGAGTACGAATGCTTTCACGGCCAGTCATTTAAATTTAGATGATAAATAGTTACCGGTTTATGCCGTGAGTAAAAATTCATAATTACTGTCTTCGCGAACCATGCTGTTCGCTTCTTCGGAGCTAACTGATAATTAGTTACTAATTCTAATAATAAATGTAAAGCAATAAATGATTTATGTAAGAAAAGCTGTCTGTTTTACCAAAACTACAATTTTTTTCAACATACAAAAGGTAAAATGTTCAACCATAGTTAGTAGTAAAATAGGAATGTTATAATAAAGCAATTAATTAATTTGTATCACTGTATTGTTTTGTGGAATTGTATTTGTATTTAAAATATACAAGAAAAGCATTTCAGAACATGCGATAGTCACATACACAAAATTATTAGGAAACGGTTCGGCGCCAGTCGACACCGCACGGCCCCGTTTGATCTTTGCCGCCAAAGAACGATACCGCCGTTCCCCTCATCTAATCAGTGCGTTGCTTGCATTTTCTGCGGAGTGTACAGTGGGCGCGGCTTATTCCCTCCTCGCGCGCCTCAGTTTCGTCGAACTTTTGGGGCCGGTGACTAACATTTATTCTTAAACACTAAAATAATTGTAGATGCGGTAGGCAACCAATCGTGCAGGACTGCATTCTAAATAGTAGGTGCCTATTTTGTCTATAGTAGTTTTGTTGTAGACGGCGCTAGTATCGAAAAAACAGGTAAACATATTTTTGTAAATAGAATGGCCTATATATTTTTTTCTATACTCTTGAAATCTTAGCAACATTTTAAACATTAATTTGCTGCTATTGTACAATAATCTACTATTTTGGAAAAACACAAATAAAAGTAAAAAACTGCAAAAAAGGTATAGCATGCTACAATTTTATAATTGAAATATGTTCAAAAAGGTAAATGCGCAATAATTATCAAAATTAAAAGAAAAGTTAAGACATATGTGACCCCCCCACGAGATAATCGCCCTAACTGCCATATCTCGTTTAGATAATATTGACTCCTGCGATTCTCTCGTACGGGGTCATATATATAGAAATTCATGCACAAGCATAACCACATTTTGTCCAACTTTTGGAAACCAGAATACTAGTTAATATTCCGAAGCCAAAAATAAGTTATGACATGTACGAAAGTTAGGTTAAATTATTTTTTTTTTCGATTACGTGGAAAAACTACAACAAAAATCAAATACTTCCATAGAAATTTATTTAAACACTGTATAATCACAACACCCGATAAACAATTTTTGTATAATAATACTTCAGATCATTTAAATACCAAAAAAATCAAATAAACTATAAATAATTAAGTACAAGAGCCCTCGTAATACAACCAATAATACAGACGCAAACATGGCAACATCACACATGTTACATTATGTATACTTTTTTAAACTTCCTGTTTTGGTTTTAAACCTAAAACAATAAATAAATAATACTTTTATGGAAAGCGGCAAACATGTAGTCACGATATTAAATAAAATAAGTACGTATTTGTTTAACTTAGTACAAGCTATTATTTCCTTCAGTTTTGACGGCAAGCTTCCGAGCAGCGTCAAAAGTATTTTTCATCAACATTGCAACTGTCATCGGACCTACACCACCTGGTACAGGAGTTATATAACCAGCAACTTCTTTCACACCTAAAAAAATATATTTATGTTTAAAAAATTTGAAGACAATCGAAAAAAAAAAATTCTAACCTTCAAAATCAACATCGCCAACTAATTTAGTCTTTCCCTCAGGTGTTGTTATACGGTTTATACCTACGTCGATAATGCAGGCGCCCGGTTTTACCATATGAGGTTTTATCAAACCTACCACACCTACAAAAAAATAATACACAATAAAAAATATATACAGAAATTTATCAACAGTTAAAATAATAATAAATCTATGACATTACACTGACATCAACCCACAATCGTTTCCTATTCTACCAAATTTCTAACGGTCAGAATATAACCTAGAAGTTTGACGGATCTTGATAATAGGGTATTTGACTATTATTGAAAAACCATCTTAATGTGTTTATTCCTTCACTCTATATTGTAAATGCATTATTTTTCGTAATTATTTCCACAATATTTCATAAAAACTAGCGTTAAAAATTGAATCACAAAAAGTCCCGCCAAAACGATACTTTCTGTTGTGTGACGTCACACGATACCAGATGTCAAATCGGCCCATATGGTCTGTCAGCATCGGCATCGTCGCCGTTTGGTAATTGTGTTGTATGATGTGTTGTTTGCACAATTTCCACATAAAAATGGGTTATAAATGGTGTATAAATCCACAATGCAGAAATACGTCAATAAAAGCACCGGATAAACTATTTGTAGCTGTTCCGCAAGATTTGAAACTGCGAAGAAAGTGGTTGGCTCGTAGAAATCCAAACGAAATAAATAGCGGCCAATACAAGTGTTTTTTGTTGTGAAGACTACTTCGACATAAGTAAAACTGACTAGAATAAGTTATCTATCGTATTTTCGAACCAGGTATTATCTGATCTGACAGCTTAAGGTTAGGGCTATCCTAACCTACAAAGTTATCCTTACATGGCACTTTAGTGGCTATTAAATTCAAACGGGAGAAGCATAAGAGCGCGTTCGGATAATCGGGTACGGTACAGTGAGAGTGACGCGCTGCATTATAGGCGGACTAACGTCATACGGCGTTTATCTGCATATAAGAGAGAGATGGTCGACCCAGGTTATCTGAGCGTTGCTCTCTCCATACCGTACCCTGACAAACCGAACGCGCTCTAAGCGTACTAACGAATGACGTCACTGGAGACTAAGGCAATTACAGAGCGTTTTCAATCACGTGATAGGACGTGAATAAAATTCTATTTTAATTTTGGTTTTTAATAGAAATAAACCAAATTTTTTTTGAAAAGTAATAACAAATAGTTTTCTTAAACTGTAATCTATTAGGATGACTATAACACAAGCCATATTTTTAATACAGTCAAATACCCTATTGTTAAAGTTATAAAAAGTATAAAAATTTAAATAATTATTATCAATTTTCGTTAGAAATCAAGTGGACATCATTAGCACCACAAATATAAATTCTACGGTTAAAAATGTAACAAAGCTTTGTTATAACCTTAATATTAAGTTACCTGTTGCGCTTATGACGATATCTGCTGTCTTCGTGAACATTTCCAGTTGTTCCGGAGGGGTATTTCTGTGACACAGGGTGACAGTCATTTCTAACCCTGGTAGTTCGTACCTATAATCCGAACTCAGCAAATCTACGATGGGACGACCGACATTCTTGGATCTTCCGCAAACTACAACATTCTTTCCAAAGGAACTTATGTTCTCTCTAAAAAAATAAAATTTATAAAAATTTATAGATAAGAAAAAGTACAAATGTAAAAAAAAGTAGAAATACATAATAACAAATAAATAGCTTAACAATTTAAACGTTTCAAACATTTCGATATCGGGACGAATCAAAAACAAAATGAGCGTACGCAAAGAAAATACTTACGTTTTGCAGTACCATTTCACAAGTTCGTAAACAGCCAAAGCAGTCGCTGGTATGAAACAATCCATATTCAGCACTAGTTTCCCAATATTCAAAATATGAAACCCATCGACATCTTTTCTGGGATCAACGGCATTGCAAACGGTTCGTTCCGTAACTTTTTCCGGCAACGGCAATTGCACCAAAATACCGTCAACTGTAACGTCTTTGTTCAACTCCTCAATCTTAGCTATTATCTCAGACTCAGTAACAGTCACAGGCAAAGCAATTCTATCACTTTTAATACCTAAAACAACACAATTTATACATTTAACCTAACCTAACTAAACTCAGATAACCTATTTCTTTTAGTGAGGTTATGTCTGAATACCTACCAACAAATTCTGCTGCTTCCATCTTCTTTCTGACATATGTAAGACTAGCTGCATCTTCACCAACAATTATTGCCTTTAAACAAGGACTCCTATTACCTTTTTCAACCCATTTTTTGATGTCTTGTTTCAAATTTCTTTGGATTTCATCCGCAATGGCTTTGCCATCGATTAATTTTGCGCTGATTACATAAAAATAATAATACAGTTACATTACAGTATTACAAATAGCTAACCTAATAATCAAGTTAACTTTATAAACAAACCATAGGATGACAACTTAAGAAAAACGTAGAAAAAATACAAATACCTTTTGACGAATAAACGGTTTATGTGATGTAAATTCTTAGATGATGCAATACTGAGCCGTGTTATTGCAAGAAATACCATTTTCGACCGATTTTAAACACATACTAACTAAAAATTTGTAATAAATATTTTACGTGAACCACAAATGATCAATTATGCAGGAATGTTATCGTTTTTATAGTGGTAGGAGTTCCTATACCACGTGCCCGTAAACAAATTTCAATCTAATTTCCGAATTTAAATTGCATTTCTATACGCTGATAACAAATACGTTAAAATTTATATTCTAATTCACTTACCTTTTTGACATTGTTTACCTTGCAGTTTATAGGCTCAAACTAACCACAATTTATGATTAGTTTTATGATAAACTGCTGAGCTTATTGAATTTCCTGCTGATACAGTGAAACATAACCTGCGGAGAATGCATAGGCGTGCAGAGTGGGCAAAAGAGTGGGGTTGTTACTTTATTTTTTTTTAATCGGCGTGGAATTTTAAACCGTTATTTCTTGTTAGTTATTTGTTAGAAAATTGGGGAGATACTAAATTGTAGATAGCATGTTATTAGTATTAGTCATTGAACCAACAGCAATTTTAAGATAATATTATCTATGTGTGTTAATTAGTTACCTGCTTATTGGTGTGTTTTATACGATTATTTTTTGACGTTTCTTAAAACCAATGAAATGCTTCTTTATTTGTCACAAGGGTAAGTTTCAACCAATTATGCCATTATTATAGTGGGAATAAATCTCTTGTGATTATTCTCGGGAATAATCACTGTAGCTTTTATTTGCCTAGCAACTGTCAGATACTTGTCAAAATAATTACTTAATTGTGTCAACGCGAAATGGGTGAAAGTCATCGGTTTAGTACCTTTTCTAATGCAGAAATTACAAAAAAGATTTTAGAAACTACTTCGAAAAATACTCTAATAAGTAATCAGTCTATATGGAGACAATTTAAGACCTTCACCAAAGAAAGAAATTATATTCTGGATCAATTTACTACAACAGCTACTCTGGCATTGATTTTAAAAGATTGGGCTTATAACATGAAAAGAAAAGACGGAAATGATTATAAAGAAGCAGTAATAAAGACAATGTGGAATAAAACGGCAAAATTAGTTCAAGAACTTTACTTTAATAAGTATAACAGGTCCTTTGATCCTTTCCATGATATAGAATTCAGAAATGCTCGGAATGCAAGAGATGCAAAAAGAAAAATTTTACAAAAACATCCTGAAAAGCACAAACAAAGTTCTGTGGCACTTTCTAATACAGAATTGTTGCAAATTTTTAACTATTGGGACGAAGATACACCTTGTGGATTGCAAAGAAAGTGTTTTCACGTTGCATCGTATGAACTAGCTTGGAGGGGAGGAGAAGCTACGAAATGTTTAGTTCATTATTTTAAAAAAGAAACCGACATAAAAAGATTAAATACTGGCCGCATTGAATACAATCCCATCTTTACAAAAACTGCACAGGGTGGAGCACAAAGGTGCGCTAATAGTAAATGGTTGACTCCAAACATAAATAACCCAGATATTTGCCCTGTTCGTCTTTTTGAAAAACTAATGAGTAAACGTGAAGAAAATATTAAAACCGAACGCTTGTTTCTTACTCCAAATCCGGCTTGGCAAACTCATGGTTTTTGGTATAAAAACGTTCCTGTGGGAATAAATTCCATTTCAAAATGGATGAAAGAATCCGCAGAAAAAGTAGGTCTAGACACAGTTACTAAAAAAATAACTAACCATTCTGCCAGATCAAGTGCAGTAAGTAACCTTTCAAAAGTTGGTGTAGGAGAACAAGAACTAATCAAGGTCACTGGTCATAATTCTGCAAGTTCGATTAAACCATACTTACAATTGAACCAAGAACATCATTCAAATATAATAAATAATCTTAGAGAAAATACGCAGGAGGAAACACTTAATATAACAAGCAATTCCAAATCCTCAATAAATAATGAGTCTCGAAATATTTTTAATAGTTGCGTTTTTCATTGTACTAATTTAAATTGTTAATTCTTTTAATATATTCACAATGTGTCAACGATATTTTCATATATTGTAAGTAATAATTAATTAAATTAAATTTTTCAATAATTTTATGATAGTTTTATTGATCTTTTTTATTGTAAAAATTTGTGAATCAAAAAATAATCTAGTCAAATATAACTCGAGAGTTCCATAAATTAGAAAATAATTTGACAGATTTTGTTCAAACTTGTTGCCATTTGGCAATAGTCACGAGAGCCCGCAGGGCTCGAGTGGCAACAAGTTTTCAAACAATCTATCAAATTATTTTCAATTTATTCTCACTCTCTTGTTATATTATTACTGATTATTTTCGTGAAAAATTACGTATAGTACAGCCAATTGCCAAATTAGGTCTACAAATCGTTAAATTAGATAAAATTGATTTTAAACAACCTGGATTATTAAAGAAATTGAGTTTTTGTTTACCAGTTTATCAAAATTTTTATATAACTTACAGTAAAAGTAGGTGACAAATGAATTCAGTTGTCAATTTTCGTTGATTATAAACGTCATTAGAAGTAAAATGATTCGACATGTTAGCAGAGAGTTTCCCCTTTTATTATTCAGCGTTTATGGAATCGGTTTCGGGAGACTGGCCAATATGTTAGAAGAGCTGGACAAGGTTGAAATCGAAAAACTACTCAACATCAAGACCGATTTCTTGTCCTTTCCTCTCTACGTCAGCGTACTGTCACAGCACGAGACCTCCTAAACGACTTTTAAGGTTAACAACTTAATAAACACAATAAAACAGTACAAAATAAGGAAAAAAGCAAACTGTATTAAAAATTGTTCTTCACTGCAGTACACCTATCGTAAATTAATTACTAATACAAGATTTGCCATCAATATTTTTTGTGGTTTTATTTCTATTACTGTGTGAAATTTACAAAAATATATATGGCATGTCCTGATTAAATACGCATAATAGACGGATTTAAAATTGAACAATACATGTCGTTTCTGAGTTATATGAGATAATATTTTTGGGTCTGTTATGTTGTAAGAAAATAATGAAAAAAGTTTTATTTGTTAAGACCAGTGGTAGAGGAAGAAAATGAAAATTTACACCAGTCGATATTGTGTATTGAAACGGTACATACGCTATTCACATTATTTTCCGTTCGATGCATTCCTTTTAAGACGTGATAGTAGAGGCAGTTAAGAACCTATTTAACCATATTTATCACTGTAAAAACTATTATTTTTAGTATTATTTCAAAATTGTCTAGTACTTATGCTTATTGTTTCCATGAAAACTTTCGAAATGTGATCATCCTTCAAGCTGAAACGGTCGTTTTTTAGTGGTATGACCCTAATACGCATGTTTTGAACCCAGATTCGCATTCCGTATAAACACATTTATCGAAAACGCCTAACCAGTTTCTATTCACAAGCTTACTATTGTCTCTCCTCAACAATAATCTATTTTAATGCAGAGAACTGTGTATGCGAGTAGGTGCTTTCGATGTATTTTCTTGCCCTGAATATAAAAATCGGATTCGCTTCAAGCAACAAATTTCCAAGAAATTCACATACAAGTACAAAGTTTAAGGTTTTCTTCGGATTATTTTTAAGAGTCTAGGTCATCGGGGTTGTTTGCTGTACATAATCCAAAACGGAAAAATATACGTACATAACGGCATTTACAACATACAAGATGCATTGAAAATAAAATTGTCAATATCTTGATAACCGGAATCATTTGTATATAGCCAAATATACACTGAGCGTCATAAAAAACGCAACACCTAAAATGATGACCAGTTTCAAACTGCAGTAACTTTTGAACGTATTGCTTGATTTGAATGAGTTTTTTTTTATTTGAAAGGTGCACTTTTTGCCAATATTTCTGTATGTGTGCTACTCATTTCAGCAATGGTGAATAACGTTAATGCTTGTTTTCTTCCTACAGTTTGAAGCTTGCTGTGGGGTGCACCGACATAAGAATTTAACTTTAAACAAAAGGAGCTTGTAGTCTCGTCTGTTCTGATCACTTATGTTTTTTTGTTCTAGTTTCTATTGTTGTTAACGCCAAAGTTACAAGCTCTAAAAGATAACGCTGCTTCTTCGGCAGCGCCATCAGAAATTAAAGAAAGCCATGGATAACGACAAAATTTAATTAAACTGTGAAAGTAATGATCAACATGTTAATAACGAGTATTGCCTCCCCTCGCTTGAATTGTATTCCTCATCGTTCTAGGCATACTTCGAATTAGGTTTTGAATCTCATTTTGGGGAATCTGGTTCCACTCTTCTTCTAGCGCTATTCGGAGATCATCTAGCGTTTGTATCGCTGCACCAGGAGCTCTAACTCGTCCATCTTCCACCAAACTACTGCCTGAGCAACTTCTGCAAGGCTTAAAGGCATTTTAATTGTCTAGCAACAGTCAATGACGTTAACGACACTAAACGTCACTAAATGTTTTTGTTGATTACCATGGCTAGCTTTAATTTCTGATGGCGCTGCCCAAGGTCTATAAAGAGAGAGGTTATCCAGTTTGCTATCTTTCCTATAGTCCACTTTATATGCCCCCCTCAGATCCCTATATGCTCTATTTTCGTGACGTCACTAGAGTCCCGGCACACTTCGCATCACGTCGCATACATCGCTCGTTTAGTTTGTTCAAAGATACATTTAATTATTGCCAGCTCAGCTCGTTATAGGTTTTTTAGTGAATTAGAAAGATTGCTTTTGTTCGTGTTTAATTGTTATTCTGCGTTTATATTGTTATATTCAATAGTTGATAGTTTTACGTTATTGGTTGTTTTATTAGTGTAGTATTTTATGAAGTAATTAAGTTAGTAAAGGTAAGATATTAATTTATATTGGAAATTACATTATTCTAAATCATGTATTAATTTTAGATGCCTATGGTTTGCTCCGTACCGGGTTGCGGTATGAGGTATAATATTTCAACAGTGATTGGATTAACAATATCATATTTTACTTTTCCACGTGATCAAAGTTTAAAGCAGAACTCATCCACAATTGGGACATTACTCATACGAAGACCAGCAAGAGCACCCATACTCCCTTCCATCCTGGATACGTCATTTATCTTTTGGCGGCCTAATAAAACCGTCGGAAGAATTTAAACGCTTGTTTAATAAAATGAATTAGCAAGTTCGAAAGACTTACGGGGGATGGGATTAATAATTCGAAAAGAATTAGCAGTAAATTAAGAAGAGAACTTTTAAAACAAGATCCAATTATTGATACCATAGTTTTGAAAGCTTTTGTCGAGCAAAGAATATATGTACGGATAAATTTTTTTAAATTTTACTGTTCAACAGCAAAAAATCTAAATATTTAACGAAGAGTAGCTGATATTAAAAATAATATTACAACAAAGATGAGAGATTTAGAAAATAAACTGCTTCCGGGTTATGCCGTGTGTCAAGATTTGTTAATGCTTAACTTATTAACTTGTTAATACTTATTTTCTAAATGATTCTGGCCGTGAAAGCCTACGTATTTAAAGATGAGAAAATTTGTACAATAAAGCTTCTTACTGATTTTTTATCTTTTCTTTGTACGTATGTTCTAACCAAATATTGTAATCAGGGCAAGCCAATGGGTGGTTTAATAAGCAAGTTGTACCAATACTACCAATACTGATTTAGTTATAGTTTTTCTATTTATTTATCTATAGAGTCGGTAAACCAAACATTCGACTTCAATTCCTGATAATTTTAGTGTTTCAACCCCCAATTTGCATGGTTGCAAAAATATGTGGTTGCCGTTATACCACCTTCGACTCCGGCTCTTGATTTTGTTTGTAGGTTGACTCCACTCACTGAATTTCTGCTAAATTTTGATTCCAACTGCAGAGACCTGGTTTAGCACAACACATTTCTTTAATCGGACATACATTACATACTAATGTACTTATTCAGCATTATTAACAAATTATTGAAATAGCATGTTGTGATAATCACATTCATCATTTTCTTTTCATCCTAATCATTTAACAATGATCACAATAAAGATGCATTTATTTTTTCAATATAATTATGCACCTACTTAACCTAAATCATACAACGAAATGAGCATTCAAATTGGTGGCAGCGCACGACTAGTGACGTCACGATCTCCCTTTACCTCTCAAACTGAGAAATCTCGTACTTGGATAACCTTACTACTTTATAGACCTTGATGTGCATCTATGTTTGGCCATAGTAAAATCTAACTTTTGGCTGACAAGGACACGTGGCGCAGGGCTCAGGTGAAAAAATATTGCCGCCTTTTAATACATCGATCCTTTGCCTATCCCAGAAACTGGTTTACTTTTTGGAATTTAACAATTTAGAAATTTGATTTATGGCCAGCTTTTTGGGTCAAATGCCCCAATGTGTGACGGTCGAGTACGTGTATATAGACGTCCTGGTGAACGCTACGTGACGCATGCGCTACTATACAGGAAGTGGATAGATTTGGTCGTGGATCTGTGATGGTTAGTGTTGGAATCAGTATAGACAACAGTAGTGATCTTGTTGTGGTTCCTGGTAGACTAAATGCCATGAAATACATCGAAAACATCTTGGAGGACTATGTGGTGCCTGCTGCATATGGCGTCGGTCAAAATTTCATCCTAATGCAGGACAATGCAAAGCCACATACCGCCGGCATCACCAGAAACTTTTTACAAGAACGTGGAATTCAGGTCATAGAATGGCCGGCAAAGTCCTGATCAGAGTCCTATTGAACACGTGTGGGATCAGTTTGACCGACGTGTTCGCAATGGCCCTAATCCACCACTAACGATACAGGAGCTATTATTTAAAAAGTTACAGGATTCGAAAAAAGTGTTCCCCTACCTTTTTTGAGCAGTGTATATTATACACAAACACGATACGTAAATTAATATAATAATCAGATAAAGTCCACCCAGGAAATGTATCAAAACATTCATAACTAATGGAACCATTGACAAAATAACATATGGTTCCATTACCGCTAAAACAAGATACACAAAGACCTATGACAACATTCAGATACAGAATAGTGTAGGTAGTAGATGTTCATAAATTGAAATGATACGCGATGAGCTCTTTAGATAAACTACGTTGTTAAATCAGTTTACTTACACATACATAGCAACGTAGATGTGCCCAACATTCTACCAAATAGTGAAATAATGGATATGAAAAGTAGTAGTTGCGCTTATTTGGACGACGATGGAAATTCTACTGAAAATAGCAGCAGTTTCGAAACGTATGCTTTTCAGAAATTTATAAGATATCCAACGTTGAAAAGTAGTCAAAATGAAACTGTAAGTATATTCATTATACGAAGATAGAAAATTTTGTTTAATTCAAATAAATATGTGACCCCGTACAAGAGAATCGCCCTAACTGCCATCACCCGTTTCGACAATATTGACTACTGTGTTTGAAGGCGGATAACTCTAAAAGTCAACAGAAAAAAATGAAATATACTTAAGGGGTAATGCCACTCTAGCGCAACAAAAAATAGCCGATTTTGTAGGTATATTTTTTACAATATAGTAAATGAATTACAAAATCTCTTTAAAGCCCCTTATTGTTCATATTTTGAGGAATATTCACAATAAAAAAAAACAAAAATAAATAGAAAATAGCAGCGTTAGAGGACATCAAAGGAAACTTCTTCCGGCGGACAGGGTTGCACGGCCGGAAAGATTTTGCACGCAGTTTTTCACTTAACCATAAAAACAAAAAAGAATTGATTCTATATAAGATTATCTCGGGAAGTACGTACGGAAATTAGAAAATTCCGCTTTAAAACAAAATGGCGGACGTTTGAACACAAAATATCAGTTTTAGGTACAAAATTAGGTTAAAAATTGTTTATAAGAAAAAAAGTTTCGAACTTATCGTAAAATCCGTACGTACTTCTCTAGATAATATTGTTCTGAAGCTGCATATAAAATTTCAAGTGAATTGACGAAGATCAGTTGAAGTTATCTTTCCGGCCAGTTTGAAAATGCGGTTTTGAGAAAACACCGTTTAAAATATTGTGTAACTTTGATGTATAGAATTGTTATATTTTACTATAGTCGGCGAAGCCTGGACCATATAATTATCTTTTCAAATTAACATTTTCCTCCTCTTGTTTCTTTCTGTTTGATTTTGACGACAGATGGGCCTGTTTTGCAGCATCAGCCAGGGATGACTCTGAAAACATGATGCGCCGTGCGTCAAGCCTTCGCGCAGATATTATTGCAGTTTGGCTAGATATTGCAGCTATACTTGCTGCAATATCCACAATTACTTTGCCACTTGAAAGTGAAAATGAAAATGAAATCACCAGGTTCTCTATGTTCCATCGTCCGAGACAGTTACGTCATTCTTTTTTTTACTATTTTCAATTGACTTTTAGCCCTCCCTTCCTCTGCTGCTTTCTGCATACTTTGTTGACAATGCTTCTGTTTCCACAAAAATGGTGCGAACAACTTTATCGTAAAATGAGTGAAACATCTGACGAGGAAGGTCCTTGAATGCGCAAAACTTTTCAATTACATCTACACCTATTCTTATGCGCATGACAAGGATAATTCCGCTATTCATTTCATATCCTTTTTGAACAAATCGGCAACTCGGAATGACAGTTTGTTCAAAATTCCCACAAGAAAACACGATTTGAAATCCTAAGTCACGGTTGCCACTTTCGGCCAATTTCGCATTTTGTTTGCACGTTTACACACTACAACAGAAAACACAACAACAAAGTTCAAAAGATGATAATTAAACGTCATCCACTTCAACGTTGTAATAATCTTCAACCGACATTACTCTTTTACCGGTGTGGACTGTGGATACGTTATCAGGCAGAGGCGACTCTAGTTCCAAACGATTCAACGCTTGTCATATTAGTTCTATTTAAAAATCTGCTGCTTCCTTTCGAGTCCTTTCGATCACGATATACTCCAAGAATGTCACTAATTATTTCTGCTATTTTTTTACCAACTAATCAAGAACAACACACGTTACATCAGACAGCTGTAACATTGTGCGGCTAGCGTCAGTTCAACGAACGTACCGAGGATATTTCCACAAAATCTTTGTGTTTTATAATATTTTATGTTATATTTCACACCACGCAGGTAATTCCTCTAAATAAGATAAGAGCGTATAGGCCTCTAGGCCGTAACCTCTCACGCTAAACTTTTTGCATGTACGCTCGGCTAGACGCTTGGCCGTATGTTCATCAAATAAGCATTTAAACATTTTTTTCTAATATGAAACGTATTGTACCTTATTTCTAAGATCTCAAGACACCACAAAAATTTTTGTTGATTTTTGAAAAAATCTAGAGTGGCATTACCCCTTAAGGTAACCAGACGTCGCGCTTTTGGCGGGACAGTCCCGACTTTTCACATTTTGTCCCGCGGAGTTTTAAAAGAGTCCCGATTTTTAGGAAAGATTATTTAACTGAATTGTTACAGAATTACTAAAAAAAAAGAAAAATGTTGCTATTTGGCTCAAACCCCTTTTTTTTTCAAATCGTTCATTGAAAGGCATTAATATTTTTATAATTTGAAAACAATGTTGTGGGGTCGCCACCGGTTTTCCAAATTAGTATCTTTTAAACAAAATTTGAATTACCCATTCTGTCTAATGGTGGAATTTGAAATATTTGTACGTTTTTGAATAATATTAATTGTTAAGTGTATAAGGAATTTATGGATGTTTGTACTTTTGTGACAAAATTGAATTGATATAGATAACCAACCTTGCTGGAATCAATGCCTTTTGTATTCTTTGGCCAATTTCCACTATTTTTTTCAGAACATGTAAAGTAAACTTACCTACTTTTGAAAGATAAAGAAAATAATGTTCCAGCTTATTAAAAAATGGTGGTTTTCGACTAAGTTTGAGACATCCTGTGGGGTAACTAACGAAGTAGTTCTCTCGCATGTTCTCAAGTGCTCAGTTACAAAAACCATATCAATTCTCAACATCTTATTTTGTAACTCATCCCAATATCTGAATTTTTGTAGGAGATACACATTTGTAAGTAAAATATTGCATTGTTTTTGGACCAGAAACACTGGTAAATCTGACAGGCTGAATATGCTGCAAGGATCAAACCCGAACTTTGAAACGTATCATTTAGATTTCATGTCGACTTGCTGTTATTTCAACAAGTGCTGGTATTTCATCACACATTATTAAAGTATCACATACACGTTGAGTTTCGCTTAGTATAATTTAGTATTTTATCCATCTGTTTATCTGTAAATTTCTGGTCATTATCTTTAAATTAATTCGTTGTTGGTACTAAAAACAATACTAAAAACACTTTTAATCAAGTAACATTCGCTGCAAGGTTGAACAGCATTTTAAATTGCAACGGTTTACTTTAAATTATGGATCTTCTAAAAATATGCAGATATGGGAATGAACCAAAAACCAAAATGTTGAGAATATCGATCAGATTAAAACTATCCTTATAGTTTACTCGGTGTAGTCGGATGTAAAATATGAATAAAAAATAATGAAGTCGTCAAAGATTACAAAAGCTACTTAACATCAAAGCTTAACAAAATAGGCGTCCTTTAATACAGGCTGATAAGTTTCTCGCAAAAACGTACTCCTAAATTTGGAATATTTTGTTGTATTGTACGGGGTCGTTAGATTAGAACATTTGTTTGTTATCTTCTTTGACCGTAAGATTTGTTTTATTAACCATAAGAATGTAATTAATATTTCTTAGTCTTCTTATTATTATTTATTAGTTGATGAAAATCTATTTATTTCGCGCAAAAGGCATATATTTAAAAAATCTATGTTAAAGGAAACAGTTAATATTTACAACTTCAATTCCAATCAGAAACGATAACGAAGTACACCTTTTCTTGTACCAAACTATAAAATATATATTTTAAATCCATATAGCAAAACAATTAATCACTAATAATGAAAATAATATCGAGTATGCAGTAAAGTACGTTATATTTTCTTTAGACAAGTATGTGTTGATCAAAAGTACAAAAATTTAAAGGAATATGTGATAATGTGTTTATTTCGGTCTTAAAAATTAACAAATAGTCGGAATACTATTAAATTCAAGGGATATGTATCGCAGTAAATAAGGATTATTTACACGCTAACTGCGTTGTCCTGCTAACAACATTCGTTCCTAAGATATCAGCTTCCATCAAAATCTTATTCGCAACCTTTATTACATAAAAACTGAAGAAAACAAAAACGCCAATCTATAGAAGAGACTCTAGATGCAACAAACCTACTTTTAAACCAAAGCAAAAATATTTCTTTGAAGGTTATACATCTTTTCTTGTATACAAACACAAAAATGTATATTTAGGTTAGAGTTACCGACAACAAATTCAATTATGACGACCACTGTATAAGTTGACAGAAATATCAATAAAACACTGTATAAATATGATTTATGGTTTTTGTAATAACTGCAACACAAGCTGACAAAAGCTCTCTTCGGTAGATAACGTTCTGATACCGACAATTAATTGATTTTCGAACAGTTTTCCGTAAACAATGACCAAACCAACTGTCGATTTTTTACAGATTGACCTATCAAATTGCCCGTTTATAAATAACATATGGGTTGTAGCAGATGCAAGAGAAATCATCATCAAAACATCAGCATTCTTACCAGTCGTGCTATGGGGAATTTTTGGCAACATAATGCTGCTGCATATAATCTTAAAATTTCGACATCTCAGATCACCAACAAATCTCCTAATTGCCAATATGGCCGCTGCAGATTTGGCATCACTTCTGATACACCCTTGGGTGTTTTTGGTCTACCATTTCTTTCAGAATTACCAACTTGGCGAATTCGGATGTAAAGTTGAAGGCGCCATAGAATGTTTGTATTTTTCCGTTGCAATTTTTGTATAATTCTAATTTTATTTGTTTGCTTTTTTAAGGTGCTATCTTATTGACGAGCGTAATGAACTTATCCGCGATTAGTTATGACAGATTGACAGCTATAGTGTTACCAAAAGAAACTAGGTTAACACGAAAAGGAACTAAGATCTTAATGGCGCTGACATGGGTCGCTGGATTGATAATTGCTTCGCCGTTGTTCTTTTATAGAACATACAAAGTATGTAGGTTAGGTTCGATTATTATTAGGTTATTTTAAAAGTTATTTATTTGATTCAGGAACGACAATGGTTGGATTTTCTCGAAAAATACTGCACGGAAAACACTGTTGTTATAAATATCTATTGGCACGTAATTATAACAATGATGGTGTGGCTTCCCTTAATAATAATGTTGATTTGTTACGTTGGCATCTTCGTAAAAGTACGTTTTGTTGTTTTTTTTTTTAGGTTTGTCTCTGATATTACACTTATTCAGCTAGTTTTGACATTTACGTCATCAATTCCGCACGGGCAATATTTTATGTTTATTTATCTACGACTCACATATAATAAGTTCATTGGATACGTATCCATGACTATATAATCCTCATCATTATACACTGCCAATGATTATAATGACACTAGCATTGTATAATAATGACAGTTCGTTCAAATAATGACTTTATTATTTGAACGTACTGTCATCATTATATGAATGTACTGTCAAAGTCAGTCTAAACATACGTGGATGACAGTTATTTGACATTTCGCCTCGCCACCATTGACAAATAGATTTAAAAGGTTTGATATAAAATGGAATTTATGAGTCGTAGATAAAACGTCGTATTCGACTCGCACACAACTGATATAAATCACTCGCATGTTTATACGCTCGCCTACGGCTCGCGTATAAACTTCATGCTCGCGATTTATATCCTTAGTTATGTGCTCGTCAAATAATATACTCCAGATAATTTTGGTAGTCCGACTCCAACTCCGACTCCGGCAAAATTTTATTTGTTTCCAGCGAATTTAATGGCAAAAAGAAAATTAAATCTGACATAATCTAATTGTAAATAAAATCAAAAGGGCCTGTTGATCGGACCACAAAATTATGGCCATATTTAAAAAAGACGCTTTTTATATTTTCAAAATATCTCTGAAATCATTAGAACTTCAACTGTTTTCTCATTAGAGAGCACATAATTCTGAACTAGTTTGTCACTTGAACCGATGTTCTATCTTTAATAATAACAAAAGTATAGTACAACAAAACCACTGTATAGTACAAAATAAAATTTATGTCAATGAATACAACATTAAGTGCAAAATAAGCTGAAAATAATCTCAACTCTTACTGCTGTTAGTGGTAATGACGTCACAATTCTGCTGCAATGAGTATGACTTGCATACATGGATATTCCGACATTCAACTTAAGATAGAGTTTAAATACGAAATGCAGTTATACAGTGCTTCCCAAAAGTAACGGATAAATTCAATAAAACCTTAAATAAAAATATTTCAGAAAAATGCTCTGACACGTCGATTTTTATTTTTAAATTACTATCCTGACATACACTTTTCAGCCCCCCACCCCTTCGCCCCTAAGGGGTGGCAACCCCAACTTAAAAAATTCAAATAGCAAAGTACCCCTTGCGATACCTCAATTGATAGATTTTTTTATTCTGAATACAACGAAAAAAAGATTATCAAAATCAGTTGATAAATAACCGCGATATTTACCAAAATGTATTCAAAGAAGAACGTCAATATTCGAGTAAGCGCTGTTGAAGCGGGCATAGCAATATCGTTTAAACAATTGCAACCATGGGCGCCGTTAGAAAATGTTCCAGGGGGGGGCAAAATTTTTTTTAGTATTAAATGGTGACGTAATATTAAGTACTATGCCATTAACTGTTTTGCAGCATTTTCGTCTTCTGAGAAATCTCTATCGCTTTAAGGTAGTGAAATGTTTGTGTTCACATTTTTGTGTGTTAATAGCCATCCATGGTCGTGATCCCTGTATGCTCGACAACACTTACTTATTATATATTGATATTCATTGAATTTCAAGTCATTTTGCCGTCTTTCTATATCGTTTATTAACGTGGGATTAATATTTTTAATTAATAATTGTATGTAAATATATTTTGTTTCTGAATCATTGAACTCTTATTCTAGAATTTAGGATTTTGTATAATTTTCAACCAATATTGTAGCTTTTTTATTACTTTTTAATACGTTAGGAGACATTGTTGTTAATTTCCTATAATAATTTCTAGCTCGTGGTCATCGAGAATCTGATACAATATCTTAATAACATATTGATAAACAATAAAAAGGCAACAATATTATTTTAAAATTTACCCCGTTAACGAGAAATAATGACTAAATGTAGAGAAAAGTGAATTAATTTGAAAATTCTGTGTTTAGGATAATCGACGACGAAATAATATTTTTTTATTTTACTATTATATTTGAACACTTGTAACGCGACAATGTTAGGTCAACTACAAACTTTTGAACGAACTCATGTACGGAAATGTATTGTGTCAACGCTGGAGAGAGTCAGAAAATGGTACCAATATTACAAACAGCATAGAGAATCAATTGTCATGTATCATAGGATGGCTCTTTTAATACCAAATAACTTTTGTCTGAAATTTTTTATTATTTAACGTTTTTTAAACTCCCTTTTCATTAACCGAAGTTTTGTAATTTTAGTACCAATTTTAGCCAATAATGGGTTATCTATAAATCTTTTTAAATTATTTGATTTTAAAATAGTTATTCTATGATACTTCATACAACCTATTTTACTAAAGCAATTTCTAAAGTTGGTACAATATTCCGGCTCTCTGCAGTTCCTAAACGGCGTCTATCTGGACATGAGTTCGTTATCAAAATTTGATCTACTACCAAAAGTTGACTATTATACCTTATCTATATATTCTACGCTTATTAGTTTAACACCCAGTGTAATTATTAAAAACTGCTCACCAGTGCCAAAAATTGCGAAGTAATGGAAACTAATAAGTACGATCAAATAAACGTGCATACAATAATACTTATTTTGGACTGCAGCGCAAAATTTGGATACCGTATCTTGTCATCTTGTGGCTCTTTCGCGACTGTTACGAGAGGGCAATATCGCAATATCTAATAAAACTGACATTGGTGACAATAGCCGATAATAATCGGAATAGTCATCACTTATCTAGTAATTTTTTTTTCATCCTTCACTATACGTAAATGTCATTTTTGCATCTTTGTGGGGACACGAAAGATGCTAATTGCCCGCTAGGCGTTTAGTTAATAACTTTCAAGCCTAGCAGCGAAAATATTTTACACACGGGCCGGGCGGCGACTGACCTGTCTGTTAAATAAATACATAGCTTTCAATTCGGTTTGATATGCGAGATCCATCTGATGAAAAAGATCAACCTGATCTATGATCAAAAGATCCATCTAATATGATAATAACCGATTTATCGACCAGATCTATTTATCGGTCTTCAATTGTGATCAAAGATCGATCACAAATTTCTCGACCACTCCTATCTTTTTCGTTTTTCGCGTAGCGGTAGTTGGGTTCGAAATCCAGGGGGGGGCAAGCGCCCCCCCCCCTGCCCATATGTAACGGCGCCCATGATTGCAACTTGTTTTTACTTATGTCAAACACAATTCAGATTTTTCGTCATTGAAGAAATAGTAGCAAAATGAGATTTACAGAAACCGAAAGAATCGAAGTTTTAATGATTGGGTTTGGAGATAGAAGCCGGACGCATGACGAAAGTTCGTGTTTTGTTCAATGAAACGCACCCGGACCGTCCGCCAATATCGGAATCTACAGTAAGTCGAATCGAAAACAAATTTCGCGATCTCGGTCATGTACGGGATAAGCCTAAGGCAGGACGTCCATTGGCCTTAATTGAAAACCGACAATTGGATGCTATTTTAATGGTGCAAGAAAATCATTCAACCCTTGCGGAGGTCGCTTCACAAGTTAGTGCGTCAAAAAGCAGAGTGTCCAGATTATTTCGAAAACACAAATTTCACCCGTATGAAGTGCACTTGGTACAAAAATTGTCCGATGATGACTTTGATCGACGAGTGCAGTTTTGTGAGACAATGATGGAACTCTCTAATGAAAATCCTTGCTTAATTAGAAACATCGTTTTTTTCTGTTGAGGCAACATTTTGTCTGAATGGCACCGCCAATAAACAAAATTGCCGTTACTGGGCTCGTCAAAATCCGCATTGGATGGTGGAAGCGAACACACAATATCCTCAAAACCTTAATGTGTGGGCTGGTGTGGTGGGTTCTAGAATTATTGGACCAAATTTTTGGACGGAACACTGAATGGTGAACGTTATCTGAACTTTCTACGAAATGAACTACTACCTACTTTAGCGGTGTTGTTTCCCAACGCAGAAGATCCCGATAGACACAAGGACAGAATTTGGTTACAGCAAGACGGTGCGCCTCCACATTATGCGCGACAAGTTCGAGAAAACCTCGATCAAGTATTTCCTAATCGAAATATTTTCAAATTTCCTAATGGATTGGTAGATGAAGGCTTATTGAATGGCCAGCAAGATCGCCAGATTTAACCCCACTATATTATTTTCTTTGGGGCTATTTAATAAGTAAAGTTTATTTTAATAGATCTGTAAATATTGAGGCGTTAAAGGAAAGAATTCCTGCAGTAATTCACTTAATGACTCCAGGAATGTTCGAAAACTCGAAATAAAATGTTAGAAAATGTTCAACAAGCGTACGGGGATAGATTAGGGCATTGTCTCGTCGTTAACGCGCAGCACTTTGACAATTAATTAAGGATTAGTTAATTAAATTTTGTTATTCCTCAATTTCGTGTATAAATAAATTTTGATAAATATCGCCGTTATTTATCAACCGATTTCGATAATTTTTTTTTCTTTGTATTCAGATTAAAAAAGTCTATCAATTGAGGTATCGCAAGGGGTATTTTGCTATTTGAATTTTTAAAGTTGTGGTTACCACCCCTTAGGGGTGAAGGGGTGGGGGGCTGAAAAATGTATATTAGGATAGTAAGTTAAAAGTAAAAATCGACGTGTCGGAGCATTTTTCTCAAATATTTTTATTTAAGATTTTATAGAATTTATCCGTTACCTTTGGGAAGCACTGTATATAATTTTTAATCGGCTATTATACATATGTTATGCATGTTTAAGTTTATGCATTAAAACTTACGTTAGAGTGAAGTTTGTACCTTTGCTAATAATAAAAATATATCTGGCTCAATTCTGCCAAGTGTAGGTGACGAAATGTGCGAATATCGGTGTTTTTTAGTTGATCGCAAGAAGACTACGACATAGCCACCAATAATCTTAAAATCCGTAACCTACACTCGACAGAATCAGTAACAATTTAAAATCTACATATTTTGTTAAATACAAAGAGATGTGATTATACCATAATATTGTATAACCAAGGGTGATACTTTTGATAAATTTGTTCATGTGCCAAAAAAAGAATCAATTTCGGTTAAACGTTTAAAGTTATCAAACATTAAAGCTAAAATTGCAAAGTTTTCCTAGTAAAGCATTATCTTTTACAAACATTCAGATATTGGGACAAATAAAAATAATGTTAAGAGTGGATAATACGACTGTGATAACATCACGTTGCTTCTTCTGGTACAAAAGCTGTAGCAGACTGTTTTTTCTTTTTAAAATTGCAAGGGAATATCATTAAAATACTTTTTTGCAATATTTAATGAATTGTTCAGCTGTTCTGTGTGGCTGCACGAATAGGAGGAAATTCTCGTAATTTTGATGAATAAGGAAAACCACACGTTCATTTAGAGAAAAAATCACTTAGATATAGTTTGGGAGTACCGACGCACCTAATGTTAATCAATAGTACCCTAATTAAACACCTTTCGCCATTTCTTGTTCTACACGAATAAACCAAGAAACAAATTATCTAAATGCAATTTTCTTTAATTCCATAGTGCTAGACGTTATCAAATATGGTCAAAAACAGCGCGCCCGTTTCCTGGTTTTAGAAGTAAAACAAACAACAGAGGTTTGGTGTTGACATGTTTTGCAAAATTTGTATTTGTTGAAGAAAAAATTCTCTTTCAATCAAACACAAACCAAACATTGCATTTCAACGTCAAACATTCCATTGTTTATATTACAAAACAACTTTGGATTACTTGTACGACTAAATTTCAACATTATGAGGCTTTCTTCATCGAAAATCTCCATCCCACATGCACAGAAATAACAAATTAAGTACTCACGAATCGTTCTCCTACTTCTCAAAGGGGGTAACCACCTTCCTAACTGATTTTTAGGCCTTTTTCGTTGGACCCAAGGCTAGATAGCGGTAAACATAACCACACTTTTTTTACACTCCTAACAACCGCACTATATTTGCGTGACATGATGGATAAATTGTTACAAACGGCTTCTCGCGCACTACCGAACACTTATTAACACTAATAGTAATTGTTCAACGTGTATTATGTACGTTTTTCTTGCATTTGAATTTGGGCTGCCGCTGTCAACAGAAAAACCGGGAGACTAAAAATTCAATCGCGACTCGCGAGATGGCGCTTGAAGCGGTGAATCTCGTTTTACTTTAGCAGGAAATATGCCTATTGTTTGATTTAATAGTTTATTTTTTTTGGGAAACGGCAACAAATAAAACTTATTAAAGTTTTTTAGTTTCAGTTTTTGATTTTTGATATTTCGCCTTTACCAACCCCAGAATTTAAAACCAAACGCGCTTTATCTTTAACAAAAGAAAAACAACTATTCTATTCTACTCTATTTTTTAATGCCAAAACTGTGTTAATTTTTTGATTAATGGAACGATATGAGAAAAAATTAATATATGTATCTACCCGAATTTGTAAATTTTCTAAACCAATCTAAAAACAAAATATTTTCATCTGTCCTATAAATCTTTATATCTAAAAAATCTGACGTGCCAGGCACATAACTTTATCATACTGCGTATGATAAAGTAAAAAGAAGCACTAAAATTATTTTCTATATTAATCTAACCTAAATTGCTACGTATAAAAAGTGTTCGATATTAAGTGATCCCCATTGGTGTAACTTAAATTTAGTTTGGATGCTGACGCTTTAAACTTCACACACTGCACGTTGCTTTGCTTTGTTCACCTATCACTCACATAACACTGTGCTCTGCTTTTTTAACATCACTTCAACAACTCAAAAGGTTTAGTTCTTTTGAGTCTTCGCACACTGTCACAATTGTCAAGAAGCTGGATTGCCTCAACATTCTGGAGAAGCCTGTTCTGATGATTCTCTGCAAACTTTCCAATTTCGTTGGTTACTAATTCCATCTTCAGATCCCTGTGGAGATTTCTGTTTCTTATATACCAAGGTGTACCCACGATGTTTCTTAGCACCTTATTTTGGAAGCTGTGAATGATGGCGATATTGCTTGGCTTAGTGCAGCCCCACACTTGGATACCATAGGTCCACACTGGTTTAAGTATCTGCTTGTAAAGTAGGAGTTTATTATATGTCGACAAAGCCGACTTCCTACCAATAAGCCAGTAGATTTTCTTGTATCTTATGCCCAATTCTTCTCGTTTATTTTTAACGTGTGCTTTCCAGCGAAGCTTGGTGTCCAGGGTCATACTGAGGTATTTTGCGGTGTTCGAGTGGGGTACGGTGGTGTTATTTATTTCCACTGGAACGTGTTGTATTCGCTTATTGGTAAAATTTATGTGAACGGATTTGGTTTCGTTCAATGATATTAGCCATCGTTGCATCCAATCACTAATATCGTTGACAGCATTCTGCAGTTTTGCGTTGCTCCTTCAACATTTGTATCTACTGCCATGATAGCAGTGTCGTCAGCAAAAGTGGCAACGGTAACACCATCTGGTTGCGGAAGATCATGTGTGTAAAGCAGGTAAAGAATTGTGCCAAGAACACTACCTTGTGGTACTCCAGCTTTAATACTTTTGAGAGTTGAGTACTCATTATCTTGCTTTATACGGAAGTATCTGTTAGAAAGGAATGATTTTAATAGTTGGCTATACTCGAAGGGTAGTATCCGTTCCAGCTTATAGAGTAGGCCTTCGTGCCAAACTTTGTCGAAGGCTTTTGCCACATCCAGGAATATAGAGGAGCATACCTTTTTTTCTTCTAAAGTTCGTTCTATTATCATTGTTATTCTGTGCAGCTGATCAATTGTCGAATGTTTGTTTCTGAATCCAAACTGATGAGCGGGTATAATGTTTCTTTCATCTAAGATTGGCTTCAGTCGTTTTGCAAGTAGTTTTTCAAACAGTTTTGACAATGTGGGCAAGATTTTGATTAATACTATTAAAACAATCTAATGTATTTTCAATTTGGTCGTAGGGGAACGCACAAATAATATCGTCCACGTATTTATTTATTAATAAAAATTTAAACGGTAGTTTGGGATATCATCTAAAAGTTTATCCATAATAATTTCGGCCAAAATGCCAGAAATTGGAGAACCCATAGGAGATCCATCAATTTGTGAAAAAAATACTCCATCTAAAGAAAAATAATCATTATTAAAAATTAATCTAATCGTAGTAGCACGAGAAAGTTTCTACGCTAGCACTGCGTAATCTGGTTCAAAACTTGATGACGTACACGCCAACCCTCGCTGAATAGACTTAATAAATATTTTATTATTCCAGTTGAATAATTACGAAAAAGCTGTTAAAAAACAACCAAAACCAATACATACGAACTATAGAGCCAAAGTAGCCAGAACGATGTTTATCGTCGTAATAGCATTTATGATATGTCGACTGCCATTTACGGCTTTAATTTTCTACAGAAATGAATTATTGAAGACCGACAGCATTTCCGGTGCAAATCAAGTGCAAAACCAGGTAAATTTCAATTATTTTTCGCATTTATCTATAGCAGAATTTTTTTTTTAGGTTAACGGAACTTATACGACACTCTGGTTTGCGTCTAAATACCTGATTTTCGTGAACGCTGCGATAAATCCCGTCATCTACGGACTCACAAATGAAAAATTCCGTAGAGCGTTAAAAACAACCGCAGTTGCACGATGCTTGTTCGGGTGCGAAGAAAAAAAACCCGAACCAACGATCGACAAGAAAAAACAAACGAAAGAGACGAACATCGTCAGCAACAAAAGCAAGATCTTCGTTATTTTCAAAGGTCGTAACCAAAAATACAGCCCAGAAGAGTCAAATTCGAGAAAAATACAAACGATCAAATAAACATTTTTTTAATTACTTAAAAATTGATGTATTATATAAAGTTCTTGTTTACCATTATAATAAAAAATTTGCAGATGGAATAGGTACGGAGTTAATATATATATAATGCTGTGCTTATTAGGTATTGTCGAGGTTTTACATCGGACGTAAGAGGTTATTTGAAATATTTGTCGAGTTTTCCGTTTTCGTAGAGAGCTTTCACGTCGCTTCCGCCCCCAAGGCATTCACCGTTGACAAACACACGAGGGACCTAAAACAAAAAATTGTGTTATTTTTTCATTTTCGTAACCGTAAATTAATAATAAAACAAAATGGAAAAAATGACACATATGCTTTGAATTCACGTAGGAAAGCCTCCTAAAGATGACAAATGAATTCGATTGTCAATGTGCGTTGATTAGTAACGTCATTAGAAGTAAAATGAGGCATCTTAGCGAAGTGCTAGTTGTTCGTGCTGTCGCCCTTATTCAGCATGGCCACTCTATTCGACATGTTAGCAGGGACCTTCGAGTTTAAAAATCGTTTGAATAAGCTAATTATTATTTTTGTGAAAGTGTTGCCAGGTTGCCCGATGGCAAGTGGGCCCCCCTTAAGACAATATGTTGATAATATTAATAATATATTTATTTATACTGAAATTTTCACTGGACCGCCGCACGAAAAAATATCAGACAATAAGAGGGCCCCACCTATTTGCAATAAATTCGGTAACAATTTATATTTATGTTTGGCAATAAATATGAACCCCATAAGAAAATTGTTTGGTGAGTTTTAAGAAACCCAGTTTGGGAAACAATGAAAATTCTCCAAAAGACCCTTGTTAAGAGAACTTGTTAAAATCTATTACTAATCGAACTTGATATTTTTTAATGGACATTTAAATTTCATAATAACACAATTTTTTTTTTTAAATTTTATTGACCAGGTTCTGGCAAAAATATTATTCATCCAAAATTGAAATACCAATACGTCACAGAGTACAGAGTTATTATGGCATGACGTGGTAGTTTTTACCAAGAAAAATTATAAATAGAAAAGTCAATGCTATGATGAACAGAATTAAAACTTAAATCGGATAATTGATATAGGAAAACATTGTGGAATATTGGCTGAACATAATATGAAAGGGACCAAAATAAATCAAATTAATAAAATTTTACTTGGGTATAAATATGAATCACTTGTACAGAATGTTCTTTTATACATGCAATAAAAATAAAATAAAATTTATTTATAAAATACAATATGTAATTTAAAACAAAATAAATTAAAAAAAAAAACAAGAATATAGAAAAAAATATTAGAAACAAAGTTGCGCATTTTTGTGTTGATCAATGATATAAAAAGTAATATATCTTTTTCACTTTCGAAGATATCATAAAATTGATGTACAGGGTGTTATAAAAGTTATAGATAATCATTCGCCCTACTGCCAGAAAATATTTTCATGCTAACAGGGTGTCCCACAATAACGTACCAACAAACTTGTTTGTTTAAATGTACACTAGGTATATTATTGCAATTTTTGATGAACATTTTTAGCCTAATTGTTTTGACATCAACTTGTATTAAGCTATTATCAACTGATTCTGAGATATTGTGAAATGATTGTCAAAAATAAGCATTTTCAAAAGTCATTCTAAGGTAACTAACAAGAAAAAAGAAATAAAAGAACTCATTTTGGATAGTAAAAGTATCGCATTTTTTACAGTTATTATTCATTTGCGGTTCAAATATGACATCCTGAATAACTGGAAATTTGCTAAATGTCAAATAACTTAAGAATTTTAAATGGAACATCCTGTATATCTTGACTTACATCGAAAGATCGATAAATCAACTTTCCTAAAATGTCTAACTCGGTAAGTATATCATCAACAGCTAGTTATTAAGTTATTAAGCATCTAATTTAACATTTATACGCATGCAAAATATTTCATAAATTAATATAAAATATCTAGTTGCCACGACGAAATTCAGCAATCGCACAAATGTAAAGATTCTTCTGCAGCAACATTTAGTCATTGAAAACTGCTACTATGAGTTACACAAACGAACAATTTAAAATCATCCAAGAATTAGTTTTATTAGTACCAGTCGAAACTTATTTAAAATTTTTATTGTTTATTTGGGTAATATTCTAAATTATTTAAAGAATTTTAATGGATCCTTGGGTTGGTTGTAGCGGTCTAACGCCTTAGCCAGCTAAATCGCCTGCTCAATTTATTTATTTCGGGACATGTTAAGGAATAAGTTTATGGGGATGTTCCAGTTACTACTGATAACAAAAACAAGGAGTGCTTTGGTAGCAATGTGGTGTTCTTCAGAAATCCTAACATTTCTGTACTCTCATAAGAATAAATAACTAAATAAATGGATAATTGTAAACTGAATAAATAATTATTATTTCAGTACGATTGTCAAAAGTGCACATATCAACCCTCTCAGGTCAATGCGTTTCAGTCTTGCTTCAAATTCTCGGTGGAAAGCCTTGGTGGAAAGATTACATTTTCCATGGTTTCCACAAAAACATTTTGACGCCTCCTTATTTCTATTCTTCATGTTCGCTATCGTAGAGTTGTATATTCCCATACATTTTTTCCTCAATATGTCTTCAGAGTAACAAATCAAACCCGATTAAATCAGGCGTTTAGTTTTCCAAAGCGTTGGACCACCATGAACAATTTAATGTCTTTGATAAGTATTATTTAAACAATTTTAGATTGTTGCATAAATTACTAATTCTTTAACTTTGAAGAAAATAAATATCACAAATTATATGTTTGTATAAATCAAAATTGCAAAATGCTATTACTAAAAGCTGCTGCATGAAAAGAAGAATTATTATAATTGAAAGATTGTTGAATTTCATCGAACAATCTGGATATTTAATAGTAATTTGTGAATATTGTGCATAAGTTACAAAGGTAACATTAGATGCTTAATATATTTTTAGCTGTTGACGATAGACCACCGAGTTAGACATTTTAGGAAAGCTGAAAGATATATAAGATCGATAAATATACATTTATGATATATTTTTAATATTTTTATGTTTGTTTATTTGTAAGAATACTATTTATTTTTGTTTGAATATTATTTTTTTAATATTATTAAAACCAAGGTATTACATCGAATTTCACAATTTTTAATGTATTTATTTCATATCTGAACTGTGCTGGCGTTCTGATAGTGGCGCCATCCAGTATCATTTTAACGAACCATATACCATAAGGGCGACACTGAATTATCGAGAGAGAATATTTAAACCCGTATTACATCGTCATTCACAATATTAGATGAATTTATATCATAATTGAATAAAAAATCTCTTTATTCTTAATCAATTCTTCTTTAATAGCAGTTCCATTTACGGTCGCATAACCGATTTAAAAGGCGCGCCACGAATTTATCTTTTGAACGTCATATCCGCCTGCGCATAAGCATACCTAATATTTATATGCCTTGATTAAAACTATTGTACACCAAAAACACTTTCACTTTACCTCCATAATATTTAGTCGAACATTTTATTTCATAATATTTTTGTAAGTTTCTCTTTGTAACTCTTTCATTTTTCACTTTTTTCTCCTGTATAGTAAATGAGATACTGTGTAAAACGTTTCATATCGACTTATTATTTTTTCAATTTATAACAAAGTTACAACCGTTTGAGTTATTAACAAAACCGTATTTTAACCGGCTCTAACTTCTTAAGCAATTGAGAAAACCAATAATTATATAATCATATGATACTTTTTACTCAAAATGACATTTGTTTCCTAGAAAAAAAAATAATAGAAAGCTTCATATGAATTTTTTGGTTCATTTTTTATTCAATTTATGTTGATTTTCTTTTAAATATTTTTATTTAAATTTATTTACTTTCTATCGTTGTAATGTGTAGTGGGTGTGTTCAAACGGCTGAAACTTTTCAAGGAATTGAGAAAACAAATAAGTCCTTATAAAAAATTTATTCAGAATATGTATTCAGTGGGACATCTGTATATGTATATACCGGCAGCATGAACAAAAAAAAGGTGGGCTCCCTCCTGGCAACCAATATTTTTGGACCCAGTCCGCCACTGTACATAAACATATTTGTGTAATAAAAGCGATAGATTTAATATGGATTTCATATTGTGTCACTGTCAAATGCGCATGTCAAGCACCCCAACGTAAGTGACTGTAAATGGAACGGATCTAAATTTCGTACGTTAAGTATAATTTTTCGTACGTTAAGATAAGTGGATGTAAACGATATTTAAGTTATGTAAAAATTTTGATAAACTGGAAAACAAAAACTCAATTTCTTTAAAAATCCAGGTTGTTTAAAATCAATTTTATCCAGTTTAAAGATTTGGAGACCTAATTTGGCTGAAGTACACGTATTTTTCACGAAAATAATCCTATCAACACTCACCAATAAGCAGGTAATTAATTAACACAAGATAGATAATATTATCTTAAACGTTCTACAGGTTTCTAAATAATCGTACTCATCGTACTCACCAATAAGTAGGTAATTAATTAACACCAGATAGATAATATTATCTTACAGGTTCTACAAGTTTCGAAAAAAGTGTTTGCCTAATTTTTTGAGCAGCGTAGTTCAATATCTATCTATTTTACAAGAAAATTTAAAATATAGAAAAAGTGGGCAAATTTGAGAAGGATTAAATTAAAGCAAGGTCAAATTTTCCCTTAAAAACAATATTTCAACATTCCCATATAAATCACTATTGATATTGTTCGAAATAGGGTACATAACCTCACTTTTATTATAAATATGTGTATAATACGTACAGTTCGAGCGCCAGTGATTTCTTCTAGTACATTCTGTATATCGTTGGCATCGTTTCTGTTATCCAACTCGATAGCGGTGTAGGGTTTGTTAATTTTGTCAAAAACCTAAAAAAGAAATGGAACATTACGTTTGTTGTAAGAACGTTACAGTGTAAATTCTTACGTCTTTGGCTAGCCTGCAGTAGGGGCAGTAACTTTTTGAGAAAATAACAACGGTGTCGCTCTTAATCAAGTCCTTGACGAGAGCGGCTGTTGTGTTGGACATTGACGACACAGCCTTGGAACTAAAAACTCCCATACTTTATATAAATAGTATATAAAAGTCCAAAAATAGTAGCATATGTTCGATTGGTTATCCCAGCTTGAAATACTTACGTGAATATTAGAAGTATGAGCAAGTATTTGACGAAAATTTTGAAAGTTTTTGGATGACAAATTTTGAGTTATGAGATGAAAGTTGGACCGAAAATAAATTCTAATCAAAATGACTGACAACTGAATTCATGCCAGTTTTATTTTTATTTACGTCGCTACCGAAATTTGAATCATTTTGAAGTTTGTTGTGGGTTTATAACTTAAAAAAATACGATTTTCTCACCAAGAATCTCCAGTTTCAGCCATTTTACGTTGTATTTACGCCTCGGAATGACTCAACAGGAAAAATATTACCAGGAAATGGTGTAATTGCACAATTATATCCAAGAATGCGGTAAACTATCACTTATAAAGGTTATGTTATCTATTGATTGCGACACGTTGCGTCTAAATTGCGTCATAGCGTCATTAGCGTATAGGCGACATCTACAATACATAGGAGGAACTACACGCGCTCAACCATGGATATAAAAAAATTTAGTGCTGGTTGCAGCAATTCATAGAACTACAAATTAAATAGCACTTAAATTTTAGTGAAAAATTTTCTAAAAATAACAACAAATACAATGGTTCTCAAACTACCAGCGCCCCCATACTGAGGGTAGTTTTTTGCTAATTTATCCCAATATCGCAAGAATAACTTAACAAGAAAATACTGAAAACTACTTACATAATTATAAGTTTATGAATAAAAAATCTGATGTGGCCAGGTACATGACTTTATTGCTCAAAACAAACTGTTATTTCTTGGAGAACTCTATCCAGTGACAAAAGCATTTCCCGTTGTATCTCCTCTTCTAAAATATATCCCCAGTCCCCACGTCTCGCGAATGTTCACTACTGATAATCTTGTTCCTTCTAACTCGACGGTCAGTGGAAATCTCCAACTCTTCACACATTTTTTTGGCTGCTGTGCGTTTTGCATTAGCATGCCCATTTGTCCACTGAAAAATTTGTTTTAAGTCACATTGATGGATATTTAACCCCTTTGTTTGGAGATATTGTTATAGGTCGTTAACTTCCAAAAGAACGTACGTATACGCATTAAATTGAGCTAGCACAGAAAAGAAAAAGATTCCAATGAGTCGAGTAATATTCCAGCGTCTGATCGTGTTTTAATATTTTTTTCCTCAGATATTAGTTTGTCCAACGCACTTAAAATGTTTTTTTTTACAATTATTATTACTACTTCTACTCTTGCGTTCCAAGGAGTTTCTACACTGTGCTTAACACCTTGACCAGTGACAGAAAGTAAAATATCTCATCAATGAGTGGAAGACGAAAAAACGAAAACGTGAAAAGTGTTCGATAAAAGTCCCAAAAAATGTTCTGGACTTTACTGTAGCAGAAGCTGCACGTACACATACCAAGTTTAAAGAATGATTTGTACATGCTTATACACATGCAGAATTTTCTTTTATTGCAACGTCCTTGGCCGATAGAGTCGCTGTTTGCAATAACAACAAAGTCGCTAAAGAAATTATTAGCAGAGTTGTTTATAATCATTAATCATTGATTCTGTTGATAACAACATTATTATAGTATTTTTATTTTTAAATAAATTAGAAATATAAAAAATGTCGCCCCAAAACACGTGCCGCCCGAGGCGGACCACCCCCTCGGTACGCCACTGGCTCAAATACATCGCACATAGGGCCAAAGTACTTTAAAAGCTGGCAAATAATACAAAACATAATTTGCAAGTAGCTCTAATTGTTTAATGTATATTTTGTGTGTATACTTATTTGTTTGTCTTGTTAATGGGGTAACCTGTCAGACAATAAAGATTATTATTATTATTAAAGTAATATTTTCCATAAATAATTAAATAAATAATACATCGTTTACAGATGATTACATTGACACAGCGCGCATGCGCGACTTGCTAGGCCGCTTTCAATTTTTCCTAGTTTGACATTTCGCGCAGCCCGGTTAGTCCGTACGAACTATACGAACCAACGTACGAACAGGTTATTAATTGTTCGCAAATTTATGGTATCGGTGCCAGACGTCTCTATATGAACGGTATTGTTCCGGTTACAACAGATACATCCCGTGTCCCGCATTCCCCGCGTTTAACTCTGGTATCTGCGAACCATTGTATCAAAAGTTTGGTGTACAAGTTATAGTTTCTAAGATTCCAGCGTGAATTGAGAGTATGCGAATAAACATAAATGTAAGTAAGTATTTAGCATGGTTTCTACTTGTATTTCGTTGTAAGCAGTGGTATAAGAGATATTAAATCGCTTCAAATACGTGTGTATATAGAGCACATCTCCCCTAATAAACATGTAAATAGTGCAATAAACAAAAAACCTAGTAGGCTGCGCTAAGCGGTAGTTTGCCGGTTTCGCGACAGGTGGCGGCGGAACGGCCTCAAGTAATGCAGATTAGAGTATCGGACCTTTGTTTTTCGAAATTTCCGCGTAAGAAAGGCCGGTAACCGCGGGGAAAACTATGCGGAAATCTTTTGCGATAGCTGTTCTTGATTTTGCGTCGGTTATTTTGTACGAATCGGTAAGCATTTCTCCATAAAACTTGTTTGAAAGTCGACACTGTCAAGAGTTTGCTTTTTCCCAATATGGCGGACGCGCCAGGCGCCATGAAATGCTAATTTATTTCTTGTATTATAGATATTATTATTGTATTATGATTTTCGGGGTTTTATATTGGGATTTGGTCGAATTTAGAGGATTGTCGAGTAATTTTGGGCGTTTTTATTAGATTTTTAATTTTTTTTGTGTTTTTTTTTTAGTTTCGGTAATTTTTGGGTTATGTTGGTAAGCAAACGTATTTTTTTTTGTTTATAGGTGATAATGATGGGAATCCTGGAGAAATGAACTTCTGCAAGCTGGAGGAAGCACGACGACCGTAATGCAAAAGAAGAAGAAGAAATAGGTAAGTCCATTTTGCATGGTTTATAGTTATAAGTAGGTATAGTTATCCCAGACGATAATATTTACCAATATTTCCATGTTAGCATAAAGAAAAGTTTGTCTATTACGTTATATGAGACTGTGCGTTAAATGGAATTGCTTATAAGTACGTGTCTCATAAAGTTAACAAAAATGGGTTGATATTTCAGCAAATTTTATTCTTTATAAAAGTTGTTGAATCGTCTAAAACTGATACTATAACTATCAAATTTAACAATTTATGTATAGTATACAGAGCGTTCAGAAAATAAGATTTGGCTTAAGAGTAAAGTACTTTTTTTACTTTATCATACGCAGTTTGATAAATAAAGTATTGTAATCGTGCAAAAAAATAATTGTCAGATTTTAGCGGAAATATGTCGTTTTGGGTCTTCTGAACATATTTGACCTGGGTACAAAAAAATCTGATGTGGCCAGACACATGACTTTATCATACTATATATAAAATTAATAGCTTAGCTGCATGAGATTCTATTTCATCGAGATCGGCCATGTCTGCATTAAAATGAAACTAGTAGAACCAGACAGATATGTCGATTAAAGCTGCGTTTGGATATTGTACTCCGTTGACATCGGGTACACCGTCCAAATGACATGTGTTATTGGGTGTAAAAAGTGTGAAGGTGCGTTCCGATTGGTGGTAATGGAGGTGGAAGCAGACGAAAATATAGTATTTCGCACATGTCGTGATGGTGACACATATTAGTTTGCATGTACATAAACTTGAGTCACTAGCAATTTCTATTAGAAATACTATAATGGCGTCTACTACCACTGCCATTAGCACTAATGAAAGCGCACCCTAACGGTGTTCAATATCCCAACGCAGCTTGTATTGACAGTAGTATTGTCAAAGCATTAGCGTTGGACACTACCACTGTCATTAGAATCATATCTGACGTATAATCTGACATATCCTGGCTACTAGTTTTAATGCAGTACGACCGATCTCGACGAAATAAATTTTGCTCATGCAGCTAAACTATTGATGGTACCAAAAAATGTCATAGTCATAAATTATTCAGAATTTCCTCTAGTTTAATTTATTATTTAACTATTTCGACGAAATGCCAAAAATGGCGGCTCATTTGCAAAATCGTCGAAAAATGCTAAGAGTAAACCACCAGTTCCTTTGGTCCCTTTTGTACCAAAAGCTTTTCAGCTCTAAGTTTCATTATGGAACTTCTAAATATGAAGTTTCGTCCCGATACCTTTAGTAGTTTCTCCTGAATCGTCGCCACAAAAAACGGGTACACACACACATACACACACACAGACATTTTTTGTACCTTGGTCAAAAATGTTCAGGGGACCCAAAAAGACATATTTCCGCTAAAATCTCAAAAAAAAATTTTGGCACGATTACAATACTTTACATACTGCGTATGATAAAGAAAAATCTGATGTGGCCAGGCACATGACTTTATCATACTATATATAAAATTAATAGTTAACTGCATGAGATTCTATTTGATCGAGATCGGCTATGGCTGCATTAAAATAAAACTAGTAGAACTAGACAGATATCTCGATTAAAGCTGCGTTCGGATATTGTACTCCGTTGACACCGGGTACACCGTCCAAATGACACTTACGTGTTATTGGGTGTAAAAAGTGTAACGGTGTTCAATATCCGAACGCAGCCTATATTGACAGTAGTATTTTCAAAACATTAGCGTTTGACACTAGCTACTGTCATTAGAATCAAAAAATCTGACATATCCTGGCTACTAGTTTTAAAGCACTACGACCGATTCTACCAAAAATGTCATATACATAAATTATAGAATATTTCCTCTCCTTTAATTTATTATTTAACAGTTTAGACGACATGACACAAACCGCGGCTCATTTGCAAAATCTTCAAAAAATGCTATGAGTAAACCACCAGTTCCTTTGGACCCTTTTCAACAGAAAGCTTTTCAGCTCTAAGTTTGGTTATGAAACTTCTAAATATGAAGTTTCGTCCCAATCCCTTTAGTAGTTTCTCCTGAATCGTCGCCACAAAAACGGGTGCACACACACACACCCACATCCACACACACACATACATTTTTTTGTACCTTGGTCAAAAATGTTCAGGGGACCCAAAACGACATATTTACGCTAAAATCTAAAAAAATTTTTTTGGCATGATTACAATACTTTACATACTGCGTATGATAAAGTAAAAATGTCTGTGTGTGTACCCGTTTTTGTGGCGACGATTCCGGAGAAACTACTAAAGGTATCGGGACGAAACTTCATATTTAGAAGTTTCGTGACCAAACTTAGAGCTGAAAAGCTCTTGGTTCGAAAGGGTCCAAAAGAACTGAATGTTTACTCTTAACATTTTTTAACGATTTTGCAAATGAGCCGCCATTTCTGTAATTTCGTCAAAATAGTAAAATAATAAATTAAAGTAGAGGAAATTCTGAATAATTTATGCCTTCATTTTTTGGGTAAATTTAATAGTTGAGCTGCATGAGCAAATTCTAGTTAGCCAAGATTTGACTGATATTTTCATTCTAATGACAGTAGGTAGTGTCAAACGGTGATGTTTTGACAATACCTACTATCAATAGTATCATCAATATTTTAATGCAGACACGACCGATCTCGATCAAATGGAATCTCATGCAGCTAAACTATTAATTTTATTGAATTGATGTAACGCTTTTGTGGAACAGGTGTCAATAATAATTAAAAGAAATAAAACTCCTTGTTCTTCTCTGTTCAGAATAATTTAATACGTATTAGTGACCGGTTTCGCCCAGCAATCTGGGCATTAACGAACTAACGAGTCAGGAGTATTGGTAGAATTAAGCGACAGTTAGTGCTCCTTGTCCAGCATACAAGTCACAGTTTAAAATGTTTGAAATGTCGACATTCATAACCTGAATGGGTGTCAGCAAACACATCGTTCCATTAACATAAGAATAACGAAGGCGCCTGAATACTCACACAAAACAAAACCACCTTTCGCAAATGCGTTTCAGAAAAATTATTATATTATATAATTTTTATTATATTATATAATTTTTCTGAAACGCATTTGCGAAAGGTGGTTTTGTTTTGTGTGAGTATTCAGGCGCCTTCGTTATTCTTATGTTAATGGAACGATGTGTTTGCTGACACCCATTCAGGTTATGAATGTCGACATTTCAAACATTTTAAACTGTGACTTGTATGCTGGACAAGGAGCACTAATTGTCGCTTAATTCTACCAATACTCCTGACTCGTTAGTTCGTTAATGCCCAGATTGCTGGGCGAAACCGGTCACTAATACGTATTAAATTATTCTGAACAGAGAAGAACAAGGAGTTTTATTTCTTCTAATTATTATTAATTTTATATATAATATGATAAAGTCATGTGCCTGGCCACATCAGATTTTTTGTACCTTGGTCAAATATGCCCAGGGGACCCAAAAGGACATATTTCCGCTAAAATCTCAATTTTTTCTTTCGGCACGATTACAATACTTTATCATACTCCGTAATTTAGTGAAATAATATCAGTAATTTAAGTGAGTTTTCACAACTTTTCGTTTTCGCCCTCCTTGCCTTCGGTTATACCATCAAAACTGCTCAAACAGATATATTTCAAAAAGAATTGGACACGTTTTTTTAATAATCAGGAGAATTTTTCAAACTCTTGTATTTATGCATTCCATCTGCTTTGATTCTATTCATTTGGATTATCATTAATAAATATCGAGTTTGTATGTATCCAGCTGCTTTGATGATATTATTTTGGTTTTTGTGACAAAAAAGTAGATAAATTGGATAATTAATCCTGAAAATTACAACTCTCTGTCTACTCTGGCTTAATCAGGAAAATTTTTCAAAGTTCGAGTATGCTGTGTTATTACATCTGCTTTGATTCTATTATTTACATTTTACATGCTAATTTCAACTATCACTATCGCGGAAATAAGTTCTCAAATAGCATAATATAAATAAATACAAGTTTATAAAACAAAAATTGGCGCATGAATTATTTGGGATGGAACGCGCGCGACAATACGTCTTATAAAACGAGTATTATATACGAAAAAGTCTACTTTGCGACATTAATTTATTGCAACAATCTAGAGTACTTTTATCTTCAACGGTTGGTAGTTCTGGTAAAACTTCCGAATACGATTGAGGCGAGCCAATAGCGATCGAAATGTCAGCATCATTTGACAGTTTGACACATCAATCTCACCAATCTTGGAAAACGTGAGTGATCTAGTCACTAGTGTTTTCATAACATCGAAAGCGAGTTTATAACGAACGCAAAGTAGTAAGAATCTAGTATTCTTGGGAAAAAAAGTCATTATTTCGTAATTTTAGCTTCTGCACAAAAATTTATTTGCCACTTTTGTTGTATGATTTTTTGTTCTCAAACTGAGTTCTTAGGAGTTCTCAAAAAGCGTTGGACCGCCACATATTTTGTACAAAACTATAATTATATATATAGAATTAATTGTAAAAAAAGGAAAATGTTTATATTGGAATAACCGAAACTTACTTACCAAATTATTTCGTCTAATATAACCTACAAATCTTTTACCTTCACCTTTTCCTATTTAAAAAAAAACCACTCTCAACGAACAAAAAAAAACCACAACACTTCAAAAAATCATATATTTCACGTAGACCAAATATATACACAAGTCAACGAATATAATACACACGAAATTACCGAAAAAAAAGAATAAAAAATAAACTCATCAATCAACAATTACACGAATCAACCGCCCAACAATCCCCGTCAAACCTAACCTGTAACCTCCTCGACCATCTCAACATTCTCAATATTCCCATCCAAAACCACAAAAACGTCATTATTAACATCGTCGTCCTTCAAAATCATACTAGACGCGTTCAAGCCCTCCGTGACCATCTCGTAATCGTTCTCGGCCTCAATCAACTCCTGCCCGATAATCTCAGGCCCCTCGACGCTCTCCCCATCGTGATGCTCCTTTATATGATCCTTCAGCGCAAACGCCCTCGCGTACGACGCCCCACATAACCTACATTTATATTTTAGGTTATTATCCCGCTTATGCGTCTCCATATGCGCCCTGACCGCGTACAGCGAGGCAAACGGTCGATTACACTCCGTACAGGTGAACGGCTTTATATGACTGTTCTTATGCCCCGCTAACTGAACGCCCGTTTTGAACGCTTTCGGGCAATACGGGCATTTATAATTCCGTTCCGTTGAGTGCGTTAATAAGTGGTGATTGTAAACGCTGTGGGCTTTAAACCGTTTCCCGCAGTGGTTGCATTGGTACGGTCGCGTCCCGGAATGCGTGCGCATGTGTAAGGTTAGACAGTAGCTTACGCGGAAAGCTTTTCCGCAGATTTCGCAGACGTGAGGTTTTTCGCCGGTGTGGATGCGTTCGTGTTTGACTTTTTCGTGGGGGCGCATGAAACGCCTGCCGCAGTATTGGCATTCGTACGGCCGGCTCTGGCAGAGGTGCTTGACGTGGTTCTGGAGGGACTCGTAGTTGAGGAATCCTTTTTTGCAGTACGAGCAGGTGAATTTTTTGCCGTTCGAGTGGACGCGCATGTGCATCTCTAGGTTGGTGTCCGTGTAGAATTTGCGGTTGCATATCTCGCAGTCGTAGTTCTTCTCGTCGGTGTGCGACTTCATGTGGACCTCTTCGTATTGTTTGTCGTACGATTTGTTGCACACCTGCGGAGAAAATAAGAATTTAGTTATTTATAACTTAGTAAAAGGTATAACTTTTAAAATCTAGACTTGTTAAGTTTACCAATGTTATGTAAATTGATATTTTTGATCTAAAACTTAATGTTTAAAAAAAATAATAATAATAAAAATCTGATGTGGCCAGGCACATGACTTTATCATACTATATATAAAATTAATAGTTTAGATGCATGAGATTCTAATTGATCGAGATCGGTTATGTCTGCATTAAAATAATACTAGTTAGCCAGGATTTGTCAGATTTTTTGATTCTATTGACAGTAGGTATTGTCAAAAGATCAGCGTTTGACGCTACCTACTGTCAGAATGAAAATATCTGTCAAATCCTGGCTAACTAGTTTTATATTAATGCAGACACCAATAATTTTACCAAAAAATATTATCTAGTTTAATTTATTATTTTGACGAAATTACAGAAATGGCGGCACATTTGCAAAATCGTTAAAAAATCCAGTTCCTTTAGACTCTTTTGAACAAAAACCTTTTCAGCTCTAAGTTTGGTCATGAAACTTCTAAATATGAAGTTACGTCCCAATAGCTTTAGTAGTTTCTCCGGAATCGTTGCCACAAAAACGGGTACGCACACACAGTGTTGCCAAATCCAACGGATGCTTATCCACTAGAACGCCTACCTTTTTCTACTAAAATTCCAGTAGATGTTCATTATTTCCACTAAAATTTTTTACTAGATTTTAATAGTGGACAAAAACTTCACGTTTCATTATTTAATAATTCAAAATATTTTTTTTTTATTAGAAATTTTAATATTTTAGTTGGTTTCTATACTTTCACTAGATTGAATTCAGCCGGGTACTTTGTATTATTTGCAATTTAGTTTGAATGCAAAAGCTTAAACGTTCAGGTATGACAGCCGATTGAAAATATTAATCGCATTTCTATTTAAACGCCACCGCAACTTGTAGACGTAGATGAAAATGTACTTAACCTTAAAGATTTTCATACAGGGTTACTCAAAATTACCGGTAAAAAAATTCAAATAAATTTGCAAACAATTTTTTTTTAGTTTTAAACAAGCTATCGTTTTAATATATTTTTAATATACTGGATGTTCATTTTATTCTGGCAATTTGGTGACGTTTCCTTTATCAAATAGAACAGCCTGTATATTTATATTTTTTTTATTCTAAGATTAATTCTAAGAATTTTTCATAGGAATAATTCTTTTTATAAAATGCTTAATTTTTGAGTTGTAAGCAATTAATCAAAATTAACGAAACGCCTAAATAATGTTTTGAGTTAAACGAGTTATCGTCCAAATAAAGTTTTAATATAAAAAAAAATAAATATATATACCGGTGGTCATTTTAACTTGAGACTCCTAAATATCTCGAGAAATATGCATGGTACGACAAAAGTGTCTTAAATAAACTTGTAGGACTCAAAGGGGGAAATGAGATGACGATATCAGTTTCATTGCAGATGGCGCTGCAATCGGTGAAAATGAGGCTAACTTAATTTTTTCAAATGGGAATACCCAAATTTTTTATCAAATTATGATTTTACGCTAAATAAGCTAACAATCTTTTGTCTGAAACTTTTTTCGTACGATTTTCCTACCAAACAACTCTTGGCGAAAAGGGGCATTAATAGAATGGCTTATGTCAAAAGGCGTAACCGTAGATTACAGTATGTTGAAAGTAGAACTTCTAGATATGGCAAAAAAGCATACAAGTGATAACCCAGTCAACTATGTAATCGATCAATTAGTGGAGGAAAGTGGTCGCAAAATCTTACGATTGCCTCCATATCACTGCGATTTAAACCCAATTGAATTAATTTGGGCTCAAGTTAAACATCATCTCGCCGCAAACAATAAAACATTTAAGTTGCCGGAGGTAAAAACTCTGCTTCTTGAGGGTTAGGAAGTTGCAAATGCGGAACGTTGGAAAGCTTGCATCAAACATGTAGTCAGCGAAGAAAACAAATTATATCAACTGGACAATATTGTTGAAGATATTATAGAAGAGTTTATTATAACAACCAATACAGGATCATCATCAGATTTGTGGTCTGATACTGAACCATCTACAAGCGAATGAAATAAGGAATTCCTATTTATCAAATCACAAACTTTTCGTGTTTTCTTTTACTTTTTTAAACAGCGATATAACGGAAGACGTGTGAGGACGCTTTGAGAACTGCTGTCGGACCAAATTGCTGCTCGTAGAGATATACGAGAATAAACAGTGATATTTTATTCCTTTTTTTGTGTCTTATTTCTTTGTTTGTTATTCTTTATTGATATCATTAAGTGTTTATTGTGTACTAATATTTAATAAAAGATAGCAGACTTAATACGTTTTAATATAACGCACTACATTACATAACGATGGCTAATTGACAAATCAGCGGTGCGAGCTATGGCACACCATTGTCGTGACATAACCTTTCAATTTGCCGCTATTGACAGCATATTGCTCCAGTGTAAATCGGGCTCAGTTTGCACCCCCCACTACTATGTTCTTATCGTGAATAGGGTATAGTACGTTCACATATAAAAAATTCACATACCTGACAGACAAACATAACTCGTACATTCCCTTTTTCCGCAGTATCCTCCCCCGACAACCCATAACTGACGGGGGCCTCGATCTCCTTCGTTTTGACAGGATCGTGCATCCTCCGATGCAACCGCAACGACTTAAAAGTCGGAAACTCCGTCGTACAAATCTCGCAAACGAACGGCCCCGAATGATCTGCGGCAGACTTCTCGTTCTTATGACTCTTCATATGCGCACTCAACGCACGCACCGTATAAAACGTAGCGTTACACTTGCTACATTTGTAGTCGTTAGCAAAACTCTTCGGATTACACTTGTGGTTATAATATTGCTCCAATTTGCAGAAGTTTAACGTGCAGGAATTGCACTGATGGATGCAGAGGATGTCTTTTTCGTCGATACCGGAGGTGTCGCCTTCGATTTTTGTCGCTTTGTTGTTCTCGAGGAAATATTTTTGGGTGATCGGCGGGACTTTTACCTTTTTGTCGTTTTCCGACCAGAATTTTTCTATTTGTACGACTTTTCGAGTGTAGACGCGACCGTCTTTGTCTAGGATGTCCTCTTGTTGTATGGTGTTTAGTAAATCCGATGGTGAGACATCCATGTTGTCTTCGTTCTCGTCTGTGTCTTCGTCTTGGTCTTTTTCTACGACTAGAAACGGTTTTGATTCTTCAATCGGTTGCTGTTGAGTTTCTTCGTCTGCCTGAGTTTATGTAGAAAGAAAAAAAAAACATGAGTAAAACTGTTTGTTAACTTTAGTACTAAACTAACATTTTTAACATTTTTTGGTATTTTTCGAATAATTCTTCGGGGTTTGGGAAAACTTAAGATTAAATTTATAGGACTTGTAGAGGACTTTCCAATGAAGAATTTGAGCTATTATACATATGGCTTTGACGTCCCCAACCCACCCCACAGTGCCCTGAAAGTATGCTTAAATAAAAAATGTACATTCTTCAGAAAATTTACCGTTCTAATCACTTCATTCTCTTTCTTCTCATAGAAATCATTACTGTAAGTCTAGTTGAACGTTTATAAACATTTGTCAGGTAATTTCCATTTGTTTAAACAAATTCCATTTGTTTAAATAATTCGCTTTTCTCGAAACTCAGTCGGACATCTGTTTTCTGAGTTCGAAATGGCAGTTTATTATCTTAGAGTGCCATTATTCATTAAACAAATTCTTCCTATTGTTTAAACTATCAATGATTATTAATTTTCAACTGTTGTTCTAATTATGGTAGAAGTCAGGTTTTTTGTGAAATTAACTTATAAATTTCATGTTCGAGGTATCTTGCCTATGTTATTAGCTAATAAACCCATATTTGTTTAAACAAATTCCATTTCTTTAAACAATTTTTTTGCAATTCTCCTAACATTAATTTTTTTGGTTTGGTCTGACCAACTGTTATTGTCAAGTGACATCATTTATATTTTGGGATAATTTCCATTGTTTAAATAATAAAATATTATTCAAATGCATTATGGTGATATACAGGTGGTATGTAAATTTTAAAATAAATTAAAAATTACAGCCACAACCTGGATATGAACCAGGGACCTGGAATTTTTTTAATGAATAATGCCACTCTAAGATAATAAACTGCCATTTCGAACTCAGAAAACAGAATTCAGACGGATTTGAGAAAAACGAATTATTTAAACACCTAAAAATTTGTTTAAACAAATGGAAATTAACTGACAAATGTTTATAGACATCCCACTAGACTTATAATAATGACTTCTATGAGAAAAAAAGAGAATGAAATAATTAGAAGGGTCAATTTTCTGAAGAATCTACATTTTTTCATTTAAGGGTAGTTTTCAGGGCACTGTGGGGGTGGGTTTGGGGGCATCAAATCCATATGTATGATAGATCAAATTCTTCCTTGGAAAGTCCTCTACAAGTCCTATAACTTTAGTCTTAAGTTTTCCCAAACCCCGAACAATTATTCGAAAAATACCAAAAATTGTCTTTTTCCCATGCTCTTTCTTATGTAAATTTGAGGCCTCGACAGGCACTATTAAGAATCAAAACTTCGAGAAAAAAAAATACGTGTCCACTTTTTTTGGATTTGGAAATGATTTGGGGGGATCGTTGCTTTCTAAATAAAAATAGCCAATTTGAACCACCCTAGTGTCTACACATATTAAACATTCTATTTGAATGAGATCGCTCATATCTGCATTACAACTAGTTTGCCAGGATTTGACAGATATTTTGATTATATTGACAGTATTGACACTGCTGTATAGTACGATAAAGTCATGTGCCTGGCCACATCAGATTTTTTTTATTTATTCATGCGTTGTCACCGGAAATCTCTCAACATGCAAAATTTCAACTCAATTGAAAATTGGGAAGTAGGTAAAATATTGATTACAAGATTTGAACGTAACAAACAAACAAAGTGAAGTTAGTATAAGCGGAGTAATAAGAAAGCGATAGCTCGTTTCGTTCAAAACAGGGATAAGTCACGATGACGTTCTTGCACGATGACGTTCTCACGATGATCTCGTTCTTGCACAAAATTAGTGAAGGGGACGAGTCAAAGAGGCTAATAACTTCGTTATTTATGGACTAATCCTCACGTACTTGCACTAAACGCTAACTTATACATTGTAAAAGCTCGTGGAATGTGCAATTTTGAAAAAAATTTGACATAAATAGTCTCTCCGAGTATAAACGCAGACATAACCTCATTCAATGCCCCAATCTCACAGATGTAGGCAACCAAATACCCAATAATTAATAACACTGGCTTACTAAAACAAATAATAATTCAATAATACCTCAACGTAAACCTCTTGTCCAACATGGAACTTCTCTAAATGTTCCTCGACCGATGTAAAGCTAATAGCGCAGCTAGAGCAATAAAAACATTCTTCCTGTGTGTCCTTCCCGTTTTCCTCAGCTTCGAGGTCTTCCTCGACTTCTATTTCCTCATGTTCTTCTTGAATTTCAACCTCTTCACCATCCTTCTCCTTATTTCCTTCGAAATCAGAACGTAACAACGCTTTCGCTAATATACTATGCGAATAATCTTCCGAATCATTATTCTGCTCGGGTTCCATCTTAATTTGAACGTGTTCCAACTGAATATCATCATTTTCAGGCTCATCTTCCCGATCACGGCACTCTCTACCAACATGTTCTGCCAATTCCAAAATCGTATCCAATCTTTTCGAACACACTGTACATTGCAAATTGTCATTGATGCTAAGCAAGTGGTATTTTAGGCTGCTAAACGAGTCGAATATCTCGTTGCAGCACAACGGGCAACGTATTTCTAATTCGCCCTCCATTTGTAATCTCCTTATCCGCCCAAAGGCGAGAAATCCCTGATAAAACCAATCGGCGAAAGTTCAAATTTGGTCCCGTTGCTAATATCCTTGGTGTGCGGCTGGCGGAATAACAAATAACTTCATACCAAACAGTACCGGCGAGGGAAAACTCACTAAACACTGAAGTTGGGCTCGAGAGGAAACGAAAAAGCGCACGTTATGAAGTTATGGCGTCATCTTCATGTCGCACTATCTCCATCTCACTTCACATCACGTACGAAACGACCAACAACGCCCTCGTGTAGTCGATTAACGTAACTAAGATAATGAGAGCGTGATTTTAGCGCAATTCTCAATAGTTATTGTTGAATTATCTAATGCATAGTTTGATTTTAAATCAAATAAGGTATATTAACTGATTTCCATAGGATTTTAGTTAGTTTTTAGTACATATTGGCTGTACAAACTGTCAAAAAAACGCCATCTCGCGGACTTCTCCACTAACACTAAAAATGTCATTTGATTCCCTATATACCAACCTCAAAGAAATAAAAACGAAATCCATCATTTATTTGAATTTGATAACAATAAGCATGTCCTAGTTGTTTAAAATACTCACTGAATTGAAAATTTTCCATAATAAACAGTGGCCGGTATGTCTCGCAGTGCTAGAAGTCGCCCAGCTTTGAGTGTGCGTAGCGGGCACGCATGATTCAATGACGACTTATGCGGTCGATTGGATTGATATCCATAGGAGCGAAGCGGCTGGCGGTCGGTAGTAAACAAAATTATCTTCAGTAAAATTATTTCGCTTAGATGTTAAAATGTCTTAAAACCTTGAAAATGATCTTTCTACATCGCAGCTAGTCACAGGCGCAAAAGAATAAGCCAATACTAAATTGGAATATTTTTGAGAAATTCCTTTATCCGTAAATGAATTCGTAGAGATTTGTTTTAAAATATTGAAATCCGGATTTCTATGTACTACCGCATAAATTTTTTTTTGTAATTTTTTACTGATTGGTGCTTCAATGCTTCGTAACCTTTCGTACAGGGATTCAATCCTTTGAAAACTGCTTGCAAGTTCAACATTTTGTTGTTCTAGAAACTTTATGGTTGGCAATACTTGCGCAAAATTTGTATCAATAAATTTTAATTGTTCATGCAAATGTTGTAATGATAGTACTTCTTTGCAGTCTTTAATACTAACTGCTTCATCAGGCAAATTTAAGACGAAGGGTTTGATGATATCAAAGTTTCTTGCATAAAAAATTGCCGCTTCTACCCATGTACCCCATCTCGTAATAACTGGTTGTGGTGGCAAAGGTAGATTAGGGCACTTTCCTTGTAGAGACAATCTGGAAGGAGCTTTCAATAAAAATTTTTTTGCATGTGCTTATTAGCGTATTCACGTCTGGAAATTCTTCCCGAATAAATTTACAAATTATAATATATATATATTATAATATTATATATTATATGAATAGCGTGTGCAAAACATGTCAAATGAAGAATATTTGAAAAATGTTATTGAGGCAATTTTCCAACTTTTAACATAATCGCAGCAGCGTCAGAAACAAACAGTAATACTTTGGTAGCGTCTGTGATTCCTACTTTTTTTATGGCGTCATTTACTATTGTACATATCTCTTTAGCTTTGACGGTACAGCGAAACTGAGTAGATATTAAATAGGGTTTATATAAGTCTTGCGGGTCCAACAATCCGACAACGACGTTGACCACACATCTACCCTTCATATCCGTAGTTTCATCTGCAGAAATCCAAATACATTTATCGGATAGTTTTGACTTTATTGTAGAAATTGTTTCGTCATATTGCCCTTGTACGTAATATTTTCTAATTTTGGATTCATCGGGTAAGTCTCGTCCAGTATACTTCTTGATAATTTTTTTAAAAACGGGATTATTAATTTTTGTGAAAGGTATATTAGCAGAAATAAATGTTTAACATAAATCATCAAGAAAGTTTTTAGTTGACGTTCCTGATACATTTTCCATGTGTTTTTTTGTTTTTACATGAGCCCGAAGACATTGTTTATTACGAATAATTAAATTTCGTGAGCAGAAATTGCAAACCACTTCCCCTTTCTTAACGAACGTGAAAGTATTTCCAAACTCAGCTAGCAAACGATTCATGGCAAGATTTTCAAACTAAGTACAACTATAAAATAAAAAAGAATAATTCAACTCTAAGTATAAAACAGAAGAACAAATTCGAAATGGAAAATAAAAACAGATATTCACACAAAATTTCAAGAAACAACACAATTGAAAGAAACTGCTCAAATTATCTATCGACGAAGCGGAAATTTAAACAAGGCAAGCGACTGTACTCGATCAACACCAAAGCAGGTGTACTGGTATGTAACACCACATGAGCCGAAGCCAGACCGGCTAGCCGCTCGCGTCCCCACCAGCATGTGTCCCATGCACGACACTGGAAAATATACATTTTTGTCCGGCCACTGATAATAAACCTGCAAAAAACACGCGTTTGAAGCATAACCACTCTTTCTGAAGTCACTTTTTAACATCGTTTTGTATAATACTCACCGTGAAATATTCAAAAATTAGCTTCAAAACTTATTCAATAAGGTTCACACACTCAGAAAAAAATCCAAGCTAAAGCATTTTCGCACCAAATGGTTTATTTTAAGCTGATTTAGAAAGCGAGAAATACATGATCTCTTATGGCGCTTTTGCTTTGTTTGCCCCCCAACGAAACTAAAGAGAGATGAAGTATGTCACGCCGTCTCTGTTTCTGTCAAACGTGGAAATGATGGATTCAAATTTTACAAATCAACTTTATTTATCACAAATAAATAATATTAAACAACAAATTAATCATTATGCTCATGTTGGGCTTCAGACTCTCTCCAGTTGCTCTGAATCGTATCAACAATCCACTTACACAATCTAGACTTCGTAAAATAATAAACACTGCAAATTACAATAAATGCCCAAGATAACCCCAAAAAAATATCGGTCTCTTTCGCGGGAACACTCGATATAGGCCCTGCAAAATCAGCTGAAGTCACAAACGATTTCTCAGCGGGATTTAACCGCGTATGCTTCGAAATAAACTTAATAAACATATCTAAATTATAATCGGAATAATTAAACTTTGCGACACCTCGGCCGCTGTGAAATAACAAAACTGACGGAACGCCGACAATTCCGTTTTGCGTGTTAAACAAATGATACATCATAGCGTTAATGGCGACCATTTTTATATCGGGAAACGCTCTTGGCAAGGCGTTGAAATGCGGGGCTGCCATACTTGAAAACGGACAATATTTCGAATAGAAAAGTACGACAACGCAGTTTCCCGGGGTTTCCCTGCTTGTTACGTTTGTATCCGGTAATAAAAGCTTTAGTAGTTCTGTATCGTTGACCAATTGGACTTCAGAACTGCCAAAATTTGGGGTGCAAGTTACGTATTTTTGCGTCGAGTTAGTTTGTGAGGTTACGTTTGTGTCCGTGGAGTTTTCAACTGATACGTCGGTTACATTTAGGTAGCTGGGGAGGAGTTCTTTCTCTTGAGCTTCTTCGGTTGTCGCTTCATTGTTTACGGGGACTATGGGAATATTGTCGACAAATATGGGATCGGTATCCTCCGCAATGCATGTTTTAACTAAAAAATATAAAATATACGGAGTTTGAGGTGTTCCAGTTTATATAATGTTCAATATCTCACTTGATAAACAAAATAAAAGTATTAGTATACATCTCAAAGGAAGCATTTTCGGTTGGACTTGTACATAACCTAAAAACTTGTTTTTGAGCTGTCAAAAGTTAAGGACAGGGTTGGCTTCGGGTAAATTTTTAACTGTAGAATTTATATTTCTGCGGTGCTCTCATGCTTTCTACAATGATTTTCTTTTGAGGTTTTTTTGTTAACAAATATTCACTCACTTCAACAACTCTAAAACTACTGAACAGAAAAGATTGAAATAAAGTATCTGAATCATTTCTACACAAGTTGTATGACTGTCAAAATTCTTTGCCTCTCGGTGTAAACATGAGCGCGAGAGAAGTGAAAAAAGTACCCGATTTTTGCAGTACCACTTACCACAAAAATTTCAGTTTTTGTTCAGGTTGCATCTAGGGTCTCTTCTATAGATTGGCGTTTTTGTTTTCTTCAGTTATTATGTAATAAAGGTTGCGAACAAGATTTTTATGGAAGCCGATATCTCATGAACGAATGTTAGCAAGACAACGCAGTTAGCATGCAAATAATCGTTATTTACTGCGATACATAACCCTTGAATTTAATACCATTCCGACTATTTGTTAATTTTTAAGACCGAAATAAACATGAACAATATTTTGGGCAGTTCGGCTTCCCTCGCTTGTGGGTTTTGGTGCGAGGCAGTCGAACGAGATGCGAAGGTTTGACGCGATCAGTGAGTCCGTGTTTGTAAAATATTGTTGGGTATAATTAATTGTACATCTAAATACATTATTGATATTTAACTCGCACTACTATTAAAAATTCCGAAATTAAATTGTTTTGATCGTATCGTACTAATAGTAAATAATCGTCCACTGTCCCAGCTACGTTTCCATTTACCGTTACGATTGACGTAGTGCGCGCTGCACGAAATTTATATCATTCATATTAAATCGCTTTAAAAATTACTTAAAATCCGCTTCCATGAAAATCTAGTTCGCAACCTTTATTACACAAAAACTGAAGAAAACAAAAACGCCAATCTTTAGAAGAGGCTCTAAATGCAACTCGAACAAAAGTTGAAAATTTTATGTAGAAATGGGGTCACATATAGCTGTAAATGTGACCCGCTCGGAAGAAAGGGGTCTTACTGCTAAATTCAAGTTTTCGAGATACACGTGTTTAAAAAGTACAGCGTTTCCCGGCGTTCAGCCTAGTGTTTGAAGGCTCATAACTCTGAAACTACTTATCAAAAAGAAATGAAATAAAGTTTGTTATGTTCCTTAGTAATTTCTATATAAAGTGTATGAATTTCAACATATTCTCTCTCTCGGTGTAAGCGTGAGCGCGAGAGAAGTGAAAAAAGGTACCCGGTTTTTGCAGTTGTAATTCTTTTAAATTCGGACTCACCATTCCGATTTTCTTTTCTTAAAAACCGCTTACCCGAAAATGTTCGAATTTTCATGGGTTAAAATATAGAATCTCATCTACAGATTGGCCTTTTTTAAGTTTTACGATTACGTAAAACTTAAAGGGTGTGAACAAGTTTGCAAAAATCTGGTACGGTTTTTTAAATTTCCTCGCTATCAATATTATTCCTACTAAATTTTGATAGCTATACATGTTATACAGAAATGATATATGGAATAATTACGCAATTAATCTCATTTTGTTCATTAAAGCATTTTAGTGAGAATAGAGTCTATGTCTTGATTCACTATTCATATGTACAGCGGGCGGTTGTTAGTCAAGCCAAGCGCTGGCTGCACACGTGTGCACCGGCTGTTTATTTTGCACAAATTATAAGATTTCAGCATACCTCAAAATCTATTATTTATTCATAAGACCTTTTTCTTCTAACGGCACAGTTTATGTTTTCGCAAAAGTATTTTCAGTATTAAGCCATGCCGCGCCGCTCTGTGGAAATTTCGACAATTGCGGTAACAAACAGGAAAACCTGTTGTTTCCAAAACTAGTATTCTGAAAATCTACTATTGTGTAAAGACTCACGTGGTGTAAGTCAATTCTACAAAAATATGTTTAGAATTATGGATGAGTTTGATGTAGACTCTATTTTTTACTCGTCCCAAAAAAACAACGATCCTTGGATAGTTGAATCTCCCAGTAGCGATAAGGATAATATAGTAATGTACAGTCGTTTCAAGCTGAACCGCCAAAACAATCTACTTCCGGTCGAAGTGAGTAACTAGAAAATCTTATTTGTTGTCAAAGTCGACTACAAGAAACATCTTACATGTTTCAATGTATTCCAATATGTCAGAAAATATTTTTCTTTTTACATCACCTAACACTGAAACGCTATATGAGCATCACAGCTCATTTTGATCAGTTTAGATTAGTGCCACTTCGACCGTTAGTAACAAACCCTAAGAAGGCAGACGATTTCATAAAAAAAGCCACAGAAAGTGCTTCCCGAAAAATGACGCTATCAAGGAAACAAAATACAAATGCAAGATTTATTCATAGTATAAAAAATAATTCCATTCTGTACTATTACAATAAGCAATACTTTTTTATATTACATCATTGTTTTCACAGCTATGTCTTTCATTTCAACTGTATGTTATATATAGTTAATAAATAATAGCATAATTTATCCGGATTTCAGTAATACAATAATATAAGCCAAATACTTGAGGGAATATATCGAGGGAGTTGTATATTACTTCTATTAGTTCGTATTTTCTTGTTTTACTTGTTTTCGGCAATAAATATTTTGTCAGATTATTTTTTTAAACTAATGAAAAAATATCAAAATTTCTATTAGAAAACAAAAATAAGTATTTATCTTTATTGTGGTGTATTGCTTTTGAATTTCTAATATCAAATAGCTTGGTAATCGCCGGGAAAGCTTACTTGTTTTGCGTGTAAAATGCAAGCGCACGATTCCTTCCGCGAAAAAGTAGTTCCGTTCATCGCCCCGTAACTTCGTCAAATTTCATCCGATTAAGAGGAATCACTAGAGGTAGTAGCGTACTACAAAACAACACTACATAAAACCAAACATCCTGAGCTTAATTGTGTGTTAATAATCACGTATAATACATTAAATTATAGATAAAGGTGTATTACACCGGGCACGAATGCCACTTTTTTTCATTTGCGTTGTTGTTTTGTTTTTTACCCTTGCTAAAGAAGCCAATAATTGGTAATTTTTATTATTTTTTTTCCTAATCCGAACCAAACATCAAAAAAGCAATATTACAACATTTTCTATTGAGCATTCATGAACTTGTGTAAAAAAAATGACAACAAAATATGATTGTTGTAATGATTTAACCGTTGGTTTTTTGAACATGTGAATGAGACGAGAATAACATATTTTATAGTCGTACGGTGCAGCCATCTGTTGGATAAACACCACATCATTTTCTTCGACCAATCAAATTCAAATGGTACAGTCTGAAGCAGCGGCATGAATACGTAGCCAGGGGAATCAATAAATATTGAGCAATTTCGGCCTAACAAAAATATTGATCGCATGTTGACACGGGAGGTGTAGCGGCGCCGCGCCCGGCAAACGAAAGCCATACGAAAAATAAATTTTACCGTGCTGGTGCTACGTAGATAGCAACGACTCGCTTATAAATTAGGACAGCATGTTCTTGCGGAAGTGTATGTGATCAACATGAATTGTTGAATTTCGACCAAAATAGGCTAGAAACCGAATACGAGAAATAATTTTTTGCCGTCCTGATGGACTCTACGCAGACAGCAAAGAGCGAGTTATAAATTAGGAGCGCATGTTCCCGCGAGGGCTTATAGTGCAGTCCCCGTACGACACACGGAACGAAGAATAGTCAACAACCGCATTACCTACTTACAATGTTACAACTACTAAATAATTAATAGGAGTTAAATAAATTATTACTAAGGATATACAAGTAATTTAATTTTTAATCAGTCATTTATTTTTCGTCATAGAATTTCAAATATATTGGTATTTAGATTTAGAAAATAATATTAATACCAAACACTTGTCGCTTGGCAATGCATTCAGGGCAATCGCAATCTATGTAGGATGGTTGGCTTGAGTTCTACTTGTTGTACAACAGACGTAGAACAGACGTAGAAATATGGGCAAATTAAAAAATCAGCTGCCTTTATGTGGCCCGCGTTCTAGGAAAACTAATAACTTGCGAGAGTACCTGCGGTAAGTGTATATGTAGATATTATACGTGTAGTGTAATTCTTCGCTAATTAACTTCGCTAGTTAATTTGGGCAATACTCTCTTATAGGCGTAAGCGTGCCGGATTACCATATATGGCAAAAAACTTTTATAAAGGTGTAAAATATTTGAAGATGTATCTATATAATATATAATAAATGACTTATACATACACATAAACCTGCCTGTTTTATCGAAATCGCTATTTTTTTTTCATATCTACAATTGAAATTGAAGTACGTATACTACCAAGTCTATACATAGCAATAATAATTTTGAGTAAAATTTCAAAATACAGTATCCAACTGTATCTAGAATTAAAATAGGAATATTATATTTACTAACACCTACTTGCGTCACCCGATAAAAATTTGAATTTTTATATGAGTTGTGTTTTACCTGAAAGTATCGATCTCTGCTAAGTACGAACGAGACATTCGCGATTATTGATGCACAAAGAAAACGTTAAATGGATTTAAATAAGTATCTGAGTACGAATGCTTTCACGGCCAGAGTCATTTAAATTTAGATGATAAATAGTTACCGGTTTATGCCGTGAGTAAAAATTCATAATTACTGTCTTCGCGAACCATGCTGTTCGCTTCTTCGGAGCTAACTGATAATTAGTTACTAATTCTAATAATAAATGTAAAGCAATAAATGATTTATGTAAGAAAAGCTGTCTGTTTTACCAAAACTACAATATTTTTCAACATACAAAAGGTAAAATGTTCAACCATAGTTAGTAGTAAAATAGGAATGTTATAATAAAGCAATTAATTAATTTGTATCACTGTATTGTTTTGTGGAATTGTATTTGTATTTATAATATCCAAGAAAAGCATTTCAGAACATGCGATAGTCACATACACAAAATTATTAGGAAACGGTTCGGCGCCAGTCGACACCGCACGGCCCCTTTGATCTTCGCCGCCAAAGAACGATACCCCGTTCCCCTCATCTAATCAGTGCGTTGCTTGCATTTTCTGCGTACAGTGGGCGTGGCTTGTTCCCTCCTCTCGCGCCTCAGTTTCGTCGAACTTTTGAGGCCGGTGACTAACATTTACTCTTAATGTATAAGATTCCAGCATTCTGAATCTGCCAAAACCCCAAAATCGATAATTTAGCAGTATAAGACCCTTTTCTTCGGAGCCGGTCACAAATATTAAATAAAACACTACAGGAATGCGATAAAAACATCTATTAAACATTTTAACATCATAACAACAATTCCGCTGGCATTTCTTCATCTTTCAAACCAGCAATGACATTCTTAACCGTCAGCATAGCCATAGTTTTCCTAGTCTGTAAAGAAGCACTTCCGATATGTGGCAAAACAACGCAGTTTTTCAACTGTAACAACCTGCTATCCAATGGCAACGGTTCAGGCGTAGTAACATCCAAACCAGCAGCCCAAATCGTCTTATTTTCTAAAGCCCTTATCAATGCATCTTGATCTACAATACCACCGCGACTAGTATTAATAAAAACAGCATTCTTCTTCATCATCTTAAAAGTTTTATCGTTAAACATCTTCTCGGTATCAGGCGTTAAAGCTACAGTAACAATAACGAAATCGCTCGCTTCTAATAAATCTTGCAAACCAACGCGTTCTGCGCCAATTTTGTGAGCTATTTCATCCCTTCCGCAACGATTTTGGTACAAAATTCGACAGACGTTGAACGGTTTCAACATACGAGCTACAGCTTGGCCGATCCTACCGAACCCTACGATACCGACGGTCGAATCTGCCAAACCAGGTCCGCACATCCAAAATGGCGACCAAGATGCCCAACCGCCATTTTTAGCTTCCTCGCTGGATTCTAGTAACCTTCGACTGGTTGCAAGGAGCAACGCAACCGTTAACTCCGCAGTGGCGTCCGTTAGAACCCCCGGGGTATACCCCACCCGTATTTTTCGCTTTTTTAACTCCTCTACGTCTAAATGGTCATACCCCACAGACATAGTACCCAAAACTTTTAAATTATTCCCTTTATCTAAGACTTCTTTATCGATTTTATCAGTCAAGAGACAAAAGAGCGCTTCTTTATCGGCTATGTTCGCGAGGAGTTCGTCTCTAGGGACTGGGCCCGGTCCTGTCCACGTGGTAACGTCACAACTGTCAAAATTTGTTGGTTAGATTCTTGTTTTTTAGTGATTTCTCGAGTGTTTAGAATCAAGGATCGGTACTTACATTTCTTTTAGGACTTCTAGAGCTTCTTCGTTGATTTCTCTGGTTAAATATACTTTTGGTTTGGTCATTGTTGAATAATATGTGGTCGCTCGACTAGCTAGAGTTGTCGCGGTTAAGCTATTGATTGGTTGGTGGATTTGTTGCATCTGCTTGAACAAATGAGGCACGATTCGCGGCAATTGTTTCAATAGGAACATGGCGTGTTGTTTTTGTTTTTGTAGATTGTTTGTATGGACTTTGGTGGAACGCCATCTGTTATTTGGTTAGTGAAGTACGATTTTGAGAGCAAAGGTGAAATGAAATGGTAAATAGTTTTTCGGGTTTTATCGCAAAACGGTCAGGATTTTGTAATTTTTCCACCTATACAAAAATAATGCCTATAAAATTCTGCACAAAAAAGTTATTTACCACTTTTTCTTGAATACAGGGGTTCTCAAATTATCACCACCCCAACATAGGGGCATTTGTTTTGCTAATTTTAGCCCGCTATCGCGGGGATTAGTTTGAGTTCTCAAAAAGAGTTGGAGAAATGTTTTTGTTGATTATTTATTTTCTGATTTATTTCTCTTCAACCACTTACCACAAAAATTTCAGTTTTTATTCAGGTTGCATCTAGGTCTCTTCTATAGATTGGCGTTTTTATTTTCTTCAGTTTTTATGTAATAAAGGTTGCGAACAAGATTTTGATGGAAGCGGATATCTCAGGAACGAATATAAGCAGGACAACGCAGTTAGCATGCAAATAATCCTTATTTCCTGCGACACATATCCCTTGAATTTAAAAGCATTTCGACTATTTGTTAATTTTTAAGACCGAAATAAACATGAACAATATTTTGCGCAGTTCGGCTTCCCTCGCTTGTGGGTTTTGGTGCGAGGCAGTGTTTGTAAAGTATTGTTGGGTATAATTAATTGTACATCTAAATTCATTATTTATATTTAAGAGTAAATGTTAGTCACCGGCCTCAAAAGTTCGACGAAACTGAGGCGCGAGAGGAGGGAACAAGCCGCGCCCACTGTACACTCCGCAGAAAATGCAAGCAACGCACTGATTAGATGAGGGGAACGGTGGTATCGTTCTTTGGCGGCGAAGATCAAAGGGGCCATGCGGTGTCGACTGGCGCCGAACCGTTTCCTAATAATTTTGTGTATGTGACTATCGCATGTTCTGAAATGCTTTTCTTGTATATTTTACATACAAGTACAATTCCACAAAACAATACAAGATACAAATTAATTAATTGCTTTATTATAACATTCCTATTTTACTACTAACTATGGTTGAATATTTTACCTTTTGTATGTTGAAAAAAATTGTAGTTTTGGTAAAACAGACAGCTCTTCTTACATAAATCATTTATTGCTTTAAATTTATTATTAGAATTAGTAACTAATTATCAGTTAGCTCCGAAGAAGCGAACAGCATGGTTCGCGAAGACAGTAATTATGAATTTTTACTCACGGCATAAACCGGTAACTATTTATCATATAAATTTAAATGACTCTGGCCGTGAAAGCATTCGTACTCAGATACTTATTTAAATTCATTTAACGTTTTCTTTGTGCATCAATAATCTCGAATGTCTCGTTCGTACTTAGCAGAGATCGATACTTTCAGGTAAAACACACCTCATATAAAAATTCAACTTTTTATCGGCTGACGCAAGTAGGTGTTAGTAAATATAATATTCCTATTTTAATTCTAGATACAGTTAGATACTGCATTTTGAAATTTTACTCAAAATTATTATTGCTATGTATAGACTTGGTAGTATACGTACTTCAATTTCAATTGTAGGTATGAGAAAAAATAGCGATTTCGATAAAACAGGCAGCTTTATGTATATGTATAAGTCATTTATTATATATTATATAGATACATGTTCAAATATTTTACACCTTTATAAAAGTTTTTTGCCATATATGGTAATCCGGCACGCTTACGCCTATAAGAGAGTATTGTCCAAATTAACTAGCGAAGTTAATTAGCGAAGAATTACACTACACGTATAATATCTACATATACACTTAGCGCAGGTACTCTCGCAAGTTATTAGTTTTCTTAGAACGCGGGCCACATAAAGGCAGCTGATTTTTTAATTTGCCCATATTTCTAGCGTCTGTTCTACGTCTGTTGTACAACAAGTCGAACTAAAGCCAACCATCCTACATTGATTGCGATTGCCCTGAATGCATTGCCATTGGTATTAATATTATTTTCTAAATCTAAATACCAATATATTTGAAATTCTATGACGAAAAAAAAAATGACTAAATAAATGATTAAAAATTAAATTACTTGTATTTCCTTAGTAATAATTTATTTAACTCCTATTAATTATTTAGTAGTTGTAACATTGTAAGTAGGTATTGCGGTTGTTGATTATTCTTCGTTCCGTGTGTCATACGGGGACTGCACTATAAACCCTCGCGAGAACATGCGCTCCTAATTTATAACTCGCTCTTTGCTGTCTGCGTAGAGTCCATCAGGACGGCAAAAAATTGTTTCTCGTATTCGGTTTCTATAGCCTATTTTGGTCGAAATTCAACAATTCATGTTGATCACATACACTTCCGCAAGAACATGCTGTCCTAATTTATAAGCGAGTCGTTGCTATCTACGTAGCACCAGCACGGTAAAATTTATTTTTCGTATGGCTTTCGTTTGCCGGGCGCGGCGCCGCTACACCTCCCGTGTCAACATGCGATCAATATTTTTGTTAGGCCGAAATTGCTCAATATTTGTGATTCCCCTGGCTACGTATTCATGCTGCTGCTTCAGACTGTACCATTTGAAGTTGATTGGTCAAAGAAAATGATGTGGTGTTTATCCAACAGATGGCTGCACCGTACGACTATAAAATATGTTATTCTCGTCTCATTCACATGTTCAAAAAACCAACGGTTAAATCATTACAACATTCATATTTTGTTGTCATTTTTTTTACACAAGTTCATGAAGGCTCAATACAAAATGTTGTAATTTTGCTTTTTTGATGTTTGGTTCGGATTAGGAAAAAAAATAACAAAAATTACCAATTATTGGCTTCTTTAGCAAGGGTAAAATCAAAACAACAACGCAAATGAAAAAAAAGTGGCATTCGTACCCGGTGTAATACATCTTTATCTATAATTTAATGTATTACACGTGATTATTAACACACAATTAAGCTCAGGATGTTTGGTTTTATGTAGTGTTGTTTTGTAGTACGCTACTACCTCTAGTGATTCCTCTTAATTGTACATCTAAATTCATTATTTATATTTAACTCGCATTTCTATTCAAAATTCCGAAATTAAATTGTTCTGATCGTATCGTACTAACAGTAAATAATCTTCCACTGTCCCAGCTACGTTTCCATGGATGATGTTCAGCTACGCTGTTTCCTTGTGCTGCTGTTATTTTATTATGACTTCGTAGTTTATTTTAAATATACAGTGGTTGTTATTTTGTTACAGGATGACCACCAGTAGTACGCGATGGTCAGATGACCGTTTAATGTTGGAAGCAGCCAAAGATGGTCAAGCAAGAAGGCCAATTGAAGAAGAGGCGGACATAGGGAAGGAGGAACTAGACGTATGGAAGACTTCAACACAACACAGAGGAAGCTTCTAGGAATGACAAGAAGACAGGAAGACGTCCAAAGGTAGGTTCAAGGAGATGACTACCATCGATGGAGGCGATGAAGACGGTATAAGGTAGGATTTTAAAGATCCTATATCTGCGGTTTTGTCGGTTTCTAGAGAGTCTCGTTTGAGTTCTCTTGGTTACAGTAACAAATCTGATGTGGCCAGACACATGACTTTATCATAATATATATACAGGGTTAGCCAAAATTACCGGAACACCCAAATAATTCTACAACGGTAAAAAATTTCAGAAAAAAATCAAACAAAAGTTTTTAGACTTTAACAATCCATCGTTCAAATATATTTTGAATATACAGGGTGTTCATTTTATTATAGAAATCGCGTAAATTTTCTTTTTCAAATGGAACAGCCTGTATCTTTTTACATTTTATAATTTTAGGACTAATTCTGGACATTGTTTATTAAAATAATTTTTTTATAAAATGCATCATCTTTGAGTTTTAAGCAATTAATTAAAATTAGTCAAAATTACCGGAACACCCAAATAATTCTCCATCGGTAAAAAGTTTCAAAAAACATTCAAACAAAAGTTTTTAACATTAAACAAGCTATCATTAAAATATATTTTTAATATACAGGCTGTTCATTTTTTATGCAAATTTGGTTAAGTTTTTTTTTTCAAATGGAATACCCTGTATATTTTTACATTTTATAATTCTAAGACTAATTCTAATAATTTTTTATTGGAATAATTTGTTTATAAATTTCATAATTTTTTAGTTATAAGCAATTAGATGAAGTAATACCTCATCTCCTAGTTATATTCAACGAAGATCTGAATAATATTTGGTTTCAACAAGATGGTGCACCGCCGCATTACGATGTCCAAGTTCGGAATTATTTAAATTCAATTTTCCCGCAGAGGTGGATTGGAAGGAGAGGATCCATTGAATGGCCACCTAGGTCGCCGGATTTACAAATACTGGATTTTTCTATTTGGGGCCACCTAAAGTCCAAGGTTTACACCAATAGGCCGCAAAATATTGATGCGTTGAAGCAGAGGATAGTGGACGAAGTTCAGAGTATTACTGTGGATGATTTAGACAACTGTTAACGGGAATTTGTTGATAGGTTTAGGCATTGTCAAGCCGCTCAGAGATGGCAGTTTGAAAATTTAATTTAATTGTTTTGTTATTTTTTCTTCACATTGTTATTATTTATCCGTTCGGCTAAAATAAATATTTTGGACTTTTTATTAATTGCTGATAATTAAAAAATGAATCTATTTATAAAAACCTACTTGAAAAAAATGCTTAGAATTAAAAAATAAAAATGTACAGGGCGTTTAATGAGAAAAAGGAAAAGTTTTCCATACTTCCATAATAAAATAAACACCCTGTATATTAAAAATATATTTGAACGATAGCTTGTTTAAAGTAAAAAACTTTTGTTTAAATGGTTTTTGAAATTTTTTTACCGATGAAGAATTATTTGGGTGTTGCGGTAATTTTGACTAATTTTAATTAATTGCTTAAAATTCAAAAATGATGCATTTTATAAAAAAATTATTTTAATAAATAATGTCCAGAATTAGTCCTAAAATTATAATATGTAAAAAGATACAGGGTGTTCCATTTGAAAAAAGAAAATTACGCGATTTCTATAATAAAATGAACACCCTGTATATTCAAAATATATTCGAACGATGGATTGTTTAAAGTCTAAAAGCATTTGTTTGAATTTTTTTTTGAAATTTTTTACCGTTGTAGAATTATTTGGGTGTTGCGGTAATTTTGACTAATTTTAATTAATTGCTTAAAATTAAAAAATGATGCATTTTATAAAAAAATTATTTTAATAAACAATGTCCAGAATTAGTCCTAAAATTATAATATGTAAAAAGATACAGGGTGTTCCATTTGAAAAAAGAAAATTACGCGATTTCTATAATAAAATGAACACCCTGTATATTCAAAATATATTCGAACGATGGATTGTTTAAAGTCTAAAAGCATTTGTTTGAATTTTTTTTTGAAATTTTTTACCGTTGTAGAATTATTTGGGTGTTGCGGTAATTTTGACTAATTTTAATTAATTGCTTAAAATTAAAAAATGATGCATTTTATAAAAAAATTATTTTAATAAACAATGTCCAGAATTAGTCCTAAAATTATAATATGTAAAAAGATACAGGGTGTTCCATTTGAAAAAAGAAAATTACGCGATTTCTATAATAAAATGAACACCCTGTATATTCAAAATATATTCGAACGATGGATTGTTTAAAGTCTAAAAGCATTTGTTTGAATTTTTTTTTGAAATTTTTTACCGTTGTAGAATTATTTGGGTGTTGCGGTAATTTTGACTAATTTTAATTAATTGCTTAAAATTAAAAAATGATGCATTTTATAAAAAAATTATTTTAATAAACAATGTCCAGAATTAGTCCTAAAATTATAATATGTAAAAAGATACAGGGTGTTCCATTTGAAAAAAAAATTAGGCGATTTCTATAATAAAATAAACACCCTGTATATTCAAAATATATTTGAACGATGGATTGTTTAAAGTCTAAAAGCTTTTGTTTGAATTTTTTTTTGAAATTTTTTACCGTTGTAGAATTATTTGGGTGTTCCGGTAATTTTGGCTAACCCTGTATATAAAATTAATGGTTTAGCTGCATGAGATTCTATTTGATCGAGATCGATCGTGACTGCATTAAAATAAAATTAGTTAGCCAGGAGTTGACCGATATATCGATTCTATTGACAGTAGTTATTGTACAAACATCAGCGTTTGACACTACCTACTGTCATTAGAATCAAAGTATCTGTCAAATCCTGGCTACTAGATTTATATTAATCCAGACACGACCGATCTCAATCAAATACAATTTGCTCATGCAGCTAAACTATTAATTTGATCAAAAAATGTCATAGATATAAATTATGCAAAAGATCCTCTACTTTAATTTATTACTTAACTATTTTGACGAAATTACAGAAGTGGCGGCTCATTTGTAAAATCCTTGAAAAAGGCTTAGAAGCAACATCCAGTTCTTTTGGACCCTTTTGTTTCCTCTAAGCATTTTTCAAGGATTTTGCAAATGAGCCGCTAATTCTGTAATTGCGTCAAAATAATTAAATAATAAATTAAAAGTAAAGGAATCCTTATTAGCTGTGATACATATCCCCTGGAATTTAATAGCATTCTGACTATTTGTTAATTTTTAAGATTGAAATAAACATCAACAATATTTTGCGCAGTTCGGCTTCCCTCGCTTGTGGGTTTTGGTGCAAGGCAGTCGAACGAGATGCGAAGTTTTGACGCGATCAGTGAATCCGTTTGAACCCGTATTTGTAAAATATTGTTGGGTATAATTAATTGTACATCTAAATTCATCATTTATATTTAACTCGCACTACTATTCAAAATTCCGAAATTAAATTATTCTGATCGTATCGTACTAATAGTAAATAATCTTCCACTGTCCCAGCTACGTTTCCATTTACCGTTACGATTGACGTAGTGCGTGCTGCACGAAATTTATATCATTCATATTAAATCGCTTTAAAAATTACATACTTAAAAATAATTATTATGCAATAGGGTATTTGACTGTATTCAAAATATGGCTTGTATTATAGTCATCGTAATAGATTACAGTTTAAGAAAATTATTTGTTATTACTATAAAAAAAATATGCTTTATTTCTATTAAAAACCAAACAAAATTGAATTTTTTTCACGTCATATCACGTGATTGAAAACGCTCTGTAATTGGCTCAGTCTCCAGTGGCGTCATTCGTTAGTACGCTTAGAGCGCGTTCGGTTTGTCAGGGTAGGGTATGGGGAGAGCAATGCTCAGATAACCTGGGTCGGCTGTCTCTCTTATATGCAGATAAACGCCGTATGACGTTAGTCCGCCTATTATGCTGCGCGTCACTCTCACCGTACAATACCGGGTTATCCGAACGCGCTCTTATGCTTCTCCCGTTTGAATTTAATAGCACTAGAGTGTCATGTAAGCATAACCTTGTAGGTTAGGATAGCCCTAACCTTAAGCTGTCAGATCAGATAATACCTGGTTCGAAAATACGATAGATAACTTATTCTAGTCAGTTTTACTTATGTCGAAGTAATCTTCACAACAAAAAACACTTGTAGTGGCCGCTATTTATTTTATTTGGATTTCTACGAGCCAACCACTTTCTTCGCAGTTTCAAATCTTGCGGAACAGTTTTTTGTGATTCCATTTTTAACAATGGAAAAAATGGAAAGACGAACATTAATTTAAAAGTACAAACATTGGGGACCTTTTTCATTTCTCTTGGCAGTTCGGGCGATCCTCTCGTGCGGGGTCACATATAATAATAGAGTTAAATGAAAGTATGGAAATAAAATAAAAGATAAGACGAAATTAAATTTTCTTGATTTACAATTTATTTCATTCACGTTCAACAAGTACGATAGATAACATAAGATATAATTCCTACCATAAACCATTTTTTATTTAAAGACGTACTCAAGACGCATGCCATAAATTCGCTTTAGTTTCTTTGATTCATAAAGGCTGATTCACACTTCAAACATCCAAACTTTGGCCACGAAAGAAAGTAGCGCCAAATTGACAATATAAAGGACTCCGTAAGTTTTCTCTAGTAATAGATTGTTCTAAAATGAAAAGGATATGGTTATATTTTTATACAGGGTAAGTCGATTGACCTTGTATTTTAGATTTCTTTCTAAAAAGGCAGAATTATAAAAAAATTAAACGGGTGACTAGGAATTAATTTAGTTAACGAAATGAATTATTAAATATCGCTAAGGAAATTATATAAATTAAACCCTACTAATTGAAATTTTTAAAACGTCTTTAGGTCAATTTGACTAGAAATTTAGTTTTAAAAGGTTTAAAAAAATACTTTTTTGTACATATAACTGTAAAACTGTCTACTGTGTAATTCTAACCTATAAAAATAATTCCGTGGTTTGTCGCAGAAACATCCAATCAGCAGGGCTCAAAACATCAATAATTACATATAATACATACACCTTATCACATAAATACTCAATAATCGCTAAATCAAAATGCTCCAAGTTAAAATAAAAGAATCCAACAAACAAATTTATTATTTAGTTTCCGCAGAAATCCCGCTAGTCTCAGTTCCGAACAAAATCTCAGCACCCTGCGGAATATAACTCTGCTGGCTTCCGTAAAAATAATTTGCCGACTGGAAAACTGTCCGCCTATCCTCCGGGTTTTTGTTATCGTCTAACGTTGTCGTACTTTCAAAATTCTGGACGTTTCCGTAAACAAAATTCTTGTTCTCGATGTTATACGGATTCTGAACGTATTCAGAATAGAGCGAAGTTGGCTGCACTTCGTGGGAAACATACTGCGGCGGCTGATTGAACAAAACGGGGAACGTGTGGCCGTGACTGTTCGGAACGGCACCTAAGAGGTTAGGAACGACTGGAAATGCCGGAACGCTCCGTACTGGGGACTGTTGTGGAATCTCGGGAATCGGGGGCCCAATCGGTGTTGAAACCATCTAAAAATTAAGAAAAAATATATTTTTTCGTATTTAATTTTTTTTGAGGTTAAGGTAAACGTCCTAAATTCAGACACTGTCCTATCCGGTTTGTTGATTTGACATTACACTTATCAACCCACAATTGTTTCTTGTTCTACCAATGTTCTAACAGTCAAAATATAACCTACAAGTATGACTGATCTCGATAATTGAGAGTTATGCTAAAAGTTGTTTTTCCTTATAAGCAGTGGCCGGACAAAAATGTATATTTTCCAGTGTCGTGCATGGGACACGTGCTGGTGGGGACGCAACTTGCTTTGGCGTTGATGGAGTACAGTCGGTTGCCTTGTTTAAATTTCCGCTTTGTCGGTTGATAATTTGAGCAGTTTCTTTTAAATGTGTTGTTTCTTGAAATTTTGTGTGAATATCTGTTTTTATTTTCCATTTAGAATTTGTTCTTCTGTTTTAGACTTAGAGTTGAATTATTTTTTTACTTTATAGTTGTACTTAGTTTGAAAATCCAGCAATGAATCGTTTGCTAGCTGAATTTGGCAATACTTTCACGATCGTTAAGAAAGGGGAAGTGGTTTGCAATTTCTGCTCACGAAATTTAATTATTCGTAATAAACAATGTCTTCGGGCTCATGTAAAAACAAAAAAACACATGGAAAATGTATCAGGAACGTCAACTAAAAACTTTTTTGATGATTTATGTGAAACATTTATTTCTGCTAACATACCTTCCACAAAAATTAATAATCCCGTTTTTTAAAAAATTATCAAGAAGTATACTGGACGAGACTTACCCGATGAATCCACAATTAGAAAATATTACGTACAAGGGCAATATGACAAAACAATTTCTACAATAAACTCAAAACTATCCGATAAATATATTTGGGTTTCTGCAGATGAAACTACGGATATGAAGGGTAGATGTGTGGTCAACGTCGTCGTCGGATTGTTGGACCCGCAAGACTTATATAAACCCTATTTAATATCTACTCAGTTTCGCTGTACCGTCAAAGCTGAAGAGATATGTACAATAGTAAATGACGCCATAAAAAAGTAGGAATCACAGACGCTACCAAAGAATTACTGTTTGTTTCTGACGCTGCTGCGATTATGTTAAAAGTTGGAAAATTACTTAAACAACATTTTTCAAATATTCTTCATTTGACATGATTTACACACGCTATTCATGTGAGTTTATTCGGGAAGAATTTCCAGACGTGAATACGCTAATAAGCACATGCAAAAAAATTTTATTGAAAGCTCCTTCCAGATTGTCTCTTTACAAGGAAAAGTGCCCTAATCTACCTTTGCCACCACAACCAGTTATTACGAGATGGGGTACATGGTTAGAAACGGCAATTTTTTATGCAAGAAACTTTGATATCATCAAACCCTTCGTCTTAAATTTGCCTGATGAAGCAGTTAGTATTAAAAACTGCAAAAAAGTACTATCATTACAAGATTTGCATGAACGATTAAAATTTATTGATACAAATTTTGCGCAAGTATTGCCGACCATAAAGTTTCTAGAACAACAAAATATTGAACTTGCAAGCAGTTTTCAAAGGACTGAATCCCTGTACGAAAGGTTACAAAGCATTGAAGCACCAATCAGTAAAAAATTACAACAAAAAATTGATGCGGTAGTACATAGAAATCCGGATTTTAATATTTTAAAACAAATCTCTACGAATTCATTTACGGATGAAGGAATTTCTCAAAAATATTCCATTTTGGTTTATTCTTTTGCTCCTGTGACTAGCTGCGATGTAGAAAGATCATTTTCAAGGTTTAATTTTAACATCTAAGCGAAATAATTTTACTGAAGGAAGATAATTTAGAAAAATATGCAGTAATACAATCGTTCAATGCATATCCAAGAAATGAGTAAAATATTTCAGTGGGCACGTGTTGCATATAGTTACGACAAACATTTAATATTAAATTCACTCGGTTTACTACCGACCGCCAGCCGCTTCGCGCCTATGGATATCAATCCAATCGACCGCATAAGTCGTCATTGACTCATGCGTGCCCGCTACGCACACTCATGCTGGGCGACTGCTAGCACTGCGAGACATATATTTTTGTCCGGTCACTGTTTATAAGGTAGGTAGGTGCAATTGTTAAAATTATAAAAAAGAATTATTATCAATTTCCTTTAGAAATCAGTAGCCAGGCCAGATACCTTCAGAAGGAAATATAAATTTAAATAACACTAAACGTGTTTGAATTTGGGGGCATTTACCTCAGATTTTTTTGTTAGATTTTTCATACCTGTCCGAGATGGGCGAATAACGGTGAGTTTATCGTGTGTTGCGAACTAGGAGGTTGTAGAATAATGCTCGATCGAGTTGCATTTTCTACGTTATGCTGGACTAGCCGCACAGGCATTTGTTTGTTGTCCGGTTGTTGTTGTTGTTGTGCCTCTGGTATTGAGGTTTGTTGTTGGATCTGTGGTACCGCTGGCTGTGGTGGTTGAATCTGTTGTTGATGTTGAATTTGTGGCACCGCTGCTTGTGTATGCTGCATGTGTGGTACCCCTGGTTGTTGCGGAGGAATTTGCGGTACCGCTGCTTGTTGTTGATACTGAATTTGCGGTACTAATGGTTGTTGAGGCTGAATCTGCGGTAGTTGAGGTATTTGTTCCAATGGCTGAAAAAAAATACATTTTGAATAACAATAATAATATATTTGTAGGTTATTGTCAGCATATATATATATATATATATATATATATGAAACAATATTCAAAGGATTTTTACAGTATATACTTTTACTGACAATATTACAACAACAAAACTGAAAAAGTATCTTAATATTATACAGTGAGCGCATATGGAAACCTATTACTAACTTCTAAACACTCAATAAATTTAATAAAACCCTTACCTTAGCTTGTTCGGCAACGTGCAATGCTTCCCGTTCCTTGAACAGCTCATCCTTCAGGTGCGGCAAGAACTTGCCGATGCGCCCCCACGTCTGTCCCCACAGGGCGTTGGGCCCGTCAGGGCCCTCGAACACTTTTGCCGACTCCATAACGAGCAGCATATTCTTCAGCGACTCCGGAATCGCCTCGAAGAGAACATCGCTGTTCTCCGCGTGCATATACTTGTCCATGAAGTCGAGTATCGTCAGCCACACGTTTCCGAACGTCGGCAACGATAAAAGTGGGGTTAGGTGGTGCAAGAAAACTTTCGATAACACTGTTGCGGCCCTCATGCGCGTTTCTTCAACGGCAAACGCGTCTCGTGTCCCCAGAGGCTCGAGCAGTTGCATGAGAAGCGGGAATAGCACTCGGTAGAAACACGCTTCCCATTCGGGGGCCGTAAGGGTTTGAAGGTCGTGGACTAGTAGCGCCCTCTGGAGGTAGGAGATCGCGCTCAATCTTACCTGAAATTCGTTAGGATATCATAGATAGATTTTGCGTGTCTTTACAGACGAGTAAACTAAAAAGTTACCTGTTTCCTAGTATCACAACATAACCTCGCTATGCCTTGCAGCAACGGACACCAGCCTTGCGTCCACAAGGAGATCTCCTGCGTCAATTCCCCTCCCTCCTCGGCCCACCACCTGAAGATCTGCGCAGTCCTCGTATGCAGGGTATGCATCAGATCCAATAACTGCAATCATTTCAAAAAAATTCAACATTTCGCAAAACATAACCTAAAAAAACTTTTCAAATCTAACCTGTATGCACACCTGATGGTACCCGCTCGGTAGATTCTCCTCATCCGATTCTGAATCATCCTCATCCGGGCTGGTAACGGGGCTCCGGTGCCCCATTTTCTGCTCCCGTCTCGGCTTGCGTCTCGATCGAGACTCCCGTTTCGAGTTTCTTCTGGGTTTTTTCACTAAAATAATAAAGAAATCATGGTTTTAGTTAATAATGTTCATCAACTTGCGGAATTAATTATTAATTAAATTAATAATATTTACTTTATGGTTGTTTTTAGGTAAAGTTGCGACAACCGTAAAATTTTTACCTCTTTCAAGTTTTTCTCATTTTTTTTTTAACTTAAATAATAAGCAAATCATAGGGGGATTATATTAATAGACTTCGGGAATTCTAATTATTCATTTTGTGTGATTTTGTCGAAGGTTAAGTTATGACATAACCATAAAATTATTACCTGTTTCAGGTTTTTTCTCATTTTTTTCACTAAAATAACAAGGAAGTCATGGGAGGAGTTATGTTAATAAACTTTGGGAATCCTAGTTTTAATTTTGTGTGATTTTTATTAAAGTTAAGTTGTGACATAACCGTAAATTGTTTACTTCCGTTTGAAGTTTATCTCATTTTTTTTACTAAAATAACAAGGAAATCATGGGAGGATTATGTTAATAAATTTGGGGAATTCTAACTTTGATTTTATATGATTTTTCTAGATTAAGCTGTCACACAAGCGTAAAATCTTTACCTGTTTCAATTTTTTTCTCATTTTTTTCACTAAAATAACAAGACAATCATAGGAGGATTATGGTAATAAAATTGAGAAATTCTAGTTTTTAATTTTGTGTGATTTTTTTAAGGTTAAGTTGTGACATAACCGTAAAATTTTTACCTCCTTGTAAGCTGGCCTCGACAAATGTCCTTATGCAGTGTACGCAGGCGTCAAAATTGTACGGTGTGATGTGCGCGACATCTCTGACCAGGAAGGCCAAGCTCTCGCAGCATTTGACGAGGGCGCTCTTGTCATAGGGCCCCAAATTTCGCTCCAGCGACAGACTATACTGGTGCGGTGGTAGAGTTCTTCCGACGACTGGCTGTGCCTCACTTTCTTTTCCAACCTACGCAAAAAATAACGTAATATAATAATAACAATAATAATGTCTATTTAGAAACTAGTAATTAAGAAATTAATCAATTAAATATGCTTATATTGTTATTTTGACGTACCTCTGTACAGAGAAGAAAATAAATGATTTTGATTTTTGATTTTTTTTTGATTAAGAAATCAACAGTTCAACAATTAAGAATCCATAAATTTAATCAAATCGAGGCAAAAAATAACGAAAACGGAACCAAATATCGCCAAAATCGAAAGCCTAAGCACTGAGGAATTGAATGTTAGGCATACTACATTTAACACACTACATTTGAATGTCAATAAATAATTTATTTGTAATAATTAAAGTAGTTTGTTGAAAACTAATCGTCTTAAACTGAAATTGTTGTGTAGTGCGATTTATTAGAAACATATCCGGATCAAAAATAAGTTGGTAATATGCGCTAATGTCAACAGTAACAGTTCCAAATCACAATTCGATTGTTCAGCATTCGACTTTCAAACAAAATAATCCGACAACTGTCAAGCAAAAAATCCTAACCTTAAAAACAACTCACCAAAATCCATCCACTCGCGTTCCCACTATTCTGCGGCGGCGTAGTAATCGGCACGACGATCGGACTCACCGACCTCCCTGCACTTCTAGTCGCCCTACTCAGCTCCGAATCCGAGGTATAACCTCTATCCGTCATCGAATTATCCTCTTCCGAACTCACAGGGCCTTCGCCCTCCGATCTCGCCCCCTGGTCCAACTGGTTCTCCTCGGTTATCGGCTTGGGGGGCGCAGCCCCCGCGCCTACGCACTCGAGTAACGTGAAGATTATCGACCAATCCGCCTTCGTGTGGATGTTCTGCGCGGAGGTTTTTAATAGTTCGTAGAGTCCGAACGAGATTTGCCGCGATATTCTGTGCAGGGTTGCGCTTTTTAGTAAAAGGAGCATTCGTAGGGATTGTAGGACTACCGGCGACATCTCTTCGTTGCGCATGAGGCGTATGGCGAGGCGGAGAAGGCCTATGACGGAGCGTTCGAGAAGGAATTGGTAGTCGCAGTGCGAGGCGTTCATTACGAGGGTGTACAGGTGGTCGCGGACTGTTTGCCATATCTTCATGACGCGGTCCCTGGAAGAAAAGTGGAAATTTGTGAAAAAAATTAAGAGAAATTTGTTTTGGGAGGGGTAATACGGTTGCTAGGGTAACGAAATTATCAAACGCTTGGTTGCTAAGGAAAATAGTATATGTAATATCTTTTTTTTTTAAAGTGAATATGATCTACACCTATTTTTCTGATGTTTTCTATCAGTTATGACGCTGGGAAAAATTTTTAAGTACGTTTTAGTCCACCAGTGTATAAATCAGGAGATATTTTGAGCAGTTCAAATGTCAATTTCCTGGTCCAATGTAAAGTTACAACTTTCAAACGAAATTCTACACTTTAAGGATAGGATGTATTGTAAAATTACATATTTTTACAGTTTACTTTGTAAAATTACTTTTAAATTGAGATATTTAATAATAATAATAAACTTTATTATGCGATAGACAATACATAAAATATTTCCGCAAACGTCAGTACAAAGGATACAAAGCAATTAAACACCAAAGAACTCATTCATCGAGTAGAAGCAGTTTACGATCAACCACTGTTTTAGTTTCGCTTTGAAAGCATTAAGCTGTAGGATTTTGAGACTACTTGGCAGGTGATATATATTTTGATGCCATGAAAGAAAGGACTGTTTGCAGTTAGTGTCAGTCGATGGCTCCTTTGATGAATCGTTGGGTGCCTTATATTGTATGTGTGCAAATTATTGTTACTCTTGATGAAGGTGGCTCTATTTATATGTAGAAAAGTAGACATATGAAAAATATAAAGGCCGATGAGAGTTAAAATTTTGAATTTCACAAAGTAAGGACGACATGAGGTTGTTGAATTTATGCCAGCCAAGGCATATTTCATTTTGAGGTGGGCTATTGGCCCAAAGCACAATGGCGTAAGTTAGGCGCGACTGGAACTCCGAAAAGTAAACCATACGCAGAATATTGGAAGTGATAGTGTCCTTCAGTGACTTCAGTTTAAAGTTAACCGTATTAAGAGACCGTACCAGTTCCTGGCAGTGCAAGTTCCACTTCATGTGGCACTGAAATGTAACTCCCAGTAGCCTGTAATGATTCACCTGTTGTACTGTCTTATCCCCAACCCGAAGTTTCATTATCGCAAGCACCGTCTTGTGGACATTTTTGAAAAGGATAAACTTTGTTTTTTCAAAATTCAGCAACAAACCATTGGAAGAGAACCACTTATACAATTGCTCCAGTAACGTATTACAATAAACATTCAGATCACTCTCATCACTGGAGCATACCACAGTTGTGTCGTCAGCATAAGACACCACATAGTAAGATGTCAGAAACTTCATCATATCATCCATAAAAAGGCTAAATAAAACAGGAGCCAACACTGATCCCTGGGGTACACCTATATTAATGGGTAACATTTCTGATTGATAGACCACTTTACTAGAATTTACTAAAAATGTAATTCGTACACATTGTAATCTGTTTTCAAGAAAGGATGAGATCCAACTAAGCACTTTCCCCCAAATACCAACACGAAACAGCTTGTCAAGAAGCCTACCATGTCGTACACAATCAAAGGCACGGCTTAGGTCACACATAATTCCAACAGCACTTCCCCTGGACTCTATACCATTTATTATTTCATTATATATATTCATAACTGCCGACTGCGTTGATTGTATACATAAGACCGTATCTAAAATTACTTTTCTCTTGCAATTATACATTTAAATTGAGATATTTAGAGTCTCACCACTGCAAATATAGATTTCCAGTTGCGGTGTAATCCATCACAACGATTAAAAGAGTTAATTTGACATTAAAATCAACAGTTTTTGCAATTTATAAAACCAAAACAAATTCTTTACGTTAAGAAGCAACTCCGTATGAATAAACGCAACCCACCTGTTTTGTATGACGACTTTCAACAGCAACTCCAAGAAAAAGACAGCCACGTTCTCATTGTACACATAACCTAAAGACTTCTGCAGCTCCGGCCCACGGCACAACTCCACCAAGGCTTTAACCAACTCCGCCAGCGATTCGTCGTGCAAAAATTTCGAATCAGTTACCAACTGTTCCAAATTACACTTCTTCAGACACGTCTTCGCCTCGTCAATACACTCCTGCTCTTCTTGCGAAGGAACCCTCGACAAATTCTCCGAGGAAACCATATACGAATACAACGAACTAAACAACCCTGAAGAATCTTGCTTCTGCGAAGACTCCACGTCCTCGTAAACCAATATAATCCTCCCGCTGGGTTCGATGAAATCCTCGGCTTCCACGTAAGACTTGGGCAAGAGACTCACGCTGTATAAGGTTAGGATTATATCGAAAATATTCTTCCAACTTTCTCTTATGTTATCCCCATGAGAATGAATTAGAGAAAACACGGTTTTTAGCGATAATTGCGCTTTTCCGTTTGATCCCAAAAGCACGGGTAGATTATTACTTTTTTGTTGGTTATGTAGTAACGTAAACTTGCATAAGGTTAGGATTAGCATGTCCAGGTTTGATGTCATTCCGAAGTGTGACGAAATAAAGGCGCATCGTTCGAAACCTTGCAGGGCGCGTTTGTAAACGGATGGATCGTCGCTACGGTCGAAAACAAATGACAGTGCGGAGAGGACAGGGCCCCAGATTAGCGAGAATAGGTCGCGGTCGTAAGACCCTGTGTTGACGTGCACATAGGTGCCGTTTTTCGAGGCCCCACGACGTAGTAAGACCTTCCAGAGGTAGTTTTCGCGGACTAGGCCCGTCTGTTCCGCAGGCATTATGATTTCTTCGCTCCTGCAATAAAAATTATAGTGTAAAATTCGGAAATTACGGAGAATTCCTATACTAAAAAAGCAGCGATTTGTTATGTTTTAAAAATGAGTGAGAATTTACAAATGAAATTTACATTTTTTTCAGTAAACCTACCCTATTTGTCGGCAATTTTACCATAATCTTAAGCAAAAATACTAAATATCATTGAAAACGCAGTTACATTCATTAATTGTACAAACTGTATGTAAATTTGCTAACAAGTTTGTAAATTTCATAATAACAATTACTTCAACGGAATAAAATTACACATCTATACATTAAAACTACTATCTGATATGTAAATTTGCCTTCTGCTCGTGCGATTTTCCTTTCTAGATGGTAAAGTGCTACCGAGATAATTTTTATCGCGCTTGCGCAATAATGGGATATACAGTTCGAGTTCCGTTCGCCATCCGTTTGGTTGTGTTTACAGCAGCTAAGTTAGAGTTTTATTGAGTGCGATTGTTATATACGACTAATTTAACACTGTTAGTGCCTCTGTGACTTATCCTTTATCGGTGTGGTGTGGAATATTTGTTCCATATGGTTCTATAGTATTAAAAGATATAATATTGGTACATTCATCTCTTTGTGTATTATGGAGGACTTTGCAAATATATACTACAAAGTGCAGGTAAAAGTTTGCAGTCTTGATATGTATAATTCCACTTTCACTAATTGGATGTTCTTTTTAGGATACAAGTGTTGATGATACTGACATTCTACAAATTCAAGGACTTGTGTTGTGTCCATAGGTAAGATTTCGTTTATTGTTCTTTCTCGCACATACGGTCTTACAATCAAATTTATTACTAACATGTATAACACATATCATTTCAATCACCAATATAAAAAAATACTTTTCTATAAACACTCATTAATAACTTTACACACACTCTGTACCTCAAAGGAAAGCAGCTGCTGACATTGTTATACCCTGTATATGATATATGACTCATGTACTTCTTATTTTGATTTCAGGTGACATATTTTGGACTATATTATATGCTGTGGTTGGATTATCCCCAGGTTCTCTTACTCTGGAGACGGTTTAGCTTTTTAAAAATCATTCCAAGTCGGGTTCAAAAACGAATAAGGATAAAACCAAATCCACTGAAAGGTGATCAAACTTATTATGAAAATAAATAAGTAAATGTTTGTATGCAGTCTAAGTAAGTGTGTGACGTAAGTTTACCATAGGTATTTCAACTTAATATTGTTGAAATAATATTTAATTTATATTTAAAAGATATATTTCTCTCTGTGAAGCAGATCGATTTATTTTATTATCCGATATATAGATATGTATATAGTCCATAGGTTCCTATTTTATTTCATTTACTTATGATTACATTTTTGTCAAGAACTTCTATTTATTTAATGTTAAAAATATGAAATATTTATAAAAAAATATGTAGATATATATTATAAATATGTTTCACATGTTATTTATTGTTAAAATTATAATAAAACTTCATACTATTATTTTTTGTTCTTATTTATGATCTCCACATTAATAGGATTTTACTAGTGATTTCACAGTTGACAATGCAGGCTTGTCCGAGCAGTCGCAAAACCAGTTTACAAACAGTCTTTTGTGAGAAACCAGATAATGTTTCATTGGTATTTATAATGGAGTTACCATAGCAACATATGTGGTCCATCACAAAAGTACTGATTGTTAACTGGTTTTGCAGTTGCTTGGACAAATCTAATATTAAAGTTACAGAAAGTTTACTGTACAACAATTAATTGCAATTCCGTGTATACGGTAAATTTACTGAACGTCAGTAATTTTACTTACAAAAGTATATATAAAACCGTACACATCGGAAACCTCATTTCATATGAGAAGTAAATTTATTAGCTCAAACTAAAATTACAAACCACATGGTATTTTCCCTTCGATACACGGAGGTTAAAAATGACCGCCGATCCACACGGTACAATTACCTTGTACATAACCTAAATTCGGCAAGAAAGTTTACGTAATAATAAAAAACAAAACAACGTACTTGATAGCGTTATAAATTTCATCCAGCATATCCGGATCGAAATCATTCCCGCCGTTGACCTTCTTCAAATTTTTCTTAAAATCGTCGGGGGTCATCGGAATATTCTGCTTCTTAACATTGTGGTTATGTTGATCAACGTTCAACATAATAACCGCGTATGCAAGCGTAAAAGCAGCGTCCGCGTCCTCAAACGGGAACCCGTTGCATTCCTAAACAAAACGACAAAAATAAACGACACCATAACCTACAAACATAACCTAAAAAAAAAAGTTAAAACTCACCCGCCAACGGTCGGCAAAGTGCTCGAGGATCAACGCGATAGGCCCCGCCTCCCCTGGCAACCGGAAAGTCTCCAAATATAACCTCAAAGCTTCGTCGATCCGCATATTTTTGAAATCGAAGGTTTTGACGAACGCCTCGAGGATTTGTAGGTTATGTCGCGAGCTTATGTATTCTCCGATCATCTTCTTGTCGAGGCTTGGATTTTCACGTAAGAACGTTACGATTTCTTGCGGGTCTAGTTCGGGTTTTAAAACGCTGTGTTCTTGTAGGAATTGTACGCCTTTTTTCGGTTTGAGGTTAAAATGTTCCGTTCCCGTCGGTAACCACTAGAAAAAATAAAAAGTAAGATAAAATAACGCAAATGGAGGTTATATTTCCGTACCTTTTTAATATTTTTAATCGCAGATAACTCTTCGTGCGTGGGAATTGTCTCGGAGATCATCAAACGAGAGTTTGAACCTACGACGCTACCCAAAATCTCGATATCCTTTCCGTCGCTTTTGAGGTTAATTTCCTTATTGCAATTTGCCTCTATTATCCTAATAACTGTTAGCAGAGCGTCCAGAGATAACAAATGCGTATTATAGATCCCCGCGGTTACAGGGAATGCGTTCTTCGCTAAAAGTTTGGTTAGGTCTTCGTACAAGTTCGAACAGTACATATCGCAATCGTAGTTTAGATAAAGTTCCGTAACTAAGCCGGGTATACGCCACATCTGTAGGATGTTGTCCAAGGCGATCTCCTTATGCTCGTAGGTTACTTTTACGGAGTCGGACACTATGATTTCGATTAGTTTCATCAGGTAATACTCGAGTTGAAATTTGAGGTGCGTTCTTTGGGATTCGAACATGAGGAAAGACAGTTGAAGGTCTGCGGCGAATACTGAAACCCTCTCGGTGTTTAATAACTGAAATATAGAAGTGTTTTTACGTGAAAAGTGTATTCGAAGTATGTTTGTTCGGTGTTCCGTAGAAGTGATTACCGCTTAATGGAAAATTATTAAATTTGTAGCACTTACAAAGGATAGATCAGGCTGTCAAATGAAAATTATTTCGGGAATCTATCGTTCTTCTAACACAAGTTATCGATTGTCAAAGTTACACGACAATTATTATCGAAAACTGTTGAGATTTTCTTTATCTTTTAAAAGTAGGTAAGATTACTTTACATGTTCTGAAAAAATAGTGGAAATTGGTCAAAGAATACAAAAGTCATTGATTCCAGCAAGGTTGGTTATCTATAACAATTCAATTTTGTCAAAAAAATACAAACATCCATAAATTCCTTATGCAGATAACAATTAATATTATTCAAAAACCTACAAATATATTAAATTCCACCGTAAGACAGAATGGGTAATTCATAATTTTTTGTAAAACATACTAATGTGGAAAACAGGGTCGCCACCACAACATTGTTTTCAAATTATAAAAATATTAATGCCTTTCAATGAACGATTTGAAAAAAAGCGTTTGACTCAAATAACAACATTTTTCTTTGTGTTTATAAAATGCATCATTTGTTTAGTTATACACAATTAATCAAAACTCCTGAACTTCTACTTAACCTCAAAAACATCACAAAAAAATAACTTTCCACAACTTTTATCACTAGATAACCAAAAAAATAACTCACCGAAAACAAATTCCTACACAAATCATCTTTCACTAAAGCCAGAAGACTCTCGTACTTCCCGATACTGTCAGCGCCAACTTCAAAAGCTACGGTCAACAAATGCAACCCCAATTGCATCATTAGCTCGGTATTTTGCTTATCCATCGGATTGCAGAGGCTTATTAAGAATCGGAAAAGTTCCCGAACCGACGCTAACCCGTACGGCACTAGTATAACCTCCTCTTCGGTTTGAGGCATGAATCTTATACCTCTAGGGTTGACGTATTCGTGATTTTCATCGGAAAGCAAGGGAAGGCTTTCAGGATCTTCGTTTTCGGTCCGTTTTTCTGTTTGCTCGTTGGACTCTTCTGTATTTTCAACTTTTGATTCGTCGTTTTTTTCTGGGATGTTCGGATTTTGGGTTGTTTCCGTAACGTGGTTCTCCTGTAGTATCGAACCTTGCATGTCGACGATGTTTGTGTTTGTCAATTCGGGTGTTTTCGAGTGGTCGTTTTGAGGTTGGGTTAGCTTTTCGGTTTCTTCTGAATCTATAAATAAGTAAGTTTTAAAACTAATATCTGAAGTAAACAGTAAACACATAAAACTCAGATAAATTAAGGATTTTTTTGGGTGCGATTTAAGAAATAAATAGATATGTGCAATAAAATCAATAATAATAATAATAATAATCAATACTTTGGGCATTAAATAATAAATATTGTGCCTAACGACCGGTGTGGCCGGGACTTCCTGGAGAGCTACAAAAATCACAGGGGCCATCAACTAATCACCTTTCCCACAAGAATTCGAAACACACAAGTATCTTTACTGGACCTTTTTATAACCAACGAGAAGAAACTAGTTTTTGATATTGAACCACATGCACCTTTGGGAAAAAGTGACCATGTTGTAATCACGGCCAAGTCACAAATCAATATAACTGCTCAACCAACGAGAAAAATCTACAAAAGGCAGTACTGGAAAGCAGATTACAAAGCTGTGAATGAAACCCTTGAACAAGGGCTAAAGAACTTAGCCAATCCATCAAATTTTAATGAGTTCTACTTGGAGTTAATGAGTTCTAGACATAGGAGGCCTTCAGGGAGATTCAGCAAAAGCGAAATCTCTGGCACAAGTGTCAAAAAACCATATCGGAAGAAAGTTATCAATGCTACCAGAAACAAAACAAGGACATGCATAGCAACAGCCAGAAGAAACTACGAACACAATCTGCTTACAAACACCAAACAATTCTATGCATACATAAGCCGCTCATTGGACTCGAAACACTCCAGCTTTAACCTTATAGATAGAGAAACACAAAAACCAGTTGAAAGCAACGAGGAATTTGCCGAATGCTTTGCACAGCAGTTCGAGGGTGTTTTCACTATCTTGGGTCCAAATGATATTAGGCCCACACTACCACCAAATACCAATGCAACAACCGATATCAATCACAGTGATTTCACACCAGAAAAGGTTGAGTGCGCCATCGGATCGCTGAAAACAAACTCCAGTACAGGAATAGATGGGTTTCAGTTTTTCTCAAGAATTGTGCACAGGCTTTGAAGCAGCCCCTCGCGAATGTGTTTAACGGCATAATGAGAACAGGTGAATTTCCTGAACAATGGAATCGATATTCCGATATTCAAGAAGGGAAATAAGCAATAAACAGAAAACTACAGGCCAATTAGCCTAACTAGCATGCTGTCTAAGTGCATGGAAATTTAATACCATAGTATATTCCCAATATACTCACCCATTTTATCGTTATTCACACTCCTCACTTCCGGTTTATTCTTCGACTTAAAAGAACCTTTAGACTTCCTTCGAGTCCGAGTTGTCTCAATCACACCAGGCCGCATCCTGAAGTTGGTACTTCCCGGAAAACTATCCGAAAACTGCGGCAACCTCGTGAAAACAAGCTGCACCATATCCTTCAAGTACGACTCCGCAGTTTTCCTCAACAATTCTAAAAATCACAAACTCTCACGACTTATAAAAACAAACAACGTTGACAATTTTACGTACCGCTGCATTTCGTCTCAAAGCAAATCTTGAAGCAGCTCAACAGAATCTCGCAGAGATTTTCATTTGTTAGAGATGCGCCCTCTGGTGACAGAGTGAGCGTCCGTAAAACTTGAAGGATCTTCATTAGCACCACGCTGTCAGAAGGAGGGTCTGTCCCGACAAATCTAGCGTGGGTCACTGCGTCAGCGATGCTTTTCACAATTTGAGGTATGTTGTTGTGATTTGGATCTTAAATAATAATAAATAAGGCTATAAAATGTGTTAAGAATAGCAAAAATAAAACAATCGGGACTTATTTTAAAAAATACTTAATAAAAACTTAAAAATAGACTATTCCAAATAAAAAAGGTGTACCTATTAATCCATACGACAGGAATTTATGCACCGAAGACAATGCAATATTCGTAACAGGCCCTGTAGTATCCTCGGATTTAATAACGGCTAAAAACGGTTCTAAAATATCGATCGGTTCGACAGACCGTAGATCCTCCGTTTTGTTCAGCACCGCTTTCAAATCTTGAAACCTCTTTATAAGTGGGTCTTGGTCTTCGTCCTGAAAGGAATGCAGCGACCAACGTGTCCCCCGACGCATAGCAATCATCAGGTAGGACATCTCCCCCTTTACGACAAAAATTCCATTGCCCGGCAGTGCCATTTTAGTTATTTTTCTTGTTTCGTCTTCAATTTACGATAGATACAACGTATTACATCTTAATCCCTTGTTTTGTATACAACCGTTCGCTATTTAGAACTTCCAACACAACACTTTACCGCTGGACAGCTGTCTGTCAAAACTGTCAGAGTACACGTCAGATAACTTAAATTATCACGAGAATTTATTTCTAATTATTGATTTGTTGTGTGTATAATCGTTTAATATACGTAATTAAAACTAAATAATTGAGGTTTTAGAATAAATAAAGTTTTAAACTGTGTAAATTCTACTCAAAACTTGGGATATCAGGTGTACCAACCCATCTTAATTTACTTGAAGATTACGTTGGGGTTAGGTTTTCTAAAACTGATCCTATGAATCAGCAATTACCCCCAAACGGAGTCTTACGTGTTATTTTACTCTACAAACACCTTAGAACCACGTAATCGCAATTAAAACATCTCTAATATCGAATCTTTACAACATAACCTATATGTTATCTCAGCTCAAATATGCACTTTTGGAAGATTTTGATCTACATACTTACATTTGCAGCTTACGCTTACTCAGGCTTTGGTTCTAGCATCCTAGCAAACCTGAGAGATGCTGTTATTTCAGCGCAAGGTGTTTTCGGGGACGTTTTACAGAACGTTGTGCATATAGCTAATAAGTTTAAAGACTTTCACGAGGTTTTTAACGCAGCCGTAGACGAACACTGCGTATACAAATGCCCCGTTGCAGGTAATTTTTGCTTTTACGTTTGTGTACGTACTCCTATTTTGACTATTATCGATATTTTTAGGCGTTATTCCGAAACCAAATCGTAACCATGTTCCAAAAGCCGATGGTTGTGGATCGCTAGGTTTAAATATAAAAAGCGATTACCTGCCAATAGGTGAGATGACGAAATGCTGCGACGTGCACGATATTTGTTACGATACTTGTAATAAAGATAAAGAAATGTGCGATGTCGAGTTTAAACGTTGCTTGTATCGTTATTGTGATTCCTATCAAAAATCTGTCGGTGATAAAATAGTTAAAGGTATCTTTTGATTTGTTTTTTTGTCGGTTGAAATGTGATAAGTTTTTTTTCAGGTTGTAAGGCTGCTGCTAAGTTGTTGTTTACTGGTACTTTGACGTTAGGTTGCAAATCTTATTTGAACGCGCAAGAAAAAGCTTGTTATTGTCCGAATTTTGGATGGAAAGACTCTAGGAATTCGAAATATGCTAAGGGTGCCGGCGAGTTATAATTGTTGTTAATTTATTATGCAATTTTGGTTGGAATAAAAGGTCTGATTTTATTTTAAAAAGTGGTATATTTTGTTATACATAAACGTTATTTAGTAAATAAATAAATGAATTTAATTATCTTTAATTATGCCAGTATTATCGAAAGAGAGAAAACTGGTTGTATGAGCTATAATTAGAATAATAACTCTTTTAATGCAACATAATTTTGTCTAACTTTTTCTAATGCAAACATTTGTCTATATTTCTAGAATTTAGCTCAAATGTCCTTCTATTTTCCCTTAAAATTAATTAAAACAACACCGTAATAGATAAAAATATAAATTTATTTAATACCATAACTAAAATAAATACACAATTAAAAAGAACCAAGACTCAAACATCTATCTTACTTAAGGCGTCATCAAAATCATCGTTGAAAAAATCCATTTCCTCAGCACTGACGTTTGCAGACGAGCCCCCTTCTTCTTTTTTCTCCGGCGACTCAAAATAACTACTTATATCCAAGGTATTATATCCCGTAATGTTTGACTGCAGACACTCGGCTATAACCTCACTTTTCGTCGCGTCCTGCTTTGTAATAGAAATCCTATCGTAGGAGTCTTTTGTTAATCCTATTTCCCCCAAAATCTTTTGTTTCTCCCGCAAAAGGGGCCATATTGAATCATCCGATGTTCCCGGGGCCAACAAATATTTCACCCGCACTTGACCCTGCTGACCTATCCGATGTGCACGGCTTTCAGCCTGACTTAAAATCTAAAAAAAGATATGAGGTTAGAATTTTGTTTTTGAGGTTAGAAATTTTTTAAAGGTTAAAATTTGTTTAGGTTAGAATTTTATTTTTGAGGTTAAATTAATTTTTTAGCTAGAATCTTGTTTTGATGTTCAAAATTCTTTTAGAATCGAATTTTATTTTTGAGGTTAAATTCTTTTTTTAGGTTAGATTCTTGTTTGAGGTTAGAATTTTATTTTTGAGGCTATATTCTTGTTTTAGGTTAGCAATGGTTTGGGGTTAAAGTAATTTAGGTGAAATTTTTTTGAGGTTAGATTTTTTAGGTTAGAATCTTATTTTTTAGGCTAAACTAATTTTTTAGGTTAGATTTTTATTTTTTAGGTTAAATTATTTTTTTCTAAGTTAGAATTTTGTTTTGAGGTTAGAATTTGTTTTTAGGTTAGAATTTTATTTTTGAAGTTAAATAATTTTTTTAGGTTAGAATCTTGTTTAGAGGTTAGAATTGGTTTTTAGGTTGACATTTTTTGTAGGTTAGAAGTTTATTTTTGAGGTTACATTCTGCTTTTGAGTTTAAAGTAAGTTTTTGAGGTTAATATTGTTTTTTGAGGTTAGAATCTTGTTTAGAGGTTAGAATTGGTTTTAGATTAACATTTTTTTGTAGGTTAGAATTTTATTTTTGAGGTTAAAGTAAGTTTTTAGGTTAATATTGGTTTTTGAGGTTAGAATTTTATTTTAGAGGTTAAATTCGTTTTTTAGGTTAGAATCTTGTTTTTTAGGTTATGATAACTTACGCTTGGATTCCAGTGTAGTTCAGCGAATATGATTAACTGCGCGCTGGTTAGCGTTATGCCTGCGTTTGCTGCCGTGATGGAAAGTATGGCGCAAATGCAGGAATCGTCATATTGGAATTTATCGACGAAATGTTTCCGTTGTTCCGAACTTGTCGTTCCGTCGATCCTGATGAATTTTTTGTTTTTGCTTTGCATGACTTTCTGAATGGCGTCGAGCATTTTTTGGTGGTGTGCGAATACTAGGAATTTTTCCGACGTTTCTAACGTTTGTAGTATGTAAGAACTGAAATAAAACGGAGACAAAAGGTTAGGTTCGGAGAAGATAAAGTAATGCGAAGTAATATACAGCTTGGGGTAACCACAAGGCTCTGTTTTGGGACATGGTTTATTTAATTTGTACACTGGTATTACCGTAACGTGTACGGTTTGGACAGAAAGTGGGAAACTACACTGATAAACCTGAAGAGGTAATTTTACCGTGTGGATCGGTGGTCATTTTTAACCTCCGTGTATCGAAGGGTGGTTTGTAATGTTACTTTGAGCTAATAAATTTACTTCTCATATGAAATGAGGTTTCCGATGTGTACGGTTTTATATATACTTTTGTAAGTAAAATTACTGACGTTCAGTAAATTTACCGTAAACACGGAATCGCAATTAATTGTTATACAGTAAACTTCCTGCAACTTTAATATTAGGTTTGTCCAAGCAACTGCAAAACCAGTTAACAATCAGTACTTCTCTGATGGACCACATATGTTGCTATGATAACTCCATTATAAATACCAATGAAACATTATCTGGTTTCTCACAAAAGAACTGTTTGTAAACTGTGTTTGCGACTGCTCGGACAAGCCTGTATAGTCAACTGCAAAATCACTAGTAAAATCCTATTAAGGTGGAGATCATAAATAAGAACAAAAAATAATAGTATGAAGTTTTATTATAATTTTAACAATAAATAACATGTGAAACATATTTATAATATATATATCTACATATTTTTTATAAATATTTCATATTTTTAACATTAAATAAATAGAAGTTCTTGACAAAAATGTAATCATAAGTAAATGAAATAAAATAGGAACCCATGGACTATACTTATCTACATATCGTATAATAAAATAAATCGATCTGCTTCACATAGAGAAATATATCTTTTAAATATAAATTAAATATTATTTCAACAATATTAAGTTGAAATACCTATGGTAAACTTACGTTACTTAGACTGCATACAATCATTTACTTATTTATTTTCATAATAAGTTTGATCAGCTTTCAGTGGATTTGGTTTTATCCTTATTCGTTTTGAACCCTGACTTGGAATAATTTTTAAAAAGCTAAACCGTCTCCAGAGTAAGAGAACCTGGAGATAATCCAACCACAGCATATAATATAGTCCAAAATGTGTCACCTGAAATCAAAATAAGAAGTACATGAGTCATATATCATATACAGGGTATAACAATGTCAGCAGCTGCTTTCCTTTGAGGTACAGAGTGTGTGTAAAGTTATTAATGAGTGTTTATAGAAAAGTATTTTTCATATTGGTGATTGAAATGATGTGTTATACATGTTAGTAATAAATTTGATTGTAAGACCGCATGTACGAGAAAGAACAATAAACGAAATCTTACCTATGGACACCACACAAGTCTTTGAATTTGTAGAATGTCAGTATCATCAACACTTCTATCCTAAAAAGAACATCCAATTAGTGAAAGTGTAATTATACATATCAAGACTGCAAACTTTTACCTGCACTTTGTAGTGTATATTTGCAAAGTCCTGTATAATACACAACGAGATGAATGTACCAATATTATATGTTTTAATACTATAGAACCATATGGAGCAAATATTCCACACCACACCGATAAAGGATAAGTCACAGAGGCACTAACAGTGTTAAATTAGTTGTATATAACAATCGCACTCAATAAAACTCTAACTTAGCTGCCGTAAACACAACCAAACGGATGGCGAACGGAACTCGAACTGTATATCCCATAATTGCGCAAGCGCGATAAAAATTAGCTCGGTAGCACTTTACCATCTAGAAAGGAAAATTGCACGAGCAGAAGGCAAATTTACATATCAGACAGTAGTTTTAATGTATGGATATGTAATTTTATTCCGTTGAAGTAATTGTTATTATGAAATTTACAAACTTGTTAGCAAATTTACATACAGTAAATTTCATTTGTGAATTCGCACTCATTTTTATCAGTGTATAGTTTCCGCGTTTTCTCGTGAACCATGCCTCTTAGAGCACCGCGGTTTTCAGAAATGAATTCCTCGACCAATTTCCCATACGATACCGTTTGAAACGTCAACATCGGCGGATTAGGTCGCACACAGTTTGGTTTAAAAGTTGCTAATATAAAATGACCGTTTTGCATTATTTTCGACACCTCGGAACATCATAACTTCCGAACCGTTCCGAATAGGAAAAATCTAATTATACCAGTGTAATCAGCGTATAAAATTGTTACAAATAAGTTACTTTTACTTACCATACTGACGGTATCTTGATTTTTGCCGTTTCCGCAAAAAAAGTCAATAGCAACGTGTGTTTCTCCAACTTTTTGCCTCTATTATACTTCTCCGCAAGCGCATTCAAGCATCTACGATCCTCCTTACTAAACTGATCCAACTTTACGTCCAAAGTAACAACTTCTTGCACTTTATTCGGAAGAGATTTCAAAACATCGCCTTTCGTGCGACGTATCATAAATTTCTTTGCTAATACAATCTCCAACTCTTGGAGGTTAGATTTTCCGGAGGCGTCCCACCCGAATTGCGTCGTCTTTCCGTCGCAGTACCTCTTGGAGTAATCGAAAAAATTCCCGAAAAATTTTTCATCGATTAAACTCAACTGCGTGAATAATTCGCTCGGACGTGATAAGGCAGGCGTCCCGCTTAATAAAATAACACGTTTTGCTTTCTTTGCTAACGCCGTTGCGGATTTCGTGCATTTTGTTTTGAAATTTTTTATCGTGTGCGATTCGTCGACAATCATAACCCCGAAATTTCGATCTAAGAGTTTGTCTAAACTTCGGGACATCATATCGTGCGAGACAATGAGGATTTTCGCGTCACCTATGTAGTCTTTTCCGGATGTCATATATTGGATTTCCATTATTGAGACGGTCGGCAGGTATTTGTGAATTGTTTCTTCCCAGGAGTTTCTGTTGACGTAAGAATGATTATAACGGGGAATTATAGGTTATGTTTAACTTACTTCATAGAGGCTGTTGTTACTACTAGTAGCGGCCAATCATTTTTGTAATAGTTGGCTATCGCCAAGGCCTGAAATGTCTTTCCTAAGCCCATTTCGTCAGCTATAAGGCACCTTCCTTTTTTGTCGATTCCAAAACTAAAATACAAAAAAAAAAAAATAAGTATTGCATTTTTAGTACATGAAGTTTATGATAATTTAGTTTTCTCAAAATATCTTCTTTTCAGTACATTCTAGACAGAAAATAATGATCAACAAACTTGTAAAGGATACAATAGGGTATTTGACTATTATTGGAAAACCATCTTAATGTGTTTATTCCTTCACTCTACATTGTAAATGCATTATTTTTCGTAATTATTTTCTCAATATTTCACAAAAATCAGCGTTAAAAATTGAATCACAAAAAGTCCCGCCAAAACGATACTTTCTGTTGTGTGACGTCACACGATAGTAGATGTCAAATCGGCCCATATGGTCTGTCAGCATCGGCATTGTCGCCGTTTGGGTAATTGTGTTGTATGATGTGTTGTTTTCACAATTTCTACATAAAAATGGGTTATAATTATAAATGGTGTATAAATCCACAATGCAAAAATACGTCAATAAAAACTCCGGATAAACTATTCGTAGATGTTCCGCAAGATTTGAAACTGCGCCCAATACTGAAATAGCGGCCAATACAAGTGTTTTTTGTTGTGAAGATTACTTCGACATATGCAAAACTGACTAGAATAAGTTTTCTATCGTATTTTCGAACCGGGTATTATCTGACAGCTTAAGGTTAGGGCTAACCTAACCTACAAAGTTATGCTTACATGGCACTTTCGTGTTATTAAATTCAAACGGGAGAAGCATAAGAGTATAAGTTTGCACTATTAGTAACAACTTTTTAACTTTCTATTGCCTATTTTTTTAAATAAAACAATAAAAACGTACCATACTCCTTCAGTTTGAAAAGACATCAACGCACTGGACAGCTCCGGATCAATACAGCTCAAATCTATCTCGGTATAATCAATTTTCTTCATTCGACATGCATTCAACACAAAATTCGGCAATTTTCCGCAAACAACATTAGGCTGTAACGTTTGCAATTTACCAATTAATAATTCGTAATCCTTCAAATGGAAGTCCCATATCCTCGTCTGTAAATCTAAACAACACTATACTTCAATCCCAACCACATTAAACAAGAAAAAAACATACTATAGTGTTTTGTTGGTATCGTTTTAAAAACCTCCAACGCAGGGGTGCTAAAACCAGACAAAACCACCTCAAATCTCTCCTCGGAGATCAAGTTACAAGTCCCCGTAACCACTTCACTCTTCCCGTAAAATGGTAACACAGGTTTCGCCTTATCGGTAACTTTAAAATTATATTTGCTAGGGGAATCACTGGATTTTGACGGAAAAGTCCTGTCGTAAGGTTTGCTCTGTCGATAGGGCGAAGTCCCGGGTCTTACAGGGGTCGTTCCTCCGTAAGAACTCGTGGCCAATTGCTTTTGAGGTGTTGTACTTGTCGCAGTCGAATTAGAACTTAGGTTAGAACCGTTATTTTTGTATTTCGCCTGCAGCTTTAACATGGCTTGCCTCCGTTTTTCTTCAATCTGTTCCTTGGTGCACTGCATCTTTGCGTTTACTTCCGATTTGTGTAAAAAAATAAAGGATATAATCAGAAGAATATTGTGGAGTTCTGTGGAATATTGAAGTGTGTATAGGTATCACTAATTGTGGTGAGTCGATGTAAGCGATGTTATAGCGCGTACTCGAGTTATTTTATTTGAATTGGTTTTAATTTTGTTTAATTGTGTGATTAATTAGTCTTATTGAGTGATTTGCCGCGTTTGATAAGTTAGAATAAGGTACTTAATCGTTATGATAAGTGACATTTAGCGCTCATGCCAAATTTGATACCCTGTATTGGTAACAAGTGGATAACAAGTTCTAGATTTTTAGGTTAGGGGAGTTAGGATATTTGTTTATGCATGTCAAATAGCCTAAACAACACTTGACCAAATTGTAAAGTTGAAATAAAGATAAATAATTTTTCGTAAATGAATAAAAATTCGATAAACATTATCCGCGATGTGGGGCAACATTAATGAATCGTATAATGGATTTAATAGAATAGTGGAATGGGGTGTTGTTTGTGATGTTTGTAGTGTTCCTCAGGGACCTGTTTTGGGGTCAATATGTTGACCAAAATAAACAATTTTTAAAATTCTTTGGATAAGAAATATAATTTCATAAGTAAATATAAACAGATTAAGACCGAATTATGTATTTAACAACATAAAAATTGATTTTAGGGCTTGTAATAATGGAGACGGTTATAAATAATATAAAAATCGAACCAGATCAAGATTTTTACGGGTACAATCAAGTAAAACAAGAATACTACAACCCGTATAGTTACTACAACCATTTCTACGAACAAAACAAGCGTATCGATTACAATTTTAGCGACAAAATGGGTTTAAATCCGCTGTATTACAATTATAACAGGCAATTTCAATATTCGCAGCCGATTTCAAACTTATCATCGAATATAAACCAAAATTATGGTACCGAATTCGAATGTAAATATATTAAAGAAGAAAAAGACCAACCAGACGATTTTTTTGTTTCGAAAAAGGCTGTCGAACCACAAAATTTACAAGGGAATTCTGATGATTATAGGGATCATGTCACCTCTGTCTTTCTTGACAAGTTTAATGTTTCACATCATTTCATGTGTTCAAATAAAGAAATTAGCGAATCTGTAGAAGAATTGAGTAAGAAACACCAGTGCGACGTCTGTTCGAAACGATTCAAGTGCAAATCGTATTTGATGGCGCATAAGAACGTTCACGCGGGTATTTTTCCGTTCAAATGCGGTATTTGCGATAAAACCTGTCTGACGAAGCAACAATTAGGTTACCACGAGAAAATCCATAGCGGAAATCGACCGTTTAAATGCGAAAACTGCCCGAAAACGTTCATGAGCCCCAAGGATTTACGACACCACAATCTCACACATACCGGTGAAAAACCGTTCATCTGTGAGGTCTGCAATCATGGATTTTCGCTAAAAAAGAACTACGAAACGCACCTTCGGATTCACACGAAGGAAAAGCCGTATGGTTGTAAGGATTGCGGGAAATTATTCAGTCGCATGGATCATTTAAAACATCACATTTTGACGCATACTGGTGAACGTCCGTTTAAATGTGATTTGTGTACGAAGACGTTTGCGAGGAAGTTTGTTTTGATGCTCCACATGCGGTACCATAACGGGATTAAACCGTATACGTGCGACGTTTGCGGAAATGCTTTTGCGGAGAAGAATACGTTGACGAGGCATATGCGTACGCATACTGGGGAGAAGCCGTATCCTTGTGATCAGTGCGAGAAGTCTTTTGCGGGTCGAAAGGATTTGTTGAGTCATTTGAAGACACACGTCGACGAGAAAGAGTTTGATTGTAAAGTTTGCTTGAAGAGTTTTAAGACGCGGCAGTATTTGTTGCTGCATGTGAAGATTCACGAGGAGGATAAACATTATAGGTGCGATTTTTGCGGGAAGGGATATAATACGAAGGAGAAGCTGAAGCTACATATCAGGTAAGGAAATAGATATTAAGGAAATTTATGTGTAATGATTACGTTAAAGTTTTTTTGGTTGTGTGAATTTGAGGCACCCTGTAGAGTAATTAAGGTACTAACTAGGGTTTTCAAGTGCTCTATTACGAAGGCTTATTCTATTCCTAAAATTTTGTTTTTTGATTTATTGCGATATCTCTATTTTTGTAGAAGATACAATGTTTTAATCACCTGTATAGCGTATTCTTGATATTGTTTTTTATTTTTCTAAGGTTGCATAGGTTAATTTAAAAAAGCTTTATTGTGGTTTTGTTTTAGAAGATAATTATTGTCATTTGTATTATATTTATTAAAGAAAATTTCAATTGTTCTAAGTATATTCCAAAAAAGTAACACACTGTATATTCCCCCGGTCACTAGTGTCTCGACAGTGCTAACAAAAAATATGGGAACCCTAATCAACAGTAAACTAATATTTTTTTTAACATTTATATTAAAAAGGTGTTACTAGCTCATCAAGCAAATTTTTTAAAACGGAATAAAAAATTTATAAAATGCAAACGATATTTCTGAATAACTTCTAGAATAGTGTACAGAACTTATTTTGTAAAAAATTTACAGGTACATAAATTTGTCGTGACAAACTAAATAACACCCAATAATAATCGCATTATTTTTCAGATCACACACGGGCGAACGACCGTTTCCCTGTAACATCTGCGATAAAGCCTTTATAACAAAAGGCGAACTCAAACGACACGTCATGACGCACACGGGGGAGCGGCCCCATCAATGCACCGTCTGCCCGAAATCATTCATCTCGAAGGGAAAGCTAAACCGACACACAAAATGCCACTCCTCCGATAAAGAATACAAATGCCTCGTCTGCGCAAAAGAATTTGCGGTTAGAGACGGTCTCGTAACGCATATGAAAATCCATAACAACGACAAAGCCTTTCCCTGCCACCTCTGCGATAAACGATTCATAACCCCCGAGCATCTGCGGAACCACATTCGCACCCATACAGGCGAAAAACCGTACGAATGCCCGATCTGTTTACGCAGATTTTCGTGCCGCGGAAATCTGAGCACGCACGTGAAATTGCATTCAGGTTTGAAACCGCATAAGTGCGACGTTTGCGATACGTGTTTTGCGCAGAAAAGTGCGCTGTTAAACCATAAGAAGATACATAATCGGTCTAGCACTGAAACAACGCCATCTGTTGGGGTTTTGGCGAATGACGAGGATAAAATTAAGGTTAAAGAAGAGTACGATGACGTTCCGAAAAATCCCGAGTCTTGTTTCGATGGTTCGTCGAATCTCGTCAAAGAAGAAGAGTCGCAGGTTTCCGATGTCAAACAAGAAAGTGCTTTTTGGTATTAAATCTGTCTTAGTTTTGTGATTATTTGATATGTTGTCGTAGGATTTTGTTTCCGTTTTGTGATACTATGTTTAAATACAACGTTTAAAATATATTTCCTATAGGAGGTTTAATTTGTGATTATTATTTCCGAAAGATTATTTAATTTATAGGTTAGGACGTTCATTTTTTTTTATCTTTCGTTGCTCAACGTTTTGAGCACTGTTCTAGTCGTATTGTAGACTTCCGTTTGTTAGTATTAAATCGATAAATTGTATTGAGATGACGAAGTTGTGGATATTTTTATTTGCCTCTGTGGCGTTGAATAAAGTTTGTGCTTAAAAAAACTGTTTATTTTTTTAATTTGAATCTTAAATAGTTTTCTAAGCTTCGTGAGGGTTGTTTGGCACAACGACAGCTTGTCAAATTTATATATTTTGTCTTGTGAACTTGTTAAATTTGTCTATTTGTTTGCACTTTTACTTTGTACTTTTCTCGTAATGTCACAAAAACCAATAGCAAACACATTCTTAACGTTGATTTCCAGTAACATACGACATCATTAAATGTGCTAATTTAAAATAATTTTTATATTTAATTATTATGCAACATTTATGCTGTTTTGTAACTGGTTGTTGGGAATTTTCTAGTTTCCATTAAAAAGGATTAAATACGAACTAACAAATAGAGTCATAAATACTGCATCTCAGACACATGTTGCGACCCCATTTTTACCAGATTTTTGCATCAAATGCTCGAATTCGTATTCAAACGAGTCTGTGCCTGCAATCTGTAGTTTGCACAAGATAACTCTGTACGCGGAAGACATCATGCGACGCGGAAAGCCAACAAGCAAGGAACAGCGTTCTGTAATAATCGCTTTTCATCAGGAACGATTGTCAGTTCGTGAAAATGCAAGAAATAAGTCAACGATAAGTGACACTCTTCACCAATATGAAGAAACATGGAATTTTGATGACGTGTTCGGCCGGGACTATCACAAATAATTTCCCAAGCGGATGAAGAACGATTAAAATTAATTTTTAACCAAAACAGAAAATCATCTAAAATCACCTCTGAAGTCAATCGCGATCAATTTTCGTAAGCACAGGGAAACGACGTCTCCAAGCGGAAAATCTACATGAATGCGTTGCCGTACGCTAACCATTGCTTAGTCGGGAAAATCGTCAGACACTACTGTTTCCAGTCTTCATTTGTCCAACTTCGATGTGTTCGTGCCCACTGAAGTCGTTTCTGACGATTTCCCCGACGAAGCAATGGTTTTCGTACGGCAACGCGTCCATGCAGATTTTCCGCTTGGAGACGTCGTTTCCCTGTGCTTACGAAAATTGGTCTTTCACGATCGCGATTGACTTCAGAGGTGATTGTAGTCGCGGTCAATTTTCTGTTTTGCTAAAAAATTAATTTTAATCGTTCTTCATCCGCTTGGGAAATTATTCGTGATAGTTCCGGCCGAACACGTCATCCAAATTCCATGTTTCTTCATATTGTTGTCACTTATCGTTGACTCACTTATGGTTGACTTATTTCTTGCATTTTCACGAACTGACAATCGTTCCTGATGAAAAGCGAGAATTACAGAACGCTGTTCCTTGCTTGTTGGCTTTCCGCATCGCATGATGTCTTCCGCGTCACAGAGTTATCTTGTGCAAACTACAGATTGCAGGCACAGACTCGTTTGAATACGAACTCGAGCATTTGATGCAAAAATCTGGTAAAAATGGGGTCGCAACATGTGCCTGAGATCCAGGATTTATAACTCTATTTGTTTTTTCGTATTTAATCCTTTTTAATGACAAACTAGAAAATTCCCAATAACCAGTTACAAAACAGCATAAATGTTGCATAATAATTAAATATAAAACCTATTTTAAATTAGCACATTTAATGATGTCGTATGTTACTGGAAATCAACGTTAACAATGTGTTCGCTATTTGGTAGAAATAGAGGTGCCTATTGCTACGTTATCAGGGCTTTTATCATTATTTCCTATATATTTACTGTGTCCGAACTTCCATGAGCGGCAGTCTACTTACTCAAAGTTTGAAAAATTCTTTGAATTAAACCAGAGTAGACAGAGAGTTTTAATTTTCAGGATTAATTATCTAATTTATCTGTGACCCACACGTGTATAATAAACATTTATTTCTGCTAATATACCTTTCACCAAAATTAATAGTCCCGTTTTTAAAAAAAATATCAAGAAGTATGCTGGACGAGACCTACCCGATGAATCCACAATTAGAAAATATTACGTACAACGGCAATATGACAAAACAATTTCTAAAATAAAGTCAAAACTATCCGATAAATATATTTGGGTTTCTGCAGATGAAACCACAGATATGAAGGGTAGATGTGTGGTCAACGTCGTTGTCGGATTGTCGGACCCGCAAGACTTATATAAACCCTATTTAATATCTACTCAGTTTCGCTGTACCGTCAAAGCTGAAGAGATATGTACAAGAGTAAATGATGCCATAAAAAAAGTAGGAATCACAGACGCTACCAAAGTATTACTGTTTGTTTCTGACGCTGCTGCGAGTATGTTAAAAGTTGGAAAATTACTTAAACAACATTTTTCAAATATTCTTCATTTGACATGTTTTGCACACGCTATTCATAGAATTTGTGAATTTATTCGGGAAGAATTTCCAGACGTAAATACGCGAATAAGCACATACAAAAAAATTTTATTGAAAGCTCCTTCCAGATTGTCTCTTTACAAGGAAAAGTGCCCTAATCTACCTTTGCCACCACAACCAGTTGTTACGAGATGAGGTACATCATGGTACAACCTTGTTGATATTTATACCATGAGGTACATGGTTAGAAGCGGCAATTTTTTATGCAAGAAACTTTGATATCATGAAACCCTTCGTCTTAAATTTGCCTGATGAAGCAGTTAGTATTAAAGACTGCAAAAAAGTACTATCATTAGAAGATTTGTATGAACAATTAAAATTTATTGATACAAATTTTGCGCAAGTATTGCCAACCATAAAGTTTCTAGAACAACAAAATGTTGAACTTGCAAGCAGTTTTCAAAGGATTGAATCTCTGTACGAAAGGTTACGAAGCATTAAAGCACCAATTAGTAAAAAAATACACAAAAAAATTGATGCGGTAGTACATAGAAATCCGGATTTTAATATTTTAAAACAAATCTCTACGAATTCATTTACGGATGAAGGAATTTCTCAAAAATATTCCAATTTGGTGTTGGTTTATTCTTTTGCGCCTCTGACTAGCTGCGATGTAGAAAGATCATTTTCAAGGTTTAAAGACATTTTAACATCTAAGCGAAATAATTTTACTGAAGATAATTTAGTAAAATATGCAGTAATACAATCGTTCAATGCATATCCAAGAAATGAGTAAAATATTTCAGTGGGCACCCGACCGCCAGATGGATATCAATCCAATCGACCGCATAAGTCGTCATTGACTCATGCGTGCCCGCTACGCACACTCATAGCTGGGCGACTTCTAGCACTGCGAGACATACATTTTTGTCCGGCCACTGAATAATCGTCTGTATCCAATCTACTTTTCTCGTAATGTCACAAAAACCAAAATAATAGCATCAAAGCTACAGAATACATACATACTCAAAGTTTGAAAAATTCTCCTGGTTAAACCAGAGTAGACGTAGAGTTGTAATTTTCAGGATTAATTATCTAATTTATCTGTGACCCACACGTGTATAATAATCGTCTGTAACCAATCTACTTTTCTCGTAATGTCGGAAAAACCAAAACGAGAACTTATTCCCGCGATTGTAGGTTTACATTGACAAGAAAATATCCCTATATTAGGGCGCGCGTAGTTTGAGTACCACTGTATGTAGTAAAAAATAGCTAAAATTGCGAAATTGTGACCGGTTTCCGGTAAAATGCGATAAACCGCCAACCGCTCACGTTAGGGGTGTTTAGTGTTTATACGTTTTACTCCGTTTTCGAACACTCAAATAATGTTTCATATAAAATTACTTATCTAACGCTTACACATGCTTACACAGTAATGATAAAACCATCAAAATCGACCAAATATAGCAAAATAATAGTAAAATATGACAAAATAATGATAAAAGATTGCATCCATTGTTATGGAACATTAGTTTGGAAAGTCGTGTATCGTGTATCGTATGGTACATCGCCGACGCGCATGCGCACTATAACTTCCCGCGGCCATTATTTATTTACATAGCGCTTTCTAGAGTTTGTTTACGTATTTATCTAGATGGTAAAGTGATAAAAATGGTTCGAAAGTGTTGCTTTTGTAAAGCTACAGCCTCAAAGAATATAAAGCTCCACAGGTATGCCATTTTTTACCGCAATACAGCGATATTAAATTATAATTTTTATTACCATTTCGTAGCTTCCCATCAGTTGATGAATCAAGGCAAGTTTGGATTGATGCTGTCCCTATAAAAATGCGGTGTTACAGAACAACTTCTTTGTGTTCGAGACACTTTCGTAACGAAGATTACAAGCTTGGAAGATCTGGAAGACCTTTTCTCTGTAGTAGCGCAGTGCCAAGTGTGTTTCTTTTAAGCGATCTGCCAGATTTAAATGAAATGAAATCAGATACTACAAGGGATCCATTGAATCTAAATTCCGCTAATTCGGACACAGGTACGACAAGTGATGCAGATTCGGAAAGTACCGTAGATACAGAGTCGACAATAACTGCCATCTCTGAAAGCTTTGAGCTACCCAGAAAACATCCAGAAAAGTTTTCGTTGAAAGGTAAACCTCTAGACGAAAAATCCATGGTAATGCTAATGAATGTTTTGGATTATTTTCATCGTACCAGTGATGTAGGGGAAACAATACTCGTTGAAGTAAGTACTTTTGATGTCGCTCGATAGGTATTTTTGATCAGTGTTTCTCAACCTTTTTACTCTTGCGGAACCCTTTAAGTTGGGTTGGAACCTGGCGGAACCCCAATAAAAAAGAAATATGCAACGTCCTTCCCAATGTAATTTCAAACATTTTCTTCGCGAAACGCAGTTTAATGATTGAAAATTACTTATTACCGTGAAATTAACGTACTTATCATTGCGAAATTTAAAAAATGCCCTGTAAAATTACGGGTGTACTGTGTCACAGGAAAATGTATGTGGAATATGTGAATTCTGTAAACACAATACAGAAGTATAGCTGGTATCCAACAACCAGCGATGTTACAGTTAATTCTTCTTTTATAGCTTTTTTTGGTAGATTATTACATTCATTTTCTGTAACATTGCGAGATATTTCTCTCTACACTGATAAAACTGAAAAGGTAATTTTACCGTGTGGATCGGCGGTCATTTTTAACCTCCGTGGATCGAAGGAAAAATACCATGTGGTTTGTAATTTTACTTTGAGCTAATAAATTTACTTCTTATATGAAATGAGGTTTCCGATGTGTACGGTTTTATATATACTTTTGTAAGTAAAATTACTGACGTTCAGTAAATTTACCGTAAACACGGAATTGCAATTAATTGTTGTACAGTAAACTTTCTGCAACTTTAATATTAGATTTATCCAAGCAACTGCAAAACCAGTTAACAATCAGTATTTTTGTGATGGACCACATATGTTGCTATAATAACTCCATTATAAATACCAATGAAACATTATCTGGTCTCTCACAAAAGAACTGTTTGTAAACTGGTTTTGCGACTGCTCGGACAAGCCTGTATTGTCAACTGTAAAATCACTAGTAAAATCCCATTAATGTGGAGATCATAAATAAGAACGAAAAATAATAGTATGAAGTTTTATTATAATTTTAACAATAAATAACATGTGAAACATATTTATAATATATATATATATCTACATATTTTTTTAGAAATATTTCATATTTTTAACATTAAATAAATAGAAGTTCTTGACAAAAATGTAATCATAAGTAAATGAAATAAAATAGGAACCCATGGACTATACTTATCTACATATCGTATAATAAAATAAATCAATCTGCTTCACAAGAGAAATATATTTTTTAAATATAAATTAAATATTATTTCAAAATATTAAGTTGAAATACCTATGGTAAACTTACGTCACACACGTACTTAGACTGCATACAAACATTTACTTATTTATTTTTATAATAAGTTTGATCACCTTTCAGTGGATTTGGTTTTATCCTTATTCGTTTTTTAACCCTGACATGGAATAATTTTTAAAAAGCTAAACCGTCTCCAGAGTAAGAGAACCTGGGGATAGTCCAACCACAGCATATAATATAGTCCAAAATGTGTCACCTGAAATCAAAATAAGAAGTACATGAGTCATATATCATATACAGGGTATAACAATGTCAGCAGCTGCTTTCCTTTGAGGTACAGAGTGTGTGTAAAGTTATTAATGAGTGTTTATAGAACAGTATTTTTTATATTGGTGATTGAATTGATATGTGTTATACATGTTAGTAATAAATTTGATTGTAAGACCGCATGTACGAGAAAGAACAATAAACGAAATCTTACCTATGGACACCACACAAGTCCTTGAATTTGTAGAATGTCAGTGTCATCAACACTTGTATCCTAAAAAGAACATCCAATTAGTGAAAGTGGAATTATACATATCAAGACTGCAAACTTTTACCTGTGCTTTATAGTATATATTTGCATAGTCCTCCATAATATACAAAGAGATGTACCAATATTATCTCTTTTAATACTATAGAACCATATGGAGCAAATATTCCACACCACACCGATAAAGGATAACTCACAGAGGCACTAACAGTGTTAAATTAGTTGTATATAACAATCGCACTCAATAAACCTCTAACTTAGCTGCTGTAAACACAACCAAACGGATGGCGAACGGAACTCGAACTGTATATTCCATTATTGCGCAAGCGCGAAAAAAATTATCTCGGTAGCACTTTACCATCTAGAAAGGAAAATTGCACGAGCAGAAGGCAAATTTACATATCAGACAGTAGTTTTAATGTATAGATATGTAATTTTATTCCGTTGACGTAATTGTTATTATGAAATTTACAAACTTGTTAGCCAATTTACATACAGTTTGTACAATTAATGAATGTAACTGCAGTTTTAAAGATATTTAGTATTTTTGCTTAAAATTATGGTAAAATTGCCGACAAATAGGGTAGGTTTACTGAAAAAAATGTAAATTTCATTTGTAAATTCGCTCTCATTTTTATCAGTGTTTTATCAAATTATAGGTTTATTTTGTCACACATTTGGAAAGACCAAAAATATTGAAAACAAATAATGTTAGATTTTAACCAATAACTCTGCCAGGTTGTTTGTTGTTTAGTAGAGGTTATTTTGTTTTTGTGTGACAGATAATTGTAAGTAATATTGGCATTTGAAGTTAACGAATAATATAGTCTAGACTCTAGAATGTTCTCACCCGTTGGATGCAATATCGAAATAACAGTGATTTATTGGGTTCAAAGGGCTCCAAATCAAAATTGTTCATGGATTGACCTTGTTTATTAATCCAATATTTAAAATAATAACCCAATACTAAAATAATACATAAAAATGACACTGAATAATGAACACGCGACCACCACTCTAATTTTTTACTATTTTTCCCTAGAACCCCTGACGATCTCTCGGGGAACCCCAGGGTTCCGCAAGAACCCCGGTTGAGAAACGCTGTTTTTTTTTTTAGATTCTAACTCTAATTTTTGAATTTAGAGAACTGCTTTTGCCTGTGGAGTCAGCGTAGCAACTGTTTATAGGACAAAAGCTCGGTTCAAAGCTGCGGAAGAGGCAGGGACTGCGTTATCTGTACCACGGAAGAGATATATTCCTCCAAAGAAATGTGTTCCACGAAATAAACGTGTTCGTCGAAAAAAGGCAAAGTTGGATATTAGAGATTCTCCAAAGCAGTTGGAGGGGGACGATATTGAGAATTGTATAGGAGAGTATTGTACGGTTAAAGAAGAGATTACGGAGTACAAAGTTACGGATTTTTCTACGGGAGCTTCTTTTGTTGATACGGAGAATTTTGTTAAAGTGGAGCCGTTGACAGTTTCGGTTATAAAACAAGAAGATAATTTGTATTAGTTTTTGAATTTGATGTATTGTTTTGTGATTTTTTTAATTTTGAATCGTAACATTTTTTGTTTCCGTTGTGATATTCATGTTTTAGTTCGTTTAAACAAAAAGCGCTGTTTCAAGCACTTTGTAAATTTGTATGGATTACATTTTATGTAATATAAGATTGAGGTGTATATATTTATGTTTGGAGTTGTGAATATAAATAAATTAGAACTTATTTAACCTATTTTTTATTTTAATTATGAACCGTTTTCATCATTTTTTCTAGATATTGTAGAAATGATATAATCGGTAATATTTTGCATTGTTTTATAACATGTTGCAGTTATAATTATTTAAATTTACTTTCTGAATTACAATTTGTTGCTAGTCCAGTCATTCTACATTTTTGATATATGTTATATTTGAAAGAAGATTAATTGCAATCGATAAAGCTGATAACGTCTGTTAGTCTCTGAATTTCAATAGGGTATTCCGGTGTTTTTTAAATTGTCAAAGAGAAATCGTTGTTTGAATTAGGATTGGTCTTTGTGACGTCACAAAGACCGCTCAAAGTGAGCGACTTGACAACGTTGCCATATCTAGGGTGCACGTGGTAAATTTTTGTCTTCTGTTGTGTCAACGTTTAGAATTGCTCGTTTGTTGACACCTCCTTTGGTTATTGAGGTTATATCAAACACTTGTTCAAAATGTATAAACTCCAACGCCGACATCGTTCTGTGCCGGGCTGTAACAGCAGTGGAACAGTAACTCCTGATAAGATTTTCTTTAGATTGCCGACTAGCGAGATGAGAGATGTTTGGCTTCAAGTTTCAATGATCAAATCATCTCTCAAAAAAGTTACCTTTATTCGTTGTCAAACAACAGGGTTGCCAACCGTCAACTTGGCCGATCAGCTGTTCGAGAGCTGTCCGCTGTTGCCACCGCTACTAGGGATCGGTAATCATCGTGTATTTCCGAGGGTAGTCGGTGAATTCAAACGAAATGCACTTTTAATTGCAATTATCTCATAGAAAAACTAAATCAAAAAGCTCGTAGCTTAACTTTATGAATCCTCATAAATTGTACAATAGGTTAAACCGAATATCTGCTTAAATTTTGACATCACCGGAATACCCTATGACACCCAGCCAGCACAATGGGACGTTTAACATCGCAAGGACGTTGCATTATGAACGTTAAATATGTGATGTCTATGTAATGTCGTATACAGGTTCAATGTAGACCAAATAGTTCATTTTGGTCCCATTAATGTTATAAAAGTAACGTCGCAGTGTAAACATCTATGTAATGTTACATGGACATCTGATGCAACTATTTAACGTTACATTTTATCCTTTAGGTAATGTTTCATGTACGTTACAAATTCAACATAAATGAAATGTTCATTTCGGTCCCATTAATGTTATAAAAGTAACGTCGCAGTGTAAACATCTATGTAATGTTACATAGACATCTGATGCAACTATTTAACGTTACATTTTATCCCTTAGGTAATGTTTCATGTACATTACAAATTCAACATAAATGAAATGTTCATTTCGGTCCCATTAATGTTATAAAAGTAACGTCGCAGTGTAAACATCTATGTAATGTTTCATGGACATTTGATGCAACTATTTAACGTTACATTTTATCCCTTAGGTAATGTTTTATGTACGTTACAAGTTCAACTTATATGAAATGTTCATTTCGGTCCCATTAGTGTTATAAAAGTAACGTTGTAGTGTAAACATCTATGTAATGTTGCATATATATTTGATGCAACTATACAACAATACATTTTTATCAATTTGGTAATGTTTCAGGTACGTTACAAATTGAACATATATGAAATCTTAGTTTCGGTCCGTAATGTTATAAAAGTAACGTTACAGTGTCAATATCTATGCAATGTTGCATAGATATTTGATGCAACTATTTAACGTTGCATTTAATCAATTTGGTAATGTTTCATGTACGTTACAAATTCAACATATATGAAATATTCGTTGCGGTCCCATTAAAAGTAACGTTGCAGTGTCAGCATCCATGTACTGGTTGCATGAATGATCGATGTTAACGTTACTTATATCTCTTTGCTAATATACTTGAATAAAATACATGAATATAAGATTATGAACAGTTAATCGCATAGATGTGCACAATAAACATGAGTGCGATGTTCAACTTTCAAAGTCTATGGGATTTGCCAATAACGTCAAAATCTATCTCGCATGCTGTCCGATTATATTCCCGGATGCCCTCTGCTTTGTAAGCTGAATATACGCGGATCGGGCAGTAAACATTTTACTAAATTAACCTAACCGAATAGTTTTCCCGGCTTTATAAAATTATAATGGATCTATTACGTTGAAAATTAAACGTCTATGAGAAGTTCGGAACGAGGTGCTTTGCACTCGTTGGTGCCTATTCGTCGCGACTGGGCGGTGCCAAACCAAGTTTAAGGGTGGTGGTGGTAAACGAGTGTAGTTACGAGTTGCGACTTGAAATTCGAATCAGAAGACTTCGTCGATCTCTTTAGTGTAGATGTAGAACACAGTCGCCCATCAGTTACATCAACGGTTACATCAACTACGGTAATTATGTCCTGTGATAGTTATAGTGCTAGTGCTGCGAGTACGTCTAATCAGGTAAGTAATACCGTCATATAAGGAAGCATTGACTAATCGATATCGGATCAGATTGAACCCATTGGATAGATAGATATAATAATGGCCTGCGTTTTTTTCACACAATAAACTGCGTTGCGTCCGATGTGTATGGATAGTATATATATTGATCATATTGCGTCCACTTACTAGTATCGATATACGAATAAGTCGACGCTGTAATTCAGAGGCGGCTCGCTATATTGAGCCAAGGAGCCATGGCACTACCCGTAGTTTCAACCTCAGCAAGAATTTTGAACTAACTCTAAAAAACCTATTTTTTTCTTTTTAAATGTTAAACAATGCCTGCGTAAGTTTAATGAGTAGTGAAACATCGCAACGCATTTCTCTCCCCAACACAACGCGGTGAGCATTTGGAGCCAAACTCCAGTTGGCTCGATTGAGTGCGGCGTGCATTTAGTCACTCGTATTTCGCGTATAATATCGTCTAAATCCAACACAAAACACGTTGCGCTCCGCGCCATACACAATGAATGAAATTAGTTTGTTACAGAATAAGCCTTTTCTAACATGTACTATTGAGGAAAAGTGCAAATTAAACATAATGTAGGCCTTTACCTAATTTGTAATTTGTTAATTTTGTAATTAGTTATGGTGCGTTCTGATTGATGATAATGGTAGTGGTAACAGACGATATTATATAGTATTTCTGACCGATAGTGATAGTGACACATATTAGTTTTCATGTACACAAACATGAGTCACTAGCAATTTTCTATCGGCAATACTATTATAGCCTCTGCTACCATTACCAGGGCATAATAGCCTCTGCTACTATTACCGCCGTTAACTTTTGCAGGGCCTGGTTCAAAATTTTCGCGGGGCTAAAAACCACATTAAAATAATTTACACGAGTAAGATAAATATTATGAACAGATTATTGCGTTATGTAATTTACATATCATACAGGGTGTTACAATATGCGCTGTCGAATCGATACGTATGCACAGCAAAATGTGCGCCAGTATCACCAATAAGAATATAATGTTCAAGATATGCACTTGTTCTTTGATTTGAACAGATAATAACATTTGTTTCCTAATTTAAACAAATAAACAAATTAATCTAAACAATCTTTTAGAAAAGTCTTTGAGCACGGTTGAGAGATAAAGCGTATTGATCGATCCGTTTTTCTTCTGGTATAAGCAAATACATTTGTCATATTCTTTGATGTTGTCATCCTCACGATTTCACTTTTGAAAATTAAGAAAAATACATACAGTATGTCCACGGAAAAGGTGTTGAACAGGAAAAAAATAAAATAAATTTAATGATTGCAAATAAATAAAAATAGGCAGATTTTTTCGAAAATCAGAGACTACTTTTTACTTTTGAAGAACTTTTCCTAGTAACTTACGTCCATATCTTCTCAAATTAAACGCACTTTACTCTTTGTACCATTTAAAGTTTTTTCAATTTTCAGAGCACACATTTTTTACTGACTTCAATATTTTTCAATTTTCATGACATTTTGGGTTTATGGTTTTTGGACAATTCTGAACAATTATTAGTAAAAGTTTTCGATAAAAAAATCCCTAAACTGATTTCTTGGTTTTTGCCATTTATTTTGCCATCACAGGGCAATTTAAGCCCAAAATTGCAAAAGTACAACCAAAGTAATCCAAACCCAATAAGTTAAGAACAAAATGGAAACATTTTTAATTTTTGCTTTCCTATGACAATATTTTTTAGTGCATTTTTTATAAAGCGTAGTTTTAAAACATAAAGCGTATTTATTAGCAATATTATTTAGTAGGGCAAATTAAGCCTTTTCTCTTGCTAGAATTAATTTAGGGGAATTTACCCAGTAAATTAATTCTATAGCAAAAGACGCGGTTTTACCCTACTACTAATCCTTAAAATCCTTGCAATATGGATAATACAAATATTATTTAAGTTTTTTTGTTTGTTTTACAGAGCGTTAGACGAAAAAGATATAGATTAATTACTCAGCGACACTTGCAACGTTTAAGTAAAATCGAATTTAAAAACGTCATACAAAAGAAGCGTCTCAATAAGGGAAAAGTCAATCTATTTTATAATACAGATAACAATAATTTGTTACAAGACCATAATGTGGGTATAATAACTAGTGAGCCAACAACTTCTCAAAAAAATGCAAACAATTTTCCTGCGCAAAGCAAGCTTTCTGTAGATGTATTTGCCACTAATACGGATATCCCCCATAATGTACCATCATCAGAAAATTTAACTAATACGGATCTTACCCACATTGTACCTTTATCAAACAAATTAAGACAGTGGATCTTGCAATATAAGGTATCGCATGATTGCGCAAACGCACTGCTGACAATCTTAAGACAAGAGAACTTACGTCTACCTAAGGATTGCCGAAGCCTAATGCACACGCCACGTTCGTGTTCAGTAATTAATATAGGAGACGGATATTATAAGCACTTTGGTCTGATTAATGTATTAAATCACATACTATTAAAGCATGGCATAAAAGATTTCGACACCGACATTATTAATGGCGAAAATTTCTCCTTCTGGCCGCGGAAGAATTTCGCTCAGGCCATAAAAAAGTGCCAGAAAGTAGGTGCGAATTGGAAGAAATTTAAAGTGGAAATACTAAGTCAGTATGGTAAGCACTCAAAAAAGTGTATAACAAACAAGAAATGACATTTTTAATTTTGAATTATAGATACTTACGAAGATGCCAAGAAAAAGGAAATACGGCTTAGTGTTGCCTCTGAATCTGAGGACATAGGCCAAATGTACGGCAGAGGACATAGAGAACGAAAGAAAAGGGTATTGTCGTCAACAAGTGAAGGTAATATATATATATATATATATATATATATATATATATATATATATCAGCTAAATACACCATGTAAAACTGAATGTAAGAAGTAGCTGTTTCTCTGGTTATGATTAAATTAAGCATGAAAAGTTTTTCCAGTCCAATTTACACATAAAATGTGCAATTATTCAATATTGAAGCAATTACCGTATAAAATACAATTGATATGGGGGATTTGATATATGTACGTACAATTAATTACACGTATTCTGGAAACGAATATTTTCAAAAACATTTAAAAACATATGTTCCTATTTGTAACTCAATCCAGGGACTTGCTATATAGTATCATTAAGTACATAAGTTAATTTGAATCAATATTGTTTAATTATATGACTAATAATATATTCTTCAAATTAAATAATGGAATAGATAATTCTAATTTATCAGAAGGTTGCACAAACCCATCGTTGCATCTGCATTTTTAACACTGCCATTATTAACTCTATTTTATTGTTCACAGCATCGGAATCAGAATCTGAACCACCAGTACATGTCCTCCGCGATAAATATACAAAATTAAAAAACAAGTACTTTAAATTTGACAGGACTGCTGTTACAAAAGAAAGGTTTAACGAACTTGTTGAAAGTAAGTTCCTGTTATCCACTTCATGTCAATATAATGTTTTAATATTTTAATTATTTACAGAATTTTTTGATAATGATGATCCGGAGAGGTACATAGATTTAACGGGAAAAGAAAATGTTCCACCACAAAATATACACCATAAAAGACAAACTGAAAACGAGACACAGCCGCCACCACCAAATATACACGATAAAAGACGAACTGCAAACGAGACACCACCGCCACCACCACCACAAACTGAAAACGAGCCACAGCCGAGTAACTACGAGGGTATGTAGGAACTTAGATATAGATGACAGTATTTTTATTTAGTGTGTTATTTTAGGTACCATGCAAGAAGTACTTAAACAACTGATCTCCATAAAAAACTATGCAATAAAAAACAGTGAGGCCATAGAACATTTGACAAAACTAATCTCAGCGAAGGAAAATAATACAAAACATGATGACCAAAGACAACTAATATTCGAAAGTGAAATATTGGCAAAACTACCACTAAAATTAATTGATGACCTAAAGGTCGTAGACACAACCGTGGAAGGGTTCTGCACGGAAATGGCAAGTATTCACTTTATTAATTATTGATTATGTTATGAGCCTTAAGCATGACTCATGTTGAAGGGGTTAATGGAAAGAATTTGTAGGTAATGTTATGATAATCATATTCAGTGGCTTAAATCATGATGCTTAAGTTAATGTAAACTAAGTGATCCACTGTGCCGTTTATGACTACCTATACATTCTTTGTTAAACCATACATGTTATACCGTATGTCCCTTTGAAGACGCAACATAATTTTAGTCTTCTTAAATTGTAGCAAAGACTATTTCGAAAGATTGGCGGTGTCACAGCCCGGGAAGGAATGAAAATGTGCCTCAGAATGATATTCAGCAATGCATTGGCAAGACAATGCTCTTGGCACGGTGCCAAGCACAACTTCCCCCTAAAAAATCTAACCATTTTGAAGGTTCTTAAAAGTATGTAACGCATTTTATCCTAATACTATTATACTTAGCATGAAGTGACTGACATTACATACATGTTTACGTTTGGCAATAATTGTGGTATTTGCTTTTGTAGATGTGATGTTGGACCAACATGTTAATTTCACTGAAGCAGAGTTTGTAGGTTTCATTCAAGTATGGTTTCGGCACGCACACCAAAGATATTTAAGAGAAGGCGGAGCCAATCAGGTAATTACCGCAATTTTATAATTCAAAAATAAAGTGGTTAGGATTGTCTTTTCAGTTTGATGTTTATGTATTCATGTACATAAACTCATACATATGCATACCGATGGCCTAGCTGCAATACTACGGATCACCTATACTTTATTAAGGTGATACGTGGCAAGTAAGCCATCGATATGTACCATAAACTGGGGTGGCTTTGGCTATTGTTAGGAATTTATTTGTATTGTTCAGATTTTGTTGATACTTCAGTGTATTTTTTTGTTGTTATTAATATTTTAGATACTTATCTTGTATACAAATGTCCGTAATGTTAGTTAGATAATAATTTTTAACTATGGTCATGCGCCACCAAAGTTTACCGGTACTTCATTTTCTCTCTAATATTTTTGCACTTTTCCTATTAGGAAAGGGTGCCTGCAGATGACTCCGGCAACAACGTCATGGCCTAGGACTTACAATTCCTAACACCTATTGATTGTATACTCAGAATTATTGTTTTGTTTGTTAATATATATATATTTTATATATGTTATCTGTATCGAGTCGAATGAATACATTTTCTTTTTTAATTTTGGGTGTTGTTTTGCATCTATGCTACAAACAAATTAACCTTACTCTTCTTATCATATGAAATTGCTTAAACCTAATTAACACTATAATTTTTAAAAAGTGATATGATTCTGTTATTAACAAAGTTGTAATATTACCAGAAATACGATATAGATGTACTGAAGGTACGTATTAAATTGTGTATATACTTTAGGCCACATATTTACCAGCCGATGAATATGAAGAAACGGTAAGTATATGGCACGATATGATTTGCATAGTGTGCACATTATTCTACTAGCACACCTGCTTATTGATGTGCGTTAGAAGATAAGTGTCATATCCACTCCAAAAGTCATTCTTAGAAACACTTTAAACACTCTTAGAGGATCATTACTAAAAAAGAAATTCGAACATCTATGCAATAATGGCCATGTCCATCACACACGCCGGTATGACACCGGTAAGGTACCGATGGATTAGCGGTGACGGTAATCGGAATTTTGATCGTGGATGCATTCATGCGAACTTCTTCTTCGTGTCATGGCCACTACGTGACAGTGTCACGAAGACGATGATCAGGAGCGTATCCGTATCCAGGTTGACAATAGGTGACAATAGTGATTATCGCCACCGCTGATCCACCAGCAACTTATGGGGACACACCGGTACATCGCCATTATTAGAGAACTTCGCATAACCGTCATAATGTAATATTACATGCATGTTTACTGCATACATATATGAAATATTATTAGAGAACATCGAATAACCGTTAAAACGTAATATTACATAAATGTGTACTGCGTACATATATGCAATATTATTAGAGAATTTCGCATAACCGTAAAAATGTAATATTACATAAATGTTTATTGCGTACATCTATGCAAGATTATGAGAGAACATCATTATGATGACGGTTACTAACCTCACATAACTATCAAAATCTAATATCACATAAAGGTTTACTGTATACATCTGTGCGACATTATTGGAATACATCCCGTAGTCGTCCAAATTGTATATCTCACACATGTTCATTGTTAACATCTATGCGATTAGCTGTTTTTAGTTGAATGTGAGCGACATAGGCGGTTTATGAGACATCCCGGCGACATTTTTGGGATCTATTACAGGATGTTCAATTTGTGACTTCAACATCTCAGGAACATCGCTGCGATGTTTTTGTGCTGGCTGGGCATATTCTGAATTACAATTGCTACTGTCCGAATATCATTTGTAATTTTTGGTAATATCAATTGGTATTATCTGCATATCATTTGTAATATGTGAATATCAATAGGGGCTTCTACTTCTGGGGGGCGTTCAGAATCAACGTCGGGCGTATGCCGGGTGATTAAAAAGCGTTCAGATTGGCTGGGCATTTTACCGGAGGAAACGTCCCGGTCGTTCAAAAACAACGTCGGGCGTTTACCGGACGTTTGCCAATTTAACCATGTCGAGAGCTGGATAAAATTTGCGAGCATGCGCAGTGACGATGGGATTTGAGAATTGAACGTGTTCTGCGAGATTACAGATAGTTTTGCTTGCGATTTCAATTATTCAGCCATGGAGGAATTTGTCGACGTAATTTTTCACTGGAAAATTATTAATTCAATAATGTTTTTAATATAAAAACATATTTTTGTTTTTATTTTTTGGGGCAGTTATCAAGAATCCGATAAAAATCCAGAACACATTTTATTTTATAAATCCGCAAGACACAAGTATATTAAGAGACATAGGTACAGTATATTTTTTGAAATAATATTAATTTAAAGTTAAATTAAAGAGTAATAAATAAGCTATGTTGAATGATAAGTTATAAAACAAATTCATGCTAAATGTGACAAAGTAATAATACTTTTACAATATATGTATGTATTTTTGTTTGGTATCAGCTAAATTATTTCTACGGTTATGACCTTCCTCTACTACTCCACCCTCTTGCTTTGGGATATTTTCCTCATCATTGTTTATTGCAAGTATACCTTTGTTAACACACTCATTTGTCAGCTCATCTGCGTGAATTAGACAAAGTTTGTGTCATAATTTGCTGTAATAATTGTAACTGGGATCGAACCGGTACTGTTCATATCGAGGTATCGTAGTCTTTGGATTCGACCAAATAACAGACCAAAATTGAGGTTAATTTCACCAATAACGGCATATGCTTGTCGCTTAATTCGCAAATGGTGTTGAAATTATTGGTCGGAGAAAAATTCTCAATTTGAGAAGGATTTTTTCTAATTATTTGATTTACCTCTAGATACATTTCGATTTCTTCATCATTTAAACTTGACGAATCGTCAAAAAGATTTATGTTCATTTAAAAAAATAGCAATAGCTAAAACACATCTTATAAAATGGTCTGCAAATTTATAACCTGTTACCTACAAGCACTTACGATTATTTGTAAATTTTATTTTAATTCTTCAAGTCTACACCAACAATGTAATAGATAGCTAATACTTTTGTGTTGTTGAGGTTATGAAGCTTAAATAAACACGCTGGTTGTGCCAATACCGTTCAGATTCATAGGGTAATGGACAAACGCCCGACGTTTAACCAGCCGGCGTTTACCCGACAAACGCCCAATCAATCTGAACGCACCCCTGAGTTCTGACCCAAAACGCTAGACAACATGCGCGGAAGACTTGGCGCCGCTGTCAAATCTGGTAACATAATATTGCTTAAAATCCCCAGAAAATACGCATTCTATGTAAAATTACCAATTTTGGCTTTAATCATGAAGTATTCTGTATCTATATACTGTATCCAAACTCAAGGAAGCTTGCCGCGGGTGTACGTGTTTTTATGTACTTTGGAATATTTGCTGAACTGTCCTAACCTAAAAACACCGTAGGTATTTTGGTTTTCATGTTCACTTCCATGTAATTATTCAGTTTTCAATGAATGCATGTCTTTCTCACACCTATCAATAGATATCATATGTTAATTTAATACGGCTGTATAATTTTTAAAGCGATTTAATATGAATGATATAAATTTCGTGCAGCGCGCACTACGTCAATCGTAACGGTAAATGGAAACGTAGCTGGGACAGTGGAGATTATTTACTATTAGTACGATACGATCAGAACAATTTAATTTCGGAATTTTGAATAGTAGTGCGAGTTAAATATAAATAATGAATTTAGATGTACAATTAATTATACTCAACAATATTTTACAAACACGGATTCAAACGGATTCACTGATCACGTAAAAACTTTGCATCTCGTTCGACTGCCTCGCACCAAAACCCACAAGCGAGAGAAGCCGAACTGCGCAAAATATTGTTCATGTTTATTTCGGTCTTAAAAACTAACAAATAGTCGGTATGCTATTAAATTCAAGGGATACATATCGCAGTAAATAAGGATTATTTGCATGATAACATTGCCCTGCGTTGCCCTGCTAACATTCGTTCCTGAGATATTGGCTTCCATCAAAATCTTGTTCGCAACCTTCATTACATAAAAAGTAAAGAAAACAAAAACGCCAATCTATAGAAGGAGACTCTAAATGCAACCTAAGCAGAAACTGAAATTTTTGTAGTAAGTGGTTTAAGTTCAAACATCAACTGGACTCCCAATTGACTAACATTTTCTGCAAGGTTAAACCGTTTCAACCATCATATAAATTTTATTGTGACATTTATGTATTAATGTTTGTTTAAACAAAATATCACTGTTGCTATCGCTTTGTTAACTTGTGTGGATTACATAAATATCTAAGTAATTACATAAATAAATTGTAACTTATAAAACATAGCTTATTCTTTATTTTAACCACGGAATTTCAAGTGTAAATCTTATTAAAGGAAAATATTTGTTTATAATTTAACTCTAAAATTCGTACTATGGTTAAGAAATTCAGTAGTTGTTACTTCTATCACAAACTAATTTGAATTTACCGCCCAAAAATTATTTAATGTAATTTTCTTGTGATTTATCTATAGTAGGTGTGTTTTATTGCCACCCGTGTGCAGTTCGTATCTATTTGAAATGATTCTCTTTTGAAGTGAATAGGGTATTCCGGTCATGTCAAAATTTAAGCAGATATTCGGTTTAACCTATTGTACAATTTATGAGGATTCATATAGTTACGCTATGAGCTTTTTGATTTAGTTTTTCTATAAGATAATTGCAATTAAAAGTGCATTTCGTTTGAATTCACCGACCACCCTCGGAAATACACGATGATTACCGATCCCTATTAGCGGTGGCAACAGCGGACAGCTCTCGAACAGCTGATCGACCAAGTTAACGGTTGGCGACCCTGTTGTTTGACAACGAATAAAGGTACCTTTTTTGAGAGATGATTTGATCATTGAAACTTGAAGCCAAACATCTCTCATCTCGCTAGTCGGCAATGTAAAGAAAATCTTATCAAAAGTTACTGTTCTACTGCTGTTATAGCCCGGCACAGAACTATGTCGGCGTTGGAGTTTATACATTTTGAACAAGTGTTTGATATAACCTCAATAACCAAAGCAGGTGTCAACAAACGAGCGATTCCAAACGTTGACACAACAGAAGACAAAAATTTACTACGTGCACCCTAGATATAGCAACGTTGTCAAGTCGCTCACTTTGAGCGGTCTTTGTGACGTCACAAAGACCAATCCTAATTCAAACTTCAAACAACGATTTCTCTTAATTTAAAACAATGTTTGATATTTTACTTGTGAAGTAGCAAACAGTAGCACCCATACTTTGTAAAAAATGACAATTTCAAAAACACCGGAATACCCCATTGAACACGAGTAATAAAATGCATTTGAGTGTACCTATCGCGCGCGCGCATACGCATTTGGTGTTGCTTGTAGTTAGGCCGACAGGTTATGTTTGTATCGGACATTTTGCATAAGACTTATGCAAGGAGTCAAGTACGAATTGCACAGAATTGCATATGAAGCCGTCTCACCAACGAAAACAAATACACATAACCTCTCCGAGATACAATCGTGACATGCATGTGACTGCAGACTGATACCTTCCTCCTATTGGCTGATTTAATTTCAATTCATTTTTAATTCAACTGATCATCTTTTCCGGCTTGTCCTTCAGGGGTGAAGGGGGAACTGAATATGATCAGTTGAAATCTATTCACTTTCATTTTGAATGCGCAATAAAACGCATTTTGAGACAAGTGAATACGTTTCAAAATGAAATGAACTGATTACCAGTGGCAATAAAACACACCTTTTGTTAATCTGATTTAGCATTTAAGTGATATTTATCGTTTAAAAACAGAAAATGTGACTCAAGTTTGTTCATTTAATTTGAACCCAAACAGATTCAATCGCAAAAAGAGGCCGCGTAGAAACTGCTAAAGCGAGAGCCGGCCCTGGCATTGGCAAACTTATAATAAAAACAGTTTCAATAGGGACACGGAAAAACTGAATTTACAGATGGCGCTAGTAGTGTTAAAATCAACTAAAATCGCAAGGTTTTGCGCTGTTCTGCGGTTTTGGCATCTCAATCGTTCGAGATAAGACTATCAACTTGCGATTTTATTCCACAAGACACACAAACATAAAATATACATATTTTACGTCTAAATAATACTCAAAAGCACGCCCAAAAGTAAATAAATCAAAAGTCCCGCCTGTGTTTGTACCTGCTGTTTCCATAGCAACAATAACAAACTCTCGCTCGACGGCAAACCTAAACCAAACCCAAAACCAAACCGTCGTTAAAAACAGAAGTGACATAAACGTTAACCTACAAATACGTGTGTTTCGAATTTTAGAACCCCTAAGTAAAAAGAAAACGATGTGTTTCGTCTTATTTTATCCATAACCTCGAATACGAACAAACGCAACCATGGACGGAGATGAACGCCTGAGAAAGATCGAAAGCGCCCGCGAGAAAGTAAGTTTAAACCACAGTTTAAAAATAGCCACTGGAAACTGGAATGCTGCATAGGGTGAATCTATATTTAACCGACTATTTGTTTTAGCTCGAAGCCTACAAGAAGAAAAAGAAAGAGAAGAAGCATAAACAGAACGACTCAGATTCCTCGTTAAGTTTTAGTTCTCCTGAACTCCCCGACAATACCGACATAAACGAACGATCCATTTCCGAATCCAGCACCATATCGGAACATCTACAATCGAACCAGAGTAGCAGTGGTGTAGAAAACGATCGTTCCCTACAAGAAATCGAATTCCCAAACGCAAATTTTGCGTCGATTTTCGATAATCTACCCGCAGACGAAGAATACGATAGAATTTCGCAAGAAAACAAGCCCCCGTCGGTAAATTCAAGCTTCCGAAGTGACGCGTCCGATAAAACTAACCCTAAAAACGACGTGCAAGCTATAATCGAAGAAATCCTACAACAGGAGGTGTTTATTTCGTCTAACGGTGACGAAAAATCCGATTCCTTCGACGATGTGAGTTTAAATATATTCGAGGGCGTTAGTCTTGACGATAGCAGTATAAATAATTACGTTAGTAAGTTGCGGAACATCGGTGACGTTAACGAATGTTTCGGGGATAAGAGTGCGGTTAGGATTGACGAGTTGGAAGTTTTGTTGCGGAGGAAAGATTCGGAGTTATTGAGTGTCGATTTGGAATCGTTGAAAGATGTCGGGAGTCAACGGTCAAGTTCCAGTTTGAATACGACTGCTACGGAGTATAAATTGTACCAAGACGACGAGTATACAAACAGGGTACGTATTTGTTTTTGTGAAATGGTGTAAATTCTTGCTTAGAACGGAAAAAAAATGTGATTATAGTCATTTATTTGCATAGGGAAACTGACTTTTTATGCCCCTGATTAATTAACTTTTTAGTTTTTTCAAAATATCCCTTTTCTGGTACATTATAGATACAAAATGAATATTAGCAAAGTTGTAGACGGTATAATTCTGTACAAGTTTGCTCTGTTACATATCTTTCGAAAGTCAATAGTTTTTGAGATAAGCACAAAAACGTATAAATATTGATGAGACTACATTTTTTGATATCTATGTGACTATATTATTTATTTTTATATATATTAATTACCGGTGGTAATTTACGGTCAATTTAAATTACCGTTGGTAATTTACCAGTAATTTACCGAAATTATTAATTACACTGATAAAACTGAAAAGGTAATTTTACCGTGTGGATCGGCGGTCATTTTTAACCTCCGTGTACCGAAGGGAAAATACCATGTGGTTTGTAATTATACTTTGAGCTAATAAATTTACTTCTCATATGAAATGAGGTTTCCGATGTGTAGGGTTTTATATATACTTTTGTAAGTAAAATTACTGACATTCAGTAAATTTACCGTAAACACGGAATTGCAATTAATTGTTGTACAGTAAACTTTCTGCAACTTTAATATTAGATTTGTCCAAGCAACTGCAAAACCAGTTAACAATCCGTACTTTTGTGATGGACCACATATGTTGCTATGATAACTCCATTATAAATACCAATGAAACATTATCTGGTTTCTCACAAAAGAACTGTTTCTAAACTGGTTTTGCGACTGCTCGGACAAGCCTGTATTGTCAACTGTAAAATCACTAGTAAAATCCTATTAATGTGGAGATCATAAATAAGAACAAAAAATAATAGTATGAAGTTTTATTATAATTTTAACAATAAATAACATGTGAAACATATTTATAATATATATATCTACATATTTTTTATAAATATTTCATATTTTTAACATTAAATAAATAGAAGTTCTTGACAAAAATGTAATCATAAGTAAATGAATTAAAATAGGAACCCATGGACTATACTTATCTACATATCGTATAATAAAATAAATTGATCTGCTTCACGAGAGAAATATATTTTTTAAATATAAATTAAATATTATTTCAACAATATTAAGTTGAAATACCTATGGTAAACTTACGTTACTTAGACTGCATACAAACATTTACTTATTTATTTTCATAATAAGTTTGATCACCTTTCAGTGGATTTGGTTTTATCCTTATTCGTTTTTGAACCCTGACTTGGAATAATTTTTAAAATGCTAAACCGTCTCCAGAGTAAGAGAACCTGGGGATACTCCAACCACAGCATATAATATAGTCCAAAATGTATCACCTAAAATCAAAATAAGAAGTACATGAGTCATATATCATATACAGGGTAGAACAATGTCAGCAGCTACTTTCCTTTGAGGTACAGAGTGTGTGTAAAGTTATTAATGAGTGTTTATAGAAAAGTATTTTTTATATTGGTGATTGAAATGATATGTGTTATACATGCTAGTAATAAATTTGATTGTAAGACCGCATGTACGAGAAAGAACAATAAACGAAATCTTACCTATGGACACCACACAAGTCCTTGAATTTGTAGAATGTCAGTATCATCAACACTTGTATCCTAAAAAGAACATCCAATTAGTGAAAGTGTAATTATACATATCAAGACTGCAAACTTTTACCTGCCCTTTGTAGTATACATTTGCAAAGTCCTCCATAATATACAAAGAGATGAATGTACCAATATTATATCTTTTAATACTATAGAACCATATGGGGCAAATATTCCACACCACACCGATAAAGGATAACTCACAGAGGCACCAACAGTATTAAATTAGTTGTATATAACAATCGCACTCAATAAAACTCTAACTTAGCTGCTGTAAACACAACCAAACGCATGGCAAACGGAACTCGAACTGTATATCCCATTATTGCGCAAGCGCGATAAAAATTATCTCGGTAGCACTTTACCATCTAGAAAGGAAAATTGCACGAGCAGAAGGCAAATTTACATATCAGACAGTAGTTTTAATGTATAGATATGTAATTTTATTCCGTTGAAGTAATTGTTATTATGAAATTTACAAACTTTTTAGCAGGTAAAATTGCTGACAAATATGGTAGGTTTACTGAAAAAAATGTTAATTTCATTTGTAAATTCGCACTCATTTTTATCAGTGTACAGTTGCTAATTTACCGGAATTTATAAATTAATTTCAAAAACCTTCCCTCAGTACTTGCGTGAATGTACCCCACCTCTCCTAAGCAGTCGACAAGTGCACTGTTGTTTGTGCTTTGCCTGGGAGGTACTTAGGGATGTAAGAGAGTAATTTATCGGGTAAATTGCTGAACAAATTACCGTAATTAATGGTAATTTCCGGATTTTTAATTACTTAATTCAGCAGAGCCAATAATGCACTTTTTAAATCAGAAGCCATCTACCTACTATCAAATTCATGATGTAAAGAAATGTTCTGGTGATCCAGATATAATGTAATCATTGTTTGTGAAACTGGGCGTTCTCGTTTTGTGAGTCGGTAATAAATTACAGTATTTTATACTATAATTATGCTGTTAGACTGTCCATTTTATAAATTGCTGGTATAAAAAGTATTTTTATTGTAGTCCCTGCTTTTATTGTAATAATGAATTACTAGTATTAAATCAGGAAAAGCATCAGCGATTGGTGGTTATCTACAATATAATGACTTATAAGGCTGTACCCAATTTTTTTTTTTACATAACTTACTGTCAGGTAAATTATTATTTTGAATTACCCGGTAATTTAAGAAAATATAATTTACCAATTGCAATTTTTAATTACGTGGTAATTTAAATTTGAAAGTAATAATTTTAATTTCGGCGGTAATTTACTGAAGAAATTAATTACGGAAATTTAACACCCTTGGTCAGATTGCTACACCTTTTCCTGCTGTTATTCAGAAAGTAGCAACTGATATTCATCTATTCCGAATTATTTTCAGAAAGTAGCAATTGATATTCATCTATTCCGATTTAGTATCAGAAAGTAGCAGTTGTTATTCATCTATTCCGAATTATTTTCAGAAAGTAACAATTGATATTCATCTATTCCGATTTACTATCAGAAAGTAGCAGTTGTTATTCATCTATTCCGAATTATTTTCAGAAAGTAACAATTGATATTCAGAAAGTAACAAATGTACTTCAGAATTCTCCAGAATTTTTTTAATAAACTTCTCTATACAGTGGGTCGCATACAGATCAAATGGATGTCACATGACAGAATGACAAAGCGTATTTTTATATCATGCACGCTAAACAGAGACACATAGTTAAAATATGCAAAGTTATTTGATATTTTATTTTTAAAAATTTATACTTAAAATTGAGAACTTAATTAAGCACAGAAAAAAAAATAAAACATTGTTTCAAAACGTCAAATTGTACATTATTCTGTGTACACTCATGGAATTAAGTAAGTTCTATAAATATTTTAGCAGTGTGTCGATGATACATCCAAGTACAAGTTTTTTGTTATTCTGGTCGACCGCTCGGCCGCTAAGTGTAAAAAATTGTCCGTTTACGCTTCAACTCGTATATCGGAAATTTATTATTTGTGAAACCTTGTTCGAATGCTTTGAATAGGTTTATAATGATTTATATGTTTCTATTTATTAGCTTAATGTGTAATTAATTAATGTAATTCATACATTGTAATGTAATTGTGTTTTTATTAAATATGACGTTAATTTTATATTAATAAACATAAAAAAAAGTTTTCGATTACATGAAATGAAAATCTCATTTCAAGATATTGCATACAACACAACAAATTATACTTACAACCTTATTGCATCTAATAGCTTTTTTTGTGTTAATAAATACAAAAATCAATTTGTTGTTGTCAATATTTTTACTTTTCAGGTTATTTCAGAACTGACATATGTATTAACATTTATTCACAAAATAGAAATAAATTAAAATTAAATTGCTTTAAATTTGTCTTTATGGTAATTTGTTAATTGTGATTTGCTGGTGCTTTCGAGTTATTTAGGTTCAACGATATTTTGCAGTGTTTAACTTAATAAACAGAAAGGAGTATGTATTTTGTATAGCATGAATGTATCATTACTATTTTTTTATATTATTTGTTTGTATTTACTTTACAGCAATATGTATCAAATATCTGACAACTGAAAATAATGACAATTATGTACATATATCACTAATTTACAAAAATGTTTGAAAGCAAGCTCTAAATTTTCGACGAATTTTGATGGAATGTAAATATGTTATAATTATTATTAAAAAAAAATAAACTAAAATATACGACCATCTAAAAGAACATTTATACAACATTAAAATTATTTCATCAAATTTGACCTGGGATGAGTATAAATTGTGTTGGTAACGGGTATATAATTTCCCAAAAGGAGACGCTTCAGAAAGAAAAGTTGTTGGTTTCTCTTACGTATAGCTTTTATTGCATATTAATTACTCACAATCATATGCAATAAAAGGTATACGTAAGAGAAACCAACAACTTGACGATTTGAACCAGGGACCTTTGCGTCGCTAGCACAATGCTCTCCCATCTGAGCTATTGACATTGTGCTAGCGACGCAAAGGGCCTTGGTTCAAATCCAGGTTGTGGCTGTAATTTTTGATATATTTAAAATTTACATCCCGCCTGTATGTTACCATATTATTAACTTACAATATTACTTTGACAAAGTATGTCGTTAAACATTTTCAGTTATAGTTTATATTGTTTAGAAATTAAAAAGACTTTTATTTTTAATGTATATGCATTTTAGCTAACCTTACAGTAAACAATTCATAAGTCAAAATGTTACTTTTAACTTATTATCGTTGTTAATGCACGCCTCTTAATTTATTTAGAAAACAAATTAAGAAATAAAATTTCCAATAATGTTCCAGGTAATATATAGTAAATGAAAAATGTGTGCTTATTGAACTGGAACTATATTACAATAAAACTTCTGTAGAGCTCTTTGAAATATTAACAAAAAAGAAAAATAAAAAATTAATTAGTTATCAAACAATGCAAAACCAAAAATGAAACACAATAAATACATATTACAACAATAAAAAATTATTAATTATAAGTAAAATTTTAATAATTTGTCTTAACAAATGAACAAAAGAAAATAGCAAAATGTTTTGTTTTTTTTTTCTAGAAAGTAGAAAGTAATATGTTTCATATGGTCTTATTGGTTCTCTGTTCCTTCTGAAGTTGGAGCCGTTTAAAATAAGATATTGTTAATAATTCAAACGGCTGTAACTTTTTAATGAATTGAAAAAGTAATTTACTTTCTGAAAAAAATTGTTTTGCGGAAGAAGTATGGGACACCTGTATATATTGCTATAATTTAAATTATTTTGGTTGTCAAGCATGTATTAGATGTCATGAAAGATAATTGAACATTAACTGCTGTAAAGTAAATACAGATATAAAATGTCCATTGTCCTTCATACAAAATAATGCTCGTCTTAAATGTAAATTTAAATTATGTTTAGAGAATTTATTTACATTTAGTGAATATATTTTAATATTACAATTCTGAAATAGTCTATATTTAGTGATAATCCTTGGCATCAAGTTGATTTGCGCATTTACTTACTTACTTACTTAAGCCCGTCATCCTACTGCTGGGCAAAGGCATTTACTTGCGTAATTAATATGTGTATTAGTTAACATAAATTTATATAATGTGTCATGATATTACGCAATATCTTAAAATGAGCTTTTGTATCATATTATCAAACATGTTTATTAATATTATTATAAAAGTAATTCTATATTTAATTAAATGCATTACCTACTCGTAAACTTAACTGTAGTGATCATATTTCATTTATTACATTGCAATGAAGATATCACATTAAGGAAAAGGTCGGACACGCTAAAAATAAACTAAATCCCGTTACATTACATCCATCGAAAAACCACCTCGTGACGGACAACTTTTTGCGATGTGGCCGGGTCGAGGTAGAACAGTACACCAATATATAACCGACATACTATTTTCAAATCCTGCGATAGCGATACGAACTTACTTATTTCCATGACTGTACATACATACATACATAGATTAATACATACATAGACCTAAAATCATGTCAGGAAGTAATAGTTGCTAACAATATATTTATAGTTTCCTCAGAAATTGTCGAAATAAAATATTAATACAGTTATAATTATTTAAATTTACTGAATATCATTTGTCAATTTCTGAATTTCAAATGACATATTCTGAATATCAACTGCTACTTTCTGATACTAAATCGGAATAGATGAATATCAACTGCTACTTTCTGAAAATAAATCGGAATAGATGAATATCATGTGTTGATTTCTGAAAATAATTCGGAATAGATGAATATCATGTGTTGCTTTCTGAATATCAGTTGTTACTTTCTGAATAAAAAGGTGTAGTTATCTACAAAATTATTACTTTTATTTACCAAACATTTCTATTAACATAAGTAGCATTCATAACCTACAGTGATCGGTATTAACGCCGGTTTAATTTAACATTTTGAATTTTTAATTACCCGGTAATTTAAACCCGCGTAATTTACCATTTTTAATTTTTATTTACGTGGTAATTTAACATCCCTCTGTATTCCCAATTTTCCCGCTAGGGAATAAGCACAATCGTGCTTATTCCGGCCGGTAATATAGAACACGAGTTCGAAGTTAACAAATCTGACATTTCTCAAAAAATGGCGGCCACCTATGCAAAATGAGTGAAACCCGGCATAATTTTCAAAGAATTCAACGATAATTCAAACCCGCTTGTACTTCTATTGTGACCAAGATGTTAATTGTGATGCGTTCTACCGATATTTATAAACATTGCGGCCCCACAAGCTGTGGGTAAGTTAATTTATCGAATATTACTCTTGCATATCCAGGTTCTTTCGAAACATTTGTTATGTAGTTCTTAATTTCGCCGTTAGATGGTGTTGAGTAAGCGCGATAGTATTACCGGCCGGTAATGGAACGCAAGTTCGCAGATATACAAATCTGACATTTCGCAAAAAATAATATGGCCGCCGCCGCCTCCGCGTAAAGCGTGAAACCGGGTGTAATTTTCAAAGAATTTGGCTATAATTCGAACCCTCCGATGCTTCTATTGTGACCAAGATGTTAATTGTGATGCGTACTACCGATATTTCCGTAAATTTCGGCCGCCACAAACTGTGTGTAAGTTAATTTATCGTGTCGTCGTGGTATCAAAAGTTTTCTATGTAGTTATTATTTTCGTCGTTAGAGCGTGTCGAATAATCACGATTTTATTAAAAAAAATCGTATGACAATAAACCAAATCTCCAGTAGAAACTTAAAAAACTGTGTACCTATATAAACCAAACATTTCGTCACGAGATTTTGATTTTATCAACTAATATTCTATTTTTTTTTCTTTCCGAACACAGCTTGTGGATTTCCAGCACGCAGTGGCACATAGAGACACCCTAATCCAACAACTGACCGAATCCCTACAACAGTCGATAAACAACCGTGAAGAGCTGCAAAAACAGAGCGAAAATTTTGCGAAAGAAATTTCCCTATTGCAGAAACAACTCGAAGAGACGTCTGGCGTTATAAAGCAGCACAAATGCTCCGACGAAACGGGGACCAGCCCGAAACGTCTGCTCAAATACAACCAGAACGACCGAAGCCCAAAAGCTAGGTTAAGTCCCGACGAAAGTGATGTGAATTTTGCTCAAACCGCTCAAACTATTGCTCAAGATACAAAGCCGGAGATGGATTTGGAACTCGTATGTGAAGATTTTGAGGAACACTTGAGTCCCAATCAAATTATGCTCATGAACGATCTAAAAATTAGGATTAACGACTTCGTTCAGGCGAAAATTACCGAGTGTAGACGATCGCAGAAGGATGCAATCAGCAATCTAAAGGTTTGTACGTTGTTTCACATCCATTCATTAAAAAGAAAAATCAATTTTCCCGTTGGTTTTCGAAGAAACGTAACTGGTGCGGTCGAGTAGGATTTTATAAAAGCCTCTATAAGTCGGTCAGTTTTAAGAATTTCTTCGTGAAACTTTCGGATTATATTATTTAGGTGTTTATCTATCGGAAACTTGACTATTTTTTGTGTTTTTTTAGGAGAAATTGTTGAAGGAACGTTCGGAATTGGAGGCGGAGATTTCTAGGTTAAGAGACGTGGTGAAAAACGTGAAATGTGGGTCTGCCGAGCTTATGGAGCTGCGAGAGGAGTTGGATGCTCGTCACGCTCACGAGATGGAGGAGTTGAGGACTTATTTTGAGAAGAAATGCGCTGACTTGGAGAAAAAGTAAGTTGTGAATGGAATTTGTTTAAAAAGAAAATATTTCCGTTATCTTAGGAGGTAGAAAAAAATATTTGAGGCAAAAGTTGTTTGGTTAATCATTTTCTTCAATACAAGATTATTTTTATTTATACAGGATGTTGCATTTACGCGTGGCAGAAAAACTATACGGTTTTTCAACTTCTGGTTCAGAATTTTATAATACTACCATTGTTAGTTCCCATCAAAACCGGTTATGTTTGGAGGAAGTCATTTTTTGGTGTACTCGTATTTTTAATTATATTTGACCCTAGTCATTCAAATGTGGCGCACCCTGTATACTTTTTTGCACTCGGTGCAGAGGCGCGTTATGCCATCATGGGGCCCTGGCAATTTTGAGTTCGGGGGCTCCAATATACAATGTTGAATTAAGAAGAATTACTTTTTTATAAAAAAAATCTGATGTGGCCAGGCACATGACTTTATCATACTATATATAAAATTAATAGTTTAGCTGCATGAGACTCTATTTGATCGAGATCGGCCATGTCTGCATTAAAATAAAACTACTAGAACTAGACAGATATGTCGATTAAAGCTGTATTCGGATATTGTACTCCGTTGACACCGGGTACACCGTCCAAATGACACGTGTTATTGGGTGTAAAAAGTGTAATGCAATATGCGAACGCAGCTTATATTGACAGAAGTTATTGTCAAAACATTAGTGTTTGACACCAAGACTACCTACTGTCATTAGAATCAAAAAATCTCACAAATCCTGGCTACTAGTTTTCATGCAGTACGACCGATCTCGTAGAAATAGAATTTGCTCATGCAGCTAAACTATTGATTGTACCAAAAAATGTAAGAGTGATAAATTATTCAGAATTTCCTCATCTTTAATTTATTATTTAACTATTTCGACGAAATTCCAGAAATTGCGGCTTATTTGCAAAATCTTTCAAAAATGCTAAGACTAAACCTCCAGTTCCTTTGGACCCTCTTCAACAGGAAGCTTTTCAGCTCTAAGTTTGGTTATGAAACTTCTAAATATGAAGTTTCGACCCGATACCTTTAGTAGTTTCTCCGGAATCGTCGCCACAAAAAACGGGTACACACACACATACACACACACACACACACAGACATTTTTTTGTACCTTGGTCAAAAATGTTCAGGGGACCCAAAAAGACATATTTCCGCTAAAATCTCAAAAATTTTTTTTGCACGATTACAATACTTTACATACTGCGTATGATAAAGTAAAAATATATAAAATTATACTAATAATACTTATATATTTCGGAACAATTAATAAAAATCATAAATAATAGGTAAGGTAAGAATTGCAAAATAACTAATAAATAGCTTAACAATTTAAAAATCAAAATTCGTAGCAAGTAAAATATATTATCTTAATAAATAAAGGTTATTCTTAACGAATAAATATATTTTAAATATTTCAAAAACTGCGATAGTTCATTCTTAAATACGTCATCATCAATATATACATACGTCCACTGGATATGTACTTTTTAAATTTGTGTTGCAGATTTATAGTTTTTTTGAGATGTTATTTTTAATAAAATGTAATTTCCTATTTCTACCTAAGATTCTGATTCCATATAATCAAAAAATATAATTATTCCGAATGTCTTCTGCTATATCAGTTTTAACAAGAAGAAACGTAACATGTCAATATCTTGTTGAATGAGTCCATAATTTTCAAAGGTGAGTAATATAGGTGTTGGAAATAAAAACCTCTTTGATCCTTTGATTGATAATTATTTTAATAGGTGCCGGTTTCAATCAGCTAAGTGATCATCATCAGCCTAAATGGTCAATTTGTGAAAAATAATAAAAAAACGAAAAGCAGCGAAGAATCAGAAAAGCAGTAAAGATTCTTCGCTGCTTTTAGTTTTTTTATTATTTTTCACAAATTGACCATTTAGGCTGATGATGATCACTTAGCTGATTGAAACCGGCACCTATTAAAATAATTATCAATCAAAGGATCAAAGAGGTTTTTATTTCCAACACCTATGTCAGTATCTGGTCCTCAAAGTTTAGAAGAATGTAGCCAAACAAAAGATTTGGAAAAAGCTTAAGCTAGAAAATTGTATGACTTTTGAATATACAGGATTATGTATTTGTAAGAAGCAGACAAAATTCCATTTTTTTAATATAGCATCCTGTACATTTTTCCTCTTTTTTTTACTCTTTTTGAATTACAAATTGAACAGTGAAAACTGCATGTCGCTGAGTTCAGTGGTGTAAATGTAACACGACGATTAAATGTTAAAAGAAAGCAAATAAACAATATTAAAAGGATTTCTACCGTGTCAATAGCTCGTCGTTTTTGTAAATGGCTTTTGAGGCTTGCGTAACGATTTGTTGATCTGGCAGGTGGAGTGGGACTTCTCTTCTTCTCGTAAAGGTAAACATTCTTTTCTGATTAAGCCTAAGGTCGATCTGTTGCATTGGGTTAAAAATTGTCCCTTCATATCAAAATTTTTCATTACTGTTATATCTCGTCTAAGACTTGGACATGGGCTCTTTCCAGAGCATATGTTTCGAATTGGTCTGTCAAATTCTCCGTCTTGTAGTTGTGGTAATTTTGGTAGTCTAAATCATATATTTTTTGCTTGCTCAAATTATGATAATGTTAGGTTAGATTTTTTCAGAGAACTTGCTTCCTTGGGTCCTTGGGTTTATTTCCTCCTTTAAATATCTCCTACTTGTTGGCTTTAGAAAATCCTAAAATTTACAGTCTATTATTCTATTTTCTTTTGAAAAGTGATGTAAGTATTTGATTAGGAACTTTTATTTTTCTTGACATAAAACCACATAAAACTATTTGCGATTGGTGATTGGTGAGATAAGGGCTACCACTGGCCAAACACCATAGTTTGTTTTTAAAGAGGAAGACTTATAAATACGAAATACTTTTACCATTTCAAATTTGTAGCTTAAGCGATTTCCTAAAACTATTATTGGAATCTTTTTATCAACTTTTTAGAAAGAAATATTGAGTGGTTACGTTTCTTTTTATACACACTGTGTAATAATACGGACTTTGAAAGATGTACAGCATTTTGCAGATTGGAAATTTTATTTTATAGACTCTTTTGGAGCATTCATCTTTACAGAATAGAATTCAAAAATAGAATTCACAAAAGGAAAAGTGTCGACTGAAAATCTTTGAAGAATTCATACAGTTTTTCTCTTCTAACTTAGTCAAGGGTTTCTCATAGTCCCGTACAGTATTAAGGCTATTTTACACTATACTACTTTCGTCTTTTTCTAAACTTCTTTTTAGTCACTAGAAAAAAGTTCTAAATAATAGTATAGTTGGAAATGCCGTGCTATTATATTTCTAAACTTTTTCTTAGCATAGACGCATGCGCAGTGTAGGCATTTGTAAGGTCTGCCAACAGTGCAAACGTGAAACATTTTGTTTTGTTTTGACATACCGCAGAAACGTATACATTTAACGTCACGGTGACGCGCTACGCTATGTACAGTTGGTTTAATTTATATAATTTAATTTGTACTATCATGTTTACAGTATAATATTGCACAAATAAACCTGCATAAAGAAAACAAACAACATAACCTTAAATGCACCAGGTTGGCTATTCTGGAATAGATAAAGAACTGTGTCTAATATACCCATCTCTTGTTACTTTAAAACTTTTTTCTAGTTACTAAAAAGAAGTTTAGAAAAAGACGAAAGTAGTGCAGTGTAAAATAGCCTTTAGATATAGTTTCTTTTATTGCAAAAAAAGACATGAGTTTAATTGCTAAAACTCCCGCCACTCTCTTTGGGGCCCCATAGGCAAGACTACTCTAAAGTTCAATTTGGTATTCTTACTACAATAATTTATCTATTATAATTTATAGTTTATAAAAGATTGATTTTGGTCCCCAACCTGCAGGAGCACAATTAAAAAATTCACTATTCTTGAAACTGTAATAAATTAGTTAAAGATTATTTGGGGCCTTGCTGAGAGGAGCCTAAATCTGCTTGCAACTTTAAATAAATAAATAAATAAACTGTTTATTCAATAGATCTGGCTATTGAATTTATATTATTTTTTTTAGTGTTTTCTTTTTGTTGACCCTGTTTTTTATGCTTTCTTTTTCGCTTACTTATAGTTCAATATTTTAGATTTTTTATTTTAACCAACTAAACAGAAATATGTCGGAATTTAGAAATGTATCTGAATTTTGGATGTTTACCTTATTCTAATGTGCATACCTAGTTGACTATGTTTTGATGCATGCTTAAATAGCACCCTTAAAAAAGCAGGATTTTTCCATTTATTTGCAGTAAGATGACATCTGTCACTTTCTGAAGTTTGCCTTTTATACGGTATGTTTTCTTCACAATCATTTCTTTTATGTTTTGTAATAATTAATTTTTATAATACAACCATTATATTCGCAAGGAAGTCCTTAAATAAAAATAGAACTTTTTTATCAAACAATTTTAATTTGAGGTAACTGTCAATAAGAATTAGACAGATATATTAATTCAGTAACCATAGCTAAAAACCCTAAACTTAATTAATAACAATAATAATAATAATATACATAATTTTATAATAAAAATTTCAATTTTTTTTTTAGTTATTCCGAAGAAATATTCAGTCAACAGAGCCGTAAGATGTCCGGCTCGAGCACGTCCTCGGAACAAGAGCTATCGCACGACGCCCAACTCCGGAAACCTGGCCCGGGCGGGGACGCAGATCCCTGCAATACCTCCAAACCTTCCGCGCCGAAACGCACCCCAAAAAACATCACAACCGAAGATATCTCAACTATCAAAACGGAGCTGCAGAATTGTTACGAGCTCCTGGCCAAATACGACGAGCATAACCTCAAAACGGAAGACATAACCTCTTTCCGGGATGATCTTTTTGCTTGCGAGTTGCCGATGTTGGCCAGGTTTAAGTTTGACGGGCAGTCTAGGAGCGAATATAATGCGGAATTGGAGATTTTAAGGGAGGATTACGAGAATAAGTTGGATGAGGTTAGGTTAGAAAATGAGAGGGTTGTGGAGGGTTTGAAGGAGTCGTATGGCGAGCAAGTGGAGGGTTTGAGGTTTGAGTTGGAGGAGGCGTTGAGGATAGGTGCTGCGCAGATCTCGGTGAATGCTGCTCAAGAAGCGGTGAGTTTTTGAAAAAATTTTTTTAGGTTAGATATTTTTGTATGTTTGTTTTACGTCGCATTTTGTGTGTGGATTGTATGTTGTATTTTCTGTAAGAAGTGAAATGATGAAATTGCTAATTGACGAGATCTATAAAAACAATTTTCTTTCTATATTTAATTTTATTTTGGGGTGGAATAGGGCAGGCAAATTAACTGATTATAAGCCAAAACCGGTATTAATTGTAGACAGGAGTTTTATCATTGGAAATGGTAAAGGAGCTCATAGTGAACGTAAAAAAAATAAATGCAGGTCATGGGGTGGTATAGTGTTTATTTGGGAGGGTTGAAAGCGGGTGCAAAGTATATTATAGCGATTTCCGGCGAAACTTGACGTTTTATCCAAAAACGTCCTATACTAAGTTGTAGATCATAAAAAAATCCACAACATTCATATGGGTCACTTTTTACTATGACCTCAAAATTTCCGAGAAAAATGCGAATGCCAATACCAAAACGAATTTTCTGTTTTTTATTTTTCATTGTCGCAACAATAATTCAATTTTAATCAAACTTTGTGAAAGCGTGCTTTTTTATACCTTAAATAAGCATAAATTTTTTTATTACACAAAAAACAAGAAGTTTTTGAGATATTTATTTTTTTACGTCAAAATCAGACTTCTTTTAAAAAGAACTTCTGTGGTGATAAATCATCGTACAGTCCTTCTGGGACTCATTTTTGTTGTTTTTACATGTACTTATTGATACAATAATAAAAATATAGTCCCTATTTAACAACATGCTCAAAAATTGAAAAAACTCAAAAACGACCTTTGCAATAGTGAATTTTTCAGCAATTGTTCATTATTTGTTTAAATTTTTAAGAAAGTTGCAATACTGGTTACGACATTCAATTGTACGGAAAAAAGTACAATGGAAACTGTCTCTCATATCTACACTAATGCTATAACCATTAAATTAGAATAGGAAATCTTCAGACAAGTAAGCAAAATAGTCAGTTTTTGTCTTAGAATCAAAAAGTATCCAATACAAAAGTTGTAGGTCAAGAAAATATCTACAACTTTCGTAGAGGTTACTATATAACATAACCTCAAAACTTCCGAAAAAAAAGCGAAAAATTCCTTTTTTTTTTAGAATTTATAATTATTTTAATTTAGTTTTGACAAAACTTCTGAAAGTAAATTATTTATGTCTTAAAAAATCACAAACTGTTTATGAAAAAATCTACTAAAGTAGTTAAAAATGTGATAACATCAATACAGTAGAAACAGTACTTTAATAATTGATAATAATAAATTAAAAAAGTTAATATTGTAACACGCCCCGTAATACCAGTGCGCTCTGTAATAGCACTTTCGAGGTCGCCACCATGGCACCATGACCATCGAGGGCGTAGGAGCCCCCTTCCACTACGTGTCGACACACGACCTGGACCGAGCAGCATAAAAGACGGTACGCAACCCTGGCACATAAGTTTGCTCACCGGACTAGAGGCAACTATTAACTTCGCGCACCTCATAGGGCCTTGCTGACAACGTGGAATCCAGACGGAGAGACAGGCATCGTCAGTATACGACACACTTCACCTACCGCGAATTGCATTTTCGAATATCTCTTTCCGAACGACCCCATCTGTCAATATATTTTTACAGATTTTCAAATAAAAAATGAAAAATATATAACTATGCCAATCTTTGCCTTATTCTCAATTTTTCTCGGAAGTTTTGAGGTCATGTTATATAGTAACCTCTACAAAATTTGTAGATTTTTTCTTGACCTACAACTTTTGTATCGGATACTTTTTGATTCTAAGACAAAAACTGATTATTTTGCTTACTTATCTGAAGATTTTTTATTCTAATTTAATGGTTATAGTAGCATTTGTGTAGAAATGAGAGCCAGTTTCCTTTGTATTTTTTTCCGTACAAGTTAATGTCGTAACCAGTATTGCAATTTTCTTAAAAATTTAAACAAATAATGAACAATTACTGAAAAATTCACTGTTGCAAAAGTCGTTTTTCAGATTTTTCAATTTTTGAGCATGTTGTTAAATAGGAAATATTGTTTTTATTATTGTATCAATAAGTACATGTAAAAACAACAAAAATAAGTCCCAGAAGAACTCTGTTCGATGCTTTTTCACCACAGAATTTCTTTTTTAAAAAAATCTGATTTTGACGGAAAAAACTAAATATCTCAAAAACTTCTTGTTTTTGGTGTAATAAGAAAATGTATACTTATTTAAGGTATAAAAAGGCACGCTTTCACAAAATTGGATTAAAATTGAATTATTGTTGGGACAACAAAAAATAAAAAAACAGAAAATTCGTTTTGGCATTGATATTCGCATTTTTCTCGGAAATTTAGAGGTCATACTAAAAAGTGATCCATATGAATGTTGTAGATTTTTTTATGATCTACAACTGAGTATAGGACGTTTTTGGATAAAAGATCAAGTTTCGCCGGAAAACGCCATAATATTCTTTGCACCCGCTTTCAACCCCCCCAAATAAACATTATACCACCCCATGACCTGCATTTAGTTTTTCTACGTTCAGTATGAGCCCCTTTCCCATTTCCAATGATAAAACTCCTGTCTACAATTAATACCCACTCTCAACTTAATTTGCCTGCACTAGAAGCATTAATTATAATTCAAAGATTTCAGTAAGGACAATTGTTTAGAGTTATTAAAGTTCAGGAACATATGATTGTTTTTAAGAATTCATAATGACGTTCTTTTCTAAAACTTATCATCATCTGCTATAGTCTTTTATTTTCTACATTTGTGTATGTTATGTACTGTGAATAACATTGGTGATGATTCTCTTTTGTTTTTTATTGTGTTGTTGTCTCTAACCGCATGTGTTTGTTTGTGTCCATGTCCGTCGTAGGGGAGCACAGGTGATTTCGAACTTACGGAAGTCATCCAAAGTTACGAGCGACGGTTGCAAGAACAAGTCGCTCTTGCGAAACTTGACATTATCTCGGCACTTGAACGTCAAATTCAGGTATTTGTCCCCATATTCACTAAAATATCGTTTCATTCTTGTCTGATTATTATTTTTTTCTTTCTTCCGTAGATTTTGGCAAATAGTACTGACGATACGGAATGGCCTGCGGAACTCTTGCAGATTCGGCATAGGTTTGCGGAAAAATACGAGGCTGAGATAGGAGATTTGAAGGAGAAACACGAGAAGGAGCTAAGTGCGATGAAGGAGGAGCATTTCAAAGTGCTGAGTGGGGCCCTGGAGAGGGCTCGGAGGAGGAGTTTGCGGGATAACGAGAGCTTGAACGACACCGAAATGGAAATCGTTAAAGATCGGTAAGTTTTAGTTTTTTTTTTAAATAAGATTGAAGATTTTTTAAATTGATGTTATGAAGCTAAAAACTGTTTTAAATACTTTTGAGTTCTTATTTTTCGATAAAGATTACGCACATCTTTATCGCAAAATAAGAACTCAAAAGTATTTAAAATAGTTTTTAGCTTCATAAAATCATTTTAAAAAATCTTAACAATTTGGTATTATAGTTTTGAATTTTTTTTATATACATACATAGACACTTTTAATATAAGGTTAGTATTTATATTTCATTATTGTCACCTTTGGTAGACCAAAGGAAATAAGATATTGACAAAAAAATGAGTTTAGACTTTATGTTCACTGTGAGCAAGTACACCTAATATTCTTTGTGAGGTAAACGCCTAAAATTCAGACAGGTTAAAGAATTTTTGTTACATTTGTAACTGTAGAATTTATATTTATATGGCGCTAATGACTATGTCAACTTTTTTTAAACAAATAATTCCGTCTAAAGATATCTGGCTATTCATATTTAAAGAAAATAGTTATGTAAGGAAACGCATATATTATCTATAGTAATACAAGCGCGCTGCAGTAATACACGCGCTTTCCCGCGTCGGCCGCCTACCCCCACTAGTCTACCGCTTTGGAGCGCGCGGCCGTTTTCGGTCATGTTTGCAAGCATTTTTCAAGTATTTCCCAATGTTTTAACGCAAAATTAGAATAGACGTTTTGTACCACAATACTTCTACTTTCGAAACCCGTTAAATAAATTAAAATCTAACCCCTCCGACGCATCCCGGCTCGCGGAAAGATATTGCATAAAAAAAATGCAAATCGCAATTGTGTTAAATTTAATCATCGGACAACGCCTGGGTTGTCCACACTCAAAGTACCCATCAATCGCTATTCGTCTTTTGCAAGCATCAAGATTGCTCCATCGGTTCAGTTTTTACAAGCGAAAAACGAAAAAAACATGATTTTTTGAGGTTTTTTGTTTATAACAAATTAAGTACGTAATGATATTTTCGAGTAGGAAACACATCACAATACACATGTGACCGGCTCCGAAGAAAAGGGTCTTACTGCTAAATTATCGATTTTGGGGTTTTGGCAGATTCAGAATGCTGGAATCTTAAGCCTTGTATACACTGCAGCTGTAACACGTAATGTAACATGTAATGTAACGTGTAATGTAACCTGTGTGGACGGGGTCCAAGCGCGTATTCCATGTTACAGCGAGCATTACACTGTGTGCTCGCCGTGCTCCGTCGGCTGTCGGTATTTGTCGCGAACACAAAGGGACCGAGCAGTTGCAGCGTGGACGTGTTTGGTAGCGCATCGGCCAGTGTGTACTGTGCAGCGAACAAGCAGTGCGAACAACGTCAAGATAAACGGGGATTTTTATTAAAATGGATAGCTGGGACGAAGAACGTGGTAGAACAATTTCATTGAAACCCACAGGTCTAAACAAGTCCGATAGTATTGAATGAAGTGAACAATGCAGCCAGATTGGCTCTTTTTGTGTCAAGGTTCCTACAATTAAACATTTATGCGTTGCAAGTCCATATGATTTTTTACTCAGAATTACATTTGAAAACAGATTGAATTATTTTTCGTCATGGTATATTTTTTTTTTACTTAAATGTATTTACTTTTGATTGTTATAATGGGTATTTATTGTGTTTTTTTCGTTTTCGCATTGTTGGATACATATTTTATTTTAATTTGAAGCAAAAGTTGATGATATAGGTACCAACTTTAGAAACAGCTTTGGTACAGTCAGTCGCGTGAGGCATCATTCGATAGCTCTTTCAAATCCAAATAGGTTTACGTAAAACGGTTGTTAGATTCTCTTAAATTTCTCTTCACTGGCGCTAAATAAAAAAAATGTGAGGTACCAATGTCACCAAATTTCGATGCTCCATAAATTTCTTTAATGATGTTAAGAAAGAGTCCAAACAAAACACAGTTTTTAAGTATGATGACATCTCGCACGAATAAATTTTAAGGTGCCAATATCCCAACTTTTTTTTATCACAACCTCCGGTACAAACTAGGGTACTTTGCGAAAATGTGCCAGGGTTATGCAAAACTTAAAAGAAATCGAGTAATCAGCAATAATAACTGTAAAACCAGAAGGCGATTTTATTATTTTGTAATAAAGAAATGTTTTCACTCGGTAGATGATCAGAAAAACAATTTCAAATTTCTTTATAATTAATATAATTATGAGTTTTTTTGTGCATTTTCGCACACAGTTTTGTGAAGAAAAAAATGCGTAATAGTTTTCTAGTTGAAAAGGTATCACTTGAAAAACAAACTCTTACGATAGATTTGAGTAAAAAAGTCTCCAAGTGAAAAAAACCCAAATAAAACATTGACTTTTTTGAATAATTTGTTATGCTGCACGTTTTAATAATGGAATAATATACATGGCATTAAAAACAAATGTCCAATATTTGAAGAAGATCTACATAAAGGTACCAAACAGTCGAAAATCTTAATCATGGGCAAAAATGAACCACCATCTTCGCTTTTTTCTATACGTAGTTAATTCATGCATCAACATAAATGCACCGCAAGCAACGGCTACTTGAAATGACGATTCCATGCTTCTCAACGCTCGTCGAACAACTGTGGATCACCTACGAGCGGGACTAGCGCGCCAATGCATTGCGCGGTCGTTTTAACCCCGTCCACGAGCATTCACGTTACATTACATGTTACATTACGCGTTACAGCTGCTGTGTATACAAGGCTTTATACTGTAACATGTCGTGTATCCGAGATTAATCGGATGAAATTTGACGAAGTTACGGGGCGATGAACGGAACTACTTTTTCGCGGAAGGAATCGTGCCCTTGCATTTTACTCGCAAAACAAGTAAGCTTTCCCGGCGATTACCAAGCTATTTGACATTAGAAATTCAAAAGCAATACACCAAAATAAAGATAAATACTTATTTTTGTTTCGTAATAGAAATTTTGATATTTTTTTATTAGTTCAAAAAAAAATCTGACAAAATATTTATTGCCGAAAACAAGTAAAACATAAAAAAATACGAACTAATAGAAGTAATATACACCTCCCTCGATATATTTCCTCACGAATTTGGCTTATATTATTGTATTGCTGAAATCCGATAAATTATGCTATTATTTATTAACTTCTTATACAGTTGAAATGAAAGACATTGCTGTGAAAATAATGATGTAATGTAAAAAAGTATTGGTTATTGTAATAGTACAGAATGAAATTATTTTTATACTATGAATAAATCTTGCTTTTGTATTTTGTTTCCTTGTCTTTTCTCGGGAAGCTCTTACTGTGGCTTTTTTTATGAAATCGTCTGCCTTCTTAGGGTTTGTTACTAACGGTCGAAGTGGCCCTAATCCAAACTGATCAAAATGAGCTGTGATGCTCATATAGCGTTTAAGTGTTAGGTGATGTAAAAAGAAAAATATTTTCTGACATATTGGAATACATTGAAACATGTAAGATGTTTCTTGTAGTCGACTTTGACAACAAATAATATTTTCTCTGTTACTCACTTTGACCGGAAGTAGATTGTTTTGGTGGTTCATCTTGAAACGACTGTACATTACTATATTATCCTCATCGCTACTGCGAGATTCAACTATCCAAGGATCGTTGTTTTTTTCGGACGAGTAAAAAAATAAATCTACATCAAACTCATCCATAATTACTTAACGTATTTTTGTAGAATTGACTTAGTCCACGTGAGTCTTTACACAATAGCAGATTTTCAAAATACTAGTTTTGGAAACAACAGCTTTTCCTGTTTGTTACCGCAATTGTCGAAATTTCCACAGAGCGGCGCGGCGTGGCTTAATACTGAAAATATTTTCGCGAAAACATAAATTGTGCCGCTAGAACAAAAAGGTCTAAATTATCGATTTTGAGGTATGCTGAAATCTTATAATTTGTCCAAAATAAACAGCCGGTGCACACGTGTGCAGCCAGCGCTTGGCTTCACTAACAACCGCCCGCTGTACATAGGAATAGTAAATCAAGACAGACTCTATTCTCACTAAAATGCTTTAATGAACAAAATGAGATTAATTGCGTAATTATTCTATATAACATTTCTGTATAACGTATAGCTATCAATGTATAGCCGTAGGAATAATATTGAGAGCGAGAGAATTAAAAGGAACCTACCAGATTCTTGCACACTTGTTTACACCCTTAGTTTTACGTAATCGTAAAATTTAAAAAAGGCCAATCTGTAGATGAGATTTTATATTTTAACCTATGAAAATTCGAACATTTTCGGGTAAGCGGTTTTTAAGAGAAAAAATCGGAAAGGTGAGTGCGAATTTCAAAGAATTACAACTGCAGAAACCGGGTACCTTTTTTCACTTCTCTCGCGCTCACGCTTACACCGAGAGAGAGAATATGTTGAAATTCATACACTTTATATAGAAATTACTAAGGAACATAACAAACTTTATTTCATTTCTTTTTGATAAGTAGTTTCAGAGTTATGAGCCGTCAAACACTAGGCTGAACGCCCGGAAGCGCTGTACTTTTTAAACGCGTGTATCTCGAAAACTTGATTTTAGCAGTAAGACCCCTTTCTTCCGAGCGGGTCACATATACTTCTAATGGCAGCTCGTCGTCGGAGACCCTGTATATAAAACATAAACAATCGCCGGCATATACAGTTTGACACACGCGATTTGACGCCCGTCAATCACCCAAAATTCCCGTCCGCGCGCGCCCAAAATTATTATCAGACCGATGCCAAAAACGCACAAAAACGCCCAAAAACGCACAAAATCGCTAGCCCGTTACGAAATACTACACCGTCGGGTTAAGATGCCATCAGTATCGCGATCGCAACTGGAGCAAATCCTCGGCAAGATCCACTCACTCAAGAAGAACATCAAGAGCCAGAACAAGCAGGTCGTCATGAACAGAAGAGAACTGCGCTACGTCAAAGAGAAAATCAGCAACGTCGAGAAAAGGCTCAAGAAATACTCGAAGAGGCCGACGACAAATGCGGTCCCGCCGACAAGCGTGGCACCTAGCGGCGACACGAGCGGTTACAATATATACAAATTTAAGAAGCCGCTGGACAAGGAAGGTACGGAGGATAAGGTGCTGGAGAAAACTGTTAAGAAGGAGGTCAAGAGCGAGTATCCGGACGCCAATGACGACGCGAGCTGGAAAAGGCTGTTGAAGGCCAGCAGAAGGGCTCATAGGTGGCCGGCCAGACGCTTGGGAGTGTTGGATGATCTCGAGTAGACTTGCCTTGAAACTGTATGGCCAAAAGTTTGGTGGCTCGTCGGTTTGTTTTTCTGTTTTGTGAGGAACTATGTTCAGAAGTCGTCTTTTTTCGTCAAATAAAGTTATTTTGTTTTCAACGCTTTCTTATTTATTCTACTCGTTGTCCACAACGCACAGAAACGGCGAGAAATCCCGAAAACATGACCAAAACTCGTACAAATAATGCCTTAAAGTTAGAAGGTCTTGAAAATTAACAATATTCTGGCTGTGGAGCTGAAACTGTTGAAAGAAAAATATATATTGCAATTACATTTCTAATCATTATCTATGTCACTATCATTGGTTAACTCATCAAGCTTCTTAAAAATTATAAAGAGCAAATGTTGACACATAGTTAGGACGTAAATATTAAATTATATTGAATAAAACCAAAACCTGGATTTAAACCAGACATCTTTTGGTATCTAGAACAATGCACAAATATCTATGCTATTGGGGCCTATGACATGATTTTTTTAGTTCTTTATAGGGTAAAGTACACATGCAGTCATTGGCACTCCACAACGTTGGCACCCAAGTAATTCAATGCTAATCAAATACGAGTGTTAACCACTTTTGCGTTTACACTACTTATTTCAATTGGTCATTACGGAATGTCCGTAGAATCTTTTCAATTTCCTCGTTAATCGCTTGCCACTAAAATTTCAATTTTTGTTCAGGCTGCATTGAGAGCCTCTTCTATAAATTGGCGTTTTTGTTTTCTTCAGTTTTTGTGTAATAAAGGTTGCGAACAAGATTTTCATGGAAGCGGATATCTCAGTAACGAATATTAGCACATCGGGATATGCACGTGACCTAACTTGATGATTGGCGAAATTAGAGGCAAGGGTTAAACCCTTTCTGCCTCGACGGGATGCATGGATTGCGCATAAGTAGCCGCGCAATTGATTGAGAAATTTTGTTGGTCGTAATTGAAGGATTGAAGGAATAGGCTGTTTGTGAATGAATGGAGGCAGGTTTGGAAGTCTTGGATAAGTTTTTGGATGGTGTTTTGGAGGTGTGAAATATTTGGGACTGCGTTGGTTGCTATTGGAGGACGTTGACTGGCAATTTGTGCGAAGGAATAAGTCTGGTGGGCGGGGCTTGGTGGTTGGGTCTTAACGGATGGAGGAGTGGGCGTGGCGTGGATTTGTCGGGAATGTCTTGTCGCGGAGTCGTGGTTGCGTCGTTCTTCTGGCGTTATGACTAGTCTGCGGGATTTTGGCGCATTTTTGCATCCTTTATAGGTCGCTCTGTGGTTTCCGTGGCATGTCGCACACTTTGCAGGCTCTTGAGGGTTGCTGCATTTTGATATGTGGTGGTCTTTGCTGCAGTGGAGGCACTTTTGTGTGGAGTAGCAGTGCATGGAGGCATGTCCATAAAGGAGGCATCGGTGGCATTGACCTGGGGTTGTGGGTCGTTTCAGCTCCTCCATGCTGACTTTGACACCACAAAGGTCGGAGACGTCGTAGATTTCCTTTTGGTCTCTGGAGAGCGAGACCAAAACGAGCGGCATTTCAGCCTTAGTTTTGCGGTTTATCATGCGGACGACCTTGCTGGGCTTGAAACCCTGGGCTCTCAGGTCCTCTTCCACATCCTCCACCGGGAGATCAAGGTGGGTTCCGCGAATTACCACCTGGAGCTCTCTCTCTCCGTAGGGGGTGTAGGTGTGGTGCTGTATGTCGTGCTCGTTGAGGTAGCGTGTCACGGCGTTGAAGTCCTCCATGGTGGGGGTGAGTACTCTTATGCCGTGACTCGTGCTGTAGGCGGAACTTATGCGGATGTTGAGTTTCGACAGGGCGCCGCGGACGGTGTTCCATTGGCCCTTCTCTCTAACCACGATCGGTGGCATGTTTTCGACGGTCGGTGGTTCAATTCTTGATTGGGGGGGGAGGGACAGGTGCGGTTGCGTGATGGCGGTTGGTGTCTTGGTCGGGCTTGGGAGCCATTTTTATTTCGGGAGTGCTTGGGGTGGTTGGTGAGGTGTTGTTGGTCATAGCTGGCTCGGGAGAGGCAGGAGTTGCAACTGGGGAGTCGGGGAAGTACCGCTTCACAGCATTTATAGTGACGTCGTGGCGGTGCGCGTTGAGGGATCTTCTCGGCTTGGTGAGTTTGGACGGCGTAGACGGTTTCTCGTGGTGTTCGGAGATTTGTTGAAGAACTTTCTGGAGGATGTCACGCAGCTCCGTGCACTCCTGTTTCGAAGTGCAGTAAATCGCAGCGTAGTTCTTCAACTCCAATTCCACGAAGTCCGGCGTGAGGAAGTACTTTTCGTCGGTCATTGTCAATTGTGGGAACAGTCACTGGATTGGTCGGGGAAAAATGTACAGGGGGCGTGGCTTGTAAATAATAGAAAATTCTGGATAATGGAAAAAGAAAAGGACTCAAAAATGGAAATAAACTTAACACCATTAAAAATAAAAGGAAAATAAAAGGTAATTCGGTCGAGGGCTTGTATGAAGCTTCTGCGAGTGTCGTCGGGACGCACCGGGTCGCTTGGGCTGTCGTTGAAGGGCCAGACTCGATCGGCTGACCGTACCAACGAAGCCAGAACGCTGGCTGGTCTCGCTGTAGACAGTGGCTGAAGAGTTGTACACGACTGGTCTGTGCGGATGGCTGCTCAGGACTGGGGATATGCACGTAATCAATTGTCATCTTTTATTTAATGCGACTGTAGAAAGAGAATTGCATAATAATTTTTAAGTAATTTTTAAATCGGTTTAAAATGAATCATATAAATTACGTGCGGCGCGCACTACGTCAATCGTAACGGTAAATGGAAACGTAGTTGGGATACTGGAAGATTATTTACCATTAGTACGATACGATCAGAACAATTTCATTTCGGAATTTTGAATAGTAGCGCGAGTTAAATATAAATAATGAATTTAGATGTACAATTAATTATACCCAACAATATTTTACAAACACGGATTCAAACGGATTCACCGATCGCGTCAAAACTTCGCATCTCGTTGGACTGCCTCGCACCAAAACCCACAAGCGAGGGCAGCCGAACTGCGCAAAATATTGTTCGTGTTTATGACAAAGTAAAACAAATTGAAAATCGCATGCTACTTTTTTATTATCATGATACACAACTCCGAAAACCTTGCACAATATGTAAATTACAAAAATAAATCCAAAATTTCACAAAATAAATAAAAATTACAACACGTTCTGCGATGAGAGACTTTTGGGCTACGTTTTTCTTATCTACTGGCACAATCTTCTCCCTAAGGAGTCGTCTTTGATCAGCGCCAACTCTCTTCTAGTCCTCTCCTTGATGTCTTTAGCGGCAGATTCTTGCACCAAACGCTCTATCTGCACCTCGACTTGTTCAATTCTTTCGTTCAGGCCTTCTATCTCCCTGAAGTTTTTCTCTATGCATTTTTCCAGACGGTTTTTGGCGTCGTTGTAACTCTGCAGCTTTACCTGGCTTCTTTCGAGCTTTACCTGGATGCTATCCATGGCGCCGCAGTTCTTCTCGCCGTCGCCGCCCCTTCGTGATACGCCCCCCATGGCAGAATACAAAAATTTGCGAATTAGGAAAAAAATAATGGTCCGGAAAAACGTTTTCTAAGTACTCGGCAATTTTGCGTGAATTTTCTGTTTGGTCGGGAATTTTTTGAGTGACGTTTGTTTGACGTTTTAGTGGGACTAAGCTTGCTTGTATTTTTTTTTAATACTGTTCATAATTTTGATATTTAAGTAGGGGGTGGGGAGTGGTACACAATGGAAAACGTCGTTACTTGCAAAATAACGCGAAAATGTATAGTTTTCTGGGAAGTATAGTCTGCATGTGGGTTGTTCTTTTACAAATCGTACACCTTTTATGACGTCACATTTTAGATTTGGCTTAAACTTTTTTTTATAACATTGTATGCACCAAATAAGGTTATACCTGTTCAGGATTTAGTCGAAAAAAAAAAATATTTTCGGAGATATGAAAGTTTTAAGTTTGGATTATTTACGATAATTTGCCAAACCTTCCCATATTTAAAATTCAATTTCTTTGGTTCTAGTAATCGTATCGAAACCATTTTTGCTTTATTATAAAGGTTGAAATATTTTCTAGATAATTGCGTACAATCATTATTTTAATTTATATATGAAAAAAATTAAAAACAATTGAATTTAAATAATTATTCCATAGCCGAAATTAATTTTTAAAAAATTATTCCATATAATCGAAAAAATATACATAATATCCACCACACTTTTACCTACAAAACCCATTTTTTCCTAAGATGGAGTCTCTTACAGTTAAAAATATATTAAATTTTATCTAAATTTTATCGTTTTTTACCGAGTATCGACACGCGGAGAATCTGGAGAATCAATAAATATCAATAATAAGTGTTTAAAAATGTTTAAAAAGAATACTACGGTTGCTAATAATAGTTACAAATAGGTTCAAAGTGTAGGTATTTGTTTTTCAAGATCATATTAATTAGTATACATCATTTTGAACGAAAAACATAAATTATTATTGCTTATTCCAGTCATACATATGTAGTCTAAAACTTCCTACTATAATATTTCGTTGGTAATATGGCGTAGTGCTCGAAAACAATTTTTTGTGGGCATAAGAATGTATTTTTCTGTGGAGCATTTACAACGTTATTCGACGTTATTTAGGTCTCAGAAAAAAAATTAAAATTAACTTTGATGCCGAAGAAATTCTCCAGCTATGAACCGAATGTTTTTTCTGCGTTTCGCAAACTTGAACGCTTTTTCTCGAGTATAATAATTTCAACTGTATACCTATCAGGAACGCACATGTCTGTTTGAAATTATTTTATTAAGTCGATTTCTTAGTGATATTGTGCACAAGAGTCAATATAATATATAAATTATTGGGTAGCCTACAGTCTGTATTTCATTATTCTAGCTCTTCTAATAACGGATTTGCTGGCATTGCATAATATAGCTTTTTGTGGGTCAATCACTAACCCAATCATTTTAAAAAAATACACATTGAAAGCTAACATTCCGCGGGTGATTTAACTTTTTAATTCGTTGAAATCTATGGATTATTTCCGGAGTAATTAATTGCTAAAGTTAAACGAATGAAATTTACGGGGCAAAAACAGCGCCAATTCTTCTTAATTTGGCAAAATCGGGTAAACGCCAACATATACAGCTTTATAATTTTTATGAGTTGTAGCACGTTAATCAAGGACCCCATCAGAATTTTTTCAAATTTTTTCGCCCCTAGATTTGCAAGAAAATCGACGTCAAAAGAGGGGACATAATATAAGGCCACGATAAGTACGCCGCTTTGCGCTGCTTTTTGTTTCGCGCTCATGCGCTACAGTCGCGCGTCATAGAGTCGCGTTCAGTCGCGCTTTGGTCGTCGGGGCAGGCGTGACGTGTTGTGCGTGTGTCGTGAATTGTGATGTTCTTTGCTGGTTTGGCGAGATATTTGCCGCTCGTCGGGTGTGTTTGTGCCGTGCAACAAAGCGCAGGGACAATCTGAACGCGATATTGTGGACGGATGGCCCGCGGTAAGTCGAACAGTTGTCAATTAATCTTCGTCGAAACTTAAGCATTCGAAGACGGGACGGCCGGATAAACAACGCGCTCGGTATTGCAGATTCGTTCTTTAGCGATTACGATTTATTTTGACAGATGTGAGGTTATAATGCGTATATCTGGGTTGTTTTGGCTGGATTCTCAGAATTTTTGACGCGATTGTAACATTTGTGGTATTACGGAACGGAAATATTATTAATAAATAGTGCAAGAACCTAATACTGCAAAATTTACTATTGTAGATTGGTAAAATGAAAACGAATAAAGCTGTTTCCTTCCGGAAAAAGTCAAACCCAGTTGGATTTTGTATAAATCTTTGTTTGGGTATTACAAATATGGGGCTAAAACAATATTATGAGTAGAGATGTTACAGTTTAAGAATAGGGCAACCCCGTGTTAGATATTTTAGGTTAAACTATTAGAAATTGCAAAATCTTATGTGGGAAGGACCCGACTAACAATAAACTGATGTTTATATAGTAAGTAAGGTTATAATTACTCGAGCAATATGTTTTTGTCCATGTTACGTCTCCTTATTTCTCGATAATTGTTATTTATATCTATTATACTGCTCAAAAAATTAGGGGAACACTTTTTTCGAAACCTGTAACTTTTTAAATAATTTAAATAATAGTTCTAGCCAAATCAAATTTGGTATACTTCAACGGCAGATTTAACGATGACAGTCAGATTTTCTGTGGATTGGTGGTGAGGTTTAATACAGTGTATGCCCCCCACGAGCACGAATCACTCCCTCACACCTGCGTGGCATGCTTCGCACTAGTCTGCGAAGAGATTCTTGGGGTATGCTTTCCCATTCCTCAATTAGGGCTTGTGTCAGTTCCTGTACGGTTAGTGGTGGATTAAGGCGCTTGCGAACACGTCGGTCAAGCTGATCCCGCACGTGTTCAATAGGATTCAGGTCAGGACTTAACGCCGGCCATTCCATGACCTGAATTCCACGTTCTTGTAAAGAGTTTCTGGTGATGCCGGCGGTATGTGGCTTTGCATTGTCCTGCATTAGGATGAAATTTTGGCCGACGCCATATGCAGCAGGCACCACATGGTCCTCCACGACGTTTTCGATGTAATTCATGGCATTTAGTCTATAAAAAACTAAAACAAGATCTGTTCTGTTGTTTATACTGATTCCAGCCCAAACCATCACAGACCCAGGACCAAATCTATCCATTTCCACGTACTCGACCGTCGCACAGTGGGGTATTTGACCCGAAAACCTGGCCAAAATTATTTTTCCACCTATAAGGGCTCTAGATGTGTTGTTTTATTTATGTATAGCATTTTAACCTTCATATTAAGTATTTGAAGGTTAACAACTTAATAAACACAATAAAACAGTACAAAATAGGGAAAAAGCAAACTGTATTAAAAATTGTTCTTCACTGCAGTACACCTATTGTAAATTAATTCCTGCTACAAGATTTGTGATCAATATTTTTGTGATTTTATTTCTATTACTGTGTGAAATTTACAAAAATATATATGGCATGTCCTGATTAAATACGCATAATAGACGGATTTAAAATTGAACAATACATGTCGTTTCTGAGTTATATGAGATAATATTTTTGGGTCTATAATGTTGTAAGAAAATCATGAAAAGAGTTTTATTTTTAAGACCAGTGGTAGAGGAAGAAAATGAAAGTTTACACCAGTAAATATTGTGTATTGAAACGGCACATACGCTAGATGTGATAGTAGAGGCAGTTAAGAACCTATTTAACCTTATTTATCACTATAAAAGCTATTATTTTTAGTATTCAAAATTGTCTAATACTTATACTTATTGTTTCCATGAAAACTTTCGAAAAGTGATCATTCTTCAAGCTGAGACGGTCGTTTTTTATTGGTATGACCCTAATACACATGTTTTGAACCCAGATTCGCATTCCGTATAAACACATTTATCGAAAACGCCTAAGCAGTTTCTATTCACAAGCTTACTATTCTCTCCTCAACAATAATCCATTTTTATGCAGAGAACTGTGTATGCGAGTAGGTGCTTTCGATGTATTTTCTTGCCCTGAATATAAATCCGATTCGCTTCAAGCAACAAATTTCCAAGAAATTCGCATACAAGTACAAAGGTTTTTTTCGGATGATTTTTAAGAGTCTAGGACGTCTAGGTCATCGGCGTTGTTTGCTATACATGATCCAAAACGGAAAAATATACGTACATAACGACATTTACAACATACAAGATGCATTGAACTTATCTTCAATAGTCAATATCTTGATAACCGTAATCATTTGTATATAGCTAAATATGGTTAAATATGTTCTAAATTACCTCTACTATCACGGTTTCAAGGAATTGCATCAAATTACATATAAGCCCGTACATCAATTTTTGGATTTTCCTTTACAACGTGATAGAAATAAAATCACAAAAACCGCATCCGCACCTATCCGCAGCAGATTTTGCAGTAGTTGTAATGTCAAATATGTGCACTATAATTTGAACCACTTTCAAGAGCTTAATTAAGCTAAACACTAAACTAAAACACTCAATTTCTGCATATAACTGTTTTTTTTTATAATAGCGAATGTTCTCGGCCCTGCAATAAACAAAAGTTTGGGTAAATTTTAATAAAAACACCGTCGAATGAAAGTTTATACTTGGTTCTAAAGAAGGTTTAACAAAAAAAGTCACATTTTTCCTTAACACACAAAATTACAACCGTTTTCAAGAGCGTCAACTTATGTGCATCTATGTTTAGCCATAGTAAAATCTAACTTTTGGCTGACAAGGACACGTGGCGCAGGGCTCAGGTGAAAAAGTATTGCCGCCTTTTAATACATCGGTCCTTCACCTATCCCAGAAACTGGTTTACTTTTTGGAATTTACCAATTTAGAAATTTGATTTATGGCCAGCTTTTTGGGTCAAATACCCCAATGTGCGTCGCAACGAGTTAAACGAAATCTGGACTCGTCTGTCAACAGTACAGGCATCCAGTGACGAAGTTACCAATATCTGTGATCCAGAGCAAACCTCATTCGCGCTGCTTTGTGATGCTGCGTAAGGCGTGGTGCGCGGACAGGTCTTCTAGGTTTCAATTTCGCTTCTTTTAATCTGTTTCTAACGGTTTGATCAGAAATTTCTATTCCATGTGCTCGTCTTAGGTCGTTTAGGAGGCCTCGTGCTGTGGCAGTGCCCTGACGTAGAGAGGAAAGGACAAGAAATCGGTCTTGACTTTGAACAGAAGGAGAAACTCGAAGGTCCCTGCTAACATGTCATTCAGTTTCTTTTTCTGCTTCTTTATGGCCAATACAAAACCAGTTTCAAAAAATGTGCGTATAAGTTTGCTAGCCCCAACGCGAGATATTCTTGTATCCGGACATTTTTGCTGGAATTTTTCTATAACGGCACAAAAATATGAACCACCAGTACCGCAACACTGACATCGCACGAAGAAACTCGACATTTTTTCGATTTGAGAACAATCTTGACCAATCCGCGTATGTCTACGTATTGTCTAAACTTGACACCGGTCAAAATCCGCACATACGTACGTCAAATTTGCAGTTAAACCCAAGTTATACCCTCTAAATTTCTCGTACGGTTCGACATAAATTCAGAAGATGACTATCGATCGAACAACCACAACAGTCGCTTGGTCTCGATGAATCATTTTAGCCATCCGTAGGAGACATGCCAAAGACATGCAAGAAGATATGCAAGAAGAGATGCAAGTACAGTACTAGCGACACGGAGGTCAGCAAGCACTTGGAAGAAATATACGTGGACAACGCGCTGACGGAGTCAACGCCTTCGACTTTGTGCAGTTCGGACGCGCTGATACCGAAATCGAACTGCGACGAGGTGCTGATAGAAGCCGAATGTCGCTTGGACATGCTCGTCTTTACGAAGGGCAAGCTTCAGGACGATCTGGAGGAAGGGTTGGAGATGTTGGAGAAGATCAACGGGAAGATGAACGCGTTGGAGGCGAGTATCGAGAAGATGGTGATGGAATACGTTGTGGACGATTGTAAGTCGCGGATCATGCACGACGATATTAAGTTTATCAAGAACGAGAAGAAGAAGGTCTGTAACGAGTTGAAGGTCATCGAGGAACAAATCGAGAAGAGGATGCTGGCGCTGAAGGATCGCTGATCGAGGAGTGTTTTTGTTTATGTTTGGACTTGTGAGTCTGTGGGTTTTGCTTGCTCGATGTTTCTGTCGGTGTTTGTGTTTTAGGGTTTGTGGTGTAATAAAAATATATTTCGTCTGATCTGGTGTTCTTTCTCGGTTGTATTAGTGGATTGTACAGGGTGTCACGTGTCACACGTTTTTTATACTCTATTCTATTTCTTCCAGGAAAAAGATATAGAAGTTTTTTTTCCTCTCATTCTATATGTTTTTTGGGGTTGAATCCGAATTCCAACTTTGCTGCTTCCTATGGATGTGGCTTCACAACGAAAATCGCAAAAAAAACTAAATATATTCGACCTTTTTCAGTTTTTTGCGAAAAACTGATAAAACTGTGCTCTTTTCGAGGTAGACCATCGCATACAAAAGTAAAGTACATTAAATTTCCTATAAGAGTAGCATTTTTGGTTGAACTCTTTGGTCGCTAGAGCGTGCTGAAAAACGGCAAAATTTTCCTACTTTGTGTAAAACCCAGTTTTTGAGTTAGTTAGAAAGGCTCTGATTGTGATAAAACTACATTAATTTCTTTACGCATTGCACATATTAATCACTTATTTTGGCCAAACCGTGTAGCCGTGAGAACTAGTTGATATTTTATGTCATATTAAGCTAAGCGAAGCCGCTAAGTCAAGAGCCCGAATGTTTATGTTTATGTTTCTTTTACAAAAATATACATAATACATCAAGTATCAATTAAAAAGAGCAAATATATAGTTTTTAATAAATAAATAGTAATAATATAGGTCGCTACTGAATTTTTGGTGAAGAGTTCTTGACTTAGCGGTTTCACGTAATGTGACATACAATTTCAACGCGCTCTAGCGGCTACACGGTTTGGCCAAAATAACTGATTAAGTTATCCGATTTGTAGAGAATTTAATGTATTTTTATCAGAATTTAAGCTGTTTCGTAATTACAGATACATTACATAAAATAGGAAAATTTGGCCTTCTTTCAACAAGCTCTAGCGGCCAAACCTTTCAACCAAAAAATACACTTGAGGGTGCTTTTGATCAGGGGCGGCTCGTTATATAGAGCCAAGGCACTACCTGTAGTTTCAACCTCAGCAAGAATTTTTAATTAATTCTAAAAATCCTTTTTTTTTTCAGTTAAAATGTTAAACAATGCCTGCGTAAGTTTAATGAGTAGTGAAACATCGCAACGCATTTCTCTCCCCAACACAACGCGGTTAACCGTGATATCATACCGCTAACCGGGCCAACTTATTTCTGGCCCGGCAGATCGATAAACCGCGGGGCGGTGCGCGGGTGGGTGGGGGTATAGCGACGTCGCCTTCTGTATGCGTATTTGGAGCCAAACTCTAGCTGGCTCAATCGAGTGCGGCGTGCATGTGTTACTCGTATTTCGCGTCTCATATCGTCTAAATCTAACACAAAAAGTTCCGCTCCGCGCCATACACAATGAATCAAATTAGTTCATTACAGAATAACCCTTTTCTAACATGTACTATTGAGGAAAAAGTGCAAATTAAGCAGTTAGGTAGGCCTTTACCTGATTTGATCATTGTGAAAAACAGACTGTGGCAACATCTTCAAGCTCAGTGCGTTGACTCGTAAAGATCGAACGAGAAAGTTTAATCGAGATATATAGTTAAAAAACAATTGGATTTGCGGATGTGAGGAAAGGAACGCGTTTTTTTGTTTTCCATGTGTTTTGTCTCGGTAATATAGAAGATTTCAATATGCGTGTGATTGAGTTATTTGCAAATAAAAAAGAGCATCGAATGAACTTTATATATCGCAAAATATATTTTTTCTTTATTTAAAAACCAAAGCATATTTTTCATGCTCTGTGGCTCTACCATCCAAATGTACCACGGGCCGCCACTGCTTTTGATAGGAAATTTAGTGTACTTTATACTTGTATATAGTGGTCTACGTTGATAAGTACATAGTTGTATGACTTTTTCGCAAAAACATGAAGAAAAGTCGAAAATTTTGAGGTCTTTTGCGATTTTCGTTGTGAAACCATATCCGAAAAAACTGCTATATTTTTTTCCTGGCCAAAACACCATTTGACTGGACTACATAAAAGTATTTTTTCTACTTTGCATTCACAATGCACTCATTGTAACACTGATTCCGGTGTTACAATTAACAAATCGTAACACCGTTTTTAGTAACTTTTTCTAAGTTTTGTCACATTGATACAACACAACCATAAACTGCCTCTTTTGAATCGCTTGCAATCGCATAAACTACGAAATATGAATCTTCTATACATATTTAAAATATGCGTGTAGCCTGCTATAGTATGGCCAAAGCGTTACGGGCTTTCTTAGTTTTGCTGTGTTCACCAAAATACGCCAGCATGACGTTTTCTGTGATGTTTTGCGACTCTGGTTAAAGAAAAAAATGAAATAAAGTTCGTTATGGTCCCCAATCATTTCTACATAACCTGTAGGATTTTCAAAATTCTTTGCTCGTAGGTTTGGACATGAGCGCGAGCTAAGAGTTTATGGTTTTAAAATTTTTATGGTTTTAAAATAATGCTAGACTTTCAGAATTTATTTCTCCTAAACCGCTTAGCACAAAAATTTCAATTTTTGTTCATGTTACACTTAGAACCTCTTCTATAGACTGGCGTTTTTTTCCCTCAATTTTACATGTAATAAACCGAGATATTTATGGAGGCGGATATCTCAGAAACCAACGATGGCAGGATAACGCAGTTTGCACGAAAACAATCCTTATGATCGGGTTCAAATACTTTCGTGGGCTTGTATATGGTCAATAAATAGTTTATTGAATATCAGCATACACGTAGCAAGCTATAGTACATCTAATTTGTTGAGGATTTCTTAGTTTATGTAATGTATATGTTTTCGGTAACAATTTGGACAGAATTCTGGTCGTGCCAATACCGTATTCCTTTTTTTGTACGTCGCTTCCAACTTCGTATGAGTTCTAGTTGTGTGCAACTATTTGTGTTACCTCCATCGCATGTAACTTTACTAAGTATAACTTTGTCTAATAAACTACTTGACCGAAATTAGAATTTGGCTTCAATTATAAGACCGTGTAAATGTATAAGCTTCAACGGCTACCTAGCGGAATTAGGTAGACACCGCTATTAAACGTTAAGAGTAAATGTTAGTCACCGGCCTCAAAAGTTCGACGAAACTGAGGCGCGAGAGGAGGGAACAAGCCGCGCCCACTGTACACTCCGCAGAAAATGCAAGCAACGCACGCACTGATTAATTAGGCGAACGGCGCCGGCGGTATCGTTCTTTTGAGGCAAAGACTAAAGGGGCCGTGCGGTGTCGACTGGCGCCGAACCGTTTCCTAATAATTTTGTGTATGTGACTATCGCATGTTCTGAAATGCTTTTCTTGTATATTTTAAATGCAAATACAATTCCACAAAACAATACAGTGATACAAATTAATTAATTGCTTTATTGAACTATTCGCTATTATTGGTGGCTGTAATGATACCACATATAAATGAATTTGAATATTTTAGTCATTATACATTTCAGTAGGTACATATTTACTTACGTTTTCTATTTCCATTCCAATACTTTTGTTTTCAGATCGTTTTGTTTTAATAAATAGATGCAACAATGATACTTTTATTGAATAAAAAATTACTATACAAAATCCGAAGTATTCTTATAAGTAAATGCTAAAAGTTTACAAGAAAAAACATATTTTTTCTAGAAAATTGATATTTATTTATTTTATTGTATTATTTTTATATAAATACGATTGCGCATACAGTAAACTCTCCTATAACGCGGTTCCTACAACGCGAATTTCTACCAACTCGATCAAAATTTTGCGACTACAGCTTCATATAACGCGATTATCGTACAATGCGCATGCGTCTAAATTTGCGATCCTCAAATTCCTATAACGCGTTTTCATAAAACGCGTAATATTAAACCGCGTTGTAGGACAGTGTACTGCGTACATACGTTGTGCAATTTAAATTTTACTCTTCAAATATGTTGAAGTATCTTGTGAATAAAGCCTGATTTAGCCAATCGGATGTCAGATTTGGGTTCAGCGCATAAAAGTACTTTGGAAATGATGTGTATCGCAAGCAATCAATCAATACTGTGTAGTCGTTTTTGTCACATTTACATACTTACTACATGACATGACGTATTAGGCGCAAGAGTTTCGGTTAACGGATGTGTAACACCTTTATAAACGTTTTTTGCCATATACCTATGGTAATCCGGCACGCTTACACCTATAAGAGAGTATTGCCCAAATTAACTAGCGAAGTTAATTAGCGAAGAATTACACTACACGTATAATATCTACATGTTGTACAACAAGTCGAACTAAACCCAACCCTACATAGATTGCGATTGCCCTGAATGCATTGCCAAGCGACAAGTGTTTGGTATTAAGATTATTTTCTAAATCTAAATACCAATATATTTGAAATTCTATGACGAAAAATAAATGACTGATTAAAAATTAAATTACTTGTATGTCCTTATTAATAATTTATTTAACTCCTATTAATTATTTAGTAGTTGTAACATTGTAAGTAGGTATTGCGGTTGTTGATTATTCTTCGTTCCGTGTGTCATACGGGGACTGCACTATAAATCCTCGCGGGAACATGCGCTCCTAATTTATAACTCGCTCTTTGCTGTCTTCGTAGAGTCCATCTGTCCATCAGGACGGCAAAAAATTATTTCTCGTATTCGGTTTCTAGCCTATTTTGGTCGAAATTCAACAATTCATGTTGCTCACATACACTTCCGCAAGAACATGCTGTCCTAATTTATAAGCGAGTGGCTGCTATCTACGTAGCACCAGCACGATAAAATTTATTATTCGTGTGGCTTTCGTTTGCCGGGCGCGGCGCCCTGCACCTCCCGTGTCAACATGCGATCAATATTTTTGTTAGGCCAAAATTGCTCAATATTTGTGATTCCCCTGGCTGACGTATTCATGCTGCTGCTTCAGACTGTACCATTTGAATTTGATTGGTCGAAGAAAATGATGTGGTGTTTATCCAACAGATGGCTGCACCGTACGACGATAAAATATGTTATTCTCGTCTCATTCACATGTTCAAAAAACCAAAGGTTAAATCATTACAACATTCATATTTTGTTGTCGTTTTTTTTACACAAGTTCATGAAGGCTCAATACAAAATGTTGTAATATTGCTTTTTTGATATTTGGTTCTGATTTGGAAAAAAAAATAACAAAAATTACCAATTATTGGCTTCTTTAGCAAGGGTAAAAAACAAAACAACAACGCAAATGAAAAAAAAGTGGCATTCGTACCCGGTGTAATACACCTTTATCTATAATTTAATGTATTACACGTGAGTATTAACACACAATTAAGCTCAGTATGTTTGGTTTTATGTAGTGTTGTTTTGTAGTACGCTACTACCTCTAGTGATTCCTCTTAAGCGTTATAAAAATTCTTTAGCAAGTTCTTGTTCTTCGAAGTAACTAATCAGTCACCTCCAAACACTTCTATTCTGACTATTATAATTATTAGACACTATGTTTAAGTTAACTTTTTAGGTTATGTTTCTATATCTATATCCCTTATTCACTGGTTGTCATGTAAGTTTTTATCACAGGAGCTATTGCGGGTTAATAATGTTTCCCTAAGCTCTCATAGTTGCGCCCTGTTAATTATTTATTAAAACTTGTAGGCTGAAGTAGAGTAAAATTATCCATGTTGTACTGTTGTACCAACAGTACAACAAGACGGTACCCGTAAAATACTAATGACCATTAGAAAATAAGTACACAAGACAGACACAACATAAAATTAACCGATGTATATTATTCACTTTCCCTTCTACAAAAAAAGTCTTACAGAACAACACCACCAGCCCAGTTCCAAATCCCTTATGCCCTCAAAACCCTCTCAAATATTCTTCCCCACGTCTTCCTGGCAACAATCAATTTTCTCCGTGCACTCCTCCACCTGATCTCTCGTATGCCTCGCCACAAGCCTCTCCAACTTATCGCTCAGCTCCTCAATCTCTTCATTTATCGACTTAACCTGTTGCCTAAACTTCTGCAACGAACACTGCATCTCGCCTTTCAACTGCCTCAAGCTGAACAACCTCAATTTTGCCGCTTCGAGCTCATCGTCACCGTCGAGCAGGAAGCGAATCTTCTTGGTCTCGGGTCCTTTGAAATCGTCGCTCCTCGCACCACTCTGGTCGCTGCTGTAGCACTCTTCGGCCCTCTGTGGGCCATCGTGGTCGCTGTCGTTGTTCGGCCTGTTCCTGTCTTCGCCACGATGATCCTTTTCGTCCTTGGCCCTGCGATGTCTGCTCGATTTTCGCGAATGCCTTCTACGTTTCGTGCCCATTTCTTTCGATCGCTGGGTTCTGTTCTAATGAGTCATTACTAGGAATTTTTAGGTAGCGCGTGTGTTTCTGTCTGTGGCTGGATCGATTTGGTTGACGTTCGGTCGTGTGTCAGGAAGTTGAAAGGCGGTGATGGGTAACGGTCGTCCCCGAAGCTATGGAAACGAGATCGTCCGTTCGAATAGCAAACGTATTTCATTCAGTTGCTGCAGCAACATGTCTATAACTTTTGCAAAAATTCTTGCATAAATTTCTATCATACCTCAAATTGTGGGTATTTAAAAGTTCTAGTAGACGTCAGACCCTCAGAGTTTTGCCCCCTCGACATAAAGCCCCAAATCGCGATAATGTCCGTTCGAATAGCAAACGTATTTCATTCAGTTCCTGCAGCAAAATGTCCATAACTTTTGCAAAAATTCTTGCATAAATTTCTATCATAACTCAAATTGTAGGTATTTAAAAGTTCTAGTAGCCGTCAGACCCTCAGAGTTTTGCCCCCTCGACATAAAGCCCTAAATCGCGATAATGTCCGTTCGAATAGCAAACGTATTTCATTCAGTTCCTGCAGCAAAATGTCCATAACTTTTGCAAAAATTCTTGCATAAATTTCTATAATATATCAAATTGTAGGTATTTAAAAGTTCTAGTAGCCGTCAGACCCTCAGAGTTTTGCCCCCTCGACATAAAGCCCTAAATCGCGATAATGTCCGTTCGAATAGGAAACGTATTTCATTCAGTTCCTGCAGCAAAATGTCCATAACTTTTGCAACAATTCCTGCATAAATTTCTATCATAACTCAAATTGTAGGTAATTGAAAGTTCTAGTAGCCGTCAGACCCTCAGAGTTTTGCCCCCGTCGACATAAAGCCCTAAATCGCTATAATGTCCGTTCGAATAGGAAACGTATTTCATTCAGTTGCTGCATCAAAATAAGTTTTGCAAAAATTCTTGCATAAATTTCTATCATACCTCAAATTGTAGGTATTTAAAAGTTCTAGTAGCCGTCAGACCCTCAGAGTTTTGCCCCCTCGACATAAAGCCCTAAATCGCGATAATGTCCGTTCGAATAGCAAACGTATTTCATTCAGTTCCTGCAGCAAAATGTCCATAACTTTTGCAAAAATTCTTGCATAAATTTCTATAATATATCAAATTGTAGGTATTTAAAAGTTCTAGTAGCCGTCAGACCCTCAGAGTTTTGCCCCCTCGACATAAAGCCCTAAATCGCGATAATGTCCGTTCGAATAGGAAACGTATTTCATTCAGTTCCTGCAGCAAAATGTCCATAACTTTTGCAACAATTCCTGCATAAATTTCTATCATAACTCAAATTGTAGGTAATTGAAAGTTCTAGTAGCCGTCAGACCCTCAGAGTTTTGCCCCCGTCGACATAAAGCCCTAAATCGCTATAATGTCCGTTCGAATAGGAAACGTATTTCATTCAGTTGCTGCATCAAAATAAGTTTTGCAAAAATTCTTGCATAAATTTCTATCATACCTCAAATTGTAGGTATTTAAAAGTTCTAGTAGCCGTCAGACCCTCAGAGTTTTGCCCCCTCGACATAAAGCCCTAAATCGCGATAATGTCCGTTCGAATAGCAAACGTATTTCATTCAGTTCCTGCAGCAAAATGTCCATAACTTTTGCAAAAATTCTTGCATAAATTTCTATAATATATCAAATTGTAGGTATTTAAAAGTTCTAGTAGCCGTCAGACCCTCAGAGTTTTGCCCCCTCGACATAAAGCCCTAAATCGCGATAATGTCCGTTCGAATAGGAAACGTATTTCATTCAGTTCCTGCAGCAAAATGTCCATAACTTTTGCAACAATTCCTGCATAAATTTCTATCATAACTCAAATTGTAGGTAATTGAAAGTTCTAGTAGCCGTCAGACCCTCAGAGTTTTGCCCCCGTCGACATAAAGCCCTAAATCGCTATAATGTCCGTTCGAATAGGAAACGTATTTCATTCAGTTGCTGCATCAAAATAAGTTTTGCAAAAATTCTTGCATAAATTTCTATCATACCTCAAATTGTAGGTATTTAAAAGTTCTAGTAGCCGTCAGACCCTCAGAGTTTTACACCATCTCTTACAATGAATATTAGCCCACACATCAAAAAGAAACAAGAAGAAACGCAAGGTATATATTAACACAATCATAAAACAATCCACACAAATCTCTCTCCTCCGTGAATATCCAAAAGTCCTCTCTCTCTCCTCCCACTATTCCAACTGTTCCACTATTTCTCGCAGCTATCTCTCATCCCCTTCTGCTGCTTGCACTCTTCCAGCTTTCTCATCTTCTCCTCTATCCTCCTCCTATACTTCTTGATCTCGCAGTCCATATACTTCTTGTCCTCCTTTATCATCTCTATCTCCTCCTGCATTCGTTTCTTGCTCTCGAACGACGCCTGCGAGCTGATCAGCTTCTCGATCTTGCACTCGAGATTATGAATGCGTTCGTCGATGCACCTGATCTCGTCCAGCGTCTTCATCAGTTCGTTCTCGAGCTGCTTCTTCGTGTCGATGTAGCATTGGAGTTTCTCGTCGGCCTTTTTCAGGCGATGTTCGTCCACGTGGGCGACGTAGCAGTTTCGGCCGCCGGTGGTGCCACCTCCGTCCTTTCGGCGCTTGCACTGCGTCATTGTCGGGTCGTACTGGAAATTTTGATTTTTTGATTCGAACGATCGGTTCCTAGACCTGGAGCATATTACTATTATTATTGATTGCTATTGGGGTCGGCTGTCACTTGAAATTTCAAATTGCGTCCGTCGCTCGTTTGACGTAAACAAACGTTGTTTTGTGTCGTTTCTACAATAGGGTATTTGACTATTATTGGAAAACCGTGTCTTAGTGTGTTATTGGTTCACTGTACATTGTAAATGCATTATTTTTCGTGATTATCTCCTCAATATTTCATAATAATCAGCGTTAAGAATTGAATCACAAAAAGTCCCGACAAAACGGTACTTTCTGTTGTGTGACGTCACACGATAGTGGATGTCAAATCGGCCCATATGGTCTGTCAGCATCGGCATCGTCGCCGTTTGGTAATTGTGTTGTATGATGTGTTGTTTTCACAATTTCTACATAAAAATGGGTTATAAATGGTGTATAATTCCACAATGCAGAAATACGTCAAGAAAAACTCCGGATACACTATTTGTAGCTATTCCGCAAGATTTGAAACTGCGAAGAAAGTGGTTGGCTCGTAGAAATCTAAAATAGCGGCCAATACAAGTGTTTTTTGTTGTGAAGATTACTTCGACATAAGTAAAACTGACTAGAATAAGTTATCTATCGTATTTTCGAACCAGGTATTATCTGATCTGACAGCTTAAGGCTGACCTAACCTACAAAGTTATGCTTACATGGCACTTTAGTGCTATTAAATTCAAACGGGAGAAGCATAAGAGCGCGTTCGGATAATCGGGTAGGGTACGGTGAGAGTGACGCGCTGCATAATAGGCGGACTAACGTCATACGGCGTTATCTGCATATAAGAGAGGGACAACCGACCCAGGTTATCTGAGCATTGCTCTCCCCATACCCTACCCTGACAAACCGAACGCGCTCTAAGCGTACTAACGAATGACGTCACTGGCGACTGAGCCAATATCAGAGCGTTTTCAATCACGTGATAGGACGTGAATAAAATTCAATTTTAATTTTGATTTTAATAGAAATAAAGCATATATAGAAAATAGACTGCCTCCGGGTTATACCGTGTGTCAAGAGTTGTAAATGCTGACGCTAAAAGCTAATAGGGTATTACGGCACTTTTCAAATTCTGTTCTATTACAAAGTAGGTTAGCTTAGCATAGCATCACCCTTTCACACGTAAAATGTCAAACAACGCTTTAATTTAGGAGAAAACGCGTTTTGAAATTCAAATAAAAATCCTACTTGTGACGTCACAAGGAGGGATTATAATGCGAAACTTGACAACGTCGCGCATAGTTATTTTATGTTCCTGTGGTGCCAACAGTCGCGTAGTTCACTCTGTTTACCGTTCGTGTATTGAGGTTAGGTGGTCAGTGATTTTTAATATATCAACACCAGCAAACACCATACATAATCAACATGAGCAAACAATAATATAGAGTTTGTTGTGTGCCGGGTTGCAACAGCAAATCAGTCGAAATACCAGAATTCAATACAACATTTAGACGAAATGGTGTATCTACCTTGTAGTTTCATAAACACACAGGAATATATTATAAGAAATGTATTGTCAATATGTATTATTAATAAACTTCTATTTAAGCAGTTATTTTTTACTACTAGTCTTTCCCTCTACATTCAAATTTCTTTGTGAACCATGTGATTGGGGGATGTTTCATTACTTTGTCGTTAATTTACTATGAACAATTGCAAGCTGGTTGAATAATATGTATGACAGTGTATGATCGTGGGCAAATTTTGCGAATTCGCTTTGGTAAAATCATCTTCCACAGAACACACGCTTGCACTGAAGTGTCACTTGTCACTGAGTGACATGAATAATGTCACTCTAAGATAATAAACTGCCATTTCGAACTCAGAAAACAGAATTCAGACGGATTTTCGAGAAAAACGAATTATTTAAACACCTCTAAATTTGTTTAAACAAGTGGAAATTAACTGACAAATGTTTATAGGCATCCCACTAGACTTATAATAATGACTTCTATGAGAAAAAAAGAGAATGAAATAATTAGAAGGGTCAATTTTCTGAAGTATGTACATTTTTTCATTTAAGGGTAGTTTTCAGGGCACTGTGGTGGTGGGTTGTGGGCATCAAATCCATATGTATGATAGGTCAAATTCTTCCTTGGAGAGTCCTCTACAAGTTCTATAACTTTAATCTTGTTTTCCCAAACCCCGAAGAATTATTCGAAAAATAACAAAAAATGTCTTTTTCCCATGCATTTTTTTATGTAAATTTGATGCATCGATAGGCAACATTAAGAAGCAAAATTTATTATTATACATATTATTATTATTATATTATTATTTTTTTTGTTACAGCGATACCCTGAAGAAGACCAACACGATCCTACGCAACATCCTCAATGAACTCCTCAAATACTTCACGAAATGCGAGGACGAACTCAACAAGACCCTCATCGACGAAATCATGAAGTACGGCTTCGACAAAAACATCACCCAGATCGAACACGATCTCCATCATACACCTAATAATTCGACCATTTTTGACGACAGCTTTACGGCGAGACGCGTCCACATCAAGCCAAACTTTAACGACTTCATGACCATCGTCGATTCTACCAACACTTCTCTCCTTCTGGACGCCAAGGATCTCTCCATGGACATCAGGAACGAGCTCGTCTCCAGTTTGGAGCGTCTCAAAAGTGACGCCATGTCCATCTTGGCGTTGACCAATAGGTCTGGAGATGGAGATGGTAATGGAGGTGTGGTGGTTAAGGATGACGGTGGTTTGGAAAGGGAGTTGGAGGTGGTTAAGGGATACGCTAGGAGTTTGGAGTCTGAGAGGATTGGGTTGGAGAATCAGGTGGAGGAGTTGGTGGTGAAGCAGAAGATTCTGGAGGAGGATTTGTTGAATTCGGAGAAGAGGGTTGCTGAGTTGATCGAGTGTGGACATAAGGAGGTGGTGTCTGTCGGTTACGGACAGGATAGTAGGTGCAGTAGTTTAGGTAAGGACAGGGATGCAAAAGCGTAATTTACCGCGTAAATTACCGAATTAATTACCGTAATTAATGGTAATTTACCAATTTTTAATTACCGTAATTTACGGTAATCATAAATTACCGATGGTAATTTACCGTCAATTTAAATTACCGCAATTTTAATTACCGTTGGTAATTTACCGGAATTTATAAATTAATTTCAAAGACCTTCCATCAGTAGACGCATGAATGCGCCCCACCCCTCCTAAGCAGTCGACAAGTGCACTGTTGTTTGCGTTTGCCTGGGAAGTACCTAACAATCCGCATGGCGCATGGTCGGACTCCTGCGTGACAATGTTACTCAAGGTGTCATTTAGCCAATGGAAATGGGTCTATGGGTAAAGTTAACACATCCAATGACAGTCCCATTGCCCGTAAACGTTATATTTTTACTATTCCAAATAATCCGACATTACTTGAGAAAATACAGAACTAATATTTTGTATTTAATGAATAGGGAAGTGGAAAGCCCCTTCGCCAATGGCGACCAATGTAACAAATCCGATAATGCAGCTCTGAAATCAGAAGCCATTTATTGTCAGAATTCACTTTTTAATAAATATGCCAGTGTTAAAAAAATGACAAATGACAAAGAAAAAACTCTGTGAACCGGAGAGTTATTTTGTGAATGTAGGCAGAATTAAATTGTTTATTTTCTACTATTATTATTCTGTTTGATTTTCCTGTTTTTGTAGAAGCAAATAGTATTTCTATGTAGTCTTTGCTTTGGTTTTAGTACTATCAAATCAGGCAAAAGATCAGAGATAGCTAGTTATCCACAAAATGATAATTTAAGGTTACCAAACATTTTTATTAACATTAGTAGTAATCATAACTTACAGTGATCTGTTTAATTTAAACATTTTGAATTTTTAATTACCCGGTATTTTAAACAGGCGTAATTTACCTTTTTAATTACCCGGTAATTTAAACCCGCGTAATTTACCATTTTGAATTTTTAATTACCCGGTAATTTACGCCATCGTAATTTACCATTTTTAATTTTTAATTACGTGGTAATTTAATATTTAAAATTAATAATTTTAATTTCAACGGTAATTTACGAAAAAAATTAATTACCGTAATTTAACATCCCTGGTTCTTCCAGTCAATGCGTGAAGTATGGTGCTTCTACAGCAGTACTGGTAATATAGGTATATGATTATTTTTTTCGTATTTTCGAAAAGATCGAGAAATTGTTTACAAAATAGCTATCTTAGTTTAAAATGTCAAATTTTGGACTTATTTTGTTCTTCCACACCGATTCAATTGTACTCATCTATGTTTTTCAATTTTTCGATTTATTCAATAGCTAGGAAAGTACGTACTAAAACAAGTTAAAGAGGCAAAGTTGATAGAAAAAAAGCAAAAAAGTTATAAAGCAATATAAAGCGCGGGTCTCTTCCAGTTATACGTAGTATATACAGTTCACTGCAAAATTGAAACAAAGTTTTCCTTGGTGTTTTTATATTATGATTTTAATTTACAATGCAAATAACAAGCCGCTAAGCAACTAGTCGCAATCAAGCAATCTGGAAGATCTTTTGGAAAATTAAATCATTCAATTTCATCAACAAGTTACCTTTCACATTCATGAAAAGGGCTTATAATGAAGGAAATATCATCGACTTGCAAATTTCGATCATGAAATTCTGTATAAACTCCCAAAAGTCCGCATTTCGACTCAATTTGATGTATTCGTCCATAGTATGTGAAGGTGAACAATCTTCTTGTGATGATAGTGGTGTTAAAAAAGGGAATGCAATCATAACATTCAATCGGCTGTTACACATGCATGTTTTAGTTTGTGCATTAAAAATATACGTTAGAGTAGACTTTGAACCTTTGCTAATTAATAATGTCCGGCTCAATTATTTCGAGTGTGGTGACGATTTTTATGAATATCGGTGTTTTTTAATTGATCGCAAGAAGACTTAATATTCTTGATATCCGTCACCTAGACTTGACAGAATTGAGCCAGATATATTTTGTATTATCTTACCATTTGAATGGAAATACCTGAACATTGCAGCGTAAATCTTATTAAAAACCATGAAGTATATTTGGTGGCCTATCTCCATTAATATTTTAAAATACTTTTTTAACGCCACCTTCATAAAATATAAAAAGGGAGCTGTAGTCGGACAAGAGCACTTAAATGCCTTATCCAGTCTTCTAAATTTATCTTGGTGTATGGGGGAAGGGTGCCCATTAGGTTGGTTCCAAAATCCATTGCAAAAATTTTTGTGATAAAAAGGGGATCGGTGCCCCAAATCGTTTTCAAATCCAAAAGTGACCACATATTTTTTTTGTTGAAATTTTGATTCTTAACCATGCCTGTCGCCTTAAATTTACATGGGAAGAAGAAATTTTTTGGTATTTTTCAAATAATTGTTCGGGGTTTGAAAAAACGTAAGATTACTTAAGGACTTGTAGAGGACTTTCCAAGGAAGAATTTAGTGCCCTGAAAACTACCCCTAAATGAAAAAAATTACACTCTTCAAACAATTGATCATTCTAATCATTGAAGTCACTTTTTTCTCATAGAAATTATTACTATGTTTAGTGGAATGTTTATAAACATTTGTCAGTTAATTTACATTTGTTTAAAGAAATTCTATTTTTTAAATAATTCGTTTTTCTCGAAAATCAGTTTGAATTGTGTTTTCTGAGTTCAAAATGGCAAATTTTTATCTTAGAGTGACTTTATTCATTAAAAAAATTCTTCCTATTGTTTAAACAATTCTTGGTGAATAAAGAAACCTCTTTATATTTGCAAAGTTAATTTAATTTAAATAGAATACGTGCTTTGGCTCAAGCCATTGTCAACCCTAAATCTACAAAAAAAAAAAACGAAACGTGACGCGTTCCGTTTTTTTTTGTTCACTTTTTTTGTTCATTTTTTTGTAGATTGACAATGGCGTGAGACGAAACATGTATCCTATTTAAATTAAATTAACTTTGCATATATAAAGAGGTTTCTTTATTCACCAAGTATTGTATAATATTTGCAAGTATGGAATTAAAAAAATTCTTCCTATTGTTTAAACAATCAATTATTATTCATTTTCAACTTTTTTATGGTAGAAGAGACAGCTTTATTGTGAAATTAACTTATAAGTTTCATGTTCGAGATATATAATAAACCTATTATCTATATTATCTATTGAACCGACACCTAAAATTCATTTTTTAGATCGGTTTGGCCAACTGATTATCTCCATTACTTATTCTGATTTCCTACCACTGTGTGTCGCAAGATAATCTTGACTTGTTGCTGTCTGGAAACTGTTCCCTGTACCCTGTATGAAATATTGAAAACAAATATTATTTTATTATTTTAACAATGGAAATCATCCCAAAATAGAAATGATGTCACTTGAGAATAACAGTTGCCATAACGATCTAAAAAAAATATTTTGGGCGAATTGCAAAAAAAAATTGTTTAAAGAAATGGCATTTGTTTAAACAAATGTGGGTTTATTAGATGATATAGGCTAGATATCTCGAATATGAAATTTATAAGTTAATCTCACACAAAACTGACGTTTCTACCATAATTAGAAAAAAGGTTGAAAATAAATTATAACTAATTTATTAACCAACAGTAAGAAATTTTTTAATGAATAATGTCACTTTAAGATAATAAACTGACATTTCGAGCTCAGAAAATAGAATTCAGACGGATTTTTGAGAAAAACGAATTATTTAAACTAATAGAATTTGTTTTAAAAAAATTGAAATTAACTGACAAATGTCTATAAATATTCCACTAGACTTATAGTGATGATTTCTATGAGAAAAAAGAATGAAATGATTAGAACGGTAAATTTTCTGAAGAATGTAAATTTTTTTATTTGGGTTGTTTTCAGGGCACTAAATTCTTCTTTGGAACTTCTTTTCGAATGAATATGTATATTAGGTCAAATTATTCGTTGGAAAGTCCTGTACAAGTCCTATAACTTTAATATTAAGTTTTCTCAAACCCCGAACAATTATTCGAAGAATACCAAGAAATGTCTTTTTCCCATGTAAATTTGAAGCCTCGATAGGCACCGATCGAAAAAAAGATACGGGTCCAATTTTTTTTTTGATTTGGAACCCCTGGATACGCCCATGGCCTTATCCCTAATTTAATCGAATATAAGTTTGCAGAAAAAAGAATTTTTACAGACTTATTAGAGATTATATGGAAGAAATCGTATTTTATAAATCTGTTTATAAACGATAGATTGTAAAAAAAATATTAGTTGCTACCAATACGTTCCCTTTTTTGTGTCTTTTATTTTACTTTGTGGGTGTGTCGGTGGGGTCCCCAAAGATAATTTGCCTAGAGGCCCCAACTATCCTTAATCCGCCACTGACGAAGATCCTTTCTTGGCCATATTTGATCGAATCGGTTATTTGCAGGCGGGAAGATAGCGAGTTTGTCTGAATTGCAAGAGAGAGCGAGGACATTGGTGACGGAATGGAAGAATGGTTCCGACCATCCTTTGTTGCAGTTGGTGGAGGAGTTATGCAGGGAGGGGGAAAGAATTACAGATGAGGCGAAGAAGGATAGAGAAGACCTTAGGCAACAGGTATGTCAAGTTCTGATTTGCTTATTTTTTCCGTAGATTTTTTTTTGTTTAGTTTTGTTTGGCTTTGTAGCTTATGCGTTATTTGCCTAGATTGCACTTGTTTTTAAAGAGTTGATTTTCCCAAATTTAGGTCGTAGATGATGTCCTTTTGTGTAGACCGTTCCTCGGAGAGGTAATTTTGTTATCACTTGGTGTATTGTCCTGTCTCTGTCCTATTTAGTCTTTCTTCGATTTGTATGGGGTTGGTGTTTTATTTTCTGTGTATGGGTTTGGAGTTTTTTTTTTAGAATAGAGGTGTTTATTGCATGCATGTATAATATTGCTATTTGTTTCTCTTTTTATTTTTATTATGAGTGGTGATTATTAGTCGTGAAAGCTGTAATTAATTTACTGTCATTCATTATCGGTTAGATTGATTTGATTTGATATAAACAGGAAGAGGCTGGGTCCCTTATCTGATTACATACTTGCTTAGTGTTTATTATTAAATAAAAATCTTGTAAGCAAACATCTGTTATAATAATATGTCTCACTTTACGAATTTTATTCATTCTAAAAAGAATGTCGTTTAGACTTTAGTGTACAGTACAGGGTGATTTTAAAATAATAATTTTTGATTCTCCATTATTTCTGTACTGTAGGCAAAAAAAGGTAAAAATTTTTAATTACTCGTATTTCCAATAATATTTAACCAATAGGGTATTTGACTGTATTAAAAATATGGCATGTATTATAGTCATCCTAATAGATTACAGTTAAAGAAAACTATTTATTATTAATTTTCAAAAAAAATATGCTTTATTTCTATGAAAAACCAAAATTAAAATTGAATTTTATTCACGTCCTATCACGGGATTGAAAACGCTCTGTAATTGGCTCAGTCTCCAGTGACGTCATTCGTTAGTACGCTTAGACCGCGTTCGTTTGAATTTAATAGCACGAAAGCGCCATGTAAGCATAACTTTGTAGGTTAGGATAGCCCTAACCTTAAGCTGTCAGATCAGATAATACCTGGTTCGAAAATACGACAGATAACTTATTCTAGTCAGTTTTACTTATGTCGAAGTAATCTTTACAACAGAAAACACTTGTATTGGCCGCTATTTATTTCATTTGGATTTCTACGAGCCAACCACTTTCTTCGCAGTTTCAAATCTTGCGGAACAGCTACAAATAGTTTATCCGGAGTTTTTCTTGACGTATATCTGCATTGTGGATTTATACACCATTTATAACCAATTTTTATGTAGAAGTTGTGAAAACAACTCATCATACAACACAATTACCAAACGATGCCGATGCTGACAGACCATATGGGCCGATTTGACATCTACTAACCGGTGACGTCACACAACAGAAAGTATCGTTTTGGCGGGACTTATTGTGATTCAATTTTTAACGCTTATTTTTATGAAATATTGAGGAAATAATTACGAAAAAAAATGCATTTACAATGTAGAGTGAAGGAATAAACACACTAAGATGGTTTTCCAATAATAGTCAAATAGCCTATTCAAGAATTTCTTTAAAAAGACTAATATCCTATATAATAAAGATTGATAAAATACCACATTTGTAGTGAACTATACAGGGTATCACACTGAGCGAAAAGTTTCAAATGGACTTATTTGCCTTCTTTGAAAACTGCTCTAAGTAAAAGAAACGGCTCTAAATTGTTTAGGAATTGAAAAAACCCAATAAGTCGACATGAAACATTTTTGCTCTGAATGACACTTACTTGTAGAGAAACAAATGTCTAAAAAGTCTTAGATGTATTTTGTTTCATCGTTCATTTGTTTATTTAATAGGGTATTTGACTATTATTAGAAAACCATCTTAGTATGTTTCTTCCTTCACTCTACATTGTAAATGCATTATTTTTCGTAATTATTTCCTCAATATTTCATAAAAATCAGGGTTAAAAATTGAATCACAAAAGGTCCCGCCAAAACGATACTTTCTGTTGTGTGACGTCACCCGTTAGTAGATGTCAAATCGGCCCATATGGTCTGTCAGCATCGGCATCGTCGCCGTTTGGTAATTATGTTGTATGATGTGTTGTTTTCACAATTTCTACATAAAAATGGGTTATAAATGGTGTATAAATCCACAGTGCAGAAATACGTCAAGAAAAACTCCGGATAAACTATTTGTAGCTGTTCCGCAAGATTTTAAACTGCGAAGAAAGTGGTTGGCTCGTAGAAATCCAAATGAAATAAATAGCGGCCAATACAAGTGTTTTTAGTTGTGAAGATTACTTCGACATAAGTAAAACTGATTAGAATAAGTTATCTATCGTATTTTCGAACCAGGTATTATCTGATCTGACAGCTTAAGGTTAGGGCTAACCTAACCTACAAAGTTATGCCTACATGGACCTTTAGTGCTATTAAATTCAAACGGGAGAAGCATAAGAGCGCGTTCGGATAATCGGGTAGGGTACGGTGAGAGTGACGCGCTGCATAATAGGCGGACTAACGTCATACGGCGTTTATCTGCATATGAGAGAGAGACAGCCGACCCAGGTTATCTGAGCATTGCTCTCCCCATACCCTACCCTGACAAACCGAACGCGCTCTTAGCGTACTAACGAATGCCGTCATTGGAGACTGAGCCAATTACAGAGCGTTTTCAATCACGTGATAGGACGTGAATAAAATTCAATTTTAATTTTGGTTTTTAATAGAAATAAAGCATTTTTTTTAAAAGTAATAACAAATAGTTTTCTTAAACTGTAATCTATTAGGATGACTATAATACAAGCCATATTTTTAATACAGTCAAATACCCAATTATAATTGATTATACTAAATTACATGTTATTTTCTCGTATAGGTTCCAGAATCATTTTGATAGTAAATTTTGTCTGCGATAATATTTATTGTACAAAATTTTATAAGGATTCATTTTGCATAGGAGGTAAAAGTACGAAATCGTGACCGTTTTGCGGTAAAATGCGGAAAAACAAACTTTTGCACGTTAGGGATGGTTTCTAGGGTAGTAGGTTCTAATAAAATGTGCGGACGCCATAGAATATTGAAACCCTACATTTTCCTCGTCAGATCCCAAGATGGCAAATTGTGTTGGATTTTTTTGCTAATTTTACTGTACCTATTAATACCACAAATTATGAGAAATAATCATTATAACCTGCGTTTTCAGAACAAAACAATGCCAAGAGCAAATTCTTTTGTCAGGTTCCTTTACGAATTGGTCAAACACCGACAAAAATAGCAAAAATCCACTATACGAAAAATAAAATAAAATATAATATTGAAGTCCTATAAAATAAAAGAGTTGAAATTAAAACAAATATCGAATCAAACATATTTTATTACTTAAAATGATTAAAAATCCACTTAATATAATCACCACTTAATTCACAATTACTTTGTTTCGCAAACACGTAAACAATATCATTCCGCAATATCCACACTAACCACAATAATACCTTATCTATTATATTTACCAACTAATTCGTACACCAGCATTATCCACTCACATACGGGACACCTCATTTCAAATACCAAAACACTCTCCAACAAATAATTTTTTTCCAAATTCCATTTTCGTTCGTTTACGCTACGTGTTGTGGTCTATCCAATTTTGAGGTTATGTGTCCCGTGTGCCGCTTCTCGCCTTCCGATTTTTGATGCTATATTTCTCCATCATTATCATCAACAACATCAGATCGAAGCAGCCGACAAAAAACTACGCGCCACATGCCAATTTTTGGAAGAGCAGGCCATGGATCGCGAACAAGAACGAGACGAAGCCCAAAAAACAATAACCAAACTCAGGGAACAACTGAAGGAGCTCGAAAAGGAGAAACAAACGAGCGATCTGGTTGCTAGCGAGGTAAGTCGGCTTTGTTTTTGTTTTTTTTTTTTGTTACGGAGGGCTTCGTTTTTTTAATGCTTTAGCTGGCTATAGAATTATTTTAGAGGGAAATAAGTGAAATAACTTGGAAGTAATTTGGAAATAATATGTAATAATGTTTTGGCTAACATAACAAACACTTGGGCGTTGTTATTCACGGATTGTTTTGTTTTGTTTTTCTGGCACATGTAGGATGGAATGCACTTGGAGGTTAACCAATGTTGCCAAAGGGTCTTCACTACTTTTAACAGCACTGTGAGTTTTTTAAACTTGTTTTTGATTTGTTTTTGTTTGCACTTGTGTAGTTATTAACTTGTTTGTTGCTTTTGTCGTTGTTTTTGGCTTAGTTTTTTTTGTGGAGTAGTTTTGAGTAGATTAATTAGTTATTATGTTTATTTAGTAGAGTTTTTAAAAGTTATAAACTTATAATCGCGATCGGACTTTTTGACGTTCCTATAGTTCAAGAAGAGGGGAATCGAATGGTGTTGGTTTTATTAAGATTGAACAAACGGTCAACGAGATACAGCGTATTGAATATCCCGATTTTTGTAAATATTTCTTGTCACCCAATCAGTTATTAATTAATTACGGATGCTAATTTGCATATTTCGGATCGGACTTTTCTAATTTTAGATCGGCCGAAGAATGCTCGTTCGAGCAGTGTTATTATAGTTTCATTGCGATACCTTTAAGGGTAGGCTTACCATAATTATGAAATTCCAAACCGGTACAGGAATGACGTTAGAAAAGTCATATAAAACAATTATGTAAGTATTCAATTAAACGAATACTTACCAAATAAAACGTAGAATAAATCCAAATAATCGGTACTATTTGTGACAAAAAAAAACAGAAGGAGGTATGTATAATTACTTATTGAACCACTTCTATTTTTGGATAGTGTACTTTTCTAAATAAAAGGATTATTATTTAATAAAAATTAAAAAAAAATATATTATTTGTTTTAAGCATTTCATCAAATTTGAGATGAACATTTATTTTGTAGAACAATAAATGAAGTCAAATTAGACTATCGTTGGAAATACTCGACCTTACTCTAACGCGGAGGAAGAAATTTATGGGGATATTAACTACGATGGCGAACATGAAGAATAAAATAAGATGGCGTTTCCAAAATATTTTTGTGGAAACAATGGAAAATGTAACATTTCCACCGAGAATTTGAAGTTCGAGACTTATACGCATTGACCTGAGAGGGCTGACATGTGCACTCTTGACAATCGTACTGAAATAATTATTATTTATTCAGTTTACAATTATCCATTTATTTAATTATTTATTCTTATGAAAGTATTACTGACATTGTGACATAAATTGATAGTAGCAGTTTACAATGGCTGTAAGTTGTTGCATCAACAGAAGTATTACTACATTTGTGAGATTGTTGAATTTCGACCAACAAGATTGTCGACCAATCTGGATATTTAATATTAATTTATGAATTATTGTGTATTATTATTGTTTAGTCACAAATGACAAATTATATGCTTAATAACTTTTTAGCTGTTGTTGATCTTTCGAAGTGAGTCAAGATATATAGGGTTTTCCAATTAAAATTCTTAAACTATTTGACATTATTTAGCAAATGTCAAGTTGTTCGGGATAAGCCATATTAGAATTGCAAATCAATAATAATTGTCAAAAAGTGCGATACTTAAACTATCCAAAATTAGTTCCTTTCTTTTATCCTTGTTAGTTACCCCGAAGAGATTGTTCGAAGAATGCTTGTTTTTCATTTTAATTTCACAATATTTCAGAAACAGTTGACAAAAGCCTAATATAAGTTGATGTGAAAACAATTAGGATAAAAATCTTTCTGTAAACTTCAATAATATATCTAGTGTTCCATTTAAGCAAACATAAGTTTCTGTTGGTACGTTGTTGTGGGATATTGAGTAACCATCAACATATTTTCTTGCTGTAGAGCGTATGACTGTCTGTAACTGGTATGTATGGAAAAGCGTAAATTTGATTTCTTAAGCTCATTAATATACCTTTTTTATAACGTGGGACATCCTGTACATAATATTCTAAAATCAATACCAAAGGACTGTACGACCTCCATTATACAAGTTTATAATTAGTTTAAATCGACTAATGGTAGACAATTATGCAGTCATTTTTGGAAAAGTTATAAATATTTTGCTAAACTAGAACACCGAAACGTATATTCCATGTTTAAATGAAGACACCTCAGTAGTTCGCCTCGGAGCATTCATGTATGACTAAGATTAACCGAACTAATAACCTACAATTTTGTGTATGATAGAAAGTTATTCAAACATTTTTTTAAAAAAATATAAATGTTTTATTTACGTACCCAACTAAAATATAAATTTCCTCCAGTCGGTGCTCTACATAATATTGTCATGGATGTTTTTCATCTACAATTTCGTTTAGTAGAGAAATGATAAACAATTTTTGTAAAAGTTATAAACATTTTTCTGTAACATTAATTTTTCTGTTCTATAAACTCGAAATTGTGGAATTGCGTTGAAATATTGTTACAATCATTAATCGATTAGTCACTATTTAATACTTTGTTGCTGATAACCTTCAAATCATGATAATGTGTAGCTTTCTCATAAAAGGCAGCATCAAAAGCATGAGGGCAGTTGACAGAGAAAATTTGATTTGCGCTCTTTGTACATTTTTAAAATATTTCAACTTGCTGACAACTAAGATAGAAATCTGTGATAGTATGTTAAGAATTTTAACCGGGACATAATGCCAAACCGGCCGGGACACCGGGACCGATGTCTCAAACCGGGACTGTCCCGGTCAAATCGGGACGTATGGTAAGCCTATTTAAGAGTACTCGAGTAATTAGCATTTTTCTATACACGTAAGTTCTCATAAGGGGGGCTGGAAGCCGGCCGGCCAAGTTAAGAACGCAAATTGTCGCAGAACACGCCGATCTTCGCCTACGCATGCTACCGCAAACCTGTATAATCGCGATCGGACTTTCTGACATTCCCATAGTCCAAGAAGAGGGGAATCGAATGGTGTTGGTTTTATTAAGATTGAACAAACGGTCAACGAGCTACAGCGTATTGAATATCCCGATTTTTGCAAATATTTCGTGTCACCCAATCAGTTATTAATTAATTACGGATGGTAATTTACATATTTCGGATCGGACTTTTCTAGTTTTAGAATAGCAGAAGAATGCTCGTTCAACCAGTGTTAGTTTCATTGCGATATCTCCAAGGGTACTCGATTAATTAGCGTTTTTCTATACACGTAAGTTCTCATAAGGGGGGCTGGAAGCCGGCCGGCCAAGTTAAGAACGCAAATTGTCGCAGAACACGCCGATCTTCGTCCACGCATGCTACCGCAAACCTGTATAATCGCGATCGGACTTTTTGACGTTCCTATAGTCCAAGAAGAGGGGAATCGAATGCAATATTCAGATTGAACAAACAGTCAACGAGATACAGCGTATTGAATATCCCGATTTTTGCAAATATTTCGTGTCACCTAATCAGTTATTAATTAATTACGGATGCTAATTTGCATATTTCGGATCGGACTTTTCCAATTTTAGATCGGCCGTAGAATGCTCGTTCGAGCAGTGTTAGTTTCTTTGCGATAACTCTAAGGGTACTCGAGCAATTAGTACTGCTTTACTTTTTTTCGGGAGAATTTTTAAGTTAGTTTTTGTAGAATGTTATGATTTTTAAACTTAAAAATAGTCTAAAATATAATAGTTTATATGGTATTTTAGCGCTCAAAATCATCCGAAGTATACAGAGTATAACTTGGTAGATTTTAATAACTTAATTAGTCTACAGCCAACGCTATATAGATCATGTTTTTGTCTGCGTAGTGGACATAAGAGCAAAATGACATTTCTAGCTGTAATGGGGTTGCTATTTTAAACTCGGCGCTCTATTTTAGTTTTTCTTTCATCTCGAGCTCTCTTCCACACTTTACTGCTTAGTACTTCTTAGTTGCCGGTTTACGTTTTTCTGTAGTGTCGTATTTTGAATAGAAACAAACTTGTGCATACTGTCGTTTGTTTAAACATATGTTTGTGCTTTTTTTTTTGTTTATTTAGTAAAACGACATAAAATTATCTCGACCATGTAAGTTTTCCGTTTAATTCGGTTTGATTATTCGTAAATAACAAAGCAGATTGACGATTGCTATGAACTATGATATTTAGTATTTAATCATTAACATATGTAACCCCGTATGCCCTAACTGCCATCGTGTTTGAAGGCGCATAACTCTAAAACTACTGAACAGAAAAAATGTAAATAAAGTGTTTCATACTCCTGAATCATTTCAACATAAGTTGTGTGAATGTCAATATTTTTTGCCTTGTGGTGTACCCGATTTTTGTACTCCAATTTTTTTCCTCTTAAACCGTTTACCATAAAATTTTCAATTATTGTTATGTTTCATTTAGGGCTTCTTCTAGAGGTTAGCGTCTTTATTTTCTTCAGTTTTTGTGTAATAAAGGTTGCGTACACGGTTTTCATGGAAGCGGATGTCTCAGTAACGAATATTAGCACGATATCGGGATATGCACGTAATCAATCGTCATATTTTATTTAATGCTACTGTAGAAAAGGAATTGCATTATAATTTTTAAGTAATTTTTAAAGCGATTTAATATGAATGATATAAACTTTGTGCTGCGCGCACTACGTCAATCGTAACGGTAAATGGAAACGTAGCTGGGGCAGTGGCGATTATTTACTATTAGTACGATACGATCAAAACAATTTAATTTCTGAATTTTTGATAGTAGTTGCGAGTTAAATATAAGTAATGAATTTAGATGTACAATTAATTATACCCAACAATATTTTACAAACACGGATTCAAACGGATTCGCTGATCGCGTAAAAACTTCGCATCTCGTTCGACTGCCTCGCACCAAAACCCAAAAGCGAGCGAAGCCGAATTACGCAAAATATTGTTCATGTTTATTTCGGTTTTAAAAATTAACAAATAGTCGGAATGGTATTAAATTCAAGTGATGTGTATCGCAGTAAATAAGGATTATTTGCATGCTAACTGCGTTGTCCTGCTAACATTCGTCCCTGAGATATCGGCTTCCACCAAAATCTTGTTCGCAACCTTTATTACACAAAAACTGAAGAAAACAAAAATACCAAACTACATCCTGAACAAAAACCAAACTGCATCCTGAACAAAAACTGAAATTTTTGTGGTTAGTGGTTTAAGAGAAAATAAATCGGAAAGACGAGCGTAAATTAAAACTGCAAAAATCGAGTACTTTTTTCACTTCTCTCGCGCTCATGTTTACACCGAGAGGAAAACAATTTTGACAGTCATACAACTTAAGTAGAAATGTTTCAGGAGTATGACACACTTTATTTCATTTTTTTCTGTGCAGTAGTGTTAGAGTTATGAGCCGTCAAACACAGGAGTCAATACTATCGAAACGACGGTTTTTAATTATTGTAAATACACATATTTACATCAAATTATTAAATTTGGAAATTATTCCGACCTTCAATTGAATCGGCGAGTTCGAAAACAGTACAAGTCCAAAATTGGCCATTTAGAACTGAAATAGCCAAAATGTTCACTATGATTTATTCTATCGAATAGACCTAAAGAGAATGCTTGGGCGAAGTAAACAAGTCCAGAACAGTGCTTTTTTGCTCGCTCATGCAACGAGTTTCTACTCAGTTCTTCTACTGATTTTCTACTGATATCAGCCGTAAGCATTCGCCAACTTCGTAATTTGCATTCAAATCGTTGTTGATGTACGCCGAAGTAATCAATATAAATATCAATATCAAAAAGATAAATAATATTAAAAAAGTCCACAAGTATGTAACTGGTGAAAATTTAGAATTTTACTACCACGTGACTTCTGGACCGACTACCACCGTAGAAGAGGAAATGTAATACTATTATGTATATAATCATCAAACTCTATATCATACTCTATCATATATATATATATATTGTATACAGTTAGTCAAAATTACCGGAACACCTAAATAATTTTCCAACTGTAAACAATTACAAAAAATTTTTCAAGTAAAAGTTGTTTTGGTTTAAACAATCTATCGTTTAAATATATTTTTATTATATTCATTTTATTCTGGATATCTCGTAACCTTCCCTTTTTCAAATAGAACATCCTGTATAGCTTTACATTTTTAATTCTAAGATTAATTCTAAGAATCTTTTGTATGATTTTTTTTATAAAATGCCTTATTTTTGAGTTATGATCAATTAATCAAAAATAGACGAAATTACCGAAAACCTAAATAATTCTCCAACTGAGAAAAAAATTGTGTTTAAACAAACTATTGTTTATTCTGGAAATTTGGTAACATACATTTTTTAATTCTAGGATTAATTCTTCTATAGAAATCTTTTTTTTTAAATATAATACTGTCATTTTTTAGTTATAAGCAATTAATCAAAATTCCTGGACTTCAAATTAAGAATGTTTTCCCGCATACATACACATTTATTTAATTTGCCAGCTTGAATATTTAATTTATTATGCTATTTCATAGTTTAGTTATTTTTTCTTGATTTTTTTATTTTTTTATCCGTTAATGATCGGTTAATTGCTCATAACTCATAACTTTTTTTTTTATAAAAAAATGATTCTTACAAACATTATTCTTTTTTTAAATATACAGGCTGTTCTATTAGAAAAAGAAAAGTTTACCAAATTTTCAGAATAAAATGAACATCCGTATATTGAAAATATATAGCTTGTTTAAAACCAAAAAACTTTTGTTTGAATTTTTCTTTGAAATTCTTTACGGTTAAAGAATTACTAAGGTGTTCCGGTAGTTTTGACTAATCATGTATAATCCGCCATTTTGAATTTATTTTAAAAATCTGACATGACATTTTTAATTATCAGTCTTCAAATATTACGGGAAATAAGTTTCATGCAAATCCTACATCATATATAGCTACATCACAATAAAAATATTATTTAAATGCTTTAAATAAACAAGTATTGTTAAAAATGTAAGCTGTTTTTCCGTCGAGTTCAAAGACAGTACATGTCCATGATGATTGTTTTAATCATAGCTCTGCTTTTAATCAAATATAAGTAAAATATGTAGTACATTTTAATTTTCTGTGAACTACTTTATATTTTGTCTATTGGCACAAAATAGGTAACTGCTATACTTTTCAAGATATTGCACCAACAAAATTATTTAGTTAATTTTCTCAGAACTCACTTTTTGGACTTGTAGTGTTTTCGAACAGACCGATTCAATTGTTTTTGAATTATGACGTCATTGACACTTATTTTTATTATTTTATTGTAAATGGCAACCCCTTAATTTTTTGTACTGATACTGATAGATCTGTTAATTGCTTTAAAGGTAATCGTCAATCAGGTAAAATTAGGAAATAGTGGATAGGAAATTATGGAAAGCGAATAGGCGTTTTCGATTGATTTATTTGCGCTGAATACGAATCTGAGCGTAAAAATTGCCTATACTCGTTCGGGTATACTCGTGAAAAATCTTTACGTTCCAAAAATCTTTACGTCAGAAAAATATTTATGTTAGAAAAATCATTCCGTTAGAAAAATCTTTACGTTACAAAACCTTCGTTTGAAATAACCCTATGTTGGAAAAATCCTTACGTTAAAAAAAGCCCGTTCGAAATTCAATTTTTAAATTTTAACTCATTAAAACTAAAAGTTAATTTGATTTACTTGATCAAAAAAAGTATTCTGGACAAACTACCTATTCAATCTTTAATTCTTTCCCCTTATATTATATTCCACCAAAAAATCAAAATGACCACCCTGCAAATAACTAAAAAAAGAAAACTAACTTACAAAACACTGATCCAACAGGTCGAGCAGCTTGAGAATCAGATGCGTGAGATGACCAAACTGATCGAGGCTAGCGAACGACGCCAGAACGAAGTGGAAGCCGAGCGCAAAGAAGCCATCGACAAGATCTACGATCTCAGGGAGATCATCCGCGAACTTGAACTCCAAGTCGAATCGAGAACCACCTCCGAATCGGAGCTCCAACAGCTGAACTCGCAACTGGAGACGGTTGTAGCGCAGCAGTCGCAAGCGCTGCAAGAGCTTACCGAGCAGCTGGAGGCGTTCAAATTTGGGCCGGAAGTTAATCAGCTGAAGGATAGGATCGTGTTTTTGGAGGGCGAGACGCAGAAGTTGAGGCTGGACCAGGAGTTGGTCGGGAGCGAGGGTGCGTTGAAGGAGATACAGTTGAGGGTGAGTTTTTGGGTTTTCTGGTTTGATGTTATATGTATTTATACAAGATTAGGGATGTAAAAGCGTAATTTGCCGCGTAAATTACCAAATTAATTACCGTAATTAATGGTAATTTACCGATTTTTAATAACCGTAAATTTACCATTTTTTTTACGTGGTAATTTAATATCTGAAATTAATAATTTCAATTTCAACGGTAATTTACGAAAAAAATTAATTACCGTAATTTAACATCCCTGTTTATTTCTATTGTCAAGTATCAATTTCCTCAGTTATACCATGTTTTGTACGATGTGTGTGTGTGTGTGTGTGCTAATTAATAAATTTATACAAAAATAATACAAGATATACGTAATCTTATAACACTTTTTTGTGTGCTTTTTTTTTTCTCATTTTTCGTGCTTATTTAATCGCTTATTTTCCAAAAATAAATGCTTATAATTGTGCGCTCTACTTATAAAGCTAACAGTTGTTGTTTTAGATAATTGAAATTTTGTCGTTTTTAGTTGCACGAGTTTGAGACGTCGCTTGAGAAGAAGACTAGGGTTTTGGAGGGGTTGCATAGTACGCTGTCTTCTACGACGTGTTCGACTCCTTCCGAGGAAATGTCTGTCCGTGATCAGGTATGGTTTTTTTTTGTTTTGTACAATGCGATTGAAATTAGCAGAGATTGAGGACTGTATGACTATTTTTGAAAAAATTCAAATTTACTTACTGAATCTACCCTATATTCTGACAGTGCAAAAACAATTTTATTATTTTTTTATTTGACTGTATTTAGAAAAGGCGGCCATTTTAGAGTTGACAAATCAGACATTTTTGACATTGGTATTTTTAAGGATATCTAAAAATCTGAAACTTTCAAATTAATTTATTCATCTTTCTATAAGGTTTAAGAATAATACAGTAGAGCGTCGATAATCCGAACTAATTGGGACCGAAGGTGGTTCGGATAAATAATAGAAAATACGAGTGTTGGATTCCGGTCTTCTCAAACTATAGGAATGTCAAAAAGGTTCGTTTATGTAATTCTTTTAGGACGTTCGGATTAGCGAACATTTGGATTACCGAGGTTCGGATTATCGACACTACTGTAAATGAAAACATTCTTGTGTATTGCACTGTTTGGCCTAACAGCCCCTCAATTATGACATTAAAACATATTTATTAAAAAATTCACAAAAAAGGGGTACTATGATTCATAATACAAATTATTACGAGGACTCAATGATTTAATAGTATATTATTTGACGAGCACATAACTAAGGATATAAATCCGCGAGCATGGAGGTTATACGCGATAGGCGACCGTGTAAACATGCGAGCAAATTATATCCGTTGTGTGCGAGTCGAATACGACGTTTTATCTACGACTCATAAATTCCTTTTTATATCAAATATTTTAAATGTATTTGTCAATGATGGCGAAACGAAAGGTCACTAAACTGTCATCCACGTAGGTTTTAACAGACTTTGACACTAGCGTTGTATAATGATGACTGTCATTATTATACAACGCTGGTGTCATTATAATCATTGGCGTGTATCATGATGGGGATTATATAGTCTATACCTATAGTCTATATAGTATCTACCACCATTAGATAATTATTGTGATAAAAGGTAAGATTACCTTTTTACACAAGTTTCACTTAAAGTATTTTTAATTTTATAATATAATAGTAAATAAGTAAAAATGACTAAAAACTGTTTCTAGTATGCCTTTTCAATCTGAATCTGAAAGCAGAAGTTCTGAATTTTATTTAGTTTTCGAGAGGAAGTAGATTATTCAATTTTTAATAAATTAGTCAAAGTCAAGGTCAGTTTTTATTGGTGCTAGTTACCGCAGGTTTTACACATGACAACAACTGAAGAACATTATACAAATATATCAAGTATCCCAAATATACAAGCTTCAACGAGAAACATCGAGACAAAAAAAAATTTATAAAAAAAAAACTGTGATCTTATCTTATCTTAAAGTTTGACTCAAAAGTTAATTGATTATTTTTCTTCAACTACATGTCAACAACTGAAGAATATTATACAAATATATCAAGTATCCCAGATATCCAACAAGAAACGAGACAAAAAAAAAATTTAAAAAAAAAAAACTCCGTGATATTATCTTATCTTAAACTTTGACTCAAAAGTTAATTGTTTATTTTTCTTCAACTAAGTTAACGCCCACATTTTTTTAACATATTCATTTACCTTTTAACAAATTTCGATATTTCAGATCCGTCCCAGCACACCAAACAGCGCCTTAGAAGAATGCGACGTTCCACTCCAACAACTGTCTCGACTCAAAGAAAAACTGATCAAGCATTCCAGAGCTGAAGACGCAGCCGTCAAACGAATCCGGGACCTCGAGATGCAACTCCACACATTCAAGCAAGACTTCGAAGTACGTTTCTCAAAAACAACCCAAAACAACAATCGCTAATTTATTTTTTTTAATTAGGAAGCCCTCGGAGAAAAAGAAATCCTCCAAAACCAAGTCACCGAACAAATCGTCTTGCTATCTTCACTCCAAATGCGTCTAGACGAGCAACGATTACGGGCCGAGCTGAACCAGAAACAGGCCAACACGTCCTTGGAGGTTAGGATTTACGATTTGGAGAACGAGGTACAAAACTTGAAGGAGAACATCAGGAGTAAGGAGAAATTGGTCAAGCAGTTGAATAGGATTGTCGACGAGACGAAAGAGAGGTTAGAAATCCGCGAACGTGAGTTGAGTAATAAAGAAGACGATGTCGTTTTGGTGAATCTGCAAAAGGAAATCGACCAGTTGAAATCGGAAAATTTCACGTTGAAAACCAAGATGGAAAGCGACGCGCAAAACGCTCAGATCTTACCGGGATTGGTCGATAATATCATCGCGGATAAAAACGCGGACATCGAAAAGTTACGTGATAAATTAGACGACACGCAAAAACAGTTGGAGTCGTTTTTATGCCTGAATTTGGACCACGAGCAATTACGACAATTAAGCCATTTAAAATGTTCGGAACGCGCCTTCTCGGACATCTTAAGTTTAGCAGATTTCTCAACCGCCGATAACCAAGCTCGAAAACTAGAAAGTCGCGTAGATAACCTAGAAACTTCCATCCCGTTTAAACGTAACGCAAACGAAACTACGTACGTCGGCGGGAAATTCTTATTCGAACCCGAGATGTCGTCGATACCTAAAGTCGACGAAGCCGCTATCGACATAACCTCAAAACAGAATTCTACGGAAATCCCGAGGGCCGATCGTAAAGTGCATTTCGAGGAAATCGAAGATTTGAAGGTTAGGTTGCGAGAGAAAGACGCGGCCATTCAAGATTATTTAAACAAAATCGGGACTATTGAAACTTTAGAAACAAACATAGAGAAGTTACGGGAGAATTTAGAGTTAACGGAGAGTACTTTGACAAAAGCTACGGAAACTTTCGAAAAAGAACAAAATGACCTCCGCGTAGAGCTAGCCGAGAAAAAAATTAATTTCGAACAGTCGGAATTAGACAATAAACGAAAAGACGATATGTATAAATCGTTAGCTAAGGAGAAACGGGAGATCGAACTAAAATTAAACGACCTACAACAAGATTTAGACCACTATCGTAACTTCGAGACCGTAATTTCCGAGAAAAACAAAGAAATTTATAGGTTAGAAGACCAATTATCGAAACTAATCGAAAGTTGCGTGGCCCTCGAGCATTACGAATCGGAACTATCGAAAAAACAAACCGAATTCAACGAGTTAACCGCGAAATACGAAAAACTCCAAACTGATTTTACGGAGAATTTTACGAATTTAACGAAATTACAGTCGAAAAATAACGAGACCGTCGAAGAGAACCGGAAATTAACGAAAGAACTCGATAATCAAACCCGTTTAGTCGATAACCTAACAAAAGAATTAAACGCGGCGAAATTGGAAGTCGAGAAAAAATCAACGGAACTAAAAAATTGCGAAGAAGACTTGCAAAATTTACGCGAGACTTTGGTCGATAAGAACTTGGAGTTGGAGATTTTAAACGAGGACGTCGCCAGGTACCACTCCGACATTTCTAACCTAGAAAACCGATTAAAAAACTCGGATTTCGATCTACTCGTAGCGAAGAATCGTAAAGAATTAAACGAACGTGATTTAGAAATAATCAAATTAAAAACTGTGCAGGACGACTTAAATAAGGAGATACGCCATTTGCAGGATTACTTACAAGAAAAAGATAGGGTTATCGAACAAATGCAAGAAGATACAAAAAGTTTACACGCGAATTTGGAAACGATACAAAATAAGATACAAGAGACGGGGAATATCGTTGATTTGAGGAAACGTTTACAAGAAGAACAGCATTTAAACGCCGTGTTAAAGGAAGAGATTACCGCGTTTAAACGTTCGTTAGGTGCAAAGGAACGTTCGAACTCCATCGAAGATATTCGCGGCGAAGTTGCAAAACAATTAGAATATTCAGCTGTTTTAGATTCTAACATCCTCGAAGCGTTAAATTCACCAGAACCTGTATTAACAAAAGATTCCTTGGAGAAAAACCAGTTAAAATCAGAAATAACCGATCTGCACAACAAATTAGAACAAGAACGTAACACGATCGTAAAATTAAAATTGCTACTAGACCAAGAAAAACTTAAATGCGATACGATACAAATCGAAGACCTGAAACTAATCGAACAGATGAGAATTCAACTAGACGCAGCCCTCGACAACGTTAATGACTTAGAAAACAACCTCGAGCTTGAACAACGGAAAAAACACGAATTACAAGTGCAAATCGAGCGTCTAAAGACAAATTCGAGTCCGCTATCGAAGACCGAACTGACCGAGTACAAATCGTTACCGACGGGGGAATCCCAAGAAATTTTGAGGTTAAAAAGTGAGGTTAACTCCCTAAACGAGCTAATCGCTAAACTAAAATCCGATATAAAAACCTTAAAGAAGACGAAGAACGAGCACGAAGCAACTTTGAAATACACCCGCGATCTGTTGGAGTTAAAATCGAACGAGTGCGGGAAGTTTGAGGTTAGGTTTGACGAGTTGCGGCGTAACGAGATGGATCTGCGGGAGAGGGTTATGTCGACCGGTACGGAGCTGGAGCAGAAGATTCGGGAGGTCGAGAATAGCCGACAGTTGATGGCGAGTGTTTTTTTTGTTTAGTTGTTTTTTGTTTATTGTTGTTTTTTGTTTATTGCAGTTTTATGTAACGGAGTATTTTTTTTTGGTTTAGGGAGAATTAGAGGAGGAACGGATTGAGATGAAGAAGGAGAATATGATTCTTTCGGAACGTTTGAGGGAGTTAGAGGAAGAGAAGAAGATTGTTGAGGTGCTGTTGCGTCAGAAGGAAGTCGAGATGACGTCCACTATTCCCGAAAAGGTGCTCTACAAAATGAAGGTAGGAATCGGCAGTATTTTCTCAAAACTTTAGCAAAATTTCTATTCTTATGTTAATGAACAGCTTGGGAGTGCCACAAGGTTCCGTTTTGGGACCTGTTTTATTTAATTTGATCTGAAACTAACCAGAAATAATGTTCGATAACACAATTGTTGAAATAGCGTAAATTTGGGTACAGCCAAAGACATTTAAAAAAAATATAACTAAGGTAAACTTCCCAAATTCAGACACTGTTCTAAATTCCGACATATTTCTGTTTAGTTGGTTAAAATAGGAAATCTACAATATTGATTATTATCATTATTTATTTATTATTATTATTTTGGGACATTTGACTTGTTGATTTGACATTACGCTTATCAACCCACAGTCGTTTCTTATTCTATCAATGGTCAGAATATAACCTAAAAGTTGGAATGATCTTGATAATAGGCTGTATTAAAAATGTGGCTTGTATTATAGTCATTCTAATAGATTACAGTTTAAGAAAACTTCTTGTTATTACTTTTCAAAACAAATATGCTTTATTTCTATTAAAGACCAAAATTAAAATTGAATTTTATTCACGTGCTGTCACGTGATTGAAAACGCTCTGTAATTGGCTCAGTCGCCAGTGACATCATTTGTTAGTACGCTTAGAGCGCGTGCGGTTTGTCAGGGTAGGGTATGGGGAGAGCAATGCTCAGATAACCTGGGTCGGCTGTCTCTCTCTTATATGCAGATAAACGCCGTATGACGTTAGTCCGCCTATTATGCAGCGCGTCACTCTCACCGTACCCTACCAGATTATCCGAATGCGCTCTTATGCTTCTCCTGTTTGAATTTAATAGCACTAAAGTGCCATGTAAGCATAACTTTGTAGGTTAGGTTAGCCCTAACCTCAAGCTGTCAGATCAGATAATACCTGGTTCGAAAATACGATAGATAACTTATTTTAGTCAGTTTTACATATATCGAAGTAATCTTCACAACAAAAAGCACGTGTATTGGCCGCTATTTATTTCATTTGGATTTCTAGGAGCCAACCACTTTCTTCGCAGGTTCAAATCTTGCGGAACAGCTACAAATAGTTTATCAGGAGTTTTTATTGACGTATTTCTGCATTGTACACCATTTATAACCAATTTTTATGTAGAACTTGTGAAAACAACACATAAAACACAATTACCAAACGGTGACGATGCCGATGCTGGGAGACCTATGGGCCGATTTGACATCTAGTATCGTGTGACGTCACACAACATAAATTATCGTTTTGGCGGGACTTTTTGTGATTCAATTTTTAACGCTGATTTTTATGAAATATTGAGGAAATAATTACGAAAAATAATGCATTTACAATGTAGAGTGAAGGAATAAACACACTAAGATGGTTTTCCAATAATAGTCAAATACCCTATTCGTTGTAATCATTATTTCTGACACTCATGTCAGAATTACGGACATCAATTATTCCTAATTCTGACAGACGTGTTGGAATTACGGACATCGACTGTCTAAATTACATTCACGGAGGTGTTGGATTTTGGATCAAAATATACGCTTAGTGTCGGAATTAGGTGCAATTGTTAAACTTATAAATATTATTATAAATTAAATAACTTTTATCAATTTTCTTTAAGAAAATTTTAGAAATAAATAGCCATTTATCTTCAGACGAAATATTAATTTTAAAAAAGTAGAGCTAGTCATTAGCACCGCATAAATATAAATTTAACAGTTACAGAATTTGGAGCGTTTACCTTAATTTTTAGTTTCTTATTAGTAATTATTGTATTCTTATTACTATCGCTTATTTTTTTTATGTAGGAATTGACAAACGACGTAAAGAAACAAATGCAAGAGAACAAGGTAATGACGGAGACTCTAACGAAGATGGCCATGGAAAGATCGAAACTGCTCGACAAGATACGACGTTTGGAGGAGCAGAACAATAACAGGATATTATGTGACAATCCTGCAGCCAAGGTCAGTGTTTATACTAAATAGTTTAGTGAGAAGTCAAAGGAAAAAATCGATGTGTGTTTTTTAATACTTTATTTTTTAATTGAATATTTTTTATTATTATTTTTTTGGTTATTTTCAGGGTAATCACCTTTTTGGAAAGTACCTACGTGCTGAAAGTTATCGGAAGGCGTTGGTCTTTCAGAAGTGCTATCTCATCAAATTGCTTCTAAGCTATCAGAGTGTTGGGCCTATTTCCGATAGGCTGGTTGCGTTTCAGGCGAAACATCCAACTAAGATTAAGACTACAGGGATACAAAGATTCAGGTTAGTGTTAGTCTTTTTTACTCTGATTTTAATTCTTTTGTTAAGACATATTTTATTTTCATATTTAATATTAACACATATTAATATTAACACATATCTGGATGTAGAGACGGTCTGAGTCAAAGATATATTGATTTCCGGGTGGAAACTGCGTTGAGGACTTTGAAGCAGTCGACGTTTCGCGCTCTGTTGCAAGAGGCATCTTCAGGACTAAGTATCAAACCAAGTGCTAAGAAGATACTGTCGTCTGAACAGACGACAGTATAGCACATAGTTTTTGTCTTAGCACATGGTTTCATACTTAGGCCTGACGATGTCTCTTGGAACAGAGCGCGAAACGTCGACTACTTCAAAGTCCTCAACGCGGTTTCACTGGGAAAACAATATATCATTAACACTTATACATAATTTTCTTATTTTAATCTCGGTTTAACACTGATTTCTATGATTTCTTCAATTTAGATATAACATACTTTTTATTATTGATTTTAGTCATTCTTTTGACATGACTAATTTATTGGCACTCTCTTTTAACACGATTTTTTATGGCTCATTTTGTTTATTAATAATAATAATAATCAGTTTCTGGTAACGATTTTTCATTACTTATTTGTTAATATTTATTTTTTAATACTAATTTGTATCATTCTTTTGACATGACTTATTTTTTGACACCCACATTTTCCATTAATTTTTATATGGCTTTTTTTAATTAATAATCAGTGTTTAGCTTTCTTCGTTACTTTTTTTACAACAATTTGTTTTTATACTCATTTATATCATGCTTTTGACATGACTTTTATTAACTAACATTTTGTATTGTACTTTTTTTTTAATTATCATTCTTTTGACATGACTAATTTATTGACACTCACTTTTAACACTAATTTTGTATGGCTCTATCTTTTAATTATTAGTTTTTAGAAATGATTTTTCATTACTTACTTTTTAATTCTAATTTGTATAATTCTTGTGACTATTATGACAAAATTTTTGACATTTACTTTTACCATTGATTTTTTATGGCTTATTACTTTATCATACGCATTATGTAAAGTATTGTAATCGTGCCAAAGAAAATTTTTGAAATTTTAGCGGAAATATGTCTTTTTTGGTCCCCTGAACATTTTTGACCAAGGTACAAAAAAATGTGTGTGTACCCGTTTTTTGTGGCGACGATTCCGGAGAAACTACTAAAAGTATCGGGACGAAACTTCATATTTAGAAGTTTCATAACCAAACTTAGAGCTGAAAAGCTTTCTGTTGAAAAGGGTCCAAAGGAACTGGAGGTTTAGTCTTAGCATTTTTGAAAGATTTTCAAATAAGCTGCCATTTCTGGAATTTCGTCGAAATAGTTAAATAATAAATTAAAGTAGAGGAAATTCTGAATAATTTATCACTATGAAAGTTTTTGGTACAATCAATAGTTTAGCTGCATGAGCAAATTCTATTTCTACGAGATCGGTCGTACTGCATTAAAACTAGTAGCCAGGATTTGTCAGATTTTTTGATTCTAATGACAGTAGGTAGTGTCAAACGCTAATGTTTTGACAATAACTTCTGTCAATGTAAGCTGCGTTCGGATATTGTATTACACTTTTTGCACCCAATAACACGTAAGTGTCATTTGGAAGGTGTCAACGGAGTACAATATCCGAACGCAGATCTCGATCAAATAGAATCTCATGCAGCTAAACTATTAATTTTATATATAGTATGATAAAGTCATGTGCCTGGCCACATCAGATTTTTTTTTTATTAATAATCAGTGTTTAGCAATTATTCTTCATTACTTTAGTGTTAACATTTTGTTTTTTACTGATTTTTATCATTCTTTTTAATTATCAGTTTACCTATTTTTTAACATTTACTTTTTATACTAATTTTTAGTCGTCTGATTTTTTTTATTAATAATCAGTTTTTAGCAATAGTTTTTTATTACTTATTTTTCAACATTTCCTTTTTAATAAATAAATAATTCATTTTTTGTAGCAGAAAAATTAAAAATTCACTATCGTCATACAGTAATATTTAAATAGCAATATCATATTGGTTCTAGAAAAAGGCTGTTTTGTTGTAATATTAATTTTTTTTATCATCCTTTTGACATGACACATTTTTTAGCACTGATTTTCATGGCTAATTTTAATAATCAGTTTTAGGCACTTTTTTTGCACTAACTTTTAACACTGCCTACTATGTAATGCTTTATACATTAGTGCTGCTATAACATATTATGTTTTAATAATCAGTTTTTAGCAATATTTTTTTATGAATTATTTTTAACATTTATTTTTTAACTCCTATTCTTATTTTTTTTTGTTGTGACTTATTTCTTCTTTACTCTGTTTTCACACATATTTATGACAATTAAACACCCAGTGTTCAGCACCGAAAGAAATATTTTTACACTCATTTTTAATACGAATTTAACTAATTTACAGGTGTTGCGCGATATCTCTCATCGCCCTGGCCAGGATGAAATTCATGGTAAAACGATGGCATTCCGGAGTACGTCATGGTGCCTACGAAGCAGTGGCCCCCCACAGGCAACACGACACAAGCAAAGAACCTGAAAACGTAGAGGAATATTCTATAGACACCGAGGCTAGATTTCAAGTCGGCCAGCCTGTCTCCAGCCAAAATTTCTATCCCAGCATCAGGTCAGTAGAACAGAGATTCTCCGTCCAAATTCCTCGGACCACAGTGCTAGAGAATGCCACCAGGCGGCATGCCGAAGAACCAGAGTCACCTCTTACCGAAGATGGCCATGCATGGTCAGGTCTAACACCACCGCAAAAAGAAAAATTCAGAAATAGGATAAAGTAAGTTTTTTATGAACTGAATATGAAAGTTGTTTTTATGTTACGGTGGTGTTATATCCATTTATTTCTTTGTTATGTTTATGATACAATATTTTCTTATAAAAGAATTAATACACAACTTATTTCCTGCACTTAATCACAGATGGCGTTTGTCACTCACTTAACTATCTCATCTTTTCTAGTAGACGTACATTCTATTTATTTATTTCTTTCCGTTTGTTTCTTTGTAGTACATCACCTAGTCTGTCACCACTCGAAGCACCATCTCTCCTCACTGAGTACGTAAAAAGGTTTAACGACATACAAGAGAGGTTAGGTATCACGATCGAGAAGCTCAATAGTTAGCCTATGATTTATACAGTAAGTTATGCTTTTATTTTCTAAGAACAAAAACAAATGTTTCCTTGAACGGTTACCTATTTATATCGTACTTAATATTGTTTCTATATAGTTTATTTATTCTAGAATTATCTGATAAGTCTTAACGCTGACGATGTCTAGTCTGATTTTTTTTTATAGGCATTTATAGGATTTTTGTAACCTGTTCTATTGGTATTTTATAAATGTTGTGATAATATTCTTTAATTATTTAAATTTAGATTGTTTAGGGTTTTTTCTTGCCTTGGTGTTTAATTTTCTGACGTATGTTTTATAACTTGACGTGCCTTTCAATTTTAAACCAAAATGGCTTAAAGTGTAAGTGCCATTATACTGAAAAAACTAAAAATCCGTACCTTAAAAGTTTACATAGCTCAGATTGTTATTTGTGTAAGTATTATATTATATAAGGGGTTGGTATTTATATTATTACATTGTAGAATAAAGATTTTTCATTAAAAAAAAGGTTTAGAATTTTCTCCGAACTAAAAATTGTGAGTTTATTTAAAGTTTGTCAGTTTAAATGTACACAGTGTTACAGAAGAGAAAATCCCTACAGATTGGTGAGTGTTTTTACGGTACAGTCCGGTTATCCATAATTAAATATTTATATTAAAGTTTGTTTTGAATAACGCTAGGCTTGTGACTGTGAATGGTTGCTGTAATTAATTTATTACAGGAATATATGGGATCTGTCCGAAACCATAAACATGGAAGTGTGACAACAGAGCAAGGTGTTACGAACATGACGAAGGAAGTACAATAATGGAAAAAGCTGTGAATTCAATTTAAGTAGTTAAGTATGTAGTTGTTGAAAGTATTGATTCGTGGATTAGGTTGTTTTATTTCAGATTAACGACGAGAGATGGAGAAGAAATTTGACAAATCGGATTAAATGGCAGAGGAGTTTATACCAGGTTTATATACCTGGTTTATACCAGGTCTACATCAAAGTTCCTGGACTATTATAATGTTTGTTACAAAGAATGTTGTTAATTATCTAGCCGGTAAGAAAAATGAAATAAACAAACTACAATATTTAATTTTTTTTTGTTTATAGGTTTTATGGCTATTCTATTTGACGTTGACCAAGTCATTGAAATGATATCAATTGGAACGCTTTTAGCTTTACTGTCGGGATCAAAAAGAGAACTTCCTCGAATTGGAGTAAGCTGAAAGTAACAGAAGTTTAGTGGAAGTTTCGATGGACAAACCTTGTTTGTCTGTATATACAGTAAGTTCTTATTGTATTTGCAAACCTGATTTTAAGTTTTCTTTTGTTTAAAAACTTTTAGGTGTTATATCCATTGGCGTCAGTATTGCTTTATTTGCAACAGGCTATATCTATCAGAACGAGCCATTAGCTCTTACAGGCTTCATCATTCTTTGTTTGGTACTACTGATGGGCTTTGCTGTCATTGCTCAACATCCTGTATGGGATTCTGATATTGTCTTGAAAGTAAGTCACGTTTCTTCTTAATTTATAATAAATAATACTTTTTGTTTAAAGGTAGGCAGTATCGTTTGATGCTTTCTTGTCTTAGCATCACAGTAACTATCTGCTTGATGCTGAAGCTGAAGTGTGAGAAGACTTGGATTAGATTTGCAGCATGGCCTGTAGTCGGTAAGCTAACCTTAAACTAAAGTACTATCGGTTGCAAAAGTGTGTTTGAATGCTCATAACTCTGAATCGACTGAACAAACAAAAATTAAATAAAGTCTGTTATACTCTCGAAGCATTTCCACATATCATGTATGAGTATCAGATACAATTTCTTGTACAGTTTCTTGTACAATTTCTTCTACAGTTTCTTGTACAATTTCTTGTACAATTTCTTGTACAACTTCTTGTACAATTTCTTGTACTAACAAATTTGTTTCCTGGTCGCTTACGAGCAAACTAGCTGAGATAATATTTAGTACTTTATATTATTTATTAGCTGATAGATTAAGCAATTAATCCTGAAATTATTTTTTTGTTTCTTAGTGTTCACCAACTGGCAGGAGAGGATCAAATACCTACCCCGATATCTCTGATGGCGTTTTCGAAGAATCAGACCTCGCTGAATCGTTCTCGTAGCTTGAGCAGTCTGTTAGATGCGGAAGCAGACCTGGAGGAGGCAAAAGCAAATTTGCCAACCACATCCACCTTGACGCAGGCAAGTCTGCAGGAACAGACGAAGAAGGAGGTCCTCGACGCTCAGCGATGCCAGTGCCTCGAAGCGAAAACAAAATTTTACGGACAAGTTAGATCTTTTATTAGAGTTGTGCAAGAATTGAGTGGCAACCAAATATACTTCATTATTTTGTAATAAGATTTACACGAAAATGATAAGATAGTTCCATTCAAATTATAAGTTATAGTGAACTTGTAGCCTTTGCTGATAGTACAAAAAATGTCCGGCTCAATTCTGTAGAGTCTAGGTGACAGATTTTAAATTTATTGATCTTCTTGCGATCAACTGCAAAAACACCTATATTCACAGAATTTGTCGCTTATACTTGACAGAATTGAACCAGATATTTTCTTTTATTATTAGCATAGGTGTAAAATTTACTCTAACATATATTTTTAATGCATAAACTTGACCATGTAATAACCAATTGAAAATAATAACTGCATTTCTGATTTAAACGCCACTTAAGAAATAGTATTTTTTAGAAATGAAAATGTGTCTTCGTATAAGTGTATTATGTATTGTAGAGCATTTTACTTGCGTTCTTTGTTGAAAATATGGCATGTGTCCTGGCAAGCTGTGAATAGGTTGGGTGCCAAAAGATAGACAACTCTTTTTTTTCTTGCATGCCAAATTAATAGCACTATCTTTTGGTAAAATTAGTGTAATAGGTTTGTTCGAGCAGTCGCAAAACAGTGCATTTGTGATTGACCAGATATGTATGTTGCTATAACTGCATTATAAATACCAATGACGTCTGGTTTGTCACAAAAGCATTGTTTGTAAACTGGTTTTGCCACTGCTCGAACAAACCTATTGTAAGTTGTTTCTCCACATTACAAGCCGACCAGGCGTGATGTCAGGTGCCACGCCTCGTCTCTTTTGTACAAGGTGCATGCGTGTCCTCCTAAAGGACAGTCTGGTCAGCTTAATAGAAGCGTCCTACACAATACGCAGGATGTTATCGTGGAATAAAGCGTGGGCGTTTTTTTTTTCAAATTTAACTCAACCATCGCGTAGTCTATGTTAACCTGAAAACATTTTGTAACTGTTTCCCATTGTTTTTCTTTTTTTATGTTGTGTTGTAAACGTATTTTAACACAAACACACAGGCACACACTCACATACACACACACAGAGGCGCACACACACACACACCAGCACACAGAGGCGCACATACACACACACAGAGCTGCTCATGCACAGAGGCACACACCAGCACGCAGTCAGCACACAGACAAACGTCAGCACAAACACAGTCAGCACACAGCACAAACACAGTCAATGCACACACAAACACAGTTGACGCACAGACACAAACACAGTCAACGCACAGACACAAACACAGTCAACGCACAGACAGAAACACAGTCAACGCACAGAAACACAGTCAACGCACAGACACAAACACAGTCAATGCACAGATACACAGTCAACGCACAGACACAAACACAGTCAACGCAGCCACAAACACAGTCAACGCACACACACACACACACGATACTTTTACCGAGTTGATTTGAACATTAATGCATTTTTATTATGGTAATAAATATTTCAAATAAAAACCCCAATCTTTTCTTTAACCCCTCATTTAAAATTTTGTTTTTAATTTGTATTTCCAAATCAAATTTCAAAAATTGCAATTAAACGTTTGGTTTGCGCCTCAGCTAAGTGCCTAAATTTTGCGACGGTGGTTCCCTGGTGGGACTTAGGTGAACTAACAGTGAAAATTCGGGTTTGCGACTCTGCTATCTGCGTCCGCATTTAGCCAAGTCGCAAACCAGGGGATATTTTAAGGTTAGTTCAGCTATTTCCCACGGGGGAATCCATGGCGCCACCGTCGCAAAATAATTTTGCCGGTTAGTTCAGCTATTTCCCACGGGGGAATCCATGGCGCCACCGTCGCAAAATAATTTTGCCGGTTAGTTCAGCTATTTCCCACGGGGGAATCCCTGGCGCCACCGTCGCAAAATAATTTTGCCGGTTAGTTCAGCTATTTCCCACGGGGGAATCCATGGCGCCACCGTCGAAAAATAATTTGGCGGTTAGTTCAGCTATTTCCCACGGGGGAATCCATGGCGCCACCGTCGCAAAATTGGGTACAAAGACGCAAACCAAATCAGTAATTCTAATTTTGGACAAAAAAAATTAAAAAAAGGCAAGTATTGGAAACATCATTTTATTAAAATCGTATTAGGGGAATCTGCTCTATAATACAATTTATTTTCATTAAGACACCTAAAAGTTAGGCAACCAAATTAACACATCACTGTTAATTTGGTTGCCTATACGCCTGGGGCTAACTGCTAGAAGTTAGGCAACCAAATTAACACACCACTGTTAATTTGGTTGCCTAACTACAGGATTTAACCGAATTAACTCGACTTTGCCTACACTTTCCCTAAAGTGTAAGCAACGCTCTGGAAGGGCCCTCCCTTACAAAGCGTTGTGTACCATCCGTGCGGACGGTACCTGCGTGCCGCTATATCTACAGGGATCCCTGTAGACCGCACGGATGGTACGCAACGCTCTAAAAGGGCCCTTACGCCCATGAAAGGGGATGTTGAGAATGTTTTTGTGTGCAGACTCAATTTGACGGCGAATTTTATACAACACTGTTGCGGCCTAATTTACGCATCCACGTACAGCTCACGCGTAGTGCACGTTGTTATTGTAGAAAGAACTAGAATAGAATTCCTTCTTCTCGCTTTGAATGCTGTACAACCTACCTCTCTGTCATTACTATACACAGAGAGGTTGTTCAGCATTCAAAGCGAGAAGACGGATAGTCTATTCTATTTCTTTCTACAATAAAAACGTGCTCTATGCGCATGCGTAAATTAGGCAGCAACAGTGTTGGTTAAAATTCGCGGCCAAACTGAGCGTGTCTGCGCAGGGCGTACAGAAACATTCTCGCCATCTCATATCACACGCGTAAAGCTTAGTGATGGGCGCACTCGGATTACATAATTGATTATAATCGATTCTTGAAATAATCGAGATATCTCAAGTATTACTTTTAATAATCGATTCTTAATAATCGATTATTATTGAAGAACAGCTCGAGAACCATGCGAACCACACGAATACTGAAAATCGATTCTTGAAATAATACGATTCTGCCCATCACTAGTAAAAATGTAAGCATAGTCGAATAGGGTAAGACGCAGTGACTGGTTTTACCATTACATTTGGAACAAAAATCATTCAGGACGTGCATCACGTTAACAAAAATACAGCCCTTCAAAATGAAGATTGTCTTGATAAAAACAATACTTTGCATCAGTACTAACAAACAAATGGGTCAAAACATGTTTCCTACAGTTTATGATTAACCTAAATTCGACTTCTGACTCTCCTGACAAGGTCCACAGTTGACGTCCAGCATGTTGACGTCTTCTGCCCGTCTCTCCAAACTATGTCCGATTCCATACAAGAAGTGATCAAAAATCCTAAACGGAAACAAAAATTAAATTACAATCTTTACATAACTAGTTTACTTTAACGTTAGCTTACCGACTACAAGCCATGCTGCAAGTCTAATCCAAGTCTTCTCACACTCCAGCTTCAGCATCAAGGAGATAGTTACTGCGATGCTAAGACAAGAAGGCATCAAAGGCGCACCCAAAAAGCACTACCTTAAAAAAATAGTATTATTTATCATAAATTAAGGAAGAAACTTAGGTGTACTTACCTTGAAGGCAATGTCAGGGAAAATCACAAAAAATTATGAAGCCGTAAGAGCTAAAAGGTTGAAAGAAAAAGAAAACTTTAAAAGAAGATGGTAAATTAAAAATTAGGAACTTACGACAAATATAGAGCAACAAGTATGGTATCACAGAAGTTTCCGGGGTGTTGGTACCTTCTGTAAGCAGAAATGTTCCATTTTGATTGCGTCAATCCATTTAATGATGATCCAGTCCACTTTATCCAAAGTGTATGGGAATAGAGATTTTGGATCCTATGAATAGAGAGAATTTTATATGATTAACATTAATATGTCATCCTCAGAAGCTTTTATCTCTGTGCGTTAGTTTATTTATGCTAAAATTGCAATTAAAAGTCGTAAATTTAAGTATTCGTTGACAACCGTTGTAAATACCCGAAGTATAACAGCTGACAGTGGCTGGGCAACAATGTCTCCTTCAGGGTATTTTCTTTCGGTAAGGTTGCCGTCACTGTTGTTTACTTGTTTGGAAACCACCTAAACACATGTCACAGTCGAACAAACAGCAAAAACTACTCTCATTTTGTTTCTTGGCAGTTTAATAGCGTTTTCGACCCACTGCACTTTTCTGCCGGGGCAGTTTTACGTGTTCAACTTATAATTTTCAGGTGGCACTCAGCGAGTGAGGCGTGTTCGACTTACGACCAAAGTTGCCCTCGGTGTGCATTCAGGGCAATTTTCGTGCATTGGCTTTTGGAGTCAGTGCAGTGTGGTTAGGGTTAGGGTGGTTCAAATTGGTTATTTTTATTTAGAAAGCAACGATTCTCCCAAATCGTTTCCAAATCCAAAAAAAGTGAACACGTGTTTTTTTTGTTTTCAAAATTTTGATTCTTAATGGTGCCTATCGTGGCCTCAAATTTACATAAGAAAATCCATGGGAAAATTTTTGGTATTTTTCGAATAATTGTTCGGGGTTTGGGAAAACTTAAGACCAAAGTTATAGGACTTGTCTCTACAAGTCTCTACAATGAAATAATTAGAAGGGTCAATTTTCTGAAGAATCTAAATTTTTTCATTTAAGGGTAGTTTTCAGGGCACTGTGGGGGTGGGTTGGGGGCATCAAATCCATATGTACGTTAGGTCAAATTCTTCCTTGGACAGTCCTCTGACTGTCAGAGGACTGTCCAAGGAAGAATTTGACCTAACGTACATATGGATTTGATGCCCCCAACCCACCCCCACAGTGCCCTGAAAACTACCCTTAAATGAAAAAATTTAGATTCTTCAGAAAATTGACCCTTCTAATTATTTCATTCTCTTTTTTGCTCATAGAAGTCATTATTATAAGTCTAGTGGGATGCCTATAAACATTTGTCAGTTAATTTGCATTTGTTTAAACAAATTTTTAGATGTTTAAATAATTCGTTTTTCTCGAAAATCCGTCTGAATTCTGTTTTCTGAGTTCGAAATGGCAGTTTATTATCTTAGAGTGACATTATTCATTTTAAAAAATCCTCCTATTGTTTAAACAATAAATTATTATACATTTTCAACTTTTTTCTAATTATGGTAGAAAATTTAATATTTTTAAAAGAAATGTAACTCCCCAATTTCCCGAAAAAAGGATTTTAAATAAATTAAATTTTTTCGCATAAATGATAAATGGTCCCAGGTCTCTGGTTCAAATCCAGGTTGTGTCTGTAATTTTTAATTTATTTTAAAATTTACATACCACCTGTATATCACATTATGCATTTGAATAATATTTTATTATTTAAATAATGGAAATTATCCCAAAATATAAATGATGTCACTTGACAATAACAGTTGACCAAACCGATCGATCTAAAAAAATGAATGTTAGAATTGCAAAAAAATTGTTTAAACAAATATGGGTTTATTAGCTAATAACATAGGCAAGATACCTCGAACATGAAACTTATAAGTTAATTTCACAAAAAAAACCTGGCTTCTACCATAATTAGAACAGTTGAAAATTAATAATCATTGATAGTTTAAACAATAGGAAGAATTTGTTTAATGAATAATGTCACTCTAAGATAATAAACTGCCATTTCGAACTCAGAAAACAGATGTCCGATGGAGTTTCGAGAAAAGCCAATTATTTAAACAAATGGAATTTGTTTAAACCAATGGAAATTACCTGACAAATGTTTATAAACATTCAACTAGACTTATAGTAATGATTTCTATGAGAAAAAAGAGAATGAAGTGATTAGAACGGTAAATTTTCTGAAGAATGTACATTTTTCATTTAAGCGTAGTTTTCAGGGCACTGTGGGGGTGGGTTGGTGGCGTCAAAGCCATATGTATAATAGCTCAAATTCTTCATTAGAAAGTCCTCTACAAGTCCTATAACTTTAATCTTAAGTTTTTCCAAACCCCGAAGAATTATTTGAAAAATACCAAAAAATGTCTTTTCCCATGCATTTTCTTATGTAAATTTGATGCATCGATAGGCACCATTAAAAATCAAAATTTCGAAGAAAAAATAAATACGTGTCCACTTTTTTTGGATTTGGAAACGATTTGGGGGATCGTTGCTTTCTATCATCACAAAAATTTTTGCAATGCATTTTTGAACTACCCTAGTGTGCATCGAGTGGATAAGTCGAAAACGCTATAAAAGACATCACGTAGTCTAACCTCAATAACAGTGCGGCTGTCAGCGTGAGTTGCCAACGCAACAACAGAACATAACTAAGTTCGAAATGAAGCAACGTTGCCAAATAACTCATTATATTTGCTTCCCGTGACGTTTTCTCCTAAATTTTAGTAAAGTTTGACATTTTATTTGTAAAACGAGTATCAGTAACACATATTCTTTCTAAAAATGTGTTATTTGAAAAACGCTGTGTTATTTGAAAAGTTACTGGAAAACTACCATAAAACAATAAATGTTGCGAAGGTGAGTTGGTTAGTAAGTATAACTTTCTTAAGTGTCATAAATGCAAATGAAATAAAAAGAAGTCAAAAATCAACCTTAAGCATAACAGTCAATCAGTCAAACTTCTAGATTATATCCTGAGCTTTAGAACATTGGTAGAATAAAAAACAATTGTGTTAGTGTAATGTCAAATCAACAAACTGGATGTCCTAAAATATAGTTCAGGATTGTGATTTATTATTTTAACAAACTAAACAGAACTATGTCGGAATCTACGACAGTGTATGAATTTGGGTCATTTAGCTCTTTTCAGATCAACTTTGATTTTATTATTTTGTGACACATCAAAAAGAATAAAAGAAACAACTCACCGTTTAACTTCTTACTCAATCCTTTGACCCACATTCGGGTCCCGATTATCCTGGGTAATGAGATCGGGAAATTCCTTGCTAGTCTGGATTTGATCACACATTCCGTTCTGCATTATTGAGTCGTAGAATTCCATAATGGCCATTTTCTTGTTGAACTTGCTCGTATTCTCGTACCCAAATGTCTCCTCTTAGTACTGCTTTACTAACTCCCAAATCTAAAGAAAATATATAATGTAGGAATAGAAAAATATGTAGGGGGTGGGATAGATCACCCTCGTGTTTTCTTGGTTATGTAACGTCACAGACATTCAGGAAAAAAAGAGTAACAATGAAAATGAACCTAAAGAATTTAACGAAAGTAGATTTGATTTCCGTAATATACTGCAAGTTGGCGTAACTGTTATGTATCAGTTATTAATGTTTAATTCACTTTCACACCATTGTTTTATTTAACCCTTTCCGATTTGTTTTCTGTCTCTAAATTAATTCACTACTGCCATCAAAACAAAAGTCTAAATCACTTGCTGTGAAACAAAATCCATAGCTTATGAGCTCGGAAAAGTTATTCAGCCTCAAAAGTATCCGGAGTAAAAACTCCGAATTTAAGTAAAAAAATCACGAAAACACTTATATTTGTTTTCCTTCATCCTTGCACAGCTTTTCACCAGCGTTCGCCGATGTAGAGGGCAATTTCCACCAATAAAACAGTAAGAATAATAAAATTCAAGCTCGTTTTTCGTGAAACGAAAACATTAAATCAGTGGCGCCATCTAATGGTTAACGGTCTAAGTTCCTCTGCATCACAGCAGTCGTGCGGTAGATGCCTATAAATCGCCGCCAACGCCATCTCTACGCGACCGACTCAACATTCCCGGAGCCGGTAACAGCGATACCTATAACATAGTACCACTATAAAGGTGCGTTTTGATTGGTGGGTAATGGTAGGTCAAGGTGCGTTTTCATTAGTGCTAATGGCAGTGCTAGTAGACGCCATTATAGTATTTCTAACAGATGATTGCTAGTGACTCATGTTTATGTACATGCAAACTAATATGTGTCACCATCACGACGTTAGAGAAATACTATAATTTCATCTCCTACCACCACCATTACCTACCAATACCACCAATCGGAACGCACCTTAATAGAGTGGTAACTCATCAACAAAGTTTTAGTATTTCTCACCAGACGTGATAGTGACACATATTAGTTTGCATGTACATAAACATGAGTCACTAGCATATTCTATCAGAAAAACTATAATGGCATTTAGTACCACTGCAATTACCACTAATCAGAACGCGCTTTAAATAGGACGAAATTTGTAAATTTGAATACAATCGACGTAAAAATGCAATTATACCTAAAACGGTGAATTTTTCACAATATTGTTCTAGTACTTTTTTATGTGAAAAATATATATATATATTTTTGTATACATTCCAAAAATGTACTGTCTGTCTAATTCATTGGGCGCGTCCAGCAGACTCAACGGTAAGTTACCGGTGGATTAGCGGTGGAACTAACTGGATTTGTCACTCTGGATGCGTTTTTAAACTTAGTGTCAGTGTCACCTTCTCTGACAATGCTCCATGCTTATAATGACAGATTTTTTGTGATTTATTTATTTTGACATAATTTTACAATCACCAAATTGGTAACCGGTGAGACACACCGGTTGTTTGACATGTGCATCCAGCACAAATTTTACTGATTGGTATCTCACCGGTGAGTCTGCTGGACGCGCCCATTGCAAAAGATTCTTTTATTTATCAATCTATTATTTATCAGATCAAAAATATTGATTAGAAGGATCAACAAAACAATCTTTTGAATTCAATTGACCATAAAAAGATCAAACATAAAAGTAAACGTAAAAAAAGTCATTTTATGGAGACCAGAAAACATATCCCAGTAAGAATAGTTATTTATGTACCAAGGGCATTAGACGGAAGTTTATGCCCCGAGGGTGACAGTTTAAACATAATAAACACAAATATCAAGTAATGCCCGAGGTACATACCAAATTTTATGTCCTACAAAGGTTTTGTTCCTCCGTTTGAATAATATTAATAAATATTTTGACATTATCAAGTGACATACGTATCTACGGAGTTGAATAAAAATACAAACAATTCAGAGTTGACTGACAATACAGACTAATAATAATTGTCAAACTTATAATCTTAATCGCCAATAATTGACATTGACGATTTAAAATTTGAATGACAATATTTGATATATTTGACATACAGGGTCATTATAAATAATTGTAGTCGAAATAGGCAATGCCCATGATAATACATTTTTACCGCTTAACAAAACAAGTATCAAACTTACGATAGGTGCTTGTCTGTGCGATAGGTTATGCAAACAATTTAACAAATTGTATACAGAACAGCGGTGTTAATTTTTATGGAGCGGCAAACAAATTTTTACATTTGATTTCCCCGCCTACTTCGACTTCAATCATTTATAATGACCCGGTGGGTATAACCATGGCAATCCTTATTGCCCTAGGGCGCAATAGGAATCTTTATTGCCCTAGGGCACAAAAAGAAGCTGTCTTCGTCCCGGTATCGCAGATGTAAAATGTCACTTTATGATCATTTAGGACATAATAGTTATTTAACCAACAAGTATATTAAAAACAGCGATTAATGATCGAGACTGTTTAACGCAGCGCTGCGCGTTTAGCGCAGCGAGAGCGTTAATTGTCGAGATCATTAATCGCCGTTTAATATTCGAGTTGGTTAAAAAATTTTTTCGTCGATCGTATTCTTCTAGCGTCGTCTACATAGATTTTTCTTCGCCGATGTTTTTTAGGTAATTTGACACTGACAGTTCTAGAGGCGGTATGTTTTGATTGGAAGGTTTCATTTCACATATGTTAGATTGGCCAATCAAACGACGTCTTTACGTCGTGTGATTGGCTATAACAAATCATGCATTAATAGAAATCGTGCATTAATAGAGTTGTTTAATAAACGATTTCCTATTCACTAAACTGACTCATAAATAAACGATCGACGGAAAAATATATTACATAACGCTTGCAGATGAGGTGGTGTTTGCTGTTAGCAACAATTGACAACTGTGCATAAAATTGGGTACTTTATACAAAGGCGCGTGTAGTTAAAGGTTAACGAGAGTTTTTAAAGTTATTACATACATATTTTTTCAGATATTAAACATCAAACGATAGATAATCAATTATCATAAAAGTTAAAGGTACAGTAGAGCGTCGATAATCCAAACTAATTGGGACCGAAGGTGATTCGGACTATCAAATTGTTCGGATTGTATTGCAGCTAAATAGTAGAAAGTATTTGGTACAGGCTATAAAACAAAAGCAACAGAATTCTCTCCTGGAAATATTTCACTCTACGTTCAATGTACAGCTTGACTTCCGGACAAGGATACAACGGGTTCTAGATTCCAGTTTTTCAGTCCGTGCCCGTAAAAAAACATCTGCCATAGCCTGATAAAGGCAATATCCTCTCCGTCCGACAGGTTTTCTTCTATTAAGTGCGTTCGGCCCTAGTATAAACAAAACCGCTATTAGTTTAATATACATAACCTTACTATTTACGTAATTGCAAAAAGTTAGATTCGTTACCATCTCGTAACGCATGTCGGAGTTCACCAACCTCGGTATTTGCTTCATACGTCATGTCTTGAATGATTGACTACCTCACGTGTCACATATAACTGCAAATAATTGAGCATCAATAGGGTATTCCGGTCATGTCAAAATTTAAGCAGATATTCGGTTTAACCTATAGTACAATTTATGAGGATTCATAAAGTTAAGCTATGAGCTTTTTGATTTAGTTTTTCTATGAGATAATTGCAATTAAAAGTGCATTTCGTTTGAATTCACCGACCACCCTCGGAAATACACGATGATTACCGATCCCTAGTAGCGGTGGCAACAGCGGACAGCTCTCGAACAGCTGATCGGCCAAGTTGACGGTTGGCGACCCTGTTGTTTGACAATGAATAAAGGTAACTTTTTTGAGAGATGATTTGATCATTGAAACTTGAAGCCAAACATCCCTCATCTCGCTAGTCAGCAATGTAAAGAAAATTTTATCAGGAGTTACTGTTCTACTGCTGTTACAGCCCGGCACAGAACAATGTCGGCGTTGGAGTTTATACATTTTGAACAACTGCTTGATATAACCTCAATAACCAAAGCAGGTGTCAACAAACGAGCGATTCTAAACGTTGACACAACAGAAGACAAAAATTTACTACGTGCACCCTAGATATAGCAACGTTGTCAAGTCGCTCACTTTGAGCGGTCTTTGTGACGTCACAAAGACCAATCCTAATTCAAACTTCAAACAACGATTTCTCTTAATTTAAAACAATGTTTGATATTTTACTTGTGAAGTAGCAAACAGTAGCACCCATACTTTGTAAATAATGACAATTTAAAAAATACCGGAATACCCTATTGAGTAGATGTTATTACAAACAAACGTGGTCAAAAAATTAATTACCTACAAAACTGATATGCAGTCTGGAAATCGTCCGAAAACTAGCTGATCCATTAGTGAAAAACTCCCGTTCTATTTTGTTTGGTCTCTCCATCAAACAACTTCGCCCTGAAAGAAAGTATAACAACATAACCTATAAATAACCGATATGAATAAAGAGGAGACTTTTGAGGCGTATTTACTGATTGACTTGTACGTTGTTCCTTGAAGCCACGGTGGTAACGATATAGCCATGATAACATTCTTCCCTAAAGCAATTAGTACAAATAACCATACCCACGGATGACGGAACTAATATGGAGCGCCTTGGCAGTATAGCTATATATGTTTTGCATTTGGATGAACGTAAGATGGCGCCACCACAATTTTACAACGTCAGAAATAACCCTGGGTAACGCACTAAAATGTGCGATTGTCAATACAAACAATGCAAACTGTCAAATTAGCAAGTGTAATTATTGATATCCGTTATTTCTCAAGTGGCATTCAAATTTCTAATTGGTAAGTTTAATTTTAAATATTTTTATAATAACGTTAATAATTTAAAAAATAAATTAATTATATAATTTAATAGTATCATGATGCGCTTTAATAGTTCTTATGGTTGTGCAGGATTACGGAGGATATGAGATCTTCTAATAGCCATACAATGATGTTAATTGAAAGTGCTTGTAAACGTACAACTACACAGTACACATGTTTATATTCTCTTACAAAAATAGTTAGCTACAACCAGAAGATATGCCCGAAATCGAAATGCACAATTACTTTCTGAATGATGTTAGCAACATGTATCGGAAGAACATTTCCTTACTACATAAGGTAAACTTTGCACATTTTTTAATGATTTTAATGGTATGTTTTATTGTTTTTATTCTGGACACTGATGAGATGTTTCTTCAAAGGTTTTAATTGAAATACAATATAAGAAAGGGAAGACGTCAGCAAGGAACCAAAATTTATGACCGGACAGCACCTCAAATAATGGACTGAAGAAGATAACGATAATTTTCTATGAAGGTACACCAAAATTCATGACTGGATAACTCCACGCCAAATAGAGCAGTGTCTAGAACTGTAATCATAAATTGATAGAAATTGTTCAAGTTCCTCCAGGAAATCTAGAAACTACAAACTAGGAATCTAACTGTAATGTCGCACCATTGCCAGTTTCCAGTTTGTGAAACTTCTGGATGGACCTAAATGATAGGACTTATGGTTTTCATGAGAGATTGTACGACTGCCTGTTTACATTCGACCTTTTCTATATTATTGTCAATTTATGAAGGTATCTCCGTAAATTTTGAAAATAGTCTGCAAATCAGCAATTTTTGAAATACATTACTAATAGTAAAATAGTAATTTGACAATAGTAATTTACTATGTATATCAGTGATTACTTTTTCGAAAGTTTACAATGAACCAAAGCCTAGAAATATTTCTGTGATTTAGAACAATTTTCCTCTACCTAAAATGAATGATAATAAATTAAAAATAGGTATACATAGTGTTAGCGGACATCGATAGATGAAAGATAGGGTCCAAATTGTTTCTCTGTGCCGTTGCCCAGAGTAAGCTAAAAAAATAGCTGTTACTAATAGTAGTAGGTACTAATAGTTATATGTATATAGTATATGTATATTAGGGTGTATCGAAGAAACGTTTTTTCAAAATTCAAAATTTCAAGTTCATTAAAATTTGTCCCTATGGACCCACATATACCACAAAACAAATTGGTACAATTGAAAAATATTTAGGTCTCCCGCAGAAGGCCTAAAGTTTATAATTTAGTTTAAGAATTAGAATGTTTTTTCAATAAAAGATTAAGTGATTTTTGTTTTTCAAATACAAAAAGATTAACAATAGGTGTGATATTACCATATAGGAAAATATATTACTCTAATGCAACATTTAGATCGCCTGCTTTATTTAGATTTGTTACAATTTTTAGCAAAATGACCATTTTCGTATAATTAAAAAAATGTGTTTAAATATTGGTAAAAGTTTCTTTGTCATCAAATTTTTTATTATGTGCGTACGTGTGGGCTTTGAAAAACTAATATCACTTAATATTTCATTACAAAAATATGAAAAAATTTGAATTTTAAAAAGAAAATTATAAATTTTAGGCCTCCTGCGGGAGACTTAAATATTTTTCAATTGGGCCAATTTCTTTTGTGGTGTATGAGGGTCCACAGAGGCAACTTTTTATCAACTTGAAATTTAAAATTTCGGTACACCCTAATGTATATGCATATGTGTATGGTAAAACCAAAACTTTCGACTGTGTATATATTCTACCTAGATCTTTGTAGGCCCATTTCAACTATTATCTAATGATTATTATTTTCTTTTAGCAAACCTTAGAGAATGTATGAGAACAGCAATTTTTCTTTTTAATAATGCTAATATAATATAATAATCTGATATGTATATATAAAATGCACAAATTAATTGAAAAATGTTTTATATATAATCAAAATCCCTGATACCCGAAGGTGTTGAAAAATATTTTACAAATGAGAAATGAATAAAAAATAAGTATAACTAAATTATGTACTGTGTATATAAGTATATAATATATATGTATATGTGTTTGATAAAAGGAGCCAACTGTAGTCTTCACACTTTGTCCATGTTATCAAGCAGATCAAGCATATATGTAATTATAATACTAATGGTTGTGAATATTTTATATATTATGTATTTTTATAATATCACAGTCTCATTTAAATTTACTGAATTAGTTTACAAATGTTTATAATATGTATGTAATGTATTTGTGTACTGGCGTGTAAAAATAAATTTATTCCATTAAAATGGGTTATTTTTGTAGATTTGCTATAATATAATATATAATATGCATATGCATTAAATCTGTTGGGAACGAACAATGGGTTGCATAAGTTACAGGTTAAATATACCGATAATTCTGCAGAATAAGTTGCATAACTACGGGCGTATAGAAAACTTCGTTGGTTGTCCGTAAGATGGCGCGCGTGTGTATTACCAAGATCTTAGCACGCTTGTTTCCTTTCTACGAAGTACAAATAACTAAAATAAATGCAAATTTAAAAAAAAACCTACCGTAACAAAAATATTCCAACACTGTTGCGCCATCTAGTAGACAATAGTAGAACATTCTCAGCATCCCGTATATGGTATTGCAGCTGCCTTTAGTTCGCCACGAGGGAAATCGGTATGGACGAGCGCTGCAACATAGCTATAACATGAAAGTTCAAAAAAATTAGTACATACTTATTAATTTAGAGGATTTGTGTAAGATAGTATAGGAAAATATTAAATGCAAAAAAAAATACATATGTTGCATCAATGACAATAATAATATATTATATTAAAATTTAATACATAGTTTACAAATTTTACACTTAAATACAACTTTTTAAAATGTACAAAATACAAAACGAGAGGTATCGTAAAATTTCATACATACGTCATTCTTAATTTTTTAAAAATCATTGGTAACATACACAAATTAAAACATTCTTTAAATATTAAAAGAAAAACAACTTAAGTACCGTCGAAAAAAATTATACTTTAAGTAATGTACGCGATCGAATTCCATGGAGGTTAGAATCCGACCGGATCAGTCTTTGGTCCTTCTTAATACTATCAATTTTCTGCTCGTCCTCCGTCCGTTTCTCGAAATATCTACAGATTTCTTTAACGGGGGCACTATTGAAACTCAAATCGTGCAAAGACTTAGCCCTCTTCGTCGCTATATCAACTTTAAGCGACACATCTTCGGTACTTCTAACCTTCCTACCTAACCTACAAAGCGTCTCGAACAGCAAAAGCTTCTCTTTGACAGGTACGTAACTCTCAACGTTTTGACACTTCTTCAACAAATCCTCCACTTTCGTCTCGTCGTTTTGATCCAATTTAGCAGTTTCTTTTGTTTTCGCATCCCTAGCAACGGCGTTACACGACCTACTCCGCGTTCTTAACTTGTCATAAGTTTGATTCGACGCGCCAATTTTATGACAGCTATACCGCAAACCAGGTATAGCCGACATATACCGCCTATAAGTTCTATTGTTATTATTTATTTCTGGTTTGGTGTCGGGTAAGTCGATTTTTGGGATCGGATTATCCACTTCGTCGATTGTCATCGGTTCCTCTTTGACGTTTGAGGTTAGGTTTTGACAGGTGACTGGTGTCAAATGATTCGCGTTGATGTCGTTTTGGTTTTTTCGTTTCCAGCATTCGTCGATCGTTAAAATGTCGAAATATTTGATGTCCTCTAAGGGAGTTTGACGTATTAGTTCGATGGCGATTGTCTTGGCCCACGTGTCAAAGGTCGCTTCGCTTGTCGTCTGTAACAAGAGAAAAGGCTTATCTCAAAAAATAATCCGAGTCGAAAAAATATTGTTGATTTAAAATTATTCAAAGATTTGTGTAAAGCCAGAGCTACACATTCGTATACTTGCCAAATTTCAAATATTTGCCAAGTAGGTATATGAAGATTTGTCAAGAAAAAAACCTGCTCTATTCAATTCGTAGCGAGTCCACCTCTAAAATAAATTTATATATTCGACGTTCGGCTGTGCGGACGAGTTCTTTTTACGCCATATACTTGGGATTTGCTATACCCAGTTGAAGTGGGTTAGCAAATGCAAAGGCGACAAATACTGATGCTTTTATTTGTACTCGATGAACATTTTAGTACGCTGTTTAATTCTTCCATTTTTTTTATTTCGTTTTGTGTGTAGTAGGTCGAATACGAAGATTGACAATAGATTTGTAATTATTAGTAAGACTTTTGATTTTTCTAAAGGGCGAAAACCGCATAAAATTGTAATTTTGTCAAACCGTCAGACAGACAGTTTTCCGGAACCCGTCAGATAGAAATTAAAAAAAAATATTGTAGCTTTTGCCTGTCCACATAAACGTAATGGTATTTCTTTCCAAGAAAAACGTACACCATATACAGAGTGTATCCTAAGTTGATGCTTTTCTATGAACAATATAGATGATACTCATTTATGAGCTTTCAAAATATAACCTTTTTGTTAAATAAAAAAAGCTACACAAAATTGTCTCTACTATTAAAATATTTTTAATCGTTTTCGTTTCTCTTCAAGTAATCACTAACATCATAAAAATTTTATAGAGAGCATGTCCTAAAATAATTTATTTGGAAAATTATACTCTATTTGCTTGTATTTATATATTTGTCGATTTTTATGATATTAATTATTTTAAGAGAAATTAAAGCGGTTAAAAATATTTTAATAGTAGAGACAATTTTGTGTAGCTTTTGTATTCAACAAAAAGGTTATATTTTGAAAGCTCATTTGTTTAAATTTTTGTTGATCTGTATTTCAGACAATATTAAGACATATTTATACAACGAACCTAGTAGTACAATTGGATTTAGTAGAACTTTAAAGATGACAAAGAAACCATATCTAACATTTCTTTTATGGGCAATATCTTCCTAATTTAAATAAAAAAATATATATTTTTTCTCATTAAAATAATAATTTATTTAAACTAGTTCACATCAAATGACCAATTGTATTATTTTACAGTCTGTTAAAATTAGATGCTGCGAATTAATAATACAGAAAGCTGATGAATAAAACAAAAAATCTTAAAATGAAACAAAAAGTTTTGTCAAGATTTGTTTTGTAAATTTCCATAAGAATGCCCCTGTTAGTACGCAGTGAATTTTTCACTTATGTAGTTAAAAATATGTCGGCATTATAAAATAAAACCTTGCTTGTTCGTAATCAAATTATCGGTTTGATTTGAAAAAGCTAATATACTAATAAGGCGAACTAATCAACAAAATAGCTAGTGCCCATTCGGTACGCACATGTAGCAAGTCTTCAAAGAAGATTTTCATGTATTAGAAAATGCTATGTGGCGACGCATCAATGTCCGGTGCATTTACTGTTGCAGTGCAATTCTGACGGTCCGAAATCTCAAACTAATATTGTACAAATTTGTTGGTATGTCATAGATTTTTTGGGGTTTTATGAAAATCAGCCGGTAATCAAGGATGGATGAAAAATATTCGGTGAACGAACTTAAAAGGAAGAATAAATCACTCATGGCATCGTTTAGACCAATCAATAACAAAAATTTTTGATTTGCGTGGCAAATATATTTGCCAAATATTTAACATGTGGCAAATATTTGATATTTGGCAAGTATACGAATATGTAGCCCCGTCTTCAGATAACGCTGGAATTTGCACAAGATGTGTTCGGTAGCTTGTTTGGTATGTGCGACGCGCGACTGTAAATAAATATCGACATCGTATCTCGTGTGTACTAGGCTGAATATTATGCAAGAGATGGGAAATGGCATACCGATGTGTTGGTGTTGTGAAGGACGCTCCTAACGATAGAAGAAGACTTCGTAACGTCTTCTTTGAATGATACCGTCCCTTGACGAATATTTGCTCGATGATATTTAATAACAACACTCCTATAACTTACATATGAAGCACGTGGATGTTGACACACTACTAAGTAAGAATTAAGTCACATTGCTGTGATTGATTTCTATAGAAATTAGATTATTAGATTTTAACAGAAATAGTTGTAAGCTGGATTTTTAATGTATTGGATTTAAGTAAATTAAATAAAAAATGAAGAAACAAAAAGATATCATATAAAATTTAACGTTCGTCTTTCCATTTTTTCCGTGGTAAACCGCATGCCACAAAATTTTCAAAATTTGTAGAGGCTCTTCAGTTTTGTCTAGTAAAGGTTGCGTTCAAGATTTTCATGGAAGCGGATATCTCAGTAACGAATATTAGCACGTTATCAGGATATGCATGTAATCGTCATATTTTATTTAATGCGACAGTAGAAAAAGAATTGCATTATAATTTTTAAGTAATTTTTAAAACGATTTAATATGAATGATCTAAATTTCGTGCAGCGTGCACTAATTCAATCGTAACGGTAAATGGAAACTTAGCTGCGATAGTGGAGATTATTTACTATTAGTACGATACGATCAGAGCAATTTAATTTCGGAATTTTCATTAGTAGTGCGAGTTAAATAAAAATAATAAATTTAGATGTACAATAAATTATTCCCAACAATATTTTACAAACACGGATTCGTTTTGCGTCTTTACAAAAGACGCAAAACGACAAATTTAATACAAAAATTATAGTTTTTTATACAGACTTTTTTCACAATACCACATATTCCTTTCAATTTTTGTACTTTTGATCAAAACATACCTCTTGTTTATACAAAATATATGTACTTCATTGCATAGATACTCGATATTAATTGCATTATTAGTGATTAATTGTTTTGCTACACGATTTTAATATAAATAAATATTTTATAATTTGGTACAAGAAAAAGTGTACTTCGTTATCGTTTCTGATTGGAATTGAAGTTGTAAATATTAACTTTTTCCTTTAACAAAGATTTTTCAAATATATACCTTTTGCACGAAATAAATAGATTTTCATCAATCAATAAAATATATTAAGAAGACTAAGAAAGATTAATTACATTCTTATGGTTAATAAAACAAATCTTACGGTCAAAGAAGATACCAAACAAATGTTCTAATCTAACGACCCTGTACAATACATCAATATATTCCAAATTTAGGAGTACGTTTTTGCGAGAAACTTACCAGCCTATATTAAAGGAACGCCTATTTTGTTAAACCTTGATGTTAAGTAGCTTTTGTAATCTTTTACAACTTTCATAATTTTTTATTCATATTTTACATCCGATTACACCGAGTAAACTATAAGGATAGTTTTGATCTGATCGATATTCTCAACATTTTGTTTTTGGTTCATTTCCATATCTGCATTTTTTTAATATATAATTTAAAGATACATAATTTAAAGTAAACCGTTGCAATTTAAAATGCTGTTCAACCTTGCAGCGAATGTTCTTGATTAAAAGTGTTTTTACTATTGTTTTTAGTACCAACAACGAATTAATTTAAAGATAATGACCAGAAACTTACAGATAAACAGATGGATAAAATACTAAATTATATACTAAGCGAAACTCAACGTGTATGTGATACTTTAATAATGTGTGATGAAATAACAGCGCTTGTTGAAATAACAGCAAGTCGACATGGAATCTAAAAGATACGTTTCAAAGTTCGGTTTTGATCCTTGCAGCATATTCAGCCTACCAGATTTGCCAGTGTTTCTGGTCAAAAAACAACGCAATATTTTACTTACAAATGTGTATCTCCTACAAAAATTCGGATATAGGGATGAATTACAAAATAAGATGTTGAGAATTGATATGGTTTTTGTAACTGAGCACTTGAGAACAAGCGAGAGAACGAAGTACTTCGTTAGTTACCCCACAGGATGTCTCAAACTTAGTCGAAAAACACCATTTTTTGTAATAAGCTGGATCATTATTTTCTTTATCTTTCAAAAGTAGCTAAGTATACTTTACATGTTCTGAAACAATAGTGGAAATGTACTTTCTCAAGTTCCTCATTTATTCGACAGGGTGTCTCGAAAATACATCAAAAACATCTACAGAATAAGAATCAGTCAAACTATTTGCATCTGGACCAATATCCACAATAATTTACCTGTATCGTGATGACGACATTCTGCCCTCTGATCAGCGAGAGACTATTCGACAGCGGTCCTGCGGAAACACTCAACCTCCTCAACGGTATCCTCAGACTTCCAGATTTCACCACTTCTGCATTGGGCCCGACAATAAGTTGTCCGCCCCTGATGGACACTTTTCTAGGCCACCAGCGCGTCTCGTTGCCGCATCTGACAAGCAGCTCGCCTACGACAAAAGAAGAACAAAAGCGTTTTTATTTAAGGAGTAACCGCTTGCACAATTTTACAATGAGACAACTACGCCAAGCACCAAGCACCAAATACAGATGCGATGTTGAGAAATATTATTGTGCCCGAGCTAAGTTAAGAGTTTATAATGAGATTTCCGTGCGAATATGATTTCTTGCACGTGTTTTAATATTCATCGTTTGGCGATGAATTGTAAAATCGATGGAGTGTGTGTGTTGTAATGTGTTTTTTTCAGGTTAGGTTGTTATAGACGTATTTGAGGATAATTTGTAATTAGTGTGGAGGTTTTTTTAATTGTTGCTAGTGAGTGGTGTGATAGGTTATTGGGACGTATGCGGTATTTTTGCTGTTAGTCAGTGGGATAAGTGTCGCCTGACATACTTATTGCGGTTTTTTTTTGTGTAATTGGTTTTCTAATTGTAATTAGACGTAGGTACGAGAGAAATTATCTGTGTTTAATTTTATCGGGACGAACGACAAGCGGTGGTGGAGTGATTTTTCATTGCAGAAGTTGCTTATGAAGTTTATGGATGCATTTGACCAAATTGTATTAATAATTAATAGTATAGCATTCGTCTAAGAATCTTGCTTGTTCTAAATGGGTTATTTTTGTTTTAAATTAGGGTTTCCACCTTTCGAGACTTCGCTATAAAGACATTTTGAATTTTTTACTGTTGAATAACAACTGAAATACATAATTCTGAAGGTAGAATTTTTGAGAAACTCAGTGCCAAAAATGAGCAAAACGCATTTTGGTATTTGTTTTCTTCAAACGCTGGAGTCAATAGGGTATTCCGGTGTTTTTGAAATTGTCATTTTTTTACAAAGTATGGGTGCTACTGTTCGCTACTTCACAAGTAAAATATCAAACATTGTTTTAAATTAAGAGAAATCGTTGTTTGAATTAGGATTGGTCTTTGTGACGTCACAAAGACCGCTCAAAGTGAGCGACTTGACAACGTTGCTATATCTAGGGTGCACGTAGTAAATTTTTGTCTTCTGTTGTGTCAACGTTTAGAACCGTTCGTTTGTTGACACCTGCTTTGGTTATTGAGGTAATATCAAACACTTGTTCAAAATGTATAAACTCCAACGCCGACATTGTTCTGTGTCGGGCTGTAACAGCAGTAGAACAGTAAATCCTGATAAGATTTTCTTTGCATTGCCGACTAGCGAGATGAGAGATGTTTGGCTTCAAGTTTCAATGATCAAATCATCTCTCAAAAAAGTTACCTTTATTCGTTGTCAAACAACATGGTCGCCAACCGTCAACTTGGCCGAACAGCTGTTCGAGAGCTGTCCGCTGTTGCCACCGCTACTAGGGATCGGTAATCATCGTGTATTTCCGAGAGTGGTCGGTGAATTCAAACGAAATGCACTTTTAATTGCAATTATCTCATAGAAAAACTAAATCAAAAAGCTCATAGCTTAACTTTACGAATCCTCATAAATTGTACAATAGGTTAAACCGAATATCTGCTTAAATTTTGACATGACCGGAATACCCTATTGATAAGTTCAGTCTACTGATTCAGATAATATTTTATATTAATAATATTGTTCGTAATATTTAATATTTTTCGAATTTAGGTCTCAAGGATTTTATATATCTAAATTCTGTTTAAATTCTAAATTAATTTTAAATTCTGTTGTTTTCAAGCATTGAAAACCCCGCCCTTAGTGATAGAACTTTACGATCGATATGTTTTTGAGATCAGAGTATCATTCAGATTCAAAATATCACAAAAATTCAAAAATGACGTCGTTTCCTGCAAAACCGGAAGCTACACTAACCTCAAGAATATCCCACGAATGGATATTTTGTATATAAACACTCCTCCCAATTGTGTTCGTCATTCATAAATAAAAAATAAACGGACATACATAGCGTGTGAATCGCCCATTATAACTACAAACTAACAAACATTAAAAAAAGAGCTTTTCAAGACAGGTGGCTGCGATTTCGAAACTAAATGTAATTCTTACATCTAAACGATAATTTTGTAAGGTTCTCATTTGGTTCAAACATCTTTTCAAGCGGCATCTTTTCAAATTATTCTATAATTTTAAAAACAATTGCAACATTTCCTTCATAATTTTAAAATAGCATTTTTCTACTTTGCATTCACAATGCACACATAGTAACACTGTTTTCGGTGTAACAATTAACACATTGTAGTACCGAAAACAGGAACATTTTTGTCTGATTGGTACACAGTGATATCAAATGCCATATGTCAAACGTACAATACATAACCCAACATAACTACACACTGCATCTTCTTAATCGCTTGCAATCACATAAACTGCAAAATATCAATATTCTATACATATTTAAACATGGGTGTAGCCTGCTATAGTATGGCCAAAGGATTGGGGCTTTCTTAGTTTTGCTGTGTTCATCAAAATACGCCAGCATGACGTTTACGGTGATGTTTTACGACTCTAGTAAGTGATCGTTATCATTCTTTTCAACTAAACATCAAATCCCCTTTTCAGATATAATTCAAGGACCACATTTACTTTAATAAGGTATTATGCGAAGATCAAACCTACATCGTAGATACGAACGATTTTAATTACTGCTGCGAGATTGTATATGCGCAATAAATGGTTTATCAGCATACACGTACGAAGCTATAGTACATTTAAAGTGTAGAGGATTTCTTAGTTTATGTAACATAAGTTTTCGGTAGTATTTTGGACGCTTGGATGCTCGGTTCAATTCATATTCGTTTTTGTCCGTCGCTTTCGACTTCGTCTTAGTTCTGGTTGTGTGCAACGTATTTGTATTACCTCCATCACATGTAATTTTACTAAGTATAATTTATACTAATAAACTACTTTGCCGAAATTAGAATTTGGTTTCAATTATAAGTGCTTGTAAATATATAAGCCGCAACGGCTACGTAGCGGAATTAGGTAGACACCGCTATTAAACGTTAAGCGTTATAACAATTCTTTAGTAAGTTCTTGTTCTTCGAAGTAACTAATCAGTCACCGCCAAACACTTCTATTCTGATTATTATACTTATGAAACCACTATTTTAAAATTGTTAACTTTTTAGGTTAAGTTTCATGTATTTATCACAGTAGGGTTAAAAGTGTTGCCCCAAGCTCCATTATGATCATCGTTGCGACCTCGCTGAATATTTATTCAAACTTGTAGGCTAAAGTAGAGTAAAATTATTCACAATTAGATTTTGTCATGATTTTATCTCATCGATATCATCCTTAACGAAGTTGACAGTTACTACAGTGCTACCACGTGGTACCCGCAAAATACCCTAGATTCTAATTTAGCGCGATATAGTAACCACAATTTCTAAACTTATATAAAATTAATGACGCAAAGTAGAAAAAATAGTATATTACATTCGTTTTATAAGACGTATTGGTGCACTCGTTCACCTCGCACTCCTCGCTACGCTCGTCGTTCCCAAAACAACTCGTGCGCCAATTTGACGTCTTATAAAACTTGTATAATAATATACTATTAGAGGTTATTACCAGCTGTCATACTTAGAGCTAGACATAGACAAACAAATATTTTCATTTTTACTTTAACATACAATTACAGTCGTGACCGGATATAACGAACACTCAAGGGGCCATGTCGCTAGTTCGTTATAAGCGGTCGTTCGTTATAAGCAGACATGCGATATTTGATGTTTTTTCTAGGTTAATAAATAAAAACTTTACTAAAATTGAATAAAAATGAAATAAAATCAACAGAATACATAATAAAGAACACAGAATAAACAAAATAAATATAAATTATCTGTGTTTTAAACCATTACATACATTTCTTATAAGTATAGTGGTTTTCATTAAGAGCGACGCATTATGTTTTTTTTCTTCAATTAAAAGACTTGTGGGTTAGTTATGGAAATGATTTTTATTTCAAATGAAAGTATAATCGATGCCATTATTTATGGCATATTTTATTTATGGCAATACGACATCATTCAAATGTCTGCCGCTGAAGCGCTGGACGAGTGAATACGCTGGACCCAATTTTCCATGACTCGAGTACACAAATCGGTCGAAATACCAGGAATTTCGCGTTCGATTTTGGCCTGCAGTGTTTTAACGTTTCTGTCTTTAATCCCTTTAGATTTTCTTTGGGGTTACATTAAATAGCTGGTCTATGCCAACAAGCCAGAAACGTTAGAACATCTGCAGGCCAACATCGAATGCAAAATTCCTGGTATTTCGACCGATTTGTGTACTCGAGTTATGGAAAATTGGGTCCAGCGTATTCACTCGTGCCAGCGCTTCCGCGGCGGACATTTGAATGATGTCGTATTTCATAAATAATAGCATCGATTATACTTTCATTTGAAATAAAAATCATTTCCATAACTAACCCACAAGTCTTTTAATTGAAAAAACGAAATGCGTCGCTCTTAAAGAAATCCCTTGTACATAGCTACATATTTTTTTAAATAAACTTTGTATTAATGCATATATCCAAGCTAAAAGTCTTACGAGATAAGAAAAATAGAGGTGGGAAATAGAGGAGACGTAACCGCGGAATAGTGAAACAAACGGTAGGGGTTCTCCTATTAGTCCTGTTGGCGAAAATAGGTTAAGTTTTGCGGGCAGGAGACATCCGACTAGATTTTGTGCTGAGTGTTCGTTAACTGGTCGTTATAACCGAACTTGTAGAACTAAAAATGGATAAAAACTTGGTCGTAATATCCGGGCGGTCGTTATATACGCGTTCGTTATAAGCGAGCTAAACATACATGTAACTATACGGCGATCTGACGGGACTTTCTTTCTTGGTCGTTACAAGCGGGCGTTCGTTATATCCGGAGTTCGTTATATCCGGTCTCGACTGTAGTATGATAAAGTATTATAATCGTGCCGAATAAACAATTTTGAGATTTTAGCGGAAATATGTCCTTTTGGGTGCCCTGAACATATTTGACTAAGGTACAAAAAATGTCTGTGTGTGTGTGTGTGTGTCTGTGTACCCGTTCTTTTTTTTGTGGCGACGATTCCGGAGAAACTACGAAAGGCAACGGGACGAAACTTCATATTTAGAAGTTTCATGACCAAACTTAGAGCTGAAAAGCTTTCTGTTCAAAAGAGTCCAAAGGAACTGGATGTTTACTCTAGGCATTTTTCAACAATTTTGCAAGTGATTCGCCATTTCTGTAATTTCATCAAAATAGTTAAATAATAAATTAAAGTAGAAGAAATTCTGAATAATATATGTCTATTACATCTTTTGATAAAATTAATAGTTTAGTGGCATGAGTAAATTCTATTTGATCGAGATAGGTCGCGTCTGCATTAATATAAAACTAGTTAGCCAGGATTTCACAGATATTTTCATTCTATTGACAGTAGGTCGTGTCAAACGTTAATGTTTTGACAATACCTACTGTCAATGGTATCAAAATATCTGTCAAATCCTGGCTATCTAGTTTTATTTTCATGCAGACCCGACCGATCTCGATCAAATAGTCTCATGCAGCTAAACTATTAATTTTATAAGTATAGTATGATAAAGTCATGTGCCTGGCCACATCAGATTTTTTTCTATAAACACCCCTCACAATTTTATTCCTCTAGATACTCTAGATTCATAAATAAAATATAAACGGACGTTCATATGGAGTGAATCGCCCATTAACTATTAATAGTATTTTTACTACGTTTTCTTTCGGTAGGTCATGTTGAAAATAAAACGTACTTTACTACAGTGCTTCTTATTTTATAAAAAAATCTTTGAAACGTTGAATAATAACAAATTATTGAAAAAGCACCACTCACAAGTAATTCGATCACAAACAAATTAAACCTTTAATTAAATGAACCGTACGCAATTCGTATATACGTACAAAACATGTTTGTGCTATATATTTTCCAGCATTTATACATGTAACTACATCTACAAAACAGGATTTAGATATAGGCACCTATTAAAAAAATCGTGTAAAAATAGAATATAAAAATATTGCTTTGTAGACTACACTCATATTAAATAATAATTGTTTCTAATTGCTCTGTACATGAGACACCTGTGAGCGTAGCGTGCTCCAGCTCCAGGAAGCTGCAATTAAGCAAATCTTCTACACCGAGGTCGAGTCCGCTCTTCGATTGTTTTGCTAACCATTAGTCATTCTCATGATACCACCACACCATCGTAAACTCTTCCGAGTGTGAAACGCTGACACTGTCTTTGCTTTATTGAAATAAAGACCGCGGAGAGGTCTTTTGTGACACATTTGCAGCCGCAATTTCTAAGTTCCCTGCCTAGTTGCAATACCCAGTAGTGGATCTAGCAATCTATGGATCGATGACTGTAAAGGTGGACGACCCACTTCTACTGCAAATCAATCGGTTCCGATATTTTTCTGACCTACTTTGATAACTTCCGTAATATAATGTCGTTGAACGATTGCACATCCGTTAGAATACATAATATGCGACCCCACACGAGAGAATCGCCCTAAGTGCCATCTCTCGTTTCGATAGTATTGACTCCTGGGTTTGAAGGCCCATAACTCTAAAACTACTGACCACAAAAAATTGAAATAAAGTATGTCATACTCCTGAATCATTTCTACATACTTTGAATGACCGTCAAAATTCTTTGCCTCTCGGTGCAAACATGAGCGCGAGAGAAGTGAAAAAAAGTACCCGATTTTTGCAGTTTAAATTAACGCTCGTCTTTCCGATTTATTTTCACTCAAGAGGAATCACTAGAGGTAGTAGCGTACTACAAAACAACACTACATAAAACCAAACATACTGAGCTTAATTGTGTGTTAATAATCACGTGTAATACATTAAATTATAGATAAAGCTGTATTACACCGGGTACGAATGCCACTTTTTTTCATTTGCGTTGTTGTTTTGTTTTTTACCCTTGCTAAAGAAGCCAATAATTGGTAATTTTTGTTATTTTTTTTCCAAATCCGAACCAAACATCAAAAAAGCAATATTACAACATTTTGTATTGAGCCTTCATGAACTTGTGTAAAAAAATGACAACAAAATATGAATGTTGTAATGATTTAACCGTTGGTTTTTTGAACATGTAAACGAGACGAGAATAACATATTTTATAGTCGTACGGTGCAGCCATCTGTTGGATAAACACCACATCATTTTCTTCGACCAATCAAATTCAAATGGTACAGTCTGAAGCAGCAGCATGAATACGTAGCCAGGGGAATCACAAATATTGAGCAATTTCGGCCTAACAAAAATATTGATCGCATGTTGACACGGGAGGTGTGGCGGCGCCGCGCCCGGCAAACGAAAGCCATACGAAAAATAAATTTTACCGTGCTGGTGCTACGTAGATAGCAACGACTCGCTTATAAATTAGGACAGCATGTTCTTGCGGAACTGTATGTGATCAACATGAATTGTTGAATTTCGACCAAAATAGGCTAGAAACCGAAAACGAGAAATAATTTTTTGCCGTTCTGATGGACTCTACGCAGACAGCAAAGAGCGAGTTATAAATTAGGAGCGCATGTTCCCGCGAGGGTTTATATTGCAGTACCGCAATACCTACTTACAATGTTACAACTACTAAATAATTAATAGGAGTTAAATAAATTATTACTAAGGAAATACAAGTAATTTAATTTTTAATCAGTCATTTATTTTTCGTCATAGAATTTCAAATATATTGGTATTTAGATTTAGAAAATAATATTAATACCAAACACTTGTCGCTTGCCAATGCATTCAGGGCAATCGCAATCTATGTAGGATGGTTGGCTTGAGTTCTACTTGTTGTACAACAGACGCTAGAAATATGAGCAAATTAAAAAATCAGCTGCCTATATGTGGCCCGCGTTCTAAGAAAACTAATAACTTGCGAGAGTACCTGCGGTAAGTGTATATGTAATTGTAGATATTATACGTGTAGTGTAATTCTTCGCTAATTAACTTCGCTAGTTAATTTGGGCAATACTCTCTTATAGGCGTAAGCGTGCCGGATTACCATATATGGCAAAAAACTTTTATGATGGTGTAAAATATTTGAACATGTATCTATATAATATATAATAAATGACTTATACATATACATAAAGCTGCCTGTTTTATCGAAATCGCTATTTTTTCTCATACCTACAATTGAAATTGAAGTACGTATACTACCAAGTCTATACATAGCAATAATAATTTTGAGTAAAATTTCAAAATGCAGTATCCAACTGTATCTAGAATTAAAATAGGAATATTATATTTACTAACACCTACTTGCGTCACCCAATAAAAATTTGAATTTTTATCTAGGTGTGTTTTACCTGAAAGTATCGATCTCTGCTAAGTACGAACGAGACATTCGAAATTATTGATGCACAAAGAAAACGTTAAATGGATTTAAATAAGTATCTGCGTACGAATGCTTTCACGGCCAGAGTAATTTAAATTTAGATGATAAATAGTTACCGGTTTATGCCGTGAGTAAAAATTCATAATTACTGTCTTCGCGAACCATGCTGTTCGCTTCTTCGGAGCTAACTGATAATTAGTTACTAATTCTAATAATAAATGTAAAGCAATAAATGATTTATGTAAGAAAAGCTGTCTGTTTTACCAAAACTACAATTTTTTTCAACATACAAAAGGTAAAATGTTCAACCATAGTTAGTAGTAAAATAGGAATGTTATAATAAAGCAATTAATTAATTTGTATCACTGTATTGTTTTGTGGAATTGTATTTGTATTTAAAATATACAAGAAAAGCATTTCAGAACATGCGATAGTCACATACACAAAATTATTAGGAAACGGTTCGGCGCCAGTCGACACCGCACGGCCCCTTTGATCTTCGCCGCTAAAGAACGATACCGCTGTTCCCCTCATCTAATCAGTGCGTTGCTTGCATTTTCTGCGGAGTGTACAGTGAGCGCGGCTTGTTCCCTCCTCTCGCGCCTCAGTTTCGTCGAACTTTTGAGGCCGGTGACTAACATTTACTCTTAAACCACTTACCACAAAAATTTCAGTTTTTGTTCAGGTTGCATCTAGAGTCTCTTCTATAGATTGGCGTTTGTGTTTCCTTCAGTTTTTATGTAATAAAGATTGCGAACACTATTTTGATGGAAGCCGATATCTCAGGAACGAATGTTAGCAGGACAACGCAGTTAGCATGCAAATAATCCTTATTTACTGCTATACATATCCCTTGAATTTAATAGCATTCCGACTATTTGTTAATTTTTAATACCGAAATAAACATGAACAATATTTTGCGCAGTTCGCCTTCCCTCGCTTGTGGGTTTTGGTGCGAGGCAGTCGAACGAGATGCGAAGTTTTGACGCGATCAGTGAATCCGTTTGAATCAGTGTTTGTAACATGTTGTTGGATAATTGTACATCTAAATTCATTTTTTATATTTAACTCGCACTACTATTCAAAATTCCGAAATTAAATTGTTCTGATCGTATCGTACTAATAGTAAATAATCTTTCACTGTCCCAGCTACGTTTCCATTTACCGTTACGATTGACGTAGTACGCGCTACACGAAATTTATATCATTCATATTAAATCGCTTTAAAAATTACTTAATAATTTTTATGGAATTCTGTTTCTACAGTCGCATTAAATAAAATATGACAATTGATGGCGTGCATAGCCACTGCGTTGTCCTGCTAACATTCGTTCCTGAGATATCGGCTTCGATCAAAATCTTGTTCGCAACCTTTATTACACAAAAACTGAAGGAAACAAAAACGCCAATCTATAGAAGAGGCTTTAAATGCAACCTGAACAAAAATTGAAAATTTTGTAGCAAGCGGTTTAGAATTTTTCCAAACAATATTTTTTCGGTAATATTAAAAATAAATGTACTTATAAGAAATATAAACTAACATCGACTAAATTGCCCTTGAACGACGTTATAAATCAAATAGAAATCGCCGAAACATGTTATTTTTTATTTGAACTACAATTAGTGCATCCTACTTTTGCAGACATTTCCACGTGATAAAACTTTTGCAACAACTTCCGAGTCGAAAATGTTTATCTTCTCTTAACTACAAGTAAACAGCCCGTTTTATTAACAATTCCATAAATATAAAACAATAGTGGGAATTCTTTTTATGGACACCGAACAAACATAATAAACCAGAATCCTGTTTATGTTGTTTTCTATGTGACGCAAGATGCAACATCTAATCTTTAATACATAAAAAAAATAATTTATCTATCGGTAAGACTTATACTTATCTAAATGCAATTTTCCCGTACGAGATACCAAATTATTTTCTTATAGTTACAGTTTTATCAAACACACAATTTGACATAACCTCATTCTCTCACGTTCTCATTGTTTACTTTACGTAACAATTTTTTTCAGTTCTTATTTTCAATAGATTCAAGAATTGTAATTGATCTGCCATGAAGGTTGTACATTTTTGCGGTTTTGTTCATATCGAAAGTAACAGTTAAACCCAAATTTTCCAGATGTGGTATAAAAATAACTTTTAACACGTTCGCAATGAATATTAATTAAATAAAACCAGCAATTTCTACAGAAAATGTTGAAATAATTGGTCGACTTCTGTATTTATTAATATTCCTGGTAAAAGGCTAAAAATACCCTCACACGTAATTAAATAATTTGTTTTTAATTGCGTTTAACTATCCTAGCATTTAATATCTCGAAATGATATAAAATCATAATAACGAATGAACACTTTATCATCTTGACATTTACATTATAGTTCAACGAAGTTATCAACATACAAATTATAAAGCAATTTGTTGTTTATACTGTACGCAATGTTCATTGATTACATGGCAACGCACTGCTGTGGTCATATTGACGGAAAAAAAATAGAATTACGTTATACCACAACAACCAATTCAAAATATCCATTTAGGTATCAATTCAATTATGTAACATTTGCATTCAGATTTTTAGATCATCCTGTACATTATTATTTTTTGTCTATAGAAGAAGAGAAAAACTATAACAAAACGTTTTAAAATAGATCGCAATATGAACTGGTTTTCTAAGCAGAACTAATAATCATTCAGCATTACATATTTATTGTATCGCATACTAAACACGTGAGTAATGTTGGTCGACAATCAACATTTTGTAGTGAATCAGGAGGACAACGTAATTGATAAGTTACAACTAAATTAGATAAACTAACTGTTCAATGGAATATGAATGTATGTATTTGTATAGGATGTCAACACTGAAATCGAAATACACGTTTTTTGCATAGGTATATAAAATTTATAGATAATTGTTCACTCTATAGCAAACAAATGTAATATTTCCACCGAGAATTCGACGTTAGCCTTCAATATATTGACTTGAGAGGGACGATATGTGCACAATTGACAATCGTATTGAAATTATTAAGTTTACAATAGGATATTTGCCTATTATTGGAAAACCATCTTAGTGTGTTTATTCCTTCACTCTACATTGTAAATGCATTATTTTTCGTAATTATTTCATCAGTGGTCTGTCAGCATCGGCATCGTTGCCGTTTGGTAATTGTCTTGTATGATGTGTTGTTTTCACAATTTCTACATAAAGATGGGTTATAAATGGTGTATAAATCCACAATGCAGAAATACGTCAAGAAAAACTTCGGATAAACTATTTGTAGCCGTTCCGCAAGATTTGAAACTGTGATAAAGTGGTTGGCTCGTAGAAATCCAAATGAAATAAATAGCGGCCTATACAAGTGCTTTTTGTTGTGAAGATTATTTTGACATAAGTAAAACTGACTAGAATAAGTTATCTATCGTATTTTCGAACCAGGTATTATCTGATCTGACAGCTTAAGGTTAGGGCTATCCTAACCTACAAAGTTATGCTTCATGGCACATTAGTGCTATTAAATTCAAACGAGAGAAGCATAAGAGCGCGTTCGGATAACCCGGTATTGTACGGTGAGAGTGACGCGCTGCATAATAGGCGGACTAACGTCATACGGCGTTTGTCTGCATATAAGAGAGAGACAGCCGACCCAGGTTATCTGAGCATTGCTCTCCCCATACCCTACCCTGACAAACAGAACGCGCTCTAAGCGTACTAACGAATGACGTCACTGGAGACTGAGCCAATTACAGAGCGTTTTCAATCACGTGATAGGACGTGTAATCTATTAGGATGACTATAATACAAGCAATATTTTTAATACCTATTAGCCATTTATTGAATTATTATTTATTACTAATACTGACACTGTGTTATGTATACAGAAATGTTAGGATTTCTACGGAACACCACATTTCTTAAGAGATGATATTTACGAGTAGGAAACACATCACAATACATCTACGGACTGTTCCACGTGACCTGGGATCGTCGGCTTCCTGCTAATATTTTTGTCACGCAAAAATCTCTATTGCCTGGTCTACGGTGACAAAACCAGTTTACAAACAATGCTTTTGTGATAAACCAAATAACGTGTCATTGGTATTTTTATAATCAGTTTTCATAGCAACATATCTGGTCCATCGCAAAAGCACTGTTGGTGAACTGGTTTTACAACTGCTCGAACAAACCTAATAATGCGATCATATAAGTTATAACTTACTTGTGAATGAATTAGAAAATAAAAATATACATCAAACACATATATTCCAGCCGGTCTAGACGGTACAAATTACGGAATTATCTAACAGAGATTTCACTTTTAGTTCGAACATATAGAGCAGCAACTAACAGCGTATACTGTTTACGCATACAACCGTCAAACAGATGTTCATACAAGGAGTTTCCTTTATGTTGTTGCGCAAGCATTCGGAAATTATGCAACCGCAAGCTTAGGTTAGTGTTTTATTTCAAATTAGTCGCAGTTCTCTAAATTTAATAGAGAAGTTTATATTATAGCGGTTATAGGAAGTATAAAAAAAGCAAAGTGGAAATGGAATCACAGATGTCGTTCTACATATCAGCGGATATACATATGTATGTAGGATTTTGTTATCTACATACAACAACAATGGGATAAAAAAACACATCTTGATGGATTTTGATTGAACGTGTGATATCGAAAGACTTAATACAGGACTTAAGCCGTGTGTCCGAGATAACTTTGTTGGAGTTTTCGATTTTTATCGATGATGGGAAACAAATATAGGTTACCCCGGAGCAAATAATGTAAGTTATCGAACTCATAAATCACTATGTAGGTTAGCCAGAACCACTCAGATCTACATAATATGTAGTTGATCCTAGGTCAATGCATTATATCATAAAAAAAAAGATCAGAAACTTGTGCATTCAGATTCAGAATTAAAAATGAAAAACTACAAGAGCGTGTGTGCATAGGTAAGGACCAGTGTTGCCAAGTGGTGAGTAATTACTCATTTGGTGAGTAATTTTACTAACAAAAATCGAATTTGAGAAAAAGGGAGAAAAATTAGATTTTTGTTAATTTGTGAGTATTTTTCTTTCAGGCTGTTTCTTATCAATGTCGCGGCATTATAAATCACGTTTAATTTAGTAATAATGTTTTGCATATTGACTATAGCTAGTGCTTATTTTTGAAGTTTCTTTTTGAAGGACCCTCTCAATTTATTCATTTATATCCATTCTTAATTCTCGTGAAATTTGACATCCAACAATATATACTCAATATATACCCGTGCCCAAAGCAGCTCAACATTGAAAATAAGTTGAATTTAATACAAAAAAATAAAAAAGGACGTTTGTTTTACTACAATAAATTTACATATCACAGTTATTAACTTAATAAAACTATTAAAAAAATAATCAATTAGCTTTTGAGTATAGATATCAGCGCATTTCACATGTTTCCAATAACTTAATTTGTTTAAAATACAATAATCTAAGTAAGTGACTATACTAGCTAACAAAGAACAAAATCGAACGAGTGAAAACTGTTTCTGGTGTGCTAGAATCTGAACTTGGAATGAGAGATTTTGAATTGTGTCTAGTTTTTATCACTGATTTACTTAACTTGTGTCAATTCCGAATTGCAGCCTTCAGATTCAGATTTTACGGAAAAATTATACTACAAAGAGTTTTTATTTGTTTTTTATTAAGTTAATAACTGTAGTATATCGTATATAAATGCTTTTTAAAATGATATTAATGTAAACTTATTCTTGATTTTGAGGGCCTTATTGGGACACATGTTACAACTATTGATTTTTTCAAATTTCACAGGAATAAAGTATGAGAGCATCTTGCATAAAAATAATAATCAAAATAATCAAAAATAAGAACCTCCCTATCAATTTTATCAAAAAGAGGACATTTTAGGGAAAATATATACAGGGTCCTGCAACTCAGCTCCCGTCTTCTGTAGCTCAGTTACTAATTAAGCTAAGAGTTTGACATTTTGCAGGCTTACCCTGTACTTCAAGGTACATTTCAAGAAATTATTTTTGATTATACAGCCTGTCCCAAAAATCAGCAACGCCATGGTAATTTTTTTAAATTGCATGCTATATATTTTTTACACATTTGGAAGCCGGTTATGGTTGCCTACATACCACCAAAATTTTATTGAAATCGGTTGAGTGACTGCAGCGCAAAAAAAATAAAAACCAAACAAAATTGATTTTTCATCGTAGGCTTTAAAAATCAATAAACACCACAAATTGCACCTCGTTAATAAAATTTTGCGACGTGCTTATTAAGTTAGATCTAGTAGTCTCGTTAACCAAGTGTCCAAATTATACAGGATGACCAAAATCTAGTGTCAAACTTGGCAAACTTCAAAGCGTGTTATTGTTCTTATTTTAAATTGGAACCCATACATTTTTTTAGGTGAAGCGATGCAGAATTAAAAAATAAACATTATTTCTAAATACAACCCCATCACAATTCCCAATATTTTAAAAGTTATTCGCCAAAAACTCATTTTTCAACGTTTTAACGGCATTATTTTTGGTAGACATTATTATTTTAGGAAAATGACCTTCCAAAATAGAACATAAAAAAATAGAAAGGTTTTACCTATGAACTTAGTTTGAATTATTTATCGTTTTTACGTGATTTCGAACCCGCGATTTAGAAAAAAATCGGGTTTTCTAAGACATCCTTGACTTTATCGTTTATTACATGTGTTTTTTACGTCCTATATCACCTATGGTTAGTTTCCATTGCAAATAGTTTTTCTCTAAACACTAACAAAAATTTTCATTAGTGGGGTATACTTGCTCCTTAATAGATTACAGTTTAAGAAAATTATTTGTTATTACTTTTCAAAAAAAATATGCTTTATTTCTGTTAAGAACCACAATTAAAATTGAATTTTATTCACGTCCTATCACGTGATTGAAAACGCTCTATTATTGGCTCAGTCTCCAGTGACGTCATTCGTTAGTACGCTTAGAGCGCGTTCGGTTTGTCAAGGTAGGGTATGGGGAGAGCAATGCTCAGATAACCTGGGTCGGCTGTCTCTCTCTTATATGCAGATAAACGCCGTATGACGTTAGTCCGCCTATTATACAGCCCGTCACTCTCACCGTACAATACCGGGTTATCCGAACGCGGTTCTTATGCTTCTCCCGTGTGAATTTAATAGCACTAAAGTGCCAAGTAAGCATAACTTTGTAGGTTAGGATAGCCTAACCTTAAGCTGTCAGATCAGATAATAACTGGTTCGAAAATACGATAGATAATTCTAGTCAGTTTTACTTATGTCGAAGTAATCTCCACAACAAAAAACACTTGTATTGGCCGCTATTTGTTTCATTTGGATTTCTACGAGCCAACCACTTTTCTCGCAGTTTCAAATCTTGCGGAACAGCTACAAGTAGTTTATCCGGAGTTTTTTTTGACGTACTTCTGCATTGTGGATTTATACACCATTTATAACCCATTTTTATGTAGAAATTGAGAAAACAACACATCATACAACACAATTACCAAACGGCGACGATGCCGATGCTGACAGACCATATGGGCCGATTTGACATCTACTATCGGGTGACGTCACACAACAGAAAGTATCGTTTTGGCGGGACTTTTTGTGATTTAATTTTTAACGCTGTTTTTTATGAAATATTGAGGAAATAATTACGAAAAATAATGCATTTACAATGTAGAGTGAAGGAACGAACACGCTAAGATGGTTTTCCAATAATAGTCAAATACCATATTCTGACAGTCATACAGCTTATGTAGAAATGATTCAGGAGTATGACATACTTTATTTCAATGTTTTCTGTTCAGTAGTTTTGGAGTTATGGGCCTTCAAACACAGGAGTCAATACTATCGAAACGAGAGATGGCAGTTAGGTTGATTCTCTCGTGTGTGGTCACATATTCACAATATCCAGCAGAACACAACTTTCTAGATGCTAGCCACTAATTTATCACAGCACATCGCAAGTGCTTTTTAGCGTTACTCGAGTCGAACACGTGTTAATGTTTACCCGTAACATGACACCGAAATATGCACGCCTTTTCAAAACAAAAGATTACCGGCTCCGATTGCGCCCCCAAGTTTAGAAATATGGACCTGAGGGTTGACATTTTTTGGCGTAGAAATAAGAAATGCGCACAGACCACACCCATTGACAAATTTTCAACCTATAAATCATACTATCGTGTTACCATAACTTCATAACTTACCCATGGTTGAACGTTTTATCAGAAACACGTGTTTTTAATTTTTTTTCGGGTAATATTTTAAAGTAGTCATTAGGAGAGTGTTTATTAATTTAGTAGGCCGTTTCCCCTAGATTTGGTAAACCGTAGAGACTCAAAACGCACCGGATGTTTTGCAAGATTTCCTGTGTTATTTCAGTGATTTGTTCGCGCCGGAAAATTTGGTTTATCGGTAATTTATGTTCGTTTATTTTTAATGCAATGTTTTTTTATGCTATATAAAGTTTTAACTTTTTTTTAAAGGGAAAGTTACTTATAGGAACACATCTTTAGAAGGATTCTAGTGTTGTAGGTAAAAGTGACGCCAGAGCAAGTATGACCTGAGGTATTTCCGGTTGAATGCGTACAATCGGAGATACAGGTAGAGGAACTGAAAAGACACTAAAGAAGTCACTAAAGAAGTCGTCTATTGTCCCGAAGTAATCGTCTAGACATGTCTTACCTTTAAGTGGATATTGTGATTTAAACTACGCAAAAGTTTCACTTATCTCAGACAGTCTCCAAAAAAGAATTCCCCACAAAAAGATAAACATTCCGACATTTGTAACCAACACAGATCTTAATAAAATCCTTCTGACTTAATAATAATATACCTAGAGGTGGTACAAACTTTCTACGTCAATCACAAAAATTTATAACGCAAAATAAAGACCCACTTAATTTATTTATGTACGAAAGCTTGACAAATTGTTGGTCTCCAGTCTGTATATAAATATACCTACGTACGCTTCTATGCTGCAATTAGATGAAATGAAAGTATACAGTAGAAGAGTGGATATTTTTACTTGTCGTCGAAAAACGGTATTAAAAACAGTTTTAATCTAGGAGTCGAGAGACAATTGTTTTGCTCGAGACGGCAAATAAACAACGGCGTTGCGACAATCCGAGCTATAATTTCAACTGTTTCGCCGTTAAATGCGAGGACATTGCTTTGGTTAAATCTCACCAGAGTAAGTTCACTATTTACAAGAAAACATAAGATAAAAAGCAATTAAATAAATTTGAGGCCGCAATTATCATAGATATCCAAGGCAACGTCAAACTCAGGTGACATTAGTAACAGCACATTATCAAATTTCGTTGTTCAACATTTTATTGTTAAAAATTATATTAACTTTAGTTAGAACAAGGTTTATTTCGTTCAATGTTACAGTATAAGTGAAGTATATTTTACTGATATTCAATTGAGATTCTCAACACAAAATACCCCGTTGCATACGTTTCTGTGAATTATTTTGGCGAATTTGTGAAAACATTTGAACAAACGGAAGATGTGAAGAAGCAAAAACGAAATAATGAAGATGATGCAAGAGCATTTGTTAACTTATGAATCAATACATATTTTCCAAAAATAATCGTTGCAGCAAAAATGACAAGATTTAAACATATAAACACGCAAAACTATTTTTCCGGATACTAAATGTCACACTTCGCAAAAAGTTTCATATGGACTTATTTATTTACTTTATTTTTTAAAAAGTTACTGCCGTTTGAAGTAATAGCAAAACTGTGTTTTAAACGGCTCTAACTTCATTAGGAATTGAAAAATCCAATAAGTTGATAAGAAACTTTTCACTCAGAAAGACATTTACTTGTAGAGAAACAAATCTGTAAAAAGTTTCATACGTATTTCATTTGTTTAATGAATTGATTTTCAGTGCTCTTTACTCAAATTTATTTACTTTTATTATTGTTATGGGTATTGCTTGTGTTCTTCCGTTCTTTTCGCATTGTTTGGGGTTTATTTTATTGTTTGTTTTTCTTTATTTTGTTAATATTTGAAGCAAGTAATAATTTCTTAAGGATTGAAAAACAATTACATCCATATGAACAGTTTTATTAGAAATGACATTCACTTTCTAAAAGCAATTTTTGGAAGGAAAAAGGTGAGACACCTGTATATAGTGCTCTGAATAACATACTAAATGTCTTAAAAAATCCTGTGTCTGCATCATTGTTACTTTCTCATACATAGTACGATAAAGTATTGTAATCGTGCAAAAAAAAAACGAGATTTTAGCGGAAATATATCTTTTTGGGTCCTCTGAACATTTTTGGCCAAGTAAGTACGTAGGCTTTCACGGCCAGAATCATTTAGAAAATAAACTGCTTCCGGGTTATGCCGTGTGTCAAGATTTGTAAATGCTGACGTTTCGCGAACCATGTTGCTCGCTTCTTCAAAGTATTCAGTATTCAATTAGCTTTGAAGAAGCGCGTAACATGGTTCGCGAAACGTCAGCATTTACAAATCTTGACAAACGACATAACCCGGAAGCAGTTTATTTTCTAAATTTTTGACCAAGGTCCAAAAAAAGTCTGTGTGTGTGTACCCGTTTTTGTGGCGACGATTCCGGAGAAAGTACGAAAGGTATCGGGACGAAACTTCATATTTAGAAGTTTCATGACTAAACTTAGAGCTGAAAAGCTTTTTGTTCAAAAAGGTCCAAAGGAACTGGATGTTTCCTCCGAGCATTTTTTAAGGATTTTGCAAATGAGCCGCCATTTCTGGAATTTCGTCGAAATAGTTTAATAATAAAATAAAGTCGAGGAAATTCTGAATAATTTATGACATGAAAAAAGTTGTCATTCTATTAATTTTACCAAAAAATTTTTTATTTTAATGCAGACACGACCGTTCTCGATTAAATAGAATCTCATGCACCTAAACTATTAGTTTTATATACAGTATGATAAAGTCATGTGTCTGGCCATATCAGATTTTTTACACCTTTGTCATACTACGTATGATAAAGTAAAATTCGATGTAAGTAGGCAAAAATGCATTTAACAATAGGACATTTTACATTCATATGATAGGGTTGCCGTTAGAAAACATATTTTTTCTACTTTGCATTCACAATGCACACATTGTAACACTGTTTTCGGTGTTACAATGAACACATTGTAATACCGAAAACAGTAACATTTTTGTCTGATTGGTACACAGTGATATCAAATGCCATATGTCAAACGTACAATACATAACCCAACATAACCACACACTGCATCTTCTTAATCGCTTGCAATCACATAAACTGCGAAATATCAATATTCTATACATATTTAAACATGGGTGTAGCCTGCTATAGTATGGCCAAAGGATTTGGGCTTTCTTAGTTTTGCTGTGTTCATCAAAATACGCCAGCATGACGTTTACGGTGATGTTTTACGACTCTAGTAAGTGATCGTTATCATTCTTTTCCACTAAACATCAAATCCCCTTTTCAGATATAATTCAAGGACCACATTTACTTTAATAAGGTATTATGCGAAGATCAAACCTACATCGTAGATATGAACGATTTTAATTACTGCTGCGAGATTGTATATGCGCAATAAATGGTTTATCAGCATACACGTACGAAGCTATAGTACATTTAAAGTGTAGAGGATTTCTTAGTTTATGTAACGAATAAGTTTTCGGTAATATTTTGGACGCTTGGATGCTCGGTTCAATTCGTATTCGTTTTTGTCCGTCGCTTTTGACTTCGTCTTAGTTCTGGTTGTGTGCAACGTATTGTGATGGGGCGGACACCCTTCTCAATATTTACTATACTTTAATCAACTCTAAACTGACGGGGGGTAACTCGCCTCAAGCGACGCTTGGTCCGCCATTTTCAACCACAGGTACTAACTGATTTAAACAAACTAATCTTACGGTAGCGTGAATCAATTATCTCTCTTACGGAGGCATCAAAGAGTTCTTTCTCTGAGACTTTGTCAGAGACGTTTGAACTCACTAATTATTAACCACTATATGCAAGGCTAAATACTTTACTATAAAAGGGACAGGTTTATATTATTCTAAAATGAATATGCCGAAGAAAACCACAATAAAATCTATTAACAAAAATATTTACAACAATGCAGAACTGCTTACATGGAATTTGAATATGTTAATCCTAAACAAAAATATTCTTTGGCAGAGATGGACAAATCAGCAAGTACAGACAACAAATAAATACCTTAATATTTCGGTGAGCACAAGAAACACGAGACACCACAGTTATCTTATAGAGCCCCTGCTCATAAGAAAAACACGTCTTTACCCCATGATGGCTAGAAATAGAAGGAAGTCTTCCGCGTTTTAACCGTCACACGCACCCCCTGAATGCGACACTCACGCCCTCTCCAAAAACCGTTACGGTATATGGACGCTCTTGTTCGCGCCCAAATTTGAACTTACTACAGTATTTGTATTACCTCCATTACATGTAATTTTACTAAGTATAATTTATTCTAATAAACTACTTTGCCGAAATTAGAATTGGGTTTCAATTATAAGTGCTTGTAAATATATAAGCCGCAACGGCTACGTAGCGGAATTAGGTAGACACCGCTATTAAACGTTAAGCGTTATAACAATTCTTTAGTAAGTTCTTGTTCTTCGAAGTAACTAATCAGTCACCGCCAAACACTTCTATTCTGATTATTATACTTATGAAACCACTATTTTAAAATTGTTAACTTTTTAGGTTAAGTTTTATGTATTTATCACAGTAGGGTTAAAAGTGTTGCCCCAAGCTCCACTATGATAATCGTTGCGACCTCGCTGAATATTTATTCAAACTTGTAGGCTAAAGTAGAGTAAAATTATTCGCAATTAGATTTTGTCATGATTTTATCTCATCGATATCATCCTTAACGAAGTTGACAGTTACTACAGTGCTACCACGTAGTACCTGCAAAATACCCTAGATTCTAATTTAGCGCGATATAGTAACCACAATTTCTAAACTTATATAACATTAAACTCCTCGCTACGCCTCGTCGTGCCCAAAACAACTCGTGTGCCAATTTGACGTCTTATAAAACTTGTATAATAATATACTCTTATATCTGTATAACTTTTCGAAAAACTCTATAGCCAATGTTTTGATAATATGTTACCTTCACAATAATTTTGCCAAACAGCTTTTTTTACAATGGTCACAGCGAATCATTTATTAATAATAGAAAGTGATTTTCCAGCTGTCATTTTTTATTTGAAAAAATTCAATATCTCAAATATTCCACAAGTTAGGTATAAGATACATACAATTGACCTAAATTTTAATTGAAATATCAAAGTTGACACAATTTCCTGTAAAACCGGAAGTAACAATAAACTCAAAATATGGTATGTACTTAAAAAGACGAAACTGTCAATCAACTCTTACTTAGAGATACTCCGAAGAAACAACTCGAAAGTTTTTCAAAATTAAAACTAGATAGACAAATAATATTATAATTTCAAAGACATATACCTAATGAAAGAAAATACTGACACTATAGATCTAATTATAGAACCCACACTCCTAAGTGGTTTCGCGAATAATAGAATTCGTCTGTCCGCAATAAGTGACATTTAATTCGTTCATTGTTAAAATGTCAGGCACTATTAAGTAAGGAGACATTGCGAAAGGAAATAGGTACGTTCTGTTCGTTGTTTGTACTGTTTGTCAGGCCGTCTTAACGGTCTACTTAATTCTCTTTCGCCATTACAACAATTAGTCCTCGATACCTTTAACTTTAAAGTATACACTACCATGTGATTGTATTATCTACTCTTGTGTTACATTTTAATTAAACCAATATACTTTATCGGTCATTAGTAAGTAAAAGCAAATTCTAATTTCCGTTGAAAGTTAAAGAAATTTTGTATACCTATAGAATATAAATGTAAGTCAATTTAGAGATAATAATGTGAACTGATTTTACTAATTTGTACAACAAAGATTGTTTTAGTAATCACTGATAATCTACAAGTTAATTGTTTGTATTAGATATGTTATCATTGCATTAGTAAATAAATAACGAAAATCTTTGGTACCTAATAGTTTCCGTTCAAGTGTACTTGAATAAATAATATAGTAAAATATTATATAAAAAACCCTAATTGCGCATTCATTGTTAAACTTGAGATTGTTGAATAGATATGTATCACTTCCTGCTGCATTATTGCAATATCGTTAATATTTCTAAACTGACGTAAGAACGAACATACGTTGCTAATTGCGAGACAAGTAGAAAAAAAAATATGTTTAGATTTCACTTTCTTAGTTTGCAACAGATTTGTCGATTTCACTTGTTATTGATGCTTACACACGTGCATTGCACTGATTAATATCAAGATTCCGTGCAATTATGGGAAGTATAATTAGATTATGTACATTAAATAACCAGGAGGAAATTTTCAAACTTGTCACGACAAACATTTAAAACGTTTTGCATACAGTATAGTGCAATTCTTAACATCAGTTCAGTGAAATCAGTGTGCTCAATAGTCTATACTGCCGGTCACACGGCCTTTTTAGCAATTTAGCCAGGCGCATGACATCAAGTGAGCGGTAGGCTTTCACCGGTCTATTATTTATACTCAAAATAAGGCCGAACTGCGAGAAGAGAGTTTACAGCGCCATCTAGCAATACTGTTGGATGAGGTATACACACTAAAAATTGATTTATTTGAATCAAAAGATGATTTCTTTGGCAGAAGTAAACCTACTTTTAAGCAGAAGCGAAAATATATGTTTGAATCAAAATGAGATATCTTTGGTATGTATAAAGAAACGTCTGTTTATCAAACAAAATAAACTAAATATTGTTAGCGTCAAAGACATATATTTTGATCCACAAGAATTAATTCAAAAGAATATATTTTTTAAAAACAAGAAATCTTTTCTATCTGTGTGGACCAAATTTTAGAACAAATATTTTTATTAGTAATGATAGTGATTTATTTTTTAGTAGCGTTGATGATGATGATTGATGAATTATTGTTATTATATACGAATTATTTTAATAAAATATGCATTCTTTATAGTTATGTGAGATTTCAAAATGATTTAAATTTAACCGTTAAAATATCTGGTATCATTTCTGGTGATATTATTCCTAGTGTGAACCTGACGTGGTATTACAAAAAAATATATAATAGTCTATCCAAAACACTGTACATGTGAGAATGTTTTAAATTGTCGAAGTTTATGTGCTGTACTGTTTTATTCTGTTAAGTCATAACAAGCAAGGTTAATAGGATATAAATAATACTTACTGACAGGCTTAATATGTTAGTCCGATGTTTTAAATATTTAAAAAGTTTCTAAACACTTAGCGAATACACATTCAACAATAATATTAATTGTGCCAGATTTTCTCTGTAACTTTTTCCCTTTGGTATCCCATTGTGTCCCAAAAACCATAGCGTGTAATAAATTTCGAAACAGTCCAGGTATTTATTCGAAATATTATCCACGATCTCTAAAATCATTGTATCTCGCATTAAAATGTTTGCAGTCACGAATCGAAGGACAATAGACGAACGTATAGAGGATCTAGCTTCTAGATGGCAAGGATAAATTTTATGTTCCTTGTAAAATTGCCGAAGGGTGAAAATAACCACCCTACCGCAGATGCAGGGGCCAAAGGTGCCAAAGGAGCCCACCAGGTAAACAGCATTATGCCCGAAGTTTAATTGACCATGCAGAAAGAACTTTTCTGTCTGCATGAATACAAAAACTCTATACATCCTTTGTCTAGTTTTGAAATTATAAACGTATTTATAATTTGAGTTAAAATGATACAAAAAAAAATAGTTATTATTATACAAATTGAGATAAAATCATGACAAAATCTAATTGTGAATAATTTTACTCTACTTTAGCCTACAAGTTTGAATAAATATTCAGCGAGGTCGCAACGATGATCATAATGGAGCTTGGGGCAACACTTTTAACCCTACTGTGATAAATACATGAAACTTAACCTAAAAAGTTAACAATTTTAAAATAGTGGTTTCATAAGTATAATAATCAGAATAGAAGTGTTTGGCGGTCACTGATTAGAACAAGAACAAGAACTTACTAAAGAATTGTTATAACGCTTAACGTTTAATAGCGGTGTCTACCTAATTCCGCTACGTAGCCGTTGCGGCTTATATATTTACAAGCACTTATAATTGAAACCCAATTCTAATTTCGGCAAAGTAGTTTATTAGAATAAATTATACTTAGTAAAATTACATGTGATGGAGGTAATACAAATACGTTGCACACAACCAGAACTAAGACGAAGTCGAAAGCGACGGCAAAAAACGAATATGAATTGAACCGAGCATCCAAGCGTCCAAAATATTACCGAAAACTTATATGTTACATAAACTAAGAAATCTTCTACACTTTAAATGTACTATAGCTTCGTACGTGTATGCTGATATACCATTTATTGCGCATATACAATCTCGCAGCAGTAATTAAAATCGTTCGTATCTACGATGTAGGTTTGATCTTCGCATAATACCTTATTAAAGTAAATGTGGTCCTTGAATTATATCTGAAAAGGGGATTTGATGTTTAGTTGAAAAGAATGATAACGATCACTTACTAGAGTCGTAAAACATCACCGTAAACGTCATGCTGGCGTATTTTGATGAACACAGCAAAACTAAGAAAGCCCCAATCCTTTGGCCATACATATAGCAGGCTACACCCATGTTTAAATATGTATAGAATATTGATATTTCGCAGTTTATATGATTGCAAGCGATTAAGAAGATGCAGTGTGTGGTTATGTTGGGTTATGTATTGTACGTTTGACATATGGCATTTGATATCACTGTGTACCAATCAGACAAAAATGTTACTGTTTGCGGTATTACAATGTGTTAATTGTAACACCGAAAACAGTGTTACAATGTGTGCATTGTCAATGCAAAGTAGAAAAATATATTTTTTAGTATCTGGTTAACACAACTAGGCTAGCTCTACTTTTACCTGAAGAATTCTTAATCCCTTCTTTAGATAGACGTAAAAAAACTCTCGGGTCTTATTGTGAGTTCTTTAAATGCAACCCGAGCTACCGAATCAAATCAAACTCGTCCCAGTAGGCACTGACAAAGATAGATAATGTAGAGATGGTAGATGGTAATCTCTATACATAGTCTATAGTGGAATAACAGTGGGACCGCCATGCCATAATAAAGCGAAGAGTTGTTGACTTTCTCGTCGGGCCACTGCTGATGAATGACGATAATTATTGTAATTTTAGATTGACAATGCTGTCCAGTCGTCTCATCTCTCTGTACTCTCGCGGTTTATTGAGTTGATCGTTCGATTTTATTACGAGACATTAGTGCGGCTTCGTTTAAATTAAATAATCGTGTGGACGCTTTTGTCAACTTAAATTGAGATTAAAACGACTTGAGAGAGGGATATTCTTTCCAGTAAGAACTTAACCTAGATTCGAGAAGTATTATACTTAATTGTTTTGTAATTAAAAGTCTTTGAAATTAATAAAAAAATGATTGGAAAGGAAAATTAAATAAAAAAAGTTTTAATAATTAAATTATAAATTGTTGCTTTTGCCTGGCTGTTAAAAAATCAAGATAAAATATTTAAATTGTATACAGAGGAATTTTAGACTATTTATAAAAATAAACTAAGCAGAACAAATTGGGAGAAAAATAAGTTTCTTCTAATTTTACAAATTTTCAAGTAGGTACTCACATTTTCAATAATATTTATTGTGATTTATATATTGTGATTATTAAAAACATACTATATTCGTAATAACAGAACGTTTTGATCCAATGTTATCTTAATTATTTATGTATAGCTATGTGACAGTTCTGATTATATCAGCTCAATTTAAGGAGAAATGCAACATGTATTTAAATCAGTAGTTAAGAAACATTTAAACATTTGTCTTGTTTTGGCCACAAAGGGCAGTAGAGATTTTATAGCATCGTTTACAGAAATTGTTTTACATTATCAATTATCATACAGACGTATCACACATTTTTTTACCAAGGTACAAAAAAATGTTTGTGTGTGTGTCCGTTTTTTGTGGCGACGATTCCGGAGAACTACTAAAGGTATCGAGACGAAACTTCATAGTTAGAAGTTTCATGACCAAACTTAGAGCTGAAAAGCTTTCTGTTGAAAAGGGTTCAAATGAACTGGAGGTTTAATCTTAGCAATTTTGAAAGATTATGCAAATAAGCCACAATTTCTGGAATTTCGTCGAAATAGTTAAATAATAAATTAAAGTAGACGAAATTCTAAATAATGTATGACTATGACATTTTTTGGTAGAATTTATAGTTTAGCTGCATGAGCAAATTCTATTCCATCGAGACCGCTCGTACTGCATTAAAACTGATTACCCAGGATTTAGAGTTTGACACTGCCGTATAGTATGATAAAGTCATGTGGTTGGCAACATCAGATTCTTTTCTTTTTCACGTAAAAATTACTTCTTCCAATGAAAAATATCAACAAAACTGATTTCAGTTTTGCAAAAACAGACAAAAAAATCTGATTTGACCAGGCACATGACTTTATCATACTATATATAAAATTAATTGTTTAACTGCATGAGATTCTATTTGATCGAGATCGGCTATGTCTACATTAAAATAAAACTACTAGAACTAATAGACAGATATGTCGATTAAAGCTACGTTCGGATATTGTACTCCGTTGACACCGGGTACACCGTCCAAATGACACTTACGTGTTATTGGGTGTAAAAAGTGTAACGGTGTACAATATCCGAACACAACTTACATTGACAGTAGGTATTGTCAAAACATTAGCGTTTGACGCTACCTACTGTCATTAGAATCAAAATATCTGACATATCCTGGCTACTAGTTTTAATGCAGTACGACCGATCTCGATAAAATAGAATTTGCTCATGCAGCTAAACTATTGATTGTACCAAAAAAATTCATAGTCATAAATTATTCAGAATTTCCTCTAGTTTAATTTATTATTTAAGTATTTCGACGAAATTCCAGAAATGGCGGCATCTTTGCAAAATCTTACAAAAATGTTAAGACTAAACCTCCAGTTCCTTTGGACCCTCTTCAGCAGAAAGCTTTTCAGCTCTAAGTTTGGTCATGAAACTTCTAAATATGAAGTTTCGTCCAGATACCTTTAGTAGTTTCTCCGGAATCGCCGCCACAAAAACGGGTACACACACACACACACACACACACACACACACACACACACACACACACACACACACACACACACACACACACACACAGACATACATACACACACACAGACATTTTTTGTACCTTGGTCAAAAATGTTCAGGGGACCCAAAAAGACATATTTCCGCTAAAATCTCAAAAAATTTTTTTGGCACGATTACATACTGCGTATGATAAAGTAAAAACATAAGATGGCAATGGTTTCTCCTCAATCTTTAAAGAAGACTCAAGTACGCAATTAGATTTCTCGTGCATGGGCAATGTTTTCGTTGTAAACGTCGTTTACAAACCAAAGTTCACTGCTTTTTAGTAACACTGAAAAAAACGACGTTTCAACATTTCACCCTGTATACGAAAAAAATTACTTCTAGACGATGCTATAAAATCTCTTCTGTCCACTTTGACTAAAAGAAGGCAAATATCATTCCCTACTAATTTTCATACACCTTTTTTACTTTATCATACGCAGTATGTAAAGTATTGTAATCATGCCAAAAAAAAATTTTGAGATTTTAGCGGAAATATGTCTTTTTGGGTCCCCTGAATATTTTTGACCAAGGTACAAAAAAATGTCTGTGTGTGTGTGTGTGTGTGTATGTGTGTGTGTGTACCCGTTTTTTGTGGCGACGATTCCGGAGAAACTACTAAAGGTATCGGGACGAAACTTCATATTTAGAAGTTTCATAACCAAACTTAGAGCTGAAAAGCTTTCTGTTGAAGAGGGTCCAAAGGAACTGGAGGTTTAGTCTTAGCATTTTTGAAAGATTTGGCAAATAAACCGCCAATTCTGGAATTTCGTCGAAATAGTTAAATAATAAATTAAAGATGAGGAAATTCTGAATAATTTATCACTATGACATTTTTTGGTACAATCAATAGTTCAGCTACATGAGCAAATTCTATTTCTACGAGATCGGTCGTACTGCCTGAAAACTAGTAGCCAGGATTTGTCAGATTTTTTGATTCTAATGACAGTAGGTAGTCTTGGTGTCAAACGCTAATGTTTCGACAATAACTTCTGTCAATATAAGCTGCGTTCGCCTATTGCATTACATTTTTACGCCCAATAACACGTGTCATTTGGACGGTGTACCCGGTGTCAACGGAGTACAATATCCGAACGCAGCTTTAATCGACATATCTGTCTAGTTCTAGTAGTTTTATTTCAATGCAGACATGGCCGATCTCGATCAAATAGAGTCTCATGCAGCTAAACTATTAATTTTTGTATATAGTATGATAAAGTCATGTGCCTGGCCACATCAGATTTTTTACATTAAATTGACCCAAGCAATTCGTTTTATATAGAAATATTTCAATTGACTAAATCTTATTGAAAATATGAGTAATAAAAAATGTGTACCAATTTTTCATTGCCCATAGTGTATATAGAGAAAGCAGTATGCTAATCTGTGCTAACCACTATGACAAGAAAAATAACTGTAAAAATTGTGTCAAATCAAAATATACAGCATAATCTTATATGGCCAGTTTTTTTGTATCGGTAATTTGTCATTTCATTTCTCAAAAGAAAGAAAGGACTAACAGTTACTTTTAACAGCATTCAAAGTCAAAAATACAAAAGTCATCTCCGTTTGAAGAATAACGATTTGCACACACTTTTGATAATATATTACATTCGTATAATCGTATACAAATAAGCTACAAATTGCAAAATTATGCGAACGTCATCACAACGACGCGAATTTCGCCAAACAGTTTCGACAGTTGCGAATAGAGAGATAAATATCTGTCTAGCGAGTTGAGGGTCATGTGTCAGTATTAATTGTTGACACTAAATTTGGTTTTGGGCGTTCGTTCGACTTTACAGTACACAGCCGGGGTGCATATATTTTTGTATAAACATACAAAGAGATTAGGGAAAAGTACCCGTATATACCAGCAGAAAGAAGGAGACACACAAAAAATCAACGAGAGGGGATATCAAAAAATCTCTCGACCTCTTATAATAGATTTAACGTGATACCGACTCTGCTAAGGGTTGCGATCATTATATTAATATGGGAACCTCAACTAGAGGTACCACTATGGCATTGTCCCTTACTTTTCACACCCTAACCTGCTCGCATTGTACCCCCGGTTTCGTGTCTCCGGGGTTTCTTGCTGTCTTGCGTCTTGGAGGTTTTCCTTTGTCCTTTTTCGAGGGACATTACACTATGCATTGAATTGATGTGGTCGTGTTTGAATTTTTAGTTTTGGATATACATTATACGTAACGGACCCGGACGGTTTCACCAGTCCAACATGACCGGATATTATTTTTCTCATTATTTATGCATGTGGTCAACTAACGAGATTAACATCCCTTCATTTCGTACTGGACCAAGCCTTTGTGTTCACATCATAGTTGTAACTAGACGCGGGCCATAATAATAATAATTCGGGCCTGCCGATGCCCCCGTAGTGGCGAAAGCTGTTGGGGGATGTTAAGGCGTGGATTATTATTATTATTATTAACCCTTTGTAAGTGAGCACACACAGAAAAGTGATTATTTGGAACGAGAAAACATAATTTCTTGAATTTATTTTTTCTCAGATAAATGCTGTCAACAAATAAATTCTCTATTTATAAGAACCAATATTGTATTGAAAGAAGTAATTGATTTTTTCGTCCCGAAAATGTTAATTTCTCCAACGAAGTAATAGTAAATCCATCCAGTGCGTAGTTACTTGATCCAAGAAAATCTAACACATTTAATATAAGTAAGTATTGTTTACTGAATAAAAACCCACCAATTATTTAACTGAAGTGATTCTCACTTCTTTCAACTAATCCCTTTCTCTGGAATAAATATGCGCACCGTGATTTTGTCAAGGCTCGCGCGCCCGCGCCGTAAAGGAGCCTAACCTAGTACGAAAACAACAACGAAGTACCCGTAGGGGATGTGCCTTGTGATTTATTGGGGATGTGTATGGTGATTTATAGTGTACAATAAACGTTTCAACACGGAATAGTTTGATGTAACGCACGCAACAGTTTAGAACTAGTAAGTAAATATAACATACCTATCTTGTTAATTAGCAATAGAAAACGTATTTGTGCCAAATCTTTAAAATTCTTACATTAAGTAGCTAAACATATTTACCGGGAATAAAAATATACACTTCATTGAAGACTGTTTACTTACTTCACCAGAGTAACCACTTTCTTAAATCTAGTAATTATTCCAAGAAATAAAATTTCTTGGTTGAAGTCAATAATCTCTCGCGTATATACGAACCTACCAACTACTTCAGCCAAGTAATTCTCTCTTCGTTCGAGAGATCACTTTTCTGTGTGCAGTGAACACCCTGTATATCTTAACATACTTCGCTAGATCAGTAAACCAGCCTCTTTAAGCAATTTTAGAGTTTAAACAACTCTTTGACTTTGAAGAAAGTCAATATTACATAATATTTTACGTTAGTGTAATTCAAAATTTCAGAATTCCATTACTAAAAGCTGCTGCTTTAAGGGAAGGATTATTACATTTATGAGATTGTTGAATTTCGTCAAAGCAACTAGCAACTAGATTTAATATTAATCTATGAATTATTGTGCATAAGGTTTTAAATATCTCAAATTACTTTTAGGCGTTGCAAACTACTGCTATATGAATTACAGAAACGAACAATTTAACAAATGACTAGTTTGTGAAATATACAGGGCGAATCATAAGAAGCCGCAGTGATCGGTATTTTCGTTATCTTAAGAAATATAAGATATATTTAATACGGAAATTATTTGACCCAGGTCTGACTTTTTCTGTTGACCTTTAACCTCAAGCTACCAAACACTCTGTATACCACGCTTTATGTGCTTTATTAGTTTTATTTCAAATATCACAAGAAATGTCAGAATAAAACAGATCGATAAATACTCGGAACTAAAAGAAGTAAAAGCTGGGGTACCCCAGGGTAGTGTATTGGGACCAATTCTCTATCTACTATATACAAGTGACCTACCACAGCTGGAAAATGTAACAGTCGCCACATTCGCAGATGACACGGCTCTAATGGCAGTGGGATCAACTATTGGAGAATCTACTAGGAGTCTTCAACAAGCTAGTAATAAAATATATAAATGGACCAAAAAATGGAAGACCAAGCTCAACGAACTGAAATCTGTCCACATTAACTTTACAAACAAAAGAATCGAGGACATACCTCATGTCAAGATTAACGACGCCATAGTTCCATATGCGAACACTGCCAAGGATTTGGGTATGACTCTGGATACAAAACTAAGGTGGAAAGAACATGTTAAGAAGAAAAGAGTAGAGCTTGGCCTCAAATACAGAGAACTGTACTGGCTTCTGGGAAGAAACTCTCAGTTGTCAGTACAGAACAAACTACAAGTTTACAACCAAGTACCAAAACCGATTTGGTTATACGTCAACCAACTTTGTAGTGTCACGCCAAAAAAAGCAAATATACAAGGAATCCATATTTTCCAAAATAAATTACTAAGGAATATGGTTAACGCTCCTTGGTACATACGGAATAGTGACCTGTACCGTGATCTTGGTGTCCCACAAGTCATCCAAGAGATATCCAAAAGATTCGCCACTAAGTATGAACCTCGCCTAAGCCATCACGTCAACGTAGAGGCCCTGCAGCTACTGGACAACCAGAATCTAGTGAGAAGACTAAAAAGAACTAAACGCTTCGAACTAGTGAACCAGTGAAATGTGTAAAAAGCAGAGCACAGTGAGTGAAGTGTTAGTGTTTTTTGTTTAGGACAAAGTAAATATAGGACATCAGTGGATAGCCTATTAGAGACAAGTACCTAGTTTTAAGAATTCAGATTTAAATTTATTGTTAATCTTTTAGATTAGTTTCAATATGTTAAGCATCTTATGCTTATTAATAAAAAAAAACAAGAAATAGTACAAAGGCATACTTAATAATAATTCAAGAAAAAGAGTTTTTTCTTATATCCACTTATTGGTTTTGATTATTTTCTGACAAAGTTATGACAAAAAGTAGGCGAACATGTAGGTAGTTTTGTACCTAAATAAAAAAATTCATTGCAGTATATGTATCTATATAAAAATAAAAGACCAAACAACTTGTTTTCTTTGTCTAAAAATAACGGAAATATCGAGCACTACGACTAACCCTGTATAGTAACACAGAAACTATTAGTTTAGAAAATACAGCAGGAATGTTAGTACAAACTTAAAACACAATAGATAAAACCGCTCTATAACAAGATACCGAAACAATTCACAGATAACATAAGAACCAAGTTCGAATTAAACAATTTAAAAATGACATCACCACCAAATTCCCAATTAAAAAGCCCCCCCACCACACAGAAAAGACTGAAGAATTTAAATTATAGGGGCTGCTTAACTTACATAACCAAAAAAACTCACACAGACAAAGATATCATAACCGCAAAAAATATTCCTCTACAGTCTACACTAAGAACACGTTTCTTTATCTCTAATTAGAAGATAATTATTAAGATAACCATAATCAATTAAAACAACTTACCGGTTAATCTAGGCCTGGGTTCCTTAAAAACGCCGATTTCCGCTTTTCTGATTTCCGATATAACCCTGGGCGGTACATTTTTCGGCACCACTTTGTCAAAATTTATAAACGGCGTAGCCAAAAGCATTTCTTCATCAACTCACTGAGTATTATTGCACATGGAGACCCCAAATCCCAAAATATAAACCCCGTCGCCACAAAACACCCGAAAAACAACACCATCCACGAAAATAATCCCCGTTACCGCCAAGATAATAAGCCGAATACGGTTTGTTATTGTTCGTTCGTATTACCGCGTGGTTAGGTTAGCTCTGGCGCTCAGCACGCTGTTCGAATAGGCACTGACAATTGAATGCAGCGCACTCTAGGCCGGCGGGATCGGCTAGAATCAGCTGTCTCGCGTCTGGTATCTACATTCGGACCTGTGTCTATCTGCTGTAGAGGGGTAGGGATGAATTGTTATGAATTGGCCATATCGTAGGCTGTGGTAGGACGCTAGAAGCTGGCTAGTGACTAGCGGCTACCTACCCTACCGTTATTTGTTTGGGTGGGTTTCTAATTTCTGTATAGAATTCTAGGGGTGGTATTTGAAGAATGGTCAAGACGTTTAGAAATGTCAAAGATAATAAATTGTTTCCGTATATACGTAGTCCAGACAGTGGCGGCGTAGCGTGGGTTGGCACCCAGGGCGGTTTTCTAATGAGCACCCCCAAAATAAAACAAGAAATACTAAACGTGCTTACGGGACTCTATTTTACTAAAGTGTTCTATTACATTATCAAAATTAACTTTCCTGTCCTTTTCAATAGATAAAATTGAAAGATTGATTAGTCGCGTTTGGCTCATTGTGGACCTTATGTTCATAATTTATAATAATATTTTGACTATTAGTGATAGTGTTTGCTTTTGTTTAATGAATTACATACAACTATCAACAGCACCTGTCTCCTGTTAGATGGACAAACTCAGCCGTATCCAATATGACCATTAATATTTCTTAAATTACATAATGCCTTCTGTGTTAAGATAAATTTAATCAGCATTTGTTACTGATATAAAATAAACTCGTCTATTAACCTAGAAAATATGAAGTCAATATCATTGAAAATAAATGTCTGGTAAATTTTTGCGGTTTTCTCGGATTTCATTTCAAAGGACGTGTCGCATTTGCATATACACCCCTCATTTGATATCGATGCCACCAATTCTAGAAATCTAATAGTTACTAAAGATTGTGAGTAACAAAAATTTGTTGCATTGGAACAGCTAAAAAGTACTATGTGTCAAATGTTAACGCAAAGTAGAAAAATTATAATTAAGATGTATCAAAGTCAAATCAAAACTTTGTTAAATCTATTGACTTCTAAAAAACAAATTTAGCGTTGCATAGTGCGACTACGAACATCAATTGTATTTTTTTAATTAAATCATTTAGTTAAATCAATTTAATTATGTATTTGTTCCACTAATTGTGCATTAAAGTGTAAACTGTAAACGTTTGAAAATCAAAGAGATAATTATTTTCAACAATTTAAATTAATCAAAATGGATTCATAATTCAAATACTTTGCCCAATCTTAGCCTGTTTTGTACATTGTCTAATAAGCAATATTCGCATACCTTCATGAAAGGTAAATGTAAAAAAATGTATACAGTGTGTCTCCGTACATACTAATACCTAGAAATACAATATACCTAAGTGTTCATATCTCGGGGGAAATAAATGCATTATAAATACAGTCGAGACCGGATATAACGAACTCCGGATATAACGAACGCCCGCTTGTAACGACCAAGAAAGAAAGTCCCGTCAGATCGCCGTATAGTTAGTTACATGTATGTTTAGCTCGCTTATAACGAACGCGTATATAACGACCGCCCGGATATTACGACCAAGATTTTATCCAGTTTTAGTTCTACAAGTTCGGTTATAACGACCAGTTAACGAACACTCAGCACAAAATCTAGTCGGATGTTTCCTGCCCGCAAAACTTAACCTATTTTCGCCAACAGGACTAATAGGAGAACCCCTACCGTTTGTTTCACTATTCCGCGGTTACGTCTCCTCTATTTCCCACCTCTATTTTTCTTATCTCGTAAGACTTTTAGCTTGGATATATGCATTAATACAAAGTTTATTTAAAAAAATATGTAGCTATGTACAAGGGATTTCTTTAAGAGCGACGCATTTCGTTTTTTCAATTAAAAGACTTGTGGGTTAGTTATGGAAATGTTTTTATTTCAAATGAAAGTATAATCGATGCTATTATTTATGAAATACGACATCATTCAAATGTCCGCCGCGGAAGCGCTGGCACGAGTGAATACGCTGGACCCAATTTTCCATAACTCGAGTACACAAATCGGTCGAAATACCAGGAATTTTGCATTCGATGTTGGCCTGCAGATGTTCTAACGTTTCTGGCTTGTTGGCATAGACCAGCTATTTAATGTAACCCCAAAGAAAATCTAAAGGGATTAAAGACAGAAACGTTAAAACACTGCAGGCCAAAATCGAACGCGAAATTCCTGGTATTTCGACCGATTTGTGTACTCGAGTCATGGAAAATTGGGTCCAGCGTATTCACTCGTCCAGCGCTTCAGCGGCCGACATTTGAATGATGTCGTATTGCCATAAATAAAATATGCCATAAATAATGGCATCGATTATACTTTCATTTGAAATAAAAATCATTTCCATAACTAACCCACAAGTCTTTTAATTGAAGAAAAAAAACATAATGCGTCGCTCTTAATGAAAACCACTATACTTATAAGAAATGTATGTAATGGCTTAAAACACAGATAATTTATGTTTATTTTGTATATTCTGTGTTCTTTATTATGTATTCTGTTGATTTTATTTCATTCTTATTCAATTTTAGTAAAGTTTTTATTTATTAACCTAGAAAAAACATCAAATATCGCATGTCTGCTTATAACGAACGACCGCTTGTAATGAACTAGCGACATGGCCCCTTGAGTGTTCGTTATATCCGGTCACGACTGTAGCTTTAGTTACTTTTACAAAAATCTGTAGCCATAGTCTGTATTTTGATTGACCTTATTATGTGAACTCATTCGTTTAGGAAATTATATTCGAAAGTAGGTAAATGAAAATAAAGTTGCGATACATATTGAGATATAATATAATATTAGCATGCAGATAGATCCTAGACTCTAGAGTCTAGAGTATGTAGCTGTTTATTTATTTGTATGTCTTTGCGGAGTGATTCTTCTGTAAGTATTCTTTGGCTGTGCGAGTGTGTTGTCGTTGTCACCCCTAGCTGCTTGGCACCCGGGGCGGACCGCCCCCACCGCCCCCCCTTTACGCCACCACTGAGTCCAGACATTCGGTAGCTTATGGCTGACGTAGTACCATATTAAAATGTTTAGATTCATAGTTAATAGGAAATTTTTTAATTAACGAAAAAACATTAATCAAAAAATGTTAATAGGAAATTTTTTAATTAACGAAAAAACATTAATCAAAAAATGTTAATAGGAAATTTTTTAATTAACGAAAAAACATTGAAAAAATTGTGCATATCAAACATTATACCTTCATTTCTCGAATCTCAGTCACCTAATCGCAAAAATAAAAATCTGTAGCAGACAAAATGAAAAGGATTCGGGAACCTATACGAGAATAGGGTATTTGACTGTATTTAAAATATGGCTTGTATTATAGTTATTCTAATAGAGTACAGTTTAAGAAAACTATTTATTACTTTTCAAAAAAAATATGCTTTACTTCTATTAAAAACCAAAATTAAAATTGAATTTTATTCACGTCCTATCACGTGATTGAAAACGGTCTGTAATTGGCTCAGTCTCCAGTGACGTCATTCGTTAGTACGCTTAGAGCGCGTTCGGTTTGTCAGGGTTGGGTATGGAGAGAGCAATGGTCAGATAACCTGGGTCGGCTGTCTCTCTCTTATATGCAGATAAACGCCGTATGACGTTAGTCCGCCTATTATGCAGCGCGTCACTCTCACCGTACAATACCGGGTTATCCGAACGCGCTTCTCCCGTTTGAATTTAATAGCACTAAAGTGCCATGTAAGCATAACTTTGTAGGTTAGGATATCCCTAACCTTAAGCTGTCAGATCAGATAATACCTGGTTCGAAAATACGATAGATAACTTATTCTAGTCAGTTTTAGTTATGTCGAAGTAATCTTCACAACAAAAAAAACACTTGTATTGGCCGCTATTTATTTCATTTGGATTTCTACGAGCCAACCACTTTCTTCGCAGTTTCAAATCTTGCGGAACAGCTACAAATAGTTTATCCGGAGATTTTCTTGACGTATTTCTGCATTGTGAATTTATACACCATTTATAACCTATTTTTATGTAGAAATTGTGAAAACAACACATCATACAACACAATTACCAAACAGCGACGATGCCGATGCTGACAGACCATATGGGCCAATTTGACATCTACTGTCGGGTGACGTCACACAACAGAAAGTATCGTTTTGGCGAGAATTTTTGTGATTCAATTTTTAACGCTTATTTTTATAAAATGGTGAGGAAATAATTACGGAAAAAAATGTATTTACAATGTAGAGTGAAGGAATAAAGACACTAAGATGGTTTTCCAATAATAGTCAAATACCCTATTCAAAAGGTTTAATAAATATCCGAGCACACACCACATATTTCGATTTTTTAGGCTACCTTCACTTCACCATTATCGTATAGTAGGCAGGTATATTCCACCATATGCTAGCCTATTCGCTAGAATTGGGTTTTGGAAATTCCCAGTATTAGTAACCACCATTAGTAAGTACCTAATCACCAAATCCCAAATTTACGAAACTCTTAAGCCAAGAATCTTGATTTATAATTCTAAAACCAAACGAAGTAACTATTTCCAAAGTCCTAAAGCACAGTTTTCGTTATCTTAAATTTTAAGCATGGCGCCAAGGCAAACAAAAGATTTTACAAGAGTGCTTAAATCGCCTCCTGATGGGTTTTTGAATTAAAGAAAGGTACTACCAAACTAAGTTTCTGGTAACTTCTTTAGAAGAGCCTCAAAGGGGTTTCTAATCCCGTAAAATATTTTTAGCTACTTGAAAAGTCTGTCTTTATGACAAAACTAACGTTGTTTTAAAACAATTACAAAATAAACACGAAAAAAAAAAAAAAATAGTGTAACCAAATTACTTATCGAAATTGAAGCAAACGATAAAACAATGATAAACGCCCTAAATGTTTTAACTTATTTGTATTTCCGTCTAGATATCGGAGCTGGAGTCATATTCTAAAATAGTAAATATTTGACAAATAAAAATCTAGCATCGTCCTGTCATTTTTGTATCGGCGTTTTGTGATAAAGGATACCACTAGACAGGATACATCCTACAGATAACGACCCTAGACGACACATTTTTAGAAACTAACGTAAATAAATACACTAATAGGTACCTAACCAACAAATTGGTTAGACAAGCTAGAGCCTAAACTATTTACCCAAGAAATTACATAAATTAAACCTAGTTTATCTTTAAGCTTATCTTTAAGGATTAAATTTGATTGTAGGTATACTATTATAAAAAAAAACATTTTTCGAAAGATTTAAAATTAAGATATACCTTGAGGAATAAATCCCTGGTCATTCATAAATTACAAACTACTGCTTTACGAGATCATTAACATCCGAGACCTCAGCAGTAAAAATTCCATGTGTTTACCTGCTCCAAAATGCCACATTCTCGGTAGGTAGCCGTGTTTTGTCTCGGGCTATAATTACGTGTCATTCTTTATTTTTTTATTGTTTGTAATGAACCCCGACAATCATTATCTTTCGTTAGGTCGGCCATTTACATTGAAACAAATTGTATGTGTCTCGTAATATAATATTAAAGACCAGGAATCTTAGGACATTAGTATAAATTTCGGTTGATAGAAATTCTTTAAAAGAGGCCTATAATTATGTGTGATTTGTTTATGTTTAGTAAGAATGTAGAATAGGTACGTAAATATTTATGGTATAGAAACGATAAAAGTAGAATTTCTAGGTAAATATCAGTTTGAAGTGGAATCGTGAAAGCTGTCTAGCTACTATGAGAAAGTTTAGTTCATAGCTGCGGTGTCCGAGTGGTTAAGGAGATGGACTTGAAATCCATTGGGTTTTACCCGCACAGGTTCGAATCCTGTCCGCAGCGTTTTTTTTTATTTTCTTTTCTTTCGTAAAATTGATTGTTTATATCAAATTGGTACGTAAAATACCAATTTAAATAATTCAAAATAATTAGTAGCAGAGCAAAATTAAATGACTGACACTTAAATTGAAATATACGAAATTGCAGTAAAATATATTATTAAAGAATGAATGAGTAAAATTAAGTTTTCAATTTAATGCCGTATTGGGATTCAGCGTCATTCAACTAATGGCAAATTCGTTTTTCTCGAAACAGGTTTCCGCGAATGGTTGACATGATATATTAAAAACTATTGGTTATGAAAATTATTTATGCAAATTTTTATGTGGACTACAAATATAGAAATGCTTTCCCATGGCAGTTGCGTCTGATTATTGTCTGCTGTAATACATTATAAAATATAATTAAATGTTAACTTTAAGAGCGCAAGTTATTTTCTTCCGAACTTCTCTAGACTTGCACTCTGGAGTATTGTAGTGCGTGTTTGTAATAAGTTGGCAACCATGTTTACAATAGCGACTATTGTGAAAGTACTATATCATCGACTAGAAAACTCAAGCATAGTCCAGTTTGAATATTTGTACAAATAGAAAGCAATACATTTATTTCTTTAGGTTATACCGTTGATTGTCAATGGATATAGATAGTCAGCAATGGGTTAGTTGGGGCCTTAACATCCAGAGGGCAGGGTTTTCTGCAAGATTAATTCACATATTATAGCGTTTTCGACTTATACACTTTTATGCACGCACGTGGTGCGAACTGGCTGAGGTCGAGCATAAATATATAATAAATATATAAGTCGAAAAGGCTATAATTTGTTAATGAATCTTGCTCAAAACCATGCCCTCTGGATGTTAAGGCCCCAACTAACCCACGGCTGACTATCTATATTCGTTGACAATCAATACGTCAAATAATATAATATCAATACGTCAATCAATACCATACGTCAAATGTAATAAGTACGAAATAAAAACAGACATGTTTATACTAGCGCCATCTACATCTGGTCACTGGTGATTTTTATATTTCGAAGCTTTGGAGAGAAGTTGGCTACAGTTCGTTATTTGCATTGAGATTGTAGGCTTATAATTTGCATTGTAGGCTTATAATTTTAAAAATACTAAATTGATTATAATGAAAAAAAAAACCTAAAAAAAATTGTTTAATAAAGTTCTGTTTATTCCAAATTGTGCAGTTGTTTTTAAACGCAATCTAGATTTGGCAATGTTTGCAATTTCTACTGTGATGTTTAAAAACCAATGTCAGTAGGTACAAGTACATTTTAGGTAGGGACATTGTACACAAAGTTGATCTAAAATTTTCCATAGAATTGAGAAACGTATTCATATGTTAGGGTTGCCATTTGAAAAAATTGACTTTTAGTACTTTTCTCGAATTTAAATTTGATCTTATAATTTGAACAGCCTGTATAACTTTTAGAAGAATTCTACCGATGTGTCGATAATTTAATACCTTCACAACAATTTTGCCGGACAACTTTTTTCCAACGCTCACAGGAGACAATTTATAAGTAATTGAAAATAACCGTGTAGCAGTCATTTGTTAATGAAAAAAATTAATATCTCAAAAATGACACATTTTAGGTATAGAGAATGTAACATATCGGTGTAACCTCATTTCCGGTGTAACCGGAAGTAAACGAAAACTCAAAATATTTTAGTTGAGACGATCGTGTCCAGCAATATAAGTCCACAAATTTTTAATCTCTCATTTCATTTGGTTCTCCATATACTTCTAATGGCAGCTCGTCGTGGGATAGCCTGTATAACATATTGATAACCGTAATTCTTCTGAGAAAATTGTAGTTTCCGAGATAATAGAAAAAATTCTCCATTTTCACCACGTTCACACCATATACACAATGTTTCAGCGGTTCTAGCAATGTAGAATATTCTGTTTAAAACGTTAATTCATTTTGTAATAGTATCACTTCTAGTACAGTCATTCTAGATTTTGACTCGGAAATTCAAATGCAGTCGATGAAACTGATACCAATCGATAGACAATAGGGTATTTGACTATTATTGGAAAACCATCTTAGTGTGTTTATTCCCTCACCTACATTGTAAATGCATCATTTGTCGTAATTATTTCCTCAATATTTCATAAAAATCAGCGTTAAAAATTGAGTCACAAAAAGTCCCGCCAAAACGATACTTTCTGTTGTGTGACGTCACCCGATAGTAGATGTCAAATCGGCCCATATGGTCTGTCAGCATCGGCATCGTCGCCGTTTGGTAATTGTGTTGTATGTGTTGTTTTCACAATTTCTACATAAAAATGGGTTATAAATGGTGTATAAATCCACAATGCAGAAATACGTCAAGAAAAACTCCGGATAAACTATTTTTAGCTGTTCCGCAAGATTTGAAACTGCGAAGATAGTGGTTGGCTCGTAGAAATACAAATGAAATAAATAGCTGATAAATAGCAGTCAATACAAGTGTTCTTTGTTGTGAAGATTACTTCTGATTACTTCGACATAAGTAAAACGGACTAGAATAAGTTATCTATCGTATTTTCGAACCAGGTATTATCTGATCTGACAGCTTAAGGTTAGGGCTATCCTAACCTACAAAGTTATGCTTACATGGCAGTTTAGTGCTATTAAATTCAAACGGGAGAAGCATAAGAGCGCGTTCGGATAACCCGGTATTGTACGGTGAGAGTGACGCGCTGCACAATAGGCAGACTAACGCTATACGGCGTTTATCTGCATTTAAGAGAGAGACAGCCGACCCAGGTTATCTGAGCATTGCTCTCCCCATACCCTACCCTGACAAACCGAACGAGCTCTAAGCGTACTAACGAATGACGTCACTGGAGACTGAGCTAATTACAGAGCGTTTTCAGTCACGTGATAGGACGTGAATAAAATTCAATTTTAATTTTGGTTTTTAATAGAAATAAAGCATATTTTTTTTGAAAAGTAATAACAAATAGTTTTCTTAAACTGTAATCTATTAGGATGACTAATACAAGCCATATTTTTAATACAGTCAAATACCCTATTGATTTAAGTATTTTTTTGCGATTTCACGTCTACCGGTCAGATGACACTAGAGAAATGCCCGGTCGTATATCGAACGATTGTTTGATGATTGTCGGTTGTCATTAGAAATGTCTGTTCCAATGTCAAACGATCGGTTGACCTGAAATCGCAAAAAATTAGTTGAGTCAATTATAATTGATTATACTAACCTAACCGTTCATTTTCTCGTATAGGTTCCAGAATCATTTTGATAGTAAATTTGGTCTGCTACAATGTGGTATTTTTAGTTTTGCGATTAAGTGAGGGAGATTCGAGGAATGAAGGATTAAAATCTGACAGGCACAATTTTTCAATGGTTTTCAAATAATAATATATTTTCCTATTAACTATGACACTAACATTTTAATAGTAGGTTACTACTAAAACTATAAGCTATCGATTGGTATCAGTATCATCGACTGCTATTAATCTTCCGAATATGTAGGAATTAGGTTAGTTTATTCTTTTGTTATTTTAGTTTGAATACTGCTGAAATGTTTACCTGGAGAGTTACCTATGAGCTGCGGTGTCCGAGTGGTTAAGGAGATGGACTTGAAATCCATTGGGTTTTACCCGCGCAGGTTCGAATCCTGTCCACAGCGTATTTTTTTATTATTTTTTTCACACCAATATTTCTAAATAATATTGTAACACTGGTGACATAAAATAAACATAGAACCAATAAGAAATTTTAATTTCAAGTGTTTTGCTTATATTTGATAAATTCGTAAATAAAAAAAATAACTAAAGTTAAAATTTTATAAAAATTTAGAAAATTATAATTATGTTTCTTTTTTTACAAAAGCTACCAAATATGTAGTACCATCTGTTTTCGGGGAATATAATATAATAAACGCCGGTAGAACAGTAAATTTACTAGATAGGCAGAGCAATCGTCGACAGTTAAGCAACTTGCTTCTAGATGGCGCCACGTATGTTATGTTTATTATTTTTCTTTTTAAATAATTTAAAGTTATTACAACCGGCATAATGAGATCATTTGATCATTTTTGAACGCGTCTAGTTTTCATTTAAAAAAAAAACAGGCGTATTAATACAAATTATTATTAAATTATGATATTATTAAATATAAAACCACCTAAGTACGAGCACAAAAAACTCAATCAAGAAGTAATTAAATGTCACAATCAGAAACTTTCGACAAAAGACGAGCAAAGTCAATCCAGCCGCAACGGAAACCTGCACAAAGGACACAATATCCCGGTAAAGGTCCTGCGGGATAAATTCGATATTCGGGGGGTTGCGGGGGGGTGGCGCAAAGGGCGCATCTCAGCGCCGCATAAAGGTCATTTGTATCCAATCTGTGACGTCGTAACACCGCGTGTGACGTCACGACCGGGGCACGTAATGTCGTTTTTTGCTTTTGCCGTTCCCGTTCTGGTTTTGCGACGTTCATTTATTTTGGCTTCAATTTCAACCTTTCTGTTGTTTTATGGGGTTGGCGATTCTAATGGCGTTGGGCCTTGAATTTGATACTAAAAGGTTCTTATTTTAGACTTTTCTTAGCTTGGGGGGGGGAATAAAATAATCAACAAAGTCTAATTATCGTATCAAATTCGTAATAGAAGCTTGAAAAACATTTTTAAAAAAATCATAACTACCAAAATAGCTTATGAATGTTCATGAAAATAACTACAATTAACACTACAATTTACACAAAGAATCTAATAAACATTATAAAGGCAATCGCAAGAGTTGAAACCACCACATACTTCAGAGAAAAAATATGAAGCCGAAAAAAAAATTATAGAGCAGAAGATATGGACAAACATTTTGAGAAGTCATAACTACCGAAATAACTATTCAATGCTCATGAAACTAACAACAATTATTGTTAAGAATCTACTAAACAATATAAAAGCAATTGCAAGAGTTAAAGCGACCACATATGTACATCAGAAAAAATAATATGAAGCCGAAAGAAAAACTATAAAAACTGAAGATATTGACAAATATTTTTAAAAAAATCGTAACTACCAAAATTACCTATGAATGTTCATGAAAATAACTACAATTAACGCAAAGAATCTAATAAACATTATAAAGGCAATCGCAAGAGTTGAAACCACCACATACTTCAGAGAAATATATGAAGCCGAAGAAAAAATTATAAAGCAGAAGATATTGACAGACATGTTGAATAAAGTCATAACTACCATTACAATTATTCAATGCTCATTAAACTAACAACAATTATTGTTAAGAATCTACTAAACAATATAAAGGCAATTGCAAAAGTTAAAACCGCCACATATCTACTTCAGAAAAAAGTAATATGAAGCCGAAAGAAAAAACTGAAGATATTGACTAATATTTAAAAAAATCATAACTACCAAAATTACTTATGAATGTTCATGAAAATAACTACAATTAACGCAAAGAATCTAATAAACATTATAAAGGCAATCGCAAGAGTTTAAACCACCACATACTTCAGAGAAAAAAATATGAAGCCGAAGAAAAAATTATAAAGCAGAAGATATTGACAAATATCTTGAATAAACTCATAACTACCAAAATAACTATCCAATGCTCATGAAACTAACAACAATTATTGTTAAAAATCTACTAAACAATATAAAGGCAATTGCAAGAGTTAAAACCGCCACATATCTACTTCAGAAAAAATAATATGAAGCCGAAAGAAAAATTATAAAAACTGAAGATATTGACTAACATTTAAAAAGAAATCATAAGTAGGTACCAAAATTACTTATGAATGTTCATGAAAATAACTACAATTAACGCAAAGAATCTAATAAACATTATAAAGGCAATCGCAATAGTTGAAACCACCACATACTTCAGAGAAGAAAATATGAAGCCGAAGAAAAAAATTATAAAGCAGAAGATATGGACAAATATTTTGAGAAAGTCATAACTACCAAAATAACTATTCAATGCTCATGAAACTAACAACAATTATTGTTAAGAATCTACTAAACAATATAAAAGCAATTGCAAGAGTTAAAGCGACCACATATGTACATCAGAAAAAATAATATGAAACCGAAAGAAAAACTATAAAACTGAAGATATTCACTAACATTTAAAAAACATCATAACTACGAAAATAACTTATGAATGTTCATGAAAATAACTACAATAACCGCAAAGAATCTAATAAACATTATAAAGACAATCGCAAGAGCTGAAACCACCACATACTTCAGAAAAAAATATGAAGCCGAAGAAAAAAATTATAAAGCAGACGATATGGACAAACATTTTGAGAAAGTCATAACTACCAAAATAACTATTCAATGCTCATGTAACTAACAACAATTATTGTTAAGAATCTACTAAACAATATAAAAGCAATTGCAAGAGTTAAAGCGACCACATATGTACATCAGAAAAAATAATATGAAGCCGAAAGAAAAACTATAAAAACTGAAGATATTGACAAATATTTAAAAAAAAATCGTAACTACCAAAATTACCTATGAATGTTCATGAAAATAACTACAATGAACGCAACGAATCTAATAAACATTATAAAGGCAATCGCAAGAGTTGAAACAAAAAAAAAATTATAGAGCAGAAGATATGGACAAACATTTTGAGAAGTCATAACTACCAAAATAACTATTCAATGCTCATGAAACTAACAACAATTATTGTTAAGGATCCACTAAACAATATAAAGGCAATTGCAAGAGTTAAAGCGACCACATATGTACACCAGAAAAAATAGTATGAAGCCGAAAGAAAAACTATAAAACTGAAGATATTCACTAACACTTTTAAAAAATCATAACTACGAAAATAACTTATGAATGTTCATGAAAATAACTACAATTTACACAAAGAATCTAATAAACATTATAAAGGCAATCGCAAGAGTTGAAACCACCACATACTTCAGAGAAAAAATATGAAGCCGAAAAAAAAATTATAGAGCAGAAGATATGGACAAACATTTTGAGAAGTCATAACTACCGAAATAACTATTCAATGCTCATGAAACTAACAACAATTATTGTTAAGAATCTACTAAACAATATAAAAGCAATTGCAAGAGTTAAAGCGACCACATATGTACATCAGAAAAAATAATATGAAGCCGAAAGAAAAACTATAAAAACTGAAGATATTGACAAATATTTTTAAAAAAATCGTAACTACCAAAATTACCTATGAATGTTCATGAAAATAACTACAATTAACGCAAAGAATCTAATAAACATTATAAAGGCAATCGCAAGAGTTGAAACCACCACATACTTCAGAGAAATATATGAAGCCGAAGAAAAAATTATAAAGCAGAAGATATTGACAGACATGTTGAATAAAGTCATAACTACCATTACAATTATTCAATGCTCATTAAACTAACAACAATTATTGTTAAGAATCTACTAAACAATATAAAGGCAATTGCAAAAGTTAAAACCGCCACATATCTACTTCAGAAAAAAGTAATATGAAGCCGAAAGAAAAAACTGAAGATATTGACTAATATTTAAAAAAATCATAACTACCAAAATTACTTATGAATGTTCATGAAAATAACTACAATTAACGCAAAGAATCTAATAAACATTATAAAGGCAATCGCAAGAGTTTAAACCACCACATACTTCAGAGAAAAAAATATGAAGCCGAAGAAAAAATTATAAAGCAGAAGATATTGACAAATATCTTGAATAAACTCATAACTACCAAAATAACTATCCAATGCTCATGAAACTAACAACAATTATTGTTAAAAATCTACTAAACAATATAAAGGCAATTGCAAGAGTTAAAACCGCCACATATCTACTTCAGAAAAAATAATATGAAGCCGAAAGAAAAATTATAAAAACTGAAGATATTGACTAACATTTAAAAAGAAATCATAAGTAGGTACCAAAATTACTTATGAATGTTCATGAAAATAACTACAATTAACGCAAAGAATCTAATAAACATTATAAAGGCAATCGCAATAGTTGAAACCACCACATACTTCAGAGAAGAAAATATGAAGCCGAAGAAAAAAATTATAAAGCAGAAGATATGGACAAATATTTTGAGAAAGTCATAACTACCAAAATAACTATTCATTGCTCATGAAACTAACAACAATTATTGTTAAGAATCTACTAAACAATATAAAAGCAATTGCAAGAGTTAAAGCGACCACATATGTACATCAGAAAAAATAATATGAAACCGAAAGAAAAACTATAAAACTGAAGATATTCACTAACATTTAAAGAACATCATAACTACGAAAATAACTTATGAATGTTCATGAAAATAACTACAATAACCGCAAAGAATCTAATAAACATTATAAAGGCAATCGCAAGAGTTGAAACCACCACATACTTCGTAGAAAAAAATATGAATCCGAGAAAAAATTATAAAGCAGCAGATATTAACAAATATTTTGAATAAAGTCTTAACTACCAAAATAACTATTCAATGCTCATGAAACTAACAACAATTATTGTTAAGAATCTACTAAACAATATAAAGGCAATTGCAAGAGTTAAAACGACTACATATGCACATCAGAAAAAATAATATGAAGCCGAAAGAAAAACTATAAAACTGAAGATATTCACTAACATTTAAAAAACATCATAACTACGAAAATAACTTATGAATGTTCATGAAAATAACTACAATTAACGCAAAGAATCTAATAAACATTATAAAGGCAATCGCAAGAGTTGAAACCACCACATACTTCAGAAAAAAAATATGAAGCCGAGAAAAAAATTATAAAGCAGAACATATTGACAGATATTTTGAACAAAGTTATAACTACAAAATTAACCATTCAATGTTCATGAAACTAACAATAATTATCGTTAAGAATCTTATAAACAATATAAAGACAATCGTAGGAGTGAAAACACCCACGTCTATCACAGAAAAAACTATAAAGCCAAATTAAAAAAAAATCACGAAGCATCGAGGTATTTAATGAACTCCAGTGAGGAACACCTTATATAATTCATCATTTTTTCCCCATCAAATTTCATCGCAATGCTCCATAAAGGTCAATCAACATTTCGCGACATCGCAGAGATCTGCTTCCATTTTCAAGTTTGCAATTCCGTAATTGGTAAATGCAGTGTGTGCATCAAAAGTACGAATAATTTCCTGTTGCCAATATTCCCTCGGATATTACATTCTAGGTTATAGTCGTAGAGGAAATGAGCTATAAAAGGGCTCGTAGGTAGCTGGTGACGAATGAGGCAGATGGCTTTTGTTTTCGAGTTGGAGCAACCGTCTGCAATTCGAAATACTACCGGATCTCATATTCTCATCTGAATTGCCTGAATTGTCTCATTATTCCAGTTTCCACGCTGGCGCCCTACGCCAGTCTTTTGTTTCGACCGAACGAATTGTTATTAGTTTGCCCACCTTCCGGCGTTTTCCAGCGCAGTGGTCGGCATGTGGATGCGTTAACAACCAAACACAAAAAACAAAACTGACACCCGAGTAATTTGCAACACTAAGTAGGTATGTATATTTGTACAGAATTTTACATTTCTGTAACATTTTCATATTTACCGAATTAATGAAAAGTTCTTCGATCATCGACGACGAAATACAAAATTGTTACTATTACTATACAGGTTGTCCCACGTTACAGGCAAACTACATTAATAATGGTTACGACGTAGATATATTTCAAAATAAGAAGAGGGCGCCCTCAGCACTCCCTCTGCTCTAGAATATATTGGTTGGACACCACGTGCCACCCTCTTCTTATTTTGAAACAACTCTATTAACGTAACCTTGATTTTTTAAATGGAACACTAGGTATAATTATTACAGTTTTAAATTGATATGTGCATCCGTCGTTTTGACAACAACTTGTATAGGGCTCTTGTCAACTGTTTCTGAGATATTGTAAATTTATTATCAAAAAACGCATTTAAAAAAAAATTGAGGTAATTAACAAGCATAAAGAAACAAAAGAATGCTTTATACCCTCCACATTTACTGTGGTAGGGTATATTGACTTTGTCACACCATTTGAAACTGAATCGATTTTGCCGTAATTTTGACTTACCTAATTGATCTGAAAGTTGGTATACAAGCTTATTTCTTAAGAAATAAGAACTAGGTGAATAGGCAAAATCGCTTGACATGATAACTGCCGTAATTTTGGAGCAGTTGATCTGAAATTTGGTAAAAAAGCTTATCTCTTAAAAAGTAAGGACAAGATCATGAATGGGCAAAATCGGTTAACTTCATAGTTTTTCAAATTCACACGATAACTGCCATAATTTTATAGCAATTAATCTGAAATTTGGTATACAAGCTTACCTCTTAAAAAGAAAGGACAAGTTCGTCAATGGGCAAAATCAGTTAACTCCATATTCTTTTTTCTTTTCAAATTCCACAGAAAAAATATTTGGCGGGTATTTTTTAACTTCGGCTCTGATGAAGATAATTTTCTTACTAGTTTTTATAACTCCCAAATAACTGGAGGTTTGATAAATATTACGAAAGATCGATAAAATCAGCTATCCTAAAATGCCTCGGTACTCGGTAGGTCTATCGTCAACAGCTAAAAAGTTGTTAAGAGCAAATGTTAGTCACCGGCCTCAAAAGTTCGACGAAACTGAGGCGCGAGAGGAGGGACCAAAGCCGCGCCCACTGTACACTCCGCAGAAAATACAAGCAACGCACTGATTAGATGAGGGGAACAGCGGTATCGTTCTTTGGCGGCGAAGATCAAAGGGGCCGTGCGGTGTCGACTGGCGCCGAACCGTTTCCTAATAATTTTGTGTATGTGACTATCGCATGTTCTGAAATGCTTTTCTTGGATATTTTAAATACAAATACAAGTCCACAAAACAATACAGTGATACAAATTAATTAATTGCTTTATTATAACATTCCTATTTTACTACTAACTATGGTTGAACATTTTACCTTTTGTATGTTGAAAAAAATTGTAGTTTTGGTAAAACAGACAGCTTTTCTGACATACATTATTTATTGCTTTACATTTATTATTAGAATTAGTAACTAATTATCAGTTAGCTCCGAAGAAGCGAACAGCATGGTTCGCGAAGACAGTAATTATGAATTTTTACTCACGGCATAAACCGGTAACTATTTATCATCTAAATTTAAATGACTCTGGCCGTGAAAGCATTCGTACTCAGATACTTATTTAAATCCATTTAACGTTTCTTTGTGCATCAATAATCTCGAATGTCTCGTTCGTACTTAGCAGAGATCGATACTTTCAGGTAAAACACACCTCATATAAAAATTCAAATTTTTATCGGGTGACGCAAGTAGGTGTTAGTAAATATAATATTCCTATTTTAATTCTAGATGCAGTTGGATACTGCATTTTGAAATTTTACTCAAAATTATTATTGCTATGTATAGACTTGGTAGTATACGTACTTCAATTTCAATTGTAGGTATGAGAAAAAATAGCGATTTCGATAAAACAGGCAGCTTTATGTATATGTATAAGTCATTTATTATATATTATATAGATACATGTTCAAATATTTTACACCTTTATAAAAGCTTTTTGCCATATATGGTAATCCGGCACGCTTACACCTATAAGAGAGTATTGCCCAAATTAACTAGCAAAGTTAATTAGCGAAGAATTACACTACACGTATAATATCTACATATAGGTACACTTACCGCAGGTACTCTCGCAAGTTATTAGTTTTCTTAGAACGCGGGCTGATTTTTTAATTTGCCCATATTTCTAGCGTCTGTTCTACGTCTGTTGTATAACAAGTCGAACTAAAGCCAACAATCCTACATAGATTGCGATTGCCCTGAATGCATTGCCAAGCGACAAGTGTTTGGTATTAATATTATTTTCTAAATCTAAATACCAATATATTTGAAATTCTATGACGAAAAATAAATGACTGATTAAAAATTAAATAACCTCTAGTGATTCCTCTTAAGGCTCTATAATTTGACATTTATAACTTGCATAATAATTCATAAATTAATATGAAATATCTAGATGGTACAAAATTCAACAATCTCACAAATTTAATAATTCTTCTCTTCATGCAGTAGCTTTTAATTCAAATTATATTGAATTAATTATATTACATATTATTTATTCAGTTTACAATTATCGATTTAGTTAATTATTTTTTCGTATGACAGTATTACTGTTACTGTGTTATGTGAACAGAAATACCAGCCCTCATTTGACATTTAGCAAACCTTCATTTATACGGGATAAGTCATATTAGAATCGCTAATTATTAACTACCAAAAAAGTGTGATAGTTTAAGTGTCCTAAATTTAAGTCAAATTTACCTAATCTTGTTTCTCTTACCTTTAGTAGTTTACCTCAAAATGATTTTTTTAAAAAAAAAGCACGTTTAGTGACATTAATTTCACCATATCTCAGAAACAGTTGATAATAGCCCACTTATATTAAGTTATAGGTATATGTTTCCAATATGATTAGGATATAAATGTTAATAAAAAACTGCAATAATATACGAAGTGCTCTATTTAGAAACATAACTTTGTGTTGGTACGTCTGTATGGAACATCTTGTATGTATGAAAATATTTTCTGCCTGTAGAGAAAATGATTATCTACAATTCTTTCATATTGAAAAAGCATGCATCTAGCGTGGGACACTCTGTGTAATAATAGTAATAGGAATAGTTATCATTTGTCTAGCTATAAAATGGAACAAACCCAAAATAAAGGCAAATTAATATCTTAATATTACTGGAACGTGTTCACATCAAGCAATTTCGAGGAGTAAATTATTAGGGTGACAAAATTGCCCCTAAAGCGTTCCTTATGGTACGATACAGTCACGGCATACGAATGTTTCATATTTTCGCATGCCTGCCACCACAGAGCAAATAAAACGACGATTAGGTACCCAACATAATTGACGGAGAGTCCTTCAAATTCAACAACATTAGACGTTCGTGGAAACTAAAATATTCCCATTGACATCGTCATCAAATTTCAACAAGTCACGAACTCACGAATGCATAAATGATGACAAGTAAATATTCTAATTATCCGCTATTACAACTTGCAGGAAAAAAAGAGAACGTCGGGGTGACACTCCCTGTCCGCAAAGGGGTGTGTTTTTTAGTCATGCAAATTAATATCACCTGAGGGTACGGAAAACACCGGTAAACCCCTCGGGAGTTGGTACTACCCTTGCGTATGTATGTTACGTGACATATAAAAAAAGGGATGAACCTATACGTATGGCGCTATTTTACCGGGATTGCATGAAACTTGCGCGCAGATTTTCTATTTTTATTTACCCAGTTGGGTAGGGCGATTGGACACACTTGCATACTTAATATGGCCACCCCTTTTATTTATTAAAGAAATGCTAAAAAGAAAACGGATTTACAAAAAAAAGGATTTACAAAATATAAATATTTTACTTCGGAAAAGTTGACCCACGTAGAACTTCTGGAAAACTATTGTCTGGGACATCAAATTTAAGTGCATATAGGGTAGTTTTTGAGAGTGGTTTAGAAATAAACAGTGTCCTTTGCGACTACTGCCATCTCAGTGCAGCGACAACTGGTGCACTTTGGGTTAAAATTGGCGAATTCAAGGATCATTGCTGTTTTATACGTATGTACATAATGTATGATCTATCGCAAACTGTACCATTGATAAATTAAAACTATATTCTAGAGACTGAATACAGAACACACTAATTTATTTGTCCGGTGTCCAAACTTTACAATCAACCGATACACAGATATTGCGTATAGTTACTACGGAAGCATACCGCTCACGCGTGCAGCGGCTAGGGGTACCCATGAGCCATGCACGAACGTTAAACATTGCAAACTTAGGTGTAATTCAAAAACTACCAACTAATTCTTATCGAATGTTTATCTATGCCTTCTTTAAACTCAAATAAATAATCAGATATTTATTTGTGCGGTAATTTAAATTCGTCTTTGAGCCAACGTATTTCCAGCGTGCAGCAGCTCCGATGCACAGTTGGCATTTGGCGTTTTTGTTTTAAACTTGTGTTCGAAGTGTTTCTTGATTTTGAGGCATGAATTATTTATGTACATGTTTTTATGATTTTTATGTAATAACGCAATAATTCTGATTATTTTTTGACGTTTCTTAAAACCAATGAAATGCTTCTTTATTTGTCACAAGGGTAAGTTTCAACCAATTATGTCATTATTATAGTGGGAATAAATCTCTTGTGATTATTCTCGGGATAATCACTGTAGCTTTTATTTGCCTAGCAACTGTCAGATACTTGTCAAAATAATTACTTAATTGTGTCAACGCGAAATGGGTGAAAGTCATCGGTTTAGTACCTTTTCTAATGCAGAAATTACAAAAAAGATTTTAGAAACTACTTCGAAAAATACTCTAATAAGTAATCAGTCTATATGGAGACAATTTAAGACCTTCACCAAAGAAAGAAATTATATTCTGGATCAATCTACTACAACAGCTACTCTGGCATTGATTTTAAAATATTGGGCTTATAACATGAAAAGAAAAGACGGAAATGATTATAAAGAAGCAGTAATAAAGACAATGTGGAATAAAACGGCAAAATTAGTTCAAGAACTTTACTTTAATAAGTATAACAGGTCCTTTGATCCTTTCCATGATATAGAATTCAGAAATGCTCGGAATGCAAGAGATGCAAAAAGAAAAATTTTACAAAAACATCCTGAAAAGCACAAACAAAGTTCTGTGGCACTTTCTAATACAGAATTGTTGCAAATTTTTAACTATTGGGACGAAGATACACCTTGTGGATTGCAAAGAAAGCTTTTTCACGTTGCATCGTATGAACTAGCTTGGAGGGGAGGAGAAGCTACGAAATGTTTAGTTCATTATTTTAAAGAAGAAACCGACATAAAAAGATTAAATACTGGCCGCATTGAATACAATCCCATCTTTACAAAAACTGCACAGGGTGGAGCACAAAGGTGCGCTAATAGTAAATGGTTGACTCCAAACATAAATAACCCAGATATTTGCCCTGTTCGTCTTTTTGAAAAACTAATGAGTAAACGTGAAGAAAATATTAAAACCGAACGCTTGTTTCTTACTCCAAATCCGGCTTGGCAAACTCATGGTTTTTGGTATAAAAACGTTCCTGTGGAAATAAATTCCATTTCAAAATGGATGAAAGAATCCCCAGAAAAAGTAGGTCTAGACACAGTTACTAAAAAAATAACTAACCATTCTGTGGGAATAAATTCCATTTCAAAATGGATGAAAGAATCCGCAGAAAAAGTAGGTCTAGACACAGTTACTAAAAAAATAACTAACCATTCTGCCAGATCAAGTGCAGTAAGTAACCTTTCAAAAGCTGGTGTAGGAGAACAAGAACTAATCAAGGTCACTGGTCATAATTCTGCAAGTTCGATTAAACCATACTTACAATTGAACCAAGAACATCATTCAAATATAATAAATAATCTTAGAGAAAATACGCAGGAGGAAACACTTAATATAACAAGCAATTCCAAATCCTCAATAAATAATGAGTCTCGAAATATTTTTAATAATTGCGTTTTTCATTGTACTAATTTAAATTGTTAATTCTTTTAATATATTCACAATGTGTCAACGATATTTTCATATATTGTAAGTAATAATTAATTAAATTAAATTTTTCAATAATTTAATGAGAGTTTTATTGATCTTTTTTATTGTAAAAATTTGTGAATCAAAAAATAATCTAGTCAAATATAACTCGAGAGTTCCATAAATTAGAAAATAATTTGACAGATTTTGTTCAAACTTGTTGCCATTTGGCAATAGCCACTCGAGCCCTGCGGGCTCTCGTGACTATTGCCCGGCAACAAGTTTTCAAACAATCTGTCAAATTATTTTCAATTTATTCTCACTCTCTTGTTATATTATTACTGATAACAAGTTGCATGTGGTTCCTATTTGTATGAAAGGTTATTCGTATTAAGCCGGGGCTACATATTCGTATACTTGCCAAATATCAAATATTTGCCACATGTTAAATATTTGGCAAATATATTTGCCACTCAAATCGAAAATGTTTGTTATTGATTGGTCTAAACGATGCCATGAGTCATTTATTTTTCCTTCTAAGTTCGTTCACCGAGTATTTTTCATCCATCCTTGATTACCGGCTGATTTTTTTGTACATTATTCGTTTGTGATTTCGGACCGTCAGAGTTGCACTGCAACAGTAAATGCATCGGGCATTGATGTATCGCCACATAGCATTTTCTAATACGTGAAAATGTTCTTTGAGGACTTGCTACATGTGCGTACCGAATGGGCACTAGCTATGTTTTTGATTAGTTCGCCTTATTTGCACATTAGCTTTTTCAAATCAAACTGATAATTTGACCACGAACAAGCAAGGTTTTATTCTATAATGCACACATATTTTTAATTACATAAGTGCAGAATTCACTGCGTACTAACAAGGGCATTCTTGTGGAAATTTACAAAACAAATCTTAACGAAACTGTTTGTTTCATTTTAATGATTTTTTGTTTAATTCATCAGCTTTCTGTATTATTAATTTCGCAGCATCTAACTTTAACAGACTATAAAACAATACAATTGGTCATTTGATGTGAACTAGTTTAAATAAATTATTATTTTAATGAGAAAAAATACATATTTTTTTATTTAAATTAGGAACATATTGCCCATAAAAGAAATGTTAGATATGGTTTCTTCGTCATCTTTAAAGTTCTACTAAATCCAATTGTACTGCTAGGTTCGTTGTATAAATATGTCCTAATATTGTCTGAAATACAGATCAATTAGCTTCTGAAACAAGTATTTAAACAAATGAGCTTTCAAAATATAATCTTTTTGTTGAATAAAAAAGCTACACAACTCTCTACTATTAAAATATTTTTAACCGCTTTCGTTTCTCTTCAAATAATAAACATCATAAAAATCGACAAATATATAAATAAAAGCAAATAAAGTATAATTTTCCAAATAAATTATTTTATAGACATGCTGTTTATAAAATTTGTATGATGTTTCTTACTTGAAGAGAAACGAAAATAATTAAAAAAATTTTAATAGTAGAGACAATTTTGTGTACCTTTTTTATTTAACAAAAAGGTTATATTTTGAAAGCTCATAAATGAGTATAATCTATATTGTTCATAGAAAAGCAGCAACTTAGGATACACTCTGTATATGGTGTACGTTTTTCTTGAAAAGAAATAACATTACGTTGATGTGGACAGGTAACTATAACAATATTTTTTTATTTCTGTATGACGGTTAACTGTCTGTCTGACGGTTTCACAAAATCACAATTTTATGCGGTTTTCGCCCTTTAGAAAAATCAAAAATCTTACTAATAATAACAAATCTATTGTCAATATTCGTATACGACCTACTACACACAAAACGAAATTAAAAAATGGAAAAATTAAACAGTGTACTAAAATGTTCATCGAGTACAAATAAATGCACCAATATTTGTCGCCTTTGCATTTGCTATACCCACTTCAACTGGGTATTGCAAATACCAAGTACATATATGGCGTAAAAAACTCGTCCGCACATCCGAACGTCGAATATATAAATTTATTTTAGAGGTGGACTCGCTACGAATTGAATAGAGCAGGTTTTTTTTCTTGATAAATATTCATAAACTTGGCAAATATTTGGCAAGTATACGAATGTGTAGCGGCTTATAAGTTATAACTCAAATTATTTCAGATTTACCTACACCAAGGTCAGTTTTATTCCTGTTATAAGAAAAGTTACTTACAATCTAAGCCGGATTATTATAAAAATATCATAAATGTTTTTAAAATGCAGTAAGCAGTATTGAGTTATTATATAAATAATATTGTAGTAAAGATTGTTTAATAAGGGATAGCAGTTATATAAAACCCTCTTAATTTTGCAAGAATATTTGCTTTGGTACTAGCTTCGATCAAAAGATCATCATTAGCCAAAATCCAAAAAAACGCAAAACAAACAAAAGGAATAACGAAAAATTGTAACATAAAAAATCACTGGCGCATGATTCTGTTGCCTGATGTCTTGTGCCTCTTATAATTGATTTTAACTGTAAGTTTAATATTTTTATACATTTTTAAGGCATATTTAAGTGATTTTATGTTACAATTTTGGTGCATTTTCTGATTGTTTTGTGTTTTTTTCTGGTTGTTGGCTGACGATGACCTGTTGATCGAAACTAGTACTAAAGCAACTTCTTGCAAAATGAAAAGTTTTTATTTAACTCATTTTTGCATTATGAACCCGTACCAAAGTAACTATTGTATTTATTTATGTTTTGTTGTTTAAATGTACTTACTTTTAGTATCACCAAATAAAATAGTTTGTATTTTTCGAAGTTTTGATATTTATTCTCCACTTTCGAAGTGTTGTCAATACAAAATTTTATTAAATATTTGTTACTTTTTAAATTATTTCTCCTAAAATTATATTTCTTGATACTAATTTATCAAAAAGAAATTCAGTTGTGATTAAATAAAGTCGAACCATTCTCTTAGCCCCAATTTTTCTAAACATCATTTTATTGCGCATCACTTGCAAATAACAAAATTCAAATTTTCGAATACAACACGAGCTCAAACTCAGTTAATAAGCATTACAGAACTAAGATCGTAACTTTTTCCAAGTTTCAGCTTTGCATAAATGATCTAGTAACCGAACCCGACCACACCAGGTCGGCAAATAAAAGACAGCGACCGCGTGACTAATGTAATGTAGACGTAGTCCGTAGAGCTTCATGAGTTCAGTAAGAATTTACGACACCACTCGGTTGGCTTGCATTTTGCATTATCTATGGCTCTATGGCAGTATAGCAGTATGGCGTATGCAATAGCGTCGTAGCAAGGGTAGCAAGTATGAGAAGACGGGCCATTATATCGATGTTCTACAACCATCGAGAAACGCGTCATGCAATGTTGGTCAGTGAACTGTGTGCTCTACGGTGTATGCAGGTTGCACTGCTCAAAGCCTGCTATAATAGAACTTTGAACGTAGTAGTCCCGAACCTATCCTCAATCGATTCTGAGGTCTTCCGTGTCACTAATTTGTAAAGCGAGTAGAGTTCGCAGCGAAGAAATGGGTAATTAATATACCTACCGTTTGCCTACCTGTCTTGCTTTAATTGGAAATTTTTACAACCCAAAGTTGTGGCTTTTATAAACACTTTGGACTGAATTTGGTAGTTTTTGTCAAAATTTGGCGGGAAAATTGCAAACGTAGACGTTTGGGGTGGCTTTTAGGGGGTTTATGGCCGGCGTAACCCTGCCTGGCTTTTGGCATGTAGTTTCTACAGATTCAAGGTTGGGTTGGGTTGATGTGTCACAAAGCTGTCAAAAGGTACGATTATACAAAAAATCTAAGAAAGCAATTTTTTTGATTAGAAAAGTTAATTGCATAATAGTACATACAAGTTTTGCCGGAGTGTAATATACTATTCTTCTACTTTGATTAATTTTATATAAATTTAGAAATTTTGGTTGCTATATTTAGAATCTCGGGTATTTTACGGGTACCGTGTTGTAGTACTGTTGGTACTGTAGTAAACTGTAAACTTCGTAAAGTTGGGATAAAATCATGGCAAAATCTTATCGTGGATAATTTTACTCTACGTTAGTAGTTTTACTAGTTTCAATAAATAATTAACGGGGCGCAACAATGATCAGCTTGGGGCAACAATATTAACCTGCAACGGCTACTGTAATTAAAACTTACATGACAACCAGCGAATAAAGGATATAGATATAGAAACATAACCTAAAAAGTTAACTTAAAAATAGTGCTAATAATTATAATTGTCAGAATAGTTGTTTGGCGGCGACTGATTAGTTACTTCGAAGAACAAGACCTGGCTAAGGAATTGTTATAACGCTTAACGTTTAATAACGGTATCTATCTAATTCCGCTAGATAGCCGTTGAGGCTTATACATTTACACGCACTTATAATTGAAACCAAATTCTTTAGACAATTTCGTAGACAATTTCTTAGACAATTTCGTAGACAATTTCGTAGACAATTTCTTAGACAATTTCGTAGACAATTTCGTAGACAATTTCCTAGACAATTTCCTAGACAATTTCTTAGACAATTTCGTAGACAATTTCGTAGACAATTTCCTAGACAATTTCTTAGACAATTTCTTAGACAATTTCCTAGACAATTTCGTAGACAATTTCTTAGACAATTTCTTAGACAATTTCTTGTACAATTTCTTGTACAAGAAGTTGTACAAGAAGTTGTACAAGAAGTTGTACAAGAAATTGTACAAGAAATTGTACAAGAAGTTGTACAAGAAGTTGTACAAGAAATTGTACAAGAAATTGTACAAGAAGTTGTACAAGAAGTTGTACAAGAAATTGTACAAGAAATTGTACAAGAAGTTGTACAAGAAGTTGTACAAGAAATTATACAAGAAGTTGTACAAGAAGTTGTACAAGAAGTTGTACAAGAAATTGTACAAGAAATTGTACAAGAAGTTGTACAAGAAATTGTACAAGAAGTTGTACAAGAAATTGTACAAGAAGTTGTACAAGAAATTGTACAAGAAAAACATAGCAAATTATTTTGTCAGATTGGAATCTGTAATGGATTACATAGGTACTGATTAAAAATAAAAAAAAATAAACATCCAACATTTTTCTTAAAAGTTAAAATTCTACATATTATCGCAATTTCAATTGGGGCTAAATCTATGACAGATTAATAATAAAAATGAATCAATAAATTGTTTGTTTATAGTAGACAATTTCTTAGACAATTTCCTAGACAATTTCTTAGACAATTTCGTAAACAATTTCTTAGACAATTTCTTAGACAATTTCTTAGACAATTTCGTAAACAATTTCGTAGACAATTTCGTAGACAATTTCTTAGACAATTTGTTGTACAATTTCTTGTACAAGAAATTGTACAAGAAGTTGTACAAGAAATTGTACAAGAAGTTGTACAAGAAATTGTACAAGAAATTGTACAAGAAGTTGTACAAGAAGTTGTACAAGAAGTTGTACAAGAACTTGTACAAGAAGTTGTACAAGAAGTTGTACAAGAAGTTGTACAAGAAGTTGTACAAGAAGTTGTACAAGAAGTTGTACAAGAAGTTGTACAAGAAGTTGTACAAGAAATTGTACAAGAAGTTGTACAAGAAGTTGTACAAGAAATTGTACAAGAAGTTGTACAAGAAATTGTACAAGAAATCGTACAAGAAAAACAGCAAATTATTTTGTCAGATTGGAATCTGTAATGGATTACATAGGTACTGATTAAAAATAAAAAAAAATAAACATCCAAAATTTTTCTTAAAAGTTAAAATTCTACATATTATCGCAATTTCAATTGGGGCTAAATCTATGACAGATTAATAATAAAATTAATAAATTGTTTGTTTATAGTACATTAAACCGTAGATTTTTGTACAACAATAGATCGGCAATTCAATTTAAATTATTAAATTGAGTTACTAGAACCTACAAAAAGAACTAAAAGTAAAAAATTGCAAATCATATTCTTGGAATACTGTAGGTATGTTATGTTGACAAATTAATCTATATTCATTTATTATTATTAACTATTATAACTATAAACCGATTATAATTATTGTGGTATGGACCCACCTATGATGAATAATCGAAAATATTGTTTGAAAAACATTTTAACTACAATAATAAAAATACTGTTACTGCTTTTTATCAAATGCTTTGGAAAAAATTGTTAGACTAAATAATAACAACAAATATGTACTAATAGGCAATGTACAGCGTATCTACGAAATGTTTAAACTCTTCCTAAAAAGCGGGACATTTTTAAAACAACGCGGGACGCGGGACGAAATGTGAAAAAGAGGGGCTATCCCGCCAAAAGAGGGACGTATGGTCACCTTATGCTACACGCCTGTTTAAATATGTATCGAATATGGATATTTCGCAGTTTATGCGATTGCAAACAATTCTAAAAAGGCAGTTTGTGGTTATGTGTAGTTACGTTTGACATATGGCATTTGCTATCAATGTGACCAATCTTAGAAAAAAGTTACTAAAAACGGCGTGGTTGTTAGCAGGGGCGGCTCGTTATATAGAGCCAAGGAGCCATAGCACTACCTGTAGTTTCAACCTCAGCAAGAATTTTTAATAAATTCTAAAAAAACCTTTTTTTTTTCATTATAAGTGTTAAACAATGCCTGCGTAGGTTTAATGAGTGGTGAAACATTGCAACGCATTTCTCTCCCCAACACAACGCGGTTAACCGTGATATCATACCGCTAACCGGGCCAACTTATTTCTGGCCCGGCAGATCGATAAACCGCGGGGTGGTGCGCGGGTGGGTGGGGGTATAGCGACGTCGCCTTCTGTATGCGTATTTGGAGCCAAACTCTAGCTGGCTCAATCGAGTGCGGCGTGCATGTGTTACTCGTATTTCGCGTCTCATATCGTCTAAAACTAATACAAAAAGTTCCGCTCCGCGCCAACACAATGAATCAAATTAGTTCATTACAGAATTAGCCTTTTCTAACATGTACTATTGAGGAAAAAGTGCAAATTAAACAGTTAGGTAGGCCTTTACCTGATTTAAAGTCTATTATTATTATTTGATCATTGTGAAAAAACAGACTGTGGCAACATCTTCAAGCTCTAATGCGTTGACTCGTAAAGATCGAAGATTTCAATAAGCGTGTGATTGAGTTATTTGCAAGTAAAAAAGAACGTCGAATGGACTTTATATATCGCAAAATATAACTTTGAGTTTAGTTTCAGTTAATTTTTTATACTTACTGTTTAACTACATATGTATTACTTTAATAAAAACTGTTTGAATTTTTTTTTCTTTATTTAAAAACCAAGGCATATTTTTCGTGCTCTGTGGCTCTACCATCAAAATGTACCACGGGCCGCCACTGGTTGTTAGTACAACTAACCTAAACGGTAAATCCAACATATTTCCCTAGCTGTTTACCATTTAGGTTGTTTGGCTCAACGCAAACTTGTCAAAATTCTATAATACTTTGTTCTTATAAGTAAATCAGGATACAATTTATTGACAGTATAAAAATCATTAAATTTACTGTTATTTTAAAGAAAGATATTGAAAACATTCCCAAATTCTTAACAGTAGAATGAGCCGCGTATCAAGACACATAACCCAATTTTTATAGGACGAAATCGAAAAGATGTTAACAAGTTTCGAGGCACTTTATTCAACGCAAAAGCACCCCACTTTATATCCGTATTTCAGAACTCCCAACAGACCTCTCGAGCTTTCTGCAGTGCGATAACCAAGCCAAACAAACAAACCGAAGAAAGAATATATCACCGACAAGGCAGACCGAAAAGCACTCCAACTTTTTTTCTCCTCAACCTTACATAGCAAGCAAATATTCAACCTAGCACATCACCGAACTGCAGCCAAATCAGAAAGTAGCTAATATACCTACTCCCGAAAAATGGCAAACCGTCAGATCTCGGCCAAAAATCCAACCTACCCAAAAAAGCGCACACCGATGATTTAGTGCCTCAGACCGTCTATCTAATCCGCGTACGCGAGCTTCGCGCGTGCGCCCTGCGCCAAGCACACGCATTCCGTATCGAACCGAAAGCTTTTGCAGCAGCAGCAGAGCGGCAGCGAGCAGCCAGTTTAACCGGAGCTTTCAAGTGCGGCGCGCTGTAACGCCTTCGGGCGCTTTGAGAAGCTCGCAAAAGCTCGTCGGCTCGAAAGCTCGCAGTAGTTACGTCTCCGTCGCGCCCGCTTCGCGAAACCACGAAAAGCTCTCTTCCATCTCTATCACGACCGAGTGCCAAAACCGAGTTTTTCGTATTTTTTATTTCATTGGAGATTGGAGTTTTTTGAGATGCGGTTTTTGGATATTTGTTGTTGAAGGGGAGATAGGTGGCTGTATTTGGCGGGGAGCTTTCTGAGAGGAAGGCTCAAGCTTCTCGATTCGCGTGCCGGCTTTGCAAAGGTAAACTTTGTTTTTTTGTTAGAATGAGCATAATTAAGTTATGTGTTTCGTTCTGCTGGTAAAAGCTTTATATGGGGAATGAATGAATCATCGTAGCTTTTGTTTCGATATACATAGGTACAGTTGTGTAATGTTTTGTATTTATCAATGAAAGTTTTGTTTCAAACGTGATTATTTTATCTTTTATAGATAAGTGCCTCAATCTTTTGGTAATATTTCTTGTAGGTACTTATTTATTTGCAAGTCTGAAATTTGAATAGATTAGCTTAACCGTTACAGATTTTTGTTCTAAATTGTTTTTTATGTAAGGCCAAAACGCAACACTGAAATCAGGATTGTAGTGAATTTAAGCTAAAAAATATATAGCCCATTTTTGTCCAAGTTCAATCTACTATACCGGGTGACCCACGCCATACGTACTCCCGTTAATTTTTTTTTATTCATTACTATAGACGAATGAAATTTTGAGGAGTACTAATAGACAAAAGGAATGCCATTTTTGGAATACTCTTGAGGTTAGTATGACTTTCCCGGTTTTTCCGGAAATGACGTCATCAGTGAAATTTTAAATTGCACCATATATTATTCGTGTGATATTTACAATTAGGATGACATTCTGAACACAAAAACAATTCGATCGTCAATTTTTATCACCAAGGCAACGAAAAAACAGTTTATTGTTCTAGCTAGGTGACTATGAATTGGTGAAAATAGTCGAAAATTGTCAAATAAACAGCAAATAAATCAATTTTGGCCGATATAATATTACTGGCACCCTCTAGCGTGATTTACGTCTAATTTGGTTAAAGATTAATTTTTTCCGTGTAAGAAAATGACATTCTGAACATAATTTGTTTGTTTTAAGATACATACTTGTAATAAGAATATTTGTTTAATATAAAACAACCTAACTATTTGGTTTAAGAAAACGATTGTTTTGATTTAAGAAAGTCGTTGTTTTGAAGATAGTGTGAAGGAAGCCGATAGATGGCGCTTTAGTTTCTCGTGGTTGGAGAGGTCTCCTAGAGCAGGGGTGGCCAACAAGTCGATCGCGAAGCCAATTTTGGTTGATCGCTCGCGATGTCTTGACTTAATGTAGATGGTGGGCTTAGTCATCTTTACATAGTAGCAAATTAGCCTGACTATAATCCTATTAAAAAACTGTTGTTAACTAATTGCCCAACATACTACTTGAACAGTGAAGAACCTTTGATTTTTCTCCCTAAGTATACAACGCTATTGTTAGCGAATGTGGAAGTTGAAAGATAGTTTCGAATCAAGAATCACGTTTCAATCTCACAGAACTGTCCGTTTACCGATATCAGTTTTTTGCTTATCGCATTGTAACAATAACCGTTAACTGTAAAAAGTGAGTCTAGTTACTCATGTATTTACAAATAAACGTGTTTATAATCTTCTATCACTGGCCCAATATCTGAATTAATCCAACAAATAAAATAATTCCTAACACGGCTAATCCTGACTATAGCTTTGCTCTCAAAGCCAGTCTCCAGAACTATTGTTCTCAATGATAAAGTTGGTCTCAGTAACTCATTCAAACTTCCATTCGACAATTCATAATTTGCCGAAATTCAAAGGTGTTACTCATTCAACAATAATCAAGTTGCCAACAAGAATTTATTTTCCTTTTGCGTTGAAAACGCTAAAATTTTTAACTTAAAACATCGTCAAATAATTGCAAAAAGCAAACCACCTTTCAGCTCAGCTACATATATTAGCATGTTAAGCTATAACCTTTCAGCCCAACAAAATAAACAAATATTCACAAGGGGGCATCCTTTCAGCTCATGAACATAAACAAATAAGCAAAGAACTAATCATTCAGTTTAACAAGATAAACAAATATTAGCAACGAGTCGACCTTTTATCTCCAACAATATAAACAATTGGTAACTCATCTGAACGCAATAAACAAAGGGACAACTATTCCTCTCAAGAAGATAACCAAATATTAGCAAAAAGGTAACCTTTCAGCTCAACAAAGTAAATAAATTTTAGAAAAGGGCTAACCTTCAGCGAAACAAAATAAATTAACATTTGAGTAAAGGGCTGACCTTCAGCTCGACAAGATAAACAAATATTTGCAAAGGACTGACCTTTCAACTCAACAAGATAAAAATATTAGCAAAGGGCTCTCCGTTCAGCTCAAATCTAATCAAATATGTTAATATTACTCGTAGATAAACAACGTAGGTATATAAACAAGTTGTTTCAGTACGAGATGAACTCCCACGATTTATTGATAAATTAACAAAAGTCTAAAATTTTTAGAAAGTAAGTCTAAAAATCTTCCATGTTAATTTTCCTGGCAAACAAAGTGTCGCGAAATCTTAAAATCAAATTTTCGGCCATACTGTGCATTTTATAAGGAACTCTGCAAATATGAAAAGTTGAGTCAGGGAATTTATTTTCCTTATGCCTTTATATTGAAAAGTTAATAGGTTATGTAAAAAATAAAAAAGATAGTTTTTAACATATATTTTGCGTATCTACTACCCATAGCTCGCGGGAGTGCTACGCCTATGACAACATGTCGATCGCGGCATATTTTAAAGATAAAAGGTAGATCTTAAGTAGACAAAAGTTGGCCACCCCTGTCCTAGAGGGTATATAATCCTATACATGTCTGCAGCATCAGTGATTGTGGTATTATACCGTCAATGTATCTGACGTAGAAATACCCAACAGCTCTAATATTGATGGAAAGAGACCCCGGGTGCCATATAAAATAACAATATTCTTCTTTGGATGCGTTAATTGCATTCCATGTAAAATATTATTGCTTTGATAATAACATGTTCATATTTAAAAGAAGTAGGTGAATGTTTAATCTAAGAATGTGAGCTGATTAATCTAACTACCCAACCCTTTGGTTTAAAAGAACAAATTCTTAAGACAAATAAGTATAGTATCCATTTAAAATTGTACAATCTTAATGTAAGACAACCGGTCAAATACATATTTTAGCGCACGTATATATAAATAAATCTTAAATAAAATTTCTTACTGACAAAGAAATTTTTTCCTCTGTGTACTAGCACTTGTCATGGCGTGAGTCATCCGGTATGTGTGACATAAGTTCTTAAAACCAATGCATAAAAATTACCGAAAGTAGAAAGAATGCACTAACAATCTGTTAAAAAATCACAACTCTAACAAAAGCGACAATCCCAATTGAAGAAAACATTCAGTTTTCTCTTGGAGAAACGCCAGAGCGAATAAATGGAAAACCCTTTTAACCAAATTGAACACACTTCGTTCAAGAATAGGTTCTACCCGATCCTTAAGCATAAAAAGCGTATAAAAAGCCGTAATGGCAAACGCGATAATATCAGAACGATTGCAAAATCGCTCGTTTCTGTTCAGGTACTTACTGAAAACCTATATAAGTTTGAAACATGCACGATAATACATGTTACATAGCCTAAAGTAACCGCTATTTTTAGAAACCAAATAAAAGCATGCACAGTGCACATACGATTATTTACGAACGTACTTCAACTTGATCTAAAACGAAATCTAATCTATTTTTAGATCAAAAATACTACAACTGAAATTTTGTATTATGTTTTTAATCTTGTACATCATTGTTCTTGCAGTTGGTGGTATAAGGCATAAGCCATGCCCCAAGGACCGATGGCCAGTCCCCTGATGAAGCCGTTTGTTGTCCTGGCACTGCCGGGAATGTACTTATTCTACAAGTACAACCAGTACAAGAGGAAGAGGAAAGAGAGCGCGAAGAGAAGACTGACGGAGAGAGAACTAATGCACCTGAATAATAAAATTGTGAGTAACTTATTTCATTTCCAAATTGAGTTGTGTTACACTCTACGAGCCGACCGCAAAATGTCCAGTCGTTAAACTTAGGTACAGCATGAAATATGAGTGTAAAATGTTAGAGCCGGGGTTTCATATTCGTATACTTGCCAAACTTCAAATATTTGCCAAGTATACGAATATTTGTCAAGAAAAGAAAAACAGCTCTATTCAATCCGGAGCGAGTCAACCAGAAAAGTAGATTTAGGTATATATTCGGCGTTCGGCTGTGCGGACGAGTTTTTTACGTCAAATACTTGGTATTTGAAATGCCCACACACAGAAAAGTGTATCTCTCGAACGAAGAGAGAGTTACTTGGATGAAGTAGTTGGTACGTTCGTATATACGCGAGTGATTATTGACTTCAACCAAGAAATTTTATTTCTTGGAATAATTACTAGATTTAAGAAAGTTGTTACTCTGGTGAAGGAAGTAAATAGTTTTCAATGAAGTGTATATTCTTATTCGCGGTAAATATTTTTAGCTACTTAATGTAAGAATTTTAAAGATTTGGCACAAATATGTTTTTCTACTTTGCATTCACAATGCACACATTGTAACACTGTTTTCGGTGTTACAATTAACACATTGTAATACCGCAAACAGTAACATGTTTGTCTGATTGGTACACAGTTATATCAAATGCCATATGTCAAACGTACAATACATAACCCAACATAACCACACACTGCATCTTCTTAATCGCTTGCAATCACATAAACTGCGAAATATCAATATTCTATACATATTTAAACATGGCTGTAGCCTGCTATAGTATGGCCAAAGGATTGGGGCTTTCTTAGTTTTGCTGTGTTCATCAAAATACGCCAGCATGACGTTTACGGTGATGTTTTACGGCTCTAGTAAGTGATCGTTATCATTCTTTTCAACTAAACATCAAATCCCCTTTTCAGATATAATTCAAGGACCACATTTACTTTAATAAGGTATTGTGCGAAGATCAAACATACATCGTAGATACGAACGATTTTAATTACTGCTGCGAGATTGTATATGCGCAATAAATGGTTTATCAGCATACACGTACGAAGCTATAGTACATTTAAAGTGTAGAGGATTTCTTAGTTTATGTAACATATAAGTTTTCGGTAATATTTTGGACGCTTGGATGCTCGGTTCAATTCATATTCGTTTTTGTCCGTCGCTTTCGACTTCGTCTTAGTTCTGGTTGTGTGCAACGTATTTGTATTACCTCCATCACATGTAATTTTACTAAGTATAATTTATTCTAATAAACTACTTTGCCGAAATTAGAATTGGGTTTCAATTATAAGTGCTTGTAAATATATAAGCCGCAACGGCTACGTAGCGGAATTAGGTAGACACCGCTATTAAACGTTAAGCGTTATAACAATTCTCTAGTAAGTTCTTGTTCTTCGAAGTAACTAATCAGTCACCGCCAAACACTTCTATTCTGATTATTTACTTATGAAACCACTATTTTAAAGTTAACTTTTTAGATTAAGTTTCATGTATTTATCACAGTAGGGTTAAAAGTGTTGCCCCAAGCTCCATTATGATCATCGTTGCTACCTCGCTGAATATTTATTCAAACTTGTAGGCTAAAGTAGAGTAAAATTATTCACAATTAGATTTTGTCATGATTTTATCTCATCGATATCATCCTTAACTGTGTGCTTAACGAAGTTAACAGTTACTACAGTGCTACCACGTGGTACCCGCAAAATACCCTAGATTCTAATTTAGCGCGATAAAGTAACCACAATTTCTAAATTTATATAAAATTAATGACGCAAAGTAGAAAAAATAGTATATTACACTCGTTTTATAAGACGTATTGGCGCACTCGTTCCATTTGGGCACTCCTCGCTACGCTCGTCGTGCCCAAAACAACTCGTGCGCCAATTTGACGTCTTATAAAACTTGTATAATAATATAATATTTCCATTGCTAATTAACAAGATAGGTATGTTATATTTACTTACTCGTTCTAACCTGTTGCGTGCCTTACATCAAATTATTCCGTGTTGAAACGTTTATCGTACACAATGTACACTAATCATAAGGCACATCCCCTACGGGTACTTCGTTGTTGTTTTCGTACTAGGTTTCACACACACAAAATCACGATGCGCATATATATTCCAGAGAAAGGGATTACTTGAAAGAAGTGAGAATTACTTCAGTTAAATATATGGTGGGTTTTTATTCAGTAAACAATACTGACTTATATTAAATGTCTTATATTTACTTGGATCAAGAAACTACGCACTTGGATGGATTTACTATTACTTCGTTGGAGAAATTGACATTTTTGGGACGAAAAATTCAATTACTTCTTTCAATACAATATTGGTTCTTACAAAGAAAGAATTTATTTGCCGACAGCATTTATCTGAGAAATTAGATTGAGTATGTGGCATTTCTTGTGTATACCTAACTTTCTACATTCAAGTAAATATGCATTTGAATCTAGTAAATAAATTCAAGAAATTATGTTTTCTCGTTCCAAATAATCACTTTTCTGTGTGCAGTTGAAGTGGGTATAGCAAATGCCAAGGCGCCAAATATTGGTGCATTTATTTGTATGCGATAAACATTTTAGTACCTACGCTGTTTAATTTTTACAATTTTTAATTTCGCTTTGTGTAAAGTAGGTCGCATACGAAGATTGACAATAGATTTGTAATTATTAGTAAAATGTGTGATTTTTTAAAGGGCGAGAACCGCATAACATTGTAATTTTGTGAAAAATTCTATTTTTCGGAAACCGTCTCAGACAGAAATTTAAAAAAAAAATGTGTTATTGTGGTTTTTACCTAAACGGAATGAAATTTCTTTCCAAGAAAAACGTACACCAGCTACAGAGTGTATCCCTAAGTTGATGCTTTTCTATGAATAATAAAGATGAGCCTGTGTATAAAATGAGTTATTATTATGTTTATTATTCGAAGAGAAGTGAAAACGGTTAAAAATATTTTAACAGTAGACAAAATTTTGTGTAGGTTTTTACTTAACAAAAAAGTTATATTTTGAAAGCTGTCTTTTTAAATTTTGATTCCAAAAGCTAATTGACCTGTATTTCAGACAATATTAAGAAACATTTATACAACGAACCTAGCAGTACAATTGGATTTAGTAGAACTTTAAAAATGGCGAAGGAACCATACCCAACATTTTAATTATGGGCAATACTTCCTAATTTAAATTTAAAAAAATATTTATTTTTCTTAAGATAATAGTTTATATAAATTAGTTCTCACCAAATGACATATTGTATTGAATTTTACAGCCTGTTAAAATTAGATGCTGCGAATAGGCTATTCCGGTCATGTCAAAATTTAAGCAGATATTCGGTTTAACCTATTGTACAATTTATGAGGATTCATAAAGTTAAGCTCTGAGCTTTTTGATTTAGTTTTTCTATGAGATAATTGCAATTAAACGTGCATTTCGTTTGAATTCACCGACCACCCTCGGAAATACACGATGATTACCGATCCCTAGTAGTGGTGGCAACAGCGGACAGCTCTCAAACAGCTGATCGACCAAGTTGACGGTTGGCGACCCTGTTGTTTGACAACGAATAAAGGTAACTTTTTTGAGAGATGATTTGATCATTGAAACTTGAAGCCAAACATCCCTCATCTCGCTAGTCGGCAATGTAAAGAAAATTTTATCAGGAGTTACTGTTCTACTGCTGTTACAGCCCGGCACAGAACAATGTCGGCGTTGGAGTTTATACATTTTGAACAACTGTTTGATGTAACCTCAATAACCAAAGCAGGTGTCAACAAACGAGCGATTCTAAACGTTGACACAACAGAAGACAAAAATTTACTACGTGCACCCAAGATATAGCAACGTTGTCAAGTCGCTCACTTTGAGCGGTCTTTGTGACGTCACAAAGACCAATCCTAATTCAAACTTCAAACAACGATTTCTCTTAATTTAAAACAATGTTTAATATTTTACTTGTGAAGTAGCAAACAGTAGCACTCATACTTTGTAAAAAATGACAATTTCAAAAACACCGGAATACCCTATTGTTAATACAAAATGCTGATGAATTAAACAAAATATCATTAAAATGAAACAGTTTCGTCAAGATTTGTTTTTAAATTTCCACAATAATGCCTTCTTGGTACGCTACAGTGACTTCTGTACTTATGTAATTAAACATGTGTCGGCATTATAAAATAAAATCTTGTTTGTTCGTAATCAAACTATCAGTTTGATTGGAAAAAGCAATAAGCTAGTGTGCAAAATAAGGCGAACTAATAAAAAAAAATAGCTATCGCCCACCTACATGTAGCAAGTCCCTTAAAGAAGACGATTTTCACGTGTTGGAAAATGCTATGTGGGAATGCATCAATGTCCGATGGAATCGCTCGGCTGTTGCAGAGCAACTCTGACGGTCCGAAATCACACAAATATGGTACAAATTTATTCGGTATAGATGTCGGTATAGATGAAAAATATTCGGTGAACAAACTTAAAACGAAAAAGGAATCACTCGTGGCATCGTTTAGACTGCTTAGAGCCATCAATAACAAAAATTTTCAATTTGCTTGCCAAATATATTTGCCAAATATATGACAAAATCTAATTAAGATCATTATATTCACTGTAAATGTATAAACGACATGCTGTCAGAAAGTAATATTATAAGTATATAATACGGTGACATACAGGCGGGATGTAAATTTTAAATAAATCAAAAACTACAACCACAACCTGGATTTGGGTTTGATCTAAACTATATTAGTTATTTAAGTTACTCGGAACCTATTTAGTCAGATTTATTCAAAGTTTTACGGTTACAATATTGTACGAAATTTATTGAACTTTAGGGCAAAATGGGTTAACAAAATTTTGTGTAAATATTTTATTGTGGGGGGTATTTTAACTTCAGCCCGGCTAAGGACAATTTTCTTACTAGTTATATGAGATATTGACTATGACCTGCTACAAATGTGATATTTACAAACAATTGATTTTAGCGCCATCTGTACAAAATTAAACCAATAAAGAAGAAACTTTTTGTAGCACTGTGTCTTATAATCGTAATTTGCCCTTTTTACAATAATCCACCAAAATGGAGGAGGTGCCAGAAAAATATCTCTCTCAAAGGTTGAAATTTATTAAGTAGCAAAGGTTTACCAAATATTTTCAGCAAACCGTATCATAAACCTATAGGTATATCGATGTAGCGATATTTACGTTCCATGTCAGAGGAAACATTAAAACTGCATTTCTGCCAGCAAAATATTCAAGATAACGTATCGTACACCACAGTATCGAAATCGAAACTGATGGCAGGTACTGCATAAGCTGCACACCGACATGTTTATGCCCACATATATACTAGGATAAAATAAATGACGTACTGCACGGTGTGCGGTACATCATCGTGCAAAATTTATTACCCCAGTCAATTTTTATGCTCACATCGAAAATGCCGCATCCCTGTAGTAAAGCTCACACGTTATTCTCCAGCTTTTATGGGTTAATTTGTTGGCACTGCGACGTAGATCGTTCATTAAATCTAATATGTACTCCGATAATACTTCCTATACACAGATAGAACATTTTATTTTATTCAAATAAATATGCATTCACTCAAACAAATCTGGTGCTTCAATAGAGGCAAAGAAATATTTCTTTTCGGATGAAAATGTATTTGTTTGAAGTATTTGTTTGGTAGAAAGAACGTTTATTTGTGTCAAACAGTTTTAATTTTTTAGTTAAAATTTACAATTTCTATATTATAATAATCAACGAGATTTATTTAGTTCAACTGAGTAAAAGAATTATAATTTTCTAAATTAACGAAATTATTGGTTGAGTTAAAATGCTATATTTTAAGGTTGCGATAAATGGTTCTTTAATTAAGAGGAATCACTAGAGGTAGTACCGTACTACAAAACAACACTACATAAAACCAAACATCCTGAGCTTAATTGTGTGTTGATAATCACGTGTAATACATTAAATTATAGATAAAGGTGTATTACACCGGGTACGAATGCCACTTTTTTTCATTTGCGTTGTTGTTTTGTTTTTTACCCTTGCTAAAGAAGCCAATAATTGGTAATTTTTGTTATTTTTTTTCCAAATCCGAACCAAACATCAAAAAAGCAATATTACAACATTTTGTATTGAGCCTTCATGAACTTGTGTAAAAAAAATGACAACAAAATATGAATGTTGTAATGATTTAACCGTTGGTTTTTTGAACATGTGAATGAGACGAGAATAACATATTTTATAGTCGTACGGTGCAGCCATCTGTTGGATAAACACCACATCATTTTCTTCGACCAATCAAATTCAAATGGTACAGTCTGAAGCAGCAGCATGAATACGTAGCCAGGGGAATCACAAATATTGAGCAATTTCGGCCTAACAAAAATATTGATCGCATGTTGACACGGGAGGTGTAGCGGCGCCGCGCCCGGCAAACGAAAACCATACGAAAAATCAATTTTACCGTGCTAGTGCTACGTAGATAGCAACGACTCGCTTATAAATTAGGACAGCATGTTCTTGCGGAAGTGTATGTGATCAACATGAATTGTTGAATTTCGACCAAAATAGGCTAGAAACCGAATACGAGAAATAATTTTTTGCCGTCCTGATGGACTCTACGCAGACAGCAAAGAGCGAGTTATAAATTAGGAGCACACGTTCCCGCGAGGGTTTATAGTGCAGTCCCCGTACGACACACGGAACGTAGAATAATCAACAACCGCAATACCTACATACAATGTTACAACTACTAAATAATTAATAGGAGTTAAATAAATTATTACTAAGGACATACAAGTAATTTAATTTTTAATCAGTCATTTATTTTTCGTCATAGAATTTCAAATATATTGGTATTAAGATTTAGAAAATAATATTAATACCAAACACTTGTCGCTTGGCAATGCATTCAGGGCAATCGCAATCTATGTAGGATGGTTGGCTTTAGTTCTACTTGTTGTACAACAGATGTAGAACAGACGCTAGAAATATGGGCAAATTAAAAAATCAGCTGCCTTTATGTGGCCCGCGTTCTAAGAAAACTAATAACTTGCGAGAGTACCTGCGGTAAGTGTATATGTAGATATTATACGTGTAGTGTAATTCTTCGCTAATTAACTTCGCTAGTTAATTTGGGCAATACTCTCTTATAGGCGTAAGCGTGCCGGATTACCATATATGGCAAAAAACTTTTATAAAGGTGTAAAATATTATAACATGTATCTATATAATATATAATAAATGACTTATACATATACATAAAGCTGCCTGTTTTATCGAAATAGCTATTTTTTCTCATACCTACAATTGAAATTGAAGTACGTATACTACCAAGTCTATACATAGCAATAATAATTTTGAGTAAAATTTCAAAATGCAGTACCCAACTGTATCTAGAATTAAAATAGCAATATTATATTTACTAACACCTACTTGCGTCAGCCGATAAAAATTTGAATTTTTATATGAGGTGTGTTTTACCTGAAAGTATCGATCTCTGCTAAGTACGAACGAGACATTCGAGATTATTGATGCACAAAGAAAACGTTAAATGGATTTAAATAAGTATCTGAGTACGAATGCTTTCACGGCCAGAGTCATTTAAATTTAGATGATAAATAGTTAGCGGTTTATGCCGTGAAAAGCATTTCAGAACATGCGATAGTCACATACACAAAATTATTAGGAAACGGTTCGGCGCCAGTCGACACCGCACGGCCCCTTTGATCTTCCCCGCCAAAGAACGATACCGCAGTTCCCATCATCTAATCAGTGCGTTGCTTGCATTTTCTGCGGAGTGTACAGTGGGCGCGGCTCGTTCCCTCCTCTCGCGCCTCAGTTTCGTCGAACTTTTGAGGCCGGTGACTAACATTTACTCTTAAATAAATTATTAGTTTGTTGAATGAATTAATGTGGACCTATTATTGTTCTAAACAATTTTTCGGAGGGTACAGTAGAGCAAAACCTCCACCGGTGGTTGGTTTTCCCAGACCTACATATAATCAAGGTAAGGGTAGCAAAGTGTACGCTGATTCGGAGTCGGAACTTAAACCTGCATGCACTGTGCTCTATACTGCCGTTCACACGACCCTTTTAGCAATTTCGCCAGACGCATGACGCCAACTGACCGGTAGGCTTTTACCAGGATACTATTTATATTCAAGATACGAATATATTTGTTTGAATCAAACTTAGATGTCTTTGGTGTAAAGAAACGTTTTTTTACACGTAAAAATGTAACAAAAATTCCTTAATTTGTCTACATTTAGGGCATTTACCTTAAAAAGGTTCTATATTAACCCTTAAAAATGGAACAACGTACACTTTTTTTTATATATTTCAAACAAAGTGACTTACTATGGACGCTTTTACAACATGCTCTCAACGAAAATCGTTCGCGGAATGAGTATATGTCGGCAGGTATATCCCATCGGCCTATAAACTCAATTTAGTAATTGCTCGATAAACCGATTAGTCAGTCAGTCAGTCACTCGTTCGCTGTATTCACCGATTAAAATCTGTTCCACGGCTGCCAACGGTATTTGCGCCCTGTGTTCAAACAAGCGTATAACTTTACATAACGCAAATGTAGCCGGTCGTATAACGTGTAAGTATGTAGTTGTGCGAAGTACAGATTTTGTTTGCTAATGTCGATAAGTGTGCATTAGGGTAGACGTTATTTTTTACGATCGAATTTGTTATGTTGTTGGATACGAACTTTTTAACTAAATTATTTTGAATTTTTAGTTACTTCCAGCGAAATCGGAAGTTGTGTTAATGTTCTTATTTCAAATGGAACACCCTGTATTTTATAGCATTTTTTAAATCTTTGTTAAATGTTAGATCAATTGTATGTTACATACCATATACCTAACTAGTATAATTTTTGAGATATTGAATTTTTTTTCAATAAAAAATGAATTTTCACTTTCAATTAGAAATAAATTATTTGCCACAGCATTGGAAAAAGTTGTTTTTCGAGAAGTTATACAGGGTGATCTAATTATAAGATCATAGTTGAACACGAGAAAAGTAGAAAAAATTTTACACAAAGTTAATCTAAAATTTTCCATAAAATTCCAATATGCATTCATATGATAGGGTTGCCATTTGAAAAATCGACTTTTAGTACTTTTAACGAGTTTAACTTTGATCTAACTTTTGATAATTTGAACAGCCTGTATAACTCTTCAAAAAACTCTACCGATGTGTCGATAATATGTTACCTTCACAACAACTTTGCCGGACAACTTTTTTCCAACGGTCATTAGTGTAGGAAAATTAGCTTTTTTAGAAGAAAAAATTTATAAAGTTTTGAAATTTTGGTTATGAACTCTCAGTACGAACCCAAATACAGATCCGAAGAGTTCCCACCTCTCCGGTGGGAGCTTCACCCCGTTTTGCTCAAAAAACTACCCCTAATCGTGACCTCGCGGTCTTTTTCGGCGTTTTGCTCGTAAACCGCAATTTTTACGAAAAAATGTTAGAGGACTTTTTATATTCTCCATTAAATTCTCTATAAAAATGTCCCTTACTATTTTTTGCGTATCTCCCACCCAACGCTCGTAAATGACCTTGGAATATAGTCAGGAGAGGTGGGAACTCTTCGGATCTGTATTTGGGTTCCTACTGAGAGTTCATAACCAAAATTTCAAAACTTTATAAATTTTCTCTTCTATTCCTTGTTTTTCGACCTATTTTGCTTACACTACATAGCACATAATTTATCTAGATAATTGAGTCATCTTGCATCAGTCATTTTTTATTAGAAACATTGGATATGCCAAAAATGACAGATGTTTGGTATATGTAGGGTATGTAAACATACAATTGACCGAAGATTAGACGAAGGTTTCATAAAAATATGAAATTTGACACATTTCCGTTGTAACCGGAAGTAACCAAAAGTCCAGGTCGGTCGTCGCCCGGCCTGTGTGTAAAATATTTTCGCGGCTAGGGTTGAAAGTTATTAACTAAACGCCTAGCAGGCAATTAGCATCTTTCGTGTCCCCACAAAGATGCAAAAATGACATTTTCGTATACTGAAGGATGAAAAAAAATACTAGATAAGTGATGACTATTCCGATTATTATCGGCTATTCTCACCAATGTCAGTTTTATTAGATATTGCGATATTGCCCTTTCCTAACAGTCGCCATAGAGCCACAAGATGACAAGATACGGTATCTAAATTTTGCGCTGTAGTCCAAAATAAGTATTGTTGTATGCACTTTTATTTGATCGTACTTATTAGATTCCATTACTTCGCAATTTTTGGCACTGCTGAGCAGTTTATCTTAATTATACTGGGTGTTAAACTAATAAGTGTAGAATATATAGATAAGGTATAATAGTCGTCTTTTGATAGTAGACCAACTTTTGATAACGAACTCATGTCTAGATAGACGCCGGGAACTGCAGAGAGCCGGAATATTGTACCAACTTTAGAAATTGCTTTAATAAAGTAGGTTGTATGAAGCATCATAGAATAACTATTTTAAAATCAAATAATTTAAAGGGATTTAAAGATAACCCATTATTTCCCTAAAATTGGTAGCAAAATTACAAAACTTCGATTAATGAAAAGAGAGTTTCAAAAGCGTTAAATAATAAAAAATTTCAGACAAAAGTTATTTGGTATTAAAAGGGCCATCCTATGATACATGACAATAGATGCTCTATGCTGTTTGTAACATTGGTACCATTTTCTGACTCTCTCAAGCGTTGATACATTTCCGTACATGAGTTCGTTCAAAAGTTAGTAGTTGAATTATTCCGTCGTCGATTATCCTTTACACAGAATTTTCAAATTAATCCACTTTTCTCTACATTTAATCATTATTTCTCGTTAACGGGGTAAATTTGAAAATAATATTGTTGCCTTTTTATTGTTTATCAATTTGTTATTAAGATCAGATGCTCGATGACCACGAGGTAGAAATTATTATAGGAAATTAACAACAATTTCTCCTAGCGTATTAAAAAGTAATAAAAAGGCTACAATATTGGTTGAAAATCATACAAAATCTTAAATTCTAGAATAAGAGTTCAATGATTCAGAAACAATATATTTACAAACAATTATTAATTAAAATATTAATCCCACATTAATAAACGATAGAAAGACGGCAAAATGACTTGAAATTCAATGAATATCAATATATAATAAGTAAGTATTGTCGAGCATACAAGGATCACGACCATGGATGGCTATATAACACAAAAATGTGAACAAAAACATTTCACTACCTTAAAGCGATAGAGATTTTTCTGTAGAGTGTTTGCAAGATAACATGACGAAAATGCTGCAAAACAGTTAATGGCATAGTCCTTAATATTACGTCACCATTTAATACTAAAAAAAATTCCCCCTCCCCCCCTGGAACATTTTCCAACGGCGCCGATGACCAAAACCTGAAAATATTTTCCTTAAAAAAATCGTATCCAACAACATAAGTCCACAAACTTTCAATCCCTGATTTTATTTGAAAATTTATTTGAAAATAGTATAAAATAGCAGTTATGTAATTTATAAAGGAGTTCTACTACTAAACTATTTCTGTTTAATATTTCCTTACTAATATGTATTATATTGTACTTATTATATCTATAAACTTCCAAAGTAAGTAGTGTATTTGTACGTATTACAGTGGAGCTTTCCTTCTTATTTATTATTTTCTCTTTTTATAGTAGATATTTCACGTTATTTTACGATTTCTCAACAATATCGAACGCAAGCAATAAGTTCTACTACCCAGGTAAATCTCTAATGTCAGTCAATGACTAGTACATCGCTCATGTTGAATTTTCCATTTACCGTCTTGTATACACTCGATTAAAAATATATGGACAAATAACAAACGAACATGCAAGATATAAGGGACTCACCAGTTGATTGCCAGCACTCGGGTCCAACATCCAGTCATAGGGGCACTAGTTACACAAAAACACAAAAAACCAACGAAAACATCACAAATCCACGCACAACAATTCATTTGACAGAATCGCGCCGCGACATCAAGCGGCAAAACCGAGGCAAATCTAGAAAATAAACCGCAATAAACCGCCTACTTGAGAATTTGAGAAGCCCCGCAGAGGTTAGTTTACAAAATATTAAGCGAACAACCTCAATTTATACCGTACAACTTCACAAATCCCCGCTTACAACAATCGCACGAATACTTACATAATATTCTAGCAGTATCCCCGTTCCCTATCAAACACAACCGAAATGACAGAACAAACTCACAACACGACTGACAGTTCTAGAGATATCGTTGCACAACGCCCCCCCAGCGGCGATCCTGACAATTAGCGTTGACGGACAAGTTCTCTCCTTGTATTGTTTGCTTGCGTTTATAATCGTATTAGGAATATCGCGTGTGATAAACCGAATCGGGATATCAAAAGGGGGGTCCTTACGGACTTACCCGTAGCTTACGCGGTTTAACGGCAGAATTACTAAAGAGATTTTCTCGCGGAAAGCTAGACCGAAAACGCAAGACTACCGGCAAATTTTGACAGGCGATCGTACTGATTCGGCGCATGCGCTGCGCGCTGAGCGGTCTAATTGAGAGTTACCGATGGCAATTCGGCGGTAGAGGGGTACTTTCAAATCTACGAATTGTATATACAACCAGATAAACATTTGTATAAGTATGAAATGCATCAAAAATGCTCTGAATGTCGTTCGTAATAAACAAATTAATATTAACACGGCAAATTTCTATTGTTATACCCAGGGCTGTAGAGTCGGAGTCGTGGAGTCGGAGTCGGAGTACAGACAAATTTCAGAGGAGTCGGAGTCGGAAAAAATGTACCGACTCCGACTCCGGGTCCATGTTTAAATAATGTAGAAAAAGACATGCGAGATGGCCGTTGCCTCAATAGATAGTAAACGATTAACTAAACATATTGTTAGGTCTTTTGAAAAGTAAATATAATTTAACTACAAAACACACAGGTCGGTGGTGAGTGATGATTAGCAAAATGATTATTGTGAGTCGCTTGCCGCGTCGCATATATAGTTTATGTATTTCCAATTTCCAACAACCAACTTCAATATGCTAATTATGATTGCTCGATCATCTACAAATAAAAGAATCGGACTTCGATGCATACTTATAGACGAATTAGAACTTTCCAAAGTGAAGCGTCAACGTGTGGTTTTCCTTTTTGATATTCCCTTGCAATTTTAAAAAGAAAAAATAGTTTCCTACAGCTTTTGTACTAGAAGAACAAACGTGATGGTATCACAGTCGTATTATCAACTCTCAACATTTTTTTTTATTTTTATTTGTCCCAATATCTGAATGTTTGTAAAAGATAATGCTTTATTAATAAAACTTTGCAATTTTAGCTTTAATGTTTGATAACTTTAAACGTTTAACCGAAATTGATTTTTTTTTTCAGCACATGAACAAATTTATCAAAAGTATCACCCTTGATTATACAATATTATGGTATAATCAAGGGTATCACATCTCTTTGTATTTAACAAAATATGTAGAGATTTTAAATTGTTACTGATTCTGTCGAGTGTAGGTTACGGATTTTAAGATTATTGGTGGCTATGTCGTAGTCTTCTTGCGATCAACTAAAAAACACCGATATTCGCAGATTTCGTCACCTACTCTTGACAGAATTGAGCCAGATATATTTTTTATTATTAGCAAAGGCACAAACTTCACTCTAACGTAATTTTTAATGCATAAACTTAAACATGCATATAATATATGTATAATAGCCGATTAAAAATTATAACTGCATTTCCGATTTAAACTCTACCTTAAGTTGCATGTAGGAATATCCAGGTATGCAAGTCATACTCGTTGCAGCCAGAATTGTGACGTCATTGCCACTAACAGAAGTAAGAGTTGAGATTATTCTCAACTTATTTTGCATTGTGTTGTATTCATTGAAATAAATTTTATTTTGTACTATACAGTGGTTTTGTTGTACTATACTTTTGTTATTATTAAAGATAGAACATCGGTTCAAGTGACAAACTAGTTCAGAATTATGTGGTCTCTAATGAAAAAACAGTTGAAGTTCTAATGATTTCAGAGATATTTTGAAAATATAAAAAAGCGTCCTTTTTAAATATGGCCATAATTTTGTGGTCCGATCAACAGGCCTTTTTAATTTTATTTCCAATTAGATTATGTCAGATTTAATTTTTTTTGCCATTAAATTCGCTGGAAACAAATAAAATTTTGCCGGAGTCTGAGTCGGACTACCAAAATTATCTGGAGTGGGAGTCGGAGTCGACAGATTTTTTACCGACTCCACAGCCCTGGTTATACCTCAAAGTGGTAATATTTGTATTCAAAGTCAGACTAAACAAGGGAAACAGACTACCCAGTACCCAGTTAAGACACAAACTATAAACCGTTCTAAAATACACACTACAAGGTGGCGGAATATCCATAATTCTGCAGGCTTGACTTCCTAAACTAGCCGGTTTATTTAAATATTTATAAGGGGAAGAATAGTTCGCATCTAGGTGAAGTAATAACCGTAACTCAGTGGGGGTAATACGCGGGGGGAAACGCTAGACGGCGCCGTTCTCGCCTTATTTTCATCAAGAACGTAACTTTTTGCCTCGGCAACAGAATTAAAATCTCTAGGGAGGCGATGCGAGCTCCCTCTACATTCGCTTTCGGCGTCTGAATACAAACTCACTTAACGAATCGCGAATGGGAAGGAAGAAGGAAACTTGAAGTAGTTTTTTCGATGGACCCTTTAAGGCTCATTGACACTTTTCTCGAGCGCTGAAGTCGCTAGGTTAGGGCTCGAGTCTTTGTCGTTTTCCACTTCATGAACACTGTTAACTACTGCTGGTGTACACGTCAATAGCAAACAAAAGATTCTAGCTTATGCAATACGTAGAAGATTCTGTCATATTTCTTCTACCGCGGAGAAGTTAGCCATAGAAAATATGCATATTTTTTATCGACTTTTTTAATCAAACATACAAAACGATAGATCTGTTCAAGTAAATGAGAAAATTGTGCGAAATTCGCCAAGTGAATGATATAAATCTTTATAACTTCTACAAATAATGTAGTATAACTTTTTTTGATACGTCAAACTGTGGATAATGTCAAAAATTAAAAAAAAAAAAACGCTGACTATACAGGTGTCTCAACAGTGCGATTTCAGATTGTGCTTCTGTCAATGAAAATATTTTAAAACTGATTTCACTCATATACAGGGTGTGTATAAATTGGCGGAAAAGCTATACGTGGCGATGTTCTTCGTAAAATTCTGAGTAAACAATCTTTATACTAAAATGTTGTAGCGTTATTATTGTGCCCTCAGGAGCCATTTGAAAAAAACATAGATTTGGCAACGCTGAATCCAACAGGTGTTCGTGTTACTATGCACTGTAAACATTGGGTCCGTATACCATATACATATCGGCATACTCATTAAACGTATATTCCATGTTGAACGAACGAAAAGATAACGTAAAATACAATAACTAATAAACTAATTAACTAATGAACTGTAGGAATAATCACGGTAGAACGGTAGAACTGACGAAATTAGCACAAACAAGTCAAATTACTTAATTTGATTATACAACTGTCAAAAGTGACAAATGCCAAAATTAAGTTACCCATGTTCTACAGTGTTGCCGAATGTATTTTTATGACAAAATTAACGAAATACCGAAATTAAAAACAAACTTTTTAGGCAGAAAGATAACATTTAGGAAAAGAAAAATTTTCAATATTGTTCTTTATTCTAAACTGCAGCTTCTCCATCAATAGATTTCAAATAATAACACCATTCAAGAGATCGGATATCATGACTTTGGAGACCTCGTGAAGACTCAAGAAGCACGGTACAACATTTTAGATTATAGATTGTCGACTCAGAATTTTGCGAAGAACACCGCCACGTGTAGCTTTTGCGCCAATTTATACACACCCTGTATACAGAACGCCGAGGCGCAGATTTTAAAATTATTAGTGCGTTACAGGCTGTTCCATAATACAAACCTAAACTTATTTTTTTTTTAAATGGAACACCCTATATTGCGGCACAGTTTTGAATTCCTCGCAAAATTTTACGACAATGAAAAATAACATTACCTGCCCTAAACTTTATACATTTTGTTTTATTGGCATTTTTATGGAAAATCAGCAGTAAGAAAAATTGTATAACTCAATACCTGTTCTTAATTTTATTGCACACGCTGACATTGTAATTAAGTAAGATGCATTCTATTAGAGTTTAGAGTGATTACCTATCATATCCAAATTGTGTACAGGATGGTCATAATCTGCAACAAAAATAGCAAATGGTTTTTCGTAAGAAAGTTATTTTTTAAATGAAACACCATGTATCTAATTAATTTTTTGAATAGGGTATTTGACTGTATTAAAAATATGGTTTGTATTATAGTCATCCTAATAAATTACAGTTTAAGAAAACTATTTGTTATTACTTTTCAAAAAAAAATGCTTTATTTCTATTAGAAACCAAAATTAAAATTGAATTTTATTCATGTCCTATCACGTGATTGAAAACGCTCTGTAATTGGCTCAGTCTCCAGTGACGCCATTCGTTAATACGCTTAGAGCGCGTTCGGTTTGTCAGGGTAGGGTATGGGGAGAGCAATGCTCAGATAACCTGGGTCGGCTGTCTCTCTCTTATACGCAGATAAACGCCGTATGACGTTAGTCAGCCTATTATGCAGCCCGTCACTCTCACCGTGCAATACCGGGTTATCCTAACGCTCTTATGCTTCTCCCGTTTGAATTTAATAGCACTAAAGTGCCATGTAAGCATAACTTTGTAGGTTAGGATAGCCCTAACCTTAAGCTGTCAGATCAGATAATACCTGGTTCGAAAATATGATAGATAACTTATTCTAGTCAGTTTTACTTATGTCGAAGTAATCTTCACAACAAAAACACTTGTATTGGCCGCTATTTATTTCATTTGGATTTCTACGAGCCAACCACTTTCTTCGCAGTTTCAAATCTTGCGGAACAGCTACAAATAGTCTATCCGGAGTTTTTCTTGACGTATCTCTGCATTGTGGATTTATACACCATTTATAACCCATTTTTATGTAGAAATTGTGAAAACAACACATCATACAACACAATTACCAAACGGCGACGATGCCGATGCTGACAGACCATATGGGCCGATTAGACATCTACTATCGGGTGACGTCACACAACAGAAAGTATCGTTTTGGCGGGACTGTTTGTGATACAATTTTTAACGCTGATTTTTATGAAATATTGAGGAAATAATTACGAAAAATAATGCATTGACAATGTAGAGTGAAGGAATAAACACACTAAGATGGTTTTCCAATAATAGTCAAATACCCTATTCTACGCAACGTTCTGCACAAAAAAGTACTAGCACACACCAGTGCTAAAATAAACAATTGCAGAGATAACTAGTCTTCTTCATAAAAAAAATCGATTTATCTATCAATAAGTGTTTCCACACGTACATTAACCATTAAACCAGCTAAGTATTTACCTAATTTACTGTTTTCACGCATGATTTCATTATTTTTTATAAATCAAAACATTTTATCACATGTGCATTTCAATATTATATTTTGAAATAAAATTTTTCTTATACCCTGTAGGCTATGAAAAACTGTGCTAAACGTTAAGTTATTAAGGTATAAAGCTGATATAAAGTTATTGTTAAAGAGCTGCTGTTGTTTTAAGTTTTATTTTAAGACAATTTTATCACAGTTTTTAAAATGTTTAATATCGAAAATTAAGTACAAAAAAAGCTTTTTTCTGTTAAACTTTCTCGACACTGTTTTATTTGTTTCAGTGTTTTCTACCTGCGTAACTAATAAATCCGGTCTAGGGTGACCCATATTTTTTAACTCTGTTTTAACGTCATGCAAAAGAGCATTATTTTTGATCAGGTCGATAATGTTATTTACTGAATTCATTATTGAAACCCTTGGAACGTCAAAAAGCAACGGGTAATAAACACACGCAAGTCACTTCACACTGCTAAGCGCTAAGCGGGGCAAACTAGAGAATGTCCCGCTGGCAGGTAAAATCGATATCAGCTGGCAGGCTAAAATCGATATCTATCCCTACCACCCAGCCGCCGTCTGAGTCGACTCCGCTATAGGCGTTGCGGGGCAAGGGCGAGATGCCCCGGCTCGCAACTTTCGAAGTTGACGCTGGCTCTAACGAGGTATTAGCTATTGTTACTTCTAAAAACATACGTTTGCTTACTTAAAAACATAGAAAACTTACTATTTGTTATCAAACTTATAAGGAAACCATACAAATTAGATATAATTAATGTATCTATTACAAGAAATTTATCATGGGGGGCAGTGCCCCACTGCCCTCCCTGCAGCAGCCGCCACTGATTAGCACTAGTGTGTGCTAGTACTTTTTTGTGCAGAACGCATTTTTGTTGCATTCGCCAAGAACCCACACCATGTCAATTAGTTCCTCCTGTGAAAACTTTGCCATGTTTCCAAAAATTATACAACACTAACCTTTCATAGCTTACAGGATATAAGTAAAATTTTATTTCAAATTATAATATTAAAATGCACATGTGATCAAACGTTTTGATTTATTAAAAAAAAAAGATGAAATCATGCGAGAAAACAGTAATGTAGGTAAATACTTAGCTAGGTTAATGGTTAATGTAGGTGTAGAAGCACTTGATTGATAGATAATTCGATTTATCTTTATGAAGAAGACTATTTATCTCTGCAATTGTTTATTTTCGCACTGGTGTATGCTGGTACTTTTTTATGCAGAACGATGCGTAGAATTCGAAAAATTAATTAGATACATGGTGTTCCATTTAAAAAACTTACCTTTCTTACTGTTATATTTTCACGCAGATTATGACCACTCTGTACACTATTTGGATATGGTAGGTAATCACGCTAATAGAACGCAATAAAATTAAAAACGGGTATTGAGATATACAATTTTTCTTGAATTGCTGTTTTTCCATAAAAATGCCAATAAATCAAAAAGTATGAAGTTTAGGGTAGGTAATGTTATTTTTCATTGTCGTAAAATTTTGCGAGGAATTCAAAACTGTACCGAAATATAGGTTGTTCCATTTAAAAAATTAGTTTGGGTTCATACTACCTTATGGAAAACCCTGTAAGTATACGCGCCAATAATAGGGTATTCCGGTCATGTCAAAATTTAAGCAGATATTCGGTTTAACCTATTGTACAATTTATGAGGATTCATAAAGTTAAGCTACGAGCTTTTTTATTTAGTTTTTCTATGAGATAATTGCAATTAAAAGTGCATTTCGTTTGAATTCACCGACCACCCTCGGAAATACACGATAATTACCGATCCCTAGTAGCGGTGGCAACAGCGGACAGCTCTCGAGCAGCTGATCGGCCAAGTTGACGGTTGGCGACCCTGTTGTTTGACAACGAATAAAGGTAACTTTTTTGAGAGATGATTTGATCATTGAAACGAAGCCAAACATCTCTCATCTCGCTAGTCGGCAATGTAAAGAAAATCTTATCAGGAGTTACTGTTCTACTGCTGTTACAGCCCGGCACAGAACAATGTCGGCGTTGGAGTTTATACATTTTGAACAAGTGTTTGATATAACCTCAATAACCAAAGCAGGTGTCAACAAACGAGCGATTCTAAACGTTGAGACAACAGAAGACAAAAATTTACTACGTGCACACTAGATATAGCAACGTTGTCAAGTCGCTCACTTTGAGCGGTCTTTGTGACGTCACAAAGACCAATCTTAATTCAAACTTCAAACACCGATTTCTCTTAATTTAAAACAATGTTTGATATTTTACTTGTGAAGTAGCAAACAGTAGCACCCATACTTTGTAAAAAATGACAATTTCAAAAACACCGGAATACCCTATTGTAAAATGAGCGCCTCAACGTTCTGGATATGAATGCAATCAATTTTAAAATATATTCATTAACAGAGGCACAATCTTCTGAGATCGCACTGTTGAGACAGCCTGTATAGTGAGCTAAGTACCACAATTGCTTTATCTACCAGAAAAGATTTTCGAATATTAGATTCTTAAAAGGATTGCTCAATCGATGTTTTTAGGTTTTTGACAATGAACGCATTTCACGTCATCATCCCTGGGTTACCGCACTACAAACATATCAAGCTTCAAATGTCAAATGTTTTTTCAAGGTCTGCTTTTGACGTTTCAGATAATGACAATCACAACGTGTATTATCGCGCTTTGATTGGTCTGTTTGAAATTCCCGTACTTTTACGTGTCAAGTGTGTCTGCTTTTGACGTTTCAAACAAACAACTACAACATTGATTATTGCGCCACTGTTGATTTGTTTGAAATCTCCGCGTTTTTACGTGTGACAGTTTAAACAAATCTGGGTAAATCTGGACAATTTGACAATGAACGCTTGTGACGTCATAGCGCTGTTAACATTGAAAGATAGGGATTGAGTAATCCTTGTAAGAATCTAGTATTCTTGCTATTATCTGACTGCAAATTTCTAATTTCTGCGATGGACATAAACACGTAAATAGTTAATAAATTCGTTAATGTTTTATTTCACCATACAATTTAATATATAACACTAGATTGAACATCCATTTAGGACAATCATTACGCCGCCATGAGTGCCAACTTTTTCTCGCTAACATTCTGCAACGCCCGAGCAGCCTGCTCCTCTCTGTCTTTCAAATCGAGCAAAGACCGCTCAAACAACTTCAGCTCCATTCTGGTCAGCATGGGAATTCCATAATTATGCAGCACTCCACCATGTCCCACCAAAATAGTCGAGGTTATATGCCTAAAAACGAATCACATTATAACATAACCTCCAAAACGACACTGACGTTGGGATTTTCGTACTTGCTGGTTGGCAGAATGTTACTCCTTATGAACCCGGCCATGTTGGTTTTGGTGTCGCCTAGCAACCCAAGCGCCACGCTCGTAACACTTCTGTTGATAGCGTAAGCCTGCGTGAGTCCTGAACATTCCAAAGTGAACTTCTTTCTTTCGTATAAGACCGGTTCGCACTCTGGGATTCCTCTAAACTTCTTTGTGAGTTTCTCGGCGTCCTGCTGAGTAACCCCGATCGGAGTCGCCCTTGAGAATAATGGTACGATGCAGTCGACATCAGGGCCGCCAATCACAGGAACGTTAACACCGCCTGGATCCAAGTTATTGTGTTCAGCGAGTAGGGTATTCAATCTAACCTAAAAGTTAAGTTGAAAACAAGTAATGGTGAATAGATTTTTGGGGTTTTTGAAAAGTTATTACTTGATGTGCAGCTACTGAGCCTATAATTCTTCCTGGGTGGTACCAGTGGGTCCTTTTGAAGACTTCAGCCACCAATGGGACCGTGTAAGACACCGGATTCACACAGACCAACATGACAGCTTTTGGGGAGTACATCGTGCAGATTCTGGTCAATTTGATCACTCTTTCGTATTCCTGGTTGAACCTTTCCAGAGGCGAGTATTCTTTCGTCGGATTCTTGTCCAAACCGAGCATGATGACCACTTCTGCCCTCTGTTGAACAAACAAAAATGGAGATTTTAAAATAATAACAATTAGAACTTAGAATACGAAATTTTGCTTTACAATATACAGTGCTTCCCAAAAGTAACGGATAAATTCAATAAAACCTTAAATAAAAATATTTCAGAAAAATGCTCTGACGCGTCGATTTTTATTTTTAAATTACTATCCTGACATACACTTTTCAGCCCCCCACCCCTTCGCCCCTAAGGGGTGGCAACCCCAACTTTAAAAATTCAAATAGCAAAGTACCCCTTGCGATACCTCAATTGATAGATTTTTTTATTCTGAATACAACGAAAAAAAGATTATCAAAATCAATTGATAAATAACCGCGATATTTACCAAAATGTATTCAAAGAAGAACGTCAATATTCGAGTAAGCGCTGTTGAAGCGGGCATAGCAATATCGTTCAAACAATTGCAACTTGTTTTTACTTATGTCAAACACAATTCACATTTTTCGTCATTGAAGAAATAGTAGCAAAATGAGATTTACAGAAACCGAAAGAATCGAAGTTTTAATGATTGGGTTTGGAGATGAAACGCACCCGGACCGTCCGCCAATATCGGAATCTACAGTAAGTCGAATCGAAAACAAATTTCGCGATCTCGGTCATGTACGGGATAAGCCTAAGGCAGGACGTCCATTGGCCTTAATTGAAAACCGACAATTGGATGCTATTTTAATGGTGCAAGAAAATCATTCAACCCTTGCGGAGGTCGCTTCACAAGTTAGTGCGTCAAAAAGCAGTGTCCAGATTATTTCGAAAACACAAATTTCACCCGTATGAAGTGCACTTGGTACAAAAATTGTCCGATGATGACTTTGATCGACGAGTGCAGTTTTGTGAGACAATGATGAATGGCCAGCAAGATCGCCAGATTTAACCCCACTAGATTATTTTCTTTGGGGCTATTTAAAAAGTAAAGTTTATTTTAATAGACCTGTAAATATTGAGGCGTTAAAGGAAAGAATTCCTGCAGTAATTCACTTAATGACTCCAGGAATGTTCGAAAACTCGAAATAAAATGTTAGAAAATGTTCAACAAGCGTTTGGGGATAGATTAGGGCATTGTCTCGTCGTTAACGCGCAGCACTTTGACAATTAATTAAGGATTAGTTAATTAAATTTTGTTATTCCTCAATTTCGTGTATAAATAAATTTTGATAAATATCGCCGTTATTTCTCAACCGATTTCGATAATTTTTTTTTCTTTGTATTCAGATTAAAAAAGTCTATCAATTGAGGTATCGCAAGGGGTACTTTGCTATTTGAATTTTTAAAGTTGTGGTTACCACCCCTTAGGGGTGAAGGGGTGGGGGGCTGAAAAGTGTATATTAGGATAGTAAGTTAAAAGTAAAAATCGACGTGTCGGAGCATTTTTCTCAAATAATTTTATTTAAGATTTTATAGAATTTATCCGTTACCTTTGGGAAGCACTGTATACAGAAGAACCGTTTCATTTGGATTGACACAAAGATAAAATCAAAATAACATAATTTCTTTACCCTGACTGCTTTTTCTACGTCATTCTCGTGAAAGCCAGTGACCATCGTCCTCGTGTCTATGCATTCCAAGTCTGCAGCCACAGCATTAGCTTTTTCCCCAAGCAGAAAGAGATGCGACACCAGCGGGTTTTGTTTCAACAGAAAGGACAGATATTCACCAGCCGGTATATCAGTGCCCAAAATGGCGACCCTTATAGCTTTCTGTTGGAATTTTTCAATCGCCACAAGCTTGGTCATTTCCGCTGTCGGCTGATCTACAAAAAAAAAACGAGATCGACCGATAAAAATGATCAATTTTGATCTGCAAAATAGATAAATTAAACACATAGAGCTTGTTATATTTACACGTAAGAATTTGTTAGCTTCATAATCAGTGGCCGGACAAAAATGTAGGTCTCGCAGTGCTAGAAGTCGCCGAGCTATGAGAGTGCGTAGCGGGCACGCATGAGTCAATGACGATTTATGCGGTTCGATTGGATTGATATCCATAGGCGCGAAGCGCCTGGCGGTCAGTAGTAAACCGAGTGAATTTAATATTAAATGTTTGTCGTAACTATATGCAACACGTGCCCACTGAAATATTTTACTCATTTCTTGGATATGCATTGAACGATTGTATTACTGAATATTTTTCTAAATTATCTTCAGTAAAATTATTTCGCTTATATGTTAAAATGTCTTTAAACCTTGAAAATGATCTATCTACATCGCAGCTAGTCACAGGCGCAAAAGAATAAACCAACACCAAATTGGAATATTTTTGAGAAATTCCTTCATCCGTAAATGAATTCGTAGAGATTTGTTTTAAAATATCAAAATCCGGATTTCTATGTACTACCGCATCAATTTTTTTTGTATTTTTTTACTGATTGGTGCTTCAATGCTTCGTAACCTTTCGTACAGAGATTCAATCCTTTGAAAACTGCTTGCAAGTTCAACATTTTGTTGTTCTAGAAACTTCATGGTTGGCAATACTTGCGCAAAATTTGTATCAATAAATTTTAATTGTTCATGCAAATCTTGTAATGATAGTACTTTTTTGCAGTCTTTAATACTAACTGCTTCATCAGGCAAATTTAAGACGAAGGATTTGATAATATCAAAGTTTCTTGCATAAAAAATTGCCGCTTCTAACCATGTTCCCCATCTCGTAATAACTGGTTGTGGTGGCAAAGATTAGGGCACTTTTCCTTGTAAAGAGACAACCTGGAAGGAGCTTTCAATATTTTTTTTTGCATGTGCTTATTAGCGTATTCACGTCTGGAAATTCTTCCCGAATAAATTCACAAATTCTATGAATAGCGTATGCAAAACATGTCAAATGAAGAATATTTGAAAAATGTTGTTTAAGTAATTTTCCAACTTTTAACATAATCGCAGCAGCGTCAGAAACAAACAGTAATACTTTGGTAGCGTCTGTGATTCCTACTTTGTTTATGGCGTCATTTACTATTGTACATATCTCTTCAGCTTTGACGGTACAGCGAAACTGAGTAGATATTAAATAGGGTTTATATAAGTCTTGCGGGTCCAACAATCCGACAACGACGTTGACCACACATCTACCCTTCATATCCGTAGTTGCATCTGCAGAAACCCAAATATATTTATCGGATAGTTTTGACTTTATTTTAGAAATTGTTTAGTCATATTGCCCTTGTACGTAATATTTTCTAATTGTGGATTCATCGGGTAAGTCTCGTCCAGTATACTTCTTGATAATTTTTTTAAAAACGGTATTATTAATTTTTGTGAAAGGTATATTAGCAGAAATAAATGTTTCACATAAATAATGAAAAAAGTTTTTAGTTGACGTTCCTGATACATTTTCCATGTGTTTTTTTGTTTTTACATGAGCCCGAAGACATTGTTTACTACGAATAATTAAATTTTGTGAGCAAAAATTGCAAACCACTTCCCCTTTCTTAACGAACGTGAAAGTATTGCCAAACTCAGCTAGCAAACGATTCATTGCAGGATTTTCAAACTAAGTACAACCAATCAAATAAAAAAATAATTCAACTCTAAGTATAAAACAGAAGAACAAATTCGAAATGGAAAATAAAAACAGATAGTCACACAAAATTTCAAGAAACAACACAATTGAAAGAAACTGCTCATATTATCTATCGACGAAGCGGAAATTTAAACAAGGCAAGCGACTGTACTCGATCAACGCCAAAGCAGGTGTAGTGGTATGTACACCATGAGCCGAAGCCAGACCGGCTAGCCGCGTCCCCACCAGCTCGTGTCACATGCACGACACTGGAAAATATACATTTTTGTCCGGCCACTGTTCATAATACAAGAACGATAAGACTTTCGAGTATTATTATTGTACATATTTAATTTATGTTTGACGTAGATATCTAAAGTGTCATGTAGGTGGATGGTATAAAAATACTTACCGACGCTTTTGTGTGTGGCAGTGTAGCATCTTCTGATCATTTTCAATAATCGGACAGGCTTCATTGTAGATATTTGGCTTGCCCAAATATTTGCCCAAAATAAAATTGTTCTACGTGGTCTACATTTGATTTCGATGTGCCCTACATTGGAGTCCCTAGCGTACTCTTCTTACCCTACAAAATAAAATTAATTCACTAGTTGACAGCATCTGTCCAAGACAACGACGTGACATGCATGGCCAGGCATGGCTATCTGACTATACAGATCGAATGACAGGTGGATGTTTATATATACTTTTAGCCCAGTCATTTTAGACAATATACAACCAAAACCCTCAAGAAAATAAAGTAATTAGTTGATTATCAAATCGTTCAAGTAATCGTTGATTAGAAACGTCATTAGAACTAAAATGAGGCATCTTAGTGAAGTGCAAGTTGCTCGTGCTGTCGCCCACATTCAGCATGGCCACTCTATTCGACATCTTAGCAGGGCCCTTCGAGTTTCCCCTTCTGTTATTCAGCGTTTACGGAATCGGTTTCGGGAGACTGGCCAATATGTTAGAACAGCTGGACAAGGTCGAAATCAAAAAACTACTCAAAATCAAGACCGATTTCTTGTCCTTTCCTCTCTACGTCAGCGTACTACCACAGCACGAGACCTCCTAAACGACCTAAGACGAGCCATTGAATAGAAATTTCTGATCAAACTGTTAGAAACTGATTAAAAGAAGCGAATTTGAAACCAAGAAAACCTGTCGGCGCACCACGCCTTACGCAGCATCACAAAGCAGCGCTAATCAGGTTTGCTCTGGATCACAGAGATTGGCAATGGACGACGACTCCAGATTTCGTTTAACTCGTTGCGACGCATTTGACGCGAAAACCTGGCCAAAATTATTTTTTCACCTATAAGGGCTCTAGATGTGTTGTTTTATTTATGTATAACATTTTAACCTTCATACTAAGTACTTGAAGGTTAACAACTTAATAAACACAATAAAACAGTGGAAAATATGGAAAAAAGCAAACTGTATTAAAAATTGTTCTTCACTGCAGTACACCTATTGTAAATTAAGTACTAATACAAGATTTGTCATCAATATTTTTGTGATTTTATTTATATTACTGTGAAATTTACAAATATATATATATGGCATGTCCTGATTAAATACGCGTAATAGACGGATTTAAAATTGAACAATACATGTCGTTTCTGAGTTATATGAGATAATATTTTTAGGTCTGTTATGTTGTAAGAAAATCATGAAAAAGGTTTTTTTAGGACCAGTGGTAGAGGAAGAAAATGAAAGTTTACACCAGTCGATATTGTGTATTGAAACGGTACATACGCTATTCATGCTATTTTCCGTTCGATGCATTCCTTTTAAGACGTGATAGTAGAGGCAGTTAAGAACCTATTGAACCATATTTATCATTATAAAAACTATTATTTTTAGTATTATTTCAAAATTGTCTAATACTTATACTTATTGTTTCCATGAAAACTTTCGAAATGTGATCATCCTTCAAGCTGAAACGGTCGTTTTTTTAGTGGTATGACCCAAATACGCATGTTTTGAACCCAGATTCGCATTCCGTATAAACACATTTATCGAAAACGCCTAACCAGTTTCTATTCACAAGCTTACTATTGTCTTTCCTCAACAATAATCCATTTTAATGCAGAGAACTGTGTACGCGAGTAGGTGCCGTCGATGTATTTTCTTGCCCTGAATATAAATTCCATTCGCTTCAAGAAATAAATTTCCAAGAAGTTCACATACAAGTACAAAGTTTAAGGCTTTTTTCGCATGATTTTTAAGAGTCTAGGTCATCGGGATTGTTTGCTATACATGATCCAAAACGGAAAAATATACGGACATAACAGCATTTACAATTTACAACATACAACATGCATTGAAGATAAAATTGTCTATATCTTGATAACCGTAATCATTTGTATATAGCTAAATATGGTTAAGTATGTTCTAAACTGCCTCTACTATCACGGTTTCAAGGAATTGCATTAAAATACATATAAGCCCGTACATCAATTTTTGGATTTTCCTTTACAACGTGATAGAAATAAAATCACAAAAACCGCATCCCCACCTATCCGCAGCAGATTTTGCAGTAGTTGTAATGTCAAATATGTGTACTATAATTTGAACCACTTTCAAGAGCTTAATTAAGCTAAACACTAAACTAAAACACTCAAATTCTGCATAAAACTGTTTTTTATAATAGCGAATGTTCTTGGCCCTGCAATAAAGAAAATTGTGGCTAAATTCTAATAAAAACAATGTCGAATGAAAGTTTATATTTGGTTCTAAAGATGGTATAACAAAAAAGTCACATTTTTCCTTAACACACAAAAATACAACCGTTTTCAAGAGCGTCAACTTATGTGCATTTATATTTAGCCATAGTAAACTCTAACTTTTGGCTGACAAGGACACGTGGCGCAGGGCTCAGGTGAAAAAATATTGCCGCCTTTTAATACATCGGTCCTTTACCTATCCCAGAAACTCGTTTACTTTTTGGAATTTAACAATTTAGAAATTTGATTTATGGCCAGCGTTTTGGGTCAAATATCCCATCTGGGCCGCTACGCAGCCGCTACGCAGCCGCTACGCAGCCACTACTATACAGGAAGTAAATAGATTTGGTCGTGGATCTGTGATGGTTTGGGCTGGAATAAGTGTAGACAACAGAACTGATTTTGTTGTGGTTCCTGGTAGACTAAATGCCATGAATTACATCGAAAACATCTTGGGGACCATATGGTGCCTGCTGCATATGGCGTCGGTCAAAATTTCATCCTAATGCAGGACAATGCAAAGAAGCCACATACCGCCGGCATCACCAGAAAGTCCTGACCTGAATCCTATTGAATACGTGTGGGATCAGTTTGACCGACGTGTTCGCAAGCGCCCTAATCCACCACTTGTGTATAGAATAAAACGGCATTTGCTATTTTTATTTCACCGTATTTTTTTGTAATAAAGAATCTGAATTCTTCGTTAATTATAATTTTCTGGTCCGCCATTCTGGATCTGCCGCTTTGAATTTTGCCATCCTTATGCCATATTTTGATGCAGCACCATTAAAAACCAATAAAAATGATAAACTAGATTTGACTAGATTAGAAACAACATCATTTATGTACAAGTCAATAAAATTGGTCCCAAAACAGAACCTTGCGCCACCCCAAGCTGTTTATCAATTCATTTGACTCATTTGCTCCAATTATATCTTTTTCTCCAACTTTGCTTAGTAATGTCGCATAGCCGCTATGTACATATTTAATATGATTAATGGTTTCGTTTATTCAATTAATTTTTTTCGTTATCATCCCTAACCTAACCACGTTAAAAAGTTAATTACCGTAGAGTGAGTGGGGCCACTTTTCAGGCCAACTAGGTCAAGGTGTTCTCATTATAATACCTGCCATTTACGCAGCGAAAATCGGACGCAAAATAGGTACGAAAAGAAAATCGATAGGGTCAATTTTCTTTTATAAATTGGCGTACCTGACCGCTCCGATATCTATAAATAGCGCGATTTTGATTGGCTGGGGCATTTGAGGCAGTTAAAGTAGGCTTTTTACATTGCAAATAATGTAGTAGGGTTTCGGACCACAGAGGTCGCTCTGGTCTGACGCCTACAAATTTTCGATGCGTATTTACGAATTTAACAGCATTGGTGATTCGGGATTTTTGTCCTAATTTAGAAAGTCTAATTTCACTATGTAGTCGTTGAGGCTTATATATTTACACGCACTTACAATAGGGTATTTGACTATTATTGGAAAACCATCTTAGTGTGTTTATTCCTTCACTCTACATTGTAAATGCATTACTTTTCGTAATTATTTCCTCAATATTTCATAAAAATCAGCGTTAAAAATTGAATCACAAAAAGTCCCGCCAAAACGATAATTTCTGTTGTGTGACGTCACCCGTTAGTAGATGTCAAATCGGCCCATATGGTCTGTCAGCATCGGCATCGTCGCCGTTTGGTAATTGTGTTGTATGATGTGTTGTTTTCACAATTTCTACATAAAAATGGGTTATAAATGGTGTATAAATCCACAATGCAGAAATACGTCAAGAAAAACTCCGGATAAACTATTTGTAGCTGTTCCGCAAGATTTGAAACTGCGAAGAAAGTGGTTGGCTCGTAGAAATCCAAATGAAATAAATAGCGGCCAATACAAGTGTTTTTGTTGTGAAGATTACTTCGACATAAGTAAAACTGACTAGAATAAGTTATCTATCGTATTTTCGAACCAGGTATTATCTGATCTGACAGCTTAAGGTTAGGGGTATCCTAACCTACAAAGTTATGCTTACATGGCACATTATTGCTATTAAATTCCAACGGGAGAAGCATAAGAGCGCGTTCGGATAACCCGGTATTGTACGGTGAGAGTGACGCGCTGCATAATAGGCGGACTAACGTCATACGGCGTTTATATGCATATATAAGAGAGAGACAACCGACCCAGGTTATCTGAGCATTGCTCTCCCCATACCATACCCTGACAAACCGAACGCGCTCTACGCGTACTAACGAATGACGTCACTGGAGACTGAGCCAATTACAGAGCGTTTTCAATCACGTGATAGGACGTGAATAAAATTCAATTTTATTTTGGTAATCTATTACAATGACTATAATACAAGCCATATTTTAATACAGTCAAATACCCTATTGAAACCAAATTCTAATTCCGTTGGAACCATTGTACAGAATTTCTACTTTTCGATCTATGTGGATTTTTTGTCCACTCTACCCACTTTTTAGCACTCACTGGCCTAGTTTTACCTACAAAAATGCTGGTCAGTTTGACCCATGATTTGAGGACGTCACAGATTCACAAATACAAAGCTGGTCGATTTGAGCTTTTCTAAGAATTGGGAGGGACCAAGCTAAACCACGCGATCGCCCCATTAAGCGTAATGATATTAAAATGCTTCACATTGAATTTTAGCGGCTAGTGGCACAGATTTTAGTTTACTGTGTTAAATCAAAGAACGAAAAGTGGTACTAAATGAGAAATAATGACAAATAAAACCCTTGCAGGTATGGAAAATTATTTTATTTCTTATTAACGAACGATCACAATAAGTTTTAAACAATAAATAACAACGAATAAATAAATTAGGTTTAACAATAGGTTCGCAGGATTTACAAACTGATTTCTCGTCTACCGTAAGGGGAATCCCCATTTGTCGTCAAATAGAAAGAGCCTTCATCCCTGCAAATAAATTTAAAACAAATAATGATAATAATAATAACAGAATTAAATTATTTCGACAAACCTTTTATTTGATGGAGCTCCCATATAAGCTACAGTATTTCTATCACAGACTTTTTGGCCCTGCTCCAATTTGCACTTTACAGCAGGGAAATTAGTTGGATTTAAAACAGATTCAGCATACAATAGCCAAGCTCTCGAATGACTACAAGATACTAAAAATAAAAACAGTAATTACTATACAGGATGTTTCTTAATAACATGGTAATATTTAAGGTTATTCTTGAGTCCATTTTGAGGAAAAAAATTCATATAAATTTATGTCTTTGTACGAAATGTATTAAAAATTTATAGGTCTTGAACTACTTGTTTAAAGTTGTTTTTTATTTAAATTGTTTTTTCTCGTAAGAGGTTTAGAGATGCAAATGAATTAATTTCTTTTTTTTATGCGATAACCGTACGTTAAACAAAAAAAAAATCAAGCGACCAGATTTAGTAAGACAGGAATGAGGATTTTAAAAATAATTTCTACTTTAAGAAAAAGCAGTGGCGTATCACTTTTCTCTTTGAAATGATTCAGTACAAACCAGTGTTGCCAGATCGGGGGATTTTGGTTACATTATTTTACCCCTAAAACATCCTCCAAGGTACTACTTATGGGGGGAAACCCCCCAAAAGTGGGAGGAAAACCCCCAATCTGGCAACGCTGTTAACAAACCTCGCACGAACGCCACTGGCAAGAATAAAAAAATATGTTGTACAGCAGAAAATGCCTTTCGATGCATAGAAGATGCGTACTACGTTTCACAAAATCTAGAGTCGTACCAAAGCTATCATACAAAAATAATTCTTTCTTAAAACTTTAGCACCCTGTACTTCAAAAGTTAAGATCTTTAGGACATATGTTCATATGAACTTTTTCCCTCAAAATAGACCCAAGAGTAACCTCCTTAAGAGGAATCACTAGAGGTAGTAGCGTACTACAAAACAACACTACATAAAACCAAACATCCTGAGCTTAATTGTGTGTTAATAATCACGTGTAATACATTAAATTAAAACGAAAACCATACGAAAAATAAATTTTACCGTGGTAGTGCTACGTAGATAGCAACGACTCGCTTAAAAATTGGGACAGCATGTTCTTGCGGAAGTGTATGTGATCAACATGAATTGTTGAATTTCGACCAAAATAGGCTAGAAACCGAATACGAGAAATAATTTTTTGCCGTCCTGATGGACTCTACGCTGACAGCAAAGAGCGAGTTATAAATTAGGAGCGCATGTTCCCGCGAGGGTTTATAGTGCAGTTCCCGTACGACACACGGAACGAAGAATAATCAACAACCGCAATACCTACTTACAATGTTACAACTACTAAATAATTAATAGGAGTTAAATAAATTATTACTAAGGAAATACAAGTAATTTAATTTTTAATCAGTCATTTATTTTTCGTCATAGAATTTCAAATATATTGGTATTTAGATTTAGAAAATAATATGTTTCTAGAACATTGGGTTCAGGTTTTTGACATTTTTATCTCACTTGTTTCAACAATCTTACGGGAGAGTCCGTGTTCGTACACAGTGCAACTAATTTTACCCAAAACGCATTTTCATATTCTATTCGGAATATCCATGTTCCCAAGAGTTAAAAATCAACGCGTTCGAGAATTTTGTATAATAACCCTCATGTAGATTTTCTCATATTTTCATACTTTACGCGCTCAATGTCTACATACCATAAATATGAAAATAACAACTTCCACTAAAATGTTGAACAGTGTCGTCCTAATATTTCAATGGCTTAAATCCAAAACAATAACATTTACAGTAGAGAAAAAGCGGTTCAGATTTGTATAGAACCAGACGGAGACCAGCTGCTTTACTTATTAGGGATGTAAACACGTACTATATATACTATAAATTATTATGATACTTATTGCATCCTTTAATCGATGTGAAATTTGCTTATCGAATTATGTAACACAAAAGCTATTTTGGCAAAATTTAAGTATTTGGACTATTTTCATACAAACTAGGCTGACAATTTATTATATGGAAGAATGGTTTAAAAGCCAATTTATTCCTAATGTATGCCTTATAAAGGGATTTGTAGGAATTCCCGCAGTACAGGAACTGCTGATTTATGTTTTTCTAAGATTATTTTATACTTGATGGCAGATCTAATCAAATGTTTCAACATAAAGCTTTTGGTAATTTTCCAAGGATAATAAATAATTGACTAAAAAATTGCGTCTACATTTTCTAACGTGGCCACAGCAATACGCACTGCGCATTTTTAGTAATGCTACCACAAATTCTTTGGAGTAGCTTATTTACATAGAGTGATCTATTTAATAATTTAAATAGTGTGATATCAATTTGTAAAAGAAAAAGCACGGACAACAAATATATAAGTTACTTTTGCTTTTCTTTACTATAAACGTACGTTTTTTCGAATTTTGTATAAATATTATGTTTCTAATTATTATTTTTTAGTATAATGATAATTAATTGGCTTTTTCTAGTTCTGACACTTTTGAATAACTTTGTCGGTCACTCCGCATCCGTTATCTATCTCGTGTATTTTCTTATGAAGAGGGACGCATTAATTTTAGTAGCCGACGGGCGTCGTATATGTTAGGACGGCCCTGGTAACAACAACGTGTTCATGTTTACCAAAAAATACTTACTTGTACTACCCAACATGTTCATCCTAATCTGATGCTTGTACGAGCACCCAGGTTGATAAAAAGTACCCCCGTTTGGGTAGAAGTCGACATGACCAATTGGGCGCAATTGTCCAAAACTCCCACCATCGGAATGGATGACATCCACGAAATCCGCATCAGTTTTCGACAGCCTCGTATTCGGACCTACGAAAAAAATACAAATAATCTGTCGTCTTCAAAAATTCGCAAGTATTTTTTTCAACTAACCACCCGGATATCCTGGCAATGCTGGATCAAGCCCAGTAATCCTTCTTAGTCTCAAACCTCTTTCTTGAAGGTGTTTTCCAGCAAAGCCAACAGCATGAGCTCCTAAGCTAAATCCAATCAAATGAACTTGGTCAATCTGGACTTCCCCTAGTGCGTGGTAATTTTCCAAGAATGTCCCCAAGATTTTACCTATAATCTTGGTGTTGTCCACAGCATGGAAATACCATGGAAACGCGCACAATTGAGACCAATCGACCAATATAACGTTAACTGGTTCCGCCCTTGCTAAATACACTAAAATCATGCACGTTTTTCAATGTTTTTATGATGTGCTTTTTTTTGTTTCGTAATTGTTACCATCTCTTATTGTTTCTGAGCTACCAATTGGTGGATGTTCTAGAAAACCGTGGATGTATAATATTGTGGGTGTCTCCTTAAGCAGATCAAGTGGTTTCTTGTCGATTATGTCTTGTAGGTAAAGCACAATTTCGTCTTGAGATCCTGATTTATGAATTACGAATTTTACGTCAGTAGACTCTATCTTGCAACATGAGTCGCAAGCCCCTTTCGGCATTTTCCTGGATTTGAGAACAGCACCAGCTAAAAAAATAAAAGAAAAAATAGAGAAATAACGGCTAACCTTGAAGAAGCATATGCCCAAGGATGTAATAAGCATGTTTTATCAAATAACGTATGATCTAACTTAACACGTTCTTGAGAAAATTAATAAATAAAGACGGAGTCCGTCAATGTTCGGCGCAAGAAAATCGACAGCACTCCACCACAATTGTGGTGCAACTGGTGACACATCATATCGGTCTCCTTCCAACTTGGCGTGTCGGCTACGGTGACATTGACCTACATTCGCCAGACTCAGTGGTCAGCTGTTTGTTAGTTTATCTACGACAAGAATCTTTTGGATTGTGGAATCTTCGTGTGGTTGTGTTTGTGTACTGATTTGTGTAGTACCAGAGACACGTGGATGCTAGTTGTGTGCGACGAATGGCTAGAATGCGATATAACTTTGATCGGCCGGGGTCAGCAGTTGCTGTGTTTAGATTAGGTACGTACTAATCTATTCTTTTAATAAGCATAAGATGCTTACCATATTGAAACTAATCTAAAAGATTAACCATCAATTTAAATCTGAATTCTTAAAACTAGGTACTTGTAACTTGTCTCTCTCTAATGGGCTATCCACTGATGTCCTATATTTACTTTTTCCTAAACAAGAAGCACTAACACTCACTGGTTGTCCAGTAGCTGCAGGGCCTTTACGTTGACGTGATGGCTTAGGCGAGATTCATGCTTAGTGGCGAATCTTTTTATCTCTTGGATGTCTTGTGAAACACCAAGATCACGGTGCAGGTCACTATTCCGTATGTACCAAGGAGCGTTAACCATATCCCTTAGTACTTTATTTTGGAAAATCTGGATTCGTTGTATATTGGAGCTTTTCGCGTAACCCCAAAGCTGGATGCCGTATAACCAAATCGGTAGTACTTGGTTGTAAACTTGTAGTCTGTTCTGTACTGACAACTGAGAGTTTCTTCCCAGAAGCCAGTACAGTTCTCTGTATTTGAGGCCAAGCTCTACTCTTTTCTTCTTAACGTGTTCTTTCCACCTTAGTTTTGTATCCAGAGTCATACCCAAATACTTTGCAGTGTTTGCATATGGAACTATGGCATCGTTAATCTTGACATGAGGTATGTCCTCGATTCTTTTGTTTGTAAAGTTAATGTGGACAGATTTCAGTTCGTTGAGCTTGATCTTCCATTTTTTGGTCCATTTATGTACTTTACTACTAGCTTGTTGAAGATTCCTAGTGCATTCCTAAGAATTCCTAGTGCATTCTCCAATAGTTACTTTTCAATTGATAAGTGTTCATACGGACGTTTGCAACCGTATTCGCGTCATGCGCGATCGGCTATTTACCAGAGCCGGCCTTACACGATTTCTTCAATACAATTTTGTTAGTAATTAAAACTTTGAAATAGACTTAAGTTATTTAATCAAAATTGGTTCTCTGTCCTTCGTTGATATGCTCCTTCAAGATTAGCCGTTATTTCTGAAACAGCCTGTATATAGAAGAAAACACTTAGAAAAGTGGCAGGTTTAACTGTTCTTTTGCAATCAATACCAGCACATTTGTGCTATTTGAAAACAAATATTCTTGATTTCCTTGCAATGAATTGATGTCTACAGATGAGGTGTAAACAATTTACGGTAATTACCGTACATATAGGGTTCAATATCGGTGTCAGTAAGGTAAAGGTCGATTGTAAAACCTTGCCATATAAAAACCTGCAAGACTCAAGGAATCTTTAGTTTCCGGAAACTTAAATTGATTCACCGCAATTATAGCATTAAGTTATATACAGTGCTTCCCAAAAGTAACGGATAAATTCCATAAAACCTTAAATAAAAATATTTCAGAAAAATGCTCTGACACGTAGATTTTTATTTTTAAATTACTATCCTGACATACACTTTTCAGCCCCCCACCCCTTCGCCCCTAAGGGGTGGCAACCACAACTTTAAAAATTCAAATAGCAAAGTACCCCTTGCGATACCTCAATTGATAGATTTTCTTATTCTGAATACAACGAAAAAAAGGTTATCAAAATCAGTTGATAAATAACCGCGATATTTACCAAAATGTATTCAAAGAAGAACGTCAATATTCGAGTAAGCGCTGTTGAAGCGGGCATAGCAATATCGTTCAAACAATTACAACTTGTTTTTACTTATGTCAAACACAATTCAGATTTTTTGTCATTGAAGAAATAGTAGCAAAATGAGATTTGCAGAAACCGAAAGAATCGAAGTTTTAATGATTGGGTTTGGAGATGAAGCCGGACGCATGACGAAGTTCGTGTTTTGAAACGCACCCGGACCGTCCGCCAATATCGGAATCTACAGTAAGTCGAATCGAAAACAAATTTCGCGATCTCTGTCATGTACGGGATAAGCCTAAGGCAGGACGTCCATTGGACTTAATTGAAAACCGACAATTGGATGCTATTTTAATGGTGCAAGAAAATCATTCAACCCTTGCGGAGGTCGCTTCACAAGTTAGTGCGTCAAAAAGCACAGTGTCCAGATTATTTCGAAAACACAAATTTCACCCGTATGAAGTGCACTTGGTACAAAAATTGTCCGATGATGACTTTCATCGACGAGTGCAGTTTTGTGAGACAATGATGGAACTCTCTAATGAAAATCCTTGCTTAATTAGAAACATCGTTTTTTTTCTGTTGAGGCAACATTTTGTCTGAATGGCACCGCCAATAAACAAGATTGCCGTTACTGGGCTCGCCAAAATCCGCATTGGATGGTGGAAGCGAACACACAATATCCTCAAAACCTTAATGTGTGGGCTGGTGTGGTGGGTTCTAGAATTATTGGACCAAATTTTTCGACGGAACACTGAATGGTGAACGTTATCTGAACTTTCTACGAAATGAACTACTACCTACTTTAGCCGTGTAGTTTCCCAACGCAGAAGATCCTGATAGACACAAGGACAGAATTTGGTTACACCAAGACGGTGCGCCTCCACATTATGCGCGACAAGTTCGAGAATACCTCGATCAAGTATTTCCTAATCCAAATATTTTCAAATTTCCTAATGGATTGGTAGATGAAGGCTTATTGAATGGGCAGCAAGATCGCCAGATTTAACCCCACTAGATTATTTTCTTTGGGGCTATTTAAAAAGTAAAGTTTATTTTAATAGACCTGTAAATATTGAGGCGTTAAAGGAAAGAATTCCTGCAGTAATTCACTTAATGACTCCAGGAATGTTCGAAAACTCGAAATAAAATGTTAGAAAATGTTCAACGCGTTTGGGAATAGATTAGGGCATTGTCTCGTCGTTAACGCGCAGCACTTTGACAATTAATTAAGGATTAGTTAATTAAATTTTGTTATTCCTCAATTTCGTGTATAAATAAATTTTGATAAATATCGCCGTTATTTATCAACCGATTTCGATAATTTTTTTTTCTTTGTATTCAGATTAAAAAAGTCTATCAATTGAGGTATCGCAAGGGGTACTTTGCTATTTGAATTTTTAAAGTTGTGGTTACCACCCCTTAGGGGTGAAAGGGTGGGGGGCTGAAAAGTGTATATTAGGATAGTAAGTTAAAAGTAAAAATCGACGTGTCGGAGCATTTTTCTCAAATATTTTTATTTAAGATTTTATAGAATTTATCCGTTACCTTTGGGAAGCACTGTATATTACAGCAACACCCAAATATAGTTGACCGGTTGGCATTGTATACCAGCGTGGCGCATAAAAACTATGAACTTGAACTTTTCAGTGTTGTTTGTTGTTAACACGAAAAGATCACGTAAATGAAACAGATAAAGAAGCTAATAAACACTTATAGAATTGGAACGTTGCACCTGACTAGTGACTGGCAAAATTATAGTAATACGAAAAGCGTCCTTTGCAAGATGCAATTTCTAATTCTGCGATATAATTATAAATAATCTATAGGATGCGTATACATACATTTCAAGGTTTCACACTGTATATTCAGTTATGCATAGAATGCATAGAACATAAAGACGAAAATCTTTAGGTACAATAGGTACATGCTATAAAATAATGAAATAAAAAGATATGGGTATAAAATGTTATTTATACCTGCTATTATTTTTATTTGTACCTAATTAAAAACCTGTCTTGTTATAAAATAAGCGTCATAACAACAGGTACCTAGTCGTTTATAAATTCAAGATGTAATCAGCGTCAGAATATGTCGTTTGTCTTTTGCATGCAAAATATTTTCCGACCTGAATGAAATAAATCTCAACAGTTTTGTTATTGTTGTATTTGGCTAGTCGACAAAGAATTAACGCCAGATTCGAGCGGCATTTCTTCCGCGTGTGACGCGCTAAAAAAATTAAAATAATAACAATAGTACGTCACCTAGGTATATATATGTAGATTTTTCTTCCGCAAAAATATAAATTTAGATGATTTCTGGTATCGTCGTTAGAAGAATATACAGTACTATTTAAAAGTGACCTAGACATTTAATGATATCATCCTAAAAAATTGTTGTTTTATACGTATAAGAATATAAAATGCTCAATTATGGTTGTTATTCAAGTATTTACGGTTATATCAATTACATTAACATGGTAAAATATCCTGTAATTTAGAATGATTATATTATTTAGTCACAACTATTAAAACGTGTGTTAAAAATTGAAAAGGTTACTTACAAATAACATACATAGTACAAAAATACATTGTCGGCAAAAAAATACGGTAAAAAATATTTAATTATCCGTATTTCCAATAATATTGAGTCAAGTCAAATATTGAAAAACAAACTGCTTATATTGTGAATATTGAAAACATACCATATTTGCACAGAATGCTTCAATCCAATGGTATGTTGTTTTATGTATGGCTATGCAAGTCGGGCTGTTATTGTTTTTGAATATCGGGTCAATTTAATGTCATATGAAAGGTACATTCAAATTAGTGGGTATAGTCCAGTCATTCTGGATTTATGGTATACCTCCGTTGTATTAAGAAGATTAAATGCAGTCAATGAAACTGATATCAAACGATAGCTTATGATTCCAGTACTAATATATTAAAATGTTTAGGATCATAGTTAATATATAGGGAAAATATGTAATTATATAATTAAAAACTATTGAAAAATTGTGCCTGTCAGATTTTAATTCTTCATTCCCCGAATCCACTTATATAATCGCAAAAAAATGGATTTATTTGGCGGCAGGAAACGTATTTTTATGTCGAAATAAAAATACTACCTTAAAGAAAGGTAACATATGTTTGTATCCAAATATATTTATTTTACTTATCAATCAACACATACATCATTCTAAGTTCATTTTCACGTTCACGTTCAAGTCCGACTGTTTAACATTTGATAAAAGCCTCTTACACATGAAGAGTTGAAGTAAATAAAGAACTAAGTGCCAAAATGAGGTTGATAAAAAAAGAATTAAAAAAAAAGAAGTTAACCTCATTTTCACCGATTGTAGCGCCATCTGCAATGAAATTGATACCGCCATCTCATTTCCCCCTTTGCGTCCTACAAGTTTATTTAAGACACTTTTGTCGTACCATGTATATTTCTCGAGATATTGAGGAGTTTTAAGTTAAAAAGACCACTCGGTATAAATTTTGTGTGCTTTTAACTTAAAAATGATGCATTTTATAAAAAAAAATGATTCCTATAAACTAGTCTTAGAATTAATCTTAGAATTAAAAAAATTATAAATATACAGGGTCTATTAAAAAAAAGAAAAGTTACCAAATTTCCATATATTTAGGCTTGTTTAAAGCCAAAAAAAGTTTTACTTGAATTTTTTTTTTAATTTTTTACGGCTTGCGATTTATTTGCGTGTTATGGTAATTTTAATATTACCAAAAAGTTCATGTTATTTCTGTTCTTTATTTTAGAATTACCTTTTATCTTGATTTTTAATAAAAAGAAAATGTACGATATTGTTAGTATCAATACTGTGTGCTGCCTTGAGCAGTTTGTGAAAAAAAAATATTTAAGCTTGTTTTTGTTTTTTCTAAAATAATAATTCAAAATAAAAGGAAAACGTTGAGTGGATTTTGATTTCTGGTCCTTACTTTTTCTGAAGGAAGTTACTAAAATAAGTCATTCTCAATGTAAACTTTATATAAACATCTTTAGATTAGAACTGTATGACATATACTTGGTCAAATAACTTATTTTTATTAAGTTTTACTTTCTCGTATAAAAAAATATCAACTTAGCTTAAAATATGTATAACTAAATATTATGGCACTTAACACCTTTTACGAATTTTTGAATTTGCTTTCGATTTGTTCTTGCGATACAAGACCTCGGCAAAAAACAACACCACCATGTGATGTACAATATGTTTAAATATGCACAAAAAATTAGGGATGGCTTTCTATAAAACAGTTATCTTGCTGGAAACACTATTTTCTAAATATCTCGGAATAATGTTTTTGGCACTTCGTTCGTTATTTACTTCAACTCTTCACATATAGAAAATTTTGTATAATTCAAGTAAATATGCATTGACTCAAACAAATCTGATGTTTTAATAGAGGCAAAGAAATATTTCTATGCGGATAAAAATGCATTTGTTTGATTCATTTGTTTGGTAGAAAGAACGTTTATTTGTGTCAAACCACTTTAATTTTCAGCTAAAATTTACAATTTATATATTATAACAATTTAATTTAAGTATAAACAACAGTATAGTATATTATCTTATTAGTCTTAGCAAATTAAACCGTGAGACTGATATTATATAAATAAGTCAACGCTTCAAAATACCTAAAGTATAAAAATGTAATATCGATTCAATACAACGCAATATGTGAATTTTCAAAACACGTTTCAAATTCTCGAAGCGGACCGGCCGGCTGGACAAAAAACTTGTTATTTTATTCGTTCTATACGCCGAATGTTGCTGGAATATTTGAGCAAACCAAACTGAGACCGTCAATGCTCCACAGAAAAATACATTTTTCTAGTCGAAAGAAATTGTGTTCGGGCCACTACGCCACTTCTTTTTTAGTTTCAGTTTTGGCCTGAAAATAATATCTTGGTATGTGGTACGCACGTGTTTAATTTTTGCTGCAGTACAAACGCATCTCGCAAAATATATCTTAATAATATACAATGATTCTTTATAATTCTGAAAATTGGTTTGGTAGCAAAAATGTTTTGTCTACTTTGCATTCACAATGCACACATTGTAACACTGTTTTCGGTGTTACAATTAACACATTGTAATACCGAAAACAGTAACATTTTTGTCTGATTGGTACAGAGTGATATCAAACGTCATATGTCAAACGTACAATACATAACCCAACATAACCACACACTGCATCTTCTTAATCGCTTGCAATCGCATAAACTGCGAAATATCAATATTCTATACATATTTAAACATGGGTGTAGCCTGCTATAGTATGGCCAAACGATTGGGGCTTTCTTAGTTTTGCTGTGTTCATCAAAATATGCCAGCATGACGTTTTCGGTGATGTTTTACGACTCTGGTAAGTGATCGTTATCATTCTTTTCAACTAAACATCAAATCCCCTTTTCAGATATAATTCAAGGACCACATTTACTTTAATAAGGTATTATGCGAAGATCAAACCTACATGGTAGATATGAACGATTTTAATTACTGCTGCGAGATTGTATATGCGCAATAAATGGTTTATCAGCATACACGTACGAAGCTATAGTACATTTAAAGTGTAGAAGATTTCTTAGTTTATGTAACGTATAAGTTTTCGGTAATATTTTGGACGCTTGGATGCTCGGTTCAATTCGTATTCGTTTTTGTCCGTCGCTTTCGACTTTGCCTTAGTTCTGGTTGTGTGCAACGTATTTGTATTACCTCCATCACAAGTAATTCTACTAAGTATAATATATTCTAATAAACTACTTTGCCGAAATTAGAATTGGGTTTCAATTATAAGTCCTTGTAAATATATAAGCTGCAACGGCTATGTAGCGGAATTAGGTAGACACCGCTATTAAACGTTAAGCGTTATAACAATTCTTTAGTAAGTTCTTGTTCTTCGAAGTAACTAATCAGTCACCGCCAAACACTTCTATTCTGATTATTATACTTATGAAACCACTATTTTAAAGTTGTTAACTTTTTAGGTTAAGTTTCATGTATTTATCACAGTAGGGTTAAAAGTGTTGCCCCAAGCTCCATTATGATCATCGTTGCGACCTCGCTGAATATTTATTCAAACTTGTAGGCTAAAGTAGAGTAAAATTATTCACAATTAGATTTTGTCATGATTTTATCTCATCGATATCATCATTAACGAAGTTGACAGTTAGTACAGTGCTACCACGTGGTACCCGCAAAATACCCTAGATTCTAATTTAGGGCGATATAGTAACCACAATTTCTAAACTTATAGAAAATTAATGACGCAAAGTAGAAAAAATAGTATATTACACTCGTTTTATAAGACGTATTGGTGCACTCGTTCCATTTGGGCACTCCTCGCTACGCTCGTCGTGCCCAAACCAACTCGTGCGCCAATTTGGCGTCTTATAAAACGTGTATAATAATATACTATTATTTGAATCAAAATACGATTTATTTGGCAGAAGTAAACTTATTTTTAAGCCAATTTCTTTGAAGGAAATAAACCTCTTCTTGTGTACAAATATATTTCTTAGAATCAAAATTAGTTTTCTTTGGTGTAAAAAAAACAGTAACGGTAAACAAAACAGATAACCGCACTTTTTATATCAGACTAGACCAAACCAAATTCTGCCTCTTTAACCTCTTCCATCACTAATTCAGGTGAAAATAAGCGTTCGGTTATACAAGGGTGGTTATATCGATTTCGTACAGAACTGCCGTTCACGAATAACTAAGCCTTTGGGGACGTATTTAGGAGTAATTAACCTGCCCGTCGAGCGCTTAAATTGTTTCCGTTTTGCAGAGTTGAGAGTACAGTCAACAGGTACCCCGGCTATAATTGCATTGGAAACCTGATTAATATGCAATCAGATTAGCTGCACGTTATACACGGGCATTTCTTCTTAAGCAGTTCAGACCCATTACGGAGAAAATAACTAACGTAGCTACCCTTGAAACCATAGCAACAATTCCCTTCTACTATAGGAAAAACCACGAGAGCTGCAAATGAGTAATTAAGCTTAAAATCGTAAGAACAGACGCATGAAAAAGCGCGCTGTTTCTGTCTAACGCACGGGAATGGTCTGTAACGTATCACCAAAATAACAGCTGAAATCGATGACTCATTTGCAGCTCTCGTGATATTACTACCTATACTAAATGATTTTCCAATAACAAGCTTGAAAGAAGAAGCAAGAAAGACTGTGCGAAAATTAAGAACTGTCTTTTTATGCATGGGCCATGGATCAATTAAAAAATAAAAAAAATATTTAAATATTGTATTTATTAAGAAAAAAAAAGTTCTTTACAAAATATAATAATATATTCAGTGATTAATTCAGTGATTAACACTAACTAAATCGATTTTGGCCGACGTTGCATTACTGGCGCCCTCTAGCGTGATAACACAAAGAAATTCACAGAACAGATTTAACTCCAACTTGCGTGATTTAAAACATGCTTAAAACAATTTTTATTCGTTATTTACAACATGTTTTTTGGGTGATTTAAAACATGTTTGTTTTTTCGTGTTTGAAACATGTTTTTTTTTTGCGTTTAAAAACTTTGTTTTGTGTTTTAAAACATCACTTTATAAAAAAACATGTTTTTTTTGTTCAAAATAAAAAAAAAAGTTTTTTATAACAACCCTGATTTCTTGGCATTTCCTCTCTAGGTCAGCGTACTGCCACAGCACGAGCCCTCCTAAACGACCTAAGACGAGCACATGGAATAGAAATTTCTGATCAAACTGTTAGAAACTTATTAAAAGAAGCGAATTTGAAACCAACAAGACCTGTCCGCGCACCACGCCTTACGCAGCATCACAAAGCAGAATGAGGTTTGCTCTGGATCACAGAGATTGGCAACTTCGTCACTGGACGCCTGTACTGTTTACAGAGGAGTCAAGATTTCGTTTAACTCGTTGCGACTATCGAGTACGTGTATATAAAGGTCTTGGTAACCGCTACGCAGCCGCTACTATATAGGAAGTGGATATTATTTATTATTGTTATATTTTGTTGTGGTTCCTGGTAGACTAAATGCCATGAATTACCTTGAAAACATCTTGGAGGAGCATGTGATGCCTGCTGCATATGGCGTCAGTCAAAATTTCATCCAATGCTGGACAATGCAAAGCCACATACCGCCGGCATCACCAAAAACTTTTTACAAGAACGTCCTGACCTGAATCCTACTGAACACGTGTCGGGTCAGCTTGGCCGACGTGTTCGCAAGAGCCTTAATCCACCACTAACCATACAGGAACTGACACAAGCCCTGATTGAGGAATGGGAAAGCATACCCCAAGAATCTCTTCGCAGACTATTGCGGAGCATGCCACGCAGGTGTGAGGAAGTGACTCGTGCTCGTGGAGGGCATACACTGTATTAAACCTCACCAATCCACAGAAAACCCGACTGTCATCGATACTGTGACAGTAGTTTCTATTTTGTTTTGCGCTATTAATAGGGATTCCGGTCATGTCAAAATTTAAGCAGATATTCGGTTTAACCTATTGTATAATTTATGAGGATTCATATAGTTAAGCTATGAGCTTTTTGATTTAGTTTTTCTATAAGATAATTGCAATTAAAAGTGCATTTGGTTTGAATTCACCGACCACCCTCGGAAATACACGATGATTACCGATCCCTAGTAGCGGTGGCAACAGCGGACAGCTCTCGAACAGCTGATCGGCCAAGTTGACGGTTGGCGACCCTGTTGTTTGACAACGAATAAAGGTAACTTTTTTTGAGAGATGATTTGATCATTGAAACTTGAAGCCAAACATCTCTCATTTCGCTAGTCGGCAATGTAAAGAAAATCTTATCAGGAGTTACTGTTCTACTGCTGTTACAGCCCGGCACAGAACAATGTCGGCGTTGGAGTTTATACATTTTGAACAAGTGTTTGATATAACCTCAACAACCAAAGCAGGTGTCAACAAACGAGCGATTCTAAACGTTGACACAACAGAAGACAAAAATTTACTACGTGCAACCTAGATATAGCAACGTTGTCAAGTCGCTCACTTTGAGCGGTCTTTGTGACGTCACAAAGACCAATCCTAATTCAAACAATGATTTCTCTTAATTTAAAACAATGTTTGATATTTTACTTGTGAAGTAGCAAACAGTAGCACCCATACTTTGTAAAAAATGACAATTTCAAAAACACCGGAATACCCCATTCCAATACGAAACTATAAAATAAAATATAAAACGTCTCTCTACTGTTCTCGACTAACACGAACCAAAAATCCTTATAGCAAATTAATAACCAACGTAGTTTCTAAAGTTGGTACTAAACAAACTATTTTTTACCATAATAGATTGAAAAAATATTGAAAAAAAAAAGATAATTTACACAAATGCATTCAGTGGAAATTGATGTTTTCTATGAAGGATTAGCATTAGCATGATTGAAATGGAAAAACAAACATGACCGGTTATTACTTTGAAGTGACTTTGAGGTGATTAGAACAATTAAAATATGAACGTTAGACCGTGTTTCGAGGCAAAATAGTGATAGTTAACGATTAATATCAACCGTGACACTCGAATAACCTAAAAATAAGTACTTACGCGAACGGAATAGGATAAAATCATCGCAAATGTCATGTCGTCTGCCAAGTCTTCGATTTGTAGAGTCAAACGTAAATTTAAGCGGGATATTTAACAGATTCACGTCTATATTCACTCCTGTCGAATCAGTGGTTGTATTTCTCAAAGTCACTAGATTAGCGAGCGGTCCATTCAAAAAGAAACAGGAGCACCAACTGATGAGATTCACAACCACCGCCGCGACTATTTTAGCATTCATATTGCGAACTTTTATTGGATTTATCCGAGTTGCATGTCAATGAATAAATTGTCGCTGTTTTCCAGGGTTTTTGTGTGAATCGGTAGACGACACAACTGACAGTGGGTACCTATCTATGTTGTTTTGAACTTTTATATATATGTGCAGGGGAATCATTCTCTGAAATTTTCAAGTTCATGCATCCCACTGCATGTATCTACCGATCTGCCATAGGCATCGGGTTGATTTTTTTGTTCACCTTGGTCGATTTATTATAGCGGAAGATGCATACCAGTTTTGTCGGATCGTCGTTGTTTATTTTTGGACCCAACTCGACTTGTTTGGTGATTGTTTTATTTTTGTGATGTCCCTGATCTTTCCGGTTTTTTTGGTGTTGTTTCCGCGATTTTAAATCATTAATTATGTGTTTATTGTTTTACGTCTGAACATGTTAATGTCATTTCTTATTGTTCGGGCAATTTTTGGGAAATATTTGATTTTATTTAATCATAATTAGATTTCCAGTTGATAATCTAACATAACTTGAAGAGAAAAGTACCTAACCAAATATTCAAGAAATTTTTTTTTTATATGAAATTATGATATTAATTCTTTTTTCACTTTGCATTGACAATGCACACATTGTAACACTGTTTTCGGTGTTACAATTAACACATTGTAATACCGAAAACAGTAACATTTTTGTCTGATTGGTACACAGTGATATCAAATGCCATATGTCAAACGTACAATACATAACCCAACATAACCACACACTGCATCTTCTTAATCGCTTGCAATCACATAAACTGCGAAATATCAATATTCAAGGTATTATGCGAAGATCAAATCTACATCGTAGATATGAACGATTTTAATAACTGCTGCGAGATTGTATATGCGCAATAAATGGTTTATCAGCATACACGTACGAAGCTATAGTACATTTAAAGTGTAGAGGATTTCTTAGTTTATGTAAAGTATAAGTTTTCGGTATTATTTTGGACGCTTCGATGCTCGGTTCAATTCGTATTCGCTTTTGTCCGTCGCTTTCGACTTCGTCTTAGTTCTGGTTGCGTGCAACGTATTTGTATTACCTCCATCACATGTAATTTTACTAAGTATAATTTACTCTAATAAACTACTTTGCCGAAAGTCTTATAAAACTTGTATAATAATATACTATTTTGTTAAATCATTCAAACACTTAATATTGTATTAGGTGTATTTGAATGAGGCTTTGAAATTTAGACACGTATTGTGTTTTATTATCTATGACGTTTTACAACATCATTTTTGTCCAATTGTCATTTCCAAATGGTAGTAATTCAACATTAAAAATTATATGATTAGGAATATATTAAATTTATTCTTCACGCACGTAAATAATATATTAGAAAACCTTGATTTTTACCATCTGAATCATTTCTTCATAAGTTGTATGACTGTCAAAATTATTTGCCTCTCGGTGTAAATATGACCGCCAAAGAATTGAAAAAAAAAATAGGTACCCGATTTTTGTAGTTTTAAATTAACGCTCATCTCTCCGATTTATTTTCTCTTAAACCATTTACCACAAAAATTTCAATTTTTATTCAGGTTGCATTTAGAGTCTCTTCTATAGATTGGCCTTTTTGTTTTCTTCTTCGTGGAAGCCGATATGTCAGTAACGAATGTTAGCAGGATTACGCAGTTAGCATGCAATCCTTATTTACTGCGATACACATCCCTTGAATTTAATAGCATTCCGACTTTTTGTTAATTTTTGAGACAGAAATAAATATTTACAACATTTTGCGCAGTTCGGCTTCCTTCGCTTGTGGGTTTTGGTGCGAGGCAGTCGAACGAGATGCTAAGTTTTGACGCGATCAGTGAATCCGTTTGAATCCGTTTTTGTAAAATATTGTTGGGTATAATTAATTGTACATCTAAATTCATTATCTACATTTAACTCGCACTACTATTCAAAATTCCGAAATTAAATTGTTCTGATCGTATCGTACTAATAGTAAATAATCTTCCACTATCCCAGCTACGTTTCCATTTACCATTAGGATTGACGTAGTGCGCGCTGCACGAAACTTATATCATTCATATTAAATCGCTTTTAAATTACTTAATAATTATTATGCAGTTCTTTTTCTACAGTCGCATTAATTAAAATATGAGGATTGTTTACGTGCATATCCCGTTATCGTGCTAATATTCGTTACGGAGATATCCGCTTCCATGAAAATCTTGTTCGCAACCTTTATTACACAAAAACTGAAGAAAACAAAAACGCCAATCTGTAGAAGAGGCTCTAAATGCAACCTGAACAAAAATTGAAATTATTAGAATCAAAAAATCTGACAAATCCTGGCTACTAGTTTTCATGCAGTACGACCGATCTCGTAGAAATAGAATTTGCTCATGCAACTAAACTATTGATTGTACCAAAAAACGTCATAGTGATAAATTATTCAGAATTTCCTCATCTTTAAATTATTATTTAACTATTTCGACGAAATTCCAGAAATGGCGGCTTATTTGCAAAATCTTTCAAAAATGCTAAGACTAAACCTCCAGTTCCTTTGGACCCTCTTCAACAGAAAGCTTTTCAGCTCTAAGTTTGGTTATGAAACTTCTAAATATGAAGTTTCGTCCCGATACCTTTAGTAGTTTCTCCGGAATCGCCGCCACAAAAAAACGGGTACACATGCACACACACACACACACAGACATCTTTTTTGTACCTTGGTTAAAAATGTTCAGGGGACCCAACAAGGCATATTTCCGCTAAAATCTCAAATTTTTTTTTTGGCACGATTACAATACTTTACATACTGCGTATGATAAAGTAATAGTATATTATTATACAAGTTTTATAAGACGTCAAATTGGCGCACGAGTTGTTTTGGGCACGACGAGCGTAGCGAGGAGTGCTCAAATGGAACGAGTGCACCAATACGTCTTATAAAAAGTTAATAAAAGTTTAGAAATTGTGGTTACTATATCGCGCTAAATTAGAATCTAGGGTATTTTGCGGGTACCACGTGGTAGCACTGTAGTAACTGTCAACTTCGTTAAGGATGATATCGATGAGATAAAATCATGACAAAATCTAATTGTGAATAATTTTACTCTACTTTAGCCTACAAGTTTGAATAAATATTCAGCGAGGTCGCAACGATGATCATAATGGAGCTTGGGGCAACACTTTTAACCCTACTGTGATAAATACATGAAACTTAACCTAAAAAGTTAACAATTTTAAAATACTGGTTTCATAAGTATAATAATCAGAATAGAAGTGTTTGGCGGTGACTGATTAGTTACTTCGAAGAACAAGAACTTACTAAAGAATTGTTATAACGCATAACGTTTAATAGCAGTGTCTACCTAATTCCGCTACGTAGCCGTTGCGGCTTATATATTTACAAGCACTTATAATTGAAACCCAATTCTAATTTCGGCAAAGTAGTTTATTAGAATAAATTACACTTAGTAAAATTATATGTGATGGAGGTAATACAAATACGTTGCACACAACCAGAACTAAGACGAAGTCGAAAGCGACGGACACAAACGAATATGAATTGAACCGAGCATCCAAGCGTCCAAAATATTACCGAAAACTTATATGTTACATAAACTAAAAAATCCTCTACACTTTAAATGTACTATAGCTTCGTACGTGTATGCTGATAAACCATTTATTGCGCATATACAATCTCGCAGCAGTTATTAAAATCGTTCGTATCTACGATGTAGGGTTGATCTTCGCATAATACCTTATTAAAGTAAATGTGGTCCTTGAATTATATCTGAAAAGGGGATTTGATGTTTAGTTGAAAAGAATGATAACGATCACTTACTAGAGTCGTAAAACATCACCGTAAACGTCATGCTGGCGTATTTTGATGAACACAGCAAAACTAAGAAAGCCCCCAATCCTTTGGCCATACTATAGCAGGCTACACCCATGTTTAAATATGTATAGAATATTGATATTTCGCAGTTTATGTGATTGCAAGCGATTAAGAAGATGCAGTGTGCGGTTATGTTGGGTTATGTATTGTACGTTTGACATATGGCAATTGATATCACTGTGTACCAATCAGACAAAAATGTTACTGTTTTCGGTATTACAATGTGTTAATTTTAACACGGAAAACAGTGTAAAGTAGAAAAAAATATATATGAATAACAATATGAAGATATGTATAGAGAACGAGTGTTGTTTTAATATACCTACAGGCTGTTCCATTTCTAAAACTAGCGTATCGGTTGAATGAATCGCCTAATTAGTGCTGTCAAAGTTTGTAACTTTTACAAATAGTGTTGAATAACAATCATTCATATCTAATGTTTTTTTCGTGGCTAATAAGCTCAAAATAACAATGCTGAATGTATAAATCGTATATACTATATGTTCATATCAGTTATCGGTAAACAATTAGAGTACTAAGTACTCTTTTAGAATGTAACCCCAAACTATTTACGTCAGTCGATAAAAAAACAAATAAGTACAAACCAGTATATGTAACTATTATAATCACATTTAACACACTTTTTTATTAAAGTCAAACTTTTACCTAATCTATTTCTCATCTATTCCAGGATAAATTACTGAACAGGCTAGAAGAGAACGAACCAGAATTAGCAACATGTCAAGAAGAAGAGGTAAAATGCAAAACTTTCTTATAGACAGTTTATCTTGAAAATGTGTTTTTTTTTGTTTATTTTCCAGTGCGTGATCTGCATAAATGCCAAAGCCACAATGCAAACTGCTCCTTGCGGACACCAAGTGGTCTGCAGAAGGTGTTTTGTCAAGACCATCCAGATCGCTGTCTCGCAAAGGCTCCTACCTTTGAGATGTGTCATATGCAGGGCAAAAATACTCAGGTTGAAGGTAAGGCGAAAAATAAGAGAAAAAACTTAACTCAGACTAAAGTATTTGCCTCTTTAAACTTCGAATTATACATATTGCGCCATGAGTTGCAAGACTACAGGTTTTAAATTGTTTATAACTTTTTTCAACATCCTTGTATAACTTACGTCAAATGGGGGTTGTGTATCTTAAAGATGTTGAACGTTATGTTTGTATTATGCTCGCTCATATCCACGCTTTAAGTATAGTTAATAGGAAAATATGTGATTAATTAAAAACCATTGAAAAATTATGCCTGTCAGATTTTAATTCTTCATTCCGCGAATCTCACTCACTTAATCGCAAAACTAAAAATACCGCATTGTAGCGGACAAAATTTACTATCAAAATGATTCTGGAACCTATACGAAAAGATGGATAGTTAATTTAGTATATCAATTATAATCAATTCAACTAATTATTGGCGATTTCACGTCAACTGATCGTTTGACATCAGAACGGATTTTTCTAATGTCAACCGACAATCATCAGACAATCGTTTGACATCGACGGACATTTCTAATGCCATCTGATAGGTTCCCAAATCTTCTTGATGGTACATTTTGTCTGCTACAGTGTGGTATTTTTATTTTTGCGATTGAGTGCCATTCGAAGAATGAAAGATTAATGTCTGACAGGCACAATTTTTGAATGGTTTTTGTTACTATCGATAGGTATCAGTTTCATCAACATTTACTAAATAAACAAACTGACTCAGATAGAAAACCAGAACAATCGTTGATAACGGCTTCATTATTCAACGCAACTGTCATTATTATATAACGCTGTCAGCGCCACTGATCTGAATTATTGGAACCTACGTGGTTGCTAAGAATGCTAAGCCAACGCTAAGCCAACATCAGCTGTTCTTGACAGTTCGCCTCGACACTAATAAACAATGACAGACACATTATTTTATTAACAATGAACGCAATCATTGTTTCATTAGTTTCTTGTACAATATTGTACCCTATATTTTTAGTTTATACGAGAAAACACCGAACAGTTGCCTTTCATTTGTTTCAAATATACTACTAACACAGGAGGGATAAAACATGCATGAAATTAGGGACTCACCAGTTGTTTGAGAGCTCTCGGATCCGACATCTAAACATAAGGGCACCAAACACACAAAACACCAACAAAAATATCTTAAACACACGCACAAAACGAACAACAGTCAACCGATAGAAACCGCAGAGGTTATGTTATATGTACATAATTTTAAACCAATGATCTCGAGTTTTAACCATATCACTTCACAACTACCCGCTCGATTAACAATACGATTAACAACGCAAGAAAACACTACAAGGAAAGAACTCGTCTGTCAAAGCTAGTTGTCAAAAGAGTTCTTTCCTTGTAGTGTGTTGTACTGTTGTAGTGTTTTCTCGCGTTCTTAATCGTATTAGGAATGTCTGTCGCACGTGATAACCCGATCGAGGGGTGAAAAGCGGATTATTGCGGACTTGCTTCTGTAGTTTACGCGGTTTATAGCACCACAATTACTCAAGGCGATATCTCGGGGAAAAGTTGGACCGAAAACGCAGGACTACCGGCAGTTTGACAGGCGATCGTACTGATTCGGCGCATGCGCGCTGTGCGGTCGAATAGTTTATGTTACTGACGTCAATTTGGCGGTAGAAGGGTACTTTCAAATCAACGAATTGTATTTACAGCCAGATAAATATTTTTATAAGTATGAAATGCGTCGTGAATGGTCTGAATGTTGTTCGTAATAAACAAATTAATATTAACAAAGTGAATTTATGCTTTTATACATAACAAATGCTAATTTTTCTAATAAGCTTTCAAAGTTTTCTAATTTTTAGTTCAAATTTTGCCAATATTAATTAAGTTATCTTCAATTATCATTTTTTACAGACTGGTCCTTTGCTTCCATCGTCTGTCAGCGGTTACTCCGTCAACTCTAGGACGTCATCAGTGCCACAGTCTGACAGTTTGTACAGCGTCAGCAGTGGAGGTTCTTCCATCTCGTCTACATCTTGCTCTTCCGATGGTCATGGTGTTGGTTGTTGCGGTGGTCATTGTTTGGGCGCGTATCCCAGGCAACCGACGGGAGCCTTGAGAAAATCTCAACAGCATGCAATGAAGATCAAATTACAAGAGTATAATAGGGAGTATAGGGAAAAAGCGTGTGTCAACAGGTTGCCGCCGATCAGGGAATTGCCTGTTCCCAGCCCCAGTCATAATATACAACCAGCATCAACAAGAATAAGGTAAGATTATGGAGATTTTTTTATGAGAAACACTTTTAGATAGTCATTGTTAATTTGCGATTGTAATAGGTATGATTTATCCGGGAGTAATGGAGGTTTGATAAATGTCAAATTAGTTTAGAATTTTAAATGACTAAATGAGAGATTTTTGTTGATAATTAAGGTCAACAGAATGACAGATTATGTAAGATTTTGTAATTTTGTTAAGTTGTCTTAGATTTATGAAACGCTACCTAGTGTAAATATTAAACATAGACAAACTTCAATTGAAAATATTGTAATTAATATACACATTTGCAAAATAAACAAAGGATGCATAAAACATAAAATACGAATAACAACAATACCTAGTACAAAACTAACCAAATACCTACATGAATTTTGAACAATTTGACACTATAATATTTTGAAGGTCTCCTGCTCTTTTTAAAATACACCAGCCAGTAATAGAAATAAATAAATTTTTGTCGATTTGAAGATGGCACTTTTCCCTAGCCAATTATTATTAGGATTTTATCCAAATGCATATTGTTATTTGTAATTATTACTTTATCATACATACTATGAAAAATTCAAAATTCAAGTCAAAATTACTCTTGATTTTTCTTTTGTGTATTTTGTGACCTGTTTCAGATATGTATTGTATGTCTTATTCTGAAATAAATAGTATTCTATTCTATTCTATTCTATGATAAAGTATTGTAATTGTGCCAAAAATTTTAAAAAATTTTATTATTTACAATAATATGTCTGTGTGTGTGTATGTGTGCATGTTTGTGTGTATACCCGTTTTTTGTGGCGACCATTCCGGAGAAGCTACTAAAGGTATCGGGACGAAACTTCATATTTAGAAGTTTCATGACCAAACTTAGAACTGAAAAGCTTTTTGCTCAAAACGGTCCAAAGGCATTGGATGTTTACTCTTAGCATTTTTCAACGATTTTGCAAATGAGCCGCCATTTCTGTAATTTCAACAAAATAGTTAAATAATAAATAAAGTTTAGGAAATTTTGGAATTTTTTTTTTTGAGTTATTGGTTTAGCTGCATGAGCAAATTCTATTTGATCGAGATCGGTCGTGAACAGCTAAACAGCTAAACTATTAATTTTATATATAGTATGATAAAGTCATGTGCCTGGCGACATCAGATTTTTAAATTTGGCATTTGACCGAAATTTAAAACTTGAAAATTGTTGTCAACGGAAGAAACAAATCCACGAAATTATTTTTAACTACTAAAAGTTACGAAAACATTACCCTTTTTTACTCAAATTGAGTAATATTACACCTTAAAATTAATGCACTTGTTTCGAATACCATAAAGACAAATAAATCACATATTTTGTTGATCAGTTTTTGTCGTTAAAATACATTTTGCCGTTCATTTCCTTTTTTATCGTTAGAACTCATATTTTGCCATTCATTTACACTTTTTGTTAAAACACACATTTTGTTGTTCAAATGCATATTTTACCGCTCAGGAACATAAATTTGTGAGAAAGCCTAATTTGCCGTGGTAATTAATTAATTCTCTTGTTTTTTATCCTTGTTAATTACCTCAAAATTATTTTTTTTAAATGCACGTACCTATTCGACATTAATTGCACAATATCTTAGAAACAATTGATAATAGCCTAATACAAGTTGATGTCAAAACGATATAACTAACACTAATTAATAGCGTTCCATTAACAAAAAAGAACATTACTATAGACTATACATGTCAACAATATTCTAAAAAACGTGATTTTATAATTTTCAGATGTGCCCAGAAAATTGTAACCCAGCTGGAGACGGCACCGTTCATCACAAAGCAGCAGAAAGGTCCTAAATACGAAAAACTACCCCAGACGGACCCTGACGAAGACCTTCTGGCGAAACCCAGCACATCGAAAGAACGGAAATGGTGGCCGGATAAAAAATGGAAGGACAGACAGAAGAGCGAGGAAAAAGCGGACAATAAGAAGAACGAACTGACCGAGAAGGAGATGGAACTAAAGGAGAAGAAGAATTTGATACCGAAGAAGACCGATCTCGAGCAGAAACAACCGAAGAAAGAACTCAAAGACGACAAGAAGAAAATCAAAAAAGAATCCGTCAAGGAGCATAAATGTTAAAAAACTAAAAAATAACCCCAAAATGGCGGCGTTGTGATTGCTTTTTTTGACAAGTGGTCAATTATTACGCAAAAACAGAACTCATGAAGCATATCGTCGACATTTTAGACGCGAAAAGCAATATTAGGATGTTAAAATATAAAAAAAGGCTCATTTTAAACATTGGATGTTAACCTGAACGCAAAACGGGGTTGTTTTAGTGCGAATTTAACAATAATTATTAAGTAAAAAAATGAGGTAATAGATAAGTTTGATATCGTTTTTATTAGGGCTGCTTTATACAGTTAAGTAGGCCAGACTGTTCCAAACGCAAATTTAAACTAAATAAAACAAAATTGTTAAATAAAATAAAGAGTAGACCTTGTATATCAAAGCTAAATTCTATCTATGTGTTCCTTAGATTTATACAATTCATTGTCCTTATGTGCTTGACTGGTTGCAAACAATTTCTTTTAAATTTATACAAACGAACTTTAAAAAATACAATATCTACATGTAAAGCAATATATTTACCTAAACACAAATAACTTTTTAAAAAAATAACATATTTCGATAATATTTAAAATAAATGTTCTTTTATATGCTTTAGAAAAGTATACAGATAATTATTAATAAAAAATAAACAATCAGTCACAATCAAAAGTAATTTACATATTATTTTTAAGTTTTTTCATAAATATTTTTTAATTTTCATTTTGTAATTATGTAGTCTAATAATTTACAATCGTTACAGATCATTGTGCCAAATTTCTGTGGATCTTCTTTTAATTATATGAGGTAACTTTTTTAAACAAAAGCTTAAATATGTTTTCAATAAACAATTAGCATGTGTACTCTACCAACGTACCGGGTGATTCAATTTCGAGACTCACCATGGGGATCTCACTTATTAGTGGAGATAGAACCTATGTTTAAATTTGGCAAAGTTTCGTATTTTTGTGTTGGTCAATTATCTAAAAAGAAATTTAAGCTATTACTTTTCATTTTGAAGATATCCGCAAAAAACTGAAATGTTAAGGTATCGTTTTTAATTTTTTATTCAAAACATTTTAACAAGGAATGCAGTTTTTTTTGAAGTCATTTTTTAATTTGAAATAACATCAAAGATGGCGGCGTAACCACCAACTTTTGTTTTTCTTATGGGCGCCATCTTGAGTTTTGGCATTTTCCGATAGTGGTGTCTTTCCTCATTTCCGCAATGTATAACATGTTAGCATTATTTTTTAAAATAATGATGTAATAATCAAAAATCCTTAAGGTACCTAACTGGAGCTTGGTTACAGACCGCCGGACTCGTTGCCAAGCAACGTCAACAAAATGCACTTGGATCAAGCGGCGTGCTCAGCGTTGGGTTTGCCATTTAACCAAATAAACCTTAATTGTGGTTGATTGTGGACGTAAAATGTCGTTTACCAATAACGAAAAGCGTGATATGATAAGGGTTTATTATTGTTCACATAGAAATGCCCAATCGTACAAAATTCCTAACATTGGACAGAAATTTAGCGGACCATCGATCGTTTAGGAAACCCCGCAATTCGTATAATCCTCATGGAAATGTTGAAAACGATCAAAGAGATATTTTGGAAATGGTAAACGTCAGATTACCATAATAGGGTATTCCGGTCATGTCAAAATTTAAGCAGATATTCGGTTTAACCTATTGTACAATTTATGAGGATTCATAAAGTTAAGCTACGAGCTTTTTTATTTAGTTTTTCTATAAGATAATTGCAATTAAAAGTGCATTTCGTTTGAATTCACCGACCACCCTCGGAAATACACGATGATTACCGATCCCTAGTAGCGGTGGCAACAGCGGACAGCTCTCGAACAGCTGATCGGCCAAGGTGACGGTTGGCGACCCTGTTGTTTGACAACGAATAAAGGTAACTTTTTTGAGAGATGATTTGATCATTGAAACTTGAAGCCAAACATCTCTCATCTCGCTAGTCGGCAATGTAAAGAAAATCTTATCAGGAGTTACTGTTCTACTGCTGTTACAGCCCGGCACAGAACAATGTCGGCCTTGGAGTTTATACATTTTGAACAAGTGTTTGATATAACCTCAATAACTAAAGCAGGTGTCAACAAACGAGCGATTCTAAACGTTGACACAACAGAAGACAAAAATTTACTACGTGCACCCTAGATATAGCAACGTTGTCAAGTCGCTCACTTTGAGCGGTCTTTGTGACGTCACAAAGACCAATCCTAATTCAAACTTCAAACAACGATTTCTCTTAATTTAAAACAATGTTTGATATTTTACTTGTGAAGTAGCAAACAGTAGCACCCATACTTTGTAAAAAATGACAATTTCAAAAACACCGGAATACCCTATTTGCAATGCTTCAACTACTGGTTTTTAGATAAATGACGATTCTCGGATTTCTACGCGGGAGGTAGCCTCTAATTTGGAATTGCCGCCAACGCGTGTTTGGAGAGCATTACGAACAAAGAAATTGAAACCGTACAAACCCCACACAAGTCAAACTTTGCAGTTGTACGAAATTATTTGAATCAATAATTTCCAAATCGCTGGATTGGTAATGGTGAACTGGTGGAAAGTCCTGCTAGATCCCCTGATTTAAGTCCTCTGGACTATTTTCTATGGGGAACTGTGAACGACGAAATTTATCACGGTACTCGCAGAAATATCGAGGATCTGCGGGATCGAATAACAAATGCGGTCAATGCTATTCCGGAAAGAACGTTAGAAGAGCATAACAACATGTAGAAAATCTGGCTCGATTTTATGCCTTCAAGAAAATGGCAACCAATTTGAACATTTACTTAAAAAATAAGCTTTTTGTTGTATAAACTTGCTTCTTTTACAATCCGAATGTCTTTAATCCAAAGCACTCTGGTCAGTCTTCGCCGGCGGTCTGTAACCAAGCACCAGTTGGGTACCTGATAAGCACGACAAACAACGAGAAAAAGAAGAACGTTTTTTATTATTAAACCATTGTTTTAAAAAATAACATGTTATACATTGCGGAAATAAGAAAAAACAACACTATCGGAAAATGCCAAAATTCAACATGGCGCCCATAAGAAAAACAAAAGTTGGCCATGGTTACGCCGCCATCTTTGATGTTATTTCAAATTAAACAATAACACTCCATTCCTCGTTAGAAAGTCGCTGTAGAATGTTTTTGTTTCGAATGTCTAGCTACGTTTGGTTTTGAATAAAAAATTAAAAACGATATCTTAACATTTCAGTTTTTTGCGGATATCTTTAAAATGAAAAATGATAACTATAATTTCTTTTCAGATAATTCATCAGCACAAAAATACGAAACTTTGCCAAATTTAAACATAGGTTCTATCTCCACTAATAAGCGAGATCACCATGGTGAACCTCAAAATTGAATCACCCGGTATATATTCCTACTATACTAAACATTACAATGCAGGGCGTTATTTAACAGAAAATCAAAGTTACGTACAAACTATACCTTGTGTTATTTATTTATTTATTTATCTATCAAAAAACCTTTTTATCTAATAATAATAATAATTATAAATTGCAATAATTTTAGAGCGAATTGACTTTTTTAAGTGCTTCAAAAACCAAATGTCAACAAAAAGTAAGTCAAAAGTTTTTTCTTAAAAAAAGGGAGTTTTTAAATTTTTATGGTATACCTACTTGTATATTTTTAACAAACTTTTCATCCAATAAATAATCCAACGCACACAGTATGCCCACGAAAGAAATAAAAATACCCTGTAGTAACATATCTTTAGAATAGTAACGATTTTAAAAGTTTTTAATTTTTCAGTTTTCTAGGTTATACTGTGTCGTTGGGCAACACATTGTGGCAATAATGACTTACTTCGAATAATTTTAACGTTCTATCTATAATAATAATAAACATAATAATAATAATGTACTAAATAACGATTAAAAATTGCTGGTTACTATATACATAACATAATATAACGATAAGATATTATTATCTATTAAAAAAACTGTGTATAGATGATTTTAGTTTTGTAATGAAACAGTAGGTGGCGGTAGTCGCGGTGTTACTGTCAAATTTTGTCGGTAAACAAATCGACAAAATGACAGCAGAGAAAGAGCAAAAGGTATATATTTATTAATGATATTTAGGTAACCGAAATGTTGTCTATTCTTATCGATGATTATCATAAACAAATAAAAAGTTATGAATATTCCGATTTGTGTCATTTTTATAGCTGTATCCAAGACGCGGTTTGTATTATTTTTAGTAAACAAAGTAAAAATAAAACCAAGTTGTTTATCCTTATTTATTATTATTATTATTATACACTTACATAATAGTTTACAGCATTATTACGTCAATAAATTACATCATACCAGCTTGACAAAAAATCTCTATAGTCAAAATGTTGGTGACCATTTTAACTTCTTCACAAAGGTTTTCCACCAACAATACTTTTGCATTGGTGGTATCTCTTCCGATAGTGTTCTGGCCAAGGACCACCACATCCATAGCCGCCTAGGGTATGAATAGCAGCATAATCATCACAGTCAATTTTACCATCATTATTGCAGTCCTAAAAGAGAAAATACATGTGAAATAAACCAATACACTTATCTCATGTTCTAGGTTAGGATTTTTTAAATTGAGTTGTAATGTTGGTATTCCTGCTTTTCAAATCAAAATATGTCAAATAAACGTCAAATCAAATTGAGCTGTCATTATCTTTGACAGTATTATGACTTCTTATTAGTAGTAGATTAATATATCTTGGAGGGGTGTTGTAATACACATAGTTAAAAAAAAATGACGCACTTGATTTTTTTACCTAAGAAAGTGTTAATCAAGCAATGGTATAGAAAGTGCTGACACTCTATATGAAAGACGCATCTTTTACGGGAATTTTGTTTTTTATTCGTTGATTTATCTCTAAAATTGTCCGAATTACAAGCTTTTTTTGAACCCTTGCATATTAGCTAAATAATTAGGCATTAATGTAACCCTTGGGGTTGTTTTGCTAAATCATTTTTTTTTAAATCTCATGATCTGTGTCAATTAGTTTCAAGCTCAAATTTGGCTCAATCATTAATTTTGGCTTATGTTTGTTGCTGAAATATAATATTGATGAAAACCCATACCTACATACATTTCACTTAATCGTGGCGCAAAAAGGGATTAAAATATAATATTTTAATCTCCAGTTTCTTTAAAATAATTCTTCCTCTGGATCAAAAAACGGTGATTGTAATAATTTTAAATTCTTCTATCAGCGCTGTGTGTGAGGAAATGTCTGTCAAATGTTCTTTTTCTATTAGGTTGTGAAGTTTGGTATTTACATACCTTTTAGATTTCTGATCCAATTTTCATTGTCATAGATTTGGGAAAATAACTATGTATTGTTTTTTAAAGAGGGGAATTTAATAATTTTTTATATCCGACTAATTCATCATTGATGTTGATGCTGGCAATAAACTACATTTATTTTTATTAACTTCTTTTATAATTAACTCGATTTATTTATTGTTAATTTTATCTTCAACGATAATTAAATGAACCTTTGATCCCTGCAAAACTAAATTTAATTCATACACCTTTACAAAAATATCAGCTAAATATGCTAACCGGGCCATCCACAATTCGTCAAAGAAAGAATTTTTGAATTCGAAATTAGCGTTTTCAAGAAAAACTTGAACTTCTAATTTAAGTTCGAAGAGACGATTCAAAACTTTACCTCTCGAGAGCCATCTATCATCGGAATGTAACAAGAGTGACTTCTGTTGCTACCCATCTCCTGACATAATATTGAAAACATTCGTGAACTGAATGCTCGACTTTTAATAATATTGACTGCAATTCTTTTTTTTGTTAAAGCCCGAGCTCCATCAGTGCAGACACCAGTGCATTTCGCTCATGGAATGGAATTGTGAAACATAAAATTATTAAGAAATTTGAATATTTCACCAGTTGTTCTTTCGAGCAGAGGTTTACAAAATAATTATTCCTCTGCAATTTTCTCTTCTACCTCGAATCGGATAAAGACTAATAATTTATAAAAATTAATTATGTCAGTATTTCATCTAACTGTAGCGCAAAATATTAACTTTGATTTATCTCTTTAGCTACACTTCCTTTTACAAAATGTGTTATTTGAAATGCGTCTGCGTACGGTAATGGGTATTATCTGATTTGACCGCTATAATTTTGGGTCAAACAATTTAACAATATCATCTGAATAAATATGATTTTAAGTTTGGTACCTTTTGCGTACCACCTGGAAGTCCTTCGCGTACCACCGGTTGAGAACCCCTGCTATAGAACATTTGTGGGATGAATTAGGGAGAAGCGCGACTTCTCGCGAGAGGCGTTTGCCCAATTTATAATTTTGTATAACATTTTTAAAAGTGTATATCAGTTTATTTCACTAGCAAGCTGTTTATCGATAAATTCAAAAAGTTGGTTAGATGCAAGCAGGGGCGCCTCGTTATATAGAGCCAAGGAGCCATGGCACTACCTGGAGTTTCAACCTCAGCAAGAATTTTTAATTAATTCTAAAAAACCTTTTTTTTTTCATTTTAAATGTTAAACAATGCCTGCGTAAGTTTAATGAGTAGTGAAACATCGTAACGCATTTCTCTCCCCAACACAACGCGGTTAACCGTGATATCATACTACCAACCGGGCCAACTTATTTCTGGCCCGGCAGATCGATAAACCGAGGGGCGGTGCGCGGGTGGGTGGGGGTATAGCGACGTCTCCTTCTGTATGCGTATTTGGAGCCAAACTCTAGCTGGCTCAATCGAGTGCGGCGTGCATGTGTTACTCGTATTTCGCGTCTCATATCGTCTAAATCTAACACAAAAAGTTCCGCTCCGCGCCATACGCAATGAATCAAATTAGTTCATTACAGAATAAGCCTTTTCTAACATGTACTATTGAGGAAAAAGTGCAAATTAAACAGTTAGGTAGGCCTTTACCTGATTTAAAGTCTTTTATTATTATTATTATTTGATCATTGTGAAAAAGCAGACTGTGGCAACATCTTCAAGCTCTAATGCGTTGACTCGTAAAGATCGAAGATTTCAATAAGCGTGTGATTGAGTTATTTGCAAGTAAAAAAGAACGTCAAGAACGTCGAATGGATATATATATATCGCAAAATATAACTTTGAGTTTATTTTCAGTTAATTTTTTATACTTACTGTTTAACTACATATGTATTACTTTAATAAAAACTGTTTGAATTTTTTTTCTTTATTTAAAAACCAAGGCATATTTTTCATGCTCTGTGGCTCTACCATCAAAATGTACCACGGGCCGCCACTGGACTAGATAGAATTCCGTTAATTTGTGTATGCCAGATTTTTTAATAGGACACGTGGCAATTTTGGCCGCTCGTTTAACAGTAATGAAATAACACTTCATATAGTCATATAGACACTCTTCTTTGCATCGAAGTTCCAAGATTCAAGAATACATTTCAGGCTACCTAAAGAATGCAGTGCCAAAAAACGTGATTGTTGGTATTTTGATACCATTTTTTGAGATTTTTTGTTAAATTCTAAAAAAAAACTATGGTAATGATCTGTTTTTTCTTTTAGATTTTAACCAAAAATCTGAAAAAATTGTATCAAAGCCTATTGTTTTAATCGCTAACGTTAAAGCTCATCGATGGCTGTTTTTATTGAACAGGTCAACACAAAAATGCTCGAACAATGTCGAATGTCGATAAATAAGATAAAATAATATGTAAAACCCATTTTTGGGAACTGGTGGCTTTTCATACATTTGTAGACAAACGTACATTCAAGAATAATTATGTATGTACAAAATTAATAACGAAAATTCAAAATGTTGTCTTTTGTTGATATCCGGAAATTGCATTGATCAGCAAAAAATGCGTTAGTCCGAATTTAACTCTTGTATCTCTTCAAATATATAATATTATAATATTTCAATAAATTATAAAGCGAGTATACAATATACAAAAATTATGTAGAATAACAAAAAAAAAAAAAAAAAAAAAAAAAAGTGGCCATTTCAGACCATTTCAGATTTTCGTACATTTTTATCTATATTTTAAGATAGCACGAATGCTAATGCTAAGGAGAAAAAAAATAAGGAAAACTGTAACATAAATTTTTAGGTTTGGAAAATAACATATTTTCATAAAAAAAATTCATAAAAATTAACAAGTCAAAAAATGCGACAGGTGTGCCTAGGGCCCGTAAAACCTTAGACGCGGCCCTGGAAGAATGGGATCGTATACCAATAGAAACAATAAGAAACCTGATTACCAGTATGCCGCGTAGATTAGAAACTCTTAAAGTTACTAGGGAAGGCAATACATGGTATTAAGCAGTTTGCTCAGTTTATAATTTTGTATAACATTTTTAAAAATGTACATCAGTTTATTTCACTAGCAAGCTGTTTATCGATCAATTCAAAACGTTGGTTATATGGAAGGTTACAAAAAAAGTTGTAATTAGGATAATTTTCAAGATAAATCAAGGAATAAAAAACAAACTGCTCGTGAAAGAAGCGTCTTTCATATAGAGTGTCAGCACTTTCCATACTATTGCTTGATTAACACACAGGGTTGGTCAAAAATGAGAAAAAAACAAGGTTCGAGTTTTTCCACAACTATCCAGGATACATTGAAAAAACTCCCTCCTATTTACTTGTTTTTTTTTTAATGACAAGGGAATTGCCTACCATCAAATAAAAAAGAAATGCCAAATCGTCCTACTGGTTTAAAAAATATAAGACCTTATTGAAACTGAGTGGATATTTTTAGTATGTACCTGTTGGAACTTCAGCATATATCCTTGCACTGACAGAGCTGAGCAATACGTGTCCAGCGCGCAATTCTTGTAAGCAGTTGGTGATGTTGGCGATTCGTTGTTGACAGTGTACTTGCCACCATCAGACCAATAGGGCCATGTGACTCTGAATGGTCCACAAACATCTCCTGAGCAAGTGCTGGTAACGTTGCAACCAGAAATGGCTTCACAAATGCAGCCTAAGCAAGATTGTGTCACTGGCAGATTCTCATATTGCTGGGCTTGAGTACCTATAATAGCAAAGAATAATGATTGTCATTACATAGTTGGACATTATTATATGAATAAATAAAAAAAAAACTCATCTTTATATGTACTCTGCCGCTCATGGAAGTTCGGACACATAGTAAACATATAGGAAATAATGATAAAAGCACTGATAACGTAGCAATAGGCACATCTATTTCTACAAAATAGCGAACACATTCTTAACGTTGATTTCCAGTAACATACGACATCATTAAATGTGCTAATTTTAACATTTATGCTGTTTTGTAACTGGTTATTGGGAATTTTCTAGTTTCCATTAAAAAGGATTAAATACGAAATAACAAATAGACTCATAAATACTGCATCTCAGACACATGTTGCGACCCCAGTTTTACCAGATTTCTGCATCAAACGCTCGAATTCGTATTCAAACGAGTCTGTGCCTGCAATCTGTAGTTTGCACAAGATAACTCTGTCACGCGGAAGACATCATGCGACGCGGAAAGCCAACAAGCAAGGAACGGCGTTCTGTAATTATCGCTTTTCATCAGGAACGATTGTCAGTTCGTGAAAATGCAAGAAATAACTCAACGATAAGTGAGTCAACGATAAGTAACCTCTTCACCAATATGAAGAAACATGGAATTTAGATGACGTGTTTGGCCGGAACTATCACGAATAATTTCCCAACCGGATGAAGAACGATTAAAATTAATTTTTAAGCAAACCAGAAAATTGACCGCACCTAAAATTACCGCTGAAGTCAATCGTGGTCGGGAAAATCGTCAGACACTACTGTTTCCAGTCTTCATTTATCCAACTTCGATGTGTTCGTGCCCACTGAAGTCGTTTCTGACGATTTCCCCGACGAAGCAATGGTTTTCGTACGGCAACGCGTCCATGCAGATTTCCCGCTTGGAGATGTCGTTTCCCTGTGCTTACGAAAATTGGTCTTTCACGATCGCGATTGACTTCAGAGATGATTTAAGGTGCGGTCAATTTTCTGTTTTACTTAAAAATTTATTTTAATCGTTAATCATCCGCTTGGGAAATTATTCGTGATAGTCCTGACCGAAACGTCATCCCAATTCCATGTTTCTTCATATTGGTGAAGAGTGTCACTTATCGTTGACTCACTTATCGTTGACTTATTTCTTGCATTTTCACGAACTGACAATCGTTCCTGATGGAAAGCGATAATTACAGAACGCTGTTCCTTGCTTGTTGGCTTTCCGCGTCGGATGATGTCTTCCGCGTGACAGAGTTATCTTGTGCAAACTACAGATTGCAGGCACAGACTCGTTTGAATACGAATTCGAGCATATGATGCAAAAATTTGGTAAAAATGGGGTCGCAACATGTGTCTGAGATGCAGTATTTATGACTCTATTTGTTATTTCATATTTAATCCTTTTTAATGGATTTTAATGGATTTTAAATTTCCAACAACCAGTTACAAAACAGCATAAATTATGGATAATAATTAAATATATAAATTATTTTAAATTAGTCGTATGTTACTGGAAATCAACGTTAAGAATGTGGTCGCTATTTGGTAGAAATAGAAGTGCCTATTGCTACGTTATCAGTCCTTTGATCATTATTTCCTATATGTTTACTATGTGTCCGAACTTCCATGAACGGCAGTGTAGGTATTATTATTTATTATCATCATTAGATTAGAAACCAGTTATGTTTGACTAAAATTTGTAATTCCCAAAGGTTATTTATTTGACAAACAGATCATCCGATTAATAACTATAAAGAACCGTTTGTTTTGATGCAAAAAAATCTCGACACGACACGGAGTCACCAATAAACACAAATTAGCATACCAAATGACAACACCATAATTTGTTCACCGCATATACATACATAATTACGTATTTTTTATTCGTATTAAACCGGATCAGACCCGGTAATATTCACGCTCATGTTGTTGCGGGCGGGTAAATTTTAATGAATGCTAATTACAAACGCTTAGCAATAATTTAAGGTAAAGATCGTGAAGACACCAACTCAAATGCGGATGTGCTTCAGAATTCTGCTAACCAGAAACGTCATCTCATAATGAATAATACAAACATGAATTGATTTGGCCTAAAAAAGTACAGACTCGTCAATCAATATGTATATTAATTAAAATAAAACGCTAATATTGTACCACAAAGTCACAAAAATAAATTATAATCAAAACCCCTAGGAGGTAGGCAACTCAATGCGCAATTCACTCCCAGAGCGTTGTTGATTTTTACCGCGATTCAAATGTTTTTCCGCGTCGTCCCTTACGTTTGCAAAGTGCGATTCTCTGCCGATTTTCTCGTATCTCCACAGGAAAAACGGGGAAACATATCGTAAAATCGAATACAAAGTGACCACGGAGTTCCCGGCGACGTTTGTGTTGTGTTTCAAGCAGATTCGTGTGATTTTCTATCGACTCTGAGCTATGAGTCTACATAGTTTCTATCCAGGTGAGTAAGTTTGGCTTTCTCGTGACTTTTTTGAGCTATTCGGGGCGGTATTTTATTCAAAGTAAGCTTTTTAGAGTTTGTTGGTAGCCCTTTGATAAAGGGAAATAGTTTTCTCGGTCCGTAAATATCAAAAATGTTTGAACATTTAGGTTAAGATTGGCTGGATAAGAGTATTAAGTGCATACACAAGGCGCATCAAGGCAGCTTACAATAACATCTCTAAATTCTCGAACAATGCGTATCCATGCCGACCTTTCGCGTTGTTGATTATTATTGCTATTCAAATGTTTTTCCGAGCCATGTTGGAAATCTTTCTGGTTTGCATCGAAAGACTCTTTCTCGCTATTTTCGCTGAGATTTCGCTAGGTAAACCGGGAAAATATATCGCGGAATATTGCTAAAAGTGACTATGAAGTGATTTTTGATGGGTTTCTACGTGTTTCCAGGGGCGTCCGGTGATTTGTGGCTGAATTGGTGCTGGTGTGAAGCAGAGTCTCAATAAAGGTTAGTGTTCCTTGGTTTTTGCATGATTTTTTTGCTTATTTCCGGGAGATTTTTGGTCTAAATTGGTGTTTTTAGTTTGTGTGGGATTGGATTTTCTATAGTTATTGTATTATAGCCCTGTCAAATTGAACGAAAACGATTTTTGTATAGGTACACTTTTGGCAGGGCATTGCAAATAACGTGAAAAAATCCCCATCGATGTCGTGTCTGTTTTGCGGGTTATTCACGATTAAAGATGGCCGAGTTTAAAAAAAAAAAACCTAAAATTTTCGACTTTTCTTTAGTTTTTTGCGAAAAAGTCATAAAACTATGCACTTTTCGACGTACACCACTATATACAAAAATAAAGTACACTAAATTTCCTATCAAAAGCACCCTCAAGTGAATTTTTTTGCTTAAATGGTTTGGCCGCTAGAGCGCGCTGAAAGATGGCCAAATTTTCCTACTTTATAAATGTACGTGTAATTACAAAACAGCTTAGATTTTGATAAAACTACATTAAATTCCCTACAATTTGGATAACTAAATCAGTAATTTTACCCAAACTGTGTAGCCGCTAGAGCGCGTTGAAATTTTATGTCTATATTATTACTATTTGTTTATTAAAAACTATATATTTGCTCATTTTTATTGATACTTAATGTACTATGTATTTTTTGTAAAAAAACGGCTTCGCTTAGCTTAATATGACATAAAATATAAACCAGTTCTCGCGGCTACACGGTTTGGGCAAAATAAATGCAATTTGTCCGGAAATTAATGTAGTTTTAGCACAATCCTAGCCGTTTTAACTAACTTGAAAACTGGGTTTTACACAAAGTACTTTAGTTTTGATGGTCTACCTCGAAAAGTGCATAGTTTCATAACTTTTTCGTGAAAAACTGAAAATAGGTTGAAAATTTTTAGTGCTTTTGCAATTTTCGTTGTGAAGCAACATCCGTAGGAAGTAGCAAAGTTAAAATTCGGATTCAACACCCCAAAAAAACATATAGAATCAGAGAAAAAGAAACTTCTATATTTTTTTCCTGGAAAAGGCACCCTCGGAAACGATTTGACTGAACTAATTAGGGAATCTCTAAATCTTTTAATAGGGTATTACGGCACTTTTCAAATTCTGTTCTATTACAAAGTAGGTTAGCTTAGCATCGCCCTTTCACACGTAAAATGCCAAACAACGCTTTAATTTAGGAGAAAACGCGTTTTGAAATTCTAATAAAAATCCTACTTGTGACGTCACAAGGAGGGATTATAATGCGAAACTTGACAACGTCGCGTATAGTTATTTTATGTTGCTGTGGTGCCAACAGTCGCGTAATTCACTCTGTTTACCGTTCGTGTATTGAGGTTAGGTGGTCAGTGATTTTTTAATATATCAACACCAGCAAACACCATACATAATCAACATGAGCAAACAATAATATAGAGTTTGTTGTGTGCCGGGTTGCAACAGCAAATCAGTCGAAACACCAGAATTCAATACAACATTTAGACGAAATGGTGTATCTACCTTGTAGTTTCATAAACACACAGGAATATATTATAAGAAAGGTATTGTCAATATGTATTATTAATAAACTTCTATTTAAGCAGTTATTTTTTACTACTAGTTTTTCCCTCTACATTCAAATTTCTTTGTGAACCATGTGATTGGGGGATGTTTCATTACTTTGTCGTTAATTTACTATGAACAATTGCAAGCTGGTTGAATAATATGTATGATAGTGTATGATCGTGGGTAAATTTTGCGAATTCGCTTTGGTAAAATCATCTTCCACAGAACACATGCTTGCACTGGTAACTTAACAACTTATAACAACTTACTTAATAAGTAATAACTTTACGATACGCTGTAAATAGTATAGGTAAAACTACGAGAGCTGAAGGTGAGTCATCGCCTAAAAACGTAAGAACAGACGCATGAAAAGGCACTCTGTTTCTTTCTAACGCACGGGAATGGTCTGTAACGTATCAGCAAAATAACAGCTGGAATCGATGACTCACCTTCAGCTCTCTTAGTTTTACCTATACCGTCGAAGTTTGTCAACACACATACAAACAAACAGCGGTGCAAATACTGTTACAAGAAAATTCCCTAGGTTTTGATCAATTTCTTGGCTACGGTGCCAATTCTACACTTGGCCAATCACGACAGTGATCGGAAAATTCAAATTTTAATTGTAATTTTCTCAACAAATTCTGAATGTAATTTAATTTTAACTTAACAGAATTTCGGGTTATATACTGTAAAATCGCTTAATACACGCTTTTGCTTAAATTTCCACATGACCGTAATACCCTATTCTCTACAAAAATGTTTGTACATAGTTCCATTAGTCTAGAAAAAAACGTCAAATAGTGCTGTCATTCTAGATATTATGATTATGTGTATTAAAATTGTCCTGTAATTGGCACTTGTTGGGCAATAAACATTATTATTATTATTATATTGATTCGAAAATTCAAATGCAGTCGATAACAAAAAAATGTAAAATGTTTAGAATCATAGTTAATAGGATTTTTTTTAATTAACGAAAAACCATTGAAGAATATACCGGGGGGAAGTTAGCCATAAAAGTTATCCATAAAATTTTTTTTCATCCGATTTTAATGAATGACACATTTTTGGAAAGCCCTTAACGTACTGAATCTACAGTAGTTATTGCAGAGGGCGCAATTCATAACTACTACCTAAAAAATTAAAAAGAAAGTAATTTTTTGTTTAAATTGGCACATTTTTACAATCGCATATCTCCGTTAATGCTTTACCAATTACGACATATCTTACAGCAATCAAAAGTACAAATGTAGACCATACTTCCATAATTATTGCAGCCCAACTTTCCACTAATTAGTGGTCTAAAAAAATTCCTGAACATTGACTATTTTTGTCCAGGGATGCGAGTATGGGAGCATACACCGTTCCAGTAGAACAGTGAGCATAACTCCTTTTTATCATCCGATTGTAACAAACTATACACCAAACGAAAGAGGAAGCTTGTCTGCACTTATGCTAGTTATTGCAGTCCAAGTTTCCGCTAATTAGTGATGTAAAAACATCGCAAACATTCAAAATGTACCAATTTAAGCAAATAATGACATTCTTTTTATTTTTTTAGGTAGTAATTAAGATTTGATTCCTCTGCAATAACTACAGTATACTCAGCACGTTGCGAGCTTTCCAAAAACGTATCATTTATTATAAACGGTTGTAAAAAAATTATGGATAACTTTTTGCCTAACGTTGGGCTTTCGCCTTTCAGTTCCGATGTGGAAATGGCGCCACAACATACCGACAAAGGCTTGACTGCGACTTTTGCCGCCTGCAAAAACCAGCGGTCCCTTTGTCGGCTTTGAGCACTTGAACTCTTGCGATACGGTGTTGTGTTTACACGATGCCGATCTGTCACTTACGGTTAACTTTTATGTGATTATCACCGTTTAATTAATTTATTTAATTAATTTTGTTGCAATTTTTCGAATCATATTTTTGTGAATAAATTTAATTTTATTTCAGATTAGTTACATATTTCTAGTTTCGATTTGCTTTTTAAGTCAGTCCATCTGATCGTAAAAATGTTCAAAGTCGTTATATTTTTAATGCAATAATTAGCGTATTCTCGGAATTCAATAACTATCGTATATGGACAAAAATAGTCAAAGTTCAGGAATCTTTTTAGATCACTAATTAGCGGAAACATGGACTGCAATAACTATCATAAGTGGAGACAAGCTTCCTCTTTCGTTTGGTGTATTGTTTGTTGCAATCAGATGATAAAAACGAGTTATGCATAGGGCTTTTCTGAAACGATGTATTTTCTATACTCGAAAGTAAAAATATTCAAAGTTCATGAATTTTTTTAGACCACTAATTAGCGGAAACTTGGACTGCAATAACTTGCATAAGTGCAGACAAGCTTCCTCTTTCGTTTGGTGTATAGTTTGTTACAATCGGATGATAAAAAGGAGTTATGCTCACTGTTCTACTCGAACGGTGTATGCTTCCATACTCGCATCCCTGGATAAAAATAGTCAAAGTTCAGGATTTTTTTTAAACCACTAATTAGTGGAAAGTTGGGCTGCAATAACTATGGAAGTATGGTCTACATTTGTACTTTTGATTGCTGTAAGAGATGTCGTAATTGGTAAAGCATTAACGGAGATATGCGATTGTAAAAATGTGCCAATTTAAACAAAAAATGACTTTCTTTTTAATTTTTTAGGTACCGTAAACTTGGGTGACTTTAGTCCAGTTTTGAAATTTGAAGTCTGGTAACTTTTAACAGATTCGATATAATTACTCATACTTGTGCTATTTTTTGGGTCTTTGATAGTACTTGAAAAATATCAAAAAACTAATATTTCCAACATCAGGATATACTTCTTTTATGTATATATATGGGTGGCCAAAGTCAGAATTCATTATTGGGTCACTTTGGCCATACTACTGTTTATCATGCCAATGAAACGATAAGCTAGTGTATGCTCGAGTTTGGCCACCAAATATCTTTCAAAAGTGTTCAAGAACAAAATATGTTAAAATCAGCAATAAGATCATGACAAAACTATTTTATGACTATTTTAAAAAATAATGCTAACATGTTATACATTGCGGAAATGAGAAAAAACACGACTATCGGAAAATGCCAAAATTCAATATGACGCCCATAAGAAAAACAAAAGTTGGCCATGATTACGCCGCCATCTTTGATGTTATTTCAAATTAAAAAATAACACTGCATTCCTTGTTAAAAAGTCGCTGTAGAATGTTTTTGTTTCAAATGTCTAGCTACGTTTGGTTTTGAATAAAAAATTAAAAACGATGTCTTAACATTTCAGTTTTTTGCGGATATCTTTAAAATGAAAAATGATAGCTAAAATGTCTTTTCAGATAATTGTTCAGCACAAAAATACGAAACTTTGCTAAATTTAAACATAGCCTCTATCTCCACTAATAAGCGAGATCTAATAAGCCCCGAAATTGAATCACCCGGTATAGCTAGACATAATTTTGTACTTCTGGTATAATGAAGAAACCTCCTTTGGACGGGACAGGTGTTTTTATTGCTTGTAAAATGTCATCTTTGTCATACCACAGAAATGTCATCATTTGATGGCCATTTCCACTGAGAATGCCCGACTTTACTTTCCTCGATTGACTACACCGAGCACTTTAACTACGCGGGTACTGCAGAAAGATATTCCTAACAAACCACAGGACTAATGTTATCGGCGGCAAATCATAGATGCTGATAGATTACTCAACACAAACAAAGTTGTTCATAGTAACAAAATTGGTCAATTTTCAAAGCTATGTCCTGAACACTGCCACAGAAAAAATAAATTATCATCTAACTTACATTAAGCACCTTTGTATTCAATATAGTATCTAAAATATAAATAACCAAAAATACTCGCAATGTTTGAAATATTAACAAAGATCTAAACAATATAAATAAATTTTCGAATAGTGGCCAAAGTCACCCAGGGCGGCCAAAGTCACCCAAGTTTACGGTAGTAGTTATGAATTGCGCCCTCTGCAATAACTACTGTAGACCGTTAAGGGCTTTCCAAAAATGTGTCATTCATTAAAATCGGATGAAAAAAAGTTTTATGGATAACTTTTATGGCTAACTTCCCCCCGGTGAAGAATATTGCCTCTCAGACATGAATCCTTCATTCCTCGAATCTCACTCTCTAAATCGCAAAAATAAAAATACCACATTGTAGCGGACACAATTTACTATCAAAAGGATTCGGAAACGTATACAAAAAAAAAAATAACGGTTAAACGCTATTACTGTGACACATACGTTTATTTTTTTTTGGGTAATTCCCAATTATGCGTCAATTATGATAAACAGACACTAGGTAATTATGATATTTTTAGGTTATCCTAATATGCAACAAATAACACTTTACTTCTGTTTTTACAAGTTTGCTCTATTAAATTTTTTTCTAATGGCAACAGTTGTAGTGATAAGCGCAAGTACATGCTTTAAGAACGCTAAATTATGAACCGAAATTGTACTAGTAACAAAAAAACATCTAATAACAAAGAATCGTAACAAAAAACAGCAAAAAATCATCGAAAAACTGAACTAATACAAGAGCAGAGAGCATAGCAAATAAATCGTCTATATTTCTTATTCATTTCTAACCTTGTGCAAATTGTCTACAAGAATAACTAAGTAATCAAAGAAAATATGGTAAGAGCGTCTTTGACACAGTTAGCATATATTTTACAAGGTTAGGTTATCTCAGTTCATCAAATCATCATAATATAGTTTCTCTTAAATATATTCAATAATACTTCTAGGAAGAATTACAACAAAACAGGTAACTCTAAATGTCATCTTGTTTTCGGGACATACCCAAAATCGTATGCAAGTCTGGGTGTGTTCAGATTTCGAGAAAACGACCTCCAAAGATATCCCGTGACTCAGACACGCAGTAAAATTGAATATAAAAGACAATACGGATCTTTTTTTTTGTGTTGAACAGAATGACAATAACTACTTTGCATTTTTCTTAAACGTTCGAAGCTTAAGTGGTTATTGTCTCCCTGGTTGTTATGACAAGATTATTACATTCAGAAAAATACAGTTTGTGTTACAAAAAATTATAATCAGGAAGAATAGAGTACCACGAAAGAATTTGTGCGCAAAAACTGTTTAAGGAAAGTAAATACTTTGTATGCTATGCAGTAACGATTTGAAAAGGGAATTTATTAATAGCATTTGTTACATCATTCTTATAAGTAAATAGATTCAAATTGACAAAGAAATTTAACAAATAACTGAATGGTTAATTTATAATATTCTGGTACATTCAGGATGTATACTAATTGAGTGATTTATATTAATAATTGAGTAGGCCTTGGATTCCAAAAATTATATGTTTAGAGATGATTTTTTAATAAATTTATTCATGTATTTATAATGCTATCAATTAATTATTTGTGTGTGCTATCTTTAGTTCTGTATAAATAGTACAAAAGCAGTTTTATTATTGCGTATAACTATGTAAAAATATTTCACTTTTACATAGTTTATTACTGATTTGCGATTCTAATATGATTTATGGCCTAAAGAACTTATTCGCAATAATTCTTAAATTAATGTAAAATATCTAGTTGTCACGACAAAATTAAATAATCTGATGTGGCCAGGCACATGACTTTATCATACTTAACATTAATAGTTTAGCTGCATAAGATTCTATTTGATCGAGATCGGTCATGTCTGCATTAAAATAGTTAGCCAGGATATTTTGATACTATCGACAGTGGGCATTGTCAAAACATCAGCGTTTGTACAATTTTATATTACCACGTATGATAAAGTAAAAATCTGATGTGGCCAGACACATGATTTTATCATACTATATATAAAATTAATAGTAAATGAGATTCTATTTGATCGAGATCGGTCGTATCTGCATTAAAATAAAACTAGTTAACCAGGATTTGACAGATATTTTGATACTATTGACAGTATGCATTGTCAAAACATCAGCGTTTGATCAATTTTGTAATACTACGTATGATAAAGTAAAAATCTGATGTGGCCAGACACATGACTTTATCATACTATATATAAAATTAATAGTAAATGAGATTCTATTTGATCGAGATCTGTCGTATCTGCATTAAAATAAAACTAGTTAGCCAAGATTTGACAGATATTTTGATACTATTGACAGTAGGTATTGTCAAAACATCAACATTTGACACTACCTACTGTCATTAGAATGAAAATATCTGTCAAATCCTGGCTAACTAGTTTTATATTAATGCAGACACGACCGATCTCGATCAAATAGAATTTGCTCATACAGCTAAACTATTAATTTTACAAAAAAAGTGTCATAGACATAACTTATTCAGAATTTCCTTAATTTATTATTTAACTATTTTGACAAAATTACAGAAATGGCGCTGTGTTTGGAATAACAGCCAGTTAAAAATGAGAGAAATAATCACATGACATTAAAACAAATTTATTTATCTACGACTCACATATAATAAGTTCATTGCATACGTATCTATGACTATATATTATAATACCCATCATGATACGCGCCAATGATTATAATGACACTAGCGTTGTGTAATAATGACAGTTCGTTCAAATAATGACTTCATTATTTGAAGGAACTGTCATCATTATACGAATGTACTGTCAAAGTCAGTCCAGACCTACGCGGATGACAGTTATTTGACATTTTGCCTCGCCACCATTGACAAATACATTTAAAAGATTTGATATAAAATGGAATTTATGAGTCGTAGATAAAACGTCGTATTCGACTCGCACACAACTGATATAAATCGCTCGCATGTTTATACGCTCGCCTACGGCTGGCGTATAAACTTCATGCTCGCGATTTATATCCTTAGTTATGTGCTCCTCAAATAATATACTATTAAAATTCCCAGTAAATACAAAACACACACTTTTTCTGTTAGGGACTCTGATGAAATCGATTTTCAAGGCTGTTTTTTTTTAAGAATATCAAAATATACAGGATGTTCCAATTAAAATTCGTAAGTTATTTGACATTTAGCAAACCTCCTGATATACTTGCAGCATTAGAATCACAAATCAGTAATAACTATCGAAAAGTGTGATATTTTTACTATCCAAAATGACTTCTTTTGTTTCTTTAGCATTGTTAGTTACCTTGGAATGATTTTTTGAAAAATGCATCCTGTATATTAGTATGGTTCGTGAGCAATTATGTAATTTGCTAATAACTAAGCAAAATAAGGAAGTAGATAATATTTATAAATAAATTAAGAATTACCTATTAGTCATGGATACTTCAACCAATTAGCACTTTCAAAAATCGTTCTATTATAGTTAACATGTGAACAAAAAGTGTTTCAAAGAGATTTAATACTAAATTTTTTAAACCTTTTTATTAGAATTTTCAATTACTTAACACCACTTTCGGTTATGTCAGTGTCTATTGTAAATTATCCAGTTGTAATAAATTATGTATAACCTTAATCTTTAGCAAATCATAATAATATTAGTATAAATATCAACGAGTACTTACCTAAAATAATTGCGAATAGCGCAATGGAAATTAGTTGTTTGTGCATGTTGTCTAAAAGATTGCTGCGCCGAAATTGTTGTTATTTATTATTAACGAGGCGGTACCTCAGCGGTCTAAGGAGATACTAAAAAACCAGTCGCTGTCTTTCACTTTATATGTGCAGGCACGTAATACATAAAATATTTAACATACAGACTGGCTCTTTCTTGTTGAACAAATTGAACAGAGACGGACTATATTGTTGGTATATCGTTGGTATATGTATGCGTGGTGTATGCGTACTCTCTCTCTACACTCTTTCTTCATGGTGAAGATCGCAAAATATCCTTGAACTCAACATGAGCCAACGCGGATTTTATTAAACTTGAATTTGTTCAGAAATAAAATTCCTCGAAAAAAGGAGAAGTTGAGATGTTATCGGTATTTTGGGAATTATTGACCGCTTGGCTTGACTTGACGACATATGTGACCCGCTCGGAAGAAAGGGGTCTTACTGCTAAAATCAAGTTTACGGGAAATACACGTCTAGAGTACAGCGCTGTCCGGCGCTAAATAATAGTATGGAGACATGTGTTTGAAGACTCATAACTCTGAAACTACTTATCAAAAGCAAATAAAATAAAGTGTGATATATTAGTTAATCGTTTCTATATGTAGTGGCACTATCAGAATTTTATACGGTTCGGTTTAAAGATGAGCGCGACAGAAGTGTAAAGAGGTACCCGATTTCTGCAGTTTTAACTGTTTTAAATTAACACTCGCCTTTCCGATTTTTTCTCTTCTATACCTCTTACTGCAAAAATGTCAGATCATGATCGAGTAAAATTTGGAATCTTGTCTATTGATTAGCATTTATGTTTGCTTATGTTCATATGTAATACTGGTTGTAAAAAAGTTTGTAAAAATCGGGTACGATTTTTCACAAGTCTCACGTTGAAGTTTAAACCTAAGAGCAGACAGTTTTGATAGTTATACATGTTATATAGAAATATTTCAGGAGAATTACGCAGTCTATTTGATTTTTTCCGTTGTTTTTTCAGAGTTATGAACATCTTTGAGGTGTGTTTGAGTATGTTTTAGGGCACAATTCACGATGCTTATCAAGTCAAGTGCTCTGACTGCAGATGCTCCGAGGCTGTTTATGCACTACAAAATTATAAGATTTCTGCAAACTGAAACCTTCAAAACTTCAAAATTTATAATTTAGTAGTATCTTTTCTATTATTTTTTTGAGAAAGGTATCTTAGTATTACGACTTGTCACTGTGTGGCGATTTCGCCATTTATATTTGTATGTTTCCGTACTGCAGTTGCATACTATAATATCGGTGGTACTAAACAGTGAAAAGTGAAGAAACCCGAAAAAGGCAGTGTTGTATAACCTATTTGGTTATATGATTGATACCGCGTGCTGTGTTTAATCGTTCGATTAAACGGTCCTTTTCCTGGTCACTTCTTCTTCGTGCTTGATAATAATACGACGAAGTGGTTTTAAATGGTATATTTAAAATTATAACAACCGACGCTCACAACGATAGATACTAGATATGGATACGAATTAGCTGTTACGGCGCGGTTGCTGCTGTTTGCAAAGATGGACGCTTCAACCCTGGTTGCGGCTTGTAGAATTTGGAGGGTTGTTGAACGTAGCGTCACGACAGACACGTCCACTTCGTAAGACGGTCTGTAGGCAAAGAGACCTGTGTAAAGGGTTGAGCGTTGGTAGTTGACCCGAGCTTGTTGGGGGTAGTTTCCGGTACCGCGCGAGTCAAACTGGATAGTACTAACCTAAATACAAATACTAGGAAACCATTGTGAGCGTCATACAAATACGAACATATTTACAATATTGACACGAATAACATTTATTAACTAATCTAACACAAAACACATGAAATGGCACTAATTCTGGATGGGGGTATACGACAGTTGTATGACTGTCCAAATTCTCTGCCTCTCGGTGTGAACATAAGCGCGAGAGAAGTGAAAAAAGTACCCGATTTTTGCAGTTTTAAATTAGAGCTCGTATTTCCGATGTTCTTTCTCTTAAACCACTTACCACAAAAATTTTAGTTTTTGTTTAGGTTGCATTTAGAGTCTCTAGGCGGTTTTGTTTTCTTCAGTTTTTATGTAATAAAGGTTGCGAACAAGATTTTGATGGGAGCCGATATCCCAGGAACGAATGTTAACAGGACAACGCAGTTATCATTACAAATAATCCTTATTTACTGCGATCAGGGGCGGCTCGTTATATAGAGCCAAGGAGCCATGGCACTACCTGTAGTTTCAACCTCAGCAAGAATTTTTAATTAATTTAATTTAATTTTTAATTCTAAAAAACCTTTTTTTTTTCATTTTATATGTTAAACAATGCCTGCGTAAGTTTAATGAGCAGTGAAACATCGCAACGCATTTCTCTCCCCAACACTACGCGGTTAACCGTGCTATCATACTACCAACCGGGCCAACTTATTTCTGGCCCGGCAGATCGATAAACCGCGGGGCGGTGCGCGGGTGGGTGGGGTTATACAATGCCGACTAGATATACAGGCCTAAGACATGGAGTGGGAGAAGTTGACCTGTCGGGGTACTGCACGAAATCCTGGAGTAACGTTCAGTGCTGTATTGTCCGTCGAAGTGTGATGATCGTTGCGTACTTAGTTAACTCTCGTCAATAACTTTGGCAAATCTTGCGGCCATCCAATGTATTTATTTAAATTTAGTTTTGTTAGTTAGATACGTCAAAGAAAATATGTGAATGCGAGTACAATCATGTAATTTCTCATCTAAATGAGTTTAATAAAACATGTTCAGAAGCAGTAATATCTCTTGAAGAGATTTCAGTTTTAACATATATTGCTGGATATCTGTTTCAAATTATTTCCAAAAATCCTATGTGATCACTGCAAGAGCTTGCTTATCGGAATTTAGATAAAGTTGAAATAAAAGACATTTATGTCTACATTGACATGAAAATCAGTGGAAAATTAAAACATCCTTCTTTCGATTTTCAGATTTTTACGCTCTTATTTTTTTATTGTTTATTTAAAACTATTCTTTCTCTTGAATTTGAAGAACACTTTAAAAAGGTTTCAAACCAAGAAACGGTAGTAAAAAACATTTTTCAGCAACAATTAGAAGAAAATGATTGTTACAGTTTCTCCACATGTAATTGTGATGAGCAATTTACCATATTTAATTGAAACAAATGTCGGTTCATACTTGTGTAACATATTTCTAAATAATTATGTCAAAAGTATTAATACGAAAAGCTTCAAGTACAAGCGAAAGGAAGCTAGAATAATTAAATCCTCGTTAGTTATTTTCGTTTATTGATTTATTTCCTCTGTGATCTTTCAAATTGTATCAAACGTAGTTCGCAAATCCGTGTTGGGCCCGTCGATATGTCCCCTACCAACTTCTAGTTCTCGGAGTATCCCCCACTCCATGCCTTAGGCCTGTTATCTAGTCGGCATTGGGTTATAGCGACGTCGCCTTCTGTATGCGTATTTGGAGCCAAACTCTAGCTGGCTCAACCGAGTGCGGCGTGCATGTGTTACTCGTATTTCGCGTCTCATATCGTCTAAATCTAACACAAAAAGTTCCGCTCCACGCCATACACAATGAATCAAATTAGTTCATTACAGAATAAGCCTTTTCTAACATGTAGGTATTGAGGAAAAAATGCAAATTAAACAGTTAGGTAGGCCTTTACCTGATTTGATCATTGTTAAAAAACAGACTGTGGCAACATCTTCAAGCTCTAATGCGTTGACTCGTAAAGATCGAAGATTTCAATAAGCGTGTGATTGCTTTATTTGCAAGTAAAAAAGAACGTCGAATGGACTTTATATATCGCAAAATATAACTTTGAGTTTATTTTCAGTTAATTTTTTATACTTACTATCTAACTACATATGTATTACTTTAATAAAAATTATTAACTAAACTATTTGAAGTTATGAACCTTAAAAAATGTTTTTCTTTATTTAAAAACCAAGGCATATTTTTCATGCTCTGTGGCTCTACCATCAAAATGTACCACGAGCCGCCACTGACTGCGATACACATCCCTTGAATTTAATAGCATTCCGACTATTTGATAATTTTTAAGACCGAAATAAGCATTAACAATATTTTGCGCAGTTTGGCTTCCCTCGCTTGTGGGTTTTGGTGCGAGGTAGTCGTACGAGATGCGAAATTTTGACGCTTTCAGTACTTCCGTTTGAATCCCTTTTTGTAAAATAATTATAATTAATTGTACATCCAAATTCCTTATCTATATTTAAGTCGTACTACTATACAAAATTCCTAAATTAAATTGTTCTGATCGTGTCGTACTAATAGTAAATAATATTTCACTGTCCCAGCTACGTTTCCATTTACCGTTACGATTGACGTACTGCGCGCTGCACAAAATTTATATCATTTATATTAAATCGCTTTAAAAATTACTTACAAATTATTATGCAATTCTTTTTCTACAGTCACATTAATTAAAACATGACGATTGTTTACGTGCATATCCCGTTATCGTGCTAATATTTGTTACTGAGATATCCGCTTCCATGAAAATCTTGTTCGCAACCTTTATTACTTATTACAGAAAAACTGAAGAAAACAATAACGCTAATCTATAGAAGGGGCTCTAAATGAAGCATGAACAAAAATTGAAATTTTTGTGGCCAACGGTTTACGAAGAAAAAAAAATGGAAAGACGAGCGTTAATATAAAAGTGCAAAAATCGAACACTTTTTCTCATTTCTCTCGCGCTCATGTTTACACCGAGAGGCAAAAAATGGTGACATTCATACAACTTATGTAGAAATGATTCAGGAGTATAAGACACTTTATTTAATTTTTTTTGGTCAGTAGTTTTAGAGTTATGCGCCTTTAAACACAGGGGGCAATATTATCGAAACGAGAGATAGCAGTTGGGGCGATTCTCTCGTACTGTGTGATATATTATGAAAGGTACATTCAAATACACAATTATTTATTTTGATACATTTATATAAATTATTGCACATTTATTTCATTTATAATCAAGTCATTTGTTTCTCAACTAGTTTTGTTTTTGCCATTTTTTTAATGATGAGTCATTCTCAGACTCATCAAGTATTCTTTACATAACATTAAAAGCCAAGAGCGAATTTTAAAAGATTTTATTCCATTTTTATGCATTACACAATAATAGTAACATATACAATAAATAAATACAATACAATAATAAATACTTCCTCTCTCTCGATATCGCAACATCCGCGAAAACGTCATTCGAACATAAAAAAATAATTAAACAGTTTCTAACAACAATTCGCCAAAGATTCTCGCGCAATTCTCGAAAAATATAACGAATTTATACACAATATTACGCAATACATAAATAAATAGATAAATACGATAAGTACAATAAATAAATAATTCTATGTATATATTTATAATATGTAAGTATATAATAATATAATATATCATTTTGCTATCGTAGAGTTATATATAATAATTTTATTTTATAGACTTTTCTGTTGTCGCGTCATCGCCAAAAACTCAAGTCCAGATCTTGCAGGTTTTCTCGAAAAACAATTTTTGCTTTTCACTGGTAAAGCGCAGCTAAACAATAATACGAACTTGTAACTATAAAAGAGGAAACAATTTAGCGATACAACAAGATGATATTTTAGATTTTAAAATAAGTTGGTTCGGTCAACTTCGAAAAGAACGCACAACAAATGTTTAATCAATTTTATTTTTATAAGTATGCAAGTATGTGGTATTAGGAATCCTTGGTCCTTACAGGGTAGGTAAATCGTCCATTTTTTCCGGGTTTACGTAGTTCTTTGTCGACCTAATTGCAATAATAAGTGTACACCCATAATTTTTAATTAATTATTTAATTTAATTTAATTTAACTATTATTATTTTTATTATTATAACTTTAAATTACTTCACTAAGAGACACATATTCTTGCACATCAATTGTTCTATATACGTAAGTGTTTTTTCTGTTTTAAAGTTAACAATAAATTTTACATCACTACGCGGTTTTTTGGTAGAGGGGGGGGGGCAAACGCAGATATCCGATTCGTTTTCGAACTGAATCCAAACCAATTCGCATAACCTAAAAAAAATACGTAACCTCAAACCGATAAAGAAAAGGTGCAACATCCATATTGTGCGTATCGTAATATAAAATCTTTTAACCCCAATTTCCCAACCCCTCCCTATATTTACCCCAAATTTGTGCGTTTACCTGGCGACAGTGATCGGCTTATTCTTCGGCACAACGAGTTCCCCCGAACAACATTCACCTTAAAAAAATATAAAAAATATTTTTTTTCGGAATGTTAATTTTTTGTGTTGTAAATGCAGAACGATGCTTAATTGTTCGGGGGTGTATACCACCCGTTGTAGGCCCCCGTTATAAGAAATCTCGCGAAAACTTCCCTGACGGGGGTATTTAACATCCCGAATGACAAACTTTTACGAAAATCGCAAACCGAAAATCACTCGGAATATCAAATTATCCATTCTTAACTACTACGTTTGTTTGTTTGTTTATTTATTTTAGAATATTCGAGATATTCGCTTAAAATCAAGGGGGTCGTACCGTTAAAAAAAGAGTGGTACGATAACCTTGTTTTAAGACTTTTTTGTTGATTCAAATTTAGAAAAATAATTAATTATTAAAAAGTTTGTTCGACTAGCAGTTATTCTTTTTTAGCACATGCGCAATGGTTGTTTTTACGTGTGAAAGCCCCGTTGCGCATGCGTAGAAGAACACCCAATCGGTTTTTACTGCACCTCGAACAAACCTATTAAAAAAAAACAAACAATGAGGTAAGATCGTTTTTCAATGAGTTTTTTAAAAGGCACCGGACTTATGCGACAATCAAAATTAATACTTAAAAAAAATCGGTTAAAATTTGCGTTTGCCCTCCTCAAAAATATAAGGGGGGGGTGTGTTTTAATTATTTGTCCTTATTATAATATAGTAGTATGGTTATGATCAAAGCACTGTAAGTTTTCTTAAACACTATCATAATATATATGTATATATATACAACAATTTGAGGCTGTCAAAGTGGATTTTCAAGACAGCAAATTACAGAGAGCTGTACGTTTGTTTTTATAAAACTAGACATATGTGATAGACATCAGAATACGGCAACAACCATTCATCATTAAATGTAGTACACACGACAATGCATCTTTTGTTTAGAAGCTAGGAGCGGGGGAACTTATAATCTAAACATTTAGAGATTCTTAATTGTTGTTTTCAATGTTTCTCAGATCAGTATCACACCCTATGAATAATATGTTTGTTTAAGTTCCAAATTTGTCCAGACATGCGGTACACTGTAGAGAAATTTGGAACGCTTACGACTAGAACAAGGGTAAAGGGTACGCTTACATAACCTAGAAAACTATCAGCGGCGAAAAGTGATTTTGAACAGTTCTTTTTTCGCGTCCCTTTTTTTGATTGTTAACTCCGTGCTCAGAAGTTTATAGATTTTTTAAGCCTCCCTATACAACATATTATATAGTTTTGTGTGTTGTTTTTGTTTTTCCTCGTTTGTTAATTTGTTTTTCGATATCGGAATCTTAATTTTATCAGTCAAAATGTCATTTCGTTTTTTTCTTCGGTTTAACAATAATAATAATCTTCCAGTATCGTTTTTTGAGTTCGTTTGTTATTTTAGTTGTTTATTCTGAATTTCCCACATTTTTTCTGGTTCTATTTTTCGGAATAGTTTCGGACTGTTTTTATTTCGATCATTTTAAATTAAAAATAGTACTATTAGACAGCAAAATGACGTTAAAATTTGAACTTTTCTCAGTTTTTTTTTGTTTCTCTTGAGTATTTCTGTATATTATTCGCTCGATTTTTTTTGGAGGTTATAATCCATTTTATATATTAATCCATGTTGTTACAAACTTGTTTATTTTTCAACTGTTTCGAGTGTCGTTAGGCAACGATAACAAAACGTATAAATCACGGTTTCCCCATGGAATTTTAGGTTAGGTTACAAACGTAGTCACGTCATTTTCTATTTCTTAGATTTCTTCTTAAGTTGAGATGATTCAAAATAGGTTCGGTCAGATTGATTTTAAACGGTGATTTTTCGTCTGGAAAACGGATTTTCTTCTGCGGAAAATTAGCATACTTCGTTGTTCTCATTATTGCTAATTGTTTTTTTAGTGGTACTTCGCACATTTTTTCACTTCTTGGTGTTTTTTCTCTGGTATATTGATACTTAATTTTCTCTTAATTATTCTCAAACGTAGGATTGTCAGTGTTTTTTTTATATAAAGTAATCTATCGCGTTTTTGGTGTTTTAGGGTCGATTTTGTTGTTTTTTGAAATCAGATGAGACTTTTTATCTGGGAGATAATTTGGTTTTGTTCTTTTTTTTGTTGATTGATCTTGGTCCTTCATACCCATTTTTCCAACGGCCTAACCTAAAAATTCCATTTCTCGGCTATCGCAACTCACACATTTGTTACTGTTTTTCTTTTTTCGTATCCTTAATTGTTCCATAGGTGATTTATATTTTCCTCGGTTCCCTGATTTTCCTAACCTGAAATTATTGCGTTTTAATTAATCGTTATATCTTTTCGCTGCATTTTGTTCCTTTTTTTTTTTTCAATTTTGTGTTGTTGTTTTTGGATTGTTTTTTGGATTGGTTCGATTTTTCTCTGTTTTGTTTTCGAGTGATTTTACTAACCTGATTTTGCTAACCTGATTTTGCAATTTTCAGTTTGCCTGTAATTGCATTTTTGCAGGAATTGTAATTCCTGGATGGTATAGAATTGTAAATTTTCAGTTTATTAAATGGATATTTTTTTGTTCAACTGTGTATTTTAAATTGCTAGATTTTCTTGATTGGAATTGGTCTTAAATTGCAATTTATATTTACTTTTTTATTTGAATCAATGATCTTATTTCTAACCGGAATTTTCAATTCATAGCTGTTTTCCCTGTATAATATAACCTGAATAGACTTTTTTTGTGGGATGTAATATGTAATATTCTTCTAACCTGTTAAACATTATTTTCTTGTTGTTTTATTAATTAATTTCATCAGCCAGTAAACTGTTTGATTTTTATTTCTTGTTGAGTTTTTGTTTATTGTATTAGAAATGTTTTCGGTTTCTTTTTTTTTATTCTGAACGTTCCTTATATATAATATGCATCCTGTGTTATTTGTTTTGTATTGCGTCAAATTTTCAGATATTTGCAAAACGATTTTTTACGGTTTGAACTGTAATTTGTAACCTCAATTTTTATTGTGCACGACAAAATATCTATTGGATTTTTAACCACTGAATATTTCTGTAAGAGTAATTTATACCGGTTCATATTTTAACCTCAATAGTGTTTTGCATTCCGGATTTGCTTATAGTCAATTTTAGGTTCTAACCTTAAAATTTATTATAGAGTAGTACGTTCAAAATCACCTTTCACGAAAATTAAATTTGAAACATTTCGCGGAAATATATAATATGTGTTGTGTATACCATTTTCATTATATGTAAGTATGCAACCTTAAGCCTTTATGATAATATAACCTAAAAACGATCGGAAAATATTACAAAAATACCACTAATAATATGACAATTATTGTTTTTTTTTAACATCGCGCGAGCTGTTCACCACAATCCTTAAAAACCTTAAACCTAACCGTTCCAACGGTTTTTTTGTTTGTTTGTTCTTTGAAGTCAGTACTTGAGCTATTTGTTGTTTGTTTTTTGGATTTTTTTCAATTTGCTGATGGTCTCGAAATAAAGTATAGATACGTATCACAACCATTTCTAAAGAATTCTCTCGGTGATAGGACTTTTCTTTAAAAAACTAAAATTAAAAAAAAAACGGAATGGTCCCCGAAAATAACGACATCGTAAAGCTATAAATAAAAACAGAATCGTAACGTTACGTTTTTGTGCGTTCAAATTACATCCGACATGTCGAAAGATTTGTGCGTTGTTCACAATCCTACACGCCAAATAATAATAACAATCAATTAACAATTTTTTTTGTCTTTTTTTGCTTGTAACTTTTTTATTTTTCTCGATTTCTCTCATATTATCCACTCACTCGGTGATTTAACTCGGCTCATCACGGTATAGAACAAAACACCCCTAAATACAGTATAAATCAAACCACAACTAAAAACAAACGAAATCGAATAGAATGCTTGAATTGCATCCGCTTATTTCATGGTCTTTCAATTACAATAAACGGTTACAATTCGGGCGAACAGGATCGCCCGTGTTCCCCGAAAAACTAGAGCGAATGAGACGAACGGAAAGAACCGAAAACCCACCCTTAAGAAAAAAAAGTCACCGATTTTTCATCGCCCCGCCAAGGGGCCACCCTTAGCGCAACTGAACGATCGAAAAATCGGCGACTACGCTTCAACCCTCCGCCAGAGGGCGTGGATTGCAGAACAGGCCCGCGAAGGGTTGAAGCCCCACCCCACTTTTCGGTCCTTCTCATTACGTTTCTTGTCGCTCGACTGATACGTTTAAAAAAATATTCGTTTCCAATAAAATTCGAACGTTAAACTGGCAAATATACCTATTTTAACCTCATTTTTTTTTTAAGGGAAAGTGAGGGAAAATAGGTCTTTGCTTGTTCGAATTTTCATGTTGAATTCGTATTAAAAAGAAATGTCTTGATGCAGGCTTGAAAGCAAACACTCCACTGTTTTTCCGAATATAGCATTGTGCATTAGCTTGATTTTTTTTATATAATATACAGTACAGTGTGATGTATAACTGTTGTAAACTAATGCACCCTTACATACAGAGTATCATTTTGAGATATCAGAACTTATAGTGAAATATATTTCGTTGGGTTTTGACATAGTAATGTAAAAAGTTAAAGCAAAGTTTGAAATTTTATCTTAAATTGATATTGTGTACGTGGGGTTGTAGGGTGCATTTTATATAATACGTATAAACCACTTTGTATTATGTACCGAATCTGATGGTTTCTTTAAAAAAAAAATTTGTTGCGATCTACAAAAATTACACTGTTTTTCCGAATGTAGTATTATTCATTAGCTTACTTATTTTTTTCGGATTTCATTATTTTGATACACAGGGTGATGTATACCTGGTTGTAAACAAATGCAACCTTACACACAGAGTATCATTTTGAATTATCTGAACTTACAATGAAACATATTTTGTTGGTTTTAAAATGTTTAATGATCGAAACAAAATTTACAAAAAAATTATTTGAACTTAAAATGATGTGGGGATGTAGGTGCATTTCACTATTTATACATCACCCGGTATTAAGAACTCAGTTTGGTTTCTTAACAAAAAAAATTGATTTAATTTTTCCAATGTGAATTTTTGGGAATTTAAAAGTTTTCTGTGTTGCGTTAGTAAAAAGTTGGGCCTTTGCTGTCGAAACTAGTATTCTTTACTAAACGCATCACATTAATAAACTTTAAACTTGCAAAAAAAAATCAAAATCATATTAACGTAAAAAGGCAAAGCAAGCAATTTTCCTGAAATGCGCAAAAATAATCAAACGTATAGAAGATGGTGATATACAGGCTGGATGTTTTAAAAATAAATTAAAAATTACAGCCACAACCTGGATTTGAACCGGGGACCTTTGTGTCGCTAGCACAATGCTCTCACCAACTGAGCTATTGGGGGCCTATGACATAGGTCCCTGGTTCAAATCCAAGTTGCGGCTGTTTTAATTTATGTTTTTAATTTATTTAAAAATTTGTAACGCTTGTATATCACCATTTTCTATACATTTGATTATTTCATCATTACGGTATGTCCGTATATTCGTCTTTCGTGCAAAAATTACATTGCAAGAATTCCAGTTTTTTCGAATTAGCATTGATGAGTTAGCTTAAATATTTTTTTTCGGATTTAAATTGTTAACTATTTTCATATTTAGTTGGTTTTACGATAATAAAATTAAAAGTAAAGGTTAAGTTAATTTTTTAAAAGTTGGAAATTTCAAGTTTTTACTTGTGTACTTGGGGATGTAGGGTGCATTTTGTACACTACTTATAAATTAGCCTGTATTGAATACTCGATAAGGTTTCATACAAAAAAAAAAGATTTCATTTTTGTTACGTAAATATTTTCGAACTGAAAAGTTTGCTCTGTGTTACGTTGGTAAAAAACAGGGCCTTTGCTGTCGAAACTAGTATTTTCTACCAAACGCATCACATAACAGACTGTTAAATAAACTTCTAACTCACAAAGAAAATCTAAAATCTTATTATTCATATTTAAAATCCTATTATCCATATTTAAAATATTATTACCCATATTAAAACACTTCAAGTTTTACAATCGATAAACAAAAACAAAAATTAATGAACCAACAGTTTTTTTTTACCCAACCCATTCCAAAAAGGCAAATCGCGGATCTGGTAGGTCGCTATATTTTTTAGGTAGTGAAAACTTAGCGTAATCAAACGTTCAGATAGTGAAAATTGAACAACTTCGAAATGACGCCAAATATAACGTTCTATCAAGATCGCGATTCAGATGTTAAAATTTTGACAGCTCTACATCATAATCATTTGTTTTCGATTCGACAATTGTCGTCGCAGGGTACCGTAGTAGTCTAAAATATTAGATTAGGTGCAAAAAAAAATTGTACGATTCTTTTTAATAGAGTAATTTTCAGAAAGGAAAGGGAAACTTAGGCACTATATGATTTTACACGCTGTGTATGGTAAAGTTTTCTACTTTGCTACATTAATTTTACATAAAATTTGAAAATTGCGGTTGTCATTGTATGAGTTTATAATAAACGTAAAGTAGAAGAAAAAGTTAATGTTTTTTATCTACGACTCATAAATATGTAAAATATTTTAAATGTATTTGTCGATGGTGGCGAGGCGAGGTGTCACATAACTGTCATCCACGTAGGTTTTGACAGACTTTGGCACTAGCGTTGTATAATGATGATAGTCCGTTCAAATAATAAAGTCATTATTTGAACGAACTGCCATTATTATACAACGCTAGTGTCATTATAATCATTGGCGTGTATCATGATGGGGATTATAGTCATAGATACGTATGCAATGAACTTATTATACCTATGTGAGTCGTAGATAAAAATGTTTAGAATCATAGTTAATATGAAAATTTCTAATTAACGAAAAAACCATTGAAACATTGTGCCTGTCAGTCATTAATCCTTCATTCCTCGAATCTTACTCACTTAATCGCAAAAATAAAAATACCACACTGTAGCAGACAAAATTCACCGTCAAAAAAATTTGGGAATCTATACGAGAAAATGAACGGTTTATTTTGTATAATTGATTGCAGTATTTTTTTGCGATTCGGTTGACGTGCAATCGCAAAAAATTAGTTTAATCAATTATAATTGATTATACTAAATTAACCGTTCAATTTCTCGTATAGGTTCCAGAATCATTTTTATAGTAAATTTTGTCCGCTATCATGTGGTATTTTTAGTTTTGCGATTGAGTGAGTGAGATTTTTTATTTCATATTTTGCTATTAACTGTGATTATAAACATGTTATTACTGAAACCATAAGCTATCGGTTGGTATCAATTTCATCGACTGCAATTAATCTTCCGAATACAATTTTAATGTTATTATATTGAACATATTCTTGATTTTGTAAAAGTAGTAGTACGTAGGTAGTAAGTAAAATTGTTTTATTGTCTATTTTACTCCCTTTCTTTTATAACTTTATAATAAAATTCGAGACTGTCGTAAAAAGTAAAATAGTAGTAAACAATAGGAAAACTGGTTAATCGACGGTGAGATATATAAGGAGAAAGATATTTGTCGGGAAATTCCGTCATACGAAGATCGAAGAAGCAACTGTAGACACAGTGTTTCGGACTATTAGTCCTCATCAGTACGGTATGACCAAGGAGCAAGATGGACACTCAATGGAAAAAACACTCAAATGGAGACCTAAAGGGAGTGACCAAAATGTCGCCAATTTGAGTCCCAACATCTTCAGGATTCGAAGACAAGAAGTGACGTCGCGCCGGTGGTGACTAAATTTTCAAGGGCTATGGTGTTCCTGGAGTGTACCAGTCACCTCCGGCGCGACGTCACATCTTGTCTTCGAACCCTGAAGATGTTGGCACTGAAGCACCAAATTGGCGACATGTGGTCACCCCCTGTAGGGGGTGACCAATGAGTGTTTTTTCCATTGAGTGTCCGTCTTGCTCCTTGGCTATACCGTACTGATGAGGACTGATAGTCCGAAACACTGTGTCTAGGGTTGCTTCTTCGATCTCCGTATGACGGAATTGCCCAACAAATACCTTTCTCCTTGTCGTAAACAAAGTTGTGGTTACGTAAAAAAACAGATTACGATAAAAACGTGTAGCTAGACGACGTCGTTCTCTTCAGGGACCAACCTAATAGATATAATAAATACCGGGGAATGTAAACAAAAGAAAAAGTCTCAATTAAGTACACGAATCACCCTGTTGCAGTATAAAACCGTCATCAATTCCCGCCTTTACAATATGTACACGAAACACCCTCCAATATTTACAACCCAACCCCAACCCGACACGTTTTTTTTTTTTTAATCTCTCACCGAAACGTATGCAGCGACATCGCAACATATGTAACAACATTAGTAGACAAGTACGGACTCCATCGAAATTAAGTCTCATTTGGTCGGTATGGGGAATTGCGTAAGATCGGCGATACCTTGTTGGTTTTGGGCGCCGTGCGGGTTGCGGCGTGCGGATTTGGACCGTATTTGGCCGGCTAGCAGTGGGTTTATGGCGTAGAGCCAGTCGTGGACTTCTTTCTCGTGTAGGGTTTGTAGGAGGTAGCCGCGATGCTTGCTGACGACGCTGAACGTGTTTGGTAGTCGGACCATGGCCTGCTGGTCCTCGGAGTATTCGACCTGCGCGGTCGCGAGGTTGATGAGGGCGCGTTCGACGGGGTCTTTCTCGTCCCTGAATATGAAGACGTACGGTCTTCGGACGGCCTGGAAATCGAAGGGAGAGTGTAGTATGAAATCGTTAATGGGTGGATTGATTTGCGCGAACGTTGGTTTTGGATGAATAATTTGAGAAAATGAGTTACAAACGAATCTAACTTTACTTTAATGTTATTGTGACCATACATAATTGCTTCCTTACGTTTGTAGGCTCAAATAAAATGAGTTTTTTTTTGTTGCAAGTAGGTATATAAAGTATTGATAATTTGTTGTAATAAAATGACAATTATTGATTCTGACTTTTTTTTTTAAATTCAGACTTTTTTTTAGCTTTTGAGAATAGTTAGTTTGAATTAAAATTGTGTTATTTTTGTTGATTAAGTTATGTTTTGGTTGTTGTCATAATTTTGATTAAAAAAATACCTTTCTTCCTGAATAGGCATAATGGAGAATAAGCGATAAGCATTGTTATGTAAACGGACTAAATTATTAGGTACTAAGATTGCCAAGACAAATAATCGATAAAAATGATGTCACTTCAAATGAAGCGAATACGCAATGGATTGCAATAAACCACGAAGAGAACGTAAATCACTTACCACAAAAAACCATAGTAAATAAATAATATAATAAACCATCAACCATGGAAATACAAATATTTACAAATCTGTAATAGTTTTGTTTTTAAGCAAAATTTTAATTACAGTTGTTAATTTACCGGAATTTATAAATTAATTTCAAAAACCTTCCATCAGTACTTGCGTGAATGTACCCCACCACTCCTAAGCAGTCGACAAGTGCACTGTTGTTTGTGCTTTGCCTGGGAGGTACTTAGGGATGTAAGAGCGAATTTTATCGGGTAAATTACCGTCATTAATGGTAATGTTAGGATTTTTAATTACTTAATTCAGCGAAGCCAATAATGCACATTTCACATCAGAAGCCATCTACCTACTATCAAATTCATGATTTAAAGAAATGTTCTGATGATCCGTATAAAATGTGATCATTGTTTGTGAAACAATAATAAATTACAGTATTTAATACTATAATTATAAAATTCGGATATTTAGTTTGATATGGAATGGATCTAATTAGTCATTTCATTTCATATTATTATATTTTCCGAGACGGGTTAGTAATGCAGCAAAACAAACATGTGCATACTTCGTACAAAGGTATTATTTCCTTGTCGAAATTGAAATATAAAAAGACGTCTCGTACTATGCCTCGAAAACAATTTCTTTCGACAAGAAAAATGTATTTTTCTGTAGAGCATTGACGGTATGAGTATGTTTTCATCAAATATTCGAGCAACATTCGGCGTAGTTATTTTACAGCCATAATAGAACACGTTTTTGTCCAGCCGGCCGGTCCGCTTTGAGAATTTTTAAGCGTTGACTTATTTATAAAATATTAATCTCACAGTTTAATTTGCTTAGACGAATAATATACCGGTTATTAAAACAACTTAACATTTTTCTTATTTCTGCAACGAATTAAATTGAAAATTGTAATACTTCTAATACTGTTGTTGGACTAAAACCATTGACCCAAAGAATTTTTAAATGAAGATTTGCAAAGAAAAACTTATTTGTTGATTTATCAAATTTATTATGCTTATAGGCTGTCCATTTTATAAATTGCTGGTATAAAAAGTATTTTTACTGTAGTCCCTGCTTTCATTTTAATAATGAATTACATAAATCAGGAAAACCATCAGCGATTGGTGGTTATCTACAATATAATGACTTATAAGGCAGTACGCAATTTTTTTTTACATAACTTACTGTCATCGGTAAATTATCATTTTGAATTAACCGGTAATTTAAGAAAATATAATTTACCAATTGCAATTTTTCATTACGTGGTAATTTAAATTTGAAAGTAATAATTTTAATTTTAGCGGTAATTTATTGAAAAAATAATTACGAAAATTTACCATCTTTAGTCAGATTGCTAGTTATCTACAAAATAATGTCTTTTATTGACCAACCTTTTTTATTAACATAAGTAGCCATAACCTACAGTGATCGGTATTAACGCCGGTTTAATTTAACATTTTGAATTTTTAATTACCCGATAATTTAAACCCACGTAATTTACCATTTTTAATTTTTGTTTACGTGGTAATTTAATATTTGCAATTAATAATTTTAATTTCAACGATAATTTACGAAAAAAATTAATTACCGTAATTTAACATCCCTCATCATGTTTATTTCGGTCTTACAAATTAACAAATAGTCGGAATGTTATTAAATTCAAGGGATATGTATCGTAAATAAGGATTTGCATGCTAACTGCGTTGTCCTGTTAACATTCGTTCCTGAGATATCGGCTTCCATCAAAATCTTGTTCGCAACCTTTATTACATAAAAACTAAAGAAAACAAAAACGTCAATCTATAGACGAGACTCTAGATGCAACCTGAACAAAAATTGAAATTTTTGTGGCAAGCGCGGTTTACGAGGAAAAATGGAAAGACGAACGTTAATATAAAAGTGAAAGTTCGAATCAGGCGGCTTTGGGAATCTGAAGAAAACTGTGTAATTTGACAACTCTACACTTTACTGATTTGGTCAGAACAGAACAGTTGTAGTAAATGTCATTTGTAGTTCTTCTGAAGTTAAATTTTAACCGAATATGTCCAGGACATACTCTGGTCTCACGCAGCTTCTACAGCAATACTGGTAATAGATAGAATTATAATTTTAATATACTCTAAAACAATTATATGCAGAAAAACAAGAAAGAAAAACTCACCACCCAGCGTTTCTTCCATCCGTGCGTTTTATGCTCCAGCACATTCAAATACCCTTTCCTAGCAACAACGGGACTAATCCTAATCTCCTCCATGTCCGGTACATACAAAACCAATTCCGGGTCACGCGGTCCCGGGGGAGAAGCAGGACTCGGAGGGAATGGGGCGCACTCCCCTGGCAACGCCGCCCTCTCCGGCGAATACAACTCTATAGACCCCCCAGAAACCACACTAGAAATCATACTAGTGCTCATCTCCGTAACATCTTCCGACGGACTAGCAGTCACATCATTATCCTTATTCGTTCCATTATCCTTTCCTCGGCCTTGAATCAGCCTGACGCACTTGTTGAGTAGATCGCGTTCCCTGTCGGTATAGTCGCTGTCGTTGTTGGCGACGTTCGCGTTTGCGTTGTTGTTTTTCGCAACCATGTTGCACACTTCTTTCTCGCTCTTCGTGTATTCGAGGTAGGATTTGTTGTTGACTCGGTCGAGCCCGAGGCGTTCGCGTAGGAGTAGAGTGTGTCGGACGCGTTCGACTTCTTCGAGTCGGGTGAGTTTCTCGAGTTCCCATTGGTGGTCGAAGATGAGCGAGTCCCCTCGCGGGCGCCAGCCGTGGAGGTTTTCTTCGCCGCGGACGTAGGTGGAGCTGGTGTCGAGGACGCGCCGTTGGCGACGTTGTACGCCTAGAATTTGTTTGTGTGGTGTTTGTTAATAGGTCTCGAAAAATATTGGTATATTATACGGGTAGTCAACAGTACCGGATCATTCGCTAATGCTTTGTTTATAATATTTTACGGGATGCAAATTAAACATAAACCCTGCCATGATAGTTATGTCAGATTTCAAATATACAGGCTGTCTCACGGAACATGATGTAGTACGGTGAGAAAAAAAAACCGGGACAGCAAAGTGAAATTAAGACACTTATCCATGGAGGAAGGAGGAGTCGCCGTAAGCGCTCGGATATGGGACCTCTTTTCCCACCCCGGAGGACTTTTAATGTCAAAGTGACATTCGCAACGTTGTCGTGTTATTATTTTATTTATTTTGCTTATTTCGCTTTGTGTAAAGATATTATACTGAATTTGTATGAAGATATACATAAAAATATAACGTCTAATTGCGCTGTTCGCAGCTGAAAATCAGCTATAAACCAGATTTCGACCGGGGTAACATTTCATCGGTAAGTGACTATATATGTCAACAATGTACAGGCTTGTACTGGCCGCACGTACGAACATTTTTTGAAAGATGTTTATTACGTATTTGTAAAAAAAATTGATTAAATAAATTCTTAAAAGTGTTCATATAGGGTTTTTTCATAAAGTACCCACTCGACACATTACAATATATTACAGAAAAAATTTCTTGAAATTTCTGGCCAATTTCAGAGTTAATCCGGACCTACCAGGCGACCAACTGTCAGGGTACTTTAGTGTCATGTTAGCCCCGCTCCCCGGGGTGATTTTCTCGCTGCTAAATGTATAGCGTATAGCGACTCCATCTTCCTTCATGCACTTATCTCAGCAATTTTAGTTGTGTAACATTTACTTGACCTTATTTGTTAACCTATGAAGTCTATAAATTTTGACAGTATCTGTCAACCTACAAACTTGTTCCGGTACACTTAATTCAGGTTTGAATTATTAGGTTTGTTTTGGTTCGGAATTCTGGATCACTAAAAGATCAGATTGAACTGCGCAGAACTTATGCGCAGAAAGCAGTAATTCCAGAACGGTTCCGAATTTAACAAAACCAAAACACTTTAAATTTACTGTAGTGCCATCTAGCGGATATTAGGTGACACAACGTTGTTTCTAACCTATAAATGGAACTTCGAAAACAACAAACCTAGACAATACATCTACGACTCCACTCCAGGCAACGAATCAGCGAATCTACATAGAAAATACAATCGATTTACAGTGAGCGCGTAAAATATGGAAACACGACAAAATCCCAAGAACGGTTTGGTATTTTTTAAAATCCTCGAACACGTCGATTTATAATTATCAAAATACACCTTCTGATATCAAATTAATTTCTTTACCTTCAATTGTTTTTAACAGATGACGTCATCGACATTTTTTTCAAATGACAAACCTATATATTTTTTTAATGAAATTGACAGATCTTTTAATTGTGTTAATGGTAGCATAATTTTTATGGCCTTACATAAGAATATTTTCGAGAAAATGACTATTGAAGGTTATGAAATAACAGTGACAAAATCTCCGGAACGGCTCGACCGAATTTAACGACATTTTGGAATTAAGTATTTCATGTGAAGTCACTGGCGTTATTATCGTTGGAGCAACGTTTAATTACAGTTTCTGAGATATAACCTCAAACTTTTGAATTTGAAATAGAACAGCCTGTATATTTTGACATTTTCTGTTAGTCTTCATTATTCCATAACATCTAGAAAATAACAAAAACCTTTATTACTTAGGTCTAAAAATTAACAAAGAAAAAAATGATAACAAAATATTATTACATTTTATGCTGCAACTACTCTAGTTGGTTTATGACGATTCTCAACCATTGACAAAAACACATTGTTTTAAGTTTGATCGGTTTACTTTTTTGTTGTTATTTTTTGTTATCAATTTTTCTTTGTTAATTTTTAGACCTAAGTAATAAAGGTTTTGGTTAGTTTCTAGATGTTTTGATATAATACGTAACAAGCGTAGTAACATTGAATAGGCAATGGAAGACTGTAACAGAAAATGTCAAAATATACAGCGTGTTCTATTTCAAATTCAAAAGCTTGAGGTTATATCTCAGAAATTATAAACGTTGCATCAACGATAATAGCGCCAGTGACTTCACATGGTTGCAAAATACTTAATTCCAAAATTTCGTTAAATTCGGTCGAGCCGTTCCGGAGATTTTGTCACTGTTATTTCATAACCTTCAATTGTCTTTTTCTCGAAAATTTTCTTATGTAAGGCTATAAAAATATTATGCTACCATTAAGACAATTAAAAGACCTGTAAAATTCATTAAAAAAATATAGGGTTGTCATTTAATAAAAATGTCGATGACGTCATCTGTTAAAAATAATTGAAGGTAAAAAAATTAATTTGATATCATAAGGTGTATTTTGATAATTATAAATCGACGTGTTCGAAGATTTTTTAAAATATCAAACCGTTCTTGAGATTTTGTCATGTTTCCATACTTTACGCGCTCACTGTATAATAGAAACATGGAAAATAAAGGTATATAATGATATAAAATGAAATAGGTGTTATAAAATTATTATGTATAATCCATTATTTTTTAGAAAACCAAAATCACGACCGTCAAGATGATGACTACTGTACCCAGACATTTTGTTTTTACTCCTGCAGTTAAACAGCGCAAGCGCAAGCGCAAGCGCGAACTAATAATTCGGAATCGGTACTCGCTGACAAGCAAGAACTGCTAGAACGGTTCCAGAATCATTCCGAACGAGTTCCGTAAATAACCAAAACATCGGATCGATAATTCAGAACCAGTTCTTATGAAACCAAAACGCTAATACGCAAATACGCATGCGCAGTAGTTCCAGAACTGCGAACCAAAACAAACCTATTGCCTTCTGAAAATCATTCAATTTCGGCATTTTTATTTTTTACGTTAAAATTCACGATGACATTTATGTGACATGACAAACCCAGCTACGAAGTCCAGTTGAAATAGTGTACAGTAATGTATTAAATAAACACAGCATCAAGTTTTAATTCATAAAGATTAAGGTGTATTAAATTTACAATTTTAAAATAGAATCATTCAAATTCTGAGTAGTTCCAACAGGTTCCGATATAAAAACCTAATTTATTTGTTATTATCTCTATATAATAGCGTTTCATTTTGGTAAAACTCGGGCGCACCAGTGCACAATTTTGTGTTCTGTTGGTTGCACTCACAAGAGTATTTCGTGTTCTGTTGGAAACCCGGTACAGCACAATCTGCACTCAGTGCACATTTTGCTCCACGAGCTCCGGGAGCTCGTGCTGGCCTCCAATGCGTGTTCTATTGGGATTCCGCTCGCTTGCACCACACTCGTGAAAAATTGCACCAGTGCGCTCGAGTTTTACCAAAAGACAACGCTATTAGAGAAATTGCTATATTCTTTTGACAAAACGAGTGTAATTTATTAAATATTGAACCTAATCTACACAAATGGAAGAATAGGAAGTAAAAGGAAGAAACAGAAAACATGCAAGGACTCCAATAAAATGTGGAATTTGCAGCACATTATCGGAAAATTTTCATTGGAAACCCTTCAAAGAGTAAACATAACTTAAATTCCAAACGCTTACATGCAAAAACAACCGAAAAAAAAAAGAAAACACAGGACAGGAGAAGAGACAGAGACAGGACTCTAGACTAGGGATCTACCTGGACTACCTGCTTCACTGGCGCGCCGCAACAACAACTCGTAAACCCCCGATAGCCTGTTCGCTTCAGCGTTCTTATAATTTCCCGAGAACAAATGCTTGAGCGATCTCGGACCAGTCCTAGCATCTCTACCGTAGATTACCATACTCAAATCCTTCGTGATAATAGCAGGCCGACCACAATTCTCCAACTATATCAATAGCAAAAAAATACATTATTGGAAAAACCAAAACATAGCCTTAAAAAACTGACCTCTAAATACGCTGATATAGTCATGAAGATCTGTTCACCGGTAGACGTTACGCGGTTCAACAACGTCGAATTGTGTAGCGAGCTATCCCAAGCCGCTTCAAATCGGAACATCGTCCGGTCGTCTCCGGGAATTTCTAGGTATTCCCCGGGGAACAGGCCTAGGGATAGAACTGAATTGTCGTTGTCTTCATCGTCTTCAGATTCGGGGCTGTTACGGATTCTTCCAACCACCAATTCCCTAACGTCTTTCCACCTAATTTCCGCAGCTTGATCGTGGACAATCGTGATACGTATTCGTCTTTGGATTCCCTAAAAATTATGAAATAATATAAACACACAGACTACATAAAGCGGATGTGATGATTTAAAAAGATTTAGCGAACTTCTGTATGTAATATAGCATAATACAATACTGCTTTTTGTATAGTTTGATAATCAAAAGTGGTAGTTTTGCCCGTGCAGCGTATTCATGCTGCCAACTATTAGCGTTTTTTGATAACTTCCGGAAAAAACGGATCTTCCGGTTTTCCGGAAGTACACTGATGCTCATGGAAGTTCGGACACATAGTAAACATATAGGAAATAATGATAAAACCACTGATAACGTAGCAATAGGTACCTCTATTTCTACTAAATAGCGAACACATTCTTAATGTTGATTTCCAGTAACCTACGACATCATTAAATGTGCTAATTTATAATAATTTTTATATTTAATTATTATGCTGTTTTGTAACTGGTTGTTGGGAATTTTCTAGGTTCCATTAAAAAGGATTAAATACGAAATAACAAATAGAGTCATAAATACTGCATCTCAGACACTTGTTGCGACCCCATTTTTACTAGATTTTTGCATCAAATGCTCGAATTCGTATTCCAACGAGTCTGTGCCTGCGATCTGTAGTTTACACAAGATAACTCTGTCACACGGAAGACATCATGCGACGCGGAAAACCTACAAGCAAGGAACAGCGTTCTGTAATTATCGCTTTTCATCAGGAACGATTGTCAGTTTGTGAAAATGTAAGAAATAAGTCAACGATAAGTGACACTCTTCACAAATATGAAGAAACATGGAATTTGGATGACGTGTTCGGCCGGGACTATCACGAATAATTTTCCAAGCGGATGAAGAACAATTAGAATTAATTTTTAAGCAAATAAGAAAATTGACCGCACCTAAAATCACCTCTGAAGTCAATCGCGATCGTGAAAGACCAATTTTCGTAAGCACAGGGAAACGACGTCTCCAAGCGGAAAATCTGCATGGACGCGTTGCCGTACGCTAACCATTGCTTGGTTGGGAAAATCGTCAGACACTACTGTTTCCAGTTCTTCATTTGTCAAACTTCGATGTGTTCGTGCCCACTGAAGTCGTTTCTGACGATTTCCCCGACGAAGCAATGGTTTTCGTACGGCAACGCGTCCATGCAGATTTTCCGCTTGGTGACGTCGTTGCTCTGTGCTTACGAAAATTGGTCTTTCACGATCGCGATTGATTTCAGAGGTGATTTTAGGTGCGGTGAATTTTCTGTTTTGCTTAAAAATTAATTTTAATCGTTCTTCATCCGCTTGGGAATTTATTCGTGATAGTCCCGGCCGAAACGTCATCCAAATTCCATGTTTCTTCATATTGGTGAAGAGTGTCATTTATCGTTGACTTATTTCTTGCATTTTCATGAACTGCCAATCGTTCCTGATGAAGAGCGATAATTACTGAAAGCTCTTCCTTGCTTGTTGGCATTCCGCGTCGCATGATGTCTTCCGCGTGACAGAGTTATCTTGTGCAAACTACAGATTGTAGGCACAGACTCGTTTGAATACGAATTCGAGCATTTGATGCAAAAATCTGGTAAAAATGGGGTCGCAGCATGTGTCAGATGCAGTATTTATGACTATTTGTTATTTGGTATTTAATCCTTTTTAATGGAAACTAGAAAACGCCCAACAACCAGTTACAAAACAGCATAAATGTTGCAGAATAATTAAATATGTGAGTTATTTTAAATTAGCACATTTAATGATGTTGTATGTTACTGGAAATCAACGTTAAGAATGTGTTCGCTATTTGGTAGAAATAGAGGTGCCTATTGCTACGTTATCAGTGCTTTTATCATTATTTCCTATGTTTACTATGTGTCCGAACTTCCATGGGCGGCAGTGTACCCCTAAAAACGAATATCTCGCTCACCTAATGTAACAAGAATAATCAGCGGCATGGAACTTCCGGAAAAAAACGGAACTTCCGGTTTTTCCGGAAGTACTCCTAAAACCTCCTAAAAACGAATATCTCGCTGACCTGATGTAACAGGAATAAATCCGCGGCACGGTGCTTCCGAAAAAACGGAACTTCCGGTTTTTACGGAAGTACTCCTAAAACCCCTTAAAAGCGGCTATCTCGCTCACCTTATCTAACAGGCATAATCCGCGGCACGGTACTTCCGGAAAAAACTTAACTTCCGGTTTTTCCGGAAGTACCCCTAAAACCCCCTAAAAACGAATTTCTCGCTCTCCTGATGTGACAGGAATAATCCGCGGCACGGTAATCCTGGAAAAAACGGAACTTCCGGTTTTTTCCGGAAGTACCTCTAAAACCCCCTAAAAACTACTATCTCGCTCACCTGATGTAACAGGAATAATCCGCGGCACGGTAAATCATCACTATGCTCGACCACAGCCGGTACATACTCCCCGTTGGGAGCCAATTCGCAAATTTCAAACCATACGAGAACGTCGACTTTGGCGTGGATGTGAGCAGTGCTTGGTGACGGAAGAGCTCCGAATTTGCTCGACCTGACCGGTTGGGAAATCGGGATAGAGGGCGGTAGCATGCGGCGAGGGGGTTGCCTAACGGAACCCTCCAGTTTGGCGTCCTTGTGCAACGGGTGCTGTTGGTAGTGGCCGAACACCTCGAAAACTATCGGTTGGCTCTTGATGTAGTCGATGAAAGATTTTGTCGTCGAGACGGTTATCTGAAACGGGGTTGATGTTAGAAAAGAAGTGGTGGGAAAATATGAAGTGAGGTTACGTTTTGTACATGGTAGAAGCCGAGTGGTGTTCCTTTTCCGGTGTTCTTGACCGGTTCCGTGGAGAACGCTTCGTCGTGTCTATGCAAGAAGCTAAAATATCGATAAATTAGGAAATTATTGGTTTGTTAAGTGGTAAAAATTTTGTTTTTGTGTTTGATTTCTCTTAAGGTGCCTGATATGAAAGCTTGAACATGAAGTTTCCGTTTTAGCCAATAGAATTCACTAGTTCTATCAGGCAGTATTAAATTTTTGAAGGATATCAGAAAATGCCGTATTTTCTTAGATATTATAAGACAGTGGCGGCCCGTGGTACATTTCGATGGTAGAGCCACAGAGCATGAAAAATATGCCTTTGTTTTTAAATAAAGAAAAAAAAATCAAACAGTTTTTTTTATTAAAGTAATACATATGTAGTTAGATAGTAAGTATAAAAAATTAACTGAAAATAAACTCAATGTTATATTTTGCGATATATAAAGTCCATTCGACATTCTTTTTTACTTGCAAATAACTCAATCACACGCTTATTGAAATCTTCGATCTTTACGAGTCAACGCGTCAACGAGTCAACGAGCTTGAAGATAATAATAATAATAGACTTTAAATCAGGTAAAGGCCTACCTAACTGTTTAATTTGCACTTTTTCCTCAATAGTACATGATAGAAAAGGCTTATTCTGTCCCTACTATATACTAAAAGTCTAACACAGTCCGCGCAAGAAGTTTACGAAAATCGGCGAATCGGGGGAAGGGTCTGCTCCTCAGAGAAGCGAAAATCGGCGCCGCAGGCGCCGATTTTCCGCCTAAAATTGGATTGTACAGCGCTTAGGCTTTCGATTTCGTCCAATTTCCGGCCAGTTCTCGTTATTTTTTAACTCGATTAGGCTAAATTTATGGAGTATCGTTTCGGACTGTCCTCGCCAGCGTGTCGTCATGCCAATCGATCGCGGTTGCTAGGCAACGGCCGCGCGCTTCGCGACGCGGTCACCAGACGGCGACACATCATGTCGCTATTGAGGTTACGCTAGGAAGCAATAGATGGCGCGCCCGTAACCGCTTCGAACGTACGAGCATTAACGCTTCGGCGATCTACCTAGGTCGACCAGCAGGCCTATTAGGCCTGCACATTCTCCTAGTAATGAACTAATTTGATTCATTGTGTATGGCGCGGAGCGGAACTTTTTGTGTTAGATTTAGACGATATGAGACGCGAAATACGAGTAACACATGCACGCCGCACTCGATTGAGCCAGCTAGAGTTTGGCTCCAAATACGCATACAGAAGGCGACGTCGCTATACCCCCACCCACCCGCGCACCACCCCGCGGTTTATCGATCTGCCGGGCCAGAAATAAGTTGGCCCGGTTAGCGGTATGACATCACGGTTAAACGCGTTGTGTTGGGGAGAGAAATGCGTTGCGATGTTTCACTACTCATTAAACTTACGCAGGCATTGTTTAATATTTAAAATGAAAAAAAAAAGGTTTTTAGATTTAATTAAAAATTCTTGCTGAGGTTGAAACTACAGGTACTGCCATGGCTCCTTGGCTCTATATAACGAGCCGCCCGTTATAAGATAGGTATTATTATTTTTTTGATTTGTAAAAATCTGCTAATTTGAAATATTTACCCATGTCAGGACATTTTTAGACGATCATTATATGTGACTGGCTTCAAAGAAAGTGGTCTTACGGCTAAATGATCGATTTTGGGGTTTTGACAGATTCGGTCGGAATGCTGGAATCTTATTCTTTAACATGAAATTTATCCGACATCAATCGGAAAAAATTTGGTGAAGTTAGATAGAGAATTTCACAAAACTATATTTTCGCGGGAGGAATCAATATTAAAGGGTATTGTTTGCATACATCGTTGTCGCATGGTGTGATGTGTATGTTCATTTTCCCTATTTAAAGTAATATATACATGAATAATTTATCAACTGCACAATATCAATAAGAAATCGACTTAATAAAATATTTTCAGACATGAGCGTTTCAGATATACAGTTGAAAACATTATACTCGAGAAAAGCCGTTCAAGTTTGCGAAACGCAGAAAAAACATGCGGTTCATACCTGGAGAATTTCTTCGGCATCGAATTTAATTTTATTTTTTTTTCTGATACCTAAATAACGTCGAATAGCGTGGTAAATGCTGCACAGAAAAATAATTTCTTATGCCCACAAAAAATTGTTTTCGAGTAGGTACTATGCCGCGCCATATTACCAACGAAATATTATCGTGATAAGTTTTAGACTACATATGTATGACTGGAATAAGCATATATAATTTATGTTTTTAATTCAAAATGATGTATATGATCTTGAATTAATACAAATACACTTTCAACCTATTTGTAACTATTATTTATCAGCAACCGTAGTATTCTTTTTAAACACTTTTTATTGATTCTGCATATTGATACTGCAGTAGCTCAAGAATCATACAAACTCATTTTTACGATGTTTATTTTTGAAATGGCTAAAACTAAAATCAATAAATCGTGAACATTCATACACTTTTCAGAAATGGCCTGCCTTTTTCGGGTTTCTTCAATTTTCACTGTTTAACGGTCGGCAACCGATTAAGCTGACCACACAGAAATCATGTAAAATAAAAAAGTACAAGGCGGTCGTAAGAGACAATTAAATTAATATCTGAATTGGCAAGATTGTTAATGAATATCTCATTTCAATTATCTCTATTTATTGATGATTTTTAAGTATCAAATAACCGCATATAATAGATACAATGGAGATAAAATAGAGATTTTAACACCCATGCTCTCCTAAACCGAATGGTATATACAACCATACTAAAATAAATTGTAATTAACGCGTCTTGTACTTTAATCACAAAAATAATGTACTGTAATCGTGCTTGTTGACACTTGCCGCCATCTCGTCGTGCAAATTGTCACTACAAATTGGTTCTGTATTTACAGTTTAGATTGGTTCTGTCTGTTGTGATCTTGTTCATTTTTGTTTCATTACGTGAATGCAAAAGATTTGGGAATAAACAATTACAATGAACGGTAAAAAGGGAAAATAATCGTTTCAAGGTCGCCGTGGATAGTGCAGTTGGTAGTATATTACCAACTTCTTAAAAACGCGTTTTTTTTTCGTTTCGCACCGACCCTTAATACCACCGATATTATACTATGCAACTGCAGTAAGGAAACATAGAAATATAAATGGCGAAATCACCACACAGTGACAAGTCGTAATACTAGATACCTTTCTCAAAAAAATAATAGATAATATTCTACTAAATTATAAATTTTGAAGTTTCAGTTTGCAGAAATCTTATAACTTTGTAGTGATTAAACAGTCGCGGAACATGTGCAGTCAGAGCACTTGACTTGATTAGCAACGTGAATAATTGTACCCTAAAACATACTCAAACACACCTCAAATATGTTCATAACTCTGAAATGGCTTAACGGAAAAATACAAATAAACATTTCTATATAACCTATATAACTTTCAAAACTGTCTGCTCTTAGGTTTAAACTTCAACGTGAGACTTGTGACAAATCGTACCCGATTTTTACAAACTTGTTTACAACCAGTATTACATAAGAAGATAAGAAAACATAAATGCTAATCAATAGACAAGATTCCAAATTTTACTCGATCATGATCTGACATTTATGCAGTAAGAGGTTTAGAAGAAAAAAAATCGGAAAGGCGAGTGTTATTTAAAACAGTTAAAACTGCAGAAATCGGGTACCTCTTTACACTTCTGTCGCACTCAACTTTAAACCGAACTGTAGAAATTTTGATAGTGATACACTACATATAGAAACGATTAACTAATATATCACACTTTATTTTATTTGCTTTTGATAAGTAGTTTCAGAGTTATGAGACTTCAAACACATGTCTCCATACTATTATTTAGCGCCGGGCAGCGCTGTACTCTAGACGTGTTTTTCTCGCAAACTTGATTTTAGCAGTAAGACCCCTTTCTTCCGAGCGGATCACATATACAGTTGCAAGCAATAAAATAGCAGAGCACATAGCATACAATATATAAAAATCAATTATATCAAACTCGACTCAAATTACTTACTTGAACTGGCAGAAAATATCTGCATACTCCGTCGAGATCCCGACCGCCTGCAGCACGGTCACCCTAAACGTAAACTCCTTATTCACGACAAGATGATCCGGGATCTCGTCTTCCTTCATATCCGAAGACACGGAACTATCGCCGCGTCCCGAGTCCGCGTCGCATTCGATAAGTTCGTCCAACTTAATCGGATCGATATGGCCGCCCTCGACCTGTGCCCTACCTTCAATATTATAAGCATTTCTATCAATTATCTCTAAAAGAAGAAGCTGTACGTTAAAAAGCGCAGATTGTAACCTCAAAGTTGCGTACCTTTGGGCGATTCGAACGCGATACGCGCGCTCTGACGTACGCCCACTTGATCCGAGTTGTCCTCGTCCATTACGGCTTGCACCGCGACGCGGAGGTAACCGCGTACGTCGCCTTTTTCGCTGACGATGGCGACTTTGTGGATAAGGGTGACGGGGTATAAGAGGTTGGAGAGGTAGACGAAACCCCGGCCGACCATCCGGAACCACGGGAAGCGGTCGTAGAAGGGGTCGCCGCCAGTGAGGGATTCGACGTTGTAGTCGGGGGATGTTGGTGACATCTCGGCTTCGTTGTGGTACATCTCTCGCATCAGTTCCAACCTTTGCCTATCGGTGGAGAAAAATAAATGAAAAAAAGTTAGGTTTAAACATTAAAATAGTAACTTATTTGACGAGCACATAACTAAGGATATAAATCGCGAGCATGAAGTTTATACGCGAGCCGTAGGCGAGCGTGTAATCATGCGAGCGATATGTTAGTAGGTTTTGGTAGTGTTTTAAAATTGCAAAATTTTCAAATACGAATCACCTTTTGGGAAACCATGCCTTGGAAATAAATTTTAAATCAAACTGGGTTAGAACAATGCAATTATTGTATTTGCCACATCACTTCCAAAATAAAATAATAACCTATAACGTACAGGGTTGTGTTGGGTTGGTGCCACCGTGTATTAAAAAGGCAAAATCAAAACATCGTCAACATCAACAATATTAAAAAAGAACAAAGCTAATTAAACTACAAAAATTAATTACAACAGATTACAAACAACAACATGAAGATAGACAGAAAATGAAGAGTTTTTGCAGAAACCTAAAGCTTACTTCGAGATTAGATATCATTTAAGCCGGAGAGTCAATCAAATGACAAAAAACAAAACAGAATTCTTTCTATACATACTTTATACCAGTGGCGTGCGGTGCATTTGCACATAAGGTGTGCAGTGGAGGATAAATACCAAAACTTCGAAAAATACAAACTTTTTTATTTAAGTATAATAAGTGTACATTTAAACAAGAAAAAAATAAATATAAATGTACTTGTATGCTAAATAGATGCGCCTGTCCGAATTTTTTAAAAAATCATTGACAATATTTTCATAAAAATCGGGCCTGGATTGTAAATAACTTAATACCTCTTTCTCGATAGTAATTAAACCTAAATTGGATAATCTATCTTGGGATGTAGTGTTTCTAGAGTAAGATTTGATTCTTTTTAGAGCTGAAAATGACCTTTCTACGGATGCAGTTGAAAAAGGAATTGTTAATATTAATTTTGCCAACTTCAGAACTTTGCTTAATGCGTCAGCCAAGTCATAATGTTTTTATATGTAGAATTACACAGATTCGTCGAATAATTATATTTAAATCTCGAAAAGATTCTGATTGATACACTACCGTAAATCTGAAATGAATTTAATTTAATATTAAATAAACTTTCAAACAAATAGGCACCACATATATGTTATCAGAATTACTGCGTTCTTACACCGCTACCCATAATTCGTTCGTTTAAATCACAGAACTGGATTATATATCTGTGGTTTAAACACTTCGCCTGTGGCCCATGGGCTCCACTAGCCGCTGCACGCGTGAGCGATATGGTTCCGTAGTACCTATAGCACAGCATACGTTTATCGATTGGTTGTAAAGTTCGCACACCGGGCTAAATAAATTAGTATTTTCTGTATTCACTCTAGAATATAGTTTTATTTTTTCAATGACAGAGTTGGCGATAGTTCATATATTATTTACATACTTATACAACAGCAGTCCTTCTTGAATTCGCTGATTTTAAGCCAAAAGTGCAGCGGCTGTGGCTGCACTGAGACGGCAGTAGTCGCACAGACGTGTGACGGGACAGGAGCACTCGGCTCTTGTATGTAGCAATTATATGGGCTATTGGACCGTACAAGTGCACCGAAGTTATTACTGCATGTAGTGTAAATTACTTTAAATTATTATTACCAACAAATATTACTTAATATGAAGGTATAAAAACACAATATTATATCATCCTTTAACTGGACTACTTTTAATATTGTTATTTCTTTTTTCCTAAATCTTAGGGTGTGCACTGCACGCTCTGCACGTATGGACCGCTTGCCACTGCTTTATACTTACATAAATACGCATAAACATACACAAAAACAAACAAACAAGTGCAATAAACACGAGACGAACAGATCGTGAAATGATGGCACCAACCTGGACGGAATAAGGTTGGAAAGTGTAAAGCGCGACGGTGCGGCAGCGAAACAGCCCTCGGAGCCGGCAACTGGACTCGGAGTATCGACTTCCTCGTTATAAGTCAACCGCATCAATTCCAACCTTTGACTAATCAATCGATCAGTCAAACAGTCGTAAAAATCTAGTAAGACCAACTGCGTTCTTTCGTTTAAACTACGGAAAACTCACCGTAACTTATCGAGCGACCAATAGTGTGTTGCGCCATTTTTCAGGTCTTGCACCTCAACGCCAACAATTGTCTTTTGGGGCGCTTCTTCGTCCTGATCGTAGTCCAATACTGGTCGCAAATCGACAGGGAGCGGTGAATATAATGTGTCGGTTAGTAACGTAAACTGGAATTGCACCTAAAATGAAGAATTTTAGGTTAGAATATATTTGTTTATAATATGTTATAAGTGCGTTTTTTGACGTTTGAATTACGTTAGAATTGTGCCTTTTTGAGTTAGAAATGTTTATTATGTTAGAATGTTTTTGTATCTACATAAGATAAATATCAGGGATTATGATAACAGTTCGGCGTTTTATGATTATAAAACACGGAACTGTTTTACAACAAATCACTTTATATCAAAGCAACATCAAAATTAGTCCAACCACCCGACATTTTTTAATCACTGCTAGTTTTAAATTAATTTCAATAATAATATCATCAAAGATTCAGAAAACATTTTGTTATGATATTGAGGATTTCTACTTTATCATAAGTAGTATGATAAAGTACTGTAATCGTGCCGAAAAAAAAAATGTGATATTTTAGCGGAAATATGTCCTTTTGAGTCCCATGAACATATTTCACCAAGGTACAAAAAATGTATGGCTGTGTGTGTGTGTGTGTGTACCCGTTTTTGTGGCGACGATTCCGGAGAAACTACTAAAGGTATCGGGCCAAAACTGGATGTTTATTCTAAGCGTTTATCAAAGATTTTGCAAATGAGCCGCCCCTTCTGTATTTTGTCAAAATTGTTAAATAATAAATTAAAGTAGAGGAAATTTTGCATAATTTATGTCTATGACATTTTTTGGTAAAATTATTAGTTTAGTTGCAAGAGCAAATTGTAATTAATTGAAATCAGTCGTGTCTGCATTAATATAAAAAAAAAAACTAGTTAGCCAGGATTTCACAGATATTTTCATTCTGATGACATTAGGTAGTAGTGTCAAACGCTGATGTTTTGACAATATCTATTGTTAAAAGTATCAAAATATCTGTCAATTCCTGGCTAACTAGTTTTATTTTAATGCGGACACGATCGATCTCGATCAAATAGAATCTCAACTATTAATTTTATATATGATATGATACAGTCATGTGCCTGGCCACATCAGATTTTCTATTTTTAATATATTGGTATTATTTTCATAGGCGGGCGAATTATTTACCATGTTCAATGATTTTACGTCTACAATGACTAGACTAACAGCCCAGACAGTCCAACAGACCAATTATTTCAAATAAACAAATCAATCCGACTCCGAATAATGTAGTCCGACTCCGAATCCGACTAAATTGCATAGCTTCAGATGCGTGTAAAAAAAATCATGTAAGAATCATTTAAAATTAGACGCAAGTGACTAATACACCGAGTCAAAGGAAAAATGAACTAACAAATTTAATAAATAAATCACTATTCTCGTTTTTTTTTGTTTGTCTCAGTGTGTGTCAGGGGAAAAAAACAAATAAAATTCAAAACAGCGGATTAAATATGGGGACAAAAAATGTATCAAAACGTTGAATTGTTTCTTATAAAACCTAATTGCTGTGACATTTGACGGGCCTATATTCCAAATATGACGTCCGCTTTTCAAAATTTAAAACGACAGATCTTATTTTTAGTGTTATTTGAATGTCATAATTTCAAATTTGAAGCTAAAATGTCAAAATTTAAAATGACTGACCCAATATTACGACCAAAAAAATTTAAATTTGTGTTTAGAGTTTAACATCTATGTATTCAGTATTTGTTTTTGGTAACTTATAATGGAGATAAGAAGGTTTTTAGACTGGAATTGTTCCCCTTAGAATAGGTATTTTTCGGTTAGGTTTTCTTTTAAACACCAATCCATCATTTCCACGTTTGACAGAAGCAGGGACGGAAACTTCCCCAACAAACTCTTTTTCTGCATGACATCTTTCATCTCTCTTTAATTTTTCTGGGGGAGCTTCCGTCTCTGTTTCTGTCAAACGTGGAAATAATGGATTTTAAAGCACGTACTTTTTTCTTCAACTCGACGGAGATGGCGTTGGCCTCCTTCAGGAAGATAGCGTTACCCCAGAGGTCGTCCCGGAGCGACGTGAACTGATGGTGCTTCCACTTCCGCCACGCGTTCGCAGCCAGTTCGAATTCCCTCTCGGTCCAGTTGCACTCTGCGTCAAACAGAGGGTTCACTGCAAAAGCGCTCACTCGAGTAATTTTGTATCGAAAAATGGCGCTTCTATTTTACTTTACTCTCTTATTAAATTGTATTGTATGAGTGTATTAAGTAAGAAAACACCTACCAAATATATCATCGTCGTTGTTGAAATCTTCCGGAGTATACGAGCTGTACATAGACATCGTCATACTCTGCTCCTCGACCTGCTTCTGCAAGGCGTCGATACGGGCTTCGTATGACTAAAAAATGACCAAAATTAATTAGTTTGGAATGTCTCCATGTCAACGATGGTATATAATATTATATTCTAGAATAAAAAGCTTCTTTTCCTTTGTAAAATATTTAATTTCTTAGGTAGGAAGGTAAGAAGACATAAAATATTTTACAAAGGAAAAGGATTTTCATTCAAGAATATAAGTTAATTAAGTTCGGATATTTATATAGTCAAGCAAAAGACGTACCTTCCTCTGTTCTTCGAATATCTGGTCCGCCTCCTCCTTTTCCTTCCGATACTGTTCTTCTAAGTTAAGCAATCGTTTTTCCATCTCGACTTTGAGGTCGACTCCTTGCTTTTCCAGCAGTTCGATCTGGGCAAAATTCCAGTCCACAGTGGCTTCAGTAGGCGCTTGCTCGCCTGTCGATTCAGCCTCAGATTCAGCTGTCGTACTCTTCTCCATTTTCTCCCTAACCTCATTCGGGTTGTTGAATCGAAATACATGGTTCTTACCCAAGATGACTCTTGATCCAGTTTTAAGAATAACAGCATCAGTTACCTAATTTGGTAAAAAAATACAATATTTACGTTAGAATTGGTTTTTTCCTGTTTTGACACTGATATATATTAGCGTTAAACTATTAAATAACTTTGGAACTTTTTCTTTTTTAATTTGACAACTGGAACTGGGAGTTGGGGCAACTCGAATCAAACAGTATTAAGCGACTAAAGCTAACCTACCTCTCTTCCGTTAACATACATCAGGGCCCCATTCATCGGAATCAACGTGATAACACCTTCCTTATTCTCGAAGATGCAATGCTCTGACTTTATATGCGATCCGGACAGTTGAATGTCCTGCGGGAGGTTAGCTTCGGAAGAACCAATCCTCGTCAAACCGTCCTACAAAAATTTTGAGGTTAGAAAAAAAAGAAAAAAAAAAACGCCGAAGCATCAAACCTTAATATAGTAAATAAGGCATTCCGACATGAAGGGATCCTCGTTCAAATTGACAAGATGCGGCGTCTTTTTCGGGGAGAATACCCCAACGGTATCTCCGTCTTCTTTGACAGCTACCCCCATTTCCGCGAAAACTGCCTCGCGTTGAACCCGAATAGCCTCGGTACGCTTTAGCTTCTCCTCCCATGTCTCGTTCAGTTCTAAAAAATATTAACCTCAAATTGATTATACATAACCTCAAAAAAAAAACGGGAAGACTAACCGGCTATTAATTTCTCGCTAGCTTGCAATTGTTCCACGGCCTCCTCTGTTGTTGTAGTAGAGGGGGTGCGAATCCTAACCTGTTCCTTGTCGGCTGCGTTTGTTCCATTCTTGGATATTTCTTCTGATCCTACGTAAAAGACAAGAGAGGTTAAGTTAGTAAATTTATGTTCTTTTTGTTTGGTTTGAGGTTATTTTATAGAAAGCTGCTTAAGCGTCAAAATGTGTCGCTACCTGTATATATATAATAAATAACGTAAAATGTGTAGCAACGTCATATTGTGTGATCATTTAGGCTTTCTCTGTGTCATTTAAGCCTGCTGAAGCAAAAGCGTTTACGATAAAGTGAGAGTTGTCAAAAATTGAGTGGAGCTTTGATTAAAATTAACCTCAAATTTTGTATTATTTTGAAACTTTTAGGTTAACTTTAAACAAAATTTGACGATACAGCCCAAGCCTTTAAAAAAATACGTTTGTATGAATCAAGTGCTTAAAGCATGAAACGTTTGTGTTCGATTTTTGTACGTTTTTATCTTTTTGCAGGAAATATTGTTACATTAAAAAATAAATGCTTTGATGTCTTTTTGATTCCAAGTAATTACCTACAGTCTGGTTTACGAGAAAATGATATACAGTCTGTCCCAAAAGTCTTCGTACACCACACAGATATCAAAAGATTTCTTGTTTCTTTTGAATTTTTCTTTTAAATTAAAACATATTTCTTTGACGCCAACAATATTTAGTTCATTAAGTAAGTACTCTAGTTTATTTGCTTGTAGAGATTAATTTATTTGAAATATTTACTTAAGGCTCCCGTATCCTACGTCGAAAACGCGCCGATACACCACACAATAATTATTGTTTAAATTGTGAAACTATAGCAACTATTCGATTGAATAGGTCCTTACGCCACTGCGTCCACAAAGAATTTCAATATTTATGCAAATTATACTTGCAAATTTTAGTGTTAAAAAGAACTAAACTACAAATATAGAATTGCTTAATTGCTGTAATATATTATAAAAATACATTAAATGTTACTTATAACGATGGGGTGTAGCTTTTAGTGAACGTAACTAGAATACCGTTCTGGGAGAGTTTTAGTCTGTTGGCATTGCAAAATAGTTCAACGGTCTGTGGATAGATGGCGCTGTTTCAAATTGTAAATGTAAATACAACATAAATAATTTATTTAGATATGACCTAAAGTACACTAAAAATCGGTAATACTGAAAACAAGACGTAACATAAAGAATGCCACTTTGGATTTTTTGTGTTCGTGTTAAATAATATAAATCGTAGCTGTCGTCTTATTTGCATTTGAAGGTCGTTTAAAGTTGTTTGTTTTTTAAATATAAGCTGTAGGAATAATAGCCTAAAAATCTGTTATTGTAATCACCGAAAACTGTCACAAAAAAAATCTTTAACTTCGAATCAAACTAAATTCAGATAAACGACCTTTAAACTCAGTTAAGTGTCTACGGGTTTTTAAAAATCACAAATGAACTGTGAAATAGTTTCCGATCAAAATGTGTTCAAAAGAAAAACCTCGTTGATAGTTTAGTCACAAACCCCCTTTCTTCGGAGCAAAGCTGATACTATATAGTTATACCATTGTGAAGTACAGGTTATACGACAGCTAAATAATCATACGTTAAAACAAAAATCAGTCAGCATTTTATTAGTATTTTTCTCCATTTCATTTTTGACATTCTTTTTTGCTGATGAACTTGAAGTAAATAGTAAAAAACACACAATTTTTATTTATTTCTATATTTATGTAGATAATTATTAATCATATCGACCCATGCAACAAAGACTATCGTAACAAACTAAATGTAGTTACTATAGTCTTCATTGCATGGGTCAATATACCTTCCTACCTCAGGGTGGCAGATTTTATTACATTTAAATTGCACAAAGAATTCTCTTTTCTATATGAAAAGGTTTTACGGTAAGAATCATTGAAAACATAAATTGCCCCTCAAGACTGCGTAATAAAATATTGAAATCTTCCAGTTGTGTCGAGCAACAAAAAACGACGAATGATACGATCTCCATTGTATGGCGTTATTTCGGAATGGGCTGCTGCGTTAAAGGTATGATTAGACGAGCCATTTTACGGAGAGCAAAGGTAACTACGTTATGTAATACAACACAATTTGAGTTACCGTCTAATCGTACTTAAGGATATTTAACACAGACCATCTCTGATCTAAATTTAAATCAGCCGCTAATAACATATCGTGTATTCAGACTAAAGTATACAGAGCTGCTGTCCTTGGATGGTATCGTAAAGTTCTATATGGAAATTGAGCACCTTAAACAATATTTAATTAGAAAATATGAAAACCAGTGAAATTGTGTACGTACCTATCAATAAATCCCTAATAAACAAATAATCGATCAATATTCATTTTGAGAGACACACTCATAAATAAATCGCTCTCGATAAAACTGCTTACAATAACGAACATAACCCTATATTGAGAAGTAGATAACCTCTGATTGGATTGGTATTTTCCGTGGTTGTCATGGTTACGAGAAATTGTATACGGTTAGATATTTGTGGTGGGGTGGCTTCTTGCCGCAAATTAAAATATACGGGATAATTACAGATTTAGTAGTTGTGTCGCCATCTACATCTAGTAAAACATTGGTCGGAAACTCTGGAGAAAAGAGCGGCAACTCAACGTTTTGAATGGGGGATACGGGAGCCTTAAATCTAATAAAAATATTTGGATACAAACAAAAATTCCTTTCCTTTAGAATAATATTTTTGTTTTGATTTAAAAATACGTTTCTTTACAGCAAATAAATCTAAGTTTGATTAAAACAAATACATTTGTATACAGTGTTTACTTCCGCCAAAGAAATCATATTTTGATCCAAATAAATATATTTTTGGTGTGAATACCTCATCTAACTGCATTGTTAGATGGCGCTATAAACACTCTCCTCGCAGTTCGGCCTTATCTTGAGTATAAAATGGTGAAGCCTACCGCTCAGTTGATGTCATGCGTCTGGCTAAATTGCTAAAAAGGCCGTGTGATCGGCAGTATATAGCAGAGTGCATGCAGGTTCAAGTTCCGATTCCGAATCAGCGTACACTTTGCTACCCTAATCTTGACTATATATCCTTTCAACAAACTAATAATTTCGTTAATTTAAAAAAATTATAATTCTTTCGCTCAACACGATCATAATTATTTGAATTAAATAAATCGCGTTCGTTATAAGATACAAATTGTAAATTTTAACTTTTAAATAAATTTTAACATAAGTTGTTTGACACAAATAAACGTTCTTTCTACCAGACAAATAGTTTTAAAAAAATGCATTTTTATTCATCGCATGAAAAACAATTTACTGAAAAAAATCGAATGAAAAAAGTTTGTCACCAAAAATCGTAGAATCACACATAAACAAATTCAAAAAGCACCGAAATAAGCATTTATTTTTTTAATGCGTCCCTATAATAGCACAGAAACATACAAAATCGAACACTATTTTACATTACGTGTATCTACATTTACATTTAACCTTTCTCCAATTAACAAAAAAAAAATGAAAACAATGTAATCAGCTCTCTTCATTCACGAGAAAATCGAAGAGTGCCAAGATAATCAAGCAATGCACATTCTAATTTGCATACGCGACCGGCGCCGTCACGCAAGGCGTCTAGGTGGCGCCGCTAACCACGTCTAAGCGCCGGCAATTGTTTTCCGATAATACGTTACAAAGAAACATGTAACTATAGATACAACATTGAATTAAACAAAAAGAAATCAAACACAACAAAAACAAACGAAAACGAAGGGATAACTAGGAGCAACCATTACATATACAGGGTGGCCGACATTGAGAATACAAAATACGATTAAAAATATAGATATACTCAAAATGTGCGCCGTAAGCGATATATTAGATATAGATGTTGTATTTTCGATTTTTTTTCTGCTTTTGTAAGCGTATGGTACTCACTTTGGTCGCGCTTTTCGTAAACTATTTTACCATCTGGCCCTACCAAGCCGCAGAAAGTGGAGGGGGCAAAGTGATAATAAAATGTTATGAATCAAAACAAGATCAGCCACGCCGTTGATACGTCGGAAAAAATGTTTTTTTAAAAAAAGTAAAGAGTAAGTAAAGTCTTGTTTCGTTTTTGGAATTTTGAAACCAATAAAATAGCAAACTCTAAATTGTTAAAGCCAAAAAAACTTACTACCACAAGATGTACATTAGGGTGGGCTTTATTTATTTAGAAAAAAAATATAAATGTTTTTTTCTGCTCGATCAAAACATATTAACTTGCACTCCATGCGACTCAAAAGTCGATAATAAATTCAATATAATGATACACTGTTAAAAAAAAATAGGGGAACACTTTCTTTTTTCGAAACCTGTAATTTTTTAAATATTAGTTCTAGACAAATCAAATTAGGTATACTTCAACGGCATATATTTAACTAAAGAAAATTACATAAACAATGTTACAAGTCTTAGTTACTTCTAAGTTACACTTAAAAATGTAAATTAATGCAAAAAAAAGGAAAAAATGTCAAGTATGCTTTGAATTCACGTATGAAAGCTTACTAAAGATGGCAAATGATTCTTTCGGTATGCTTTCCCAGTCCTCAATCAGGGCTTGTGTCAGTTCCTGTACGGTTAGTAGCGGATTAGGGCTCTTGCGAACACGTCGGTCAAGCTGATCCCACACGTGTTCAATAGGATTCAGGTCAGGACTTAACGCCGGCCATTCCATGACCTGAATTCCACGTTCTTGTGAAAAGTTTCTGGTGATGCCGGCGGTATGTGGCTTTGCATTGTCCTGCATTAGGATGAAATTTTGACCGACGCCATATGCAGCAGGCACCACATGGTCCTCCAAGCTGTTTTCAGTAATAATATAACAAGAGAGTGAGAATAAATTGAAAATAATTTGACAGATTGTTTGAAAACTTGTTGCAAATGGCAACAAGTTTGAACAAAATCTGTCAAATTATTTTCTAATTTATGGAACTCTCGAGTTATATTTGACTAGATTATTTTTTGATTCACAAATTTTTACAATAAAAAAGATCAATAAAACTATCATAAAATTATTGAAAAATTTAATTTAATTAATTATTACTTACAATATATGAAAATATCGTTGACACATTGTGAATATATTAAAAGAATTAACAATTTAAATTAGTACAATGAAAAACGCAATTATTAAAAATATTTCGAGACTCATTATTTATTGAGGATTTGGAATTGTTTGTTATATTAAGTGTTTCCTCCTGCGTATTTTCTCTAAGATTATTTATTATATTTGAATGATGTTCTTGGTTCAATTGTAAGTATGGTTTAATCGAACTTGCAGAATTATGACCAGTGACCTTGATTAGTTCTTGTTCTCCTACACCAGCTTTTGAAAGGTTACTTACTGCACTTGATCTGGCAGAATGGTTAGTTATTTTTTTAGTAACTGTGTCTAGACCTACTTTTTCTGCGGATTCTTTCATCCATTTTGAAATGGAATTTATTCCCACAGGAACGTTTTTATACCAAAAACCATGAGTTTGCCAAGCCGGATTTGGAGTAAGAAACAAGCGTTCGGTTTTAATATTTTCTTCACGTTTACTCATTAGTTTTTCAAAAAGACGAACAGGGCAAATATCTGGGTTATTTATGTTTGGAGTCAACCATTTACTATTAGCGCACCTTTGTGCTCTACCCTGTGCAGTTTTTGTAAAGATGGGATTGTATTCAATGCGGCCAGTATTTAATCTTTTTATGTCGGTTTCTCTTTTAAAATAATGAACTAAACATTTCGTAGCTTCTCCTCCCCTCCAAGCTAGGTTCATACGATGCAACGTGAAAAAACTTTCTTTGCAATCCACAAGGTGTATCTTCGTCCCAATAGTTAAAAATTTGCAACAATTCTGTATTAGAAAGTGCCACAGAACTTTGATTGTGCTTTTCAGGATGTTTTTGTAAAATTTTTCTTTTTGCATCTCTTGCATTCCGAGCATTTCTGAATTCTATATCATGGAAAGGATCAAAGGACCTGTTATACTTATTAAAGTAAAGTTCTTGAACTAATTTTGCCGTTTTATTCCACATTGTCTTTATTACTGCTTCTTTATAATCATTTCCGTCTTTTCTTTTCATGTTATAAGCCCAATCTTTTAAAATCAATGCCAGAGTAGCTGTTGTAGTAGATTGATCCAGAATATAATTTCTTTCTCTGGTGAAGGTCTTAAATTGTCTCCATATAGACTGATTACTTAGTTTAGAGTATTTTTCGAAGTAGTTTCTAAAATTTTTTTTGTAATTTCTGCATTAGAAAAGGTACTAAACCGATGACTTTCACCCATTTCGCGTTGACACAATTAAGTAATTATTTTGACAAGTATCTGACAGTTGCTAGGCAAATAAAAGCTACAGTGATTATTCCCGAGAATAATCACAAGAGATTTATTCCCACTATAATAATGACATAATTGGTTGAAACTTACCCTTGTGACAAATAAAGAAGCATTTCATTGGTTTTAAGAAACGTCAAAAAATAATCGATGTAATTCATGGTATTTAGTCTACCAGGGAACCACAACAAGATCAGTTCTGTTGTCTATACTGATTTCAGCCCAAACCATCACAGATCCACGACCAAATCTATCCACTTCCTATATAGTAGCGACTGCGTCACGTAGCGTTCACCAGGACGTCTATATACACGTACTCGACCGTCAAAACGAGTTAAACGAAATCCGGACTAGTCTGTAAACAGTACAGGCGTCCAGTGACGGAGTTGCCAATCTCTGTGATCCAGAGCAACCCTCATTCGCGCTGCTTTGTGATGCTGCGTAACTGTTTCAAAACTGTTTCTAACAGTTTGATCAGAAGATTCTATTCCATGTGCTCGTCTTAGGTCGTTTTGGAGGTCTCGTGCTGTGGCAGTACGCTGACGTAGAGAGGAAAGGACAAGAAATCGGTCTTGATTTTGAGTAGTTTTTCGATTTCGACCTTGTCCAGGTCTTCTAACATATTGGCCAGTCTCCCGAAACCCCATAAACGCTGAATAACAGAAGGGGAAACTCGGAAGGTCCCTGCTAACATGTCGAATAGAGTGGCCATGCTGAATAAGTCATCACTAGTAGGTGTCATCTTTAGTAGGCTTTCATACGTGAATTCAAAACATACTTGATAGTTTTTCCATTTTGTTTTGCGTTTAGAAGTAACTAAATTTGATTTGCCTAGAATTATTATTTAAAAAGTTACAGGTTTCGAAAAAAGTGTTCCCCTAGGTTTCTTGAGCAGTGTATAAAAAATAGACTAGCTGTATAAAAACTAACAAAATCTGACACGACTTCCACTAGTGATTTGCTTGGACAATATCCAGTAAAGATACTATGAAGTGCTAATCTCTTTTCTTTTTAGTTTCTACTGAAGATGGCAACTTAGTTGCTGAAATACGTATTTAGGTTCTAAAATACTTGTTGTGGTTAGGGGTTTATAATTTTATTAAAACTGTTTCTGATATGCTTTTTTCCATACAATCTGAATCTGAATGCAGAAATTCGAATATATGTCTACTTTTTTTAGAAAAAAATGCATTTTTGGTTTTTCTTTTGCTGTATTTTAGCACTGCTTTTCTCAAAATCTAGGTTAAGTCGAAATTTGTGCATTCAGCATTCATATTCTATGACAAACAAAGCAACAAAAAAATAACTTTTGTTTATTAAACTTTTGTTAAATAACTTTTGTCATATAAACACTAACTAAATCGATTTTGGCCGATAATCTCCTTGGGGTACATGTTAATAAATTCATATTACTATAAATTCATAGTACCCATCTATCTCAAAATTCACAGGGATTAAATGTGAATATAAAGGAAACAATTTAGATGGTTCTGCAGAAAAAAATAAAGTTGGAAAATAAGAACCACCCTAACGTACGTATCATATTAATGTATGTACAGAGGAACGGCTAAAAATTTTGCATGTATTTCATGAACCACACAACAGAATTAAATATTCTGTAAAAACAATAAAACAACACCTCCAATAGTCTCATTGACTTAGTGCTACTTTTAGCCGCCTCTTTTATTTAAGGTCACCGAGTAAACGAGTAATAGAGCGTTTTCCAAATAACTTCGTATTCCGACATATAGATGGCGTCCGTCCTGACATTCCAAAAATGGCTTTTTACCCATCCATATACTCGTTTACTCGATGATTATGTTAATAATAGACGTAATAAAGAAAAACAAAAGCAACTTACCCTCTTGGAATTCAATACCCTCGGCTTTGAGCAACTCGCGTAACTTTTGAATTTCTTCTTTGAGTTCGCGAATGAGTTTTGCATTCGCATCTTCGTTGACAATAGCCTTGCAGACGATCTGTTTCGCCCTGTCCGCGTATCTGTCCGAAATCATTTAAATTAGGTTATATTGTAAGCAATTTTGAAGCAAGTTTACCTTAAAGTTGACAGGGTTTCGTCATAGTTGATATCAGCCGGTGATATAGCTGCGATCATAGCAGTTTTGCTGTTACCGCCGAGATTTTCACGCAACAACCACGTCAAGACGGAATCACGGTACGGAATAAAGTCCGCCTTCTTAGATTTCTTATTCTTCGTCGCCTAGAATTATCAAAATCGAGCAAATTGTAACCTGCACTTCTTTCTTTTATATTTCATTAGATCGTTGGCATAAGAATTGAACCATAAATCTAACTTACCGACTAAGTATTCCGAGTGTTTAAAAGTAGGAACGCGAAACAAGAGGGAAACTTTGTCTAAGTTTTGTTTGCTTATAGGTTACGTTTGTACTTACGATTTCCGCCAAGGCCGAGATGACTTTTCCTAGGGTCGTCAGGCTCTTGTTGATGTTCGCTCCCTCTTTTAGGCGGGTGCCTTTGGCCCCCGTAGAGTCAGCACGTTCAGAACCTGCCAGGTCGACCAGCGAAATTTTCGATACCTTTTCTGTACATAGTTGTGTTGTTTCGTCACACCTAATAAATGTTACAAAAGTTTTTTTGAAGTCTTAGACCAAGAGATAGTAAACAATTTAGCCACCCGCTGCCTCTCTCTAGGTAGCAAATGATATTTAGCCCACGTTTCAACAGAGAAACGCGTAGTAATATACCGGGTGGTCGTTTTAACTTGAGACTCCTAAATATCTCGGGAAATATGCATGGTACGATAAAAGTGTCTTAAATAAACTTGTAGGACGCAAAGGGCGAAATGAGATGGCGATATCAGTTTTATTGCAGATGGCGCTGCAATCGGTAAAAATGAGGTTAACGTCATTTTTTTTTTAAATGGGAATACCCAATACCAAATACCAAATTATGATTTTACGCTAAATAAGAACAATCTTTTGTCTGAACATCTTTTTCGTACGATGGATCTATCAAAAATTATTGACGATGGAAGTTTGTGGCGTCTGCGGTAGTTACAACCGCTGCCACTGCATGGGATGCGCTCGCCGTCTGGCATACAAGCCACGACTGTCGTGTATACTCATGGTACAACGTTGGAAGGTGTGCATAACGGGGACAGGTTTTGGTATCTCGCGCGTTGCCCCGTCATGCGTATAGTGTATGAATCGCACAAAAAAAAAGACAAGATTCTTCTTATTTACCGTAAAATCATAATTTGATCAAAAAAAGTTGGGTATTCCCATTTAAAAAAAAATGAAGTTAACCTCGTTTTCACCGATTGCAGCGCCATCTGCAATGAAACTGATATTGCCATCTCATTCTCCCCTTTGCGTCCTACAAGTTTATTTCAGACACTTTTGTCGTACCATGCATATTTCTCGAGATATTTAGGAGTCTCAAGTTAAAACGACCACCCGGTATGTACTCGCAAATAATATTACTGCCCCAGTTTGACAACCACTGTATTTAAGAAAAAGTGGAATATACATTTTGTATGCAGAATTTTATGAGGATTAATTTTGTATAGGAGCTAAAATTTCGAAATTGTGACCATTTTGTGGTAAAATGCGAAAAACAGCGAACGTGCACGTTAGGGGTGGCTTTTAGTTGCTTTATAACCGGCGTCACCCTGCCTGGTTGTTGGCATGTAGCACAGATACAAGGTGGAGTTGTGCAAAATTTGAAGCGGTATAATGTTGAATGGGTAAATCGTTCACTAGTTAGTCTATTAGTCTACTTAGGGCCGATATATTCACCTATCGTGAAACTGTTCGTCATCTAAACGACAAGATAAATGGTAAAAATGTGTCTATTCACCTGTCGTTAACGTTACCGACCGGATAAATACGCTTAACGATCAAATTTATTTAGCGATCGAATGAACGGAATGAACCTGCCGTAAACTAATGACGAACACTTTGATTGGTCACAGAGCATGTGCTGAATGTCAAACAAAAAGTCAAACTGACAAATATTTACGTACGTACGTGGTACTGTATTAATTGAAGTCATTATTTAGATAATATGGCCGAATTTGCTGAATTCGTCATTCATACCATTTTTTTTTACTTTTGGTGGTCTTTTTTAATTGATGAGGTTAGAAATGGGTGCGAATGAATTTTGGTTACGTTTTGTCAATGTCTATCAATGTCATTTACGGCGCTACATCTAGCGGCAATTAGTCTAAGTTATGGTCCAAGTGTTGATTTAGTTGATTTAGTAGTGTTGATACTATACTGCCGAAAAACATTCGTTAGCGATGTTTACGTCCTCGTTACCTGACGATAACTTACAGATCGGTGAAAAGACAGAATCATTTTTAACGTAAACGTTAGCGTAATCTGTTCGTTGGCTAACGACAACTTTGACGATAGGTGAATATATCGGCCCTTAGTCTATTAACTTTAGTCATTAACTTTGCAGCAACGTGGACACAAATTTAAAAGAAATAAGTTTTTTTAGTCAGCAAATTCGTCATTTTTGACATTGATACGTGTTTGCGTTAAACTAAATAACTTTGTTTGGGATTGTCACAGAGAGTTGAAATAAAAGCGCTTCTATTTGGCATATTCCAAGCTATCTGTTAAGAATAATACAATGTCTGTTCGAACAGCAAACGTATTTCAATCAGTAGCTACAGAAAAGTGTTTATAACTTTTGCAAAAATTATTGCACAATTTTCTATCATACTGTGTTTGCAGGCGCATAACTCTAAAACTACTGAACAGAAAAAATTTAAATAAAGTGTATCATACTCCTGAATCATTTCTATTTCTACATAAGTTATATGACTGTCAACATTTTTTGCCTCTAGGTGTAAACATGAGCGAGAGAGAAATGAGAAAAGATTCCCGATTTTTATACTTATAAATTAACGTTCGTCTGTTCTTTTTTTCTTCTCGTAAACCACTTGCCACAAACTTTTCATTTTTTGTCCAGGTTGCGTTTAGAGCCTCTTCTATAAATTGGCATTTTTGTTTTCTTCAGTTTTTGTGTAATAAAGGTTGCGTACAAGATTTTCATGAAAGCGGATATCTCAGTAACGAATATATTAGCACGATATCGAGATATGCACGTAATGAATCGTCATATTTTATTTAATGCGACTGTAGAAACAGAATTGCATAATAATTTGTAAGTAATTTTTAAAGCGATTTGAAATGAATGATATAAATTTAGTTCAGCACGCACTATGTCAATCGTAACGATAAATGAAAACGTAGCTGGGACAGTTGAAGATTGTTTACTCTTAGTACGATACGATCAGAACAATTTAATTTCGGTATTTTGAACAGTAGTGCGAGTTAAATATATATAATGCATTTAGATGTACATAGTATTAATTACACCCAACAATATTTTACAAACACGGATTCAAAGAGATTCACTTTGTGTCACATTTCGGTCTTAAAAATTAACAAATGCTATTAAATTCAAGGGATATGTATCGCAGTAAATAAGGATTATTTGCATGCTAACTGCGTTGTCCTGCTAACATTCGTTGCTGAGATATCGGCTTCCATCAAAATGTTCTTCGCAACCTTTATTACATAGAAATTGAAGAAAACTAAAACGCCAATCTATAGAAGATACTCTAAATGCAACCTGAACAAAAACTGAAATTTTTGTAGTAAGTGGTTTAAGAGAAATAAATCGGAAAGACGAGCGTTAATTTAAACTGCAAAAATCGGGTACTTTTTTCACTTCTCTCGCGCTCATGTTTACATCGAGAGGCAAAGAATTGTGATAGTCATATAGTCATGATAGCTGTCTAGGTACAGTCATGGAATAGGTAAGTTCGTATCGCTATCGCAGGATTTGAAAATAGTGTATCGGTTATATATTCGTGTACTGTTCTACCTCAACCCGGCCGGTTCGCAAAAAGTTGTCCGTCACGAGGTGGTTTTTCGATGGATGTAATGTAACGGGATTTAGTTTATTTTTAGCGTGTCCGACCTTTTCCTTAATGTGATATCTTCAATGCAATGTAATAAATGAAATATGATCACTACAGTTAAGTTTACGAGTAGGTAATGCATTTAATTAAATATAGAATTACTTTTATAATAATATTAATAAATATGAAATTTGATAATATGATACGAAAAGCTCATTTTAAGATATTGCGTAATATCATGACACATATAAATGTATGTTAACTAATACACATATTAATTACGCAAGTAATTGCCTTTGCCCAGCAGTAGGATGACGGGCTTAAGTAAGTAAGTAAGTAAATGCGCAAATCAACTTGATGCCAAGGATTATCACTAAATATAGACTATTTCAGAATTGTAATATTAAAATATATTCACTAAATGTAAATAAATTCTCTAAATTTAATTTAAATTTACATTTAGGACGAGCATGTATTTTGTATGAAGGACAATGGAAATTTTATATCTGTATTTACTTTACAGCAGTTAATGTTCAATTATCTTTCATGACATATAATACATGCTTGACAACCAAAATAATTTAAATTATAGCAATATATACAGGCTTTCCCACGTTTGTTCCGCAAAACAATTTTTTTCAGTAAGTAAATTACTTTTTCAATTCATTAAAAAGTTACAGCCGTTTGAATTATTAACAATATCTTATTTTGAACGGCTCCAACTTCAGAAGGAACAGAGAAAACCAATAAGACCATATGAAACATATTACTTTCTACTTTCTAGAAGAAAAAAACAAAACATTTTGGTATTTTCTTTTGTTCATTTGTTAAGACAAATTATTAAAATTTTATGTTTCATTTTTGGTTTTGTGTTGTTTGATAACTAATTAATTTTTTATTTTTCTTTTTTGTTAATATTTCAAAGAGCACTACAGAAGTATTATTGTAATACCTATAGTTCCAGTTCAATAAGCACACATCATCTTTCATTTACTATATATTAGCTGGAACATTATTGGACATTTTATTTCTAAATTTGTTTTCTAAATAAATTAAGAGGCGTGCATTAACAACGATAATAAGTTAAAAATAACATTTTGACTTATGAATTGTGTACTGTAAGGTTAGCTAAAATGCATATACATTAAAAATGAAGGTCTTTTTAATTTCCAAACAATATAAACTAGAACTGAAAATGTTTAACGACATACTTTGTCAAAGTAGTATTATAAGTTAATAATATGGTAACATACAGGCGGGATGTAAATTTTAAATATATCAAAAATTACAGCCCCAACCTGGATTTGAATCAAGGCCCTTTGCGTCGCTAGCACAATGTCAATAGCTCAGATAGGAGGGTTCAAATCGTCAAGTTGTTGGTTTCTCTTACGTATAGCTTATATTGCATATGATTGTGAGTACTAAATATGCAATAAAAGCTATACGTAAGAGAAACCAACAACTTTTCTTTCTGAAGCGCCTCCTTTTGGGAAAGTATATACCCGTTACCAACACAATTTATACTTATATTTTATTAATATAAATTTAACGTCATATTTAATAAAAACACAGCTACATTGCAATGTAGGAATTACATTAATTAATTACACATTAAGCTAATAAATAGAAACACATAAATCATTATAAACCAATTCAAAGCATTCGAACAAGGTTTCGCAAATAATAAATTTCCGATATACGAGTTGAAGCGTAAACGGACAATTTTTTGCACTTAGCGGCCGAGCGGTCGACCAGAATAACAAAAAACTTGTACTTGGATGTATCATCGACACACAGCTAAAATATTTATAGAACTTACTTAATTCCAAGAGTGTACATCTATAGTGTTGAGGATTTCTCATGCACCAATTTGACAAATAATGTTATTTGGTTCAACGCAAACACGTACTAATATCAAAAATGTCTAAATTTTGGATAACTCTTGCAAAATAAAAACAAAATTTAATAAAACCAACGCTTACCTTTGCTGGGTGAAAAATATCGTGAACACAGCGTGCGATCTAGAGCTAGTCTCGTTCATATTCGTAGCAGCTACCGTTCTGGCCTTATTTCCCTCGTCTATGAGATCATGTATATCCTGATAACTTGTCACAGCCAGCTTGCTCAGGTCCTCGACGTAGGGCCCGAGCAAAGGGTGCTCGCGCACCCTCAGATTACCCTTGTTCTTCGGATTGAGCAAATCTCGCACCCTTTCGCAGTAAATCTCCATGTAGCTAACTTCGACCGAATATTTGATATCGTCATTATCATTCTTCTTGATTCTCTTGAAGAGGTCCTCACAAATTTGGGGAATGATGCCTTCCTGGCCTTCTTCCTGCTTACCCATCATGGTATAGGATTTTCCTGCGCCGGTTTGACCGTACGCGAAGATGCAGACGTTGTAGCCGTCGAAGGAATGCTGCAGCATCTCTTCTCCGATGTCTTGGTATACGAGAGATTGCGAAGAGAACGTTGAGTCTAGTTCCTGTGTGGGGTTTTGAGAGTTGGGAGAAAATTGTGTTAATGAAAGATTGGTAATGTTTGGGTGTATAGAAATTGTGGAAAATTGAGTTGGAAAACTTACATTGTGGGACCAGTACGAGTAGTCAAAGTTGAAACTTTTGATGGCTTCTTTTGATCCGGGTGGTGCTTTTGGATTGCATATTGCTGCAATTAAAAAACGTTTAGTGTAAGTTTGATAAACAGATACGATTTTTATAGACAAATAAAGACCAATTTGTTTGTCGAAAGATCGACTTTTTTTCAAAGTGCTCCCAAATTTGCAAAAACAAGATTTCTGAATATCCATGTGTACTTTGTAGCTATCTACTTAAAAAATTTCCCATCGTCATATTTGATAGAGAACTTAAAAAAAGTAGGTGTCACATTCACTAGGCTCCAACAAAACAGTGTATGTATATGTGACCCCGTACGAGAGAATCGCCCTAACTGTCATCTCTCGTTTCGATAATATTGACTCACTCCTGTATGACTCACTCCTGTATTTTTTGCCTCTCGGTGTAAACATGAGCGCGAGAGAAATGAGAAAAGGTCCCGATCTTTGCAATCTTAAATATATCCGTGCATATCGGGATATGCACGGAATCAATCGTCATATTTTATTTAATGGGACTGTAGAAACAGAATTGCATACAAATTTTTAGTTTAAGTAATTTTTAAAGCGATTTAATATGAATGATATAAATTTCGTGCAGCGCGCACTACGTCAATCGTAACGGTAAATGGAAACGTTGCTGGGACAGTGGAACATTATTTACTATTAGTACGATACGATCAGAACAATGTAATTTCGGAATTTTGAATAGTAGTGCGAGTTAAATATAAATAATGAATTTAGATGTACAATTAATTATACCCAACAATATTTTACAAACACCGATTCAAACAGATTGACTGATCGCGTCAAAACTTCGCATTTCGTTCGACTGCCTCGCACCAAAACCCACAAGCGAGGGAAACCGAATAGCGCAAATTATTGTTCATACTTATTTCGGTCTTAAAAATTAACAAATAGTCGGAGTGTTATTAAATTCAAGGGATATGTATCGCAATAAATAAGGATTATTTGCATGATAACTGTGTATTGTCCTGCTAACATTCGTCCCTGAGATATCGGCTACCATCAAAATCGTGTTCGCAACCTTTATTGCATAAAAACTGAAGAAAACAAAAACACCAATCTATAGAGGAGAGAGTCTAAATGCAACTTGAACAAAAACTGAAATTTTTGTAGTAAGTGATTTGAGAGGAAATAAATATCGGAAAGACGAGCGTTAATTTAAAACTGCAAAAATTGAGTACTTTTTTCACTTTTCTCGCGCTCATGTTTACACCGAGATGCAAACAATTTTGACAGTCATACAACTTATGTAGAAATGATTCAGGAGTATGACATACATTATTTAAATTTGTTCTGTTCACTAGTTTTAGAGTTATGAGCCTTCAAACACAGGCGTCAATACTATCGCAACGAGAGATGGCAGTTAGGGCGATTCTCTCGTGCGGGGTCACATAGAAGCACCCATATATAAATAACTTAACCAATACATTCTTGCAGTAACCACCATATACAGGATTAGTCAAAAACACCTAACCACAAACCATAAGAATTTGCAAAAAATGTTTCATACAGAAGTTTTCTGGTTTTAAACAAGCTATCGTGTAAATATATTTTTAATATACAGGTGGTCCATTTTACCCTGGAAAGTTGGTAACCTTTCCTTTTTCAAAGTTTATTTTTACATTTTCGTCGAAGATTAACTAAGAATTTATTGTAGGAATCATTTTTTTATGAAATGCATTGTTTTTGAGTTATAAGTAATTAATCAAAATTACCAACGTTTGTACTAAAATGAGGTTTTTTTTTTATTTAGTATTCAAAATCAGTACGTCCAAATAAAACAAAAGTGTTAGTAGGTTAAAATTAGCGACAACAAATTAAACTTTGTCGACCAGTGTTATTAGGAAAGAAAGAAAGAAAAGTCGCCTTACTTGTTGTATTGCCGCCCATCTGTATGATACACTGGCATTCCCTGCATATTTCTCTATTGTTGAAAGGCCTCACGCGAACTGCAACTTTAACAGACGACATTTCTACTTCTTCAGTTCACGTTTCTGAAAATAAAAAAAAAAACAACATTAAATATCTACCACATAGGTAAAACAAAAAGATTCCCTCTACATTCCAGCAAATTCTTTATTATTTCTGCCCGTTTCATGTTTCAATAGGTGGGGGTAAAATCAAACATTCATGATCTTGTAAAATGTTCACTTATTCCCAATGGGGTACGTTATCCAGCCAGACCGTTCAAATTCGCTAAATTTTGATGGCAGGAAGCGCCCCTAGCGACCTACTACCTAAACTATCAAGTTGTATTTATTACACCTTTCGCATTTTCCCCATATATCTCCGTAAATTTTTGATGCGAATGATCGTCTTCTAGTCCAAGAGCGAATAAAGAATTCATTTCTAGACTTTATTTCATCGCGTATATGTCGGAATTTACCTTAAATTACGCTTGTGAACGTGGAAGCTTGTAGCAAAATTGTGGCTGAAGTTTTACGAGCAAATTTTTAGTTAATACGAAGTATCAACTTCTAAGAAACGGCTGATTAAAATTGTATGTATAATTCGTGTGACGCTTCAATGGAAATACGGCTTCGCTAGAAGAGTCAAGGGAAAATATAGGGAAATAATCAATATACGGAAGGTTATAAACTCACGATGCCACAGTCAACCTGAAAATAATTGTGAACAACTTATTTATATATAAATTTATTACTTATTTATAGGTTATAAGCAAGGTTATAGGAATGTATTCTACATTTGTTTAGAATATCACAAATAGATAACACCCCTCTAGAGCTATATTCATAAATACTATCGGTAATACAAAATTCGCAAATTGGCCGCCTGGCAGCGCCACACACTGAGTCGAGTCTTGTGTTCGAGTGTCAAAATGTGCCGTCAGTGCTGCGTTTTCGGTAGGTACGTAATTTTATCACGTAAAATTCCCGACACATAATTAAGCCGGTTTGAAGCGCTATAAAAACAAGTAGGTCCGTAATGATACTTTCATCCGTGTGCAGTTTATGACGGACGACATTTCTAATGCAATTATTGTTAAAAGTGCGTCAAGTTGTTTTTGCTTGGGGTTTAATTGTCGAAATCGCCGCTATGCGGCGTTACTCAAAACACCTGATCAGCTGTATTGGAATTTTGTTGCTTTTGCATGTAGTTTCGTGCGTATTTCTCGTGTAAATACATACTAAGTAAGTATTTACTAGAATATTGTACGTGTAAGTACGACGTAGTTAATTTTTCTCTTTGACAGATCGCGGTTTATTTTCTACAATTTCCGAAAGGGATTGCGGCGCGGCGCAGCTATCTGATGTTTGTTATTTGTGCGTGCTTTTGAGATTATGTTTATTCGTGTTTCGTCTAATTAGTGCCGTTGTCCATAGATGCTGTACGACATCTCGATGTGAAGAATTGCGGGACGGAGAAGGGGGCAAAACACCAGCAATGGCGTGCCAGGCGGAGTGCTTTTATACCAAACTGTCAAACCAAACTGCTTGCAAACAACAGGTGTGTAAATTTGCCTTTGTTTATACATAAATATTTAATCAAATTAATGTAATAAATGCAATGTATCTGAGGTAAAATGATCCATCTATTTTCGATTGTTTTGAGCTGACACGCTGTTAGACACTTGTAAGCGGCTTTAATACAGGGAATTTACCAGCTTTTCCGTAAATTCCTTGCGAATACATTTATTCAATGTTTCCAAATACGCTAAAAATATCAAAAGCAAATATATCATTAGCTTTGTTCGTTGGGTTCACTAGATATTACTTAGGTTAAGGCAGATTGACGTCACAAGCAGCTTAGAGTAAAATGAGAGCAAGCTGATTGGAGTAGAAATGGCAGAACCGGACGAACGCAATTTGGATTGTCATAGTAGAAGTATATATTCTTAGTTAAGTATAAAAGAACTTGTAAAATGGAAGTAAAGGGCAAAATAGATGAAGAATCAATCATTCCATCTTTAGATTTGATCATAAAAGGTAAAGCGCACAACTGACAAGTGACAACAAATTGTCAGATACGACTTTTTATATACTGCTCGATGAGCGATGATGATCGGTATAGCACTGACATATTGCAATAGCGTTTTGTCAAATCGCAAACTGATTACAACTTGCTTTAAGCTGCTCTAAATACACTCTTACTATTGAGCAGGGTCAAGAAAAACTACTCCAAACTGCTTAGGTTACGCTACCGGAACTTGCTCGAATTCCAACGAACAAGATGCAAATGCCCAACGTACGCCATACGCCTACTCCAAGTTGCTCTGACAGACCCAACGAACAAAGCTTTTGTCTCGATGTGTTCTTAATTTCAAATTGCTAGTTTTACATGCAAAGAATTGGTTTGAAGTGATGTGTCACTTCAAAATTCAAAATGTTGATTTCAGCTACAAATCGTTCTTTGCAAAACAAATAAGAAGTAGTAACATTCGTCAGTAAAATTTACAGCTAAACAGGTTTGATACATCGTAATGGAAATGTTTAATTCAAACATGGCGCCCATAACAAACCAAAATGTTGATAATGGTTACTTAACCATCTCTAAAGACAAGTACGCAGTAGATATATTTCTGTATGCGATTGTTATAAAACTTCTACTAGACTTTTTGGCCAAAACCAAACAAATGTCATTACCTACTAATTTTAATACATCGTTAACTTCACATTGAATTAGTCTTGAATTGAGTTCAAACACTCTGGTGTTGCGAATATGATATGTTTTCAATCTTCACAATATAAGCTTTTTGTTGTTCACCTGGTGTCATATGCGAGACGCAGAATAAACATGCTACATATACATACACACATATGTATGTATTTAACTAAACCAATCGCCGAGAGAAAAGACCATCCTCAACCAACAATAGGTCACAAATCGCACGGACGCGATAAAATTACGAGAATGTTCGATCACAGGGCACGATATTTACACCTCCGCACTTTCAGTACAAAATCAATATATAGAAGCACCGGCTGCACCGTCAGCAACCCCCAGACGCAGCATCCACCCCCCCGCCCGATGCACTTGCGTTCTTAGCAACAAGTTGTACCCCATATTGCGTCGTATGCAACTTCCACAAAATATACCACAAATAACACACACCAACCCAAAATTCGAACATAGATTTCTATGTTCGAATTTTGGCATCTCAAGGTTGGCATCTCAAGGTTTCTGTACGGATAAAAAATTCAGCAGTTTAAGGTTCGTTGAAGAAAGTTAGCGGCATATGGTGTATAAAGACCAGTAAAGTACTTGAGGGTTTAATTTTAGATGACAGCTTATTGGTGGTTGAAAATAGAAGTTTGGAGAAGCTTGATGGAACGGTTTAGTTTTTAAATTGAACGGAGCAGTCTCAAATGTATCGTCCAAGCTATCGATTTTTCTAACAAACATCAAGTCTACTCTCCAAACATTCATATCTGACGTTCTTCTAAAAAAAAAAACAACCCCAGAAGAACCTAATCATCAACCATCAAACCAAAGAATCCTCAAACCCCAAATTACGCAACAATTAATCAAGAAACCCCCCAAAAAAAGCACACCACCTACCTCTTCTATATTCTTCCTTTGAAAACAAAAACCTCCACGAACAAAACTTCCAAATTCAAGCACTAAATAAAGCCTCTGCTGGTCAAACTGGACACTCACGATGGAGACGAATTCTATCTAGTATTGTGAGAGGCATTTTGGATCGGACCTGGGCCGGCTAGATCCTTCGAACTTCTGTGGGTGGGCGGTCTATGTTTGAGTCTGAGGATGCGCGAATCCTTGGGCACGTGACCGAGGATCAATAGCGGTTCTGGCCAATGGAAGTTGGACTTGTGCGATCAATACGATGTTGTACGCAGTGTGGCCGGCGTTGCGGATCGCCCTGTATGCGGCCTGTGACCTAGGCTCGTGTGTGTGACCCGCGCCAGGACGACCAAGGGTATTTTGCTGGAAACGCGTTCGAGGTCTCTGGTCTATTCTGGTGGTTTCGCGTTTTGCGATTGTTTCTCGTCGATTGCGATTTATTTTTTTCGTTGCAGAAAGTTGTAATGGTACTGCGTCTGACTTAAATTTCTCATTTTTGAGATAGAGCTAAAGAGTGCTAATTTCCAGGATTAATTTATTATTTTACCTACCTAATTTATCTATGTTGTACTAGACCATGTACTAGACATACAGTTACTAAAATACAGTGTGTACCAAAAGAAACGTAGCGAGACATTACTAAAAAATCTGATGTGGTCAGGCGCATGACTTTATCATACTACACTGTGTACACTATGTACACTGCCGCTCATGGAAGTTCGGACACGTAGTAAACATGTATGCTGTTTTGTAACTGGTTGTTGGGAATTTTCTAGTTTCCATTAAAAAGGATTAAATACGAAATAACAAATAGACTCATAAATACTGCATCTTAGACACATGTTGCGACCCAATTTTTACCAGATTTTTGCATCAAATGCTCGAATTCGTATTCTAACGAGTCTGTGCCTGCAATCTGTAGTTTGCACAAGATAACTCTGTCATCATGCGACGCGGAAAGCCAACACAAGCAAGGAACAGCGTTCTGTCATTATCGCTTTTCATCAGGAACGATTGTGAGTTCGTGAAAATGCAATAAATAAGTCAACGATAATTGAGTCAACGATAAGTGACACTTTTCACCCACATGAAGAAACATGGAATTTGAATGACGTGTTCCGCCGGGACTATCACGAATAATTTCCCAAGCGAATGAAGAACGATTAAAATTAATTTTTAAGCAAAACAGAAAATTGATCGCACCTAAAATAACCTCTGAAGTCAATCGCGATCGTGAAAGACCAATTTTCGTAAGCACAGGGAAACGACGTCTACAAGCGGAAACTCTGCATTGACGCGTTGCCGTACGCTAACCATTGCTTGGTCGGAAAAATCGTCAGACACTACTGTTTCCAGTCTTCTGTCCAACTTCGATGTATTCGTGCCCACTGAAGTCGTTTCTGACGATTTCCCCGACGAAGCAATGGTTTTCGTACGGCAACGCGTCCATGCAGATTTTCCGCTTGGAGCCGTCGTTTCCCTGTGCTTACGAAAATTGGTCTTTTACGATCGCGATTGACTTCAGAGGTGATTTTAAGTGCGGTCAATTTTCTGTTTTGCTTAAAAATTAATTTTAATCGTTCTTCATCCGCTTGGTAAATTATTCTTGATAGTCCCGGCCAAACACGTCATCCAATTTCCATGTTTCTTCATACTGGTGAAGAAGTTTTTTTGTTTTTGACTTTTTGACGAAATTACAGAAATTGCGGCTCATTTGCAAAATCCTCGAAAAAGGCTTAGAGGAAACACCCAGTTCCTTTGGACCCTTTTGAACCAAAAGCGTTTCAGCTCTAAGTTAGGTCATGAAACTTGGTCATGAAACTAAATATGAAGTTTCGTCTCGAGTAGTTTCTCCGGAATCGTCGCCACAAAAACGGGTACTCACACACATAATTTTGGAGACATTGATAAAAACATAAAAAATGTTATTTGTTTATTCATACAGGATTGAATACTAACAAAATTATCTTTACAACTTTTTAGGTTGAACTTTTTAGGTTGCTTTTTTAAGTTGGAAGTAGATAATAACTACATATTTTAAAGTATTATCCTAAAGTTTGTCAAATAATAACCATATAATAACCTATAGGTTATTATATGGTTAGGGTGTTACAATCCCGTTCCTAGTGTTTTATCATATTCAAAATGTATTTTATTGCTTTTTTTTAATAATGGAACGCCCTGTATTTTCTTGCATTTATTATTTATAATAGAACGCCCTGTATAGTATTTTCTGATGGTAATGCCCATTAAGTTGTCTTTCATTTATATTAATTATGTTGTATGACTATTTTATTTTACTATTTTTTGTGATAGTTGGAATTTGAGGTATATTATTATTTATTAATTATATAATATTTATATTAATTATGTTGTATGACTATTGTATTTTACTATTTTTTGTGATAGTTGGAATTTGAGGTCAATGTTCTAATGAATTACACTAAACAGTTAATAATAAGTCTGTAAACAGAAAAACAATTAAGTTCTAGCTTTTTCTCGAATTTACGTTATATAAAAAAATTTTTTGATGATTTTGAGAATTGTTGATAGACAAAAAATAATTTTTTGGAACTTTCTTGAGAATATGACTTTCGGTTTTCGAAATTTTAAATGGCACTTGAACTAAAGAATACTATCTAAGATTTCAATATCATTGACTTGAACTAACAAACAAAAAATCATTCCCTGCCTTGGTGATAAAAAATGATGATCAATATGTTTTTGTGTTCAGAATTGTGTTATAATTGAATATACCACTAAAATAATGTAGTGCGCCATTAAAATAATCAAATATGTCGTCAAAGATGTTTCCTGAAATGCCGGAAGTCATACTAACTTCAAGAATATTAGAATAATTAGAATTGTTTCAATGGGACACATTGAAATAATATGTTTAACTTTATTCAGTTAATTTTCAGGGTTATTACATTCGTAGTAAATCTGTTATCTGATTGACCTAGTCCTTCCCCCTTTCGTTCTTACGAATTGCGTATCGTACCGCCTTTTAAAATGTCAAACAAACGTTCTATTAAAACGTCAAACAAACGTTCAATTTAAACGACTGCAAACCATAAATAAATTATGCACCATATCAATACAAAATCAATACCAAAAACATATTATCCAAAGTACAATTCCATAAACAAAAGATCCTCGAACAAAAGCCTGCCTCGATTGAAAATTGAATGGAACCCATGTAAAACAAGTGACGAATCAGTGTATCAGCGGTGGCTGCGATGAAACTTTGATAGCCCAGCCGTAAAAACAAACGAACGGCGTGACGTAGATATTTGAAATTTCCCCCCTATAAAACCGATGGAATCAGCCGTCTGGCTCCATGGGGGCGGCCACAGTGAGTCATCCGCCACCCCGGCGCAAGAAACCACCCCCAAAACCTCCCCTACCCGCGCCCGCCCCCCCCCGATATAAAATCGATGAGTACATGACCTACAATGTCGTCAACCAGCCTTTGTTGACGCCATATTTTTATGCAACGAACGTCATGCGATCTATGGACTTATTTTAGTAATTATAATAGTGAAAATACGATTTGTTATGATATAGTAACCCTAGAGCAAAAATTAGGAACTACGGCACTGGGTTTTAAAGCTGACGAACACGATATACAACAACTAACTTAAATTTAGGTTAATTTGCTGGCGATTTTAAACAACTGCAGTTCGTAGTGGTCGAGTGATTTTCTATAAGCGTAAAAATAAAGTTTACTTACTTATATTCTCGTTAAAAACGTTAAAATTCGAGTTGTTGCACACCAAAACATATCACTTTGACATTTTACTGTTTATTGATTGAACATGCGCGTTCGGTGCACTATACAGGGGCGTATTCAGGCGTATTTGTCTATTTTTAATAATGCGTTCGGTAAATTAGTTTTCTATCGGCTCTTTATTGTTATTGATGATATATTTTTAATTAAACTTGAATAATAATTGATGTTTTACATCTCATTGTGTGCAATTTGTTTGCTATTTTAGGTTATAAGCATAAATAGTCGCTACTGTCAGTTGAAGGTTGGTAATTCTGAATGTATAAATCGTTAGCGGGCATAACAAAATTTATTACCGATTTAAATGTATAAAAATTGAAGCAAATTAATATAAAAAACAGAGAAATTTTCCAATGTCGTCATACAGAAATTTTTTTTCTTATCAGTGTAAATTTAGGTCTATCGAATTATAATTGTTATGTAGCATTTTCGTGTTTATATAATTCTTCTTTGTTAGTTACTATTCTAAAATAAATCAGAACGAACATAAAAACGAAAAAGAAAATTAATATAACAAAAGAGCCCATATGGTTCGGCAAACTCCAATTGCTTTCAACTTCAAAAATCTCTGACGTGTCATGGTTGTGACATTTTTTGTTCGACAAAAAAAATACTAATCCAAAATAATTATAAAATACACTATTTTGTCACTGCACTTTCAGATTATCTCTCTTCGATAATAAATATAACTATTAAATATAATAAAACCTTTGTGAATCATTGAACTCTTATCTTAGAAGTTATGATTTCGTCTGATTTTTAACCAATATTGTTGCTTTTTATTGTTTATTAATATGCTAGGAGTAATTTCTTACCCGGAGGTAGGGATGCCAGATTTTTAATCTCCGACCGTCACAATCTGGCAACCCTGTTTGGGGGTAGGGTTACCAGATTTACAATTTGCGATCTGGCAACCCTGCCCGAAGCTAGGGTTGCCAGATTTTTAATCCGACTGTGGCGAACTGAAAACCCTGTCCGGGTAGGGTTGCCAGATTTTCAATCCGACTGTCGCGATGTGGCAACCCTGTCCGGAGGTAGGATTGCCAGATCTTCAATCATTGGTCATCAGGATCTGGCAACCCTACCTAGAGGTGTGCATTTTTATCTATATTCTGTTTATTTTCGACTTTAAATATGGTATTCTTAATAACTTGTGTGAATTCCAACTAATATTGCCATTTTTTACTTTATCATACACAGTATGATGCGTATGATAAGAAATTTTGAGATTTTAGCCGAAATATGTCCTTTTGGGTCCCCTGAACATATTTCACCAAGGTACAAAAAAATATCTGTGTGTGTGTGTGTGTGTGTGTACCCGTTTTTGTGGCGACGATTCCGGAGAAAGTGCTAAAGGTATCGGGACGAAACTTCATATTTAGAAGTTTCATGACCAAACTTAGAGCTGAAAAGCTTTTGGTTCAAAAGGCTCCAAAGGAACTGGATGTTTGTTTACTCTTACATTTTGTAACGATTTTACAAATGAGCCGCCATTTCTGTAGTTTCGTCAAAATAGTTAAATAATAAATTTAAGTACAGGACATTTTTTGGTAAAATTAATAGTTTAGCTGCATGAGCAAATTCTAATTGATCATGTCTGCATTAAAATAATCATTCTCAGTAGGTCAAACGCTGACGTTTTGACAATACCTACTGTCATTAGAATGAAAATATCTGTCACGACTAAATAGAATCTTATGCAGGAGAACTATTAATTTTATATATAGTATGATAAAGTCATGTGCTTGGCCACATTAGATTTTTTTCTACTGTTCTTGATGAGCACCAAACATGCTTATAGCAAATTAATAAACGAAAAGAAATATGACTATTAGATGGAATTCATTCAGTTCTCGAGAAAGAATCTTTAAAACAGTCCATTGACAAAAATATAAAATCCTTATACCGAACTAATCAGCAACAGAAAGGTAACGATGTATAAATTCACCAAATTATCGAAAGAGAATGTGTAAAACCACAAATACGGAGACAAAATGAAAAGTTCTTTAATCATAAGACGTATCAACTATATACAGATTCTAAATAACAATAGAGAGATGACAATTATTTTAAAATTTCCCGAACTAAAGAAAAATGATTCATAATTCTTAACATTGTTGAACAGAACACCGTTGCAAACAATAAAAATGGCAAAAAGCCCGCAGGTTTTTTTGAAAATTATCACAAATTAGCCTCATAAACAATCATAAGCTCATAATCAAACTACAATTAATTATTATTCATACAAACTCTTTATTCAACTCAAATCGACAAAAAAATCAACATCGTAAACATCTTAAATCTTATTGAAAGCAGCAATGTCCACAGACTGTACAAAATCCTCGAAATCTTGGATAGTCTCCGTCAAAAGATCAATAGAAACTTTAGCATCTTCCACAACACAGATAATCTGCAACTTATTGATTCCGTAACCAACAGGCACCAACTTCGAGGCGCCCCAAATAAGCCCGTCCATCTCGATGGTCCTAACCTTCTTCTCCATCTCCTTCATATCAGTCTCGTCGTCCCACGGCTTCACATCTAAAATAATGCTCGATTTTGCGATCAACTCCGGTTTCTTTGCTTTCTTCTCGGAATACGCCTTCAGCCTCTCCTCACGCAGTTTTGCTGCCGCAGCATCGTCTTCTTCGTCAGACGCAAACAAATCGACATCGTCATCGTCGTCAGCCTTTGCCGGGGCTGTGGTTGTTGTCGCAGTTTTCATCGGGCAGGCTCCAGCTGCGAACGCTTTACGTTCCGCATCGGAATAAGATTTGATTTGGTTGTACCATCTGAGAGCGTGGCTGAATTGCGAAGCGGGGGCCTTGGGTAGCGAGTTGAAGGTCTGTACGTCAGCTTGGGATGGCACGTATCTAAAATTGGATAAGTGAGGTTAGGTTTGGGAATTCCGGGCATATTTGGCGTGTTTAGACGTGGTTTGGACGTACCCAGAGATGTAGCTTTTGTCTTCGAGGAAGGTGTTGAGTTCCTTGACGCCTTGTTCAGTTTTTAAGTCGCCGAAAGCCATTTTTGAACGAGATTTTTGCGTTTGTTGGAAGTTGCTGGTACGTGCTCAAAGGTGACAAGACCGGAAAGGGGTTTTTATTTTTAGGTTAGTGTCGATTTGACAGTTCTCGGCGAACAGTTGTTCCGGAAAAGTTAGGCAATTTTTCATGAGGCAACTGTCGAAATCGAAAATAGTGTACCGTATGGTGACCAACTTTTTAAAACTACAAATCGGGACGCTAACATATTGCCAAAACTGAAACTTATTTTTATCTTAAGTATTGCAAGGCTTTTTGATTAGTGGTGGATAAATGGAAATAAAATTAAAGCTAGCTTTCTAAGCTAGGTCTGGTTCTTCTTTAATTTTCTTTAAGTTTCTTTTTACATTTTTCTTGAATATGTACAATATTGAGAAGAGTGTACGGACATTCCGAAATGACCAATTGAAATAAGTAGTGTAAACGCAGCGGGTTGACACTACAATGATTATATAAAGAATAAAAAAAAGCATGTCATATAGGTAGGCCCCGATAGTATAGATATTTGTGCACTATTCTGGATACCAAAAGATGCCTAGTTTAAATCCAGGGTTTGGCTTTAATTATTATTAATTATATTTAATTTAAACTTTACGTCCTGCCCATGTCTCATCATTTGCTCTTTATATATTTTTAAGAAGTTTACTACCCAATGATACTGACATAGATAATGATTAGAAATGTACCTGGAAAATATTTTTTCTTCCAAGGCATTATTTGTACTTATTACACGCAATACGTTTACTGTATTTCTGTCATCGCCGCTAGACAACTACACCAAAGCACGTGATTTGTTTCCAACTTATTTCCAATAACGGAGTTTCTTTTCTGAAATGTTCTTAAATTTTCGTTTCTATATTTATCCAGATTGTGTTTATATTAATGAAAAATATCTGATATTTTTCTTTATTACAAATAAATATCGATTAAAATTTAAAATTAATCAAAATCAATTTAACTAAATTACAAACAAAATACACGTTTAGAAATCGTTTGAATAAGTTAATTATTATTTTTGTGAAAATGTATCTGTAACTATAAAATGCCATTCATTCACCCAATCAGGAGCTCAAAGTAGTATACGTTGTCCGTCAGCAATATTTAATATAGAATTTGTCAATCCTGACTGACTGAAACTTCTATACACCAGATCTGTTCTTTTACAGAATAAACATTCGATTCTCTAAACATAAGGTGAATCCGTATCCCCTGACCCCTACATTCTACTCACAAAACACGTGAAAGTTTGGAGGGGTTTTCTTCGCTATTTCACAGAATCATAAAACCTATACACCAAATTAAAGATAAAAGGTGTACAATTTTCCGTCTAGTGATAGATTCTTAAATTTTTTATCTTTTTTGACAAAAAGTTACTGAATCTGACATAAAATTGCCTGACTGCGATTTTTTTTGTACGGAGGACACAACCTAAAATTGAAAAAAGTATCACATAATCTCTCAGTTACACATTCCTGTATAAGTCTACAAAATTTCGCGTAAAAACATAAATATCCCATAGATCACAATTTTACTTCTATGAGTACATGAGTCAGACATATTTTATCACATGGCATGGATATAACATGGCACGGAATAACAATTAATACATATACAATATACATTACTACAACAAGTAATACACCTGTATCTATAATTTGAGGTATTACATGAGATCATTGATACAAAATTAAGCTCACTATGGATGCTTCTTCTATAGGATGCACTAGCTCTAATGATTCCTCTTAACTAAATACGCTAATGTTTTCAAAATTGTGTGTTAGTTTTTAAGTATTTTTTAAAGCGATTTAATACGAATGATATAAATTTCGTGCAGCGCACACTACCTCAATCGTACCGCGGAGAAGTTAGCCATAAAAGATAGCCATAACTTTTTTTTTTCGAATTTTGGTATGAAACATATATCAAATGATAGGGGTGTTCAAGTACTATACGCCATAGTTTTGCTCCGAAAATTCATTAAACGGTGTTGTCGGAAATTTGATTTATTCAGTTACGCGTCACCTTATAACAGCTCTTGTCATCTCAATAAAGAATTGCCCATAACTTTTTGCAACAACCCCATAGAGAAACAAGTATTACAAATTCGGAAAGAGCATAAAGTTTTGCATCCAATAAGGGTATTGGGAAGGTGCTGCCCCTAATATCACCTACCCCAATACACCTATAATACAAGAAATTGGCGCGCCGGTCGACTAAGAAGTGGTATTAATGAACATAACTCACGGTAAAATTATTGCATAACTTTCCTAAGTACGTCAAATTATAGGCAATTGAATGTGCTATTTACCTTTGAAAGCCCGGAGTTTTGCTCGACGGCGAACAACCCTTGAATAACGATCATGTCCGTACGCAACCGTCCCCGCCGGCAATCATATGTCGGGTGGTTGTGGCAGGAAAATGTTTATAACTTTTGCAAATATTGTTGCATAACTTTCTATCATATATCAAATTGCAGGTAATTAAAAGGACTTCCCACCCTTCACCGCTCGGAGTTTTGCTCGATGGCGAACAACCATTAAATGGTGATAATGTCCGTACGGAACCAGTACGACGGGCAATCACATATCAAGTGGCTGCTGCAGAAAAATATTTATAACTTTTGAAAATATTATTGCATAACTTTCTATTATATATCAAATTGTAGGTAATTAAAAGGGCTTCTCGCCCTTCGCCGCTCGGAGTTTTGCTCGACGGTGAACAACACAAATGGCTATAATGTCCGTGCGAAACCGTCCGCGCCGGCAAACATACGTCGGATGGTTGTTACAGGAAAATGTTTATAAGTTTTGCAAATATTGTTGCATGACTTTCTATCATATATCAACTTGTAGGTAATTAAAAGTGCTTCTCATTCTTCCCCGCTTGGAGTTGTACTCCACGGCAAACAACCCTGTAACAGCGATATTGTCCGAACGGAACCAGTATGAGAGGCAATCACATGCAAGTCACTTCTTGCAGAAAAATGTTTATAATTTTTGCAAATAATATTGCATAATTTTCTATCATATATCAGATTATAGGTCGGAGTTAACTAAAGGTCCAATAAAAGCAAACGATAGCTAGCGATAAGGAGTTGCCAGTTGCCTTTAATACAGCAATTTCAAACTGGGTGCATTATCGTCATTTAAGGGTTGATTGCCATGGAGTAAAACTCCGAGCGGGGAAGCATGAGAAGCACTTTTAATTACCTACAGTTTGATTTATGATAGAACGTTATGCAACAATATTTGCAAAAGTTATAAATGATTTTCTGCAGCAGCCACTTGATATTATATAACTGCCCGTCGTACTGGTTCCGTACGGACATTATCGCCATTTAAGAGTTGTTCGCCATCGAACAAAACTCCGAGCTGCGAAGAGTGAGAAATCCTTTTAATTACCTACAATTTAATATATGATAGAAAGTTATGCAACAATATTTGCAAAAGTTATAAATATTTTCCTGCAAAATCCAACCGACATATGATTGCCGGCGGGTACGGTTGCGTACGGACATGATCGTCATTTAAGGGTTGTTCGCCGTCGAGCAAAACTTCGAGCGTTCAAGGGTAAATAGTACATTTAATTGCCTATAATTTGACGTACTTGTGGAAGTTATGCAATAATTTTACCGTGAGTTATGTTCATTAATACCACTTCTTAGTCGACCGGCGCGCCAATTTCTTCTATTATAGGTGTATTGGGGTAGGTGATATTAGGGGTAGCACCTTCCCAATACCATAATTGGATGCAAAATTTTATGCGCTTTCCGAATTTGTATCCCTTGTTTCTCTATGGGGTTGTTGCAAAAAGTTATAGGCAATTCTTTATTGAGGTGACAAGTGCTCTTATAAGGTAACGCGTAACGAAATAAATCAAATTTCCGACAACACCGTTTAATGAATTTTCGGATCAAAACTCTGGCGTATAGTACTTGAACACCCCTATCATTTGATATATGTTTCATAACAAAATTTGAAAAAAAAAGTTATGGCTATCTTTTATGGGTAACTTCTCCGCGGTCTCAATCGTAACGGTAAATGGAAACGTAGCTGGGACAGTAGAAGATCATTTACTATTAGTACGATACGATCAGAACAATTTAATTTCGGAATTTTGAATAGTAGTGCGAGTTAAATATAAATAATTGATTTAGATGTACAATTAATTATACCCAACAATATTTTACAAACACGAATTCAAACGGATTCACTCATCGCGTCAAACCTTCGCATCTCGTTCGACTGCCTTGCATCAAAACCCACAAGCGAGGGAAGCCGAAACTGCGCAAAATATTGTTCATGTTTATTTCGGTCTTAAAACGGATGCTATTAAATATACGGTTATGTATGGCAGTACATAAGGATTATTTGCATGCTAACTGCGTTGTCCTGCTAACATTCGTTCCTGAGATATCGGCTTCAATCAAAATCTTGTTCGCAACCTTTATTACATAAAAACTGAAGAAATCATAAACGCCAATCTATAGAAGAGACGAGACTCTAGATGCAACCTGAACAAAAATTGAAATTTTTGTGGTAAGTGATTTAAGAGATAATAAATCGGAAAGACGACCGTTAATTTAAAAATGCAAAAATCGGGTACTTTTTTTTTCACTTCTCTCGCGCTCATGTTTGCACCGAGAGGCAAAGAATTTTGACATTTTGACTTATGTAGAAATGATTCAGGAGTATGACACACTTGTCTTATGAATTTTACTTACTACTTATTACTTTAATTTTGTACAGAAGCAAAAACTACGAAACCGTGACCATTTTGCAATAAAATGCGAAAAACCGCAAACCTGCATGACAGAATACATTGACTTCAAAATCGTGAACTAATAAAAATTGCCTAAATTACGTTCGCCGCCGCTTCCAAACACCGCGCACAGATGGCGTAATGGATGTCAAATGCGAAAGATTCTGACGTTTTGATAAAAAAATAAGGCCATCACAAACAAGGTACAAATCATCAGATTCACCCCAAAAAAGACACCCGCGATGCATCCCCAGCCACCACACACCTAAACCCCCATCAAAATCAACCCCCACAAAAGTGAGGTTATGACACCTCCGCCAGTTACATAATAAACAAATCTAACAGCTCCATTCTTGCAGAGATGTTCCGTTCGACGGTATCGAAGGCCCTACAGGCGGCCAAGGCGACCTCCAATCACCTAGCCGTCACAACCAGATCAGCCGGAGATGTAGCAAAAGCCCCGCAGCTTATCGAAGTGTTCATCGACGATAAACCTGTTATGGTCGAACCTGGAACGACCGTATTACAAGCCGCTGCCTTAGTAGGCGTCGAAATACCTAGATTCTGTTACCACGAACGTTTGGCAGTCGCGGGAAATTGCCGTATGTGCTTGGTGGAAGTTGAAAAGTCGCCGAAGCCCGTTGCGGCTTGCGCCATGCCCGTTATGAAAGGTTGGAAGGTTAAGACTAACTCGGAGATGACCAGGAAAGCTAGGGAGGGCGTAATGGAGTTTTTGTTGGTCAATCATCCGTTGGACTGCCCGATTTGCGATCAAGGAGGGGAATGTGATTTGCAGGATCAGTCGATGGCGTTTGGGTCTGACAGGTCGAGGTTTGTCGATAATCAGTTCTCGGGGAAGAGGGCTGTTGAGGACAAGGATATTGGGCCGCTGGTCAAGACCATTATGACGCGTTGTATTCATTGCACGAGGTGTATTCGGTTCGCTTCCGAAGTTGCCGGTCTTGACGATCTAGGTAAGTTTTTGTAATAGTTTATTTAATTGGAGATAACAATAGTAGTTGGATGGGTCAATAATTTGATTTAAAGATTTATATGAGTAAACAAAACACTTAAAAGTAAGTAATGATGAGAGCTAGTACGTTGTGCAAAACAAACGTACATAGTGAGCTTAATTTTGTATCAATTCTCACATGTTATATATCAAATTATAAGTAAAGGGGTATTACTTGTAGTCATACAATATTTTGTATCCTATGAAAGCATATCGGATTTATGTATCATATCTACCGTCAGACCCAGCATGTGATATTTTTCTTGTGTGCGCAAAAAAAGTTCTGGCGCCTTTAGGAAAAAATTCAGATGCCAATTCACCGGTTTTGTGGCACGAATAAAATACTTACCTTGGTATCAATCGGCTCTAAAATATAATCTGAAATTTTATAATTTAAATACTTGAATTTAATTACTACAAGGCAATATCATAAAAATAGTTTTTCTACTTTGCGTTCGTTATAAACTCATAACGAAGCCGCTTTCGGTGTCGTTATGAAAACACTGGATTACAAACTTTTAGTAACTTTTAGTTTTTCAAGATTGATGAAATTGACGTCAATTGTCAAATAAGGCTGACATCTCAATCGCTATTGGCTCGCCTCAATCGTATTTGTGAATTTTACCACAACTGCCAACTGTTGAAAATAAATTTACTCTAGATTGTAAGATGACAACCGCAATTTTCGAAATTTATGTAAAATTAATGTCGCAAAGTAGAAAAAATAGTATATAACACTCGTTTTATAAGACGTATTGGCGCACTTGTTCCATTTGGGCAAAAACAACACGTGCGCCAATTTTTGTCTTATAAAACTTGTATTATAATATACTATTTTTTTAATCAACATAACATAGTGCAATCCCTATGTAGTTACTATAGTCTTCGTTGCATGGGTCGATAAGATGTTACAAAATAACATAAAATGCTCTTAAAAACCTCAGTAAATTTGTATGAGTTTTTATTCCATCGCTGTGCTAGAAAAACTACCATCAAAATTTTGGCAAAAAAGTTATTTACAACTCCTTTTTCAAAAATTTTGATATTTTTCTAAAAATAAAAATCCCAAGTTGGCATCTTGTAATGTCACAATCTACATAATATATAATAAGGAAAATTTTTGTGTGACATTGTCAGGTAATACTTTGATTTTAACTCCCATTATTGTTATTAATGTCTTTGACAAGATTATTGGCTTATTTATACGTAAACTTATTGTTCAGGAGTAAGATCAAGGATAAGCAAAAAAACCACAATTTTTGTTTGCAATATTTCGAAACTTCTATTGTTTCTTCATCAGGCAATCAAACACTACAATTCTAGATAAAATCAGGTACAATAAATAAACACTGAAGCTACTTATGCACAGATTCTCTTTTTTAACAATTGACAGGTCTGGCCAATGTATCTACCGGCACAATCTTTACACGGTATGTTGTAAATAGTTGCACATAAGAGCGACGTAAAGACGGGTAACACTCCTAACACTGTCAACTTCAAAACGGACGCGAGTCATCTTAGTACTATCTACTCTTATATTTTGAACATCGCTAACAACAAACCGAATCAATAAATCACGAATTCCTGATGGCAACTTTTGATATTCAACCTTTAGTACCTTCAGCACAGATAGAGGCGTTGCAGTTTTGTCGTTTTCCTTCGTATCTAAAAAACTTGTCTTCATATAATCGTTTCGCGTGGTATGTGACGAACTCCACAATGTTCCGCTTGTTGATATAAATGTTAATGTCTATTGTAATTGTGTTGGCCGACTTCACTAACTACGTAAGTAGCTTCAGTGTTTATTTATTGTACCTGATTTTATCTAAAATTGTAGTGTTTGAGATTGCCTGATGAAGAAACAATAGAAGTTTCGAAATATTGCAAACAAAAATTGTGGTTTTTGTGCTTATCTTTGATCTTACTCCTGAATAATAAGTTTACGTCTATACTACGAGATTGAAGAATTGTTTTCCTAAATGGCTTATTTATATGCTTATTCTAGCTACTACACATGATGCAATCAATATAATAGTAGCTAGCCTAAATTTCACATAGAAAGTAGAATTATTTATTAACTTTATTAGAATAGAAACTTTTACACTAGGGTCATTCTGCGAATTTTTAATTTTACGTTACCAAAACCAAGAGTTCGCTATGCTGGTAACGACCGTCACGGCTATTTAAAAAAGGTTTTTCAAAAAACTTATCAGTTTGAACATCTATCTACAACAATTTTAAAAGATAAGTTGTTTTTTTGTTATAATGTTGTATCAAAATAATAATAAAAGCCTCTATTGCTAATGTATAGTCGTTAAACAGGCGTGACGGGTGTGACACGTTACTGCGGAATAACCCACAACTAGGAGTTGAAAAATCCCAATAAAAATTTGTTTCCTTTGTGTACATCAATCCGTGGAGATATAATGTATATTTATTTGTAAGGAACATATCCAGCTTTAATTTTTAAAATTGCTCTGGTAGTTGGACATTTTTATCTGACTGCAATCGCCTTTTCAACTGAAATAATTGCTCTAACTAATCTATTTTTCCTGGTCTATTTACGTCATTTTTAAATTTGAAAAGGTTCTATTGCTCTTAAGCACAGGCGCCACCTCTCTTTTTCCTTATAGCTAATTTTTATCCGCCGTTATGAAACTCACGGTTTGTAAAGAACTGTGCCCATATACGTGGTGCAAATTTTTATCCGCGGCGATAAAAAATCCTTACTGGGCGCCTAGGCGTAGCAACTAAAACAGGCAAAGTCGATACTAGTCCGAATTTGGGAAAATCATTATTGTTTAACCATCATCATTGATTTTTAATATAAATACATTTCTCGCTTATTTTTAAGATCTCTTGGACTGGAGTTTTTAATGCCGATTGTGTATATTTGAACTCAGTTTACGGTTTAAACTGGCATTAGAAACTCTAGCCGTTAGCCCCTTTTATTACGGCGACTGTGTGCCCTGCACATTTCACACACGCCTCCCGCCAACCCTGTCTATCGTACAATAAAAGTTTTGGCCAGACTGTTTAGTTTTTTTTCATTTCTATTTCTGAAAAGCAATAATCAAGTTCTATTTAACTAATCTTTTTCCTAAGGTCCTTTTTTTCGGAGCCAGTTGCAATAGGGTATTCCGGTGTTTTTGAAATTGTCATTTTTTAAAAGGTATGGGTGCTACTGTTTGCTACTTCACAAGTAAAATATCAAACATTGTTTTAAATTAAGAGAAATCGTTGTTTGAAGTTTGAATTAGGATTGGTCTCTGTGACGTCTCAAAGACCGCTCAAAGTGAGCGACTTGACAACGTTGCTATATCTAGGGTGCACGTAGTAAATTTTTGTCTTCTGTTGTGTCAACGTTTAGAATCGCTCGTTTGTTGACACCTGCTTTGGTTATTGAGGTTATATCAAACACTTGTTCAAAATGTATAAACTCCAAGGCCGACATTGTTCTGTGCCGGGCTGTAACAGCAGTAGAACAGTAACTCCTGATAAGATTTTCTTTACATTGCCGACTAGCGAGATGAGAGATGTTTGGCTTCAAGTTTCAATGATCAAATCATCTCTCAAAAAAGTTACCTTTATTCGTTGTCAAACAACAGGGTCGCCAACCGTCAACTTGGCCGATCAGCTGTTCGAGAGCTGTCCGCTGTTGCCACTGCTACTAGGGATCGGTAATCATCGTGTATTTCCGAGGGTGGTCGGTGAATTCAAACGAAATGCACTTTTAATTGCAATTATCTCATAGAAAAACTAAATAAAAAAGCTCATAGCTTGCCTTTATGAATCCTCATAAATTGTACAATAGGTTAAACCGAATATCTGCTTAAATTTTGACATGACCGGAATACCCTATTGGTTGCCAATATTATCATAGTAGCAAAGAAAATTGAAACAGCAAACACCTGTTGATGTCAGTTTAATTTTTAGGTACAACGGGAAGAGGAACGGAAATGCAAGTGGGAACGTACGTGCAGAAATTCTTCATGTCTGAGCTGTCCGGAAACATCATCGATTTGTGCCCCGTTGGTGCGCTAACGAGCAAACCGTACAGCTTCACGGCCAGACCGTGGGAGATCCGTAAAGTTGACTCGATCGATGTCTTGGACGCACTGGGCTCAAACATTGTCGTTTCCTCGAGAACAAACGAAGTTATGAGGATTGTGCCTAGGATAAATGAAGAAATAAACGAAGAATGGTAAATGAATTTTGTTTCTTATCAATCTCTTTGCAGTAAATGTTGCTTTCGGTCTAGTGGAATTAATCAAATGAGGCAGTTATCTTAGAACTTTAAAGTACTAAAACTTTTAAAGCTTCAACATTTACGATATCTGTTTATAAGATTGTACTAGATTGTACTAGGAACATACTTTTTTCACAATAGGATTTTATTATTGTGAGAAAAGTACTGTGCTAGTACAATCTTATTCGACGTTTATAAAATCCAGTCCTAGTGAGAAAGATTTAGAACCTAAAGTAAATCTTACATTTTTGATCACTTTTTCACCCATACAAACTAACAAAATATCTTCCGAAGGATATTGAAAATGTCTTTGATTTTTTCTATTGATAAAAAAGTATAAACAATTATCTTTGGGTCAACAGTTTTAAATTATACGTTTATTTGTGTGGAAGGGGCAAACATTGAAAAGAAATAAAAGATTATAAATTAACAATAGGTTTGTTCGAGAAGTCGCAAAACACGTTTATAAAGCACTGTTTGTAAACTGCTTTTACCACCGCTTGAACAAACCAAATATTGTACTTACATCGTATACCTTTTGGTGGACACAGAATTCAGTTTTAGCTTGTTTAGCAAAATGTTTATAATTTTTACAAATATTGTTGCATAACTTTCTATTGTACGTAAGCCTAATTAGAATCATAGTAATAGCCTGGGTTGTTATTGTTTGATGATAGCTTGCATAATATGTTTTTTTTCTGTGAATTTGTTAGATTTGTTTTACATTATGGTGCATGTGCAGGATCTCCGATAAATCGAGGTTCTCCTACGATGGCTTGAAGAGGCAGAGGCTCGTCACTCCTATGTTAAAAGACTGCAGCGGTGAATTAAAGCCAGTTGATTGGGAAGCGGCACTTCTGACTGTTGGAAAGGCCATCCGTTTCGCAGGTACGTTTTTTTCTTAATTTTTCATTTGTTTCATATTATTTTTAAGAATCATTTTTGTTTAATACTCAATGGCTGTTTAATGTTTAAAGACAGATATAAACTAATTACACTCACCAGCAAAAAAAGAGCCACCTAAAATTCTACCAAACTTTGTTCTATAACTTTTGTAATCTTTTACCAATTTTGATTATTTTTTTTTTTTACGTTGTAAGTTAATTCATCAAAATAGCCACATGATTTCAAAATTTTAAGAAAAGAAATACTTAATGAATTATACTTAATGGTATAATAATGACATGTCGTTCAAATAATGACTTGATTATTTGAACGAACTGTCATCACTAGAGTCAAAGTCTGTCCTACAAAACCTACATGGATGACAGTTATTTGACAGATTGCCTTGCCACTATATACAAATACATTTAAAATATTTTACATAAAGTGGAATTTATGAGTCGTAGGTAAAATGTCGTATTTGACTCACACATAACGGATATAAATAACGCTTGCATGATTACACGCTCGCCTACTGCTCACGTAGAAACTTCGTGCTCGCAATTTATATCCTTAATTATGTGCTCGTCAAATAAGATACTATTTTTCAATATTTTAAAGACATGGTAAAAGATCGGTTAAAGATTACAACAGTTATTAAACATAAAATCCAATATTGTATAGTTATCCGATTAATTGCAATTTTTTTTTTATTGTTTTTGTATCTCATTTACGGTTTATAAATTTTTCTAATTTCTAATATTGGCAGGTCCGAATGTTGGTGCTATCGCTGGTGGATTTTCGGATGCCGAGTCGCTGATTGCGATGAAGGATTTGCTGAACAAATTGGGTTCGGAAACGCTCTGCACCGAATATACGTTCCCGATGGACGGTTCCGGCACTGATATCCGTTCCAATTATTTACTGAACACGAAGATTGCCCCCGTTGAAGAGGCGGATGTGATCTTACTTGTCGGCACGAATCCTCGTCTCGAGGCCCCAATCCTAAACACCAGAATCCGCAAGGGTTATCTTCACAATGAGTCTGAGGTGAGACTAAAATAATTATGTATTTAAATATGTGTCCGTTTGCTTTAATTTCATACCTTCGGTAAATGATTTTAAAGTAATTGCTTTATTTCGACAGTTTTAAATAGTAATTCATAATTATAAATAAAGCGTTAAGAAGTTACAAAGCTTATATACGCTCAGTTCCTAAAAAAGTGATGCACTTGATTTTTGACGTACGTTTAATGTCTTATATTTTTTAAACCTGCGGGATGATTTTAATTTTTTGTTTATTTGTTGGATGGCGACTCCTTTGTCTTTCAAAAAAATGAAAGTGGTGGATTTTTTTTCAGTGTATCTTGGATTTTAGTGGAAAAAACTGATACCATGTTCTTTTTCTCATTTTTGACTCGCCCAGTGTGTTACTCAAGTAATGGTATAGAAAGTGCTTACACTCTATACGAAAGACGCATCTTTTACGGGCATTTTGTTTTTTATTCATTGATTTTCCTCTAAAATTGTTCAAATTACAGCCTTTTTTTGAACTGTTACATATTACCAAAAGGCTCACAGAAATGGCTATACATTAGTGGAAGAATGGGATTGTATACCAATAGAAACGATAAGAAACCTGATTTCCAGTATGCCGCGTAGATTAGAAACTCTTAAAGTTACTACGGAAGGTAGTACACAGTATTAAGCAGTTTTCCGAGTTTATAATTTTGTGTTTAATAAAAACAGTTTTAACAACGTGTATCAGTTTATTTCACTAGAAAGTTGTTTATCAACAAATTCAAAAACTTGGTTATATGCTAGGTTTCAAAAGAAAACTGTAATTAGGACAATTTTAGAGATAAATCAATGAATAAAAAACAAAATGCTCTTAAAAGAAGCGCCTTTCATATAGAGTGTCACACTTTCTATACCATTGCTTGATTAACACACAGGGTGAGCAGTGGCAGATACAGAAAAATCTCACGGGGGGGCGCTTAAAGACATCTTGAGCTATGGGCAAGGTGACCAGAATTTTGTTGTAGTAAAGCGGGACAGTAACGTCGCGTGTGCGGGGGGGGGGGGGTATTTGTCTTTGCAAAAGACGCAAAACGATAAATTTAATACAAAAATTATAGTTTTTTATACAGATTTTTTTTCACATTATCACATAGTCCTTTAAATTTTTGTACTTTTTATCAAAACATACTTGTTTAAACAAAATATATGTACTTTATTGCATAGGTACTCGATATTATTTTCATTATTAGTGATTAATTGTTTTGCTATACACATTTAAAATAAATAAATATTTTATAGTTTGGTACAAGAAAAAGTGTACTTCGTTATCGTTTCTGATTGGAATTGAAGTTGTAAATATTAACTGTTTCCTTCAACATAGATTTTTCAAATAGGTATATGCCTTTTGCACCAATTAAATAGATTTTCATCAATCAATAAATAATATTAAGAAGACTAAGAAAGATTAATTACATTCTTATGGTTAATAAAACAAATCTTACGGTCAAAGAAGATACCAAACAAATGTTCTAATCTAACAACCCTGTACACTACAACAAAATATTCCAAATTTAGGAGTTGCGAGAAACTTACCAGCCTATATTAAAGGAAACGCCTACTTTGTTAAATGTTGATGTTAAGTAGCTTTTGTAATCTTTTACAACTTTCATAATTTTTTATTCATATTTCATATCCGATTACACCGAGTAAACTATAAGGATAGTTTTGATCTGATCGATATTCTCAACATTTTGTTTTTGGTTCATTCTCATATCTGCATTTTTTTAGAAGATACATAATTTAAAGTAAACCGTTGCAATTTAAAATGCTGTTCAACCTTGCAGCGAATGTTACTTGATTAAAAGTGTTTTTACTATTGTTTTTAGTACCAACAACGAATTAATTTAAAGATAATGAACAGAAACTTACAGATAAACAGATGGATAAAATACTAAATTATATACTAAGCCAAACTCAACGTGTTTGTGATACTTTAATAATGTGTGATGAAATAACAGCACTTGTTGAAATAACAGCAAGTCGACATGGAATCTAAATGATACGTTTCAAAGTTCGGTTTTGATCCTTGCAGCATATTCAGCCTACCAGATTTGCCAGTCTTTCTGGTCCAAAAACAATGCAATATTTTACTTACAAATGTGTATCTCCTACAAAAACTTGGATATTGGGATGACTTACAAAATAAGATGTAGAGAATTGATATGGTTTTTGTAACTGAGCACTTGAGAACATGCGAGAGAATGAACTACTTTGTTAGTTACCCCACAGGATATCTCAAACTTAGTCGAAAAACACCATTTTTTAATAAGCTGAAACATTATTTTCTTTATCTATCAAAAGTTGCTAACTTTACTTTACATGTTCTGAGAAAAATAGTGGAAATTGGTCAAAGAATACAAAAGTCTTTGATTGCAGCAAGGTAGGATATCTATATCAATTCAATTTTGTGAAAAAATACAAACATCCATAAATTACTTATGCACATAACAATTAATATTATTCATAAACAAATATATCAAATTCCACCATTAGGCAGAATATTCATAATTTTTTTGTAAAAAATACTAATTTGGAAAACCGGTGGCGACCCCACAACATTGTTTTCAAATTATAAAAATATTAATGAATGATTTGAAAAAAAGTTTTATTCTTTTAGTAATTCTGTAAAAATTCAGTAAAATAATATTTCTTAAAAAGCGGGACTATTTTAAAACTCCGCGGGACGCGGGAGAAAATGTGAAAAGTCGGGACAAAAGCGGGGGGGCCCCCCCCCCCTGTATCCGCCACTGAGGGTGAGTCAAAAATGAGGAAAACAAGATGGTTCCAGTTTCTCCATTACTATCTAGGATACATTGAAAAAGCTTCTCCTCTTTATTTGTTTTTGAAAGACAATAGAATTGCCTACCATCAAATAAAAAAAAATAAAAATCGTCCTACTGGCTTAAAAAATATAAGACATTAATTAGGTCAAAGATTTTTTCCATCAATACCACGACACCTAATGGTTCATGGTGAGCTGGCATAGTTTAAAGACAGTGATTACATGGTGGTGAAAAATTTTAAATCTTCGTAATTCTTCTCATTTGCCAATAACCAAAGTGAGCGCTTTATTCCACTGAAGAATACCTTAAATTTGTCACTTTCACTTCAAATTCGTCCTGATTAAACGGAATATTGTACCGAAACAGCAGAGTAAATTGGTGTTATTTCCTCGGTGTTGTTTCCGTTCTTTAGCATTAGTCCCTAATAAGCGGCTGTCTCAATTAACCAGTGTCTCGATTAAGCGGAATTTACCGTATATCTATTCATTTATTAATATCTATTTTCTTCGTCTCGCTCATTTTAGATTGGTCTCATCGGCCCAAAAGTCGATCTTCGCTACGACTATGACTATTTGGGTGCAGATCCAAAGGTGCTTGAAGAGCTTGCAAGTGGCAGGCACCCGTTTGCGAAGAAGTTGCAGACCGCCAAGAAGCCCGTCATCATCGTAGGTTCCGACACGTTGCAACGGAAGGATGGAGTTGCTATCTTGGCCGCCCTTCAAGCGTTGGGGGCGCAGAGCAAGGCTGAAGCAGGCTGGAAAGTGGTCAATGTCCTGCACAAGGTTGCTAGCCAGGTGGCGGCGCTCGATATGGGTTACGCAGCCGGCGTCGCTAAGATCCGCGAAAATCCTAACCTCAAAGTGCTGTTCCTCCTGGGAGCTGACGAGAAGACCATCGATAGGGCCGATCTGCCCAAGGATTGCTTCGTGATCTATCAAGGTGGGTTATTATTTTTTTTATACTTGAAGTTTTTATTATGATGATTGTCGGATGAACAAAAATTCTGAGACTATAAAAGTAACCAATGAGACGAATGGGTGTACTTTTTGAAATACAGTGGGGGGGTGAGATTGTAAAGTGATATGCCCCAGTTTTATTGGACTTGAAAATGGCAGAGATTTGAAATTTTACAATCATGAATACTAGACCAGGCAATAGAGATTTTTCCGTGACAAAAATAGTATCAGCAAGCCGACGGTCCCAGGTCACGTGGAACAGCCCGTAGATGTATTGTGATGTGTTTTCGACTCGCAAATATTATTACTTAATTTGTTATAAAGAGAAAACCTCAAAAATGGTGCTTTTTTCGTTTTTTGCTTGTAAAAACTGAACTGATAGAGCAATCTTGATGCTTTCAAAAAACTGAACCCTACACGGACCCGATCTGGCTTCGGCTCATGGTGTACATACCACTACACCTGCTTTGGCGTTGATCGAGTACAGTCGCTTGCCTTGTTTAAATTTCCGCTTTGTCGATAGATAATTTGAGCAGTTTCTTTCAATTGTGGTGTTTCTTGTAATTTTGTGTGAATATCTGTTTTTATTTTCCATTTCGAATTTGTTCTTCTGTTTTATACTTAGAGTTGAATTATTTTTTTATTTTATAGTTGTACTTAGTTTGAAAATCCTGCAATGAATCGTTTGCTAGCTGAGTTTGGCAATACTTTCACGTTCGTTAAGAAAGGGGAAGTGGTTTGCAATTTCTGCTCACGATATTTAATTATTCGTAGTAAACAATGTCTTCGGACTCATGTAAAAACAAAAAAAAACACGGGGAAAATGTATCAAGAACATCAACTAAAAACTTTTTTGATGATTTATGTGAAACATTTATTTCTGCTATATAATACCTTTCACAAAAATTAATAATCCCGTTTTTAAAAAATTTATCAAGAAGTATACTGGACGAGAGTTTTATTAATCCACAATTATTAGAAAATATTACGTACAAGGGCAATATGACAAAACAATTTCTAAAATAAAGTCAAAACTATCCGATAAATATATTTGTGTTTCTGCAGATGAAACTACGGATATGAAGGGTAGATGTGTGGTCAACGTCGTTGTCGGATTGTTGGACCCGCAAGACTTATATAAACCCTATTTAATATCTAGTCAGTTTCGCTGTACCATCAAAGCTGAAGAGATATGTACAATAGTAAATGACGCCATAAAAAAAGTAGGAATCACAGACGCTACCAAAGTAATACTGTTTGTTTCTGACGCTGCTGCGATTATGTTAAAAGTTGGAAAATTACTTAAACAACATTTTTCAAATATTCTTCATTTGACATGTTTTGCACACGCTATTCATAGAATTTGTGAATTTATTTGGGAAGAATTTCCAGACGTGAATACGCTAATAAGCACATGCAAAAAAAATTTATTGAAAGCTCTTTCCAGATTGTCTCTACAAGGAAAAGTGCCCTAATCTACCTTTGCCACCACAACCAGTTATTACGAGATGGAGTACATGGTTAGAAGCGGCAATTTTTTATGCAAGAAACTTTGGTATCATCAAACCCTTTGTCTTAAATGTGCCTGATGAAGCAGTTAGTATTAAAGACTGCAAAAAAGTACTATCATTACAAGATTTGCATGAACAATTAAAATTTATTGATACAAATTTTGCGCAAGTATTGCCAACCATAAAGTTTCTAGAACAACAAAATGTTGAACTTGCAAGCAGTTTTCAAAGGATTGAATCTCTGTACGAAAGGTTACGAAGCATTGAAGCACCAATCAGTAAAAAATTACAAAAAAAAATTGATGCGGTAGTACATAAAAATCCGGATTTTAATATTTTAAAACAAATCTCTACGAATTCATTTACGGATGAAGGAATTTCTCAAAAATATTCCAATTTGGTGTTGGTTTATTCTTTTGCGCCTGTGACTAGCTACGATGTAGAAAGATCATTTTCAAGGTTTAAAGACATTTTAACATCTAAGTGAAATAATTTTACTGAAGATAATTTAGAAAAATATGCAGTAATACAATCGTTCAATGCATATCCAAGAAATGAGTAAAATATTTCAGTGGGCACGTGTTGCATATAGTTACGACAAACATTTAATATTAAATTCACTCGGTTTATTACCGACCGCCAGGCGCTTCGCGTCTATGGATATCAATCCAATCGACCGCAATCGACCCCAAGTCGTCATAAATGAAGCCATAAATGTTGTATTTTAAATTTGTAAAACCGTAAAGACAAATAATCATTTAAATATGATTAGTTCCAACAAATCAATGCAAATATTAATATTTTTTCAGTATGGTTAAACCACTTGCCGGATTTATAGTTTTTTCACTACGTGTTCCTCTGTGTTTTGTAGGTCACCATGGAGATTATGGTGCATCCATCGCGGACGCCGTTCTTCCCGGGTCTGCGTACACAGAAAAGCAGGCAACGTACGTGAATACGGAAGGCAGGGCACAACAGACGTTGGTTGCCGTCTCTCCGCCGGGACAGGCTAGGGAGGACTGGAAGATTATCCGCGCCCTATCCGAATTTGTAGGCACCAAATTACCCTACGATAGTCTAGACGAAATTAGGTACAGATTGGAGGAAGTCGCCCCCCATTTAGTTAGATACGGGTCTGCGGAGGAAGCAAATTTCTTCAAGCAAGCTTTGGAAATGAATAAGGTTAGAACGTTGTTAATTACTTTTTTTGTTGAATCATGCTTTTCGAGATAATTGCAAAAAAACTGAGTTTCCCTTTTAAATTTCTTTTGAGGTTAAGATTGAGGAGTTTTGAGATAATGTTTTTAAAGCATGAGAATAAAGCTGTGCGTTTAAAAAATTTATGTTGTTTCTAATTTTCAAGAAGTTACAGTTTAATTTTACACAGAAAATATATGATATACTATTATCTACGACTCACATATAATGAGTTCATTGCATACTAGGGTGGTTCAAAAATGCATTGCAAAAATTTTTGTGATGATAGAAAGCAACGATCCCCCCAAATCGTTTCCAAATCCAAAAAAAGTGGACACGTATTTATTCTTTCTTCGAAATTTTGATTTTTAATGATGCCTATCGATGCATCAAATTTACATAAGAAAATGCATGGGAAAAAGATATTTTTTGGTATTTTTCAAATAATTCTTCGGTGTTTGAGTAAACTTAAGATTGAAATTATAGGACTTGTAGAGGACTTTCCAATGAAGAATTTGAGCTATTATACATATGGCTTTGACGCCCCCAACCCACCTCCACAGTGCCCTGGAAACTACTCTTAAATGAAAAATGTACATTCTTCAAAAAATTTACCGTTCTAATCACTTCATTCTCTTTTTTCTCATAGAAATCATTACTATAAGTCTAGTTGAATGTTTATAAACATTTGTCAGGTCATTTCCATTTGTTTAAACAAATTCCATTTGTTTAAATAATTCGCTTTTCTCGAAACTCCGTCAGACATCCGTTTTCTGAGTTCGAAATGGCAGTTTATTATCTTAGAGTGACATTATTCATTAAACAAATTATTCCTATTGTTTAAACTATCAATGATTATTCATTTTCAACTGTTGTTCTAATTATGGTAGAAGTCAGGTTTTTTGTGAAATTAACCTATAAATTTCATGTTCGAGGTATCTTGTCTATGTTATTAGCTAATAAACCCATATTTGTTTAAACAAATTTCATTTGTTTAAACAATTTTTTTGCAATTAATTTTTTTAGATCGGTCTGGTCAACTGTTATTGTCAAGTGACATCATTTATATTTTGGGATAATTTCCATTGTTTAAATAATAAAATATTATACAAATGCATAATGGTGATATACAGGTGGTATGTAAGTTTTAAAACAAATTAAAAATTACAGCCACAACCTGGATTTGAACCAGGGACCTGGGACCTGGTTCAAATCATTATTTATTTATTTATTATTATTACTATTATTTAATTATTAAGTAAAATATTATTCGTTTTCAATACCATTTATTCGAAAAAATTTAATTTATTTAAAATTCTATTTTCGGAAAATTGGGGAGTTACATTTCTTTTCAACATATTAAATTTTCTACCATAATTAGAAAAAAGTTGAAAATGATAATAAGTTATTGTTTAAACAATAGGAGGAATTTTTTTAATGAATAATGTCACTCTAAGATAATAAACTGCCATTTCGAACTCGGAAAACAGAATTCAGACGGATTTTCGAGAAAAACGAATTATTTAAACACCTAAAAATTTGTGTAAACAAATGGAAATTAACTGACAAATGTTTATAGCCATCCCACTAGACTTATAATAATGACTTCTATGAGAAAAAAAGAAAATGAAATAATTAGAAGGGTCAATTTTCTGAAGAATCTACATTTTTTCATTTAAGGGTAGTTTTCAGGGCACTGTGGGGGTGGGTTGGGGGCATCAAATCCATATGTATGATAGGTCAAATTTTTCCTTGGAAAGTCCTCTACAAGTAACTTTAGTCTTAAGTTTTCCCAAACCCCGAACAATTATTCGAAAAAGACCAAAAATTGTCTTTTTCCCATGCATTTTCTTATGTAATTTTGAGGCCTCGACAAGTACCATTAAGAATCGAAAATTTCGAAAAAAAAAATACGTGTCCACTTTTTTTGGATTTGTAAACGATTTGGGGGATCGTTGCTTTCTAAATACAAATAGCCAATTTGAACCACCCTATTGCATACGTATCTATGACTATATAATCCCCATCATGATACACGCTAATGATTATAGTATTGCATAATAATTATTATTTGAACGAACTGTCGTCATTATACAATGCTAGTGTCAAAGTCTGTCAAAACCTACGTAAATAACAGTTATGTGACAGTTTGCCTCGCCATCATTGACAAATACATTTAAAATATTTGATATAAACTGGAATGTATGAGTCGTAGATAAAATGTCGTATTCGACAGGCACACAATGGATATAAATCGCACATACGTTTACATGTTTGTTTACGGCTCGTGATTTTATGTTCTCGTCAAATAATATACTATTGCTAGTGTTAACTAAGTGACAATAATAATCAATAACAACAGCTAATTCATTCGTCAAATATTTTTTAAAAATATAAAGAGAAATATAAAATAGAAAATACCAAAAAAACGCCAAATCAGTTGAAAAATTGTACATTCTTTTATCTATAATAGGGTATTTGACTACTTTTGGAAAACCATCTTAATGTGTTTATTCCTTCACTCTACATTGTAAATGCATTATTTTTTGTAATTATTTCCTCAATATTTCATAAAAATCAGCGATAAAAATTGAACCACAAAAAGTCCCGCCAAATCGATACTTTCTGTTGTGTGACGTCACCGGTTAGTGATGTCAAGATGTCAAGATGATGTGATGTCAAGATGTCAAATCGGCCCATATGGTTTGTCAGCATCGGCATCGTCGCCGTTTGGTAATTGTGTTGTATGATGTGTTGTTTTCACAATTTCTACATAAAAATGGGTTATAAATGGTGTATAAATCCACAATGCAGAGATACGTCAAGAAAAACTCCGGATAAACTATTTGTAGCTGTTCCGCAAGATTTGAAACTGCGAAGAAAGTGGTTGGCTCGTAGAAATCCAAATGAAGTAAATAGCCGCCAATACAAGTGTTTTCTGTGGTGAAGATTACTTCGACATAAGTAAAACTGACTAGAATAAGTTATCTATCGTATTTTCGAAAGGTATTTTCTGATCTGACAGCTGAAGGTTAGGGCTATCCTAACCTACAAAGTTATGCTTACATGACGCTTTCGTGCTATTAAATTCAAACGGGAGAAGCATAAAAGCGCGTTCGGATAACCCGGTATTTTACGGTGAGAGTGACGCGCTGCATAATAGGCGGACTAACGTCATACGGCGTTTATCTGCATATAAGAGAGAGACAGCCGACCCAAGTTATCTGAGCATTGCTCTCCCCATACCATACCCTGACAAACCGAACGCGCTCTAAGGCGTACTAACGAATGACATCACTGGAGACTGACCCAATTACAGAGCGTTTTCAATCACGTGATAGGACGTGAATAAAATTCAATTTTAATTTTGGTTTTTCATAGAAATAAAGCATTTTTTCAAATACCCTATTCAGTGTATTCTTTTTTTTTGTAAATACCTGAGAAAAAACATTGTAACTTTTATGCGTTTTGAGACTCAATTAGGATGCAAACATATAAATCCCTAAAAAGTTGTGCAGCAAATCCCAGAAACGTTTCAAAATTTTATTGTAAAATTGTTTTACAGATCTGTCAAACAATTTTTGTCCTAAGAAAATCTTTTTTCGTATTGGAACACCCTATACATTTTTGTAATGTAGATTTTTTCACGTAAAAAGGTACTAGCACAATATTGTGAACGATATTGTGTTGACGATGAACTAATAGATTATCCATTTTTGTAATTTTATAAACTCATGTGAAGACTTCAATATTTGTAAGATTGTAGGTTTGAATTGTTTTTAATTTTTGTTTAGAAATCACCCAAGAATAAAATTGATAGCGCTCCGCTGGATTTGGTACAGAAGCAATTAGAAGATTTCTATATGACGGATGCGATAAGTCGAGCTTCGTCCACGATGGCCAAGTGCATCCAAGCTGTGAAGAAACAGAAAGAATCCAAATTTTGAAGAGAATAGTATTTTATAATTTATTTGAATGTAAGTCCAAGAAAAACCCAATAGTCCAGGTAACCTGAAATAAAAGTATTTCGTCGTAAGAGAAAAACAAAACTGTTGTTACAATTTATCTATCGTTCATTATTTTACTTTTCTTTATGTATTCTCATTTTTTCTTTCTGTATTCTATTCTATCGCACTTGTTGTTTTATTGATGACGGTGGTTGTAAATAAACGAGTAAGGAGTATCGACCGAAGATTTATTATTTTGTGTGGATATCACGTATCGTGTAGCAAGAATTTTTTGGAACTTCGTTCTATTTATGGTGCAACTGTGTTACAGGTATCGGCTCTTCCCGGCTCCGCGTGTTGGGCTGGTGGCGTAGAGATGGCGTTGGCGGCGATTTATAGGTATCCACCGCGCGACTGCTGGGACGCAGCGAAACTTGGACCGTTGACCATTAGATGGCGCCGCGTGTCATGTTTTTGTTTGACGAAAAACGAGCTTGAATTTTATTATTCTTGCCGTTATATTTGTGGAAATTGTCCTTTACGTTGGTGAACGATGGTGAAAAGCTGTGCAAGGATGAAGGAAAACGTAAATGTGAGTGGTTTCGTGATTTTCTAACTAGAATTCGGTGTTTTTAACGTTACGTGCAAACCGGGTTGTCAAAAAGTTTTTGACAGTCGGACGTAAATATGTTATCTGCGTAGTGCGTACTATCTCTTTTCTGATGCAAATTACTGGATTTGTGAATTTAATCCTATTTTTATTGTGAAATTCTTGTTTTAAAATAACATATGTTATGTTTACGAATTTATAGGTTATCTTTTTTTAGTCACACTATAGCTGTTCCGATTTGAGAACGTTCTGCACGGAGTAAACTGTACCTGCCAATAAATAGTTTGCATAGGAGTGTAGCTGCATAAAGTTGGTGTTAGAAGTACCTCGGAGTGTTTTGTACTCGGCAAATTTAATGCTGCTACAAATACACAGGTGCTCACACTGTTCCAGTTGTCAATTGGAAAGCAGCTAACGTCAAAGATTTCGAAGACATACAGAAGAAAATTTACGAACTACTGCGTATCAGAAGCAAGATAGTAAGCGGTTCATTGTCCGCAGATGAATGAGGAAAATATCGAAAGAAGCCGCAACAGAAATAGAGGTGGGAAATGTGTTATTGAGCCTGGATATGGTGGTTCAAGAAAGAAACTCTTGAATCTATCTTGAATCCAAATGAGAGGAGTACCATCAAGTTGTGCAACTATTGTAAGAATGCCACCAATAGGATGAGCGCTTGAGCTCAGCGGACGGCAGCAACAACGTGAAAGCGCCAGACAGCGCTAGAACTCGGCTCCAAGCGGGAATACATGTGATTGGATCTGATCGTTCAGCCACCGCGAGCGCTTTGTCTCGGGCTGGCAGTACAAGCAGCTGGAACTGGCAGAACGCGTCCAATGGATTACCAGAGTGAGTGTAATTTTTTTTTTGTTGAGGTATGATTATCAGTGTTGTTCCCGTTTGTTTTTAAGTTCTGTAGAGATAAGGGATACTTTTGTTATTATACTTTTGAGGCTGAATAACTTTTCCGAGCTCATAAGCTATGGATTTTGTTTCACAATAAGTGATTTAGACTTTTGTTTTGATGGCAGGAGTGAATTAATTTAGAGACAGAAAACAAATCGGAAAGGGTTAAATAAAACAATGGTCTAAAACTAAATTAAACATTAATAACTGATGCATAACAGTTACGCCAACTTGCAGTATATTACGGAAATCAAATCTACTTTCGTTAAATTCTTTAGCTTAATTTTCATTATGTTACGCTACAGATCTCTATCTGCTCAACTTTCTTCAGGGCAATTATTTAAAATTTTTGTTTCCGATGTGTTGGCGAGTGAAATGTAACAAATTTGTTTCATGGTCGCTTACGAGCAAACTATCTGAGATAATATTTAGTACTTTATATTATTTATTAGCAGATAGCAACACCCTGTATAAATGAAAATAATTTTACGTTATAGAAACTGAAGAGCCAAACAACTTTTGTATAAAAATTTTTTTCTTTCTCAAACGATTTATTAGCTATCGACCGCCGGGATACTAATAACTCACCCTGTATAATAGTTAATTATTTATGTTTGCTCCTGCTTTGTTTATTCTTTCTACAAAATGTATGCATGACATTTTTGTTTTGTCTTGTCTCTGTTGGATAATAAATAAATTTGTTTTCCTTTCAGACCTTACAAGTCAGCAAGTGCATTCCGTAATTGGATAATGACGTCCAGGAAGTACGGTGTTCTTTCTTACTGTTCGCCAACTGGCAGGAGAGGATCAAATACCTACCTCGATATCTCTGATGGCGTTTTCGAAGATTCAGAACCTCGCTGAAACGTTCTCGTAGCTTGAGCAGTCTGTTAGATGCGGAAGCAGACCAGGGGGAGGCAAAAGCAAATTTGACATCAGCACCCACCTTGACGCAGGCAAGTCTGCAGGAACAGACGGAGAAGGAGGACCTCAATGCTCAGCAATGCCAGTGCCGATGTATTTGCGAGTGAAATGTAACAAATTTGTTTCATGGTCGCTTACGAGCAAACTAGCTGAGATAATATTTAGTACTTTATATTATTTATTAGCTGATAGATTAAGTAAAAATTCCTGAAAATTACAGATCTCTATCTGCTCAACTTTCTTCAGGGCAATTATTTAAAAATTTTGTTCCCAATGTGTTGGCGATTGAAATGTAACAAATTTGTTTCGTACGAGCAAACTAGCTGAGATAATATTTAGTATTTTATATTATTTATTAGCAGATAGATTAAGTAATTAATCCTGAAAATTACAGATCTCTGTCTGCTCAACTTTCTTCAGGGCAATTATTTAAAAATTTTGTTTCCGATGTGTTGGCGATTGAAATGTAACAAATTTGTTTCATGGTCGCTTACGAGCAAACTAGCTGAGATAATATTTAGTACTTTATATTATTTATTAGCTGATAGATTAAGTAATTAATCCTGAAAATTACAGATCTCTGTCTACTCAACTTTCTTCAAGGCAATTATTTAAAAATTTTGTTTCCGATGTGTTGGCGATTGAAATGTAACAAATTTGTTTTGTACGAGCAAACTAGTTGAAATAATATTTAGTATTTTATATTATTTATTAGCAGATAGATTAAGTAATTAATCCTGAAAATTACAGATCTCTGTCTGCTCAACTTTCTTCAGGGCAATTATTTAAAAATTTTGTTTCCGATGTGTTGGCGAGTGAAATGTAACAAATTTGTTTCATGGTCGATTACGAGCAAATGTATGTTGCTATAACTGCATTATAAATACCAATGACGTCTGGTTTGTCACAAAAGCACTGTTTGTAAACTGGTTTTGCCACTGCTCGAACAAACCTATTGTAATTTGTTTTTCCACATTAGAATTATATACAAGCTGACCAGATCTGATGTCAGGTGCCACGCCTCCTCTCTTTTGTACAAGGTGTATGCGTGTCTTCCTAAAGGACAGCTTCTGAACAGCTTAATAGAAGCGTCCTACACGATACGCAAGATGTTATAAACACAGTTGACGCACAGATACAAACACAGTCAACGCACAGACAAACACAGTCAACACACAGACACAAAACAGTCAACGCACAGATACAAACACAGTCAACGCACAGATACAAAGACAGTCAACGCACACACAAACACAGTCAACGCACAGACACAAACACAGTCAACGCAGACACAAACAGTCAACGCACAAACACAGTCAACGCACAAACACAGTCAACACACACAAAAACAGTCAACGCACACACACACAAACAGTCAACGCACACACACGATACTTTTACCGAGTTGATTGTTGGACATTAATGCATTTTTATTATTGTAATAAATATTTCAAATAAAAACCCAATCTTTTCTTTAACCCCTTATTTAAAATTTTGTTTTAATTTGTATTTCAAAATTGCAATTGCGCCTCAGCTAAGTGCCTAAATTTTGCGACGGTGGCGCCATGGATTCCCTGTGGAAAATAGCTGAACTAACCGCAAAATTATTTTGCTGTTAGTTCAGCTATTGCCCACCAGGGAAATTATGGCGCCACCGTCGCAAAATAATTTTGCGGTTAGTTCAGCTATTTCCCACGGGGGAATCCGCGGCGCCACCGTCGCAAAATAAATTTGCGGTTAGTTCAGCTATTGCCCACCAGGGAAATTATGGCGCCACCGTCGCAAAATAATTTTGCGGTTAGTTCAGCTATTTCCCACGGGGGAATCCATGGCGCCACCGTCGCAAAATAATTTTGCGGTTAGTTCAGCTATTGCCCACCAGGGAAATTATGGCGCCACCGTCGCAAAATAATTTTGCGGTTAGTTCAGCTATTTCCCACGGGGGAATCCATGGCGCCACCGTCGCAAAATAATTTTGCGCTTAGTTCAGCTATTCCCCACCAGGGAATTTACGGCGCCAGTCGCAAAATTGACGCAAACCAAACTTGTAATTCTAATTTGCTATAAAAAATAAAAAAAGACGCAAGCATTTGAATCATTTTATTAAAAATCGTATTAGGAGAAACTGGAGCACCATCATGCATAATACAATTTATTTTCATTAGAACACCTAGAAGTTAGGCAACCAAATTAACACATCACTGTTAATTTGGTTGCCTATACGCCAGAGGCTAACTGCTAAAAGTTAGGCAACCAAATTAACACACCACTGTTAATTTGGTTGCCTAACTACAGAATCTAACCAAATTAACTCTACTTTGCTTACACTTTGCCTAAAGTGTAAGCAACGCTCTGAAAGGGTTCTCCCTTTAGAGCATTGCGTACCATCTGTGCGGACGGTACGAGCGTGCCGCTATATCTACAGGGATACAGGGATCATCCGCATTGCTCTGAAAGTCGCCATATATCCCTGTAGATATAGCGGTACACGCGTACCGTCCGCACGGATGGTACGCAACGCTCTAAAAGGGCCCTTAGGCCTATGAAAGGGGATGGTGAGAATGTTTTTGTGCGCAGACGCGCTGATTCAATTTGACCGCGAATTTTAAACAACTGTTGCGGCCCAATTTACGCATCCACGTAGAGCAGGTTGTTATTGTAGAAAGAACTAGACTAGAATTCCTTCTTCTCGCTTTGAATGCCGTACAACCTCTCTGTCATTACTATACTGCAAGTAGACAGAGAGCTTATTCAGCATTCAAAGCGAGAAGACAGATAGTCTATTCTATTTCTTTCTACAATAAAAACGTGCTCTATGCGCATGCGTAAATTAGACAGCAATAGTGTTGTTTAAAATTCGCGGTCAAACTGAGTCAGCGTGTCTGCGCATGGCGTACAAAAACATTCTCGCCATCTCTTATGATACGCGTAAAAATGTAAGCATGTCAAATATGGAGCAACAACAAAAAATACAATTTATTTTTATTAGGACACCTAGAGGTTAGTCAACCAAATTAACACACCACTGTTAATTTGGTTGCCTAACTACAGGATCTACCCAAATTAACTCGACTTTGCTTACACTTTAAGGCCCTGTCAGAGCGTTGCGTACCATCCGTGCGGACGGTACCAGCGTGCTGCTATATCTACAGGGATACAGGGATCATCCGCGTTCCTCTGAAAGTCGCCATATATCCCTGTAGATATAGCGGTACGCACGTACCGTCCGCAAAGGGCCCTTACGCCTATGAAAAAGTGATGGTGAGAATGTTTTTGTGCGCTGAGTCAATTTGACCGCGAATTTTAAACAACACTGTTGCGGCCCAATTTACGCATCCACGTAGAGCTCACGCGTAGAGCACGTTGTTATTGTAGAAAGAACTACAATAGACTTCCGTCTTCTCGCTTTGAATGCTGTACAACCTTTCTGTCATTACTATACTGCAGGTAGACAGAGAGGTTGTACAGCATTCAAAGCGAGAAGACGGATAGTCTATTCTCTTTCTTTCTACAATAAAAACATGCTCTATGCGCATGCGTAAATTAGGCCGCAACAGTGTTGTTTAAAATTCACGGTCAAACTGAGTCAGCGTGTCTGCGCAAGGCCTACAAAAACATTCTCGCCAGCTCTTATCATACGCGTAAAAATGTAAGCATGTCAAATATGGAGCAACAACAAATAATACAATTTATTTTCATTAGGACACCTAGAGGTTAGGCAACCAAATTAACACACCACTGTTAATTTCGTTGCCTAACTACGGGATCTACCCGAATTAACTAGACTTTGCTTACCCTTAAGGGCCCTTTCAGAGTGTTGCGTGCCATCCGTGCGGACGGTACCTGCGTGCCGCTATATCTTCTACAGGGATCATCCGCGTTGCTCTGAAAGCCGCCGTATATCCCTGTAGATATAGCGGTATGTGCGTACCGTCCGCACGGATGTTACGCAGCGCTCTAAAAAAGCCCTTACGCCCATGAAAGGGTATCTTGAGAATGTTTTTGTGTGCAGACTCAATTTGTGTGCAGACTCAATTTGACCGCGAATTTTATACAACACTGTTGCGGCCTAATTTACACATCCACGTAGAGCTCACGCGTAGAGCACGTTGTTATTGTAGAAAGAACTAGAATAGAATTCCTTCTTCTCGGTTTGAATGCTGTACAACCTACCTCTCTGTCATTACTATACACAGAGAGGTTGTTCAGCATTCTTTCTAAAATAAAAACGTGCTCTATGCGCATGCGTAAATTAGGCAGCAACAGTGTTGTTTAAAATTCGCGGCCAACCTGAGCGTGTCTGCGCAGGGCGTACAAAAACATTCTCGCCATCTCATATCACACGCGTAAAGCTTAGTGATGGGCGCTCGGATTACATAATTGATTATAATCGATTCTTGAAATAATCGAGATATCTCAATTATTACTTTTAATAATCGATTCTTAATAATCGATTATTAATGGAGAACTCGAGAACCATGCGAATCACACGAATACTGAAAATCGATTCTTGAAATAATACGATTCTGCCCATCACTAGTAAAAATGTAAGCATAGTCAAATAGGGTAAGACGCAGTGACTGGTTTTACCATTACATTTGGAACAAAAATCATTCAGGACGTGCATCACGTTAACAAAAATACAGCCCTTCAAAATGAAGATTGTCTTGATAAAAACAACACTTTGCATCAGTACTAACAAACAAATGGGTCAAAACATGTTTCCTACAGTTTATGATTAACCTAAATTCGACTTCTGACTCTCCTGACAAGGTCCACAGTTGACGTCCACCATGTTGACGTCTTCTGCCCGTCTCTCCAAACTATGTCCGATTCCATACAAGAAGTGATCAAAAATCCTAAACGGAAACAAAAATTAAATTACGATCTTTACATAACTAGTTTAGTTTAAGGTTAGCTTACCGACTACAAGCCAGGCTGCAAGTCTAATTCAGGTCTTCTCACACTTCAGCTTCAGCATCAAGCAGATAGTTACTGCGATGCTAAGACAAGAAGGCATCAAAGGCGCACTCAAAGAGCACTACCTTAAAAAAAATAGTATTATTTATTATAAATTAAGGAAGAAACTTAGGTGTACTTACCTTAAAGGCAATGTCAGGAACAATCCCAAAAAAATTATGAAGCCTGTAAGAGCTAATGGCTAATGGGAATGGAAAAGTCTGTTGCAAATAAAGCAAAAGCGCCTACATCTATACCTAAAAGGTTGAAAGAAAAAGAAAACTGTAAAACACGATTGTAAATTAAAAATTAGCAACAAGTTTTATATCACAGAAGTTGCCGGGGTGTTGGTACCTTTCGTAAGCAGAAATCTTCCATTTTGATTGCGACAATCCATTTAATGGTGATCCGGTCCACTTCATCGAAAGTATGGGAATAGAGCGTTTGGATCCTATGAATAGCGACAATAGAATTAGTTAAATTAATGGACATTATATGCAATTATTGCAATTACTCGCAGCAATTAATTTTAAAATTTTATACGGTCAACATTATTACTAAGGTAGGCAATAAATGGATCCAAAGATTTGATTAAAAATTGAAATTGCCAAGTTCCTGAAATATTTGTTTAAATAAAGTATATAAAGTATAACTGTCAAAAATAGTTTTTATCTTCATGCTTGCACATACTTTAAATTTTCGCTTCAAAATCGAAATACTGGCCTAGGAACAGGGTTGCCAGATTAGTCTCACACGAATGCCGGAGATGATGGGGGGAAAGTATAGTCGACAAGATTACAAAAAAAAATACACTGCGCGTCAGAGGAAGCGGGCCACCCAAAAACAAATTCCCCAATAAATTTCAAAACTCTCCAATTTTTCCTTATAACATTTTGTATTGGTAAAACACGGGCGCACCAGTGCACAATGTAAGTATTCTGTTGGTTGCCCTCGCAGAGTGTTTCGTGTTTTGATGAAAAATCAACAGTGCAACAAAATCTGCACTCAGTGAACATTTTTCTGGACGAGTTCCGAGAGCTCGTGTTGGCGACTGCAATATGGCTCCAATGTGTTCTGTTGGAATCGCACTCACTTGCCCTACACTCTTGAAAAATTGCACCAGTGCGCTCAAACTTGTGGCTAGTGCGCACGAGTTTTACCAAAACAAAACACCGAGTTTCCGTTCGTATCTCACGGAAACGTCGGACGATATGCAAAAAGAATTACAGAATTAATAATTGCAATAAAAACAAGCAAAAATGAAAAGGTGGATAATTACGAACATTTCTCAGGTGGCTCATTTTCTCTGACGCGCAGTGTATTACTAGGAGAATGTGCAGGCCTAATAGGCCTGCTGGTCGACCTAGGAAGATCGCCGAAGCGTTAAGAGAGAGACAAAAAGCCCGGATGCTTTTACACGCGCGACGTGATTATGCTCGTACGTTCAGCGCGGTTTCGTCTGGTGAATGACAAAAGCTTGTCCTAGAAATAATCGAATAATGTAATTAATGATAAATAATGTAAAAACAGAATAGATTATATAATTTATGGAAGAAAAGAACTTAAAAATTAATGGATTTCATTAGCGTAATATAAAATGTATGTAATTAGCCACCTTTTTATAATTTTGCTTGTTTTTATTGCAATTATCGATTCATTGATTCTTTTAGCATACGGTGCGACGTTTTCACGTTCTTTCGTCGAACCGAATATAAGAAATATTATAAAGAAAGAGGCCTACGTACTTGACAAAGTTCCCATCGCAAATTGTTCCGCGTCATTTTTGTCCATCCACAAGTTTGTTCCTTAAATTTGATAAAAGATCTTATCAGGTCTTTTCGGTATACCGAACATTTTGGTGGGAGCTTCTAGCGCAGCTTCATAACCTTATTCTATATAGTCTTGCACAACAGCTTGGCTTGCAATTGCGCTCCAGACATAATTAACGATCCTTCGAATATAATCAACTGATGACATGATCCACCTATGATCAACGTTTTCCTGTGATTGCAGTAGCGAGTGTGTGAGAACTTATACGACGCGCTTTTAACCTTACTTTCAACGAGAGGGTGCTGAGGATAGTACCGTCATTCCAGTGCAGTTAGCACTTTTGGGGCCAAGTCGGCAGGCCTTCAGGCAGATCTCCTTAGCACTTAAACATTACTAGAAAGACAAAAAATGTAAAATGTAAAATTTGACTAGGTAAAGTCAATTTATCTGATGAGTCAGCTAAATACCTGACTAAAACTGGAGGGAAATTCCCATAAAAGTAACTATATCCCTGTTTCTATCTGTGGATGGGCCATTTCATTCTTTTCTTCGGTAGTATTATGGTTATTATTACGTGTTTCAGGAACGTAATAATATTTATGCTGGTTCGGAATTGTATTTGTTTGGATAAAACTACGTAACCCAGTAATGGCCTTATTGTCCTCAGAATTCATGTCGGTATGATCAAGAAATAACTCTTCTAAAACTTTTTATTTAGTACTTATAACATAACTACTGAAATTTTAAGTTACCTTTCTTCCGTCTCCTATCTATGGGTTTACAAAACCAAACCCCGACCCAAATGCCGTATAATAACACAAAAACGGTTGATTCCTTCGAGATGGACGATTTTCAATTATATTCCTTCGAAATGGACTCAAAATGTCGGCGAGAATTGATAATCCAAAAGGTTTTTCGTTCACAGCTATTCGCGCAATTTGGAGGTTAGAATTACAAAACGTCAATTCCAGTCACGATTTGCGTCTTTTTCGTTAAAAAGGGTGCCTTCTCTGCATGTTTACCCTATCCGACAATCCTAATCCACGAAAGAACGTTCTCGGAATAGAAATACCACTTCCAACTCCAAGCCATGGGGTGCTTACTTCCCATACGCAGGCGTTGATAGCAAAATTTTAGTTCACCCCCACGCGCTATCTCTGGCTAGCGCCCTGCTATACCGGCCGAATCATATGCTTGATACCTATTGGCTCGTTCAAACCGTCACTGTGGATGTCGCGTGTTGCGTAGTCATGGCGTTAGTAAACCATAAACAACCATTAAGTTCTGTCAATTAACTGTCTAGTGACACTGCTAATTTTTACCACAGACATTTAAACGCATATTTTTCACTTATATATGGGTGATGTATATAACTTTCAAATTTCTGTGGTAATTTTTGTTCTGTATTAGTTCCATCACGCGGTTTTCCTGATCTTATGAATTAATTAAAATATAATATGAGAAAAGGCTAGAAGTGGGAAGTCTATTAGCGCCTCCTAGCGGATGGGGGTGAACTAAAAATAGAAGCCACAAAGATTGCCTTGAGTCGCCCATCTATATTAGTATATATGTATTTTATCTATGCTCCAAGCGTTCGAAATTATTTCTCTTTTCATATAAATAAACTCGCGCAATATTAGTTCCAACGTCGATTTTTTAGGCGCAGAGGGCGCGTCGATCTGCAGTGCCGCAACCGTATAATGAAATTTCCCTAGGAAAGAAAAGCAGGGAATTTGTGTTCACCGATGTGCGACACTGCCCGTCGGCCCCGTCGCTCTCCTAGGGAAACTTCGTTATCGTACGGTTGCGACACTGCCGATCGACGCGCCCTCTGCGCTCAAAAAATCAACGTTGGTACTAATATTGCGCGGGTGTTTTGATAAGAGAAATAATTGCGAGCGCTTGGAAGTATTATTTCTATTACGCGAGCGTGCGTTCGTGGATTGTTGGAATAGTAGAATAGTACCTTTTTAACGAAAAAGACAAACCGTGACTGGAATTGGCGTGTTTTATAATTCTAACCTCCAAAATGAACTTAACCTGCTCGAATAACCATTTGATCGCTTTGGATTATTAATTCTCGCCGACGTTTTGAGTCCATTTCGAAGGAATATAATTGAAAATCGTCCATCTCGAAAGAATCAAGCGTTTTTGTGTATAATTTTTGGGTATAATATACCGCATTGGGGTCGGGGTTTGGTTTTGTAAACCCGTAAATAGGAGACGGAAGAAAGATAACCTAAAATTTCAGTAGTTATGTTATATGTACTAAGTAAAACGTTTTAGAAGAGTTATTTCTTGATCATAGCGACATGAATTCTGAGGAGAGTAAGGCCATTACTGGGTGACGTAGTTTTATCCAAACAAATCCAATTCCGAACTAGCATGAATATTATTACGTACCTGAAACACGTAATAATAACCATAATACTACCAAAGAAAAGAATGAAATGGCCCATCCACAGATAGAAACAGGGATATAGTTACTTTTATGAGAATTTCCCTCCAGTTTTTAGGTATTTAGCTGACACATCAGATAAATTGACTTTACCTGGTCAAATTTTACATTTTACATTTTTTGTCTTTCTAGTAATGTATAAGTGCTAAGGAGATCTGCCTGAAGGCCTGCCGACTTGGCCCCAAAAGTGCTAACTGCACTGGAATGACGGTACTATCCTCAGCACCCTCTCGTTGAAAGTAAGGTTAAAAGCGCGTCGTATAAGTTCTCACACACTCTCTACTGCAATCACAGGAAAACGTTGATCATAGGTGGATCATGTCATCAGTTGATTATATTCGAAGGAACGTTAGTCATGTCCAAGGGGGTCCAAGCTTATGGGACATACGTAGCCAATAATTATAGTTCTTGTATCCTACGAGGGATGGCGCAATCAGTCTATTTTAGCGATATCTATTTCACTACCGTAAACCAACGTAAGATCAGACAGATGGCGCGGTTCGCGCTCCGGCGGGAAGCTTCAAGTTATGAATTTGTCATAACATGACATGTATTAAGTAGCCCTTGGTAACTACTGACTACTACGGACTACTTAATTCATGTCATGTTATGACAGTTATCAAACGGCATAATACAAGTATTTTGCAACGTTTGCAATAAATTTCTTTTATAATGCGTGTGAAGTGTTTACTGCCGTCATGTACGATGCCACATACATTGTCATACATGTCGTGTCTTTTATATACATAATAGGTGTGTTCGTGCAAGTTCTGAATTTGTTCGGAAATAATGTATTATGGGCCATGTGTAAGTTAATGAAGAATTCCAGCATTGGTCCAAAATAAAAAGTTCCGAACACATTCCTAATATGCCTCGCGAACAGACCTATTGTTCAAGACACGAAATGATTATTATATCATAATCTGAATGGGAAAGAATACGGAAGGTTGAGTTCAAATTTCCCGCTAGATTTTTAGTTCTGGGGTCCGAGGCTTCGCGTCGCTGAGATCGCTAGTTGGCTAGACATTTAACCCATAAGATGGCGTTCTATATAAGAAGGTATTCTATTAGCGAGGAATAGCTCCATGTTCATCGGTAGTAATGGTAAAGATTAAAACAATACAAATTGTAGTATCGATGATCGATTTTATTTCGCAATATTGCTATGCAATAACCAGTTTTCGGGTCACCCCGTCATCAGTTGCAGCAAACTACAAATTTAAAAGAAAACGCATAAGCACAAGAAACGAAAAAAGCCGTTTTACATACCGTCAGTAGTCGAAGTAACAGTTAAAATTACACATAACATTTATTTAAAACTTATTGATATCGTATAATGGCGGACTGGACCGGTGTGAAAATATATAAACAAGAACAGCGCTGTCGGAAGCGGCGAAAGGAGTCACGAGTTATGGAGGGGCGGGACGAACAGCATCGGGCGGGACTTTCAAAAATGGTAAATACATTCTGTTGGTGCTGAAATCAGTATTGTCGTTAAGAAGTCTATCCGGGTTGGTCATAATTTGTCTATTTATTTCCATCTCTTCAAGAAGGGTCATCTTAAAAGATTTAGTCAGACCATGCAGTAGTGTCAAGTTGTTTTTTGTTATCGTATGGTTAGTATCCGAGAGATGTCGTCCCAAAACTGAGTTGTTATTCTTATTAGTTTTATGTTCGTTGAATCTCACTTCTAATTTTCTACCAGTTTGGCCTATGTAACACTTGTCGCAGTCATTGCAATTAATTTTGTAAACACCACTCTTCTGAGTCTTGTTCAATGTTTGTTTACAGTTGAGAAGTAGATTGCTCATTTTTGAATGCGTCTTAATAGCAACTGAGATGTTGTGGTCCTCCAAGACACGGGAGATAGGGACGGAAAGGGAACTGTGATATGTCAAGGCTATATACTTGGTGCGTTGTTTAAAATGAGGATAGAGTAAGTTGGTAATGTTATTCTTGTGGATCTTGTTGTAAACCATTTGGATGTCTGAAATTGTATAGCCGTTGTCAAAACCGATCTGCATTATTGTATGTATTTCAGTCTTAAAATGAATCTCGCTCAGGGGTACCCGGAGTGCTCTGTCAAACAAATAACGAAAGGCCGCCTCTTTGTAGTTGTTTGAAGTGCAACTAGCCTTAGATATAATGACGTCTGTAGTGGTGGGTTTGCGATAAATGTTGAAAGTTATCTTCTCTTCCTCTCTTTTCAAGCTAAGATCTAAAAAGTTAAGGCATTTGTCCGTTTCTCTCTCAAGCGTAAATTTTAAGTTATTTATGTTATTAAAAATATTATGCAGAGCAACCAAATTAGCATTATTACCTTCGAAAACGATAAATATGTCGTCGACATATCTGCTATAATGTTTTATATATTTAGTGAATTGTCGATATCTGTTGGAGAAAATCTCATGTTCTAGGTGATCGACATAGAATTCGGCCATTAGCCCAGAGAGTGAGGAGCCCATCGCTAGACCGTCGTTCATCTGGTAGTATTGATTATTGATGCTGTTCGTCCCGCCCCTCCATAACTCGTGACTCCTTTCGCCGCTTCCGACAGCGCTGTTCTTGTTTATATATTTTCACACCGGTCCAGTCCGCCATTATACGATATCAATAAGTTTTAAATAAATGTTATGTGTAATTTTAACTGTTACTTCGACTACTGACGGTATGTAAAACGGCTTTTTTCGTTTCTTGTGCTTATGCGTTTTCTTTTAAATTTGTAGTTTGCTGCAACTGATGACGGGGTGACCCGAAAACTGGTTATTGCATAGCAATATTGCGAAATAAAATCGATCATCGATACTACAATTTGTATTGTTTTAATCTTTAAGGTATTCTATGGTCATGTCTGGAGCTCAATTGCAAGCCAAGCTGTTGTGCAAGACTATATAGAATAAGGTTATGAAGCTGCGCTAGAAGCTCCCACCAAAATGTTTGGTATACCGAAAAGACCTGATAAGATCTTTTATCAAATTTAAGGAACGAACTTGTGGATGAACCAAAGTGACGTGGAACAATTTGCGATGGGAAGTTTGACAAGTACGTTAGGCCTGTTTCTTTATAATATTTCTTATATTCGGTTCGACGAAAGAACGTGAAAACGTCGGACCGTATGCTAAAAGAATCAATGAATCGTTAATTGCAATAAAAACAATCAAAATTTAAAAAGGTGGTTAATTACATAGATTTTATATTACGCTAATCAAATCCATTAATTTCTAAGTTCTTTTCTTCCATAAATTATATAATCTATTCTGTTTTTACATTATTTATCATTAATTACATTATTCAATTATTTCTAGGACAAACTTGCTGCTTTTGTCATTAATCAGACGCAAATGAATTTTTATTTGCTGATATGCCACATTTTTCAAAATTAGTGAATTAAATTGGATCGGATCCAGTATTAAGAAGACATGACTTGACACAACTTTAGCAGATCGTCTACAGGTATTGCATTTCTTTACATTATTATCCAAAATAATTATAATAATATCTTCTTAACATTCAGGTAGTCTACTATCAGAGAAAAAGTGAAAAACAACTGAAACTGCACAATCAGAAAAAGAAGACCATTGTTACTAAAAATGAAGTGTTTATTTCTATCTCTGAATATTATATTAAAACGAGCCATTAATTACAGCAAAGGATCATTTAAATTTGGAACATATTTGTTGATATTACAAGATGCAATTGTAATCGAATAGAAGAATAGAATAGTATTTATAATCCGAGAAAAGATCAATAAATATAACTTGTATTGGGTGTACTGAGTCTTATTTATTCTAAAGTAGGAATCATGCTACGAATACCTTCCACCGACTAAGATGAAACAAAATTTTGTAGATAATTTTAGCCCGATTTTGACGAAATAAAGAACATAATGTGCGTCTCAATGCCGCGATCAACATTCGCTTATGAGATTTTGCGCTAAAATGTACGGTTTATTAAATATTAATGAAAATAGAATATTCTCAATAGGGTATTTGACTATTATTGGAAAACCATCTTAGTGTGTTTATTCCTTCACTCTACATTGTAAATGCATTATTTTTCGTAATTATTTCCTCAATATTTCATAAAAATTAGCGTTAAAAATTGAATCACTAAAAGTCCCGCCAAAATGATACTTTCCGTTTTGTGACGTCACCCGATAGTAGATGTCAAATCGGCCCATATGGTCTGTCAGCATCGGCATCGTCGCCGTTTGGTAATTGTGTTGTATGATGTGTTGTTTTCACAATTTCTACATAAAACTGGGTTATAAATTGTATATAAATCCACAATGCAGAAATACGTCAAGAAAAACTCCGGATAAACTATTTGTAGATGTTCCACAAGATTTGAAACTGCGAAGAAAGTGGTTGGCTCGTAGAAATCCAAATGAAATAAATATCGGCCAATACAAGTGTTTTTTGTTGTGAAGATTATTTCGACATAAGTAAAACTGACTAGAATAAGTTATCTATTGTGATTTCGAACAAGGTATTATCTGATCTGACAGCTTAAGGTTAGGGCTATCCTAACCTACAAAGTTATGCTTACATGGCACTTTAGTGCTATTAAATTCAAACGGGCGATGCATAAGAGCGCGTTCGGATAACCCGGTATTGTACGGTGAGAGTGACGCGCTGCACAATAGGCGGACTAACGCCGTACGGCGTTTATCTGCATATAAGAGAGAGACAGCCGACCCAGGTTATCTGAGCATTGCTCTCCCCATACCCTACCCTGATCAACCAAACGCGCTCTAAGCGTACTAACGAATGACATCACTGGAGACTGAGCCAATTACAGAGCGTTTTCAATCACGTGATAGGACGTGAATAAAATTCAATTTTAATTTTGGTTTTTAATAGAAGTAAAGCATACTTTTTTTGAAAAGTAATAACAAATAGTTTTCTTAAACTGTAATCTATTAGGATGACTATAATATAGGCCATATTTTGAATACAGTCAAATATCCTATTATTTCATTTTTCTTACCGGCTTAAACTCCTGAGACTATACTGGCGAATAGTGAAGTTCTGTTTTGTGGTGTATGTTTGATAAAAATTCAAATAGTAGTCCATTGTCAGCTATCAGTTCTGATGATCCATTCAATGTCGATCTAGTCCACCTTGTTGAAAGCATAGGGAAATGGAACTTTTGGATCCTGTGAAAAGAAAGAATAGAAACAGTTAAAAAAACTCACAAATTCTTGCAATTATTGAGAGCAATTTATTTTAAAATAATATATGGTGGGAAATGATCAAAATAATTCCAAAGTAACCATTGTATAGTTCTTGAAATATTTAATAAAAAAAGATACTAACAAACATTTGTGATAGTAAGCAGTTAAGCACTGTTTTCAGTGTTGATAAAATGTTGTTCAAGATTCCTTGACACCAGCCGCTAGTAATACTGCAAAAAAATACCTACATAAGGATAGAATGTTTATAAAAAATAAGATGTCCATTTATGCTCAATAAAAACGTACACCATGTTCCGAGTGTTTCTCAAGTTGAAGAAAATTGTGTACAGCATGTCTGTTGAAGAGAAACGAAAATGTTTCATAAAGTTTTGTGCTGTGAAATTCCCTTTAAATGAAAATTCAAAAAATAAATCTTGTTAATCATCCACTGCTTATAAGCAAAGGAAACCAAAGTCGAGGGTTAAAAATTAAACCAAAGCTGAGAGTTATAAATTAAACCTAATTCCAATATTTAAAATTCAAACCAAAGTTGAGGTTAAAGAATTAAAATAAAGCTGAGGGTTAAAAATTAAATATAACCTCCACCTGGTTTAATTTTTAAGCCTCAAAAACAATTTAACCATAAAATATGTATTAGATCAATTATTTGTTACGTTAATCATAAAGTAATTAAAATTTACTTTACCCAAAAATGATCTAGTGAGATTTCCTGGTGATTTTTTAAAGACGCTTACACTAAATACAGCCGATGTACTATCCACGCCAAAAAAAAGTCGTACAGCTAAGTTTGACATCATGTAATTCTGGCTTGTCAACTTGACAGTCAGTGCATGTTTCATACCTATGATTAATGTCAGAATCACAGCGAATAGGTTATAAAAGAACCATTTACAAAGCTACAAGGTGTACGACTTTTTTTTGGCACGCATAGTACACTAACTTACCTGAACGTTCAAGTAATACAAACTTTCAACCACTGACTTAGAAGATTGCCTTTGATAATATCCGTTACAATTTAATCTTTATTTAAAAAAGTATAAAATATAAAAAAAAGCTTACTAAGTTTCACACCAACTCTCAATTTGACTATACAATTTCACACCATTAAATTTAGCGTTCTCTATTTTATTATCACTCGCGTTATTCGACGCTTGGAATATATATTCGGGAATCGTCCTCGGTGTAAAAAAATCACTCAAAACTGGCTCCTTATCCTTCAACGGCAGCGGGTCCCTCGAGACCAACATTGGCTGCGATTGCATCTTTACACACAACGAAATCAGATCCTTGTAGATCGGTTTCTCATACGGAAAATTCACTTGTTTTGTTATCTAAAATTTACCCAATAAATTCTTATTACACAACAAATTTCTGATATCCGCAATAAATACCCTTTGTTCTATCAACGGGGGGGCATTTTGAATTTCGGCGGGTTTGAGATTCTGCACGGCCCGCAATTTCTCTAGAATCCCCTTCGACGAATTCGGTTTTGGCTCGTCAAACTTTACCGTTCTACTTTTCGATACACATTTTGCCACATCGGGATCAGTTCTACCCGAAGTCTTCAATTTAGCTTGCTCCGTTCTAACCAGTACGTTGGGAATTTTCTGCTCCGTGTTACGCACGAACGATTTTTTACCACCGTTTTTATTCTGCTTATGCATTTCGGCCTTTTCCACTGACTATTTTGCTATAACTACAAACTTGTGACCCATCCGATACCAACGGATACAGAATTTCGACAAACGTCAAAAATTTAGGGTTATGTTACTTTTTGTTTGAAAGGAACCGTTCAGAAATGCGACAAATCACGGGTTTAGGAACGAACTGTTGTTGTATCCGTGTTTTCTAACCCTAAAATTATTTGACATTTCTGACGTATACGGCAATATTATTATTATTGTTTACTGATTTTATGATAATCTCTTTATTTAGCAATACTTTTAGATTGTCATGAGTGCTGAGACAACACAAAGCGAAATCTTAGATCAATACAGGAGCACGTCAGCAAAACTTAAAAAGTAAATCGAAATTTTTAACTTACAACAAAAGAAATTGGGGTAAATTTTTTGCTATTTAACAATTTTAGGCGATTTTTGAGGAAACCAAACTTAACTGAGGCTTGTGAATCTTATACCGCACTAGCGCAACACTGTGAGAATGAAGAATTGCCGCCATACGCGGGGTTATGTCATATCGCTTCGGCTAGATGTGACGGGTCTCTCGGCAATATACCAGGTGAGGCGGCCAGTTTGATGAAAGCCGCAAGACAGTTCATGTCGGCGGAAATTAAGACTAAACGGCTCGGCTGCGCTAGCCCTTATAACGAAAACTTACAGGTACAACTAAATACTCTTATCTATCTTTTATATACACTAGGGTAGTTCAAATTGGCTATTTTTATTTAGAAAGCAACGATCCCCCCAAATCGTTTGCAAATCCAAAAAAAGTGGACACTTACATAAGAAAATGCATGCGAAAAAGACATTGTTTGGTATTTTTCGAATAATTATTCGGGGTTTCGGAAAACAAGACTAAAGTTATTGGACTTGCAGAGGACTTTCCAAGGAAGAATTTGACCTATCATACATATGGATTTGATGCCCCCAACCCACCCCCACAGTGCCCTGAAAACTACTCAAATGAAAAAATGTAGATTCTTGAGAAAATTGACCCTTCTAATTATTTCAATCTCTTTTTTCTCATAGAAATCATTATTATAAGTGAAGTGGGCTGTTTTTAAACTTTTGTCAGTTAATTTCCATTTGTTTAAACAAATTTTATTTGTTTAAATAATTCGTTTTTCTCGAAAATCCGTCTGAATTCTGTTTTCTGAGTGCGAAATGGCAGTTTATTATCTTAGAGTGACATTATTCATTAAAAAAATTCCTCGTATTGTTTAAACAATAAATTATTATTCATTTTCAACTTTTTTCTAATTATGGTAGAAAATTCAGCTTTTTTGAGAAATTAACCTATAAATTTCATGTTCGAGATATCTTGCTTATATTATCTAATAAACCCACATTTGTTTAAACAAATCCATTTGTTTAAACAATTCTTTTTTTGCAATTCAACTAAAATTATTTTTTCTAGATCGGTCTGGCTAACTGTTATTCTCAAGTGACATCATTTATATTTTTGGATGATTTCCATTGTTTAAATAATAAAATATTATTCGTTTTCAATATTTCATCAAATTAGAGTACAGGGAACAGTTTCCAGACAGCAACAAATCAACATTATCTTAAAATTGGTTGACTTAGGAAATTTAATATTTTCAAAAGAAATGTACTCCCCAATTCCCCGAAAAAAGGATTTTAAATCAATTAAATTTTTTCGAATAAATGATATTGAAAAAAAATAATAATTTTACTTAATAATGATTTGAACCAGGTCCCAGGTCCCTGGTTCAAATCCAGGTTGTGGCTGTAATTTTTAATTTATTTTAAAATTTACATACCACCTGTATATCACCATTATGCATTTGAATAATGTTTTATTATTTAAACAATGGAAATTATCCCAAAATATAAATAATCACTTGACAGTAACAGTTGACCAGACCGATCTAAAAAAATGAATGTAGGAGAATTGCAAAAAAATTGTTTAAAAAAATGGAATTTGTTTAAACAAATATGGGTTTATTAGCTAATAACATAGGCAAGATACCTCGAACATGAAATTTATAAGTTAATTTCACAAAAAAGCTGACTTCTACCATAATTAGAACAACAGTTGAAAATTAATAATCATTGATAGTTTAAACAATAGGAAGAATTTGTTTAATGAGCGGCTCACTCCAAGATAATAAACTGCCATTTCGAACTCAGAAAACAGATGTCTGACGGAGTTTCGAGAAAAGCGAATTATTTAAACAAATGGAATATTTTTAAACAAATGGAAATTACCTGACAAATGTTTATAAACATTCAACTAGACTTATAGTAATGATTTCTATGAGAAAAAAGAGAATGAAGTGATTAGAAGGGTACATTTTCTGAAGAATGTACATTTTTATTTAAGGGTAGTTTTCAAGGCACTGTGGGGGTGGGTTGGGGGCGTCAAAGCTATATGTATAATAGCTCAAATTCTTCATTGGAAAGTCCTCAACAAGTCCTATAACTTTAACCTTAAGTTTTCCCAAACCCCAAACAATTACACGAAAAATACCAAAAAATGTCTTTTCACTCTAATGTTGATATGTTACTTCTTGACCCATAATTCCTGCATGACTAGCCTATTTAAAGAAATCCTTCATTTGTTTTCTTGTTTTTAGGCAGCGCTCAGTTGTTTCACACACGCCTCTAGCAGATACCAGGAGAATTCTCCCTTAAACATTTGCCTCGATCTGGAAATATCAGAATCTCTCGATAAGTTAGACTTGAAGGAATACAAAGAATTACATCTGAAAGATGCTGTTGAAATGGCCGTTGAATCTCTAGACACGAAGATCTACTGCATAGAGAAACTAGCTAGAAATTACGTCGATAACGGTGATTATACCTCGGCGTTGGAAAACTATACGGAAATCTCGAATATAATCGACAAAAGCCCCATGAATGGAGCTAGAGCTGACATCCTACTAAACTGCGAGATCTCGAGGGTGTCTTTGTTGTTGATCTTAAGACCGGCGCCGCAAAAATTGACGCAGAATTTGGCGGAACTCCTCGAGAAATATACGTGGGGTGATAGGAACGATAAGAGTTTGAAACGGTGCGGGATGTCCGAAGATTTGTTTATATTGCTGCAGTCGCTTGTGTTGACTTGTCAATCGTTGGATACTAGTTCGTTACCTGAATTGGAGGCCCAAATGTGGAGACGGTTGTCTTTGCGGCAGAGAGATCTCTTACGAGTGTTAGTTCGGGTTTATTGTTGTTAGAAAAGATTGTGATAATACCTGTTTTAATGTGTCGGTTGTATATTTGAATCTTTATTGATTATTTGAGCAAGAATATGTCAAGATGTAATTATAATTAATTCGAATAAATAATATTGTAGAGAACGTATTTATTTCTGTTTGTTGTCCTTATTAGCAATAATACTCAATTCATATGAAATCGTCTATCTAAATATATTTTAATATTTTACTCTGGAAATTTGGTAACATCCTTTTTCAAATAGAATACCTGTATATTTTTACATTTTTTAATTCAGAGTAATTCTTAGAATTTTTGTAGAAATATTTTTCTTTTATAAACAGCTTTATTTTTTAGTTATAAGCAATTAATCAAAATTTGAAGCAGAAGTTTTATAATTGTTTTGTTTTATTATTTATTTAATTAGCTATTGTCTAAATATATTTTTAATATACAGGATGTTTATTTTATAATGGAAACTTGATTTATACTTTCTTTTTTCTAAAAGAATTCCCTGTATATTTTAAAAATTTTTATGTCTGATTAATTTTTAGAGTTTTTTGTAGGAATAATTTTTTTATAAAAGGTAATCATTGAGTTATGACTAATGAATAGATAACTAACGAATAAAAAAATAGAAAAGAAACAAGCAAAAATAACAAAACGATAAAATAGAATTAAATTAAATGATCAAACTGCCAAATTAAAATAAATGTGGGAAAATATTCTTAATTTGAAGTTCAGTTTTGATTAATCGCTGATAACTAAATGATGCATTTTCTAAAAAAAATAATTCTACAAAAAATTCTAAGAAGAAAAAATTATAATATGTTCTATCAGAAAGGAAAAATGTTAGGTTTCCAGTAACTTTGTCTAATTTTGATTAATTGCTTATAACTCAAAAACAACACATTAAAAAAATGATTCCTACAAAAGATTGTTAGAATTAATCTCAGAATTAAAAAATTTAATGTGGCCAGTCACATGACTTTATCATACTAAAGAGCAGTGTCAAACACTGATGATCTGACATCATTGTCAATAGAATCAAAATTTCTGTCAAATTCTGGCAAACTAGTTGTAATACAGCAACGAGTGATTTCGATCAAATAGAATGTTTTGGTGTGTCTAGTCGGGTTAGCACTAGTTCGAATAAAAATTGCTAACGCTTCACAAAACTATTTATTGTATATACATAATGAACAGAGCGCTGAGCGACCAACAGAGTCAACTGCTATGAATGACTCTCAAAGTTAAAATTTGATCATGCAGCTAAACTATTAATTTTACCAAAAAATGTGGTAGACATAAATAGGGTATTTGACTATCATTGGAAAAACATCTTAGTGTGTTTATTCCTTCACTCTACATTGCAAATGCATTATTTTTCGTAATTATTTCCTCAATATTTCATAAAAATCAATGTTAAATATTGAATCAAAAAAATTCCCGCCAAAACGATACTTTCTGTTGTGTGACGTCACACGATAGTAGATGTCAAATCGGCCCATATGGTCTGTCAGCATCGGCATCATCGCCGTTTGGAAATTGTGTTGTATGATGTGTTGTTTTCACAATTTCTACATAAAACTGGGTTATAAATGGTGTAAAATCCACAATGCAGAAATACGTCAATAAAAACTCCGGATAAACTATTTATAGCTGTTCCGCAAGATTTGAAACTGCGAAGAAAGTGGTTGGCTCGTAGAAATCCAAATGAAATAAATAGCGGCCAATACAAGTGTTTTTTGTTGTGAAGATTACTTCGACATACGTAAAACTGACTAGAATAAGTTATCTATCGTACTTTCGAACCAGGTATTATCTGATCTGACAGCTTAGGTTTAGGGCTAACCTAACCTAGAAAGTTATGCTTACATGGCACTTTAGTGCTATTAAATTCAAACGGGAGAAGCATAAGAGCAATTTCGGATAATCGGGTAGGGTACGGTGAGAGTGGCGCGCTGCATAATAGGCGGACTAACGTCATACGGCGTTTATCTGCATATAAGAGAGAGACAGCCGACCCAGGTTATCTGAGCATTACTCTCCCCATACCCTACCCTGACAAACCGAACGCGCTCTAAGCGTACTAACGAATGACGTCACTGGAGACTGAGCCAATTACAGAGCGTTTTCATTCACGTGATAGGACGTGAATAAAATTCAATTTTAATAGATCAATTTTGGTTTTTAATAGAAATAAAGCATATTTTGTTTGAAAAGTAATAACAAATAGTTTTCTTAAACTGTAATCTATTAGGATGACTATAATACAAGCCATATTTTTAATACAGTCAAATACCCTATTATACAAAATTTCCTCTACTTTAATTTATTATTTAACTATTTTGACGAAATTACAGAAATGGCAGCTCATTTGCAAAATCGTTGAAAAATGCTAAGAGTAAACCTCTAGTTCCTTTGGGCTCTTTTGAACAAAACTTCTTTCAGCTCTAAGTTTAGTCATAAAACTTCTAAATATGAAGTTACATCCCGATACCTTTAGTAGTTTCTCCGGAATCGTCGCCACAAAAACTGGTACACACAGAGACATACACACAGACATTTTTTTTGTAACTTGGTCAAAAATGTTCAGGGAACTCAAAAGGACATATTTCAGTAAAAATCTCATTTTTTTGTCCCGAATACAATACTTTATCACACTATGTATAATAAAGTAAAAAATCTATTTAAAACAGGAAAGGTTACCAAATTTTCAGAAGAATATGAATATATAAAATGAACATGAATATATTAAAAATATATTTAAACGATAGCTTGTTTAAAGCAAAAAACCTTTTATTTGAAACATTTGTTGAAATTGTTTATGGTTGGAGATTTATTTAGATGTTCTGGTAATTTTGACAAACCTGTATAAGAGACCGGGTGGGGTTGCCAGATATGACACGGCTGAGGATGGAAAATCTGACAACTCTACGTGCGGGCAGGGATGCCAGATCGTTAAAATTTATTTTAAAAAATATCTGTAATAGTCACTACTTCTGGGCCACTTCAGACGGATATATGCAAACAGAATTATACTGATTCTCCATATTTTTCTACAGTTCTTTTCTATCTCTAAAATGTATACGTTTTTATTCTATACCTACATAATATGCAACCCAATATTTATTATGATAATGAAAATGATTGTAAGTACGTAAATTATTCCATTAAACTAATAGGACAAATAATTAGTTGAAGTCTTTCACAACAACATAAATCGATTTCCGCTTGATATGACACGCAAGGCAAGGCCTCATAAATAATTACTATAAGTACGCCCCTGCGTAGGATACGTACGAATACGACATCCAGAATTTCACCGCCCCCCTCGCATTTCTATTGATTTTCAGAATCAACAGCTGTTTTCCCGGGTCAGAACATTCCTGGGCCGCACTCAACTGAACTAGTACAACCAATACCAATTTCCCACCTTCAAATCCACCTATTTCAGCCGAAGCAATGCAAAATGAGTCACACCTTGAGCAGGGCTACATCATACAGCCCCAATGAAGAAAATCCCGAATACACCGCATTGCAATTGGCGGCATTCAAAGGCGATTGCGACGAAATATCGTAAGCATAAACAATACGTTGTAATATTGTGTCGAATCGAACGTTTTTAGGTTCCTAATAGAAAATGGTGTTGAATTGGACACAGGACCGGACCCAGCGTTACACGTCGCCCTTAGAAAAAAGCACCCCTCGACAGCTCTGTATTTATTGCAAGCTGGCGCCGATTTCGAAATCAGGGACTCAGTAAGGCATTTGTTTGGCACTCTAGACTCTTGATATTTCAAATAGAGAGACGATGGATATCGTTTGCATGTAGATGCGGTATTAAAAATATCTTTCTAGACTTAGCTATATGTTTTAGCATGGAGATTTTCCGATACATATAGCTTGCGCGTTAGGTTTATTAGACGTAGTGCAGACTCTGTGTGCTCTCGGGTGTAGCGTAGAGGTCTCCACCTCGAAGGGCCTCTTCCCGTTACATCTAGCGGCTAAACACGGACACTTACATGTCGTAAGGTAGTTAGAACTCTACTTACTATAAATCCGTAGGGTCGTAGTTTTTCCTATTCTTTCTTTAATGGTTATCGTAGTGATAGTAAATAGCTTTGTTCGTTGGGTTCACTAGACATCACTAAGGTTATGGCAGATTGACGTCACGAGCAGTTTAGAGTAAAGTGAGAGCAGCTGCTTCGAGCAGAATTGGCAGAACCGAACGAACACAATTTAGCTTGTCATACTTGACAAGTTAAGTATAATAGAAGTAAAGGCCAAATTCTTGTTAAATTTTCTTTTTGAGATCTCGGTAAGCAACAGCGATGTAGATCTTGATAGTGACTACGTTCAATAAAATATGCGTGCTTGCCTGATAAATTTTGATACATTTTTTATTTAATTTGTATTTAACATACTTACATATAAGGGTGGTTTTTTTATGCACGACTCTCTCAAATGCTGCATTTATATCCATTATATAACTGAATTGCTGTGAGACTTGAGATCCATCAAAACATATTACCTCGTACCCCAAGCGATTCAAAATCCAGAATACGTTTAATTTAGACCACCTTAAAAAACGAATAAACATTTTTGTGTTTCACTTCAATAAATTTACATATCGCAGTAATTAACTTAATAAAAATAATACTCAATTAACTTTATGTCTAGCAAAGATTGGTATTCGTTAATATGAATATAAATCTGAAGGCAGAAATTCTGAATTCAGTCTATTTTCTGAGAAAACTAGTGATAAAGAACTGCAAAAAACAAAAATCCATTTTGCTCTTGCAACACCCCCTCCCTTCTGCGGTCAACCCTCTTCGGTGGGGAACCTGAACCGGCAGACAGATATACAAACCACGCTTTATTTAGAGTATGACGATAATTTTTTAAAAATATATTTCAAAAATACTATGCTTATTAGGGTGGTTCAAAAATACATTGCAAAAATTTTTGTGATGATAGAAAGCAACGATGCCCCCAAATCGTTTCCAAATCCAAAAAAAGTGGACACGTATTTTTTTTTCTTTGTAATTTTGATTTTTAATAGTGCCTATCGATGCATCAAATTTACATAAGAAAATGCATGGGAAAAAGACATTTCTTGGTATTTTTCGAATAATTGTTCGGGGTTTGAGAAAACTTAAGATTAAAGTTATAGGACTTGTAGAGGACTTTCCAATGAAGAATTCGAGCTATTATACATATGGCGTTGACGCCCCCAACCCACCCCCACAGTGCCCTGAAAACTACGCTTAAATGAAAAATGTACATTCTTCAGAAAATTTACCGTTCTAATCACTTCATTCTCTTCTTTCTCATAGAAATCATTACTATAAGTCTAGTTGAATGTTTATAATCATTTGTCAGGTAATTTCCATTTGTTTAAACAAATTCCATTTGTTTAAATAATTTGCTTCTTTCGAAACTCCGTCGGACATCTGTTTTCTGAGTTTGAAATGGCAGTTATTATCTTGGAGTGACATTATTCATTAAACAAATGCTTCCTATTGTTTAAACTATCAATGATTATTAATTTTCAACTGTTGTTCTAATTATGGTAGAAGTCAGGTTTTTTGTGAAATTAACTTATAAATTTCATGTTCGAGGTATCTTGCCTATGTTATTAGCTAATAAACCCATATTTGTTTAAACAAATTCCATTTTTTTAACAATTTTTTTGCAATCTCCTAACGTTAATTTTTTTAGATCGGTCTGGTCAACTGTTATTGTCAAGTGATCATTTATATTTTGGGATAATTTCCATTGTCTAAATAATAAAATATTATTCAAATGCATAATGGTGATATACAGGTGGTATGTAAATTTTAAAATAAATTAAAAATTACAGCCACAACCTGGATTTGAACCAAGGACCTGGGACCTGGTTCAAATCATTATTAAGTAAAATTATTCGTTTTCAATATCATTTATTTGAAAAAATTTAATTGTTTTAAAATCCTTTTTTTCGGGGAATTGGGGAGTACATTTCTTTTAAAAATATTAATTTCCTAAGTCAACCAATTTTATTAACCATATTTCTTTCTGCATTTTTTATTCTTATTTCCTACCACTGTGTGTCGCAAGATAATGTTGATTTGTTGCTGTCTGGAAACTGTTCCCTGTACTCTAATTTGATGAAATATTGAAAACGAATAATATTCCATTATTTATACAATGGAAATCATCCAAAAATATAAATGATGTCACTTGAGAATAACAGTTAGCCAGACCGATCTAGAAAAAATAATTTTAGAATAGAATAGAATAGAATAAGTTTATTGTTTACTGTACAGTAAAAAGTCAAATTACACAATTAGTTAGATAAATTGTATTTCATTCACGTCATAAAACGCATTTTAGTTGAATTGCAAAAAAAGAATTGTTTAAACAAGTGGATTTGTTTCAACAAATGTGTGTTTATTAGATAATATAGGCAAGATATTTCGAACATGAAATTTATAGGTTAATTTCTCAAAAAAGCTGCATTTTCTACCATAATTAGAAAAAAGTTGAAAATGCATAATAATTTTTTGTTTAAACAATAGGAGGAATTTTTTTAATGAATAATGTCACTGTAAGATAATAAACTGCCATTTCGCACTCAGAAAACAGAATTCAGACAGATTTTCGAGAAAAACGAATTATTTAAACAAATAAAATTTGTTTAAACAAATGGAAATTAACTGACACAAGTTTACAAACATCCCACTACACTTATAATAATGATTTTATGAGAAAAAAGAGATTGAAATAATTAGAAGGGTCAATTTTCTGAAGAATCTACATTCTTTTCATTTAAGAGTAGTTTTCAGGGCACTAGGGGTGGGTTGGGGGCATCAAATCCATATGTATGATAGGTCAAATTCTTCCTTGGAAAGTTCTCTGCAAGTCCTATAACTTTAGTCTTAAGTTTTCCCAAATCCTGAACAATTATTCGAAAAATACCAAAAAATGTCTTTTTCCCATGCATTTTATTATGTAAATTTGAGGCCTCAACAGCCAACATTAAGAATCAAAATTTCCACAAAAAAAAATACGTGTCCACTTTTTTTGGATTTGGAAACGATGTGGCGGGATTGATGTGCTTTCTAAATAAAAATAGCCAATTTGAACCACCCTAATGCTTATAGATAATTAAAAAATATTAAAACATTATAATGCCTGAAGTATGGAACCTATACTACAATATGCTTTTGCGAATTCTTTGCAACGTTCTTCTATATTTTAGCTTTAATAGACGAACAATCAATCGTTCCATCTTTAGATTTGATTGGAAAACGTAAAGTGCTAACAAATTGTCAGATACGACCTTTTTGCTTAGCACAGCAGAATCAGTATTCATTGACGTATAGTGCATGATGAGCGATGATGATCGGTATAGTACTGACATATTGCAATAGCGTGTTGTCAAATCGCAAACTGATTACAACTTGCTCTAACCTGCTCTAAATACACTCCTACTATTGAGCAGGGTCAAGAAAAACTGCTTCGTGCTGCTTAGGTTACGCTACAAGAACTTGCTCGAATTCCAACGAACAGAATACAAATGCAACAAACGCGATACGCCTACTCGGTACTCTAAGCAACTCTGACAGACCCAACGAACAAAGCTAACGTTATATACATTTTGGTTATTATTATTTCGTTTTAGATGTTTATGCACAGCAGGCTGCAATATAGACGTAAAAAACTCGGAAAAGATAAGAGCGGACATAACGGCCTTAAAATACGGTCACAACGACATAGCGGATTTCCTAGACCGATTACGAGCATCAGGTCAGAGGGATTTATTCGCTAGGCAGCTAGTCCCAACCTCAAAACCCGCTTTAAGAATTTCCTTACGATTACTAGGACACTGCGGAGTAGGCAAAACGTCGTTACTAAAATCCTTGAACGCAGGACTATTTAGCTCGCTGTTCCGAAGATCCAGTTCGCTACAGAGTAATAAATGTTACGTCTCTAACCAAATTCTGGTGACTTTTATATTTTGAGGTTAATTTTCTTGTAGCACGACCGTCATCTCCGATCAACACGCAAATTGAAATGGACGTCACGTCTCGGCAGAATTCCCTTACGTTCGAATCGCCCGCAAACTACCAATCGACCAACGGAGTTCCCGTGCAAAACGTACGAGAGACCTAACCTAAATTGTAGGTTATAACCTAATAATTTATAAATTTTGCTGCAGATCGATGTCTCAACTGTCGGAGAACTGTCCGTATGGGAATTCTCCGGGCAGGAAACATTTTTCCCGACGTACCATCATTTTCTATGGCCTTCGCCGTATACTCTAACCGCGATTTTGTTTAATCTCGAAGATAGCCCTTCGATCCAAGTGCAACAGGTGTGCTTCTGGTTGAATTTCGTACTGGGTAGACAGCCGGCGGATTTACCAACATGTAAGAATATATCGTCTGTTAAAGGTCAACGTCACTTAGTGACGTTTCTTGCTACTGTTGAGAAAACGTAGTTATATAAAGAATTTGGAATAAAAAAAGTTTATACATTCTAGTGCAAATTGTGTGTGTAACTATTGTATTTCACATCACAGAGATACTTTGATTTTTGTACTTAGTGAGTTTTATCATTATACATTCATGCACATTTATGTCATTCCTTTTAACGCACAGTCTCATATAACGTAAAAGACAAACTTTCCTTTATGATAACGTGGAAATATTACTAAATATTTTCCTCTGGGATAACTACTTATAATTATAAACTATGGAAAATGGACTTACCTATTTCTTCTTTTTCTTTTGCATTACGGTCGTCGTGGGTCATCCAGTATGCAGAAGTTCATTTCTCCAGGGTTTCTTGTCTTGTACTGACACCATCCCTAAGGCAGCTTAGGTCTTCCATGTTACTGGATTCTAGATCTGCTAAATCCGACTAGAATCTCCAAAATTATTACCTATAAGCAAATATTACAATTTAGTATACAACTTCTCACGTTTGCTTACAAACATAACACAAAAATACCGAAACTCCAACAAAAAAAAACTAAAACAGTTAAAAATCTAATAAAAATGCCCCTAAATTACTTGACCATCCTCTAAATTCAACCAAATCCCACTATAGAAACCTGAAAATCAATTATCTATACCGGATATTTCTTAATAACATGCTAATATTTCGGGAGATTATAGATGCAAATAAATGATTTTTATTTTTCTTATGCGAAAACCGTACGTTAAACAAAAAAAATTAAGAGACCAGTTTTGGTAAGAACTGAATGAGGATTTAAAAAACAATTTTTACTTTAAGAAAAAGCAGTGGCGTATCGCTTTTCTCTTTGAAATGATTCAGTACAAACCCCGAACGAACGCCACTGGCAAGAATAAAAAATATGTTGTACAACAGAAAATGCCTTTTGATGCATAGAAGATGCGTACTACGTTTCACAAAAATATCTAGTCGTTCCAAAGTTATCATTAAAAAAAAATGTTTTAAAACTTTTAGGACATTTAGCACCCTGTAGTTCAAAAGCTAAGACCTTTAGGACATATGTGCATATGATTTTTTTCCTCAAAATGGACCCAAGATTAGCCTCCTTAAATATTAGCATATTAAGTAAGTATGTAGGCTTTCACAGCCAGAATTATTTACATAATAAACTGCTTCCGGGTTATGCCGTGTGTCAAGATTCGTAAATGCTGATGTTTCGCGAACCATGTTGCTCGCTTCTTCAGAGCTAACTGAATACTGAGCTAACAGTATTAACATGTTATTAAGAACACCCTGTATATATATTTTTTTCTAAAACTGTTACGGAAATCATAAAAAAATAAAGTAAATAAGACAATGTAAGCTAAATGGTTCTTTTTTACACTGTCTTTTACACGGTTTTACAGTTTTTTTGTCAAAACTGTGACTGTATCTTTATTGTAAAGACCTAACAAAAATAAAATTTCAAAGCCTTAATAAAAATCCAACATTTGCCTGCCTGACAAGTTTCAGGAAGCCCCTCCATTTTGAAAAACCTAACAGTTTTTTTGTTTCAAATATTTCTGACCATTACTAGCAAATATTCTGCATTTCCGAGCTAAAGTGCCATTATAAAAAGGTGTAAAATTTAAACATAAACTTTTTTACCATTTCAATTATAATAGTTTTCGAGTTATGGCAGATAAAAACGATGTGGTTTTCTACCATTTGTAAATAATATTGTGTTTTCCCTGGGAATATGAATTGATCATTGTTAAAATATTTTAAAACAAAATGAGTTTCACACAATTGAAAAGAATTATACAGACATAAAGTATAACTATTATATTATTATAACCTTTTTCTTGTTTATATTTCTTTTTTTTTATTTAACAAGTTATATAACTTAACTGCTGTTATACTCTGCTTTCCTGTGGCATAGTTTGTAAACTATAATCTGAAAAGGAAGTTTACCAATTAAAAAATGGTAGAAAATTATTGTCCTACAAATTTGTATATTTGCTCTATAATGATGTGGAAACGAGATATAATAAAACACATTATTTAGCAGTTTTTTATTCCAAGAAGTTGCTTCTAATAACAAATTGCTTCCGTGGTGAACTCCTTGACAGGTTTGCAATTTTTGGATTTTTATTAGGGCCCCAAAATTACCATAATTTCCAAAAACAAACTGTTTTTACTTTTGCAAGCTCAAGCTATCTGTTGACTATAATAAAAATCAATTAACCATTTAATGCACCATAATAAATACAGTGCGCTCGAGTTAATTCGAGCATGCGCGTTAAGGGGTTAACGAAGTACGAGATGTACAAAAAATTATTGGAGTATGGACGCATTAGAACACTATCTGCTTTTGCCCCCTTTAAGAGGGGTCTTGCATGATTTTACTTAACTTAACAAATAAAATCCTTAGATGGTAAGAAAACCGTGTGTAAAATTTTCTAATAATTTTCTAATTTTTTTAATATTGTTGCACTCAATCGTTATTGAACATCAAAGTTTAAACCGGACTAAGAGCGCACCAAAATGCTCCGTGACGTCATAAGATTGGTGAGAAGCTCAGCGAGTCTAGGCCATAGAGAGCGGCCGAAAAAGTAGGACCTGCGGGCACGAGAACAGCATCGAGTTGAATGTATAGTATCTGGAGGAGGTTGTGTGCGTTGTGTTAACAAACAAGTATATTTTGGTCAGGGGATCTTTGCGTGGTGTCAAAAGTTACAGTCGTCTGAGAAGACGTACGTCCAACGTTAATGTCAATCTTTTCACATGTTGAAGAATATAGTGAAGGCATGACAATCGCATCGTAACTAGCTCATGTCACGTGGTCTTCGACCAAGCATACTACGTCACACCAATCATAGCGCGTTCCGATCTGACTCATATTTAAAGGGACGAGACCAATTTATAATTTATTAATTGTGTACGAACCGATTTTTTTCTTAAAAAAAAACGTTTACTAACAGAGCGTATTAATTTTTAATTTTGAGACGTAGTGCAAGACCCCTGTTGTAAAGAATTATACAGACATACAGTTTAACTATTATACTATTATAATCTTTTTGATATTTATATTTTAAATCAGTAATGTCTGATTTTTTTTTATTTAACGACTTATACAGTTTAACTGCTGTATATGCTCTACTTTCCTGTGTCATATCTTGTAAACTATAAATCTAAAAACGAAGTTTACTAATACAAAAATGGTAGAAAAATATTATGTTCTAAATTTTCTCTATAATGAGGTGGAAATGAGACATAATATAACACATTATTTAACCCAAAATTACCATAATTTACAATAACAAACTTTTTCAACTTTTACAAGCTCAAGCTATCTATTGACTAGATTAAAAATTAATTAACGTAGTACGATATGTACAAAAATTATTGGAGTATAAACACATTAAAACACTATCTGATATTTCCTCTCTATAAGACATGTTTTTAAAGGCATATGGGCATACAATTATCTTATTTGTCAACAAAATGTTACTTAGTGACTTTTACCGTTCACCTGGCAATGTAATATAGTTTAAAATTTGTTTTGAGGTTAAATTTTTTTTCTTTTAGCTGAATATGGGAGGATTATTTTGATAGCAACTCACGTCGACACAACACGGGCCGTGAAAAACCAACACGGCGAGTGGCTTAGCCCAGACGCCCAGAAAACGGCAGAGACGATTAGGAAATTATTACCTCACGCACCTAACCTAATCCCATCACCAATTGTTATGGACTGTAACGTCCCTGCTTCCTACGCTTTTAAACAACTAAAAGGAATCCTAACTTCGATAAAGCAAGACTGCATAAAAGTTAGTATCGCTAATTATCGTAAATCTTCTCATTTTCAGTTCCTAACCTAAAAATCCGATAATTGTACGGAATAACTTATTAGCGATTATTTCTAGGGTTTGTTTGGCAAAACGTGCGTAAAGCGAGGCAACTCTTACGATTTGCTCTCCGCGCCGCCCGCCTTTAAGGTTAGAATTTGTTTTGTGCTCGTCTCCTAGCGGCAAACCAAGGGCACGGCATTTGTGATCTTGTGAATAACACGACAAACCTGTACATATATGTGTGAACCGTGTACATAGTTTGTATTTTTGGAAAAAAAAATGCGTTAGTAAGGTTATAAAACTATTTGTCGTTACAGCAAACCATCGGGACATGGACCGGATTGTTAGAGGTTACGTTGGCGTACTTGTCGACGCTGCAAAAGGAATACGAGCATTTTCCGGTGCTCACGAGGCATTCGTTCTCCGAATGTTTGAGGTTAAACGTAAACGTGCTGGCTTCGGATGAACATATACAGGAGTTGCTGCAGCAGCTGCACTCGATGGGAGAAGTATTTGGTTTAATTTGGTTTGTAAAGCAAGGTTAGGATTGTGTTTGTAGGTGTTCTGCGTTAGAAATTTAATCGTACTGTCGGTGCCTTGGTTGGGAACGCAACTTATCGGAGAGTTGTTATCGAACCACTTTGTTTTGCACGCACGAGTGACTGGTGTGTATACGTTGGACGATTTTCAAGCCAGCTATAACCAGTGCGATGCTATTGGAGTACTAGAACTACTAAAAGCTTTAGAATTATGCATTGAGGTGAGACTTATTATTGTTTCTTATTGTTATTTCTATAACGTTGGGTTATGTATTATAGTGAATGTAAATTAAAAGATTTGGAAGCCAAAACCACTATTAATTGTGATCAATCAACCACGGTAGATCACAAAAAAATCTAACGGTCACTTTTTACTATGACCTCAAAATTTCCGAGAAAAATACGAATGCATGCACAAACGTATTTTTTTTTGTTTTTTATTTTTTATTTTCACAGAAATAATTCAATTTTGATGAAATTGTGTGAAAGAATGCCTTTTTACATCTTAAATGATCATTGTTTGTTTTATATAGGTACAAAATGTTTTTGAGATATTCAGTTCTTGAGCCAAAGCTTATTCAAAAATAATATCTGTGACAAATCATCGTATAAAGTTCTTTTGGTGCTCTTTTTTTTTGTTTTTATATGTATTTTTTGATACAATAATAGTCCCTATTTAACAACATGCTAAAAAAATTTAAAACCTACAAAATAACTTTTGCAATAATGAATTTTTCAGTCATTGTTCATTGTGTTTAAATTTTTAACAAAATTGAAAAACTGATTATACCATGAATGGTGTAATGGATACAATTGAATAATGGTACAATTGAAATTGTACAAAAAATAAATACAAAACACACTGTCTTTCACTGTTTGACCCAAAACTTATATTTTTACGTTAAACATTAATTTAGAATAATAAAGCTTCACATAAGTAAGCAAAATAATCATTTTTTATCTTAGAATTGCTGTGTGATAATTGGCATTATCTTTGTTTGTGGGATCAACGTTACTGTGCGTTGGTCTGTGAGAGACATTCAAGAATTCTTATCGCGTATAATTCGACAGCCGATTATAGCCGGCTCTGTTTTTTTTTGTGTATGACATAAATTATTCTACGCGATAATGTGAAACGCGTTGGTCCGTGTGAAACTTTTTAATGGAGTTTATTCCCATGCATTTGAGGGCTTTCTTTGGTAATAGATTTGTGACTTTTGTCATAAACTGCATAATATACTGCTGAGGGAGATATTTATGGTTTTAGTACGGCTGGCTTGCTATCTACACATTTTGTTGAACTTGACGTGTGGTCCTTTTTTCTTCTAATATGAAGTCAAGGAGAGGGAAGTTTGAATAAATAGGGGAGGCGTAAATTCGTTGACATCCAGAAGAGATTCAGAGTGGTTTGAGATGTAAAACAAACCAGTCGCAAGCATCCCGCTTGCTTAATATAAAAATGTAGTTTTTTAGTGTGTGCTTTTGTAAATGGTAAGCCGATCATTACTTCCTTACTTTGTGTTTAATTTTAATTTAATGTGTTTTTGTATAATCTGACAACTCCTCAAAATATTCGGTAGATTTAGAGTTTCATTTCATTGTTTTTATTCTTTTGTTTTAATTGTAAATAAATATTTGTTATTCTTTTATTGAGATTTGAGTTTTACTTTTGAGTAAGGTTCTTTTAGTATTTAAAGTGAGCAAACCAGTTACAATTTAATGGTAGAGATTTTGATTACATTTTTATTGAGTTCAAATAGTGATTATTTGTCTGATAAAATGCTGCATTGGTCCTATTGCAAGAACTTACGTGCTGAGCGTGTTTAGGATGATGAATTTTATAATGGTTGAGGTTGTGGTACTTAGATAAAGTTCTTAAAACTAAAAAGTATGGTTAATTTATAACCAGATTTTACCCAACCGACCAGCTATTACAGCTGTATTCAATGCAAGAATTGTAGATCATGAAAAAATCTGCAACATTTGTAAATGTTACTATGTAACATAACCTCAAAACTCCTTTTCTAGTATTTTTGTATATTAATTTTCGTCTAAACCATTTGTTGCATATTTTTTAATAATCTACAACTTTTGTATTGGATTCTTTTTGATTCTAAGACAAAAAAATGATTATTTTGCTTACTTATGTGAAACTTTATTCTTATAATTTATTGTTTATAGCATTACTATAGCTTCGGGTCAAACAATGAAACACAAATTTCTTTTGCATTTTTTTCTGTATAATACGGTATTTGCCTATTATTGGAAAACCATTTTAGTGTGTTTATTCCTTCACTCTACATTGTAAATGCATTATTTTTCGTAGTTATTTCCTCAATATTTCATAAAAATCAGCGTTAAAAATTGAATCACAAAAAGTCCCGCCAAAACGATACTTTCTGTTGTGTGACGTCACTCGATAGTAGATGTCAAATCGGCCCATATGGTCTGTCAGCATCGACATCGTCGCCGTTTGGTAATTGTGTGATGTGTTATTTTTACAATTTCTACATAAAAATGGGTTATAAATGGTGTATAAATCCACAATGCAGAAATACGCCACTCCGGATAAACTATTTGTAGCTGTTCCGCAATATTTGAAACTGCGAAGAAAGTGGTTGGCTCGTAGAAATCCAAAAGAAATAATAGCGGCCAATACAAGTGTTTGTGTTGTGAAGATTACTTCGACATAACTAAAACTGACTAGAATAAGTTATCTATCGCATTTTCAAACCAGGTATTATCTGATCTGACAGCTTAAGCTTAGGGCTATCCTAACCAACAAAGTTATGCTTACAAGGCACTTTAGTGCAATTAAATTCAAACGGGAGAAGCATAAGAGTGCGTTCGGATAACCCGGTATTGTACGGTGAGTGACGCACTGCATAATAGGCGGCCTAACGTCATACAGCGTTTATCTGCTATAAGAGAGAGAGACAGCTGACCCAGGTTATCTGAGCATTGCTCTCCCCATACCCTACCCTGACAAACCGAACGCGCTCTAAGCGTACTAACGAATGACGTCACTGGAGACTGAGCCAATTACAGAGCGTTTTCAATCACGTGATAGGACGTGAATAAAACTCAATTTTAATTTTGGTTTTTAATAGAAATAAAGCATATTTTTTTTGAAAAGTAATAACAAATAGTTTTCTTAAACTGTAATCTATTAGGATGACTTTAATACAAGCCATATTTTTAATACAGTCAAATACCCTATTGTGATCAATCAACAATGGTAGATCACAAAAAATTTACAACTTTCATAAGGGTCACTTTTTACCATGACAAGAGAAGACAAGAGATTTCCGAGAAAAATGCTAATGCAAAAACGTTTTTTTTTAATTTTTTTATTTTTAATTTGCCCAGATGAAATTTTGTGAAAGAATGCCTTTTTACATCTTAAATGAGGTTGTTTATATACAAAATGTTTTTGAGATATTCAGCTTTTCAGCCAAAGCTTTTTCAAAAATAAATTCTCTGACAAATCATCGTATAAAGTTCTTCTGGTGCTCATTTTTTTTTGTTTTTATATGTATTTTATGATACAATAATCGTCCAACATGATAAAAAATTTAAAAAACTACAAAATAACTTTTGCAATAATAAATTTTTCTGTAATTGTTCATTGTGTTTAAATTTTTAACAAAATTGATAAACTGATTATACCATGAATGGTGTAATGGATACAATTGAATAATGGTACAATTGAAATTGTACACAAAATAAATACAAAACACATTGTCTTTCACTGTTTGACCTAAAACTTATATTTTTCGGTTAAACGTAATTTAGAATAATAAATCTTCAGATAGTAAGCAAAATATCTTAGAATTATAAAGTATTCAGTGCAAGAATTGTAGATGTTTTGTAGATGTTACTATGTAACATAACCTCAAAACTCCTTTTTTAGCATTTTTGTATATTAATTTTCGTATAAACCATTTGTTGTATATTTTTTCATAATGTACAACTTTTGTATTGGATTCTTTTTGATTCTAAGACAAAAAATGATTATTTTCCTTACTTATGTGAAACATTATTCTTATAATTTATTGTTAATGGCATTACTATAAAAAAAATTAAGTTTCGGGTCAAACAATGAAAGACAAGTTTCTTTTGTATTTTTTTCTGTACAATTGAATGGCGTAATCAGTTTTTCATTTTCCTTCAAATTTAAACATATTATGAACAATAACTGTAGAAATTCATTGTCGCAAAATTCATTTTTAGGCGTGTTGTTGAATAGGGACTATTATTTTTTTATTATAGTATCAAAAATTATATGTAAAAACAAAAAAATGAGCACCATAAGAATGATTTTTCACAATAGAAGTTATTTTTTAAAAAAAGTTTCTTACTGAAAAAACTGAATAACTCAAAAGCTTCTTGATTTTTTATCTAAAAAAATTGTGCTTAAATTTAAGACATAAAGAGACATGCTTTCACAAAATTGTATCAAAATTATCTATATTATTATGAATTCTTATGAAAATTGTAGATTATTTTATGATTTAAGTACAACACTTTTGTAGGGCATATTGTTTATAGAAAGTTAGCTGGAAAATGCAATAACATATTTTGCACCTCTTTTCAACTGCCAAAATTAACCTTATACCACTCCCGGCTTTGCATTTTCTTTTACGATCGTTATAATCCACATTACCATTTCCGATGATAAAAGTTCTGTCTACAATTATTAATAAACACTCTATATTTAACTTTCCTGCACTACTAAAATTCATTTAATTTCAGTGTGAAGTTGATGGAGAAATTGAGTACGAATTCCCAATTTACAACCATATCGAGACTCTATCCGGATTGTGGGATTCCGGCGACCCGAGGTACCGCGTAACCGGAGCTTGTTACGGTGGAATCCGATTTTACACACCACCAGGAACGTGTCACCTATTTTCGTCAATTTTCCCTTACATACAAGTAACGTTTTCAGGCTTTTCACGTATAAAATGTTTGCTAAAATTGGCGTAAAATGTTTAGATAGAATTACGTCGATCGACTTTGGAGTATTTGAACTCGGATAACGACACCGATCTATATCAGTGGTACCACGGGTCCAAACTTTGCACCACCACTTTGGAAACGATGATTACTTTGAATGAAGACGGTAGAGGAATTGAGTATATCGAGGTTAAGATTCGAGGACCGCGCCAGTCTTCTAAATATTGTTTTTATTTTTTCGATAGGGTCTTGAGGATAATAACTGATGTAAGATTTAAATTTTACTTAATTTCGAATTTTTTTAACACAATTTTTAATATTTTTTAGGCTATTTCTGTAATATGTCCGGGACTACTCTACGAACGTCATACCTTAAGCAGTCACCAACTCAGAGTGCATCATTTGGAGCCGTACTGCTACAGTCCCCAAACTGTCTTATCGGCTATGTTGGAAGCTGAATCAACCACAGATGTCACTTTATGCAATCCAGATATCGAAAGGTCCGAGAGTATTGCCCAATTGGTGTTGTTCGGTAAGTTAAAAGCTCGTAGATTAAGAGCTAGTGAACGATTCACTTCTCCTACTTGATACTGCTTCAAATTTTGCACGATTACTCGTGTCAAAAAAATATCAAACTTTCCCGAACTCGATATTTATTTTATGCCCCTTAGAGATTCGAGTTACAGAATTTTGACTGTATATTTGTGTATACATTCCGAAAATATACAGGAATTTTGGAATTTATTTCTCCAAACGAACACTTGTCAATATAAGTACGTAGGCTTTCACGGCCAGAATCATTTAGAAAATAAACTGCTTCCGGGTTATGCCGTGTGTCAAGATTTGTTAATGCTGACGTTTCGCGTGCCATGTTGCTCGCTTCTTCAAAGCTAATTGAATACTGAAGACCTACCAAGAAAGTCTCCCTTATATACCTGAATTTACACCTCACTGCGCACATCTGGCGCTACCGCTCCATGTGTTTTTCCACCTGACCGCGTTAGGATCGATTTCCAGACCCTACTAATGTCAGTACCGTCCTCGCGGTTGATGTTGTCAGGATGTTTGTAAATTTCGATGGCTTCTTTAATAAGCCTTCGATGATAATTACCCACCCTTGCCAACATCTTCGCGTCATCGAAATCCATTGTGTGTCCCATTGTGTCCCATTGTGTCCCATTGTGTGTTAAGACCAATCGTTAGCGCAATAGGCTCCCCAACCTATTTGTTGGCAAAATACTTGGCGAAAACCATCCAACCGTTTATAGGACAAACTACATCTTTTGTCAAGAACTCTGAACATTTTATTCAGATTTTGAAGGAAGTTGTCATTGACCCTCAGGATATACTCGTAAGTTTCGACGTAACATCACTCTTTACGTGTGTTCCGGTTAAGGAGGCAGTCGAAGGCCTCCGGACAACACTTGTCCCCCTAGGTCTACCAACCGATGTTCCGGATCTTGTAGAGTATTGTCTCTCCACCACATACTTCAAGTGGGCGGGAGCGATGTATGAGCAGGTAGAGGGTGCAGCCATGGGATCACCTTTGTCACCGGTAATCGCCAATTTCTTCATGGAATTGTTTGAAGAAAAAGCCATTACATCAAGTCCCTTCAAACCCAAGCACTGGGTCAGATATGTCGACGATACCTTTGTGGTTTGGCCACACGGTAGAAATAGACTTACTGAGTTCCTTGACCACCTGAACAATGTTAGTCCTTCTATCAAATTCACGATGGAAATAGAAGAGGACAATCAGCTGCCTTTCTTAGATGTGCTGGTATACAGAACGTCAGCGGGTAGACTTGGACATACAGTCTACCGTAAGAATACACATACCGATCGGTACTTGAACGCCAAATCACACCACCACCCCCAACAGAAGAGAAGTGTTATTAACACTTTGTTCAACAGAGCCGAGAAGGTATGCGACTCTAGCACCTTGCATGACGAACGGAAACACTTGGAGTGGGCCCTACGCCAGAATGGATACACCAAGTCTGACATACGGGGTGTCACACAAAGAAAACCGCAAGTCTCAGAGGAACCGCAAGAGTCAAAGGGGTTCGCTTGCTTACCATACGTAAGTGGGGTATCAGAGAGAATCGGTAGAGTACTGAAGAAATCGGGTATCACGGTAAGGTACAGAGCACCAGCTAAGGTAAAGGATCTTTTGCCTAACCCAAAGGATATCACACCACTCCTGAAGAACGAAGGGGTATACAAGATAACATGTGAGTGCGGAACATGCTATGTAGGACAGACAGGACGAAGCATCGAATGTCGAATCAAGGAGCACAGTAGGGACACCCGGCTAGGCAAAATCCAACAGTCCGCTGTTGCTCAACACTGCCACGAGTCGGGACAAACAATGGATTTCGATGACGCGAAGATGTTGGCAAGGGTGGGTAATTATCATCGAAGGCTTATTAGAGAAGCCATCGAAATTTACAAACATCCTGACAACATCAACCGCGAGGACGGTACTGACATTAGTAGGGTCTGGAAATCGATCCTAACGCGGTCAGGTGGAAAAACACATGGAGCGGTAGCGCCAGATGTGCGCAGTGAGGTGTAAATTCAGGTATATAAGGGAGACTTTCTTGGTAGGTCTTCAGTATTCAATTAGCTTTGAAGAAGCGAGCAACATGGCACGCGAAACGTCAGCATTAACAAATCTTGACACACGGCATAACCCGGAAGCAGTTTATTTTCTACTTGTCAATATGTTTGCGGAAAAAAACGGTTTTGATGTAGTGAATTGCTTTCAATGTTTTCTTTTTGCCCTCATCCGCATGTTTTCCACATTTTTTGTATGTTTTGATTTTGTCCACAAAATTTGATTCATGAACTAAGCTTTATTTATATGATGTCACGAATTCGTGAAATCATATAAATAAAGTCATCAACACACTGGACGTGTTTATATCAACCCCCATCTGACATTATAGTTGTTTACTAGGGTGGTCCAAATATACCTTGCGAAATCTTTTTCTTTGCTGGAGGGCAATAATCCCCCCCAATCGGCACCTTTTCCAGAAAAAAAAATTCCCCCAAAATTTCAGAAAAATCTGTTAACGTTAACACATGCCACTGAGCATCTCAAATTTCCCATTTAAAATACATTGAAAAATGCATCTTTTTTTTTCACGTTTCGGATTTAGAAAAAAAGTTGCGGGAGATTATCAGAAATTTTTCAGAACTTCTCTAAGATCAAATCCACAACCAATATTTCTTTTCACCGCTCCCACCCTCTCGTACAGTACCCTGAAAATGAGGCAAAATTTTCCCCAAATTTACAGTTTTACAAAGTTACGTGATTTATTATTTTTTTTGACAGAAATTACTATTATTGAATTTAATTTTTTCATTTATTAACTAATGTAAAAATTCATTCGTTTAAACAAAAATATACAATGTTACGAACTCATTTTTCCATTTGTTGCAAACATTATTAAATTATTGTTTTTTGTCATTTATTAACTAATTAGCAATTGTTTAAACAATTACTATTTGTTTAAACAAAAATATATGTTGTTACACACATATTTTTGTAATTTTGCGGAAATTATTAGATTGGTATTTTTTGTCATTTTGCAATTTGCAATTATTTAAACAAATACCATTTGTTTATATACATTGTAATGGACGTAATTTTCTATATTTTTGCATAAATTATTATTAGATTATTGGCAGTTTTTGACATTTATGAACTAATTTAACTAATTTTAATAAAATACTATTTGTTTAAACAAAAATATACATTGTTACGAACAAATTTTTTATATTTATTGCAGAAACTATTGGCATTTTTTTGTCATTTATTAACGAATTTGCAATTCTTTAAAGAAGTACCAATTTTTTAAACAAAAATTTACATTTTTTTTTGTTTTTCCTCTTGTAGAAATCATATTATTACATTGTTGGCAAGTTTTTGTAATTTATTACTTAATGTGCAATAGTTTGAACAAATAAATATGTTTAAACAATAATATTCAATGTTAGTATGTATTTCGTGACAAAAATTATTAATAAGTATTAATAAGTAATGTAGCAACACTAATTATTATTATAGGTTATAATTGAAAATAAGTTAACAAATTTGGCAAGAAAAAAAGAATAATAAGAAATACAATAATAATTTTTGTCAGTACCATTGTATATTTTGGTTTAAACAAATAGTATTTATTTAAACAATTGCAAACTAGTTAATTAATGACAAACAATGCCAATAATCTAATTATAATTTCTGATAAATGGAAAAATATGTCCCTAACATTATATATTTTTGTAAACAAATGGTATTTGTTTATACAATTGCAAATTAGGTAATAAATGACAAAAAAACAGTAATTTAATAACTTAGCAAATGACCAAAAAATGCCAATATCTTAATAATAATTTCCTTTAAAAAATAGAAAATCTGTCCGCAACATTGTATCTATATTTCTTTAAACAAATGGTATTTGTTTAAACAATTGCTAATTACTTAATAAACGACAAAAAAGCCAGTAATTTAATAACTTCTCCAAAAAAATGGAAAAATATGTTCGTAACATCGTATATTTTTGTTTAAACAAATGCTAATTGTTTAAACAATTTCAAATTAGTTAATAAATAACAAAAAAAATATGTCAATAATCGAATAATAATCACTTCTGTCAAAAACAATAATAAAACACGTAAAATTGTAAATTTGAGGAAACTTTTGTCTCATATTTAGGGTACTATTGGGAGGGTGGGAGGTGGTGAACAAAAAAAAGTCGTTGTGGATTTGTTCCTTGGCGAGTTCTGAACAATTTCTAATAATCTCCCGCAACTTCTTTTTTAAATCCGAAACGTGAAAAAAAAAAGGAAAAAAAGATGCATTTTTGCAATGTATTTTAAATGGGAAATTTGAGGTGCTCGGTGGCACGTGTTATTTTGTTAATTTGTTACTTAATGCGCAATAGTTTGAACAAATAAATTTGTTTAAACAATAATATTCAATGTTCGTATTTCTTGACAAAAATTATTAATAAGTATTAACAAGTAATGTGGTTGCAACACTAATTATTTTTATAAGTTATAATTGAAAATAAGTTAATAAATTGGCAAGAAAAAAAAGAATAATAAGAAATACAATAATAATTTTTGTTAAAAAGATACGTCAGTACCATTGTATATTTATGTTTAAACAAAATGGGAAATTTGAGGTGCTCGGTTGCACGTGTTAACGTTAACCGATTTTTCTCAAATTTGGGGGGAATTTTTTTTCTGGAAAAGGAACAGATTGGGGGGGATCGTTGCCCTCTAGCAAAAAGTCCGTTTTTTGGACCACCCTATTGTTTATAAATCTAAATATAATAAGAGTTTCAAAACCTTCCAAATTTGTCAAATATTTAGCTAATTTGGCTGGATTACTTATATTAGATAAGCTCATTTTTAATACTAATATAAACCTTAATAAATCCACACACAAAATATGGTAGATGCGGGCAAATATATATACATATTATCAAAATATCGTATTTATTATGCTCATTTATGTTTTCTATATTTTAATTCTTGTTTATTTTCCAAATATTCTATACGTGACTTGTGTGACAGAGCTGTACACAGTTATGCTTTTATTGTATTGTATCCAGAATTTATTTTATTTATATTTATTACTGTTTGTAAAAGTGTGAATATTTTAATTGTTAGTAATTTTTCTTTACGTTAATAATACACAAATATTATTATTTCTGCGCTCTTAAACGGAGTTTTTGGGATACGATTTTTCATTATGACAGTTCAGTGTTTCATGAGCTGTCATCGTACAATAGCAAACTGTCATCGTAATAATGCGTGTATGAAATAACTTACCGTTGGTCTTTCCACTAACTTCTTTGGTCTTGCGGCGTGGTACAAAATGAACAGGAGATGACTGGAATATTTTCCTCCTAATCTTACCTCTATCCTGCAACCAATAGACGAAGAAATTATAAAAAATCCAAAGTACTATTACAGAAAAAGAATCGTTGTAAGTTTTGGCTCATTTGAGAAAAAAAAAACAAATTTTAGTGTCTTTTTCTGTAACTAGAATTTTCCCTAACTGGATTTTTATTTTGTGTCCATTGGAGATTTAGAAAAGTTTGACTGTAGTCTGCATTAACCCTCGCGGAAAATATTATGTTTACATCCTAATTTTTTTGTTTTGATTTAACTTTGTAGGTACCGAACCAATTTTGATCGGACTTTCACACAGAATTTTTTGCATTTTAGCTAATATTCAAGAAAAAGCAGACCAAAATTTATCAGTAGTTTTTGAGTTATAGCGCCGCAAAAAAATACAGAATGTAAGCATCATATTTTTCACTACTATACATTCACATGAGTCCCTAGCACTTTTTATCAGAAATACTATAATGATAGGATGAGTGAGTCGGTCACCAGCGCTAAAGTTTATCGTCTTTTAAATTTTTTTTCTAAAACAATTTCTTGCAGATGATTTAGAGATTGCGGGTAACGTGCAATGGGGTTGCGCCCTTCGAGTTTGCGACTTACCCGGTCCTTGCAAGCTAAAATTGTGCGGCGTTTTGGACCCCCCTGAACCCCACGGGCGGGACTGGTGTCTGCTTGCCCTGAAGTTAGGTCTAAACCAGGAGCGAATAGCTTCGTTAGAATCGCAGCACTCTAGTCACACTATGCGGTTATTAATGATCGCCGATTGCTCTATAGGTAAGTTTCCGTTTAGTGCAAACAATAGGGTATTTGACTGTATTAAAAATATGGCTTGTATTATAGTCATCCTAATAGATTACAGTTTCCGAAAACTATTTGTTATTACTTTTCAAAAAAAATATGCTTTATATCTACTAAAAACCAAAATTAAAATTGAATTTTATTCACGTCCTATCACGTGATTGAAAACGCTCTGTAATTGACTCAGTCTCCAGTGACGTCATTCGTTAGTACGCTTAGAGCGCGTTCGGTTTGTCAGGGTAGGGTATGGGGAGAGCAATGCTCAGATAACTTGGGTCGGCTGTCTCTCTCTTATATGCAGATAAACGTCGTAGGACCTTAGTCCGCCTATTATGCAGCGCATCACTCTCACCGTACAATACCGGGTTATCCGAACGCGCTCTTATGCTTCTCCCGTTTGAATTTAATAGCACTAAAGTGCCATGTAAGCATAACTTTGTAGGTTAGGATAGCCCTAACCTTAAGCTGTCAGATCAGATATCTGGTTTAAAAATAAGATATTTTAGTCAGTTTTACTTATGTCGAAGTAATCTTCACAACAAAAAACACTTGTATTGGCCGCTATTTATTTCATTTGGATTTCTACGAGCCAACCACTTTCTTCGCAGTTTCAAATCTTGCGGAACAGCTACGAATAGTTTATTCGGAGTTTTTCTTGACGTATATATGCATTGTGGATTTATACACCATTTATAACCCATTTTTATGTAGAAATTGTGAAAACAACAACACATCATACAACACAATTACCAAACGGCGACGATGCCAATGCTGACAGACCATATGGGCCGATTTGACATCTACTATCGGGTGATGTCACACAACAGAAAGTGTCGTTTTGGCGGGACTTTTTGTGATTCAATTTTGAACGCTGATTTTTATGAAATATTGAGGAAATAATTACGAAAAATAATGCATTTACAATGTAGAGTAAAGGAATAAACACTAAGATGGTTTTCCAATAATAGTCAAATACCCTATTATGTTCTTTAAAAGGTTTTTTTTTTATTTTCTAGGAAACTTGATCACGAGCTTATTAGAGTTGGATAGATCTGACGCAGCAGATATAGTGCTGCAATCGACAGTCTTATTAAAAACAATAGAACCAATGGAGGTATAGAGGAACAAAGTACAAAAAAAAAACTAAACACTTTAGCTGAATGGTTTTAAACCGTCCTTCTTTTTGAAATTCTAAAGTTAATCAAATTTAAGACGTGATTTTTAAAACGATTTCAAGAGATCGTAATGTTTGAATTATTGTTTCACCAACACTATAGCAGGGTTTTGTTCAGTATTATCCTAATTAAGAATGTGATATACGTAAGTTCTATCTCAGTTTTATTGTATTTACATACGTAAACTTTATTAAAATAAAAAAATACTTATAACAAATTGTGTTTTTGTGTTATTTGACTTAACCTAAAAGACGTCTGTTAATTCGTTCACTACTTTCGGGCAGCTTTTACGAGCAATGGTCATATATGGGGCCTCGGAATCTAATTCTAATACAATCTGGGAGGTTAATTTATTCCAGATATGTATGGCGTAGCTATTTTTCGTTAGGTCTTCCACCTCTCTTTTGAATCTCTCTTCGAAATACATCTGCCAATTCCTCCACCATATCGGGTAAAAATACCTTTCGGGATAAATTTTCACCGCTAAGCATTCCTTGTAGGACATTTTTCTCACATCATCCGTGTTGCACAGTTTTTTCACTAGTCTAAAAGTGTTCACAGTTTAGATTAATTATCTTTATTTTAAACCCCAGATGAGTCATTGGAGTCTCAGTGATCACAGGTCAAGAAAACATATTTTATATGAAATTCATTTGGCACACAATACAAAATTATTTTAATTTAAACTTAATTAATTTAAAATTTAATTTGTACGCTAACCATTGCTTTGTCGGGAAAATCGTCACTACTGCTTCCAGTCTTCATTTGTCCAACTACGATGTGCTCGTGCCCACTGAAGATGGTTCTGACGATTTTCACGACGAAGCAATGGTTTTGCTACGGCAACGCGTCCATGCAGATTTTCCGCTTGGAGACGTCGTTTCCCTGTGCTTCCGAAAATTGGTCTTTCATGATCGCGGTTGACTTCGGAGGTGATTTTAGGTGCGGTCAATTTTCTGTTTTGCTCAAAAATGAATTTTAATCGTTCTTCATCCGCTTGGGAAATTATTCGTGATAGTCCCGGCCGAACACGTCATCCAAATTCCATGTTTCTTCATATTGGTGAAGAGTGTCACTTATCGTTGACTCACTTATTGTTGACTTATTTCTTGCATTTTCACGAACTGACAATCGTTCCTGATGAAAAGCGATAATTACAGAACGCTGTTCCTTGCTTGTTGGCTTTCCGCGTCGCATGATGTCTTCCGCGTGACAGAGTTATCTTGTGCAAACTACAGATTGCAGGCACATACTCGTTTGAATACGAATGAATACGACAATTCCCAACAAGCAGTTACAAAACAGCATAAATGTTGCATAATAATTAAATACAAACATTATTTTAAATTAGCACATTTAATGATGTCGTATGTTACTAGAAATCAACGTTAAGAACGTGTTCGCTATTTGGTAGAAATAGAGGTGCCTATTGCTATGTTATCAGTGCTTTTATCATTATATCGCAAAACCTAGTTAAAATAGGTGATTTACATTAATATAAATTTAAGAGAAGTTATTAACACTGTACTCTAATGACTCACCATGTATACGAGATTTAAACCTATAGAGAAAAACTCTTACTTAGTGATTAACTCCGGTCCATTTCCAGTCCATACCATCGAAGTATAATTCTTATTAAAATCCTGAAGAATCTCAGAGAGGTAATGATGACCGACTCCCTTTTCGCTAAACCCTAGCACCCCGTTAGCAACCAAGTGCTCATTTTCGATCCCGACAAAATTCTCCGTTAAATTATCGAAAGATTTCAGCACGACAGCATCGTTATCCAAATAAATCCCACCGTACCTCCACAGAGTCACCAATCTCAGCATATCGCTATAATGATGAATTTTAAACGGAGACAACTCTATAGTTTTCTTCTGGTAAAGTTCTTGCACCGGCGTACCTTCCACAAACTTCTCCACGTCCATATGAAGAATGTTCACGTTATCGTAGGTAAGCAAAGCCCTTATGTACCTATCGGAAGGCGTGTTATCATCTTGTATGACACCCGGCGAAGTATAGAGGATATAGACGGAGCGATTTGGATGTACTTTAGCGGCTGCTTCGACCGAACAAGCAACTCTTGGGTTCATCACGATTTTGGCGGCGACGTCAGAGTTGCAAGTCGTATCCAGGAAGAAAATTGATGTTCCCAGTGGGACATCGACATCCAAGATGCTTGCGAGCGTTGGTTCGTCTTGTACATTGAAACAATTGACTGGCGGCCTAGTTCTGATGATGTAGAGTAGAACGCATAGGGAGACCACGCATATGTACAAGAGTATTCGACGGATCTGTTTACTTTTCTGTCTTAGGAACATTGTGTGAGAGGTGCCTATCGTTGCATTGCTGCACTGAATCATGGACGTAATGGTTAACTGATAAATGTACGATTAAAGTTCGCCCACGATATTGTAATTATCAAGCGGTGCCGGTGTATGGTTTGAGCTCGTATAATAATAAGTCTTATCATTCATTTCTGGAAGATTCATCAACGGAAAAGAAATTCGTTTCAGGTTTATAAATATCTTTCTACTATCAAAAGTATCAATAAAACGGTTTGATGTAGCCCAGCCAAGGAATTTTTTAAACTAAACTATAACGTTAACGAATAAACTATACAGGGTGTTTGTGAAGCGAATGATGAAGATTTTAAAAATTTGGAATCAGGAATGAATCAGGCTGATTCAACAGGATGATTCGTTAAGGTCGCATAGATCCCGCTGTCTTAAGGCTCCGTTTTAAAAACATCGCAACTTCCAAACGAAATATTTCGTTGCGATGTTTTTTTTTGCTGGGAGTGGTCTGCCTGGCCCCCACCAACGTCAACCAGGCCACAGTTTTATGATAAGGGGAAGTTGGGGGGTTTGGAGGAAGCAGGCAAAGGCGGAGCATAGTCGACGCGAATACATTCGAAGGGGAAGTACTCAGCCAGTTTGTCGCCGCGCGTCGGCGCTTTCGCTTTCGCTCATGTTACAATGTATTAGTGTTCTCACTCATCACGGACGCATATGCATCCCGGACTGCATACAGCTGGCTGGCGGCCACCAGGCGGTAAAAGAAAATATATTGATTTAATTTAGAGAGAGCGCGCTTGCTATTATAATATTTAATCTTTTTAACAGGACATACATACAGTATAGTAAATTGACAAAAATGTATTACCTAACTCATGATAACTCATCGGTGAATTATGGACTTCAATTTAGAAAGGAATTAATTAAAATCGAGCAATGAGGACCCAATACATCTACTTATAAACATGCTGGATATCGAACGAACGCACGGCAGTGACACACGAAGACAAAAATAAAAAAAAAATAATCTGATGCGTTCAGGCACATTACTTTATCATACCATATATAAAATTAATAGTTTAGCTGCATGAGATTCTATTTGATCGAGATCGGCCATGTCTGCATCTTATAATAAAGCTACTGGAACTAGACGGATATTTTGATTATATTGACAGTAGGTATTGTCAAAACATCAGCGTTTGACACTACCTACTGTCATTAGAATCACAATATCTGACAAATCCTGGCTAACTAGTTTTAATGCAGCGATCTCGATAAAATAGAATTTGCTCATGCAGCTAAACTATTTATTTTACCAAAAAATGCCATAGTCATAAATTGTTCAGAATTTCCTGTACTTTAATTTATTATTTAACTATTTCGACAAATTACCAGAAATGGCGGCTTATTTGCAAAATCTTTCAAAAATGCTATAAGACTAAACCTCCAGTTCCTTTGGATCCTTTTCAACAGAAAGCTTTTCAGCTCTAAGTTTGGTTATGAAACTTCTAAATATGAAGTTTCGTCCCGATACCTTAGTAGTTTCTCCGGAATCGCCGCCACAAAAAAAACACACACACATACACAGAATTTTTTTTTTACCTGGGTCAAAAATGTTCAAGGGATCCAAAAAGACATTTCCGCTAAAACCTCAAAAATTTTGTTTGGCACGATTACAATACTTTACATACTACGTATGATAAAGTAAAATCATAATATACATAGTGCAAAGTTCCCTAAACCATTTATATAAATCCCAAATATTTTGTCACCTACAAGTTCGCTATAAATTATAACGTTTTGGGCGTCATGAATGCAAGATTCATGAATGAAAACAAATTCAGGCATTAGCTATATCCAATTCTCGCTGTAACACTGCCCAATACAGTCGCTGAACTAATATCCATTAGAGCCGACCCAAGTTCGTCACTGCTAATTGTCTCTTCCTGTCCACAAAACCGACATTTTAAATAAAATGTTCATTTGAGTCCTGTTCTGGTCTCTTTGTCTCATTTGTAATTAAATAATTACAATATTGTTCTTTTAGATTATCTATACATATATTTTAACTTAGGTGGTACGTAGTCGTCTTTTACTAATTCGTCTAGAGGGCAGATGCGGATGTTTAGGTATTTTGCCACGACTTCTACCCATTATTAAACAAATGTACCTAACACCTAGCGGGTATAACTACACTAAGTATAATATCATACAGTATATGACTTTTATCGTGTGTTAAATTTGTAAACCGTGCGTATAAATGTGAAATGCGAGAACTCGGTTCTCCTGATTCAATATACGGTCGTAACTTGTGAACAGTCTAATCTAAAAATAGCAGTAGGCGTGGCGTAGTTATAGGCGGTGTTTAAAACTGCTAACGTCTGCTGTCTACACCGGGCCCGTAATATAGGCAAATTGCATACATTTCTGGCAATTACGCTTTGTTATCGCAATTATAATGTTTAGATTAAAATTGTACTTAAATAAAAAATCTATTTTTGTATCATGAGTTGGGCTAAATGTTTTATATTTGAAAAAAACCAAAGACGTAGAAGTAAAATTGATTTTTATCTTTAAAAAAATTTTTTTTTCATCCAGCCCAACTCGTTATTTATCTAGGAAGTTACATAAAAAATTTCATAAACTTTGAACAATAAATAACGCTTTTATTTGCAAACGCGTTTTAGGAGAGGTAGAACTGGGTCTTAAGAGAAAGAAATATTTCCATTTATACCGTGTTGGAATTATACGGTAGTTGATAATTTAGTACCTCAAATTGTAGGTAATTAAAGGTTCTCGTAGTCGTCAGACCCTCAGAGTTTTGCCCCCTCGACATAAAGCCCTAAATCGCGATAATGTCCGTTCGAATAGGACACGTATTTCAATCAGTTCCTGCAGTAAAATGTCTATAACTTTTGCAAAAATTCTTGCATAAATTTCTATCATACCTCAAATTATAGGTAATTAAAAGTTCTAGTAGCCGTCAGACCCTCAGAGTTTTGCCCCCTCGACATAAAGCCCTAAATCGCGATAACGTCAGTGCGAATAGGAAACGTCTTTCAATCAGTTCCTGCAGCAAAATGTCTATAACTTTGGCAAAAATTCTTGCATAAATTTCTATCATACCTCAAATTGTAGGAAAATAAAAGTTCTAGTAGCCGTCAGACCCTCGGAGTTTTGCCCCCTCGACATAAAGCCCTAAATCGCGATAATGTCCGTTCGAATAGGAAACGTCTTTCAATTAGTTCCTGCAGCAAAACGTCCATAACTTTTGCAAACATTCTTGCATAAATTTCTATCATACCTCAAATTGTAGGTAATTAAAAGTTCTAGTAGTCGTCAGACCCTCAGAGTTTTGCCCCCTCGACATAAAGCCCTAAATCGCGATAATGTCCGTTCGAATAGGAAACGTATTTCATTCAGTTCCTGCAGCAAAATGTCTATAACTTTTGCAAAAATTATTGCATAAATTTCTATCATACCTCAAATTGTAGGTAATTAAAAGTTCTAGTAGCCGTCAGACCCTCAGAGTTTTGCCCCCTCGACATAAAGCCCTAAATCGCGATAATGTCCGTTCGATTAGGAAACGTATTTCAATCAGTTCCTGCAGCAAAATGTCTATAACTTTTGCAAAAATTCTTGCATAAATTTCTATTATACCTCAAATTGTAGGTAATTAAAAGTTCTAGTAGCCGTCAGACCCTCAGAGTTTTGCCCCGTCGACATAAAGCCCTAAATCGCGATAATGTCCGTTCGAATAGGAAACGTATTTCAATCAGTTCCTGCAGCAAAATATCTATAACTTTTGCAAAAATTCTTGCATAAATTTCTAACATACCTCAAATTGTAGGTAATTAAAAGTTCTAGTAGCCGTCAGACCCTCAGAGTTTTGCCCCCTCGACATAAAGCCCTAAATCGCGATAATGTCCGTTCGATTAGGAAACGTATTTCAATCAGTTCCTGCAGCAAAATGTCTATAACTTTTGCAAAAATTCTTGCATAAATTTCTATTATACCTCAAATTGTAGGTAATTAAAAGTTCTAGTAGCCGTCAGACCCTCAGAGTTTTGCCCCCTCGACATAAAGCCCTAAATCGCGATAACGTCAGTGCAAATAGGAAACGTCTTTCAATCAGTTCCTGCAGCAAAATGTCTATAACTTTTGCAAAAATTCTTGCATAAATTTCTATCATACCTCAAATTGTAGGAAATTAAAAGTTCTAGTAGCCGTCAGACCCTCGGAGTTTTGCCCCCTCGACATAAAGCCCTAAATCGCGATAATGTCCGTTCGAATAGGAAACGTCTTTCAATCAGTTCCTGCAGCAAAATGTCTATAACTTTTGCAAAAATTCTTGCATAAATTTCTATCATACCTCAAATTGTAGGAAATTAAAAGTTCTAGTAGCCGTCAGACCCTCGGAGTTTTGCCCCCTCGACATAAAGCCCTAAATCGCGATAATGTCCGTTCGAATAGGAAACGTCTTTCAATCAGTTCCTGCAGCAAAACGTCCATAACTTTTGCAAACATTCTTGCATAAATTTCTATCATACCTCAAATTGTAGGTAATTAAAAGTTCTAGTAGTCGTCAGACCCTCAGAGTTTTGCCCCCTCGACATAAAGCCCTAAATCGCGATAATGTCCGTTCGAATAGGAAACGTATTTCATTCAGTTCCTGCAGCAAAATGTCTATAACTTTTGCAAAAATTATTGCATAAATTTCTATCATACCTCAAATTGTAGGTAATTAAAAGTTCTAGTAGCCGTCAGACCCTCAGAGTTTTGCCCCCTCGACATAAAGCCCTAAATCGCGATAATGTCCGTTCGATTAGGAAACGTATTTCAATCAGTTCCTGCAGCAAAATGTCTATAACTTTTGCAAAAATTCTTGCATAAATTTCTATTATACCTCAAATTGTAGGTAATTAAAAGTTCTAGTAGCCGTCAGACCCTCAGAGTTTTGCCCCCTCGACATAAAGCCCTAAATCGCGATAATGTCCGTTCGAATAGGAAACGAATTTCATACAGTTCTTGCAGCAAAATGTCCATAACTTTTGCAAAAATTCTTGCATAAATTTCTACCATACGTCAAATTGTAGGTAATTAAAAGTTCTAGTAGCCGTCAGACCCTCAGAGTTTTGCCCCCTCGACATAAAGCCTTAAATCGCGATAATGTCCGTTCGAATAGGAAACGTATTTCAATCAGTTCCTGCAGCAAAATGTCTAACTTTTGCAAAAATTCTTGCATAAATTTCTATTATACCTCAAATTGTAGGTAATTAAAAGTTCTAGTAGCCGTCAGACCCTCAGAGTTTTGCCCCCTCGACATAAAGCCCTAAATCGCGATAATGTCCGTTCGAATAGGAAACGAATTTCATACAGTTCTTGCAGCAAAATGTCCATAACTTTTGCAAAAATTCTTTCATAAATTTCTAACATACCTCAAATTGTAGGTAATTAAAAGTTCTAGTAGCCGTCAGACCCTCAGAGTTTTGTCCCCTCGACATAAAGCCCTAAATCGCGATAATGTCCGTTCGATTAGGAAACGTATTTCAATCAGTTCCTGCAGCAAAATGTCTAACTTTTGCAAAAATTCTTGCATAAATTTCTATCATACCTCAAATTGTAGGAAATTAGAAGTTCTAGTAGCCGTCAGACCCTCAGAGTTTTGCCCCCTCGACATAAAGCCCTAAATCGCGATAATGTCCGTTCGAATAGGAAACGTATTTCATACAGTTCTTGCAGCAAAATGTTTATAACCTTTGCAAAAATTCTTGCATAAATTTCTATATTTTTTAAAATTTTGCCTTCTTGTAATTATAACATGGTCAATATATTACATGACATAAGAGGTATTATAATATTACTTTGACAAAGTATGACGTTAAAGATTTTCATTTGTTACAATTAAATATATTACATTATTTGCACTTAACAATGTCAAAGAAATTTGTTGTAGACATATGCAGATATATTTACTTGTTTAGTGGGTTTCAAAATTTAGCAAATAATATAATTTATACTAATATTATATTAATTTCTTAATAATATAATTTATACTAATATAATATTAATTTCTAGCAACTAACATGCATTTTTTAACGTGGTTTGAACATACTGCGTACAAGAAATCGAATAGATTTACCGATTAATAACATTAAACTAACTACCAACTAACTGGAAAACCAAAATAATTTTCAAATACAGGAAAGCCAATTAAGTATTAAGTATTGTCTTCCAAATGTAATTTGCAAATATAAGAATCATATTATTGATAATATATTTATAATATAATATATATACCTATATATTAAATATATTATTGGTTTCTATTTGTACAAATATTGAAACTGGAGGCGTTTTGAGTTTTCTAGTTGTTGATATAGTACTTTCACAATCGACATATCAAATAAAAAACCCTTATTAAATGCGGATTCAGGCCGCGCCGTCTAGTTTTGGATACCTGAACTGTCGCTATTGTAAACATTTTTGCCAACTCTCCAGAATGCACCAGAATGCAATTCTAGAGAAGTACGGAAAAAAATAACCTGTGCTCTTATAGTTAACATTTAGGGTACTGTTATAACGTATTACAGCAGACAATAATCAGATGCCACTGCCATCGGAAAGCTTTTCTATATTTGAAGTCCACAATTTTTTAGCACTATATTTGATAATCCGAACAATTTGATAATCGGAATCACCTTCGGTGCTAATTAGTTCGGATTATTGACGCTCTACTGTACCTAGTTTTAAGAATTCAGATTTAAATTGATGGTTACTCTTTTAGATTAGTTTCAATATGTTATGCTTATGATTATTAAAAGAAAAAATCTATTGCTAGTTATTCGCGCGACATCTATTTCAACTGTAGGGAACTAACTGCATTTGAACTGTTGTGACAAGATGGTAATTATAATCAAATAGGAAAATATCGATCTATATTTGCGTTGTGATGACATTATACCGTGCGTTAAAAACACAAAATCAATAAGCGATATACGAGTGATGCAGTCCGTGACGTAAGGAACATTTATACATACGGTAGTAGGTGGTAGGTAAAAAAGACGATAAAATGCATTAAATTCTAGAATAAGAGTTCAATGATTCAGAAACAAAATGTATTTACAAACAATTATTAATTAAAAAGATTAATCTCACATTAATCAACTTGAAATTCAATGAATATCAAGTAAGCGTTGTCGATCATACAGGGATCACGACCATGGATGGCTATTAACACACAAATATGTGAACAAAAAACACTCCACCACCTTAAAGGGATAGAGATTTTTCAGAGTGTATGCAAAATAACACAAGACGAAAATGCTGCAGAACAGTTAATGGCATAGTCCTTAATTTTACGTCACCATTTAATACTAAAAAAAATTTTGCCCCCCCCCCCCTGGAACATTTTCAAACGGCGCCCATGGGCACAGCTGATGTAGCATAACATAGTGGTTGCGATTTATAAAAATAAAACGTATTAATAACATAGATAACACAGGTACGCTTTTTTTTATAAATACCAAATATAACACCAAATTCTTCTACAATCCAAATCGCGTACGATTCGCAAATCTCTATAAATGAGGATAATACGAAGTTTCGCGGATTAGTTGTCAATAATAGTTCGCCATGAAGCGTATGTGGATACTTCTTTTCTATTGTACCGTATTACTAACCAGGAGTGAGTTAAAGAATACAAGTAAATCGAAAAGGGATTATTTAAAGAATTTCCTGGACATTGAAGTGATAAGTAGTGAAGCAATATTCTTCCTGGATACAACTTTCGTATCCGAGCAAGCAGCTAAAATCGTAGTTTCGTATAGAACGGCTTGCGCATTAGAATCGGCAGCTAGAATCCACAAGAATCGAACAATATACCTTCTATATACAATGCCAGGTTATATGGCCTACGACAGAACCGTTTCTGATGAATATCTGATAGCCCTAAGGCATTTCAGCAACGTCGACATCTGTTACGCTAATCTAACCGAACTAACAATTAATACACCCGTTGAAGGCTTCGTTCATAACAAATCGATTGCATTATCGAAGCATAAGAACAACCATTATAATGTTCTACTAAAGCTGGTTACCTTATTAAAATTCGGCGGGGTATACTTGGAAAACGATATGATCGTCATGAAATCTTTCGACGAGCTCGAGCATAATTTTGTGGCGGCTGATGGGAATAATATTGTCGATGGTGTGTTCAGTTTTCGTGACGACGAGTACCGAGATCAGTTGGAATGGTTACTGAAAGAATTCGCAAAAAATGCCCGATATAATCTTAACCAGTTATTAACAAGGTGATGTATTTATAAGGTAAGATGTGTTCATACAGAACAATAAGAAAACATGTTTTTTTTTTGTTTCAGAGTTGTGAAAAAACTCTGCCAGGTTGACGCAGTAAGCGGAGCGCTGAATAGAAAATGTAACGGATTGAAAATATACCCAGCCGAGTTTTTCTATCCGGTATCGTCGGTCAATTGGCAACTGATTTTTGACGAGACGAAGAATCAGAAGTTCAAAAATTTGCTCAAGTATTCGCACGCTTTGCATCTCTGGAATGCCCCGCCGAAGAAGAATACAACTAGTGTGCCTAACGCGCCTTTAAGGAACATAGCAAGAAAGTATTGCCCGTCAGTGTACAAAAAATGGCATTCAGCTTTGTCCCTTAAAATAGAAAAATAACGAATTTATTTTTATAAAATTGCACTTTTGTATTTTATCAATTTTATCAAATTGAATTTTGCTCGATGTTTGACGTCGGCAACGTATTTTATATATGGCAACACACTATCTTGATAGATGGATTTTGGAGTAATAGATTTTACTCAATTGTCTTAATATGGTAGTAATAGTAGTATGCAAAATTTTGGCATTACTTAAGAAAATTTGTGAATAAAAGCGATTAATAATTAGGGAAATAATGGTAACTCTGGGAGTATGGGTTTTGTGAATGAAAAGTGTAAAGGTGCTCTTGATACATTATTTTGCGCTGTTTATAAATTTGAAATCTAGAAGTTAAACCAGATAATATGATAACCAGAAAAAATATGATATGGCCAGGCACATGACCGTAATTTACGGTTTATATTATGGTAATTTATCGTCAATTTAAATTATCGTTGGCAATTTGCCAGTAATTTACCGAAAATTTTAATTTCAGTTGTTAATTTACCGGAATTTATAAATTCATTCCAAAAACCTTCAATCAGTACTGCGTGAATGTACCCCACTACTCCTAAGCAGTCGACAAGTGCACTGTTGTTTGTGCTTTGCCTGGGAGGTACTTAGGGATGTACGAGCGTAATTTATCGGGTAAATTACTAAGTAAAGTACCATAATTAATGGTAATTTCCGGATTTTTATTACTTAATTCAGCGGGCCCAATAAGGAACAGTTTAAATCAGAAGCCATCTACCTACTATCAAATTCATGATTTAAAGAAATGTTCTGGTGATCCGGAGAAAATCTGATCGTTGTTTGTGAAACCGGGCGTTGTCGTTTTGTGAGTCGGTCCTAAATTACAGTATTTTATACTATAACTATGCTGTTAGACTGTCTATTTTATAAAGTGCTGGTATAGAAAGTATTTTTTTTGTAGTCCCTGCTTTCATTTTAGTAATGAATTACTACTATTAAATCAGGAAAGGCATCAGCGGTTGGTGGTTATCTACAATATAATGACTTATAAGGCTGTACCCAAATTCTTTTTTTACATAACTTACTGTCATCGGTAACTTATCATTTTAAATTACCCGGTAATTTAAGAAAATATTATAATTTACTAATTGCAATTTTAATTACCTGGTCATTTAAATTTGAAAGTAATAATTTTAATTTCAGCAGTAATTTACCGAAAAAAATAATTACGGAAATTTAACATCCTTAGTCAGATTGCTAGTTATCTACAAAATAATGACTTTTATTTGCCAAACATTTTTATCAATATAAATAGCATTCATAACATAGTGATCGGTATTAACGCCGGTTTAATTTAACGTTTTGAATTTTTAATTACCCGTTAAATTAAACCAGCATAATTTACCATTTTTAATTTTTAATTACTCGGTAATTTAAGGGGGGATTCCGGTTCTGATGAAAAAATTTTTTTTCTGTATGTACGTTATTTTATTATTTAAGGTCTTAAGAATGTGTGTACAAAGCTTTAAGGCAAAATTAGCCAAGTTATAAACAATTAGCCGACGGCGTGCAGGTGCCAAAAATATGCAGCGCGCGGATCGGTCGGATCGCACGCTCAACAATTTTTCCGCTAGAGTTTTTCAAGACAAAAAATCTTGTACTGTGTGGTTTATTATTCTGTGATATTCTCTCGTGAACAGTCATGGATAAGAAACACTCAAGAGGAACTCCTGCCGATAAATTGTCGACAGCGGAAGACGAGAAAATTAAAGTGCTGGATTTTGGAGACGGGATGTGGAAGAAGTGAGGTCACACTTCCGTTGTATGGGATCACTATACCTATGGCGAAATATACTAACAAAGTGGTTGAGCATATATATGTACTGCCCTGTGGGATCACAGAGTTGGGCAAATGCAAAAAAAAACTGAAGCCGAGAAAACTCTGGATGAATTCAATACTTAACATTTGTTATGCCGAAAAGGCCATCTAGCCGATTTATAACGACTTGACGTCGAGAGAGTTGCTAGAACAGTGTTTGGGTGGTGACACTCAAAACAACAACTAAAGCTTCAATTCTACTGTCTAGCGCCTCGTACAGAAACATCTTCACCGTTGCTCACAACCTATCAAAATTGCGGCTTATGCGGCAGCAGGCATTTATAATAAAGGCTTTTTGGTCATCCCTTAAACTTGACAACAATAGGAATCGTTATTGGCACGGAACCGAAGATATTTGCAAATGTACTGCGTTTGTTGAGGTCGTCGAGACGTGCACTCGAGGCTGCAAAATACGCTCAGACAAGGCGTAGAAATGAGCAAATGTGTCAAAATAAATTCTACGAAGTGGAGGAAGGAATAAAGTATGGCCCTGGTATAGCATATTAGCAGTAAAATACTGATAGTACTCGATATCGCGTTATAAACTGTACTTAAATGTTTGAACGAATTTTTCTCGTAATAGTTTTTTCGCGAACCGTTGGCATGATACTTCGAAAACTATTTGACCGATTGACTTCAAATTTTAACTGGATGTTCTATAAACATCCCTTTATCGTTTGATAAACCAGAAACGCAATAAGTTATGTACTTTTCTTTTTATAGAGAAAACATTGTATATTTTTTGGAGAAAAATCGATATTTTGAGTTTAACAAGCCACCATTTCCTCAAATATAAATATTCTTATTTTCTGGTTTATCAAACGATAACCACTTATGTATAAAGTAGGTCGCTAGTCGACATTATCATTTCAGATCACCTGGAGTGGCCCAATCATGACAACCAGCGGTTCTTCGCGCAGTGTCATGGTCGCGGGTGGCTAGTGAGCATGATTCATCATATTTCTGTATTATTTTTTTTCTGTAACTACTTCAAAAACTAATAAATATTTGTGCCAAATTTGGATACGATTTATTGCATAGTCTCGCCAATATAAAAATTCTAAAAAAGGCGTTAATTTTAGAGGAAGAAACCGGAATCCCCCCCTTAACCCGACGTAATTTACCATTTTTAATTGTTATTTACGTGGTAATTTAACATTTGAAATTAATGATTTCAATTTCAACGGTAATTTACGAAAAAAATGAATTATCGTAATTTAATATCCCTGGTACCACCGGATAAAGCTTCTTACTCAAAATAACATTTACTTGCTAAAAATGCGAGAGAAAATATTTCGACATTATGTTTAAAGAAAGTTTATGCAAAACTTCTCAAAATGGTGACGTGATGAAAAACTTTTAATAACGTTTTTACAACTTCTATGAACACCCAAATAAGACACTCTCATCAGCATACAGGAAATTTGTTCGTTGTTGTACAGTATTGTTAGCCAGGCAGTGCAATAATTTTAATCAATTCTTTATCAAAAAGTAGTTAGTACACATTCACAATTTATTATGCACTCTTCCTTCCCAGGTTATCACTGGCATATCCTGCTGATTGTCGACTCATTAAATTATTATATAAACCCAGGCCACTATAAAATTACTCATATAGTTTATAAAATTGTTCAACGATGTCAAACATTAAAAGTATTATCTTATTAATTATAAATGTCACGTTGGTGATTGCAACTCTAAACAAAACATCCAGACACGTCTTGAAAAATATCTTAGACTTAAATGTAGAAGAGAGCACATCAATATTCTTTTTAGATACAACGCGCGTGTCGCATATATTTACTCGTCTTAAAATACAACACAGAACGGCCTGTTGTATAGAATCCGCAGCTACAATACATTCAAATCGCACGGTATATTTATTATACACAACTCCGGGATACATCGATTTACAGGACGATACAGAAAAACATTTTCAAATCTTGTTAAGTCATGACAATATACGAATAGCGTACGTAAACATAACACAATTAGCTGAAAATACACCCGTTGAACAGTTACTACGAGATAACTTGATCGAAAGATCCGACTATAAGATTAACCACTATAGCGATTTATTGAGAATTCTCGTATTGTGGAAATTTGGCGGTATATATTTGGATACTGACGTCTTGGTGTTGAAGTCTTTAGATGGATTAGTGAGGAATTTTGTTGCGTTGGAAGATGATAGGATGGTGGCCAATTGTGTGCTTGGATTTCGTGGTAAAATTTTCAGGGAAAGATACGTCCGTGGCGTATTACTGAAAGAGTTTAAGAATCACTACGACCCAATGTCTTGGGGCGGAAATGGACCGAAGTTAATAAGCAGGTTTGTTGGTTGTTTTTGTGATGGGTAATTCCTAAGGTTACCAGACATCCCGCTTTTTCACATTTTGTCCCGCGGAGTTTTAAAAATGTCCCGCTTTTTAAAACAAAATATCATTTTACAGAATTTTTAGAGAATTACTACGAAAAATGAACTATATGCTATTTCGTTCAAACACTCTTTTTCAAATCGTGCGTTAAAACAGGGCTGTGGAGTCGGAGTCGTGGAGTCGGAGTTCAGACAAATTTGCGAGGAGTCGGAGTCGGTAGAAATGTACCGACTCCGACTCCGGGTCCATGTTTAAATAATGTAGAAAAAGACATGCGAGATGGCCGTTGCCTCAATAGATAGTAAACGATTAACTAAACATATTATTAGGTATTTTACAAAGTAAATATAATTTAACTACAAAACACACAGGTCAGTGATGAGTGATGATTAGCAAAATGATTATTGTGAGTCGCTTGCCGCGTCGCATATATAGTTTATGCGGACTTCAATGCATACTTATAGACGAATTAGAACTTGCCAAAGTGAAGCGTCAATATGTGGTTTTCCTTATTCATCAAAATTACGAGAATTTGCTCCTATTCGTTCGGCCACAAAGAACAGCTGAACAATTCATTAAATATTACAAAAAGTATTTTAATGATATTCTCTTGCAATTTTAAAAAGTAAAAATAGTTTCCTACAGCTTTTATACCAGAAGAAACAACGTGATGGTATCACAGTCGTATTATCAACTCTAAACATTTTTTTTTATTTTTATTTGTCCCAATATCTGAATGTTTGTAAAAGATAATGGTTTACTAGTAAAACTTTGCGATTTTAGCTTTAATGTTTGATAACTTTAAACGTTTAACCGAAATTGATTCTTTTTTTCCTCACATGAACAAATTTATCAAAAGTATCACCCTGGATTATACAATATTATGGTATAATCACATCCCTTTGTATTTAACAAAATATGTAGATATTTTAAATTGTTACTGATTCTGTAGAGTGTAGGTTACGGATTTTAAGATTATTGGTGGCTATGTCGTAGTCTTCTTGCGATTAACTAAAAACACCGATATTCCCAGATTTCGTCACCTACACTTGACAGAATTGAGCCAGATATATTTTTTATTATTAGCAAAGGTACAAACTTCACTCTAACGTAATTTTTAATGCATAAACTTAAACATGCATAATATATGTATAATAGCCGATTGAAAATTATAACTGCATTTCCGATTTAAACTCTACCTTAAGTTGAATGTCGGAATATCCATGTATGCAAGTCATACTCGTTGCAGCCAGAATTGTGACGTCATTGAAATGAATTTATTTTGTACTATACAGTGGTTTTGTTGTACTATACTTTTGTTATTATTAAAAATAGAACATCGGTTCAACTGATAAACTAGTTCAGAATTATGTGCTCTCTAATGAGAAAACAGTTGAAGTTCTAATGATTTCAGAGATATTTTGAAAATATAAAAAAGCGTCCTTTTTAAATATGGCCATAATTTTTTGGTCTGATCAACAGGTCTTTTTGATTTTATTTACAAGTAGATTATGTCAGATTTAATTTTTTTTGCCATTAAATTCGCTGGAAACAAATAAAATTTTGCCGGAATCGCAGTTGGAGTCGGAGTCGGACTACCAAAATTATCTGGAGTCGGAGTCGGAGTCGACAGATTTTTTACCGACTCCACAGCCCTGCGTTAAAAGGCAGTAAACTTTTGTTAATTATGAAACAACATTTTGGGGTCGAAAACCGTTGTTTCACAATTCTATTTTTTTACAAAGAAAAATATGATTTACTCATTTTAGGTAACTTACATACCATACTAAATATAAATTAATATTCATTTTTGTTAACAACTAGACTCTAAGCTAAATGACTACAAAGTAGTTCCTTCTGTCATTTACGAATTGCACCATTTTAACAATTTTATTATAACCATTTTTATTATTTTCAAAGTTTTATTGGATGCTGACCCTGTCATTTAGTCGCAAAGCAAGAATATACAGAAACTTAATAGAAAACACAGAATCTTAGCAATACATTAAATTACAGGTAACAAGGTATATACAATATTCTATTCTGTCTAATGGTGGATATTGAATATTTTTGTACGTTTTTGAAAAATCGTAACTGTAATCTGTAAAAAGAATTTATGGATTTTTGCATTGTTTTACGAAAATCACAAATTGATTTAGAAACCCAACCTATCTTTTGCTGTACGTGTATAAAATTTCGCTAACACATAGCAACATTTTATATGTCCACTGACCGGCTTAAACGGTAAAAAAAGTTTAAAAAACTTTGATATGATATTCAATAACTTTTGTAGACGTAAACCGTTTTTCATTATTTTCTCGAGACGTAAAGAAATTTATCAGATTTATCATTATTGATTGAGCCAAATTTGAGCTTGAAACTAATTGACACAGATCATGATATTTAAAAAAATTGGTTTAGCAATTTTTTTATTTTACGTTTGTATACCAAATGAAATTTTGTTAGGTATATAATTTTTATTGTTATTGGTTTCGATGAGAATAAGTTTTTACCAATTGAACTTTTGTTATAAATATTCTTATTTTATTACAAAATAAATAAGTAGGATTATTTCTTTCCCTGTATTAATATGCATTTTTGTATAAAGGGTCGGTGGTACGAAGAAATTTGGATAATTTTTAGGTGGTACACGGAACCCAAAAGGTTGAGAACCCTTGACCTAGAGTATTAAATGAAGTAAAGAAATATGTTTTGATCCAATAGAATAAATTCAAAAGAATATATTTCTTATAAATAAGAAACGTTTTCGATCTGTGTATAAAAACGTAATCGTGTATCTACTTCTAAATTACAGGTTTGTTCGTAATCTATATGATACGGACGATCTTCCGAATGCAGTTGATAGATTATTTCACGGTCTCAGGATTTATTCACCGGAGCATTTCTGTCCGATCAACTACCCCAGCTGGTACCATTACTTTGATTGGCGTACTAAGGAGAGCGTTCTTAAGAAAACGAAGAATAGTTATGCCTTACACTTCTGGAATAATCTGAGCCACGCCAAAATAGTGCAAGCAACATGGGATGTGCCTTACGTATGGTATACTCAAAAATATTGCCCTCAGATAATGACATTAGCGTCCAGATGGTTTTAGGTTTTATTTTCGACTAATAAATATGAATATAACTTACCGTTGTTCTTGTTTTTATTTTAAATTTAATTTTAGTGTTAAGGGTTCAGTTTTTAAAACGTGGTGGATGCAGTCGTAAGAAATATCAAGAGGAATTTGTAATATACAGGGTCCTGCAACTCAGCTCCCGTCTTCTGTAGCTCAGTTACTAATAAATCTAACAGTTTCACATTTTGCAGGCTTACCCTGCACTTCAAGGTACATTTCAATCAACATTTGGCGAATAACTTTTAAAATATTGGGAACTGTGATGGGGTTGTATTTAGAAACAATGTTTCTTTTTTTATTCTGCATCGTTTCACATAAAAAAATGTATGGGTTCCAATTTAAAATAAGAACAATAACACGGTTTGAAGTTTGACAAGTTTGACACTAGATTTAGGTCACCCTGTATAATTTGGATCAATGACACTTGGTTAACGAGACTACTAAGTCTAACTTAATAAGCACGTCGCAAAATTTTATTAACGAGGGGCAATTTGTGGCTTTTATTGATTTGTAAAGCCAACGATGCAAAATATTTTCTTTTGTTTTTATTCTTGTGCGCTGCAGTCACTCAACCGATTTCAATAAAATTTTGGTGGTATGTAGGCAACCATAAAAGGCTTCCAAATGTGTAAAATATATAGCATGGAATTAAAAAAATATATTACCATGGCGTTGCACATTTTTGGGACACCCTGTATAATCAAAAATAATTTCTTGAAATGTACCTTGAAGTACAGGGTAAGCCTGCAAAATGTCAAACTCGTAGCTTAATTAGTAACTGAGCTACAGAAGACGGGAGCTGAGTTGCAGGATCCTGTATATTACAATAAAAAACCACGTAGTAATATTACATATTTGGTTCGTTTAGTTTTTTGTTTCAGGTTTTAATTGAAACAAAAAAAAATAGGCTTATATACCACATCCTGTATAAATGAAAATATTTATTATTGTGGAAAATGATGGGTCAAACAACTTTCGTATAAAGCATTGTTATCTTTCTCTTAGGGCAACGGAAATTTTGCCCTATGCGACATTAACGAATCACCCTGTATAATCTGCCGGATGACCGACTTTGCTATCCCCTTCATTCTCGGTCATTCCAGATTTGAAATTTTCAGATCCATCATTAGCAACATTGTAAGGAGACACAAGCGGACTGCCGCTTCACACACACCCTGTATGGTATATTCGTTAAGGTTACAGTTCAGTTGAAAGGACCAACAATATTGTTATGAAAGAATAATTTATTTTGTTATAAATTTGTAATAAAATCATATAATTCAATACCTTGTAAAAAGAATTTAGAAATTGTTATATTTTTCTCCGTTACAGAGCCCCGGAGTTCTAACTGTATACAGGCTGGCCTGTATTTTAGTTGGAGACGCGTAATGGTGCGAATGCGCCAAAACGTCTTATACATCGAGTATAATATACTATAACGGGGCGCAACTATGATCACAATAGAGCATGGGGCAACACTACTAACCAGCAACACTACTAACCTATTGTGATAAAAATTTACACGATAACCAGTGAATAAAGCATATAGATATAGAAACAGAACCTAAAAAGTTAACTTAAAAATAGTGCTTAATAATTATAATAGCCAGAATAGAAGTGCTTGGCGGTGACTGATTAGTTTCTTCGAAGAACAAGAACTTACTAAAGAGTTATAGGTTAATAATAGGGTGACATACAGGCGGGATGTAAATTTTAAATAAATCAAAAATTACAGCCACAACCTTGATTTGAACCAGCGACCTTTGCGGTTTTAGCACAATGCTCTCCCATCTGAGCTACTGAGGCCTATTGTGCTAGAAACGCAAAGACCCCTGGTGCAAACCCAGGTTGTGGCTGTAATTTTTGATTTATTTAAAATTTACATCCCGCCTGTGTGCCACCATATTACTAACCTATAATATTAATTTGATAATATGTCGTTAAACATTTTCAGTTACTAAAGAGTTGTTATAACGCTTAATGTTGCTCTGTGTACCTAATTCCGCTAGGTAGCCGTTGAGGCTTATACATTTACATGCACATATAATTGAAACCAAATTATACACACACAACTAGAAGAACTAAGGCGAAGATGGAAGCGTCGCACAAAAAAAGAATACGGTATTGGTACGACCAGAATTCTGTCCAAAACGTTACCGAAAACATTCCTACATGTTACATAAACTAGGAAATCCTCAATACTTTAGATGTCGTATAGCGTGCTACGTGCATGCTGGTATTCAATAAACTATTTATTGCGCATATACAATCCCGCGGCAGTATTTGAACCCGATCATATCTACGATGTAGATCTTCGCATAACTCCTTATTCACGTAAATGTCGTCCTTGTATTGTATCTGATAGGGGGATTTGATGTTTAGTTGATGAGATCGATGCACGATCTCTTACCATCGATCTCTTACCGTGAGTCGCAAAACATCACCGAAAACGTCATGCTTGCGTATTTCGATGAACGGAGCAAACCTAAGAAAGCCCCAACCCTTTGGCAATACTACAGCATGCTACGCGCAAACGTATAGAATATAGATAATTCGCAGTTTGTGCGATTGCAAGCGATTCTAAAAAACTTTGTGGTTATATGTATTTACGATTGACATATGGCATTTGAAATCAATGTGACCAATCTTAGAAAAAGTTACTAAAAACGGTGTTACAATTTCTACTTTGCTTTGTGAATGCAAAGTAGCAAAAAATCTATTCGAGACTGTCGTATCTAAAAAGAATATTGATCTATCGTCTTCTACTTTCATGTCTAAGATATTCTTCATTAGCGTGACAGTTATAATTAATAGGATAATCTTTTATTGTAGGACATCGTTGAACAATATTCTATGAGACTATGAGATTATTTTAGTCCTTTTATATCTAGGTTTTTATAATTTAATGGCATAATAATCGACAGGATGTTCTATTGATAAAGCTATTTTATTATATAAAAAAAAGATGATTAACATAAGTTTGTGTATTTGTTAGGAGTTATGACTTATGACGGTTAGATAACACTGTGCAATAACTTCAAACTTTTTGTTTACTTATCAATATCATGATGGTCATTTTTTATCTATTCGTCTATATGACCACTGATAACATAAAAACTAGTAGGAAAATTATCTTCAGCTTCGGGCCGAAGTTAAAATTCCCCCCACCGTAAAATATTTTGGGTAGAATTTTTCGGCCCGACAAATTAGGGGTTTGCACGACAAATTTCGGTACCTTAACGACAAAATGCATTTGAACGACAAAATATGTGTCTTAACGACAGAAAATGTAAACAAACGACATAATATATGTTTTAATGACAAAAAATGTAAATGAACGACAATATTTGTATTTCAACGATAAAATCAGCATAAATGCCAGCAGTATGGCGAGCAGCGCCTCTAGCCCAGCCGTACAAAACTTATTGCATAACTCATACAGTGTGCTACATACCGTAAAAGTGTGGTTATATGTAGTTTGTTTTTAAATTCGCAGAAGGACGTTGGGAATAATTGAAAATTATTCTATGCATAATAGAACAGTTGTAGGCCATTTCTTGTTTGATTGATGTGATGTATTTAACTAAAATGTTAGTCGGTTGCAAAACATCAACTTTTAGTACTTTTTTACTGTTCAAGTTCGACCGTATAATTAAAACACACTGTATCATTTCTTATTATGTCAATTAGGGTTGTGAAAATTCTTAAAGTAGGCACTAAATATTACACATGTTCTACTAAATCAAAAGAAAAAACAAAACAATAATTCAAATATTTGTTTATTTTTTATAGAATGTACGGATATATATTTATTGTACTTGAATTATTGTTTATTTGTTTCTTTATTTAAAAACAATATTTTAAATTTAATTTGTGTTTTTATAAAAAAATTTCATACCCCCACACTACAGCTGTTAATTAAGTTTTATAAAACCAAAATTATATAATTAAAACTCAAAAATAAAATCAAAATAATCAATACTTTTCGCAAACAGTATAAAAAAGTAATATTACATAATATGTCGTGCTAGAATCCCTAATTTGTCATGCTTAAAACATTCTGTTGTTTATTTTATTTATTTATTTAGTTAACTATTGTCGTGGGGAATACCAAATTTGTCGTGCAAAGTACATATTTTGTCGTGCACAATTTGTCGTTGTGAGTACCTAATTTGTCGGGCCGATATATATTCCCCAAATATTTTTGGTGTGGAATTTGTAAAAAAAAGGAGTGAACCGTATTTGCCCATTTACGAACTTGTCCTTACTTTTTAAGAGATAAGCTTTTTATTACTTTTATAGCTTATATTATTTTTAATTATTACTTTTTGTTTGTCTTTTATTATTGTCTGCAATCGTTTTCGCTGTGTTTAACACGTATTTTCCATTTTTTGTTAATATTTTACTTAGTTGTAACTTTTTAATGAATATTGAAGAACAAAATTTATTTCTTAAAAAAATGCGAGACTTACGATTTTTCCCTGGTTCAATTCAAACCCAAAATAAGGAAAGTGAATGGGCATTTTTTAAGTTTCTAGTATGCCCATACATTCTCAAACACCGTGTATAAATAAAATAAGTACATCAAAACATATTGAGTTAGTTAACAACGGCAGATTACTTTTTCAATCAAACGATTACTAACTCAGGAAACGCGATAAACAAACGAACGCGATATAAACGCGAACGGCCTCTCGAAAAAAGCAGTCAGTTTTGACGATGAATCCAAAAGAAAGTATCGTCTCCACGGCCGTGCGAGCGGTACAATTTTTAGCCATAACAACCGTGTTGAACGCATTACAAACCTTAATGGAAGAGAGAAATATAAGCTTGCCGAACATAATAGACTTAAACGTCGAAGAGAACACCTCGATATTCTTCCTGGACACGACCGTAATATCAGACAAGACAGCAAAAATTAAGCTCAAAGCTCGCGTTGCCTGTTCGGTAGAATCCGCGGCCAGAATTCATCAAACTCGGACTATTTATTTGTTATATACAACCCCCGGCTACGTAAATTATAATCCGAAAGACGAGTCAGATGAACACGTCCAAATGCTCATGAGTTTCGACAACGTCGTCATGGCTTACATGAACATAACGGAGTATACTTTGTACACTCCCGTCGAAGATCTGATCAAACGGAAGAGTATCGAACAATCGGAGCATATGAGAAACCATTACAGCGACGTACTAAGGGTGGTGACCGTTTGGAAGTATGGCGGTATCTATCTGGACGCGGACGTGATGGTTTTGAAGTCGTTCAACCGGCTTCGTCCGAATTTTGTGTCAGCCGAAAGCGATGAGTACGCTTCGAACGCAATACTCGCTTTTCAGAACAAGAGATTTCGAAATACTCTATACTGGGTGCTGTCTCGGTTTAATAGAACTTACAATGCGTCCGATTGGGGAGAAAATGGACCCGTGCTTATCACTAGGTAATATTATTTGAAAATAGCATACACTGCTGCTCGTGGAAGTTAATTTTCTAGTTTCCATTAAAAAAGATTAAATACGAAATAACAAATAGTCATCAATACTGCATCTCAGACACATGTTGCGACCCCATTTTTACCAGATTTTTGCATCAAATGCTCGCATTCGTATTCAAACGAGTCTGTGCCTGCAATCTGTAGTTTGCACAAGATAACTCTGTCACGCGGAAGACATCATGCGACGCGGAAAGCCAACAAGCAAGGAACAGCGTTCTGTAATTATCGCTTTTCATCAGGAACGATTGTCAGTTCGTGAAAATGCAAGAAATAAGTCAACGATAAGTGACACTCTTCACCAATATGAAGAAACATGGAATTTGGATGACGTGTTCGGTCGGGACTATCACGAATAATTTCCCAAGAGGATGAAGAACGATTAAAATTAATTTTTAATTAAAATATAAAAATTGGTCTTTCACGATCGCGATCGACTTCAAAGGTGATCTTAGGTGCGGTCAATTTTCTGTTTCGCCTAAAAATTAATTTTAATCGTTCTTCATCCGCTTGGGAAATTATTCGTGATAGTCCCGGCCGAACACGTCATCCAAATTCCATGTTTCTTCATATTCGTGAAGAGTGTCACTTGTCGTTGACTCACTTATCGTTGATTTATTTCTTGCATTTTCACTAACTGACAATCGTTCCTGATGAAATGCGATAATTATTACAGAACGTTGCTCCTTGCTTGTTGACTTGCCGCGTCGCGTGATGTCTTCCGCGTGACAGAGTTATCTTGTGAAAACTACAGATTACAGGCACAGATTCGTTTGATTACGAATTCGAACATTTGATGCAAAAATCTGGTAAAAATGGGGTCGCAACATGTGTCTGAGATGCAGTATTTATGACTCTATTTGTTATTTCATATTTAATCCTTTTTAATGGAAACTAGAAAATTTCCAACAACCAGTTACAAAACAACATAAATGTTGCATAATAATTTAATATAAAAATTATTTTAAATTAGCACATTTAATGATGTTGTATGTTACTGGAAATCAACGTTAAGAATGTGTTCGCTATTTGGTAGAAATAGAGGTGCCTATTGCTACGTTATCAGTGCTTTTGTCATTATCATCAACATATAGGAATGTTTACTATGTGTCCGAACTTCCATGAGCGGCAGTGTACATGTGGCCGCGCACGAGAGAATCGCCCTAACTGCCATCCCTCGTTTCGACAATATTGACTACTGTGTTTGAAGGCGCATAACTCTAAAACTACTGAACAAAAAAAAAATTGAAATATATAGTGAGTCATACTCCTGAATCATTTCTACATAAGTTGTATGACTGTCAACATTTTTTGCCTCTCGGTGTAAACAAGAGCGCGAGAGAAATGAGAAAAGGTCCCCGATTTTTACACTTTTAAATTAACGTTCGTATACCCATTTTTTCCTCGTAAATCGCTTGCCACAAAATTTTTGCTCAGGTTGCATTTAGAGCCTTTTCTATAGATTGGCGTTTTTGTTTTGTCTATCTTGTGAAATTTTATGACTATACTCTGTAGAGGGCTGAATAAATTCTATTTCTATTCCATTTATACATCAAATTATAGATAAAGGTGCATTACTTGTTGTAGTAACGTATATGTATAATAATTGTTATTGTTGTATCCATGCCACGTGATAAAATATGTCTTCCTCATGTACCTACTCAAGGAAGTGAAATGTTGATATATGGGAAATATACGGGGTGACATTTCTACGCGTAACTTAGATCTATTATTATGTGATACGTTTTTCAATTTTAACTTTTGTTCTTCGTACAAAAAATCGCAAAATCAGTCAATTTTATGTCAGATTCAGTAACTTTTTGTCAAAAACAATCAAAAATTTCAAAAGTCTATCACTAGACGGAAAATTGTATACCTTTTATCTTTAATTTGGTGTAACTAATGTAACTAATAGCTAAGAAAACCCCTCAGAACTTTTACGTCTTTTGTGGGTAGAATGTAATCTGTTGTATAGAAATTTCAGTCAGTCAGGATTGACCAAATTCTATAATAAATATTGTTGACCGTCATCTTACTATTTTGAGTTCCTGATTGGGTGAATGAATTGCATTTTATAATCACAGAAACGCAAAACTTTCACAAAAATAAAAATTAACTTATTCAAACGATGTTTAAACGTGTATTGTGTTTGTAATTTAGTCAAACTGATTTTGATTAATTTTAAATTTTAATCGTTGCTTATTTGTAATAAAGAAAAAAAAACTATTATCAAACTTCGGTTCAAAGGAAAACATCATCACTTTATTGTTTATAAAATTTCTTTAAAAAATTAAAAATAAATTAACCTTGTAATCACATATTTTTACAGATATTTTTCATTAGTCTAAAAAATATTACCATCTGGATAAATTGTCAAGAAACGAAAATTTAACAATTTCAGAAAAGAAACTCCATTATTCGAAATCAGTTGTAAACAAATCACGTGGTTTGGTGTAGTTTTCTAGCGGCGAAGACAGTGAAATACAATAAACATATTGCATCTAAAAGTACAAATAATGACTTAAAGTTACAAGGTCTTGAAAATTGATAATATTCTGGCGGTAGAGGTGAAACTGTTGGAAGAGAAATATTTTCCAGGTACATTTCTAATCCTTATCTACGTCAGTATCATTGGTTAATCTCATCAAAGTTCTTAAAAAATATAAAAAGGAAATGATGACACATAGGCAGGACGTAGATATTAAATTAAATTGAATTAATAATAATTAAAGCCAAAGCCCAGATGAAAACCAGGCATCTTTTGGTATCCTAAACAATGCACAAATATCTATGCTATCGAGGCCTATGATATGCCTTTTTTTAGTTTTTTAGCAGTTAGCAGTTAGCAGTTAGCATTAGCAGTTAGCATGCATATAATCCTTATTTACTGCGTCACATATCGCTTAAATTTAATATCATTCCGACCATTTGTTAATTTTTAAGACCGAAATAAACATGAACAATGTTTTGCGCGTGACTCCGCCTGAGTCCGTTTTTGTGTTTATTTATTAGTAATATTTAAATACAGGCAAAAACAATATAACATAAATACAACTCTTGATATATTACATATATTACAAATGGCAGCTCTGAGCGTATAAAACTGATAGGTCGTTATATTGTCTCCGTAAACACTGTTCTCGGAGTAACTATTGAGCCCGTGCGATCTCCCACTACCGGCAGCGTCGCTGTCGATCCCTTCCCCCGCATCACCCCGAAACCCGAAGACCGCCGCGTCAATTGCGGCGATCATGAGATGCTTCAACACGATCTTTTGTAGAGAAAATGCAAGATAAACAATGATTCTGTAATAAACTGTAAATATATGATTTCTTATGTAGCCTATGATCGACACTTCATCATCCTAGCTCTTCTAATAACGAAATTGCTGGCATTGCATAATATAGCTTTTTGTGGGTTAACCACTACTCCGATTATTTTACAAAAATGCACATTGAAAGCTACCATTCCGCAGGTGATTTTACTTTTTAGTTCGTTGAAATCTATGGATTATTTCCGGAGTAATTAATTGCTAAAGTTAAACGAATGAAATTTATGGGTCAAAAACAGCGCCAATTCTTCTTAATTTGGAAAAATCGGGCAAACGCCAACATATACAGCTTTCTAATTTTTATGCGTTGTAGTATATTAATCAAGGACAGGACCAGAATTTTTTCAAATTTTTTCGCCCCTAGATTGGCGAGAAAATTGACATCCAAAGAAGGGACATAATATATGGCCACGATAGTACAATTAATTATACCCAACAATATTTTACAAACACGGATGCAAACGGATTCACTGATCGCGTCAAAACTTCGCACCTCGTTCGACTGCCTCGCACAAAAACCCACAACCGAGGGAAGCCGAACTGCGCAAAATATTGTTCATGTTTATTTCGGTCTTAAACATTAACATATAGTCGGAATGCTATTAAATTCAAGGGATATGTATCGCAGTAAATAAGGATTATATGCATGCTAACTGCGTTGTCCGGCTAACATTCGTTCCCGAGATATCGGCTTTCATCAAAATCTTGTTCGCAACCTTTATTACACAAAAACTGAAGAAAAAAAAACGCCAATCTATAGAAAAGACTCTAGATGCAACCAGAACAAAAACTGAAATTTTTGTGGTGTTGTTTTAGAGAAAATAAATCGAAAAGACGAGCGTTCATTTAAACTGCAAAAATCGGGTACTTTTTTTCACTTCTCAGGCGTTTACACCGATAGGAAAACAATTTTGATAGTCATACAACTTATGTAGAAATGATTCAGGAGTATGACATAGGTACTTTATTTCAATTTTTTCTGTTCAGTCGTTTTAGAGTTATGGGCCTTCAAACACAGGAGTCAATACTATCGAAACGAGAAATGGCAACTAGGGCGATTCTCTCGTGCGGGGTCACATATAATATTTCTTTGGCCTACAACAATATATGTTAATAACAAATAAATATTTTACTATATCAAGCAAATTGCTGCTTTGATATAACTAACCAAAAATATTTACTTAAAATTAGAGTTTCTTTGCTAGTATTCAACAGTCATATTTGACATAGATAAAATTTGTTACTGACAAAAAATTTTTTCCTCTGTCTGCGAAACTTATATTCTTCGTATTTATATTTTGTATTTTTAGATATGTTACGAAGCTATGCGGTATTAGACATTTTTTTGGTGCCATAAATACGGCATGTAGAAAGTTATTTGTTTATCCGAAGGAACATTTTATGCCGTTGCACGTTGGTTCTTGGAAGAAGTATTTTGATGCGAAATATAGCTCTGAAGTCGAGCTCTTGACAAGAAGGACTTATGCCATCCACATTTGGAATTGTTCCAGTTCTACTACTAAACTGCCGGTAAATTCGAGTGCGATTTACATGAAATTAGCGAGAGAGCATTGCCCGAGCGTTATCAAAAATGTCGATAGCGTGTTCTAGAAATGTCCTAATTTTTGTGACTATGTAACTGCAAAGTACTCAATAAAAAATGTAGTGCGGTTTACCTTATTTTCTTGTTCCATCATTTCCAGATTTGTCTAAAAATAATCAAAAAATTCCGATCAAACTTGCCATAATTATGTCAAATATATCAATAAACAATATAATTAACATAGCAGGTAAAGACCCTCTAAGAGGGATTGTCCGATTTTTTAAAAATACCGATAGATGCAAAAATGTTCAAACTTTACTTAAAATCTCACAAGTCTAAAAATAATACAAAAATTGCGATCAAACTTGCCATAATTATCTCAAATATATCAATAAACAATTTAATTAACATAGCAGGTCAAGTTAGCCCCTGAGAGGGGTGGTCTGAATTTTGAAAACAGCAAAAAATGTTCCAAATTTACTTAAAAAATCACAAGTTTGAAAATAATGCAAAAAGTACGATCAAACCTGCCATAATTGTGTCAAATATATCAATAAACTATATAAATAACATAGCAGGTAAAGACACCCTCTAAGAGGGATTGTCCGATTTGTTAAAAATACCGATAGATGCAAAAATGTTCCAAAATTACTTAAAACATCACAAGTAAAAAAATAATGCAAACATTCCGATCAAACTTGCCATAATTATGTCAAATATATCAATAAACAATATAATTAACATAGCAGGTAAAGACACCCTCTAAGAGGGATTGTCCGATTTTTTTAAAATACCGATAGATGCAAAAATGTTCCAAATTTACTTAAAACATCACAAGTAAAAAATAATGCAAAAATTCCGATCAAACTTGCCATAATTATGTCAAATATATCAATAAACAATATAATTAACATAGCAGGTAAAGACACCCTCTAAGAGGGATTATTCGATTTTTTAAAAATACCGTTAGATGCAAAAATGTTCCAAATTTACTTAAAAAATCACAAGTCTAAAAATAATGCAAAAATTGCGATCAAACTTGCCATAATTATGTCAAATATATCAATAAACAATATAATTAACATAGCAGGTAAAGACACCCTCTAAGAGGGATTGTCCGATTTTTTAAAAATACCGATAGATGCAAAAATGTTCCAAATTTACTTAAAATCTCACAAGTCTAAAAATAATGCAAAAATTGCGGTTAAACTTGCCATAATTATGTTAAATATACCAATAAACAATATAATTAACATAGCAGGTAGACACCCTCTAAGAAGGATTGACCGACTTTTTAAAAATTCCGATAGATGCAAAAGTGTTCCAAATTTACTTAAAAAATCACAAGTTTAAAAATAATGCAAAAATTACGATCAAACTTGCCATAATTATGTCAAATATATCAATAAACAATATAATTAACATAGCAGGTAAAGATACCCTCTACGAAGGATTGACCGATTTCTTAAAAATACCGATAGATGCAAAAATGTTCCAAAATTACTTAAAACATCACAAGTCAAAAAATAATACGAAAATTCCGCTCAAACTTACCACAATTATGTCAAATATATCAATAAACAATATAATTAACATAGCAGGTAAAGACACCCTCTAAGAAGGATTGACCGATTTTTTAAAAATACCGATAGATGCAAAAATGTTTTAAAATTACTTAAAAATTACAAGTCTAAAAATAATGCAAAAATTGCGATCAAACTTGCCATTATGTTAAATATACCATTAAACAACATAATTAACATAACAGGTAAAGACACCCTAAGAGAGATTGCCGGATTTTTTAAAAATACCGATAGATGCAAAAATGTTCAAACTTTACTTAAAATCTCACAAGTCTAAAAATAATACAAAAATTGCGATCAAACTTGCCATAATTATCTCAAATATATCAATAAACAATTTAATTAACATAGCAGGTCAAGTTAGCCCCTGAGAGGGGTGGTCTGAATTTTGAAAACACCAAACGGCGAAAATGCACCAAGATAAAAAAATTCAAACACGAGACTTACCAAGTTTTTGAGTGCGTTGTTTATTTCAATATCCCTCCAGGCGTTCCTACTATCTCCAGACATCTCTATTTTTCTTCAGGCATCCATTTTCTCTCCAGACTACAGGCATTTCCAAACTGGAATTAAATAAAAATAGTCATTACTTCATATTACATTCCTTTTCTAGACTAACAGAAGCATAAAAAAGTACACTAGCAAAGAGACATATTAGAAGATAAAGATAATCTTTTTAAGGACTTACCGTGTTTTCTTGTTATTTGTTTATTCTAAACCGCTCCAGGCACTCCAAATTTCTGATCTGTAATTAAAAATCATACACTTTATTTAATGTAATTTGAGGTTTCTTAATCAACAAACATTTCGCTCACATGGTCATTTTCATCTTAGGACAGAAAAATTTGTAAAAATAAGAGAAGAAGATCCAATATAGGTGCTCTTTATTAGAACCTTTCTTATGTACCTACAGGGTGGGCCAAATTCGATGTTACTATAGGAGATCTCGGCAACTACAAGAGATATCGAAAAGTGAGTAAGGTTGTTGTGTCGTCTTTTTTTTGAGAGAAACTCAATGGTGAAAACCAAAATTAGCTAGGTATCGTCTTTTGTTTTCGAGTTATAACACAAAACGCGATTTTTCGCTATTTTGATACTTGTCGATAACTTTGTTGTTTGTTAAATCAGACGAATGATATTTGCACGTTCTTCAGACACTTTTTCGATTAGAATTCAGTGGAATTCGCAGATTTTAAATATCTCTAATACAGTGATCTATCAACACAGTGATCACAAAGTGAGCAAAGTGATGCAATGTGATCCGGAGCAAAGTGATCGTGAGCAAAGAGATCCAAAGTGATTCGGAGCAAAGTGATCCGGGGCAAAGTGATCCGGAGCAAAGTGATCGTGAGCAAAGAGATCCAAAGTGTTTCGTAGTAAAGTGATCCGGGGCAAAGTGATCCAAAGTGATCCGGAGCAAAGAGATCCAAAGTGATTAGGGGCCAAGTGATCCGGGGCAAAGTGATCCGGAGCAAAGTGATCCAAAGTGATTCGGAGCAAAGTGATCCGGGACAAAGTGATCCAAAGTGATCCGGAGCAAAATGATTCAAAGTGATCGTGAGCAAAGAGATCCAAAGTGATCCGGGGCAAAGTGATCCAAAGTGATCCGGAGCAAAGTGATTCAAAGTGATCGTGAGCAAAGAGATCCAAAGTGATTCGGGGTAAAGTGATCCAGGGCAAAGTGATCCAAAGTGATCCGGAGCAAAGTGATTCAAAGTGATCCAAAGTGATTCGGAGTAAAGTGATCCGGGCAAAGTGATCCAAAGTGACCCGGAGCAAAATGATTCAAAGTGATCGTGAGCAAAGGGATCCAAAGTGATTCGGAGCAAAGTGATCCAAAGTGATCCGGAGCAAAGTGATTCAAAGTGATCGTCAGCAAAGAGATCCAAAGTGACTCGGAACCAAGTGATCCAGGGCATAGTGATCAAAGTGATCAAGAGTAATAAGAAGCAAAGTGATTCAAAATGATCGCGAGCAAGTGATTCGGTGCAAAGTGATCCGGGGCAAAGCGATCCAAAGTGATCCGGAGCAAACAGATCCAAAGTGATTCGGAGCCAAGTGATCCGCGGCAAAGTGGTCAAAGTGATCAAAGTGATCGTGCACGCACGCACGCACAGTAATCCAATACAATGATGTAAAAAAACGTGCCGTTGGAGTAACAACCTATGTTTGAAAACCTTCCGGTTCGCACAGACGGACAGACGGACGGACGGACGGTATGTATATATATATATATATATAAAATTTATAAGCGTCTCTTTCAATTTATAGCGACAAAAGTTACCATACGGTGCCGCCATCTATGGTCAAAAACTGAGTTTACGTTAAACTAAAATACGCACCCCATAGGAGGCACAGGGTGGCCGGTAATGACGACGTGCTTAAACACGTAAATTTTACGGGCTTGCCGGTTAAGTGGTTAAAGAGCTGTTCATTGTTTGTAAAACCAAGCGTTGTTGTTTTGTGAGTCGGTAAAGAATTCAATTATTTTATACTATAATCAGGGCTGTAAAAGCGTAATTTACTGCGTAAATTACCGAATAAATTACCGTAATTAATGGTAATTTACTGATTTTTAATTACCGTAATTTACGGCGTAAACTACCGATGGTAATTTACCATCAATTTAAATTACCGTTGGTAATTTACCGACAATTTTAATTACCGTTGGTAATTTACCGGAATTTATAAATTAATTTCAAAGACATTCTATGAGGAGACGCACGAATGCGCCCCACCCCTCCTAAGCAGTCGACAAGTGCACTGTTGTTCGCGTTTGCCTGGGAAATACCTAACAATCCACGTGGTGCATGGTCGGACTCGTGTGACAATGTTATTCGAGGTGTCATTTAGCCAATGGAAATGGGTCTATGAGTCTATTCTTACTATTCCAAATTATCCGACATTACTTGAGAAAATACAGAACTAATATTTTGTATTTAATGAATAGAGAAGTGGAATCCACACGGTAAAATTACCTTTTCAGTTTTATCATTGTAGTTTTGACCGTTTTTCGGGCTTTTACAGTAACATATACATATATTCTTAAAAAAAATCGGGACGTTATTATTTATTAATTTATTAAACTTATATAAGTAGATAGTTAACAGATGATCATTATTATTTAAAAATCGTCCTCGCATTGGCCGATGACTCTAGGACAATTGCGAAAAGCCAATCTCAGATAAGTAGCATCTTGCTCTAGCGGTATTTTAGTATTATTGCTAAATTCGTGCCAAGCTCTCACGCCGTAACTATTCTGTATCTTCAGGTTGCCTTCCCCATTGTAGCTTTCTTTATAGAAGACCTCCCAATCCTTTGGTTCGATCGGATGAAAAGAGTCAACCGAATGAATCTTTACGTTCCTACAATCCTGTTGTTTGCACAAATAATTCATCAATCTAAAATATTTCATTGTTTAAAGATGTGTTATAGTCCAATCATTCTAGATTTTTGATATAAGGTAAACGCCCCAAATTCAGACACTGTCCTAAATTCCGACATATTTCTATTTAGTTCGATAAAATAAGAAATCTACAACATAGATGTGTTCTTTTGTAACACTATCTCTGATGCTTGGAGAGAATATTTCTTAATAAAAAAGAAGGAACCACAAAAGAAGATCATTCCAGAGAAATAAGAAAGGAAAAGTAACAGAATAAAAAACTGCACCAAGAAAAAGAGACAAAATTCCAGATGCAAGAAACATTAAAATGGAGATGAGGTAGAGAGGGCAGACTGAAGAAGACTAAGGACTTATTTTATACCGCGTTTCATTAAAAATGGTAAAACATAAATGTTTAACATTTCTTTATATTAAAGCTTATTTAACAATATTTAAAACACTTAACATTTACTTGAATGTTTATAGTTGTCGGAATAATGTACCACAATTGTCTGATTTAGGAGCACTGTCTGAATTGTGTTCACTGAGGTATCTGATTTCGGATCAAAATATACCCTTAGTGTACATAACTATTATCAATTTTCTTTAAAAATGAATAACCAGATATCGTTAGAGGGAAATATTTGTTGAAAAAAAGTTGACATAGTCATTAGCACCACATAAATATAAATTCTACAGTTGCAAATGCAATAAAAATTCCTTAACCTGTCTGAATTTGGGGAGTTTAGTGTCATAGTTAATAGGACAACGTTATTAATTAAAAACCATTAAACAACTGTACCCTGTCAGATTTTAATAAAGTGTGTGGTATTTTTAGTTTTGCGATAAAGTGAGTGAGATTCGAGGAATGAAAGAGTAATGCCTGACAGCCACAATCTTTCAATGGCTTTTTCGTTAATTAAAAAAATTCCTATTAACTATGATTCTAAACATTTTAATATGTTACTTCGGGAACCATAAGCTATCGATTGGTATCAGTTTCTATTCAGTTTCAATCTAGAACAGCGTTTCGCAACCTTTTTACTCTTGCGGAATCTTTTAAATAGGGTTGGAACCTGGCGGAACCCCAACAAAAAAAAATATACAATGTCCTTTCCAAGGTATTTCAAGTATTTTTGCGTACAGAAAAACGTGTAACGTATTTCAAGTAACCAGGTACAAGTCTGTAAAGAAACGCAGTTCAATAATTGAATATTACTTACTACTGTGAAATTAAAGTATTTTTCCTGTAAAATTTAAAAAATGCCCTGTAAAATTAAGGTGATACTGTGCTAATTTCACAGGAATATGTTTGTGGAATATGTGAATTCTGTAAAAACAATACAGAAATTTAGATGGTATCCAATAACCAGCGATGTTACAGTTAATTCTTCTTTTACAGTTTTTTGGTAGATTATTACATTCATTCTCTGTAACATTGCAGATATTTCTCTCTAGGTACAAACTTATTAGTTCTTTTTAGTTCCTTCAAGTATTACCAAAGGAAGGAAGAGGAAAATACAAATCAAACAATGCGAAAACGAAGAATACAAAAAGTACCTTTTACAAATAATTAAATAAATAAATTCAGTATAAATTAAAAAAAAATCATTGGTCAAAATAGAAAAATTAAGAAACATTTATTCTGAGTAAAAAGTTTCATATGGACCTATTGATAACAAGTTACCTAATATACCTTAAGAAGTTAGAGACATTTAAAATACTTTAGAAAATAAACTGCTTCCGGGTTATGCCGTGTGTCAAGATTTGTTAATGCTGACGTTTCGCGAGCCATGTTGCTCGCGAAACAAATCTTGACACACGGCATAACCCGGAAGCAGTTTATTTTCTAAATGATTCTGGCCGTGAAAGCCTACGTACTTATTTAAAATACTGTTTTATTAATATTTTAGTATTTTTAGGTATTGAAAAAAATAAATAAGTCCTTATGAAACATTTTAGTCAGAACAATAATTACGTTCTGAGAAAGAAAGTGTGGGAATAAACACCCAAGTAAAAGATATTTATACACACTAATTGTATCTATAACAGATGATCTCTGTATTTTCTCTTAAAGTTTGTTAAATAAGAAAAAGCTTGCTCATACATACACAATGTTGAAAATTAGACTGATACGAGGTAATTTATAACTCGAGGAGAAAATTAAATGCAAAAACATAACAAATTATAAATAAAAATATGTGAAGCAGTTTTAAATTTGTTTCATTGCCAAAATTAGTACTTACTTCAATTTAATTTAATTATTTTTTGTTTAATTAAATGCAGTCACAAAATTTGAAATTACACTTTAGTTTCCTGTCCGCATAAGTTTTCGTCTATAATTGCAACCCACTCTGTATATTTATTGATTTTCTATGATGAGGACCGACATAATTTTCGTCATAGAAGCTCAGAACTTGTCTGGTGATAGGTTAGTTATCTTATCTAGAATGTAAGATCATATTGAAATCCACCACCTACAAATCGGTCTTCTCCTAAACTACCTACCATTATGAGCAGCAGATTCAAATTATAGGATTATTTTGTCACAGATTTGGAACGGCAAAATATTGAAAACAAATAATGTTAGAGTTTGACCAATAACTCTGCCAGATTGTTGTTTCCTAGAGGTTATTTTGTTTTTATGTAACAGATACTTGTAGATAATATTGTCAATTGAAGTTAATGAATAATGTAGAATGTTGCTCGTTGGATGTAATATCGGAATAACAGTGGTTTATTGGGTTAGAAGGGCTCCAAATCAAAATTATTCATGGATTGACCTTGTTTAGTAATCCATTATTTCAAATAATAATCCCATGCTAAAATAATACTAAAAAATAACACTGGAAATAACACACGGAACCCTAGGGTTCCGCGGAACCCCGGTTAAGAAACGCTGATCTAGAATGACTGGACTATTAAAAAAAGTGACCACCTTACTTGGTCATGACTTGGTCACCTCTCGAATAAAAATTATCGTTAAATTCTTGTATGTAGATAGTCAGGGCTCTTCGAAGGATATCCTGACTCCGTCCAACATCACTAAACCCAAAAACCGCGTTCGATATCTTGTCCTTCGTTTCTCTAACAAGAAACATATCACCCAACGCTTCAAACGACTTCTTCGCGATCACATCAAAATCCACGTAAATTCCCTTATACCTCCAAATCGTAACCAACCTGAGTATGTTATTTAAATTCACATCAGCGTGTTGAGATTTCATAAAATCACTCTTAAGAACAAAATCTTCAGCTGGGGTATCTTTAAGAAAGTTCCTAACGTCCATATAATTGATATGCAAGTTCTTATACGTGAATAAGGCTTGCAAGACTCTATCAGATTCGCTATATCTATCTTCGAATAATCCCGGAGACGCAAACAACAAATATACCGACTTGTTTGGATGTAATCTGGCTAAAGATTCCACCGCGCAAGCATCTCTTTTCGACATAACTATTCGACCGACTTTGTACGAGTCACAAGATGTGTCGATGAGAAAAATTGAACCAGGATCCGGACTTTCCGAAAGGATACTGTCTAACGATGGAATCTTGCTACGGAAACAACCCATTGGCGCTTCCGGTACCATGCAAATGAATATCGTATAAAGGATGATTATGCATAGCACCGCTCGTAGTGTTCTCTTGTAGTGTCTTTGATTTCTTAATGACATTTATTATAGTATTTTTGACAGTTTTGGCATGTCAACTGGTTGACAAGGTTGTGGTAACCAGCGGTAACTTTAAAGACACATTTATTGCTACACTGCTCAAAAAAATTAGGCTAACACTTTTTTCGATTTCTTGTCCTTTCCTCTCTACGTCAGCGTACTGCCACAGTACGAGACCTCCTAAACCACCTAAGACGAGCACTACGAATCGAAACTTCTGATCAAATAGTTTGAAACAGATTAAAAGAAGCGAATTTGAAACCAAGAAGATGTGTCCGCGCACCACGCCTTACCCACCATCACAAAGCAGCGCGAATGAAGTAAGAGGTTTGCTCTGGATCACAGAGATTGGCAACTTCATCACTGGACGCCTGTACTGTTTACTACAGTGGCTATAACAAGACAGTGTGGACAAGAGCGGTCGTCGTTTTGATTGGCTGTTCGGTCACGTGGTACAAATCCGCCATTAGTGTGCCAGTTTACCCAGTGTTTACATTATATTACGTTGTTTGGTTTTTCTTAAAGTAATCGAGGAAAAATTGTCGTACAAAAGAAATAACAAGTTAATCATTTGTAGACTTGTAGTACTAAATATATAAAGGTATGTAATAGCAATTTGTTTGCTGTTGTTAAGTAAAATAAGATGTAACAGTTGCTCCACATAGGTTATCTAGTTCGTATTATTATGTTGTATAGTTTTATTTGCTAGTTAATGTAATGACCGGTCCCCTTTTTAGGTCATAAAATAGAAACATGTCTTGTTGTGCTGCCATCAACTGCTCTGTCAACTCAATCAACTCCATTAACAGAGCTGAGAAAGGCGTTTCCAACCGATCCTCAAAGAAGAAAGGACGTTGAGATTTACATAAGATTACTACTTGGAGAATTTATTCACTAGAGTACGAGCATAACAAATAATTCCAACAGCACTTCAATATAGGAACAATCTAATATTAATGTGTATCACAATATCTGAAAGACGTATCGTGTCAAAAACCAGTTATGATACGGATGACCGATTGTTCCTATCGGTATTTTTCGAATTGTAGATTCCACACGTAGTAAAGAACAAACTGAAGAAGAAGATCTTGCAGAACGTAATAATGAAGAGCTCCGAGCGGAAGTTAATTTTAACAATAGTTAATTAAATTCGTTGTATCGCAGGATATTTACTAAATAGTATTTCACGAATGTCCAGACCATGCCCTTTGTGCGTGACTTTAGTGGAGTCATAAAGTTACGATGAAAGCTATAAGTATGCCAAATGATCTAAAATAAAACTTTTCAAAGATAATTCATTATTTTTCTGTAAAATGAAAGTTTTGTGTTATTTATATCTTTGGAAAAAGGTTTTCAAATATTCCACAGCTGTTTCATCAAAAAAAAAATAATTTGAAAATGTTTATATTAGTTTAATCCAAACAATTGATGCACAACATAATTTTTCAGTGCCACAAATTAACAGAAATAAATAATATCTCGATTTGTAACTTTTAGATTAAAAATACAGTAGCAGATCAGCGGCCACTCATTATTAAGATATTTATAATTGTTAATTTTTATCTATATTGGTGTATAGCTTTGTAGATTGAATAAAGGGTATCGCTTCTTTGTATACTTCCTTTATCTGTAGGTAACAATAAAATTTATGGATTTATAAATATTTGAAGTTTAAGTTTCCAAAGGTATTTTTATTTCAGCGTTGCCACTTTAATTAATCTTTATGTAATAATCCTATTATTTAAGGTAAGTAATATTCCGATACAAAAATGATTCCCTAACTACCATATTTAGAGTACAAAAAATATTTTAATCATGTTAAATAAATATGAAGTAACCTTTATAATTTATGCTTATATACTCGTATATATAAAGATATATCTATATTTTACATAATAATGTGTCGGCGTAGGTTCAGGGAGCATTTATGTGATAATATATTTGTAACACATTGAAGAAAACGACTTTAAATAACCCAATAATCGTTTTTCTTCCTGTAAACCTATGCATGTTTCAATCAAACTGGCACAAAAATGGCGGCATTTGCTCTCATGGCCACACTGTCTTGTTATAGCCACTGTAATGTTTACGGACGAGTCAAGATTTCGTTTAACTCGTTGCGACGGTCGAGTACGTGTATATAGACGTCCTGGTGAACGCTACGCATCCGCTGCTATACAGAAAGTGGATAGATTTGGTCGTGGAACTGTGATGGTTTGGGCTGAGAGCAGTATAGACAACAGAACTGCCTTGTTGTGGTTCCCGGTAGACTAAATGCTATGAATTACATCGAAAACATCTTGGAGGACCATGTGGTGCCTGCTGCATAATCATATGGCGTCGGTCAAAATTTCGTCCTAATGCAAGGCAATGCGAAGCCACATACCGCCGGCATCACCAGAAACTTTTTACAAGAACGTGGAACTCAGGTCATGGAATGGCCGGCGATAAGTTCTGACCTGATCCCTACTGAACACGTGCGGGATCAGCTTGGCCGACGTGTTCGCAAGCGCCCTAATCCACCACTAACCTTACAGGAACTGACACAAGCCCTGATTGAGGAATGGGAAAGCATACCCCAAGAATCTCTTCGCAGACTAGTGCGAAGCATGCCACGCAGGTGTGAGGAAGTGATTCGTGCTCGTGGAGGGCATACACTGTATTAAACCTCACCAATCCACAGAAAACCCGACTGTCGTCGATATTATGACAGTAATTTCCATTTTGTTTTGCGCTATTAATTTACATTTTTAAGTGTAACTTAGAAGTAACTAAGAGTTGTAACATTGTTTTTGTAATTTTCTTTAGTTAAATATATGCCGTTGAAGTAGACCAAATGTGATTAGCCTAGGGCCTAGGCCCTAGAACTATTATTTAAAAACTAACAGGTTTCGAAAAATGTCCATCCAATTTGGCGGCACCACTTTCGCCATGAATGAAGTGAAAAACAGTTTTGTCGTTCCTACCAGAGTTGTCTTTATGTAATTATGGCGACAGTAACTACAAACTGGCAAGCCGCCAAGAAATTACCTAAATATCTATGCATTAAACATATCGAAATCTCCAAAAGACTCACCTTTATACAATACGCCGTTCACACATTTCGATATTGTTCGTAATACCGCGAAAACACACTAAAACGCCGCGAAAGCATCACATATCACATTCTATACACTTCTACAAAACAATCCGTACGATAAGTACCCGTTTTTCTTGAAAAAAATCCGATCAAAATCGCGACGAAATAAGAATTTCAACTGGAGGCTACAAGTTGGAAAAAATGGCGGCGGGAGACCAGTCGGGTTGTTTACATTGCTAGGCAACGCGGGCCGGGTACTCAGCAGTCTCGGTAAGATCCGACTTTGTCGCGTAGCGCTCTAGGATCTTTCGACTACTGTCGTCCACTGCCGGTGATCTCGCTTTCCCGAAGTATGTGTGTTAGCGATTTGTTTTGTATTGTATTGTATTGTATTGCGTGAATATTGAGATTTTTAATTGTATTATGCGTGATTTTCTTGCATTAAATTTTAGATCAGTCATGTACAGCTAAAGATATCGGTATTTCTGAAGTATATTTTTATAAGAATTTATAATGTTTAATTTATGCCATAGGTTTATTGTGTGTGCGTGTAAAACTGTCATTTTTACGACCGAAGAACCATAAGGTTCCAAGTACATTTTTGACAATTTTCTAGTAGAGAAGTGATTCGTGCTCGTGGAGGGCATAAACTGTATTAAACCTCATCAATCCACAGAAACCCCGACTGTCATCGACACTATGACAGTCATTTCCATTTTGTTTTGCGTTATTAATTTACATTTTTAAGTGTAACTTAGAAGTAACTAAGAGCTGTAACATTGTTTTTGTAATTTTATTTAGTTAAATATATGCCGTTGAAGTATACGAAATTTGATTTGCCTATAACTATTATTTAAAAAGTTACAGGTTTCGAAAAAAGTACAAACATCAATGAAAAACAGTGTGTAAAAGTCGTCCAACAAAATTTCTTACGTATATAGACACTTTTCCATAAAAGATAAGAATAAAACGATTTCAGCAATACTGAAACAAGTCTCTACTTGACTTTGTTGTTCGGAATAATGAACAAACAGAATTATAACTTAAGACAGTTGGAAAATAACGCTTATATATTCTCGGCGATTACAAATTATTTGTTTGTGTGCTTTGTTAGATAACTTAATGTTTTTTTTAATGGAACACTAGGTGTATTTGCAGTTTCCAGCGGGACACCCTATGCACCTTGTAGCATGTATTCCAAAAAAAATAAGGATATAAAATCATAATTACTGGGTGTAACCCTTTCTTTATCGCTCAGTATTATACAGGGTAAGTTATTAGTATCCCGGCGGTCGATAGTTAATAAATTGCTTGAGAAAGAAAAAATATTTTATACAAAAGTTGTTTGACTCGCCATTTCCTATAATTAAAAAAATATTGTCATTTATACAGGGTGTTGCATTTAGGTGTGACGGAAAGTATGTATTAAAAGGAACGTCCTGTATATTTTATTATATTATGAATAATACTAAATTTGTTTATCCAACCGTGTATGTCGCTAAGTCACAGTGTTAATAGTTCGAGAGATATTCAACTGCTTTTCCAAAATATGCCCGTTGCAGGATGTTTTTAAAAACTATTTTAAAACGACATTTTTGCCGATTTTGCCTTTAAACTATGTGAGACAATAGTCAAAGCCAGTATGTAGATGATAGTATCCAAACATATTAGATACACTATACAGGATGTTCATTGAACTTAGTAAATTTTGATGTTTTTCAAATGGCTTTTTCTCGAGTTTTTTAAATGGAACACCCTGTGTTGGCTGTAATAACCTTTTATGTACTATTTTTTTGTGATATTTGCAATTTAACGAAAATGTAATGCAATTGCAAATTTTAATATTGCTGTGAATAAGGTATTTGGTAGTTTGATGTAAAGTCTTCAAGTGGCGATAAAAGAGATAATTTAGAAACGAGTTAATCAGCTTGATCCTTATACAAAGTATTCCCGTTATCAACATATTAACAATTTTAAATGAAATTCTGTAAGTATTATTTGCCGTCTATCGTATGGCAACCGAACACGCAATTTAAAAATTTAAATTACTGCTAAAGTAAACCGTAAACCCTGTACTTTTAGGTTAACTATCGTGAAAATTTTTGTTGACTTCTGAGTGTTGAAAATCAGATTTTCTTTGATGTGATTTATGTGCTCACACACAAAGACCAAATATGCAACAAAAACAAACTGATAGGCATCTTTAGATTCAGATTTTCATTCATAGCAAAAAAATCTATTAAAAACACTTCCTAATAACCCGCTTTCCATTCACATTATCAATATTACTCATACTATCATTCATATTATCCCAATTTTGATTTGTCTCTCTAGAAAAATAACCTATTTTAAACCAATTAACAATAGTAAGTAGATATTGTTGGTTGTTTTTGTACTGAATAGAAATTTGTTCTCAAACGTAGCTCAAGACCAGTTTGAGCGTTTCTGTTTGTTTTAGTGTATGAGCGCACATACTATTACAATGAAAGCGTCTCCGCACAATTGTCACACAAGTGAACAATTTTTCACGATAGTCCTCCTAAAAATACACTGTTTCTGGCTTACTCCAGACCCCAAGTGAAGTTACTAGGTCTTCAGATTCGCTCGCTGTACGTTTGCAAAAATTGCAGAACATACTTATAAAATTGTGACATACCTTGATATCCGTAATACTTTTTATGCCTCCCTCTGAGACAAAAGTTATAAACAATTGAACTTATGAAATACAGCAAAATCTCAATATTTGTAGAGGTTTTATTTTTTATCGTAATTTCTAGAGGAGCCAAAACAACAAAACTCTACAAATATGTCTACCACTATTTGTTTAACCAGCCTGAGCAATTTTGGCGTTTCCCTCCGTCTAAGACAAAAGTTATAAACAATTGAACTTATGAAATGCGGAAAAATGTGAATATTTGTAGATGTCTTATTTTTTATCTCAATTTCTAGTAGAGCCCAAACAACAAAACTTTACAAATATATATCTTCCACCATTTGTTTAACCATCCTGAGCAATTTTGGCGTTTGCCTCCCTCTGAGACAAAAATTATAAACAATTGAACATGAAATACAGCAACATCTCAATATTTGTAACTGTTTTATTTTTATCTCAATTGCTAAAAGGTCCCAAACAACAAAACTCTCCTATATTCCAACCATTCGTTGTTTAATAACTCTAAGCAATTTTGGCGTTTGCCTATCTCTGAGACAAAAGGCATAAACAATTGAACTTATGAAACACGGAAAAATTTAAACATTTTGAGATTTTTTATTTTTGATATCAATTTCTAGAGGGGTCTAATTGTTTTTCTCAAAATCTTCAGAGTTATTATTTATTTATACCTCAATACCTTATTATAGATTGGCGATACAAATAGAAACAGAATATCTGTATCTGGTTGTATACATTCTAGTTTGTAGCAGTTATAGTTGTAGTGAAAAGGTTAGCTAAATATTAAAACAAAGGTTCTATTGCAATTAAACGCGCTCCGAAAAAAAAATATAACGAATTAAATGTGCATATACTGACAAAGAGGCGGATTTTATATAATTATGCAATGAAAACCTGTATATTTATATTTTTTCTTCCTTTCTATATAACAATAAACATATTTTAGAGAGTATTGTTGTTTTGGCTCCTCTAGAAATAGAGATGAAAAATAAAACCTAGAAATATTGAGATTTTGTCGCATTTCATACTTTCAATTGTTTATAACTTTGGTCTCAGAGGGAGGCAAACGCCAACATTGCTCAGGATGGTTAAACAAATGGTGAAAGACATATTTGGAAAGTTTTGTTGTTTGGGCCCCTCTAGAAATTGAGATAAAAAATAAAATATCTGAAAATATTTTGCTTTTTCCGTATTTCATAAGTTCAATTGTATATATTGTTTGTGTCAGAAGGAGGCAAAGGCCGAATTTCCTCAGGATGGTTAAACAAATAATAGTAGCCTAACTTCACACCAGATTTCGGAAAAAAATCATAATTTGTTTATGATAGGAAATAGGAAAAATCGGTTTGTGAGGCAAAAAAGGGCAAACGAAATATTATTAATTTCATGTACTTGAATTTCTGAAAATTAAAAATTTATGGGTGGGGGGCTGGCTCTCCGTGAAGTTAGCCCCCCCCCCCCCCCCAGAAGAAAAATTGAATTTTCTCGAAAACTATGAGGAGGCAAACGAAACTATTAAATGGCAATAGAGGGCAAACGAGGGGCAAACGACGGTTAACTTCACACGACTCTCAAAATGAGTGATTTTCTCTGAAACGGATTTCTATCAGGTCTATTTTTTTGTCAATCGTATGGAAAAAAATATGCAACTGCTTACATTTGGTTGCCCTACGAATAACTCACACTGTATACTTGATAAAGCAGGTGGATTATAATTTATATTACGCATATCTTCTATATTCGCTCGAAATAAAAATTACACACTAACAAACGACTATCAAGTGACTATACTAAATTCCAATCAAAAAAGCGATATCCCATATCCCATACACTATAAAAGTAATATCAAATTACATTTATTAACCTTAGTGCGTCGAAACACCACACGAAATGAAACTGAAACGAAACCCCGTTACAACCTTATCTATACTAATCAGTATATTTACCACGATAATCTGCAAAGATGCCAAGCTAGAACAAGAAAGCTTGAAGAACATTCTAACCTTAAAAGTCCGAAACGGGACTTCCATCTTCTTCATAGACACTACGGTCCTCAAGAACAGACGAGCCGAAGTTGTCGTAGATGCAAGAATTGCTTGTGCCGTTGAATCAGCCGCAAGATTGCACCTCGAACGCGATGTCTACATCTTATACACGTATCCAGGCTATTCCACGCGCGACGGATCAGAATCTGACGAATATATTCGGCGATTGTTAAGTTACGATAACATCAATTTTGCGTATATAAACATCCCGCAGTTTTTGAACAACACGCCCGCGGCGCAGTTGATAAATAATAAAACGATGGGGTACTCTAAGCACAAGATCGCGCATTACAGCGATTTGCTGAGATTGGTAATACTGTGGCGATACGGTGGGATTTACTTGGATTTTGATGTGGTCGTTCTGAAATCTTTTCATGATCTGTCGCCGAATTTCGTCGGGGCTGAAAGTGAGGAACACGTAAGCAGTAGCGTTCTGGGTTTCAACAACGAGGGTGCGGGACAAAAATATTTAACTTGGTTGTTGACGGGGTTCATCGATAACTACGACTATAAACATTTCTCGTCGAACGGAAGAATTCTCGTCACAAGGTTGGTAAGCCGAAATTTTGGTACTAAGGTAAACCTGCCGTTGTCTTTAAAAAAACAATTAAAGAGGAGGAACTTTTTTCGTATCCTGGATAGTAGTGGAAAAACTGGAACCATATTTTTTCCGTCATTTTTGACTCACCCTGTGTGTTAATCAAGGTTTCAAAAAAATCTATAATTTGGAAAAGAAGCATCTTTCATATAGAATGTCAGCACTTTCTATACCATTACTTGATTAACACACAGGATGAGTAAAAATGATGGAAAAAAACATGGCACCAGTTTTTCCCACTACTATCCAAGATACATTGAAAAAAATCCATCCTTTTTTTTGAAAGGCAAAGGAATTGCCTTCTAATAAATAAACAAGAATAAAATTCGGCCCACTGGTTGAAAAAATATAAGACATTGAAGTTATTATATTATGTCAAATATATCAATAAACAATATAATTAACATAGCAGGTAAAGACATCCTCTAAGAGAAATTGTCCGATTTTCTAAAAAGAAGTCTAAAAATAATACAAAAATTACGATCAAACTTGCCATAATTATGTTAAATATACCAATGAACAATATAATTAACATAACAGGTAAAGATACCCTCTAAGAAGGATTGTCCGATTTTTTAAAAATACCGATAGTTGTAAAATTGTTCCCCTATACTTAAAAAATCACAAGTCTAAAAATAATGCAAAAATTGCGATAAAACTTGCCATAATTATGTTAAATATACCAATAAATAATAAAATTAACATAACAGGTAAAGATGCCCCCTAAGAGGGATTGTCCGATTTTTTTAAAATACCGGTAGATGCAAAAATGTTCCTACTTTACTTAAAATATCACAAGTCTAAAAATAATTCAAAAATTTCGATCAAACTTGCCATAATTATGCCAAATATACCAATAAACAATATAATTGACATAACAGGTAAAGATACCCTCTAAGAGGGATTGTCCGATTTTTAAAGATACAGATAGATGCATAAATATCTCAACTTTACTTAAAAAATCACAAGTCTAAAAATAATGCACAAATTGCGATCAAACTTACCATAATTATGTTAAATATACCAATAAACAATATAATTGACATAACAGGTAAAGATACCCTCTAAGACGGATTGTCCGATTTTTTAAAAATACCGATAGATGCATAAATATCTCAACTTTACTTAAAAAATCACAAGTCTAAACATAATGCAAAAATTGCGATCAAACTTGCCATAATTATGTCAAATATACCTATAAACAATATAATTGACATAACAGGTAAAGATACCCTCTCAGAGGGATTGTCCGATTTTTTTAAAATACCGATGGATGTAAAAATGTTCCAACTTTACTTTAAAAATCACAAGTCTAAAAATAATGCAAAAATTGCGATCAAACTTGTCATAATTATGTTAAATATACTAATAAACAATATAATTAACATAACAGGTAAAGATTCCCTCTAAGAGGGACTGTCCGATTTTTTAAAAATACCGATGGATGTAAAAATGTTCCAACTTTACTTAAAAAATCACAAGTCTAAAAATAATGCAAAAATTGCGATAAAACTTGCCATAATTATGTTAAATATACCAATAAACAATATAATTAACATAACAGGTAAAGATACCCTCTAAGAGGGATTGTCCGATTTTTTAAAAATACCGATGGATGTAAAAATGTTCCAACTTTACTTAAAAAATCACAAGTCTAAAAATAATGCAAAAATTGCTATCAAACTTGTCATAATTATGTTAAATATACTAATAAACAATATAATTAACATAACAGGTAAAGATTCCCTCTAAGAGGGACTGTCCGATTTTTTAAAAATACCGATGGATGTAAAAATGTTCCAACTTTACTTAAAAAATCACAAGTCTAAAAATAATGCACAAATTGCGATCAAACTTACCATAATTATGTTAAATATACCAATAAACAATATAATTGACATAACAGGTAAAGATACCCTCTAAGACGGATTGTCCGATTTTTTAAAAATACCGATAGATGCATAAATATCTCAACTTTACTTAAAAAATCACAAGTCTAAACATAATGCAAAAATTGCGATCAAACTTGCCATAATTATGTCAAATATACCTATAAACAATATAATTGACATAACAGGTAAAGATACCCTCTCAGAGGGATTGTCCGATTTTTTTAAAATACCGATGGATGTAAAAATGTTCCAACTTTACTTTAAAAATCACAAGTCTAAAAATAATGCAATAATTGCGATCAAACTTGTCATAATTATGTTAAATATACTAATAAACAATATAATTAACATAACAGGTAAAGATTCCCTCTAAGAGGGACTGTCCGATTTTTTAAAAATACCGATGGATGTAAAAATGTTCCAACTTTACTTAAAAAATCACAAGTCTAAAAATAATGCAAAAATTGCGATAAAACTTGCCATAATTATGTTAAATATACCTATAAACAATATAATTGACATAACAGGTAAAGATACCCTCTCAGAGGGATTGTCCGATTTTTTTAAAATACCGATGGATGTAAAAATGTTCCAACTTTACTTTAAAAATCACAAGTCTAAAAATAATGCAAAAATTGCGATCAAACTTGTCATAATTATGTTAAATATACTAATAAACAATATAATTAACATAACAGGTAAAGATTCCCTCTAAGAGGGACTGTCCGATTTTTTAAAAATACCGATGGATGTAAAAATGTTCCAACTTTACTTAAAAAATCACAAGTCTAAAAATAATGCAAAAATTGCGATAAAACTTGCCATAATTATGTTAAATATACCAATAAACAATATAATTAACATAACAGGTAAAGATACCCTCTAAGAGGGATTGTCCGATTTTTTAAAAATACCGATGGATGTAAAAATGTTCCAACTTTACTTAAAAAATCACAAGTCTAAAAATAATGCAAAAATTGCTATCAAACTTGTCATAATTATGTTAAATATACTAATAAACAATATAATTAACATAACAGGTAAAGATTCCCTCTAAGAGGGACTGTCCGATTTTTTAAAAATACCGATGGATGTAAAAATGTTCCAACTTTACTTAAAAAATCACAAGTCTAAAAATAATGCACAAATTGCGATCAAACTTACCATAATTATGTTAAATATACCAATAAACAATATAATTGACATAACAGGTAAAGATACCCTCTAAGACGGATTGTCCGATTTTTTAAAAATACCGATAGATGCATAAATATCTCAACTTTACTTAAAAAATCACAAGTCTAAACATAATGCAAAAATTGCGATCAAACTTGCCATAATTATGTCAAACATACCTATAAACAATATAATTGACATAACAGGTAAAGATACCCTCTCAGAGGGATTGTCCGATTTTTTTAAAATACCGATGGATGTAAAAATGTTCCAACTTTACTTTAAAAATCACAAGTCTAAAAATAATGCAATAATTGCGATCAAACTTGTCATAATTATGTTAAATATACTAATAAACAATATAATTAACATAACAGGTAAAGATTCCCTCTAAGAGGGACTGTCCGATTTTTTAAAAATACCGATGGATGTAAAAATGTTCCAACTTTACTTAAAAAATCACAAGTCTAAAAATAATGCAAAAATTGCGATAAAACTTGCCATAATTATGTTAAATATACCAATAAACAATATAATTAACATAACAGGTAAAGATACCCTCTAAGAGGGATTGTCCGATTTTTTAAAAATACCGATGGATGTAAAAATGTTCCAACTTTACTTAAAAAATCACAAGTCTAAAAATAATGCAAAAATTACGATCAAACTTGCCATAATTATGTTAAATATACCAATAAACAATATAATTAACATAACAGGTAAAGATACCCTCTAACAGGGATTGTCATATTTTATAAAAATACCGATAGACGCGGTAAAATGTTGCAACTTTACTTAAAAAATCACAAGTCCAAAAATAATGCAAAAATTGCGAACAAACTTGCCATAATTATGTCAAATATACCTATAAACAATATAATTGACATAACAGGTAAAGATACCCTCTCAGAGGGATTGTCCGATTTTTTTAAAATACCGATGGATGTAAAAATGTTCCAACTTTACTTTAAAAATCACAAGTCTAAAAATAATGCAATAATTGCGATCAAACTTGTCATAATTATGTTAAATATACTAATAAACAATATAATTAACATAACAGGTAAAGATTCCCTCTAAGAGGGACTGTCCGATTTTTTAAAAATACCGATGGATGTAAAAATGTTCCAACTTTACTTAAAAAATCACAAGTCTAAAAATAATGCAAAAATTGCGATAAAACTTGCCATAATTATGTTAAATATACCAATAAACAATATAATTAACATAACAGGTAAAGATACCCTCTAAGAGGGATTGTCCGATTTTTTAAAAATACCGATGGATGTAAAAATGTTCCAACTTTACTTAAAAAATCACAAGTCTAAAAATAATGCAAAAATTGCTATCAAACTTGTCATAATTATGTTAAATATACTAATAAACAATATAATTAACATAACAGGTAAAGATTCCCTCTAAGAGGGACTGTCCGATTTTTTAAAAATACCGATGGATGTAAAAATGTTCCAACTTTACTTAAAAAATCACAAGTCTAAAAATAATGCACAAATTGCGATCAAACTTACCATAATTATGTTAAATATACCAATAAACAATATAATTGACATAACAGGTAAAGATACCCTCTAAGACGGATTGTCCGATTTTTTAAAAATACCGATAGATGCATAAATATCTCAACTTTACTTAAAAAATCACAAGTCTAAACATAATGCAAAAATTGCGATCAAACTTGCCATAATTATGTCAAATATACCTATAAACAATATAATTGACATAACAGGTAAAGATACCCTCTCAGAGGGATTGTCCGATTTTTTTAAAATACCGATGGATGTAAAAATGTTCCAACTTTACTTTAAAAATCACAAGTCTAAAAATAATGCAATAATTGCGATCAAACTTGTCATAATTATGTTAAATATACTAATAAACAATATAATTAACATAACAGGTAAAGATTCCCTCTAAGAGGGACTGTCCGATTTTTTAAAAATACCGATGGATGTAAAAATGTTCCAACTTTACTTAAAAAATCACAAGTCTAAAAATAATGCAAAAATTGCGATAAAACTTGCCATAATTATGTTAAATATACCAATAAACAATATAATTAACATAACAGGTAAAGATACCCTCTAAGAGGGATTGTCCGATTTTTTAAAAATACCGATGGATGTAAAAATGTTCCAACTTTACTTAAAAAATCACAAGTCTAAAAATAATGCAAAAATTACGATCAAACTTGCCATAATTATGTTAAATATACCAATAAACAATATAATTAACATAACAGGTAAAGATACCCTCTAACAGGGATTGTCATATTTTATAAAAATACCGATAGACGCGGTAAAATGTTGCAACTTTACTTAAAAAATCACAAGTCCAAAAATAATGCAAAAATTGCGAACAAACTTGCCATAATTATGTTAAATATACCAATAAACAATTTAATTAACATAACAGGTAAAGACACCCTCTAAGACGGATTGTCCGATTTTTTAAAAATACCGATAGATGCAAAAATGTTCCAACTTTACTTAAAAAATTACAAGTCTAATAATAATGCAAACATTCCGATCAAACTTGCCATAATTATGTCAAATATATCATCAAACAATAAAATTAACATAACAGGTAAAGATGCCCTCTGAGAAGGATTGTCCGATTTTTTAAAAATACCGATAGATGCATAAATATCTCAACCTTACTTAAAAAATCACAAGTCTAAAAATAATGCAAAAATTCCAATCAAACTTGCCATAATTACGTAAAATATACCAATAAACAATATAATTAACATTGCAGGTGAAGACACCCTCTAAAAAGGATTGTCCGATTTTTCTCCAAAATATCGGTAGATGCAAAAATGTTCTAAAATTACTTAAAAAATCGCAAGTCTAAAAATTATGCAAAAATTGCGATAAAACTTGCCATAATTATGTTAAATATAACAATAAACAATATAATTAACATAACAGGTGAAGATACCCTCTAGGAGGGATTGTCCGATTTTTAAAATTACCGATAGATGCATAAATGTCTCAACTTTACTTAAAAAATGACAAGTCTAAAAATAATGCAAAAATTGCGATCAAACTTGCCATAATTATGTTAAATATACCAATAAATAATATAATTAACATAACAGGTAAAGATACCCTCTACAACGGATTGTCAGGTTTAAAAATACCGATAGATGCAAACATGTTCCAACTTTACTTAAAAAATCACAAGACTAAAAGTAATGCAAAAATTGCGATCAAACTTGCCATAATTTTGTTAAATATACCAATAAACAATATAATTAACATAACAGGTAAAGATACCCTCTAAGACGGACTGTCCGATTTTTTAAAATTACCGATAGATGCAAAATGTTCTAAAATTACTTAAAAAATCACAAGTTTAAAAATAATGCAAAAATTGCGATCAAACTTGCCATAATTGTGTCAAATATACCAATAAACAATATAATTGACGTAACAGGTAAAGACACCCTCTCAGAGGGATTGTCAGATTTTTTAAACATACCAATAGATGCAAGAGTGTTCCAACTTTACTTAAAAAATGACAAGTCTAAAAATAATGCAAAAATTGCGATCAAACTTGCTATGATTATCTCAAATATATCAATAAACAATATAATTAGCATAGCAGGTTAAACCACCCCCTGAGAGGGATGGTCTGATTTTTTTTTAAATACCATGCATAAGATTAAAAAAATCAAACACGAGACTTACCAAGTTTTTGAGTGCGTTGTATATTTCAAAATCCCTCCAGGCGTTTCTACTATCTCCAAACATCTCTATTTTTCTCCAGGCATCCTGCTTCTCTCCAGACTCCAGACATTTCCAAACTGGAATTAAAAAAAATAGTCATTACTTCATATTACATTCCTTTTCTAGACTAACAGAAGCATAAAAAAATAAAATTCGGCCCACTGGCACTGGTGTAAAAAATATAAGACATTAAAGTTAGGTTAAACCTTAAGAAGAAGATACTAATTTAAAAAAAAAAACGTTAGAGTCATTATCACCACATAAATATAAATTCTACAGTTAAAAATGTAACAAAATATCCTTAACCTGTCCGAATTTGGGACATTTACCTTATCTACATTTCTGTTTGTATTATTTTAGGTTTGTGAATAATCTGTGCAAGACCGAAAAGATTGGCCTTGCCGTTGATGCTGCTCAATGCGGCCAGCTGAGCGTCTATCCCAAGGAATATTTTTCGCCTATAGGCCGCAAGGATTGGAAGATGTACTTTCAAGAGAAATCTGACCATCAGGTTGGGAATTTGACCCGAAATGCGTACGTGGCTCATATGTGGCGCACACTAAGTCATAACGAAAGATTGCTCTTCACATCGAAAGCGCCATATCTCGGTTTTGGGCGGAAGTACTGCCCTGGCGTCCTAAGGAAAATACGCAAATACTTTTAAGGAATCCTTGAAATACTTTAGTCCAGTCATTCTAGATTTACCAATCTGATGCCATCGATAGCTTATGGTTTAAGTAGTAACATATACAGGGTCATTATAAATGATTGTAGTCGAAGTAGGCCATGATATCAAATGTAAAGATTTCTGGTTGCCGCTCTATTTGAATGGAATACCCCTCTACTACACGCAAAAGTTCAATTGGTTGCATAACCTATTTCAAGTTTGACAGCTGTTTGTGTATAGCGGCAAAAATTTATTAACATGGGCATCGCCTGCTTTGACTACAATCATTTATAATGACCCCGTAGTAACGTATTTTTTCTACTCCTATTGATGAATGCATTCATTATCATGTCAATTTATGATAATGAAACCATTCCCAGAAACATGGCAAATATTTCATTTCTGGCTCCTCATACCTCGACAACGTCGCTAAGTGACAAGAGCACCAAACAATTTTAATCTGTCAAAATCCTGTAAGCCGTCATAGTGACATACAGCCGTCCCTATATGCAATAAATTAATTTATAAAATTTCATTGCATGGTCGTAGAAAAAGTATAAGTATTCCATTCGCAAGTAATGGCAATTTCTCACTCGAACGTTTTGCAGCACTCGCCTACGGCTCGTGCTGCTATATTGCTTACATTACTTGCTCATAGAATAATATACTATTTTCTAGTCCTTGTGTATATACCATGTATAAACAAACATACTTAATTTGTTCAGCCGATTTCTGCCCTTTGCCAATAGGCAGCTACTGTAGTTGTTGTCAACTGTTAGTTATTATTGATCTGAAGTGTTGGTACTCTTCTCCCTTGTCTCGGTCTGCGGACTTTATTACAGAACCCTACTTTACCGAGCTCCGCGGTGACAGTTCGTAGTAACTCGACACAATTGCATAAAAAGCAGATCAACTTGACAACGGCTGGGTCAATTTTAAAGAGCTATGTCTTAAAATGTCACCCATAAATTAGCTCCTGTTCCGGGATTATTGCTATTGGCTTAATAACCATGAAAGCATATTAAATCAACCAGTATATTGTGTCGAAAATTAGCGTCTTTTCTCTATTTAAGTTCATGATTAAAGCAAGCGCGGTTTAATTTTAAATTTATCCCGGAACAATGCCCTATGCTTACACATTCCAACAGTACCTTACTTTTACACATCAGAGCAATAGTTTCGAGTCAGAGCTGTTTTTTAAGCGCCCGTGTTTTGCATGTAACTGGTATATCATTCATATTGGTTCCAGAATCATTTTTATAGTAAATTTTGTCCGCCACAATGTGACATTTTTAGTTTTGCGATTAAGTGAATGAGATTCGAGGAATGAATGATTAAAATCTGACACGCACAATTTTTCAATGGTTTTTAATTAATTACATATTTTCCTATTAACTATGACACTAAACATTTTAATATGTTACTACTGAAACCATAAGCTATCGATGCTATCGATACATAGTAAACATATAGGAAATAATGATAAAAGCACTGATAACGTAGCAATGGGCACCTCTATTTCTACCAAATAGCGAACACAGTCTTAACGTTGATTTCCAGTAACATACGACATCATTAAATGTGCTAATTTAAAATAATTTTTATATTTAATTATTATGCAACATTTACGCTGGTTTGTAACTGGTTGTTGGGAATTTTCTAGTTTCCATTAAAAAGGATTAAATACGAAATAACAAATAGAGACATAAATACTGCATCTCAGACACATGTTGCGACCCCATTTTTACCAGATTTTTGCATTAAATGCTCGAATTTCTTATTCAAACGAGTCTGTGCCTGCAATCTGTAGTTTGCACAAGATAACACTGTCACGCGGAAGACATCATGCGACGCGGAAAGCCAACAAGCAAGGAACAGCGTTCTGTTATTATCGCTTTTTATCAGGACGATTGTCAGTTCGTGAAAATGCAAGAAATAATTCACTCAAGTGACACTCTTCACCAATATGAAGAAACATGGAATTTGGCTGACATGTTCGGTCGGGACTGTCACGAATAATTTCTCAAGGGGATGAAGAACGATTAAAATTAATTATTAAGCAAAACAGAAAATTGACCGCATCTAAAATCACCTCTGAAGTTAATCGCGATCGTGAAAGACCAATTTTCGTAAGCACAGGGAAACGACGTCTCCAAGTGGAAAATCTGCATGGATGCGTTGCCGTACCATTGCTTGGTCGGGAAAATCGTCAGACGCTACTGTTTCCAATCTTCATTTGTCCAACTTCGATGTGTTCCTGCCCATTGAAGTCGTTTCTGACGATTTCCCCGACGAAGCAATGTTTTCGTACGGCCACGCGTCCATGCAGATTTTCCGCTTGGAGACGTAGTTTCCCTGTGCTTACAAAACTTGGTCTTTCACGATCGCGATTGACTTCAGAGGTGATTTTAGTTGCGGTCAATTTTCTGTTTTGCTTAAAAATTAATTTTGATCGTTCTTCATCCGCTTGGGAAATTATTCGTGATAGTCCCGGCCGAACACGTCATCCAAATTCCATGTTTCTTCATATTGGTGAAGAGTGTCACTTATTGTTGACTCACTGATAGTTGACTTATTTCTTGCATTTTCACAAACTGACAATAGTTCCTGATAAAAAGCGATAATTACAGAACGCTGTTCCTTGCTTGTTGGCTTTCCGCGTCGCATGATGTCTTCCGCGTGACAGAGTTATCTTGTGCAAACTACAGATTGCAGGCACAGACTAGTTTGAATACGAATGAGAGCATTTGATGCAAAAATCTGGTAAAAATGGGGGCGCGACATGTGTCTGAGATGCAGTATTTATGACTGACTCTATTTGTTATTTCGTATTTAATCCTTTTTAATGGAAACTAGAAAATTCCCAACAACCAGTTACAAAACAGCATAAATGTTGCATAATAATTAAATATAAAAATTATTTTAAATTAGCACATATGATGTCGTATGTTACTGGAAATCAACGTTAAGAATGTGTTCGCTACTTGGTAGAAATAGAGGTGCCTATTGCTACGTTATCAGTGCTTTTATCAATATTGCCTATACGTTTACTATGTGTCCGAACTTCCATGAGCGGCAGTGTATATCAAAAATCTAGAATGACTGACTACATAATATAAATATGCACTTTTCGAAAAAATAAATTTTTAATTCCAAAAAATTCTAATTATTTCTTAAAACCTTATTTCTTAAAACGTTAGATGAAATAATGATTACTTTTTTAATTAGCATTTCATTTTGCAAAATTTGCAACCCAGCTGGATTTTTGTGGCGACGATTCCGGAGAAACTACTAAAGGCATCGGGTCGAAACTTCATATTTCTAAATATGTTTCATGAATCATCAGCAATCTTAGAGCTGAAAAGTTTTTTGTTCAAAAGGGTCCAAAGGAACTGGATGTTTACTCAAAACATTTTTCAGGGATTTTGCAAATGAGCCGCAGTATCTGTAATTTCGTCAAAAGAGCTAAATAATAAGCAGACGAAATTCTACATAATTTCTGTCTATCACATTTTTTGGTAAAATTAATAGTTTAGCTGCATGAGCCATTTCTATTTCATCGAGATCGGTCGTGTCTGCTTAAAATTAAACTATTTAGCAAGGATTTGACAGGTGTTTTGATTTTATTGACAGTACCAAGATAGTACTGTCAAAACATCAGAGTCTGACACAGTTTGACACTGTTGTATACACACAGAAAACTGATTATTTGGAACGAGAAAACATAATTTCTTGAATTTATTTACTAGATTCAAATGCATATTTACTTGGATGTAGAAAGTTAGGTATATACAAGAAATGCCGCATACTCAATATAAGTAAAATAATTTCTCAGATAAATGCTGTCAACAAATAAATTCTTTCTTTATAAGAACCAATATTGTATTGAAAGAAGTAATTGAATTTTTCGTCCCAAAAATGTTAATTTCTCAAACGAAGTAATAGTAAATCGATCCAAGTGCATAGTTACTTGATCCAAGAAAATATAAGTCATTTAATATAAGTAAGTATTGTTTACTGAATAAAAACCCACCAATTATTTAACTGAAGTGATTCTCTGGAATAAATATGCTCACCGTGATTTTGTCAAGGCTCGCGCGCCCTCGCGTGGTGCTGGCGCCAGCCTAACCTAGTACGCAAAACAACAACGAAGTACCCGTAGGGGATGTGCCTTGTGATTTATTGGGGATGTGTATTGTGATTTATAGTGTACAACAAATGTTTCAACACGGAATAGTTTGATGTAACGCACGCAACAGTTTAGAACGAGTAAGTAAATATAACATACCTATTTTGTTAATTAGCAATAGAAAACGTATGTGCCAAATCTTTAAAATTCTTACATTAAGTAGCTAAAAATATTTACCGGGAATAAAAATATACACTTCATTGAAGACCGTTTACTTACTTCACCAGAGTAACCACTTTCTTAAATCTAGTAATTATTCCTAGAAATAAAATTTCTTGGTTGAAGTCAATAATCTCTCGCGTATATACGAACCTACCAACTACTTCAGCCAAGTAATTCTCTCTTCGTTCGAGAGGTCACTTTTCGGTGTGTAGTAAGATAAAGTCATGTGTTTCGCCACATCAGATTTTTCGTCTAATTCGACTGGGATATTAAGATATTTCGAACAAAAAAGTTGGTACACTACATGTAGTATTAATAATGTCACATTTCCCGACAGAAAAATGACTGACACTTAGCTAAATTAAATTTTATGCCGTCATCAATATGCCGAATAACGTATTTCTACCTCAATACGAGTCAAGACCAAGATCGATGTGTCTTGTGCTCTCAATAATAAGCTTGTACGTCTTCCTGATTCTTCTCATATCCACCGTCCAATATTTACGAAGAGATATGATAACAAAGAAACCCGGTTGCTATTACAACCGCCTTCCAACACTACCGGACGCTGAGGATTATATATTATCAAACCGTGAAACCCAGTTGATCTTTTTCATTGATCCTGAATGTCGGATCAGCAACGAAACGCCCATACGTATAAACCAGAGACTTGCTTGTTCAGTAGAATCAGCAGCTAAATATAACCCGAAACGAAAGGTGTACTTTCTGGTGATTTCCGCCGGTGTTGAACCGAACGCCAATGATGGAAAATCCAAACGAATCTTCGATGCTTTGAAAACGTACGAGAACCTTCGGATTTTGCATTTGAATATCCTCGATTATCTCCATGGTACTCCGTTTGGTGATCTGTTGGAGTGGGCGATGGGGCCTGATTTCGTCAAAATCGACCTTAGTAATATTCTTAAATTGGCTACGTTGTGGAAATACGGTGGTATCTCTTTGGATTTGGATGTGATCACAATGAGGTCTTTCGATAAGTTGAGAGAGAACTTTGTTGGAGCTGAAACTTATAAAACGCTTTCGCCGAAGATCTTGGGCTTCACGCTAGGAGGGAAAGGGCATATGGTGCTTAATCAGTACATTGAGGAGTTTCTGGCTATTTTTCAGTTTTCGAAGGACGGGTCCAGAGATGGAGGAGCTATATCACGGTAAGGCTACATTGTATGTATCTCAAAATCGACGCTGCTTATAAATAACACCGGTCGACTAGGTTTTTGATAAGTTTAATGACACTATATTATTCTCAATCATATACATAATAATAATCATATAACATAAAATTTTCAATAAAAAATTCCTCATAGTTTATAAAAGAAAAACATCAAAAACATCAATTTAAAGGACAGAATTATGGTAATGTTCTATGTAACCGACAAATTTAAAAATCTATGTATACAAATGTTTCAATAGACCTCACCCTCCAACAAATTTGTCTGTAAGTCAAATATACATGACTGTTGAATATCAGCATTTTTGGTTAGTTATATTACAGTAGTAAATTTGCTTGATACAACAAAATATTTTTTAGTTATTAACATATATTGTTGTAGGCCAACGAAATAATATATTGTAAGTAAACTGAGTAAACTGCACACAAAGAAACGTTGTCTCACTTCAAAGCAACCTTTGTTAATCCAAAACAACGGTTGCTTAATATTATATACGCTAAAATAAGTATGTGACCACGCACGACTCCTGTGTTTGAAGGCCCATAACTCTAAAACTACTGAACAGAAAAAATTGAAATAAAGTATGTCATACTTCTGAGTCATTCCTACATAAGTTGTATGCCTGTCAAAATTGTTTGCCTCTCGGCGTAAACATGAGCGCAAGACAAGTGAAAAAAGTACCCGATTTTTGCAATTTAAATTAACGCTCGTCTTTCCGATGTATTTTCTCTTAAACCACTTACCACTTGTTCAGGTTGCATCTAGAGTCTCTTCTATAGATTGGCGTTTTTGTTTTCTTCAGTTTTTATGTAATAAAGATTGCGAACAAGATTTTGATGGAAACCGATATCTCAGGAACGAATGATAGCAGGACAATGCAGTTAACATGCAAATAATCCTTATTTACTGCGATACATATCCCTTGAAATTGTCATTTTTTACAAAGTATGGGTGCTACTGTTTGCTACTTCACAAGTAAAATATCAAACATTGTTTTAAATTAAGAGAAATCGTTGTTTGAAGTTTGAATTAGGATTGGTCTTTGTTACGTCACAAAGACCGCTCAAAGTGAGCGACTTGACAACGTTGCTATATCTTGGATGCACGTAGTAAATTTTTGTCTTCTGTTGTGTCAACGTTTAGAATCGCTCGTTTGTTGACACCTGCTTTGGTTATTGAGGTTATATCAAACACTTTTTCAAAATGTATAAACTCCAACGCCGACATTGTTCTGTGCCGGGCTGTAACAGCAGTAGAACAGTAACTCCTGATAAGATGTTCTTTACATTGCCGACTAGCGAGATGAGAGATGTTTGGCTTCAAGTTTCAATGATCAAATCATCTCTGAAAAAAGTTACCTTTATTCGTTGTCAAACAACAGGGTCGCCAACCGTCAACTTGGCCGATCAGCTGTTCGAGAGGTGTCTGCTGTTGCCACCGCTACTAGGGATCGGCAATCATCGTGTATTTCCGAGGGTAGTCGGTGAATTCAAACGAAATGCACTTTTAATTGCAATTATCTCATAGAAAAACTAAATCAAAAAGCTCATAGCTTAACTTTATGAATCCTCATAAATTGTACAATAGGTTAAACCGAATATCTGCTTACATTTTGACATGACCGGAATACCCTATTTAATAGCATTCCGACTATTTGTTAATTTTTAAGACCGAAGTAAACATGAACAATATTTTGCGCAGTTTCGGCTTCCCTCGCTTGTGGATTTTGGTACGAGGCAGTCGAACGAGATGCGAAGTTTTGACGCTATCAGTGAATCCGTTTGAATCCGTGTTTGTAAAATATTGTTGGGTATAATTAATTGTACATCTAAATTCATTATTTATATTTAACTAGCACTACTATTCAAAATTACGAAATTAAATTGTTCTGAACGTATCGTACTAATAGTAAATAATCTTCTACTGTCCCATTTATCGTTACGATTGACGTAGTGCGCGCTGTACGAAATTTATATCATTCATATTAAATCGCTTTAAAAATTACTTAAAAATTATAATGCAATTCTTTCTCTACAATCGCATTAATTAAAATATGTTAAAATATGAAAATACAAAATATTACCACACAAAAACTGAAGAAAACAAAAACGTCAACCTATAGAAGATGCTGTAAATGCAACACGAACAAAAATTGAAATTTTTTTGGCAAGCGGTTTACGAGGAAATAAATGGAAAGACGAACGTTAATTTAAAAGTGCAAAAATCAGGGACCTTTTCTCATTTCTCTCGCGCTCATGTTTACACCGAGAGGCAAAAAATGTTGACAGTCATACAACTTATCAATTCCATGTTCAATTCCATGTTCAAGTTCAAATTGATTTGCTGGTAATTGTGAAAATTGGTTTAATTTAGGAGAAGTTTAATTTTATGTTCAAGTTCAAGTTGATTTGTTGGTAATTGTGGAAATTGAGTTAAAAGGAGAAATGATTGAGGAGTATGATCCACTTTATTTTAATTTTTTCTGTTCGGTAGTTTTAGAGTTATGCGCCTTCAAACACAGGAGTCAACATTATCGAAACGAGAGATTGTAGTTAGGGCGATTCTCTCGTGCGGGGTCACATATCGTTCATTGAAGAAAACCGTTGTTTTGACTGGTTATCTTACTTTAAGATTGTATAATTTTAAATGGATACTATACTTATTTGACTTAAAAATTTGTTCTTTTAAATTAAAAGGATGGGTAGTTAGGTTAATCAGCTCACATTCTTGGATTAAACATTCACCTACTTCTTTTTGAAATGTGAACATGTTATTATGAAAGCAATAATATTTTACATGGAATGCAATTAACGAAGGGACATCTTTTTAGTCTCTTTCGATCAATATTAGAGCTGTTGGACCTTTCTACGTCAGGTAGACTGACGGTATAATATCAATCACCCTCTAGGACAGTGATTCCCAAACTGTGCGCCGCGGCGCCCCGGGGAGCCGCGCGTCTTCACAAGGGCGCCGCGAAATATTGTAAAAGTTTCATAATTCCAAGTGCCCTTGTCTAATAAATTAATAACGCAATTAGTCAAAGAATAGGTACATCAAATGGCGGAAGATAAATATCAAAGATCAATTAATTGAACAAAATAAAGGAGTTGAATTTGGATTGCAGTTAGATGAGGCTACTGATAATCAGTGGCGGCCCGTGGTACATTTTGATGGTAGAGCCACAGAGCATGAAAAATATGCCTTGGTTTTTAAATAAAGAAAAAAAAATTCAAACAGTTTTTATTAAAGTAATACATATGTAGTTAAATAGTAAGTATAAAAAATTAACTGAAATTAAACTCAAAGTTATATTTTGCGATACATAAAGTCCATTCGACGTTCTTTTTTACTTGCAAATAACTCAATCACACGCTTATTGAAATCTTCGATCTTTACGAGTCAACGCATTAGAGCTTGAAGATGTTGCCACAGTCTGTTTTTTCACAATGATCAAATAATAATAATAATAATAATAGACTTTAAATCAGGTAAAGGCCTACCTAACTGTTTAATTTGCACTTTTTCCTCAATAGTACCTGTTAGGAAAGGCTTATTCTGTAATGAACTAATTTGATTCATTGTGTTGGCGCGGAGCGGAACTTTTTGTGTTAGATTTAGACGATATGAGACGCGAAATACGAGTAACAGATGCACGCCGCACTTGATTGAGCCAGCTAGAGTTTGGCTCCAAATACGCATACAGAAGGCGACGTCGCTATACCCCTACCCACCCGCGCACCGCCCCGCGGTTTATCGATCTGCCGGGCCAGAAATAAGTTGGCCCGGTTAGCGGTATGATATCACGGTTAACCGCGTTGTGTTGGGGAGAGAAATGCGTTGCGATGTTTCACTACTCATTAAACTTACGCAGGCATTGTTTAACAATTAAAATGAAAAAAAAAAGGTTTTTTAGAATTAATTAAAAATTCTTGCTGAGGTTGAAACTACAGGTAGTGCCATGGCTCTATATAACGAGCCGCCCCTGCTGATAATAATTATGATGCTAATTTGATATGCTATCTACGGTTTATAGATGTATTTAATAATATTAAAGGTCTAATGGAGGTCGCTTACAGGTGCTTATTCGAAGCAAATCACCAAATGCACTGCGGACCCATTGCATTATTCATGAGTGTACCGAAAAAACGGTTTCTTTTTTTTTCGAAATTCAAAATTCAAGTTGATAAAGAGTTCTCCCTATGGACCTACATATACCACAAAGAGAAATTGCCGAGTTGAAAGATATTTAGGTCTCCCGCAAGAGGCCTAAATATTATAATTTTCTTTAAAAATTCGACTTTTTTTATTGAAAGGTTTTGCTTCAAGTAGAAAAAGTTTAACAATAAGATTTAGATCGCCTGTAGTTTATTTAGATTCATAGAACTTTTAGAAAAATGACAATTTCCTTATAATTTAAAAAATATGTTTAAATGTTTATAAAAGATAATTGATCATTAAATATTTTATTATGTGCATCCATGTTGGCTTTGAGGAAGAATAATCTCGTAATCTTTCATGAAAAAAAATATGAACAAATTCGAATTTTTAAAGAAAATACAAACTTTAGGCCTCCTGCAGGAGACCTAAATACTTTTCTAATGGGCCATTTTTTTTGTGGAATATGTGGGTCCACAGAGATAAATTTTTATCAACTTGAAATTTTGAATTTCCAAAATAACGTTTTTTTCGATGCACACTATTATTCATAGAGAAGTGCTTGCGTGAAAGCATCTGAGTATTCCACTGAATCAGGTGTTTCAATGTGTGGTGAATGTGGTAAATTTAATCAAATATCGTACATTGAAAGAAACGTTTTAAAAAAAACTGTGGGAGGATATGGGAGTCAAACGCTCATCTTTACTGGAATATGTATGCAACATTTTTGAAAAGCTGGATTTCCTTACTGTCTCTCTGCAGCAACATTTGAAATCAACGGAAAGCTTCTATAAAAAAAAAGTATATATAAAAAAGTACGGAGAAGAAAATTGAATAAAGATGCAGATAAAAATTGTTTCTTAATATTACAGCAATTTTTGACGTCAAATGAATGTGATCTTTATCAAGATATAAAAACCATGTTTGAGAAGCACTTATCACAGCTAATTATCTGCGTAGAAAAATATGTTTCAAATGAAAGTTCGATAAGTTTGCGTGTATGCAAAATCCATTTAACACGAGTTCCGTCTGAATTCACTTCAGCAAAAGAAGAAAATCTTATCTGGTGATAGCAGTTTGAAAACAACATTTGGCAACGTGGGATTGACAGAGTTTTGGATTTCAATAAACGATTAATATCCCCTTCTACGTGATAAGGCTCAGGGGATTTTCGGCTTTGTACTTGTTCGAAGCATCAGGGTTGTCGGCAGCCGCTGTAGTAAAAGGCAAGTATAGACGTGGAAACGCAAATGAGTGTGGCCGTGTTCAGTTTATCTCCACGATTTGAAAAAATGTGCAGTGCTTAGCACTCATCCATCACATTAATTATAAATAAATACTAATTAAATTTAATAGCCATCCTTTTACGTAGAGTAGGGCGCCATGGAAGTATTTTAATTGAAAACGAGCGCCGCGACTAGGAAAAGTTTGGGAACCACTGCTCTAGGAGACCCCTCTTAAGACGAGAAACTAAAGCTCCATATATCGGCATTCGGCATCCTTCACACTATTTTCAAAACAACGACTTTCTTAAATCAAAACAATCGTTTACTAAAGCAAATATTTAGATTGTTTTAAATTAAAGAAATATTGTTATTATAAGTATGTGTTGTCTTAAAACAAACAAATTATGTTTAAAATGTAATTTGCGACTATCAAATTACTAATTACCTAATAGGTACCTGGAATTATTTGTACATAAAAAGTTTTATAATAAACCGGCGTAAAAATAATTTATTTTATTGTGTTTTTGTTAAATAAATAACTAATTATAAATAAATTGTATTTTTTAAGAAAGTTTTAGTTTTTAACAACACTAAAATGAGGGTTTATTTTTTTGAATTCAAAATTGTTGGCAATACCTCACAGAATGACACCTCAATCGGGATGTCAGGAGGACACACGACACGCAAAAATCTGAAATTCTGAACAAACCCAAATTAACAGTGCACCAAAAATGAAATTAGCAAGGAAGTTTTGGTGTATGATTCTGTCGGTACTGACCTTCTACACCATTTTAGTCATGGTTACGTACATTAGCGTCAGGGCATTTATTCGCTACGATCAAAAACGCGACATCCTCCAGTGCTATTACCACAGCTTACCGACATTGAAAGACGCAATGGACAATATCTCGCCAACACATGAAAAAGGACCGATATTTCTAATCGACACCAAATGCGAATTGAACGCTGGAACGCCCTTGACAATGGACAGAAGAAAAGCTTGCTCGGTGGAGGCAGCAGCTAAACATAATCCCAATAGAAAAGTGTATTTCTTGCTGATTTCGCCAGGTTTGGAACCGGAAGATGGTAGTTCGAACCGGATATTCGACGCTCTGAAATCGTACAGAAACCTTCGGGTTTTATACCTAAGAATGGACAAGTATCTCAAGGGTACCGCAATGGATATTCTGGACGATTTTGCGATAGACGATGACTTTAGAAGGGTTGATATTAGCAATATGCTCAGGCTGGCCACCTTGTGGAGGTACGGTGGGATTGTCTTGGATTTAAACGTCATTACGTTGAAATCTTTTGATTATTTGGGAGATAATTTTGTCGCGGCCGCTAAGCATGGGGAGTTGTCCACCGAGATTTTGGGATTTTCGTCAAAAGGGAAAGGACATAAGCACGTTACTGATTATATGGAGGAATTTTTGGGAATTTACGAGTGGTCGAAGGAAGCTTCTAGAGGCGGATTAGCAATATCGAGGTAATCATTTTTTTACCTCGAATTACTTTTAGTTGTACTTTGACGCCACAGATACAGGGTTAGCCAAAATTACCGGAATTTCTAAATAATTCTCCAATAATTTTTCTCCCTCCTGTAAAATTTATAAAAAAGGATTGAGCTGATTTTGATACTAAACGCCTCAAGTAACTAAGAGTTGTAACATTGCTTTTGTAATTTTCTTTAGTTAAATATATGTCGTTGAAGTATATCAAATTTTATTTGCCTAGAACTATTATTTAAAAAGTTACCGGTTTCGAAAAAAGTGTTCCTCTATTTTTCTGAGCAGTGTATACTTATTTGGCTTAAGAAATTGTTATTTTAAATCAAAAGGTTGGGTAGTTTAAGGTGTAATGCCACTCTAGCGCGAGAAAAGATAGCCGATTTTGTAGGTCTATTTTTTACAATATAGTAAATGAATTACAAAATCTGTTTCAAGCCCCTTATTGTTCATATTTTGAGGAATATTTACAATAAACAAAAACAAAAATAAATAAAGAGTAGCAGCGTTAGAGAACATCAAAGGAAACCTCTTCCGGCGGACAGGGTTGCACGGCCGTAAAGATTTTGCACGCAGTTTTTCAATTAGCCATAAAAACAAAAAAATATTGATTCTATATAAGATTATCGCGGGAAGTACGTACGGAAATTAGAAAATTCCGCTTTAAACCAAAATGGCGCACGTTTGAACACAAAATATCAGTTTTAGGTACAAAATTAGGTTAAAAATTGATTATAACAAAAAAAGTTTCGAACTTATCGGAAAATCCGTACGCACTTCTCTAGATAATCATGTTCTGAAGGTGCATATAAAATTTCAAGTGAATTGACGAAGATCCGTTGAAGTTATCGTTCCGGCCAGTTTGAAAAATGCGGTTTTGAGAAAACACCGTTTAAAATATTGTGTAACTTTGATGTATAGAATTAATATATTTTACTATAGTCGGCGAAGCCTGGACCATATAATTATCTTTTCAAATTAACATTTTCCTCCTCTTGTTTCTTTCTGTTTGATTTTGACGACAGACGGGCCTGTCTTGCAGCATCAGTCAGGGATGGAAACATGATGCGCCGTGCGTCAGCCGTCGCGCAGATGTTATTGCAGTTTGGCTAGATGGTCATACTCAATACCTCCATAATCTTCATAAGGCTGGATAATGCATCATTGACAACACATATAGTTATACTTGCTGCAATATCCACAATTACTTTGCCACTTGAAAGTGAAAATGAAATCACCAGGTGGCATTTCATCGGTCAGAATTTATGATACAGTGTCGCCCAGATTTATTTTCTTCATTTTATCAATTGAATCATGATTATAACGAATGGCTAGTCCCATGAAAAAAATACCAATATTTCTAATCGACACCAAATGCGAATTGAATGCTGGAACGCCCTTGACCATAGACAGAAGAAAAGCTTGCGCCGTGGAGGCGGCAGCTAAACATAATCCCAATAGAAAAGTGTATTTCTTGCTGATTTCACCAGGTTTGGAACCGGAAGATGGTGGTTCGAACCGGATATTCGACGCTCTGAAATCGTACAGAAACGTTCGGGTTTTATACCTAAGAATGGACAAGTATCTCAAGGGTACCGCAATGGATATTCTGGACGATTTTGCGATAGATGATGACTATAGAAGGGTTGATATTAGCAATATGCTTAGGTTGGCCACCTTGTGGAGGTACGGTGGGATTGTCTTGGATTTAAACGTCATTACGTTGAAATCTTTTGATTATTTGGGAGATAATTTTGTCGCGGCCGCTAAGCAAGGGGAGTTGTCCACCGAGATATTGGGATTTTCGTCAAAAGGGAAGGGACATAAGCACGTTGCTGATTATATGGAGGAATTTTTGGGAATTTACGAGTGGTCGAAGGAAGCTTCTAGAGGCGGATTAGCAATATCGAGGTAATCATTTTTTTACCTCGAATTTGTTTTTAGTTGTACTTTGACGCCATATAAACAGGGTTAACCAAAATTACCGGAATACCTAAATAATTCTCCAACTGTAAAAAATATCAATAAATTGTTCAAACAAAAATTTGTTGGCTTTAAACAAGCTATCGACTAAATATATTATCAATATACAGAGTGCTCATTTTATTATAGAAATTCGGTAACCTATCCTTTTTTTTAAATAGAACACCCTATATATTATCACATTTTTTAACCTTAAGATTAATTCTAAGAATTTTTTATAGGAATCATATTTTTATAAAATGCATTACTTTTTATTTATACCTATGCTATAACCACAAATAGTCAAAATTACCGAACAGCCCTGTATATTTAACATTTTTTAACCCTAAGATTAATTCTAAGAATGTTATATTGGAATTATTTCTTTATAAAATTTTAATTTTTTAGTTGTAAGCAATTAATCAATACTCATGAACTTTTACTTTAACCAAAAGGGTAAAAAATAAAAAAAAAATCAAGAGAAAATAACAACACAACTAAATAGAATTAAATTAAATGTTCAAACATTCACATTAAAATAAATGTGTATGTATGTGGGAAAACATTCTTAATTTGAAGTTCAGTAGTTTTGCTTAATTGCTCAGAACTAAAAAATGACGCATTAAAAAAATGTATTTCTATAAAATGTTCTTAGTATTATTCTTAGCATACAAAAAATAAAAATGTACAGGGTGTTATATTAGAAAATGGAATGGTTTGCAAATTTCCATAATAAAACAAACACACTGTATATTAAAACTATATTTAAGGTTGTTTAAGGTTGTTTAAGCCCAAAAAACTTTTATTAGAAAATTTTTTCGAATTAGTTTGCGTTTCGAGAATTATTTAGGTGTTTGTAATTTTGACTATTTTTGGTTAATAGCTTCTAATTAAAAAACAACGCATTTTATAAAAACATGATTCGTATTAAAAATTCTTAGAATTAATCTTAGAATTAAAAAATGTAATAATATGAAGTGAGCGCGTAAAGTATGGAAACATGACAAAATCTCAAGAACGGTGTGCTATTTTAAAAAATCCTCGAATACGTCGATTTATAATTACCAAAATACACCTTATGATTTTTTTACCTTCAATTGCTTTTAACATATGACGTCATCGACATTTTTTTAAAATGACAACCCTATATTTTTTTTTAATGAATTTGACAGATCTTTAAAGTGGTAGCATAATAATTTTATGGCCCTACATAAGAAAATTTTCGAGTAAAAGACAATTGAAGGTTATGAAATAAAAGTGACAAAATCTCCGGAACGGCTGGACTGAATTTAACGAAATTGTGGAATTAAGTATTTTGCAACCATGTGAAGTCACTGGCGGGGTTATCGTTGATGCAACGTGTACAGTTTCTGAGATATAACCTCAAACTTTTGAATTTGAAATAGAACACTCTGTATATTTTGAAATTTTCTGTTACAGTCTTCATTATTATATCAAAAACATCTAGAAATTAACAATAACTTTTATTACTTAGATTCAAAAATTAACAAGCAAAAAATTGATAACAAAACATTATTACATTTTCTGCTGCAACTACTCTAGTTGATTTATGAGGATTCTCAACCATTGACAAGAACACATTGTTTTAAATTTGATCTGGTTATTGATTTGTTGTTGTTATTTTTTGTTATCAATTTTTTCTTTGTTCATTTTTAGACGTAAGTAATAATGGTTTTTGTTAATTTCTAGATGTTTTTGATATAATACTGTAACAAGCGTAGTAACATTGAATAGGCAATGGAAGACTGTAACAGAAAATGTCAAAATATACAGGCTGTTCTATTTCAAAGTCAAAAGTTTGAGGTTATATCTCAGAAACTCTAAACGTTGCATCAACGATAATAAACGCCAGTGACTTCACATGGTTGCAAAATACTTAATTCCAAAATTTCGTTAAATTTGGTGGAGCCGTTCCGGAGATTTTGTCTCTTTTGTTTCATAACCTCAATTGTGTTTTTCTCGAAAATTTTCTTATGTAAGGCCATAAAAATATTATGCTACCATTAAGACAATTAAAAGATCTGTCAAATGCATTAAAAAATATAGGGTTGTCATTTAAAAAAAATGTCGATAACGTCATATGTTAAAAGCAATTGAAGGTAAAAAAATAATTTGAAATCATAAGGTGTATTTTGATAATTATAAATCGACGTGTTCGAGGATTTTTTAAAATAGCAAACCGTTCTTGAGATTTTGTCATGTTTCCGTACTTTACACGCTCACTGTATAGTGTTCTATTTAAAGAAAGGAAATGTTACCAAATTTCTATAATAAAATGAGTACCTGTATATTGAAAATATATTTAAAAGATAGCTTGTTTAAAGCCAAAAATCTTTTGTTTGAACAATTTTTGGAAATTTTTCACGGTTGGAGAATTATTTAGGTGTTGCGGTAATTTTGGCTAACCCTGTATTTTTTCAATATTAAAAGGTGTCGATTAAATTCAAAACATAAGCCATCCAATTTGGCGGCGCCACTTTCGCTATGAATGAAGTGAAAAACTGTTTTGTTGTTCCTTCCAGAGCTGTCTTTATGTAATTATAGTGATAGTAACTACATACTGGCAAGTCGCCACGAAATTACCTAAATATCTCTGCATAAAACACATCAAAATCTCCAAAAGACTCACCTTTATACAAACGGCGTTCACACATTTCGATATTGTTCATAATACCGCGAAAACTCACTAATACGCCGCGACAGCATCACATATCACATTCTATACACTTCTACGAACAATCCGCACGATAAGTGCCCGTTTTCTCTTGCAAAAAATCCGATCAAAATCGCGACGAAATAAGAATATCCAGTGGAGGCTGCAAGTTGAAAAAAATGGCGGTGGCAGAACAGTCGGGTTGTTTACATTGCTAGGCAACGCGGGCCAGCTACTCAGCTGTATCGGTAAGATCCGACTTTGTCGCGTAGCGCTCTAGGATCTGTCGACTACTGTCGGTCACTGCCGGTGATCTCGCTTTACCGAAGTATGTATGTTAGCGCCTAGCGGTTTGTTTTGTATTGCGTGCATATTGAGATTTTTAATTATTTATTATGCGATGCGTGATTTTGTTACATGTTTTAGATAAGTCATGTACAGGCGTACAGCTAAAGATTTTGGTATTTCTGTAGTATGTTTTGTATAATAACTTATAAATGTTTAGAAAATAAACTGCTTCCGGGTTATGCCGTGTGTCAAGATTTGTTAATGCTGACGTTTTGCTTGACGTCAGCATTAACAAATCTTGACACACGGCATAACCCGGAAGCAGTTTATTTTCTAAATGATTCTGGCCGTGAAAGCCTACGTACTTACTTATAAATGTTTAACTACACCATAGGCTTTTATGTGTGTGTGTGTGTGTGTGTGTGTAAAACTATCATTTTGCGACTCGAGAACTATAAGGTTCCAAGTACATTTTAGACTATTTTACAGTAGACAAATTTCGGTTTAAATTTGATTAAACAAGAAAACTATTTGGAATTGACATTATATTTCATGAGAAACTTCTGCCTTAGCCTTAGGCCAGTCAATTTGGCAGGCTTTATTTATATAAACACCAAAATAATTTCATACCGGATAAAAAAAATCTGATAGGTTCAGAAAATTCAACAGACAAAATAGAAAGTACAGGGAATTAAATGTATAACATATTTTATTTATATTTGCATTTAAAGCAGAGCTATGATTAAAACAATCATAATGGACATGTACTGTTTTTGAACTCAACGGAAAAACAGCGTACATTTTCAAGAATATTTGTTCATTTAAAGCATTTAAATAATATTTTTATTATGATGTATAGTGTTTTTAGCGTTCTGAAAATTTAGAAAGATGTCGGGTGCTTATGTAATTTATTTGCTGTCATATTAGAAGATCCTAGACTCCAAATCCAATGTCCAATTTTCAAAATTCAAAATAACGAAATCAATATGGCGACCGAAAATGTTTCCCGTAATATTTGATGATTGATAATTAAAAATGCCATGTCAGATTTTCAAAATGGCGGATTATACATGGTTAGTAAAAATTACCGGAACACCATAGTAATTCTTCAAACGTAAAGAATTTCAAAAAAAAATTCATACAAAAGTTTTTGGGTTTTAAACAAGCTATCGTCTAAATATATTTTCAATATTATACAGGATGTTTATTTTATTCTGGTTTGGTAAACTTTTCTTTTTCTAATAGAACAGCCTGTATATTTTATACTTTTTAATTGTAAGATTAATTCTAAGAGTTTTTGTAAGAATTATTTTTTATAAAATGCATCATCTTTGAGTTATGAGCATTTTCGGATAAAAAATAAAAAAGTCAAGAAAAAATAACTACATTATGAAATAGAATTTAATTAAATATTTCAAGCTGTCAAATTAAAAGAAATGTGTATGTAAGTGGGAAAATATTCCTACTTTGAAGTCCAGGAATTTTGGTTAATTGCTTATAACTTAAAAAAATGATAGTATTGTATTTAAAAAAAATTCTACAAAAGAATTAATCCTGGAATTAAAAAATGTATAAATATACAGGATGTGGTATCGGTTACCAAATTTCCAGAATAAACAATAGTTTGTTTACATCCAGAATTTCTTTTTTAGCTGAAGTGTTATTTATGTATTTCGGTAATTTCGTGTATTTTTGATTAATTGCTCATAACCCAAAAACAATGCATTTTATAAAAAAATGATTCGTATAAAAAATTCTCAGAATTAAAAAATATAAAATTATATAATATGTTTTATTTGAAAAAGGAAAGGTTACGAGATATCCAGAATAAAACAAACATTCTGTATATCAAAAATATACTTAAATGATAGATTGTTTAAAACAAAACAACTTTTACCTGAAAAATTTTTTGAAATTGTTTACTGTTGGAAAGTTATTTAGGTGTTCCGGTAATTTTGACTAACCCTGTATATGGCGATATGACACAGTATGATATAGAGTTTGATGATTATATACATGATAGTATTAAGGCTACGTTGTAAAAACATCCAACTACGAACAGAACCCAACTACGAAACAAAATGTTTAGATTCGAGTATCGATTAAAGCTTATGGTGTCTGCGATGAGCTGGCCATACGTAACAGCCGAAATATGGCCATTGTTTACATATCTGACAATTATCGCATTTTTCGGTTAGCGGAAAAGTTATAATGTTTTGGCTGAAATTGTACCTAGATAAAAAATCTATTATTGTAGTGAGACTTTGGCTAGAGGTATTATATTTGAAAAAAGAGAAAGATGAAGAACTAAAATTCATTTTTATCTTACCAAAAAATGATTTTTGACCTAGTCAAATTCCTTATTTATCTAAGAATTAACACTGAGATTTTCATCAATTTTGAGCCATAAATAACGCCGTTAATAGAAAACGCGTTTTAGCACAGGTAGAACTGGGTCTTAAATTTCCTCTTCTACGGTGGTAGTCGGTCCGGAAGTCACGTGGTAGTAACATTCGAAATTTTCACCAGTTACATACCTGAGGACTTCTTTCTAAATAATCGATCTTTTTGATATTGATACTCATATTGATTACTTCGACGTACCTCAACAACGATTTGAATGCAAATTACGAAGTTGGCGAATGTTTAAGACTGATATCAGTAGAAACTGAGTAGAAACGAGTTGCATGAGGGAGCAAAAAAGGATGGTTCTGGACTTGCTTACTTCGCCCAAGCATCCTCTTTAAGTCTATTCGAATCATAGTGAACATTTTGGCTATTTCAGTTCAAAATTGCCAATTTTGGACTTATACTGTTTTCGAACGCGCCAATTCAATTGTAGTCTATGAAACTGATACCAATCGATAGCTTATGGCTTCAGTAGTAACATATTAAAATGTTTAGTGTCATAGTTAATAGGAAAATATGTTATTATTTAAAAACCATTGAAAAATTGTGCCTGTCATATTAAAACATATTAAAACGTTTTGCAATCATAGTTAATAGGAATATTTTTAATTAACGTAAAACCATTGAAAAATTGTGCCTGTCAGACATTAACCCTTTATTGCTCGAATATCACTCACTTAATCACAAAACTAAATACCACATTGTAGCGGACAAAATTTACTATCAAAATGATTCTGGAAGCTATACGAGAAAATGAACGGTTAATGTAGTATCATCAATTATAAATGATTCACCTAAATTTTGGCGATTACACGTCAACCGATCGTTTGACATTAGAACTGACGTTTCTAATGTCAACCGACAATCATCAAACATCGTTTGACATTAGAACGGGCATGTCATCTGATCGATTGACGTGAAATCGCGAAATAATACTTCAATCAATTATACAAAATTAACTGTTCATTTTCTCGTATAGATTCCCGAATCCTTCTGATGGTAAATTTTGTCTGCCACAGTTTGGTATTTTTAGTTTTGCGATTAAGTGAGTGAGATTCGAGCAATAAAGGATTAATGTCTGACAGGCACAATTTTTCAATGGTTTTTCGTTAATTAAAAATGTTCCTATTAAATATGATTACAAAACGTTTTAATATGTTACTACAGGAACCATAAGCTATCGATTGGTGTCAGTTTCATCGACTGCATTTAAATTTTCAAATCAAAACTTCGACTCTTTCACCTTTTACAAAACGAGCGTTACTGTCAAGCCAAGATTTCTGACAACAGATTGACAGGCAGCACAATGGACAATGTGACAAACAATCCCGCCTCGCGGGTAAGAAAAATCTACCGCCATGCGATCATCCAAAATGATGATTCTTATCATAATCATGAGCCTATACATGTTCGCTATGGTGATCTTATTCTTCAGCATCGGTGCCTATCTACGGCACGCTGACGTCAAAATATACGCAAACCGACCAACTTTACAAGAAGCCACGGACAATATAACTCGAGAAGATCGAAAGCCAGCCATCTTTTTCATAGACACCAATTTAAATTTTTTCAACTACCAATTTAACTCCTATACGCCAGTAACGTTAAACCAAAGAGATGCCTGTGCTGTGGAATCGGCAGCCAAGTACAACCCTGATAGGAAGGTTTATTTTCTGGTGATTTCTCCTGGAGTTATCCCGGACGATAATGATGGAACATCAAAACTAATCTTCGATGCTTTGTTATCGTACGAAAACGTTGGTATTTTCTACGTGAATATCGATAAATACGTGCAGGGGACACCTGTTGGTGTCACGAAGTATTGGAAGTTTGGGCCCAAATTTGCGATGGATTGCAGTATGTTGCTTAGGTTGGCGACCGTGTGGAAGTATGGAGGGATCTCTTTGGATTTGGACTTGATTACTTTAAAGTCTTTTGATGGTCTGTGCGATAATTTTCTTGGCGCTGTTACGCGTCGAGAGTTGGCCACCAAGATCTTTGGATTTGCTCCGGACGGAGGTGGCCACGCCCTTATCAGTCAGTTTGTCGAAGAGTTCTTTGCCCTTTATAAATGGTCGAGGGTTTCTTCGAGAGGAAGCGGACCTTGGGAAAAGTAAGTTTCTCTACCGATGATGGCAAAAAAGTCATCATGACGTATCTAACAAGGATAAAAAGAAACAAGCGTACAAGCAATAATATTGGACAGTAAAAATATCACACTTTATAATTCGGTTAAATTGTGTTTTTGTCGTCTATTCTTATTTAAAAATTATTTTTTTTAGGTTTATGGCTATAACTCGAACATTATCAAGTTTTCGTAAATAACCTCTTAATTCAAAATGAAAGTTTTGACTTTTTTGTCCGACAAACAGTTCAAGCTCAAGCGACAGTTAAAAGTTGGCGTATTTTACTCTTTTACTACTACACCATTTTCTCTAATACAGTAGAGCGTCGATAATCCGAACTAATTGGGACCGAAGGTGATTCGGATTATCTACCGATGTTCGGATTATCAAATATTGCAGCTAAATAACAGAAAATACGAGTATTGGATAGAAGGTCAATCTTAATAAAACCAACACTATTCGATTCCGCTCTTCTTAAACTATAGGAATGAAAATATAAGGGTATCGAAGGGATATACAAGAGATATCGAAGGGATATAGAAGGAATATCGAAGGGTTATCGAAGGGTGCCCACAAAAATGCCTTTGCCCTAGGTCAGTGATTTATTTTAGTATTATTTCTTTTTGGACGTTCGGATTACCGAGGTTCGGATTATCGACGCTCTACTGTACTATAAAAAAATGCATTTTAATAATAACATCGTCTAAAAATTGTGTGCAAATGTAATTCCGTCTTGTATGTTTTTCATTTTATTTATTCTCTCCCAGTTTCACCAAATTATTTTAGAACTGCCCGGTTTGGTTTAAAAGCCTTATTTCCTTCCATTTGATTCCTTCACAGACGAGTCATGGCCAACTACGTCACCGTGTGGACTTGTTTCAAACTAAGAAGATGATACCCCACTAAATAGTGAAGTTTGTAGGAAATTTTATGATAGTTTCCAGGTTAAGGGCAAAAAATTAAAACTTTTATCTATTTGTGCATTTTCTTCAATGTTGCGTCACGAAAAGTTGTTAGCAAACGTCAGAATCGGATTCAGCACCAAAAAAAAAAACAAAATGGAGATCATTTGTTTTAAATGGTACCGGGTGATTCCACAACTATGAAAACACTTAAGAGTAAACTAACTTTATGTTAAAAGCTATGCATAAATGTTATTCAAATATGTATGTGGAAATATTTGAGATCATAAATAAAAAATTTAGTCAATTTCTCCGATGCACCGCTTGTTGCCAAAAAGATGACAATAACATAAGAGTACAAGTGCAATAATCTCCAAAACTATAGAAAAATATTATTTGAAAAAGTATTTCATAATACATATTAGGCATTAATTATTAATGCAATTTCGTATTTGATACACTTTAATGTGTTTCTAAACACCTTTTTTCAAACTTCTTTTAGAATTTTTCATAGTTTTGGTAACACTAGGTACATGCAAGCAGATAATTACATTCTAATATTTACATTTTAAGTTCAAGACAATCCAAAAACTTTTATTAAGAATTAGTCCATTAGTATTTAGTATTTAACTTTCTGCCAGACCAGTATACAGTGTGTCTCACGAGACGTGGGATTGTATGGGTACTTTTGTTATTATTTTTGTTCAGAAAACAGTTGAATTCCAAACGGTTCCCAAGCTATTTTAAAAAAACCGAAAAATGTCATTTTTTAATTATGGTTATAACTTCTTTATTTGTGATCCAATCAAAAACGCGTTTTGACATTATAAAGGCACTTTTTTGTCTCCAATTTGATTATGTCAGTTTCAAATTTATTTCGCTAATGAATTCGTCAGAAACAAACGAAACTTTTGTTTTTCTTATGGACGCCATATTGGTTTTATACATGTTTGGAAACATCATTTCTTTCTGAGTAATTTGGTATGCCACATGCCATGTTTTTAATACAATAAGATAATAGTATTATATATATTATAGAATTGGCTGAAAATTGTACACTTTGAGAATTGCTGAAAATCGTATGGTGCCATGGAAGACATTATGTGAAACGATGAGATATCTACCCATCTGTACTCATCTGTTGAAGAAAATTGAAAAAACCCAGAATTTTATAAAAAAAAATATTATGGTTTGATGAAACATATTTTCTAACTGCGGTATTTTTAACTGAAAGAAGACACACTACTGGGTACTGAGCCCGCGAAAAAAAGCACCTTTTTGTACCGCGCCATAATCAGGTCCGGTTTGGTTTTAATGCATGGTGCGGTATAGTGGCCAACCGATTAATCGGACAAACTTTTTATAATAAAAATTTAACTTAGGAGAGGTATCGGCAATATTGCTCTCTGAGGACGTGGAAGAAAGAATGGACGATATACCGTTGGCCTTACGCTAAGGTATGAGGTTCCAACAAGACGGAGCACCTGCACAACTATTTAGATATAAGACATAAGCGGAGAGGAATTGCTACCTATTCAGAAGTATTATGATCACCAAGATTGCCGGATCTTACTCCTTGTGATTTTTATCTATGGAGTGACCTAAAAAACAATGAATGGTGTTTATAATTTTAGAAACGTTGGGGAGTTACGTGACACCGTCATCGCCGCTTTCAATTCGATTGACAGAAGAACCATCGGTAAGGTCACCGTATTACGAAATGCTGTGAAAAATGACCACGAAAATTACGAGATTTTTTAAAACTATTAGTTTGTTAAAATGTTGTTACTGTTTTATGTTGTGTAGTTAGTACAAATAAATACATACCAAAATTGTACTGTAACTTGACTATGGGCACATAAATACTGTACGATTTTCAGGTATTCAACTTTGTCGGTTTATTGTGTTCTAAATATGGCATGTGGCATACCAAATTACTCAGAAAAAATTCTGAATCCAAACATGTATAAAACCAATATGGCGTCCATAAGAAAAACAAAAGTTTCGTTTGTTTCTGACGAATTCATTGGCGAAAATAATATTAAACTGACAATAGAATTGTAGACAAAAACGTGCCTTTATAATGTCAAAACGCGTTTTTGATGGGATCACAAATAAAGAAGTTATGACTGATGAAGTTATGTTTAAAAAACTACATTTTTCGGTTTTTGCAAAATAACTTGGAAACCATTTGGAATTCAACTGTTTTCTGTACAGATTATGACAGAGCACATAAATATGTACTACTTTGCCCATTTAACCGACATTCTATCTTTAATAATAACAAAAGTACCCATACAATCTCATACACACTGAGCAAAAAGTTTCATATAGACTTATCAGTTTCTTTTATTCGTTATAAAGTTACAGCCGTTTGAAATAATAGCAAGACTGCATTTTAAACAGCTATAACTTCTTTATGAATTGAAAAACTCAATAAACCGACATGAAACTTTTTTATATTATAACATATCACAATTCCGATGATAATCTTTACGATCTGATGACCAAAAAACCTAATTTTTTTTTATATAAAGGAAACTATAATAGAAACTTCGAGTTTAAATTAAAACATTAGAAAGTCAAAACCGAAATATAAACATTAAATCTGTTGTTTATATTTCAGATATGCCCTCTCTGTATGCGGATACGATAAGTTGAAAGATATAATCAACACAACCTGCGAAGACCTTACAATTTACCCTCCGAGTCATTTCTTCCCAGTGCCGAATGCCGACTGGGTGAAATATTTCGACGAAAACCCTTCCGAGGACCTCCTGCGGCGCCTGAAGAAGAGCTATACGATGTGCACGTGGGGCGCGCACAGTTGGAATACGTCTTTACCTGTCAATTCCACCTCGGCCTATCTCAGAGTGGCCAGGAAATCGTGTCCCCGCGTACTCGACGCATGCGATGATTATTTTTAACAATAAATTTTATTATAGCCCGACCCGACGTTACGTGAGATGTATCTTTAAATTGAAATAAGAAAAAGAAATGAAACTCGCCGAGTTTATTCACACGCTTTATTGCACTTTTATCAGACTCATACTGTATGATATAATAATAGGATATGTAGGTATGTAGATATAATCATATTGAGCGTACCGTAAAAACTAAATGTAATTAATAAAAATACAATTACATATTTTTAACAACCAACGTTTCATCAAATATCATTTCTCCAGTGAATAATGGTCTTAAATAATGATCATAATAATACTGTCAAACTTCTCTAACGTAAATTATTCCATAATTCGAATACTTTTTTGCGAACAAAAGGTTTTACCAAGGAATTATACAAAATCTGAAGCACTATTATAAAAAAAGCAAATTTTAGTGTATTTTTCTTTAACTTGAATTTCCCGAAATAGATTTTTATGTTCTGCTGCTTGGAGTTGGATTCGAGTTGGAGAAGTTTGACTATAATTGAGCGTAATAAATTGGAATGTTAACAAATCATGTAAGTATTAAAAATATATTTGGCAAAGTATATCACAAAAAATTTCGCCAGTCTAATTTTCGATAGTAAATAAATAAAAATATACATCCAACGTCGATAAAAAAACTTTACAATTAAAACAATAAGTAAAAGTATACAGGGTGTATCTTAATAACATGCTAATATAACGAGGTTATTTTTGGGTCCATTTTGAGAAAAAAAAATCATATAAACATATGTCCAAAGGTCTTTTGAACTTCAGAGCGTTAAGAAAAAAATCTGTATTGTTAATTTTGATGACTTAAATACGTGACAACTAGACTAGGTAGATATGTTTTAACCCTTGATAATAAAAAATTTCATAACAATGCAAATGAATGAATTTGATTTGTTTATGCAAAAAACATACGTCAAACGGAAAAAAAAATCTGATGTGGCCAGGCACATGACTTTATCATACTATATATAAAATTAATAGTTTAGCTGCACGAGATTCTATTTGATCGAGATCAGCTATGTCTGCATTAAAATAAAACTAGTAGAACTAGACAGATATGTCGATTAAAGCTGCGTTCGGATATTGTACTCCGTTGACACCGGGTACACCGTCCAAATGACACTTACGTGTTATTGGGAGTAAAAAGTGTAACGGTGTACAATATCCGAACGCAGCTTATATTGACAGTAGGTATTGTCAAAACATTAGCGTTTGACACTACCTACTTTCATTAGAATCAAAATATCTGACATCCTGGCTACTAGTTTTAATGCAGTACGACCGATCTCAATGAAATAGAATTTGCTCATGCAGCTAAACTATTGATTGTACCGAAAAATTTCATAGTCATAAATTATTCAGAATTTCCTCTAATTTAATTTATTATTTAACTATTTTGACGAAATTCCAGAAATGGCGGCTTATCTGCAAAATTTTTCAAAAATTCTAAGACTAAACCTCCTGTTCCTTTGGACCCTTTTCAACAGAAAGCTTTTCAGCTCTAAGTTTGGTCCTGAAACTTCTAAATATGAAGTTTCATCCCGATACCTTTAGTAGTTTCTCCGGAATCGTCGTCACAAAAATACGGGTATACACAAACACACACACACACACACACACAGGGGGCCCAAGACATATTTCCGCTAAAATCTCAAAAATTTTTTTTTGGCACGATAACAATACTTTACATACTACGTAATAGGTTGTACAGCAGAAAATTCCTTTTGATGCATAGAAGATGCGTACTTCAATTCACAAGAATATCTAGGGTCATACCCTGTAGTTCAAGAGTTAAAACCTTAAGGACATATGTTCATATGAGTATTTTTTTTTCAAAATAGACCCAAGAATAACTATTAGCATGTTATTAAGAAACACCCAGTATAAAAAGGTACGTAATAAATCACATCTAAAAAAAATTGGTAACAAAGTAAAGATATCACAAGAAGTATTACGTATGTCATGTTCATAAAAAATATGAATACAACTACATATTATTACATAAGTATATATTAAAATCTTTTAGATCAATCAGATTGTAAACTTTCACAGAAACATTGTCAAAAAGATGAGTCATGGTCAAAAAACAACTATAGAATAATTAATAACTAATACACTGACACAAGTATCTAGATCAGCGTTTGTCAACCAGAGTTCAATATGATCTTACATTCCAGATAAGATTACTAACCCATCGGTAGATATTTCAGCTTTCAACTATGTGTACGTATGAGCAAGCTTATTCTTATATAACAAATTTTAAGAGAAAATATAGTAAACATCTGTTATAGAAGAAACTAGGGTGTAAAGTATATCATCTACAAGGGTGTATTTTCGCGCTTTTTTTTCTGAACGTAAAAGTCATGCTGCTTCAACTTCTAAAGGTTGAACTTCTTGACAAAATTAGTACATCCATATGAAACTCTTTACTTGAATGTACCTTAACTTTTGTATTTTATTTTTATTATTGATATTGTTCTAACTTGATAATTAATTTATTTACATTTTATTATTGTAAAGGAGTTTGTATTTCTGTTGTTTGATATGTATTTTCTTTATCCTTCCTTCTACTAATATATGAAACAGAAGGAATTGAAATGATAATAATAGGGTATTTGACTATTATTGGAAAACCATCTTACTGTGTTTATTTCTTCACTCTACGTTGTAAACGCATTATTTTTCGTAATTATTTCCTCAATATTTCATACAAATCAGCGTTAAAAATTGAATCACAAAAAGTCCCGCCAAAACGATACGTTCTGTTGTGTGACGTCACCCGATAGTAGATGTCAAATCGGCCCATATGGTCTGTCAGCATCGGCATCGTCGCCAGTTGGTAATTGTGTTATACGATGTGTTGTTTTCACAATTTCCACATAAAAATGGGTTATAAATGGTGTATAAATCAACAATGCAGAAATACGTCAATAAAAACTCCGGATAAACTATTTGTAGCTGTTTCGCAAGATTTGAAAGTGCGAAGAAAGTGGTTGGCTCGTAGAAATCCAAATGAAATAAATAGCCGCCAATACAAGTGCTTTTTGTTGTGAAGATTACTTCGACATAAGTAAAACTGATTAGAATAAGTTATCTATCGTATTTTCGCACCAGGTATTATCTGATCTGACAGCTTAAGGTTAGGGCTAACCTAACCTACAAAGTTATACTTACACAGCACTTTAGTGCTATTAAATTCAAACGGGAGAAGCATAAGAGCGCGTTCGGATAACCCGGTATTGTACGGTGAGAGTGGCGGACTGCATAATAGGCGGACTAACGTCATACGGCGTTTATCTGCATACAAGAGAGAGACAGCCGACCCAGGTTATCTGAGCATTGCTCTCCCCATACCCTACCCTGACAAACCGAACGCGCTCTAAGCGTACTAACGAATGACGTCACTGGAGACTGATCCAATTACAGAGAGTTTTCAATCACGTGATAGGACGTGCATAAAATTTAATTTTGGTTTTTAATAGAAATAAAGCATATTTTTTTGAAAAGTAATAACAAATAGTTTTCTTAAACTGTGATCTATTAGGATGACTATAATACAAGCCATATTTTTACTACAGTCAAATACCCTATTGTAAAAGTTACAGTTTCTTTTTTCCAATACAGCAAAATAGCTTTACTAAGTTTTCTCTGTATATAAAACTTTATAAACTATAACTTTATCAAACAATTTCAAGGATGCAGCAAAAGTAAAAAGGTTGATAAACGCTGATCTAGATCTATCACTTCTTCCGTTTATAAGAAATACATAATTGTAGTGAGAAAAAAAAACGAAGTAATCTTGCTTATTTGACGAGAAACACGGTTAAACTGGGATAAAGTTAAGAATAAGCAAAATTCCCAAACTAATAGATATCAACTAAAAACAGAAATTAGCAACCAAAAAAATAAAAACCCAATAAACGAGACATTTTCACAAGTAATAAAAGAGAGACACCCTGCATATAGTAGGGACGTTTTCAATTTGAGAAAACGTCGAAAACAAAAACGTAGAAACTCCAGGTTTCAACAAAATTTATCGTACACTAAATGCAGTCGAAAAGTCAACACAGTTTATCTTAAAAGTACGCATAACAATAGTCAACAGAAACCCGACCAATAACAACCAATTTGGCTTCTAATATTCGAGAAAACCTACTAACTTGAGCAAAGTAGCAAATATATATTTGATATCAAATATATACTTTGTCATTTACAAAATTTTTCAGATCTGTCGTATTTTAGTTGACAAGAATCGACAAAAAAATGTAAAACTTGAATCTTACAACTATAATAATACCTGATATGGTTTCTTATTGTTTTTTCGTATTTCTTACTCTGTTAAGTTATCAATTATCACAACGAAACTGCGATATATGTGTCACGTATATATACCTACTTAAGTAAATAAAAGCGCGTTTCTAAAAATTGTAAAATATTTCCCCTAAACTACTCCCTATAAATAGTCCAATCATTCTATTCCTTTTCAAGTTCAAATTGGCACTAATTAAAAAAAATTGGCACTAATCAAACTCAAATTGGCACTAAGCAAAGTCAAGTTGACAAATAACAAATTCAAGTTGACATTAAATAATTTAATTGTCAATTCGAATTAACATCTTAAAAGAACCCTTCCACGTTCTCATAATGCCTTATATAAAAAAAAGTTGACGCCGTAAACTCAAAAATACAAATTTGCGCTGTTCATAATTCTAACGGGGATTGGTGCAATCTTGCAAATGATCTCGGAGTTTCAAAAAGAACAGCGTATAGATGAGTGAAAAATCAAGACGTCCCAGAGAAACAGCATGGAGGTAAACGCAGAGTTAAAATCACAGACAAACATCGTCGTTTTTTTGAAAATGAAATTGAAAGAAATCCAAAGAAACTCTTCCAGCAATTAAAACAAAAGATTTTACAATCATATGAAATTAATGTCACTAGAGAATTTATTCGTCAACACCTTGACGGTCTTATATATATATAATAAAACAAGTACGTCAAGAGCCAGAAAGAGCCAACAGTATAGACCAGGGGTTCTCAACCGGTGGTACGCGAAGGACTTCCAGGTGGTACGCAAAAGGTACCAAACTTAAAATCTTATTTATTCAGATGATATTGTTAAATTGTTTGACCCAAAATTATAACGGCCAAATCAGATAATACCCATTACCGTACGCAGACGTATTTCAAATGGCACATTGTGCAAAAAGAAGTGTAGTTAAAAAGATAAATCAAAGTCAATATTTTGCGCTACAGTTAAATGAAATAATGACATAATTAATTTTATCAATTATTCGAGGTGGAAGAGAAAATTGCAGAGGAATAATTATTTTGTAAACCTCTGCTCGAAAGAACAACTGGTGAAATATTCAAATTTCTTAATAATTTTATGTTTAACAATTCCATTCCATGAGCGAAATGCACTGGTGTCTGCACTGATGGAGCTCGGGCTTTAACAAAAAAATAATTGCAGTCAATATTATTAAAAGTCGAGCATTCAGTTCACGAATGTTTTTAATATTATGTCAGGAGATGGGTAGCAACAGAAGTCACTCTTGTTACATTCCGATGATAGATGGCTCTCGAGAGGTAAAGTTTTGAATCGTCTCTTCGAACTTAAATCAGAAGTTCAAGTTTTTCTTGAAAACGCTAATTTCGAATTCAAAAATTCTTTCTTTGACGAATTGTTGATGGCCCGGTTAGCATATTTAGCTGATATTTTTGGAAAGCTGTATGAATTAAATTTAGTTTTGCAGGGATCAAAGGTTCATTTAATTATCGTTGAAGATAAAATTACCAATAAATAAATCGTGTTAATTATAAAAGAAGTTAATAAATGTAGTTTATTGCTAGCATTCGAAGGCTCCCTTGAAGAAAGATGGGAAACATCAATGATGAATTAGTCGGATATAAAAAAAATATTGATTGCACCTCTTTAAAAAACAATAGTTATTTTCCCCTAATCTATGACAATGAAAATTGGATCAGAAATCTAAAAGGTATTATGTAAATACCAAACTTCACAAATTATTACAATCATCGTTTTTTTGGATCCAGAGGAAGAATTATTTTAAAGAAACTGGAGATTAAGATAGTAGACTTCTAATGCCTTTTTGCGCCACGATTTATGTGAAATTTATGTAGGTATGGGTTTTCATCAATATTATATTTAAACAACAAACATTAGCCAAAATTATTGATTGAGCCAAATTTGAACTTGAAACCAATTGATCATGATCATGATATTTAAAAGAATTGGTTTAGCAAAACAACCCCAAGGGCTTTTTTTTATTTTACTTTGTATACCAAATGAAATTTTGTTAGGTATATAATTTTTATTGTTATTGGTTTCGATGAGAATAAGTTTTTACCAAGTGTACTTTTGTTATAAACATTATTATTTTATTACAAAATAAATAAGTAGGATTATTTCTTTCCCTGTCATAATATGCATTTTTGTATAAAGGGTGGTGGTACGAAGAAATTTGGATATTTTTTCGGTGGTACACAAAATGGCAATAGTTATTTAACCAACAAGTATATTAAAAAGAGCGATTAATGATCGAGACTGTTTAACGCTCGAGCGCGGCGAGAGCATTAATTGTCGAGATCATTAATCGCCGTTTAATATTCGAGTTGGTTACAAAATTTTTTCGTCAATCGTATTCTTCTAGCGTCGTCTACATAGATTTTTCTTCGCCAATGTCTTTTTAGGTTATATGACAATTTATGTAATTTGACACTGACAGTTCTAGAGGCGGTATGTTTTGATTGGAAGGTTTCATTTCACATATATTCGATTGGCCAATCAAATGACATCTTTACGTCGTGTGATTGGCTATAACAAATCATGCATTAATAGAAATCGTGCACTAATAGAGTTCTTTAATAAACGATTTCCTATTCACTAAACTGACGCATAAATAAACGATCGACGGAAAAAATTATTTAATGACAACTTGAATTTGTTAATTGTCTTTTTGATATTGATTAGTACCAATTTGATTTTGATTAGTGCCAATTTGTACTTGAAAATATATAGAACAACGACTCGACTACTATATTGTACATATTATTTTGCGGAGCTTACCAATCTCCAAGTCTATCTGAAACCAATTTTTAATCATTACGCGTTCCGTTTTCAACTAACGGACCCCCCTAAAAATAATCGTCACACTCCCTGTATACCTTCGGGCAGAATTTCCGTGCGAAATAGGTATACGGTGTGGTGGAATTGAGGGAGATTTTGTGGTCGGCGCTGTGCTTGTTCCACACGTGTATGACGTTGCTCTCCGTCAGGTACTTGGTGAATTCCTCGTTGCAGGTCGTGTCGAAGTACTTCGACCAGTCATGCCACGAAATCGGGTAGAAGTAGCGCGGACTGTACACCTTGAATCCGCGGCACTCCCTAGCTATCATGTCGATAGCGTATGTCGTACCGCAGAGCTTTCTAGCCAATCTAAATGGCGATAAAATAGAGAAAAACTTAAGTACTTGAAATGCGTTAGATGTGGACGGTATATAGTGATGTTTGTTTTGTTGCTATAACAAGCAGTAACATTTTTGCATTTGTTTATATTATGTAATTATGTATTATGTAATTATGTATTATGTAATGCTGATATAACCAACACAGTGAAATGCACATGAATATTTTATTTATTCTTAAACCTTATGAAAAGAATTAATTATGAAAGTTTCTTCTTCCACATTATACAGGGTCCTGCAGCTCAGCTCCCGTCTTCTGTAGCTCAGTTACTAATTAAGCTAAGAGTTTGACATTTTGCAAGCTTACCCTGTACTTCAAGGTACATTTCAAGAAATTATTTTTGATTATACAGGTTGTCCCAAAAAAGTGCAACGCCAACGTGATATATTTTCTTAAATTGCATGGTATATATTTTTTTCCACAATTGGAAGCCTGTTATGGTTGCCTACATACCACAAAAACAAAAACTGAAATTTGTGTGGTAAGTGGTTTAAGAGAAAAAAAAACGGAACTATTTTTATTTGGAAAGCAACGATCCCCCCAAATCGTTTCCAAATCCAAAAAAAGTGGACACATATTTTTTTTCGAAATTATGATTTTTAATGGTGCCTGGCGAGGCCTCAAATTTACATAAGAATGAATGGGAAAAAGACATTTTTTGGTATTTTTCGAATAATTGTTCGGGGTTTGGGAAAACTTAAGACTAAAGTTATAGGACTTGCAGAGGACGTCCCAAGGAAGAATTTGATCTATCATACATATGGATTTGATGCCCCCAACCCACCCCCACAGTGCCCTAAAAACTACTCTTAAATGAAAAAATGTAGATTCTTCAGAAAATTGACCCTTCTAATTATTTCAATCTCTTTTTTTCTCATAGAAATCATTATTATAAGTGTAGTGGGATGTTTATAAACATTTGTCAGTTAATTTACATTTGTTTAAACATATTTTATTTGTTTAAATAATTCGTTTTTCTCGAAAATCCGTCTGAATTCTGTTTTCTGAGTTCGAAATGGCAGTTTATTATCTTAGAGTGCCATTATTCATTAAAAAAATTCCTCCTATTGTTTAAACAATAAATTATTATTCATTTTCAACTTTTTTCTAATTATGGTAGAAAATTCAGCTTTTTTTAGAAATTAACCTATAAATTTCATGTTCGAGATATCTTGCCTATATTATCTAAAAAACCCACATTTGTTTAAACAATTCTTTTTTTGCAATTCAACTAAAATTTTTTTTTCTAGATCGGTCTGGCTAACTGTTATTCTCAAGTGACATCATTTATATTTTTGGATGATTTCCATTGTTTAAATAATAAAATATTATTATTCGTTTTCAATATTTCATCAAATTAGAGTACAGGGAACAGTTTCCAGACAGCAACAAATCAACATCATCTTGCGACACACAGTGGTAGGAAATAAGAATAAGAAATGCAGAAAGAAATATGATTAATCAAATTGGTTGACAGGAAATTTAATACTTTTAAAAGAAATGTACTCCCCAATTCCCCGATAAAAAGAATTTTGAATCAATTAAATTTTTTCGAATAAATGATATTGACAATGAATAATATTTTACTTAATAATGATTTGAACCAGGTCCCAGGTCCCAGGTCCCTGGTTCACATCCAGGTTGTGGCTGTAATTTTTAATTTATTTTAAAATTTACATACCACCTGTATATCACCATTATGCATTTGAATAATATTTTACTAGTTAAACAATGGAAATTATCCCAAAATATAAATGATGTCACTTGACAATAACAGTTGACCAGACCGATCTTAAAAAATGAATGTTAGGAGAATTGCAAAAAAATTGTTTAAACAAATGGAATTTATTTAAACAAATATGGATTTATTAGCTAATAACATAGGCAAGATACCTCGAACATGAAATTTATAAATTAATATCACAAAAAAGCTGACTTCTACCAACAGTTGAAACAACAGTTGAAACAACAGTTGAAAATTAATAATCATTGATTGTTTAAACAATAGGAAGAATTTGTTTAATGAATAATGTCACTCGAAGATTATAAACTGTCATTTCGAACTCAGAAAACAGATGTTCGACGGAGTTTCAAGAAAAGCGAATTATTTAAACAAATGGAATCTGTTTAAACAAATGGAAATTACCTGACAAATATTTATAAACGTTTAACTAGATTTAAAGTAATGATTTCTATGAGAAAAAAGAGAATGAAGTGATTAGAAATTTTAAATTTTGTAAATTTTCTGAAGAATGAATTTCATTTAACGGTAGTTTTCAGGGCACTGTGGGGGTGGGTTGGGGGCGTCAAAGCTATATGTATAATAGCTCAAATTCTTCATTGGAACGTCCTCTACAAGTCCTATAAGTTTAATCTTAAGTTTTCCCAAACCCCGAACAATTATTCGAAAAATACCAACGAAAGTCTTTTTCCCATGCATTTTCTTATGTAAATTTGATGCATCGATAGGCACCATTAAAAATCAAAATTTCAAAGAAAAAAAAATACGTGTCGACTTTTTTTGGATTTGGAAGCGATTTGGGGGGATCGTTGCTTTCTATCATCACAAAAATTTTTGCAGTGCATTTTTGAACCACCCTATTGTTCATAGTATTCATAGTTTCATAAACAATTTAATAATTTAAACAAATGCAAGAACTAATTAAATAAACAGACAGCGCATCTTTTTAACCATAAAGGTTCTAGTGCTAAATCTGCAACATTTCCTTGTCATGGTCTTATATCTTTATATCCATTAAAAATAGACCAAAAAACAAATTTGTCATCAAATCAATTCCGTACCTTGTAATAACACCTGGGCCGTTAAAGCCCCACTGATTTGCAGCGTAATTTTCGGCCAGATCTTCCAAACAAGCCCTGGCAAACTCGTGCCCTTTCCCGTCATGCCCAAATCCCATAACACCAGCGGCGACATTCTCGTACGACTCAGCCCCGGAGAAATCCCTGACTAGATCGTCAAACGGCCTCGTGACTACCACGTCCAAATCCAAATAAATCCCGCCGAAACGCCACAGCGTCAAATATCGCAATACGTCGCTGGCGTGCGACTGGGCATACTCGGATTGCTGCAGAGTCCCATTAAACAATTTTTCAACAGGCGTATTCTTCACATATCTCCGGAAATTCACTCGTTTTACGTGTACGTTCTTATAGGTTAGAATCGCACGTAATATTCGATCGGACTCCGTATTCTGGTCCTTTATAATTCCGGGGGACGTATACAATAGATATACAGATCGATTTGGGTTTAGTAGTGCTGCGGATTCCACTGCGCAAGCTTGACGTTTATGTAAAATGATTTTGTCGGCCTTGTAGGAGTTGCACGACGTTTCGTGTAAGAATATCGACTGTCCTAAGGGGATTTTCGTATCGAGGATATCCGGTAAGCTTGTTCTGTTACTGTCGTAACAAAAGAGCGGAGATTCTTCATTCCAGCTGCTAAAATATACGCGAAATACTAGTAAGGATATGAGAAATATCGATAGGTAACTGACTGATATGCAGGCGTTTTTCGGGTATAATCGCCGCATCTTTCTTACGTCTGAATCATTTTATCGCGTCTTATATCTGCTTATGTACATAGTTTTGCTAAAAGTGTTTACGTGTTTGCATGCATAGTTTGCATGCTTGTTGATTGTTGACTTTGCCCTGTGTGTGCCTGTGTGTGATTTTTACGAGTTGACGTTAATTTTTAAGGTTATGTTGTTTGAAACCGACGCATGCGCCCTGCAATACCGGCCGACAGATTCTGTTGGTTCGGACTAGGTGGCGCCATGTATTCCAACCGATCGATCCAACGGATCAACAAAATAACACTGCAACAAAAAATTCCCTCCAGGGAAATTTTAGCTAATAATAATTCTTTATGACCCCCTGAACATTTCCACAAAGGCGTTTTTCTAGGTTAGCTCGAATAAGCGAGATATTTGCAAATTTATTTTTAATTTTATTCATGAATTTTAGTCTATTCACATGGTGTTTTGGCCAGGAAAAAGTATAGAAGTTTTGTTTTTATATCATTCTATATGCTTTTTGGGGAGCTGAATCCGAATTTCAATTTTGCTACTTCCCACGGATATGGCCTCACAAAGAAAATCGCAAATAACTCAAAATTTTCTACTTTTCTGCAGTTTATTGCCAAAAAGTCATAAAACTATGCACTTTTCGACGTAGACCACTATATGCAAAGATAAAGTATACTAAATTTGCTATAAAAGGCACCCTCAAGTGTATTTTTTGGTTGAATGGTTTGGCCGCTCGAGCGCGCTGAAAGAAGGACAAATTTTCCACTTTATGTGATGTGCGTGTAATTACAAAACATCTTAGATTCTGATAAAACTACATTAAATTCTCTACAAATTGCATAACTTAATCAGTTTTTTTGGCCAAACTGTGTAGTCGCTAAAGCGCGTTGAAATTTTATGTCACATTACGTGAAACCGCGATAACAAGAGCGCTTCACCAAAAATTCAGTAGAGACCTATATTATTACTATTTATTTATTAACTATATATTTGCTCTATTTAATAATTAATACTTAATGTATTACGTAATTTTTTATTTTTTTATAAACATTCGGGCTCTTGACTTCGCGGCTTCGCTTAGATTAATATGACAATATACAGTAGAGCGTCGATAATCCGAACCTCGGTAATCCGAACGTTCGCTAATCCGAACGTTCAAAAAAATAATAATAAAGTAAATCACTGAGTAACCTAGGGAAAAGCCATTTTTGTCGGTTCCTGGTTACAGAAAAATGTTGCTTTTGTTTTATATATATATATATATATATATATTAATAACCCGAACTATTTTTGGTCCCAATTAGTTAAATGAATAATAAATAAATAATAAATCATAAAAATTCATCAAGATAGGTCGATATCCCTTCGATATATCTTCGATATCCCTTCGATATCTCTTCGATATCCTTCGATTTTTACTTTTTGACATTCCTATAGTTTAAGAAGAGCAGGGTGGATGGTGTTGGTTTTATTAAGATGGAACTTCCATCCAATACTCGTAGTTTCTAGTATTCAGCTGCAATATTTGATAATCCGAACAATTTGATAATCCGAATCACCATCGGTCCCAATTAGTTCGGATTATCGACGCTCTACTGTATATCAACCCAATTTCGCGGCTACACGGTTTGGCCAAAGTAAGTGATTAAGATGTGCAATTTGTAGGGAAATTAATGTAATTTTAGCACAATTAGCCTTTTTAACTAACTTAAAAACAGGGTTTTATATAAAGTAGGAAAATTTTCCCTTCTTTCAGCGCGCTGTAGCGGCCAAACCGTTCAACCAAAAATGCATTTCAGGAGTGCCCTTATAGGAAATTTAATGTACTTTATTTTTGTATGGAATGGTCTACCTCGAAAAGTGCATAGTTTTATCACTTTTTCGCAAAAAACTGGAAAAAGGTCGAAAATTTTTAGTTTTTTTGCGATTTTCGTCGGGAAGCCACATCCGTGGGAAGTAGCGAAGTTGAAATTCGGTTTCAGCACCCCAATAAACATACAGAATGAGAGGGAAAAAAATGTATATTTTTTTCCTGGAACAGGCACCCTCGGAAACGATTTGACTGGACTATTTTGCCATAGTATACAGAGTGTTTTCTTATCCGCTTATTCGAGCTAACCTAGAAAAAACGCCTTGGGGGATGTGTTGAGGGGGTCATATAGAATCATTATTAGCTCAAATTTCCCGGGAGGAAGACAGTTGATCAAAATTTGTCGCACAGTGTAATTAACATTTTTTTTTGTCAATATGATTACGCGTAATTTCGGTTTTTAAAACTTTTTTTAAACGTCCGATTATGTTAGGTAGGTAATGAATCATTGTTATAAATCGAGAGCCCGCGACAAAATCCTAAAACATCACTGCGAAATTTTTATGTACAGTAGGCACGCAAAGTATGGAAACATGAAAAAATCTTTAAGACGGTTTGCTATTTGAAAAAGTTATTACGGAGTTATGATGTCATCGACACCTTTTTAAATGGCAACCCCATTTTAATTAAAAGCCGACGTGTTCCAAGATTTTTTCAAATAACAAACCATTTCAGAGATTTTGTTGTTTCCATTCTTTCTGCTAGCATGTACATACCAGGTGTTACCAAAACTATGAAAAACTCTTAAAAGTAAAGAATCATTACTTTATGTTCAAAGCTATGCAAAAATGTTATTTGAAAATCAAATATTTGGGAATACATATTAGAGGTTTTTAATACAAAACTATGATCACCTTCTCCGTTTAGGTATATACACGCGGTATATAATATAGCATGTTGCCAAAAAGTTGAAAGTGACATAAGAGTAAAGTACCTACATCTTCAAAGCTATGCAAAAATATTATTTGAGAAAAAGTATTTGAAAATATTAAAAGGCATTAAGGTAAACGTCCCAAATTCAGACAATGTCCTAAATTCCGACATATTTCTGCTTAGTTGGACCTTAGTTGAAAAATAAGAAATCTACAACATTGACCTTTATTTTAGGACATTCTTGATTTGACATTACACTTGGCAACCCACAATCGTTTCTTATTCTACCAATGTTCTAACAGTCAGAATATAACCTAGATGTTTGACTGATTTTTATAATTGAGTGTTATACTAAAAGTTGCTTCTTTTCCTTATAAGGTAACTGCAATTCGACTTCTTTTTACATCGCTACAGGATAATAGTAATTAAGAAAATTCTAATAATATCTATTTAGGTTGACTAAAAATGCTTTATATTTTCATAATAATACGGTGTACTACTCTTTTACCCACTATTATTTACAAATTTAGGGGTGTCGGAATTAGGTACATGTAAATATAGCACGTCCGTAAATCAGACATGTGTGTCGGAATTGTGTACATGGTTAGAAGTAAAACATATGGCTCTATTGCTGTCTTTACACAAGAAAATAACATATTTTACATCATTTGCTATTTTACAATTAATTGTGCATAATATGTCCAAATTCCGACACGAGTGTCGGAATTACGGACATCAATAATCCCTAATTATTACAGTGTGTCGGAATTACGATCATCCATAGTCCCTAATTCCGTCATAAATATCAACAGGCATCATAGGAGATGATGAAATAAGACAGAATGATGCAACACTAGCAGCAGAGAGTAGCGATTTTGGCATTAATACAGCACCGAGATAACAGTTGAACTAATGCCATCTCCATTAAAAAAAATTGTTCTGGCCTGAATAAAGTAAAAAGAAACTATTTGTTAATAAAAATGGAGGAAGAACAAAAGAAAAAAATCATTCTAGAGAAATAAGAAAGGAAGCGAACGAGGTACAGAATAAAAAGCTGCGCCAAGAAAAAGAGAACACTAAAAAGTCCAGATGCAAGAAACATAAAGTAGAGATGAGGTAGAGAGGGCAGACTGAAGATGACTAAGGATTTATTTTATACGTGTTTCATTAAAAATGGTAAAACATAAATGTTTAACATTTCTTAATAATAGACCTTATTTAACAATATTTAAAGCACTTAGTATTTACATAAATGTTTATATTTGTCGGAATAATGTATTGTCTGATTTAGGATCACTGTCTGAATTAGGTTCACTGAGGTGTCGGATTTCGGATCAAAATATACCCTTAATGTCGGAATTAGGGGCAATTGTTAAACTTATAAAATATAATATAAATTACACAACTATTATCAATTTTCTTTAAAAATGAATAGCCAGATATCTTTAAAAGGAAATATTTGTTTAAAAAAGTAGGAAAATATAGTAACTTTCGACGACAAAGAAGATTATAATTTCGTATTTGATAAAATCTATTATATTCCTAAATACGTAAATACTTCCTTCTGTAATTGTGAAAAGAAATTATTTAGATATGTTGTTAGAATACTGATTTAATCACTAATTAACCTAATAAAGCAAAATTTCGGTCAGAAACCTTTTTTCCATTACATTTTATAACAGATGTAAACATTCTCAATATTTTTTTGCGTAAAGAAAAAACAGTAGGAAAGTGACAAACAAGTTTGTCAAAACAAAGTAAGAATGTTATTGATGATCTGATCACATTCCCCATTAAAATTAACCACTAATTAGCTATTTTTGGCACACTGAGTCGGAAAATGTCTCGGATAAAATGAATGATTAAGCTGCGGAACACATGACGCCTTTTAGCGTGAAAATTGCACGCAATTACAATTAAAAAACAAACAATAGAATTTAAATTGAAATCACGAGTTCACTAATTCGCTAACAAGTGGTACTTAAACAAGTTCATCGGGTCAGAAACTGTTGATGTGCCACTGATAGATAACTGGTAAGTGGTAGGTCTGAATACGTTACGAGTACTGGTCAATAAATCGTTTTGTTTGGAGATATATTTTCTCAAAGTGTCATCTAGTATGTAATTACGTGAGTACATAAAAATGATGTATCATATCTTAGAACCGCATCCTGGAAATACAAAGTAGCATTTGCATTTGTGTAAACCGTGTAGTCGAGTACAAAAATGCACGTGCTTATTTTTTAATTGTTCGAATAATTTTTTAGATTAGATATAGATAATACCAGGGACATTACCTGTTTATAAGCATGTCTGTTATATACATACAAAAATATTGTAAGGTCTTCTGTTTACATGAAAAACTATAACGTAGTGCGTTAGTTGTAGGTACAACATTACATAATGCTGTTATAAATAAGTACACTCATATTAAATTACCAGATACACAATTTGCGTTCTTCTTACGTGGACAAAAATGTTTTTGTGGTGAAAATCATGCGGTTATCAGACTGTTTATTGTTCGAATTAATGACGGATAATATCAAGTAATTATGTAGGCATCTAATGATTACTTAATAATATCGAAGAATGATGATTTATTTAACTGCATATTTTTATTTGTTTTTATATGTGAACTGTGGTAAAATACACTGCTCATAAAAATTAGGCGAACACTTTTCTCGAAACCAGTTACTTTTGAAAGAATAGTTCTAGGCAGATTAAATTTGATATACTTTAACGACATTTCGTTTAACTAAAGAAAATTAGAAAAACAATGTGACAACTCTTAGTTACTTCTGTTACACTTAAAAATGTAAATTAATAACGCAAAACAAAACGGAAAAATGTCAAGTATGCTTTGAATTCACGTATGAAAGTATACTAAAGACGACAAATGAATTCAGTTGTCAATTTTCGTTTATTAGAAACATCATTAAGTAAAATTAGGCATCTTCGTGAAGTGCAAGTTGCTCGTGCTGTCGCCCTTATTCAGCATGACCACTCTATTCGACATGTTAGCAGGGACCTACGAGTTTCCCCTTCTGTTATTTAGCATGTTATTTATGGGATCGGTTTCGGGAGACTGGCCAATATATTAGAAGAGCTGGACAAGGTCGAAATCGAAAAACTACTCAAAATAAACACCGATTTCTTGTCCTTTCCTCTCTACGTCAGCGTACTGTCACAGCACGAGACCTCCTAAACAACCTATACAAATATGCCGCCCCGGGCGGCATATTTAGGGGGCGGCAAAATGTCATCTAAAAAAAATTTGAACCATCTTATTTCATATTTTTCTTTTGGTAAAACTAATGCACCCTAGAACTGCACTGGCAATGCACGTTAATTATATATATATATATATATATATTATAATTCAATCTGGAGAAACCATTGCTAACTCTTGGTTTTCATATGGGCGCCATGTTTGGTTTTAACATTTTAGGTGGTCTTTTCCTCAGTTTCAACAGTGATGTATCACACTTGTTGTTTAGCTGGAAATTTTAGATAAATGTTAGTAGGTATTTTATGTTTGCTTTTGCAAAGATTGATTCGGAGCTAGAATTAACGTTTCTTGAGTATGACACATAAGTTTAAAGCAACTCTTTCTATTCTTTGCGTTCATGTATTTAATTAAAAAAAAAAAAACAACCCATTATTTGTGGTACAATACGTGAATCAGAAGCGTCATCATTAACAAATGTTAAAATCATGAATGGCGTCCATAAAAAGGGAAAAGTTGGCCATTGTTTCTCCATCTTCCTTAAAGATAACTCAAGTACCTACGCAAATGGATGTCTCGTGTCTGAAATGGTGCACATTCATGCCTAAAGTAACATCACATTGGATTGAAATGTCATATTATTGCGAATATGGTGTCTTTGTAATCTTCACAGTATAAGCTTTTCGGGTCTTAAGTTGAGGGAAATAATTGAATTGACTAAATCTTATTGGAAATACTAGTAACTGAATTGTACCGTTTTTTCCCCTAAACTACTGCAAGTCTACAAAAGTCAGTTATGGGACAATAAAAGGCCGCAGTGTGCGATAAGACTATAAAATATGATTTTTTTTCATACAAAATTAGAATTAAAGAACTTTTACTTTATCATACGCAGTATGTAAAGTATTGTAATCGTGCCAAAAAATTTTTTGAGATTTTAGCGGAAATATGTCTTTTTGGGTCCCCTGAACATTTTTGACCAAGGTACAAAAAAATGTCTGTGTGTGTATGTGTGTGTATGTGTGTGTGTACCCGTTTTTGTGGCGACGATTCCGGAGAAACTACTAAAGGTATCGGGACGAAACTTCATATTTAGAAGTTTCATAACCAAACTTAGAGCTGAAAAGCTTTCTGTTGAAAACGGTCCAAAGGAACTGGTGGTTTACTCTTAGCATTTTTCGAAGATTTTGCAAATGAACCGCTATTTGTGTAATGTCGTCAAAATAGTTAAATAATAAATTAAAGGAGAGAAAATTTTCTATAATTTATGTATATGACATTTTTTGGTAGAATTTATAGTTTAGCTGCATGAGCAAATTCTATTTCATCGAGATCGGTCGTACTCATGGTCGTACTGCATTAAAACTAATAGCCATGATATGTCAGATTTTTTTATTCTAATGACAGTAGCTAGTGTCAAACGCTAATGTTTTGAAAATACTACTGTCAATATAGGCTGCGTTCGGATATTGCACACCGTTACAGTTTTTACACCCACTAACACGTCAGTGTCATTTGGACGGTGTACCCGGTGTCAACGGAGTACAATATCCGAACGCAGCTTTAATCGAGATATCTGTCTAGTTCTACTAGTTTTATTTTAATGCAGACATAGCCGATCTCGATCAAATAGAATCTCATGCAGCTAAACTATTAATTTTATATATAGTATGATAAAGTCATGTGCCTGGCCACATCAGATTTTTTTATATTATAATACAATTTCGTAAATATTTAAAGTTTTTGGATTATAACAACTTTTGCCTCACAAACTAAACAAAACGATCAAAAAGTAATAAAATCTTTAAGCAAGATTCTGGTAGACAAAAGGCATTGTCCGATGGAACCACAATTTTTTCCGTTTATGTCACTGATCACATTTATCCAAATTTACGAAGTTTTAATTCTATCCTTATTACTTATTTAAATCACCTTCAGTGGTGAAATTTCATATTTCTAAAATGATTAACAAATGTAACAATTCAGTTTTTGTCACCACAAAAAAGTAGGTATGTATACATACCTACGTGTAGTGATTGTTAAATTATTGAACTTTATTGACAAATTATATTGTCCACTTGAATTATTACAATTTATTCTGAAATCGAAGCTGGAAGATCAGTGTTGTTATAAAAACGATTTCTTTTATCTTAAACAAAACGAACATGTCTCTTTTTTTTATAAAATGATGCTTTTTTGAAAGAAACAATGTTTTTAAACACTTCATAAAAAACATGTTTTAAACGTGAAATAAAACATGTTTTAAATCACACAAAAAAACCTGTTTTAAACAGAGAACGAAACTTGTTTTAAACATGTTCTAAATCACGCATTTATTTTATTTGTATGCATTTTAATCGGCGTCTTTTCATTCCATATTTTACTTGCTACCACTGATATTGTATTATTATATTTAATGAAGAACGACAACAAATGTGGAAGATACTCTGATTATCATACTGATTCATCGAGTAAAAGTATCTAGTCATCTGGCGTCCGTGAACCGCAGCACACCAGGATTTCTAATGCGGTAATTCTTAACAATCGGAAATAATTGTAGGTAAATGTATAATAAATAATTAATGAGATGTTATAATAATTTGAACAGATTTGCTATAGATTACGTAAATTTAAAGGGATTCTACGTTAATTGGCTGGCACCTCGTTAAATAACAAAGATAACCTTCAAGGTATGCATTATTATTGTTTACAGTCTCATTTTTCGCTGTTACTTAATTACGAGTGCAACAAGAACAAACAGTAGTACATAATAATTTGAATTGGAAATAGTAGCGTGTTCTTTGTTTTCGAAATAAATTTATTCATTGCTTATGATTAATGTAATATTATGATTGTTATAAGTAATAACACTAATAACCAATATAAAAAATCAATTGGACAAGTCTTTTTATCAGTATAAAAAATGTTTAATAAAAGGAAACCTTTAGACCGCAAAAAATCGATTAATAGCAGTAAATCCCCAATAAAAATAAATGTAACAATGAATTGTTTATGCGATCGAGAGAACAATAAATATTTAAATGTTAGATTAGGTTGCCTGTTTTTTTTATGGGTGTCTATAAAACATTCCACATTATTGATTCGACAGCTCCAGTTTTGTTGATATGTGCGCGCGCGTAATATTACCTTTTTTAATTTTCGACTCGGTTTTCGGTTTTATGTTGTTTTGTTTGAAGCAAACGTGCTTACGCGCTTAAATTGACGTTTGTTTCATGTTCAAGCATGACTGGCAATCTGTGTGTTGTGTTTACGATCTCTCGCATAATCAACACCTAATCTTTTTATTTTTCTAAATATTATTCACAGATCTTTAAAAAAACCAACTGAAATAACAAACATATTCTTAATCTATGCCTGTTTAAGACCTGTTTATAATCTGACCAATGGAATTTCCAACAATGACCTTTGTGTCAACGATAAGTCACTTTTGATGGTAGACAAGAAGGTTCTGGAAAGATATTTTGACATACCGGGTGACCCCGCATAGGTATGGCCGTTTATTTTTTATTTATGACGAACGAATGAAATTTTGAGAATTAAAAAGAATTAGTATGACTTCCGATTTTTTTCGGAAATAACGTCGTCATTGAAGTTTTAAATGGCACCCTATATTATTTGTCTGTTGTGACTTTATCATACTATACCGGGTGATTCAATTTCGAGGCTCACCATGGGGATCTCGTTTATTAGAGCCTAGGTTTAAATTTTCAAAGTTTCGTATTTTTGTGTTGGTTAATTACCTGAAAAGAAATTTAAGCTACCATTTTTCATTTTGAAGATATCCGCAAAAAAACTGAAATGTTAAGGTATCGTTTTTATTTTTTTATTCAAAACCAAATGTAGCTAGACATTTGAAACAAAAACATTCTAGTGCTACTTTTTAACAATGAATGCAGTGTCATTTTTTAATTTGAAGTAACATCAAAGATGGCATCGTAACCACGACCAACTTTTGTTTTTCTTATGGGCGCCATGTTAAATTTTGGCATTTTCCGATAGTCGTGTCTTTTCTCATTTCCGCAATGTATAACATGTTAGCATTATTTTTTAAAATAATGGTGTAATAAGCAAAAAACCTTCAGGTACTTAACTGGAGGTTGGTTACAGACCGCCGGACTCGTTGCCAAGCAACGTCAATAAAATGCGCTTGGATCAAGCGGCGCGCTCGGCGTTGGGTTTGCCATTTAACCAAATAAACCTTAATTGTGGTTGATTGTGGATGTAAGATGCCGTTTACCAATAAGGAAAAGCTTGATATGATAGGGGTTTATTATTGTTCTCATAGAAATGCTCAATCGTACAAAATTCCTAACATTGGACAGAAATTTAGCGGACCATGGATCGTTTAGTAAACCCAGCAATTCTTATAATCCTCTAGGAAATGTTGAAAACGATCAAAGAGATATTTCGGAAACGGTAAACGTTAGATTACCATTATTTGCAATGCTTCAACTACTGGTTTTTAGATAAATGACGATCCTCGGATTTCTACGCGGGAAGTACAACACGTGTTTGGAGAGCATTACGAACAAAGAAATTGAAACCGTACAAACCCCGCAGAAGTCAAACTTTGCAGTTGTACGAAATTATTTGAATCAACAATTTCCAAATCGCTGCATTGGTAATGGTGGAGTGGTGGAATGTCCTGCTAGATCCCCTGATTTAAGTCCTCTGGACTATTTTCTATGGGGTACTGTGAACGACGAAATTTATCACGATACTAGCAGAAATACCGAGGATCTGCGGGATCGAATAGCAAATGCGGTCAATGCTATTCCGGGAAGAACAGTTAGAAAAGCATAACAACATGTCTAAAAGCTGGCGCGGTTTTATGCCTTCAAGAAAATGGCGACCAATTTGAAGATTTACTTAAAAAAATAAGCTTTTTGTTGTATAAACTTGCTTCTTTTACAATCTGAATGTTTTTAATCCAAAGCACTCTGGTCAGTCCGGCGCCGGCGGTCTGTAACCAAGCACCAGTTAGGTACCTGATAAGCACAACAAACAACGGGAAAAGAAGAAAGTTTTTTTATTATTAAACCATTGTTTTAAAAAATAATGCCAACATGTTATACATTGCGGTAATGAGAAAAAACACGATCATTGGAAAATGCCAAAATTCAACATGGCGTCCATAAGAAAACCCATGGTTGGCCATGGTTACGCCGCCATCTTTCATGTTCTTTCAAATTAAAAAATAACACTGCATTCCTTGTTAAAAAGTCGCTGTAGAATGTATTTGTTTCAAATGTCTAGCTACGTTTGGTTTTGAATAAAAAATTAAAAACGATATCTTAACAATTCAGTTTTTTGCGGATATCTTTAAAATGAAAAATGATAGCTAAAATTTCTTTTCAGATAATTGATCAGCACAAAAATACGAAACTTTGCCAAATTTAAACATAGCCTCTATCTCCACTAATAAGCGAGATCCCCATGGTGAGCCTCGAAATTGAATCACCCGGTATATAAAATTAATAGTTTAGCGGTATGATCAAATTCTATTTGATCGAGATCGGTCGTGTCTGCCGTTAAAATAAAACTAGTTAACCAGGATTTGATAGATGTTTTGATTCTATTGACAGTAAGTAGGTATTGTCAAAACATCAGCGTTTGACACTACCTACTGTCAGTAGAATGAAAATATCTGTCAAATCCTGGCTAATTAGTTTTATATGAATGCAGACACGACCGATCTCAATCAAATACAATTTGCTCTTGCAGCTAAACTATTAATTGTATATATTGCATGATAAAGTCATGTGCCTGAGCCATGTGCCCGAATATACTATAATAGCACGATAACGGGATATGCAGGTAAACAATTGTCATTTAATTAATGCGACTGTAGAAACAGAATTGCATAATATTTTTTTTCTACTTTGCATTCACAATGCACACATTACATTGTAACACTGTTTTCGGTGTTACAATTAACACATTGTAACACCGAAAATAGTAACATTTTTGTCTAAGATTGCCAGGATTGGTACACATTGATATCAAATGCCAAATGTCAAACGTGCAATACATAACCACACACTGCCTCTTTTTAATCGCTTGCAATCGCATAAACTGCGAAATATCAATATTCTATACATATTTAAACATGCGTGTAGCCTGCTATAGTATGGCCAAAGGTTGTGGCTTTCTTAGTTTTGCTGTGTTCATCAAAATACGCCAGCATAACGTTTTCGGTGATGTTTTACGACTCTGGTAAGTGATCGTTATCATTCTTTTCAACTAAACATCAAATCCCCTTTTCAGATATAATTCAAGGACCACATTTACTTTAATAAGGTATTATGCGAAGATCAAACCTACATCGTAGATATGAATGATTTTAATTACTGCTACGAGATTGTATATGCGCAATCAATGGTTTATCAGCGTACACGTATGAAGCTATAGTACATTTAAAGTGTAGAGGATTTCTTAGTTTATGTAACGTATAAGTTTTCGGTAATATTTTGGACGCTTGGATGCTCGGTTCAATTCATATTCGTTTTTGTCCGTCGCTTTCGACTTCGTCTTAGTTCTGGTTGTGTGCAACGTATTTGTATTACCTCCATCACATGTAATTTTACTAAGTATAATTTATTCTAATAAACTACTTTGCCGAAATTAGAATTGGGTTTCAATTATAAGTGCTTGTAAATATATAAGCCGCAACGGCTACGTAGCGGAATTAGGTAGACACCGCTATTAAACGTTAAGCGTTATAACAATTCTTTAGTAAGTTCTTGTTCTTCGAAGTAACTAATCAGTCACTGCCAAACACTTCTATTCTGATTATTATACTTATGAAACCACTATTTTAAAATTGTTAACTTTTTAGGTTAAGTTTCATGTATTTATCACAGTAGGGTTAAAAGTGTTGCCCCAAGCTCCATTATGATCATCGTTGCGACCTCGCTGAATATTTATTCAAACTTGTAGGCTAAAGTAGAGTACAATTATTTACAATTAGATTTTGTCATGATTTTATCTCATCGATATCATCCTTAACGAAGTTGACAGTTACTACAGTGCTATCACGTGGTACCCGCAAAATACCCTAGATTCTAATTTAGCGCGATATAGTAACCACAATTTCTAAACTTATATAAAATGAATGACGCAAAGTAGAAAAAATAGTATATTACACTCGTTTTATAAGACGTATTGGTGCACTCGTTCCATTTGGGCACTGCTCGCTACGCTCGTCGTGCCCAAAACAACTCGTGCGCCAATTACTTATAAAACTTGTATAATAATATACTATTAAGTAATTTTTAAAGCGATTTAATATGAATGATATAAACTTCGTGCAGCGCGCACTACGTCAATAGTAACGGTAAATGGAAACGTAGCTGGGACAGTGGAAGATTATTTACTATCAGTACGATATGATCAGAACAATTTAATTTCGGAATTTTGAATAGTATTGCGAGTTAAATAAAGATAATGAATTTAGATGTACAATTAATTATACCCAACAATATTTTACAAACACGGATGCAAACGGACTTACTGATCGCGTCAAAACTTCGCATCTCGTTCGACTCTGCCTCGCACCAAAACCCACAAGCGAGGGAAGCCGAACTGCGCAAAATATTGTTCATGTTTATTTCGGTCTTAAAAATTAACAAATAGTCGAAATGCTATTAAATTCAAGGGATGTATATCGCAGTAAATAAGGATTATTTACATGCTAACTGAGTTGCCCTACTGACATTCGTTACTGAGATATCGGCTTCCATCAAAATCTTGTTCGCAACCTTTATTACATAAAAACTGAAGACAACGAACACGCCAATCTATAGAAGAGACTCTGAATGCAACCTCAACAAAAACTGAAATTTTTGTGTTAAGTGGTTTAAGATAAAAGAAACTGGAAAGACTTCTCTCGCGCTCATGTTTACACCGAGAGGCAAAGAATTTTGACAGTCATACAGCATATGTAGAAATGTTTCAGGAGTATAACATACTTTATTTAAATTTTTTCTGTTCAGTACTTTTAGAGTTATGGGCCTTCAAACACAGGAGTCAATGATCTATGGCAGTTAGGGCGATTCTTTTGTGCGGGAGTGACCCATAGAAAAAAAAAAACGGGTTTAAAATGCTTTAGCCTTGTGGATAAATAATATTCTACTTTGCGAACAGCCTATCTTTAAATCACAGTAAGAAGAAATAGACCAAAGTCGCAATTGCGTATGACTAATTGTTTCATGACTAACCTCGAAAACATCATTTAAAATCGTAAATGGTACCCTAAAACAGATTTTGTTCCAGAAATCAGTAAATAATAATCGCATTATAAACCAATTTAGAACGACACGCATTTCTAGTAATTATATTATGGCTCTGACGAATTTAGCAAACAAACGTAATACAATCGCGAAGACTTTGAACTCGCCACACAAAGCTCGGAATTTCGTGTGACCACATTTTTTGCTATGCTACGACCGTGCGACCGTGAGGAAAAAAAATAAACGCTTTTATGATTGCGCGCAATTTGGATTTTGGCGAGTACAATAGTTACGTGTATTATAAAAATATACGATATATAACACGCACCTACTGCAATTAACAAATAAACAGAGAATAGCACGCGACTTTTACTGTTATATTGTCTCCGCTTATCTGTCATGCGGATTTTCTCACCGGTGCGCTGACACACCCGAAAGTAAAAATGCCCCACACGCTAACTTTGTAACTCCATACATATAAATTGTCGCCGAGACTTTGTCATTTGCCGCATTGTTCAAGAATTATTTGCAATGGGTTCTATCGTAATCCCAAATTAGCCACGCAAAAAGGATTTTGGGCCATTAGTACTGTGTAAATAATTATTAAGGTTTTGCAAGGCTTCAATTTTTGATGGTGTCAGGTAGCAACACGCGGAGTACCTTCTTAGTCTCTTTCCATCAATATTAGAGCTATTGGACATTTGCACAATCACTGATGCTGCATTGACATGTATGCGGTTATACAGGGTGAGTTATTAGTATCCCGGCGGACGATGGTCCTCAAATCGTTTGAGAAAGAAAAAAACGAAAAAAAAAGTCGTTTGACTCATTAGTTTATAAAGTAAAATTATTTTGATTTATACGGGGTGTTAGGCGTAATGGAAAGTCAGTACATTTTTTTAAATCGAACGCCCTGTATATCATATTATGAATACAAAGGAAGTTGTCTTTCCAGCTATGTTGTACCTGTGTAAAGTAAATAGTTTCTGAGATATTCAATTGTTTGTAAAAAAATTGGCAATTGCAGGCCTTTCTTAAAAACTACGTTAATGCTGATGTCATGAAAAATTAGATGCGCTATACAGGGTGATCCTAGCATGCACTAGTTTTTAAACATTTTTAAATGGATTTTTCTTGATATTTTTAAATGGAACACTATGTATCTTATTTGCTAATTGAAATGTCCCTTAAGTTCCTTGTAATTTATATTCACTATATCGTATATCTATTTTTAGTAATTTTTGTGATATTTGGAATTTAAAGAGTAGTATGCTATTTAGTATATCTGTATACAATGTGCTATAAAAGAAGCCATTTAGAACCTATTTAACTAGATTTATTCATATAAAAAGTATTAAGGTTATCAAGGTATTACAAGTATGTTTTGCAATTTTTACAAACGTACAGCGAGCGAACCTGAAGACCTAGTAACTTCAGTTGGGCTCCGAAGTAAAACAGAAACAGTGTAATTTTAGGGGGACTATAGTGAAAAATTGTTCGCTTGTGTGAAAATTGTGCGGAGACATTTCATCGTAATAGTATGTGCGCTCATACACAACAACAAACAGGAACGCTAAAACCTGTCTTGATGAGCTACGTTTGAGAACGGATTTGTATTCAGTACGCAGAACAACCAATAATATCTACTTACTATTGTTAATTGGTTTAAAATGGGTTACTTTTCTGGAGAGACAAGGCAAAATTGGGATAATATGAATGATAGTATGAGTAATATTGATAATGTGAATGGAAAGTGGGTTATTTGCAAGTGTTTTTAATAGATTTTTTTTGCTATGAATGAAAATCAGAATGCTTATCAGTTTGCTTTTGTTGCATATTTGGTTTTTGTGTGTGAGCACATAAATCACATCAAAGTAAATGTGATCTTCAACACTCAGAAGTCAACAAATTCTCACGATAGTTACATATTAAATTAAATTAAATTTCATATAAAACTGTTAATATATTGATAACGGTAATACTTTGTATAAGGATCAAGCTAAATTATCTATTCTATCGCCTCTTGAAGACTCTACATCAAACTACCAAATACCTTATTCACAGCAATATTAAAATTTACAATAGGGTATTTGACTGTATTAAAAATATGGCATGTATTATAGTCATCCTAATAGATTACAGTTTAACAAAACTATTTGTTATTAATTTTCCAAAAAAATAAATAAAGCATATGAAAAACCAAAATTAAAATTGAATTTTATTTACGTCCTATCACGTGATTGAAAACGCTCTGTAATTGGCTCAGTCTCCAGTGATGGCATACGTTAGTACGCTTAGAGCGCGTTCGGTTTGTCAGGGTAGGGTATGGGGAGAGCAATGCTCAGATAACTTGGGTCGGCTGTCTCTCTCTTATATACAGATAAACGCCGTATGACGTTGGTCCGGCTATTATGCAGCGCGTCACTCTCACTGTACAATACCAGGTTATCCGAACGCGCTCTTATGCTTCTCCCGTTTGAATTTAATAGCAGCAATGTGCCATGTAAGCATAACTTTGTAGGTTGGGATAGCCCTAACCTTAAGCTGTCAGATCAGATAATACCTGGTTCGAAAATACGATAGATAACTTATTCTAGTCAGTTTTACTTATGTCGAAGTAATCTTCACAACAAAAAACACTTGTATTGGCCGCTATTTATTTCATTTGGATTTCTACGAGCCAACCATTTGTATGTAGAAATTGTGAAAACAACACATCATACAACACAATTACCAAACGGCGATGCTGACAGACCATATGGGCCGATTTGACATCTACTAACCGGTGACGTCACACAACAGAAAGTATCGTTTTCGCGGGACTTTTTGTGATTCAATTTTTAACGCTGATTTTTATGAAATATTGAGGAAATAATTACGAAAAATAATGCATTTACAATGTAGAGTGAAGGAATAAATACACTAAGATGGTTTTCCAATAATAGTCAAATACCCTATTGCATTACATTTTCGTTAAATCGCAAATATCACAAAAAAATAGTAACATTTGGTGTATGACATACTAGGTGTAAATTGGAGCGAAATAAAGGGTTATTACAGCCAGGGTGTTCCATTTAAAAAATCGAGAAAAAGCCGATATAAAAAATTTTATATGTTCAATGAACAACCTGTATAGTGTATCTAATATCTTTGGATACTACCACCTACCAACTGGCTTTGTCTCACATAGTTTAAAGGCAAAATCAGCAAAAATGTCGTTTTAACATAGTTTTTAAAAAGCTCCTGCAACCGGCATATTTTGGAAAAACAGATGAATATCTCTGGAAATATTAACGCTGTGACAGCACCATACACGGTTGGATAAACAAATTTAGTAGTATTCATAATATAATAAAATATACAGGACGTTCCATTTAAAAAATGTACATACTTTCCGTCACACCTAAATGCAACACCCTGTATAAATGAAAATAATTTTGCGTTATAGAAAACGGCGAGTCAAACAACTTTTGTATAAAGTATTTTTCTCTTTCTCAAACGATTTATTAACTATCGACCGCCTGGATACTAATAACTCACCCTGTATACCCTCTAGGAAACCCCTCTTACGACGAGAAACTAAAGCTCCATCTATCGGCATGCATCACACTATTTTCAAAACAACGACTCCTTAAAGCGAAACATTCGTTTTCTTAAAGCAAATATTTAGGTTGTTTTATATATCATTTCCTTAACATTAGACAACCATTTCTCTGTGCGTGAAGAGATTATACTCCACTAGTAAGACATTATGGAATATTTTGCTTGGGCAGTGTTATTTTTTTCGTAAGATTCAAGGTTCGAATATACCAAAATCGAAGATTAGTAAACATTTTCAGCATTTAGGTCAACAAATTAGTATGCCAAACATCTGCATATTATAGTAAGACAAATTTTATAGTCATCATAAAAACATCCTCTGCAAAATGAATACGACAAAGTGTCAAATTTGCATATGACAATTTAGTGATTTCATCACACGGAGGTTGAAATAAATGAAACAACAAACACGATCACACAAGAGGAGTTCCCAATGAAAAGTTTTATTGGCGTTTCTGATCGGAGAAATCACGCGCTCCGGGCACGTATTTGCACGCCGACTTTGAAAAATATTATTCAGACCCGTTCGTATTGATACAAGTTATTCGCCGGACAAAAGATTTGTGTGGGCAAGCTCTTCGCTGTCAATATTTTCTAATTCTTTTGTTCGGTCGAAACGGTCTATTATCGCCCCCTTTATTGTAACTGTATTCACTGTTGACTCTGTCCATGTCGTATTTACTGATCCTTGAAAGGACAACAACTGTTTTTCTCGTGTATTCTTGTGACTTGCGATAACACATTTCGAAAAATTGCAAAGACCAACATGGCAGACTTTTCAACAAATACTGCTAAACGTTTCGTGGGTAAACGTGAATTCTGGACTGGTTTATCAAATTAATATCTATTACAAAACCAAGGAATTCTTGTTGCTACACGGAAAGAAAAAAAAAAGTGTTGAATCAACGAATTTCCTAAAAAAAGCTAATGTGGCCATGATGTCAACCAAATCAGTTCATTTACTGGTCTGAACGCCAAAATACTTCACAAAGCATACATACGGATCTCACATTTGAGGCCGTTATTTGCAAAACTTCCTCTTTGTTACTTGCTTTACTTTTCAGGAGCGACATAAAACGCTTTAGCGAACATGAAAATTATTTTTTCGTATTATTTTATTTTGGTTCCTGTAGTTTAACTGGCACTTATAATAAATTGAATGATTCTAAACCTGAAAGTATCATTTTGAAAACAAAATAAGATTTTGGTGCAAAGAGAGAGTTTTGCAAATAATAAAAATAGATCATTAAAGAAAGTTGTTGAATTTTTATTGAAAGATGATTATACATTAAGTAATCTGTAATTAGTATTCAAAAAAAGATTTTCAAATAAAAAAAACTTTAAAAAACCTCTTATTTATATGCCAACGAAACTTTGAAAAAGCAATGAAAGGACTAAATGTCATTTTCGTTTTAACGCAAGTCTTGATCCTCTTCATGCAGTATGTTTTTTTAGAAGGCGAGTTATGGTAATTGTCGCCAATTGCCACCATAATTATTAACCTGCAAACCAATAATAGATTTTTTGTCGCCTTAAGCTCTTTGCCTAGTAGTAATTACTTTATCATACGCAGTATGTAAACTATTGTAATCGTGCCAAAAAATTTTTTTGAGATTTTAGCGGAAATATGTCTTTTTGGGTCCCCTGAACATTTTTGACCAAGGTACAAAAAAATGTCTGTGTGTGTATGTGTGTGTGTACCCGTTTTTGTGGCGACGATTCCGGAGAAACTACTAAAGGTATCGGGACGAAACTTCATATTTAGAAGTTTCATAACCAAACCTAGAGCTGAAAAGCTTTCTGTTGAAGAGGGTCCAAAGGAACTGGAGGTTTAGTCTTAGAATTTTTGAAAGATTTTTCAAATAAGCCGCTATTTCTGGAATTTCGTCGAAATAGTTAAATAATAAATTAAAGGTGAGACACTATGACATTTTTTGGTACAATCAATAGTTTAGCTGCATGAGCAAATTCTATTTCTACGAGATCGGTCGATACTGCATGAAAACTAGTAGCCAGGATTTGTCAGATTTTTTGATTCTAATGACAGTAGGTAGTCTTGGTGTCAAACGCTAATGTTTTGACAATAACTTCTGTCAATATAAGCTGCGTTCGCATATTGCATTACACTTTTTACACCCAATAACACGTAAGTGTCATTTGGACGGTGTACCCGGTGTCAACAGAGTACAATATCCGAACGCAGCTTTAATCGACATATCTGTCTAGTTCTAGTAGTTTTATTTTAATGCAGACATGGCCGATCTCGATCAAATAGAGTCTCATGCAGCTAAACTATTAATTTTATCTATAGTATGATAAAGTCATGTGCCTGGCCACATCAGATTTTTTTTTTTACAAATTCCTTTAGCTGTTCCGACGTTACTGGCGTAATTAATCTCGCCCTGTATTAAAACAGTATCCTCTTTCTTGTAAAAAATGAAACGTTTTGCCTGGCTAAATTTGAAATGCCAGGCTCCAGGAAGCTTTAAATTTTTCCTTGCTTCATTCTTCCAGTCATCTACCTTCCAGTCAATGCCAATTTTTCTGACTGTGGCGTGTCTACTTATGATGTCATCATAGTGGCTGGATTGTATAATAACAGGAGTTTCTTTTTTTAATTTGTCTCTCTATAACCCAAAAACTCGATCAGGAGGGATAAAGGAATGTCCTACGATTGAAAAAGTGATCTCAATTTTTTTTATGTTTGGTGGTGATTCATTAAGAAGCCAGTACGCTAACATTGTCATCATTGCAGTGTTTTTATTTTGACCACCGCAGCCGTCGGCGAAGAAGTTAATTCTTGTGACGGAAGTAGGAATTACTTTTGTATCCTATAGATACTAAAGTAATTCCTACTTTCATTAACTCTCGGTACGTCCTAAAATTTTCTACTTTTTAAAATATACCTGAGCCCTTTTTTAACATTCCTAGAGTAGTTTTCTGGTTGTCGCTCTTTCTTGCGTCCTTTTCCTTTCGGACAGGCTAAAATTTCACATTGAGTATTTATCTCATTCATGCTAACAAATCGCAACAACAAAACTGCCGTTAAAAATCACAACGCACTAGAACATTGATGTTTAGACTGAAACGAATTTATTTTCCAGCGTGAAACAAAAAACCACCTGTTTGCTCTGTGAACACTAGAGCACCAAGTTATTGGTTGAGCTGTAGACAGCCAGTTTTGCAGATGAACGTTCAAAGCAAACAGAGAGTTTTGCAAATAACTTACACTTTAGCATCAAACTTTAGGTAATACATAGGTTGTATCTAAAAATTCTGACAAAAGCAATCGATTCCTCATTAAATAATTATGTAACTGCAAAAAAGAACGAATTTTTGAAATTTTGGTGATTAGAGACTTTTGCAAATAAACGCCTCATTTCAGTTAATTACAATAGTATGGACAAAGATTCATTTCACATAAATAATTTAACTAAATATGCATGAATGGAAACGAAAATAAACTTTAAAATAAACTAAAATAAAAATTAGCTTCAAAAAGTCAAAGTTGATAACATTTTACAATGTATCAACATTCAAGTAATGTTGATATATCGCAACATCATTCTTCGACATAGCAACTACTTTTCAAGATAATTAATAACCATACGAGATGCATATTTTCGTGTCAAATGGACTTAGTATGCATAATCTTAATTAAAACAATGGCGGTGGTATTCAGGTAAATAACCAGGAGTAAAAATCTGTAATGTAAACAGACCCACTTTTAAATTGCCATCAAATTATGGCTTTATAAATTGCTATCTAACAGTTCCATCCCGCAAAACGAAAATCAAGATTTGCTTCTTATCTTAAAATCTCGGCAAAAAAGACAAATAAAAAGGTTGGTGCGCTACAAACAATTATTTGCTTTTAAATTGCGTCATAGACGCTCCATATAAATATAAATGCCGACAAATATTAGGGGCAAATATGGATCAATTTCAAACCGACTTATATATAAATCACGCTAACTTACATACCGAGAATTAGCAATGTTTAATTAACACTGGCAAAGATAAGTACACAAGCTTAATTATCATCATATATTTTTCTAAATAAGAACTCGCCCTAATTTGTTCATACCACAAAAAATATTTGTTTCACAGCAATCAATTGTTTACAAATGAAAAACATAGTTAAATTTACGAGGTAACTTTCCCTTAAAATAGAAATTATTTACATCGCAATAAATAAATAAAAAACTTAGGAAGTAGTGGGTAATATAAAAAGAAAATTAAACAAAAACAGGAATACAATAAATCAAGTTAATAATAGCCGCATGCACACACAATAATTCAACACGGATTATTAATACTAAACAAATTCAACGTATACCATATACTAGCATTAAATCTTATTTGTAAAGAGATAATATAAGCAATAAGCTTAGAATAAAGATCACGTGCAGAGAAATGGCCGCGCTGCTCGTGTTTTTTTTTGCGTTATTAGTAAACCGTATTGAGAAAAATAAACGAGGAACTAGACTACTGTTTTTACAGTGAGTTCATTGTTTGTTCGTCCGAACAGAATTAATTATTGTTATTATTTACTATTATAGTGAGAACTCTCATTAGTCACATGGATTTCTAAACAACGATTAGAGCGTTGAAATTGAAAGAAAAAAATGAGAGGTTATTGCATCAATTGTAATTTATGTTTCTATAGGGTATTATTTAGAATCTATATTATAGATGATAAATGCATTAAAGCTATAACGTTATATGGCTTGAGCTTCTCTTGAAAAATTTCATGTAATATACGAACGATATACGCAATAATAAATTGTTATTTTTTATTATTATTTGAGTTCATAAACATAATCTTTACATTTATATTACTTTACTCGTATATCGAACTACCGGACATTATGTACAGACTGTACAAAATTTTCATGTGCGATAATTTATCTGACAGAGTTGCCGACTTCTATTGACGACTTCATTAATTTTAAAGTTGAAGAGGTTGATAAAGTCAATAGTGGAAAAATGTCAAGTGGCAAATCTAATTCAAAGTTAAGTATTATATTTTAATTTAGACGTCACTACATGTCACGATAATACATAATAATATGATGCCCGATCAATCTACATTCAATATAGACACCGATGCACTCGGTGACAGAATAATATTATTATTATTCTTGAATGGAAATATAACTGCCAAAGTTTATGATTAGTGATAGATATGATAATTAATGATAGATTAAACTATTAAAAGTGCCGAAGTGAGATATTTTGTAATAAGAGCAACTAATTATTCAAGTAATTGGATTCCAAATACATCAGTTTACACCATTTTACAGTGGGCAAATTTCAGTTTAAATCTGATTGAACAAGCAATTCGCATAGGAGCATGGCCACTCTATTCGACATGTTAGCAGGGACCTTCGAGTTTCCCCTTCTGTTATTCAGCATTTACAGAATCGATTTCGGGAGACTGGCCGATATGTTAGAAGAGCTCGAAGGTCGAAGGTCCAAATTGAAAAACTACTCAAAATGAAGACCGATTTCTTGTCCTTTCCTCTCTACGTCAGCGTACTGCCACAGCACGAGACCTCCTAAACGACCTAAGACGAGCAGAGGGAATAGAAATTTCTGATCAAACTGTTAGAAACAGATTAAAAGAAGCGAATTTGAAACCAAGAAGACCTGTCCGCGCACCACGCCTTACGCACCATCACAAAGCAGCGCGAATGAGGGCTGCTATGGACGCCTGTATTGTTAAGATCAAATCCACAACCACTATTTTTTTTTTCACCGTCCCCACCCTCTCCTGCAGTACCCTAAAAATGAGGCAAAATTTTCTCCTTTACAATTTTACAAAGTTACGTGGTTACGTGTTTTTTATCATTTATTAACTAATTTAAAAATTAAAAAATGTTTTAACAATTACGATTTGTTTAAACAAAAATATACGTTGTTACGAACTTATTTTCCCATTTGTTGCAAACATTATTAAATTATTGTTTTTGTCATTTATTAACTAATTAGCAATTTCTTTAACAATTACCATTTGTTTAAACAAAAATATATGTTGTTACGCACATATTTTTCTAATTTTGCAGAAGTTATTAGATTATTGGTATTTGTTGTCCTTTATTAACTTTGCAATTATTATTATTAATTTGCAATTGTTTAAACAAATATATAGATACAGTGTAATTGACATAATTTTCTATATTTTTTTGCATAAATTAGTATTAGATTATTGGCAGTTTTTAGAGATTTATTAACTATTTAGTAGGTAATTGTTTAAATATATTTATTGCAGAAACTATTATTAAATTACTGGCATTTTTTGTCATTTATTAACTAGTTTCCAAGTCTTTAAACAAGTACCATTTTTTTAAACAAAGATTTACAATGTTTTTTGCTTTTCCTCTTGTAGCAATTATATTGTTATATCGGAGGAAAGTTTTTGTAATTTATTACTTTGCTACTTTATTGAATTAATTTATTACTAAGTAAAATTAATGACAAACAATGACAACAATCTAATTATAATTTCTGATAAAAAAAGGAAAATATGTCCGTAACATTGTATATTTTTGTAAACAAATGGTATTTGAGAAAGGTATTTGTCGGGTAATTCCGTCATACAAAGATTAACCAGCTTTCCTTTAAATGGTATTTGTTTATACAATTGCAAATTAGTTAGCAAATGACCAAAAAATGCCAATAACCTAATAATAATTGCCTTAAAAAAATAGAAAATATGTCTGCAACATTGTATATATATATATATATATATATATATATATATATATAACGTTGAGAGTAGGTAACGATATGTATATACAGTGTGTCCCACTTAAGAGTGTAACACCTCCATATCTCTTTTATTTTTAGTCCAATTTTAGTATTTTTTGTTTCAAATATAGAACACATATTGCTCTATTTACTGCAAAAAAACCAATTGCCTTCTTTAAATGCAAAGCACCTTGTGATGGCAAAATAAATGGCAAAAATCAAGAAATCACTTTAAGGATTTTTTTTATTGAAAAATCTTACTAGTAATAATTGTTCAGAATTGCCCAAATACCCCAAATCCAAAATTTCATGAAAATTAAAAAATATTGAAATTTTCTTCAAAAATAATTTCAAGTCCGTAATTATTATTTGCATAGGCAGCTGCGCTTAAAAAAAGTGAGCTATGGAAATTTTGTTTGAAATAAAATCTGAACTGTCAAAGTGCTTTGTCGTATTTAATTATTGTCTGAATAATAATGCTTATGCTCGCCGAAAAGGTGAAAATAATCAGTTTTGTCGGTGATAATGCGCGATCAGCAAGGTAAGCAGCTGAAGCACTTTGACAGTTCAAGTTTTATTTCAAACAAAATTTCCACAGCACACTTTTTGATCGCAGCTGCCTATGCAAATAATATTTACGCCCTTAAAATTATTTTTGAAGACAATTTCAATATTTTTTAATTTTCATGAAATTTTGGATATAGGGTTTTTGGGCAATTCTGAACAATTTTCACTGCTAAAATTTTTCGATAAAAAAATCCCTAAAGTGATTTCTTGATTTTTGCCATTCATTTTGCCATCACAAGGTGCTTTCCATTTAAAGAAGACAATTGGCTTTTTGGCAGTAAATAGAGCAATATGTATTCTATATTTGAGAGAAAAAATTTCTAAAATTGGACTAAAAATAAAAAAGATATGAAGGTGTTACACTCTTAAGTGGGACACACTGTATATATATATATATTTCTTTAAACAAATGGTATTTGTTTAAACAGTTGCTAATTTGATAATAAATGACAAAAAGCCAGTAATTTAATAACGTCTGCAAAAAACTGGAAAAATATGTTCGTAACATCGTATATTTTTGTTTAAACAAATGCTAATTGTTTAAACAATTTCAAATTAGTTAATAAATGATAAAAAAATATGTCAATAATCAAATAATAATCACTTCTGCCAAAAACCATAATAAAACACGTAACATTGTAAAATTGTACCTGCAATTGGGGAAACTTTTGTCTCATATTTAGGGTACTATGGGTGGGGAAGGGGATGGGAGGGTGGTGAACAAAAAAATTATGGTTGTGGATTTGTTCGTTGGGGAGTTCTGAACAATTTCTGATAATCTCCCGCAACTTTCTTTCTAAATCCGAAACGTGAAAAAAAAAGGAAAAAAGATGCATTTTTGCAATGTATTTTAAATGGGAAATTTGAGGTGCTCGGTGGCACGTGTTAACGTTAACCGATTTTTCTCAAATTCGGGGGAATTTCTTTTCTGGAGAAGGAACAGATTGGTGGGAATCGTTGCCCTCTAGCGAAAAGTCGCGTTTTTGGACCAGCCTAGTGTATATAGACGTCCTGGTAAAAGCTACGCAGCCGCTACTATACAGGAAGTGGATAGATTTGGTCGTGGATCTGTGATGGTTTGGGCTGGAATCAGACAACAGAACTGATGTTGTGGTGCCTGCTGTATATGGCGTAGATCAAAATTTCATCCTAATGCAGGACAATGCACAGCCACATACCGCCGGTATCACCAGAAACTTTTTACAAGAACGTGGAATTCGGGTCATGGAATGGCCGACGTGAAGTCCTGACCTGAATCCTATTGAACACGTGTGGGATGAGCTTGACCGACGTGTTCGCAAGCGCCCTAATCCACCACTAACCATACAGAAACTGGCACAAGCCCTGATTGAGAAATGGGAAAACATACCCCAAGAATCTCTTCGGAGACTAGTGCGAGGCATGTCACGCAGGTGTGAGGAAGTGATTCGCGCTCGTGGAGGGCATACACTGTACTAAACCTCTACAATCCACAGAAAACCCGACTGTCATCGATACCATGACAGTTATTTCCATTTTGTTTTGCGTTATTAATTTACATTTTTAAGTGTAACTTAGCAGTAACTAAGTTTTGTCATTCCAATGACAATAGGTAGTGCTTTTAGATATGATCTCTCTTAGACTACAGGTTCCATATCATACTAGTTGTCATTCTAAACTTTCTAATCTTTGAGAAGCGCAAATAATACCCAGTGGGCGGTCATCCTTTTACCTAAAGAAACATCTGAAGCAAGTAAACCGGAAATGCACAACAATGGACACCTCATCTCAATAGCAACATGCCATATTTTTGTAACTCAAAATCTCCAATCCGCAAGGACTTGAACCATTTTAAAATCATAATATATAAACAATTAGTGCGCCTCTTTAAAATGCTATCAACTTATACAACAGCATTCATTACACTTAACGACCGATAATATGTTTATAATAAGAAACGGCAACGAGTTCTAATCTCCATAGGTAGCAAGCAGCGCGTGATCTTTATTTATTGCGCTGAATAACTTGAACTAATTGCGAGCCTGCGGTTTTCCGATAATTTATTATGCGGATCGCATTGCAATTTTAATCGTATGCGCAGGAAATTCCACTCTACCGTACTTCTTCTCCCGTCTCGACTGCAAATGGGTAAATAACCTGTACCTGCATGTTATTTTTCTGTGATTCATAACATAACTGATGCCTATCTTAAAAACTACGGGTAATAAATTAATTCCACGAATTAACAAACTTTCTAGACGAGTACGAAGGCCGTAATTATGATTAGTAGGTAACTAAATAGATGATTAGACGTCAGAGATGACGTATAACTGCGTCACCTCAGACCACAGTGTGAAAACCAGATAGAATTAGGTAATCTACGAATTACTTTGTAGTTTTGAAAATGACTTTTGTTTGAATATCTAGCATGGATCAAAATACCCGTAAAGATAAAATCGTTTGGGCAGATAGCATACGCTTACATTTACGGATAGAAAATATTTTTTAATTCAAATAAATATGCATCGCCTCGAAGAAATCTGGTGTTTCAATAGAGGCAAAGAAATATTTCTTTGCGGATAAAAATGCATTTGTTTGAAATATTTGTTTGGTAGAAAGCAGGGCTGAAAAAATGCATACAAAAATATTTTCAAATAATTCTGTGTAATAAAAATCTTACATGTAAATAATCACAAATTTGACACAGAATAATACAACCGAGCAATATTAAATTTGATATGAAAACAAAAATACTACCAGGAAAAACAAGAAACTAATTTAATAAATTAAATTTCTATTCGAGTATTGTGATTGTATTAAACATATGGCTTGTACATAGCAAATTACTCAGAAACAAATGCTGCACACAAAGGAAAAACAGAAGTTTTATTTGTGTCCAGCGAATTTAAAGGCAAAAATATTTAATCTGATATCAAATAAATGTAAATAAAAATGACCTATAACATATCATAAAGACATATTGATCGGACAACAAATAGAAAAGTTATGTAAAAACAAGTAAACATACCACACATAAAATAGTTATTTATAAAATGTAATTTCTCTGTTTATTCAAAATATCTGTATTAAACTATTTTCTCATTAGAGAACATATAATCGTCACGACTTTGTCCATTTAACTGACTTTCTATCTCTCATAATAACAAAAGCACCCATAAGACAGTGTATAATATGAAATAAAATTCATTCCAATAAAAACAAAATTAAGTGCAAATTACGTTTATAAAATTGTTGTGATGAACAAAATAGCTCGAACTAATTCTCCTGCAAAGATGACCTTAAATCATTTTTAATTATTTTCAAAGCTGAAAATAATCATAATTATAACCAAAATCGTGGTTCATTTAACCGACTTCCTATCTCTAATAATAACAAAAGCACCCATAAGACACAGTTTACATAATACGAAATAAAATTCATTCTAATAAAAACAAAATTAAGTACAATATACGTTTATAAAATTGTTGTGAGGGACAGAATAGCTCCAACTAATTCTCCTGCAAACATGCCCTTAAATCGTTTTTAATTATTTTGAAAGCTGAAAATAATCATAATTATGGCTACAGGTATAAATGATACTACATTGAACTACGCCTACTTCTCAATCTCATTTTAACACTCTTGTTCAAATTTCTCTTTTCAAATTTCTGACAGATTACTTTTGTTAATTGTTTTCACTTTCGTTTGGAAAGAGTGTTTTGTAATTTGATTGTTTACATATGTGTATAGGTGCTTTGTAAAAGAACTAATAGAATATTTGGTTTTATTTGTTTACTGTCTACTGAGGCAACGTCCATCTCGCATGTTTTTTTCGACAGTAATTAAACCTGGACTCGGAGTCGGTACATTTTTTCCGACTCCGACTCCTCTAAAATTTGTCTGAACTCCGACTCCGACTCCAACTCCACGACTCCGACGCCACAGCCCCGGTAGAAAGAACGTTTATTTGTGTCAAGCAACTTTCATTTTCAGTTAAAATTTACAATTTGTATATTATAACTAGAGTGCATTTATTTTTGGAAAATAAGCACGAAATGAGAAAAAAGCACACAAAACATCATACAAAACATTGATATATCCGAGGAAATTGATACTTAACAATAGAAATAAACTATACCCAAATAAGTAAACGCTTTATATTTTATGTTAAAAAAATGTGTTCGCTTATTATACGCTGGTAGAGATAAATTGAGCACCTCAGAGGTATACTGTGTTAAGTACATAGCATTTCAATGTAACTCAACACTGTTTGCTTCTGAGGGACTTAATTGAACTAAGAAGCATGTGGTTTTCCACATAGTTGTGCGCGTGCATATGTGCTTGCATTTCTCGGCGCAGATTTAACCACGTGACACATTCTTCTTAGACCAAATTGTACGTAGTTGAACAAATTGAACAAAAAAAAGAATTAAGGTAATATGTATTACTGAAACAATGTATTAATGTAGTATGGCTAAGAAGTGGATGTTAAACTTAAATATGTTCATTTTAAACTGTGAAATAAAGCGACAAAATATAACAAAATAGGCCTAAAATCAAAACAATCACTACCAAGAGACAAATCGTAAAATAAATAATTGTAACTTACTGGTTTCATGCATGTTCTGCAGAAATTTTATCGTTTTGAATCAGGGGTGTGGAGTCGGTAAAAAAACTTTCGACTCCGACTCCAGATAACATTGGTAGTCCGACTCCGACTCCAACTCCGACTCCGGCAAAATTTTATTTGTTTCCAGCGAATTTAATGGCAAAAAAATTAAATCTGACATAATCTAATTGTAAATAAAATCAAAAACGCCTGTTGATCGGACCACAAAATTATGGCCTTATCTAAAAAGGACGCATTTTTATTTTTTCAACATATCTCTGAAATCATTAGAACTGCAACTGTTTTCTCATTAGAGAGCACATAATTCTGAACTGGTTTATCACTTGAACCGACTTTCTATCTTTAATAATAACAACAGTAATGACAAACCACTGTATAGTACAAAGTAAAATTCATTGCAATGAATACAAAATTAAGTGCAAAATAAAATGAAAATAATCTCAACTCTTACTTCTGTTAGTGGTAATGACGTCACAATTCTGGCTGCAACGAGTATGACTTGGATACCTGGATATTCCTACATTCAACTTTGTGAAGTTTGTACCTTTGCTAATAATAAAAAATATATCTGGCTCAATTATGTCCAGTGTAGGTGACGAAATCTGCGAATATCAGTGTTTTTTAGTTGATCGCAAGAAGACGACGACATAGCCACCAATAATCTTAAAATCCGTAACCTAGACTCGACAGAATCAGTAACAATTTAAAATCTCTACATATTTTGTTAAATATAAAGGGATGTGATTGATACCCTTGATTATACTTGTATAATCAAGAGTGATAGTTTTGATAAATTTGTTCATGTGCCGAAAAAAATAATCAATTTCGGTTAAACGTTTAAAGTTATCAAACCTTAAAGCTAAAATTGCAAAATTTTACTAGTAAAGCATTATCTTTTACAAACATTCCGATATTGGGACAAATGAAAATAAATAAAAATGTTAAGAGTTAATAATACGACTGTGATACCATGACGTTGTTTCTTCTAGTACAAAAGCTGTAGGAAACTATTTTTTCTTTTTAAAATTGCAAGGGAAGGAATATAATTAAAATACTTTTTGCAATATTCATTGAATTATTCAGCTTGCTCTCTGTGGCCGAACGAATAGGAGCAAATTCTCGTAATTTTGATGAATAAGGAAAACCACACGTTGACGCCTCACTTTGGAAAGTTCTAATTTGTCTATAAGTATGCATCTAAGTCCGATTTTTTTATTTGTAGATGATCGAGCTATCATAATTAGCATATTGAAGTTGGTTGTTGGAAATTGGAAATATATGAACTATATATGCGACGCGGCAAGCGACTCACAATAATCATTTTGCTAATCATCACTCACCACCGACCTGTGTGTTTTGTAGTTAAATTATATTTACTTTGTAAAAGACCTAATAATATGTTTACTTAATCGTTTACTATATATTGAGGCAACGGCCATCTGGCATGTCTTTTTCTACATTATTTGAACATGGACCCGGAGCCGGAGTCGGTACATTTTTTTCGACTCCGACTCCGACGCCTATGAAATTTGTCTGAACTCCGACTCCACAGCCCTGTTTTGAATAATTAATTCGGGATTTTTTTTATCTATGTGGTATCCTTAATAGCTTTTCAAATACACTAAAAAGTCGTAAAACTATTCTGTTGTGCACACGGTTGTAGCTGGTATATCACAATGCAGTAGAGGCGTTTTTGAGCGATTTTTGCGATTTTTGAGACGCATATGCGCAGACCTACGACCTAAACGTCCTAAAAACCGGTATAAACACCCCAAAAAAATCCGTAAAAAGTTAAAATAAGTATGAATATAGGAAAATAAGCGCATATCTGCAAAATCCGGGAAAAAAAAGCAAAATAAGCAAAATAAAAATAGCGCCAAATGGTTTATTTTTTCTGAATTCGTGGAAATCCTTAAGCTTTTGCTTACATTAAAACTGTCCAAGCAAAATGCCTAGAATCCGTACTCTAATTATAACGAACGAGACTTATTTAAGTACTTCAAATAATTATGATTTTAAATTAACGAAATTGTTGGTTCAGTTAAAATGCGACATTTTAAGATTGCGATAAATGGTTCTTTGATGTTTGTTATTGATTGGTCTAAACGATGCCATGAGTGGTTTATTTTTCCTTCTAAGTTCGTTCACCGAATATTATTCATCCATCCTTGATTACCGGCTGATTTTTATAAAACTCAAAAAAATCTATGACATACCAACAAATTTGTACAATATTCGTTTGTGATTTCGGACCGTCAGAGTTGCACTGCAACAGTATATGCATCGGACATTGATGCATCGCCACATAGCATTTTCTAATACATGAAAATCTTCTTTGAGGACTTGCTACATGTGCGTACCGAATGGGCACTAGCTATTTTTTTGGATAATTCGCCTTATCTGCACATTAGTTTTTTTCAAATCAAACTGATAATTAGATTCCGAACATGCAAGGTTTTATTTTATAATGCCGACATATTTTTAATTACATGAGTGCAGAATTCACTGCGTACTAACAAGGGCATTCTTGTGGAAATTTACAAAACAAATCTTGACGAAACTGTTTGTTTCATTTTCATGATTTTTTGTTTAATTCATCAGCTTTCTGTATTATTAATTCGCAGCATATAATTTTAACAGACTGTAAAACAATACGATTAATTGGTCATTTGATGTGAACTAGTTTAAATAAATTATTATTTTAATGAGAAAATATATATATATATATATATATATATATATATGTATTTATTTAAATTAGGAAGATATTGCCCATAAAAGAAATGTTAGATATGGTTTCTTCGTCATCTTTAAAGTTCTACGAAATCCAATTGTACTACTAGGTTCGTTGTATAAATATGTCCTAATATTGTCTGAAATACAGATCAATTAGCTTCTGAAACAAAAATTTAAACAAATGAGCTTTCAAAATCTAACCTTTTTGTTGAATAAAAAAGCTACACAAAATTGTCTCTACTATTAAAATATTTTTAACCGCATTCGTTTCTCTTCAAATAATAAACAAAAAAAATAATAAAAATCGACAAATATATAAATACAAGCAAATAAAGTATAATTTTCCAAATAAATTATTTTATAGACATGCTGTCTAAACATTTTTATGATGTTTATTACTTGAAGAGAGACGAAAACGATTAAAAATATTTTAATAGTAGGTACTCATAAATGAGTATCATCTATATTGTTCGTAGAAAAGCATCAACTTAGGATACACTCTGTATATGGTGTACGTTTTTCTTGAAAAGAAATAACATTGCGCTTATGTGGACTGGAAAAAACAACAATATTTTTTTTTTAATTTCTTTCTGACGGTTTCCGGAAAACTGTCTGTCTGACGGTTTCACAAAATTACAATTTTATGCGGTTTTCGCCCTTTAGAAAAATCAAAAATCTTACTAATAAATACAAATCTATTGTCAATCTTCATATACGAACTACTACACACAAAACGAAATTAAAAAATGGAAAAATTAAACAGCGTACTAAAATGTTCATCGAGTACAAATGGATGCACCAATTTTTGCCGCCTTTGCATTTGCTATACCCACTTCAACTGGGTATTGCAAATACCAAGTATATGGCGTAAGAAACTCGTCCGCACAGCCGAACGTCGAATATATAAATTTATTTTAGAGGTGGACTCGCTGCGAATTGAATAGAGCAGGCTTTTTTCTTGACAAATATTCATATACTTGGCAAATATTTGATATTTGGCAAGCATACGAATGTGTAGCCCCGGCTACATTAATATTCCAAATAAATTAATCTCTACAAGCAAAAACATTATATTTCTTAAAAACAAGAAATCTCTTCTATCTGTGTAGGTATTACAAAATATCACCTCAAAACTATTTTTATACACCAGGCAGTTCTATCTTATTTCCCCGTCAGTTCTTTCAAGTAACAACAAAACAGACAATACTCGATTTGTGGCGTTGCCCATTGTCACCAAAAGACAAAATTATACCTGGTGCGGATACCATTATAAAAGGGCACAAGTACAGAGTGGTGGGAGTTCCTTTTCCTATTTGTGAGCACTTCCCAAAAAGGTTTAGTTCAGCTTTAATGGCCATCGAGTTCAAATATAGTCATAAAGTTGCAAGTTATATAACTTTTTCGTTGGGCAAAATGAAGGATAACCCTCTTGCAAAAATAGTGTTGTGGATCGTCTATTATGGTATCTTGGTGGATCGAGCCAAAACATACATAGCGTGTGTAGGAATGGATGAAACCACTAAATCAGGTATGTTTAAAAATTTAATAAAATTTGACCATTTTTTCATTAGTAACTTTTTTCAGGTGAAAATTGTTCTATATGCTTGGAAAAACGTGAAACCTGGTATACAAAAACCATAAAATGTGGACATTCTTTTCATCAGTACTGCATTGAATCTTGGTTGTACCAGGTAATTATTTAGAAACGTATCTTTTTTAACGTTTCTGTGATTTTGCTAAGTTTAGATTTTGAACTGATTTTTTGTTTGGTGTTTTTACAGAAGCATACTTGTCCGTTATGTCGGGCTCAGATGCCTAGAGATACTGTGTGGTGTGTTGAAACATTTCGTGGAGAAGGTCCAAAACCCCGAGAACGGCGACAGTCAATTTGATGGGCCCTAGGAGTAATAACTGTGATACGGATCTGGCGTATGTTATTGTGATGATAAGAACGTACCTAGATTTACCAAAAAAAAAATAAATAAATTCTACCAAGTTTAAATTCCTAACCACCATAATGTTGGCAAAAGTTTCTTATGGTTTGATATCAAGACCACTCATTTTATTAAAAAATTATGTAGGTGCATTTATTTGCGAACAAATATGTAGACTGTACTTTCCCTTTAAATATTTAGGCCTAATTACGTGCTTTTATTGTTAAGCGTTAATATAAAACTGTTACTTACATGTATAGAAAATTATCAAAAAAAAAATAAAAATATATTAAATTATTATGTGTGGAGTTATTGATACACCCTTAACCCTAAAAACGAAACACATTAACGGAACGTCCAATACCAATTAATTAAAAATAATAAAAATCTGTCAATACTAAAAAATCCATTTCTTAAAAAAATATATTGGCCATAAACAGATTTTTTATTAACGTTCTTACATGTTTTGATTCAAATAAACAATTATTTTTATGCCTTGGTAACAACGACCGGTAACACAAAATTCTATATTCTAAGATTCTAATTATTGGTACGGTACCCATCCCTAAACATTTTAATTCTTTAATTTTTATTTGTGTTTTGTTTATTTGTAAATAAATCCCGTCTCGTTAATTTGGCAACTGTTTTCATTCGAATTTATACTTATTGAAATTATTTTAATGGAACATACTGTATTATGATGGCGACATTGATAATTAAAACATGAGTGATACAATTACGTCTTAAGCTGTAGCAGTGAACTGTATATACTAAGTATAACTGGAAAGGACTCGTAGTAGTCAATAACTGAGGCAAATGCATTTAGTATGCAACCCGCAGTGAAGCGGGCAAGCTACATCTTTTTTAATTTAATTGGAACAAATTAACCAACCCTAAACTCTTGCAGAGTCTTAAATACATGCACACAGAAAAGTTATTATTTGGAACGAGAAAACATAATTTCTTGAATTTATTTACTAGATTCAAATGCATATTTACTTGGATGTAGAAAGTTAGGTATATACAAGAAATGCCACATACTCAATATAAGTAAAATAATTTCTCAGATAAATGCTGTCAACAAATAAATTCTTTCTTTATAAGAACCAATATTGTATTGAAAGAAGTAATTGAATTTTTCGTCCCAAAAATGTTAATTTCTCAAACATAGTAATAGTAAATCCATCCAAGTGCGTAGTTACTTGATCCAAGAAAATATAAGACATTTAATATAAGTAAGTATTGTTTACTGAATAAAAACCCACCAATTATTTAACTGAAATGATTCTCACTTCTTTCAAGTAATCCCTTTCTCTGGAATGAATATGCGCACCGTGATTTTGTCAAGGCTCGCGCGCCCGCGCGTGGTGCTGGCACGTGCTGGCGCCACGGAACCTACCCTAGCACAAAAACAACGAAGTGGACAACGCGGATGTGCCTTGTGATTTATTGGGGATGTGTATTGTGATTTATAGTGTACAATAAACGTTTCAACACGGAATAGTTTGATGTAACGCACGCAACAGTTTAGAACGAGTAAGTAAATATAACATACCTATCTTGTTAATTAGCAATAGAAAACGTATTTGTGCCAAATCTTTAAAATTCTTACATTAAGTAGCTAAAAATATTTACCGGGAAAAAAAATATACACTTCATTGAAGACTGTTTACTTATTTCACCAGAGTAACCACTTTCTTAAATCTAGTAATTATTCCAAGAAATAAAATTACTTGGTTGAAGTCAATAATCTCTCGCGTATATACGAACCTACCAACTACTTCAGCCAAGTAATTCTCTCTTCGTTCGAGAGATCACTTTTCTGTGTGTGAGATATAATCGCAGATTTAATAAAGGTTCTATTTTATTCATATATTCCGCCTAATTAAAATTTACAGACTAGGTACTATCGCTAGCATAAAAAACGGGGACACTCAAATTTGCACTAATTAAACTGGGCTTCGTAATGCCATGTCAGTACGCTTTGTCATGTCGCGTTAATGTCATCGCGAATTTTGACGTAAGAAATAAAAATGACGCAATTGAATGAATTTAAGAAGGTAATTTAAACTCGACTACATGATGGAATCAGCATTCGAGAAATTGCTACTGAATTAAGTGTCGGCAAGAATACCGCGGAGAATAAAATGAATGAAACGGGAACAAATTTGTAGGGTGACAAATACTGTCAAAGCTTAGACGTCATAGGTTAATAATTACTGTCAAAGTAAATGTTACACAACTAAAATTGTTGAGAATATAAGTGCCTAATTTCACTTTGCTGTCCCCGTCTTTTATGCTCGCGATGGTACTCTCAAATTATATATTAGTAGTTATTTCTTAATTTGAAATATTAGCAGTCCAATAACTCAATGCTCTTTGTATTACTGAATTACCGAACCGCATTCTGACATTAAAAGTAGTCCACATGATGATGATTATATTTATTCGATAATATTAATACCTATAAATTATTTTTCACAATTTGTATTTATTCGTAATATGTATACATTGAGCGCGTAAAGTAAGGAAACATGACCAATGTCTGAAACGGTTTGTTATTTGAAAAATTTCGTCGATTTTTAATTATCAAAATATACATATTTACATCAAATTTAATTTCCGACTTTCAATTGTTTTCGACTTATGACGTCATCGACACTTTCTGAATGGCAATCCCATATTTTTTGTACCGATATTTATTTATTGTTTATTGTAAGCGAATGGACGTTTTCAAAAGCTGCATATCTCGTCAAGTTATTGCGCTTTTTTTCCCAGTTTTTATAAAGCCGTCCGCACCCCAGTTAAAGAATCGCTGTGAACGCTTCATAAAGATTTTAGATCAATTTTTTGGAATTTCAGGTAAAAATACAAAGATTTAGGTTTACTATGAGATCATTTTGAGGTTCAATGGGTTCAGCTGGAAGAAAATAAAAAAGCGAAACACTATTGCCTTCCGCTATCTACCTATGGTAGTCAGACAGTGACACATAGCCCACAGCATCGCTCTGTCTCTTTTGCTTGCGCCTGCCTCAAATCTTGCCAGCCAGTATAAAGCGCGGGTCCCCTCCAGTTACACGTAGTATATACAGTTCACTGAGCTGTAGGGATCACATTATCAAGATTGTCTATGCCAAGTAATGCGTTTAATTGTTCGAAAAAAGTATAATTCATTGGAAAAATACGACAGGGGTTAGTCAATGGACACTAGATAACAATCATTAGAGCTTTACCCGACTCTAAGAACTGTTATCTTGCTTTGTTTTGCCGTGTTATTGATTGCAATAAATAATCTACTTTAAGTCTTAAGTTTAATCAATTACCAATTAGTTATTGTCTTAATCCATGATCGAGTTTATTTTTTTCATTTATCTGGTTTTGTCTCGTGTGTGTAAATTTGTAAGCAAATCCTCAATGTCAGCTTTATAGTCGACATGAAAGGAGCGATTGATGTCTACATACGATATGCCGGTAAAATTATAGAACGTAAAATTATGATCAATTTCGATGAAATTATCTGGAAAGGTGTGCTTAAATTTTCTACAAATGATTATTGATGTGTACAGTGGAAAATTCTAATAACGTGTATTTAATCCACCTGTTTTGTCTGTTAGTTTAACCTCTTAATGTCTTATTAATAATTTCTTCACAGAGAGAAAAAAAACCAGTGTTGAATCAAATAATCCATTTCTTAAGACCCAGTTCTACCTATCCTAAAACGCGTTTGCAAATAAAAGCGTTATTTATTGTTCAAAGTTTATGAAATTTTTTATGTAACTTCTTAGATAAATAACGAGTTGGGCTGGATGAAAAATAAAATTTTTTTAAAGATAAAAATCAATTTTACTTCTACATCTTTGGTTTTTTTCAAATATAAAACATTTAGCCCAACTCATGATACAAAAATAGATCTTTTATTTAAGTACAATTTTAATCTAAACATTATAATTGCGATAACAAAGCGTAATTGCCAGAAATGTATGTAAGTTGCCTATATTACGGGCCCGGTGTAGACAGCAGACGTTAGGAGTTTTAAACACCGCCTATAACTACGCCACGCCTACTGCTATTTTTAGATTAGACTGTTCACAAGTTATGAGTGTTATGACCGTAGCGTATATTGAATCGGGAGAACAGAGTTCTCGCATTTCACATTTATACGCACGGTTTACAAATTTAACACACGATAAAAGTCATATATATACTGCATGATATTATACTTAGTGTAGTTATACCTGCTAGGTGTTAGGTACATTTGTTTAATAATGGGTAGAAGTCGTGGCAAAATACCTAAACATCCGCGTCTGTCCTTTAGACGAATTAGTAAAAGACGACTACGTACCACCTAAGTTAAAAATAAAAAAAATATTACATACGTAGTATGTAAAGTATTGTAATCGTGCCAAACAAAATTTTTGAGGTTTTAGCGGAAATGTCTTTTTGGATCCCTTGAACATTTTTGACCCAGGTAAAAAAAAAATTCTGTGTATGTGTGTGTGTGCCTTTTTTTGTGGCGACGATTCCGGAGAAACTACTAAAGTATCGGGACGAAACTTCATATTTAGAAGTTTCATAACCAAACTTAGAGCCGAAAAGCTTTCTGTTGAAAAGGATCCAAAGAAACTGGAGGTTTAGTCTTATAGCATTTTTGAAAGATTTTGCAAATAAGCCGCCATTTCTGGAAATTTGTCGAAATAGTTAAATAATAAATTAAAGTACAGGAAATTCTGAACAATTTATGACTATGGCATTTTTTGGTAAAATGAATAGTTTAGCTGCATGAGCAAATTCTATTTTATCGAGATCGCTGCATTAAAACTAGTTAGCCAGGATTTGTCAGATATTGTGATTCTAATGACAGTAGGTAGTGTCAAACGCTGATGTTTTGACAATACCTACTGTACAGTAGTTTTATTTTAATACAGACATGGCCGATCTCGATCAAATAGAATCTCATGCAGCTAAAATATTAATTTTATATATGGTATGATAAAGTAATGTGCCTGAACGCATCAGATTAATTTTTTTTTATTTTTGTCTTCGTGTGTCACTGCCGTGCGTTCGTTCGATATCCAGCATGTTTATAGATGTATTGGGTCCTCATTGCTCGATTTTAATTAATTCCTTTCTAAATTGAAGTCCATAATTCACCGATGAGTTATCATGAGTTAGGTAATACATTTTTGTCAATTTACTATACAGTATGTATGTCACCCTGTTAAAAAGATTAAATATTATAATAGCAAGCGCGCTCTCTCTAACTTAAATCAATATATTTTCTTTTACCGCCTGGCGGCCGCCAGCCAGCTGTATGCAGTCCGGTATGCATATGCGACCGTGATGAGTGAGAACACTAATAGATTGTAACTTGAGCGAAAGCGAAAGCACCGACGCGCGGCGACAAACTGGCTGAGTACTTCCCCTTCGAACGTACCCGCGTCGACTATGCTCCGCCTTTGCCTGCTTCCTCTAAACCCCCCAACTTCCCCTTATCGTAAAACTGTGGCCTGGTTGACGTTGGTGGGGGCCAGGCAGACCACTCCCAGCAAAAAAAAACATCGCAACGAAATATTTCGTTTGGAAGTTGCGATGTTTTTAAAACGGAGCCTTAAACAATATATTGGTCCTAAACAGATATTTTATTAACGTAAATAGATTTTTGTTTATAGGAAAGAATTCAGTTTCTTATGTTTTGATTCAAATAAACAAATTTTTTTGATAATTTGGTAACAAAAAAAAATTGTAATAACTTGTAATAACAATATTTCCTCTATATAAAACAACATAAATTATTACTTTAAGAAAACGATTATTTTGATTTAAGTCGTTCTTTTGAAAATAGTGTGAACGATGCCGACAGATGGAGCTTTAGTTTCTCGTCGTAAGAGGGGTCTCCTAGAGCAGCGCTTCTCAACCTTTTTACTTTTGCGGAACCCTTTAAATAGAGTTGGAACCTGGCGGAACCCTAACAAAAAAATATACAATGTCCTTTCCAAGTCATTTCGAGTATTTTTTGCGTACAATAAAACGTGTAACGTATTGCAAGTAACCCGATACAAGTCTGTAAAGAAACGCAGTTCAATGATTGAATATCACTAAGGCACTACTGTGAAATAAAGTATTTTTCCTGTAAAATTTAAAAAATGCCCTGTCAAATTAAGGTGATACTGTTATAATTTCACAGAAATATGTTTGTGAAATATGTGAATTCTGTAAAAAAATACAAAAATGTAGCTGGTACCCAATAGCCAGCGATGTTACAGTTAATTCTTCTTTTACAGTTTTTTTTTGTAGATTATTACATTCATTTTCTGTAACGTTGCAGAAGTTATTTGTTCTTTTTAGTTCCTTCAAGTATTACCAAATGAAGGATGAAGAAAATACAAATCAAACAATGCGAAAACAAAGAATACAAAAAGTACCTTTTGCAAATAATGAAATAAATAAATTCATTAAAAAATTTAAAAAAAAATTATTGGTCAAAATACAAAAATTAAGGAACATCTATTCTGAGTAAAAAGTTTCATATGGACCTTTTGATAACACATTAATATTCCTTAAGAAGTTAGAGCTATTTAAAATACTGTTTTATTAATATTTTGTTATGTTTTAAGGTATTGAAAAAATAAATAAGTCCTTATGAAACATTTTAGTCAGAACAATAATTACGTTCTGAGAAAAAAAGTGTGGGAATAAACACCCAAGAGGAAGATATTTGTACACATTAATTGTATCTATAACAGATGATCTCTATATTTTCTCTTAAAGTTTGTTAAATAAGAAAAAGCTTGCTCATACATACACAATGTTGAAAATAGAACTGATACAAGGTAATTTATAACTCGAGGTGAAAATTAAATGCAAAAACATACCAAATTATAAATTAAAATATGTGAAGCACTTTTAAATTTGTTTCATTGTCAAAATTAGTACTTACTTCAATTTAATTCAATTATTTTTTGTTTAATTAAATGCAGTCACGAAATTTGAAATTACACTTTAGTTTCCTGACTGCGTAAATTTTCGTCTGTAATTGCAACTCACTCCGTATATTTATTGATTTTCTATGATGGGGACTGACATAATTTTCGTCATAGAAGCTCAGAACTTGTCTGGTGATAGGTTAGTTATCTTATCAGGAATGTAAGATCATATTGAAATCCACCACCTACACCTGTTCTTCTCCTAAAGTACCATTATGAGCAGCAGATTCAAATTATAGGTTTATTTTGTCATACATTTGGAAAGGCAAACATAATGAAAACAAATAGCTAGAGTTTGACCAATAACTCTGCCAGATTGTTGTTTTCTAGAGGTTATTTTATTTTTATGTAACAGATAACTATAAGTGATATTGTCAATTGAAGTTAATGAATAGTATAGAATGTTGCCCGTTGGATGTAATATCGAAATAACAGTGATATATTGGGTTAGAAGGGCTCCAAATCAAAATTATTCACGGATTGACCTTGTTTATTAATCCAATATTTAAAATAATAATCCCATGCTAAAATAATACATAAAAATAACACTGAATAATGTGCCCATGAACCGGCGACCGCCACCGCTATTTGTTACTGTTTTTCCGCGGAACCCCTGACGACATCTCACGGAACCCCAGGGTTCCAACAGCTCTAACTTTGGTGGAAAGAGACTAAGAAGGGAAGATATAAATATATAAATAAAATAAAAGATATAAAAGAACACATTCTTTAGTCAAATAAGTATAGGTTCCATTTAAAATTGTACAATCTTAAAGTAGGAAAACCGGCTAAAAACAACGGTTTTCTTCAATGAAGAATATTTACAAAGAACAATTAAACAACCATGTAAAAAATATACATACTTTCCGTTACGGCTAATACCAACACCCTGTATAAACGAAAATAATTTTACGTAAAATTATTTAAACTATATAGTGAATCAAACAACTTTTATATAGAACATTTTTTCTAATAAGCAATAAAAAGTCAAAGAAAAATAATTATCATGAATTAGTATTATTACCAAAACGCTCTTGCGTGTTGCATCTACCTCAGGAAAGTGGATATAAAACCGGAAAATCCGGGAAATGATAGATTAGAAAAATTACTCGCTTGGCAATGTTCGGGTCGCCATTAAAATCATCATCCTCGGATAATGTGTTTGTTTGCGGAATCCGCAACACGCGTCTACATGCATAATATAGACCTAGAGGTGAATTTATGCGGCAGTCAAGTACAAACATTAAAAAAATTAAAATTAACGAGCGTTCGGATGGAATAAGAATTGCCGGCACCTGACTCGCATGTTTGTAAACAATACGGGGACACAAACACGTACACACACACACACACACGCATACACACACACATATGATGACTCCAGACGGAGAGAGTCACCTGCGGTTATTGTAATATGAATATCTCGGCAATATTAGGACTGAACACCGGTAGTAACCAGTTTCAAATAGTCTACTCGTGGTAGTAGGTAATCTTCCAGTGTCAGAGGTACTCAAACGATTATCCTAGTCATCACTTAATGATTGATGAAAATACTAACAAAATAAATTAACAATTAAGTTAACTTTTTCAAGTAATTTCTCGCACTGGGTTTCATAAAATGCCGTTGTTTATACATTTGTGTAGGTATTTAAAGTAGGTATTTCATTTTATATAATTTACAGTAAATAAACATTTACTAACACAAATAGAGAATATTGTTGAAGAATGATCATTCTTTATCATAAAGAATTTGGCTTGTAGAAACAAAGATTGTTATAAATAAATTTAATAAATCTATTGTGCAATCATTTGTGAATGGTGTAAAGTGAATCTGGTTCTCCATGCATAAGGGATACTTGTTTGTTTAAAATTATAATAGCACGTGACAATTCATTTATGTGCTGTAAAAAAAAAACATTAAAACAGGCAAGTTATTGACCATAAAAATACCTAGGAACAAGTCCGTTTTCTTGTCTATGAGTTTATTTATTACAAAATAAATAATACAGAGTACTTTGAATTACATAAATATTTGATTTTGTATAATTATTTTGCTCTTGTATTTTGCAAAACATTATGATCACTGGTTGTTCTGGAGGACAATTATTGATATTGAACTGATTGTTACTACATCAATATAAAACCATTGTATGTACATTGTGTTAAAAGGCATCGGGACGAAACTTCATATTTAGAAGTTTCATGACCAAACTTAGAGCTGAAAAGCTTTTTGTTCAAAAGGGTCTAAAGGAACTGGTGGTTTACTCTTAGCATTTTTCGACGATTTTGCAAATGAGCGATTTCCGCTATTTCTGCAATGTCGTCAAAATGGTTAAATAATAAATTAAAGTAGAGGAAATTTTGTATAATTTATGTCCATGACATTTTTTGGTAACATTAATAGTTTAACTGCATGAGCAAATTCGATTTGATCGAGCTCGGTCGTGTTTGCATTAATATAAAACTAGTTAGCCAGGATTTGACAGATACTTTCATTCTAATGACAGTAGGTAGTGTCAATGTGTAAGTTCGATTATTTTACTCTGTATGTCAGTTGTATCTTTCTGCATATTTGTGTACTTTTGATTTTTAAATTGCTTTAGTTGACGAATGACCTGCGAAAATATGTAACATATGAATATCGCCACTAAAATTATTATTATTATTAACTAGTTTTATTTTTATGCAGACACGATCGATATCGATCAAATAGAAGCTCACGCAGCTGAACTATTAATTTTATATATAGTATGATAACGTCATATGCCTGGCCATATCCGATTTTTTTGCTTACATGCACAGATAGAAAATTTTGTTTAATTCAAATAAATATGCATTGACTCAAAGAAATCTGGTGTTTCAATAGGGGCAAAAAATATTTCTTTGCAGATAAAAATACATTTTTCTAAAAATGTATTTTTCTAAAATATTTTATTGGTAGAAAGAACGTTTATCTGTGTCAGACAACTTATGTTTTCAGTTAAAATTTACAATTACATATAACGAACGAGATTTATACAGTTCAACTTATGATTGTGTTGAATGAAAGAATTATTATTTTTTAAATTAACGAAATTGTTGAATGAAAGAATTATTATTTTTTAAATTAACGAAATTGTTGATTGAGTTAAAATGCGATATTTTAAGGCTGCGGGAAATGGTTCTTTGAGTAAAGAAATTATTAGTTTGCTGAAGGAATTAATGTAGACCTATTATTGACTAGAACTTTTCGGAGGGTACAGTAGTGCAAAATTTCCACGTATTACCGCCTTTTGGGATGTCGCACATCCTCGACCAGTGGTTGGTTTTCACAGACCTAAATATAGTCAAGGTTAGGGTAGCAAAGTGTACGCTGATTCGGAATCGGAACTTGAACGTGCATGTACTACACTGCCGATCACACAGCCTTTTTAGCAATTTAGCCAGACACATGACATCAACTGATCGGTAGGCTTTCACCAGTGTACTACTTATACTCAAGATAAGGCCGAACTGCGAGGAGAGTGTTTACAGCGGTATCTAACAATACAATACAGATGAAGTATTCACTCTAAAAATATATTTATTTGAATCAAATCATGATTTCTTTGGCGGAAGTAAACATATTTTTAAGCCAAAGCAAAAATATTTCTTTGATATTATCGAAATAAATTGATCTCTACAAGCAAATAAGCTAGAGTATTCAATTAAGTAAACTGTTGGAGTCAAAAGAATATGTTTTAATCCAAAAGAATAAATCAAAAGAATATATTTCTTAAATATAATAAATCTTTTCTATCTGTGTACTCATCAATATTTTGCTAAAGACGTCTTATTCGAGATTTGAGAACCGCCGGCGAATAAAATTGATCGTTGAACTATCTGACAATTATATGGCATAAAAACCAGTTTTTACGGAGAGGTTGACCCGTCGGCCGCCGTCATGGTATAACTATAACAGAACCGTCATGTGATTGCTCGAGGGGGTTACCAAGTTCGCCGAAGACTATGGAAGGAACGGTTCGGGTGCTTTCTTTCGCCTGGTTCGCGACTCACGTGCGGTCAGCGTGCCGTGCCGGTGCCAAGGGGGCGCAGGGAGCGGGCCGTTCGCGAAAATCCCGGCCTCGACATTCTCCTCGAAACTGCGCACACATTTTGTTTATCAATCGAGCGGCCCGATACGAGATCTCAAACCTTTACCGAAATTAAAATGTGTTACGATTTCGAAATGTGCCGATTTTTAGATGATGTGTGTGCGTCAGGTCTATGTTTGTAGGTAATTTTTAGCAGAGATGTTTTTTTTAATGTGATTGGTCAATTTGTTTAATGGCCAATTGGCAGGTCTGACTTTCACTGCTGCTGCTACGAAATTTTGCCATTAGCTTGCCTTTTAACCTTATAGATCGGAAGGATAGAAAGGTTCTTTCAAAAAAATCCCCTGGTATACCAAAAAGAGCGAAATCAAAAAGACGATTTGTTGTCAAATGAATTTATCCAATGAAACCTTTCTGTATTGCAGAACTGTCAGTGATACATAAATTGTCTTATAACGTCAAAAGAACATCGACGAAGAAAATCTATTTTGACACAGAGAGAAAAATACAATGGACAAAAAAATTGTTTACCATCTGGCTGATTAAACGGCGATTAATGATTTCGACAATTAACGAGAGATCTCCATCATTAATCGCTCTTTTTAATATACCTACTTGTTGAACAGATATTTTGTATTAATTTATCAATTAAACTGGTCGACATGGTTTTGGTAACTTTAACAACACTATTTTTTATATATGCAATATGTATCTACGATGTGTATCATAATCTATATCTATGTCGATTTTCAATTATTAAAATATACATTTTTTAGAAAAAATAAATTTCTGACCGTAAATTGTTATTGACTTATGGCGCCATTGACAGTTTTTTTAATTGCAATACATTATTTTTATACACAGATAAAAAATCTGATGTGGCCAGGCACATGACTTTATCATACTATATATAAAATTAATAGTTTAGCTGCATGAGATTCCATTTGATCGAGATCGGCTATGTCTGCATTAAAGTAAAACTAGTAGAACTAGACAGATATGTCGCTTAAAGCTGCGTTCGGATATTGTACTCCGTTGACACCTGGTACACCGTCCATATGACACTTACGTGTTATTGGGTGTAAAAAGTGTAATACCTCTTCCAGACTCTCGCGAGACATAGCGAGAGACCGCGAATCGGGAGAGTGTGGATGCCACACTCGCCCAAATTCGCTAACATTCGAATGCCAGAAGTCTCTACGGATGCAGATAGTCGGATAAAAATCACGCGTTCGCCGATCGCCTCGGTTGTTTTGTCCGCTCTCGCTTCGATCCATTCAAACTGGATTGTGGACGAGGCGCATAACAGTTTTTGTGTGCACCCGAAGGTATTATTTACGACAGGGGTTTAATTTATGACATCAAACACGTGCGGTGAAGGGGCTCTTCGAGCAACAATGCAACCCGAAATGTAGGTAACGAATGCAATAAATTATTTAGTATTGAAATAAAAAGATTTCAAAATATTGAACACGATAAATTTATGTAAAATACAAATAGTTTACATTGATATTAAATTAAATATCCGATAGTATTTTTTATCTATTTGTGACGTCCCCATTACTATAATTTATCATTTACAATGGAAAATATACCAGATAATGATATTTATTTCTGTATTATTGAAGAAATGCAAATGCATATCAATAAATTAACCATCTGTATTATAAGACTACTAATGAAAATTAATATTAATAGTAATATTAAATCAATAATTAATTAAAACTAAAGAATATATTATTTATCTCTTTCAAATAAATCTTATCAGTTCCAAGTTATTCCAGTCGTATTTTTCTATGATATCTGAATCTATTGTATCGTTTTGGTACAGTTCTTTGATGCAAATTACGACTGCGATCTACATACGGCAATTACTAAGTTATTGATTGATAATATCGTTGTTACATACCAGTATACAGGGTTGGTCAAAATATCCGAAGCACCTAAATAATTGACCAACCGTAAACATTTTCAAAAAATCAAGCATAAGTTGTTTGATTTTAAACAAGCTATTGTCTCAATATATTTTTAATATACACAGTGCTTATTTTATTATCGAAACTGGCAACCTTTCCGTTTTCTAATAGAACACATACAGTTACATTTTATAATAAATTCAGATTAATTCCATGAATCTTCTGTAAGAATTATTTTTATACAATGCATATTTTTTTAGTTATAAGCAATTAATCAAAACTCATAAACTTTTGTTTTAACTAAACTGATAAAAAATAGCAGATAGAATAGCACAAAATAGAAAAATTAAATTAAATGTTCAAACAGCAAATTAAAATAAATGTGTGTATGTATGTGGGAAAAAATCAGTTTCATAGTTCAGCAGTTTTAATTAATTGCTGATAACTAAAAATGATGCATTTTATGAAAAATTGTTCCTACAAAAAATTCTTAGAAATAATCTTAGAATTCAAAAATTTAAAAACATACAGTATTAGTTCTATTTCAAAAAGGAAATGTTACCAAAGTTTGATAGTTTGTTTAAAACATAAAAAAATGTTTTTTTCTTTATTTTTTTTTACGGTTGGAGAATTATTTAGTTGTAATTTTAACTAACTCTGTATAGATATGCACTATAATATTTGATTTATAACGCAATACATTATACAAAAGAATAATTATGCAATTATTTAATTTTGTTTTATGGACAATCGTATTACTATGTCCTATATTAGTATATGGTATCTAATATAAATGATCAGAATAAGAAATCAATTGCATTTAAGAAATTTTTCAAATATTTATTATATTTTATATTAAATATTTATTTACGTTATTCAATTAATTATTAATTAATAATAACCACAATTTCAATGAAAGTATACACACACACTATACGCTGAGGCAGCGGCTACTTCAGCGACGTCCATTCTAAGTCGCCAGCAGATGAACAGAGAATGCACGAGCCGAGCGCCGAGAATGTGGAAGGCCTTCTTTGACCGCTATCTCAGCCAGCCTCGCCGAACTTTTCGCCGATTTATTCGGGCTGTCAGGACGTAGCATAACAGTTACTCAGAAATTACCTGTTCGCGTAAACCCAAACAATACTTAGAAAATTGTCTTTTCATTTCTACAGTTCTATTCTGTATGGTGTATGCTATTCTTTTAGAAATCCTTAAAAGGTATGACCTACGTGATTAAAGTTAAATAAGGATGATTAAAAGTGCAATACAATTTACAATAGAATCTCGGCAAACGAGATAAGGTGGTATAAACATTAATCACGTTTTAATCTATTTTTTTCTCACTATTTGACTGCAAACACACGTTGACGCTTATGATTATGTGCTCTAAAAATTTACCAGGTAAATAGCAACAAAATTCCGTATTTGCTTGACTATTTTTTTAAAACACAGCAGGTGACGGCTTTACAACGAGAAATTAAATAAATTCCTGTCATCACGTTTCGCAGTAGATAATACATAATTCCGCACGCTCTCCATGGAAAAATAATAAATTTTTATATTCGGCGGTTAGAGAAACAAGCCATAATTAATTCATCGAACGATTGTCATACATAAATTCTTAGCGTAGGTCATTAACAGCGTTAAACTCGCGATTATATTGCATCTGATTGAATTTCCTGGACTTGATTGCACACATTCGTGATACAAAACTGATTATATTACACAGATTGTGAGCTTATTCCCCCTAGTTATGTACGTATATCGGCAATTGTCAATTGTTATTATACCAGACAGATGACAACAAGCAGTAATGAGCGAAATTAACTTTATTAATTTGAGGCGAATTGCGTGTTCGGTCACGTTCATTTCGTCGTGTAGCGTTTCTAATGGACAACTGTAAACGTAGGTGTGAGCACGTGCTCAACATTATTATCACGTGCTCAAAACATTATACCCCCGTTGGTTGTCTTCATTTAATTTGGTTTCTTACGGGGTGGGTTGTGTAAGAAATAGTCGTTTCTTCCAACTAGATAATAACAACTATAATAATAATAACTAAAGAAAATTAAAAAAAAAACTAAGTTATAACTCTTAGTTACTTCTAAGTTACACTTAAAAATGTAAATTATTAACGCAAAACAAAATGGAAAAAATTTCAAGTATGCTTTGAATTCACTATGAAAGCCTACTAAAGATGACAAATGAATTCAGTTGTCATTTTTCGTTGATTAGAAACGTCATTAGAAGTAAAATGAACAGGGATGTTAAATTACGATAATTAATTTTTTTCGTAAATAACCGTTGAAATTAAAATTATTAATTTCAAATATTAAATTACCAGGTAATTAAAAATTGAAAATGGTAAATTACGATGGCATAAATTACCGGGTAATTAAAAAGTCAAAATGGTAAATTACGCTGGTTTAAATTATCGGGTAATTAAAAATTCCAAATGGTAAATTACGCCTGTTTAAATTACCTGGTAATTAAATATTCAAAATGGTAAATTACGCTGCTATTTATGGCACTACTACAAAAACAGGAAAATCAAACAGAATAATAATAGTTGAAAATAAACAATTTAATTCTGTCCATATTACAAAATAACTCTCCGGTTCACAGAGGGTTTTTGTCATTTGTCATTTTTCTGGCATATTTATTAAAAAGTGAATACTGATAATAAATGGCTTCTGATTTCAGAGCTGCATTATCGGATTTGTTGGATTGGTCGCCATTGGCGAAAGGGCTTTCCACTTCTCAATTCATTAAATATAAAATATTAGTTCTGTATTTTCTCAAGTAATGTCGGATGATTTGGAATAGTAAAAATATAACGTTTACGGGCAATGGGACTGTCATTGGATGTGTTAACTTTACCCATAAGACCCATTTACATTGGCTAAATGACACCTTGAAGAATGACATTGTCACGCACGAGTCCGACCATGCACCACGCGGATTGTTAGGTACTTCCCAGGCAAACGCAAACAACAGTGCACTTCTCGACTGCTTAGGAGGGGTGGGGCGTATTCATGCGTCTACTGATGGAAGGTCTTTGAAATTAAATTATAAATTCCGGTAAATTACCAACGGTAATTAAAATTGTCGGTAAATTACCAACGGTAATTTAAATTGACGGTAAATTACCATCGGTAATTTACGCCGTAAATTACGGTAATTAAAAATCGGTAAATCACCATTAACTACGGTAATTAATTCGGTAATTTACGCGGTAAACTACGCTTTTACATCCCTGAAGATGAGGCATCTAAGTGACGTGAAAGTTGCTCGTGCTGTCGCCCTTATTCAGCATGGCCACTATGTTCGACATGTTAGCAGGGACCTTCGAATTTCCCCTTCTGTTATTCAGCGTTTATGGAATCGGTTTCGGGAAACTGGCCAATATGTTAGAAGAACTGGACAAGGTCGAAATCGAAAAACTACTCAAAATCAACACTGATTTCTTGTCCTTTCCTCTCTACGTCAGCGTACTACCACAGCACGAGACCTCCTAAACGACCTAAGACGAATGGAATAGAAATTTCTGATAAAACTGTTGGAAACAGATTAAAACAAGCGAATTTGAAACCAAGAAGACCTGTCCGCGCACCACGCCTTACACACCATCACAAAGCAGCGCGAATGAGGTTTGCTCTGGATCACAGAGATTGGCAACTTCGTCACTGAATGCCTGTACTGTCTACAGACGAGTCCAGATTTCTTTTTAGTTAAATATATGCCGTTCAAGTACACCAAATTAGATTTGCCTAGAACTATTATTTAAAAAGTTTCAGGTTTCGAAAAAAGCGTTGTCCTAATTTTTTTGGGCGGTGTATTTACCACTTTGTTTTTGCCTCTTAAAAGACCTCAAAGCTCTACCCAAACAAACCTAAACCCCCCAAAAAAACACCTTTTTATTAGTCTATTTTTTTACAATTTTTACAACGTCGCCCAAATCTTTTTATTGCAATCATCTCGACCAACGCAACAGTACCGTAACGCCGCAATCCGCGCCGATAAAACAAAATAAACAATCGAGGATCGAAAGCTCGACTTCCACTCGATACTCCCCCCACCAGCACGTGCTGCAAGCGCGCGACCACCTTTTGTTTCTCCTCGATCGCTTCGCGTTTTTTCTATTTAGATTTGCATTGGGATCTACATTCTACTACGGCATCAACACGGCATGGCAGTGGCGATGACGTAGGGCGCCGGCCATGTGACCACCACTACATATGCTCCGGATTTCGCCACAAAGCTCCACAACACTATTTTGTTGCCCGAACAACAGTTGAACGACGTTTTTTGCGTGTGTTAAAAGCAAGTCTGCAAGTATACTAGTTTGAAAGATATCAGAGTAAAAGTTGAAAAGTTGTGCTGCGTGCAATCTATCGATCAAAAGACTTGATTCATTTGTTTGTATCGAGTTTCGCCGGCAGTCTTAGGACTTTTGTTTTGGAGGAGCATGAAAGGAGATATGGATACGCTAAGATTATCAAAGTAAGTTCAAACCATCATAGTTCGTTATTAATTATGTACTAGATTTTGTCAGTTTTAGAGAACATTTTATCTATTTTGTACTGTACTACTTCATTCTTATTTATTTGGGATATATTTTAAAAAAATCGCAATACTTTTTATATGTTCCACTACTATCTTTTAATTTACATTCTGTTTGCGACAGAAAGAAAACAAAAAAAATAAGAAAAAAATTATCACTAATTTTTCAGATAATTGTATTCTTAATAAAATTTTAATTTTTTTATGGATAGTCTTAAATTAAAAACTTTAAACTGCATATAAACTATAAATAAATTAAAACTATAAAAAACACTGAAGAGTAAAGTACCTTCATCTTAAAAGCTATGCAAAAATATTATTTTAAAACGTGTTTTAATATTAGAATGCGTTAGATATGAAATTATAGTCATCTTCGATGTTCATATACTGGGTATTAAATGCCCTCTAATATTTCTGAATACTTTTTTCAAGTAACATATTTGCGTAGCTTTGAACATAAAGATACTTTACTCTTAAATGTTTCTCATAGTTTTGGTAATACCTGGTAACTGCAAAGAAATATTTACTTTCTAATATACAGGGTCCTGCAGGTCAGCTCCCGTCTTCTGTAGCTCAGTTACTGATTAAGCTAAGAGTTTGACATTTTGCAAGCTTACCCTGTACTTCAAGGTACATTTCAAGAAATTATTTTTGATTATACATTTTATTGAAATCGGTTGAGTGACTGCAGCGCAAAAAATAAAAACAAAAGAAAATTGATTTGCATCGTTGGCTTTAAAAATCAATAAAAACCACAAATTGCACCTCGTTAATAAAATTTTGCGACGTCCTTATCAAGTTAGATCTAGTAGTATCGTTAACCAAGTGTCATTGATCCAAATTATATAGGATGACCAAAATCTAGTGTCAAACTTCAAAGCGTGTTATTGTTATTATTTTAAATCGGAACGCATACATTTTTTTAGGTGAAACGATGCAGAATGAAAAAATAAACATTGTTTCTAAATACAACCCCATCACAATTCCCAATATTTTAAAAGTTATTCGCCAAAAACTCATTTTTCAACGTTTCCAATGGCAATTGTAGGTAATAAATATCGTACGTGGCGTTGAAAAACAATTTATTTCATAAAATATAACACAGAGAACTATTTTAGATTTGAGTGTACTTAATTAAGTAGTTGTTCGAAATGTCTTCCGTGCTCTTCGAGGTACAAACGAAGACGAGTATGAAATGACCTCGCCACTGCTCTTAATAGGTCGGGCGTAATAGTTAGAAATGCATCTTTCTTGCATGTTTTCTGGTGTTGTTGGAGGTTCAGCATAAACGATGTCCTTAACGTAGCCCCACAGAAAGAAATCTAGTTTCCTTAAATCCGGTGATCGAGGAGGCCACGCAACTGGCCCTCCTCTTCCAATCCACCGATTTGGGAAGATTTCGTTGAGCTGGTGCCTGACATGTAACGAGTAATGTGCTGGAGCTCCATCATGTTGCAGCTACATTTCCACCCTTACCGCTAAATTTTTAAGTAAATTTGGCAATTGAACAACTACTTAATTAAGTACACTCAAATCTAAAATATTTCTCTGCGTTATATTTTATGAAATAAATTGTTTTTTCAACGCCACGTACGATATTTATTACCTACAATTGCCGTTGGAAACGTTGAAAAATGAGTTTTTGGCGAATAACTTTTAAAATATTGGGAATTGTGATGGGGTTGTATTTAGAAACAATGTTTATTTTTTAATTCTGCATCGTTTCACCTAAAAAAATGTATGGGTTCCAATTTAAAATAAGAACAATAACACGCTTTGAAGTTTGACAAGTTTGACACTAGATTTTGGTCATCCTGTATAATTTGGATCAATGACTCTTGGTTAACGAGACTACTAGATCTAACTTAATAAGGACGTCGCAAAATTTTATTAACGAGGTGCAATTTGTGGTTTTTATTGATTTTTAAGGCCAACGATGCAAAATCAATTTTTTTTTGTTTTTATTTTTTTGCGCTGCAGTCACTCAACCGATTTCAGTAAAATTTCGGTGGTATGTAGGCAACCATAACAGGCTTCCAAATGTGTAAAAAATATATAGCATGCAATTTAAAAAAATATATCACGTTGGCGTTGCACATTTTTGGGACACCCTGTATTATCAAAAATAACTTCTTGAAATGTACCTTGAAGTACAGGGTAAGCTTGCACAATGTCAAACTCTTAGCTTAATTAGTAACTGAGCTACAGAAGACGGGAGCTGAGCTGCAGGACCCTGTATAATATATGTACATACATTTACAATCCAGAAACTTTTATGAAGAATAAAATTTTCTGAAAAATTGATAATATAAGTTTTTCCATATGTGTCCAACTTTATTATTTTTTATTATTATTTAATACCTGGTAACTGCAAGGAAATATTTACTTTTTAATATATATACGTACATAAATTTAAGACAAACCAAGAACTTTTATGAAGAATAAAATTTTCTGACAAATTGATAATATAAGTTTTTCCATATGTGTCTAACTTTACTATTATTTTTTTATTATTATTTAAATGCAATCGATGAAACTGATACCTGGTTCCAGTAGTAACATATTAAAATGTCTAGAATCGTAGTTAATAGGAAACTTTTTATTTGACAAAAAACCATTGCAAAATTGTGCCTGTGTCCTTCATTCCTCGAATCTCACTCACTTAATTGCAAAACAAAAAAAAATCTGATGTGGCCAGGCACATGTCTTTATCATACTATATATAAAATTAATAATTTAGCTGCATGCGTTCTATTTGATCGAGATCAGTCGTGTCTGCATTAAAATAAAACTAGTTAGCCAGGATTTGACAGATATTTTGATAATATTGACAGTAGGTATTGTCAGCTAGATTTCAGCTAGAGAGCTAGTAGGTAGAATCAAAATTGCAACTTTGCCTATAGTGTCTTTAGAACATCCTAAATGATGGCCAAGTTAAGAGAGTTACTGAGTTTGAAACTACAGAACAAAAATTCAAAACTTTTGTCGTAATTATAAACAAATGGTGGTATAAAACTTATGAATTAGTTGTATGAGACAGCCTGTATACACGATAAGTAGTCAATTGGTTGATCAATTTGGCATATCGTAAAAAAGAAACAAAACTGTCGTGAATATGCATTGCCAATAATAGAAAACAGGTGCAATGTATAATTTAAAGTGCATAAATATCATGCTAGGTATCACAAAAGTCACGAATATAATTTTATTAGTTTGCGAATCGCATCGGTCCCCTGATTTTGTTCTTTATTTAAATGCATTACCGTATAGCAGATACAAGTTATCTACTGTATAGTTACTTTCACCAATATATGCTTTGTACCTATACTGGGCAATTAGCATTGTGCTTATTATCTACAGTACGCAGTAAAACAGGTTTATTACTAAAATAACACGTTCATTTTCGAACAGAAAAAGGAATACCATAGCTAATTATTACGTGTAAAAATGTAATAGGTAGGTAAAGTAGTAATTATTTTTGGTACGCCGAAAAATCTCGAGTTCAACTAATCGTGAAACCGCGAAGTTATATTCTTCATTCAAGGGCATACCTGTTTATATTAACCGCTGGAATAATAAATAATGGAATAATAAACACCTTTTTTGATTGACAATTTTAAATCAGACCAGTTTTTCTGTCGTTACATCGAAACCAGTCCTGCCGAAATTGTGTTAACATAACCACATTTTTTTTTCTACGAATAGTAAACGAGTATCTTCTAAAAGATTTATTGCCATTCGTGTGGCATTGTGGAATAAACCAAATTACCAGTAGTTAAAATTAAATACGTAAGCTAAAAAATACTAGATTACGAATTCGTGAAATAGTACAAAAAGTTACCCGGAAGTGAAAAGTATGATGTAACAATAACCAAAACAACGAATCATCATTCAAATCAAGTTCAAGTTTACTTTTTTAGTCTACTAGTGCAGATTAAACCAACAATTATTATTATCATATAGTAGAAATGCATTTTTTTGCATCAACTGACTTATTTATTGCTGCAGTGTACAGAAATGCCTATTTTGATTGATTGTATTATTGATAAACCTTTGATAAACCTATTAAACGAAAATTTAATTTAATAATTCCGGAATAGAAATAGAAACAAACATGGGCGTATCCAAGGGGGGCGGGGGCAGCCGCCCACCCCTTGGGCTTTTTTTTTTTGGAAGTTTTGATTTTTAATGGTGCCTTTTGAGGCCTCAAATTTACATGGGAAGAAGAAATGTTTTGGTATTTTTCGAATAATTATGGATTTGACGCCCTCAACCCACCCCCACTGATAACTACCCAAATAAAAAAAAATACATTCTTCAGAAAATTGACCATTGTAATCATTTCATTCTTTTTTTCTCATAGAAATCATCACTATAAGTCTAGTGGAATGTTTATAAACATTTGTCAGTTAATTTCCATTTGTTTAAACAAATTCTATTTGTTTAAATAATTCGTTTTTCTCAAAAATCCGTCTGAATTCTGTTTTCTGAGTTCGAAATGGCAGTTTATTATCTTAGAGTGACATTAATCATTAAAAATTTTCTTATGATTGTTTAAACAACCAATTATAATTCATTTTAACCTTTTTACTTTATCATACGCAGTATGTAACTACTTTATCATACGCAGTATGTAAAGTATTGTAATCGTGCCAAAAAAAATTTTTGAGATTTTAGCGGAAATATGTCTTTTTGGGTCCCCTGAACATTTTTGACCAAGGTACAAAAAAATGTCTGTGTGTGTGTGTGTGTGTGGATGTGGGTGGGTGTGTGTGTGTGTGTGTGTGTGTGTGTGTGTGTGTGTGTGTGTGTGTGTGTGTGTGTGTGTGTGTGTGTGTGTGTGTGTGTGTGTGTGTGTGTGTGTGTACCCGTTTTTTGTGGCGACGATTCCGGAGAAACTACTAAAGGTATCGGGACGAAAACTTCTAAATTTCACAACTAAACTTAGAGCTGAAAAGCATTTTGTTGAAAAGGGTCCAAAGGAACTGGAGGTTTAGTCTTAGCATTTTTGAAAGATTTTGCAAATAAGCCGCCATTTCTGGAATTTCGTCGAAATAGTTAAATAATAAATTAAAGATGAGGAAATTCTGAATAATTTATGACTATGACATTTTTTGGTACAATCAATAGTTTAGCTGCATGAGCAAGTTCTATTTCATCGAGATCGGTCGTACTGCATTAAAACTAGTAGCCAGGATTTGTCAGATTTTTTTATTCTAATGACAGTAGGTAGTGTTTGTAGTGTCAAATGCTAATGTTTTGACAATAACTTCTGTCTATATAAGCTGCGTTCGGATATTGTATTACACTTTTTACACCCAATAACACGTGTCATTTGGACGGTGTACCTGGTATCAACGAAGTACAATATCCGAACGCAGCTTTAATCGACATTTCTGTCTAGTTCTACTAGTTTTATTTTAATGCAGACATGGCCGATCTCGATCAAATAGAATCTCATACAGCTAAACTATTATCATACTATATATAAAAGTCATGTGCCTGGCCACATCAGATTTTTTTCTAATTAATATAGAAACGTCAGGTTTTTTGTAAAAAGCCTATAAATTTCATGTTCTAGGTAGCTAGCATATATTATCGAATAAACCCACATTTTGGGATGATTTCCATTGTTTAAATAATATTCGTTTTCAATATTTCATCAAATTAGAGTACAGGGAACAGTTTCCAGACAGCAACAAATCAACATTATCTTGCGACACACAGTGGTAGGAAATCAGAATAAGAAATGGAGAAAGAAATGTGATTAATAAAATTGTGTTGACTTAGGAAATTTAATATTTTTAAAAGAAATGTAACTCCCCAATTTCTCGAAAAAAAAAAGGTTTTCAAATCATTCCAATTTTATCGAATAAATGATATTGAAAACGAATAATATTTTATTATTTAAACAATGGAAATCATCCCATCCCATATAAGTTAATTTTACAAAAAAGCTGACTTTTCTACCATAATTAGAAAAAAGTTGAAAATGGATAATAATTGATTGTTTAAACAATAGGTAGAAACTTTTTTAATGAATGAAGAGATAATATAATAATATAATAAGAGATAAGATAATAATTTGCCATTTCGAACTCAGAAAACAGAATTAAGACTGATTTTCGAGAAAAACGAATTATTTAAACAAATAGAATTTCTTTAAACAAATGTGAATTAACTGACAGATGTTTATAAACATTCCACTAGGCTTATAGTAATAATTTCTATGAGAAGAAAAAGAGACTGAAATTATTAGAAGGATCAATTATCTGAAGAATGTACATTTTTTCATTTAAGGGTAGTTTTCAGGGCACTAAATTATTCCTTGGAAAGTCCTCTACAAGTCCTTAAGTAATCTTAAGTTTTCCCAAACCCCGAAATTATTTGATAAATAATTAACACCAAAAAATGTCTTCTTCCCGTGTAAATTTAAGGTTTCGACAAGCACGGATGTAAATCAAAATTTCAACAAAAAAATACGTGTCAACTTTTTTTTTTATTTGGAAACGATTTGGGGGATCGTTGCCTTCTATCATCACCAAAATTTGTGCACTGCACCCGCAAACTGCCCCCTTCTGATTTGAGCTGGATACGCCCATGTGTGTACACAAATGCCTATTTTGATTGATCGCATTATTGATAAACCTTCGAGAAATCTATTAAACGAAAACTTCATTTATTAATTCCGTAATAGAAATAGAAACAAATCATTCCAAACGTTTCCATTGTGGAAATAATTCGCGTGCCAAAATAAACGTGACGCTGATTTTTACAACAATTGCTATGAAATACTAGAACGGAATCTCCGGTATTTCCAGTTGTTGATAAAACCCTCAAAGAATTGTCTTGGCATTTGCATAATTCGACATATTCTTACGTATTGCCTTATAGTACCTCTCCGCATAACAACAAGTTGTGTCACATGTGCGCAGTATGTGCTTACATTACAAATAATAAAAGCAGCAAACCCCAAAAAGTACTTGTAATTTCGAAAAAAAAGGAAAAAATGATTTGGGTCGAACCACTTGAGATTTCAAGTAAAACAGCATTTTCAAATTAGGTTAAATCTTTTAATTACTTATTATAAGTACCCCCATGGGCGTATCCAGCTCAAATCGGAAGGGGGCAGTTGTGTAAATTTAACTTAAGTAACTTAAGAAAGATAGAAATAAAACTAAAAGAAAACTTAACATTACTTAAAGACTTGTAGAGGACTTCCCTAAGGAAGAATCTGACCTATTATACATATGGATTTGACCCCCCCCAACCCATCTCCATAGTGCCCTGAAAACTACCTATAAATGAAAAAATGTATATTCTTCTGATAATTGATCCTTCTAATCATTTCAGTCTCTTTTTTTTTCAATAATTATTACTATAAGCCTAGTGGAATGTTTATAAACATGTGTCAGTTAATTTACATTTGTTTATAAATCTTTTTTTAAATTCTTTTTAAGTTCTATTTGTTTAAATAATTCGTTTTTCTCGAAAATCAGTCTGAATTCTGTTTTCCGAGTTCGAAATGGCAAATTATTATCTAACAATGACATTATTCATTAAAAAATGTCTTCCAATTGTATAAACAATCAATTACTATTCATTTTCAACTTTTTTCTAATTATGGTAGAATAGTCAGCTTTTTTGTAAAATGAACTTATTAATTTCAGGTTCGAGATATCTAACAAACCTATTATCTAATAAACCCACATTTGATTAAACAAATTCCATATGTTTAAATAATTTTTGTTTGCAATTCACTTAAAATTAATTTTTTTAGATCGGTCTGGCCAACTGTTATTCTCAAGTGACAGCATTTATATTTTGGGATGATTTCCGTTGTTTAAATAATAAAATATTATTCGTTTTCAATATCATTTATTCGACAAAATCGAAATGATTTGAAATCCTTTTTTTCGGGAAATTGGGGAGTTACATTTGTTTTAAAAATATTAAATTTCCTAAAGTCAACACAATTTTAATAATCACATTTCTTTCTCTATTTCTTATTCTGATTTCCTACTACTGTGTGTGGCAAGATAATGTTGATTTGTTGCTGTCTGGAAACTGTTCCCTGTACTCTAATTTGATGAAATATTGAAAACGAATATTATTTTATTATTTAAACAATGGAAACCATCCCAAAATATAAATGAGGTCACTTGAGAATAACAGCTGGCTTGACCGATTTAAAAAAAATTATTTCAGGAAAATTGCAAAAAAAAATGTTTAAAGAAATGGCATTTGTTTAAACAAATGTGGGTTTATTCGATAATATAGGCTAGCTATCTCAAACAAATTTATAAGTTAATTTCACAAAAAAAAACCTGACGTTTCTACAATAATTAGAAAAAAAGATTAAAATGAATTATAATTGGTTGTTTAAACAATAGGAAGAAAGTTTTTAATGGATAATGTCACTCTAAAATAATAAACTGCCATTTCGAACTCAGAAAACAGAATTCAGACGTATTTTCGAGAAAAACGAATTATTTAAACAAATAGAATTTGTTTAAACAAATGAAAATTGACAAATTTTTATAAACACTCCACTAGGCTTGTAGTAGTGATTTCTATCAGAAAAAAAGATAATGAAATGATTAGAACGGTCAATTTTCTGAAAAGTGTAAATTTTATCATTTGGGTAGTTTTCAGGGCACTGTGGGGTGGGTTGGGGGCGTCAAATCCATATGTATAATAAGTCAAATTCTTCCTTGGACAGTCCTCTACAAGTCCTATAACTTTAATGTTAAGTTTTCCCAAACCCCGAACAATTATTCGAAAAATACCTTCCTTTTTCCCATGTAAATTTGAAGCCTCGAGAGACACCATTAAAAATCATAATTTCGAAAAAAATACGTGTCCACTTTTTTTGGATTTGGAAACGATTTGGGGTGGGGGCAGCTGCCCCCCTTGCCCTCCCCTGGATACGGCCATGGGTTAAATCGTTTAATTACTTATTATAAGTACCCCTCTACAATGTAATGCAAGCACGACTACTGACGTTTGCACACTATATTGTTGTTATGACAGCCGCGCATTTATACAAGAAAAAAACACTCACCGTTCTCCATCCGGTCTTCAAATCGCTGCGAACCGAATCCCAGACATCTAAAGGGGGCACTAATTGCGATAATCACAGGATACCTGCCGAAAATTAACAAACATTAGCATACTATTAGTATTATAAGTACCCCTCTACAATGTAATGAAAGCACGACTACTGACGTTTGCACACTAGATTGTTGTTATGACAGCCGCGAATTTATACACAAAAAAACACTCACCGTTGTCCATCCGGGCTTCAAATCGCTGCGAAAGGAATCCGACATCTAAAGCTAGCACTAATTGCGATAATCACTGGATACCTGCCGAAAATTAACAAACATTAACATATTATTAGCACTAATTTATTTACAAGCGCGGTTGCATTTTATCTAGACCTAAAGAAGCACCGCCTGCTTTGATTTTATCATGAAGCATTCGTAACCTACACAAATCATATCAGTAGTGCAAAATTTCGCATTTTCTATTGAAATTCCGGAAAATAAAGATAGGTTAGAATGGTTAGATAGACGAAATAACCACAAACACGCGACGTATTATTAGTTTGTGATAATTCGATCAATTGTACCCTAATTCGTTTTTTAGAACTAATTTGTTATGTTATGACGACTTATGACACTGCTAAAATTAATATGGCCGCTATGCAGATTTGGATTTCGCGAAAGCCTGACACAAATTCGTACAAAAAAAGACTCACCGTAGCTCACCCGGTCTTGAAATCGCAACAGGACGAATCCTAGACACCTAACGAAGGCAATAATTACGATAATCGGTTAAATCCGGTCGAAAATAACGAAAGTTAACACATTTTGTGCGGTATGCACAACACACGACATTTCTCGTGACCGGGACGGACGGGGAGCGCGTCCCTCGCCCTTCAATTGTTTTTAACTAAAGTTGTCAACAGAGCGACGAATACAATTGACCGTGGATGTTAAAATTAAATATGAGATTGTTTATGGCTATGCATAAATTCGTTTTATTATTTTATTTATCGAGATATAAATGCATGATTATTGATATAGCAATTTGATTTTGATCCCATACTTATTATTTATGCAAGTATGTGACTGACAAGCGCGGTAGCATTTTAGCTATACCGAAAGAAGGCACCGACTGCTTTGATCTTTATTAGCACTACGCGTAGGTACCTTGCATATAAATACGAACACATATTTATTATAATTCTTATAATCATAGAAACCGTAAACATTGTGCATTTTTTATTGAAACCCGGGGAATTATAAGATACGAAATAACCACAAATACGCGACATATCATTAATTTAAGATAATTTCAGTTGGTTGTACCTTAATTCGAACTAATTTCTTATATACAATAACAAAACAATCAACATGGCCGCTATGCACATTTGGGCATTTAGCGAAAGCCGGACACAAATTGCCACAAAAAAGGACTCACCGTCGCTTATCCGGTCTTGAAATCGCACAGGACGAATCCTAGGCACATAACGAACACAATAATTACGATAATCGCGTTAATTCGGTCGACAATTAACACATTTAGTGCGGACCACAACATAACAAACATGACTTCTCCCGAAACCGGCACGGACTGGGTGCGCGTCCCTCGCCCTTCAATTGTTTTTAACAAAAGTTGTCAATAGAGCGACTAATTCAAATGACCGTCGATGCCGGAATTAAATATGAAATTATCTATGGCTTTGGGTACTGTACTTATAAATTGGTTTTGTTATTTTATTTATTCAAATATACGTTCCTTATTATTGGTACGGGAATTTAGTTTTGGTCAAGATGTATGTAATTGACAAGCGCGGTTGACTTAGCGTAGTCGCGCATAACCTACAAACCCCTTGCAAATTCTTTTCTAAGGTTTAGCCGGATTAAGTTCAATTGGTGTTCGCGGTGTTTATGTTTTGAATCTACGATGATATTCTGAAAAGCAGACATAAATAAAAGTTGTGTTTAATGAACCGAGATTAGGTACAATAGGGTACATCAGAATAATCGATATTTACAAGTTAATATACGCTGTTGCCTGGTATAGACAAAATCGAGATTCCTGGTCGATAGCATAGAAAATACCTTTGGTCGATAGATGATGTTATCAAAGGTATGTGGATAATCTTAATCAATTCATAGTTTTTGTTGACACAGAAAAACAGTAGGCCGTAGTAAATAAATAACCTAATCTTGTGTTTGTTGTTACACTATGATATAGGTTATATTATACGGTATGTGGGATTTGTGTATTAATCAAGATCGATTTTGTTGTGGCATATTCAATGGATATGTCTGACTGTTTATTTTATATGACTGAAAAACTGAGTCAAGGTAAATACACTCTTTACCACGGTGTTTTTATCGCAGACAGCTGATAATCCAGGTATTTTTCGGTCAATATCATATTTGTTTTGTTCGATTTACCCTTGTGCAAACCAATACGGGATTTCAATGCAAAATTGCACTTGACTGAACGACCTTCGACGAAAAAAAAATTACTTAAGTGCATGTAAGTACAATTAACACTACTTTTAACCATTTTTGTGTATCAAAACCAAGTTTTGGCCAACATACATATAAATCTATACATTGATAACATAATCCATAACAAATTCATAATGTATGTGTTATCTAATAGTGAGACAGACAGTACTTAGCTGTACTTATTTCTTTGATTTAGAGAAAATAGTTAATAAGACATTGTTGTCGTCATCGGATATTGCGATATAAAATATGTTAACAATAAAGCTAATGATAATAACAATAAAATTTATTGTACCTACGTATTATGTATACGAAATTGATATACCTAATATTCATTATATTGCAGATATTCTATAATCGTTCGTTATATTGCAGTAATTAAGATATATTATTATTATCCTGCCGATTTATAGGCAGATATTTGTTGACAAATCAGAATGCGATAATAAAGGAATTTGTTTTTATTTTTTACTATTTCTTTCACAATAAAATTGTATTGGGTACTTTTGTGTATATGTTTATATGCATTTTTAATTGACGCATATGACTCAAGATAACAGTATACCCATAGTATACAGAAATAAGCTCGTTGATTGCCTCCCAAATACTTTCGGTAATTTTACCAGAAAACATTATAGCATATAATAAAGATTACTATCTAATCTTTATTAGAAGTCACACTGTTGTTGCGGATGAATAAAGTAAACAAATCCGCAATCTTTAACAAAAATTGCATGGGTGCACATGTCAGATTCGTTATTTTTTATTAGATTTAAGATTCACATATTTTGTCGATCTATCAGAATGAAAATTGACATATTTGTCTCGCAATACTATTATTTTTGCCTATATAAATTGACATCTTGATTGATTAACTTCGAATAAAGAAAGAAAGTCGATTAATAACATTGTGCAACAATATAATTTTATTGTGTTATTCCAGCGTTCTGTAAAATGTTCTGCAATACAGTATGGCACAATCGTTAATAACAAACGAATTTGTTTGTATATCGACTCTGTTTACTTTATCATACATAGTATGACAAAGTATTGCAGAGGAAATTGTATATAATTCATGTCTATGTCATTTGTTGATAAAATTAATACACTGCTCAAAAAAATTAGGGGAACACATTTTCGAAACTTGTAACTTTTGAAATAATAGTTCTAGGCAAATCAAATTTGTTATACTTCAACGGCAATATATTTAACTAAAGAAAATTACAAAAACAATGCTACAATTCTTAGTTACTTCTAAGTTACACTTAAAAATGTAAATTAATAGCGCAAAACAAAACAAATGTCAAGGATTCTTTGAATTCACCTATGAATGCTTACTAAAGATGACAAATGAATTCAGTTGTTAATTTTCGTTGCTTAGAAGTAAAATGAGGCATCTTAGTGAAGTGCAAGTTGCTCGTGCTGTCGCCCTTATTCATCATGGCGACTCTATTCGACATGTTAGCAGGGACCTTCGAGGTTCCCCTTCTGTTATTCAGCGTTTATGGAATCGGTTTCGGGAGACTGGTCAATATGTTAGAAGAGCTGGACAAGGTCGAAATCGAAAAACTACTCAAAATCAACACCGATTTCTTGTCCTTTCCTCTCTACGTCAGCGTACTGCCACAGCACGAGACCTCCTAAACGACCTAAGACGAGCACATGGAATACAAATTTCTGATCAAACTGTTACAACCAGATTAAAAGAAGCAAATTTGAAACCAAGAAGACCTGTCCGCGCACCACGCCTTACGCAGCATCACAAATGAGGTTTGCTCTGGATCACAGAGATTGGCAACTTCGTCACTGGGACGCCTGTACTATTTACAGACGAGTTCAGATTTCGTTTAACTCGTTGCGACGGTCGAGTACGTGTATATAGACGTCCTGGTGAACGCTACGTGACGCAGTCGCTACTATACAGGAAGTGGATAGATTTGGTCGTGGATCTGTGATGGTTTGGGCTGGAATCAGTATAGACAACAGAACTGATCTTGTTGTGGTTCCTGGTAGACTAAATGCCATGAATTACATCGAAAACATCTTGGAGGATCATGTGGTGCCTGCTGCATATGGCGTCGGTCAAAATTTCATCCTAATGCAGGACAATGCAAAGCCACATACCGCTGGCATCACCAGAAACGTTTTACAAGAACGTGGAATTCAGGTTATGGAATGTCCGGCGTTAAGTCCTGACCTGAATGCTATTGAACACGTGTGGGATCAGCTTGACCGACTTGTTCCCAAGAGTCTCTTCGCAGACTATTGCTGAGTATGCCACGCAGGTGTGAGGAAGTGATTCTTGCTCTTGGAGGGCATACACTGTATTAAACCTCACCAATGCACAGAAAACCCGACTGTCATCGATACTATGACAGTCATTTCCATTTTGTTTTGCGTTATTAATTTACGTTATTAAACGTAGAAGTATATTCTATAACTTAGAAGTACCTAACTAAGAGTTGTAGCTTTGTATTGGTAATTTCCTTTAGTTAAATATATGCCGTTGAAGTATACCAAATTTGATTTGATCTGTATAGTATATAATAAAATTATGTGCCTGGCCACATCATATTTTTTAGATTGATCTGATATAAATTAATTAAGCAAATTATATAATTAACGAAGATAGCCGGTCACATGCCTTTTTATCTTTTTCAAAACTCGTGACTGCACAACAAGTGCTTTTCCATGACCAAATCGTCAAATAGTCACATGCCTAACTAATCAACAAATCATGTGCCTACCTACTCACTACCTTCCACGAATTCTGTTGTTATTTGTGATAAAAAAATATTTGTTGTGACTAGATGTACCTACCTTTTACAAAACAATGTTTGTAAAGGCATCGCCATAACAAAACTCATAGTCATGCCGTGGAGGACTGGTAGGACCACTCATGACTGACCAGAATAACTAAATATGACCATACTAAAAAAATCTGATGTGGCCAGGCACATGACTTTATCATACTATATATAAAATTAATAGTTTAGCTGCGTGAGATTCTATTTGATCGAGATCGGCCATGTCTGCATTAAAATAAAACTAGTAGAACTAGACAGATATGTCGAATAAAGCTGCGGTCGGATATTGTACTCCGCTGACACAGGGTACACTGTACAAATGACACTTACGTGTTATTGGGTGTAAAAAGTGTACGGTATACTATATCCGAACGCAGCTTATATTGACAGTAGGTTGTCAAAACATTTGCGTTTGACACTACGTACTGTCATTAGAATCATATCTGACATATAATCTGACATATCCTGGCTACTAGTTTTAAAGGAGTACGACCGATCTCGATGAAATAGAATTTGCTCATGCAGCTAAACTATTGATTGTACCAAAAAATGTCATAGTGATAAATTATTCAGAATTTCATCTTTTTTCATTTCTTATTTAACTATTTCGACGAAATTCCAGAAATGGCGGCTTATTTACAAAATGTTTCAAAAATGCTAAGACTAAACCTGCAGTTCCTTTGGACCATTTTCAACGGAAAGCTTTTCAGCTCTAAGTTTGGTTATGAAACTTCTAAATATGAAGTTTCGTCCCGATACCTTTAGTAGTTTCTCCGGAATCGTCGCTACAAAAACGGGTACACACATCCACACATACACACACACACACACAGACATTTTTTTGTACCTTGGTCAAAAATGTTCAGGGGACCCAAAAAGACATATTTCCGCTAAAATCTCAAAAATTGCTTTTGGCACGATTACAATACTTTACATACTGCGTATGATAAAGTAAAAATCGATAGTTTTCGACATATTTTATATTTTATGAATTTCGTCAAAATCGTCAGCTTGATAAGTTTTTCGACTGCCACAGCTACAAAATTACATGTTCTAAGATACTAATTTTACTATTGTACGCAACCATAAACAACGCAGGTATTGACCACAGTCATTTAATACTGCTGTTTTACTGCATTGTGAAATTACGTCAATAATAATAAATTGACCGCGTCTTCTAAAAGATTTGGCAATTAATTTGGTAAAAGGTCGCGATATATTAGCGGCGTTGATGTGTCACCAGTTTCGCCACAACTGTGGTGGAGTGTTGTCGATTTTCTTGCGCTGAGCAAGGACGGACTCCTTCTTTCTTTATTAATTTTCTCAAAAATGCGTTAACTTAGATCATACGTTATTTGACAAAACGTGCTTATTACTTCCTTGGGCATACGCTCCTTCAAGGTTATCCGATATTTCTGAAACACAGTGTATATTGTGAGTAGGCTCAGAAAAGTGTTTATAACGTGACTGGAACAGATCCTAATTTCTGAAGCTTTTCTATTTCTGCCAACAATAAAACAAAAGAATCACATGATAGATTCTGTCATGTGCACATCTGATAAGATCGCTATAACTCAATCTACTCTCAAATTGATTGCATACGCTTTATAATAGATACAGCTAATAAACTAAGTACCTAATTCACGAATTCCAGACGATAATTTTTGGATTAGCCACTTATTTCGTAGATAACTCATTTAACCAATTTTCCTCAAATGAACACATAATCATTGACGATCCGATCGTTATCTTGAGCAATTGCGTAAAACTGCGGTAATTATTACGGGTGATCCCGGTGAAAATTATACGTCCATACCTGTTAGTGTTAAGGTGCTCCCACACGCAGTGCCAATAGGGGCCATCATTGGCCATCGGAGTGCTTCGCGTAGCGGGACCCAACTGTGCCAATGCACATCGCCAATATGTCGACCTTGTCCGCTTTATTTCATTCTGTTTTAGCATTGTACGTACTACCGATGAAAAGTTTAGTTATCTATCTATGTTTTATCATATATACTGCATTATTTATGTTTGTACGTACTTTAAGGACAATGATGATTTATTATTTGCCCAAATGCCTGATTGCCCAAATGTAAAAACATGTAAACTTTTTTAACATTTTGTAAATTTATTCACAATAATTATGGTTCTTATAAGCATTATATTAACCTTACAGTTACAATAAATTAACAAGCAATAAAATAATATTCTGAAGACAATATTGAAGTCGTTATAATGGGTGACCCACAGCATAGGTACGTTTATTTATTTTTTGTTTTTGACGCCGAAGGAATGAACGTTGTGTTAATCGACAGAAAATGCCAATTTATGGGATGGTCTTGAGGTTAGTATGACCAGGTTTTCCAGAAATGACGTCATCATTAAAATTTTAAAAATGAATTCGCACACGATGGGGAGGCATACGGTATTTAGGTTCTGGGATTGCGGTCAACCTTATTCGGTAGGGTGGGGTGGGAAAGGTGAGGGAGGGGGTTGGAGGGAAGCGGGATATAAATCTACACACGATGGGGAGTCATACGGTATAGGGGTCCAAGGACTGCGATCAATTCCCTCTTCCCTACAATCTTGACTACAATCAAATAAAGTTGCATTTATATAATTAACAACAATTAACTATTTATTAATTAACAATTTATAGATTAGTTTTAAGCGGCAAATTTAAATAATCTGATGTATTTAATGTATTCAAGAAAGTTTAAAAACTATACTGGATGCTTTTCCTTACTTTGATTATCAGAAAAATATCAAAAAGTATATCTGTTACTAAAAATATTGGGTTGATAATAAATATACCTACATAATATACATACCTACACGGAGTTTTAATATCTATAATTAAAACTCCGTGTATGTAAGGGTTCTCAATTTTTCTTTGTATTTATTATAAATAATTTCAGTTTTATTATATAAATTATATTTTAAATCAAAATTATGAATTCATCGATTTGACTGAAATGAAATATTTATATAAAGAAACGACACAAATTAACAGGGTCTTGCATAAAAATATAGACCACTCAGTGTATCAGATCTTATCCGCATTTGTTGCTTGAAACATAAAGAAAATAAAAAGGGAGATTTTTTTTAATAATTTAATATTTTCGAACGTACTGTATAAATAATGACTGAAAAACATGTTTAATATTTAACAACCTTATTAAACAGTGTCCTCTTTCGAGGGTTCCTTTTTTTAATTCTAAGCAACAATGCACTGCTTAAAATAATGGGAGCTGCGGCAACAGCAATGATATCGTCTTCACTGTTCATTTTTAATTCTCTACGGGACGCTACGAGCCTTCTATGATACACAGAAATACCTTGCGCCCAATACCAACGTTGGCCAATGTTGGCGAAGTGAATGCGCGCACTACGCGCAGCGCGTCACATCACCAACGTTGGCGAGACGTTGGCACTGCGTGTAGGAGCTCCTTTATGCTTCGCGAATTGCGAAACAGAACACTATCGCATGTGGCGAGAATCGTCACGAAGGCCAAGGTTTCTATTCTTTTAGCGACATTCGTTATCGGCGAGATTTGGAAAATATTTCTTGATAGCATCAAAATTTTGAATTACGACTAGGTCAAAATCAAGGCTGGCTGGAACTGGAAGTACAATATAACTAAGTTAATTGAGATACACTGATAGGCTGTCCGTTTTATTGTCAATTGTCCATATTACTAGAAAATTTATAAGCAATAAATCCTTCGAAATTGTTCTTATTAATTGTCAATAATTCATCCATTCATTGCCATCTCTCAATGTTAAATTTTCATTGCACCGTAAATCAACGATGGTCGATTCATACGCAAGATTTTAAAAAATCTTTCTCTATATGGAAAGCGTTTTTGTCTTTTTTCTTTGTAGAGACTCAACTCAGATGAAAAAATTTCTTTGTCAGTAAGAAATTTTATGAGCACGAATCACTTTCTCACACCTGCGTGGCATGCTTCGCACTAGTCTGCGAAGAGATTCTTGGGGTATGCTTTCCCATTCCTCAATCAGGGCTTGTGTCAGTTCCTGTATGGTTAGTGGTGGATTAGGGCGGTATGTGGCTTTGCATTGTCCTGCATTAGGATGAAATTTCGACCGACGCCATATGCAGCAGGCACCACATGGTCCTCCACGATGTTTTCGATGTAATTCATGGCATTTAGTCTACCAGGAACCACAACAAGATCAGTTCTGTTGTCTATACTGATTCCACCCCAAACCATCACAGATCCACGACCAAATCTATCCACTTCCTGTATAGTGGCACTGCGCCACGTAGCGTTCACCAGGACGTCTATATACACGTACTCGACCGTCGCAACGAGTTAAACGAAATCTGGACCGTCTGTAAACAGTACAGGCGTCCAGTGACGAAGTTGCCAATCTCTGTGATCCAGAGCAAACCTCATTCGCGCTGCTTTGAGATGTTGCGTAAAGGTGCTCTTACACGACGCCACTTTTCGTATTGCGCAAGTTAAAAAATGGCGCAATTCTTGTATTGCAATGTGTGAACAACGCTGCAACTATAAATATTGCGACACTTTCAGTACAGGGCGCAATTTTTAAAGTTGCGTACAGCTAAAATGTTGCTGCGTGTAAACAGGTACAAACACGGTACTAGCGCCACACAGAAATGGACCGACGTGTTGGTCCACTTCCACTTTAGTGGCGCAACATTTAGTAGATGTATATACGGTAGTGTTGGTTAAACATCGATAGTTGGCGTGTCCGATAGTTATCGTTAAAACTATCGATAACTATCGAACTTCAACAAAGTAAAAACTTATTAAATTGATATTTTGTAAATAAAGGATGCTAACCGATAAATACTAATTCTCTAAATAGAAAAGAACATAAATAAATATTTATTATTTCAACATACAATGTTAACAACAGAAACAAGTTAAAATAAATCCTTCTTCTCTAAAAAGAATTTAGAATAAATATGTCATTCTAAAAAAAAACAGATAGATAAATATTACAATAAATATTCCAACTAAAATCCTCGTAGATAAACAACTGATTTTATATTTTCCGCATAATGCTCATTTAGCAAAATTTTCTTTCTAGTTGTTAAAATAATTCCCAACCCAACCCAAGACGAGACTTTTTGTTCGAATAATTTTTTTACGATCGTAAAAAATGACATTGATGGTAATGTTAGGTTAAACTTAAAATGAAATTTCTCTACATTTAGATCCTCCTATCATTCTTGGGGACTTTCTCCTGTAGGTTCGACAAAATATGCAATAATACGCGGCAAAGTTAAAATTTCAATAAGAGCCTTTTTCTACAAAAGCGGCCTTGAATAGCTCATTAACATTAGCTCATAACACGCAGTTGCTCTAGTCCTCTCATCGGCATCAGAATCTGAATTCATTTTTTATGGAATAAACAACAACACAGTATCACTATCGCCGCTTAAAACTTAATGAGGCAGAATATAAACACAACCACTAGAAGTACGAGGGTGCGCAGTCGTTCCTTGACCAATTCTTGACATTCGACGTGCCACTTTTACAAGTTGCAGCAATGAAAAGTGGCGTGTACTGTGTGAATAGCATCGCAACTTTGAAATGTGTGGCTGCACTTGGCGCTGGCGCTAGTCGAAAGTGGCGCAACTTTTGACTGATTTTATCTCACGTGTGAACACAACATGCCATTTCATAGTGTCGCAACAGAATCTCGCGCAACAAAAGTGGCTACGTGTAAGAGCACCTTTAGGCGTGGTGCGCGGACAGGTCTCGTTGGTTTCAAATTCGCTTCTTTTAATCTGTTTCTAACAGTTTGATCAGAAATTTCTATTCCATGTGCTCGTCTTAGGTCGTTTAGGAGGTCTCGTGCTGTGGCAGTACGCTGACGTAGAGAGGAAAGGACAAGAAATCGGTCTTGATTTTGAGTAGCTTTTCGATTTCGACCTTGTTCAGCTCTTCTAACATATTGGCCAGTCGCCCGAAACCGATTCCATAAACGCTGAATAACAGAAGGGGAAACTCGAAGGGCCCTGTTAACATGTCGAATAGAGTGGCCATGCTGAATAAGGGCGACAGCACGAGCAACTTGCATTTAACTCAGATGCCTCATTTTACTTCTAATGACGTTTCTAATAAACGAAAATTGATGACTGAATTCATTTGTCATCTTTAGTAGGCTTTCATACGTGTATACTAAGCATACTTCACAGTTTTTCCATTTTGTTTTGCGTTATTAACTTACATTTTAAAGTGTAACTTAGAAGTATCTAAGAGTTGTAGCATTTCTTTTTGTAATTTTCTTTAGTTAAATTCATATTTACTCCTAATCATACCAAATTTGCCTAGAACTATTATTTAAAAAGTTACAGGTTTCAAAAAAAGTGTTCCCCTATATTTTTGAGCATTGTACATTGTTGTAGGCCAAAGAAATATTATATTGTATTACATTAATAGTCCTTTCTAGAAAATTTAAGCACACCTCTCCAGATAATTTCATCAAAATTGATCATCATTTGATCATCACCGGCATATCGTATGTAGACATCAATCGCTCCTTTCTTGTTGACTATAAAGCTGACATTCAAGATTTTCTGATAAATATACACACACGTGGCAAAATCAGATAAATGAAAAAAATAAACTCGATCGTGGATTAAGAAACTAACTAATTGGTAATTGATTAAACTTAAGACTTAAAGTAGATTATTTATGGCAATCAATAACGACACAACAAAGCAAGATAGCAGTTCTTAGCAGTTCTAAAGCTCATGATAATGATTGTTATCTATTGTCCATTAACTAAACCCTGTAGTATATTTTCCATAAATTATATTTTTTCGAACAATTAAACGCATTACTTGGCACAGACACTCTTGATAATGTGATCCCTCCAGCTTAAGGCGTAGTTTTATGACTGATGATGTTTTAATTATTATCAATGTCGCCAATCGCCATCATAATACAGTATGGTCCAAATGTTCCATTGAAATAATTTCAATAGGTATAAGTTCGAATGAACAGAACACAAATAAAAATTAAAGAATAAAATGTTTATGGTTGGGTACCAATAATTAGAATTTTAGAATATGGAATTTTGTAACTATACAATAGCGTATTTGACTGTATTCACGTCCTAGCACGTGATTGAAAACGCTCTGTAATTGGCTCAGCTCCAGTGACGTCATTCGTTAGTACGCTTAGAGCGTGTTTGGTTTGTCAGGGTGGGGTATGGGGAGATCAATGCCCAGATAACCTGGGTCGGCTGTCTCTCTCTTATATGGAGATAAACGCCGTATGACGTTAGTCCGCCTATTATGCAGCGCGTCACTCTCACCGTACAATACCGGGTTATCCGAACGCGCTCTTATGCTTCTCCCGTTTAAATTTAATAGCACTAAAGTGCCATGTAAGCATAACTTTGTAGGTTAGGATAGCCCTAAACCTTAAGCTGTCAGATCAGATAATACCTGGTTCGAAAGTACGATAGATAACTTATTCTAGTCAGTTTTACTTATGTCGAAGTAATCTTCACAACAAAAAACACTTGTATTGGCCGCTATTTATTTCATTTGGATTTCTACGAGCCAACCACTTTCTTCGCAGTTTCAAATCTTGCGGAACAGCTACAAATAGTTTATCCGGAGGTTTTCTTGACGTATTTCTGCATTGTGGATATATACACCATTTATAACCCATTTTTATGTAGAAATTGTGAAAACAACACATCATACAACACAATTACCAAACGGCGACGATGCCGATGCTGACAGACCATATGGGCCGATTTGACATCTACTATCGGGTGACGTCACACAACAGAAAGTATCGTCTTGGCGGGACTTTTTGTGATTCAATTTTAAACGCTGATTTTTGTGAAATATTGAGGAAATAATTACGAAATATAATGCATTTACAATGTAGAGGAAGGAATAAACACACTAACATGGTTTTCTAATAATATTGAAATACCCTATTGTGTTGACACGTGTTAACTCGTGACGTGTGAATAATGTATCCGTATCTTTATTGCGCACGTGGTTTTCATATCACAGCAAGCGCAATATTATTGTTGGCACTCAATTGCTTATACACGTTGAACAGAATTGCTTCGTGCATAATAAAAGCAAATATGTTTTGCGCTGACATTGTACAGAAATCGTTACTCATTTCAATTCGTTAAAAAAATGAGCCTCATTATTTTTAACATTATTGACGACAACGTAACAATTGCTGGAATTTTTAGCGTGCAATCTAGATTCCTAACGTGACTAATGGCAATGCAGGGACTACTTGATTTACTGCTACAATCAACTAATTGATTGTTTATAACACGGGTCAAAAACGAAAACATAAATTTATCGTATCGAACGATATGTCTTTGTGAGATTTGTCACGTTTTTGTAATTAACATGAGTCAAGCTAAGTAATATTCCTAATGACGTCGAGGACATCTAAATGATACAGGATCTTCCTTTTAATTATAATATTTTCGGGTTTTGGCTACTTCCGGTTACACCGGAAATTGTATTAACTTCCATATTTCAAATGGAACACCTGTATTTTTTATAGAATTTTTGATTTTTTTTTGTTAAATTTTATACCGGGTGATTCAATTTTGAGGCTCACCATGGGGATGTCGCTTATTAGTGGAGATAGAGCCTATGTTTAGATTTGGCAATGTTTCGTATTTTTGCCAGCGATTTGGAAATTGTTGATTCAAATAATTTCGTAAAACTGCAAAGTTTGACTTGTGTCGGGTTTGTACGGTTTAAATTTCTTTGTTCGTAATGCTCGACAAACACGTGTTTGCAGCAATTACAAATTAGAGGCTACTTCCCGCGTAGAAATCCTAGGATCGTCATTTGTCTAAAAACCAGTAGTTGAAGCATTGCAAATTATGGTAATCTAACGTTTACCATTTCCAAAATATCTCTTTGATCGTTTTCAACATTTCCATTCGTTAAAAACACCACCACTATTGTACTTTTATTGACACTTGAGAGTCACTATTACTTTTAGTGAGAAATACTATTAATTAGTGATAAATTAATAATCACTCATAGCAACTAACAAGTTATTGCTACAGTTTTCGACCTTTTCACAATAATAGTAGTGGTAGTGGTGCTACCACTATAGTAATTTTGTGACAGGCACAATCTTTCAATGGTTTTTAATTAATAACATATTTTCCTATTAACTATGACACTAAACATTTTAGTATGTTACTACTGAAACCATAACCTATCGATTGGTCGACCAGTTTCAGCGACTGCAATTAAGCTTCCAAATACAACGTATATCAAAAATCTAGAATGACTGGACTGCATACAATCTTTTCAACATCAATTAAGAACCTATTTAAACGTCCCAGAACGTATTGTTTACAATCCTCTTTCATAATAATAGTTCAATCTCGAAAAAATATTATACGGCCGGGTCAGTCTTGTTTGAGTCGGTTCCGTGCCCGGTACAATAATAAATAGATCAAATTCTGTTCTCTGATATTGAACGCTCTTATCATTTCAATCGTGTATATATTGTGCTGTTGATTGGAGGTATTGGTTATTGTTAAGCGTTGTTTAACAAGGAGTTGTTGTTTGCGCAGTGAAAACATGAGTCAATCCGAGAGGGATGTACAAGGGGCCGGCGGCGGCGGCGACACAGGCGGACCACACGGTTACACCAATCCAGCCCTTAGCGCGTCTACGGATAGCATAGCAGACCAGTATGCGGATAATACTATTAGGGGTAGTGAAGCGTTCATGGGTAAGTGAAACAATTTTTCCAGAATTTTTCTTATTTAATTGGAATAACGTTCGGCTTAAAACTGTTTTTCTCTGTTTTTTTTTAACTTAATATTCGAAAAACTGAATAACAAAATAAAGGTCTCGGTAGATTGCTTGTATCTCCGCCAATTTTAAATATTTTTTGTTTAAATTTTTAGGAAATATACTTTATTAGTTGGACATTAAAAATGTGTGCTCATATTTTTAAATAAACAATTATCTTTAGTTTTTCCTTAAAAAACAGCGATTTGTTGCTTATTAAAAAAAATAAAAACTATTTATCTTAATAAAGTAGAAATGGAATAAAAAACCTCTGTTTGCAAAATAAGATTTAATTTACTTCGAAGTAAATTAAATCTTATTTTGCAAAAAGAGATTTTTTATTCCATTTCTAATTTATACTGATTGCAAAATTGACTTACTCCACATATTTATCTTTAGTTCAAACCGTTGCCATTGTGCAAAAACCTGTTTAAAAGAAATAACAATATTTTGGAGACTGTGGCGAACTTAATAATAAAATTATAAACCCCTAACCACAACAAGTATTTTAGAACCTAAATACGTATTTCAGCAACTAAGTTGCCATCTTCAGTAGAAACTAAAAAGAAAAGAGATTAGCACTTCATAGTATCTTTACTGGATATTGTCCAAGCAAATACTATACTTCCACTAGTGATTTGCTTGGACAATATCCAGTAAAGATACTATGAAGTGCTAATCTCTTTTCTTTTTAGTTTCTACTGAAGATGGCAACTTAGTTGCTGAAATACGTATTTAGGTTCTAAAATACTTGTTGTGGTTAGGGGTTTATAATTTTATTTTAAAAGAAATGACAAGTATTAGTTTAAGAAAAAAGCTTTCAGGTGACTGCTTGTATCTCCGCTATGTTTAAATATTTTTAGAGAAAATGAGTCGAAAATCTTAATAAACTATGTACTATCCGCGCCAAAAAAAAGTCGTACAGCTAAGTTTCACATCATGTAAGTCTGGCTTGTCAACTTGACAGATGGTGCATGTTTCATCCCTATGACTAATGTCAGAATGACAGCGTATAGGTTATAAAAGAACCATTTACAAAGCTACAAGGTGTACGACTTTTTTTTGGCGTGCATAGTACCAATAATGAATACGTCTTATATTTTGAATTGACTTAAATACTCTTGTCAATTTAGACGCAAAATAATTGAAAGTCACAAATAAAACGCTTTCCTATAAAGAAAAATACCAATACATTCAGAAAAATTTCCTAAACTTCATATCGAAATGTTTACTGAATGTTTGATGATGTTTTTATCGATAGCTTATGGTTGCCGTAGTAACATATTAAAATATTTATAATTATAGTTGATAGGAGAACATGTAATTAATTTTAAAAACATTGACAAATTGTGCCTGTAAGATTTTAATCCTTCATTCTACGAATCTCACTCACTTAATAGCAAAACTAAAAATACCACATTGTAGCGGACAAAATTTACTATCATAATGATTCTGGAACATATACGAGAAAATAAACGGTTCATTTAGTATAATCAATTATAATAGATTCAACTAATTTTTTGCGATTACACGTCAACCGATCGATTGACATTAGAACGGACATTTCTAATGTCAACCGACAATCATCAAACAATCGTTTGACATTAGAACGGGAATTTCTAATGTCATCGCTCAGACTGACGTGAAATCGCAAAAAAATACTTCAATAAATTATACAAAATTAACCGTTCATTTTCTCAAATTTTTCAATGGTTTTTCGTTAATTACGAATTTTCCTATTTAAGTATGACTCTAAACGTTTTACTAAGTTACTACGGGAACCATACGCTATCGATCGGTATCAGTTTCATCGACGGCATTTGAATTTATTGGTATTTTTTAATAGGCGCAATAAATTGGGTTACGGTGCTAGCTACGCCATCTCTGGGCGGAACGGCGAAACTTGAAAATTGTAGGTTATTTTATAACCTACAATTTTTTAATATCAAAAACAGGTGTTTTGTTCTTCTGTAATAATACGCTATTATTTTGATTTTTAATTTTAATTATACGGTAATAAAACACAAGATAAAGCCGAACTTACTGATTTTGGAATTCCTTGCTGTATGTTTGTGAAGTAAAAGAATTTTATATTTACGATAGTGATACATTTAACAATGTTTCTTTTATTAATTTTAGTTGTGGACGAAGCCAAAGAAAAAGAATCGTTGCTAGAAAAATTTACGCCATGGGTAAAAGAAAAAGCCAAGAAAGCGTTCACCAAGAAAACCCTATACAAACGTATGCCAGTTCTGAACTGGTTACCGCAGTACAACATGAACTGGGCTGTTGGCGATATAGTGGCCGGTTTCACCGTCGGTTTAACCGTAATCCCGCAAGCTTTAGCCTACTCCAACATCGCAGGTCTTCCCTCCGAATACGGCCTATACAGTTCCTTCCTGGGTTGCTTTATTTACATCGTCTTCGGCAGCTGCAAAGATGTTCCGATGGGGCCAACTGCTATCGCATCTCTACTGACTTTCCAGGCGGTAAACGGCATGGGACCTCAGCATGCCATCCTGCTTACGTTTATGTGCGGACTTATTGAATTTGCAATGGGACTATTGGGTCTCGGATTTATAATTGATTTTGTGTCCGGACCAGTGTCTTCCGGGTTTACATCGGCAGTCTCGTTGATTATCTTCACGTCGCAGGTGAAGGATATATTGGGAATAGCGGCGAAAGGTAATACTTTCCTGGAACAGTGGATCAGCATTTTCGAGAATATTAAAGATACGGCTCTGTGGGATCCGATAATGGGACTGAGCTGTATTGTTGTGCTGCTCTTAATGAGGGTAAGAATTTTGGACAGATTTTTATAGGGTTTTAAGAAAACTTTGTCGACCAGAGATATTTAAAGTTAGCGTTATCAGTGGTACTTCTAAGGGCCGATATATTCACCTATCGTCAAAGTTGTCGTTAGCCAACGAACAGATTACGCTAACGTTTGCGTTAAAAATGATTCTGTCTTTTCACCGATCTGTAAGTTATCGTCAAGTAACGAGGACGTAAACAGCGCTAACGCAACTTGTTTTTCGGCAGTATAGTATTAAATGTCGGTAAAAAAGGTGTACTAAATCAACACTTGGACCATAACTTGGACTAATTGCCGCTAGATGCAGCGCCGTAAATGACATTGACAAAACGTAACTAAAATTCATTCGAAAATCTAGAACCCATTTCTAACCACATCAAAAAAGACCCAAACCAAATATAAAAAAATAGTAAGAAAGTCGAATTCAGCAACTTCGGCCAAAATAACTAAATAATTACTTCAATTAATACAGTGCTACGTACGTACTTAATATTTGTCAGTTTGACTTTTTGTTTGACATTCAGCTCATGCTCTGTGATTGGTTCAAAGTGTTCGTCAACAGTTTACCGGCAGGTTCATTTGATTGCTAAATAAATTCGTTCGTTAAGCGCATTTATCCGGTGGGTAAGGTTAACGACAGGTGAATAGACACCTTTTTACCAGTTATCTTGTCGTTTAGATGACGAACAGTTTCACGATAGGTGAATATATCGGCCCTTAATCATAATAATCCGATTTTGATGATTTTTTTTTCTGTTATAGTTTATAAACTGTAAAGACATTTAAAATTTGTTAGTTGACTTATTTTTTTTGCATTTTGAACATTTAAAAGTAGCAATTCTAAAATATTTTCTCATTTTTAGGAAAGTATTTAACGTTCTCGCAGAATTACTAATTCCTGATTATTTTTAACGATCTTTATTCTTCTAGAAATTGGCACTAGTCAAAGTTGGCCCTCCGGAGACCGACTTTGTCACAAACGAGAAGACGGAAGTCCAGCAACCGACCACCATGCACAAAGTCATCAACAAGATCTTGTGGCTCATCAGCACAGCCAGGAACGCCATCCTCGTCATCGTCTGCGGTTTTATCGGCAAGGCAGTCTACGAAGAAGGAGTAAAACCGCCGTTCAGGCTTATTGGAAACGTTCCACAAGGTCTACCAACCGTCCAAGCGCCACCTTTCGGTTACACAGCGGGAAACGAAACGTTCACCTTTGGGGAGATGATCTCCAACCTAGGGAGCGGAATTATCGTAATTCCTCTGATCGCTTTACTGGAAAATATCGCTATTTGTAAAGCTTTCGGTAAGTTTTCTTTTTCTCTTAAGGTGTTATAAGCTTGTATGAAGCAAAAAATAAGAGGGTTTTTTTTTGTGAATTTTTTGTGACTTTAGTAATGAATCGATCAATGTACAATTTTGGGGGCTCATTACGCTTGTCTTGAAGTGCAAAGATACATTTTTCATTTTAATTGCTGTGACAAATTGGAGGCTCAGCAGTTCACGGAGAAAGAACGTCGAGTTTTTTTAGTCGCTCCACGGCTAGCAGCACAAGTTTCCAACAAACGTATCTGCAGCGATGGAATTTTTTTTTCATGTTATACACTAGTATCGCTATAAAAGTACACATGTATATTCAGAAATATTGATTTTTGCAAATTTGGGAGCACTTCATTTATTTATAGACAAATGAAGTCCTAACCTTAAGCTGTCAGATCAGATAATACCTTATTCTAGTCAGTTTTACTTATGTCGAAGTAATCTTCACAACAAAAAACACTTGTATTGGCCGCTATTCATTTCATTTGGATTTCTACGAGCCAACCACTTTCTTCGCAGTTTCAAATCTTGCGGAACAGCTACGAATAGTTTATCCGGAGCTTTTCTTGACGTATTTCTGCATTGTGGATTTATACACCATTTATAACGCATTTTTATGTAGAAATTGTGAAAACCACATCATACAACACAATTACCAAACGGCGATGCCGATGCTGACAGACCATATGGGCCGATTTGACATCTACTATCCGGTGACATCACACAACAGAAAGTATCGTTTTGGTGGGACTTTTTGCAATTCAATTTTTAACGCTGATTTTTATGAAATATTGAGGAAATAATTACGAAAAATAGTAGATTTACAATGTAGAGTGAAGGAATAAACACACTAAGATGGTTTTCCAATAATAGTCAAATACCCTAATGTTAAAGTTAAAAAAAATAATATAGATTTAATAATTATCACTAATTTTCTTTAGAAATCAGTAGCCAGATATCTTCGGAAGGAAACATTAATTAAAAAAAAATTCTACAGTTGGAAACTTCACAAAAATTCCTTAACCTGTCTGAGTTTGGGACGTTTACCTTATTTTCAATAAATAGAAGCCTATTTTCTATGTAATCAGAGTCTGAAGGCACAAACTGGTTTACTAATTTTCTTTGTTTCATTTATTTTTTAGCTGATGGTAAAGCTGTGGATGCCACGCAAGAACTCATAGCGACTGGCTTGTCGAATATTGCGAATTCATTCGTGCAAGCCTACCCCGGTAACGGAGCTTTGAGTAGAGGCGCCGTGCAGAATTGCAGTGGCGCAAAGACACCTTTGTGCGGACTGTACACCGGTGCGTTGGTTATCCTCGCGTTGCTGTTTTTCACTCCGTACTTCTTCTATATACCTAAAGCTGCGCTGGCCGGTATCATCATTGCGGCTGTTATCTTCATGGTCGAGGTGAAAGTGGTGAAGCCAATGTGGCGAACCAAAAGTAAGTATCAAAATTTTAAAATAACTTTTGATTAACATTTGTCAATATTCTAAGGTATATCTTGAAATAATTTGTCACGATAATATGTATAAAAAAGTAAAATTAACCACCTACGTTAGGTTATATTTTGGGATATATACAAAATAGCTAGAAATGACTATTCAGAATTATTTTAAAAAAAAGCTGAAGACCAATATTTGGAAAATATTTTACACAAGAATTAAAGCAACCCAGATAAAACATGGAAAATTCTAAAAACTACAAAAGCCTAAAGGAAATAGTTTTATAAAAACTTTGCAAAACAATAGTTGCACTTTTTGTAGAGACTATTTGGCCTTTGAGACTATTTGACATCAAAAGTTATTAAAAAAATTGGAAACTAATGGGACAAACAGTTAGGATTGGAGAAAATGAGTGAAATGAATTAATAAACAGCTTGGCAGCAAAATCATTGTATTTGAGCAAAACAAAAAACAATTAGTAAAAAAACTGTCAATTATTCCAAAGATTTATGTTTATTTCTGATTTTTATCTTCTTTTTCAGAGAGTGATTTGATACCCGGCATGGCAACCTTCATCGCTTGCCTTTTATTACCTCTTGAATATGGCATTTTAATTGGCGTAGGCCTGAATCTGCTGTTCATTTTGTACCACGCCGCAAGACCAAAGATTTTAGTGGAAAGAGCAACGGTAAGTTATTTTATACTCGCACTATTACGATGAAAGTTTGCTGTTTTATGACGACAGTTCATGAAGCACCAAACTGTCATACTAAGAAACCCTATCCCCATAAATTGGTTCAAGAGCACAGAAATAATAATATTTGTGTATTATTGACGGTCAGTAAATTTACCGTAAACACGGAATTGCAATTATTTGTTGTACAATAAACTTTCTGCAACTTTAATATTAGATTTGTCCAAGCAACTGCAAAACCAGTTAACAATCAGTACTTTTGTGATGGACCACATATGTTTCTATGATAAATACCAATGAAACATTATCTGATTTCTCACAAAAGAACTGTTTGTAAACTGGTTTTGCGACTGCTCGGACAAGCCTGTATTGTCAACTGTAAAATTACTAGTAAAATCCTATTAATGTGGAGATCATAAATAAGAACAAAAAATAATAGTATGAAGTTTCATTATAATTTTAACAATAAATAACATGTGAAACATATTTATAATACTTATAATATTAATAATTTATATATCTACATATTTTTTATAAATATTTCATATTTTTAACATTAAATAAATAGAGGTTCTTGACAAAAATGTAATCATAAGTAAATGAAATGAAATAGGAACCCATGGACTATACTTATCTACATATCGTATAATAAAATAAAACGATCTGCTTCACAGAGATAAATATATCTTTTAAATATAAATTAAATATTATTTTAACAATATTAAGTTGAAATACCTATGGTAAACTTACGTCACACACTTAATTAGACTGCATACAAACATTTACTTATTTATTTTCATAATAAGTTTGATCACCTTTTAGTGGATTTGGTTTTATCCTTATTCGTTTTTGAACCCTGACTTGGAATAATTTTTAAAAAGCTAAACCGTCTCCAGAGTAGGAGAACCTGGGGATACTCCAACCACAGCATATAATATATGTAGTCCAAAATGTATCACCTGGAGGGCGTTCAGAATCAACGTCGGGCGTACGCCGGGTGATTAAAAAGCGTTCAGATTGGTTGGGCATTTTACCGGACGAAACGTCCCGATCGTTCAAAAACAATGTCGGGCGTTTACCGGATGTTTGCCAATTTAACCAAGTCGAGAGCTGGATAAAATTTGCGAGCATGCGCAGTGGCGATGGGATTTGAATATTGAACACGTTCTGCGAGATTACAGACAGTTTTGCTTGTGATTTCAATTATTCAGCCATTAATTCAATAATGTTTTTATTAATTTTTTTGGGGCAGTTATCAAAAATCCAAGTATATTAAAAGACATAGGTACAGTCTATGTTTTAAAATGATATTTATTTAAAGTTAAATAAATGAGTAATAAATAAACTATATTGAATTATAAGTAATGAAACAAATTCATTCTAAATGTGACAAAGTAATAATACTTTTACAATATGTATATGTATTTTTGTATGGTATCTGCTAAATTATTTCTACGGTTATGACCATCCTCTACTACTCCACCCTCTTGCCTTGGGATATCTACCTCATTGTTTACTACAAGTATACCTTCGTTAACATGCTCATTTGTCAGCTCATCTAAGTGAATTAGACAAATGTTGTGTAAAGTGTTTGCTGTAATAATTGTAACTGGGATCAAATCGATACTGTTCATATCGAGGTATCGGAGTCTTTGGAGTCGACCAAATAACAGACCAAAATTGAGGTTAATTTCACCAATAACTGCATATGCTTGTCGCTTAATTCGGAAACGGTGTTGAAATTCTTGGTCGGATAAAAATTCTCAATTCGAGAAGGATTTCCCTGTAGATTCATTTCGATTTCTTGATCACTTGAACTAGACGAATCGTCAAAAGGCTTCATGTGCTTTTAAAAAAAATAGCAATAGCTAAAACACATCTTATAAAATATTCTGCAAATTTATAACCTGTTACAAGCAGTTACGATTATTTGTAAATATTATTTTAATTCTTCCAAGTCTACACCAACAATGTAATAGATAGCTAATATATTTATCTTGTTGAGGTTATGAAGCTCACATAAACACGCTGGTTGTGCCAAAACCGTTCAGATTGACTGGGCAATGGACAAACGCCAGACGTTTAGGCAGGCGGCGTTTACCCGACAAACGCCCAATAAATCTGAACGCACCCCTGAAATCAAAATAAGAAGTACTTGAGTCATATATCATATACAGGGTATAACAATGTCAGCAGCTGCTTTCCTTTGAGGTACTGAGTGTGTGTAAAGTTATTAATGAGTGTTTATAGAAAAGTATTTTTTATATTGGTGATTGATATGATATGTGTTATACATGTTAGTAATAAATTTGATTGTAAGACCGCATGTACGAGAAAGAACAATAAATGAAATCTTACCTATGGACACCACACAAGTCCTTGAATTTGTAGAATGTCAGTATCATCAACACTTGCATCCTAAAAAGAACATCAAATTAGTGAAAGTGGAATTATACATATGAAGACTGCAAACTTTTACCTGCACTTTGTAGTATATATTTGCAAAATCCTCCACAATATACAAAGAGATGAATGTACCAATATTATATCTTTTAATACTATAGAACCATATGGAGCAAATATTCCACACTACACCGATAAAGGATAACTCACAGAGGCACTAACAGTGTTAAATTAGTTGTATATAACAATCGAACTCAATAAAACTCCAACTTAGCTGCTGTGAACACAACCAAACGGATGGCGAACGGAACTCGAATACTGTATATCCCATTATTGCGCAAGCGCAATAAAAATTATCTCGGTAGCACTTTACCATCTAGAAAGGAAAATTGCACGAGCAGAAGGCAAATTTACATATCAGACAGTAGTTTTAATGTATAGATATGTAATTTTATTCCATTGAAGTAATTGTTATTATGAAATTTACAAACTTGTTAGCAAATTTACATACAGTTTGTACAATTAATGAATGTAACTGCATTTTCAATGATATTTAGTATTTTTGCTTAAAATTATGGTAAAATGACAAATAGGGTAGGTTTACTGAAAAAAATGTAAATTTCATTTGTAAATCCGCACTCATTTTTATCAGTGCTGTCTTCAAAAAGGATAACAAACACTGCTCTAAACACATCAATTTTTTTTTCCAGAGTCGAAACGGAATTGACTACCTAATGTTAACACCCGACCGTTGCCTCATCTTCCCATCGGTGGACTACGTAAGAAGATTGGTCACAAAACATTCGATAAGACAGGGGATTCCCGTAGTTATCGATTGCTCGCATATATACGGCGCGGACTTCACGGCAGCTCAAGTCGTCGAAACTATTACGAAAGATTTTGCGGCGAGGGATCAGCCGTTATTCTTCTATAACCTCAAATCGAGCGTTTGCGCAGTTTTCGAAGGATTATCGCCGAAGGAATTTGTGGTCGCCTACACGCAAGACCAACTTGACGTTTTGCTAAAGGAAAAGAACACTTTTAAGCCGAAAGATATCTTCGGGGTGTGAAAATGGCGATGGACTAGCGTCTTGTAGGATTTTACTTAAATTGTGTCAGTATTAATTTAATAATTAGCGGTCTAATGCTTGTTTTACGGACTCTATCGTAGATCTATTCTGTTTTTGTCGTAGCGCTCGAGAGATTGTATTATTGTTATTATTTAAGGCCGCTGTTTCTTGTTGTACATATTATAGATTCGGTTATTTAGATATAACGGCAGCATTTGTACTTCACGCAACTTTATTGAAATGAAAGATGAATTGTAGTTTGTAGGAGATACCTCTGTGATATTTAATTGAATTTTTATATAAAAGAGAGAACGATGATGAAATATACGCAAGATGTATATGGAAAACTTTGTTTTATTGTCTTCTTCCATTAAAATAAGAAAAACTGCATAAGTTAATAAACAAGGATGTAGCAATTAAATGAATCTTATTTTTGTTGAAAATATTATTTAGTTCCGTTGTTCCACCAAGTTTAGTGTATTTTTATAAATTATGGAAACTTCCATCCAGATAATATACAGCCATTAAAAAGAAAATACACAATAAAACATTTATTTGTATTATTTTTGTATATATGGTATCTGAGGAAATTAATACTTAACAATAGAAAAAAACTATACACAATAAGTAAACACTTTATATTTTATTCAAAAAATAATGTATTGGCTTATTATACTCAGGTAGAGATAAATTGAGCACCTCAGAGGTATACTGTGTTAAGTACATAGGATTTCAATGTAACTTAACGCTGTTTGCTTCTGAGGGACTTAATTAAACTAAGAATCACTACCAAGAGACAAATCGTAAAATAAATAATTGTAACTTACTGTTTTCATGCACTTTCTGCAGAATATTTTATTGTTTTGAATAATTAATTTGGGATTTTTTTTCTATGGGGAAGACAGACATTTATCCTTAATAGCATTTCAAATACTCGAAAAAGTCGAAAAACTGTTGTGCTGTGCGCACGTTTATAGCTGGTATATAGGGTTACCAGATGAAAAAGTGAAGAAAGAGGACAATCAAGCTAAAAAAGGAGGACAATTAAGTTAAAAAGGAGGGCAAAAAAAAACAAAATAAAAAGATTTTTAATGTACGCAATAACGTCGGTACAATAAATAAAACAAGGTCATATTCTACAACAACAAAAAAGTAACTTTTGTTTTTGATTTTTAAATAAAAGCTCTTAAAAATAAAAGATAAATCTAATATAAACTTTTATAAAAAAAAACCGACAATAACGTCCGCTATAACAAAATATGTGACTAAATTTGATCATATTTTACAGATTTGACAATTTTTAACAATAGATCTTCCTTTTTACTTTATCATACGCAGTATGTAAAGTATTGTAATCGTGCCAAAAAAAATTATTTTTTTTGAGATTTTAGCGGAAATATGTCTCTTTGGGTCCCCTGAACATTTTTGACCAAGGTCCAAAAAAATGTCTGTGTGTGTGTGTGTGTGTGTGTGTGTACCCGTTTTTGTGGCGACGATTCCGGAGAAACTACTAAAGGTATCGGGACGAAACTTCATATTTAGAAGTTTCATAACCAAACTTAGAGCTGAAAAGCTTTCTGTTGAAAATGGTCCAAAGGAACTGGTGGTTTACTCTTAATGATGATGAGCCGCTATTTGTGTAATGTCGTCAAAATAGTTAAGTAATAAATTAAAGGACAGGAAATTTTCTATAATTTATGTACATGACATTTGTTGGTAGAATTTATAGTTTAGCTGCATGAGCAAATTCTATTTCTTCGAGATCGGTCGTACTGCATTAAAACTAGTAGCCAGGATATGTCAGATATTTTGATTCTAATGACAGTAGGTAGTGTCAAACGCTAAAGTTTTGACAATATCTACTGTCAATATAAGCTGCGTTCGGATATTGAACACCGTTACACCCAATAGCACGTAAGTATCATTTGGACGGTGTACCCGGTGTCTACAGAGTACAATATCCGAACGCACCTTTAATCGAGATATCTGTCTAGTTCTACTAGTTTTATTTTAATGCAGACATAGCCGATATCGATCAAATAGAATCTCATGCAGCTAAACTATTAATTTTATATATAGTATGATAAAGTCATGTGCCTGGCCACATCAGATTTTTTAAAAGATAACTATAAAAATCCTTGCATTGCTTTAAAGTTGTACTGTACTAGTATCAACGCTTTCACTGACTACACAGTAAGTTTATTGCGCTCTTTCCTTCACTGTGCATTTATTAGTGAAAAAACCCTTTCAACATTTGCGTTGTGAGCAGAAATACAAAAATAAAATTGACAGATTTTAAGCAGTTCCGAAGAGCAATCAATACTGGGACATGATGTAAAAAAGATCATCCATTGCTCATTCAGTCTATGCTTTTGGAAAAATTGACCCCCTTCCTTTTCGGATTTGAGGAAAGAAATAAGGTTATGAAAAAGGCGCCTGGGATTCTTTTTAAAAAGGAGGACATTTTTAGGGAAATGGAGGACACTATATTTTAACTAAAAAAGGAGGGCATGTCCTCCATTTGGATACCATAATATGGTATCCCTACTGGTATAATCACAATGCAGTAGAGGCGTTTTTGAGTGATTTTTGTGAGTTTTGAGGCGCAAATGCGCAGACCTACGATCTAAATCGCCTAAAAACGGGTATAAACACCCTAAAAGATGCGTAATAAGTTAAAATAAGCAGGAATATGGCAAAATAAGCGCATATCAGCAAAATTCGGGAAAAAAAGCAAAATAAAAATAGCGCCAAATGCTTTATTATTTTCTGAATTCGTGGAGATGCTAAAGCTTTTTAAACTGCTTACTGTCCAAGCAAAATGCTTAGAATCCGCACTGAGTTTATCATTCACGCTAATAATTCAAATCACAGTAATTAATAACCCCGCAGCTCCTGCAACCCACCATACACAATGGTCTTTCGAATAACGTAACAATTTAGGTGCATGCGATAATTACAAAAATATTGTTAACATATAAATTGATTTGTTGGTGCAATAGCTAAGAAAATTAAATTGTTTTTTGTACAAATCCTTCAGTAATAATAAAAAAAATAAACAGACAACAGAACAGCACTACATCAAAGCAATGCATACATGAAAACATGTAGTACAGAAAAGCAAGAAGTATACATGTAATATACATGTACCATATTACATATAGTTCTCATTCTTTCAACCCATTTTTGAAGTATGATAAAAATTGTACAACTTTTATCATTAATACGTTTCTATGGAACTTAGAAAATCCCTGAAAAAGTTCCTTTTGCAAAACTGTAATATTCAAATATGGCATGGCTACGACGAAAGACGAAAATTAGATAAAGAACATCAATTTCTGTACAAGTTTCGATTTGAATGATTCCCATACAATCTGATATTAAAGGTTTAAGGAAAGTTCAACTTCTAAATACCTTAATGATGATAAATTAATTGTATTTTAAAGATAATAAAAACGTGTCGAGTTTTAGCGATTCTTAAGACCCTCTCTATGTGTGTGGCCCTTATCAATTTGCGCTAATATCCTATACAGATTTAGATACACATATAAATATAGTAACTTGGGTGTGCGAATCGTTTGTTTTGCCTTTTGTGGTGTACCAGTTTCCAGCATCCAGCAAAAAAAAACTTGTGCAAAAGTGAGTAATTTTTATACAATCGGTTATGTCACTTATATTGCTAATATTATTTAATGTTTTTTAGTCATTCTTCTTTGAATATATTATATTCTTTTACAGTACCTATTTAAACAAATAACGAAATACATTTATTTTTAAATTTATGTATCGCAAGCATTAATTTTTGATCAACTTCTTTTTATTAATTTGCAATAACATTAACGTCATAACATACCCTTGGGAGACATGCCGTTTTTACATACTATATTTTGTACTAATTTCTTTTGATGATGAATTTTTGATACAAATTTTGGGCGCCAGTTGTAAAAAGCTCAAGGAATAATCTGCAAAGTTTAAGCGAACGGAATTACGGATGTCAATAAAAATGTCACACCTTAGTGATTATTGGGGGCTTCCCTTATCAATTATTCCTAAATAATCCTATACGGACTTTGTCTTGATAAGCTCAAATATTATGCATTCGCATATTTATATATCATTACAAAAAAACATCGAAATTTGATAATCTGTTAGTCCATCCATACCTTTTCAAGTTTAAATTGGCTGCTGGAATATATCTTTGAATATAGGCTATGAAGCTTGCACAGTTGGCCACATTGATTGTGTTAATATTATTCTGAACAATATTTTGCTAACCGGCGCATTCTATATTCAGTTTGGGAGATATTATGCCGATCTTCTCCGGCTAAAACATCTCTTAGGTTATCTGCCAAATCTGATTTTACACTAGCCTTTAATACAGACCATGCTTGCTCAATCGGATTTAATATGGGACTGTATGGACTGAGTCTTATTAATCTATATGGTGAAAAAATTCCTCACCTGCAAAAACTTATTCAATAGAAGAATGACAAGGTGCATTATCTATAACCGTAACTACTGGTTGTTGCTATATATTTTGGGCGTATCACAAACTGTTTCACAAATTCTTTTGCTTCTGGGTTTTTATATGATCTTAGCTCATAATGTATCAGACCAGAAATACCTATGCATCCAATAAGATGTATATTTGCGCCTCGGCTACCGGCTGCTACAAATGTACATCGACTTCCTTTTTTAGAACGTCCTTGCGTCCGCGAAATAAACATATTAAAATTAGTTTCGTCAAGATAAATTATTGGCAAATTATCTGCTTGAAGATTAAGTAATGTTCTTACATATTCTAACCTTTTTGTTTTATTGTCTATACTGTTGGCTCTTTCTGGCTCTCGACGTGCTTGTTTTATTGTATATGTTACGGTTATGTGATAAATGTGGTTTGTATTAATAAATACATTACACTTAAATAATCACATGGACCGGCTATTATTAATAATTTTCTAATGGGCACGGTAAAAGTGATAAAAACGTTACTTTTTACAAAAGATTTTTTGTATACAGTCTTCAAAGAAGTTAGCTGTTATTTTGATTACTATATGTAAGCTATTATATTTATTTACTTGACGCAAATCATCAGTACGGCTAGCCCAATGACCAAAATTACGAATAATACAAAACATTGATAATACAGAATGTTTTCTTTTGTCTCCCTTGTACTTTGGAAACCACTGGATATAATTCGTAATGATATTTGGTATACACCCAAGGACGGCTCAATGACGAAAAAAGAACATTTTATACAGAGTGTTCAAAAAAGTTAACCATTTTATTATCAATAACACACATTTTTATATTTAATGCATGTTTTTGTAAATGTTTTTTGTAAATGTACAATTACAATTTATTAAGTAAATCCTCAAATCCAAATTATCTTGAAATTTTGCGCATTTAATAATAATTTTTGCAATATTGTATTTTCATGCAAATACATGCAAGAATAGGCGGGACCGGCGGGACTAGTTTACATAGATGTTTTTACATAAATTGCACCGCACAAATGATGCAAACATTTTTGCGTGGTTCTGTTCCTAACACGGTATTTTTACTTTTGGTGTTTGACAATAAAGTACTATTTTATAAATAAAAGATTTCACTGTAACAACTTGCCCCAATCTTCCCTACATTAGGTTGTCCATTATCTATACCTACCATAAGCATATCTAATATCTGACGGATTTAATCTGTTTTATAAGGCGGTTATTATAAAAGTGTTTATCACCAACAAGACTTTTAAATACATTATTTATTTAGATATATAAAAAAATATATCAATAACAAAAACACAAAATAATTCTCAAGTCCAGGAATCAGTTTAAAAATAAAATATATTTTTAATAAATGAAATTAACAGTAGGTAACTCAAATAAAATCTGTATCACATTTACAAATACAAAAAACAAAAGAAGATGACGTCCTATTGTTATAAACTTTATCTTGCTTTATTTTTACAATATAAATGGTATATTGATTTTGGTTAGTGCCAATTTGATTTTGATTAGTGCCAATTTGAACTTGAAAAAGTATAGTAAGCTGTATGATAAGCTGTAACAACTATTTATTTTCAAAATATAGGGTTTGGCTTAACACTATTTCTTCTATCTTGCAGTGGTTGATGAAACCAAGGAACAAGAGGGAATGCTGGATAGGGTAAAACCATGGGTTAAAACAAAATCAGAGAAAATATTCACAAAGAAGACCCTTTACAAAAAGGTACCCATTTTAAATTGGTTGCCGCAGTACAACACAGAGTGGGCCATAGGTGACTTATTAGCTGGCATAACAGTTGGCCTAACCGTCATCCCACAAGCTTTGGCATATTCCAACATAGCTGGCTTACCAGCACAGGTAGAACTACCTACAAATAAATCCAAATCTACCAATTAATCACCAATATTTCGTTTCCAGTATGGCCTATACGGCTCATTTTTAGGCTGTTTCATCTATATAATCTTCGGCAGTTGCAAAGATGTGCCAATCGGACCAACGGCCATAGCTTCTCTATTGACATTCCAAGCAGTTAACGGCATGGGCCCAGAACACGCGATATTGCTCTGTTTTCTCACAGGTTTTATAGAGTTAATCATGGGTCTGCTTGGATTAGGTTTCCTGATCGATTTCGTTTCCGGCCCAGTGTCCTCAGGTTTCACCTCCGCAGTTTCTTTAATCATCTTCACCTCACAAGTCAAAGACATCTTAGGGATACCAGCGAAGGGCAATACATTCCTGGAGATATGGATGAGCATCTTCAAGAATATCAAACATGCGACATTTTGGGATCCAGTATTAGGATTGGTCTGCATCATCGCTTTACTTATGTTGAAGGTAATTTTTGTTTGATTGTATAAATGTCTTTATTTATTAGTATATGGTTTTTTAGAGATTAGGTAGCGTTACGGTTGGTCCAAAAGACACAGATTCAGAAACACCGACTACAACGCAGAAAGTCATCAATAAGACCTTGTGGCTTGTGAGCACAGCGAGGAACGCGTTGCTGGTTGTTTTGTGCGGTTTTGTTGGTAGCGCTGTGTACACAGAAGGAGTTCAGCCTCCGATTAAGTTAATCGGAGCCGTTCCTCAAGGTTTGCCCACCATCAAAGCGCCACCGTTTGGTTACACAGCAGGAAATGAAACATACACCTTCGGGGAGATGTTTTCAAATTTAGGAAGTGGAGTATTTGTCATGCCTTTGATCGCACTCTTGGAAAATATCGCTATTTGCAAGGCTTTTGGTAAGTTCTATGTTCTATACCCTCTTTTGCTGATTTGTTCCAAAATACACACGTGTTTCTGTATCTGGTTTCTGTGTTTTAGCTGATGGTAAACCTGTGGATGCTACGCAAGAACTGATAGCGATTGGTGTGTCAAATATGGCGAATGCTTTCGTACAATCGTACCCTGGTAATGGCGCCTTGAGTAGAGGTGCTGTGAACAATTGCAGTGGTGTGAAGACGCCTTTGGGTGGACTGTACACTGGTATCTTGGTTATCTTCGCGTTGCTGTTCTTCACGCCGTACTTCTTCTACATACCAAAAGCGGCCTTAGCGGCCATAATCATGGCTGCTGTCGTGTTCATGATCGAATTTAACGTGGTAAAACCGATGTGGAACACTAAAAGTACGTTGAATAATGTTTGAATATAACTTTTGCACGATCCTGTAACCTGTAGCATATGCAAGGTTTGCACTGTGTTACAAAAAAATACGAAAACTACTTTTCAGGAGACATAGCGGAAGTTGTTAAGCTGGTAGACCTGAACATAATGGCATAGCTGAAATTTTCCAAACACCCCAAAATCTCGATTTTTTTCAAAAAAAATCGTCTTTGCGTACTTGCACGTGTGTAAAAATTCATAACTCCGCCGTTTTCTATTCGATTTCCAAAATAAAAAATACAAATGAAAGTGAAAGTGTACTGTTCGGTCAGATCGAATAACAAATCGAAAAGTTATGGACGTTCAAGTTCAGAAGTTTCCAATTATTTTCAGATTTTTTCAACTTTAACAACAATTTCATGACCTGTGTGAATCCGGAATATGTTATAGCTATTTTTTATTGAAAGCCCATTTAAATTTGCGCCTAATACGCGTTTGTTTATTAGAATCGATTGAAATTTAACGGAATTATCAAATTTTATTGACCGGCTAGACACATCACAGTACGGAGAAGAAATATACAGGCCGACTGTAATAAATCCGTAGTCTTTATACACATTCATTAAGTACCCAAAATTATGGAAAACTTCGTCTATGCCATTATGTTTAGTTCTACCAGCTTTACAACTTACACTATGGCTCGTGAAAAGTATATTTCCACTGTTAACACAGTGATAGTTAATGGATTATAGTCAATTTTCTACGTTATTTACCAAATTCCGATTGATACAAGACCCGTGATCGATTATAGGATTACCAAGTAATATTATTATCCTATTAGTATAAATGTTATCTTTATCGGAACACGAGTCTATTGTTTATATATCCTCATAGTTGAGCAACCAGGAAGATTAATACTTATCTAGCAAAACAATTAATTATTGTTTTAAACTATAAAATAATTCGAAACAAAAAAAAAACAATAGGGTATTTGAACCGCGGAGAAGTTAGCCATAAAAGATATCCATAACTTTTTTTATCGAATTTTTTAATGAAACATATACCAAACGATAGAGCTGTTCAAGTAGTATACGCCATAGTTTTGCACAGAAAATTTATCAAATGGTTTTGCCTAAAATTTGATTTAATTAAGAGAGCGTTATCTAATATAGCACCCGACGCTTATTTAAACAATTGCAAATTACTCCGTCCACCGACATCACAGAGAATCGACGCCAGCCAATTCGTAAAGCACATGAAATTCTGCATCCGACGACGGTATTAATAGGCTACTACCCTTAAGACATCCTACCCTAATGCGTCTGTAAAATGAGAAATTGCTGCGGAATTCGCCAGATGAATGCTATAAATATTTATAACTTCTACAAATATTATTGCATAATTTTGTTTCATCTATCAAATTGTAGGTATTTATAAGGGCTAGCGACCCTCGACCGCTCGGAGTTTTGCACCGTTGCTAACAACCCCTAAATGGCGATAGTATGTAACCACCCATATAGTAAAAATTCGCCGGCAGTCAGAGATAATTGTTTATAACTTCTACAAATATTATTGCATAACTTTCTTTCATACATCAAATTGTAGTTATTTAGAAGGGCTAGCCACCCTCGACCGCTCGGAGTTTTGCACCGTTGCTAACAACCCCTAAATGGCGATAGTATGTAACCACCCATATAGTAAAAATTCGCCGGCAGTCAGAGATAATTGTTTATAACTTCTACAAATATTATTGCGTAACTTTCTTTCATACATCAAATTGTAGGTATTTAGAAGGGCTAGCCACCCTCGACCGCTCGGAGTTTTGCACCGTTGCTAACAACCCCTAAATGGCGATAGTATGCAAACACCCATATAATAAAAATTCGCCGGCAGTCAGAGATAATTGTTTATAACTTCTACAAATATTATTGCATAACTTTCTCTCATACAGCAAATTGTAGGTATTTAGAAGGGCTAGCCACCCTCGACCGCTCGGAGTTTTGCACCGTTGCTAACAACCCCTAAATGGCGATAGTATATAACCATCCATATAGTAAAAATTCGCCGGCAGCCAGAGATAATTGTTTATAACTTCTACAAATATTATTGCATAACTTTCTTTCATATATCAAATTGTAAGTATTTAGAAGGGCTAGCCACCCTCGACCGCTCGGAGTTTTGCACCATTGCTAACAACCCCTAAATGGCGATAGTATATAACCACCCATATAGTAAAAATTCGCCGGCAGCCAGAGATAATTGTTTATAACTTTTCCAAATATGTCAATTAGCAACAAATCGCGCCCCATTATCACTGATTAACCGTAACAAAATATAGGTAAAACTACGAGAGCTGAACGTGAGTCATCGCCTATAAACGTAAGAACAGACGCATGAAAAAGCACTCTGTTTCTTTCTAACGCACGGGAATGGTCTGTAACGTATGAGCAAAATAACAGCTGGAATCGATGACTCACGTTCAGCTCTCGTAGTTTTACCTATAGGTATGGAATGTGTACTATAGTACCTTCAAGTATATTTCTGTTCCCAATCTTCCACGAAGATATTCGGCACAGGTCAATTGCGTATGCGAATCTCAACACTCACGTGTTTGTTTATTTGGACATATGGACCCAATGTCAAAAAGTGAAAAATCAGCTGCCTCATATTTGGAGGTATATGAGAAATTTTTAAAACCACTTTCCAAACCACACCCATTTGCAAAATACACTACAAAAACAATAGACTATCCACTGCAGAAAGATTGGTTTTAATTGTAGGGTATTTATAAGTTACTATTCAGAGTTCGTAGTAAGAACAGTAACATAGAAATATTTGATCCTAAACGATAGAGAACGACTATAATGGAGAACATTTTACAAAAATCGGATAATTTAAAAAATAAGTGTCTTTACTGCTATCGCCATTTAGGGGTTGTTAGCAACGGTGCAAAACTCCGAGCGGTCGAGGGTGGCTAGCCCTTCTAAATACCTACAATTTGATATATGAAAGAAAGTTATGCAATAATATTTGTAGAAGTTATAAATATTTATAGCATTCACCTGGCGAATTGCGCAGCAATTTCTCATTTTACAGACGCATTAGGGTAGGATGTCTTAAGGGTAGTAGCCTATTAATACCGTCGTCGGATGCAGAATTTCATGTGCTTTACGATTTGGCTGGCGTCGATTCTCTGTGATGTCGGTGGACGGAGTAATTTGCAATAGTTTAAATAAGCGTCGGGCGCTCTATTAGATAACGCTCTCTTAATTAAATCAAATTTTAGGTAAAACCGTTTGATAAATTTTCGGTGCAAAACTATGGCGTATACTACTTGAACAGCTCTATCGTTTGGTATATGTTTCATTAAAAAATTCGATAAAAAAAAAGTTATGGATATCTTTTATGGCTAACTTCTCCGCGGTGTATTTGACTGTATTAAAAATATGGCTTGTATTATAGTCATCCTAATAGATTACAGTTTAAGAAAACTATTTGTTATTACTTAAAAAAAAAAAATGCTTTATTTCTATTAAAAACCAAAATTAAAATAAAAACGTCCTATCACGTGATTGAAAACGCTCTGTAATTGGCTTAGTCTCCAGTGACGTCATTCGTTAGTACGCTTAGAGCGCGTTCGGTTGGTCAGGGTAGGGTATGGGGAGAGCAATGCTCAGATAACCTAGGTCGGCTGTCTCTCTCTTATATGCTGATAAACGCCGTATGACGTTAGTCCGCCTATTATGCAGCGCGTCACTCTCACCGTACAATACCGGGTTATCCGAACGCGCTCTTATGCTTCTCCCGTTTGAATTTAATAGCACTAAAGTGCCATGTAAGCATAACTTTGTAGGTTAGGACAGCCCTAACCTTAAGCTGTCAGATCAGATAATACCTGGTTCGAAAATACGATAGATAACTTATTCTAGTCAGTTTTACTTATGTCGAAGTAATCTTCACAACAAAAAAACACTTGTATTGTATTTATTTCATTTGGATTTCTACGAGCCAACCACTTTCTTCGCAGTTTCAAATCTTGCGGAACAGCTACAAATAGTTTATCCGGAGTTTTTCTTGACGTGTTTCTGCATTGTAGATTTATATACCATTTATAGCCCATTTTTATGTAGAAATTGTGAAAACAACACATCATACAACACAATTACCAAACGGCGACGATGCCGATGCTGACAGACCATATGGGCCGATTTGACATCTACTATCGGGTGACGTCACACAACAGAAAGTATCGTTTTGGCGGGACTTTTTGTGATTCAATTTTTAGCACTGATTTTTATGAAATATTGAGGAAATAATTACGAAAAATAATGCATTTACATTGTAGAGTGAAGGATTAAACACACTAAGATGGTTTTCCAATAATAGTCAAATACCCTATTCTAAATCTACTCCTTGTTTTTTAATACTCCTGCATCTTTTACTGTGTTTTCCTTTTGCAGAGAGTGATTTGATACCAGGTATGGCAACATTTGTCGCCTGTCTTCTGTTACCTCTTGAGTATGGCATCATGATTGGCGTTGGTCTGAACATAATCTCCATCTTGTATCATGCAGCAAGACCTAAGATCGCCATAGAAACCATGACGGTAAATTATCAAAATCCGGTGTGTTTCTTTTCCCAAACTAATCAAATATCTTAATTTTCAGAGTCGGAATGGGGTTGATTACCTAATGCTAACCCCAGATCGTTGCCTGGTCTTCCCATCAGTCGATTATGTACGAAAATTGGTCACAAAACAATCTCTCAAACAAGCACTGCCAGTGGTCATCGATTGCACTCATATCTATGGTGCTGACTTTACAGCGGCGCAGGTGATACAATCGTTGATTAAAGACTTTGAGGGAAGGGACCAACAGTTGATCTTCTACAATTTAAAAACGAGCGTCCAGGCTGTTTTCGAGGGACTTTCGTCCAATCGATTCGTCGTGGTTTACAATCAAGACCAGCTGGAAGACTTACTCAAGGAGAAGAACACGTTTATGCTGAAAGACGTGTCGGAGTTTACAGAAGACGTTTAGGAAAGATGTTTTTAGATTGTTAGATGATTTTAGCACCTCGAAGATAATTTAGGGCTTTCATAAATATGTGATGATAACACTCCATTGTTGAAATTTCTTTTAAATTAGGTTACGTTGTTTTGTACAACATCCAAATTCATTCTTTTTAAAAAAGAACTGCACTATGTTAGTAGTTTATAGTATGTATACCTTTGTGACGATATGTGATAATTTATTTATCTAAACATAAAATAAAATACAAGTTTACTAAATAGCATCGGTGTCTAATTTCTTTCTCTTGTAGTAACATCATAGTATACATTTTCAAGTTCAAATGGGCACTAATCAAAATCAAATTAACACTAATCAATATAAAAATGACAATCAACAAAATCAAAATGACAATTAACAAATTAAAGTTGACAATTAACAAATTCAAGTTGTCATTAATTAATAATTTTAAATTAGCTTAAGCTACAAATTTAAAATGCTAAGAAATGAAACACTTTATATTTAAAAGTATTTCGCATTTATATCTTAAGTCATTTTCAAAGACGACGAGTATTGACATGGTAGAAATACTTTTAACATTGTTTATTTGCTTGCTTTTTAACATTTAATCGTCGTGTTGCATTTACACCACTGACCTCAGGGACATGCGGTTTTCATCGTTCAATTTGTAATTCAAAAGTGTCAAAAGAAAACAGGAAAAATATACAGGGTGCTATATTTAAGAAATGGAATTTCGTCTGCATTCAAGTTTCTAACTTAAGTCTTTTCCTAAACCTTTTATTTGGTTAGTTTCTTTAAACTTTGAGGACCAGATATTGACACGTTACGTTTCTTCTTGTTAAAACTGATATAGCAGAAGGAATAATTGGAATAATTGTATTTTTATGATGATATGGAATCGGAATCTTAGGTAAAGTTTAAAAAAAAAAATAGGAAATTACATTTTATTAAAAGTAACAACTCAAAAAACTATAATACTGCACCACAAGTACGTATTCAGTGGACATATGTATATATTGATGATGGCGGTTTTAAGAATGAACTATCGCAGTTATTGAAATATTTAAAATATTAGAAATATATTTATTTCTTAATAATACTAATACTATTAGATAATATATTTTACTTGCTACGAATTTTTATTTTTAAATTGTTAAGCTATTTATTAGTTATTTTGTAATTCTTAAGAATAATCTGTTGTTACTTTAAATAATTATGTAGGTATGTACTTATATTAAATGTTGTTGCAAAAAGGTCACCTATTATTTATGATTTTTGTTAATTGTTTCGAAATATTATATCAGTATTATTAGTATATATTATTTTTGTATAAAAAAGTAATGCTTCTTAATTCAGCATTGTATATGGGGGCCCCCAAATTCAAAATTGCCCAGAGCCCCATAATGGCATAACGCGCCGCTGTTCTGGACAATATTTTCTAACCGGCGTATTCTGTATTCAGTTTGGGAGATATTATGCCGATCTTCTCCTGCTAAAACATTTCTTAGGTCTCTGCCAAATCTGATTTTACACTAGCCTTTAATACAGACTATGCTTGCTCAATCGGATTTAACATGGGACTGTATGGACTGAGTCTTATTAATCTGTGGTGACAAAATTACTCTTCTGCAATAAAACTACTTCAATAGAAGAATGACAAGGTGAGTTATCTATAACCATAACTGCTGGTTCTGGTATATATTTTGGGCGTTTCTCAAACATAGTTTCACAAATTCGTTTGCTTTTGGTTTTTTAAATGATCTTAGCTCATAATGTATGGGACCAGAAATACCTATGCATCCAATAAGATGTATATTTGCGCCTCGGCTACCGGCTGCTACAAATGTACATCGACTTCCTTTCTTAGAACGTCCTTGCGTCCGCGAAATAAACATATTAAAATTAGTTTCGTCAAGATAAATTATTGGCAAATTCTCTGCTTACATATTCTAACCTTTTTGTTTAATGTCTTGGTTCTTTCTGGCTCTCGACGTACTTGTTTTTTGTAGACATAAGACCGTCGAGGTGTTGACGAATTCATTCTTTAGTGACATTAGTTTCATATGATTGTAAAATCTTTTTAATTAATTAAAAATTAATTGCTGGATAGTTATCTCTTAATTTCCTTCAATTTCATTTTCATGAAAACGACAATGTTCGTCCGTGATCTTAACTCTGCGTTTACCTCCATGCTGTTTCTCTGGAACGTCTTAATTTTTCACCCATCTATACACAGTTCTTTTTAAAACTGCGAGATCATTTAAATAATCTAAATGTAGCACATCCGTAAATCAGACATTGCGCCCCGTTTGCCTTAGTTTAATATGTGATACGTAATATTTTTGGCGACTCAAATGTATTGTAATAAATTCTGGTTAAAAGTGTTGCCTATCACAGAACAAATTTAGGCGGTTAATAACCGAAAAAAAATAATCGCTCCAGTCAAGGTGATTTTCTAAAAATAAACGTTCACATCTGATCTGTTGTCTGTTTGTTATTGTAGGTCGATATCGTTAATACATACACGTTATGCGAAGAGCACCGGTGCAGTATATCAAAAAGTTCGCTTTCGAAAACAGTTGCAACAGTCGGTGTTAATTTTCTCCCCAACAAGATGGAATTATTAACGGTATTGATTGCGTGCGTCGTGTGTGCGATTGGATACTTGATTTACAGGAAAACTACAGAATCCATGAATTATTGGAAGAAGAGAGGAATCGTTTATGAGAGAGGTTACCCCATCGTAGGAAATTTTTTGGAATTCGTCCTGCAAAGAAAGAATTTTGCCAACATTATCCAAGATTCGTACAACTTGTTCCCAAAGAATAGGTATCTACTTTTAAAAAAAAACAATTATTATTTTAGCAGATTGTATTAAGACCTTAATAATATTGCATAGGTACTATGGAGTTTTTCAATTCACAACACCTGCCTTGTACATAAGAGACTTGGACCTGATCAAAAGAATAACAGTGCGGGACTTCGATCATTTTACAGACCACATGAGCACGTCCGATGTTGACCTAGAGCCAATATTCGCAAAAAATCTCTTTATTCTTAGAGGGCAACAGTGGAAGGACATGAGGAACACCCTGAGTCATTCCTTCACAGGCACGAAAATACGGATCATGTTCAATTTGATGGCTGATTGCGCTAAACAGTTCAATCAGCACTTCTTGAAGATGCCCGGCGAGACGATAGAGGTTGAAATGAAAGATTTGATGACCAGATTGACCACGGACGTTATAGCAACTTGCGCATTTGGCGTTGAGTGTAATTCTATTCGCGATGACAGCGAGTTTCGGAAAATGGGAATGGTTATTGTGAAACCTACTGCTATGACTTGGATAAAAGGTTTTATGCAGATGTTGATTCCCTCAGTGGCTCGGGTATGTTTTTTTTTTTTGGGATTATACAGGGTCCTGCAGCTCAGCTCCCGTCTTCTGTAGCTCAGTTACTAATTAAGCTAAGAGTTTCACATTTTGCAAGCTTACCCTGTACTTCAAAGTACATTTCAAGAAATTATTTTTGATTATACAGGGTGCCCCAAAAATGTGCAACGCCAACGTGATATATTTTTTTACACATTTGGAAGCCTGTTATGGTTGCCTACATACCACCAAAATTTTATTGAAATCGGTTGAGTGACGGCAGCGCAAAAAAATAAAAAGAAAAGAAAATTGATTTTGCATTGTTGGCTTTAAAAATCAATAAAAACCACAAATTGCACCTCGTTAATAAAATTTTGCGACGTCCTTATTAAGTTAGATCTAGTAGTCTCGTTAACCAAGTGTCATTGATCCAAATTATACAGGATGACCAAAATCTAGTGTCAAACTTGTCAAACTTCAAAGCGTGTTATTGTTCTTATTTTAAATTGGAACGCATAAATTTTTTTAGGTGAAACGATGCAGAATTAAAAAATAAACATTGTTTCTAAATATAACCTCATCACAATTCCCAATATTTTAAAAGTTATTCGCCAAAAACTCATTTTTCAACGTTTCCAACGGCAATTGTAGGTAATAAATATCGTACGTGGCGTTGAAAAACAATTTATTTCATAAAATATAACACAGAGAAGTATTTTAGATTTGAGTGTACTTAATTAAGTAGTTGTTCGAAATGTCTTCCGTGGTCTTCGCGGCACAAACGAGGACGAGTATGAAATGACCTCGCCACTGCTCTTAATAGGTCGGGCGTAATAGTTATAAATGCATCTTTCTTGCATGTTTTCTGGTGTTGTTGGAGGTTCAGCATAAACGAAGTCCTTAACGTAGCCCCACAGGAAAAAATCCAGTTTCGTTAAGTCCGGTGATCAAGGAGGCCACGCAACTGATCCTCCTCTTCCAATCCACCGATTTGGGAAGATTTCGTTCAGCTGGTGCCTGACATGTAACGAGTAATGTGCTGGAGCTCCATCATGTTGCAGCCACATTTCCACCCTTACCGCTATAGGTAAATTTTTAAGTAAATTTGGCAATTGAACAACTACCTAATTAAGTATACTCAAATCTAAAATATTTCTCTGCGTTATATTTTTTTATGAAATAAATTGTTTTTCAACGCCACGTACGATATTTATTACCTACAATTGCCGTTGGAAACGTAGAAAAATGAGTTTTTGGCGAATAACTTTTAAAATATTGGGAATTGTGATAGGGTTGTATTTAGAAACAATGTTTATTTTTTAATTCTGCATCGTTTCACCTAAAAAAATGTATGGGTTCCAATTTAAAATAAGAACAATAACACGCTTTGAAGTTTGACAAGTTTGACACTAGATTTTGGTCATCCTGTATAATTTGGATCAATGAGACTTGGTTAACGAGACTACTAGATCGAACTTAATAAGGACGTCGCAAAATTTTGTTAACGAGGTGCAATTTGTGGTTTTTCTTGATTTTTAAGGCCAACGATGCAAAATCAATTTTTTTTTGGTTTTATTTTCTTGCGCTGCAGTCACTCAACCGATTTCAATAAAATTTTGGTGGTATGTAGGCAACCATAACAGGCTTCCAAATGTGTAAAATAATATATAGCATCCAATTTAAAAAAATATATCACGTTGGCGTTGCACATTTTTGGGATACCCTGTATAATCAAAAATAATTTCTTGAAATGTACCTTGAAGTACAGGGTAAGCTTGCAAAATGTCAAACTCTTAGCTGAATTAGTAACTGAGCTACAGAAGACGGGAGCTGAGCTGCAGGACCCTGTATATCGGCCCGACAAATTAGGTATTCTCAACGACAAATTGTGCGCGACAAAATATGTACTCAGTACGACAAATTAGACCAGGCATACCAAATATAGCAAACAGTTTTTCCTAAGAAAGTTAATTTTTTTAAATGGAAAAACTGTTCTAAACAAGTTATTAAGGTATAAAGTTGATATAAAGTTGTTGTTAAAGAGCAGGTGTTGTTTTCCTTATCTTAAAATAATAGCAGTTCATAACGAAACTCATTATCGAGCACTGTACATTCGTTTTTCCATAAAGATTAATACTTTTGTTTTGCAAGAAATAGAAATTAATTAATTAAACAGTAATTTTATGTAAATTTTTACGAAGAAGGGAATTTATTTCTGTAACGGTTTATATTAGCACTAGCGTGTGCTACTACTTTTTTGTACAGTACGCATTTTTGTTGCATTCACCAAGAACCCACACCATGTCAATTACTTCCTCCTGAGAAAAGTTCGCCATATTTCCAAAAGTAACTCTGTTTTAACGTCATGCAAAAGAGCATTAATTTTGATCAGGTCGATAATGTTATTTACTGAATTCATTGTTGAAACCCTTGGAACGTCAAAAAGCAACGGGAAATAAACACACGCAAGTCACTTCACACTGCTAAGCGCTAAGCGGGGCAAACTAGAGAATGTCCAGCTGGCAGGCTAAAATCGATATCAGCTGGCAGGCTAAAATCGATATCTATCCCCACCACCCAGCCGCCGTCTGAGTCGACTCCGCTATAGGCGTTGCGGGGCAATGGCGAGATGCCCCGGCTCGCAACTTTCGAAGTTGACGCTGGCTCTGACGAGGTATTAGCTATTGTTACTTCTAAAAACATACGTTTGCTTACTTACATATATCAAATGATAGGGGCGTTCAAGTACTATACGCCCGAAAATGTTTGCTCCGAAAATTCATTAAACGGTGTTGTCGGAAATTTGATTTATTTCGTTACGCGTCACCTTATAAGAGCTCTTGTCATCTCAATAAAGAATTGCCCATAACTTTTTGCAACAACCCCATAGAGAAACAAGTGATACAAATTCGGAAAGCGCATAAAATTTTGCATCCAATAATGGTATTCGGAAGGTGCTACCCCTAATATCACCTACCCCAATACACCTATAATACAAGAAATTGCGCGCCGGTCGACTAAGAAGTGGTATTAATGAACATAACTCACGGTAAAATTATTGCATAACTTTCCTAAGTACGTCAAATTATAGGCAATTAAATGTACTATTTACCTTTGAAAGCTCGGAGTTTTGCTCGACGGCGAACAACCCTTAAATGACGATAATGTCAGTACGCGACCGTCCCCGCCGGCAATCATATGTCGGGTGGTTGTGGCAGAAAAATATTTATAACTTTAGCAAATATTGTTGCATAACGTTCTATCATATATCAAATTGTAGGTAATTAAAAGGGCTTCAAATCTCTATTGCCTAGTCTAAATTTGGTATTCCTCACGACAATTGTTAACACAACAGAATATGTACTCAGCACGACAAATTAGGGATTCTTAACGACAGTTTAATTGACTAGCACGACAGATTATGTAACTTTACTTTGTTCAACTGTTTGCGAAAAGTATTGGTTATATTGATTTGATTTATGAGTTTTAATGATTTAATTTTGGTTTTATAAAACTTAATTAACAGCTGTAGTGTGGGGTAAACATTTAATAAAAACACAATTGAAATTTATAATATTGTATTTAAATAAAGAAACAAATAAACTATAATTCAAGTACAATAAATATTAAATATATATCCGTACATTCTATAAAAAAAAATAAACAATTATTTGAATTATTGACTTGAATTATTGTGTATTTGAATATTTTTATCTTTTGATTTAGTAGAACATGTGTAATATTTAGTACCCACTTTCAGAACTTTTTTGTTTAATTGCATCGATATTTTTCGGTCTAGTCCTCAAATGAAGTTGTGAGTAAAATTGTTCACAGTTAGGTGACAATGCATCTCGATTTCAAAGCATTTCAATTATTTACAAGTATTTAATTTGTCAAAAATACGATGGTCGAAGCTAAGTGACTATCCTGGCCAACAATGAACAAAATCGAGCAAGTGAAAACTATTTTTGGTAGCGTTTTCTCCATAGACTGTTCGATTGTGTTTATTGATGGCACTTAGCTTAGCTTAGATTATTGTATTTTTGACAAATTAAGTATCTACTTGGAAATATGTAAAGTGCTCTGACTCAATAGTACATTGATTATTTTTCTTATGTAAGTTAATAACTGTGGTATGTAAATTTATTGTAGTAAACAAACCAAACGTATACTCGATTTTGTGCACCTTGAGGTATGGTTAATGTACTCGATAGATCCCAAATTTCACAGCAATTAAGTATTGATATAAATGAACAAATTGAGAGAGTCCTGCATACAAAATAAGGGTACAAGAATTATAAGCACCACACTAATTGACATAATAAGAAAGTTACAGGGTAAAGACCCTGTTATTATTATACAGTCGAACTTGAACTGTAAGAATGTACTAAAAGTTGAACTTTTTCAACTGACAAATATTATAAAAGATCACATCAATCAAACAAGCAATTGCCTACAACTGTTCGATTTCTAGTTGTATTTTGTTGTCCATATTATCTCTAACTCAAATCATATATAATTTATAATTATAACTTACCTGAAGACTGACTGAACAACTTATACACTGAATAATTTTCAATTATTCCCAACGTCCTTCTGCGAACTTAAAAACTAATTACATATAACCGCACTTTTAACGGTAGCACACTGTTAGGAGTATGGAAAAAGTTTTGTACGACTGGGCTGGCCTATCGCGGCGTTGCTTGTCATACTGCTGTCATTTATGGTATTTGAGGTTAAATCACATAGTTTGTTGATTTTATCGTTAAATTATTGTCGCTTATTTACATTTTTTGTCGTTAAAACATATATTATGTCGTTTGTTTACATCTTCTGTCGTGAAAACACATATTTTGTCGTTCAAATGCATATTTTGTCGCGGGCCGAAAAATGCGACCTTTTTTTTGTTATTTTACATGCCAAAATTGTAAATATTTTGTACTTAGGTTTTGAAAATATCTTTACTTCCAACCAGAGTGACAAACTTCTTCGATACAGCGATCAAAGATACTTTACGTGTGCGCGAAGAGAGAAATATCATACGACAGGATATGATTCATATCTTAATGGAAGCGAAAAAGAATGCAGCAGAAGAAGATAAAACTAAAATAACAACCGATGACATAATCGCGCAAGGGTTTCTTTTCTTCCTTGCTGGTTTTGAGACTGTTGCCACGCTTCTGGCTCACGTCTGTAACGAATTAGCTGTTAATACAGACGTGCAAGATCGATTGGTACAAGAAGTAGCAGAAGCATTTCGAGATTCTGAAGACGTAAGCTATGAAACTATCTCGGGAATGAAGTATCTTGATATGGTGATATCAGAAACATTGAGAAAATGGCCACCAGCTGCCTCAACGAATAGAGAATGCACGAAAGATTACAAAATAGAAGCAGATCCGAATTCGCAAGAAGAAGATTATATGATACGTAAAGGCGCTGGAGTGATAATACCGATTTTTGGCATCCACAGAGATCCGGAATACTATCCAAATCCGGACAAATTTGATCCTGAGAGATTTAGCGATGAAAACAAGCATAAACTTGTGCCTTACACCTTCCTGCCGTTTGGCACTGGTCCCAGGAACTGTATAGGTATTCAAACCCGTGTTTTCTTTACAATTATATCTAAAAACTGTTTTTTTAGGATTGCGGTTTGCTATTCTGGAAACAAAAGTTATAATCGCATATCTGTTATCAAAATTTGCGCTGACTGTGACTGAGAAGACTCAAATTCCGTTGGTTTTGAGCCCGAAATTACCGCAGCTTTGCCCTGATGCTTTCTGGTTAGGGCTGAAGAAAAGAATAGTTTGATTATCTTACCTACTTATAGTTATTATTGTACTGTTTACTGCTTATTGTATTGTATAATTGAAAATGTTATAAATAAATAAACATTTGTAATAAAAAAAATTAGATATTCTTAGTAAGGTTTGCATTTTTTTCCTTTTGTAAATGAAACACGATAAATGTGTAATTTTGAGCAATATTGCATTAGTAGCGCCATCTAATTGTAAACGATTTAACCAACGTAATAATGGTGCATGTTAGTTAAGTTGCCTACATCGAACCTATGTGAGCGTTCTATAAATAGATGAGGAATGTCAAGGTCACACAAGGCGTAGTCAACAGAGGATCCGCCGAGAGTCATTTGAGGGGCGGGGCGAGGTCCACCGGTGTCGTCACAATTCAGCTTTTCCACCGTTGACGTCCCTCTCCGTGATATACTATTTTTACACCGATTGGGATGAAACAAAAAGTGAAATGCTCCCTGCGAGATTGCGAACAAATAATGTTAATGGAATATTTCCGTAACTTTGATAGCCTCCGAGTTATTAAATAAATAAGCCTGACTCTTTTAAACATTAATAATTTAAGATCTCGATAACTAAGAGCGATATGCAAAAAGGGTTTTCAGTTTTGGGTACAGCACACTCCATTCTATCGATTTCCGACATAAAATCAGTACATACATATAAAAATTTCGCAACAAATTTTTTCTTGTCAAAAATATGTACTTTTAGCTAACGACATGAACCTTGTTGGAACCGTCATTTAATTCTCTACCAGAAACCAGTTTCGGTTCATCCATACGACGAATGCTTTTAGAATTATCGCCATTTAAAGTTGGAAAAAATGCGTAAATTTTTAAATAATTTTACTTTGTCCGATTTTGATGAAAAAAAAATATGATGTGCGTATCGATGCTGGGATCAATATTTGCTTATCCAATTTTGCGCGAAAATGTGCGGTTTATTAATTAAAAATTAAAATAACAATTATCGTCTAGGGAGCTTTCTTACCGGCCCGCTCCGGTCCAATAAAATAAATAATTATCTGCTTTTAATTGTTAAAATGCTGATTATGACGTTATAATCCTGAATAGTGCGTTGACAATTCATTAAAAAATATAATGTTCAAGTGGCAAACTCTTGTCTTTAGCTTTATTGTCTTTAAAAGTGTATTATGAAACTGATTTAAAAGCTAAAGTCGACTTTATAAAGAAACCGGCCGTAGTCGTTAAAAATATCATGGCCATTATGGGGTACTGCGGTAATTGTTTCGGAATGCGAGGTGAAAGTGAGAACAACAAAATAGAGAGTTTAAATTTTAGCAAGAAGTAATTATAAAAAGTGTTAATTGAATTTATTTTCCTGTTTTAGTTCAAAACCTCTACATAAATTATAACATAACCTACAAATAGCTGTGTATATATGTTGGACATTCAAGGTACAAGATAACAATTGCATATTTGAGACACAGATTCTTATGTTATCTCTCTGAATACTTTGTTGCTACAATCATAGTAGGTTGGTCTGAATTATTATGTCTCGATATCTCAAATACCACGCACAATTATGCAAGAATAATATGTATCTATCGCTTTGCAGCTTATCAGCTTGCTCTAATCTGCACTTCCTGAGCGCATTTCCTTATTTGATCATACAGTGCAACTGCAATACTAGCCTAGAAGTAAGTACATTATATTGTTCTTGATACTCGTCTTTGTTTTTCTATTTATTTCCTCGTTGTTTTTAGTGGCCGATCAATCTGTTATCGTTGAGAATTCCGTACAAGATGACAGCTATGTCGTTAATCACCAGGCTAACGTTTGTGCCCCAATTAAATCTCTTCGGGAAATGTGGGCCCATCTGAAAACACCGCCCGATTGGATCAAAGGAGTCATTCCGATCAAATCAAGAACAGAGTTTGTCGTCAAAAACGAGGAGAACGATTGCCACGTCCGAGACTTTCAATTTGTACCGAAGGTACGGTACAGCAAGAGACACGTGCCGCGAACTTTGGTCTGCCATGACATGATGAACGGATATCTTGCTGACAAGTACGTATGTATAATACTTTAATAAATAAATACGTTAAAAGTAGTATTAAGTAAGGTGACCAACCGTCCTCCTTTTTATTATTGTCCGCCTAGCATCCTTCTTTCGTGTATTTCTGCGTTCTGTGCTATTTTGTGTCTTTGAGTGTTCAAACAGCATACTATCAAGAGCAAATTAATGGATTTAACAAAAAGATCGATCAATAAATCACTAAATCGGAGTTATTTGTACCAAACAACATTTGTTATGTGTACAATTCTAAAGCAAGTATATAATATTATAATAAGTACGTGGAATAAGTCCTTTTTATAATTTCTAAGAGGATAATAACTAATATTAAATCATTATTCTCAAAGGTACGTTGGCGGAATAAACGTGGGAAACGGCTACACGTTCTACAGGTGGCCGCAGATCGACATCTTTGTCTACTTCAGCCATCACTTCCTGACGATACCGCCGTTGCCGTGGATCAACCTGTCACATAAGAACGGCGTTCCGATTTTGGGCACCTTCATCACGGAATGGGACGACGGCTCCCGCATTTGCAAGGAGATCCTCGCCGATAGGGAAACTTCAGAATCCGTAGCGGACGCCCTCGTCAAATTGTGCGTGCTCTTCAAATTCGACGGCTGGCTGATCAACGTCGAGAATCCCATCGAAAATCCACAAAATTTAATCCACTTCGTCGGCTATCTAACGCGGAAATTGCACGAAAAAGTGCCCCACGCTTCCGTTATTTGGTACGATAGCGTCACCAAAGACGGTGAACTGAAGTGGCAAAACGAGCTTAATAATTTGAACAGGTGAACAAGAAATAAGAATTTTTATTATAAAATTTATTGTTGTATAGGTTAAAGGTAAAAGTCAGAAGATCAGTGCGTGTTTTAATGTCTTTAAACTACAATTATTTTACAGAATTTATTTTTAATCTATACCTTTTCAAGTTCAAATTGGCACTAATCAATAACAAAATGACAATAGGGGCTTCTACTTCTGACCCAAAACGCTAGACAACATGCGCAGAAAACTTGGCGCCGCTGTCAAATCTGGTGACATAATATTGCTTAAAATCCCCAGAAAACACGCATTCCATGTAAAATTACCAATTTCGGCTTTAATCATGAAGTATCTTGTATCTACGTATCCCAACTCAAGGAAGCTTGCCGCGGGTGTACCTGTTTTTATGTACTTTGGAAAATTTGCTGAACTGTCCTAACCTAAAAACACAGTAGGTATTTTGGTTTTCATGTTCGCTTTCATATAATTATTCAGTTTTCCATGAATGCATGTCATTCTCACACTTATCTTTTATCAATTACATTTCATTTGATGCTAATTAGGCTTTTTAAAAAGCACAGTTGCCAACTTAATTTAGTCCTGGGTGGTCCTGGGAGAAATGCGCGCGCACATCGTGAGATCAAAAACCAGAACAAGAAACGTTTATTAAGAAAATCAAAATGACAATTAACAAATTCAAGTTGACAATTAACAAATTCATGTTGTCATTAAATAATTTTAAATTAGCAGTAGAAAATAATATTCTTCATATTTAATGCTGCTGGAATATATCTTTGAATATGGGCTATGAATCTTGCACAGTTGGCCACATTGATTGCGTTAATATTATTCTGAACAATATTTTCTAACCGGCGCATTCGGTATTCAGTTTGGGAGATATTATGTCGATCTTCTCCTGCTAAAGCATCTCTTAGGTTATCTGCCAAATCTGATTTTACACTAGCCTTTAATACAGACCATGCTTGCTCAATCGGATTTAACATGGGACTGTATGGACTGAGTCTTATTAATCTATGGTGAAAATATTCCTCTTCTGCAAAAACTTCTCCACTAGAAGAATGAACATCATCTATAACAATAATTACTGGTTCTTGGTACATATTTTGGACGTTTCTCAAATATTGTTTCACAAATTTGATTGCTTCTTGTTTTTTTAAATGTGCTTAGCTCATAATGTATTAGACCAGAAATACCTATGCATCCATAAGATGTATATTTGGGCCTACTGGCTGCTACAAATGTACAGTGACTTCTTTTCTTAGAACATCCTTGCGTCCGCGAAATAAACGTTCTTACATATTCCAATCTTTTTGTTTTATTGTCTATACTGTCTGGCTCTTGACGTACTTGTTTTATTGTATATAAGACTGTCAAGGTGTTGACGAATACATTCTTTAGTGACATTAATTTCATATGATTGTAAAATCTTTTCTTTTAATTGCTGGAGAGTTATCTTTGGATTTCTTTCAACTTCATTTAAAAAGAAACAACGATGTTCGTCTGTGATTTTAACTCTGCGTTTACCTCCATGCTGTTTCTCTGGAATGTCTTGATTTTTCACCCATCTATACGTTGTTCTTTTTGAAACTCCGAGATCATTTGCAAGATTGCGCCAATCCCCGTTAGAATTATAAACAGCGCAAATTTGTATTTTTTAGTTACGGCGTCAACTTTTTTTTATACAAGGCATTATGAGAACGAGGAAGCGTTCTTTTAAGATGTTAATTTGAATTGACAATTAAATTATTTAACATTTACTTGAATTTGTTATTTGTCAACTTGATTTTGATTAGTGTCAATTGGATTTTGATTAGTGCCAACTTGAATAAAGTATCGTTTACATCCAGTTAACTTAACTTAACGTACGAAAAATTATACTTAACGTATGAAATTTGGATCCGTTCCATTTACATTCACTTACGTTGGGGTGCTTGACATGCGCATTTGATAGTGACACAATATGAAATACATATTAAATCTATCGCTTTTATTATACAAATATGTTTATGTACATGCAAGTTGGATCAAGGTTGCATCATCCGTGTTAATAATCCGTTAATCGAGCTAAACATATTGCAAAACAACACACGATAACAAAATTCAAGTGCCACGAGTTAAATTTTAGGTTATGTTACTGTCACCCGCTGTCACCATCATCCAAATTGTCAAAATCGAGAGCATGTGATTGGTGCACTTAGCACACGGATTCTGTTAAGTTGAAGTTGAATCAACAAATCCGTACGTTACGTTAAGCTTTTCTACGTATAATTCACACATATAATTCAATGGAGTTCAACTTTTTCTAATGTTTAAGTTTTCGTACGTTAAGTTAAGTTAAGTGGATGTAAACGAGGCTTTACTACTCATTACTTGAAATCTTTGAATGTAACGAAAACTAACTAACGAATTGATTCTATTTGCTCATCCTTATTAGATGTTATTTTGATGTTTGCGATGGGATCTTCGTCAACTACACCTGGCAGGAGGTAAATTTGGAACGAAGCGCACGGAACGCCCGCCACAGGTTGCTCGACGTCTACGTCGGACTGGACGTCTTCGGAAGGGGCTGCTTTGGCGGCGGAGAATTCAATTCGCACGTTGTACGTTTCGTCAATAATTGAAATTTTGGTCCACCGATCTGAAACATCCGCATTTTTCCCTCAGGCTGCAGAGGCGGCGCGCCGACATAACCTGTCGCTGGCCATATTCGGACAGGGCTGGAGTCACGAGAGGATGAACAAAGAACCGGACGCAAACTTCCTCGAGAGGTTCTATTCGAGGGATACGCTGCTGTGGAAGAGTCTCTGGCCGTACCTGTACACGCATCCGGCCAAATATCCGTTCACCACGTTGTTTTATTCGGGGGTGAAGAAGGTATTTTATTTTTTTTATTCTGAGTTGTTTTGTACGAACCCAATTTGGTCATCGATGACCATTGAAATGTTTTATTCAAAAGTTATTTGACCAATCATTTTCTAGAAAGGAAAATTATTTTCTTTAAAACATATTGCATGTCGCCATAAAGGAAAAAATAATATTTTTTTAATGGAATACCGTATCACACCTTTTATGACCTTTAAATTAGTTGTTTTTATAACTATATCAGATTGTATCTATGTAAAGAAAATAGTTTCTCAGATATCAGATATATGAACCCAGATACCTAGAAACTTTTAGGTGGACCCTAGTAAAAAATCCCAGTAGGTATTCACTTGTCAAAATTGTGTGCAGACATTTCATTTGCACACACAAAACACATAAACCTCAATCAAGTGGATGAGCAACGTTTGAGAAAGGATTTGTTGTCAGTTATTCAGGACAAAAAAACAACTGTCTACTTACTGTCATTGTTAATTGATTCAAACTACTCCAACAGTCCGGATTCAGTATAGTACAGTTTGTAAATCACTCGACCAGAATGTAAACATTATGTTTTGGTGGTTCGCCTTCCTTTCTCTTAACCCAGTGATTCCCAAACTGTGGGCCACGGCCCCCGGGGACCCGCGGCGTCTTTACAAGGGCGCCGCGAAATATTGTAAAAGTTTCATAATTCCAAGTGCCTTTGTCTAATAAGTTAATAACACAGTTAGTCAAAGAATACATCAAATGGCGGAACATAAATATCAAAGATCAATTAATTGAACAAAATTGATTGAATTTGGATTGCAGTTAGATGAGGCTAGATAATAATAAAGATGCTAATGTGATATGCTATCTATGGTTTATAGATGTATTTAATAATATTAAAGATGTTCTGTTTTGTAAAAATATCACTGCAGGAGATTAGGCTCAGGACCTGTTCGAGATTCATATCTGAAAACAAATTGAATTGCCCTAAATACGTTGGTGTCTGTACTAATGGAGCTGGCTTACAGGTGCTTATTCGAAGCAAATCACCAAACGCACTGCGGACCCATTGCATTATTCATGAGTGTGAGATTCAAAATTTCAAATTGATAAAAAGTTATCCCTACATATACCACAAAAAAAATTGGCCGAGTTGAGACCTAAATATTATAATTTTCTTTAAAAATTCGATTTTTTTTATTGAAAGATTTTGCTTTTTCAAGTAGAAAAAGTTTAACAATGACTTGAGAATTTAACGTATACAAAAAGATAAGGCTCTAATGCAACATTTAGATCGCCTGCAGTTTATTTAGATTCATAGAACTTTTAGAAAAATGACCATTTTATTATAATTTAAAAAATATGTTTAAATGTGGATAAAAGTTTATTTATCATTAAATATTTTATTATGTGCATCCATGTGGGCTTTGAGGAAGAATAAACTCTTAATCTTTCATTAAAACAATATGAAAAAATTCGAATTTTTAAAGAAAATACAAACTTCAGACCTCCTTGGGGAGACCTAAATATCTTTCAATTGGGCCAATTTTTTTGTGGTATATGTGTGTCCATAGAGATAACTTTTTATCAACTTGAAATTCATCAATTCATCAATTTTGAGTTTAAAAAATAACGTTTTTCGATACAAATTATTCACAGAGAAGCATCGAAGAATTTGATTCCTCCACTGAATCAATGTGTGGCGAATGTGGTAAATTTAATAAAATATCGTCGATTGAAAAAAAGGTTTTTAAACAAAACACTGTGGGCGTAAACGGGAGTGGAACACTCGTCTTTGCGTTATAATATAGAAGTGCTGAATTCCCGGCAGACATTTTTATTTTCCTAAAAGAAGAGGGATAAAAATATACAGAATATGTTGCTGGTGCTGATTTTTTAATAAAACTGGCATATTTATGCAACTTTATTGAAAAGCTGAATTTCCTTAATGTCTCTGCAGGAGCATGCACCTTTTGAAATCAACGGAAAGCTTCTATAAAAACAACTTATTTTAAAAAAAAAGTATGAAGAAGAAAATTGAATGAAGATACAGACAAAGATTGTTTCTTAATTTCAGTCGTCAAATGAATGTGATCTTTTTCAAGATAAAAACGCCATGTTTGAGCAGCACTTATCACAGCTAATTATTTGATGAATAGATGAATAAGATGAACATATTATGGAAGTTGACTCCAATGTAGAACGCAATTTGTCTTGCAATTCATTAAATGTTAAACAGTGCCGTTCCGTTCCTTCTTACAAAGACATTTTTAATGAGAAAAGATAAAAAAACTGTGCAGACGTTAATATTAACATTTTTAGAGAATAAAAAATAAATGTGTTTTCAAATTTGTTTTTAATACATTAATACAGACATTTGGTTCAATTAATCTCGTTTTGTTTAATGAAATACAGGCAGAAATTTTTTTCGACACCAATTATCAATTTTTGTAAATGTTTAATGCCTCGATTAGTCGGGTTCAAACAGTCCGGCAACTCGGTGGAACCGATTAACCGGACTATGCGAGGTATTACCGTATCTGCAAAAATGTAGGTTTTAGGTAGTTTTTAAGGTAGACCTGCAGTGGCCATATTTTTGACAGTCAACTCTATACATTTGAAAAGACAATTTCCTCAGTATTCATAACACGGTATTAAAAAAAAATACTATTTTTTCCTCTACAGTCTTTCAAAAATCTAATTTCGCCTTACTCTATTCAGGATTACTACGATCTGGAAGCGCAAGACGTCCAGCTGTCATTTTTTCCATCGCATGCGGCCACGGAAGAAGTGGAAGCGATCGACATGGCCAAGGGCATCTGCACGTGCGTGCGAGAGCATGTCGTCGGCGGGAACAGGCTCTGCTCCGTCACCGACGCCAACTTGAACGTGAACGGGCCCGTCGTGCACCGGCTCTTCTCCACCGAGATGATCCTCTTCAAATCTTTAACGATCATCGTGTACACGCTGCCCGCCGAGCACGACTGCGACTACGAGATCGCGATACTCGCCGAGGATAGGTTCGGACGGATTACGAATATCGTATGCGAATCTAGGGAGAGCGGAAAGTTGACGGAGGATACGGTTAGGGTCGTTCCGACGCGGGAGGAGAGGAATTTGCATCGGGCCACGAATGTACCGGAGAATTGGGACGCCAGGTATTATAGAATAGAATTTTATTTTTTATTCGTTTTGATAGTATTAACAATAACAATAACAAATTCTTTATTTCATAATAGTGCACAAAAATGTTTACAAACAGTCCTATACACAAAAATGAAGATACGTCACAAACAAAAAATCTCTACATAAAGTAGTCATTCAGTCTGTACGGTTCTAGGTCTAATGACAATTCTTTGGTTTTTTTCTTGAAAGATTGGAATTCTTGCATGCGTTTTATGTGTCCGGGAAGATTATTAAAGATTTTAACACACATGTACATAGGGTTCTTCTCCGTCACAGAAAGTCTGTGAACCGGATATCGATAATCGCGCGTTCTAGTGATGTACTTAGTGCTGTCGCTTAACGGAACAAACAACTGTTTATGTTTGTGTATAAACAAAAGACATTCTAATATGTATATGCCACAGAAGGTTAAAATCTTTTGTTCTCTGAATCTCCCCCTACAGCTCTCCCTGTATTTCAGTCCCAGCATTACTCTTAATACCCTCTTCTGTACACTAAATAAGGCACATGCGCTGGAGCAACCCCCAAAGAAAATTCACCGTATCTAAACACAGATTCAAAGTTGGCAAAGTAAAGAGTCCTGATGGCCTCCGGTTCGAGATAATCTTTTGTGACTCTAATTGCAAAGCAAATTTTGTTGAGTTTCTTATTTAAATATTCCGTGTGTCCATCCCATTTGAGAGAATCATCTATCACTACTCCCAGAAATTTGGTCCTTTTACCACTTCCAATTCTATCCCCCCCAGATCAACTTTTGCTATATTATCCCCTCTGTTGCTGGTTTTAAATATTAATATGTTGGTTTTATCATCATTTATTTTTTAACTATTAGTCTTGAACCAACATTCTGCTCTATTATAAATTTCCTCACATTTCCCTCTCAATTCATCGACATCCCTATCTGCCACCAAAAGATTGGTATCATCAGCAAAACAGGTGATAGCTGTTCCCTCTGAGACTATAATGTTACTCAAGTCATTTATAAACATAAGAAACAGAAAAGGCCCCAAAATGCTGCCTTGAGAGATTCCAACAAAGTTTTCAGTGGCTGATGACAATCCCTTTAATCTCATTTTATTTACAATTACTTGCTGGTTTCTGTCTGATAAGTATGACTTGATCCACTCCACTGCCTTGTCACCTACACCGTAACTACTCAATTTTCTCACTAGTCCCTCTCTACTTAAACAATCATAGGCCTTGGATAGGTCAATGAATATGCCCGCGATTGTCATATGATTTTCCATTATGTATTGACTACTGTGTTTGAAGGGTCATAACTCTAAAACTACTGAACGTGTGTCATACTCATGAATCATTTCTACATAAGTTGTATGACTATCAACATTATTTGCCTCTCTGTATAAACATGAACGCAAGTGAAGTAAAAAAATGTACCCGATTATTGTCACTCGTCTTTCCAATTTTTTTCTTCTAAACCGCTTACCACAAAATATTTCAGATTTTGTTAACAGGACAACGCAGTTAGCATAATCCTTATTTACTGCGATACATATCCCTGGAATTTCATAGCATTCCGACTATTTTTTAATTTTAAAGACCGAAATAAACATGAACAATATTTAGCACAGGTCCGCTTCCCCTTCGGAACGTTTTGACGTTTTTAGTGAATCCGTCTGTATCCGTTTTTGTGAAACATCATTACTTAAAACTACTCCTACATCAAAATTCATTGTGTATATTTTAATCACACTATTATGTAAAATTCCGAAATCATTCGGATCGTAATTAGTAAATGATCTTACTAGTACTGTCCCAGCTACGTTACAATTTACCGTTATGATTGACGTAGTACATGCTGACGAAATTTATAACATTCATATAAATCGCTTTAAAAAATTAACTAAAAACTTCTATACGATTCTTTGTCTTTTTCGACAGCTACATTAAATGACGATTGTTTACATACATGCATATCCAGTTATCATGTTAATATTCGTAACTGAGATATCTGCTTCCATTAAAATCGTGTTTACAACTTTTACTACACAAAAATTGAATAAATCAAAAACACCAATCAATAGAATAGACTCAAATCCACCCGAACAAAAATTGTAATTTTTGTGGTAAGCGGTTTAGGAGAAAAAAATGGGAAAACCGAGCGGTAATTTAAAAGTGTATGAATTGGGTGCCTTTTTTTTATTTCGCTCACGCTCCTGTTTACACCGAGAGGCAAATAATGTTGATAGTCATACATTTTATGTAGAAATGATTTAGGAGTATGGCACACTTAATTTAATTTTTTTCTGCTCAGTTGTTTTAGTGTTATGCGCCTTAAAAAATATTATCAAAACGAGAGATGGCAATTGGAGCGATTCTCTCGTACGGGGTCACATATGCTTAATTAAGTTCACAATTTAATGTATTTCTAAGTAGAACTTTTTAAAAATAAAATATTACGTAAATTTGTATATTTTCATTATAATAATAATAATAATAATAATGTTTATTGGCCTTCTGTACAGAAACAAGTCACAATACGTATATATATATATATATCTACAATACATCAACAGCTTCATGTAGGTAGATTCGTTTCTTTGAGGGCTTGCCGTGTTTCCTCCATATTGTAAGGACAGCTCTGGAGCAGGATTTTTTTCAGGTGATTTTTGAATAATGGCGTTGGAAGTTGCTTGATTTCTTCTTGGCATAGATTGTAAAGGGGTATTGGCAGCGTGAGAAATTCAGTTGCTTTCAGCCTGTTGAAATCCCGCTGTACGTTGTTCCTCGACCTAGTGTTGTATGTATGACCGTCTCCTGTGTGGGGCATGTATTTTTGTTGTTTAGGGACAGTTATGGAGTTATGGACATTAAAACAATAAAATAAAAGAACATAAAATTAGATACTTGTTATGAACTCTTTAAAAAGAAGAATTGAAATTTATATCAATGCGTATTGAAAAATTATATAATAAATATAAAAAAAACCTTTTAACAAGACAATAAAGGGTTGATTCTTAACATGTATTTATTAAATTCATTGTTGTTTAACATATTATGAATAATCATGAACAACTTGTGACTTAATTTAATATGAATCAATAAAACTGCTGCCAAAATTGCTGGAGAATTCTGAATTATATTTGATTTAATCTCAATACATTTGCTACTTTCTGAAATAAAATTGCTACCTTCTGATTCTGAAAATCAATTGTGATATCTGAATTACAGGACTTTTTCTACTTTGCGTTCGTTATAAACTTATCACAAAACCAGTGTCCTTAGAAAAACACAAAATCCATTTGAAAATAGTACCGACTTGACGGTACTTGTTAAATTTCATTTCAATGTAACAAATTTTTTGTTATAGGTACTTCACCTTCAGCTTTGATGAATACAAGATTCTAGAGATTGGCATCCGACTGATCAACGGCCACTCCTTATATTTATGCGGATTAGGATTCACAAGTAAAAAACAATAAGACTAAAATGAAGTTTAAAGACGAGACTTCAAAATTTTGGCTGTCCTGTGCTGTTTTATTGGTAAGTTCCTGTGGTACCTAGGTTTAACTTTTAACATTCTATTGTTGATGATGTTGTATAAAAAACGAACTGAAAAGAAAAACAGAATAAAGACCCGTCCGCTAAAGTAAAACTGTTGTTTTATTTTTCATCTCTTTAAGCAGATTCACCTCAGAAAATAAAAGAAAATTATGGAATGCATTGTTTTATTTAACTGCTTAATATTTATAAACTGCTTAACTATAAATGCTTAAAATGCTATATTCCCAGATAACAATCGTGCGACGCATAATGATGCAATTGCAACCGCACGTGCGTTCATATGATCACGCAGATGCGTCATCAATGGAGGTTCATATCGCCCGCATTCTCACTCGAGTGGCGCATATCGCTCGCACCCGTGCGTTTTATTCGTCACGGACGACGCATCGTGCCGGACGTGCGACGCATTGTGTATTGTTTTGACCGGCACTCATGCGTGTGGATACAAAACGCACGCGTGCGAGCGATATTCCACTCATCGCACCGAAAAATTACGCGTGATGATTTCGTGCGTCGCACGATTGTTATCTGGGTTATTATGATTTCTGACAAAACTAAGATGGTAATATTTTATGTAATAAAAATACAGTTATGGCAGGACTGTTTTGACAATAATGACAGAAATACTTGTTCACCTAATTATTTTGGAACTATTTATTACTATGCTAATAGAAGCTGACCTATTAGCGGTAGAAAAGACACCAACAGGTCTGTAATTTATTTATTAATCAGTGTAACTCGAAATCGACGACCAATTTCTGAAATTTAGCATCTTGTAAGTTATGTAAGAAGACGTTGGGAATTGGTGACAACGCGGCAGGCATTCAAAGGCACATCTCGGAAGTTTTGATCACCACAAATTGTAACATACAAACCAAGCAAGACATCGTAAAATCAAATGGGTGCCGAGGTACAATTTACAGTTATATAAATGTCGTAACGACGGCCACATGTTTCGATAACCAAAATACGTCCGCACGTTACTGTATCTACGGACATTTTTTAAACGTTCACGACGATAAGAACTTCCGTAGGTTTTTCTCCGATACAATAACGCTTCATCCTAATTTTAACAATAAAACTGGAGAATACGATCTTGCTGTGATAAAAGTACAAATAAAGCATCTTTTCGATTTTATTCTTACGAAAATTTCATGTACTAGGTGAGCGAGAGCATTAATTTCGATGATAAAATCTCATATTCTAAACTACCAGATGATCCGATAAACACAAACAAATTTCAAGATAACGACTGTTACATAATCGGGTGTGTTATAATCATAATTTCAAAATTAGTAGTTACTAAATTTCGTTTTAGATACGATATGGATAAGAAAACAGAAACGTTGCAAACTTTCAGCGCAAAGGTGCAACTTTTAAACTACGATGAATGCGTAGATATGGCAAGAATTAATTCTGCAAATGTTACTATCAACCCGAAACAGTATTGCGTCCTCTCAAAAAATTTTAGTCAACTAGTAAGTAAAAATTATGCGGAAAATAAATTTATCGTTACGAGAACTTTTTAGATTAATTTTCACATTGTCGGAAAGGGCGTGATATGCAAAAATGTCGTATCAGGTCTGTTGACTAAGAAGAGCCTTCAACTAACGGAAGATATTATGACGCCTATCGTGGACGTTGGTAAACACTCCACTTGGCTACGAAGCAAAATGTTAAATTTGAAACCAGTGCTAAGATCTGTCGCAGCCTCTATTTATATGAATAATGTTATTCTCATCACTACATTATTATTTATTTTTCTAGCTTGATGTATATTCCTTTATTAATAAATTATTGCAAGAGTAAATTATTATTATTATTATTTTATTGTTGTGCGCGAACGATTATTTAATATTAGATTTAAAAAATTTGTCGCAAATGACAGGTCAAGGAAGTGTCGCCATCTGTTAGAACACCGCTGAACTACGAGCATCGTCCCTCTGCGTGCTTTGAATTGTTCCTGGTAAGCATCTAGTTAAAATAATACTTATTTCATTCAAGAATTGCAGGTACGTATATAACGCTATCGTATTTAAGTTCAAACTTGAATTTCCCGAGAATAAATATACGAAACAATCAATATGGCGAGTCCACGCAGGCGCATTCGTAATGCCGAGCGATATTTGTTATTTTGTTTTATTTGTGTTCGTCGAGTCGCCGTCTGTCAGTCGGTGCGAGGGCGCTGATGCTGTCCGGTCCATTGTTCGCGCTTTGTTGTGAATGAACTTGCATTGTGTTGTCAGTGATTATTTGTGAATAAACTCTGCGAAACAATTAGCACCGTGCGTTCTTAACTTGAGTGAACTTGCCATTCGGATTTTGGATGCGCTTATTCTTGTACCGGGGATCGCAAATTCAACAAAGACGTAAGTAAATGCACTCGTTGCAGATACAGCTATCTGAAGAACGGTTCTCGGAATCGTTTTCGAGATGTATCATGTTAATTTTAAGATGAACGTGTAGATTCAATGTTAGTTTCGGATTACAACCGTCGGTCGGTTGTTGTGTTTTAAGGCCTGTACCGTACGTGTTTATTGATTTTTATTTTTGAAACAATCTGCTGGACCCCTGTTTGAAACAGGCAAGTGTTCGTGTTTAATATAACGATGGCCCTCGTTTAGAATCACAAGAATGGTCATTTCGTCACGGATACAATTGATTGACCGTTGTTTATTCATCCTGAGGTTTTAGATCATTCGGTGCCGCGTTTAATTGTTATTTTAAATGTTGCAATGTATTGTTGAATTCAAAGATCTCGGCGGTCAACCCAGTTACACACTTTCTATGTACCCGAGTAGGAATTCGTTGCGTAACTCTGCTCCGATTTTGTAACTAATTTTAAACTATTAAATAAATAGATTGTATAATTTTCGGGGCCGCAGTTGGCATTGAAATTTTTGGTTTGCGAAATGGCAAACAATGGGATGGATATAAATCATGCGTGGACTACTTTGATCTGACGGGAAACGTTTTGACGTTTATATACTGTGGTTTCGTGTTTATCGAGTTTGTGCAATTTATTTATCAGAGTATCAATTTGTCGATCTAATGAGTGATAACGAGATTAAAACACTCGTCTAATTAGATTAAGCGGAAAAAGGTAATTAATCGTTTTTTTTTTTCGTTCTCTCTCTCTCTCTGTTGTCTAGTTAATACCCTGTAACTTTGTAAGGTCCAATTCCAGATGTTCGTGTATGTTTTTATTCCCTGTAAAAACAGTCAAGTCAATGACTGCCTGTACTTCGTAGAGAGGAGTCCAATAATAAACATTGAAAGATAGTAGGAGTTTGAATACCTACTCTTGCTCGGGATGGTATAATTTTAACTTTAACCTCTTTTGTATATTTTTGATTGGGGCAAATTATGTTCAATTAGCTTGAACGGGCGAGGCTGACTCATTCTTGAGTAGTTTTCATCAAAACTTTTTGTTTCTTTTTACAAATAAGCACATATGTGGGTTGTAGCAAGTGAATAAGAAATCCCAAACATTGCAGAATTTCACATTTTAGCGCGCTCGTAGGTAGATTGGTACACTGGGATTTTGGCTGCCTTGATTTTGTGAATGTAAAACCTATTGCAACATTTTTTTTCTAGAAATGCAGACTTTAATATGAATATATAACCCGTGCGAGAGAATCGCCGTAACTGCCATCTCTCGTTTCGACAATATTGACTCCCGTGTTTGAAGGCATATAACTCTAAAATTACTGAACAGAAAAAATTTAAATAAAGTGTTATAGATTGACGTTTTTTTTCTTCAGTTTTTGTGTAATAAAAGTTGCGTACAAGATTTTCATGGAAGCGGATATCTCAGTAACGAATATTAGCACGATATCGGGATATGCACGTAATCAATCGTCATATTTTATTTAATGCGACTGTAGAAAAATAATTGCATGAATGATATAAATTTCGTGCAGCGCACACTACGTCAATCGTAACGATAAATGGAAACGTAGCTGGGGCAGTGGAAGATTATTTACTATTAGTACGATACGATCAGAACAATTTAATTTCGGAATTTTGAATAGTAGTGCTAGTTAAATATAAATAATGAATTTAGATGTACAATTAATTATGCCCAACAATATTTTACAAACACGGATTCAAACGGATTCACTGATCGCGTCAAAACTTCGCATCTCGTTCGACTGCCTCGCACCAAAACCCACAAGCTAGGGAAGCCGAACTGCGCAAAATATTGTTCATGTTTATTTCGGTCTTAAAAATTAACAAATAGTCGGAATGCTATTAAATTCAAGGGACATGTATCGCAGTAAATAAGAATTATTTGCAGGATAACTGCGTTGTCCTGCTAACATTCGTTCTTGAGATATCGGCTTCCATCAAAATCTTGTTCGCAACCTTTATTACATACAAACTGAACAAAACAAAAACGCCAACCTATAGAAAAGACTCTAAATGCACCCTGAACAAAAAATGAAATTTTTGTAGTAAGTGGTTTAAGAGAAAATAAATCGGAAAGACGAGCGTTAATTTAAAACTGCAAAAATCGGGTACATTTTTTCACTTCTCTCGCGCTCGTGTTTACACCGAGAGAAAAACAATTTTGACAGTCATACAACTTATGTAGAAATGATTCAGGAGTATGAAGGACATTATTTAAATTTTTCTGTTTACTAGTTTTAGAGTTATGCGCCTTCAAATACAGGAGTCAATATTGTCGAAACGAGAGATGGCAGTTTGGGCGATTCTCTCGTACGTGGTCACATATGCATTTTGCATCTATTGATAAAGCAGAGTATAAATAAGATAAGACCCTTACTCATCTGCGATATAAACTTTCTGGCTACTTGTCTATCAGCCCTTATCGCTATTCTGCGTTCTTTTGTTCATTTCGTGAGTATGCTGATGAAGTATGTTGTACCATGAGTAATGCTTTATTTAATAGTTTGAAATTTAGATTGTTTACATTTCAATCGTATCAACTTCTGCACGTATCTTTTGAATTGTAATATGAATTATTTTTCTTCTGCTTAACCTTTGACCCGATTTCACCAACAAGTAGGGTCCCCACCTTTAAAAAATGATAAAAAAAGGGCATTTTTGGACTGGGTTGCCGTCAATGTAAACAAAATTAACGATAAAATATTTAACATAAAATATTGTTTTCGTATCTCGACTCCATCTGATTATTACAGTAAAAAAATTCTTGTGGCCGAAAATACAGTCAAATTTTTCAAGGCCAAAACTTTCATGATTTTTTTGTTGTTGTAATAGTCCTTCAGATTTTCTATAATTCCGTGGTACATTCATTGCAGGATGGAGGCTAGATTAGAAGGAAAATATTGCAGTCTAATATTTTTTTGTTTTGATTGTACAGTTTCGATTTTTATTTCGATTTTGTTAAAAAGAAACGTTTTCGGGTAGGTACTTGCACTTGTATAAAAATTCATACCTCCGCAATTTTCTATTCGATTTCCTAAATAAAAAACGCAAATGAAAGAGGAAGCTTAGACCATTATGAAGATGTACTGTTCGGTCAGATTGAATAACAAATCGAAATGTTATGGACGTTCACATTTAAATGGGCTTTCAATAAAAAAATAGAAATAAAATATTATGGATTGAAACAGGTCATCAAACTGTTAAAGTTCAGAAAATCTGAAAATAATGGGAAACTTCTGAATTTGAACGACCATAACTTTTCGACTTTTTATTGGATCTGACCGAACAGTGCATCCTTATAATGGCGTGTGTTCCCTCTTTCAATTGTATTTCTTATTTTGTCGCGTGAAAAGTATATTTTCACTGTAACAGTGTTATCACTAGAGTGCGGAATTATAAGCATTTATTTTTGGAAAATAAGCGCTTAAAGTAAGCATGAAAAATGAAAAAAAAAAAGCACACAAAAGAGCGTTATAAGAATACCTTGTATTATTTTTGTATATGTATATGTATTTATTAGCACATACACATCATACAAAACATTGGTATAACTGAGTAAATTGATAGGTACTTAACAATAAACTATAAATAAAAATAAACTATACACAATAAGTAAACGCTTCATATTTTATTTAAAAATAATCTGATGGGGCCAGGCACATGACCTTATCATACTATATATAAAATTAATAGTTTTGCTGCATGAGATTCTATTTGATCGAAATCGGCTATGTCTGCATTAAAATAAAACTAGTAGAACTAGACAGCTATGTCGATGACAGTAGGTATTGGCAAAACATTAGCGTTTGACAATACGTTTTGGAAATGGAATAGAAAATGACGAAGTTCTGCATTTTTATACACATGCAAGTACCCAAAAACAGTTTTATTTGAAAAAAAAAATAGAGATCTTGGGGAGTTTGGAAAATTTCGTATCTGCCATTATGTTCAGTTCTACCAGTTCAACAACGTACACTAGTCTCGGGAAAAGTATATTTTTACTGTAACACAGTGTTATCAATAATTATCATTCCTGCTGATCGGTTTGCCCGTATTTTCGTATCTAACGACCCGTCCACCCAGTGCCGGATTAGCCACGTAGCAGAAGTAGCTAATGCTACAGGCCCCGCGCCATGCGCTAAGGGGAAATACAAATTTGAATTCAGATTGTTTAGACTTGATTCGGAAATTCGGAATACATTCCGTTATCGGGTAGGGTACGGCGAGTGTGACGCGCTGCATAACAGGCAGACTGACGTCGTAAGGCATATATGAGTGATACTTGGTTTTTGATTTAAAACATTTTTCAAATTTTAACATTAGTGATTCTGAGGAAATAGTTGAGCATTAGGTAATTATGTAAAGATGTTAGTTTGCATAGTATGCATAGTGCATACTCTCCAAATAACAAACAAACCGAAAGTTTATGCTATCTAATACAATGTATCATCTTGTGTTGATTGTTTGATAATAACACGCTGTAGTTCTATCCAAACTTTCAAACTACCGCATTTATACAGGCTGTACAAAAAGTAACGTAACAAGGAAATATCTTGTCCTCTGATAAATTTACAAGAAAAACATGCAAATAAAACTAAGAAATGACATGCTATAAAACTGAAGTACTTTTGAATATACAGGGTGATTCATTTGCACGGAGCAGGTAAAAGTCTAATATTTTTAGATGGAACACCTAGCATATTTTTTTCAGTTTCTGATACATGATTGAATTACCAATTTATCAGTGAAAACTTCATATCCATAAGGTGACTCGTTCGAAAGTTATGGGCCGAAAAAAGAAAACAACACGAAAAGTTTTATTTGTTGTAATCAAGTTACCGTTGGTGTTGTCTCAAATAGGGGTGTGTGATCTCAGAAATTTATGATCAATCTTCAATCTAAATTTCTTTTCGATCTGATCGATTTTTTAGATCAAATCGATCATAATTTGTGATCGAATAGCCTCAAACCCCTATTTGTCTCTTCAAAATGTTTTTCTTCTTTTTGAGCCCATAACTTTTGAACGAAACAACTTCTAGATATGAGGTTTTCACAGATAAATTTGTAACTCAATAGAGTAACAAAAACTGAAAAATATACTGGGTGTTCTATTTAAAAACATTGGACTTTTGCCTGCTAAGTGCAAATAAATCATTTATAGCTTTCATGATGTCATTTTTCATGTCATTTCCTAGAGGTTTTATACGAATGTATTTCTTATAAAATTATCAGAGAATGAGATATTTCCTTGTTACGTTACTTTTTGTACATCTTGTAATATTAAAGGTGACCGCAAATAGCGAGCGGACCGAAGCTAAGCTACGGCTTAGAAAAAGACAGATTGCACTAAATTCCATGAGAGCGAGCGTGAGATGTTGATCGGACCAAGCTACGCTAAGCGATACCGAGCTCGGCTGTGCTGTGCGAAATGAAGCAGAGCAGAGCTGAACGAAGCTGGCATGATTTTACTCATCTTCGCACAGCCTGGCCCAGCTTGGAATCGCTCCGCTCCGCTTTGGTCCGCGTGGTTTTAACACTTTTGTTCAGTTGTAAATGTAAGCACTGCAATGGCGACCGAAGACATCGACATAAGCGAACAAATTATTGAATTAGTTCGAAAAGAACCAATTTTATATAATACTGAACACAAATTGTACCATGACAACAAAAGAAAGAATAGATTGTGGGAAGTATATTGTTTATTTATCATTATAAAATTTAAATATCCTTTTGCCATGGAACTTCACCTAAGGGAGAGATGAAAAACCAAGTAAACTCGTTTCGTATTAGAAATGCTTCTTGCCTGGCATTTTCAGGTTGTGGTTGTAAATTGTTCGATTGTCGGTTGGTCTGATCAGTCTCATGTTGATGCAAGCGAAAATTAAACAAATTATATTTGAAGCTGTTTCTAAGGCGGAGGAAGAATATGAACAAACGAAGCAATTTTCCGTTTAATTCACTTCCTGGCAGCAGCACGTCCATCTCTCCTGTATCCGTTGATACAAGCGGACGCTCTATATATCTTATTTTTAACAGAAAGAATAAATTTTATATTTATCGTTTAATGTGCTTCATCTACTTTTCCTCGAATAATTAATTACAATCATCAGACTCTCCTAGTGTCTATGCATATACAAAGCAATTTTTGTCTTCAATAAAATTTTAAAATAGGAAATAGATAATGTGAAAGAAATAAAATACAATACAATAAAATTCAGGTAGTAAATCCTTACTTTCTTATATTTTTTGTATAATTTGTTCAAGCAGTAGCGCAATCATTTAAAAATTTGCTATTCATTTGTTCCCTTTTATTATGATATAGAAAACGATTATCTCAAAGTATAAGGCATACAAGTAGTGACACATCAAAAACTTCTAATGGATCATTTTTGCGAATACCCTGTCTATTCCTTTAGTTAGGTATATGTACACATACACTTATAAAACATATAAATATAAGAGTGATTACCTTAAGATATAGCAAGTCACAGGCTTCTTAAAGTTGGTGACTTGCTTTTCGATGTCGCACTTTATTATTCCATGTATTTGATTAAAGTCACTTTTACACATCCGAAAATAATTTTTAAATTGTTTGTCATCTAAATCCTTGACCAAAGCCTTAAATTCGCCAAATTCGTCAGGTTTGCGCAAATGCAAACTCGTCGCTGCTTTTCTCAGCGTTTTACGACGACAGAACACAATACTTTGCATACAATCTTCAGCACTGGAATCTGATTCCGATTGTAATAACAAATCTAACTTCTCCATTTCTCTCAACCTAGTCAATAAATGAGCAAATAAATAGTTTACAGGTCCTGCTCCAGTCCGCCCTGTACCTCTCATGTTTGCTTTGTGTAGCTACGTTTCGCATAGCTTTGCTTCGCCTAGCATCGCTTTGCCCAGCTTCATATCGCTCACTACAGCTTCGCTCCGCCCAGCTTAGCTTCGCTCGCAATTTGCGGTCACCTTTAGATCACATAATTTAATACTTTAGTAGAAAGTACTGGATTACTTTTTATTTTAAAATTTATTTTCCGTTGTATCCAGATTGAAATATGTAGTCAATATGAGCAGTAGAGCCAGAATAACGGGTCGACATTACGCTGCTGGAAGTACAAAGCGTAAGAAAATTCGTTAGAGGCGTGTTTTCCAAATGTGGAAATAGTCTTATGCATTTATTTGTCCTTAATGATTACTAACTGTAGTGGAGAACGTTCTTTTTCGGCATTAAAGACAAGATCGCCTAAATAATCTCACCTTAATGAACCTAAATTTGCTAACATTAAATCGAGAACAGTTTTGTTGTAAAGGATGTGTTTTATTTTATATCCTACATCAAACCAAGGGCTTCTTGATAATATTTGCTACAGGCCCCGCATCAGCTTAATCCGGCACTCCGTCCACCGTTCCGGTAGGGTTGCCAGATTTTTCGACGCAAAGTCAACGTCGACCGGTACAATCTGGCAACCCTGCCCGTAAGTAGGGTTGCCAGATTTTCAATTCCTAACCGTCATGATCTGACAACCCTACTTCCGGGCAGGGTTGCCAGATTTTCAATCCCCAACGGTCACGATCTGGCAACCCTACCTTCGGGAAGGGTTGCCAGATTTTACACCCTTAAGATTTTATACCTTAAATTGATTATTTTTCTAACCCAAGTTTCTTTTCCAGGAAGAAGGTTAATCGTCGCTTACGAGGAATGAGATCCACAATGAGCAGAATAAAACCGTAAAAAAGCGAGAAGAAAAAAATAAGAGCAAATATGGGTAAAAATCGCGGGAAGCCGCCGCCGACGACGGGGGGACAATCGGGCGGAAGGGTGGGCGTGAATTGCGTTAGCGCCGCGATAACGTGCCTCGCACTCGTCGTGGGCTTTTACGCGACGGGCGCCGCGTCGGCCCCGGCCGCCTCCGGAGGCAGTTTCATACAGGACATCAACAGGATCAGCGAGAGCCTCGACAGGGCCCTCTTCAACATCCTCGACGATCTGCAAGGGCCGAACTACACCGCCGTCAATGTCACGGCTAGGTACTATTCGTCGGATCACTTCAACCCGAGGGGCATGGCCGGCTTATACAATATCACCAATTTTTTCATGGACATACTGATCTCGAAGGATATTTATCCGGACGGTGAGTGACGCTTGTTTAGTTATCGTATTTTTTTTATTAATGATTTTATTAATACTGCTCGCTAATCCAATATTGTTCCTGTTGATGAGGTATGTTATTATGTACGTATGTACGTGGTTTAGTTATCTTTATGCCGATGTTGATTAGCGAATAATCGATATATTTGATGTATAAGTAGGCTTACCATAATTATGAAATTCCAAACCGGGACAGGAATGACGTTCGAAAAGACGTATAAAATAATTATGTAAGTAATCAATTAAACGAATACTTGCCAAATAAAACGTAGAATAAATCGAGATGATCGATACTTTTGTGATAAAAAAAAAACAGAAAGAGGTATAATTACTTATTGAAACACTTCTATTTTTGGATAGTGTCCTTTTCTAAATATAAGGATTATTATTTAATAAACATTTAAAAAAAAAATATGTTTGAACCATTGCATAAAATTTGAGATGCCAACATTTATTTTGTAGAACAATAAATGAAGTCAAATTAGACTATCGTTGGAAATAATCGGACTTCCTGTAACGCGGAGGAAGACATTTATGGAGATATTAACTACGATCGCGACATGAGGAATAAAATAAGATGGAGTTTCCAAAATATTTTTCTGGAAACAATGGAAAATGTAATATTCCCACCGAGAATTTGAAGTTCGAGACTTATACGCATTGACCTGAGAGGGCTGATATGTGCACTCTTGGCAATCGTACTGAAATACATAATTATTATTTATTCAGTTTACAATTATCCATTTATTTAATTATTTATTCTTATGAAAGTATTACTTACACTGTCACCATTGGCGGACTGGGTCCAAAAATATTGGTTGCCAGGAAGCTAAGGGGGGCCCCCTTTTTTTTGTTGCCCACTTTTTTGCCCGATAATTATTTTTAGAAAGCAAATATCATTCTGAACAAATTTTTTATAAGGACTTATTTGTTTTCTCAATTCCTTGAAAAATACAGCCGTTTGAACACACCCACTACACATTACAACGATAGAAAGTAAATAAATTTAAAAGAAAATATTTAAAACAAAATCAACATAAATTGAATAAGTAAATGAACAAAAAAATTCATATGAAGCTTTTTATTAATTCTTTTTCTATAAAACAAATATCATTTTGAGTAAAAAGTATCATATGGAGTTATTGGTTTTCTCAATTGCTTAAGGCGCCGGTTAAAATACGGTTTTGTTAATAACTCAAACGGTTGTAACTTTGTCATAAATTGAAAAAATAATAAGAATGTAATATAATAATAAGAATGTTAAAAATAAGAAAAGAACTAATAAATACAATATATAAGATCGATAAATCAGCTTTCCTAAAATGTCTAACTCGGTGGTCAACAGCTAAAAAGTTATTAACCATCTAATGTGACATTTGCAACTTATGCACAATATTCATAAATTAATATTAAATATCCAGATTGTTCGACGAAATTCAACAATCTCTCAATTAGAATAATTCTTCTTTTCATGCAGCAGCTTTTAGTAATAGCATTCTGCAATTTTGATTTATACAAATTTGTGATTTTATTTATCTTATTTTATATTTTTGTGAATTTATTTCCTTCAAAGACATAGTAATTTATATATCAATCTAAAATTGATTAATAATATTTATCAACGACATTAAATTGTTCATGGTGGTCCAACGCTTTGAAAAACTAGATCGCCTGATTTAATGGAGTTTGATTAGTTACTCTGTAGACATATTGAGGAAAAAATTTCCATAAATTTTCAAATTTTAAATATTCCCATGAATATTACAACATTTTTGTGGAATACCATGGAAAATGTAATATTTCCACCGAGAATGTGACCTACCCCGACTTAGATATTTTAGGAAAGTTGATTTATCGATCTTTCGAAGTATGTCAGATATACAGAGTGTACCTTTTAAAATTCTTGTTACTTATTTGACATTTAGCAAATCTCCAGTTATTCCGGATAAGTCATATTAAAATTTAATTTATTTAGCAAATGAATAATAACTGTAAAAAAATGCTATACTTTTACTATCCAAAATGAGTTCTTTTATTTCTTTATTCTTGTTAGTTATGTACCTTAGAATAATTTTTTGAAAATGCTCATTTTTGACAATCCTTGCACAATATCTCAGAAACAGTTGATAATAGCCTAATACAAGTTGAAGTCAAAACAATTAGGCTAAAAATCGATCAAAAATTGCAATAATATACGTAGTTTTCCATTTAAACAAACAATTTTGTTGGTACGTTGTTGTGGGACACCGTGTAAACATGAAAATATTTTCTGGCTGTAGGGCAAATGATTATCTATAACTTTTATAACACCCTGTATATCAATTTTATGATATCTTCGAAAGTGAACAAGGTATATTACTTTTATCATTAATCAACACAAAAATGCGCAACTTTGTTTCTAATTTTCAGAACATTCTGTATAAGTGATTCATTTTTGTACCCAAGTAAAATTTTATTTATTTGATTTATTTTGGTCCCTTTCATATGTTCAGCAAATATTCCACAATGTTTTCTTGTCTATCAATTATCCGATTTAAGTTTTAATTTTATACATCATAGCATTGACTTTTTTATTTTTAATTTTTCTTGGTAAAAACTCCCACGTCATGCCATTATAAATAATTCTGTACTTTGTGACGTATTGGTATTTCAATTTCGGATGAATAATATTTTTGCCAGAACCCGATCAACCAAATTAAAAAAAAACTTGTTTTTTATTAAAGATAAAAGTCCAGTAAAAAGTTTCAAGTTCAAATAGTAATACATTTTAACAAGTTCTCTTAACAAGGGCCTTTTGGACAATATTTATTGTTTCCCAAAGTGGGTTTCTTAAAACTCACCATGCAATTTTCTTATTGGGTTATTATTTATTGCCAAACAAAAATAAATTCTTAAGGCGGTCCCGTGCAAGTTTCAGTATAAATAAATATATTATTAATTTCCTTAAAGGGGCCCACTTAAGGGGGGGCCCACTTGCCATCGGGCAACCTGGCACCACCTGGCCAGTCCGCCACTGACTGTGACATAAATTCATTGTAGCAGGTTACAATGGCTGTAAGTTGTTGCATGAGCAGAAGTATTACTACATTTGTGAGATTGTTGAATTTCGACCAACAAGATTGTCGACCAATCTGGATATTTAATATTAATTTATGAATTATTGTGTATTATTATTGTTAAGTCACATATGACAAATTATATGCTTAATAACTTTTTAGCTGTTGTCGATCTTTCGAAGTAAGTCAATAGGGTGTTCCAATTAAAATTCTTAAACTATTTGACATTATTTAGCAAATGTCAAGTTGTTCGGGATAAGTCATATGAATCGTAAATCAATAATAACTGTCAAAAAGTGCAAAACTTTTACTATCCAAAATTAGTTCCTTTGTTTTATCCTTGTTAGTTACCCCGGAAAGATTTTTTGAAGAATGGTTGTTTTTGATTTTAATTTATAATATCTCAGAAACAGTAGACAACAGCCTAATATAAGTTGATGTCAAAACAATTAGGATAAAAATCTTACTGAAAACTGCAATAATATACCTGGTGTTCCATTTAAGCAAACATAAGTTTGTGTTGGTAGGTACGTTGTTGTGGGATATTGTGTAAGCATCAACATATTTTCTTGCTGTAGAGCGTATGACTGTCTGTAACTTGTATGTATGGAAAAAACGTAAATTTGATTTCTTAAGCTCATTAATATACTTTGTTTATAGCGTGGGACACCCTGTACATAATATTCTAAAATCAATACCAAAGCACTATACAACCTCCATTATACAACTTTAATTCGACTAATGGTAGAAAATTATGTAGTCATTTTTGGAAAAGTTATGAATATTTTGCTAAACCAGAACACCGAAATGTATATTCCGTGTTCAAATGAAGACACCTCAGTAGTTCGCCTCGGAGCATTCATGTATGACTAACCGAACTAATAATCTACAATTTTGTGTATGATAGAAAGTTATTCAAACATTTTTTAAAAAAATATAAACGTTTTATTTACGTAGCCAACTAAAAATTTCCTCCAGTCGGTGCTCTACATAATATTGTCATATTTAGAAGTTTCATTACCAAACTTAGAGCTGAAAAGCTTTCTGTTGAAAAGGTCCAAAGGAACTGGAGGTTTAGTCTTAGCATTTTTGAAAGATTTTGCAAATAAGCCGCCATTTCTGGAATTTTGTCGAAATAGTTAAATAATAAATTAAAGTGGCGGAAATTCTGAATAATTTATGACTATGAAATTTTTGGTACAATCAATAGTTTCGCTGCATGAGGAAATTCTATTTCATCGAGATTGGTCGTACTGCATTAAAACTAGTAGCCAGGATATGGCAGATATTTTGTTTCTAATGACAGTAGGTAGTGTCAAACGCTAATGTTTTGACAATATCTATTGTCAATATAAACTGCGTTCGGATATTGTACACCGTTACACTTTTTACACTTAATAACACGTAAGTGTCATTTGGATGGTGTACCCGGTGTCAACGGAGTACAATATCTGAACGCAGCTTCAATCGACATATCTGTCTAGTTCTACTATGTATATAGTTTTATTTTAATGCAAACATAGCCGATTTTGATCAAATAGAGTCTCATGCAGCTAAACTATTAATTTTATATATAGCATGATAAAGTCATGTGCCTGGCCACATCAGATTTTTATTTTAAACAAAACCATGTTTTTACTTTATCATACGTAGTATGACAAAGTATTGCCATCGCGACGAAAAAAAAATCTGATGTGGCCAACCACATGACTTTATCATACAATATTTAAAATTAATAGTTTAGCTGCATGAGATTCTATTTGATCGAGATCGGTCGTGTCTGCATTAAAATAAAACTAGTTAGCCAGGATTTGACAGATATTTTGATACTATTGACAGTAGGTAGTGGCAAAACATCAGCGTTTGACACTACCTACTGCCATTAGAATGCAAATATTTGTCAAATCCTGGCTTACTAGTTTTATATTAATGCAGACACGACCGATCTCAATCAAATACAATTTGCTCATGCAGCTAAACTATTAATTTTACCAAAAAATGTCATAGACATAAATTATATATGTAATTTCTTCTACTGTAATTTATTATTTAACTATTTTGACGAAATTGTAGAAAATCGTGTCTGCATTAAAACTAGTTAGCCAGGATTTGACAAATTTGTCAAATTTTCAGCGTTTGACACCATTTGACACTACTTTATAGTATGATAAAGTTATGTGCCTGGCCACATCAGATTTTTGAACAATACCTTGACTCCTATTGACCAGACGACAATGAGTGTTATTAGTAAATTTCTAAATCTTTTAATTGGCTACAAAAAATGTCTATACACAGTTCCACTACGAGTTTGCGTTTGCAAGTTATAGGTCTAGAAAAAAGACGTCAAAAGCACCCAAAAGAAACAACGTGCAGGGTAAACCTTTCCATCAAACTAGCTTTAAATTTGGAAAAATGTTTTGAAGACGCCAACTCGTAGTGGACCTATGTACTGACATTTCTTGTAGAGAATTAAACGATTTTTTAAGAGATTTTCTAATAGCGCTCATTGTCATCTGGTTAAGGGTCGGTGCGAAACGAAAAAAACGCGTTTTTAAGGAGTTGGTAATATACTACCAACTGCCCTATCCACGGCCACCTTGAAACGATTATCTTCCCTTTTTATCGTTCATTGTAATTGTTTATTCCCAAATCTTTTGTATTCACGTAATGAAACAAAAACGAACAAGATCACAACAGACAGAACCTATCTAAACTGTAAATACAGAACCAATTTGTAGTGACAATTTGCACGACGAGATGGCGCCAAGTGTCAACAAGCACGATTACAGTACATTATTTATGTGATTAAAGTACAAGACGCGTTAATTACAATTTATTTTAGTATGGTTGTATATACCATTCGGTTTAGGAGAGCATGGGTGTTAAAATCTCTATTTTATCTCAATTGTATCTATTTTTAGTTATTTGATACTTAAAAATCATCAATAAATAGAGATAATTGAAATGAGATATTCATTAACAATCTTGCCAATTCAGATATTAATTTAATTGTCTCTTACGACCGCCTTGTACTTATTTATTTTACATGATTTCTGTGTGGACAGCTTAATCGGTTGCCGACCGTTAATAGAAAATCGCAGGCAAGATATCGATGGGGACTTTTTCCACCTAGTTTGTAATGCCCAACGAAAGGTGTACAGAAAAATCCAGCCTAATTTGTCTGGGCTAAGTACGTAATGATTCGAAGGAACAATTATTTTATGGTGCGGCAGTGCCATGCCAAAATTAGAACACGAGAGTGACCGACGATAAAAAGCACGTCATAAGGACACCGGCACCTGGTTTCTATTACCTACATCTTGCGATAACAATTTGCGAATAAATAATTTGTTATTCAAGTGACTAAATGCCATAAAAGTGATTCAACCCAACCAATCTACCTAAGCAGGTATTAGGTACTCGGTAGATAACCGCCATAACCGTGTATACGCAGCACGATTTCGATCATTGTCGCGTAAGAACGTAACTGTTTTTTTAACGATTTCGTAATTGTAACTGCGGTAAAACTTTTCTGATATGTTCGTTTCTCTGGTCTGGTAGATCATTTCTTCTTTCGCTATGCTGCGCCGCGGCTGAGAGTAAACTAGGTTAAGTGGTGCGACTTGCGAGAGGCGTTTGGCATTTGTCCCGAGGCAATCAGCAGCGCAGCCTTCCTGGTTAGCGGTTGGGTCTCTTCGCTCTTGCACAACCGACGACGATGATGACAATCGACGAAGTCCGGGTTAACGGGTTAACCGTACAGCAAGGCTATCACAATTCGCACTTTATTCGTTCCTGTTATTAACTTCTATTACATACATCGTATAGCTAGCTTCATAGTACTTAGAATCATATTTTATGATAACGTTAGTTTTAAAGATTGTGTTTTGTTTATTCAATTAAAACCACTTTATATGATAAGTATCAACGTATTGTCAGAAGTGCACTATTGAAATTGTATTGCATTTGATTTTTATTGTCGTTATCGTATCGTAGATGTTCTACATTAACAAAGATACATCAAATGGCTACAATAGAAATAGCTGAATACTTATATACTTATATCAGAGAACAAAGAGAATTATCAGTACCTATAAGCCGAGTTATAAGTACATAATTACTAATCACTTAATTAGTAGGTATTGCAATATTATGATTGTACCGAGTTATTTTTGTTTTCAAGTGCACGCAAGTATCATGTTCTCGGAAGTTGAACTCTTGCAAAAGCAACCAAGGTCGTATCAAGTAGATCGTACACTTGCGTAAGATGTGTCATTCGTTTTTTGTTTCTTATGATTTAGTATTTGAAACATACCAAACTATAGTTTGGTATGTTTCACCGTGTTATAAACTAAAAATTTATAAAACATTTTGAATTTTATTATTCAAATGTTATTAATTTTTGCTGTATGGGCATCTACATACTATCGTCATTTAGGTGAGATATCCGCTTCCTTGAAAATCTTGTACGCAACCTTTATTACACAAAAACTGAAGAAACCAAAAGCGCCAATCTATAGAAGAGGCTCTAAACGCAACCTTAACCAAAATTGAAAATTCTGTGGCAAGCGGTTTACGTGGGCAAAAATGGAAGCTAATTTAAAAGTGTAAAAATCGGGGACCTTTTCTCATTTCTCTCGCGCTCATGTTTACACCGAGAGGCAATCACTTTTGACAGTCATACAACTAGAAGTAGAAATGATCCAGAAGTACGATACACTTTATTTCATTTTTTTCTGTTCGGTAGTTTTAGGGTTATGCGCCTTCAAACAGAGGAGTCAATATTATCGGGGTCACATGCTATTCTTCCTAATCAAAAAGTTTTAGGCTACATTTCTTCTACATTCTTGAACTGAAGGAATGATTCAAAATGTGAAAACTTTACAACTATAAGCACTAATTTTAATTTACTAAACTGTTGTTCGATGTTCTTCATTTCCCGTCAAATGTACCTACAGAACTTATAACGACGAAACGCACTCTAAAGTAGCTTCGTGTGTATGTATATTGAATTGAGAATTTCCGGTAATACTGTAGTGTTACGCTTTGACCTACATGGTGTGCAGATTATTTACATTGATGATAACGTGCGTTCGAATAAATTGGTCCTCTACTTGTCTATCCGATGGTGACGCAATCTTAATTAAATTTGATTGACGAAAAATTGATAGTTAAAAAATACCGGACAATTTTGTTGGTAAGTCGTTGTTGTGTGGGCAACTCGGTGAAATGTCAGCGCTGCAGCGTTGGCCGTCGAGGACAGAAAATAAAATCGCGAAAACGGCACGTATTCGATACATCTATCTATGGTAATGAAGCTCTTTTGTTCTGCGGCGTCGCCGCTTCCGGTGTTTACGAGTTTCCGCTAGACTAGAGAACCGCTACTGTCAACTTGAAATGCTATCATGACGTTCTATTCTTCGGGTCGTTCACAGCCGTAGCATACTTGATAATAGTGCGTAATGCGTGTCACAGTACACATTTGCATGAACTAACACATTGTATGCCATGATAGTGTAATGTAATGTTAAGCATTTTAACTGTAGTCCAGTCAAATCGTTTCCGGGGGTGCCTGCTGCAGGAAAAAAAATAGAAGTTTTTTTTCTCTCACTCTATGTTTTTGGGGTGTTGAACACGAATTTCAACTTTGCTACTTACCACAGCATGACAATAAAAAATAAAAATGTTCGACCTTTTTGCAGTTTTTTTTGCGAAAAAGATACGAAACTATGCACTTTTCGAGGTAGACATTAAATTTCCTATAAGAATACCCCTGAAATGCATCGCAGTTTGCAGTGTACTACCTACTTGATACGACCTTGGTTGCTTTTGCAAGAGTTCAACTTCCGAGAACATGATACTTGCGTGCACTTGAAAACAAAAATAACTTGGTACAATCATAATATTGCAATACCTACTAATTAAGTGATTAGTAATTATGTACTTATAACTCGGCTTATAGGTACTGATAATTCTCTTTGTTCTTTGATATACGTAGGTATTCAGCTATTCCTATTGTAGCCATTTGATATATTATCTTTGTTAATTTACATACATCTACGATACGATAACGGCAATAAAAATCAAATGCAATACAATTTCAATAGTGCACTTCTGACAATACGTTGATACTTATCATATAAAGTGGTTTTAATTGAATAAACAAAACACAATCTTTTAAACCAACGTTATCATAAAATATCCTTCATGATTATAGATAATTCATTGGCCAAAGATTCGCAGCATATGCGACCACGCACTTAACTGCCATCTCTCGTTTCGATAATATTGACTCCTGTGTTTGAAGGCGCATAACTCTAAAGCGACCCAACAGAGAAAATTGAAATTAAGTGTATCATACTCCTGAATCATTTCGACATAAGTTGTATGACTGTCAACATTTTTTGCCTCTCGTTGTAAACATGAGCGCGAGAGAAATGAGAAAATGTCCCCGATTTTTAGACTTTTAAATTAACGTTCGTCTTTCAATTTTTTTCCTCGTAAACCGCTTGCCACAAAAATTTCAATTTTGTTTCAGGTTGCGTTTAGAGCCTCTTCTATAGATTGGCGCTTTTGGTTTCTTCAGTTTTTGTGTAATAAAGGTTGCGTACAAGATTTTCAAGGAAGCGGATATCTCAGTAACGAATATTAGCACGATATCGGGATATGCACGTAATCAATCGTCATATTTTATTTGATGCGACTGTAGAAAAAGAATTGCATAATAATTTTTAAAGCGATTTAATATGAATGATATAAATTTCGTGCAGTGCGCACTACGCCAATCGTAACGGTAAATGGCAACGTGGCTCGGACAGTGGAAGATTATATACTATTATATAGTACGCTACGATCAGAACAATTTAATTTCGGAATTTTGAATAGTGGTGCGATTTAAATATAGTTAAGGAATTTAGATGTACAATTAATTATACCCAACAATATTTTACAAACACGGATTCAAACGGATTCACTGATCGCGTAAAAACTTCACATCTCGTTCGACTGCCTCGCACCAAAATCCACAAGCGAGGGAAGCCGAACTGCGCAAAATATTGTTCATGTTTATTTCGGTCTTAGAAATTAACAAATAGGCGGAATGTTATTAAACTCAAGGATGTGTATCGCAGTAAATAAGGATTATTTGCATGCTAACTGCGTTGTCCTGCTAACATTTGTTCCTGATATATCGGCTTTCCTCAAAATCTTGTTTGCAACCTTTATTACATAAAAACTGAAGAAAACAAAAACGCTAATCTATAGAAGAGACTCCAAATGCAACCTGAACAAAAACTGAAATTTTTGTGGTACGTGGTTTAAGAGAAAAAAATCGGAAAGACAAGCGTTAATTTAAAAGGTGTTTACACCGAGAGGCAAAGAATTTTGACAGTCATACGGCTTATGTAGAAATGATTCAGGAGTATAAGATACTTTATTTAAATTTTTTCTGTTCAGTAGTTTTAGAGTTATGGGCCTTTTCTCGTACGGGGTCACATATTCATAAATTGTTTCGGCGACGAAGCAAAATAAGGAATAATAAGGCTAGCCCTACATTCGGATGACATATTTGCAAGTTGTGAATTAAAACTAAAAATTAACAGTCAAGATGAGTAAATAAAAACGCTGCACTGCACGCAGCTTTTTCTTTAATGACGCGGCAAGCCGAGAGGTCATGAGAAATAATAATAAAGTGCGCAATGAGATGAGACACCACACCAGCACACCAGTTCGTTCTTTCTCACTTGTAAATATATTGTATTGTCTACTAGACAGTACGGCATACAAACGGATGAAATGGTAGATAGGCATCTTGCGGTAACAAGTGAGTAACTGTTCTTTCGCACGCTTCATTTCACAATATTATAGTGCCTATGTATTGTATACCATCCGCACCAGTCGACCAGTATCTACTCGCACACACTCATGCGAGAAAACGCGGATGATTATGCCCGAAGACAGTTGCAGTTTTACTGTTAGATGGAAAAGAAACCGGTTGGTAGTCTCGGTAAGCCGACTATACTTGTTGACTTCGTTGCTGGGTGTAAAGCAAGAAGCAATAATAATAATAATAAACGAGGAAGAACGCTTCTTCTTCGTCTCAGTCGTGTCGCCTTTGTATCAAGTTGCCCGCGACGCGAGGCAACTGTTTTGTAAGCAGGCGGAATTTTAAAATAGAAGCGAGAATTTCGAGCGTCAAGTCGAAACGGAAATCTACGGATAACTTTAGTTTCCGTCAAACTATACTTAATACATAAACTATACTAATTCTATTCGGCAATCGTTTAAAATGTTTTTCAAATTATCCGGGCCTATGATTACTTACTTATTTAAGATTAGAATGCAGACAATTGTTCGATGATCATTAACCTTACATACAGTCATTATCAAGTATGTGGCGTACTTTAGAGTTATCGTTTTTTAATTATCTATTCTGTAAACCCTCATCTTATCGAGTACCAGAAATGAGAAACCTGAATCGCACTTCCTGAATCATCGGCTCTACTAAATTCCCCACAGTGGTTGGGAATTTCTAAGTATTCTAAACGACTTGATAACTAAGAATTATAGATGCGTCATTAACAACAGTTAAACAAATATTATCAGTATAAAATAAACTAACTAAGTACATTGAATGTTTATATATCATGTAAATATACAGTGCAATTATTTTTTTAAATTCTATTACTTCTATTACTTTATTAATTAGTTATTACTTACTTGTTACTTTAGAGCTACCATATTGATAATTGAAAGGTCTATCAAAACAAAAGCTATGCTATTAGAATGAATTGAAAATAAAAATTTTTAAAAAATGCTTTAATATTTGGATCAAAATTTAACATAAATAAAATAAACAGACATTACTGTAGTCTCACTTCATGAGTTTTTGAATGATTCCGTGTAGTAGCCGTTTTTTTATATTTGCCACGTGACATTAAAAAAAATCTCCTTTTTTATTTTCTTTATGTTTCAAGAAACAAATGCGGAATAATATGGGATCAGATCTGATACACTGAGTGGTCTATATTTTTATGCAGTGCCCTGTTAATTTGTGTCGTTTCTTTATATAAATATATAATTTCAGTCAAATCGATGAATTCATAATTTTGATTTAAAATAAAATGATTTATTAATTGAAATTATTTATAATAAAATACAAAGAAGAATTGAGAACCCTTATACACACGGAGTTTTAATATATATATATATATATATATATATATATATATATATGTAGGAATATTTATTATCAACCCAATATTTTTAGTAACAGATATACTTTTGTAATTTTTCTGATAAGCAAAATAAAGAAAAGCATCCACTAGAGTTTTTAAACTTTGTTGAATACATTAAATACGTCAATTTATTTAAATTTGCTGCCTAAAATAATCTATAAATTGTTATAAGTTAATTATATAAATGCAACTTTGTTTGATTGTAGTCTTACTTTTTATCATACTCTATAATATAATAAAGAATAACGCGGTCTGTCTGTCTGTTCAGGTTCCCTAGGGAAGAGGGTTGACCGCTGTCTGTCGTGTGTAGATTCATATTCCGCTTCCCTCCAACCCTCTCCCTCACCTTTCCCACCCCACCGTAGCGAATAAGGTTGACCGCAATCCCGGAACCTTCATACCGTATGACTCCCCATTGTGTGCGAATTAATTTTTAATATTTTAATGATGACGTCATTTCCGGAAAATCCGGAAGTCATACTAACCTCAAGACCGTCCCATAAATTGGCATTTTCGGTCTATTAGCACAACGTTCATTCCTTCAGCGTCATAAACACTAAAAAGTTGTGAATAAATTTACAAAATATTAAGAAAAGTTTGTTTTCATGTTTTTACATTTGGGCAATTAGGCCTTTGGGAAAATAATAAATCATCATTGGTCCTTAACGTACAAACATAAATAATGCAGTATATATGATAAAACATAGATAGATAACTAAACTTTTCATCAGTAAGTACGTACAATGCTAAAACAGAATGAAATAAAGCCGAGAAGGTCGACATAATGGCGATGTGCATTGACACAGTTGACTCTCGCTACACACAGAAAAGTGATCTCTCGAACGAAGAGAGAATTACTTGGCTGAAGTAGTTGGTAGGTTCGTATATACGCGAGAGATTATTGACTTCAACCAGGAAATTTTATTTCTTGGAATAATTACTAGATTTAAGAAAGTGGTTACTCTGGTGAAGTAAGTAAACAGTCTTCAATTAAGTGTATATTTTTATTCCCGGTAAATATTTTTACCTACTTAATGTAAGAATTTTAAAGATTTGGCACAAATACGTTTTCTATTGCTAATTAACAAGATAGGTATGTTATATTTACTTGCTCGTTCTAAACTGTTGCATGCGTTACATCAAACTATTCCGTGTTGAAACGTTTATCGTACACTATAAATCACAATACACATCCCCAATAAATCACAAGCCACATCCCCTACGGGTACTTCGTTGGTGTTTTGCGTACTAGGTTAGGCTGGCGCCACCATCACGCGCGGGCACGCGAGCCTTGACAAAATCACGGTGCGCATATTTATTCCAGAAAGGGATTACTTGAAAGAAATGAGAATCACTTCAGTTAAATAATTGGTGGGTTTTTATTCAGTAAAGAATACTTACTTATATTAAATGTCTTATATTTTCTTAGATCATGTAACTACGCACTTGGATGGATTTACTATTACTTCGTTTGAGAAATTAACATTTTTGGGACGAAAAATTCAATTAATTCTTTCAATACAATATTGATTCTTATAAAGAAAGAATTTATTTGTTGACAGCATTTATCTGAGAAATTATTTTACTTATATTGAGTATGTGGCATTTCTTGTATATAAAAATGCATTTGAATCTAGTAAATAAATTCAAGTAATTATGTTTTCTCGTTCCAAATAATCACTTTTCTGTGTGTACGCGAAGCATTCCGATGGCCAATGATGGCCCACGTTGGCACTGCGTGTGGGAGCACCTTGATACACTTTATTTCATTTTTTTGTGTGTTAATTTGGCATATCATTGAACACTTTTTAGTCGGCAATTTTTTAAATAAATGAGTGTAATAAACTTAGGAACAAAATCCTACGGTTATGTATCGGAGAAATTGCTATCTTAGTTTGAAATGTCAGATTTTGCACTTGTTCTGGCCTTCCATTCGCCGATTCATTTGTAAAACATCTTCGATTTCTCGTTGCAGGTCTTCTAGTCATCAACAACGGCAACGTGGCGCTCGGCTCGATAGACGAACAATGGCAATCGCTCGCGACGCACTTCGCCGGCCTACTCACCGTCATGATAATTCTGGTGCTGCTCGCCATCCTCACGCCGCTCGTCGGCTTCTTCTTCTGCTGCTGCCGCTGCTGTTGCGGCAAGTGCGGCGCGAAACCAGAACCGCTCGACAAGAAGAAGGACTGCTGCAAGAAGTTCTTTCTCGCGACGCTCCTCATCGCTTCGGGCACGCTTCTTCTGTTCGGCGTCGTATGTTCGTTCGTCACGACGCAGCACATGTACGAGGGCGGCAACGAACTCGTGCCGAATGTCAAGACGGGCGTGCAGGACGTCGATACGTATCTGAATACCACCGGCAAGGAGATCGACATCCTGCTGAATAGGAATTTTGGGGAGTTCCGCGAGGAGTTATTTGATGTGCTCGACAGTAAGTTTTGTTATGCTCAAATCGCTCATTGGTGCGCAGAGGAAAAAATTTCAAGTCAGTAAGAAATTTTATTTAAGTCGAATATACACCACTGTTGAATATCAGCAAAGAAACGTTGGTTCGCAGTAGAAATTTTCTGTTAATTATACCAAAGCAGCAATTTGCTTGGTACAGCAAAATATTTGTTATTAATATATACAGGGTGAGTTATTAGTATCCCAGTGGTCGATATCCATCAAATGTTCATCAAAAAAATGTTTTATACAAGAGTTTTTACTCATTAGTTTGTATAACGTACAATTATTTTCATTTATACAGAGTGTTGCATTTAAGCGTGACGGAAAGTCAGTAAATTTTTTTAAATGGAACGCCCCCTACATATCATACCATATTATGACTACTAAAGAAGTACTCTTCAAACTGTGTACGTTGTACCTGTGTAAAGTAAATAGTGTCTGAGATATTCAATTGCTGATAAAAAAATTGGCAATTGCAGGCCTTTCTTAAAAACTACGTAAATACTACATTTTTGCAGATATTCAGGCCAATTCTGTAACGCAGTTGTTACGTAGCAAGTTGCTACGTAGCAACTACGTTAACGACTGTCGTTAACCACCTTGTTAACGACTTGAATAAGATTTCGTATTCTATATCGAAAAATTTACCACTTGTTAAGAATAATGCGTTTAACAACAGTGGCTAGTTAGCCATCAACAGCTGTTGATGGTCATGCGCATTCAGTACAAAACATTCAATCAGCTGATCAGTACCATATCGGTACCTTTCGATGTGCTGTCTACTCAGAAGTTAAAAATACGCAAATTAATAATGAATAGGTGTATTTGCCAGAGTAGAACAACACAAAAGCCATATTTATGCCGTCATGGTTAATTTTATTCACAAAAATAAAGTTCTTAGGCGACGCACTCAGCTCCTTTTACGGAAGCCAGTAACGTCGAAGAATTGTGAAAACAATTTACGCAAAAATTAAATATGTGCAAAGGTCTACAGAAGATAGCTGGTCAGTGAAATCGCGTAAAGTGAATTATTCTTGTAATTATTCTTATTCTTCTCAGACTTCGCGTCTTAGCGCATTTGTGAATTGTGAGGTTAGGTTATTCGGATATTTATAACCACAAGTTTCAATTGAAGGGGTTCATTATTACGACAACTGGTTAAATTCTAGTAGTTGTGATGAAACGTTTTAAAGGTTTTCTGGTTTATTGGATACTAATTTAATTCTTTAACAATGATCGTAATTTTTCCACTGTCTATTTAATAAATTTAACAAACCTGTTTTAATAGTCGGTGAATTGTAACAAAATTGTATTTGATTATAACCATGGAGACTATAACATTATTTTGTTACTTGTATAGATATACATCCTAGGCAAAGCCAAAGGGAGTATTCCCTTCTGGCAATTGTTAGGTAACCTCTAAAATATAAATTAAATCAAAATATCTATCACACTTATTTAATATTAAAAACAAAATCAATCACCTTTCATGTAAATCTTCTATTTCATTTACCACTTGTTACCATTTACGATACATATACCATAAACCAAACCAATTTTAAGGTTAAAGACTTGAAGAGTGTTTAGCAACACGTCCCGGTTGCTATCAGTTGCTACGTAGTTCCTAGCGTAGCCACTGAGTTCGCCACTCAACTGGTGGCAAACTATTTATTACAGAATACCATTTTTAATTTTAACAACATTGCTAAAATTTTAACCGCTTGCTACGTAGCAACTGCGTTACAGAATTGGCCTGATTGTCTTAATAATTTTGTCACAGAATAACTAAACCCATAGCTAGATGCTAATGTCATAAAAAATAAGATCCGCTATACAAGGTAATCGTAGCATGTACTAGTTTTTAGACATTTATAATGGCTTTTTTTTGAGATTTTTAAATGGAAATTTAAACACCTTGTATATTATTTGTTAATTGAAATGTCTCTTAAGTTCTTTGTAATTTATATTCACTATATCATATATATATATATATATATATATATATATATCGTATATATATTTGCAATTTAAGGAGTAGTATGCTATTTAGTACTTTAACATTGCTCTGTATGCAGTGTGTTGGGTAGCATGATGTAAAATATTTAAAATGTTATAGAATAAGCCATTTATAACCTATTTAACTTGATTTATTCATATAAAAAGTATTACGGTTATCAAGGTATTCCACAATTTTATAAGTATGTTTTGCAATTTTTACAAAAATACAGCAAGCGAACCTGAAGACCTAGTAACTACAGTTGTGCCCCGAAGTAAACCATAAACAGCATACTTTTAGGGGAACTATCGTGAAAAATTGTTCACTTGTGTGAAAATTGTGCGGACACGTGTCATTGTAATAGTATGTGCACTCATATACAAAAACAGACAGAAACGCTAAAACCTACGTTTGAGAACGAATTTGTATTGAGTACAAAAAACAACCAACAATATCTACTTACTATTGTAAATTGGTTTAAAATAGGTTATTTTTCTGGAGAGACAATTCAAAATTGGAATAATATGAATGATAGTATGAGTAATATTGATAATGTGAATGGAAAGTGGGTTATTTGGAAGTGTTTTTAATAGATTTTTTTTGCTATGAATGAAAATCTGAATCTAAAGATGCCTATCAGTTTGTTTTTGTTGCATATTTGGTTTTTGTGAGTGAGCACATAAATCACACGAAAGAAAATCTGATTTTCAACACTCAGAAGTCAACAATTTTTCACGATAGTTAACCTAAAAGTACAGGGTGTACGGTTTACTTTAGCAGTAATTTGAAATTTTTATATCTCGTGTTCGGTTGCTCTCCGGACGGCAAAATATTCTTACAAAATTCCATATAAAATTGTTAATATGTTGATAACGATAATACTTTGTATAAGGATCAAGCCGGTTAAATCGTTTCTAAATTATCTCTTCTATTGCCACTCGAAGACTTTACATCAAACTACCAATGACCTTATTCACAGCAATATTAAAATTTACAATTGCAGTACATTTTCGTTAAATTGCAAATATCACAAAAAATAGTAACATCTGGTGTATGACATACTAGTTGTAAATTGGAGCAAATTAAAGGGTTATTACAACCAACACATATACAGTTGTTCCATTTAAAAAACTCGAATAAAAGCCATTTGAAAAACATCAAACTTTACCAGCTAAACAATGCGTGCGTTCTGCCACTTTAGGCGCTAACCGCTTGAACTCAGCGGATGGCAGCTATTGGGCAGCAACAACATGAACGCGAAGGCCATTGGTTGCTGAGTTCAAGCGCTTAAGCGGCTTAAACTGGCAGAACGCACCCAATGTTTATTTTTACACGACGTCAGTACTATTATGATTTAACACCATTTTTATTACAATTGTGAATCATGCATTGTTTGCTATATAGTGTACAACCCTATCTGTGTTTACTCTTATGTGACATTACCTTTACAGAGAGTAGCAACATAGTCTACGAACAACTGGCGAAATATTCCAACGCCGTAGCAATGACGCAGGTTTCTCTCATCGTCGACGGTCTCGGCGACATTAAGAGCAACCTAACGCAGATGAGGAACATCACCTTCTACCTGAGGAATCACGCTTCGCAACTAAACGACGGTAACTTCTGGTTTGCGTTGGTAAAATTCGATCTAATTTGTTGCGTCTCGTTGCAGCTTTACGAAAAGTGAAGCGGGACCTCATCCATACGTTGAATACTTGCACACAGAACGACGAATGCTCCAGGCTGTCCAGTAACGTCAGCAAGCTGGACACGAACATTGACTTTAATAGCGTGAGTATTTTATAGTTTTTGTCTTTGTTTATAATAGCACTGTGTTGTTACACTGGTAGTTATACTGTTGTTATATATACTGTTGTATATAGTTATACAATTGCTAATGTCTTCTGTGCTACTAATTTAATTTTAACCAACAAAAAAGCGAACAATATGCAAACAAAAATACATAATATACAGGGTATGCCATGCTAGAAACAAAGTACATTAGCCTTAAGCATTCGAAATATACATATTTAGTTTACAATTGAATCGGTGAGTGAAAGGACAGAATAAGTCGAAATCAGGCGTTTGTGGCCAAATAAAAAAAGCTGTATAATTTGGCAACTGTGTATTTTACAGATTTGGTAAGCACAAAAAAGTTGTACTAAATTTCATTTGCAGTTGTTCTGTAAGTAAATTTTGGTTCAAAAGGCAATAATAAATAAGCAATTAGGTAAGACATCGGCTGCACTTGTTCTGTTCTTCCAGTCAACGACATGCTTATCGATAGTAAACTTTTATTTGTTGAAAAAAATTATGCTATTAACACAAGTGATAAATAAAAATGCATAAAGACGAAAAGAACAACTTTAATATTAGAAACAAAATTTAAACTACCAAAAAAAATAAAATAAAGAAAACAACATTATTAAACTTGTCATTAGTCTTCATCATGATTTGAAGGTTTCCCAAGAAGTAATATGGTAGTAAAATTCAAGATCTTCTCCTTCTAAATAGTGCATCACTTTTCTTAAGTAAGCCATTTTAAGTATTTAATAGATATTGGGTTTTTGTATGCTGATTTTGTTGCAAGTGTGGGATGATTTTTAGTTTCTTTTGATAATTTGAAAGTATGGGTGGTGTAGCCATTTATACAGTGAGCGCGTAAAGTATGGAAACATCACAAAATCTCAAGAACGGTTTGCTATTTTAAAAAATCCTCGAACACGTCGATTTATAATTATCAAAATACACCTTATGATATCAAATTAATTTTTTTACCTTCAATTGTATATTAACAGATGACGTCATCGACATTTTTTTAAATGACAAACCTATATTTTTTTAATGAATTTGACAGACATTTTAATTGTCAGTGGTAGCATAATATTTTTATGGCCTTACATAAGAAAATTTTCGAGAAAGAGACAATTGAAGGTTATGAAATAAAAGAGACAAAATCTCCGGAACGGCTCGACCGAATTTAACGAATTTTTGGAATTAAGTATTCTGCAACCATGTGAAGTCACTGGCGTTACTATCATTGATGCAACGTTTACAGTTTCTGAGATATAACCTCAAACTTTTTAATTTGAAATAGAACACCCTGTATATATATATATATATATATATATACGTTGTATATATATACGTTGTACGTATACGTATATATACGTTGTATATATATATATACAACGTATGGATATATATATATATATTGACATTTTCTGCTACAGTCTTCATTATTATATCAAAAACATCTAGAAATTAACAAAAACCTTTATTACTTAAGTCTAAAAATTAAAAAAGAAAAAATTGATAAAAAAACATTATTACATTTTCTACTGCAACTACTCTATACCTTTTCAAGCTCAATTTGAGACGAATCAATTTCAATTTTAGATTTAACAAATTCAATTTGAGACATTGAGATTTCAATTGGGATTTATCAATTTCAATTTGGTACAAAACAAAATTAAATTGAGACTAAACAAATTCAATTTGAGATATTTGGTTTCAAATTGGGATCTAACAATTTCAATTTATAATTAAACAAATTTCATTTGGGATTTAACAAATTCAATTTGGCTGTAAACAAAACCAACTTAAACTTTTAGAATTTAAAGTTTATAATAAAGGACTTTAATACGTCATAGAAGCTTTATATTTTTATAAATTACATACATATATGTAATTTTTTTTTGTTCCAACTTTGTAATTTTGTTAATTTTGCCATTAATGTTTTCTTGCTTACCTTTCCCATGCATTAGTTATAACAAATGCATGGGAAAGGTAAGCAAGAAAACATTAATGGCAAAATTAAGAAAATTACAAAGTTGGAACAAAAGTTAATTAAAATTGAATGTCTTCCTCATTTAATATGGCAGGTATAAACTTTTGGGCACTGGCAATAAAGCGCGTACTATTGGCCATGGTTATTTTGGCAATGTTAGTTAACTTTAAATTCTAAAAGTTTAAGTTGATTTTCTTTACCGCCAAATTGTATTTGTTAAATCCCAAATAAATTTTGTTTAATTATAAATTGATATTGTTAGATCCCAATTTGAAACAAAATATCTCAAATTGAATTTGTTTAGTCTCAATTTAATTTTGTTTTGTACCAAATTGAAATTGATCAATCCCCATTGAAAGCTCAATGTCTCAAATTGAATTTGTTAAATCTAAAATTGAAGTTGATTCGTCTCAAATTGAGCTTGAAAAGGTATAGTTGGTTTATGAGGATTCTCAACCATTGACAAGAACACATTATTTTAAATTTTATCAGTTTATTTTTGTGGTTGTTATTTTTGTTATCAATTTCTTCTGTTAATTTTTAGACCTAAGTAATAAAGGTTTTTGCTAATTTCTAGATATTTTTGATATAATACTGTAAACTGAATAGGCAATGGAAGACTGTAACAGAAAATGTCAAAATATACAGGGTGTTCTATTTCTAATTCAAAAGTTTGAGGTTATATCTCAGAAACTCTAAACGTTGCATCAACGATAATAACGCCAGTGACTTCACATGGTTGCAAAATACTTAATTCCAAAATTTCGTCAAATTTGGTCGAGCTGTTCCGGAGATTTTGTCACTCTTATTTCACAACCTTCAATTGTCTTTTTCTCGAAAATTTTCATATGTAAGATCATAAAAATATTATGTTATCATTAAGATAATTAAAAGATCTGTCAAATTCATTAAAAAAAATATAGGGTTGTCATTTAAAAAAAAGGTCTATGACGTCATCTGTTAAAAACAACAGCTCTCCATGCAATGAGCGGAAAAACAGAGTATGCCCTGGACTTATTCTGTTCTTCTAGTCATTGCGTGAAGTACGGTGCTTCTACAGCAATACTGGTAATATATATGATTATTTTCTTCATATTTTCGAAAAGATCGAGAAATTTTATACAAAATTCTGTTCTTCCACTCACCGATTTAATTGTGCGTTTATTAAATTATTTATTTTTATAAGAGTGTTATTGACACTGCGTTAAGTGTACAAAAACGTTTTTCTAGCGTTGGACACCCTGAATATTATCATAAAATCTATTTAGATAATTAATTTGTGTGTTTGTGTTTACATGCAGTACTTAGACAGGTATTTTCCTAAGGTGAGAATTGACTTTTGAATTTTCCGTTGATTGTTTCAATAATGATAATAATAATTGTTGCGGTTGCAGCTTCCGGACGTTACGACGGAACTTAAGGAGCTCGAGCAAGTGATGGCCGGAAATATTGCGGATAGTGTCGCCGAAGGCCAACGTAGACTCGAGGAGATTGAGGTTAAGATCAACGAGACAGTTTTTAGCAGCTTGAAGGCCGTACGAACTGCTGTCATAGAAGCAGGTAATTTATTACACAATTTTTATGTAATTTGTTCTTAAATTTACAGTATTCTTAAAACATTTTTGTTTGGGTTAATTGTTGTTTGACGAGAACAGTAGTAAGGTGACAACTAATCATCGGACTGGTTCGTCTACACCTTTTCCTGCTGTTATTCAGAAAGTAGCAACTGATATTCATCTATTCCGAGTTATTTTCAGAAAGTAGCAATTGATATTCATCTATTTTGATTTAGTGTCAGAAAGTAGCAGTTGATATTCATCTATTCCGAATTATTTTCAGAAAGTACCAATTGATATTCATCTATTCCGATTTAGTATCAGAAAGTAGCAGTTGTTATTCATCTATTTCGAATTACTTTCAGAAAGTAACAATTCATATTCAGAAAGTAGCAAATGTAATTCAGAATTCTCCAGAATTTTTTTAAGGAACTTCTCTATACACTGGGTCGCATACAGATCAAATGGATGTCACATGACAGAACGACAAACCGTATTTTTATATCTTGCACGCTAAACAGAGACACATAGTTAAAACATACAAAGTTATTTGACATCTTTTTTAAAAAATTTATACTTAAAATTGAGAACTTAATTGCACAGAAAAAGAAACATTATTTCAAAACGTTAAATTGTACATTATTCTATGTATATACATACATACATAGATTAATACATACATAGACCTAAAATCATGTCAGGAAATAACTGTTGCTAACAATATATTTATATAATTTCTTCAGAAATTGTCGAAATAAAATATTAATACAGTTATAATTATTTAAATTTACTGAATATCATTTGTCAATTTCTGAATTTCAAATGACATATTCTGAATATCAACTGCTACTTTCTGAAAATAAATCGGAATAGATGAATATTATGTGTTGATTTCTGAAAATAATTCGGAATAGATGAATATCATGTGTTGCTTTCTGAATATCAGTTGCTACTTTCTGAATAACAGCAGGAAAAGGTGTAGACATTTTCAATCTTTTCGCCTGCGAATGAACGAACGAACGCGACCACTCATCAAAATTTTTTTATAGGCACGCACATCACCACCAGCGTTTCGAACGTGACGTCGGTCCTGAACGAGATTTCGACGACGATCCACGACAACACCAGGACGCCGTTGAATCAGGCCGACCGTTACGTTCGCGACTACTTGCCCTACGGCTACTACGTCGCGATCGGTGTCAGCTGCGTTCTGCTGGCGATCGTGCTGTGCATCGCGTTGGGCCTGATTTGCGGCATTTGCGGGAAGAAGCCGGACCATTACAACGACGACTGCTGCAATAAGGGCGTAGGCAGTCGTTGTCTCATGAGGTAAATACGTCTATCTATTTGTTACACGCCATCATTCTGTCTCGTAAAATACTAACTCTTGAATGATTTTCGTCAGATTCAATCGTGGTTATTCAGCGTCTTGAAAAAAGCACCCAAAATACATCAAAATGAAGCTTGTAGAACACACATTAGTATACTTTGAAACAGATTAGTCCCTTCAACAATCTTAGTAGGGTAACAAAAGCGAACGACATCGTTATCTTTTATCATTATTAAAAAATGAGGGCGATTTAAGCACGCATTATTTAAATAGACATGTGCCTTAAAATAAATACTTTGAGCATTAAAATATTAAATATTGTGCATTAAATAAATGACATATGTTACATAAAAAATTACATATTGTGCCCTAGAATGGATAACTTGCGCATTAATATAATATATATTTAGCATTCAATAAATATGAATATGAATATGTTACATGAAAAATGTTATAATGAGCAATATTTTATTCATATTGTGCCCTAAAATGAAAAACTTGTGCATTCAAATAATAAATATTGAGCACTAGATCTACTGCGCATCAAAATTAACGCTGATCTGATTTTGACGATTCGTATGTTAATGAGATAGCGCGTACTTTCAATAATATACGATCTTATTAATTAATTTAAATGGCTCACACTACATATTATATTAAATAAAAACTCAATTGTTGTCGACTTATGACGTCATCGACACTTTTTCTAATGATAGATAGATAGATAGATAATTTATTTATTTCATATATGCAATGCACACCATCTCACAATAAAGCACAATACAAAAGGAAAAACGTCAAAAAAGTTGTACAACAATAATAAACTTAACTAAAATATTCTCCTAAACTATAAGGTTCTAAGGCCTCTAACAATTGCCTTATTTCGCGTTTGAACATTACAAAATCTTCTATTCGCTTTATGCGCTCTGGAAGTTGATTAAAAATTTTTACACACATATAGGACGGGTTCTTTTCTGTTTTAGAAAGTCTGTGAATCGGGTATTGGTAATTTAATGTTCTTGTATTGTGGTCGTTGTCGTTTAAAGGAGCAAATGAATTTTTATGTTTAAAAAGGAACAAAAGACACTCCATCAAATAAATCCCACACACTGTCAATATTTTTTGCTGCTTGAATTTTCCCCTGCATGTCTCCCTATATTTTAAGCCCAGCATTGTCCTTATGATCCTCTTTTGGGTTTTGAAAATTGCCTCTGATCTTGGGTTCACACCATAGAATATCACCCCATATCTTATCAGGGATTCAAAGTTAGATAGTACAAAGTTTTTATTGCATATATTTCAATATACTTGACCATGACCCTTATTGCATAGCACACCTTGTTAAGCTTTTTGTTTAAGAGTTCAATATTTAAAGTTAAATTTAGCATTTTTTACTACGTCTATGTCTCTCCCTCCCAAGTTGATGTTTGATATGGTATCTTTCCTACTGCAACAAACGTTCAAACAAACGTACATTTGTTTTCTCATTATTTATCCTTAATTTGTTAAATTGGAACCAATTTTCTGCTTTATTGAAAAGTTTTCCGCAATTTTCTATCAAGTCATTAGATTGATGGCTGGCTACTACTAAATTTGTGTCGTCTGCAAAGTTGGTGATGGCAGTGTTCTCTGTCATCGATAATGTTACTTAAGTCGTTTATGAAAATCAAAAAAAAGGAAGGTCCCAAAATGCTACCCTGTGGAATTCCCACACATGTTTTTGTAACAAACAATTTTGGCAACCGCATACTTTGTGTACTGATATTGATAGATCTGTTACTTGTTTGAAAGATATTTTTGAGAAGAAGACAGTTGAAAATTAGGGTAGTAATTTGTTTATGGAATGCGCATAGACGTTTTCAGTTGATTTATTTGCGCCGAATATGAATCTGAGCTTGAAAGTTGCATTACGTCAGATTTATTGTGCTTTTTTATATTTCTTCCGGAGGCGTCCGGACATCACTTAAAGAATCCATCTAAAATCCTTCTAAAATGCTGGTACAATTTAGATTATTAAATGCGCTTTAAATATTTTCAAATGCTGAGTTATTTAAACCATTGTAAATATATTTTTTACGCTGCCCATTATATTTTTATAGAGGTGACAAATTGTATTGCACATTTATTTACTTAAGTGTAAATATATAAATGCACATTTATTTATTCTGATGTCCATTTATATGAATTAATTGCACATTTATTTTTTTTAATGCATAAGTAATTTTTTGTATTGCTCAAATATTCTTCGTATTGGACAAATATTTTTGGTATTGGTCAAATATTTTATCAAATGCTTGCAATAAATACACGTTTTATTTTATTTATTGCGCATATAATTTGTACTATAAAAAAATCGCACAATGCATCTCATATAACAAACACGTCTCAAGTCGATAACTACTATTGACCAATTATTTGTCAACCCCCAGAATTTACTATTTCACTGTTTTAACGTTTTCTATGATTGCTTAACCGAGAGTTTGACGATGCGTAATAAAACAAACACTAAGAATGTATATATTACTAAAATAATTCATATTTAATAACAATAATTCATCAATAAACATCGGCAATTGTACTAAAAAAATAAATAAAGCAATAGTGGCTATCACTATTAATATCAATAGCGGTTCCAACGTCATCCTTTATGACGTTCTTAACAATTTTTTCAATTTGCGCTGCTCATTCCATTTTTGAATGCCTCATAACAAATCTCAATTGGTTTCTTTAAGATGTTTTCACGACGTTGAGGTTTTCTAAAGGTGCCGACGACACGAATGCGTATAAATTTCCAATTTCTTATAGCGGCGTGAGCATCATGTTCCTCTCTGCGATCTTCTTGGCCGCGGCGACGATAATCCTGTTCGCGTTCGGCGTGCTCGGACAGCGGTTAGTCTGCGACTCGATGAGGAACTATGAGGACAGCAAGGTCGTCGATCTCATCGACGAGAACGTGAATCTGCAAGAGGCGATCGGAATCGACCTGACCGTAAAGCACGTCCTGAGCGCGTGCCATCGGAACGAGAGCGCCTACAGGGTGTTCAAGTTGCAGGCCAAGTTCGATCTGGACAAGATCACCAACTATTTCGAGGAGTACGACATACAGAAGGCCCTCGACGATCTGCAGAGCAACATCGACGTGCCGGTCGCCGTCGAGATCCTCTCGGCCGACGCCAAACGTAAATTGGAGGAGCTGGCCAAGTCGAACGTCTCCAATATTAATTTCGATCGGTTCACTGCAGTGGTAGGTTTTATTTTTTATTTTTTGGATTGGTCGCGAGACATGTTTGTTTTAGTTGGATCATAACTTGACGAAAGTTGACTTAAATTACTTGGTCCAACAACTGGATTTGGTGATAGAGGCGGTGAAGAGGCATTCCGTTTCCGACGATATACTGGCCAACTTGCAGAACAGCAGGTTGCATCTGGAGACGTACCAGAATAGGCTCGTGGATCCGATGACCGCCAACGCTAGGACCCTAATCGTACGTGCAAATTATTCATTTAAGTAATACTCCTATAGAATAGAATAGAATACTTTATTTATATGTACAAAATGCAAGAGACACAACTAATATGTAATCCGTATAGCAATAACGACAGAACAAAACTAGAATTTTAGGTTTAGTGGAGGTGTCTCATATGCTGCAGGAATTCTTGAACGGAATAGAAACTATTTCGCACTAATAAGTCCCTCAAGTCTTTTTTAAATATTGTTTTTGTTTTGTGGAACCAATTTGGCGGAAGTGCATTTAACAGCTGTAGATGTCAATGCTGGGCTGTCGTGGTGGAGGTGCGGTGAAATGGCACCGTAGCAGACCTCAGCTTAATTTTGGTATCTTTGATTCTTTGATGGTGGTGGGGAAGCTCTACTCTTGCTACCATTACTTGTTGGAAGATGTATGTGCCTACTCGTGTGTTGATTTTGTATTTGGCGAACAGTGGCTTGCAGTGGGTATACTGGTTAACTTTTTCAAGAGCCCTTATTGCTCTTTTCTGAAGTATACTTATTTTTCCAGCATGATGTGATTCTCCCCATAATCTCAAACCATAGGCCAGCCTACTATGGAACATTGCGTGGTATGTGAGCAATGCAGCATCGAGGCCGACTATTTGCCTGATACGTCGTATAGTGTAGATGGCAGTAGCTAGTTTGGCTGACAGATCTTCTATGTGGTTTGACCATGTTAGTCGCGGATCAAGAGTGATCCCCAGAAGCTTTGCTGATTTTTTTTTTGATGATGGTATTTCTTTTAGTTGTGAAATGCAGTGTGCTCGTCTTTGCCGTGTTTAGCTTCAGGCCATTTTGAGAAAACCATGATTCCGCTGTGCTCATTGTGCCCGCTGACTTCTGGCTTAAGGTTTGAAGATCTTGATCTCTGGATAGTAGTGTGGTGTCATCTGCAAATAGTACCATCTGCCCTCCCACACATTTGGGAAGGTCATTTATATAGAGACAGAAGGTCAAGGGTCCCAACAAACTTCCCTGAGCAACTCCGTTTGTGGTTTGCAGGAACTGTCCCAGCCCTTCCGCAGCGAAAACAGCCTGGCTTCTGTTCGGGAAGTAGGACCGCATAAGGTCGAGTGGTTTTCCCCGGATCCCGTACTGCTCCAATTTCTCAAGAAGTATATCATGTTGCAGGCAGTCAAATGCCTTGGAGAGGTCACACATGACAGCCTGAACATCCTCCCCCTCCTCGGCGGCACTCCCTACATAGTCCAGCAGCGACCTGACAGCGTCTATCGTGCTACATCCTCTTCGAAAACCAAACTGCTGAGCACTGAGGACCCCTTGCCGATCCAGGAAGGATACAAGTCTAGTCAACACCGCTGCCTCAAATACCTTGGAAATTACTGGCAACACCGATATCGGTCTGTAATTTGAGCAGTCAGCTGGGTCTCCTTTTTTGTAGATCGGCGTTACTCTTGCAGCCTTCATCAAGTCTGGCACAGTACCCTCTCCAAAGCAAGTGTTTATTATATCTGCAAGGGGTTCAGCGATGAAGCGGGAACCACATTGCAGGATCCTGGTGGTTAGATGGTTGACATCAACACTGTCATTTGTTTTTAGGTTCAAGATAATTTGATGCACTTCTTGTGGAGTAACAGGAGTTAGGAATAAAGTTGTTGCATGTCTGTGTATTGTATTTTTCTCTTGATGCTTCTGTGCTGTTGGATTGCCAATATTGACAAAGAAGCTGTTTAGGTGTCTCTAGGTGGTAGTTGAGTAGTTTGCACTTTGTGTTCCTTTGTTTTCGTCTTTATGATATTCCGTATCTCCGCCTGATAGTTGTTTGACGTAATTAATCGATTTTGGTAGCGGGTTTTCTTCTCTTCTTCTGCAGTTTTCAGATAGAATTCTTTGTAGCTTTTTAGGGTCTTTTTTAGATCCTCTCCTCCTAGATGGTTGTAAGTCTCTTGTATTTTTAATCTGTAGTACATTATATGGCAGCTTAGGCTTTTTTTTCTTATTTTGTCCTCTGTTTCTTCTCCGTGGCAGAGCTTCATTTACGGTTTCAGGTTTAAGGTTTCAAACCCTGTATGGGAGAGAAATCTTTTTCCATTTGTTTCTGTACTTCGATCTTCTGAGCCTGTGGTTTTTAGGATTATACCGTAGTGGTCCGATATTCCATGTCTGAGAATGTCAGATGATTGGGACCTGATGTTAGTAAATATGTTGTCTATGGTGGTCCTAGAAGTTACTCTGGCGTTACTCTGGTTGGTGTTGAAATAGTGTAGTGTAGACCAAAACTCTTCATTGTGTTAAGAAGATCCATTGCATCGACGCTATGGCCTGACAAGTCCACATTGAAGTCGCCCGTAACTATAATTCTTGTTTGGGGGTTATAGCTTGTCAGCAATTTAGTAAGCATTTCAGATACAATACCGAGGAGTGTAGATGCGGCTGAGTTTGGAGATCTGTACATAACTATAATTATTGTTTCTTGTCTCTGTAAATATATGCCACAGGTTTCACACTCTTTTCTATTGAGTATTTCAAAATGTCATCGAGTTCGCCGTATTGTATATTTTTTTTCAAATATATGCACACTCCTCCATGCTGGAGTTTAACACGGGAGAATGGTACTAATAGGGCCGACTAATTTTATAATTTTTAATTGTCTTTTTCCCGAACATTTAACAAGAACCCTTTCCAAATTTAGGCGCCCCTTTTATGCAAAGTGACCATATGTCACTCCGCATGAGAGAATCACCCAAACTGCTAAACTAAGTATTCTGTTAGCTCAGAAGAAGCGAGCAACATGGTTCGCGAAACGTCAGCATTTAGAAATCTTGAAATCTTTAAATTAATCTCTGTACAGAATGTTAATAAATTTCTTTTTTATTCCACATGGCATAACCCAGAAGCAGTTTATTTTCTATATGATTCTGGCCGTGAAAGACTACATAATCACACAGCATAGTATCGCAAAAAAGTCAAAAATGTTAACAATATTAAATAGATAATGTTGCGTTTTGCATCATTGGTACTGCATTTTCTTCTTGCTCTTCATGAACACCTCAAATTCGCCAACATCGTAGAAGCTTTCAATATGTAATTAATTAATATTTATATCCTTAATTATGTGCTCTTCAAATAATTATTTATTATTTAAAACATTATTATTAGGATATTGCCAATAACATGGAGCACAACCTGAAGTTTGGCAAGAACTCCTTCGAGGAGGCGATCAACGACCTCATCGATGAGGTAGAAAAAGCCGAGGTGTTCCTCGTAAAGAACGGAAAGCAGTTGCTAAAAGATGTAAGTACCTAATAATCAATATTGAAAGTAATATAATATGTAGACAATAAAAAAAGAATATACAGGTGTTCCTAAATATCATGTAAATACGAAAAGGGGTAATTCTTTGGCTTATCCCTACTATATACTAAAAGTCTAACACAGTCCGCGCAAGAAGTTTACGAAAATTTGCGAATCGGGGGAAAGGTCTGCTCCTCGGAGAAGCGAAAATCGGCGCCGCAGGCGCCGATTTTCCGCCTAAAATTTGATTCTACAGCGCTTAGGCCTTCGATTTCGTCCACTTTCGGCCCAGTTTTCGTTATTTTTTACCTCGATTCGGGTAAATTTATGGATTATGCTTTAGGAGTGTACAGGTCAGCGCGTCGCCATGGCAACCGATCGTGGTTGCTAGGCAACGGCCGCGCGCTTCGCGACGCGGTCACCAGACGGCGGCACATCATCATGTCGCTGTTGGCATTACGCTACGAAGCAATAGATGGCGCCCCGTAACCGCTTCGAACGTACGAGATAATCACGTCGCGCGTGTAGCAGCATCCGGGCTTTTTGTTTCCCTCTTAACGCTTCGGCGATCTACCTAGGTCGACCAGCAGGCCTATTAGGCCTGCACATTCTCCTAGTTTAATGACTAAAAATTCATATAAACAATCGGTCCGCAAACGCTTCGTTGCCGATCTACAGGGTGCTGAAATTTCAAGAATTTTTTAGTTTTTTCTTTATAGCTCTTGTATCCTAGTTTTAATTTTTAACAGTTGGTGGCGAATAAAATGTCAAAATAAATACAAACAAAAAGTTATCTAAATCAAGCCAAGGCATACGAGACCAATTATTTAAAAAAATTTAATTTCATCTAGCGAAACACAGAAAAGCCTTTATTTTTTTTCTCGATAACGGTGGTAAATACGAAAAAATTACAAAATATTAAAATGCTTTAGAACAAAACAAAAAATGCATTTTGTATTTTAGAATCCACCAGCGGCGCACCGAAAGAAAGTTTATGGGGGGAAAAGGGCGCATGACCCCTGAAAAAATATCTCCCTGTAGATTCTTAAAACCATTTGGTATGCCCAAAGATGTAAGTCCTACAGCGTAACCCATATTCCAAATTAGAGCTAAATATCTCAAAAACTACAAGAACTATAAAGAAAAAACTAAAAAAATCTTGAATTTCAACACCCTGTAGTAGTAACACCCTTTTCGTATTTACATGATATTTAGGAACATCCTGTTTAATTAATAACAAAAATATATGTTTTAATATATTCCTCTTAGATTGCGGTAAACTTTACGTTGGCGATCAAGGGTCAGGTGGACGACTACGTGGAACGTGTGGTGCACAACGTCGAGTTTAAAGTGGGGCAGTGTGGTCCGCTGAGCAGAGTGATCAACGCGACGCTAACTTCGACCTGCGACCAAATCCTGCTGCCGATGGTCAGTACTTTGATCGTTTCTTTCTTTCTTTTTTTCACCAGTGATCTCTTGAACTAAACGATCTTTTGTCTATACTTTTAGAACGGTTTGTGGTTCGTCATATTCTGGTCGTTGCTGCTGTTCATCGTAATTATCATCCTCTCCGTGAAGTTGGCCTCGCTCTATCAGAAGTTTGACCAGTACACATTCCCCGGCGAATCGTAAGTATTTTTTCGAGTTGGTTTGTACTGTCGTTTGTTCTGTCCGGTATGAATGACTGAATTGTTTGTTATGCTTCTTGCATATTACTCCGTTTATTTTCATTTTTGGTCGTTATTACGCATGCCGTTATCAATTATTGATAGTCAAATTGAATTCAGTAATGGGTTTAGTTTATCGAATTTCTCTTTGTTAAATTTTTTTTTCGAGTGTCGTTTCTCATTTCTTAAGAACCTTATGAACTCAGTTCCATACGTAATAAAATAAATGTACTTATTTTCTTTTGTGTATTATTACAGCGAATATTTGTATGACGCATATGCCGACCGCGAAATAATCCCGTTGGCGAGGTAAGTCTGCTTATCGCATTGTGGTATGAGCGAGTTTCTATGTCTGTGTTCTCTAATCACCGCCATTTCTAACCTCAACTCGACAGTGCCTTCTTTCTATAACCTAGATTATTACCGTTTATTTCTTCTTCTCTCTTTCGCTCTCAAGTATTGATCAAGCGTGTGTTTTGTGGTATTTATTATTGCAGAAAGGAACTAATCCCAAGTGAATTCATTACGTACAGTAAACATAAATAAAACATTGAATTCTGGTTTCAAGCTAGAGTAATATAATTCAACCAGGACAACTTTCGAAAAAATAAAATAATACTCTTGATTTATTGCAAGTTCTTAAACTAAAACATCAACTTTTATCAACATTATTCATTCTTCACTTGTAAGAATCACTTGTAAGATTCTAAGGCTCGTATTAATAGTGCAACTGAAATCAATACTTAAAACTCTACTTGCGTGAGGATTACTTAAGTATCGATTCGCAACTTGAGACACGCATGTATTAATAGTCATGGGAGATCAACGCTTTGGCTAAACAGTACTTGGGCAATCAGTGAAATCTCATATCAGACGGCACGAGATTTGAGCAGAGTGAAGTGTGCGTCAGATGGTGTATATTCGAACGTATTCAAAATTTCCGCCTATCGAAAATAACCAATTGGTTATTGTTGACGTCTTTTCGTGTGTGTTTTTGCCACTTTTTGTCATGGAGAACAACAACGAATCACGAAAACGCAATTTCACCCTGTTTGAGAGGGGGTTTTGAGTAACTGCATAACAAATCATTGAAATAATTGTATAAAAAATAAGATTTTGATAACGTTGTGAGTATATATGTGTAAGTTTGTAACAAATGGAAAATGCTTTCATTATGAATTTCTCAGAAAGTTATATTCTTTGAAAACGTTAGTGCAATCTCTAAAATTGGTACTCAAACCATCAAATTTTACAATTTATGCATCTTATACGGGGTAGTTCAGAAATTGAATTTGTGTTATAGAGCAGGACGAATTAAATTTGGAGAATAGAAAATCCATTTGTCTATCTTCATAAATAAAAAAAAGAATTGAGTGATAGTATAAATTAACAAAACACAGAAAAGGTATATTTTTCATCATATATGACTTCAAATTTTATTATAACTACTAATCTAAAAAATAATTACCAAATACAATTTTTTGGTAATATTGAAATTAAATCATTAACATAAAATAAATTAACACAAATTCATAGTTTCTAAAGTATCTCGTATATGGTGCATAAATTATAAAATGTGATGGTTGCGGTATTAGTTTCAGATGACCCACCAACTTTTATTAAGTGCAACATTTTCAGAGAAATCTATTATAAAAGTTAGATTTCTTGCAAATTTAATTTAATATTGTTAATTTAATATTGTTAATTTAATATTGGTCGTTATCATATGCTCCAAAGTCTTCAATATCGTTCCAATCTTCTAAATTATCCGTGATCAATAGTAGGTACCTTTACACTTCGTAAAAGTTCTTTGGCGTCTTTGACTACAGTGACATGACACTGACATGAACAACAAATGTATGAATTTGGTGACAGAAATCCGGCTAATACAGACTCAAGACACCTATGGACCATCATCAGCCAAGTATCGCATATTCTTTACTTGACTGCGTGTTGCTCAGTGATTTTCGGACTATTAATATGGATGATGAACTTAAGTAAAGATTGAAGTAGGTTGATAGGCCACTACACCTTTTCCTGCTGTTATTCAGAAAGTAGCAACTGATATTCAGAAAGCAACACATGATAATCATCTATTCAGAATTATTTTCAGAAATCAACACATGATATTCATCTATTCCGATTTATTTTCAGAAAGTAGCAGTTGATATTCAGAATGTCATTTGAAATTCAGAAATTGACAGATGATATTCAGTAAATTTAAATAATTCTAATTGTATTAATATTTTATTTCGACAATTTCTGAGGAAATTATAAATATATTGTTAGCAACAGTTATTTCCTGACATGATTTTAGGTCTATGTATGTATTAATCTATGTACGTTTGTATGTACATAGAATAATGTACAATTTGACGTTTTGAAATAATGTTTTTTTTTCTGTGCTTATTTAAGTTCTCAATTTTAAGTATAAATTTTTAAAAATTAAATATCAAATAACTTTGTATATTTTAACTATGTGTCTCTGTTTAGCGTGCATGATATAAAAATACGCTTTGTCATTCTATCATGTGACATCCATTTGATCTGTATGTGACCCACTGTATAGAGAAGTTCCTTAAAAGAATTCTGGAGAATTCTGAATTACATTTGCTACTTTCTGGATATCAATTGTTACTTTCTGAAAATAATTCGAAATAGATGAATAACAACTGCTACTTTCTGATACGAAATCGGAATAGATGAATATCAATTGGTACTTTCTGAAAATAATTCGGAATAGATGAATATCAACTGCTACTTTCTGATACGAAATCGGAATAGATGAATATCAATTGCTACTTTCTGAAAATAATTTGGAATGGATGAATATCAGTTGCTACTTTCTGAATAACAGCAGGAAAAGGTGTATTAATACGCGCCAAATTGTTCTTTAGGCAAGTAACCACATGCGAGACCACGTACCGGCCAAGTATTACTCAAGTACAACCTAATTGCCGATTATTGAATCGTGCAGTCCTTGATCAGAACTTAAAACTAGATTTGTGCGAGTTTTTCACCCAAGTAGCGTCTATTAATACGGGCTTAAATGTTGTTATAAAAATAGTCACTATATCCTTGTAAAAAATGACAAGCAAGCGGAATTTTTGAATAGTTTTATTTTGATTTTTGAGCTTGTATAACTGGGTTTAACAGCTGCTATCGCAAAAAGTAATTCAACCAAACTGGACTAATATTCCATTTTTTTAAAGACACTTAACAATGACAAAGGAAAAAAAATTGTTAGGTAGTTTGTTTAATTAAATTCACGCAAATATCGTAATGGCTGTCTCCTTTTAATTTATGTTATGCCTTTAACATTTTATTTGGAATAAATGCAAACACGAATTGCTTTTTTGATTGTTGTCTACTAACTAGCATGGTTGTATAATAGAGTAGAGTTGTATATTTCTTCTTTGGAAAGTTATGCATAGTTTTTGCAGTCGCACCTGCATGCAAAGTAAGCTTTAAATGTCAACAAAACTGTCGAATGGAAATAATTTTTTTCGGGTTTCTAACACACTAATAACAAATTAGTTAATGGTCGCAAATTTCGAGTAACGTATTAGATAATAATAGAGTTTTTTTTCGAATAGTGGCAAGCCTAGCAAAAAGAAGAAGAAGACGACCAAGAAGTTCGAGGGCAGGGGCGGCGCGAACTACCCCCCGGAGGCCGGGGATCATCCCGGCGCTAGACGAGAGTACGCCAGCAGCTCTACGCAAGACGCAAGGTACGCCGATATGGCGCCAAGGTAATTTGACTACCGTTACCGTTTTTGTTTTGACCACTTGTTTTTTATTTAATTTTTTTTTCATTTTTAATTCATTTACCAATACTAAGTACATTCAAATTAGCAGAAAGACGGGAAATAATTAAAATACAGTTGCCTTTTTTAAGATTCTACACGGAAACTGTTGAGTTTTGAATATTCTATTCAAATTTGCAAACGCCGTAGAATATTGAAGCTCAACACTTTCCGCGATGGATCCAAAAAGTATAAAGTTTTTACTATACATATACAGTTATTCTCAAATTACGAGCGCCCTAACTTAGGGATATATTCCACTTTTTCTTTAAGTTTATTCGTTTTTGTCAGGGATGTTAAATTACGGGATTAATTTTTCTCGTCGATATTAAAATTATTAATTTCAAATATTACCACGTAAATAAAATTGAAAATGGTAAATTACATTGGCTTAAATAACCGGGTAATTAAAAATTCAAAATGGTTAATTAAATCGGTGTTAATACCGATCACTGTAGGTTATAAATGCTATTTATATTGATAAAAATGTTTGGTAAATAAAAGTCATTCTTTTGTAGATAACTAGCAACAATCTGACTAAGGATGTTAAATTTCCGTAATTAATTTTTTCAGTAAATTACAGCCAAAATTAAAATTATTACTTTCAAATTTAAATTACCACGTATTTAAAAATTGCAATTGGCAAATTATATTTTCTTAAATTGCCGGGTAATTCAAAATGATAATTTACCGATGACAGTAAGTTATGTAAAAAAAAATTGCGTATGGCCTTATAAGTCATTATATTGTAGATAACCACCAATCACTGATGCTTTTCCTGATTTAATAGTAGTAATTCATTATTAAAATGAAAGCAGGGACAGTCTAACAGCATAATAGGGTATTTGACTGTATTAAAAATATGGCTTGTATTATAGTCATCCTAATAGATTACAGTTTAAGAAAACTATTTGTAATTACTTTTCAGAAAAAAATATGCTTTATTATTAAAAACCAAAATTAAAATTGAATTTTATTCACGTCCTGTCACGTGATTGAAAACGCACTGTAATTGGCTCAGTCTCCAGTGACGTCATTCGTTAGTACGCTTAGAGCGCGTTCGGTTAGTCAGGGTAGGGTATGGGGAGAGCAATGCTGAGATAACCTGGGTCGGCTGTCTCTCTCTTATATGCAGATAAACGCCGTATGACGTTAGTCCGCCTATTATGCAGTGCGTCACTCTCACCGTACAATACCGGGTTATCCGAATGCGCTCTTATGCTTCTCCCGTTTGAATTTGATAGCAGTAAACTGCCATGTAAGCATAACTTTGTAGGTTAGGATAGCCCTAACCTTAAGCTGTCAGATCAGATAATACCTGGTTCGAAAATACGATAGATAACTTATTCTAGTCAGTTTTACTTATGTCGAAGTAATCTTCACAACAAAAAACACTTGTATTGGCCGCTATTTATTTCATTTGGATTTCTACGAGCCAACCACTTTCTTCGCAGTGTCAAATCTTGCGGAACAGCTACAAATAGTTTATCTGGAGTTTTTCTTGGCGTATTTCTGCATTGTGGATTTATACACCATTTATAACTCATTTCTATGTAGAAATTGTGAAAACAACACATCATACAACACAATTACCAAACGGCGACGATGCCGATGCTGACAGACCATATCGGCCGATTTGACATCTACTATCGGGTGACGTCACACAACAGAAAGTATCGTTTTGGCGAGACTTTTTGTGATTCAATTTTTAACGATGATTTTTCTGAAATATTGAGGAAATAATTACGAAAAATAATGCATTTACAATGTAGAGTGAAGGAATAAACACACTAAGATGGTTTTCGAATAATAGTCAAATACCCTATTAAAAATCCGGAAATTACCATTAATTACGGTAATTTATTCAGTTATTTACCCAATAAATTACACTCTTACATCCCTAAGTACTTCCCAGGCAAAGCAAACAACATTGCACTTGTCGACTGCTTAGGAGTGGTGGGGTACATTCACGGAAGTACTGATGGAAGGTTTTTGAAATTAATTTATAAAATTCGGTATATTACCAACTATAATTAAATTTTTCGGTAAATTACCAACGGTAATTTAAATTGACGATATGCGTAAATTACACTTTTACATCCCAGGTTTTTGTGGAATATTTAATACAAAACTATAGATAGTATTCAATTAGCTTTGAAGAAGCGAGCAACATGGTTCGCGAAACGTCAGCATTAACAAATCTTGACACACGGCATAACCCGGAAGCAGTTTATTTTCTAAAACTATAGTTATTCTCAGAATTTTCCGACGCGGAAAGTGTTTTCTCTGACGTTCACAAATTTTATTAGAACCTGGCAACTTTCAAAGACACCACCTGATGTGCGTGTTCGCATTTTTTTGTATGTGACCGCAAAACGGTCCCGATTTTGTAATTTTAGGTCCCGTATAAAAATAACGTTTGTAAAATGCTCCGCAAGAAAGGTATTTACCACTTTTTCTCGTATACAGCGGTTCTCTAACTACGAGCGCCTGACCTAGGAGTAACTTTGCTCTAATTTTAGACCAATATCTGTGAAATAAGTTGGAGTTCTTAAAAAGAGTCGGTCATATGTTTTTGTTGAATATTCAATACAAAACTATAATCATTTACAGAATTAAGAGCAACTATAGAATTATTAACGAAAGTAAATGTTGATGATGTCATTTCATGCATTTAGTAACGCTGAAATAATAAAAATATTATATTATTGGTGGTTTTTAAACTGTAAACCTTATAGTGGGCCACTTGCAGTTTAAGAACTGCTGTGTTTAAGAAAAAGTGGAAAATACCTTTATTGTGCTCAAAATTATGAGCGTTTTGCGGAAAAACTGCGAAAAACTGTAGACGTGCACGTTAGTGGATGCCATTTTTATGATGCCAGGCTCTAGTATAATTAGAACCGGGCATAGAATTGAAACTCAATACTTTTTGCATCGGTTTTGGTTGCGTAAGGGCAACCACCGGTATTGCATTTATTTCCCGTCATAGCCCATTTTTCGTCTAATTTGAATCTACTACAAGAGTGCTTTTCAATGCTGGTTATACATAATTATTGTTGCAGATTTTTGCAAAAGAACACCCAAGCTACATACTTTTAGTTTGTTAGCTTTATGTGTGCACGTTTGTCGCTTTTTTTCTATTATCGTTTCTATTAAAATAACCTATCGTTTTCCTAACTTGTAAAATTTATCCTTTGATTAATTGTTTCTACTATTTTTATGTTGTAGCTCGTGTTTTTATGTTCCTTTAAATAGTCACCCGGGATTCGGAATTGTAAAAAGTCTTTTCAAAATTTAATCTGAATATTTGTAATATCTGTTAAAATATTCATCAACAACATATCGTCAAGTTTGCCCGTAAAGTAAAGTTCGAGATTGCCGTCACGCGCAGGCTATTGTTTATACGTAGCGTAGGTTGACTCTTGTTTTGTTGGTTCTCGTTTCTGTTTTGTTTTTTTTTTTTCCGTTTTCACGCTAGAGACGGCCACATTCGCGATAGTCGTTGTGTGTATCGTTGCTTGCATTCTCGTTGTGTTGTAGACAACACTGGGAAGAGTTCCCGAACGGAGGCCCGCCGCAATACCAGAGGGCGCCTACGGAATACGAGAGGCCCCCTCCCTACAATTACTATCCGGGCGCGTCAGGGTAAGTTCTTTCTGGTTTGTTTTTGTTTTTCTTTCCCTACGAAAACTAAACTACCAACGCGAACTACGACTTTATGTTAGTAAAGGTAGCTCTGTTTATAAAACTGGTCCACAACTTTTTTTTCTTGGCTGAGTTTTATTTATACCAAGTACCATACGTTTTCAAGTTCAAATTGGCACTAATCAATATCAATTCATTGGCGAAAAAAATTTTAAACTGACATACTCAAATTGGAGACAAAAAAGTGCCTTTATAATGTCAAAACGCTTTTTTGATTGGATCACAAATAAATAGGTTATGACCATAATAAAAGATGACATTTTTTGGTTTTTTCAAAATAGCTTGGGAACCGTTTGGAATCCAACTGTTTTCTAAACAGATTATGAAAGAGCACATACATATGCACTACTTTGTCCATTTAACCGTCTTTCTATCTCTAATAATAACCAAAGTACCCATACAATCCAACGTCCCGTGAGACACACTGTATACCAAGAACCAGCAGTTATGGTTATAGATAATGCACCTTGTCATTCCTCTATTGAAGAAGTTTTTGCAGAATAGGAATTTTTTCACCATAGATTAATAAGACTCAGTCCATGCAGTCCCACGTTAAATCCGATTGAGCAAGCATGGTCTGTATTAAAGGCTAGTGGAAAATCAGATTTGGCAGATAACCTAAGAGATGTTTGAGCATGAGAAGATCGGCATAATATCTCCCAAACTGAATACAGAATGCGCCGGTTAGAAAATATTGTTCAGAATAATATGAACACAATCAATGTGGTCAAGTGTGCAAGATTCATAGCTCATATTCAAAGATATATTCCAGCAGCATTAAATATGGAGAATATTATTTTTCATTTAATTAATTTAGCAAATGTTGTTTATTTAATACTTATTAATGCCAATTTGATTTTGATTAGTGCCAATTTGAACTTGAAAAGGTATGGTGAAGGCTTTACTCATCCTACTTTATACTGCTTCAAATTTTGCACCTTGTATTACACCTTGTATCTGCGCAAACTAGATGCCAATAACTGGGCATTTTTATGCAAAAATGAAGTGGTATAATGTAGGATAAGTTAATCGTTAATCGCTAGCTCTTATAATAGTTAATTTCACGTGTATGGCCGTATAGTTATGACATTTGAACTTATTTTGATTGTTTTTCGACAGGGAACAATAAGAAGATAATAGACTGACCACTAAGGACCGATTGCAACCAAATAGACTGAACAAACAGCATTTGTCTTTGTCATAATAAGCAAGTCGCATCACAGGGGATTGGTTTGTTTTCAAGCATTTAAAGCAAGAACCAGCAGAACAAAAAAAAGAAAAATAATCGGTAATAGTACAAAATTTGCTCAATAGGATCGTAGTTTCCGCTGAATCGATATTTCCACGAGCGTTAAATCTTTTTACCGCGTTAAACTGTCTGACCGATGCCCAAAAATTGTATCTCTGATTTATTTGTGATAAGCGCGTGCTAAATTCATCACGTTTTCATCACGTCGAGTGATAGTGACGGAATGCAAATATAAAAAGAAACCTATAGATGTATAAATTATATTTTCGTGGTAACTTGAGGACTTTTTTTTACATGGAACCGTGTGTTTGAACCGACGTTTATTGCAACATGGTAGGTAAATGTAAGATTCGTAATCGTATGCATACACACATACATACATATGGTTAATATATATTGTATAGTATATAATGGTGTATCATTTTTAAATTATGCACACGTGTGTTTGTTTTGTTTTAACGTCTTGACATTTGGTATCCTTTGCGTTTCGATCTCTTTATTCTTATGAACAATGTTTTTCATTTTTTCATTTACTGTGATCAAGAGACGTTGGGATATCTGTACATATATAATTATATATATATATATATATACATATATATTGTAGGGTAAATTGATTGCTTTCTTTGAGATTTTTTTCTGGGAAATTGGATGTTTTCCATTCCCAACTTTTAATCGACGCGTTTCCTTTTTTTCTCGTCTTGTCTTTACGATAGGGAGAAAATTCTTTCGTTTAGAATAAATTAATTAATTAATTATTGCCACCAGACTAGAGGCACGTATTCTTAAGCTCAATATATTAGTAACGTTTTATGAAGATACGGCTAATGATTCCGCCATATTGTATTCTAATGTTTTTTTATTCACTCTGAACAAATGTTTTTCTTCCGATTTAATGTTATTGTATTCCAATGTTTATAAAATAAATAATCGTTGTAAACTGACATTGTTGTTTTACATTCCTTCCTTTCTTAGTCCAAGATTCCAAAAAAGTATCGTAGGGGTAATCTGGTTATGTAATGTTTTGCCTGAAAGCGAGAAGAGTCAATGTGTATCTTCCTGGATCTTGTTTTGAGTGTCTGTGCCACTGCAACCTATATGGGTTTGTGTCTATACATACATAAAATAGAATATAATATATAATATAATATGTATATATAAAATTGTTTTTTCCCCATAGCATCGCAAATAATAGAGTAGGAGTCTTTCCGAGAGACGCTATGAACAGAGTTTCAGCAGCACTGCAAGGTACAGCCTCTCTTACATAAAACAGGAAGCACTTGAGTCTCGATAAACACGACAGTAGCGTTCGAGCCAAAAAAAGCACGGACAGACAGGCGTAACCTAAGAAATGCAATGCGTTAATAGGAGATTAATCAAGGAATGTTGTTGGATCATGGGATCAACATGACAATTTACGAGGAGTGCCTCATTTTTTCCACCGATAGGAAAGAGCTTTTAGAGAACGTACAAACCCACACGAAATGGTACATGATGGACAGGTATGTTACAACTTTTTTCCTTAATATGTATTTGAAAAATGTATAATCCTGCACACAAACAGGCTGTCTGGTTTTCTTAATATCTAATTTTTCTACATTCTTTCCTTTATTTTATTTTCGAAATGTGGGATTTATTTTATACTTTTTTAATAATTAACCCTATAACCGGCAGATTTTGAATCATGTGACTAGCATGTTTTAGAATATTGTATCAAGTTACGGGAAATAACAAGTAAAATTGCTTAACAAGACACAAGCACAGTCAGACAAGACAGACAATAGTTTCTGTCCGTATGTTAATAAAACGGAAATATGAAGATGTAGTATTGATTCGTTATTAGACATTATGCATTTATTTAAAAGCCTCACTTATTGTAAGGCAGAGGTTGTAATAATTAATTTTAAACTATAGTTTTTCTTTTTTTTGCAGGTTTATCAAGAAGATAATCTGATATCAAGGATTATTTTGAGCGCGTGACCTGCTGCTGTGTTTCGCTGTCTTATTAACAAATATTAACGATTACTTATTCCCTTTTATTGTGTAGCGCATGTACAGTATTTAGTTTGTGAACTCAACAATTTATATACGGTGTGTTTCTGAAAATAATCGCAAAGGAGTATATGAACAAGGACGTAAGTAGTGATGTTAAGTTACCGGGTCATTTAACATCATAAGACGTAAGTGTTTCTACCAGAGACAATTGTATGCAAAATGATTTTCTTGGCAGATATGCTCCTTCAAGGTTTTCCGTTATTTCAGGAACATCCTGTATAGGTCTCAAGAGAAGTGATGGTGACTATCTAATTTTAACAGTTATTTTGCAAGATCAGTTCTTTAACGCTGAGAACTGGGCAACAATGTTTATTATTAAGCCGTGAGTCACTATCAGTAACGCCATTTCTGTTTCTGTATTCCTTAGTTATACTGTTTAGTTATGTAATAAAGTGTTTCAGTATACAACAATTTTTTTTATTTATCCCATTCTGTTTTAATTACAATGATAAAAGTTGGAGTACAAAGCAAGGTCTTTTTAAATTTTTGAGGTGTCAATTTTGTTGGGAAAAATGCTCATACTTACCTTTTATACTTCATTATTCCAAAGATTTATTTCTTACTCACCTCTAATATTGATTTCTTTTTGGAGAAATGTTTGAGTCACTGCGTAGACAAAGGGAAATAAAATTCGACAGCAATAAAAACACCAAAAATAATCAAATAAAATGTGTGCTTTATTAATATCTTCATGTTTTTATGGTGATTTTCGGGTTTATAAATATTTATTTACAGTTACCTGCGTAAGACATAATTTTTGTTTCTTCATAATAGGTCACGACAACTGGAACCAAAGTCACCAATACACACTACATGCTTGAAGACCAAAAAACTGGATCTCTTTTTAGCGCTCCCCGACACAGGGACTTTCCCCGGGAGACGCTCGGCATGCGGCCAGGATCGCTTCCTCAATCCTCGCTCAATCACTTCGCTTCAAACCGGAGACTTTTTCTCGATACTTTTCCGTGCAGAAAACTGCACGTTCAAATTTTCCATCGAAGATGCGAACAAGAGGCGACCAACCTCCCTAGCTTGCCTCTTTATTTATTATTTATTTATTATTTATTTATTATTTATTTATTATTTATTTATTATTTATTTATTATTTATTTATTATTTATTTATTATTTATTTATTATTTATTTATTATTTATTTATTATTTATTTATTATTTATTTATTATTTATTTATTATTTATTTATTATTTATTTATTATTTATTATTTATTATTTATTATTTATTATTTATTATTTATTATTTATTATTTATTATTTATTATTTATTATTTATTATTTATTATTTATTATTTATTATTTATTATTTATTATTTATTATTTATTATTTATTATTTATTATTTATTATTTATTATTTATTATTTATTATTTATTATTTTATTTATTATTTATTATTTATTATTTATTATTTATTATTTATTATTTATTATTTATTATTTATTATTTATTATTTTATTATTTATTATTTATTATTTATTATTTATTATTTATTATTTATTATTTATTATTTATTATTTATTATTTATTTATTTATTATTTATTATTTATTATTTATTATTTATTATTTATTATTTATTATTTATTATTTATTATTTATTATTTATTATTTATTATTTATTATTTATTATTTATTTATTTATTATTTATTATTTATTATTTATTATTTATTATTTATTATTTATTATTTATTATTTATTATTTATTATTTATTATTTATTATTTATTATTTATTATTTATTATTTATTATTTATTATTTATTATTTATTATTTATTATTTATTATTTATTATTTATTATTATTATTTATTATTTATTATTTATTATTTATTATTTATTATTTATTATTTATTATTTATTATTTATTATTTATTATTTATTATTTATTATTTATTATTTATTATTTATTATTTATTATTTATTATTTATTATTTATTATTTATTATTTATTATTTATTATTTATTATTTATTATTTATTATTTATTATTTATTATTTATTATTTATTATTTATTATTTATTATTTATTATATTATTTATTATTTATTATTTATTATTTATTATTTATTATTTATTATTTATTATTTATTATTTATTATTTATTATTTATTATTTATTATTTATTATTTATTATTTATTATTTATTATTTATTATTTATTATTTATTATTTATTATTTATTATTATTATTTATTATTTATTATTTATTATTTATTATTTATTATTTATTATTTATTATTTATTATTTATTATTTATTATTTATTATTTATTATTTATTATTTATTATTTATTATTTATTATTTATTATTTATTATTTATTATTATTATTTATTATTTATTATTTATTATTTATTATTTATTATTTATTATTTATTATTTATTATTTATTATTTATTATTTATTATTTATTATTTATTATTTATTATTTATTATTTATTATTTATTATTTATTATTTATTATTTATTATTTATTATTTATTATTTATTATTTATTATTTATTATTTATTATTTATTATTTATTATTTATTATTTATTATTTATTATTTATTATTTATTATTTATTATTTATTATTTATTATTTATTATTTATTATTTATTATTTATTATTTATTATTTATTATTTATTATTTATTATTTATTATTTATTATTTATTATTTATTATTTATTATTTATTATTTATTATTTATTATTTATTATTTATTATTTATTATTTATTTTTTATTATTTATTATTTATTATTTATTATTTATTATTTATTATTTATTATTTATTATTTATTATTTATTATTTATTATTTATTTATTTATTTATTTATTATTTATTATTTATTATTTATTATTTATTATTTATTATTTATTATTTATTATTTATTATTTATTATTTATTATTTATTATTTATTATTTATTATTTATTATTTATTATTTATTATTTATTATTTATTATTTATTATTTATTATTTATTATTTATTATTTATTATTTATTATTTATTTATTATTTATTTATTATTTATTTATTATTTATTATTTATTATTTATTATTTATTATTTATTTATTATTTATTTATTATTTATTTATTATTTATTTATTATTTATTTATTATTTATTTATTATTTATTTATTATTTATTTATTATTTATTTATTATTTATTTATTATTTATTTATTATTTATTAATTATTTATTTATTATTTATTTATTATTTATTTATTATTTATTTATTATTTATTTATTGTTTATTTATTATTTATTTATTATTTATTTATTATTTATTTATTATTTATTTATTATTTATTTATTATTTATTTATTATTTATTTATTATTTATTTATTATTTATTTATTATTTATTTATTATTTATTTATTATTTATTTATTATTTATTTATTATTTATTATTATTTATTTATTATTTATTTATTATTTATTTATTATTTATTTATTATTTATTTATTATTTATTTATTATTTATTTATTATTTATTTATTATTTATTTATTATTTATTTATTATTTATTTATTATTTATTTATTATTTATTTATTATTTATTTATTATTTATTTATTATTTATTTATTATTTATTTATTATTTATTTATTATTTATTTATTATTTATTTATTATTTATTTATTATTTATTTATTATTTATTTATTATTTATTTATTATTTATTTATTATTTATTTATTATTTATTTATTATTTATTTATTATTTATTTATTATTTATTTATTATTTATTTGTTATTTATTTATTTATTTATTATTTATTTATTATTTATTTATTATTTATTTATTATTTATTTATTATTTATTTATTATTTATTATTTATTTATTATTTATTTATTATTTAATAAAATTATAAACCCCTAACCACAACAAGTATTTTAGAACCTAAATACGTATTTCAGCAACTAAGTTTCCATCTTCAGTAGAAACTAAAAAGAAAAGAGATTAGCACTTCATAGTATCTTTACTGGATATTGTCCAAGCAAATCACTAGTGGAAGTGACGTCCATGTTAAAAATTAGCCTATATATACCCATTGTTCGTCACACCTCAGTGAATTTTGATCACTGAAGCGTAAAAACATGTTTTAATTAAAGCAGGTCAAACAATGGCGAACTAGGTATAGGACCCCTGTCTGAATTTATTAATTTATCTCTATTCAAGTGAATAAAGATACTTTCCAAGCTGTTTAGTTCCCTATTATTTGACACAGCTTTTACAAGTTTTAAGTCATCTACAACTACTTTATGACCTGTGTCTAAAATATGTTGAGCCACACTCGATTTTTCAAAACGATTATATTTAAAATGAGGTACATGTTCTTTGAACCTAGTTAAAATTGTTCTTCGAGTCTGGCCAACGTATTCTTTTTCACAGTCATGACATTTGATACAATATATACCAGATTTATCAAGTATATCTACCTTATCCTTTGGGTTTCCAAGAAGGTTTTTTATGCTATTATGAGTCGAATATGCTATACAGAGATTTTGTGATGTAAAAATACTTCTCAAACCCCTCGTATATGCACAATCGAACGGTATTTTAACATATTTCTTCTTTTCTACAGACAAAGTATTTAAAGTAGATATTTGATTTACATACATTTTTTGATTCTGCTTCTTAATCATTCTATCAACTATTTTCTCAGGGTACCCATTATGTAAGACAGCATTCTTAATAAACAATAATTCTTGCTGATATCTATCTGCGGACAATGGAAATTTCAATAACCTATTTACTAAACAACTAATAAAAGACAATTTTTGTTGAAAAGGATGCTGCGAATCATTAGGGATAAACCTGATTGTGTTAGTATCTTTCCGATACACGTCAATTTCTATTATATTTTTGCTATTCCTGACTACCAGAGTATCTAAAAATGGAAGTTGGCCGTTAACTTCTTGTTCTACAGTAAAGTTAATGGTGTTGAATTTAGAATTCAAAACGAAAAGAAAATCTTGAATACTGCACTTTTTGGTGTCAAAAATGGCAAAAATATCGTCGACATACCTAACCCAAGTCTTAGGGAAATATGGTGCAATAGACTTTACATTGGTTTCAAATCTGCTCATAAACAAGTTGGCAATAAAAGGTGAGAGACAGTTACCCATTGCAGTTCCCTCAAGTTGTTCAAAAAACTTTCCGTTTATTTGAAAACAATTTTGAGACATACAAAGGGCGTCAATCTTACATATTCATCTATTTCTGACGGGTCAAAGTTGTTATTGCTCAATAATTCCCTAAGAAACTCCAAAGTTTCCGGAATAGGCACACTAGGAAACAGTGAAGCAACATCAAATGAAATCAACAATTCGCCATCCTCTAATTTTACATTGTTGACCTTATTGATAAAGTCCAATGAGTTATTAACAGAGAAGCTTGGTTGAGGAACAGGTAAATTGTTGAACTCATTCGATAACCATTTCGCTAACTGGTAAGTAGGTGAGTTAATACCTGATACAATAGGTCTCACTGATTTACCAGGTTTGTGAATTTTGGGAAGAACATATAATCTAGGTACAGTAGGATTGGAAACTTTGAGTTTAAATCTAGTTTGGCGGGTGATAAGATTAGGACAACTGGACAGCGTACTATTTATTTGACGGACTAGTTTGGGCAGTGGGTTTTTCTTGATTTCCTTATAAGGACCATTTGCAATTAAGTTATCAATCCTATCAAAATAATCCGCTTTATCCAGGATGACCACCTTATTCAGGAATTGAATCTTCAATTAGCCAATGTAATGACACCACAAAAGCTGCAATCAGGAGCTCTTGTAAGAATCAGCTGTTAATGAATCAACAGGACTTTAAAGTTAGTAATGAATGTAAAGATCAATACAAAATTGTTGAAGGACTCAAGAAGAAGAATTGTTTTTATCTTAAGGCTGACAAAGGTAATAAGGTGGTCATCCTGGATAAAGCGGATTATTTTGATAGGATTGATAACTTAATTGCAAATGGTCCTTATAAGGAAATCAAGAAAAACCCACTGCCCAAACTAGTCCGTCAAATAAATAGTACGCTGTCCAGTTGTCCTAATCTTATCACCCGCCAAACTAGATTTAAACTCAAAGTTTCCAATCCTACTGTACCTAGATTATATGTTCTTCCCAAAATTCACAAACCTGGTAAATCAGTGAGACCTATTGTATCAGGTATTAACTCACCTACTTACCAGTTAGCGAAATGGTTATCGAATGAGTTCAACAATTTACCTGTTCCTCAACCAAGCTTCTCTGTTAATAACTCATTGGACTTTATCAATAAGGTCAACAATGTAAAATTAGAGGATGGCGAATTGTTGATTTCATTTGATGTTGCTTCACTGTTTCCTAGTGTGCCTATTCCGGAAACTTTGGAGCTTCTTAGGGAATTATTGAGCAATAACAACTTTGACCCGTCAGAAATAGATGAATATGTAAGATTGACTGCCCTTTGTATGTCTCAAAATTGTTTTCAAATAAACGGAAAGTTTTTTGAACAACTTGAGGGAACTGCAATGGGTAACTGTCTCTCACCTTTTATTGCCAACTTGTTTATGAGCAGATTTGAAACCAATGTAAAGTCTATTGCACCATATTTCCCTAAGACTTGGGTTAGGTATGTCGACGATATTTTTGCCATTTTTGACACCAAAAAGTGCAGTATTCAAGATTTTCTTTTCGTTTTGAATTCTAAATTCAACACCATTAACTTTACTGTAGAACAAGAAGTTAACGGCCAACTTCCATTTTTAGATACTCTGGTAGTCAGGAATAGCAAAAATATAATAGAAATTGACGTGTATCGGAAAGATACTAACACAATCAGGTTTATCCCTAATGATTCGCAGCATCCTTTTCAACAAAAATTGTCTTTTATTAGTTGTTTAGTAAATAGGTTATTGAAATTTCCATTGTCCGCAGATAGATATCAGCAAGAATTATTGTTTATTAAGAATGCTGTCTTACATAATGGGTACCCTGAGAAAATAGTTGATAGAATGATTAAGAAGCAGAATCAAAAAATGTATGTAAATCAAATATCTACTTTAAATACTTTGTCTGTAGAAAAGAAGAAATATGTTAAAATACCGTTCGATTGTGCATATACGAGGGGTTTGAGAAGTATTTTTACATCACAAAATCTCTGTATAGCATATTCGACTCATAATAGCATAAAAAACCTTCTTGGAAACCCAAAGGATAAGGTAGATATACTTGATAAATCTGGTATATATTGTATCAATGGTATATATTGTGTCATGACTGTGAAAAAGAATACGTTGGCCAGACTCGAAGAACAATTTTAACTAGGTTCAAAGAACATGTAGCTCATTTTAAATATAATCGTTTTGAAAAATCGAGTGTGGCTCAACATATTTTAGACACAGGTCATAAAGTAGTTGTAGATGACTTAAAACTTGTAAAAGCTGTGTCAAATAATAGGGAACTAAACAGCTTGGAAAGTATCTTTATTCACTTGAATAGAGATAAATTAATAAATTCAGACAGGGGTCCTATACCTAGTTCGCCATTGTTTGACCTGCTTTAATTAAAACATGTTTTTTACGCTTCAGTGATCAAAATTCACTGAGGTGTGACGAACAATGGGTATATATAGGCTAATTTTTAACATGGACGTCACTTCCACTAGTGATTTGCTTGGACAATATCCAGTAAAGATACTATGAAGTGCTAATCTCTTTTCTTTTTAGTTTCTACTGAAGATGGCAACTTAGTTGCTGAAATACGTATTTAGGTTCTAAAATACTTGTTGTGGTGTTGTGGTCAGAGATACATTGGGTAATTAATTCTGAAAATTACAGCCCTCTAGCTATTTTAGTTTGTCCAGGAGGATTTTTGAAACTTAGAACTTACGATGTTTTAGGTGACAGAATGTTATGATCTTGCTTCATGTTTGATTACGAGAAAACTAGATGCGATAAAAATTATTATTATACACGCTTTGGTCAGAGATACATTGGGTAATTAATTCTGAAAATTACAGCACTCTATCTATTTTAGTTTGTGCAGGAGGATTTTTGAAACTTAGAGTTTACGATGTTTTAGGTGACAGAATGTTATGATTTTGCTTCATGTTTGATTACGAGAAAACTAGATGTGATAAAAATTATTATTATATACGCTTTGGTCAGAGATACATTGGGTAATTAATTCTGAAAATTACAGCCCTCTATCTATTTTAGTTTGTACAGGAGGATTTTTGAAACTTAGAGTTTACGATGTTTTAGGTGACAGAATGTTATGATTTTGCTTCATGTTTGATTACGAGAAAACTAGATGTGATAAAAATTATTATTATACACGCTTTGGTCAGAGATACATTGGGTAATTAATTCTGAAAATTACAGCACTCTATCTATTTTAGTTTGTGCAGGAGGATTTTTGAAACTTAGAGTTTACGATGTTTTAGGTGACAGAATGTTATGATTTTGCTTCATGTTTGATTACGAGAAAACTAGATGTGATAAAAATTATTATTATACACGCGTTGGTCAGAGATACATTGGGTAATTAATTCTGAAAATTACAGCCCTCTATCTATTTTAGTTTGTACAGGAGGATTTTTGAAACTTAGAGTTTACGATGTTTTAGGTGACAGAATGTTATGATTTTGCTTCATGTTTGATTACGAGAAAACTAGATGTGATAAAAATTATTATTATACACGCTTTTACGATGTTTTAGGTGACAGAATGTTATGATTTTGCTTCATGTTTGATTACGAGAAAACTAGATGTGATAAAAATTATTATTATACACGCTTTGGTCAGAGATACATTGGGTAATTAATTCTGAAAATTACAGCCCTCTATCTATTTTAGTTTGTACAGGAGGATTTTTGAAACTTAGAGTTTACGATGTTTTAGGTGACAGAATGTTATGATTTTGCTTCATGTTTGATTACGAGAAAACTAGATGTGATAAAAATTATTATTATATACGCTTTGGTCAGAGATACATTGGGTAATTAATTCTGAAAATTACAGCCCTCTATCTATTTTAGTTTGTACAGGAGGATTTTTGAAACTTAGAGTTTACGATGTTTTAGGTGACAGAATGTTATGATTTTGCTTCATCTTTGATTACGAGAAAACTAGATGTGATAAAAATTATTATTATATACGCTTTGGTCAGAGATACATTGGGTAATTAATTCTGAAAATTACAGCCCTCTATCTATTTTAGTTTGTACAGGAGGATTTTTGAAACTTAGAGTTTACGATGTTTTAGGTGACAGAATGTTATGATTCTGCTTCATGTTTGATTACGAGAAAACTAGATGTGATAAAAATTATTATTATACACGCTTTGGTCAGAGATACATTGGGTAATTAATTCTGAAAATTACAGCCCTCTATCTATTTTAGTTTGTACAGGAGGATTTTTGAAACTTAGAGTTTACGATGTTTTAGGTGACAGAATGTTATGATTTTGCTTCATGTTTGATTACGAGAAAACTAGATGTGATAAAAATTATTATTATACACGCTTTGGTCAGAGATACATTGGGTAATTAATTCTGAAAATTACAGCACTCTATCTATTTTAGTTTGTGCAGGAGGATTTTTGAAACTTAGAGTTTACGATGTTTTAGGTGACAGAATGTTATGATTTTGCTTCATGTTTGATTACGAGAAAACTAGATGTGATAAAAATTATTATTATACTCGCTTTGGTCAGAGATACATTGGGTAATTAATTCTGAAAATTTCAGCCCTCTATCTATTTTAGTTTGTACAGGAGGATTTTTGAAACTTAGAGTTTACGATGTTTTAGGTGACAGAATGTTATGATTTTGCTTCATGTTTGATTACGAGAAAACTAGATGTGATAAAAATTATTGTTATACACGCTTTGGTCAGAGATACATTGGGTAATTAATTCTGAAAATTACAGGACTCTATCTATTTTAGTTTGTGCAGGAGGATTTTTGAAACTTAGAGTTTACGATGTTTTAGGTGACAGAATGTTATGATTTTGCTTCATGTTTGATTACGAGAAAACTAGATGTGATAAAAATTATTATTATATACGCTTTGGTCAGAGATACATTGGGTAATTAATTCTGAAAATTACAGCCCTCTATCTATTTTAGTTTGTACAGGAGGATTTTTGAAACTTAGAGTTTACGATGTTTTAGGTGACAGAATGTTATGATTTTGCTTCATGTTTGATTACGAGAAAACTAGATGTGATAAAAATTATTATTATACACGCTTTGGTCAGAGATACATTGGGTAATTAATTCTGAAAATTACAGCACTCTATCTATTTTAGTTTGTGCAGGAGGATTTTTGAAACTTAGAGTTTACGATGTTTTAGGTGACAGAATGTTATGATTTTGCTTCATGTTTGATTACGAGAAAACTAGATGTGATAAAAATTATTATTATACACGCTTTGGTCAGAGATACATTGGGTAATTAATTCTGAAAATTACAGCCCACTATCTATTTTAGTTTGTACAGGAGGATTTTTGAAACTTAGAGTTTACGATGTTTTAGGTGACAGAATGTTATGATTTTGCTTCATGTTTGATTACGAGAAAACTAGATGTGATAAAAATTATTATTATACACGCTTTGGTCAGAGATACATTGGGTAATTAATTCTGAAAATTACAGCACTCTATCTATTTTAGTTTGTGCAGGAGGATTTTTGAAACTTAGAGTTTACGATGTTTTAGGTGACAGAATGTTATGATTTTGCTTCATGTTTGATTACGAGAAATCTAGATGTGATAAAAATTATTATTATACACGCTTTGATCACAGATACATTAGGTAATTAATTCTGAAAATTACAGCCCTCTAGCTATTTTAGTTTGTCCAGGAGGATTTTTGAAACTTAGAACTTACGATGTCTTAGGTGACAGAATGTTATGATCTTGCTTCATGTTTGATTACGAGAAATCTAGATGTGATAAAAATTATTATTATACACGCTTTGATCACAGATACATTAGGTAATTAATTCTGAAAATTACAGCCCTCTAGCTATTTTAGTTTGTCCAGGAGGATTTTTGAAACTTAGAACTTACGATGTTTTAGGTGACAGAATGTTATGATCTTGCTTCATGTTTGATTACGAGAAAACTAGATGCGATAAAAATTATTATTATACACGCTTTGGTCACAAATGCATTGGGTAATTAATTCTGAAAATTACAGCCCTCTATCTATTTTAGTTTGTCCAGGAGGATTTTTGAAACTTAGTTTACCATGTTTTAGGTGACAGAATGTTATGATTTTGCTTCATGTTTGATTACGAGAAAACTAGATGTGATAAAAATTATTATTATACACGCTTTGGTCACAGATACATTGGGTAATTAATTCTGAAGATTACAGCCCTCTATCTATTTTAGTTTGTACAGGAGGATTTTTGAAACTTAGAGTTTACGATGTTTTAGGTGACAGAATGTTATGATTTTGCTTCATGTTTGATTACGAGAAAACTAGATGTGATAAAAATTATTATTATATACGCTTTGGTCAGAGATACATTGGATAATTAATTCTGAAAATTACAGCACTCTATCTATTTTAGTTTGTGCAGGAGGATTTTTGAAACTTAGAGTTTACGATGTTTTAGGTGACAGAATGTTATGATTTTGCTTCATGTTTGATTACGAGAAAACTAGATGTGATAAAAATTATTATTATACACGCTTTGGTCAGAGATACATTGGGTAATTAATTCTGAAAATTACAGCACTCTATCTATTTTAGTTTGTGCAGGAGGATTTTTGAAACTTAGAGTTTACGATGTTTTAGGTGACAGAATGTTATGATTTTGCTTCATGTTTGATTACGAGAAATCTAGATGTGATAAAAATTATTATTATACACGCTTTGGTCAGAGATACATTGGGTAATTAATTCTGAAAATTACAGCCCACTATCTATTTTAGTTTGTACAGGAGGATTTTTGAAACTTAGAGTTTACGATGTTTTAGGTGACAGAATGTTATGATTTTGCTTCATGTTTGATTACGAGAAAACTAGATGTGATAAAAATTATTATTATACACGCTTTGGTCAGAGATACATTGGGTAATTAATTCTGAAAATTACAGCACTCTATCTATTTTAGTTTGTGCAGGAGGATTTTTGAAACTTAGAGTTTACGATGTTTTAGGTGACAGAATGTTATGATCTTGCTTCATGTTTGATTACGAGAAATCTAGATGTGATAAAAATTATTATTATACACGCTTTGATCACAGATACATTAGGTAATTAATTCTGAAAATTACAGCCCTCTAGCTATTTTAGTTTGTCCAGGAGGATTTTTGAAACTTAGAACTTACGATGTTTTAGGTGACAGAATGTTATGATCTTGCTTCATGTTTGATTACGAGAAAACTAGATGCGATAAAAATTATTATTATACACGCTTTGGTCACAAATGCATTGGGTAATTAATTCTGAAAATTACAGCCCTCTATCTATTTTAGTTTGTCCAGGAGGATTTTTGAAACTTAGTTTACCATGTTTTAGGTGACAGAATGTTATGATTTTGCTTCATGTTTGATTACGAGAAAACTAGATGTGATAAAAATTATTATTATACACGCTTTGGTCACAGATACATTGGGTAATTAATTCTGAAGATTACAGCCCTCTATCTATTTTAGTTTGTACAGGAGGATTTTTGAAACTTAGAGTTTACGATGTTTTAGGTGACAGAATGTTATGATTTTGCTTCATGTTTGATTACGAGAAAACTAGATGTGATAAAAATTATTATTATATACGCTTTGGTCAGAGATACATTGGATAATTAATTCTGAAAATTACAGCACTCTATCTATTTTAGTTTGTGCAGGAGGATTTTTGAAACTTAGAGTTTACGATGTTTTAGGTGACAGAATGTTATGATTTTGCTTCATGTTTGATTACGAGAAAACTAGATGTGATAAAAATTATTATTATACACGCTTTGGTCAGAGATACATTGGGTAATTAATTCTGAAAATTACAGCACTCTATCTATTTTAGTTTGTGCAGGAGGATTTTTGAAACTTAGAGTTTACGATGTTTTAGGTGACAGAATGTTATGATTTTGCTTCATGTTTGATTACGAGAAATCTAGATGTGATAAAAATTATTATTATACACGCTTTGATCACAGATACATTAGGTAATTAATTCTGAAAATTACAGCCCTCTAGCTATTTTAGTTTGTCCAGGAGGATTTTTGAAACTTAGAACTTACGATGTCTTAGGTGACAGAATGTTATGATCTTGCTTCATGTTTGATTACGAGAAATCTAGATGTGATAAAAATTATTATTATACACGCTTTGATCACAGATACATTAGGTAATTAATTCTGAAAATTACAGCCCTCTAGCTATTTTAGTTTGTCCAGGAGGATTTTTGAAACTTAGAACTTACGATGTTTTAGGTGATAGAATGTTATGATCTTGCTTCATGTTTGATTACGAGAAAACTAGATGCGATAAAAATTATTATTATACACGCTTTGGTCACAAATGCATTGGGTAATTAATTCTGAAAATTACAGCCCTCTATCTATTTTAGTTTGTCCAGGAGGATTTTTGAAACTTAGTTTACCATGTTTTAGGTGACAGAATGTTATGATTTTGCTTCATGTTTGATTACGAGAAAACTAGATGTGATAAAAATTATTATTATACACGCTTTGGTCACAGATACATTGGGTAATTAATTCTGAAGATTACAGCCCTCTATCTATTTTAGTTTGTACAGGAGGATTTTTGAAACTTAGAGTTTACGATGTTTTAGGTGACAGAATGTTATGATTTTGCTTCATGTTTGATTACGAGAAAACTAGATGTGATAAAAATTATTATTATATACGCTTTGGTCAGAGATACATTGGATAATTAATTCTGAAAATTACAGCCCTCTATCTATTTTAGTTTGTACAGGAGGATTTTTGAAACTTAGAGTCTACGATGTTTTAGGTGACAGAATGTTATGATTTTGCTTCATGTTTGATTACGAGAAAACTAGATGTGATAAAAATTATTATTATACACGCTTTGGTCAGAGATACATTGGGTAATTAATTCTGAAAATTACAGCACTCTATCTATTTTAGTTTGTGCAGGAGGATTTTTGAAACTTAGAGTTTACGATGTTTTAGGTGACAGAATGTTATGATTTTGCTTCATGTTTGATTACGAGAAAACTAGATGTGATAAAAATTATTATTATACACGCTTTGGTCAGAGATACATTGGGTAATTAATTCTGAAAATTACAGCCCTCTATCTATTTTAGTTTGTACAGGAGGATTTTTGAAACTTAGAGTTTACGATGTTTTAGGTGACAGAATGTTATGATTTTGCTTCATGTTTGATTACGAGAAAACTAGATGTGATAAAAATTATTATTATACACGCTTTGGTCAGAGATACATTGGGTAATTAATTCTGAAAATTACAGCACTCTATCTATTTTAGTTTGTGCAGGAGGATTTTTGAAACTTAGAGTTTACGATGTTTTAGGTGACAGAATGTTATGATTTTGCTTCATGTTTGATTACGAGAAAACTAGATGTGATAAAAATTATTATTATACACGCTTTGGTCAGAGATACATTGGGTAATTAATTCTGAAAATTACAGCCCTCTATCTATTTTAGTTTGTACAGGAGGATTTTTGAAACTTAGAGTTTACGATGTTTTAGGTGACAGAATGTTATGATTTTGCTTCATGTTTGATTACGAGAAAACTAGATGTGATAAAAATTATTATTATATACGCTTTGGTCAGAGATACATTGGGTAATTAATTCTGAAAATTACAGCCCTCTATCTATTTTAGTTTGTACAGGAGGATTTTTGAAACTTAGAGTTTACGATGTTTTAGGTGACAGAATGTTATGATTTTGCTTCATGTTTGATTACGAGAAAACTAGATGTGATAAAAATTATTATTATATACGCTTTGGTCAGAGATACATTGGGTAATTAATTCTGAAAATTACAGCCCTCTATCTATTTTAGTTTGTACAGGAGGATTTTTGAAACTTAGAGTTTACGATGTTTTAGGTGACAGAATGTTATGATTTTGCTTCATGTTTGATTACGAGAAAACTAGATGTGATAAAAATTATTATTATACACGCTTTGGTCAGAGATACATTGGGTAATTAATTCTGAAAATTACAGCCCACTATCTATTTTAGTTTGTACAGGAGGATTTTTGAAACTTAGAGTTTACGATGTTTTAGGTGACAGAATGTTATGATTTTGCTTCATGTTTGATTACGAGAAAACTAGATGTGATAAAAATTATTATTATACACGCTTTGGTCAGAGATACATTGGGTAATTAATTCTGAAAATTACAGCACTCTATCTATTTTAGTTTGTGCAGGAGGATTTTTGAAACTTAGAGTTTACGATGTTTTAGGTGACAGAATGTTATGATTTTGCTTCATGTTTGATTACGAGAAATCTAGATGTGATAAAAATTATTATTATACACGCTTTGATCACAGATACATTAGGTAATTAATTCTGAAAATTACAGCCCTCTAGCTATTTTAGTTTGTCCAGGAGGATTTTTGAAACTTAGAACTTACGATGTCTTAGGTGACAGAATGTTATGATCTTGCTTCATGTTTGATTACGAGAAATCTAGATGTGATAAAAATTATTATTATACACGCTTTGATCACAGATACATTAGGTAATTAATTCTGAAAATTACAGCCCTCTAGCTATTTTAGTTTGTCCAGGAGGATTTTTGAAACTTAGAACTTACGATGTTTTAGGTGACAGAATGTTATGATCTTGCTTCATGTTTGATTACGAGAAAACTAGATGCGATAAAAATTATTATTATACACGCTTTGGTCACAAATGCATTGGGTAATTAATTCTGAAAATTACAGCCCTCTATCTATTTTAGTTTGTCCAGGAGGATTTTTGAAACTTAGTTTACCATGTTTTAGGTGACAGAATGTTATGATTTTGCTTCATGTTTGATTACGAGAAAACTAGATGTGATAAAAATTATTATTATACACGCTTTGGTCACAGATACATTGGGTAATTAATTCTGAAGATTACAGCCCTCTATCTATTTTAGTTTGTACAGGAGGATTTTTGAAACTTAGAGTTTACGATGTTTTAGGTGACAGAATGTTATGATTTTGCTTCATGTTTGATTACGAGAAAACTAGATGTGATAAAAATTATTATTATATACGCTTTGGTCAGAGATACATTGGATAATTAATTCTGAAAATTACAGCACTCTATCTATTTTAATTTGTGCAGGAGGATTTTTGAAACTTAGAGTTTACGATGTTTTAGGTGACAGAATGTTATGATTTTGCTTCATGTTTGATTACGAGAAAACTAGATGTGATAAAAATTATTATTATACACGCTTTGGTCAGAGATACATTGGGTAATTAATTCTGAAAATTACAGCACTCTATCTATTTTAGTTTGTGCAGGAGGATTTTTGAAACTTAGAGTTTACGATGTTTTAGGTGACAGAATGTTATGATTTTGCTTCATGTTTGATTACGAGAAATCTAGATGTGATAAAAATTATTATTATACACGCTTTGATCACAGATACATTAGGTAATTAATTCTGAAAATTACAGCCCTCTAGCTATTTTAGTTTGTCCAGGAGGATTTTTGAAACTTAGAACTTACGATGTCTTAGGTGACAGAATGTTATGATCTTGCTTCATGTTTGATTACGAGAAATCTAGATGTGATAAAAATTATTATTATACACGCTTTGATCACAGATACATTAGGTAATTAATTCTGAAAATTACAGCCCTCTAGCTATTTTAGTTTGTCCAGGAGGATTTTTGAAACTTAGAACTTACGATGTTTTAGGTGACAGAATGTTATGATCTTGCTTCATGTTTGATTACGAGAAAACTAGATGCGATAAAAATTATTATTATACACGCTTTGGTCACAAATGCATTGGGTAATTAATTCTGAAAATTACAGCCCTCTATCTATTTTAGTTTGTCCAGGAGGATTTTTGAAACTTAGTTTACCATGTTTTAGGTGACAGAATGTTATGATTTTGCTTCATGTTTGATTACGAGAAAACTAGATGTGATAAAAATTATTATTATACACGCTTTGGTCACAGATACATTGGGTAATTAATTCTGAAGATTACAGCCCTCTATCTATTTTAGTTTGTACAGGAGGATTTTTGAAACTTAGAGTTTACGATGTTTTAGGTGACAGAATGTTATGATTTTGCTTCATGTTTGATTACGAGAAAACTAGATGTGATAAAAATTATTATTATATACGCTTTGGTCAGAGATACATTGGATAATTAATTCTGAAAATTACAGCCCTCTATCTATTTTAGTTTGTACAGGAGGATTTTTGAAACTTAGAGTCTACGATGTTTTAGGTGACAGAATGTTATGATTTTGCTTCATGTTTGATTACGAGAAAACTAGATGTGATAAAAATTATTATTATACACGCTTTGGTCAGAGATACATTGGGTAATTAATTCTGAAAATTACAGCACTCTATCTATTTTAGTTTGTGCAGGAGGATTTTTGAAACTTAGAGTTTACGATGTTTTAGGTGACAGAATGTTATGATTTTGCTTCATGTTTGATTACGAGAAAACTAGATGTGATAAAAATTATTATTATACACGCTTTGGTCAGAGATACATTGGGTAATTAATTCTGAAAATTACAGCCCTCTATCTATTTTAGTTTGTACAGGAGGATTTTTGAAACTTAGAGTTTACGATGTTTTAGGTGACAGAATGTTATGATTTTGCTTCATGTTTGATTACGAGAAAACTAGATGTGATAAAAATTATTATTATACACGCTTTGGTCAGAGATACATTGGGTAATTAATTCTGAAAATTACAGCACTCTATCTATTTTAGTTTGTGCAGGAGGATTTTTGAAACTTAGAGTTTACGATGTTTTAGGTGACAGAATGTTATGATTTTGCTTCATGTTTGATTACGAGAAAACTAGATGTGATAAAAATTATTATTATACACGCTTTGGTCAGAGATACATTGGGTAATTAATTCTGAAAATTACAGCCCTCTATCTATTTTAGTTTGTACAGGAGGATTTTTGAAACTTAGAGTTTACGATGTTTTAGGTGACAGAATGTTATGATTTTGCTTCATGTTTGATTACGAGAAAACTAGATGTGATAAAAATTATTATTATATACGCTTTGGTCAGAGATACATTGGGTAATTAATTCTGAAAATTACAGCCCTCTATCTATTTTAGTTTGTACAGGAGGATTTTTGAAACTTAGAGTTTACGATGTTTTAGGTGACAGAATGTTATGATTTTGCTTCATGTTTGATTACGAGAAAACTAGATGTGATAAAAATTATTATTATATACGCTTTGGTTAGAGATACATTGGGTAATTAATTCTGAAAATTACAGCCCTCTATCTATTTTAGTTTGTACAGGAGGATTTTTGAAACTTAGAGTTTACGATGTTTTAGGTGACAGAATGTTATGATTTTGCTTCATGTTTGATTACGAGAAAACTAGATGTGATAAAAATTATTTTTATACACGCTTTGGTCAGAGATACATTGGGTAATTAATTCTGAAAATTACAGCACTCTATCTATTTTAGTTTGTGCAGGAGGATTTTTGAAACTTGGAGTTTACGATGTTTTAGGTGACAGAATGTTATGATTTTGCTTCATGTTTGATTACGAGAAAACTAGATGTGATAAAAATTATTATTATACACGCTTTGGTCAGAGATACATTGGGTAATTAATTCTGAAAATTACAGCCCTCTATCTATTTTAGTTTGTACAGGAGGATTTTTGAAACTTAGAGTTTACGATGTTTTAGGTGACAGAATGTTATGATTTTGCTTCATGTTTGATTACGAGAAAACTAGATGTGATAAAAATTATTATTATACACGCTTTGGTCAGAGATACATTGGGTAATTAATTCTGAAAATTACAGCACTCTATCTAGTTTAGTTTGTGCAGGAGGATTTTTGAAACTTAGAGTTTACGATGTTTTAGGTGACAGAATGTTATGATTTTGCTTCATGTTTGATTACGAGAAAACTAGATGTGATAAAATTTATTATTATACACGCTTTGGTCAGAGATACATTGGGTAATTAATTCTGAAAATTACAGCACTCTATCTATTTTAGTTTGTGCAGGAGGATTTTTGAAACTTAGAGTTTACGATGTTTTAGGTGACAGAATGTTATGATTTTGCTTCATGTTTGATTACGAGAAAACTAGATGTGATAAAAATTATTATTATACACGCTTTGGTCAGAGATACATTGGGTAATTAATTCTGAAAATTACATCCCTCTATCTATTTTAGTTTGTACAGGAGGATTTTTGAAACTTAGAGTTTACGATGTTTTAGGTGACAGAATGTTATGATTTTGCTTCATGTTTGATTACGAGAAAACTAGATGTGATAAAAATTATTATTATACACGCTTTGGTCACAGATACATTGGGTAATTAATTCTGAAGATTAAAGCCCTCTATCTATTTTAGTTTGTACAGGAGGATTTTTGAAACTTAGAGTTTACGATGTTTTAGGTGACAGAATGTTATGATTTTGCTTCATGTTTGATTACGAGAAAACTAGATGTGATAAAAATTATTATTATACACGCTTTGGTCAGAGATACATTGGGTAATTAATTCTGAAAATTACAGCCCTCTATCTATTTTAGTTTGTACAGGAGGATTTTTGAAACTTAGAGTTTACGATGTTTTAGGTGACAGAATGTTATGATTTTGCTTCATGTTTGATTACGAGAAAACTAGATGTGATAAAAATTATTATTATACACGCTTTGGTCAGAGATACATTGGGTAATTAATTCTGAAAATTACAGCACTCTATCTATTTTAGTTTGTGCAGGAGGATTTTTGAAACTTAGAGTTTACGATGTTTTAGGTGACAGAATGTTATGATTTTGCTTCATGTTTGATTACGAGAAATCTAGATGTGATAAAAATTATTATTATACACGCTTTGATCACAGATACATTAGGTAATTAATTCTGAAAATTACAGCCCTCTAGCTATTTTAGTTTGTCCAGGAGGATTTTTGAAACTTAGAACTTACGATGTTTTAGGTGACAGAATGTTATGATCTTGCTTCATGTTTGATTACGAGAAATCTAGATGTGATAAAAATTATTATTATACACGCTTTGATCACAGATACATTAGGTAATTAATTCTGAAAATTACAGCCCTCTAGCTATTTTAGTTTGTCCAGGAGGATTTTTGAAACTTAGAACTTACGATGTTTTAGGTGACAGAATCTTATGATCTTGCTTCATGTTTGATTACGAGAAAACTAGATGTGATAAAAATTATTATTATACACGCTTTGGTCAGAGATACATTGGGTAATTAATTCTGAAAATTACAGCCCTCTATCTATTTTAGTTTGTACAGGAGGATTTTTGAAACTTAGAGTTTACGATGTTTTAGGTGACAGAATGTTATGATTTTGCTTCATGTTTGATTACGAGAAAACTAGATGTGATAAAAATTATTATTATATACGCTTTGGTCAGAGATACATTGGGTAATTAATTCTGAAAATTACAGCCCTCTATCTATTTTAGTTTGTACAGGAGGATTTTTGAAACTTAGAGTTTACGATGTTTTAGGTGACAGAATGTTATGATTTTGCTTCATCTTTGATTACGAGAAAACTAGATGTGATAAAAATTATTATTATATACGCTTTGGTCAGAGATACATTGGGTAATTAATTCTGAAAATTACAGCCCTCTATCTATTTTAGTTTGTACAGGAGGATTTTTGAAACTTAGAGTTTACGATGTTTTAGGTGACAGAATGTTATGATTCTGCTTCATGTTTGATTACGAGAAAACTAGATGTGATAAAAATTATTATTATACACGCTTTGGTCAGAGATACATTGGGTAATTAATTCTGAAAATTACAGCCCTCTATCTATTTTAGTTTGTACAGGAGGATTTTTGAAACTTAGAGTTTACGATGTTTTAGGTGACAGAATGTTATGATTTTGCTTCATGTTTGATTGCGAGAAAACTAGATGTGATAAAAATTATTATTATACACGCTTTGGTCAGAGATACATTGGGTAATTAATTCTGAAAATTACAGCACTCTATCTATTTTAGTTTGTGCAGGAGGATTTTTGAAACTTAGAGTTTACGATGTTTTAGGTGACAGAATGTTATGATTTTGCTTCATGTTTGATTACGAGAAAACTAGATGTGATAAAAATTATTATTATACTCGCTTTGGTCAGAGATACATTGGGTAATTAATTCTGAAAATTTCAGCCCTCTATCTATTTTAGTTTGTACAGGAGGATTTTTGAAACTTAGAGTTTACGATGTTTTAGGTGACAGAATGTTATGATTTTGCTTCATGTTTGATTACGAGAAAACTAGATGTGATAAAAATTATTGTTATACACGCTTTGGTCAGAGATACATTGGGTAATTAATTCTGAAAATTACAGGACTCTATCTATTTTAGTTTGTGCAGGAGGATTTTTGAAACTTAGAGTTTACGATGTTTTAGTTGACAGAATGTTATGATTTTGCTTCATGTTTGATTACGAGAAAACTAGATGTGATAAAAATTATTATTATATACGCTTTGGTCAGAGATACATTGGGTAATTAATTCTGAAAATTACAGCCCTCTATCTATTTTAGTTTGTACAGGAGGATTTTTGAAACTTAGAGTTTACGATGTTTTAGGTGACAGAATGTTATGATTTTGCTTCATGTTTGATTACGAGAAAACTAGATGTGATAAAAATTATTATTATATACGCTTTGGTCAGAGATACATTGGGTAATTAATTCTGAAAATTACAGCCCTCTATCTATTTTAGTTTGTACAGGAGGATTTTTGAAACTTAGAGTTTACGATGTTTTAGGTGACAGAATGTTATGATTTTGCTTCATGTTTGATTACGAGAAAACTAGATGTGATAAAAATTATTATTATACTCGCTTTGGTCAGAGATACATTGGGTAATTAATTCTGAAAATTACAGCCCTCTATCTATTTTAGTTTGTACAGGAGGATTTTTGAAACTTAGAGTTTACGATGTTTTAGGTGACAGAATGTTATGATTTTGCTTCATGTTTGATTACGAGAAAACTAGATGTGATAAAAATTATTATTATACACGCTTTGGTCAGAGATACATTGGGTAATTAATTCTGAAAATTACAGGACTCTATCTATTTTAGTTTGTGCAGGAGGATTTTTGAAACTTAGAGTTTACGATGTTTTAGGTGACAGAATGTTATGATTTTGCTTCATGTTTGATTACGAGAAAACTAGATGTGATAAAAATTATTATTATATACGCTTTGGTCAGAGATACATTGGGTAATTAATTCTGAAAATTACAGCCCACTATCTATTTTAGTTTGTACAGGAGGATTTTTGAAACTTAGAGTTTACGATGTTTTAGGTGACAGAATGTTATGATTTTGCTTCATGTTTGATTACGAGAAAACTAGATGTGATAAAAATTATTATTATACACGCTTTGGTCAGAGATACATTGGGTAATTAATTCTGAAAATTACAGCACTCTATCTATTTTAGTTTGTGCAGGAGGATTTTTGAAACTTAGAGTTTACGATGTTTTAGGTGACAGAATGTTATGATTTTGCTTCATGTTTGATTACGAGAAAACTAGATGTGATAAAAATTATTATTATACACGCTTTGGTCAGAGATACATTGGGTAATTAATTCTGAAAATTACAGCCCTCTATCTATTTTAGTTTGTACAGGAGGATTTTTGAAACTTAGAGTTTACGATGTTTTAGGTGACAGAATGTTATGATTTTGCTTCATGTTTGATTACGAGAAAACTAGATGTGATAAAAATTATTATTATACACGATTTGGTCACAGATACATTGGGTAATTAATTCTGAAGATTACAGCCCTCTATCTATTTTAGTTTGTACAGGAGGATTTTTGAAACTTAGAGTTTACGATGTTTTAGTTGACAGAATGTTATGATTTTGCTTCATGTTTGATTACGAGAAAACTAGATGTGATAAAAATTATTATTATACACGCTTTGGTCAGAGATACATTGGGTAATTAATTCTGAAAATTACAGCTCTCTATCTATTTTAGTTTGTACAGGAGGATTTTTGAAACTTAGAATTTACCATGTTTTAGGTGACAGAATGTTATGATTTTGCTTCATGTTTGATTACGAGAAAACTAGATGTGATAAAAATTATTATTATACACGCTTTGGTCAGAGATACATTGGGTAATTAATTCTGAAAATTACAGCACTCTATCTATTTTAGTTTGTGCAGGAGGATTTTTGAAACTTAGAGTTTACGATGTTTTAGGTGACAGAATGTTATGATTTTGCTTCATGTTTGATTACGAGAAATCTAGATGTGATAAAAATTATTATTATACACGCTTTGATCACAGATACATTAGGTAATTAATTCTGAAAATTACAGCCCTCTAGCTATTTTAGTTTGTCCAGGAGGATTTTTGAAACTTAGAACTTACGATGTTTTAGGTGACAGAATGTTATGATCTTGCTTCATGTTTGATTACGAGAAATCTAGATGTGATAAAAATTATTATTATACACGCTTTGATCACAGATACATTAGGTAATTAATTCTGAAAATTACAGCCCTCTAGCTATTTTAGTTTGTCCAGGAGGATTTTTGAAACTTATAACTTACGATGTTTTAGGTGACAGAATGTTATGATCTTGCTTCATGTTTGATTACGAGAAAACTAGATGCGATAAAAATTATTATTATACACGCTTTGGTCAGAGATACATTGGGTAATTAATTCTGAAAATTACAGCCCTCTATCTATTTTAGTTTGTACAGGAGGATTTTTGAAACTTAGAGTTTACGATGTTTTAGGTGACAGAATGTTATGATTTTGCTTCATGTTTGATTACGAGAAAACTAGATGTGATAAAAATTATTATAATACACGCTTTGGTCAGAGATACATTGGGTAATTAATTCTGAAAATTATAGCACTCTATCTATTTTAGTTTGTGCAGGAGGATTTTTGAAACTTAGAGTTTACGATGTTTTAGGTGACAGAATGTTATGATTTTGCTTCATGTTTGATTACGAGAAAACTAGATGTGATAAAAATTATTATTATACTCGCTTTGGTCAGAGATACATTGGGTAATTAATTCTGAAAATTACAGCCCTCTATCTATTTTAGTTTGTACAGGAGGATTTTTGAAACTTAGAGTTTACGATGTTTTAGGTGACAGAATGTTATGATTTTGCTTCATGTTTGATTACGAGAAAACTAGATGTGATAAAAATTATTATTATACACGCTTTGGTCAGAGATACATTGGGTAATTAATTCTGAAAATTACAGGACTCTATCTATTTTAGTTTGTGCAGGAGGATTTTTGAAACTTAGAGTTTACGATGTTTTAGGTGACAGAATGTTATGATTTTGCTTCATGTTTGATTACGAGAAAACTAGATGTGATAAAAATTATTATTATATACGCTTTGGTCAGAGATACATTGGGTAATTAATTCTGAAAATTACAGCCCTCTATCTATTTTAGTTTGTACAGGAGGATTTTTGAAACTTAGAGTTTACGATGTTTTAGGTGACAGAATGTTATGATTTTGCTTCATGTTTGATTACGAGAAAACTAGATGTGATAAAAATTATTATTATATACGCTTTGGTCAGAGATACATTGGGTAATTAATTCTGAAAATTACAGCCCTCTATCTATTTTAGTTTGTACAGGAGGATTTTTGAAACTTAGAGTTTACGATGTTTTAGGTGACAGAATGTTATGATTTTGCTTCATGTTTGATTACGAGAAAACTAGATGTGATAAAAATTATTATTATACACGCTTTGGTCAGAGATACATTGGGTAATTAATTCTGAAAATTACAGCACTCTATCTATTTTAGTTTGTGCAGGAGGATTTTTGAAACTTAGAGTTTACGATGTTTTAGGTGACAGAATGTTATGATTTTGCTTCATGTTTGATTACGAGAAAACTAGATGTGATAAAAATTATTATTATACACGCTTTGGTCAGAGATACATTGGGTAACTAATTCTGAAAATTACAGCCCTCTATCTATTTTAGTTTGTACAGGAGGATTTTTGAAACTTAGAGTTTACGATGTTTTAGGTGACAGAATGTTATGATTTTGCTTCATGTTTGATTACGAGAAAACTAGATGTGATAAAAATTATTATTATACACGCTTTGGTCACAGATACATTGGGTAATTAATTCTGAAAATTACAGCACTCTATCTATTTTAGTTTGTGCAGGAGGATTTTTGAAACTTAGAGTTTACGATGTTTTAGGTGACAGAATGTTATGATTTTGCTTCATGTTTGATTACGAGAAAACTAGATGTGATAAAAATTATTATTATACACGCTTTGGTCAGAGATACATTGGGTAATTAATTCTGAAAATTACAGCCCTCTATCTATTTTAGTTTGTACAGGAGGATTTTTGAAACTTAGAGTTTACGATGTTTTAGGTGACAGAATGTTATGATTTTGCTTCATGTTTGATTACGAGAAAACTAGATGTGATAAAAATTATTATTATACACGCTTTGGTCACAGATACATTGGGTAATTAATTCTGAAGATTACAGCCCTCTATCTATTTTAGTTTGTACAGGAGGATTTTTGAAACTTAGAGTTTACGATGTTTTAGGTGACAGAATGTTATGATTTTGCTTCATGTTTGATTACGAGAAAACTAGATGTGATAAAAATTATTATTATACACACTTTGGTCACAGATACATTGGGTAATTAATTCTGAAGATTACAGCCCTCTATCTATTTTAGTTTGTACAGGAGGATTTTTGAAACTTAGAGTTTACGATGTTTTAGGTGACAGAATGTTATGATTTTGCTTCATGTTTGATTACGAGAAAACTAGATGTGATAAAAATTATTATTATATTAGCTTTGGTCAGAGATACATTGGATAATTAATTCTGAAAATTACAGCCCTCTATCTATTTTAGTTTGTACAGGAGGATTTTTGAAACTTAGAGTTTACGATGTTTTAGGTGACAGAATGTTATGATTTTGCTTCATGTTTGATTACGAGAAAACTAGATGTGATAAAAATTATTATTATATACGCTTTGGTCAGAGATACATTGGGTAATTAATTCTGAAAATTACAGCACTCTATCTATTTTAGTTTGTGCAGGAGGATTTTTGAAACTTAGAGTTTACGATGTTTTAGGTGACAGAATGTTATGATTTGCTTCATGTTTGATTACGAGAAAACGAGATGTGATAAAAATTATTATTATATACGCTTTGGTCAGAGATACATTGGGTAATTAATTCTGAAAATTACAGCCCTCTATCTATTTTAGTTTGTACAGGAGGATTTTTGAAACTTAGCGTTTACGATGTTTTAGGTGACAGAATGTTATGATTTTGCTTCATGTTTGATTACGAGAAAACTAGATGTGATAAAAACTATTATTATACACGCTTTGGTCAGAGATACATTGGGTAATTAATTCTGAAAATTACAGGACTCTATCTATTTTAGTTTGTGCAGGAGGATTTTTGAAACTTAGAGTTTACGATGTTTTAGGTGACAGAATGTTATGATCTTGCTTCATGTTTGATTACGAGAAATCTAGATGTGATAAAAATTATTATTATACACGCTTTGATCACAGATACATTAGGTAATTAATTCTGAAAATTACAGCCCTCTAGCTATTTTAGTTTGTCCAGGAGGATTTTTGAAACTTAGAACTTACGATGTTTTAGGTGACAGAATCTTATGATCTTGCTTCATGTTTGATTACGAGAAAACTAGATGCGATAAAAATTATTATTATACACGCCTTGGTCACAAATACATTGGGTAATTGATTCTGAAAATTACTGCCCTCTACCTATTTTAGTTTGTCCAGGAGGATTTTTGAAACTTAGTTTACCATGTTTTAGGTGACAGAATGTTATGATTTTGCTTCATGTTTGATTACGAGAAAACTAGATGTGATAAAAATTATTATTATACACGCTTTGGTCACAGATACATTGGGTAATTAATTCTGAAGATTACAGCCCTCTATCTATTTTAGTTTGTACAGGAGGATTTTTGAAACTTAGAGTTTACGACGTTTTAGGTGACAGAATGTTATGATTTTGCTTCATGTTTGATTACGAGAAAACTAGATGTGATAAAAATTATTATTATATACGCTTTGGTCAGAGATACATTGGATCATTAATTCTGAAAATTACAGCCCTCTATCTATTTTAGTTTGTACAGGAGGATTTTTGAAACTTAGAGTTTACGATGTTTTAGGTGACAGAATGTTATGATTTTGCTTCATGTTTGATTACGAGAAAACTAGATGTGATAAAAATTATTATTATATACGCTTTGGTCAGAGATACATTGGATAATTAATTCTGAAAATTACAGCCCTCCATCTATTTTAGTTTGTACAGGAGGATTTTTGAAACTTAGAGTTTACGATGTTTTAGGTGACAGAATGTTATGATTTTGCTTCATGTTTGATTACGAGAAAACTAGATGTGATAAAAATTATTATTATACACGCTTTGGTCAGAGATACATTGGGTAATTAATTCTGAAACTTACAGCACTCTATCTATTTTAGTTTGTGCAGGAGGATTTTTGAAGCTTAGAGTTTACGATGTTTTAGGTGACAGAATGTTATGATATTGCTTCATGTTTGATTACGAGAAAACTAGATGTGATAAAAATTATTATTAAACACGCTTTGGTCAGAGATACATTGGGTAATTAATTCTGAAAATTACAGCCCTCTATCTATTTTAGTTTGTACAGGAGGATTTTTGAAACTTAGAGTTTACGATGTTTTAGGTGACAGAATGTTATGATTTTGCTTCATGTTTGATTACGAGAAAACTAGATGTGATAAAAATTATTATTATACACGCTTTGGTCAGAGATACATTGGGTAATTAATTCTGAAAATTACAGCACTCTATCTATTTTAGTTTGTGCAGGAGGATTTTTGAAACTTAGAGTTTACGATGTTTTAGGTGACAGAATGTTATGATTTTGCTTCATGTTTGATTACGAGAAAACTAGATGTGATAAAAATTATTATTATACACGCTTTGGTCAGAGATACATTGGGTAATTAATTCTGAAAATTACAGCCCTCTATCTATTTTAGTTTGTACAGGAGGATTTTTGAAACTTAGAGTTTACGATGTTTTAGGTGACAGAATGTTATGATTTTGCTTCATGTTTGATTACGAGAAAACTAGATGTGATAAAAATTATTATTATATACGCTTTGGTCAGAGATACATTGGGTAATTAATTCTGAGAATTACAGCCCTGTATCTATTTTAGTTTGTACAGGAGGATTTTTGAAACTTAGAGTTTACGATGTTTTAGGTGACAGAATGTTATGATTTTGCTTCATGTTTGATTGCGAGAAAACTAGATGTGATAAAAATTATTATTATATACGCTTTGGTCAGAGATACATTGGGTAATTAATTCTGAAAATTACAGCCCTCTATCTATTTTAGTTTGTACAGGAGGATTTTTGAAACTTAGAGTTTACGATGTTTTAGGTGACAGAATGTTATGATTTTGCTTCATGTTTGATTACGAGAAAACTAGATGTGATAAAAATTATTATTATACACGCTTTGGTCAGAGATACATTGGGTAATTAATTCTGAAAATTACAGCACTCTATCTATTTTAGTTTGTGCAGGAGGATTTTTGAAACTTAGAGTTTACGATGTTTTAGGTGACAGAATGTTATGATTTTGCTTCATGTTTGATTACGAGAAAACTAGATGTGATAAAAATTATTATTATACACGCGTTGGTCAGAGATACATTGGGTAATTAATTCTGAAAATTACAGCCCTCTATCTATTTTAGTTTGTACAGGAGGATTTTTGAAACTTAGAGTTTACGATGTTTTAGGTGACAGAATGTTATGATTTTGCTTCATGTTTGATTACGAGAAAACTAGATGTGATAAAAATTATTATTATACACGCTTTTACGATGTTTTAGGTGACAGAATGTTATGATTTTGCTTCATGTTTGATTACGAGAAAACTAGATGTGATAAAAATTATTATTATACACGCTTTGGTCAGAGATACATTGGGTAATTAATTCTGAAAATTACAGCCCTCTATCTATTTTAGTTTGTACAGGAGGATTTTTGAAACTTAGAGTTTACGATGTTTTAGGTGACAGAATGTTATGATTTTGCTTCATGTTTGATTACGAGAAAACTAGATGTGATAAAAATTATTATTATATACGCTTTGGTCAGAGATACATTGGGTAATTAATTCTGAAAATTACAGCCCTCTATCTATTTTAGTTTGTACAGGAGGATTTTTGAAACTTAGAGTTTACGATGTTTTAGGTGACAGAATGTTATGATTTTGCTTCATCTTTGATTACGAGAAAACTAGATGTGATAAAAATTATTATTATACACGCTTTGGTCAGAGATACATTGGGTAATTAATTCTGAAAATTACAGCCCTCTATCTATTTTAGTTTGTACAGGAGGATTTTTGAAACTTAGAGTTTACGATGTTTTAGGTGACAGAATGTTATGATTTTGCTTCATGTTTGATTACGAGAAAGCTAGATGTGATAAAAATTATTATTATACACGCTTTGGTCAGAGATACATTGGGTAATTAATTCTGAAAATTACAGCACTCTATCTATTTTAGTTTGTGCAGGAGGATTTTTGAAACTTAGAGTTTACGATGTTTTAGGTGACAGAATGTTATGATTTTGCTTCATGTTTGATTACGAGAAAACTAGATGTGATAAAAATTATTATTATACTCGCTTTGGTCAGAGATACATTGGGTAATTAATTCTGAAAATTTCAGCCCTCTATCTATTTTAGTTTGTACAGGAGGATTTTTGAAACTTAGAGTTTACGATGTTTTAGGTGACAGAATGTTATGATTTTGCTTCATGTTTGATTACGAGAAAACTAGATGTGATAAAAATTATTGTTATACACGCTTTGGTCAGAGATACATTGGGTAATTAATTCTGAAAATTACAGGACTCTATCTATTTTAGTTTGTGCAGGAGGATTTTTGAAACTTAGAGTTTACGATGTTTTAGGTGACAGAATGTTATGATTTTGCTTCATGTTTGATTACGAGAAAACTAGATGTGATAAAAATTATTATTATATACGCTTTGGTCAGAGATACATTGGGTAATTAATTCTGAAAATTACAGCCCTCTATCTATTTTAGTTTGTACAGGAGGATTTTTGAAACTTAGAGTTTACGATGTTTTAGGTGACAGAATGTTATGATTTTGCTTCATGTTTGATTACGAGAAAACTAGATGTGATAAAAATTATTATTATATACGCTTTGGTCAGAGATACATTGGGTAATTAATTCTGAAAATTACAGCCCTCTATCTATTTTAGTTTGTACAGGAGGATTTTTGAAACTTAGAGTTTACGATGTTTTAGGTGACAGAATGTTATGATTTTGCTTCATGTTTGATTACGAGAAAACTAGATGTGATAAAAATTATTATTATACACGCTTTGGTCAGAGATACATTGGGTAATTAATTCTGAAAATTACAGCACTCTATCTATTTTAGTTTGTGCAGGAGGATTTTTGAAACTTAGAGTTTACGATGTTTTAGGTGACAGAATGTTATGATTTTGCTTCATGTTTGATTACGAGAAAACTAGATGTGATAAAAATTATTATTATACACGCTTTGGTCAGAGATACATTGGGTAATTAATTCTGAAAATTACAGCCCACTATCTATTTTAGTTTGTACAGGAGGATTTTTGAAACTTAGAGTTTACGATGTTTTAGGTGACAGAATGTTATGATTTTGCTTCATGTTTGATTACGAGAAAACTAGATGTGATAAAAATTATTATTATACACGCTTTGGTCAGAGATACATTGGGTAATTAATTCTGAAAATTACAGCACTCTATCTATTTTAGTTTGTGCAGGAGGATTTTTGAAACTTAGAGTTTACGATGTTTTAGGTGACAGAATGTTATGATTTTGCTTCATGTTTGATTACGAGAAAACTAGATGTGATAAAAATTATTATTATACACGCTTTGGTCAGAGATACATTGGGTAATTAATTCTGAAAATTACAGCCCTCTATCTATTTTAGTTTGTACAGGAGGATTTTTGAAACTTAGAGTTTACGATGTTTTAGGTGACAGAATGTTATGATTTTGCTTCATGTTTGATTACGAGAAAACTAGATGTGATAAAAATTATTATTATACACGATTTGGTCACAGATACATTGGGTAATTAATTCTGAAGATTACAGCCCTCTATCTATTTTAGTTTGTACAGGAGGGTTTTTGAAACTTAGAGTTTACTATGTTTTAGGTGACAGAATGTTATGATTTTGCTTCATGTTTGATTACGAGAAAACTAGATGTGATAAAAATTATTATTATACACGCTTTGGTCAGAGATACATTGGGTAATTAATTCTGAAAATTACAGCTCTCTATCTATTTTAGTTTGTACAGGAGGATTTTTGAAACTTAGAGTTTACGATGTTTTAGGTGACAGAATGTTATGATTTTGCTTCATGTTTGATTACGAGAAAACTAGATGTGATAAAAATTATTATTATACACGCTTTGGTCAGAGATACATTGGGTAATTAATTCTGAAAATTACAGCACTCTATCTATTTTAGTTTGTGCAGGAGGATTTTTGAAACTTAGAGTTTACGATGTTTTAGGTGACAGAATGTTATGATTTTGCTTCATGTTTGATTACGAGAAATCTAGATGTGATAAAAATTATTATTATACACGCTTTGATCACAGATACATTAGGTAATTAATTCTGAAAATTACAGCCCTCTAGCTATTTTAGTTTGTCCAGGAGGATTTTTGAAACTTAGAACTTACGATGTTTTAGGTGACAGAATGTTATGATCTTGCTTCATGTTTGATTACGAGAAAACTAGATGCGATAAAAATTATTATTATACACGCTTTGGTCACAAATACATTGGGTAATTAATTCTGAAAATTACAGCCCTCTATCTATTTTAGTTTGTACAGGAGGATTTTTGAAACTTAGAGTTTACGATGTTTTAGGTGACAGAATGTTATGATTTTACTTCATGTTTGATTACGAGAAAACTAGATGTGATAAAAATTATTATAATACACGCTTTGGTCAGAGATACATTGGGTAATTAATTCTGAAAATTATAGCACTCTATCTATTTTAGTTTGTGCAGGAGGATTTTTGAAACTTAGAGTTTACGATGTTTTAGGTGACAGAATGTTATGATTTTGCTTCATGTTTGATTACGAGAAAACTAGATGTGATAAAAATTATTATTATACTCGCTTTGGTCAGAGATACATTGGGTAATTAATTCTGAAAATTACAGCCCTCTATCTATTTTAGTTTGTACAGGAGGATTTTTGAAACTTAGAGTTTACGATGTTTTAGGTGACAGAATGTTATGATTTTGCTTCATGTTTGATTACGAGAAAACTAGATGTGATAAAAATTATTATTATACACGCTTTGGTCAGAGATACATTGGGTAATTAATTCTGAAAATTACAGGACTCTATCTATTTTAGTTTGTGCAGGAGGATTTTTGAAACTTAGAGTTTACGATGTTTTAGGTGACAGAATGTTATGATTTTGCTTCATGTTTGATTACGAGAAAACTAGATGTGATAAAAATTATTATTATATACGCTTTGGTCAGAGATACATTGGGTAATTAATTCTGAAAATTACAGCCCTCTATCTATTTTAGTTTGTACAGGAGGATTTTTGAAACTTAGAGTTTACGATGTTTTAGGTGACAGAATGTTATGATTTTGCTTCATGTTTGATTACGAGAAAACTAGATGTGATAAAAATTATTATTATATACGCTTTGGTCAGAGATACATTGGGTAATTAATTCTGAAAATTACAGCCCTCTATCTATTTTAGTTTGTACAGGAGGATTTTTGAAACTTAGAGTTTACGATGTTTTAGGTGACAGAATGTTATGATTTTGCTTCATGTTTGATTACGAGAAAACTAGATGTGATAAAAATTATTATTATACACGCTTTGGTCAGAGATACATTGGGTAATTAATTCTGAAAATTACAGCACTCTATCTATTTTAGTTTGTGCAGGAGGATTTTTGAAACTTAGAGTTTACGATGTTTTAGGTGACAGAATGTTATGATTTTGCTTCATGTTTGATTACGAGAAAACTAGATGTGATAAAAATTATTATTATACACGCTTTGGTCAGAGATACATTGGGTAACTAATTCTGAAAATTACAGCCCTCTATCTATTTTAGTTTGTACAGGAGGATTTTTGAAACTTAGAGTTTACGATGTTTTAGGTGACAGAATGTTATGATTTTGCTTCATGTTTGATTACGAGAAAACTAGATGTGATAAAAATTATTATTATACACGCTTTGGTCACAGATACATTGGGTAATTAATTCTGAAAATTACAGCACTCTATCTATTTTAGTTTGTGCAGGAGGATTTTTGAAACTTAGAGTTTACGATGTTTTAGGTGACAGAATGTTATGATTTTGCTTCATGTTTGATTACGAGAAAACTAGATGTGATAAAAATTATTATTATACACGCTTTGGTCAGAGATACATTGGGTAATTAATTCTGAAAATTACAGCCCTCTATCTATTTTAGTTTGTACAGGAGGATTTTTGAAACTTAGAGTTTACGATGTTTTAGGTGACAGAATGTTATGATTTTGCTTCATGTTTGATTACGAGAAAACTAGATGTGATAAAAATTATTATTATACACGCTTTGGTCACAGATACATTGGGTAATTAATTCTGAAGATTACAGCCCTCTATCTATTTTAGTTTGTACAGGAGGATTTTTGAAACTTAGAGTTTACGATGTTTTAGGTGACAGAATGTTATGATTTTGCTTCATGTTTGATTACGAGAAAACTAGATGTGATAAAAATTATTATTATACACGCTTTGGTCAGAAATACATTGGGTAATTAATTCTGAAAATTACAGCACTCTATCTATTTTAGTTTGTGCAGGATAATTTTTGAAACTTAGAGTTTACGATGTTTTAGGTGACAGAATGTTATGATTTTGCTTCATGTTTGATTACGAGAAAACTAGATGTGATAAAAATTATTATTATACACGCTTTGGTCACAGATACATTGGGTAATTAGTTCTGAAGATTACAGCCCTCTATCTATTTTAGTTTGTACAGGAGGATTTTTGAAACTTAGAGTTTACGATGTTTTAGGTGACAGAATGTTATGATTTTGCTTCATGTTTGATTACGAGAAAACTAGATGTGATAAAAATTATTATTATATACGCTTTGGTCAGAGATACATTGGATAATTAATTCTGAAAATTACAGCCCTCTATCTATTTTAGTTTGTTCAGGAGGATTTTTGAAACTTAGAGTTTACGATGTTTTAGGTGACAGAATGTTATGATTTTGCTTCATGTTTGATTACGAGAAAACTAGATGTGATAAAAATTATTATTAGACACGCTTTGGTCAGAGATACATTGGGTAATTAATTCTGAAAATTACAGCACTCTATCTATTTTAGTTTGTGCAGGAGGATTTTTGAAACTTAGAGTTTACGATGTTTTAGGTGACAGAATGTTATGATTTTGCTTCATGTTTGATTACGAGAAAACTAGATGTGATAAAAATTATTATTGTACACGCTTTGGTCAGAGATACATTGGGTAATTAATTCTGAAAATTACAGCCCTCTATCTATTTTAGTTTGTACAGGAGGATTTTTGAAACTTAGAGTTTACGATGTTTTAGGTGACAGAATGTTATGATTTTGCTTCATGTTTGATTACGAGAAAACTAGATGTGATAAAAATTATTATTATACACGCTTTGATCACAGATACATTAGGTAATTAATTCTGAAAATTACAGCCCTCTAGCTATTTTAGTTTGTCCAGGAGGATTTTTGAAACTTAGAACTTACGATGGTTTAGGTGACAGAATGTTATGATCTTGCTTCATGTTTGATTACGAGAAATCTAGATGTGATAAAAATTATTATTATACACGCTTTGATCACAGATACATTAGGTAATTAATTCTGAAAATTACAGCCCTCTAGCTATTTTAGTTTGTCCAGGAGGATTTTTGAAACTTAGAACTTACGATGTTTTAGGTGACAGAATGTTATGATCTTGCTTCATGTTTGATTACGAGAAAACTAGATGCGATAAAAATTATTATTATACACGCTTTGGTCACAAATACATTGGGTAATTAATTCTGAAAATTACAGCCCTCTATCTATTTTAGTTTGTCCAGGAGGATTTTTGAAACTTAGTTTACCATGTTTTAGGTGACAGAATGTTATGATTTTGCTTCATGTTTGATTACGAGAAAACTAGATGTGATAAAAATTATTATTATACACGCTTTGGTCACAGATACATTGGGTAATTAATTCTGAAGATTACAGCCCTCTATCTATTTTAGTTTGTACAGGAGGATTTTTGAAACTTAGAGTTTACGATGTTTTAGGTGACAGAATGTTATGATTTTGCTTCATGTTTGATTACGAGAAAACTAGATGTGATAAAAATTATTATTATATACGCTTTGGTCAGAGATACATTGGATAATTAATTCTGAAAATTACAGCCCTCTATCTATTTTAGTTTGTACAGGAGGATTTTTGAAACTTAGAGTTTACGATGTTTTAGGTGACAGAATGTTATGATTTTGCTTCATGTTTGATTACGAGAAAACTAGATGTGATAAAAATTATTATTATATACGCTTTGGTCAGAGATACATTGGGTAATTAATTCTGAAAATTACAGCACTCTATCTATTTTAGTTTGTGCAGGAGGATTTTTGAAACTTAGAGTTTACGATGTTTTAGGTGACAGAATGTTATGATTTTGCTTCATGTTTGATTACGAGAAAACTAGATGTGATAAAAATTATTATTGTACACGCTTTGGTCAGAGATGCATTGGGTAATTAATTCTGAAAATTACAGCCCTCTATCTATTTTAGTTTGTACAGGAGGATTTTTGAAACTTAGAGTTTACGATGTTTTAGGTGACAGAATGTTATGATTTTGCTTCATGTTTGATTACGAGAAAACTAGATGTGATAAAAATTATTATTATACACGCTTTGGTCAGAGATACATTGGGTAATTAATTCTGAAAATTACAGCACTCTATCTATTTTAGTTTGTGCAGGAGGATTTTTGAAACTTAGAGTTTACGATGTTTTAGGTGACAGAATGTTATGATTTTGCTTCATGTTTGATTACGAAAAAACTAGATGTGATAAAAATTATTATTATACACGCTTTGGTCAGAGATACATTGGGTAATTAATTCTGAAAATTACAGCCCTCTATCTATTTTAGTTTGTACAGGAGGATTTTTGAAACTTAGAGTTTACGATGTTTTAGGTGACAGAATGTTATGATTTTGCTTCATGTTTGATTACGAGAAAACTAGATGTGATAAAAATTATTATTATATACGCTTTGGTCAGAGATACATTGGGTAATTAATTCTGAAGATTACAGCACTCTATCTATTTTAGTTTGTGCAGGAGGATTTTTGAAACTTAGAGTTTACGATGTTTTAGGTGACAGAATGTTATGATTTTGCTTCATGTTTGATTACGAGAAAACTAGATGTGATAAAAATTATTATTATACACGCTTTGGTCACAGATACATTGGGTAATTAATTCTGAAGATTACAGCCCTCTATCTATTTTAGTTTGTACAGGAGGATTTTTGAAACTTAGAGTTTACGATGTTTTAGGTGACAGAATGTTATGATTTTGCTTCATGTTTGATTACGAGAAAACTAGATGTGATAAAAATTATTATTATATACGCTTTGGTCAGACATACATTGGATAATTAATTCTGAAAATTACAGCCCTCTATCTATTTTAGTTTGTTCAGGAGGATTTTTGAAACTTAGAGTTTACGATGTTTTAGGTGACAGAATGTTATGATTTTGCTTCATGTTTGATTACGAGAAAACTAGATGTGATAAAAATTATTATTAGACACGCTTTGGTCAGAGATACATTGGGTAATTAATTCTGAAAATTACAGCAGTCTATCTATTTTAGTTTGTGCAGGAGGATTTTTGAAACTTAGAGTTTACGATGTTTTAGGTGACAGAATGTTATGATTTTGCTTCATGTTTGATTACGAGAAAACTAGATGTGATAAAAATTATTATTGTACACGCTTTGGTCAGAGATACATTGGGTAATTAATTCTGAAAATTACAGCCCTCTATCTATTTTAGTTTGTACAGGAGGATTTTTGAAACTTAGAACTTACGATGGTTTAGGTGACAGAATGTTATGATCTTGCTTCATGTTTGATTACGAGAAATCTAGATGTGATAAAAATTATTATTATACACGCTTTGATCACAGATACATTAGGTAATTAATTCTGAAAATTACAGCCCTCTAGCTATTTTAGTTTGTCCAGGAGGATTTTTGAAACTTAGAACTTACGATGTTTTAGGTGACAGAATGTTATGATCTTGCTTCATGTTTGATTACGAGAAAACTAGATGCGATAAAAATTATTATTATACACGCTTTGGTCACAAATACATTGGGTAATTAATTCTGAAAATTACAGCCCTCTATCTATTTTAGTTTGTCCAGGAGGATTTTTGAAACTTAGTTTACCATGTTTTAGGTGACAGAATGTTATGATTTTGCTTCATGTTTGATTACGAGAAAACTAGATGTGATAAAAATTATTATTATACACGCCTTGGTCACAGATACATTGGGTAATTAATTTTGAAGATTACAGCCCTCTATCTATTTTAGTTTGTACAGGAGGATTTTTGAAACTTAGAGTTTACGATGTTTTAGGTGACAGAATGTTATGATTTTGCTTCATGTTTGATTACGAGAAAACTAGATGTGATAAAAATTATTATTATATACGCTTTGGTCAGAGATACATTGGATAATTAATTCTGAAAATTACAGCCCTCTATCTATTTTAGTTTGTACAGGAGGATTTTTGAAACTTAGAGTTTACGATGTTTTAGGTGACAGAATGTTATGATTTTGCTTCATGTTTGATTACGAGAAAACTAGATGTGATAAAAATTATTATTATATACGCTTTGGTCAGAGATACATTGGGTAATTAATTCTGAAAATTACAGCACTCTATCTATTTTAGTTTGTGCAGGAGGATTTTTGAAACTTAGAGTTTACGATGTTTTAGGTGACAGAATGTTATGATTTTGCTTCATGTTTGATTACGAGAAAACTAGATGTGATAAAAATTATTATTGTACACGCTTTGGTCAGAGATACATTGGGTAATTAATTCTGAAAATTACAGCCCTCTATCTATTTTAGTTTGTACAGGAGGATTTTTGAAACTTAGAGTTTACGATGTTTTAGGTGACAGAATGTTATGATTTTGCTTCATGTTTGATTACGAGAAAACTAGATGTGATAAAAATTATTATTATACACGCTTTGGTCAGAGATACATTGGGTAATTAATTCTGAAAATTACAGCACTCTATCTATTTTAGTTTGTGCAGGAGGATTTTTGAAACTTAGAGTTTACGATGTTTTAGGTGACAGAATGTTATGATTTTGCTTCATGTTTGATTACGAAAAAACTAGATGTGATAAAAATTATTATTATACACGCTTTGGTCAGAGATACATTGGGTAATTAATTCTGAAAATTACAGCCCTCTATCTATTTTAGTTTGTACAGGAGGATTTTTGAAACTTAGAGTTTACGATGTTTTAGGTGACAGAATGTTATGATTTTGCTTCATGTTTGATTACGAGAAAACTAGATGTGATAAAAATTATTATTATATACGCTTTGGTCAGAGATACATTGGGTAATTAATTCTGAAAATTACAGCCCTCTATCTATTTTAGTTTGTACAGGAGGATTTTTGAAACTTAGAGTTTACGATGTTTTAGGTGACAGAATGTTATGATTTTGCTTCATGTTTGATTACGAGAAAACTAGATGTGATAAAAATTATTATTATATACGCTCTGGTCAGAGATACATTGGGTAATTAATTCTGAAAATTACAGCCCTCTATCTATTTTAGTTTGTACAGGAGGATTTTTGAAACTTAGAGTTTACGATGTTTTAGGTGACAGAATGTTATGATTTTGCTTCATGTTTGATTACGAGAAAACTAGATGTGATAAAAATTATTATTATATACGCTTTGGTCAGAGATACATTGGATAATTAATTCTGAAAATTACAGCCCTCTATCTATTTTAGTTTGTACAGGAGGATTTTTGAAACTTAGAGTTTACGATGTTTTAGGTGACAGAATGTTATGATTTTGCTTCATGTTTGATTACGAGAAAACTAGATGTGATAAAAATTATTATTATATACGCTTTGGTCAGAGATACATTGGGTAATTAATTCTGAAAATTACAGCACTCTATCTATTTTAGTTTGTGCAGGAGGATTTTTGAAACTTAGAGTTTACGATGTTTTAGGTGACAGAATGTTATGATTTTGCTTCATGTTTGATTACGAGAAAACTAGATGTGATAAAAATTATTATTGTACACGCTTTGGTCAGAGATGCATTGGGTAATTAATTCTGAAAATTACAGCCCTCTATCTATTTTAGTTTGTACAGGAGGATTTTTGAAACTTAGAGTTTACGATGTTTTAGGTGACAGAATGTTATGATTTTGCTTCATGTTTGATTACGAGAAAACTAGATGTGATAAAAATTATTATTATACACGCTTTGGTCAGAGATACATTGGGTAATTAATTCTGAAAATTACAGCACTCTATCTATTTTAGTTTGTGCAGGAGGATTTTTGAAACTTAGAGTTTACGATGTTTTAGGTGACAGAATGTTATGATTTTGCTTCATGTTTGATTACGAAAAAACTAGATGTGATAAAAATTATTATTATACACGCTTTGGTCAGAGATACATTGGGTAATTAATTCTGAAAATTACAGCCCTCTATCTATTTTAGTTTGTACAGGAGGATTTTTGAAACTTAGAGTTTACGATGTTTTAGGTGACAGAATGTTATGATTTTGCTTCATGTTTGATTACGAGAAAACTAGATGTGATAAAAATTATTATTATATACGCTTTGGTCAGAGATACATTGGGTAATTAATTCTGAAGATTACAGCACTCTATCTATTTTAGTTTGTGCAGGAGGATTTTTGAAACTTAGAGTTTACGATGTTTTAGGTGACAGAATGTTATGATTTTGCTTCATGTTTGATTACGAGAAAACTAGATGTGATAAAAATTATTATTATACACGCTTTGGTCACAGATACATTGGGTAATTAATTCTGAAGATTACAGCCCTCTATCTATTTTAGTTTGTACAGGAGGATTTTTGAAACTTAGAGTTTACGATGTTTTAGGTGACAGAATGTTATGATTTTGCTTCATGTTTGATTACGAGAAAACTAGATGTGATAAAAATTATTATTATATACGCTTTGGTCAGACATACATTGGATAATTAATTCTGAAAATTACAGCCCTCTATCTATTTTAGTTTGTTCAGGAGGATTTTTGAAACTTAGAGTTTACGATGTTTTAGGTGACAGAATGTTATGATTTTGCTTCATGTTTGATTACGAGAAAACTAGATGTGATAAAAATTATTATTAGACACGCTTTGGTCAGAGATACATTGGGTAATTAATTCTGAAAATTACAGCAGTCTATCTATTTTAGTTTGTGCAGGAGGATTTTTGAAACTTAGAGTTTACGATGTTTTAGGTGACAGAATGTTATGATTTTGCTTCATGTTTGATTACGAGAAAACTAGATGTGATAAAAATTATTATTGTACACGCTTTGGTCAGAGATACATTGGGTAATTAATTCTGAAAATTACAGCCCTCTATCTATTTTAGTTTGTACAGGAGGATTTTTGAAACTTAGAACTTACGATGGTTTAGGTGACAGAATGTTATGATCTTGCTTCATGTTTGATTACGAGAAATCTAGATGTGATAAAAATTATTATTATACACGCTTTGATCACAGATACATTAGGTAATTAATTCTGAAAATTACAGCCCTCTAGCTATTTTAGTTTGTCCAGGAGGATTTTTGAAACTTAGAACTTACGATGTTTTAGGTGACAGAATGTTATGATCTTGCTTCATGTTTGATTACGAGAAAACTAGATGCGATAAAAATTATTATTATACACGCTTTGGTCACAAATACATTGGGTAATTAATTCTGAAAATTACAGCCCTCTATCTATTTTAGTTTGTCCAGGAGGATTTTTGAAACTTAGTTTACCATGTTTTAGGTGACAGAATGTTATGATTTTGCTTCATGTTTGATTACGAGAAAACTAGATGTGATAAAAATTATTATTATACACGCCTTGGTCACAGATACATTGGGTAATTAATTCTGAAGATTACAGCCCTCTATCTATTTTAGTTTGTACAGGAGGATTTTTGAAACTTAGAGTTTACGATGTTTTAGGTGACAGAATGTTATGATTTTGCTTCATGTTTGATTACGAGAAAACTAGATGTGATAAAAATTATTATTATATACGCTTTGGTCAGAGATACATTGGATAATTAATTCTGAAAATTACAGCCCTCTATCTATTTTAGTTTGTACAGGAGGATTTTTGAAACTTAGAGTTTACGATGTTTTAGGTGACAGAATGTTATGATTTTGCTTCATGTTTGATTACGAGAAAACTAGATGTGATAAAAATTATTATTATATACGCTTTGGTCAGAGATACATTGGGTAATTAATTCTGAAAATTACAGCACTCTATCTATTTTAGTTTGTGCAGGAGGATTTTTGAAACTTAGAGTTTACGATGTTTTAGGTGACAGAATGTTATGATTTTGCTTCATGTTTGATTACGAGAAAACTAGATGTGATAAAAATTATTATTGTACACGCTTTGGTCAGAGATACATTGGGTAATTAATTCTGAAAATTACAGCCCTCTATCTATTTTAGTTTGTACAGGAGGATTTTTGAAACTTAGAGTTTACGATGTTTTAGGTGACAGAATGTTATGATTTTGCTTCATGTTTGATTACGAGAAAACTAGATGTGATAAAAATTATTATTATACACGCTTTGGTCAGAGATACATTGGGTAATTAATTCTGAAAATTACAGCACTCTATCTATTTTAGTTTGTGCAGGAGGATTTTTGAAACTTAGAGTTTACGATGTTTTAGGTGACAGAATGTTATGATTTTGCTTCATGTTTGATTACGAAAAAACTAGATGTGATAAAAATTATTATTATACACGCTTTGGTCAGAGATACATTGGGTAATTAATTCTGAAAATTACAGCCCTCTATCTATTTTAGTTTGTACAGGAGGATTTTTGAAACTTAGAGTTTACGATGTTTTAGGTGACAGAATGTTATGATTTTGCTTCATGTTTGATTACGAGAAAACTAGATGTGATAAAAATTATTATTATATACGCTTTGGTCAGAGATACATTGGGTAATTAATTCTGAAAATTACAGCCCTCTATCTATTTTAGTTTGTACAGGAGGATTTTTGAAACTTAGAGTTTACGATGTTTTAGGTGACAGAATGTTATGATTTTGCTTCATGTTTGATTACGAGAAAACTAGATGTGATAAAAATTATTATTATATACTCTCTGGTCAGAGATACATTGGGTAATTAATTCTGAAAATTACAGCCCTCTATCTATTTTAGTTTGTACAGGAGGATTTTTGAAACTTAGAGTTTACGATGTTTTAGGTGACAGAATGTTATGATTTTGCTTCATGTTTGATTACGAGAAAACTAGATGTGATAAAAATTATTATTATACACGCTTTGGGCAGAGATACATTGTGTAATTAATTCTGAAAATTACAGCACTCTATCTATTTTAGTTTGTGCAGGAGGATTTTTGAAACTTAGAGTTTACGATGTTTTAGGTGACAGAATGTTATGATTTTTCTTCATGTTTGATTACGAGAAAACTAGATGTGATAAAAATTATTATTATATACGCTTTGGTCAGAGATACATTGGGTAATTAATTCTGAAAATTACAGCCCTCTATCTATTTTAGTTTGTACAGGAGGATTTTTAAAACTTAGAGTTTACGATGTTTTAGGTGACAGAATGTTATGATTTTGCTTCATGTTTGATTACGAGAAAACTAGATGTGATAAAAGCTATTATTATACACGATTTGGTCAGAGATACATTGGGTAATTAATTCTGAAAATTACAGCACTCTATCTATTTTAGTTTGTGCAGGAGGATTTTTGAAACTTAGAGTTTACGATGTTTTAGGTGACAGAATGTTATGATTTTGCTTCATGTTTGATTACGAGAAAACTCGATGTGATAAAAATTATTATTATACACGCTTTGGTCAGGATACATTGGGTAATTAATTCTGAAAATTACAGCCCTCTATCTATTTTAGTTTGTACAGGAGCATTTTTGAAACTTAGAGTTTACGATGTTTTAGGTGACAGAATGTTATGATTTTGCTTCATGTTTGATTACGAGAAAACTAGATGTGATAAAAATTATTATTATACACGCTTTGGTCAGAGATACATTGGGTAATTAATTCTGAAAATTACAGCACTCTATCTATTTTAGTTTGTGCAGGAGGATTTTTGAAACTTAGAGTTTACGATGTTTTAGGTGACAGAATGTTATGATTTTGCTTCATGTTTGATTACGAGAAAACTAGATGTGATAAAAATTATTATTATACACGCTTTGGTCACAGATACATTGGGTAATTAATTCTGAAGATTACAGCCCTCTATCTATTTTAGTTTGTACAGGAGGATTTTTGAAACTTAGAGTTTACGATGTTTTAGGTGACAGAATGTTATGATTTTGCTTCATGTTTGATTACGAGAAAACTAGATGTGATAAAAATTATTATTATACACGCTTTGGTCAGAGATACATTGGGTAATTAATTCTGAAAATTACAGCACTCTATCTATTTTAGTTTGTGCAGGAGGATTTTTGAAACTTAGAGTTTACGATGTTTTAGGTGACAGAATGTTATGATTTTGCTTCATGTTTGATTACGAGAAAACTAGATGTGATAAAAATTATTATTGTACACGCTTTGGTCAGAGATACATTGGGTAATTAATTCTGAAAATTACAGCCCTCTATCTATTTTAGTTTGTACAGGAGGATTTTTGAAACTTAGAGTTTACGATGTTTTAGGTGACAGAATGTTATGATTTTGCTTCATGTTTGATTACGAGAAAACTAGATGTGATAAAAATTATTATTATACACGCTTTGATCACAGATACATTAGGTAATTAATTCTGAAAATTACAGCCCTCTAGCTATTTTAGTTTGTCCAGGAGGATTTTTGAAACTTAGAACTTACGATGTTTTAGGTGACAGAATGTTATGATCTTGCTTCATGTTTGATTACGAGAAATCTAGATGTGATAAAAATTATTATTGTACACGCTTTGATCACAGATACATTAGGTAATTAATTCTGAAAATTACAGCCCTCTAGCTATTTTAGTTTGTCCAGGAGGATTTTTGAAACTTAGAACTTACGATGTTTTAGGTGACAGAATGTTATGATCTTGCTTCATGTTTGATTACGAGAAAACTAGATGCGATAAAAATTATTATTATACACGCTTTGGTCACAAATACATTGGGTAATTAATTCTGAAAATTACAGCCCTCTATCTATTTTAGTTTGTCCAGGAGGATTTTTGAAACTTAGTTTACCATGTTTTAGGTGACAGAATGTTATGATTTTGCTTCATGTTTGATTACGAGAAAACTAGATGTGATAAAAATTATTATTATACACGCTTTGGTCACAGATACATTGGGTAATTAATTCTGAAGATTACAGCCCTCTATCTATTTTAGTTTGTACAGGAGGATTTTTGAAACTTAGAGTTTACGATGTTTTAGGTGACAGAATGTTATGATTTTGCTTCATGTTTGATTACGAGAAAACTAGATGTGATAAAAATGATTATTATATACGCTTTGGTCAGAGATACATTGGATAATTAATTCTGAAAATTACAGCCCTCTATCTATTTTAGTTTGTACAGGAGGATTTTTGAAACTTAGAGTTTACGATGTTTTAGGTGACAGAATGTTATGATTTTGCTTCATGTTTGATTACGAGAAAACTAGATGTGATAAAAATTATTATTATACACGCTTTGGTCAGAGATACATTGTGTAATTAATTCTGAAAATTACAGCACTCTATCTATTTTAGTTTGTGCAGGAGGATTTTTGAAACTTAGAGTTTACGATGTTTTAGGTGACAGAATGTTATGATTTTGCTTCATGTTTGATTACGAGAAAACTAGATGTGATAAAAATTATTATTATACACGCTTTGGTCAGAGATACATTGGGTAATTAATTCTGAAAATTACAGCCCTCTATCTATTTTAGTTTGTACAGGAGGATTTTTGAAACTTAGAACTACGATGTTTTAGGTGACAGAATGTTATGATCTTGCTTCATGTTTGATTACGAGAAAACTAGATGCGATAAAAATTATTATTATACACGCTTTGGTCACAAATATATTGGGTAATTAATTCTGAAAATTACAGCCCTCTATCTATTTTAGTTTGTCCAGGAGGGTTTTTGAAACTTAGTTTACCATGTTTTCGAGTTTACGATGTTTTAGGTGACAGAATGTTATGATTTTGCTTCATGTTTGATTACGAGAAAACTCGATGTGATAAAAATTATTATTATACACGCTTTGGTCAGAGGTACATTGGGTAATTAATTCTGAAAATTACAGCCCTCTATCTATTTTAGTTTGTACAGGAGGATTTTTGAAACTTAGAGTTTACGTTGTTTTAGGTGACAGAATGTTATGATTTTGCTTCATGTTTGATTACGAGAAAACTAGATGTGATAAAAATTATTATTATACACGCTTTGGTCAGAGATACATTGGGTAATTAATTCTGAAAATTACAGCACTCTACCTATTTTAGTTTGTGCAGGAGGATTTTTGAAACTTAGAGTTTACGATGTTTTAGGTGACAGAATGTTATGATTTTGCTTCATGTTTGATTACGAGAAAACTAGATGTGATAAAAATTATTATTATACACGCCTTGGTCAGAGATACATTGGGTAATTAATTCTGAAAATTACAGCCCTCTATCTATTTTAGTTTGTACAGGAGGATTTTTGAAACTTAGAGTTTACGATGTTTTAGGTGACAGAATGTTATGATTTTGCTTCATGTTTGATTACGAGAAAACTAGATGTGATAAAAATTATTATTATACACGCTTTGGTCACAGATACATTGGGTAATTAATTCTGAAGATTACAGCCCTCTATCTATTTTAGTTTGTACAGGAGGATTTTTGAAACTTAGAGTTTACGATGTTTTAGGTGACAGAATGTTATGATTTTGCTTCATGTTTGATTACGAGAAAACTAGATGTGATAAAAATTATTATTATACACGCTTTGGTCAGAGATACATTGGGTAATTAATTCTGAAAATTACAGCCCTCTATCTATTTTAGTTTGTACAGGAGGATTTTTGAAACTTAGAGTTTACGATGTTTTAGGTGACAGAATGTTATGATTTTGCTTCATGTTTGATTACGAGAAAACTAGATGTGATAAAAATTATTATTATACACGCTTTGGTCAGAGATACATCGGGTAATTAATTCTGAAAATTACAGCACTCTATCTATTTTAGTTTGTGCAGGAGGATTTTTGAAACTTAGAGTTTACGATGTTTTAGGTGACAGAATGTTATGATTTTGCTTCATGTTTGATTACGAGAAATCTAGATGTGATAAAAATTATTATTATACACGCTTTGATCACAGATACATTAGGTAATTAATTCTGAAAATTACAGCCCTCTAGCTATTTTAGTTTGTCCAGGAGGATTTTTGAAACATAGAACTTACGATGTTTTAGGTGACAGAATGTTATGATCTTGCTTCATGTTTGATTACGAGAAATCTAGATGTGATAAAAAATATTAATATACACGCTTTGATCACAGATACATTAGGTAATTAATTCTGAAAATTACAGCCCTCTAGCTATTTTAGTTTGTCCAGGAGGATTTTTGAAACTTAGAACTTACGATGTTTTAGGTGACAGAATGTTATGATCTTGCTTCATGTTTGATTACGAGAAAACTAAATGCGATAAAAATTATTATTATACACGCTTTGGTCACAAATCCATTGGGTAATTGATTCTGAAAATTACAGCCTTCTATCTATTTTAGTTTGTCCAGGAGGATTTTTGAAACTTAGTTTACCATGTTTTAGGTGACAGAATGTTATGATTTTGCTTCATGTTTGATTACGAGAAAACTAGATGTGATAAAAATTATTATTATACACGCTTTGGTCAGAGATACATTGGGTAATTAATTCTGAAAATTACAGCACTCTATCTATTTTAGTTTGTGCAGGAGGATTTTTGAAACTTAGAGTTTACGATGTTTTAGGTGACAGAATGTTATGATTTTGCTTCATGTTTGATTACGAGAAAACTAGATGTGATAAAAATTATTATTATACACGCCTTGGTCATTGGGTAATTAATTCTGAAAATTACAGCCCTCTATCTATTTTAGTTTGTACAGGAGGATTTTTGAAACTTAGAGTTTACGATGTTTTAGGTGACAGAATGTTATGATTTTGCTTCATGTTTGATTACGAGAAAACTAGATGTGATAAAAATTATTATTATACACGCTTTGATCACAGATACATTGGGTAATTAATTCTGAAGATTACAGCCCTCTATCTATTTTAGTTTGTACAGAAGGATTTTTGAAACTTAGAGTTTAGGATGTTTTAAGTGACAGAATGTTATGATTTTGCTTCATGTTTGATTACGAGAAAACTAGATGTGATAAAAATTATTATTATACACGCTTTGGTCAGAGATACATTGGGTAATTAATTCTGAAAATTACAGCCCTCTATCTATTTTAGTTTGTACAGGAGGATTTTTGAAACTTAGAGTTTACGATGTTTTAGGTGACAGAATGTTATGATTTTGCTTCATGTTTGATTACGAGAAAACTAGATGTGATAAAAATTATTATTATACACGCTTTGGTCAGAGATACATTGGGTAATTAATTCTGAAAATTACAGCACTCTATCTATTTTAGTTTGTGCAGGAGGATTTTTGAAACTTAGAGTTTACGATGTTTTAGGTGACAGAATGTTATGATTTTGCTTCATGTTTGATTACGAGAAATCTAGATGTGATAAAAATTATTAATATACACGCTTTGATCACAGATACATTAGGTAATTAATTCTGAAAATTACAGCCCTCTAGCTATTTTAGTTTGTCCAGGAGGATTTTTGAAACATAGAACTTACGATGTTTTAGGTGACAGAATGTTATGATCTTGCTTCATGTTTGATTACGAGAAATCTAGATGTGATAAAAATTATTATTATACACGCTTTGATCACAGATACATTAGATAATTAATTCTGAAAATTACAGCCCTCTAGCTATTTTAGTTTGTCCAGGAGGATTTTTGAAACTTAGAACTTACGATGTTTTAGGTGACAGAATGTTATGATCTTGCTTCATGTTTGATTACGAGAAAACTAGATGCGATAAAAATTATTATTATACACGCTTTGGTCACAAATACATTGGGTAATTAATTCTGAAAATTACAGCCCTCTATCTATTTTAGTTTGTCCAGGAGGATTTTTGAAACTTAGTTTACCATGTTTTAGGTGACAGAATGTTATGATTTTGCTTCATGTTTGATTACGAGAAAACTAGATGTGATAAAAATTATTATTATACACGCTTTGGTCAGAGATACATTGGGTAATTAATTCTGAAAATTACAGCACTCTATCTATTTTAGTTTGTGCAGGAGGATTTTTGAAACTTAGAGTTTACGATGTTTTAGGTGACAGAATGTTATGATTTTGCTTCATGTTTGATTACGAGAAAACTAGATGTGATAAAAATTATTATTATACACGCCTTGGTCAGAGATACATTGGGTAATTAATTCTGAAAATTACAGCCCTCTATCTATTTTAGTTTGTACAGGAGGATTTTTGAAACTTAGAGTTTACGATGTTTTAGGTGACAGAATGTTATGATTTTGCTTCATGTTTGATTACGAGAAAACTAGATGTGATAAAAATTATTATTATACACGCTTTGGTCACAGATACATTGGGTAATTAATTCTGAAGATTACAGCCCTCTATCTATTTTAGTTTGTACAGGAGGATTTTTGAAACTTAGAGTTTACGATGTTTTAGGTGACAGAATGTTATGATTTTGCTTCATGTTTGATTACGAGAAAACTAGATGTGATAAAAATTATTATTATACACGCTTTGGTCAGAGATACATTGGGTAATTAATTCTGAAAATTACAGCCCTCTATCTATTTTAGTTTGTACAGGAGGATTTTTTAAACTTAGAGTTTACGATGTTTTAGGTGACAGAATGTTATGATTTTGCTTCATGTTTGATTACGAGAAAACTAGATGTGATAAAAATTATTATTATACACGCTTTGGTCAGAGATACATTGGGTAATTAATTCTGAAAATTACAGCACTCTATCTATTTTAGTTTGTGCAGGAGGATTTTTGAAACTTAGAGTTTACGATGTTTTAGGTGACAGAATGTTATGATTTTGCTTCATGTTTGATTACGAGAAATCTAGATGTGATAAAAATTATTATTATACACGCTTTGATCACAGATACATTAGATAATTAATTCTGAAAATTACAGCCCTCTAGCTATTTTAGTTTGTCCAGGAGGATTTTTGAAACTTAGAACTTACGATGTTTTAGGTGACAGAATGTTATGATCTTGCTTCATGTTTGATTACGAGAAAACTAGATGCGATAAAAATTATTATTATACACGCTTTGGTCACAAATACATTGGGTAATTAATTCTGAAAATTACAGCCCTCTATCTATTTTAGTTTGTCCAGGAGGATTTTTGAAACTTAGTTTACCATGTTTTAGGAGACAGAATGTTATGATTTTGCTTCATGTTTGATTACGAGAAATCTAGATGTGATAGAAATTATTATTATACACGCTTTGGTCAGAGATACATTGGGTAATTAATTCTGAAAATTACAGCACTCTATCTATTTTAGTTTGGGCAGGAGGATTTTTGAAACTTAGAGTTTACGATGTTTTAGGTGACAGAATGTTATGATTTTGCTTCATGTTTGATTACGAGAAAACTAGATGTGAAAAAAATTATTATTATACACGCCTTGGTCAGAGATACATTGGGTAATTAATTCTGAAAATTACAGCCCTCTATCTATTTTAGTTTGTACAGGAGGATTTTTGAAACTTAGAGTTTACGATGTTTTAGGTGACAGAATGTTATGATTTTGCTTCATGTTTGATTACGAGAAAACTAGATGTGATAAAAATTATTATTATACACGCTTTGGTCAGAGATACATTGTGTAATTAATTCTGAAAATTACAGCCCTCTATCTATTTTAGTTTGTCCAGGAGGGTTTTTGAAACTTAGTTTACCATGTTTTCGAGTTTACGATGTTTTAGGTGACAGAATGTTATGATTTTGCTTCATGTTTGATTACGAGAAAACTCGATGTGATAAAAATTATTATTATACACGCTTTGGTCAGAGGTACATTGGGTAATTAATTCTGAAAATTACAGCCCTCTATCTATTTTAGTTTGTACAGGAGGATTTTTGAAACTTAGAGTTTACGATGTTTTAGGTGACAGAATGTTATGATTTTGCTTCATGTTTGATTACGAGAAAACTAGATGTGATAAAAATTATTATTATACACGCTCTGGTCAGAGATACATTGGGTAATTAATTCTGAAAATTACAGCCCTCTATCTATTTTAGTTTGTACAGGAGGATTTTTGAAACTTAGAGTTTACGATGTTTTAGGTGACAGAATGTTATGATTTTGCTTCATGTTTGATTACGAGAAAACTAGATGTGATAAAAATTATTATTATACACGCCTTGGTCAGAGATACATTGGGTAATTAATTCTGAAAATTACAGCCCTCTATATATTTTAGTTTGTACAGGAGGATTTTTGAAACTTAGAGTTTACGATGTTTTAGGTGACAGAATGTTATGATTTTGCTTCATGTTTGATTACGAGAAAACTAGATGTGATAAAAATTATTATTATACACGCTTTGGTCACAGATACATTGGGTAATTAATTCTGAAGATTACAGCCCTCTATCTATTTTAGTTTGTACAGGAGGATTTTTGAAACTTAGAGTTTACGATGTTTTAGGTGACAGAATGTTATGATTTTGCTTCATGTTTGATTACGAGAAAACTAGATGTGATAAAAATTATTATTATACACGCTTTGGTCAGAGATACATTGGGTAATTAATTCTGAAAATTACAGCCCTCTATCTATTTTAGTTTGTACAGGAGGATTTTTGAAACTTAGAGTTTACGATGTTTTAGGTGACAGAATGTTATGATTTTGCTTCATGTTTGATTACGAGAAAACTAGATGTGATAAAAATTATTATTATACACGCTTTGGTCAGAGATACATTGGGTAATTAATTCTGAAAATTACAGCACTCTATCTATTTTAGTTTGTGCAGGAGGATTTTTGAAACTTAGAGTTTACGATGTTTTAGGTGACAGAATGTTATGATTTTGCTTCATGTTTGATTACGAGAAATCTAGATGTGATAAAAATTATTATTATACACGCTTTGATCACAGATACATTAGGTAATTAATTCTGAAAATTACAGCCCTCTAGCTATTTTAGTTTGTCCAGGAGGATTTTTGAAACATAGAACTTACGATGTTTTAGGTGACAGAATGTTATGATCTTGCTTCATGTTTGATTACGAGAAATCTAGATGTGATAAAAATTATTATTATACACGCTTTGATCACAGATACATTAGGTAATTAATTCTGAAAATTACAGCCCTCTAGCTATTTTAGTTTGTCCAGGAGGATTTTTGAAACTTAGAACTTACGATGTTTTAGGTGACAGAATGTTATGATCTTGCTTCATGTTTGATTACGAGAAAACTAGATGCGATAAAAATTATTATTATACACGCTTTGGTCACAAATACATTGGGTAATTAATTCTGAAAATTACAGCCCTCTATCTATTTTAGTTTGTCCAGGAGGATTTTTGAAACTTAGTTTACCATGTTTTAGGTGACAGAATGTTATGATTTTGCTTCATGTTTGATTACGAGAAAACTAGATGTGATAAAAATTATTATTATATACGCTTTGGTCAGAGATACATTGGGTAATTAATTCTGAAAATTACAGCCCTCTATCTATTTTAGTTTGTACAGGAGGATTTTTGAAACTTAGAGTTTACGATGTTTTAGGTGACAGAATGTTATGATTTTGCTTCATGTTTGATTACGAGAAAACTAGATGTGATAAAAATTATTATTATACACGCTTTGGTCAGAGATACATTGGGTAATTAATTCTGAAAATTACAGCACTCTATCTATTTTAGTTTGTGCAGGAGTATACCCGAATATACGCGAACATAACCGAACATACACGAATATACGCGAATATACGCAATCATACACGAACATACCCGAATATACGCGAACATACACGAATATACGCGAACATACGCAATCATACACGAATATACGCAATCATACACGAATATCCGCAATCATACGCGAACATACACGAATATACGCGAATATACGCAATCATACACGAACATACCCGAATATACGCGAACATACCCGAATATACGCGAACATACCCGAATATACGCGAACATACCCGAATATACGCGAACATACCCGAATATACGCGAACATACCCGAATATACGCGAACATACCCGAATATACGCGAACATACCCGAATATACGCGAACATACCCGTATATACGCGAACATACCCGTATATACGCGAACATACCCGAATATACGCGAACATACCCGAATATACGCGAACATACCCGAATATACGCGAACATACCCGAATATACTCGAACATACCCGAATATACGCGAACATACCCGAATATACGCGAACATACCCGAATATACGCGAACATACCCGTATATACGCGAACATACCCGAATATACGCGAACATACCCGAATATACGCGAACATACCCGAATATACGCGAACATACCCGAATATACGCGAACATACCCGAATATACGCGAACATACCCGAATATACGCGAACATACCCGAATATACGCGAACATACCCGAATATACGCGAACATACCCGAAAATACGCGAACATACCCGAATATACGCGAACATACGCGTATATACGCGAACATACGCGTATATACGCGAACATACGCGTATATACGCGAACATACGCGTATATACGCGAACATACGCGAATATACGCGAACATACGCGTATATACGCGAACATACGCGTATATACGCGAACATACGCGTATATACGCGAACATACGCGTATATACGCGAACACACGCGAACACACGCGAACACACGCGAACACACGCGAACACACGCGAACACACGCGAACACACGCGAACACACGCGAACACACGCGAACACACGCGAACACACGCGAACACACATCATTTTTCAATTAGTTTTTCGATGCGGGCCTTAGTTTAGGAGATACAGTGCTTTTTTGGCAATTTCTGCAACGCCTTCGTATTCGTAGTTGTCAAAGCTGACAGGGGTGTTGTAGAGTTAGGGGGTCATTTTTCAATTAGTTTTTCGATGCGGGCCTTAGTTTAGGAGATACAGTGCTTTTTTGGCAATTTCTGCAACGCCTTCGTATTCGTAGTTGTCAAAGCTGACAGGGGTGTTGTAGAGTTAGGGGGTCATTTTTCAATTAGTTTTTCGATGCGGGCCTTAGTTTAGGAGATACAGTGCTTTTTTGGCAATTTCTGCAACGCCTTCGTATTCGTAGTTGTCATAGCTGATAGGGGTGTTGTAGAGTTAGGGGGTAATTTTTCAATTAGTTTCTCGATGCGGGCCTTAGTTTAGGAGATATAGTGCTTTTTTGGCAATTTCTGCAACGCCTTCGTATTCGTAGTTGTCAAAGCTGACAGGGGTGTTGTAGAGTTAGGGGGTCATTTTTCAATTAGTTTTTCGATGCGGGCCTTAGTTTAGGAGATACAGTGCTTTTTTGGCAATTTCTGCAACGCCTTCGTATTCGTAGTTGTCAAAGCTGACAGGGGTGTTGTAGAGTTAGGGGGTCATTTTTCAATTAGTTTTTCGATGCGGGCCTTAGTTTAGGAGATACAGTGCTTTTTTGGCAATTTCTGCAACGCCTTCGTATTCGTAGTTGTCAAAGCTGACAGGGGTGTTGTAGAGTTAGGGGGTCATTTTTCAATTAGTTTTTCGATGCGGGCCTTAGTTTAGGAGATACAGTGCTTTTTTGGCAATTTCTGCAACGCCTTCGTATTCGTAGTTGTCAAAGCTGACAGGGGTGTTGTAGAGTTAGGGGGTCATTTTTCAATTAGTTTTTCGATGCGGGCCTTAGTTTAGGAGATACAGTGCTTTTTTGGCAATTTCTGCAACGCCTTCGTATTCGTAGTTGTCATAGCTGATAGGGGTGTTGTAGAGTTAGGGGGTCATTTTTCAATTAGTTTTTCGATGCGGGCCTTAGTTTAGGAGATACAGTGCTTTTTTGGCAATTTCTGCAACGCCTTCGTATTCGTAGTTGTCAAAGCTGACAGGGGTGTTGTAGAGTTAGGGGGTCATTTTTCAATTAGTTTTTCGATGCGGGCCTTAGTTTAGGAGATACAGTGCTTTTTTGGCAATTTCTGCAACGCCTTCGTATTCGTAGTTGTCAAAGCTGACAGGGGTGTTGTAGGGTTAGGGGGTCATTTTTCAATTAGTTTTTCGATGCGGGCCTTAGTTTAGGAGATACAGTGCTTTTTTGGCAATTTCTGCAACGCCTTCGTATTCGTAGTTGTCATAGCTGATAGGGGTGTTGTAGAGTTAGGGGGTAATTTTTCAATTAGTTTCTCGATGCGGGCTTTAGTTTAGGAGATACAGTGCTTTTTTGGCAATTTCTGCAACGCCTTCGTATTCGTAGTTGTCATAGCTGATAGGGGTGTTGTAGAGTTAGGGGGTCATTTTTCAATTAGTTTTTCGATGCGGGCCTTAGTTTAGGAGATACAGTGCTTTTTTGGCAATTTCTGCAACGCCTTCGTATTCGTAGTTGTCAAAGCTGACAGGGGTGTTGTAGAGTTAGGGGGTCATTTTTCAATTAGTTTTTCGATGCGGGCCTTAGTTATCAAAGCTGACAGGGGTGTTGTAGAGTTAGGGGGTAATTTTTCAATTAGTTTTTCGATGCGGGCCTTAGTTTAGGAGATACAGTGCTTTTTTGGCAATTTCTGCAACGCTTCGTATTCGTAGTTGTCAAAGCTGACAGGGGTGTTGTAGAGTTAGGGGGTAATTTTTCAATTAGTTTTTTGATGCGGGCCTTAGTTTAGGAGATAGATACAGTGCTTTTTTGGCAATTTCTGCAACGCCTTCGTATTCGTAGTTGTCATAGCTGATAGGGGTGTTGTAGAGTTAGGGGGTCATTTTTCAATTAGTTTTTCGATGCGGGCCTTAGTTTAGGAGATACAGTGCTTTTTTGGCAATTTCTGCAACGCCTTCGTATTCGTAGTTGTCAAAGCTGACAGGGGTGTTGTAGAGTTAGGGGGTCATTTTTCAATTAGTTTTTCGATGCGGGCCTTAGTTTAGGAGATACAGTGCTTTTTTGGCAATTTCTGCAACGCCTTCGTATTCGTAGTTGTCATAGCTGATAGGGGTGTTGTAGAGTTAGGGGGTCATTTTTCAATTAGTTTTTCGATGCGGGCCTTAGTTTAGGAGATACAGTGCTTTTTTGTCATAGCTGATAGGGGTGTTGTAGAGTTAGGGGGTCATTTTTCAATTAGTTTTTCGATGCGGGCCTTAGTTTAGGAGATACAGTGCTTTTTTGGCAATTTCTGCAACGCCTTCGTATTCGTAGTTGTCAAAGCTGACAGGGGTGTTGTAGAGTTAGGGGGTCATTTTTCAATTAGTTTTTCGATGCGGGCCTTAGTTTAGGAGATACAGTGCTTTTTTGGCAATTTCTGCAACGCCTTCGTATTCGTAGTTGTCATAGCTGATAGGGGTGTTGTAGAGTTAGGGGGTCATTTTTCAATTAGTTTTTCGATGCGGGCCTTAGTTTAGGAGATACAGTGCTTTTTTGGCAATTTCTGCAACGCCTTCGTATTCGTAGTTGTCATAGCTGATAGGGGTGTTGTAGAGTTAGGGGGTAAAACACGACACACACGACACACACGACACACACGACACACACGACACACACGACACACACGACACACACGACACACACGACACACACGACACACACGACACACACGACACACACGACACACACGACACACACGACACACACGACACACACGACACACACGACACACACGACACGCACGACGCACGACGCACGACGCACGACACACGACACACGACACACGACACACGACACACGACACACGACACACGACACACGACACACGACACACGACACACGACGCACGACGCACGACACACGACACACGACACACGACACACGACACACGACACACGACACACGACACACGACACACGACACACGACACACCACACACCACACACGACACACGACACACCACACACCACACACGACACACCACACACGACACACCACACACGACACACACACGACACACACACGACACACACACGACACACACACGACACACACACACGACACACACACGACACACACACGACACACACACGACACACACACGACACACACACGACACACACACGACACACACGACACACACACGACACACACACTACACACACACGACACACACACGACACACACACGACACACACACGACACACACACGACACACACACGACACACACACGACACACACACGACACACACGACACATATAGTGCTTTTTTGGCAATTTCTGCAACGCCTTCGTATTCGTAGTTGTCAAAGCTGACAGGGGTGTTGTAGAGTTAGGGGGTCATTTTTCAATTAGTTTTTCGATGCGGGCCTTAGTTTATGAGATACAGTGCTTTTTTGGCAATTTCTGCAACGCCTTCGTATTCGTAGTTGTCAAAGCTGACAGGGGTGTTGTAGAGTTAGGGGGTCATTTTTCAATTAGTTTTTCGATGCGGGCCTTAGTTTATGAGATACAGTGCTTTTTTGGCAATTTCTGCAACGCCTTCGTATTCGTAGTTGTCAAAGCTGACAGGGGTGTTGTAGAGTTAGGGGGTCATTTTTCAATTAGTTTTTCGATGCGGGCCTTAGTTTAGGAGATACAGTGCTTTTTTGGCAATTTCTGCAACGCCTTCGTATTCGTAGTTGTCATAGCTGATAGGGGTGTTGTAGAGTTAGGGGGTCATTTTTCAATTAGTTTTTCGATGCGGGCCTTAGTTTAGGAGATACAGTGCTTTTTTGGCAATTTCTGCAACGCCTTCGTATTCGTAGTTGTCAAAGCTGACAGGGGTGTTGTAGAGTTAGGGGGTCATTTTTCAATTAGTTTTTCGATGCGGGCCTTAGTTTAGGAGATACAGTGCTTTTTTGGCAATTTCTGCAACGCCTTCGTATTCGTAGTTGTCATAGCTGATAGGGGTGTTGTAGAGTTAGGGGGTAATTTTTCAATTAGTTTTTCGATGCGGGCCTTAGTTTAGGAGATACAGTGCTTTTTTGGCAATTTCTGCAACGCCTTCGTATTCGTAGTTGTCATAGCTGATAGGGGTGTTGTAGAGTTAGGGGGTCATTTTTCAATTAGTTTTTCGATGCGGGCCTTAGTTTAGGAGATACAGTGCTTTTTTGGCAATTTCTGCAACGCCTTCGTATTCGTAGTTGTCATAGCTGATAGGGGTGTTGTAGAGTTAGGGGGTAAAACACGACACACACGACACACACGACACACACGACACACACGACACACACGACACACACGACACACACGACACACACGACACACACGACACACACGACACACACGACACACACGACACACACTACACACACGACACACACGACACACACGACACGCACGACGCACGACGCACGACACACGACACACGACACACGACACACGACACACGACACACGACACACGACACACGACACACGACACACGACGCACGACGCACGACACACGACACACGACACACGACACACGACACACGACACACGACACACGACACACGACACACGACACACGACACACGACACACGACACACCACACACCACACACGACACACGACACACCACACACCACACACGACACACCACACACGACACACCACACACGACACACACACGACACACACACGACACACACACGACACACACACGACACACACACGACACACACACGACACACACACGACACACACACGACACACACACGACACACACACGACACACACGACACACACACGACACACACACGACACACACACGACACACACACGACACACACACGACACACACACGACACACACACGACACACACACGACACACACACGACACACACGACACATATAGTGCTTTTTTGGCAATTTCTGCAACGCCTTCGTATTCGTAGTTGTCAAAGCTGACAGGGGTGTTGTAGAGTTAGGGGGTCATTTTTCAATTAGTTTTTCGATGCGGGCCTTAGTTTAGGAGATACAGTGCTTTTTTGGCAATTTCTGCAACGCCTTCGTATTCGTAGTTGTCATAGCTGATAGGGGTGTTGTAGAGTTAGGGGGTCATTTTTCAATTAGTTTTTCGATGCGGGCCTTAGTTTAGGAGATACAGTGCTTTTTTGGCAATTTCTGCAACGCCTTCGTATTCGTAGTTGTCAAAGCTGACAGTGGTGTTGTAGAGTTAGGGGGTCATTTTTCAATTAGTTTTTCGATGCGGGCCTTAGTTTAGGAGATACAGTGCTTTTTTGGCAATTTCTGCAACGCCTTCGTATTCGTAGTTGTCATAGCTGATAGGGGTGTTGTAGAGTTAGGGGGTAATTTTTCAATTAGTTTCTCGATGCGGGCCTTAGTTTAGGAGATATAGTGCTTTTTTGGCAATTTCTGCAACGCCTTCGTATTCGTAGTTGTCATAGCTGATAGGGGTGTTGTAGAGTTAGGGGGTCATTTTTCAATTAGTTTTTCGATGCGGGCCTTAGTTTAGGAGATACAGTGCTTTTTTGTCATAGCTGATAGGGGTGTTGTAGAGTTAGGGGGTCATTTTTCAATTAGTTTTTCGATGCGGGCCTTAGTTTAGGAGATACAGTGCTTTTTTGGCAATTTCTGCAACGCCTTCGTATTCGTAGTTGTCATAGCTGATAGGGGTGTTGTAGAGTTAGGGGGTCATTTTTCAATTAGTTTTTCGATGCGGGCCTTAGTTTAGGAGATACAGTGCTTTTTTGGCAATTTCTGCAACGCCTTCGTATTCGTAGTTGTCAAAGCTGACAGGGGTGTTGTAGAGTTAGGGGGTCATTTTTCAATTAGTTTTTCGATGCGGGCCTTAGTTTAGGAGATACAGTGCTTTTTTGGCAATTTCTGCAACGCCTTCGTATTCGTAGTTGTCAAAGCTGACAGGGGTGTTGTGGAGTTAGGGGGTCATTTTTCAATTAGTTTTTCGATGCGGGCCTTAGTTTAGGAGATACAGTGCTTTTTTGGCAATTTCTGCAACGCCTGCGTATTCGTAGTTGTCATAGCTGATAGGGGTGTTGTAGAGTTAGGGGGTAATTTTTCAATTAGTTTTTCGATGCGGGCCTTAGTTTAGGAGATACAGTGCTTTTTTGGCAATTTCTGCAACGCCTGCGTATTCGTAGTTGTCATAGCTGATAGGGGTGTTGTAGAGTTAGGGGGTAATTTTTCAATTAGTTTTTCGATGCGGGCCTTAGTTTAGGAGATACAGTGCTTTTTTGGCAATTTCTGCAACGCCTTCGTATTCGTAGTTGTCAAAGCTGACAGGGGTGTTGTAGAGTTAGGGGGTCATTTTTCAATTAGTTTTTCGATGCGGGCCTTAGTTTAGGAGATACAGTGCTTTTTTGGCAATTTCTGCAACGCCTTCGTATTCGTAGTTGTCATAGCTGATAGGGGTGTTGTAGAGTTAGGGGGTCATTTTTCAATTAGTTTTTCGATGCGGGCCTTAGTTTAGGAGATACAGTGCTTTTTTGGCAATTTCTGCAACGCCTTCGTATTCGTAGTTGTCAAAGCTGACAGGGGTGTTGTAGAGTTAGGGGGTCATTTTTCAATTAGTTTTTCGATGCGGGCCTTAGTTTAGGAGATACAGTGCTTTTTTGGCAATTTCTGCAACGCCTTCGTATTCGTAGTTGTCAAAGCTGACAGGGGTGTTGTAGAGTTAGGGGGTCATTTTTCAATTAGTTTTTCGATGCGGGCCTTAGTTTAGGAGATACAGTGCTTTTTTGGCAATTTCTGCAACGCCTTCGTATTCGTAGTTGTCAAAGCTGACAGTGGTGTTGTAGAGTTAGGGGGTCATTTTTCAATTAGTTTTTCGATGCGGGCCTTAGTTTAGGAGATACAGTGCTTTTTTGGCAATTTCTGCAACGCCTTCGTATTCGTAGTTGTCAAAGCTTCGTATTCGTAGTTGTCAAAGCTGACAGGGGTGTTGTAGAGTTAGGGGGTCATTTTTCAATTAGTTTTTCGATGCGGGCCTTAGTTTAGGAGATACAGTGCTTTTTTGGCAATTTCTGCAACGCCTTCGTATTCGTAGTTGTCATAGCTGATAGGGGTGTTGTAGAGTTAGGGGGTCATTTTTCAATTAGTTTTTCGATGCGTGCCTTAGTTTAGGAGATACAGTGCTTTTTTGTCATAGCTGATAGGGGTGTTGTAGAGTTAGGGGGTCATTTTTCAATTAGTTTTTCGATGCGGGCCTTAGTTTAGGAGATACAGTGCTTTTTTGGCAATTTCTGCAACGCCTTCGTATTCGTAGTTGTCATAGCTGATAGGGGTGTTGTAGAGTTAGGGGGTCATTTTTCAATTAGTTTTTCGATGCGGGCCTTAGTTTAGGAGATACAGTGCTTTTTTGGCAATTTCTGCAACGCCTTCGTATTCGTAGTTGTCAAAGCTGACAGGGGTGATGTAGAGTTAGGGGGTCATTTTTCAATTAGCTTTTCGATGCGGGCCTTAGTTTAGGAGATACAGTGCTTTTTTGGCAATTTCTGCAACGCCTTCGTATTCGTAGTTGTCAAAGCTGACAGGGGTGTTGTGGAGTTAGGGGGTCATTTTTCAATTAGTTTTTCGATGCGGGCCTTAGTTTAGGAGATACAGTGCTTTTTTGGCAATTTCTGCAACGCCTGCGTATTCGTAGTTGTCATAGCTGATAGGGGTGTTGTAGAGTTAGGGGGTAATTTTTCAATTAGTTTTTCGATGCGGGCCTTAGTTTAGGAGATACAGTGCTTTTTTGGCAATTTCTGCAACGCCTTCGTATTCGTAGTTGTCAAAGCTGACAGGGGTGTTGTAGAGTTAGGGGGTCATTTTTCAATTAGTTTTTCGATGCGGGCCTTAGTTTAGGAGATACAGTGCTTTTTTGGCAATTTCTGCAACGCCTGCGTATTCGTAGTTGTCATAGCTGATAGGGGTGTTGTAGAGTTAGGGGGTAATTTTTCAATTAGTTTTTCGATGCGGGCCTTAGTTTAGGAGATACAGTGCTTTTTTGGCAATTTCTGCAACGCCTTCGTATTCGTAGTTGTCAAAGCTGACAGGGGTGTTGTAGAGTTAGGGGGTCATTTTTCAATTAGTTTTTCGATGCGGGCCTTAGTTTAGGAGATACAGTGCTTTTTTGGCAATTTCTGCAACGCCTTCGTATTCGTAGTTGTCATAGCTGATAGGGGTGTTGTAGAGTTAGGGGGTAATTTTTCAATTAGTTTTTCGATGCGGGCCTTAGTTTAGGAGATACAGTGCTTTTTTGGCAATTTCTGCAACGCCTTCGTATTCGTAGTTGTCAAAGCTGACAGGGGTGTTGTAGAGTTAGGGGGTCATTTTTCAATTAGTTTTTCGATGCGGGCCTTAGTTTAGGAGATACAGTGCTTTTTTGGCAATTTCTGCAACGCCTTCGTATTCGTAGTTGTCATAGCTGATAGGGGTGTTGTAGAGTTAGGGGGTCATTTTTCAATTAGTTTTTCGATGCGGGCCTTAGTTTAGGAGATACAGTGCTTTTTTGGCAATTTCTGCAACGCCTTCGTATTCGTAGTTGTCAAAGCTGACAGGGGTGTTGTAGAGTTAGGGGGTCATTTTTCAATTAGTTTTTCGATGCGGGCCTTAGTTTAGGAGATACAGTGCTTTTTTGGCAATTTCTGCAACGCCTTCGTATTCGTAGTTGTCAAAGCTGACAGTGGTGTTGTAGAGTTAGGGGGTCATTTTTCAATTAGTTTTTCGATGCGGGCCTTAGTTTAGGAGATACAGTGCTTTTTTGGCAATTTCTGCAACGCCTTCGTATTCGTAGTTGTCAAAGCTTCGTATTCGTAGTTGTCAAAGCTGACAGGGGTGTTGTAGAGTTAGGGGGTCATTTTTCAATTAGTTTTTCGATGCGGGCCTTAGTTTAGGAGATACAGTGCTTTTTTGGCAATTTCTGCAACGCCTTCGTATTCGTAGTTGTCATAGCTGATAGGGGTGTTGTAGAGTTAGGGGGTCATTTTTCAATTAGTTTTTCGATGCGTGCCTTAGTTTAGGAGATACAGTGCTTTTTTGTCATAGCTGATAGGGGTGTTGTAGAGTTAGGGGGTCATTTTTCAATTAGTTTTTCGATGCGGGCCTTAGTTTAGGAGATACAGTGCTTTTTTGGCAATTTCTGCAACGCCTTCGTATTCGTAGTTGTCATAGCTGATAGGGGTGTTGTAGAGTTAGGGGGTCATTTTTCAATTAGTTTTTCGATGCGGGCCTTAGTTTAGGAGATACAGTGCTTTTTTGGCAATTTCTGCAACGCCTTCGTATTCGTAGTTGTCAAAGCTGACAGGGGTGATGTAGAGTTAGGGGGTCATTTTTCAATTAGCTTTTCGATGCGGGCCTTAGTTTAGGAGATACAGTGCTTTTTTGGCAATTTCTGCAACGCCTTCGTATTCGTAGTTGTCAAAGCTGACAGGGGTGTTGTGGAGTTAGGGGGTCATTTTTCAATTAGTTTTTCGATGCGGGCCTTAGTTTAGGAGATACAGTGCTTTTTTGGCAATTTCTGCAACGCCTGCGTATTCGTAGTTGTCATAGCTGATAGGGGTGTTGTAGAGTTAGGGGGTAATTTTTCAATTAGTTTTTCGATGCGGGCCTTAGTTTAGGAGATACAGTGCTTTTTTGGCAATTTCTGCAACGCCTTCGTATTCGTAGTTGTCAAAGCTGACAGGGGTGTTGTAGAGTTAGGGGGTCATTTTTCAATTAGTTTTTCGATGCGGGCCTTAGTTTAGGAGATACAGTGCTTTTTTGGCAATTTCTGCAACGCCTGCGTATTCGTAGTTGTCATAGCTGATAGGGGTGTTGTAGAGTTAGGGGGTAATTTTTCAATTAGTTTTTCGATGCGGGCCTTAGTTTAGGAGATACAGTGCTTTTTTGGCAATTTCTGCAACGCCTTCGTATTCGTAGTTGTCAAAGCTGACAGGGGTGTTGTAGAGTTAGGGGGTCATTTTTCAATTAGTTTTTCGATGCGGGCCTTAGTTTAGGAGATACAGTGCTTTTTTGGCAATTTCTGCAACGCCTTCGTATTCGTAGTTGTCATAGCTGATAGGGGTGTTGTAGAGTTAGGGGGTCATTTTTCAATTTGTTTTTCGATGCGGGCCTTAGTTTAGGAGATACAGTGCTTTTTTGGCAATTTCTGCAACGCCTTCGTATTCGTAGTTGTCAAAGCTGACAGGGGTGTTGTAGAGTTAGGGGGTCATTTTTCAATTAGTTTTTCGATGCGGGCCTTAGTTTAGGAGATACAGTGCTTTTTTGGCAATTTCTGCAACGCCTTCGTATTCGTAGTTGTCAAAGCTGACAGGGGTGTTGTAGAGTTAGGGGGTCATTTTTCAATTAGTTTTTCGATGCGGGCCTTAGTTTAGGAGATACAGTGCTTTTTTGGCAATTTCTGCAACGCCTTCGTATTCGTAGTTGTCAAAGCTGACAGGGGTGTTGTAGAGTTAGGGGGTCATTTTTCAATTAGTTTTTCGATGCGGGCATTAGTTTAGGAGATACAGTGCTTTTTTGGCAATTTCTGCAACGCCTTCGTATTCGTAGTTGTCAAAGCTGACAGTGGTGTTGTAGAGTTAGGGGGTCATTTTTCAATTAGTTTTTCGATGCGGGCCTTAGTTTAGGAGATACAGTGCTTTTTTGGCAATTTCTGCAACGCCTTCGTATTCGTAGTTGTCATAGCTGATAGGGGTGTTGTAGAGTTAGGGGGTCATTTTTCAATTAGTTTTTCGATGCGGGCCTTAGTTTAGGAGATACAGTGCTTTTTTGGCAATTTCTGCAACGCCTTCGTATTCGTAGTTGTCAAAGCTGACAGTGGTGTTGTAGAGTTAGGGGGTCATTTTTCAATTAGTTTTTCGATGCGGGCCTTAGTTTAGGAGATACAGTGCTTTTTTGGCAATTTCTGCAACGCCTTCGTATTCGTAGTTGTCATAGCTGATAGGGGTGTTGTAGAGTTAGGGGGTCATTTTTCAATTAGTTTTTCGATGCGGGCCTTAGTTTAGGAGATACAGTGCTTTTTTGGCAATTTCTGCAACGCCTTCGTATTCGTAGTTGTCAAAGCTGACAGTGGTGTTGTAGAGTTAGGGGGTCATTTTTCAATTAGTTTTTCGATGCGGGCCTTAGTTTAGGAGATACAGTGCTTTTTTGGCAATTTCTGCAACGCCTTCGTATTCGTAGTTGTCATAGCTGATAGGGGTGTTGTAGAGTTAGGGGGTAATTTTTCAATTAGTTTCTCGATGCGGGCCTTAGTTTAGGAGATATAGTGCTTTTTTGGCAATTTCTGCAACGCCTTCGTATTCGTAGTTGTCAAAGCTGACAGGGGTGTTGTAGAGTTAGGGGGTCATTTTTCAATTAGTTTTTCGATGCGGGCCTTAGTTTAGGAGATACAGTGCTTTTTTGGCAATTTCTGCAACGCCTTCGTATTCGTAGTTGTCATAGCTGATAGGGGTGTTGTAGAGTTAGGGGGTCATTTTTCAATTAGTTTTTCGATGCGGGCCTTAGTTTAGGAGATACAGTGCTTTTTTGGCAATTTCTGCAACGCCTTCGTATTCGTAGTTGTCATAGCTGATAGGGGTGTTGTAGAGTTAGGGGGTAATTTTTCAATTAGTTTCTCGATGCGGGCCTTAGTTTAGGAGATATAGTGCTTTTTTGGCAATTTCTGCAACGCCTTCGTATTCGTAGTTGTCAAAGCTGACAGGGGTGTTGTAGAGTTAGGGGGTCATTTTTCAATTAGTTTTTCGATGCGGGCCTTAGTTTAGGAGATACAGTGCTTTTTTGGCAATTTCTGCAACGCCTTCGTATTCGTAGTTGTCATAGCTGATAGGGGTGTTGTAGAGTTAGGGGGTCATTTTTCAATTAGTTTTTCGATGCGGGCCTTAGTTTAGGAGATACAGTGCTTTTTTGGCAATTTCTGCAACGCCTTCGTATTCGTAGTTGTCAAAGCTGACAGGAGTGTTGTAGAGTTAGGGGGTCATTTTTCAATTAGTTTTTCGATGCGGGCCTTAGTTTAGGAGATACAGTGCTTTTTTGGCAATTTCTGCAACGCCTTCGTATTCGTAGTTGTCATAGCTGATAGGGGTGTTGTAGAGTTAGGGGGTCATTTTTCAATTAGTTTTTCGATGCGGGCCTTAGTTTAGGAGATACAGTGCTTTTTTGGCAATTTCTGCAACGCCTTCGTATTCGTAGTTGTCAAAGCTGACAGGGGTGTTGTAGAGTTAGGGGGTCATTTTTCAATTAGTTTTTCGATGCGGGCCTTAGTTTAGGAGATACAGTGCTTTTTTGGCAATTTCTGCAACGCCTTCGTATTCGTAGTTGTCAAAGCTGACAGGGGTGTTGTAGAGTTAGGGGGTCATTTTTCAATTAGTTTTTCGATGCGGGCCTTAGTTTAGGAGATACAGTGCTTTTTTGGCAATTTCTGCAACGCCTTCGTATTCGTAGTTGTCATAGCTGATAGGGGTGTTGTAGAGTTAGGGGGTCATTTTTCAATTAGTTTTTCGATGCGGGCCTTAGTTTAGGAGATACAGTGCTTTTTTGGCAATTTCTGCAACGCCTTCGTATTCGTAGTTGTCATAGCTGATAGGGGTGTTGTAGAGTTAGGGGGTCATTTTTCAATTAGTTTTTCGATGCGGTCCTTAGTTTAGGAGATACAGTGCTTTTTTGGCAATTTCTGCAACGCCTTCGTATTCGTAGTTGTCAAAGCTGACAGGGGTGTTGTAGAGTTAGGGGGTCATTTTTCAATTAGTTTTTCGATGCGGGCCTTAGTTTAGGAGATACAGTGCTTTTTTGGCAATTTCTGCAACGCCTTCGTATTCGTAGTTGTCATAGCTGATAGGGGTGTTGTAGAGTTAGGGGGTCATTTTTCAATTAGTTTTTCGATGCGGGCCTTAGTTTAGGAGACACAGTGCTTTTTTGGCAATTTCTGCAACGCCTTCGTATTCGTAGTTGTCAAAGCTGACAGGGGTGTTGTAGAGTTAGGGGGTCATTTTTCAATTAGTTTTTCGATGCGGGCCTTAGTTTAGGAGATACAGTGCTTTTTTGGCAATTTCTGCAACGCCTTCGTATTCGTAGTTGTCATAGCTGATAGGGGTGTTGTAGAGTTAGGGGGTCATTTTTCAATTAGTTTCTCGATGCGGGCCTTAGTTTAGGAGATATAGTGCTTTTTTGGCAATTTCTGCAACGCCTTCGTATTCGTAGTTGTCAAAGCTGACAGGGGTGTTGTAGAGTTAGGGGGTCATTTTTCAATTAGTTTTTCGATGCGGGCCTTAGTTTAGGAGATACAGTGCTTTTTTGGCAATTTCTGCAACGCCTTCGTATTCGTAGTTGTCAAAGCTGACAGGGGTGTTGTAGAGTTAGGGGGTCATTTTTCAATTAGTTTTTCGATGCGGGCCTTAGTTTAGGAGATACAGTGCTTTTTTGGCAATTTCTGCAACGCCTTCGTATTCGTAGTTGTCAAAGCTGGCAGGGGTGTTGTAGAGTTAGGGGGTCATTTTTCAATTAGTTTTTCGATGCGGGCCTTAGTTTAGGAGATACAGTGCTTTTTTGGCAATTTCTGCAACGCCTTCGTATTCGTAGTTGTCAAAGCTGACAGTGGTGTTGTAGAGTTAGGGGGTCATTTTTCAATTAGTTTTTCGATGCGGGCCTTAGTTTAGGAGATACAGTGCTTTTTTGGCAATTTCTGCAACGCCTTCGTATTCGTAGTTGTCAAAGCTGACAGGGGTGTTGTAGAGTTAGGGGGTCATTTTTCAATTAGTTTTTCGATGCGGGCCTTAGTTTAGGAGATACAGTGCTTTTTTGGCAATTTCTGCAACGCCTTCGTATTCGTAGTTGTCAAAGCTGACAGGGGTGTTGTAGAGTTAGGGGGTCATTTTTCAATTAGTTTTTCGATGCGGGCCTTAGTTTAGGAGATACAGTGCTTTTTTGGCAATTTCTGCAACGCCTTCGTATTCGTAGTTGTCATAGCTGATAGGGGTGTTGTAGAGTTAGGGGGTAATTTTTCAATTAGTTTCTCGATGCGGGCCTTAGTTTAGGAGATATAGTGCTTTTTTGGCAATTTCTGCAACGCCTTCGTATTCGTAGTTGTCAAAGCTGACAGGGGTGTTGTAGAGTTAGGGGGTCATTTTTCAATTAGTTTTTCGATGCGGGCCTTAGTTTAGGAGATACAGTGCTTTTTTGGCAATTTCTGCAACGCCTTCGTATTCGTAGTTGTCATAGCTGATAGGGGTGTTGTAGAGTTAGGGGGTCATTTTTCAATTAGTTTTTCGATGCGGGCCTTAGTTTAGGAGATACAGTGCTTTTTTGGCAATTTCTGCAACGCCTTCGTATTCGTAGTTGTCATAGCTGATAGGGGTGTTGTAGAGTTAGGGGGTAATTTTTCAATTAGTTTCTCGATGCGGGCCTTAGTTTAGGAGATATAGTGCTTTTTTGGCAATTTCTGCAACGCCTTCGTATTCGTAGTTGTCAAAGCTGACAGGGGTGTTGTAGAGTTAGGGGGTCATTTTTCAATTAGTTTTTCGATGCGGGCCTTAGTTTAGGAGATACAGTGCTTTTTTGGCAATTTCTGCAACGCCTTCGTATTCGTAGTTGTCAAAGCTGACAGGGGTGTTGTAGAGTTAGGGGGTCATTTTTCAATTAGTTTTTCGATGCGGGCCTTAGTTTAGGAGATACAGTGCTTTTTTGGCAATTTCTGCAACGCCTTCGTATTCGTAGTTGTCAAAGCTGACAGGGGTGTTGTAGAGTTAGGGGGTCATTTTTCAATTAGTTTTTCGATGCGGGCCTTAGTTTAGGAGATACAGTGCTTTTTTGGCAATTTCTGCAACGCCTTCGTATTCGTAGTTGTCATAGCTGATAGGGGTGTTGTAGAGTTAGGGGGTCATTTTTCAATTAGTTTTTCGATGCGGGCCTTAGTTTAGGAGATACAGTGCTTTTTTGGCAATTTCTGCAACGCCTTCGTATTCGTAGTTGTCAAAGCTGACAGGGGTGTTGTAGAGTTAGGGGGTCATTTTTCAATTAGTTTTTCGATGCGGGCCTTAGTTTAGGAGATACAGTGCTTTTTTGGCAATTTCTGCAACGCCTTCGTATTCGTAGTTGTCAAAGCTGACAGTGGTGTTGTAGAGTTAGGGGGTCATTTTTCAATTAGTTTTTCGACGCGGGCCTTAGTTTAGGAGATACAGTGCTTTTTTGGCAATTTCTGCAACGCCTTCGTATTCGTAGTTGTCAAAGCTGACAGGGGTGTTGTAGAGTTAGGGGGTCATTTTTCAATTAGTTTTTCGATGCGGGCCTTAGTTTAGGAGATACAGTGCTTTTTTGGCAATTTCTGCAACGCCTTCGTATTCGTAGTTGTCAAAGCTGACAGGGGTGTTGTAGAGTTAGGGGGTCATTTTTCAATTAGTTTTTCGATGCGGGCCTTAGTTTAGGAGATACAGTGCTTTTTTGGCAATTTCTGCAACGCCTTCGTATTCGTAGTTGTCATAGCTGATAGGGGTGTTGTAGAGTTAGGGGGTAATTTTTCAATTAGTTTCTCGATGCGGGCCTTAGTTTAGGAGATATAGTGCTTTTTTGGCAATTTCTGCAACGCCTTCGTATTCGTAGTTGTCAAAGCTGACAGGGGTGTTGTAGAGTTAGGGGGTCATTTTTCAATTAGTTTTTCGATGCGGGCCTTAGTTTAGGAGATACAGTGCTTTTTTGGCAATTTCTGCAACGCCTTCGTATTCGTAGTTGTCAAAGCTGACAGGGGTGTTGTAGAGTTAGGGGGTCATTTTTCAATTAGTTTTTCGATGCGGGCCTTAGTTTAGGAGATACAGTGCTTTTTTGGCAATTTCTGCAACGCCTTCGTATTCGTAGTTGTCAAAGCTGACAGGGGTGTTGTAGAGTTAGGGGGTCATTTTTCAATTAGTTTTTCGATGCGGGCCTTAGTTTAGGAGATACAGTGCTTTTTTGGCAATTTCTGCAACGCCTTCGTATTCGTAGTTGTCAAAGCTGACAGGGGTGTTGTAGAGTTAGGGGGTCATTTTTCAATTAGTTTTTCGATGCGGGCCTTAGTTTAGGAGATACAGTGCTTTTTTGGCAATTTCTGCAACGCCTTCGTATTCGTAGTTGTCATAGCTGATAGGGGTGTTGTAGAGTTAGGGGGTCATTTTTCAATTAGTTTTTCGATGCGGGCCTTAGTTTAGGAGATACAGTGCTTTTTTGGCAATTTCTGCAACGCCTTCGTATTCGTAGTTGTCAAAGCTGACAGGGGTGTTGTAGAGTTAGGGGGTCATTTTTCAATTAGTTTTTCGATGCGGGCCTTAGTTTAGGAGATACAGTGCTTTTTTGGCAATTTCTGCAACGCCTTCGTATTCGTAGTTGTCATAGCTGATAGGGGTGTTGTAGAGTTAGGGGGTCATTTTTCAATTAGTTTTTCGATGCGGGCCTTAGTTTAGGAGATACAGTGCTTTTTTGGCAATTTCTGCAACGCCTTCGTATTCGTAGTTGTCAAAGCTGACAGGGGTGTTGTAGAGTTAGGGGGTCATTTTTCAATTAGTTTTTCGATGTGGGCCTTAGTTTAGGAGATACAGTGCTTTTTTGGCAATTTCTGCAACGCCTTCGTATTCGTAGTTGTCAAAGCTGACAGGGGTGTTGTAGAGTTAGGGGGTCATTTTTCAATTAGTTTTTCGATGCGGGCCTTAGTTTAGGAGATACAGTGCCTTTTTGGCAATTTCTGCAACGCCTTCGTATTCGTAGTTGTCAAAGCTGACAGGGGTGTTGTAGAGTTAGGGGGTCATTTTTCAATTAGTTTTTCGATGCGGGCCTTAGTTTAGGAGATACAGTGCTTTTTTGGCAATTTCTGCAACGCCTTCGTATTCGTAGTTGTCAAAGCTGACAGTGGTGTTATAGAGTTAGGGGGTCATTTTTCAATTAGTTTTTCGATGCGGGCCTTAGTTTAGGAGATACAGTGCTTTTTTGGCAATTTCTGCAACGCCTTCGTATTCGTAGTTGTCATAGCTGATAGGGGTGTTGTAGAGTTAGGGGGTCATTTTTCAATTAGTTTTTCGATGCGGGCCTTAGTTTAGGAGATACAGTGCTTTTTTGTCATAGCTGATAGGGGTGTTGTAGAGTTAGGGGGTCATTTTTCAATTAGTTTTTCGATGCGGGCCTTAGTTTAGGAGATACAGTGCTTTTTTGGCAATTTCTGCAACGCCTTCGTATTCGTAGTTGTCAAAGCTGACAGGGGTGTTGTAGAGTTAGGGGGTCATTTTTCAATTAGTTTTTCGATGCGGGCCTTAGTTTAGGAGATACAGTGCTTTTTTGGCAATTTCTGCAACGCCTTCGTATTCGTAGTTGTCATAGCTGATAGGGGTGTTGTAGAGTTAGGGGGTCATTTTTCAATTAGTTTTTCGATGCGGGCCTTAGTTTAGGAGATACAGTGCTTTTTTGGCAATTTCTGCAACGCCTTCGTATTCGTAGTTGTCAAAGCTGACAGGGGTGTTGTAGAGTTAGGGGGTCATTTTTCAATTAGTTTTTCGATGCGGGCCTTAGTTTAGGAGATACAGTGCTTTTTTGGCAATTTCTGCAACGCCTTCGTATTCGTAGTTGTCAAAGCTGACAGGGGTGTTGTAGAGTTAGGGGGTCATTTTTCAATTAGTTTTTCGATGCGGGCCTTAGTTTAGGAGATACAGTGCTTTTTTGGCAATTTCTGCAACGCCTTCGTATTCGTAGTTGTCATAGCTGATAGGGGTGTTGTAGAGTTAGGGGGTAATTTTTCAATTAGTTTTTCGATGCGGGCCTTAGTTTAGGAGATACAGTGCTTTTTTGGCAATTTCTGCAACGCCTTCGTATTCGTAGTTGTCAAAGCTGACAGGGGTGTTGTAGAGTTAGGGGGTCATTTTTCAATTAGTTTTTCGATGCGGGCCTTAGTTTAGGAGATACAGTGCTTTTTTGGCAATTTCTGCAACGCCTTCGTATTCGTAGTTGTCATAGCTGATAGGGGTGTTGTAGAGTTAGGGGGTAATTTTTCAATTAGTTTTTCGATGCGGGCCTTAGTTTAGGAGATACAGTGCTTTTTTGGCAATTTCTGCAACGCCTTCGTATTCGTAGTTGTCATAGCTGATAGGGGTGTTGTAGAGTTAGGGGGTAATTTTTCAATTAGTTTTTCGATGCGGGCCTTAGTTTAGGAGATACAGTGCTTTTTTGGCAATTTCTGCAACGCCTTCGTATTCGTAGTTGTCAAAGCTGACAGGGGTGTTGTAGACTTAGGGGGTCATTTTTCAATTAGTTTTTCGATGCGGGCCTTAGTTTAGGAGATACAGTGCTTTTTTGGCAATTTCTGCAACGCCTTCGTATTCGTAGTTGTCATAGCTGATAGGGGTGTTGTAGAGTTAGGGGGTAATTTTTCAATTAGTTTTTCGATGCGGGCCTTAGTTTAGGAGATACAGTGCTTTTTTGGCAATTTCTGCAACGCCTTCGTATTCGTAGTTGTCATAGCTGATAGGGGTGTTGTAGAGTTAGGGGGTCATTTTTCAATTAGTTTTTCGATGCGGGCCTTAGTTTAGGAGATACAGTGCTTTTTTGGCAATTTCTGCAACGCCTTCGTATTCGTAGTTGTCAAAGCTGACAGGGGTGTTGTAGAGTTAGGGGGTCATTTTTCAATTAGTTTTTCGATGCGGGCCTTAGTTTAGGAGATACAGTGCTTTTTTGGCAATTTCTGCAACGCCTTCGTATTCGTAGTTGTCATAGCTGATAGGGGTGTTGTAGAGTTAGGGGGTCATTTTTCAATTAGTTTTTCGATGCGGGCCTTAGTTTAGGAGATACAGTGCTTTTTTGTCATAGCTGATAGGGGTGTTGTAGAGTTAGGGGGTCATTTTTCAATTAGTTTTTCGATGCGGGCCTTAGTTTAGGAGATACAGTGCTTTTTTGGCACTGAAATTTGCCATGAAATTTGCTTGTTTTGATGTTTCGATTTTACGTTATGTGCCATTGCAGGCAAAGTTGATGAGATAAAAATTATTACTAAACACGTTTATCTTTCAGATGAATTGGGTAATTAATACTGAAAATTACAACGCTCCATCTGATCTAGTTTAGTCGGTAGGATTTTTCAAAGTAGCAAAAGCCATGAAATTTGCTTGTTTTGATGTTTCGATTTTACGTTATGTGCCATTGCAGGCAAAGTTGATGAGACAAAAATTATTACTAAACACGTTTATCTTGCAGATGAATTGGGTAATTAATACTGAAAATTACAACGCTCCATCTGATCTAGTTTAGCCGGTAGGATTTTTCAAAGTAGCAAAAGCCATGAAATTTGCTTGTTTTGATGTTTCGATTTTACGTTATGTGCCATTGCAGGCAAAGTTGATGAGATAAAAATTATTACTAAACACGTTTATCTTGCAGATGAATTGGGTAATTAATACTGAAAATTACAACGCTCCATCTGATCTAGATTAGCCGGTAGGATTTTTCAAAGTAGCAAAAGCCATGAAATTTGCTTGTTTTGATGTTTCGATTTTACGTTATGTGCCATTGCAGGCAAAGTTGATGAGATAAAAATTATTACTAAACACGTTTATCTTGCAGATGAATTGGGTAATTAATACTGAAAATTACAACGCTCCATCTGATCTAGTTTAGCCGGTAGGATTTTTCAAAGTAGCAAAAGCCATGAAATTTGCTTGTTTTGATGTTTCGATTTTACGTTATGTGCCATTGCAGGCAAAGTTGATGAGATAAAAATTATTACTAAACACGTTTATCTTGCAGATGAATTGGGTAATTAATACTGAAAATTACAACGCTCCATCTGATCTAGTTTAGCCGGTAGGATTTTTCAAAGTAGCAAAATCCATGATATTTGCTTGTTTTGATGTTTCGATTTTACGTTATGTGTCATTACAGGCAAAGTTGATGAGATAAAAATTATTACTAAACACGTTTATCTTGCAGATGAATTGGGTAATTAATACTGAAAATTACAACGCTCCATCTGATCTAGTTTAGCCGGTAGGATTTTTCAAAGTAGCAAAATCCATGATATTTGCTTGTTTTGATGTTTCGATTTTACGTTATGTGTCATTACAGGCAAAGTTGATGAGATAAAAATTATTACTAAACACGTATATCTTTCAGATCAATTGGGTAATTAATACTGAAAATTACAACGCTCCATCTGATCTACTTTAGCCGGTAAAATTTTTCAAAGTAGCAAAAGCTATGATATTTGCTTGTTTTGAGGTTTCGATTTTACGTTATGTGTCATTGCAGGCAAAGTTCACGAGATAAAAATTATTACTAAACACGTTTACCTTGCAGATGAATTGGGTAATTAATACTGAAAATTACAACGCTCCATCTGATCTAGTTTAGTCGGTAGGATTTTTCAAAGTAGCAAAATCCATGATATTTGCTTGTTTTCATGTTTCGATTTTACGTTATGTGTCATTACAGGCAAAGTTGATGAGATAAAAATTATTACTAAACACGTATATCTTTCAGATGAATTGGGTAATTAATACTGAAAATTACAACGCTCCATCTGATCTAGTTTAGCCGGTAGGATTTTTCAAAGTAGCAAAATCCATGATATTTGCTTGTTTTGATGTTTCGATTTTACGTTATGTGTCATTACAGGCAAAGTTGATGAGATAAAAATTATTACTAAACACGTTTATCTTGCAGATGAATTGGGTAATTAATACTGAAAATTATAACGCTCCATCTGATCTAGTTTAGCCGGTAGGATTTTTCAAAGTAGCAAAAGCCATGAAATTTGCTTGTTTTGATGTTTCGATTTTACGTTATGTGTCATTACAGGCAAAGTTGATGAGATAAAAATTATTACTAAACACGTATATCTTTCAGATGAATTGGGTAATTAATACTGAAAATTACAACGCTCCATCTGATCTAGTTTAGTCGGTAGGATTTTTCAAAGTAGCAAAATCCATGATATTTGCTTGTTTTGATGTTTCGATTTTACGTTATGTGTCATTACAGGCAAAGTTGCTGAGATAAAAATTATTACTAAACACGTTTATCTTGCAGATGAATTGGGTAATTAATACTGAAAATTACAACGCTCCATCTGATCTAGTTTAGTCGGTAGGATTTTTCAAAGTAGCAAAAGCCATGAAATTTGCTTGTTTTGATGTTTCGATTTTACGTTATGTGCCATTGCAGGCAAAGTTGATGAGATAAAAATTATTACTAAACACGTTTATCTTTCAGATGAATTGGGTAATTAATACTGAAAATTACAACGCTCCATCTGATCTAGTTTAGTCGGTAGGATTTTTCAAAGTAGCAAAAGCCATGAAATTTGCTTGTTTTGATGTTTCGATTTTACGTTATGTGCCATTGCAGGCAAAGTTGATGAGATAAAAATTATTACTAAACACGTTTATCTTGCAGATGAATTGGGTAATTAATACTGAAAATTACAACGCTCCATCTGATCTAGTTTAGCCGGTAGGATTTTTCAAAGTAGCAAAAGCCATGAAATTTGCTTGTTTTGATGTTTCGATTTTACGTTATGTGCCATTGCAGGCAAAGTTGATGAAATAAAAATTATTACTAAACACGTTTATCTTGCAGATGAATTGGGTAATTAATACTGAAAATTACAACGCTCCATCTGATCTAGTTTAGCCGGTAGGATTTTTCAAAGTAGCAAAAGCCATGAAATTTGCTTGTTTTGATGTTTCGATTTTACGTTATGTGCCATTGCAGGCAAAGTTGATGAGATAAAAATTATTACTAAACACGTTTATCTTGCAGATGAATTGGGTAATTAATACTGAAAATTACAACGCTCCATCTGATCTAGTTTAGCCGGTAGGATTTTTCAAAGTAGCAAAATCCATGATATTTGCTTGTTTTGATGTTTCGATTTTACGTTATGTGTCATTACAGGAAAAGTTGATGAGATAAAAATTATTACTAAACACGTTTATCTTGCAGATGAATTGGGTAATTAATACTGAAAATTACAACGCTCCATCTGATCTAGTTTAGTCGGTAGGATTTTTCAAAGTAGCAAAAGCCATGAAATTTGCTTGTTTTGATGTTTCGATTTTACGTTATGTGCCATTGCAGGCAAAGTTGATGAGATAAAAATTATTACTAAACACGTTTATCTTTCAGATGAATTGGGTAATTAATACTGAAAATTACAACGCTCCATCTGATCTAGTTTACTCGGTAGGATTTTTCAAAGTAGCAAAAGCCATGAAATTTGCTTGTTTTGATGTTTCGATTTTACGTTATGTGCCATTGCAGGCAAAGTTGATGAGATAAAAATTATTACTAAACACGTTTATCTTGCAGATGAATTGGGTAATTAATACTGAAAATTACAACGCTCCATCTGATCTAGTTTAGCCGGTAGGATTTTTCAAAGTAGCAAAAGCCATGAAATTTGCTTGTTTTGATGTTTCGATTTTACGTTATGTGCCATTGCAGGCAAAGTTGATGAGATAAAAATTATTACTAAACACGTTTATCTTGCAGATGAATTGGGTAATTAATACTGAAAATTACAACGCTCCATCTGATCTAGTTTAGCCGGTAGGATTTTTCAAAGTAGCAAAAGCCATGAAAATTGTTTGTTTTGATGTTTCGATTTTACGTTATGTGCCATTGCAGGCAAAGTTGATGAGATAAAAATTATTACTAAACACGTTTATCTTGCAGATGAATTTGGTAATTAATACTGAAAATTACAACGCTCCATCTGATCTAGTTTAGCCGGTAGGATTTTTCAAAGTAGCAAAATCCATGATATTTGCTTGTTTTGATGTTTCGATTTTACGTTATGTGTCATTACAGGCAAAGTTGATGAGATAAAAATTATTACTAAACACGTTTATCTTGCAGATGAATTGGGTAATTAATACTGAAAATTACAACGCTCCATCTGATCTAGTTTAGTCGGTAGGATTTTTCAAAGTAGCAAAAGCCATGAAATTTGCTTGTTTTGATGTTTCGATTTTACGTTATGTGCCATTGCAGGCAAAGTTGATGAGATAAAAATTATTACTAAACACGTTTATCTTTCAGATGAATTGGGTAATTAATACTGAAAATTACAACGCTCCATCTGATCTAGTTTAGTCGGTAGGATTTTTCAAAGTAGCAAAAGCCATGAAATTTGCTTGTTTTGATGTTTCGATTTTACGTTATGTGCCATTGCAGGCAAAGTTGATGAGATAAAAATTATTACTAAACACGTTTATCTTGCAGATGAATTGGGTAATTAATACTGAAAATTACAACGCTCCATCTGATCTAGTTTAGCCGGTAGGATTTTTCAAAGTAGCAAAAGCCATGAAATTTGCTTGTTTTGATGTTTCGATTTTACGTTATGTGCCATTGCAGGCAAAGTTGATGAGATAAAAATTATTACTAAACACGTTTATCTTGCAGATGAATTGGGTAATTAATACTGAAAATTACAACGCTCCATCTGATCTAGTTTAGCCGGTAGGATTTTTCAAAGTAGCAAAATCCATGATATTTGCTTGTTTTGATGTTTCGATTTTACGTTATGTGTCATTACAGGAAAAGTTGATGAGATAAAAATTATTACTAAACACGTTTATCTTGCAGATGAATTGGGTAATTAATACTGAAAATTACAACGCTCCATCTGATCTAGTTTAGTCGGTAGGATTTTTCAAAGTAGCAAAAGCCATGAAATTTGCTTGTTTTGATGTTTCGATTTTACGTTATGTGCCATTGCAGGCAAAGTTGATGAGATAAAAATTATTACTAAACACGTTTATCTTTCAGATGAATTGGGTAATTAATACTGAAAATTACAACGCTCCATCTGATCTAGTTTACTCGGTAGGATTTTTCAAAGTAGCAAAAGCCATGAAATTTGCTTGTTTTGATGTTTCGATTTTACGTTATGTGCCATTGCAGGCAAAGTTGATGAGATAAAAATTATTACTAAACACGTTTATCTTGCAGATGAATTGGGTAATTAATACTGAAAATTACAACGCTCCATCTGATCTAGTTTAGCCGGTAGGATTTTTCAAAGTAGCAAAAGCCATGAAATTTGCTTGTTTTGATGTTTCGATTTTACGTTATGTGCCATTGCAGGCAAAGTTGATGAGATAAAAATTATTACTAAACACGTTTATCTTGCAGATGAATTGGGTAATTAATACTGAAAATTACAACGCTCCATCTGATCTAGTTTAGCCGGTAGGATTTTTCAAAGTAGCAAAAGCCATGAAAATTGCTTGTTTTGATGTTTCGATTTTACGTTATGTGCCATTGCAGGCAAAGTTGATGAGATAAAAATTATTACTAAACACGTTTATCTTGCAGATGAATTTGGTAATTAATACTGAAAATTACAACGCTCCATCTGATCTAGTTTAGCCGGTAGGATTTTTCAAAGTAGCAAAATCCATGATATTTGCTTGTTTTGATGTTTCGATTTTACGTTATGTGTCATTACAGGCAAAGTTGATGAGATAAAAATTATTACTAAACACGTTTATCTTGCAGATGAATTGGGTAATTAATACTGAAAATTACAACGCTCCATCTGATCTAGTTTAGTCGGTAGGATTTTTCAAAGTAGCAAAAGCCATGAAATTTGCTTGTTTTGATGTTTCGATTTTACGTTATGTGCCATTGCAGGCAAAGTTGATGAGATAAAAATTATTACTAAACACGTTTATCTTTCAGATGAATTGGGTAATTAATACTGAAAATTACAACGCTCCATCTGATCTAGTTTAGTCGGTAGGATTTTTCAAAGTAGCAAAAGCAATGAAATTTGCTTGTTTTGATGTTTCGATTTTACGTTATGTGCCATTGCAGGCAAAGTTGATGAGATAAAAATTATTACTAAACACGTTTATCTTGCAGATGAATTGGGTAATTAATACTGAAAATTACAACGCTCCATCTGATCTAGTTTAGCCGGTAGGATTTTTCAAAGTAGCAAAAGCCATGAAATTTGCTTGTTTTGATGTTTCGATTTTACGTTATGTGCCATTGCAGGCAAAGTTGATGAGATAAAAATTATTACTAAACACGTTTATCTTGCAGATGAATTGGGTAATTAATACTGAAAATTACAATGCTCCATCTGATCTAGTTTAGCCGGTAGGATTTTTCAAAGTAGCAAAAGCCATGAAATTTGCTTGTTTTGATGTTTCGATTTTACGTTATGTGCCATTGCAGGCAAAGTTGATGAGATAAAAATTATTACTAAACACGTTTATCTTTCAGATGAATTGGGTAATTAATACTGAAAATTACAACGCTCCATCTGATCTAGTTTAGTCGGTAGGATTTTTCAAAGTAGCAAAAGCCATGAAATTTGCTTGTTTTGATGTTTCGATTTTACGTTATGTGCCATTGCAGGCAAAGTTGATGAGATAAAAATTATTACTAAACACGTTTATCTTGCAGATGAATTGGGTAATTAATACTGAAAATTACAACGCTCCATCTGATCTAGTTTAGCCGGTAGGATTTTTCAAAGTAGCAAAAGCCATGAAATTTGCTTGTTTTGATGTTTCGATTTTACGTTATGTGCCATTGCAGGCAAAGTTGATGAGATAAAAATTATTAATAAACACGTTTATCTTGCAGATGAATTGGGTAATTAATACTGAAAATTACAACGCTCCATCTGATCTAGTTTAGTCGGTAGGATTTTTCAAAGTAGCAAAAGCCATGAAATTTGCTTGTTTTGATGTTTCGATTTTACGTTATGTGCCATTGCAGGCAAAGTTGATGAGATAAAAATTATTACTAAACACGTTTATCTTTCAGATGAATTGGGTAATTAATACTGAAAATTACAACGCTCCATCTGATCTAGTTTAGTCGGTAGGATTTTTCAAAGTAGCAAAAGCCATGAAATTTGCTTGTTTTGATGTTTCGATTTTACGTTATGTGCCATTGCAGGCAAAGTTGATGAGATAAAAATTATTACTAAACACGTTTATCTTGCAGATGAATTGGGTAATTAATACTGAAAATTACAACGCTCCATCTGATCTAGTTTAGCCGGTAGGATTTTTCAAAGTAGCAAAAGCCATGAAATTTGCTTGTTTTGATGTTTCGATTTTACGTTATGTGCCATTGCAGGCAAAGTTGATGAGATAAAAACTATTACTAAACACGTTTATCTTGCAGATGAATTGGGTAATTAATACTGAAAATTACAACGCTCCATCTGATCTAGTTTAGCCGGTAGGATTTTTCAAAGTAGCAAAAGCCATGAAATTTGCTTGTTTTGATGTTTCGATTTTACGTTATGTGCCATTGCAGGCAAAGTTGATGAGATAAAAATTATTACTAAACACGTTTATCTTGCAGATGAATTGGGTAATTAATACTGAAAATTACAACGCTCCATCTGATCTAGTTTAGCCGGTAGGATTTTTCAAAGTAGCAAAAGCCATGAAATTTGCTTGTTTTGATGTTTCGATTTTACGTTATGTGCCATTGCAGGCAAAGTTGATGAGATAAAAATTATTACTAAACACGTTTATCTTGCAGATGAATTGGGTAATTAATACTGAAAATTACAACGCTCCATCTGATCTAGTTTAGCCGGTAGGATTTTTCAAAGTAGCAAAAGCCATGAAATTTGCTTGTTTTGATGTTTCGATTTTACGTTATGTGCCATTGCAGGCAAAGTTGATGAGATAAAAATTATTACTAAACACGTTTATCTTGCAGATGAATTGGGTAATTAATACTGAAAATTACAACGCTCCATCTGATCTAGTTTAGCCGGTAGGATTTTTCAAAGTAGCAAAATCCATGATATTTGCTTGTTTTGATGTTTCGATTTTACGTTATGTGTCATTACAGGCAAAGTTGATGAGATAAAAATTATTACTAAACACGTTTATCTTGCAGATGAATTGGGTAATTAATACTGAAAATTACAACGCTCCATCTGATCTAGTTTAGCCGGTAGGATTTTTCAAAGTTGCAAAATCCATGATATTTGCTTGTTTTGATGTTTCGATTTTACGTTATGTGTCATTACAGGCAAAGTTGATGAGATAAAAATTATTACTAAACACGTATATCTTTCAGATCAATTGGGTAATTAATACTGAAAATTACAACGCTCCATCTGATCTACTTTAGCCGGTAAAATTTTTCAAAGTAGCAAAAGCTATGATATTTGCTTGTTTTGAGGTTTCGATTTTACGTTATGTGTCATTGCAGGCAAAGTTCACGAGATAAAAATTATTACTAAACACGTTTACCTTGCAGATGAATTGGGTAATTAATACTAAAAATTACAACGCTCCATCTGATCTAGTTTAGTCGGTAGGATTTTTCAAAGTAGCAAAATCCATGATATTTGCTTGTTTTCATGTTTCGATTTTACGTTATGTGTCATTACAGGCAAAGTTGATGAGATAAAAATTATTACTAAACACGTATATCTTTCAGATGAATTGGGTAATTAATACTGAAAATTACAACGCTCCATCTGATCTAGTTTAGTCGGTAGGATTTTTCAAAGTAGCAAAATCCATGATATTTGCTTGTTTTGATGTTTCGATTTTACGTTATGTGTCATTACAGGCAAAGTTGATGAGATAAAAATTATTACTAAACACGTTTATCTTGCAGATGAATTGGGTAATTAATACTGAAAATTACAACGCTCCATCTGATCTAGTTTAGCCGGTAGGATTTTTCAAAGTAGCAAAAGCCATGAAATTTGCTTGTTTTGATGTTTCGATTTTACGTTATGTGTCATTACAGGCAAAGTTGATGAGATAAAAATTATTACTAAACACGTATATCTTTCAGATGAATTGGGTAATTAATACTGAAAATTACAACGCTCCATCTGATCTAGTTTAGTCGGTAGGATTTTTCAAAGTAGCAAAATCCATGATATTTGCTTGTTTTGATGTTTCGATTTTACGTTATGTGTCATTACAGGCAAAGTTGCTGAGATAAAAATTATTACTAAACACGTTTATCTTGCAGATGAATTGGGTAATTAATACTGAAAATTACAACGCTCCATCTGATCTAGTTTAGTCGGTAGGATTTTTCAAAGTAGCAAAAGCCATGAAATTTGCTTGTTTTGATGTTTCGATTTTACGTTATGTGCCATTGCAGGCAAAGTTGATGAGATAAAAATTATTACTAAACACGTTTATCTTTCAGATGAATTGGGTAATTAATACTGAAAATTACAACGCTCCATCTGATCTAGTTTAGTCGGTAGGATTTTTCAAAGTTGCAAAAGCCATGAAATTTGCTTGTTTTGATGTTTCGATTTTACGTTATGTGCCATTGCAGGCAAAGTTGATGAGATAAAAATTATTACTAAACACGTTTATCTTGCAGATGAATTGGGTAATTAATACTGAAAATTACAACGCTCCATCTGATCTAGTTTAGCCGGTAGGATTTTTCAAAGTAGCAAAAGCCATGAAATTTGCTTGTTTTGATGTTTCGATTTTACGTTATGTGCCATTGCAGGCAAAGTTGATGAGATAAAAATTATTACTAAACACGTCTATCTTGCAGATGAATTGGGTAATTAATACTGAAAATTACAACGCTCCATCTGATCTAGTTTAGTCGGTAGGATTTTTCAAAGTAGCAAAAGCCATGAAATTTGCTTGTTTTGATGTTTCGATTTTACGTTATGTGCCATTGCAGGCAAAATTGATGAGATAAAAATTATTACTAAACACGTTTATCTTTCAGATGAATTGGGTAATTAATACTGAAAATTACAACGCTCCATCTGATCTAGTTTAGTCGGTAGGATTTTTCAAAGTAGCAAAAGCCATGAAATTTGCTTGTTTTGAGTTTCGATTTTACGTTATGTGCCATTGCAGGCAAAGTTGATGAGATAAAAATTATTACTAAACACGTTTATCTTGCAGATGAATTGGGTAATTAATACTGAAAATTACAACGCTCCATCTGATCTAGTTTAGCCGGTAGGATTTTTCAAAGTAGCAAAAGCCATGAAATTTGCTTGTTTTGATGTTTCGATTTTACGTTATGTGCCATTGCAGGCAAAGTTGATGAGATAAAAATTATTACTAAACACGTTTATCTTGCAGATGAATTGGGTAATTAATACTGAAAATTACAACGCTCCATCTGATCTAGTTTAGCCGGTAGGATTTTTCAAAGTAGCAAAAGCCATGAAATCTGCTTGTTTTGATGTTTCGATTTTACGTTATGTGCCATTGCAGGCAAAGTTGATGAGATAAAAATTATTACTAAACACGTTTATCTTGCAGATGAATTGGGCAATTAATACTGAAAATTACAACGCTCCATCTGATCTAGTTTAGCCGGTAGGATTTTTCAAAGTAGCAAAAGCCATGAAATTTGCTTGTTTTGATGTTTCGATTTTACGTTATGTGCCATTGCAGGCAAAGTTGATGAGATAAAAATTATTACTAAACACGTTTATCTTGCAGATGAATTGGGTAATTAATACTGAAAATTACAACGCTCCATCTGATCTAGTTTAGCCGGTAGGATTTTTCAAAGTAGCAAAATCCATGATATTTGCTTGTTTTGATGTTTCGATTTTACGTTATGTGTCATTACAGGAAAAGTTGATGAGATAAAAATTATTACTAAACACGTTTATCTTGCAGATGAATTGGGTAATTAATACTGAAAATTACAACGCTCCATCTGATCTAGTTTAGTCGGTAGGATTTTTCAAAGTAGCAAAAGCCATGAAATTTGCATGTTTTGATGTTTAGATTTTACGTTATGTGCCATTGCAGGCAAAGTTGATGAGATAAAAATTATTACTAAACACGTTTATCTTTCAGATGAATTGGGTAATTAATACTGAAAATTACAACGCTCCATCTGATCTAGTTTAGTCGGTAGGATTTTTCAAAGTAGCAAAGGCCATGAAATTTGCTTGTTTTGATGTTTCGATTTTACGTTATGTGCCATTGCAGGCAAAGTTGATGAGATAAAAATTATTACTAAACACGTATATCTTTCAGATGAATTGGGTAATTAATACTGAAAATTACAACGCTCCATCTGATCTAGTTTAGTCGGTAGGATTTTTCAAAGTAGCAAAATCCATGATATTTGCTTGTTTTGATGTTTCGATTTTACGTTATGTGTCATTACAGGCAAAGTTGATGAGATAAAAATTATTACTAAACACGTTTATCTTGCAGATGAATTGGGTAATTAATACTGAAAATTACAACGCTCCATCTGATCTAGTTTAGCCGGTAGGATTTTTCAAAGTAGCAAAAGCCATGAAATTTGCTTGTTTTGATGTTGATCGATTTTACGTTATGTGTCATTACAGGCAAAGTTGATGAGATAAAAATTATTACTAAACACGTATATCTTTCAGATGAATTGGGTAATTAATACTGAAAATTACAACGCTCCATCTGATCTAGTTTAGTCGGTAGGATTTTTCAAAGTAGCAAAATCCATGATATTTGCTTGTTTTGATGTTTCGATTTTACGTTATGTGTCATTACAGGCAAAGTTGCTGAGATAAAAATTATTACTAAACACGTTTATCTTGCAGATGAATTGGGTAATTAATACTGAAAATTACAACGCTCCATCTGATCTAGTTTAGTCGGTAGGATTTTTCAAAGTAGCAAAAGCCATGAAATTTGCTTGTTTTGATGTTTCGATTTTACGTTATGTGCCATTGCAGGCAAAGTTGATGAGATAAAAATTATTACTAAACACGTTTATCTTTCAGATGAATTGGGTAATTAATACTGAAAATTACAACGCTCCATCTGATCTAGTTTAGTCGGTAGGATTTTTCAAAGTTGCAAAAGCCATGAAATTTGCTTGTTTTGATGTTTCGATTTTACGTTATGTGCCATTGCAGGCAAAGTTGATGAGATAAAAATTATTACTAAACACGTTTATCTTGCAGATGAATTGGGTAATTAATACTGAAAATTACAACGCTCCAACTGATCTAGTTTAGCCGGTAGGATTTTTCAAAGTAGCAAAAGCCATGAAATTTGCTTGTTTTGATGTTTCGATTTTACGTTATGTGCCATTGCAGGCAAAGTTGATGAGATAAAAATTATTACTAAACACGTCTATCTTGCAGATGAATTGGGTAATTAATACTGAAAATTACAACGCTCCATCTGATCTAGTTTAGTCGGTAGGATTTTTCAAAGTAGCAAAAGCCATGAAATTTGCTTGTTTTGATGTTTCGATTTTACGTTATGTGCCATTGCAGGCAAAATTGATGAGATAAAAATTATTACTAAACACGTTTATCTTTCAGATGAATTGGGTAATTAATACTGAAAATTACAACGCTCCATCTGATCTAGTTTAGTCGGTAGGATTTTTCAAAGTAGCAAAAGCCATGAAATTTGCTTGTTTTGAGTTTCGATTTTACGTTATGTGCCATTGCAGGCAAAGTTGATGAGATAAAAATTATTACTAAACACGTTTATCTTGCAGATGAATTGGGTAATTAATACTGAAAATTACAACGCTCCATCTGATCTAGTTTAGCCGGTAGGATTTTTCAAAGTAGCAAAAGCCATGAAATTTGCTTGTTTTGATGTTTCGATTTTACGTTATGTGCCATTGCAGGCAAAGTTGATGAGATAAAAATTATTACTAAACACGTTTATCTTGCAGATGAATTGGGTAATTAATACTGAAAATTACAACGCTCCATCTGATCTAGTTTAGCCGGTAGGATTTTTCAAAGTAGCAAAAGCCATGAAATCTGCTTGTTTTGATGTTTCGATTTTACGTTATGTGCCATTGCAGGCAAAGTTGATGAGATAAAAATTATTACTAAACACGTTTATCTTGCAGATGAATTGGGTAATTAATACTGAAAATTACAACGCTCCATCTGATCTAGTTTAGCCGGTAGGATTTTTCAAAGTAGCAAAAGCCATGAAATTTGCTTGTTTTGATGTTTCGATTTTACGTTATGTGCCATTGCAGGCAAAGTTGATGAGATAAAAATTATTACTAAACACGTTTATCTTGCAGATGAATTGGGTAATTAATACTGAAAATTACAACGCTCCATCTGATCTAGTTTAGCCGGTAGGATTTTTCAAAGTAGCAAAATCCATGATATTTGCTTGTTTTGATGTTTCGATTTTACGTTATGTGTCATTACAGGAAAAGTTGATGAGATAAAAATTATTACTAAACACGTTTATCTTGCAGATGAATTGGGTAATTAATACTGAAAATTACAACGCTCCATCTGATCTAGTTTAGTCGGTAGGATTTTTCAAAGTAGCAAAAGCCATGAAATTTGCATGTTTTGATGTTTAGATTTTACGTTATGTGCCATTGCAGGCAAAGTTGATGAGATAAAAATTATTACTAAACACGTTTATCTTTCAGATGAATTGGGTAATTAATACTGAAAATTACAACGCTCCATCTGATCTAGTTTAGTCGGTAGGATTTTTCAAAGTAGCAAAGGCCATGAAATTTGCTTGTTTTGATGTTTCGATTTTACGTTATGTGCCATTGCAGGCAAAGTTGATGAGATAAAAATTATTACTAAACACGTTTATCTTGCAGATGAATTGGGTAATTAATACTGAAAATTACAACGCTCCATCTGATCTAGTTTAGCCGGTAGGATTTTTCAAAGTAGCAAAAGCCATGAAATTTGCTTGTTTTGATGTTTCGATTTTACGTTATGTGCCATTGCAGGCAAAGTTGATGAGATAAAAATTATTACTAAACACGTTTATCTTGCAGATGAATTGGGTAATTAATACTGAAAATTACAACGCTCCATCTGATCTAGTTTAGCCGGTAGGATTTTTCAAAGTAGCAAAAGCCATGAAAATTGCTTGTTTTGATGTTTCGATTTTACGTTATGTGCCATTGCAGGCAAAGTTGATGAGATAAAAATTATTACTAAACACGTTTATCTTGCAGATGAATTTGGTAATTAATACTGAAAATTACAACGCTCCATCTGATCTAGTTTAGCCGGTAGGATTTTTCAAAGTAGCAAAAGCCATGAAATTTGCTTGTTTTGATGTTTCGGTTTTACGTTATGTGCCATTGCAGGCAAAGTTGATGAGATAAAAATTATTACTAAACACGTTTATCTTGCAGATGAATTGGGTAATTAATACTGAAAATTACAACGCTCCATCTGATCTAGTTTAGTCGGTAGGATTTTTCAAAGTAGCAAAAGCCATGAAATTTGCTTGTTTTGATGTTTCGATTTTACGTTATGTGCCATTGCAGGCAAAGTTGATGAGATAAAAATTATTACTAAACACGTTTATCTTTCAGATGAATTGGGTAATTAATACTGAAAATTACAACGCTCCATCTGATCTAGTTTAGTCGGTAGGATTTTTCAAAGTAGCAAAAGCCATGAAATTTGCTTGTTTTGATGTTTCGATTTTACGTTATGTGCCATTGCAGGCAAAGTTGATGAGATAAAAATTATTACTAAACACGTTTATCTTGCAGATGAATTGGGTAATTAATACTGAAAATTACAACGCTCCATCTGATCTAGTTTAGCCGGTAGGATTTTTCAAAGTAGCAAAAGCCATGAAATTTGCTTGTTTTGATGTTTCGATTTTACGTTATGTGCCATTGCAGGCAAAGTTGATGAGATAAAAATTATTACTAAACACGTTTATCTTGCAGATGAATTGGGTAATTAATACTGAAAATTACAACGCTCCATCTGATCTAGTTTAGCCGGTAGGATTTTTCAAAGTAGCAAAAGCCATGAAATTTGCTTGTTTTGATGTTTCGATTTTACGTTATGTGCCATTGCAGGCAAAGTTGATGAGATAAAAATTATTACTAAACACGTTTATCTTGCAGATGAATTGGGTAATTAATACTGAAAATTACAACGCTCCATCTGATCTAGTTTAGCCGGTAGGATTTTTCAAAGTAGCAAAAGCCATGAAATTTGCTTGTTTTGATGTTTCGATTTTACGTTATGTGCCATTGCAGGCAAAGTTGATGAGATAAAAATTATTACTAAACACGTTTATCTTGCAGATGAATTGGGTAATTAATACTGAAAATTACAACGCTCCATCTGATCTAGTTTAGCCGGTAGGATTTTTCAAAGTAGCAAAATCCATGATATTTGCTTGTTTTGATGTTTCGATTTTACGTTATGTGTCATTACAGGCAAAGTTGATGAGATAAAAATTATTACTAAACACGTTTATCTTGCAGATGAATTGGGTAATTAATACTGAAAATTACAACGCTCCATCTGATCTAGTTTAGTCGGTAGGATTTTTCAAAGTAGCAAAAGCCATGAAATTTGCTTGTTTTGATGTTTCGATTTTACGTTATGTGCCATTGCAGGCAAAGTTGATGAGATAAAAATTATTACTAAACACGTTTATCTTTCAGATGAATTGGGTAATTAATACTGAAAATTACAACGCTCCATCTGATCTAGTTTAGTCGGTAGGATTTTTCAAAGTAGCAAAAGCCATGAAATTTGCTTGTTTTGATGTTTCGATTTTACGTTATGTGCCATTGCAGGCAAAGTTGATGAGATAAAAATTATTACTAAACACGTTTATCTTGCAGATGAATTGGGTAATTAATACTGAAAATTACAACGCTCCATCTGATCTAGTTTAGTCGGTAGGATTTTTCAAAGTAGCAAAAGCCATGAAATTTGCTTGTTTTGATGTTTCGATTTTACGTTATGTGCCATTGCAGGCAAAGTTGATGAGATAAAAATTATTACTAAACACGTTTATCTTTCAGATGAATTGGGTAATTAATACTGAAAATTACAACGCTCCATCTGATCTAGTTTAGTCGGTAGGATTTTTCAAAGTAGCAAAAGCCATGAAATTTGCTTGTTTTGATGTTTCGATTTTACGTTATGTGCCATTGCAGGCAAAGTTGATGAGATAAAAATTATTACTAAACACGTTTATCTTGCAGATGAATTGGGTAATTAATACTGAAAATTACAACGCTCCATCTGATCTAGTTTAGCCGGTAGGATTTTTCAAAGTAGCAAAAGCCATGAAATTTGCTTGTTTTGATGTTTCGATTTTACGTTATGTGCCATTGCAGGCAAAGTTGATGAGATAAAAATTATTACTAAACACGTTTATCTTGCAGATGAATTTCGTAATTAATACTGAAAATTACAACGCTCCATCTGATCTAGTTTAGTCGGTAGGATTTTTCAAAGTAGCAAAAGCCATGAAATTTGCTTGTTTTGATGTTTCGATTTTACGTTATGTGCCATTGCAGGCAAAGTTGATGAGATAAAAATTATTACTAAACACGTTTATCTTTCAGATGAATTGGGTAATTAATACTGAAAATTACAACGCTCCATCTGATCTAGTTTAGTCGGTAGGATTTTTCAAAGTAGCAAAAGCCATGAAATTTGCTTGTTTTGATGTTTCGATTTTACGTTATGTGCTATTGCAGGCAAAGTTGATGAGATAAAAATTATTACTAAACACGTTTATCTTGCAGATGAATTGGGTAATTAATACTGAAAATTACAACGCTCCATCTGATCTAGTTTAGCCGGTAGGATTTTTCAAAGTAGCAAAAGCCATGAAATTTGCTTGTTTTGATGTTTCGATTTTACGTTATGTGCCATTGCAGGCAAAGTTGATGAGATAAAAATTATTACTAAACACGTTTATCTTGCAGATGAATTGGGTAATTAATACTGAAAATTACAACGCTCCATCTGATCTAGTTTAGCCGGTAGGATTTTTCAAAGTAGCAAAAGCCATGAAATTTGCTTGTTTTGATGTTTCGATTTTACGTTATGTGCCATTGCAGGCAAAGTTGATGAGATAAAAATTATTACTAAACACGTTTATCTTGCAGATGAATTGGGTAATTAATACTGAAAATTACAACGCTCCATCTGATCTAGTTTAGCCGGTAGGATTTTTCAAAGTAGCAAAAGCCATGAAATTTGCTTGTTTTGATGTTTCGATTTTACGTTATGTGCCATTGCAGGCAAAGTTGATGAGATAAAAATTATTACTAAACACGTTTATCTTGCAGATGAATTGGGTAATTAATACTGAAAATTACAACGCTCCATCTGATCTAGTTTAGCCGGTAGGATTTTTCAAAGTAGCAAAATCCATGATATTTGCTTGTTTTGATGTTTCGATTTTACGTTATGTGTCATTACAGGAAAAGTTGATGAGAAAAATTATTACTAAACACGTTTATCTTGCAGATGAATTGGGTAATTAATACTGAAAATTACAACGCTCCATCTGATCTAGTTTAGTCGGTAGGATTTTTCAAAGTAGCAAAAGCCATGAAATTTGCTTGTTTTGATGTTTCGATTTTACGTTATGTGCCATTGCAGGCAAAGTTGATGAGATAAAAATTATTACTAAACACGTTTATCTTTCAGATGAATTGGGTAATTAATACTGAAAATTACAACGCTCCATCTGATCTAGTTTAGTCGGTAGGATTTTTCAAAGTAGCAAAAGCCATGAAATTTGCTTGTTTTGATGTTTCGATTTTACGTTATGTGCCATTGCAGGCAAAGTTGATGAGATAAAAATTATTACTAAACACGTTTATCTTGCAGATGAATTGGGTAATTAATACTGAAAATTACAACGCTCCATCTGATCTAGTTTAGCCGGTAGGATTTTTCAAAGTAGCAAAAGCCATGAAATTTGCTTGTTTTGATGTTTCGATTTTACGTTATGTGCCATTGCAGGCAAAGTTGATGAGATAAAAATTATTACTAAACACGTTTATCTTGCAGATGAATTGGGTAATTAATACTGAAAATTACAACGCTCCATCTGATCTAGTTTAGCCGGTAGGATTTTTCAAAGTAGCAAAAGCCATGAAAATTGCTTGTTTTGATGTTTCGATTTTACGTTATGTGCCATTGCAGGCAAAGTTGATGAGATAAAAATTATTACTAAACACGTTTATCTTGCAGATGAATTTGGTAATTAATACTGAAAATTACAACGCTCCATCTGATCTAGTTTAGCCGGTAGGATTTTTCAAAGTAGCAAAAGCCATGAAATTTGCTTGTTTTGATGTTTCGATTTTACGTTATGTGCCATTGCAGGCAAAGTTGATGAGATAAAAATTATTACTAAACACGTTTATCTTGCAGATGAATTGGGTAATTAATACTGAAAATTACAACGCTCCATCTGATCTAGTTTAGTCGGTAGGATTTTTCAAAGTAGCAAAAGCCATGAAATTTGCTTGTTTTGATGTTTCGATTTTACGTTATGTGCCATTGCAGGCAAAGTTGATGAGATAAAAATTATTACTAAACACGTTTATCTTTCAGATGAATTGGGTAATTAATACTGAAAATTACAACGCTCCATCTGATCTAGTTTAGTCGGTAGGATTTTTCAAAGTAGCAAAAGCCATGAAATTTGCTTGTTTTGATGTTTCGATTTTACGTTATGTGCCATTGCAGGCAAAGTTGATGAGATAAAAATTATTACTAAACACGTTTATCTTGCAGATGAATTGGGTAATTAATACTGAAAATTACAACGCTCCATCTGATCTAGTTTAGCCGGTAGGATTTTTCAAAGTAGCAAAAGCCATGAAATTTGCTTGTTTTGATGTTTCGATTTTACGTTATGTGCCATTGCAGGCAAAGTTGATGAGATAAAAATTATTACTAAACACGTTTATCTTGCAGATGAATTGGGTAATTAATACTGAAAATTACAACGCTCCATCTGATCTAGTTTAGCCGGTAGGATTTTTCAAATTAGCAAAAGCCATGAAATTTGCTTGTTTTGATGTTTCGATTTTACGTTATGTGCCATTGCAGGCAAAGTTGATGAGATAAAAATTATTACTAAACACGTTTATCTTGCAGATGAATTGGGTAATTAATACTGAAAATTACAACGCTCCATCTGGTCTAGTTTAGCCGGTAGGATTTTTCAAAGTAGCAAAAGCCATGAAATTTGCTTGTTTTGATGTTTCGATTTTACGTTATGTGCCATTGCAGGCAAAGTTGATGAGATAAAAATTATTACTAAACACGTTTATCTTGCAGATGAATTGGGTAATTAATACTGAAAATTACAACGCTCCATCTGATCTAGTTTAGCCGGTAGGATTTTTCAAAGTAGCAAAATCCATGATATTTGCTTGTTTTGATGTTTCGATTTTACGTTATGTGTCATTACAGGCAAAGTTGATGAGATAAAAATTATTACTAAACACGTTTATCTTGCAGATGAATTGGGTAATTAATACTGAAAATTACAACGCTCCATCTGATCTAGTTTAGTCGGTAGGATTTTTCAAAGTAGCAAAAGCCATGAAATTTGCTTGTTTTGATGTTTCGATTTTACGTTATGTGCCATTGCAGGCAAAGTTGATGAGATAAAAATTATTACTAAACACGTTTATCTTTCAGATGAATTGGGTAATTAATACTGAAAATTACAACGCTCCATCTGATCTAGTTTAGTCGGTAGGATTTTTCAAAGTAGCAAAAGCCATGAAATTTGCTTGTTTTGATGTTTCGATTTTACGTTATGTGCCATTGCAGGCAAAGTTGATGAGATAAAAATTATTACTAAACACGTTTATCTTGCAGATGAATTGGGTAATTAATACTGAAAATTACAACGCTCCATCTGATCTAGTTTAGCCGGTAGGATTTTTCAAAGTAGCAAAAGCCATGAAATTTGCTTGTTTTGATGTTTCGATTTTACGTTATGTGCCATTGCAGGCAAAGTTGATGAGATAGAAATTATTACTAAACACGTTTATCTTGCAGATGAATTGGGTAATTAATACTGAAAATTACAACGCTCCATCTGATCTAGTTTAGCCGGTAGGATTTTTCAAAGTAGCAAAAGCCATGAAATTTGCTTGTTTTGATGTTTCGATTTTACGTTATGTGCCATTGCAGGCAAAGTTGATGAGATAAAAATTATTACTAAACACGTTTATCTTGCAGATGAATTGGGTAATTAATACTGAAAATTACAACGCTCCATCTGATCTAGTTTAGCCGGTAGGATTTTTCAAAGTAGCAAAAGCCATGAAATTTGCTTGTTTTGATGTTTCGATTTTACGTTATGTGCCATTGCAGGCAAAGTTGATGAGATAAAAATTATTACTAAACACGTTTATCTTGCAGATGAATTTCGTAATTAATACTGAAAATTACAACGCTCCATCTGATCTAGTTTAGTCGGTAGGATTTTTCAAAGTAGCAAAAGCCATGAAATTTGCTTGTTTTGATGTTTCGATTTTACGTTATGTGCCATTGCAGGCAAAGTTGATGAGATAAAAATTATTACTAAACACGTTTATCTTTCAGATGAATTGGGTAATTAATACTGAAAATTACAACGCTCCATCTGATCTAGTTTAGTCGGTAGGATTTTTCAAAGTAGCAAAAGCCATGAAATTTGCTTGTTTTGATGTTTCGATTTTACGTTATGTGCTATTGCAGGCAAAGTTGATGAGATAAAAATTATTACTAAACACGTTTATCTTGCAGATGAATTGGGTAATTAATACTGAAAATTACAACGCTCCATCTGATCTAGTTTAGCCGGTAGGATTTTTCAAAGTAGCAAAAGCCATGAAATTTGCTTGTTTTGATGTTTCGATTTTACGTTATGTGCCATTGCAGGCAAAGTTGATGAGATAAAAATTATTACTAAACACGTTTATCTTGCAGATGAATTGGGTAATTAATACTGAAAATTACAACGCTCCATCTGATCTAGTTTAGCCGGTAGGATTTTTCAAAGTAGCAAAAGCCATGAAATTTGCTTGTTTTGATGTTTCGATTTTACGTTATGTGCCATTGCAGGCAAAGTTGATGAGATAAAAATTATTACTAAACACGTTTATCTTGCAGATGAATTGGGTAATTAATACTGAAAATTACAACGCTCCATCTGATCTAGTTTAGCCGGTAGGATTTTTCAAAGTAGCAAAAGCCATGAAATTTGCTTGTTTTGATGTTTCGATTTTACGTTATGTGCCATTGCAGGCAAAGTTGATGAGATAAAAATTATTACTAAACACGTTTATCTTGCAGATGAATTGGGTAATTAATACTGAAAATTACAACGCTCCATCTGATCTAGTTTAGCCGGTAGGATTTTTCAAAGTAGCAAAATCCATGATATTTGCTTGTTTTGATGTTTCGATTTTACGTTATGTGTCATTACAGGAAAAGTTGATGAGAAAAATTATTACTAAACACGTTTATCTTGCAGATGAATTGGGTAATTAATACTGAAAATTACAACGCTCCATCTGATCTAGTTTAGTCGGTAGGATTTTTCAAAGTAGCAAAAGCCATGAAATTTGCTTGTTTTGATGTTTCGATTTTACGTTATGTGCCATTGCAGGCAAAGTTGATGAGATAAAAATTATTACTAAACACGTTTATCTTTCAGATGAATTGGGTAATTAATACTGAAAATTACAACGCTCCATCTGATCTAGTTTAGTCGGTAGGATTTTTCAAAGTAGCAAAAGCCATGAAATTTGCTTGTTTTGATGTTTCGATTTTACGTTATGTGCCATTGCAGGCAAAGTTGATGAGATAAAAATTATTACTAAACACGTTTATCTTGCAGATGAATTGGGTAATTAATACTGAAAATTACAACGCTCCATCTGATCTAGTTTAGCCGGTAGGATTTTTCAAAGTAGCAAAAGCCATGAAATTTGCTTGTTTTGATGTTTCGATTTTACGTTATGTGCCATTGCAGGCAAAGTTGATGAGATAAAAATTATTACTAAACACGTTTATCTTGCAGATGAATTGGGTAATTAATACTGAAAATTACAACGCTCCATCTGATCTAGTTTAGCCGGTAGGATTTTTCAAAGTAGCAAAAGCCATGAAAATTGCTTGTTTTGATGTTTCGATTTTACGTTATGTGCCATTGCAGGCAAAGTTGATGAGATAAAAATTATTACTAAACACGTTTATCTTGCAGATGAATTTGGTAATTAATACTGAAAATTACAACGCTCCATCTGATCTAGTTTAGCCGGTAGGATTTTTCAAAGTAGCAAAAGCCATGAAATTTGCTTGTTTTGATGTTTCGATTTTACGTTATGTGCCATTGCAGGCAAAGTTGATGAGATAAAAATTATTACTAAACACGTTTATCTTGCAGATGAATTGGGTAATTAATACTGAAAATTACAACGCTCCATCTGATCTAGTTTAGTCGGTAGGATTTTTCAAAGTAGCAAAAGCCATGAAATTTGCTTGTTTTGATGTTTCGATTTTACGTTATGTGCCATTGCAGGCAAAGTTGATGAGATAAAAATTATTACTAAACACGTTTATCTTTCAGATGAATTGGGTAATTAATACTGAAAATTACAACGCTCCATCTGATCTAGTTTAGTCGGTAGGATTTTTCAAAGTAGCAAAAGCCATGAAATTTGCTTGTTTTGATGTTTCGATTTTACGTTATGTGCCATTGCAGGCAAAGTTGATGAGATAAAAATTATTACTAAACACGTTTATCTTGCAGATGAATTGGGTAATTAATACTGAAAATTACAACGCTCCATCTGATCTAGTTTAGCCGGTAGGATTTTTCAAAGTAGCAAAAGCCATGAAATTTGCTTGTTTTGATGTTTCGATTTTACGTTATGTGCCATTGCAGGCAAAGTTGATGAGATAAAAATTATTACTAAACACGTTTATCTTGCAGATGAATTGGGTAATTAATACTGAAAATTACAACGCTCCATCTGATCTAGTTTAGCCGGTAGGATTTTTCAAATTAGCAAAAGCCATGAAATTTGCTTGTTTTGATGTTTCGATTTTACGTTATGTGCCATTGCAGGCAAAGTTGATGAGATAAAAATTATTACTAAACACGTTTATCTTGCAGATGAATTGGGTAATTAATACTGAAAATTACAACGCTCCATCTGGTCTAGTTTAGCCGGTAGGATTTTTCAAAGTAGCAAAAGCCATGAAATTTGCTTGTTTTGATGTTTCGATTTTACGTTATGTGCCATTGCAGGCAAAGTTGATGAGATAAAAATTATTACTAAACACGTTTATCTTGCAGATGAATTGGGTAATTAATACTGAAAATTACAACGCTCCATCTGATCTAGTTTAGCCGGTAGGATTTTTCAAAGTAGCAAAATCCATGATATTTGCTTGTTTTGATGTTTCGATTTTACGTTATGTGTCATTACAGGCAAAGTTGATGAGATAAAAATTATTACTAAACACGTTTATCTTGCAGATGAATTGGGTAATTAATACTGAAAATTACAACGCTCCATCTGATCTAGTTTAGTCGGTAGGATTTTTCAAAGTAGCAAAAGCCATGAAATTTGCTTGTTTTGATGTTTCGATTTTACGTTATGTGCCATTGCAGGCAAAGTTGATGAGATAAAAATTATTACTAAACACGTTTATCTTTCAGATGAATTGGGTAATTAATACTGAAAATTACAACGCTCCATCTGATCTAGTTTAGTCGGTAGGATTTTTCAAAGTAGCAAAAGCCATGAAATTTGCTTGTTTTGATGTTTCGATTTTACGTTATGTGCCATTGCAGGCAAAGTTGATGAGATAAAAATTATTACTAAACACGTTTATCTTGCAGATGAATTGGGTAATTAATACTGAAAATTACAACGCTCCATCTGATCTAGTTTAGCCGGTAGGATTTTTCAAAGTAGCAAAAGCCATGAAATTTGCTTGTTTTGATGTTTCGATTTTACGTTATGTGCCATTGCAGGCAAAGTTGATGAGATAGAAATTATTACTAAACACGTTTATCTTGCAGATGAATTGGGTAATTAATACTGAAAATTACAACGCTCCATCTGATCTAGTTTAGCCGGTAGGATTTTTCAAAGTAGCAAAAGCCATGAAATTTGCTTGTTTTGATGTTTCGATTTTACGTTATGTGCCATTGCAGGCAAAGTTGATGAGATAAAAATTATTACTAAACACGTTTATCTTGCAGATGAATTGGGTAATTAATACTGAAAATTACAACGCTCCATCTGATCTAGTTTAGCCGGTAGGATTTTTCAAAGTAGCAAAAGCCATGAAATTTGCTTGTTTTGATGTTTCGATTTTACGTTATGTGCCATTGCAGGCAAAGTTGATGAGATAAAAATTATTACTAAACACGTTTATCTTGCAGATGAATTGGGTAATTAATACTGAAAATTACAACGCTCCATCTGATCTAGTTTAGCCGGTAGGATTTTTCAAAGTAGCAAAATCCATGATATTTGCTTGTTTTGATGTTTCGATTTTACGTTATGTGTCATTACAGGCAAAGTTGATGAGATAAAAATTATTACTAAACACGTTTATCTTGCAGATGAATTGGGTAATTAATACTGAAAATTACAACGCTCCATCTGATCTAGTTTAGCCGGTAGGATTTTTCAAAGTAGCAAAATCCATGATATTTGCTTGTTTTGATGTTTCGATTTTACGTTATGTGTCATTACAGGCAAAGTTGATGAGATAAAAATTATTACTAAACACGTATATCTTTCAGATCAATTGGGTAATTAATACTGAAAATTACAACGCTCCATCTGATCTACTTTAGCCGGTAAAATTTTTCAAAGTAGCAAAAGCTATGATATTTGCTTGTTTTGAGGTTTCGATTTTACGTTATGTGTCATTGCAGGCAAAGTTCACGAGATAAAAATTATTACTAAACACGTTTACCTTGCAGATGAATTGGGTAATTAATACTGAAAATTACAACGCTCCATCTGATCTAGTTTAGTCGGTAGGATTTTTCAAAGTAGCAAAATCCATGATATTTGCTTGTTTTCATGTTTCGATTTTACGTTATGTGTCATTACAGGCAAAGTTGATGAGATAAAAATTATTACTAAACACGTATATCTTTCAGATGAATTGGGTAATTAATACTGAAAATTACAACGCTCCATCTGATCTAGTTTAGCCGGTAGGATTTTTCAAAGTAGCAAAAGCCATGAAATTTGCTTGTTTTGATGTTTCGATTTTACGTTATGTGCCATTGCAGGCAAAGTTGATGAGATAAAAATTATTACTAAACACGTTTATCTTGCAGATGAATTGGGTAATTAATACTGAAAATTACAACGCTCCATCTGATCTAGTTTAGCCGGTAGGATTTTTCAAAGTAGCAAAAGCCATGAAAATTGCTTGTTTTGATGTTTCGATTTTACGTTATGTGCCATTGCAGGCAAAGTTGATGAGATAAAAATTATTACTAAACACGTTTATCTTGCAGATGAATTTGGTAATTAATACTGAAAATTACAACGCTCCATCTGATCTAGTTTAGCCGGTAGGATTTTTCAAAGTAGCAAAAGCCATGAAATTTGCTTGTTTTGATGTTTCGATTTTACGTTATGTGCCATTGCAGGCAAAGTTGATGAGATAAAAATTATTACTAAACACGTTTATCTTGCAGATGAATTGGGTAATTAATACTGAAAATTACAACGCTCCATCTGATCTAGTTTAGCCGGTAGGATTTTTCAAAGTAGCAAAATCCATGATATTTGCTTGTTTTGATGTTTCGATTTTACGTTATGTGTCATTACAGGCAAAGTTGATGAGATAAAAATTATTACTAAACACGTTTATCTTGCAGATGAATTGGGTAATTAATACTGAAAATTACAACGCTCCATCTGATCTAGTTTAGTCGGTAGGATTTTTCAAAGTAGCAAAAGCCATGAAATTTGCTTGTTTTGATGTTTCGATTTTACGTTATGTGCCATTGCAGGCAAAGTTGATGAGATAAAAATTATTACTAAACACGTTTATCTTTCAGATGAATTGGGTAATTAATACTGAAAATTACAACGCTCCATCTGATCTAGTTTAGTCGGTAGGATTTTTCAAAGTAGCAAAAGCCATGAAATTTGCTTGTTTTGATGTTTCGATTTTACGTTATGTGCCATTGCAGGCAAAGTTGATGAGATAAAAATTATTACTAAACACGTTTATCTTGCAGATGAATTGGGTAATTAATACTGAAAATTACAACGCTCCATCTGATCTAGTTTAGCCGGTAGGATTTTTCAAAGTAGCAAAAGCCATGAAATTTGCTTGTTTTGATGTTTCGATTTTACGTTATGTGCCATTGCAGGCAAAGTTGATGAGATAAAAATTATTACTAAACACGTTTATCTTGCAGATGAATTGGGTAATTAATACTGAAAATTACAACGCTCCATCTGATCTAGTTTAGCCGGTAGGATTTTTCAAAGTAGCAAAAGCCATGAAATTTGCTTGTTTTGATGTTTCGATTTTACGTTATGTGCCATTGCAGGCAAAGTTGATGAGATAAAAATTATTACTAAACACGTTTATCTTGCAGATGAATTGGGTAATTAATACTGAAAATTACAACGCTCCATCTGATCTAGTTTAGCCGGTAGGATTTTTCAAAGTAGCAACAGCCATGAAATTTGCTTGTTTTGATGTTTCGATTTTACGTTATGTGCCATTGCAGGCAAAGTTGATGAGATAAAAATTATTACTAAACACGTTTATCTTGCAGATGAATTGGGTAATTAATACTGAAAATTACAACGCTCCATCTGATCTAGTTTAGCCGGTAGGATTTTTCAAAGTAGCAAAATCCATGATATTTGCTTGTTTTGATGTTTCGATTTTACGTTATGTGTCATTACAGGCAAAGTTGATGAGATAAAAATTATTACTAAACACGTTTATCTTGCAGATGAATTGGGTAATTAATACTGAAAATTACAACGCTCCATCTGATCTAGTTTAGCCGGTAGGATTTTTCAAAGTAGCAAAATCCATGATATTTGCTTGTTTTGATGTTTCGATTTTACGTTATGTGTCATTACAGGCAAAGTTGATGAGATAAAAATTATTACTAAACACGTATATCTTTCAGATCAATTGGGTAATTAATACTGAAAATTACAACGCTCCATCTGATCTACTTTAGCCGGTAAAATTTTTCAAAGTAGCAAAAGCTATGATATTTGCTTGTTTTGAGGTTTCGATTTTACGTTATGTGTCATTGCAGGCAAAGTTCACGAGATAAAAATTATTACTAAACACGTTTACCTTGCAGATGAATTGGGTAATTAATACTGAAAATTACAACGCTCCATCTGATCTAGTTTAGCCGGTAGGATTTTTCAAAGTAGCAAAATCCATGATATTTGCTTGTTTTGATGTTTCGATTTTACGTTATGTGTCATTACAGGCAAAGTTGATGAGATAAAAATTATTACTAAACACGTATATCTTTCAGATCAATTGGGTAATTAATACTGAAAATTACAACGCTCCATCTGATCTACTTTAGCCGGTAAAATTTTTCAAAGTAGCAAAAGCTATGATATTTGCTTGTTTTGAGGTTTCGATTTTACGTTATGTGTCATTGCAGGCAAAGTTCACGAGATAAAAATTATTACTAAACACGTTTACCTTGCAGATGAATTGGGTAATTAATACTGAAAATTACAACGCTCCATCTGATCTAGTTTAGTCGGTAGGATTTTTCAAAGTAGCAAAATCCATGATATTTGCTTGTTTTGATGTTTCGATTTTACGTTATGTGTCATTACAGGCAAAGTTGATGAGATAAAAATTATTACTAAACACGTTTATCTTGCAGATGAATTGGGTAATTAATACTGAAAATTACAACGCTCCATCTGATCTAGTTTAGCCGGTAGGATTTTTCAAAGTAGCAAAAGCCATGAAATTTGCTTGTTTTGATGTTTCGATTTTACGTTATGTGTCATTACAGGCAAAGTTGATGAGATAAAAATTATTACTAAACACGTATATCTTTCAGATGAATTGGGTAATTAATACTGAAAATTACAACGCTCCATCTGATCTAGTTTAGTCGGTAGGATTTTCAAAGTAGCAAAATCCATGATATTTGCTTGTTTTGATGTTTCGATTTTACGTTATGTGTCATTACAGGCAAAGTTGCTGAGATAAAAATTATTACTAAACACGTTTATCTTGCAGATGAATTGGGTAATTAATACTGAAAATTACAACGCTCCATCTGATCTAGTTTAGTCGGTAGGATTTTTCAAAGTAGCAAAAGCCATGAAATTTGCTTGTTTTGATGTTTCGATTTTACGTTATGTGCCATTGCAGGCAAAGTTGATGAGATAAAAATTATTACTAAACACGTTTATCTTTCAGATGAATTGGGTAATTAATACTGAAAATTACAACGCTCCATCTGATCTAGTTTAGTCGGTAGGATTTTTCAAAGTAGCAAAAGCCATGAAATTTGCTTGTTTTGATGTTTAGATTTTACGTTATGTGCCATTGCAGGCAAAGTTGATGAGATAAAAATTATTACTAAACACGTTTATCTTTCAGATGAATTGGGTAATTAATACTGAAAATTACAACGCTCCATCTGATCTAGTTTAGTCGGTAGGATTTTTCAAAGTAGCAAAGGCCATGAAATTTGCTTGTTTTGATGTTTCGATTTTACGTTATGTGCCATTGCAGGCAAAGTTGATGAGATAAAAATTATTACTAAACACGTTTATCTTGCAGATGAATTGGGTAATTAATACTGAAAATTACAACGCTCCATCTGATCTAGTTTAGCCGGTAGGATTTTTCAAATTAGCAAAAGCCATGAAATTTGCTTGTTTTGATGTTTCGATTTTACGTTATGTGCCATTGCAGGCAAAGTTGATGAGATAAAAATTATTACTAAACACGTTTATCTTGCAGATGAATTGGGTAATTAATACTGAAAATTACAACGCTCCATCTGATCTAGTTTAGCCGGTAGGATTTTTCAAAGTAGCAAAAGCCATGAAATTTGCTTGTTTTGATGTTTCGATTTTACGTTATGTGCCATTGCAGGCAAAGTTGATGAGATAAAAATTATTACTAAACACGTTTATCTTGCAGATGAATTGGGTAATTAATACTGAAAATTACAACGCTCCATCTGATCTAGTTTAGCCGGTAGGATTTTTCAAAGTAGCAAAATCCATGATATTTGCTTGTTTTGATGTTTCGATTTTACGTTATGTGTCATTACAGGCAAAGTTGATGAGATAAAAATTATTACTAAACACGTTTATCTTGCAGATGAATTGGGTAATTAATACTGAAAATTACAACGCTCCATCTGATCTAGTTTAGTCGGTAGGATTTTTCAAAGTAGCAAAAGCCATGAAATTTGCTTGTTTTGATGTTTCGATTTTACGTTATGTGCCATTGCAGGCAAAGTTGATGAGATAAAAATTATTACTAAACACGTTTATCTTTCAGATGAATTGGGTAATTAATACTGAAAATTACAACGCTCCATCTGATCTAGTTTAGTCGGTAGGATTTTTCAAAGTAGCAAAAGCCATGAAATTTGCTTGTTTTGATGTTTCGATTTTACGTTATGTGCCATTGCAGGCAAAGTTGATGAGATAAAAATTATTACTAAACACGTTTATCTTGCAGATGAATTGGGTAATTAATACTGAAAATTACAACGCTCCATCTGATCTAGTTTAGCCGGTAGGATTTTTCAAAGTAGCAAAAGCCATGAAATTTGCTTGTTTTGATGTTTCGATTTTACGTTATGTGCCATTGCAGGCAAAGTTGATGAGATAAAAATTATTACTAAACACGTTTATCTTGCAGATGAATTGGGTAATTAATACTGAAAATTACAACGCTCCATCTGATCTAGTTTAGCCGGTAGGATTTTTCAAAGTAGCAAAAGCCATGAAATTTGCTTGTTTTGATGTTTCGATTTTACGTTATGTGCCATTGCAGGCAAAGTTGATGAGATAAAAATTATTACTAAACACGTTTATCTTGCAGATGAATTGGGTAATTAATACTGAAAATTACAACGCTCCATCTGATCTAGTTTAGCCGGTAGGATTTTTCAAAGTAGCAAAAGCCATGAAATTTGCTTGTTTTGATGTTTCGATTTTACGTTATGTGCCATTGCAGGCAAAGTTGATGAGATAAAAATTATTACTAAACACGTTTATCTTGCAGATGAATTGGGTAATTAATACTGAAAGTTACAACGCTCCATCTGATCTAGTTTAGCCGGTAGGATTTTTCAAAGTAGCAAAATCCATGATATTTGCTTGTTTTGATGTTTCGATTTTACGTTATGTGTCATTACAGGCAAAGTTGATGAGATAAAAATTATTACTAAACACGTTTATCTTGCAGATGAATTGGGTAATTAATACTGAAAATTACAACGCTCCATCTGATCTAGTTTAGCCGGTAGGATTTTTCAAAGTAGCAAAATCCATGATATTTGCTTGTTTTGATGTTTCGATTTTACGTTATGTGTCATTACAGGCAAAGTTGATGAGATAAAAATTATTACTAAACACGTATATCTTTCAGATCAATTGGGTAATTAATACTGAAAATTACAACGCTCCATCTGATCTACTTTAGCCGGTAAAATTTTTCAAAGTAGCAAAAGCTATGATATTTGCTTGTTTTGAGGTTTCGATTTTACGTTATGTGTCATTGCAGGCAAAGTTCACGAGATAAAAATTATTACTAAACACGTTTACCTTGCAGATGAATTGGGTAATTAATACTGAAAATTACAACGCTCCATCTGATCTAGTTTAGTCGGTAGGATTTTTCAAAGTAGCAAAATCCATGATATTTGCTTGTTTTCATGTTTCGATTTTACGTTATGTGTCATTACAGGCAAAGTTGATGAGATAAAAATTATTACTAAACACGTATATCTTTCAGATGAATTGGGTAATTAATACTGAAAATTACAACGCTCCATCTGATCTAGTTTAGCCGGTAGGATTTTTCAAAGTAGCAAAAGCCATGAAATTTGCTTGTTTTGATGTTTCGATTTTACGTTATGTGCCATTGCAGGCAAAGTTGATGAGATAAAAATTATTACTAAACACGTTTATCTTGCAGATGAATTGGGTAATTAATACTGAAAATTACAACGCTCCATCTGATCTAGTTTAGCCGGTAGGATTTTTCAAAGTAGCAAAATCCATGAAAATTGCTTGTTTTGATGTTTCGATTTTACGTTATGTGCCATTGCAGGCAAAGTTGATGAGATAAAAATTATTACTAAACACGCTTATCTTGCAGATGAATTTGGTAATTAATACTGAAAATTACAACGCTCCATCTGATCTAGTTTAGCCGGTAGGATTTTTCAAAGTAGCAAAAGCCATGAAATTTGCTTGTTTTGATGTTTCGATTTTACGTTATGTGCCATTGCAGGCAAAGTTGATGAGATAAAAATTATTACTAAACACGTTTATCTTGCAGATGAATTGGGTAATTAATACTGAAAATTACAACGCTCCATCTGATCTAGTTTAGCCGGTAGGATTTTTCAAAGTAGCAAAATCCATGATATTTGCTTGTTTTGATGTTTCGATTTTACGTTATGTGTCATTACAGGCAAAGTTGATGAGATAAAAATTATTACTAAACACGTTTATCTTGCAGATGAATTGGGTAATTAATACTGAAAATTACAACGCTCCATCTGATCTAGTTTAGTCGGTAGGATTTTTCAAAGTAGCAAAAGCCATGAAATTTGCTTGTTTTGATGTTTCGATTTTACGTTATGTGCCATTGCAGGCAAAGTTGATGAGATAAAAATTATTACTAAACACGTTTATCTTTCAGATGAATTGGGTAATTAATACTGAAAATTACAACGCTCCATCTGATCTAGTTTAGTCGGTAGGATTTTTCAAAGTAGCAAAAGCCATGAAATTTGCTTGTTTTGATGTTTCGATTTTACGTTATGTGCCATTGCAGGCAAAGTTGATGAGATAAAAATTATTACTAAACACGTTTATCTTGCAGATGAATTGGGTAATTAATACTGAAAATTACAACGCTCCATCTGATCTAGTTTAGCCGGTAGGATTTTTCAAAGTAGCAAAAGCCATGAAATTTGCTTGTTTTGATGTTTCGATTTTACGTTATGTGCCATTGCAGGCAAAGTTGATGAGATAAAAATTATTACTAAACACGTTTATCTTGCAGATGAATTGGGTAATTAATACTGAAAATTACAACGCTCCATCTGATCTAGTTTAGTCGGTAGGATTTTTCAAAGTAGCAAAAGCCATGAAATTTGCTTGTTTTGATGTTTCGATTTTACGTTATGTGCCATTGCAGGCAAAGTTGATGAGATAAAAATTATTACTAAACACGTTTATCTTTCAGATGAATTGGGTAATTAATACTGAAAATTACAACGCTCCATCTGATCTAGTTTAGTCGGTAGGATTTTTCAAAGTAGCAAAAGCCATGAAATTTGCTTGTTTTGATGTTTCGATTTTACGTTATGTGCCATTGCAGGCAAAGTTGATGAGATAAAAATTATTACTAAACACGTTTATCTTGCAGATGAATTGGGTAATTAATACTGAAAATTACAACGCTCCATCTGATCTAGTTTAGCCGGTAGGATTTTTCAAAGTAGCAAAAGCCATGAAATTTGCTTGTTTTGATGTTTCGATTTTACGTTATGTGCCATTGCAGGCAAAGTTGATGAGATAAAAATTATTACTAAACACGTTTATCTTGCAGATGAATTGGGTAATTAATACTGAAAATTACAACGCTCCATCTGATCTAGTTTAGCCGGTAGGATTTTTCAAAGTAGCAAAAGCCATGAAATTTGCTTGTTTTGATGTTTCGATTTTACGTTATGTGCCATTGCAGGCAAAGTTGATGAGATAAGAATTATTACTAAACACGTTTATCTTGCAGATGAATTGGGTAATTAATACTGAAAATTACAACGCTCCATCTGATCTAGTTTAGCCGGTAGGATTTTTCAAAGTAGCAAAAGCCATGAAATTTGCTTGTTTTGATGTTTCGATTTTACGTTATGTGCCATTGCAGGCAAAGTTGATGAGATAAAAATTATTACTAAACACGTTTATCTTGCAGATGAATTGGGTAATTAATACTGAAAATTACAACGCTCCATCTGATCTAGTTTAGCCGGTAGGATTTTTCAAAGTAGCAAAATCCATGATATTTGCTTGTTTTGATGTTTCGATTTTACGTTATGTGTCATTACAGGCAAAGTTGATGAGATAAAAATTATTACTAAACACGTTTATCTTGCAGATGAATTGGGTAATTAATACTGAAAATTACAACGCTCCATCTGATCTAGTTTAGCCGGTAGGATTTTTCAAAGTAGCAAAATCCATGATATTTGCTTGTTTTGATGTTTCGATTTTACGTTATGTGTCATTACAGGCAAAGTTGATGAGATAAAAATTATTACTAAACACGTATATCTTTCAGATCAATTGGGTAATTAATACTGAAAATTACAACGCTCCATCTGATCTACTTTAGCCGGTAAAATTTTTCAAAGTAGCAAAAGCTATGATATTTGCTTGTTTTGAGGTTTCGATTTTACGTTATGTGTCATTGCAGGCAAAGTTCACGAGATAAAAATTATTACTAAACACGTTTACCTTGCAGATGAATTGGGTAATTAATACTGAAAATTACAACGCTCCATCTGATCTAGTTTAGCCGGTAGGATTTTTCAAAGTAGCAAAATCCATGATATTTGCTTGTTTTGATGTTTCGATTTTACGTTATGTGTCATTACAGGCAAAGTTGATGAGATAAAAATTATTACTAAACACGTATATCTTTCAGATCAATTGGGTAATTAATACTGAAAATTACAACGCTCCATCTGATCTACTTTAGCCGGTAAAATTTTTCAAAGTAGCAAAAGCTATGATATTTGCTTGTTTTGAGGTTTCGATTTTACGTTATGTGTCATTGCAGGCAAAGTTCACGAGATAAAAATTATTACTAAACACGTTTACCTTGCAGATGAATTGGGTAATTAATACTGAAAATTACAACGCTCCATCTGATCTAGTTTAGTCGGTAGGATTTTTCAAAGTAGCAAAATCCATGATATTTGCTTGTTTTGATGTTTCGATTTTACGTTATGTGTCATTACAGGCAAAGTTGATGAGATAAAAATTATTACTAAACACGTTTATCTTGCAGATGAATTGGGTAATTAATACTGAAAATTACAACGCTCCATCTGATCTAGTTTAGCCGGTAGGATTTTTCAAAGTAGCAAAAGCCATGAAATTTGCTTGTTTTGATGTTTCGATTTTACGTTATGTGTCATTACAGGCAAAGTTGATGAGATAAAAATTATTACTAAACACGTATATCTTTCAGATGAATTGGGTAATTAATACTGAAAATTACAACGCTCCATCTGATCTAGTTTAGTCGGTAGGATTTTCAAAGTAGCAAAATCCATGATATTTGCTTGTTTTGATGTTTCGATTTTACGTTATGTGTCATTACAGGCAAAGTTGCTGAGATAAAAATTATTACTAAACACGTTTATCTTGCAGATGAATTGGGTAATTAATACTGAAAATTACAACGCTCCATCTGATCTAGTTTAGTCGGTAGGATTTTTCAAAGTAGCAAAAGCCATGAAATTTGCTTGTTTTGATGTTTCGATTTTACGTTATGTGCCATTGCAGGCAAAGTTGATGAGATAAAAATTATTACTAAACACGTTTATCTTTCAGATGAATTGGGTAATTAATACTGAAAATTACAACGCTCCATCTGATCTAGTTTAGTCGGTAGGATTTTTCAAAGTAGCAAAAGCCATGAAATTTGCTTGTTTTGATGTTTCGATTTTACGTTATGTGCCATTGCAGGCAAAGTTGATGAGATAAAAATTATTACTAAACACGTTTATCTTGCAGATGAATTGGGTAATTAATACTGAAAATTACAACGCTCCATCTGATCTAGTTTAGCCGGTAGGATTTTTCAAAGTAGCAAAAGCCATGAAATTTGCCATTGCCATTGCAGGCAAAGTTGATGAGATAAAAATTATTACTAAACACGTTTATCTTGCAGATGAATTGGGTAATTAATACTGAAAATTACAACGCTCCATCTGATCTAGTTTAGCCGGTAGGATTTTTCAAAGTAGCAAAAGCCATGAAAATTGCTTGTTTTGATGTTTCGATTTTACGTTATGTGCCATTGCAGGCAAAGTTGATGAGATAAAAATTATTACTAAACACGTTTATCTTGCAGATGAATTTGGTAATTAATACTGAAAATTATAACGCTCCATCTGATCTAGTTTAGCCGGTAGGATTTTTCAAAGTAGCAAAAGCCATGAAATTTGCTTGTTTTGATGTTTCGATTTTACGTTATGTGCCATTGCAGGCAAAGTTGATGAGATAAAAATTATTACTAAACACGTTTATCTTGCAGATGAATTGGGTAATTAATACTGAAAATTACAACGCTCCATCTGATCTAGTTTAGTCGGTAGGATTTTTCAAAATAGCAAAAGCCATGAAATTTGCTTGTTTTGATGTTTCGATTTTACGTTATGTGCCATTGCAGGCAAAGTTGATGAGATAAAAATTATTACTAAACACGTTTATCTTTCAGATGAATTGGGTAATTAATACTGAAAATTACAACGCTCCATCTGATCTAGTTTAGTCGGTAGGATTTTTCAAAGTAGCAAAAGCCATGAAATTTGCTTGTTTTGATGTTTCGATTTTACGTTATGTGCCATTGCAGGCAAAGTTGATGAGATAAAAATTATTACTAAACACGTTTATCTTGCAGATGAATTGGGTAATTAATACTGAAAATTACAACGCTCCATCTGATCTAGTTTAGCCGGTAGGATTTTTCAAAGTAGCAAAAGCCATGAAATTTGCTTGTTTTGATGTTTCGATTTTACGTTATGTGCCATTGCAGGCAAAGTTGATGAGATAAAAATTATTACTAAACACGTTTATCTTGCAGATGAATTGGGTAATTAATACTGAAAATTACAACGCTCCATCTGATCTAGTTTAGCCGGTAGGATTTTTCAAAGTAGCAAAAGCCATGAAATTGGCTTGTTTTGATGTTTCGATTTTACGTTATGTGCCATTGCAGGCAAAGTTGATGAGATAAAAATTATTACTAAACACGTTTATCTTGCAGATGAATTGGGTAATTAATACTGAAAATTACAACGCTCCATCTGATCTAGTTTAGCCGGTAGGATTTTTCAAAGTAGCAAAAGCCATGAAATTTGCTTGTTTTGATGTTTCGATTTTACGTTATGTGCCATTGCAGGCAAAGTTGATGAGATAAAAATTATTACTAAACACGTTTATCTTGCAGATGAATTGGGTAATTAATACTGAAAATTACAACGCTCCATCTGATCTAGTTTAGCCGGTAGGATTTTTCAAAGTAGCAAAATCCATGATATTTGCTTGTTTTGATGTTTCGATTTTACGTTATGTGTCATTACAGGCAAAGTTGATGAGATAAAAATTATTACTAAACACGTTTATCTTGCAGATGAATTGGGTAATTAATACTGAAAATTACAACGCTCCATCTGATCTAGTTTAGTCGGTAGGATTTTTCAAAGTAGCAAAAGCCATGAAATTTGCTTGTTTTGATGTTTCGATTTTACGTTATGTGCCATTGCAGGCAAAGTTGATGAGATAAAAATTATTACTAAACACGTTTATCTTTCAGATGAATTGGGTAATTAATACTGAAAATTACAACGCTCCATCTGATCTAGTTTAGTCGGTAGGATTTTTCAAAGTAGCAAAAGCCATGAAATTTGCTTGTTTTGATGTTTCGATTTTACGTTATGTGCCATTGCAGGCAAAGTTGATGAGATAAAAATTATTACTAAACACGTTTATCTTGCAGATGAATTGGGTAATTAATACTGAAAATTACAACGCTCCATCTGATCTAGTTTAGCCGGTAGGATTTTTCAAAGTAGCAAAAGCCATGAAATTTGCTTGTTTTGATGTTTCGATTTTACGTTATGTGCCATTGCAGGCAAAGTTGATGAGATAAAAATTATTACTAAACACGTTTATCTTGCAGATGAATTGGGTAATTAATACTGAAAATTACAACGCTCCATCTGATCTAGTTTAGCCGGTAGGATTTTTCAAAGTAGCAAAAGCCATGAAATTTGCTTGTTTTGATGTTTCGATTTTACGTTATGTGCCATTGCAGGCAAAGTTGATGAGATAAAAATTATTACTAAACACGTTTATCTTGCAGATGAATTGGGTAATTAATACTGAAAATTACAACGCTCCATCTGATCTAGTTTAGCCGGTAGGATTTTTCAAAGTAGCAAAAGCCATGAAATTTGCTTGTTTTGATGTTTCGATTTTACGTTATGTGCCATTGCAGGCAAAGTTGATGAGATAAAAATTATTACTAAACACGTTTATCTTGCAGATGAATTGGGTAATTAATACTGAAAATTACAACGCTCCATCTGATCTAGTTTAGCCGGTAGGATTTTTCAAAGTAGCAAAATCCATGATATTTGCTTGTTTTGATGTTTCGATTTTACGTTATGTGTCATTACAGGCAAAGTTGATGAGATAAAAATTATTACTAAACACGTTTATCTTGCAGATGAATTGGGTAATTAAATTTCAAAGTTGATGAGATAAAAATTATTACTAAACACGTTTATCTTGCAGATGAATTGGGTAATTAATACTGAAAATTACAACGCTCCATCTGATCTAGTTTAGCCGGTAGGATTTTTCAAAGTAGCAAAAGCCATGAAATTTGCTTGTTTTGATGTTTCGATTTTACGTTATGTGTCATTACAGGCAAAGTTGATGAGATAAAAATTATTACTAAACACGTATATCTTTCAGATGAATTGGGTAATTAATACTGAAAATTACAACGCTCCATCTGATCTAGTTTAGTCGGTAGGATTTTTCAAAGTAGCAAAATCCATGATATTTGCTTGTTTTGATGTTTCGATTTTACGTTATGTGTCATTACAGGCAAAGTTGATGAGATAAAAATTATTACTAAACACGTTTATCTTGCAGATGAATTGGGTAATTAATACTGAAAATTACAACGCTCCATCTGATCTAGTTTAGTCGGTAGGATTTTTCAAAGTAGCAAAAGCCATGAAATTTGCTTGTTTTGATGTTTCGATTTTACGTTATGTGCCATTGCAGGCAAAGTTGATGAGATAAAAATTATTACTAAACACGTTTATCTTTCAGATGAATTGGGTAATTAATACTGAAAATTACAACGCTCCATCTGATCTAGTTTAGTCGGTAGGATTTTTCAAAGTAGCAAAAGCCATGAAATTTGCTTGTTTTGATGTTTCGATTTTACGTTATGTGCCATTGCAGGCAAAGTTGATGAGATAAAAATTATTACTAAACACGTTTATCTTGCAGATGAATTGGGTAATTAATACTGAAAATTACAACGCTCCATCTGATCTAGTTTAGCCGGTAGGATTTTTCAAAGTAGCAAAAGCCATGAAATTTGCTTGTTTTGATGTTTCGATTTTACGTTATGTGCCATTGCAGGCAAAGTTGATGAGATAAAAATTATTACTAAACACGTTTATCTTGCAGATGAATTGGGTAATTAATACTGAAAATTACAACGCTCCATCTGATCTAGTTTAGTCGGTAGGATTTTTCAAAGTAGCAAAAGCCATGAAATTTGCTTGTTTTGATGTTTCGATTTTACGTTATGTGCCATTGCAGGCAAAGTTGATGAGATAAAAATTATTACTAAACACGTTTATCTTGCAGATGAATTGGGTAATTAATACTGAAAATTACAACGCTCCATCTGATCTAGTTTAGCCGGTAGGATTTTTCAAAGTAGCAAAAGCCATGAAATTTGCTTGTTTTGATGTTTCGATTTTACGTTATGTGCCATTGCAGGCAAAGTTGATGAGATAAAAATTATTACTAAACACGTTTATCTTGCAGATGAATTGGGTAATTAATACTGAAAATTACAACGCTCCATCTGATCTAGTTTAGCCGGTAGGATTTTTCAAAGTAGCAAAAGCCATGAAATTTGCTTGTTTTGATGTTTCGATTTTACGTTATGTGCCATTGCAGGCAAAGTTGATGAGATAAAAATTATTACTAAACACGTTTATCTTGCAGATGAATTGGGTAATTAATACTGAAAATTACAACGCTCCATCTGATCTAGTTTAGCCGGTAGGATTTTTCAAAGTAGCAAAAGCCATGAAATTTGCTTGTTTTGATGTTTCGATTTTACGTTATGTGCCATTGCAGGCAAAGTTGATGAGATAAAAATTATTACTAAACACGTTTATCTTGCAGATGAATTGGGTAATTAATACTGAAAATTACAACGCTCCATCTGATCTAGTTTAGCCGGTAGGATTTTTCAAAGTAGCAAAATCCATGATATTTGCTTGTTTTGATGTTTCGATTTTACGTTATGTGTCATTACAGGAAAAGTTGATGAGATAAAAATTATTACTAAACACGTTTATCTTGCAGATGAATTGGGTAATTAATACTGAAAATTACAACGCTCCATCTGATCTAGTTTAGTCGGTAGGATTTTTCAAAGTAGCAAAAGCCATGAAATTTGCTTGTTTTGATGTTTCGATTTTACGTTATGTGCCATTGCAGGCAAAGTTGATGAGATAAAAATTATTACTAAACACGTTTATCTTGCAGATGAATTGGGTAATTAATACTAAAAATTACAACGCTCCATCTGATCTAGTTTAGCCGGTAGGATTTTTCAAAGTAGCAAAAGCCATGAAATTTGCTTGTTTTGATGTTTCGATTTTACGTTATGTGCCATTGCAGGCAAAGTTGATGAGATAAAAATTATTACTAAACACGTTTATCTTGCAGATGAATTGGGTAATTAATACTGAAAATTACAACGCTCCATCTGATCTAGTTTAGCCGGTAGGATTTTTCAAAGTAGCAAAATCCATGATATTTGCTTGTTTTGATGTTTCGATTTTACGTTATGTGTCATTACAGGAAAAGTTGATGAGATAAAAATTATTACTAAACACGTTTATCTTGCAGATGAATTGGGTAATTAATACTGAAAATTACAACGCTCCATCTGATCTAGTTTAGTCGGTAGGATTTTTCAAAGTAGCAAAAGCCATGAAATTTGCTTGTTTTGATGTTTCGATTTTACGTTATGTGCCATTGCAGGCAAAGTTGATGAGATAAAAATTATTACTAAACACGTTTATCTTTCAGATGAATTGGGTAATTAATACTGAAAATTACAACGCTCCATCTGATCTAGTTTAGTCGGTAGGATTTTTCAAAGTAGCAAAAGCCATGAAATTTGCTTGTTTTGATGTTTCGATTTTACGTTATGTGCCATTGCAGGCAAAGTTGATGAGATAAAAATTATTACTAAACACGTTTATCTTGCAGATGAATTGGGTAATTAATACTGAAAATTACAACGCTCCATCTGATCTAGTTTAGCCGGTAGGATTTTTCAAAGTAGCAAAAGCCATGAAATTTGCTTGTTTTGATGTTTCGATTTTACGTTATGTGCCATTGCAGGCAAAGTTGATGAGATAAAAATTATTACTAAACACGTTTATCTTGCAGATGAATTGGGTAATTAATACTGAAAATTACAACGCTCCATCTGATCTAGTTTAGCCGGTAGGATTTTTCAAAGCAGCAAAAGCCATGAAAATTGCTTGTTTTGATGTTTCGATTTTACGTTATGTGCCATTGCAGGCAAAGTTGATGAGATAAAAATTATTACTAAACACGTTTATCTTGCAGATGAATTTGGTAATTAATACTGAAAATTACAACGCTCCATCTGATCTAGTTTAGCCGGTAGGATTTTTCAAAGTAGCAAAATCCATGATATTTGCTTGTTTTGATGTTTCGATTTTACGTTATGTGCCATTGCAGGCAAAGTTGATGAGATAAAAATTATTACTAAACACGTTTATCTTGCAGATGAATTGGGTAATTAATACTGAAAATTACAACGCTCCATCTGATCTAGTTTAGTCGGTAGGATTTTTCAAAGTATTACTAAACACGTTTATCTTTCAGATGAATTGGGTAATTAATACTGAAAATTACAACGCTCCATCTGATCTAGTTTAGTCGGTAGGATTTTTCAAAGTAGCAAAAGCCATGAAATTTGCTTGTTTTGATGTTTCGATTTTACGTTATGTGCCATTGCAGGCAAAGTTGATGAGATAAAAATTATTACTAAACACGTTTATCTTGCAGATGAATTGGGTAATTAATACTGAAAATTACAACGCTCCATCTTATCTAGTTTAGCCGGTAGGATTTTTCAAAGTAGCAAAAGCCATGAAATTTGCTTGTTTTGATGTTTCGATTTTACGTTATGTGCCATTGCAGGCAAAGTTGATGAGATAAAAATTATTACTAAACACGTTTATCTTGCAGATGAATTGGGTAATTAATACTGAAAATTACAACGCTCCATCTGATCTAGTTTAGCCGGTAGGATTTTTCAAAGTAGCAAAAGCCATGAAAATTGCTTGTTTTGATGTTTCGATTTTACGTTATGTGCCATTGCAGGCAAAGTTGATGAGATAAAAATTATTACTAAACACGTTTATCTTGCAGATGAATTTGGTAATTAATACTGAAAATTACAACGCTCCATCTGATCTAGTTTAGCCGGTAGGATTTTTCAAAGTAGCAAAAGCCATGAAATTTGCTTGTTTTGATGTTTCGATTTTACGTTATGTGCCATTGCAGGCAAAGTTGATGAGATAAAAATTATTACTAAACACGTTTATCTTTCAGATGAATTGGGTAATTAATACTGAAAATTACAACGCTCCATCTGATCTAGTTTAGTCGGTAGGATTTTTCAAAGTAGCAAAAGCCATGAAATTTGCTTGTTTTGATGTTTCGATTTTACGTTATGTGCCATTGCAGGCAAAGTTGATGAGATAAAAATTATTACTGAACACGCTTATCTTGCAGATGAATTGGGTAATTAATACTGAAAATTACAACGCTCCATCTGATCTAGTTTAGCCGGTAGGATTTTTCAAAGTAGCAAAAGCCATGAAATTTGCTTGTTTTGATGTTTCGATTTTACGTTATGTGCCATTGCAGGCAAAGTTGATGAGATAAAAATTATTACTAAACACGTTTATCTTGCAGATGAATTGGGTAATTAATACTGAAAATTACAACGCTCCATCTGATCTAGTTTAGCCGGTAGGATTTTTCAAAGTAGCAAAAGCCATGAAATTTGCTTGTTTTGATGTTTCGATTTTACGTTATGTGCCATTGCAGGCAAAGTTGATGAGATAAAAATTATTACTAAACACGTTTATCTTGCAGATGAATTGGGTAATTAATACTGAAAATTACAACGCTCCATCTGATCTAGTTTAGCCGGTAGGATTTTTCAAAGTAGCAAAAGCCATGAAAATTGCTTGTTTTGATGTTTCGATTTTACGTTATGTGCCATTGCAGGCAAAGTTGATGAGATAAAAATTATTACTAAACACGTTTATCTTGCAGATGAATTTGGTAATTAATACTGAAAATTACAACGCTCCATCTGATCTAGTTTAGCCGGTAGGATTTTTCAAAGTAGCAAAAGCCATGAAATTTGCTTGTTTTGATGTTTCGATTTTACGTTATGTGCCATTGCAGGCAAAGTTGATGAGATAAAAATTATTACTAAACACGTTTATCTTGCAGATGAATTGGGTAATTAATACTGAAAATTACAACGCTCCATCTGATCTAGTTTAGTCGGTAGGATTTTTCAAAGTAGCAAAAGCCATGAAATTTGCTTGTTTTGATGTTTCGATTTTACGTTATGTGCCATTGCAGGCAAAGTTGATGAGATAAAAATTATTACTAAACACGTTTATCTTTCAGATGAATTGGGTAATTAATACTGAAAATTACAACGCTCCATCTGATCTAGTTTAGTCGGTAGGATTTTTCAAAGTAGCAAAAGCCATGAAATTTGCTTGTTTTGATGTTTCGATTTTACGTTATGTGCCATTGCAGGCAAAGTTGATGAGATAAAAATTATTACTAAACACGTTTATCTTGCAGATGAATTGGGTAATTAATACTGAAAATTACAACGCTCCATCTGATCTAGTTTAGCCGGTAGGATTTTTCAAAGTAGCAAAAGCCATGAAATTTGCTTGTTTTGATGTTTCGATTTTACGTTATGTGCCATTGCAGGCAAAGTTGATGAGATAAAAATTATTACTAAACACGCTTATCTTGCTGATGAATTGGGTAATTAATACTGAAAATTACAACGCTCCATCTGATCTAGTTTAGCCGGTAGGATTTTTCAAAGTAGCAAAAGCCATGAAATTTGCTTGTTTTGATGTTTCGATTTTACGTTATGTGCCATTGCAGGCAAAGTTGATGAGATAAAAATTATTACTAAACACGTTTATCTTGCAGATGAATTGGGTAATTAATACTGAAAATTACAACGCTCCATCTGATCTAGTTTAGCCGGTAGGATTTTTCAAAGTAGCAAAAGCCATGAAATTTGCTTGTTTTGATGTTTCGATTTTACGTTATGTGCCATTGCAGGCAAAGTTGATGAGATAAAAATTATTACTAAACACGTTTATCTTGCAGATGAATTGGGTAATTAATACTGAAAATTACAACGCTCCATCTGATCTAGTTTAGTCGGTAGGATTTTTCAAAGTAGCAAAATCCATGATATTTGCTTGTTTTCATGTTTCGATTTTACGTTATGTGTCATTACAGGCAAAGTTGATGAGATAAAAATTATTACTAAACACGTATATCTTTCAGATGAATTGGGTAATTAATACTGAAAATTACAACGCTCCATCTGATCTAGTTTAGTCGGTAGGATTTTTCAAAGTAGCAAAATCCATGATATTTGCTTGTTTTGATGTTTCGATTTTACGTTATGTGTCATTACAGGCAAAGTTGATGAGATAAAAATTATTACTAAACACGTTTATCTTGCAGATGAATTGGGTAATTAATACTGAAAATTACAACGCTCCATCTGATCTAGTTTAGCCGGTAGGATTTTTCAAAGTAGCAAAAGCCATGAAATTTGCTTGTTTTGATGTTTCGATTTTACGTTATGTGTCATTACAGGCAAAGTTGATGAGATAAAAATTATTACTAAACACGTATATCTTTCAGATGAATTGGGTAATTAATACTGAAAATTACAACGCTCCATCTGATCTAGTTTAGTCGGTAGGATTTTTCAAAGTAGCAAAATCCATGATATTTGCTTGTTTTGATGTTTCGATTTTACGTTATGTGTCATTACAGGCAAAGTTGCTGAGATAAAAATTATTACTAAACACGTTTATCTTGCAGATGAATTGGGTAATTAATACTGAAAATTACAACGCTCCATCTGATCTAGTTTAGTCGGTAGGATTTTTCAAAGTAGCAAAAGCCATGAAATTTGCTTGTTTTGATGTTTCGATTTTACGTTATGTGCCATTGCAGGCAAAGTTGATGAGATAAAAATTATTACTAAACACGTTTATCTTTCAGATGAATTGGGTAATTAATACTGAAAATTACAACGCTCCATCTGATCTAGTTTAGTCGGTAGGATTTTTCAAAGTAGCAAAAGCCATGAAATTTGCTTGTTTTGATGTTTCGATTTTACGTTATGTGCCATTGCAGGCAAAGTTGATGAGATAAAAATTATTACTAAACACGTTTATCTTGCAGATGAATTGGGTAATTAATACTGAAAATTACAACGCTCCATCTGATCTAGTTTAGCCGGTAGGATTTTTCAAAGTAGCAAAAGCCATGAAATTTGCTTGTTTTGATGTTTCGATTTTACGTTATGTGCCATTGCAGGCAAAGTTGATGAGATAAAAATTATTACTAAACACGTTTATCTTGCAGATGAATTGGGTAATTAATACTGAAAATTACAACGCTCCATCTGATCTAGTTTAGTCGGTAGGATTTTTCAAAGTAGCAAAAGCCATGAAATTTGCTTGTTTTGATGTTTCGATTTTACGTTATGTGCCATTGCAGGCAAAGTTGATGAGATAAAAATTATTACTAAACACGTTTATCTTTCAGATGAATTGGGTAATTAATACTGAAAATTACAACGCTCCATCTGATCTAGTTTAGTCGGTAGGATTTTTCAAAGTAGCAAAAGCCATGAAATTTGCTTGTTTTGATGTTTCGATTTTACGTTATGTGCCATTGCAGGCAAAGTTGATGAGATAAAAATTATTACTAAACACGTTTATCTTGCAGATGAATTGGGTAATTAATACTGAAAATTACAACGCTCCATCTGATCTAGTTTAGTCGGTAGGATTTTTCAAAGTAGCAAAAGCCATGAAATTTGCTTGTTTTGATGTTTCGATTTTACGTTATGTGCCATTGCAGGCAAAGTTGATGAGATAAAAATTATTACTAAACACGTTTATCTTGCAGATGAATTGGGTAATTAATACTGAAAATTACAACGCTCCATCTGATCTAGTTTAGCCGGTAGGATTTTTCAAAGTAGCAAAAGCCATGAAATTTGCTTGTTTTGATGTTTCGATTTTACGTTATGTGCCATTGCAGGCAAAGTTGATGAGATAAAAATTATTACTAAACACGTTTATCTTGCAGATGAATTGGGTAATTGATACTGAAAATTACAACGCTCCATCTGATCTAGTTTAGCCGGTAGGATTTTTCAAAGTAGCAAAAGCCATGAAAATTGCTTGTTTTGATGTTTCGATTTTACGTTATGTGCCATTGCAGGCAAAGTTGATGAGATAAAAATTATTACTAAACACGTTTATCTTGCAGATGAATTTGGTAATTAATACTGAAAATTACAACGCTCCATCTGATCTAGTTTAGCCGGTAAATTTGCTTGTTTTGATGTTTCGATTTTACGTTATGTGCCATTGCAGGCAAAGTTGATGAGATAAAAATTATTACTAAACACGTTTATCTTTCAGATGAATTGGGTAATTAATACTGAAAATTACAACGCTCCATCTGATCTAGTTTAGTCGGTAGGATTTTTCAAAGTAGCAAAAGCCATGAAATTTGCTTGTTTTGATGTTTCGATTTTACGTTATGTGCCATTGCAGGCAAAGTTGATGAAAATTACAACGCTCCATCTGATCTAGTTTAGTCGGTAGGATTTTTCAAAGTAGCAAAATCCATGATATTTGCTTGTTTTGATGTTTCGATTTTACGTTATGTGTCATTACAGGCAAAGTTGCTGAGATAAAAATTATTACTAAACACGTTTATCTTGCAGATGAATTGGGTAATTAATACTGAAAATTACAACGCTCCATCTGATCTAGTTTAGTCGGTAGGATTTTTCAAAGTAGCAAAAGCCATGAAATTTGCTTGTTTTGATGTTTCGATTTTACGTTATGTGCCATTGCAGGCAAAGTTGATGAGATAAAAATTATTACTAAACACGTTTATCTTGCAGATGAATTTGGTAATTAATACTGAAAATTACAACGCTCCATCTGATCTAGTTTAGCCGGTAAATTTGCTTGTTTTGATGTTTCGATTTTACGTTATGTGCCATTGCAGGCAAAGTTGATGAGATAAAAATTATTACTAAACACGTTTATCTTGCAGATGAATTGGGTAATTAATACTGAAAATTACAACGCTCCATCTGATCTAGTTTAGTCGGTAGGATTTTTCAAAGTAGCAAAAGCCATGAAATTTGCTTGTTTTGATGTTTCGATTTTACGTTATGTGCCATTGCAGGCAAAGTTGATGAAAATTACAACGCTCCATCTGATCTAGTTTAGTCGGTAGGATTTTTCAAAGTAGCAAAAGCCATGAAATTTGCTTGTTTTGATGTTTCGATTTTACGTTATGTGCCATTGCAGGCAAAGTTGATGAGATAAAAATTATTACTAAACACGTTTATCTTGCAGATGAATTGGGTAATTAATACTGAAAATTACAACGCTCCATCTGATCTAGTTTAGCCGGTAGGATTTTTCAAAGTAGCAAAAGCCATGAAATTTGCTTGTTTTGATGTTTCGATTTTACGTTATGTGCCATTGCAGGCAAAGTTGATGAGATAAAAATTATTACTAAACACGTTTATCTTGCAGATGAATTGGGTAATTAATACTGAAAATTACAACGCTCCATCTGATCTAGTTTAGCCGGTAAATTTGCTTGTTTTGATGTTTCGATTTTACGTTATGTGCCATTGCAGGCAAAGTTGATGAGATAAAAATTATTACTAAACACGTTTATCTTGCAGATGAATTGGGTAATTAATACTGAAAATTACAACGCTCCATCTGATCTAGTTTAGTCGGTAGGATTTTTCAAAGTAGCAAAAGCCATGAAATTTGCTTGTTTTGATGTTTCGATTTTACGTTATGTGCCATTGCAGGCAAAGTTGATGAGATAAAAATTATTACTAAACACGTTTATCTTTCAGATGAATTGGGTAATTAATACTGAAAATTACAACGCTCCATCTGATCTAGTTTAGTCGGTAGGATTTTTCAAAGTAGCAAAAGCCATGAAATTTGCTTGTTTTGATGTTTCGATTTTACGTTATGTGCCATTGCAGGCAAAGTTGATGAGATAAAAATTATTACTAAACACGTTTATCTTGCAGATGAATTGTTATGTGCCATTGCAGGCAAAGTTGATGAGATAAAAATTATTACTAAACACGTTTATCTTGCAGATGAATTGGGTAATTAATACTGAAAATTACAACGCTCCATCTGATCTAGTTTAGCCGGTAGGATTTTTCAAAGTAGCAAAAGCCATGAAATTTGCTTGTTTTGATGTTTCGATTTTACGTTATGTGCCATTGCAGGCAAAGTTGATGAGATAAAAATTATTACTAAACACGTTTATCTTGCAGATGAATTGGGTAATTAATACTGAAAATTACAACGCTCCATCTGATCTAGTTTAGCCGGTAGGATTTTTCAAAGTAGCAAAAGCCATGAAATTTGCTTGTTTTGATGTTTCGATTTTACGTTATGTGCCATTGCAGGCAAAGTTGATGAGATAAAAATTATTACTAAACACGTTTATCTTGCAGATGAATTGGGTAATTAATACTGAAAATTACAACGCTCCATCTGATCTAGTTTAGCCGGTAGGATTTTTCAAAGTAGCAAAAGCCATGAAATTTGCTTGTTTTGATGTTTCGATTTTACGTTATGTGCCATTGCAGGCAAAGTTGATGAGATAAAAATTATTACTAAACACGTTTATCTTGCAGATGAATTGGGTAATTAATACTGAAAATTACAACGCTCCATCTGATCTAGTTTAGCCGGTAGGATTTTTCAAATTAGCAAAAGCCATGAAATTTGCTTGTTTTGATGTTTCGATTTTACGTTATGTGCCATTGCAGGCAAAGTTGATGAGATAAAAATTATTACTAAACACGTTTATCTTGCAGATGAATTGGGTAATTAATACTGAAAATTACAACGCTCCATCTGATCTAGTTTAGCCGGTAGGATTTTTCAAAGTAGCAAAATCCATGATATTTGCTTGTTTTGATGTTTCGATTTTACGTTATGTGTCATTACAGGCAAAGTTGATGAGATAAAAATTATTACTAAACACGTTTATCTTGCAGATGAATTGGGTAATTAATACTGAAAATTACAACGCTCCATCTGATCTAGTTTAGCCGGTAGGATTTTTCAAATTAGCAAAATCCATGATATTTGCTTGTTTTGATGTTTCGATTTTACGTTATGTGTCATTGCAGGCAAAGTTCACGAGATAAAAATTATTACTAAACACGTTTACCTTGCAGATGAATTGGGTAATTAATACTGAAAATTACAACGCTCCATCTGATCTAGTTTAGTCGGTAGGATTTTTCAAAGTAGCAAAATCCATGATATTTGCTTGTTTTCATGTTTCGATTTTACGTTATGTGTCATTACAGGCAAAGTTGATGAGATAAAAATTATTACTAAACACGTATATCTTTCAGATGAATTGGGTAATTAATACTGAAAATTACAACGCTCCATCTGATCTAGTTTAGTCGGTAGGATTTTTCAAAGTAGCAAAATCCATGATATTTGCTTGTTTTGATGTTTCGATTTTACGTTATGTGTCATTACAGGCAAAGTTGATGAGATAAAAATTATTACTAAACACGTTTATCTTGCAGATGAATTGGGTAATTAATACTGAAAATTACAACGCTCCATCTGATCTAGTTTAGCCGGTAGGATTTTTCAAAGTAGCAAAAGCCATGAAATTTGCTTGTTTTGATGTTTCGATTTTACGTTATGTGCCATTGCAGGCAAAGTTGATGAGATAAAAATTATTACTAAACACGTTTATCTTTCAGATGAATTGGGTAATTAATACTGAAAATTACAACGCTCCATCTGATCTAGTTTAGTCGGTAGGATTTTTCAAAGTAGCAAAAGCCATGAAATTTGCTTGTTTTGATGTTTCGATTTTACGTTATGTGCCATTGCAGGCAAAGTTGATGAGATAAAAATTATTACTAAACACGTTTATCTTGCAGATGAATTGGGTAATTAATACTGAAAATTACAACGCTCCATCTGATCTAGTTTACTCGGTAGGATTTTTCAAAGTAGCAAAAGCCATGAAATTTGCTTGTTTTGATGTTTCGATTTTACGTTATGTGCCATTGCAGGCAAAGTTGATGAGATAAAAATTATTACTAAACACGTTTATCTTTCAGATGAATTGGGTAATTAATACTGAAAATTACAACGCTCCATCTGATCTAGTTTAGTCGGTAGGATTTTTCAAAGTAGCAAAAGCCATGAAATTTGCTTGTTTTGATGTTTCGATTTTACGTTATGTGCCATTGCAGGCAAAGTTGATGAGATAAAAATTATTACTAAACACGTTTATCTTGCAGATGAATTGGGTAATTAATACTGAAAATTACAACGCTCCATCTGATCTAGTTTAGCCGGTAGGATTTTTCAAAGTAGCAAAAGCCATGAAATTTGCTTGTTTTGATGTTTCGATTTTACGTTATGTGCCATTGCAGGCAAAGTTGATGAGATAAAAATTATTACTAAACACGTTTATCTTGCAGATGAATTGGGTAATTAATACTGAAAATTACAACGCTCCATCTGATCTAGTTTAGCCGGTAGGATTTTTCAAAGTAGCAAAAGCCATGAAATTTGCTTGTTTTGATGTTTCGATTTTACGTTATGTGCCATTGCAGGCAAAGTTGATGAGATAAAAATTATTACTAAACACGTTTATCTTGCAGATGAATTGGGTAATTAATACTGAAAATTACAACGCTCCATCTGATCTAGTTTAGCCGGTAGGATTTTTCAAAGTAGCAAAATCCATGATATTTGCTTGTTTTGATGTTTCGATTTTACGTTATGTGTCATTACAGGAAAAGTTGATGAGATAAAAATTATTACTAAACACGTTTATCTTGCAGATGAATTGGGTAATTAATACTGAAAATTACAACGCTCCATCTGATCTAGTTTAGTCGGTAGGATTTTTCAAAGTAGCAAAAGCCATGAAATTTGCTTGTTTTGATGTTTCGATTTTACGTTATGTGCCATTGCAGGCAAAGTTGATGAGATAAAAATTATTACTAAACACGTTTATCTTTCAGATGAATTGGGTAATTAATACTGAAAATTACAACGCTCCATCTGGTCTAGTTTAGTCGGTAGGATTTTTCAAAGTAGCAAAAGCCATGAAATTTGCTTGTTTTGATGTTTCGATTTTACGTTATGTGCCATTGCAGGCAAAGTTGATGAGATAAAAATTATTACTAAACACGTTTATCTTGCAGATGAATTGGGTAATTAATACTGAAAATTACAACGCTCCATCTGATCTAGTTTAGCCGGTAGGATTTTTCAAAGTAGCAAAAGCCATGAAATTTGCTTGTTTTGATGTTTCGATTTTACGTTATGTGCCATTGCAGGCAAAGTTGATGAGATAAAAATTATTACTAAACACGTTTATCTTGCAGATGAATTGGGTAATTAATACTGAAAATTACAACGCTCCATCTGATCTAGTTTAGCCGGTAGGATTTTTCAAAGTAGCAAAAGCCATGAAAATTGCTTGTTTTGATGTTTCGATTTTACGTTATGTGCCATTGCAGGCAAAGTTGATGAGATAAAAATTATTACTAAACACGTTTATCTTGCAGATGAATTTGGTAATTAATACTGAAAATTACAACGCTCCATCTGATCTAGTTTAGCCGGTAGGATTTTTCAAAGTAGCAAAAGCCATGAAATTTGCTTGTTTTGATGTTTCGATTTTACGTTATGTGCCATTGCAGGCAAAGTTGATGAGATAAAAATTATTACTAAACACGTTTATCTTGCAGATGAATTGGGTAATTAATACTGAAAATTACAACGCTCCATCTGATCTAGTTTAGTCGGTAGGATTTTTCAAAGTAGCAAAAGCCATGAAATTTGCTTGTTTTGATGTTTCGATTTTACGTTATGTGCCATTGCAGGCAAAGTTGATGAGATAAAAATTATTACTAAACACGTTTATCTTTCAGATGAATTGGGTAATTAATACTGAAAATTACAACGCTCCATCTGATCTAGTTTAGTCGGTAGGATTTTTCAAAGTAGCAAAAGCCATGAAATTTGCTTGTTTTGATGTTTCGATTTTACGTTATGTGCCATTGCAGGCAAAGTTGATGAGATAAAAATTATTACTAAACACGTTTATCTTGCAGATGAATTGGGTAATTAATACTGAAAATTACAACGCTCCATCTGATCTAGTTTAGCCGGTAGGATTTTTCAAAGTAGCAAAAGCCATGAAATTTGCTTGTTTTGATGTTTCGATTTTACGTTATGTGCCATTGCAGGCAAAGTTGATGAGATAAAAATTATTACTAAACACGTTTATCTTGCAGATGAATTGGGTAATTAATACTGAAAATTACAACGCTCCATCTGATCTAGTTTAGCCGGTAGGATTTTTCAAAGTAGCAAAAGCCATGAAATTTGCTTGTTTTGATGTTTCGATTTTACGTTATGTGCCATTGCAGGCAAAGTTGATGAGATAAAAATTATTACTAAACACGTTTATCTTGCAGATGAATTGGGTAATTAATACTGAAAATTACAACGCTCCATCTGATCTAGTTTAGCCGGTAGGATTTTTCAAAGTAGCAAAAGCCATGAAATTTGCTTGTTTTGATGTTTCGATTTTACGTTATGTGCCATTGCAGGCAAAGTTGATGAGATAAAAATTATTACTAAACACGTTTATCTTGCAGATGAATTGGGTAATTAATACTGAAAATTACAACGCTCCATCTGATCTAGTTTAGCCGGTAGGATTTTTCAAAGTAGCAAAATCCATGATATTTGCTTGTTTTGATGTTTCGATTTTACGTTATGTGTCATTACAGGCAAAGTTGATGAGATAAAAATTATTACTAAACACGTTTATCTTGCAGATGAATTGGGTAATTAATACTGAAAATTACAACGCTCCATCTGATCTAGTTTAGTCGGTAGGATTTTTCAAAGTAGCAAAAGCCATGAAATTTGCTTGTTTTGATGTTTCGATTTTACGTTATGTGCCATTGCAGGCAAAGTTGATGAGATAAAAATTATTACTAAACACGTTTATCTTTCAGATGAATTGGGTAATTAATACTGAAAATTACAACGCTCCATCTGATCTAGTTTAGTCGGTAGGATTTTTCAAAGTAGCAAAAGCCATGAAATTTGCTTGTTTTGATGTTTCGATTTTACGTTATGTGCCATTGCAGGCAAAGTTGATGAGATAAGAATTATTACTAAACACGTTTATCTTGCAGATGAATTGGGTAATTAATACTGAAAATTACAACGCTCCATCTGATCTAGTTTAGCCGGTAGGATTTTTCAAAGTAGCAAAAGCCATGAAATTTGCTTGTTTTGATGTTTCGATTTTACGTTATGTGCCATTGCAGGCAAAGTTGATGAGATAAAAATTATTACTAAACACGTTTATCTTGCAGATGAATTGGGTAATTAATACTGAAAATTACAACGCTCCATCTGATCTAGTTTAGCCGGTAGGATTTTTCAAAGTAGCAAAAGCCATGAAATTTGCTTGTTTTGATGTTTCGATTTTACGTTATGTGCCATTGCAGGCAAAGTTGATGAGATAAAAATTATTACTAAACACGTTTATCTTGCAGATGAATTGGGTAATTAATACTGAAAATTACAACGCTCCATCTGATCTAGTTTAGCCGGTAGGATTTTTCAAAGTAGCAAAAGCCATGAAATTTGCTTGTTTTGATGTTTCGATTTTACGTTATGTGCCATTGCAGGCAAAGTTGATGAGATAAAAATTATTACTAAACACGTTTATCTTGCAGATGAATTGGGTAATTAATACTGAAAATTACAACGCTCCATCTGATCTAGTTTAGCCGGTAGGATTTTTCAAAGTAGCAAAATCCATGATATTTGCTTGTTTTGATGTTTCGATTTTACGTTATGTGTCATTACAGGCAAAGTTGATGAGATAAAAATTATTACTAAACACGTTTATCTTGCAGATGAATTGGGTAATTAATACTGAAAATTACAACGCTCCATCTGATCTAGTTTAGCCGGTAGGATTTTTCAAAGTAGCAAAATCCATGTTATTTGCTTGTTTTGATGTTTCGATTTTACGTTATGTGTCATTACAGGCAAAGTTGATGAGATAAAAATTATTACTAAACACGTATATCTTTCAGATGAATTGGGTAATTAATACTGAAAATTACAACGCTCCATCTGATCTACTTTAGCCGGTAAAATTTTTCAAAGTAGCAAAAGCTATGATATTTGCTTTTTTTGAGGTTTCGATTTTACGTTATGTGTCATTGCAGGCAAAGTTCACGAGATAAAAATTATTACTAAACACGTTTACCTTGCAGATGAATTGGGTAATTAATACTGAAAATTACAACGCTCCATCTGATCTAGTTTAGTCGGTAGGATTTTTCAAAGTAGCAAAATCCATGATATTTGCTTGTTTTCATGTTTCGATTTTACGTTATGTGTCATTACAGGCAAAGTTGATGAGATAAAAATTATTACTAAACACGTATATCTTTCAGATGAATTGGGTAATTAATACTGAAAATTACAACGCTCCATCTGATCTAGTTTAGTCGGTAGGATTTTTCAAAGTAGCAAAATCCATGATATTTGCTTGTTTTGATGTTTCGATTTTACGTTATGTGTCATTACAGGCAAAGTTGATGAGATAAAAATTATTACTAAACACGTTTATCTTGCAGATGAATTGGGTAATTAATACTGAAAATTACAACGCTCCATCTGATCTAGTTTAGCCGGTAGGATTTTTCAAAGTAGCAAAAGCCATGAAATTTGCTTGTTTTGATGTTTCGATTTTACGTTATGTGTCATTACAGGCAAAGTTGATGAGATAAAAATTATTACTAAACACGTATATCTTTCAGATGAATTGGGTAATTAATACTGAAAATTACAACGCTCCATCTGATCTAGTTTAGTCGGTAGGATTTTTCAAAGTAGCAAAATCCATGATATTTGCTTGTTTTGATGTTTCGATTTTACGTTATGTGTCATTACAGGCAAAGTTGCTGAGATAAAAATTATTACTAAACACGTTTATCTTGCAGATGAATTGGGTAATTAATACTGAAAATTACAACGCTCCATCTGATCTAGTTTAGTCGGTAGGATTTTTCAAAGTAGCAAAAGCCATGAAATTTGCTTGTTTTGATGTTTCGATTTTACGTTATGTGCCATTGCAGGCAAAGTTGATGAGATAAAAATTATTACTAAACACGTTTATCTTTCAGATGAATTGGGTAATTAATACTGAAAATTACAACGCTCCATCTGATCTAGTTTAGTCGGTAGGATTTTTCAAAGTAGCAAAAGCCATGAAATTTGCTTGTTTTGATGTTTCGATTTTACGTTATGTGCCATTGCAGGCAAAGTTGATGAGATAAAAATTATTACTAAACACGTTTATCTTGCAGATGAATTGGGTAATTAATACTGAAAATTACAACGCTCCATCTGATCTAGTTTAGCCGGTAGGATTTTTCAAAGTAGCAAAAGCCATGAAATTTGCTTGTTTTGATGTTTCGATTTTACGTTATGTGCCATTGCAGGCAAAGTTGATGAGATAAAAATTATTACTAAACACGTTTATCTTGCAGATGAATTGGGTAATTAATACTGAAAATTACAACGCTCCATCTGATCTAGTTTAGTCGGTAGGATTTTTCAAAGTAGCAAAAGCCATGAAATTTGCTTGTTTTGATGTTTCGATTTTACGTTATGTGCCATTGCAGGCAAAGTTGATGAGATAAAAATTATTACTAAACACGTTTATCTTTCAGATGAATTGGGTAATTAATACTGAAAATTACAACGCTCCATCTGATCTAGTTTAGTCGTAGGATTTTTCAAAGTAGCAAAAGCCATGAAATTTGCTTGTTTTGATGTTTCGATTTTACGTTATGTGCCATTGCAGGCAAAGTTGATGAGATAAAAATTATTACTAAACACGTTTATCTTGCAGATGAATTGGGTAATTAATACTGAAAATTACAACGCTCCATCTGATCTAGTTTAGCCGGTAGGATTTTTCAAAGTAGCAAAAGCCATGAAATTTGCTTGTTTTGATGTTTCGATTTTACGTTATGTGCCATTGCAGGCAAAGTTGATGAGATAAAAATTATTACTAAACACGTTTATCTTGCAGATGAATTGGGTAATTAATACTGAAAATTACAACGCTCCATCTGATCTAGTTTAGCCGGTAGGATTTTTCAAAGTAGCAAAAGCCATGAAATTTGCTTGTTTTGATGTTTCGATTTTACGTTATGTGCCATTGCAGGCAAAGTTGATGAGATAAAAATTATTACTAAACACGTTTATCTTGCAGATGAATTGGGTAATTAATACTGAAAATTACAATGCTCCATCTGATCTAGTTTAGCCGGTAGGATTTTTCAAAGTAGCAAAAGCCATGAAATTTGCTTGTTTTGATGTTTCGATTTTACGTTATGTGCCATTGCAGGCAAAGTTGATGAGATAAAAATTATTACGAAACACGTTTATCTTGCAGATGAATTGGGTAATTAATACTGAAAATTACAACGCTCCATCTGATCTAGTTTAGCCGGTAGGATTTTTCAAAGTAGCAAAATCCATGATATTTGCTTGTTTTGATGTTTCGATTTTACGTTATGTGTCATTACAGGAAAAGTTGATGAGATAAAAATTATTACTAAACACGTTTATCTTGCAGATGAATTGGGTAATTAATACTGAAAATTACAACGCTCCATCTGATCTAGTTTAGTCGGTAGGATTTTTCAAAGTAGCAAAAGCCATGAAATTTGCTTGTTTTGATGTTTCGATTTTACGTTATGTGCCATTGCAGGCAAAGTTGATGAGATAAAAATTATTACTAAACACGTTTATCTTTCAGATGAATTGGGTAATTAATACTGAAAATTACAACGCTCCATCTGATCTAGTTTAGTCGGTAGGATTTTTCAAAGTAGCAAAAGCCATGAAATTTGCTTGTTTTGATGTTTCGATTTTACGTTATGTGCCATTGCAGGCAAAGTTGATGAGATAAAAATTATTACTAAACACGTTTATCTTGCAGATGAATTGGGTAATTAATACTGAAAATTACAACGCTCCATCTGATCTAGTTTAGCCGGTAGGATTTTTCAAAGTAGCAAAAGCCATGAAATTTGCTTGTTTTGATGTTTCGATTTTACGTTATGTGCCATTGCAGGCAAAGTTGATGAGATAAAAATTATTACTAAACACGTTTATCTTGCAGATGAATTGGGTAATTAATACTGAAAATTACAACGCTCCATCTGATCTAGTTTAGCCGGTAGGATTTTTCAAAGTAGCAAAAGCCATGAAAATTGCTTGTTTTGATGTTTCGATTTTACGTTATGTGCCATTGCAGGCAAAGTTGATGAGATAAAAATTATTACTAAACACGTTTATCTTGCAGATGAATTTGGTAATTAATACTGAAAATTACAACGCTCCATCTGATCTAGTTTAGCCGGTAGGATTTTTCAAAGTAGCAAAAGCCATGAAATTTGCTTGTTTTGATGTTTCGATTTTACGTTATGTGCCATTGCAGGCAAAGTTGATGAGATAAAAATTATTACTAAACACGTTTATCTTGCAGATGAATTGGGTAATTAATACTGAAAATTACAACGCTCCATCTGATCTAGTTTAGTCGGTAGGATTATTCAAAGTAGCAAAAGCCATGAAATTTGCTTGTTTTGATGTTTCGATTTTACGTTATGTGCCATTGCAGGCAAAGTTGATGAGATAAAAATTATTACTAAACACGTTTATCTTTCAGATGAATTGGGTAATTAATACTGAAAATTACAACGCTTCATCTGATCTAGTTTAGTCGGTAGGATTTTTCAAAGTAGCAAAAGCCATGAAATTTGCTTGTTTTGATGTTTCGATTTTACGTTATGTGCCATTGCAGGCAAAGTTGATGAGATAAAAATTATTACTAAACACGTTTATCTTGCAGATGAATTGGGTAATTAATACTGAAAATTACAACGCTCCATCTGATCTAGTTTAGCCGGTAGGATTTTTCAAAGTAGCAAAAGCCATGAAATTTGCTTGTTTTGATGTTTCGATTTTACGTTATGTGCCATTGCAGGCAAAGTTGATGAGATAAAAATTATTACTAAACACGTTTATCTTGCAGATGAATTGGGTAATTAATACTGAAAATTACAACGCTCCATCTGATCTAGTTTAGCCGGTAGGATTTTTCAAAGTAGCAAAAGCCATGAAATTTGCTTGTTTTGATGTTTCGATTTTACGTTATGTGCCATTGCAGGCAAAGTTGATGAGATAAAAATTATTACTAAACACGTTTATCTTGCAGATGAATTGGGTAATTAATACTGAAAATTACAACGCTCCATCTGATCTAGTTTAGCCGGTAGGATTTTTCAAAGTAGCAAAAGCCATGAAATTTGCTTGTTTTGATGTTTCGATTTTACGTTATGTGCCATTGCAGGCAAAGTTGATGAGATAAAAATTATTACTAAACACGTTTATCTTGCAGATGAATTGGGTAATTAATACTGAAAATTACAACGCTCCATCTGATCTAGTTTAGCCGGTAGGATTTTTCAAAGTAGCAAAATCCATGATATTTGCTTGTTTTGATGTTTCGATTTTACGTTATGTGTCATTACAGGCAAAGTTGATGAGATAAAAATTATTACTAAACACGTTTATCTTGCAGATGAATTGGGTAATTAATACTGAAAATTACAACGCTCCATCTGATCTAGTTTAGTCGGTAGGATTTTTCAAAGTAGCAAAAGCCATGAAATTTGCTTGTTTTGATGTTTCGATTTTACGTTATGTGCCATTGCAGGCAAAGTTGATGAGATAAAAATTATTACTAAACACGTTTATCTTTCAGATGAATTGGGTAATTAATACTGAAAATTACAACGCTCCATCTGATCTAGTTTAGTCGGTAGGATTTTTCAAAGTAGCAAAAGCCATGAAATTTGCTTGTTTTGATGTTTCGATTTTACGTTATGTGCCATTGCAGGCAAAGTTGATGAGATAAAAATTATTACTAAACACGTTTATCTTGCAGATGAATTGGGTAATTAATACTGAAAATTACAACGCTCCATCTGATCTAGTTTAGCCGGTAGGATTTTTCAAAGTAGCAAAAGCCATGAAATTTGCTTGTTTTGATGTTTCGATTTTACGTTATGTGCCATTGCAGGCAAAGTTGATGAGATAAAAATTATTACTAAACACGTTTATCTTGCAGATGAATTGGGTAATTAATACTGAAAATTACAACGCTCCATCTGATCTAGTTTAGCCGGTAGGATTTTTCAAAGTAGCAAAAGCCATGAAATTTGCTTGTTTTGATGTTTCGATTTTACGTTATGTGCCATTGCAGGCAAAGTTGATGAGATAAAAATTATTACTAAACACGTTTATCTTGCAGATGAATTGGGTAATTAATACTGAAAATTACAACGCTCCATCTGATCTAGTTTAGCCGGTAGGATTTTTCAAAGTAGCAAAAGCCATGAAATTTGCTTGTTTTGATGTTTCGATTTTACGTTATGTGCCATTGCAGGCAAAGTTGATGAGATAAAAATTATTACTAAACACGTTTATCTTGCAGATGAATTGGGTAATTAATACTGAAAATTACAACGCTCCATCTGATCTAGTTTAGCCGGTAGGATTTTTCAAAGTAGCAAAATCCATGATATTTGCTTGTTTTGATGTTTCGATTTTACGTTATGTGTCATTACAGGCAAAGTTGATGAGATAAAAATTATTACTAAACACGTTTATCTTGCAGATGAGATAAAAAAGTTGATGAGATAAAAATTATTACTAAACACGTTTATCTTGCAGATGAATTGGGTAATTAATACTGAAAATTACAACGCTCCATCTGATCTAGTTTAGCCGGTAGGATTTTTCAAAGTAGCAAAATCCATGATATTTGCTTGTTTTGATGTTTCGATTTTACGTTATGTGTCATTACAGGCAAAGTTGATGAGATAAAAATTATTACTAAACACGTATATCTTTCAGATCAATTGGGTAATTAATACTGAAAATTACAACGCTCCATCTGATCTACTTTAGCCGGTAAAATTTTTCAAAGTAGCAAAAGCTATGATATTTGCTTGTTTTGAGGTTTCGATTTTACGTTATGTGTCATTGCAGGCAAAGTTCACGAGATAAAAATTATTACTAAACACGTTTACCTTGCAGATGAATTGGGTAATTAATACTGAAAATTACAACGCTCCATCTGATCTAGTTTAGTCGGTAGGATTTTTCAAAGTAGCAAAATCCATGATATTTGCTTGTGTTCATGTTTCGATTTTACGTTATGTGTCATTACAGGCAAAGTTGATGAGATAAAAATTATTACTAAACACGTATATCTTTCAGATGAATTGGGTAATTAATACTGAAAATTACAACGCTCCATCTGATCTAGTTTAGTCGGTAGGATTTTTCAAAGTAGCAAAATCCATGATATTTGCTTGTTTTGATGTTTCGATTTTACGTTATGTGTCATTACAGGCAAAGTTGATGAGATAAAAATTATTACTAAACACGTTTATCTTGCAGATGAATTGGGTAATTAATACTGAAAATTACAACGCTCCATCTGATCTAGTTTAGCCGGTAGGATTTTTCAAAGTAGCAAAAGCCATGAAATTTGCTTGTTTTGATGTTTCGATTTTACGTTATGTGTCATTACAGGCAAAGTTGATGAGATAAAAATTATTACTAAACACGTATATCTTTCAGATGAATTGGGTAATTAATACTGAAAATTACAACGCTCCATCTGATCTAGTTTAGTCGGTAGGATTTTTCAAAGTAGCAAAATCCATGATATTTGCTTGTTTTGATGTTTCGATTTTACGTTATGTGTCATTACAGGCAAAGTTGCTGAGATAAAAATTATTACTAAACACGCTTATCTTGCAGATGAATTGGGTAATTAATACTGAAAATTACAACGCTCCATCTGATCTAGTTTAGTCGGTAGGATTTTTCAAAGTAGCAAAAGCCATGAAATTTGCTTGTTTTGATGTTTCGATTTTACGTTATGTGCCATTGCAGGCAAAGTTGATGAGATAAAAATTATTACTAAACACGTTTATCTTTCAGATGAATTGGGTAATTAATACTGAAAATTACAACGCTCCATCTGATCTAGTTTAGTCGGTAGGATTTTTCAAAGTAGCAAAAGCCATGAAATTTGCTTGTTTTGATGTTTCGATTTTACGTTATGTGCCATTGCAGGCAAAGTTGATGAGATAAAAATTATTACTAAACACGTTTATCTTGCAGATGAATTGGGTAATTAATACTGAAAATTACAACGCTCCATCTGATCTAGTTTAGCCGGTAGGATTTTTCAAAGTAGCAAAAGCCATGAAATTTGCTTGTTTTGATGTTTCGATTTTACGTTATGTGCCATTGCAGGCAAAGTTGATGAGATAAAAATTATTACTAAACACGTTTATCTTGCAGATGAATTGGGTAATTAATACTGAAAATTACAACGCTCCATCTGATCTAGTTTAGCCGGTAGGATTTTTCAAAGTAGCAAAAGCCATGAAATTTGCTTGTTTTGATGTTTCGATTTTACGTTATGTGCCATTGCAGGCAAAGTTGATGAGATAAAAATTATTACTAAACACGTTTATCTTGCAGATGAATTGGGTAATTAATACTGAAAATTACAACGCTCCATCTGATCTAGTTTAGCCGGTAGGATTTTTCAAAGTAGCAAAAGCCATGAAATTTGCTTGTTTTGATGTTTCGATTTTACGTTATGTGCCATTGCAGGCAAAGTTGACACGTTTATCTTGCAGATGAATTGGGTAATTAATACTGAAAATTACAACGCTCCATCTGATCTAGTTTAGTCGGTAGGATTTTTCAAAGTAGCAAAAGCCATGAAATTTGCTTGTTTTGATGTTTCGATTTTACGTTATGTGCCATTGCAGGCAAAGTTGATGAGATAAAAATTATTACTAAACACGTTTATCTTTCAGATGAATTGGGTAATTAATACTGAAAATTACAACGCTCCATCTGATCTAGTTTAGTCGGTAGGATTTTTCAAAGTAGCAAAAGCCATGAAATTTGCTTGTTTTGATGTTTCGATTTTACGTTATGTGCCATTGCAGGCAAAGTTGATGAGATAAAAATTATTACTAAACACGTTTATCTTGCAGATGAATTGGGTAATTAATACTGAAAATTACAACGCTCCATCTGATCTAGTTTAGTCGGTAGGATTTTTCAAAGTAGCAAAAGCCATGAAATTTGCTTGTTTTGATGTTTCGATTTTACGTTATGTGCCATTGCAGGCAAAGTTGATGAGATAAAAATTATTACTAAACACGTTTATCTTTCAGATGAATTGGGTAATTAATACTGAAAATTACAACGCTCCATCTGATCTAGTTTAGTCGGTAGGATTTTTCAAAGTAGCAAAAGCCATGAAATTTGCTTGTTTTGATGTTTCGATTTTACGTTATGTGCCATTGCAGGCAAAGTTGATGAGATAAAAATTATTACTAAACACGTTTATCTTGCAGATGAATTGGGTAATTAATACTGAAAATTACAACGCTCCATCTGATCTAGTTTAGCCGGTAGGATTTTTCAAAGTAGCAAAAGCCATGAAATTTGCTTGTTTTGATGTTTCGATTTTACGTTATGTGCCATTGCAGGCAAAGTTGATGAGATAAAAATTATTACTAAACACGTTTATCTTGCAGATGAATTGGGTAATTAATACTGAAAATTACAACGCTCCATCTGATCTAGTTTAGCCGGTAGGATTTTTCAAAGTAGCAAAAGCCATGAAATTTGCTTGTTTTGATGTTTCGATTTTACGTTATGTGCCATTGCAGGCAAAGTTGATGAGATAAAAATTATTACTAAACACGTTTATCTTGCAGATGAATTGGGTAATTAATACTGAAAATTACAACGCTCCATCTGATCTAGTTTAGCCGGTAGGATTTTTCAAAGTAGCAAAAGCCATGAAATTTGCTTGTTTTGATGTTTCGATTTTACGTTATGTGCCATTGCAGGCAAAGTTGACACGTTTATCTTGCAGATGAATTGGGTAATTAATACTGAAAATTACAACGCTCCATCTGATCTAGTTTAGTCGGTAGGATTTTTCAAAGTAGCAAAAGCCATGAAATTTGCTTGTTTTGATGTTTCGATTTTACGTTATGTGCCATTGCAGGCAAAGTTGATGAGATAAAAATTATTACTAAACACGTTTATCTTTCAGATGAATTGGGTAATTAATACTGAAAATTACAACGCTCCATCTGATCTAGTTTAGTCGGTAGGATTTTTCAAAGTAGCAAAAGCCATGAAATTTGCTTGTTTTGATGTTTCGATTTTACGTTATGTGCCATTGCAGGCAAAGTTGATGAGATAAAAATTATTACTAAACACGTTTATCTTGCAGATGAATTGGGTAATTAATACTGAAAATTACAACGCTCCATCTGATCTAGTTTAGCCGGTAGGATTTTTCAAAGTAGCAAAAGCCATGAAATTTGCTTGTTTTGATGTTTCGATTTTACGTTATGTGCCATTGCAGGCAAAGTTGATGAGATAAAAATTATTACTAAACACGTTTATCTTGCAGATGAATTGGGTAATTAATACTGAAAATTACAACGCTCCATCTGATCTAGTTTAGTCGGTAGGATTTTTCAAAGTAGCAAAAGCCATGAAATTTGCTTGTTTTGATGTTTCGATTTTACGTTATGTGCCATTGCAGGCAAAGTTGATGAGATAAAAATTATTACTAAACACGTTTATCTTTCAGATGAATTGGGTAATTAATACTGAAAATTACAACGCTCCATCTGATCTAGTTTAGTCGGTAGGATTTTTCAAAGTAGCAAAAGCCATGAAATTTGCTTGTTTTGATGTTTCGATTTTACGTTATGTGCCATTGCAGGCAAAGTTGATGAGATAAAAATTATTACTAAACACGTTTATCTTGCAGATGAATTGGGTAATTAATACTGAAAATTACAACGCTCCATCTGATCTAGTTTAGCCGGTAGGATTTTTCAAAGTAGCAAAAGCCATGAAATTTGCTTGTTTTGATGTTTCGATTTTACGTTATGTGCCATTGCAGGCAAAGTTGATGAGATAAAAATTATTACTAAACACGTTTATCTTGCAGATGAATTGGGTAATTAATACTGAAAATTACAACGCTCCATCTGATCTAGTTTAGCCGGTAGGATTTTTCAAAGTAGCAAAAGCCATGAAATTTGCTTGTTTTGATGTTTCGATTTTACGTTATGTGCCATTGCAGGCAAAGTTGATAAGATAAAAATTATTACTAAACACGTTTATCTTGCAGATGAATTGGGTAATTAATACTGAAAATTACAACGCTCCATCTGATCTAGTTTAGCCGGTAGGATTTTTCAAAGTAGCAAAAGCCATGAAATTTGCTTGTTTTGATGTTTCGATTTTACGTTATGTGCCATTGCAGGCAAAGTTGATGAGATAAAAATTATTACTAAACACGTTTATCTTGCAGATGAATTGGGTAATTAATACTGAAAATTACAACGCTCCATCTGATCTAGTTTAGCCGGTAGGATTTTTCAAAGTAGCAAAATCCATGATATTTGCTTGTTTTGATGTTTCGATTTTACGTTGTGTCATTACAGGAAAAGTTGATGAGATAAAAATTATTACTAAACACGTTTATCTTGCAGATGAATTGGGTAATTAATACTGAAAATTACAACGCTCCATCTGATCTAGTTTAGTCGGTAGGATTTTTCAAAGTAGCAAAAGCCATGAAATTTGCTTGTTTTGATGTTTCGATTTTACGTTATGTGCCATTGCAGGCAAAGTTGATGAGATAAAAATTATTACTAAACACGTTTATCTTTCAGATGAATTGGGTAATTAATACTGAAAATTACAACGCTCCATCTGATCTAGTTTAGTCGGTAGGATTTTTCAAAGTAGCAAAAGCCATGAAATTTGCTTGTTTTGATGTTTCGATTTTACGTTATGTGCCATTGCAGGCAAAGTTGATGAGATAAAAATTATTACTAAACACGTTTATCTTTCAGATGAATTGGGTAATTAATACTGAAAATTACAACGCTCCATCTGATCTAGTTTAGCCGGTAGGATTTTTCAAAGTAGCAAAAGCCATGAAATTTGCTTGTTTTGATGTTTCGATTTTACGTTATGTGCCATTGCAGGCAAAGTTGATGAGATAAAAATTATTACTAAACACGTTTATCTTGCAGATGAATTGGGTAATTAATACTGAAAATTACAACGCTCCATCTGATCTAGTTTAGCCGGTAGGATTTTTCAAAGTAGCAAAAGCCATGAAATTTGCTTGTTTTGATGTTTCGATTTTACGTTATGTGCCATTGCAGGCAAAGTTGATGAGATAAAAATTATTACTAAACACGTTTATCTTGCAGATGAATTGGGTAATTAATACTGAAAATTACAACGCTCCATCTGATCTAGTTTAGCCGGTAGGATTTTTCAAAGTAGCAAAAGCCATGAAATTTGCTTGTTTTGATGTTTCGATTTTACGTTATGTGCCATTGCAGGCAAAGTTGATGAGATAAAAATTATTACTAAACACGTTTATCTTGCAGATGAATTGGGTAATTAATACTGAAAATTACAACGCTCCATCTGATCTAGTTTAGCCGGTAGGATTTTTCAAAGTAGCAAAAGCCATGAAATTTGCTTGTTTTGATGTTTCGATTTTACGTTATGTGCCATTGCAGGCAAAGTTGATGAGATAAAAATTATTACTAAACACGTTTATCTTTCAGATGAATTGGGTAATTAATACTGAAAATTACAACGCTCCATCTGATCTAGTTTAGTCGGTAGGATTTTTCAAAGTAGCAAAAGCCATGAAATTTGCTTGTTTTGATGTTTCGATTTTACGTTATGTGCCATTGCAGGCAAAGTTGATGAGATAAAAATTATTACTAAACACGTTTATCTTGCAGATGAATTGGGTAATTAATACTGAAAATTACAACGCTCCATCTGATCTAGTTTAGCCGGTAGGATTTTTCAAAGTAGCAAAAGCCATGAAATTTGCTTGTTTTGATGTTTCGATTTTACGTTATGTGCCATTGCAGGCAAAGTTGATGAGATAAAAATTATTACTAAACACGTTTATCTTGCAGATGAATTGGGTAATTAATACTGAAAATTACAACGCTCCATCTGATCTAGTTTAGCCGGTAGGATTTTTCAAAGTAGCAAAATCCATGATATTTGCTTGTTTTGATGTTTCGATTTTACGTTATGTGTCATTACAGGCAAAGTTGATGAGATAAAAATTATTACTAAACACGTTTATCTTGCAGATGAATTGGGTAATTAATACTGAAAATTACAACGCTCCATCTGATCTAGTTTAGTCGGTAGGATTTTTCAAAGTAGCAAAAGCCATGAAATTTGCTTGTTTTGATGTTTCGATTTTACGTTATGTGCCATTGCAGGCAAAGTTGATGAGATAAAAATTATTACTAAACACGTTTATCTTTCAGATGAATTGGGTAATTAATACTGAAAATTACAACGCTCCATCTGATCTAGTTTAGTCGGTAGGATTTTTCAAAGTAGCAAAAGCCATGAAATTTGCTTGTTTTGATGTTTCGATTTTACGTTATGTGCCATTGCAGGCAAAGTTGATGAGATAAAAATTATTACTAAACACGTTTATCTTGCAGATGAATTGGGTAATTAATACTGAAAATTACAACGCTCCATCTGATCTAGTTTAGCCGGTAGGATTTTTCAAAGTAGCAAAAGCCATGAAATTTGCTTGTTTTGATGTTTCGATTTTACGTTATGTGCCATTGCAGGCAAAGTTGATGAGATAAAAATTATTACTAAACACGTTTATCTTGCAGATGAATTGGGTAATTAATACTGAAAATTACAACGCTCCATCTGATCTAGTTTAGCCGGTAGGATTTTTCAAAAATAGCAAAAGCCATGAAATTTGCTTGTTTTGATGTTTCGATTTTACGTTATGTGCCATTGCAGGCAAAGTTGATGAGATAAAAATTATTACTAAACACGTTTATCTTGCAGATGAATTGGGTAATTAATACTGAAAATTACAACGCTCCATCTGATCTAGTTTAGCCGGTAGGATTTTTCAAAGTAGCAAAAGCCATGAAATTTGCTTGTTTTGATGTTTCGATTTTACGTTATGTGCCATTGCAGGCAAAGTTGATGAGATAAAAATTATTACTAAACACGTTTATCTTGCAGATGAATTGGGTAATTAATACTGAAAATTACAACGCTCCATCTGATCTAGTTTAGCCGGTAGGATTTTTCAAATTAGCAAAATCCATGATATTTGCTTGTTTTGATGTTTCGATTTTACGTTATGTGTCATTACAGGCAAAGTTGATGAGATAAAAATTATTACTAAACACGTTTATCTTGCAGATGAATTGGGTAATTAATACTGAAAATTACAACGCTCCATCTGATCTAGTTTAGCCGGTAGGATTTTTCAAAGTAGCAAAATCCATGATATTTGCTTGTTTTGATGTTGCGATTTTACGTTATGTGTCATTACAGGCAAAGTTGATGAGATAAAAATTATTACTAAACACGTTTATCTTGCAGATGAATTGGGTAATTAATACTGAAAATTACAACGCTCCATCTGATCTAGTTTAGCCGGTAGGATTTTTCAAATTAGCAAAATCCATGATATTTGCTTGTTTTGATGTTTCGATTTTACGTTATGTGTCATTACAGGCAAAGTTGATGAGATAAAAATTATTACTAAGCACGTTTATCTTGCAGATGAATTGGGTAATTAATACTGAAAATTACAACGCTCCATCTGATCTAGTTTAGCCGGTAGGATTTTTCAAAGTAGCAAAATCCATGATATTTGCTTGTTTTGATGTTTCGATTTTACGTTATGTGTCATTACAGGCAAAGTTGATGAGATAAAAATTATTACTAAACACGTTTATCTTGCAGATGAATTGGGTAATTAATACTGAAAATTACAACGCTCCATCTGATCTAGTTTAGCCGGTAGGATTTTTCAAAGTAGCAAAAGCCATGAAATTTGCTTGTTTTGATGTTTCGATTTTACGTTATGTGTCATTACAGGCAAAGTTGATGAAATAAAAATTATTACTAAACACGTTTATCTTGCAGATGAATTGGGTAATTAATACTGAAAATTACAACGATCCATCTGATCTAGTTTAGTCGGTAGGATTTTTCAAAGTAGCAAAATCCATGATATTTGCTTGTTTTGATGTTTCGATTTTACGTTATGTGTCATTACAGGCAAAGTTGATGAGATAAAAATTATTACTAAACACGTTTATCTTGCAGATGAATTGGGTAATTAATACTGAAAATTACAACGCTCCATCTGATCTAGTTTAGCCGGTAGGATTTTTCAAAGTAGCAAAAGCCATGAAATTTGCTTGTTTTGATGTTTCGATTTTACGTTATGTGTCATTACAGGCAAAGTTGATGAGATAAAAATTATTACTAAACACGTATATCTTTCAGATGAATTGGGTAATTAATACTGAAAATCACAACGCTCCATCTGATCTAGTTTAGTCGGTAGGATTTTTCAAAGTAGCAAAATCCATGATATTTGCTTGTTTTGATGTTTCGATTTTACGTTATGTGTCATTACAGGCAAAGTTGCTGAGATAAAAATTATTACTAAACACGTTTATCTTGCAGATGAATTGGGTAATTAATACTGAAAATTACAACGCTCCAGCTGATCTAGTTTAGTCGGTAGGATTTTTCAAAGTAGCAAAAGCCATGAAATTTGCTTGTTTTGATGTTTCGATTTTACGTTATGTGCCATTGCAGGCAAAGTTGATGAGATAAAAATTATTACTAAACACGTTTATCTTTCAGATGAATTGGGTAATTAATACTGAAAATTACAACGCTCCATCTGATCTAGTTTAGTCGGTAGGATTTTTCAAAGTAGCAAAAGCCATGAAATTTGCTTGTTTTGATGTTTCGATTTTACGTTATGTGCCATTGCAGGCAAAGTTGATGAGATAAAAATTATTACTAAACACGTTTATCTTGCAGATGAATTGGGTAATTAATACTGAAAATTACAACGCTCCATCTGATCTAGTTTAGCCGGTAGGATTTTTCAAAGTAGCAAAAGCCATGAAATTTGCTTGTTTTGATGTTTCGATTTTACGTTATGTGCCATTGCAGGCAAAGTTGATGAGATAAAAATTATTACTAAACACGTTTATCTTGCAGATGAATTGGGTAATTAATACTGAAAATTACAACGCTCCATCTGATCTAGTTTAGTCGGTAGGATTTTTCAAAGTAGCAAAAGCCATGAAATTTGCTTGTTTTGATGTTTCGATTTTACGTTATGTGCCATTGCAGGCAAAGTTGATGAGATAAAAATTATTACTAAACACGTTTATCTTTCAGATGAATTGGGTAATTAATACTGAAAATTACAACGCTCCATCTGATCTAGTTTAGTCGGTAGGATTTTTCAAAGTAGCAAAAGCCATGAAATTTGCTTGTTTTGATGTTTCGATTTTACGTTATGTGCCATTGCAGGCAAAGTTGATGAGATAAAAATTATTACTAAACACGTTTATCTTGCAGATGAATTGGGTAATTAATACTGAAAATTACAACGCTCCATCTGATCTAGTTTAGCCGGTAGGATTTTTCAAAGTAGCAAAAGCCATGAAATTTGCTTGTTTTGATGTTTCGATTTTACGTTATGTGCCATTGCAGGCAAAGTTGATGAGATAAAAATTATTACTAAACACGTTTATCTTGCAGATGAATTGGGTAATTAATACTGAAAATTACAACGCTCCATCTGATCTAGTTTAGCCGGTAGGATTTTTCAAAGTAGCAAAAGCCATGAAATTTGCTTGTTTTGATGTTTCGATTTTACGTTATGTGCCATTGCAGGCAAAGTTGATGAGATAAAAATTATTACTAAACACGTTTATCTTGCAGATGAATTGGGTAATTAATACTGAAAATTACAACGCTCCATCTGATCTAGTTTAGCCGGTAGGATTTTTCAAAGTAGCAAAAGCCATGAAATTTGCTTGTTTTGATGTTTCGATTTTACGTTATGTGCCATTGCAGGCAAAGTTGATGAGATAAAAATTATTACTAAACACGTTTATCTTGCAGATGAATTGGGTAATTAATACTGAAAATTACAACGCTCCATCTGATCTAGTTTAGCCGGTAGGATTTTTCAAAGTAGCAAAATCCATGATATTTGCTTGTTTTGATGTTTCGATTTTACGTTATGTGTCATTACAGGAAAAGTTGATGAGATAAAAATTATTACTAAACACGTTTATCTTGCAGATGAATTGGGTAATTAATACTGAAAATTACAACGCTCCATCTGATCTAGTTTAGTCGGTAGGATTTTTCAAAATAGCAAAAGCCATGAAATTTGCTTGTTTTGATGTTTCGATTTTACGTTATGTGCCATTGCAGGCAAAGTTGATGAGATAAAAATTATTACTAAACACGTTTATCTTGCAGATGAATTGGGTAATTAATACTGAAAATTACAACGCTCCATCTGATCTAGTTTAGTCGGTAGGATTTTTCAAAGTAGCAAAAGCCATGAAATTTGCTTGTTTTGATGTTTCGATTTTACGTTATGTGCCATTGCAGGCAAAGTTGATGAGATAAAAATTATTACTAAACACGTTTATCTTGCAGATGAATTGGGTAATTAATACTGAAAATTACAACGCTCCATCTGATCTAGTTTAGCCGGTAGGATTTTTCAAAGTAGCAAAAGCCATGAAATTTGCTTGTTTTGATGTTTCGATTTTACGTTATGTGCCATTGCAGGCAAAGTTGATGAGATAAAAATTATTACTAAACACGTTTATCTTGCAGATGAATTGGGTAATTAATACTGAAAATTACAACGCTCCATCTGATCTAGTTTAGCCGGTAGGATTTTTCAAAGTAGCAAAATCCATGATATTTGCTTGTTTTGATGTTTCGATTTTACGTTATGTGTCATTACAGGCAAAGTTGATGAGATAAAAATTATTACTAAACACGTTTATCTTGCAGATGAATTGGGTAATTAATACTGAAAATTACAACGCTCCATCTGATCTAGTTTAGTCGGTAGGATTTTTCAAAGTAGCAAAAGCCATGAAATTTGCTTGTTTTGATGTTTCGATTTTACGTTATGTGCCATTGCAGGCAAAGTTGATGAGATAAAAATTATTACTAAACACGTTTATCTTGCAGATGAATTGGGTAATTAATACTGAAAATTACAACGCTCCATCTGATCTAGTTTAGCCGGTAGGATTTTTCAAAGTAGCAAAAGCCATGAAATTTGCTTGTTTTGATGTTTCGATTTTACGTTATGTGCCATTGCAGGCAAAGTTGATGAGATAAAAATTATTACTAAACACGTTTATCTTGCAGATGAATTGGGTAATTAATACTGAAAATTACAACGCTGCATCTGATCTAGTTTAGCCGGTAGGATTTTTCAAAGTAGCAAAATCCATGATATTTGCTTGTTTTGATGTTTCGATTTTACGTTATGTGTCATTACAGGCAAAGTTGATGAGATAAAAATTACTACTAAACACGTTTATCTTGCAGATGAATTGGGTAATTAATACTGAAAATTACAAGGCTCCATCTGATCTAGTTTAGCCGGTAGGATTTTTCAAAGTAGCAAAATCCATGATATTTGCTTGTTTTGATGTTTCGATTTTACGTTATGTGTCATTACAGGCAAAGTTGATGAGATAAAAATTATTACTAAACACGTATATCTTTCAGATCAATTGGGTAATTAATACTGAAAATTACAACGCTCCATCTGATCTACTTTAGCCGGTAAAATTTTTCAAAGTAGCAAAAGCTATGATATTTGCTTGTTTTGAGGTTTCGATTTTACGTTATGTGTCATTGCAGGCAAAGTTCACGAGATAAAAATTATTACTAAACACGTTTACCTTGCAGATGAATTGGGTAATTAATACTGAAAATTACAACGCTCCATCTGATCTAGTTTAGTCGGTAGGATTTTTCAAAGTAGCAAAATCCATGATATTTGCTTGTTTTCATGTTTCGATTTTACGTTATGTGTCATTACAGGCAAAGTTGATGAGATAAAAATTATTACTAAACACGTATATCTTTCAGATGAATTGGGTAATTAATACTGAAAATTACAACGCTCCATCTGATCTAGTTTAGTCGGTAGGATTTTTCAAAGTAGCAAAATCCATGATATTTGCTTGTTTTGATGTTTCGATTTTACGTTATGTGTCATTACAGGCAAAGTTGATGAGATAAAAATTATTACTAAACACGTTTATCTTGCAGATGAATTGGGTAATTAATACTGAAAATTACAACGCTCCATCTGATCTAGTTTAGCCGGTAGGATTTTTCAAAGTAGCAAAAGCCATGAAATTTGCTTGTTTTGATGTTTCGATTTTACGTTATGTGTCATTACAGGCAAAGTTGATGAGATAAAAATTATTACTAAACACGTATATCTTTCAGATGAATTGGGTAATTAATACTGAAAATTACAACGCTCCATCTGATCTAGTTTAGTCGGTAGGATTTTTCAAAGTAGCAAAATCCATGATATTTGCTTGTTTTGATGTTTCGATTTTACGTTATGTGTCATTACAGGCAAAGTTGCTGAGATAAAAATTATTACTAAACACGTTTATCTTGCAGATGAATTGGGTAATTAATACTGAAAATTACAACGCTCCATCTGATCTAGTTTAGTCGGTAGGATTTTTCAAAGTAGCAAAAGCCATGAAATTTGCTTGTTTTGATGTTTCGATTTTACGTTATGTGCCATTGCAGGCAAAGTTGATGAGATAAAAATTATTACTAAACACGTTTATCTTTCAGATGAATTGGGTAATTAATACTGAAAATTACAACGCTCCATCTGATCTAGTTTAGTCGGTAGGATTTTTCAAAGTAGCAAAAGCCATGAAATTTGCTTGTTTTGATGTTTCGATTTTACGTTATGTGCCATTGCAGGCAAAGTTGATGAGATAAAAATTATTACTAAACACGTTTATCTTGCAGATGAATTGGGTAATTAATACTGAAAATTACAACGCTCCATCTGATCTAGTTTAGCCGGTAGGATTTTTCAAAGTAGCAAAAGCCATGAAATTTGCTTGTTTTGATGTTTCGATTTTACGTTATGTGCCATTGCAGGCAAAGTTGATGAGATAAAAATTATTACTAAACACGTTTATCTTGCAGATGAATTGGGTAATTAATACTGAAAATTACAACGCTCCATCTGATCTAGTTTAGTCGGTAGGATTTTTCAAAGTAGCAAAAGCCATGAAATTTGCTTGTTTTGATGTTTCGATTTTACGTTATGTGCCATTGCAGGCAAAGTTGATGAGATAAAAATTATTACTAAACACGTTTATCTTTCAGATGAATTGGGTAATTAATACTGAAAATTACAACGCTCCATCTGATCTAGTTTAGTCGGTAGGATTTTTCAAAGTAGCAAAAGCCATGAAATTTGCTTGTTTTGATGTTTCGATTTTACGTTATGTGCCATTGCAGGCAAAGTTGATGAGATAAAAATTATTACTAAACACGTTTATCTTGCAGATGAATTGGGTAATTAATACTGAAAATTACAACGCTCCATCTGATCTAGTTTAGCCGGTAGGATTTTTCAAAGTAGCAAAAGCCATGAAATTTGCTTGTTTTGATGTTTCGATTTTACGTTATGTGCCATTGCAGGCAAAGTTGATGAGATAAAAATTATTACTAAACACGTTTATCTTGCAGATGAATTGGGTAATTAATACTGAAAATTACAACGCTCCATCTGATCTAGTTTAGCCGGTAGGATTTTTCAAAGTAGCAAAAGCCATGAAATTTGCTTGTTTTGATGTTTCGATTTTACGTTATGTGCCATTGCAGGCAAAGTTGATGAGATAAAAATTATTACTAAACACGTTTATCTTGCAGATGAATTGGGTAATTAATACTGAAAATTACAACGCTCCATCTGATCTAGTTTAGCCGGTAGGATTTTTCAAAGTAGCAAAAGCCATGAAATTTGCTTGTTTTGATGTTTCGATTTTACGTTATGTGCCATTGCAGGCAAAGTTGATGAGATAAAAATTATTACTAAACACGTTTATCTTGCAGATGAATTGGGTAATTAATACTGAAAATTACAACGATCCATCTGATCTAGTTTAGCCGGTAGGATTTTTCAAAGTAGCAAAATCCATGATATTTGCTTGTTTTGATGTTTCGATTTTACGTTATGTGTCATTACAGGAAAAGTTGATGAGATAAAAATTATTACTAAACACGTTTATCTTGCAGATGAATTGGGTAATTAATACTGAAAATTACAACGCTCCATCTGATCTAGTTTAGTCGGTAGGATTTTTCAAAGTAGCAAAAGCCATGAAATTTGCTTGTTTTGATGTTTCGATTTTACGTTATGTGCCATTGCAGGCAAAGTTGATGAGATAAAAATTATTACTAAACTCGTTTATCTTTCAGATGAATTGGGTAATTAATACTGAAAATTACAACGCTCCATCTGATCTAGTTTAGTCGGTAGGATTTTTCAAAGTAGCAAAAGCCATGAAATTTGCTTGTTTTGATGTTTCGATTTTACGTTATGTGCCATTGCAGGCAAAGTTGATGAGATAAAAATTATTACTAAACACGTTTATCTTGCAGATGAATTGGGTAATTAATACTGAAAATTACAACGCTCCATCTGATCTAGTTTAGCCGGTAGGATTTTTCAAAGTAGCAAAAGCCATGAAATTTGCTTGTTTTGATGTTTCGATTTTACGTTATGTGCCATTGCAGGCAAAGTTGATGAGATAAAAATTATTACTAAACACGTTTATCTTGCAGATGAATTGGGTAATTAATACTGAAAATTACAACGCTCCATCTGATCTAGTTTAGCCGGTAGGATTTTTCAAAGTAGCAAAAGCCATGAAAATTGCTTGTTTTGATGTTTCGATTTTACGTTATGTGCCATTGCAGGCAAAGTTGATGAGATAAAAATTATTACTAAACACGTTTATCTTGCAGATGAATTTGGTAATTAATACTGAAAATTACAACGCTCCATCTGATCTAGTTTAGCCGGTAGGATTTTTCAAAGTAGCAAAAGCCATGAAATTTGCTTGTTTTGATGTTTCGATTTTACGTTATGTGCCATTGCAGGCAAAGTTGATGAGATAAAAATTATTACTAAACACGTTTATCTTGCAGATGAATTGGGTAATTAATACTGAAAATTACAACGCTCCATCTGATCTAGTTTAGTCGGTAGGATTTTTCAAAGTAGCAAAAGCCATGAAATTTGCTTGTTTTGATGTTTCGATTTTACGTTATGTGCCATTGCAGGCAAAGTTGATGAGATAAAAATTATTACTAAACACGTTTATCTTTCAGATGAATTGGGTAATTAATACTGAAAATTACAACGCTCCATCTGATCTAGTTTAGTCGGTAGGATTTTTCAAAGTAGCAAAAGCCATGAAATTTGCTTGTTTTGATGTTTCGATTTTACGTTATGTGCCATTGCAGGCAAAGTTGATGAGATAAAAATTATTACTAAACACGTTTATCTTGCAGATGAATTGGGTAATTAATACTGAAAATTACAACGCTCCATCTGATCTAGTTTAGCCGGTAGGATTTTTCAAAGTAGCAAAAGCCATGAAATTTGCTTGTTTTGATGTTTCGATTTTACGTTATGTGCCATTGCAGGCAAAGTTGATGAGATAAAAATTATTACTAAACACGTTTATCTTGCAGATGAATTGGGTAATTAATACTGAAAATTACAACGCTCCATCTGATCTAGTTTAGCCGGTAGGATTTTTCAAAGTAGCAAAAGCCATGAAATTTGCTTGTTTTGATGTTTCGATTTTACGTTATGTGCCATTGCAGGCAAAGTTGATGAGATAAAGATTATTACTAAACACGTTTATCTTGCAGATGAATTGGGTAATTAATACTGAAAATTACAACGCTCCATCTGATCTAGTTTAGCCGGTAGGATTTTTCAAAGTAGCAAAAGCCATGAAATTTGCTTGTTTTGATGTTTCGATTTTACGTTATGTGCCATTGCAGGCAAAGTTGATGAGATAAAAATTATTACTAAACACGTTTATCTTGCAGATGAATTGGGTAATTAATACTGAAAATTACAACGCTCCATCTGATCTAGTTTAGCCGGTAGGATTTTTCAAAGTAGCAAAATCCATGATATTTGCTTGTTTTGATGTTTCGATTTTACGTTATGTGTCATTACAGGCAAAGTTGATGAGATAAAAATTATTACTAAACACGTTTATCTTGCAGATTTTACGTTATGTGTCATTACAGGCAAAGTTGATGAGATAAAAATTATTACTAAACACGTTTATCTTGCAGATGAATTGGGTAATTAATACTGAAAATTACAACGCTCCATCTGATCTAGTTTAGCCGGTAGGATTTTTCAAAGTAGCAAAAGCCATGAAATTTGCTTGTTTTGATGTTTCGATTTTACGTTATGTGTCATTACAGGCAAAGTTGATGAGATAAAAATTATTACTAAACACGTATATCTTTCAGATGAATTGGGTAATTAATACTGAAAATTACAACGCTCCATCTGATCTAGTTTAGTCGGTAGGATTTTTCAAAGTAGCAAAATCCATGATATTTGCTTGTTTTGATGTTTCGATTTTACGTTATGTGTCATTACAGGCAAAGTTGCTGAGATAAAAATTATTACTAAACACGTTTATCTTGCAGATGAATTGGGTAATTAATACTGAAAATTACAACGCTCCATCTGATCTAGTTTAGTCGGTAGGATTTTTCAAAGTAGCAAAAGCCATGAAATTTGCTTGTTTTGATGTTTCGATTTTACGTTATGTGCCATTGCAGGCAAAGTTGATGAGATAAAAATTATTACTAAACACGTTTATCTTTCAGATGAATTGGGTAATTAATACTGAAAATTACAACGCTCCATCTGATCTAGTTTAGTCGGTAGGATTTTTCAAAGTAGCAAAAGCCATGAAATTTGCTTGTTTTGATGTTTCGATTTTACGTTATGTGCCATTGCAGGCAAAGTTGATGAGATAAAAATTATTACTAAACACGTTTATCTTGCAGATGAATTGGGTAATTAATACTGAAAATTACAACGCTCCATCTGATCTAGTTTAGCCGGTAGGATTTTTCAAAGTAGCAAAAGCCATGAAATTTGCTTGTTTTGATGTTTCGATTTTACGTTATGTGCCATTGCAGGCAAAGTTGATGAGATAAAAATTATTACTAAACACGTTTATCTTTCAGATGAATTGGGTAATTAATACTGAAAATTACAACGCTCCATCTGATCTAGTTTAGCCGGTAGGATTTTTCAAAGTAGCAAAAGCCATGAAATTTGCTTGTTTTGATGTTTCGATTTTACGTTATGTGCCATTGCAGGCAAAGTTGATGAGATAAAAATTATTACTAAACACGTTTATCTTGCAGATGAATTGGGTAATTAATACTGAAAATTACAACGCTCCATCTGATCTAGTTTAGCCGGTAGGATTTTTCAAAGTAGCAAAAGCCATGAAATTTGCTTGTTTTGATGTTTCGATTTTACGTTATGTGCCATTGCAGGCAAAGTTGATGAGATAAAGATTATTACTAAACACGTTTATCTTGCAGATGAATTGGGTAATTAATACTGAAAATTACAACGCTCCATCTGATCTAGTTTAGCCGGTAGGATTTTTCAAAGTAGCAAAAGCCATGAAATTTGCTTGTTTTGATGTTTCGATTTTACGTTATGTGCCATTGCAGGCAAAGTTGATGAGATAAAAATTATTACTAAACACGTTTATCTTGCAGATGAATTGGGTAATTAATACTGAAAATTACAACGCTCCATCTGATCTAGTTTAGCCGGTAGGATTTTTCAAAGTAGCAAAATCCATGATATTTGCTTGTTTTGATGTTTCGATTTTACGTTATGTGTCATTACAGGCAAAGTTGATGAGATAAAAATTATTACTAAACACGTTTATCTTGCAGATTTTACGTTATGTGTCATTACAGGCAAAGTTGATGAGATAAAAATTATTACTAAACACGTTTATCTTGCAGATGAATTGGGTAATTAATACTGAAAATTACAACGCTCCATCTGATCTAGTTTAGCCGGTAGGATTTTTCAAAGTAGCAAAAGCCATGAAATTTGCTTGTTTTGATGTTTCGATTTTACGTTATGTGTCATTACAGGCAAAGTTGATGAGATAAAAATTATTACTAAACACGTATATCTTTCAGATGAATTGGGTAATTAATACTGAAAATTACAACGCTCCATCTGATCTAGTTTAGTCGGTAGGATTTTTCAAAGTAGCAAAATCCATGATATTTGCTTGTTTTGATGTTTCGATTTTACGTTATGTGTCATTACAGGCAAAGTTGCTGAGATAAAAATTATTACTAAACACGTTTATCTTGCAGATGAATTGGGTAATTAATACTGAAAATTACAACGCTCCATCTGATCTAGTTTAGTCGGTAGGATTTTTCAAAGTAGCAAAAGCCATGAAATTTGCTTGTTTTGATGTTTCGATTTTACGTTATGTGCCATTGCAGGCAAAGTTGATGAGATAAAAATTATTACTAAACACGTTTATCTTTCAGATGAATTGGGTAATTAATACTGAAAATTACAACGCTCCATCTGATCTAGTTTAGTCGGTAGGATTTTTCAAAGTAGCAAAAGCCATGAAATTTGCTTGTTTTGATGTTTCGATTTTACGTTATGTGCCATTGCAGGCAAAGTTGATGAGATAAAAATTATTACTAAACACGTTTATCTTGCAGATGAATTGGGTAATTAATACTGAAAATTACAACGCTCCATCTGATCTAGTTTAGCCGGTAGGATTTTTCAAAGTAGCAAAAGCCATGAAATTTGCTTGTTTTGATGTTTCGATTTTACGTTATGTGCCATTGCAGGCAAAGTTGATGAGATAAAAATTATTACTAAACACGTTTATCTTGCAGATGAATTGGGTAATTAATACTGAAAATTACAACGCTCCATCTGATCTAGTTTAGCCGGTAGGATTTTTCAAAGTAGCAAAAGCCATGAAATTTGCTTGTTTTGATGTTTCGATTTTACGTTATGTGCCATTGCAGGCAAAGTTGATGAGATAAAAATTATTACTAAACACGTTTATCTTTCAGATGAATTGGGTAATTAATACTGAAAATTACAACGCTCCATCTGATCTAGTTTAGTCGGTAGGATTTTTCAAAGTAGCAAAAGCCATGAAATTTGCTTGTTTTGATGTTTCGATTTTACGTTATGTGCCATTGCAGGCAAAGTTGATGAGATAAAAATTATTACTAAACACGTTTATCTTGCAGATGAATTGGGTAATTAATACTGAAAATTACAACGCTCCATCTGATCTAGTTTAGCCGGTAGGATTTTTCAAAGTAGCAAAAGCCATGAAATTTGCTTGTTTTGATGTTTCGATTTTACGTTATGTGCCATTGCAGGCAAAGTTGATGAGATAAAAATTATTACTAAACACGTTTATCTTGCAGATGAATTGGGTAATTAATACTGAAAATTACAACGCTCCATCTGATCTAGTTTAGTCGGTAGGATTTTTCAAAGTAGCAAAAGCCATGAAATTTGCTTGTTTTGATGTTTCGATTTTACGTTATGTGCCATTGCAGGCAAAGTTGATGAGATAAAAATTATTACTAAACACGTTTATCTTTCAGATGAATTGGGTAATTAATACTGAAAATTACAACGCTCCATCTGATCTAGTTTAGTCGGTAGGATTTTTCAAAGTAGCAAAAGCCATGAAATTTGCTTGTTTTGATGTTTCGATTTTACGTTATGTGCCATTGCAGGCAAAGTTGATGAGATAAAAATTATTACTAAACACGTTTATCTTGCAGATGAATTGGGTAATTAATACTGAAAATTACAACGCTCCATCTGATCTAGTTTAGCCGGTAGGATTTTTCAAAGTAGCAAAAGCCATGAAATTTGCTTGTTTTGATGTTTCGATTTTACGTTATGTGCCATTGCAGGCAAAGTTGATGAGATAAAAATTATTACTAAACACGTTTATCTTGCAGATGAATTGGGTAATTAATACTGAAAATTACAACGCTCCATCTGATCTAGTTTAGCCGGTAGGATTTTTCAAAGTAGCAAAAGCCATGAAATTTGCTTGTTTTGATGTTTCGATTTTACGTTATGTGCCATTGCAGGCAAAGTTGATGAGATAAAAATTATTACTAAACACGTTTATCTTGCAGATGAATTGGGTAATTAATACTGAAAATTACAACGCTCCATCTGATCTAGTTTAGCCGGTAGGATTTTTCAAAGTAGCAAAAGCCATGAAATTTGCTTGTTTTGATGTTTCGATTTTACGTTATGTGCCATTGCAGGCAAAGTTGATGAGATAAAAATTATTACTAAACACGTTTATCTTGCAGATGAATTGGGTAATTAATACTGAAAATTACAACGCTCCATCTGATCTAGTTTAGCCGGTAGGATTTTTCAAAGTAGCAAAATCCATGATATTTGCTTGTTTTGATGTTTCGATTTTACGTTATGTGTCATTACAGGAAAAGTTGATGAGATAAAAATTATTACTAAACACGTTTATCTTGCAGATGAATTGGGTAATTAATACTGAAAATTACAACGCTCCATCTGATCTAGTTTAGTCGGTAGGATTTTTCAAAATAGCAAAAGCCATGAAATTTGCTTGTTTTGATGTTTCGATTTTACGTTATGTGCCATTGCAGGCAAAGTTGATGAGATAAAAATTATTACTAAACACGTTTATCTTGCAGATGAATTGGGTAATTAATACTGAAAATTACAACGCTCCATCTGATCTAGTTTAGTCGGTAGGATTTTTCAAAGTAGCAAAAGCCATGAAATTTGCTTGTTTTGATGTTTCGATTTTACGTTATGTGCCATTGCAGGCAAAGTTGATGAGATAAAAATTATTACTAAACACGTTTATCTTGCAGATGAATTGGGTAATTAATACTGAAAATTACAACGCTCCATCTGATCTAGTTTAGCCGGTAGGATTTTTCAAAGTAGCAAAAGCCATGAAATTTGCTTGTTTTGATGTTTCGATTTTACGTTATGTGCCATTGCAGGCAAAGTTGATGAGATAAAAATTATTACTAAACACGTTTATCTTGCAGATGAATTGGGTAATTAATACTGAAAATTACAACGCTCCATCTGATCTAGTTTAGCCGGTAGGATTTTTCAAAGTAGCAAAATCCATGATATTTGCTTGTTTTGATGTTTCGATTTTACGTTATGTGTCATTACAGGCAAAGTTGATGAGATAAAAATTATTACTAAACACGTTTATCTTGCAGATGAATTGGGTAATTAATACTGAAAATTACAACGCTCCATCTGATCTAGTTTAGTCGGTAGGATTTTTCAAAGTAGCAAAAGCCATGAAATTTGCTTGTTTTGATGTTTCGATTTTACGTTATGTGCCATTGCAGGCAAAGTTGATGAGATAAAAATTATTACTAAACACGTTTATCTTGCAGATGAATTGGGTAATTAATACTGAAAATTACAACGCTCCATCTGATCTAGTTTAGCCGGTAGGATTTTTCAAAGTAGCAAAAGCCATGAAATTTGCTTGTTTTGATGTTTCGATTTTACGTTATGTGCCATTGCAGGCAAAGTTGATGAGATAAAAATTATTACTAAACACGTTTATCTTGCAGATGAATTGGGTAATTAATACTGAAAATTACAACGCTGCATCTGATCTAGTTTAGCCGGTAGGATTTTTCAAAGTAGCAAAATCCATGATATTTGCTTGTTTTGATGTTTCGATTTTACGTTATGTGTCATTACAGGCAAAGTTGATGAGATAAAAATTATTACTAAACACGTTTATCTTGCAGATGAATTGGGTAATTAATACTGAAAATTACAAGGCTCCATCTGATCTAGTTTAGCCGGTAGGATTTTTCAAAGTAGCAAAATCCATGATATTTGCTTGTTTTGATGTTTCGATTTTACGTTATGTGTCATTACAGGCAAAGTTGATGAGATAAAAATTATTACTAAACACGTATATCTTTCAGATCAATTGGGTAATTAATACTGAAAATTACAACGCTCCATCTGATCTACTTTAGCCGGTAAAATTTTTCAAAGTAGCAAAAGCTATGATATTTGCTTGTTTTGAGGTTTCGATTTTACGTTATGTGTCATTGCAGGCAAAGTTCACGAGATAAAAATTATTACTAAACACGTTTACCTTGCAGATGAATTGGGTAATTAATACTGAAAATTACAACGCTCCATCTGATCTAGTTTAGTCGGTAGGATTTTTCAAAGTAGCAAAATCCATGATATTTGCTTGTTTTCATGTTTCGATTTTACGTTATGTGTCATTACAGGCAAAGTTGATGAGATAAAAATTATTACTAAACACGTATATCTTTCAGATGAATTGGGTAATTAATACTGAAAATTACAACGCTCCATCTGATCTAGTTTAGTCGGTAGGATTTTTCAAAGTAGCAAAATCCATGATATTTGCTTGTTTTGATGTTTCGATTTTACGTTATGTGTCATTACAGGCAAAGTTGATGAGATAAAAATTATTACTAAACACGTTTATCTTGCAGATGAATTGGGTAATTAATACTGAAAATTACAACGCTCCATCTGATCTAGTTTAGCCGGTAGGATTTTTCAAAGTAGCAAAAGCCATGAAATTTGCTTGTTTTGATGTTTCGATTTTACGTTATGTGTCATTACAGGCAAAGTTGATGAGATAAAAATTATTACTAAACACGTATATCTTTCAGATGAATTGGGTAATTAATACTGAAAATTACAACGCTCCATCTGATCTAGTTTAGTCGGTAGGATTTTTCAAAGTAGCAAAATCCATGATATTTGCTTGTTTTGATGTTTCGATTTTACGTTATGTGTCATTACAGGCAAAGTTGCTGAGATAAAAATTATTACTAAACACGTTTATCTTGCAGATGAATTGGGTAATTAATACTGAAAATTACAACGCTCCATCTGATCTAGTTTAGTCGGTAGGATTTTTCAAAGTAGCAAAAGCCATGAAATTTGCTTGTTTTGATGTTTCGATTTTACGTTATGTGCCATTGCAGGCAAAGTTGATGAGATAAAAATTATTACTAAACACGTTTATCTTTCAGATGAATTGGGTAATTAATACTGAAAATTACAACGCTCCATCTGATCTAGTTTAGTCGGTAGGATTTTTCAAAGTAGCAAAAGCCATGAAATTTGCTTGTTTTGATGTTTCGATTTTACGTTATGTGCCATTGCAGGCAAAGTTGATGAGATAAAAATTATTACTAAACACGTTTATCTTGCAGATGAATTGGGTAATTAATACTGAAAATTACAACGCTCCATCTGATCTAGTTTAGCCGGTAGGATTTTTCAAAGTAGCAAAAGCCATGAAATTTGCTTGTTTTGATGTTTCGATTTTACGTTATGTGCCATTGCAGGCAAAGTTGATGAGATAAAAATTATTACTAAACACGTTTATCTTGCAGATGAATTGGGTAATTAATACTGAAAATTACAACGCTCCATCTGATCTAGTTTAGTCGGTAGGATTTTTCAAAGTAGCAAAAGCCATGAAATTTGCTTGTTTTGATGTTTCGATTTTACGTTATGTGCCATTGCAGGCAAAGTTGATGAGATAAAAATTATTACTAAACACGTTTATCTTTCAGATGAATTGGGTAATTAATACTGAAAATTACAACGCTCCATCTGATCTAGTTTAGTCGGTAGGATTTTTCAAAGTAGCAAAAGCCATGAAATTTGCTTGTTTTGATGTTTCGATTTTACGTTATGTGCCATTGCAGGCAAAGTTGATGAGATAAAAATTATTACTAAACACGTTTATCTTGCAGATGAATTGGGTAATTAATACTGAAAATTACAACGCTCCATCTGATCTAGTTTAGCCGGTAGGATTTTTCAAAGTAGCAAAAGCCATGAAATTTGCTTGTTTTGATGTTTCGATTTTACGTTATGTGCCATTGCAGGCAAAGTTGATGAGATAAAAATTATTACTAAACACGTTTATCTTGCAGATGAATTGGGTAATTAATACTGAAAATTACAACGCTCCATCTGATCTAGTTTAGCCGGTAGGATTTTTCAAAGTAGCAAAAGCCATGAAATTTGCTTGTTTTGATGTTTCGATTTTACGTTATGTGCCATTGCAGGCAAAGTTGATGAGATAAAAATTATTACTAAACACGTTTATCTTGCAGATGAATTGGGTAATTAATACTGAAAATTACAACGCTCCATCTGATCTAGTTTAGCCGGTAGGATTTTTCAAAGTAGCAAAAGCCATGAAATTTGCTTGTTTTGATGTTTCGATTTTACGTTATGTGCCATTGCAGGCAAAGTTGATGAGATAAAAATTATTACTAAACACGTTTATCTTGCAGATGAATTGGGTAATTAATACTGAAAATTACAACGATCCATCTGATCTAGTTTAGCCGGTAGGATTTTTCAAAGTAGCAAAATCCATGATATTTGCTTGTTTTGATGTTTCGATTTTACGTTATGTGTCATTACAGGAAAAGTTGATGAGATAAAAATTATTACTAAACACGTTTATCTTGCAGATGAATTGGGTAATTAATACTGAAAATTACAACGCTCCATCTGATCTAGTTTAGTCGGTAGGATTTTTCAAAGTAGCAAAAGCCATGAAATTTGCTTGTTTTGATGTTTCGATTTTACGTTATGTGCCATTGCAGGCAAAGTTGATGAGATAAAAATTATTACTAAACTCGTTTATCTTTCAGATGAATTGGGTAATTAATACTGAAAATTACAACGCTCCATCTGATCTAGTTTAGTCGGTAGGATTTTTCAAAGTAGCAAAAGCCATGAAATTTGCTTGTTTTGATGTTTCGATTTTACGTTATGTGCCATTGCAGGCAAAGTTGATGAGATAAAAATTATTACTAAACACGTTTATCTTGCAGATGAATTGGGTAATTAATACTGAAAATTACAACGCTCCATCTGATCTAGTTTAGCCGGTAGGATTTTTCAAAGTAGCAAAAGCCATGAAATTTGCTTGTTTTGATGTTTCGATTTTACGTTATGTGCCATTGCAGGCAAAGTTGATGAGATAAAAATTATTACTAAACACGTTTATCTTGCAGATGAATTGGGTAATTAATACTGAAAATTACAACGCTCCATCTGATCTAGTTTAGCCGGTAGGATTTTTCAAAGTAGCAAAAGCCATGAAAATTGCTTGTTTTGATGTTTCGATTTTACGTTATGTGCCATTGCAGGCAAAGTTGATGAGATAAAAATTATTACTAAACACGTTTATCTTGCAGATGAATTTGGTAATTAATACTGAAAATTACAACGCTCCATCTGATCTAGTTTAGCCGGTAGGATTTTTCAAAGTAGCAAAAGCCATGAAATTTGCTTGTTTTGATGTTTCGATTTTACGTTATGTGCCATTGCAGGCAAAGTTGATGAGATAAAAATTATTACTAAACACGTTTATCTTGCAGATGAATTGGGTAATTAATACTGAAAATTACAACGCTCCATCTGATCTAGTTTAGTCGGTAGGATTTTTCAAAGTAGCAAAAGCCATGAAATTTGCTTGTTTTGATGTTTCGATTTTACGTTATGTGCCATTGCAGGCAAAGTTGATGAGATAAAAATTATTACTAAACACGTTTATCTTTCAGATGAATTGGGTAATTAATACTGAAAATTACAACGCTCCATCTGATCTAGTTTAGTCGGTAGGATTTTTCAAAGTAGCAAAAGCCATGAAATTTGCTTGTTTTGATGTTTCGATTTTACGTTATGTGCCATTGCAGGCAAAGTTGATGAGATAAAAATTATTACTAAACACGTTTATCTTGCAGATGAATTGGGTAATTAATACTGAAAATTACAACGCTCCATCTGATCTAGTTTAGCCGGTAGGATTTTTCAAAGTAGCAAAAGCCATGAAATTTGCTTGTTTTGATGTTTCGATTTTACGTTATGTGCCATTGCAGGCAAAGTTGATGAGATAAAAATTATTACTAAACACGTTTATCTTGCAGATGAATTGGGTAATTAATACTGAAAATTACAACGCTCCATCTGATCTAGTTTAGCCGGTAGGATTTTTCAAAGTAGCAAAAGCCATGAAATTTGCTTGTTTTGATGTTTCGATTTTACGTTATGTGCCATTGCAGGCAAAGTTGATGAGATAAAGATTATTACTAAACACGTTTATCTTGCAGATGAATTGGGTAATTAATACTGAAAATTACAACGCTCCATCTGATCTAGTTTAGCCGGTAGGATTTTTCAAAGTAGCAAAAGCCATGAAATTTGCTTGTTTTGATGTTTCGATTTTACGTTATGTGCCATTGCAGGCAAAGTTGATGAGATAAAAATTATTACTAAACACGTTTATCTTGCAGATGAATTGGGTAATTAATACTGAAAATTACAACGCTCCATCTGATCTAGTTTAGCCGGTAGGATTTTTCAAAGTAGCAAAATCCATGATATTTGCTTGTTTTGATGTTTCGATTTTACGTTATGTGTCATTACAGGCAAAGTTGATGAGATAAAAATTATTACTAAACACGTTTATCTTGCAGATTTTACGTTATGTGTCATTACAGGCAAAGTTGATGAGATAAAAATTATTACTAAACACGTTTATCTTGCAGATGAATTGGGTAATTAATACTGAAAATTACAACGCTCCATCTGATCTAGTTTAGCCGGTAGGATTTTTCAAAGTAGCAAAAGCCATGAAATTTGCTTGTTTTGATGTTTCGATTTTACGTTATGTGTCATTACAGGCAAAGTTGATGAGATAAAAATTATTACTAAACACGTATATCTTTCAGATGAATTGGGTAATTAATACTGAAAATTACAACGCTCCATCTGATCTAGTTTAGTCGGTAGGATTTTTCAAAGTAGCAAAATCCATGATATTTGCTTGTTTTGATGTTTCGATTTTACGTTATGTGTCATTACAGGCAAAGTTGCTGAGATAAAAATTATTACTAAACACGTTTATCTTGCAGATGAATTGGGTAATTAATACTGAAAATTACAACGCTCCATCTGATCTAGTTTAGTCGGTAGGATTTTTCAAAGTAGCAAAAGCCATGAAATTTGCTTGTTTTGATGTTTCGATTTTACGTTATGTGCCATTGCAGGCAAAGTTGATGAGATAAAAATTATTACTAAACACGTTTATCTTTCAGATGAATTGGGTAATTAATACTGAAAATTACAACGCTCCATCTGATCTAGTTTAGTCGGTAGGATTTTTCAAAGTAGCAAAAGCCATGAAATTTGCTTGTTTTGATGTTTCGATTTTACGTTATGTGCCATTGCAGGCAAAGTTGATGAGATAAAAATTATTACTAAACACGTTTATCTTGCAGATGAATTGGGTAATTAATACTGAAAATTACAACGCTCCATCTGATCTAGTTTAGCCGGTAGGATTTTTCAAAGTAGCAAAAGCCATGAAATTTGCTTGTTTTGATGTTTCGATTTTACGTTATGTGCCATTGCAGGCAAAGTTGATGAGATAAAAATTATTACTAAACACGTTTATCTTTCAGATGAATTGGGTAATTAATACTGAAAATTACAACGCTCCATCTGATCTAGTTTAGCCGGTAGGATTTTTCAAAGTAGCAAAAGCCATGAAATTTGCTTGTTTTGATGTTTCGATTTTACGTTATGTGCCATTGCAGGCAAAGTTGATGAGATAAAAATTATTACTAAACACGTTTATCTTGCAGATGAATTGGGTAATTAATACTGAAAATTACAACGCTCCATCTGATCTAGTTTAGCCGGTAGGATTTTTCAAAGTAGCAAAAGCCATGAAATTTGCTTGTTTTGATGTTTCGATTTTACGTTATGTGCCATTGCAGGCAAAGTTGATGAGATAAAGATTATTACTAAACACGTTTATCTTGCAGATGAATTGGGTAATTAATACTGAAAATTACAACGCTCCATCTGATCTAGTTTAGCCGGTAGGATTTTTCAAAGTAGCAAAAGCCATGAAATTTGCTTGTTTTGATGTTTCGATTTTACGTTATGTGCCATTGCAGGCAAAGTTGATGAGATAAAAATTATTACTAAACACGTTTATCTTGCAGATGAATTGGGTAATTAATACTGAAAATTACAACGCTCCATCTGATCTAGTTTAGCCGGTAGGATTTTTCAAAGTAGCAAAATCCATGATATTTGCTTGTTTTGATGTTTCGATTTTACGTTATGTGTCATTACAGGCAAAGTTGATGAGATAAAAATTATTACTAAACACGTTTATCTTGCAGATTTTACGTTATGTGTCATTACAGGCAAAGTTGATGAGATAAAAATTATTACTAAACACGTTTATCTTGCAGATGAATTGGGTAATTAATACTGAAAATTACAACGCTCCATCTGATCTAGTTTAGCCGGTAGGATTTTTCAAAGTAGCAAAAGCCATGAAATTTGCTTGTTTTGATGTTTCGATTTTACGTTATGTGTCATTACAGGCAAAGTTGATGAGATAAAAATTATTACTAAACACGTATATCTTTCAGATGAATTGGGTAATTAATACTGAAAATTACAACGCTCCATCTGATCTAGTTTAGTCGGTAGGATTTTTCAAAGTAGCAAAATCCATGATATTTGCTTGTTTTGATGTTTCGATTTTACGTTATGTGTCATTACAGGCAAAGTTGCTGAGATAAAAATTATTACTAAACACGTTTATCTTGCAGATGAATTGGGTAATTAATACTGAAAATTACAACGCTCCATCTGATCTAGTTTAGTCGGTAGGATTTTTCAAAGTAGCAAAAGCCATGAAATTTGCTTGTTTTGATGTTTCGATTTTACGTTATGTGCCATTGCAGGCAAAGTTGATGAGATAAAAATTATTACTAAACACGTTTATCTTTCAGATGAATTGGGTAATTAATACTGAAAATTACAACGCTCCATCTGATCTAGTTTAGTCGGTAGGATTTTTCAAAGTAGCAAAAGCCATGAAATTTGCTTGTTTTGATGTTTCGATTTTACGTTATGTGCCATTGCAGGCAAAGTTGATGAGATAAAAATTATTACTAAACACGTTTATCTTGCAGATGAATTGGGTAATTAATACTGAAAATTACAACGCTCCATCTGATCTAGTTTAGCCGGTAGGATTTTTCAAAGTAGCAAAAGCCATGAAATTTGCTTGTTTTGATGTTTCGATTTTACGTTATGTGCCATTGCAGGCAAAGTTGATGAGATAAAAATTATTACTAAACACGCTTATCTTGCAGATGAATTGGGTAATTAATACTGAAAATTACAACGCTCCATCTGATCTAGTTTAGTCGGTAGGATTTTTCAAAGTAGCAAAAGCCATGAAATTTGCTTGTTTTGATGTTTCGATTTTACGTTATGTGCCATTGCAGGCAAAGTTGATGAGATAAAAATTATTACTAAACACGCTTATCTTTCAGATGAATTGGGTAATTAATACTGAAAATTACAACGCTCCATCTGATCTAGTTTAGTCGGTAGGATTTTTCAAAGTAGCAAAAGCCATGAAATTTGCTTGTTTTGATGTTTCGATTTTACGTTATGTGCCATTGCAGGCAAAGTTGATGAGATAAAAATTATTACTAAACACGTTTATCTTGCAGATGAATTGGGTAATTAATACTGAAAATTACAACGCTCCATCTGATCTAGTTTAGCCGGTAGGATTTTTCAAAGTAGCAAAAGCCATGAAATTTGCTTGTTTTGATGTTTCGATTTTACGTTATGTGCCATTGCAGGCAAAGTTGATGAGATAAAAATTATTACTAAACACGTTTATCTTGCAGATGAATTGGGTAATTAATACTGAAAATTACAACGCTCCATCTGATCTAGTTTAGCCGGTAGGATTTTTCAAAGTAGCAAAAGCCATGAAATTTGCTTGTTTTGATGTTTCGATTTTACGTTATGTGCCATTGCAGGCAAAGTTGATGAGATAAAAATTATTACTAAACACGTTTATCTTGCAGATGAATTGGGTAATTAATACTGAAAATTACAACGCTCCATCTGATCTAGTTTAGCCGGTAGGATTTTTCAAAGTAGCAAAAGCCATGAAATTTGCTTGTTTTGATGTTTCGATTTTACGTTATGTGCCATTGCAGGCAAAGTTGATGAGATAAAAATTATTACTAAACACGTTTATCTTGCAGATGAATTGGGTAATTAATACTGAAAATTACAACGCTCCATCTGATCTAGTTTAGCCGGTAGGATTTTTCAAAGTAGCAAAATCCATGATATTTGCTTGTTTTGATGTTTCGATTTTACGTTATGTGCCATTGCAGGCAAAGTTGATGAGATAAAAATTATTACTAAACACGTTTATCTTGCAGATGAATTGGGTAATTAATACTGAAAATTACAACGCTCCATCTGATCTAGTTTAGCCGGTAGGATTTTTCAAAGTAGCAAAAGCCATGAAATTTGCTTGTTTTGATGTTTCGATTTTACGTTATGTGCCATTGCAGGCAAAGTTGATGAGATAAAAATTATTACTAAACACGTTTATCTTGCAGATGAATTGGGTAATTAATACTGAAAATTACAATGCTCCATCTGATCTAGTTTAGCCGGTAGGATTTTTCAAAGTAGCAAAAGCCATGAAATTTGCTTGTTTTGATGTTTCGATTTTACGTTATGTGCCATTGCAGGCAAAGTTGATGAGATAAAAATTATTACTAAACACGTTTATCTTGCAGATGAATTGGGTAATTAATACTGAAAATTACAACGCTCCATCTGATCTAGTTTAGCCGGTAGGATTTTTCAAAGTAGCAAAAGCCATGAAATTTGCTTGTTTTGATGTTTCGATTTTTCGTTATGTGCCATTGCAGGCAAAGTTGATGAGATAAAAATTATTACTAAACACGTTTATCTTGCAGATGAATTGGGTAATTAATACTGAAAATTACAACGCTCCATCTGATCTAGTTTAGCCGGTAGGATTTTTCAAAGTAGCAAAAGCCATGAAATTTGCTTGTTTTGATGTTTCGATTTTACGTTATGTGCCATTGCAGGCAAAGTTGATGAGATAAAAATTATTACTAAACACGTTTATCTTGCAGATGAATTGGGTAATTAATACTGAAAATTACAACGCTCCATCTGATCTAGTTTAGCCGGTAGGATTTTTCAAAGTAGCAAAATCCATGATATTTGCTTGTTTTGATGTTTCGATTTTACGTTATGTGTCATTACAGGCAAAGTTGATGAGATAAAAATTATTACTAAACACGTTTATCTTGCAGATGAATTGGGTAATTAATAATGAAAATTACAACGCTCCATCTGATCTAGTTTAGTCGGTAGGATTTTTCAAAGTAGCAAAAGCCATGAAATTTGCTTGTTTTGATGTTTCGATTTTACGTTATGTGCCATTGCAGGCAAAGTTGATGAGATAAAAATTATTACTAAACACGTTTATCTTTCAGATGAATTGGGTAATTAATACTGAAAATTACAACGCTCCATCTGATCTAGTTTAGTCGGTAGGATTTTTCAAAGTAGCAAAAGCCATGAAATTTGCTTGTTTTGATGTTTCGATTTTACGTTATGTGCCATTGCAGGCAAAGTTGATGAGATAAAAATTATTACTAAACACGCTTATCTTGCAGATGAATTGGGTAATTAATACTGAAAATTACAACGCTCCATCTGATCTAGTTTAGCCGGTAGGATTTTTCAAAGTAGCAAAAGCCATGAAATTTGCTTGTTTTGATGTTTCGATTTTACGTTATGTGCCATTGCAGGCAAAGTTGACGAGATAAAAATTATTACTAAACACGTTTATCTTGCAGATGAATTGGGTAATTAATACTGAAAATTACAACGCTCCATCTGATCTAGTTTAGCCGGTAGGATTTTTCAAAGTAGCAAAAGCCATGAAATTTGCTTGTTTTGATGTTTCGATTTTACGTTATGTGCCATTGCAGGCAAAGTTGATGAGATAAAAATTATTACTAAACACGTTTATCTTGCAGATGAATTGGGTAATTAATACTGAAAATTACAACGCTCCATCTGATCTAGTTTAGCCGGTAGGATTTTTCAAAGTAGCAAAAGCCATGAAATTTGCTTGTTTTGATGTTTCGATTTTACGTTATGTGCCATTGCAGGCAAAGTTGATGAGATAAAAATTATTACTAAACACGTTTATCTTGCAGATGAATTGGGTAATTAATACTGAAAATTACAATGCTCCATCTGATTTACTTTAGCCGGTAAAATTTTTCAAAGTAGCAAAAGCTATGATATTTGCTTGTTTTGAGGTTTCGATTTTACGTTATGTGTCATTGCAGGCAAAGTTCACGAGATAAAAATTATTACTAAACACGTTTACCTTGCAGATGAATTGGGTAATTAATACTGAAAATTACAACGCTCCATCTGATCTAGTTTAGTCGGTAGGATTTTTCAAAGTAGCAAAATCCATGATATTTGCTTGTTTTCATGTTTCGATTTTACGTTATGTGTCATTACAGGCAAAGTTGATGAGATAAAAATTATTACTAAACACGTATATCTTTCAGATGAATTGGGTAATTAATACTGAAAATTACAACGCTCCATCTGATCTAGTTTAGTCGGTAGGATTTTTCAAAGTAGCAAAATCCATGATATTTGCTTGTTTTGATGTTTCGATTTTACGTTATGTGTCATTACAGGCAAAGTTGATGAGATAAAAATTATTACTAAACACGTTTATCTTGCAGATGAATTGGGTAATTAATACTGAAAATTACAACGCTCCATCTGATCTAGTTTAGCCGGTAGGATTTTTCAAAGTAGCAAAAGCCATGAAATTTGCTTGTTTTGATGTTTCGATTTTACGTTATGTGTCATTACAGGCAAAGTTGATGAGATAAAAATTATTACTAAACACGTATATCTTTCAGATGAATTGGGTAATTAATACTGAAAATTACAACGCTCCATCTGATCTAGTTTAGTCGGTAGGATTTTTCAAAGTAGCAAAATCCATGATATTTGCTTGTTTTGATGTTTCGATTTTACGTTATGTGTCATTACAGGCAAAGTTGCTGAGATAAAAATTATTACTAAACACGTTTATCTTGCAGATGAATTGGGTAATTAATACTGAAAATTACAACGCTCCATCTGATCTAGTTTAGTCGGTAGGATTTTTCAAAGTAGCAAAAGACATGAAATTTGCTTGTTTTGATGTTTCGATTTTACGTTATGTGCCATTGCAGGCAAAGTTGATGAGATAAAAATTATTACTAAACACGTTTATCTTTCAGATGAATTGGGTAATTAATACTGAAAATTACAATGCTCCATCTGATCTACTTTAGCCGGTAAAATTTTTCAAAGTAGCAAAAGCTATGATATTTGCTTGTTTTGAGGTTTCGATTTTACGTTATGTGTCATTGCAGGCAAAGTTCACGAGATAAAAATTATTACTAAACACGTTTACCTTGCAGATGAATTGGGTAATTAATACTGAAAATTACAACGCTCCATCTGATCTAGTTTAGTCGGTAGGATTTTTCAAAGTAGCAAAATCCATGATATTTGCTTGTTTTCATGTTTCGATTTTACGTTATGTGTCATTACAGGCAAAGTTGATGAGATAAAAATTATTACTAAACACGTATATCTTTCAGATGAATTGGGTAATTAATACTGAAAATTACAACGCTCCATCTGATCTAGTTTAGTCGGTAGGATTTTTCAAAGTAGCAAAATCCATGATATTTGCTTGTTTTGATGTTTCGATTTTACGTTATGTGTCATTACAGGCAAAGTTGATGAGATAAAAATTATTACTAAACACGTTTATCTTGCAGATGAATTGGGTAATTAATACTGAAAATTACAACGCTCCATCTGATCTAGTTTAGCCGGTAGGATTTTTCAAAGTAGCAAAAGCCATGAAATTTGCTTGTTTTGATGTTTCGATTTTACGTTATGTGTCATTACAGGCAAAGTTGATGAGATAAAAATTATTACTAAACACGTATATCTTTCAGATGAATTGGGTAATTAATACTGAAAATTACAACGCTCCATCTGATCTAGTTTAGTCGGTAGGATTTTTCAAAGTAGCAAAATCCATGATATTTGCTTGTTTTGATGTTTCGATTTTACGTTATGTGTCATTACAGGCAAAGTTGCTGAGATAAAAATTATTACTAAACACGTTTATCTTGCAGATGAATTGGGTAATTAATACTGAAAATTACAACGCTCCATCTGATCTAGTTTAGTCGGTAGGATTTTTCAAAGTAGCAAAAGACATGAAATTTGCTTGTTTTGATGTTTCGATTTTACGTTATGTGCCATTGCAGGCAAAGTTGATGAGATAAAAATTATTACTAAACACGTTTATCTTTCAGATGAATTGGGTAATTAATACTGAAAATTACAACGCTCCATCTGATCTAGTTTAGTCGGTAGGATTTTTCAAAGTAGCAAAAGCCATGAAATTTGCTTGTTTTGATGTTTCGATTTTACGTTATGTGCCATTGCAGGCAAAGTTGATGAGATAAAAATTATTACTAAACACGTTTATCTTGCAGATGAATTGGGTAATTAATACTGAAAATTACAACGCTCCATCTGATCTAGTTTAGCCGGTAGGATTTTTCAAAGTAGCAAAAGCCATGAAATTTGCTTGTTTTGATGTTTCGATTTTACGTTATGTGCCATTGCAGGCAAAGTTGATGAGATAAAAATTATTACTAAACACGTTTATCTTGCAGATGAATTGGGTAATTAATACTGAAAATTACAACGCTCCATCTGATCTAGTTTAGTCGGTAGGATTTTTCAAAGTAGCAAAAGCCATGAAATTTGCTTGTTTTGATGTTTCGATTTTACGTTATGTGCCATTGCAGGCAAAGTTGATGAGATAAAAATTATTACTAAACACGTTTATCTTTCAGATGAATTGGGTAATTAATACTGAAAATTACAACGCTCCATCTGATCTAGTTTAGTCGGTAGGATTTTTCAAAGTAGCAAAAGCCATGAAATTTGCTTGTTTTGATGTTTCGATTTTACGTTATGTGCCATTGCAGGCAAAGTTGATGAGATAAAAATTATTACTAAACACGTTTATCTTGCAGATGAATTGGGTAATTAATACTGAAAATTACAACGCTCCATCTGATCTAGTTTAGCCGGTAGGATTTTTCAAAGTAGCAAAAGCCATGAAATTTGCTTGTTTTGATGTTTCGATTTTACGTTATGTGCCATTGCAGGCAAAGTTGATGAGATAAAAATTATTACTAAACACGTTTATCTTGCAGATGAATTGGGTAATTAATACTGAAAATTACAACGCTCCATCTGATCTAGTTTAGCCGGTAGGATTTTTCAAAGTAGCAAAAGCCATGAAATTTGCTTGTTTTGATGTTTCGATTTTACGTTATGTGCCATTGCAGGCAAAGTTGATGAGATAAAAATTATTACTAAACACGTTTATCTTGCAGATGAATTGGGTAATTAATACTGAAAATTACAACGCTCCATCTGATCTAGTTTAGCCGGTAGGATTTTTCAAAGTAGCAAAAGCCATGAAATTTGCTTGTTTTGATGTTTCGATTTTACGTTATGTGCCATTGCAGGCAAAGTTGATGAGATAAAAATTATTACTAAACACAATTTAAAATTCCATCACAGTCGTTAAACATACACTTCATTACTAAACACGTTTATCTTGCAGATGAATTGGGTAATTAATACTGAAAATTACAACGCTCCATCTGATCTAGTTTAGCCGGTAGGATTTTTCAAAGTAGCAAAATCCATGATATTTGCTTGTTTTGATGTTTCGATTTTACGTTATGTGTCATTACAGGAAAAGTTGATGAGATAAAAATTATTACTAAACACGTTTATCTTGCAGATGAATTGGGTAATTAATACTGAAAATTACAACGCTCCATCTGATCTAGTTTAGTCGGTAGGATTTTTCAAAGTAGCAAAAGCCATGAAATTTGCTTGTTTTGATGTTTCGATTTTACGTTATGTGCCATTGCAGGCAAAGTTGATGAGATAAAAATTATTACTAAACACGTTTATCTTTCAGATGAATTGGGTAATTAATACTGAAAATTACAACGCTCCATCTGATCTAGTTTAGTCGGTAGGATTTTTCAAAGTAGCAAAAGCCATGAAATTTGCTTGTTTTGATGTTTCGATTTTACGTTATGTGCCATTGCAGGCAAAGTTGATGAGATAAAAATTATTACTAAACACGTTTATCTTGCAGATGAATTGGGTAATTAATACTGAAAATTACAACGCTCCATCTGATCTAGTTTAGCCGGTAGGATTTTTCAAAGTAGCAAAAGCCATGAAATTTGCTTGTTTTGATGTTTCGATTTTACGTTATGTGCCATTGCAGGCAAAGTTGATGAGATAAAAATTATTACTAAACACGTTTATCTTGCAGATGAATTGGGTAATTAATACTGAAAATTACAACGCTCCATCTGATCTAGTTTAGCCGGTAGGATTTTTCAAAGTAGCAAAAGCCATGAAAATTGCTTGTTTTGATGTTTCGATTTTACGTTATGTGCCATTGCAGGCAAAGTTGATGAGATAAAAATTATTACTAAACACGTTTATCTTGCAGATGAATTTGGTAATTAATACTGAAAATTACAACGCTCCATCTGATCTAGTTTAGCCGGTAGGATTTTTCAAAGTAGCAAAAGCCATGAAATTTGCTTGTTTTGATGTTTCGATTTTACGTTATGTGCCATTGCAGGCAAAGTTGATGAGATAAAAATCATTACTAAACACGTTTATCTTGCAGATGAATTGGGTAATTAATACTGAAAATTACAACGCTCCATCTGATCTAGTTTAGTCGGTAGGATTTTTCAAAGTAGCAAAAGCCATGAAATTTGCTTGTTTTGATGTTTCGATTTTACGTTATGTGCCATTGCAGGCAAAGTTGATGAGATAAAAATTATTACTAAACACGTTTATCTTTCAGATGAATTGGGTAATTAATACTGAAAATTACAACGCTCCATCTGATCTAGTTTAGTCGGTAGGATTTTTCAAAGTAGCAAAAGCCATGAAATTTGCTTGTTTTGATGTTTCGATTTTACGTTATGTGCCATTGCAGGCAAAGTTGATGAGATAAAAATTATTACTAAACACGTTTATCTTGCAGATGAATTGGGTAATTAATACTGAAAATTACAACGCTCCATCTGATCTAGTTTAGCCGGTAGGATTTTTCAAAGTAGCAAAAGCCATGAAATTTGCTTGTTTTGATGTTTCGATTTTACGTTATGTGCCATTGCAGGCAAAGTTGATGAGATAAAAATTATTACTAAACACGTTTATCTTGCAGATGAATTGGGTAATTAATACTGAAAATTACAACGCTCCATCTGATCTAGTTTAGCCGGTAGGATTTTTCAAAGTAGCAAAAGCCATGAAATTTGCTTGTTTTGATGTTTCGATTTTACGTTATGTGCCATTGCAGGCAAAGTTGATGAGATAAAAATTATTACTAAACACGTTTATCTTGCAGATGAATTGGGTAATTAATACTGAAAATTACAACGCTCCATCTGATCTAGTTTAGCCGGTAGGATTTTTCAAAGTAGCAAAAGCCATGAAATTTGCTTGTTTTGATGTTTCGATTTTACGTTATGTGCCATTGCAGGCAAAGTTGATGAGATAAAAATTATTACTAAACACGTTTATCTTGCAGATGAATTGGGTAATTAATACTGAAAATTACAACGCTCCATCTGATCTAGTTTAGCCGGTAGGATTTTTCAAAGTAGCAAAATCCATGATATTTGCTTGTTTTGATGTTTCGATTTTACGTTATGTGTCATTACAGGCAAAGTTGATGAGATAAAAATTATTACTAAACACGTTTATCTTGCAGATGAATTGGGTAATTAATACTGAAAATTACAACGCTCCATCTGATCTAGTTTAGTCGGTAGGATTTTTCAAAGTAGCAAAAGCCATGAAATTTGCTTGTTTTGATGTTTCGATTTTACGTTATGTGCCATTGCAGGCAAAGTTGATGAGATAAAAATTATTACTAAACACGTTTATCTTTCAGATGAATTGGGTAATTAATACTGAAAATTACAACGCTCCATCTGATCTAGTTTAGTCGGTAGGATTTTTCAAAGTAGCAAAAGCCATGAAATTTGCTTGTTTTGATGTTTCGATTTTACGTTATGTGCCATTGCAGGCAAAGTTGATGAGATAAAAATTATTACTAAACACGTTTATCTTGCAGATGAATTGGGTAATTAATACTGAAAATTACAACGCTCCATCTGATCTAGTTTAGCCGGTAGGATTTTTCAAAGTAGCAAAAGCCATGAAATTTGCTTGTTTTGATGTTTCGATTTTACGTTATGTGCCATTGCAGGCAAAGTTGATGAGATAAAAATTATTACTAAACACGTTTATCTTGCAGATGAATTGGGTAATTAATACTGAAAATTACAACGCTCCATCTGATCTAGTTTAGCCGGTAGGATTTTTCAAAGTAGCAAAAGCCATGAAATTTGCTTGTTTTGATGTTTCGATTTTACGTTATGTGCCATTGCAGGCAAAGTTGATGAGATAAAAATTATTACTAAACACGTTTATCTTGCAGATGAATTGGGTAATTAATACTGAAAATTACAACGCTCCATCTGATCTAGTTTAGCCGGTAGGATTTTTCAAAGTAGCAAAAGCCATGAAATTTGCTTGTTTTGATGTTTCGATTTTACGTTATGTGCCATTGCAGGCAAAGATGATGAGATAAAAATTATTACTAAACACGTTTATCTTGCAGATGAATTGGGTAATTAATACTGAAAATTACAACGCTCCATCTGATCTAGTTTAGCCGGTAGGATTTTTCAAAGTAGCAAAATCCATGATATTTGCTTGTTTTGATGTTTCGATTTTACGTTATGTGTCATTACAGGCAAAGTTGATGAGATAAAAATTATTACTAAACACGTTTATCTTGCAGATGAATTGGGTAATTAATACTGAAAATTACAACGCTCCATCTGATCTAGTTTAGTCGGTAGGATTTTTCAAAGTAGCAAAAGCCATGAAATTTGCTTGTTTTGATGTTTCGATTTTACGTTATGTGCCATTGCAGGCAAAGTTGATGAGATAAAAATTATTACTAAACACGTTTATCTTTCAGATGAATTGGTTAATTAATACTGAAAATTACAACGCTCCATCTGATCTAGTTTAGTCGGTAGGATTTTTCAAAGTAGCAAAAGCCATGAAATTTGCTTGTTTTGATGTTTCGATTTTACGTTATGTGCCATTGCAGGCAAAGTTGATGAGATAAAAATTATTACTAAACACGTTTATCTTGCAGATGAATTGGGTAATTAATACTGAAAATTACAACGCTCCATCTGATCTAGTTTAGCCGGTAGGATTTTTCAAAGTAGCAAAAGCCATGAAATTTGCTTGTTTTGATGTTTCGATTTTACGTTATGTGCCATTGCAGGCAAAGTTGATGAGATAAAAATTATTACTAAACACGTTTATCTTGCAGATGAATTGGGTAATTAATACTGAAAATTACAACGCTCCATCTGATCTAGTTTAGCCGGTAGGATTTTTCAAAGTAGCAAAAGCCATGAAATTTGCTTGTTTTGATGTTTCGATTTTACGTTATGTGCCATTGCAGGCAAAGTTGATGAGATAAAAATTATTACTAAACACGTTTATCTTGCAGATGAATTGGGTAATTAATACTGAAAATTACAACGCTCCATCTGATCTAGTTTAGCCGGTAGGATTTTTCAAAGTAGCAAAAGCCATGAAATTTGCTTGTTTTGATGTTTCGATTTTACGTTATGTGCCATTGCAGGCAAAGTTGATGAGATAAAAATTATTACTAAACACGTTTATCTTGCAGATGAATTGGGTAATTAATACTGAAAATTACAACGCTCCATCTGATCTAGTTTAGCCGGTAGGATTTTTCAAAGTAGCAAAATCCATGATATTTGCTTGTTTTGATGTTTCGATTTTACGTTATGTGTCATTACAGGCAAAGTTGATGAGATAAAAATTATTACTAAACACGTTTATCTTGCAGATGAATTGGGTAATTAATACTGAAAATTACAACGCTCCATCTGATCTAGTTTAGCCGGTAGGATTTTTCAAAGTAGCAAAATCCATGATATTTGCTTGTTTTGATGTTTCGATTTTACGTTATGTGTCATTACAGGCAAAGTTGATGAGATAAAAATTATTACTAAACACGTATATCTTTCAGATCAATTGGGTAATTAATACTGAAAATTACAACGCTCCATCTGATCTACTTTAGCCGGTAAAATTTTTCAAAGTAGCAAAAGCTATGATATTTGCTTGTTTTGAGGTTTCGATTTTACGTTATGTGTCATTGCAGGCAAAGTTCACGAGATAAAAATTATTACTAAACACGTTTACCTTGCAGATGAATTGGGTAATTAATACTGAAAATTACAACGCTCCATCTGATCTAGTTTAGTCGGTAGGATTTTTCAAAGTAGCAAAATCCATGATATTTGCTTGTTTTCATGTTTCGATTTTACGTTATGTGTCATTACAGGCAAAGTTGATGAGATAAAAATTATTACTAAACACGTATATCTTTCAGATGAATTGGGTAATTAATACTGAAAATTACAACGCTCCATCTGATCTAGTTTAGTCGGTAGGACTTTTCAAAGTAGCAAAATCCATGATATTTGCTTGTTTTGATGTTTCGATTTTACGTTATGCGTCATTACAGGCAAAGTTGATGAGATAAAAATTATTACTAAACACGTTTATCTTGCAGATGAATTGGGTAATTAATACTGAAAATTACAACGCTCCATCTGATCTAGTTTAGCCGGTAGGATTTTTCAAAGTAGCAAAAGCCATGAAATTTGCTTGTTTTGATGTTTCGATTTTACGTTATGTGTCATTACAGGCAAAGTTGATGAGATAAAAATTATTACTAAACACGTATATCTTTCAGATGAATTGGGTAATTAATACTGAAAATTACAACGCTCCATCTGATCTAGTTTAGTCGGTAGGATTTTTCAAAGTAGCAAAATCCATGATATTTGCTTGTTTTGATGTTTCGATTTTACGTTATGTGTCATTACAGGCAAAGTTGCTGAGATAAAAATTATTACTAAACACGTTTATCTTGCAGATGAATTGGGTAATTAATACTGAAAATTACAACGCTCCATCTGATCTAGTTTAGTCGGTAGGATTTTTCAAAGTAGCAAAAGCCATGAAATTTGCTTGTTTTGATGTTTCGATTTTACGTTATGTGCCATTGCAGGCAAAGTTGATGAGATAAAAATTATTACTAAACACGTTTATCTTTCAGATGAATTGGGTAATTAATACTGAAAATTACAACGCTCCATCTGATCTAGTTTAGTCGGTAGGATTTTTCAAAGTAGCAAAAGCCATGAAATTTGCTTGTTTTGATGTTTCGATTTTACGTTATGTGCCATTGCAGGCAAAGTTGATGAGATAAAAATTATTACTAAACACGTTTATCTTGCAGATGAATTGGGTAATTAATACTGAAAATTACAACGCTCCATCTGATCTAGTTTAGCCGGTAGGATTTTTCAAAGTAGCAAAAGCCATGAAATTAGCTTGTTTTGATGTTTCGATTTTACGTTATGTGCCATTGCAGGCAAAGTTGATGAGATAAAAATTATTACTAAACACGTTTATCTTGCAGATGAATTGGGTAATTAATACTGAAAATTACAACGCTCCATCTGATCTAGTTTAGTCGGTAGGATTTTTCAAAGTAGCAAAAGCCATGAAATTTGCTTGTTTTGATGTTTCGATTTTACGTTATGTGCCATTGCAGGCAAAGTTGATGAGATAAAAATTATTACTAAACACGTTTATCTTTCAGATGAATTGGGTAATTAATACTGAAAATTACAACGCTCCATCTGATCTAGTTTAGTCGGTAGGATTTTTCAAAGTAGCAAAAGCCATGAAATTTGCTTGTTTTGATGTTTCGATTTTACGTTATGTGCCATTGCAGGCAAAGTTGATGAGATAAAAATTATTACTAAACACGTTTATCTTGCAGATGAATTGGGTAATTAATACTGAAAATTACAACGCTCCATCTGATCTAGTTTAGCCGGTAGGATTTTTCAAAGTAGCAAAAGCCATGAAATTTGCTTGTTTTGATGTTTCGATTTTACGTTATGTGCCATTGCAGGCAAAGTTGATGAGATAAAAATTATTACTAAACACGTTTATCTTGCAGATGAATTGGGTAATTAATACTGAAAATTACAACGCTCCATCTGATCTAGTTTAGCCGGTAGGATTTTTCAAAGTAGCAAAAGCCATGAAATTTGCTTGTTTTGATGTTTCGATTTTACGTTATGTGCCATTGCAGGCAAAGTTGATGAGATAAAAATTATTACTAAACACGTTTATCTTGCAGATGAATTGGGTAATTAATACTGAAAATTACAACGCTCCATCTGATCTAGTTTAGCCGGTAGGATTTTTCAAAGTAGCAAAAGCCATGAAATTTGCTTGTTTTGATGTTTCGATTTTACGTTATGTGCCATTGCAGGCAAAGTTGATGAGATAAAAATTATTACTAAACACGTTTATCTTGCAGATGAATTGGGTAATTAATACTGAAAATTACAACGCTCCATCTGATCTAGTTTAGCCGGTAGGATTTTTCAAAGTAGCAAAATCCATGATATTTGCTTGTTTTGATGTTTCGATTTTACGTTATGTGTCATTACAGGAAAAGTTGATGAGATAAAAATTATTACTAAACACGTTTATCTTGCAGATGAATTGGGTAATTAATACTGAAAATTACAACGCTCCATCTGATCTAGTTTAGTCGGTAGGATTTTTCAAAGTAGCAAAAGCCATGAAATTTGCTTGTTTTGATGTTTCGATTTTACGTTATGTGCCATTGCAGGCAAAGTTGATGAGATAAAAATTATTACTAAACACGTTTATCTTTCAGATGAATTGGGTAATTAATACTGAAAATTACAACGCTCCATCTGATCTAGTTTAGTCGGTAGGATTTTTCAAAGTAGCAAAAGCCATGAAATTTGCTTGTTTTGATGTTTCGATTTTACGTTATGTGCCATTGCAGGCAAAGTTGATGAGATAAAAATTATTACTAAACACGTTTATCTTGCAGATGAATTGGGTAATTAATACTGAAAATTACAACGCTCCATCTGATCTAGTTTAGCCGGTAGGATTTTTCAAAGTAGCAAAAGCCATGAAATTTGCTTGTTTTGATGTTTCGATTTTACGTTATGTGCCATTGCAGGCAAAGTTGATGAGATAAAAATTATTACTAAACACGTTTATCTTGCAGATGAATTGGGTAATTAATACTGAAAATTACAACGCTCCATCTGATCTAGTTTAGCCGGTAGGATTTTTCAAAGTAGCAAAAGCCATGAAAATTGCTTGTTTTGATGTTTCGATTTTACGTTATGTGCCATTGCAGGCAAAGTTGATGAGATAAAAATTATTACTAAACACGTTTATCTTGCAGATGAATTTGGTAATTAATACTGAAAATTACAACGCTCCATCTGATTTAGTTTAGCCGGTAGGATTTTTCAAAGTAGCAAAAGCCATGAAATTTGCTTGTTTTGATGTTTCGATTTTACGTTATGTGCCATTGCAGGCAAAGTTGATGAGATAAAAATTATTACTAAACACGTTTATCTTGCAGATGAATTGGGTAATTAATACTGAAAATTACAACGCTCCATCTGATCTAGTTCAGTCGGTAGGATTTTTCAAAGTAGCAAAAGCCATGAAATTTGCTTGTTTTGATGTTTCGATTTTACGTTATGTGCCATTGCAGGCAAAGTTGATGAGATAAAAATTATTACTAAACACGTTTATCTTTCAGATGAATTGGGTAATTAATACTGAAAATTACAACGCTCCATCTGATCTAGTTTAGTCGGTAGGATTTTTCAAAGTAGCAAAAGCCATGAAATTTGCTTGTTTTGATGTTTCGATTTTACGTTATGTGCCATTGCAGGCAAAGTTGATGAGATAAAAATTATTACTAAACACGTTTATCTTGCAGATGAATTGGGTAATTAATACTGAAAATTACAACGCTCCATCTGGTCTAGTTTAGCCGGTAGGATTTTTCAAAGTAGCAAAAGCCATGAAATTTGCTTGTTTTGATGTTTCGATTTTACGTTAGGTTGGGTTGGGTTGGGTTGGGTTGGGTTGGGTTGGGTTGGGTTGGGTTGGGTTGGGTTGGGTTGGGTTGGGTTGGGTTGGGTTGGTTTATTACTAAACACGTTTATCTTGCAGATGAATTGGGTAATTAATACTGAAAATTACAACGCTCCATCTGATCTAGTTTAGCCGGTAGGATTTTTCAAAGTAGCAAAAGCCATGAAATTTGCTTGTTTTGATGTTTCGATTTTACGTTATGTGCCATTGCAGGCAAAGTTGATGAGATAAAAATTATTACTAAACACGTTTATCTTGCAGATGAATTGGGTAATTAATACTGAAAATTACAACGCTCCATCCGATCTAGTTTAGCCGGTAGGATTTTTCAAAGTAGCAAAAGCCATGAAATTTGCTTGTTTTGATGTTTCGATTTTACGTTATGTGCCATTGCAGGCAAAGTTGATGAGATAAAAATTATTACTAAACACGTTTATCTTGCAGATGAATTGGGTAATTAATACTGAAAATTACAACGCTCCATGTGATCTAGTTTAGCCGGTAGGATTTTTCAAAGTAGCAAAAGCCATGAAATTTGCTTGTTTTGATGTTTCGATTTTACGTTATGTGCCATTGCAGGCAAAGTTGATGAGATAAAAATTATTACTAAACACGTTTATCTTGCAGATGAATTGGGTAATTAATACTGAAAATTACAACGCTCCATCTGATCTAGTTTAGCCGGTAGGATTTTTCAAAGTAGCAAAATCCATGATATTTGCTTGTTTTGATGTTTCGATTTTACGTTATGTGTCATTACAGGAAAAGTTGATGAGATAAAAATTATTACTAAACACGTTTATCTTGCAGATGAATTGGGTAATTAATACTGAAAATTACAACGCTCCATCTGATCTAGTTTAGTCGGTAGGATTTTTCAAAGTAGCAAAAGCCATGAAATTTGCTTGTTTTGATGTTTCGATTTTACGTTATGTGCCATTGCAGGCAAAGTTGATGAGATAAAAATTATTACTAAACACGTTTATCTTGCAGATGAATTGGGTAATTAATACTGAAAATTACAACGCTCCATCTGATCTAGTTTAGCCGGTAGGATTTTTCAAAGTAGCAAAAGCCATGAAATTTGCTTGTTTTGATGTTTCGATTTTACGTTATGTGCCATTGCAGGCAAAGTTGATGAGATAAAAATTATTACTAAACACGTTTATCTTGCAGATGAATTGGGTAATTAATACTGAAAATTACAACGCTCCATCTGATCTAGTTTAGTCGGTAGGATTTTTCAAAGTAGCAAAAGCCATGAAATTTGCTTGTTTTGATGTTTCGATTTTACGTTATGTGCCATTGCAGGCAAAGTTGATGAGATAAAAATTATTACTAAACACGTTTATCTTGCAGATGAATTGGGTAATTAATACTGAAAATTACAACGCTCCATCTGATCTAGTTTAGCCGGTAGGATTTTTCAAAGTAGCAAAAGCCATGAAATTTGCTTGTTTTGATGTTTCGATTTTACGTTATGTGCCATTGCAGGCAAAGTTGATGAGATAAAAATTATTACTAAACACGTTTATCTTGCAGATGAATTGGGTAATTAATACTGAAAATTACAACGCTCCATCTGATCTAGTTTAGCCGGTAGGATTTTTCAAAGTAGCAAAAGCCATGAAATTTGCTTGTTTTGATGTTTCGATTTTACGTTATGTGCCATTGCAGGCAAAGTTGATGAGATAAAAATTATTACTAAACACGTTTATCTTGCAGATGAATTGGGTAATTAATACTGAAAATTACAACGCTCCATCTGATCTAGTTTAGCCGGTAGGATTTTTCAAAGTAGCAAAATCCATGATATTTGCTTGTTTTGATGTTTCGATTTTACGTTATGTGTCATTACAGGAAAAGTTGATGAGATAAAAATTATTACTAAACACGTTTATCTTGCAGATGAATTGGGTAATTAATACTGAAAATTACAACGCTCCATCTGATCTAGTTTAGTCGGTAGGATTTTTCAAAGTAGCAAAAGCCATGAAATTTGCTTGTTTTGATGTTTCGATTTTACGTTATGTGCCATTGCAGGCAAAGTTGATGAGATAAAAATTATTACTAAACACGTTTATCTTTCAGATGAATTGGGTAATTAATACTGAAAATTACAACGCTCCATCTGATCTAGTTTAGTCGGTAGGATTTTTCAAAGTAGCAAAAGCCATGAAATTTGCTTGTTTTGATGTTTCGATTTTACGTTATGTGCCATTGCAGGCAAAGTTGATGAGATAAAAATTATTACTAAACACGTTTATCTTGCAGATGAATTGGGTAATTAATACTGAAAATTACAACGCTCCATCTGATCTAGTTTAGCCGGTAGGATTTTTCAAAGTAGCAAAAGCCATGAAATTTGCTTGTTTTGATGTTTCGATTTTACGTTATGTGCCATTGCAGGCAAAGTTGATGAGATAAAAATTATTACTAAACACGTTTATCTTGCAGATGAATTGGGTAATTAATACTGAAAATTACAACGCTCCATCTGATCTAGTTTAGCCGGTAGGATTTTTCAAAGTAGCAAAAGCCATGAAAATTGCTTGTTTTGATGTTTCGATTTTACGTTATGTGCCATTGCAGGCAAAGTTGATGAGATAAAAATTATTACTAAACACGTTTATCTTGCAGATGAATTTGGTAATTAATACTGAAAATTACAACGCTCCATCTGATTTAGTTTAGCCGGTAGGATTTTTCAAAGTAGCAAAAGCCATGAAATTTGCTTGTTTTGATGTTTCGATTTTACGTTATGTGCCATTGCAGGCAAAGTTGATGAGATAAAAATTATTACTAAACACGTTTATCTTGCAGATGAATTGGGTAATTAATACTGAAAATTACAACGCTCCATCTGATCTAGTTCAGTCGGTAGGATTTTTCAAAGTAGCAAAAGCCATGAAATTTGCTTGTTTTGATGTTTCGATTTTACGTTATGTGCCATTGCAGGCAAAGTTGATGAGATAAAAATTATTACTAAACACGTTTATCTTTCAGATGAATTGGGTAATTAATACTGAAAATTACAACGCTCCATCTGATCTAGTTTAGTCGGTAGGATTTTTCAAAGTAGCAAAAGCCATGAAATTTGCTTGTTTTGATGTTTCGATTTTACGTTATGTGCCATTGCAGGCAAAGTTGATGAGATAAAAATTATTACTAAACACGTTTATCTTGCAGATGAATTGGGTAATTAATACTGAAAATTACAACGCTCCATCTGGTCTAGTTTAGCCGGTAGGATTTTTCAAAGTAGCAAAAGCCATGAAATTTGCTTGTTTTGATGTTTCGATTTTACGTTAGGTTGGGTTGGGTTGGGTTGGGTTGGGTTGGGTTGGGTTGGGTTGGGTTGGGTTGGGTTGGGTTGGGTTGGGTTGGTTTATTACTAAACACGTTTATCTTGCAGATGAATTGGGTAATTAATACTGAAAATTACAACGCTCCATCTGATCTAGTTTAGCCGGTAGGATTTTTCAAAGTAGCAAAAGCCATGAAATTTGCTTGTTTTGATGTTTCGATTTTACGTTATGTGCCATTGCAGGCAAAGTTGATGAGATAAAAATTATTACTAAACACGTTTATCTTGCAGATGAATTGGGTAATTAATACTGAAAATTACAACGCTCCATCTGATCTAGTTTAGCCGGTAGGATTTTTCAAAGTAGCAAAAGCCATGAAATTTGCTTGTTCTGATGTTTCGATTTTACGTTATGTGCCATTGCAGGCAAAGTTGATGAGATAAAAATTATTACTAAACACGTTTATCTTGCAGATGAATTGGGTAATTAATACTGAAAATTACAACGCTCCATGTGATCTAGTTTAGCCGGTAGGATTTTTCAAAGTAGCAAAAGCCATGAAATTTGCTTGTTTTGATGTTTCGATTTTACGTTATGTGCCATTGCAGGCAAAGTTGATGAGATAAAAATTATTACTAAACACGTTTATCTTGCAGATGAATTGGGTAATTAATACTGAAAATTACAACGCTCCATCTGATCTAGTTTAGCCGGTAGGATTTTTCAAAGTAGCAAAATCCATGATATTTGCTTGTTTTGATGTTTCGATTTTACGTTATGTGTCATTACAGGAAAAGTTGATGAGATAAAAATTATTACTAAACACGTTTATCTTGCAGATGAATTGGGTAATTAATACTGAAAATTACAACGCTCCATCTGATCTAGTTTAGTCGGTAGGATTTTTCAAAGTAGCAAAAGCCATGAAATTTGCTTGTTTTGATGTTTCGATTTTACGTTATGTGCCATTGCAGGCAAAGTTGATGAGATAAAAATTATTACTAAACACGTTTATCTTGCAGATGAATTGGGTAATTAATACTGAAAATTACAACGCTCCATCTGATCTAGTTTAGCCGGTAGGATTTTTCAAAGTAGCAAAAGCCATGAAATTTGCTTGTTTTGATGTTTCGATTTTACGTTATGTGCCATTGCAGGCAAAGTTGATGAGATAAAAATTATTACTAAACACGTTTATCTTGCAGATGAATTGGGTAATTAATACTGAAAATTACAACGCTCCATCTGATCTAGTTTAGTCGGTAGGATTTTTCAAAGTAGCAAAAGCCATGAAATTTGCTTGTTTTGATGTTTCGATTTTACGTTATGTGCCATTGCAGGCAAAGTTGATGAGATAAAAATTATTACTAAACACGTTTATCTTTCAGATGAATTGGGTAATTAATACTGAAAATTACAACGCTCCATCTGATCTAGTTTAGTCGGTAGGATTTTTCAAAGTAGCAAAAGCCATGAAATTTGCTTGTTTTGATGTTTCGATTTTACGTTATGTGCCATTGCAGGCAAAGTTGATGAGATAAAAATTATTACTAAACACGTTTATCTTGCAGATGAATTGGGTAATTAATACTGAAAATTACAACGCTCCATCTGATCTAGTTTAGCCGGTAGGATTTTTCAAAGTAGCAAAAGCCATGAAATTTGCTTGTTTTGATGTTTCGATTTTACGTTATGTGCCATTGCAGGCAAAGTTGATGAGATAAAAATTATTACTAAACACGTTTATCTTGCAGATGAATTGGGTAATTAATACTGAAAATTACAACGCTCCATCTGATCTAGTTTAGCCGGTAGGATTTTTCAAAGTAGCAAAAGCCATGAAATTTGCTTGTTTTGATGTTTCGATTTTACGTTATGTGCGATTGCAGGCAAAGTTGATGAGATAAAAATTATTACTAAACACGTTTATCTTGCAGATGAATTGGGTAATTAATACTGAAAATTACAACGCTCCATCTGATCTAGTTTAGCCGGTAGGATTTTTCAAAGTAGCAAAAGCCATGAAATTTGCTTGTTTTGATGTTTCGATTTTACGTTATGTGCCATTGCAGGCAAAGTTGATGAGATAAAAATTATTACTAAACACGTTTATCTTGCAGATGAATTGGGTAATTAATACTGAAAATTACAACGCTCCATCTGATCTAGTTTAGCCGGTGGGATTTTTCAAAGTAGCAAAATCCATGATATTTGCTTGTTTTGATGTTTCGATTTTACGTTATGTGTCATTACAGGAAAAGTTGATGAGATAAAAATTATTACTAAACACGTTTATCTTGCAGATGAATTGGGTAATTAATACTGAAAATTACAACGCTCCATCTGATCTAGTTTAGTCGGTAGGATTTTTCAAAGTAGCAAAAGCCATGAAATTTGCTTGTTTTGATGTTTCGATTTTACGTTATGTGCCATTGCAGGCAAAGTTGATGAGATAAAAATTATTACTAAACACGTTTATCTTTCAGATGAATTGGGTAATTAATACTGAAAATTACAACGCTCCATCTGATCTAGTTTAGTCGGTAGGATTTTTCAAATTAGCAAAAGCCATGAAATTTGCTTGTTTTGATGTTTCGATTTTACGTTATGTGCCATTGCAGGCAAAGTTGATGAGATAAAAATTATTACTAAACACGCTTATCTTGCAGATGAATTGGGTAATTAATACTGAAAATTACAACGCTCCATCTGATCTAGTATAGCCGGTAGGATTTTTCAAAGTAGCAAAAGCCATGAAATTTGCTTGTTTTGATGTTTCGATTTTACGTTATGTGCCATTGCAGGCAAAGTTGATGAGATAAAAATTATTACTAAACACGTTTATCTTGCAGATGAATTGGGTAATTAATACTGAAAATTACAACGCTCCATCTGATCTAGTTTAGCCGGTAGGATTTTTCAAAGTAGCAAAAGCCATGAAAATTGCTTGTTTTGATGTTTCGATTTTACGTTATGTGCCATTGCAGGCAAAGTTGATGAGATAAAAATTATTACTAAACACGTTTATCTTGCAGATGAATTTGGTAATTAATACTGAAAATTACAACGCTCCATCTGATCTAGTTTAGCCGGTAGGATTTTTCAAAGTAGCAAAAGCCATGAAATTTGCTTGTTTTGATGTTTCGATTTTACGTTATGTGCCATTGCAGGCAAAGTTGATGAGATAAAAATTATTACTAAACACGTTTATCTTGCAGATGAATTGGGTAATTAATACTGAAAATTACAACGCTCCATCTGATCTAGTTTAGTCGGTAGGATTTTTCAAAGTAGCAAAAGCCATGAAATTTGCTTGTTTTGATGTTTCGATTTTACGTTATGTGCCATTGCAGGCAAAATTGATGAGATAAAAATTATTACTAAACACGTTTATCTTTCAGATGAATTGGGTAATTAATACTGAAAATTACAACGCTCCATCTGATCTAGTTTAGTCGGTAGGATTTTTCAAAGTAGCAAAAGCCATGAAATTTGCTTGTTTTGATGTTTCGATTTTACGTTATGTGCCATTGCAGGCAAAGTTGATGAGATAAAAATTATTACTAAACACGTTTATCTTGCAGATGAATTGGGTAATTAATACTGAAAATTACAACGCTCCATCTGATCTAGTTTAGCCGGTAGGATTTTTCAAAGTAGCAAAAGCCATGAAATTTGCTTGTTTTGATGTTTCGATTTTACGTTATGTGCCATTGCAGGCAAAGTTGATGAGATAAAAATTATTACTAAACACGTTTATCTTGCAGATGAATTGGGTAATTAATACTGAAAATTACAACGCTCCATCTGATCTAGTTTAGCCGGTAGGATTTTTCAAAGTAGCAAAAGCCATGAAATTTGCTTGTTTTGATGTTTCGATTTTACGTTATGTGCCATTGCAGGCAAAGTTGATGAGATAAAAATTATTACTAAACACGTTTATCTTGCAGATGAATTGGGTAATTAATACTGAAAATTACAACGCTCCATCTGATCTAGTTTAGCCGGTAGGATTTTTCAAAATAGCAAAAGCCATGAAATTTGCTTGTTTTGATGTTTCGATTTTACGTTATGTGCCATTGCAGGCAAAGTTGATGAGATAAAAATTATTACTAAACACGTTTATCTTGCAGATGAATTGGGTAATTAATACTGAAAATTACAACGCTCCATCTGATCTAGTTTAGCCGGTAGGATTTTTCAAAGTAGCAAAATCCATGATATTTGCTTGTTTTGATGTTTCGATTTTACGTTATGTGTCATTACAGGCAAAGTTGATGAGATAAAAATTATTACTAAACACGTTTATCTTGCAGATGAATTGGGTAATTAATACTGAAAATTACAACGCTCCATCTGATCTAGTTTAGTCGGTAGGATTTTTCAAAGTAGCAAAAGCCATGAAATTTGCTTGTTTTGATGTTTCGATTTTACGTTATGTGCCATTGCAGGCAAAGTTGATGAGATAAAAATTATTACTAAACACGTTTATCTTTCAGATGAATTGGGTAATTAATACTGAAAATTACAACGCTCCATCTGATCTAGTTTAGTCGGTAGGATTTTTCAAAGTAGCAAAAGCCATGAAATTTGCTTGTTTTGATGTTTCGATTTTACGTTATGTGCCATTGCAGGCAAAGTTGATGAGATAAAAATTATTACTAAACACGTTTATCTTGCAGATGAATTGGGTAATTAATACTGAAAATTACAACGCTCCATCTGATCTAGTTTAGCCGGTAGGATTTTTCAAAGTAGCAAAAGCCATGAAATTTGCTTGTTTTGATGTTTCGATTTTACGTTATGTGCCATTGCAGGCAAAGTTGATGAGATAAAAATTATTACTAAACACGTTTATCTTGCAGATGAATTGGGTAATTAATACTGAAAATTACACCGCTCCATCTGATCTAGTTTAGCCGGTAGGATTTTTCAAAGTAGCAAAAGCCATGAAATTTGCTTGTTTTGATGTTTCGATTTTACGTTATGTGCCATTGCAGGCAAAGTTGATGAGATAAAAATTATTACTAAACACGTTTATCTTGCAGATGAATTGGGTAATTAATACTGAAAATTACAACGCTCCATCTGATCTAGTTTAGCCGGTAGGATTTTTCAAAGTAGCAAAAGCCATGAAATTTGCTTGTTTTGATGTTTCGATTTTACGTTATGTGCCATTGCAGGCAAAGTTGATGAGATAAAAATTATTACTAAACACGTTTATCTTGCAGATGAATTGGGTAATTAATACTGAAAATTACAACGCTCCATCTGATCTAGTTTAGCCGGTAGGATTTTTCAAAGTAGCAAAATCCATGATATTTGCTTGTTTTGATGTTTCGATTTTACGTTATGTGTCATTACAGGCAAAGTTGATGAGATAAAAATTATTACTAAACACGTTTATCTTGCAGATGAATTGGGTAATTAATACTGAAAATTACAACGCTCCATCTGATCTAGTTTAGCCGGTAGGATTTTTCAAAGTAGCAAAATCCATGATATTTGCTTGTTTTGATGTTTCGATTTTACGTTATGTGTCATTACAGGCAAAGTTGATGAGATAAAAATTATTACTAAACACGTATATCTTTCAGATCAATTGGGTAATTAATACTGAAAATTACAACGCTCCATCTGATCTACTTTAGCCGGTAAAATTTTTCAAAGTAGCAAAAGCTATGATATTTGCTTGTTTTGAGGTTTCGATTTTACGTTATGTGTCATTGCAGGCAAAGTTCACGAGATAAAAATTATTACTAAACACGTTTACCTTGCAGATGAATTGGGTAATTAATACTGAAAATTACAACGCTCCATCTGATCTAGTTTAGTCGGTAGGATTTTTCAAAGTAGCAAAATCCATGATATTTGCTTGTTTTCATGTTTCGATTTTACGTTATGTGTCATTACAGGCAAAGTTGATGAGATAAAAATTATTACTAAACACGTATATCTTTCAGATGAATTGGGTAATTAATACTGAAAATTACAACGCTCCATCTGATCTAGTTTAGTCGGTAGGATTTTTCAAAGTAGCAAAATCCATGATATTTGCTTGTTTTGATGTTTCGATTTTACGTTATGTGTCATTACAGGCAAAGTTGATGAGATAAAAATTATTACTAAACACGTTTATCTTGCAGATGAATTGGGTAATTAATACTGAAAATTACAACGCTCCATCTGATCTAGTTTAGCCGGTAGGATTTTTCAAAGTAGCAAAAGCCATGAAATTTGCTTGTTTTGATGTTTCGATTTTACGTTATGTGTCATTACAGGCAAAGTTGATGAGATAAAAATTATTACTAAACACGTATATCTTTCAGATGAATTGGGTAATTAATACTGAAAATTACAACGCTCCATCTGATCTAGTTTAGTCGGTAGGATTTTTCAAAGTAGCAAAATCCATGATATTTGCTTGTTTTGATGTTTCGATTTTACGTTATGTGTCATTACAGGCAAAGTTGCTGAGATAAAAATTATTACTAAACACGTTTATCTTGCAGATGAATTGGGTAATTAATACTGAAAATTACAACGCTCCATCTGATCTAGTTTAGTCGGTAGGATTTTTCAAAGTAGCAAAAGCCATGAAATTTGCTTGTTTTGATGTTTCGATTTTACGTTATGTGCCATTGCAGGCAAAGTTGATGAGATAAAAATTATTACTAAACACGTTTATCTTTCAGATGAATTGGGTAATTAATACTGAAAATTACAACGCTCCATCTGATCTAGTTTAGTCGGTAGGATTTTTCAAAGTAGCAAAAGCCATGAAATTTGCTTGTTTTGATGTTTCGATTTTACGTTATGTGCCATTGCAGGCAAAGTTGATGAGATAAAAATTATTACTAAACACGTATATCTTGCAGATGAATTGGGTAATTAATACTGAAAATTACAACGCTCCATCTGATCTAGTTTAGCCGGTAGGATTTTTCAAAGTAGCAAAAGCCATGAAATTTGCTTGTTTTGATGTTTCGATTTTACGTTATGTGCCATTGCAGGCAAAGTTGATGAGATAAAAATTATTACTAAACACGTTTATCTTGCAGATGAATTGGGTAATTAATACTGAAAATTACAACGCTCCATCTGATCTAGTTTAGTCGGTAGGATTTTTCAAAGTAGCAAAAGCCATGAAATTTGCTTGTTTTGATGTTTCGATTTTACGTTATGTGCCATTGCAGGCAAAGTTGATGAGATAAAAATTATTACTAAACACGTTTATCTTGCAGATGAATTGGGTAATTAATACTGAAAATTACAACGCTCCATCTGATCTAGTTTAGCCGGTAGGATTTTTCAAAGTAGCAAAAGCCATGAAATTTGCTTGTTTTGATGTTTCGATTTTACGTTATGTGCCATTGCAGGCAAAGTTGATGAGATAAAAATTATTACTAAACACGTTTATCTTGCAGATGAATTGGGTAATTAATACTGAAAATTACAACGCTCCATCTGATCTAGTTTAGCCGGTAGGATTTTTCAAAGTAGCAAAATCCATGATATTTGCTTGTTTTGATGTTTCGATTTTACGTTATGTGTCATTACAGGAAAAGTTGATGAGATAAAAATTATTACTAAACACGTTTATCTTGCAGATGAATTGGGTAATTAATACTGAAAATTACAACGCTCCATCTGATCTAGTTTAGTCGGTAGGATTTTTCAAAGTAGCAAAAGCCATGAAATTTGCTTGTTTTGATGTTTCGATTTTACGTTATGTGCCATTGCAGGCAAAGTTGATGAGATAAAAATTATTACTAAACACGTTTATCTTGCAGATGAATTGGGTAATTAATATTGGGTAATTAATACTGAAAATTACAACGCTCCATCTGATCTAGTTTAGCCGGTAGGATTTTTCAAAGTAGCAAAAGCCATGAAATTTGCTTGTTTTGATGTTTCGATTTTACGTTATGTGTCATTACAGGCAAAGTTGATGAGATAAAAATTATTACTAAACACGTATATCTTTCAGATGAATTGGGTAATTAATACTGAAAATTACAACGCTCCATCTGATCTAGTTTAGTCGGTAGGATTTTTCAAAGTAGCAAAATCCATGATATTTGCTTGTTTTGATGTTTCGATTTTACGTTATGTGTCATTACAGGCAAAGTTGCTGAGATAAAAATTATTACTAAACACGTTTATCTTGCAGATGAATTGGGTAATTAATACTGAAAATTACAACGCTCCATCTGATCTAGTTTAGTCGGTAGGATTTTTCAAAGTAGCAAAAGCCATGAAATTTGCTTGTTTTGATGTTTCGATTTTACGTTATGTGCCATTGCAGGCAAAGTTGATGAGATAAAAATTATTACTAAACACGTTTATCTTTCAGATGAATTGGGTAATTAATACTGAAAATTACAACGCTCCATCTGATCTAGTTTAGCCGGTAGGATTTTTCAAAGTAGCAAAAGCCATGAAAATTGCTTGTTTTGATGTTTCGATTTTACGTTATGTGCCATTGCAGGCAAAGTTGATGAGATAAAAATTATTACTAAACACGTTTATCTTGCAGATGAATTTGGTAATTAATACTGAAAATTACAACGCTCCATCTGATCTAGTTTAGCCGGTAGGATTTTTCAAAGTAGCAAAAGCCATGAAATTTGCTTGTTTTGATGTTTCGATTTTACGTTATGTGCCATTGCAGGCAAAGTTGATGAGATAAAAATTATTACTAAACACGTTTATCTTGCAGATGAATTGGGTAATTAATACTGAAAATTACAACGCTCCATCTGATCTAGTTTAGTCGGTAGGATTTTTCAAAGTAGCAAAAGCCATGAAATTTGCTTGTTTTGATGTTTCGATTTTACGTTATGTGCCATTGCAGGCAAAGTTGATGAGATAAAAATTATTACTAAACACGTTTATCTTTCAGATGAATTGGGTAATTAATACTGAAAATTACAACGCTCCATCTGATCTAGTTTAGTCGGTAGGATTTTTCAAAGTAGCAAAATCCATGATATTTGCTTGTTTTGATGTTTCGATTTTACGTTATGTGTCATTACAGGCAAAGTTGATGAGATAAAAATTATTACTAAACACGTTTATCTTGCAGATGAATTGGGTAATTAATACTGAAAATTACAACGCTCCATCTGATCTAGTTTAGCCGGTAGGATTTTTCAAAGTAGCAAAAGCCATGAAATTTGCTTGTTTTGATGTTTCGATTTTACGTTATGTGTCATTACAGGCAAAGTTGATGAGATAAAAATTATTACTAAACACGTATATCTTTCAGATGAATTGGGTAATTAATACTGAAAATTACAACGCTCCATCTGATCTAGTTTAGTCGGTAGGATTTTTCAAAGTAGCAAAATCCATGATATTTGCTTGTTTTGATGTTTCGATTTTACGTTATGTGTCATTACAGGCAAAGTTGCTGAGATAAAAATTATTACTAAACACGTTTATCTTGCAGATGAATTGGGTAATTAATACTGAAAATTACAACGCTCCATCTGATCTAGTTTAGTCGGTAGGATTTTTCAAAGTAGCAAAAGCCATGAAATTTGCTTGTTTTGATGTTTCGATTTTACGTTATGTGCCATTGCAGGCAAAGTTGATGAGATAAAAATTATTACTAAACACGTTTATCTTTCAGATGAATTGGGTAATTAATACTGAAAATTACAACGCTCCATCTGATCTAGTTTAGTCGGTAGGATTTTTCAAAGTAGCAAAAGCCATGAAATTTGCTTGTTTTGATGTTTCGATTTTACGTTATGTGCCATTGCAGGCAAAGTTGATGAGATAAAAATTATTACTAAACACGTTTATCTTGTAGATGAATTGGGTAATTAATACTGAAAATTACAACGCTCCATCTGATCTAGTTTAGCCGGTAGGATTTTTCAAATTAGCAAAAGCCATGAAATTTGCTTGTTTTGATGTTTCGATTTTACGTTATGTGCCATTGCAGGCAAAGTTGATGAGATAAAAATTATTACTAAACACGTTTATCTTTCAGATGAATTGGGTAATTAATACTGAAAATTACAACGCTCCATCTGATCTAGTTTAGTCGGTAGGATTTTTCAAAGTAGCAAAAGCCATGAAATTTGCTTGTTTTGATGTTTCGATTTTACGTTATGTGCCATTGCAGGCAAAGTTGATGAGATAAAAATTATTACTAAACACGTTTATCTTGCAGATGAATTGGGTAATTAATACTGAAAATTACAACGCTCCATCTGATCTAGTTTAGCCGGTAGGATTTTTCAAAGTAGCAAAAGCCATGAAATTTGCTTGTTTTGATGTTTCGATTTTACGTTATGTGCCATTGCAGGCAAAGTTGATGAGATAAAAATTATTACTAAACACGTTTATCTTGCAGATGAATTGGGTAATTAATACTGAAAATTACAACGCTCCATCTGATCTAGTTTAGTCGGTAGGATTTTTCAAAGTAGCAAAAGCCATGAAATTTGCTTGTTTTGATGTTTCGATTTTACGTTATGTGCCATTGCAGGCAAAGTTGATGAGATAAAAATTATTACTAAACACGTTTATCTTTCAGATGAATTGGGTAATTAATACTGAAAATTACAACGCTCCATCTGATCTAGTTTAGTCGGTAGGATTTTTCAAAGTAGCAAAAGCCATGAAATTTGCTTGTTTTGATGTTTCGATTTTACGTTATGTGCCATTGCAGGCAAAGTTGATGAGATAAAAATTATTACTAAACACGTTTATCTTTCAGATGAATTGGGTAATTAATACTGAAAATTACAACGCTCCATCTGATCTAGTTTAGTCGGTAGGATTTTTCAAAGTAGCAAAATCCATGATATTTGCTTGTTTTGATGTTTCGATTTTACGTTATGTGTCATTACAGGCAAAGTTGATGAGATAAAAATTATTACTAAACACGTTTATCTTGCAGATGAATTGGGTAATTAATACTGAAAATTACAACGCTCCATCTGATCTAGTTTAGCCGGTAGGATTTTTCAAAGTAGCAAAAGCCATGAAATTTGCTTGTTTTGATGTTTCGATTTTACGTTATGTGTCATTACAGGCAAAGTTGATGAGATAAAAATTATTACTAAACACGTATATCTTTCAGATGAATTGGGTAATTAATACTGAAAATTACAACGCTCCATCTGATCTAGTTTAGTCGGTAGGATTTTTCAAAGTAGCAAAATCCATGATATTTGCTTGTTTTGATGTTTCGATTTTACGTTATGTGTCATTACAGGCAAAGTTGCTGAGATAAAAATTATTACTAAACACGTTTATCTTGCAGATGAATTGGGTAATTAATACTGAAAATTACAACGCTCCATCTGATCTAGTTTAGTCGGTAGGATTTTTCAAAGTAGCAAAAGCCATGAAATTTGCTTGTTTTGATGTTTCGATTTTACGTTATGTGCCATTGCAGGCAAAGTTGATGAGATAAAAATTATTACTAAACACGTTTATCTTTCAGATGAATTGGGTAATTAATACTGAAAATTACAACGCTCCATCTGATCTAGTTTAGTCGGTAGGATTTTTCAAAGTAGCAAAAGCCATGAAATTTGCTTGTTTTGATGTTTCGATTTTACGTTATGTGCCATTGCAGGCAAAGTTGATGAGATAAAAATTATTACTAAACACGTATATCTTGCAGATGAATTGGGTAATTAATACTGAAAATTACAACGCTCCATCTGATCTAGTTTAGCCGGTAGGATTTTTCAAAGTAGCAAAAGCCATGAAATTTGCTTGTTTTGATGTTTCGATTTTACGTTATGTGCCATTGCAGGCAAAGTTGATGAGATAAAAATTATTACTAAACACGTTTATCTTGCAGATGAATTGGGTAATTAATACTGAAAATTACAACGCTCCATCTGATCTAGTTTAGTCGGTAGGATTTTTCAAAGTAGCAAAAGCCATGAAATTTGCTTGTTTTGATGTTTCGATTTTACGTTATGTGCCATTGCAGGCAAAGTTGATGAGATAAAAATTATTACTAAACACGTTTATCTTGCAGATGAATTGGGTAATTAATACTGAAAATTACAACGCTCCATCTGATCTAGTTTAGCCGGTAGGATTTTTCAAAGTAGCAAAAGCCATGAAATTTGCTTGTTTTGATGTTTCGATTTTACGTTATGTGCCATTGCAGGCAAAGTTGATGAGATAAAAATTATTACTAAACACGTTTATCTTGCAGATGAATTGGGTAATTAATACTGAAAATTACAACGCTCCATCTGATCTAGTTTAGCCGGTAGGATTTTTCAAAGTAGCAAAATCCATGATATTTGCTTGTTTTGATGTTTCGATTTTACGTTATGTGTCATTACAGGAAAAGTTGATGAGATAAAAATTATTACTAAACACGTTTATCTTGCAGATGAATTGGGTAATTAATACTGAAAATTACAACGCTCCATCTGATCTAGTTTAGTCGGTAGGATTTTTCAAAGTAGCAAAAGCCATGAAATTTGCTTGTTTTGATGTTTCGATTTTACGTTATGTGCCATTGCAGGCAAAGTTGATGAGATAAAAATTATTACTAAACACGTTTATCTTGCAGATGAATTGGGTAATTAATATTGGGTAATTAATACTGAAAATTACAACGCTCCATCTGATCTAGTTTAGCCGGTAGGATTTTTCAAAGTAGCAAAAGCCATGAAATTTGCTTGTTTTGATGTTTCGATTTTACGTTATGTGTCATTACAGGCAAAGTTGATGAGATAAAAATTATTACTAAACACGTATATCTTTCAGATGAATTGGGTAATTAATACTGAAAATTACAACGCTCCATCTGATCTAGTTTAGTCGGTAGGATTTTTCAAAGTAGCAAAATCCATGATATTTGCTTGTTTTGATGTTTCGATTTTACGTTATGTGTCATTACAGGCAAAGTTGCTGAGATAAAAATTATTACTAAACACGTTTATCTTGCAGATGAATTGGGTAATTAATACTGAAAATTACAACGCTCCATCTGATCTAGTTTAGTCGGTAGGATTTTTCAAAGTAGCAAAAGCCATGAAATTTGCTTGTTTTGATGTTTCGATTTTACGTTATGTGCCATTGCAGGCAAAGTTGATGAGATAAAAATTATTACTAAACACGTTTATCTTTCAGATGAATTGGGTAATTAATACTGAAAATTACAACGCTCCATCTGATCTAGTTTAGCCGGTAGGATTTTTCAAAGTAGCAAAAGCCATGAAAATTGCTTGTTTTGATGTTTCGATTTTACGTTATGTGCCATTGCAGGCAAAGTTGATGAGATAAAAATTATTACTAAACACGTTTATCTTGCAGATGAATTTGGTAATTAATACTGAAAATTACAACGCTCCATCTGATCTAGTTTAGCCGGTAGGATTTTTCAAAGTAGCAAAAGCCATGAAATTTGCTTGTTTTGATGTTTCGATTTTACGTTATGTGCCATTGCAGGCAAAGTTGATGAGATAAAAATTATTACTAAACACGTTTATCTTGCAGATGAATTGGGTAATTAATACTGAAAATTACAACGCTCCATCTGATCTAGTTTAGTCGGTAGGATTTTTCAAAGTAGCAAAAGCCATGAAATTTGCTTGTTTTGATGTTTCGATTTTACGTTATGTGCCATTGCAGGCAAAGTTGATGAGATAAAAATTATTACTAAACACGTTTATCTTTCAGATGAATTGGGTAATTAATACTGAAAATTACAACGCTCCATCTGATCTAGTTTAGTCGGTAGGATTTTTCAAAGTAGCAAAATCCATGATATTTGCTTGTTTTGATGTTTCGATTTTACGTTATGTGTCATTACAGGCAAAGTTGATGAGATAAAAATTATTACTAAACACGTTTATCTTGCAGATGAATTGGGTAATTAATACTGAAAATTACAACGCTCCATCTGATCTAGTTTAGCCGGTAGGATTTTTCAAAGTAGCAAAAGCCATGAAATTTGCTTGTTTTGATGTTTCGATTTTACGTTATGTGTCATTACAGGCAAAGTTGATGAGATAAAAATTATTACTAAACACGTATATCTTTCAGATGAATTGGGTAATTAATACTGAAAATTACAACGCTCCATCTGATCTAGTTTAGTCGGTAGGATTTTTCAAAGTAGCAAAATCCATGATATTTGCTTGTTTTGATGTTTCGATTTTACGTTATGTGTCATTACAGGCAAAGTTGCTGAGATAAAAATTATTACTAAACACGTTTATCTTGCAGATGAATTGGGTAATTAATACTGAAAATTACAACGCTCCATCTGATCTAGTTTAGTCGGTAGGATTTTTCAAAGTAGCAAAAGCCATGAAATTTGCTTGTTTTGATGTTTCGATTTTACGTTATGTGCCATTGCAGGCAAAGTTGATGAGATAAAAATTATTACTAAACACGTTTATCTTTCAGATGAATTGGGTAATTAATACTGAAAATTACAACGCTCCATCTGATCTAGTTTAGTCGGTAGGATTTTTCAAAGTAGCAAAAGCCATGAAATTTGCTTGTTTTGATGTTTCGATTTTACGTTATGTGCCATTGCAGGCAAAGTTGATGAGATAAAAATTATTACTAAACACGTTTATCTTGTAGATGAATTGGGTAATTAATACTGAAAATTACAACGCTCCATCTGATCTAGTTTAGCCGGTAGGATTTTTCAAATTAGCAAAAGCCATGAAATTTGCTTGTTTTGATGTTTCGATTTTACGTTATGTGCCATTGCAGGCAAAGTTGATGAGATAAAAATTATTACTAAACACGTTTATCTTTCAGATGAATTGGGTAATTAATACTGAAAATTACAACGCTCCATCTGATCTAGTTTAGTCGGTAGGATTTTTCAAAGTAGCAAAAGCCATGAAATTTGCTTGTTTTGATGTTTCGATTTTACGTTATGTGCCATTGCAGGCAAAGTTGATGAGATAAAAATTATTACTAAACACGTTTATCTTGCAGATGAATTGGGTAATTAATACTGAAAATTACAACGCTCCATCTGATCTAGTTTAGCCGGTAGGATTTTTCAAAGTAGCAAAAGCCATGAAATTTGCTTGTTTTGATGTTTCGATTTTACGTTATGTGCCATTGCAGGCAAAGTTGATGAGATAAAAATTATTACTAAACACGTTTATCTTGCAGATGAATTGGGTAATTAATACTGAAAATTACAACGCTCCATCTGATCTAGTTTAGTCGGTAGGATTTTTCAAAGTAGCAAAAGCCATGAAATTTGCTTGTTTTGATGTTTCGATTTTACGTTATGTGCCATTGCAGGCAAAGTTGATGAGATAAAAATTATTACTAAACACGTTTATCTTTCAGATGAATTGGGTAATTAATACTGAAAATTACAACGCTCCATCTGATCTAGTTTAGTCGGTAGGATTTTTCAAAGTAGCAAAAGCCATGAAATTTGCTTGTTTTGATGTTTCGATTTTACGTTATGTGCCATTGCAGGCAAAGTTGATGAGATAAAAATTATTACTAAACACGTTTATCTTTCAGATGAATTGGGTAATTAATACTGAAAATTACAACGCTCCATCTGATCTAGTTTAGTCGGTAGGATTTTTCAAAGTAGCAAAATCCATGATATTTGCTTGTTTTGATGTTTCGATTTTACGTTATGTGTCATTACAGGCAAAGTTGATGAGATAAAAATTATTACTAAACACGTTTATCTTGCAGATGAATTGGGTAATTAATACTGAAAATTACAACGCTCCATCTGATCTAGTTTAGCCGGTAGGATTTTTCAAAGTAGCAAAAGCCATGAAATTTGCTTGTTTTGATGTTTCGATTTTACGTTATGTGTCATTACAGGCAAAGTTGATGAGATAAAAATTATTACTAAACACGTATATCTTTCAGATGAATTGGGTAATTAATACTGAAAATTACAACGCTCCATCTGATCTAGTTTAGTCGGTAGGATTTTTCAAAGTAGCAAAATCCATGATATTTGCTTGTTTTGATGTTTCGATTTTACGTTATGTGTCATTACAGGCAAAGTTGCTGAGATAAAAATTATTACTAAACACGTTTATCTTGCAGATGAATTGGGTAATTAATACTGAAAATTACAACGCTCCATCTGATCTAGTTTAGTCGGTAGGATTTTTCAAAGTAGCAAAAGCCATGAAATTTGCTTGTTTTGATGTTTCGATTTTACGTTATGTGCCATTGCAGGCAAAGTTGATGAGATAAAAATTATTACTAAACACGTTTATCTTTCAGATGAATTGGGTAATTAATACTGAAAATTACAACGCTCCATCTGATCTAGTTTAGTCGGTAGGATTTTTCAAAGTAGCAAAAGCCATGAAATTTGCTTGTTTTGATGTTTCGATTTTACGTTATGTGCCATTGCAGGCAAAGTTGATGAGATAAAAATTATTACTAAACACGTTTATCTTGCAGATGAATTGGGTAATTAATACTGAAAATTACAACGCTCCATCTGATCTAGTTTAGCCGGTAGGATTTTTCAAAGTAGCAAAAGCCATGAAATTTGCTTGTTTTGATGTTTCGATTTTACGTTATGTGCCATTGCAGGCAAAGTTGATGAGATAAAAATTATTACTAAACACGTTTATCTTGTAGATGAATTGGGTAATTAATACTGAAAATTACAACGCTCCATCTGATCTAGTTTAGCCGGTAGGATTTTTCAAAGTAGCAAAAGCCATGAAATTAGCTTGCTTTGATGTTTCGATTTTACGTTATGTGCCATTGCAGGCAAAGTTGATGAGATAAAAATTATTACTAAACACGTTTATCTTTCAGATGAATTGGGTAATTAATACTGAAAATTACAACGCTCCATCTGATCTAGTTTAGTCGGTAGGATTTTTCAAAGTAGCAAAAGCCATGAAATTTGCTTGTTTTGATGTTTCGATTTTACGTTATGTGCCATTGCAGGCAAAGTTGATGAGATAAAAATTATTACTAAACACGTTTATCTTGCAGATGAATTGGGTAATTAATACTGAAAATTACAACGCTCCATCTGATCTAGTTTAGCCGGTAGGATTTTTCAAAGTAGCAAAAGCCATGAAATTTGCTTGTTTTGATGTTTCGATTTTACGTTATGTGCCATTGCAGGCAAAGTTGATGAGATAAAAATTATTACTAAACACGTTTATCTTGCAGATGAATTGGGTAATTAATACTGAAAATTACAACGCTCCATCTGATCTAGTTTAGTCGGTAGGATTTTTCAAAGTAGCAAAAGCCATGAAATTTGCTTGTTTTGATGTTTCGATTTTACGTTATGTGCCATTGCAGGCAAAGTTGATGAGATAAAAATTATTACTAAACACGTTTATCTTTCAGATGAATTGGGTAATTAATACTGAAAATTACAACGCTCCATCTGATCTAGTTTAGTCGGTAGGATTTTTCAAAGTAGCAAAAGCCATGAAATTTGCTTGTTTTGATGTTTCGATTTTACGTTATGTGCCATTGCAGGCAAAGTTGATGAGATAAAAATTATTACTAAACACGTTTATCTTTCAGATGAATTGGGTAATTAATACTGAAAATTACAACGCTCCATCTGATCTAGTTTAGTCGGTAGGATTTTTCAAAGTAGCAAAATCCATGATATTTGCTTGTTTTGATGTTTCGATTTTACGTTATGTGTCATTACAGGCAAAGTTGATGAGATAAAAATTATTACTAAACACGTTTATCTTGCAGATGAATTGGGTAATTAATACTGAAAATTACAACGCTCCATCTGATCTAGTTTAGCCGGTAGGATTTTTCAAAGTAGCAAAAGCCATGAAATTTGCTTGTTTTGATGTTTCGATTTTACGTTATGTGTCATTACAGGCAAAGTTGATGAGTTAAAAATTATTACTAAACACGTATATCTTTCAGATGAATTGGGTAATTAATACTGAAAATTACAACGCTCCATCTGATCTAGTTTAGTCGGTAGGATTTTTCAAAGTAGCAAAATCCATGATATTTGCTTGTTTTGATGTTTCGATTTTACGTTATGTGTCATTACAGGCAAAGTTGCTGAGATAAAAATTATTACTAAACACGTTTATCTTGCAGATGAATTGGGTAATTAATACTGAAAATTACAACGCTCCATCTGATCTAGTTTAGTCGGTAGGATTTTTCAAAGTAGCAAAAGCCATGAAATTTGCTTGTTTTGATGTTTCGATTTTACGTTATGTGCCATTGCAGGCAAAGTTGATGAGATAAAAATTATTACTAAACACGTTTATCTTTCAGATGAATTGGGTAATTAATACTGAAAATTACAACGCTCCATCTGATCTAGTTTAGTCGGTAGGATTTTTCAAAGTAGCAAAAGCCATGAAATTTGCTTGTTTTGATGTTTCGATTTTACGTTATGTGCCATTGCAGGCAAAGTTGATGAGATAAAAATTATTACTAAACACGTTTATCTTGCAGATGAATTGGGTAATTAATACTGAAAATTACAACGCTCCATCTGATCTAGTTTAGCCGGTAGGATTTTTCAAAGTAGCAAAAGCCATGAAATTTGCTTGTTTTGATGTTTCGATTTTACGTTATGTGCCATTGCAGGCAAAGTTGATGAGATAAAAATTATTACTAAACACGTTTATCTTGCAGATGAATTGGGTAATTAATACTGAAAATTACAACGCTCCATCTGATCTAGTTTAGCCGGTAGGATTTTTCAAAGTAGCAAAATCCATGATATTTGCTTGTTTTGATGTTTCGATTTTACGTTATGTGTCATTACAGGCAAAGTTGATGAGATAAAAATTATTACTAAACACGTTTATCTTGCAGATGAATTGGGTAATTAATACTGAAAATTACAACGCTCCATCTGATCTAGTTTAGCCGGTAGGATTTTTCAAAGTAGCAAAATCCATGATATTTGCTTGTTTTGATGTTTCGATTTTACGTTATGTGTCATTACAGGCAAAGTTGATGAGATAAAAATTATTACTAAACACGTATATCTTTCAGATCAATTGGGTAATTAATACTGAAAATTACAACGCTCCATCTGATCTACTTTAGCCGGTAAAATTTTTCAAAGTAGCAAAAGCTATGATATTTGCTTGTTTTGAGGTTTCGATTTTACGTTATGTGTCATTGCAGGCAAAGTTCACGAGATAAAAATTATTACTAAACACGTTTACCTTGCAGATGAATTGGGTAATTAATACTGAAAATTACAACGCTCCATCTGATCTAGTTTAGTCGGTAGGATTTTTCAAAGTAGCAAAATCCATGATATTTGCTTGTTTTCATGTTTCGATTTTACGTTATGTGTCATTACAGGCAAAGTTGATGAGATAAAAATTATTACTAAACACGTATATCTTTCAGATGAATTGGGTAATTAATACTGAAAATTACAACGCTCCATCTGATCTAGTTTAGTCGGTAGGATTTTTCAAAGTAGCAAAATCCATGATATTTGCTTGTTTTGATGTTTCGATTTTACGTTATGTGTCATTACAGGCAAAGTTGATGAGATAAAAATTATTACTAAACACGTTTATCTTGCAGATGAATTGGGTAATTAATACTGAAAATTACAACGCTCCATCTGATCTAGTTTAGCCGGTAGGATTTTTCAAAGTAGCAAAAGCCATGAAATTTGCTTGTTTTGATGTTTCGATTTTACGTTATGTGTCATTACAGGCAAAGTTGATGAGATAAAAATTATTACTAAACACGTATATCTTTCAGATGAATTGGGTAATTAATACTGAAAATTACAACGCTCCATCTGATCTAGTTTAGTCGGTAGGATTTTTCAAAGTAGCAAAATCCATGATATTTGCTTGTTTTGATGTTTCGATTTTACGTTATGTGTCATTACAGGCAAAGTTGCTGAGATAAAAATTATTACTAAACACGTTTATCTTGCAGATGAATTGGGTAATTAATACTGAAAATTACAACGCTCCATCTGATCTAGTTTAGTCGGTAGGATTTTTCAAAGTAGCAAAAGCCATGAAATTTGCTTGTTTTGATGTTTCGATTTTACGTTATGTGCCATTGCAGGCAAAGTTGATGAGATAAAAATTATTACTAAACACGTTTATCTTTCAGATGAATTGGGTAATTAATACTGAAAATTAGAACGCTCCATCTGATCTAGTTTAGTCGGTAGGATTTTTCAAAGTAGCAAAAGCCATGAAATTTGCTTGTTTTGATGTTTCGATTTTACGTTATGTGCCATTGCAGGCAAAGTTGATGAGATAAAAATTATTACTAAACACGTTTATCTTGCAGATGAATTGGGTAATTAATACTGAAAATTACAACGCTCCATCTGATCTAGTTTAGCCGGTAGGATTTTTCAAAGTAGCAAAAGCCATGAAATTTGCTTGTTTTGATGTTTCGATTTTACGTTATGTGCCATTGCAGGCAAAGTTGATGAGATAAAAATTATTACTAAACACGTTTATCTTGCAGATGAATTGGGTAATTAATACTGAAAATTACAACGCTCCATCTGATCTAGTTTAGTCGGTAGGATTTTTCAAAGTAGCAAAAGCCATGAAATTTGCTTGTTATGATGTTTCGATTTTACGTTATGTGCCATTGCAGGCAAAGTTGATGAGATAAAAATTATTACTAAACACGTTTATCTTTCAGATGAATTGGGTAATTAATACTGAAAATTACAACGCTCCATCTGATCTAGTTTAGTCGGTAGGATTTTTCAAAGTAGCAAAAGCCATGAAATTTGCTTGTTTTGATGTTTCGATTTTACGTTATGTGCCATTGCAGGCAAAGTTGATGAGATAAAAATTATTACTAAACACGTATATCTTTCAGATGAATTGGGTAATTAATACTGAAAATTACAACGCTCCATCTGATCTAGTTTAGCCGGTAGGATTTTTCAAAGTAGCAAAAGCCATGAAATTTGCTTGTTTTGATGTTTCGATTTTACGTTATGTGTCATTACAGGCAAAGTTGATGAGATAAAAATTATTACTAAACACGTATATCTTTCAGATGAATTGGGTAATTAATACTGAAAATTACAACGCTCCATCTGATCTAGTTTAGTCGGTAGGATTTTTCAAAGTAGCAAAATCCATGATATTTGCTTGTTTTGATGTTTCGATTTTACGTTATGTGTCATTACAGGCAAAGTTGCTGAGATAAAAATTATTACTAAACACGTTTATCTTGCAGATGAATTGGGTAATTAATACTGAAAATTACAACGCTCCATCTGATCTAGTTTAGTCGGTAGGATTTTTCAAAGTAGCAAAAGCCATGAAATTTGCTTGTTTTGATGTTTCGATTTTACGTTATGTGCCATTGCAGGCAAAGTTGATGAGATAAAAATTATTACTAAACACGTTTATCTTTCAGATGAATTGGGTAATTAATACTGAAAATTACAACGCTCCATCTGATCTAGTTTAGTCGGTAGGATTTTTCAAAGTAGCAAAAGCCATGAAATTTGCTTGTTTTGATGTTTCGATTTTACGTTATGTGCCATTGCAGGCAAAGTTGATGAGATAAAAATTATTACTAAACACGTTTATCTTGCAGATGAATTGGGTAATTAATACTGAAAATTACAACGCTCCATCTGATCTAGTTTAGTCGGTAGGATTTTTCAAAGTAGCAAAAGCCATGAAATTTGCTTGTTTTGATGTTTCGATTTTACGTTATGTGCCATTGCAGGCAAAGTTGATGAGATAAAAATTATTACTAAACACGTATATCTTTCAGATGAATTGGGTAATTAATACTGAAAATTACAACGCTCCATCTGATCTAGTTTAGCCGGTAGGATTTTTCAAAGTAGCAAAAGCCATGAAATTTGCTTGTTTTGATGTTTCGATTTTACGTTATGTGTCATTACAGGCAAAGTTGATGAGATAAAAATTATTACTAAACACGTATATCTTTCAGATGAATTGGGTAATTAATACTGAAAATTACAACGCTCCATCTGATCTAGTTTAGTCGGTAGGATTTTTCAAAGTAGCAAAATCCATGATATTTGCTTGTTTTGATGTTTCGATTTTACGTTATGTGTCATTACAGGCAAAGTTGCTGAGATAAAAATTATTACTAAACACGTTTATCTTGCAGATGAATTGGGTAATTAATACTGAAAATTACAACGCTCCATCTGATCTAGTTTAGTCGGTAGGATTTTTCAAAGTAGCAAAAGCCATGAAATTTGCTTGTTTTGATGTTTCGATTTTACGTTATGTGCCATTGCAGGCAAAGTTGATGAGATAAAAATTATTACTAAACACGTTTATCTTTCAGATGAATTGGGTAATTAATACTGAAAATTACAACGCTCCATCTGATCTAGTTTAGTCGGTAGGATTTTTCAAAGTAGCAAAAGCCATGAAATTTGCTTGTTTTGATGTTTCGATTTTACGTTATGTGCCATTGCAGGCAAAGTTGATGAGATAAAAATTATTACTAAACACGTTTATCTTGCAGATGAATTGGGTAATTAATACTGAAAATTACAACGCTCCATCTGATCTAGTTTAGCCGGTAGGATTTTTCAAAGTAGCAAAAGCCATGAAATTTGCTTGTTTTGATGTTTCGATTTTACGTTATGTGCCATTGCAGGCAAAGTTGATGAGATAAAAATTATTACTAAACACGTTTATCTTGCAGATGAATTGGGTAATTAATACTGAAAATTACAACGCTCCATCTGATCTAGTTTAGTCGGTAGGATTTTTCAAAGTAGCAAAAGCCATGAAATTTGCTTGTTTTGATGTTTCGATTTTACGTTATGTGCCATTGCAGGCAAAGTTGATGAGATAAAAATTATTACTAAACACGTTTATCTTTCAGATGAATTGGGTAATTAATACTGAAAATTACAACGCTCCATCTGATCTAGTTTAGTCGGTAGGATTTTTCAAAGTAGCAAAAGCCATGAAATTTGCTTGTTTTGATGTTTCGATTTTACGTTATGTGCCATTGCAGGCAAAGTTGATGAGATAGAAATTATTACTAAACACGTTTATCTTGCAGATGAATTGGGTAATTAATACTGAAAATTACAACGCTCCATCTGATCTGGTTTAGCCGGTAGGATTTTTCAAAGTAGCAAAAGCCATGAAATTTGCTTGTTTTGATGTTTCGATTTTACGTTATGTGCCATTGCAGGCAAAGTTGATGAGATAAAAATTATTACTAAACACGTTTATCTTGCAGATGAATTGGGTAATTAATACTGAAAATTACAACGCTCCATCTGATCTAGTTTAGCCGGTAGGATTTTTCAAAGTAGCAAAAGCCATGAAATTTGCTTGTTTTGATGTTTCGATTTTACGTTATGTGCCATTGCAGGCAAAGTTGATGAGATAAAAATTATTACTAAACACGTTTATCTTGCAGATGAATTGGGTAATTAATACTGAAAATTACAACGCTCCATCTGATCTAGTTTAGCCGGTAGGATTTTTCAAAGTAGCAAAAGCCATGAAATTTGCTTGTTTTGATGTTTCGATTTTACGTTATGTGCCATTGCAGGCAAAGTTGATGAGATAAAAATTATTACTAAACACGTTTATCTTGCAGATGAATTGGGTAATTAATACTGAAAATTACAACGCTCCATCTGATCTAGTTTAGCCGGTAGGATTTTTCAAAGTAGCAAAATCCATGATATTTGCTTGTTTTGATGTTTCGATTTTACGTTATGTGTCATTGCAGGAAAAGTTGATGAGATAAAAATTATTACTAAACACGTTTATCTTGCAGATGAATTGGGTAATTAATACTGAAAATTACAACGCTCCATCTGATCTAGTTTAGTCGGTAGGATTTTTCAAAGTAGCAAAAGCCATGAAATTTGCTTGTTTTGATGTTTCGATTTTACGTTATGTGCCATTGCAGGCAAAGTTGATGAGATAAAAATTATTACTAAACACGTTTATCTTTCAGATGAATTGGGTAATTAATACTGAAAATTACAACGCTCCATCTGATCTAGTTTAGTCGGTAGGATTTTTCAAAGTAGCAAAAGCCATGAAATTTGCTTGTTTTGATGTTTCGATTTTACGTTATGTGCCATTGCAGGCAAAGTTGATGAGATAAAAATTATTACTAAACACGTTTATCTTGCAGATGAATTGGGTAATTAATACTGAAAATTACAACGCTCCATCTGATCTAGTTTAGCCGGTAGGATTTTTCAAAGTAGCAAAAGCCATGAAATTTGCTTGTTTTGATGTTTCGATTTTACGTTATGTGCCATTGCAGGCAAAGTTGATGAGATAAAAATTATTACTAAACACGTTTATCTTGCAGATGAATTGGGTAATTAATACTGAAAATTACAACGCTCCATCTGATCTAGTTTAGCCGGTAGGATTTTTCAAAGTAGCAAAAGCCATGAAAATTGCTTGTTTTGATGTTTCGATTTTACGTTATGTGCCATTGCAGGCAAAGTTGATGAGATAAAAATTATTACTAAACACGTTTATCTTGCAGATGAATTTGGTAATTAATACTGAAAATTACAACGCTCCATCTGATCTAGTTTAGCCGGTAGGATTTTTCAAAGTAGCAAAAGCCATGAAATTTGCTTGTTTTGATGTTTCGATTTTACGTTATGTGCCATTGCAGGCAAAGTTGATGAGATAAAAATTATTACTAAACACGTTTATCTAGCAGATGAATTGGGTAATTAATACTGAAAATTACAACGCTCCATCTGATCTAGTTTAGCCGGTAGGATTTTTCAAAGTAGCAAAAGCCATGAAATTTGCTTGTTTTGATGTTTCGATTTTACGTTATGTGCCATTGCAGGCAAAGTTGATGAGATAAAAATTATTACTAAACACGTTTATCTTGCAGATGAATTGGGTAATTAATACTGAAAATTACAACGCTCCATCTGATCTAGTTTAGCCGGTAGGATTTTTCAAAGTAGCAAAAGCCATGAAATTTGCTTGTTTTGATGTTTCGATTTTACGTTATGTGCCATTGCAGGCAAAGTTGATGAGATAAAAATTATTACTAAACACGTTTATCTTGCAGATGAATTGGGTAATTAATACTGAAAATTACAACGCTCCATCTGATCTAGTTTAGCCGGTAGGATTTTTCAAAGTAGCAAAATCCATGATATTTGCTTGTTTTGATGTTTCGATTTTACGTTATGTGTCATTACAGGAAAAGTTGATGAGATAAAAATTATTACTAAACACGTTTATCTTGCAGATGAATTGGGTAATTAATACTGAAAATTACAACGCTCCATCTGATCTAGTTTCGTCGGTAGGATTTTTCAAAGTAGCAAAAGCCATGAAATTTGCTTGTTTTGATGTTTCGATTTTACGTTATGTGCCATTGCAGGCAAAGTTGATGAGATAAAAATCATTACTAAACACGTTTATCTTTCAGATGAATTGGGTAATTAATACTGAAAATTACAACGCTCCATCTGATCTAGTTTAGTCGGTAGGATTTTTCAAAGTAGCAAAAGCCATGAAATTTGCTTGTTTTGATGTTTCGATTTTACGTTATGTGCCATTGCAGGCAAAGTTGATGAGATAAAAATTATTACTAAACACGTTTATCTTGCAGATGAATTGGGTAATTAATACTGAAAATTACAACGCTCCATCTGATCTAGTTTAGCCGGTAGGATTTTTCAAAGTAGCAAAAGCCATGAAATTTGCTTGTTTTGATGTTTCGATTTTACGTTATGTGCCATTGCAGGCAAAGTTGATGAGATAAAAATTATTACTAAACACGTTTATCTTGCAGATGAATTGGGTAATTAATACTGAAAATTACAACGCTCCATCTGATCTAGTTTAGCCGGTAGGATTTTTCAAAGTAGCAAAAGCCATGAAAATTGCTTGTTTTGATGTTTCGATTTTACGTTATGTGCCATTGCAGGCAAAGTTGATGAGATAAAAATTATTACTAAACACGTTTATCTTGCAGATGAATTTGGTAATTAATACTGAAAATTACAACGCTCCATCTGATCTAGTTTAGCCGGTAGGATTTTTCAAAGTAGCAAAAGCCATGAAATTTGCTTGTTTTGATGTTTCGATTTTACGTTATGTGCCATTGCAGGCAAAGTTGATGAGATAAAAATTATTACTAAACACGTTTATCTTGCAGATGAATTGGGTAATTAATACTGAAAATTACAACGCTCCATCTGATCTAGTTTAGTCGGTAGGATTTTTCAAAGTAGCAAAAGCCATGAAATTTGCTTGTTTTGATGTTTCGATTTTACGTTATGTGCCATTGCAGGCAAAGTTGATGAGATAAAAATTATTACTAAACACGTTTATCTTTCAGATGAATTGGGTAATTAATACTGAAAATTACAACGCTCCATCTGATCTAGTTTAGTCGGTAGGATTTTTCAAAGTAGCAAAATCCATGATATTTGCTTGTTTTGATGTTTCGATTTTACGTTATGTGTCATTACAGGCAAAGTTGATGAGATAAAAATTATTACTAAACACGTTTATCTTGCAGATGAATTGGGTAATTAATACTGAAAATTACAACGCTCCATCTGATCTAGTTTAGCCGGTAGGATTTTTCAAAGTAGCAAAAGCCATGAAATTTGCTTGTTTTGATGTTTCGATTTTACGTTATGTGTCATTACAGGCAAAGTTGATGAGATAAAAATTATTACTAAACACGTATATCTTTCAGATGAATTGGGTAATTAATACTGAAAATTACAACGCTCCATCTGATCTAGTTTAGTCGGTAGGATTTTTCAAAGTAGCAAAATCCATGATATTTGCTTGTTTTGATGTTTCGATTTTACGTTATGTGTCATTACAGGCAAAGTTGCTGAGATAAAAATTATTACTAAACACGTTTATCTTGCAGATGAATTGGGTAATTAATACTGAAAATTACAACGCTCCATCTGATCTAGTTTAGTCGGTAGGATTTTTCAAAGTAGCAAAAGCCATGAAATTTGCTTGTTTTGATGTTTCGATTTTACGTTATGTGCCATTGCAGGCAAAGTTGATGAGATAAAAATTATTACTAAACACGTTTATCTTTCAGATGAATTGGGTAATTAATACTGAAAATTACAACGCTCCATCTGATCTAGTTTAGCCGGTAGGATTTTTCAAAGTAGCAAAAGCCATGAAAATTGCTTGTTTTGATGTTTCGATTTTACGTTATGTGCCATTGCAGGCAAAGTTGATGAGATAAAAATTATTACTAAACACGTTTATCTTGCAGATGAATTTGGTAATTAATACTGAAAATTACAACGCTCCATCTGATCTAGTTTAGCCGGTAGGATTTTTCAAAGTAGCAAAAGCCATGAAATTTGCTTGTTTTGATGTTTCGATTTTACGTTATGTGCCATTGCAGGCAAAGTTGATGAGATAAAAATTATTACTAAACACGTTTATCTTGCAGATGAATTGGGTAATTAATACTGAAAATTACAACGCTCCATCTGATCTAGTTTAGTCGGTAGGATTTTTCAAAGTAGCAAAAGCCATGAAATTTGCTTGTTTTGATGTTTCGATTTTACGTTATGTGCCATTGCAGGCAAAGTTGATGAGATAAAAATTATTACTAAACACGTTTATCTTTCAGATGAATTGGGTAATTAATACTGAAAATTACAACGCTCCATCTGATCTAGTTTAGTCGGTAGGATTTTTCAAAGTAGCAAAATCCATGATATTTGCTTGTTTTGATGTTTCGATTTTACGTTATGTGTCATTACAGGCAAAGTTGATGAGATAAAAATTATTACTAAACACGTATATCTTTCAGATGAATTGGGTAATTAATACTGAAAATTACAACGCTCCATCTGATCTAGTTTAGTCGGTAGGATTTTTCAAAGTAGCAAAATCCATGATATTTGCTTGTTTTGATGTTTCGATTTTACGTTATGTGTCATTACAGGCAAAGTTGCTGAGATAAAAATTATTACTAAACACGTTTATCTTGCAGATGAATTGGGTAATTAATACTGAAAATTACAACGCTCCATCTGATCTAGTTTAGTCGGTAGGATTTTTCAAAGTAGCAAAAGCCATGAAATTTGCTTGTTTTGATGTTTCGATTTTACGTTATGTGCCATTGCAGGCAAAGTTGATGAGATAAAAATTATTACTAAACACGTTTATCTTTCAGATGAATTGGGTAATTAATACTGAAAATTACAACGCTCCATCTGATCTAGTTTAGTCGGTAGGATTTTTCAAAGTAGCAAAAGCCATGAAATTTGCTTGTTTTGATGTTTCGATTTTACGTTATGTGCCATTGCAGGCAAAGTTGATGAGATAAAAATTATTACTAAACACGTTTATCTTGTAGATGAATTGGGTAATTAATACTGAAAATTACAACGCTCCATCTGATCTAGTTTAGCCGGTAGGATTTTTCAAAGTAGCAAAAGCCATGAAATTTGCTTGTTTTGATGTTTCGATTTTACGTTATGTGCCATTGCAGGCAAAGTTGATGAGATAAAAATTATTACTAAACACGTTTATCTTTCAGATGAATTGGGTAATTAATACTGAAAATTACAACGCTCCATCTGGTCTAGTTTAGTCGGTAGGATTTTTCAAAGTAGCAAAAGCCATGAAATTTGCTTGTTTTGATGTTTCGATTTTACGTTATGTGCCATTGCAGGCAAAGTTGATGAGATAAAAATTATTACTAAACACGTTTATCTTGCAGATGAATTGGGTAATTAATACTGAAAATTACAACGCTCCATCTGATCTAGTTTAGCCGGTAGGATTTTTCAAAGTAGCAAAAGCCATGAAATTTGCTTGTTTTGATGTTTCGATTTTACGTTATGTGCCATTGCAGGCAAAGTTGATGAGATAAAAATTATTACTAAACACGTTTATCTTGCAGATGAATTGGGTAATTAATACTGAAAATTACAACGCTCCATCTGATCTAGTTTAGTCGGTAGGATTTTTCAAAGTAGCAAAAGCCATGAAATTTGCTTGTTTTGATGTTTCGATTTTACGTTATGTGCCATTGCAGGCAAAGTTGATGAGATAAAAATTATTACTAAACACGTTTATCTTTCAGATGAATTGGGTAATTAATACTGAAAATTACAACGCTCCATCTGATCTAGTTTAGTCGGTAGGATTTTTCAAAGTAGCAAAAGCCATGAAATTTGCTTGTTTTGATGTTTCGATTTTACGTTATGTGCCATTGCAGGCAAAGTTGATGAGATAAAAATTATTACTAAACACGTTTATCTTTCAGATGAATTGGGTAATTAATACTGAAAATTACAACGCTCCATCTGATCTAGTTTAGTCGGTAGGATTTTTCAAAGTAGCAAAATCCATGATATTTGCTTGTTTTGATGTTTCGATTTTACGTTATGTGTCATTACAGGCAAAGTTGATGAGATAAAAATTATTACTAAACACGTTTATCTTGCAGATGAATTGGGTAATTAATACTGAAAATTACAACGCTCCATCTGATCTAGTTTAGCCGGTAGGATTTTTCAAAGTAGCAAAAGCCATGAAATTTGCTTGTTTTGATGTTTCGATTTTACGTTATGTGTCATTACAGGCAAAGTTGATGAGATAAAAATTATTACTAAACACGTATATCTTTCAGATGAATTGGGTAATTAATACTGAAAATTACAACGCTCCATCTGATCTAGTTTAGTCGGTAGGATTTTTCAAAGTAGCAAAATCCATGATATTTGCTTGTTTTGATGTTTCGATTTTACGTTATGTGTCATTACAGGCAAAGTTGCTGAGATAAAAATTATTACTAAACACGTTTATCTTGCAGATGAATTGGGTAATTAATACTGAAAATTACAACGCTCCATCTGATCTAGTTTAGTCGGTAGGATTTTTCAAAGTAGCAAAAGCCATGAAATTTGCTTGTTTTGATGTTTCGATTTTACGTTATGTGCCATTGCAGGCAAAGTTGATGAGATAAAAATTATTACTAAACACGTTTATCTTTCAGATGAATTGGGTAATTAATACTGAAAATTACAACGCTCCATCTGATCTAGTTTAGTCGGTAGGATTTTTCAAAGTAGCAAAAGCCATGAAATTTGCTTGTTTTGATGTTTCGATTTTACGTTATGTGCCATTGCAGGCAAAGTTGATGAGATAAAAATTATTACTAAACACGTTTATCTTGCAGATGAATTTGGTAATTAATACTGAAAATTACAACGCTCCATCTGATCTAGTTTAGCCGGTAGGATTTTTCAAAGTAGCAAAAGCCATGAAATTTGCTTGTTTTGATGTTTCGATTTTACGTTATGTGCCATTGCAGGCAAAGTTGATGAGATAAAAATTATTACTAAACACGTTTATTTTTCAGATGAATTGGGTAATTAATACTGAAAATTACAACGCTCCATCTGATCTACTTTAGTCGGTAGGATTTTTCAAAGTAGCAAAAGCCATGAAATTTGCTTGTTTTGATGTTTCGATTTTACGTTATGTGCCATTGCAGGCAAAGTTGATGAGATAAAAATTATTACTAAACACGTTTATCTTGCAGATGAATTGGGTAATTAATACTGAAAATTACAACGCTCCATCTGATCTAGTTTAGCCGGTAGGATTTTTCAAAGTAGCAAAAGCCATGAAATTTGCTTGTTTTGATGTTTCGATTTTACGTTATGTGCCATTGCAGGCAAAGTTGATGAGATAAAAATTATTACTAAACACGTTTATCTTGCAGATGAATTGGGTAATTAATACTGAAAATTACAACGCTCCATCTGATCTAGTTTAGTCGGTAGGATTTTTCAAAGTAGCAAAAGCCATGAAATTTGCTTGTTTTGATGTTTCGATTTTACGTTATGTGCCATTGCAGGCAAAGTTGATGAGATAAAAATTATTACTAAACACGTTTATCTTTCAGATGAATTGGGTAATTAATACTGAAAATTACAACGCTCCATCTGATCTAGTTTAGTCGGTAGGATTTTTCAAAGTAGCAAAAGCCATGAAATTTGCTTGTTTTGATGTTTCGATTTTACGTTATGTGCCATTGCAGGCAAAGTTGATGAGATAAAAATTATTACTAAACACGTTTATCTTGCAGATGAATTGGGTAATTAATACTGAAAATTACAACGCTCCATCTGATCTAGTTTAGCCGGTAGGATTTTTCAAAGTAGCAAAAGCCATGAAATTTGCTTGTTTTGATGTTTCGATTTTACGTTATGTGCCATTGCAGGCAAAGTTGATGAGATAAAAATTATTACTAAACACGTTTATCTTGCAGATGAATTGGGTAATTAATACTGAAAATTACAACGCTCCATCTGATCTAGTTTAGCCGGTAGGATTTTTCAAAGTAGCAAAAGCCATGAAATTTGCTTGTTTTGATGTTTCGATTTTACGTTATGTGCCATTGCAGGCAAAGTTGATGAGATAAAAATTATTACTAAACACGTTTATCTTGCAGATGAATTGGGTAATTAATACTGAAAATTACAACGCTCCATCTGATCTAGTTTAGCCGGTAGGATTTTTCAAAGTAGCAAAAGCCATGAAATTTGCTTGTTTTGATGTTTCGATTTTACGTTATGTGCCATTGCAGGCAAAGTTGATGAGATAAAAATTATTACTAAACACGTTTATCTTGCAGATGAATTGGGTAATTAATACTGAAAATTACAACGCTCCATCTGATCTAGTTTAGCCGGTAGGATTTTTCAAAGTAGCAAAATCCATGATATTTGCTTGTTTTGATGTTTCGATTTTACGTTATGTGTCATTACAGGAAAAGTTGATGAGATAAAAATTATTACTAAACACGTTTATCTTGCAGATGAATTGGGTAATTAATACTGAAAATTACAACGCTCCATCTGATCTAGTTTAGTCGGTAGAATTTTTCAAAGTAGCAAAAGCCATGAAATTTGCTTGTTTTGATGTTTCGATTTTACGTTATGTGCCATTGCAGGCAAAGTTGATGAGATAAAAATTATTACTAAACACGTTTATCTTTCAGATGAATTGGGTAATTAATACTGAAAATTACAACGCTCCATCTGATCTAGTTTAGTCGGTAGGATTTTTCAAAGTAGCAAAAGCCATGAAATTTGCTTGTTTTGATGTTTCGATTTTACGTTATGTGCCATTGCAGGCAAAGTTGATGAGATAAAAATTATTACTAAACACGTTTCTCTTGCAGATGAATTGGGTAATTAATACTGAAAATTACAACGCTCCATCTGATCTAGTTTAGCCGGTAGGATTTTTCAAAGTAGCAAAAGCCATGAAATTTGCTTGTTTTGATGTTTCGATTTTACGTTATGTGCCATTGCAGGCAAAGTTGATGAGATAAAAATTATTACTAAACACGTTTATCTTGCAGATGAATTGGGTAATTAATACTGAAAATTACAACGCTCCATCTGATCTAGTTTAGCCGGTAGGATTTTTCAAAGTAGCAAAAGCCATGAAAATTGCTTGTTTTGATGTTTCGATTTTACGTTATGTGCCATTGCAGGCAAAGTTGATGAGATAAAAATTATTACTAAACACGTTTATCTTGCAGATGAATTTGGTAATTAATACTGAAAATTACAACGCTCCATCTGATCTAGTTTAGCCGGTAGGATTTTTCAAAATAGCAAAAGCCATGAAATTTGCTTGTTTTGATGTTTCGATTCTACGTTATGTGCCATTGCAGGCAAAGTTGATGAGATAAAAATTATTACTAAACACGTTTATCTTGCAGATGAATTGGGTAATTAATACTGAAAATTACAACGCTCCATCTGATCTAGTTTAGTCGGTAGGATTTTTCAAAGTAGCAAAAGACATGAAATTTGCTTGTTTTGATGTTTCGATTTTACGTTATGTGCCATTGCAGGCAAAGTTGATGAGATAAAAATTATTACTAAACACGTTTATCTTTCAGGTGAATTGGGTAATTAATACTGAAAATTACAACGCTCCATCTGATCTAGTTTAGTCGGTAGGATTTTTCAAAGTAGCAAAAGCCATGAAATTTGCTTGTCTTGATGTTTCGATTTTACGTTATGTGCCATTGCAGGCAAAGTTGATGAGATAAAAATTATTACTAAACACGTTTATCTTGCAGATGAATTGGGTAATTAATACTGAAAATTACAACGCTCCATCTGATCTAGTTTAGCCGGTAGGATTTTTCAAAGTAGCAAAAGCCATGAAATTTGCTTGTTTTGATGTTTCGATTTTACGTTATGTGCCATTGCAGGCAAAGTTGATGAGATAAAAATTATTACTAAACACGCTTATCTTGCAGATGAATTGGGTAATTAATACTGAAAATTACAGCGCTCCATCTGATCTAGTTTAGCCGGTAGGATTTTTCAAAGTAGCAAAAGCCATGAAATTTGCTTGTTTTGATGTTTCGATTTTACGTTATGTGCCATTGCAGGCAAAGTTGATGAGATAAAAATTATTACTAAACACGTTTATCTTGCAGATGAATTGGGTAATTAATACTGAAAATTACAACGCTCCATCTGATCTAGTTTAGCCGGTAGGATTTTTCAAAGTAGCAAAAGCCATGAAATTTGCTTGTTTTGATGTTTCGATTTTACGTTATGTGCCATTGCAGGCAAAGTTGATGAGATAAAAATTATTACTAAACACGTTTATCTTGCAGATGAATTGGGTAATTAATACTGAAAATTACAACGCTCCATCTGATCTAGTTTAGCCGGTAGGATTTTTCAAAGTAGCAAAATCCATGATATTTGCTTGTTTTGATGTTTCGATTTTACGTTATGTGTCATTACAGGCAAAGTTGATGAGATAAAAATTATTACTAAACACGTTTATCTTGCAGATGAATTGGGTAATTAATACTGAAAATTACAACGCTCCATCTGATCTAGTTTAGTCGGTAGGATTTTTCAAAGTAGCAAAAGCCATGAAATTTGCTTGTTTTGATGTTTCGATTTTACGTTATGTGCCATTGCAGGCAAAGTTGATGAGATAAAAATTATTACTAAACACGTTTATCTTTCAGATGAATTGGGTAATTAATACTGAAAATTACAACGCTCCATCTGATCTAGTTTAGTCGGTAGGATTTTTCAAAGTAGCAAAAGCCATGAAATTTGCTTGTTTTGATGTTTCGATTTTACGTTATGTGCCATTGCAGGCAAAGTTGATGAGATAAAAATTATTACTAAACACGTTTATCTTGCAGATGAATTGGGTAATTAATACTGAAAATTACAACGCTCCATCTGATCTAGTTTAGCCGGTAGGATTTTTCAAAGTAGCAAAAGCCATGAAATTTGCTTGTTTTGATGTTTCGATTTTACGTTATGTGCCATTGCAGGCAAAGTTGATGAGATAAAACTTATTACTAAACACGTTTATCTTGCAGATGAATTGGGTAATTAATACTGAAAATTACAACATTCCATCTGATCTAGTTTAGCCGGTAGGATTTTTCAAATTAGCAAAAGCCATGAAATTTGCTTGTTTTGATGTTTCGATTTTACGTTATGTGCCATTGCAGGCAAAGTTGATGAGATAAAAATTATTACTAAACACGTTTATCTTGCAGATGAATTGGGTAATTAATACTGAAAATTACAACGCTCCATCTGATCTAGTTTAGCCGGTAGGATTTTTCAAAGTAGCAAAAGCCATGAAATTTGCTTGTTTTGATGTTTCGATTTTACGTTATGTGCCATTGCAGGCAAACACTACTAAACACGTATATCTTTCAGATGAATTGGGTAATTAATACTGAAAATTACAACGCTCCATCTGATCTAGTTTAGTCGGTAGGATTTTTCAAAGTAGCAAAATCCATGATATTTGCTTGTTTTGATGATTCGATTTTACGTTATGTGTCATTACAAAACAAGCAAATTTCATGGCTTTTGCTACTTTGAAAAATCCTACCGGCTAAACTAGATCAGATGGAGCGTTGTAATTTTCAGTATTAATTACCCAATTCATCTGCAAGATAAACGTGTTTAGTAATAATTTTTATCTCATCGACTTTGCCTGTAATGACACATAACGTAAAATCGAAACATCAAAACAAGCAAATATCATGGATTTTGCTACTTTGAAAAATCCTACCGACTAAACTAGATCAGATGGAGCGTTGTAATTTTCAGTATTAATTACCCAATTCATCTGAAAGATATACGTGTTTAGTAATAATTTTTATCTCATCAACTTTGCCTGTAATGACACATAACGTAAAATCGAAACATGAAAACAAGCAAATATCATGGATTTTGCTACTTTGAAAAATCCTACCGACTAAACTAGATCAGATGGAGCGTTGTAATTTTCAGTATTAATTACCCAATTCATCTGAAAGATAAACGTGTTTAGTAATAATTTTTATCTCATCAACTTTGCCTGCAATGGCACATAACGTAAAATCGAAACCTCAAAACAAGCAAATATCATAGCTTTTGCTACTTTGAAAAATTTTACCGGCTAAAGTAGATCAGATGGAGAGTTGTAATTTTCAGTATTAATTACCCAATTGATCTGAAAGATATACGTGTTTAGTAATAATTTTTATCTCATCAACTTTGCCTGTAATGACACATAACGTAAAATCGAAACATCAAAACAAGCAAATATCATGGATTTTGCTACTTTGAAAAATCCTACCGGCTAAACTAGATCAGATGGAGCGTTGTAATTTTCAGTATTAATTACCCAATTCATCTGCAAGATAAACGTGTTTAGTAATAATTTTTATCTCATCAACTTTGCCTGTAATGACACATAACGTAAAATCGAAACATCAAAACAAGCAAATATCATGGATTTTGCTACTTTGAAAAATCCTACCGGCTAAACTAGATCAGATGGAGCGTTGTAATTTTCAGTATTAATTACCCAATTCATCTGCAAGATAAACGTGTTTAGTAATAATTTTTATCTCATCAACTTTGCCTGATCAGATGGAGCGTTGTAATTTTCAGTATTAATTACCCAATTCATCTGCAAGATAAACGTGTTTAGTAATAATTTTTATCTCATCAACTTTGCCTGCAATGGCACATAACGTAAAATCGAAACATCAAAACAAGCAAATTTCATGGCTTTTGCTACTTTGAAAAATCCTACCGACTAAACTAGATCAGATGGAGCGTTGTAATTTTCAGTATTAATTACCCAATTCATCTGAAAGATAAACGTGTTTAGTAATAATTTTTATCTCATCAACTTTGCCTGCAATGGCACATAACGTAAAATCGAAACATCAAAACAAGCAAATTTCATGGCTTTTGCTACTTTGAAAAATCCTACCGACTAAACTAGATCAGATGGAGCGTTGTAATTTTCAGTATTAATTACCCAATTCATCTGCAAGATAAACGTGTTTAGTAATAATTTTTATCTCAGCAACTTTGCCTGTAATGACACATAACGTAAAATCGAAACATCAAAACAAGCAAATATCATGGATTTTGCTACTTTGAAAAATCCTACCGACTAAACTAGATCAGATGGAGCGTTGTAATTTTCAGTATTAATTACCAAATTCATCTGAAAGATATACGTGTTTAGTAATAATTTTTATCTCATCAACTTTGCCTGTAATGACACATAACGTAAAATCGAAACATCAAAACAAGCAAATTTCATGGCTTTTGCTACTTTGAAAAATCCTACCGGCTAAACTAGATCAGATGGAGCGTTGTAATTTTCAGTATTAATTACCCAATTCATCTGCAAGATAAACGTGTTTAGTAATAATTTTTATCTCATCAACTTTGCCTGTAATGACACATAACGTAAAATCGAAACATCAAAACAAGCAAATATCATGGATTTTGCTACTTTGAAAAATCCTACCGACTAAACTAGATCAGATGGAGCGTTGTAATTTTCAGTATTAATTACCCAATTCATCTGAAAGATATACGTGTTTAGTAATAATTTTTATCTCATCAACTTTGCCTGTAATGACACATAACGTAAAATCGAAACATGAAAACAAGCAAATATCATGGATTTTGCTACTTTGAAAAATCCTACCGACTAAACTAGATCAGATGGAGCGTTGTAATTTTCAGTATTAATTACCCAATTCATCTGCAAGATAAACGTGTTTAGTAATAATTTTTATCTCATCAACTTTGCCTGCAATGGCACATAACGTAAAATCGAAACATCAAAACAAGCAAATTTCATGGCTTTTGCTACTTTGAAAAATCCTACCGGCTAAACTAGATCAGATGGAGCGTTGTAATTTTCAGTATTAATTACCCAATTCATCTGCAAGATAAACGTGTTTAGTAATAATTTTTATCTCATCAACTTTGCCTGCAATGGCACATAACGTAAAATCGAAACATCAAAACAAGCAAATTTCATGGCTTTTGCTACTTTGAAAAATCCTACCGGCTAAACTAGATCAGATGGAGCGTTGTAATTTTCAGTATTAATTACCCAATTCATCTGCAAGATAAACGTGTTTAGTAATAATTTTTATCTCATCAACTTTGCCTGCAATGGCACATAACGTAAAATCGAAACATCAAAACAAGCAAATTTCATGGCTTTTGCTACTTTGAAAAATCCTACCGGCTAAACTAGATCAGATGGAGCGTTGTAATTTTCAGTATTAATTACCCAATTCATCTGCAAGATAAACGTGTTTAGTAATAATTTTTATCTCATCAACTTTGCCTGCAATGGCACATAGCGTAAAATCGAAACATCAAAACAAGCAAATTTCATGGCTTTTGCTACTTTGAAAAATCCTACCGACTAAACTAGATCAGATGGAGCGTTGTAATTTTCAGTATTAATTACCCAATTCATCTGAAAGATAAACGTGTTTAGTAATAATTTTTATCTCATCAACTTTGCCTGCAATGGCACATAACGTAAAATCGAAACATCAAAACAAGCAAATTTCATGGCTTTTGCTACTTTGAAAAATCCTACCGACTAAACTAGATCAGATGGAGCGTTGTAATTTTCAGTATTAATTACCCAATTCATCTGCAAGATAAACGTGTTTAGTAATAATTTTTATCTCATCAACTTTGCCTGTAATGACACATAACGTAAAATCGAAACATCAAAACAAGCAAATATCATGGATTTTGCTACTTTGAAAAATCCTACCGGCTAAACTAGATCAGATGGAGCGTTGTAATTTTCAGTATTAATTACCCAATTCATCTGCAAGATAAACGTGTTTAGTAATAATTTTTATCTCATCAACTTTGCCTGCAATGGCACATAACGTAAAATCGAAACATCAAAACAAGCAAATTTCATGGCTTTTGCTACTTTGAAAAATCCTACCGGCTAAACTAGATCAGATGGAGCGTTGTAATTTTCAGTATTAATTACCCAATTCATCTGCAAGATAAACGTGTTTAGTAATAATTTTTATCTCATCAACTTTGCCTGCAATGGCACATAACGTAAAATCGAAACATCAAAACAAGCAAATTTCATGGCTTTTGCTACTTTGAAAAATCCTACCGGCTAAACTAGATCAGATGGAGCGTTGTAATTTTCAGTATTAATTACCCAATTCATCTGCAAGATAAACGTGTTTAGTAATAATTTTTATCTCATCAACTTTGCCTGCAATGGCACATAACGTAAAATCGAAACATCAAAACAAGCAAATTTCATGGCTTTTGCTACTTTGAAAAATCCTACCGGCTAAACTAGATCAGATGGAGCGTTGTAATTTTCAGTATTAATTACCCAATTCATCTGCAAGATAAACGTGTTTAGTAATAATTTTTATCTCATCAACTTTGCCTGCAATGGCACATAACGTAAAATCGAAACATCAAAACAAGCAAATTTCATGGCTTTTGCTACTTTGAAAAATCCTACCGACTAAACTAGATCAGATGGAGCGTTGTAATTTTCAGTATTAATTACCCAATTCATCTGAAAGATAAACGTGTTTAGTAATAATTTTTATCTCATCAACTTTGCCTGCAATGGCACATAACGTAAAATCGAAACATCAAAACAAGCAAATTTCATGGCTTTTGCTACTTTGAAAAATCCTACCGACTAAACTAGATCAGATGGAGCGTTGTAATTTTCAGTATTAATTACCCAATTCATCTGCAAGATAAACGTGTTTAGTAATAATTTTTATCTCATCAACTTTGCCTGCAATGGCACATAACGTAAAATCGAAACATCAAAACAAGCAAATTTCATGGCTTTTGCTACTTTGAAAAATCCTACCGGCTAAACTAGATCAGATGGAGCGTTGTAATTTTCAGTATTAATTACCAAATTCATCTGCAAGATAAACGTGTTTAGTAATAATTTTTATCTCATCAACTTTGCCTGCAATGGCACATAACGTAAAATCGAAACATCAAAACAAGCAATTTTCATGGCTTTTGCTACTTTGAAAAATCCTACCGGCTAAACTAGATCAGATGGAGCGTTGTAATTTTCAGTATTAATTACCCAATTCATCTGCAAGATAAACGTGTTTAGTAATAATTTTTATCTCATCAACTTTGCCTGCAATGGCACATAACGTAAAATCGAAACATCAAAACAAGCAAATTTCATGGCTTTTGCTACTTTGAAAAATCCTACCGGCTAAACTAGATCAGATGGAGCGTTGTAATTTTCAGTATTAATTACCCAATTCATCTGCAAGATAAACGTGTTTAGTAATAATTTTTATCTCATCAACTTTGCCTGCAATGGCACATAACGTAAAATCGAAACATCAAAACAAGCAAATTTCATGGCTTTTGCTACTTTGAAAAATCCTACCGACTAAACTAGATCAGATGGAGCGTTGTAATTTTCAGTATTAATTACCCAATTCATCTGAAAGATAAACGTGTTTAGTAATAATTTTTATCTCATCAACTTTGCCTGCAATGGCACATAACGTAAAATCGAAACATCAAAACAAGCAAATTTCATGGCTTTTGCTACTTTGAAAAATCCTACCGACTAAACTAGATCAGATGGAGCGTTGTAATTTTCAGTATTAATTACCCAATTCATCTGCAAGATAAACGTGTTTAGTAATAATTTTTATCTCATCAACTTTTCCTGTAATGACACATAACGTAAAATCGAAACATCAAAACAAGCAAATATCATGGATTTTGCTACTTTGAAAAATCCTACCGGCTAAACTAGATCAGATGGAGCGTTGTAATTTTCAGTATTAATTACCCAATTCATCTGCAAGATAAACGTGTTTAGTAATAATTTTTATCTCATCAACTTTGCCTGCAATGGCACATAACGTAAAATCGAAACATCAAAACAAGCAAATTTCATGGCTTTTGCTACTTTGAAAAATCCTACCGGCTAAACTAGATCAGATGGAGCGTTGTAATTTTCAGTATTAATTACCCAATTCATCTGCAAGATAAACGTGTTTAGTAATAATTTTTATCTCATCAACTTTGCCTGCAATGGCACATAACGTAAAATCGAAACATCAAAACAAGCAAATTTCATGGCTTTTGCTACTTTGAAAAATCCTACCGGCTAAACTAGATCAGATGGAGCGTTGTAATTTTCAGTATTAATTACCCAATTCATCTGCAAGATAAACGTGTTTAGTAATAATTTTTATCTCATCAACTTTGCCTGCAATGGCACATAACGTAAAATCGAAACATCAAAACAAGCAAATTTCATGGCTTTTGCTACTTTGAAAAATCCTACCGGCTAAACTAGATCAGATGGAGCGTTGTAATTTTCAGTATTAATTACCCAATTCATCTGCAAGATAAACGTGTTTAGTAATAATTTTTATCTCATCAACTTTGCCTGCAATGGCACATAACGTAAAATCGAAACATCAAAACAAGCAAATTTCATGGCTTTTGCTACTTTGAAAAATCCTACCGACTAAACTAGATCAGATGGAGCGTTGTAATTTTCAGTATTAATTACCCAATTCATCTGAAAGATAAACGTGTTTAGTAATAATTTTTATCTCATCAACTTTGCCTGCAATGGCACATAACGTAAAATCGAAACATCAAAACAAGCAAATTTCATGGCTTTTGCTACTTTGAAAAATCCTACCGACTAAACTAGATCAGATGGAGCGTTGTAATTTTCAGTATTAATTACCCAATTCATCTGCAAGATAAACGTGTTTAGTAATAATTTTTATCTCATCAACTTTGCCTGCAATGGCACATAACGTAAAATCGAAACATCAAAACAAGCAAATTTCATGGCTTTTGCTACTTTGAAAAATCCTACCGGCTAAACTAGATCAGATGGAGCGTTGTAATTTTCAGTATTAATTACCCAATTCATCTGCAAGATAAACGTGTTTAGTAATAATTTTTATCTCATCAACTTTGCCTGCAATGGCACATAACGTAAAATCGAAACATCAAAACAAGCAAATTTCATGGCTTTTGCTACTTTGAAAAATCCTACCGACTAAACTAGATCAGATGGAGCGTTGTAATTTTCAGTATTAATTACCCAATTCATCTGAAAGATAAACGTGTTTAGTAATAATTTTTATCTCATCAACTTTGCCTGCAATGGCACATAACGTAAAATCGAAACATCAAAACAAGCAAATTTCATTGCTTTTGCTACTTTGAAAAATCCTACCGACTAAACTAGATCAGATGGAGCGTTGTAATTTTCAGTATTAATTACCCAATTCATCTGCAAGATAAACGTGTTTAGTAATAATTTTTATCTCAGCAACTTTGCCTGTAATGACACATAACGTAAAATCGAAACATCAAAACAAGCAAATATCATGGATTTTGCTACTTTGAAAAATCCTACCGACTAAACTAGATCAGATGGAGCGTTGTAATTTTCAGTATTAATTACCAAATTCATCTGAAAGATATACGTGTTTAGTAATAATTTTTATCTCATCAACTTTGCCTGTAATGACACATAACGTAAAATCGAAACATCAAAACAAGCAAATTTCATGGCTTTTGCTACTTTGAAAAATCCTACCGGCTAAACTAGATCAGATGGAGCGTTGTAATTTTCAGTATTAATTACCCAATTCATCTGCAAGATAAACGTGTTTAGTAATAATTTTTATCTCATCAACTTTGCCTGTAATGACACATAACGTAAAATCGAAACATCAAAACAAGCAAATATCATGGATTTTGCTACTTTGAAAAATCCTACCGACTAAACTAGATCAGATGGAGCGTTGTAATTTTCAGTATTAATTACCCAATTCATCTGAAAGATATACGTGTTTAGTAATAATTTTTATTTCATCAACTTTGCCTGTAATGACACATAACGTAAAATCGAAACATGAAAACAAGCAAATATCATGGATTTTGCTACTTTGAAAAATCCTACCGACTAAACTAGATCAGATGGAGCGTTGTAATTTTCAGTATTAATTACCCAATTCATCTGCAAGGTAAACGTGTTTAGTAATAATTTTTATCTCGTGAACTTTGCCTGCAATGACACATAACGTAAAATCGAAACCTCAAAACAAGCAAATATCATAGCTTTTGCTACTTTGAAAAATTTTACCGGCTAAAGTAGATCAGATGGAGCGTTGTAATTTTCAGTATTAATTACCCAATTGATCTGAAAGATATACGTGTTTAGTAATAATTTTTATCTCGTCAACTTTGCCTGTAATGACACATAACGTAAAATCGAAACATCAAAACAAGCAAATATCATGGATTTTGCTACTTTGAAAAATCCTACCGGCTAAACTAGATCAGATGGAGCGTTGTAATTTTCAGTATTAATTACCCAATTCATCTGCAAGATAAACGTGTTTAGTAATAATTTTTATCTCATCAACTTTGCCTGTAATGACACATAACGTAAAATCGAAACATCAAAACAAGCAAATATCATGGATTTTGCTACTTTGAAAAATCCTACCGGCTAAACTAGATCAGATGGAGCGTTGTAATTTTCAGTATTAATTACCCAATTCATCTGCAAGATAAACGTGTTTAGTAATAATTTTTATCTCATCAACTTTGCCTGCAATGGCACATAACGTAAAATCGAAACATCAAAACAAGCAAATTTCATGGCTTTTGCTACTTTGAAAAATCCTACCGGCTAAACTAGATCAGATGGAGCGTTGTAATTTTCAGTATTAATTACCCAATTCATCTGCAAGATAAACGTGTTTAGTAATAATTTTTATCTCATCAACTTTGCCTGCAATGGCACATAACGTAAAATCGAAACATCAAAACAAGCAAATTTCATGGCTTTTGCTACTTTGAAAAATCCTACCGGCTAAACTAGATCAGATGGAGCGTTGTAATTTTCAGTATTAATTACCCAATTCATCTGCAAGATAAACGTGTTTAGTAATAATTTTTATCTCATCAACTTTGCCTGCAATGGCACATAACGTAAAATCGAAACATCAAAACAAGCAAATTTCATGGCTTTTGCTACTTTGAAAAATCCTACCGGCTAAACTAGATCAGATGGAGCGTTGTAATTTTCAGTATTAATTACCCAATTCATCTGCAAGATAAACGTGTTTAGTAATAATTTTTATCTCATCAACTTTGCCTGCAATGGCACATAACGTAAAATCGAAACATCAAAACAAGCAAATTTCATGGCTTTTGCTACTTTGAAAAATCCTACCGACTAAACTAGATCAGATGGAGCGTTGTAATTTTCAGTATTAATTACCCAATTCATCTGAAAGATAAACGTGTTTAGTAATAATTTTTATCTCATCAAATTTGCCTGCAATGGCACATAACGTAAAATCGAAACATCAAAACAAGCAAATTTCATGGCTTTTGCTACTTTGAAAAATCCTACCGACTAAACTAGATCAGATGGAGCGTTGTAATTTTCAGTATTAATTACCCAATTCATCTGCAAGATAAACGTGTTTAGTAATAATTTTTATCTCATCAACTTTGCCTGTAATGACACATAACGTAAAATCGAAACATCAAAACAAGCAAATATCATGGATTTTGCTACTTTGAAAAATCCTACCGGCTAAACTAGATCAGATGGAGCGTTGTAATTTTCAGTATTAATTACCCAATTCATCTGCAAGATAAACGTGTTTAGTAATAATTTTTATCTCATCAACTTTGCCTGCAATGGCACATAACGTAAAATCGAAACATCAAAACAAGCAAATTTCATGGCTTTTGCTACTTTGAAAAATCCTACCGGCTAAACTAGATCAGATGGAGCGTTGTAATTTTCAGTATTAATTACCCAATTCATCTGCAAGATAAACGTGTTTAGTAATAATTTTTATCTCATCAACTTTGCCTGCAATGGCACATAACGTAAAATCGAAACATCAAAACAAGCAAATTTCATGGCTTTTGCTACTTTGAAAAATCCTACCGGCTAAACTAGATCAGATGGAGCGTTGTAATTTTCAGTATTAATTACCCAATTCATCTGCAAGATAAACGTGTTTAGTAATAATTTTTATCTCATCAACTTTGCCTGCAATGGCACATAACGTAAAATCGAAACATCAAAACAAGCAAATTTCATGGCTTTTGCTACTTTGAAAAATCCTACCGGCTAAACTAGATCAGATGGAGCGTTGTAATTTTCAGTATTAATTACCCAATTCATCTGCAAGATAAACGTGTTTAGTAATAATTTTTATCTCATCAACTTTGCCTGCAATGGCACATAACGTAAAATCGAAACATCAAAACAAGCAAATTTCATGGCTTTTGCTACTTTGAAAAATCCTACCGACTAAACTAGATCAGATGGAGCGTTGTAATTTTCAGTATTAATTACCCAATTCATCTGAAAGATAAACGTGTTTAGTAATAATTTTTATCTCATCAACTTTGCCTGCAATGGCACATAGCGTAAAATCGAAACATCAAAACAAGCAAATTTCATGGCTTTTGCTATTTTGAAAAATCCTACCGACTAAACTAGATCAGATGGAGCGTTGTAATTTTCAGTATTAATTACCCAATTCATCTGCAAGATAAACGTGTTTAGTAATAATTTTTATCTCATCAACTTTGCCTGCAATGGCACATAACGTAAAATCGAAACATCAAAACAAGCAAATTTCATGGCTTTTGCTACTTTGAAAAATCCTACCGGCTAAACTAGATCAGATGGAGCGTTGTAATTTTCAGTATTAATTACCAAATTCATCTGCAAGATAAACGTGTTTAGTAATAATTTTTATCTCATCAACTTTGCCTGCAATGGCACATAACGTAAAATCGAAACATCAAAACAAGCAATTTTCATGGCTTTTGCTACTTTGAAAAATCCTACCGGCTAAACTAGATCAGATGGAGCGTTGTAATTTTCAGTATTAATTACCCAATTCATCTGCAAGATAAACGTGTTTAGTAATAATTTTTATCTCATCAACTTTGCCTGCAATGGCACATAACGTAAAATCGAAACATCAAAACAAGCAAATTTCATGGCTTTTGCTACTTTGAAAAATCCTACCGGCTAAACTAGGTCAGATGGAGCGTTGTAATTTTCAGTATTAATTACCCAATTCATCTGCAAGATAAACGTGTTTAGTAATAATTTTTATCTCATCAACTTTGCCTGCAATGGCACATAACGTAAAATCGAAACATCAAAACAAGCAAATTTCATGGCTTTTGCTACTTTGAAAAATCCTACCGACTAAACTAGATCAGATGGAGCGTTGTAATTTTCAGTATTAATTACCCAATTCATCTGAAAGATAAACGTGTTTAGTAATAATTTTTATCTCATCAACTTTGCCTGCAATGGGACATAACGTAAAATCGAAACATCAAAACAAGCAAATTTCATGGCTTTTGCTACTTTGAAAAATCCTACCGACTAAACTAGATCAGATGGAGCGTTGTAATTTTCAGTATTAATTACCCAATTCATCTGCAAGATAAACGTGTTTAGTAATAATTTTTATCTCATCAACTTTTCCTGTAATGACACATAACGTAAAATCGAAACATCAAAACAAGCAAATATCATGGATTTTGCTACTTTGAAAAATCCTACCGGCTAAACTAGATCAGATGGAGCGTTGTAATTTTCAGTATTAATTACCCAATTCATCTGCAAGATAAACGTGTTTAGTAATAATTTTTATCTCATCAACTTTGCCTGCAATGGCACATAACGTAAAATCGAAACATCAAAACAAGCAAATTTCATGGCTTTTGCTACTTTGAAAAATCCTACCGGCTAAACTAGATCAGATGGAGCGTTGTAATTTTCAGCATTAATTACCCAATTCATCTGCAAGATAAACGTGTTTAGTAATAATTTTTATCTCATCAACTTTGCCTGCAATGGCACATAACGTAAAATCGAAACATCAAAACAAGCAAATTTCATGGCTTTTGCTACTTTGAAAAATCCTACCGGCTAAACTAGATCAGATGGAGCGTTGTAATTTTCAGTATTAATTACCCAATTCATCTGCAAGATAAACGTGTTTAGTAATAATTTTTATCTCATCAACTTTGCCTGCAATGGCACATAACGTAAAATCGAAACATCAAAACAAGCAAATTTCATGGCTTTTGCTACTTTGAAAAATCCTACCGGCTAAACTAGATCAGATGGAGCGTTGTAATTTTCAGTATTAATTACCCAATTCATCTGCAAGATAAACGTGTTTAGTAATAATTTTTATCTCATCAACTTTGCCTGCAATGGCACATAACGTAAAATCGAAACATCAAAACAAGCAAATTTCATGGCTTTTGCTACTTTGAAAAATCCTACCGACTAAACTAGATCAGATGGAGCGTTGTAATTTTCAGTATTAATTACCCAATTCATCTGAAAGATAAACGTGTTTAGTAATAATTTTTATCTCATCAACTTTGCCTGCAATGGCACATAACGTAAAATCGAAACATCAAAACAAGCAAATTTCATGGCTTTTGCTACTTTGAAAAATCCTACCGACTAAACTAGATCAGATGGAGCGTTGTAATTTTCAGTATTAATTACCCAATTCATCTGCAAGATAAACGTGTTTAGTAATAATTTTTATCTCATCAACTTTGCCTGCAATGGCACATAACGTAAAATCGAAACATCAAAACAAGCAAATTTCATGGCTTTTGCTACTTTGAAAAATCCTACCGACTAAACTAGATCAGATGGAGCGTTGTAATTTTCAGTATTAATTACCCAATTCATCTGAAAGATATACGTGTTTAGTAATAATTTTTATCTCATCAACTTTGCCTGTAATGACACATAACGTAAAATCGAAACATCAAAACAAGCAAATTTCATGGCTTTTGCTACTTTGAAAAATCCTACCGGCTAAACTAGATCAGATGGAGCGTTGTAATTTTCAGTATTAATTACCCAATTCATCTGCAAGATAAACGTGTTTAGTAATAATTTTTATCTCATCAACTTTGCCTGTAATGACACATAACGTAAAATAGAAACATCAAAACAAGCAAATATCATGGATTTTGCTACTTTGAAAAATCCTACCGGCTAAACTAGATCAGATGCAGCGTTGTAATTTTCAGTATTAATTACCCAATTCATCTGCAAGATAAACGTGTTTAGTAATAATTTTTATCTCATCAACTTTGCCTGCAATGGCACATAACGTAAAATCGAAACATCAAAACAAGCAAATTTCATGGCTTTTGCTACTTTGAAAAATCCTACCGGCTAAACTAGATCAGATGGAGCGTTGTAATTTTCAGTATTACTTACCCAATTCATCTGCAAGATAAACGTGTTTAGTAATAATTTTTATCTCATCAACTTTGCCTGCAATGGCACATAACGTAAAATCGAAACATCAAAACAAGCAAATTTCATGGCTTTTGCTACTTTGAAAAATCCTACCGGCTAAACTAGATCAGATGGAGCGTTGTAATTTTCAGTATTAATTACCCAATTCATCTGCAAGATAAACGTGTTTAGTAATAATTTTTATCTCATCAACTTTGCCTGCAATGGCACATAACGTAAAATCGAAACATCAAAACAAGCAAATTTCATGGCTTTTGCTACTTTGAAAAATCCTACCGGCTAAACTAGATCAGATGGAGCGTTGTAATTTTCAGTATTAATTACCCAATTCATCTGCAAGATAAACGTGTTTAGTAATAATTTTTATCTCATCAACTTTGCCTGCAATGGCACATAACGTAAAATCGAAACATCAAAACAAGCAAATTTCATGGCTTTTGCTACTTTGAAAAATCCTACCGACTAAACTAGATCAGATGGAGCGTTGTAATTTTCAGTATTAATTACCCAATTCATCTGAAAGATAAACGTGTTTAGTAATAATTTTTATCTCATCAACTTTGCCTGCAATGGCACATAACGTAAAATCGAAACATCAAAACAAGCAAATTTCATGGCTTTTGCTACTTTGAAAAATCCTACCGACTAAACTAGATCAGATGGAGCGTTGTAATTTTCAGTATTAATTACCCAATTCATCTGCAAGATAAACGTGTTTAGTAATAATTTTTATCTCATCAACTTTGCCTGCAATGGCACATAACGTAAAATCGAAACATCAAAACAAGCAAATTTCATGGCTTTTGCTACTTTGAAAAATCCTACCGGCTAAACTAGATCAGATGGAGCGTTGTAATTTTCAGTATTAATTACCAAATTCATCTGCAAGATAAACGTGTTTAGTAATAATTTTTATCTCATCAACTTTGCCTGCAATGGCACATAACGTAAAATCGAAACATCAAAACAAGCAATTTTCATGGCTTTTGCTACTTTGAAAAATCCTACCGGCTAAACTAGATCAGATGGAGCGTTGTAATTTTCAGTATTAATTACCCAATTCATCTGCAAGATAAACGTGTTTAGTAATAATTTTTATCTCATCAACTTTGCCTGCAATGGCACATAACGTAAAATCGAAACATCAAAACAAGCAAATTTCATGGCTTTTGCTACTTTGAAAAATCCTACCGGCTAAACTAGATCAGATGGAGCGTTGTAATTTTCAGTATTAATTACCCAATTCATCTGCAAGATAAACGTGTTTAGTAATAATTTTTATCTCATCAACTTTGCCTGCAATGGCACATAACGTAAAATCGAAACATCAAAACAAGCAAATTTCATGGCTTTTGCTACTTTGAAAAATCCTACCGACTAAACTAGATCAGATGGAGCGTTGTAATTTTCAGTATTAATTACCCAATTCATCTGAAAGATAAACGTGTTTAGTAATAATTTCTATCTCATCAACTTTGCCTGCAATGGCACATAACGTAAAATCGAAACATCAAAACAAGCAAATTTCATGGCTTTTGCTACTTTGAAAAATCCTACCGACTAAACTAGATCAGATGGAGCGTTGTAATTTTCAGTATTAATTACCCAATTCATCTGCAAGATAAGCGTGTTTAGTAATAATTTTTATCTCATCAACTTTTCCTGTAATGACACATAACGTAAAATCGAAACATCAAAACAAGCAAATATCATGGATTTGCTACTTTGAAAAATCCTACCGGCTAAACTAGATCAGATGGAGCGTTGTAGTTTTCAGTATTAATTACCCAATTCATCTGCAAGATAAACGTGTTTAGTAATAATTTTTATCTCATCAACTTTGCCTGCAATGGCACATAACGTAAAATCGAAACATCAAAACAAGCAAATTTCATGGCTTTTGCTACTTTGAAAAATCCTACCGACTAAACTAGATCAGATGGAGCGTTGTAATTTTCAGTATTAATTACCCAATTCATCTGAAAGATAAACGTGTTTAGTAATAATTTTTATCTCATCAACTTTGCCTGCAATGGCACATAACGTAAAATCGAAACATCAAAACAAGCAAATTTCATGGCTTTTGCTACTTTGAAAAATCCTACCGACTAAACTAGATCAGATGGAGCGTTGTAATTTTCAGTATTAATTACCCAATTCATCTGCAAGATAAACGTGTTTAGTAATAATTTTTATCTCATCAACTTTGCCTGCAATGGCACATAACGTAAAATCGAAACATCAAAACATGCAAATTTCATGGCTTTTGCTACTTTGAAAAATCCTACCGGCTAAACTAAATCAGATGGAGCGTTGTAATTTTCAGTATTAATTACTACCGGCTAAACTAGATCAGATGGAGCGTTGTAATTTTCAGTATTAATTACCCAATTCATCTGCAAGATAAACGTGTTTAGTAATAATTTTTATCTTATCAACTTTGCCTGCAATGGCACATAACGTAAAATCGAAACATCAAAACAAGCAAATTTCATGGCTTTTGCTACTTTGAAAAATCCTACCGACTAAACTAGATCAGATGGAGCGTTGTAATTTTCAGTATTAATTACCCAATTCATCTGAAAGATAAACGTGTTTAGTAATAATTTTTATCTCATCAACTTTGCCTGCAATGGCACATAACGTAAAATCGAAACATCAAAACAAGCAAATTTCATGGCTTTTGCTACTTTGAAAAATCCTACCGACTAAACTAGATCAGATGGAGCGTTGTAATTTTCAGTATTAATTACCCAATTCATCTGCAAGATAAACGTGTTTAGTAATAATTTTTATCTCATCAACTTTTCCTGTAATGACACATAACGTAAAATCGAAACATCAAAACAAGCAAATATCATGGATTTTGCTACTTTGAAAAATCCTACCGGCTAAACTAGATCAGATGGAGCGTTGTAATTTTCAGTATTAATTACCCAATTCATCTGCAAGATAAACGTGTTTAGTAATAATTTTTATCTCATCAACTTTGCCTGCAATGGCACATAACGTAAAATCGAAACATCAAAACAAGCAAATTTCATGGCTTTTGCTACTTTGAAAAATCCTACCGGCTAAACTAGATCAGATGGAGCGTTGTAATTTTCAGTATTAATTACCCAATTCATCTGCAAGATAAACGTGTTTAGTAATAATTTTTATCTCATCAACTTTGCCTGCAATGGCACATAACGTAAAATCGAAACATCAAAACAAGCAAATTTCATGGCTTTTGCTACTTTGAAAAATCCTACCGGCTAAACTAGATCAGATGGAGCGTTGTAATTTTCAGTATTAATTACCCAATTCATCTGCAAGATAAACGTGTTTAGTAATAATTTTTATCTCATCAACTTTGCCTGCAATGGCACATAACGTAAAATCGAAACATCAAAACAAGCAAATTTCATGGCTTTTGCTACTTTGAAAAATCCTACCGGCTAAACTAGATCAGATGGAGCGTTGTAATTTTCAGTATTAATTACCCAATTCATCTGCAAGATAAACGTGTTTAGTAATAATTTCTATCTCATCAACTTTGCCTGCAATGGCACATAACGTAAAATCAAAACATCAAAACAAGCAAATTTCATGGCTTTTGCTACTTTGAAAAATCCTACCGACTAAACTAGATCAGATGGAGCGTTGTAATTTTCAGTATTAATTACCCAATTCATCTGAAAGATAAACGTGTTTAGTAATAATTTTTATCTCATCAACTTTGCCTGCAATGGCACATAACGTAAAATCGAAACATCAAAACAAGCAAATTTCATGGCTTTTGCTACTTTGAAAAATCCTACCGACTAAACTAGATCAGATGGAGCGTTGTAATTTTCAGTATTAATTACCCAATTCATCTGCAAGATAAACGTGTTTAGTAATAATTTTTATCTCATCAACTTTGCCTGCAATGGCACATAACGTAAAATCGAAACATCAAAACAAGCAAATTTCATGGCTTTTGCTACTTTGAAAAATCCTACCGGCTAAACTAGATCAGATGGAGCGTTGTAATTTTCAGTATTAATTACCCAATTCATCTGCAAGATAAACGTGTTTAGTAATAATTTTTATCTCATCAACTTTGCCTGCAATGGCACATAACGTAAAATCGAAACATCAAAACAAGCAAATTTCATGGCTTTTGCTACTTTGAAAAATCCTACCGACTAAACTAGATCAGATGGAGCGTTGTAATTTTCAGTATTAATTACCCAATTTTTATCTCATCAACTTTGCCTGCAATGGCACATAACGTAAAATCGAAACATCAAAACAAGCAAATTTCATGGCTTTTGCTACTTTGAAAAATCCTACCGGCTAAACTAGATCAGATGGAGCGTTGTAATTTTCAGTATTAATTACCCAATTCATCTGCAAGATAAACGTGTTTAGTAATAATTTTTATCTCATCAACTTTGCCTGCAATGGCACATAACGTAAAATCGAAACATCAAAACAAGCAAATTTCATGGCTTTTGCTACTTTGAAAAATCCTACCGGCTAAACTAGATCAGATGGAGCGTTGTAATTTTCAGTATTAATTACCCAATTCATCTGCAAGATAAACGTGTTTAGTAATAATTTTTATCTCATCAACTTTGCCTGCAATGGCACATAACGTAAAATCGAAACATCAAAACAAGCAAATTTCATGGCTTTTGCTACTTTGAAAAATCCTACCGACTAAACTAGATCAGATGGAGCGTTGTAATTTTCAGTATTAATTACCCAATTCATCTGAAAGATAAACGTGTTTAGTAATAATTTTTATCTCATCAACTTTGCCTGCAATGGCACATAACGTAAAATCGAAACATCAAAACAAGCAAATTTCATGGCTTTTGCTACTTTGAAAAATCCTACCGACTAAACTAGATCAGATGGAGCGTTGTAATTTTCAGTATTAATTACCCAATTCATCTGCAAGATAAACGTGTTTAGTAATAATTTTTATCTCATCAACTTTGCCTGCAATGGCACATAACGTAAAATCGAAACATCAAAACAAGCAAATTTCATGGCTTTTGCTACTTTGAAAAATCCTACCGGCTAAACTAGATCAGATGGAGCGTTGTAATTTTCAGTATTAATTACCAAATTCATCTGCAAGATAAACGTGTTTAGTAATAATTTTTATCTCATCAACTTTGCCTGCAATGGCACATAACGTAAAATCGAAACATCAAAACAAGCAATTTTCATGGCTTTTGCTACTTTGAAAAATCCTACCGGCTAAACTAGATCAGATGGAGCGTTGTAATTTTCAGTATTAATTACCCAATTCATCTGCAAGATAAACGTGTTTAGTAATAATTTTTATCTCATCAACTTTGCCTGCAATGGCACATAACGTAAAATCGAAACATCAAAACAAGCAAATTTCATGGCTTTTGCTACTTTGAAAAATCCTACCGGCTAAACTAGATCAGATGGAGCGTTGTAATTTTCAGTATTAATTACCCAATTCATCTGCAAGATAAACGTGTTTAGTAATAATTTTTATCTCATCAACTTTGCCTGCAATGGCACATAACGTAAAATCGAAACATCAAAACAAGCAAATTTCATGGCTTTTGCTACTTTGAAAAATCCTACCGACTAAACCAGATCAGATGGAGCGTTGTAATTTTCAGTATTAATTACCCAATTCATCTGCAAGATAAACGTGTTTAGTAATAATTTTTATCTCATCAACTTTTCCTGTAATGACACATAACGTAAAATCGAAACATCAAAACAAGCAAATATCATGGATTTGCTACTTTGAAAAATCCTACCGGCTAAACTAGATCAGATGGAGCGTTGTAATTTTCAGTATTAATTACCCAATTCATCTGCAAGATAAACGTGTTTAGTAATAATTTTTATCTCATCAACTTTGCCTGCAATGGCACATAACGTAAAATCAAAACATCAAAACAAGCAAATTTCATGGCTTTTGCTACTTTGAAAAATCCTACCGACTAAACTAGATCAGATGGAGCGTTGTAATTTTCAGTATTAATTACCCAATTCATCTGAAAGATAAACGTGTTTAGTAATAATTTTTATCTCATCAACTTTGCCTGCAATGGCACATAACGTAAAATCGAAACATCAAAACAAGCAAATTTCATGGCTTTTGCTACTTTGAAAAATCCTACCGACTAAACTAGATCAGATGGAGCGTTGTAATTTTCAGTATTAATTACCCAATTCATCTGCAAGATAAACGTGTTTAGTAATAATTTTTATCTCATCAACTTTGCCTGCAATGGCACATAACGTAAAATCGAAACATCAAAACAAGCAAATTTCATGGCTTTTGCTACTTTGAAAAATCCTACCGGCTAAACTAAATCAGATGGAGCGTTGTAATTTTCAGTATTAATTACCAAATTCATCTGCAAGATAAACGTGTTTAGTAATAATTTTTATCTCATCAACTTTGCCTGCAATGGCACATAACGTAAAATCGAAACATCAAAACAAGCAATTTTTATGGCTTTTGCTACTTTGAAAAATCCTACCGGCTAAACTAGATCAGATGGAGCGTTGTAATTTTCAGTATTAATTACCCAATTCATCTGCAAGATAAACGTGTTTAGTAATAATTTTTATCTCATCGACTTTGCCTGCAATGGCACATAACGTAAAATCGAAACATCAAAACAAGCAAATTTCATGGCTTTTGCTACTTTGAAAAATCCTACCGACTAAACTAGATCAGATGGAGCGTTGTAATTTTCAGTATTAATTACCCAATTCATCTGAAAGATAAACGTGTTTAGTAATAATTTTTATCTCATCAACTTTGCCTGCAATGGCACATAACGTAAAATCGAAACATCAAAACAAGCAAATTTCATGGCTTTTGCTACTTTGAAAAATCCTACCGACTAAACTAGATCAGATGGAGCGTTGTAATTTTCAGTATTAATTACCCAATTCATCTGCAAGATAAACGTGTTTAGTAATAATTTTTATCTCATCAACTTTGCCTGTAATGACACATAACGTAAAATCGAAACATCAAAACAAGCAAATATCATGGATTTTGCTACTTTGAAAAATCCTACCGGCTAAACTAGATCAGATGGAGCGTTGTAATTTTCAGTATTAATTACCCAATTCATCTGCAAGATAAACGTGTTTAGTAATAATTTTTATCTCATCAACTTTGCCTGCAATGGCACATAACGTAAAATCGAAACATCAAAACAAGCAAATTTCATGGCTTTTGCTACTTTGAAAAATCCTACCGGCTAAACTAGATCAGATGGAGCGTTGTAATTTTCAGTATTAATTACCCAATTCATCTGCGAGATAAACGTGTTTAGTAATAATTTTTATCTCATCAACTTTGCCTGCAATGGCACATAACGTAAAATCGAAACATCAAAACAAGCAAATTTCATGGCTTTTGCTACTTTGAAAAATCCTACCGGCTAAACTAGATCAGATGGAGCGTTGTAATTTTCAGTATTAATTACCCAATTCATCTGCAAGATAAACGTGTTTAGTAATAATTTTTATCTCATCAACTTTGCCTGCAATGGCACATAACGTAAAATCGAAACATCAAAACAAGCAAATTTCATGGCTTTTGCTACTTTGAAAAATCCTACCGACTAAACTAGATCAGATGGAGCGTTGTAATTTTCAGTATTAATTACCCAATTCATCTGCAAGATAAACGTGTTTAGTAATAATTTTTATCTCAGCAACTTTGCCTGTAATGACACATAACGTAAAATCGAAACATCAAAACAAGCAAATATCATGGATTTTGCTACTTTGAAAAATCCTACCGACTAAACTAGATCAGATGGAGCGTTGTAATTTTCAGTATTAATTACCCAATTCATCTGAAAGATATACGTGTTTAGTAATAATTTTTATCTCATCAACTTTGCCTGTAATGACACATAACGTAAAATCGAAACATCAAAACAAGCAAATTTCATGGCTTTTGCTACTTTGAAAAATCCTACCGGCTAAACTAGATCAGATGGAGCGTTGTAATTTTCAGTATTAATTACCCAATTCATCTGCAAGATAAACGTGTTTAGTAATAATTTTTATCTCATCGACTTTGCCTGTAATGACACATAACGTAAAATCGAAACATCAAAACAAGCAAATATCATGGATTTTGCTACTTTGAAAAATCCTACCGACTAAACTAGATCAGATGGAGCGTTGTAATTTTCAGTATTAATTACCCAATTCATCTGAAAGATATACGTGTTTAGTAATAATTTTTATCTCATCAACTTTGCCTGTAATGACACATAACGTAAAATCGAAACATGAAAACAAGCAAATATCATGGATTTTGCTACTTTGAAAAATCCTACCGACTAAACTAGATCAGATGGAGCGTTGTAATTTTCAGTATTAATTACCCAATTCATCTGAAAGATAAACGTGTTTAGTAATAATTTTTATCTCATCAACTTTGCCTGCAATGGCACATAACGTAAAATCGAAACCTCAAAACAAGCAAATATCATAGCTTTTGCTACTTTGAAAAATTTTACCGGCTAAAGTAGATCAGATGGAGCGTTGTAATTTTCAGTATTAATTACCCAATTGATCTGAAAGATATACGTGTTTAGTAATAATTTTTATCTCATCAACTTTGCCTGTAATGACACATAACGTAAAATCGAAACATCAAAACAAGCAAATATCATGGATTTTGCTACTTTGAAAAATCCTACCGGCTAAACTAGATCAGATGGAGCGTTGTAATTTTCAGTATTAATTACCCAATTCATCTGCAAGATAAACGTGTTTAGTAATAATTTTTATCTCATCAACTTTGCCTGTAATGACACATAACGTAAAATCGAAACATCAAAACAAGCAAATATCATGGATTTTGCTACTTTGAAAAATCCTACCGGCTAAACTAGATCAGATGGAGCGTTGTAATTTTCAGTATTAATTACCCAATTCATCTGCAAGATAAACGTGTTTAGTAATAATTTTTATCTCATCAACTTTGCCTGTAATGACACATAACGTAAAATCGAAACATCAAAACAAGCAAATATCATGGATTTTGCTACTTTGAAAAATCCTACCGACTAAACTAGATCAGATGGAGCGTTGTAATTTTCAGTATTAATTACCCAATTCATCTGAAAGATATACGTGTTTAGTAATAATTTTTATCTCATCAACTTTGCCTGTAATGACACATAACGTAAAATCGAAACATGAAAACAAGCAAATATCATGGATTTTGCTACTTTGAAAAATCCTACCGACTAAACTAGATCAGATGGAGCGTTGTAATTTTCAGTATTAATTACCCAATTCATCTGCAAGGTAAACGTGTTTAGTAATAATTTTTATCTCGTGAACTTTGCCTGCAATGACACATAACGTAAAATCGAAACCTCAAAACAAGCAAATATCATAGCTTTTGCTACTTTGAAAAATTTTACCGGCTAAAGTAGATCAGATGGAGCGTTGTAATTTTCAGTATTAATTACCCAATTGATCTGAAAGATATACGTGTTTAGTAATAATTTTTATCTCATCAACTTTGCCTGTAATGACACATAACGTAAAATCGAAACATCAAAACAAGCAAATATCATGGATTTTGCTACTTTGAAAAATCCTACCGGCTAAACTAGATCAGATGGAGCGTTGTAATTTTCAGTATTAATTACCCAATTCATCTGCAAGATAAACGTGTTTAGTAATAATTTTTATCTCATCAACTTTGCCTGTAATGACACATAACGTAAAATCGAAACATCAAAACAAGCAAATATCATGGATTTTGCTACTTTGAAAAATCCTACCGGCTAAACTAGATCAGATGGAGCGTTGTAATTTTCAGTATTAATTACCCAATTCATTTGCAAGATAAACCTGTTTAGTAATAATTTTTATCTCATCAACTTTGCCTGCAATGGCACATAACGTAAAATCGAAACATCAAAACAAGCAAATTTCATGGCTTTTGCTACTTTGAAAAATCCTACCGGCTAAACTAGATCAGATGGAGCGTTGTAATTTTCAGTATTAATTACCCAATTCATCTGCAAGATAAACGTGTTTAGTAATAATTTTTATCTCATCAACTTTGCCTGCAATGGCACATAACGTAAAATCGAAACATCAAAACAAGCAAATTTCATGGCTTTTGCTACTTTGAAAAATCCTACCGGCTAAACTAGATCAGATGGAGCGTTGTAATTTTCAGTATTAATTACCCAATTCATCTGCAAGATAAACGTGTTTAGTAATAATTTTTATCTCATCAACTTTGCCTGCAATGGCACATAACGTAAAATCGAAACATCAAAACAAGCAAATTTCATGGCTTTTGCTACTTTGAAAAATCCTACCGGCTAAACTAGATCAGATGGAGCGTTGTAATTTTCAGTATTAATTACCCAATTCATCTGCAAGATAAACGTGTTTAGTAATAATTTTTATCTCATCAACTTTGCCTGCAATGGCACATAACGTAAAATCGAAACATCAAAACAAGCAAATTTCATGGCTTTTGCTACTTTGAAAAATCCTACCGACTAAACTAGATCAGATGGAGCGTTGTAATTTTCAGTATTAATTACCCAATTCATCTGAAAGATAAACGTGTTTAGTAATAATTTTTATCTCATCAACTTTGCCTGCAATGGCACATAACGTAAAATCGAAACATCAAAACAAGCAAATTTCATGGCTTTTGCTACTTTGAAAAATCCTACCGGCTAAACTAGATCAGATGGAGCGTTGTAATTTTCAGTATTAATTACCCAATTCATCTGCAAGATAAACGTGTTTAGTAATAATTTTTATCTCATCAACTTTGCCTGCAATGGCACATAACGTAAAATCGAAACATCAAAACAAGCAAATTTCATGGCTTTTGCTACTTTGAAAAATCCTACCGGCTAAACTAGATCAGATGGAGCGTTGTAATTTTCAGTATTAATTACCCAATTCATCTGCAAGATAAACGTGTTTAGTAATAATTTTTATCTCATCAACTTTGCCTGCAATGGCACATAACGTAAAATCGAAACATCAAAACAAGCAAATTTCATGGCTTTTGCTACTTTGAAAAATCCTACCGACTAAACTAGATCAGATGGAGCGTTGTAATTTTCAGTATTAATTACCCAATTCATCTGAAAGATAAACGTGTTTAGTAATAATTTTTATCTCATCAACTTTGCCTGCAATGGCACATAACGTAAAATCGAAACATCAAAACAAGCAAATTTCATGGCTTTTGCTACTTTGAAAAATCCTACCGGCTAAACTAGATCAGATGGAGCGTTGTAATTTTCAGTATTAATTACCCAATTCATCTGCAAGATAAACGTGTTTAGTAATAATTTTTATCTCATCAACTTTGCCTGCAATGGCACATAACGTAAAATCGAAACATCAAAACAAGCAAATTTCATGGCTTTTGCTACTTTGAAAAATCCTACCGACTAAACTAGATCAGATGGAGCGTTGTAATTTTCAGCATTAATTACCCAATTCATCTGCAAGATAAACGTGTTTAGTAATAATTTTTATCTCATCAACTTTGCCTGCAATGGCACATAACGTAAAATCGAAACATCAAAACAAGCAAATTTCATGGCTTTTGCTACTTTGAAAAATCCTACCGACTAAACTAGATCAGATGGAGCGTTGTAATTTTCAGTATTAATTACCCAATTCATCTGAAAGATAAACGTGTTTAGTAATAATTTTTATCTCATCAACTTTGCCTGCAATGGCACATAACGTAAAATCGAAACATCAAAACAAGCAAATTTCATGGCTTTTGCTACTTTGAAAAATCCTACCGACTAAACTGCAAGATAAACGTGTTTAGTAATAATTTTTATCTCATCAACTTTGCCTGTAATGACACATAACGTAAAATCGAAACATCAAAACAAGCAAATATCATGGATTTTGCTACTTTGAAAAATCCTACCGACTAAACTAGATCAGATGGAGCGTTGTAATTTTCAGTATTAATTACCCAATTCATCTGAAAGATATACGTGTTTAGTAATAATTTTTATCTCATCAACTTTGCCTGTAATGACACATAACGTAAAATCGAAACATGAAAACAAGCAAATATCATGGATTTTGCTACTTTGAAAAATCCTACCGACTAAACTAGATCAGATGGAGCGTTGTAATTTTCAGTATTAATTACCCAATTCATCTGCAAGATAAACGTGTTTAGTAATAATTTTTATCTCATCAACTTTGCCTGCAATGGCACATAACGTAAAATCGAAACATCAAAACAAGCAAATTTCATGGCTTTTGCTACTTTGAAAAATCCTACCGGCTAAACTAGATCAGATGGAGCGTTGTAATTTTCAGTATTAATTACCCAATTCATCTGCAAGATAAACGTGTTTAGTAATAATTTTTATCTCATCAACTTTGCCTGCAATGGCACATAACGTAAAATCGAAACATCAAAACAAGCAAATTTCATGGCTTTTGCTACTTTGAAAAATCCTACCGGCTAAACTAGATCAGATGGAGCGTTGTAATTTTCAGTATTAATTACCCAATTCATCTGCAAGATAAACGTGTTTAGTAATAATTTTTATCTCATCAACTTTGCCTGCAATGGCACATAGCGTAAAATCGAAACATCAAAACAAGCAAATTTCATGGCTTTTGCTACTTTGAAAAATCCTACCGACTAAACTAGATCAGATGGAGCGTTGTAATTTTCAGTATTAATTACCCAATTCATCTGAAAGATAAACGTGTTTAGTAATAATTTTTATCTCATCAACTTTGCCTGCAATGGCACATAACGTAAAATCGAAACATCAAAACAAGCAAATTTCATGGCTTTTGCTACTTTGAAAAATCCTACCGACTAAACTAGATCAGATGGAGCGTTGTAATTTTCAGTATTAATTACCCAATTCATCTGCAAGATAAACGTGTTTAGTAATAATTTTTATCTCATCAACTTTGCCTGTAATGACACATAACGTAAAATCGAAACATCAAAACAAGCAAATATCATGGATTTTGCTACTTTGAAAAATCCTACCGGCTAAACTAGATCAGATGGAGCGTTGTAATTTTCAGTATTAATTACCCAATTCATCTGCAAGATAAACGTGTTTAGTAATAATTTTTATCTCATCAACTTTGCCTGCAATGGCACATAACGTAAAATCGAAACATCAAAACAAGCAAATTTCATGGCTTTTGCTACTTTGAAAAATCCTACCGGCTAAACTAGATCAGATGGAGCGTTGTAATTTTCAGTATTAATTACCCAATTCATCTGCAAGATAAACGTGTTTAGTAATAATTTTTATCTCATCAACTTTGCCTGCAATGGCACATAACGTAAAATCGAAACATCAAAACAAGCAAATTTCATGGCTTTTGCTACTTTGAAAAATCCTACCGGCTAAACTAGATCAGATGGAGCGTTGTAATTTTCAGTATTAATTACCCAATTCATCTGCAAGATAAACGTGTTTAGTAATAATTTTTATCTCATCAACTTTGCCTGCAATGGCACATAACGTAAAATCGAAACATCAAAACAAGCAAATTTCATGGCTTTTGCTACTTTGAAAAATCCTACCGGCTAAACTAGATCAGATGGAGCGTTGTAATTTTCAGTATTAATTACCCAATTCATCTGCAAGATAAACGTGTTTAGTAATAATTTTTATCTCATCAACTTTGCCTGCAATGGCACATAACGTAAAATCGAAACATCAAAACAAGCAAATTTCATGGCTTTTGCTACTTTGAAAAATCCTACCGACTAAACTAGATCAGATGGAGCGTTGTAATTTTCAGTATTAATTACCCAATTCATCTGAAAGATAAACGTGTTTAGTAATAATTTTTATCTCATCAACTTTGCCTGCAATGGCACATAACGTAAAATCGAAACATCAAAACAAGCAAATTTCATGGCTTTTGCTACTTTGAAAAATCCTACCGACTAAACTAGATCAGATGGAGCGTTGTAATTTTCAGTATTAATTACCCAATTCATCTGCAAGATAAACGTGTTTAGTAATAATTTTTATCTCATCAACTTTGCCTGCAATGGCACATAACGTAAAATCGAAACATCAAAACAAGCAAATTTCATGGCTTTTGCTAGTTTGAAAAATCCTACCGGCTAAACTAGATCAGATGGAGCGTTGTAATTTTCAGTATTAATTACCAAATTCATCTGCAAGATAAACGTGTTTAGTAATAATTTTTATCTCATCAACTTTGCCTGCAATGGCACATAACGTAAAATCGAAACATCAAAACAAGCAATTTTCATGGCTTTTGCTACTTTGAAAAATCCTACCGGCTAAACTAGATCAGATGGAGCGTTGTAATTTTCAGTATTAATTACCCAATTCATCTGCAAGATAAACGTGTTTAGTAATAATTTTTATCTCATCAACTTTGCCTGCAATGGCACATAACGTAAAATCGAAACATCAAAACAAGCAAATTTCATGGCTTTTGCTACTTTGAAAAATCCTACCGGCTAAACTAGATCAGATGGAGCGTTGTAATTTTCAGTATTAATTACCCAATTCATCTGCAAGATAAACGTGTTTAGTAATAATTTTTATCTCATCAACTTTGCCTGCAATGGCACATAACGTAAAATCGAAACATCAAAACAAGCAAATTTCATGGCTTTTGCTACTTTGAAAAATCCTACCGACTAAACTAGATCAGATGGAGCGTTGTAATTTTCAGTATTAATTACCCAATTCATCTGAAAGATAAACGTGTTTAGTAATAATTTTTATCTCATCAACTTTGCCTGCAATGGCACATAACGTAAAATCGAAACATCAAAACAAGCAAATTTCATGGCTTTTGCTACTTTGAAAAATCCTACCGACTAAACTAGATCAGATGGAGCGTTGTAATTTTCAGTATTAATTACCCAATTCATCTGCAAGATAAACGTGTTTAGTAATAATTTTTATCTCATCAACTTTTCCTGTAATGACACATAACGTAAAATCGAAACATCAAAACAAGCAAATATCATGGATTTTGCTACTTTGAAAAATCCTACCGGCTAAACTAGATCAGATGGAGCGTTGTAATTTTCAGTATTAATTACCCAATTCATCTGCAAGATAAACGTGTTTAGTAATAATTTTTATCTCATCAACTTTGCCTGCAATGGCACATAACGTAAAATCGAAACATCAAAACAAGCAAATTTCATGGCTTTTGCTACTTTGAAAAATCCTACCGGCTAAACTAGATCAGATGGAGCGTTGTAATTTTCAGTATTAATTACCCAATTCATCTGCAAGATAAACGTGTTTAGTAATAATTTTTATCTCATCAACTTTGCCTGCAATGGCACATAACGTAAAATCGAAACATCAAAACAAGCAAATTTCATGGCTTTTGCTACTTTGAAAAATCCTACCGGCTAAACTAGATCAGATGGAGCGTTGTAATTTTCAGTATTAATTACCCAATTCATCTGCAAGATAAACGTGTTTAGTAATAATTTTTATCTCATCAACTTTGCCTGCAATGGCACATAACGTAAAATCGAAACATCAAAACAAGCAAATTTCATGGCTTTTGCTACTTTGAAAAATCCTACCGGCTAAACTAGATCAGATGGAGCGTTGTAATTTTCAGTATTAATTACCCAATTCATCTGCAAGATAAACGTGTTTAGTAATAATTTTTATCTCATCAACTTTGCCTGCAATGGCACATAACGTAAAATCGAAACATCAAAACAAGCAAATTTCATGGCTTTTGCTACTTTGAAAAATCCTACCGACTAAACTAGATCAGATGGAGCGTTGTAATTTTCAGTATTAATTACCCAATTCATCTGAAAGATAAACGTGTTTAGTAATAATTTTTATCTCATCAACTTTGCCTGCAATGGCACATAACGTAAAATCGAAACATCAAAACAAGCAAATTTCATGGCTTTTGCTACTTTGAAAAATCCTACCGACTAAACTAGATCAGATGGAGCGTTGTAATTTTCAGTATTAATTACCCAATTCATCTGCAAGATAAACGTGTTTAGTAATAATTTTTATCTCATCAACTTTGCCTGCAATGGCACATAACGTAAAATCGAAACATCAAAACAAGCAAATTTCATGGCTTTTGCTACTTTGAAAAATCCTACCGGCTAAACTAGATCAGATGGAGCGTTGTAATTTTCAGTATTAATTACCCAATTCATCTGCAAGATAAACGTGTTTAGTAATAATTTTTATCTCATCAACTTTGCCTGCAATGGCACATAACGTAAAATCGAAACATCAAAACAAGCAAATTTCATGGCTTTTGCTACTTTGAAAAATCCTACCGACTAAACTAGATCAGATGGAGCGTTGTAATTTTCAGTATTAATTACCCAATTCATCTGAAAGATAAACGTGTTTAGTAATAATTTTTATCTCATCAACTTTGCCTGCAATGGCACATAACGTAAAATCGAAACATCAAAACAAGCAAATTTCATGGCTTTTGCTACTTTGAAAAATCCTACCGACTAAACTAGATCAGATGGAGCGTTGTAATTTTCAGTATTAATTACCCAATTCATCTGCAAGATAAACGTGTTTAGTAATAATTTTTATCTCAGCAACTTTGCCTGTAATGACACATAACGTAAAATCGAAACATCAAAACAAGCAAATATCATGGATTTTGCTACTTTGAAAAATCCTACCGACTAAACTAGATCAGATGGAGCGTTGTAATTTTCAGTATTAATTACCAAATTCATCTGAAAGATATACGTGTTTAGTAATAATTTTTATCTCATCAACTTTGCCTGTAATGACACATAACGTAAAATCGAAACATCAAAACAAGCAAATTTCATGGCTTTTGCTACTTTGAAAAATCCTACCGGCTAAACTAGATCAGATGGAGCGTTGTAATTTTCAGTATTAATTACCCAATTCATCTGCAAGATAAACGTGTTTAGTAATAATTTTTATCTCATCAACTTTGCCTGTAATGACACATAACGTAAAATCGAAACATCAAAACAAGCAAATATCATGGATTTTGCTACTTTGAAAAATCCTACCGACTAAACTAGATCAGATGGAGCGTTGTAATTTTCAGTATTAATTACCCAATTCATCTGAAAGATATACGTGTTTAGTAATAATTTTTATCTCATCAACTTTGCCTGTAATGACACATAACGTAAAATCGAAACATGAAAACAAGCAAATATCATGGATTTTGCTACTTTGAAAAATCCTACCGACTAAACTAGATCAGATGGAGCGTTGTAATTTTCAGTATTAATTACCCAATTCATCTGCAAGGTAAACGTGTTTAGTAATAATTTTTATCTCGTGAACTTTGCCTGCAATGACACATAACGTAAAATCGAAACCTCAAAACAAGCAAATATCATAGCTTTTGCTACTTTGAAAAATTTTACCGGCTAAAGTAGATCAGATGGAGCGTTGTAATTTTCAGTATTAATTACCCAATTGATCTGAAAGATATACGTGTTTAGTAATAATTTTTATCTCGTCAACTTTGCCTGTAATGACACATAACGTAAAATCGAAACATCAAAACAAGCAAATATCATGGATTTTGCTACTTTGAAAAATCCTACCGGCTAAACTAGATCAGATGGAGCGTTGTAATTTTCAGTATTAATTACCCAATTCATCTGCAAGATAAACGTGTTTAGTAATAATTTTTATCTCATCAACTTTGCCTGCAATGGCACATAACGTAAAATCGAAACATCAAAACAAGCAAATTTCATGGCTTTTGCTACTTTGAAAAATCCTACCGGCTAAACTAGATCAGATGGAGCGTTGTAATTTTCAGTATTAATTACCCAATTCATCTGCAAGATAAACGTGTTTAGTAATAATTTTTATCTCATCAACTTTGCCTGTAATGACACATAACGTAAAATCGAAACATCAAAACAAGCAAATATCATGGATTTTGCTACTTTGAAAAATCCTACCGGCTAAACTAGATCAGATGGAGCGTTGTAATTTTCAGTATTAATTACCCAATTCATCTGCAAGATAAACGTGTTTAGTAATAATTTTTATCTCATCAACTTTGCCTGCAATGGCACATAACGTAAAATCGAAACATCAAAACAAGCAAATTTCATGGCTTTTGCTACTTTGAAAAATCCTACCGGCTAAACTAGATCAGATGGAGCGTTGTAATTTTCAGTATTAATTACCCAATTCATCTGCAAGATAAACGTGTTTAGTAATAATTTTTATCTCATCAACTTTGCCTGCAATGGCACATAACGTAAAATCGAAACATCAAAACAAGCAAATTTCATGGCTTTTGCTACTTTGAAAAATCCTACCGGCTAAACTAGATCAGATGGAGCGTTGTAATTTTCAGTATTAATTACCCAATTCATCTGCAAGATAAACGTGTTTAGTAATAATTTTTATCTCATCAACTTTGCCTGCAATGGCACATAACGTAAAATCGAAACATCAAAACAAGCAAATTTCATGGCTTTTGCTACTTTGAAAAATCCTACCGGCTAAACTAGATCAGATGGAGCGTTGTAATTTTCAGTATTAATTACCCAATTCATCTGCAAGATAAACGTGTTTAGTAATAATTTTTATCTCATCAACTTTGCCTGCAATGGCACATAACGTAAAATCGAAACATCAAAACAAGCAAATTTCATGGCTTTTGCTACTTTGAAAAATCCTACCGGCTAAACTAGATCAGATGGAGCGTTGTAATTTTCAGTATTAATTACCCAATTCATCTGCAAGATAAACGTGTTTAGTAATAATTTTTATCTCATCAACTTTGCCTGCAATGGCACATAACGTAAAATCGAAACATCAAAACAAGCAAATTTCATGGCTTTTGCTACTTTGAAAAATCCTACCGACTAAACTAGATCAGATGGAGCGTTGTAATTTTCAGTATTAATTACCCAATTCATCTGAAAGATAAACGTGTTTAGTAATAATTTTTATCTCATCAACTTTGCCTGCAATGGCACATAACGTAAAATCGAAACATCAAAACAAGCAAATTTCATGGCTTTTGCTACTTTGAAAAATCCTACCGACTAAACTAGATCAGATGGAGCGTTGTAATTTTCAGTATTAATTACCCAATTCATCTGCAAGATAAACGTGTTTAGTAATAATTTTTATCTCATCAACTTTGCCTGCAATGGCACATAACGTAAAATCGAAACATCAAAACAAGCAAATTTCATGGCTTTTGCTACTTTGAAAAATCCTACCGGCTAAACTAGATCAGATGGAGCGTTGTAATTTTCAGTATTAATTACCCAATTCATCTGCAAGATAAACGTGTTTAGTAATAATTTTTATCTCATCAACTTTGCCTGCAATGGCACATAACGTAAAATCGAAACATCAAAACAAGCAAATTTCATGGCTTTTGCTACTTTGAAAAATCCTACCGACTAAACTAGATCAGATGGAGCGTTGTAATTTTCAGTATTAATTACCCAATTCATCTGAAAGATAAACGTGTTTAGTAATAATTTTTATCTCATCAACTTTGCCTGCAATGGCACATAACGTAAAATCGAAACATCAAAACAAGCAAATTTCATGGCTTTTGCTACTTTGAAAAATCCTACCGACTAAACTAGATCAGATGGAGCGTTGTAATTTTCAGTATTAATTACCCAATTCATCTGCAAGATAAACGTGTTTAGTAATAATTTTTATCTCATCAACTTTGCCTGTAATGACACATAACGTAAAATCGAAACATCAAAACAAGCAAATATCATGGATTTTGCTACTTTGAAAAATCCTACCGACTAAACTAGATCAGATGGAGCGTTGTAATTTTCAGTATTAATTACCAAATTCATCTGAAAGATATACGTGTTTAGTAATAATTTTTATCTCATCAACTTTGCCTGTAATGACACATAACGTAAAATCGAAACATCAAAACAAGCAAATTTCATGGCTTTTGCTACTTTGAAAAATCCTACCGGCTAAACTAGATCAGATGGAGCGTTGTAATTTTCAGTATTAATTACCCAATTCATCTGCAAGATAAACGTGTTTAGTAATAATTTTTATCTCATCAACTTTGCCTGTAATGACACATAACGTAAAATCGAAACATCAAAACAAGCAAATATCATGGATTTTGCTACTTTGAAAAATCCTACCGACTAAACTAGATCAGATGGAGCGTTGTAATTTTCAGTATTAATTACCCAATTCATCTGAAAGATATACGTGTTTAGTAATAATTTTTATCTCATCAACTTTGCCTGTAATGACACATAACGTAAAATCGAAACATGAAAACAAGCAAATATCATGGATTTTGCTACTTTGAAAAATCCTACCGACTAAACTAGATCAGATGGAGCGTTGTAATTTTCAGTATTAATTACCCAATTCATCTGCAAGGTAAACGTGTTTAGTAATAATTTTTATCTCGTGAACTTTGCCTGCAATGACACATAACGTAAAATCGAAACCTCAAAACAAGCAAATATCATAGCTTTTGCTACTTTGAAAAATTTTACCGGCTAAAGTAGATCAGATGGAGCGTTGTAATTTTCAGTATTAATTACCCAATTGATCTGAAAGATATACGTGTTTAGTAATAATTTTTATCTCGTCAACTTTGCCTGTAATGACACATAACGTAAAATCGAAACATCAAAACAAGCAAATATCATGGATTTTGCTACTTTGAAAAATCCTACCGGCTAAACTAGATCAGATGGAGCGTTGTAATTTTCAGTATTAATTACCCAATTCATCTGCAAGATAAACGTGTTTAGTAATAATTTTTATCTCATCAACTTTGCCTGTAATGACACATAACGTAAAATCGAAACATCAAAACAAGCAAATATCATGGATTTTGCTACTTTGAAAAATCCTACCGGCTAAACTAGATCAGATGGAGCGTTGTAATTTTCAGTATTAATTACCCAATTCATCTGCAAGATAAACGTGTTTAGTAATAATCTTTATCTCATCAACTTTGCCTGCAATGGCACATAACGTAAAATCGAAACATCAAAACAAGCAAATTTCATGGCTTTTGCTACTTTGAAAAATCCTACCGGCTAAACTAGATCAGATGGAGCGTTGTAATTTTCAGTATTAATTACCCAATTCATCTGCAAGATAAACGTGTTTAGTAATAATTTTTATCTCATCAACTTTGCCTGCAATGGCACATAACGTAAAATCGAAACATCAAAACAAGCAAATTTCATGGCTTTTGCTACTTTGAAAAATCCTACCGGCTAAACTAGATCAGATGGAGCGTTGTAATTTTCAGTATTAATTACCCAATTCATCTGCAAGATAAACGTGTTTAGTAATAATTTTTATCTCATCAACTTTGCCTGCAATGGCACATAACGTAAAATCGAAACATCAAAACAAGCAAATTTCATGGCTTTTGCTACTTTGAAAAATCCTACCGGCTAAACTAGATCAGATGGAGCGTTGTAATTTTCAGTATTAATTACCCAATTCATCTGCAAGATAAACGTGTTTAGTAATAATTTTTATCTCATCAACTTTGCCTGCAATGGCACATAACGTAAAATCGAAACATCAAAACAAGCAAATTTCATGGCTTTTGCTACTTTGAAAAATCCTACCGACTAAACTAGATCAGATGGAGCGTTGTAATTTTCAGTATTAATTACCCAATTCATCTGAAAGATAAACGTGTTTAGTAATAATTTTTATCTCATCAACTTTGCCTGCAATGGCACATAACGTAAAATCGAAACATCAAAACAAGCAAATTTCATGGCTTTTGCTACTTTGAAAAATCCTACCGACTAAACTAGATCAGATGGAGCGTTGTAATTTTCAGTATTAATTACCCAATTCATCTGCAAGATAAACGTGTTTAGTAATAATTTTTATCTCATCAACTTTGCCTGTAATGACACATAACGTAAAATCGAAACATCAAAACAAGCAAATATCATGGATTTTGCTACTTTGAAAAATCCTACCGGCTAAACTAGATCAGATGGAGCGTTGTAATTTTCAGTATTAATTACCCAATTCATCTGCAAGATAAACGTGTTTAGTAATAATTTTTATCTCATCAACTTTGCCTGCAATGGCACATAACGTAAAATCGAAACATCAAAACAAGCAAATTTCATGGCTTTTGCTACTTTGAAAAATCCTACCGGCTAAACTAGATCAGATGGAGCGTTGTAATTTTCAGTATTAATTACCCAATTCATCTGCAAGATAAACGTGTTTAGTAATAATTTTTATCTCATCAACTTTGCCTGCAATGGCACATAACGTAAAATCGAAACATCAAAACAAGCAAATTTCATGGCTTTTGCTACTTTGAAAAATCCTACCGGCTAAACTAGATCAGATGGAGCGTTGTAATTTTCAGTATTAATTACCCAATTCATCTGCAAGATAAACGTGTTTAGTAATAATTTTTATCTCATCAACTTTGCCTGCAATGGCACATAACGTAAAATCGAAACATCAAAACAAGCAAATTTCATGGCTTTTGCTACTTTGAAAAATCCTACCGACTAAACTAGATCAGATGGAGCGTTGTAATTTTCAGTATTAATTACCCAATTCATCTGAAAGATAAACGTGTTTAGTAATAATTTTTATCTCATCAACTTTGCCTGCAATGGCACATAGCGTAAAATCGAAACATCAAAACAAGCAAATTTCATGGCTTTTGCTATTTTGAAAAATCCTACCGACTAAACTAGATCAGATGGAGCGTTGTAATTTTCAGTATTAATTACCCAATTCATCTGCAAGATAAACGTGTTTAGTAATAATTTTTATCTCATCAACTTTGCCTGCAATGGCACATAACGTAAAATCGAAACATCAAAACAAGCAAATTTCATGGCTTTTGCTACTTTGAAAAATCCTACCGGCTAAACTAGATCAGATGGAGCGTTGTAATTTTCAGTATTAATTACCAAATTCATCTGCAAGATAAACGTGTTTAGTAATAATTTTTATCTCATCAACTTTGCCTGCAATGGCACATAACGTAAAATCGAAACATCAAAACAAGCAATTTTCATGGCTTTTGCTACTTTGAAAAATCCTACCGGCTAAACTAGATCAGATGGAGCGTTGTAATTTTCAGTATTAATTACCCAATTCATCTGCAAGATAAACGTGTTTAGTAATAATTTTTATCTCATCAACTTTGCCTGCAATGGCACATAACGTAAAATCGAAACATCAAAACAAGCAAATTTCATGGCTTTTGCTACTTTGAAAAATCCTACCGGCTAAACTAGATCAGATGGAGCGTTGTAATTTTCAGTATTAATTACCCAATTCATCTGCAAGATAAACGTGTTTAGTAATAATTTTTATCTCATCAACTTTGCCTGCAATGGCACATAACGTAAAATCGAAACATCAAAACAAGCAAATTTCATGGCTTTTGCTACTTTGAAAAATCCTACCGACTAAACTAGATCAGATGGAGCGTTGTAATTTTCAGTATTAATTACCCAATTCATCTGAAAGATAAACGTGTTTAGTAATAATTTTTATCTCATCAACTTTGCCTGCAATGGCACATAACGTAAAATCGAAACATCAAAACAAGCAAATTTCATGGCTTTTGCTACTTTGAAAAATCCTACCGACTAAACTAGATCAGATGGAGCGTTGTAATTTTCAGTATTAATTACCCAATTCATCTGCAAGATAAACGTGTTTAGTAATAATTTTTATCTCATCAACTTTTCCTGTAATGACACATAACGTAAAATCGAAACATCAAAACAAGCAAATATCATGGATTTTGCTACTTTGAAAAATCCTACCGGCTAAACTAGATCAGATGGAGCGTTGTAATTTTCAGTATTAATTACCCAATTCATCTGCAAGATAAACGTGTTTAGTAATAATTTTTATCTCATCAACTTTGCCTGCAATGGCACATAACGTAAAATCGAAACATCAAAACAAGCAAATTTCATGGCTTTTGCTACTTTGAAAAATCCTACCGGCTAAACTAGATCAGATGGAGCGTTGTAATTTTCAGCATTAATTACCCAATTCATCTGCAAGATAAACGTGTTTAGTAATAATTTTTATCTCATCAACTTTGCCTGCAATGGCACATAACGTAAAATCGAAACATCAAAACAAGCAAATTTCATGGCTTTTGCTACTTTGAAAAATCCTACCGGCTAAACTAGATCAGATGGAGCGTTGTAATTTTCAGTATTAATTACCCAATTCATCTGCAAGATAAACGTGTTTAGTAATAATTTTTATCTCATCAACTTTGCCTGCAATGGCACATAACGTAAAATCGAAACATCAAAACAAGCAAATTTCATGGCTTTTGCTACTTTGAAAAATCCTACCGGCTAAACTAGATCAGATGGAGCGTTGTAATTTTCAGTATTAATTACCCAATTCATCTGCAAGATAAACGTGTTTAGTAATAATTTTTATCTCATCAACTTTGCCTGCAATGGCACATAACGTAAAATCGAAACATCAAAACAAGCAAATTTCATGGCTTTTGCTACTTTGAAAAATCCTACCGACTAAACTAGATCAGATGGAGCGTTGTAATTTTCAGTATTAATTACCCAATTCATCTGAAAGATAAACGTGTTTAGTAATAATTTTTATCTCATCAACTTTGCCTGCAATGGCACATAACGTAAAATCGAAACATCAAAACAAGCAAATTTCATGGCTTTTGCTACTTTGAAAAATCCTACCGACTAAACTAGATCAGATGGAGCGTTGTAATTTTCAGTATTAATTACCCAATTCATCTGCAAGATAAACGAGTTTAGTAATAATTTTTATCTCATCAACTTTGCCTGCAATGGCACATAACGTAAAATCGAAACATCAAAACAAGCAAATTTCATGGCTTTTGCTACTTTGAAAAATCCTACCGACTAAACTAGATCAGATGGAGCGTTGTAATTTTCAGTATTAATTACCCAATTCATCTGAAAGATATACGTGTTTAGTAATAATTTTTATCTCATCAACTTTGCCTGTAATGACACATAACGTAAAATCGAAACATCAAAACAAGCAAATTTCATGGCTTTTGCTACTTTGAAAAATCCTACCGCCTAAACTAGATCAGATGGAGCGTTGTAATTTTCAGTATTAATTACCCAATTCATCTGCAAGATAAACGTGTTTAGTAATAATTTTTATCTCATCAACTTTGCCTGTAATGACACATAACGTAAAATGGAAACATCAAAACAAGCAAATATCATGGATTTTGCTACTTTGAAAAATCCTACCGGCTAAACTAGATCAGATGGAGCGTTGTAATTTTCAGTATTAATTACCCAATTCATCTGCAAGATAAACGTGTTTAGTAATAATTTTTATCTCATCAACTTTGCCTGCAATGGCACATAACGTAAAATCGAAACATCAAAACAAGCAAATTTCATGGCTTTTGCTACTTTGAAAAATCCTACCGGCTAAACTAGATCAGATGGAGCGTTGTAATTTTCAGTATTACTTACCCAATTCATCTGCAAGATAAACGTGTTTAGTAATAATTTTTATCTCATCAACTTTGCCTGCAATGGCACATAACGTAAAATCGAAACATCAAAACAAGCAAATTTCATGGCTTTTGCTACTTTGAAAAATCCTACCGGCTAAACTAGATCAGATGGAGCGTTGTAATTTTCAGTATTAATTACCCAATTCATCTGCAAGATAAACGTGTTTAGTAATAATTTTTATCTCATCAACTTTGCCTGCAATGGCACATAACGTAAAATCGAAACATCAAAACAAGCAAATTTCATGGCTTTTGCTACTTTGAAAAATCCTACCGGCTAAACTAGATCAGATGGAGCGTTGTAATTTTCAGTATTAATTACCCAATTCATCTGCAAGATAAACGTGTTTAGTAATAATTTTTATCTCATCAACTTTGCCTGCAATGGCACATAACGTAAAATCGAAACATCAAAACAAGCAAATTTCATGGCTTTTGCTACTTTGAAAAATCCTACCGACTAAACTAGATCAGATGGAGCGTTGTAATTTTCAGTATTAATTACCCAATTCATCTGAAAGATATACGTGTTTAGTAATAATTTTTATCTCATCAACTTTGCCTGTAATGACACATAACGTAAAATCGAAACATCAAAACAAGCAAATTTCATGGCTTTTGCTACTTTGAAAAATCCTACCGCCTAAACTAGATCAGATGGAGCGTTGTAATTTTCAGTATTAATTACCCAATTCATCTGCAAGATAAACGTGTTTAGTAATAATTTTTATCTCATCAACTTTGCCTGTAATGACACATAACGTAAAATGGAAACATCAAAACAAGCAAATATCATGGATTTTGCTACTTTGAAAAATCCTACCGGCTAAACTAGATCAGATGGAGCGTTGTAATTTTCAGTATTAATTACCCAATTCATCTGCAAGATAAACGTGTTTAGTAATAATTTTTATCTCATCAACTTTGCCTGCAATGGCACATAACGTAAAATCGAAACATCAAAACAAGCAAATTTCATGGCTTTTGCTACTTTGAAAAATCCTACCGGCTAAACTAGATCAGATGGAGCGTTGTAATTTTCAGTATTACTTACCCAATTCATCTGCAAGATAAACGTGTTTAGTAATAATTTTTATCTCATCAACTTTGCCTGCAATGGCACATAACGTAAAATCGAAACATCAAAACAAGCAAATTTCATGGCTTTTGCTACTTTGAAAAATCCTACCGGCTAAACTAGATCAGATGGAGCGTTGTAATTTTCAGTATTAATTACCCAATTCATCTGCAAGATAAACGTGTTTAGTAATAATTTTTATCTCATCAACTTTGCCTGCAATGGCACATAACGTAAAATCGAAACATCAAAACAAGCAAATTTCATGGCTTTTGCTACTTTGAAAAATCCTACCGGCTAAACTAGATCAGATGGAGCGTTGTAATTTTCAGTATTAATTACCCAATTCATCTGCAAGATAAACGTGTTTAGTAATAATTTTTATCTCATCAACTTTGCCTGCAATGGCACATAACGTAAAATCGAAACATCAAAACAAGCAAATTTCATGGCTTTTGCTACTTTGAAAAATCCTACCGACTAAACTAGATCAGATGGAGCGTTGTAATTTTCAGTATTAATTACCCAATTCATCTGAAAGATAAACGTGTTTAGTAATAATTTTTATCTCATCAACTTTGCCTGCAATGGCACATAACGTAAAATCGAAACATCAAAACAAGCAAATTTCATGGCTTTTGCTACTTTGAAAAATCCTACCGACTAAACTAGATCAGATGGAGCGTTGTAATTTTCAGTATTAATTACCCAATTCATCTGCAAGATAAACGTGTTTAGTAATAATTTTTATCTCATCAACTTTGCCTGCAATGGCACATAACGTAAAATCGAAACATCAAAACAAGCAAATTTCATGGCTTTTGCTACTTTGAAAAATCCTACCGGCTAAACTAGATCAGATGGAGCGTTGTAATTTTCAGTATTAATTACCAAATTCATCTGCAAGATAAACGTGTTTAGTAATAATTTTTATCTCATCAACTTTGCCTGCAATGGCACATAACGTAAAATCGAAACATCAAAACAAGCAATTTTCATGGCTTTTGCTACTTTGAAAAATCCTACCGGCTAAACTAGATCAGATGGAGCGTTGTAATTTTCAGTATTAATTACCCAATTCATCTGCAAGATAAACGTGTTTAGTAATAATTTTTATCTCATCAACTTTGCCTGCAATGGCACATAACGTAAAATCGAAACATCAAAACAAGCAAATTTCATGGCTTTTGCTACTTTGAAAAATCCTACCGGCTAAACTAGATCAGATGGAGCGTTGTAATTTTCAGTATTAATTACCCAATTCATCTGCAAGATAAACGTGTTTAGTAATAATTTTTATCTCATCAACTTTCCCTGCAATGGCACATAACGTAAAATCGAAACATCAAAACAAGCAAATTTCATGGCTTTTGCTACTTTGAAAAATCCTACCGACTAAACTAGATCAGATGGAGCGTTGTAATTTTCAGTATTAATTACCCAATTCATCTGAAAGATAAACGTGTTTAGTAATAATTTTTATCTCATCAACTTTGCCTGCAATGGCACATAACGTAAAATCGAAACATCAAAACAAGCAAATTTCATGGCTTTTGCTACTTTGAAAAATCCTACCGACTAAACTAGATCAGATGGAGCGTTGTAATTTTCAGTATTAATTACCCAATTCATCTGCAAGATAAGCGTGTTTAGTAATAATTTTTATCTCATCAACTTTTCCTGTAATGACACATAACGTAAAATCGAAACATCAAAACAAGCAAATATCATGGATTTGCTACTTTGAAAAATCCTACCGGCTAAACTAGATCAGATGGAGCGTTGTAATTTTCAGTATTAATTACCCAATTCATCTGCAAGATAAACGTGTTTAGTTATAATTTTTATCTCATCAACTTTGCCTGCAATGGCACATAACGTAAAATCGAAACATCAAAACAAGCAAATTTCATGGCTTTTGCTACTTTGAAAAATCCTACCGACTAAACTAGATCAGATGGAGCGTTGTAATTTTCAGTATTAATTACCCAATTCATCTGAAAGATAAACGTGTTTAGTAATAATTTTTATCTCATCAACTTTGCCTGCAATGGCACATAACGTAAAATCGAAACATCAAAACAAGCAAATTTCATGGCTTTTGCTACTTTGAAAAATCCTACCGACTAAACTAGATCAGATGGAGCGTTGTAATTTTCAGTATTAATTACCCAATTCATCTGCAAGATAAACGTGTTTAGTAATAATTTTTATCTCATCAACTTTGCCTGCAATGGCACATAACGTAAAATCGAAACATCAAAACATGCAAATTTCATGGCTTTTGCTAATTTGAAAAATCCTACCGGCTAAACTAAATCAGATGGAGCGTTGTAATTTTCAGTATTAATTACCAAATTCATCTGCAAGATAAACGTGTTTAGTAATAATTTTTATCTCATCAACTTTGCCTGCAATGGCACATAACGTAAAATCGAAACATCAAAACAAGCAATTTTTATGGCTTTTGCTACTTTGAAAAATCCTACCGGCTAAACTAGATCAGATGGAGCGTTGTAATTTTCAGTATTAATTACCCAATTCATCTGCAAGATAAACGTGTTTAGTAATAATTTTTATCTCATCAACTTTGCCTGCAATGGCACATAACGTAAAATCGAAACATCAAAACAAGCAAATTTCATGGCTTTTGCTACTTTGAAAAATCCTACCGGCTAAACTAGATCAGATGGAGCGTTGTAATTTTCAGTATTAATTACCCAATTCATCTGCAAGATAAACGTGTTTAGTAATAATTTTTATCTTATCAACTTTGCCTGCAATGGCACATAACGTAAAATCGAAACATCAAAACAAGCAAATTTCATGGCTTTTGCTACTTTGAAAAATCCTACCGACTAAACTAGATCAGATGGAGCGTTGTAATTTTCAGTATTAATTACCCAATTCATCTGAAAGATAAACGTGTTTAGTAATAATTTTTATCTCATCAACTTTGCCTGCAATGGCACATAACGTAAAATCGAAACATCAAAACAAGCAAATTTCATGGCTTTTGCTACTTTGAAAAATCCTACCGACTAAACTAGATCAGATGGAGCGTTGTAATTTTCAGTATTAATTACCCAATTCATCTGCAAGATAAACGTGTTTAGTAATAATTTTTATCTCATCAACTTTTCCTGTAATGACACATAACGTAAAATCGAAACATCAAAACAAGCAAATATCATGGATTTTGCTACTTTGAAAAATCCTACCGGCTAAACTAGATCAGATGGAGCGTTGTAATTTTCAGTATTAATTACCCAATTCATCTGCAAGATAAACGTGTTTAGTAATAATTTTTATCTCATCAACTTTGCCTGCAATGGCACATAACGTAAAATCGAAACATCAAAACAAGCAAATTTCATGGCTTTTGCTACTTTGAAAAATCCTACCGGCTAAACTAGATCAGATGGAGCGTTGTAATTTTCAGTATTAATTACCCAATTCATCTGCAAGATAAACGTGTTTAGTAATAATTTTTATCTCATCAACTTTGCCTGCAATGGCACATAACGTAAAATCGAAACATCAAAACAAGCAAATTTCATGGCTTTTGCTACTTTGAAAAATCCTACCGGCTAAACTAGATCAGATGGAGCGTTGTAATTTTCAGTATTAATTACCCAATTCATCTGCAAGATAAACGTGTTTAGTAATAATTTTTATCTCATCAACTTTGCCTGCAATGGCACATAACGTAAAATCAAAACATCAAAACAAGCAAATTTCATGGCTTTTGCTACTTTGAAAAATCCTACCGACTAAACTAGATCAGATGGAGCGTTGTAATTTTCAGTATTAATTACCCAATTCATCTGAAAGATAAACGTGTTTAGTAATAATTTTTATCTCATCAACTTTGCCTGCAATGGCACATAACGTAAAATCGAAACATCAAAACAAGCAAATTTCATGGCTTTTGCTACTTTGAAAAATCCTACCGACTAAACTAGATCAGATGGAGCGTTGTAATTTTCAGTATTAATTACCCAATTCATCTGCAAGATAAACGTGTTTAGTAATAATTTTTATCTCATCAACTTTGCCTGCAATGGCACATAACGTAAAATCGAAACATCAAAACAAGCAAATTTCATGGCTTTTGCTACTTTGAAAAATCCTACCGGCTAAACTAGATCAGATGGAGCGTTGTAATTTTCAGTATTAATTACCCAATTCATCTGCAAGATAAACGTGTTTAGTAATAATTTTTATCTCATCAACTTTGCCTGCAATGGCACATAACGTAAAATCGAAACATCAAAACAAGCAAATTTCATGGCTTTTGCTACTTTGAAAAATCCTACCGACTAAACTAGATCAGATGGAGCGTTGTAATTTTCAGTATTAATTACCCAATTTTTATCTCATCAACTTTGCCTGCAATGGCACATAACGTAAAATCGAAACATCAAAACAAGCAAATTTCATGGCTTTTGCTACTTTGAAAAATCCTACCGGCTAAACTAGATCAGATGGAGCGTTGTAATTTTCAGTATTAATTACCCAATTCATCTGCAAGATAAACGTGTTTAGTAATAATTTTTATCTCATCAACTTTGCCTGCAATGGCACATAACGTAAAATCGAAACATCAAAACAAGCAAATTTCATGGCTTTTGCTACTTTGAAAAATCCTACCGGCTAAACTAGATCAGATGGAGCGTTGTAATTTTCAGTATTAATTACCCAATTCATCTGCAAGATAAACGTGTTTAGTAATAATTTTTATCTCATCAACTTTGCCTGCAATGGCACATAACGTAAAATCGAAACATCAAAACAAGCAAATTTCATGGCTTTTGCTACTTTGAAAAATCCTACCGACTAAACTAGATCAGATGGAGCGTTGTAATTTTCAGTATTAATTACCCAATTCATCTGAAAGATAAACGTGTTTAGTAATAATTTTTATCTCATCAACTTTGCCTGCAATGGCACATAACGTAAAATCGAAACATCAAAACAAGCAAATTTCATGGCTTTTGCTACTTTGAAAAATCCTACCGACTAAACTAGATCAGATGGAGCGTTGTAATTTTCAGTATTAATTACCCAATTCATCTGCAAGATAAACGTGTTTAGTAATAATTTTTATCTCATCAACTTTGCCTGCAATGGCACATAACGTAAAATCGAAACATCAAAACAAGCAAATTTCATGGCTTTTGCTACTTTGAAAAATCCTACCGGCTAAACTAGATCAGATGGAGCGTTGTAATTTTCAGTATTAATTACCAAATTCATCTGCAAGATAAACGTGTTTAGTAATAATTTTTATCTCATCAACTTTGCCTGCAATGGCACATAACGTAAAATCGAAACATCAAAACAAGCAATTTTCATGGCTTTTGCTACTTTGAAAAATCCTACCGGCTAAACTAGATCAGATGGAGCGTTGTAATTTTCAGTATTAATTACCCAATTCATCTGCAAGATAAACGTGTTTAGTAATAATTTTTATCTCATCAACTTTGCCTGCAATGGCACATAGCGTAGAATCGAAACATCAAAACAAGCAAATTTCATGGCTTTTGCTACTTTGAAAAATCCTACCGGCTAAACTAGATCAAATGGAGCGTTGTAATTTTCAGTATTAATTACCCAATTCATCTGCAAGATAAACGTGTTTAGTAATAATTTTTATCTCATCAACTTTGCCTGCAATGGCACATAACGTAAAATCGAAACATCAAAACAAGCAAATTTCATGGCTTTTGCTACTTTGAAAAATCCTACCGACTAAACCAGATCAGATGGAGCGTTGTAATTTTCAGTATTAATTACCCAATTCATCTGCAAGATAAACGTGTTTAGTAATAATTTTTATCTCATCAACTTTTCCTGTAATGACACATAACGTAAAATCGAAACATCAAAACAAGCAAATATCATGGATTTGCTACTTTGAAAAATCCTACCGGCTAAACTAGATCAGATGGAGCGTTGTAATTTTCAGTATTAATTACCCAATTCATCTGCAAGATAAACGTGTTTAGTAATAATTTTTATCTCATCAACTTTGCCTGCAATGGCACATAACGTAAAATCAAAACATCAAAACAAGCAAATTTCATGGCTTTTGCTACTTTGAAAAATCCTACCGACTAAACTAGATCAGATGGAGCGTTGTAATTTTCAGTATTAATTACCCAATTCATCTGAAAGATAAACGTGTTTAGTAATAATTTTTATCTCATCAACTTTGCCTGCAATGGCACATAACGTAAAATCGAAACATCAAAACAAGCAAATTTCATGGCTTTTGCTACTTTGAAAAATCCTACCGACTAAACTAGATCAGATGGAGCGTTGTAATTTTCAGTATTAATTACCCAATTCATCTGCAAGATAAACGTGTTTAGTAATAATTTTTATCTCATCAACTTTGCCTGCAATGGCACATAACGTAAAATCGAAACATCAAAACAAGCAAATTTCATGGCTTTTGCTACTTTGAAAAATCCTACCGGCTAAACTAAATCAGATGGAGCGTTGTAATTTTCAGTATTAATTACCAAATTCATCTGCAAGATAAACGTGTTTAGTAATAATTTTTATCTCATCAACTTTGCCTGCAATGGCACATAACGTAAAATCGAAACATCAAAACAAGCAATTTTTATGGCTTTTGCTACTTTGAAAAATCCTACCGGCTAAACTAGATCAGATGGAGCGTTGTAATTTTCAGTATTAATTACCCAATTCATCTGCAAGATAAACGTGTTTAGTAATAATTTTTATCTCATCGACTTTGCCTGCAATGGCACATAACGTAAAATCGAAACATCAAAACAAGCAAATTTCATGGCTTTTGCTACTTTGAAAAATCCTACCGGCTAAACTAGATCAGATGGAGCGTTGTAATTTTCAGTATTAATTACCCAATTCATCTGCAAGATAAACGTGTTTAGTAATAATTTTTATCTTATCAACTTTGCCTGCAATGGCACATAACGTAAAATCGAAACATCAAAACAAGCAAATTTCATGGCTTTTGCTACTTTGAAAAATCCTACCGACTAAACTAGATCAGATGGAGCGTTGTAATTTTCAGTATTAATTACCCAATTCATCTGCAAGATAAACGTGTTTAGTAATAATTTTTATCTCATCAACTTTTCCTGTAATGACACATAACGTAAAATCGAAACATCAAAACAAGCAAATATCATGGATTTTGCTACTTTGAAAAATCCTACCGGCTAAACTAGATCAGATGGAGCGTTGTAATTTTCAGTATTAATTACCCAATTCATCTGCAAGATAAACGTGTTTAGTAATAATTTTTATCTCATCAACTTTGCCTGCAATGGCACATAACGTAAAATCGAAACATCAAAACAAGCAAATTTCATGGCTTTTGCTACTTTGAAAAATCCTACCGGCTAAACTAGATCAGATGGAGCGTTGTAATTTTCAGTATTAATTACCCAATTCATCTGCAAGATAAACGTGTTTAGTAATAATTTTTATCTCATCAACTTTGCCTGCAATGGCACATAGCGTAAAATCGAAACATCAAAACAAGCAAATTTCATGGCTTTTGCTACTTTGAAAAATCCTACCGGCTAAACTAGATCAGATGGAGCGTTGTAATTTTCAGTATTAATTACCCAATTCATCTGCAAGATAAACGTGTTTAGTAATAATTTTTATCTCATCAACTTTTCCTGTAATGACACATAACGTAAAATCGAAACATCAAAACAAGCAAATATCATGGATTTTGCTACTTTGAAAAATCCTACCGGCTAAACTAGATCAGATGGAGCGTTGTAATTTTCAGTATTAATTACCCAATTCATCTGCAAGATAAACGTGTTTAGTAATAATTTTTATCTCATCAACTTTGCCTGCAATGGCACATAACGTAAAATCGAAACATCAAAACAAGCAAATTTCATGGCTTTTGCTACTTTGAAAAATCCTACCGGCTAAACTAGATCAGATGGAGCGTTGTAATTTTCAGTATTAATTACCCAATTCATCTGCAAGATAAACGTGTTTAGTAATAATTTTTATCTCATCAACTTTGCCTGCAATGGCACATAACGTAAAATCGAAACATCAAAACAAGCAAATTTCATGGCTTTTGCTACTTTGAAAAATCCTACCGGCTAAACTAGATCAGATGGAGCGTTGTAATTTTCAGTATTAATTACCCAATTCATCTGCAAGATAAACGTGTTTAGTAATAATTTTTATCTCATCAACTTTGCCTGCAATGGCACATAACGTAAAATCGAAACATCAAAACAAGCAAATTTCATGGCTTTTGCTACTTTGAAAAATCCTACCGGCTAAACTAGATCAGATGGAGCGTTGTAATTTTCAGTATTAATTACCCAATTCATCTGCAAGATAAACGTGTTTAGTAATAATTTTTATCTCATCAACTTTGCCTGCAATGGCACATAACGTAAAATCAAAACATCAAAACAAGCAAATTTCATGGCTTTTGCTACTTTGAAAAATCCTACCGACTAAACTAGATCAGATGGAGCGTTGTAATTTTCAGTATTAATTACCCAATTCATCTGAAAGATAAACGTGTTTAGTAATAATTTTTATCTCATCAACTTTGCCTGCAATGGCACATAACGTAAAATCGAAACATCAAAACAAGCAAATTTCATGGCTTTTGCTACTTTGAAAAATCCTACCGACTAAACTAGATCAGATGGAGCGTTGTAATTTTCAGTATTAATTACCCAATTCATCTGCAAGATAAACGTGTTTAGTAATAATTTTTATCTCATCAACTTTGCCTGCAATGGCACATAACGTAAAATCGAAACATCAAAACAAGCAAATTTCATGGCTTTTGCTACTTTGAAAAATCCTACCGGCTAAACTAGATCAGATGGAGCGTTGTAATTTTCAGTATTAATTACCCAATTCATCTGCAAGATAAACGTGTTTAGTAATAATTTTTATCTCATCAACTTTGCCTGCAATGGCACATAACGTAAAATCGAAACATCAAAACAAGCAAATTTCATGGCTTTTGCTACTTTGAAAAATCCTACCGACTAAACTAGATCAGATGGAGCGTTGTAATTTTCAGTATTAATTACCCAATTTTAATCTCATCAACTTTGCCTGCAATGGCACATAACGTAAAATCGAAACATCAAAACAAGCAAATTTCATGGCTTTTGCTACTTTGAAAAATCCTACCGGCTAAACTAGATCAGATGGAGCGTTGTAATTTTCAGTATTAATTACCCAATTCATCTGCAAGATAAACGTGTTTAGTAATAATTTTTATCTCATCAACTTTGCCTGCAATGGCACATAACGTAAAATCGAAACATCAAAACAAGCAAATTTCATGGCTTTTGCTACTTTGAAAAATCCTACCGGCTAAACTAGATCAGATGGAGCGTTGTAATTTTCAGTATTAATTACCCAATTCATCTGCAAGATAAACGTGTTTAGTAATAATTTTTATCTCATCAACTTTGCCTGCAATGGCACATAACGTAAAATCGAAACATCAAAACAAGCAAATTTCATGGCTTTTGCTACTTTGAAAAATCCTACCGACTAAACTAGATCAGATGGAGCGTTGTAATTTTCAGTATTAATTACCCAATTCATCTGAAAGATAAACGTGTTTAGTAATAATTTTTATCTCATCAACTTTGCCTGCAATGGCACATAACGTAAAATCGAAACATCAAAACAAGCAAATTTCATGGCTTTTGCTACTTTGAAAAATCCTACCGACTAAACTAGATCAGATGGAGCGTTGTAATTTTCAGTATTAATTACCCAATTCATCTGCAAGATAAACGTGTTTAGTAATAATTTTTATCTCATCAACTTTGCCTGCAATGGCACATAACGTAAAATCGAAACATCAAAACAAGCAAATTTCATGGCTTTTGCTACTTTGAAAAATCCTACCGGCTAAACTAGATCAGATGGAGCGTTGTAATTTTCAGTATTAATTACCAAATTCATCTGCAAGATAAACGTGTTTAGTAATAATTTTTATCTCATCAACTTTGCCTGCAATGGCACATAACGTAAAATCGAAACATCAAAACAAGCAATTTTCATGGCTTTTGCTACTTTGAAAAATCCTACCGGCTAAACTAGATCAGATGGAGCGTTGTAATTTTCAGTATTAATTACCCAATTCATCTGCAAGATAAACGTGTTTAGTAATAATTTTTATCTCATCAACTTTGCCTGCAATGGCACATAACGTAAAATCGAAACATCAAAACAAGCAAATTTCATGGCTTTTGCTACTTTGAAAAATCCTACCGGCTAAACTAGATCAGATGGAGCGTTGTAATTTTCAGTATTAATTACCCAATTCATCTGCAAGATAAACGTGTTTAGTAATAATTTTTATCTCATCAACTTTGCCTGCAATGGCACATAACGTAAAATCGAAACATCAAAACAAGCAAATTTCATGGCTTTTGCTACTTTGAAAAATCCTACCGGCTAAACTAGATCAGATGGAGCGTTGTAATTTTCAGTATTAATTACCCAATTCATCTGCAAGATAAACGTGTTTAGTAATAATTTTTATCTCATCAACTTTGCCTGCAATGGCACATAACGTAAAATCGAAACATCAAAACAAGCAAATTTCATGGCTTTTGCTACTTTGAAAAATCCTACCGACTAAACTAGATCAGATGGAGCGTTGTAATTTTCAGTATTAATTACCCAATTCATCTGAAAGATAAACGTGTTTAGTAATAATTTTTATCTCATCAACTTTGCCTGCAATGGCACATAACGTAAAATCGAAACATCAAAACAAGCAAATTTCATGGCTTTTGCTACTTTGAAAAATCCTACCGACTAAACTAGATCAGATGCAGCGTTGTAATTTTCAGTATTAATTACCCAATTCATCTGCAAGATAAACGTGTTTAGTAATAATTTTTATCTCATCAACTTTTCCTGTAATGACACATAACGTAAAATCGAAACATCAAAACAAGCAAATATCATGGATTTTGCTACTTTGAAAAATCCTACCGGCTAAACTAGATCAGATGGAGCGTTGTAATTTTCAGTATTAATTACCCAATTCATCTGCAAGATAAACGTGTTCAGTAATAATTTTTATCTCATCAACTTTGCCTGCAATGGCACATAACGTAAAATCGAAACATCAAAACAAGCAAATTTCATGGCTTTTGCTACTTTGAAAAATCCTACCGGCTAAACTAGATCAGATGGAGCGTTGTAATTTTCAGTATTAATTACCCAATTCATCTGCAAGATAAACGTGTTTAGTAATAATTTTTATCTCATCAACTTTGCCTGCAATGGCACATAACGTAAAATCGAAACATCAAAACAAGCAAATTTCATGGCTTTTGCTACTTTGAAAAATCCTACCGGCTAAACTAGATCAGATGGAGCGTTGTAATTTTCAGTATTAATTACCCAATTCATCTGCAAGATAAACGTGTTTAGTAATAATTTTTATCTCATCAACTTTGCCTGCAATGGCACATAACGTAAAATCGAAACATCAAAACAAGCAAATTTCATGGCTTTTGCTACTTTGAAAAATCCTACCGGCTAAACTAGATCAGATGGAGCGTTGTAATTTTCAGTATTAATTACCCAATTCATCTGCAAGATAAACGTGTTTAGTAATAATTTTTATCTCATCAACTTTGCCTGCAATGGCACATAACGTAAAATCGAAACATCAAAACAAGCAAATTTCATGGCTTTTGCTACTTTGAAAAATCCTACCGACTAAACTAGATCAGATGGAGCGTTGTAATTTTCAGTATTAATTACCCAATTCATCTGAAAGATAAACGTGTTTAGTAATAATTTTTATCTCATCAACTTTGCCTGCAATGGCACATAACGTAAAATCGAAACATCAAAACAAGCAAATTTCATGGCTTTTGCTACTTTGAAAAATCCTACCGACTAAACTAGATCAGATGGAGCGTTGTAATTTTCAGTATTAATTACCCAATTCATCTGCAAGATAAACGTGTTTAGTAATAATTTTTATCTCATCAACTTTGCCTGCAATGGCACATAACGTAAAATCGAAACATCAAAACAAGCAAATTTCATGGCTTTTGCTACTTTGACAAATCCTACCGGCTAAACTAGATCAGATGGAGCGTTGTAATTTTCAGTATTAATTACCCAATTCATCTGCAAGATAAACGTGTTTAGTAATAATTTTTATCTCATCAACTTTGCCTGCAATGGCACATAACGTAAAATCGAAACATCAAAACAAGCAAATTTCATGGCTTTTGCTACTTTGAAAAATCCTACCGACTAAACTAGATCAGATGGAGCGTTGTAATTTTCAGTATTAATTACCCAATTCATCTGAAAGATAAACGTGTTTAGTAATAATTTTTATCTCATCAACTTTGCCTGCAATGGCACATAACGTAAAATCGAAACATCAAAACAAGCAAATTTCATGGCTTTTGCTACTTTGAAAAATCCTACCGACTAAACTAGATCAGATGGAGCGTTGTAATTTTCAGTATTAATTACCCAATTCATCTGAAAGATAAACGTGTTTAGTAATAATTTTTATCTCATCAACTTTGCCTGCAATGGCACATAACGTAAAATCGAAACATCAAAACAAGCAAATTTCATGGCTTTTGCTACTTTGAAAAATCCTACCGACTAAACTAGATCAGATGGAGCGTTGTAATTTTCAGTATTAATTACCCAATTCATCTGCAAGATAAACGTGTTTAGTAATAATTTTTATCTCATCAACTTTGCCTGTAATGACACATAACGTAAAATCGAAACATCAAAACAAGCAAATATCATGGATTTTGCTACTTTGAAAAATCCTACCGGCTAAACTAGATCAGATGGAGCGTTGTAATTTTCAGTATTAATTACCCAATTCATCTGCAAGATAAACGTGTTTAGTAATAATTTTTATCTCATCAACTTTGCCTGCAATGGCACATAACGTAAAATCGAAACATCAAAACAAGCAAATTTCATGGCTTTTGCTACTTTGAAAAATCCTACCGGCTAAACTAGATCAGATGGAGCGTTGTAATTTTCAGTATTAATTACCCAATTCATCTGCAAGATAAACGTGTTTAGTAATAATTTTTATCTCATCAACTTTGCCTGCAATGGCACATAACATAAAATCGAAACATCAAAACAAGCAAATTTCATGGCTTTTGCTACTTTGAAAAATCCTACCGGCTAAACTAGATCAGATGGAGCGTTGTAATTTTCAGTATTAATTACCCAATTCATCTGCAAGATAAACGTGTTTAGTAATAATTTTTATCTCATCAACTTTGCCTGCAATGGCACATAACGTAAAATCGAAACATCAAAACAAGCAAATTTCATGGCTTTTGCTACTTTGAAAAATCCTACCGGCTAAACTAGATCAGATGGAGCGTTGTAATTTTCAGTATTAATTACCCAATTCATCTGCAAGATAAACGTGTTTAGTAATAATTTTTATCTCATCAACTTTGCCTGCAATGGCACATAACGTAAAATCGAAACATCAAAACAAGCAAATTTCATGGCTTTTGCTATTTTGAAAAATCCTACCGACTAAACTAGATCAGATGGAGCGTTGTAATTTTCAGTATTAATTACCCAATTCATCTGAAAGATAAACGTGTTTAGTAATAATTTTTATCTCATCAACTTTGCCTGCAATGGCACATAACGTAAAATCGAAACATCAAAACAAGCAAATTTCATGGCTTTTGCTACTTTGAAAAATCCTACCGACTAAACTAGATCAGATGGAGCGTTGTAATTTTCAGTATTAATTACCCAATTCATCTGCAAGATAAACGTGTTTAGTAATAATTTTTATCTCATCAACTTTGCCTGCAATGGCACATAACGTAAAATCGAAACATCAAAACAAGCAAATTTCATGGCTTTTGCTACTTTGAAAAATCCTACCGGCTAAACTAGATCAGATGGAGCGTTGTAATTTTCAGTATTAATTACCAAATTCATCTGCAAGATAAACGTGTTTAGTAATAATTTTTATCTCATCAACTTTGCCTGCAATGGCACATAACGTAAAATCGAAACATCAAAACAAGCAATTTTCATGGCTTTTGCTACTTTGAAAAATCCTACCGGCTAAACTAGATCAGATGGAGCGTTGTAATTTTCAGTATTAATTACCCAATTCATCTGCAAGATAAACGTGTTTAGTAATAATTTTTATCTCATCAACTTTGCCTGCAATGGCACATAACGTAAAATCGAAACATCAAAACAAGCAAATTTCATGGCTTTTGCTACTTTGAAAAATCCTACCGGCTAAACTAGATCAGATGGAGCGTTGTAATTTTCAGTATTAATTACCCAATTCATCTGCAAGATAAACGTGTTTAGTAATAATTTTTATCTCATCAACTTTGCCTGCAATGGCACATAACGTAAAATCGAAACATCAAAACAAGCAAATTTCATGGCTTTTGCTACTTTGAAAAATCCTACCGACTAAACTAGATCAGATGGAGCGTTGTAATTTTCAGTATTAATTACCCAATTCATCTGAAAGATAAACGTGTTTAGTAATAATTTTTATCTCATCAACTTTGCCTGCAATGGCACATAACGTAAAATCGAAACATCAAAACAAGCAAATTTCATGGCTTTTGCTACTTTGAAAAATCCTACCGACTAAACTAGATCAGATGGAGCGTTGTAATTTTCAGTATTAATTACCCAATTCATCTGCAAGATAAACGTGTTTAGTAATAATTTTTATCTCATCAACTTTTCCTGTAATGACACATAACGTAAAATCGAAACATCAAAACAAGCAAATATCATGGATTTTGCTACTTTGAAAAATCCTACCGGCTAAACTAGATCAGATGGAGCGTTGTAATTTTCAGTATTAATTACCCAATTCATCTGCAAGATAAACGTGTTTAGTAATAATTTTTATCTCATCAACTTTGCCTGCAATGGCACATAACGTAAAATCGAAACATCAAAACAAGCAAATTTCATGGCTTTTGCTACTTTGAAAAATCCTACCGACTAAACTAGATCAGATGGAGCGTTGTAATTTTCAGTATTAATTACCCAATTCATCTGAAAGATAAACGTGTTTAGTAATAATTTTTATCTCATCAACTTTGCCTGCAATGGCACATAACGTAAAATCGAAACATCAAAACAAGCAAATTTCATGGCTTTTGCTACTTTGAAAAATCCTACCGACTAAACTAGATCAGATGGAGCGTTGTAATTTTCAGTATTAATTACCCAATTCATCTGCAAGATAAACGTGTTTAGTAATAATTTTTATCTCATCAACTTTGCCTGCAATGGCACATAACGTAAAATCGAAACATCAAAACAAGCAAATTTCATGGCTTTTGCTACTTTGAAAAATCCTACCGGCTAAACTAGATCAGATGGAGCGTTGTAATTTTCAGTATTAATTACCCAATTCATCTGCAAGATAAACGTGTTTAGTAATAATTTTTATCTCATCAACTTTGCCTGCAATGGCACATAACGTAAAATCGAAACATCAAAACAAGCAAATTTCATGGCTTTTGCTACTTTGAAAAATCCTACCGACTAAACTAGATCAGATGGAGCGTTGTAATTTTCAGTATTAATTACCCAATTCATCTGAAAGATAAACGTGTTTAGTAATAATTTTTATCTCATCAACTTTGCCTGCAATGGCACATAACGTAAAATCGAAACATCAAAACAAGCAAATTTCATGGCTTTTGCTACTTTGAAAAATCCTACCGACTAAACTAGATCAGATGGAGCGTTGTAATTTTCAGTATTAATTACCCAATTCATCTGCAAGATAAACGTGTTTAGTAATAATTTTTATCTCAGCAACTTTGCCTGTAATGACACATAACGTAAAATCGAAACATCAAAACAAGCAAATATCATGGATTTTGCTACTTTGAAAAATCCTACCGACTAAACTAGATCAGATGGAGCGTTGTAATTTTCAGTATTAATTACCCAATTCATCTGAAAGATATACGTGTTTAGTAATAATTTTTATCTCATCAACTTCGCCTGTAATGACACATAACGTAAAATCGAAACATCAAAACAAGCAAATTTCATGGCTTTTGCTACTTTGAAAAATCCTACCGGCTAAACTAGATCAGATGGAGCGTTGTAATTTTCAGTATTAATTACCCAATTCATCTGCAAGATAAACGTGTTTAGTAATAATTTTTATCTCATCAACTTTGCCTGTAATGACACATAACGTAAAATCGAAACATCAAAACAAGCAAATATCATGGATTTTGCTACTTTGAAAAATCCTACCGACTAAACTAGATCAGATGGAGCGTTGTAATTTTCAGTATTAATTACCCAATTCATCTGAAAGATATACGTGTTTAGTAATAATTTTTATCTCATCAACTTTGCCTGTAATGACACATAACGTAAAATCGAAACATGAAAACAAGCAAATATCATGGATTTTGCTACTTTGAAAAATCCTACCGACTAAACTAGATCAGATGGAGCGTTGTAATTTTCAGTATTAATTACCCAATTCATCTGCAAGGTAAACGTGTTTAGTAATAATTTTTATCTCGTGAACTTTGCCTGCAATGACACATAACGTAACATCGAAACCTCAAAACAAGCAAATATCATAGCTTTTGCTACTTTGAAAAATTTTACCGGCTAAAGTAGATCAGATGGAGCGTTGTAATTTTCAGTATTAATTACCCAATTGATCTGAAAGATATACGTGTTTAGTAATAATTTTTATCTCATCAACTTTGCCTGTAATGACACATAACGTAAAATCGAAACATCAAAACAAGCAAATATCATGGATTTTGCTACTTTGAAAAATCCTACCGGCTAAACTAGATCAGATGGAGCGTTGTAATTTTCAGTATTAATTACCCAATTCATCTGCAAGATAAACGTGTTTAGTAATAATTTTTATCTCATCAACTTTGCCTGTAATGACACATAACGTAAAATCGAAACATCAAAACAAGCAAATATCATGGATTTTGCTAATTTGAAAAATCCTACCGGCTAAACTAGATCAAATGGAGCGTTGTAATTTTCAGTATTAATTACCCAATTCATCTGCAAGATAAACGTGTTTAGTAATAATTTTTATCTCATCAACTTTGCCTGCAATGGCACATAACGTAAAATCGAAACATCAAAACAAGCAAATTTCATGGCTTTTGCTACTTTGAAAAATCCTACCGGCTAAACTAGATCAGATGGAGCGTTGTAATTTTCAGTATTAATTACCAAATTCATCTGCAAGATAAACGTGTTTAGTAATAATTTTTATCTCATCAACTTTGCCTGCAATGGCACATAACGTAAAATCGAAACATCAAAACAAGCAAATTTCATGGCTTTTGCTACTTTGAAAAATCCTACCGGCTAAACTAGATCAGATGGAGCGTTGTAATTTTCAGTATTAATTACCCAATTCATCTGCAAGATAAACGTGTTTAGTAATAATTTTTATCTCATCAACTTTGCCTGCAATGGCACATAACGTAAAATCGAAACATCAAAACAAGCAAATTTCATGGCTTTTGCTACTTTGAAAAATCCTACCGGCTAAACTAGATCAGATGGAGCGTTGTAATTTTCAGTATTAATTACCCAATTCATCTGCAAGATAAACGTGTTTAGTAATAATTTTTATCTCATCAACTTTGCCTGCAATGGCACATAACGTAAAATCGAAACATCAAAACAAGCAAATTTCATGGCTTTTGCTACTTTGAAAAATCCTACCGACTAAACTAGATCAGATGGAGCGTTGTAATTTTCAGTATTAATTACCCAATTCATCTGAAAGATAAACGTGTTTAGTAATAATTTTTATCTCATCAACTTTGCCTGCAATGGCACATAACGTAAAATCGAAACATCAAAACAAGCAAATTTCATGGCTTTTGCTACTTTGAAAAATCCTACCGACTAAACTAGATCAGATGGAGCGTTGTAATTTTCAGTATTAATTACCCAATTCATCTGCAAGATAAACGTGTTTAGTAATAATTTTTATCTCATCAACTTTGCCTGTAATGACACATAACGTAAAATCGAAACATCAAAACAAGCAAATATCATGGATTTTGCTACTTTGAAAAATCCTACCGGCTAAACTAGATCAGATGGAGCGTTGTAATTTTCAGTATTAATTACCCAATTCATCTGCAAGATAAACGTGTTTAGTAATAATTTTTATCTCATCAACTTTGCCTGCAATGGCACATAACGTAAAATCGAAACATCAAAACAAGCAAATTTCATGGCTTTTGCTACTTTGAAAAATCCTACCGGCTAAACTAGATCAGATGGAGCGTTGTAATTTTCAGTATTAATTACCCAATTCATCTGCAAGATAAACGTGTTTAGTAATAATTTTTATCTCATCAACTTTGCCTGCAATGGCACATAACGTAAAATCGAAACATCAAAACAAGCAAATTTCATGGCTTTTGCTACTTTGAAAAATCCTACCGACTAAACTAGATCAGATGGAGCGTTGTAATTTTCAGTATTAATTACCCAATTCATCTGAAAGATAAACGTGTTTAGTAATAATTTTTATCTCATCAACTTTGCCTGCAATGGCACATAACGTAAAATCGAAACATCAAAACAAGCAAATTTCATGGCTTTTGCTACTTTGAAAAATCCTACCGACTAAACTAGATCAGATGGAGCGTTGTAATTTTCAGTATTAATTACCCAATTCATCTGCAAGATAAACGTGTTTAGTAATAATTTTTATCTCAGCAACTTTGCCTGTAATGACACATAACGTAAAATCGAAACATCAAAACAAGCAAATATCATGGATTTTGCTACTTTGAAAAATCCTACCGACTAAACTAGATCAGATGGAGCGTTGTAATTTTCAGTATTAATTACCCAATTCATCTGAAAGATATACGTGTTTAGTAATAATTTTTATCTCATCAACTTTGCCTGTAATGACACATAACGTAAAATCGAAACATCAAAACAAGCAAATTTCATGGCTTTTGCTACTTTGAAAAATCCTACCGGCTAAACTAGATCAGATGGAGCGTTGTAATTTTCAGTATTAATTACCCAATTCATCTGCAAGATAAACGTGTTTAGTAATAATTTTTATCTCATCAACTTTGCCTGTAATGACACATAACGTAAAATCGAAACATCAAAACAAGCAAATATCATGGATTTTGCTACTTTGAAAAATCCTACCGACTAAACTAGATCAGATGGAGCGTTGTAATTTTCAGTATTAATTACCCAATTCATCTGAAAGATATACGTGTTTAGTAATAATTTTTATCTCATCAACTTTGCCTGTAATGACACATAACGTAAAATCGAAACATGAAAACAAGCAAATATCATGGATTTTGCTACTTTGAAAAATCCTACCGACTAAACTAGATCAGATGGAGCGTTGTAATTTTCAGTATTAATTACCCAATTCATCTGCAAGGTAAACGTGTTTAGTAATAATTTTTATCTCGTGAACTTTGCCTGCAATGACACATAACGTAACATCGAAACCTCAAAACAAGCAAATATCATAGCTTTTGCTACTTTGAAAAATTTTACCGGCTAAAGTAGATCAGATGGAGCGTTGTAATTTTCAGTATTAATTACCCAATTGATCTGAAAGATATACGTGTTTAGTAATAATTTTTATCTCATCAACTTTGCCTGTAATGACACATAACGTAAAATCGAAACATCAAAACAAGCAAATATCATGGATTTTGCTACTTTGAAAAATCCTACCGGCTAAACTAGATCAGATGGAGCGTTGTAATTTTCAGTATTAATTACCCAATTCATCTGCAAGATAAACGTGTTTAGTAATAATTTTTATCTCATCAACTTTGCCTGTAATGACACATAACGTAAAATCGAAACATCAAAACAAGCAAATATCATGGATTTTGCTAATTTGAAAAATCCTACCGGCTAAACTAGATCAAATGGAGCGTTGTAATTTTCAGTATTAATTACCCAATTCATCTGCAAGATAAACGTGTTTAGTAATAATTTTTATCTCATCAACTTTGCCTGCAATGGCACATAACGTAAAATCGAAACATCAAAACAAGCAAATTTCATGGCTTTTGCTACTTTGAAAAATCCTACCGGCTAAACTAGATCAGATGGAGCGTTGTAATTTTCAGTATTAATTACCAAATTCATCTGCAAGATAAACGTGTTTAGTAATAATTTTTATCTCATCAACTTTGCCTGCAATGGCACATAACGTAAAATCGAAACATCAAAACAAGCAAATTTCATGGCTTTTGCTACTTTGAAAAATCCTACCGGCTAAACTAGATCAGATGGAGCGTTGTAATTTTCAGTATTAATTACCCAATTCATCTGCAAGATAAACGTGTTTAGTAATAATTTTTATCTCATCAACTTTGCCTGCAATGGCACATAACGTAAAATCGAAACATCAAAACAAGCAAATTTCATGGCTTTTGCTACTTTGAAAAATCCTACCGGCTAAACTAGATCAGATGGAGCGTTGTAATTTTCAGTATTAATTACCCAATTCATCTGCAAGATAAACGTGTTTAGTAATAATTTTTATCTCATCAACTTTGCCTGCAATGGCACATAACGTAAAATCGAAACATCAAAACAAGCAAATTTCATGGCTTTTGCTACTTTGAAAAATCCTACCGACTAAACTAGATCAGATGGAGCGTTGTAATTTTCAGTATTAATTACCCAATTCATCTGAAAGATAAACGTGTTTAGTAATAATTTTTATCTCATCAACTTTGCCTGCAATGGCACATAACGTAAAATCGAAACATCAAAACAAGCAAATTTCATGGCTTTTGCTACTTTGAAAAATCCTACCGACTAAACTAGATCAGATGGAGCGTTGTAATTTTCAGTATTAATTACCCAATTCATCTGCAAGATAAACGTGTTTAGTAATAATTTTTATCTCATCAACTTTGCCTGTAATGACACATAACGTAAAATCGAAACATCAAAACAAGCAAATATCATGGATTTTGCTACTTTGAAAAATCCTACCGGCTAAACTAGATCAGATGGAGCGTTGTAATTTTCAGTATTAATTACCCAATTCATCTGCAAGATAAACGTGTTTAGTAATAATTTTTATCTCATCAACTTTGCCTGCAATGGCACATAACGTAAAATCGAAACATCAAAACAAGCAAATTTCATGGCTTTTGCTACTTTGAAAAATCCTACCGGCTAAACTAGATCAGATGGAGCGTTGTAATTTTCAGTATTAATTACCCAATTCATCTGCAAGATAAACGTGTTTAGTAATAATTTTTATCTCATCAACTTTGCCTGCAATGGCACATAACGTAAAATCGAAACATCAAAACAAGCAAATTTCATGGCTTTTGCTACTTTGAAAAATCCTACCGGCTAAACTAGATCAGATGGAGCGTTGTAATTTTCAGTATTAATTACCCAATTCATCTGCAAGATAAACGTGTTTAGTAATAATTTTTATCTCATCAACTTTGCCTGCAATGGTACATAACGTAAAATCGAAACATCAAAACAAGCAAATTTCATGGCTTTTGCTATTTTGAAAAATCCTACCGGCTAAACTAGATCAGATGGAGCGTTGTAATTTTCAGTATTAATTACCCAATTCATCTGCAAGATAAACGTGTTTAGTAATAATTTTTATCTCATCAACTTTGCCTGCAATGGCACATAACGTAAAATCGAAACATCAAAACAAGCAAATTTCATGGCTTTTGCTACTTTGAAAAATCCTACCGACTAAACTAGATCAGATGGAGCGTTGTAATTTTCAGTATTAATTACCCAATTCATCTGAAAGATAAACGTGTTTAGTAATAATTTTTATCTCATCAACTTTGCCTGCAATGGCACATAACGTAAAATCGAAACATCAAAACAAGCAAATTTCATGGCTTTTGCTACTTTGAAAAATCCTACCGACTAAACTAGATCAGATGGAGCGTTGTAATTTTCAGTATTAATTACCCAATTCATCTGCAAGATAAACGTGTTTAGTAATAATTTTTATCTCATCAACTTTGCCTGCAATGGCACATAACGTAAAATCGAAACATCAAAACAAGCAAATTTCATGGCTTTTGCTACTTTGAAAAATCCTACCGGCTAAACTAGATCAGATGGAGCGTTGTAATTTTCAGTATTAATTACCAAATTCATCTGCAAGATAAACGTGTTTAGTAATAATTTTTATCTCATCAACTTTGCCTGCAATGGCACATAACGTAAAATCGAAACATCAAAACAAGCAATTTTCATGGCTTTTGCTACTTTGAAAAATCCTACCGGCTAAACTAGATCAGATGGAGCGTTGTAATTTTCAGTATTAATTACCCAATTCATCTGCAAGATAAACGTGTTTAGTAATAATTTTTATCTCATCAACTTTGCCTGCAATGGCACATAACGTAAAATCGAAACATCAAAACAAGCAAATTTCATGGCTTTTGCTACTTTGAAAAATCCTACCGACTAAACTAGATCAGATGGAGCGTTGTAATTTTCAGTATTAATTACCCAATTCATCTGAAAGATAAACGTGTTTAGTAATAATTTTTATCTCATCAACTTTGCCTGCAATGGCACATAACGTAAAATCGAAACATCAAAACAAGCAAATTTCATGGCTTTTGCTACTTTGAAAAATCCTACCGACTAAACTAGATCAGATGGAGCGTTGTAATTTTCAGTATTAATTACCCAATTCATCTGCAAAATAAAAGTGTTTAGTAATAATTTTTATCTCATCAACTTTGCCTGCAATGGCACATAACGTAAAATCGAAACATCAAAACAAGCAAATTTCATGGCTTTTGCTACTTTGAAAAATCCTACCGGCTAAACTAGATCAGATGGAGCGTTGTAATTTTCAGTATTAATTACCCAATTCATCTGCAAGATAAACGTGTTTAGTAATAATTTTTATCTCATCAACTTTGCCTGCAATGGCACATAACGTAAAATCGAAACATCAAAACAAGCAAATTTCATGGCTTTTGCTACTTTGAAAAATCCTACCGACTAAACTAGATCAGATGGAGCGTTGTAATTTTCAGTATTAATTACCCAATTCATCTGAAAGATAAACGTGTTTAGTAATAATTTTTATCTCATCAACTTTGCCTGCAATGGCACATAACGTAAAATCGAAACATCAAAACAAGCAAATTTCATGGCTTTTGCTACTTTGAAAAATCCTACCGACTAAACTAGATCAGATGGAGCGTTGTAATTTTCAGTATTAATTACCCAATTCATCTGCAAGATAAACGTGTTTAGTAATAATTTTTATCTCAGCAACTTTGCCTGTAATGACACATAACGTAAAATCGAAACATCAAAACAAGCAAATATCATGGATTTTGCTACTTTGAAAAATCCTACCGACTAAACTAGATCAGATGGAGCGTTGTAATTTTCAGTATTAATTACCCAATTCATCTGAAAGATATACGTGTTTAGTAATAATTTTTATCTCATCAACTTTGCCTGTAATGACACATAACGTAAAATCGAAACATCAAAACAAGCAAATTTCATGGCTTTTGCTACTTTGAAAAATCCTACCGGCTAAACTAGATCAGATGGAGCGTTGTAATTTTCAGTATTAATTACCCAATTCATCTGCAAGATAAGCGTGTTTAGTAATAATTTTTATCTCATCAACTTTGCCTGCAATGGCACATAACGTAAAATCGAAACATCAAAACAAGCAAATTTCATGGCTTTTGCTACTTTGAAAAATCCTACCGGCTAAACTAGATCAGATGGAGCGTTGTAATTTTCAGTATTAATTACCCAATTCATCTGCAAGATAAACGTGTTTAGTAATAATTTTTATCTCATCAACTTTGCCTGCAATGGCACATAACGTAAAATCGAAACATCAAAACAAGCAAATTTCATGGCTTTTGCTATTTTGAAAAATCCTACCGGCTAAACTAGATCAGATGGAGCGTTGTAATTTTCAGTATTAATTACCCAATTCATCTGCAAGATAAACGTGTTTAGTAATAATTTTTATCTCATCAACTTTGCCTGCAATGGCACATAACGTAAAATCGAAACATCAAAACAAGCAAATTTCATGGCTTTTGCTACTTTGAAAAATCCTACCGACTAAACTAGATCAGATGGAGCGTTGTAATTAGTAATAATTTTTATCTCATCAACTTTGCCTGCAATGGCACATAACGTAAAATCGAAACATCAAAACAAGCAAATTTCATGGCTTTTGCTACTTTGAAAAATCCTACCGGCTAAACTAGATCAGATGGAGCGTTGTAATTTTCAGTATTAATTACCCAATTCATCTGCAAGATAAACGTGTTTAGTAATAATTTTTATCTCATCAACTTTGCCTGCAATGGCACATAACGTAAAATCGAAACATCAAAACAAGCAAATTTCATGGCTTTTGCTACTTTGAAAAATCCTACCGGCTAAACTAGATCAGATGGAGCGTTGTAATTTTCAGTATTAATTACCCTATTCATCTGCAAGATAAACGTGTTTAGTAATAATTTTTATCTCATCAACTTTGCCTGCAATGGCACATAACGTAAAATCGAAACATCAAAACAAGCAAATTTCATGGCTTTTGCTACTTTGAAAAATCCTACCGGCTAAACTAGATCAGATGGAGCGTTGTAATTTTCAGTATTAATTACCCAATTCATCTGAAAGATAAACGTGTTTAGTAATAATTTTTATCTCATCAACTTTGCCTGCAATGGCACATAACGTAAAATCGAAACATCAAAACAAGCAAATTTCATGGCTTTTGCTACTTTGAAAAATCCTACCGACTAAACTAGATCAGATGGAGCGTTGTAATTTTCAGTATTAATTACCCAATTCATCTGCAAGATAAACGTGTTTAGTAATAATTTTTATCTCATCAACTTTGCCTGTAATGACACATAACGTAAAATCGAAACATCAAAACAAGCAAATATCATGGATTTTGCTACTTTGAAAAATCCTACCGGCTAAACTAGATCAGATGGAGCGTTGTAATTTTCAGTATTAATTACCCAATTCATCTGCAAGATAAACGTGTTTAGTAATAATTTTTATCTCATCAACTTTGCCTGCAATGGCACATAACGTAAAATCGAAACATCAAAACAAGCAAATTTCATGGCTTTTGCTACTTTGAAAAATCCTACCGGCTAAACTAGATCAGATGGAGCGTTGTAATTTTCAGTATTAATTACCCAATTCATCTGCAAGATAAACGTGTTTAGTAATAATTTTTATCTCATCAACAAACATCAAAACAAGCAAATTTCATGGCTTTTGCTACTTTGAAAAATCCTACCGGCTAAACTAGATCAGATGGAGCGTTGTAATTTTCAGTATTAATTACCCAATTCATCTGCAAGATAAACGTGTTTAGTAATAATTTTTATCTCATCAACTTTGCCTGCAATGGCACATAACGTAAAATCGAAACATCAAAACAAGCAAATTTCATGGCTTTTGCTACTTTGAAAAATCCTACCGGCTAAACTAGATCAGATGGAGCGTTGTAATTTTCAGTATTAATTACCCAATTCATCTGCAAGATAAACGTGTTTAGTAATAATTTTTATCCCATCAACTTTGCCTGCAATGGCACATAACGTAAAATCGAAACATCAAAACAAGCAAATTTCATGGCTTTTGCTACTTTGAAAAATCCTACCGACTAAACTAGATCAGATGGAGCGTTGTAATTTTCAGTATTAATTACCCAATTCATCTGAAAGATAAACGTGTTTAGTAATAATTTTTATCTCATCAACTTTGCCTGCAATGGCACATAACGTAAAATCGAAACATCAAAACAAGCAAATTTCATGGCTTTTGCTACTTTGAAAAATCCTACCGACTAAACTAGATCAGATGGAGCGTTGTAATTTTCAGTATTAATTACCCAATTCATCTGCAAGATAAACGTGTTTAGTAATAATTTTTATCTCATCAACTTTGCCTGCAATGGCACATAACGTAAAATCGAAACATCAAAACAAGCAAATTTCATGGCTTTTGCTACTTTGAAAAATCCTACCGGCTAAACTAGATCAGATGGAGCGTTGTAATTTTCAGTATTAATTACCAAATTCATCTGCAAGATAAACGTGTTTAGTAATAATTTTTATCTCATCAACTTTGCCTGCAATGGCACATAACGTAAAATCGAAACATCAAAACAAGCAATTTTCATGGCTTTTGCTACTTTGAAAAATCCTACCGGCTAAACTAGATCAGATGGAGCGTTGTAATTTTCAGTATTAATTACCCAATTCATCTGCAAGATAAACTGTTTAGTAATAATTTTTATCTCATCAACTTTGCCTGCAATGGCACATAACGTAAAATCGAAACATCAAAACAAGCAAATTTCATGGCTTTTGCTACTTTGAAAAATCCTACCGACTAAACTAGATCAGATGGAGCGTTGTAATTTTCAGTATTAATTACCCAATTCATCTGAAAGATATACGTGTTTAGTAATAATTTTTATCTCATCAACTTTGCCTGTAATGACACATAACGTAAAATCGAAACATGAAAACAAGCAAATATCATGGATTTTGCTACTTTGAAAAATCCTACCGACTAAACTAGATCAGATGGAGCGTTGTAATTTTCAGTATTAATTACCCAATTCATCTGCAAGGTAAACGTGTTTAGTAATAATTTTTATCTCGTGAATTTTGCCTGCAATGACACATAACGTAAAATCGAAACCTCAAAACAAGCAAATATCATAGCTTTTGCTACTTTGAAAAATTTTACCGGCTAAAGTAGATCAGATGGAGCGTTGTAATTTTCAGTATTAATTACCCAATTGATCTGAAAGATATACGTGTTTAGTAATAATTTTTATCTCATCAACTTTGCCTGTAATGACACATAACGTAAAATCGAAACATCAAAACAAGCAAATATCATGGATTTTGCTACTTTGAAAAATCCTACCGGCTAAACTAGATCAGATGGAGCGTTGTAATTTTCAGTATTAATTACCCAATTCATCTGCAAGATAAACGTGTTTAGTAATAATTTTTATCTCATCAACTTTGCCTGTAATGACACATAACGTAAAATCGAAACATCAAAACAAGCAAATATCATGGATTTTGCTACTTTGAAAAATCCTACCGGCTAAACTAGATCAGATGGAGCGTTGTAATTTTCAGTATTAATTACCCAATTCATCTGCAAGATAAACGTGTTTAGTAATAATTTTTATCTCATCAACTTTGCCTGCAATGGCACATAACGTAAAATCGAAACATCAAAACAAGCAAATTTCATGGCTTTTGCTACTTTGAAAAATCCTACCGGCTAAACTAGATCAGATGGAGCGTTGTAATTTTCAGTATTAATTACCCAATTCATCTGCAAGATAAGCGTGTTTAGTAATAATTTTTATCTCATCAACTTTGCCTGCAATGGCACATAACGTAAAATCGAAACATCAAAACAAGCAAATTTCATGGCTTTTGCTACTTTGAAAAATCCTACCGGCTAAACTAGATCAGATGGAGCGTTGTAATTTTCAGTATTAATTACCCAATTCATCTGCAAGATAAACGTGTTTAGTAATAATTTTTATCTCATCAACTTTGCCTGCAATGGCACATAACGTAAAATCGAAACATCAAAACAAGCAAATTTCATGGCTTTTGCTACTTTGAAAAATCCTACCGGCTAAACTAGATCAGATGGAGCGTTGTAATTTTCAGTATTAATTACCCAATTCATCTGCAAGATAAACGTGTTTAGTAATAATTTTTATCTCATCAACTTTGCCTGCAATGGCACATAACGTAAAATCGAAACATCAAAACAAGCAAATTTCATGGCTTTTGCTACTTTGAAAAATCCTACCGACTAAACTAGATCAGATGGAGCGTTGTAATTTTCAGTATTAATTACCCAATTCATCTGAAAGATAAACGTGTTTAGTAATAATTTTTATCTCATCAACTTTGCCTGCAATGGCACATAACGTAAAATCGAAACATCAAAACAAGCAAATTTCATGGCTTTTGCTACTTTGAAAAATCCTACCGACTAAACTAGATCAGATGGAGCGTTGTAATTTTCAGTATTAATTACCCAATTCATCTGCAAGATAAACGTGTTTAGTAATAATTTTTATCTCATCAACTTTGCCTGCAATGGCACATAACGTAAAATCGAAACATCAAAACAAGCAAATTTCATGGCTTTTGCTACTTTGAAAAATCCTACCGGCTAAACTAGATCAGATGGAGCGTTGTAATTTTCAGTATTAATTACCCAATTCATCTGCAAGATAAACGTGTTTAGTAATAATTTTTATCTCATCAACTTTGCCTGCAATGGCACATAACGTAAAATCGAAACATCAAAACAAGCAAATTTCATGGCTTTTGCTACTTTGAAAAATCCTACCGGCTAAACTAGATCAGATGGAGCGTTGTAATTTTCAGTATTAATTACCCAATTCATCTGCAAGATAAACGTGTTTAGTAATAATTTTTATCTCATCAACTTTGCCTGCAATGGCACATAACGTAAAATCGAAACATCAAAACAAGCAAATTTCATGGCTTTTGCTACTTTGAAAAATCCTACCGACTAAACTAGATCAGATGGAGCGTTGTAATTTTCAGTATTAATTACCCAATTCATCTGAAAGATAAACGTGTTTAGTAATAATTTTTATCTCATCAACTTTGCCTGCAATGGCACATAACGTAAAATCGAAACATCAAAACAAGCAAATTTCATGGCTTTTGCTACTTTGAAAAATCCTACCGCCTAAACTAGATCAGATGGAGCGTTGTAATTTTCAGTATTAATTACCCAATTCATCTGCAAGATAAACGTGTTTAGTAATAATTTTTATCTCATCAACTTTGCCTGCAATGGCACATAACGTAAAATCGAAACATCAAAACAAGCAAATTTCATGGCTTTTGCTACTTTGAAAAATCCTACCGGCTAAACTAGATCAGATGGAGCGTTGTAATTTTCAGTATCAATTACCAAATTCATCTGCAAGATAAACGTGTTTAGTAATAATTTTTATCTCATCAACTTTGCCTGCAATGGCACATAACGTAAAATCGAAACATCAAAACAAGCAATTTTCATGGCTTTTGCTACTTTGAAAAATCCTACCGGCTAAACTAGATCAGATGGAGCGTTGTAATTTTCAGTATTAATTACCCAATTCATCTGCAAGATAAACGTGTTTAGTAATAATTTTTATCTCATCAACTTTGCCTGCAATGGCACATAACGTAAAATCGAAACATCAAAACAAGCAAATTTCATGGCTTTTGCTACTTTGAAAAATCCTACCGGCTAAACTAGATCAGATGGAGCGTTGTAATTTTCAGTATTAATTACCCAATTCATCTGCAAGATAAACGTGTTTAGTAATAATTTTTATCTCATCAACTTTGCCTGCAATGGCACATAACGTAAAATCGAAACATCAAAACAAGCAAATTTCATGGCTTTTGCTACTTTGAAAAATCCTACCGACTAAACTAGATCAGATGGAGCGTTGTAATTTTCAGTATTAATTACCCAATTCATCTGAAAGATAAACGTGTTTAGTAATAATTTTTATCTCATCAACTTTGCCTGCAATGGCACATAACGTAAAATCGAAACATCAAAACAAGCAAATTTCATGGCTTTTGCTACTTTGAAAAATCCTACCGACTAAACTAGATCAGATGGAGCGTTGTAATTTTCAGTATTAATTACCCAATTCATCTGCAAGATAAACGTGTTTAGTAATAATTTTTATCTCATCAACTTTTCCTGTAATGACACATAACGTAAAATCGAAACATCAAAACAAGCAAATTTCATGGCTTTTGCTACTTTGAAAAATCCTACCGACTAAACTAGATCAGATGGAGCGTTGTAATTTTCAGTATTAATTACCCAATTCATCTGCAAGATAAACGTGTTTAGTAATAATTTTTATCTCATCAACTTTGCCTGTAATGACACATAACGTAAAATCGAAACATCAAAACAAGCAAATATCATGGATTTTGCTACTTTGAAAAATCCTACCGGCTAAACTAGATCAGATGGAGCGTTGTAATTTTCAGTATTAATTACCCAATTCATCTGCAAGATAAACGTGTTTAGTAATAATTTTTATCTCATCAACTTTGCCTGCAATGGCACATAACGTAAAATCGAAACATCAAAACAAGCAAATTTCATGGCTTTTGCTACTTTGAAAAATCCTACCGGCTAAACTAGATCAGATGGAGCGTTGTAATTTTCAGTATTAATTACCCAATTCATCTGCAAGATAAACGTGTTTAGTAATAATTTTTATCTCATCAACTTTGCCTGCAATGGCACATAACGTAAAATCGAAACATCAAAACAAGCAAATTTCATGGCTTTTGCTACTTTGAAAAATCCTACCGGCTAAACTAGATCAGATGGAGCGTTGTAATTTTCAGTATTAATTACCCAATTCATCTGCAAGATAAACGTGTTTAGTAATAATTTTTATCTCATCAACTTTGCCTGCAATGGCACATAACGTAAAATCGAAACATCAAAACAAGCAAATTTCATGGCTTTTGCTACTTTGAAAAATCCTACCGGCTAAACTAGATCAGATGGAGCGTTGTAATTTTCAGTATTAATTACCCAATTCATCTGCAAGATAAACGTGTTTAGTAATAATTTTTATCTCATCAACTTTGCCTGCAATGGCACATAACGTAAAATCGAAACATCAAAACAAGCAAATTTCATGGCTTTTGCTACTTTGAAAAATCCTACCGACTAAACTAGATCAGATGGAGCGTTGTAATTTTCAGTATTAATTACCCAATTCATCTGAAAGATAAACGTGTTTAGTAATAATTTTTATCTCATCAACTTTGCCTGCAATGGCACATAACGTAAAATCGAAACATCAAAACAAGCAAATTTCATGGCTTTTGCTACTTTGAAAAATCCTACCGACTAAACTAGATCAGATGGAGCGTTGTAATTTTCAGTATTAATTACCCAATTCATCTGCAAGATAAACGTGTTTAGTAATAATTTTTATCTCATCAAACTTTGCCTGCAATGGCACATAACGTAAAATCGAAACATCAAAACAAGCAAATTTCATGGCTTTTGCTACTTTGAAAAATCCTACCGGCTAAACTAGATCAGATGGAGCGTTGTAATTTTCAGTATTAATTACCAAATTCATCTGCAAGATAAACGTGTTTAGTAATAATTTTTATCTCATCAACTTTGCCTGCAATGGCACATAACGTAAAATCGAAACATCAAAACAAGCAATTTTCATGGCTTTTGCTACTTTGAAAAATCCTACCGGCTAAACTAGATCAGATGGAGCGTTGTAATTTTCAGTATTAATTACCCAATTCATCTGAAAGATAAACGTGTTTAGTAATAATTTTTATCTCATCAACTTTGCCTGCAATGGCACATAACGTAAAATCGAAACATCAAAACAAGCAAATTTCATGGCTTTTGCTACTTTGAAAAATCCTACCGACTAAACTAGATCAGATGGAGCGTTGTAATTTTCAGTATTAATTACCCAATTCATCTGAAAGATAAACGTGTTTAGTAATAATTTTTATCTCATCAACTTTGCCTGCAATGGCACATAACGTAAAATCGAAACATCAAAACAAGCAAATTTCATGGCTTTTGCTACTTTGAAAAATCCTACCGACTAAACTAGATCAGATGGAGCGTTGTAATTTTCAGTATTAATTACCCAATTCATCTGCAAGATAAACGTGTTTAGTAATAATTTTTATCTCATCAACTTTTCCTGTAATGACACATAACGTAAAATCGAAACATCAAAACAAGCAAATTTCATGGCTTTTGCTACTTTGAAAAATCCTACCGACTAAACTAGATCAGATGGAGCGTTGTAATTTTCAGTATTAATTACCCAATTCATCTGCAAGATAAACGTGTTTAGTAATAATTTTTATCTCATCAACTTTGCCTGTAATGACACATAACGTAAAATCGAAACATCAAAACAAGCAAATATCATGGATTTTGCTACTTTGAAAAATCCTACCGGCTAAACTAGATCAGATGGAGCGTTGTAATTTTCAGTATTAATTACCCAATTCATCTGCAAGATAAACGTGTTTAGTAATAATTTTTATCTCATCAACTTTGCCTGTAATGACACATAACGTAAAATCGAAACATCAAAACAAGCAAATATCATGGATTTTGCTACTTTGAAAAATCCTACCGGCTAAACTAGATCAGATGGAGCGTTGTAATTTTCAGTATTAATTACCCAATTCATCTGCAAGATAAACGTGTTTAGTAATAATTTTTATCTCATCAACTTTGCCTGCAATGGCACATAACGTAAAATCGAAACATCAAAACAAGCAAATTTCATGGCTTTTGCTACTTTGAAAAATCCTACCGGCTAAACTAGATCAGATGGAGCGTTGTAATTTTCAGTATTAATTACCCAATTCATCTGCAAGATAAACGTGTTTAGTAATAATTTTTATCTCATCAACTTTGCCTGCAATGGCACATAACGTAAAATCGAAACATCAAAACAAGCAAATTTCATGGCTTTTGCTACTTTGAAAAATCCTACCGGCTAAACTAGATCAGATGGAGCGTTGTAATTTTCAGTATTAATTACCAAATTCATCTGCAAGATAAACGTGTTTAGTAATAATTTTTATCTCATCAACTTTGCCTGCAATGGCACATAACGTAAAATCGAAACATCAAAACAAGCAATTTTCATGGCTTTTGCTACTTTGAAAAATCCTACCGGCTAAACTAGATCAGATGGAGCGTTGTAATTTTCAGTATTAATTACCCAATTCATCTGCAAGATAAACGTGTTTAGTAATAATTTTTATCTCATCAACTTTGCCTGCAATGGCACATAACGTAAAATCGAAACATCAAAACAAGCAAATTTCATGGCTTTTGCTACTTTGAAAAATCCTACCGGCTAAACTAGATCAGATGGAGCGTTGTAATTTTCAGTATTAATTACCCAATTCATCTGCAAGATAAACGTGTTTAGTAATAATTTTTATCTCATCAACTTTGCCTGCAATGGCACATAACGTAAAATCGAAACATCAAAACAAGCAAATTTCATGGCTTTTGCTACTTTGAAAAATCCTACCGACTAAACTAGATCAGATGGAGCGTTGTAATTTTCAGTATTAATTACCCAATTCATCTGAAAGATAAACGTGTTTAGTAATAATTTTTATCTCATCAACTTTGCCTGCAATGGCACATAACGTAAAATCGAAACATCAAAACAAGCAAATTTCATGGCTTTTGCTACTTTGAAAAATCCTACCGACTAAACTAGATCAGATGGAGCGTTGTAATTTTCAGTATTAATTACCCAATTCATCTGCAAGATAAACGTGTTTAGTAATAATTTTTATCTCATCAACTTTTCCTGTAATGACACATAACGTAAAATCGAAACATCAAAACAAGCAAATTTCATGGCTTTTGCTACTTTGAAAAATCCTACCGACTAAACTAGATCAGATGGAGCGTTGTAATTTTCAGTATTAATTACCCAATTCATCTGCAAGATAAACGTGTTTAGTAATAATTTTTATCTCATCAACTTTGCCTGTAATGACACATAACGTAAAATCGAAACATCAAAACAAGCAAATATCATGGATTTTGCTACTTTGAAAAATCCTACCGGCTAAACTAGATCAGATGGAGCGTTGTAATTTTCAGTATTAATTACCCAATTCATCTGCAAGATAAACGTGTTTAGTAATAATTTTTATCTCATCAACTTTGCCTGCAATGGCACATAACGTAAAATCGAAACATCAAAACAAGCAAATTTCATGGCTTTTGCTACTTTGAAAAATCCTACCGGCTAAACTAGATCAGATGGAGCGTTGTAATTTTCAGTATTAATTACCCAATTCATCTGCAAGATAAACGTGTTTAGTAATAATTTTTATCTCATCAACTTTGCCTGCAATGGCACATAACGTAAAATCGAAACATCAAAACAAGCAAATTTCATGGCTTTTGCTACTTTGAAAAATCCTACCGGCTAAACTAGATCAGATGGAGCGTTGTAATTTTCAGTATTAATTACCCAATTCATCTGCAAGATAAACGTGTTTAGTAATAATTTTTATCTCATCAACTTTGCCTGCAATGGCACATAACGTCAAATCGAAACATCAAAACAAGCAAATTTCATGGCTTTTGCTACTTTGAAAAATCCTACCGGCTAAACTAGATCAGATGGAGCGTTGTAATTTTCAGTATTAATTACCCAATTCATCTGCAAGATAAACGTGTTTAGTAATAATTTTTATCTCATCAACTTTGCCTGCAATGGCACATAACGTAAAATCGAAACATCAAAACAAGCAAATTTCATGGCTTTTGCTACTTTGAAAAATCCTACCGACTAAACTAGATCAGATGGAGCGTTGTAATTTTCAGTATTAATTACCCAATTCATCTGAAAGATAAACGTGTTTAGTAATAATTTTTATCTCATCAACTTTGCCTGCAATGGCACATAACGTAAAATCGAAACATCAAAACAAGCAAATTTCATGGCTTTTGGTACTTTGAAAAATCCTACCGACTAAACTAGATCAGATGGAGCGTTGTAATTTTCAGTATTAATTACCCAATTCATCTGCAAGATAAACGTGTTTAGTAATAATTTTTATCTCATCAACTTTGCCTGCAATGGCACATAACGTAAAATCGAAACATCAAAACAAGCAAATTTCATGGCTTTTGCTACTTTGAAAAATCCTACCGGCTAAACTAGATCAGATGGAGCGTTGTAATTTTCAGTATTAATTACCAAATTCATCTGCAAGATAAACGTGTTTAGTAATAATTTTTATCTCATCAACTTTGCCTGCAATGGCACATAACGTAAAATCGAAACATCAAAACAAGCAATTTTCATGGCTTTTGCTACTTTGAAAAATCCTACCGGCTAAACTAGATCAGATGGAGCGTTGTAATTTTCAGTATTAATTACCCAATTCATCTGAAAGATAAACGTGTTTAGTAATAATTTTTATCTCATCAACTTTGCCTGCAATGGCACATAACGTAAAATCGAAACATCAAAACAAGCAAATTTCATGGCTTTTGCTACTTTGAAAAATCCTACCGACTAAACTAGATCAGATGGAGCGTTGTAATTTTCAGTATTAATTACCCAATTCATCTGAAAGATAAACGTGTTTAGTAATAATTTTTATCTCATCAACTTTGCCTGCAATGGCACATAACGTAAAATCGAAACATCAAAACAAGCAAATTTCATGGCTTTTGCTACTTTGAAAAATCCTACCGACTAAACTAGATCAGATGGAGCGTTGTAATTTTCAGTATTAATTACCCAATTCATCTGCAAGATAAACGTGTTTAGTAATAATTTTTATCTCATCAACTTTTCCTGTAATGACACATAACGTAAAATCGAAACATCAAAACAAGCAAATTTCATGGCTTTTGCTACTTTGAAAAATCCTACCGACTAAACTAGATCAGATGGAGCGTTGTAATTTTCAGTATTAATTACCCAATTCATCTGCAAGATAAACGTGTTTAGTAATAATTTTTATCTCATCAACTTTGCCTGTAATGACACATAACGTAAAATCGAAACATCAAAACAAGCAAATATCATGGATTTTGCTACTTTGAAAAATCCTACCGGCTAAACTAGATCAGATGGAGCGTTGTAATTTTCAGTATTAATTACCCAATTCATCTGCAAGATAAACGTGTTTAGTAATAATTTTTATCTCATCAACTTTGCCTGCAATGGCACATAACGTAAAATCGAAACATCAAAACAAGCAAATTTCATGGCTTTTGCTACTTTGAAAAATCCTACCGGCTAAACTAGATCAGATGGAGCGTTGTAATTTTCAGTATTAATTACCCAATTCATCTGCAAGATAAACGTGTTTAGTAATAATTTTTATCTCATCAACTTTGCCTGCAATGGCACATAACGTAAAATCGAAACATCAAAACAAGCAAATTTCATGGCTTTTGCTACTTTGAAAAATCCTACCGGCTAAACTAGATCAGATGGAGCGTTGTAATTTTCAGTATTAATTACCCAATTCATCTGCAAGATAAACGTATTTAGTAATAATTTTTATCTCATCAACTTTGCCTGCAATGGCACATAACGTAAAATCGAAACATCAAAACAAGCAAATTTCATGGCTTTTGCTACTTTGAAAAATCCTACCGGCTAAACTAGATCAGATGGAGCGTTGTAATTTTCAGTATTAATTACCCAATTCATCTGCAAGATAAACGTGTTTAGTAATAATTTTTATCTCATCAACTTTGCCTGCAATGGCACATAACGTAAAATCGAAACATCAAAACAAGCAAATTTCATGGCTTTTGCTACTTTGAAAAATCCTACCGACTAAACTAGATCAGATGGAGCGTTGTAATTTTCAGTATTAATTACCCAATTCATCTGAAAGATAAACGTGTTTAGTAATAATTTTTATCTCATCAACTTTGCCTGCAATGGCACATAACGTAAAATCGAAACATCAAAACAAGCAAATTTCATGGCTTTTGCTACTTTGAAAAATCCTACCGACTAAACTAGATCAGATGGAGCGTTGTAATTTTCAGTATTAATTACCCAATTCATCTGCAAGATAAACGTGTTTAGTAATAATTTTTATCTCATCAACTTTGCCTGCAATGGCACATAACGTAAAATCGAAACATCAAAACAAGCAAATTTCATGGCTTTTGCTACTTTGAAAAATCCTACCGGCTAAACTAGATCAGATGGAGCGTTGTAATTTTCAGTATTAATTACCAAATTCATCTGCAAGATAAACGTGTTTAGTAATAATTTTTATCTCATCAACTTTGCCTGCAATGGCACATAACGTAAAATCGAAACATCAAAACAAGCAATTTTCATGGCTTTTGCTACTTTGAAAAATCCCACCGGCTAAACTAGATCAGATGGAGCGTTGTAATTTTCAGTATTAATTACCCAATTCATCTGCAAGATAAACGTGTTTAGTAATAATTTTTATCTCATCAACTTTGCCTGTAATGACACATAACGTAAAATCGAAACATCAAAACAAGCAAATTTCATGGCTTTTGCTACTTTGAAAAATCCTACCGGCTAAACTAGATCAGATGGAGCGTTGTAATTTTCAGTATTAATTACCCAATTCATCTGCAAGATAAACGTGTTTAGTAATAATTTTTATCTCATCAACTTTGCCTGTAATGACACATAACGTAAAATCGAAACATCAAAACAAGCAAATATCATGGATTTTGCTACTTTGAAAAATCCTACCGGCTAAACTAGATCAGATGGAGCGTTGTAATTTTCAGTATTAATTACCCAATTCATCTGCAAGATAAACGTGTTTAGTAATAATTTTTATCTCATCAACTTTGCCTGCAATGGCACATAACGTAAAATCGAAACATCAAAACAAGCAAATTTCATGGCTTTTGCTACTTTGAAAAATCCTACCGGCTAAACTAGATCAGATGGAGCGTTGTAATTTTCAGTATTAATTACCCAATTCATCTGCAAGATAAACGTGTTTAGTAATAATTTTTATCTCATCAACTTTGCCTGCAATGGCACATAACGTAAAATCGAAACATCAAAACAAGCAAATTTCATGGCTTTTGCTACTTTGAAAAATCCTACCGACTAAACTAGATCAGATGGAGCGTTGTAATTTTCAGTATTAATTACCCAATTCATCTGAAAGATAAACGTGTTTAGTAATAATTTTTATCTCATCAACTTTGCCTGCAATGGCACATAACGTAAAATCGAAACATCAAAACAAGCAAATTTCATGCTTTTGCTACTTTGAAAAATCCTACCGACTAAACTAGATCAGATGGAGCGTTGTAATTTTCAGTATTAATTACCCAATTCATCTGCAAGATAAACGTGTTTAGTAATAATTTTTATCTCATCAACTTTGCCTGCAATGGCACATAACGTAAAATCGAAACATCAAAACAAGCAAATTTCATGGCTTTTGCTACTTTGAAAAATCCTACCGGCTAAACTAGATCAGATGGAGCGTTGTAATTTTCAGTATTAATTACCAAATTCATCTGCAAGATAAACGTGTTTAGTAATAATTTTTATCTCATCAACTTTGCCTGCAATGGCACATAACGTAAAATCGAAACATCAAAACAAGCAATTTTCATGGCTTTTGCTACTTTGAAAAATCCTACCGGCTAAACTAGATCAGATGGAGCGTTGTAATTTTCAGTATTAATTACCCAATTCATCTGCAAGATAAACGTGTTTAGTAATAATTTTTATCTCATCAACTTTGCCTGCAATGGCACATAACGTAAAATCGAAACATCAAAACAAGCAAATTTCATGGCTTTTGCTACTTTGAAAAATCCTACCGGCTAAACTAGATCAGATGGAGCGTTGTAATTTTCAGTATTAATTACCCAATTCATCTGCAAGATAAACGTGTTTAGTAATAATTTTTATCTCATCAACTTTGCCTGCAATGGCACATAACGTAAAATCGAAACATCAAAACAAGCAAATTTCATGGCTTTTGCTACTTTGAAAAATCCTACCGACTAAACTAGATCAGATGGAGCGTTGTAATTTTCAGTATTAATTACCCAATTCATCTGAAAGATAAACGTGTTTAGTAATAATTTTTATCTCATCAACTTTGCCTGCAATGGCACATAACGTAAAATCGAAACATCAAAACAAGCAAATTTCATGGCTTTTGCTACTTTGAAAAATCCTACCGACTAAACTAGATCAGATGGAGCGTTGTAATTTTCAGTATTAATTACCCAATTCATCTGCAAGATAAACGTGTTTAGTAATAATTTTTATCTCATCAACTTTTCCTGTAATGACACATAACGTAAAATCGAAACATCAAAACAAGCAAATATCATGGATTTTGCTACTTTGAAAAATCCTACCGGCTAAACTAGATCAGATGGAGCGTTGTAATTTTCAGTATTAATTACCCAATTCATCTGCAAGATAAACGTGTTTAGTAATAATTTTTATCTCATCAACTTTGCCTGCAATGGCACATAACGTAAAATCGAAACATCAAAACAAGCAAATTTCATGGCTTTTGCTACTTTGAAAAATCCTACCGGCTAAACTAGATCAGATGGAGCGTTGTAATTTTCAGTATTAATTACCCAATTCATCTGCAAGATAAACGTGTTTAGTAATAATTTTTATCTCATCAACTTTGCCTGCAATGGCACATAACGTAAAATCGAAACATCAAAACAAGCAAATTTCATGGCTTTTGCTACTTTGAAAAATCCTACCGGCTAAACTAGATCAGATGGAGCGTTGTAATTTTCAGTATTAATTACCCAATTCATCTGCAAGATAAACGTGTTTAGTAATAATTTTTATCTCATCAACTTTGCCTGCAATGGCACATAACGTAAAATCGAAACACCAAAACAAGCAAATTTCATGTCTTTTGCTACTTTGAAAAATCCTACCGGCTAAACTAGATCAGATGGAGCGTTGTAATTTTCAGTATTAATTACCCAATTCATCTGCAAGATAAACGTGTTTAGTAATAATTTTTATCTCATCAACTTTGCCTGCAATGGCACATAACGTAAAATCGAAACATCAAAACAAGCAAATTTCATGGCTTTTGCTACTTTGAAAAATCCTACCGACTAAACTAGATCAGATGGAGCGTTGTAATTTTCAGTATTAATTACCCAATTCATCTGAAAGATAAACGTGTTTAGTAATAATTTTTATCTCATCAACTTTGCCTGCAATGGCACATAACGTAAAATCGAAACATCAAAACAAGCAAATTTCATGGCTTTTGCTACTTTGAAAAATCCTACCGACTAAACTAGATCAGATGGAGCGTTGTAATTTTCAGTATTAATTACCCAATTCATCTGCAAGATAAACGTGTTTAGTAATAATTTTTATCTCATCAACTTTGCCTGCAATGGCACATAACGTAAAATCGAAACATCAAAACAAGCAAATTTCATGGCTTTTGCTACTTTGAAAAATCCTACCGGCTAAACTAGATCAGATGGAGCGTTGTAATTTTCAGTATTAATTACCCAATTCATCTGCAAGATAAACGTGTTTAGTAATAATTTTTATCTCATCAACTTTGCCTGCAATGGCACATAACGTAAAATCGAAACATCAAAGCAAGCAAATTTCATGGCTTTTGCTACTTTGAAAAATCCTACCGACTAAACTAGATCAGATGGAGCGTTGTAATTTTCAGTATTAATTACCCAATTCATCTGAAAGATAAACGTGTTTAGTAATAATTTTTATCTCATCAACTTTGCCTGCAATGGCACATAACGTAAAATCGAAACATCAAAACAAGCAAATTTCATGGCTTTTGCTACTTTGAAAAATCCTACCGACTAAACTAGATCAGATGGAGCGTTGTAATTTTCAGTATTAATTACCCAATTCATCTGCAAGATAAACGTGTTTAGTAATAATTTTTATCTCAGCAACTTTGCCTGTAATGACACATAACGTAAAATCGAAACATCAAAACAAGCAAATATCATGGATTTTGCTACTTTGAAAAATCCTACCGACTAAACTAGATCAGATGGAGCGTTGTAATTTTTCAGTATTAATTACCCAATTCATCTGAAAGATATACGTGTTTAGTAAAACTCAAAACAAGAAATTTCATGGCTTTTGCTACTTTGAAAAATCCTACCGGCTAAACTAGATCAGATGGAGCGTTGTAATTTTCAGTATTAATTACCCAATTCATCTGCAAGATAAACGTGTTTAGTAATAATTTTTATCTCATCAACTTCAATGGATTTTGCTACTTTGAAAAATCCTACCGACTAAACTAGATCAGATGGAGCGTTGTAATTTTCAGTATTAATTACCCAATTCATCTGAAAAACAAGCAAATATCATGGATTTTGCTACTTTGAAAAATCCTACGACTAAACTTCAGTATTAATTACCCAATTCATCTGCAAGGTAAACGTGTTTAGTAATAATTTTTATCTCGTGAACTTTGCCTGCAATGACACATAACGTAAAATCGAAACCTCAAAACAAGCAAATATCATAGCTTTTGCTAATTTGAAAAATTTTACCGGCTAAAGTAGATCAGATGGAGCGTTGTAATTTTCAGTATTAATTACCCAATTGATCTGAAAGATATACGTGTTTAGTAATAATTTTTATCTCATCAACTTTGCCTGTAATGACACATAACGTAAAATCGAAACATCAAAACAAGCAAATATCATGGATTTTGCTACTTTGAAAAATCCTACCGGCTAAACTAGATCAGATGGAGCGTTGTAATTTTCAGTATTAATTACCCAATTCATCTGCAAGATAAACGTGTTTAGTAATAATTTTTATCTCAACTTTGCCAACAGCAAATATCATGGATTTTGCTACTTTGAAAAATCCTACCGGCTAAACTAGATCAGATGGAGCGTTGTAATTTTCAGTATTAATTACCCAATTCATC